>LR989974.1:30000-10030000 GCA_905147015.1 Laspeyria flexula
GGAGGCCGGACCCCGTGGTAATTTTTTATAGAGGTTGTTCTTCCTCGCGACCGCCGCTCCGGGTGACAGAGTGGCGATCCTCGTCCCCGGCACCTAGCGCCGGGATTACGAGCTTTGTCGGCCAAGTTCGGGGCCCGAAGACCCTTCCCTCGCCAACGCACCTCGGCCGCACAAGTGCGGCTTCGGCCATCCCGTAGGTAATTTTTTATAGAGGTTTTCCTTCCTCGCGGCCCCACTCCGAAGAGCGGAGGCCCTCGGGCCCACCAACCAGGGGCGAGCTTACGAGTGTCGGGCGACAACCGAAGTTGCCACCTACCGCCGGTTATTTTTTATAGAGGTTTTCCTTCCTCGCAGCCCCACTCCGAAGAGCGGAGGCCCCCGTTCCCGGCAAGCGCCAGGCTTACGGTTTGGTTCGGGCGGCGACCGAAGTCACCACCCTCACCCACCCCCTCCCGTTGGTGATTTTTTATAGAGGTTTTCCTTCCTCGCGGCCCCGCCCCACGGCGAGGGCCCTCGTTCCCGACCGAAGCCGGGCTTACGAGTTGGGCCGAGTGACGATTGACCGCCGCCCAGCCGCATCCCGGCCGGGTTCGAACCGAAGTCCTACACCCGGCATCGGCCGCAGAAGTCAGGGGAGGTGGCGTTCCCCTCTCCACTGCGGCCCCACCGCCTCCACATTCTCGCGCATGTGGCCACGCTGGGGCTGAGGCAGGTAGGCAGTCTTCGGCACTTCCCACCTGCCTCACCCCCTCCCCAATCCCCCCCACTCGGCCACCGCGCTACCGCGTGGATGCACAACGGTAACTCGGCAGCCCCACCACAACGTGCCCGAAGGCTCCAGGCCGTCACCGCTTAGCCGAGTCGGTGGCGACGACCCCACGGCCGGACGAGAACATGTCTCAGTCCAGCAACGGCCGCAGAAGTCAGGGGAGGTGGCGTTCCCCTCTCCACTGCGGCCCCACCGCCTCCACATTCTCGCGCATGTGGCCACGCTGGGGCTGAGGCAGGTAGGCAGTCGACCGGCACTCCCCACCTGCCTCACCCCCTCCCCATCCCCCCCTGGCCACCACGCCACCGCGTGAGCGGTAACGCGGCAGCCGCCCCCGCCAGAGAACTGGCGAGGGTACCGGGACGTCACCACTTAGCCGGGTCGGCGGTGACGTCCCCCCGGGGCTGCTCTTCGCTTCCATAACTGTACTGAGCCCCCCTGCCACGACAAGGCGGCAGCCCATCAGGGGGGAACCTAACCTAACCTAACCTAACCTAACCTAACCTAACCTAACCTAACCTAACCTAACCTAACCTAACCTAACCTAACCTAACCTAACCTAACCTAACCTAACCTAACCTAACCTAACCTAACCTAACCTAACCTAACCTAACCTAACCTAACCTAACCTAACCTAACCTAACCTAACCTAACCTAACCTAACCTAACCTAACCTAACCTAACCTAACCTAACCTAACCTAACCTAACCTAACCTAACCTAACCTAACCTAACCTAACCTAACCTAACCTAACCTAACCTAACCTAACCTAACCTAACCTAACCTATCCTAACCTAACCTAACCTAACCTAACCTAACCTAACCTAACCTAACCTAACCTAACCTAACCTAACCTAACCTAACCTAACCTAACCTAACCTAACCTAACCTAACCTAACCTAACCTAACCTAACCTAACCTAACCTAACCTAACCTAACCTAACCTAACCTAACCTAACCTAACCTAACCTAACCTAACCTAACCTTTTTTTTTTTTTTTTTTTTTTTTGTCGAAGAGGAAATGGGTGACCCATTCCCCGGCACGGGGGGCCGTGTCGGGGGTATGTGGGGCTTGCCCCCACTAAAACCTCTCCGGTGGCCTTCATCTGCGCATAGTAGGAGGGCTCTGGGAACGCGGGTATGCTGCCTCCAGTGCCCCCCTCGCGCGTGTCCCGTAAGGGACTCATCCCGGGGCGGAGCCGGGTAGACTCCGCCCAGCTTCCAGCCCAATCCTGGGCTGGTATAACGTCCTGAGCCACACAGACCGTTATCTTCCCGGGGTCGCGCCCAGTCGGAGCAGTCGGCAGACCCCCCGCCAACCACTCCGCGCAACACTCCAAGGTATGCCGGATAATCACACACATGATAGTACCGGCGTCTATCCGACCCCCCGAGGGAGGCCGGACCCCGTGGTAATTTTTTATAGAGGTTGTTCTTCCTCGCGACCGCCGCTCCGGGTGACAGAGTGGCGATCCTCGTCCCCGGCACCTAGCGCCGGGATTACGAGCTTTGTCGGCCAAGTTCGGGGCCCGAAGACCCTTCCCTCGCCAACGCACCTCGGCCGCACAAGTGCGGCTTCGGCCATCCCGTAGGTAATTTTTTATAGAGGTTTTCCTTCCTCGCGGCCCCACTCCGAAGAGTGGAGGCCCTCGGGCCCACCAACCAGGGGCGAGCTTACGAGTGTCGGGCGACAACCGAAGTTGCCACCTACCGCCGGTTATTTTTTATAGAGGTTTTCCTTCCTCGCAGCCCCACTCCGAAGAGCGGAGGCCCCCGTTCCCGGCAAGCGCCAGGCTTACGGTTTGGTTCGGGCGGCGACCGAAGTCACCACCCTCACCCACCCCCTCCCGCTGGCGATTTTTTATAGAGGTTTTCCTTCCTCGCGGCCCCGCCCCACGGCGAGGGCCCTCGTTCCCGACCGAAGCCGGGCTTACGAGTTGGGCCGAGTGACGATTGACCGCCGCCCAGCCGCATCCCGGCCGGGTTCGAACCGAAGTCCTACACCCGGCATCGGCCGCAGAAGTCAGGGGAGGTGGCGTTCCCCTCTCCACTGCGGCCCCACCGCCTCCACATTCTCGCGCATGTGGCCACGCTGGGGCTGAGGCAGGTAGGCAGTCTTCGGCACTCCCCACCTGCCTCACCCCCTCCCCAATCCCCCCCACTCGGCCACCGCGCTACCGCGTGGATGCACAACGGTAACTCGGCAGCCCCATCACAACGTGCCCGAAGGCTCCAGGCCGTCACCGCTTAGCCGAGTCGGTGGCGACGACCCCACGGCCGGACGAGAACATGTCTCAGTCCGGCAACGGCCGCAGAAGTCAGGGGAGGTGGCGTTCCCCTCTCCACTGCGGCCCCACCGCCTCCACATTCTCGCGCATGTGGCCACGCTGGGGCTGAGGCAGGTAGGCAGTCGACCGGCACTCCCCACCTGCCTCACCCCCTCCCCATCCCCCCCTGGCCACCACGCCACCGCGTGAGCGGTAACGCGGCAGCCGCCCCCGCCAGAGAACTGGCGAGGGTACCGGGACGTCACCACTTAGCCGGGTCGGCGGTGACGTCCCCCCGGGGCTGCTCTTCGCTTCCATAACTGTACTGAGCCCCCCTGCCACGACAAGGCGGCAGCCCATCAGGGGGGAACCTAACCTAACCTAACCTAACCTAACCTAACCTAACCTAACCTAACCTAACCTAACCTAACCTAACCTAACCTAACCTAACCTAACCTAACCTAACCTAACCTAACCTAACCTAACCTAACCTAACCTAACCTAACCTAACCTAACCTAACCTAACCTAACCTAACCTAACCTAACCTAACCTAACCTAACCTAACCTAACCTAACCTAACCTAACCTAACCTAACCTAACCTAACCTAACCTAACCTAACCTAACCTAACCTAACCTAACCTAACCTAACCTTTTTTTTTTTTTTTTTTTTTTTTTTTTTTTTTTTCTTTTTTTTTTTTAATAATTTATATTAGAATATGTTTATAAGGGTTAACACTGGCTGCCTTTTCATTTAATGTCGTATCGTCGTATACACCCTGTATACTAGACGCTCCTTATATACTAGACGCTCTTTATATACTAGACTCTCCTTATATACTAGACGCTCTTTATGTACTAGACTTTCCTTTTATACTAGACGCTCATTATATACTAGATGTTCCTTATATACTAGACGTTACTTATATACTAGACGCTCCTTATATACTAGATGCTCCTTATATACTAGACGCTCCTTATATACTAAACGCTTTTTATGTACTAGACTCTCCTTATATACTAAACGCTCTATATGTACTAAACTAGACGCTCTTTATATACTAGACTCTCCTTATATACTAGACGCTCTTTATGTACTAGACTTTCCTTTTAAACTAGACGCTCCTCAAATACTATGGGCTCCTTATATACTAGACGCTCCTTATATACTAGAGGCTCCTTATATACTAGACTCTCCTTATATACTAGACGCTCTTATATACTAGACGCTCCTTATATACTAGACGCTCCTTATATACTAGACTCTCCTCATATACTAGACGCTCTTTATATACTACACGCTCCTTATATACATGACGCTCCTTATATAGAAGACGCTCCTTGTATACTAGACGCTCTTTATTTACTATACGCTCCTTATATAATAAACACTCCTTATATACTAGACGCTCCTTATATACTAGACGCTCCTTATATACTAGTGGCTCCTTATATACTACTCTTTATATACTAGACTCTCTTTATATACTAGACGCTCTTTATGTACTATACGCTCCTTACATAATAGACACTTCTTATATACTAGACGCTCCTTATATACTAGAGGCTCCTTATATACTAGACTCTCCTTACATACTAGACGCTCTTATATACCAGACGCTCCTTATATACTAGACGCTCTTTATTTACTATACGCTCCTTATATAATAAACACTCCTTATATACTAGACGCTCCTTATATACTAGTGGCTCCTTATATACTAGACTCTCTTTATATACTAGACGCTCTTTATGTACTATACGCTCCTTATATAATAGACACTTCTTATATACTAGACGCTCCTTATATACTAGACTCTCCTTATATACTAGACGCTCTTTATGCACCAGATGCTCCTTATATACTATACGCTCTTATATACTAGACGCTCCTTATATATTAGACGCTCTTTATGTACTAGACGCTCCTTATATACTAGACGCTTCTTATATACTAGACGCTCTAGAACTCGCTATAGAACGCGACGAGCAATTATTGTTACACTACCTACATAATTACTATAATAAATTCTTAAATTAAATAACTGAATGAATACACACTCCTGTTGGCTATTTAGTTATAACTTACTGTTGACGTGTATTTTAATAAATGTAACGCTCCTCTAAATCTTACATAAATAACCTTTAATATTGTAAATAAATTCAATAGTCATTTTTCTTTATTGTTGTAATATTGATGCTAGTTTATTTAATGTTAAACGCACTATTACCTCTTACTCGTTCACTCTCTAGGATATAATGTACACTGGTGTTGTGACAATATTGTAATTTTTATAATGATACCTAATAAAGAACTTTAAAAAACAACAAAAACAGACTCTCTTTATATATCCAATGATTCTTATATACTAGACTCTCCTTATATACTAACGCTCTTTATATACTATACACTCCTTATATACTAGAGGCTCCTTATATAGTAGAATCTCCTTATATACTAGACGCTCTTTATATACTACATGCTCCTTATATAAATGACGCTCCTTATATAGAAGACGCTCCTTGTATACTAGACACTTCTTATATACTAGACAATCTTTATATACTAGACACTTCTTTTATACTAGATGCTCCTTATGTACTAAATGCTCCTTATATACTAGACAAACTTTATATACTTGACACTTCTTATATACTAGACAATCTTTATATACTAGAAGCTCCTTATATACAAGACAATCTTTATATACTAGAAGCTTCTTATATACTAGATGCTCCTTATGTACTAAATGTTCCTTATATACTAGAAATAAGAAGTCTCTTCTTATATATTAGATGCTTCTTATGTACTAAATGATCCTTAAATACATGACTCTCCTTAGATTCTCGTTGAGTTAGGGGACGATCCTTGTATATACTAGAAGCTCTTATATACTAGACGCTCCTTATATACTAGACTTTCTTTATATACCAGACGCTTCCTTATATACTAGACGCTCTTTATGTACTAGAGGCTCCTTAAATACTAGAAGCTCTTTATGTACTAGAGGCTCCTTATATACTAGACGCTCCTTATATACTAGAGGCTCTTTATGTACCAGACGCTCCTTATATACTAGACGCTCTTTATATATCTAATTCTTTTATATTCTAGACGCTCTTATATACTAGACCCTCCTTATATACTAGACTCTCCTTATATACTAGACGCTCTTTATATACCAGACGTTCCTTATATACTAGACGCTCTCTATGTACTATACGCTCCTTATATAATAGACGCTCCTTAAATACTAGTCGCTCCTTATATACTAGACTCTCCTTATATACTAACGCTCTTTATGTACTATACGCTCCTTATATACTAGACGTTCCTTATATACTAGACGCTCTTTATGTACCAGACGCTCCTTATATACTAGACGCTGTTTATATGTCTAATGCTTTTGATATTCTTGACGCTCTTATATACTAGACGCTCCTTATATATACTAGACTCTGCTTATATACTAGACGCTCTTTATATACTAGACGCTCCTTATATACTAGACGCTTCCTTATATACTAGACGCTCTTTATGTACTAGAGGCTCCTTAAATACTAGAAGCTCTTTATGTACTAGAGGCTCCTTATATACTAGACGCTCCTTATATACTAGAGGCTCTTTATGTACCAGACGCTCCTTATATACTAGACGCTCTTTATATATCTAATTCTTTTATATTCTAGACGCTCTTATATACTAGACCCTCCTTATATACTAGACTCTCCTTATATACTAGACGCTCTTTATATACCAGACGTTCCTTATATACTAGACGCTCTCTATGTACTATACGCTCCTTATATAATAGACGCTCCTTAAATACTAGTCGCTCCTTATATACTAGACTCTCCTTATATACTAACGCTCTTTATGTACTATACGCTCCTTATATACTAGACGCTCCTTATATACTAGACGTTCCTTATATACTAGACGCTCTTTATGTACCAGACGCTCCTTATATACTAGACGATCCATATATACTAGACGCTCCTTATATACTAGACGTTCCTTATATACTAGACGCTCTTTATGTACCAGACGCTCCTTATATACTAGACGCTGTTTATATGTCTAATGCTTTTGATATTCTTGACGCTCTTATATACTAGACGCTCCTTATATATACTAGACTCTGCTTATATACTAGACGCTCTTTATATACCAGACGCTCCTTATATACTAGAGGCTCCTTATATAGTAGACTCTCCTTATATACTAGACGCTCTTTATATACTACACGCTCCTTATATACATGACGCTCCTTATATAGAAGACGCTCCTTGTATACTAGACGCTCCTTATATACTAGACGTTCCTTATATACTAGACGCTCTTTATGTACCAGACGCTCCTTATATACTAGACGATCCATATATACTAGACGATCCATATATACTAGACGCTCCTTATATACTAGACGTTCCTTATATACTAGACGCTCTTTATGTACCAGACGCTCCTTATATACTAGACGCTCTTTATATGTCTAATGCTTTTGATATTCTAGACGCTCTTATACACTAGACGCTCCTTATATATACTAGACGCTCTTTATATACTAGATGTTCCTTATATACTAGACGTTACTTATATACTAGACGCTCCTTATATACTAGATGCTCCTTATATACTAGACGCTCCTTATATACTAAACGCTTTTTATGTACTAGACTCTCCTTATATACTAAACGCTCTATATGTACTAAACTAGACGCTCTTTATATACTAGACTCTCCTTATATACTAGACGCTCTTTATGTACTAGACTTTCCTTTTAAACTAGACGCTCCTCAAATACTATGGGCTCCTTATATACTAGACGCTCCTTATATACTAGAGGCTCCTTATATACTAGACTCTCCTTATATACTAGACGCTCTTATATACTAGACGCTCCTTATATACTAGACGCTCCTTATATACTAGACTCTCCTCATATACTAGACGCTCTTTATATACTACACGCTCCTTATATACATGACGCTCCTTATATAGAAGACGCTCCTTGTATACTAGACGCTCTTTATTTACTATACGCTCCTTATATAATAAACACTCCTTATATACTAGACGCTCCTTATATACTAGACGCTCCTTATATACTAGTGGCTCCTTATATACTACTCTTTATATACTAGACTCTCTTTATATACTAGACGCTCTTTATGTACTATACGCTCCTTACATAATAGACACTTCTTATATACTAGACGCTCCTTATATACTAGAGGCTCCTTATATACTAGACTCTCCTTACATACTAGACGCTCTTATATACCAGACGCTCCTTATATACTAGACGCTCTTTATTTACTATACGCTCCTTATATAATAAACACTCCTTATATACTAGACGCTCCTTATATACTAGTGGCTCCTTATATACTAGACTCTCTTTATATACTAGACGCTCTTTATGTACTATACGCTCCTTATATAATAGACACTTCTTATATACTAGACGCTCCTTATATACTAGACTCTCCTTATATACTAGACGCTCTTTATGCACCAGATGCTCCTTATATACTATACGCTCTTATATACTAGACGCTCCTTATATATTAGACGCTCTTTATGTACTAGACGCTCCTTATATACTAGACGCTTCTTATATACTAGACGCTCTAGAACTCGCTATAGAACGCGACGAGCAATTATTGTTACACTACCTACATAATTACTATAATAAATTCTTAAATTAAATAACTGAATGAATACACACTCCTGTTGGCTATTTAGTTATAACTTACTGTTGACGTGTATTTTAATAAATGTAACGCTCCTCTAAATCTTACATAAATAACCTTTAATATTGTAAATAAATTCAATAGTCATTTTTCTTTATTGTTGTAATATTGATGCTAGTTTATTTAATGTTAAACGCACTATTACCTCTTACTCGTTCACTCTCTAGGATATAATGTACACTGGTGTTGTGACAATATTGTAATTTTTATAATGATACCTAATAAAGAACTTTAAAAAACAACAAAAACAGACTCTCTTTATATATCCAATGATTCTTATATACTAGACTCTCCTTATATACTAACGCTCTTTATATACTATACACTCCTTATATACTAGAGGCTCCTTATATAGTAGAATCTCCTTATATACTAGACGCTCTTTATATACTACATGCTCCTTATATAAATGACGCTCCTTATATAGAAGACGCTCCTTGTATACTAGACACTTCTTATATACTAGACAATCTTTATATACTAGACACTTCTTTTATACTAGATGCTCCTTATGTACTAAATGCTCCTTATATACTAGACAAACTTTATATACTTGACACTTCTTATATACTAGACAATCTTTATATACTAGAAGCTCCTTATATACAAGACAATCTTTATATACTAGAAGCTTCTTATATACTAGATGCTCCTTATGTACTAAATGTTCCTTATATACTAGAAATAAGAAGTCTCTTCTTATATATTAGATGCTTCTTATGTACTAAATGATCCTTAAATACATGACTCTCCTTAGATTCTCGTTGAGTTAGGGGACGATCCTTGTATATACTAGAAGCTCTTATATACTAGACGCTCCTTATATACTAGACTTTCTTTATATACCAGACGCTTCCTTATATACTAGACGCTCTTTATGTACTAGAGGCTCCTTAAATACTAGAAGCTCTTTATGTACTAGAGGCTCCTTATATACTAGACGCTCCTTATATACTAGAGGCTCTTTATGTACCAGACGCTCCTTATATACTAGACGCTCTTTATATATCTAATTCTTTTATATTCTAGACGCTCTTATATACTAGACCCTCCTTATATACTAGACTCTCCTTATATACTAGACGCTCTTTATATACCAGACGTTCCTTATATACTAGACGCTCTCTATGTACTATACGCTCCTTATATAATAGACGCTCCTTAAATACTAGTCGCTCCTTATATACTAGACTCTCCTTATATACTAACGCTCTTTATGTACTATACGCTCCTTATATACTAGACGTTCCTTATATACTAGACGCTCTTTATGTACCAGACGCTCCTTATATACTAGACGCTGTTTATATGTCTAATGCTTTTGATATTCTTGACGCTCTTATATACTAGACGCTCCTTATATATACTAGACTCTGCTTATATACTAGACGCTCTTTATATACTAGACGCTCCTTATATACTAGACGCTTCCTTATATACTAGACGCTCTTTATGTACTAGAGGCTCCTTAAATACTAGAAGCTCTTTATGTACTAGAGGCTCCTTATATACTAGACGCTCCTTATATACTAGAGGCTCTTTATGTACCAGACGCTCCTTATATACTAGACGCTCTTTATATATCTAATTCTTTTATATTCTAGACGCTCTTATATACTAGACCCTCCTTATATACTAGACTCTCCTTATATACTAGACGCTCTTTATATACCAGACGTTCCTTATATACTAGACGCTCTCTATGTACTATACGCTCCTTATATAATAGACGCTCCTTAAATACTAGTCGCTCCTTATATACTAGACTCTCCTTATATACTAACGCTCTTTATGTACTATACGCTCCTTATATACTAGACGCTCCTTATATACTAGACGTTCCTTATATACTAGACGCTCTTTATGTACCAGACGCTCCTTATATACTAGACGATCCATATATACTAGACGCTCCTTATATACTAGACGTTCCTTATATACTAGACGCTCTTTATGTACCAGACGCTCCTTATATACTAGACGCTGTTTATATGTCTAATGCTTTTGATATTCTTGACGCTCTTATATACTAGACGCTCCTTATATATACTAGACTCTGCTTATATACTAGACGCTCTTTATATACCAGACGCTCCTTATATACTAGAGGCTCCTTATATAGTAGACTCTCCTTATATACTAGACGCTCTTTATATACTACACGCTCCTTATATACATGACGCTCCTTATATAGAAGACGCTCCTTGTATACTAGACGCTCCTTATATACTAGACGTTCCTTATATACTAGACGCTCTTTATGTACCAGACGCTCCTTATATACTAGACGATCCATATATACTAGACGATCCATATATACTAGACGCTCCTTATATACTAGACGTTCCTTATATACTAGACGCTCTTTATGTACCAGACGCTCCTTATATACTAGACGCTCTTTATATGTCTAATGCTTTTGATATTCTAGACGCTCTTATACACTAGACGCTCCTTATATATACTAGACGCTCTTTATATACCAGACGCTCCTTATATACTAGAGGCTCCTTATATAGTAGACTCTCCTTATATACTAGACGCTCTTTATGTACCAGACGCTCCTTATATACTAGACTCTCCTTATATACTAACGCTCTTTATGCTATACGCTCCTTATATACTAGACGCTCCTTATATACTAGACGTTCCTTATATACTAGACGCTCTTTATGTACCAGACGCTCCTTATATACTAGACGATCCATATATACTAGACGCTCCTTATATACTAGACGTTCCTTATATACTAGACGCTCTTTATGTACCAGACGCTCCTTATATACTAGACGATCCATATATACTAGACGCTCCTTATATACTAGACGTTCCTTATATACTAGACGCTCTTTATGTACCAGACGCTCCTTATATACTAGAGGCTCCTTATATGTCTTATGCTTTTTATATTCTAGACGCTCTTATATACTAGATGCTCCTTATATACTAGACTCTCCTTATATACTAACGCTCTTTATGTACTATACGCTCCTTATATACTAGAGGCTCCTTATATAGTAGACTCTCCTTATATACTAGACGCTCTTTATATACTAGACGCTCTTTATGTACTAGAGGCTCCTTATATTCTAGACGCTCCTTATATACTAGACGCTCTTTATGTACCAGACGCTCCTTATATACTAGAGGCTCCTTATATACTAGATGCTTCTTATGTACTAGACGCTCCTTAAATACATGGCTCTCCTTAGATTCTCGTTGAGTTAGGGGACGATCCTTGTATATACTAGAAGCTCTTATATACTAGACGCTCGTTATATACTAGACTCTCCTTATATACTAGACTTTCTTTATGTACCAGACGCTCCTTATATACTAGACGCTCTTTATGTACTAGAGGCTCCTTATATACTAGAGGCTCCTTATATACTAGATGCTTCTTATGTACTAGACGCTCCTTAAATACGTGACTCTCCTTAGATTCTCGTTGAGTTAGGGGACGATCCTTGTATATACTAGAAGCTCTTATATACTAGACGCTCCTTATATACTAGACTCTCCTTATATACTAGACTTTCTTTATGTACCAGACGCTCCTTATATACTAGACGCTCTTTATGTACTAGAGGCTCCTTATATACTAGACGCTCCTTATATACTAGATGCTCTTTATGTACCAGACGCTCCTTATATACTAGACGCTCCTTATATACTAATCTCCTTATATACTAGACGCTCTTTATATACATGACGCTCCTTATGTAGAAGACGCTCCTTGTATACTAGACGCTCCTAATATACTAGCTGCTTCTTATATACTAGAAGCTCCTTATATACTAGTCGCTCTGTATTTTTTTTTTATTTTCTGTAGTGGCAGACGAGCAAGCGGCCCACCTGATGGTAAGTGGTTACCGCCGCTCATGGACGTTAGCAATGCCAGGGGCACAGCCAGGCCGCTGCCTACCTTGAGAGGATAGCTCTCTTTAAACCTCGTTTGAAGAAGGACTACTAGACACTTCTTATATACTAGACAATCTTTATATACTAGACACTTCTTTTATACTAGATGCTCCTTATGTACTAAATGCTCCTTATATACTAGAAGCTCCTTATATACTAGACAATCTTTGTATACTAGACACTTCTTATATACTAGACAATCTTTATATACTAGACATTTCTTATATACTAGACAATCTTTATATACTAGACACTTCGTATATACTAGAAGCTCCTTATGTACTAATGCTCCATATATACTAGAAGCTCCTTATATACTAGACAATCTTTATATACTAGACACTTCTTATATACTAGACAATCTTTATATACTAGACACTTCTTATATACTAGACAATCTTTATATAGTAGACACTCTTATATACTAAATGTTCCTTATGTACTAAATGCTCCTTATATACTAGAAGCTCCTTATATACTAGACAATCTTTATATACTAGATACTTCGTATATACTAGAAGCTCCTTATATACTGGACAATCTTTGTATACTAGCCACTTCTTATATACTAGATGCTCCTTATGTATTAAATGATCCTTATATACTAGAAGCTCCTTATATACTAGACAATCTTTGTATACTAGACACTTCTTATATACTAGACAATCTTTGTATACTAGACACTTCTTATATACTAGACAATCTTTGTATACTAGACACTTCTTATATACTAGACAATCTTTATATACTAGACACTTCTTATATACTAGACAATCTTTATATACTAGACACTTCTTATATACTAGACAATCTTTATATACTAGACACTTCTTATATACTAGACAATCTTTGTATACTAGACACTTCTTATATACTAGACAATCTTTGTATACTAGACACTTCTTATATACTAGACAATCTTTATATACTAGACACTTCTTATATACTAGACAATCTTTATATACTAGACACTCTTATATACTAAATGCTCCTTATGTACTAAATGCTCCTTATATACTAGAAGCTCCTTATATACTAGACAATCTTTATATACTACATACTTCGTATATACTAGAAGCTCCTTATATACTGGACAATCTTTGTATACTAGCCACTTCTTATATACTAGACAATCTTTATATACTAGACACTTCTTATATACTAGACAATCTTTATATACTAGACACTTCTTATATACTAGACAATCTTTGTATACTAGACACTTCTTATATACTAGACAATCTTTGTATACTAGACACTTCTTATATACTAGACAATCTTTATATACTAGACACTTCTTATATACTAGACAATCTTTATATACTAGACACTCTTATATACTAAATGCTCCATATGTACTAAATGCTCCTTATATACTAGAAGCTCCTTATATACTAGACAATCTTTATATACTACATACTTCGTATATACTAGAAGCTCCTTATATACTGGACAATCTTTGTATACTAGCCACTTCTTATATACTAGACAATCTTTATATACTACATACTTCGTATATACTAGAAGCTCCTTATATACTGGACAATCTTTGTATACTAGCCACTTCTTATATACTAGACAATCTTTATATACTAGACAATCTTTATATACTAGACACTCTTATATACTAAATGCTCCTTATGTACTAAATGCTCCTTATATACTAGAAGCTCCTTATATACTAGACAATCTTTATATACTACATACTTCGTATATACTAGAAGCTCCTTATATACTGGACAATCTTTGTATACTAGCCACTTCTTATATACTAGACAATCTTTATATACTAGACACTCTTATATACTAAATGCTCCTTATGTACTAAATGCTCCTTATATACTAGAAGCTCCTTATATACTAGACAATCTTTATATACTAGATACTTCGTATATACTAGAAGCTCCTTATATACTGGACAATCTTTGTATACTAGCCACTTCTTATATACTAGATGCTCCTTATGTACTAAATGATCCTTATATACTAGAAGCTCCTTATATACTAGACAATCTTTATATACTAGACACTTCTTATATACTAGACAATCTTTGTATACTAGACACTTCTTATATACTAGACAATCTTTGTATACTAGATACTTCTTATATACTAGACAATCTTTGTATACTAGACACTTCTTATATACTAGACAATCTTTATATACTAGACACTTCTTATATACTAGACAATCTTTGTATACTAGACACTTCTTATATACTAGACACTTATTTTATACTAGATGCTCCTTATGTACTAGAAGCTCCTTACATACTAGACAATCTTTACTAGATGCTCCTTATGTACTAGAAGCTCCTTACATACTAGACAATCTTTATATACTAGACACTTCTTATATACTAGACAATCTTTATATACTAGACACTTCTTATACAGGGTGTATACGACGATACGACATTAAATGACAAGGCAGCCAGTGTTAACCCTTATAAACATATTCTAATATAAATTATTTAAAAAAAAGAAAAAAAAAAAAAAAAGAAAAAAAAAAAAAAAAAAAGCTACACATTATTTAAAGTCGAAAAATTTAAGAATATAAAACTACACATTATTTTTCTATCATGACGTTTTCGACATGACGACGACAACAGTGCGGAACAGAGTAAGAGATAAGATAATATGAAAGAGTCAGAGATATTTAAATGAATTGAATGACGTAATGACAACATACGATCAACGTAAATACCTACAGGTTGTTTAAAACTGTGAACAACTGTGACATAAAGAAAGTACATTTGCGTCTAAACTATTGCAAATTTCTGTTTAATTTTTTTGGTATAGCCTTCTAACATCACATGCTACACGTGGTTTCATTTAATGTCGTATCGTCGTATACACCCTGTATACTAGACACTTCTTTTATACTAGATGCTCCTTATGTACTAGAAGCTCCTTACATACTAGACAATCTTTACATACTAGACAATCTTTTTATACTAGACACTTCTTATATACTAGACAATCTTTATATACTAGACACTTCTTATATACTAGACAATCTTTATATACTAGACACTTCTTATATACTAGACAATCTTTATATACTAGACACTTCTTATATACTAGACAATCTTTATATACTAGACACTTCTTATATACTAGACAATCTTTATATACTAGACACTTCTTATATACTAGACAATCTTTATATACTAGACACTTCTTATATACTAGACAATCTTTATATACTAGACACTTCTTATATACTAGACAATCTTTATATACTAGACACTTCTTATATACTAGACACTTCGTATATTCTAGATGATCCTTATGTACTAAATGCTGTTTATATACTAGACAAACTTTATATACTAGACACTTCTTATATACTAGACAATCTTTATATACTAGACACTTCTTATATACTAGACACTTCTTTTATACTAGATGCTCCTTATGTACTAGAAGCTCCTTACATACTAGACAATCTTTACATACTAGACAATCTTTATATACTAGACACTTCTTATATACTAGACAATCTTTATATACTAGACACTTCTTATATACTAGACACTTCGTATATTCTAGATGATCCGTATGTACTAAATGCTCTTTATATACTAGACAAACTTTATATACTAGACACTTCTTATATACTAGACAATCTTTATATCTTTATATTTTTATATACTAGACACTTCGTATATTCTAGATGATCCTTATGTACTAAATGCTCCTTATATACTAGACAAACTTTATATACTAGACACCAGTGGCGAAGGGTGGATTTTTATAAAAGGTAAGCCGGAGTAAAAATGCTTACCCTGCCCTGGAACAACCGAAACGTGTTGAATGCAATATAGGTATTAACCACTCTAACTAAACGTCTGTCCCGCGCGGTTAAATTTTCGTCATAATCCAGCGAGGTACTTGTCGCCACAACCCGCGCGCAAATTTGCCCACTATACTACAAAAAGGTGATCATGTACTTATACCTATTTTAATACCTAGTCATAATCTATGAGGTTTCAATATGAATTCCCAAATAATAAATAAAAATGTCTAGGTTTTTTATATTAAATTTGTTTTGTAGTTTAGTTTACGTTCCAATCATTTAAAAAATATTCTTCTCTCTAGAACATTTCCAAGCACAAAACAAACTTGGTGACGCATAGACTGAAATTATTATTTTTTCTACGAAATAAAACTCTTTACACTGCCCTCTTTTGGTTTTTTTAGTTAAACATTTCATGGGCTATCAATAAACACAACGTGTATTTAGTTCCGCTAGATGGTGATGATTTTTTTATACATGTATCCAATGTATGACGGCAATTTGTTTTCAATTCGTTAAATAATTTTGAATAAAGCAATATCTCTAGAAAGACCAAACAAATACTCATATTCTGTACGCTCCTTAATTACTAGACGCTCCTTGTATACAAGACACTCCTTATATACTAGACGATCCTTATACACAAGACGCTCCTTATATACTAGACGCTCCTTTTATACTACACGCTTCTTATATAATAGACGCTCCTGAAATACTAAACGCTTTTAATATAATTGACGCTCCTTATATACTAGACACTTCTTATATACTGCCGTCCACTAACAAAAAGGTCGTTAAGCCATTGCCGTCCACGAGCTAAAAGGTCGTTAAGCCATAGGGGCTGTGTATGGCTTAACGTCCTTTTAGTTAGTGGACGGCAGTATACTACACGCCCCTTCCTTATATACTAGACGCTCCTTGTGTACTAAACGCTCCTTATATATTCAACCCGCCTTATAAACTAAGCGCTCCAAATATACTCCACGCTCCTTATATACATACAAGATGCTCCCTATATTCTAGACGCTCCTTATTTACTAGAAGCTCCTTATGTTATAAACGCCTCTCATTATAAACGCTTATCATCGGTTTTGGCTTTGTATGACGATCATGTACTTCATGTATCATATATCTGCTCTACTAAGTATACTAACATTAGAAAGCTGAATAGATTGTTTATTTGGTTTAAACTTGTTTTGGGTTCTTGAGTTCCTAGATCTCAAGAACTGCTGGTTCCATTTGAAAAATTATTTTAGTGTTGGATAGCCTCTTTATCGAGGAAGATTATACGCTATATAATGTCACTCTACGGCCAATGAGAGCTGAGCAGTGGCCCAATAAAGAATGGCGGGCGCGAAGCCAGGACCAGATAAGGAATAAAATGATTACATAACATGATACAAGTAAGTGGGGAGATCTGTGACCTGTGTGGCCAAATAAAGGAATAAGGAGAGGAAGAAAAACAAGAAATAAGACATAAAAACCATTTAATTCGGTCACAGTCAGTACCTACATCGATTACTTACAAGTTACGTTGCTAACAGTTAGTTCGTGTATCAATAGACAAATAACACAGAAAGCATCACAATCGAATGAATTACAACTAACACTTATAACTTATTGTACCTACGTGTAGTGACGGATTAAGAATACTTTGTCACTGCCCCATCTCAACCCGTGGCTGTCGTAAAAGGCGACTAAGGGACTAACCTTATGCAGACAAGAGCGCTGCGAGAAAACGAAAATTCGAAACTTGATACAACTGTCTAGCAAGCAAGGCTCAATTTCCCTTAGCATTCTTTGGAGGACACCCGTGCCCAGCAGTGGGACTTTTATGATGATGACTCACAACTAAGTAAACAATAATACTTACGAACTACATCAATCTGCTGGGAAAACCTTCGTCATAAAGTAAAACTTAACAAGATGTTGCTATTGTCTTTGGTTTGGCTGTCTAATCATAAAATAGTATAAAAGCGCTTCTCTTTGTACGTACTAACTAAACTGCGCGACAGTTTTTGATGTTTTGTTGAAGGTTTTTAAATATATAGGTAGGTAGGATATATAATAATTTTCCCAAAATCTATGTAGCTTAAGTAACTCCTTGTAACATTAACTATTCGCCAGTGAAAGTCCCGTTGAAATGGAATAAGTGGTTTCGGACTTTACCTTTAACAAAAACACAGACAGACAACAATTTTGAAAAGTGCGTTTTTGTTAAAGTAACCTATTTCATATGCGTACTCTAATTAAAAGATGTAAACAGACACTTCAATTTTATTTATTTGTATACAATGAGACCGTTGACTGAAGCCATTAAAATGTCGAGTTTTACAAGATTTTCTCTGCAAACCGATGATTATTCTTGTTGTTAGACATAAATAGTACAATTAATAGACGACCTGAGGGACGTCATCGACCGATGAGTCCCTCGCGCGCACAAAGCGCCTTCACATCACGCAGATGCTGCTGCCTCTCCTCCCTCTTCTTATTTTTTAAACTTGAGCAATCCATAAAATTGTTCCCACGAGTAGACGAAATAAAGGTCGATCTCCGGGTGACGCTCATTCCGGGGACAAGCCTACTTACCACGCTGGGGTCGGCAGGTACCAGGGGGTTTTTAAGACTTTACTGTCTGGTTTTTATTGAGATTTCCTTCTCGCGGGCCGGCCAATTAAGGCAAGCCCCTCGGTCCCGTCGAGCCCCTAGACATGATCAACGACACTCGACGGGGTAACGAACTGTCTGTTGGCAGGGTCGGGTTTCCCCTCCCCTATACGCCCCGTGATTTTTTAGAGGGTTTCTTCGTCGCGGCCGCACCCCGAGAGGTGGCGCCTCTGCTCCAGCGCTCAAGGGCCGGGTACGGTATGAGCGCGGCGGCCGAAAACGCCCCCGCTAGTAATTTTTTATAGAGGTTTTCTTCGTCGCAGCCCACCCCGAGAGGTGGTGGCCCCCGTTCCAGGCCCTAAGGGCCGGGTTACGGTATGATGTCAGACTATCCGCCGGCCCCGGCAATATGCATGGCTTCTCATGATAGAAGCCAAGAATTGACGTTGCCCGGGGTGCACCGGGCAGAACAGAAGGCCCCGGCTCACTAGGAGGTTGTCTGACTTCGCCCCCAACGCCTGCGCCTCATGCATACCACACCGCCGGGTGAAACGTGTGGTTATGTCGGGCTCCGGTACCGGCCTACCAACTAAACCTACGGTGTTCCTTCAGACAAGCCATGTGCCGGCGGGTCATGTCTGTCTGTTTCCTCACGAGAGGCGCGCAGAACACAACGCGCCACCGTGTCGGGCCTGTACCGGTCGGGCGGCGACTGCTCTAAGGCCACCGCCCGCAGGCCTTCCTCTATGGAGGGCGTAAGTCGGCGGCGAACGCCTTGCGACGCCCGGTACGTCGACTGCGGGAGGGGAGGGTAGTTGTTAATTCCCTCCCCCTTTGTGCCTCCTCCTTCTGGCCCATCACTTCCTCGCAGAAGGAGAGACAGATATATATATTGCGACAACCTTGCGACTATTCCCGAGGGAGGCTCTCGATCTCACGAGGAAGGCGCTGCACTCCCGGCTCCATCTGAAACATAAAAAAGTAGTTAGAAACTGTGCTTTTCCCCTAAAATTCATTTTTAAATTACACATTTTCGCTTATACCTTTTCCCCTGACCCCCGGAGGTGTCCGGTATATTTTGTACAGGACAGGCGCAGTCGCGCCGCTTCTAACGACACCAAGAACGTCCATTTACAGCGTTCCTGGACACCAGGACTGAGATTACCCCACCCTCCCGCCCGGTCGACGCTCACTTACATAGGTGGAGAGGATCTGGGGAATCGACAATATAACATTTTTCAAAAATTGTTTGGCTAGACACCCCAAACATCTCGGTGAGTTTCAGGACTCCTCAGAAGAGAATCTTCTGAGATATTGACTTTTTTAGACCCTATACATCGACCCCTATTTTTTGAGTTTTATAGCAATGAGTTTAAGTTCAATTTATTTTACCTAAAATACACACACTGCCATCTCTTGTCGAATGGCTGAATTTTTTTTGGAAATTTATGCTTAAATTTAAGATAAGAAACGTCGTAAGTACTTTTGTTTGATATTGCAAAGTAGTCTCTATTCTTAAGTAGTAAAGTGTGTTTTGATTCGCGGTCTATATAGTATAAGCCAATTTGGGTTTGAAGATATTTGACCAATTAAAACAATTGTTTACTAGTAGTGCACTGTTTGTATGTGTAAGTTTGGCGACACCGGTTCCAGTAATAATTTTGTCCTATCGCACTTCCACTTGTTTTTTCTGTGCCGTGAGAAAAACTGTCAAAAATTCAGATTTATTCCTGGGATAAAGTTATCTGGCGATGGAAAAATCGGCCCTTAAGGGACTAATGATAACAAACAACTGTTTTACCTTAAACTCATTTTTGAGATATAACTATTGTAAATGGTATTATAAGAAATTATATGTCTTAGCGTAGTGGCGATGTGTTCTGGACTATCGTGTCCTAGCAACTGACGCCTACGTCGGTTGTTTAAATAGAACGCGCAATTCATCGCGTGTTCGTACGAACTGAGTTTGCAATTTTAAACATTTTAGTCGCGCGATGGCATTGCTCGGTTGTCTATTACATCTGTTCGACGTTGATATGTTTGTTTCGCATTCGCGTTAAATTAGAGGCATGTAATGACATAGTGATCTGATAATTTCAAGTTACGCACAGCATAAAGGCTATTACTAACTGGCAGCAGTCAATGTTTAAAAAAAATAATCAAATCAGTCAATGTTTTAAAAGACACATGATACTTACTCGCCCATTCCTCCTTCCATGTTCAAATCAAGACCTGGATCAACCTGCTGATTATTGTCTGAATATGATGGCCGCCTGATATTATATGATGGCACCCAACATATATAGATATGACTATGAAGTTCATAAACTGAAATAGAATGTGACAGTACATTAACCACTAAAACTGAAAATAATAAAATTTGTATAACATATTTTTATTTTTTCCCCTGCCAAATTAAGGGTTAATTTATCTGATGTATTAGAGAGGAATGGTAAAACCTAACCTAATGAAAAGAAGCATGTTATGATTTTAAACTCAATGTTTACGAATAATGGTGTTTTTTATTACACCTCTGCCTCTCTTTGAAAATTAAGTGTGTTGCTATGAGTTACTTTTGTTTCACTAGGTTCTTTATAATATTATTTTATTTTGTAGTCATTGTTAATTGTTGTCTGCTTAGCTTGATTGGTAAGTAAGCATATTATCTACCTTAAATAGGCAAATACTTACTAAATGGAGAAATATCAATAATAAAATTCATCAGAATTTCCATTTTTTTTTACACCATGACATTGGCAAACAATTATTGTATGGCACACCTGATGGGTAGTGGTTAAAGAAATTTGCCTGCCAGCGAGATGGATACTTAGTTATATCAGTGAGCAATGCTTAACTAATAATCTAAGGTAGGTACGCTTTGTCATCCACATCATTAAATAAACAATACAAAATTTTACTTACAATAATGCCAGTTGTTAGGTTGTCCAAGTATAAGCTAGAGTGAGTGCAGTATAAAAGCCACTGGCACCAATTGCCATGTTACGATAGAAAATTACAGTCTCTACATTTTCCACCAAGATTTGTTTAGCTCCCTTGGTAGGCGCTTTTCCTTTTTGTGGACATGGCAGAAGATGGAATGCATAAATTTAACGAACGAAATAGTATATTTTACTGAGTGTAGCAGTTGTTTGATTAGAAGGTAACGAACATTAAAATATTTATTTCATAGATTTTATGTTTTCATTTATAAATAACAGAAAATAGTACTGCTCTTTTATTACTTATCGGTGGCATTTTAATTTTTGGGAATTGTTTTGGGCGTAGCACTTTAGGTAAAGTTTTCAACATTTTGCAAGTGGAACGGCCTATGTAACGAGTCTAAATAATTACTGTCTTTTCTTTGAAATTACTTCTATTTTTAAGAAACCACACACAATTTTGTAGATACAATTACAAATTTACAATACTAGAAGACACCACAGAGAAGACACATCCAAGAACTAAGAAGTTTGTTAATTTTGACAGAACTAGGTTGAAGTTGATGCAATGGTGACGTCCCCACAGACTAATAAGGGATACTACCACAGACTAATAGATACTACTACAGGTCAGCCCAGTGGTTGTACGCATAGACCTAGGATCCGCGCGCTACCGCAGAAGACAAACATAGCGCGGAAACGAGAGGTCAAATTGATATGAACGCTGTAAAAGAGTGAAAGAGATGAAAGATAAAATGGGATGTGCCAATATTTTTTCAATTAGGGGGCCATAGCGGCTCGTGTGTTTTACTGTCAACTCTTATTTTGCTAAAATATTTACAAATCGTGCAATAAATTGCTTAAAAGGTGTGCCAGTATCATGGTGGTCTGTTCCGTAACCAATTGTGACGTGACAAGAAGGAATAACCCAGAGAAATTTCACGTTTCTTAGGTAAATACAAAAATCTAATGAATTTTTGCAAACCTTATTTTGTGAAATTGGTGCTTTTAACTGAGCAAAAACCTATTTTGTTGGATGTATTTAGGCTTCTTCTTCGTTATGTTGATAATATTTTATGTATATACGATATATTAAAGCTTTTTTCGTGTAAAATAGGAAAATGTTTGTTGACGATAGGGCTTGACGAAATGATGACGTCATGGGTATCGATAAAAGTCGATAGTATTTTTAAAACTGTAATTATTCCGTCAATTCTTTAAATCATCGTAATATGTGCGTTAACGCCTTAAGGTAACCACTATTGTAATTGAGTGAAGCACACTAACTTATTTACATCTCTCTATGTTTTTTAATACCTAGTTTTAAAGTAGTTGTTTCTCACAAATTCAGTAGGTAGTACTTAAAATATAAGCTTAGTGAGTCAGGTGAGCCATTAAGTTAGTGATATTTTTGTCTTTTATTTTAGGTTTCCAACGAAAACAGCGTCACGTGACAAATGGATACGTATTATAAATAGACCAGACTGGACCTCAAAAAAATATTCAACTAACTACTTACATATAAATAAAACATTAGCTAAAGCTTTCCTCGATAAATGGGCTAACCAACCCAAAGATTTGCTGTATTTTCACAATTATTTGTTATATAAATGTTTTCCGAATATAAAGATAAAAAAAATATTATGTTATACAACGTGTTTAAATATCCTGTGATTGTAAACCATCCAATAAATTTTCTATCATTAAGTACAGCTATATAGAATATAATCGATCAGATATATTGTTCTAGTTCATCATGACATTGACCATAAAAAACTTAGGCCGTAAGGTTTATGGCCTGCTTTCTTACTCTTCAGCAGCCCATTAAGCCCCAATGCTGGGCTCGGGTCTCATCTCGAGAGCTGAGAGGGTTTAGGCCATAATCCACTTACGCTGGCCTAGTGCGGGTTGGCGGATCAGACATACACATAGAATTGCTTCTAGGGTAGATATGTGGGTTTCCTCACGATGTTTCCCTTCACCGTCAGCAGATGGTAAGTCACTTGACTAGTACATATAAATTCCACAAAGTGGAATGCACATTGGTACTGCCGCCGCGTTGGGTTCGAACTAGGACCGCGTAATTTGCACGCAGGTTCCTTATTCATTCAGCTACCATCGTTTCTTTTTTGCTTTCTTACTATGGCTATATATATATGGTAGGTATCCTAGTCTTAAAACTAAAAGATAGCGGTTTGGAAAAAAAAAATGCCTAACAGCACAATTTTACCCGATAGCATGAAAAGTTAACTTGTTGTGAATGCTTCTTAAAACAAATTGTTGCGACATTATTCAAGAGTTCAAGACGCTCAATTACACACCGAATTCATAAGCTCGATAATCCCAAGTGCAGAATATCGATAGTGCACAACAGTCCGTTGCAATCACTATTTTTAACTCACACATTGACAATCACTCAATATTGTGTTTTGGTCTCGCCTATAATCTGACATTGTTTATCTTGTACATACTAAATCTATGGTTGTACGTATGACGTCCCGAAAATCTACGACTTATTTTATTTTTAATGTTTTGATTCATAGCCTTTTCCACAACCATCTCTGCTACGACGAATATTATCTTAAAATGAAAATGATTAAATTAACAATATGGTCGCAATGAGCTATAAAGGTGTACGACTTTATTTACAACCTTGTGTTCCCTAAAATAAAATATTAGAGGTCACTTTAAGCATGGTTGTGTAGTTTACTAACATAATAACTAGATGACGCTAAATTCTACTCATTGTGTAATGGCTCCTCTACACGTTGGCCAACGTTGTGGCGAAGTGCTGTGGCCAATACCATTGGCCATCATGTAGAGGGGGTGTTGGTGCTTATCTTGGCTTGTATCCTATGATGGCCCACAAGTTGGCGCGAGATCCGTGTGGTGTCGGTTTTTAAAAAAAGATCAAAGGGTTGTGGCAGTGTTATGGCCGCTGCGTCCACACGTTGGCCAAGCGTTTAGTTTGCTACGACCCGCCAGAGTGATCGGACGCACTTGATTTAAATGTTAACTTTTTCACAAAATTATTTTACCTACAAATAAGAATAATATATAATAAATTATAACGATTCAATTTTTTTTTAACCAAACCTGTCGAATAGTGTATCAAAATAAAGGGAATCAAATGGAGATTACAAATTTATACATAATTATGTTATGTATTTAAATTTAATCAGGAATAATAATTACAACCATTTTTCGGTCTTTTTAGTGCGTTGCTTATGTGTTGATTTTTTGCAGTCGGGTCATTTTAATTTTTTAATTAATTAATTTGACTGTCACCGTGGCGCAGTGGTTAAGGTGGTCGCCTCGCCACTACATCGCCGTGCTGGGTGACGTGGGTTCGATTCCCACACGAGACAAATATTTGTGTGATTCATAGATATTTGTTTCTAGTCTGGGTGTACTTTGTGTCCGTTAGTTTCATGTTTGTAAAGCTCCCCGCGACACAGGGCTTGATCCCTAGTGCGGGCGTTGTCTTTTCTAAAAATAGAAAAATACAAATAGAATTTTCAATTTTTTTTTATACATCCATTTTCTTATATACATTCACGTAGTTGCGGTATGCTGTGAATAAATAAACCGCAGCAGCAGTTAGCGCCTCAATATCCATTGTAATCAATTCGTCCGCACATTGGCCTGAACCGAAGCAAACTGAACGACCTTCCAACGTGTAGACGCTATCACAAACTCTTGGCTAATATCTTTGCCACAACATTGGCCACAATGTTGGCCAACGTGTAGAGCAGGCATAACAGAAAGTTTAATTTACATATTACAGGACAGTGATTTTAATTTATTATAACCAAATGGCCTGGCGAGCAATGGTAAGAGATCTGACGGTACGTCATTATTGCTATGGAAGATGGGTAGCCCTTTGTGTGGGACACAACTTGCGTCGATACCTTGCGCCATCTCTGGCAGATTGAATCTCCGGCAGACAGC
Source organism: Laspeyria flexula (assembly GCA_905147015.1). Taxonomy (NCBI): domain Eukaryota; kingdom Metazoa; phylum Arthropoda; class Insecta; order Lepidoptera; family Erebidae; genus Laspeyria; species Laspeyria flexula. The sequence goes on from LR989974.1 coordinate 56,016, forward strand.
GGCGCAGCGATGTGGATGAATTTTATAATGCCATCATTATTTTAATTTGTTTTGCCTCCTTTTTTAGAGTTCTGTTGCCAAAAGGGCAAAAACGGAACCCTAATAGCTTATCGATGACATTTGGAGAATAGGTATCTTTTGGCCGCTACTATGTTAAAGCATCTACTTAGTTAAATAATAAAAATAAATATTTTTAAGAGGGGCACTCCATACCTACCTACATGTAACAGATGCTGAAAAAAATTTTTTTCTTCTAACAATTACGCATTGCACAAACTTCGAAAGATCTTTTAAATATTAAGGGGTCTAAATTTTTTTTTGAATGAAGTGAATATTTTCTGTAATAATCGCTCCCAAAGTAGTATAAACTGTGTAAAGCCTAAAAATCTGAAAAATATCACAAAGATAACGATTAATAGGTAAATTTTATACTCCCAATTCCAACTAAAATTATTTTGAACACTATCGGAAATAGGTACCTACCGTTTTTGAGTTATTGCCGAAAAATTGCGCTTCTCAACAAAATGAAGTAAGTGTTATGAAGATACGCTCTTTTGTTGCGGAACCCTACATTGAGCATGGTCCGACATGCTCTTAACCGGTTTTTATTGTTCCGTAACTGAAAAGGAAAAAACGGATTATAGGATCATCCGTTGTCCGTCTGTCTGTCTGTCGGTCTGTCTGTCCGTCTGTCAAGGCTTTTTTTTCAAGAACGCGTAGAGGTTTTTAGCTGAAGTTAATATCATATACTTGGGTCTGCAAACCCTCGGCGTAAAAAATAAATCAAAATTCTAAGTTAACGCAATCAAAAGATACTTGATTGCGTTTTTGCACCATTTTTGTCGATTATCTTGACGACATAGTATGGGGTACTCCCGTTGACCTAGAATCATAAAATTTGGCAAGAAGTAGTAATATCAACTTGCACAAGTAGGAAAAAATCCGAAAATCGATCTCGTGTAGTTATATCACTGAATATTAGTACTGGGGTATACAATGATAAGCCTAAAAAATTTGAGTAAGAATGAGAGTTTATTCCGGACTGACGTTATAGAAACATTTACCTGCCTTATAACTTATAGCTATTCCGTGCTCAAATTTTCATTATTTTTGCGATAGCACGCACCGCTTTCGAGATACGAGCTATTAGCGTAGATTTCCACCTATAATAAATGATAGGTGGAAATTTACGTTAAGGGTGAAGGCAGTCGGGCTCCGGCGACCTTTGTGCGATAGCTAAACTTAACACCTCTCGATTCAGAGGAATCCGACTCGAATTGGTTAGGTTAGGAGTTTTTTTTTTTTGCCGTGAAGTTATCCTAGGTCTACTGATTTTTTCTATCACTAACATTTTCAGAGTAAGCTCATCGATGAAGCCATACCGTGATACGCAAAAAAATATATACCTATCAAAAAACTATGAGTAGGGCCCTATACCTACATATTTTTTTTCAGTGGGCATTCATGGCTAAATCGTAAATTATTAGGAATAGTGAAAACCACTAGTAGGTAGGTACCTAACTGTACCAACTAGTAGGTACAATTACCTTTAAGTAGTTAGGTAAGTTAGATAACCTTTATGTACCATACGGATGAACATAACCCGCTTATTGTTTACGTACGTATCTACCTCTAAATATAAAGCAAAATAAACGAACTATAACCATATGAGCACGGACTTAGAGGCACTTGCACATGTTGTACACTCGCTACAGTGTTGGTCACTGTTTGCGCAATTACTGACATAAACATATTATATCTAACTAGGTACATACTTATACGTGACGCGTCGCAGAGGTCACTTTCTTTGTTTCATTATACAGCATGTGTGTTCTTATATAGCATAATATATAGCATTCATTCGTTAGGATGGTCCCAGCAACCTACATACCTAAAATAAGTTATGAGTTATTATAACATAAGATTGCATAACAGTATCCATTCTCGAGAAGCTCGGCATTAAGACAAGGCTGTATGCTTTTTGTTTCCATTTCCAGACAATACTACTCATGTATTTCGGACTCATCGCTCATAAATTCCTAAACACCCTGACTACGTGTCCTGACAGTCTGGAAGTGTTGCCAACACTTCAGGTCAGATCTACGGTAATAGACCACTTGGTCCTTCGCCTTTCCATCACAATTTGTACGATTTTTTTATAATTGACCCATATGAATGTTAAACATTGATACATGATACATTTGATTAGCAGATCTTTATTGCAAGCAACGTGTCTAATGATAATGTAATAATTAATTGGCAATTGGTGAATTACTGTGACCTCGTTTCATGAATACTAGACTAGTAGGTATCTGCGTCATCGTGTTTCGAACTATTAATTAAAATAATTAAGTATGTTTAGTCAGGGGCGGACCGTGAATTTGTGGGGCCCTAGGCTGATACTACTCGGGGGGCCCCTAGAAGACCTGTCTAAACCTGACCTGTCTCTTGCCCCTTTTTTTTAACTGCCATTAAAAAAACCGGCCAAGAGTGAGGGTTCCGTAGCCAAAATGGAAAAATGGAACCCTTATAGTTTATTTATGTCCGCCCGTCCATCCATCCGTATGTCACAGACATTTTACTCGAATCTAATTGATGTATATCGATGACATTTGGAGAATAGGTGTCTTGTGTGAGCCGCTAAGTAATATTGAGATTTTGCTGCTGAACCTTATATTGAGTATGCTCTGACATGCTCTTGATTTCTCTGAAGACTGATTGTTTAAAATTCACAATATCTTCTATTAGTGCTGGGGGCCCCTTATATCCGGGGGCCTCGGGCTGCAGCCCCAATAGCCCCTACATAAATTCGCCCCTGTGTATAGTTAAAATTTAAGTACAATCGAAGGAAGTCCTGTCGCACATAGTCCAGAGTATGATGACTGTGACACGATGTCCATGTCAGAAATACTGAAGTGGATTACATCTATGGAAAAGTATCATATCGAGATATGCGCTGTTGCAGCAGAAGGAAAATGAATATCGGGCTAAAAATTTCGCATCAATAAATTATGCCACAATGTCAGAACTTTTTACTACTATTTACTTAGTTCGTTGAATAAATGATTTATTATTATTTAATTAAGTACATACATTAAAACATAATTAAATACCTACCACATGTGAGTTAGGGCTTGTTGTAAGCAGGTTGTAAGTAGCTTTAAGTTATAAATAGTTGTTCGACTTTCTCCGCATACTTAACCATTTATGTTGTTACGAATTCTCTCGTCTTGGCATCTGCGGAAAATACCGCACTCGTAGAAAAATATATTTTTCTTTTCCTGATTTGACTTATAATTATAGGAACGTAAAAGTCATACATAGGTATACTACTATACTGAGTCTGGGTGTAGGTAAAATGTGGTGGTAAAATGTGGTCCAATCTTTGTAGTTAAACATGAAAATAAAAATAAAGATTTAGAACTTCTGGTTTGCGAGTTGGAGAGTTAACTAGTCCGAAGTTTCCGTGTTTTTAGATTTGTAAAAATGCACTGTGGGGTTCAGTGGCCTTGACTTTGTTTCAAGAATCACTAACACTATCCCCACTTTTCAGTAAGTTCGACCACTCTGTGTTTCAGCCTGGGAAGTACCTACCGTAAGTTTCCACAAAGGGCCGTATTTTCTGCTTAGCTCCAGTTGAAGGAAAATTTTCTAGGAATAAATATTAACGTAAACTCATGCTTTACCTTTCAATAATAGTACATTATGATATAAGTGCGGTAAGTTGATAATTACAGCCGAGGCGATATTGCTAGCCCGAGCCGCAGGCGAGGGCTACAAGAAAGCAGAGGCTGTAATTATCAAACCGCACGTGTGTCATACGACGTTTTATAACATATTTGCGAGGAAATAAATAAAATTCGGACTTTCTTAGAAAAAAACAAATACAGCGAAAAGAAATAGCGCGCGGAATTATTTTTACTTGTCACAAATTATCGATGCGCGCGCATCAGCGCTTTTTTTTAAGGCAAACACACAAAAACAGCCAGTATTACTAATAAAGTAAATTAATATTTTTGTGTACAGATTTTTTTTGGTTTTAATTTATGGTCTAAATTAATTAAATTAAAGAATTAAATGTTTATTTTATATAATTATATCATAATTATTTTATCTACCAAAGTTAATTAATTTTATTCATAAAATGTTGACCACTTTTCTGACAAAAAAACTCTTTGCTAAGATTTTAAAAAATAGGTACCGTTCGTTACGTACGGAGCCCCTTGATTATTAGTATGTGAGCATGAGAAGCCGTGCAATTTACTTTACATTACCGCACTAGTGCGTAATGAGATACATTACAACACTGAAATTGGTGAAATAAGAGACCCTTTACGAGCAAATATGTTATAAAAATTAATTTACCTTACCTTGCAAGAAGCTATTAAAAGCACGCTTCATCGAAAAATACTTACCTACTCATTGTTCGAAACTTCACAATCACACCAAACTCTATCTCATATAAAATTTAATTGCTGTATCTGCATCTCATTAACTTGATGTATTTACACGTTTGAAACAATTGTAGCTTTGTTTATTTAATAACAGAAGTGCGATTTCTTGATTAATCTTAAAGCCATTAGCAACTGGCCTTTATAATGTGAGGATTGTGAGGTTAGATAATTTATGAATGAATACTGCGAAGGTGAAATATGAACGTGCAAAATACAAACAATAGATTCTTGAGAAAAGTGCTTGAACGTGTGATCTGTGAAGAGATAACATAAAATGTGCGTGTAATTAATAGACAGCTTGGTATACAATTTCTGAAATACTTAATCCTAGTCGTTTCATGACTATGAATAACTCACACAAAAAATATTCCAATGTATCGTCCAAGACGTACAAGATTACACAGGGTAGGTAAGTACATTTGCTAATTACAACATATTGTTACTAAATAACTACACCATAATGCTATTTCAGTATGCGGCTAGCGGCTAGCATACAATCGGCCTTTTTGGAAATCTCTTGAGGAGGCCTATGTCCAGCTGTGGACTGCCTGCGGTTAATATGATAATGATGACTATTTAAGTAAAAACAGGATAGTTTCTTGAACCTGCTCCCTGATTCTGAGCTGTCGGAATATTTTCGGCCAGAACTGTCAGTTTATTTAAAGTTAAAAAACAGAATGTTAAAATAATAGATGGATGTAGAAAAAAATCCTATATTAATCAGTTTTTAATTTTCTATACGGTAATCTAATTTCTGACACTTAATAACTTAAGCTGTAAAAATACGTCGTTCTAAGATTCGAAAAAGTTTACGATCCGGGAGCAATCCGATGAGTCAGAATCAGGGCCTAATGTATTTTTTGGTTGACATTGAGTTAAAATTCAGGTAGATTTTGATAAACATTGACACTTTTGGTTGCCGTGATCGCAATGTTGGTATCTTACCGCTAGGGGTAATGTTTCATGAGATTTACTTTTTAATAATAATTACACATCCTCTTTCAACCAACTAAGCTTATTACTAGGTTCATGTAAGTACAGTTTAAATGTAATATTTTACCAATATAATATATTATTATATATACCAAAAGTAGCTTACGGCTATGTAATCTATACTTAATCCGAGTTTTTTAGTATTGAAGATTCGCTGTTTTTGCTGCGATCACGTAACAGATAGACGGCAATCCTTTCACATCCGTAACATGTATGTACTTATGTAGCGATTGGAAGTTAACTACTTACTTCCTCTCTAATGCAGCAAAGTCGTATGTTTGTCTAAGCACTGGACTAAACATCACAATGTGATGAGTCAATAACTATTAGCTTCTAATCTAAACTTTGTTCAGCAAAGTTATTTAGTATGCTTCTGTCACTGAGAATTGTTGCTAATTCAAAACATCATAGAAATAGGAATTGTAAACAGACTGTGATTTAAGTAATTCTTAGGTGTGAAGATTTATAGTTGATAATATAAAATGTAATTTAAAAGATAACCATAGCCTTCTTTATTTATTTTACTGCTATAAGTAGATGTATTTAAATAAGTTTCCTATCCGTGTAGTGAGTTACGGATTAAGAATACGTAATGTCACTACCCCATTTCAACCCGTGGGTGTCGTAAAAGGCGACTAAGAGAATCTTTAAGTAGACAAGAGCACTGTTAGAAAAGAAAAATTCGAAACAAAGCCCTAAACCAACCCGTCTTGCCAACGTGGTATAGTACGCTAAATTCCGAGACCCGTGCCCAGCAGTAGAATGCTTATGGGTTGTAATGATGACTATGATGATAACGATGAAATAGGTTCCGTTTATAGTATATTCCCCTCTTCTCTCTCACCCAAATCTCTATAACTTAAGCAGAATTATTATGTAAAAGTAAACAATATTTTTAAACAGTACAAAATAATATTTATTTCATTGGTTCCGCAAAACTATCGACTAAGGACTTATAAAATAAGAATCTAAACCCTAATTAGCTATCAGACAACAAAACATAGCATCAGTGGGTAAAGACGTATGTCTCATTGGAAACATTTGGTCCTACACTCTCAAACATAAACACATACTCAGACTTATTTATGGTAACTACGAGGACAACATATTAAAGCTTGCCATAATCATTCCGTGGTCACACTCGAACTTTAAGTTTTTGATAGTTTTTATTGTGTTAATGGCACAGAAACACTCGCATCGCTTAGGTACTCACAATTTTCGCATCACTAAGTCATCATCTAAGTGAGTAGCCACGATGTGATAGTTCCTTTGCTCGGCAGGACGCCTGTGGAAACTTGTTCTGCAGTCTTGTCTTTATGGCATACAACGCTTCCCTGACCACAAGCGTTTAAAATCCGACTCTCGGATTCTCGGATTTTATTTTGATTCAATTTACATAAACTCTTATACTTAACGCTGACAATAAATTATTTGGGGAATTGCCACGACTGCTGCTGTTTCTGCTGGTTCTGCTTTGGTGCCTGCTGTTTGAGCTGCTTGGGAGCTTCTTGAACACTTAACGTTTTTTGGCTGCCTGCTGCATTATGGTCACTTCTGTCCCAACCGTGAGATTCGTGCACATGTTCATGCTCATGATGATCAGGAGATGGAAACCACTCCGATATCCACACGGGTCTCCAAATTTTCTTAACACCTGGAACCCAAATTTCTTTCCACGCTGGTACCCAAATTTGTTTCCACGCTTCCTTCCATTCCAATTTCTTGTCTGGTACCCAAATCAATTTCTTGGATGGCTTCCAGATCTGTTGCCATGCCTCCTTCCAAACTAATTTCTTGTCATCTACCCAGATTTGTTTCTTTTCTGTTTTCCAGATCTGCTTCCATTCATCCTTCCAAACTAATTTCTTGTCAGGAATCCAGATTTGCTTTTTGGCTGGTTTCCAGTATTTCTTCCAAATTGGTTTCCATACTAACTTCTTCTTCCATAAATCATGAGAAGTGTACTCCCACCCTTCATGATCTTTTCCTAAATATTTTTCACCCTTGATGCCTACCTTAACCCATTCTGGTTTCCAAAGTTTTTTCCATGCTGGAACTTGAATCTCCTTCCAGCCAGGCACAACAATATCCTTGTAAACTGGAACTGTGATTTTCTTCCAGTCAGGTACTTTGACTTCTTTCCAAGCGGGGACTTTTATGGGTTTCCATTCAGGCTTGTAAATCTTTTTCCAGTCAGGTACTTTGGTTTCTTTCCAAACGGGAATTTTAGTTGGTACCCACACGGGCTTCCAAATCTTTTTCCATGAAGGCTTCCATATTTGCTTCTTAGCTGGCTTCCAAATCTTTTTCCATCCAGGTTTCCAGATGAGTTTCTTCTTCCAGTAGCCAGGATCATGGTGATCGTGATGATCATGATGTTCTTCATGATGTTCTTCATGGTGTTCGTCTATGTGGTGTTCGTCTATGTGGTGTTCGTCGTGAATATCGTGGTGGTCGGGTTCAGCAAAGTCGTGGTGATCGTGGTGGTGATGATCATCTATAACTTCGTGGTGGTCTCCATGAGGATATAAGTCATCGTGATCTTGGAATGGATTGACGAGATCGAGTGGTGGCGCGGGATAGTCATACCCATCGCGCCGTTGAGCGTTTTGAGACTTCTCTTCCCCCTGTTGCTGTGCTTGATGATTTTGTGGTATTAATGCCTTACCCGAAACTAGAGCGATTTGTAGAATTACCGCTAGGGTAATCTGGAACAAACAAAAATAACGTCAACATTTATTATTACAATCATATCGCAAAGCTTTTCGCACAGCAAGATTAAAATACACATACATCCGAGTCCGAGTTAATATTATAACACACAACGATCGCAATACTTGGTACATCTAAATTATAAGTAAGGTAAAGGCACCTATTACGGAGGTATTTCGCAACATTTGAAAGTAAGCAACAAAAATAAGCATTTGTAAGTACTTATTTTTAAAGGTGCAAAAAAATTTTATCGTCAAAAGTGGAATTTACATTTTGTATTGCTGTTGAGCCTAAGTTTCTTTTCATGATATTTCTTATTTTTAAAAAATATTTAAATAGTCGGGTCGATTTTCCCTAATACGGAGGTAAGATTTTGGTAAGAGCCTATTACTGCGGTAGACGGCTCCTAATACGGAGGGTCAGAAATTATATTCATCGAAGTTCCGTACAAATAATATTGATTAAATAATATAAAGGTTTGATTCACTTTTAATGAAATTTACAAATATAGCATAACCGTGCATTCACACACACGTTTTAAAAAGAGTTTTGGTTTATTAAAATAAGGTTGATTTTTCTTTTTACGTTCAGTAAAATGAAAAAACTAACAAACTAACTTAATTTTATTTTAACATGAGAGAATCCTAGGGGATTCTCATGTTAAAATACAATTAAAATACAAAGAAAAAAAATTTACGTAGATTGCATAAATTTAAATAAAAAAATTACATAAATTTAAAAGTTTTTATCGCTTTTGGTTTTATCAAAAAAACATGCATATCAAATAAGAATCCACAAAAAAAAGACACAAAACTTTTTATTTATTTACGGAACCTGAAAACTTTTAATTTTATGTTCTATGAATAGGGCCGTAATAGCAGATCATAGAACCTAACACAGAGTTACCTGGAAATAACTACCACCGTAATAGGAAAACTACTCGTGTTTTTAATAATCCTAATTTTGACCGTTAAAAATATCGATAAACAAAAGAGTGTAAATGCTTAATCAAACGAGAACAGTTTTTTGGCTCAGATGTGTAAAACTCAAGTCAACAGTTATACAAATTAAATGATTTGTGATAAATTAAAATACCCCTTCCTATTTTTACCCCTTCTAAGAAACCAACATTTTGTACTCAATAGTTTTCATATTTAACTAGATTTCTAATTAAGAACACATACCACAGAATATGTTTTCTAATTTATAAGATTAATAATTATTTCAACTAAACTTGGAACTAATTCAATAAGTTAATAATTTGAAAGTTATAAACAATTAAACCTGCCCAGTATTTTTCCTATTTCGGAGTTATAGCACCGTTTCAGGATTAATCTATAAAATTCGTATCGTATTACGGCGGTATTTTATTTCTTATTTTTTGGGTACAAAATAAGTTACAAATATGAAATAAACTAATGTGTAATAGTAGGAAAATGCTATAAATCAAATCAAAATAATTTATTTGCGTCATACAGGTTACATAGATATTATACAATAATTATTAGGTTCACTGTATACTACAAGTTCTGGTGTGCAAATCTTTAAAGTGAGTCACTATTCTACTCATACATATACAATATAAATACAGCCTAATACAATTTAAATTAAGTAATATACAAATTTTTTTTATATTTTTTTTTTTTTGTGTCTGGGTGTAATTTATCTATAATATGATTATTTGCAAAAAAAAATGTATGTAAGTAGTATATCAGTTGTTTAGTACCCATAAAACAAGCAAATATAATTGCTTAATTTGGGATTAGATGGCGCTGTGTGTGGATAAATGTGGTAGAATATTATTATTATTTATAATTACTTATTGTATATGTCAGTTAAAAAATGATTTACAGTATAATAAGACTTTGTTATTAGATATGTCCTCAGTATACGTTTAATAAGATATAAGTGCGGTAAGTTGATAATTACAGCCGAGGCGATATTTTTTTTTTTTTATTTTTTTTTTATTTTTTTATTTTTTTTTATTTATTAGATATTGATATATATATAATACAAGAAAGCAGAGGCTGTAATTATCAAAGCGCACGTATGTCATACGACGTTTTATAACATATTTGCGAGGAAATAAATAAAACTCGGACCTTCTTAGAAAAAACAATACAGCGAAAAGAAAAAGCGCGCGGAATAATTTTTACCTGTCACAAATAATCGATGCGCGCGCATCAGTGCATTTTTTTTTAAGGCAAAGGCACAAAAACAGCCAGTATTACTTATAAAGTAAATTCATATTTTTATGTTTTATTACAGATAAATGGTTGTAATTTATGGTCAAAATTAATTAAGTTAAAGAATTAAATGTTTATTTTATATAAGTATATAATAATAATTTTATCTCCCAAAGTTGACCACTTTTCGGACACAAAAACTCTTTGCTAAGAATTAAAAAAGTACCGTTCGTTTTAGACGGAGCATCTTGATTATTAGTCTGTTGTCTTGATAAACCGTGCATTTTACTTTACATTACCACACTAGTGCGTAATGAGATACATTACGACACTGAAATTGGTGAAATAAGAGACCCTTTACGAGCAAATTAATGTGTTATAAAATATATATTAATGTCATTTAAATTTCTTACATCCTTTGGAATCCTGTTATATATTTTAGGAGCCATGTATTAGGTATACATTTTTATTGTATAATGCTGTATTATGTGGTGGAATATGTATTTTATTACACTGTATTTTACGAGATAAATTTTGATACATTTCTGGATGTGATTTAACAAAAATAGCTAACTCATAGATGTAAAGTGATGGTAGTGTTAAAATATTCATTTTTGAAATGTGGCTGGCAGCTTTCAGGTAAATAACACATAAACTTACAAACTTGAACGGCTTAATAATACGAAAAACTTAGTTATATTAGTGTAGGTACTTACTTTTGTTATTTCGCGTTTGTATGAAAACCCCTCTCACGTCAATGTCTATGTGCTATACTTGCAAATGTCAGTTAAGTCATGAAGTTATAGATTCAGATTAATATTTTCCGTTTTGGTGTAGGTACTTAAACTGAATAAAACAGGAATAAAACACGAAAATAGAAATACCAGCGTTATAGGAAGCGATTTTGACAACTCCGTAATAGGTGCCTTTACCTTACTAGTGTGAGGACAAATAACCTAAGTTCGAAATTCTATTCTGTAAGATTCTGTATAATACAAAATATTATAGACAATATGTGATTCACAATAAGAAAATAAGTTGTTTAAGGTTGCGTCCTAGCGTCAAGAGGAGGCTATTAGAACATGGTCCGTCTATTTCATAAGTCCGCGGATCTGGGAAGCACAGAACAGAGATAGGTGTTCTAGGAAGCATGTATGTGTGTTAGTGAACACTGCCTTGCCTACGGGCATCATCCACTTTCTACTATATTTTACTTAAACTGGAAAATCCACTTGCAAGACAATTGGAGCTTTCTCGTTATCTTCAATATCAAGAACAATATTAAAACATAATGACATAACATTATTGTAAATGCAATACAAATTTATACCAACTTCGAATAAATTGGAAACCCGTTTGTGAAATTACAACGTGGATCCAAGTTTATTTGTTATGTAAAATATTGATGTTTTTGGTGCGCTAAAGTATGTCATAACTAGCCTGAGTAGCTTATAAATTTAATTGTTATGTAACACTAAAACAAACTGTATGATATCAAACTAATAAATTTAATCGTCGACATTACTCAATGAATGCAGCGCAATCGATGTTGCACATAGGTAAAGGACAGTGAACATCTCTCGTGAAAGCGTAGGTATATGTGCAGCTTGTTTATTAGCATAGTTCACACTTGCGGCTAATATAATAATACAATATTACACTCTCGTCCGGATTATGTAACTCTTATATAAGATATCGCGCTTCGTCACTGTCTGACTCTGACCATACCATACTGATCCACTTAAACGACTTTAATAAAATATCATATCCATATTTATTCAAAGTATATTTAACGTAATAGTTACCTACTCAAAAACAGAGCAGTGCATGTTTGCTGAATTAAAATGAAAGCCACTGAAATGTTCGTGAGGATAAATTTCCAGGCTAGTTGACACAATACAATAGGTACCTAATTACGTCCTGCGCTCGGCAGTGATACGAATATTCCTATCATAGATAATTTCTCATTGTTATACCCAATGCACAATGGCCTATTATATAGCTTTCCGAAGCTTCGTTTTGAGGGAGTAAAAGTGTGACAGCTTTACTCTTCATTTCCAAAATTTTTTTCTGTATTTAATGTAAAATTACGCAATCTTTTACATTCACAATGCATGATTATTTCAAGCTCCGGTTTACAGATGTGAATGTACTTTTTCGTTCCCAAAAGGAGTCTACGGCTCGTGACTTGACTAGCACCGACAAAACGGAAGAACGTGTTGAGTAATCGATTGAGTTCATCGTCACTATCTAATGTTTTAGAGAGATTTGTCCCTCATTACAAGCTCGTAAAACAACAATAGCGAGAAGTTGTATTCTCAATTGAAAAATCTCGACGCATCAATAAAAAAAATCGTTGCTATTGTCACGGGCAGTGACATCAAGTACTAACGTGATTCCGCTTACGAGCACCTGACAACAATTACTTCAAACAAAGAAAAGATAATAAATCTTTTACATTTGTGTAGTTGAAAGCATTTTCATTGATTTCACATAACCTTTTTAAAATGATTGCCTTCCTTGTTTTTAGTTCAATGACGTAATGAATATAGTTGACTAGCCAGGTCTAACTCCCCTAAGCTTTTTTTATAGGTACCATTGACTGTTTCCATAGTTAGGTACTTAAGAGATGCAAAATTGCTAACTAACATTATTTCTAAGGTACTTAAATTGCTTTCCGGTGTGAAAAATTAAATGCAAATAGAACTTGTTTGGGACATTAAATATTTAACTTTGCTACTTATATTATAAACAAATATAAATACACTGCTTAGTATTTACTCGTTAAACTTGTAAATCTTTTACGGACAACGTAGTCAGTGCGAAAAAAATTAGAATAGCTATTAAGTAGACATTGAAGAATTATTAACACCAAATGCCATAGTATTTATTACCAATATTCATAAAATACTATTTAACTATTTGATTCCAAATTTTAATTATAAAATTGGCGAAAATATAGTTGAAAAATAATATTAGTAGGTATCAATAAATGAACAATGTTTTACAGATGTGACAGTTGCGTTCAAGTTGTGTTTACAACTGAAAATAATAAGTACACCTCTTACCGTTGCGGTTACAACACTACTAGAAAAGTTAAATGGAAATAATAATACTAATGGAGAATTGAAACAAAAACTCGCGCTATGTTTGAAAGACAACACTGACCACTTGGCTCCAGGTCCCTCGCATGATGAGGCGGGGAACGGCGGTCCACTAGCTAAGACGCCGGAACTGTTATTACTCTATTAGTTCACCTTGAGTATGAGTTTATATATGAACGCGTGCACCCCATCGTGAGAAGCGGTGGGGCACGGCATTGCTCACTTTCGCTGGACACCCCGCGTCCACACCGCAGCCACCCGCCCCGCGCACTACCACCCGGGATGCGTAGGAGGTATTATACTTATATTATCCAAAAAACACCATCTTAAGAAACAGTCATGATACGCGTTTATTTATTTTAAATTTACTTTAAAACCCACACCTGTATAGACATATTATCTATAGGTATAATATATCACGCTTTATCTTGAAATTAAAAATACTATTATTAACAATCAAAATGCTCTTCGTATCTGAATGAAAACAACGCTCAAAGAGATATAATGAGGCTGTTTCGACATCGACATAAAACGGGAAATAATAACAAACTTAAACAAGAGCGTATTGTTTGGAATCGTGCTGATAATTATGTAATTTTAATTGTATCAACTTGTATTTTGTTTCTCATGAAGGCTTCAAAAATACCTTTGAGCTTTATATGTTATTTGGCGTTTATATCATAAATTTCAGTAGTATTAGGTATTATTGTGTATAACCGACTCGTATTTTCTTTGCTGAAATATTTATTTATATGATGCTGTATAGGAGCATGTAAACATATATCAACATTAGCAAACCATTAATGGCCCACTCCTGGGCTCGGGCGTCCTCTCCTCTATCTAGAGAGCTGAGAGGGCCATAATCCGCACACGCTTGCCCAGTGCGGGATGGAACTTCTTCTAGGGTATTATATACTAGGTTCACAAATAGTAGAATCACATTATAAATTTGAAATATTAAAGAGGTAGGCTTAGGCGGACATTAATTAATGGAACAGAGTAAGGAGAATATACGGGGTTCATGTTATACCAGGAGTTGAAAAATTTGGTGGAAGCAATAAGGTATTGACGTTTACTCCACCGGCAAAAGCGCAGCTCTTATATTAAGAGTTTGTAGGTATATCGATATCGGAATAAAAACCTAAATTGTATCTTAGATTCGTAACTAATGTCATCATAGCTAATAAACATAACATCACTTCGTATTATTAAAAGTATCTTTGTGAAACTTTTACTAAGCCCATCACAAACCCGCTGTTCTATAATTCTGATTACATGAAATTAACTATATTAAGTTAAAATAGAGAATACGCATATTCCACGGTCATTAAATGACTGGTTCTCTATTTAAGTGGTCGTAAATTTCAGATGGAGTAAGTGGCCCAATATCATAATCGTTGTCTCGAAAATGGAGTGAATTTACACATTTTATAATAAAATGGTCAAAGGTAAGGTAACAAACTTACATAATAAATATATTACCAGTGATGTTAGAAATAAATTCCAGAATTCTAGGAAATTTATAAACACTCGCTCGCCACAAATACTCGTAGACCACGCACGTCTAGTCTCTCCATTTCCTGTCTATTCAGTAAATTGCCTTAGCCCCGATTGAAGATAGGAATCTCAGCAAAGTAAAATTTTCGTGATCAAACACTTACTGATCTGTGATCGTGGGTAAAAAGGATGTTGAAGTTGTTTAACGAAATAAATATAATTAACGTATTTTGAAAATAAATTTTACAATAGGTATTATTATTATATTTACAAAATAACATCTAATTAATACAAAGTAAAGTAATAAAACATTTTAAAAGTAGGGTGTGATAAATTTTGAAAAAAATAATAGGTTGATGGGAATTAGGCGTCAAAGTACTCATCGGCATCGCTGCCACACCGGAAAGTGGCCAGAAGACAAGCAGCATTGTCAACCCAAATAGCATTTGCCGTTATAATCCAGATGCCCTCGAGTTTGGCGCTTGGTAACGTATGTTTCATTTTATTTAATTATTAAAATACATGATTTTTATATAAATAGATTAATATCAACTTTGTAAAGATTCAACATCATCATAACAACCCATAAATCAAAGTCCCACTGCTGGGCATGGGTCTCCACCAAACACTTTGGAGGGAATTTAGCCTAGGTACTATACCACGTTGACTAGACGGGTTGGTATAGGATTTTCTTTTTGTAAAGATTAGAAAATAAAAAATCGTTACAGTAAATTATAAATTTACACTAAGGTTTTTGCAACAGTAAATAATAATTTTATTACCTATGGCGTTTTCTAATCTCTAATCTTATAAAGTTGGACACCAATAATAATTAGATGAATCTACTTTGAACACCTCAGTACCTATCTCAAAAACAATTTATAATTATTCCATATCGTCGGCTTTTTAAATCATACACATAGCATGACTTCGCTTTTCTGAGACTTTGATCATTAGCAGTTCAGGATTTGGTTACCAATTTCCACCGATCATCTACCAGAACTATTGCTAAACTTATATCTTTAAATTTAACATTACACAATATCACCATAATTTTATAGTAAAAAATACTTCATCAGTTGTGTGAAGAACACGCAAAAAATATTAGAAATTAAAATACATATAGACAAGAAAATGATTTATAGTTTCGCAACGAACGGCTGCTGCAGCTAACCTAACGCGATTACTAGACTTAGGTATGTTATACCAACAAGCCAACAACACACCACGGTACCTACGTTTCTTGGACGGTTGATTTTAATCATTACTACAGCTGGAACAACCACACGCTCTATCCAGACAGGTTGCTGGTACAACATTTTATTTGGAGCTTTCCTTCAGTTTCACAAAAGTAGGTATATTAAATTTGGTTCGACAATCAGGATAAAAATGTCACAAGTTTATGTAATGTCCCTTTAAATACATTGCAGGAACATTACATGAACTACATAACTGTGTACATAGTTAATTTATATGTAACATAATAATATAAAAGATCGTCTGTCGGTTGTGTTGGTTGCTAGTGTTGCTACATCCGATATAATCTAACAAAAACAGTTAGACGATTGTAGAAATCATATGAAGACTGGATGGCTCTCCAAAAAAATTTAACAAATTTAAAGTTTGCTTTCTTTGTGAAAATTTAGCCCACATACCTATTTCTTTTTATAACAAAAATAATACAAATATATACGTGTGCACTGTACCTACAGTTGCAATGCGCAGCTTATAAAGAGAGAATAAATTATATATTATTATTAGAAAACCAAATTTTTAACAATGTGGCTTGTTGGGCAAACAGCTTGTTGCAACAATTTTAATTCTCTTTTTTATTTCTCTAACAAAAATAATAGTAACCGGTTTCTACTTAACTTTGTGTTCCTTGATAGACTTTGAGTTTTAATAAAACATAATTATACAATTATATAATAGGTTGCGTTACTAAAGGATGGCCTACATAACTTGCTAGTAGGTAGCCAAGATATTAATGTTTTGAATTTTAACTAGCAACAACTACTTATGTCTGATAAATCAAAAATTAAAGCAAAGTGCAAGTAGGTACCTATTACTCACATAAACTCCACCTTATGCAACCTACTGTTAAATGGTTTTTTACCGTTTGATATTATTTGGTTTGAGATTTTTTTAAGACAACGTCCTGCATTACGTAATATGTGAGGTGTCGCGGGGAGCTTCACAAACATACAATGAACAATTTTTAGTTCACCCAAACTCGAAACAAATGTCTAAGTATGAGTTATACAAATATTTTTCCCGTGTGGAATTCGAACTCAAGCAAGTCGGCACGGCGAGATAGTGGCAACTACCTTTTTTTTTTTTTTTTTAAGAGGGGAAATGCATTACGCATACCGCCCCGTGCGGGGACACGGGACGGTTATGTGGGACTCGCCGGTCTTAAGAGGACCGGAATACCCACTAAAACCCCTCTGTGCACCATCGCTTCGCCGTAATGGGTGGGCCCTGGAACTTGTTACAACATCAGCAGCCCACCCAGCGACAGCCCCTTACGGGGCACCGACACCGGACCCTTTCGGGCCCTAACACCGAACGACAGCGTCCGGGTGCACCGGGGACGCTGTCGACCTTCGCGGAAAGGAGCGGGTGAGGAAGTGAACCCCGATCCCCCACCCGCAGCCTTTAACCACTACGCCACTGTGACAGTCAATTAACGCTAGTGACATACGTTGAAAAACCGCCAAGTGCGAGTCGGACTCGCGCACTGAGGGTTCCGTACGATTATACATTTTTTAATGTTTTCTTTGTAATTGAAATGTAAGGTATTAGAAGAGCTATATGTTAAGTATAAGCTTGTGTTATGGGATCTAGACAACTACTACACATACATATTATGTAGGTATTTTTAAATTCATACATAATAAAAATACACAAAATATGCAGAACATACAAATATTTATTCCGACCCGAACCTGAGACCTCAGAAACGGCTACCATATAGGCACGCAGCACGCTACGTCACCGAGGCATTCAAACGTAGGCTCCTATGCCGTATGTCAAGTCCAATGTATAAAATTAAACATGAGATTTTATTAAATTAAGTACTGAACTATACCTTTTTGCTATATTTGTTTCTGACGAAATATTACTGTCAATCAGTCTTAAATGGATTTCTACGAGTGGAATACTCGTTTACACCTATACAGTGAAAGGTTGAAAAAACTTTCTACGAAGTATTTTTTCCCAATAATTATAAATGTTCATCTATATACATATAACGTATACGTTAAACGACCTATAAATTACATCACATCGTTATAATGGTTAGGTATGTGGCATTCATCATTCTACCTACTTAATACTTGTGAAGGACGTACAAAATATACTAAATCCGTGAAACTTTAAACGATGAATGAACGCATAGTGGAAATAGTGTCACAATCGTTTTTTAATATATACCTACCTACCTTATTACCTAGGTACGTGGTATTTTTTCCTCTGCATAACTGGCAGATAGATGATACGAAATCTTGGAAAATTCTGTGAAATTTTTATTCTTAACATCCAAGTTTTAGTACCTGGTAGTTTAAAAATGCTAACCTAAGCATTCAAAATTAATCTAAAAACAATTAAAATTAATCCGTTATAATATATCTTTTAAAGGTAGAACCCGCCAATCTCCCAACTTTTACCAAGCCGAAATGTTAATTTCAATTACTTATAATATTACATAATTCTGCTTGTATTCATTATTTATGCATTCATGGCTGGGTCGGCTTAGTAAACACAAATTAGCCTCATCGAAATTCGTCAATTGCGGTTAAATAATTAATTTATAAGTATTCTAGTTTCCATAAATACTTCAAACATTATTTCCCATCTACATTATTTCTGGTCTATTATGAACCTATGTTAAAATTATACCTAGTGACACTGCTGTGTATTTGAGTAAGTAATAGTACTAAGTATGCGATTTAAATATGTAAGTATGGGATTGCACTTGACAGTATTTGCCGCAAACTTCAGTCGAATGTACACATTTTTGTACAGCTAGCAGAAATAAAATGTATATGTATAAGTACTTGTAATGTGTTTTGTACACCCTACTTGTAAAGTATGAAGTTGTCTTCAAATGGAAAACAAAATGGCGTCATGATTTGACAGTCCCATGCCTATTTTAATCGCATAGTACATTATGATATAAGTGCGGTAACTTGATAAATACAGCCACAGATATAAATATCTGTGATTACAGCCGAAGCGATATTGCTACAAGAAAGCAGAGGCTGTACTTATCAAAGCGCACGTATGTCATAGTACGACGTTTTATAACATATTTGCGAGGAAATAAATAAAACTCGGACTTTAGAATCAAACAATACAGCGAAAAGAAAAAGCGCGCGGAATAATTTTTACTTGTCACAAATTATCCATGCGCGCGCATCAGCGCTTTTTTTTAAGGCAAAGGCACAAAAACATCCAGTATTACTAACTAATAAAGTAAATTAATATTTTTGTGTTTTATTACAGATAAATGGTTGTAATTTATGGTCTAAATTAATTATGTTAAAGAATTAAATGTTTATTTTATACAGGATGGAATTTTGTAATGCCACCTGGAGGGAAAGTACTCTTAATACTAGATATAGATAATTTTACTCAAAGGAAACATTCCTTTGTTTTTAAAAAGAATCCATCCTGTATATATAATAATTATTTTATCTCCCAAACTTAATTTTATTCATAAAATGTTGACCACTTTTTCCACGTTTCTTCTGACTTTCTATAATTTAGCTAATTCAGACAGCCAAATTCCTGCTCCAACAGTTTCCAAACATTTTTCTTTGTTTTTGTAATGATGATGAAAGTTCAAGTTTATTTGACAAGCACGAGTCGACAATAAAGCGTTCAATAGTCCAAATAAAACAGAACAGGTCTATACAAGAAGATTCAGCAGTTCAGTAATACACAGCAAAAATCGCAATCATCTAAATAATTACTTTTGCCATCACCAAATTCGCTTATGACCTACGTCACATTTCAACGAACTAAATAAAATACCATGCTAGAATACAATTCTATTACATTCAGGCATCCCTTTATGCAGTTGTAAAATTAGTGAGGGAGATGAGATGTCTGAACCGTCGAAATTAACCCATATTTGTGAAATATTTGAACGCAAAGCGACTATTATACGACTATTCAAAATCCAAATATGCGTGTTGGAGGTTGCACGGAATCTGTAATTTTGAACTAATTTACCATTTTTAAACGACTTCAAAAAAGGAGGAGGTTATTATGTTCGACTGTATGTATATATTTTTTTATGTATTCACGTATCTATTCATTTACAGGAGTGCATTTCCCAAATTGTTTCAGTTGCATTGAAATACAAAATTTCCACTTTCGATACAACAAACAATTTTAGGAGAGATACGAGTATATTGTAGATTTACTAGGTACCTAAATTATTGTTTTGTTGATAGGTAAAGTAAATCAATTTAAATAAACACCTATCAGTGATATAACTTAGATTACAAAAAGTTAACTACTATAAATTATCATTGGTATTGACTATTAACTTCAATAGTCAGTAAAGAGAATAAAGAAACACACATTAGCTGGTATTTTTTAAATAAATAATTTAATAAATCGTAGGAGCTTTCATTTTGTAGTGCATTTCTTTGTAGAAACGGCTACAGAACCCTACATAGAGCATGCTCCGAAATACTCATAAACGGTTTTTTACATTTAGTGGTTGCATAGGAAAATATTTTTTATGATCACAGCGAACTGATAGATAAATATATGCAGTTCAAAGTGCTTTGAGTGAGACCAGGAAATTACAGTTATCTTTAAATCTACTGGTTACGACATACGTGATGTGTGCTTCGCCGGTAAAAGCTAAGGACATAGATTTCTCTAACTTAGGTAATTACTTATCTCTTTTTTCGGTAGGTACTCTAGCGAAAAAAAATTGCATGGCCACGTTCTATTTTCATTTACCGTCTTTTTACAAAGCAATCACATTGTGCTTTAGTTATAAGGTTGATTATATTTTTGTCCTAGTAACACGAACTTTGTAATGTGTGGCTGTGGTGTGAGATGGTGCGAAGGTGGCAGAAGGTACCTACTACCTAAGTATCTTGTCACCGTTACCCTACCAAAGATACCACGATGCAAACAAGCCTGCCCCGCACCTGGTGATAAGCGGTTACAGATTGTTGGCATTGGTTGATGGTTTACGTCAGATGCGTGTTGCCCTCTAAAAACTTATTTTCTGCCCTTTTTTTAAAACCTCCTATCATATTTCCTTGGGTAAACCTCTCCAGACAATTCATTCCACAATCGTAGCGTTCGTAATTATTTTAATACTTTGATTAAATTGATAAATGACTAAAAGATGTTTGGTTTTTCTGAGCAGGTTCTAAAGTAGTATTTAAATGGATCATAGTCTGTAAATTTGAAAAATGCTGCCTGCCTGCTCCTGGAAATGAAAGAGGAAAGCACAAAACAGAATTTTGTTTAGTTGGAATTTGTTGCTTTCAATAGTGCACCGCGAATTAATTATTCTTCCATTATCGATACAGACGGAATTCCAACGGTTAGAATTTATTCATTCGCGAGGCAGAATACTACAAAAGCCTTTTTTACGAAATTGACAGCAAACAGTATTTTTTTTAGGTATGCGTGTCAGATTTATAGGAAGTTATTAAAATGTTCTTAATCGTGTTTTGCGGACTTCATTATCATATCATTGTACCTATAACATACATCATATGCAGGTATCGCACGTCTTAGGTAGGTACTTACGCAATGGTCGTATGTTAACCATTGACTTGGCATCATCAATAAATCATCACCAATAAAACCATATTTTGGAACTGGAACCTGGAACCTAGAATTTCGGATCGCTGATATCACCTTGTGGTACTCCTTGAGTTATCCCGCGATGTGACGACAAAATGTGATAATTCTTTGTAGTTATTACGTTTTGTATCTTAAGCGAGAAATTTTAATGCATTGTTGTTGGTTTGTAACGAATGTGTACCGATCTACCGGGGCCACTCGAGCTAGAAGGAAAAACTAGTGGCAATGGTTTGTTTTTTCAATGTACCTCACGAATTTATCAACAATATCCAATGTACCTCATCTATTTTAATAAAAATTACAATAAACCGCGTCATCCATCCAGCGGGGCCCGCGGTTGTATTACGCTCGAAATACATAAAAATAATACTGATCGTAACTTGTGCCAATGTACCTCTCGATGCATGTATTAACTCCAAGGAATCTTTAACAGAACAGGAGATATTCAGCAAGAAAAAATGGTCTGCCCAGCCGGGCCCTACCTAATTTAAATTCATATGTGCAAAAAAAACCACACCATTGTTATGTATTACCAATGTGCCTTAGAGTTTATATATTATAGGTTATATATAACCTAGATCATATACCTACTACGAATGTTCAGATCTACGGGTCTAGCTAGTTATTACAAAGACTTGTAGGTGTGTACTCATAGGTACATTGGTAATACATAACAATGGTGTAGTTTTTTTTGCACATATGCATTTAAATTAGGAAGGGCCCGGCTGGGCAGACAATTTTTTCTTGCTGAATATCTCCTGTTCTGTTAAAGATTATTTTTACCAACCATTGCCACTAGTTTTCTCTGTCTAGCTCGAGTGGCCCGTGGCCCCGGTACATCGATACACATTTGTAACGAAGGTACAATTTAAATAGGTTACTAGAGCTAATGCTTTCACATAGTTAATTAAGTAGGTGATAGATCTACATAGCATTATTTGGCAAGTTGTACGATTCATACATGCCCGTTGGTGACAAGTTATGTAATTGAGTAGGTAAGTATACTTTATCATTATGTATACATATAATGTCCTACCTATCCACGTGGTGTAACCAACAAATGATGAGATTATGCAAAGTGCAAGCAACAGGCGTTTCTCCGTTCGTCGTCTGCTACACATATACTACATATATAGCTACACGACAGCCTACACCCACTTACAGCTAAAGGTGCAAATTAACGTCAAACCCCAATTTTATATAACAATGCTGTTTTGCAACCGTAAGTCAAATTAGCGCTGTTATATGGTGCTATTACATGTTTCTCTTAAGGACTCATTTTATAATAAGAAATAGGTCAAATAAGTATAACATGACTCTCTAGATGTGGAATGAACGAGGCTTCGCAAGGGACTACAGTACGGAGTTCCTCAAAAAAGGACCGCGTTGCCGGCCTTCACAAAAGTAAGAGCCGGCAACGCGTTCGTCACGACTTGGTGTTACAGGCTTCCACAAAGTGCGGTTATCACTCATGCAGAGGGACTGGACGTCTGTTTGCCACGGTCGTCAATGTCGTCATGGTTTAAAAGAAAACGTTTTGTTTGATGGTGACATAGGGTGGTATATAATATTATTATGTCCAGCCTAATTCTGAGTTTTGATGGCAAGATACTGTAAAAAACTACATCTAAACTGACGATATAATATTATCTACCTAATTCAGAGCCTACAACAAGCCACGCCACTGTCTAATGGTACCTACTACCTATTTTTTTGCTCACAAAAATACTGATGAAACAATTCGCAATTCCACCACAGACAATTCCTATCTGAATTAGGAATAGGTTAAGTTAAAAGTTAGAGACTACGTCAGGAAGAATTAGTTGAGCCCACAATGAAGTAGACACACCGATGTTTAGATATAAAGTAGTTGCATAAGGTACTTGACGTTTGAAATAGCAAAGGGCATACTAGTCGTGTTCCCCACTCACGAGAGTGTGACAAGTTTTCGAAACGTGCATCAGGAAGTGTTTGGTGAGCAGGAAACTGAAGGCCGGGCTATTTGAGTGTGCGGTAGCCACGAGAAGGGTGTAGGCCGCGAATTAGGATTTCTTCACATTATCACATATATTTTTACGATCTTATGATTGTTACCTACCGTCTAATATAACGATAAGCGTTAAACTACATATTATCATAAAAATAGGCATACGAGTGTTAACATGTTTCTCATATTTTAGTGTTCTCTATGATGCTTTACCATTGCAATGTAAAAGAAGATTGAAGTATTTTAAAATACAGCAGATGCGCCGTCTAGGTATCTAGAAAACCTGTTTTTGTTTGCGTCAACTCAGATGATGTTCATAAATACTATTTATTGGCATAGTGCTTACCATAGATGTTGTGTCTGAAGCGTGATGTAACTTTACATAACTTGAGTTACACTTTAAAACCTCAGTTTGTGGTATAAAATATACAAAGCTAGCGTTAGTGTGATGGCATCCTACGCATACGGAACTCACCGAAGAGGTTCCCCAGTAAAACGGGTCGAATGACTTTCTCGAAGATCATGTCCTACCGCCACCGCCGAGCCACTGTCGCCCACCATATTCGCCTTTATCCGTTTAGCGAACTGTTACGCAACTTGTGCGCCGGATAACGCAGGCAAAAGTAGTGCATGCAGCTCGTTGTTGTTTTTAGTTACGTGTCATTTGACTGCCAATTATATTTGTCGACTCTCGTTCATTCAAACCTGCGATAATTAAAACCTCCGTATAATTCAAAGTTATCACGAGTTCCCTACAAAATCTCTTTATATTTCGAACTAAATCAATAAATTTTTATGCACTTGGTAATTCGAACGAAAATATCATTGCTATATAACAAAACGACGCGTTAATTCGAACTCATCGGCGTCCAACACTCGACAATTCAAAGTTGCAGAGAGAAAGAGGCAGAGACAAATTTCAAAAAGAGAAATGGAGTTGTGTTCTAAGAAGTTTGTGGGGAAAGTGGAAATGTTGATGATGCAGTTTGCTTAGATTGGCACGGTAAATTGAAGACCTTAATTAAAAACTATGATGCCTGAGACATGTTTGCTTTGAAGCAAACCAGTATAACAATGTGCTTTGAAGCAAACCAGTATAACAGAGTTCTTTCGAAAGATTAATTAATTCACATTATGAATAATAAATTGTTATAGAATAGCAGTTAATAATAGTACATTATGATATAAGTGCGGTAAGTTGATAATTACAGCCGATGCGATATTGTACAAGAAAGCAGAGGCTGTAATTATCAAAGCGCACGTATGTCATACGACGTTTTATAACATATTTGTGAGGAAATAAATAAAACTCGGACTTTCTTAGAAAAAAACAATACAGCGAAAACAAAACAGCGCGCGAAATAATTTTTACTTGTCACAAAAATCGATGCGCGTAAAAAATCCGTGTAGTGACGGATTAAGAATACATAATGTCACTACCCCATTTCAACCCGTGGGTGTCGTAAAAGACGACTAAGGTATTAACCATAAGCAGACAAGAGCACTGCGAGAAAAGGAAAATTCACACAACAAACCCTATACCAACCCGCCTGGCCAGCGTGGTATAGTAGGCTAAATTCCCTCCACATTCTTCGGAGGAGACCCGTGCCCATCAATGGGACTTTTATGGGTTATTAGGAAGCGTAAACAAAAGCGATGATGCATCACTTTTTTTTAAGGCAAAGGCACAAAAACAGCCAGTATTACTGATAAAGTAAATTAATATTTTTGTGTTTTATTACAGATAAATGGTTGTAATTTATGGTCTAAATTAATTAAGTTAAAGAATTAAATGTTTATTTCAAATATATAATAATTATTTTATCTCCCAAAGTTAATTTTATTCATACAATGTTGACCACATTTCTGACATAAAAAGCTTTCTTCTTTGCTAAGATTTAAAATAGTACCGTTCGTTTTAGACGGAGCATCTTGATTTTTAGTCTGTGATCTTGATAAACCGTGCATTTTACATCAAAAAGGTATAAGACCTTTTTGATGATCTAGGTATATCAATTTGGCGAAGATCTGTTGACAACAAAGGCGTTACTCGTTCTTCCTCTCCAAGGAAGTTAATAAAGTATCTGAAAAATGCTTTCACGTACAAGTAATGACTAAGTAGAACTAGAAAATTCTGCACTAGTCAAACTAGATAAGAATATTCTAGAGTTCTAGACACTGTAGTACCCCTGAATCTTAATGCGGATTATGTCTTCTTACCTGACTAATCTAGCCATCTATATCCAAAACTACAAGTAGTTTATTACCAAATGCGTGGAGAAATCGAGTCAACAGCTTTTAATATTCGGCGTTGGAAGTGTTGGTGTTGTTCTCAATGAAATTAATACGGTGCGCACTCGTGAACGGTCACGTTAGCGATTTGCAGTGACAAGGCTCGTCCTAACTGTCGCAACGTATCATCATCGTGCGTACATGTTCGTGAACGCGTCACGCATCGATTATGTACGAATTATATAATCGCGGCGGGTTGCCCTGACACCGTCACTTGACTCAAGAGTTGACGTGCACCTGTAATGACACACTTTTTTGATCGATTGAGGGCACAAAACCTTTTAAGTCGGTGGATATTTAAACACAAATACATATTATGCAAAATAGTTAGTAATGAGTGTATTATAATAATACAATATTAATTTTATTTATAATTATTAATATTATTATCTATGTATATTATCCGTGTAGTGACGGATTAAGAATACATAAAGTCACTATCCCATCTCAACCCGTGGACGTGATGTAAAAGACGACTAAGGGAGTAACATGTGGAGTAATTATATCTATTATCTTATGCAGACAAGAGTATGTACCTACTTTGATAAAAGGAAAATTCGAGAAAAACCCTATACCAACCCGTCTGGCCACTGTGGTATATTAGGCTAAATTCCCTCAACATTCTTTGGAGGAGACCAGTGCCCAGTCCCAGCAGTGCGACGTTTATGGGTTGAAATGATGATGACGTATTATTAATATTTAGGCTGAGATCTATAGAGCGTACTTGGACTTTGCTCAGACTTCACTCCAACAAAACTTTGTTTAGCCTAATCTCAGCCAAAGCATTGATTTGGAATCTATAGACAATGTCATTGCTTAGCCCGCGTACGAGTAGATGTTTCATTTCATGCATTATCTTCTGCTGAATTCTTTTTAAAATAAAAGATAAAACAAATGATACAATACTTTTTGTAAATTATAATAGTCTATGTTTAAAAACTATGTTTTCTTAAAATTAATAGATTATTTTTAAATTTTGTTGTCTAAAATTGGTTAAATGTAATAAATATTAAGTTATGAAAAAATTGAGTAAAGGATCGCTAATGACAGATGTTCAATGTTCAATGAATGTTATGCGACAAAGTTCAATAGTCATTTTAAAATTATGACATTTGTACACCATTATTTTTTACAGTATAATAGCCAAAGATTTTCGTAAGTCGTCGATTTTGAGAACTTTGATTTTGCTTAGCTTGGGCTTGAACAAAGTCAAAGTTTGCACTATAAATACCGATTTTGTCTTATCTCGAAAGTTTAGTCAGAGCAAAGTCCAAGTAAGTTCTATAGATCTCATATCCTTAAAGTATTTAGATATGACATGTATTACATATTATATCCTACTTAATATAAATAATTTATCTAATTGTAATTCTAATAATTGATTGTAATCTATATGTATAATTAGACAATTGATCTTGTAAGCGTTTTGGATGGCACATCTGTTAGCTGTAAGATTATGAATACTTGAATTATGAATTATGACAAGTTTATTATGTAAACATTTTTATGTTCCTTGTATTAAAAAAAGAATTGTTGCCAACTAATTCAATAGTGCTTACATAGTTTATTAAATAAGCATAATTATTATTGTTAACTAGGAAAAAAAAAAACGGTGGTAGGCGCAAAAAAAGTTGACACGCACTTGATTTTTGGAATATTAATTTTAATAGTTTTAAATTATATACATATAGTATAAAGACTTAAAAGTGTGTAATACATACGGTTAATTGGCCAAAATATATTGGTAGCACTGTATGTGAGTGTGACCAAACAACACCACCTATACACCACCTGCCAGCTGATTGTCACGCACTGACACTTTCTACAACTAAATCATGGCAGAAGAACTCACACAATTCCGGACACAAATTCATTCGACACACAATACCATAGTTAAACAAGTCTCCAGAAAATTCGAAGACATACAGGCTCAGTTGCAGTGTGCAGCAACTGCCAAGGATACGGTAGCCAGTCTTGCCGAGGAGTTCTGCACGTTCAGGGAGCTGACATTTGGTATGCTTGGATTAGTCCAAAAGCAAATAAATGAATGAAAAGTAGCTCATGTGCTGCTACACTGCCCTGAAACCGTCACATACAGGGCTAAGTACTTCAATAACACAGGTACACTCCGACAGATCACCAGCAGTATCAATAGACTGCTAGCGTTCTTCGGCGAGCTAGGGTGGATCGAGTGAGCTATCCACCCTCACGCAAAAACCGCGCCTTGACATGGAGTTGCGGATAACAGCCCGCCAAACCTAACCTAACCTAACCTAAATAAATGAATTTGCCAGAGCCATGGATTTGATGGAAACGAGGCAGTGCAGAAAAACACTTGTTTTCTCTGGTATACGCGAAGCTGAGAAGGAGAGCTGTTCTGCAGTCGTGTTGATCATCCTTCAAAGCAAAATGGGTATGAAAGATTACACTTCCAGTTCCATTAAGGTCTGCTATAGGTTAGGTAGTCCCAAAACTAACCATCATCTGCCTATAATGGTAAAATTTTCTAACACCAATATCAAAACTGCTGTTTGGAAGGCAAAGATATCCCTCAAAGGTTCCCAAGTCTCAATCAAGGAATTTCTAACGAAGGGTCGACAGGAGCTATTCGGGAAAGCCAGGCTACACTTCGGTATGCGGGCACAGGATGGCATCATTGTTGTCATAGTCCCTGATGGAAGCCGGCATAAGATCCATCGAAGAACTCAAACCACTTCTGCAGAAATACCCAAAGATGGGAGCAGGCAAGACTTAAATCTCGTCCAATTCAACTTAATTTCAT
This sequence comes from Laspeyria flexula, assembly GCA_905147015.1. NCBI lineage: Eukaryota > Metazoa > Arthropoda > Insecta > Lepidoptera > Erebidae > Laspeyria > Laspeyria flexula. The sequence continues at coordinate 84,869 of LR989974.1, forward strand.
ACATTTCTATTATAAACATGTTGTGTCCCTAGTAATTCTATCACTTATGTGTTATGTATTATCTTTCCGTGTACACTGTTCGCTACTTCCTGAGTCTATCTTACTTTATTTCTACCTACGTTAAATATTTTACTGAATTTATAAATTTGAAAGTAAAGTTTACTTTATTTCAATGATTACTTGTTAATGTCACCTTACGTTTTCTATATATATGTCAAGTAAATGTCACTTTGACATTTTATTGTATCTGGAAGTTACGTTCGGAAACACAATCATCATTTATTTGAATTTTATTTGTGTTTTAAAATGTTTTTGTGTTTTCTCCAGTACGCATTTGCTACTATCACCTGCGTGTGTGTGTTGCTGGCGGGGGTGCAGAGAAGTCTGCATTAATTTTAATATTATTTTTTTTATTTATTCTGGTACAAACAGTCATTATCACTAATGTAGTACATTTAATGTTCTTAATTAAAGGCAAAGGAGTACCCAAAATTAACTAAAATAAGTAAATTAAAAAGTTGAGCGTTACATAGCTGCTTACAATGTGTCTTAAGTTAACTATTAAACTAACATTCACACAAAAAAAAAAGAATAATAAAAGCTTGTTTTGAATTTGGAAACTGATTAGAGAATAGAGGTAGACAAATTATATTTAAGAAGAGTATAAGTGTGCTAAGTTGCTTGAGTTTTATGTTGTATCACAATTGAAGAGACATGAGTTTACTTTTAGATAATGTTTTAATAGAGTTCAAAGAGTTATCAAAGAGATCTATAGCAGAAAAGAATTTGTTATACATATCGAGTGAGCGAGTAATAAAATTCTTACGGGTGTAGTTTTTACGCGGTCGAGGAGGTACAAAAATGTCAACTGTTCGCGTGGAAAGAACAGGAAGACGCACTTTGACTATGAAATTCATTTTGGAGAGGAGTGTGGGAGAATCAATTATATTATTGAGAAGCTTGAATACAGTCATTAAATCAAACTGCCTACGACGATTCTCAAGAGTTAGAAGCTTGTTTTGGTTAAGTGAAGCATTGTAAGAGAGATCATGGTTGCAGAAGCGATAATTTAAAACCTTAATGAACTTTTTTGCACCCTTTCAATGCGGTCAATATGACATTTATAGTTGGGGTTCCACACTGTGCAACCAAAATGAAGTATTGACCGAACATAGCTGAAATATAAGATTTTTAAAGTATTTGATTGTTGGAAGGGTTGTGATATACGAGTTATAAAGCCCAAACTTCTAAAAGCCCTTCTAACTATGCCATCTATATGCGCAATATGTGAAACCCTGTCATCCATTTCGATACCGAGGTCACGAATCGTATGTACGCATTTTAGATGATTACCATTAATGTGGTAATCATGTATTATATTATTTTTTTTTGCGTGTGTAACGCACTACGAAACATTTCTCTGTGTTAATGAATAGTTAATTGTCAGCACAATATTGGGATAGAGTATTTAAGTCATTTTGGAGCGAGTGACCATCAGCTGCTTCAGTTATAATAGCTCTGAATATTTTAGTGTCATCAGCATAATGTAAGTAATATACATACTTAAGTGCTTTTCAAACTGTCAGCCATATCATTGATGTATAGGGTAAATAGTACCGGGCCGATATGGGAGCCTTGAGGCACCCCAGAAGGAACCGGAAGGTAGCTTGAGCAGTAACCCTTGAGACAAACAGCTTGTGTGCGATTACGTATATAAGACTCCATCCATCTAAGTAGATTACCTATTTATAATTAACGTACTTAGGTATATATTATACATCTAGCACTATAACTGCCTGTAGCACAGGTTTTACAACCTAGTACAGGCACCCAGACATTATGTATACCCTAAGTTATTGTTTAGAACTATATTGTTTCATTTGTATGTACTTATTATTATTGAATAAATTTATTATTATTATTATTATATTATCTAAACTTTATATTATATATTCATTTATTTATATATATTATTTATTTATTATGTCTTGAATTGTCTTGTTATAATAGTGATTCTTCTTTTCACTCTGCCAAAATATCTGCTGCTGATTTTTCTACTAATGATAGTTTCAGCTGTTTGGTCGGCGATACGCTCGGTGACACTTTACGGGAAGGCTTTAATCAACCGTCCAAAAACTTGTTAAACGTTTGTCACATTAACGCCCAAAGCGTGCCTAGTCATTTTAACGATCTTTTTGAGGCCTTCTCCGATACCAACGTTCATGCCGTCCTGATTTCTGAGAGCTGGCTCAAACCTCACTTACTTACTCTCCGCTTCCTACCCACTACCTGGCTGGCTTTGTGCTAATCCGTAATGATCGGATTGACAAGGGCGGGGGTGGTGTTGCTATATATCTTAAGGGCCTTCCCTCGGTTTTGCACCGAAAACGGCTATTTTCTGAAGCCTACTCTTCCTAAACGACTTGTTCGAAAAATTTGAAAAAAATATATTTTGATAATTGATCTATCTACTACATTTTCAACATATGAAATTTTCGTACGACTAATACTTTTGCCTCAAAAAATATTTTAAGTTGAGATATATTTTATCTTAAAATCCCTAAAACTTTAAAACGGCTTTATAGTTTGAAATTATTTTTACTCTGATAAATTGGTGGTAAAATTTACTTTAATCTGAACATAGCATATGTAAATCGATCAATATTTTCTTAAGAAAATAGGCCATAATACGATTTCTGTACGTTAGAAATTCAAAGGTGCTCTGCGCGGGCGCGGGCGGCAGACAGGCGTTAGCCTTCAGACGGGAAGGCTGTGTCGCTCGTTGCTCCATTTTTACTATCGACTGAATATAGTGCTTACAGGTATAATATACACACAAACAGCGAGCGCGGCGGGACGAGTAAATAAATCTAAGGTGTCACGCAGAGCCGTCACGGCTTTCTCGCTGTGTGCCGAAACCTTTTGTGCAAATATTTATGAACTTTAATTTTTTTTTTTTTTTTTCTGACGACTACTCCTAACCGTTTAGAAGGAGTAATCTTTTTGCCCCATCGGCCATCAGTTCTGCGAGCTATATTCTCAAACAAAATATTTCAAATGATCCAATAAAATGGTTTACAATTTATAATAGTAGTTTATAACGTAATTACAAAGTAAGTGTTGTAAACAAAACATTAAATTCATCAATGAAAATAGGTAAATATTTTTTTTAATACAAAAGTAAGTTAAAATAGTTATTTATTTAATTATAATTTACAAGATAAAATAATTATCTTCGATACTAATAATAAATAAGTACCAATAAAACTATGTAAGTACTTACATAAATACCGAAAGCAAAACATTGAAATTAAAAAAATCTCAATACATAAAAATATTGGCAAACAAATAATTGTGTACACGAGTCCTTTAAACTCTCTATACAAAATAAAATACCAATTTTAAAACTGTTATTCCGGAATCGTAGGTAAAAATGCCGAGCTAGAAGCGCATGTCTGCGTTTACGCTTATTCTGTGACCATTGTATTATAGTGTGCGCGAGTTGGCAAAGGAGCGGGGATATGCAGTGAAATAAGCTAAGCTCCACCCATACTCTCAAGGTCATTGGCGACTAGTTACGCCTTAAGAGTAACCTTCCGTATAAGATTGTCTCATCGTCATCTTCTCACTATTCTGCTTCGGCTGAGTTTCTCTTTCTTGAGGTTTGGGTCAGGGGTGTTAAATTAATACTCGGGGTTGTTTATTGTCCACCTTCAGTTGATTAGGTACTTCACTGATTTGGAATCGGTTTTAGAATCTTCTCTCGGTCTTAGAAGGGTCTGAGTACAGTCATCACATCATCATGGGCGATTTTAATACTGACCTTACATCCCCTCAGTCCCCTCGTTCCCCTAAACTCCTTTGTATGATTGAGTCTGCCAGCCTCCATATCTTACCCCTACAACCCACTCATCACAACCCTCATGGGCAAGACACATGGCTAGACTTAATCCTGATCTCTGCACCTATCTTTGTCTCCTCTCATGGCCAATATCCTGCACCTGGTTTCTCCCATCACGACCTAGTTTTCCTTTCCTATATCCTAAAACCTCCGAAACCACAACCTAGGGTTTTGCATCTGCGTTATTTTAATCGCATCGACGTTGAAGTTGCGGGCTGATGCTTTATCTATTGATTGGCAATGTTTGAATACTTTAACAACGGTTGACGGTTAATGTTTTCAACTAGAATGTGAAAGGTTTGTATGACAAACATGCTCCCTATAGACGAATAAAGCTGAAGCGTCCTCCCGCACCTTGGATGACGACGGGGATTCGAATGGCCATGCGACGTAGAGACCGAGCGTTTCGGAAACATAAAAGAGATCGCTGCGAAGATAACTGGAACGCTTTTAAATCTGACAGGAATCGGTGTAATCAGATGATACGGAATGCTAAACGACGTCATATTCTAGAAAATATTAATGCATCATCTCCTGCCAATGTTTGGAAGTTTTTAGCCACCTTAGGCATTGGTAAATCACGCCATGCTGATTTACCACGAACGGTAAATTTAGAACATTTAAATCAATACTTTGTCTCTTCCAATTTCTATGATACGGCTACCAAAATGCAAACTATTAGTCATTTAAACAGTTTGCCACGTCCCAACATAAAACCTTTCACATTTTCTCCAGTAGCACCATCTGAGATCAAAGTTATTATCCTGTCTATTAAATCTCAATCTGTGGGCTGTGACGATATCAGTCGTCGTATGATTACCCTAATACTTGACCAACTTCTACAGCAATCACCCACATCCTAAATTTCTCCCTATTTTCCAATTTCCAATTTCCTTCAATATGGCGAAAGGCGTATGTTAGCCCACTGCCCAAGATGTCCAATCCCAACCTTCCCTCCGATTTCCGACCCATATCTATACTTCCCTTCCTTTCCAAGGTACTCGAAGCTTGTGCTCATAGACAAATCCGGGTTTGTTCACCTTATTAACCTTCTCTCGCCGTTACAATCTGGATTCAGACCCGGACACAGCACTGTCTCAGCTTTGCTCAAAGTGACTGGCGATTTTGGGGTGGGCGTGGAGGACACCAATGCTACTGTTTTGGTTTTGGTTGATTTCTCGAACGCCTTCAACACCGTCAGTCACGACATTCTCCTATCCATCCTCTCCCTACTTATGATCTCTGGTGATGCTCTGGAATGGTTCTCTTCATATCTTCGAGGGCGCCAGCAGTCGGTTAGAATCGATGATAATACGTCGGACTGGCTTAGCGCTCAGCGGTTTTTTTTTAAGGTAAAAACACAAAACTGCTAGTAACTATTTTTACCCACGACGGAACGGAGACGGTATATGCGTTTGGGGTGAGAGGCTGTGTGTTTGTGTGTTTGTGTGTTTGTGTGTTCCAACATAATGCCTTATAGCACGGAAACGGTTTGACCGATTTAGATGCGGTTTTCTGTAAAGTGTGTGCGGCTCTTGGGGACAGGTTATTAGATAGGTGTTATGTTAATAGCTCGCCAGGGGGCGCTACAATACACTGATTTCGTTGAATCCTTTGTGCCCTCCTATCTTTAAAACGATTAGACTGATTTCGATACGGTTTTCTGTAATGTATTTGTGATTTATCGAGGATTGTTTTTGGATTCAAGATTTTGTATTTTTTCGCCAGGGGGCGCTGCAATAGACTAGGCAAACCTATGTTGATTTCGTTGAAACCTTTGTGCCCTCCTATCTTTAAAACGATTAAACCGATTTCGATACGGTTTTCTGTAATGTATTTGTGATTTATCCAGGATGACTTTTGGATACACGATATTGTATTTTTTCGCCAGGGGGCGCTGCAATAGACTAAGCAAACTTATATTTACAGTTATCTGTAAAATAATTAGACCTGTTACTGTATAGGGGCACGTAGCATTATAGTACTGAGATATTGATTACACTCATGAGGTTAAGCAACTTCGGATAAGGTCAGTTCATAGATGGGTGACCGTTTATGCAATTTTAGGGTTCTGTACCTCAAAAGAAAAAAACGGAACCCTTATAGGATCACTCCGTTGTATGTCTGTCTGTCCGTCTGTCTAGAATATTTTTCTCAAGAACGGATAGAGGTATAAAGCTGAAATTAATATCATTTACTTGGGTCTGCAAACCCTCGGCGTAAAATAAAAATCAAAATTCTAAGTTAACGCAATCAAAAGATACAGCTGTTTATGCTCCATTTTTGACGATTTATCTTGACGATCATAATATATACGGAACTTACCGTTGACCTAGAATCATGAAATTTGGCCAGAAGCAATAACAAGTTGCACAAGTAAAGGAAAAAATCCGAAAACCGATCTTGTGTTGTTATATCACTGAATATTAGTACTGAGGTATACAATGATAAGCCTAAAAAAAATTAGTAAGAGTGAGAGTTTATTCCAGACTGACGTTATATAAACACCTACCTACCTTATTTATTCTAACTTACAGGTATCCCGTCCCCGGGGTGTAACCAAATTTTCATCATTTTTGCGATAGCACTCACCGTTTTCGAGATACAAGCTATTATAAGTGGAAATCTGCGCTAACGCCGGCAGTCCGGCTACGGCAATTAATGTGTGATAGCTAAACTTAACACCCCCCGATTCAGAGCAATCCGAATCGGACTGGTTAGGTTAGGGTTATTATTTTTTTTCAAACCACCCAGAAGTAGGAGCCCCGCGATGCGGGGCTCCGGCGACCTTTGTGCGACGGATGAGCATACAAGTCAACAAAAAATAAAATATATATAATATAGTCGAAGCTCCATGCAAATTCCATTCATTCTAGAGCTTACGGATGATATGCTTAATTATAAGGCGCTCCTTAAAAAGTTTAAAATAAGAAAATTAAAATGATAATTTCAAGTTATAAGACTTACTGCAACAGTAAATTAAAAAAAATGTGTTTGTTCTATAACTTAGTATAAAACTTCTATTTATCTGTCAAGGTTCTTAAAATTTTATACGAGTTACTTACAGTTAGTAAGATAGGGCGCTCTTTGAAAATATTTAAAATAAAAAACAAAATTAAAAATTTTGAAAAAACCCACGACGATAACATCTATACAAAATAAGAAACGTAACATATAAAAAGGTTTAAATAACTTTATTTTAAATCCCCGACGAAAAGATAATAAGTAGCGTAAAAACAATCCCAAGAAAATTCGTCGGGGGCTGCCAATATCATTACTGTTTCTAGTATTAAATATATATTGTAAACTAAATATTGTTAATAATTAGGTAGGTATCAAATACATAAAACTGCAATACTTTCGTTCATTTCAAGTCAGGGTATGGCAGCCCCCGACGGATTTTCTTGGGATTGTTTTTACGCTACTTATTATCTTTTCGTCGGGGATTTAAAATAAAGTTATTTAAACCTTTTTATATGTTACGTTTCTTATTTTGTATAGATGTTATCGTCGTGGGTTTTTTCAAAATTTTTAATTTTGTTTTTTATTGTGTTTTATTACAGATAAATGGTTATAATTTATGGTCTAAATTAACTAAGTTAAAGAATTAAATGTTTATTTGTGCTCGCTTCTGTTTCGCTATTCCTCGGCGCAGCCATGTAACTCCATTTTTAAATCATCACAATGTGCTGAAAATGGCAGCGAGGAGAAAACTGCACCTGGCTAATCTCCTTTTCGGAGTTATTAATATACAAAAACCAGCCTATCTCTTTAAAAAACTCTCCTGGCGACATCAGCAATATTCGTACCCCAGCCGGTCCACATCAAATCCTCTTTCGATGCCTCGCTATAGGACATTATCATTTTTTTTTATTAAGTTATGTTTTTACAAAATTAAAACTATATTTATTCACAGACTGCCCCTAATGGTTGCATAGCAATGTGTAAAGTGATGCAAACACAGAGCCTTACTTTTTACTTTCGGTTTAATATTTAGTTTGTAAACATTCATTATAATTCGTTAATCTAACGGTGTAGTGCTCTGCTGCATCACTTTACACGCTACCCAAATTGTAAATTACAAAAGAATGTAACTATCCATTTTTTTAAAAAGAGTGGCGTAAGTTTCTTGCCAGTTCTTCTCATAGCTCCACCCCGTCACCGAACTGGTCGTAGGCAAATTTGCTGACACTACTTTTCGGATAACCTGTGACTTTCATAAGTCTTACCTTGTAACCTAGATGAATAAACGAGATTTCATTTCATTTCATTTCGACAACAGCCTTCAGGGGATGCTTCCGCTATGCTGCGACATATGCTGTTGGAACGATATACCTCCGCCAATTAGATACCTAAAAACAAAAAATACTTTTAAATGTTATTTAAAAAAACACCTTCTCCTTAAGCAAAAAGAAAATGCTACCTTGTAATATAATTACTTACTCAGAGTTTGCTATAAAAAAACAAGTTAAGTTTATAATTCCGCAGCGTGTGCACTGTGCAGATACAGGGGGCCAACTTCACAGCAGTTCATCCCTGATCTTGATCTTGATATCATTGCCTAAAAGAGATACAAAGTAATAAGCTAAAAAAGGTCGTCAGTGGTCGTTAGTGACCTTGGCTACTAAGCCGAAGGTCGTGGGTTCGTTTCCCTTCCAGGAAAAAGTACACCTTGTTTTGTGCTTTATTTGGTACTGAATGGTGTATATTATCATAAGATAAAGTAAATAATTGCACAAGAAGATTACACATACACTTACACAAAATATGATAGGTACTTGACACACAAAAGAAATACTCACTTTTAAGTACAATATTTTAACACTTCCTCCTTAATGGCGGTAGTTCAGCATCATGTGTTCTGCTTTCACTGTGTGATGATTATAGGAATATGCTTTATAGGAATATTGAATATGCTTGAATCATTAAACGCTTGTATCATTTTATCTATAATTTATGTCACTTCCTTACAGCTGTTATTGTTATCTACAATCCGGGGTCTAGGGTATATCTTTTATTTTTTTATATCATATTTTTTATATGAGTTTTATTAGAATAATAAAAAAATTCTCCTTGTATTTTTTTTTCTTTTTTTTACGAGTAGGTTAGTTAGTCTGCTGTTTTCGACACCGTTGTCAAAAAGGCTCTAGTTGAAAATCAGCACATGGCACTTTTGTGCCATGTATTTTAAGCTGAACTGAAGCCTATTTTAGTGACTTTAATATAAATATGTTAATCTGTGTTCTGTTTGTGTATTGTGTTTTTTGGTCACCAAATAAAATAATTTTCTTTCTTTCTTTCTAAATATCAAAGGTAGGTGTCTAATGAACATCAACTGCAGTGGAGAGCAGAGCATGAACTATAGAGTACCTATTTTTCTTTAACTACGATCTTAACACAATAAAAACTTCTATTTAAAAAAGTAAATAGGTATCTTTATAGGAAAATACATATAGGTATGTAGATACCTAGGTAAGTACTTCTAAGTAAGTAATTTAATATAATGAGTGTAGAGTAACTAAAGTTGGTCATGACGGCATGATACTGCGGTAACTTCTTAAAAATGAGAACGCGTTTACTTACTATTATATAAGCATTTCCCTCTAGGAACCGGTCCGGAACAAAATATATGTTGGTGTCAGTTGTCAAGCACGTGCTTGGAGCAACGAGAGCAATTCAGAAAGCTTTGGTTGGTACATTGGCAAGAACATACATAATCATCAATTATTTTAAATACTGTCGGACAATTACTCATATGCATCGAGGTGACCATAAAACTTGTTGGAAAAATTATTGTCGAAGTTAAGTTTTGTATGACGTTTATGTTATCCAGTCGATCTAATGAGTCTCAGTTTGACTATGACGACAAAAAAAATGGTTTAAGGTAAGTACCTATAACGCTAGATAAAAGTAGGCAAAATTGCTTGCCTATAATATAATCGCTGTGCAAGTAACTCAAAAGATACAGTACCCTTTACTGCCAGGTCAGTAATATCCCGTAGCCCAAAAATATAATTATGAATATCATTCTTTATCATCATCATCATCATATCAGCCCAACGACGTCCACTGCTGGACATAGGCCTCACGCAATTTACGCCACCGCGATTGGTCCTGGGCCTTTATCATCATCGGCCGAGAACAAAACTGCATCATTGTTCTTTCAGCAAATACAAGATCTTTATCTATCCGCAATATATTTTAGACTTAAGACAATTTAGGTGGTCTTTGTACATCTAATCTTAATCGGTAGCCTCGAAAATGCAGTTTAGCGTTTAGACAATCGCAGAATAAAAATAAGTACACGAAACGGACACTCCTAGAAGATTCGGAATCATTGTTACTGCTTAGCAAATTGAAACATAGCTAATTCAAGTTCGCTGCATGTATAATAGGCCCTTCCACGTTTTTTAATTAGTTTCGAACTACAGGCTTATATAACTGGATTATCTAACTTTACTATTGTGCTCTTACAAAACATATTTATGTATCCGGAAGATAAATATCAAGTACGTGATCACCAAGCATGTACTTGCTCATACTATCAGACAGAAACAAAAACCGGCTACTGTGGCTATTGCTGCTCTGAGGGGCTGCAGTCATTTTAAGATTTCGTAGTTGCATAACACATAATATCATGTTACATACATACATTTTATGGGACTAAAGTTATTTCATTATTACCTTGTAAATTTATTGTGGCGTGTTGGTACGAGTATACTTACTGACATCGTTTTGTTTACTTACTTATTAAGTATGCTGGATGGGCTCTTGGACTACGAAAATGAAGGCACTGAAAAGTATGAGCAGTTAAAATTAGTATTTCTAAAAAATAAAACCAATTATGAGGCTATGAGCTTGTCGAACCATGCTCAATGTAGCGTTCTGCAGCAAAAGAACTTATTATTTTCATTGCGCTTACGACATTTTGTTGAGAAGCACAGATTTTCGGCAAAAACTCAAAAACGGTACATCCGATCATGTTCAAAATAATTTTGGTTGGAAGTATATAATAAGCGTTATCTTTATGACTTCAGATTTTTACGTTTTACGGTTTAGATAATAGAGGGGGGGACATAATTTATACTACTTTCGGAGCGTTTATTTCCGAATATATCCACATAATCAAAAAATATCGAAGGAACCTTAAAATGAGATTTGTCGAAATAAGTGCCACTCGTAATTAATGTTTGCTGAAAAAAAAATATTTTACATTATATATGGAGCCCCCCTTAAAACTATTTATTTTTATTATTGAACTACTACCCACACAAGACACCTATTTTCTAAATTTCATCAATATACATCGAAGAATGAACCTCCTAAGTATTTCCGTTGCGAAGATCTATATCCATGCCTAACTTTCTGATCATCATCAGATCCTGAGGAAAATGGGCCTATATTTTAAGTTAGATCTCTAGCAATACATTGGTGAAAACCGCATTCAATTCCATTCAATAGTTTTGCGTAATGCGCGTGCAAATACACAAGACAGACAGCCGTGACCAACAGACAGACAAAAATTATAAAACAGGTTGCCATTAAAAAAAAAATTATGACCGTGACATGATGTCAAGTTTTTTGACAGATCAATGACAGCCCACTAAAGTGTTACTACTAGAGATGTTATATTAGGGTCAATTTCGCATAATCCTAATATAGGATATATTAGTTTCGTCATATTCTAATATCATACCTATTACTCGATATTAGTCAGATAATAGGGTAAGGAGTGAACGTTTTAGTATTATGCTCTATAATTATCTAGTATTCGTTCGCGTAGTCTCTGGCTAATACTTGACTAATATCGAGTAACCTAATAGATGACATTCCTATAACCTATTATGCAGTTACGATGATAATATAATATGTACCTGTTTCAATAATAGTAATATTGCCAATATTCGTAAATACAAATATGCTCGTTCTCCATTGCTCTTTTATTCAGTAATCATTTATGTAACTTTCATACAAAGCCCGCCACGTATATAAAATACATCCATCGTAAGAGTAAACGCACACATAAACAAATTGGATGGTACGTGGCGACAAGCAATGAATGTGTTTGAGAGCGCAAAGTGATCTCGCTCCCGCATATCGACGATTACAGAGAGTGAGCAAGACGATACGGCGACCGACGACGATTAACGAAACGACGCACGGCGCGCTTCGTATCGTAATGATAAGTACCTACCTAATACTATTATTAGTATTCGCCTCGTCGCGTTGTCTCTGGCTAATACTAGACTAATATACTTAAAGGAATTATTCAGGGAAACTTTTTTTTACACATGAAAAAAAGAAAATGTAGTAATAATTCGTTGTTTGCAAACGGGTTGCAAACAACGAATTATGACTACTTTTTCTTTTGAGATAAGTACCAATTTGCGTACCATTGTAAATTCTTGATTAAATGGGCTATTTTTTATATAACTTGCCTATGTTAGCGTAATACATGTTTTTAAAGAAAATAGGGCTCAAACATTTGAATACTACACTTTTTTTTACCATGACTATAAAAATTTTTTTTTGACGAACCCTATAGCAATCCGTCTGGCCAGCGTGGTATAGTAGGCTAAATACCCTCCAAATTCTTTGGAGGGTCAAAATGATGATGATGATGAAAATTTACACAAATAACTTTTGAATTTGTAAAAGCAAACTATACGGCCATTCTCCGACTAGCAAATTTTACGTGTCCGGGCTTCTATAATCCGTTATTTTACCATATTCAATCATGAATTATTTTTTATTTGTTAGATAGCATCCGTATCTAACTGTAAACAAAAACATCGGCTTCTGTCTTAAGTAATTAAGACTAAATTAATTTAACTTATGTTCAAAAAACCTATGTTCTCTAATTACCGTGGCGTGTCCGCACACCATCTAAATTTTAAAACTTGCTTGTAATTTTTATAACCTACAGATTTACTTTGATCCGTTCAACGTTTTAAACGACATTAAACAACGAGTATCGCATAACAAAATATTAACTCAATAGAACCAGTCTATAAATAATTATAATTAAGTAATCGCATGTCCAATCGAAACTTATAATTGCCGTAACAGTTGCTGTTCTCGGGTGCACATCCCTAAATAACAGTATATTTCACATCACTATCGCACGCGTCGCTTCTCCTCAGTGTGTGCCGCGGCTCGTCAGTAGTCGCACGTCTTTAGTGTTAGTGTAGCGCCAATGAAGCACGTGAGTATATAATTACCGTAACCTTGGTTTAAAACTTTTCTAATTACCGTTTTCTTATATTATTGCTTGATTTTTTAAGATAGATCCAAGTTGATCATGTAAATGGAGATAGCATTTTGGCTTATATACGTTGTAATAAGCTAGTATTTGCATACTGTGTTGGTTTTCAATATTTTTAAAAAAATCTATCGTTTTCTAATTACCGTATACTAATTACCATATGTTTATAATTACCGTTGTATGAAAAATTACTTCACTAACTGAAGCCGCGATGTCGTACCAATGGAAAGTTTTCCCGCGGTTTTCGTAGATCACTATTATCATTGCCTGTAAATATATCTACATTATATACTGACCAGTCTCAAATTACTTAATTTATAGGATGGGAAAACCTAAAAAGACCAAGGAGGAAGTTAAAGAAAAGAGAAGACTTGCCGCGCGACAACGCCGAGAACGAATTAAAAATGACCCGGTTTTGTATCAACAATCAAAATAAAAGGAGAAAGAAAGGTATAATAAAAGAAAAAGAGATAAAAAAATACTACCTATCTCTGAAATGTCTCCAAAAAACCGGAAGAAAACTCAAAAAAGAAATAGGGAAAATTTCAGAGCTTACTATAAAAGACAAAAGGAAAAGGGACAATTAGAAACAATCGAAGAAGAAGTGATCATAGATATAGATGTGCTTGATAACAATATAACAGATCCTCTCGAAACTGTGTCAACACCACTCAATGATTTATCATACTCGCTGCGCTCAAAAAAGTACACTAAAAGAGTACAAAATTGTTCCGAAAAACTCAAATCAAAAAAAGAAGATAATCAGCAAGAGCAGCAAGACGAGATTTTTTTGCAATCAACTTCTTTTGAAAAAGATTCAGTTCCCTTGAAGAAGACACCAAATTTTAAACCTACTTTAATCACATCAACGCCGCGTTCATCTAGTGCTCTGTCATCATCTTCTACTGAAAGTATGTTATTATTAAGTAATAATGAGCAATTGACAGAAAATAAAGACACAAGTGTGAATATTACGGAACGAGCGTCTTCCTTGTGTTCAACACCAACTTCACTATCTTCAAAGAGAACTATCAAGGAACCGATACGTAAAAAAATATCACCCTCATTATTATTAAGAAGGCATATATATAAAACAAATAAAGAAATGTCATATATGAGAAAAAAAATAGAGGAGTTAAAAAGAGCAAAAGAAAAGTACAGGAAGCAAGCATTAAGACTGAAATATAAGAACACGCTACATGCAAAACCAAAACATAGTCACAATAAGGAAAACGAACCAAAGTATTTACATATTAATAATAAAGAGGCTAATTTAGAGAAAATCAAACAAGACGTCCAAATTTTTTTAGAACAAGATGAGAACAGTCGCATTTGTCCTGGCAAGAGAGAATATATTTCAAGAAAAACAATAAAAAAACAAAAACGTTTCTTGACCGACACTTTGTTGAATCTTCACACCAAATTTCTTCAATTACATACTTACAAAATCAGCTACTCGACATTTTGCAAGATGCGACCATTTTGGGTAGTGATTCCAGATTCACGAGCAAGAGAGACTTGCATGTGTAAGACCCACACTAATATGGACTTGATTATAGCATCACTTAAACGATTTGACCTAATCGACCAAAGCTCTGCTCACAAAGTTTTGTCATCATTATGCTGTGTTTCAGAACGTATAGAGTGCCTTTCAAGAAGTTGTATAGACTGTGCAAATAGAAAAATTCATTATAAAGAATTTGATAATGCAAAACAGATTTTTTACTATCATTGGATAACAAAACAGATAACTTACACTAAAGATGGGAAAGAGAAAACTTCAACTCAAACAGTCAAGGAGAAAATTACAGCTAGTCCTAAAGAAATAATCGAAAAGTTTGAACAGTTGTTGCCACCATACATGAACCATTGTGCTAATAAAGTTTCTCAAAATAATCATATTAAACATTTAAAACAAAACTTACCTGAAAATGACTGTGTAATCCACGTTGATTTTAGTGAAAATTATAATACAAAATACACAGAAGAAATCCAATCATTCCATTTTGGTGGCAGCCGGAAGCAAATTACACTGCACACGTCTGTTATTCATTTTAAGAAAAGTGGATTATTACGGACTCAGTCGTTTTGCACTTTGAGTCTTTCACTCAGACATGACGCAGTTGCAGTATGGAGTCATCTTATACCTATCTTAAATTTCATTGAAAATGAAGCTCCTCACGTAAATATCATCCATTTTATATCAGATTCTCCGACTGGCCAATATCGAAATAAAAAAATGTTTTATATCATCTCGCAACTTCATTGGCACTTTCCCAATCTAAAAGTGGTTGCCTGGAACTATACAGAGAGCGGTCATGGTAAAAGCTCTGCAGATGGCGTAGGAGCAACAATAAAAAGAACTGCAGATAGAATCGTGGCTCAGGGCTGCGATATTGTCAATATTGAAACTCTTTCTGAAAAATTGAAAGCCAATGTCAAGGGAGTCATTACAGATATAGTACAAGAAGCAGATATTCTTCAAAAAGATCTGCTAGTCCCTAAAGAGATACAGGAGTATAAGGGCACAATGAAAGTCCATCAAGTCATTTGGAATTCATCAAAACCGAACCTACTTGCAATGCGAAAGTTAAGCTGTAATGCACAACAATGTATGTATCAAGCCATTAAATGTGAACATGGTAGACATCATGGATTTTACTCTTTGAATAGAGAAAAGGCAGAAGAGGTTGAACTTTCCCCACCTGCAAGATTCATTTTATCGGCACCTTCCGAAAACAAATATAATTACGATACATCACGCTCTATGAGTGCTAAACAATCTTCAGATAAACCTAAAATTTTATCTAATTTGCTAGTGAAGCCCGCTGATGTATGTCCTGGATCTTCAAAGTCTCTTATTTTGAAACATGATACGGTTAAGACGTTTGAGAAGTTCCAAAAAGCGGAAAGTACCTTAAATTTATCTGACACAGATAGTTTTTGGGCTCCTGTGTCTCCTGTTGATTTTAATCTTACAATGCCTTCCTTCAAAACAATGACAAATGTTGAGAAGACTAGAATTAATTTTTTCGATATATCTGATTCTGATGAATCTGTTTCTTAAATACCTATTGATTTTTATATTTTTTTATATTATTGTCTTTTGATTACTTGTTATTTTTAAATGGTAAATTACTATAAAAACAAGACTGATTCAAATGTATGACGTACTAGTCGCTATAATTATGATGATTCTCTAATAAGTGCTCAGTGATATTAGTATAAGCAAATTTTAAAAGAGCTGTGATTAGCTTTAAGCTAGATCTGTCCTTATTATCTATGGAGGTTTAGAATATTATTGTTTTACGTTCCATTCTTATTACCTTTTCAATAAATATCTTTTAAAAAAACAACGTTTGTTTTATTTCCTTTGTTTTTACCCAATTTTCATTGAAAGTGTCTAAGTTAGTTTTTTTACTAGTGGTATAGTTCTGTTTATGGTTACGAGGGAAATCGTTAATTCTATCGCTTTATTACAATTATATATGTACTAATTATTAATATGTGTTATTATCATTTCATTATATCATATTTTACATAGACTTAAGGATATTTTCTAATTACCGTTACATTAAATATTACATTTTTCTAATTACCATATTCATGACATTTTTAAGTCTCATTATCTAGAAAACCACAATTAATTGTTATATGCCAAATTAATTATTGCATTTGTATCTTTGATTTTTTTCATATTTTAATGTTTTTAAGTCAAATCACTGGAAAATAAAAAATGTTACGGTAATTAGGCAAAGAACGCCGAATTGGAGAATGACCGTATAGTATACTAAATAAGGATTATGTAAAAACAAAATCTTGCCAAAATATGGCACTATGTCATAGCAGTACCAAAAAATGTATACAGAGTTGTCGATTTTCATCATTTTCAAAAAAACAATTTTTTATGACTGAACCATATGACTTGGTTTTTTATTTATATTTTTCTCAGAACAGGTACAGCCTATACCATCGCCCGGTAGCCGCTTGACGTTGAGTTTTGGGACACCCTGTATAATCAACGCTTCTTATATACTAGACGCTCCTTTTATGTTCTACTTTCTTTATATACAAGACACTCCTTTTATATTCTACGCTCCTTATATACTAGACGCTCCTTATATACTAGATCCTTCTTATATACTAGATGCTCCTTATATAATAGACGCTCCTTTTATACTAGTCGCTCCTTATATACTACTCGCTCCTTATTATATACAAGACTCTCCTTATATACTAGCCCCTTATTATATACTAGATGCTTCTTATATACTAACCACTCCTTATGTAGTAGACGCTCTTTATATACTAAACGCTCCTTATATGTATACAAGACGCTTCATATATACTAAACGCTCCTTACATACAAGATGCTCCTTATATACTAGACGTTCCCTATAAAGTAGACGCTCCTTATATACAAGACGCTCGTAATTTACTAGGCGCTCCTTATATACTAGACACTTCTTATAAACTAGATGTTTCTTTTATATTTAACGCTCCTAAACAGTGCAATTGGAAAGCTCACATTGATACAGTATGTACTAGAATAGATAGATTTGTTTATGTCCTGTACAAAATTACATGTGTGGCTGGAGTGGAAGCAGCTCTATGTGCATACCACGGATATGTCTCATCTATTTTACGTTACGGCTTAATAGTGTGGGGTAATTCTGTTGACCTTATCAGAGCCTTCGGGCACAGAAAAAGTGTATACGATCTATTCGTAAAGCACAGCCTCTAGACAGCTGTGTCCCATTGTTTAAACAAACTAAAATATTACCACTTCCGTCTTTATATATATTTGAAGTTTGTGTCTTTGTACATAGTCATATTAATTTGTTTGAACGTCACAATGACGTATCAGACGCTCCTTATATAGTAGACGTTTCTTATATTTTAGATGCTCCTTATATACTAGACGTGCTTTATATACTAAATGCTCCTTATATACAAGACACTCCTTATAAACTAGACGTTCCTTTTGTATTCAACGCTCCTTATATACACGACTCTCCTTATGTACTATACGCTCCTTATATATTCAACGCTCCTTATATACAAGACTCTCCTTATGTACTACACGCTCCTTATATATTCAACGCTCGTACTAGACGCTCTTTATATACTAGACGCTCCTTATATACAATTCGCGTCTTATGTACTAGACGCTTCTTATAATTTAGATGCTCCTAATATACTGGGCGCTCCTTATATACTCGATGCTCCATATAACAAGACCCTCCTTATATATTAGACGCTCCTTATGTACTAGACGCTCCTTATATACTAATCGCTCTTACATACTAGACGCTCCTTATATACTAGATGCTCATTATATACTAGAGGCTCCATTTATATTCAACACTCCTTATATACTAGACGCTCCGTATATATTCGACGCTCCTTTTATATAAGACGCCTTTATATACTAGACGCTCTTTATGTACTAAACGCTCCTTATATACAAGACGCTCCTAATATACTAGACGTTACTCATATACTAGACGCTCCTTATAAACTAGACGCCCCGTAGACGACAGTCGTGGTCAACTAGTTAGGGACAATCTCTAGTTAAGCCAAATTGTGAATTAATTGTTTATTTTCCAGCGAGTCTTAACAATATTCAAAAACAATAACAACTTCTTAAACATTAAACCTCTTTACAGTATAGCTGATTATCATAGTGGTATTTGTTCAACGAATGCTGGCTGGCCATATTTTAATTAGGGACACTGAGGTATTGTGTTGTATTTCAAAATTGAATCTTAATACTTTTTTATTTCTTCTCTGAATGTTTTGTGGTAAATTTGGCGGCAATCCAGATTTTAATTTTGAGTTTTGAGAATTATTTTTAAGAAAAATGGGCAAAAATAAAAGTTGCGATTCAACACTACGAAAAATAATCTTGAAGTTTGTTGAGCGTGGTTGGTTATACCGAAAGATAGCACAACATTTAAATTGTTCAAAAACTATGGTATGCAATGCAGTGCAACATTTCAGGCACAATAACACAGCTTTGAATGTGCCCAGAACAAAAAGATCGAGAAAAACAACTCCGCAAGAAGATAGAATGATAACCAGGTTAGCTAAGAAAGATCCGTTTCTAGGCTCTATTTTAATTAAACACGAAGTTTTTGGGGCAGATGAAAGAGCCGGTGTATCAGCGAGGACCGCTCGACGACGTCTGGTAGAAGCAGGCTTGTTCGGAAGAGTGGCTCGCAAAGTACCGTTGTTGAAGAAAGAACATAGAAATGCTCGTTTGTCGTTTGCACGTAAATATGGTCATTGGACCTACGCCCAATGGCAACATGTATTGTTCTCTGGCGAGACCAAGGTTAATTTGATTTCTTCAGATGGAAGGCAATATGTACGGCGTCCTGTAAAAGCGGAAATGAATCCAAGATTCACAAAAAAGCAGGTGAATCATGGCGGTGTAAACATTAAAATGTGGGGTGCCTTTTCTGGACGTGGAGTGGGACCTTTGAGGAAAGTTCAGGGTAACTTAGACCAACATCAATACAAGGCAATATTGGAGGGAACTACGATTCCCTATGCTGAGGAGCATCTCACTATTATATGGACGTTTCAGCACGATAACGACCCGAAACATACCGCCCGTTCAGTCAGTCAATATCGGTGCTAGATTGGCCAGCAAATAGCCCGGACCTCAGTCCTCAACCCATCGGTGTCAAGCGGTGATTAATAACAAAGGTTTTGCTACTGGGTACTGATTTTACACGTAATAAAATGGAGCTGTTAAAAACATATTATAATACTGCAGATTATTAATTTAACTATATTTTTCACTATACTTTACTGTCCTTAATTAAGTGTCCAGCTACACAATTGTACATTAAAATTGAATACATGATTAACCTTTGAAATTAAATACTTTTTCTATTTACACGTACGGACACTAGTCTAGCCACACGTATGGACGTCAGTTTAAGGGCAGAGGTACAATAAAATGCACTCTCTACTAACTTAAAGTCTCTTTTAATCAACTTTACACATGATTATGATTATTATTATCTTTGATTTAAGATTTATCATATGCTGTACATAACTATTACACATTTAAGCCAAACGCTTACAGTAAAACACAAATATATCGTCACACGAACTACGACCTTTCGCATCGGAGGCGCGGAGAAGAAGGCAGTCGCCGCGGCTTCGGTCGAGCTCCTTCACATATTTTTTTTCTTTTTTATTAATGCTGTCAGTGGTATTTTACCATTGCGTTAATTATAAATAAATAAATAAATCTTCATCACCTCTACGTACCTAACATCTACATCACCTCTACGATTTTTTACATCACCTCTACATAACCTCTACTTAACGTCCTCTTTACCGTTACGAAATTTCGTCGTGACGTCACCTCTACGTAACATCTTCATCACCTCTAGGTAACGTCTTCATCACCTCTACGAAATTTCTACATCACCTCTGCGAAATTTCTACGTCACTTTTTAGTAACCTCTACATCGCCTCTACGTAACATCTTAGTCACCTCTACGTAACGTCTTAGTCACTTTATTTATTTATTTATTGGTTTACCAGTAGTTATTACACTAATACATTCATTACAAAACAGGACATAATATTAAGATCTATGTGCACCACTCGTGTATCCCCATTCATAAAATATATGAAAGAAAAAATAAAATTATTGATAAAAGGAAACAAATATCAGAGTCTTATAGCACGTACTTCTACGTATTGTCTACATCACCTACACGAAATATCTACATCGCCTCTACGTTACGTCACCATCACCTCTACGTAAAGTTCCCATTATTTCTATTTAATATTCGACCACTTCTTCGTAATGTCCATGTCCACATCACCTCTACGAAATTTTCACATCACCTCTACGAAATTTCTACATCACCTCTACGAAATTTCCATATTTAAAATAGCCTTAAGCGCGTGTAAGTAACATGACGATGGTTTCAGACACATGCGCTCGACTCGTTTACTTCGAACCAGGCTATTATAGAGAGTAGGTAGTTAGGTACTAATAACTTGCGGATTTTCAAAATCCTTTGCGTTTCGTAAGACCAAACCCAGGCGCCTGTAGGCTGTTTTAGTCAGGTCAGTTATGTGATTATGGAAGGTGAGGCCAAAGAGGGTCACTTCCTGGTCTTTTATGTAAGTTATTTAGTTTGTAGTTTTGACTACAAATTAAATAACTTACCTATAAATAGATTACATTGCATAAAAGACCTGGGAGTGACATTTGGTCGTGGCCTCACCTTCCATAATCACATAACCGACCTATTTGTAGAATAAGACTTTTTTTTCGATCAAATGTCATTATATTACATTTATTAACATTGAATAACATTTTATTGGCCTTACTCCATTCATAAATTATATCATTATACTGTTGTAAACTAAGAAAATCGCAGGCGGATTTAATTTCAAGGAAATGTTTAAGATTGTCAGCGAACAGGAGACACCTGGCAGTTTAAAATACTTTTGGCAAATCATGTATCATGATTAGAAAAGTAGAGGACCAATCAAATAAAGGGGAAATAAATATGTGTAATCAAAAAAAGACAACTAGGCCCAGTTCCTTGCGAGAGCTATCCTATCTTTCTCTGTATGAAATCCCAAACAGCAACAATGTATATTGTATATGGCGAGAGGGCTTGGCAATGCATTCTACCTAATATATTGAATGGGTTGCCGAGCTCTCTTGTAAACAGGATTGGGATGGGTAGCAAAATTGCAGTGGGGGGGATGCTAAAGAAACACTATTTGAAGTTGGCTGTGTTAATGTTGTAATTAAATGTTTTTTAATGATGTTAGTTCTAAGAATCTTATATATTAAGATATAAATTAAGAATTATATTACTCTCTATTAAGAGTTATTATAGTATGTAAAAAATGTATCTTCTTTAAGAAATAAACTTTATTTTTTAAAATTACTTAGCTTTCACTTGTGATCTTAAAAAAGCAAAGCGTCTATTAGTGTAGCTATAACCTTTGGGCGCATAATGTTCAAAAGCGCAAAATGGTAAGCTTATAAGTCGACAACTATAGGAGAATTTTGCTGCTTTGGTACTGGCTTAATAATACCATCTTCCCCTAATTCAAAAAATATAAAATAACTAACTTAGCAATTTGTTTATTTGTTCTTTAGTAACGGCTAATTCCTTAGCCGTTACTAAAGAACAAATAAACAAATTCCCTTCATTGAGCATATTTTATTTAATTAAAGTAAGTAGGTAAATTGACATTGATACAGTAGCTTTACTTGTTGTTTTAGTCTGGCCAGACGATGGTCTCTATCCAGGGCACGTAGTGGGCGACCTTGGTGTATATGCCGGCGGAGCCCAGCGCCGAGCAGTACTTGTTGCCGATGGACGTGACGCCGTACACCGTGTACTTGCACTTGTTGTGCTCGCCCTGCAGCGGGCCGCCGCTGTCTCCCTGCGACACGCGACACTCAATGTTTGCTGCACTTGTAGGAGGCATCTATCACACTAGTAACTGTACTCGGTTAGTGAGACTCGAAATCTCAACATTCGACATAGTAGATTTTGATATCGCTGCCACGTTCTTAAATGTTTGCCTGTTTTAAATTTTCACACATTTGACAGCGATATCGAAATCGATTAAGTCGCTTGGCGGGGTTCAGAGTGAACCCTCAGAGCAGTATCAGTCCGGGAGGTTGTAAATGTGCCCGGCTCATGGCAATAGCCTCTCAACAAATTAGGAACATAGGACCTCACATATATGTATATTATGTTGCTCGTGAAATTTGGTTGTGTTGCACCTCTGCCTACCCTCCTCCGGGGATGTGAGGCGTGATACTATGTTGTTATACTTGTTTGTTATGATGGCGACAGAAGCCTCAAGCATGTTGCATATTACAATACTAACCGGACAGGTATTGACCACTTCGACATAGTCCCCGTAGCACAACTGCGTGGCGGGGTCGTAGCCGCGTGTCATGTGCCTGTGCGGCGGGTACTGCAGGGCACACTCCTCGTCTGTGAACTTGGATAGAGTCACCTAAAACAATACACACCCTAGAATTATGGCTCTCAAACAAAAACCAGTAATATATTAATAAAGGCGAACCTTTTCTTCTGAAAAAGAAATATTTTTTGCTAATTTACAAATTCCTAAGGCGCCAATTGTAAATTAAAGAGGCTTTAGATGTCAAGGTTCGTGTAATTTCGTATCACGTGCACGTTGTGTTGTTGTCTAAACCTAACTAAATATACAACAAACACCAAGTGCTACGCAATATTCTCGGATACTAGGATATATCTGCCTTTCATGAATATTTTGGAAAAAAGACGTGTTTTACTATTTATGCCCGCCTCGGCTTCACTGCCGGTTTTGCCTAGTAACTAGTTTTGCCTAGTGACGTGCCGGTTTAAAAAGGATACTTTTTTTCCTGCGGATCTGCTCATTTCTGATCATGATTTTAAGTCCCTTCCACTCGGTGAGGCGGCATATATCTATGTGGTTCCGTTCTCTGCTACCACACACTCCAGAACATAAACATCCGTCCGAGTCCGAGATTATATTTTTTGGACCCAACTGCAGCATGGACAGTTTCCACAAACATATCGTTGGTTTCATCCATTGTAGCGGAATTTAGACTCTTGAAGCGGTTTTCATGCTCGAGCTGCAAGCTTTCGGGGTTTTGCATGTGGCTGGTTGTAGGTCGGAGCGTGGACTTCAGCAGTCGACGTCTTTCTAATCGGAGGTCAAGGTTCAATGTGCCTCTTACCATACAGTGATCACTACCGGTTTTCACCGTGTGGACAGAGACATCATCGAACATTTGCCTCCTTGTCGACACGATGAAGTCGATCTCATTTTTGGTACAACTAATCGGATTCATCCAGGTCCACTTCCAGTGGGGCCGCTTCTCGAAGGAGGAATTCATCATAAAGGGGCCTACCTGAAGTTGGCTAGCATTTGCCCCCCGGAGTTCCGTTGACCAACTCTAAATTGCCCCACACTCAGCTTATTGCCGCAATGTGTGCCCAATTTCGCGTTGCACTCCCTAAATAATGTATTAAATATAAATATATAAAAAAATAACATGGCGATAAGCCTATAAACACAGATCACCGTTTTGCTATCTATGCATACCGTCATTCCGAATTATTGACCTTCAATTTCTTAATATAAACTAACTATTTTCTAAATTTTTTTAAGAGATTTGACTGACTGCTATTATGTGTTATTCTTCTTAATGTTATACTGAAATGTCGATAGTTCCTTTTTATAAACGGTGATTTCATAGATTTGTGCACTAAGACGGAGGGTGATTTTAAAAGTCACAGTTTGTATGGGCAATTCGTTACCGTCGTTCTTTATTTGCCCACTGCTTAGCTTCTATTGGCCGTAGCGTAATGTTACGTAATGTACATACCTTATAACCTTCCTCGATACATAGACTATCCAACTCAATAACAAAATTAAAATCGGTGCATTAGTTATTGCGGCTATCGCGAACAGACAGACTCTGTGGAGGACTTTGTTTTATAATATATTATAGTATGTATATTATATTATATTAAATACAAATGATTAACTTACGACTTGTAAGGTATCAGCTAAGACGTTCTTACGACCCAACTCTCCCCAACCGGAGGCGTCGGCGCTCCCAGTGAACGAACTATCGACACCCAAGCACGCAGGTAGGATTTGTCGGCTGAGGTTAATCCTAAAAATAGGAATAGTTGTTACATTTTTTTTACAAACGTCCATTATACATAATAAATGGGCATACAATGTTAAATAGAAACAGCAACCTATTAACGTCCCACTGCTGGGCTCGGGGAACAATATTATAACATACAATAAAATGTACATTTTTATTTTATTTATCAATGGTCTCTGTTCACAATGTGCCAAGCATGTTCCACTGTGTCCAGTACGGCTGCTAATAGCCAGGGCGTATTCTGTGAAGATCTCCTCTGTAAGATAGTGTTCACATCCAGATAATATAACAGATAACGTACTCCGTGTCAGTCTCCAAGAGCGCGATGTCGTGATACTTGGAAGGTGGCTTGTAGTCAGGGTGTCCTATGGCCCTCTTTATCTTATATACCTTCCAGTACTTGAGCGGGTCACTTCGCTTCAATAGTCCTAACGCCGCAAATGTGACTCGACCTCTGCAAAATAAATTATATTAGTCTAGTTTCTCTTATTATTATTTTATATAAATTGTAATTCTATGAATCTCTAAATTACATTACCTATATACTTAATACAAATTTATATACAACACCATTGTGTGTACCATTATTCGCAATAAAATTAAGTGGCACTTGTATCAATAATTTTACATATAATGTACTAGCTTGCGCCAGCTGCTTCGCCCGCGTGGTATGTATTTTATACCTATAAACCTTACTTAAGGGCGGACAGACAGCGACAGCGACTTTGTTTTATACTAATGTAGTGAAGAGGGTGCAAAACTGAGATCTATCAGACCATACAGCTAACGGTGTAGTGTTCTGCTGCATCACTTTACACGCTACCCAAATTGTAAATTACAAAAGATGAAAAGATGTAAGTAATTAAGTATCCACTTTTTTTTAAAAGAGTGTCGGTAGTTTCTTGCCAGTTCTTCTCATAGCTCCAACTCGTCAGCGAACTGGTCCTAGGCACATTTGCTGACACTACTTTTCGGATAACCTGTTACATTCTTATCTTGTGACTTTCATAAGTGTTACCTTGTAACCTAGATGAATAACTGAGATTTCATTTAATTTAATTTAATTTCAAGTATTGACATGCCCAGTATTTTAATGTGCAATTGCACATTAAAATACTGGTACACCCAAAAACGAGATTATAGTGAGGAAAACATATAAATTCTCTGAAAAAAACTGTGTAAACGTCCTTAGCCTCATACATGTATTTATTACCTGTATTGTATTGTAATTGTGTACTGTATTGTATACCCTATATTATTGTATACTACCTACTTATATATTATGTACTGTATTGTAATTGTATACCCATTCGCCAACGTCGTAGCTAGCGGGCCCTTTCTAACCTTTATTCTATCCTCACGTCCGGTTTCATCCATGACTCTTTTCCTATCCAATCTATCCTTCTTTGGAATGTCCTCCCTGTCGAAATTAGGATGGATACTAACTGCGATGCGTTCAAAGCTAGAGTCCGGCAATTGTACTTGAAGCAATTGGCTGTATAATCTCATCACTTTGTTTGAATAATATATCTATGTACCATATATAATATGATATTTATTTATTATATATTATATCATGTATTTATATATATACCATATTGTCCCATTAGAAGAATAATGTTTTATCTTCACATAAAACAAAAATGAAATTATTAAAAAATTCGGCATTAAAACCGTAAACTATCGAATGATCAAATTTTTATTTTATTCTTTAGTCAGTATTTTACAAAATACAAATTTGATCAATTGATAGTTTACGGTTTTTAATGCCAAATTTATAATAATTTCATTTTTGTTTTATCTGAAGATAAGACATATATATCATTAATATTATATTTATGTAACTTTTATTACTGATAATAATTTGTATTTTATGTCTCCTCCTTCTCTTTCTGGATCATATGCACCTACTTTCATTATATCTCTGCACCACTCAGGTTGACTGGTAGAGAATGCCTTTGGCATTAAGTCCGCCTTAATACATAAGTTTTGTGTATTTTAATCAAATAACTAAATAAATATATAAATAAAAATGTATTTGTCAGCGAACATCCTAATGTTTTGATTATTTTTGACTTTTTTCCTAAAACTCGTATGAAAGTATTTACCAGAATCTTTGTTTATTTTGTTTACTTATGTGTATATGGGTGAAATGTCTAAAATAAATGAATTTTAATTTATAAGCTAATACTGAACCAGAACTAATAGCAAACTGTTTTAATATTTTTTCAATTAAGTAAGTAACCATCACTCAACAATAAATATTCCCAATTACCAAAAAATAGTATTTCGTAATAAATTGAATTGAAAAAATATAAAATGTAAGAGTGTGATGTGGCTGCGGTGTTGTGTGCACTAGTGTGAGTGTAAGTTGGTGCACGTACAAGTCTGGCGAGACGAGACAGTGCGCCGCCGTCAGGATGAACCACTCGCTGATGATGCTCCCCCCGCAGAGCCACTGAGCCGTCTGCTGCTCCGAGCCGTAGCCCAGGAGCGCCTGCAGACATACTACTCGTTATACTAAAACAATTGAATACAACGTGAATGCAAAACGCGTAGTTATTGATGTTTTCCTCCACTCGTTATTGCTTCTGTTCTCTAATACATAGGTATTTAGTTAGAGGTCACTAGCTGTCTTTGTGGATTTAATCGCCATTTCAGGAGTGAGTGTATTGCCATTAACCGGCAACATTCCCGCACTCCGCTCCGGGTTCATTGATCCTGGGCGCTGTTACTCAGAGCAGCAGCTGAGACTTAGTGGAATCATACAATAATTGTTAAAGTTTACCATGTGTGGGTACTCCCATCTCTCGGCTAGTCGTCCCCCGGCTGGTAATGGCTTGTTTGGCCATTGGAACTCATGACAATTTCTAGTTTCATTTAGTATCTTAATACCGACTATATCATAATAGGTAAAACGACACTTGTTCGGGAGATGTTGTTGATATTCCTCACATTCTAGAAATACATAAATAATACAATTATTTACCGAAGTGGGTAAGTAAGTACCTACATACAATTAATTAACAATTTTAATATTCAAAGGCAAAGTACCTATTTTCAAACATTTTAACAAAAAAGATGGTAAATATAAATGGTTATAATAAGCCGTAAACACTCCTTAATAAATAATGAGTATAACATATTTGTATCAATACGGCCGCGGCCCGACACAGGGAAATAATAGTAAGTGAACTTACTGAGATAAGCTTTAGGAGGAGGTTCTCTGTGTATGAGGAGACGATTGTATATGTCAATTGTAGCGTGCTTGTATCTGAAATATTAAACAAAACATACATGTAACAAAGATAGGTTTTTGACAAGGAAACTACAAAAACGAATACTGGATATTGATTTCGCAAGCAATTGAGATATATGTGGTAGATAGGCTAAAGGCCATTTAATCACTAGCACAATGCTTATGGTTCCATATTTCTGTATCTAGCCGCTTAGTTATAAACCTTTTTTTGTTTAGTGTGTTTGGCTAGCGCACTGCCGTAGTGCTAGTGTTATGGCATTTTCTCCCTTGCGCGTCTCTACGCTTTGAAATGCAAGTAATACCGTTGAGACCGGCTATCCCTTAGAACCGTGACATTCTCGAGGAAAAACTTTTATTTTTTATAAGAGCACAGCATAGTGGTGATAGTGGCTCCTTTTTGCCTAATGCAAAGCTGAAAGAGGAACCCAAAAATACAAGATTTTTTGGATTAAGTATAGACGATCATTTAGATTGTAAGTCACACATAGAAGTAGTGTGTTCGAAAATAAACAAACATTGCTATGCTCTTAGTATGTTATCTAAAACAGCCAGTAGACCAACTATTATAACTGTTTATCATGGCTAGGAATGTGTCGACTATCTTAAATTATGGCATCATATTCTGGGGAAACTCCAGTGATACTCGTATCGAGAGAGTATTTATATCCCAAAAGGGCTATCTGTAAATGCATAATAAATATAATGCCCCCTGAAAGTAGTAAACTCCGTTTCATAACATTAAAGAATCTGACTGTACCTTGTATATATACATACTTGAGATTGTGTTATTTGTTAAAAAAAATGCAACTTTTTAATAAATTATAGAGCAAAAGACATCATCTTAAAATATCCTATCCAGCAAATACCACAGCGTATTTAAACAAAAGCGTGTTGTGCAGGGCTCCAACATTTATAACCACCTGACATACTACAAATTACAAATAGATGTCTTCTGCTAGAAGAACGTTATTATTCTGTTGTGTTGTGCCGAATACCTTAAGAAGGAACGCGGCACATGATTCTTCATACAAACGTATTCCCCTGTTTTCTCCCTGAATAATGTCTAAAAGGCAATTTTTTTTAGCTCAAAAATTCAAGTTCATCTATAGGCATGTCCCTATCATTTCCTTTTTTTCAAAAACTTTTTAATAAACAAAATATGAGCCTCCAAATATTGCAAAAATTGCCGTATTTTTACTGTCGTAATTAGAGGACTACCAGAGGAATTCTATTAGTTATTTACATAAAGTAAGTAAGTGACATGACTATTTAGTATATAATATATAAATTCCACAAAGTGAAATCCAAATTGGTAGGTACTGCTGGTCCGAATCGAGCTGGGACCGCGCGTTTAGCCGGTCACTTAGGTATCCATTCGGCCACCATCGTGCATCGCTTCATAGAGATTATTAAACGATTATTTGAACGTACTTATCTTCGTTATCTAAAATTCGGCAGTCAGTGCAACAAACAACAGGTATGCCGTCCTTGTAAGAACATATCTCAGGAAAAGTAGGCATGCCTTCTTCGTCGTAACCAGAGTTCAGCTGAAATATACAAATATCGATGTTTGGTGACGTACGTACGTACAACCGCACAACAATCAGTGACAAACACACACACTAGTGCTTCTGCTGCTCAGTAGTGTTGTCTTCAGAACGCATTTGGGGAGAAAGCTTCTGTTTTTTCTTCTTTCCTTTCTTTTGAATTAACTACTAATACATTTCATTAAAATTTAATTAAAGAGACATTCTTTAACTGGCACAGCAGCTGCAGTTCGCCAGTCTCTGGCATGTCCGAGGTCTAAAGGAGGCTGGAGCCTCCCTCTCTCTGCCCTTGGATTCTGAAGAGTCGCTGTGCTGATAGTAAGGAATACTTTGTCTATTTAAGTATTTTAGTGGTAAGTATCTAAAAAATAATATATTATATTTAATGAAGGAATGACCTTACATATGTGTACACCCAAGCTGCGGTCTCACATCTGAATACAGACACACAAGTTCCACTCAACCCCTCGCTGACACACGCAGACCCTGGGAACATAAAGTACACTCAAATTAATCAGATGATCACCTTTATTTTTAATTCATTCAATAAAAACCCCTATACATGCTAAAACCCTCATCCTCAAAAATATTATTTTTAGTGATTTTACTACACAAGTGCGGTCTTCGGGCTTTTTCCTTTACTTGCGCAACTTGCTATTGCTTATTACCAAAATTTCATGATTCTAAATCAACCGGAAGTACTCTGAATAGGTTTTGATTTTTGGATCGTCATAATATGCGTCAAAAATGGAGAAAACTTCGACAAGCTTTTGATTGCAGACTCGAGTTTTTGATATTAATTTCAACTTGACATATATATATCTATGCGTTACTGACAGATGGACAGACAGACAGACAGATAGATAGACGGATAAAGGAGTGACGATCATTATTCATCTATAAAAATCGGAAACCTTATACGAATATAATTTTTCCTTTTGAGGTACGGAACCCTAACAATCAAGATAGGTTGCCTGTCATAATTAACAGATAAAGACAATACTCAATAGTAATATCAAATGGAAGCTCAAAAATCAAGCAAGCAGAGGTTATATAATTTGTCAAACTAGTTTTATGAACTGGTTAGTGCAGATCAGGCCACTTTTGCTGTTTCGTGTGTGACGTCAGATAGGTATCACTATATTTTTGCTTTTATTCTTTTGTTTTAAACTATGTTTGACAGACTATTGATGGTCTCTGACATGGCTTATGTCCACGAACAGCTGTAACAACCGATGCAACCCCAGGGGCACCAGGGCACCAGGGGCGCCAGGGCACTAGGGGCACCAGACACCAGGGCACCAGAACCACAACCTTATTGTCTACCATCTACCTCTATTAACACCATTTTATTAGTTATAAGATATTTTACAAAACCAACAATTTGTAAGCAGTTTCCGTAAACCATCAAAATTATCATATAAGTACAGAAGTCATAATATAAATATTTAATAAATAGAAATTTGTAATCGTTTTTTTTTTAATGTTTGTGTGTTTATAAAAGTGAATTACTTACAATATAGATCGGTATCTAGGTATTAATAAAATAAAAAGTAAACTTGCCATCAATGAGGTCCAGTTCACAAGTGACACGACACAAATATAATACTAAACACAATAATATGTAGACATAGTGAAGCTTCGCCGGCGCGGGCGCCGCCATCTCAGTAGACAACCACCGAGGCATCTAACTCGCGCTCGAATGTTCAAATGCACAATAACCTTCAGACAACATGATTGTGTCGTTTTCCTCAAGTTAATATCATTGTATCAGGAAATAGCTCTAAACATATGTTCGAGATATTGAACTTTGATTAAATGTTTATTTACAACTTCTTATTTATACCTAGTTGTCTTATTGGAAAAAACGTGACCCTTCACAAAATGTAATTGTATATAATAATTGTACTCCGCTCAGTATTAAGTTATCGGGGCGATGATGTAGTTTGCAGTTTCGGTAGATATAGGTAGGTACCTACAGTAACACGAGCTCGTCAGCGGCCGTTAAACAAATAAAATAACTCTTGAAACGAATCATAGTTTATTAATTCACATACAACATCATACATGATAACATTGATATCGCTATAGTTTGTATATAATTGGGACTGCATTAGGTACTACATATTTACTTGTATTTAGCCGAAACTATCTAAAACATTCTCAATATGATGAGAATCACACAAAAAGGCTGTTTTCAGAGGTCTCAACTATACAGTGCTTCTTCGTCATGGACTTGGTTGACTTGATGATAAATATTTATCTACACACATATACCCCTTCAAAGTCCTTATGTACACAAGGGTGCACATAAGAAAAAATGCCGTTATTGTCGACTGTGCACCCAAATGCACATAATTATTTGATTACCACTTTTTTAAGTTTATTTGCATGATTGATTACATGAGAATTAGACTCTTAATCGATTAATATAGTAACGATTCCTTCCTTTATTCATAACGAAAGAATATAAACAATAAAAGTCATCTTTTGACTGACCTGTTGGTCTAGTGGTTAGTGACCCTGACTGCTAAGCCGGAGGTCGTGGGTTCGATCCCCACCCAGGACAAATCTTTGTGTGATGAACATAAAGGTTTGTTCTGTGTCTGGGTGTAATTTATCTATAATATGTATGTATTTACAAAAAAAAAATGTATTTAAGTAGTATATCAGTTGTTTAGTACCCATAACACAAGCAAATATAATTGCTTACTTTGGGACTGTTGTCAGTGCCCGCGCGCATGGCGGCGGCCATTACGCGGGAAGTTTGGCTTCGCGTAAATGATACTAGTAATTTGTGCTAAATTGTGTCTTTGGAAGTGAAATGTGTTATAACAAGAATGCCCAAGCATGGCGATGGCTTTTCGCGCGTTTTCTTTATGATGTTAAGGGACAATAGAGGGTATAATACACCGTGCACTTATAAGCTTTGTCTAGGTCATAGTAAGTAATCAAATATAATTATCTTAATTACACAACAAAAATATAAAAGAATATCTTAATTGTATGTGTATGTACCATGTTTTTTTTAATTATTTATATTTATTTAGAGATAAGTTTTGAATTTTTTACTATCCTAGGAGTAGGTATGTCACTCAGAAGATGCATGGATTGTAATAATACCTCATAAACCTAATATATCAGACTTCTACAATTTACATCATGCTCTCTCTCAACTGAGAATGCTTAGACAGTGTGCATACATTCAGCAACTTCTCCAACACAGAGCTATAACTATGCACTTTGATTTGATGATAACTACGAGTACATTATCAGAATCGAAACTCATTTAGTTCATCATCAAATAGGATTTCGATGATGACAAGTATGAATACACCAATAATTTAGATATTACCTAGATTATTGCCGTAAGTAAGTAGCCGAAACCTTACTTTTCATCAGGACGTATTCAAAATGACAATAAAATTGAAGAAAAAATAAATTATTCATACGCGGTGCTTCCCAGATAGAGAGTTTTTGGACATAAAAAATGAGTTTTTTAATAAACTATAATGTTTATTGATGCATGTTATCATTTTGGTCCTGAATTTATTACAAATATGGTTTTCACTACTTTCAGCAGTTGTTATTTTATATACAGAAACAAAGATAGTTGTCTACATTATAATTATGAAATTAGATCAGTTGTGTGCCTGAAATGGTGTAAATATAGCCATTAAGTAAATAATATGAATACCTGAACATTATGTTTGACGATTATATACTTATATATATATATAATGGATGCTGTAATTTGTTTTAAATTTAGTGAAGTATTGCAATCTAAATGTTTTAATACAGATACACTGACAGATGCTATTTTATTTATTACAAATATTGAATTTTTAAGAGACCAGACAAACACATACTCTTTGAAATTAGGTACATACCGCAAGAATGCTGTAAGTAAAACGTAATTTACAAATCAGATTTTGTATTTGCTGTTGTAGGATTGTAACAGAAATTGGCGATTTTGAATAGTTACCACAAATTTATTAATAATAATTTATATGACTTGGACCATTTGACGCGGTATATTTTTCTGATTCTTATCATGATTGTATTTAACTCATTTTCGATATTTTGACTTGTAAATAGTCAAAATATAGCAAATACGTTTTCTGTCGTTGAGATTTACATTAATTTTGTGATTGCTGCTAAGAGACCGTTTTGATTAATATAGTGACAGATATATTGCCTGAGAATAGATATATATTCAATGGTAGGTATTGCAGTTTAGTGACAAATATAAACTTTGGTGACGGAAAATATAGTTGCTTAAAGAAAAAAAAAAAGAGAAAATAAAAGTGACGTTTCCTAATCTTGCTTAATGGAACCGAATGATACGAAGTAGGAGTAGACGCGGCCATCAGATGTACTGTCCAAAGTGTATCCAGTAGATGGCGTTGAGTACAGAGAACAGCGCCGGGAAGAACACGCGAGAGACACGGTCTATGTTGATGGCTCTCGTCTTCGCCCTCGCAGCTTCAGCCGCGTCCTGCAACCAAACGTCTCGTATAGGCATGGACGCACCGAAGTGGAGAGGGACTCTAAGCTGATCTCTCTCCGGTCATGTCTTAGGATTCATTGGATTAGCATGTAAGGGTAAACAGCACCTATGCTACACTGGGGCACCATTATATTTTCTGGACAGTTGGTTCTGAAGCAGTGGCGTTATACCACCCATTGCAGTAATGTAAAAAAAGTGTAGTTTAAAATCTAAACGTAAAGTAAAAAAAACGGCCAAGTACGAGTCGGACTCGCCCATGAAGGGTTCCGTAGCAGCAAGTAACATAATATAAAAGTTGTTGTAGTTCGTTGTAACTTTGATCGATGTTTTAATAATAGTGTATTTTTTTTAATTATTTTTTTAGTTATTGATAAGTAAACATTATAATTAGGTACCTAAATGATGGGATTTAGATCTAACTATATGCGAGCCCATATAGGCTTGTGATAGCTAAACAAGCTAATATAATTATATTCCAGTTTGACAAGAAATATTTCCAAAAATATTATCATTTTGTGTACCTCCTCGCGTAGTTGGACAAAGTGGTAATAACGTCCTGTATCCAGCGTTCTGCATGAACAGACATGACAGCAGGTAGGTATACAATTGTTGATTGAATGAAAGGTAAATTGCGGTTTAAGATTTATGACGTATTAAAAAAATACTACTTACTTACTAGATCTCCTCCAAACCAATTTTCGTTGAAAGTTTACATTATGTATGTACAACATCATATATTTTTTTTAGTTTTATAATTCTCTTATTTTAGAAGTTACAGGGGGGGGGGACATTTTACCACTTTGGAAGTGTCTCTCGCGCAAACTATTCAGTGACAAAAATGATATTAGAAACCTTAATATCATTTTTAAAGACCTATCTATAGATACCGCACACGTATGAGTCTAATGAAAAAAAAATTTGAGTTTAGTTCTAAGTATGGGGAACCCCTAAAATTAATTGTTGTTTTTTTCTATTTTTGTGAGAAAATCTAAAAAAAGATGGTCACCGGAATCAAATTCGGTATAAAGATGGCCAAATATCTTTAATTTGTTAGTAAAGGTTAAAAGACCGATTTAATTATAAACATTTTTTGATTTGAAACAATTTTCTTTTATTATCCTATTATTCCTATAATTACCAGCTTCGGATTTAATTCCGGAATCAGATCCCGTATAGGAACTCAGTCCCGAAATTCAGAACCTTTCGATATTGCACGCCCTAGTTGCTAACCTCCACAATGCACGTTGTACACGTTGTTTGTACACTATAAATTTGTAGATATACTTGGTTTCCGCACTTACCTTCGGTTTTCCCGTACCATCTCCAAGTACAATGTTGACCAGACAATATTCCATGAGCGCCATGAATACAAATCTGAAAAGAGAGGGAAAATTTAATAATTATTATGTTATTTAAACCTATTATTTAGTAAAATAAATAATATAACGTCAGAGCAATTACGCGCAGATGGATTATGGCATTAGTTGCCTAGTTCGCAACTTGCGTCGCATTGCTACCATAATTTAGTTTTTTAGGTACCCTGTCTGTCTGTCCGTCTATCAGTATCGTATCCGTCACAGTGTTATATCTCGGCATCTACATACATAGGCTATCGACCTGAAATTTGTAATAGTTTATAAACACTGCTGATACATCCGCAATTAAGACTTAAAAAATTGTAGAAATGTTTTATTTTCTCTGCAAAAGTGGCCGAAATGGGGGGCTGAAATATTATTTTTATTTAAAACCTATCTCAGTATCAAATGGGGTATCAACTGAAAAGGTTTTATTTCCACAGTATAAAATCGAATTTTAATTTTTTTTTTTTAATATCTGAAAAGTACTATTCCCCCTTATCTTCGAAGTTTGTGTTAAGAAAAGTATGCAATAATTCCAATTGATACATATTATTCATATTATTCATTCATGTCATTACATAATAATGTAAGTATAAGTCAATATAACAGCAAAAAAAAAATCAAATGATGTTTTTTTTTTTTTTTTGTAATCTCCAAAAAACTTGACGACAGCCAAATAAATTTGTTTGCTAAACATTATGTTAGACAATTTTTTTTTCCTTCGGCACGCGAGTCTGACTCGTACTTGACCGGTTTCTTTTAACATGAAATTGTTTAAATAAAAAAACACAGGAACTAAAACCCGATATTGGCACGTTTAAAAATGTGTATCCTAATTTAGAATTTACTACTACTAAGAAAGAAGTGCTAATATGTATCTATGCTCCCATCGCGAGTCGGCAGAGAGCTGCTGGTAGCTACGTGTACCTACAAATACTTACACGGTACACACTGACATGAAGGCATCGACCGCCTTGAGGTAGGAGACGGGCGGCAGCTGCGCCTGCGACTTGGCGTGCTGCGTGGACAACGTGAGCAGTGACGTCACGCCCAGCGTCACGCGCGCCGGCGCCGCGTCCGGCTTGATCCAGAACGACACCCACTGGACAGTACAAGTGTACGTTGTACAACACTTTATACTCAGGCACACTGCCAGTTTCACAGACACGAGATATACTTACCGCCCGAAACGGAAAAACTGCTTTATTTCAGATTAACGTTCATGTACTCGATCGTTTTTAAAAGTTGATGAAATGAAATGAAATGATATCTCGTTTATTCATCTAGGTTACAAGGTAACACTTATAAAAGTCACAAGAATGTAACAGGTTATCCGAAAAGTAGTGTCAGCAAATTTGCCTACGACCAGTTCGCTGACGGGGTGGAGCTATGAGAAGAACTGGTAAGAAACTCACGCCACTCTTTATAAAAAAATGGATAGTTACAATCTTTTGTAATTTACAATTTGGGTAGCGTGTAAAGTGATGCAGCAGAGCACCACACCGTTACATTAACGAGTTATAATGAATGTTTACAAAATACATAATAAACAAAAAATAAAAAGTTAGGCTATGCGGTTGCATCACTTTACACATTGCTATGCAGCCGTTAGGGGCAGTCAGACGCTTCAGTTTGAATGAACTTACAGACATGATGACGATCAAACACGTCGGTATGTAAGTGTTGAACAGGTGGTAGCCGAGACGACGCTTCAGTTTGAAGATCACCTCCAAACATGTGAAGTTACCTGCAATCAATTTAACACATTCGAGAGGGAAGGGCTGCAGGCGTCCACAGTCTACGGTAAACATTTACCATCAGGTCTTCCATAAAGCGTAAACTTGTTTGCCTTCATCTTAGTAAAAATATGAACTGTCAAATCGATGATTTTTCATCATCACCATCATCATATTGATGTTGTTAACTGAAAGCACCTACCTCAGTTTTGTCTCTACATCACCCTAAAGTTGACTGGTAGATAATGCTTCAGGCATTAAGTCCACTTTTGTACTTGTTTTGTCCAGAAGTTTAATAAATAAATAAAAATAAAAATCATCATATCAGCCAAATGAGGTCCGCTTTTGGGCTTTTGGCTTTTAGCTAAGATCACTATACTTACTGTACGTACTGGTTTAAAGTATACTCATAATTTATTTTTAACTAATATAAAGGTAAGAGGAAGTAACGGATCAAGAATACTTAATGTCACTAGCCCATCTCAACCCATGGGTATCGTAAGAGGCAACTAAGGGAGTAACCTTATGCAGATAAGAGCACTGCGAGAAAAGAAAAATTGGAAACTATCTATACCAACCCGTCTAACCAGTGTGGTATAGTAAGCTAAATTCCATTCACATTCTTTGGAGGAGACCCGTGTCCAGCAGTGGGACGTTTATGGGTTGACGTGATGAATGTGATGATGATTAAGGGGAAGTAAAAATTATGGATGCTATGAAAATCACTTAAATTCCTTATAATATAGCATTGTTACATACTTGTTGAAGCTTAAATTATAGAGATCTCGTCTGGTACCTTCTATACAAACAATTATGTAAAAGAGAGTAAGTAGTTCTTATCGAATGTGCTTAATTATAAGAGAGTAGGAACTCATGAACCATGAATACATAAGATAGCTATTAGCACTCACCGGTAGAATAAACATGTGTACAATCAGCAGTGCTGTTCTGGACCAGCTCGAGTTGAGGCAGCTCGATGTTCTCGTCCACTTCCAGAGGCAGCTCAGTATTCCATTGGAAGATAAGATCATCCGTTGTATGGGACACTAGACATAATGTTTGAAATCATTATAACTAATCGCCATAATCGACCTGCAGAAAAGGTAGACCGAACACTTAATTAAGATAGCAGGTAATTGGATGCAGATGTTCAGCATCGCTGAGGACGTACTCGAGGGCGGCACACGTTCCACCGACGTACGTCGTAATGAACAACACTAAGTGCAAAGTGCATAATAATGAATGCGACATACGAGTAGAACACCAAGCCTGAGACGGAGACGCGACCGAAGCACATACGAGGGATGTGTTTCAACAAATGATAATCGTGCGGAGAGCAATGTCGAAATTGGGTTACTCTCGTTGCGCGTTCCTCGAGAAAACGGTTTTGTATAATAAATATAATAAACCACAGCTAAGAATGTATAACTTCCCCAGCACACAACATATGATCGATTATTATTATTATCATCGTTTTCTCGATCGGACCTATTTATAACCTCTCCTGATGTCGCGATAAGAACAAGCTGACTCGCCGACCCCGAGTACTCTCGAGACCCTTGGCCCACATCCTACAAGCACTCGAAACGATCATTTTCTATATCGGGACCAACTTTATGAAAGGAAAAATCTCTTCAATATGTATTCAGTATGTAACAATGTTTGGCAACATTTATCGCGTTATAAATAAGTAGTGGGAGGCTACGGTTTGGGATTGGTTGAATTAAAGTCTACTGGTTACTCTTCAGTATTTACTATTTAGTAGTCCCGTGGGCGTAGCTAACAATAACCAATTAACTTCTTTACAACAATTGGTTTTTTAAAGCAGACTTTATACCTAGTTACTGCTACCTAAACTTCTTCTGTAACACTATTTTAAAGCGAGTGCCACATGGTTGTAATCTTGCATTCCAAAAGAGGTGAACTTGTATGAAATCATGAGATGCCATCCATCTAGCCGGCAAATGTAATCCAAATATCATACAAACTACGCGGATGACATCCAAGCAAAAAATGATAAGAGTGTCTGTTTGTAGGTACCTATATCAAAATAACAGTTTTATAGCGTTCTTACTACTTAGGTAAATAAAAGTACGCACTTACTTTACTTAAAACAGAAACAATATTTGTGAAATTTTTGTCTGTCTGTTTGTTTGAGGTATATAAACTCCGAAATGACTAAACCGATTACGACGGAACTTTCACTGGCGGATAGCTGATGTCACAAGCAGTACCTACCTAACTAAAGCTACTTTGATTTTGAAAAAAATATAATGATAAAAATATAAAACCAATGAATGCTGGATTAGTTAATCTCAACTGGAGGCGCGGTGGACATAGAGTAGCGCGCAAGAATTTCTTTTTTTTTAAATCTAGTTTTGTATTTATTTAGGCAAATAGGTGATTATTGCAAACTAGAATTTCATGACTGCGTCACCGGCAGTAGATAATATAAATCTAATAGAGCATAGTGTAAGTAAAACACAGTGCCTTTGTGATGTCTCTCAAAGAGGAACAGCTCTTTAATCACGCGTAATGAATGAGCATGTACTCGTAGGTACATCTATTTATCACGACTTCACTTCACTTCACTAACATGACAGTAATGCGTAATGCTTTCGACTAAATTAGATGACGTTGTATCACTTCTGTGCCTACTTGCCTAGCAAGTAGCAAGTAGCAAGACGTCATGCGTCAGTGTGAGCTTGAGCAGCAGAATCACTATCTATACTAATATTATAAAGCTGAAGAGTTTATTTGTTTGATAGAACGGTAGGATCTCAGGAACTAGTGGGCCGATTTTAAATATTCTTTTAGTGTTGGATAGCCCATTTATTGAGGAAGGCTTATAGACTATATACCATCAAGCTACGGCCAATACGAGCAGATCAGTGGGCAAATAATTTTTTAAGGTCATGTGCTAATTAATTAACGAATGGTATCCAATTCTTATATATTTACATAAAAAATACATAAACTATTAACATATTTAGTTAAATTGTAATAATATCGATTGCAATTATGCAACGTCCACTCTACTTATTAGTCACTTCACCGGTCTCTCTGTCACGCAGACGCTATTCTGATATTAATTTTAGGTTTATTTAGTTCAATAGTCAATTTATTAGTTTCAGTTCACAATTACGCAAGTGTTTAAAAAACTATAAAACAGTTATTTAAATAAAAAATATAACAGTTTTGGAATTTATCCACTTACTCTGAACTATTTAAAGAAGACAGTAAAAGATTTTTTCAGCAACCATCTATTTTTTTAATGACTCTGTAGCCAAAATGGCAAAAACGGAACCTTATTCGTCATGTCCAGGGTCTTTTACTCAATAACTACCTACTCGATGTGCCTATATATTGATTATGTTGATATTGATTAAATTTAGACCAAAGTGTCTTGTGTAAGCTAGGTTTGGTAGTTAAGTAATTAAAATAAATATTATACCTAAGTATAAGCTGAAAAACTATTTTTTCAGCAAACATTTACGAATGGCATAAGCTTCGACATAATATATCTTTTAAATAAATAAATTAATATTTTCGGAAATAATCGCTCCGAAATTAGCATAAAATGTTGGTTCCCTCCCCCCTCTATTTTCTAAATCGTAAAACCTAAACATCTGTAAAAAGATAACGCTTATTTAGTACTTCCAATCAAAATTATTTTGAACATGATCGGATAAACCGTTTTTGAGTAATTGCCAAAAAACTAAGTTTCTCACAAAAGGAAGTAAGCTCTATGAATAACAGGTTTTTTAACTTCAAATAAACTGACATTTTCCGACAGCTCAGATTATGGGGCCTGTTGACCACCAAAAGAACTTACACTTGTTTTGAAGCAATAAACTTAATGTTAACTGTACAAATATCTGTATAATAAACACATAACATTTGGAACGTTATTGTAATATTACGACTTCAACAATACAAACAAAAGTGAAATATTGTTCGTGGTCATATACTAAGTATAGTATCACAAAGTCACATCGCATCGTTACTCACATAGATAACATACTTTATACATAGGATGTGCATCTGTTACTGTATCTACGCACTACTGCTCACTTATAATATATAAGTAGTCTGTGTAGGTCATTGAAGTTTGATGTTTTTGGCCACCTCTGTTTCCTGACAGGGGAGTGCAGATACATCAGCAGGCGCCCTGCTGCCCGCGCCCGTGAATTTACAGCATTCATAAACGATAAAACGTTCATATATTTTCTACAAACCACTAGATACCGTAACCTTTACAGCTTGTGAAAAACTCGGTCACTCACTGATTGAAATGCTCAAACAATTAATGGTAAAAACGCCAAAGAACAGCGTAAATATCTATCGTATACTTTAACTATGCATCATTTTGAAGAGCTCACATAGCGATAAGGCCGCCCAATGTCCATTGTACTTAATCAATTTCACTTTAATATCTACACATGCATTACCGACATCATTGTTCAGTAATGCATCTCCTTTTTAAAACAATTGTACTTTGCACCCATGTATCGTATCAAGTTACTGTGCATCTAAATTATGCAAAAAAAAATAATAAATAATCAGTCGGTATTATAATATTGTAGTGTGTACACCTACAATAAATCCGCACTCAACAAAACAGACTTGTTATTCCCCAAACTCTAATGTTCATTACATTATTGTCTACTGTCTAGTAGGTATACATGTATACACATACATATTAACTATATAAAACGTACGTGGAATCAAAATCGCACTGCGATTAGTCAATGACTAGGTATGTATTTACAAAAATAATATTCTAAGTCCCCTGACAAGCCATCCGTATAGATACATACAATATGCTCGATGGC
The DNA here is from genome assembly GCA_905147015.1 of Laspeyria flexula. Lineage (NCBI taxonomy): Eukaryota > Metazoa > Arthropoda > Insecta > Lepidoptera > Erebidae > Laspeyria > Laspeyria flexula. The sequence goes on from LR989974.1 coordinate 126,981, forward strand.
TCTCAAGCTTCGAGCCGGCTCGTTATGCATTCATTGTGGTTCGAGGGGACTCAGGACGCGCCGACACAGCCTCTCTACTTCTAATTATAGTCCATGTTTGACATTTTGTCTCACAAGCTTCAAATTGTCTTCAAGAGGAAGGTAAGTGGAGTATTTTGTCTCCTCGCCCCCGGCCCCAATTTTGAATACAAATAATGAGAGTTATTTTGGACGCTCTAAGTGTCAACAAGCGGATTTGTTTATAATATTAAATATGTTGTAGCTTGCGTGCTAAGTTTGTGTTTATCTGTGTTCAGTCAAACAAAAAGGCTTGCGGGGGTACATGTAATGTAATGGTAAGTGATATGAAGGCTATGAACTTTTTAATAAATGGGCTACACAACACTAAAAGAATTCAAATCTGACCAGTACTTCCTGAATCCCTATCGTTCAACCAAACAAACAAATTCCAATTTACACTGTAATCCAAGACAGAACTTGAAACATTCCCCACATCGGCCACATCTTCCGTACCGTCTCACATCGGTGTTCATTTCATGTTTTAACCACCAGTTACCATGTACCGTCACGAGAAGAACTGCTAGCGCATTCATCATCTTTCCTTATAAAAATACTGTAGATACTTACAGCTCTCCATCTGCAACTTGCATTCCTGTGTGTCATGAGGGTAGATCAAAAAGTTCATGGCACAGGACAGTCTGAGAGTTAGCTTCACCATATAGAGTATGGCTTTCTCCTTGGACAGCCATACGTAGTGGTTGGGGATGGTCATCGTTTGAAACGTCACAGACTTGGCATTCTTAAAGAAGGAATCAGGCCTCCACATGTGTTTCAGCCAGTCTACTTCCAGTAGCCTGAAAACAGTTTGTGGCTGTAGAAAAACATATTAGTTATACCGTTGGTCATTCTACTGCTGGACGTCGGCATCAAGCTTGTTGTCAGTCTTAGAAACCATAGAATGGATACACTTAGATGAGAATTTCTTGAGAACAGTCGGTAGTTATTGCAGCACTTTCAGCTTCCAACGATTGCCAATTTGAATACTTGGGCATACTGTGCTTTTAGCTTAAGAATTTGTCTTCTGATGAAAAAAATTATATTTGTTTTTGTGATTGAGTTAATAATATTATATTCCCTGCTAAATCTTTGAAGAAGACCAGTGTCCAGCAGTGGGACGTTTATGGGTTGAAATGATGATGAGTTAATATTATGGTATCAAAAGAAATGATAGGTAAAATTTGATAAATTGTACCTGTATTCGGAAGTCATATTTTCTGGTAATCTTAAACGATGATCTTTCCAAGTTTGAGCAAAGAATATGTCTGCAGCATACGTCTAAAACAAAAATAGCTATCAAATGATTGTACGTTTACATAAAGAATTATTTACTACAAGTTCTTCATTGTCACAAACATATAAGATGTTGCGATCCACGCATCCATTAGTTGCTGAAATAAATTGTGTAATGGTCTCTATCCGTCAAACATCTGTAATACATTTTGATTATTGTGCTGTGGGCGATGAGGTAAGAAACTCTTTGTATCTTCGTGGGAAAATAAATGGTTTAGAAAACAGCGCAGCCCCGTCGACGTCGACGCCGATGTTTCTAATTAATCCTCTTGTAGCAACTTTTAATCCTAAATTTATGTGCTCACTGTATAACTCTACTTGACAAATGACAGGCACATAACCATGTAACCTCACCATGGAAGTTTCATCAATAGAGTCAAGCCCCATGACAGTGACGTGAAAGTCCACGATAGTTGGCTGATCATTGACCTTGGGAGGTCTCATCTTGTCGTAAGCCCGAGGATCTTCAGGTAGCAGATCTTGAAGAGTGAGGTGTGTAGACCTGTTAAAACAACAGATGAAAGTCTTTTTATCATAATGTTGAGTAGATCGGGTACCTCAAGCGTCGTTCATGCCATATTGGGCATGAAAGACGCTGCTGGAGGTACAGGTAACAAAAGAGACATTTATTTGCTTGTCCAGAATTTAGCCTGTCAGAGGCTCTAAAATTACTGGCTAACTTGTACCTAGCGTAATGAGACCGACGTGTAGGAATGTAGGGAGTCTATATATGTATAAAAGATTAATTAAAGGTAAAGATTTCACACTCAATAGAAACAAAAAGTTAGTAACTATTTAGAAAAACTTAGATCTAAACAGCGCAGCTAGAAGTCATTTACTAGGGATTTTATATGTATCTTGTTCTTAGATTACATACATAAATCAAGCCTGTTTCCCGGAGACAGAGAGAGTAAATCTCTTTTGAAACTGCAAGTACCGGTACCGCGACGCTTACTATGGGAAGGCGCCGCCGCCGCGACGCTTGCTATGGTAGAGAGCCACGACGCGGCGACGCTTGCTATGGAAGAGAGCCAAGAGGCTTGCTATGGAAGAGAGTCACGATGCCCACTACAAGTGTAGAACATTAAATATTATTACATCTCGATTACAAGACCAAAATGGTGTGAAATTTTGAAGTGCCTGCCCTCGCCCCGTTTTACAACAACGTAACGAACGGTCTCCTAGGTCTTCTCCCTCCAACATTCACCTTATAATTATTGTTGTTTTGTCACCCGTCCTTCATTCTTTCGGGATGAATGATGGTAGATAAATATTATTGCGTACTTATAATATTCGTTCGCCAGCTGGCATCCAGCGGATCCGCTCATTACATATTAACGCTCGCTGGAACAAAGTGACTTGTGACAAGCTCAGTCAACTACGTCGGATAAACATTGTTTTTACATTCAGAACCATGAACGAATTACTCGTTGAATGAAGTATGTATGTACGAGTATGTACATGTGGTGAAAAAGTATATAGGAACCTACATTAGTCCTTTATTGCCCTAAAGATTTCCAGTAAAAAAGTATTTTAAATTACAACAATTTTGAAGTATTGTCTCCGAACTCTATCCATAGGTAAAGTGACTCTAGAGTCTAGTCTAAAGAATATAGCGCCTAGTGCCAGACACTTTTGACTCGCAGTCTTTCGTAATTCATCATAAACCTTCTTATTCTTGTCGACATAAATTCTCTGCCGAATTAAATGGCGGTCTCGCTAATGGTCAGAATGCATAATTTCCCCATTTGTGTTTTGTTCAAATTAAAAAGAACGGTCGTAAGTAAGCTTTTACGAATGAATACGGACAATGACAGCTGCAATTATTTTCATAAACGAGATATTTGTAGATTGCCATGTTTTGTTATAATTCACGTTTTTATTGTTGAAAATGGACGACTTGAATATCTGTAAGTAAATATCTCTCACTCTTCTTTTAATTTTGGCTTGGTACCAATCTAACCATATATTTACAAAAAATTGGTATCTCTAATTGAAACTGCTAAGCTCAAGGTGCATGTTCCGATACGTGTCCTCCATCATGTTACTGGCACTTTTGTCTCCGAACATTTACAGACACTTCTTTTTTACATAGAACAATTCCTTTTATCATTTTTCTACAATATATAGACACGCGCATTGACAGAATCTAATTTTTCTCAATAGATTAGGTAAGTTATGACCAAAAACTCAAAACGGGAGATTATTTACTGATTGCAGTATTAATTAACCAACTTATTATTATTAACTTGTAAGGTATCAAAGTCGAAACAAATGGACATTATCCTGTGAAAATAATATTAGCAATAAGATTAAACAGTCAGGCGCTTTTATTATAAAAGGCAATTTAATAGTAGGTACATTTTATGAATGTAACCGTGTGTAGGCAAAAGTTGTCATGTATTATACATATATCTATTGTGAATAATTCAACAAGCTGCATATTATATTACAAGGGTGTTTAATAAGTATCTTTAATGAAATAATATTCTATTCTAATTGGTTGAACCTTATGGTATTTTGTATCGCTACTCCGCTAAGAGGGCTGCTAATGATTGTACTTACATGAAAATTAGATTGTCTATTTATTGTTCACTTTCACAAATTTTACAATACTTTGGTAGGTACCTACGCATGGAGAGATGAATATAGACCTAAAGATATAACTTCACGCAGTGCTCTTATCACTGAAGCGATGCGCAGAGGTGTACCCACTTAACACCAATTATGTTAGGTTCCATGCGATAGAGAGTGAGCCTATTGCCACTAACCGAGCGGACTACAGACTGGTTCTAACAATTGAATGATCGTAAAACCGTACATAATTTTTGTCCGAGCCGGGTGTCAAACCCAGGACCTCTGCCGCAACAGTCTATACACTGGGCCATTGAGGGTGTCAATATAATACTCATAATTAAGGACGTATATAAATAATAATAAAATTATAAAACATAAAATATTGATGTAGGAAGGTTAGTGACGTAAAAATAAAACACCAAAACTGTTTGAAGTGTGAAGGTATACATACAAGTATAAGTTAAAGGTTCATCATCATCTTCATCATATCAGCCCAATGACGTCCACTGTTGAACCTAGGCCTCACCTCAAGTTAAAGGTTAATAGTAAAATATAGTTAGGTACTTACTGAGCATAGCAGAGGTCTGTAGCTCCAAGCCAAAGACGGAGCAGCACCGTCGTCAGCCACAGCAATCTTTGAGCGGCCATCATCGAAGTTCAGATATATAAACCGTTCTTTTTAAAATAATCAACCATTTTTACTTAATAAAAAATATTTTTAATCTAAATACCTGTGCAATATTTTCTGTTTTTAATTTTTAAAACTGAACAGTCAATAAACAAAATAATGTAAATATTATTAAATTAATTCATAATTCCTCGAGTTTTTCAAATTGTATGCCCAAAAAGTTGTAACTATTATATAAATTATATTTGTTATAATACGAAAGAGCGCTAAATTTGACAGTTGTCGGGAAAACCGCGGCAATGTAATGACGGATCCGCGAGAAAAAATAACGCAGCGACCGTCGAATGCGTTTTAAAATTTGTGACATGCGCAATAAATGTAACATAACATATAATAATTATGTACAGAGCAAGGAACTTATACCTATCTCCTATAAGTTCCTTGGTACAGAGTTTATCACTTGGCTTTTCAAACTTATTAATATTAGTTTTTAAATGTTGCTACAGTAGTTTTTCCTTAGGTACTTACCTACTTATTTATTTCAGCAACTAAGTAGATATGTGAGAATCAGTCCAGCTGTTCTGAAGTTATGCGCTTAACAGCGAATATTTAGTTTTATTAGATACCTAGTTAAGTAGCTAAAACATCCAATACGAAAGATACCTAACTCTTTATGGATTTTGCACAGTCTTCGTACGCACACTATAATATTTATTGCGGATTTGGTTGCTAATTGTTGCTAAAACACACCATTTTCGACACGTTCTAGCAGAGTAGGTATAACCTAAAGTGGCTAATAAACTCTTTCTTCTTTTGCAATGTGCTAATAGGCCAAAAAAAAACACATTATTGAATTTTTGGCAAAAATATCCCTATTGACTAAGTTGACAAACATTGCAGAAATAGGCAGATAAGTAGTTAAAATATCCCGTAATACAATGCTGACGATTTCCCTCCGAATGCTAGGGGGTGCGTCGTACAGTGGGTACAGTGGGTACTGGGTCGGTTCGAGGGGATGTCGAAAGCCCTCGAGTTCGGTGCGGTCAAACGGAACTCTTACTGGCTTTCATTACACTATAAAAGCTGATAATACCCCCAAATAGACGTACCTAACATTCGTGTATTTGTTATAAAACGGGAGGTAGGCGCGCATCACACCGACATCTCGCCAGTTATGTTTGGTACAGCACGTCAGGGCGGCTCTCTTGCCATTAACCAGCACATTTTCAATCTAAGAACTGATACTTACTAACAATTTCAAGACAGCCCGGTGGTCAATACCACCGGGCTGTCTTGAACTACTTGAACGGACGAGCATGGTACAATTACCATGCTCGTCCGACCGACCGAAGCTGAGAGGAACCTCATCGCAACAGTTGTTGACACTACTTCACACTTCCGACACCGTACTTGTACCTCCGAAACTACAACAAACAACGATCACATGCCTTTTTTAAAGGTAAGTACTTAAGTTGGTACCTCCTACATTATACTTTCTTATAGTTAAGTAAATATTTTTCATCGGCACACATAAATAGAGAGACTGCGCTTGTAATGACAAACGATGTGGATCAAGTTCATGAAAATAGTAAACTAGAAGATAATACAGAGCTCCGTCGACGATCGTTGATAACATTATAAACATTCAGTTAAGTATTTCAGAAATTAGATATTTGAAACTCAAACCATTGTCCGACAAACAAACGATCTAGCGTTTAGTATTATGTTCGTTGATAAAAATAATATACTTAGGTAGGTACGTCTTATATAATTGAGGAAAGAAAAGCGAATATATATATGTATAAAGGCTGTAATTTAGACCTGTTTACGTGGTTTTAATATATGTCATCATAGCGGTAAGGAATCAACGTACTTACTTTGAATAAGTACATCTATACTAATATATAATTTGTGTTTAAGAGTTTGTTTGTTTGATTGGACGCGCTAATGCTAGGCACTTCTGCTCAAATATTAAAAATCTGTGTTTGAAACCAACCAACAAAGCCAACATCATGCTACGACTAATTTGAGCTGATTAAGAAAGGCTGAACAAAGATCCTTGAGAGCGAAGCTTCGGACAACAACAACTAGTATAATAATTTCAAAAATCATGGTTAATTACAAGACCATTATTGCGCTATCAACCCTACGCTACTCACAAGGGTGCACACAATGTCCTGTTTAACTGCAAATACATACCTAATAAACAGTTTCTTACACAAGAACAATACCTACATGAAAACAAAAGCAGTAAAGGATAACAATCTACTAAAAGGTGAACACCACTTCCATTAATATACATATTATGTGTTCACACAGGTACTATTACAAAAGAGAAAAAACTCCTTTTGATCGATATACCTACCTTAAAAGCCAGATGCCAATACAACAACTCCTAATAGATGTTTATTTGCTGCCCACTGACTGCAGGGTAGAAATATTGGCACAGAAAACCTACACTAAATTAATTATGTAACCATTAGAAGCACAATGCGCCTTCAATCATTCAAAGAGCCTATATACCTACCCTGAACCCTGACTAATGATTTCAAAACGACGCAATATACATAACCATCTCATTTGCTCAATGCGATAAATAAAAGTACGAATGATAGGGATGCTGTATATTACAGGCACGTTAAGTCATACACAATCCGACTGATGCAATATGGAAAATTAGTTGTATCCATCCTCTCTCCAGTCTCTCCTCACCCAATCAACACTTACAAACAACGAGTTATGCCACTCGAGAGTTCGAGGAAACGCCCAACTTACTGACATAGAAATAAATGAATAATAAAGGTATCGCAAGTGAACATACGAGCAGAGCTAGGTACGTATCAGCTCTATATAGAGAAATATTTGAAGTGGCTCTACGTGTTTAAGTGTCTGTGAGCTTCCTCAGAGCAAAGCCAATAATAGGCTCGGAACTGCAGCGTCGATGTTCACGAGAAATACTCGAACTGTTCCCGCAACCACTTGACCGATACTTGCCAGTTCAAATGGGTTCAGGATACTTCACAATGAACATTAAAAGAACTCTTATGTCGGTCACAAAGTTTCCATCGATTACTTCAGGTATCTGTTATTACATTTGTTTCCAAACTCTGGCCTGATATCTACTGACAATTTCATGATACAAAAGCCCAATATTATCATTTTGCCATTTTTACTCGAACTGGGAATAGAGTCCGGGACCTCTTGCGGCGCAGTCTTATACTTCTTAGCACGCTATACCTTTACAAGCTTTTTTAACTTGCATTACAACGTTTGTAAGTTTGTATTTATGTTAAAGTTAAGTCAAGTCGTAGGAGCTTTCCTTCTCCTTTTTTATGGAGCTGAAATTTAGCACGCATAGGTATACTCGTAATATGTAAATCGGATGACAATCAATGGAATATTGTTATGAAATCGAATTGTTGTAATCATGGAAGCGATATAAGACGGTAGGTCTTGTGTCTAATCAAATTTGAGTTCGTTTCGTCATGACAAGGACTCTGGTCTTTAATAACAAAACCTAAAAATTTGTGTTAGATTTTGATTGTGATATAAAATAGTGTGTAGTAGTTCACTGGCTGCCGGACAGCTCACCGGTGTTGATCGCTATCGAGCCGTATCAATTATGTAGTGTTTGTTACTAGCTCAATGGTGTTCTGCAACTTCTGCTCGAGACTGCTCCGCACTTCATGAACAGATGCGCTTACTTATGTAAAACAACAGGTAAGTGGGTCGGAGGTGCTGTGGTGCAGCGTGCAGCGCGGGACAAGAGCTTTTGGCTACGATTATCGGGTTGACTAGGTAGGTCACTATGTTTTGTCGGCAACATCATGCTAGGGTTAACGGTGTTTCGGGATTATAAAGAAATGTTAGTCTACAGATAATTTACTTTTTACGCAAAAGTAAAAAATAAGTTGGTCCATTTGTTTGTCTCTGCGCGGTAGCCGGTAAGTGGTAATTTGAAAGAAAGACCAACAATAACTCTCGTAAATATTACTTGAGGTTTTGACTTAAATGTAGATAATAATAATTATCGTAAGATACTCCTCTATTAATGTCGAAAAGTAAAATAATATTTGGTTAAAAACATACGCACAGATATAATAATGTTAGTCACGATAATATGATAAAACAAAAAGTGTGGAGAATGATCTATAATACTTTATGGTGTGCAATAAACGTATTGAGTATTGAGTATGATTTTAGAGTCGGTGCTCCAACACAGCATTGTGAAGTTGACTTCCCACGGTGCATGATATTGTGAACAGGAACGAGCCGTAGAAGATTTTCTATCTTAGCTACAACTCTCAAGTAACTTTACAAGTATACAATTAACGGAAGCAAAGTTCACACAGACTCAGAACAACTACCTATATGTGGCCGTTACAAACATACATACATATTACATATTTTGTCTGAATACGTCATTATGTCCTCCCTGGGTCGTCATCGTCAACTGTCGACGGTCGCTATCGCGCTACCAGATGCAGGCGGGGCGCGACGGCGCGGCTGCAAGAAACTTGCTTCAGGCACACTTGATATCGTCGTATTTAAGAAACTATTATAATTATCTCCGTCAATCCATATTCCGTACGATATTTTATATAAGATAGGATGGAAGGATGAAGGATGAAGATGATAGGAGGAGATAAGGAAAGTTTAGTAATCGCATGCTACTACTACTAAATCAGTGGGATGTGATTATATATATAAGTACCTGCATAGGTTTGTATAATCTCCGACCTTTCTCTAGAACTAGAATTAATTTTAATTATCGAAAAATATCGGAGCCACAGTATCATATAGGTACGTATCATGTTGAGTTACTCTCTCGTCTCTCTCGTCTCGTGTGTAACTCCTGCTCGTGTAAACTAAGACAATGAATTACTTTCTTCCTGTTCGTATGAATATAGGTCAGTCACATCCATACAGCGACTGGTGAGACGGTAAGATAGGTAGTCTGCTAACCTCATTGTGCAATCACTGTTTCACACATTGACATATCGTCACGATCTTTATATGAGACAACGTTCGCATTATATACTGTGCGAGGGATTTGCAAACAAACAATACGGACACAAAGTACCGACACCCAGACTCGAAAGAAATAGGTAAGTAAATATGAAAATCTCACAAATAATCGTCTGCCGTGGGAATCGAACCCGCGTCATTCGGCACGGTGATGTTAGTGGCGAGGCGAACACCTTAGTCTACAAATCTGGAAGATACAAATTTAGGAGTTACGAAGTGCGAATGGGACGAAGTGCGCATAACCCACTGAGCAGATGACGCGGATGGTGCTATATTGACTACATTGCTTGGTTATACTATATCAATGTGGGTTCGAATTTTCAGTTTTATTGGTATTTAGCTTCGTATTTAGACTAAAGTCTGTGCGACTTCTTCTGGGCTTCGTTCCCGTCGGTCTTTACTTCTATGGCAACTGTTCAGCCCCTATTGGCCGTAGCGTGATCTTAATATAGCCTATAACGGCTATAACCTTCCTCGATAAATAGGCTATTAAAAATTTTCAAATCGGCCCAGTAGTTCCTGAGATCCTAGTGTTCAACCAATCAAACTAATACTTATACATAGTAAATCTTCAGCTAATACTTACATAGTAGGTTTAGGTAAGTGCCAATAATATTATTACTATATAATACCTCTATAGGTAGGTAGGTGTAAACACAACATTCACACTTTCCGCATCCTTGACTTTAAATGTAAACTCTACGAAAATAGTGTTTATTGTATTTTTTTCGTCAGAAAGTAATCAAGTTAGGTATAGGTATAAACAGTCTTTTTATTTATTTAGTCTGTAGGTACTACTTACGCTGTCATTTTAATATAAATATTTTAAATGTACCTATCTAATTTTACTTTGAATTGAATAACTTAACTCTATCCTTGAGTTTGCTGGCAACTGATGTTAGCGAGCGACAAAAACTTAATAATAAAAAAGCTATTTATAATGTTACCTCACTCATCACTGGTTATTAAATACCTACAATTATTTTGCTCTTTGATTACGCAATTTACTATTAAGTATATTACCTTCTTATCTTTAGGTAGGTACCTACCTATTTAACATTAAACGAAACCAAAAAATCGTAATGCATAATCAGTTAATTTGATGAAGTAATGAGTGACTACTGAGTATCTGAAAGATAAAACATTTTACATTAATTTATAAGTAGTGTGACTAATTATAACCAAACACAAGTCCCAATAACAATGGAATGAATATCTTTTGTTTTCAAACGTTTTACAACGGAGGCTTGGCCGCATTTGTTACCTTTCTAGTCTTCACTCTAAAGAAGTACATACCTATTCATGTTGAATAATTACTTTAAGCATTGTTTTGGTTAACAATCTAAATGAAATTATAAAGAGGATTCTTTTTTGTTCATAGTTACCCAAATGTCCCCAATTTCTATAAAAGATTAAAATAATGATGCAAATGTTATATTTTGATGTCTTGGCTTAGATAAGCTTATCGGATTTACAGAAGTATTATACAGTACCTAAGTACTGTCACATGTTTTTCGCAAATTAATCCGATAAAACTATTTATCATGACTTGAGTGCTGAGTACTACATGAGTGAGAAGCTAAATAAACATCAAATCACATGCGGAACGGAACGTTGATAAATCAAGATTAGTTGCGTTCGGAATATCATGACGTTTGCATGTGTCGTGCTCCAGCTGTGCTCTCAGATTTGATGTAACAAATCTTTGCATTAGTTTGATGTACTACTAAATATAAATAAACAATTTAAGTCGATTTCGACACGGTTCTAAATAGATAACGATTCAGTTCAAGTTCATGGTCGCAATTTAAATCTTTTGAATGTACACTGTCACTTGTCAACTTTTTGTCAACATTGTCAGTACTCAGTCGGTCTCTCAATGACGTACGGGTCTAACGTGCGCTAATATATCCGCCGGTACGGAGGACCAATTTGCATGAAATTCCGTTTATTCAATTACACACTATCATAATACACTCGTACGTCAGATAAGCGATAAGTGAGGAGATGGCTGAACAGCACCGGACACTGTGATTCTTTGCCACTGTTGTATATTTAGAAAAAAAAGTTGCGAAACGCGGAACACTTGCCGAGTTCGCATTGTTTTGATATTGCAGTTTTCTGTGTAAAGTTAAAACTTTAAGACATTCTTGTGAAAATGAAGGGACCGCAAGGAAAGGAGGAGACTTCAGACGAGGAGTCAGGATTAGGATATCAGAATACATTGGTGAGTACTTATTTCCTAAGACTTTCTATTTTCTAGAAATTACGTTTCGCAGTCGTGTTCCTAGTTTAAACAATGCATAAGCTGTTTTTGTACACGTACCTTGATTTTTTAATAGTTGTTTTATTACCTCTATGGTTAATTTGAAAAGTTTTAATATTCACTTAATCAATTATTTACCTACTTTATATAAGTATCGTTTAATATCTTAAGAGATCAAATCAAATACATGGACAACACATGATCATTTCAAATATCTGTGTTCAGATCTATAGATCAGAAATATCTTAACTTCTAATGGTTAATGTAGAACATCCTCCTATTTTTTGCAAATTTCAAATGGTAGGTAGGAAAGTACTTCTTTACCTATCTACTGTTTACAAACACACTCATAACTAAGAACAAGTTATTAACATGTCATTGATCATTTAGCTTTACTCTGTTCTCATTTAAATTTATGAATGAATAAATAAATAATTAGTTATTTTATAGCTCATAAAACTATACTTATTTTATTATTTAAATAAATAAGAGCAATATTTAATACATATCCTTATTCAAAGTTTAAGAATAAAAATGACAAATATGCCCTTTATCTAATTTAAATCTTTGTAATGTTGTCATCTGCCCAATTAAAAATTAATTGTTAGGTGCCTAGTAAGTTTTGAAAAAAAATAAAAATCTTCAAATATTTTCTCTCTATTACCTAAATTATCTAGCCTGCAGCTGTAGCACTGTTTTTACTGCAAAGCTGTTGTACTTAAGTAAATAAGTATTCAAATTTTGTATTAAGTACTTATTATTTTTTATTTATACAGTGTTTATTATTTTTATTAATATGTGAAGCAATATCCTTGTAAGTACCCCTTTTTACGAAAAATGCAAGGATGGAGGAGGAGTATGAAATTTCCCACACTTATAGTTTCTCAGTACCTATAGAGAAAAAGTGCAGAATGCTAATATTTAAAAATAATTAAAACACTCCCATGTATTTGTCCCACACATATAATATTCTGTTGTTTATTCAAATTGAGAATAGATTTATTTTGTTTGTCATTAATATTATTGTCTCTTTACTGAATGTCAAACATAACCATAATAAATCATTACTTGCTCAATATACAAATATAAATCTAAAATAAAATCTCAATATTGAAAAAAGAAGAAGAAGGAGGAATCTATAATCACAACACATAGTTTAGTTTATTTATGGTCGAATTTCGACTACTGGGCGACCACTAAAATAGTTTTAATAAACATGCCAAATACAAAACAAGTAAGTTACTCTAACATTAAATAGCATGAATATTTAATCTGGTTATACACAATGGTAATATACCTAACAAATTAAATGCAGTCTGTTTACTAAGCAAGTCATTTGACCTTTTAAATAAACATTACTTAGCATGTTACTTTCCTTAGCATAGTTGTTAGACTTTTCAAAGAATTCTCTTGCAGGTAGTATCTACATAACTCACAATATTTATTTAATATACTGAAATCAGATATCTTATGAAAATACTTAAGTATTATTATTAGTAATTCCGTATATAAATAAAATATTGGCTTTATGCTGTATACAAGTGCTTATACTTTAGTGTTCAGCTTCTCATCATCATCATCATCATCATATCAGCCGCAGAAAGTAGGGCCGGTTGTGTATATACCTAACTCTCTCGAGAAACAATTATAATAATTATATTTATATCTCCTTCATTTAGTTTTGTGTCTTATATGTTTTATATGACAATATAAATCTAATATTAAAAAACACTGATATGATATTCCTTCATTTTACGAGATTTCTTTTATACCCTGTATAACCAATTAAAATTTTAGGGAATAACTGATTGGCTATTTTAATTCACTTCTCAATTACATTTAGTCTTCAGTCCACAATCTATAATCAAATTATAATAATATTCTGATCACTGAGATTGAAACAGGTAGAACCTAACTACATTCCCAAATTTCAAGGAAATAATCTAAACAGGTAAGGTACTGTAGAAAATTACTATTTTGAGTTCCCCTAGCTTGTGCCTATTATGTATTATACTTGCATTTTCACCAAAAACTAATAAAAGGCACAGTTTTTGAAGATTAGTTTTGAAGTTATTCAAAACAGAAATAAATATAAACAACTAAAAGGCAAAAAACACGATTAATTTATTTATCTGCATAAGCTAAACTAAAATTTTCATTAAACCGACTGCAATGAAAATTTTAGGATTGGTAGCAAATTCACTCTTTTCCTGGGTAGTCATGTAAAAGCATTTAAATTTTATCCTAGCATCCTGTTATCTAGTTATCAGTAAGATATTAATGTAATATTAAAATTACACAAGATTCGTGACATGATATCATTATCATTATTTGCTTAAGCTGTTGAGAATTCTTCACTTCTTCTGATGTCATTTGAAAAATGAAGTTTAATTTATGAGTCAAATACAAATAAGTATACTTAGTCTGATAGTGTTGTTGTGACTGTCACTCTCTATGTAAATTATTTTTGTATATTTAGTATAAGGATGGCGTATTAGCAAACTTGTTATTTCACAATTTTAACCTTCTGCTAGTTTATCATCATCATCTCAGCCTATTACAGTCCACTGCTGGACATAGGCCTCTCCTAAAACGCACCAAAACATTCAGTCATCCGCCTTTCGCATCCTTTTTCTTTTTTTTTCATTTCATCTAAGACTTAAATTTCTTATGGCCGTTGTATTTTTCCAAATTATAAAACGAGTTAATTTGATTAAGTAAGGACATTGCTCGTATGCTAAGAAGAATTTCGTCTAATATTTCTTAAGGCTTGGACTCTACTAAAGCAGAGACAAGCCGAGAAGAGCTAATACCTATGTGGCGTGCGTGACCGTGTGGCCGTGAACATTAGGCCTGTAACAGTTGCACTCGTTGCAGGTTACATCCTGCACGAATGAACCTCGTTTTACTGCCGTTTCGGTCTCTTTCGATTTCTTTTTTTTATTTCCTTTTTTATTCAATTTCCAAAATTATTTTAAATGCTAAATTGATTACCTATTACTTATTCCGAACCGAGTCTTCCTTAGGCCTACGATCGAAGACTTGCTTGGCGCTCATTATAATATATATAATTTCTAGTGCTGTGCATACCATTCGGCAGTCAAATCAAATATAGGTTGGTATGTATGTTTATTTAAAATTAAAACAAAATCAAATATATTCTGATTGTGAGTTCTACATAATTTATTTCATTTACGGGCCGACACGCCCTTCTACCCGCCTGACCCTACCTGGCCCGCCTGAGGGGAAGGCGCTAGAGTTGTGAACAACGTGAATTAAAATGCCTTTGTCATATCCCAGTACACTCATGGATTGTCGCCAAAAGCAAATTTACAATTATCTTTATTGGAATAAGTAAACTAACTTTTATCTCCAATAAAGATTTGCCAAAGACATAAGAGTGAAGGCGATAAGAATAGGTAATAACTGGTCACGCACGGTCACGGCTGTTGGCTCTCCATTAAAAACATGCGTTTCGATCTACCATAAATGTTTACG
Organism: Laspeyria flexula; assembly: GCA_905147015.1. Taxonomy (NCBI): domain Eukaryota; kingdom Metazoa; phylum Arthropoda; class Insecta; order Lepidoptera; family Erebidae; genus Laspeyria; species Laspeyria flexula. Next base: position 142,328 of record LR989974.1, read on the forward strand.
GCTAGTTTGGAATAACCAGACTGAAAACAATCGCAAATTTGCCTTGCCGCCATAGACCTCGACTCTACCAAGGGGAAATGAGAAAAAATGTGTTCCTACGTAAATTTTTAACTACAAATAAATTTAATAAGTAGGTGTAAAAATATATATATATATATATATTTTTACTATATATATATATATATATATATATATATATAGCGGAACATAGGACGAACCCTTCGTCTAATTGAAATGACGATCTACAAATGTTTATGTGGTTGCGCCAAGTTCAAGACTCATGTCCAGGGTACTGCCATATGAGTATGTTGTGTTTAAAAGACATCAAACTATGTTGTGTTTAAAAGCCAATACCTATAAAACTGCTAGTGCTGATTGATGTACTTAGGTATTTGAAATTATTAAGGAAATAGTAATTCTGAAGGACATACAGCTTTATGTTACTATCGAAATTTCTCGATTATGATTGCGTACGTTTATTATACGATGTTATCAATGTTTCGATGTTGTGTAATATTGTGTTTGATACGATAGGTTAACGTGCCGAATATTAGTTTTGTAGTTAACTTATATTCGCTTAGGCTCGCTAAGAACCGTTAAAGGCAGCTGTTTATTTATTATTCTGTTTCTTGGCATGGGTTCACGCCCATGGACATCGGTAAAACCAATTCGCTGCCTACGTTTAAATAGAATCCACGTCCTGGCAGCCTATGAGACTTGAAAGATTCAGAATCCCGCTCTCTCTAATGACCTCTATTACTAGAAACCGCTTTTCTGTATAAATGCGCTCGTACACAAAACTACAGAGGTCAATGCACCTTTTTTTAACATACAATATCATTGACAGAGGTATATTTTACTGCCGCGAATATTTACAGATTAACATCAAGGAAGGTATATTGAGCATCCATTTGTAAGCTTAGCTATAATAAAAGCACATTTTGCTTATCTGTTAATGCACCTATTAACCTGATTCCCTCAATTGACTCATTAGAGCCATAATCGCTCAGCTTACCAACTAATTAGGGAGAGTTGTTTATTAAACACCGCTAGCGACTTAACTATGACTCATTGTTAGTGAGAGGTGTTAAGACATCAATATTGACGACTATGCTACGTGCCGTTCTTGTTAATGACCGTGATGAGATTGATGATTCCTCTATTATGTCTTGGATTTCAACAACGACCAATGTCTTGAAAGTCACTCGCATAATTATTTGCAGGTGATCTCAACATATGCCATGCCATACATTGATCTACCTGTTACATGTAGAGAGCGAGCGTTTACCCATGATACCTTGCGTGAACCGCGGTTGAGTCGGAGAGTTTATTCCACATCTAAACATAAGTTATATGTAATAAATCCTAGCTGTTAGCCACAGGAAGAGGATTATTTAGGTTGTGACACGGTGACCAGCTCGCTACGGCCGAATGGCAATGTATCTTGATTGTTGTACGGACATTATGTCAATAAGTGTCACGAATTGTTCTCCCTCGCAGACATAGGTACTATGTGCAGATTGTGTAGCCCAGGCGACTTGACAGACATGTCATTAAACGAATGCAAAACACATGAATCTCAGTACGTACTAAAATTAGTGGTTTGCAAAAATATTGAATTGCTCTATCGTACCCAGCAGTGTCATTCGACCAAAATTAGACCACGGAGACGGTTAGTGGAGAGGGGCATCGTTGTCCAAAGTGTATCGGACTTTGGAACATATATTCATCAAGACTGCAAACATAGTGACGTGGTTGTGGCGACACAACTTTATCACCGGTCTATATATCAGATGAATAATACGTTTGTTCAATGTTCATACTAGAGTTAGTGTCTCGGTGCTTCGGAACTCGGAAGGCACGTTCAACCAACTAGACTGACTACCATTAGTCTCATCAGAATATCAACAACATGGTGCCAACGTTGGTCAAATTGGTGTGCACTACCAACCAAAAATCAACTTCACATTGACATCATTTTTAAACTATGGGAAACAATAAATTCCATATACGCAAATATATTTTTGTATATTAAAATTTGTATGTTACTGTACTCTTACTCCAGCGCCAGCGTCGCAATACTTCCAGATTTAGCTGGATATGATAGCTTGTATCGAGATAAATAAATACTTCAGTTTATGAACTGCGAGGTTGAATGTTCAATCTATGCTGAGTTGTCGAGACATGTTTATGGAACAGAAATTAATGAAATTAAGATGTATGTATAGTAACAGTTACTGTTCATCATTAGGAGACGTAAATAGCTTGTATTTGATAGGTGCTACATCAGATTGGTAATTGTTCAATACAATAGTAGAACTTATACGTTTGAACGTCAAAACACTTTGGTAATCAAGCAGATATTCTGCCGATTGTACCTACATTGTTAATACAAAAACTATATTAAAAACGTATGTACTTATGTGTAATCGCGGTGTTCGGTGTTTTAAAAGTAGGACTCGATTTGAGTGATGCGGAGACGAGACGTGCGGAAAGATATGTGTTCAACAATTAATAGAATTTCAATATTTACATTTGAATATGAGTATAATGCGCATGCGCATGCCGGGCATGTCTATTGGTTGTTTATAAAACATCTCTTTACTTCTCGTCTGTCCTCTGACCTTCGCTGGAGCCCAACGGCTCTATTTAATACATACTTACATACCTACATGTAAGGCAGACACTGTTACCTTCCACTTGCTACCATTCTAACGTACATCTTTCATTTCTTTCATTGTCATTAGTTATAGTCATAATCTTTATTTCATTTGGATCAAATACATGATACAGAAGGTCGTTCACTGACAAGGTTGAGCTCTGAGAAGAACCGAGCCTTCTGGGAGATCCTCTGACTGTTCATAAAGGCGTGCAGTACCCACTTACTACTCCGTTCAATAACACTAGGTATCAATCTTTACATTTCTTTATAATGCGTCTTCAGATTCACAAATTCCACACCACGCCGCGTCCCGCTCACAGATAACTATCATCTTAGTGTTTTTTAGAAAGGAACTTCAATGCACCTTTATAGAACAAAACGTTGCCATTGAAACGTAAGCCTAACCTTGAAAACATTAAATAAAGTCACTTTTTTCTTACAGATAATGTATATTATAATCTAATCGTATAATGTACAAATATTTGATAGATAACGATTATATCGCTATTATATAATGATATCTTATCGAATACGTATTGGGTGTTTGTTTTCAATCACATAAAAGTTATGGTTACATATTTATTATCACATTTGCACCAACGTGTTTGAGGAGAATCGCCTTTCCTATCAGGTAACTACTGCTTTCAATGACTTACAAAAGAACTATAGTACAGCCTGTAGTAGTCCACTGCTGGACATAAACCACAGCTCGACACGTTTTTTACTCGCAACCTATCGCTAGGCAAATCATGTATATCGTTCCCCTATTGGCAAAAGGTGTTAGGTGAAAACAGCGAGCATATAACCGGTGAAAATGAGTTCAGATACCAATTTTCATTTTGTGATAGCATTACGGTTGATAATTGTGACGTGGAATTGATCATCTTAATAACGCTTTTGCTAAGGTGATTATAAAGTAAAAAAATATTAACATGTGAGTAGATAAAACTATATTGGTATTATTAACTGAGTGTATGTGACGTACATATTCCCACACCATAAATGTAATATTTTTCCTCATTGTGTATATCTGCGGATTTTTATTTAGTGTAACACATTGAAGTTATTGTGTACAAACAAAACACAATGCCATGTTGTTCTGGCTCAGCACAAAAGTATAAAGAATTGAGTATTCAGCACAATAGATACTTAATAATGTCCTCTTGACCGAATTTCGATCAATTCCTCAATCTTGCTTGTAACAAATTCGTTACGTAATTTTGTTATTATTTATGAACAGAAGTTAGTAGTTCTAGGTGGTATGATAAAATCCAACAAGAAATCTGAAAGTCTATCTTTATAAAGACGAACACGATATTGAGGTGGATGTCATAACTGATAATAATCGGTCGTGCGTCTGTAGGTGGGGCGAATGTACGCAGGGATCAATAGTTATTCTTTTACTTTTATAGTCTGACTGCCCGGCATGCGCATGCGGCAGTCCAACACAATCAGACAAAACCAACAGGTGATTCTAGCTGTATAAAGTACCTATGTATACCTGTATGCTTTTCAACTAACTCATCATCCTAACTTTGAGTTGTAAATGAGGATTTGTTTTGACAGGAAACTTCAATAAGTATTTAAGCCCGACCCAATAATCGGACCTTGAAGGGACGAGGTTCTCTAACTTAAATAGGCATGCTATAAAAGGATCACTCACAAGTTTGACATGTAGGTACTTTAACATTAATCTAAACAAAGATTAGTTAGCTGTTATCTGAAGTTATCTGTGTGTCGGAAGACGTCATAGTCATATGAGCAAATATTTTGTGAGTTATTATTGTTTACAATATCACGCTTTCTCTCCGAAAGGGTAGGTAGAGTTCGGAGCTCATTTTCAGATCACTGGGCTTATTTAATGATATAGGTAGGTACTTAACATTCCTAAAAAAATAAAAAGATAGATACATGTTATTCTGGAGTTGGAATCTGGGACCTCGATCGATATGTTGGTTTGGTATATATAGCATAATATATAGCGCACTCATATCTCGATATCATTGATGGGAAGAATGACATTATTGTGCTGATATTATTTTAAAGGGGGGTTATGTCTTGAGATATTAGATAAGATTTGTTGCAGTTTGTGTGTGTCTGACAATGTAGATCCTGGACAATGGGGGGGGGGGGGGGATAAATAGTAATAAAATATAATTATATTTAATGACAGCAAGCAATGCATAATAGTGATTAGTTAGTGAAACGAATATGTCGGCATAATGACACATAAAACTATTTATTATCCATAAACAAGTATGAGATGTTTAACAATTACATGTTTACTTGTTTTTTATTGCTTGTTCAATATTAACGAAATAGTCAAAAGAAAAGTTTTATCACATTTGCATATTATGTGGATAACTTAGATGTTGTTAGAGGAAACACACCTGGACTCCACTAAAGGTTGACTGGAGAAGTGAGATGTGTTGGACAATCAACACAAAGTCTACATAGGTAGGTATTCGCGGCTCATAGCTTGTTCTGACAATCACGAACAACAAAAAAATCAGCTAAATCGGTCGAGTCGTTCTGATTCAAGTGACAATTGATTTTTATATGAGTACTAATGGGCTCGGCAGACGTCCTGCCATAAACCGCCATCTTCTTGTAGATCTCGACAGTAACCACCTATTGGCTCCAAAAGTATTTATCCAAACAAACCCTATATCACGGGCCACTTTACGAACATGTAGGTAACGGACACAAGGTACACACTCGGACTTGAAACTGGAAATAAACACAAATATACTACAACAATAAAAATATGACAAATATGTAGTATTCAATTGAAATCTGGACGATGTATTGTTACGAATGTGTTTGGGAATCGAACGGATAATATGGTGAAGCGTATGTCTATAAATCGCTCAAATATTTGTATCGTGTGGGAACTGAATCCACGTCACTCGACACGGCGGCGGTGTTAGTCGCTAGTTCACTACGCCACGGTGACTATCATAGTCATAATCTTTATTTAATATAGATCAAATACATCATACTTATGAACGTCATACAAACGTCATACATGATACCTACTTATCAACGTCATACAAAGCCAAAAAAAGGTGTCTGCAAATTTGCCTAAGGCCAGTTCACTGACAAGGTTGAGCTCTGAGAAGAACTTGGCAAGAAACTCAGGCCACTCTTTTTAATCGCTATAGTAATTACAATTTCAATTGGTTACAGTTTGAAATGAGAACTGACTCCATGTTAACTTTCACACAACTAAGTACTTACATAGTTAAAATAAAGATAAATAATAAATATTGTTATGTATTTACTAATTAGCCCTTATCAATATATTCCACGTTCCACGCAATATAGTTAGTGTTGACACCTGCACGGGTTAATTAGTTAAATCGCATTTGCTACTTGATTATAACGATACTGCAGATAATAATTATAATTTTATTAGTTTATTTGCTTTACAAATATATATATAATATAAAACGAGAGTTGTACCTAAGCAAGTTTAACGCTCTGCTACCGTGACATCCTGTCTTATCATAGCATCTGTGTCTGTAAAACAAAAGTGTGATTGTAAACAATCTTCTCAGACCAGAGAATCAGGTTTCAATCTACATATTCATAATTTCATTCATACGTTTAAATTACGATCGAAGATGAGAGATCAATAGCTCTATGTACCACAATTACGTGAAACACTTCACTTGGTAACATTAGTTTGAAGTAAGGAAACCAACATGTTCCTCCAGGTGAACATAGTACAATAGATGCTGTGTGGGAGATTGTTGCAGAGATATATTATGTGTTCAAGATATTATATGTAACACATGATAATTAATACAGTTTATATTACTTATTGAATAAATATAATCAATAAATTATGGAATCCTAAATGAATGTTTATGGTCTGTTGTTTAAATTTAATAAACTTAATGGCATATTTTGTTATTCTCCGCACAACCTAAATATAATATGAAAAACATAGTTATTCATCGCAGTTATTGATGCCGCAAGGTAAAGCATAATTCAATAAGTAACAAAAGTCGAAAGAGTGACATTTTATCATCTTTCGCCGAGGTCACTTTAACACCTTTTCGTGCGCAGGCGCCATTTTCCCTCTCAAATTAAAGTATCGTTCGAATACTAAAACTATACCTACTTAGACATAGTGTGTTGTGTTTGAGCTGACAATTAATAAGTCTATTGTGGATTAAACACGAAGGACAGTTTCTTATGAGTCTAATACCGGGCTTAACATCGCTAATCCGAATAATGCGAGATTAAGACAATTTAGGTTTATAACTGTAATAAATTATCTTAACGTCTTAAACGCCTCGCTCTTTGGATACCCATGAGTAGTTCTTTGACAATGTAAATATTTAACTTTTTCGTACTAGATTACCTAAACAGAGAACGTTGACATAGTGTAAGGTGCGCTTGATGCAAGCGAATACAGCTGACTATAGCCTGTCCCCGTACCCGTATTGCCAGAACTCTGAAGTGACACTAGCGCTTTGCCTCTATGGACGTAGCGAGTGTGGCGACATTGGTCAATACCCTTATGTGTACGCTACTCGCTAGTTGTCGTTTATGATCTTTAATTAACTCAGCTAATGGTTACCATTGGTTACCATCTTATTTACATCATAAAATAATAGACTGTTCGTCTCTTTTGCTACAACAGTCCTTGCAAAGGACCTGAAGTGGTCAGAGAGCTAACCAGTCTAGATAATATATAAAATGTTTGTTTACCCACAAGCACAATTTGGAGGAGGAATCTCTCTACAACCTAAATATCCTGACACCAGTAAAAGATCTAACTTTTGATGAAGTCATAATCTAAAAACTTGTATAGATCTCAAAACTCGATGAATGTCGTGGGTAGTGTTAATACACAGTGGATTATATTATGTATTAGCTGTGTTTTTTTTTCACGGAACTTGGTATTTTTTTTTCAAAAATCAAAGTAGTCTTAATTTTGTTAATCCTTGTGACATTAGGTAACCGCCAGTAAAAGTCCTGTCGAAATCGGTCCAGCCGTTCACGTGTGATGCCGTGACCAAGAGAAATATATTTTTTATATAATTATATAGATTGAGTTCCAAATTGGTTTTGAAGCCCTGTCGTCGCTTCCAAGTTATAATAGGTACACCTCATTTAGATTCGGTGGAGTCGATCCTAAAATTAGTTTGATGAACTTGCATCGCAACTCTTTATCTAATAAATCATAATAAATAATCCAATAAAGGAAATTGATGTCTCCATGATAAAGAAACAGAATGCGATCACACGTATCGTGTCTCACGAGGAAATGTGACGGGGCTCGGTGACATTGATAGCGGATAGCGGATAGCGGCCGACTTTATCGTAGCTTGTACTCTGATATGGACATTTTACTTGTTTCTTTTGTCTAAATACTGTCCGATTGTTCTTACCTTATGTTCATTATGGTGAAATTATGAAGGTGCGCAGTGACGTCTTTTTAAAAGTTAGGTACCAGCATTTTACAGTGGTGATTTTAAATGCTCGTATTTGTTAAACGACCGTATTTCAATGTTTTCTTGATATCAAATGCTCATAAAAAAGGCAGTGTGAAAACGCTCTGTAAAGTATATGCGACAAAGAACTCATACTGTAATTAACTATGTGACTACTGAATCTTTGCAAGAGGTCTTAAAAGGCCAGGAAAAAATATTCGGTCAATATTGCGAGTCGCGCTAGAATGGTTCCGTACGAACATCCAATTTGTTGTGTATGTGAATCACTATAAATGTAAGATATTAGAAGGTAACGGGGTAGCTATAAGTTAGAATAAATATTCACGTATTGGTAGGTAGGTGCACCATCTTTATACAAACCTATCGGCAGTCCGGTATCCTAAAAAAGGGTCGACTTCAAAGCAAAAAAATACCACTTTAGTAGCTATGTGGGTATTGAGTCATTAGAGTTTATAATCACATTAAAACAGTAACAGAGTATCAGTTAACAAAACAGATGGTAGGGTAGACGAAGAACAGTTCTGACCTTAACAATAATAAAATAATAGACTCATTGTCAACAACAAACAGCTTTTATATGATTTTATCATTACTTTAACGATAAAATTGCTTCCAAATCACCGCCGTACTTCTTGCTGTGGTGCGTAGAAAAAACACAAAATATACTTAAACACAATATAACGATAATAGTAAAATTGTCTGCATTTTATTTTGATTAAGTATATAATAATTGCATGACCTGACATATTTCTTTGCTATGTAGTACCTAACGTAAAATTGCGTCAAAACGGACGACAGTACTATTACATATTTATTCTGTGGATATAGTTTCTAAAACGTGGTGGTGACTGGTGCTCTTTGATGCGCCTGCGGAACTAAATCTTACATTTATCAAACTTATTCCCTCATGCTTTTGTAATTAGAATTCGAGTATTGTTACACGACCTATTTTGTTTATTGTTATGAGCACTAGCTGTGAACGCGACTTCGTTCACGTGCGATTTCATGGTTTTTATTTATTCACGGAACCCTGATATTTTTCCAAAATCAAAGTAGCCTAGTAGCCTCTTTGTGACATACGCTATCCACCAGTAAAATTATCTCGAAATCGGTTCAGTACCTAGTTTCGGAGTTTATCTCAAAACAGACAGACAGACAAAAACGCGCTCTCGACCTCCATTTCATAAGAGATGGCAATACACCCATAGCATACAGTATGTCGTCGTATCGAAGGTCATTGTGGTCTCTGTAACTGCATTGATGGAGTGTGGCAAGCTCCTTAGGGGAGCACTTGAGGCGCCTGATCTACATAACGAATTGTGTCGACTGTTCCTGTTCATGACTGTCACCGCCGAAGGCATGACTGTATTATTTTCCGTAACGTGTCGTTCTCGTACTGAGGCGTTCACCTTCTGCTTTAAATGCTCTCCTGTGCACCAATCCTGACTCTGACATGTTGACATGACATGACATGACAATTTCATTGATTCATGACAATTTATGTGACATTTATTAAATTCTTATTGTATCTTGTAGGTATATTTTTTCTATTAGGTATCTTTATTTTCTTTGTATATTATGTCTTAATGAATGTTATTGGTATAGGTACATACTGTCATGTTAATTAAATACATAAATGTTTTTTCATTTACACACATAATGTGCAATGGTCAGTGATTTTGATGATTCTTGCACAATAGTATCTGGGACACATTGTCTTGTAATACCTACTACAACGTATGTGGGTCAATTTTAATTATTAGATATCGACTAGTAAACACTTTGGTTAAGTGTTGTAGTTGTAGTACCTACACTTACCTAAATATTATTGTGATGATTGAATACCCTCGCCTCGAGAGAAGACAGTGTTCATCAAGCTGAACTTGGCGGTCAATCAGATGTACTTAACCAGCTACGGTAGGTAAATTCTGGCACGTATAGGGCACAAGATAAACTAATACATGGGCCAAACATAGCTGGTGAAATGTGGCCTGTGTGTCTGATGCACTGCTTACCCCTTCGTGGAACAAGTGAAATTGGGTTAAAAAATAACGGATGCTGTTTTAAAAGAACACAAATTTAGTGAGTCGCTCGTAATTAGACAAGTGTGTGGAAGCATCCTTACGTTGTGTATTATCAATTAGCACATACTCTTGACGTACTGATCATAACTTATTGAAGCAATATTTGAATGTCAATTTTATACTTCAGGGATTTTCATTAATTACTCACTCACGAACAGAAACAGTTGACCTATCTATGTAAACATCATCATATCGGCCCAATTAAGTCCACTGCTGGACAAAGGCCTCACCTAATTCACAACACCTAAAACACAACATTGGTTTTAATGTGTGAGAACTTAGCGCAAATAGCTAATTTTAAAAGCTAAATGTATATCCCAATAGTGATGGTGAAATCATTTGGAAGTGCTTATTTATTATTGTTCGGTCTGAAACAGGTTATACACAGTGATACAATTATTTATGCTTATGCCAAATGTTTTATAAAGACGGATTTAGTCTACAAAAAACGCTGTGAAATTATGTTTGTACACTTTTTCTTTCTGATAATAAAGAACTTACAAAATCAAAATCAATCACCTAAAACACCGCCAAGCGATCAGCCGGAAACAACTTTGAATATATTATAATACTAATAATTAATTTATCTAAAAGCTTTATCAGCTCATAGTCGAGTAATGTTGTAGATAGATCTCCTTCAAGGGCTACATAGTGAACGATGCTGTGTTTCTTTCATCCATTGGCTCCCCGACACCTTTTTTAGTACCGACGAGGTCCTTAAAATAGGGCCTTCTCTAAATTAACTATATAGTGAAAGATCATCAACATACAATAATAACTATTTTAATTCTATCGTCATGTCAACTCACTTATCATCAATAAGATGTCATTTTGCCGAATGCCGGTGTGGGACAACTGCATGCGATAACCGTTTTCATAAGTCGTTGTAGATCGGGGATCGCAAGCGGGATGCCGACGATTCAACCCCCATCCTACTAATATTATAAAAAAATACGAAACTTAGGATGGATGTATGTATGGTTTGATGTTTGTTACTTAATCAACTCTAGAACGGCTGAAAATATTTATATCAAATTTGTCATACAGGATAGATTATAGTCGGGAATAGCAGATACACCACCCGGCTACTGGTGACATGCCACTCGGGCTGAGCCTCGGGCAGAAGCTAGTGCTGTATACTGACAGATATCGACGTCGCACTTTCATGTATCATAAGGTACGATTCTGACCAATCGGCTCTCTTTGCGCCGCGTAGACGTAAAGTGAAATATTATTTAAAATATCGCTTGAAGAACACAACTTGAATGATTCGCTAGCTGTTACTGCACCGTAATCTCCGTACGACACACGGCCGACCGGCTCCGAGCGGACCCGACGGCAGCCGGTCGGAGCCGGTCGGCCGTCGCGCGTCGCGGGGTGCCGACGGAGGTAACTATGCGTAAGTTGCATGCAAATATGAACTGTAATTACTGTTGATACATTTCAATGTTCTTTAACGCATTGTAAAATGCCGCCCGGCGCGGGCCGATGCGAGCCGGTTGGTCTGAATCGTACCTTATCCTACATTTGGCGAGTCGCCGCATGCAACATAACTACATAGTTAATAGTCCTTAGCATCATTGATAGACCCTTGTTTAAAGAAACAAGATACGTAGTGCCATCTACTGACAATTCCCGAAGCACTGTTATCTCTGTAATCACGTTACGTAATACTATATTATAGTAAATGTGTTAGTTTGTTTGTTATATTATGCACACTACAAGTAGCAGTTCTCTTATCAGTGTCCTTCTGGTGACGTCAATATATTACTTACACGCATCCATCGGGTGCGCTTACATCATTGTATTTTTAAATAGGTATGGTCATAATCATAACAGCCCAATGACGTTCACTGCAGGACATAGGACGCAAATATAACCTATACAAAAATATTATTTAAACGTAGGATTAGCGCATTTTTTTTTCGGTGAAATTTCAGGTAAAACCTTTATAATAATGTTAACCCTAAGGGTTATAAGGGTTATTTATGTAAACAAGAACAAAGACACATTGAACGAACTTTCATAGATGTTGTAGGTTTAAGTTACTATATTCTATAACTCAATTATATAATTATTGTGTAGATAGATATGATCTCCCAGTGAGGCGCGGGCGCGGCGGTAACAAATCTATGAAAAGTTATACGATATAGAAAACTCCACTTAGCTCATCCGATTTGTTTATGTTATACAAATAGTGTGTTAAAAATAGTGGTTTTTTACTCAAAACCACAGACTAGTTTTTGATGATGATAATTATAATATAAAAAAATATTTTAAAATGTCAAGGCTGATTATATTTGGCATCGTAAATCTGTAAAATACTAAATAATGTACCGTTCAATGTTATATACAACTAACACTTTGATATCAACGAACTAAGAATAGATCTGATTCACAATATACCTAAACAGTACCTACAATAAAAAAATTGCTATCTGTTCAGGGTTAAAATGTCTGAATTCATAAATTTTCTTATTTAACTAGAACTTTTATTCAGTTTATTTACTTTACCTGATCATTCAAAATGTTTGTACTGTCCACAATTCTTCGAAAAAAAATTGGCCTAACTTAATATGGTTGAAATTTTTTTATGTTCTATTTCTTGTTTTATGTTCAAGTTTTGAGAGAGTTTACTAATAGTTACACACAAATATGATTGACAGATATCACAGTGATTTAAATTTGTTTATGGGCAGTTTTATGAGGTACAGTTTATTGATATACGTTCCAGAACATAGTTCCCACACGTTCGGGCGATACTCGACTATGCGCGCCAAGCTGACGTCAGAACCGCGTGTCTATGTCACTATCTATTTAATATATAATTGCTTGAGGAACCCACAGTTTTTTTCCCACATAGGTACAGTTTAGTACAGTTTAGGTACACTGTGACTCAGATTTCAGAGATCTCTCACGAAATCCTGACAGACACGATTTTTGTCCTTAGTATATAGAGTATACCTATAAGTAAGATTTTCAGTTTTGCATGTCTATTGCCGTATTCCACCAGTCTGATTAAAACTTAAAGAAAGCGCAAATTAAAAGTACTGAATGTTATGGGGACTTGGGGAGGAGGGGAGGAGGCGTTTGCTTAGCAGCAAATTTAAACGTTAGTTTAGTTAGGCACTTATATTTTTCTATTGGACACTAAGCATTAATTACATAATACATTATTATGTATCTAATATTATTTAACGGTAAGCGCACTGTATTCATTCGTATGAGTAGTATTGTGACGTCATATCATTACAACGAGATTACAACGACACGAAACTGATTTAGTATGCGCATACGCAAACTGAGACACTTTGTGAAGTTTGATTTATTCTTATACTCTATAGACACACTCATAATAGAGATAAGGGCTTATTTGTTAGGGGTAACTCTGTAGTCGCAAACATCTTCATCATTTGAATGGATTTATCTAATACATCAATCATTGACTAATCATCGACGACCAGAGAATCAAGAATGTCATTCATGGTTCTCCAAATAAAAATATATTCGAAACGAAAATTAAAACCATTTAAAGGTTTCGAATATATTCGGACAGGGAAGAATAATTGTTGCCAAATGATACCGTTTAAATAAATTCTGATGAAATTACAAAATAAATATTTACATTTCTACTTAAAATGCTAGTTATACTTAAATGTTTAATCCTTAACCTATACCAGTAAACCACTATAAGATAACATGGAATAATTATAATTTCTCATAGATATTGGTATCCGTAGTATCGAGATGTGAAATGACATAACTTATCATATACGTTAATACCTGTACTGAGTGTAGTTAGTGCCCTTACGTCCTCGTACCAGGGTACCGCGCACCTCCCCCCCCTCCTCACACGCTGAGGTGAAGGTGCACGGGTGCTGACCTTCTGTCATCTTCGGGACAACTCCACACAACACCCACATAGCCTTAAACAAATTAAGTTTGGTGTTACAGTATGAAGTTTTTACCCGACTCTCTATGAAGGATCTGCCGATTACACAACGTATTGGTTGCAAGTTTCAGCATACATAGAGTAAATATATTAATATATTATATTATGTTAAGTATTTATATCTATGGAATAGATACAAAACCACTGACATTACAACAGGAGAATCATATTGCGGTAAGGTAAAGATTTATTTGTCCCTGTCCGAGGATCCTTTGCTTCTAAGGTCCATTAAAACTGTGCTAGGTGATAATATTTTTATATATAATATTTTTACTTTATGTTATATTAATAATGCTTGTGATATAAATTGTGTATATTAAGCTAATTACAAATGATATCCTATAACCGGATTGATTTGTAAGTATACGAATGAAAAATACCGACTTACTACACATTCAAATAATGTATTTAAATAATTTATAAATTTAATGTTTATGATGTTACCAAAATTAATTGTATTTTAAAGACGAATCACATTTAGAAACAATTAGATACAACCCATTATTAGTAGATTAATAGGTAACTACATTTTCCCACGTTTAGCCACGTGTATAGATAACGATAGAAGAAAACATTAACGATATGTACTCATCTCGTATAAATTAGTTGTTATCTAAATCAGTCCCGGCAGCAGCAGCTGCTCTACGGTGCGGTGCACAATAGCTACATGTCTCTTCGTAAAGCCGATATGTCGCGAAACTGTCTTCAAGTCGTTCATGTCTTTGCGACTTGTTGCCTTTAGTCTTTTGCACATAACATGCACACGGGGACATTTGATTAAATTTATTCCACGGCTTATTCTAAACAAATTCTTTCTCACTAATCTACGAATATGTACAGTGTGTCACGTGAATACGATTGTCTGTTTGTGTGTAAACATATATTTCTCCAGGGAACAGCGCGGCCGGTAACAGATATGAATGATTGAGTGCATGAACTAATTAGTTTCCGATATAGTCGTTAGTTGGTAATTGGTCCGCGATGTTCTCACCACGAGACGAACAATATAAGTTATTACTTAGTCAGGACTTTAGTGGCACTCATTAGTGAACGTTAAATATGTTAATTATAATTATTATTGGTATCTGTTAAGGAGCGCTCTGATGAGCTACTAAACGTATGTAAAAGGCTTCATACATGCATATTGAATTTACATAAAACTGATCTTACTGAGATGACTGCAATTGTGAAATGAATACAAATTACTAGCTTCCGTCTGCGGCTTTGCCCGCGTACTAGTTATGTCGGCAAAAAAATCGTTATCTCAATGTAATATTTCAAAACAAACAAGAGTTATTTCGTATCTATAATATTAAGGTAAGGTCTTGATGAGTTTTCTTCTTTTAAAACGCTACGAGTATATCAAGAATTACCAATCCAATTGAAAATAAAACTTGCCAAGTTCAATTTAAATTGGCATGTGGTCGCGAGAGTGATCCGCACGATGAATACGGTCTACTATTTAATGTAGCATCTTAGCCCAAACATATACTTATCATGGCATCTCTTATCTACCTACCATACGTTCTAGCTGCAAATAACTACAAAATATAAGTTTGTAATCATCGTTTTATACCATTTTCCATTATTCACTCGTGTATGAAACGACGACTTCAAAAATGATCGTTCTCGTTTATAACCGTGGAGCGAACAGCTCGTGGTATGAATACACGAAAGTCCCCTAGCAATACGATATTGTTATCCTGCTATTGACTACAGTTACCGCGCTGCTCTGACGTACTTCAGTTGTATAAAAATCTCAACATTATTAAGATCAATATCGAATAGAGATAGAGTGGCCTATGCGTGTCGATTCGCACCTTTTTCGTTCGCACCAAGTATGCTGGTCGTTTTGCACCCATCTAATATAATTTTTGTCGATAGAGTTAATATTAGTTTAAAAAGGCCCATAACTGTATCGCTGGCCTGTCTGTCATAAAAACTGCGTTTGTACCGGATTCAGAAGATCATAGTCATCATCATTAGAAAATAAAAATTATATTTAATCATGACAGATTAGCAACGAATGATTACATTTAATTATATAATGCAGTAAAGCCCCGCTAGGATCACTTGCGTGTACAATATAATGACTTGACGGCAGAACTAGAAGTTTACATAAAATATGTGGCCACATCCACGTCTCTCTCTGTCATAATGTAAGAGTTGCGCTCTTGTCGGTCAAGTAAACTCTTCTTATTTCTGCTAATCGTTACTCCTAATGGTACGACACGACATGTACCTTCTTCTAGATCTGACTAGATCATCTTTTAAGGGCATGCGCTCAATAAACGAACGCAAACCTTCAAAAGAACAACAAATGGTTGTCGTATGTAAGGCTAAGGACCTTTAACCTCGTATTGAACAGTCCAATAGTACGACTATTACCGACGCCTACAAGCCAGTCCGCGATCATCATTGCATTGCATGGCAAAGGACTTTTTTCGTGGACTGATGATTTTCGACCTTTTTCAACGAATTATATATTGACATTATTTTATTTATACCAGCGTGGTATATGCTAAAGTCCCTCTAGGTACATTCTTTGGAGGAGACCCGTGCCCAGTAGTGCAACGTTTATGGATTTTTTTAATAATAATATAATTTAAATGATGATTCTGATGATGACATGATTTGTATGCGCCGGTCACTTGTCCATTCTGTCACCATCGCTATTACGTACTGGCGCATTTTTTTCATTCTATAGCAAAGGAAAATAAAAGGTCTATGTCTCACCTAATTTCCACCACATCGAGCGATAGTGGCGCCTGCAACTAACGGCCAACCTTGCTCATTGCTGATACCATGCATTGTGATTGGGCTGGTCGCTCAAATGGTAAAGCATTGAAAGGATTTCCCAGACTCACGAGATACGATACGACGAAAACGATTTGTAACCAGTTCTTAGGAATAGTATAATGTGACTACGTATTAATACAAGTTAGTAGTTACTTTTACTTGGTACGTAGTTCGCTTGTTCCCTGCCACTTCCCTGCCCACATTTACAGAAACGCGTTAAACCACTTCTATTTATAGACTAGTCGCAGGAAATCTAGTGTCTTTGTTACTTTGACTATATTGTGTTCAACAATTAAACGATTGAATCGAATCTCGCCTTTCTCTACTTTATGAGTCATCACGACTGTTCTTAATTCAATTTCAATGGGATTGTCTTTAAACAATCCCATTCTCTTCATTCTCATTCTCATTCATTCCCAGATCTGGGGGCACGGGGGTGCTACTATGTATGTATAATATGTATATAAATCCTAGGCTTTCCGGGATCTTTCTGGTGGGTAGTTTAGTTTGTTTGAGAGACAACTTCCGCGCAGTATGTTGTATGGCGAAGATTTTGCAAACATAAAATGAATGGACACAGATTACAGCCAGACTAAGAACAAGTATTTGTCAACTGTCTGTCACAAATATTTGTCCAATGTGTGGATTATACACAATCACGCGTTCAGCAGTCGTACACTAACGAAGAAGATAACTATAGATTGGTGTGGCCACGTGGTTGGAGCGGCCGCCGGCTGCTGGTTCGATCCATCGGAACATGTTCGTCGTCCATGTCATGGGACACCGACCTCTACCTAAAATCTGTTTGGACCAAAGTCGTTACAGACTTTTCCTATTATTTTATTACTCACAAACGATTGCAAATGGAAATGAATGTTATTAGTGTTATTATTAATTATAGATTAAATCTTATTATTGTTTAACAATCAATAGTATACAGTATACACCATTTACTCCCAGGAAATGTTTGGTATTGTTTGGTAACAATAATTGGGAAATTCAGGGATAATAATTTATTATTTTTCTATATTGTAACAGTGTTTTACCAGCTACTAGATACTAAAAGATACGAGTATGTATATGCTAACACTCAAAGATATGTAGTGTTTGTGTGATACTGTAAATTTAATTACAGTAAAATCCAATAACGTTTTTCCCTACCTGGGGGCCGAATCCAGGGTTCCAGGCCCTCTGTACTGTCTTTAGTCCTGTTGCGGCACCGAGCGCACGAGCGGCGAGCCAGGACTGCTCAGGTGCACAATAGATTGATGTGCTTCCATTCATCTATTGACATTGCACTTAAATTATTCAATATTTTTCTGTGACCTTTAACACGTACTTGGATGAGCAATGTGTCCTGCATTTAGATCTGAATTGAATAGACAACCTTGTTATAAACTAGGTAAGTCACATATTGGCCTGCAATCTGCATATATATTTGTGACTGTTATGGACATAATGTCATTATCAAACTTGTCGTTGATATGATTGATTTATGATGTTTGACTTTGAATCATTTTGCGTGCAATTATCCTTTGGGCGGATATTTCGAGCTGCTGTTGTGAAGGTTTTGGTTTGTCTTCCTTGATACATCGTAGAATAACGGTAGTGGATATATTGATTGATGTATTGAATCCGAAAAATTCTAATAAGTAAGTATATAGTAATAACTAAGTAAACAGAAGGTCACTGAAGTCCTGAAGATAGTAGGTCCGGGATAAAGTAAGTGCCAGTAACTGAAGGAACATACCTATATGGTGGTGTAAATTCGAAGGTTCATAACTATCTAATAATTCCGATTAGTTATTTGAAAGAATAGCCTTCCTTAACTGTAAAAAAATACAAGAAATCTTTAATACAATGTATGAATCTAGTAGAAGTTGTAAATAATACAATGTATCACCCACCATTTTCATTGATTAAACTAAATTAAGGAACTTGCGAATCCCTAAGTATATCACAATCCCGTCTAGACAAACCGGTAGGTAACAGTAAGTTGCGTGAAGCGG
Source organism: Laspeyria flexula (assembly GCA_905147015.1). NCBI lineage: Eukaryota > Metazoa > Arthropoda > Insecta > Lepidoptera > Erebidae > Laspeyria > Laspeyria flexula. The sequence continues at coordinate 161,302 of LR989974.1, forward strand.
CCCGTGTCCAAATGGACTTATTTCGACCCAGTTATTTGAAATTACCGACTTGCTTGTAGGTTTGGATTTTGAACCAAACCTTTAGAATTAGTTACATTGTTTGCAGATACCCTATTAACTTGGTGTAGCACAGAACTGGTACTTGTGTGTCGCGGCTGGAGCGCGTCAGGCGCGCGAACGAACGAGCATTATAGGTAGCTGTGCACGCGCAAGGGGAACACGTTGTATGTCTCCCTTACATCATACGATACGAGATTTTATGAAAATCTTGCTTCTGTTCCTAAGGTCTATTCACACGAACCACAACCAATACGCAACCACGTAGTCGGCCGCTAATTCAATTGACACGGACCACATTATTCTATCATTATTGACCATGTGTATGAAACCGATCAAATCGGCAGCCGCAAATAGAATAGAATTAAGTAGGTATAAACTTATTTAATCAATGACCAAAACTCATGTGGTTAGTAATGTCGTTTCCTTGGTTGTACTTGTCTCTTGGTCTATTTGTATATAAATACAATGATTTCACATTGACAGTTACGAATATTTTTACACAAGAAAGTAGTAGGTTCAAAATTAAATGCAATTTTAAAATTTAAACATGTAGATACCTTTAGCCCTTTCTTTAAAATAAGCCAATCATTTTCCCTACGTAATATTATTACTTACCTAATTCGAAAAACCCTTCTTTTCACTAGGTAACCCATTCGAAATGCAAAAATGAGTGATTGTAAAACCAATTACTTTTCTATAAATTGAAGATCAACGGCCAATTTATCATGAGTATGTCACTGACTGTACCTACTTTATTGGCAACAACATTTAGGTTAGCTAAATTTTCCTTTCATCATCATAAATTAAGTCTATGTATATCGCTAATCCGCGGCCTGCCAAATAACATTATTTGTGTGATAGATATTTAATCATATCTACAAATATTTGTGTCTATTATAAATCGGCTTAATTCGGTCATTGACCTTAATTAAATAATCCGCATGCGCCATATTTGTGCACAACAAATATAACAAGGTAGTGTAGTGCGTCCCGTAGACGTTGTCCTTCCCCAGACCGCCTCCGTCTTCTACACACTAGGTAGTAGGTACATCTCGACTGCACCACTTATTTATCAGCTCCCAAACTTTCCTACCTCGTGATGGAACCTACCAAACATCTCAAAAACAAAATTTAATTATTTTGGGTGGTTTCGGAAAAAGCGTGCTCGAATACATTGTGAAGGAGATTATGTATTCATCTAAGAAGCCATTAAATAAATATAATAATAAGCCATTATCCCACTATTATATCTATATATAATCCACTTTCTCGTATAAGAAGCTCAATGGTTTGATTTTACAAACTTTCCAAGTTACTCAAAGTCCTTGCTCCTCTGCCTACCTTATTATCTATATATATGACCTTATTGTCGTACAAACATAGCTAATCTAGCTTAATTTGATTCAGGATTTCTGACTTAATCTAAGGAAAATTATGTCTTCCATTAGTAAGATAGTTAACAACCAAGTACTGTACGCCAATACAAATATTATTTGGATATTGTAAATATTGTGGAGAGGAAAAGGTCTGCCAAGTGCTCGTAGGGTCTGCGCTATAGACAAGTGGAAAATCGCTGATTCTATTCGAAATGTTTAAATGTCACTTCGATACGTTTGAGCATAATAACTAAGATATTATGCTATCGGCATGTCACGTGTTCAATGTACTAGTCTGACATGTCGTTAGAATAGATAGATCGAATAAATTGGCACTTGTCTAGGGGGACTGGTCACTTTTCGTGCCTTACAGTGGACCCGCGCGCAGTGGTCTCAGTGGTCTCAACCACAGACAGTTATACTTCCGCGGCTCATTGTACCTAACTCGTCATACGACGCCGACGCCACAAACGATCTGAATCACGCATTAAACATTACGCATAGACTATCGAGGGCCAGTAGACGTCTCCCTACCAGATGTCCATCTCAATTTATATTTATTTTAGGAAAGGTTTGGCACAGAGACATTTCTTCTTTAGATTGATCGGGATGGCTGAGAAAGCACAACTACCTGACAGAGAATTGCAGCTACTGGAATTATTTCACATTTTTCTCATCACAAACTTCGAAGAAGAGAGAGAAAGAGAGAGAAGCGGATTGCTATTTTAATGTTTTTTAATCCTAAGTCAAAAATAGTGCACCGTAAAAATAGAATAAATAAAAATAAGTTTTAGAATGTAGAAACAAAAGTCTTTCATACTTGATGTTATAGGCTCAATTTAAAATTTCATCGCCCCATTTCGACCGCTTTTGCAGAGAAACTAAAAATATTTTTCTTATTATTAGTTGAATTAGCAGTTTTTAAAACTGCTTCTGCTGCTGTTCTTTTTGTACCTTTTACGTACGGAACCCTAAAAAGATGCTGACTCTTCTCTTCTCTTATTGACGCGTACGGCGCGGCGTCTGACTCACACTAAATACCGGACGTCATCTGTTTACTAAACACTTGATCCACTTTACCAAAAATGCGTAAAGGATGTCCTCTAAATGCGACATGATCTTGACTTGTCACACACTAACATGATACTTTACGGTGGCCATTTTGCGAATTCGCCATTTTGAATTAGGAGTACAATGATCCTGGATTAAGAGCATTATACTGAATTTAGGGTTTTTTATTTTTTTATGGAATTCAATATACCTATAAAAACAATGTATTTTGTGGCGAACCTAATTTAAAACGTATTAGTATTACGCATCTGGCTACCTTTGGATGATGAAGAGATGTCAAGCTATACAACTTTCGCGGCACGTTATATTTAAATCTACATCAGCCACGGTCAATTTTAAAAAGATATTGGTGTGATATCGTCCAGATACTCCGAACTAATAGGTGATGTGCTACAAAAGGTTAATTAAAGAGTTGATATTTGAAACCGTCGGCAAGGAGAGGAAGCTTTAGAATTGTATTTGAATTGGATCATTAGTTGCTCTATGATCTGTACATTCTTCTGTGAGTACAATGCCATCCTTTGCGTGTACAAAACAATCTAAGTCCCTATCCTCCCTCAGTGGACAGTTAGCCAGGGTCGCGCCACACGTCTCACACTTCCGCACATAGTCCAACAACTCTCTGCTGTCCCTAATGAAGTAATGACTCATTGGTGCGCGCAGTAGATACTATTGTGTCAGACACGCGTGCTCACAATGCAAAGGGCCTAATTATAATAATTATTAATAATAATTAATTTGGGACTAGCCACCTAGTCCCAAATTAATTATTAATAAATAATTTATAATAATTTGATAGTTCGAGTACTTTTATTCTTTTACTTTTTTTAACCTCGTCCTGCCCATTGTGATTTTAAAACACCATAATATACTTCACGTGTCCTGCCCAACTAAATGAGAGTAGAGATCGCAATTATGCCCACAGTGAATTAAAAATCACATATTCAAATAATGCGCCTAAAATTTTAAACTGCCTCCAATTTGCTAGTTTATTACTTTGAGATGATTGGTTGGAATGTTTTCAATCGAGTAGCTATCATTTTGACGTATACAGACAAAAAAAATGTGGCATAAGTCAGTCCACAAGTTCAAGATGGCACCACATCCGAGAACAGGTAAGTTTTAATCCATTTTTATTTACATAATCATGCATGATTGGTGAAAAAAAAAAGCCTAATTTCAAGTTAAATAATTAGTAAATACAATCAAATAATACTTTTTGGTAATTCTGTTTTCTTTCTATTTTTATTAACACAAATAATCAATATATGATTTTAAAATCATTCTGTGCATATTTGAATAACCAGTTTTGATAATCTTATAGATTTAAGCGATAGCTATATTGAGGGCTTGCTGGATAATTCAGACATCGGTGACTACATCTCTTCCGGGAAAATTGCAACGTTCCAGAGTATAACCTTACACGCAGAAGGGAATCGGTAAGCTACGGTGATTTTTCAGGATCTGAAGGGGAGACTAGTGATGACAAGAACAACTTCAACATGAGAGGCCAAAGTAATCAAAGAAGAACAGGATGTCGATTACGAAGGTTCAGCTGGCCGTTCTTGTGGTCGAAGTAGAACAAAAGTCAACTTGCTTATTATCGTCTGATTCCACTCAAAATTCATGGTGTGAAAAAGAATATCAGCCTAAAAAAAATAATTTTCGAGAGCCTTTTTATCTGCCTAAAAATACGGCAGAATTCTGAATAACTGATGATGACTGACTGATTTAAACAATATTTTGATGAAGAATTATTTTTATGGTAAAGGTTATGCTATTTTGTACTATGATTGAGTTCTGTTTAGACTGATTAAATTAATAAAAGAATAATTAAACCCCATTAGAATGTTTTACTTAAATGTACCCATTGTCTTCTAAAGAGCACAAATAAAATATAGCTGATTTATTCATTTCTGCCCAATGTTCACTAAAAAGAACAAAAGATATAAACTTAATTCATACAAAAATACATAAAGTATAACTCCTACATACCCCCAAAAATATATAAAAAATAATATCATAACTGAAAGTCAAAATATTTTAAAACAAAGCCTTGGGCAGTAAAGACTTGAAATATACTGTGCTTTTTAAATCACATCGGGCATATCTAGCAAATTATGAAGAATGAGCCTGGGCAGGACGAGGTTAAAGATACTTATATTAAAAACGCGCTAATTGTCAATAAAGAAGTTGTAAAGTGCATGAGAGGGGGCCTACGCGATGGCGTGCTTAGGAAGTGTACAATGTGTACATACTAAAAGTTGTGGCGTCTCTGCGGAGAGCCAGAGCCAGGGTGAGCAGTACGATTGGTACAAAGGTATCATTAATTTTAGGTTTATTGCTAATATCTCAGAAATGGTATGTTCTAAGCTAAGTAAACATTTTGCAACTAAACAAAACTTATTACATAATCTACAACTATTTACTAAACACTTATTCCGACTTCCCAACCATTTTCGAGTTACACGCTCCGGAAAAGTGAAAATTGACAAAAAATAGTTTTATCAAATATTCATTAATTAAAAGTGTAGTAATAGTCTAGGACTCTAGGTACATCACATCGTGCACTGCGTCATCGACATCGAGCTATTAATTTATACAGTTTCGTCTGATCGTATTTCATAATCAAATAATGACAATACAAGTATGTTGCACACGTTTACTCTTCGGAAAAACAACGTAACGACAGTTTCCTTGTATTTGTCAATTTGAAATTATAGAGGAAGTCGATAAAACTATCTTTAGACAATCAGTTAATAAAGTTAATACAATCATAAATGATAGCTTTACGTTCGAAGGGTAGGCAGAGGTGCCTCACGCACATATATTGCGACCTATGTACGTCCCATATTCTAATAGGAGGCGAGTCTGTTGCCACTGACCGTGCTGTTTCCAAACTGACAATACGATGAAAAATGACTGAAAACTGACAGTTTGACGACGGATCCCTAAGCGATCGAACCCGGGACATGTGATACAACAGTCGCGCACAAAGCTGCAGCTGCGCCATTACGCACGTGTACTCATTACTTAACTAGGTACATAATTATGTGCAATTTCATGTTATCTACACTACGATTAGCGGTGCTATATGTAACTGGTGAAGTCCTTTATTTTTATTTACCACATTCACACAGCGCCACCTAGTCCAAATTAAGTTATTATATTTGCTTGTTTTATGGGTAGGTACCTACCTACTAAACAACTGATACACTACTTAAATACATTTTGTTTTTGTAAAAACAGAATACATACCTGTGAAACAACATAAGTACACTTATTATAGATAACTAGAAGTCGCGCGGGGCTTCGCCCCCGTCGTTTTTATTGTGCCACTGCTCAGCTCCTATTGCGCGTAGCGTGATGATATATAGCCTATAACCTTCCTCGATAAATGGGCTATCCAACACTAAAAGAATTTTTCAAATCGGATCAGTAGTTCCTGAGATCCTAGCGTTCATACATAAGATTTACACCCAGACGCAGAACAAACGATCATGCTCATCACACAAAGATTCGTCCTGGGTGAGAGTCGAACCCACGACCTCCGGCTTAGCAGTCAGTTTCAGTACAGTTTCCATAGGAAATTGTTTTTTGCGTGATACCGTATGGGTCACCAAATACATAGCTGGTTCAATATTTAAAGACAACACTGATCAGCGCTCGCTTAGGGAACAAGCCCTTTGTCGCGGGGGACTTTACAAACATACAATGAACAAACACAAAGTATTCCCAGACTCGAAACTAATATCTATGAATCACACAAATATTTGTCTCGTGTGGGAATCGAACCCACGTCACTCGGTGCGGCGATGTTAGTGGCGAGGTGAACACCTTAACTACGACGCCACAGTGACAGTTATTGGTAACATTCACACACACACACACACACTCGTAACGTGACATTGTAACACTTACATGTTAAGCCATTTCGGCAAGGTAAGTCTACAGATGGGTGACCACTTGTAGCATTTCCAGAGGTGCCACTTTGAAGTACGCATTTCAAGTATAATCCTCTGTTCTGCTGTGAAAGGATTATTAAGGCAAGGAGAACATCGTCTCCATAGCAACCAAAGAAATTGAACCGGGTACCTTCAAACCGAAGAGTTCAGTGACGAGCGGTAAACTCACGTGCAATGAGTTAGTGACGTGATTACAGAGTATTTATCGAGTCATTAGTGTTGTAACGTATCGATAAACGTTCTTTATCGATGGAGGACGCACTAAGTGTAACAAACTGTGCTAATCACATGAGGCAATGGCGGGAAGGATTGTTAGGTTGTGTCTTCAGATTGGTATGACAGAGAAAATATCTGCTTCATAATTGATTCTTCCAAAATTAACATACCTACAATATATATTTTTAATTTATATAATTTACACTATCGTACGCCCTAATTAATCCAGCTAATAATATTAAATCGCAGTGTAACAAATTATAAAAACAACATTATTTTAATTTATACTTTTTTCCCATTGTAAATCAAGTATGACTGCTCACACCCTTCCGGGTTCCTAAATGATGTTCATCTTTTATTCTGAATTATGTAGATAACTACATATATATGTATAAAGGCTAAATCCAAAATACATGATGGAAACTCACTTCCAAGATTAGGAAGGATATCCGGATAGTAATATATAATAAGTCAATCTTAAGTTTAAGCCCAGAGTCTAGAGAAGGCAATAGGCTCGTATTGCCTTTCTCCAGACTCTGGATTGATGATACCAACATAAAAACCCAATGGGTACCATTTTTGCTCGAGCCGGAGATTGAACCAGGAAGCTCTTGCGCAACTGTCGCTGCACCACCGCAGTATTTTCAAAAATGTTAATATCTTATGAAACAATCAATTAACTCCGAAATTACAAACGAGAAATTTAACATTTTATCGACATATTATCGAGCTTTTCAAACCATACCTAATATGCACTGGCGGATTAGTAGTCTTGGCCGCCCTAGGCCCCAGGCCATGTAGTATGTACCAGCCGCCCCTTTTTTGACACGATTGGCCGCCCCTGATATCTGGCCGCCCTAGGCCCGGGCCTACTGGGCCTTAGGGCCGGAATCTTCAATCCGCCACTGATAATGGTATTATTTTGAATCTGGTGGATTTCACAAATTTTCTTTCATGCAACAACGGGTTTAAAATCTGGTGTGAAAGAACTTGAACGTACAAAGTACATCCAGAGATTTATTTATAAACAACAGATACGTATTTAATTATTTATTGTTGTTAACGAGCGCTCTTGATGTGTTTATTACAATACAAAATACAATGCAATATAATTATGATAAGTCTACCATAGAGAACAGTCTCTATCACTGTAGAAGTACCTACTGACGTGTACAAAACTAGAGGCGACCTTAAATTATCAAAAATAGTCATACGTGATGCCATGAGTCGAGTGGAATAGGACTCGAGGCTTTTAAGAGCTTTTTATGAAATGATCTGCGATAATTACCCCAAGATATATGATGATAGCATAGTATGATAGCTTGTAGGAAGCACGCGCCCGGCGGAAGCTCGTCAAAGATCCCATTATTAGGTATTCATTTGTTATTACAAATTCAACGTTCGTTCTAATTACTTCTCATATTGCTTTCTTCATTACTGATTGTTGTGACTTGTGACCCTTGTTCCTGTTGCTCCGCGGCTAATAATCATACTTTTTTGAAGGGATAATGTCACATATTTAATTTATTTACTTAATTTTCTAGAATCAATCAAAATAAAATTATGTGTGTTGGGCAACTGTAAATGTAGAGAGAAATTGAAATATAATAAATAAATTATTTATTATACGACAATCAAAAATTAGTTAGTTAATGTCAAGACTGTCAAGTGTGTACCTATAACCTAATAAATTAAAACTTGTTAAAAATATAAAATTAAGAATTATTCTCTCTACGACAATAATGTTGTAGTCGTAGTACTACGAAGTATGCTGTCGTAGCGTGTAGCACTGTTATGGAGTTGACTATAACTACATTTCTGGGTCTCATTGAGTAGGCTGACTGGAGAAGTACTCCACATTACGGAAGATCACTATAGACTACATCACGATAATCAAAATGAATTGAATTACATAGGTATGCGACTTTTTTTTATTTCAACAACATTTCTGCAACTTTCTTTATCTATGAAAATGTTCATGGTTTGTTAATAAGTATGAACGAAACTTCCTGGGGATTTTGCGAAAACATGGATATATTAGACAATGGTGAAAATATTTCTCAACCTTACTGGTAAAAGACATGGTTTTTAAAAAAACACGAGTCACTGGTAATATTGCGAAAAAAAGTAACCAGTTATGAAATAAGGGGCCAAGTCGGAGCGCCCAAAAGAAGTCCTTCTCTGATTGATGGCAAGTAAAACATCAATAAATCACGGACTTTGTTTATCTATATTATTTTCACCATGGTCAATATATCCGTGTTTTCGAATGACCAAATCATCATAGAACATAAAAAATAATGCTCTTATCTGCCCGTGTTTCAATGCTATCTGACCCATTTATAACACTACCGGGGCAGATGATACTCAGTCTGTGCCATCCGCCCCGGTAAGCGACGGCGTCTTTCACCGGGGCTGTTAGAACCTACTAATAAAAATGAGTCACAAGTTGGGACAAACAATTTGCAGTTATTATTTGTTTCCTTATTAATTTAGTTATTATATTAAAATTAAAAAAAAAAAAACATCCAAATTTATACTGCTATTATGAAAAAGTAAAATAAGACTTATCAAAGTTATTGGAATCACTCTGTGAGAATGTACCGCAAACAAACATTTTGCTGAGCAAGCCATTTGTCGTGAAATTGATTCAAAAGATTCCTCAATGGGGAAAAGCAGCAAGCGACACTTAGGTATAGTATTACACCACCCCATTTACATAGTAATAAGGAAGATGCTAATTGTTTCTCATACGGAAACTTGGTGTTATTTCTTCATAGTGTCTGACGTACCACTAGGAGTTTCCTGTGGGAAATTTGAATGGAAATTGTCATGGCACACTTACATATATGATAATTGATTAAGATGCATATCTCTTTTTAAAAGGCCGGTAACGCATACTGCGAGCCCCGATGTTGCGGACGTCCATGGGTAGCGGAGATCACGTAACACATTGCCCGTTTGTCACCTATATTATTAAAAAAAAAATTAGAATTTATGTGAAACACAAAGAAAATATAATTAATATCAGAAGCGTAATGGTTTTAGTAAAAACCTATTAGAATAGAATGTACTTTTATTTTTATTTTATTTCATTTGAAGAGTTTACTACTACATGCACCTGACTCTTAGTAATTAATTATATTATTATGCCAATTACAAACTACCACATGTGGGCTAAATGCCTTCCACAATATTTGAAGGAGACCCGTGCCGTGCCTAGCTTTTCAGATGTGTCAGCTTTGAAATGATGATGACATATGGGCACTGGGCAGCAGCAGACTTTGTAACATATATAATATAATATAAAACAGTGATTATACTCGCAATTTATGCCAGCAAAGTAAGTAAAATGAGAAATAGCTACTACAAAACAGATCATTTGTGTATTACTGTTACTAACTGGACTGCCGAACCCATCACATGATCATAGTATTTACTTTACTAAGAAGACGAGATGTGGACAATTTAGTTTTTGGTTTTATTTCAGAGAAAACTGACGTATTTTCACTGTAAGTTTTTCCAAATAAAGGGTTAACGTAAATCTTAAATAGGTATTTAATGGAATCGTTTTTCTAACGCAGTAGAAAAGTAATTATTAAACATTAGGTTTTGCTTGAAAAATTTTAAAAAGATGAATATGTATATTGTGTCCCATGTTCCGCTGAGGCGCATCTCAGTCCACAGCCTTAGTTTACAGCTTCAGACGATCGCGGGAGCATCGCATCTCATTAGTTCAGTTCACCTGGACGCGACGGACGGTCGCAACCACTCGACAACATTACTAAACCACTCTCATTAGAAAATATCTTTAATTGGTTTCAAATCCTGTGTTTTAAAGAATAAGGTGCAATTTTAAAATTCAAAAATGTGATGTGTTTTTGGCTTCGTGGAAATTATTTTAAGTGATATTTTATTAAGGTCTCATGACTGATTAGTACTGATTACACTGATAACAGATTTTTTTATGTCACCATCATTAATTATTCATCTCATCACCTCATATAATTCTGGTCTCATTATATTAAAAATTCACTATAAGAAAATCCCATAAATAAAGATTTATTATTTTTAAAGTCTGAATTAATTTGTATAAATCAATATGCACCACATCAATACCACATATTCGTATAATTAAATAATTTTTATTTTTTTACATTAAGTTGACTCACATTTCATATAATATTATTTCACTAGTTCGTCTCACATGTGTGTGTGTGTCTCGTACAATAACTAGTTACTACAAAGTTACCAAATCTGTACAATATTATCTCATCGTTTTATTACCTACTAGTAACAGTGTATTTACTATTTTGGTCTGTTTTATTTCAACTTACACGATTGAAGTAATCATCCTCATTCACTCTAACTAGGTATATCCTAAATCACTAAGTTTACATTTAGTTTGTGACTGAGCCTGTAAGGTATAAGCTGTTTTACTTTTTATCCGAACTCTTGAATCGCAAAAATGGCGAAAATAGTAAAAGCGAAAACAATAAAATTTGTATAAAAGAAATTTCCAAATAATAGTTAAACTGAAAAACAATGGAATGAATGAAACATTTGGCTATTTTTTGTGCCCCATAACATGTGAAATTTATTTAAGAAGTGAACCAAGTGGAGTATAGTATGTTCTCGCCCTCTATTTCCTAAATAGCTGGCTATATGACGGTGTGAAGTACCTCTGCTACATTGAATGCGATTACCTCGCATACTCCTCCCGATTCATCGACATGGAACACAGTCATTATCGGGAGTAATATGTTATATTGATTGATACTTAAAACGTATTGCTTACTGTAAGGTTTCATGAAAATCCATTCAAAATGTTTACGTGAATGAGTAACATCCATCCTCACAAACTCTTTTTCATAATAATACTCCAAATTTTTATACTTTTTAGTTGCAATTATTTTATTCTACTCTTTGTACGCACACCCCTAATTTCTTAAATAATTAATTTGAAATGTGGCGATGAGTGGTCACCAGTATTTTGATACCTTTCTATAATTTCCACGACAGCTAAGATCTTCGAAATACCGCGTACAATTAAACGACTGTTATTGTCAATGTGTCAATATTGAAGTGTGACGATGAAGTGGAAGCGACAGACCCTGGTGTCGGGGGACACCTCCGAGGATGAGATCGGGCACAGCTACTTGAGCACTTTGGTGAGTACACTACGTAGGTACTATTGGTTGGAACTAGAACTTAACACATATCCTGATAAGTTCATTATCAAAATTCGTTGTTTTAAAGTTTCCTCCTGCTGGACGAGTCTTCTGATAAAAGGAAGCTCTGGTAACACTATGTTATCACACTGGCCAGATGGATTAGATTTATTTTGAAAGTTTTTCATTTCATATACGGGCATTGTCGCCTTCTTCGTAATGATGGAAATGAAAGGGGTGGCTTATAACTATACGGCACATATTTTTTTTTTAATTGCATCATCCACCTTAGAGAGGGAGTTAATCCTTCAGAAACCAGATCCTCTGTGTGGTACTTACTTAAGTTGTGGAATTAATTGTTCGCAGTTTTCCTGAGAATTTATAATTTTAACTGGCAATGCCTAATATCCCAAAGGTAATATTGATGAGTCCGCCAACTACCATAACTGGTCAGCACTAGGGAGGCTGCTTCTTTGTAACATGAAAACTAGTATTACAAATATACGAATATAAAGTAAGTTCGCGGTGTTCTCTTAGTTGCGTGTGCACATCAACATGGTAACAATCAATGTTCCCTTATTTGGAAACTATGACAATATCATTCATTCGTTTGATTCCGAAGTTTATTTAACAAATTAACGTTAACCTTTTGAGTCTTTTATAAACTATGTGTATAACACATATTAGGACTGTACATTTTGTGTTTTAATTAAGTTACTCTAGAGTCTAGTCGACTCTTTCGACATCCTGGAGTAGAAACACTGGGATGACAGATTGTGCCTATTCTCATTCTTATTTTTATTCGACACCGTTTCTATTTTTACTCCGTGTTCTGTTTTAAAAACGAAACTCATTCGTAATTTCCGTTTGTCGTAATTGTCATATTACTATGTAATCAATGCAACATCATTTTCCTCATACAACAGTAATACTAGCTCAAATACTAGAAATTACCAAGTAGTCAGTGTTATATCGGGTGAAAACTTTAAAGCAGGCAGCAGGCAGGCTTCTTTCGCAAATGCCTTACGTCACTCAAATGAACACGCAATAATTTTGTGACTTACAGAATTAACCCTTAAACCTTTTTTTTGTCTCAATCATAGCCTGTTCCTTTCAAACATAAAATGATCGAACCTAAGGTCACCTTGGTATAAGTTCAACTGAGTTCAAGAAAACTTTGATGTGATATAAACATTAAGTTACAAAAGGAACCCCTTTTTTGTGTAGGAAAATGTTGTTTATAATTAACTGCGACGAAGACGGTAAGGCTCCGTAAAGTGATGTGCAATTATACAGAATCAAAACATATCACGGATATCGACTATTTTTACGTAAATTATTACGTATTTAATTACGTAAATTAAAATAAGCACGTGGCAATCTAGCTACCTACATAAGGAAAATTCAGATAAATCTCCAGGAGATTCATTACGCCGCATATTAACTGCCACCTCAGTCAGTTATACTATTTTATCAAAAATCACTGTTGATCATAGTAACTGCTTGCCCAAGAAAAAAATAAATATTACCTAATTAATAATTAATTATTAATACCTAATTAATTATTATAAAGTAATGGTTCAACAGTGGAAATTGAACATGTTAAGGATAATGATGATGATGATTATGTTTTACCAAGCGTTTTAATTTCGTCCAGTTATGGACGCCATGCGCCAGAAAGACTCTGTACTCAGACTGAAGGATAATTTAGTCCACATGTTGGCAATAAGTGTTTGCCTTTAAAATTTAAATATTTTGCAATAATCGACATTTTCAGGATTGTAATTTACTGCGAAGAGTGTAAAATAGGTGAGTTGTACTGAGAGAACTGCCCATGGAACCCACTAGAACCCACTAGAACCAGAGCGAAACTTCAAAATATTGTAGCAAACCAAATATTACACACCACTAGAAAGCACTAAATCTCACAGAGTAGGTACGAGTGGTGGTTCATGGTCAGTAAGAGTAGATCTTGGCCACCCCTGACAGAGACGGTATAGCACTTTCTATAATATTTTCTAATTATGAATCAGGGTCCAAGGCTGCGTTGCGCTTCACGTGATTGTGTGGGCGTCGAGTGCTAACTTGACCGTGTTTAGTGGATACTAATGATTGATTTGGTTGTGATTAGCGAGTGATCATATGATGATTGATACTTCGTGGCTTCGCCTAATTTGTGTGTTATTTATGATGTCAGCGCCACCCGCCAGTGCTCTTAGTGCTAACCGCAGCGGTTTTTAACCGCTACATTTTGTGACTAATACAAGCGGTTTTTTTCTCGCGGCCGCAGTGCCCGCGTCTCGAGGGTTACTCGGTTTATTGGTTACCGCTCGCGGGAAACCTGTGGCGTGTACTTAGTGATTTTGCTATTTCATTTTACATACTTTGTAAGCTAGATGAATTAATGCGTTTTAAGTTTTTTATAGTTACAGTTAGCCCGTATCATCCCACTGCAGCAGGGCAAAGGCCAGTGTTGTTTTATAGTAAAAATATATTTTTATCTTAAATCCGATTAAACTTGACCCTCACCAAGATGGTAAATACCTTGAGAAATGAAATAAAGCTTATTCGTGTATTTATACGGTCAGTTTATTATCCTAAAGTTTTTTTGTTATGACCTTACGTTTTGAACAGGGATATGAAGTTGCTTCATTTTGAAGCAAAAAATTCCATCTTGAAATATTTATAATATAATATCTTGAATGTTGTTTTGTGTTGTTACGTGAATTCAGGTTGCAAACGAAAAACTTGTGAAATGAGTATGACAAATGGTTATTTTAACAGTACTTAGTTGACAAGTCGATTTCAACAAAATGTTAGGTATATTATATATTTGCATTATTATGTATAAGGTAATTACAGAATGGCACAGTATCGACAAGCTTTATAAATGTGTTACAACACAATTATCAGCAAGTAGCAATATATAATGTAACATATAATATAAGTAAGTACATACATATTGTGTCTGGATACATAATGATCACTTTCTCTAAGAGATAACGGGTCATATAATGTTATTTATGTGTTTATTGTAATTAATGCAAGTGTGTGCACTAAGCGTGCCCATCTTGTTGTTTGTCTGTTCGTACACATAGCGTCGCGCGTAGTACATTTCGCGCTACATATAGTCTTATTTGATCGAGCCTATTGCCATTATCCGGTCTTATTTCCAGCCTCCGGGCTGATACTACAAAATTATTTCATGACAGAAACCTAATAACGTTTTTACCTAACCCGGGAAATGAACCCAAGACATCTGCAGTCGAACACTTTGTATCAAGTATTCCTGCTTTATTTAAAGTTTCATCAAATTTACAATTCTGATAAAACTTTACGCAATAATTTTTCACTTCTGAATGATTACTTATTGAATAGTTCGAACTAATTATTCAGCAAAACTTAAATTATTTTTTCAAAAACTCTGCGTCGTGGGGAACTTTACAAATAAGTATACAAGTATGGGAGTTAAGTTAAGTTCGCCTTATGCGCACTCACTGTGAACTTTCGCCACGACACAAAAGCCCACAGTGCGCGCCACTAGTCTATCAAGATTGAGTGTGTGCAAGTTTACGGTTACGTGTATTTAGAGAACATTATTTCCCAGACTCCACCAAAGCGAAAAAGAAACGAGATGACATGACATGTGTTATGTTGTTGCCCGACTGTTGTCAGTCGAGAGACCTGATATTATCTTATTTATGACACAGTGTACGTATTGTAAAAACAAACGGTACTAAATTCTCCTTCACCCTGAAAGTGATCTAATACCTATATTGTCACGAAACGTGCACAATCGGATAACAATAAATATATTATAATATGTGGTCGTATATCGTTGACAATATGTCCGACATTTATATAGGAGTATAAGTCTAGTCACGACTTCCCCAGTTTACACGGTGGGTATAATGAACGCATCGGCTTGATACATTGTTGACTATTTAGATCAAGTTCATGTGAAACATGTAACGTTACTAATGTAGACGTTCTTTGTATTTATAAGAAACAGTAGAATTGCTAAATAGACTAGATAGACTTCATTTCGCTTCTCTTTAAAAGAAAGCTTCTGGATGGAGCATAAATGTCTCGGTCGCGTCGCTAAAACTTTGACTTACCTCGGTATACCGTTTTTAAACGCCTGTGTCCGTTAAAACGCCCACACACGAATGTTCCCATTCCACAGAGTGCATACATGCTATCTTTATTCGAACTTTAAAAAGTCTTTTAGAAAATACTTTCATTGAGTTTCTATATTTTATTCTTCGTGAAAAACGTGGACTTTCATCACTTTCATTCATTCTCATCTCGTAGTGTCTTGTATACATTAATGCGTCGCTTCGCGACAGATGCGAACGACTGCGACACCCAGATTCGGAGAAACTATCTGTAGATTACACATTTTGTAGTGTCATCACCTTAAACAGTAGACCAATCCGAGGTTGCTTTAAACCACTCAAATGTCCAACAATAAGGCCTCGTGATAGTGTGCACATTAAACTTACTACTCACTTGCCCACCATAAAGTCCGTATTTGTATTGATATTGTCTACACAAATAAATGCCGGTTATATATTACCCGCTCTGCGATGTCATATATAATATTCAGTTGACCTTGAGACGGGGTCAAAGCGACCCTCGCGGGGCCTGGCTCTGCCACACTTATTTATTATATTTTACGGATTATGGCCTAAATACTCTCAGCTCTCTAGATAGAGGAGAGGAGACCCGAGCCCAGCAGTGGGACATTAATAGGATGCTGATGATGATGATGAACTACGATGAACCCTAAAAAAATAATACTTGTGTTCTTATTTATGTACTTATAGTAGGTACAATTTAAGATTGACAATAAGAATGTTTTCACATTGTGATTTCAGCGACTACTTCATTGTCTCATGCGCGCTCGGTAGAACGGATGCTGTTATGAGTCTCAACAAAAAAACATGTAAAATTGGTGGCCAAGACTCAGAAGCTCAAAACGCTTTCGCTCTAAAAAGTTATCAGATCCTAGGAAAAACCAAGCCAACTTATCAGATCGAAGCAAAAGTGGGATCTCAGTTTTTTTTTTTTGTTAAGAGAGAGACTAGGGGATCCTCTCTTTGTGGGAGTGGGAGTCCATACCAGATTTTAGTTTTCTAGGGTATCGGGATGTAGCCTAGAGGTTTTAACGAATGCGTGAGTGTGTGTGTGTGTGTGGCCAAAGCTTCGTAGCTCTACAAATAAATCTATAACTAAAAAAAGCTAACATATTTTATAATTTATAACACCTACAACATCCCTAACTACATATTATCCTGCCAATTTGAGCTCTGGTGTTAACTGGAATTAAACTGCTGGTATGAGGGTTGAAAATGACGCGAAACGGTTCTAGAGAAGGTAGGTAGTGCCTCGCCCGCTTTTTATTTGTTCGTCTTGACGGGTATGTTATGTTATTTTAGATCTTATGTAATAGGGGGCGAGACTATCTCTATTAACTATTATTGTTATCAGACTCCAGCCCCATACTTAGAATTTCGTGATAGAGAATACCAAAACGTTTTTTATCTGACCCGGAAATCGAACACAAAGCCACTTGCAATCATATACACTCACACTGCGCCACTGTGCCTGTAGGATTTTGTGATAACAACCAACACAACTTATTTGATAATATCTTGTTCCTTGTGAGCAATGAGCATCAATCAACAAAAAGCAGTTAGTAGTTAAACTAGTTAGATATAAATGTGGTATGTAGACCAGACTGTCCGTACTAGGTACTGTACTAGGTACTACTATAGGTAGGAAGGTGTTCACCTAATGCACTACAACTGTGGCACGCGATGTGTTGTCGTGTTGCTTGTAAGGTTAATGTCAATGCGACGAGAAGAGGAACTGAGTCAAACTTGCTTAGAGCAGCTTTGGTGTTATATCGTTCCCAATGGTAACACAATTTTGAAATATTTGAATTAAGTGCACAACTGCACACATTTATTGAATAAATGTTAAAATTATGAGAACGTCTCGAGTTTAGCTCTAACTTATTTATTTGTGTGTGAAGCCGACATTCGCATGATAGTTTCGCTTCCCTGGACTGCGCAGCGCAACGTCAGAGTCTTTAGTCTTAGTCTGAAAAGCATAATTTTATCCTCGTACAGTCAGCATCAAAAGTAGCTGAACCATAATTTCACAACACATGTATACCGTAGCATACATACATAACTTACATAACAAGACTAGTGCCAAAATTGAATTCTCATCGTAAATTACTGACCGTACCTACAAACTTTCCTAACTTGCGGCTCTAGCGAGAGAAGAAATAAATGCATATTTTATTGCTCAAGATTTAGATTATTGTAAAAATTCTATGGTCATATATATCCCATCCTCGCTTCGCCTACACTTTAGTGGAATCCTGTCTCATTAATTAACACTAACCAGCTCAATTTGTACACAATAATTTGTTCAGACTTCCCCCAACCTTCCCACGATATAACTATCAAAGTGCAAGAAACCCAACACTAAGAGATTATACGAGTGAGTGTTGCCGCGCCACAATTGGTGTTACAAGTAATTGTGAAGTTTACCTCATCAGACGGTATTTCCTCTCCTCCCACAGCTCGTATGATTGTGTAATGGGACTAACTGTCGTACAGGTGTAGTGTGTCCATCTGCAACTTGACGCCCAGCGGCTGCGTCCGGTCATGTGACCTATGATAATGCACCTTATTAGGTTCCTGAAGCCATTAATGACCTGTGTGAACATTACTTATAAACACAGGGATGATTCAATAGACGTTACGGTAGGGCCCTAGTTTGTTTTGCCACCGATATTGGGGTTGCCATTACAGCCCAGGAGTGATGGAATGAAACATCTCATAATTAGTTACAAAAGTATTGACTGAAAGAGTAAACAAATACATCATACACCCGTTTATATAAAATTAATAATGCAAAATATTTGTTACTTTAATCATTGGGTAAGGAGCCTACTACTTGCCTGGTTGTGTGACTGTTTTAAGAAGACATTTTGATTTAAGAAGTGTGTAATTTTGGTCAATTTATTCCAACGTTTTGTTTGTATATTGTTACTTATAGATAAACGAAGGCTACAATAATAAAAATAGATTTACAAATTATACCTCCGCAGTGATAGTGAACAAATTAGCAATAATCTACGACAGTTTGTGGTTAACCAACAGTGCAAAATGGCAAAATATTATCGCAGCCGCAAAAATAAATAAACTAGTAAATAAATATAGAATGTAAATTAATTACGTCGAAATAATTATATTATTTATCAGCCGTTATCCTGTCACTGACGAAGGTTCTACACAGACTGCACTTTAGTACTCGATAACAGTACCATATATCCGGTCCAATTTCCAAATCTATCCAATCTTAACACATCACAAAATTTCTTACTACTACTCGTCCATGACCCGACCTGTCGTTCCACAGCTAACGGGGGTCAACTGTCAACTTTTTTCTTGGACAGTTTAAGAGTTAAACCTATGGATATTAAATAAACTATTTGTAAGTTAAGTAATTATTACATGCATGAATGTAAACTGTAGAATACATGCCTTATTAATAATAGTCAATAGCAAGTACTTTATAGCTTTAGATTTATAGACGCAAAATTGATCAACGGTCGAACAAGCAAGTGATCCATTGGAGGTTTTATTTATCCTATTGTTATATGGAACCCTAAAAATAACCCAACATAAAGCATACTTAATCAGCGAACCGTCTTAATAACGCCAATCATACACAACAACAAGATAAACAGCATATAACTCGTGACTCCCACATTTACAACACATTAGCTAATCGTTGTACCGCCACAACGCACCACCGCACCGCACCGCACCACACCATGACTCTTACATAACCATGCGTTATATATGTTCATCTTAGAACAATCAGTACTCTATGAGATTACTATCGCACTTCCGTTAATCTGCACTTAAGTATTTAATTGTACATAATATATGTAGGAGATTAAATTGTTGTTATTAGTGACAGCGAAAATTCAAGCTATTATTATCGTTATTATATTGTCACAGATAGATTCCTGTTCCCTCACGCGCTGTGCCCACACCTCGTCGAGTTCTACGTCGACATATTGATACAATATTCTACTCCTACTAGTAGTATGAGAGGTAGTCAGCAGTTACGAGTATTGAGTAAGGAATTACAACATTACCTCTGTCTGTATAACAATATATATAGTAAGCTTTTAGACCATCTCATGGAAAATAACACATCGGTAACCATTTTCTATAAGTTGTAGACAGACAGTAGACCACCGCCGCGTCGCGAGCAGGCAACATTATTCTATCTAGCGTGCTCGTGAAACCGGCTGTGAATCTGTCATGATAAAACTTTTTGGGTTACTCGTGTCTACATGTAATAAGTTTAACCTCTTTTTGAATCAAAACTGGCTTTTATTCACAATACCAATGTTTTCTGGTCAGGGTTGTGTTATTTCTGTGAACTTCACAATCAGGTTCATTTGCAATCAGACATACAAAGTTCCAACTCATAACTACAATGCAAGCGAGCAGAATACGTGCGTCTCTTTGAAATTTTTGGGGAATAGGTACTCTGAATTTCGTCATTCGAATGTTCGGTTTTGATGTCGCTGTTAAATGTAAGAAAATTAAGATAGGTCGCTGTCACTTTTAAACACAATGACACAATGTTTTGCGATATTGGGTAATATTCTTCTATCTCGTTTTCAATTCCTTAACTTAGAATTTGGTTGATTGACTTTTTGTCAATGTATAAAGTGTCTAGGATTAATGACAATAGAATCACAAACGATGACAATACAGTAATCATTCATGTGAGAGGCCTATGTCCAGTGTATAGTTCTGTTGTAGGCTTATGGTGTTGATTATAAAGATGACGATGGTGATGAGAGATGAGAACTTTGAAGTAGATAGGTATTTGCAGTTTTGTAATAGTTTCAATTGCTGATTCGAGCTTTAAGCTGGTGGGAGTTTAATGATAGAAAAAAGTGAGATGGAAACAAGATCCGCTAATAGAAAGGAGCTTTGCAATGGCTTCAAAATGCTTCAAAAAAAGAAATTCATAAATGCACTGACTATTTACTAATATATCTCAGTATTATGGCTATCAAAATTACATCTGGAATTCAAAACTTATGAGTACACTAAATATCTTTTATAAAATTTCGGCCATGTAAAGTCAAGATGTTTGCCGATAGAGTAAACCGGCTTACGGTAAAATTTCAGTGAGCAAACATTTTGTTTGCCGAGGGTCTTAAATATTAAGATAACACGTCTCTGCGCGTAATAGACCTTCAAGTAATGTTTGTATAGATTAAGATTATCTTGTAAATAGGAGATTCGCGATTGCGCCAATGTTGGGCCAAATATTTGTTTGGATATGCGAAGATTTGGTTCTGGGTTGTGCATATATACAGAGTAAAATGTAGCTGCTTAGTGCTTAGTGCTTAGTAACGTAAATACTCATAAAGGCATTATCATTAATCCTTTAATTGCGGACAATGCCTTCAGCGGCACACCTAACTACATGGTAATCAATAAAAAGCAAATTGCTAGTTATGAAATAAATTGTATTTGAAGCAATTTTTTTCTTAGACATGTTTCACTCGCATTTATATTACAGGAAAATGTTACTAAAACAATTGTATTAGTAGTACTTAATTGGGTTTCTTTAGATTCTTGCTATTAGTAATTAGACGCACGACTTGACGAATGGTGGAATTAATTTGAAACACGATGCGATTGGTATACTCGAGTTTTTCCAAACATTTAATCAGTTATGTTTAAAAAGCAATACTTGATCAATAAACTGTTTGTTATCAATCCGTGAAAGCTGTTTCTGTAACGACCACATTTAAGTTCCCTTACATTTCACAAGACAACCTCAACCAGTCGAATGTCCAAATAGGGAAGGGACCCCACACAGGTTTGAGTCTCTGTCGAACGTATTCTTATAATAATCATCACCTCAAAGAATTCAACGTACCTACCTACCTACCCACCCACCCACCCATGTAAAACAGACGACATACATCTATAAATAGCATGCTACCCACGTATCTTGGAGTCTAATTGTAGCATTAATTGTAATACTGGACACATGACGCGTTGTATTAGATATATTTAGTATTCACCTACTCGTACTAGATTTCACTTGATCACTCATAGGTTTACTGCGACGCACATATGGCGACATTCCTGTACATTGTGAGCCGGTCACTACTTCATTGCTGAAGGGGAGGCACACGTTTGGTAAAGCAAGCATCGATAGACTACACGAAGCGCTTACCATCAGCTGAATCATAAGCTTCTTTGTCACCGTGCTGGTGTACCTAAAAAAATAAATTATTAGTTTTTAGAAAGATTGGAACACTATTAATATAATGTTCTAAATTGCGTAGCTTGGGGGTTGCGGTTTGTAAACTACTCAAGTATCATCATCTCAACCCATAAACGTCCCACTACTGGGCACGGGTCTCCTCCACTCAAGTATGAAACTATTATTTTGTGGATCATACAAAATTATTGTTCTGTAAAATCGTTCACTAATTGAATGGTACACCCTCATTTCAACCCATAATCGTCCCACTGCTGGGCGGCGGGTCTCCTCCAAAGAATGTGGAGGAAATTTAACCTGCTATACCACACTGACCTTTTACAACACCACCTTAAAGGCAAATTCGAAACAAACCCTATACCAAACCAAACGGGTTGAGATGGGGTAGTGACACACAAAATGTCACCACATTTTGTATTCCTAATCCGTTACTATACGAATGAAGGATACACCATACGTGACCATAATTCAATAGTAATATTGCAATATTACTCAGTAACAAATAGATTAGATTAGTTGAGACGACTAGAAATTGAAAAAAGGTCGTCGGACAAGATAGCGAAGATATCAGTGCAAATATCTAGTACAAGTACTACACTAATTCTATGTGTTATACGAGTATTAGCGAACGCCTTGAGACATCGGATATAGAAGATTAGGGACGGCTTTAGGGCTGCCGACTTTATTTTTAAGAAATATAGTATACTTAATACTTACTTATTTGTAAGTAATGCCTGCCACACACCTTCAAGTATACTTGCGCAAACTCAGACTTGTACAAGTCTACCGTAACGTGTGTGTAGAAAGCAATTTTGTATCGTTGTAGACTTACGCAAGTCTGAGTTTGTACGAGTCTATAAGATGTACTTTCAACCAAAATAATTTTGAACATAATCGGATATGCTGAAAAACTGTGCTTCTTAACAAAAGGACGTAAGCGCTATGAAGATACGCTCTTTTGCTGCGGAACCCTACATTGAGCATGGTCCGAAATGCTCTTAACCAGTTTTTAAAATGTTGCGTGAGTGCTTGTTGCTTTTATTGAGCCTCAACACAGACTGAGCGATTGTAACATTTTAATTATGGATGTGTGGACCTCAAAACCCATTAGTTGAATGACGTCCGTGGACGACCAAGGCAGATCCTTGTCTCTGTGTAGAGCAGGCAGTATGTGTATGTGTATATGTATGTTGTATAATTAGACAACCCTAAGCGGGTCATACCTTATCTTGTACAGTAGGCATGTTTGGTTGTCACAATCCTTGTAATTCGATTAAATAGTTTGTAGGACATGTAAATCCACAGATGTACAATAAAACAAGGCCGATCAATAAGACAATGAAATGTTGATAACATTAAATTGTTGTTAGTCTTGCCTTACGAGTACTCGTAGCTATATGACGTTCTGTAGACTCTACCTATGTCTGCCACGGTGCGGTGGCGTAGCGGGAAGTGTATGCGACTGCTACGCAAAAGCTCCCAGGTACGATTCTCGCTTTTGGAAAAATTAGGGTTTTTGACGCGAAATTCTCATGGGAATGGCAATATGCTCTCATCATGTGTTAGCTAGCGATGTATGGGTGTATCACACCCATACATCGCTAGCTACCCGTATGTTAGGTCTATGTTAGAGAGTGAGTCTTGTCTAGTCTCTGAAAGCCATTCAAGTAAAGAAATTATTTTTAGTTGTATACTATATATGTACCTGTATGAAGCGATGGTGGCTGAATGGATAAGTGATCCGCGTGCTAAACACACGGTCCAAGTTCGATTCCAACCAACCAATGTGGATTTCACTTTGTGAAATTTATATGTACTAGTCAAGTGACTTAACATCTGCTGACGGTGAAGGAAAACATCGTGAGGAAACCCACATACCCTAGAATATGTAATTCTAAGTGTATGTCTGATCCACCAACCCTCATTAGACCAGCGTGTGTGGATTATGGCCTTAACCCTCTTAGCTCTCTAGATAAAGGAGAGGAGACCCGAGCCCAGCAGTGGGACATTAATGGGTTGCTGATGTATGTATGTATGATGTATATATTCCTGCCATTAATATTGAACAATTCTTTTATAAAATAGATACTTTTATTATCTACATTACATATTACCCCAAGGTCCCTCCCTACTTCATTCATTCTATTATTATGCAGTCATCTATCTACCGAGATCTCCAACTCCTTCAGAATTGCTAGAAGTCACTGGATTCAGGTTCCCTTGAGTCGACAGTTAGCGAAATAATAGACGAAAGCCGGTGTTTATTAGTCGCTTGTGTTTTAGACTAAAGATGACAAGTTTTGACTGCTCTTACACTTACTACCTCCATATTGTATTCGTATAAACGTTTCACGTAATGTTTTAGATTTGCACGCCCGTGCCGGTTCCACACAATCTTCATTATTCAGATAATCATTTCTTTAGGACGTTCCGAATAAAGATGACTATCATTTTTGATCATAAATAAATACGAAAATACTTCTAAATCGTGAGCCAATGAGTTATGGAATAAGTCCATAACTCATTGGCTCACGATTTAGAATTAGTAAATCCATGAACCAAAAAGATTTCCCGTGGATTTGATCAACGGTAAACCACCCAACTAAGTTATTCCTACTAATCACATGCTTGCTTTTGTGCAAAGAAACCTTCGCCCATAGAGTGTTAATACACAAGACAACGTGCGAACAATTACCAATTTATTATCTTTGCCAAACAGAGATAATCTGATAGGAAATTCAAACAAAAGCGGGATTCAAGGCTGCTATTGAGACCATTCGGCTCAGTACTTCCACTTTCTCAGTAGCTGTTGGTGTCATTAATGTTATGATCACCTCTTTGTCTATGTATTCCGGTATACCTTTTATTTTGTACCGGTATCTTCCGTCTACCGGTATTTAGAAGTGAAGGGTTACTAATTGATTTAAAATATGAATACAGATGAAATAATCGAGAGAGGTGAACGTGTCGTGGTATGTGTACAACAAGAAGCTAAATAGATAATTTATTGGATATGATGGGAATCTATTGTTTGAGGTCATCGGACCACCGACGTGGCGTTTTGAAAATTTGGCTAGCATTATTATATTTAATTTCGAGTGTACTCATTTAGATTCAAGAAGAATAATTTTAACCACAACAGCTCGGTATTTGAACCTTGATTTCACGCAGATTATACAAAGTCCTGGACTAGGTAGATGAATTTATTATTTATTAACATAACAATATATCTACTTCGGTGTAGTAATATTATAAATTCAGTATAATTATTCTGTGTAGATATTTTGGTAAATACATATCGTCGATTTTGTGCAAAAGTTAAATAAATAGGTAAATAGATAACAACAATAAAGATATTAGAAATACCTATAATTTATAGAACTTTTTTTTTCAATAATAGCCGACACAATCGTTAAATTTAGTTTCAAATGTTATTTTGTATCTAGTATAAAATAAATTAGTGTAATTTCAAACATTAACTTAATTCAAACGTGTACAGAAATATCTTAGTAATTACCTAACTAATGTATAAAATTACAATTTACAATAAATTATTGCCAATGTCCAATATAACCTAATTAACCAAACTCTTGTATGGTCCACAGATGTATGGTCGCTATCAGCGCGACCTAAGCGAAGCGGCTAGAGAAGAAGCGAGACGACTCAGAAGACTTCGCAAGAAGAGAAGAAAAGACGACAAGCTCCGACAGAAGGAGCTCGAGGCTAGCGGGAAACATAGACCTAGGGGGAAGTTCTTTAAAGTATTAGGTGAGTAGGTACCCGCACTACCCACCCTACACTCACAGACGTGTTTATACGAATATTGGGCAATAATGCTAGCCATCTTTGGATGTGATAAACATACAAGTATGTGTGAGGTACACACTTGAGAAAAAAAAAGAAAACATCCATTACACAGTATTTTTTGATAATTAAATATTGTACTTCATTCATTTAAAATTCGTCTCGTATTAATTGGTCTATTTATGAGTTTAGAAACCCAAGATACGAGTATGTATACTTGAATACTTTTTATTCTCAAGTTAGGTAAAAAAACTTATGTGAGTAGAGATTATTAACCTGAGACTTGTAACAGCATTATACTTTGCTTCGATATCATCTCGATCTTCTTTCAACAAGTTATAATGGTAATACTAAGAAATTCTTCTATTTTGAGGTATACAGGGTGCCCACTGCCCAGTGATCAATTTATTTATTAGGATGAGAATCCTCTCAGCACTAACAATAAAGGAGCGGCGATGTTTGTCTACGTGTGGTCTGATGTTATGATAATAAATAAACAACGTGTAGAAGCTTGTGACAGGCTACGTATGGAGACACACGTTCGCGCGGCTCGGCGAGGACTGGGTGTTCCTGGCGCTGCTGGGCATCATCATGGCGGTGCTCAACTTCGCCATGGACAGGGGCATCGCTGTCTGCAATAATGGTAAGTATTTTGTTGTTTCCAAACTGTCTACCACACTGCTACATAGCTCTGCCGCGACTAAGAGGAATAACAAAATTATACCCAACCGCAGCTGCGCTCTCGCAACATAAATAAATGTAACATTAGCATTGTTCTGCGTGAACGTGAACATGATTCAGTTAACAGTTCATATCTTCTTTTGAAATGTTGAAACTAAATAAAAACATATAAATATTATTTCACGCTTACACGTTAAGGATGAAACAAGTAAGTAGCTTTAAATTATATTGTTTGTCTTATTCTTTTATTTTTAACTCAAAAATACTAATAGAAAATCACTGTATCCGTAGCCAGCCATAGACCCCATGAAGCAAAACTTTACAGGCTCGATGATTCATTGAAAATAATCTTAATTGTTGCTGATAGGTTCTACGATAAAATCGCTCGATCAAAGTAAATTAGGCCTAATTAGTTTAGGCGGAAATAAATTTAGGCCTATGTCCAGCTGTGGACGTCATTGGGCTGATATGATGATGATGATGATGGCGATACAATTAAATGCGGACAACCAGAGATAAATAAAGTAAGTGTAACCCTTATCTGTTTCTCTTGAAGTTAGGTGATCAGTAAATATACCTACTGTATAACATAATACAATTTGTATTAGACAATATAATATGATTGTTGTATTCCAGCTCGTATGTGGATGTACAACGACCTGGCGACGTCAACGTTCAGTCAGTACGTGGCGTGGGTCTCGCTGCCGATATGTCTGATCTTGTTCGCGGCCGGGTTCGTTCACATCGTCGCCGCACAGAGTATAGGTAAGTTGCAACAAGGCAGCGTCTGAATCAGTACATCCAACATGATACTCAGCCAAACCTACGTACACCTAATATATTATTTTGGTAACCATTGCTGGGCAAAAGCGTTTCCCATAGTCTTCCATTTCTCTATTTTTTATAAACTTTGTACAGGACGGTAGGTCCCGCAAAAAGGTACCGGCGCCGACTCGTTCTATGCCAACTTTCTTTTATTTCAAAAATTTTATAGATAAATAAGTGTTTGTGCAATAAAAGAGTAATGTTCCTAATTTGATAATAGATGGTACGTAGGTTTCCATCTACATTTCTTGTCCGGTGCAGCGGTGATAGACGATCTAAACTTTTCCCATTTGTTGTTCAGGGTCAGGTATACCAGAAATGAAGACGATACTCCGCGGCGTTCATCTCAAAGAGTATTTAACGTACAGAGCTCTGATCTCAAAGGTTATCGGTCTCACGGCCACTCTCGGCTCTGGTCTACCGCTTGGTAAAGAGGTATGTTAGAACGACTATTCTATTTGATTCCTTCTATTTTTTTGACAAGATTATTATTTTACCAATTATTTACTTCCTGACTTAGAGCAGTTTCATAAAAGAATACCTATTCTACAACGTGTTATAATTTGACATATTACCTTAAGATGAATTTCTAAATATCCGTTGGCGGCGCAGCAGAAGTGTATACGAACCATGCGCTAGACCCCCTTATTACAAAATTCGGACTAAGCATTAAACCAGGTTAAAATTGACAACTTTGACACTAAGGAGAGGATTTAATTCACGAGACTGGTAAAAAAGAGTATGTCGCTGTCTTTAAAATGTCAAACCCCACTTTTGGTGACCTGAAATACAAATACATATTATGTACCGCCAAGTAGTCGTCAACAAACGGCGGATACCCGTATCGGCGCTTGGTCCTCGTTTGTTCGGTTGCACATATGCCCCTGTCCCCCCCCAGGGTCCGTCGGTGCACATAGCGTCGATGGTGGCGACTCTGCTGTCGAAGCTGGTGACGACGTTCCAAGGGATATACGCCAACGAGTCCCGCACCACGGAGATGTTGGCGGCCGCTTGTGCTGTGGGCGTCGCTTCGTGCTTCGCAGCACCTGTCGGAGGTTCGTGGATCATCATGTCTACATATCTTTTAGTGGATAGTTGGCCTGAAAAATGATATAGGTACCGTGATTGAAATTTGAATATAAATACTTTTTTGTCAGATAACTACATTTTAGAAAAAAGTATTTGAGCTAATTTACCTACCACTCATAACATAACAAGTAATTGATCACAAATCACATTACACTGTGAATACACATTGATTGTAAACTTTATTTTGTAATATTCCAGGTGTACTGTTCTCCATCGAGGTAACATCGACATACTTCGCAGTACGCAACTACTGGCGAGGTTTCTTTGCAGCCTGCTGCAGTGCTATCGTACGTTAGCACAACTTTTAATACCCACTGCTTGTCGTTAACCAGTCGAACTTGATAGATACTAACAGCCGACTAACCTACACTTGAAACTGTGCTCTAATCACTTCATAACAAATTGTATGTTCATTAGCTTCGTTGACACAATTAACTAAATTTCAGTATTGATATGACTGATCTCTACCGATTAAAACTAAAGTTTTGTTTTGATTTTTATGGAATATATGTACGTCAAAACCTAATGTAATTATTTGGCTATTGAAAAGATCGGTCTGAGTTTATTGTCAGTTCTTCTCAAGGATCAACTTTAACAGCGAATTGGGAGGCAAATTTAGTAACATTTTTTTTTCTGACATACATGACATCTGGATGATCTAAACTTAATGATTTCAAATTGACTTGACTTGATATGTTAATCCATAAAACGACCCGCCGCTGTTTGAATAAAGACTCAGCTAAAGATGACGCTATCTCACAATATCCTTGCACTAATTAATTCGCTACATCTTGATTAATACCGAAGTTTATGTCTGTACAGTCACTGTTCGTATCAAATTACTTATACTTTAATTTTTATTAGCATTTGTGTTGCATTGGGATCATCTGCGGATTGTACCTGCTATAAATAAAACGATACAACTGCACGTCTTAAGTTTAACAAAAACCGCATCTAGGACATCTAATTTCGAAACTATTATTCCGAAACGTGTTTTACAACGTATGTTTTAACACAAACCAACATAATTAACAAGATAATCCGTATCATGTTAGAACTATTGACTATATTATATGAGTTGAGTTCATATCATGTTATCTTTATTTTTATGCATAATTCTTAAGGTTTTAAATCTCATAATTAACTACAAGATAGAACCCAAGGAGTCTCTCCTCACAAAAGTCAAAGATAAGCGATCTATCGTTTGTGCACTTGACACTTTGACAGACAACAACTTTAGTTTTGAGTTTTTTCTTCTCTAGCGCAGGTGTATTGTTTGTAAAGTTAATGTTTTATGTTTTCAGATGTTTCGACTACTCTCAGTATGGTCGGGCGCCATGCCGACAGTCAAGCCTCTGTTCCCGACCAACCTGCCGCAAGACTTCCCCTTCGACCCTCAGGAGTTTGCTGTCTTCGTACTGCTTGGGTTAGTTCATAAATAAGACTTGTGAAAAAAAAATTACGTAAACTAATTTTTAGTAGAATTTACGCCATCACTGATTTTGACAACTCTCGTTTTCAAAACAGGTAGGTAAAAACAAACAAGGTACTTATTACTGATAACTAATACAATTATTGAGTCACGTGGTTCCATAAACCCCTCATTTTTTATTCGGCATACTAGCATGTCGGAAATTGGTAATCACAGCCTATGGAGTTTTGGAGGCTTGCAACACCTTGGGTATATCTCATGTGCATTGTCGATTCTCCAATAACCTATTTATTTAATATGTATATGTATAATGTTTTTTTATAAAGTCTTCTTCTTTCTACATACTGTAATTCTTTAAGAAAAGCCTTGTAGTTGAGCACAAGTAGTTAGCACGATTGAAGAGACAAGATCAGATATCTAATAAAGTGTAATGAACGTTCCAGTATAGTGTGCGGTCTCCTGGCGGCGCTGTGGGTGTGGCTCCACCGACAGTACGTGCTGTTCATCAGGAACACGAAGACGCTCAGCAACTTCCTACAAAAGAAGTAATTTGTACTTTTATTAGTAGTAGACATCTGTGATCTGAACAACTATGGCGATTAAAAAGAGTGGCCTGAGTTTCTTGCCAAGTTCTTCTCAGAGCTCAACCCTGTCAGTGAACTGGCCGTAGGCAAATTTACTGACACCTTTTTTTGGCTTTGTATGACGTTCATAAGTATCATGTACTATGTGATCCAAATGAATAAAAAGATTTGACTTTGACTTTGACTTACAAAGGTCAGTGCGTGCCCACCAGTGCGAGACACCTCACATACATGTAAAGTCTGCTTATCACTGTCTACGTCTTTATAATAAAAAATAAATTTTGTATTGCCAAAATATTCAATACAACAATCTTGGCACGCCATTTTAACTGTCATTTAAAAATTAAATTTAAACTTAATTTATTATATTTAATTTAAACAGTTTTTATAAAAAAAAACCTAAAAAATGTGTATGAGGGGAGCAAGTGAGCAGCAGTTCGTCTGTCTGTGTGAGCTCTGTTGTGAGAGAATGACGTAGTGATGTTGTTCCAGTCGCTTCATCTACCCCGGGTTCGTGACGCTGGTGGTCATGTCCATCCTGTTCCCGCCCGGCATCGGCAAGTACATGGCGGCTGACCTCGGCAACCAGGAACAGGTACGTCTTGAGGCACGGAAACGAGACACTCGCGACTAGGAGAAAGAAACACAAATATTTAGTTATTACACAATATTGATCATTATGTATGACATAGAATCTGAACTGTCTAATACTTGTTTATTTTTCGTCTTCTGTTTACTAAAAGCACGTTAGGTTATTACCATTCGAATTGTAGACTTGTGTAGTTAGGTTTTATTTGTACCTATAGGTGTATCACTGAAAGCAGTCTAGACAATCTTTAGCAGGGTTTGCCAACTTTGTTGGCGGTGTGGACCTGTCGTGTCACGTATATGCGCAAACCATCAAAATAATACAAAAAATGTTTCTAATACCTCCTTACATAGGTGTATTTTCAAAATAAGCACTCTGATCTGCGGTGACACCTAGCCGGCTCGCAAATGTTTAAATCCATAAATTACTGACACATAACATTTAACTATTGCAGAACAGTATGCAGGTGAGTAACTACTCTCATAACATTGAATTGGGTTTAAACTTACTAACAAATTATGTAGCATAGAAGTCCTTTGTAACCAAATGTCGCCCCAAACATTTATATCAAGCTTGGAATAACATATTGGCCGGTGGTCACGATTCATGGTTGAGAAAACGCCAATATTGGTGATAAAGAGAGTATACGAATTACAAATAGTTTCAGGCCAACGTTATGGCCAGCGCAAGGAGCTGTATGTTAAACAGAAATATGGACATTTATTTATGGGTAATAAATCATATTATATTGGTCTACTTAACACGCTGGCTAGAGTACTTACTCAGATCTGTATTTCTTTCTCTCTCGTCCACGGGTGCGTCATGATTGGTTCCTCTAGTCGCGTCTTACAACGTACTGAGTAAGTAATGAGTATATTGGACACAGAAATATAATAAAAAAACATTACATTTATTTATTGCCAAAAGTAAAATGTTTGCACACTATTTACATTTCAATAAAGTTATTCTGTGTTCAATGTGAAATATCAACTAGTTACTAGTATATACAATAATTATTTACAGCTACGGTAATTATTTAATTTTCTTTACATTTTATGACTGCTCTTTTCTGGGTAATCTACTTTTATTATCCGATTTAAAAAAGTATGTGCTTAAATTAGATGTGTTTCTTTTTAATATATGGATAAATAGGAAAGCTTTGTAAAGATTTATGAACGTTTGTTATTAATTCGTTTTATGACTGCTCTTTGGCGTAGTGGTCAGTGACCCTGACTGCTAAGCCGGAGGTCGTGGGTTCGATTCCCACCCATGATAATCATTGCGTGATGAGCATGATTGTTTGTTCTGTGTCTGGGTGTAATTTATCTAAAGTATGTGTGTATTTCCAAAAAAAAATGTATATAAGTAGTATATCAGTTGTTTAGTACCCATAACACAAGCAAATATAATTGCTAATTTGGGACCATATGGCACTGTGTGAATTGCAACAAACCTGGCAGACAAATAGACTATGTGTTGTATGGGCACATAGTGTGGTTGTCCCCCGCGCGGCGGGTGGTGCTGGTAGTGACGTAGTCCCGCGGCGGGTGGTGCCAGTAGTGACGTAGTCCCGCGGCGGGTGGTGCCAGTAGTGACGTAGTCCCGCGGTGGGTGGTGCCAGTAGTGACGTAGTCCCGCGGCAGGTGCTGTCGATGTTCTCCAACTTCACGTGGAGCGACGAGCTGTCGGCCGAGCAAGCCGCCATCGTGTCGCACTGGCAGACGCCGGAGGTCGACCACTTCGGCTGTCTCATCATTTACTTCTTCTCAGTTGTAAGTACTACTTGTCTATCTACTTCAAATTACCAAATGGCTACTTTTTTATTATTATACTAAACTGTTTCCTTTTTTAATATTCGTTGAAGTAAAAAAATTGGAAAATGTTTATGAAGATATTTTTGGCTAGGTACGAGCAAAAGTAAATAAAATAATATTGCTTTTTAAATAACATCAAAAAGTACCGACGAGGATGGGATTCGAACCCACGCGTGCAGAGCACATTGGATTAGCAGTCCAACGCCTTAACCACTCGGCCACCTCGTCTTATGTAATAAACCCTAATTTAGATACGACAACCCATAATAACTTATTTTTATTTACACAAGTGGTTTAATTGATAAATGAGTGATTTTAGATATTATGTTGTATTATGTAAGAATGAACTTATCGCATTAATTTGATAATATTGAATAAACAAAACATCAAATACATATAAGACAGCGCGTGCTTGTTTAATTAAACGACTGCGATTAATTGATCATTAGTATTGCTCCAAAACATAATAAAAACCTCAATATCTGTTGAGTTTTAGAATGTGTCCGGTTAACGACAATAGACTCGCCCCCTACTACATGGGACCAAACATAGCTGGCAAAATGTGTGTGCATGCACCTCTGTCTACCCCTCTGTTATTAGAAGTCGCGCGGAGCTTCACTCCCGTTATATTTTACTTCGTCTTTCTTTATAATATTAATAGTATAGATATATAAGGCTAAGTGCGCACTACAAATGTTTGAAATTTATTTTGTTGAAAAATTAACTTTATTTTAATTTTTCAACAAAATAAAATCGCAAACACCTTCACAGTAAATCGCTTCATACATCATTAGATATTTTTGTTGAAAAGGGTGACTATAATTTATTGCATAATGTACAGCATATTATTATTTTATTGAACCATTTACATGGGGACATATATTTGATCCATAGGTTCTATAGTATTTATTGAGCTTTTCGACGCTCACAATATTTTGAATCCTTAATGGTGCCAATATATTAATGAACTCGACTGTACAAAATGTACGTAAGATTGCGTATCTGCAATTTTTAATCCTAAACGATTTTTTATGGTAGTGTGAGCTTGGCCTAATTATCGAATGAACTTGTTTTATTACTTGAATAAATTTTACTTTACTTTACTTTACTTGTCCCTAATGTAACAAAAAATTAAACTTATTATTATTTATGTTCCAGTACTTCCTGAGCATGGTATCATGTACTCTGCCGGTGCCGGCTGGTATCTTCGTGCCAGCCTTCAAGATGGGAGCTTCCCTCGGCAGGTTCACGGGAGAGGTCATGCACTACTTCTGTCCATTCGGCGTCGCCTATGGGGGACATATACAGAAGATATTGCCTGGTTAGACTTTAACTCCTACTAATATTATGAATGAATTGATCAATGTTTGTAACTCTATCACCCCAAAACGGCTGTAAGGATCTGTATGAAATTTAGCACATAGATAGATTATTGAACCAAGATATCACGCGAGTGGAGCCGCGAGCGAAAGTCAGCAAATAATACATTCGAAAACAGTAATATTCAGAATCAAACTATAGTTATGAAAGTACCAGAGGGGGGGTGGACAAAAGGCGTCCGTTCACTTCTCGGACGTTATATTAAAACGGTTTTGTAATTAGGTTCATTTGGAAATAAAGAATTTAAATTTCATATTAAAAAAAATCACGGATTTTTGTTTCTGTTAACTTTATATTTGTAAAATTTCCGCGCCACACGGCTTGTTGTCTAGAGCGGGCTATTTAGTTAAAAACTAATAGATAGATCCCACGATTGAGCCCACGCCTTGTCCTGCAGGTGGGTACGCGGTGGTGGGGGCGGCTGCCTTCACGGGGGCAGTCACACACACCGTGTCTACTATCGTCATCGTCAGTGAGATGACTGGACAGGTAACTCATTCATTTACTTACATTTTAATGCGTGGGTAGTGCAGACGATGTGGGTGTCCCAGGTTTGATCCTCAACTCGGGCAAAAATGGTTTCGGTCCGGAGTCTGAATATGTGCCCGATTAATGGCCGAAGACATATCCATTATTACCTACATGGGACCTAAGATAGCCCGCGGAAATTGGTTGTAAACCACTTCTGCCTATCCCTTCGGGGAACACGTCGTGATGTTATGTTAATTACAATAATCTCGCCTATTACATGAGACCTATCATAGCCAGTGAAATGTGTGATGTACCTCTGCCTACCCCTGCGAGAAATAAGACATGATGATCACTCTTATGGTATGTAGGATGGTGAGAGCGAATTAAAGACCGGTTTGAACACTTCTTCTTTTAATTATAGGAATAATATACAGTAGCGTACATTTATGCGAATTACACCGGCAGCCATAACACAGAGAGAAAGAGAGAGATTTGATCGTTCATCTCGCTTGCACACAAATATCTGTTTTGATACACATAGCAAATATAGTTAAACACACATGTTATGTTTGAAATAGCTATAGACGCGCCTCCAGTTCCATGAGACCTATATACTGTCCAGTCGTGCCACTAAGTATACTCATCTGCAGGTGACGCACTTGCTCCCAATAATGGCGTCAGTGCTAGCGGCCAACGCGACGGCCTCCCTCCTGCAGCCGTCCTGCTTTGACAGCATCATCCTCATCAAGAAGCTGCCCTACCTGCCCGACCTGCTGTCGTCAGCTAGCCGTGAGTATACCAGTATATACGTACTTCTAACAACTATGCTCGACTAATGGAAATGTACTCTATGGATTTACCCCTAGGGTGTCTTTTTAATCACTGGGTGACAGGAATCATCATTTGATGTAACATCAAAAGATGACCCCTATAACAAAAGGATACTATAGTATACTTACTGGTGTCTAGAAAAAAGAGCCGTCTGTGTTCAGTGCTAAGCTATTGGCACTATGAGGTGCTGCCTATACTAACAGTGACAGGCGTGATGACATATAACATGTTTGTATGTAACAGTGCTCTAATACCCCCATAGGGGTCTAAGAGGTAATTTATGTCGAAAGTTATGACATTGCATATTACACAATGTATACACAACAAAAGTAAGCGCGTATGTATTGTACCCGAAAACACATTTATATGTATATAAGACAAAGTTTGGATACCTCTTATTTAAGTCAATACCTAATCATCATTTATTTAACGTTATTAACAACAGAAAACTCTAAAAAACGAGAAAATTTAGTATCAGAGATAAATGGGGGGTAAAGATCTTTAAAGAATGTACCAGTAGACCCCCTCAGAGTATTCCATATACACCATTGTTGTTCTTGTTGTTAATAACAGCGCCAGTGAGTGACAATCGCTACGTGTTTATTCTACTCATTTATAAATCAGCATGTAGGAAATAGAATAGATAGAGGAGCGATTACCACTTGACGACAAGTGTTGATTGTTTGACCCATCGACAATACAATAACAAATAACTGAACTACTCGTCAATATAAAAGAAATATAACTAACAAGAAACATAAAGTTTTTATGACCTATTATTGTTTATGTATTTATATTGTACTCTGCATCTTGCATTATACTATTATATTTTACGGCATGTTGTACACGACGAGGTGGCCGAGTGGTTAAGGCGTTGGACTGCTAATCCAATGTGCTCTGCACGCGTGGGTTCGAATCCCATCCTCGTCGGTACTTTTTGAGTTAATAGGGAAATTTAAGGGATTTCTATAAAAATACAGCCTATATACAACCAAACATGAATATAAAGTAACTTGGATGGATTTAAAGAAAAATGTAGCCTCTTAGTTACAAATGATTCTAAAGAATATTAGATATATATTTTTCTTCAAATAAGTCATATGACGTCCACTGTTGGACATAGGCCCCACCTAATTTCCGCAACCAACCACCACCCGCAACCTTCACTAGGTCGTCGGTCCATTGGACTAGTAATAGTTGCTGGTTACCTAGTCAGTACACAGTGCAGCTATTCGTTTAGGAACAAAATAATTACATTATTATTTATTTTAACAAAATAATACGAAAACATAATTATAATATAATTAATTATTAAGTACGTTAAAACAAAGAGCTCTTTTAAAATGTTAAAAACCTTATTATGGTCTCAATCCATACAAAATTTTAGAGTAGAATTAACTCAAATGACACCAGTGCTCGGAATAGGAGATGTATAGGCTATGTAGCCTAGTAGACGTACTTAGTATTTTTGTGTATTGAAGTACAGATAATCTATATTCAAGCAAACTGAAGGCTTCACACCTTTATCTAAATGATTATATTATCTATTTGACTTACAATAATTTAATAAAAATAGTCGACGAGGATGGGATTCGAACCCACGCGTGCAGAGCACATTGGATTAGCAGTCCAACGCCTTAACCACTCGGCCACCTCGTCATACATACTCAAGTATAATTAGCAGTCCAACTACTTACTTTTAGCAACCAGGTGCCTCTTTTATGTTGCAATGGTAATTAAAGGTTAGGTTTTATAAATAGCTATTTAAACAAGTGCTACTTTACAAGTACATATTATACGATTGTATTATATGCATCTATTTACTCTCTTATCTCCATCTCACAAAGGTTTGAAAAAAGAGAAATAATAATATTCAAAAGACAATATTAGTTTAGTCTGTCATGAAATTCTGAATTCCCCTGACAAGAGCTGATGAACTTGTTTCGGCTGTACCAAACATAAAAAACATGTCTACGAACCATAACGATCATGTCAGCTTTAAAAAAAAAGCCACCTATAAATCGGCCCATTCGTTGAAGAGCAAGTTCGATAGCACAAACAGACACAGACACGTCAAAAAAAAAAGTATTAGCTCAGAGTGTTTAAATGTGCCCGATCGCTAGGCTCGTCCCCCTGGTCAAGTGACCAGACATAGCTGTCGTAATGAGATAATGAAAGTGATATTATCGTTGGTCAGGCATGTACGACATTTGCGTGGAAGACTTCATGGTGCGCGACGTCAAGTACATCTGGAACAGGATGACCTTCCAACAACTCAAGGATCTCCTCAAAGAGAACAAGGTACGAGCACTTCCCATGTTATATCTTTAATAGTAATGGGGTCCTTAATTTTAATTTCTAATTTATTTATTACTGCAAAATATAATAGACATATGGCCGCCCTGGATTAAAGACTTTGGTATTGCCATAAACAAATTTTTCCTTCTCAAAAGTCTCAGCCTTAGATTATATACAGGGTGTATACGACGATACGACATTAAATGACAAGGCAGCCAGTGTTAACCCTTATAAACATATTCTAATATAAATTATTTAAAAAAAAAAAAAAAAAAAAAAAAAAAAAAAAAGCTACACATTATTTAAAGTAGAAAAATTTAAGAATATAAAACTACACATTATTTTTCTATCATGACGTTTTCGACATGACGACGACAACAGTGCGGAACAGAGTAAGAGATAAGATAATATGAAAGAGTCAGAGATATTTAAATGAATTGAATGACGTAATGACAACATACGATCAACGTAAATACCTACAGGTTGTTTAAAACTGTGAACAACTGTGACATAAAGAAAGTACATTTGCGTCTAAACTATTGCAAATTTCTGTTTAATTTTTTTGGTATAGCCTTCTAACATCACATGCTACACGTGGTTTCATTTAATGTCGTATCGTCGTATACACCCTGTATATATTATTATGTACCTATGTATTGTCTCAGTGCAACTTACTGTAATAGTCTTACATATATCTTTCACAAGTTTTATGACAAATTTGTATACAATTGACGTAAGTTTGCCGTAAATAAAGATTATATATATTATGACTACATCAATAAATTAAATTTTCTTCCAACAGACAATAAAGAGTTTCCCACTAGTAGACAGCCCTTCATCCATGGTACTCTTGGGCTCCATCCACCGCTGGGAGCTGGTCAAGGTGATTGAGAAGCAGGTCGGTAGGGACAGAAGACTTCAGATCGCCGCCCTGTGGCACAAGGAAGCTGAGATGAGAAGACGGGATGAGGAGGCGAAGAAGAAAGTTAGAAGACCGTCAAGGTTTGAGGTGAGATATTGTGTTTGTTATTTGTTGTAGTTAAGGTGGTTGAGTAAGGGTTACGACAGCGCCAGAAATAGCCCTTAATGTTAATGATATTTCACTCTAAACAGAACGAAGGAGGCTGGTGGTGGTGGTTGTAATTTTTGAAACAGTTGATTTAGGTTATATTTAAAGCTGAGTCAGCAGTCAATCTCAGTAAGTTTGCAATGTGCAGGTGACCCCGGCCCCGGACATGCTGCAGGTGCCCGGTACGGGCATGACGCGAGGGTCCTCGCTCACCACCAAGGACCAAGGAGGACTAATACCTGGTATGACTCCGTTACTAATTTAAAAAATATGTCAATTTTGTAATTTCTCGGCGAAGGGGATTTAGAGGAGGAGGAATTAAGCCTCCGACACCACACTCACTGAACGAAACGCTATACGATTTTACGATAACGTATACATCCTGTGCTACATAACGTCTATTTTCGCATATTTTAATTTCAAACCGTTATATTGTGTTCTGTTTGGTGCTAATTCCTCGAGTTTCGCTATAGGTCGCCATGACTGCTACAACTTTGTGGTTACGGGATTTAATAAAGGATGATTGTGATGAACATTCGATGAATTTGTGGAAGTTGTATGTTTTCCTTTTTTACTATTTTTCTTGAGTCCTACCTAGTCGTTAGTTGAGGAGCGTCTTCAAAACTGACGCTTTTTTATCATACGCATGTTTACTAATGTATATAATAATGGCAAAGAAATAAACCGTCAGTGGGACGCTGTAATAGTCCAGTGTGTAATCATAGTTCGTGTTGCTGTATGGAGTATTGAGTAATAAGTAGCATAACACTGTAGTTACTGTTGTAAGTGAAGTGTAGACGTCATCGTCATAAGTACACACGTATATACAATATTATATTAAAAAGTAGAGATCGAACAACTTAAGATCCCAAAGGCGCCACCAGATCCACAAATTTTTTTAATAGAAGATATTGTGTACGACGATCATGACTGGAAATTTGTATATATCTTCTCACTTATTATTTCTAACAATATTAGAAGAAAAATCTGTCGTCTTTGTTTAAAAATATTGTATTTTTTTATAATCTATCTATATATATATATAATCTATATATCAACGGACCGGACTATTATCTACTAACTGTGTACTCACTTGCAGCCCCAGGACAGCTGTTCCGTCCGAAGTCAATCCTCAAGAAGACCAACTCGTTCACCCTGACCCGAGGCCTCTCGTCGGGCGGCACGGCTCCTCAGACGCCCCTCACCCCTCAACCTTCCGTCTACACGACTGTCACCGGAGCCGAGACCAGGTACCCACTACACTAATGGAAATACTGTTATTATGATGGTATGGTCTTCAAGTGTCATACTTTTCTGAATTTGTGCCTTTCTATCTCAGAAAGTACCCACCGTGGCGGTAATCCAAGAACCAAATCATTGCATACAAATTTAACTAAACAATAAACGCTGCCAGACTAACTGACTGTATCTCTCAAAAATTATTG
The DNA here is from genome assembly GCA_905147015.1 of Laspeyria flexula. Taxonomy (NCBI): domain Eukaryota; kingdom Metazoa; phylum Arthropoda; class Insecta; order Lepidoptera; family Erebidae; genus Laspeyria; species Laspeyria flexula. The sequence continues at coordinate 201,826 of LR989974.1, forward strand.
TTAGCTGTTTACAAATAAATTTATTAATTTATTTGATACAGGATCCGAGCAGCATTCGAAGCGATATTCAAGCGATCTTCGTTACTCCAAGACGTGGAAGGTGCCTTGCCCGACCAGCTCAGTCCCGGCTCTCTGCCGAGGAGTCCCTCCATCAACAAGAAAGTGCAGCTCGTGAGTTATATGACTGACTAAATGACCACTGGTGACTCAGTTGTGTCCCGCGTATTTGTTACAAAAAAATGATCTATCTTACAAATACGCGGGACACAACTGAGTCTTTGTAATGACAATGATGCTGTTTGTAATGTCAAAATAACAGCTTTGTACGAAATTATTTACGATACGTATAATCTTTTTTAAATATTTGTATATCTATCTTTTTGTTCCGGATATCTCACAAACGGCCGCACCAATTTTCACGGCAGTTTCACTGGCACTTTTAGGTAAAAAAACCTCATGAAATTGTGTGCAAACTTATATTCAACTAACGTGAGATAAATCCCAGGAAGGGCGTGCCGCAACCAACAGTTAGTTTACTAATCATAAGATACCATCCATTAACGAATAGTCCGGAAATTAAAAAAATCTTACATGTAGACTTGATCATGACAGGCAGACAATTACTACAGAAACAAAACATTCCAATCAGTCTAAACGATGTCTCGTGATGTAAAAACTTTGATTGTTCATAAAGTATGTACGTATTGTGTGTACAGCCCCGCGAGAGAGTGTGTGACATGTCCCCCGAGGACCAGAAGGCCTGGGAACAGCTCGAGATGGCCAAGGAGATTGACTTCGACAGGATGCTGCAGATCGCCAGGAAGAGAGACATGGTAACGTTTCAGGCAATTCTATTTGTGGGACTAGTATTTACATTTATAAACACGTCATTAAAATAAAACAACATTGTGTACTAAATAGATAGATAGATAGTATATTTATAATTATTACAAGTACATATTATAATAAACGCCAACATTGCAGAACCCAGACGATCCCGAGTATGAGGACGAGAACCTGTACATCTGCCACATCGACCCCGCGCCGTTCCAGCTCGTGGAGCGGACCTCCTTGCTCAAGGTATTCATCAGCAACCCAATAAATCCCACTGCTGGGCTCGGGTCTCCCCTCCTCTAGCTAGAGAGCTGAGAGGGTTTAGGCCATAATCCACTCACGCTGGCCTAGTGCGGGTTGGTGGATCAGACATACTCATAGAATTTCTTCTAGGGTATGTGGGTTTCCTCACGATGTTTCCCTTCACCGCTAGCAGATGGTAAGTAATTTGACTAGTACATATAAATTCCACAAAGTGGAATCCACATTGGTACTGCCGGTCGGGATCGAACTCGGACCGCGTGATTTGCACGCCGGTCCTTTAGCCATTCAGCTACCATCGCTCAAGGTCTCTGTCTAAACTAATAATACACTGACTTTTTTAACTAACAATGTTATAAAAATATTTTTCCCTTATTCTTTTTTCGTATCGATATTAAACTTGGTATGTTTATGTAGTTTATAAGATATATATAGTATATAAGAAATATTATATACAATACCTTCAATAATTTGATATTTTGGTAGTCATATCTTTGTTTTCACACATCACATTTTTTCTATTTACAGTATGCAAACCTTTGTGTAGTACCGTTGCAAATAAATACTTTAATAGCAATCTACACCTAATGTTGTAGCCAAAGGCAAGTAAAATTGACCAATGTAATGTTACCACCAGGTTCACTCGCTATTTTCGACGTTGGGGGTAAGCAGAGCTTACGTGACAGCGATCGGGCGGCTCATCGGTGTTGTCTCACTTAAAGAGGTATGTACTATGTATCGACACATCGACATATCGCTGTCAATAACTCACGTAGCTGTACCACCAACATCTCGACACTAACATTATTTAAGTTAGTTTAACGTCTATCTAGAAGAAGAATACCTCAGTATTGTCTTTATTCAGTATTGTGATAGTCAGCACTTCAAATAAGTAAGATATGAAAATGTACAACCGCTGCGCTGAGGTGACAAACATACATGCATTTTATATGTGCCTATACATTATTGTACTCATTTGTATTTAATCTTCCCTCACAGCTTCGCAAAGCCATCGAAGATGTGAACTCAGGTGCCCTGACCCTGGCCACCCGGCCCGACCCCCCCACCACCCCTCTACCCACCACAGTCATCAAGATCCACACCACAGAGCCTGCACCACCGTCAGACAGTGAAACTGCCAAACTTACCACCACCAGTGAGAAGGAAAAGTGATCTATAGATACAGCATGACACACTGGCAAAGGTCTAGTATTATAAGGATACGAATCTTTATTTTCGATTATTTTATGTCAACATTCCGATTGAAGCTGTTAGAACCAACGTGCCCCGTTTACAAAAGAGGTAACTGTTCAAATGTAAAATAGCTTCTAATGCGGAATAGTTAAATACAATTTTTCCTTACATTCTAATAAGCAGTTGAGTTATTCTTCTGTTTGGTATTAACCTATTGAAATTCAACAAGGCAGTAACCTAATACAAGAGAGCCTTAATATTACCAAATAATAGTAATAGTTACTGTGGAAAAATCATACGAAGATAGAAAAATTAGACAATTTCTTCAAACAACAAATAAAAAGAATGTTAAAAGTTTGTGTAAAAACTAGCTTATGAGTTTGAGTCTTGCAAACATGTATTATTTAGCAAATATGGTTCCGCTGTTTAATTAAATACATAATTTAGTTGTTGTAAGCAAATACCTGACTATCCTGCTCCTGACTCTTATTGTATAACTAGTATTTTATGCTCGTATTATTTAAACGACTTTGGTAGTTAATACGTAGCCAAAAAGGCTTATAATAGTCTAACAACGACTGTGATTATTGGGAAATATTTTTAAAAGTGAAAGGTTTTGAATTGGGAATTTTCCTATTATGAGTTCTTAAAGAACTTTATTTAGTAATTTGCTTAGTTTTGTATTCGTTAGTAAGGCTATGTTATCATTATTGAGGCTTGAAGCCAATGACCTAAGTGTTAATTAAGATATAATTATAAGTTCCTTTAAATTTTTTAAAAGAGCTGTGTTTTTATCGTCATAATGACATCTGTGATTGACTAAAAGTCGAAATTTATGTACCTATTGGAATTTGCCAGTCCAAAGATTGAAAAAAAAAAATACGATGGGAATTTTGCCAATTCGCATCCTTATTGAAAAATCCCAATACAAAGATCACTATGCATAATTTAAGACTTGTCAGAAAGAGACATGTTGAAACGATAATATTACATTTACGTAAAGAATAAATCATAAATCGTCACAATTACGTAATTTTTTCGTTTAATTTATAAGTAGGTGTATTTTTGATAGATATTTTTTGATTAATGGTGCTTCCAAAATAAAGAGATTAGTAGAGTATGGTTTGTGAACGATATGAATATGTTTTGCTTTAGTCCCCAATGTGTGCGTTGAATGTATTATTTATTGTATCTGTCTGACGTCGTCGTTTCATTGGTGGAAAAGGGCTTATTGAAGCCTGTACTGCAATTTTTCATCTTATATTAATTAAGGTAAAGTTGAAAATAGTGCCTTAGCGATATATTTTCCACTAGAGAAGTGATAAGTAAAGTTGTAAGCGAGTTTGATGCACGCAATACGTTTGTAACGAGCAATAATACTCTAAGTACATTGCTTGACTCATGCTTTAGATTGTATCATTATTATCTTTGTAGTTGTAAGTAAAACACATATACATATAACTTATTTGAATTCCAACAATAAATAACAAATGTGTTTTCATATACAACACACCATACATATCGAAAATATTTGTTGTATTTAAGAGTTATTTAAAAAGGTGCGTCCAAACCTGCGCACATGAACTAAACAAGCGTTTATTTCCAAAGAAAAATGTCGGCGCACTTCAATCATTTGACTCGAGGTGACTATTTACAGTATTTTATTTGTATATGCGAACATGGACGCACCTTTACATGTTCAGACTTGTGTATACATGTAGCTAAATTATCCCAAGGCTTGTGATCGTCCAATTCATTCCAAAAGTGTTGTTTCTTAGTTGTTAAGTTGTAATTGTAGTTATAAGTTTATCCACGAGGAGTCTAAGGCGCAGGCTACAGAAAAGAAGCGGAGTTAGTTTAGCTCAGCTCGTGTATGTCCAAGGTGCAACTGTGCGAGCTGTGCCAAACGTTCCGGTGTGGCCTGTGCTGCTACGTGTCCAACCTCATTCAATTATAAGACTGGGTTTTGTATTTAATAACAAGCTATTCACCCCTAAACCCATAGATAGCCAAAAAAGGCGTCCTATTATTCAAACAACATATCAGATCATAATTTAATTGTCACTTAATTACGCCGAAATGTTCAAGAGATTATGTGTGATTAGTGTTTGCCACCGGCTTGTATGAAACTTTCTCCATTTCCGTGGAAATTGGGCAGTCTCTCCATCGCGGCTTCATTTAAATGGGTTTAAAACTACCTATGTATTATAATACAGTCCTGAGTTCGATAAATAATTAAGAGTATATTGTCATAATAAAGTAGTTGACAAGCTAGTCAGATTAAAAAATAGTCTGATCTTCGATATATTTATTTACTATGAATACAACAAATAATTTGTTGGTGCCAAGAGGTACCAAACAGATACAGGCTGTCGGATACCAACTTAAAATATAAAAGCAATTTCTACAATAGTAGATTTGCAGTAGAAAATTAATCCACATTTTATACACGTAGATCTCGAATGACAGAACCAGCAGGCATCCATTGTTTAGTATTTGCTTAAGGTACCTTTATGAATTCCATAGAAGAATAATATAATTAAAGACATAGAAATATTTAGATCATAATCTAATTAATTAAATACAATCCCAGTCTCTTAGTGCCATCTTTATTTACTAAATTAGCTAACAGTGTAAAAGTGCCATATTTTTGGCTCTAACCTGACACTTATTACTCACAATAGAGGTGAATTCTCTATAAAAAAGGTAAATAAATTTTACGTACAAAATGGTTGTCTCAAACATATCAATCAATCAATCGTCCGTCCTAACAAATATTTAATGAGTTTATTATTTATCTTTTTGAAGTTTCAAATTAGAGACTGCTATTTTTGGTTAAAATAATATTTATTTTGACTTTTAAATAAAAACAAGTAAATTAAGAACTTGATCAAAATCTTGTCGAAAATCTTCTGATGAAATTTATTTTTTTTGGTTCAACCGCATACAGCATAATGTTCATAAAAGGAGCAGTTTTTAAAGTCTAAATTTTCCTTTGCTTTATGACAAATAGGTAATTGTAAAAAAAATATTAATATAAACAATAATTAGTAGTCTAGCCATTTGACTCCATACATTTTGGACATGTTTTATCCTCAAATTCTGTGATTTTTTTAAATTATTAATATACAAAAATATAATCGAGAGTGTTGTCTGGTCACCCTCTTATTTATTATTTTTATTTTGCTAAAAGTATTGGAGTATGTTTATTTGTTAAAAAAAGGAAAAATGCAGTTGTTAGTTTTGGTATTATTATTTTATTCGCGTTCTCGAATTGTTTTCTAATGTGATTCATGATAATTCTACTATAGTAAGTCATGGCATCATTTATAAACGGCCCGCGCATTGCTCAAATGGATCAGCTTATATATGACCTAATAAAGAGCCTGAAATAATTATCTTATATTTTTTACAAACAAACATACTTGAATAAATAAAAAATAATAAAAGTATTTTAGATGTGAAGTGATCGCTCGTATATAATTTAAGTTTAAGCAGTAATTACACTGTCCGAGGGGCGCCCCCTGCGGGCTATAGTTTAAAGATGCATTTCTATTGTGATCTGTTGCTACTTTATTAAACGTGTTCTGTGTCGTTAACTATTAATGATGTTTTATTTATATTGACCAGCTACGTATAGTAGTACAGTAGTACCTCTAATATCTATATTATAATATGATAAAGCGGAACAGTTTGTTTTGTTTGTTTGGTTGAACGCTGGGATCTCATTTGGTCCGATTTGAAAAATTCTTTTAGTGTTCGATAGCTTATACAGGGTGGAATTTTGTAATGCCATCTGGAGGGAAACTACTTCAAGTATTAGAGATAGATAATTTTACTCAAAGGAAACATCCCTTTATTTTTAAAAAGAAACATAACTGCATTTAACGATTTCCGGCAATTCGCTAACCATACCCAGGAATCGAACCAGCTAAAATTCCAAAAAATGAAACCCTGTACTTTTATGGCGTTCACTGATAGGGTCAACCATGAGGATCGAATCTCTCTAACAAACGTAACAAATTAAATAAAAACAAAACTATAAATTCCATGAGACTAGGTAAAGCACTTTTACTCTTATGTTCGTAATTAATAATTATTATCTTTGACAGCATTTATTTACTAAAATAAGGAAGAATTATTATTAAGATTGCGATATGCACGTATGTTTGTTATGCAGGCCAAATGAAAAAAAAGATGCGAGTTAACTTCATGAGGCACTAGAATTACCACGTAAACATACAATTTATTAATTGTAAGTAACGTAAGTTAGATTTTTATGGTGTTGTTCTTATTTAATTAACCATGTTTTTTAGTAAGATTCGTTATGGTTAACCCTATCGATAAATGCCACAAAAGTACAGGATGTTATTTTTTTTTGGATTTTAACTTGTTCAATTCCCGGGTGTAGCAAGCGAATTTCCGAAAAAAATTGAATGCAGTTTTGTTTCTTTTTAAAAACAAAGGAATGTTTCCTTTGAGTAGAATTATCTATCTCCAGTATTAAGAGTACTTTCCCTCCAGGTGGCATTACAAAATTCCACCCTGTAAAAATAATTTTTCAAATCAGACCAGTAGTTCTAAGATCAGCGCGTTAAACCAAAAAAACAAACTTTTTAGCTTTATATTAGTAGCTGTTTATATAAGTAGTATAATATGTAAGAATAATCAATTAAATAATAAATAAAATAGGCTTTTAGTTTCATTTATTTTGGTCTTGTATACGGCCTAGGGCGGTGGTAGAACTGGTTAAATTAACGCCGCCATGTGCGCCGGCACATGGTTAAGAAGCATGTCGGTAACATCAAAGGAATCGAACCATTATTAGATCGAATTCAGTGTGGACGGTTGCCGAGCTCGAGTGCCAGCGCCAGCGAACGAACGCTGGGCAATTAATGATTTTATATCCACTATTTGCATTTCTATTCTATTTATAAATTATATGGTTGACCACCATCTCCACTTTCGTTTAATTATCTCTCCTTGCATTGATATTACGTTAATTATTTAATTAAAAATATTTCGTCGTCAATTTGTAAATTCGAATCGAAATCAGTTCTAACTTCGATCAATAATACAAGGTTCCAATAATCGTTTGCTCGACCACTAAAAGTATTTGGACGTACCCTCGAAAGCCTAGCCAACGAGGAAAATCCTTCGTTGGCGTTTGTTGGATCGGGTGTGTACGCAGCATTATAGGTACAAGGAAAACTAAAAGTATGGTAGCAGGCGCTAGGCTGGTATTCGGGGCATCAACCCTATGTATAGATTGTTAATAATGTATAGGTTGTTATAACATTGATAGTAGGTACCATAAGGTTTCGTCATGTCCGTCCGTGTATCACAGGCATTTTACTCGAAAACTAGTCAATTAAATATCGATGAAATTTGGAGAATAGGTGTACCGCTACTAGATTTAGTAGTTAAATAATAAAAATAAATATTTTTATGGGGCATTCCATACATGTAACAGATGCTTGACAATTTATTTTTTCAACAAACATTTACGAATTGCACATAGTTCGACAGACCTTTTAAAAACACTTTAAGGTTTCTAAGAAAGCTTTTTGATGTAGGTACCTACTTACCTATATGAATATTTTCGGAAATAATCGCTCCCAAGTAGCTTAAATCGTGTTTCCCCCCTCTATTTTCTAAACCCGGAAAGGAACCTAAAATTCTGAAAAAACTATCGGATATACCGTTTTTGGGTAATTGCCAAAAAATTGCGTTTCTCCACAAAAAAAAGAAAGTGCTATATGATGATACGCTCTTTTGCTGCGGAACTCTACATTGAGCATGGTCCGACATGCTCTAAACCGGTTTTTATTTTGTGCTGTGCTATCCCACTAATTTTAAATCTATTCATGTTTTTGGTATGCAATTATCGACGTTTCTTTAGGTTTTGCGTTTTACCTCATTCGACCAATACCTTTGAAATAGTATAGTTAAAGTGTGTTCCCAAGGAACGAAAAATAATATCAAATAAGTTCTTTGAGGGTTCCTCAATATCCTCATAATCGCTACAACACTCAGACCTACAACATCAATAAAACCCACGGAACAGAAGTTCCGTGATAAAACCTATATGGCAACTTGTTGCTATTGTAACTCGTCAGGCACTTTTATTAATGGGAAAAGAGTAAAGATCGTAATTTACGTGTTAAATATTTTTGAAATACAGGTGTTTGGTTTAGAAAATTATTTTCAATTATAATAATCATTTGAAACATTATAAATGTTATTTATAAACGAGATATAATTAATTTTATTTTTACTATGACCACCCTGGGACGACGTGGAGAAAAAGGAATAAAATTATCTATTCGCCATTAAAATGGCGTCATCGAAGGAAACCTATTGTTTGTGTGGTCAACCATATAATATTGGACAATTTATGATAGAATGTGACTGCTGTCGTGAATGGTTTCATGGCAGGTAATGTGAAAAATATATAAATCTCACCGTGAAAGTTTTGTTGTGTGTTAAAAAAATTGGTGTGAAGTTTGACAGTGTAAGCCTGTTCGGCCATCACTTGTGTGTGCTATTGTTTTAGTTGATATTTCCTATTTTCCACTTGGTACGCTTGACTTTTCGATATCACTGAACTAGAATCTGCTTATAATTACATATCTCGAGGTTTTTATGGCATTTGCCCATAGTTATTGTTTGTTTACATCTGCGGTCGTCATGGGTTTATCAGAATGCGCTCTTCTGCGTGCAGTCTTTGTTTTTATTTATATTATTTATGTGCTTTTTGCGAGGGAAAAGCTGTTAAAGCAAGGCTTTTTCGTAAATATCGCTTAAAACTTTTCAATTCGAAGATTAGTTTCTAAATGTTATAGATAAATGGCTATAAATTTTCTGTAGAAGCAAATAGAATTGGTCCGAAAGCAAAGGCCGCAGAGGTCTCACAAAGAGTAGCACATAGGACTTTGGACGTGGAGCAATGTTTTGTTTCTATATTATATGGTTATTTGTATACTCACTTTTTATCTTTACCCAGAAAATACTGGTTTAACATGCCTGTGTAGGCACTCTATATTCTTACTGTAGACATGTGCTTAACTAAATGCCTTACATTAGCATAGTTTCATAGGTTTAATTGAAATGTATAGTTTCCTAGTAATACCTACTAGAATGTCCAGTTAAATAATATCCCTAAAAATGTTGCAATATGTAATCAATCTATGAATAGTTCTGTTAGCTGGGATGTGACAGGTATCCATTGTCCATCAATTTAACTAAGTGCTCATGGTAAATAAAAATATGACCTATAAGAAGAAAACTACTTAAAATGTTGCTGAATAAAGAATCAATGTTTTTGTTGCAGCTGTGTTGGTGTTAAAATATATCATTCAGATGACATAGACAAGTACCACTGTCCAAAATGTGCACAAACATATGGCCCTTCAGTGTGTAAGTAATCATTACTATACTTAATCTCTTTTTAGAAAATACATGATAGAAAATAGAATCTTGAATCCTGAAAGACCAGATAGAATTTTCTTCAATAACAAATAAATTTCTATCACACTTTCATACCCAACTACTCATAAGGAGGGTTATGTTTTTTTAACTTCCGTATTACAAAAATATATTAGTTTTTTTACAGAAAAGTTTCTGTAAAAAAACATTAGTATTTGTCATAATATGTGGGAATCAAAGCCACAAGCTTGTGTTAATATGTTGTGTCCTATAACCATTGCACTTATAAAGGGTGGAATGTTGTAATGCCACCTGGAGGCAAAGTACTCTTAATAGCAGAGATAGATAATTTTACTCAAAGGAAACATTCCTTTGTTTTTAAAAAGAAACAAAACTGCATTCCAAATTTTTTGGATATATGCTTGCCACACTCAGGAATTAAACCAAAAAATAACATCCTGTACTTTTATGGCATGGATCGATAGGGTTAACCATAAGGATAAATACTTACTAACAAACATGGTTAATTAAATAAGAACCAAATCATAATATTCTAACTTATGTTACTTACGTGGTAGTTCTAGTGCCTCACAAGTAAGTCGCATTTTACTTTTTTTTCATTTGACCTGCATAACAAACATACTTGCATATCGCAATCTTCTTATCTAAATAGTTCTTCATCTTATTTTAGTGAATAAATGACAGCAAAGATAATTATCAATTACGAATTATTATTATACGAATATATTAAAAATTACGGACCATTAAGTAAAAGTGCTTTATCTAGTCTCATTGAATTTGTAAGTTTTTATGGTTTTGTTTTTATTTAATTTATCACGTTTGTTAGATAGATTCGATCGTTATGATTGACCCTAAAAAGGATATAAATAAAAGAACAAGGTGTTATTTTTTGGAATTTTATCTGGTTCGATTTCTGTGTATGGCAAGCGAATTTCCGGAAATCGTTAAATGCAGTTCTGTTTCGTTTTAAAAATAAAGGAATGTTTCTTTTTAATAAAATGATCTATCTTCAGTATTTAAAGTACTTTCCCTCCAGGTGGCAATACAAAATTCCACCCTGTATAGATACAAAATTCTCCGGCAAAATGTTACATTAATAGATTCCTGTAAGTTGATTTGTTTTTCATAACTTGTCACAAAACTGGAACCAATAAATATTGAATGAGGAAATAGTAAATACCCTTGAAAACTGATTAAAACTGTACCTATATGTATATTATTGTAAGTGTTTTGACATATTTATGTAGCTAAGTATGTACTCAAGTGCACAGATGGTTGCAGTTATGGCTTAAGTTCACTCACTTTGCCAATAAGAATAGCTATACAGTCTGTTGTGGATTTGATTCTCCCAAAGTGCATTTGTTTCATCTGAGTTACTCAAGTTCATGAGCGTACCTACTGTCATTTAATTTCCTGCACATACAAATAGAGAAAAAGTGTTGTCATCTTTTTGTCTAAAAAAGTTAAAATGTAAACAATGGATATCTTTTTGCCTCTTAATTTAGATAAACTTAGGAATTATTGCACAATATTATTATTTAAATAATATTATACAATATTTCCTATTTTTTACTATGTTGAAACTAAGCATGCATGGGATGCAATTTTAACAATTTGACTTTTCGTGACAATATTATTATCGTCTTCTTGGTAGTGAGCAAATGGACTAACACACACCCTGGTATTGACAATGTTCTCTGATGGCTGTTACCACTGCTCCGTGTGAGCCCTTATAACTACAAAGAAAATAATAATTATGGCAACAATAACAACAACATTTTGTGACTGACATAGCGGTTCAGGTGGTCGCCTCGCCACTAACACCGCCGCGCATGCGCCGGGTGGCCTGGGTTTGAAGATTCCCACTATCGACAAATATTTGTAATTCATAAATATTTAGTGAGTTGTATTAGTTTGAGTTTGTATGTAAGTAAAGGTTTCCGTAAATTATATGTTTGCAAAGTCATGTCGAGCTAATATTTGTACAGTAATTATATACTTAATTGAAAACCTTAAATAAATGAATTTACTTTCTTAAGTTTGAATACTTTGTTTCAGTAAAAATCCCCACAAACAACCACCGCGCGGACCGCTACGAGCTGGGCGCGGAGGCGCGCGGGCCGCAGGTGGGCTCGCCCGCCTGGGTGCGCGCGCTGGCCGCCCGCCCGCTGCGCCCCGCGCCCGCCGCCGCCAGCTGCATGCTGCCGCACCACTTCACCGAGGACTTCGTCAGGGACAACGGTCAGTTTGTTGTTTGTTTGTCACCACATGGTATAACAAAACATACTTGAAGCTGCACATTCGGGGCCATTGACGCACCGCACGATAAGATTTTCTGCTTTCAAAGTTTCTCTAAGTAATATGATGGATAACGCAATTAACCTTATTTCCTCTTCACCCTCACCGTTTCCTGCTCATTCAGTATTGGCTTTTCATATAGCTTGATCCTTCACGTACAAAAATGTGCAGCAATGATGCGCCGTATTCGATTTATTTCCATTACAACAAGAAGAAAAAAAACAGCTATTACAGAATCCGTGTACATTTAATGACCAGTCAATGACAAATTTACATAACAGTCTTCCTTTAAATTCTGCATGATTCAAAAAGTACCGACGAGGATGGGATTCGAACCCACGCGTGCAGAGCACATTGGATTAGCAGTCCAACGCCTTAACCACTCGGCCACCTCGTCATATACTATTTTACTTATTTAATAGACTAGTAAACAGCTGATGTTTAAGTACACTACTAAAGGCAATAAAAAGTTACATTTAAACAGGTAGTTTGTGCAGGTGCAGTTATAGGTCGCACACTGTCAATATCTTGCCATTGTATTACAATGACAACAATAATAATTATAAGAGATCTGTGCTCCGGCATACCTTTATGTAAAGTCACAACCTACCTTATCCCTCAGAATAAAGTCCTTTTGAAGTTTTGTCGTAGAAATGTGGGTGTGTCATTCATTGGAGTTTCAATACACTGTCAACAATATTGTCTCATGATGGGCCACAGTGTGGAAGTGGCATAAATAAAAGCGCGTAGCACCACCACACGTGGCTGGCACACTAATAGTTAATTATATTTGACTGTCACAGTGACGTAGTGGTTAAGGTAGTCGTCACGCCACTAACATCGAGTGTCGTGAGTTTGATACTTTTGTGGGTAGTGTTATCTAGAGTAGAGCTCATTGGGGAAGCACCAGAGGTATCAAAGGGTCGGCAAACTTAGATACCTCTGGTTTTGCAGTCTGTAGTAGTCAGTAAAGATGATGATATCTTCCCTCTTTGAAAGCATTTAATTTTCAATTATTGTGTTTGTGTGTGCAGGTTTCACTAGACCAGTGACATTCAACATCACAGAAGGACTAGACATGAAGATACCCAACGCTGCCACCTTCACCGTCAGGTCTGTTCTACGATTTTGTGGCGCACAACTTGAGGTGAGGGGGTCTCTTTATTACTTTCATCAATAGAATGCTACGTTACAACAGAGAGACATGCGATATATATTTTTTAAATTACTCAATGTTGAAATATTTTACACATTCATTGCTGTGAAGCTGAGGTGTAGTCACTTTTAAGAGACACATTATTAATTCTAAGTTCTGTGCCGCGCTTATACCTGTGCAACCGTTACTAGGTGTTAGAAGTGAAGAAAGACATAGTGGATCTGTTTATTAGCATTTATAACAATGATGCGATGGTGCAAAATATGCGGTTCGAGTTCGATTGCGACCGACGCAGTATCAATGTGGACTACACTTTGTGGAATTTATAAGTACTAGTCTAGTGACTTATCATCTGCTAACGGTTAAGGATAACATCGTGAGGAAACTCACAATTTTCTAGAAGAAAATCTAAATGTATGTCTGATCCACCAACCTTGCACTAAAACAGTGTATGTGGATTATGGCCCAAAAGCTCAGCTCTTTAGATAGAGGAGAGGAGAGCCGAGCCCAGCAGTGGGACGTTAATGGGTTGCTGATGTATTTATAATATTAATAAGTACTTTTTTGTATTGTTGACCTTTTCTTTTGTCTTGTAACGGAGTGTTGGTGTTTACATATGAATAGTAAGAATGTTGGAGGGCGTCATGGTTGTAATAATAGATCCTGATAGGGTCACGTGACCTCGCGCTCTTCAGTTTACGTGTATCTTAAGTAAGATACATAAACTCGCATCATGTTGATTCCTTATGACACTCGTTATTGTAATGGTATGCCATAAATATTAGTGGTCCATTGTGTTCTGTTGTGTAGTAGGCGCCGTTATGTTAGTATGTTGAAAGAGTAGATGTTACAAAGATCGTCTTGAACTGTATGTAAATACTAGCTTCCGTCACCGGGTTCCTCACACGATTGGGATCAATGATAAGGTCGATGCAGTAAATGTCACTCTTGGGTTCTCCCAAAAACTCCGTATCAGCAAAATATCAAAATATGAAGTGTTTTTATTTAATTAATAATTTAACAACACGTTCATATTGTTCTGGTAAAATGAAACATCTTTTTGCTATTATCCTGCATTGTTATATTTAAGTAGACGAATATTATTTTTATATAATAAAGAAGCATCATCAGCAACCCATTAAGTCCCACTGCTGGGTCGGGGTCTCTTCTCTCCCCTAACTAGAGAGTTGAGAGGGTTTAGGCCATAATCCACTCACGCTGGTTTAGTGCGGGTTGGTGGATCAGACATACACTTAGAATTACTTCTACGGTATGTGTGTTTCCTCACGCTATTTTCCTTCACCGTCAGCAGATGGTAAGTCACTTGACTAGTACATACAAATTCCACAAAGTGGAGTCCACATTCGTACGGGATCCAACTCGGACCGCGTGATTTGCACGCCGGTCACTTATCCTTTCAGCCACCATCGCTTGGTTATGGTCTATGTTTCCTAGTGAAATGTAAAGTAAATAAATATGTTACGTAGGTGGAAGTGATAGACGTTCGGAAACAGTCGACCCTGCGCATGCCGCTGGGCGACTTCGTGGACTACTTCGAGACTCCGCCCGAACATCGAGACGAGAAGGTGCTCAACGTGCTCAGTCTCGAGTTCAGCGAGACTAAGTGAGTACATGTTACACGACAGCGGACGACTGTCGTTTTGATTCGAGCATTAGCGCTACTAAAGTTGTTGTTACCAGTATGTAGGTACCTACTTAAAACATGAAATATAATATATGAAATTGTGATTTTATATAACTACACAAATTTATCTTTATTCGTGATAACAGCAAGATCCGTGGACTGGAATTATAATTAGACATCCATGACCCCTCATGATTTAAGGCTTCAATTTTCTTTTTTTTGATTGGTCATATCCCTAAAAAAAAACAAAATATTACTAAATAGTAAACATGTATATTTCCTTGACAAATGTACATAGTGAGTAATGCGAGTGAGGCCGAGTGCTATAATGCTATAAGAGTGGTGTGGCAGCATGGCGCGGTGCGTGGAGCCGCCGGGCGTGGCGCGCGCGCTGGACTGGGCCGCCGCCGTGTGGGGGGGCGGCGCGCCGGGGCCCGCCCCGCAGGTGCGCAAGTACTGCCTCATGTCCCCGCAGGCCGCCTACACCGACTTCCACGTGGACTTCGGCGGCACCACCGTCTGGTACCACGTGCTGCACGGACGGAAGGTACGTACTACACCAGTACTTTATTGTCTACGTGATAAATATCTAAGTATCCTGTCGCACGTATACGCATGACGTATACGTACGACAGGATACTTATGTATTATTTTTAAGATCCTAAAACATCCAATAGAAAAGAATGGGAAAGCTTGGGGAGACCTTTTGACCTTTTTGACCTTTTGCCCAGCAGTGGGACAACAAGGTTGACGAAAAAAATAATTAAATATAGTTTCTTAGTCTGAATGATTAATGAATATGTTCCCAGATATTCTACCTGATCCCGCCGACGTCGACAAACCTGGCGCTGTACCAGCAGTGGTCGTCGGGCAGCTCGCAGAACTCGCGGTTTTTCGGCGACCTGGTGGAGTGGTACGGCACGGCGGAGCTGACGGCGGGGCAGACGCTATTCATCCCCAGCGGCTGGATACACGCCGTCCTCACGCCTTGCGACTCGCTCGTGTTCGGGGGGAACTTCCTGCACTCCTACGCCATTGAGATGCAGCTGCAGTCAGTATTTTGATCAAGTTTATGAACCAGTATTAAGTCGCGGTGAATTTTTGTATAAACAACTGTTTCGTAACTTTGCAAACCCAATTTTCCGTTTCTAAACCTTTTAAAAGTTGTAAAATTTCCAATTTTAGAGATATTTATGATCTAACTACCACTAATTTGTTTTATATATACATATATAATTTATTTGTGTATTCTTAATATATACCTACTAGGTGGCGCTAGATTGTCAGTACACAAATTTGTGAATAAAATATAGTGCTATCAGATAATTTGATTGTATTGTTTGTGTGTAGAATCTACGAGATCGAGCGTCGCGTGGAGACCCCGACGATGTTCCGCTACCCGCTGTTCGAGGCCATGCACTGGTACGCGGGGGCCCATCTGCTCACTGTGCTGCGCAGGCACAACGAGGAGTCGCAGGTGCGTCTACTTGTGTCGGTCTCGCCTGCGCTAAGGTCGTGTGTGGCGGGCCTAAGTAACAGTCCGACGTCGCGAGGCACGTGTAGCGTGTACCAGTAACGTTAGCTACACACGCTACACACGCTACACACGCTACACACGCTACACACGCTACACACGCTACACACGCTACACACGCTACACACGCTACACACGCTCAGCTAGTATCGGCGCCGACGTTCAGCTTGAATTGACCTATAATAGAAGCTGAGTGCGGGAAGACTCCAATAAATAGATCGAGGAACTGATAAAGGTTACTAGTGGTCGTTGGACGTAGTGAACCTCATTGGGCTAATAATAATGTTAATCAGGTAAATATTGAAAATATGCCCCATTAACGGCAGTAGAATCGCCCTCTATTACATGAAGTAAGGACGCTATGTAAGCGCATTTTTATTTTATAGTCTGACTTTGACGAGTATTATTGTTAGAACTATGTTGCAATAATAGTAGTTTATGCAACTGTTATATAAGAAGGGGTATTAAAACATTCGCCTCATGCGATAATAGGTTGATTCGAGTGTTTTAATACCTAAGTTATATGCAGTTTCATATATTACACTACTTTATCTTCACTTATATAAAAAATTGAAATTAAACAAACAAAAACATGATCGGCAAAAAAATGTATGGGAAGTGCGGGAAATTATGTTCAAACTACGCATTCGTGCACCATTTTTTTCACAGTTCTAACTGCGCATGCGTGTGCCTTTTTTTTCATATTCAGCCTAAAACCATAGACTAGTTTAAGAGGGTTCATACATTTTCAAGTTGCTCGCAAATAGGTTTTTAAATTACGCACACAGAGCCGAAACATGCACACTTCTCTAATGCTGTGTGGTACAACAATATAGCGCGTACTAATGAGTTTGGTATTTTCTAACCTCATATTTTGTTAAAGTTGGATAGGACAAAATTTCAAATTAAATTAATCAATAATATTAATTGTTATTAATCGTATTGTATTCTATAAACAATTAAAATACAATTTTATTAGAAAGAAAGAAAAATACAATTAATTTTATAAAAGACTAACAATTAATTTCTCAATAATAACTGCGGCTGATATGATGATGAATGTGACTATTTGAGGTCAAAGTGGTGAAAATGTCCGCCATCTTGAACTTAGTTGTTTTTGGGCTGATCGCCTCCAAAATCGATATCTGACAATCCCACTGATCACTGGGCATAGTTCTGAAGACAAAATTGTAAAAATGCCCTCCATCTTGAACTTTGTTGTTTTTGGGCTGATTGATACCAAAATCGATATCTGACGATCCCATTGGTCTGGGCATAGTTCTGAAATCAAAATTATAAAAATGCCCGCCATCTTGAACTTTGTTGTTTTTGGGCTGAGTGATACCAAAATTGATATCTGACGATCCCATTCGTCACTGGGCATAGTTCTGAAGTCAAAATTGTAAAAATGCCCTCCATCTTGAACTTTGTTGTTTTTGGCTGAGTGGTACCAAAATCGAAATCTGACTATCCCATTGGTCACTGGGCCTAGTTCTGTAGTCAAAATTGTAAAAATGTCCGCCATCTTGAACTTTGCGGTTTTTGGGCTGATTGACTCCAAAATGGATATCTGACAATCCCATTGATCACTGGGCATAGTTTTGAAGTCAAAATTGTAAAAATGCCTTCCATCTTGAACTTTGTTGTTTTTGGCTGAGTGGTACCAAAATCGAAATCTGACTATCCCATTGGTCACTGGGCCTAGTTCTGTAGTCAAAATTGTAAAAATGTCCGCCATCTTGAACTTTGCGGTTTTTGGGCTGATTGACTCCAAAATGGATATCTGACAATCCCATTGATCACTGGGCATAGTTATGAAGTCAAAATTGTAAAAATGCTCGCCATCTTAAACTTTGTTGTTTTTGGCCTGATTGATACCAAAATCGATATCTGACTATCCCATTAGTCAGTGGGCATAGTTCTGAAGTCAAAATTGTAAAAACGCCCACCATCTTGAACTTTGTTGTTTTTGGGCTGAGTGATACCGAAATCGATATCTGACTATCCCATTACTCATTGGGCATAGTTCTGAAGTCAAAATTGTAAAAATGCCCGCCATCTTGAACTTTGTTGTTTTCGGGCTGAGTAATACCAAAATCGATATTTGACGATCCCATTGGTCACCAAGCATAGTTCTGAAGTCAAAATTCAAGTTCAAGATGACGGGCATTTTTACAAATTTTGACTACAGAACTATGCCCAGCAGATCAATGGGATAGTCAGATATCGATTTCAGTATCACTCAGCCCAAAAACAACAAAGTTCAAGGCGGTGGGCATTTTTACTATTTTGACTTCAGAACTATGCCCGGTGACCAATGGGATCGTCAAATATCGATTTTGGTATCACTCAGCCCAAAAAAAACAATGTTCAAGATGGCGGGCATTTTTACAATTTTGACTTCAGAACTATGCCAAGTGACCAATGGGATCGTCAAATATCGATTATGGTATCACTCAGCCCAAAAACAACAAAGTTCAATATGGCGGGCATTTTTACAATTTTGGCTTTAGAATTATGCCCAGTGACAAATGGGATCGTCAGATATCGATTTTGGTATCACTCAGCCCAAAAACAACAAAGTTCAAGATGGAGGGCATTTTTACAATTTTGACTTCAGAACTATGCCCGGTGACCAATGGGATCGTCAAATATCGATTTTGGTATCACTCAGCCCAAAAACAACAAAGTTCAATATGGCGGGCAGTTTTACAATTTTGGCTTTAGAATTATGCCCAGTGACTAATGGGATCGTCAGATATAGATTTTGGTATCACTCAGCCCAAAAACAACAAAGTTCAAGATGGCGGGCATTTTTACAATTTTGACTTCGGAACTATGCCCGGTGACCAATGGGATCGTCAAATATCGATTTTGGTATCACTCAGCCCAAAAAAAACAAAGTTCAAGATGGCGGGCATTTTTACAATTTTGACTTCATAACTATGCCCAGTGACCAATGGGATCGTCAAATATCGATTATGGTATCACTCAGCCCAAAAACAACAAAGTTCAAGATGGTGGGCGTTTTTACTATTTTGACTTCAGAACTATGCCCAGTGACCAATGGGATCGTCAAATATCGATTTTGGTATCACTCAGCCCAAAAACAACAAAGTTCAAGATGGCGGGCATTTTTACAATTTTGACTTCATAACTATGCCCAGTGACCAATGGGATCGTCAAATATCGATTATGGTATCACTCAGCCCAAAAACAACAAAGTTCAAGATGGCGAGCATTTTACAATTTTGACTTCAGAACTATGCCAAGTGACCAATGGGATCGTCAGATATCGATTTTAGAGTTCATCAGCCCAAAAACAGCAAAGTTAATAATTTGATCTTTAATAAAAAAAAAATTCCATAACAAAGTATCAACTGGTATTGAACTCTCTTGAAATATACAAATATTACGTAAACATCGGACCGGGAGCGCGGGAAGCAAAGCGTTACGTCCTCTCTCTAGAAGGCCTCAGCCGGTACTGATTTCTCACGGCTTGTGCGCCGAAATATAAGGCGTTTTTAGGCTCTTTTCAAAAATCATTTTAAAATATTTCTAAAGGGATTTCGAAAATATTATGGACATTTATAAATGACAACATCTTGCTTAATAATTAAATGTAAAAAAATCGACTTTTTAAACATATATAGTGTACCAAAATTCTAATCAAACTTGATCAAAGTTCAACGTTTTTAAAAATTTTAGTTCTTAAGTTTTAGTTATAAAAAAATGAATATTTCTAATATTTTTTCAATACACTAACTAAAGGACTATATGTAGACCTTAAAACAAGCTTTTTTTTCTATGCATTTCAATTACTTTAGACCCTGGCGAATCTGAAAGTAGGCTTGTTTCGTAGAATTTCTTAAAACACTGTGCGAAAGAACTGTTCTAACTAAAATACTAATAATAAATAGTCTGTTTTTCTTAATACACTTTTTAGACAAGAAAACTGTTGTCTATGTATGCCAAAAATTACTTCGCTACATATAAAGACATATTCTGTAGCGAACGTGGAAATCTCGTGATTTCATGGATTTCTGTATTAACCCTCTTAATGAATTAATAAAAAAAAAAGATAGCGGTACTATAATGAGTTTTATTTTTAATTTTATGTATATGCGTTTATAAAGTGCGTTTATGTAGAACCGTGTTTGAATTCGTAATTCTAATTTTTCGATTTGAGTGTTGATAAAATAATAAATGTAATTTATTATTATTCCAGGACGAAGAGTTCACCCTGAGCGAGAGTGTGTCGTGTGTGGCCGCCCTGCCGCCCCTACTGTTGCGCGGCGTGAAGATACTGGCCAACGCGCTCAAGGAGTGGCACGCGCTCAAGACTGTACGTACTTAGTAAACTGTGACATGTAGCTACCACTTGTCTCAATAATAAACCATTAACAGGATGAAACAATTCTAACTTCAGAGTCGAACTGTTAATGATGCTCTTTATAATGCTAAATCATTGTGTACCTATAAAGTACAAGCTATGTTATTGTTTACAGACGGACACGTCAAAACGCGACAATGTGCCGAAGTGTCTGAACTCTGGTCAACTTGTGAGGGAGCTGTGCAAAGAACTGAGGACTCTAGAAAAACGATCCACCAGCACCGCTAGTAAAGACAAGGTATTATTCACACGTCATCAGTCACCCACACACGGATCTTGTGTCCGGTTGTTACTGTCATGTCATGCAGAAGGAATGAATTTTCAATCTAAATTATGACTGAGCTATGTTAGATTTAAAAATCAAAACTCTCTCTTTCAGGACTTCAAAGTGAAGAACTCGTCCCCAAACAAATCGCACGCGAAGAAACAAGCAAGCAACTCAAAGAAATCACTAAAGTTGACTCTGCCCAAGCCGATAATGCACATGACACAGAACGGAGAGTTTGTCGAAGAAAAAGTGTACGCAGACAAGTTCTTCATAGATAATAAGGTAAGATGTACAATACCTAATTTTAAAGTTATTCAGATTATTAAGTACCTAACACAATAATGTATTCGTTGTATTTAAATCTATAAAGAAAGAAGTCAATATATATCTTATGCATAAACATAATTATATATACTGATATTGTAAACTGAATTTGATCCTTTATGCGTTCAGTAGCACGGGTGTATTTATTAAGCAATTATTGATTGTGTAATAGTGATGTAAAAGATATTGATAAAACATAAAATTATAACAGTTTGTGAATCCATATCACATACACTTTTATATTGTTTCATGCGACAGGATGGAAATGTAAGTGAAAAACGTCTACACACGGTACTTATTATATAAGTATTTTATAACTAGGACTGAATCTTAGCTTGTGGCTCCACTGACGCAGAGCGAGACTGCGGAGCGAAAACTTTCAATATACATAAGTTACCATATACAATGAACCTCGTCGATCACCACACACACACACACATACATATATTAATCGTTTATGTCATATTCCTACTAATGGCCCGACGGTAAGTGGTTACCGTAGCCCATGGACGTATGCAACACCAATGCAATGGCATCAACTGTACGTTGTCGACCCTAAAAAAATCTATTCAAGAAGCTCATACATTGAATTGATTGCAGGAAGTAGTATACGAGAGATACGTAACTCAAGACGTAATACGTACGAACGGGTTGCCAGACGCCAAGTACGCCGTGGACAGTAAAGACGTGGTGTTGCCAGAGAAATACGCTTACCAGACGTACGAAGAGGTCCCTTATCAGGATGGCGATGGATACGTCGAGAGAACTGATAAGAAGACATCTAATCTCAAGATAAAGATGAAGTAAGTTTTTATATCTGATTACTATGACCTAGACAAAGTTTGTAAGATGATTTATTTATTTATTTAATACATAATATAACATCACGCCTTTTTCCCCAAAGGGGTAGGCAGAGGTGTTTCACATCCACATTTCGTCAGCTATGTTTGGTTCCATGGAATAGGGGGCGAGCCTATTGTTATTAACCTGGAACATTTGTTTACTAAACTCTGGGTAAATCCCAATAAGGAATTTCATTATAGAAAAGTCCAATACTATTTTCACCCGATCCGGGAATCGAAACCGGAACCTCTTGCACAGCAGTCGTATAGACTTCTCGCTGCGTCACCGAGGTAGTTTAGTTTATTTGCCACATATCTATCTGTACAGGTACCAGTATCCAATACAATAGTGTAACAAAATCTGTTATTTACAGTTCCTTAATAGATAATTGTACGAGTGCGCCCGTCAATCAACCCTCGCACGTGTTACACAAAACCTACCTAAGTACGGTATATAGTGGACACTTTAACTCTAGCACTAATACCCGTACGTAACCTTCGCCTAAGTCCCTACTTTCCCTAGCTCCCTAGCCCTACTATATGAATCCCACGGTGAAGTTGTATATATAAATATATAGATAGGTACGGGAAGCCTGTTACCAGGAGACCTAAGGCGACAGACGGAGCTGGTGAAGGATAGGCTGGTATTCTTACTGGCGGTCA
Organism: Laspeyria flexula; assembly: GCA_905147015.1. NCBI lineage: Eukaryota > Metazoa > Arthropoda > Insecta > Lepidoptera > Erebidae > Laspeyria > Laspeyria flexula. Next base: position 224,687 of record LR989974.1, read on the forward strand.
GCAGGCTCACAGACCGATCATTACTGGTTGCTAAAGGTGTCTTGGCAACAGTGAGAGGTTTGGGGCACGGTAATGAGTCAAAGTCGGATTAGACAAAATGACTGATTTATTTACATTAAATTGGTACTTATATACTAATTTTACTCTATGTATACATAGTTAAATGTTTATTGGTGTTCTTGAAATATGTCGCTGCAGCTGTCTCACAACTCGGTCATGACTCAGTGTAGAGTGTGTCGAGTGTAGACCGGCCTTGTGCTGCTGACTGATGCTACATGTTCATGTATCAACAATAACTATGTATAACATAAAACATATAAAATTGTTTTGGTGAACTCACTGAGTGCAGGACCAAACAAGTGTGTGTGTGTGTGTCGAGACACAGTTCGGTACACACACACACACACACACACACACACACACACGAGACCTAATACGTTGGGAGTGTGTATCACTCTTCTAATAACTTTAACTAAATACAGTGCAAGTGCTAGTTCCCTTCTCACTCCAAGCTCATTGTAACCAACCATACCTAAGACAAATAGGGTTGAATACATGACTGAGTAAAATGGATGAACCCCGTACATCCGTAAATATAAAAACCTAACAAATTTGTTTTGTAAAATGCTCGGTGTATAGACGTATAGTAATGAAACACATGTTGATTAGTTCCTTGTAAAAAATATCGATTAATAAATAAGTGATTCCAGTAGCTCAGCGTCGTCGTCCCGCGGGGCGGCGCCCCCCCCCTACCCCCTGCCGGAGCACTCGATCCTCAAGTCGCACCTCATCCGCGCCGAGCAGCGCCCCACGCTGAAGCCCCTGCACCACTGGACCATCTCCAAGAAGGACATCGGCGACTACCACGAGGAGCAGATCCTCTTCACCAACGAGAACATCCAGCCCGGCGTCAGGGTCGACGGACAGGAGATGAACTATGGACCTGGTTTGTTCATTACTTTATTATATTATTATTGTAATGACCGATAAAATATTTAAAATTTAAATTAGGTATATGTGTTAAAGCATAATAAACAAATTAATCGAGTTACAAATAAGTATTAGAAGAAAGAAATAAAGAAACATTTATTCTCCACAAACAAATTGACATTAATAGACATTAGGAACCAAATAAGAAGAAAAAAAAAGAAAAAGGTATACTTTAGTAATAATTGTACCTACTGCATGTTGCATCTGCGGGAATTTAGACTCCACTCAACATAATGCTGCGGCGCCAGCAACTAACGCTGGACATTCTACAGTTGATAATTTAGCGAAACCTGTGTGTCGTGTGTGTGTTAATGTATACTATATAATATAACAAAGTGACGTTAAATACGTCTAAAAATATTGGCAAATCCCTAAAATCAAAATTTCCAAATCTGTGTTCTAAATTTGGCTAAGTTATCAATTCCTTGTTCAGGCATGTACTCAGCAGAGGACATCCAACAAGACTATCAGTACTCAGAATCAGCGAAGCCAGGCTCCTACCAGCCGGCCGTGTACAGTTACCAACAACCACAGGACATCACTTACGTGGAAGGCTATCAGAGATACGAAGAAGTTTTGCCCCCCACTGTGCATCAGGTAATAATACATTTCTATAATTTTTTAAACCTATACTTGCCATCTCCTGAACAAAGCACGACAGCATGCTAAGTTTTCATTCTTTTTAATCTACCTAATACTGACTCTCATCGTAGTCGGACTGATCAATTCTTATGCTTTAACTGGTAAAAATGTTTTATCTGTTAAAACTATGTTATATTTCAGCAAACGGCAAGTTACAGCAACGTGCCGGTACAAGAGTCAGTGAACGGTAACTACCACAACTTGCCGTCGTACGACGCTGCCATCGCCCACCAGTACTCGACCACCACCAACTATGTGAGGACATACAGTTACTTTATAACTATACCTAATAAAGTTTATATTTATTCTAAGGCTCCTTTTACACCTGGCGGAAGATCCGCCGTGCATTTCGACAGTTACGTTATATTATCTCCCATTCAATAGAGCGAACCTTATATAATAATATTAATTTGTGAACGAGCGACATTTGAATTATACCCTAACCGCCATTTTCAATAATCTATCTATGGATTTGACTACACAAGTTAGAATTTTGACTTATTTTGTATGGAGTTTATGTTAGTAGCTAAATCCATAAATAGATAGATTATTAAAAACGGCCGTAAATGATTGTTACTGTGGCGCAGCGGTTAAAGGTGGTTGTATCGCACCAAGTGTCTCACACTAGACCAATATTTGTGTGATTCAAAGTACTTTATTTGCCTGTGTGTACTTTATCATCATCATTTCAACCCATAAACGTACCACTGTTGGGCACGAGTCTCCTCCAAAGATGTAGAGGGAATTTAGCCTACCACACCATGCTGGCCAGATGGGTTGGTATAGAGTTGGTTTCGAATTTTCCTTCTCTTGCAGTGGTCTTGCCTGCATGGTTATAGTCCCTTAGTCGTCTTTTACGACTCCCACGGGTTGAGATGGGGTAGTGACATTATGTATTCTTAATCCGTCAAGTGTACTTAGTGTCCGATAATTGATTGTTTGCAAAGGTGAAACCGAAAATGTTGTAGCTTAGAGTAACTATTTTATTCTACAATTTATTTTCGGCATTTTTAACAAGTGAAACCTTTAGAGGTATTGTGGGCGCAACGAATGTCGACCATAAAAGAGTTCCACTTTGTATAAACATGTCGATTGTTGTGAGAATGTAAGTGTGGTGAAGGTCCCGTGCGGCGGGAGTCCGGGTAGCGCTTGTGACGTGGTGGGTCCTGCCCCGCAGGTGCGGGCGGCGCCGGCGGCGGCCAGCGCGGCGCCAGTGCGGCGCTCGGAGCGCCCCGTGCGGCGCCGCGTGTCCAACACGTACGACTACGAGGACTGCGACCTGTACATCGACGAGAGCCCCGCGCCGCGCCCCCGCAGGAACAAGCTCGCCAGGCACGCCACCTACAGGCACGCCGGTGAGACTCACTCTATCTACTCTCTACACCTGCATCCTACTGTGTATCAGTTTTAATCAAATTTCAAACACACTTTTTTGTATCGAGTTTGTATTCTATTTTAACGCTATCCTATAAGTTAATAATAATAATATTCTACCACAATTACACAGCGCCATCTAGTCCCAAATTAAGCAATTATATTTGCTTGTGTTATGGGTACTAAACAACTGATGTACTACTTAAATACTTTTTTTTTTTGTAAATACATATTATAGATAAATTACACCCAGACACAGAACAAACCTTTATGCTCATCACACAAAGATTTGTCCTGAGTGGGGATCGAACCCACGACCTCCGGTTTAGCAGTCAGGGTCACTAACCACTAGACCAACAGGCCAGTCAAATGCGTATAATATGTCGGTGTTTGCAATTGTATTGTATAAACGGGAGTGTACACAGTACAGGGTTGCGCTTGCAACTGGACTGATACAATATTCGATTGTTGTAAAACTGCTTACTATTTGGGCAGCCTCGTCGAGCGCGAACAGCAGCAGCTACCGCGAGGGGGGCGCAGCGCGGCCGGCGCCCGCCAACGGCATCGAGTCACTCATACAGGCCTCCGTACTCGCCGAGGAGGAGCACCCGGACAACGACACGTCAGTACTAGCATACACTCACTTATACTTTCTCGGGACAACCTTACCCTCATGTCCTCTCCTGTTACCTGTAAGCCAAGTTTAAGGAATGCGTAATCTAGTGTCTTGGGATCCGCAACAAAATTAATCAGAGGCATACTTTGCAACATTGCATTGGAGACATTGCGTTGCAACGTCGTAAAACTTTCGCACAGTAACACGGAAACAGAACAACGAAACATTTAACTGTAACTAAAAAAGAACCCTTAAGGTCTTGCTCTGCCCCCCACCCCACCTTATTTTGTAGATCTCTAATACGGAATACCATCGTTTATGAATTTTTACAATGTGTACAGTGAAGACGCAGCGGTGGCGGGTATGCTGAGTATCGGGTCGCGGTACGCGGAACAGGCGCCGCGCACCTTCGGGCTGGCCAGCGACGAGCCCGCCGCCGCCGCCGCCGCCAGCAGCACCAGCACCGCCGGCACCGCCAGCACCGCCGCCAGCAAGGACCGGGCGCGCGCGCGCAAGGCGCCGCCGGCCGACGACGAGCTGGACGAGGAGGACGTCATCAAGGAGGTGCACCGGGACGACGAGTACGGTGCGTGTACTTACAGTACCATACGTCGTACAAGATAATTAACAATAGTAATAATTTAACAATTATGTATTTTTAAATAAACATGAAACATAAAAACGACGGCACAGAGTCGTAGTTTCCTATTTTATATTACTTTCTGTCACTTGGAACCGTCATTTACCTCAGTGACAATTTTCACTCTAGTATATAACGGTTCCGGGTGATAGAATAGACGTATAAGAAAGTGCTGTTCGATGCAGTTAAATGTGATGCAACTCTGAGAGAATTACAAATACATTATTGTGTCAAAGTCATGTGTCAGCTGCACGAATACTTCATTGTTGTGTTTATTTTTGTTGTTGTGAATATTTTAATACTAAATTAAATATTCATCGTTTTTTCTTTTTTGCTTTATAGTGTATCCTTCGTTAGAAATGAGTTCGGACGAAGACGAAGAATGGACGGCGTCAAAAAGACGAAGAAATTCAAGAAACAGGGTAGATTCAAAGTCAAAGAGTGAAAAGTGAGTATTTTTTACGCGATATGTATTCGTACAATTGTAATATTATTATATTTTTTGTATATTATTGTGCCTTAGTGACGCCAGTACCTAAAGTTGCCGTTACTCAAGAAATTAAAAAAATATAGACCAATATATAAGTTAAGTCATTTTGGTAAAATTTTAGAGAAAATCGTAACAAATCAAATTTTTGCAGCTGTGCGGTGGCATATTGCTCCCAATCAGCACGGATTATATACGGGTCAAAGCATAGATACAAATTTAATAAATTTTACTGAATTTTTATGCTTTGGACGACATTTTGTCAGGTCGACGCGGTGTATACCGATTTTCCCAAAGCTTTTGATAAAATTTGTCACAATATCTTACTCGAAAAGCTTTGGAGGCTCGGTATACATGGCGATTTACTCCGTTGGATAGCATCATATGTAAGGAATAGAAGTCAGGTTGTTGTTCTTATTGGTTTCACATATGAATATAAGCATATTACTTCAGGTATTCCACAAGGATCACATCTCGGCCCAGTACTGTTTATAATTTATGTTAACAATTTATCAAATCATGTCACACATTCAGATGTCCTTATGTATGCAGATGATACAAAAATATTTAGAATTTTTCGAAACGTGGATGACTGTATTTCTCTTCAAAGCGATATAACCAGCTTTGAGGAGTTTTGTTATGGGAATATTCTTCCTCAATCCTAATAAATTTCAAGTTATAACTTACACGCGCAAAAAATGTATGTTAATATGTGTAATATCTCCACTTTTGGCAGCCTTCCCCACTAGATCACTTGTAAGCTTTTTTGCCAAAGGGAATCTGGTCAGGTGTTTATTCTAGTAAAAGAACATTAATTCAGGAAACTTTATTGTCTAGTCTAAGTTAATATGATATATCTGTATAAAATATATATCGACTGTTTTTTTTAAATAAAAAAAATATATATATATTCATCTACTTAATACAAAAAGAAAAATAATTTAAGATTTGATGTAAGATTCCAATTGTTTAACATATATTGAACATCATTTTATGAAGCACCTCATGAATAATTGGATTTGCAATTATATTAAATTTCAAGTGATATGTGACAGGGACGAGTCGTGGTCCCCCCGCGCGCGGCTGGGCCGACTGGTCCCGCGCCTGCGCACAGCGCGCGCCGGCGTGCGGCGCGAGTGTGTGCGTGCCGCGCTACACGCCGCCGCCGCGCGCCCGCACGCACACAGGGACAAGGACACCGCGCACGTGCAGGTACATACTACATACATACTACATACCGATACCTAGACTTAGCCAAAGCGTTTGACACAGTCTCTGTCCCACTACTGGTGAAAAAGTTGGAAAACTTAGGAATCAGGGGTACACAGCTAGAATTATTCAAAAACTACCTAAACAACCGCACCCAGTTGGTTAAGATCGACTGTTTCACGAGTAATGAGGAAGCTGTTCATTTTGGCGTGCCACAGGGGAGTATATTAGGCCCAACTCTATTCCTAGCGTATATAAACGATCTGTGTAAGTTGGATCTGCCCCACACTAAAATTTGCACTTTCGCAGATAACACTGCATTACTTTTTTGGGGTGATACCTGGAAGGAAGCCTTTACATATGCTCAGCGAGTGTGTGCGTGCCGCTTCATATTTTTAGGTCATACGGGATAAAAGAGAAAAGGGGGGGGGAACCAATTTTTGCTACTTTCAGAGCGATTATTTCCGAAAATATTTGCCTAATCTTAAAACTTGTTTAGAAACCATAAAGTGTCTTTGAAAGATTTGTCGAAATATATGCCACATATAGTTGTTTGCTGAAAAATATTTTTTCGTTTCCAGCAAAACGCAAAACGCGCCGTGTTAGCGACAAAGAGCAGACGGCCGCCGCCGCCCGTACACAACACACCAAATAACAAGAGTGAGTATTTATATTATATTACACAGCTTTCTATAAGTTAGATGCGATCTGTCTCCAAAAACGGACGTCATTGAGCTGACATGATGATGATGAGAACAATGTTTAAACCAAACCTTTTGTATATACCACGGTGACATACAGGTTTACGACAGTTACCATAGTCTATGGATGACTGCAACACCAGGAGCATCACATGCACATTGCTGAATCTTTAGTTGTGGGGGGGGGGGGGGATACTTTGAACTTGAACACCACTACTCACACTTATCTATATACTAATATTATAAAGCTAAAAAGTTTATTTGTTTAGTTCAACACCCTAATCTCAGAACCAGGTCCTAATTGAAAATAGTAGTTTATGCAACTGTCATATAAGAAGGGGTATTAGGTATTATTATTAGGGGTAAACACGAGAGTCAGTTGACTCGAGTGTTTTAATACCTAAGTTATATGCAATTTCATACACTACTTTATCTTCACTCATAGGAAAAATTGAAATTAAACAAAGTAGGTAGGTTACAAGGAAGTAAGTTATTTGTACGCATGCGTGCGCCATTTTTTTCACAGTTCGAACTGCGCATGCGTACGCCTTTTTTTTCATATTCAGCTTAAAACCATAGTATTTAGTACGTCTTTGAATTCGTAATTCGGACTTTTCGATTTCAGTGTAGATAAAAGATTTTATCTACACTGAAATCGAAAAATTCGTATTACGAATTCAAAGTCGGTTCTATACAGACGCACTTTATAAGCAAGCGCATATACATAAAATAAAAAATAAAACTCATTACATATAGTACCGCTATCTTTTTTTTTATTAATACATTAAACTATAGTTTTAGGCTGAATATGAAAAAAAGGTGCACGCATGCGCAGTTCGAACTGTGAAAAAAATGACGCATTGAACTTAATTTCCCGCGCTTCCCATACATTTTTTTGCCGATCGTGTTTTTGTATTGATTCCAAAAAAGTTTACTAAAATCCTGTTTTCCTATGAGTGAAGGTAAAGTAGTATATGAAATTGCATATAACTTAGACATTCGTCTTCGCCTCATGCGATAAACAGACTCTTGTGTTTTAATACCCCTTTTTATATGACAGTTGCATAATCTACTATTAGTGTTCCATAGTCCATTTACCGAGGAAAGCTATAAGTCTTATCATCACGCTATGACCAATTAATAATAGTGAATAGTGCTGCTAACTAATGCTAACGCTGAATAGTGGCCAATAAGCGAAGCTCCAGGCAACAGCTTCATAAAATATAGAGCAGACTTAACCATTAAATAAACCATTGATGTATGTGTTTATGTGATCGATACAATGTTTGTAGTATCTAATTAAAGTGTTGTTTTTTGTTCCATTACACGCAACCTGCAGTCAATGAGTCTTTACCAAGTAGGTCACATTATTTATTTGTTAAATGTATCATAATTTTATAAAAATCATAACAAGTGTACTTGTAGACGTCGTGTAGTCGGGCCAAATTGTATATACACTGTGCACTTTTAGTCGGCTTACAAACTTTGTGTAGGCCTTAGTAATAGTAGTAATCAGATATACATGTAGCCATAATAACAAAAAAATATTAAAGTTGTAACAAAATGTCAATAGAAACACAAGCCGTGTAAAGGATGTATGTTTAGATGTACTCTACTCGTATATCTGATTAGTATGACCCAGACAAAGTTTGTGCGACAACTACAAGTGTACCGTATAGAATATTTGTAACCTAATCACTAAAGCACGTAAGTATTTAAGGATCTCTTTATAATATTTATATATTCTTTTCTTAGGACGATATCAGTAGCTTTCAAATGTAACTTTTTATAAACATTTCAAGGTAATCCAAATGTTGTTGTTTTTATGAATTTAATAACAAAAACAGACATTGAAAGATAGCCAAATGTTGTTATTCTAAAAATAAGTTGTCAAATGTTGTTTGTTTCTATCTCCAATTCAGCCCGAATATGTACAAATTCTAATAAAAAGTAAACATCGTGAGTCCTTATTTAACAAACCTTTTGGTTTGTTAGAATTTCGATCAAATTTATTGTTTGTGTCTGTTTGTAGCATCGTAGCTCCTAAACGAATGGGCCGATTTTGATAAGATTTTTTTTCTTTCAAAGCTGGCATAGTCTAGACATGTTTTATCAAAATTGGTCCAGCCGTTTCAAATTCATCGGGTCTTGGCGTGGGTTACTAAAATTTTCAAATTTTTGTTGCAGATGCAAGACTGAAGAAAGGTATGAAGACGGCAAAACAGCGTCTCGGTAAAATCCTAAAGATACACAAAATGATATATTAACATATTAGTTTAGTAGATGACGAGTGACAGGCGAACGTGTAGATGTATATTTTATATATGTATTGTATATTAGCACGGACCAATGGGTGTTGTCGTTTGACCGGGTTTTTTCTATGGCACTGTTATGGTTTGGCTAAGTGTGTACTGAGTTGAACGGAGCCGTAAGGAACTGATGCTGATCTCTTCCAGACAGTTTGAGTTTATAATTAATTAGAATAAGCTTCTGTATATTTGAATAAAATTGTCTGAACTAGTTTATGACATCACAATTAATTTCTTAAAATTTGAGACACGGAATATTTTTATTACATACATAAAATACAGTTCGTTGTTAGTGAATTTTTGTTGATCAGACACCGCTAACGTTCAACTCAACTACAATATAACCTCACCCATAAGTACACGTAACTGTATGTTTAACCCGACTGCGCGCAAGCTAAGTAGGGTAATGTTTTATAATATTCATTTATTGGGTGGAAATAATCGCGTTTATTTATGTGTCTGTCATGCTGCGCATTAGATTGAAATAAAAAAAAACCAATGTTTTAAGGTGCAAAGCCGAGTGGCCAATAGACAAGTTTGTCCGTATTAGCCTATCTGCGATCTAGTCACTTTTGTCATCGTGAATTTTATCAATATATCTGTGACATGGCAGTTTTATTCGCGCATTATGTCACTCAGTCGTCACGTCACGCTTGTAAACTAGACGTGAATGACAATCAGTGACAGTGACAAATATTAACAGTACCTACGCGAAAGGCCGAATTCATATATTTACATCACTATACATAATTGTACTATATTGGATTCTTCGAGAAATCCATTAGGCTAAGCGTGCACTAGTGTCATTTGTCACCGTCACTTTTTGCCGCTCGTGTGGAAATGTATGGAAGTGACGATGATGTCACCAAGTGGTGACGTCACGCGTGCGCAGCTCCATACTTACTTACCCATAGACCTGACCGGGGACTTCGGGGGCTTAAACATAATGCTTGACCTTTACAAATGTTTCTTAATGCAAGTCGAAAACTGCTACTTACGTCCGACTTGCTTGCCACTAGTGACTTGCTACGTACAGCTTGCATGATGTAAATGGCACATGTAAAATATTATACAACATGTTTACAGTTTATTTATTGTTCAATATTGATTGTAATGAATCTAGAATATCTTCGTCCGTAAAATTTCCACCTGATATTTGTATTTGCAACCCAGTGATAACCGTATAACTGCCTATATAAGTGTATCTAGATAATAATGCATTGTATCAGAAAAATATGTACTTGACAATTCTATAAAAGATATCTTTACATATAAAAATGAATTGCTGTGCATTAGTCAATCTAAAACTCAAAAACGGCTGGACCGATTTTGCTATTTTTTTTTTAATGGTCTTTGTGAATGTGAAATTATATCCGATTAAGAAAATAGAACTATGTAAGGGAGGTTACGGAGCTCCGTAACCGAAACTTTCGGATATCCGATATAAAAATCTATCCGAAACTGATAAAAAAGTTTTAGATAGTTTCGGATGGAGGCATGGTAGGAAATAACAATGAATAAATTAAAGCAAGACCTTTGAATAATTCATGTTTTTTCTGTTACAATTCTAAAATAATTGAATATGCGTAACCGAAACCGGTATAATATTTTGCATACAATAACCCGTATCCGCATCCGAAATTCGATCCAAAATTTCATATCCGTAACAACCCAGAGTTTGATAATGCATTTTTATCAATTTACACGCTTTTGAATGTGCACACAGGATTAAAATGTGATTTTATATTTAATAACAATAGAAATAGTTCGTATTTTCTCAATAAGGTTTTGGGTAACAACCAATTAGTTTGGAAACTTGATCCACGAAAATATCTGACAAATTCAATGGAAATCGAAAAATGTATGTCAAATGAGCCCTATGATTATTATAGTACAAGGGTTTAAGAGATTTTTCTATAGATCGGTATAATTCTTTGAGTCGAAAAGATCTGATACGTTATCGCGTTTTTAATTACTACATAATATATGTTTAAAATAAGCGTTTCTTCCTTTTTTTTCAAACTTGACATAAAATGATAATTCTAAATTTAAACCATTTTCTATTCGTTAATATTAAATACTCGACATATTTGATTCTGATAAAACTTGACGTTATATCTTCTATTTAAAAAAAGTATAAAAATATTAAAAGACATTATTTTTCATGTAAACATTAAAATTATAAAAGCAACCACCGAATAATACATGTAAATAAAACATTAATGAAAATGTTAAGAAAAAAATAATATAAAAATATCGCTTTAGCTCTACTTATGGACTTATTTTTTGTTATGTTTTAGTGATAATAGACGTAAGGATGTGTTTTCAATGTTATTTTTGTTGTAATTTTGGATGCAAAACTATAATATTATATTTTCATTAAGAAGTGCAATAAAATTATATCGAATTGAGTGTATGATGAGAAAAAAACATATACAAGGAAAAAATATATCAACATAAATACTATAAAATATATTTTATAAAAAGTTATGAAATTAAAATAATGACGGCGTTAAAAAAAAATATTTTTTCTAAACAATCCAAAAATTGAGTCGTATCAAGAAAATGTAATTTTATTGCACTAGAATGTGTTTGCATCTATATAGTACAGCTTGTTCTCATTTGCAAAGAAAACAGGGTGTGTTTTATACAATAATAATATATGTCATAAAAATGTCATTTGTAGAAGGTCCATATTTTACAAATTTATACAAAAGTAACTTATCGTTTAATGTGACAACTTTTGTAAAACTTGTGCGGTGTACTTGAAACAATCGTTTACTCTTTTATTGTATGGCACTGAATGCCCTGGTAAGAAAAAACTATGGAAGTGGACGGCGCCTTACATCCTGAGCGAAAAAAAGATGTAAGTTGAAAGAAAATGCTGATAAACACTTTACTCATCAAATAGCTTTAGTCATACGATTGTGTGGAGTTCAGTAACAGGGCAGGATAGTCAGAATATGTACATTGTCCGGGCATCTTCAGGCTATGATTCTAATGTCCACTTCGCCCGGTCAATGTCAATGGAAAATATGGACGCGTCATTATAAATTGAATCTTTAATTTCTATGGAAGATTGCAAATTGTAAAATTTTCACAATTTGCGATAAAAATTGTTGACATATCAACAGTTTTTATAGTTATGTAATTCATCCATTTTTATCTCGTTCACTATAGAACTGTAACATAATATGTGTAACCACTGCGACCAGTTTACGATTGCGGAAGAGATAACCTTCCAGAAAACGAGATCGTGAATTCGGTTTAAAACTAAGTGACATATTAATTATGTTAACAAGCAGTTTCCCCAACGACGTACAATAAGATCGCTATCACACTAGCGTTAGTCGAGTATGCAAGTACGCTCAGCGTCAGCGGCAGTGTTGTAAGGCACTAAGACGATTCGATATTATAAAAAAATAAAAACATTTTTTCTAAATTTCTATAGCGAACGAGAACGTATTTAATTTGTTTATTAAGCCTTTTGATGTTTAACTTATTAAGAATGTTTTCTTGTAGGAGCACCTTAGAATAAACTCGAAAGCCTTCACGCCTATCTTAGCTATAAAGAGCTCTTCAAACAAAGAGCGGAGTGGGGCGTTACGTTGTAATGTACTGAGATGTATTGGACCTGCCACACAACCCGCTCGCTCTCTGTTCGGGGCCTTCGATGTATAAATAAGATACGCGGCTTTTCTATAGTCATACAAAGTATATGAAACAGTGTGAACAATTAGATTATATTTATTAATGGATGAATGTGTCCTGTGTTTATAGAAAATGGATGTTGACTGTGTTTTTGTGTTAATTTGATAATTAAATGAATCCAGAGATACCTATGTTATATAGTCGACAACTGAGTATAGCGCCATTTATATGATATCAATGCAGTACATAAGGAACATGTTTACTTCTTAGATAAATCGGCAAAAGCATTCCGGTATACCCTTACCTTCGTAGCGCATGGCTTTGCGCATCTAGGCGGTCAAAATGCGAATATCGGCTTGTATGGCCCGAGCAAATGCTGTACACTGAATCGCCAGTGAAGCCGTTGCAAGCATACACGTTAATGCGTGTGTAAATGGTGCTATAAGAATGAATGATATGTAAGTTTGTCTACATCACACTGTAATGTATTTTTTTCTGTAGTAATCGTTATAATTATAAAAGAGCCGCGTATCTGATGAGAATGAGCGATATATACATATAGTATAGAAGATATATTGTAAATTATGAATAACAGTGAATGTATATTGTTGTGGCAGAGAAATGAGTTCTCTAGATATAAAACTTGTTTTATTTCATATATCCTTTATTAACAAACATTTGCTCTACGGCAGCTCCTCCGCGCGGGAACTTCGTTTTGCCGACTGCGTCGAGGTGATATATTTATAGAACTGCTATTACAAATTTTTGTTTGTCGCAAAGAGTGTAATACTGTGGAGGTTTAAAGTGACTAACACTTACTCTCATCCGATACTTCAACGTTTTTAGGTATTATTTCCTCATTCACTTCACTATCATTTACTCTTAAATTATAACGTCCATTATTGAAATAATTCTCAATCTCCTGTAAACTTCTATCTTTAGTTTCTGGCTGTATAAAATAAAGTACAATTAAACATAAACCTATTACTACACCAAAAACACTGAGTGTGCCGTAAATCTTAATGCTGACAAGTAAATATGGCGTTGTTTTCATAGCGACTGACATTACAATCGCAACAAGAAAGCCAGTTATTATTGTACCTACAGCTTTGTGAGCTAACGGAAATATTTCTCCTATTAGTACGTAAGTCATTATAGTACAGCCCAAATTGGCTAATATAAAGAAGGTAAGTAGTCCTGCAAAACTAATCCAAGCATTTTCGGATATAATATGATTGCTACCTAAATACAAATAAAGACAAGTTGACATTAGAACAATGAAAGCTGGAACACCACTACCGAACAGTAAAGTACGACGTTTCATTATTTTTATTAAAATGGTGGCGACTGTAGTGGTTGCGGTAATTATAAAGTCTATACCTATAGTGAAATAAAACACTTCAACTTTGCTATTAGTGAGATTGCCGACTATTTCTGCGGCGTAAGTTGGAAAATAATGTCTGCCGCAAGCTTCAAATAAAATAGCACCAAACATTATAATTAAGATCGGCCTAACGAAATCTTTTCGTCCGAATTTCTTTAGTAATGTTTGTATTTTTCGCGATAAATTCGTTTTAACATATCTTGGAACTCGCGCTTTTTGTGCTCCAATCATTTCTTCCAATTCTTGTAAAGTTTCATCAGATTCTCCTCTCAACGATATAAAATTTGTTTTGCATTTTTCAAATTCTCTTCTCGAAGCCAACCAAGGAGGGCTTTCTGGCCATGTGCAAGTCATAATCAGCGCTAATACCTCGGGTATAAGTGCCAGAATGGCTACAGTTCTCCAATGGAAGTAGTGACCGAGTATGTGGGCGACCATACTCCCTAGAAACGTGACTGTGGTATTCAGATTTAACAGAATGCCTCTGAGCCCCGGACTGGTGTATTCTCCAATTATTAGTGCCCCTAAAACTATAGTGCCACCTCCAGTGACTCCTGACAATGCCCTCGCCACCATGAGTGTAGGGACGTTGGAAGCGAAGTAGATGAACAACCAGCTTGCTATTCCCGGTATAATGTCTATGATGAAAGTGGCTCTTCTGCCATATCTGTCCATACATATTGAAGACATTATACTGCCAACTACGTTGCATATGCCGTAAAGAGAAGCTGAAATAACGATTAATTTAATACAAGGACAACTGACATTGCCATAATGTGCAGTGTGAACGACACAGGACAAGACAACAAAACGGAGTTGAGGAGGGAGGATATATTATATGTTTGTAGGTATAATATAAAAATACTTGCAGTGAGTGTCCATTATATTACTAGATGATGTTACCTCTTGTTGACCTTTGTTATATTATTCTTTTTTATATTATTCTTTCCTTAATATATTTTTGCTATACCACACAAATAATTTTTCCAATTCGGTTCAGTACTTCCTGAGATTGGTGCGTTCAAACAAACACTTCAGCTATATTATTAGTAAGTATAAATAGGTACTACTATTTAAATGCAAAAGAAATTGTACACTTGTGTACCTACTTTACCAATTTTAATTGCATTGGTTGATTAAATTTAAAGGATTTCTGATTCTCTTCTCTCGTCTCTGATTTGCTGAAGTTAAGGATAAATTTTATTAGAAACAGACGTAACTCTTTTTATACTCATATATGTATATGACTAAAAACCATAGGAGAATCCAAAACTCACCAATCCAGGTGGCTTCATGAAGGCTTGTTAATATAGGCGAGTCAGGAGCTTGAAGAGCCGGCAACAGACATGATGGATATCCTATGATGATACCTTTTCCAAAAGTACTTAACAGCACAGCTGAGGCGACCCAAATCTGGAAAATAGTTTATTCAAACGGTTTACGCTCAGAATCCGAACAACATATTGACCTTTGCCTACATCATACACCGTGAGTGTAGTTTGTGAAGAAGTGGTCTATTTAGTGATAAGTTCAGTAATAGAGCCTCGCCGCACCAATCTGCTTGGGATCATGCCCGGTACATAACAATCTTTGACACTTAGGGTTGGACATTCCAGCAAACCATCGTGAAGTACCTATAACTCAAATACACCAAACATACCTGCTGGTGCACAGGATTATTAACACAATTTTTAAACATTTTTTTTGTTCCTGTGAGCACGACGTGTACCACAATGTGTAGGTACCTAAGGATTAAACTTGGTAATTATTGGGAGTACCTATACGTAATGCAGTGCAGTATTTTAGTTACGTTAGCAAATTATCTGTTACATAAATATAAAGTGTCCTTGGATAAGAAACTAAGTAGGTAGGTACCTACCGTAATTGTGTATAATAAATAACTTTAAGTAGATAAAAATGTATTTTTAAGGTTCCGTACATACGTATAGGATCACTCCGTTGTCCGACTGTCAAGAATAATTTTCTCAAGAGCACGTAGAGTTGGAGCAGTAAAAAAATTAGAGTTCTAACACGATCAAAAGATACAGGCGTTCATGCTTCATACCAACAACTTGTGATATTTAACATCCTTCGCTGGCCACATAGTTTTAAGTTTTAATAATTTTATTGTTTTTGTAGGTACTCTTGTTTTTTTTTACCTACCTACCTGCTGATACAACAATACTTACGAAACATGGGTATTTGGGAAATAGGTATATAAAGTGCTGCCGCATCATAGGTACCTACATGTGTAGTGGGTACGTACACATAATAAAATGAAAATGACCTAATTTAGAATTTTTTTCAACTGATTCGTGAGTTGGCAAGCAAAGACCCGCACTGTCCTTCGGTGGATGGACCCGGCGCATTCTGCTATGAAAGAGAATTTTCATAACCGGAGGAGATACAAGTAACATAGCCCCACGCCTTTTTCTCCGAAGGGTTGGGCGATCGAGGTGCTATCACGCCCACATTTGGTCCCATGACAATAGGGGGCGAACCGCGAGCCTATTGTCACTTGTCACCAACCGGGAACATGTTTTACAAAATCTCAACACTAGAATTTTATGATTAAAAACCTCGTAACGTGCGGATCCTTGGTCTATGGAAAACCTCACCATTTTCACTCGACCCGAGAATCGACCCGATACTTCTTGCGCGACAGTCGCACTTCCCGCTGCGCCACTAAGGCAGTTGTGTAATTGTATTGTGTTAGGATTATGTAAAAATTGTTGAGTTAAATAAAAATTTTGATGACTAATAATCTAAATATCTATATAGGTACGTTAATAACTCCTAACCATATTAAAACAAAACTGTAAACTCTTTAGGTGTCATATTGTCGAATACTTACTTCTACAAAAATGCCTGTTCAGCTAAACATACCTGCAGTGCACTCAATGCAGTAGCACTCATTTACATTCGACCTACTGTTGTGAAGATAATCATTTGAATAATATAATCTAGGAAATATCAATCATGAAAATTATCATTATAGTTTTAAAATTCTTCGTAATATCTTTTCAAATTAATATATTAGATACTGCAGACGAAAAAATATCGGTTTTATCCAAATATAATGACTCTAGAAATGCTAGGTGCGTGAAATTAAATAAAATGGACACTTATGTTGAAAACACTTCGAGGTTTTTAGAAAAATATTCGGGTTTACGTGACCTTGTTGACTCTTTTAACATAAGTCGTATTAGTGACATTGATACAAGTGAATATATTAGAAACCACATATTATCAGGATTACTAATTCATGACGAGCTTCCGTTGACGCATTGGTACGACTTTAAGGTAAATAAATATGTTTCTTATTTTTGTTCATGGAATTAATGTATGATAAGTACTTATGTACTTACCTACAAGTTATCTACCAGTCAGTCAACCTTGAGTGACGCAGAATTGAACGAAAGTGAAACAAGATGATTTTATATGTTTAGTAAATTAAATAATAAGCCAATACTGTCTTTTTTGGCTTTACATTGTCGTTCATAAGTGTCATGTACCTAAGTGATGAAAGTATTTGATCTATATGAAATAAAGGTGCCTTTCGAGCATTACGGAACGTCTGTCTTCTAAGAGCTGAGATGGTTTAAGTCATAACCACTAAATTATGCAAGTTACCGTTAGGTACAGTTAATGTTAGCCTCCATCATTCCATTGTTCGGCAAAGAAGTCCCTATGGGTTCTCATCGGTCCGTGGTTATTATGAAATAAATGAAGCAGTTCAGAAATAGATGTGAAAATAAAATTAAAAGCATTTATCTGTCGGAAAGTAATAAGTTAAGAATGTAATAGGTTAATTGTGTCAGCTAAGTAATTTGTTTACGAGCGGTTCGCTGACAGTGAACTATGCCAGCTATGAGAAGAACTGGTAAGACTCACGCAATTATGTGTTTGTATAGTATCTTCTTCTAGGTACTCCACAATAAAGTGTACAACACGCCACAACAAGAGTTGTCAGCGCTGTCACAGTGGCGCAACAATCTGCAGCGAGTGGCGCAACACAACCGCGACTTTTTAACGGGCAAGCAGTCGTACTCACTGCATCTCAACCGGTTTGGGGATTTGGTAACTTATTTTATATTTAATTTAGTTTTTTACTGCTTCGGTGGTGCAGTGAGAAGTGAATACGATAGCAAGACGTCCGGGGTTAGATTCCCGGGTCGGTCAAAAATGATGAGTATTGGGCTTTCTATCCTGAAATCAGTATCAGCACAAAGTTTGAAAACAATGTGTGTTTATGTTAGTGACAATATATTATGTGACCTAACATAATTGGCGAAATGTGGGCGTACCACAGCTCTGCCTACCCCTTCGGCGAAAAAGGCGTGAGGCTATGCTATGTTGTTATGTTATTCCTGTTATTGCGGTCGAGTCCTCTAGTTAACATATCTAACAGCTTATATGGTTCTAATCATGATTGCACTTGTATTTATGATCTAAATAGACACAATTAACTGTAAGTATAATTACAGCGACTGATAGTTAATGCCATGAATGCTGAATCTGTTGCGAACAGTATGTATTAGTAAAGTAATCAACTCTAACCTATATGGTGCAGTAACATAAGTGTAGTTTCTGAATATGAACTTATTTATTATATGCAGTTGTGTGTCATTTGAAAGGATCGCATCTAAGGAATAAACGCTACAATGTCATATATACAAGAGATTCTTGGCGACAAAAACTCAATATAAATATAGTAATTTATGAGTTATTCGATATTGTAGGTACGCTTTCATACACGAAGTAACAATCGCGTTACTAAAGAACCATAAGTACCTACATCTATAACATTTCAGGATGTGAAGGAATACTTCAGTAAGTTTCTGAAACTATTCCGCACATTCCCGCTGTTCGATCCGGCTGAAGACCATCATAAGACGACGTTTCGAAGAAATGTTCATCGTGTAGTTCCAAAACAGGTATATTATATAGCAGATAATAAGTATAATTTATTTGTAAGTATTCGAGTAGGTACTATTGTCTTTGAATATGATATAGCCTGCTCTTACTTGACACTATCTGCCGCCTAGATGATGATGGCTAGACAGTAGTAGACAGGTTGATACAAAAATTTAAATACATTTTTTTAAGCTATGCATTATACATGTATGTACATAAATTGATTTTTATTATCGAAGTCGCATCTTACGAGTTCCTGGAGATGAAAAGGAGTATTTTTTGACTTTGACATTGACTTTGTCGTATTGTTACATTTTCAGTTTGACTGGCGCACCAAAGGGTTCCGTCCTCATCGTGAGGAGCAGCACGAATGTGGCTCGTGCTACGCCTTCGCAGTCACTCACGCGGTGCAAGCACAGCTCTATAAACGACATGGCTTTTGGGGAGAACTTAGGTAAGTCAGCAGTTCAGGGAATTAACAGCTTCTTAGGTACTAGGTATGGCTTCTGTCCGTGGCTCGCCTTTTACGTTAATAACTTCTGCTTTGAGCTCTGAGCTTACAACTCTTTTATCTCTGATGTCCTTATAATACCAAAGATAAAACCGTCGTTAAAAGTTGAATTAGTGCTCTGAGTATCTCTTAGACATGGTGGCTTCATCGTCTTTGACTAATCTTTGACTAAAAATAGTACCTACTACCTAAGTACTATTTTTAACCACTCAACTCCTGATCAAAGTTAAAAAGTCACGGTTCATTTCCAGCGTTTATTTTATGGATAACTTTTGACTGGCCTGTTGGTCTAGTGGTTTGTGACCCTAAATCAATCAAAAATCAACCCAAAATCACTGCTAAGCCGAAGTCGTGGGTTCGATCCCCACCCAGGACAAATCTTTGTGTGATGAGCTTAAAGGTTTGTTCTGTGTCTGGGTGTAATTTATCTATAATATGTACCTATGTATTTACAAAAAAAAATGTATTTAAGTAGTACCTATATCAGTTGTTCAGTACCCATAACACAAGCAAATATAATTGCTTACTTTGGGACTAGATGGCGCTGTTTGAATGTGGTAGAACTAGCTCCTGCCGTGTTTAGAGCGCTACGAGATGTCCTTCTTCAATCGAGATTTAAAGTGAGCACTTTTAAAGTGGGCAATGACTTGGTTGTGTCCCTCTATCAGAGGCCTCAGCCTCATTTGTCTGTAATAAATAATATTATTCAGTCCTCAGCAGATCGTAGACTGCAGCTTCAAGGACGGGAACCAGGGATGTGATGGAGGATCGCTAAGAGCCGCCCTGCGATATGCCGCTAGAGAAGGCCTTATCAAAGAAACGCACTATCCATATGTCGGAAAGGTACAATCCTTACTCCTCATTAATAGTTATTATAACACTAAATATCATCATGCCTTTTTTCCGAAGGGGTAGGCAGAGGTTAACAATGTGATAGGGGGCGAGACTATTGCATCACCTAGTCACATTTGTTACCAAACTCCGAGCTGGCACTGAGAATTTCATGATACAAAAATTAGAAAAACGGGAACTAACCTAACCTAGGACCCCGTGCGCTGCAGTTATTTCTTTCACTTCCCGCTGCGCATATAATCAATGTAAAAATATATAGAATTAATTTTATAGTGTCGTTAACGAAATTTTTTTCATTATGCATAATCTCATGCATACATAGTTATGAATCATTATACAAGAAATCCTCGTTTTAAAATAATAATTTTATCTCGTAGAAAGGTCACTGCAAGTACAACAAGTACCGCGTGCGAGTGCGAGCTAAGAGATGGGCCACTTTACCAGCTCATGACGAGGCGGCTATCGAGAAGGCGCTGGTCACCATCGGACCCCTGGCTGTGGGGGTCAACGCCGCACCTTTCACCTTTCAATTGTACCGGTGAGATTAAGAACGAGATCTGTATCGGAGGAGAGGGAAGAGGGGAAACTTATTAACATACAATTAACGGACACAAAATACACCCAGACTCGAAACAAATGTCGACTCGGCTGAATTGTTTTATTCAGTCTGTCAGGACAAAGCATGCTAGGTACATGAATATTTTTGGCAAATTTACAGGAACTCACAAAACCGCTTCCCTGGACCTCATAAAAATGGAATCCTCTTATAATAGTATAAGAAGACCTCAAGTGAAGCGGAACGTTAGCCTTTCCTCTTAGTTTTATTTTAAGTCAATTTCCATACCAATAATTTTGTTAGAACCGAGTTCTGGTTCATCTGAAAACTTTTAATTGAACTAATGAAATTATTTTCAGCAGAGTGGAACCTTTAATTTATTAAGTTATTTACATCAAATAAAAAAAAACTTGTGAATTAGGGAAAAAGAAACAGACAGTTAACATAAATCTATAGATTATAAAATTAGTATAGATACTATTATTATAATCTGTAGGTACCTACTATAAAGAGAAAAGATTGTTTGTAATGGATAAACTCCGAAACTACTTACCCGATTCTTAAAATTCTTTCACGTTAAAATTGAGTGACACAGGTTCTCCACACTCGGCAAGAAGCGACCACCTTAACCGCTACAGTGACAGACGATTTTTTTCTATCCAGGATAACGACAAAAGCGGTAAAAAATGTCTGATTGTTTATAGAAGCGGCATCTATGATGACCTATTTTGTACACCATGGCAGCTGAACCATGCCATGTTACTGGTGGGGTATACTCCACAATACTGGATCCTGCTGAACTGGTGGGGGAAGAACTGGGGAGAGGAGGGGTATATCAGGTTAATAAATATTTTAAGTTTAATGTTTTATACAGATTTACCTTACCTACGCATTTTATTATAAATTAAAGAATAGTAAATATCTTATAATTGCACCGATGCGATCGAATCGGGCTCACAGATTGTAATTATTTATATTTTTTATTGTTAGTAAAAGGCTACCAAATTCCACTTTTGCCTAAAAGCAAAATGCCCGTCACCTTCAATTATTTTATTAACTCAGACAACAGTGCAAGTCTACAACAATACAAAATTGCGTAAACTCTTCCCACACACGTCACGACAGACTTGCAGAAGTCTGAGTTACTAATACTTAAAAGTGTTAATCAGGAATGACAAACTAAATCTAAACAAAGCTGTACATTCTTGCAATATGTATTTCTTTACTTATGTACCTAATTCTTTTTATCTTATATTAAAGTAATTTTAAGAAAATAGATCTTCGTTCATTATTAAATTAAATACATAATGTTTCTTGAGACATTTTATATTTTTTATATGTCTATACTTAGTATTTTTTTGAAATATTGTCGACCAATAAAATTTAACAAAATTAATTTGTTACAGGATAAGAAGAGGTTTTAATAGATGCGGTGTAACAAATATGGCTACATATGTCGAAGTATAAACAACTAAAGGAAATAAAGAACCTTATACTATTCTCTACCTTTCTCTATTTTTGTTTCATCTGCCTTAAAATAAAAATGTAGGAGGAGGAATAAAGAAAATGTAGGAGATATGACTGTTTGGCAAAAGTGAGGTGTGTATTTGTGGAAGATTTGGACCTCAACTCATCACACTAGTTCTGTGGCAGTAAGTAGACGTTCAGAGCCTCGATTATTTATTTATAATATGGACTTAAAGCTGAGCCCGGTGTTGAAATTTAATCAAGTCGCAGTCTCCAAGAAGACTTCCAACTGACCTTAACGACTAGGTACCACATTAAGTCGTGATAACCGGGACCAACAACTTTACATGCCTCCAAATTATGGAGACGTTCACCAATGAAAGAAGGTACCACAAACAATCACCCATCCATAGCCTGACCTTGTCGAATGTTGCTCTTCATCTCATCTCAGTACCACAATGCTACGAGCGAGAGAGCCTCGATTGTCAAATATCATATGGTATGGTATGGTGCAGTACAATTCCAGTCATTTTCTAAACACACGTAGTGAACATAAAACAAGTCCGTAAACGCGGTATACGATTGCGGTGCATCACACAGAATAAGTCTAATTCAGACGGTTCGCTTCACGAGTTAAATCTTAATTCATTTATGTCAGTTTTCTCTATTCGCCCGCAACCAATGAGAACTATTTTCCCTCGTTCGTTTGAAATTTGGAGTATGGTCTAAGTAATAATACTGAAGCCTACATAGCGATCATACCTGCGGGAAAAGTTCGAGGTTATTTTCATTAGTTACGAATAACCTAAAACCAAATAACCAATAAGATTCATCGGTTGGTGTTGAAAATTCATCAGTAAAATAGTGAACATTATTGGTTATAGTATGCGGTGAAGAATATTCTGTGAAGATGTAAAGTTATCCAAATAAATGGGATTATTTTACCATGACTATCCATTACACGACACACACTATTTTCTTTTACATGTCATCACATATCATACGAAGGGGTAGGTTTAGAAGTATAACATTCACATATCGCCAGCTATTTTCGTCCCATGTGGAAGCGAGCTTATTCCCATTAACCGGGCACATTTTACAGACGCCGCCAATTTATAAAAACCTATAACCATAATATATTTTGTGCCCGACCTGGTGATCGAACCCGAGTCTCTTGTACAACAATCTTATATACTTGCTGCCCCTCCTATACTGTACATGTTCATCCTCTTTTAAATTGCACCAAATAACTAACTTAATAGAGTGTAGTCGAGGAATGGTCAGAGAGCCGCGAATAAATGCGATTTATCTGTTCGCGAGTCACTCACTACGCTGCGTACCTACATACGTGGTACGATATGCTGCGACCACGCGGTAACGCGGTCACGAGTTACCGACTTGTTTTGTCACAATACACGTCGCCATTTGTTTACTTGACTCTAATTTAGTTTAAAATTCCTTGAATTTAGAACAATGGAATATAAACTTATCTAAAAGGAAAATTAGTAACTGTTGCACTGGCATATATACCGAACGGATTCCGAAGTTTCGGATTTTGTTTACCTACAGTAGGTAGGTACTTACTACAAAACTACAAACAGTACCACGACTTTGTGTCTGAAAAGGTAGGCAGAGATGAATCACAGCAACATTATTTTCACTCCTATCGACAAGTTATGTTTGATTCCTTTTATCTTATGTAATTAATATTCAAACACAATTATTATTGTTCATGAATAAATAAATAAATATACTTATTAGAAAATATATTTATATTTTAGTCTGTTGTCAAATGTCGGGCTGTTAACCCGAAACGTAAAGAAAAATAAAGAAAATACCTACAAACTAGAAAAGTACATAATTAAAACCATCTGTAGTATGTTATCAACCGTTCTCGAATAATAAAAGAAGCTGAAGCTCTCGCCAGTCCCTAGCTAATTAAATTTTCCGAGCCGTGGAACCTGAATTTATTTAACAGCCACAAATTGTAACTATAAAAGCTTTCAACTATACTTTAACTAATACCTAGATCGCGTCAGTTTTTCTGTGAACTTTGTTAAATATTGGGTGGAAGGAAACGCGAATATGGTAAAAATTGGAAATAATTAAGAATAGATGGACACAAGCTGCAAAACTAAATAAAAAAAAAACAAAAAATAAATTTTCTTTTCTTTTTTAGCTAATGGGTGCCATCCTGTTTTATTTTTTTTCCGTCTCAAAAATTATTGGCCCTAGCCTACTAATAGTTGTGATAGTGAGAAAAACTTACAGGACTAGCTTTCGCCCGTATGGTATGTCAGTAAAAAGTAGCCTATGAACTATTCCAGACTATAATCTAGTTTATTTGTTCTGGCCTGATTGGGTTAACAAACATGCATCCATAGAATGATTTTGTGATTCTGATGCTCATAAGCT
This sequence comes from Laspeyria flexula, assembly GCA_905147015.1. Classification (NCBI taxonomy): domain Eukaryota; kingdom Metazoa; phylum Arthropoda; class Insecta; order Lepidoptera; family Erebidae; genus Laspeyria; species Laspeyria flexula. The sequence goes on from LR989974.1 coordinate 249,408, forward strand.
ACCTATTTTACGTACGCATGTCTCAGCAGTAGGTACTATGTATGTGATATTTAGCTTGTGACTTTGCAACAATCGGCCAATAAACTTATAAACAGTATTTCATTGAACTAGGTATAAGAACCAGCAAAAAAGGTAGATTTTCAAGAATGTTTTAAACAGTGTCCGTTTTAAACTGGAGTTTTCCCTGTAGGTACAATAACAGATGGATCAATTCTGTTATACTGTATTGAAACGTTTTGGTCTAAACATTTAACAAAAAGTGTTTGTTATTTGCAAACTCGCCGCGTGGCAGTGTGCACAACTGACTGACATTTTTCAAACGTGTACCGATGAAAAATATCGGAACGAACTTAAACGGTCAAGAACGAAATATTGTCAATAATATGGTTCTGTATATACAGGGTGTATACGACGATACGACATTAAATGACAAGGTAGCCAGTGTTAACCCTTATAAACATATTCTAATATAAATTATGTAAAAAAAAAGAAAAAAAAAAAAAAAAAAAAAAAAAAAAAGGTACACATTATTTAAAGTCGAAAAATTTAAGAATATAAAACTACACATTATTTTTCTATCATGTCGTTTTCGGCATGACGACGACAACTGTGCGGAACAGAGTAAGAGATAAGATAATATGAAAGAGTCAGAGATATTTAAATGAATTGAATGACGTAATGACAACATACGATCAACGTAAATACCTACAGGTTGTTTAAAACTGTGAACAACTGTGACATAAAGAAAGTACATTTGCGTCTAAACTATTGCAAATTTCTGTTTAATTTTTTTGGTATAGCCTTCTAACATCACATGCTACACGTGGTTTCATTTAATGTCGTATCGTCGTATACACCCTGTATACCTATATGTGGTAGATATACGTATTGGAAAGCACACCATAGGCGGCCCCCCAAAGAAATTAAGTGATGGTTATGTTGTTGGACTAAAAACTTAAGTGCCAGTGTTTATTACACTGCAAACAGAATAACATGAAAATTATGAAGGCAAAATCTTGAATTAATTGTTTTCTTAACATTAATAAACTTCATAGATTGAGAATACTGAAAGAAGTCAGCGGGTTCGGGAATTGAAAAATTGATGATCCGCACCTCCCACCTGGACTGAACAATGATTTCCTAAAAGAAGTGACTGTATACCAAAATGTTTCATTTGTCGGCGACACAATGGTGTTCATAGTGAATCTATTCGCTATTATAATACGGAACCTTATATAATAACCGTAAAAGCGTTTTACTCATCCAAATCACGTGATTTGGATTACCTAGCGTAAATACCACAGGGTGAGAATAGGCTGCAGTATCACCGTCGCGCGTCGCGCAAGCTACGCTCTGAGATTGGCAACCGGCATGCCCAGCGTATATTCGCAGTGGCGTAAATTAGGTGAGGCATATGTTCAGCAGTGGACGTCGTTGGGCTGATATGAGGATGATGATGTTGATGCCCAGCGTGGCATTTATGGGCAAATCTTTACTCAGCGAGTATGATGAGTGGGTGAGAGTAGCCGCAAATCGTAATAATCTTTTAAGCACGTTTCCATAGAAACGGAGACGAGATAAGTAGTGAGGAGGTAATTATGTTGTATGGAGTAGGTAGGGCTTATGAAGAAAACCACGATTTTATATATTATTTTCGTTATCAATGCGGAACCTAAAATTTCAACAACTGCATACAAACTTCAGAATTTCATGAAAAACCCGGAAAACATAACAGAACAAAAAATATATCAAAGCTTTCAATCTGCACTATGTACAACTCTGTTTCATTTTTGTGAAGAATTTCTAAAACCTTTATCTGCTTTTAAAGCTTGCCCGGTTTTGTGGCCGTTTTATTATCTAGGTACTAGGTACTAGTTATAGTTAGATTTATTCCACAAACGGCACTCATATAATAACGACAAATCATTCAGCATTTGTGACTTTTCAAACTCAAATATAAATCAATTTTACGTCAAAGTACAAGTTACTTTGACGTAAAATTGATTTATTTTTGAGTTTCAAAACAGGTGGTAGTGACAAGGAACTTATATCTTCTAACTAGCGGTAGTGGTATTATCTAATAAAGTGCCAGTAAAAAGTACCTTAGAATAAAAAATTGTCAATAGCCTCTTATGACTCCTTGTGATAATACAGACGTCATAATACATAATTATGGTTGAATGAAGTTCTTCTATCTCCCGGTTTGTCCTGACCACAATATTGTAATCACTTCGCTAAATAAAAACTGTTTATGACGGGTTATTATGTCGGTTTTCCTTAAGACGAGTCCTTGTTAGGTTACACGATTACATGTTTACACACAAATTCCAGGCATATTACTTATGAAGGAAACAGTATTTTCTTATTAAACTGTAATTCTTAATGAGAATAAAGTTTCTCTTTGAAACCCGAACCTTAAAGCTTCCACTCGCGGTTTGGTCCATGTGGTATTTCTGTAAACGTATGTTACATTTGTAGCCTATGCCACTTAGTGATAACGTAGCTTGATACTGATGAAAAATTTTTTTAAATCGGTTTAGTAGTTTTGTAGCATATCCATTACAAACAAAAGAATCTCTTCTCCCTAATATTAGTATAGTATAGAATAGAGTTTGCCAGGTTCAACGCGCAACGGTACGTAGTGTGATCTTATAGCTTAGACTTCCATGATAAACAGGATTAATATTGAAACAGGTTTTTAAAGTTCTGATTGATTGAGATAAGGAAGGTTAATATGAAAAAATATTGATATTGATTCATTTCACCTTTCTGTATCTAAATTTACCTAACAGTACCTAGTATAAGATCAACTTTGTCCATCACATACTCGTATCTTAGAAGCATATGTGCCTTTTTCCCGACCCGAGGATCAAACCCAGGAACTTTTGTGTAGCAGTAGTCAATTGACAACTAATAACAATAATATTGATTAATTATACCTACTAACAAATTTAATCTATTATGAATTATCATTGTCCGTTTCAATGATTAATGACAACGTCAAAAGGGGGATCAGGGATTTATAGGTCTAAATTTGACAATAAATTTAACTTGAGTAACGAATCTTATTGATAAATGCTGCTCGTAATACTGTCTAGTGATTGGTTGGATATTGAGATTCAACAATGATTTATTTTGGACATTTACCTGTCAAAGGACATTGGAGATAAATTCATAGGTTAAGGGTTGGCTAGGTTACTTCCAGAATAGTTTTGGGTAGCTATTAGTCAGCTAATACATAATTCTACTATAAAAGTCAACAACTCTATAATCATACACATAGATCACATAAGTACATAATACTTATGAACGTCATACAAAGCAAAAAGATATGTCTATACTCGATACTTAATTAACTAAGTAAGGCTGGTTCACTGACAAGGTTGAGCTCTGATAAGAACTGGCAAGAAAATCAAGCTGCATATTTTAAAAGCCAAAATAGTTACAATTTAAATTTGCTATTCTATAATATAGTCATTCTGTTTACTAAATTTCATAATATAGGTAGATCCTTTCATTCGTTGTGGCGTGATTTAATAACAAATATCCTATAATCGTCCTAATTCTAGCATTATTAGTAGAATTTGGTCAGACAATTGAGGATACTGTGTTTTGCCAGCTTAAATACAAATGTCTACAAACAGTAGGTCCCAATAGTAGCTCAGAGGCATATATATATTTCTTGTTAAATCCGTCTATAATTGTCTAGTATCTAGGTTTAGGCGATGAATTAGTAGGACCAAAGTTAACTAAATAACTTTTTTTTTTAAATCAGCATTAATGGTTATAGCATTCTTCAATGCTTCTTTCTCCCACTAGTATTTAATTATTTATCAATCGTATCCACCACCTTTCTACCTCGGTGGTACAGAGGGTAGTGTATAGGACTGTTGCGATATGATAGTATTGGGTTTATTTCGTCAGTATTAGCCCAGAATCAGCAAATATAGGTCCGGTTGATGGCAATAGGCTTGCCGCGCATTATATGGGACCTTATTGCTGGCGAAATGTGATTGCGATGTAAGTATCTCTGTCTACCCCATCGGGGAAAAGGGCGTGATGCCATGTTTTGTTATATTTATACATAATAATACTTTCATTACGTACGTGTTTGTTTAAATAACTTATTTTTAGAAATTATTAATTTCTGATTGGACATTTTATCGATTTTGGCCACCAAATTGCGTCACACTGAATAATGCGAGGGAAAGTGCGTCTCTCCAACAACACTAGGTCGCTACCTACATACTACACAATCCACATTCTCAAATACATCACATTTTCCGACAGACATGTCACATTGTTGAACATTGTCAAACGCTGCATTCGTGACGATATTCCTTTAATAACTGCCATCTCATTTTATATTCGTAACATAGAAGTGCACTCAGCTTATTAGCTCCGTCTGCGAACGTTTGTTTAGTTTGAACTCATTATTATTTGCTCAGCATTGTTGCGAGTATTTCTAGATCTGTTGTAGTCTGAGTGGAGATAATCTAGCGTGTTATGTGTGTATATTTTATTAGGTACTTATGTAGATAAAGTCAGTAATTTTTGATATACATAAACTTTCTAGGAATACATACCTAATCTCACATTCCCTCATAACTACCTACAATTCCTATATTATTGCGTCTAAGCTTCTCGCGTAATAAATTAATAATACAGTAACGTACCTAACTTAAATAATCATATATGTATTACCTATAACTAAGTAAGTATGTATGTTTTTGTATTATTATTGACTGCACATAAACAACATCTGAATAATTAGTTAGTACAGTTACATTAATTATTATAATGAAATACTTTACATATTAATATAGGATAACCTTAGTATCAACTGGTCGCAAACCGCAAACTAAATAGAACGTATGATTTTTCAAGCTTAGGTTCATTACCTAAGGTATTCCTGTTTTATCCTCTTCAATGTGCGATCTATTGTTTGGAAATCGACCCTATTGTTGAAGATATATAGTCGATATTTGAACAGTAAGCAAATAGCAAAATTGTTCATGCTTGTGGTGAACAGTTTAGCCATGTCGCTATCGAATGCAACTTCAAATTTTATGAGAGGAAGTTGCGTCAATTTCCCGCGCATTTCCGGCGGCGGCAGTCGGGAAAGGCTTTTCAATTATTCTGTTATTCCGACCTCCGTTTGCAGCCCGTAAGCCGAAACTGTTCGATTTAAAATATACTTTTAGCGAACGTGATTTCTGTCAGATTTTTTTATGAAATACCTACATTATGCTTTTTACGGCGAAACTAAAAAAAATGTTAAACGAAAACACCTGGTAAAAGTAAAAAAAAACCATGGTACCTGTGCCTAGGTAACATTTATTCAGAAAAATGAAGTAAGTACGATAAATAATTAAATTTATAAATTATCTCTAGTTTAATTTTGTTTTAAATTATGTTTTGTATTACATTTATAAAATAAAAAAGGAGGTAAGTACGAAAAAGGTATACAAATGGTATACCTTCGCGTGACTCACCAGGTGGGTCTTCAAAGGATGTCAAGTAAAACGAAGGTATAACAAATGTTATTTTTTCCTTGTCCAGATCATTTATCAGTCTGCCTCAGGGACCGACGACGACAGGTATAAGGATGAAAAACTGTAACCCCAGTACTAGCTAATTTCGGAAAATTGACGATCATTTTTTCGTTTGATAAGTAAAATTTGAAATGTTAGTACTGGCATCCCCATTAGTGGGATGCCACTACTATAGTATAAACGCGTGCGTGATAATTGTTCCATGGTCTGGTTGCTTACTAAACTATTGTTATAGTGCCCTGAGTAACATAATAATATGTAAAAATCAAAACTTGAGATTATTAGCAAATTTAAGTAGAGTTAAATTATATTTCGGGAGTTTTAAAACATCTGAAAACTGTTACCGCCAAAGAAGGGTCCGGAATTACTGAATATAATTTTTTATCAGTATTCTCCTGTACCTAGTACATAAAAATCAGCGCTCAGACTTTAGGAATAAATTTCTAGCCCAACTTTAGCAGCCGCCAAAATTGGCCGTGTCGGTCCAAACTAGTGTCAAAGTCAAAGTCAAATCTTTTTATTAATTTGGGTCATATACATGATACTTATGAACGTTATACAAAGCCAAAAAAAAAGGTGTCAGTAAATTTGCCTACGGCCAGTTCACTGACAAGGTAGTACTGAGCTCTGAGTAGAACTTGGCAAGAAACTCAGGCCACTCTTTTTAATCACCATAGTTGTTACAATTTTAATTGGTTACAGTTTGAAATATTAGAGAAAGGTACAGAACCAAAACACCATACTAAATCAAATTCAATAAAATAGAGTGGGTATGCATATGCCCTAACTAGTAACTACGTACTAGAACTACCTATTCCCACACATTTCATTTCTCAGAAAATAAGTAAGGTCTGGGGATCCTGGGATCTTGATCCATTAGTATCGTAGATTTGCGTACGAAGGGCCAAAAAAATTAGGCGACACTTAAAATGGCGCTGTTTAAAATATTTAATGCGAATGCTGGTCATCATAAATCATTAAAATGTATACAACTTTCTTGTCAACTGTGAGCCGTGGTCTTTCATTAAAGTGACCAAGAAATGATTTGTCTGCTAGCGTGACTGAGTGGCACCAACATGTTCTCACAGAAAAATAAAGTGATCAGACAGAGACTGACAGAGTTGATACTTTATCCATATTTTTATTTTGACAAACCTTAAATCACAATTTAATTTCAAATATTGCCAATTAACTATATTAATTTATATTATCAATGTCTAGAATTAATTATTTAGTGTTTTCCGTTGTTTACTATAGCGGCAAGATGGCTATAAACAGGAAATACATTAATGGTAGGTGTAGGAGGTCAGTTCAGAGCGTGCACTGCACAAGACACGGCACAACGTCGTCGATCAATTATTTAGTGGCATCGTCTCGTGATTTTAGATTTAGTAAATATGTCTCCTCTGGCAAACGCGAGCTACGGAGAGCAAACATCCCTACCCTGCAGTAAATACAGCGACCCAGGAACTGCCGTTTATTTAGAATTTTTCATATGTGCATCATCAATAATCACTCTTATCCTGGGAGTAACATCATGGATAGTGATAAACAAGTTCAAGTGCTTCGAGAACTACGTTCTCCTCAACATTATCTTCAACAACATAGCGAATGCAGTGATAAGAAATTTGGACGTTCCGTGCATCGTCTGCATCATTCATTCGAAGCTTGTCGTTCCGTTTTTGATATTCAAATACTTTTCGTTTATTTACTTCAAAGTGACTATAAACTGTTGGTTGTTAGTGCTGTGTTACGTGTTTTATTCGAACTTAGTAAAAGTGTACAACAGTCACATCACGAGGCGATATCTTAAGACTAATTTATTCGCGTGGGGCATACCATTTCTGATCGTCACATGGAGCGTTGTTATTATGCCTTTTCTAATAAAACACTCCGTTATATATGTCAGGCCATTCATAATTTTACCAACAATATTCATTCCTTTGGTCATAAATTTTATATTGTCCTTGATTGTTGTATATTCGTTGATGAGAAAGTCCAAAGTGGATAGTACTCGTGCAAAGGACTCTTTATGTCGATCTCTTCAAATGCCAACACTAATATTCTGCCTGACTGGAGCGTTGATGTCGTTAATGCCATTGGAAATAAACCCATTGATGAGATCGAGATTCTATGTTTTGTTTATGGTACTCGCCAATTTGCAAAATTTAACTACGAATGTATATTTTTTCATGGTAAGTCGAAATTATTTTGCGTTGAAAGAGTATTGTGTTAGAGAGATACAAATAAAGAAAGACGTGGCAAATATAAAACGCAGTAAAACTAATCCTATTTGAGTAACACGTATTGTATTTTTTATTAGCATTAATGAGTAAATCAACGATTACCTATACTATATAATATATTATTACGTTGATTTTGGATCTATTACCTAATATTATTTGCTTAACTACCTGTATCTATTTATAAATTTAAGTCTGTGGTTTAACTTCTTACCTACCAAATTTACAGATTTATTGATATCGATTTTATTATTCATGTTATTGATTTAATTGACAGACAGACGGACCTGCTGAGGTATGGAACCCTAAAAATAGTCATGACGAATCAAAAATAACTATTTGATTCATTAAAAATTTAGTCATAAGTTTAGCTCTTAACTTAACATAGGTTTTCACTTCGTTTCTGTTATTTTTATTGTGCGTATCCTTATGCATATTTAAAGCCGTACTACATGGTTGTTAACTTGCCTTCCACAGAGGTGCCCTTGGTGGATTCCAACCGTGTAGCCGGCTGTTGTAAAATTTCATACAAACTACGCGTATGCTAACGGCAACCAAGCTCCCACCAAGGTCACTCTGTTGGAACGCAAGTTCATAACCGTGTAGAACGGCTATTAGTCTTATCTAGATGTATTTGTGAACTATGTACAAATAGGCTTACAAAAACTTTTATTTTCAATTAAGTATTTTATTGTCTTATTGTATTGTAATATGTTACGTTAAATCTTATATGAAAATGGTGAATGAGAAATAAAACATATTACTATTATTCACAGAAACATAGTATGGTTTAGTTATTGCGAGGTTGCTAACAATTTTGATAACGTACAGTCGGCAAAGCAGACGAATGTTCCAGAAAATACTATATGTACTTATTTTTATAAGGTTCTGTATGTTTAAACTGTTTCATTCATTTAATAACCATACCAAATCTTATAATAATATTAACAGATTTTTCTGAAACAATTTTATTCCTTATCGGGGGCCCTGTATTTTTAAGTGTTTAGCTGACTGTACATAGTGTACATACGTCATCAAAATTAGTAACAACCTCGCAATAACCGAAGATCGAAATTTGTGAAGTCTATAATTATAAATAGGTTTGTATAGATATGCCATTACCTAATGTTAGAAACCCCGTAGCTTATCTTAGTTTATCATAGCAAAATAATTTCACATATAGTATGCCGTTTGTCTATGAGCCACTGAACAAATCTGTATGACCGTTCCGTGGTCTCCCAGTGACCACGGATCAGTAGGTATATAGCATGCTATATCTACATATTGTTATCGTGACTGGATGACAATACCATGTTGTCTCAGAAAAAGATGGTTATCAGACAGAGTTATTAAGTTTCAAATCCATTACATATTTATATTGATCAGTCTGAAATCACAAATATTGTGTCTAATTTTGCCAATTATATAAATAATCATTACACAGAAAGTGTGTTTTTCCGTTGTTTACTTTTGGTACCTATAGGTACGTGTCTGTCTATTGATAGTAGTGAACGGGAAACACATTGGTAGTTGGCGCGTCATTCGAAGTATGTAGGTAGTACAAACTGGGCACTAAACAAGACGCCACACAACGCATTGGTCAATTATTTCAAGAGGTCGCTTGTAGTATCGTGTTTAAAAAAAATTAACTTCAATTCCATCTCATTTACAAACTAGTCAATGAATAGTAACTCCGATAACCATGTCTAATCTAACGAACGCAACCTTTGGTGTGAATACATCACTACCCTGCAGTAAATACAGCGACCTTCGAATTGCCGCATACTTCGATTTTCTCACATGTGCATCATCAATAATCACTTTCATCCTTGGAGTTACACTATGGGCAATCATAAACAAGTTCAAGTGCTTCGAAAATTACGTTCTTCTCAGCATCATCTTCAACAACATAGCGAATGCGGTGATAAGAAATTTGGACGTTCCGTGCATCGTCTGCATCATTCATTCGAAGCTTGTCGTTCCGTTTTTGATATTCAAATACTTTTCGTTTATTTACTTCAAAGTGACTATAAACTGTTGGTTGTTAGTGCTGTGTTACGTGTTTTATTCAGACTTGGCAAAAGTGTACAAAAATTATGTCACGAGGAGATATCTTAAGACTAATTTATTCGCGTGGGGCATACCATTTCTCATCGTCACATGGAGCGTTGTTATCATGCCCTTGATAATGAAAAAAGAGGCTGTTAAATATGTTTTACCCGTAATTTTAACAACACTATTCATTCCTTTGATTATTAATTTTATATTATACCTGATCGTTTTGTATTCGTTGATGAGAAAATCCGATGTGAAGAGTACTCGAGTAAAGGACTCGTTTTGTAAATCTCTTCAAATGCCAACACTAATATTCTTCCTGAGTGGAGTTTTGATGTTGATAATGCCGTTGCAATTGAAACCAGTGTTGAGATTAGAAGTATTGTTTATGATACTCGCCCGTTTGCAAGATTTGACTACGAATGTATATTTTTTCATAGTAAGTCGAAATTATTTTGCGTTGAAAGAATATTGTGTTAAAAGGAGTCAAAGAAAGAGAGATGTTGCTGATATAAAGCGTAGTAAAAGTAATCCTATTTGAGTTTGTAGTTTTGGTTTTGTAATTTTAAATTGAGTGAGTATACCTGTTGTAAAGTTTGGCTAATGATCGTGCCAAATCATCGTCAATCATGCATAGATCAGTCTTTTATTTTTTATTTATTAATTTTCATTTGGGTTAGTCTTCTAAGTAAATGCTAGAACGTGATTGGCAATGGCATTCAAAAACTATTTAATTCGTTTAAGTGTTGTATTTGTTAATGTTTGTATTGTATAATGTTAACACAGGTCCTATACAATTACATTTGTGTACTTAATTGAAATGGTGGATTAGAAATAAAAATATATCTCACAGAAACACATTATGGCTTTGTTTTGACGAGGATTGCTGAGACGGCATGACGAACCAATAATGTAAACTTTCGACATCCAGATTCAATTGTTACAATTCTAAGAATCATCAAGAAAGAAGAAAAAAAGAAGAAAGGGTTATTGTACCATGTCATTACAAAATAAATACTCACAATTTTTTATATTTTGTGATTAAAAAAGAGCGAGCGAAGTTTTTTGGCAGTTCCACTGATGATTCTACCTTGTCAGTGAACTGGTTGTAGGAAAATTAGCAATATAATAAATTTCTGTGGTCCCTCAGGGACCACAGAAAGACGTTTGTAATTTTTTATTATCTATTCACATTAGAGAGATAAGATAAGAGCATTGCTAGAAAAGGAAAATTCGAAACAAACCCTATACCAACCCGTCTGGCCAGCATGGTATAGTAGGCTAAACTCCCTCCATATTTTCTGGAGGAGACCCGTGCCGTGCCCAGTAGTGGGACGTTTATGGGTTGAAATGAAGATGAAGATTCACATTAGGTTTTCTAATGTCCTGTAGATGTTTATTCATGTTTTACTAAAGGCCTATAACCAAAATTTGTTGTTGAACTCATTATATATCTAGATTTGGGAGCTTAGGTATGTGTGTGAACTAAGGGAACCACTTATCTTTTGAATTATGTCTTTACAAACAAACATTCGTTTTACATATATTTCCACAACTTTTACTAAGCACTATTGTTAGTTAAACTGCAAAAATCCGCAGAAATAAAAGTGGGCTCTCAGTACACACGTACACAGAAGACAGACCGATCACAGTGAAATTTGACCCTAAACCATCGGAATTCTCGACATCGAAATTAATTATAATTATTGTTAAATAGACCTATGTCCAGCAGTGGACTGCAACAGGCTGAGATGATGATGATGGTGATTGTTATATAGGTTCTATAGATTTTTTCTAAATAGAGGCGTTAGGCGTACAGCGCAAGAGTTTCATTCGTGTGTACCACTGGAATATATTATTATTATCATTGTGGCGCACGCGTACCGCGTGCCGCACCGGAACCCTACATCCATCAAAGTGCGTCCGCTCGTGCCGCGCCGCAGCGCCCGACTGCGGCCTGCGGGCCCGAGCTCCCGGCGCGAGCTATTTATATTCCGTACCATATTTATGTAGGGGCAAACACGCCCCCTGGTGTCGAGTGGATAAAATAAATATTCTAAAATTAATACTGTCTCTTCTCATTGGTCAATTTGTAAATATTAGCTTGTGTATGACCATGTAGTTGTGTGACCAAAATTGTAAATATAAATAAGCAATTTTTAATATAATTTAAGTTCAATCGTCTTGTGCGTTTCCTTTCTCTCTTCTTCCCTACCTAGTTCAGCTGTACTCTTCCACGGTTCAAGGGCTACCCAGCCTGGCCGGTTGGTACAGTGAACTCTCCTCTCCCTAGTAGGTACTCAGCTGTCCGGCTGAGTATTTCCCTTCCAAGATAATCCTTAGGGTCAACGACCTAACACCTGATCCTAAATTGGTGACCCCTACGATTCCTACGAACCCAACGCCCGTTGCGCACAAGACGTTGGACGAATACGGCGAAGTACATATAATCAGCTGACCCTAGTAAAAGCTAGTCAAAGTACCTACGTAATTCTCGCTCAGTAATCGCACATACCTGTCGCTCAGCTGTCTGCGAGTACCTACCTCTCGCCCAACTGACTGCGTATACCTAACTGACGACCAGCTGACTCGCCGAGACTACGTGTAGCCTACAACAGAGTTGTCTTCGAGAATCATCATGACGAACAAAGACAATCGACTACCTAGCGCCGCAACCACGACAGAACGCATGGAAGCCATAGTAAACTATCCGAAACCTACCACAGTACAAGAATTAAGAAGATTTTTAGGCATGATAAACTTTTACCGCAGTTGTTTACCACATCAAGCAGAACATCAATACCTATTGAATAAGTACCTACACAACAGTAAGAAAAACGACAAGTCACCTATTATATGGACAACAGAAGCAGAAAAAGCCTACGAACAATGCCGTCAAAGCATACTCGAGGCGACAACATTATCACATCCGATACCTAACGCTCCGTTATGCCTACTCACCGACGCATCTGACACGAGCCTCGGCGCCGTTCTACAACAAAAAGTAAACAATGTTTGGAAACCACTCGCATTTTACTCCAAATCGATGAGCGACACACAAAGAAGGTACAGCGTGTACGATCGCGAACTACTTGCTATGTACACCGCTGTCAAAAACTTACGACGACTGATCGAGGGCAACGAACTTACAATATGTACCGATCACAAACCACTAACTTACGCTTTAACAAGATCGGCAAGTAGCAGTGACACACCGAGACGAGAGCGACAACTACACTACATAAGTCAATTCTGTACGAACATTAAGTACCTACAAGGAAACCGAAACAAAGCCGCCGACGCATTATCACGTATCGCCGAAGTTGAAATCTTAAACAATACAATCGACTACAACAAATTATCCACCGAGCAAGAAAACGACATTGAACTACAATCATGTATGAAACAATCCAACCTGAAGTTTACCTGCGTGAATTTACCCGGAGTTCAACGACCCATATGGTGCGAAACATCGACAGCGAACATTCGACCATACCTACCGCCGAATTATCGTCAAGTAGCCTTCAAAGCACAACACGATCTAAGTCATCCCGGAGTACGAACAACAAGAAAAATAATAACTTCAAAATTCTTCTGGCCGTCTATGAATAAAGATATAACTACGTGGGCAAAATCATGCATCGGATGTCAGCGCGCAAAAATTCAAAAACACGTTATCAGTCCTCTCGGCGAATTTCAACAATCATCGCGCTTCGAACACCTACACGTTGACATAGTAGGACCGCTACCGCCATCGAACGACTATAGGTATTTAGTCACAATGATCGACCGCTGCACTAAATGGCCCGAAGCAATACCTACACAAGATATAACCGCCGACACAATAGCAAAAGCCGTATACGAAGGGTGGATAGCACGATTCGGCTGCCCTCTACGGATTACCACAGATCAAGGTAGACAATTCGAGTCGTCACTTTTTCACTCTCTCATGAAGAAACTTGGCGTCACTCGTATACGTACAACCGCATTCCACCCGCAATCAAATGGGCAAATAGAACGATGGCACCGTACATTAAAAGCAGCATTGATGGCGAGAACAGCAAGTAACAAATGGAGCGAAGAACTACCTACAGTTTTACTTGGACTACGTACAGCCTTATGTCAAGACACTTCAGTCAGCCCTGCCTTGATGACCTACGGATCTACACTACGCATCCCGTCAGATTTCTTCGTGCCTACACAGCCGGACATCAATGACGCAGAGTTCGTACGCCAGCTGATCGAAACAATGTCGTCACTCACCCCGAAGAAAAGATCTCATTCATCAAACCTGCACACATTCGTACATAAAGATCTGGAAACATGTACTCATGTGTTTCTACGTAACGACACCGTCCGACGACCGCTCACACCACCCTACGATGGCCCGTACAAGGTCATTGAACGCAGTACAAATGGCAAGCAATTCACTATACAGCTACCATTTCGTACCACAGTTGTATCCATCGACCGATTGAAACCAGCGCATCTATATAATCACGAGACTTCATCTTCGAATTCACATACGACAATCCCAGATTCAACTCCAAGTACATCAACAGCCCCGAGTACAACAATTCCAGTCACTCAGCACAATACCTACGTCACCCGAACCGGCAGAGCAGTCAAACCCAACGTACGCTTCGCTTGAGGGGGAGTAATGTGGCGCACGCGTACCGCGTGCCGCACCGGAACCCTACATCCATCAAAGTGCGTCCGCTCGTGGCGCGCCGCAGCGCCCGACTGCGGCCTGCGGGCCCGAGCTCCCGGCGCGAGCTATTTATATTCCGTACCATATTTATGTAGGGGCAAACACGCCCCCTGGTGTCGAGTGGATAAAATAAATATTCTAAAATTAATACTGTCTCTTCTCATTGGTCAATTTGTAAATATTAGCTTGTGTATGACCATGTAGTTGTGTGACCAAAATTGTAAATATAAATAAGCAATTTTTAATATAATTTAAGTTCAATCGTCTTGTGCGTTTCCTTTCTCTCTTCTTCCCTACCTAGTTCAGCTGTACTCTTCCACGGTTCAAGGGCTACCCAGCCTGGCCGGTTGGTACAGTGAACTCTCCTCTCCCTAGTAGGTACTCAGCTGTCCGGCTGAGTATTTCCCTTCCAAGATAATCCTTAGGGTCAACGACCTAACACCTGATCCTAAATCATTAAATATTACTCTAAGTCGGTATATTATGTAAAATTTTGTGTAGTAAGTAGGTAACTACTTTGGTCACTTAAAATCATCAGTCTTTTTATCTTTATCTCAGATCATCAATAGAACTTATTATGTATATCTATACATATAAGAAGGTATATGGAACAAATCTTAAAAAAACTCAAATTACCAGCCCGAAAATAATACCAACCTCAAATTTATTGGTAACCCTACTATACAGAGGGTTCTGCATAGGTATTAACCACAGTGAAAAAGTTCAACAAAATACAATACCAAAAGCGTTAGACTGAGTGACTGACATCAAAAGCACAGTTCTAGAATGGCACGGAAAAATTCAAGTAGGTAGCTCCAATCGAAATCCAAATAATTTCCAATTAAAAAGTTTGCCGTCAAACACCGTACGCTTTTGTTTGTGACAGTCACACACAACTCACAGGAACACGTGATATAGAAGGCTATGTTGTAGTCACAGAACGGTTATAGATTTTTAAAGGATTGTTCACAAAGTGAAGGTTTGATAAATGACAGGAGATGACACGAAATAAAATCTCATCACGACATAATAGTTTATATAAATAGGTAATTTTCAACACATGGTTTTCTTTTTCGAAAAATAATGTGTATGTACCAGAGCTGACTGAACCACGTCGTGCGATGTTAATAGTGCCGAAGCACTATTTTATGGTAAACTAATATTTCGATATTAGTTTACGTTGTATTATAAATTATAACGGTAAGACGTGCGTGAGTGAAAACCCATTATCTAGCTCTGAGGGTTAAAGTCTTGAAGAAAGATGTTGGATAAAACCCAACTTCAAAGTGATAACACCTCCCGCTCGTATATTTAGGTACGCAACGTGAAAGCACAGTGGTGGAGCTTCATGTGGAATGGATCTACCAATCTTCTGAAAGTATGTTTCTACATGTGAAATAGAGTTAACCAAAGTGAAACTACTAGGTACTTGTGTAATTTTTGTTCCACACTTAAAGAGTGGGTTTTTGAATAAAATTTGGCATCAAAAATTACATACCATACTTACATTTCACAATTTTTGATATGATGAAATAACTATTTATTTAAAACTGTTTAAAAACTATAATTTGTAAATTATAGTTTTAAAACCTATCATGGTTGTTTAATTCTCGGAATATTAACCATGTTATATTTCAACGTTATTAAGTCTCCGATATTTCGGCTCGAACTCTCGAAATATGCGCTATTAAATCAGAGAAAAAAGAAAAGAATAAGTTA
Source organism: Laspeyria flexula (assembly GCA_905147015.1). Taxonomy (NCBI): domain Eukaryota; kingdom Metazoa; phylum Arthropoda; class Insecta; order Lepidoptera; family Erebidae; genus Laspeyria; species Laspeyria flexula. Next base: position 265,691 of record LR989974.1, read on the forward strand.
ATAAACGCAGTGCACATCCACACAACACTAGCGTCTAGCTGCCGCATTACCGGAGGCGTGATTTATTTGTCCTCAGCCTTATAACTCATTGTCCAATATTTCTTTTTGTTAAAAGAATATTAGCGAAGGGCGACGCGTAATATAATATCTAGCTACTTACTTTATTTATGACACTGTATGTGCCGCATTCTCTCTGTTTATATGTGTTTAACAGAATGTCGAGTTATATTTTTATTTTATTTCTTGTGTGGCTTACAATTTATTTTGTTTGTACGCCTGCTAAAAACATTATTGCAATGTGATAGAACGTGGTTATTGCTTTTTGGTTTGGTGTAGTCTTTCTTATTTTGCAGTTTGTATTGAGAGTAAATATTTACTGATTTTCAATGATTCTTTTAAACGTAAATTATGTTATTATTTTTTTAATACTTTGAAGTATCCGGTACCTGCCTAGCACCTATTTCTATCTTTAAACATTTCGTAAGATAATTTGATTATTCTATCGTCCCCATATTTTTTCCACAAAATATTACCGTGCCATCAAAATAGTAACGAATTTTACAAACTGTGGAAGTTTATAACACCATTAATTGAAATGTGGCAGGCAGACGACGAGTCTGAATTTTTTACCGACTCATTCGCTAACGTACTGTGCATTTTAAATAAATTTATATTTAGTTTGTGAACTTTCGCGACACCAACTTTAGTTTTGCCAGACAGTGGTTTTGTTTTCGCGTCACCTTTTAGCTAGGTACCTAGGTGTTTACAAGTCTATCTGGTTTATTACTATACTGCTGAATATCATGTTAATAAAATATAGGTAATGTAGGTATATAATTACATCGTAAAACTGCCTGTGTGGCACAGCGGTAGTGTGTAGGTACGACTGCTGTGCAAGAGTTCGATTTCCGGGTAAAAATTACTTAATTTGGGTGCACCAAATTAAGTAATCTCAAAATAACATTTTTTTTTTAAATAACATTTACTAAATTTGGTGCTGGTGCACACATTTATTTGATATGCGAATTTACTAATTTAGTCATATGGTTTTTGTTACTAAGTAAGTATATATTTTTTTGTCTTCGTGCTTACCTACACTGAGCAATCTTCAATCAAAATCTAGAACCTCAACATGCTTTTTCTTAAATATCCTCATTCCTAATCTAGAAAATAATCCTACGAAAATCCCTTTTGGAAATTAGTTAAGTACCTACTAAAGTAATACATTACTCTTAAATAAATGGTTAAAAAAATATTGCGGTGTCATCTAATGGCCTTACTGAAAGTAATCTCTTGTTTTATCCACCGACCCTTCCCAAAAATATTCATCATTTCAACACGCCAAGCGAAAAATTAGAGGGAAAGGTGCCTACTGCCTAAATCTTAAACAATCAAGATTTTAGCTTTTAGAATATTAATCATGTATTTAGTTAAAAAAAGTTACATTTGTAAACATAAAATGTAAATAGTAGAGAATATTAAACCACTCACCGACACACAATTTAACGTTAGCATTCCAACCACAGAACAATGAAAGTAGTAACTTATCTCTGTTCTGTGATTCCAACCATAGATGTATTATTTGGACAAAACACATAATAATCTATAATTTACTCTTAATAATGGTCAAATTATTTACTCATAATGTGCCTGACTCCTCTCCATGAAGTGTCCCTTCCCAAGAGATTCTCCTGTAGCGTGCAAAACATCCATAGCTCTGCCAGAGTAGATACCTGAATAAGCACAACGACATAAATATTACAATATTCTGGTTGTCAAAGATCCAGAAAATTGCAGACAAATCTTTAACAAAGTGACTTCGGCAAGAACTCGTTTTGACAAAGGTACCTTCGATATAACTTAGAATAACTTCCATTCCGCGCCATTACAAGTTGTCTGAAACGTTTTTGTATAAAGTTCAGTTATTACATCGCATTCGTTTATTGGAAGTCATGTAATATTCTGAACGCGCCATCACTTTGGGAGCACGCTCCGGAATGTAAATAGATCTTGTATTATTTAAGTGATTCACGTGGTTCAATTCCATGATATTGATGGAATATCTTTACGGACGGAGCACGAGTAATGTTATGTTTCTAATGATTATACGCAAGATGGTGCTCGAGGTTCGAGGGTACACAGAACTCATTTTGGATTCATATTCTCTGAATAAAATAATAATACGAAAACCTAAAAGTACCCATCATATAGATAACGTTAGTGTTACGTTAAATAACATTTATCTACATACCTACATTTTTTTTAAAAATTGTGGGTTTTCTCGTACACAAAATGTAATCTACCACTGTAATCGACGTGCCGAGAGTCGTGGGTTCAATTCCCACATGAGACCAAGGTTTGTGTTCATGGATATTTAATTATTTTTAAACTTTCGCGTTGCATGATAATATTTATTGATTTTAAACGGAAATTCACGCGATTATGATTTAGTTATTTACATACCATGGTGATTGACGTTTCGACCAGGTTACACAGGCCGCGCCGTGGTCACAAGCTGACTGATGAGGCGATGTCATGGCTCCGTCGGTGAGGTAGATTCACTTAAATCTACCCTCACATTATGGTTTATCCACGCCCTATCACATACTACACTCACAGTGTCCCTATTCATGCCGCCGTCCGTATTCCGAGCGTTAACCAACTGCGCAGAAAAGCGAGGTTTTGTAATCACTGGATTCCATGTCGATGATAGTTTCTCATTCATATTTAAACTATCATCGACATGGAATGGTATGTAAATACCTAAATCATAATCACGTGAATTCCCGTTTAAAATCACTAAATATATTATCATGGATATTTGTTTTCAGTGTCTATAGAAAAATCACCTACCTATTTAGAAGAAAATAAAGTAGTTAACAGAGGATGTCCACAACACAATCGTCCGTCTCACAATAGTCCTATACAATTTCAGTTGGCGCTCCAAATAACATACAGTTCCCTCGAGTTTCAACGGTTCCGAACTGGTTGCAAAGTCCATTTCAGTTTTAATGCTATCTTCCAATTGCAATACTAGTGAGGCATAACTTTAGATATTGCCTTTTAGAACTTTATCGAGTTAACAAACTATTTTTTCGGATAGCAGTTTAGATCGCGAGGTTCTTGTTTGTCGTATGCTATGTTTGTATTGTAGAAAACCAATATAGGGGGGGTGAATAACGAATTCAGTAGGTACATATAACATAACATGGCATCACGCCGCGCTTTTTGCCAGGGTAGGCAGAGCTGCCTCACAATTCACACCCACATTTCGCCAGCTGTATTTGGTCTCATGTAATAGAGGACCTATAACCATTAACTGAGACCACATTTCAATACTTTGGACTGGTACTTAGAATTTCAAAACCGAATTACCCAATAAATTTTTTGCCTGACTCGGGGATTTGGTAGTCGTTCAAATTCCCGAGACAAATGTTTGTGTGAGGCGCTCGTAGCATTGTGGTACTGAGATGTTCGTTACGATTATCGAGGTTAAGCAACGTTCGGCAAGGTCAGTCCATGATGGGTGACCGTTTGTGGCAATTTCATTCTCAGACCGTACTTCGGAAGCATGTAAAGCCATTGGTCCCAGTTATCACTTAATGTGGTAGTTGTTAAGTCAAGTTGAAAGCCTTCTAGGCGACTAAATAAATTCCAACATTATGGTCTGCCTCAAGCCCATACGATAAGACTGAGGCCAGATTAATGACATACATGCTGCATCATCACCCAAGATTTACAGGAAGATAATGGCTATGACACAAGTCCACACAAGTTCCTACAACCAGTTCACTAGATAGAATGAGAACTGACATAAAACTCAGGTCATCGCTTAATATGCAAATAGATAATTATTTTCAGAATGATAACAAATAGCTACCTACATAAGCAAAATAAGTAATGTTTCCTAGGTGATGGAAGTATCTAATAACAAAGTTAATAATTTTCATTATTATACACAATTTCACTAAATCTGATCAATAATCTGTAAAAACAAAAAAAAATTCCCCTTTAATAATGAGCTCTGTACCAACTAGTCTTCAGCAGAAACAGACATTGGCATAGTATGCATCGTATTAACACAAAACATAGCATCGCATCTTTCCTACGTACGGGTAGGCAGAGAAGTAGCACACCCATATATGTGGAACTTTGCATTTGCAACAAAACATTTGATTCAGTAAATAAAAAATCTTACTATCCATAATAGCCATAAATACAGATGTATTGAACATTAAGGTTCATAAAAAAACAATAGAATAACCATACCCTGCTTAGTTGAAGCCATGATCTACACACATTTAAATATAATTTTTACTTCTAGAAATAAAAGTTTAAAAATTTACTACAAACTCACTTAAGTTAACGCTTAAAAACTTTGAGCTGATGCACTGGACAGCAGGCAACTGATTTAGTATTTGTACAATATTCTCAAGTCTACCCTCATAACTAAAATGTTTGAAATACCCTCATTTTTAAAATCGAGTTTGAAGCATCACGTTTGTATGAGCAGGTCCCAGTGTACGGTGGTTATAGATAGGTTAAATTATAATAACTTATTTTAAAAATGACAGTTGTATGATTAAACTTGTTCTATTTTTTCTGGTTTATTAAGTCTGGTTATACTTTAATCGATGAATAACTTTAATCTAAGGGCTCAGAAACCGGGCATTAGTAATTATTTTTCAAGGGCATCATTACGGGGAAACTTAAAATGAATTATCCTTCCAACTTCGAAACCATCCAGGAATCTGTTGATATTATGCTTACAGATTTTTTTAAATTACAATATCATTTGTTTGTTTTTAAACCATATTTTAGGTATTACTATTCATCCAGTATTTGATGCAATATAATGTAAAGAACTATTCTGGGATAGAAAAAAAAAACAAAAACAAACAAATAATCCAAATGTCAAAAATTCACATCACAAGTAATTTGTGGGTTAACAGTGACTATTTTGTAAATCTACTAAATCAGTACTATACTATAATTCTATTAAATTTGACAAGATAGGTAAGAAAACATTATAAAATAATTATTTAATTTATTATTGTTGTACCTACATGTTCAATCAAAATAAAATTGAAAACTCCATAAAATAGCTGCTGCTTTATGTAAGACTACTAAACGTGGTCCAAATCACTTTTTAATAATTTTTCATCATTTCAGCCTAATGCAGTCCACAGCTGGACATTGGCTCTCTTAACACGCGCCATAACACTTGGTCATTCGCCTTCCGCATCCAGTCAGACCCAGTGGCCTGTTTTAGGTCGTCGGTCGACCTAGTTGTTCTAGGGCGTCCTTCTTTACGCTTGCCGAGTCGCGGTTACATACAGGACACGTTTGTTCCGCCGAGCATCAGTCCTTCGGCAGATATGACCAGCCCACAGCCCCCACCTTGATCTTACTTATCCTACGAGCTACATCGGTAACTTTGGTTTTTTGTCAGATTACTTAGTTACGAAGCTTATTCTTCAATGAGATTTTTTAATGTTTTTCGAATAATATTTTTTGTTTCATTTCAGTGTAATGTACGAAACTGCTAATTTTATTAACAGATTACATTCTTCAAAAAGATACTAAAGGAATCTTTACTTTCTACCACAGCTGAATTTTTGGTAACTTTTCTACTAAACATTTTATGCATATGGCAAGCGGCAACGAACCTCTAATGTTGTTGCTAGTAAAAATTTGTAAATCGAATATATTTATCAAAAATCGTGTAAGTTTTTGTTCCAATATATAACAAACAAGCTCTTATTGTGTCTTGTGTATCAATTTAACCTTTTCGTACGTAAAAGAAAAATATAATGCAAAAAAAACTGAGGTTACTTACCTATGTTGTGCATTTTAAATTGAGTCTCCCTAGCTCCCTCTAGTGGAATTAACCTCAAACTTTGCGTTGGCGGAAGATGGCCGTCGCGTGCCGAGTGTTGCTCCGATTGTTTACGACGATTTTTTAAGTTTTTACGTTGTATATTGCTATATTTGACACTAGAATAAGTGAAAAAGTTGTTTATTTAACTATAAAAGTGCTAGTTCTCGAGTGTTTATGGTGTTTCTAAATAAATTTCTGTCAAAAAGTGCGGCATCAGTAGTGTGAGTGAAGCAACTAGTTTTGAGGCTGTGTTTTTAGGAATGTTGTGAATCCAACTGGATTGTGTCTTTATTATTGGAGTTTGAACATGGTACAGCCGCATTTATCCCTTAAGGTAGGTATTATTTACTTTTAAAAACTTTTAGAAAGTTTAGGTTTGTTTACATCGCAAAGCGCTACGGCGCATGTTCAGTTTGTCGTAAAGTTTCTTGGGAATAGTCTTATTAAATTTAATCGAACTAAAACTTTTTGTTCACCGTAGATATTGTTAAAGGGCTGCAGTTATTCTAAAACTAATGAGTTAATCATTGTAGTTGCTAGATATTAGTGATTGAAGTATTTAGTCGTTTCAACTTAGCGAAGGTATTCCTGCATAACTTCCGTATTCTATGTGACTATAAAAAGTTCAAAGTTTATTGTTTATATAGGTAGGTAAGTAGTTGTCGATTGAATTATGAATCAATATGCTATTTAAACTTCTTACTTACCTACTTCCTATACAGCCTTCATACTTAACTTAGTTTTTTCTGGTCATTGAACTGAGGTTCGTGAAGCCGACTATAGCCTTAGCGCGAGATGTAATTGGTAGAATAGTCACATAAATATTTGAGCTACTATTGCAATTTATATTATAAACGTGTACGTAGGTCGGTACATACTGACCCTACGTTTACTATCGATACAAAAAAAAACATGTAGGTAGGTAAAAACCTGCTTTAAAGATACAAAATTACGTAAATCACTTAGTAGGTATTTGCCTACCTGTCTTGTAGCTTGCATAAATTAATGCCCTGATTTAGGTAGGTATTCGATGAATCATAATTAACTAAATTTGCCGCCTAAAAAGATTCTAGAACGATAAATTTCTTATTTAGCTATTTTAAATGTGATCAAATTGTTACAACTACTTATCATTAGAATGAAAGACTCATATATCTATGAGATAGTTTTTAAACTACCTACGTATATCTTATGTAGGTACGTGGGTATGTATGTTACCAACTTTAAGGTGGTACCTACCAACGAACATGACTACTGGAAGACTAGACTAGTCTAGTAGACTCAGACTAGACGTCTGCAATACCAACCATGACTTGTTGTTTAGGATTATGCCCGGAGTACATAGAACCCTGAGGCCCACGTCCCGGAGAATCCTGAATACGATAACTATGATTCATAGTTATAGGTACCTACAGTACGATACCGCGTATACCTAATCTAAGTAGGTAACTACATAGCTACTTCTATTCTACACGAAATCGGTCTTTCTAATTCATTTATGTATCAGGTAGGTATCTATATATAGACTGTTTATCTGGTGTCTTATTTAGGAAATAATTTAGACACGTCTCTTTAAGTTTATTTGTCATTTTAATTATAAAAAGGTGCTGCGATAATCATAACTATTAATATACCTTTATAAGAGGTACATCATGAAACCTTAGCCTTATCCCTTCTATTGTGGGACTAGTAGATATTTATATCTTTAAAATTTATGAGAATAATAAAAAGACCTAGGTACTAAGATTGAGGTCAATAGGTAAATAAAAAACAGACAATATGTCAATGAAGCCAAAATGCAAAACGTCTTCATAAACATTTTCAAGTCAGCGTTGAAGAATTCAAGTTTTCTTTTGCAAGTCTTGCAAGGATTGTTTTACGAGTAGGTATAGTGTATTTAATTAGGTATTGAAGATGCCTATAGGTACATTAAGTGATACACCGAGGTATCTATCGATTTATCATTAATTTTATTGTCCTTGCACGTATTACAAAATTAATGAATTATAATTAAAACTACATACATATTGCCAATTAGTGAATAATACACGAAAGTTACGCTTAATTAGTTAATGTTTGCTACATCAGCCTCATTTAAAATGGACGTTATTCTGCCAATGTTGAATTTAAACTCAGTTTTATTTAACATACGCCGCTGTGTTGATTACAAAATTCACGGTCGGTCAAATCTTCATTTATTATAAAATTTTATTGAAAAGACTGCGGGTAGTTGTGAAATATTCATGAAAGGTATCGGTTGAAATTGTCAATAATTGATGAAACCAGTATGTGCTCGTTAATAAATTGCACTGTTGATTGCTGCATTTCGACCGAAATGAGCATGAAGTGTTGCTATTATTATGTAGTTTTGGTGACAACCATATGTGGTCAGTGGTCGTATTAACTATTAGAATAAGTATACTAAAATAATCCTTTAGGCCTAATGTTTTAGCAACTACCAGAGAGATTAGAAATTAGAACACGCCCAAAATTTTAATCCCGCGGCATGACTCGCGAAGTCTGTCCATAAAATTTAGCCTGTTACTCCCTCCAATAAAAAAAAAACACTTGATTCTTACAGGTTGGAACGCAGAAATAGAATATACCTAGGACTTATATTACACATAAACCCTCTTTAGCATTCTTTATAAAATAAGTAAGGATACGGCGTTGCTGGTATATTTACGGATTCATTACGGTTAGTATAAATATAGTGACGAGACGCCGCTAATCATTAGAATAATATAGATAGACTTAAGACACCAAACTGTAAAGACGAGACTGCTTCAACTTGGTAGCTTTGACTTCGGTGAAATTAAATCTAGCTCTCTGTATTCAAAGTATTCAAACTCATTGGTTGCTGCAAGCCTGGGCTTACGCACACTTCCTAATGTACTTCTAACTTATGTCCTAGACTCAACAAAAACTGATACGATATATTTCTGAGAAGAAGAGATTTGTGTAGCTTTTTTGTCGTCGCTCACCGATTATCTATTGATTGTTAAGCACATTCCTATTTGGACCTAATCTTGCCTCCGCTTTCATGGAGTGGCCTCAGGCACCCTCAGGCATTTATCGTGAGAACAAAATCCGTCTGAGCGACTAAGGCTCATTCATTATAGCTGACTAATTGTTTAATAGGCGCATAATCTCAATTAGTAACGCAGTCGTGATAGCGTTGTTTACAAAAAAACGGCCGAAGAAGCGTTACTTGGTTCAAATAACCGTGTTTAATGGTCTGTAACTGTTACCTAATATTTGTTTTGGTAGACTAGTTTACATTGTTGGCTGATAAGCAGTAGGTACTTACATTTACAATTTAAATAAGTTGAATTTAGAATTTAATCGGAATTCGCGTAGGTAAAGCTAATTAGTTTTAGTAGAACAAATTTACATCGGGGTTTTTAGTAAAATTAAATTTATAATACATGCAATGAATTTCTGAAATTCATTTAGAGCTAGATACTGCGGTACAGCGACAAACAGTATCTAGAGTTCGTAACTGCCAGTTTGGTCATTCTTTTGCAAAAAATCATTTACCAGTAAATTTAATTTAGCAGATGTTCCTCATAGCAAGTCGTCAGTCATACAGTTGACGCCCCCAATCCTTATGTACATTAATCGTCAACAGCCCTTTCCTTTTGACAAGTACAATAAAGCATGACCTTTACTTTGAAAGGAAGGTCAAATTTTATAAATGTCAAGGATACTCGATTATTTTTCAATTGTGTGCTAGAAAACTTATTTGTGTGAAGTATCTGTCTAAAGCATTTTGTTATCATCAAAAATAGGGTAGGGTTCAATATAATATTCTAATGCTATATTATATAATATCAATGATATACCTACGTAGTCTAAAAATCAAGTTTTAAATTGTATTTATTGCAAACGTATCATCAAAGTAGCAAACGCGTCTTTTTTGTATGCTGAAGAAATTAAATAAATACTCAATTATACATAGCAACATTTCAGGTCTAGTTCTACCTTTGCGCACATCAAACTTACTTACATTTAGTTTTATGTACATATTAATCGATATTCGCAGTCTTGACATCGAGTACCAGTAACATAATCACTTCCTTCAATTTTGTATTACAACTACGCCCCAGTAATGCAAAAAAGATTGCTATTCAATATCTGTGTTGCCAGTAGACGTATTATACGTCCCGTTTGTTATGTTTAAACTCATAATCCAATCCCGATTTACCGATGATTCGTCAACATTTGTTTACATGTGTATGATACTTGAGATTGACATAAAAAATGGTGTTAATTTGACAAACAGAAGTAGTCGTGAAGGATATTTTCAGTTGTAGTTACGGCAACACGACTTCCAATAGTAGAATATAAAGTAATTTATCCTGTGAAATCATAACATTGCAATTTGCTGTTATTATAATTATTTTAGTTACAGCTAATTGCATCAAAATTCCCGAATGAATCCACACTCCAAAATTGTAATAAGTTATAAGGATTTATTAGTACAGTCAGCCTGAAAAGTAGCTGAACATATCCATATTTACAAAGATAATATAATAATAATAATATTCTACCACATTTACACAGCATCATTTAGTCCCAAATTAAGCAATTATATTTGCTTGTGTTATGGGTACTAAACAACTGATATACTACTTAAATACTTTCTTTTTTGTAAATATGTACATACATATTATAGATAAATTACACCCAGACACAGAAAAAGAAGAAGATAATTCAATTCTGTTACTAGTCTTGTTGCGTATTATCTATGCTAAGGCATATAATATATTATATATGCATTTTGAAAATATGGATATGGTCAGCTACTTTCCAGGCTGACCGTACTATATGAAGAAACAATCAGTAAACTATTACTTGATTAAAAGGTGTCTCAATTCGAATAACTCTGTAGCTTAGCAACACTGTCGGTCACAAAAGCGCCACCTTGAAAATTAAATAAGCGCACGTCCATCTTGTAAAAACATGATCAGAATGTTCACTCATGCAATACAGTTGCATTCTCATCAGCATTCGAAATACGTTTCATAATAATTCACCATGCATGCATGCAGCGACTGATTGGTTAATTTTTATGCGAAACTGCGCTATGACAATTGTCTTTGTTGAGTAAAAATGGTCGTTGAACATGAATGGAATATTAATTTGCTATTTTATTGAATTAAAATGATAAATGGTGCCATTTCATAATGATTCTTCATTCTTTCTTTGTTTTGTTAGGTTAATGAGTTCCGGTTTCGGTGATATTGAAGACTGGGTTACATCGCTGGGTGTACTTAAGACATATTATATATTAATTATTTAGACTCTGTTTAGACTTAGCTTTCTAAGTCTACGTCGTCAACGTATGGATCGAATTTTGGAAAACACGGATAATTAGACTATGGGGAAAACGTCTAAAACAAAAGACATGTTTTCACCATCATAAAATAGTCCGTGAAAATTCGAATTATCAAAAAATCCTACGACATAATCAACTAGTTTTCCCTATGCTTCTATTTGTTCTTGTGACACATAGAATTTATTTACTTCAAGAAAATGAGAAAAAGAACTAACGTTCCCTTTATGATTATACTGAATACATTATGTTCATATTCATACCTAGTATGGTTTCTAAAAGCGTATCTGTAAAATCTAAAAAAAAATCATTGTTATTTTTATACAAAGTACCACTCCTAAATAAAATATCATTCGTTCATAATGCCGGGAATTTTGTATAAAAACGTGTCGAGAACGACAATAATGACAAGCAAAAACATTTATTCCCATCGTTCATGGCTTTATTGCCCACTTGATTGCGCTCTTATTACACGATGTTTCACAAATAAAACAAAAATACCCTCAATTATTAGCGAAATAAATTTGAAAGTGTCCTCTCAAACGTTCAATACTACCCTCACCTTACTTTTCGTTCGTTTATTTGTGTATGTTGTTTACCCATCTTGAGTGGTATTTGAATATGTTTACATTGTTTACAATATTTTCCATAAATCGGCGTAAAGTCAGCTCTGTTTGCTTTGGCTAAGGGACTTCGACTATGCAAATGTGTTTCGGAGTGTGTCCCTTAGCTTTGGAATACATTATCTAGTTATACAGTTACTGCGTTTTATATTCGTATAGCATAAGTAGCTGTGGTTGTCGAAGCTGATAATACAGTAGGTGTATCTAGATGTGATTGTTGTGTTGATTGCGAGATATATTATATTCTTTAGATCATCTAGTTACTGAAATGAATATTGCGGGACAAATATTGATGTGGATCACACATTTCAGTGGTCAGACAAGAAGTGCCTGCATGTCTTACCGCAAAAAAAAAAACACCAGTCGATCAAGTATTAATAATAATATTATTCTACCACATTCACACAGCGCCATCTAGTCCCAAATTAAGCAATATTTGCTTGTGTTATAGTTACCTACTAAACAACTGATATACTACTTAAATGTATACTTAAATTTTTTTTTGTAAATACATACATATTTTAGATAAATTACACCTCACACAAAGATTTGTCCTGGGTGGGGATCGAACCCACGACCTCCGGCTTAGCAGTCAGGGTCACTAATCACTAGACCAACAGGCCAGTCATATATATATATATATAACTAAAATAAATGTAATATATATAATTTGGACATTTGCCTTATTATTCGTTATTTCTTCATACATACATACATATAGATCACGCCTCTTTCCCAACATAGGGGTAGGCAGAGACCATTTCCTTCCACTTGCTACGATTCTGACATACATCTTTGACTTCTTCAACATTCATCAGTCTTATCATGCATTCTTATTTCTAAGCTTTATGCATTCTTATTTCTAAACTTTATAAATGATTTTTCTTTATTGACTGTTAGCAATTCGAAACCGAGTAGGAAATTAGAGAATTAGGTTGAAGGTAAGATACATATATTTTCATATTGTAGTTTCATAGAATTTGCTGTATTTATATTGTACCTATATACTTCATATAGAATTTCCTTATTTTGTTATTCCGATCATTTTCAATACCTTTAAGTTAATTAATGAGTAATTTAAATTTTCAGTGTCGGCAAGAATGGTTTGAAACGGCTTAGAAGTTGCAAATACCCAATAATAAATGTTTTGTTCGATGAAGACCACTAGAGATATATTATACATCATATATTATTATGTCGTCATTCCCCGCTTCAATTATTGTCTTTAACTAAACTAATTTTATAGATGGCCAAGTTAGTAGCATGGTTACTAAGAAAAACATAGCCTGTCAAGTTCAGGCAAAGAACCGCCCTAGAGTCCCTTTTCATAATTTACGATGATGGTCGATTTCTGATTGAACCATGATTGTTTTAACATCACGGCGATCACATGCGATCATCACCACCATAACACATTGTGTAGGGCTTCATATTGTATTTTGCAACATTTTTATGTTTAGCCAGAAAGCATATTAATATAACCCCAGTTGTAAAATTTAACGATTTCTTCATATACTGACTTAGTGATCTACAAGTGCCGGAATTCTCGGGAGTAAGTATATCTCTGTGTCTGCAAGGGTTCATTGCTGTAAATCCTGGCTTAAAAGTTACAATTATGGGTGTGTGGGTGGGATTATCCCATACCTTGGTTGACCGTACATGGCAAAAATATTTTTGTGACTTTTTAGTACTTACCCATTATCGACAAGTCGTTTGATTTGAGCTAGAGATGTGATCTAGATCTATGCTTATTTCATATTCTTACAGTGCTTGATTGTGATCTATTAGGTTAAACAGCATACTTATCGATAGTACCTACAACACATTATCTTGCCAACCGAATATTCCTCTTATATTTTCATGCGCAAAATGCTGAGTATCACCCTTACATCATTTCAAGGTTGGCCTCGAAAAACTAATTCTATGTTATCGGGAGATATTGGAATATGATCAGAATGATAATGTCCCGTTGCGAAACGAATGTAATCAAGGATCAAGTTACTCTTGTATGTGATATATTGGTATGGGATATATTAGCTGACTCAAGTTATGGTGCAGTTTTGGTGTAATTAGCTTCTGAGACTTCGACTTATGTTGATGACATCTTATTCAAGATTAAAATTAGCTTGAAACACTTGACTATTGTCAAGATCTAGGTTTGCTGAGTATTTAGAGCCCGAAAACCTGCTAAATTACACGTCGATAGCAGACTGATGAACTAATATCGACCAATCACAGGCCAGCCATATGGCGCGATTGTTTTAGTAAGCCAATCACAGCTGTCAAATGAGACCATCGGCTTACCTTATTATGTTACGATTGTGTTAACAGGACCCCTGGGGCCTGGACTCTACAATTTGATCAGCAACATTTATAACGTTCATCCAGATTCACATTATTGTAGTATCTCAAAGTGACGCATTATTTCAATATAACCAAATGTGTATGGATGTGATTGAGTGTGGTAAGAAAGACAAAGAAGCAATATAAACGGACAAAATATATAATTAGGAGACTGTAGTAAGTACCCAAGAAGAAAACTTAGGCATCGTGTGAATTGACCACGGTTTATGTGACCGAAGATTTCTAACTGTGAATTGCAGGGGTGAATTATTTACTTAGAAAAATACTGTGATTTCCGTTATATATCCGAAAATAATAATAATGTTAAGATGTCTGAAAATCAAAGGTTTCAATATTTTTAAATTTTCTTTGCTTTCAAAATGTTTCATCATTATTAAGCCACAAAAAAGAGCGCAGAACACGATAAGGTACTTACACAGGTACTAGAAGTAACGGGGAGGACGAGATTATTTCCACAGCGAGAAATTAGTTCAACAGGAGTAATTACATCGTGAGCTATAACTACTTCGTTCATAGGGGATAATTACCTAATCCGATTGAGTTCTGTTCCAGATACTGTGAATACTATTTTTACTTCGCTTGCTGACATTTTAGAACTACTAAAACTTTTAGGCTATGGCTCTATAAGGTCCTGAGAGAACATATTATGTGACGAGAAACAACCAATAATGTATTTACAGTTACGATGTGCACGCCGCAAAAAAGAATGTCAATCATTTGTTTATAAATAACACATCTCTTTTCATTAGAAGTCGGGCGTTAGGCTGACCCGTCACACTCATAAAACATTCTTTATTAGATCTAATTCTGCTTCACGCCTTGATTAATACTTATATCCTACATCAACAAATTTTATTTGTTTTCATAAAAGAACCTTACCATAAAATCTCAAATTATTATGTTAGAGAACGCCATTGAAATCTGAAACCGTCATAAAGTTTAAAAGTTTTATTTCAAATGAGATCCACCCACAGTTCCGAGAATCCTTGTACTCATTTATAATTTGTATAACGATTTTAACAACATTTTATTCAAGACGCTATCTGAATATGCAAAAAGACATCTCTCCAAACATATCAAGCTCATATTTGTTGTTACAAAGTAGCTTCAAGCAAGTTAAATAAAGCCGTGTAAAGACATTCTGTAGTGCATTCAGTTTGTTTGCGTTTCGCGTCAACATTTGCTTAGCCGGCCATTTAGTACTGTTTGCATCGGCTGTGTCATTAGAAACACTCTTTATGTCTTCCAGTATTTGGAAGCTTGTTTGGGAACTGATTTGGATTGTGAACTGGTTTGTTTGAGCTGCCTGATCGTAAATAAATTGACTGCTGATTAGACTCATTACGTGGTTGAGTTTACTTACGATTGTCTGTTTTTTCAATCATAATGCTGATTATCGACACGAGTAACATTTTTACTTTTTAGTGACACACTGTATCAATGGACACGTTTGGGAATTTGTTTAGCTTTCTCCAGCTATTCCTAGACTTGGTCTTGTCAGTTCTTTAGTAGTCAGTTATTTTATGAGCTATCAGCCCTTTCCCAAGTATCATCATCATCATCATATTAACCCAATGACGCCCACTGCTGGGCATAGCCTAATTTTCGCCACTACGAGCGATTTTGTGTGTTGTTTTTTTAGTATAAAGGCTATTAAAGCTACTTTTTCTTTAATGCACACATTGCGTATCCTGACAGCAATTCTCATGTATCTACTTGTACAGTAAGTACCATTCTTCATTAGCACCGTTTGTATACCTTTATTATTATTCTCTGAAGTCGTTAAGCGAGAAAGCCCGTAAAGGTAAAATAGCAAATAACGTAATCATTCGTTAAATATTATTGTTGTTTTACGATTATCAGGTAATGAGGACATTGATGACACTCGTCATCGTTGGGATTGCATCGCAAATGATATTGTAATTGTGCTGCGTAAGTTTTATTATTGTGAGGCTTTATCATAACGGAACTATTATGAATGTTGCCGTTAATTGCAGTTTAAGTTACTGTAAAATGTGCTTTATGGGTTACAGCATAAAGTTCTTTAAAAATAACAAATATTTCTGATCAATATGTAGCTGATATCTTGAAGTAGCAATAGGGAAAATGTGTCATCACTCCAAAGCAAGATCGACACAATAGACCTGTGCAAGAAAAGTGCAGTAAAATTCTTATACAAACCCACTTGGCTAGTGGCTAGCGTGGTAACAGTTAGACTGAATATCCTCATTATTAATCACTCAAAGAATGTCTCTTCCACAAAATTAGCTGAAGTTCTATTTCACAAGCTATCGCATTCAGATGTCAACAAATATCTTTTTTATCCAGGTTCTGCAACGTTCAACAAGGTCGGTATTAATTCTACTATTTGACCTAATTGTTGTATTTTTATCCTCAAAAGTTACCGTGTTTCCGAAGGCTTAGTACCCGAGTTGTTAGGCAAAGTTGGACCTTACGGACGGCATGTTAAATTTCAACACCCAAGCAGAATACTATATTAAAGTTGAAATATAGCAAGATTTTCTCATCTTGTAAAGTTATAAATATGTTTACGTACAGTCTCAAATAAAAAGGCGAATGACATTATAATCTAACGTCTGTCTGAACGTAGCCACATCATGAAAAATCCAATACAGTGGCGAATCGTGACCGGACAGTGTAATCGTCTTGAATAACTGAAAGTTATTCTTCTGACGCGCGGGAGCTTTGCTTCAAACGACGATGTCACTAAGAAAAATTGACGAGCGAGGAATTAAGAGAGTTGCTCTAGAACAGTGACGTAATAACGTCTTGGATGCATACCTTGAATTAGGCGTTATTGTTTATTATATATAAGGAACTAGGTTATTATGTAAGTCAATTAAGCTTTCATCTGACACAGGTATCCATTAGATACATACGTTTCACAAAATTGATCTACTATACTTATTATGATTATAAACTACTTAAAATTTCAGAATAGATAACGTTAGCAAAATTTTAGAACATAATATTCAATAACAATTTGTATATAATACCTAAATTAAGTTAATACCTAATTTTTATTAAAATGTTAATGTTAATAAATTAAAACTGAAATGTTGGACTCCCAATGACTGGTCACTCGTCGATCGAATCGGTATACCTGATTACTTGTTATAGGAATTTATTTTTAGAAGAAAAGTTAGTTTAGGAGAAAGTTGTGTTTTGAACTCTACTGTAACGACTAAAAAGCTCAAAATCCTATTCATGTTACCGTATGCTCCATGTAAAAGCATTCATGTCAAACTTAAAGCTAATCATTCAAATACTTCGACTAGCACATTAATGCCCAATAATCTACTGCTGTAGCCGAAATCGTCTGTGAATCATCATTGAAAGCCGCAGTAAAATAAATGTGAGATCAAGACCTCTGACGTATGCATATCTTAATGATATTAAAACCAGTGTCAATACACTACTTAATATGGTAATCGATTTGAAACATTATACCTTACCATTCGTTCGGCCACGTTTCAAGTACCTCACAACATTGCACGCTTTGGTTATTGAATATGATATCTTAATAATGTAAACATGGATACTTTAAGTTTTCTTAGAAAAACAAGACAGTTTTGAAACTTGTGTGTATACTTGCCTCTAGTTGTTTCCAGATTTGTAAGTTTATATTTAGAGATACCTACAGCGGTATGTAAACGCTTATAATTGTACGGAGTATTTATGATGTATTTTATAACGTTAACATGGTCTAAGATCAGATATTTGCTAGATATAGTCAATATTAATTATAAACACATGTAGAACTATTTTCCCAGCTACCCTTGAAACTGGTCAAATAATAATTTGTCTAAATCCACCCTTATCTCCTCACAAAAGTGGATTATTATCTTCATTAAGTGAACAAGCATTCTTAACTTTTAATTGAGCATTATTCATGATGTTTTTGCTAAGTTATCTACTTAATTACTCATGCTTTCTCGGGGGAATGTATTAAAATCTTCAGTCAGTCAGACGCCGACTTGTAAATACTGAATAATTTATCGTTTCGAATTCTGGATCCATATACCTACCTAAAATGTTCATAATCTTCTATCCCCAATGTTCGGTGTAAGTGTGCAATAAATATTGTATGCAATGGGGCTACAACATGTTATTTGCTAACTTACAATCCCCTGCTACTGTGCAGGGGTCGTTTCTATTCATAATACGGCCAGAAATTGCGAACAAATCATTCATACTAAAACAAACTTTACTGCACTGCTCTTTGAGCTTCTATTCCTTTTTGCATTTTCTTAAGTTTCACCGTCCTAGATTTATGTTGCTTATTACATTTTACACGCGTGAAATGAACACGTATCAAATGAAAAATGCAATTTGCAACTTTATTTTTGTCGACACAGGAACTATTTATGAAGAGACTATCAAAGCCATTGACGGCCTTTGTAAGAGCCCTATAGAACCCTTTTGTTGCCGAGGCCGTAAATTATCTATTTAGGCTTACATTCGGCGATAAATTGTTTTTTATTTAACGACTCGTACAAAAGTATGTCAACACTGTTAGCGATATTAAAAACTAGACGTCTGCCATAATTGTAAACTTCGCATTAGTTATTATTTATATGAATATGATTCCCAGAGCGTTCGCTTCTACTTCAATTCTACAAACTTCAATAACATTTTCGAACTGAAATACCGATGTTATCCATAAAGTTATTAGAACACGGAGCCCTTTATCTAAGCCATCGGATGTACTGAGTGCCGTTCTGAGTACTTACCTAATCTGTACGGCTGCTATCTCGGGTCATAGGCCAGCAGATACCGTAAGCCGTACGTCGAAAGCCTTCCGCCGATAGTGACACGTAGACCTATAAAACTAAGGTTACATTTCCAATGACGCCGACGGAAATCCACGTCAGAGTTTGTAACGAACCGCATTTCGTTGAAGAGTACATTTTAAAGAACTCTCTGTGCGAGTTCGACCTATTTCCGAATGTGATTGATGATACCAACTCCTCATTTTATCGGGATCGCGCGATTACTTTGAATCTTATGATGTATCGAATATAGTTCAGAATTTAGCAAAGTTTATTTTGTTATTAAATTATGCGGCTTTTGAAATGCTGCAGCTGCGGAATTCGTTGTGTTATGTTTTCGGATGGAAATTAAATGTAGCATATTAAGACAAGAACTAGAGTATCCTCAAGAGATAAGTAAATTGTGACCTAGTTAGCTCAATTGCTGGAGTTTGCCTCTGAAACGAGGAGTTCTTGGCCTGAATAGCAAGTCTAGTAGGTATGTTTCCGAGCATTTCTTATCTGTGTCTTAAGTTATGCCGCTACTTATTTATACATTTGAAATCTGGAATAAATTGATTTTATCACAAGGTGATTGTTCAGCGGAAACTACGCTTAACACGTCACGTTAACCATAATTGTAATAAAACGATACTCATAAAAGCATTACTCTGGCTTCCGACAGCGTCTAGTATTTCCTTACATTTTTCCGGCTGTCACATCCGTTGCTCCGAACAATTAGCTTGTTCCCTTGTCCGACCTTCGTGCCTCCTTTGCATAATATCCACCAGAACACGACTTAATTTCTTTAAGGACAAATATTGCTTTTTTCTTCGGCAAGAAATTAAAAGCGCGCCTCTTTTGTTGCTCAAAAATCTGAACAAGAAACTGGGTCACTTTACCGAGTTAAAAATGCTTCTTAGACTGTGGAAATTAAAAATGAATTTACTCTGAAACTCGTCTAAAAGCACAATGGACAGAGATAAAAGGAGGAAAGTTTGTAACCCGACTGTTCATTATACGAACCATTAAGTCCATTTTCAGTCAGCTAAGACGAGGAGTTAATCTTCGTGATACAAGTATGTTTTTGGTTTTTTAAGCTCACCGTTTGACACATCCGTCTTGCATCGTTGAATAATGGCTCTGGTCCATTAAAATATCTACTTTGGACGCCCCTAAGCTTCTAAATATAACATAACTGTGTCCCTTGACAGCTAAATGTTTATTTGTGGGAATTTTTTGTTGGAGAATGACATTTTTTGTGTGTAAAGCGGTATGATGCGGGGTTTTACATGTTTAGCTTGAGACGAGTTTTGAGCTCTCGTAATAGGTTTATTTTCTTAGTTTTTACACCGTGTTTACAGAGTTTTAGACATTGAGTAGACGTAAAGGACTTGTAGGGTCTTAAA
Organism: Laspeyria flexula; assembly: GCA_905147015.1. Lineage (NCBI taxonomy): Eukaryota > Metazoa > Arthropoda > Insecta > Lepidoptera > Erebidae > Laspeyria > Laspeyria flexula. The sequence continues at coordinate 286,078 of LR989974.1, forward strand.
TGTATTTAAAGGAGTTCATATATTTACTTGAAAGTAATATTTTATCGTTTACAGCCAACACAATACGTGCAGGCTTTAAAAGATTTAAGTTCTTTAGAGACTTGTTTGAATATCTCGAGAAAAAGTGATAAATTTAAAATATAAGTATTAAAATAACTTTGTACTCACCTCAGATATCAAGTTTAACAATCATATTTCGATCTGTGTCATACATAATAACAAACACAGTATATTTATAAATGAAACAACTAATGTATCAAAACTTTGAACAACAATAGCAAGTTTCCGCAAACATTTTGTGCTTAAACGTTGTAACATTGTAGCTATAGTGGACGGTGTCTGAAACTCATTACCTAAGAGCATTATTGGTAAACAATTTCACTCAGACTTTCATACAAGATGTTTTCTTCGAATGAAGAGCGTTTCTCCTGCTTGAATACAAGAATATTTTAGTAGTATGATAAGTAAGTTGATATTATCAATCTAATAAGTAATTCTGGATATTGAGGAAGACATTTTATAGCAGAGCCCGCCATTTAAAAAGAAAGAAGATTTTTATTTGTAAGACATCTATTAAGACTGTCTTGTTGATATCGTTAGTAGTCAAGATCTGAAAACTTGTATGTGTTGTCTAAAAACCGAAATATTGCTGACTTAAATTATTGTGATTGGATTTATTCAATCACAATATTAAAATTTCTTAATTTATTGTGTTGCGTCTTCATCGCAGGCGCTCGTGCTGCAGAGAGCAGAATGTTATAAACGTCATTAATTTTATAGTTCGTCTGCAAGGAAATTAGCCGTGTCAGAATAATTTCCAAAACGTTTTAAGTCAGCATGTCATGAACGTCAGACAAATCATTTTAAAGACACTCGTAGAAATTAATGTCGGCACTTTCTGCCACGAATATGTTAAACTACCCTTTGTTCGTTGTACTCTTTAGTAGATACCTCACACATCAATATGTGAATATTTTATTATAACCATCTATTTAAAACGGCCCACAGACCACAGATAAGACAAACACTTCCAAGAACCGATACTGGAGGGTATTAGTCATGAGTTTTATTGATGTTTGGGATTCTTGACGAGGTATTTTTATCACTGCAAACATTGTCGAGTGTTTACTCAAAGGACCAATTTTTCTGTGAGCCTTTTGATAGTTGTGTTAAATGAATGTTTAATTCTAAAGAAGGCATATATTTTTTTATTATATCCAAAAATAATGTACCTATCTTATGAAATTTAAACCAGACAAAGAGATTGCTATTTTCGCATCTCATTTCAGATAAATAGATAATTTCAAAAGTTTACATTTGCTGACATAGATTATTTATTTAGACTGATGGATGGATAGAGTTAACCATCTCAATCCTATTAATATTTTTAAATATATACTGGTATTTCATGGTGAGTCGTGGATTTGCTCGTTTATGTAGTTAACTTAACTGACATGTAAATTTTGATGTCGCTTATTCAAATCAATACGCACATACCTAATGGATATCTTATTCCATTTCACAATTTTAGAATATATTTTAAGTGAACAAAGTTCTGGCATTAACTAATACCCAATAAAACTATCCGAGCTTCTTATAGCAATTTATGTAATACTGTGGTCTTGTCTGCTGTAAGCACTAAATTAATCTGCAGCTTCAATTTTGCTTAGTTCAGTTTAAAGTGCTGTCTCACATGTTTACTGCTAGTAATAAGTTTTTAGCTAGCAAGCCATTATAGGTTAAAGCTATTAAGTATACACGAACTCAGAAATTCTTTGAAATTGCTTCTAAAAAACAAAATATTTTTAGGAGAAGACTGATAATGTTTTTACGTGTGTACATGGTACTTATGGCTAAATCTAACCTTCAGTTTATCTATATTGAAGTAGATACCTACCTGCTTACTTAACTATCCATTCTACCTGATAGTTGGAGCTCTACACAAGACCACACTGTCAAAACTTACTATTGCTACCTACCAATAAAACTAATATCAACGTATAATATATTGAATCGTTATTCTAAAGTTTACTCATATTGTCTTATCGATATTCTACAGCCACCACTCAACATCAATGTGGTGACTGTCATTAAAAGATTTGTATTCAAACTAGTTTGAAAGCTTCTCAACATTATACTTATAAGTGTTTCCGTACTCATCGTGTGAATGGACGACACTTTGTTGAAATCAAAGATAACATATCGAGTTCTAGAAATATACATCACTAATGTCCGGACTCGTAATCTATAACACCCAGCACTATCTTCACTTAAAAACTAATATTGTCATACTTGCTTTATCGATATATATTATCGAACCTCGGTTACATTATTATCGATAATAATTTATTGTCTCGTGCTTCGAGTCGACATTATTTAATGGATTTGTTGGAGAACTAGTTTGACAGCTGTCATGAGTGTCAATGCTTGACATTGTTTTGAGTTCATGTTTATAGTTATGGGTTAAGTGTTCCGAGGTTTTGTTTCGAGTAGGGTTAACTACGGAATGTGTGACTCATTGAAATACACCCAGTTACGGGTACTAATAAAATAGGAATATGTTTCAGGAGAATTATTATACAGTATAAAATAAAGTCCCCCGCCGCGTAGGTATGTGCGCGATAAACTGAAAAACTAGTGGAAAGATTTTCATCCTGTTTTCTCCAATACGCACCTAGAATGTTTCAAGAAGACAAAGAACGAAACGTGAAGCCACGGACGAAAGCTAGTTCTGAATAATCAAAAGACACAGATACTTAATTCTTTTACAACTTTTATACTTATCATCGTCCAATGGTTCGTACCAAGGTTCAGTGACCGCAAAAAGAAATTAACTAACTATAGATATCTATAAAAAAAATAACGTAAAAGCATAAGATTAGTAGCAATTTGTAAATAACCTAAATTTCAAATTTCTTTTATTTGCCAGAATGTAGTACATAGAACAGATATTAACAATTATAATTACAGAATCAGTACATCCTACCATAACAATGGTGTGCAAATTTGTCTTAATAACTAATTTAACAAAGATTAAATTACCAAATAAAAAAAAAAAAAAATACTATTAAAAGGGAAATTATTTGTTAATTACATTTATTGAGGTAGTAACTACTAAAATGGCATAATTTTGTATCAAAGCAAAGCACCTTAGGACAAAGGTTTTCATACGTTAGTCGTTAAACGAAAACAAAGGCTGACACTTACTCTACAAAGCTGTTTTATCTAAAAATGCCTACGGCAATTGTAGGTAATTACCTACTTGTTCCGGTATATAACTTCAATTGAAAAAACATGAAACAAAATAATGCCTGCCAAACACAATATAACTGCCTCGGTTTCGCAGCTGGCACTGTATATATTATACAAATCCTGTGCAAGAGGTCCCAGTTTCGATTTCCGGGTCGGGTGAAAATAGATTTTCACAATTTCTATTATGAAATTCTGGTATTGAGATTTAACTTCTGTAACAATACTGTGCAAGAGACAAAATTGATCCTGTAGCTCGTAACATCTCTAGAGGTTACAATATATCCATGACAAACCCTTTTACGATTATAGCCTTGTAAGAGTTACGGAACAAATGCAACGAATCCCTTTACTGAAAACAATACAGACAGTCTAAAAAATTTACTGAGACTATAGTAGGTAACTTTTAAGTTTTTTTAGCACGGTATAGAGGGCTGAACTCTTTTTCGTTCTGATACCAAAAAAAGGCAGCCTATTGCACTGCTTTATCTATTAATGCCGCAAAATTATATTTATACATGTGTTATAAAAATATGATATTTATGTGTTAATATATTTCACTGTTGAATTCACTACCTATAGTTTTGTTATCTACCGTAGTTTGTGTCACTAAATATAGTGTTTGATTGAAAAAATACGAACTAGGCTAATTAAGAAAATGAAGACACAATAATAGAGCAATACAAAACAAATTGACTAAATAAAAACTCGATGCCAGTTAATTTGCTTACCCAATAAAACTCAACAACATCTAATAAAAATCGAAAAAAAAAAAACATCTTCCCAACAACATTTCTTCAGCGCTTTGATAGATACAAACTTTTGTAAAATTTATTTTTTAAGTGAATACTCATTCAAGAGGAAATCATAACTTTGTTCCTTTATGTTGGTAAGTGTAAGTTACCTTCTTTTGAAGCCAGTCCACTTTGGGCCAGTGTTGTTATGCCCTGAATCCTCTTAACTCTAAATAGACCGTGTTCTACACAAACTGATGACTTGTTGGTAATGATATTTTTAAAACTGCAAAGAGTAATCACAAAAATTCCAGTAGATACAGTTTAGTCCAAACCATGACTCTGAAGTGTTTATAGATAAATTTTATTCCTGGATTCGATTGAAAAAGGAACAGCTCTTTCCCAAATTGTTTTTGCATGGAATGATGGATATAAGAGGTTAAACACCCCATATCGGGATCCTTACACGCCCTGAGGAGCACGTTAAGCTTTTAGTTCCGGCTGTTATATGAGCCTGTTACGGTTATAAATATTCCTACCTCACCATCTTAAGTAGCAAAGCAGTCTGCAATCGTTATAATATTCAAAACATGATGGATATTTTACAATGGCAGCGTTAGCGTGACGGTTAATTGGGACTTAAATGGTACAAAATACAAAATTACACTTGAACAAATGTTGAAGAGAATGAGGTCTTCGACTATAGAAATATTTCCTTCCTATAGAAGAGCAGTTAATACGCTCTAAGTAGTGGTAGCATTTTTTGGCGTTGCAATTTATTATCACCAAAATTAAAGACTGTCTCTGGTCATTAGTATCTTGTGGCATCTTAGGATTTATTCTCAAGAAATATTTTATATCAAGCCTACTAAATCATCTAGCGTCTGGCCAGCGTGGTATAGTAGGTTGGCTAAATTCCCTCAATAATGTTTGGAGGAGACCCGTGCCCAGCCGTGGGACTTTATGGGTTGTAAGCCTACTAAACGATGGACTTCTTTAGCGAAAAAAAATCTAAATGTGTAACTTACCTACTACGGTGAAAATAAGTCTAGGTAGTTAACTATCTCATTCTCAAAAATAAGATTAGGTTTTTATTTCTCGAATACCTTTACGTACGAATAACAAAAAATCTATATAAAACTAAAAACAACGACAAATAGTTGATCAAAAACATAGTGTGGGAACATGAAATTCTTGGAAGCAAGGAGGACGGTATCAATACGTGCGGGTTACAAAGGCGTAAAATGAACCAAATAATGAAGAGTATCGGGTAGAAAATTACAAGGCTTGGAGAACACGTGTTTCCTTATAATAGAGAGGTGGGTAACGTGGGGCGCTTGACAGCTATACCTGTTCTTTTTTGTACGCCGACAATCGCTTATCGATCTTTTTTCTTGAGGGATGGCCGCTATCGAGAATGTGTTGTTTTTCGAGTATTATCGGAGGAGAAAGTTTGGTAATGAAAGCTTTGGAGTTTTGGGGTAAAATATAAAGGTTGGTCTCGTAGAATATCGGTCAGTAAATGGATAGTATTATGTTATTGTATCACTGTTGGAAAGATTATTTATATATTATATTAGTTTTCACGTAGGTAGGTACTTATGTATGAATGGCAAACAATGGCTTACTTAACATCTCGTCGACGTTTAAGCTAAGTGCCTTCCCTCTTTTTAGGGTAGTCTGAATAATTGTTCTGAACGTCCCATACTAAATTAAAAGCCAACTAGTTTTTAGAGAGCAACATAATAATAACATAGTTAACGAAATATCGACAAAATCACATAAAGCACTCACATTAATATGAAAATGAAAAACCAACAGTAGGCGGATGTCGCGCTTGGGGTAGAATTACCTTTATTTTCTTTATAAACACACGTCGTCTGAAACAGAGGGTAGCAGTAAACCGTTACTTTAAACGGTTAAATCCCCTGTAATTACTCAATAACGTATTCATTACCCATTTAAAATTGTAAACGGGAATACGGATTTTCCAACACGTGTATGTTCCCATAGAAAAATAACTGTAGAACGGGAAAAGCCACATACGATGTATTTTTAATGTTTGAAGATATTTGCATGTCAAAGCCAAGCGATATGAATATATTGGTGGTACTTTTTGATTTGAAATTGTGTGCAGTTAGTTGATAGATTATGTGATAGTTTATATAGTCTGTTGTAGCAATACCATAGATCAAGTCGGTGAGAAATGAGGAGATGTCATGTAATGACCAATAAACGTCCGGTGAGTGATGCGCGCATATTATATTATTAAAAGCATTTATAATTAAAAACTTAACTTGCTAACTAAACATAATTCTTCTCGCCTCCGCTACCTTTGATAGATCTAGACCTTAGTATTGTTGTGCCATATTACTTCCATCCAGATTTTGCCAATCAATACTTCAAGATCGCTACATAAAACCCATGCGACAATTCTCCCAGCACAGCGTTTCCCCTTCCCTAATTAACCGACAAGCCCAGCACATTATGTCTACTGTAATTTGTCCTGATTACATCCCGATTGATCATTACCTACTGCCTGGAGCTAATAATGTAATTATACAGAAATTACAGAATTAATTAATATCGTACATTTGACATGGCGTCTGATTAGTATTCATAATTATTGAGGCGTTGTCATAGATCGTGCTAGTATTATATTATATTGTTATAGTTAGTCGCTAATTGTTGTATGTTTGTGCTGACGGAATAACATTATAACGAGGATGTTGTGAGAGGCTACTATGAAAACAAATCACAATACTTAACTCCTGCATGAGAGATGGAAAACTAGAAATAAGACGCTCTATGATATCTGGAGAAAGACGAATAACAGCATTTTCGCATTTTAATGAATAGCTCGCGATTTTTGCACAGAACTTTGATATTTTTTCTAAAATTAAAACAGCCACCGTACCTATTGATTTAAATTATAATTATTTAAATTATAGTGTAGGTCAAACTAAATAATAGAACAGTTCAAGTATGGAGAAAGAATTTCGTGAAATACCCTCGAGAGCAAATACTAGTGCAATAAGCCTATAAGAATGGTCCTTAGAATTACTTCTAGAACTAACACGCGACGTGTTTGTTGAATAAAACTGAAACGTTAGTGAATAGTAATTTATTCGTAGCACTTAAAGAAAAAGACTTGTTTATTTACTTGCTTATTAGACCACGCAAAGAGAACAAGTGAGGGAAACCTGTTTAATTCTAAAGATTTTTGGTTTAAGTGGAATAGTTTGTTGCAATCGGTTTTTCTTTGCATGTAGAAATAAAAGTTAGAAATTTTGATTTGTAGGGTTAAAAGATTTTGCTATCAAACTTTAAAATAAGAAACTATATGAATAAACATGGCTGCATTAATTTGAATTCAAGAAGACCAAATACCCAGCTCGTCAGCTCAAATTCAAAGTCTCTGTTAACCCAACTTCTTCTAAGTTAATAAATTGATGTTATGTATGTACGAAAACTATTTGTTACAATGTTTATTATTTCAAAGTCATATGAAAACTGTTATGATTCTAGAAAACACTTCGCGCGGCAGAAACAGTAAACAGATCATCCTCTTCCTGCAATAATTTTATTTATACTAGCTGAGCGAAGTCCCGGGACAACTATAATATACACTCAACGCATAGACAATCCTTTTACCGTTTATATGTATATATGATATTTTAAGCATGTTATTATCTCTGAAAACCCAAGAAATGGTAGCAAGGAGCTAGAATATTTTGAATAATTTTATAGAATCTTGTTGGAAACTTTTTTGTCTTTCGCATGAACTTGACCCGAAAAATAACGTAAATTTTGTATTATATTTGCATTTAGAATGTTGTTCTTCCTACTTTTATACGCTAAGCCTATTTTCATCGAGTAATAGGGCCGCAATCTTTTGAACTTTGCGGAATTGTTTCACTGAATAGTTTTTTCGTAGATTTTCCCTCGGCTACTAGTTTACACAAAGCAAATACGTATAAGTAAAGTACGCTTTTACAGATGTGTAAATATACTATTAGTTACTTTGAGAGAAAATAAAAAATTGCCTTTGTTATTTTAACACGAGGCTGAAAACCATGAAATGAGAGAGCTCGGCATCTAATTAAGTACGGATCTGTTCAAAGTATTTTCTGTTATGTAAATTTTATGTGTACATATATTATATAATAATAATAATAATAATAATAAGAAAACCAGAAGAATTTCTAGACACATTAAAACAAAAATTGGCATTAAAAGTACACAGACTTAGGAGATATAAAAAAGCACAACAGCGTAAGAGTGATAACATTTTATTTACAACAAATGAAAAAACTTTCTATAGGAATTTATCAGGAACACAAAACAACACAATTTCTGTAGACCACACAGAAACACCCACAAAAGTAGAATTAGAAGAATTTTGGTCGAATATATGGGAAAAGCAAGTACAACACAAAGAACAAACCGAGTGGATTACTACAGAAGAAAACAAATGGAATACAATAGAGGAAATGGAATTTAAAGAAATTACTGAATCTGATATAACAAATATTACAAAACGACTACATAACTGGAAATCACCCGGTATAGATAAAATTCATAATTATTGGTATAAAAAACTGACATCCTTACACAAACCCATAGCTAATAATTTTACAGACATCATCTCAGGTAAACAAAACATACCTGAATTTATTGCTACAGGATTAACATATATGCTGCCAAAAAATACACATTCATCAGAACCCTCACAATACAGACCAATCACATGCTTACCCACAATATATAAAATACTTACATCTACAATAGCTAGGAAAATTACTAAACATATAGAGAACAATAATATATTAGCTGAAGAACAGAAGGGATGCAGACAGGGCCATATGGGATGTAAGGAACAACTAATTATTGACTCCACTATTCATAAACACGCCAGTTCAAAAAACCGTAACTTACATTGCACATACATCGACTATAAGAAAGCTTTTGACAGTATCCCACACACTTGGCTTCTAAAAATCCTACAAATTTATAAAATCAACCCAACCATTGTCAATTTTCTACGTAACATCATGCCCCATTGGAAAACTACACTACACTTAAGTAGTCGCAACAATCAAATCACAACCCGACAAATATTAATCCGAAAAGGAATTTATCAAGGTGACTCCCTTAGTCCCCTATGGTTCTGTCTTGCCTTAAATCCTCTGTCTCATATGCTACAACAATGCCGAGTTGGATATACCTTGAAACACACTACACAAGAAACAACAATCTCACATCTCATTTATATGGATGATATTAAATTATATGCAAGTACAGATAAAGGTATGAAGAAATTAATAGAAACTACAACGAAATTTAGCAAAGACATCAATATGGAATTTGGACTAGATAAATGTAAGACAGTACATATAATAAAAGGCAAAGTAAAACCAGGAGACTATGAAATAGATGACAGTAATAATATAACAGCAATGGAACCAAATGATTTATACAAATATTTAGGATACAAGCAGTTAAAAGGATTAGATCATACAAGTATTAAAAAGGTTTTAAATACAGAATACCAAAAGAGAATAAATACCATCTGCAAAACACAACTATTAGGAAAACATCTCATAAAAGCACTGAACACATACGCCATCCCAATTTTAACCTATTCATTCGGAGTAATCAAATGGTCCAAAACAGATATTGAACAAATAGAACGATCCACACGCACTACACTAACAAAACACAACCACTTACACCCTAAATCTGCAATAGAAAGACTCACTATAAAACGGAATATCGGAGGCAGAGGATTAATAGATATTAATCATCTGTGGCAAAAACAAGTACATAGTTTAAAAACATTTTTTCACACAAAATCTATTACAAGTAACATACACAAAGCTATAGCTCAGAACGACAATAACTACACACCATTAAATTTAATTGAACATACATTATTGGAAAACCCTACCAACCATGATCCACAAATACTGAAAATAGATAACTGGAAAAATAAAGTACTTCACGGGCGACATGCTCATGATCTAGAACAGGCGCATATTGATAAAATTGCATCAAATAAATGGCTCCAGATAGGTAATTTATTCCCAGAAACCGAAGGTTTTATGATAGCAATACAAGACCAAATAATAAACACCAAAAATTACAGAAAATATATTATTAAAGATCCAACAATAACAAATGATAAATGTCGTAGATGCCACACCCAACCAGAAACCATCCAACATATAACAGGAGCATGCACAGCACTCACACAGACAGACTACACACACAGACATAACCAAGTTGCCACCATAGTTCACCAAACATTAGCACTCAAACACAAACTGATCCAAAACACAAATACACCTTACTACAATTACACACCTCAGATTATATTAGAAAATAATTCCCACAAGCTTTATTACGATCGTGCCGTATTAACAGATAGAACTATCCACTATAACAGACCAGATATCATACTTCAGGATAAACACAAAAAATACACTTATTTAATAGATATAGCTGTTCCTAATACACATAATCTACAAAAAACCATCACAGAAAAAATAAGCAAGTATGCAGAGTTAAAAGAAGAAGTAGGTAGAATATGGAGGCAGGATAAAGTTTATGTAGTACCCATAGTTCTATCAACCACTGGTATTATCCCTAAACATCTCCATCACAGTCTAAAATTATTAGAATTACCCGATATAATTTACACCAAATTACAAAAAGCCGCTATTTTGAATACCTGTAGAACCGTTAGGAAATTTATGCAAATTGAAGAAAATGATACAACACAACAGACACTCTCTATATAAATATTACACACCACACGCTGCATTTACTTGGTAAAAAACCCGTAAATGCGGTAAATACCAGCCTAAAAGCTGAGAAAAATAAAACTTACCCAAAATAATAATAATAATCATTTATTTCGAGATACAAAGTCTCATAAAAATACATACCTTACAGACTAACATACATACAATTATATAACTAAAATTAAACATGACACGGGTATTCATTTCGGCGTCATGTTACGCGACACAGTGTTGCTCAATCTTCCGCGAAAACGCCGATAAACAACACCCTTCGGCCAAAACTCTTCCTTGAGGAAAGTGTCCAGATAGTGAGTCGGCACCCGCACCACGAACGATTTAAAATTCGTGTTATGGCGCGACTCCAACCTTTGAACTCTCAAGGTCCAGTTGGTCTTCGTTCGGATGTACTCCACGAGCTCCTCGTCCTTCGTGGAGTGATGCAGACGTGACACGTACAGTTGCGTCGATGGTATTGCCGGTCTTAACAATATGTTAGTACCTGTTAACCCGGTACCGCACTGATTGCGACAAGTAGGCTTCCTCTTCTTCTTCTCCACCTTGATGAAACCGTCTTTGTCACACGTGTTCTTTTCCGGAACTCGTTGTTTCGAGATCTTCTGAGCGGGTGCATTGCTCCTCTGCTTATCCCCATTTCCTCCCTGCCGCTTTTTCTGCGCGGCGGGTTTGCTGATGGCAGCAACATCGACGTAGGCACGCTTCGGGGTCAAAGTACACATATCACCCGACAGCTCCGGGACGGTGGCGGGGGCTGCGCACGTTGCACTACACGCGGCATCTATTGCAGCTGTCGATGACGTACTCGCCGACTCTAAAATGCCGATGGAAGCATTTTGTGCCCCACGTTGTCGTGTGTTCACATTGCAGGCGTCAGGTGACCTACTTGTCGAAACAACATTGCGTAACAACACTATTTCGGCACGTAACTCACTTATGGTATTATCTGACGCCTTCCACTTGGACTGCATCTCGGTCAGGCTTTCCTTCAAGGATGTTATATCCTTTAGAAGCCTAGTGACGTCAACGTGGTCAAACGTGACTGGGGGCAACTTATGCAGCTCCTTAGCCACGAAAGCAGGCACGTCGTCTGGGTCGGTCACCTTAAGCAGGGTGATGATATCCTGGACGCTCTTTTCAGTGCCATCCCTCCGCCGAGATGGCATTTGGTCGAGCTTCCCCAGCACCTGGTACAGCAGCTTCTTGCTACTGCTAACTTCTTCCTCGTTGAAGCTGGACTTACAGATCTGCTTAATGCTGACCTCGTCCATTGTATCAATGGCATGTTGGATAAATGCCAACAACTCGTTTATTATGATTTTTTGTGCACTCATAGTTAAAGACTCGGGCAGCGGCTAGAGCCGTGCGTTCCGTGAATTAAATAATTCGCGCTATGCAATGGACGCACGTCCGTACTCGATCGAGCATCGCACTGCACTGAAATATAAATAAATAAATAAATTGATACATTTTTATGTAGGTACTTCAAAAGCGATGGTGGATGAATGGATAAGGGACCGGCGTGCAAATCACGCGGTCCGACTTCGATCCCAACCGGCAGTACCAATGTGGATTCCACTTTGTGGAATTTATATGTACGAGTAAAGTGACTTACCATCTGCTAGCGTTGAAGGAAAACATCGTGAGGAAACCCACATACCTTAGAAATAATTCTAAGTGTATGTCTGATCCATCAACCCGCACTAGGCCAGCGTGTGTGGATTATGGCCTAAACCCTCTCAGCTCTCTAGTTAGAGGAGAGGAGACCCCAGCCCAGCAGTGGGACTTAATGGGTTGCTGATGATGATGACCTCAATAACCAAATATCAATTTGTGACAAAATATAGAAATCAGTTTCTTTTTTACCTTATTGGGTAAACGTAAAGTTTATGTAAGTTGCAGTCTTTGGAGAAAAAGCCGAGAAATAAGTATGCTATTATATATAGAGACTTTGCATTGAGCATAAACATAACAAAGCTATGGGAAACAAACCGCATAACTTCATGGAAGTTATATTTGAAGAAACATAAACAAAAAATGCGGCATACTGATCTTATCTGTTGTTTATCGTTCACAGTATCACAATAAAAAGAGACTTCACAAAGGTATGTAACATTAAAGTTACAGTTAACTTGGACCATATCGTCTATTGCGCTGACGACTTACGCTCATATCTGCAGACTTATCTTTAGACAAGTTTGAAGATTACCTTTGCGAAATGTACTTTGAAGTTCAGTAAACTTCAACCCACGTCCAAATAAAAATATTTATGTGTTAAGTGATGCTATACTCTCCAAGACACGTTGGGGACAAGCCATGACTTTTAAACTTAACTTTGCCATTAGGTTAATATGGTCTAAAATTTCACACTTGCACGATATTATGGTCTCTTTTTATAGCTGTAATGGTTTAGCTAGTGAAGCCCTTTATCAAAGTACTAATTTTCATAAAAACGCCGATTCGTATAGCACGGGTTGTTCGTTTTAATTTAAATAAGTGTTAAAAAAACATTAAAAATAGTGTTCCCAACATTTAGCGTTATTATCAAATACAAACTATGTTTTACTACATTGCTTTAATCTACCACTTTGGATAGATTGACAATACATTAACTGAATTCAAACTACAAAGTGTGCACTTGCCACTTTTATAGACAGCAACTTAGTTTAACAGCTCTATAAAAAGTAACCACTTCCTTAACAGAGCGTTTAGTTGCCAGATAAAAAAAATAAAACTTATTTTAACTGGTAACCCCGACTCGCGGACCACCATGTTGGGATGTGTGATGTATTTAGTTACTTTATGACTTTCTTGTCTTGTATTTTGTTAGATGTAACATTTAGAATGCCTTGGTGGCCCAGCGGGGGTGTCCAACCTCGCAAAGGTTCTTGATTCGCTCACCGGGTCAGGTAAAAGTTATTGGGTTTTTCGGTTAGTTAATGAGGCCAGCTCGTAGTGTTATCGCATTAGGCATGCCCCTTAAAATAAATATGGCAAACTGTGCAACACTTCTGCCTAGTTTTTCAGAAAAATAAGGCGTGATTCGTTGTTAAAACTAACATTCATAGGTCTACAAGGGACTACAGTATATTAGGTTTCTTAAGAGTCGGCAAACCGCTCGTGATGTCCCTGGTGTTGCAGGCGCCCATAGGTTAAGGTAACCGCTTACCATCAGGCGGGCCGGACGTCTGTTTGCCACCTGCCTATGTATTTTCCTAGCAATGTCTACTGTCTATGACTATGAATGGTAGGTACCTCAAAGCCCTCAAAAAGGCTTAGTCTCGGCTCGCCCCGTGGATCTCGCCCCTTGCGATAAATAACTACATAATGATTGATTTAAAATTGAATTAATCAAGTTAATATTCTTGAACATTTTCTTTACAACAACATTCAATAAAATAACAGAAACTTGTAAATTTAAATATTGAGATTACTTTTAGAATATCAAACCCATTATATTTTTACGATAATACGTAGTTTATTATTGAAGAAAACCATCGATTGAAGTATACGCCCACAATGAACGAACGAATACTCGAAATATTCACGACGATTGCTGACTTAGCAAAATAAAGCTAACGGTTCTCATCCATAATGGTGCTTCAACATGTTTTATGAAAAAACGTAAGATTTCCATTGAGAAAGTACTACTTATTAGAGTGTTTTCGAAGCTTTTGAAGGGACTTGTCTCGCCTGTGGGCGTCTATAGGGAATAATAAAATAACTAGCGCTTAGGCATAGCTACGTTAGGTATTATTAGTTATTTGGGCCTTTGTTTTAAATTCTACTAAAGATTATATCCATAAAATATTAAACAAAGAATATAGTTTTCACATTTTTTAAATTATTCATTATGGAAGAAATCTTACCGAAAACGTATAAACATACTCAAACTTGAAATAACTATCCGTGGATTACACAAAAGTCACGCCATGTTGAAGTGACAATTAATGAAACGTAATATATCATAAATTTAAAAAAAACTTAGGTATGTATGTTTAGGGGGTCGAAGTCATAGCATGCCAAGTAACAGCTTATAACGTGACATCATTTAAACATCTACATGTTCTCTGCAATATAGTAATTTCCTTTAGTAAACAAAACTAATTAATTGCTACCTAAAGTGCTCCTATTTAAAACTCTTATTATATAGCCTTTCAGAATTTTCTCTTTGAAAAATGATATCAAGTTACAAGAAATTTTATTTTTATTCAATGTTTCCTGAAAGCGTTAGAAAGGTGAAAGTTCACCCTTGATAGAAATCTATTCAGAATTCTAAAGACGAGGAACTAAATTAGATATTATTTAACGATATTATTAGAATATTTCACGTACTTACAACAAAGATCCTGTAATAGCCATCTCAAGCTATCGCTATCGTCAAGGCAATATGATTTTGCTGAACGTACTTTTTCGAAGCTATTATGGTAATTTTTCCTGCGCCACATCTCGTTTGAGAGCCACTCGACCACTAATGTCCTCATCCATATACCAACTAACATTCATAATTTCAATCTTTATCTTATAACAAATTGAGGTCATCTTTTTGGACCGAAAAGGGACACTTTAGGTGAGTCCCCTGTAGGAGGTTTGGGCAGAATGTATTAAATAAAAGACGGTAATATAATATGTCTGTTCCAATGAGGCTGATGCGTTATTTTGAAAAAGACCACCGTTTGTAATAACATGGATAACTCAATCACACGTAAAACGATGATTATATTTGGATGAAACTTGCCAGATTAATATACTTAGCTTTAGTCAATTAAAAATCAAACTCATAAAAATAAACTGACATTAGTGATACTGTTAAACAAGATCTCTCGCATGTTTCGTATGTCCGGACTCCGCAGCCACTATCTTGTCTCTAGAGAATGATGTACTAAAACTAATTCATACCACGTCTGTTTAGCAGTTTGGGCTCATTACTGGCCGAGTTCTTAACATTCATTTGTGAACACATCCCTCGTGGAAAAAACTACCCTCTTTTTCATTCTCTAGGGAATGAAATAACTGTTGGTTAATGCTCTGAATGCCTAGCGCCTAGCGGCAAACTATTCCTAAACTAATCAATTTGGGCCGCAGCAGTTACTTCGCGTGACATTTAAACATAACCGAATTTATAACGTGTCGTGTGCTATAAAGTAATTGAATTGTAGCTCAATAAAATTATTTAATTATACGTCAAACACATTTTGAGCGAGTAATGGCCGCGCGGCGTCTCTTAACGCAATTAAGACTGTTTTACATAATCACAAAATATGCGGAGATGTTACACAGGAATTTTGAATGAAAGAGGATTTCAAACGTTTGTGTGAGTTCGTTTTGTTCATTAGTGTTCGCAATTTTGTTGTTTAGAAAGTATCGTGTCTCTCTTGTTACATCGAAATATTGTGTTTATCTTGCTCGAATTCAGCTTAACTTTGACGGTAGTAAATATTACTTACTGCTTCGATTATGTGATTGTCTTAATGATGATAAGTGTTGTCCAGAACTGCTTGAGGAATGGCTTTCTTAGTAGCTGTTTAGAAAAATTTCTTTTTAAGGCTTCCATACATACACGGTTATAAATATATTAGGTAGAGACCATTTCTACCACCAACTCGACTCTATCATATTTTTTTTTTCTGAAACAACCATCTTTATATTGAATTTTTGTTAGTAGTGGCAACGGAAGAGTTCTTCTGCTACAAGAGAGCTTCTTCAAAAAGCTCTGCAGACTCTACGCAACATTACCCGTCCTCTGTGCAATGAATATGAATGCATGTCTTATATATTTGATATGAGTGTAAAATCTCACCATACCCCACATAAAACGTCGTCTCTTTCTTAAGTACTTGTTAGACCTGGGTCAAAGTATAAAGTCGGCGCCAGCTGCATTCATTACATGATAATATCATGTCTGTTAAATATTTCGTGAGAAGTGTCTTCACGAAAGAATAATAGGCCTACTTTTGATTCAAACTAGATCTCTATGAATCTCTAAACTGGTTATTCTAGTAACTTGACATGTCAGTAGTTTATACTAGCCAGCAGCAAGAGTAAGCACATTGTTTAAATTATAATTATGAATCGCGCGTGCTCCAATTCTGCTCGTCGCATTGGGATTAAAAGTTAGGCTAGGAGCTCAGTCCGAATCAGAATTCTAAAATAATGGTTGTAAATTCATGGTTATTGCTTCCTGTTTACTAATGTATAAGGTTCAAATTTCAAGCGCAAAAGCGAATTCGTTCCATAATTGCTATTTTCCGAATGATGTCTAAATTACTCTTGTATTCGAATTTTAAAACTGTTTTATATTGAATTATATAGGTATTTTTTGTCTAAAGCGAAGATTTTTAGCTAAAATTTATTGATATATTTATTACAAAATAAGACATTAACTTGTTATTAGTGACCAAATTAGCGGAAACTGGCCAGATCAAGTCATTATTTAATCGAATACGACAGCGACTACATCATCGCTAAATATTAGTGAGACGAGCCTATTTTCAACCGTCGCTAATCAAAAAATCAATCACAAAGCATGAGCATGTACCTACTTATATTTAGCAGCATAACACGCTTCGAATAACTGTCAAGAAAGTTGTTGGTTATAGTAACTTATGTGACTGCTGGGCTGGAGAGCTACCCACAATTTCCATATACGATTTGTTGATTTTTATCGTTGTCAAATGTTTGAAAATTTAAATCTGGTCATGTCAATGTATATCTTAACTGGTCATGCAAACGTTTTACAACGATGTCATACCGAGATTGTGAGGAAGCTTTTTGAACACAAACTCCGTATTCAAATAAATTTAATATCAGAAATCCTGTTCTTCTCCCATCACATTCTTGAGATTGGCACATTTTCCTCTTTTATTCTCTAAATCTAATGTTAGTCTTCAAGTGATAAGTTTCTCACTTTTCAATCCTACTTCCATAATGCAATCATAAATCGTAGGCTTGCTTCTTACATTGTTTATGGCCAGAAGCAAAAACTTAGTACAAAATCCAAAAATCCCACAAATCAAAAACCCAAAACATTTCATTTAGGTAAATATCCGACATTTATTTATAATAATAATAATTTATAATTCCTTCGTATATTGCGAACCCTAAAGGGTACTCATTTGTCTGCGGATCATAAGTTCGGATGACGGAAATAATCCAGACGACGGGAATCCCGCGAAAAGGCAGTCTGGCAAAGGGAAATATCAGTTTGGTATATCGTATCCCGTTCGATATGTCACTTACAAGCTTTTAGCAAATGTTTAGCCTGAACTACGATATTTCAAATTGTATTTGTAACCAATTGATATTGCGCATTCGCGATTAACATTGGCCTAAGTTTCTTGCCAGCTCTACTTAAACTATTCTTGTCAGTGTACTAGCCTTAGAACACCTACCTGACACTTTTTTGGCTTTGTATGACGTTCATAAGTATTATTTTGAATATTATAGAGTCTAGACCTAATCTAAATCATTCTTTATTTAGTATTTTAAAAGTAATGTTCAGTTATTCTCCTCTTATCCCAAGATGTGATGTCAAATAGCATTTCGTTTACAAAACAAATAATCACTATTAGAATATTTAACGCCTAAATATTCCCAGCGCACTCAAACATGTCGGCGTATGTTTGAGTTGGCTACGATTGTGATTGCGTATCTTTATCAAATAACAATAATTTCTCGTTATTTAATAAGACGTAATGGTAGTACGTCGCCTAAATACATCTGATTTGTATGTGGTCCTAAACTAACAACAATCAGCGCGATATTTGTGGTAAGATGGCGACTATATTATTGGGTGCAATCGAGTAATTCAGTATCTAGCACAGGCGAGGCACGACGTCGTCAATATTCTTTGTCAATCTTGAGATGTCAGCATGAAATACTATGCTATCCTCTTAGACGTTTTCTAGGAAACATATATACCTAATCCTTGAGTAATTAGAAAGCAAGCAGAGAGAAAGAGACATTTCTATAGGTAATGGTGCCCAATCTAGGAAATTACCTATGCTTTTGAAGATATAATATATACGACTGGCCTGTTGGTCTAGTGGTTAGTGACCCTGACTGCTAAGCCGGAGGTCGTGGGTTCGATCCCCACCCAGGACAAATCTTTGTGTGATGAGCATAAAGGTTTGTTCTGTGTCTGGGTGTAATTTATCTATAATATGTATGTATTTACAAAAAAAAAAAATATTTAAGTAGTCTATCAGTTGTTCAGTACCCATAACACAAGCAAATATAATTGCTTACTTTGGGACTAGATGGCGCTGTGTGAATGTTGTAGAATATTATTATTATTATTATTATTATTATTATTATATCTCCAAAGATAGAAATGCTCATAAGATTTTATTAAAGTCTGATAATAGTTTATTAAAAAAAAATTGTATTAACCTATATTATGAATGAATGTTGTGAATGATCCTGTTTTCAAATAATCTATAATGTGTACAGAACTTTTATGTATTTTCATCCAACTTTCCATTTCAAGACTCTTTTTAACACACACTTAGGAGGAAACGTAGCCAGCCCATATTTCGTTAAACAAACTAGGTAAATTGTAGTAGCACAAGCCGGGCACGTAGTGTCAACTTGTCACGGCATAAGTGACTCCGTCGTGCTCCAATTATGTGAACTAGTCATGTCCACGGGCCACGAGCCACACTCGAGGGTTTACTACTACCGAGCACATATGATTTAGTTAGCTTTGGGAGCAATTTGAGCGAGCCTTGAGGTCAAGATGGCGCGCAAACCTGCCTCTGTTTGTATATATTCCTGTTTTGGCGTCTAGATTTGTAGTTATTATCCCAATAATGTTTTGTTTATTGTCATGTTTAGAATGCTTGGTGCACCGGGAGTATGTAACTGCTATGTAAAAGGTCCTGGATTCGGTACCCGGGTTGGGCAATGAGTGGGTTTTTCTGATTCTAAATTATTTGGCCCAGAGTTTTGAGATGTGCCCGGTATATTAGCCTCATTTAACATGAGATCTAACCTCTGCGTACCCATTTGGTGATAATAGGCGTGCCCATATTATCACATGTTAGTAAATATCTAAAGATGTTGCCTCCATTATGTGCTCGAACTCAAAAAGAAATCTTCCTTACTCAAATACTACAAATTTGAACATAGCATTTCTGTGCAGTTTCCGTACACCTCGCATAACACGATTTAGCTCGCTACAGTTACTTCAGTAAATATAGTATATTTTCATTTTCACCTTTGTATACCTATGTGTTTCCTCTACACAGTACTCCTCTCGGCTAATTTCACGATTCACTCTGCAAAGTGAATTAATGTTCACAATTTAGTATTCGTGTCACGATTCACTTTGCGTTACATACATACGTTAAGTGTCAAGCGATTATTTGGATCATCAAATTGTTCACTTTATACTGTAAATTCTAATTATTATAACTGCTAAAGTCTGTAGTGATTTTTTCTAGTTTAGATATTTTACAGCTTGGTTTTGTCTCACCCTTTGCTAAAAAAGCGGTTAATTTCTTTCAAATTCCTCCTTTTACTCCTGATGAATTTGTTTACGAGTTTCAAGACAGTAGGTTAGGCATTACCTGCCACTTCTGAGTGCCATGTATGCTTGGGTTTATCGCTGTTAATCCTGACTTAAAGGAATTCTGGTGCTGGATGTGTGGGTAGGAGATTTTCCTGAAAACCTGGGCAAGTCTTTGATGATGTTAGTTACTCTTTCACACAAATATTACAGAAAACATTTTGAAGAAACTTGTTAATAGGCTACGACTTGGATAATTCCATTGGATCTCCAGAAATAGCTATGAAATTCGATTATGATGGATATGATTTTACCATAAAAAGTCAACGGCGCTCGTGGATCATCATCGATTACGACAGATTAAAGCCTATAACTATGTGTTATCGCCTGTAACTGTACTCAGCCATATTGGCCTATTATGAAGAGGACTGTTTAAAGCTGCCCAAAAGTATATTCTTTAACTTATTTTTCTTTATCTTATATATTTTGAAGACAACGTAATGCTAGTTATTGTATTAGTCCCAAAATAACATTTATAAACGTGGATGTCAAGTGTGAGACGTTAGATAATGTCAGACGTGCCTCGCGAGGCATTTAGACGAAGGTGTATGACGTCAGAATGGTACCAAATAAATTTAACGTGTATTTTCGTATCTTAACTTGGTTATGCCAGCTTCAAATTGAATCAATAGAAACAGTGTGTCTTGAGAAGTAGTCTTTAAAAATACGTTTTATCTATACATTTTTCTCATTGATATAGAAAAATCAGACCTCTATCTCATCTCATTTTACTCTAATAATGAATTAAAAATTCTAAATTGTTTTATAAACCTCCCGTCGTACTTTATTTGGCTACTGCTCAGCTCCTATTGGGCGTAGCGTGGTAATATATAGCCTGTTACTCAGTGATAATGTAGCTTTCTAATGGCAACAGAATTTTTGAAGTCAGTCCAGTAGTTTTGAAGTTTATTCGTTACATAGAAAAATACAAATCTTTACTCTTTATAATATTATAGAGTATCGATAAAAATATTGTATTTTTGTGTGTATGTCGCAGCCAACTGGTTAAATCAGCCATTCAATTAACTGCCTAGCCGTTTAACTAAACAGCGGTGTTCAACTAACGGCGTACATGAAATTCAGCTGGATCGTCAAATGCAACATTTAATGAACTGGCTGGCTAATGCTTAGGTCATTCATTTAACAGAGTGAACAGTAGAGTAGCCTAACTTTCTAACATAATCAATCCGTGTCCGATTTGCACTAAAAGGTATTTCAAGGCTAAAAAAAATAACCACAAAGCCTTTTCTAACTTAATCTATCCATTTCGGATCCGCGCAAAAATTTTTTGGTGACAGATCTAGCATATTGGTGATAGATCTACTATTTTGGGTACGAATCAATTTTTTATGACACACATTAACATTCATTAAGTTAAATTTAAAGGCAAGTGGTTAAATGCTGTCGACTGAAGTCAGTTGCCTAGCCATTTAATTGAATGGCGAATATCGCTCAGGCAGTTAGTTGATCGCCGCCGTTTATTAAAACGGCTAGTCAGTTAATTGAATGGCTGATTTAACTAGTTGGCGGCGACATATACCTACATAACAAAGATTTACTGTATTAAGTATATTGGCTTCCTTGGTTTTGTGGCAGTAATATACGATTTCTGAAAACGAAGTTGTTGATTCGTTCTCAACATAAGACTGAACCTGGATGTACCTATTTTGTATTCGTTGATTGTGTGTTTGTCCGCGACACAGCTTGTACCCAGGCAGCAGGCATCGGCGACTATCTGAAAGATAAAAGTAAGACCCTTCTAACCTCATACCACTATTCTAGACTGTCACTACAGTAGCACTTTAATTGACCCGGGGGTTGAAGTGAGGATCTTTTGCATATCGTTCGTTTACAATCAAACTGAGATACTGAGGCGATTAGAATAAATAATAACAAAAAACCTCATAATATTTTTATTTTTGCTCGAACAGTCTGCCTCTTTGCTGCGCAATTAGGACGTACCGTTTACGTTCAAACAAACAGCGACATATAATATTAACAGAAGATTAAGTATTGGTTGTCTTGTCTTGAATACTAACCACCTGCTGGTAAGCTGGTAAGTGGTAAGTAAAGTAGCAGGCGACTAATTAACCAATAGCAGTGCCTCAAGTTGTCGAGCATAGCGTGTACACTGTACAGTGGCGAACACGCGTGATCGCGTGCGCATTCTTGCGATTAGGGTCAACACTCAGTACCTAATTTTAATTTAAGTATTCAAAATTGAGTTTTAAGTTGCTTTATCGTAAAAAAAAACTTTACATACGCTCTGCATACGGCTTGTGGGCATACTTATGGCAATAGATTTAAAAAAATAACATGTTTTTTAGATAGGTAAATCATTTTAGTTTTTTGGTAAACGTGGCAAGTAAAGGGTAATTAACGGTATCATGAAATTAAAATCTTAAGTAAATTGAATACATTTTTCCTAAGCGAATCTATCTAAAGAAATATGAAAAAAGTATTGTTAATTTGCATTTCGTGGTGGGCAACCCTAATAAATTTAACTTTGTATGTTTAGTGGCAATCGCTTTGAAATATGTTTACTGCCCTTAATGGAGATGTCTTCGTTTTTATAATCAGTTCACGTGGGTTATTGGGTAAGCAGGCGTTTTTATTATCGACTAGGTATAAATCTTACAAAGTATATTGCACTAAACTACACGATAAAATTTGACCCGGTTTTACGTGCGCAATATACAGTAATAAAACCCTCTAAGTACCGAAATCTGGTGATATCAATGAAAGTGTCATTAGCATTAAAAATATGAAAACAAAATCTGCTGCTATCTGTAGTGGAAAGACAATGATTCGCACTATCCGTGTCTTCAACTCTTTATGTTACACTTTTGGAGTCATAACCTGCTTTGGGTCAAACTGTAAACGATTACTAACCGTGGTACGTTTTGTATACCAAGAGTTTTTCACTTCCAACCTGTAATTTTGCTATTTTATTAGGCAAATGAAGGTTCATTAAAATAAGAGAACTTTGATACAAAGAGGGAGATAATTCACTTACCAGTGTAGTTAACTCGCAATATCTCTATGGCCCTAAAATCACCATTGTCCAGTATTTGCTTGTATTTTTTTAGCTGAGAGACTTTAATATTGATATAAATCATGGAGCAAACCATTAAATGGCCGCTGCTGGGGATAATTAATAGGATAATTAACATAGCGACAGACTACTGCCGTATTGTATCAGTGGTATCAATAATACAAACTCTTCAGCTTCATATTATTAGTATAAATTGTCAAAAAGTCGTTTTGGAACTAGATGAGTCAGTGCTACTGTCCGTGCAGTTTAATAAGTAATTAGTTGTTTATGAGAAAAAGTGGTATTAATTAGTAGGAAGCCTAGACTTAAGCGCAATTGAGGACCTAATTGGAACAACAGCTGTACTAATTGTTGCTAACTTATCACAATTAATTAAAATTGGTACACCATTTCTGAGTGTGGTATATTTTGTAAATAGCAATGAGAACGATTTCGTTGTCGCAGGGAAATATATTATGTACTAATAGGTAACACAAAAGAAAAAATATCCCCTTTTTGATATATATGTATATCTAATCATGTAATACATCCAGTATTTTATATTAGGTTTTTAATCTTGTGTGCCCGAATTTTAATCTCAAAATGTAACGTAATTAAATATTCACACACACATGAAAGTGACGAGAGAGTTAGGTCGAGCTTTGTAGTAGGTGATCTCTAACTGTTAAAAATAAATAATGTAATAGTAAAACTGACGAGTTATTAAATAAAACATTCAGATATCAAAAAAGAATTAAAAATTTTACAGAATAAAAGCATTGTTAAAATGCTTTTATTCTGTAAAAGATGCAATTAGCAATTTGCAGTTTTTTTGTTATTTTGTACCGAACCATCAGTTATTTAATTTGATATTCTTTTATTATTTATTCCCTTTAGTTTTCTCTTGCTGACTAAAATAAATATTGTTCTCGTGTTACAACAGACAACAGTGAATTACATTTTGCAATATGAAGGATGGGAGTTTTGTAAATGGAAATTAATGATTTATATTTTAATTAAGAGTAATGATGAATTACCAGGAGAGTATTTTCCGTTATTCTGAGGTAATTTATCTTGATAGGTACTTAGTAGTAATAGTGTACTTCCACATCGCATACTACCATATATACATATATTTAACACTAGGCATCCTAAGTCACACGTAATAAGTTAGATAAGCTTGTCATATAGAGATTACTTGCCTAGCTTTTGCAGTGCCCGCAGATCAAACCAGGTTAATGTATTTGTGTTACGCACATATAAGAACAACACATCTTACTTTAACCCATTAACTAGAATGTGTAGACAGTATAATGAACTGGTAAATAATAACAATGATCTGGATGCATTTGCCAAATTAACAGTATTTGTTAAAAAATTGAAAGATATCCTCCATCTTAACTTCAGTTTTGACCGTATGTAATGGGATCAATGTAGTGTAGTATTATTATTATATTATTGTTATAGTTTAATTAGTATTAATTGTATTTACATAACCACGAAAACTGTTTTTGCTGAGCACACAAAATTTACATTCCAAGCCAGCTCTAATATGCTAATATCGTTGTTATACATTTTTGTTTTGCTTGTAATGTGTATTGTGAGCCTAAATAAATAAATAAATGGCACTTATTAGACTTAGTTATATCAAGGTTAGACGGCAACTAGGTACCTACAAGCTTATAAAGATAAAACATGACAATACAGTAAGCAAATGATACTCGCCTCAAATTCGACATCAGCATAAAGCCAGCGATGGACAAGCAATCATTAAACAACCGTTGTTTCGGCCAGTTGTACTATATACTCACGATACATCACGCTCGGACGAATCAAGTGCAAGCCACAACGAGAACTGAGCGGAACAGAGCGAAGTCCGCTTAGCTCACATAGTCAACGTGTGAACTGTGTGAAAATGACCTAGCGATACGAGCTAACTTAGCTTCGCTTCGCTCCGTTCCAAGGTGGCCTGCACTATAGACAAAGCGTTCAGAACTTCAGATGCATGCCACAGATACGTATAATAATTATGTAATTTCCTTAGCTTTTGTTGGGAACTGTTGCTTTTTAAACAAACTTGATACTTTTTAAGAATTTAGAGATAAGTTTTGGTTGATCGTTTTGAGGTTTGTAGTAAAATATCTTGCGGGTAATTGATCTCGGTAATGGTTGTTTATGTGTTTGCCCTTCTTTCATATTGTTCAATCTTTATTAAGTAGGTATATGAGGGATCTTTCATTTTAAAAAATAGTACAAAAAATGTATGTAAACAGTAAACACCGAAGAACACGTTTGATTATAAAAATCGTAACCTTGTCCAGTTTTATCCGGACGTCTAGCAACTAGACGTGGCAAATATCACAAGTAGCATGTGAAAAATCAAATGAAATGAATGAAGCAAACAGTAGCAAGTGTAACATTAGACCCGTCTAGCCATCGCACGCGATAAATAGCACCCTGATAAATTTCACAAATTAAATCACTGTGAAAAAAGAATACTATACAATGAAAATTAACTAAAAGTAGCAATCATTTCCATGCCTACTGGCAATTGAAATTAAAAATTCTTTATTTTCCAGAAATTAACCTAATTACACAAGTTATTTCCTAAAATATGTACATTCAACTAATTGCAGCGGACCAATGTGATTTTTTTAAAGTGAGGCCCGCCTTATAGTACGTGTTTATAGGCGCCTGTAACACCAGACGCATTACGAGCGAGTATTTATTCACAATAGAGATGTTATATTAGGGTCAATTTCGAATAATCCTAATATAGGATATATTAGTTACGTCATATTCTAATACCATACCTATTACTCGATATTAGTCAGATAATAGGGTAAGAACTGAACGTTTTAGTATTATGCTCTATATCTAGTATTCCGACTCGCGAGGCTTAATACAATATAATAGCTTCATTATCAATAATATATGGTTAATAGTGAATTAATAAAATATGAATACAATTTTTGATGTTGTTTTTAATAGGTATCTATTGATACTATTGTACTTGCTTCGCTCGCGTGGCCGCGTTCGCGTAGTCTCTGGCTAATACTTGACTAATATCGAGTAACCTAATAGATGACATTCCTATAACCTAATATGAATACGGGTCGCTCGTATTATAATATGCATACCTAATATGAGGATATTCGTTTCATCTCTAATTCACAACTAGTTGTGCACAATCACGTAATTTTTTTTCACTTAATTTTTTTTTCTATCAGTGGTTTTTAACCATAGGTCCGCGGACCACTCGTGGTCCCTGATGGTAACAAAGATGGTCTGCGAAATAAACGCGCAGACTGTGCCGCCGGGATCATACTCGGAAGACTTTTGGAGCCAATCACTAATTGAACTTTAGTGGTCCATGTCAAGACAGTATATTATTAGTTAGATGGTCCCTCACTGCTAAAAAGTTAAGAGCTCAGTAGCTCTTAACTTTTTAGCAGTGAAAAAAGTGAAAAAAAAAGAAAAAAGTGAAGCCAGTGCTTATGTAATAGTAAATGAACGGAGACTGACCATAGTCGTAGGTAAAACTGTAATACATATAATAAGAAACATAGCTACATCATTATTGGAATTCCCAAACCAAGTTAACTCATACTCAATAGATAATAAAGAGAGAGTACCTGTATCGGCTAATGAATTCTGAACCTGAAAGGGTTGTCCAAGTAATGTATTCAGGTAAAACCTTTTTGGTATCATGAGAGCATGAATATCCAACATTTTCGACCTTGCGATATGCCACAAATACCTCAAAATACGTTTATTTGAATATATTTTTTTATGCTTTCGCAAGATTAAATAGGTGTCAATAGAATTGTGTGGTTTTAGTCCAGGCTATTCTGATGTTTTCAATTAATTATTAAATGGTGCTGCTTTAATGGTGCTGCATTAAACGAGCATATCTTGTACATTTATAAAAATAGTAAATAGGTACAGACACAGGAAATTTTAAGATAGAAAATCTAATTGCTGCGTTTTGCTCTATTCGCCCGGTATCCCGGTCACAGAGTTATTCTGAGTAATTGCAACAAAAATTAAATAAAACATTTACAGATTCATCAACATACTTACTGGATTTGCTGGCAGCTTAAAAAAATAGAGCTATTAAGTCCAATGGCCGGTTTCCTTTGCTTTTTAATGAGAATTTCATAATAGAAAGTCCCAATATTATTTTATCCGACTCAGGAATAGAACCTAGTACTCGTACCACAGTCTTAAATACACCTATTGCAACACAGACGTAACATATCTGCAGTTATATGCCTTATATATCAACCAACTGCAACCCTAAAACCATTCTCCAACTTTAATCAAATTCAATAAGGCTCTGTGGCAACTTTAGTACCAATTTGGCAGACAAGATTTCTCCCATCAGGGGGCACTTGGAGAAAGTGTTCAACCCTAAAACGCTCATAGTGACGGCTGTCGTTTAAACACGTCACGCACGTGTCACTAGACCGTCGTAAAAAAACGTGACGAGTTTATACGTTGAACAGTGGAGGGTTGAGATTTGAAATTTGGGAAAATATTCTCTTATTTAGGTAAGGCAATTATTGCATTAGGTTACGATCCCTATGCTGTAAAGAATTTTACGTATTGTGTTATGTGTACTCTGTAACAATTGCATCTTAAATAGGAACACAGTTTTATAGAACCAAACACAATAAATACAGCATGGGGTGCTTCAAAAAAGGAGTGCATTTATGCCCCTGGTGTTGCAGTTGTCCATAGCCTATGGTACTCGTACTACTACATATACTACTCATCATCAAGCGGGCCCGTACGCCTATTTGCCAACATCGTAATATAAAAACAACTATACGAGTATATCCCAGCTTAGACTCAAACTTCGGCAAATAAGATTTCGTTCTTCGTGTGATCCACGAATATTTATTTAGAGTAGGTATCTATATTCAGTTGTATTTCTGTAAACACTAACCACATGAATTGTTTCGCTGTTTTTAAGCGTTAAAAATAGCAGCCAAGATAATCTTGTGATTATTCTTGTATACTACGTGTTAATCTTTCGATATCTCGCGTGAAATCTGCGGCCAATTCCAGCTTTTATCGCGGCCCATTTTACTTTTTGCGCACTTTCGAACTGCTCAGTGTTTATGGCCGCTGTGGGGCTGTGTTGTTGCGGAACAAATGTCACGCAAACTGGGAAGCCATGTAACGGTGGGAATATAATATATACATGATAACTATTACGTTTTACAAGTATTTACTTCTGTCTCGATACCAATGCCATCTGTCTACTTAAGTTTGAATTTAAATGAGGACCTATTTCTCCCAACATTTGACTTAGTCGCTTTCAATAGCGTTTGCTATCGACGCAACGATAAGTATGAAAATCATCAAAGAAGAATTTCGAGATTTCGAGAAGGCCCCCTAGGTCGAATAAAGAGCTATGCGCGTTGACAAGTAATTTTCAGTGGTCAGTGTAAGGCCATCACCAAAGGATCTTCGATCTCATCGGACTTCTACTACTTATTTATTACATAACTTTCTTCTCGTCTCTTCTTCGCTTTGGTGGTGTCCGAACATTTAAAAACCTTTCGAGTAAATTAATGTAGCGGTGTTATGTATAAAATGCTATGGACTCTTATGTATCAACTGCTCTCTACTTAACCAGTACATCGACTTCATAAAACCTTTAAAAGTGCAACTTACAAACAAGTTTAAAAGACTTATCCTGACCCTATCGTAAAGTGAACGATAAAACTTTGAAAAAGCATTACCATATGTGCAAAAGTAATAAAAATACTTTTATCTAAACTATGAACGTTCTGAACTGACTCCGGAATCATAAAATTATAGGTACATACGTGACTCATTCCGAGATATGAAAACATCTTTTAATATTTTATGGCTGTATTTGCTGACGCCTATAATATTATTTTATAATAAAGCTCTTGTATTATGGCGCTATTTACTCGTGCGATACTGACAGTAAAATTTAAACGAGTTTCAAATGATAGTTAATACCACCTAAGACGTAAAGCTCATGATGACATGATCTGGCTAGAGGGAAAATATCGAAGAAAATACAATGGTTCATGTATAACTGCTAAATTTTATACTTAGAAAGCAAAAAAAAACTACTACACTAATGTGCTAAACTACTGATTTTCAAATGTCTGAAAATTTAGAAATTAGTTCTGTGTAAGACCTATTAGATCCCTAGCCTATTTCTATGGCAAAAAATCTAGATAACCGAGCATTCAATTCATAAATATCTTGGCTCCAAAACCTCTGGGTTTAATGTAAAAACTTAATAGCACATATTATCATCAATATCAATTAAGTTTCTTTATAAAAACCTCGCGAGAAATACTAATGCACTAATTAGCCTTTAGTTAGGTACTAAAAACTAATAAATCTTATTCTGTTATTTGAATCATGATTTATAGTGCTGCGTAGTTCTACGAACAAAATTGTGAACATCGGGCATTTGCATCGTCCTCGGAGTTGTGTTAATTATAACACGCCTTTATCCCCGAAAAGATAGGCAGAGGTGCATCACATCCACATTACGCCAGCTATGTTTGGTCCCATGTATGTAGTAAGGGACTATTGCCATTAACCGGGCACATTCCTAGCCTCTGGGCTGATACTGATAATTTCAATACATTTTACTACAATCCCGGCATGGAACTCAGGGCAGGCCTGCTGCGCCCATGCATGCGTTCGTGCACGCTCTTGCTTCGCCTTTTAGCTTATTAATAAGTCTCTATAAAAATAATTAAAGTACCTTATTGTTTACACTCTTGTACTTTGAGGTACAAGTAGGGAAGTTTGTTCGGTGGTTTCCTTCTCTGTCTGTCTAAGTCTTGTCAAAATATGTAATCCCTTTAGATCATTTGATTTGATCATACAATTGTGACTTAGTTATAAAATCTGAATAGGTGGTACGTGTTTAAGATTATAGATGCTATCGTGTGTATCGATCATTATTACTCAAATAATAAAAATTAGCCAGCAGCCTTATAAAAATATTGTGTTATTAAAATGTTGTCAATAATATTTCAGTTCTTTAACTTGCCACTTAACTAAATGCGACAACGGCCGATGTTCTAACATTTAATGACAGTACAGCAATAAACGCTGGACTAATTAATGGAATTACAAGTGTAATTAATTGTGGGTATTCGTATAATTTCCGTATGGCCTGTGATGTTGGCTATAGTGCCGCCCCCCGGCTTCCTGTGGGCGTATGAACAAAGAACCTATTACAAGATATCGTGTATAAGGTGGATCATTCACCTGTTAGTTTGGTAAATTAAAAATAACTTGTTTATCGTTTTTCATTCTAGATTGCTTCTACCGACGCAATTTTCCTATCCTTTTATATGTAGAATAGAACAGCAGAGCTCTAGGCTAACAAATAGTCTATTGCCAACTCAGAGAAAAGCTTTAGCCCAATATTTACTCAATAATAATCCGTGTAGTGACGGATTTAGAATACATAATGTCACTATCTCATCTCATCCCATCGGTGTCGTAAGACTAAGGGAGTAAATCCTATACCAATTACCAACCCGTCTGGCCTGCATGTTATAGTAGGCTAAAGTCCCTCCACAATCTTTGGAGGCGACTCTTGCCCAGCAGTGGGCTGTTTATGGCTTCGAATTTTGCCTCGAGATTCGTTCCTGAGGACCTTTGTTTGGCCACTACTAAGTTCCTATTCAAAACACCAAGCTTTGACCAAAGGAAATGGCTATAGAGCCTTCCTCGATAAATGGCAATGGCAACACTAAAATAATTTTTCAAATCGGACCTGTAGTTCCTGAGATTAGAGAGGAGCGTTCAACCAAAAAAAAAAAAGCTTTATAATATTAATATAGATATGTACGATTATTTTCAAAAATCATATCACATAGACAATCACTCTATTTGTGTTTACCTTTAATATTTTGATTGTAGTTGGTATAAATACTAAAATTCCCCCGTGAACGAAGCTCGATGGTATGTATAGAATAAATCAAACTCCATTCTAAACCTAATTACGTGCGGTTTGAACCCGGGACGTTTTCATTTCGATATAATAGCATTGTGATATACTATTGAACTGTATCGATTATATTGGACGTTGTTGCGCATAATTGCAGTGATATTTCAAAATATACGTCATGTCTTTTATTCTCACGGAGGGTAGGCAGAAATGTATTACTCCCACATTTCGTTAGCTATGTTTGGTAGCAAATAATAGGGGCGAGCTTATTAATATTAAGCGGACATGTTTTAAACTACGGGCTTATAATGAGAATTTTATGACAGAAAAATCCATTAACGTTTTTGCCTGATCCTTGAATTGAATCTAGGAGCTCTTACTTAGTAGTCGAAAACAGCCTCGCTACGCCACTGAGCATCTGTTCTACCTCTTTGAGTAAACAGTCGTGTTCATATTTTCTACATAGGTATGTCTTCAAAATACCGAAGCAAAGAAAATGCGAACTGCATAATGAATAATTTAATCATTTAAAACTCGCATGCAGAACCCCAAAATTGCACAAAACTTAAAATTAAGCATATCTATCATTGTCATTCACAAATGCAAATTTATATTTGCTGTCACACTATAACAGAAAATTCTTATACCCTTGTAACAAGAGCTATATTTAACAAAAATATCTGTAAATGTAACATAAATTACTCAAATAAGGGGCAAATTGTGGGAAAAACTCAGCAAGGTGTCCGAATATAACTCTGTTTTGAACAAATTACTCATTCCCTCTGACAACCACCGCGTACCGTGAAAAATGCATAACTATGTTAGGGACCGCGTTATGCATAATGAGTCAAGTTATTTGCATGTTTGTTGTCACCAATATGTTTGTGACAAGTAAAATAAAGTCCTATTTTTGTTTGTTTTTAGTCGTGTTAAAAGTCTGGATGGATATACTTGAAATTAGTATTGTAGTTTTTTCAGTGCCTATAGAATTATACTTTAATATATATTTTTATTTTATTAAGAGTCTAGAAAATATGATTTTGCAATTTTGTTGAGATGTTATTATGATACAGTTTTCATGGTAACCGTTTACTCTCCCATTCACTGATGTGATACCAAAGTATTATAAATAAGAACTTTACTAAAACACCGTAGTAAATAAATTAAATCGCCTAATTAGCAAGTGAAGAGCCTAAATTCTTGTTTTTGATAAGAATACTGAAAAAGTCGACGTGGAACGTATTTATGGTAAATGTAAAATTCAACGAAAATATGAATGTTCTTTGAATTAAATACTGTTGCGGTCTCGTTTAAACCTTTCATCATAATGTATTCGAATCTAGTGAGTATGACGCTAATAACGCAGTACTCAGCTCCGAGACTAATTCAATGCTTGATGATGCCATTAGACGAGGAGCTGACCACTTTTTTAAAACATAGTTTTTGTTTATTCAAACATTCGGTGTAGCGGAAGCAATCTGGATGTTTTATATACATGTTTGGTGATTAAGCAAGAACAAAATAAAATAAAGCTTTTTATAGCTAAATTAGATGACTAAATAAGATGTTTGACATGATTGTCTAGTAAAAAAGTAATTATGTTTATTAACTCGTAATTAGGTTGTGGCGTAAAATGGGACAGAAATTTGTATGGTGAGTTTGCTTGCCATGTGAAGTGTATTGTTTTAACTTTGTTTAACTTTATCAAAAGAAATAAATACCTACTTTAAATGCCAAATATAAAGGGTTGTCATAGTTACTATGTTCGGCGCAAAAATTGTTAAGCTAAAACAAATGTTTCGTCGGTTGTTCAAAAATTATCGATCATGTCTGTACTGTGTATGTACGACCCTGTAGTGTGTGAACAGATCTTAATACCGTTTGAGTACATTTCTTGCTTACATAATTATGTTATGGCAATTATCAGTTTTAATCGACTTAAAAAAAGAGGCCAATTATTTTTTGAGGTCAGTGTCAGCAAAGTACTTGAAAATGTGGGCTCCATGAAGCTAGTGGTTATTTGGCTATATTACATTTATTTCAGCATTTATTAACCAAATACCTAAATAACAGTATGTCTTACATATTCGCTGCATACCACTCAAACCATCTATAGTTTATCTGTGGTATTGTAGCCACTAAAACTCGAGTATATAATATTAATTTAAATAAACACAATCTTTGGTATTCATCTATACATATATCTAAAGATATATAGTATTTAAGCAATTTTCTTTTCGAGTTTTTCTCATTTCGCGCGTCGCATGTTGCGACAGGAAGACTGTTCAGTGTTTTTGGTAGCATGTATTCCCACGTCCGCGTTCCGTAAACATTTGTGAATGTAGGTAGTTTATACTTCGGTAGGTATGAAAAGTACGTCGTAGGTCTTGTTACGTAAGGTAGGTGCGACAATAAGCTTTTATGCGTGTAATACCTAATAAAATAAAATATTTTAAGTGGAATTTCATAATTATCCATTTGAAATCTTTTACTTTACACGTGTGAGCTGCTAATTAACCAAATTAGAAAAAAAAAAGTATTTTATAATAAGAAACGATTACGTTAATTTGATCAAAAAACGATAACTTCCCTATAGCGTATGTTTCTAGGGCATAAATCGCAATAGCACCCGCTCAAACGAGCTGCACTATGGCCGCAATCCGGTTCCCAACATTAGTTGAAATACTAGTTTATTAAACCTAGACGTAGAGAACATCTTAATTTGTAATCTCAGTAGGCGTTTTCAATACGCAATTTCATTACAAGCTTTAATAAAGTGTTAACATATTACAGTATTTTGTACACCATCGCCACGGAAGGTATTATCTAACAAAATAATCTTTTTTAATAAGCACTGCCTTAATCTATATATAATTAGTTCTCATGTGTTGCCGTAATTGTTATGGGGTTGAATATTCGTTCATATTTTATGGTACAGAGAATTGTGGGTGGTGCAAGTTATAAGAAATAATTCGGCAGATATAAGGATATATCTACTGATCTAACACACATTCACTGACAGCGACAACTCCTATTACTATATTGATTTTCAAATTTTCTATCTATTGATCTTTACTTTATTTCCGATTCTAACCGCGACAACAGGTAACCTCGTCTCTGATGCCTATCGCCTGGTGAGTGGCGACCGGTAACATTCCTATAATAATTCTTCTGTTGCGTTATTGAGGAGCGTGATACCACCCGTTAGTGTATCTGAAGACGTAATCTATTTGTGTGATAAGTTCCCTTATAATCTATTAAATAGTAATTGCTTGAAAGAGTAACAATTTATTTATCTATATCTAAACATCCGGAAAACTTTTTAATTTATTAGCAATTTTTATTCAAATGAGCTATTGCGATCGCCTGTCGCAAATTTGACTTGTGGGCGCCGATTAGAACACTAGCATAACATGTGAACCACACAGAAAAAAAAATCGCTCTTGCTGTACGTTCCGCTCCCTCCTATGAGTTGCATACCGAAGGCGTTGCTCATTCCATTACATTAGAGGGCGTGCCGAAACGTTGCTTTTTGATTAGATTTCTACAAATTAGTTTCTCTAAATTGTGTTTTTGTTATTAAATCCCTTTTTTGTTTAACAAACGCGGTTTTTATTCGCTCAGGTACATTTTTGTATCATATAATCTATAATTACAGGTGTTATTCCTGTATTATGATAAATGCTTTGCACGTATCTTCGTAAAAAGTTACTTGTTTATACTAATTGTCTTTAGGTGCGGTCATTTGTAACATAATTAATTGAAACTAATTTTCGGCTGTGGCTTTGCTTGCTCGATTCTTGGCATATTGACATTCGGGATAAATCATAGCCTATGACATTTTCTGACCCTTCATTATTCCTATGTAAACAATCACTGCTGTTGTTTGTGATTTATAAAGTCCTACTGATTTTTTTCCTTTAATCCCTGAATCGAGAATGCCGTTTTCTATCGTACGGTGTTCAATTTGTATCCGGAATTCTTATATCTCGTGCGTAATCACCACCCATGGCAAGGACAGAAACCTTCAAATGAAATAGGTAAAGGCTTCTTAGTCCCCCGCACTTCTAGAAATTATTCCCATTTCTTTCGTGATTGCCCGTCCAACAATAGAATCTCGATAGAATGGTAGTTTAACTCACTGGGTACTTATCAACCTTTTTCTTTTATTTTCAGGTACGTACTCAACATGAGAAAGATGAAGACTTTTGTGGAAATCATGAAACCTAACAGTCGCCGTTGCCGAAGCTTTTACAGTATAAAAATACTTGTATTACGATAACCTTTTCTGAACTTATATTTTTAAGGTCAGGGTTATGAGTACTAAAGGGAGAAATAAACTTAATAAGGGCCCTCACGACAAATCCTTTGGACCACACATTTATTGCTTCCAAATGTTCTTCGTATTATGAAAAAAGTTTCGCTT
This sequence comes from Laspeyria flexula, assembly GCA_905147015.1. Taxonomy (NCBI): domain Eukaryota; kingdom Metazoa; phylum Arthropoda; class Insecta; order Lepidoptera; family Erebidae; genus Laspeyria; species Laspeyria flexula. The sequence continues at coordinate 321,876 of LR989974.1, forward strand.
TTAGGTTGGTGGTTTAAGTTATGAGCTATTGAAATTGAAAACAAATTAATATGCCCCTACTGCTCCTACTGGTGTAAGTTTAAAGCCCGTACACATAATACTTTAAGATATATTTTTTTAATAAAATATACCAAAAGGCTCGCACCGGGGAAAAAGCTTTTTGGTCATGGGCACTTTACGAAATCCCGACTACTACCAATGACTGTTTGTGAGCTGCAAGAATGTATTAATGTATACATAATATGTCCTATATGAGGATCGAACTCATACGAGTAGGTACTTATATATTAAACAAATAATGCATAGCAGTAATACTAGTCACGGAGTTATAAAAAGCACAGCCCATACTGTGACATACACAGCATTATATACCTATCTAGGTTGCAAAGTTACTCTTATGTTAAGAATGCAACAGGCAGTCCGAAAATATTGTCAGCCAAGGCCCAGTTTTCATAAAAACATTCTCGTGGTGAGAAGGAGAGATGTACAATGTACACATCTCTCTGTAAACAATTACATTCAACTTTTTAGTACTCGTCTCTTTGTTGGCTAAAATTGACCGGAGTAATTATCCGCTACCGCTTGTGATTTAAAACAAAATGACACCGTTTTCTAAATAGTGTGGGCGTGTCAGTGTGTCTGTGGTCAAGGGTCCGGCTATATTGGCTATATCGGCTTGTGGAGTACAACCCGTGGATAGCATTAACACAAATCGTCCTATCGGTCGGTCCGTTAGACCTGTTGAACACTCACTACTGCACTAGATCTTTACTTGTGGATTAGTTTAGAACTAAGGGTTGAAAGTTATACTATTTAGGGTGAATGTTCCGATACGCCTCCTCTAAACTTTTTACTGGCGCTACTGTCTCTAAACATAGACACTTGTTTACATAGAACAATTAATTTTATCATTTTTATAAACAGACCCGCGAATTGATAGTAAAAATTTTCTAGTTTTCTGTTTTCAATTAATTAGGCAAGTTATGGTTTATTTTTGTAGAAATATGCTTTAACTACGTAATAGAAGTAGAACTACCTATTCCCACATACACAAAATAAGTAAGCTCTGGGGATCTCCTGGCATCTTGGTACTAGGTTTTATGGTTTTCTTTAACAGACAGAAAGTTATTTGACTAGTAGATAATTATAATGTACACAAAATTAAACCTAAACAATTAGGAATTAAAATCAGAGCTAGTGTTAAAACATGAGCTCTGATTTTAATTTCCAATTCGTTTTGTGTGTACGAGTACCTATGTCGGTCACGTACCCATTCGACCTTCATCTTTTTAAAGTAAAACTATTGTTTTTACATTTATACTCCCCTGATTTATGTCTCTATTATTTCGCATCTCTTATAAGCTGATATTCTGCTGACGCCTCGACGAACTATACTCAATAATATTTAAGTTGGATATTTATTTGATGATAAACTTTATTACCTTGAACAATAAAAGCATTTGACCTGGATAGAAAATAGACGTCGAAAATATTTTTGACGGGGATTTTAAGAGGTCAATTGGTAGCTCGTGATATTGAAAGGTAATGGGCTCACGAAGAAACGTACTGGAATATACGTTTTATTATAAATATATTTAATGCCTGACGTATTGAACCTTCATACTGTCGCTAGTCTTTTAATTTCTCCACTGAAAGGTGCTTCACTTTCGGAAATGCAGTTTTATCAAATATGCAGTTGCGAAAAATAAATAAGGAAACCTACGTAAATAGATTATTATTATTAATAAAATAGACCTAAACAATGGAGAAACACTTCAGTTGAAATAGCAGACATATTCCCCAAACGCAAGTATCGCACCCAAATTTCGCCAGCAGTAAAAGTCCACTTACCTATGTATACATTTTTTACTTTGCAAAAAATAAATTTCTTTGACTTACATACCTACATAGTGCATACGTACATATATATGAATTCTTTAAATTAAAATCGGAAGCTTGACATTAGACTCGAAATTACAGAAACGCGGGAAAAGTTAAATGTTGTTTATTCTGTGTCGAATGGATAGGCAACAGATTATCTGAGAACCTCAGATACCGGGCATTAGTCGAATGTATGTTTGAGAATGATAGATTTTCCAATAGTAATTTGACAGCTATATTAAAGTCAACTCTTATGCAAGTCAATCACTTTTCCATTCGACAACCATATCTAAGTACATATTCCTAATGGAATGTTAGCGCATCCTGTATACAAGGTGTGAAGCTATTAACACTACACTGTGTACACAGGGTGCTCCACTTGAAGCCATGAGACAAACACTACAGGCTCCATGTACTCTACAAACAGCTTAATAGAATCAATATCCTTATTTACTAAGCAATATGGTTCTATTTAGCGCATATAATATATTATATGGTAGTTATGACTTTTGTAGGCTTTTTATCCTTAAGATGGCAAGGGCTAATTGGTGCATCACGTTATGTTATTCTACAGGACGAAAATGTAATCCAAACCTCGCTTTTTGCGTATTTCCGGTTTTATATCTCTAATGTAAAAGTTTAAAAGTAAAGGTACAACAACTACACAATACAGATAAAAAAAAATATCGATACAATTTTTTTTATTGCCTTAATTGACAGTCGGACAAGTCCTTATGTATGGTAAGTGGTTACCGCCGCACATGGATGACATGATTGCTTTCTTTTTGCGACGAAAACAACCAAACTGCTGCTAGCCGAAAAAGAAAAAAGGAATATGGAGGAAAACGGAACGGATTCAGAGGAGGAATTGACCCTGCGGCGCTCCACACTTTATGTTTATCTAAACACTAAAGAGAACTATTTCGCACACATTATTATACATCCTTTAATGACTGGTAAGTAGAATTTTCTAGCACATATTCGTGACATCGTAAACGCTTCACGTGGTCGGAAATTTTACGTATGTTCACATAAATAACGTTGAGCGAGCTGAGAGCAAAACAATCGCGTCATTGAGACAGTGAGTGTTGCACAAGCTGAGAAGTTTGCTCCTATATGTACTAGCCATTGCAAACGTAGTACGATATTTTATAATAATGTTCATATCTTTTTATTAATCCCATTTCTAAATAAAGTTCACAGCTTTTCAGTATTACTATAATTATTAGGTATTATGGATAATTACTTATCTTACACCCTATTACGGATATACAATTCACATGTATTGTTTGTAAAAGAATTACATTTTCATTAATTTAGAATAGAATAAATTACAGACAGTCGTTAAATTATCATCAATAGCAAAAGACATACATAGAACCAAACATAGCTGGCGAAATATGGCTGTGATACTCCCCTGCTTACCCCTTCGGTCAAAAGGTGTGATCTCGGTTATGATTTATGTTTATTTGGTAACACTAACATAAAACACATACCAAACACAATACACAACTTAGCTTATCAAGCATGAGAAACTACCGAAATACACGTGATTAAGGCAACCAATTTCGTGCCAGGAACAAACTTGAGTGAACTCGCATCGTCACCAAACAAAGTCCACTTATAATCTGAGATTAGGCTTGTATGTCAACAGATTGCGGGCCCACATTGACATTATTGTGTTTCTACAAGACCTTACACGGGATTACTCACAAAAGGAACATTGAATACAATTTTGTGGAACAAAATTTACTGATGTAAAAGTTTTGTGTCAAATGTAATCCTTTTGTGTTTGGTTTTGTTTGATTTATAATACCTACATTTCTCTTGAAAAGTGTAGGTATATACGAAGTTTTGGATTTAATAATAATAATAAATCTTTATTTCGGACCGAAGTTCATAAAAAATGTTTACAATAAGTTTTTACAAATAAATATATGACAATCTTTGACAAATAGGTAGTGAACTATCTTATTTGTGTACGTAGATAGGCCCTCAGGATATTCGAGTCCTGTTTCTCAGCAATGACCTTCAGGATGCTATTAGTGCTGCCCCGCACCCTGTTTAACGTTGACGTTAGCCTCTTAAGAATAATGGCATGAAACCCGTTTGATTTGATTTGTCTAAAAATGTGACAGAAGTTTAGTGTCTGCCAAGTAATAGGACCCCCACAATCATTTTTTTATTTATTTAAAAATATACTTTTAATGATTTCACTCTCGCTTCGGACCATTAAAGATTTGCAAATGCTAAAGTTAATTCAATATTAGACCTAAATATGTATTAATTTTATTATTTATTAATTAAATTTTTTTTAAATGAATTATTTTTTATTAATTTTAGTTTAGAATATAATATGAATTGTTATGATTTGATTTAAAATGTAATTTAATTAATTTATTTATAATTTATTTTTAATTTGATATTGTAAAACTACTGCTGTACTACTACTGTAAGCTTATATCATATTTTTTATGAATAAATTGTGTGTAATGAATAAATCTTGCCAATTTAGGCAAGATAGTCAACCTTAAAACCTTGTCAACCTTAGAATTAGTTTGACAGATAAGACTGTAAGACAGAAAACTAGCTTATTTATACGTATACGTATACGTATACGTACTTATTATTGCCAAATTTAGTTTACCGGTGCTAAAAGGAACAAACCAACAAGGAACGTCTACAATTCTAAATCCATTTTGCTCCCCGTGTCTTGTAAATAAACAGACAGCGAGTTCTCGTGATGACACGGCGCGCGGTGCGGCGCGGTGCGGTGCGGCGCGCTCGTGTCAAGATCGGTTAATTTCGTATATGTTCGCAAAACATTTTTGACAAGGTGGAATTGGTAAAAATGAACGTAAGTGGAATTAAGCTGTTTTCATCCAAACTATGTATTGTTCACGGCTACGCCCGTATAGAGGAAAAATCTGTGGTTACGGGAACCTATTCCCGTAACCACAGATTTTTCCTCTGTACGTTCATATTTTTATGTTTTTCAATACATTTTCATCAATTTCTTTCCTCAAAAGGAAAATAAAAATTGTACAATTTAATAAAACAGCTCACTATAAGTTATAGATTAGTTTGTATTTTTTTTATTGTAGGACATTCATTTATTTATTATAGCGAATGTTATAATATTAATTTTATTATCATTATATTTATATATTTATGACAAGTTCGTCCCACTGCTTCGCCTGCTTAGTAAATCGATAAAGTGATTCTTCTTCAGATCCTAGATCTCTATGTGAAGTTTAATTAAGATCTCATCAATGTTTTAGCCATAGACCTAGGATCCGCGCGCTACCGGTTTTAGCCATTAAAATGTATCAAACAAACGAACTATATGGTATCCTGGCATCAACAAATTTACATATTTATGTTAATATGCGACGGTAACCGCTTACCACAAGGTGGGCCGTCACTTCAGGGGACGTGGGAAGAGTCATTTATAACAATAATTTAAATGGTCAATATTTAATCAAAAAACTTACAACCACAATAGTTGTAGAAAAGTCACAAAATTATCCTCAATCAAAAAAGAATCGATTGTCAATATAATGACTTCTTATATCGATATTAACGTAAATAAGATAAGTTAAGGAACCTGTTACTCCATTCTACGTGTGACAGCGGTAGACTAATAAAATTGTATTATAAATGCAATAGTTGTGGTAACAATGAAAAAAATGGCGTCAAGTCGTTCAGAAATCTCGTAATCACATAAAAATGAAGAGGCACCAACTGTGTGCCATAATATCGTGACAAAACAATATAATAGGGGGTGTCTCGTAAAAATAACATAAAAGTAAATGATTTCCTTTATTCAATATAGCGTTACCTTACGTTCCAAGGATTTTATGGTAAAAAATAACAGAATCTGATACTTCGATTTGTATTCCCCTTACCGTTGGGGGCTTCCGTTGTTTTTTACATTCCACCTCCCCCTACTTCTAATACGAAGGATAAATGTGATTTAAATATAAGCTGAAGCGATGGCGAATTTACTGACTAATGCCTATAACATCATATAGCTACAATAGCTTCGTAATATTTCTAATAGCTGCAAATTACACAATAAAAACATCTCTATGATACTCAAAAAAGAAACCAAATTACAAATAATAATTCTTTAGCCGATAGTAACTTTAGCCCTGATTTAAAAGTAGTTTCAGTCAAAAAAAGATAGCGTGATAATTACCCTACAGACCAGCATAGTGTCTTAAAGTATAGGAATTCAATTGATAAAAATCCAGCGATATCGCTCGTAACTTGTACCCAACAGAAAGCAGTCCCGGTCAATGTTTATAGAGGAAAAACGGAGCCTGAACAACGGCCATCCGGACTGTAAATAAGCCGAACAGTGAGGATCTCAATTGCACTTCCATGTCTCTAAACACAACTAGAATACAGCCTTTACAAGTACACATAAACGTGATTTGCTTCCAAAATTCATTGATTTATTTATCTCTTTCTTGGCAAAGAAAACATACAAAATCCTTATCTGCACAGCAAATGAGAATTCCGGCTCTAAAAATTTTACTGCGTTTAGGTGTACGGATTTATTTGGGGATGTTTTATTTTTCTCTGATAAAAATAAAATGGGAAAAAATATGTATGAGCATTCAGAGTTTAGATCTGTGAATTCTGAAAACTGCACGAGTTGTACTTGTATGGATTTCATATTCATGTTCAGTAGAATATTAAATCCAAAATGGAGTGGAATTATTCTCGTATTCTATTTGTGTTGGTGTTAATCTTTATCGCTGTGGAAGTCTAGGGACTGTAATCTTTGGGCTCAGAGATAGCAGCTTGGTTGTGTTTCTATTGCATTGCTGAATGGGCAACAAATTGGTAAGTAGGCCCAAGATTACATGGTCCCTCAAAATATCGGGATAGTGTTTTGTGGTTGTGTTATTGAAGGTCTTTTTGTACCACGACGATGGTATATAGGCGTACGGCCCGCCTGATGGTAAGCCCTGCAGGTCCGGAAATGACTCTGAATTTAGTTTAATTGTAGGCATATCTATATCTAATGCTACGTTGCTAAAAACAAAAACTATAAAATTCCACATTTTCCACGATTCTCTACAATGTGACTTTCCTTACACCTCTTCGTACAATCTAAGATGGTACTTTTTTAACTGTCAAGTCTAATTCTAATTCCGTAAGCGTTTACCCACGTTCAGGTGATCGTAGATACGGAGCGTTTTAGGTTCGCTCCCGTGTCGAGATCTCGCGATATGTGGGTACAAAGATATTTGGAATAAAAATTTCTGAGACAATGTTGGTAGATGCATGTATTAAGGTTTTTGTGTGTAAAGAGCGGCGAATATGAAGGGATTGTTCAAGTTTTTTTGAGGATTAAGTAGACCTTGGATGGGCCTTCAAGAGTGACGTAAATAATGTTTTTTTATTATTACACTAATCATGCTGTTATTATTTAACTATTAATTAAAAAAGTAATCTACAATTCACAAAACGTTCCGTACAGTAAGTTAAACTATAAAATGGCGTATTTTCATCGTTGGGTATATTGGAGAACAAAATTCCGGGCTACCTGTGGTCTAGGAGTTAATTAAAATGAGTTAGTTAACTTTACCTCGCCGTGTACGGTGGGAGTCAGCAGCAAAACATGTGGAAATGTTGCCACTTGCCGAACATATAATGAAAATAACTTTACAAGTGTTGCCACTACCATTGCTTGGTTTGGTTCAAGTTGAAACGATTTTTATACCAGTAGGCTTTGATTTTGTGAAGTGATGAATCTAACAAATGGCATAACTACATTCACAAATATTTTACGAGTGAAGTCGTAACACAAAACTAATGTCGGTAATTGTGGTAAAAAAAAATTACAAGATGTTTTAGTATTTAGATATACAACTACGATGAAAATTCCCGCGGTCATGCCTTGAGTTAACCTTATTTGGTTTGACGTGTTGACCAGGTAACAATATCCATGATCACGAACTGACAATAACCTGACAAGTTCTGTAAATAAAATTAATCCTGAATGTAAAATCACTTGAATTACTGTCGTATAGAAATATTATCCAACGCAAAAGTTTTAAAGTAAAATGTTAAGTATATCTCTCACTTAGATTAAATCTATTACGACAAAGTAACGCGTGGATCGTAAAGTGTGAGCCAACGAACTCATTGTCACAATTAGGTCACAACAGGATTTTATACTTTAACTATTACTGCTACTTACTGTGTTGTTGATCTTTATTCTACTACTTTATTTTTTAAGCTCTGTGCAGATCGGCTAAAATGCAATCACGATTTTTTCTAGTGAACGTCAGTGTAGGCTTGCCATCTGCTATGGGTGAAGGAAAAAATCGTGAGGAAACCCACATACCCTAGAAGAAATACTAAGTGTATGTCTGATCTACCAACCCGCATTAGGCCAGCGTGTATGAATTATGGCTTAAACCTACTCAGCTCTCTAGATAGAGGAAAGGAGACCTGATCCCAGCAGTGGACATGAATGGCTGCACTCTGAAATTATTCATCCTCTAGTGTCTTATGTATTGGGTCGCTAGGATAGCGGTACCAAAGGTAAGGCCGGCGACCGTATAATTCGATTCAGATAGATGTTCCAAAGACTCCGCTAACTCGGTCCGGTAAAGGCCTAACTAGTTTACCATTACAGTCAAGTGAAAAATGAATAGACAACTTTCCAGCTGGAAAACGGGATCATGTTGGATTGTGGGGAACTTTGAAGTCGAAAATTTGGAATTTAGGTTTGAATTAACTTTGTTTAAGACCGAAATTAAAAGTTATCACTGAATGTGATAGTTACTCTACCAAATAATGCCTTCTGCGGTCCTCTGAACACACAGGTATCGCGGGTATCTTGGACCTCAAGATAGCAATCTTACAATTGTTACCTAGGTAGTCCGCAATACCTAACTAAGTACCTTCCAACTTTAAATCTGGGAACCGAACTTTAATATCAGTGTCACGAATATTATATCTTTGGAAACAACTGGTCTGGTATTATTACTTACCAAAATGTGCAGTTGCCAGGTTACCTCCCGATAAATGCCGGTTCATTGATGAAGCCGTAACTCGGTTAGAGTCACCAAAGTCAATGTAACTAGGTTATCATTACACTAACAGCGTGTGTGGGCAGAGAATATGCCTTTATGGAGGTAACCGACAAAACATCGGCGCTATACGTAGTTAAAAATAGAGGATGTTAAATGTAGGCTAAGTTCTCAGTTCTCATGGAGACGAATATTGTGACGTTTTAAATATGGTGTTGAGGTAAATAAGGTCACTGGTCCGCACGTTCTACACCTCTCGCTGTGTAGGCTGAGACACTATTGAGATCAAAATTAAAATATATTTAAATCTTCTGGAATGTAGTCACTTATAAATATCATATAACGCATGGAGGTACCAGCAAATTTTCTTAAGACTCTTTCAGTGACAGGGCTGAGCCCTTGAAAATAAACAAACATCACAGAGAAGTACAAAACTAAACCATCATAAATACGAAGTAAAGCGAATATTGACATCTGACAAATCGAGCTTAAATTTTTTCACATTTCACATCACCAAATATGGAAATTAACAGCAAATTTTTGTATCCTCCACACATATTCGGAACCTAACTACAGTTTTGTCCTAGTTTTTCTAAACAACTTTTTCGCGGTTACGCCGGGAATTTTCCACAGAATTCAATCAAAGTGTCATTCGTAGTTTCTAAGCTAATATTAAAGTGCCACTGAAACTCCCATTTTTATCTCGTTTCGGTGTCTCGGAACATTTTTCCGAAACCCTCTCTGACATTTTAACATACTTACTTAAACTTACATTAGTTTAGCCTTCGAACTATTGATTGTTTTACCTTCAAACAGTCGTAGTATGTTCGTGATCACGAGATTGTACATTAATTCTTCACATTTGTGCCATTCATAAATATAATTAATTTTATTCGGTAACCGCTTACCACCAGGCGGACCGTACGTGTGTTTACCACCGTTGTGGTATAAAAAAAAACATTATTATTGTTCTGTGTGTGGACTGTGGGTGTCATATGTACTGACGGTAAATTTGTAAAAATCTCGTATTATACAGATACAGGTCAAATTACAGAATACGTGTGCTCTTTAAAAAACAATAGTCTTTAATATATTTCATTTTGCATACTTATATTTAGTATTTAAAATAATTATAAACAATTTTTAATAAATTTTGACCTAAATTATGAAAATAATCAAATCAATAAATCGGACCAAGTGGTTCATGATAACAAACAAACAAACTCTTCAACTTTAGAATATTAACATCGTTCGCTGTGGCGGAAATTAGGTGAGATCTATGACCTGCAGTGGACGTCGTTGGGCTTATATGACGATAAAATTGTTTCCTGTGAAAATTCTAAAGCTGTCTAAGTTATTTCAGAAGATTTAAGCTAGTTATAACTACTTACTTATTTGAATAGTAAGATTTCCTTTAAATCTTTGAAACGACAGCAAATACAAATACGCGCACACTTTAAAACTCCGCACGGTTTCCGTACAACGAAGTTAAAACACTAAACTGCAACTTGCGTCACACACTCTGCAGATAAAACTTCACGACTTTGTACATGATACTCTAACTTATTCCACCTGCCATCACCTGTAGCTACTGCCTGGGATTTGTATGGAAATGTTATGGTTGTTAACGGAACACAATGTTTAAATTATTACTAATATTATAAATGCTAAAATGTGTGTTTTCTTTTTCTATATTAATGCCTTTTCCTGCGTAAGGGTAGGCAGAAATGTATCATACTCACATTTCGTCAGCTATATTAGATTCCATGAAATAGGTACGAGTCTATTGTCATTAAACGGACACATTTCCAAGCTCCGGTCTGATATTGACTATAATGAGCAGAATAGCCAAATATCGTTTTCGCCCAAACCGCAGTATTTGTATACATGCCTGTAGTACTACAGGATGTTACAATAATAAAGGACTACCACTACAACAAAGCAGTAAGTGTGCGTTTGTTGTTTTTTTTTTTTCATTATATTGCATGCAAATCATGACAGCTGTTATTAACACTTCTCATACATCTGTTGTTATAAGAACATCTTCTAAATAACCGTAAAAAGATTATATGCATTGTATTTACCCTATCACTACTTGTATGGTACTATTGACCCCTAAAATTTAATTTAACATTACTCCCAAAGGAATAAATACCTTAAAACTATAGAGCTAAAGTTGATAGTTGATTAAAATTTGGCCAATGAGACATCTGGCTTACGAAGTATGTATTATTATTTAGTTTTAAGTGGTAATTTGATGATATCACGAATGGTACACTAGTTTGGGTATCACAAGGCTTGAGTTCGATTACCGGGCGAAAAAAAGTTTGACCTTTAACCTAAGGTCACACAGTGAGGGTTAAATGCCGACGACGTGCATCTCTTATTTTCTTGTACTCTTACTTGGCTCTAACAATATTGAAGAAGCTTTTGATTTAGGTAGTTATTTTAAGATATTGGTTAAGGGCTAGTGGTTACACTGGTTACTTCTAAGTATTGACAGCGTCCAGGTCTTACTGTTAAAGCTTACCACACCTGGTGAAATGTGGGTGTGTCGCCTTGACTGACTTGGTTGCGCAGAGGCAATGGTGCGGTTTTGATATTTTTTGTCTCGTTTTTGATCCCCGGGTCGGAAAAAATATTTGTATGATCTGCAAATGTTTGTTTCGGAGTATGGGTGTTATTCTATGTATAATAATAATAATAATTATGTATATAGAAATATTTAACGTTTATCAGTTGTATAGATTCCATAACAGAAGCTTACCTATATAAATATGTAATGTATATATGCTTGTGTTATTTATATATTATTATGCTTATTTAGGGCTAGATGGCGCTGTGCAAATAAAAAATAACGCCCAAATATTTATCTCTGTCTAATTCTTTGGGGATTTAAAACGTGATGATTATTTTTTACACTTTCACATCTACAAATAAACATAACCTTTAATCATCATCTTCAACAACCTATTGGATCCTACAGCAACTCACAGGTTTCTTCATTATAAGAGAATTTATTATATAAAATGTACTCTTCAACGCGAGATTGTACTTTGAAACTAGAAAACTAAAATAAAACTTGATTATCAAAGACGCGCATGATATTTGTATAAAGCTATGTAAAATATTGTACCGATATATGTAACCGATGCGTTGTGCATATAAATACAAAAATTTATTCTGAACTTTCATCTTGAGAATCATAACTTTATCAAAAAATGTCTTCGAGTAAAATACCGACTCTTCTTTCTTTATTCTTAACAAATAAGTCTGTCTTCTCCCAGGTGACCACTTATACGCGAAAATTACTTTTGTTTACTCGAAACGTTAAGTCACTGAATTATATAACTTGAAATCCAATGCATTAATAATATGAAAATCCACAAAAACTCATTAAAAATAACACTTCCAAGTTATAATCGTTCGAAGTCGACCGCGAGCCTATCCGACCCACAAAGTTTAAATTAAAGTTGTCACCCTACACAGCACCTCGCCGATGGAGGGTTGACTTCAACTTACGATGGAAAAATCAACTCAAGAAATTCTTTTAAGGGCCCGTAGGTACGATTAAAAGTTATTCTTACGCTGGAGTGACGACTTGAATACTAGAAGGACTAGTGGGGTATCTTGGACCTCAAGATAGCAATCTTACAATTGTTACCTAGGTAGTCCGCAATACCTAACTAAGTACCTTCCAACTTTAAATCTGGGAACCGAACTCCAAATATCAGTGTCACGAATATTATATCTTTGGAAACAACTGGTCTGGTATTATTACTTACCAAAATGTGCAGTTGCCAGGTTACCTCCCGATAAATGCCGGTTCATTGATGAGGCCGTAACTCGGTTAGAGTCACCAAAGTCAATGTAACTAGGTTATCATTACACTAACAGCGTGTGTGGGCAGAGAATATGCCTTTATGGAGGTAACCGACAAAACATCGGAGCTATACGTAGTTAAAAATAGAGGATGTTAAATGTAGGCTAAGTTCTCAGTTCTCATGAAGACGAATATTGTGACGTTTTAAATATGGTGTTGAGGTAAATAAGGTCACTGGTTCGCACATTCTACACCTCTCGCTGTGTAGGCGGAGACACATTATTGAGATCAAAATTAAAATATATTTAAATCTTCTGGAATGTAGTCACTTATACCTAAATATCATATAACGCATGGAGGTACCAGCAAATTTTCTTAAGACTCTTTCAGTGACAGGGCTGAGCCCTTGAAAATAAACAAACATCACAGAGAAGTACAAAACTAAACCATCATAAATACGAAGTAAAGCGAATATTGACATCTGACAAATCGAGCTTAAATTTTTTCACATTTCACATCACCAAATATGGAAATTAACAGCAAATTTTTGTATCCTCCACAAATATTCGGAACCTAACTACAGTTTTGTCCTAGTTTTTCTAAACAACTTTTTCGCGGTTACGCCGGGAATTTTCCACAGAATTCAATCAAAGTGTCATTCGTAGTTTCTAAGCTAATATTAAAGTGCCACTGAAACTCCCATTTTTATCTCGTTTCGGTGTCTCGGAACATTTTTCCGAAACCCTCTCTGACATTTTAACATACTTACTTAAACTTACATTAGTTTAGCCTTCGAACTATTGATTGTTTTACCTTCAAACAGTCGTCGTATGTTCTTGATCACGAGATTGTACATTAATTCTTCACATTTGTGCCATTCATAAATACAATTAATTTTATTCCGTAACCGCTTACCTACCACTTACCACTAGGCGGACCGTACGTGTGTTTGCCACCGTTGTGGTATAAAATAAAAACATTATTATTGTTCTGTGTGTGGGTGTCATATGTGCTGACGGTAAATTTGTAAAAACCTCGTATTATACAGATACAGGTCAAATTACAGAATACGGGTGCTCTTTAAAAAACAATAGTCTTTAATATATTTCATTTTGCATATATTTAGTATTTAAAATAATTATAAACAATTTTTAATAAATTTTGATCTAAATTATGAAAATAATCAAATCAATAAATCGGACCAAGTGGTTCATGATAACAAACAAACAAACTCTTCAACTTTAGAATATTAATATCGCTCCCTGTGGCGGAAATTAGGTGAGATCTATGACCTGCAGTGGACGTCGTTGGGCTTATATGATAATAAAATTGTTTCTTGTGAAAATTCTAAAGCTGTCTAAGTTATTTCAGAAGATTTAAGCTAGTTATAACTACTTACTTATTTGAATAGTAAGATTTCCTTTAAATCTTTGAAACGACAGCAAATACAAATACGCGCACACTTTAAAACTCCGCACGGTTTCCGTACAACGAAGTTAAAACACTAAACTGCAACTTGCGTGACACACTCTGCAGATAAAACTTCACGACTTTGTACATGATACTCTAACTTATTCCACCTGCCATCATCTGGCGCTGTGCAAATAAAAAATAACGCCCAAATATTTAATTATTTATCTCTGTCTAATTGTTTGGGGATTTAAAACGTGATGATTATTTTTTACACTTTCACATCTACATATAATCAAAACCTTTAATCATCATCTTCAACAACCTATTGGATCCTACAGCAACTCACAGGTTTCTTCATTATAAGAGAATTTATTATATAAGATGTAGTCTTCAACGCGAGATTGTACTTTGAAACTAGAAAACTAAAATAAAACTTGATTATCAAAGACGCGCATGATATTTGTATAAAGCTATGTAAAATATTGTACCGATATATGTAACCGATGCGTTGTGCATATAAATACAAAAATTTATTCTGAACTTTCATCTTGAGAATCATAACTTTATCAAAAAATGTCTTCGAGTAAAATACCGACTCTTCTTTCTTTATTCTTAACAAATAAGTCTGTCTTCTCCCAGGTGACCACTTATACGCGAAAATTACTTTTGTTTACTCGAAACGTTAAGTCACTGAATTATATAACTTGAAATCCAATGCATTAATAATATGAAAATCCACAAAAACTCATTAAAAATAACACTTCCAAGTTATAATCGTTCGAAGTCGACCGCGAGCCTATCCGACCCACAAAGTTTAAATTAAAGTTGTCACCCTACACAGCACCTCGCCGATGGAGGGTTGACTTCAACTTACGATGGAAAAATCAACTCAAGAAATTCTTTTAAGGGCCCGTAGGTACGATTAAAAGTTATTCTTACGCTGGAGTCACGACTTGAATACTAGAAGGACTAGTAGGATTGGGCTAGTGAAAGACAGGAGTAGACAATTAAGGGAGACTTGTTTCCTCGACAGTGGGAGGATATAAGTTAATAGAAAAAGGTAGAATTTCATTTTAGCGAGTGTTGGAATGAGGTTTCCATCTAAAGGACAAGGCCTATTAATCGAGCCTAATTTCAACTGGCTGATATCGGTGTCGCAGACACAAAACGCAAAGTGTGCAAAGTTTAATAAGAAATATAAAATAATAAATGCATACGTGCATTCCAAAATAATGTTCCAAATTTTTATTGTTTTACGGAACCCAATTTTTTTTCGCTAATCCTGAACGTCTTACGCCGTGATGCATACGAAATTAGGGGTAGTCCCTCAGTAATTCGTTTTTAAAATACGCCAATGGCATCCCGAAAATAAGATTTTAATTGTCGGAAATCTTTCTTTGATTGGTGTTCCGAAGTTCGTTCATTGATTGGTTTATTGAGGGAATTACAAACAATTTTGATGAGGGACTGTGATTTTGACGATCTCTACCTATACGTAATGAGTATTTTCAGCCAAACATATTTTCTATACCTTTTTTATTTAAACTAAAGGAAAAGTAAGTAAGATTAATTATAACCCTTCAGATATTATAACACTTCATTAATTGTTACATTTTCGTTCAATTTTGTTCAATTATTTTTCACATTAATGAAACTTTATAGTAATATAAGTTATATAAGTATAAGTTATATAAGTTCTCGAGTGGCGGCCACGTACTGGAAAGCGCAGCGTGGGGCGGCCCCCCGCCAGATGGACCGACGATCTGGTAAAGATTGCGGGTGGCCGTTGGATGCGGGCGGCACAAAATCGCTCGCTGTGGCGGAAATTAGGTGAGGCCTATGTTCAGCAGTGGACGTCATTGGGCTGATATGATGATGATGATGATGATAGTAATATAGCAAGTATAAGAATAACATGGATTATAATAGCGAGACGCGCCAATGCGAATTGTTATGTTATGTTAATATTATAAGCTGCAGAGTTTGTTTGTTAAGCTGAATGCTTTAATTTTAGGAACTACGAGAATTTAAAAAATCTTTTTTAATTTTTTTGTATTCAATAGTCCATTTATGGCTATAAAACATCACGCTATGCCAATGGGATCTGAGTAGTGACCAAACAATGATCCATGGTAGGGAAGCCACGCGCGACAGTTAGTGCTTTAGTAAAAGTACACATCATGTACTTCAGTAATTGATGAACAAATCAAATCTAAATCAAATTCGGATCTCGTTGGGCCAATTAGACCCGAATCCGTCGACACGGGCGTTGATCGATTGATTCATGTTACCAATGTAATTAGAACCGCCCAACTGCTTATATTACACACCTTTGTGTTAGTCGCGGGGGTCTGCATACGGTGGTCGTTTTAATAGATTTGATTAATATTTGAAGTGGAGGTAATTTGTCGCAAATTGTCACGCGTGACAACGTGAGAGTTTGTCTTGCTCGTAACTTTGTTTGACAATTTAAAATTTTTCCATAATTATTGAATTTTTTTTAAGCACCGTGTCGCAACTGACAGATAAATGTCTGATAAAGCATCTGAGTCTAAAATGGCAAATTTTATCTGATATGAGGATTGAATTGCCATATACCGGTCTATATTCCAGACTCCAGGCCCATATAAAGAATTTCACCACAGAAAACTATAAAATCATTTACCTGACTCAAGAATCAAACCCTGAATCTTTTGCATATATTATACTAAACCCTAGGACAGACGAGATAACCTCGTAATAACTTCAACAACATTGAAACTCAAAGCACTACCAAATTAAATTATTAACATTAACTCCCGTTATTATGTTCTAGACTTTAATTATAATTATTTAATTAGTTTAACGGAACGTTACGCTGACTTTTGTAACGTAACAGATATGAAACATAACGTGAGTTTACGTTAGCGTCTACTAATCATTGTAATTAAAATTAATTGCTATTTTCGTTTAGTCTAACTTTGATACAGTTAAGGGTTGAATTTAATTAATTTGCAATATTTTAATGTGATTGTGTACATGGCTTTATATTTGTGATGTTGTAATGTGTTTAGATCTTTATTGTGTGAAAAAAAAGCAGTAATATTTGTATATTTTACATAAATATTATAATTATACTTTAACAGATTATTTCTATATGTATTTTGTTAACTGTCGTATTTTCGTTCTAGAAAATAATGCATTTAACCATAATCACATTTTAACAGGGGAAATTATACCGAAACGAAACTCATACCGTTAAGAGGATGACGATGCATTTTCAACCCCAAATTAATACCAATTTTAATTATACTAATATCTAATAATAAAGATAAAGATCGTCATTTAGATCAACGCCTTATTTAATTAAAAACTTGTAAGTGTATTGTCATAGTTGCTGATTGTTATCTGTTCTAATTATTTTGGGGGATTTTGTACTTAAGGTGGGGAAAAATAATTGTAGTGTGAAATAGCTTAACTTTGATTTTATCTCGTAGGTAAAATAGATTATTAGGGTTATTCATAACAGTACTTAATCGCGGCTTCGTTCGCTTGATATAATTTTCTTTGTCCTATTTTTAAGTGAAATTTCATTAGAGTCAGTTGAGTTAAGGTGTAAAAGTGTAACAAACAAACAAATAGAGTTACTTTCACATTTATAATAATAGCTTCCACCTGCGTCTTCGCCCGTGTGGTGTCTTAGTATAAAGTAGCTCATGTGTTATTCCCGACTATAATCTATCCGTTTGCCAAATTTCATGCAGATCCTGTCAGCGTGATTGAGTAACAGATATTTATCGATCGTAACTTTCGTATTAGTAGGATTCGTACAGATTAGGTTGCCCACTAAAATTGTGTCTGGCTACAGATACTCACCACCATGTGAGCTAAACAATCGATTCAATATTAAAAAGTAAAATATTACACTTCACTCCATGTTTCATCTAATTGTTCCGCCCACACAGATTGCAAAATAAGATTAAATGTTAGTTTTTTTACTTATTTTATAAGTTCGTCGCTTTAAGTTCAAAGATTGTTTGATACGTGAGTCGAAAGTTGTAGGTCGACCTTGGGGGCGGCAGCTGTTTGCATATTGAGCGATCCCTTACATCCATGGTGAGTTGCGTTGCGAGTAAGCCATCAGTTATAAATGTTTGTAAAATAATATCTTTTGTACAACGAGTTTCAATAGCAAAGTTAAGTCTTTCTGCCTATATAAACATAACATAACATAGCATCACGCCTTTTTCTCCGAAGGGGTAGGCAGAGGTGTATCACACCCACATTTCGCCAGATATGTATTATATTATATTTGTTGTATTGGGTCTGGAACCTGTGATAACTATGTGTGCTAGATAAATAAGATTCATAGGAAATTATATCATAATATTTTTTACATTTTCGAAGTTGGTTTCAATGATATTAGATTGTTGCCTATAGACTACTAAACTTCATCCCCCAAGCGCCCCAACTTATAGAATATATAAAAGCTTTTGATCAACCCCCAGCAGCCCTGCTTCCTGCACTTAATTTGCACACTGTGTAGCAGAATAATATAGGTACCTATGTTATAATGGTGGTAGGTACTCACCTACACGACCCCACAAAAGGCCAACCTTTTGAACAAAAGCTATTAAACTTGCAAACTTACAAGTATATGCATGGCTATTACATATGCATGGGTACAAAGTACCCCAGGCAATACTATCCTAGCAGTTCCTATATTTCAATTTAGTAGAAATAACAATAATTAATTTCGCCACAAGGGGTGAAGCTTTGTGTTTAAGGGAGTGATGCTACTTCGCTGCCCCTATCTGCTCCGTCATCTTGTTTCTGATCCCCACAAACTGATATCATGTTATTTCTATTAATGACTTATTTCCCTTGTTCAAAATCACCCCTGTTATGTTCGTTATCTAGTTGCTGTGATCGCATTCGCTCCTTTGTGAGTTTGAGATATTTTTTATTGTACGATCAGGCGATAAGAAGCGATTGACAGTTTGTTTTATTAACGACGATTGTTAGTTATCTGCTAAATTCAGGAGGGTGATTTATAACGTATGTATGCTTCCTGTATTACATAAAAATGTCCTAAAATAATTGGCTGTAATAGACAACGGTTCTGTATCACACAATCATTGACAGGTTAATGACGTATTGTCATTATCCTGTCAATGATTGTCAGATGCAGACTTCATCCCGACTTTGAAATTATTTATAGCCAGTAGTACCTAAGAATACTACTAACCTACCACGAATCGCATAATACCAAGACTATTAGGTACAATAGAATTTGTAACTGATAATCCGAAGTCATTATAATAATAACAAAAATTTTATAGATATCTCCTCGTACACACTCAAAAATATGAGCACAAACACGCGTTTTAATAAAGACAGCATTCAATATAAAATTCCAATCTCTTAATAGTTCCGTGAGTATATCTCACTATATTATGATCCAATATATTTAATAGCCCAATTTCATTAATGATCTTCGTTCGCCCTACAGCGGCTCATTACAAAATTAATATATCACTGCACTTTCATTTTAAATTACATACCTCAACGTTCATTGAATTCATATGTCATTCTTATTTATCCAATTAAATGTAGAATTTAGTCCCACCCACAAGAGATCGGTAAAAATAATTCAATTTAAACTTATTACATAAATCTCCTCCTACGCTTAACTGGTTAGATTAAATTAACATAGGTGTGAATACGTTCTCAATAATAGGAGTGCGCTCATTTCGTGACTAACTGCTTTCTGATTGGTTGGAATTATTTTTTGATGTTGCCGCTCTATGAAAGAGAATAGTGTCTCGGTTCAAAACGGAAGCTTTTAAGTGTTTTTTTCAGAGACGTTCCTGTAAATTATCCGGAATGATGTTTTAACGTTTAGAGTTTTGTTTCCTGTCGATTACAGTTGTAGTTAATGGTAAATATTAATGTTATCGTTGACTTCCAGTCTTCAAATGAAATAATTTTCGGAAACTGTTTTTTGGTTCTTATACTCAATATGCACGATAAAACTGTAGGTTTTTTGATCTGGTCAATAATCATAAATTTGTTCTTTCATTTTATAAACTAAGGTTTTTTTCTAAGTTAAAGGTATTTGTCATACACATACGCGTAAACGTTGTTCGCATCCGTACAGTATCGACGTGTTTTCCTGCAATCTGACTGGGGACCAGGTTAACGGTGTAAAAGTAGATTGTCAATAGTAAATTGATCATTTAGTGTGTGTAATACATTTTACACATATCCATGTTTATGTCCATGGGCGGTGGTTACCACTTATCATCAGGTGGGCCGCCAGCTCGTCTGACATTAGCCTGCAATAAAAAAATCTACCACACATTTATAAAAATGTGCGTATTTGCTATCTATCTGTGTGCCAAATTTCATACCAAGCCTTTCAGCCTTTCCAGATTGGGTAACAAACATACATCCATTCTAACTTTCTCATTCGTAATATTATGTAGTAGGAATATGTTTGTCATTATCGTACATGTAGATAACAGTAGGACATCTGTAACAAGGGTTACTGTCCGTTGGATTAGATAAAAGGTATTTCGATCGGTTTTGATACATAATTCAGTCGAGCACTTTGTGCACGTGATGTCGCAAATATACACACGGCACTACCGTTTAGATAGCTTATTGGATAAACTTACCCACACACAGCAATTTCTGGGAGGATTATGGACTATATTATGGGAATTCTTACAAACACTCAATTATGGCTTTAAAACAGAGTAGGAAAAGAAAGGATAATGGAGAAGTTAAACAGAAGATAAGCATTCAATTCTTCTTATAAAATGAGAAATAAAATTAGCCTAAATGGTATTAAAATGTCGTTTTAATCAAAATTAGTTTTCTCAACCGACGAGAATGCATGAAAAGACTGATGAATGTTGAAGAAGCCAAAGATGTACGTCAGAATCGTAGCAAGTGGAAGGAAATAGACACTGCCTACCCCTGATGATGGGAAAGAGACGTGATCTATATGTAGGTATGTATAATTAAGTAAATAAGAAAAATAAAAGTAAGAATCGTTTTTGAAAAGACTAGTTTTTAGTGTTAGACCAGACCCAAATATTAAGACTGATCACTTCATCATCATCATCAATATCAGCCCAACGACGTCCACTGCTGAACATAGGCCTCGCCTAATTTACTGATCACTTAATAAACACTATTTAATGACTTAAGGTTTTATATCAATGATTTTAACTGTATGGCACATATGCCTTATTTACACTAGAGAGTTCGCACCACGCGATTGTAGGTGGTACGGTGCTTCCATCATTGTCCAAAGGCGAGTTTTGTTTTATTACTTGAAGTGGCAAACGAGCAGGCTGCCCACCTGATGGTAAGCTGTTATCACTGCTCATGAACGTCGGCAATGTTAGGGACACAGCCAAATCGCTGCCTACCTAGAGAGGATAGCTCTCTTTAAACCTCGTTTAAAGAACCACATGTCATAGCGCTCAGGAAACACTGTTGCCGTAAGTGTTCTTAATTTAACATTCAAATAGTTACCATAAGCTCGCTATTTTTCCAAGCAATGTGTACAGTTCCCGAGGGTGGTATAATTACTAAGTCCTCTCTTTGATATTGTTATTCATTTTCTAACGTCAAACACAAAGGCAAGGTCGACTAACTCGGACATTTTGTTCCCTCCGGACTATGGACTTAAAGACTAGTACGTTCGTACGGATTCTCTTGGGTTTTATTTGATATGTCGGTAAATAGTAGCTTATGTGCTATTCCAGAGTATAATTCCAAATTTCAGGCACGTTACTGAAAATTTCATAGTAAAAATAATCAATACTTACAGTTTTTGTCCGAACCGAAAAACAAAACTAAGACCTTTTGCGCAATAATCGTATTTTTCGCTACCCCGCCGAGACATTCAAGGAAACATAATCGTTACAAAATCTAATATACGAATCACAATAAACAAACACAAATATTGACTCACACAATGTCTTAACTCAACCCGTCATATTTAAGTGCGCGAGTTGGCAACAAGAGCCCGTTAAAATGCCTTACTTGTTTCGAACCCGGGACATAAAGACTCAATTGCCACGTGAAAACGTATGCCAGTTTCATAGCTCTGAATATTTTACAACTGCGTTTTTACATTTGAGGACAAAAAAATTGGTCTACTCGGAAAAACTATTAAAACATAATTATTATAAAGTTGAAGAGAATGTTTGGTCCAAATTGTAAAATTGTTAGCCTTGCTTGTTGGATAGCCCATTCATCGCGGTTTATAACATCACGCTTCGACCATTAAGAGCTGAGTAGTAGCCACATAAAGCACCACGGGAGCGAAGCCCCTTGCAACAACGAGTTCTTCTATATAATTAATGTACACTAAAAGCTTGCTTGTCTAATTAAGTTTCAATAACATGTGGGTTTTTTACTAAAGCAATTTAATTTTTCTTTGTTATAACGTCTAGCGTAGTAGATATTTTCTTTTTATTGCTTTAGGACTTATAATCATAAATAGTTAATTAATATTTAAGTTATCCTTCAGTTTTAGTATTGCGCTAATAAAATTCTCGTTTATATGTAAATTTGCATTTTAATTATTAAAATAATGGATTTACGAAACAAATTACTCTAAATTGAAAGAACAGTAAAAATAATGAATTTTCTGAATAATGTAAAACAATCACATTCAACTTTAACTATATATATATTTTACTAATTTATATTACCAATACTGATGAGTTTTAGACCAATACTGCAAAGACTGTTTCACAATGGCTACGGATTGAACAGTATGGAAGCAATGTGTCCTTATGGGTCCTTCAGTGGGTTACGGGCTGACGGGCTAACTGTAACTGTAATATTGAGTTGAGTCTTTCTTTTTTACCTATAGGTTAGGTACTGGATTTATTTATGAAATAACTAAAAAATTTTTTTTAACGGTGATAATCGGCTCCAGTTTACATCTAACTTTAAAATAACACCTTTTTCTATAATTTTAAGTAGTAACATAAATAGAGAATATTATATAGAATATTTTAGTTGATTCACTGATAAAATTACACAACATATGAAAACCCGTGAATATAAAGCAACAAACGCACACAGATTTTATAGTGAAGCATTACGCTTCACTATAAAATCTGTGTGCGTTTGTTGGGCCGCGAGTGTACAAAGTTTACGAGTTGCGGCGAAACATAGCGATAAGTCGTCTCGATGACGCGACTACGTCATCGATTACACGCGATATGTTATAAATGTGCGGTAACATTGTAAAATTTACTGTCTCCGTGACGTAGTGGTCAAAGTGGTCGCCTCGCCACTGATGTCGATGTCGTCGTGTCGAGTAACGTGAGTTCGATTCTTACACGAGACAAACATTTGTCTGATTTTCGTTTTAAGTCTTGGTCTAATTCAGTTCCTTAATTCAGTTGTATAAAAGTAAGACAAAACTTATAAAAAAAAAAAATAAGAAAACAGTTGTGTCTATGGTAATAATAATCATTACTATATTTTTATCAGTAGACTCTCTGCCTATTACATATATACATATCTGGCGAAATGTGTCTGTCATGCGTCTCTGCAAACCTCTTGCGAGATAAAAGGCGTGAGGTTATGTTATGTTCGAAAGAATTTGTCTACAGTCGTCCTCTCTAGATAGTCCAAACACCCCGCCTGCTAACCTCCAAGGAGGCGTTATCACCCACTTTGAGATACATTAGTGTAACAGTTTACGAGCGTGTGCACATAAACCGCGGTCAGGCGATACGACCGATTTGACTTTACTTACCTTTGCAAGTTAGTCTGTCTATAAATGTTTATAGGTACCTACTTATATCAAAAAGCTGACTAGATAGTCTGTTTGTTGCAATGAAATGATGTGTACATAATAATAAGTAGACGACTTTGCTCTAAGCTTCGACAGTGAAACATTAATAGGGTATTAAACATCAACAATCAGCTCTATTGAACCAAGAATTCTCGAGAATTTTTAACATTTTAAATTAAAGTGAATGCCTTCAAAGTTTCAAGCTCAATTTCCCACAAAATTCTTCCAAGTGATAACCTAACCTAATAATATTATCTCGACTAGTCTGGGCAACCGTGCCAAACTGTATAATGTACCCCCAAGCGGTTAACGGGTTTAACCACCGGCGTGACGTCACGACCTATGTTGTTTTAAATTGCCAATGTTTCTGTGATTTTATATTGTTTAAATTACTTTGTGAAGTTGTAATTACTGTTCGTGTTGTGAATAAAACATGTAATTTATTATCGTAAAATGATAATAAGCAGATACGTATAGGCCGTGTAGTGGCGGATTAAGAATACATAATTTCACTACCCCATATCAACCCGTGGGTGTCGTAAAAGGCGATTAAGAGTGTAAACTTTATGCATATAAGAGCACTGCAAAGGAAAATTCGAAACAAACCCAATACCAACCCCTCTGGCCAGCGTGGTGTTAAATTCCATCAATACACATTCTTTGGAGGACGTTTATGGGATGATGATGATGAAAAGATAACTTAAGCCCTAAATACACTTCGTTCTATGATTCAAAAAAATTTACGATGCGGGAGTATGCCGTTTATTCAAAATCAAAGCATTGAATAACTTTATATTACTCGATCTGGGAATCGAACCTGAACAGTCCATGTCCATAAAACGAGGATCATAAAATTTGTGGCTTACTAAAAACTTCAATGTTCATTTAACTTTCTTAGCACAGCAGTTACTAGTTACTTCACCGTCTATACAAATAAATAAAATTGAAGTGTCTGTTTGTAATATCAAAATAACATATTTTTAGAGTAGGCGTGTGGAAATATGTACGATACTTATAACAAAAACACACATCGTAAAAATTTTTACTGTCTGTCTGTTTGTTTGTTTGAGGTAAAATACAAAACGACTGAATTCCGCCGGGTTTCATCAGGTTCCGTGAAAAAATGAGATAAGTTATCTTCGCGTACGAAGTCGCGGGCACAGCTAGTCACAATATATTGCCGTGCCGTGTCAGACAACAAATAGTCTTAAAGTTT
The DNA here is from genome assembly GCA_905147015.1 of Laspeyria flexula. Lineage (NCBI taxonomy): Eukaryota > Metazoa > Arthropoda > Insecta > Lepidoptera > Erebidae > Laspeyria > Laspeyria flexula. Next base: position 347,078 of record LR989974.1, read on the forward strand.
ATAACTTTCAATTTTGTTTCTATAATAAAAGAAATCATAGGAATCGCGGCCCATTGAAATTTGAATTAACCCGTTCATCTATTAACCTGTTTTTGATGTACCGATGCCTTAAGCCGAATTTGAACCGAGTGAAACCACAGAACACAGCTATATTTACATTCAAACGTATTTAATCGTACACATATCTTCATCCACTTGACAGGCTGAAGAGTAGGCAGATATCGTATGTTACAAACGAGTCGAGGCCTCTTTGAGACTGATATCGACAACTTGTGTAGAAACTTGATTCTTAGTGTTGTATTGTGTTTTAATTGTATGTACTCGTATCTGTATTATTTGTTTGTAGGTGAACTAGCGTCCATCTTATTTGCATCGCAATGTCTAGCTAAAATGCTCCTATTTTTTTTTTGTCTTATATATCTACTATTTTTTTTAAATTTTGTTTGGTTGAACTCTAGAATCTCGGTGCTGGATTCCTGGATATCCCATTTATGAAGGCTATAGTCTATAACATCACGCTACGGCCTATAGAAGCTGAACAGTGGCCTAACAATAAACTGTGTGAGCGAAGTCCCGGGCAACAGCTAGATTTTGTTTTTTTTTGTAAACTGCGCTTTTTTTTTCCAAGTCAGGCAAAAATTATATTGTGTTTTTCTATGATGTGTCAGTGCCCAGTAGATTTATTATTAGCCCAGAGATTGGAAACAAATGTGTTCGGTTGATGACAGTGCTTCTATCACGTTGGACGGTTTGCAATGATACCTATAGTGATAGAAAAACCGCTTCCCCTGAAATCCCCAGAGATATGCCTATAATAACCCGAATAATATCTAAAGCACCGTTCAGACTATAGTATAAAGTAAAGCAGTAGTCCATTATAAATTAATGCTTTTAACTAATATTACTTAATGCCCAACCCTCTGTATAAACGCGCCATTACACAATAGTCATTAAGAGCCCGATTTATGTCTTCATTTTTAATGTTGAGATGGTTCAGTGAGTCGCTATTGTCCATCGGGTATTATTGTAGTGTCTTGGTTATTGTTACTAGAATCTTGTTAAAAACCTTCCAATTTGTTTTCAGTAACAATTAATCAAATGTATTTGTAAACAAATTAAGTACTATCACAGCAACAGGTTTTTTGGGTGTAGGCAACGCGCTCGTGTTGTCAGCAATGCACTTGTGATGTCACTGGTAATGCGGGCCATAAACCTGTTTGCTAACGTTATGGTCTTAATTAAAATACATAAGTACACATTCAGTAACGAAAACTCCATCCAAATCAGATAAGTAGTTTTTGAGAAAATCGCGGACAAACAAGTATGCATAGATACGGGTTGAATACAGATCAATCTTTTTTTTTGAAATCGGTTAAAAATAATAATAAAATTTAAGGAAGAGTTTTGAGGAAATTGCCTATTGTATATTAGCCTACTCTATTTTCCTCCCTCTAATCCCTTTGTTCAACATAACGCATCCATTTTCTACCCTCCACCCTCAGATCGCCACAGTCACCACTCTCTTACGAATCCCAATTCGTATCCCATCTCTAGTTACCTATCTATTCTCAAGCTCACCATGGAGTCATGGACCACATCGTTTAATTAAGATTAATATACAAACGTTTCATTCCCATTTGAATATTAATTGCACTTAAAACAATATCATTGAAGCACCTCATGTAATTAATTTCTACTTTAATCAACATAGTTGTAACGTTACTACATAACCATTATCGTTATGTAGTTGTGAATATGATAATAGAATAATAATATTATCTCACATCTATGCAAGGTTTGAGTTAATATTAATATAGCATTTATACAGACAAGGGTTAAATTATTCATCTGCAGCGTTTTGTGTGGGAATAGCTTTCATCAGTATAGTTTAGCTTGTTTTAAAATGATATATTAGACAAGACGTCGCACGGGACGTCGCTCCCGTCGTTCATTATTTCGCCACTGCTCAGCTCCTATTTGGGTGTAGCGTGATGTTATATAGCCTATAACCTTCCTCGATAAATGGGCTATCCAACACTAAAAAAAATTTTGAAAATTAGTTCAGTAGATCCTGAGATAATCCCCTACAACGTCACAATATTAGCATTAATCAAGCACAATTCCAGGATTTGACTACATGACAGAAAAACTACTTTATCTAAACCTAGACTCGAACCTTGCACTGCAGTTACACGCACTCCGGCTGTTAAATATAATAAATATAACGAATAAACTAACAAAAGATAAAGATTCGACACATTTTTTTCCAAAAAGACAGTCCAACATAAAAGTTTATGGATCATTGAATTCGTTGGCTACGTAAAATTTATGCCAAATAAAATATTACGTTTCTACAAGGGTCTTTTCATTAATGAGCACTGGGGTGGCCATTGTTTCATAATAAGTTGTAATCTGTGGTCTGCTTCTAAGCGGTCAGCGATTTAATAAAATATAGAATTTTCTTTCAAACCTTAGCTTTTGACGATTTAGCAATTGTCACTACTCCATGTTACCGTTTTGCCCTCTTAAAACGAATCGACAACGAGTTTCTCTTTATTTTTTTTTCAGTTGGTTAATTAAAGATAAAAACAAATATTTATTTATAATAATGTTTGTTTTAGATTTTGGGTGTCTTTTTTCTAGGCAAAACATGTTTGCTTTAAGAAATATATATGTATGTATGTGCATCAGTTGTCTAGAACAAATCACACAAGCTTATATTAGTTAAAAGAAATCCCAAATATTTATCATTTATTAAAAGCTTTTAGAGTTATCTCTTATATTTAATAATAACCTACCTACGCAGCCCAGCTAATCGTAATCCGCTTACAGTTGGACCACACCCAATTTTCGGTGTTTAATGTTGTAAAGAGTACATTAAAATGGGGCTACTGCCACACCGGGGTTTTTCACCCGCCACCGAATACATTACAAGATATTTTCCTCAAAAAAACTTTTTTGGATTACTTTTATTTTTTGTTATTTCGATGTTGATACTGACACTTGTTAATAGAAGATAATATAATAATGGTTTTGTTTTGAGGTTCATTTAGTTTTAAAATAAAAATAAATTATATTTTATCTTTCGTTAACGCGTTCATACAGCAGTGCATTGGGAACGTGTGTTGAGTGGTGACTTCTGGGTTCGATTCGGGGGTTGGGATTATCTGTAAAAAATTTTGAGTATCACCCAGGAGTCTGGATTTGCCCCCTATTACATAAAAAATAACACTGATGAAATTTAGGATGTGAAGCGTCTCTGCCTATCCTTAAATAATATCTTTATAGTTTTATGTGTAGTTATTGCTAAGCATAATAATAAAACTAAAATAAAAACACAAGCAATAAAAGCCAAGTTATCCCATTTACAAATTATTGTTTATAATAATAGAATCAGTTGTCAGATACTAAGTCATCATTAAAAGTCGCGCAAGTTAGTTTGTTCTTGAATCTGAGACGGAATACATTTGTCATAAAAGATCTGGGAGAGGCGTCGAAGCTGCCCGTGATCACCCTGTACGGCCATTAAATAGGCGAGGCTTCAGCAATACGTTTCATTGCCTTTGCTTAAGTTAAACACTTTGAATGTTGTTTTATACAACAGTAGAAAAATGATCCATAGATCGGCTGTAATGCAAGGTTCAAAGTCTCGTGTGTTCATTATTTTCCCATAGTCATTTATTATTTATCAAAAAGTAAGATATTAGTAACGCGTAATGTGTTTGGATTATATGTATATTCAGGAGATTGATCAATTAATGGATAACAGACATAGCAAACTTAAAAACTAGCCAAGTGCGAGTCGGACTCGCGCATTAGGGGTTCCGACGATTCAGTGATATAATTACACGAGTACGGTTTTCTCTTTTTTTATTTGTGCAACCTGATATTGCTTCTTGCCAAATTTCATGATGCTAGGTCAACGGGAAGTAGAACTGATTTTTTTTTATTGCACCAAGTGATTTCAGACCCGTGTATTTGATATTCATTTCAGCTTGATACTTGATTCTACGCGTACTTAATAACTTGACAGACACGTACAGCGGAACGGAAAGCCTTAAATACACAATTTTTCATAGAATTACTATGTATGTATCTATCATAAGCATGTGAAATTCACACATTAGTTATACTTAACAAAATATAATCTAAAACCGCTTTTTGAATGTCCACACGTTAAACATAATGTAATGACTTCTCGGCGCCGTTTATAGGCCAAGTTCTCTTTACGATAACAAATCGCTAAGAATTTGTCCTACTTACTTCTCCTTTATATTCTACTTAAAACTTTCCACAAGTCTGGATAGACAATTCGAGTACATTATCTTTTTACTGAACGTAAAAAACCTTGTTCAAGTTCGCAATTCATAAAAAAATATTTCAAGCAGGTCTTTGTTGCCATTATTGAAAATTATCTTTGATTTTTTATGGAAATGTCAAGTACAACAATATAGACAATATAGTACAACAATAGAGAGTAACAATATAGACGATACTTATTATGACAGTGAATTAATAATAATAATTATTATTTTAGTTATAAAACTGATTTTACGTCAAATACCTATTATTTAAACGTGAAGTAACACTGTAAATACCAGATATAAATGATTTGCCTAAGCGACTACAAAGTTATGTCGCTACTACTTTCGTTCTAAATTGTAAAGCAATAAAGCATAGCTAGTACCTATTATATCTAAAACAATGGTTTTCTCTTAATTATAAACAAGAAGTACTCCCACACCATTAGCGTCTTTAGAATCAGGTGTTTACTATTCCTAACTGAGCTTTTCAGCAAAGAGAGCTGTTGTCCATTACAAATGTAAACGTAAATAAGCATAGCGCTTATTTATATTTACGCTCACGGAAGCACCTTCAACTTCTAATAATAAATCGCCAAAATTCCAGAACCTAATAGTTCAACAAAAATTCAGAATCGAACGTTCGCGTGACAGTTCCCATTTAAGAGTGATACATAAATAACGTCCGCTCGCTTCAGAGGTCGGGCTCTGAATGACTGTGATTTGTTTTGACTACAGCGCCATCTCGCGTGATCTACGGGCTTTTAGCGACATTAGCGTGTCGAATGACGTACGGCGACGGGCCACGTTGTAAATCGTGGCCAGGAATGAGTTAATTAAATTAAAAAGGTTATATTTATAGACGATTAGAGGATTTTAATTAAGTTGAGTAGGTTGTTTTTTGGATTTTGGTGTTAAGTGTCGGGTTGATTTTTAATTGAATGCGCTTTCAAAACGTAATGTTTGATGTAAAGAGTCAGTGTATCTATAGTTATAATTAGCTTATTATTCGACATGTTTAGTAAAATTCTCTAAGCAAAGCTGTCAGCACATTGCCTTCAGTTCTTTTTCTTAGTCGTAGTTTTCTTAGTCGTTTATTAACAAATTATTATTTTTTATAGGTCCCATGTAATAGGGGGCAAGCCTTTGCTAATGGCCTTAAAACAAATTGCCTATTTTGTTGTAGAATTATTTTGTTGTCTAAGATTTTAAATTCTCTTTTTCACGAATTAAAACTAACACGGTGTAAATAAGTGTACGCCAACCTTTATAGATCAAACTGGCTCGTAACCACCGTTTTACCAATTTGATCCAGTTCACTAAAAATATTAAAACTTCCTTGAATGCACGGAATACTAAAATCCTTCGTTTTGTGGAGACTTGTTCAATTTTGTCCTATTTTCCGTGCGGAAAAAGAGGGTGGCCAATATAAAGTTGGTCGAGGCTCTTAGTAGGCTCGTCAACTCCTCCAGTTAACCCAATCTTTTTTCGCGTTTCACAGAGATTAAATTTAACGTCTGTCGTTCAACTTTGTAAGCGTTTTTTTTTTCGACTAAAAACTGCGAAGTGACAAGGAAGTTTACTGAGTTATTAAGCCCCATCATTTCAAATACTTGAACGATATCAAAGTGAAAACTGGGGGTTTAACTTCTCTAGTTGATTAGTTACTGATGTCGTAAAATTTGAGAGTTTTTTCTTTCTGTTATGTTTTAACTGGGTAAAGGTTGAATGCTTATGTCACGATTACAGGAAATAGGAATGGGTAGGTAGATCTCTCTACTTCGAATTATGAAGACTTATTAATAAAGTAAAATAGAAAAAAAAAACATTTTAAGATCTGACTCAGGCAATTAACAATATTTTTTATTAAGAATATGCTACACCAAATATCGAGCCCTGTGCTGTGAACTTAATAACATACTGGACAGATCCAAACTAACAAACTAATTGAGCACACGTTTTTGTCATTAATGGACATCGAACCCGAAACCTCGTGTTCAGCAGACGCAACTAGTGAACCGAGGAGGTAATCAACATATTTTCGATATATTCCTCTATCCACGAGGTATCCTAGAAGGGTGTTTTCCTTGTAGGGAAATGAGAAAATATTTGTACTAAGTACTAATTAACATTCCTTTAAATAATTAATAACGTTCTTAGCCGAAACTGAGCATAACAAATTGCTAAACAAATGTAGGTCAAACTGAAAGTTTCTAACATGAGTAGAGACATTAAGACTAATTAGAAATTAACCTAATGAAGCATATTATATATACATACGTAGTGCAGTTAAACACTTCAAGGATGACGGAGTATGAAATGGAATAGCAAAGATACTTACGATTGAAGACTGCTAATAGCTATATACGTGAAAGCATTAGTCAAAGCAGCAACCGTTGTATCTCCAAAGAGGTAAGCAGTGGTGCATCACACTAACATTCCCAATTAACAGGTCACATTTTTAAGAATTTATTTAAAGAATAACCCATAACTGGTTTTGGCAAACCCGAAAACGAATCCGGGGCAAACGTAAATAAATAGAATTTACGAAGGATATATAAATTTTTCTTATAACTAAAAATGTATACAAAAATACACATAAGTATATTAATATGTATATATCAGAATACATATTATGGTTATAAATAACGTACAGGATGAGATCCATCTTCCCATGGGGGTGTCGGATACAATAACGAATCAAGGCTTCGCTGTTCAAGGTCATATGTACATTATGTACTTGTAATATTGTAGGTAAATCATGATGTGTTGAGGAACTAATATGTATTATTTGCGAATGGAAAAAACTTAGGGAATAAGTTAAAAATATAATAAATATAAATGTGTCTTAGTCATTGATAATAATATACAAAAATTTAAAAGTTTTTCTAAAATATATTTCTAACTAAAACCCAAAAAAAACTTGTATTTTATTCAGTTGGTAAGTTGTATAGTAATTGAAATTCTAGTAGTTTTTTTGTAATAACAACTCTATTCTCTTCTAGTCAAGTCTCTCTACTCTGGATCTTAGAAATCTTTGACGCAGACAAAACCGCGGGATTCAGTTTTAGTAACACAAAATCTATTCTGAGTAAAACAACTGAAGCGAATAAGCTTAGCAAATTACATTTACGAGTATTTATAATTAGTTATTTTAAGATTGAAGCCTGAATCGTATGAGCGAGAGAATTTACGAGATTGTAAATATTTTCATGAGTTATGTACAAGTTTATGTTTGCACATTACAAGTTGTGAGTTTAATGAAAACTCTTAGCTATACAACTTTACGAACTTATACATTTTGTTGGGGTGTGTTGATTTGATTAAACTTGAGATATAAAGGTGTACGATTACCAAGATTTACTTTATGGCGGTTGCTGATGGCTTTAAGGTTTACACATACTAAATAGACTGTACCTACTTAAGTATTTTAAAATATGAGAAACTTATAATATAAACAATGTGTGGTCGGGAGCTGCTCTTAAGATTTTTTCTTGGACTAGTCTCTTCCATTTTCCAAGGTCTGTAACGAAATACTTGGTCGATAACGTTTAAAAAATCATCATCATATCAGCTCAATGACGTTTACTACTGGACAAAGGCGTCAACTTCCGCCACAGCGAGCGATTGCGCGAGCGTCTGCATCCAACGATCACCCACCACCTTTATTTACCTGGCCGTCGCGTCGGTGCATCTCGTATAATAAAATATATTTCCAATAAATACTCATAAAATGATGTCCCCAATCTGCAGACCAATACTATTAATTACAATTTCTCTTTTCAGGTAAAGTACCTGTAGAAACTCGTCCCATGGCTGAGACAGAGTTTTTAATGAGGTCCCGGGATTAGGGGGCACGGGATAATTTTCCCGGGAACTTTAATGAGACGTTCGAGTGTACAAAATCGGGTAGGAAAAGAAAATTTTCTTATTAAGTTCACAAGTTTTATGGAGTGTTTTTAAAGTATTCTTTTGGTATATAATTTGGGTGAAAGTGATTTGGGTTGTGTCATAATTATGTTTTTGTTCAACATGCTGCTGTTTTGTTGAGTAGCTTGTTTTCTTTGAATTTTAGTATATTTCTTCGCAAATTGAACAAAAATGCTTTCATAACACCGTAAGTATTTACGTAAAACTTATTATATAACGATTTATTTATAAAAAATCGTCATAGGTGCGGTCTTGTTTTAAATTTTCTACAAAATGTAATTCTACATATTTAATTTCATATCACTTTGAATTGGGTTTTAGTGTTATTAAATTTTTCTGTTATACATTATATAGGCGGCACAAGATCGCTCGCTGTGGCAGAAATTAGATGTGTCCAGCAGTGGACGTCATCGGACTGATATGATGATGATGATTTACCATAGTAATAAGAGCCCGAGATAACAAAATGTGAAATTTATCAAATATGTAGGTATGATACTTACGTAGTTGAGAAAATATTTTATTCTAAATGTTCGAATTATATTTTAATACTTCAGATTCACAAGTATTGTTACCAAACTTTTAGTATTGCAATATTAAACAATAAATATTGATAAATGTTCTGCGTTGGATAAATTATATCAAATGTCCAACTGTTGACAGTTGGACGCTTTGATTGATTAAAAAAGTTGATCACATGAAATTTAGCATAGATTTCTAATCACGTCTAGGGGTAGGTAGAGAATATAGTGTACTAATTGCTTCGATTCATTCAAATACCTGAACCATGTTGTGGGTTCGGTCTTTCTTGTGACAAATATATGTACGGGTCCACAAGTAGCTGTTCTGAGCCTGGGTGAACTTTGTTAATTGTGTGTCATTATTGCCAGTGCTATCCTTACGAGTCTCCGCAGATACATCAGAATATTCTTCGGACGTATCTTTAATATGCCTAAATTTATTGACTTTTACTTATATATAAATTATATGTATGCAATATATGTATTTCTTTTTACCTGATATGCGACGAAATTGCCGTCAGAAATTTGCGTAGATTTTTAAAAACCAATATGTACTACCTTAGAGACCTAAATATGTGAGACATCGAACAACCACTATCATTTATCATTAATGTTCGTATATTAGTAATACATACGCAGTAATACATTTATGCTATAGTTAACAACATTAGCATTCACTGAGCGCTAATTAATTGGTATAATTGATATGTTACACTGATAATTCTAGACTATAATGTCACATGTTTCAACTAGCACGACTGGCTTCTGCCTGCGGATTGGCTCGTATAGGACGTCGGCAAATAGAACTCATATCCTATGTATCTTATGTGTCATTAATGCTTCTATGGTACAACGGGAGTATGTACCTACTACTGCTGCGCAAGAGGTCCCGGATTCGATGCCCGGGTCGGCCAAAATGGTATTGAGTATATATTATGAAATTTCAGTTTCAACAAGTGCGCCTACTGCCCAGTTGATGGCAATATAGACTCGCTTTCTAACATAGCTAGCGAAGTGTGGCTGTGATGCGTATCTGTCTATCCTTTTTTCGGGGAAAAAGCGTAATGCTATGAATTACACAATAGTATGTAATAATTATGTTGTCTTCTTTTTCAACATCCTAAAGTAACGCTTTCACAGCTTAACCGCTGAACACATCATTATGTAATTTAATATAGGAACAGTTCGAACCCTGGAGTAGGTACAAAGCTAAAACGACCGCCAAGTCTTCTATAAATTAGTTTCCTAACCAAACATTCAGTTATCTATACAATAAATATACTATATATCCTATGTGGGTAGGTAGTGTTTTCTTACTATCACTGTATTGGACTTGTAAGCCTCGGAAATTGAATGTCAACAACGTTTCCTAATAGTATTGTCTCAGATATTGGCTGTCATATCTATAGATAGTATGTACATATAGCTATATACGTACTAAGATGGAATGATAAAGGATACAGCCCAGTGAGGTGCACTGAATGATGTTGTTGTCAATCTAGTTTTGGACTGGGTGACCCACTTTGGTATAATCGAACACAAAACAAACGTGTATTGCCTCGAAAGGGGTAGGCAGAGGTGCATCACACCAATATTTAGCCATTTCGCCAGCCATGTTAAAGGGGTCGGCGTATCGTCAAAAGTCGGGTTCATTTCCTAATTCTAGATTGACTGATTATATTATTTAATGACAAAAAAACTCAGTAGGTATCGTTTTTCCTGTCCGAGAATCGAACCTTAAGACGTACGTTACTCTGCCGCTGCAACATAAAGGTCCTGGTATTTTCATATTTCAGTAATTGGTGTTTTATAATATCGTAACAAATTTTAAATGATACTATGGACTTGATATAATCTTTTGGAAAATCCACGGGAAAAAGTCAGTAATTGAATGGAAGTTTAGTATGAATATCTCAATAAATGTACCCATAGGCAGTTAAAGCAGGTAGGATAGTTAATATTATATAAAGATATTTAAGGTAATCTTATGACATTCACGCCAATAACTTCCAAGTGATCAATTTCAAGCCCAAACTAAGTTTCATCCGTTCATATTTTAACTTGAAGAAGATAAAATTAACATATTATCGCGTCAGCAGATATTAACTCATGAATATTTTCTTGTGGTAATAAAACTTGCTTGTTATATTATACGCTAACAGGATTTTCAGGATTTAAGCGTTAGATAACTTTAATACAGTCATAGCCCTCGGTTTTATTTTATGTTGGATAGCCCATTTATCGAGGAAGGTATATAATTATATAGGCTATATAACATCACGCTACAACGCCCAATAGGAGCTGAGTAGTAGCTAAATAAAGAACGACGGGAGCGAAGCCCCGCGCGACGTCTAGTTTTAAATTAAAAACAAGTAGGATAAGAGGATTATTATTTAAAATTTTAAGATATTTACACTAACTAAAATAAATGTCTAGTAGGAAAGTGGATAAATTGTATTGTTCTCTAACAAATCTGTGTCGTTTCGTCGTCGTGTCGTGTGTTCAAATTAGATCTTAGTATAAAAAACAGCGCCAAAATGTTCCCATTCATTTTGGAATTTTTTCTCCAACTTATTAGTTAATTGCATTCGCAAGCGTTAAAGGAATTCCTTATTTGCATAGAAAATAAATGCAAGCGTCGAGGGGCGGCATTACTGCGCTTAAATGTACGAAATCGGATTGTTTTTAGTATTGTTTGTTAGTTTATTTCGAGTACAAAAAGATTTATTCATAAAGTATTTTTGTTTAGATTTTTTGCAAGATTCCCGCAATGGGTACAGAAAATTTTCTTATCCAAACGATTATATATCTAGGATAGGCTTGTACCTTTACTAACTAAAATTTGGATAGATCGGTGTACAGTGTTTATGTGTTATTAATTTATCAAACAGTCAGACATTATCCTGCTGCCAAAAAAAAATTAGATATCTAAAAAAAAAGTATTTTTTTCTTAGAACCTTGTTATGTACTACATTAACAATATGTCTTTATAAAATGGCACCCTCTATTTGAGTTTAATTTTTTTTTCTATTATTAATAATTCAGACCCGAATTCTACACATTACTATTGTAATTTATTTTTGTACCCAAGATATGTCCCCGTATTTTTTATTTTGTATCCACCCCTAAGAACATTTGTTTATTTTTTACAAAGTGCAACGTTAATTTGAATGCGATCGCATTAATTTAATGTCAAGGGGGATTTATGGCAATATTTCACGAGGGATTCCGGGGATTTTAATTAACGATTATAACTCCAAAAGTTTAAGCATCCGTGTTGTGTTCCTTATAATTTATATTTTTTTGTTACACGAAATTCGGTGTGATGTAATTTTTTTCCTCATGTATAGTCGATGTGGCTTTGATTATCGATTTGGGCAAAGACGCTAATAGATTTTTCTGTCCTGAAATCTTAGTATCAAAGGTAAAGACTTGTCTTAAAACGTCCGGCAACCTTAGCCGATAAGTTTGGTAACGATGCTTTACCTACCCAACTTCGAGGGCGAAAGGAGTGAAGCTTCTTTTGTTTTTGTCGCACTACCAGTATACAACAGTTACAGTAAAGTAACTTTGCGATATATTTGGTAGTCTATACATTTTAAGACGTTCTACGTCTGTGTGTAATTTGTCTTCGTTAATGGATTTGTAAAGTTATTTCCTAGTGCAATTAAAGTGAAAACATCTTTTAAACACATTACAGCTTATTTTCAACACAAATATTTTCTCCAACTAAATCCAAGTGCACCTACAACAATCTTGTCTCCACATAAGATACAATGAGAAATAAAACAGACACCTTGTCTCTATTCCAACAAAAACAACAGTAGATAAAGTGTTCCTGTTTTCCTCTTCACAAAATGCACAACTTTGTGAACTGCCCCTTATTTATAAATATAAGAAAACAGAGTGGTTACTTAGGGTGGCTATTTTCACCCCCGATACTTAATGCGAGTAGCCATTCTCTCCCCTAAGTTGTCAAATAACTTATTGCTTTAATGAAACGCTTCCGATTCTCGATACGATACGAAACAGAAGTGGCAATCATATTGATTAAGTTAAATTAAATGTGTTGATCATTTGTTTTATTGTGGGAATTACTTTGTTAATAATATACTTTGCTCGTATAAAACTTATAAACAATTGTGCGGATTGATCTATAAATGTACTTGTCTTAACGGCTATTTTACCAATGCTGCTATCTATCGATGGACTGACTAACGTAGAGATAGAATTTTGACATATTTTGTATGGAGCATAAGTCAAATATATAAATATCAATAATATGTATCTAATAGACTATTACTATATAGTACCTACTTATTTTAATATACGTAGGTGAAACTACGTGCATAACTAGTTTATTTTAACCAAAGCATTCGTAGCAAAAATTATTAGAATTTTTCATAAAAATATTTTAAACTTACGACAATTAGAACACCATGAGGATTAAATATCTAAATTATATATTATTATTTTAATTTATTATAACAATTTCTTTAATATTGCGCTGTATTCGCCGATCATCTAAACGTGACAACTCTGTTTTGGTGCACTAAGTAAGCTTGGTACAGAAATGTTTATAAGTTATTATAAAATAACTTTGACTCTATTGTTCAACAATTTTAATATCTTAGGTGAGCACACATAAGGTTCACTCTTGACTAACACAGTATCCTTTTAAGCTTTTTTCCTTGTGAGACGGAATTATATATGATCATGTTAAATTATCGTAACATGTTGTAGACAAAATAAACCTTTAAAAGTTAAAATGAGACTTTTCACCTTCGTAATAAAAGTGAATATACAATGCATGAATATAAAAGTTAACGTAGACGCCGTTAAATTGGAATGTTCTAGAAATTTATTATCACAAATTGTAATAGCAACGTTTATTCTAAATACTGAGTCACAGACTATTGTAACATAAAACTAAATTATTTACACTCTCTTGACAATTTGACATAAAAGAGAATACAATTTTATTTAATGTACAATACGTTTTATTTGTAAACTACCCAAGGTCAATTCTCACCTACCCAAAGACAATCCGTTCTGAGGTTTATAGGTGAGAATAAACAAACTGTCTAACAACCAGCGCTATAACATTTTGTTGTAGCAAAAAGCTGAGACAGAAGTCGTTTTTTTATTATTATATTATTATTCCTCTTTATTTCAATATGTTCTCAAAAAAAATAAATTTTTAAATAATATATACATTTTTAATATAATTTTTATATTTTATAAAAATTTGGAGACCCACCGGTATCGGGTACAGGGACCAATCTACCGGTGCTTAGGGCTCCAGAGAAAGGAACCTCTCACAATGCGTGCCGTGTCCAGAAGTACTGCCTTGGCCTACGACCCATCCATCTAACGCGAGCATCTACAGGTGTCGATGGAGATATTATTATTAAGATAGTGCTAAAATGTACAATAGTAAAGTTTAAAAAAAATATTCTAAACAACAAACTTGATTTGTAGTGTACAAACATGAAATTTCATCTTTATCTTTATAAATCGTATGCAATCAAAATGGGGCTCAGAATAATTAATTAACAAGCTCATGTGCTAACTAATCATAGAAGCTTGTTTAACTAAAGGGGATTAATATCTTGAGATTAGACGTAACTGTGTACATGTGAATTGATCCCTAGAGGGTACACTACAAGTTATACAACGTCTTAACGTTAAACGAACACATTAAACCTTTTGAACCTAACGTCGTCGGCTATATTCGACAAACGCAAGCGTGACCTGACCGCCGATGTTGGCTATAGTCAACAAAACTGAGGCCCATAAAAATATAAGATCAAGATAATATCTTAAAAACTGAATTTCATGGATTGGCGCTCGGGGCGCGGAGATGCGTGATACGGTCAAAGGGTTTTATAAACTGCATCGGTGGAGCAGTGGGTTCGATTCTCGGGTAGTAAAAACCGTATTTTTGTCATAATATTCTCAGTTTTAACCCGAAGTTTAAAAATATCCGATAGCCAAAAGAGAAGAAGAGGTTTTTAAAGATCCTTTAAAAGATTCCGACTTTTCATGGGTGAAGTCACGTGCAGACCTAAATAAGAATTATTTCAGGTATAGAAATTTATGATATGTGATAACAGCTAAGTAATTTGTGTAATGCTACCTAACGTACCTAAATACGCATCTAGAAAACAACATTTATAGAAAAATAAGTCTTATTTCATTAAAGTAGAAGTGATTTTCCCTTGGCCATATGATGGAGTTATATCACCCATACTTCGAATGGTACAATTGGTAATATTCTGATTCAATTAATATTGTAAGTGATATGTTTCTTGACGCCGTGTTGTGTTGTGGCTTGTGACTCGACAACCATTTGTGTTCTCTGATTACTCTCTGGTATGTAAGGAGTGTAGGTATTCGTGAAGTTCATAGCAATTGATAGTAGATGGTTTCCGTTAGTACATACTTAAGTTTGTCTCTATAGAATATGAAAATTCAGTTTTGGTCCAGGCCAGAATTCGAACTCGGACCTCTGGCGGAGCAGTCGTATACACCTGTGTGTGACGCACCTCTACCTAACCCTTTCTAATAATCGTTATAATCGTTTATTGCCAAATTTTGTACAGAACAATAATAATATTACATTGGTCCCAAACTAGGCTAGGCCTGTATCTTGGGCACCGAACACAGAATTATCACAATAGATCTGATACAATAGAATCGTGACAGTTCACAGACGTTGATTATCATTTTAATAATTTGGTTTATTTTAATTATGACACAATATTTAAGCTTATACATTAATTACTAAGAGACAAATCGTAGAATTTTGAAACAGAAACATTAAACTTAAACTTTAGTAGTATAAAAACTAAAATTACTTCTATAAAAAAATAAAAAATATACATATTATTTATAGCATAGCTTTGAGTGTGTGTGTGTGCGTGTGTGTGAGTGTGTGTGTTATGTTGTGTAGATACATTCCTCTAGAATGATTTTAACATAGGATTTTGAAGAAGTACTGTTCGGTTTCAGTGTATGACATGTCAATCAATTTTGGTTTAATATATTTCTTAAAATTATAATATTTTATGTGTTTTATGTCCATAGCAGAATTAAGTTTATTGTAGATATGTGTGTGAAGAAAATTAGGTAACCGCTGGGCAAAACGGGAATTTACGGAGATGGGTGGAATTTTAAATTTTCTTTTCTTTTGTAATGAGTCAAGGTCGCTTCTTTTTAAGGTTTTTTGGTGAATCTTATAAGCTACTGTTGAGATATAGAGTTTGCGTACGCTTAAGAGATCAGCCTCCGAATAAAGGAGTTGTGTTGGATAGAGAAACGGTTTGAAAAGCATGACTTTTATGACAGCCCGTTGAGCTCTTTCCAGTTCTATCATGTGTGCGCTGGCTGCTCCGCCCCAAACCGTAATACAGTATTGCAACAAAGATTGACAAAGTGCCGAATAAATGAGCATCCTAATTGAAACAGGTGCACAGTCGCGGATAAGTTTCATTACGTAAATTTGTTTCCGAGTACGTTTAGATAGTTCAGATATCTGTTGTCTGAATGACAGATGTTGGTCAATTATAATGCCTAGATATTTCAGTTGATCCACTTTCTCAATCTCATTACATTGGCATTCGCTAGATATTTGTGAGCTGCGGCAAGCATGGTCGTGAAGTTTGACTGTCCGGTTAGGTATATTTGTGGCACAAGTTTTTCTGAAAACGATGTATTTGGTTTTGGACGGGTTTAGGGTGAGTAGGTTTGAGTCTAGCCATGATGTAATTTTGGTCATACCCCATTCCACTTGACTATAGAGTTTATTCCAGTTAGTCTCGTGAAACAGGATGGCCGTGTCATCGGCGTAGCGAGATCAGTATTCGGAATATCTTTACGTAGAATATCATCTATGTAGATAGTGAATAGTGTTGTCTCTTTCTATTTTCTTTGTTTTTTCAATATTTTGCAACTGAAACGTTAAATAAATCATTTTAAATTAAATGAAAGATATATCTATTAAATCTTTTATTAATAAAACCAGATATAAAATAATGCCAAATTTTGTTAAAATTCTTAAATTTTAGGTAGTCATAACTTTTAAATGGATTGTGGCACTGAGATGATCATCCGGGTTAAGCAACGTTCAGCAAGGTCAGTCCATGATGGGTGACCGTTTATCACTTGTGGTATGGTGTGGTAGTCGTTAAGTGAAGTTGGAAACCTGGGTGACTTAATAAATTCCAACACTAGGGTGTGCCTCAGGCCCATTCGATAAGAAAAAGATCAGATTGGGTAGTAGTCTTAGATTATTAAACCAAATCTTGGTCCCTATTAAAAATGTGTTCTATTAGTTTGGACACCCAGTATACTGACCATTGGACCCTGCACGCAGCAGCCACTAATTGTCACTAGCGGTTGTAAACTAACCGAGCAGCGTACATGTCGCCATTTGCATAAACATCCACTGCCTTAATGTTTGTTATCACACGTTGTGATAATGAAGCTTGTTGCTAAGCAACACGAGCCTACAGAGAAAGACTAGAGAAAAGCCTAGTTGAATTGTATTTTCAGAGATATTTACTTGGAATTATATATTTTGCATAGCACAGTACCTATGAAGTAAATTAGGATCTTACAAACTTAAAAATAATGTGCAAAAATATTGGTGTGTTCAAGAAATGCATCAAAAATTACATTACATAAGTAATTCTTAAATTTAATAGTCTCAAGAAAATTAAGTATAGTAAAATGTTTAAAAAAAACGATACGTTGGTCCAGCAGTGGTAGTGATAATGTTTTAGCATATAACTGGAACTATATTTAAACTTAATAACCGTATAAATGCCAACAATAATTACCTCAACACTATATTTTATATGGCAACACTGACATTTTTAAACGTTGGCAACACTTGTTATTTAAATGTGTCGTTTTTCTTCTGCGAGGAGCGGTAATATTATTCGCCGTCATCTTTTCTTTACACAAATGATTCTAATTAGTGTAATTTGAATGTTGCGAGCTTCGTAAACGTGTATGGTACAAGTACTCAAAGAATTCGGTATATTATTATAATAAGCAATTCATGTATATAAATGAAAGTCGCTTTTGTTTGGTCACTGCTCAGCACCTATTGGCCGTAGCCTGATGTCAAAATTATTTTAGTGTTGGATAGCCCATTTATCGAGGAAGGCTATAATATTTTTTCAAATCTGACCAGTAGTTCCTGAGATTAGTGCGTTCAAGCAAATAAACAAACAAACTTTCCAACTTAATAATATTAGTATAGATACATACATTTTATACACTGTATATTGTCGAGGGTTTTGTGGTTACCGCCGCTCATGGACGTCGGCAATGTTAGGGGCACAGCCATGCCGCTGCCTACCTAGAGAGGATATCTCTCTTTAAACCTCGTTTGAAGAAGGACATGTCATTGCGCTGAAGATACCGCTGTAGGAAGTTTACCCCAGTGCCGGCACGTGCGTGGGAGGTTCATGAAGGAAAGTTCACTGGTACCGATCCGACATATTACTATAATGATGCCGTTTATAGAGTGTGTGAGAAAATAAAAGTTTAAAATGAGAAGTCCGCTCTAATCTTATAAATTAAACGATTTACAAGCACACCTGCGAGCTACAATAGTAATAATTGTAGGAAAACTCAAGCTGAACATTGTTGAGCGCTTCAGTTGTTGAAATAATTATGTTTCTAGTATAAAAACATTGTTAATATAATACTCGTATATTATTTTACTTACATGTATAATATATTTAATTCATATAACTCTTCTGTTCGTATAGGTAACATAAACTTCTCCTAAACGGCCGAACTCTTTCTGAGTGTATGAGTTCACTCACTCAAACACTCAGAAAGAGTCCGGTCGCTCTAGATTTATGGATCACAATTGACCTGGCAGGGTCGCGCTAGACAGTTTCTGGGATTCACAGGACAACGTCTATCGTGCCCGTTAGTTTATTTGTAATTATACTCCAATATCTCAGAAATCGCCATTTGAAAGAAAATTCGCAGTTTCAGTAGGTAAAGTATTTATATACAAATTGGTGCGTTTATTTTAAAAATTTTGTAACGCTAGTGGTGCTATTTAGTAAAATTTTAATACCGCAGTCAAATAAAGTTGTTTATTCAAATAGGTCGCATGCATGTTACTTATGAACGTCAAATTATTATTTAAGTGATAGCCCGTTTATTGTGGAAGGCTAGAGGCTATATAACATCACGCTACGACCAATAGGAGCTGATTAGTGGTCAAACAAAAATATAGGAGCGAAGCTTCGGCAACAGCTAGTTACTTATATTCTAACAGTGAAAAAAGACAAAAATAAACTCTTTCAAGGCACAGACGCCATCACGAAGTAGACACACGTAATTATACAAGTCGCGTCCACAACTTAATTGGACACACGAAGGCTTTTAGCTAGTCCTGTAACGTGTCTCATGCATCACTACAGTCAATAAAGGGTGTCAGCAGAGCTTGTGGTTCGTTCTGCGAATGTTACTGCAGAAAAAGTTAGCGCAAGATGTCTCATTGAGGTTCACTCCCTGGGTCGGGCAAAAACAGGTTGGGGATTTTCTACCTTGAAATTCTGAGTATCAACTCGAAATCTGCATATTATGTGCTCGGTTAATAGAAATCTGACCCACTGTTACATGGCACCAAACGTAGCTGGAGAAATGTCTGCTGCTGTGGTGCACCTCTGCCTACCCCTGAAGGTACCTAATATCATGTTTTTTGAAAGTAAGTAACATGAACTTTGGCCTGTTGGTCTAGTGGTTAGTGACCCTGACTGCTAAGCCGGAGGTCGTGGGTTCGATCCCCACCCAGGACAAATCTTTGTGTGATGAGCATAAAGATTTGTTCTGTGTCTGGGTGTAATTTATCTATAATATGTATGTATTTACAAAAAAAAAATGTATTTAAGTAGTATATCAGTTGTTTAGTACCCATAACACAAGCAAATATAATTGCTTACTTTGGGACTAGATGGCGCTGTGTGAATGTGGTAGAATATTATTATATTATATTATTATTATATTATTATGAACTTGATAGCAACTTATAAATCTACACTTAATATAAAGCATTTTTTTTTAGATTTTTTTTGTTTATATATGGCTAGATGGGATGACCTAATGTAGGTATATCTGATTATATGACCTAGACAAAGTTTGTAAGATGATTAAAAGTGCACGGCGTTTATAATAGCTGCATAGTATCATGATCATGACGTTTTAATCCCGCGAAACAAGAATCTCACATGAAATCGATAGGTACATCAACATCAAACACAGCTGCAAATTTGAAAAATAACCAATACAATAACCCTAAATTAAATAATTTATCCGATATATCCGCAGTACACTCCGCTCAATCAACCCTTTAACTGTTCGGGGTGACCGTTACACACTAGCAAATTATGACCCGGTTAATTAACATATCGACGCTGAAATTTTAATTTCACATACGACACCGATCAATGGTCAGATGCTGCCGCGATTTTCAGATAATTAACCCTCGCCTGCTGGTCGAATGAACGATGATATATTTAAAAACGTGTCGAATGCAGTTGATTGATTAATTTCAGTGGATGTTGTTTGGTTTAATTTATTATCGATGAAATTTGGTAGAGAATAGTCGGTTTTCGATGTATGTTTTCAATAATCTGATAAAAGCTGTTGAGTAATTTTGATAATTGAAACAGCTTGATTTATTTGATAGAAATTTACAATTATTCTGGTTACATACTTTAAAATACAAGAGTTCTATGAAGCTAGTTTGCGTATAATAAAACTGCATTGCCTACAAAAGCCTTTTATTGTACAAAAAGTAAAAAACAAGAGGAATATTACAAGCGAACCACAGCGGAGCGAGTGCATTAACCAAATTCGTCGGCAATATCTCGCTAAGTGGCCTATCTATCCGAATATCCGCATAGAAGCTTGCCGTACTGCGCTCATAATAACCTTTAGACGATATAACAGCGTTTAGGGCTGTCAAATTGAAAATAAAAAAGTTCAAATTTTCATATACTAATAGTAATAAATCTTTCATTCTCATTTGTCTAACATTATCATAATTATAGGAAAGTTTTGACATTAATTAATATTTTTCATAGAAAATATTATTTTGTCTGCAAACACATACCTACTTAGAAAAAAAACTCAGTAAAAATGTAAGTAGTCTCGACATGTACCGAATTTGTCAACCCTAAAGCGTCCGTTTTCACTGCGGTCCACTCGACGAATGAGAGTTCGGATACTCGAATATTCGGATTTTAACCTGATTCAATAGTTGCAGTTGTTAAATTGACACAAGTTAAGTATCATTTTGTTTGTGGCGAGTCCCAATGGAGAATCAATTATCGTGATAAATGTTCAACACTCGATATAATCTGCGGTTAGAATGTGATGTTAGAACGATTTAATTTCATATTGCATGAGTTTATTCGAGTGGCGGAATCAGTTTACGATCGAAATTCTTTATTGTTTTGTAATATGTTAAAGCATTCATTCTGCCATTATTGATGTTGAAAAATACTGACTTAAAATTGCTATTAATTAATGCATTAATTAATAGCAATAAATATTTATATATAATTAATATTATATAAAAATATTTTTTGCAATTAATACTACACTAATAATATTTAATTAATACTAGCATGTAAGCCTCAATTTTACTAACACTTAATTATTCAATTGATGGAATTATTTTTCTGAAATAAAAAATCATTTATTATTATTAATAAATTGCAAAAAATATTTTTATATAATATATTTAAGCCTCTAACACGTGACACTGCTACCAATTTTTGCTAGCTTAGATTGTTTAGTTTCCACCCCTTTTATTTATATTTGATAGATGTAAGATCTCTTTAGATACTGACAGGCTGGCGGCTTACTGACTGTTCGATGCACAGAATTATACTCGTATGAAATTCGGCTGACAGTTCAATTTTTGTAAAAACTCATCCTAAAAATTTAAAATAGTCTCCTAAACATAGCGTAAATTTGTAAAAAACATAGCGTTAATTTGTAAAGTTCATGTACAGAGCAACATTTATAAAACTCAACCCTGTACCCGTCGTGTGAAGTCTAAAAAGCGGGCACTTATTTTTCCGCGGCCACTATTCTCTACCACACCACAGCGTGTTTCACGCCCGCACGCTTTCAATTTGCATTAAAGGTTTATCAGTTTTAATGTAAACACTAAAAGTTGCGCGCCGTCAGTGGGCCGGCCCGGGCCACAAAGACCACGTAGCGTTTACAGGGTTGCTGTTATAGTAGTTAGAGCGGCGTTTAAAGAAGATTTATTGCTATTTACATTTAGATATTTAATTGAAATAGTTTGGTAAGAGTATTATGCGAATCTTGAACTTATTTTGTCAATAGGATTGATTTTCTGAAGTCGCGACAAATGTTGTGGTTTCAATCCACCGGAAAAAATATTTGACCCTTAGAAAATTATCTCCATGAATCAAAAAAATGTTTACCTATTACTTCTAGTAAGTAGTGCATAATGGTTTTTCAAATTCTTTTATATATTTAAAAATATAAACATTAGGAAGTAAATTCAGAATCTGAAACATATTGATTATTCATATGACTCAAGGTTTTTTTGTCTCATTTTAGTATTTCAAAATATTTCGGTATTTTTCAAAAAAAAGTAAACTCGGATACCTACCTATTCAAATTATGTACTAACAAAATACTAGATACCATTATACTTATAAGAAAACATAAGTACACCAATAATACAAAACTTTTACGTCATAACATTATCTCAAACCATTTAACACTCCAACAAACCGAAACAGTAAAACACTCGTATCTTCAAAAGAGCGAAATAAGCAAAAGTTATTCACGAAACAGAAATTATATTGCGGCACAATTGCATTATTGTGTTAGTAGGAACACTAGTGGCGCCCAACGCGGGACCATTTTAATTGCACTTTTTGCGCGCTTCGTAATTACCCAGTATTACCCGGTATTACCCACCTTGGGGAGGCAAGTGTATGACGATGTTAATGTGCGGTGTGCGGCCCGGAACATCGCACAATAAACGGAACAACGTTTTGTTTGTGAGCGGAACACGGCACAGTTGAGGGTTAAACTAGTTTGAATTCGTTAGTTATAGTTTTTGTTGGTGATTGTACTTTTAGGAAACGTTTTGATGATTATAATGTTGTTTTAGTTTAACTGTTTTTGTAATTAAATGACAATAGACGCGCCCCCTAATACGGGACCTTTATACAGGGGAAGAAATGTGGGTGTATCATTTGTTAAACGTATTTTTCGTTTCATATATCTGTACCTACAATTTGTATGGAAAATTATGGCATATAAAAGTTATATTAATATATTATGACATGGTATTTGTATAGGATACTATTAAATATCTCAGGTATGGAACACGTTATTATTTCTGGGAACATGTTTCAAAGGTTGTAGGCACGTAGGTATAAATTTCCATTTATTTTCTCTAAACATGTTTAATATAGTTCCAACATAAGTATTTTTTATTTTCATTTGTTTGGTATTCAGGCATAAAATATATATTAGGTAAGTATATTACATATACAGGGTGGAAAGCAAAAGCACGAAACGAAAACCGGATTTAGTACTAGTGACACACAGTGATGCACAGTTCACACAATTTCAGACCAGTAAACTCAGATGCACAATCATTCATCGGTTACTACAACGTGTGATATTACTATTTATAAATTTAAAAAAGAGTAAATAATATTGGCATTTTTAAATGAATTAAATTAAAAAATCGAAGCAACGAATTAATTAGCATGATGTAATGACAAGAACAATTTTGAAATTGGTGTTTTCCAATCTTGCTTCTCTTGTAGGCCTTACGTCTGTTTGTGGTATAATAAAAATGAAATGAAAGAATCAAATTAAAGCTGGCCCAGTCAGTATTTTAATAAAAAAGTAATTTTCCTCAGAGATAGATCATTATCTTCAACAATAACTCAAGGAACTGATTCTTCTACCATTATTCGGAACATAATTCGGTTTGTTCCATATTTTTACCATTCCATTGTATTTTTTCTTATAATACTCATTGTGTTTCGTATCATTTTATTGTATGTAAACCGGTACAAGGATGTATAATGTATGGAAAGATTTTATTTTTGTCGTAATATAATTTAAGCAATGTACTTTTTTCTTAGCTTGGTAGAGATTTTGCTTCGGTGACTTCGATTCCCGCGATGAGCAGAAATGGTTTTCGAATTTACAGTCTTGAAATTTTTTTCAAAAACTGTAACACTCGCGAATCATCATCATATCAGCCTATCGACGTCCACTGCTGAACATAGGCCTCACCTAATTTACGCCACTGCGAATAGTATACACATATTGAAAAATTGTGATGACGTCACGCGCTCATAATATTTAAAAGTACCTGTAGTAAATAAATACTGACGAGTTACGTCCGTCACCACGATCTGTCAATTCCAGCATCTGTGTCTGTATCAAGTCCATTCGATAAGAAAGAACCCCGATCGGTACAATTCGATCGAAAGGACGGGCTAGCAAAAGAGGTATAAACTGTCTTATTATCACCTCGGAATATGGACATGGAAATAGGCTCGCCCTCTATTATATAGGACTGAAAATGACGTTGAAACATGCTTGTTATACACTTCTTTACCCCCCCAGTCGGGGATAAAAGATTATCGTATCCAGTATATCTTGTATCCTTGTGTATCCATAGCGGAATGTGTCGAGGGTATTACAGAGAACGTTCAACGGTTTTCATGTTTTGTTAGAGCAAATCCTCCAGCGCCATCTTTGTTGAGGTGCGGTGGGCGCGACTGTACTTTAGGACTACACTTCTAAGGACATAACCATACATATGGACTCAATGTTTTATGAACAAACGGATGGAATAATTTTAGGAATATGTACGAGTTTATTTTGGCTCTTTTCAGATTCTCAACTACGAGAAATATGTCATTCAATGTATTCTTTAGTTTTATATGACTTCAAAGCTCATTGAGCTATAATAATTATTATGTACCTACCTATTAGTAAAATTGCACTCGTTCGGTTCTGGGTATTCTGTTAATTTTATACGGGAGAGAAGATACACAGCTAATAATAATAATAATAATAATATAATAATATTCTACCACATTCACACAGCGCCATCTAGTCCCAAAGTAAGCAATTATATTTGCTTGTGTTATGGGTACTAAACAACTGATATACTACTTAAATACATTTTTTTTTTTTTGTAAATACATACATATTATAGATAAATTACACCCAGACACAGAACAAACCTTTATGCTCATCACACAAAGATTTGTCCTGGGTGGGGATCGAACCCACGACCTCCGGCTTAGCAGTCAGGGTCACTAACCACTAGACCAACAGGCCAGTCACAGCTAATAGTTTATTGTTGTCATACCGACGAGGAGAGAACGAAGCCCATCACAAATTTTATCTATGTATATTATATAATCAGGGCATTATTACTACATTAATATAGTCTGACACAAATAGCTTCTAGTATTTGATAGCACTTGTAGCACAGTAGCGCCCTCATTGTGTCGTCGTTACCGCACAGAAAGCCGTGTCATACTAAAACATTTTCCTATGCATAATCTGTTGACTTCATCACATTTTCACAATTATACCACATGTGACGTAGTACGAGTAAAGTATTTCTCATGCCAACTCTCTTCTATTTCATGAAAATAGGTGTAGTTGTTTAGCCGTGAAAGTATATCACATAAACAGACTTATTTTTGCATTTATAAAATTAATAAGGCTAGTTTGGTTATTAAATGTAGTTTGGTTTATTTAATGGACAATTTCTCATCCAGTATTTTTTGCCACTAGTCTGTAAGCACCCTAAACAGTTTAAAGGTAACAGAGATTATACCGTGTGATGTACATTTTTGTGTTTATCCTCGAAAGGAATATTCTAATAGGATTTAGGATAAAAGTACTTTCAGTGTAACAGTAGTATTGTGGTATTATTATACAGGCTGAGTTCGGTTTGTTTTTTTTTTTCATATTTTATATAAAAACAACTATTGAAAGAAAACAATGCTTTGTTGTAGGAATATTTCCAAACACACAATACTTGGGCAAAAGGTACACGGGTACTGAGAATAACTTAGTATCTTGGGTCAAATAAAATATTGTTGTTTAATATGTACATTTCTGGAATCTCATTCTTAAGTTTTATAGTTCACTAACAATCTGTCCATATTTTAAAATAAACAAATAAATAAACAGCCAAATCGGATGATCCTTACACAAATTAATTTCTTATATACTTACACAATTCATTTTTATTTATTAAATCTAAATTAATCTAAGATATCACTCATTCAATCTTAGATTGTTTTAAGACTAAACAGTAATGATAGTTTCAATTTCTTTTTAATAGGTATTCATTCTAAAGTTTTATTGTTACTTTCCATTTACGCTGCCTTCCTAAGAAAAATAGACGCAATTGCATTATATGTATAAGCTGTGTGAAAAACATATGTTTGTTAACTATATTTAGATACAATTTCCCTTGAACATGACATGCAGTTCTGCCGCTGTTATTCGCTAGGGAAGTAAAGTTCACGAGAAAAACTACGTATAAACCTTTACACGCTACCCAAATTGTAAATTACAAAAGATTGTAACTATCCATTTTTTTTCAAAAGAGTGGCGTGAGTTTCTTGCCAGTTCTTCTCATAGTTCCACGAAGCGAACTGGTCGTAGGCAAATTTGCTGACACTACTTTTCGGATAACCTGTTACATTCTTAATTTGTGACTTTCATAATTGTTACCTTGTAACCTAGATGAATAAACGAGATTTCATTTCAATGTAAAAGTTCTTAATATATCAATATACATGTGCACCAAGCCATATAATTAGTATACATCAATATCGTGATTACCAGGGCTCTTCAGCTTAACGAGTTGAAACTTGGAAGGGCGTTCATTTGTTTCTCAAACGAGCGTTCTTAATATCGCTCGTAAATCGTAAAAAATTAAATCTGGTTATAACTGGCTGTACCTTGCTTTGGTTTATCAATCGTTTAATCATCTTGTACTATTAAATGAATTGGCCCAATTTCGTCCCCCGATCCCCCTCCCGATCCTCAACGTTTTTCTTTTAGTATTTATCAAAAAAATAATCCTTCGCATTTCCATTTTTTATTTTAGACAATACTTACCTACCTACTTGTGTTATAGTTTTAAATACAAAATCAATTATCTAGGTATAATTTTATCAAATACCTACTACATATGCAAATAAAATATAATTTCAAGGTATTTAAAAAATCACTGTACACAGCAAGCACAACCCTTCGTAATTAAATAAACCGCTACCTCTCATAACTCACGGCGCTTTTCCCGATAGCCACGCGTCGTCGATAAATAATCCGCTACCCGCCCATTACACGCGCCCGACCTACAACGAACGATAATTTATACCGACTCTAGAAGCTGTTACCTTAATATGGTGCAGGAGTGAGCTCATATTGCGCAGAATAACGCCTCGTTTTATTTATCGGCGCTTTCTCTAAGCGAAATCAATGAATATATTGATGGTAAAGTTCGATTTTATTTTTAGTCTTCATAAGTTATCGAGGAAAGAATTCGCTGTTGGTGAATTTGGTTCTCACTGTCTGAAAAAAAAACGTGTAAAAGAGTGGTCCACGTCAGTTTCTTTTTAGTTATTTTTCAGTATTTTCACTAAAAATTAGACAAAATGAATGAAAACGAGAATGCATGAAAAGACTGATGAATGTTGAAGAAGCCAAAGATGTATGTCAGAATCGTAGCAAGTGGAAGGAAATGGTCTCTGCCTACCCCTCTGTTGGGAAAGAGGCGTGATCTATATTTTTTTATACCACGACGGTGGCAAACAGACGTACGGTCCGCCTGATGGTAAGCGGTTACCGTAGCCTATGGGCGCCTGCAACACCAGGGGCATCACGAGCGCGTTGCCGACCCTTAAGAAACCTATTCACTCCTTTTTTGAAGATATATATATATATGTATGATATACAATATATGTATGTATTAGACAAAATCGGTGTATGAATTTAGCCGCAAAAGGCTTTTTCTCGTTTATAAGTCCGCTAGCCTATGGACGCTCGCAAAAGACCGACCCGTTAAAACCCAATCACTTCCTTATGAGCGACTGTGGTCTTCTGTAGGGCCGAGGTACTTCCTCAGGCGGGTGGCTCAATTTGAGCAAGTTTAACCTCCTGTATTACCTATCCTATCTTTTTAAAAATGCCAATAAAAATCGATTACCTACCGTCAAAATCTAGGTCATTTACGTAACTCAACGATGATACAGCAGATTCAACGGGTATTAACCAAATTAGGGTTCCCGCGAGCGCCGATAAAACTCCTCAAACTCATCACTCTGCTTACTTACACTTTATATGCTGTTTTTCATCTACACAATGTTTTTAGAACAGTTTTAGTATACTTTAGGTTCTTTAGTCCGAGTTTTTTGTGAAGTCACTTAATCAGGGCTTTGTGTGTTCTGTAGGAGGAATTTCAAGTTTAAGTGTTCTGTTTACTACCAAGGCGTTGTTAGTATTATGAGAATGAGATGTTCATAATGGTTATCGAGGTAAAGCAACGTCACGTAAGATCGGAAAAAAGATGGGTGACCGGATTTCGCTTATCGCTTATTTCAAGACGCGCATGTCTGTTGGTTGCGGCGGTGTAAATGATTAGATCCCGTGGATCTTTGTTTTGCCGCTACTCAACTCGTTTTCGTCGTAATGTGATGTTATACAGCCTTTAGCGATAAATGGGCTATCAAAAACTGAAATAATTTTGCAATTCGATTCAGTAGTTCCCGATATTCATCGAAACTCGTTTGTTGTGACAGTGATCGGTTCGTGTGCAGACTCACCTTACACCAAGTCTAACCCAAGACTTTAAGTGAAGCCGGGGCCTTTTTCAAGCTTTAACTTACGACTTTAGTTTCTCTAAATAAACACAAGTCCAACATTTACTCCCCTACATTCTTACAAAACAAATTAGTATTCTAGCTTCCCACAAAAGATACATACATAATCATATCTAATTGCATCTGTGCATCGACATACATATGTAAATCCTACTTGTTATGCCGAGAGCGAACGTAACGTAACTGATATGAACTCTACATAATTCGTTTTAACATTGACATCCGATGAGGAGCTTTGCTTCTAAGAAACTGTCATAGATTACGTTTACAGAGGGTCCACTGCGTATATTTTTACCTATTCTTTTTTACATGATGAGTTATGTAATGTTTTTAACGCCGCTGTAGGCATGCAGCGGTATTTCTGAGCGCTATGACATGTCCTTCTTCTAAGATGGTTAAAGAGAGCTCTTTCCCTAACATTGTCAACGTGCATGAGCGACGGTAACCGCTTACCATCAGTTGGGCCTCTAGCTCATTTGCCACTACCGACAATAAAAAAATTTGGGCAGTGCAAGTTTTTTAAAATATGTATATTCAAATATGTGTCCCAGTATAATATGGTGATTTATTTAGTTTTATCAATTTCGCTGTCCCCGAACACGTAGACTAGATAGTAGAGATCACACCAATATTTCGCCAGTTATGTTAGGTCCCATATAAAATCGAGCGAGTCTATTGCCATTAACCGAGCATATTTGCAAACTCGGTGATGATACTTAAAATTGCTCTTAAAGAAACCCAACTATGCCCAACCCCGGGGATCAAACCCGTGACCTCTGCGTACACTCGTGCTGCGCCGCCGAGGCAGTCTCGTAGTCTATAACGTAGGTACATACCTTCTAACTGTCATGTCTGTTCCTTTACTATCTATGAGGCATTAATCTGGCTAGCTTATTTGAATTAGAAACGACAGCGCATCCTTGTGGGGGCTGTTAATGCCGTATTAAGCTATGTGGGCGTGCGTTGTAGGTAATGTAGTCGATAGATAATTTACTGACTGCTCATGAGCTTAAGTGAATGTTTTTAATTGTTCACTTTAAAATGGATGGTTTTAGTTACATGTCATGTAGCATATGACAACTAAGGCAAAATTCCCTTTCATCATTATTACATTACAACTTATTAAACGTCTCACTGCTGGGCACGAGTCTCCTCCTAATATTGTGGAGGGAATTTAGCCTACTATACCACGCAGGCCAGACGGGTTGGTAAAGGGTTTTGTTTCGAATTTTCCTTTTCACGCAGTGCTCTTGTGTGGTAAAATAATTACTATTTAATCATTGAAATTGACCAGTAACTCATATGAGAATCTCAAGTCAAAAAGGTACGGTGTAATCTGGAAAATACATCAGTCAATTTAACAACAACCAGTTTGAAAGAAAAAGCCAGAAGAAATAAATATCTGCTCGTCTAAGCATTTTCCTTCACTTTTATATCTCGGTGCGGTTTATAAACAACGACTTTATCATCTATAATACACTTTATAGTACCGTTGCGACATATCTGTATTACAATCTGATATAATCTCTGTTGCGGCATCGGGAATGTGGTTTGAAGCGCACGGATTCAAACCTAGAACTGTTCGGTGTAATTCTTATACAATAACGTGTTCCGTTATGGTTATTTATTCGAAAATAGTAACTTCAGGGTTTTGTTTTCACATTACTTGGCATGAAACATCTCTTCCGCTGATTTCATATTTATTAACTTCTTTTTGAAATATTGTTGATTCTGATTTATAAATTGACCCTTTTAAAAAAGCTCTGAAAACATCAAAATGGCCACATAAGTAGTAGATTTTGATGTTTTCAGAGCTTTACATTCGGTCGAGATGCACAATAAAAGGATAGATAGAATTTAATCTTGTCTCTTATCAGATAGGTGTATAGGAAGATTTTTTTCGTTTGAAGATTCAAACGAGGTTTTAAGTAAGCACGTTTTCCGAGGTAGGTAAGCAGTAAAGCTAACTAATTTTTGGATAAAAAAAAATACGTCTGACTTATTTTAAAAGAAAGCTAGTTAAATATAGAACAGCAATGTTATCCCAATATCAGTAGAAATAAGCCGCGTTAGCCGTAGGTGGGGCGATAGGGGCGCACGACTCAGTTCCGTTGGGCCCTGCGGCTCGGAGGCATGATTATCTCGGGTAGCGGGATCAGGGAACTAGTTATGAACAATACACTCGTGTTTCCTGTACCTTACATTGTACCTATCATTCTCTTGTATTTACTAATCTAAAAAGGATGTGTTGCTTTTTATCTGTCGTATCTCTCGTGACCTTGTGACCCGTGGTTATATTATCGGGGTATTAGATTTTCTTACAGTATTTAGTTTTTCTTTCATTATATGTTTAGTATCAGTTTTAGGTCTTTAATTGTGCTCCATTAATTAATTATTTTAAAATCTATGATTCACACAAATATTTTTCTCTCGTGAGAATCGAACCCATGAGACTTGGCGCGGCGAATTTGGTAGAGAGACCACCTTAACCACTGCGCCATAGAGATAGTAGTCATAAGACTGAATCCCATAATAGAAAGCATCTGCCCCGAGTCCTATTACAGTTAAATTACTCGTGTAATGGTAGATAAATTGTGACAACTTGGCGACAGAAATGCAGTTAAAGTTAGAATAAGTGCGTCAACTCGCATGGTTAGGTACCAACTGCATTTAACTTTAAAATGTATTTGCTAAGAAAGTATGCGTTATGGTTACTTAGTTAAGATGAGTTTTGTTACAACTTGTGTCATTCTTTTATGTTGTACTTGATAGCTGGTAGACTGTCATTTCCTTAGACTTTTTGAGAATATGAACTGGACAAGCAATATTCTATCGAAGTAATTACTTTTTACAAACTCTTTGCAGCCTTTACCGAAATATTAGTCCATTTAATTTAGAAATTTATAGCTCAGTAATTTATTAAATTTATAACAGTAGGTAAGTATTTATAATTTCTTTGTATTCGTAGATTTGTTATGTTAAATTTACTTGAAATATGATATTAAAAATACACTGTTTTTGAAGTTTAATTAAAGATGTATTATAACGTGCCGAAAATTAACTTTTCAAGTGTTTACACATTCGAAGGGCTTATTCCCACGCGCTCCAAATCTTTCGTGAATTAATAATACAGATAATATATTATTAAAAAAGGCGGCGGGTACAAAAGAGTAGTTGTAATAATGAAAGTTAAAAGTTGGTTGTGATCTAGTGGAGGTTTATCTAAAGCGGACGAAGGCTGCGCGGGCGCCGTGTCACTGACACCAACGGCGATAGGTACATGACACATTCACGAAAGGTAGCGGGAGCGGACTCTTGAAAAAAAACTTTATATAGTTATTGTCAATAGCCTTTGAAAGCTCAGTGATTTTAAGGACTAGATTTCGCAGGCACTCGTCAAATACGTAATTGGTCAAATTAGCATATGACCAATTACTAAGTATTTGACAAAAAATTCATATTCTTTACGGCAAAAGTGAGGAATTTATTTTATTGTTATTAAATAATGCTTTAATTTTTACAAAAAACATAAAAGACTGTTACGAAATATTATGGGTTTTTATTTAAACAATGATTGGATCAGAATAGAGTGTGATTCAAATAATTGTTAATATTGCACTGTTACGAGTAATATAGCATAGGCGCGCACTAAGAGAGGATTTCTCGAAATTACCTTGGAATACAGAATTTATATTTTTTATTTATATTTTTGAAACAGGATTTATATTTTTGTTTTAAAGTAGCTATATTGCCGTAACTCTGGTTATTAAAATCTTTAAAGCAAGTTAAAATTTTAAATACTTAACCAAAGAAATTAGGATGACGCGAGCGGCAGCTAGTTTAAAAATCTGTGACCTAATTTACGAATAACATTATCAGATAGGTGTATAGGATATCAGACACTTATCTGCTGGTAGTTAAACCGGGCCTAATGAAACAAGCATATAACTACAATACAGCGAAATGTCCTCTGAGCGGGTTTTCCATAAGAGGCTGCCTAAAATCGCTGTCTCTTATGCATTATAATCGTACCCTAACCCCCGGCAGACGTTCAGAACAAGTTTCTTAGGACCGGTTCTGTACCTTAGTTATTTGTGTGTTATGATTTATAGTAATAGTGATCTTACACTAATGTAGGAAGCCTTAGTCATTATATATACACGTAATTAGTAACTATAGGAAAAAAAATGATTACAATATTAATTTTAAAAGATATAATTTATTTAACAAAATCCATAAAATACTATTTTATGCTGGTATTAAATTACAGCGAAAACCGATTAATATTAATATGTACATACCTACCTATTATTATATTACTTTATATTATAGGATTTCCGTGGGATCTCCACACTTGGTTCACTGACCAGCGCAACATCGTATTCTTTCAAACAAAACATAAGCCTTCATGCATCAGTTCATAATAAAGACGAAAGAATAAGATACTTTTTTTATTGAACTTATTATTTCATGAAACATGTTCTGTGTCGCGGGGGACTTTATAAACATACACGGACACAAAGTACATCCAGACTCGAAACTAATATTTCTGAAAAACAAAAATATTTGTCTCGTGAGGGAATCGAACCTTACCTACGTCACTCGACACGGCAATGTTAGCAGTAACGGCTACGCCACAGCAACAGTCATATTGTAATTGTAAAATCTTTCACGATGTTGAGTTTTAGATTCGACTTGGTAGATTTCGATATCTATTTCACTATCGATATATCAAATGTTTAATGTGGTCGCTGTCATATTTTAACATTTGACTTAAATGATAACCAAAATCGACTAAACACATTGTATTTTAAAACAAAACGGTTTGATACAAATATGTTAGAATAATTTTCCAACCGGTTTTAAACGTAACTTGTTTATTATGATTTATGTTAATTTTTGTCTGTTGACGACTATCACGTGGGTGTAGTGCTGTCAACAGTGGGTTTTATTATCATGGGGTTGGGTTCGGTGACAATGGAACCGACGCCCATTGACATAGGATATGACAAAGACATTGAACGGCTGAAAGTATCTGCGTGAAATTTGGTGCACAGATAGATTATAATATGGAATGCACAGTACATAGGCTACTTGACTATCTATCTAGTAGTTAACATGTATAATTAAGTAATTTCAATTTTGCATAGATGGAGGGACGTGGATTGACATAATATTAGGTACATAATTATTATGTATAGCTTTAGGTCTAGCGAGTGAATCCGCGTACGAAAACCCGTCATTTATAATCTGTAATAGGCCTAGAACATCTATATTGTAAAATGTAATGTCCTATGTCTTTTATATTAAAAAGGAGTGAAAAAGGTTCTTAAGGGTCGGCAACACGTTCGTGATGTTCCTGGTGTTGCCGGCGGCCATAGGCTACGGTAACCGCTTACCATCAGGTGAGCTGTACGTCTCCACGTGTACCAACGTCGTGGTATAAAAAAATAAAGTAGAGTACCTATAGAATCACTAGACTGTTTCAAACGGTTTTTGTGCAACGAGTAAATGCAGAACAAGGTTTTATCTTGTTACATCTTTTCTTTAAGTATTTAAGACTCAGCTTTGTAGATTGTTTTATTCGCTTTGTGTAAACAGAAGATAATCCAATGATAGTTGAGTGCATTAAGTACGTCTTTATATTTGTGTGAAACATATACAAATATCCTCGTCCTACCTAGTAAGTAATACCGAATATACTTATACAAAGTAAAAAAATCTAGCTACTCAACAAAACTCACTCAACAAAAGTTTAAAGCATATTACGTATTCTATAATACCAATAATACCCTTGACTTTCAAGTACCCCCTATGAGGGTGAAAACTTCCCCTAATCCCCTCTATTGACCCGTTGTCACAAACATCTTAATTTAATTGGAAACCCCCATTTCATAATTGACTTTTCCCCTTTCAATCATTTGACTCGACTCCTGTATCACGCGTAGCTTTTGTTATAGAATATGTTCTAATGGATGAGACACGTGAAACATTCCGAAGGATTATAAGTTGCGGACATCAGGAGTACACACATACAGTCTTCTGTTTTGTTCACTGCCTCGGTTTGATCCCCGGGTCGGATCAAATATTTGTATGATCAGCAAATGTTTGTTTCGGAGTTTTTCCGTGTATAATATGTATCTATACTAATATTATAACGCTAAAGAATTTGTTTGTTTGATCGCTAGGATAGGATCTCAATAACTTGTCATAGAACTTGAACAGGTCCGATTTGAAAAATTATTTTACTGTTGGATATCCCATTTATTGAGGAAGGCTATATAATAACATCACACTACGGCCAATAGGAGACGAGCAGTGGCCTAATAAATGGCGTATCCATATCTGTAAATCTACGTGTCTAACTAGGTATTCTCAGCAGATGATCTGTCAACAGCTTCCGTAGTGGGGAAACTGTAATTTGTCTCAATTCACTCCGTACTCATTGTTGAGTAATATTCTAACGAGTTATTACCGTTCGGTACTTGTCACTAGTTCATTTAGTTTGTAATGGAGATGTTAATGTGAATAGTATATTGTTTATATATGTGCAGGAATGTGGAGTGACGAAAGAGGGTGTTGCGTTTGAGGTGTTTGCTTGGTTGGTAGATTATAACGCCTAAAAAGTGCAAACACTCAGGGAACTCGTATTTATTTATTTATTTATTCATAGAGCAGTATAAGCTTACAGTATACTCCAAATCGCTTATATGCTATACTAACTTAATTAACAATTATAATATTTTAATCGTAATAGTATTGCAGGGTATGGCTAATTTGCATTTCCCCTCTTAAAAGGTATGGCCGGTAAAAAATCTTATTAATATTATAGAAGCTAAATTGTGTTTTTGTCGTTCCTTCGTTGCAACAGAGTTATGGATCAACCTTATTTTTGTAAATATTGTAGAACCGGGATACGGAACTTTTGTATATAATATATCACTTTCTGTATCCATTCATCATACCCACTTTCTGGTCCCCCAAGATCTGAAGAAGTTTATTGGAAATTAATTTCGATAATCTCTCTGCTCCCATAGATTATGGTGCGATTTTTCCTTTGTCTGTAAAATTGTTAATTCAACATTTAAAAAAAAGTTAGATCTTGGACGCGAAATTGATCGGTCCTCAAGTCGCGACTTCAGAAGCAAACAATAGGGTGTTTACAATTTTTCTCATTAAAATCACTTTAAGTGTACTTTCTGAGTTTTTTTAAGATAGTCGGCATCAGCCTTCTACAAGGGCGAACCTGTGGGTGCATAATAACCTATCCCACCTACCCTAACTTTAAACAGTCCACTAAAATCGTACATAATATGTCTCTTACGTGTTGTAATACACGTGCTTAACGTGTATTACAACACGTATGTCACAATATTAAGCATCCCTGCGCGGTAAGTGGTTACTGCATGCCTTAGATAGGGTAGCCAAGTGTTAACGCCCTCCCCCGGGACTCGAACCCGGTTACAGCGTTAATGACGTATTCACTGTATGCAGTGCAATTTAGATTACGTGCCCTTGTGTGCGTTAAGTGATTTTGGCGAGGTGTTTATATTGATTGAGTTAAATGCAAGTTAGTGCAGTTTGTGTATTTGTTTCATAAATAACAAAATATGACTTAGTAAGGCTTTACTTAAGGTTGTTTTTTCGCTGACAATGTTGCATTTTTATGAATTAAAATATTTATTCGAATTAGGTACACGATATTTCATACAATTATTAAAAAAATATTTTCATAATTGTATGAAGTATTGTGATAGTTATTTAAGTAACGTTAGTAGTTACAGCTGATTTTTCATGTTTTTTTTTTATTTTATTTTTTCGGTGAGGCAATATTCCTACTGTCAACTCCACAAGAACTTTATACATACTCATGTTTGCCAATTTCCCTACTATCTCGGAATGATAACTAAAATATAACTTCTCATTGTTCCAGGTAAGGAAAGCAGCCAGCACATATCCAAGTATGTCCGGATATGATTGATTGTGCCATTTACTTGTGGCCCGTAAGGAGTTGTGGACTGGGCCGGGCCGGGCCGGGCCGGGCGCTAAGAACTTTCTTCAATTTATAATATATTATTGAGAAAAGTATAACAGGTAACAGGTGGTAATAATATTACTTTCATTTATCTTTTTTGATGCCATGATGACAGAATGAGAAAGTGACTGGTATGTAAAATTTGCGATCCAAGTTCGATTCCCGACCATACAGATGTGGATTTTACTTTGTGGAATTTAAATGTTATTTATTAAACAACTGACTTGCCATCTGCTACCGATAAAGAAAAAATAACAACATACCGTAGGCAAAATTGTAATCTGACCCAAAAATATCATCACTGGTAGTGGATCTGTGCGTGAGGATTATGGTCGATATTACGTTTTTTTCCCTGATCAACGTGACAGTAGTAGGCTAATAATTATCTACTTGAATCCAAGCCTCTGCCTATCATAAAACCTAAGTCCCATAAGCGGTTAATGGGGACTTACTCTGAATTTCGACATTCGACTTAGTAGGTTTTGATGACGCTGTCAAAGGTAAGAAAAATTTGTATATGGTCGCTGTCATTTTCAAACATTTGACTGGGACAACAAAACCGATAAAGTCGAATATCGAAATTAAGAGTAAGCCCCCTGTATTTAAAACAACATACAACTAAAAATCACCATCCCTATTAATTTCAAACATATAAATATTTAAATATTACTACCAGTCAGAGCACGGATAGCATAATGCAGTAGTCACCAGCGGCATACATTCGACCGCAGCCGTCACGTCCGCGTCCTGTCGAAGCCGTGGCTCACTCTGGATCTGTGCGATCCATCAACATTAGCCCGCACCGGCGACCGCACACAATACTCTATTAATGACGACTCGTGGGACAATTTTGGGAACAGTATCAAGCTTGTGACAGTTTGGCAAATTACAAGTTATAGCTCCTTTGATTTATGCAGAGATGTTCAATGTAATTTGTAATTATGTTTCTGGTCTTTTGTGCGTCATTCCTTTTGGGGCAAAATGTCCTATATAAAGTTCTCAATAAGGAAGAAATTACCCGAAATTGAAATATGAATAGTTTAATATATGTAAGAGAAGCAAAAAATGTGCATTCGAATTGGTAATAACAATTGATACTACTTACTACTTTTATCCAACTTACCACGCGAGTAGAGCCGGGGTCGGAAGCTAGTACTAATACAAAGCTAATGAACGTTTAACAGACATTTCTGCTAATATTGCGGCCCTGCATTTTAGTGATGAGTGGTCGAGACAGCCATAAACACACGCCGTAAAGTTTACAACCTAAGCAGACATGCCATATCATTGCTTGCATTATGGTCTGTGTACTGTGGACAGAACTTGCTGAGTCAAATTAATTTTACGATTTATATCTATTGTCTGTCAACTGTAGTTAAGGTGAATGTGCTAGCATTACTTCTTTGTTTAATATGGTATAAGAGAGGCGAGGAGAAAGGGGGAAAAGGGATTCTATGAGATGGAACTGATATAAAACAATTTATAAAATTCCAAGGTACACCAGATATTAAGACAACCACAGATTGCAAAGTGTTACTGGTAAAAAGTAACACTTTAGTAATAAATATTGCTAACAAGAAATGTCTTTGTCTTTTACTTCACAATTTATTGGCACAAGGATTCAAAATAAATATCTAATATAATTACACTTGAACCGATACTTTGATATCATGATGATGATGATGGTTCTCTGTTCTTATGTCTACTTAACATTACAACGCATTTCATGAGCAAAATACAACAGAGTGTAGTCTCCGCGCGATGCCTATAAAGCTAGACTTTCTGGCTGTTCTATCCATCAGTATTAGGTGTCCAGAGCGGGCGATACAGGCTTATCTGCGGTGACAGTGATCTCTGAGGCTGCGAACACGCCACGATTTATGTTTGTGGAACTGTGATGTACTGCTTAGGAAATGGTTTTTAACTAAGTACTATATGCGGCTTTCCTGGGATAGCAGTTTGCATCTTTCTCGAGTTCTTATCTTTTGCTTTAAGTCACTTTTACTACCATTAAAGGAAAAGATGAGGAATAATTTAGACCTAAAAGGTTCCTGGCTATCTTTGTCAACCATAAAATATATTTTATATAAAAAACAGTGTAGATTGAACTGAGACCTTCGATCCTTACAAATATAATCCAAAATCGGAGCTCAAATATTGATTCTTATTTTTAACATGTAGGTATTTGTCGTAAGAACATTGAATTAACTTAAATTTAAATCATGACAAACAACTAGAATTTAAATCTATCTTATTTTTTAAGATCCATACTTTGAGAAATATGGTGTTTCAAAAAAATTTTAAACTTTTAATACAGCGAGTACATTCTTATTTATATTCTTAAAAATAAAGTTTGTTACTACATCCACAATACAGCTCCATTTACCCGTGGTCCATGTTTCAATAGTTAGACCACGATATATCCTCCGTGCACCACCGTAATTATTACCTAATGCGAATATTATCGTAAAACAAAATACCTACTAAACTTTCTTAATACGTAGATATATAGCAAAGGTAAATGAACTAGTATATTATATAACATAGGTACATATAATAGAACAATATGACGTATCAACGTGTGTGGTATATGACGTCATTGTCGTATAAAGTGTGTAATTCTGTCGTCGCTCCTCACTAAACAACAGAGCTTCGCTATATTTAGTTTATTACTGTATTAAACTGGTGTCACTTTGATTATACGAGGTATGAACTGAATTCGTTTTGAGGATTTCTTTATAAGATAACTAGCGTTTGCACCTGGTTTTGTCCGCGGTGTATGTTGATAAAAGTGCCTGATGTCGTTCTTTAGATGCTAAACTATCTTTAGGATATGATTTAATAAATATCTGTTCCTAGGTTTAGGCGTGAAAAG
The DNA here is from genome assembly GCA_905147015.1 of Laspeyria flexula. Taxonomy (NCBI): domain Eukaryota; kingdom Metazoa; phylum Arthropoda; class Insecta; order Lepidoptera; family Erebidae; genus Laspeyria; species Laspeyria flexula. The sequence goes on from LR989974.1 coordinate 386,710, forward strand.
TAACAAACAATCTCACTTTCATAATGTTGTTTTTATAATTACTTATAGCTAACTAAATAAAAAAGCATGACTCGGTGGCGTAGCGGTAATGTATACGACTGCTTCCGAAAGGTCCCGGGCTCGATCCCTGGCTCTTGAAATTCTCTGTACCAGCCCGGACTGTGGACAATAAAATTATTAATTTGCTGTGTTGTTTACTGAAAAGACAGTCTGTGCCACCCAGGTTAGTGTTCTTTTTTATTAACTGCGTCAGCAGTCCCGGGTAATACACAAGCCGTTTACTTATAGCGAGAAAATACTCCATATCTCCTCAATCAAACCAAACTAATCACGTAACATCAACAATACACAAACTCAAAACACAAACAAAACAAATCCAGCGCCTCATTATTTTGCAAAACTTTTCTAATAACAAACATAATATAGGTACCCTCCTTAATTTGATTGCACTTTTCTCATCTCTGCAAAATTGACGTGCAATATTCACCAAACTTGTATTTGGTGGATATTTTGAGAAAGATTTAAATTTCAAAGTGTCTGATATTAAAGAAATGGCCCAATGAAGAGACTGCATAGCCCTCCTTATTGCTCCGCCTTTCATAAAACTTATGCAAACAACCGACTCAAATAATAAAGTAGCTATAGTTGTTAGCTCACGTAGATTTATAGAAATGGATAAGAAATTGAATATATATTTATTTTGCTAAATGAAAGATGAGTTACTAACTCATCAAACCGAATGAAGTGTGAGGATTGTGAAACTAAAGTAGGCCGTCGTCGCTGAAATTTTTAGAGACATACGAGTATGTTTCAAGAAAAAATCGAGAAGGTGGTGTTGTAATGTTGGTAGAAAGGTAGTGCCTGATATGCAACACATGTGATACCAAAGTGGAGTTAGACTTTAGGAATTTATATTTCCTAATCAAATGACTAGCTATGTTAACTTAAAGTTGTGTAAAATATATCGGGGAATCCGACATGTTTTAGGAGCAATTTTGGGGTATGTCTGATCGACAACCCGCATTGAGCCACGTGTGTGTATTATAGTCTAAATCCTCTCCGCTCTTTTAATAAAGGAGGAAGGCCTTTGCCCAGCAGTGGGACATTCAAGAGTTGATATTATTTTCTTACTGCTTTTTTTTTGTTATCATTATTTCGCTGTCGTCTGGCTGACAGCGAAATAATAATAACTAAAACTAAAATAAAAAAAACTGTAAGAAGTTTCATAAATAGATTAAAAAATAAAAGTATTAAAGTTTGTAAGGGTCTTAGGCATCCAAAAGACGGCAATAAAAGTGAATTGTCCGAGATTACAAGATGAAACGTAATCAAAACATGAATAATTTTCTTTTCCTCATTATTATACTCTAAGCTAAAGACAATGAAAGCTGAAAAGCGTTTACACTGTAGAGAGAAATTCATTTCGCAGTACAATACTGGAAATACTTGTCTTAATGAGGGTAGTTCGCGAGTCCCCTTTTGTCGGTCCCTTCCTACTGTCAACTCAAATCAATTACTTTTGAATCGATTTTATATCACTTTGATTGCAGTTTTTATCTTAAAATTTTGACGATAAAAAGGCAATATTATTTTTGAAAAGTTTCTTATCCAAAATTGGTTAATTTGTGAAATTTATGTTCTGAATTTTGAAATTCTAATATAATTATTCAGAATTAAACTTATCTGATGATTGCTGAAGATGTTTGCAAATTTAGCGTGAGCAAACTGAGCATTTAATTATTTTATGTTAATATTAAAACCTATGTGTCTACACTGTCTACTTCGGTGATGAATTAAAAAAATATCTCTATATCTCTGGCAGTTGGGTCTTGTTGCTTGTAGATTTGACGATTTTATTTCAATGAACTAAATGTAGGCGTTGCTTAACAGTTGATAAAAAAGTGAATATTTTTTGAAAATCCGCAGATTTCTTAGTAATAACCAATGATATTGTATGTCATGCCTTTTTTACCATACAATATCATTGGTAATAACTGTATTGTAATTCCGCGATAAGTGAAGACCTCCGGCTACCCTAGATAATTACTTGTGTGTACAAATGTACACACATTACACACAAACACATTATTATAAGAACTAACTTCCTCCTGCGACTTTGCTCGCTCCGTCTCTTTAAATATATCAATACAAATTGATCTGTTGTAACAAACCAACACATTTTCACATTTAATAAGAAGCATTTAGAATATGGGTGACTATTTCTTATGTCACACATACTGCATTTCTATAATATATAATATTTTCTGAGAAGAACTATGTGTATATCTAAAAGTACAGTCTACTACAACGGCCATTTGACTAAGGCACTTTGCTCAACTTCGCAAAGTACGGTGTAAGGGAAAAGATAAAGTCATATTATTACATTTTTGAAATATGTACTTGTTTTTGTCAACTATTTTCGTCGCGTAGCGCAAGTGCAAAATGTTGTTAGTTCGATGCTCGGTTTGGGCAAAAACTTTGTTACGTTTTTCTGTCATAAAATATTCGATCAGAACGTCTCCTGCGTGGGCATGGTCATGGTTTATGTAACGTAATATGTGATAGATCCCTTATACTTTGTATTTCAATATAAATGTAAAGCCTGAAATCAATTTTTATGGTGACTCAATGTTGACCATTCAGTGTTTCATCTGACAGGTCGATGAAGATCTCAGACAGACTGAAGATAAACTATGACAATTGAGTACTGAGAACTGAAAAAAGAAAAGTAAGTCTCTTTAGGGTAAAGGAAAATAAATAATTTTCTTCCTCGCTTCATCTCATAACTTGAACCACAAAACAAATCGTTTTGTTCGGACCAAATATTATGCAAGGGAATCAGTAATGCACACTTTATATAAGAAATCGATTTTTGAGCAGTGCACTTTGTAGTCGAACCATTATTGTTTGATAGTTGCAACAGAGCTCGGCTAAGAGCTTCCAGCACTTTGTAGCGTCACTTTTATTGTGTAAGTACAAAATAAAAGTATTATATTACTTTCAATACAGTGTTTTATATTAACAAATGGTCATATACTCGTATTTACATATATAATATTTACACGTCGAAGCTATAGCTTCGATGTATAAATATTATATATATGTAAATATTATTCGATATTCAGTATGTGGGCGTTGAGATGTTGCTGTAGTAACAGCGCTGAAATGCTTTTAAGAATTTTCTGAAAAAGAAATCAAACCAATAAAACGTCGTAATTCGTTTCATACTTTCGACAGCAGTCCAAAACTTAAGTCGAAAACAAACAAAATAACACAGACTGGGTTATCAAATGAGGTCAACCTGGTTGTCATACACTATGAAACTCGTCAAAACTAAAATTAGTATAATAAAAGCACAATCTCATAGAAAACCGCTGTAATAGCTAGTCATATGGTCATAACGCTCTGATTGGAACAATTATGACCAATTACTTACAGTTTATGGGTTGTACAACAAGCTTTATAGCTCATAAACTTTATAAATACTATGTCTGACATATAATACGTTATATTAAACAATCATGCTTTATCTTTAATCATTCTTCGGTATTCTGTAATACTCCGTTGAAGCATGCTTTATACCTAAACGACAGGTTCATGGGTTTAGCTGTCTATAAGGTATACCTATCAGAACATCTGAACTAGTATTAAAAAGCATAATAAATAATATTAGCCTAGAAAAATATAGTTCAGAAGAACGAGAAAGCTTTAGTTAAGGGTTTTTACGGACATTTTAATATTAATATTCTACCACATTCACACAGCGCCATCTAGTCCCAAAGTAAGCAATTATATTTGCTTGTGTTATGGGTAGTAAACAACTGATATACTACATAAATATTTTTTTTTTGTAAGTACATACATATTATAGATAAATTACACCCAGACACAGAACAAACCTTTATCACACAGATTTGTCCCGGGTGGGGATCGAACCCACGACCTTCAGCTTAGCAGTCAGGGTCACTAACCACTAGACCAACAGGCCAGTCAGATGATAAAAATGCTAAAATCAGTAATACATCAAATTACCAACTGCGTTTCACGTTACTTATCCTGGTTATGTTAAGTTGTTACTAGTGCATGTCCTGTCCAGTACTCATTAGGAAAGGGGTTTAAAGAGTTGGCAAAGCTCGATGCCTCGTCACCGGATCGTGTTAAAAAAATGTTACGCTTTAGCTGATAAAAATTACCCCAATGTTCGTCAACTTATGAACAGCCATTTAGACTTCCCACAAAATTTCGCCACAATATAAATGTTTTCAAATTTCCCCTCAGTGTTGTCACACATACCACATTTACCTCATAATTCCCATACTTTCGCGTCGTACCCCCAAAAATTTAATATCAGCTTAAGTATTTCATAACCGAGCGGTTTTATGATCAAAAATTCGAATTCACAAACGCTTCAACGAAAATCATTAAAAATGCTAATTAAAAAATTCAACGCTGCTACTTTTTAATACAGGCGATTCGATAACGACGTTGTTTTATAAACAAGAAGATAAAAGGAAAGAGGAGAGGAGAGCACTGGCTACTGAGACAAATGGCAGTTTCTCCACCGATAAGAGTTTGAGCAATAGAAGAATAAGACGTTAGCCTCCAAGTATGCTTTTCTCTCAAGTATTCTCTCTCTTTCTCTCGGAGAGCACAATTCTCGGTTCATATACATGTACACTATGTATTGAAAACTTATGTAATAAACTAAGCTTTTTCTTTCCAAATGCAGGTTTAAATCAAAAGCTATTAACGCAATTAATGATAAATGGATGATCTCTGAGACAAGTAACCAAATGTGATCCATAGACACTGAGTAAGTTACTATAGAGTTCACTAAATAATGTTGATATATTTTATATCCAGCGTGACTTACTTGTCGTAGTCGTATCGTTGAACGTAAAAGCCTGCGGTGGGGTATATTGGACCGCCTGCGTTGTTTAATTATTTCTTGTTTGCCTTTTTACTGTCTCTTCATCCAGAGGATTTGTTTTACGGATGACATCAGACATCCTTCAATACGGGTTTAAGTTTATTCGGAGAAAGGACAACGGTCGATTACTGAGCAGGCACCTGTGAAGACAAGATTTCAGGAGCTTTTCGCTGCGAATGTTTTGAGTTACTTGGCGTTTCATGATGTATAAGGATATTTTGAGTAATTAAGTTCACTAGTCTTGTTTATACTAGCTATAGGAAAAGGCTACACTGTTATTTATGACTACTAGTTATAACATTTATAAAAAATAATGGTCAATGTTTTAAATATATAAAGACAGTTAAAAGTTTTTAACTTAGATATTAAAAGTACATTGTTTGCCAAACTCCGGATATATAGAATTTCATGATAGAAAAACCTAATACTGTTTTTACCTGACCCGGGAATCTTGGCAGTTTATAATATTTTAAACTAAACTTAAAAGCCGCCTGTACCAACATTTAAATCTCGTAAAGACAAAATTATTTCTTAAATACAATGATTTGCCTCTCAATATTAAAATTCTTACAAATATTGACTCCCAATTATGATTATTATATTTGTCGTGGAGTTTTCTGCCGTGGCACAATCACGGGGGTCCGGAACACCCCCAGCATTACGGGGCTGTTGTGAAATTAATCGGGACGGGTGTCCGAAAACAATGTTAAGACGACTGTTTTCGATTGTAGCCTAAACTGCAGGAGGTAGCGATTTTATGGAGTTACCATGGCTTAGCGGTTATAGTGGTCTCCTCGCCAATTACTTCGTCGTGCCGAGTGACGTGGATTCGATTCCCACATGAGACAATATAATAAGATATTTGTGTGTTTCAGGTCTGTGTCTACTTTTGTATGTTTGTAAAGTTCCCCGCGACACAAAGCTTGATGCCTACTACTTGCGCAGAAGATTTAAGACATGTTTGCAACAACCAGCTGCTTGATGTCCATATCTGAACTCAGGATAATCTTTATTGTTTCCACAAGGTCCAATTTAAAATCATTGCACGAAAATTAGCATTTTTAGTAGCTGTGCACTGGAACTAAATGCTGTCCTATTGTTATAATTTATTTTTTATTATAGATGAAGCACAGTTAAGCCATCCTTCATTTCTGCACAGAAAGCCGTGTCTGACTATACCATCTTATAATTTATTTAATAAGTCGCTATAATGCTATAAATTAAAACAGTCCTAAAGTCAAATAAGCCGAATCTGAAGCAGCAAATTTCGTTAGTGATTCGCGTCGGACTTTTTGATTAGTCGTATCCGTTGACAAACAAATAGATTGATTGCATTATTCGCTTCTACAAACGTCAACAATGCTCCTTTGTTTACAAAAAACGGGACTTTTTTATGCAGTACTTTGTGTAAATAATTTATTATTCTGAAAAAAACTACAATAAGACTGTTTTCTTGGAAAAGATAAGTTGAATTGTGTGTATAGGAAAAAAATCGGAAGACTTGCACTTAAACACGATTTTTTTTAAAATATGAAGATGGTGGCTATGGTAACCACTTACCACCGAGCGGGCTTGGTTGCCATCATCACCCACCGTGGTATAAAATCTTCGGAATCCATTGTCCATTCCATCCATTGTATGCTTCTATGTAAGTATAATTGTATAGAGTGAAACATATGAAATCGTGATATCGGAATTTATGTTTATAAAATAATATTATTTAAAAGCGATCCATAATTTTATACAAAATTTGGAATTATTTGTGAAATTTGGAATTGGAATAAATTAGATGGATCGGATTTCGCTAAGTATTTAGGTTCCATTAACTTACTATCCAGGTAGGTTTTTCAAACAATCTATTTGTATTATTGTAATATACAGTCGTCATCTTTCGTATTCTTCATTAGCATCGATAGACTTTCCATTATAAAATTCAACTCTTCTCCTTACTGATCTAAAGCAATCTTTCTTTAGAAGTACTTTCTATTTTAAAAGTGATCGTTCTGTTGAAGACCTCCGAAGTGATCCACAAACATACGCGTCAAACTAACTATATATTTTTTTATGTCGTTTAAAAGCAATAAATGAAAATAAACGCCAAATGAAATAACCTATAGTTTCTGACTTCTGCTGTCAAATAATTTTCGCTAGTGATTGTTGGTGTTGTTATTTTGTTAAAAATAAATTAGAATCTGACAGATGAATGGCATTTACGAGGGTAGGTAAACTGAAATGTATTGGAAATAGAAAACGTATTTTTAGGTATTTGACTATTTTATGTTATAAGTTAAGTGTTTATTTACTTTTTATTTTGTGCCATTTTAACGTTTAGTGTATTATGTAATTGAAGATATGTAATTAAAAATATTCTGTCTAAAATGACACGAATTGGGTGATCTTGAAATCACGTTTTGGAAAATAACTATTTGAACCACGCTGTTTAATTTTGATAACCATGAAAATCTTTCTCAAAAACATGTCTATAATTTAGTTTTGGAAACTCAAACCTACTACAGTTCATATTATATAGTTCATATAGATCTATGTATAGTGTGAACATGCTCTTAAAGGTATACAATAATAGCGTTTTGAGAAAGTCTTGCTTTTAATTTAAAGTTATAGCAGCGTCTTTTTGCTAATGTTCAATAGATACAAAAGAATCAATATTTGATAATTGAACTGTCTATTAGGAATCTGTTAAGAAAAGAAAAGAAAAGCTACTCCAATCAAACCTCCCACTAAACTACCTAGTACTTCAGTAGTAGCTAAATAAACATAAACCTAAGACGTTATAGTTCTCAGTATTCACGGACTAATCCCCGAGGCGTTTCAGACTAAGACAAGTGTCCGTACAACGTCTGTACCTGGCTATACGTGCGCTTGGCGTGCTACTGACATAAACCTTGCCTTTCATTTTAGTTAATCTTCTTGACTTATTCCAGGTAACGAACTTAAGTATTGTAGCACAAACAAAACACAAGTGTTGTGTTCGTAGTTTTCCTTTCATTAGTGTGTCGGCATTATCTTCTAGAGTTTATGAATTATTGACATTAGGCACATTGGAAGGGGGGGAGGGAAGGATTGGCATCTTGCTCGTGGTGCCCCCGGTGTTGCATGCGTCCGATTTCTTCAACTCATTCCGTTATATTATTTTGTTATCTGGCCCGAAATTGAAAAGAAACATGAGCCCTAATCGTTTACATATCCTTGGTGGTTCGTACCATAATAATCCTTTTCCCCTGTACATGTTTTCACGAGTATATTTTCTCATAAAGTCATAAGCTAGGAGTAGGCGAGATTGGTAGTCATAATGTTGTTTGAACGGTTTCACTTTAAACCCGAGTACACACCGGCGAACGGGTTTTAAAGCAGAATTCCGGATGAGCAGTCTCTAATATTAAATGACGTTTGATTTATTGAATGCGCGTTAGATAGCATAGCCTTGGATTATTTTTTTGTACACATTTGAATGTCTAAATCAAATTATTTATTTAGCCAAATAATATATGAGTAGTCTCTACGTAGTTGCGCTGTGTATTTAAAACACATATTTGAAATAATAAATTGTTATTGCTTATATTTAATGTTATTTAAGAGTATTTGTTGTTATTAATTCGGATTAATACAAATAATACATTACTTCCTTTAAATCGTGTTTAATATGTTAGTAAAGTCCTTAATTAAATATTAATCTCTTCATAAACTGGTAAAGTACTTTCATTAATAACTTATATTTCACAAATACAGATCTACTACTACAATTAAACATTATAAATCGAAGCGGATGTATGTGAACACAAATCTATTATACAAAATTTAAAATCCGGAACATCCGCGAGTGTGCATCCGGGTTTACATAAACAGGTACTACGGAACATGTTAGACTGAGTTTTAATATTCTTTGATGGTTGCACACTTAGTTTTGTGATATTATATGTGGTAGGGGGTTCAATCCGAATTTGTCTAAGCTAAACGTAGTAATAAAATACCTATATGAAATGTTGATATGATTCGTGACTGCTTATTTCAAGAGTCTTAAATTTAAGAAACTTAAGAACATGATAAAAAATATACCATGTACGATGCCTGATGGTGAGCAATGACCCTTTTTAGCAAGATAAGCAATTAGCCTATAGACGTCTGCAACAACAACAACCATCAGGGGTGCGTTACCAACCCTTCAAAGACCTTTTCTTCCCAATGAGCTCTGACTACACTCTACAATGTAATATGGCTTTTTTAATGGCAACAAGCTCACTCAATTGCCATTAACTGGTAATATTACATTTACAGACTACAGGCTGAAAATCTTCACAAACACAAAACCCTATGCTAATTTTAGCAGGGAATCGAACCCAGGAACTATTGTACAGTAGTCTTACTCGCATTGCGCCACTGAGGCAGTCAAATCAATAATAACCTTATAAAAAAATAAACACTTCGAAAAACCCCTTCTTATAACTAATGCAAATCATTGCCAAGTATTCAGTGGTAACCGATCATAGCTTGTCTTATCGTCATGGTTTATTCAACGGGATTTTTTCTCACCCTATGGTAGGGGTAGTGAAATAATTATGATCTTCCCCTGCACACTGTGTAGGATACTTAATGAGATTGGTCAGTCTTACGGAAGGGTGTTTCATTTTAAAATAATATTGTTTGTCTCTTTGAAAGGTATTAATATGTTTAAGATAAATGTCATTTTTCGTCCATAGCAACAACCGGTCACCCATCCTGGACTGAGCTTGCCGAACGTTGCTTAACCTCGATGATTGGAAAGAACACCTCCAGTACCACGATGTTACGAGCGCCTCGAGATGTCAATGACTGTCACTTTCAAGTGTAAACCTGACGGTGCGCGACACTGTGTTCAATGAACCTGGGCCCTGATTCTGACTCATCGGATTGCTCCCGGATCGTAAACTTTTTCGAATCTTAGAACGACGTATTTTTACAGCATATGTTATTAAGTGGTATTAGTTTAACGCATAGAAAATTAAAAACTGATTAATATAGGATTTTTTTCTACATCCATCTATTTTCTTAACATTTTGTTTTTTAACTTTAAATAAACCGACAGTTCTGGCCGAAAATATTCCGACAGCTCAGAATCAGGGGGCTAAAGACCTATTAAGAATAACTAACACTATCCCCTGTTTCTGATAATTAATGTATTTCCTCTTCCACCCTGTATACTGCACATATGTAAGTAATTACCTACTTGTATAAATAAAATTGCCAATAAAATGTCATGCTTCCCAGAGAAGCTGTTTTCTTTGAAATATGAGTAATGTTTGATAGTTTAGTGCCTAAATGTCATCGTCTTAGTGTATGCGCACAATGTCGCATAAACAACGAAGAAAAGTTTCGCGGTGTATTGAAATAGACAGGGCTGTATTATAAACAGAAACATAGGTTTATAAATAAATTATAATATCGAGGTGAGTAATAGATGCATTTTAATAGCAGTGGCCTCAAAATTCTACTAGATGGCGTTAATTACCATCATTTGGAGCAGTTTAGTTACCGCGTTTTTACAGATGTATAATAAAGTTAAAATTTTCACCTAATCGTTTGAAATGTATCCAAGCCAAGATATTAGTTTAATTAAAATGTTTACATGAATTACTTGTTTAAATAGATTGGATTAGATTTTAGTTTCCACTAAAAATAATTAGTTACCAAGTATTATGAATGTTCTCTAATTGATTGTCCTTTAGTCTCCATTATCTTATAATATAGTTGTAAAAAGTCGGATTTTATATTGGTTAATATTTGCATTTTATTGATGATAAGTTTTCATTTAGAGAATTTAACGTGTATTATCAAAACACTTTATAAACTTTCCTAATAACAGAGAGAAAATAATTTTATGATCAAATAATTCCGAAGAAATTGCTGTAATCACCACCATTTCATCAACTCTTTCTTGAGCTCGGCTATTCTCCCAAAGGAGGATATTAATCTGCTGTTACCACGCTCACCAGATGGGTTGTTATCGTTGTATTTTGAGAGTAACCCACCAATAACTTGATATATTTGAAAAAAAAATTTGTTAAGGACTTGGTACCCACTTAAGCGGCGCAAAAAGTACCTGTAACTTGGTTCAGCTGAATTTTACGAGTCTCGTAAAATTCGCATCACCCAGTTTACAACATCATCACATATATTATTGAAGTACTTGATGTAAATGTTTGGAGAATTAAAGGGTCTATACGTACAAAGTATCTACTAACTAGTAGGTATGTTTCGGGGAGGGTTAATGTCAAATATTTGAAACTTCACATATTATGGTCAACGTGTTTACGGTCGTTGTAATTTTCAAATATTTGACAACGAAATCGATCTAAACTAATCGAATGTCGAGACTGCGAGTATAAAAAAGATGTAAAAAAAGTAATATCTTAGTTGGTTCCTTCAACATGTACTAGGCGGTCCCAACGATTCATTTGTCGATCTAGATTCAGATGGCATTATTATTGGTATTAAAGATATTACAGATTTTTCCAAAAACTGATCAGAGGTTTGGCAATAGAAGTCATGTCGCCAGTATTGTAGGCAAGGGCTTAAGTGTATCTCTGAATTTTCTGTCTCTGGTATTTTGTAGACAGCAGTCACCAAGTTTGTTTGTTTCAGTAACAAAAAATAGCTTTTCTTATAAGACGCTAATGTAAGCAGAAATAAATTCAAAACAAAGGTATGACCCCAAATCCGTCCCTGTTAAATACGTAAGAGCCACAATCGGACCCAATCGACCGATATAAATAAGGCTAAGACAAAACAAAAGGGACACTTGATACGATTAATGTAGCCGATTCGAATCCCGGCTGCGTTTAAATACAATAAACTGTTTTATACAAAAATGTGTAGGCATATATTTATTTTTCTTTATTTACATCTCTTATTCAAGTATGAAGGTAGCTTTATTTATTACTTTATAGTTACAATTTCACGCAGGGCTCCGCTCCCATCGTTCTTTATTTGGCCACTGCTCATCTCCTATTGACCGTAGCCTGATGTTATATAGCCTTGTTCGGTAAATGGACTATCTAACAATAAAATAAATTTTACACGAATTTTTTTTATAATAGAGTTGGCAAACTTGCAACCTAATACTAAGTGATCTGTACCCATAGACATTTACAACACCGGGGGGTCACAGATGCGTTATCGGCCGTTTAAAAAGAGATATGTTCATTTCTATAAGGTCTCTTAAAAACAAAATTGTGATCAAAATCCTTGAATCGAATTTCGAGTTTGGTTCCTTAATATAGCAGCACGCCTTATTCTCCAAAGGGCTGGCAGTGGAGCATCACAACCAGATTTGGCCTAAGTATATTTGGTTGCACGTAATAAGAATGACGTGAGAATATAAAGATGAAAGAACAGCGCTATCAAACTTGATCTTCACAAAAATAATTCGTCCAATTTAAGAAAGTACAAAAAAATAGTTAGTGTGTAGGTATAAAAAAAATTACACGCTTGTAAAAAGACGGCCAAGTTATTATAACGGTGTTCCACCCACATCGAAATATAATTTAATTATTCATACGATGCATATCTTTTATATTGGAATCAATCACGTAGATCTGAGCCCATCACTATGCACCTCATAATTATTATGTACTCGCCAATCTTTTCATCGATGTATCGGTTAATTTGAACGATGTGATCTCGTTTTCACTGTGTTGCCGGCCATACATGCTACAGTTTACCAAAGACCAAAACTGGAGTGAGGTTGTTATTTATTAATTTGAGTGGAAAGTTTGTTTGTACTAACTTAGTCTATTTGGTCTTCACGATACCGGCTTGCTTAGTGTGAAGATCACTGCATTTTTATTATATTAACAAACTCCCAGCGCTTCAAAAACGTATGTTTGTTATTAAAATAAATAGTTTTTTTTTCTATGTAATTTTTTTTTCTAGTGACACCGTACAGCAAACCTGATCGGTCGGTACACCGAAGCGTGTATGGTCTGCCTTATCTTGTTAAAGGCGCAAGCATTTTTAAGGAATCGATGCGAATCCTGCATTCCGTTAGGTAATCGATTCTCGATGCGATGGACGAATCGAGATTAAGAATCGGGAGTATCGGGTTTCGTCATCGTGGATGTAGTTACACCGTATGTTAACTCAATTTTTTTCAATCAAATTATTGGAACTTACAGAATATCAGCTTAAGCCAAATATAAGCTGTTGCTTTCAACAGTCGATATTTACATGGCTACAGACCAATTATGATAATGATGATAGTGATTAGTTGAGCAAAATCATCTAACATCTTCAAATCAAAATCTTAATTAGTGTCTTCTAATATTTGTTAATTTTATTCATCGCATAATTCGCCGTTTGATGTTTAACGAATAAAATTAGTTTTTAAAAGAAAATATATCAATGATAAAAACTGGTATCATTGAAGTAATTTCGTTAAAAAAAAGACGTAGTGTCTAAGTTTTTATTTTCTTTAGAACTTATTAATTTATAAACTTGACTTGTAGATGAGACGTTTTTATTTTGTCAAATGATCAAGACTAATTTGATTTTATTAAAGTATGCCATTTGCCTAAATTATTATTTAGAGCAAGCTTTTTCTGTCCTGAGTAAAAATGTTTATTGGTATAGCAAAATTACGTTTGAATATACCATTGAAATTAAAGTTATGAAGTAATATTATAGAGAATTATTTATGAGTAGAAATCACGAATCATGTCGTTAATAAGTCTTGCTGAAATTGATTTTAAATTTCGTCGAACTTTGAAAGCTTTTTATTTATTATTAGTGTTTTAAGATCTTAAATATACTCTATACATTAAATATAATATATTTATATTATATATCTAATAGGCATATTATGCCTATTAGATAATAAAAACATGACCTCAAACTTTTATCACCAAAGGGCCCGTCAGAGGTATATCACACCCAAGTCTCGCAAGCTATGTTATATCCCATGTATTAGAGGACAATTCTATTGTCATTAACTGGGTATATTTCTAAACGCTCGCTGGGTTAATATAGAATCAAGGACCCTTTTGCGCTGCTGTTGTATAATGCACAAGCAATGCTCTGCTTATTTTAAGCAAAGCATTTCGTTGTGCCGTAACACTTCGGTGTAACAGTCAGCCTTAGGCCTCGACAAGGTATCAGGTTTCTGAGTTCTTTATTTCTGATCCCGACTTTTTAATTCAAGATGGTCGTTACCAGATGAAATTTTATTCGTTGGATATTTTCGCGAAGTTGTTAGCATATCTATGGATACTCGATAATTATTGGGCGGACCTTAGTGAGGGACCGTGGTCAAATTATCGAGATTTTTTGACCATGATACGCTTGTTACTTCGAAATAATCGAAGCGGGTTAAAAGTGTGAAAATGAGAATTTGGCTGGTTTTATTAATGTGCTATTTTAGGCGTCATAATTAAAAATATTATAATTTAAGATTTAGTAACTTTGTAAATAGGTGATCGTTGGATTATCCGCGCATAGTCACAGGTGTAAACTAGTATACGTAAAAAACTTTTACTAATAAAATATACGAAAGTTTGTGAGAAAAAGTGATAGCATTCACATTTTCAAGCAGAAACTACCTACTGTCTTGATTTTGACTAACCTAAGTAATATAGCTTGTTTGTTATCAGAATTTGTGAAATGGTGTAACATAGGACTAGACATAGCTGGCGAAATGTGGATGTGATAGGTACATCTCTGCCTACTCCTTCGGGAAAAAGGCGTGATGCTATGTTATGATTAGATATTATTAAATAATAGACGACGAATAATGACGGATTTAGAATACGTAATGTCACTATACCTCATTTCAACCCGTGGGTGTCGTACAAGGCGATTAAGGAAGTAATCTTAAGCTGACAAGAGCACTGCTAGATATGGAAAATTCGAAACAAAACCCTATATCAATCCGTCTGGCCAGCGTGGTACAGTACGCTAAATTCTCTCCACAATGTTTGGCGGAGACTCGTGCTTGTAATGATGATGATGATGATGATGATTTAGAAAATTTATTAGTTAATAAAATGACTAAACTATAAATTAATTGTTTCAGGTAAACAATATAATATAAATAATAAGACTTGAACAAACTTAGTAAGTACTGTAATGAACTTTAATAGTTTATCCTTCAAATGTTAGAGCGAGGTTCCCTTTGTGTCCGGTCACGGGTTCAAACTTGTAAGTTTATTAGTTTGAGCATAATCTGTGAGGTGGAGAAAAACCAGACGTTGTTTGTTATCAAAGAGATGAAGAGATCGTTATATTGTTAGTTATTTAATTTAATATGTTGGTGTATTTGTTACCCGCCTGGGTAGAAAAAGTAAACAAACTTAAGATGGTAAGCGGTTACCGTACCATATGGATGCTTGCAACACAAGGAGCTTCACATGTGTGTGCTGACCCTTTAGAACCATTTCTGTCCGTAATGATCTATGTATACCACTAATCAGTAGGATCACAACAATACTGTTATTAAGGTACCTATGGTTAATTTTCATCCCAATCATAAGAGCCATTTTTCCAGATTAAAGATACATCGCTCCCGTCGTTCTTTATTTGATAACTGCTCATAGGACCATTGGCCGTAGCCTGATATTATATAGCTTATAGCCTTCCTCGATAAATGGGCTATCCAACAATAAAAGAATATTTCAAATCGGAGATTAACTGCCTGAGATAATATTATAGATAAAGAAAAAAAAATTCAGTATCATAAAATTTCTTCGCAAAACTGAACCAAAGTTGAAATATATAACAAAGGCTGAAGATAATGTTTAA
Source organism: Laspeyria flexula (assembly GCA_905147015.1). Taxonomy (NCBI): domain Eukaryota; kingdom Metazoa; phylum Arthropoda; class Insecta; order Lepidoptera; family Erebidae; genus Laspeyria; species Laspeyria flexula. Next base: position 402,425 of record LR989974.1, read on the forward strand.
TCACAATAATCCATTAAGGCTAAGTTGGGGCGCAACTTGCGCCTTGCCTTCAAAAGCAAAGTAGTTGCGAAAAGTAAAGGAAACAGAACTTGTGGAATGTTGCGGAAATTTGTTTGACCGGTTTATTTTAGAAACATACGGGACAGGAATTGGACCGGTAGCGTTACCCAATTTTGATAACATAACATCAGGGTTATGAACGTTATTGGGTTCTGCTATCTTCAAAACTCTGAGTATCAACCCGTTCAGTCTGGAAATGTGCTCGGTTAATGACAGTAGGCTCGCATGGACATGAAACTTCAAACATATCTGACGAAATTATGATGCATCTGTTTACCCCTTCGCAGAAAAAGGCGTATAGTTTCTTTATGTTTAAGTAACGTATTTTTTAGTCTCTTAGTATTATTTTTAGTCATTGTCTCCTTTGAAAGAGTGGTCTTAATCATCAGTTTGGGTCTTGGCTCGCTTGACATTCATCGTTAGCGTCGCTTATCCTCGCGCACATGACATGGGAGCTTTAAGTGCTTTTGCAACGATGTGTTTTATATTTTCGCACTGGACGGCAAAAGACCAAGGCCTGCTAGCAAAAATGGGACTAGACTGAGCACATCTGTTTCATGCCTGACAATCTTTGGGTTAATATTGCCATCTCGTGGCGCCATTTGATAACAAATCGATCGCGGCAGACCTCTGAAAAGATGGTGAGATGAGTTGGACCAAAATTCCAAAGACTAGTTTGGAAGTTATGGAAGAGGGCCTTCACCCAGCCGTGAAATGACACAAGTTAATTGTTACTGTAACTCGACGGCAAAAAACGAATTACCTGCCGTATATTTACAATACTGGAGATAGAATACTAATTATGAATTTCAGTGTTTTGTGAGTAAATAATTATGCAACAGAAAGTTGAGGCTGTTTGCTCTCAGAGCATACACTGTACGTTTAGCTTTAACTTATTACTCTTAGTTCCACGCGCTTAGTAAAGTTGTGTGTATGAGAGAAGAACATGGCCGATTTTGGTTGTTTAAAGGTATGTAGTTTTAGTAGAATTTAACGATGGTGTAGTGGTTAAAGTAATCGGATTCTACAGCGCGGGATCACACACATCTCTCACACATCTATCATCTCCACATGTCCAGACATGATACTTGTACGGGTATTATTGTTTTGGCAGGTTTTCACATAAACAACAAAACAACTATGTATAAACTAAAAGTATGATATCTTCTTACTCTTGAAACTAAAGCGTTGAAACATAAAGTGAACTATCTTCATATTTATGAAGGTTATATTTCAAGTTATATGTCCCGTATATCTGGATGAGCTAGTGAGATGTGTGGTCACCTCTTACCGGATTGCTATGTTCTAGCTATTGTTAGCTTGTATATACTTACAAATTGGATAGGGTAAAGTGACGTCTTATTTGCTAACAATACTTGTAAGAAAATGACAGATATATATATAGACACATGTATTTGTGTGTGTGACTGTCACCGTGGTCTTCACCGTGCCGAGTAACGTGTTCGATTCCCAAACGAGACAAATATTTGTGTGACTCAAAGATATTTGTTTTAGTCTTCCTAATACCTTAGTACAGATGCCCATCTCCTTTCACTTTTCTATAATTTACTATTCAGGAAATGTATTTTCTCCTTACTTACAGTCTATACTTTAAATCTTAAATGTCAAAAGATCAAGAGAAAGAGCGTTGGAAAAATATCCCGCAGTGGCTCCGGGATATGAGGGGGCTTATCCCGGGATCACGGGACTCGGGCATCGTGTGGTTGCCTGGTTATTAAAAGCTTTGACTGTATCTACTTCTAAAGGGAATTTCTAATGTTAGAGCTACACTTGACTTTCCAGTTAACTTACTTGGAATAACTCCAGTAAGGCATTACTTTTTCTGACGTAATTATGGCTCACTTTATTGCCTATTTTGTTTTGGGCGCGTTATTTTTGTTGCTTTTGTTTGTATTTCTGCTCAAAATACATGTTTCATTAGGAAAGCATTTTCACTGTAAAGAAAATCACACCTCTAATCATTGAATTTCTGCACAAGCAGAGTAAGTATTCTCCAGAGGTTATTAGGGCAAAACGAAAACGAAGTAAAAGAAACTGTCTCTTAAACTCTCAGTACAGCAAATTTGTTATAAGCAGACAGGTGTTTGTAATGTGCGTGAAATTTATGATTGATACCTTTAGGCTAATCAGAGACATTGTGAATCTAATGTTTTTATTTGATTTTAAATCAAGCTAAAAGTTCAAAAAGTGAATAATTTCATGCTGTTGCCGGCACAAAAAAAGCAATATCCAGACATAATATTTATGACGCGATAAGTATGACGTCGAACACTGCATAACATAAATATCAATATGGTAAAAAAAACCCAAACTAAGAATGCGATTACCATCTGTCCGGGCGAAAAAACTCGATCGCAAAATAATCCTGTCCGATTCAATTGATCATAAGTTCATAATATTTTATTCGGGATATCGCGGGACTTACATTATGCGAATATATCGATAGTACTAAGATTTTTATTTGACACTACTAATGGTTTCAAAACATTCTTCACAAAAGGTGAGTTTAGATCGAGATCAACTCGAACAAAATATGCCGAATAGCTTCACTCTTGACTGATATTGTTTTAATGTGTTTAAAATGAAATAAAATTATTCTTTTTTAGATAAACAAAAATACAAGCAAAAGAAGAAGTTATTTTTCTTATTTCTCATGTCATAGACAACCCCATCCATGCATGTTGGCTAGAAAAGCGTTTTTGAGTTAACAATTTATTCATTGTTCTGCATGTCTACATATATGTATTTTAAACAAAACGCAAATATATTTTAATAACAGGTTTATTGTATTGTATAATATAATCTTAAGAATAATATAAGATTATTTTAATGTTTTTAATACACACGACACTTTTTTTGTATTTTATTCTTTGATATTTCAATATTATCCAGAAATCAATTTTACTTATAGGTTTTTGTCACAAAAGTATATTATCGGAAAAATATGAATGGTGCGCAAATGTCACTCAAATCAATTCTAGTTTCTATAGTAGTAGCCACGTAATCTAATGGTTCCCTGCCCGGGCTTCGTGAAATTTGATATTTTTACCGGAATATCGTCTCTGATCAGCTCCCTTTTACTTATTGTGTAAGGGCAATATATTGTGTTAGATAACAAGTATGTATTATGTACACGAAACAAGGAAAAATCGCATTTGTTGAATAATGTCTTGTATCGCGGGATATCGAACGTCGTGGTGGTAACGACAATTTATATAACGTTAAGATTTGATGGTGGAATGTCAGTGTTTATGACTACTTTACTGGAGCTCTGAGCTCTCCCTCCATAGTTCTCCCTAATAAATTTCACAGAGGACCGATTGTACTTGGCTTCGCATTTAGCGTAGGTACCCTTTTTTCTTCGTGAAAATCAAGGCCTTTTTAGGTTAAATTATAGATAATTGGTTTACCATTCGAATTAAATCAATTTTCAATCCAAAATAATCAACCATACCCATTAAAATCATAATAATTAAAGTACACTCACAACCAAAATCACTTGAACACTCATTAAAATTAATTACTGAAATAAACTGAAGATGTCCAATTAGTAAATGATCATTATCGTTCGTGTTAATGCGATAAGAACGATTTCAGCTGATTTACGACAGGTTCAATATTTTATGGACCACTTTTATAAACCATCTTGTGTTAAAGTGCCTTTTTGACGTTCGAGTTTGTTTATACACGTGCAAGAATATATTTCATAGATTGCCCTATAAATATCATGTCAGTTTAAGACATAAGATGAGATTTATCTGTGGCAATTCCAGTCTTCTACCTATTGATCTAAGGTTCAAATTTGCTCAGTCGTTTTTTAACTTATGACTTTGTGACTGTTAGTGCGATCTACGAGGCGCTCTTAGCATTGTTGTGTTACTGAGATTTTCGTTACGAGTTCGAGTTCGAAATTAAGCAACTCTCGGCAAGGTGTCCATGATGGGTGACCATTTGTGGTAACTTCATTCTTGAGCGTCTCCGTGTTTTGGAAGGTACGTAAAGTCTTTGGTTATCACTTAATGTCGTTAAGTCAAGTTGAAAGCCTTGATAAATTCCAACACCAGGGTTTGCCTCAAGCCCATTTGAGAAAAAAAGAAGTGCGATCTAATGGTGAATGAACAGCAACATGATGTGGATTTTTGTTAATTTTAGCTTTGACTGCTACGGTACCTACTTTCGGTGTAAGTGACTCACCATTTTGCAATTTTGGCGTGTACTCGTATATGCATATTTATCATAAAGCGAGTGCTATATTGCAAGTTTTCTCTACCATTTGTTTAAAGATATTCTAATTATAATAATTCTTGGATGCCCATAATCACAACGTATCTCTTTATTATATTATCAATTAAACCATCACACAAAACACTTATGTGTACAATAAAAACCGTCAATTAGTTACCGTCTGTGTATTTAATGATAATCTGAGGAAAAACATTTTCGACGCACTCAATAAATTATCAACTTTAACGATCGGACCTTAAATTCTTTGGGTTATTTATCGACATGTAACCTTACACCGAACAGTTAGCGAAGCGCCTTCGAAAACAATAATAAAAGTTTAAACACGACTGTACGCGATTGTACTTTTGTTATTTCGGACCCTCAGAGGAAGAACATTCTATAATTGTCAATTCTATTGCACAATTATCAACCATAAAACTATTCACACAAGATTGAAATTGTTAAACAACCTTATTTTTACTTAACACCTTTGTCCAATAGAGGTACGATTTATTTTTATGAAGTTTAATTGATTTTTGTTTTGTATCTGTTTGTGTACAGTCAGTGAGAAAAGTTATTGCTTATTGAATCGTCTTTCTTATATGTTGTTAATGTTTTGTCTTTTATGATTTAGTAGGTAAGAAATAAGCACTTATCTAGTACATATAATCTAGCAGTTCGATCAGCACAGAACAATACAATTATTTAGTGCCTTCCTGAAATTGTTTGGAATCTGGATGTACTTTGTGTCCGTTAATTGTTTGTTGGCGAAGTCCTCTGCGATACAGGGTACCATAGTGCGAGTGTTTTCTTAAAAATGTTACAGCGTTTTTAATGGGTACCTACATTTTTATGCGATTAGCTGAAAAAGAGAGATAAGAACTTAAAAACAAAAACATTATTTAATTTAAATGTATTAATCTATATTAATTTTGGTTATATATTTTTTTTTCCCGAATAGAGGATCGCGCTAGATGCAGGCCCCATACAACCGGCCCTATTGGAAATCTCTTGAGGAGGCCTATGTCCTGCAGTGGACTTCCTGCGGCTGATAAATATGATGATGATGATGATGAATTTTGGATGTCATTATTGTCATGTTCAGAGGAACCCCTCTGAACAATGAATGAAATTATAGAAGATTATAAATCTATAATCTGGAATAAATGATTATAAAGTCAAAAGTTAGGATTTAACATATGGATAGATTATTGTCCGGAATACCACACGGGCTACTTATTACTGACATACCTCACGAGCGGAGCCCCGGACGAAAGCTAGTGTTTACATAAACCGCTACATAATGATAAATTGTCTCACGGATGACGCAGCATCACTTGAGTACAGCTGGTAGTACAGCTGGTAGTACAGCTTTGATTTATATGTTTTGGTTGTGTTCGAAAGAAAATTGTTGAAAAAACCTCAAGAAAACTCGATCACCTGTGCAAAGCCGCGGCTGGTTGCTAATTTGCCATAAATATCTTTCTAATTTAACCCTATTCGTAACTATCTATATCGACAAGTTGGTTCGTGTATACAAAAGTACAAACAACCATACATCTATCAAGATAACTATTGATACGTCAATGTAGCCCAATGTTTGCTCATTTGTGGCTCTGCAGATGATTGCTCCACATCGTGGACGACGTTACGAGAATATTAACTACCCAACTATCACCGGTAGTTAACTTCTGTTAAGTTTCTCCGCCATATTGTATCAATATAGTGAATGTTTCTGAAGATAAATGGGTGCGGATTATGGAGAAGTTCTTCGTGGAATATATGAGGGAGTTGTATATGGAAGGTATTTGTTCTTTTATGGATAACTAGCTTTTGCCAGCGACTTTGAACGTATCTTCTATACTAATATTAAAAAGAGAAAATATTTGTATTTTTATATTTTTGGATATAACGAATAAATTAAAAAAAAAACGTATACATGGCACGCCGTATTTTGATTTAAGTGGCCTATATTATATATAAGAAGAACCTAATATAGCTACCAAAGTAGTAGTGTTATAACATCTCTGCTTACCCCTGAGAGTACAAGACGTAATATTTTTTAAAGTTCTAGAACAGTAAACATGTCTTTTTAAGTTATATACAGAATTAAATATAATTTATTCTTACACCGAGAGTCGGTGTTTAACGTATTTATTAGTTTTTGGCTTATAAGAAAAACACCAATTTTCCTATTAAAGCGTATTGTGTATCTTGAGTTGGAATTTTCCTTATAATTATTTCAGTGAATAACAACAACAACATCAAATGTTTTTTGTAATAAATATAAGTTGATTATTTACTGATCTTTTACTGCTGAGTTAGCATGTAACACAATTGTCTGTGAAAATCCCAAAAAAATGCCCGACCCAGGTAACGAACCCGGGACCTTTTCTGTTGTAGTCGTACTTGCGCCACCGAGACAGTCAGTATATTGGACATACCTACTAACTATAGCAGAAAATTTCGCACTACCATTTAAAACAGAGTCATTTGGAGGACAAAGCCAAATTGGCGAGCAAAAAACTGGGTGTCCTGAACAGGGCGAAGCAGTACTTCAAACCTAAACAGCGGCTTGTGCTGTACAAAGCACAGGTTCGGCCGCATTTGGAGTACTGCTCTCACCTCTGGGCGGGAGCTCCCAAGTACCAGCTCGACCCACTTGACTCCCTCCAAAGGCGGGCTGTTCGAATCGTCGATGATCCCAATCTGACGGACAACTTGGAATCGTTAGGGCAACGGAGAGACTTTGGGTCACTCTGCGTGCTCTATCGATTGTTCCATGGGGAGTGCTCCGACGAACTTCTTGATTTGGTGCCATCGTCGCCTTTTTATCATCGCACCACTCGACGCCGCTGTAGGCTTCACCCGCACTACCTGGAGCCGTTATCGTCTAGAACGGTAAGGTTTCAGCGGTCATTCATCCCACGTACGTGCCGGCTCTGGGGTGAACTTCCTACAGCGGTGTAAAGAGAGCTATCCTATCAAGGTAGGCAGCGGCCTGGCTGTGCCCCTAGCATTGCCAACGTCCATGAGCGGCGGTAACCACTTACCATCAGGTGGGCCGTCTGCTCGTCTGCCACTTTAGGCAATAAAAAAAAAAAAAAGAAAAAAACAAAAAAAAAACATATGAGTCACGATTTGTCTGTACGCCAATTTGAAACTTTTATCTATTACTATAAAGTTCAAAATTGTCCAACGGCGTCTCTCAACTTATAACTGTTTTCCATTGTGAGTGCGATTTCGAATATCAACGATTCAGAATTTTATTTTTGCTACCGGTATGTACAAAAAATATATTTTTTAGCGATTTTCTTTCGTAACACGTGTCAAGTCGCTCCTTTAATGTGTCGGGATGTGAACCCGCTATGTGTTTGTGTATAGGTGCTTTGAGAATAATTTAAATTTCCTCTACAAATAAGTGGCAGACGTTCCCAGTGCGTAATGCCGTTAGGGTTGTCACAAACCTCACTTGCAAATCGCGTGTGGAGTAATAAGGTTCTCGCTTAGCAACGCGCGTGCCTAGCCTCTTAATGCACACTACTATACACTCAGAATTGGGTGATAAGCGGTAGCGGGAGCGGAGTATCTTTCATTTATTTGGTCTTTTAACCCATCATTAAAACCTGGCTTAGGTACTTAATAACGATGTAAATTACGACTTTTGCTACTTCTTTGTAAATGCACATCTCTTCTTACTTCTAGAGTGTATCCTGTTGCTATGCAAGAGGTGCTATCCAATTAATTTAAACTAACATAGCATCTCTGCATACCCCTTGCCCTTGAATAAATGGTATTTTTTTATGTCTTGCAAGATGGCATTGAGTTTTTTTTTGTTTGTGTTTATGTATTCATGTTGTCTTATCAATTTTTCTCAAATCGCTATATCTCCGCCACTATAACCACACCCAAGTTCTAGCAAATTTACTCCACGCATTGAACGTATGTCATCATTCCGCAGGTCTCAAATACCGGCTTTACCCGATTCTAACACTCTTTGAGCTTGCGAGGAGCTGAGACCTGAATTATATACATATTACTACACTTTACACGTGTGCTTTAGTGCTTGTGTAAGATAGTTATGGAAAATCTAGATATTTCTTATCTTAAACGTTATATTTTTGAGATTTGTAGACTTTGATGCGTTCAATATTAGTATGATGATGAAATAATATGTTATTGTAGCCCTAAAGTGGGTAATAATAATCACCCAGGGCGCTGGGTTCTTTGATTTGCGTAGTATAGAAAAGAAAACACATGTATTCTGTTTGTATAGTTTTATGGACACATTTCGTTCAGTAGTGCGTATGTTGTCTTAAAAAATAAAACACAAACATTTATTTACTAATTATATTATTTGAAAAATAGCGGATTTGGCAATTAAACGCAGCAATACTCAGAAAGTGTGTTTTTACTGCGGTTTTCTCTTGAAATGCATTTCCTGAAACAGGCTGTCCAATTTCAAAGCAGACATGGCCCCTAACATTATGTTATATAAAAAAAACAACACCATATGTCCTCTTACGGTTGATGCAATTTCCACAATGATTGCACGACGCACGTGTCTCAGCACCTTGCGAGGGGGAGACAAGTTCAAATTTCAACTTCCTTTCGTTCACTTTTCTTGTTCCAATACGGATGTATTTTTGATGGTACAGGTCTTACAGCACGCGTGTAGCGATCTATCACAAAACTGTTTGACTGCTGTAGATAGTGTTTAATTATATGCCTTAATTTTTATTTAGCTACCACAGTTGTACTACGAGTAATACGACTTTAACAATTAATTAGTATTTTTTTCCATCCAGTCTTCAGTAAATTGTAAAATAAAAAAAATTGGTTAGAAATAAGTATCAGAACAACAGCCATATGTACCGATACTGAAATGAATAAATCATAACCGGTAATCGATTTTGAATGAAGACTCCGCTATGAGGTACAAGTTTTGTAAGGGAAGCGTTTTCTTATAACTGTCTTACACGCTGAGAAAAACAAAGATAGCAACTTCTTTGCACCATGTAACTGTTTACGGCCCGTCTGATGGTAAGTGGTTACCTAGCCTGTAACACCAAGATCATCACACATTGCCAACCCTTTAAAACCCTATTCTTCCCAAATGAGCTCTGGACACCCTGGTCACAGTTTCAGAGGAATTTCCTACAAAGAACGATAGTTCCTAAACGAGGTTTTACCAAAGAACTACAGTAAGGGGTCCTACAAAAAAGAAGTGAATAGGTTTCTTATGAGTCGGCAACGTGATCGTGATGCCCCTGGTGTTGCAAGCGTCCATAGGCTACTGTAACCGCTTACAATGAGGCGGGCCGTACAATATGTATGCCACCCTCGTAGTATAAAAAAAACACAATGTCACAATGCCTATGAACTTATGTTGGGTGTATGTACTTCCCAGGCGGGCGGTTCAGTTACCCGCTGTGCCCGTCATCTCTCTCGCTCCCCGCTAACAGTCGCACTGCGTCTCTAAGGAGAACATTCGTATTGCCATATTGTATGATCGTCTTGTTCTTCGCAGTTGTTCACAAACTTCGTGTATCGATACTTACGATATATGAGGCGCGCGTGTTTCACTATGTTTGTTTTGTTTCTTATACAACGTTTATAAACTTAGTAGAATTATTGTTGTCTTGTATATACATACAACTAGGGCTTTATTATTTTTATTTCTAGAAATTTCTGGTATAGATTTAGTGATTCAGTTATTACTATAGGACATTGTAGGTCTAACTAGGGATTGCGAAGAATGCGTCCCTTGGGTTTCCCGAGCTAAGCTAAATAGTGGTACTACAATTACTATTTTTAAGTTTTCTTTTATCAAGGGGACAAATAAACAGCAAAAAGTACGAATTTTAGAAAAAATTGCACTTTATTAAGATTTGTGATTTTGATTCTATAATTATTGTATAATAGATGTTTAAGTAAGAATTATTAATATAGTATGAAAAAGTAAGTAAACAGCCGCTAATCTATGCCTCTTGCAGTAATCACTCACAATCGGAGCGACTTGCTAGCTCATCTGGCTGTTTCGGTTATAAAAAATAGAAATAGAGAAAAATAAACTACCACAATATACGTCTTCTAATATTCTCATTTGAAACCCAACCCCCGTACAGAGGGTTGTATTTACAAACCCTTGATCTACTAACTGCGCTACACAATAGCCCGTACAACGGGGGTGTTCCAAAATTCTATAGAATATCATATTTTTATGATGCCCACTGATTAATCATGGTTTTGCTATGGGGTTCGATTACAAACTTAATTCTACAGCTACAATCACCAATTTTCAACTTTATTGCGCACAAAATAAGATATGTTTTAACTGTATGTTAGTTTTGTTATAAGTATTTGGTTGAAAGCTTATTTTTGGAGCTAAATACCCTTTATTAGTTTTGGGTTTTTATGAAAAGATCCGAAGGCAGATGTCGGTTGAGGGTTTTGTGTCCGTGCCCCCTTTGATATAGCGTTATGATATTAAATTGAAACGTAATATTAGATAACAAGTTTTTCTCCGACTTGCGTAGCCGGTAGTTAGGTATCTATTTATGTCTTCGATTCTTCTTAGTGGCATTAAAATGCACTGACAGATAATATCTAACCACATAGAGCCGGTTTTCAAAAATATCTATCCACCATTAGATAATTAAGTCAGTTATTAGTAATATAATATCGTATATAAATTAGGACTGAGTCTCGAGGGGGCTATTCTGGGCTAAATTTATTTCACCGACGACATTGCGAATTTGTTTTATTTTTGCCCCGACTATCCTAATTAACAGTTGCGTGCGCGCTAACGTCACATGCAATATGAATGGTAATGATGACATGAGTTATTTATTAATATTAACATAGTTTTAACACATTTTGGATACTTTTTTAATTAATAGGCATCGTTTTGATAAGAGACCCCAAAGTCCTTTTCGTGATTGCGATCTGGTAAGAAACATATATTAATACAAGTTCCTATGGTTACATATTATATCTACAATAAAATAAAATTTACAACTAAAACTAAGTACTAAATAAAACAAAAATAAAAATACGAAAATATAATAATCTGTAGAAATAAAGCCATTTTAAATAACGAACACATCCGATGTTGTTTTCAATCCAACGATATGTAAATCGACTTCCCCCCACGATAAATCACATAATACGTTTAAACCAAACACATTTACATATACAAAGGGAAATCAAATGCAATTACAAGGTTCTAACTGCATTCCCATGCTAACGAAACTAAATAACGCACAACGGGAGCAACAAAGGGAACTAACTCAAACTGCATCTACTGATGAAAAGAGATGTTATTTTTATTCACTCTATTTATTCAAGAAACTTCAAGAAAGAAAGAAAAAATATTTATTTGAACTACACTTACACTTAGAGACACAATAGAGCAACAGACAAGATTATTTCCTTGGAACCGAAATGGTCTCGTACCGCGCGGTTCCAGAGGAATTTCCTCCCAAGAACTATCAGGTTGTGGAATGAACTCTCTAACGAGGTTTTCCCAAGGGACTATAGTATGGGGTTCTTCAAAAAAGGAGTGAATAGGTTTCTTAAGGGTAGGCAACGCGCTCGTGATGCCCCTGGTGTTGCAGGCGCCCATAGGCTACGGTAAACGCTTATCATCAGGCGGACCGTAGGTCTGTTTGCCACCGTCGAGGTATAAAAAAATAAATATCTTAAAGCTTTATTTTTTTTATTTCATATACATAGGCAGTAGGCAGGGACGCTCCCAAGCTATTGCCTACCATAGCGATAAAACATAAGTTACTCTACTATTATAATAAGATTAGTTTTAGTTTGTCGTATATTTTGTAATAGTGGAAGCTAGACTTCCATAGAAAAAAGAGGTAAAGTTAAATACATTGCTAAGGCAATTATGACACTGCATTATTGTCATAAGATTGAACCTTGTTGCAATCGATTACTCACTGAACGCATTTTTCATGCGGAAGCTGATATTTTGTATTTTTAGCAGGTCTCTCCTAACACGCGCTGTAACACTCGGTCCTCCAGCATCCGCCTTTAGAATAAGTAAGCTGAAGAGGCAGTGGGCTGGTCATAAGGACCAACGAACGATGGAACAAGCGTGGAGTAGGACGTCCGCCAGCTCTCCCTTGCATCCCTAGGATTTATAAAACGCAACTAGAGAAACAAATCACAATACAACTAATACAATAAAACCCAATATAAAACCTTTGTACTAGACCATCATGAAAGCATGAAAACTGTTTTTTTTTAGTTTATATAGCTGCTAGTAACATCGCAATCCAAATCGAGAAGCTAAATTTAAACGAGACATTCGAACGAGTCAGAATATTTTAACCTTTACAAAATGAATTTTTCATTTACCATTCTAACAGTTAAATACGAAATAAAAGTTTCTCCATCAAAATTTGTAGCCGCTGTTCAAATAGAAATAAAGTAGAAAGATAGGCGATAAAAGCTCACTTTTACGACTTCATTCGTGTCCGGACTGTCCGGTGCAAACGGAGCCAGCGACAAAAAGTCGAGTGAACCTTTTAATTGGCACATCCTGCCTTGTTTCGCGATGTGTTTTCTTCTAATGTGGTGTCCAGTTGCTTTGGACGACTTTAGACTCAAGTAATTTAAGTGCCATTTTCGTTTTTTCGAGAAACATAACATGGGTTTTCCCCAAAGGGATAGGTAGAGGTGTATCACACCCACATTGCACCAGCTATGATTGGTCTCATGTAATAGGGGGCCTATTGTCATTCATCAACCGGGAACAATTATTTTTGAGAAAATCAGGAGAATTTGTTTTGATTAACATACATATTATAATGTAGAACGAGATTCACATTTCGCCTGGCACTGACCTATTATGGTTGGAAAAATGTGAGTGTGAAGTACTACAGGGGGCAAGGTACACAAACTACATACTAAAGGGTTAGGCCCTTTGGGGAAAAGGACATAATTTTACGCACAAATACGATATCAAGAATGTAGTCTGATTGATTTTTTAATATTCTTCATGATTCAATGAAATGACACATGTGGGAACTGAAGAGTGGGGCCATTAAAACAACGAGAGCTTTGCGGATTTTCACAGTTCACACTTCTGAACTTTTTGTGTTAAGTCGGCTTTTGGTTGACTTTGAAGTCACAGTATTTTAGTTTTATAGGTAAATGCCGTGTTCTAAATAGTTAAAAAGAAAATCTGTGTACATAATAATGTACATTTTCTTACTAACACATTTAATATAAACATACCCCATACCAACCCGTCTGGCCAGCGTAGTATGGTAGGCTAAATTCCCTCCTCATTCTCTGGAAGAGACCCGTGCCCAGCAGTGGGACGTTTATGGGTTGAAATGATGATGATGATATTTAATAAATGGGCAAATGTTTCTTTGTTCTCATAGTACAAGAATACTTAGTAAATTGGAGAGCAAAGTAGAGGCTAACAAAATTTCACAAATTTTTTCGTCGGATTTTTTTTCGGGTTAGTCATTTTTGTAATAAACAGCTTCACGCAGTATGCAGTTGCTGCGCGACAAGTCCGGGGTTCGATACCCATAACCCCAACTATATTTTTTTCTAAATTTCCAGTAGCAGTCCGGAGGTTGAAATACGAGTAGCAATAGAGTCCTTACCTATTACATGAGACCTAACATAGCTGGTGAAATGGTGTAATACACCTCTGCCTATCCCTTCGGAGAAAACGCTAGCGCTATGTTAACTTAGTCCTATAAATTAGTCTTTTGTGGCTACCGATAAAGACCACTAAATACTAGTAGCGTAACATAGTTACGGTTGATTGATATTCGCTGTACAGGCTGTTTTGATGGACGCACACGACAGTCATCTGCAAGCCTTAGCCGTGTACAGCGTGTTCCGTTTCCGAGGATAAGCTTTGTACATGAATATTAAAGTGAAACGTTATTGTGGATCTTGTTACACCGACGCGTGATTACTTTAAAATTTATTGGTTAGTATGAATGTACGTTCGCATTATTGCTAATTCGGTCACAATCTGATTATATATCTACCTGTGTAATTATTGATAGAATCAATCAAAGATTGTACTTTTTATTACTATTTTTGTAACATAGTAAATTTTAAGAAGAAATTAATATAATGACAAATTCTACGATCTTACGTAACTTTACGCTGCCTCTATTAGGTTCGAAAAAAATTATAGATATTTCTGTCATTTACAGTGTCAGCCTGAAGTCTAGTTACGTGTCTAGTTAATAGCAATAGGCTTTCTACTATTGAGACCAGACATAGCTCACGAAATATGTGTGATTCATCTCTGCCTACTCTTTCGGTGATAAAAGGCGTGACGCTAAATTACGTTATCGTAGCAGTTCCGCCAGCAATATTACAGTTCGGTGTGATAGAAGACTGTTATAAAGCATCACTCGCATGCATCACATGCAGAGCAGCACTTTGCATACTTGCACAGCGATGTTTGACTAACGCGCTTTTCAAATGGACCACAACATCATATTTTGGCTGTAGAATATTATAAACTTCTTTAGCTCTAGAGATGTGTGTTTTTATCTAAAAAGAGAGCCATCTATTGAGCAGTAGTTCTTTAATAGAAGAGATATTTGTTGAGAGACATACAAATTCAGGCAGTCAAGTCCGCATAATGTTTGTTTGTTCTACTTTAACGTTGCAAGGGATTAATGTTATTTTACAAAGTGTGCTGTTGCACCGAATAGTAATATAATTGGTAATATTACAAGCAGTAACTCAAGCAGGTGAAACCTCAGTTAAATATGTCAGTTTAAAAAATTTACTGAACTATGTCCAGAACTAATATTACGGGGAAGTGGGGAGGGAGTGGGACCAGTTGGCATCATGAAACTAATTCCAACGTTACTCATTTACGAATATTTCTTTAATACTTTAGGCGGAATCTATTTCAAACGAAGCGTGTTAAATGTTTGTCTAAAACTTCGATTATATTTCAAGACGGGGAGTCTATAGACACGTTTCCGTTTTGGTGGAGTCCAAGCCCTAGTCTGTCATATTCAGTATCAGATGTTAGGTATGTGGTATTTTATTTTCTTTCCTTTCTTAAGTTGTGGTTATTTGCATTGTTATTTATGATTTATTTTTATTTACAGGTACGGTATCCATTAGCTGCGGTTTCAACTCATGAAAAAATACAAAACATTATGTCAACATCCGGTAGGTACTCATATATATTATTTTTTCTGTCTCCTACAAAGCTAAACACAGTAAGAAAGAATGAATCGATTTTTATTATGTAGATAATTCACTAAAATGAAGCCCTGAAAATGTAACAATTAGGTACTTACTTAAAATAAAACTTTGCACTACTAGTGAGATTAATGTCCCACTGCTGGGCACGAGTCTCACACATATTAAATTGTTTTAAAACGCGTTTACGTCACGTATTATATCTTCCTTCCTAAACAAACGTTTTATTCCACTATCGTAATACCTGGTGAGTTTATTTTAGAAGTAACAAAGCCGAGTTAAAAACCATCATGGTGCACATTATCTAAGCCTGTGAGATCGTGCTTAACCCGCGCGCTCAAAAACGAACGAACAGAACAAAAAGTCCTGACCGCCTGTTGCCGCGTATTATTCTTATTTTAGTCGTGTGCTCTTGGCTTAGGGAGGGGAATTTACCTATCGATATTATTATATTTTATTTATTCAATTGACATTCCAAGCGCAAAGTGCAGCGTTGGACGGCCTTCCACCAGAAGGACCGACGACCTGATTAAGGCATGGCCGTTGGTTGTAGTCGGCGCAAAATCGCTTGCTGTGGCGGATCGGGTAATGCTTGTGTCCAACAGTAGAGGTCATTGAGTTGATGATATTATTATGATAATTTACATTCCCGTAAATAAATTGTAGACACAATGACAAACTTAATGCACCGACATACTTTATACTGCCAATATTGGCATTGGTGCCATCAACTAATCCATTAGTATCATAATCTTACAGAAAGCACGTTGTACATTTTAATGTGAGAGAGGAACTTAAAATGTAGAAGTATATTTTTGGCGTATCAATTTATCACCAATATCATACAGTGAAAATTCACACACAATGTAAAATTCTTTTTTGAATGAATAAATGAAATGAAATGAAATAATCATATTTGAATTAATTCAACATAGCAAGAAAACGTATCATAAAACGCGATCTAACTTAAATCAATAAAAATAGCTAAGCAATTCGTTATTAAGATAGATTAAAAATTTATGCACAGAAAATTTATCGATAGTTTTAGTATCACCGCATCCCTAAAAAATACATCTACCCGTGTGCGGTGTGCATGACACGAGGATATCGTTCAAGATTCTTTAGAGACTGCTCGCTTTGTCTACCTTCCATATAATCGATAATTTAAATTCACGTCACTATAAAATGCGACGAGCGAGCGTGTTCACGACGCTGCCGATTTTATATTATCGACTATTGTATCGATATAAGCAAGCACTAATTTTAGCTTTGTCGGAGTAGTATTAATAGATGAGTATAAGTTTTGTGTTTAGTTGTTCTTGTTATGGAATTGTTTCTTCGATGAAAGTTATTACTTGCTTGTACAGAATAACTAAGTACGGATAATGATAATGATTCAAGTTCGTTTTAATCCTCAAATGGAAAAGTTATATATATTTCATAGTTTATTACAATGCCAAGTAATTTATTTATAGTAAATTGTTTTTTCATAAAAAAAAGTATCTGATATACTCTTTCGTAGGGGATAAAATTAAATGCTTTAGCAGCTAAAGTTTAGCTTATAAATAAATATCTACTGATATTATAAAGCTGAAGAGTTTGTTTGTTTGCAGAACGCGCTTATAGTAAGTATTACTTCGATAACAAAAAAAAATCTTTTAGTATTGGATAGTCCATTCATCGAGGCAGGCTATAGGCTATATAACATTACGCTATGACCAATAAGAGCTGAGTAGTAGCCAAACAAAGATCCACGAGAGCGACAACTATTTATAAATACGAGTAAATCTGAAATTAGGCCTTTAATAGTGCGAAAATCTAAGATTATAAGAAAAAAATCAAAGATTACGGAGTAATCCAGCTCCTCTTTAAATCCTTAAACACAAATAAAACGTTGATTAATAAATTCAAGTACTTATCATATATCCACAATGTATGTAACATCAAACTGCTGTTTCAGCAACATGATGCTACTATCGATACTTTTACCGGCGCATGCACATCACTATCAGACCATGTTCACGACACTATTGGCGTGGCACCTTATTGTTTAAGTTCACTAATTAGTCGGTCGCGTGCAAGCACAACAGATAAAACCCTGTTGGCTCGCCCATTGTCAATACTGTTTACTGTAGAGTATAGTGCATCTGCGGGCTTTGCTCTTAAGTCAGTGCTAGCAGAAAAACTAACTATCGTTTGTTTTATATAGTTACGTCTGTATAAGCCATAGCATTGGTACAAACAGCTAGCGTAACCAACAATATAGGTATTATAAAGACCAAAATTGTAAACAAACGTAGTTCTTTACTAATATTATAAAGATCTAGACTTTGTAAAAAGCGGTGGTGGCTGAATGGATAAGGGACCGGCGTGCAAATCACGCGGTCCGAGTTCGATCCCGACCGGCAGTACCAATGTGGATTTTACTTTGTGGAATTTATATGTAGTACTCAAGTGACTTACCATCTGCTAACCGTGAAGGAAAAACATCGTGAGGAAACCCACATACCCTAGAAGAAATTTTAAGTGTATGTCTGATCCACTAACCCGCACTAGGCCAGCATTTGTGGATTATGGTCTAAACCCTCTCAGCTCTCTAGCTAGAGGAGAGGAGACCCGAACCCAGCAGTGGGACTTAATGGGTTGCTGATGATTATGATGATAAGTTTGTTTGTTTGGTTGAAGGAATGAGGATCTCAGGAATTACTGGTCTTAATTAAAAATATATTTTAGTGTTGGATAGCCCATTAATCGAGGAGGGCTATATGCTATATAACATCGCGCCTTCTAGTAGTTAACAAATTGATGGTTCCTGTTGGATAATTGTATGTAATTTAGAGCAACAGTATATTATCCTTGTATATCGAAGTACTTGCGGACGGAACCACGGGTGACAGTTAGTTTCATCATATACAATGATTTATCTATTTTTTATCGATCATTACACACGAACCCCTTCACTAACACAAGTTCTCGACACGTGCCCGTATTGTTGTACCAGTAATTAGTTCGTCGCGTGCACCGACTGATAAATCAATCATTTATCTACATATACACAAACGATTACTTAATACCAATGTTCTGTTTGTCCTAATGTCTGGGCATGCATACATAACCCAGTTACGGAAAATAAATAAATATTTCCGTAATATTATAATATAACAACAACATTTTCTCGTAGATAACCTGCACTAAATGGTTAACGAATAAAAAAATAAATTGAAATAATTGGAGTAACTCGAGTCTAGGTGCTTTCAAAAGCTGAGATGACGAATAACTCAATCACTACATGAATATCTAAACATTTAGGTGTCCTATTTAAATCAAATCCATAACCAATACTTATTTTTATTTAAGACATATAAAATGCCTCCACCAAACAAATAGCAACGAAACCCACCTATAAAATACATAGTAAAACACATCAAAATTCGTCCAGAAATACTCGCCTTTGAAGCAAACATATATACACATACATTCCCATGTTAAAATCAAACATGATGACACAAATTTCAACACTGTCCGATATTCTAAATATACGTTGATCGATTTTTTACACGCGACGTTAAACGAGCGCGCAAATATTTGTCGAACGTAATTTGGGTTAATCGACAATATCGTGCATCTATGATACTATATCACATCGTGTGCAACCATCAAGCTGTTGGCTTTTAGGGGGCGACAGAGTTATGACGAGGGTATCTTGAGTGGTTTTATTGGAAAGTAATTTGGGTTGAGTTTGGGTTCGATTTTGTTTTGAGTATGTTTCGTTGACCCAGCGGGAGTGTATTACTGTGCGAGCGACCTTATGATGAGAAAATATAGTATGTTTTTTATTGTGGAATAATTTTGCTGCACGGAATTGCACTCAGTTATAGACAATAGACTCGCCAACAACATGGGATCTGACATAGCTGGTAAAATGTGTGTGTGCATATATGCATGTCTGCTTGTCTCTAGTTAGTGATGATGATGGTTCGGTTTCAAAACCAAACCAGCTATTAAAAATAATATAGCATTTCATAATATTATGCACTAAAGTTAAAACATCTTTTATATTTCGCTCCAAATCAAAATAGCCACTCAAAACTTTTATGTTTGAAATAAAATTCTCTCTTTACTTTGACGGTTTTACAGAATCCTAAGTGTTTTTGTGAAGTCGCTCTTGATCAGTCGCCAACGGGGATATCTGAATATTTATAAACTGAATGACATGTGATAGCAACTCATATGTCACATAGCTGGTTAGTATTTCCTCTCCTCTTCCGTAAGAGGTGAGAGGACTTAGACATGTAAGTAGTACACTCCCGTTAAATCAGCATACCGACTCCCTGCCCTTTTGTGTACCTACACTATGCTAAAGCACACCCAACTTATATCTACTCCGAATTCTAATTACGACAATAGTGTGCTCGCCTTTCCACAATGGGCACGAACTTTTCTTACAAGATCGGCTATGTTGGCCATAGTCGAGCACCACAAAGTCAGATAGAACGGATTTGAAGAGGTTGCCGTGGCTGATATCGATGGAGAAAGGTTTTCTTGTTAAGAGCGTCATTCAGATTAATCCTGCCACTTTTCAACGGATTTCGACGAGAGTGATGGCATTTTCTAATTCGGCTATCATATTTTTTAAGTATATTTGTAAATATTTACACGTCAGACTTATTTAGAAGTAAATATATTTTAAAAATATATAATTATAGCACAGTTTATCGGTCCGCGTGTTGTAAACTGAGCGTGTTAACGCCGATGTCGAGTGGGGAAGTAATGTGTCAAGCGGGACGCGTACTTCTAAACTACCTACTTCTATGAATATTTGGAGGTTATCTCATATGGAAATAAGAGAGTAGACAGTGTGCAATGTGTTTTATTTAATTCTAAATCTTAAAGTACTTAAAAGACAAGTTTGATCATCATCATTACAGCCTAATGAAGTCCACTGCATACATATACCTATATTCGGCCACAGCAAGCCATTATATGCCACCTGAAACCAACGGCCACCCGGCCCACATCTTTGACCGTTGCAAAATTATTCTCTTCTCAACTTCTTTCATTAGAGAAAGAAGTAAAAATATTTTAAAATACTTCATAAAAATATCAACTTTTGTCTAACCTCACAAACACTATATTTATAACATATAGGTATGTTAATTTGTGTTACTTGTAAAAAAGTAATATTCTTTCGGCATACGTTAACATATAGGAATGTTAAATTGGTATATCAATCAATTACACGGAATTTAGTAGAAATAGCAATATTTGCTCACAATCGGCTACATCAAAACATACAGAATACAAACACAATTAAAACGGTTTAACAACCGTATATTTAATGAATTCGGTGGTTCCTTCAATTGAATAAATATTTTCTGTGAAATATGTATGACTCAAATTTATGACTCACCAAAGATCAATCATAATTTATTTTTCATTAAACATTAACTCAATTTATAGTTTGCATGTTAGTAAGTGTAGGGAGTAATCTATGAAACTATTGCTCCAATTCTGATACTCATTTAACTAACAGCAACTACAGTGGTCTGAGCAAACAATGAAATATATCAAATCTTTTTCTAACTTTTAGATAGTTATTCTGAGTCTGTTGAGTCCCTGATTTTTTCACCGCATGTTTTTTATTATTAACATAATTTGAACAAAATTACAAACAAAAAATGTTTATTTCCTACCTTACACAGTCATCATAAAGATTTTTTCCCACTGCTGGGCGTAGATCTCTTTTCACAAGACAAGCACATATATTATCTTAGCAATAGTCTTAAACCGAACATTACGTTCGATCTAAACCGTATTTCAAAAATACGCTTCCACCTCGAGTCGCCTTATTAACCGCGATGACAGATTTATGGTAATATAAGACTTATGGCTTTAGAAATAACGACGCGCTAGTAATATGTTTAAAAGGGTTATTTTAGCGTGTCAATTATAGGGTTAAATGCACTTTAGTATCTATATTTAACTCGCTCTTGTCTAAATGTGTAGA
Source organism: Laspeyria flexula (assembly GCA_905147015.1). Lineage (NCBI taxonomy): Eukaryota > Metazoa > Arthropoda > Insecta > Lepidoptera > Erebidae > Laspeyria > Laspeyria flexula. The sequence continues at coordinate 423,960 of LR989974.1, forward strand.
TGTTTCGTTCATTTGAAACTATTTAGACATGTTATGTTGAAGATTTCATGCTTGCACTGTTTAAATTAATTTACTCGTACTTGTTGTTTGAGACAGGGCATAGAGAGATGTTTGCTCAAATTGAGCAAGCCCAACTGGACAACCTGTAGCCAGATTTTTGTGACTAAGCTTCGCTTGTGACCACGGCACTTTAGGGTCTAGTCCGAGTCCTGACATTCGACTTAGTCAATTTTGATAACGTTTCAGCTAAATATTTGAAACTGAGGCCGATGAGGCCGAAACAAAAACTGGTGCACGTCCACCCACAAGGTAGACATATGATGTAGGTTCGTAAGCCCTCGGAATGCTCCCTCATCGTACACTTTTCTGATTAAATGATAGAAAATATTTGTACACAACATTATGTATTTTTAACTTAAAATAAACTGACATTTCCCGCCGATATCTTTTCGACAGTTTAGAATCAGGGCCCTGGTCCCAACAGCAGGATTCCGCTGGATGCCGGCCGCATACAACCGGTCCTATTTGGAATCTTTTGAGGAGGCCTATGTCCAGTAGTGGACTAAACATAATAATAATAATATACATTTCAAATCATTTACTCTAATTCAATCTACCGACCGATAATACCTTACAATCTGGAGAATCTAGTGGACACTTTTGCTTACCCTCTAAATGAAAACATAATGGCTCCTCTACACTATCGGCGATTACAGATGACCACGATCGTGTAGAGAGCATACTCGGCTGTACTCGCGCCGATCATCATCTTTGATCGTCTGCAAACCGTGATTTGCCGGTTTTTCGGACACGCATCAAAGTGAATCGCCGGGTGCTTGCGTTACAGACGATCACACGATCAACGATAATCGCCAATAATGTAGAGCCATAATATTTTAGACGAACTTTAAGACAAAATTACGATCTTTTGTTCATAGGAATAGGATTCAAAATTGCCCAATGATGTTTGTGATCATAAAACTCTTTTGTAACCACGAGTGCGATATTCACTTGTTCCTTTCATTACCTTATGATTCCATTTTAGTATCATTATGGAATTTAATACATGTTCAAGCTAAAATTTCAATGTGTTGGTATTTTGTAGTTGTAAAATTTTTATTAGCTCGTATATTTTAGTGTAAAAGAGCACCAACATGTTATTTTATTGCTGTAAATGGTTACACATTCTTATGAACTGAAGATCGTTAAGGTTCATCGATGACTTTTTCCTTGAGTTAGTAATATGTATAACTAATGGACATACGATTTTACTTTGTTTTTTATGTTAATTAAAAAAAATTATACTTGTAATTTTCCAGCGCCAATTGGAATCTTCATATGCCTATAACCACTCACATCTAACAGCGACAGCGAGTGTTAATTGTAAATAATATAATCACATTCAATTATTGTATTATTCAAAAGTAGTCGTGTGACACGGCCCTAATCAAAATAAAATGCAAACATAAGTATTGACTTTCCAATAACCATTTTAATAAATCTCCTCTCTTATAAATGTAAACGATGGGAAACTTTAAGATTTCATTATAACAGGTACATTAATAATCTGCTAATACATTTTTTATTGTGATTTAATGTTTATGTAAACAAATCAGTTGAAACTCCAAGTAATCGGAACTAATAAAATTTAATTCGATTACATTACCATCGGTGTCCGTTAAAAGTTAATTATTTTTAAACTACGAACCGGTTTTAAGTGGTATTAACCGGTTTAAATTATGTTGTGAGTAATATTTAATGTGGTTTTTAAATAAATTTAATGTAAATATGACTAAAAGGTCACTGAGTGGTGTGTGGGTTCTGTATGTTTTAAGATAATTGGGTTTATGAATGTGTGTATATTGTTTATTGATATGGGCTTTGACGTAAAATTAAATTTTATCATTTGTGTGACGAAATAAGAAAGAGGAAGTGAAAGAGGAGATTGGATCAGAGCAATTTGCTCTTCGTGAGCTCTGCCTAACCCAGAGGCGTGACGATATTTATGCGTATATGTAAGTGACAAGATAGTTCGAATACAAAACCTTGACTCGTCTTATAGAGATTCTGGTAGGAACAAATTATATAGACATAGAAAACGTTAATTATTATTGGTTGCAAACTTGCAATCATAAAAGTAAAAATTAATTGAACTTAGCTATTGTGATTGGAACTCGATCATATATTTTCAATATTCTTAACTTAAGTTTCTGCACTTGTTTTCGTAAAATTACGATATGACTTTATTTTTCAGATGATCTTTTTTTCCAATTTCTTCATTAGTTAGCTGCGAGCTATGATATTGTTTTCAAAAATAATTTTAAACGTCATCGCAGTGGTGTTGTCCGTGGAGCCTATTTGTAATTTCAATATTCGATCGTAATGTTTAAAAATGACAACAATGATTTAATTTTCCCACATTTGATAGAGTCTGTGTGTGACACCGATAGTGACCACGTCGTTTAAGATACGCGCTTACTCAAGCAAATTCTACATTCTTTATGTAAACTGATACAATGAAGAATCTAATTCAATAGATTTACGACACAATTCCGAATGCCATTACAATTTTATTATGATAACCGTAACTAAAATAACGTTTAACGTTTCATTAACACGAATTATTTAGTTACGGAACCTTAAAAATTGAAAGCTAACGGACGGATGCGGCGGTAAATTAAGGGTCTCGCCACGTTTGTCGACGTCGAATCGGTTTGAATTGTTCAAAAACCCTTAAAGTCTACAACAGCTGAATGCCTGACGAGTTGTAGGCCTTAATTATCACCACTTGTTGTTTTGATACAGTCACCCGGAGCCGCGCTGTAGCGGAAGACCAAAAAGATGGTGTGATTCAATATATAAATATCACGAAGACTGGACCAGTTCAGCTCCTAATAGAAAACCATGAAACAAAGTAGGCTGACACTAACAGTCACATACACGTGTCATTGATATCGTTCGCATCGGCTCTATTTGGAAGACGCAAGTCTTCGCCGATTGCCGGTTTGCCGATGACATCATCTGAACATATCAGCACAACACCAAACAAAAGACTTATTAATCTATACTAATATTATAAAGCCGAAGAGTTTGTTTGTTTGTTAGATTGAACATGCTAATCACAGGTACTACTGGTCCAATTTAAAAAAATATTTTAATGTTGGATAGCCTATTTATCGAGAAAGACTATATAACATTACACTACAGCTAATAGGAGCTGAGTCGTGGCCAAACAATAAATAATGGGAGCGAAGCCCCGGGCGATGAATATAGTAATACGAATTCGGATTAAGCCGATTCGGCATCGACAAATGTAGGTAAACCCTAACGGTCGGATGCGGATGGTAATTTTAGTCGTAAAGTCGCCGAAGCCCCAGCGGGCTGCGGTCGGCGTGTGGTCCACCCTTAACGGACGTTTTATGACAGTGCCGGCGACCCTTTATTTACACATGATCGATTTTTTTGAGTTTAATTGTTCGGATATTAATAATCACCTTATAAATAGAATTTTATGTGGTGTTCTATGGTTTATATACAAATCGATATATCGTCGAGGCCTCTTATAAAAGTTGAGTATATGTATTTAAATGCATTTAAATATAATTATTGAGTTCCCATTTGAAGTGCGCAATAAATGGACATATCAAATGTCTCGTATTTCTGTGATGGCCGATAAAATTAAAAGTTGGTTGATTTTCATTTTAAGAGAGAGATACTACAGCATAGCGTGATAGAACTTAATTGAAGAAGTAAATTCATCTTACAGTAGCTCATAGAATTGTTCTTAGGATATCTATATTTCAAGAACAAGAGATGATGTACGCAAATAATTAGAATAGAAGTCGCACCATGTGGGATAAATTAACGAAAATTTTACCTTACTTAAAATGATCTAGTCATTTGAATAGTGTATATAAATTCCACATGTTTGCAATCGAATTTAGTTCTTGTAATTTGCGTATCGATCACTTTCCCAATCAAACACCCTTGTTAATATTAAACATAATCTCAAGTTAATACCTAAGCAATAAACTTTCAACTTTAAGCATTATGAAGCTATTTACCACGTCGTTAACTTATCGTTTAATTGCTGACGAAAGAATAACAAACAACGGAGTCAGATGTTTATAATTTCAATGGTTTTGTTAATTGAAGATAATGTCAATAGCTTTTGTGATGAAACAATTACTTGTTAAATAAAACAAGTTAAATAATAGCTTTCTGTGTAAACTCCATTTCAGTTGGATGGTTTTGTCGTTTTCCTAGCGGTTTTCGGTTAAAGTGCGGTCATACTTGCGCACGTGGATTGTGAGCGTAGTATATAGCCATCAAGTTACAGCCAAATTCTACCAAATTGAAGAAGAGACGAGGAAAGAAAATATGAGAATAGATATAAATAATTAATATACTTAATTTATACTCCTATAGTTTGTTTATCAATCAGTGTCTTATTAAGTAAGCAATCTTGGCAATACTTTTTTCATTTTAAATTATTATTTTATTAGATATTAAATTGCATCATCATCAACATCATAATATATCAGCCGAATGACGTTCACTGCTGGACACAAGCTTCAGACAATTTCCGCCACTGCGAGCGATTTTGTGCAACCAACTTCAATATTAAATTTAATCAAGTTTTTTCTTAAAACTTTATTAACTTATACGGTAAGCAAACTTACTATGCGGATAGTCGCTACCAAGAGAGCGCTATTCCGATCACAACAGCTCTCGGGGACTATCATAACTTGGATAGTCGCAAGTATGTCCCTATACTAATAAAAAAAATCATTTGACACGAGACAGTTTACTCACTCCGCATAACCCTTGACTGTGGCATAAAAACCGAAGTACCCACATTGAATATTCGGTTGGAATCGACACGGGTATAAAAAATAACAGCCTGTATTCGCTCAGGGTTACGATCTGTTTGTTTGGTATTATTAGTTATGAAACTGACGTCACAGTATCGAGGGCCTTTATATGTTGGCCCAACATGCACCAATGCAATATGCATACACAGTGTATCCACATTACAAAGATAAGTTAACAAATATTGGTAGTAGTTTAATTTAATAAAGATATTTTAACTATGCTGTGACCTTTACTGGTATAAATTGGCCCAACATGTAGACTTGTTTTTTTGGTTTTGTAATATTTTTGGCGATGTCGGTTTTGGTGATAGTAGTCTTCAGATATCATAATCATCATCATCACCAACAAATCACTACATCCCACGACGAATAAGGCATTAACTCAGAAGGATATTAATTAAGCTACCGTTACCACGCTGGCTGGTCTGATCGGTACAAACATGTTCAACATAGCGAACATATTTATGTGACTGACAGAAAAATACGAATGACAGCTGGTTCGTGTCAGTTTTGCTTGACCGTGTGTGCCTTAATTTTTTAATTACTGCCAAAGTAATTCTTACTTTATTTTATGTTATGAGAGTTTATTTTTGTTTATCGTTGTTTATTAAGGCACGCGTGTTACGCGTGTATATTAAATTGTCGAGAAATTAGTGCGTCGTTAAAGGTAGCGTGTCGAGTGTCTCGTCTCGATATTCATAGACGAACCCTTTCTAATGAGGGTCATATTTTACTTTGTTTACAAAACGAAAGGTCAATTTTACTCGATCTTTCTAATGTTTATGGTTTCCCGCGGATTTATTTACATTTACAGCAAATTTGATTTATACATTTCCTTTGTTTACATGAAAATATTTGCTACTGCTATGAAACATATTTCGTAATTTCGGATGACATTTCGGTGCTAGAATAAACCATTCAAAACAATTCTAATGTAAATAATTACTTATCATAATGATTTAACTAATTTTACCCAAATCGCCCGGAGACGTCCACCCATATTTAAAAACTATTCGTTATTTCATCAAAAAAACAATTCCTACAATTACGATAAAGAAAACGAAATAGAATTACTAGCAGTTTTATTGTGATATCGTATCTTTATTTATTATATTCAAAAAATCTTAAAAAGATGGCCGAATCGGAATCTTTACATTCAACTTAGTTTTACAGCGATTAATAATGTCTAAAACTTTTTGCTTCTTGAATTTATGTGTGTATAATTACATATATCATAACGAATACTCCATACAAAGCCATACCGAAAAAGCAATGCAATTAAAAAACCACATTTCCATAGCCGGCCATTGAATCGAACCGGCATTAAAATAATAAGTCCGCCGTCAGTTTAATTGACAAGCCTGCTTGATATCTTGTGGTCGAGACAAGTCGTTGACGTGTAGCCCGCTTTATGCACTTACATTGTAGTCAGGTTCATTTAAATTGAATATTGCTGATGCTTTGATGTACAATTATATGCTTTCAATTGGTGAAAAATGTTTTTAAGAATCTATTTAGTCTCTATAGAGCAGAATTAAGTCTGTGTACCAGGGTTAGCAAGTTTAGCAGTTTTTAACCAAAAGCCAGACTCTTGAATGGTGCATGCCTTTGTATTTATGAATAAACTAGCTTGCGCTCGCGTCTCCGCCCGCGTGCTGTGACGGTAAAAAAAGTAGCCTATGCGCTATTCCGGGTGCTCTTTGTATGACGTATGACAAAAGGTGTGTGTGATGTGGATCAGAGATCAGACTAGTGCGTCAGCAATATTGATTTCTGATATCTAATTTGGTTGTCATGAAGACATGCATGGCTCACCACACAAGACAAATGTTTGTGTGTACTTTGAGTCCGTTAATTGTTTGTTTGTAAAGTCCCTGCAACACCAGGTTTGTTTTTGAATTGTCTTTTTAAATAAAATAAACATTTGACAACATTTTTTGACTGTCACCGTGGCGCAGTGGTTAAGGTGGTCGCCTCGCCACTACATCGCCGTGCTGGGTGACGTGGGTTCGATTCCCACACGAGACAAATATTTGTGTGATTCATAGATATTTGTTTCTAGTCTGGGTGTACTTTGTGTCCGTTAGTTTCATGTTTGTAAAGCTCCCCGCGACACAGGGCTTGTTCCCTAGTGCGGGCGTTGTCTTTTAAAAAAAAAAATAAAATAAAATAAAAAATTATCCGAACTGTATGAGTTTCGTAATTCTTATTTTCACGGATTCATATCGGATATAGTATGAAAATGGTTTAATTTTTTTTATACACGACGATGGCAAACAGACGTACGGACTGCCTGAATATAATATCTGTTAAAACAAGTTACTTATTCAAAACCCACATCGTAAACTAAACCATAACTTTGAAAAGAAACCCATAACAGTTTTTAATAATAAATTATTGAAATAAAAGGAAGTATCGACATATAAATAATGTAACATGTCCCTGTCGTGTAGTTAATGAGAAATTGTATGTCACTATGTTTGTTCTGACTAATTTCTTACCAGTGCCGGTATATGTTATAACTCATTTTAATATTAAAGTTTGTGCATGTTTATAATCATTATGATTTACTGCACCTTTTTTGATGAGAAATTGTTTTTGCATGAGTTAAACTTGTTTTATAACAGTTATTTGATTTGACAGGAGTTTTTATTTTTTTGAAAAGAAAATTAATTAAAAATTATATATTGTACTGATTGCCTCGATGGTGCAGTGAAAGTGTGTATGGCTGGTGCACAGTAGCACTGGGGTTCGATCCCGGGTCGGGCATTTGACGTGAGTGTGTAGTTCGTGTCTGTTATTAAATTTGTAGAGGCGCACGTAGCATTGCGGTACTGAGAAGTTCGTTACAATAGTCGAGGTTAAGTAACGTTCAGCAAGTTCCATGATGGGTGACCGTTTGTAGCAATTTATTTCTCGAGCGTCGCCGTGCTTCGGAAGGCACGTGAAGCCGTTGGTCGCGGTTATCACTATTAATGTAATAGTTGTTAAGTTTGAAGCCTTCTGGGTTGACTGGGTGACAAGTCCATTCAACAAGAAAGAAAGATAGAATGGTGTTTGTAAAGACCCCCGCGACACAGGGTTGTTTCTTAATGCAGACTTTGTCTTATAAACTAATAAAAAAATCCCGTAAAATAGATGAATAAAAACATAAATTCCGATTATTTGTTTCCTAAACAACACAAATAAATTCGTTGTCCAGAGATTATCTCGCAAAACAATTTTCATAATTCACCTTTTATTCTAAAGAGGGTAAATAGATTGTTAGTACATTAACAATGGATGATAACATTCATTTTGAACTGAGTGGTTTTAATTCTATCCGTGATGAGATAAAATCTAAATAGGTCGATGTAAAGTGGCCAAATTACATGGATTTTGGGAGATTCTCCCCATTTTTCTCTCTCTATCTGAATGAGAATTGCGGTTGTTATGTTACTTGTGTTTTACCATACTATCTAAAAGATATTTCTTTTGTTTTCATCGTAGTACATATATAAAAGATTTTACTTGTGTTTTTACTATACATACCTATAATATTCTTTTCGAAAGGATTTGACAGAGGAGACGGCGGAGTTAAAAAAATGCCTTGTGTGATTCAATTATAGCTAAATATATATATAAAAATAATGTTATTACATATTTTAAAACTAAATAAAAACTATCTACTTACATATCTACAAATACTATTTACAATACTATAAATAAATAATAGTACAAAAGGTAATATGGGCTAGGCGTCAAAGTGCTCGTCGGAATCACTGTCACAGGGGAAAGTGCCCAGAAGGCTAGCAGCATTGCCACGCTGGATGGCAATGCTGATTCTCTGTGCGAGATAAAAACCAGCCCTCTGGTTACGTGAAGTGTCGAAAAATAGTGTGTATAAAAATAGTTATAGAATTATACCTACTATACCTTTATTTATAAAATTAATTATTTTTATCAAATCTCCACCGTACTTAAATTTTTACATTTGATAGTATGCCGCATTTCGAGAATAGCCCTCTTGTTTCGAACTGATAAATATGATTAATTTAAATAACATAATGATGTAGTACCATCAGTTCGCATGCATATACTTAAAAACGGGCAACATAATTTATGCATAATTTTGATAACAACAAAAATAAAATCTTTTCTTCGAAATCCTCCCTTATCCGAAGATTGCCCCACTACCGTGTTAGCACCGTAGTCGTGGACGTGATCGACTGACCGGTGGCTGGCTGCTCGCCAAATGTGGCTCCTAATGTTACAATATAAGGAAATCTAGCTGTGATGGCGACTCTATGGGACTTTGATGGGATTTGCCGAGGAAAAATATCCGCGTTTTGTTTGTTTTTTAAATAATTCTGCAGAGGACATGTTGTAGCGTGACACAAAACTTGTTACCTAGTGCGGGGGTTATCTATATATATATTAACTTCATACCTTTAAGTGGTAGACAGAATTGCATTTTATATTTGCATTCCACCTTTCGCCATTACATTAACCCTTTGAACCCCAGAGACGTCTATACACGTAAAATGAAAATGTGCTCACCGCGCCAATGACGGCATGGCACGTCAAAAATGTACTGTATTTTACAAGCTTGGCGCTCAAGGCACGGCGATACCGATTTGACCTGGCGGTCAAAAGGTTAAATCCTTATAACTGGGCACATTATTTAACAAGCTGATTCTGAGAAATTAAAAAAGCATTTTTGCACGACTGACAGATTGAATTCGACCCGAGAAATTTTTCATAACAATCGAATCCGCTTCCACTCACCCACGGAGACAAATTGTATAATAAATATAGATATAATAGCTAAGAATATGGCGAGTATTGGCGATTGTACCACAATTAAGTAGATGACGAATCCGAGCTCAAAGGATACATTAACAGAACCGTTTCATTGTGAAGGTACACAATAATACCATTGAAGATATCACGTAAGGGTTCTAACACATTAGCACACTGCTTTGTTTTTTATTTTCTTGTTATTATTGACGACTGAAGGTTTTGTCAAGATTGAAGTTTTAAGATCATGGTTTGTATTAATTTATATTTTAAGATACGTGGTAAGGGGTTAATTGCCATAATTATTATAAAACAGTATTAGTTCTACTTCTGAGCACATCCACTCATATAATATTTCATACTTTATTCTGGTGACAACTGTTACAATAATTTTTTTTTCCATTTTTAAAAAAATCACAAATTATTTTATTTTTTGAGTATTTAGCAAGTAACATATTACTGTTAAATCTGTCCTTTTAAATGCGTTATATCGTTGATGGCAAAAAAATATATTTAAAATTTAATAGCAAAGTACAAAACATATTTCACTTAGGGACCCTAGTAGCAATATCGATATTCGATCAGTCGATTTTGAATCGTTGTTAAATGTTTGAAAATGACAGCGACCACACTAAAATTTTTAACATAACACCTCAGTGGACTTACACCTTATAAGTGATCAGCAGAGCTTGGCTCTGGTCCAGCTGTTGACAGACTCCTGAGGGACCCCATTAAGATGTTATCTTTTAAGACTCGGTGAGATTTATCAACCATCGACGCTTAGGTATTAGAAAAGCAAGATAATTAAGTTAATCTTAATGTTTTAGTAAACCTGTTATGTACTTTTGGGGGGTACAATTAAGGGCGTTGATAATTCGAATACTAAACGAGCTTAATAGTGGTAGAAATTTTAGAAACTTTATACCTTTGTAAAATATAGTAGAAATTTTCTCCGTGCGGTTGCTTTTTCATTATCATGTTATAATGAGAGTTGTTGATAGAAGATCTTTGAATGGGAGATAATTAATGGGTAAATTTATACAAAATAAATCTACACAATAATTCAATTGTTTTAATAGTGATACTTGATTATGACACAGTTTTGTTACGTCGAGAGAAACGTGACTTTGTCTTCTGGTTTCGCCTTCTCTTTGTTTTTTAATAAATTTGAGGATATTGCCCTACACTATCGCTTCCCTTAAATCATATTCATAATGTTTACTATTCAGAATATTAAACAATTTTCCAATGAAAGCTTGTAATCATGGTCGGTGCATCAAATACCCTATCTGTTGGTACTTTAACTCAAAGAGACCGGAACCGCTCCCATTTTGGCATCGCACGCTTAGAATATATTACGTAACACATGTGTTTCCGTTTACGTTACGACGCTTCCGTTTTCGTATAAATTTAAATTTCGAATTTTGTTTATGGAAGTTGATGCTTTTGAAGCGATGCAAATAAAATATGGCGGAATTCATACTGCTTTGTTTAATTATATTCAACTTCTTTGAAAGTTAGAACACCTGTTATGTACGGAAACTGCCATTAAAATGATATCATGTTTTTTTTGTTTATCGGTGACTTATATTACGACTATGTTTAGGAAATAAAGGTAATAGGAAAAAAATTTGTACTACCGAGGTACTGACTGTTTCAAAACATGGATCATAGTAAACATTTTATCGTAGAAAGGCGAATTTAATATCTTGCATCTATTTTTCTAAAGGGAACTTATAACAGACTGACTATGATAATAAAATACTTCTAAAATTGAATATATAGCGACACACCTTTTGTTTTTTTTTTCTTATATATATGCTATGCTGTTTGCAGAGGCAAAGTTGCATTACATTAACAATAAGTACGCCAGTTATTTTAGGTCCCATGTAACAGGTGGAGAGCATCTTGCCTTAACCAAGTACATCTCTAAACTACTATACTAAGACTGTTTTTTGCTCGAACCGGAATTCAAACCCGGAACCTCTTGCGTAGCACTATACACCTCCGCTGCCACTGAAGGCAGTAAAATAGAACATCATTGCAATTACATGAGCTGTATACGAACATACATTCACACAGTTATATGTAAACAGTAATTTGGTACCGTAACAGTACCATTGCCAAATGTATATGGCAATGTGCCAAGTGGAACGAAGCCTTAGCCGGACAAAACGTAATAACTGAGAAATTAAAAATTTGTGGCTGTAATGCGGCTTTTTACAGTTTTAAACTTATTTCACTTTCCATTTTGTTACGTAAATTATTGTTTGTTTTGGTGAATAATAAAGTTTTGTTCTTCTTTTGTGTGAATTACTTTATGCTTGAAGTTAAGATTAAAATGTGTGGTGGGTAGTCACATCATTACAGGCTGTGGTGTAAACCCCAAATGGGCCCAGTGGGTTTATGCCACATCTCCATATCAAACCGGTCCATCATCCTAAGCAGACGCTTACCAGTTAGAGCATCTCAGTGTACGTACAGGGTGTCAAGGTGGCATCTCCTTAATAGTAGAGTGCAGATAGATTAAAACTATATCCCACTCTTTTTATATAAATGCTAAACAAGTAATGGAAAAATTCAAACCCACGACGGGACTTGAACCCGCGACCCTGCCATTCCGTGTGCAGTGCTCTTCCATCTGAGCTACGCGGGTGGACGTCCCTGAGATCGAATTTATCCATTACCTGTTAGCATGATGACGTCATGACAACGTTTTTCTACTTATCACCGTGGCTCATTACAGAAACCTACGGACGATATTCCTCCATTGCAGGTAGGTTAATATCGTAATGAAAGTAGAAACTCAATATTTACATTAAATATTAAGCAATTTCCATCGCTTTGGTTTAACATTTTATATAAATGCTAAACATTTATATAAAGCATTTATATAAAATGTTAAATCAAAGCATTTAATGTATATATATCGCACTCTTCCTCCTTGCACCTGATATTATCTTAGCTTTACCAAAAGCTTATAAATTCCTTTAAAAAAATTGCTTTCAAAAGGTTGTATGTATGCGGAATTCCCGGACATATCTGCAGGCTTTAACTAGTAATCTTTTTTTGTCAATCATAAAATTGGCAGTATTGGCACTGATTCACAAAATGAAACAATGAGACATGAACATCTATATCTACACAAAATAAACAATTAATAATCTGTGTACCGACCCTTTTGATCGAACGGGGAACCGAACTCTGAAGACGTTGATCGATCACTTCTTTTGACTTCGCCGTATGGTGCTTCATTACAAATAAAAACCTTTGAACTTTGATAAAGGAATGTAAACTTTACATAAACATTGAAAGTATATTGGCTTTACAAAAAATATATTGTTTCACATAAGAACTTCTTTTTCTATGTGTCATTTAAATCTAAACTTTTTTAAATATAAATAAAGTCCAAATCAGTGTACCTCATGTCAACTACAATCCTGTTTCTTAGAGTAAGGTATTGTTTTGTTTTTTTTTATACGTTACGACTTACGGTATTTAGGTTTCTATATCTATACTAGCGGACTTGACAGACGTTGTCCTGCATGATATATCAATCGATTACAGCGCTATCTGCTGGGTTTATTTGTAAATCTAAACCATCCTCGAATCCACTTGAACATATACACAAAAATTCATTCAAATCGGTTCAGCCGTTTAGGAGTTCACTGTCAACACACGTACAGAAGAATTATATATATATATAAAGATATTGCGTCATAAGTACTATCCTAATCTACAGAATACATGACTAGGTAAATAATTCTGTCATCCCTTTTTATTGTCATACTTGGCAACAATTATAAAATATTTTACTGGTATTTTAGTAATTATATCAGAATAGTATACGCCACCAGACATCTTCAAGGTTAAATTTGACCATTCGGGATGAGAAAAGTAGAAATTGAAACTACCACATTTTACCTCGACCATGAATCAAACCCACGTGATTCTAAGTTGCTCTCGTACTCGTGTCATTGCTATAATGGTGTCCACAAATCGACCAGTTATGTCATGATTGTGATCAGATAAAAGATCTGATCGGCATTAAACAACCCGTGTTTAATACTGTCCACTGAAGTGAGTGAGCGAAGGAGATGTAGACAATTTGATTCAAAACAGCGGAGCTAAGACGAGAAGAAAGGTGTATTTATGAATCTTATCGAATGGGCTCGAAGTACACCTTACTGTTGAAATTTATAAAGTCGCCCAGAAAGCTTCCAACTTGACTTAACGACCACATTAAGTAATAACCAGGATCAACGGCTTTACGTGCCCTACGGAGTGTTCAAGAATGAAAAAGCCACAAGCGGTAACCCTTCATGGACATGACAAGGTAATTGCCGAACAATTCAAACCTCGATGCTCGTAACGGAAACCTCTGTCTGTCTTATAAGTGTAGTTCATAGTTCGTGAACATTCAAGTGAACCTGCACGTAACAATAAATTCCACGAGAAAAATGCTGAAAAAATTCTGAAAGTTTTCTATGTATCTACGTTTTTGTTTGAACGGAACGGGTACATACAGAACGAGTTATGAGTGCTCTATACACATATTGTAGACTGAGGCTGGTCCAAACGGATCGACCAGACACAAAACCAGGGCCTGAAATGGTTAAACGAATTTTAATGAAAATTTGAGGAAATTGTCGCTTAAATTTTAGCGTGATCATTTTGATACCTTGAACGGCTTAGAAAATATGAATAAAAATAAAATCTAAATTCTTTTCTTTGTTCTGTATGGACATAATTTCATGAAAGTGAAGCCAAAAACAGCTACTAACTAACAAATAGCACATAAAATCCACATTCCTATAAACAGTCTCTCCATTTCTTTCCCTAAAATGTAATCAAGCACTTATGATAAGCAAATCCAGTCCATTTCCATTATAGAGGGCACTTGAGCGTCATTTGACTGTCAAATCCACAACCGAGCCGGTTGATTTGCATTCTAGTACGGCGCTGTTTGCAAGGTACTCGAAAAAGCAACTTCTTAATCCTCTGTACGTAAAGTAAACATGGATTACTGTAACACCGAAGTGTAATTCTCCTAATATTATAATTATGAAAGTTAGGATGGATGGCTGGATGTATCATCAGTATCGCGTATGGATGGATGGACATTTGTTATGAATGAATGACTGTCTGACTGACCATTAGTGTGTTTTCGATGTCTACACGAGATAAATATTTGTGTGATTCACAGATATTTGTTTCGAGTCTGGGTGTGATTTGTATTCGTTTTGTAAAATGTCCTTCACGACGCAGGGCTATATCGCTGCTAAGTAGCATTATGTAGCTATTGCGTTTCGTCCGCTGAGTATGGAGTACCTGGGACCTAACTCCCCCTCCTACTCCTTTCTATTTCCTCTTCGGTATAGGCAGCGCTTACCATTTCTAATCTGGTGGGTCTCTTGCTCTACTGCAATTTTAGGCAATATTATTTAACACAACACTTTTTAGTGAACCTAAAAACGATTCTATTTAAACTTGGTGGATGGTAATAGTAATATAATGAGAGTGAAGCCTCCTGCCACGCTCTCGGCTTTGTGAAAAGGATGCCAATACTCATTTGGCAAGAAGTAAGACGTATACTGCCAAGATGTTGTAAATGCAAGCAAATCTTGTATAGATATACCTACTATATGTTCTTATGGATGGAATGGAACCTACGCCTACGGTCTGAATAATTTAGAGACTTATTTCAAACATGGGTCTTACTGTAAAACTAATAAACCAAGAGTTAATTAAAAAAGTTTTTATTATTGTAGCTTAGTGTTGCAATTAGTTCACGTCCGGGGCTTCGCTCCCGTCATTCTTTGTTTGGCCACTGCTTAGCTCCTATTGGCCGTGGTGTTACATACCTTATATATAGCCTTCCTCGATAAAGGTTATCCAACACATAAATAGTTTCTCAAATCGGACCTGTAGTTCCTGATTCCAGATTAGCGCGTTCATCCAAACAAACAAACAAACTCTTCAGTTTTACAATATTAGTAGGTAAAGATATTCCTAGTCTTTCACTAGATTTTTGTTATTCAAAATATTTCAGTCCACATATTCATAATATTATATAGCCAGTGTAACATTTCGGTGTAAATGCAGCTTATAATCACTACATTATAAAACAGTATTAATTGTACAAAAAATTAAATAACTTTATTGGTAGTTACGTGCTGGTGTAAATACGTTCTTCGAAGCACTGCAGCTACTTCTCCCCCAATCGTTATATAAATCTATATACTACTAGGAATTTACGTAATATATTGAAACCTTTTTAAACCTATTTAAGGTTTAAAGGGGTAGAGTGGAAACGGAAGTCGCTGGACCGGATATTGTGGCGAACGTACTGGCTCTTACCCAATAGTGTACCCGGAGTGGTTAATCTTTCTTGAGTAGAGCACGTTGGGGTAAAATTCTCGTCATGGGATAAGATATTAGTATTTAATTGTTTTTTTAGACAAATAATGTAAATTAAATTAGACTGGCCTGTTGGTCTAGTGGTTGGTGACCCTGACTGCTAAGCCGGAGGTCGTGGGTTCGATCCCCACCCAGGACAAATCTTTGTGTGATAAGCATAAAGGTTTGTTCTGTGTCTGGGTGTAATTTATCTATAATATGTATATATTTACAAAAAAAAAAGTATTTAAGTAGTATATCAGTTGTTTAGTACCCATAACACTAGCAAATTTAATTGCTTAATTTGGGACTAGATGGCGCTGTGTGAATGTGGTAGAGTAAAAAAAAAAAAAACTGTTAGGCGCTTGTAGCATTGTCTTACTGAGATGTTCGTTACAATCATTGAGGTTAAGCAACGCTCGGCAAAGTCAGTCCATGATTGGTGGCAATTTAATTCTCAAGCGTCTCAAATATGGTAGTCGTTAAATCAAGTTGGAAGCCTTCTAGGTGACTTGATAAATTCCAACTTTAGCGTGTGCCTCAAGCCCATTCAATAAAAAAGAAGAAAGATTAAGTTTTGTGTGCAGAGGAAAATGTTTAACATAGAAATAAACACATCATGCCACTGTATACACTGCATTTCTACCAAAGATCTGGGAGGCTGCATAGTAAGGGATGTGTGTGTTAAAAACCAATAGAATAGCTTCCTTTACCTAGTATCGCTCAGATGAAGATATTCTATTGGTTCGCGTGGCTCTGGTCAAAACGCAGCGTAAGAGGTTTCTAAATCGTAATAAAAACTTGGTCTGTGTGATATATATAGACTAATATCCCCTATTGTGAGGGTAGCCTGTAAATTGCTTTGGTGATAGGAGTATCTACGAATGCAGCACATGATGATGGGTTTGACTCCCAGGCCAAAAACACTATCGGATTTTTCTGTTATAAAAATCTTAGTTTAACTGGCAATATGAGGCCAATAAAAATACTTTGACGTTAGATCATATTGACCCAAAAGCTGGCGGTATTTATTTTCACAACGTCATTGCCGCTTGTAATTATCTATAGGTTAATAAATAACTTATATAATATCGATTTCGTCTAGACGAGGCAATACTTAACTACTAATTTAGGAGTACAGATTAGTGTACAAAGCTGCGATTCATGAGCTTAATTTGTCGCCTAAACTACTCTACCTAGGCAGACACATTAGGAAACTTTAGAGCTATATCGAAATTACTAGAAGTGTCTATAATTACTAACTACCCACCGCCTGCGATAGTGTGTCAGTTAAAAGGAGCCCATGTGCTAGTCCAGACTATAATTAATCTATTCGTGTGCTAAATTTCATACAAATCCTTTCAGCCGTTCTGGCGTGATTGAGAAATAAACATCCATACATACATTCTGTCGCATTTAAAATAGTAAGATTAGTTTCATGTAATCATCAATTCTGTTATCTTAAAATAATATGACTGGCCTGTTGGTCTAGTGGTTAGTGACCCTGACTGCTAAGCCGGAGGTCGTGGGTTCGATCCCCACCCAGGACATATCTTTGTGTGATGAGTATGATTTTTTGTTCTGTGTCTGGGTGTAATTTACCTATATTATGTATGTATTTACAAAAAAAATAATTTAAGTAGTTTATCAGTTGTTTAGTACCCATAACACAAGCAAATATAATTGCTTAATTTGGGACTAGATGGCGTTGTGTGAATGTGGTGAAATATTATTATCATTATTAATATAATATAGTGGGATTAGTAAATATGAGCCACATCTATGTTCACAATATCTTTGTGCGTCCAACCCCACACACTAATGAAACTACATTCACTTAACTGAGTAACGAATTTGTCGGGCCCTGGTACTGATGCACCTCAGGGTGTACCAATACTTTGTATCTAACTATCTATACTCCACTAGCCTCCGGTCGCCGCTTTCCTCGCGAGGTACGTCGGTAATGACCATGTGCTAATCCAGACGACAATTTATCTGTATACAAAATTTTACACAGTTTCTTTCCGCCGTTCTGCCGTGATTGAGTAACAAGCATCCATTCATCCATCCACACGCCTGTTTGCTACTGTTGTAGTATACAAAAACTTTCAGATTTATAATATTAGTAAGACAAGCTACCGGCCCGGCTTCGCCCTCGTGGTATGTCGGTTGAAGCCTAGTCTATGTGCTTCTCCAGGGTTTAGACTATGCCTATGCGAAATTTCGACACGCATCTTGCAAGATCGGCCATGGTTGAGCATCAAGTTTGGACGTGCATTTTATTTAATGTTTCAAAGGTTTCAAAGATTAATATTTGAGTAATCTTAGAAAATCTGCTGTGCTCTGCTCGTGATGTGCGTTGAGCTTAAGTCGTACAATAATATTTAATACTGTACCAGATATCAACCTCTATGTGCCTACCAATAGACTAACTAAGTCACCACAAACAAATTAATTTAGTAAACAATCCGATTCCAACTACTCCCGGAACATTTCCTACGCAACCATAATTTATCGGATCAAAATACAGGGTGTATCAAAACAGAATCCGTCACAGTTTCACTTGTCACAGCTGCGCACCGATACCCTGATAAATATTCAGAGGACACCCTGTATCCCGGACCCGAATTTTGATTCGGTCACCGCATATTATGGATATCAAGTATTAACTGAATTTTAAAGCTTACTGCGGATGGACTTTCGTTACTTATATTTGCTGTTAAAAAAAAACTGCCTTGAATTTTTTTATACCACTATGGTGGCAAACAAACTTATGACTGACTACTAATGCTAAGTTGTTACCGTACCCTATGGACGCCTGCTAAACTAGCAGCATCACATGAGTGTTGCTGAATCTTTAAAACTACCAAAAAATCCATTATTCGACGATATTACATTCAAATTAAAAGTAAATTTATTGAAACCCGTTTCTGTTGTATCAAGAAAATACCTTATAAACTCAATACCTCAATCAGAAGCAAAATTTGGCTATAGGCTCTGTCCATAATATAACAAAAAATATTTTAAAAATTATGATAGATCCCTATATTGCCCTTCGGAACATAAAGGCATGAACCTGTTAGACTATAATCTTTTTTAGTACTTAATTCTTTGTCTAATACTAGAAGTCGCGCGGTTCTTTATTTGGCCACTGCTCAGCTCCTATTGGCCGTAGCGTGATGCTATGTAGCCTATAACATTCATCGATAAATGGTCTATCGAACACTAAAGAATTTTTCAAATCGGTTCAGTAGATCCTGAGATTACCCCCTACAACTTCACAAAGTCACAAAATATACCTCTTTAAAATATTATAGATGTGTCTTCAGCCCTTCACTAAATCCATTTCATGTTATTTACCGTAAGGAAGTCAATTTAAACTCTTCAGCGCAAAAGTGCATCGTCTGAGACAAGTGGCGCGGGTTCGGTTCCGTCTCGCAACTTTGCCAACTTCTAACCACTGTATTTAGTGCACAGATGTACTTATCAATAGCTAGAAGTGCTTAACTTAGTATCATTTACTATGTAACAAAGTGCATATAATGGTTCAAGTATGTACATCGTCTATACATAATATTATGTGGAAGTCCAGCCGAGGGAAAGTTTTAATTGTTTTAAGGAATAGAAGGGCGTGTCACTTGCCCTCCGACTGAAGAGTGACATTTGGTTATAAACCTAGCCATATAATGCGTGGGCAAAGCCGCGGCAGAAACTAATATTGACAGAGGTTTATAGCTTGAATAGTCGAAATGGGGCAGTACTGTCGGGGTATTAATTTTGTCATACAATATTGCAATAACATTTACACTTCAATAAATAATTAAATTAATAATGTAATTGAATTCAATATCTCTTTATATTTTATGTAGCAAACATTTTCTATTCATCATCGTATGGAGACCAATATCGAGCATATTATATTATATGCAGTGAAGATGGTCGGGCAAACCAGCATTATCTCTTCTATTGTGTGTGTTATCTGAGTCAGTGTGAACAGGCAACTATCTTGTAATTAACTGAACAATTTTTAAAAGTCAGCTGGTTTTTTTACATTATTGAAAACTTTCAATAACAAAATTGTTACAACTCTTATTAATTCGTAATACAACTTCGTATTCGATTATTGAGAGCGTTTCTTGTTTGTGAATCGACAAGGTTTTAATTTTTGTTGTTGTAAGCTACAGCACATTTTTAGTATTATGAAAAAAATAGTATCACGCGCAGAAATGGTGTAATTTTTTGTATTATTACTGTAATGTTATTTTTTTTTTTATGCCATTATTTTTACCACATACTTTAAAACCCCTTCACTCCCATTTTTTTTGACACAGCTTCATCTAGAAATTTTGATAAACATAGGTAAATATATATCTGTGTGGTCCTATTGAAAACTCTTGAGGAGCCCTATATCCAGCAGTGGACCTCCTACGGCTGACTTATGAGTATGACATATATTTCTAAATACTCCGAAACAAACATTTGCACATCATACAAATATTTGTTCCGACCCGGGGATAGAACCTGAGACCTCAAAACAAACTCTACCGCTGTGCCACCGAGGAGGCCGTCGTATAATAAGCACTATACAACATAATCAAACAACAACTTTAAGCATTAACTAAATTTGATGAAATTTGCAACACGTAGGAAATTGTTGTAGAATATCATGTCATGCAGTTAGTCGAACAGGGATTAGTTGTAGTCTATTAAAGTTTGCCCTGTGACCCCCGCCGCGCCGATAGCGGAGCTGTAGGGGTGAACCAGCTAGCTTCGTTATGAGATATTTTATCTTAATAGAAACTAGACTGGTTTTCATGTCGGTAGGTATTTATTAAATTAATTTCTTAGCCACACCTAGACTTCATTGAAGCGAAGATGCGAAGAGAGTGTGATATAAATCTAATTCTACAATCCTACTTATAACACCAGGGGCATCACTAACGCGTTGCTGACCCTTCAAACATCTTCCTTCTCTAATGAGCTCTAGATAACACCACTCATAGCAGGAATACAACACAATTTTATTATGGCTGCGATTTCTGTAGGGCGGAGGTACTTCTTCGAACGGGAGGCTCAGTTTGAGCGGGGGTTACCTTTTGTACCTACCCAAATTCTCATAAGTCGATACAGGTTTATTCCCGTTTCGGGCAAAAATTTTATTGGGATTTGCAGTCTGTAAATTCATGCAATCGGCTCTTATTATGGAAGTGCTACTAGAGATTACATGTCCAGCTGTGGACAATAGCTGGTAATGATGACGATCATATCGCGCGCCAAATATTTAATAGCGCATAATATTATTTAACGTTATATCATAAAATGTAAATGTGCGAGTTGGTTGGGTTAAGTTAAATACAGCGTATGGTACGATTCAGACCAACCGGCTCGCGTCGCGCCGCATCGGAACGGAGCCGTCCGCGTGCCGCGGCAGCCGACAGCGTCCGCTGGAATCCGTACGCACTGCAAGCGCCCAGAAGTGCCGCTCTCTTTGCGCCGCGTAGACGTAAAGTGAAATATTATTTAAAATATCGCTTGAAGAACACAACTTGAATGATTCGCTAGCTGTTGCTGCACCGTAATCTCCGTACGACACACGGCCGACCGGCTCCGAGCGGACCCGACGGCAGCCGGTCGGAGCCGGTCGGCCGTCGCGCGTCGAGGGGTGCCGACGGAGGTAACTATGCGTAAGTTGCATGCAAATATGAACTGTAATTACTGTTGATACATTTCAATGTTCTTTAACGCATTGTAAAATGCCGCCCGGCGCGGGCCGATGCGAGCCGGTTGGTCTGAATCGTACCTAAGGCACCCACTCAACTGTGAATCTATAAATAATTTAATTTTAAATAAATAGTCGACGAATAAAACGTCAAGTCTTTTATCACCGAAGGGATAGGTAGATGTGCATCACATCCCATGTAATAGGGCACGAGCTTATTGCCATTAGCCGGGCTCATCTCCAAATTACGGGCTGAAAACCCTATACCATTTTAGTTTAGCTAAAGTATACACACCCGCTGCGCCGCAGAGTAACTGAAAAGATCGTCGGACTTCTAAGTTTTATTATATAAGTAATGAAGAAGTATTAATTAAACGCATAGCCGGCACCGTAACTTTATACATTTATTATAATATTTATTAATTAAAATTTATTGAAATTACAATATTATTTAATATGTACTTAATTCATTTTGAACTTAACTTTTTACTTAACTGCTGAAGGAAAGAAAGCTGATGTTTTTAACATAAAAACATTGTGAAAAAAAATTGTCGTGATTATAATTCGATTCCTAACAATATCTAGTAAGTGGCAGCCCTATAATTTGGGACTACATTGTTAGTACATTGTTAAGCGAGTTATACGAGTCCCAACGTTTTTGCAGTCACGGAATCGGTTAGTTTCAAACAAGCAATTTGTTTATTTGCGCGTACACTCTACGTAGACCAATCAGCTTCAGTTTTTTTCGAAAATATCGAAGTTATTTCTTTCTTATTTATTGACGAAAGCAAAATCCATCTCAAGAATTAATCTGTTGAACGGTTACAAGTCTTTAATCTATTAACTTTTTATTTTGTGTTCACCTTTACTTAACAAAGTAAGGCAGCTGAAAATTAACTAGTTTCTTTACATTTATTTTTCTAAAAGAAAGAAGTAAAACAAATACGTATATAATTTACAATAAGTTTGAATACGTTTTGCGTATTTTTTTTTTTGTATTTTGTTTTATCTGACTGACTTGACTTGACTGACACCGTGGCGCAGTGGTTAAGGTGGTCGCCTCGCCACTACATCGCCGTGCTGGGTGACGTGGGTTCGATTCCCACAGGAGACAAATATTTGTGTGATTCATAGATATTTGTTTCTAGTCTGGGTGTACTTTGTGTCCGTTAGTTTCATGTTTGTAAAGCTCCCCGCGACACAGGGCTTGTTCCCTAGTGTGGGCGTTGTCTTTTTTAAAAAAAAAAAAACAAAAAAAAAAACTTAATATTATATTTAATAATGATTCATTGATTTTAATAATAGCATAGGTAGTATTAATTCCTTAGCAACCCATTAATGTCCCACTGCTGAACTCGGGTCTCCTCTTCCTTATCTAGAGAGAGGGTTAAGAGGGTTAAGGCTAGAACTGGATTATAGATGCTAATCCACGCACTGGCCTAGTGCGCCTCGGTAAACAGAACAAATGTTCATCAGACACGTTCGTATTATTCATACATTTATGAATACGCATTCATACTTAATGAATGTCAGTATAAATAGAAAATAAATTATTCTCATTTTATTACGCATTAAACAGGTACTGGGATATCAGCAGGATTTAAGTCGCCTGAGGGTAAGCGGTTACCGTAGCCTATGGCCGCCTGCAACACCAGGGACATCACGAGCGCGTTGCCGACCCTTATATTAAGAAACCTATCCACAAAAGATTTGAAGTTTGAAATATACCAACAAGGCACATGTATTATCTTGTCTTCAAAGATTGTCGCTTGTAAACGGCGCCAACGATTTGGCTGTTTTTTAACCGACTTCCAAAACAAAAGGAAGGAGGTTCTCAATTCGACACGTATGTTTTTTAAAACCTAAAGTTTTCTAAGTTTTTAATTATACATATTTCGAAATATTCATATTTTAAACATGTGCACAATGTTAACATTATGTAGAACCGTTTCTGGAATGCAAGTCGTCATCCAAATGAATCACTGGTATGTTGCCCCTAACTGCACTTATTGATTGATTTCTCAAAAACTGCATAGAACTATCCCACCTCGGCCTTGCAATATCGAGCCAAATGCATTTGCCGTTACTCCACACAATTTTCAACCTTAATCTGTTGCATTAGTGCAATAATTAATGTAAAGTTATCGTGGTAAGCTTCCCACACATGTCCGACAAAAAAGGGTCGCCCGCAGGTAGAAAATGAATACAAAAGATAGCACTTTGGTTCCTTCTTTACAAACAAACTTTTTAACTTTCTACATCTTATTTTCACGTCTATCCATTTCAAAATAGGGTCTATTTTTGTCTGTTTTTTGATGTGATAGTAGTGCGTTTGTGTAATTGCTTCGAAGTCCGAGTTTCCTTTGAATTCGTTTATTGGCGGTCAAATTTTATGAACCGACGAGTCGAGGCTGAGTTTGTAGGTTAGTTTGGTTTAGTTCGCGTTGCCGCGATGCGTTTGAGCTTATATTTAGTTTTAATTTAGTTTAATTAATTGTTTTTAGGATTTATTTTAGTTATTCGTGTTTAATAAGTGTTGTGTTTTGGTTGTGTTGTGTTTGTGTTTATTTTTGTGACGTTTTTGTCTTGTTAACCATTGGATTGCTTACTGTGGATGTTTTGTTCACGTGTTTAAGGTATACAGTTAGTTTATTCTATTATTTATTTTACTCTTGGCCTTGTACGCGTCTTTAACCTATAATTATTAGATCATTTTCAAGACTACAAAGATAACCCGTACGTATTCCTGTTTCTTAACATTATAACTAACTTTGACAAAGACTAACATAATTAGCATATCTGTTTTATAGGAATTGTGTGGGTTAACATATCATTACATCTTATCAATTTATATTAAATTGAATATCTTTACATAACAATTAATACCTATAAATGTTATAGAATTCGTTTGAACGCGTTTATCTCTGAAGCCATCAGTCCGATCTAGAAGAAACTTATTGAATTAAATAGCATGTTTATCAAAGAATGCTTTAGATTCAAAACCATAACGATATCCTCCATCAAATTCCGAGTAATAATTCTTTATGCAAGTGAAACTACTAGGGAAGACAAAAACAAAAATATAATAACTGATTGTGAGATATTGTTTTCTGTCTTAACTGTGACAAACCTACATAATCGAGCTATGTTAAACCTTAGTAAATTTGTGCTTATAAGGAATATATCAATAGCTTCTAAAATGTAGTGTCTCGATAAATATCAAAACCCATTCTATGAAGTCTGTTTGAGGTAGATAACTAAGGTTATCTACCTCAAACAGCATTTCTCATGTAAACAATAAGTTGTTTACATGAGAAATACATCATTATGAGTGAGAGCATACTAAGATGTTCATTACGTTCGTGGAGTTTAAGCAACGTACGACAAGGTCAGCCCGTAGATGGGTGACCGTTATGGCATTTTCATTATCCAGCGTCTCCGTGCTTCGGAATGCACGTGGCGCCTTTGGTCCCGTTTACCACTTAATGTGGTAATAAGTCAAGTTGGAAATCTTCTGGGTGACTTGATAAGTTTCAACACCAGGCTCTGTTACAAGCCCATTCGCTAAGAAGATAACTTAAGGAAGATGATACACAAGCTAGTTGTTCATCTGATAAATACTACGGTGTATTCTGATTAGGCAATGACACTGATACTTGATAGCTAAATCAAGGTATGTCTTGTTGCATAGGGTATAGGGTGCATTTTTTTTTACCACTTATGAGGGTTTATCAGGGATATCATTTTTATTAGATCTATTTAGGTAGCAACAACTTGCCGTGCTGCACAAAGTTCCCTCTAGTGTGCTTTACTTCCCCTTTCCCCTCCGTAAAGCTCTGGAGGTAGTGACTTACTTGTGAGTAATGGACTCGGCATCAGAAAAACAACTTTATAACTTGAATTCTTAACTGGTGAGTCAATCAATCAATCATTTATTTGTTTAACATGAGTATTACATAATTATACAGATAAGTTATGCAGGATGTACAGTAAAGTATGGTAGTTTCTAGTTTCTAGTCATTAGACTCATACTGTAAAATTTGTCATTCATGCTCAAAGGATTCTGCGTTTTTGTTGATGTTCAACCAGTGAGCAATAACGTATTAAATACCTGACAAGATATATGTACAAGGAGTCACGTGAATACGTATTACCAACCTTTCGTTGCCACTAAGTCCGTAACTTCTTTACTAACATTAAAAATGCAAATGAAAGTGTTTTTGTTCATCCTTTTCAGGAACGTATTTTTTTTGTTTGCTTTTCCGTAGTAGACATACCTATACCTATAATGTGTTCCGTTGGCTCACGTCGGTGAAATCGCAGTGTGTCACTATAAATCCATTAGTATTTTTTTTTTATACTACGATGGAGAAAAACAACCCGTCCTATGGACGCTTGTCACACCATAGGCATCACGTCATGTTGGCAACACTTTAAAACCCTTCTGCCTCCAATGAGCTTTTCATTTCATTCATCACACACAGGAGACCGCAGCCTTATGGACATCCTACAGAGGAGGTACTTTTTCAGGCAGCGGCTCATTTTGAGCGGTGGTTACCAACAATACCCTACCGCTCTTAACTCTTAGTATATGACAAACAACATATAAAAATTTAACATAACTTCTTACATAAAAAGCACTAAACTGTATTCATGTATAATAGAAACATGTTTTAAGAAACTAAAGCATTGTTCGACCTAAAAAATAGCTTGAACAAAGAAAAGCTAGACCAAAGAAAAAGTAAAGAAAGCCGCGATGCCTCAACGTGTGAGGAACTTAGTTTTGCCAACTTCAAAGTTTCTACACCCATATGTGGCTTGTTTTTTGTATTTGATGAAAATAAAGTTAGAAGCTTAATTTTTGAATTAATGTATATTACTTAGACACACATTGTTTAATAGGTTCATGATCCCTGTACTTTAAGATAAACATTTTTTTTTTGTCAACGGTTTTAGATGATTTGTGTTACATTTCTATGATATGATCAACTAACATAATATAGATACCATAAAATACCTAATCAAACAAAACAAGATATATAAATACTAAGAAAATGATCACGTCGCGCTTGGCCTTGAAATCCCATTTTATAATTCAAACTAGCTTTCGACCGCGGCTTCATCTGCGGTATCTAGCTAAAATATACCCTATGTCACTCATTGTGATAACATTCTGAAAGATTTTTGGAAAATTGGTTGAGTAATTTCGGAGATTACCTAAAACTCAACTAAACACAAAATGATCATTATCTCACAATCATTATCTCTTTAGTAGGTATATATAATGAATCAAGTTTAAAAGTAAATACTTAGTTCTAATCTCAAACAACATCTAAAATCAAGCATTAAATAAATATAAATTCCCAAACAGTCTGACGTCAGCAAATAAGTGTAAACAAAGCTAAACTGAACATTTTATTATTAATTGGACAGTCTAATTAACGAAAGTAACACTTTACGAGTCTCTTTATGTGATATAAATAATCGGCTTAAGTATCTCTGCCTTATCTTAAATGTTAATGTTCCCCGTGAAGATACACCAAACGTTTTCTATTGAATGTTTACTTATTATGAAGGTGAAAAGTTTGTTTGTTTCAAGCTAAACTCAGAGACAGCTTTGAACTAAAAGTGCAAGAACTATTTTGCTTATAGCTTTTATTCAGATCCAGTTATACATGTGGAAATTGTTAAAAGTGGACTGTTTGGAACTAAAACTAGTTCTAGTAAAAGTAAATAATACTGGTTAATGTGTATAACTACAGCAGCGATTTTTATGTTTAAATTCTTTCTTTCTTCACTCCCCAGGTAATGCAGACATAAACATGCTTAATAACTGTGTATACCTATATGGTGGACATTTTAGAGAATTTGGATGAATTATTGTACCTATATGCATGTACCTTTCATACATAGATATACATATAGATCACGCCTCTTTCCCAACAGAGGGGTAGGCAGAGACTATTTCCTTCCACTTGCTACGATTCTGACATACATCTTTGGCTTCTTCAACATTCATCAGTCTTTTCATGCATTCTCGCCGGTTGAGGGTACTCCTGATCTGTCCCTTCTTAAAAACGTCACCTATTTGGTCATGGTGCGTTCTTCTAGGTCTTCCCCTTCCAACGTTTCCTTTCACATTCGTCTTATATATTTGTTTTGTCACTCTTCCTTCATTCATTCTCTCTACATGTCCAAACCAGCTTAACATTCCTTTCTCTATTCGTGTCACAACATCTATTTTTAAGCCACAACGTTCCCTTATTACACTATTTCTTATTTTACTTATTATATACCTTTCCATTAGGCGAATTGGAGCCACAAAAAAACCATGCGTGTAATGTAATGCTTACTGTATACATAAGAAAATTTTAAATTAATTCTTAAAATCCAATTTGACAGTGATTTGTTTACAAACATTCTACATTCATACATTCACTTATAGTATAGACGGAATCAAATTGAATTTGAATGGAGTTTTTCGCCTATTATCTTTAAATTCAACATGCAAAATATCCCGAAATTTGGATAATATTTGGACGTATAGACTTCCTAAACAAAACAAAGATTCCCAGAATTGTAGAAAACATTGAAATATTAAAACACTATTGTTCTCTTTGTCTCAAATTCCCTCTCAAGAATCTATAAACAAATAGTAATACGTAGATACATTACACAGTATCTGTATAAGAAAAGCTTCCACGCAATGTTGTCATTGAATGTATTCTAACCTATAATTTTTTCTTATTTCAGATGTCCCAAAACATGTAGCAGCAGTATTAG
Source organism: Laspeyria flexula (assembly GCA_905147015.1). NCBI lineage: Eukaryota > Metazoa > Arthropoda > Insecta > Lepidoptera > Erebidae > Laspeyria > Laspeyria flexula. The sequence goes on from LR989974.1 coordinate 452,514, forward strand.
GGATATTTTGGGGTCTAATAATGGGGTCAATCCAAATCAGTGAAATGGGCAAGCAAGATTCCAGCTGGCGAAGAGTGGGTCATTTTAGTGTTAGTGTAGTGAAGTGCTTAGTAATAGTGACAGTGTTTGGGCAAGTCGCTGGTGGCAAGCCCATCAGTGAGACCCTGCAGAGGGCCTTGTCGGCGGTCCGTGGTCCCAGTCCTGGCGCGAAGAAGCTGCTTAATATCCCTGAGGATGGAGGTAAGTGATTTAAATTTGGTTTATTTAGTGACCTCTCGATCACACAATTCCTTTCTTGATAATATTGTGCAGTAACAGAAATACATTACCCTCCTTTTTTGGCAGTCGGGTAAAAAAGAGTTGTGATTGTTACTTATGATGCTGAGCAATTTTAAACCTTATTTTAACTGTCGTAGACTCTTGTCTTGTAACACTGATAGTGACAGAACGAGATACCAACATGTATTCAATAATTTGGTCTAGAGCTCGCGAGCCAGAGATTTCAAATTACGACGTAATTTTTGTCTATCTCTAGGGTAATGATAAATATGGAATATTATCTCATATGAATAAGTTACATGGAAGTTACACAAAAGGTTATGTTGATCTAAAATTTGCTTTTATTTACCAAATTTTGGGATCATAAATAAATGGAATAGTTGGGAAAATAACAAGAGTTTTTCAACAGAAATTAAGTGTCTTTGAATCGAAATAGCTTTCCCAAGCAATTTCTGAAGTTTGTGTTGACTTTACATAGTAAAAAAAAGGTTTTTTCTAAAAATTATCTACGCAATTGTCATTCAAGACTGAAACTGCCGAAAGGAATCGCGTATAATTACTCAAAAACTTTTCGACTTTTGTCATTACAAAGAGTTTGGGAGCCTTATACTGTGGAACTCGATTGATGCCTTCGCTCGCGCTGGTGATGCCAAATTAGGGTTACCAGTTACTAACTTCCTTATTTTTCTACCAAAATCTGTAATGATTTTAGACGCAAGAATAGCAAAAGTACAACAACTTAAAATTATTTAACGCATCATCCATATTCATACACACACCATCGAAACGCGATCCTTGCATTCCTGAAATATGCGACTCGTCGATGCAGAATCGTTAACGTTAACTTAACCGACACTATTAAACATAACATAAACATAATATCTGAATCTGCTAATCACATATGAGATCTTTCTGTAAATTATGTGTCCTTGGCGTTTTTACCTCGATTTTGTGGATGTAAAAAAGCAACGTGATATTTTTAAAATGAGAATTATTTGTAAAAGTGAAATCTAACACGACTTTTTGAATTTTTTCCGTAAACATTTTGTACTGCCAGAGCTATCTTCATTACATAAATTGATTATCCGATACTAAAATCTTATTATTATGGACTCGTTAAGATTTCGTCTTGAACTGGCAACCCTGCTTCAATCTTTGAAGTTTTAAAGTTTGAAGACCCTTATTAATTAACGGGCTCCTGCAATTACAGTTTTCAGGTGTTCTTTTGAAGCCTTACAAAACACTGAAAGTTTGATCGTCCAGTGTCGAATTCTTGCGAGAGCTTTTGTTATAGGATCATTTTTTAGGGTAAACAAAGAATTTTTTCATAAAAGGTTGATAATGACTGGAGGAATTAAGTCGACTTTTGGGAGGATGAAGAGTAGAGTGGAGGGGGGTTCTGAATAGAGTTTGTTGAAGAGTAATAAACTTTATCGGATGTTGTAATGAAGAATGCCTAAATCTAGTCACAGAAGTAAATTGAAATACCTTCTTTTCTGTCTTAAAAACAATTCGCAATCGCTTTTAGGTTAGTGAAGTTCTTCAAACTTAATGAGACCGTCGCTCGCAGCTTCAGTAGTGTTCCATTCCTGCTTGTCTGTACTAGTCTTCAGAGGAATTTAAGAGATGGCCATGTTTGTGACTGCGAAATGTAACTCATGAACTTAACGTTCAGCAGCGATTTCAAATAAAAACTCTAATGGTCAAAACATTACGTTTCTGTAGGCTCTGATGATAACCAGACCATTTGTCACTTTACAAGTACCAAAATCCACCATAATTAACCAAGAAGAACTGCGTTATCAGAACATTAACCTTAAATTCGACGGCATTGTGTAATTTTTCTCAATAAATTTTGTCCATAACTCACATTCAAAGTTCACCATCATAATTTTGAATGAAACAGTCTTCAAAACTTGAAAAAGCTCATCAATCGCCTCTTTATCTAGAACATTAAGCATAATGCACTATAGTAAATCTTTCGGACAAGGAAGGGAAAAATTCGCTGACTAATACTCGGCAATCAGTCTGCTGTGATAAAAAGGCTTTCACGCGACTTCCAAAGTCGCCTCTGACACGTACCCTAATTAGTCCATGGAAATATAGGGGGAACTAAACAATTCCAGTATACATTTTCCTTATTTTCCAAAACAGAATTGCCATTTTGGAAAGATCTTTGGGTTAACAATTGTAGATCTAAATGTCCAATGTCGTTAGGTAAGAACACAGAAGTAAAATTAGACAATACCGTCAAGCATTCTTTGGTGACAAAAAAAGCTTAAAATACATGTGAAAGTTTTCTCAATTTTTTTTAACCGTTGACGCAAAAAGAATGTTGTAATTATAAGTTTGACGTTTATCAGTATATCAGTTATCAGTTTTCATCGTACAAACCAAATATATTATACACGTAAGTTTTTATTCTGACGACTCTTATCTTTCAGACCCAAATTTTTTTTTTTTTTTTTTGTTTTATAAAAGACAACGCCCGCACTAGGGAACAAGCCCTGTGTCGCGGGGAGCTTTACAAACATGAAACTAACGGACACAAAGTACACCCAGACTAGAAACAAATATCTATGAATTACACAAATATTTGTCTCGTGTGGGAATCGAACCCACGTCACCCAGCACGGCGATGTAGTGGCGAGGCGACCACCTTAACCACTGCGCCACGGTGACAGTCATTTTATCTATTTCAGTTTTGCTATTCATATTTCATTTGTCCTGTTTGTCTCTGTGAAGTTCCTAGTACCTACAGATGAGACATGACGTCACTGCAGTAGTTTAGATAATATATGGACTAGTACATATATAATGTTTACATTTACATATTATTTTCTAATATTAGATTGTACAAGATATATGTTGCTATGTTAGACTGTTAAATGTTTGACAAAAGATATCCGTGTCGCAATTAGATGTTTATATTATAAGCCTTCTTGTTGGTTTTGTGGTTGAAGTTTGCCACTGCGACACAAAGTTGTGGGTTCGATTTCTTACAGACTCAGATCCCTGCAGCACAGGGTTTCTATAATACTGCGGAGATAATAAAAATATAAAAGAAAAACGTAAGTACATTAAAAAGGTCTTAAGGATAGAATGTTTATATCTCTAAAATGTGTTATAAAGTTTTACTATAGGAAGTTAAAATATATTGTAAAGTAAGTAAGTAAATACTTTTCCAATTTGGTTACTCATCGGTACCTTTTACATTAAAAAACAAATATCAGATCATTACCAATTACCTACGATTTAATACGAAAGTATAGACCGAAACTAACTATATATATATAAAGAACAATATATATATAATAGAAGCAACTCAAGCTACGACTACGACAGAAACGACAGGTACATTTCGCTCCTAACACAGACGATATAGCTAAATTATTTGCAAGTTATTCAAATGCGGCTAACTATTCACGGAGTCAGGCGATGCAACGATTTTGATTAACATACGGATTCAAATGTTGAACAGCGAACGTGTATGTTGGCGAGCATGTTGGGTGTAGAATCATCATACAAAATAATACAAAGCGATCAAAGTAAACTATCATGTAACCAATCCCATCCAATATATTATAATTCGTGTGGGAATCAAACACACGTCATTCGGCACCGATGTTAGTGGCCACAGTGATAGTTTCTTGCACGTATAAGTTTAGTCTACCTTGTTTTGCTTGGTTTGCCAGAACAGTGTGTCACAAACAAACCCACACTAAACACCTGTATTAAACGCGTAACTTTTAATAAGGCATTATCCATTACTCGTCGCCGTGCCAACCGGTGACAACGACTCGCAATCACCCAGCAATGGACGTACGAATGTTTAGCACACTCAAATTAACATGTAAATGGTTCCGGCGGTGGCGGATCAAGATCCAGAAATTCGGTAGACTTGAATTGGTATAAATATACTTACTATTACTATTAAAAAATTATATGTACTAGTCTAATTTACTATACTAAAGACACGTAGCTTCATTCTTATTATCCTCAAAGGTAGGTAGGCAGGAATGTATCACACCCATATTTTGCCAGCTTTGGGACCCATGTGATAAGGGGGTGAGTCTAAAGCTATTAACAGTGCTCAAAAAAAAACTCCGGGCTGCTCATAAGAATTTCACGACAGAAAAGCCCAATACGGTTTTTACCTGACCCGGGAATTGAACAGGACATCTCTTAGGCAGTTGTCGTATTACTGCCGCTGATATCCTACTAATATTAAAATTTGTGAGGAATAATGAATATTGTGCATGTTTTTGTGGTACTCTAGTATTCAAAAACTACTAAAGGAATTTTTGTATCGTACTACGTTTGATACTTAAATACCTATTTTCGAACTTAACAGAATATTACGGATTTAATAATTAGCGGCTGCGTTAAGCCCTTTCTAGCTAGTCATCGTTGATGTTTGAACGTGTACATCGATCTCAAAATGAACCTTTCTACCTGCTGACGTATTATACTAGGAACTTTACTACCTGAGAATTTTGTGTTTACATTCAATTTTGGGAGTAATTTTAAAATTTATGAAAAAGGGATAATCTACCACTGCTATTGTTTAATATGTTTACCGTTAAAGTCCAATTGCTAAAAAGGGTTTCGGGACAAACCCTGACATACATCTATGACTATGATATCTGTAACAATTAAGGATTAAGAGTGGTAGATAACAGTTATAGATATCAGGTTATGACATTTGGGCGACTCACGGAAAAACTTTTTATCTAAGCTGCAAACAGAAATTAACTAGAAATAAATTAAAAAGACATAATTCTTTACCCTGCATAGCAAAACGGTAAACAAAATCAATGTAATTTGTAATTTAATTGTTTAAAAGAAGGCACTACGGAACCTAAAAATATATGCTGAAATTGTTATATAGGGAATATCCTATACTGAGATTTTGATACGTAACTGTACCAGTCGTAAAGTTATGCAGATTTGTAGGAAATCCCATGGAAATGAAATCGTCTGACTTACACATAGATGTTAGAAATATTTCCGCTCCAAGTATGCTGGCATTTCATTAGTGTTCCATTGTGGCGAAAATTGTAACTAACGGATGAAACATAATTTAATTCTATGTAGTTATATATTAATGAAACGGTTTATTTATATTTTGTGCTTTTATCTTTGGGAAGATTGTTGCGTGGGCAACTGTCGGTGGGAGAACTGTTATGAAATTGATATCTGCATGGAACCAAAATTTATTCGCGGAAGAGTAAAATGTAACGAAAATAAATTGTACTTTGTTTTATTTATGTGTATCATTCTACATGTTCATTGTACTCTGATGTACTCGTATTTTCATTTTTTTGTTAAATATAGATAATTTGAGTCCTCATCTATAAAATACCGAGTCATGGCTTTCAAATCTGTTACGTATTATAAAGATATATAACAATATATCCGTTCTTTTGTCCAAATTACCATAACCCTCACCACATAAAACAACTCATCTGAACGTTTGAAATGTTGATACAAATTTACCTTATCATGAAAACATAATTAATATCCTAATGAACGGAAAATCTCCCAACGCAAATAAAATACATGAATTTTATCTAAAATATTCATAAGGAAGAGATTGAAAACAGCTTTTATGTTAATTGATCGTCCCGTAAAGGTTATCAAAAAGGTTATCAAATCCTTGATGTTATATATAATGTATATTTTTATTTCTAAACGACGCTCGCATAGCCCTGTGTCGCGGGGGCTTTACACACCCAAACCAGACGCAAAGAAAAAATATTTGTTTTGTCTGAGAATCGAACCAACGTCACTTGGTACGGTGATGTAAGTGGCGAGGCGACCACCTTAACCACTACGACAGTGACAGCGATATTAATCGTATTATTTTATTTTAACCTAGATCAATTCTTACTTTGAGCATAGTCTACACATCTAGTTTTCCCTTTAGTGAAAAATATGACGCTATGTTATGAAATTCCTACCTACTTATAGTAATAGGTACCAAATTAAACCACTTCAAAACGAAGTCCTTGACTCTTTCTTTACCTAAAGATCTTTCAGCATTCGGAGCCAAAAGTAAATATTTACCACATAAGCAGTTAAAAGATAACAGACGAAATTGTAAGGGTGTAAACAAACCGGTTTCGTTAGACAGATGTCTGTCAAAGTGAGGCACCATTATTTGTTATATATTTGTAGGTGAAGAGTACGTTTAACAGAAGTGTGGTAATGTCTGATGTTGTTGCTTGGATGTTTGGAAAACTTTACGCAATTAAAAAAGGCTAAGTATGAGTTCGGTTTGTATACAGAAAGTTGGCTGACTTGTGATGTTTTAGTTCTGACATTATTGCCACAGATAACATAACTTTGTATGTATATCCAAATATAAATTAAAAATTTAAAAAAAATTACCCAACGTATAAAGTAAATAGTCTAAGTTCCCTACCGCAGCTTACAAAATTGCTGATGACTCCGAAAAGGCGTGGCAGAGCTGATTTAAGAAGAAACGTCGCATCGCTAGAAAACCTGTTTTCAAATAAAAAAAATCAATGAAATCGGTTCACTCGTCTAAAAGCTACGGTGTCACTGACGGACTCACACAAAGCGGTCAAACTTATAACACCAGTCTTAAAGCGTCGTTAAAAATTACAGAGATTAATAAAATTTAGGTAAGGGATTAGTTAAGACTTTGGTAACATCTGATTTTAACATTCATTATTGACATTAAAAAATAATATTATCTAACTACTGGACAAACGAAATAAGCTGCGTCAATTCCTAGAAGTATAATCGACAAAATAAGCTATGGTTTACAATCCCCTGTCACCAAACCGCCATAATAAGGCAGTCCATCTGTCGTTTTGTCTGTCACTCTGAACTACACACGTAAATACGTGGCCCAGATCCATTCGATCCGTGCTAACAATAGCTCGTTTCGTAATGTGTGTGAAGACGAGCTTCATTGATAGTTAAATGGCTGTTAATTCAGTTTATGTTGATTCAGTGATGGAGAATTTTATATTGCTATTTTTATACCTGTGTGTGATATAATATTGTAGAGAAAATGAACTTTTTACTCTAGATATAATGTGTGTCACTAGGTATGATTAGACAGCTATAATCAATCTAAAATTTTTGATACCTATATATTCAGGGCATTTCACGGTGTATGGGGATTTTCAAATATTTTTATCAAAATAGGTTTTTTAAGCGTCGGCAACGCGCTCGTGATGCCCCTGGTGTTGCAGACGTCCGTAGGCTACGGTAACCGCTTACCATCATGTGGGACGTACGTCTGTTTGCCACCGTCGTGGTATAAAAAAAGATGCCTGACATGTGATTAAAACAACAACTTATAATAATAATATATAACTAATATATTCCTAACTATTATCTAAACGGGCATTTCTGATTATTTAAAAATTTAACGCAAGAAATAAATATTCTCCTTATGTATAACTTACATGATGACAACTGACTTATTATCTACTGACATCCCTTTTATTAATTTATTTACAAAATTCCATTGTTATTTTTTGTTCCCGATGCATGCTATTATTATTATTTTTATGTACCATCTCATATTATAAAAAACATGTTCAAAATACAATGTACATTGTTTCTGAATGAAATAAATGAAAGATGTTAGCTTTCTCATTACTAATTTAAAACTACTCTGCACAGAGAGAAGTTCTACAAAATTCATACAGAAATCTTATGTAATAATAAAGCACAGTGTACAGTAGTAGACTACCCACAACCGAATGTGTCACAAACATCTCTCAGGGCACGGAACAAACTACGAATAAATTGTTCCACTGATCATAACATAATAAAGTTCTCTGTACCATAACTTTGCATAATAACCCACCAGCGGGCGACTTAATTACTCTTTGATGACGTAAGAACCACAAACTACCCAGTTCAAAGCAAAAATAAGGGAATGATCATCAAAACATGTGAAGTAAGTCTTTGAATTCATATTCACACAGGGTTTAGTTAAATCTGGACGTGGAAATTGTTTAGTAGGTACATGCCAAAAATACAAACTGTCTCTTCAAGTGGAAACAAACAAGTTTTGAGTTCAGCTTCTGAAACTGAGGCTTTAGAAGAGCGGAGCGATGAACGCAGCGGGTAGCGTTTAATAGTCGGAACTTTGTATATTACTTATATTTTATTTATTATAGGTTTTGTGACATCGCATATTTTGCTTTATTTCAAAGAAGTGTTACACTTATGGGTTAGTAGAGATACATCACATATTTTGCTAGCTATGTTAACTCATGTATTACCATTATCCAGCACATTTCCTAACTCCAAGCTGATACTGAGAATTTCCTAACTGCAAAATCCCACTACCTTTTATGTCCAACCAGGAAATAGAACTTAGGACCTTCTGCGTAGCAATCGTTTTCGTCACTGAAATAGTTCATTATGATAATTTTTAACAAACACATGAGCTAATATATAAAAAAATTCTAGAAAATATGACATGATCATAAACTCGCTTAAGCTCATGAGTATGTCAGCAGGCTGACAAAGTTGAACGTTGCCATTTGTCTTATTTAAATACGAGTTTGCGACACCTAATGCGTCACTACATCACTCCACAAACATTTTTCAGGGGTCCCGATTTGAGTTTGATGTTCTTGAGCTATAACGCTACTTACCCACTGCTTCTCTCCTGCTTCTTACTGTTATAAAGTTAAAGAAAGAGCAAATATCCAGTCATTGTTGTTATATCCGTAAAAAGTAGCCTATGTGCGGACTATATATATATCTGTGTGCCAAAATATGGGTCCTTTCAGCCGTTCTGGCATGATAGAAAAAATATTACCCTTCTTTTTGGCAGTCGGGTAAACACACGGCTTGACACAGGGTGACAGGGCTTGTTACCAAGTGCCACAATTTGAGTTACTACCCCCAACATCTCTATACATAAACATAATCACTTCCAGATTATTGAACGGACTTCGCAAACACACATCACACACAATAGTCCTCCCGAACACGAAATCTAATTTCCTCAACAAGTTAGGAGACGGTTAATTTAATTAATTTCCCATTTGACAATCTAATACTGCGTACGACTTCTCAAGGTCAATTATTCACTACAATTAGGGACCCGAAATGGAACCCAAAATTTATAATGTATACTTGTATATAACAGTTACAGACTTGCTCTCAAAAGACTACCAAACATTAGGTATAGACTTGCATCATCGCTAATATATAATATATACGCGGCACGTGTAAACTGCATTTCCTCTCTTAAAAGAAGGCATGTACCTGCATAATCTAGAAAACATTCAGTTTTGCATCCACATCCAAGTATTTTGCCCACAAACACGCTCTATTTTGCATAACTATGCATGTGGAATTTTATAACCATAAACCATTATTTATTTTTCATATTATGTCTTTAGATTTCTGGCAATATAGGTGTGATGTGTAATGCACCTCAGCCTACCGCTTCAGAGAAAATGTCGAGATAATATATGTGTTAAGAACGTATAATAAAGATGGCGGCTCAGGCACAACAACCTGAGTAAAGTGGGCGACCGTAAATCGAGGCTCAGAGACCAATCGTCGATATATGAGAGGTCCCAAGCATTTCTTTTCACAGCGATACAATAGATACTCCGTTGACTTATTACGTGTTGTTGTTTCTATCCGATTTCATGTCAATAAGTATAGTTAAAGGTTTCACAGTTTTGTGGGACTACCGTAAATTGTTAATGTTTTAATTTTATACATAAATAAACATAGAATCGCTTAGACTTTTGTTAAATAGAATAGTCTTAAATGCTCATTGATTACTTAACATTTAAACTGTCGCGTCGCAAGATATTCGAATATAACACGGGAATGCAAACATAGTAAGCTTATGAGTTGTTCTTTATATTTCTAATATCATCGGGACCTGTCTCGGTAGAAATAGAAAATTTGTCTCCTAAGCTCGCAAGTTTTGTTGGGAAAGTTACTGAATTCTTTCTAGTTTTTAGGTTTACAGATACATACTTTATGTTCATCAGATGATGACTGTAAAAACTATTGTCCTATCCATCTCATCATTAACTTTTAACCTTTAGGTCCCACTTCTGGGCTCGGGTGTACCTATACAGCTCACTGTTACTACAAAGGCTACTTTCAGCAGAGAGCTTTTATTCTCTTCTCTTGCATATTTGCCGCTTACGACTTTATGGGGAAAGTTGATATTGTTTCTTTACGCGACATAGACATTTGTGCCTCAAATATCCAATAGAAAACACACAACAACTCCATACGTATTAAGCGCCCTAGAGCTTGTTCCATTTGACCTCTTACGTGACTAAGAAGCATGCCCACGATTAATCCTACCCTCCACCTAAGTGCAGCTTGCCCTGATCACCCCTCTTATATAAGACGCGTGATATTAATTTACCAGTGACGTTGAAGTGTAGCTTGGTCTGAAAGTTAACCTGATTACTTATTAGTTATACAACGAAACTTTTTTGGATTGATTCATTGGATCAAGTCATTGGTAGTTCTGGATCTTATTTTTGGAGCAAGTCTTCGTTGTAAAGAAGAATGAGAAATATAAAATTTATACATTGAATTTTTGACTCTATTGCTATATTACTTTTTATTTGGCTAACATATTATCTAATTCGGCTATACTTATTTATAATGAATCAAACATGATTGCCGTGCAGTCAAATATTTAATGTCAAAATTATTTGTCATATTGTCCAGAATTCGTATCCTTACCACGCCGCCATATTGGCAGTCCTCACACATTCTGTATTGAAACTGTCACGCTGAGTGAACTATCTGTGTTTAAGTTTTAAACAGTCCATAATCTCATTGCCATCATATCAGCCATAGGAAATCCAATATTTGAATATTGGTTTCCCCAAGAGATTTCCAATAGGACCGATAGTATGACATAATTATGTATCTAGTACTAGAGTGTAACAGTAATAGGTATTAATTACCTATCAGTTGTCGGGGACTGGATTAACACCGTAAATATGATTCATGCCGTGTTGATACTACAACGGATTGTCACCCGTCAAACATTTGGTATTAAATGATTTCTGGTAGCACGTCCATTTTGTCACTACACTGTTTATTTTGTATCCCACTTTTATCGAACATATCCAGCTTTTAGCTAGCTAAATCCCGCTTGTTCGTGAAATAATCTAGCAACAACGGCCAACCACATTCTGTTAACATTTTTCGTGCTATTATTAGAAAATATCTTCTTTTACGAGGTTCAAATGGAATTTTCATATTTTTGAGCTGTTTCTCTTGTACCTGGTAGTAATTATTTTTGGTAGGAATTCCTAATTACGGATTTCGAAACTACAAAAATAGCACTATGGAAGTACAATACTTTGCAATTCGTTTCATAATAGAGTTTTTCAACCGTGATAAGGCTTGTTCTGTTTCTATTCATCTTCTTGTTACTTTGTTGTTCGAAACTATAACTTGTCAAGTATATTTATCAATGTATTAGCTATTTCAGAGAAGCGAACTCTATGTTCTATCAATAAATACTAATGATTAGGTACCGACACAAATAGTTTAGTATTCATATCGTCTCCTTTGTTAACATAATTAACTCAACACAATTCCCAGGAACTCCAATAAACTATTGACGTAGCTAAAACTAATTGAACTATACGAATCTAGTGGCAATTTCTTTGAACAAACAGAGTTTATCGATTCTCGAGAATTATATTACAGTTTGCAAATCATTATGATCGTAATTCGAGAGAACAATGCCTCGAACACCCTAGGCGTTATGGAGTTATAAACCCTTTCAATTCTTAGCTCATTTACGATTGGTAATGTTTTTTTATTGCACCCTGTTGTGATGTGAACTTTGTGCCGCTGGTTCTTTACACCTGCATTCATTATTTTTGCAATAATGAATCGATTTATGCGTGGGTCTCGCTATATTTTATCAACAATATTTATAAGATGCAAAGTTTTTGTTTCATTAATCTCGTTGGAGTCAAGATCAAAACATACTGTGAGATTTAAAATTTTGTGTGTCTTACTTAATCATTTTGGTACTGAACGAACGGTTACAATTTGGCATTGTATTTTTATAACAGTTTAAATCACTTGGTCCGTAAGTGATATTCTTGATTTTCTAAGCTCCTTCAGGGACACTACTTGCAAACTTGCGATCTCTAAATTGTTTTGGTCGACTTCGATATCGTTGTCAAATGTTTGATAATTTAAATGTGGTCGTCGACTTGTGATGTCACTTTTTAAGTAGGACGAGGTTATCGAAATGTTGAAATTATAAAGTCTCAGAACACCGTTAGTGAATTCAATCAGAAATCGTCTTTACTATAGTTATATAAATAAAGTAATTAATAGTAAAGTCTACTATTATGTTAGGAGTATTATCTTCCTAAGAGATATTCTGAAATGAAAGCTGTCCTTACTGAAAACCATCTGTTTTAGACGCAGACTTTGATTCAGCTTCAAAGGAAACTAATTTGCGAGGCGAGCTTTTAGACCGTTCATTTTGGTTTGTAAAATCTATATTGTTTAGTTTCTGGCATAGTAATGTTGTATCGTTAATAGAAAATGGTAAGATACATAATTATAAATCTCTGCCGGAAATATTAGTGTATATCCAAAATTCTTAATTCAAAAAATAAGTACCTTCCAACTAAACTCAGCTAGATTAGAACCAGACATTTTTGGTTACTATTTTGAAGATGTAATTTGTGAAAACGTAGCACACGACAACAAAAGGAGAATTTTTATTATGTAATAATATTTTCCCTCTCTTTCTCATAACCTAAAAAAGGGTCTATTAAAAGTTCATTAATTTCCCAATCTAAATATTGTAATAGTAGATGTTTTCACCCTATCTAAAACGTTAGAATTAAACGTAAACAAGAATAATAGCTTCCCAAAGCGTTTCTCAATTTATCATTTCAATTCACGTAAAATGAAGGTTTGTAAATTGTAAAACGGACCTCTAAAACCTAATTAAGGTCGTGTTGCAAGTGTTTATTGCTGTACAATTATCGTGGAGCCATAAATCCGACTCGAAGGACCAATAAAATGTCGGAAGAAAAGCGCGCGAAACGCACGGACGCCATTATAAAAACGCGGGAATTCAATTTCGAATAACTATTAGTTGTTTAATAGTTATTAGGTTTTTAATTGATTTCGCTGATTATTTTTGTTGTACAAGTAAATTGTTCTTGTTTCACTTAAATAACGATTAGTCGAGGAATTAAATTATATTGTTGGGAATTAAACTTTGGACTAATCAATTAGATAATTGGAAATAAGGCCACAATTTTTTGTTAGCGTAAATTTAAATTTTCGTTGCTGTTTACGTTGCCTTAATAGTATAGTGATTCATATCATAGTGTATTCATATTCTAGGGTTGAAGGCATTGTATGGATGAATGTTTGTTACTCAATTACGTCATAACGGCTAAAAGGATTTGTATGAAATTTGGCACACAGTTATAGCCATATAGGGAATAGCACATAGACTACTTTTAACAAACATATCACGTGGACGAGAAAGTTAGTCATCATTTATATAAAAATATGGTCATTTTGACATATCTAGTTCGTTACTTTACACGTCACTACATCCACTATCTGTCTTGCATTAGAGGGTAATCGGACATTTTTGGGTACCCTCACTTTAAGAAACGGAACTTACAAAATTTGCCGTCGATTTCCAAGAGGATGACCTTTTAAGGAATATTTTACGGTTGGTTGAATGGAAGTGTTTTATATAAAGTGTCTTAGTGACCTTTCAAGGGGTTTCTTTCTTGTCAAGTGTTTGGGTGAAAATGGCGATGGGGATTTTGTTTTGTGGACTTTTAGGACGCGATTTTTGTATTGAGTGATGTAAAGTAATGGGGCTGCTGGTATATTGAGGTCCAGGGTTGGTTATAAAAATAATATAATGTTGTGATATTAAAGTTTCAGTCAAAAAAGAAGTACGTAACTAAGTACCTATTATATTTACTGTTTTAAAAAAATAATCGTTATACATATGAATATATGGGCTTACAGAATGTTAATAGAGATCATAGTTGCAAATAATCTTTGGATGCTGTCACAAGACAAGACTGCTCTATGAAACCAAACCCAGGATTCTAGACTTTTGTATATGTGTCTAGCTAATTCATGTACTCGTAATAGGTATTTATATTTAGCCGCGCACTCTCTCATTCATACACGACGATATTCCACGAAATTACTCACGAAAAAAGTCAAATAACACTAGACATTAGCAAAGTTTGCGAGACTCAAACTCATATACTTGCGAACTAAGTCCTTGACTTGTGTACGATAGAAAAACTCATTTCCAAGTTTGTGACAGGACTATAGAACTTACACTTGAGTTACGAGTACGTTTAATTATGTCACGATCTGTGACAGATGGGGGAAAGGGAGGGGGTAAATTAGGTAGTTTATATTGGTAGGTACGACTGCTGTGCAAGAGGTCTAGGGTTCGACCCCGGTCTTTTCGCTTTAAAGCGATTTTTCCTAAACAACCTTTTTGGTGGACTTGATGATAAATAACAATGTAGTATCACGTTGTGTAGTTGATCGTCAAGTAGACTTGCTCTGCAGTAGATAACTAAGAAACCTCAGACACAATATACCAATTCTCTTATTTACTATCACAAAAGTATTAAACTCTTACAATAATAAAACTTATCTCATCCAACCAATAATATTCAATCTTTATTATATTAAAATGCATTATCGAATCTTTGTTGGAGATCGCACAAATCAAATTGGAGTTGGCAACTTGAGCGGAGTTTTGTCAACACTGTGTCCCGCAGTTCTAACTTTGTTACAAAGTTTGTGTGACACACGGCTGTTGTGGTAACTGAACCGATCTCAGTCGAAACAATAAAATAAAATTTATTTATTCAGTACAGAGTTGATGTGGTAACATATAATCTTTTATTAAATTGATTGTTAATATATTGCCATTTAAGTTTCATCCACGTTCTAAGAAATAATTTAAATTTAATAAAAAAAAAAATATGATGTATACTTATGCTCTAACTGACGAAATAATTACTATAAAACCTTCACTAGACTTTAGACTGCTGAAGACTACACTGATACTGCTATGTGTAAATCCAGGGTATCAGCTACCTCCATAACAAATGTTATCCAAATTGGTCTAGCCGTTTCCGCGTGAAGGAGTCACAAACATACACGCACTTTCGCTTTTACAATATTAGTCTGATAAATACAACGCGATAGAAGCCGTGGGTGGACACTAGATAATATATAAGAACTAGAACTAATAGGGATTAAATTCTTCGCCACCCTTAGGAAGTAGGTAGACGAAGGAGGCCCAGTAGGAAGAGCACTGGACTCGGCATGCCAGGGTCACGGGTTCAAATTTTTCTATTATTTGTGTAAATTTATAAAAATGTTAGCAGTCTAGCAAATAGCAGTCTTTAAAAAACATCTAGCTGTATTTGTTAAGCTTTGTTGAATTGAAACCTTTTCATCAAGTGCTTTTATTGCTTTATACAAAGTTAAATTAAAAATTGTATTTTAGTTGCTTTTATTAACATTGTTATTGTTGAAAATTAAACGGTAAATAGATTGATTGTTTTCACTTTAAATACCTGAGTTAGTACATTTTGATGAGCAAATAACATTATAAACAAAATTAAACTGATTTTGAAACAAAATCAGTGCTGACAGTTAATAAACTTCTGTTGATTTGCGAGTAGTGTTTTTTTTAAGGTTAATCTCTATTAACCTTAAAAAAAAATTGTACGCGCAAATTTTGTGTCAAACACATTCGCCTCTGCATGAATGTGTTTGACATTGCAAAAAAATATCTGTGGCTAGTACAATGATTTTATACGCTTATATTATTTATATCATTTTATAAGCGAATAAATATAAAAAAATAGTATACAGTTTCCAAAAAGCCACGTTATTAGCTAATGCATTACAAAAGCTTTCGTTGTGTAATAACATTTATCTCTGACGAGAGAATAACAATAGAATTGTTAGCCGCCCCTTATATCTGTATGTCACGAAATGTACTTGAAACAAATTAAGGTTTTCTCAATGGAATCCTTTAAACGATGGTTTAACCCTTTAGAATTCAGTATTAATTAATCATCCAATTACAAGTTAGCAGTTTAAAATATTTAACGAACTGAACACTGTTCAATTTAATGGAAACAAGCGATTTGTTTTTATTCTTCTGTAAGTACAAATATATTTAAATGTTTGACTTAAAAACTCAGTATAGTGATGCTGAACAAGAGGTTGTGGGGTAGGTCTTCGCTAGCTGCTGTGAGTCTGCCTATACTTTCTGTCTGTACTTATTTGTTTGTTTGTAAGGCTTATTCCCACCCGCTCCACGATTATACATATGAAACGATTTAGGAAACGACAATACAATAAATGCACAAAAACATTAAGGAGTTTAGAACTTTATTGAATGTGGTAGAATATTATTATTATTATTGACCGGAAAAGTATTCCTTTTGAGACAATATTAATAGTGATAAAATTACTAATGAAACACAGTACACATCTAAGATCGGAACTTCTATTAGGTACTTCTATTTTCGATATGACTGGTCGATTTTGGTGTCAAAATGTTTGAAAATGGCAGGGATTGGCATTTAAATTTGCGAGTACTCTGGGGGCTTCATCTGAATTTCGACATTCGATTAGTCGGTTTTGATAAGTAATTTTTAAGTAAGAAATGGTGGAGGTAGAAATAAATTATCTACACCCCTCCAATACGGAAGAAAAAATGAATAGTGCTAAAGGTTTATAAAGCTTTTGTTTTGAGCCACCGACTTTTTAACCTAAATTAAATCAAGGAAATTGTTAAATTGTTCTTCAAATCAATAAACAAGCCACTTGTTTAAAACTTCGAAGGCTAGACCAGCTTAATTTGATTAAGTGATTATAATCTGTATTAATCAATTAGAACGTTCGAGAAACTTGCTAAAGATCCTTCTAAAGTGTCTAGGAATTTGTCGAGTTCCCAACGTGGGAACTAAGTGATATTGATTTGAACTGTTTTCAATATTCAACTAACGTATTGCTTTGCCTACAGAGAGGTAAATTATAATATTCGCTGCCCTGGCTCCGCCTGCTAAGTATCTCAATAAGAAGTAACCTATTTGCTATAACAGAATATAAACTGTTTTTCCAATTTAATGCAGATCTTTGTAGTCGTTCTGGTGAAACAAAAAATACTGACACCAGACCATAGACGTAAAATAAAAAAGTATATTTTACAAAATTATAACTTGTAAAAGTTGTTAATTCTCATGAATACAAGCCTAAATAGATATGTAAAGACTAAATTTTAGTGATTTAATTATATAGGTACAATATATTATTATAAGAAACATTCTTAGAAGTAAAACCGCGTATTTGCGTTTATTTTGGAACAGTATTATGAAACATAATATACCACTAACATACGTAAGCTCGTACTCATTAACGTTAACAACGCCCATTACTGAATATAAGATGTATTACTTATATTAATATATTATGTTTTTGTGTTACAAGGTCATTGGATAGCTTATAACAGATTTTCTCCAAAAGATAGACTCTAGCAGCACAACAGCTAAATGGCAATAGTATTGCCAATAACTGGGCATATTTCCAGTGTTTGAGGCTTGTTGACTTCCAGCTAATGTCGACCTTAACACTGTCATCTTAAAACGTAATTTTCTAGTTTTGTGTCGAGTCATACACTACACCAATCACACAAATACACCTATGTCACACATCGTACCCATCCACCATCGACACTATACAAATTAAAATCTAATCTCAATGTAAATCTCTACGAAAACCAAAAAGTATTTTCTTTTGTTCATCACGAACAGAGCTTATACTGAGAATAAAAAAATCTCTCATACTGAAAATTGAAATTTTCCATTGGGATAATGGAAAATTTCATTAATGTTTTTTGGTATTGAATCCAGGATCTTTTACAATAGAAGTCATACACACTCGCGTTACGACACCACAGAAAATGGCTTCAATGCGATTATATTATAAAGTCGAAGTAATAAACAGTAAACTTTAGTTACAAACTGTCTTATCTGGATAAAACAGATAAAACTTTTTGTTCAATCTCATACCAATATTTTTTAATCTTTTTTTTTCTTTCTTTTTTTTTCTTTTGGAAAAATCTTTCCTTTCTAACCTTTATTTTCCTTTATAAACTTTATTCAAAAATGTCTTCTATACAAACAGCAATTTCCAAGAAAATTATTCTATTAGTTGTTTGTCTATAATCGCTTTGGAGTAACGTCGGAGTGCCTCAAGGACACATCCTTGCCCCGGGCCAACTAACCTTTCTATTCCGAACTAATCTCATGGTTAATTAATCAATAAGCTTACCCATCACAATCCCAGCTTATAACGTTGACATCTTAGAACTAATGTTTAAAACAGATATGGAGGAGGAAGACTTAACCTATACTCGTTGGTCTACTAGTCTATTGATTTGAGTAATATACCTACGACTTCAGAACGTGAGGATTCGATCATAGAACAAAATTTTGTGCGGTTTTTCTGAGTCTGAGTGCTATTTGTGTCCGTTAATTATATGTTTTTAAATTCCTTAATCCGATTCCCTAATGCATTATCTTGCATAACTCCAGACGACATTTCGCTACAGAAATAACCAATAGTGTTATATCCGACGTGAGCATCGAATCCAATAGCAGCAGCCGGAAACACTCCCTCAGCTTCAAGAAAAAAAGATTAGCTGGCGAAAAATAACACTCAAATTTTATAATGTTGAGCAGAAGTCGTAG
This sequence comes from Laspeyria flexula, assembly GCA_905147015.1. NCBI lineage: Eukaryota > Metazoa > Arthropoda > Insecta > Lepidoptera > Erebidae > Laspeyria > Laspeyria flexula. The sequence goes on from LR989974.1 coordinate 471,602, forward strand.
CGTAATATTGTTCAGTAATCCCCACACTCGGTCCCATGCCGAGACACTCTGATAGCCCTAAACAATGGGCGATATATCAAATGTGTCTAATTTATACCGAATTCCGCTTCTGCTGCGAAAATCCGGATTATATGCCGGTATTAAGGTTCCTGTATTATGCCTTTTCTTTGTGTTTTTGTTGCACGATTTTAATAAGTGGATATAGGAGGTGTTGATGTGAATCTTTACATTCTTTTGCTGTTTTGTTTTCACGAAATCGTAAAGAAAATAAACGATTATGACCTTTATTATTTGCGAGTTTCGGAATAAAATATATTATCATATGTTTGTTATACTATTTTCCGAGCAATTCTTGTATAATAAATAAATTTATGGACTCATATTTCGTAAAAGGCTCCAATAAATTCAATGAAAATTTGAAAATGAAAATGTTTTACATTTTTTTTTGCACAGTTTCAAACTCTAATTCGCGTGGTAAATTGATGCATTGTAGCTTATTTCCTTAATTTATTGAATAGTTGTTTTATATTGAAATCTTAACAAATGAACTTTCTTCCACATTTATATGTATTATACACAATACAAACAATCTTATTAAGGGCACACCACCCCAAACTAAACCCCATAAATCCAAGAACCTTGAATCTTTAATATCGTGGACCAGATCGCAAACTTGGGAACGTGAGGAGTTTTTCAGGCGCAAGTTCGGAAACTTACTAACACATCTGTTCTCGAGTTGAAATTGAAACTGTTGCGCAACATGTCGCCAAACTTACGGGCTATCGGCCATCCTTACAATAGATACAAGTTTCTAAGTCGGGGACATTTTTGTTCGGCTTGAAGACAATATGGCACATGGTACACGAGTTAAATGGAAGTTTTCTGTCTTTGCGACTTGATGTAACTTTAAATTGGTTTATTTTTCAAATTATTTTTGCTATTATATATATTTAGCTGTGGTCATGGAGTAGAATAGAATACGTCACCAGTCCTTTTCATTCTTAAAATGTCCAAGCACATTGAAATATATATTACAAAAAATCTAAATAAAATCCATAAAACAAATAGCATCACGCTTATTCTCCGAAGGTGTATTGCAGGCATCTATAGGCTCCGGTAACCGCTTACCACAGCATAATTCATCATGAGCCAGTATGGGCTTACACAAGCAATGACACATTTATTAATATGTGTCGTTAAAATCACACAATGGACGATTTTGGAGAGAAACTTTTAAAATATCTCACATGTAAATACTCCTTAACTATACAATTTACTGCGAAATCCATAATGAACTATTAAACATAACCGGGGCTTGTTCAAAATATACCAATTTCTCTGTTAGTTAATATTATTCGGCGGTAGTAAATTATTTGTGAGATAATTCCGACGGTGGGTGAAATATGGTTCTCATGTTCTCTAAGATATATAGGCTTTTGTTGACATAATATACATTGCTTATTATTTATCTTATCTATACAATGTACTAGAATAAATTTACTGTTTCGTTTGTCTTGGATCGTAGTATACAACAGCCGAATATGAGTTTCTGGATTTGATGATCCTCACAATAACATATATATTTTTGTGATCCACAAATTGGTTGGTTAATCCTACTAATATTATAAATGCGAAAGTTAGGATGGATGGATAGATGGATGGATATTTGTTACTTATTCACGTCAGAACGGCTGAAAGGATCTTTATGGAATTTGGCACACATATATATATAACAGTCTGGAATAGTGGTATGTAGCATTGCAGCAGCAGCACTTGTAAAATAAGATAAAAGTTAATGTAAATGTCTATCAATTTATAATTTAAATTTGAACGACATCGATAAGTTATTACGGACGTCTAGCTTATCTTAGTCACAATTACAAAAAGGCTGACTTGCTACCTAAGTTTCAGACGCGAGCGAAAAGATATTTACTATACATTTATCATACATTTCTTTTAGTTTCGGCACTGCTTGGGTGAAGTACGGGCCTAAAAACATGATTTAAAAAAAAAGTACAGATGCTCTTCCAAGTTTTTTGTATAACGTGCCGCAGAAGACACCAGACACGGGTCTAATAAGCGAGAATTCGTGTAAACAGACTTTGTTATTTAATGTTGAATTCATCTTAAAAATATGTTTTTCTATTCTGAGAAAATACAAATGCTAGCAAAAAATATGAAGTATATTACAATAGGTATATTCTGAGAAAATACAAATGCTAGCAAAAAATATGAAGTATATTACAATAGGTATATTACTCTGACGAAGAAGGTAATAAAACACAAATGTATGAAAATACATCAACGCCCACGTAGGTAAATATTAACGAATTAATACATTAAATATTTAATACAACTCAGGCTTGGCAAGATTGAGTTTCGCAACAAAATAAATATTATGTCGGCTTAAAAACCGCCTACACACTTCCCACAATAAAACCAAACACATACAGTTTTGGTAGTAATTTTTGTACACTGAAATGGCTTACAATTACAATTTGAGTTTAGCAATAAAATAAAATTAATATGACGACTTTAAAATCGCCTACACACTTTTCACAGAAAAGCTCTTTGTGGGACTTATTTTTCCGACAAAGTCGACACTAGGATTATAATGTCTTCTGATATTAAAGTTAATAACATTCACGGCTTTATCCTAAATATAAAAACTGTAGAACTGTAGGCACTATATTTAATAAAACAGCGGACTTTAATTCTATTTGCATAACGATTAAGTTAACCTGTAGAATAGACCAATTAAATTGAACAAAAAGAATAAAAGACTAAAGATTGCCACGTACACTTTGTCCACCGCAATCTTCCACCTATTGTCTGTATATCCCCTAACGATTATGTTTCTAAGCTTAATTTTCGTTGCGCGAACAAAGTGTATAAACTCTTTGGTTGTAACGTTTCAGCCGTAATAGAATCACAAGCCAATTTTTTTCGCACTATAAATCTGCTAACACAATCTCTGACGATTTTATTTTCATTTCGCGACTAAATCAACAGGATGCTCGGCTGTTTTTGATGTTGCGAAGTAATTTAATATCCCATGTTTAACTAACTGACTTACGTTATTTATTACTTTTAGTTTTGTATGTTAAGACCCGGCACACACGCAGACACCGCACACACTAACAGATAGTTGTCACAGTTTGGGCACACTGTCCGTTTATATTTGTTATGTTTTTAAAGTTCTCTGCGATATGGTGCGAGAGTACACTATGGGCTGATTTTGAATATTTTTCTCCAGGTGCAACACTACCCGACTTGTTTGCTTTGTGTCAATATTTTATTAGAATTATAAAATAAATCTGTCTGTAAATATGTGCAATAATATTACAATCGTTTATGTGTATTCGGTTCCAGTTTCAAATATAATTTACGTACAACCTACAAAACGAGTAATTTTTGATCATTCCGAGCACTTAAGTCCCTTTCATCGGACCCTTTTGGGCTCTACAAAAGGGTAGACAGAAATTATTTCCCCAATAGAATTTTCTCACATTGAATGAAAGAAAGCGCGAAGGGATTCATAGCCAGTGGTTTTTCTGAAAAAGCAACTCAAACTGATGGTATTCACCGAGGCACGGTTGGCCGAACATCTCCTATACATATGACGGATTTACACTTAGTTTAACAAAACAAACACATTCATATATCCTTATATAAAAACGTAGGTGATGGACTAAAAAGGACTAAATTAACGGCACCTTATCAATGAATAGATTGATGGATGTAGGAGCGAAAGGGGTTGGTTTTAATCGAAGCAATTGATGTAGCTTCCTTTATTTTTCTCAATGGAGTGATGTGTTGACCGATAGGTTGCTTGTGTTTAAGAAGACGAACTCTTCGGAATTTAAGCTACAGAACGAAAGTTGTTGAGAAATATTATGATCTACATTCTTTAACAGAAAAACACAGAAACCATTGTCTTTGTGAGGATTTGAAATGGGTATTAAAACAGATGACAAGGAAGTTGATAGTCTTTAAAATAAACATCTTCTCTTCTATTTGGAGATGATTCTATCCAGCTTGCACAATCCACCGAGTTGTATCACATTTGAAGGTCCATTATTTACCGTACAATGTTAGCAACAAATTTAATAATAATTTGCAATGGTCGGACAATAGTTAACAGCTTTTTACCAAGGCCAAGTTAACTTATTCCAGCGTTTTTCGTTTACGCTGAAAATTCACAAAACACTAACGGACAAAATGTCAACTTCTTCTACAAAACAGGGCCCAAAACATTTTGCCTATCCATTTCAACATTGTGTCTCCAAAAGGGTTTAAGATATCCTTTTTTGTGGAATGAGATTGCATCCTTTCCTATGTCGAGACCCTTTACTTTTACAAAGACCCATTCATCCCTAAATAGTGTAACTGGACAGGCTTATTGTCCCAGTAATTAAGTTCGCCATTTGGCAAACAATGTGAATTTATTAACTTCGCAGAATTCGGATTGTTTCGCTTTGGCTCGTGATGTGTTGATTTGGGTTCAGGCAAAAAGGACTTGGGAACACTACATTTGTGTTGAAGAAGCCTTCAGTTTAATTTACTGTGGAAATTATATTACGTTACATGACTATTTATAATTCAAATATATGTTGTATAGAAATTCCTGCTATGAAATATTTTTAATTGTGTAAAAAGTTCACTTGAAACTCTCTAACCGTAACCTTGGATGAATCAGATGCAAAACGTCCCCAAAATTATTTCGTGTATCAAATGACACTGTTAATCTAATATACAACTGCATTAGCAAAAATTACCAACAAAATGCTTTCAAACAATTCTGCAACGAGTCTCGGTTCGTCTGCAACTTTGTTTGTAAGTTCGTTACTGTTATCGTCAAGCCCTTGACACCCGCAGTTCAGTTAAGGGAACTTTGTAGCATAGGGAGTCGTCACTATTGAATTAATTCTGTCCAGCTTTCCAATTTTTCCCCAGTCTCTGCGGGATGGACTTTTGATTAAAATTTCGGCGTTTTACGTTTATATGTGAGCTGTATTTATTGTATGCTGTGGTATTTTTATATGATGTATCTTTAAATGATTTTGAGAAATTGCAATATATTCTATTATAGATAGTAAATTCAACTGAGCAGTGTCCATGTCTATATTAGATTATTACTATGTATTGAATACTTAGGATCACGTATTCTGCAAACATTACTTGAACTAGATGAGCTCAGACTCTTTCAGAGCAAAGTGTCACAATAGCAGTTCCAATATGATACGTAAAATGATTCGTATTCAGAATATCCGCTACAGATCCAATATTGGTCTTGTAGGGTCCCTAGATACTCCTGATATTCAGGACATTTCTATCTAGTCTTCGGTATTTTTGCGAATGAAAAACTCTAAAGCAATTAGATGCGATGATCAGATATAGATTGGTGTATTTCACTTAATTGCAACCTTGTAAAATACTAAATAATTTTACTGACAACTGAAAATAATCAATATAGTCTTCTTATCCTGTTTGTATTATTATTTTAATCAGGGAGGCTAATAAAAGTTGCATCGGTGGCGCAGCGCTAAGTAAATACGACTGCTGCGGAAGAGGACCCGGGAGCATTCCCGGGTTGGGCAAAAATGGTATCGGTATAGCCGCGGGAAGTAACTAGTTTATGAAAATCCAAAATTTTTTTGTAAGCTATGCACCTTACTGTTCTGTATTTTGGTATAAGATTCGCACGTCGCAGTTGTAAGGAGCATTCCGTCGGGACGGCTCCATCCATGTCACTTCTTTTTAGGCTCCATCACTTTTTTGATTATCTGTGTATTTTGTACCCGGCTTCGCCCACTTAACCTGTACTAAGATATTACTATAGATATACTATGAGGTAATACAAGTCTATCTGTATGCCAAGTTTTCTTAAAAAATTGTGTGTGATTTTAGGGTGAAAAGGTAACAAAAATTCATACATCCTTACAAACCTGAGGAGTTTTTTGTTTGGTTGAACACGCTAATCCCAGGGTCTACTGATTTGATTTGAAAAATTCTTTTAGTGTTGGATAACCCATATAGGATATATAACATCGCACATCCAATAGGTGCTGAGCAGTGGCCAAAGAAAGAATGACGGGAGTGTTTCCCTAGGCTACAGCTATTAAGTTATATGTATATCCTGTTTCACCACTGGCTGATAACGTGATAAGTGTCTGATAAATTATCCGAAACATAAGCGATAGATTTACTATTTACATTTTTTACAATATATTTTTATCTTTTACAGGTAAGCATCGCTAACAAGTACATTATTTAAAATACAATATGTGAGTAAATCAATTTTATTTCGTACCAAAATTTTAGCACATTTTTTTTCTTCATAACCATGTTACTAATGTGTAAGTTGTGAGCTATTGTGTCATCGTTCACAGAATATAACGAAAAAGAAAATCAAAGAAATCAAGCTCGCATTGACAGCTCTCTTTATCGGTTCTTTACGAGCTATTGAGCTTGTATTTGTAATACAAAAATATCGGCGCCATATTTTTCTTTTACTTGACGTATGTTACACTATTAGGCCCGCATTTGTGTCTTAAATGGGTTAAGCCCGATTCACTAGAGTCTAACCTTTTTTTACTTTTAAGAGGGGAATGTAAAATTACATGCCCCCCCTCGAGAAAACAGGACGGTTATGTGAGACTTGCTTCGTAGGAGAAGGTAGAAAGAAGGCCAGGATACCCACTAAAATAAAAGCTTTTGTGCTACTGCACTAAGAGCTAATGAAAAGCTTATCATTATATCGAAGAATACATGTACAATCCACTGATAGAAAGACACTCGGGACAAAAAAGTCCCTTAAAAAATGGGGCTTCAAATTCCACAGGTTACCTATAAATCCTAAAAGAAAACTTACAGGTTCACTTAAAAGTAAAACAGAAATTGTTCTCCATTGCGAAAGCTGTGACCTGAACAATGACTCTACCCCCTACCTTTGTTCATGTCGTACATAGTCATTCAAAGTTTGATCATAGAGCGTAAAATTTTATACAACAAGTAGTAAGTATTCAAAGCCAAAAGTGAGCTCAAACAATCTTTACACCTGTTCGCTAATGAAGACGTAAGGTACTTCACGCACTAAACTTAAATCGCTTTAAAGTGGGGTTTTATTGCGATTAAAAATCGCAGTTACTATTTTTGTTATTCTAAGTTTTCTGCCGTCTAATGCAGGATTTTTCAAAATTATCAACAATATACTAGATTCCATTTTGTGTTTTACTAAAATTATGTTTAATATGTTTTTTTTAAGACCACACCCTCACAAGACCGCTATCCCTGTGTCGCGGGGGACTTTACAAACATACAATTATCTGACACAAAGTACACTCAGACTCGAAACAAACAACTACGGCCAATAGGATCTGAGCAGTGACCAAACAAAGAACGACGGGAGTGAAGCCCCGCGCGACAGCTAGTTACAAATACTGATGCGTTACCTTATCTATTACAAATACTGCCTCGTTTGCGCAGGAGTGTGTTACGTAAGAGGTCCCGGGTTCGATTCCCAGGTTGGCCAAAAACTGTATTGGATATTTATAACTTGAAATTCTCAGTATCAGCCCCGTATAGAAAATCAAGTCCATAAAAAAATCTATGATTAACAAATGCAATAATACATGATGTGACGTAATGCGTGCTTAACCTTACAATATATATGTAGTGGTGTTCGTTTTCCGGCAACTGCACTACGGGAACTATGCGACTGCAAGTACGGGATGTTGTTTTATACAGGAATGCTGTTAGCTCAACCAACTATTTGTAGGAATTCGCTCAAAAAGCGCCCGTTACCAAACTGTTCTGAGCGGAATTGAGATTTGTGAAGTTATTGAGACATTTTGAGAAAGTTAAAGCGAGTGTTTTATTGTTATTTTTGAATATTTCGAACTATTTTCCAAAATGTATGACTTTTTCATATAAATTTATTTTGTCTGAATATACTTCATGTGTATGAAGACGGTCGGATCGTTAATTTCAGAGATAAGAATCCATCGAAAAAAGAATGTAAGTGTGAGTATTGACCACTCACTAGTTGCTATGGAACTTTTTTTAAACAACAGTTAATACAATAAAAGGCTACTAAGAGTCATACACTCACATTGAGAACTAAAAATTCGTAATCTCGTAGTCTCTCTTCAGCAGTCTCGTAGACCAAAGACAAAATGTTGACTATCTAGTCAAAATTTCTACTCATTCTTTATGAAATACCGGGAACGGTGTTGCCACTTACTATCAGGTGTTGTCCGCTTGTTCATTTGCTACCACTATTATAAAAAGAAAATTTGGTTTCGATTTCTTATTGTTTGATGTCACTTGAGTGGCTTAAAAACAGTTTTTTCTAAAGTGGGGCGTTAGAGCGACCTATTGGGGACGTTTTCGTTTATAATTAGAACTGAAAACAGAATGATGTGACTAGTTACATGAAAAAGTTACCATAATATTTATTTTGATAATATTTACTGGCCTGTTGGTCTAGTGGTTAGTGACCCTGACTGCTAAGCCGGAGGTCGTGGGTTCGATCCCCACCCAGGACAAATCTTTGTGTGATGAGCATGAGTGTTTGTTCTGTTTCTGGGTGTAATTTATCTATATTATGTATGTATTTACAAAAAAAAATATATCAGTTGTTTAGTACCCATAACACAAGCAAATATAATTGCTTACTTTATGACTAGATGGCGCTGTGTGAATGTGGTAGAATATTATTATTATTTTGGATACTCAAAGGAAAGTAAAAGATAAAAATGTAGGTTATATTTAAAATGGAATATTTACTTTAAAAGGCTGGAATCTTGCAGTCGACTGGGAGTCGATAACGTATCGGGTTCAATTATAGCTGTCAACGGGGTGAAAGGAATTCAGGGGGTTGATAACACCCCTCCGAGGAAATGGAAGGGCAAACTTTTGATAAAAGAGCGTTTGTGGGCTATATATTTGAATGTACTTTTATATATTCGTAGAAAGTGTATATAAATTATGTTGGCGTTTTCACACTTATCCCTGGAGGGCAGACAGAGATCAAAATAACATATTGCGTAAATCTGTGCGTTCGCTCTTAGCATTGTAAAGCTTATTGCCGGATCGTAACGAACATTTCAGTTCCATAATACTGAACGAAATATATCTACTATCACTTTTGTACAAGCGAACCAATAAATTGTTCAAAAAAGGCTGTATTCTCGTCACCATACTTGTGTTGGACGAGAGGCTTCGCAAACAAGTACAGTAAACCGACAGTTATTTCTGTTCAACAAACAGGCGACAGTTGATTGCAAAACTTCTCGTATTAAATAAAAAAATGAATGCGTGCGGGTTTTGAGGTTCTGCATTCATGTATAAAACCTGTAGACCTACTATGGAACAAATTTAGTTTTGCATGCAATTACGCATTATTTTCAATATAAGATAAGGCTGTTTTCTGAGACACTACTATGAATTTTGACATCGACTTATTTGGAGTCGATATACAGACAGCGATCATACCTATAAAAATTTTCAAACATTGTCAATGATATCGACTTCGACTAAATCGATGTAGAAGAAAAATCTTGTGTAAACCGACCAGAGAATAGAACCGGCATTCTAATACTGTACAATAGACAATATACTTTCTAATTATCTTTATTACTGATCACATTAACACCTTTGATTCAAACTTCAGAAACAAGTTCTTCAACTGATTGAAAGTTTGTTCTGACTTGTTTCTTATTTTAATTAATTTACCATCGAATTGTTCTTATTATATGGGACCAAAGCTGAGTAGGACAAATTAGACAAACGAGTTTTGAAGGGACATCTCCAAGATACTAATTAAACCTCAGCTATAAGCATCATTATTTAAGGCAATACAATTCCCCATTCACCCCCTATTACATGGTACCAAAAAATAGCTGTCAAAATGGGGGTGTAAAGCCTACCTTTACGGAGAGAAGACTTGACGCGTAGATGAGAAGTTGTTTGGTATGTTTTCACGCCTAAACCACTAGACCGATTATCATAAAATCACATAGAGATAAGAACATAATTAAGCCACTTTTATCAATATATCACGTAAATGAAGCCTCTGGAAGAAGCCAGTCGGAAAATAAATGTATCTAAACATCGCGTAAACTTTCCAATGTTCATATGACAAGCCTAAAAAATCGTCACCGCAACATTTTTGTTTATAAAAGAGGCCCTTATTTGCGGAGACTTCACACGGTGGGTTTTCCCAAAACCTCTCGAACACACGACTATGAAGCCTACAAAACGACCAAACGTTTTTGTTTAGGATAGGAAATATAATGTTTTAGGGTGTTGTAAAAACATGAATTGTTATTGTGTTAAATTGGGTGAAAGTGATCGATATTGACTGGCTTTGGTGTAGTCTTAGTGTGTTTGGTTTTAAAGGGGTTCGACTCCCGGCTAATAAAGTCGTGTATCTATTGTAATAAGATCAATTATTAGTTCGTACAAACCTAAAAGATGCATTAAGAGAATGCCATTGGAGCTAGAATTCTACATTTTGTAATTTTTTATTTTGAATGCCAAAATAAACACTAGCTAAATATGTTTTAATTATTTAAGAATGTGGATAACATTTTTCTTTAGCTCCGAATTTTGCAACGCAAAATCTAAAAAGTGTATTGTGTGTTTAGAGAAAAATAGCTTACTATATTTTTAGCAATTTTTTTAAAAATCATTCGCAATAGTTGACAAACATACATACAAAGTAGTGCGTCTGTTTTTTTTTACCACAGACGTGCGTGCCAGACACATTTGCTCACCAGACATTGTATACATAAAGGGTACTCATCTTAATAAACCCGGAGGGGTGGAAACAGGTTCAAATTGACGCGGCTCTCCCTTCAAACTATTGTTGAACTTCACTCAAAGCCTGTCGTAGGCAGAAGGCAAGGTGTCTAGCTATACCTACTAGATATGTTCATAGCTAGAATATAGTTTGTTAGCAAAGGTTGGCTTATAATTACAATCTCGTAATTGTATGGAAAAGAAGTATTGATTTATAAAACAATTTTTTTGTTGCGACTTCGATTTCTGCAAGAGTTAAAAGATGAGATGTTCTATAATTCTATGTAAAGTCTTCTCGACACATGCTCTATTTCCAAGCATTCTAAATTATCTTTAAACACTATTTTTTTATACATTTTGAAAAATCTGTAGGTAGTCAACTAATTTCGTGACTTGCCAAAACAAAAACAATCCTGAAATAAAGAAGATAAGAATCTGGATAAAAAATACTTTGTACATAAATACATATCTATTGGTCAAAGAGATTTCAATATTTATATAATTAACAATTTCGATGTTTTGAATTAAAAATTCTCAGCCAAATTTTTTACGTTGTCTGTTTGTAAGAATTATAAAAAAGTCATTGGTGCCGAAATCTTTTCTTAATTAAGCCAGAAATCTAAGGTACCTTTTTTTACCTTTTAAAAGATCAGTACATACATATAAAAAAAAACTTTAGTTTTGTCCATACTAGATCTAAATGTCCGACTATATTGTCTTATCATAGATTCATGAAAAACTGTTACTTTTATTCATATTTAACTCATTAAATAACTCTAGCAATTAGGCGAAAATAACTATTTTTCATTTTGTTACTAATAAACGTAGCCCGCAGACAGAACCAGGTCAAACTAATCGAAGCGTACATACTATTACACACAATCAACGTTCAGTACGAACAAACATTTGCTGAGTGATAAGTGTGTGTTTGTATGTCTGTCACCGGCCCATACGGTTCTCGGAAACCATTTTGTAATGTAAATAATGACGCAAGGTTATCTGTCAGGCAGGATATTAGACTAGGATGGTCACTGAATTCTTTGAATTCGTGTAGCTATCATGTTTTGATTTTGATAAACAGGACGAGTGGATTGGCTTTATAAAGATAGGTTTCAAGTTTTATACCTTTAATACAGTTGCCTTAATTCAGTTGTTTGTATCTCAGAACAAATATATGTAAATTGCACAAATAATTGTCGTATTTGCTGATTGTTTTCTGAAGTATTTAGAAGTGGCAATGATCAAAATAGCAACGAGGTTCCATTGCATTTTCCTTCGAGGCTGTTAGGTACAGAGAATAGTACAAATATATACCGACATCAATTCGTTTATCATCATCATAATCATAACAGCCCCACGACGTCCACTGCTGGACATAGGCCTCTCCTGATTTTCACCACAGCGAGCGACTTTGTGCCGCCTGCAAGTTGGCCACCCGCAACTTTTACTAGGTCGTCGGTCGGTCCACCTGGGTCTATAATCGGGTATATTATTTCGAATTCTATCTAATGAGCTTATAATGTAGTGATATCAATGTTAAAACTAATATCACCCTGATGTTATGAATCATCATCATCATCATCATCAGCCCACGTCCACCCACTGCTGAGTATAGGCCTATTCTCTACAGCGCCACTTTTCACGGTCCTGTGCCAGCCGCGTCCAATGAGATCCTATGATCTTGACGATATCGTCCAACCATCGGGCCGGTGGTCTGCCCACTGGCCTGATATCTTCTCTAGGCCACCATTCTGTGGCTGCCTTGGTCCACCTTCCGTCATCCCTTCTTGCCAAGTGTCCTGCCCACCTCCACCTTAACCTCGTCACCCGCTTCCCGACATCCTCGACCTTCGTTTTCCGTCGGATCTCGACGCTCGACGTCGGAACGCTCCATTGCCCTTTGTGCAACTTTAATTTTGTGCATATTTTGCTTAGTGAGCGTCCACGTTTCGGCACCGTAAGTGAGGGTAGGCAAGACACATTAGTTATATACCCTGGTTTTGAGGCATTGTGGTAGTTTGGATTTGAAGACGGAATCAAGTTTCCCAAAAACAGCAAGCATGTTATGAATGCAATGCAATAATTTTTCAGTGGCTAATTTGTTTAATTTTAAGTTAAGTAGCGACTTAGCTTCGTCTCTAACATGGCTGATGTTCACCTAGCATACCTGTCTTCTATATGATAATATTCCTAAGGACTTGGTTATCTTACCTGTCTTGTAGACACGCATAATATAAACTCAGTCAAAAATAACCTCCATTTTGAAGACGGGTGAAACGTCACCCAACAGGATAACAGATACAGTATACCTTTCACAAAAGCGGGTTTACACAGATAAAACTTTTACATATTAAAATGTGCTTTTAATGCTACGTCAGCTGTCAGTTACAAGAAAAAAAACGGTGGAAAAAATATAGAAAACAATTTCCATGTTAGATTAATCTTTCAGACGTCGACAACTCTTTTCACCCCTCACGTATGCCGTGCTGGGGTCTTTTTAGTGTATGCCCCAAGTAGTAATCTGTCGCGGTTTAGAAGTTTACTCTTGAAGCATGAATGAGCCTGAGTGGTTAAGGTAGTCGCCTCGCCACTAGCGTCACTGTGACGAGTGACGTGGGTTCGATTCCTAGACGAGACAAAATTGTATAATTCACAGACTCGAAACACACAACTTTTGTGTGGGTGTACTTTGTGTCTGTTAATTGTATGTTTGTTAAGTTCCCCGTTACTAGGCATTATTCCTAGTGCGGGCGTTGTGTTTAAAAAATCTTATTATCTTATGTTGGGTCCCATGTAATAACGGGCGATTTGATTGCCATTATAATTAGGGAAACATTTCCGGGTTGATTTAAAAATTTCGTGACAAAAAACTCAATACCGTTTTTTCTGAGAATTGAACCTAGGACCTATGGGACAGCAATCGTATACACTCCTGCTGTGACTGAGGCAGGTACTTATTACTATTATTTTATTATTTAAAAAATCGTATTTTACAAAAATCGTGGTGCTGGGCATGAGCATGAATGTCGCTTATCAAGTCACTACTGCCACTTACCAGAGCTCCAGATATTCATACAATACCTAAAAGTAGTAAATCGCGTCTCGTGTAACTTAGACCACATTTACTGAACGCGAGGGTCGTTTAAGTATTCAGCCATCTTTCCACCTGGAAGTGACTCCGGGCCCTCCCTGAAGGGCCCATTGTGACTCGCAGACAGACACGCCGGGCTTCATTATACGTATACATCGACGAACCCTTTAAGTACTGAACTTGATACGCATTTTGTGAATATATATACTTTTCATAATGGCTGGTATACTTACCTGTCAACGAGCATAATGCTATACAAATAGCATAAAACGAGTATTTTTATATCTAAATATATACACCGGATCTATGAAACGGGTCCAATGATTTGGGTAAAATTTTGTACATAAATATAGCTCTTATTAATAAGTTTATTTGCATAGGTGTTTTCTACAGAAAACTTATAATTTATAAAAAAATATTTAAACGCTAATAACGCCATCTAGTAGAACGTTGAGGCAACTATATTAAATATGTGCTGCTTTTCGAAATCTAACTGATTTTGAATTTAAAGTCAATAGCTAACCGCTTTGTATTCACTCTGAATTAAATACAAAAGCTATAACAAGAAAGATAAAGATGTTTTAATCAACACACCATTAAATCATTGAGATACGAATATCATCACACTATTAATTCCGAGCTCTATCATTCGCAATAAAAAACCCAAAAAGCCTATATGACATGACATAGCACAGTTATAAATCCGTTCACAATTATAAGGCGGGTTACAAACGAGAAACGGATGCAGTTATAGCAACCGCGACGAGTTACAGTCGAAAATTTATGATATCGCCCACGAAAATATTGTGTAACAGGCCTTATTTAACACGAGCGATATTTAAGTTTTGAGGTATTCGGGTTAATTGCTGCTGCGTCGATAAATTGGTTCACGTTCGTTTATTTTACGATAGTTCTCTTTTAATAGCATAGTCAATAAAGGGTACAATGAAATATTCAACTATTGGGTTTTGTTTTTAAAATACTTGTTAATAGCTTGTTAATTAACTCCAATACAAAATCCATAATAAACTATCATTTTTACTTTAAACAACAAAAAACTTATCTTTCCCTATTTATCAATAATCTCTTTAATCTTGTGTTAATTAGAGTTTATTTTATCTTTGAAATCCGCTCAGTATTTATAGACAAAAGCTTTTACTATTTCAAAGCTCTATTAACTATCGGCTAACAAAGAGAGTTAAAAAAAAACAGCCAAAATCCATTAGTTATTTGTTGAACTACGTTCTGTACTATCAGCAACAATTTTAATTATATCTGACAAAAAATGAATATAGTATTCTCACCTTTATTCCTTATTGAATTAGGGGACAAAGTTCCATCACTGTTTTGTAGATCGCGGCCTAAAGGTAGGGTTGGCAAGCTCCCAAATTATGAGAGTTTTAATTGATTCTATGTTTGGTTATACGAAATTTGTTTTATTTTGAGGTTTCGTATTGATCCATTGATGTTTTTGACATTTTGTTAAAACCTATAATACATTTTTTTTTATTGTTTGAAATGAAGTAACTTGATTGTTATTTGTTAAGCGACAGAGTTAATTTATACAAAATAACAACGAAAATCGTACGTCGTACAGAGAACGCGAGCGCCCATCTTGCCTGTTTTTCCAGAACTTAAGTACGGCATTATTAAAAATAGATTTTTCAACCACAACGCAACGGTATGATTATTTTCATATAGTGTTACAAACTTAAATTAAAACTAAGACTTAAAAAAAAACCCGTTAACGTCCCACAGTCCCACTGCTGGGCACAGGTCTCCTCCAAAGAATGTGGGGGGACATTGGTATAGGGTTTGTTTCTAATTTTCCTTTTCTCGCAGTGCTCTTGTCTGCTTAAGGTCCTCCCCCCTTAGTCGCCTCTTACGACCCCCGCGGGTTGAAATGGGGTAGTGACATTATGTATTCTTAATCCGTCACTACACGGATAGATAATAATATTATTAATGCAGGCAAAGCCGCGATCAATAGCAGGTATCTTTAATAATTCACCTCTTAGGCTCTATGAAGTCTTACATACTATCTCATAAAGCAATTTTAATTTTTCAACAATGCTCCCCGGAACACTGATCACAATAGGTCCCATCTATAAATTCTATTAAAGGCCCGAATAGGAAATTTCCCAACAATGAAGGTAGAAAATTGCATTTTATTATAGAAAGGCTTCCTTGCTGCTCGTTGGTAAATTCACTTAAGTATTTGGTGCTCGAACATGATAAACATACTGCTACCATGTGTCTGAGTTAAGTACTTGTCTAGATAATATATCCTTACTATCATACTTTAACTAAATATTAATTTAACAACAAAAATACATTGAGACAGAGCAACATTCGCTAGATGGGTTACCATTTCTCGCATTTCATTTTCGAGCATCTCCGTATTTCCGAAGGCACTAAAGCCGTTGGGCCCGGTTCCCACCTAATGTGGTAGTCGCTAAGTCAAGTTGGAAGCTTTCTGGGAGACTCGATAAACGCCAAGACCAGGGGGTACTAAAACCTACACAGTGATGATAAATATTATTATGTTCGGTATATTTACCGTGTCTGTTTGTCCGGTTGTCAGCCAGTTCTTGCGTGGTCATGTCGCTTGCAACAGCGCCGAAATATCAGACACTCAATAATTATAATAAGACATGGTAAATATCCCGAACATTATAACATTATTATTTAAGTTAAACGACTATAACAACTTTAAAAACTATAATAATGATATAGTCACGGCTTTTTCCCGAAGGAGGATAGCAGAGATGTCGAACGAATACAGTTGCCCCTACTACTACCAAATTAATATGTACACAATAACATTATGCCATCTACTCTCTGTTTCTCGATAACTCAATAATATCATGTCAAATATGTGCATGAGTTTTGCACTAAGAGCGCCCCTAGCGGGCAAATTTTTTACTAAAAACTCGATTGTCTTTTAAAAGCGAATCAAAAATGACTTCGGCATACCAATAGTAACGTATTTGTTTATCGAATCAAAAGTGAAAATTGAAAATTTTAGTGCATACATAGTGCAGTTATTTTTTTAAATTGAAAATCAATAGTTGTTCATCGAGTGCTCGGTTGCATATTTATTGAAATTAGATTTGAACGTCGGTTTAAATTCCTTTATAAACTGTTAGCATAATTTTATTATATTATTTACGGATGGTAAATTGTGTGGGAAGTATAAATTTAGGGGACTATCATTTGATATAGGATCGACAAATACGTTTATTAGTCGACTAATCACGACAAACTCTTGATAGGTAATTAAAGGTATCATTGTTCAGCGCTTTGGGGACATAAAAAACTTTTTGCTAGTTCTTACAGTAAACGAAATATTTATTTAGTATTTCTTTTTATAGTTAAATAGACAACGGCTGCACTAGGGAACAAGCCCTGTAATCGCGGTGTTACTATACGAACATTTTATCAAAAAAATCAAAACAAGATAATCTTTATCTCTGCCCACCCCCGCATCATGTTCGCTGCCGCGGTGATGCGTGACGTTAGGGAGCGGCCACAAATCATTCCGTGTGCACTCACCCGATAAATTAGATCCACCTAAACACTGAAAACGCTGAATCTACTAAACAATGTTTTGTGACAATACTAGCCTGTTATTTAGCCTAGTTGATCACTTTACAATATCCAAAAAAGGTGGTCGCCTTGCGATTAACATTGCCGTGCCAAGTGAAATAGGTTCGATTTCCACACGAGACTAATTTGTGTCACTTATAGAATATATTTGTTTAAAATCTAGTTATATATTGTATGCATTAATTCTATAATTATAGTCCGTTGTGACATGGACAGACAATGGGATAACTCGGGAACCTTTTTCAAAAGAAAATAAAGAAAGAATTAAAAAAAACTTACGGTAACTCGGTACTCTTCATTCAAACTATAATATTTTATCTGTCTTTAAAATATTGCTTAGTCTCATAAAAATCGCGTGTTTGTCATTGACCAAAATAATATTAAAAAGTTAACATCGAAAGTCTTTCAAATCAAACCACAAATCAGTGATAATGTCTACTTAAAAGTGCAAATTGACTAGAATTTATAAGAAAAGTAAAAGTGCTAACATGTTCACAAACATATCCATCGTGAGACGTCAAAGTTCGCCCATTTTACAGTGATATACAAGTTTAGTTGTGCAAACAGCATGCATTTAAATTACAATAGATGCAGACCATTACGTGTGAATAGTGACTTGTCTGACTGTTAGGTTTTACTTAGAAACTTTATCGTTATCCCGCCGTAAAAATGCCTTATTATACGATCTTTAAAGTTTGCTCGACAATATTTTACGTATATAACCTATTAATAATTATTTATTTTTTGTAAAAACAAATACAAATCGGTTTCTTTGCATAAAACAGATTTACTTAAATATAAGTACAAGAGTAGCGAACCAACCAACCCCACAAAAGACTAACGGATAGATAATTCACGCGATCATGCATTTGTTATCTAACAGAAATTAAAAAAAAAAAATAATTGAATGCTCTGTGTTCAATACCCAGGTCGGACGAAACTGGTACTGGGTGTTTTTGTCATGAAATTCTCAATATCAGCCCAGGGTTTTAAAATGGGACCAAACATAGATAAGCGATGTGATGCCCCAGGTGTTGCAGGCGTCCATAGACTATGGTAACCGCTTACCATACGCACCCGCACTAGGCGAGCTGTACGTCTGTTTGTCACCGTTGTGGTATAAAAAACATAGATAGCGAAATGTGGTAATGCACTTCTTTCTATCCTTTCGGAAAAAAGCTATGTACCTACTTATGTGTATATCTCAAAATATATCGTAACAAAGACGTACATATATTTACGTCTGTCTAAAAGGTAACACAGATACGTTATCAGTCGTGCCTTTCCGATGCGCACTCAATCCTCCTTTTGGTCGGCAGCAGTCAATTCGTGATATATGGAAATATTTCATAGCAGCCCCTTTCCCAATTGCCTTCATAAACGCCCTTTGTCGAGTGAAAAATTGGCATATTTTTATTTCTACCTCCGCTGTTTTATTTATTTCTTTTGTTTCCAACATAGATGTGAAAGAAATAAATTCAAAAATATGAAAATATCTAAAATTAAGCGCTCGTTGGTAAAGTGACCGATTTACAAAACAGTAGGTATCGAGTTATCGACCGACATGATGACATGGCGACATGGTGACAGCGCCAATGTGAATTTCAATTTGTGATATAGTGTATATCTGATTTATCTTCTGCTAATGGTGAAGAAAAAACATTGTAGGGCAGGGCAACCCAAATACCATGGAAGGTCAGTGTGGGTCAGGATATGTGGATATTTGAAAATCAGCTCTCTAAATAGAAGAGAAGAAAAAGAAAAATTATATATAAAGCTTTAGAGTTTGTTTGTTTGGTTCAGAGGATCTCAGGAACTACTATCAAAAATCTCTTTAAGTGTTGGATAGCCCATTTATCGTGGAAGATTATAGGCTATATAACATCACGCTACGACTAAAAGGAGCTGAGCAGTGGCCAAATAAAGAACGTCGAGAGTGAAGCCCCGCGCGAATGTTAGTTAATTATATAAAAGTAAGAAAATACTGTTCTATGTCGTGAATATATGTGTGATAAAACATACATTTTGGCGTATATATATACTATGTCATTTTTGTGGAAATAAAAAAAGCGATTTTCTAAAATCACATTCTTCTTCAGATTACCCACAAGATTATGTATTAATAAAAATTACCATTGAAAAAGGTAAAGCTCGAATTGCGTAGTAACGCAATTGGCGCCAAAATTGGCTATTAGGGTTCCTCAGTAAATCACAGGTTTGGAAACCCATCTCGGTGCGCGTTTAGAGCGGCATATCACGCGACTAGTATCAAATTTTCGTTCACACATAATAAAACGCATTAAATTGGGTGTATGTTACACCGGAGTGTAATAAACAATTTTTCTTGACGCATTTGTATGTGTTTGGAATTCAAGTATGTACCGTACCCTTGTATAATTAGATAGTGGGCTAGTTTTTAATGGTTTATTAACTAAAACAGTGGATGCAAAATAAAAAATTCAAAAGAGAGCCTTAATAAAAGAAACAGCGGCTTTTAATAATTCAAATTTATATATCTCCGAATTATATGCTTATGGTTTACTTTTTACAATTTAAACTCTATCTTATAAAATGTGGTTGTTGTCTGCCATTTTTATATATTATATCTCTAAGTTATAAGTTGTTTTATAACAACTTATAACTTCGAGATAAAACTATGCATCGAAAGTGTGACTTTTACACTGCACATTTTAGATCAAATTGAGCACATAGTCTGTAGGTTCCCTACAATCAAGTCACACTAACTAAAAGAAGTATATATATATTTTGAACGTGTACTTACAGTTCGGTGTAACAGCAGGTCTATCTTAGACCGCGATACACATATCAGTCGTTCGAAGCAATCTCTCTTCAATTTTACACGCGTTTGCACGTAATACGATCGTGTGATGGAATGTTGTGGGACCTTATACTACACTCTATACATTGCTACTTTTATATCCTCCTTTATCACCCATCTGTACGTTACCGGCAATGTATATAAAAGATTGCATTTAACAGTTACAGATGCGAGTTAAATTTGGTAAGGGTTCATATTTGTTGGAAATTGGTATTTAGAATTACGTGTAGCGAAAATGTAACATATTTGAACTGTAAATAGATTTTAGTGAGGAAATTATTTGGCTACTTTTCTGTGCGTAGTTTTATTTGCCTATGGCGGCTATGAACGAAAAAATATTTAGTGTTAATTTTTTTAAAGACCATCTCCTCCTCAGGTTATGTTTATATTCCTTCGTCAATTTCTTCGCTTTTTGTTAGCAGTTAGCAGTATAGTTATTTGGGAGACTGAGCTTCTTTGCTCACACACGAAATATATATAACTATCGAAATATATAATTGCTCATTTAATATTGAATATAAATAATGTTACACCTTTTCCTTGAAGATTTTCAACTTCCAGGTGAATATTCAGAATTTCAAGGCACAAAAACCCCATTATTATCTGTGCTCAACAGTCCTTATACTCTCGCTATCACTAGGCAGTCTATTCAAATATTCGAAACGACTCACCCATTATTCTAATTAATTTAAATCCTTGTATCTTAAAGAACAGCAAAATAAACAAAGGCCGTTATCATCGCGCGCACACTATCAATTTATTATCCTGGAGGCGGTCAAAAGCAACTCGGCTGGTGTTGATGCTATCATATAATTACAATAAACCCAGAGAATTTAATTACTGTGTCGAGCATCGAGATGTTGGAGGTTCTGTGTCCAGTGCAAGCTATTATTTATTTATCCTTTATTCTTTAAGACTATAAGATTGTAAATCGTGTGAAATTCTCAAGATTCGTGTTAAAAGTAGGAATATTAATTGAAAAAGTTGACGCATTTTAACTTCTGAATACAACAAGACAAAGGCTTCATCTCACTGCGTGCTTCAGTAGTCTAGTGGTCAAAGTATCTAAGACAACAAATTTAAAATAATAATATAACTACACCTCTTTTTCTCCCAAAGGGTAAGAGAGATGCAACACACCCATACTTCGCTAGATTCCTTGTAATAGAGGCCTTCCAGACTATGAGCTGATAGAGAGAATTTCTAGACCGAAAAAGAGAACTGATTTTGTCTGATTTGGGGATCGAACAAATATTTGTGCAATTTACAAATAGTTCTAAGTTAAAGTCGATTTGTAAGCCCTCTCGTGACACAGACTTTGATCCCGTGAATGAGTAGTCTTTGAATAAAAATATTGATCAAACATTGGAACAAACATAAAAAATGTAAAGCACTATGTTATTTCGAATAATATTTGTCATTCAGATAGAAGAACAGATACAAAATTACCGAATAGCAAACAAAACAAAAACAATTTCAATAAAAATAGCATCAGACTTAACCCTAATAAAATATTTCTAGAAAAATAAACTATTCAGGTAGCGAGCGGCGCTGTTTAATACATATTCGATGACGTCACATCTATCTATCGCTCGATATATTACGGTATAGCCCATCTCTGTCTGTCCCCAAACTTTATACGGAGCTAGCGTTTCATGAATTTTAGAATGTCATCAATTAATTAAGCTGAATTTCGACTGAAAATGATTGTACTGTTGATTAATTTTAAATAATAATTAAGGCTTCGAACGCATTTCGTGGTTTTCGATTTGATTGCTCGATTTAATGACGACATATTTATAATTTACCGACCTTTGTAGCATTGTTTGTTTGTTGAAACGGTTGTGTAAATATTTAAAAGTGTTATTCGTAGCTGTTCAATCGGAACTGAATTGTAATGGCATTAATTTGTTTAAATATACAATACTAGGAGTCGCGCGCGGCTTCGCTCCCGTTGATCTTTATTTGGCCACTGCTCAGCCGTAGTCTAGCCGTAGCGTGATGTTATGCGTTCCTCGATAAACGGGCTATAACATTTTTTCAAATCGAACCCCATAAACAAACTCTTCAGCTTTATAATATCAGTATAGATTTGCAGTCTCCGCAATAATATAATTTGTCTATAGCTGCTGGGTTATGATCTTCCAAGAAGAGGAATGTCTATACTGCCAAGAAGGATACTTAAGTTTTAAGAAGGCAGGTGTTTGGCTGTCTCTTTTACTGCCGATGTCGATTAGCGACGACCACTTATTTTCTTCCAATTCTTATGAGCCAATCTATATTTATCTAGTCTTTTTTCCGGAAGGGGTACACAGAGGTGTATCATACGGCATACCCACATTTCGCCAGCCTCGTCAAGTCCTATGTAAGCCTATTGCCATTAACCGAGCACATTTCCACACTCCACGGTGATACTGAGAATTTTAAGACAGAAAATTTCAATAGCACTTTTGACCGACCTCGGAATCGAACCTGGGACTTCTTGCGAAGCATCCCGCCAAGCCACTGAGGCAGTCATGAGTTGTCTGAATCTACATAAAAATGTTTCGGTACAAACAGACTTAATCCCACATTTTCATTACAAAGTTTATTTCACACCGCAATATAACAAAACACCCGAATATTCCGTTTTTTTTTTAGTACTCACAGAGCTTTTTAAGCCATAGAATTTACACACCAATACTAAATGTTATGTTTACAGAGTTACATGAAAAGTTGAGAAATAATTTGTAAGTGGACTTGTTTATGCCGAATGTACTTTATGAGTGCGGTCGGCGCAGACCCTGATCGTAAAAATGCGGTTTTTTACGTATAGCTGGGATACCATCACACCGTAGCGTAATTTGGTACATATTATGGATAAATAATATAATTATACGAAAACTTCTAGCGTGAACCATAGGTTGACAGCACTTCATATTTTACTTATTAATTCTTAACGATCGGGTACACATTCGATTGTAAATGATAGGATCCTCATTAAAGTATTATTAAGTAATTCTTAGACATCTTTTATTAAAATCAGTTCAGCAGTTATCAGCTCTTGTTAGCTGCGGTAGGGATCTTAGACGCATAATGCATAATGGCTATTTATTTTACTTTCAAATATATAGGTATGTTCGCAACTGTTTTTGCGTTGGGAATTTTTTAAATTTTTAATTTATCCTTCTTTCATAATTTGCTAAGGTAACATACCAATATATATGCATTAAGTTAAGTACCTGTAATGATGGCTGTATGTTTGGAAAAAAAAAATAGTTTAAAATTATATTACATGACTAAACATGAACACAGTCATATTACCAGTTGGCAAGCCACTTTCTAAACCATGCCTTCTGTATATCAACACTTGAATTAACATTGTCACAACTATGACACACTCTGTCATATACATCGAGTTGTTTGCTGTCATACCGTTTGACAGCTTGTCAGTTGAGAAGTGTCATGGCGGACTTGAGACTGCCTACGTTTAATCAACATCTATGGCTTAATGGTTGTGCTTTGTGTGTTTAGTACAGACTGTATATCTGAAAATTTAATGTTATAATATTAAATAAACATAACATAGCATCGTGCCTTTTTACCGAAGGGGTAGGCAGAGCTTTTGCCTGCTAGGTCCTCCTATGTAATGGGGGAAGAGCCTCTTGTCATTAATCCGAACATTTTTAGATTCTAGAGCTGAAACTGAGAATCTCAAACAGAAAACTCAGAGCCATTTTTGACCGATCTGGGAATGGAACCCGGGATAATTCCCGGGTTCAATTCCTGAATCACAATTGATTCAGCACTCGAACACACTCCCGCTATGCCTCCGAGGGACCTGGAAGAAGTGCCTTCCAGATATTGTATACTTAGTATAATCATGGAAACAAACTACATAATAAGGTGAAACATTAGTAAGCTATCATAACGAAGAATAAAAATAAAAATATAATTAAAAATAAAATCAATGATTTCAGTTATAAATAAACAACAAGTTATATTTTCGAATATTCATTCATTTTAACTTTACAACATTAAAACTTTTTTTACGAAATCAAGGTATCAATTAAGCTATTGTTACCGAAACAGAATTCAACGTAATTGTGAAAACATAAATATTCTGTTGCAACATTTTAGTGTCAGAAAAAGTATAATTCTTTTTAATTTATAAACAAAAAAAAGAGTTTATGAAAATTTTCATAGATATTATTTTTACAATTAAAGAGAATCCAAGCGGTCGTATTTACTTATTGACATAATTGTCTTTGTAATTCGAGATTATATTAATTGTTCGTCGAGACAAGAAGGCTGTGTAGTCATTTATTACACACTACATAACATTACGCTTTAAACCCCCGAAGAGGTAGGCAGAGGTGCATCGCACTTTCACAGATAGGTACTGAGTTTTTCTAGACAATATATACATGTGTAATATGTTATATTAGTAAGTGATGTAGCCAATTGTATGTGATGTTTCCAGTGTTACAGTTGTCCATAGGCTACGGTAAATGCTTACCATCATGCGGGCTGTAAGCTCGTTACTACCACGGTATAAAAATAGTATCATTTCGGTGTAACAGTGGCCCAAAACCGCCATTGCTGTAATTCAACTTTTATATTTTTATAATTAGGTTTATTAGCATGGTTGACTTGCTTTTAAAAACATTAACGCTTTCCTCGTTACTATTTTATTCTTAACGAGCATTTACGTGAAACAGTTAAATAAATATTTAAACGAACTGCTCCACTAAAAAGACGATTACATTTTATAGTGTATGGTCGCCATTGATGTTTTTTTTTATGAATGAATACTGAATAATCGGTGAGTTAAGCATGACTGGGTTGACCTTGGAGAGCTACATAAAGCAACAACTTCAGTTGATCTAAATACGACAAATCTCGCAAACTGAAATCTGAGATGTTTTTAATTCACAAAAAAATATTCTTTTACAAGCTAGTTTTATTGCCAGCGTAATAAAATTAGAACTACGTATTATCCTTAAAGAGCGAACCATGTAGGATTTAATGTATTTTGAAGATTATATAGTCTAAAAATAACAAATACATTATTGGCTTTAAATCCAATAATGCCGTCTGAATTGAGGGGGTATCACAACCGCATTTTGACAGCAAATTAGGTCGAATGTTAGATGAGATAATCCTTTGTGAGACACAAATCCATATCTACTTCGGTTTAGGCATCATGTTCATGTCTGGGACCTCAACATTGCCGTAAGTCCTACTACAGTATCCTTGAGTTACATAACATTTCCAAAAATAACAATTTACCTTGACTTACCTAAACATTGTAAATTAATTGGCTTATAAAATTGAATCAATACCGACGGCACTCGAACCAATTTACTTCAGTTGAAATGAAACGAAATTCTGAAGTGCCATTATTATTCGCGATATGATCGCATTGTCAACGATGCCCAGCACTCGATGCCCACGCCCACGCCCAATGCCCACATCCAAATTGTACCAACAATAAAACATTATTTATTACACAGCCCTAAATATTTCCACGGGATTAAAAATTGACTGGATATCGAAACGAATTATTGGTTTTCGGACGTTTTTGTGGCTTGTTCTCTTTGTCAGCATTTTATTTTATATATTGTAACGTGCGATTGTCATTATTTGGTTGTTAAATATACAAAAGATAGCGCCTCTTTCACGTGGGTATTAGCAGAGAGAGGGGTAGGATAGAATGCGATTTGTGGTCACAGAAAACCAGTAGTTCCGAGTCGGCAAGCACCTTAGCAATAATAATACTATCTTTACCTCGGTACTGTTGTGGTGTGTTCCTGCTGAGTAGTGTGCAGAGCTCATTGGGGAGGAAAGGCGTTTAAAAGGGTTATCAACGCTCGTGGTGACCATGGGGTTGCAGGCGTCTATAGGCTACGGTAACCATCCCATTAGGCGGGTTTCAATCATCATCATCATGATTTCAACCCATAAACGTCCCACTGCTGGGCATGGGTCTCCTCCACAGAATGTGGAGGGAATTTAGCCTACTATACGACGCTGGCTGGTTTCGAATTTTTCTTTTTCCAAAAAAAATATCGATATAAAAAATTAACATTTTATTTGTTCCAGGTACGTTTTTATTTACAATAACTACAGAACGTCATTATTCTATCAGTAAGTAACACAATATCATTATCTTCAACACTGATGTCAGTGGACTAACAATCAAATGACCTAATAACTCAATGATTAACAATTTCATTGTCATTAATACAAATTCACCGTTACGGTCATCTGTCTGTGAGTCATCAGTATAGAATTTGAATCGTGGGACCAATAGTTACTCGTATTGAAAGGTCACTTCTATTGGGCTTGGGTTAGGCTGCGTGATTTGATAAGCATGTCCCGGGTCCGATTGGAAAATTAATAAAAGTTAAATAAAAGTTTTGGTTGAAATATCTGTGAAGAATTAACAAAGATAACTTCAAAAATTCATGTTCTTACTGAAAAATTTATAGGGTCCATTTTTATTTTGACTGAATTACCGAATTCCTCGATTACTTTACCTATACGAGTATAATAAAAATTAAGTTTGCAACCGAAAATTGTAAGTTCCATACATTGACTACGATCTCTACTTATACTCACGTAGTAGACTTTACACAATGAAGGTCTGTAACTAATTGAAAGTGGTCATGATCAACCATCAAGTATTGTGAAAATCATCACCCATTTTGCAACCAGCCATTATATTATATATAGTAATGTTACTGACATTACAATTCAAACAAAGTAACGAACAAGAAGTTTGTATATAACATTTATTTTGTCGTTCCATTTTCAAGTTATGAGAAGAGCGGCTATACAGTAGCACGTTATAACGTCATACGATATAAAAACGTGCTTTTTGAAAGCTTTTTGATTGTTAGCTTTTTTTGCTGTCACGAATAAAGCTGATTGTATAACGTAAAAAAGTTAGTAACAAGAATGTAATAAGAGAAAAGGGTGATGCGTGATAAAGTGAATTGTTTTTGTTATTAACGAATATAACTTACCAGGGATGCGTCTCTACTTTACACATTTCGTTATAAAGTCTATATCTGTGATGTTTTATAGTTAAATAGCATAAGCAAATAACATAATTATGTTATGTGCTTTAAATTATGAAAATATCATAGAGCAAGTTTTTTTTCGTACATTTATGAATGAATATCCCATACAATTTTACAAGACCATCTTCAAATCGTGTAGAAATACGAATACACTCACACCAAATAAAAGCCGTTCGTTCTAGTATTTACAATAGAAAGCTTTACCAATTTGAAGGCGAGCTGGACTACTCTAACGACATATAAACTCTAAATCATATCCAACGGTGGAAGCTCACAATCTGGTACTTATAGGAGGTTGACCTCGTTTGGTCATATTGCATGTCATCATTTGTCCGGGGATACGAAATTTAGAAAAGCGATTTGTAAAGTAATTAGTCTATTAATCGAATTATTAATACGAAATATTTAAATTCGATAGTTTGTAAACGTACCTATCTGTTCAAAAGCTACAGCCTCTCTAGACTAGTGGTAATTTTCCTGATTATATTCGAAATATTTAAATGTCACTTTATCTTATCCTCGAACGAACACATCACTGGCATAAAGTATCGACATGTCACGTGGTAAATTTACTTACAGCAACACAGCCAAGCCGCTGTCTACCTTGATATACTTATTGATTATATATTGCGAGTTTTGTGCAGAAATAATAATTGGATTAGGTACCGCAGAGCAATCCATTGCAACGTAAAATAATGACAAAACCAAACACATTTTAGAATTTTATCATTATTATTAAGTAAGTATTAGTATTTTATCATTATTATGACTGGCCTGTTGGTCTAGTGGTTAGTGACCCTGACTGCTAAACCGGAGGTCGTGGGTTCGATCCCCACCCAGGACAAATCTTTGTGTGATGAGCATAAAGGTTTGTTCTGTGTCTGGGTGTAATTTATCTATATTAAGTATGTATTTACAAAAAAAAAAATGTATTTAAGTAGTATATCAGTTGTTTAGTACCCATAACACAAGCAAATATAATTGCTTAATTTGGGACTAGATGGCGCTGTGTATATGTGGTAGAATATTATTATTATTATTATTAAGTAAGGATTCTTTGTTTACTGTCCAATAAAGTGATATATATAATATTGCAAGATAATATATATATAAATTCGCTCACAACTTGTCCCACAGAGGTGGTCCGGTGCGTAGATGTTGATTAATGGTGCGCGCAGCCTCTCACTGTTCTGTACCTCACCTAATGCGATTATCTTGTTACTCAAACAATGCCACAATATTTTTATTTATAACTAACTTTGCACCGCTACTTCACTCACTTAGCAAATGCTTTAAAAGTTAAAGTGCATTGTTGAAAGTTGCCTAGATTTTTATTTACACTTTAAAATACCTCTGTCGACATTTCTCTCGCGGAAGGCTTTATACATATAATAAGAGGATTTAGAATAATCGCCAAACTAATGGCCTCATTTGGGAATTAAAACCAAAGGCACAACATTCAGCACTTATATACAACTAGAGCAGACTTGTATTTAAGTATTAAATTTTTTAAACGATATATCTCTAGCGAACCATCTAGGTATGACTTTAGAAACATACAATTAATAACAGACACAAATTCCACTCGGACTTGAAACAAAATACAATCAAACACATACATATTTGTCTCGTCTCATGTGGGAATCGAACCCACGACCTTAACTGCTACGCTATAAAAGTTTACTACTACAAGCTAGCACCGTAAACACGTTGCCATAATTAGGTTTTAATAAATTGTTTAGAAAATGTCAACAATTTTTCTAACAGTAATTTCAAAATGGTTAACATAACATTATACACGGGCATGCATTAATGGCCCATATGGGCATGTTGTGGAGAGGCGCCATAAAATAAGTGAACAGCTAATACAGCTTCTCATGTTTTCAAACGTTTGAAACTACTGCGGAACTGCATGTAACTTAAGTGTTCAAGTTATCGATAAACTAAACTAAGGAAGTTAAACTTAGGAGCAGGTTAAGGAAAACTTAACCTCAAGTTTATTACTATAAGGCTTTTTTTTTTCTTTTTTTCAATTATCTGTTTAAGTTGTTTGTTTTTAGTTGAATTCACTATAACAGAGTTTAACTTACAGTAGGTAACCTAATTCATAAAAATACGAACACTTAAATGTATGTTTTTACTCTGCTTATCCAACTAGAAATAATGGCTTGTTTGTAGCTGATATGATAATTCAATTACATTACGTAAAATATTATCATAGCATCAGGCTTTTTATCCCAAAGGAGGAGGCAGAGTTTCTAATTGTTGTGACTATGTTTGGCTCTATGTCTCCCTTGAAGATGGAAATATCGCCATTTTGTAATGAATTTTAGTGAGATAAATTAATTATAATATTGTCAATATTCGAACATCAATAAAGAGGGATACTTACGTAATTTTAATAACATAACGGTTTTAAGATTAGGTTTTTTTTTAAATAAATTAATGACCAATAAAAACAATCGCGACACTCCACTTTGACATATCTCAAAGTGACGTTTAGAAATGTCACTTTGACAGCAATGACAGTTGAGAACCTGCTGTGTTAGCTTATCTGTGCATCGGTAAGTCGTGGTCGTTAATCAGACGTGTTGTCTGTCCCAGGGGCCTGTCTGTCCGTCTGTCTGCCTATCTAGGGACTGCCGACCATTATTCATCCGAATTAAGAATTACTTCAGTATTTTTGTGATTCCTTCGCAATGTTATCTTTGCGCTTCGTTTGAGATACGTCCCTTTTGTTTTAATGTCTATGTAGCTCATTTATTTTGATGTTTTCAAGTAGAAATCGTAATTGTGAGATTTCTCCCGGGATTTTGGGACAAATGTTTCTACTTGTTTGTGTACTTAACCTAGAATATTACGGAGACTTTACTTAGGTTTCCCAAGCTCCTTGGGGAATAGCTAGCTCAAGAGACAGGTAAGACACAGACTGCGTCTGTTTGGTAGTGGGTTTGTAGGTATATCACTTGTTATCATTCTGCCTTGTGTTAGCAGGTGTCAAACCTGTCCTCAGGTAGTAGTATCCATACAGGTGTCCTCTGTATGGGTACTATCTTCCGTCCACGGCTCCATCCGTGTGGTATTTCGTTAAACAGTAGCCTACGTGCTATTCCAGACTATAATCTATCTATGTGTTAAATTCCATACAGATCCGTTCAGTCGTTTTAGCGTGATTTACAAGAATCTGTAAACGTAGGTAAAAGCTGCATTGAATATTATTTTAAGCATTTTATGACAGCCCTCAAAAAATATTTAACCGGTTCTCATAAAAATAGCAACACTGTCATTCACGTAAAATAAACAATAAAACACATCAAACAAAATCAAATTATTTAAGCGTAAGACACAATCCCGAACATCATTCGAAAGGGGTATTTGGACTATGTACACATCATCGACAAATAACTATAAACCCGTGCACACATCGGACGGCCCTTAGGTCACGTACAGACCGTTTTTTCTTGCATAACCGAGTATATAGAGGCCAATTAATTAAAGTTCGAGTGTAGACCGTGCCTTATCTTTAGTGAGGGGACGCTAGTGATGGGACAACAATAAACATTGATACATATAGTTCACAATAAAAGTGGTTTTATGTTTTCGGGTTTTATAACTAAAGTTGCCAATTCTATTAAATACATTCAGATAAGTTCAAGTTCAAAGTTCATCACGTATATTTCATTTTAGTGTAATGGTGCTAGTGTTGTTTTTATTTTGGGAGCTTACAGATATTCACAAAATAAGCTTATGCTAGGTTTTATGCCATATACGAGTAAGCACTCCCGCTGATGCTGACACTTTTAAGACAGAGAAATCCTATAAAGTTTCAACCCGACCCACCACCGAAGCCGCCTTATCATATATCTATCATCTAATACTGTATTTCCGATCACGCATGCCACAATATTCAAACAAAATATAGGTAATAAAACAGTTATATTTCATAACGCTATCACCATCAAAATACTTTAAAACGTTATATAAATTCAAAAATACTCGTAGTTGAAACTGAATAATAAAATGGTTGTGTAAAAACTTTATTGCATTTTCAACGTTGAAACTAAATTTTGTTTCTTGATAAACACGTTTTGGTAGTTTGCGAGACACGATCGCAACTCCGACGGGACGTGTACTCTGTAGGTGCATGCTCTAGTCTAGGAGACTGTTGCACTACTTACACTAGAATTTTCTGTTATAAATAATTTTTAAATGCCTTTCCAATTAGATAAATTTTATATGGTTTGTATATTTGGTAAGAGAACTTATAAAGACTGGAAAAGGATCTACCTAAAGGAAAACGGAATTTTATGCGGTTCATTATGAAGGTTTTGGTATATAATTGATATTTAACGAGGTAAAACATACGTAGTATATTCAGCTGTTGCCGAATTTCAAATTAAAAATATCTTTGAATAAGTTCGTATTAAAATTAATTTACAGTCGCTGAATCTATAACCAATATTGCGATTTACGACGCATACAATGTACTCGTTCAGAAGTAAATTTCTATTGGGTAGCTGTCTATAATTTATTGAAATTCATAATATGTTTTGTAAAAGTATTTTTCTATTGAATTGCACCTCAAAATTACAGAATTAACTGAATACTGAATCAATTGTTATAACTCTAATGATGAGTTATAACAATTCGCACCGATTCAAACACATTACACACTCCTTTCCATTCCTCTTCCAATGAAAAACATGTAAACTGATGTGTAAACTTTATATAACTTAAAAATATAACCGAATATATTCCAAAAAGCACGCATGACGTATTTCACCACAATACTCTTGCAACACGATGTTACCATATATTAGACCCTAGTCACGTGCATATTGCACCCTATCTCCGGGACTATCCTCGAGGGATGTTTGTCAGATTGTCAGCACGCGTGTAAACGCCACTTGCGCTCCCGCTCACCTGCAATAGTTCGCCGAACTTTGTCTGTACGATCCCGTGACGTCATCAGGCACAGCTGAGACACACAAATTCGAATTGTTTCGGCCGGTAATGATCGCGGTACTTGGTGAGCGCTAATTGCAGCTAACTTTGTTAGACTTAGTGTTTGGCTGGTTTGGAAACTGGACTCTGGGAGTTAGGGATAATTCGAGGAGTGCTGTTGTTTCATATCGTTGTTATGAGTTAAAAAATTATGAAATGGTGCTTAGCTAGATAACTGAACCGATGAAGAAGATGGGTTATTGAAACTGCGTAGTATCTCGAGAGACCTGTTAGCTTTTCCATGAAAGTTAAATAAAAATCAGTGAATTTAACTGAATTTATTCAACAATATTTTTCTAGTTCACATTATTTAATATAAAACCTATCCACATGTGTATTTTCTGTTCTATTAGTTGACAGCTGTGGCGTCCAAATCGTTTAATATTGAACTGATTTAAAAAATCCATTGCCATCAATTCAGCTGCCAAACTTAGCCAGACATGCATGTGCGAAATGAAGATAAATGTATTTACATTATTTGTAACTAAAAAAACTGCTTTTAACAACTCAACCGAAAATCAACTGCTATTGTATTTTTAATGTATTTTCAAATTCGAAATTTATTTTTTAATTCGGTATTTTACTTGTTATAAATTCAACGCAGAGTGAAATAACTAAATTTAGTGTGAAATGTCCCGGACTATGAATAAATCATTGCACCTCACTGTTTAGTGCTGACAGCGCGTTAGGCTGTGGACATACTGGACAGATCGGAAACAGATCCGAAAGAACTGGTAAATAAAAATAACTCAACTTTAAATTTAAATTGTGAAATTTGTGGTTTCGAATTAAGAATGGAAGAATGTTGAATCATTCAGGCAGGCTTTTATTTATGAGGTTAAAAGTTAAATATCATTAAATTTTATGATTTGAACGTGTCATGAAGTTTTTTATTATGTAAAAATAGTTCCTTTATTTTTATTAGTGCTTATTTGCATAGTATTTCAAGACGCTCTTTAAACCATGGTCTAATTTATATCTGATGTTACATAGATTTTGTTTCCGCAGCGTGTAATCACTAGCTCAAATTAATTTGATAAGAAAAATTCGAACACTGGGACCTAATGTACTGTTGCTAAATAATATAATTAGATAAATGTATAAGACAGTACAAATAGCCTCTACAATTGAAATGCATAGCCTAGACCTAGACCTTTCCTACTTGCCACAGTCTAACAATTCAGTTAAACCGAAAATAGAGGCAATTTATGTAAACTCCCCTTAATGCATTTATATTCGTACACTCACTAACGCAAGTGTTAAATGGGCATTTAGCGGTGACGAGTGCAAACGTATTGTGAAGCGTATTTATATTGAAATGTAACGCTAAAATTAAACCTGATGTTTTGATTTAACATGGTTTTACGATTTTCCCAATGGGGTATCAATTATTTGCAATAATATTTTATTTGACATATTAAGTATCGTGCAATGTTAATAATGAACAGTTTAGGCGCTAGACGTCATAAACACAAAATGACAGATTAGCGAATTAGAGCCAGAAACTCATAAAGGTGCAGGTCCAGGTGTCGGAAAATGACAAGATCTGATACCTAATGCCAAATTAACCGGACAAATTTCCTGGCACCAAGAACTTCGATTCTGGGTAAAGGAAAACTCCTATACCATTTACCGGGCATCGAACCCAGGACCTCTGGCATGGTCGTATACACTCTCGTTACGTTATCGAGGCAAGAACATTATAATTGCAAGCGATAAGTCCTTAATAAACACTGTCAACGACTGTACACATCGCGATAATTTATGAGTAATTATTATAGTGTGTAATATGTGCGCGACTGTACTTAGGTCGGCGTGGAAATGAAGTTCCACTGTTTATGTCATTATTTATGACTATTCGGGTTTGTCGTAAACTATCTTTATGTTTGAACTTAACAGATCATCACGCTTTTTTCTCTGAAATGGTAGGCAGAGATGTATCACCGTTCTAAAGAGCCTTGTTATTACCTTAAGCAGTTTTAAAGTTTCAAGAAATCGATGTTACCCAATGTGTCACTTTTACGGTCACACTAAGGTAAGCAAAGTACACAAGACTTTTTCAACAGTTGACACGCCAATAACGTATTGCACCGTTGGGAATACACGCGTATGTTAACAATATATCATTCTTGAAAGGCTGTTTAGAATTTAATAAAGTGTTTGCCTCAGTTCAATTATTTGTTAAAAGAGAGAGAAAAGAGTTTTAGTTTAAAAGATTTGCAGACATATTGAAAGTGATGACGGTGATACACAAGCGTCCAACCGCGACTCCGCCCTTGTGCTACGTCGGTGAAAAGTAGCCTAGCGCATAGGTTCCTTCTTCTTCCACACTTAATCTATTTATGTGTCTAATTGCATACAGATTTCTTCAGCTCATTGAGTAACAAACATCCAATTTTTAAAATTTAAAGTATAAAACCCCATTACTAATCTGTTTGAAGTCGGTACTGGCAAGACGCAGGTACTTCTCCAGGTAAGCGGTGCATTTAGCGCGGGTGTTCCCTTTGTGCATACATCTCTAGCAATAGACATAATATCACTTTATAGCTCAACGAATGAATGAATGAATACCATCCTCTCTAAGAGAAAAAGACGTGGAACAGATAAGTCATGATTTTAAATTGTTGAATATTTATTAGTCATATTCACCGGTACTTAACTTTAAGGAAAATAGTACATTTTGTGTAAAAATTCAGTGAAACACTTCGTCAATGTTTATTCACGATTTCTCAGAGGTCGTGTGTTAAGTGTATTTACACAATCGTATTAGTCACTCGATAAGTAATTCTTTGTTGGATAATAAGTCCTTTATTTTGTAGAATAAGGTTTTTATTGTTCATAAGAACTTTATATTCAAAGTTTACTTTTTACCCGGCTCTGGGGTGAACTTCCTACAGCGGTGTTTCCTGAGCGCTATGATATGTCCTTCTTCAAACGAGGTTTAAAGAGAGCTGTCCTCTCAAGGTCGGCAGCGGCTTGACTGTGTTCTAATATTGCCAACGTCCATAACCGGCAGTAACCGCTTACCATCAGGTGGACCGTCGGCTCGTCTGCCACTTCCTGCAATAAAAAAAAAAATAAGATGTATATGTGTGATTGGCATACGTAAGGTAAATTTCAAATGGTTTATATCAGCCAGTCACTAAATCCTAAATAGATGTACAATAAAAACGTAATTCGAATACCTTAAAAATAATTCAACAAAATATTTGTTAGTAATTATCGTACATGGATTGCAAAATGTTTAAATTAAATTATGCAAAAATATGCATTGTAGTCAATGTTTGCATAAAACATAAGCTCAATGTTCAGTTTCAACATACTAAAGCTAGGTACACGATAATAACTGATCCGTTGTTAAACATAGCTTTGAAAGTTCACTCAATATTGTTTCCAAATCCTTTAATCTAAACTAATTTGTTTTGCATTGTATACTGTAGCGAAACTGGTCGTAGGAAAATTTGCTAACCCTATTTTTCGGATAATCTGTTACATTCTTAACTTGTGACTTTCATATGAGTTACTTTGTAACTAGACGAATAAACAAGATTGCATTTCATTACATTTCCAAACTAAGTGAGATCTTCTTTCACTTAACTTACCATTAATGGTTTCCGCCAATCAATCTTAACAACCCATAAATGTCCCAGTGGACACGAGGCCAACTTGTGTGACTAGCCTAAACCATCTCAGCTCTGCTTTATTGATATAGGAGACGAGATTCGCCAAATGACGCCTCCCCCGACACGAGTCCAAACATTGTGGAGGGAATTTAGGCTACTATACCACGCTAGCCAGACGGATTGGTATAGGGTTTTGTTTCGAACTTTCCTTTTCACGCAGTGCTCGTGCTCTCCTTTTACAACACCCACGCACGGGTTGAAATAGCGTAGTGACATTATGTATTCTTAATCCGTCACTATATGGATTATGAATGGGCTTGCTTAATTAATGGGTTGCTATAACATAATTATAGATATGCAAGTACAGTGTGTTCCCGGCTTTATGTCGTGATATCACCGTATGGCTGATTATTCATGCACTTGTGATTACCATGTTTACGTTTTAGTTTTAGGTCAGTATTTAAATATCCGATTAGTTTCACATATCTTATTTGGTATTTGGTTATTATGTGTATCGGATTAGTAGTTGTTATTGTTATGGTATTAACATCTGATGTGGTGCGATTATTTATATTAATGATCTCGACTGCCACGGTGGCAGAAGGAGTGCATACAACTGCTGGGTAAGAGGTCGCAGGTACGGGCATTAGTGTCCCACTGCTAGGATTGGGTCTCCTCTCCTTTATCAAGAGAGCTGAGAGGGTTTAGGCCATAATCCAATAATGCGGGTTGGTGGTTGGGTATGTGTGTTTCCTCACGATGTTTACCTTCACCGTTAGTAGATGGTAAGTCAGTTGACTAGTGCATATAAATTCCACAAAGTAAAATCCACATTGGTAGTGGTACTGCCGGTTTGAATCGAACTCGGACCGCATGATTGGCATTGGATTGCTATATAAACATAAGGTTGTAGTTTTGGTCTCCAGTCATCCCATCATCATCATCATATCAGCCCAATGACGTCCACTGTTGGACATAGGCCTCACCTAATTTCCGGCATAGAAAGCGATTTTGTACCGCCCGCAACCAACGGCCACCCACAACCGTTACTAGGTCGTTGGTCCATCTGGCGGGGGCCACCACACGCTGCGTTTTCTAATACGTATAAGCATCTATAATAATCAAAACTGATCTACCCAAAACCTATACTACTAATTATATATAACTCCAAAGCAATCGGAATTCGAATTAATCCAACAAATCCGAATGTAAATTTGAGCAGCGAGTCAAATTATTCTGTCATCACAAAACACAATCCTGCCTAACCACTATGATTCACAATTTCTATTCCGTCCGAATTCGTCCCACAAAGATAACTCGGCCCAGTGGCACAACTAGGACATTTCAACAGGCTGCGATGCAAGCGGCGCATACAAAGAGTCGGTTTTCGAGAAATTTTGACACGTACATACTAACTGTTAGATAACATGCTAGATAGCGTATCTGTTGACTCACATATGTGGAGATTTAGTTCAAAATGTTAAAATATGAACTAGTTTTTAGAACTAGGCTTTACGTAACTATAGCACTGTTTTCTAGAAAAAATAACAGCTGCGCGTATGCCAATAAATATATTATAGCATTATGGTATGTGTATAGTGCATACTGAGATGTTCGTTACCAGCATCGCGGTTAAGCAACGTTCAGCCTTTTTCCCTCAAGTGATAGGCAGAGATGTATTCACTAAACCATTGAAATACTCAACCAGTCTGATTCAGAAAACTCTATAGTATTTTTTTATTTTAATAAAATAAAATAAAAATACGATAAGGATGCAAGGTACGTTGTTAATAATCTTTAAATCAAATTTAGAATTCGCGCTCAAATGAATAAACCAATAAATCATGACAGAAAAGGAATTGTCCAATTCAAATTTCAAATTTATAAAAAAGAACGCATCGAGTGTTCTTTATTAGGGTTGTCTGTTATTATCTCTTTTACTTTAACTTCAGCACTGATATTTGAAACAGTCAAGCCTCTTTAATCTCTACATATATTATCATTATCTACATAATAATATTATAATATAATCCAATATATTGCTCTCCTGCTCACACATGTTATTTTTGTTACTTGTTATACAAGAAACGGAGATATATTTGTAATTGATATCATTTTAAATAAATTTTAGATAAAAAATAAGGTCCTACCTGACCATGTAAAACCCTGGCCAATACTAAATCACGTCATTCGTCAACCCTAGCGGTCGGGCAGCATCGGTTCCGAATCGTGACGGGACGTGTTCCGAATACGAGTGCGTTCGTAATAAAAATCTGTGCGACGCGACGCGACGCGCCTTCGTACCATGCCGCCATGCGACGTGCGACGTTTCCAATTTTATGGTTCCTGATTTGAAAAATTATGAAAGTCACTAGTCGATACGTTTTTTTTTAATTTTTGTACTAATTCCGTTGGAGGTAATTAGAGGTTACATACGTGCTCACATTACTTACAAATATTATACTTTGGTGACGCAGTAGTGGAAAGTAATACTGATAGTAAAGATGTCTTGGGTTTGTTTTCCGGGTCTAAAGCTGAAGAGTTTGTTTTGGTTGATCGCGCTAATCTAAGGAACTAATGGTCCGATTTCAAAAACTATTTTATAGCCCATTTATCGAGGAAGGCTATATGTTATATAAAATCACGTTCCAGGCAACAGGAGCTGAGCAGTAGCCAAGCAAAGAACAAGAGCGAAGCTCCAGACAACAGCAAGTCGAAAATTAATATATAAATTATAAGGATCCACAAGATGCTTATTTATTAATACTATTAGATAATTATAATATTGAATAACAAACGTAGGTAGACAAAGTTTCCCACAAAGCAGTCCATCAATGACACGCATTGTCTATGGCTGTATGCGATGTTATCTGTGCTCGCAGTATGGCCGAGTTGCGTTATTAAAAGGTCAGATACATTAACGGATTGTACACTCACTGTGTGGACTGCGGCATTATTTGTGTATATAATAATAGTAATAATAATAATAATATTCTACCACATTCACACAGCGCCATCTAGTCCCAAAGTAAGCAATTATATTTGCTCGTGTTATGGGTACTAAACAACTGATATACTACTTAAATACATTTTTTTTTGTAAATACATACATATTATAGATAAATTACACCCAGACACAGAACAAACCTTTATACTCATCACACAAAGATTTGTCCTGGGTGGGGATCGAACCCACGACCTCCGGTTTAACAGTCAGGGTCTCTAACCACTAGACCAACAGGCCAGTCCAAATATCCATCGTTCGACCACAATCTGTACTTAGTGACGTACAATTGGACAGGCCTATGACCAGCAGTGGACGTACAGGAAGCAGATGATAATGTGAACTCCACACATTTTTACAATGAAAATAATTTTTAAATAAAAAACTCTTTTTGATATGGTTAAAGAAGAATGCGTTTTTTCGTGTTTTTAGAGAGCCGTTTAAAAGAATGAAGATACAAGTGTATGTGTATACCTATTATAATTATGTCAATAAATTCTATTTATTGCTTCTTTTTTAATTTGTCCTAAACATTCATATATACTGATGATTGTGTTATAAAATATTTCTCATACTGAGATAAGTTCACAGTGGTCGTACTCAAATAATGTAGTTAA
The DNA here is from genome assembly GCA_905147015.1 of Laspeyria flexula. Lineage (NCBI taxonomy): Eukaryota > Metazoa > Arthropoda > Insecta > Lepidoptera > Erebidae > Laspeyria > Laspeyria flexula. The sequence goes on from LR989974.1 coordinate 511,262, forward strand.
ATACGTTTAAACAAAACAATGCAGGATTGATTGGGTATAAGAGTACAAGTGAAATTACAAGGTTGGTCCGCCCATGCGCCCGCGTAGCGCCGCACCGCACCGCACCGCACCGCACCGCACCGCACCGCACCGCACCGCACCGCACCGCACCTCGCCATACTTGCTCTATCGCTGACTAACCCTTGTTGTGTAACGTTCACTTTCAACACAACCTCTTTGTAGATGATTAGCTGCGTAAACAAACATGTCTTTATTGTATCGTGTGTCCAGACAAACGGGACATTTTTAGGGTTCCATACCACAAAAGAGAAAAACGGAACCCTTATCGGATCACTCCGCTGTCTGTCTGTCTATCAAGATATTTTTCTGAAGAACGCTTAGAGATATCAAGCTGCAATTAATATTAAATACTCGGGTCTATATCTCCATGAGCAGTAAAAAATCAGAGATTCCCGAGTCAGGTCTCTACAAACACAGTATTGCCGATACCTTTTACATTAAAACTCTGTAGTGTCCAGATCGTTGGTAGCTAATATTTTTGACATGAAAATAAGACCTCAATAGAGAAATCATGTAAGTACATGTAGAAGTAATTTCAAAAGCTAATACGTGGCATCGGTATGTGTACATGAATTTAATTACCGAGGATACTCGTAGGGGACCTAGAGATTAATCTAGATTCTAGATGCTGCAGTCTCATAATATACTCTGATCGGTTGAAATGTATTAAAACTTGGATGTGGTAAATAAAGGCTAAGGAAATCTTCAAGAAATTTAATAAATATTTTGATTTCATAGTCTGACAATATGGATTTCGTGTGCAATAAGCGTAGAGTGCTGCTGTGTACGTTTAGTAATTTAAATTATAATAGTTAAATTAAATATAATTTATATTGTATATTGAATCAGATTATTCTAGTATTCAAGTACATTAAGACATGTCTAAGATTAAAGTGCGTCCATGTTATTATCATTAATGGGAATATTATGTTTTATGTAGTATCGTTTAAGGATACTTTTTTTAATAAGTTTTTCTAATGTTTTCTTTTAACATAGATCATCTCATTTATTATAGATTAGGTTTTGGCAAAGTACACATTGCCACATTTTCTCGCCATATTGGTATTTCAAAAGTTGGAAGATTTGGCAAATTGCGTAGGTTGTAATTTCTTTAACATTGTTGTACTGACAAATTAAGGCTAGATCTATTTTATCAGAAAAAGTATGGTGACCATTTTAGATCTCAGTCTTACAGTATTACTGCGTCATCAACGCTTTATAGATGAGTAAACGCGAAGATAGCCACAGGAAACATTGATGGTTAATCCATAACTGTAACTATAACAAAGACATGATAAAACTAGTATATAGCCGTGGTTTCCTGTACCACCACCACATAGCATAGAGGGTGACGTTCTAATTGTGGTATTTCAGTTAAACTTACATTATGTCCATGGCTATCAGGATATGAGCTATTTTGAGGGTAAAATTTCATCATGCTTGTCATTATGTCATTTTTTGGTGACATATTTAAGAGAATTTTTAGTCGTTTAGTTTAATCCACAAATATTTGAAACAAAAGACGAATAAATATAATTTCATGACTTTTTCACCGTAACGGTATTCAGAGATGCATTACACCCATATTTTGCTAACTATAACTGTTTCTAAGTTTTAGGGCGAGAGGATTTCATTTAAATTTCATGGTTACATCCAGACTCGAAACAATATTTATAAATTAAAATTACACAAATATTTGTCTGGCTTGGAAGTCGGGATGTTAGTGGTGAGACGACCTGTGTTCTTATATAAATGTGTCTAGGGTAATTTGCCTCCTCCACCAATCCTTATCACTTCCAAAGTGCATGTTTGATAACGCAGCGTGCAGCGGACATCAGTATCGCTTTGTCATACACCACAAGGATATTAAATTTCTTACCTTCCTACCTACCCCTTTGTTATCAAGATGAAAGCCCTCTGTAGTGCTTTCTGACGTCAGTATTTTGACGTGCTTCCAATAACAATGGCTTTATAACAGCTTCTTTGAAAAGTTCAGTAGCTTAGAAGTGTCAGTGTCATTGCGTCTCTATCGTAGGTCTTGACGGCAAATAGAATGATTTTTTGTATAACCTATTTTTAACAAAAAAATATTAAAACGACTTCAAAACAGTACTAAAAAGCGAAAAATAAACTGAATTAGATATTTAATTCCAAGCTAAAAAATACCTACCTACCTGTTTAAAGTATAATACTCTATTACTAATCAGTTTGAAGTCGGTGCCAAGCCTAAGGAGTTTGTTAAGCTACGTACTAGTACGTACATCTGTTGCCGCTCGCTACTTCACAGTTTCACACCACCTCGCACTTGCATGTGATCGTACCAAGTGGACGGCTCGTACTGAGTGATATGACCTCATTAGGCTGGCACCGACTTCAAACAGATTAGTAATAGAGTATTATACTTTAAACAGGTAGGTAGGTATTTTTTAGCTTGGAATTAAATATCTAATTCAGTTTATTTTTCGCTTTTTAGTACTGTTTTGAAGTCGTTTTAATATTTTTTTGTTAAAAATAGGTTATTTTTCCATTTTTACTGTACTTGGCTGGCAAACTAAGACGGAAAACCGAAATAAAGAATCTCCGATAGAAGGGAACGTCTATTTAAATATTCTAACAACACAACCTGATTATAGAATACAAGAATCTAACTCTCAGCTTTGTATGTCTTTCTTTTTTCCTATAAAATGCGACAGGTAACAAGTATACATGTATAGAATGTAGGTTAGATATAGATACTATATCGAAAACTAAAAATATCATCTAGCAATTCCTTTGAATTATGCAAATTTATCTTCCATCAAGAGCTTTCACCTCAGACACTTGAAATAATACAACTTAAAGTTCATACATGGATGTGATATTTAAAGAAATCATTTTCTTACTCCTAAACGCTAAGAAGTTTACCTTCCAGTGACAGCTCACCTGAATAACTTACAAGAATACAACTATTGGTTTATAAGAACCTATAATGTTGAAAGAGTTATCCTCCAACTCCTAACAGTTAAGGAGTGACCTTCCGGTGACAGCTCACCTGAATAACTTACAAAAATACAACTATAGGTTTATAAGTACCTATAATGTTGAAAGAATTATCCTTCAACTCCTAATAGTTAAGGAGTTACACCTTCCAGGGACAGTTCACCTGAAGAACTTACAAGAATACAACTATAGGTTTATAAGTACCTATAATGTTGAAAGAATTATCCTCCAACTCCTAATAGTTAAGGAGTTATACCTTCCAGTGACAGCTCACCTGAATAACCTACAAGAATTCAACTATTGGTTTATAAGAACCTATAATGTTGAAAGAATTTTCCTCTAACTCCTAATAGTTAAGGAGTTATACCTTCCATCACCAGCTCATCAACATGAGATGATGACTATCAGACGTACATACTTGAATTACTTTAAAAAATATATGAAACACGATACATGTGCCTATAAAATTTGAGGGTTGCCTTCGATTTCCCTAAGATTCCATCATCAGAACTTAACGTGGTGAATAGGGGACCAATTCGGAAGTATACCCTTTCAAACAAAAAAAGATTTTTTTAAATCGGCTCAGGCATCTCCGAGAAATCGATGAACATACATAAAAAAAAAAAATACATACAGTCGAACATATAACCTCCTCCTTTTTCGAAGTCGTTTAAAAAGAAAGGGCAAACGAGCAAGCGATGTCTCCTGATAATTACCCATGGCATCTTTAACACCGGGGATCACAGATGTGTGCCCGGTTAGAGGTGCCTTCATCACCTGTGCTTACCCTCCTTCGGGGATAAAGGTGTAACGCTATTTTGTATAATAATTATGTTCCTTTAAACCAAAAAGTAGCAAAATTTGACAAAAGGTACAATCAGACATTAAAAGTCTGACTTTTAAGCACATTGCCCTGCCGTGGGTTCGATTCCCACTCAAGACAAATATTTGTGTAAGTCATAGACAAGTAAACCAAAAAGCTTAGAACTATTTGTATGTACATAGGAATCGAATTCCCAATCTTATTCGTCAGTCACAAACTACGACATCTGCCTGCACTAAGGTAGTACAGTTAACTACTAATCTTTCTAAAGTAGATGATGTAAATTGAAAGTGTTCGTTAGCAACCTTTGTTTCTTTCAACGTGTTATACTTAATATAGTAACGCTAATCGGGTTTGCACTAGTCTATTTTATTTAGCATAGACTGCTGAGAAATTTCTCACTCCTAACTTAGAAAAGTCGTATGAGGAAAAATCTCTGCGAGCTAATTTTGATCTTGTTCTAATTAAATTAAGATTCAATTTTGCCTATATTTGAGGTCAGCATTCTTTATTTTAAGAAAAGATACCGATACTATTACCATATTCAATAAATTAGGTCTTTTATTACATACGTTAAGATTCATAATTGCTTAATGACACTTTTCAGGTCTGGATAAGTTTTTTTAAGAATTCATGAAAAACAACCAGTATTTAATGTATTGTTTAAACGATAAACTTCCTTTATCTTTTCTTTAAACTTACTTCTTGAATTATATGCTAATTCAAGAAGTAAGTAGTACTTAAACTTGCATATTTAAATGAACCAGGAAACCGCATTTTCAATTACTTGCACAACCAGAGGGTAATCTCAAACTTATGTCCGAAGTAGTCTTACGTTACTGCAATAGATGAGTAAAGAGAAAGTTAAGTTATATAACAAACCAATTGGTTATAATTATTTAGAACCGTTTATGTTAATGATACAAACAGGTATCAACTCATTATTTTTTAATTTATTATAGTTGCAACAACATTCTTAGAATTGTGGGGAAGAACTACAGCTCTTCTATTTTAAAAAAGTTTATTCACAGAATAATAAATACTAACACTAGTATGTAAACCTTAATGGTACTAACACATAATAATATTATCTATGGTATAATTTGTCTGAAAATAAAAGTCATTTAATAATAATAATTTAATTATTATTAGCAATGTGTAAAGTGATGCAACCACAGAGCCTTACTTTTTACTTTCTTTTGATTATTTAGTTTGTAACATTCATTATAACTCGTTAATCTAACGGTTTAGTGATCTGCTGCATCACTTTACACGCTACCCAAATTGTAAATTACAAAAGATTGTAACTGTCCATTTTTTAAAAAGAGTGGCGTGAGTTTCTTGCCAGTTCTTCTCATAGCTCCACCCCGTCAGTGAACTGGTCGTAGGCAAATTTGCTGACACTACTTTTCGAATAACCTGTTACATTCTTATCTTGTGACTTTCATAAGTGTTACCTTGTAACCTAGATGAATAAACGAGATTTCATTTCATTTCATTTCATTATAAATCCATTCTAAATGTTTTACATAGGTATCCCACATAAGACAAATATCAAAATCAATTCCGCCTATATTACAGTCCACTGTTGGACATAGTTCTCTCCTAAAAGGCGCCGTAACTCTTCCGCATTCAGTCCGACCTAACGACCTTATTCTGGTCGACGCGCGTCGGTCCACAATTTGTTAATTGCACCTAGATTCAGAATACCTATCTGTGTATTTTAGCACTTGTTAAAGGTTGGACTATTTGGACCTAGTATCTACAAGTAAATCGATAAAAATAATCGATTATCAGCGCTCGCATAAACTTAAAGAATCATTAAGTAATCGATGCAATCTTTAAGGTCTTTTCAGATGTTAAAATTGATAAGCAGATTAACTTAGTGACACTAATGAACTTAAAAAGCTTTTCGTGATACAAATAAATCGTTGGAATCGATCGAGATAACCTTTTGTTAATACCTCTCAATATACTCGAAATGAATTCACTCGTATAATAACTTGAGAACACTGCAATCGATTGCGTATTGATTTGTTGTTGGTGTGTTGTGAAATTCGTATAATGTTGAAATGACTACATTTCCTTCTGTAGATCTTTGTTTGACCTCTACTCAGCTAATAGCAAAATAATTTTAATAAGGTGTACTAGTTCATGACATTAACGCGTTCTACCAAACAAACAAGCTTTTCAGTTTTATAATATTAGTATACATTTAGTGAGAGTTTTTGTTTGGTCGTCTTCTGAGAGTTTTAGTGGTTATTCTACTGCTGTACACAAAGGTATGAGGTTTCGTAATCAGTGTGTTGCACCAATGACCGCGCGAAAGCCTCCTAAAATGTCCAGGATACACTTTAAATTATACTTGTGAGGAAAAAACTTGTAAAACCCAGCTATTTTCCACAAACTCCAACTGTCCACTTGAACTGCAACAGATACAAATCGCTAAGCCTCACAGTTGCGCGATTGACCCGCTGAACTTCGCCTGCGTTACAACACCGTGAGAAACATGGCCGGTCATGGATGTTACCAGTCTTCATATGTGTTACGTTACTTGTCATGTTCGTGTAAGTCACACTTCGGTAATGGGTGACCTAGGTACGTCGGTTAATGATGATGACACTGCAGCTTAAATTCTTAACTTATTCTTGAGTATAATTTTGTTCCCATTATAACTTATATTGTAAAGCTGAAGAGTTTGTTTGCTTGGTTGGTTGAAAGCACTAATCTCAAGAATTGAAAAATTCTATTAATGTTGCATAGCCCGTTTATCGAGAAAAGGTATAATAAGAGCTAAGCAGTGGCCAAATGAACAACGACAGGAGGGAAGCCCCGCGAAGCTTCTAGTAATATTATGCTGATGAGTTTGTTTGTTTGATTGCAAGTTAGGATCTCAGGAACTAATGGTCCGATTTCAATAATTCTTTGAGAATTGGTTAGTCCATTTATTGTGGAAGGTTCTAGGCTATATAACATCACGCTACGGCTAAGAGGAGCTGAGCAGTGGCCAAATAAACTATGATGGGAGCGAAACCCCGCGCGATTTCTAGTATAACATAAACCGGGAATCGAACCCAGATTACCTATAAAATCCTCTGAGCATCCAAGACAATAATTGCATTATACCAATAAATCAATATAATACACCACGCACAACACGTCAATCAATATTATAACCTAACATTAGTGAACGATGTCTATAATTAAGGTCTAACTACACACGACAGCGCATTCACGCTTGTCCGATTATATACGAACAAGTATCAACTGTCCGTTAGTTTTTGTACTTTTTGTACTGTACTGGAATAATTGCGAATATTAACAGAGTTTTTGTTATACTCGTATGTTTTAGTATATGTTGTAATTTGTTAAATACCATCAAGCTTTTTCTAAGGGTGGGCAGAGAATCATCATATCCACATTTGGCACGATATGTTTGGTCACATGTATTAGAGAAATGGCTGAACCGACTTTGATTAAACATATATTATCTAAGAAAGATTACTGAAAAACCTGCTTTAAAATGAAAAATACGCAAATACGCGTTGCGCTAGGTACGACGCCATAGACAGACACATACGTAGCGGTCAAACTCATAACACCCCTTTTTTACGTCGAGGGTTAAAAAACAAGTAAATATGAGTCGCTATATCCAAATGTTTCAATACTATTACTTGAATAGCGAGTGTTGAGTAGTTGTCGAGTGCGAGGTCGCGGGGTCGAGTCCTGACCCGGGCCTTTCACTGCGCTTATGTAACACTCCCTGTACGTTTGTACGTCTGTAACCATTTGTTGTGTTAATGTGTTACATTATGTTATATATAAATAGTATTGTGAAATAAAAAAGAGTTGGTTGATGGAATTTTATACTGTTTTGTTTGTGTTTAAAGTGGCAAACGAGCAGACGGCCACTAATGGTAAGCGGTTAGCGCCGCTCATGGGCGTTGGCAATATTAGGGGCACAGCCAAGCCGCTGTCGACCTTGAGAGGATAGCTCTCTTTAAACCCCGTTTGAAGAAGCACATAGGTATCATAGCGTTCAAGAAGTTCCTTACCCTTTATATTTTAGTTGTTTTCATAAAAAAATCACAAATCAGTCATTTTTAATCCAAATAAATGGCTTTATCTTCATAAAGCATACAAAAAAATATGTATTTTCATACAGTTTTCATTTTTATGCAAACAATATCCATTAATATTGTTCCGACGAAAGTATTTTTTTTTCCGAAAACCCATTATACCCGAACATGCTCTCGGAATTTTACGTACACGTAAAATATAACAAGTAACAGTGAAATGCAAAAATGTAATGGACCCTGCACAACAGTACATTTAAAAGTTTTATATTATTAATACTTTGTTTACTATTTCTTATTTACTTTGTCTGTTTGGAGCTTACTGTTTTACTTTTAAAACCAAAGAAGAAAAAAGTGTTTATTTCTGGGTCTTAAATTATTTACAATAAAAATAAGTTTTTTTTTTAAATTTTATATTCCATAAAGGAATACAGCATTTAAGCCAGAAAGCTGTAATTTCTTTTTCCTAAAGCCAGTTCGCTGACAAGTTTGAGCCTTGAGAAGCCGGCAAGAAACTCCAAGTATTTTTTTACGAATTTACGATAAACTATCATAAATCTTTAAGCACTAGGTAGATATTTGATTGTAGTTCTCGATCTATGTCATAGGTCTCCGACCATTATTATCTTTGTAATAGCAACACCTGCGACCGTTAATAATCTAATCGATTTAATTTGTCAAAATCGAATAATGGTCGTTAAATAATCGTAGCTCTAAAGTACAAGTATCAAAATTGGCGTAGTTTTGGTGAAGTATTATGATTATCTTTGTTCATTTAAGATGAAGCGCGGGCAAACAAGTGTGAGACCCGCCCGATTGTAAGCGGTTACTGTTGCCTATAGATAGATGCCTGCTACACCAGGAGCATCACGAGCGCATTACCAACCATTAAAAAATCTGTTCATTCCGTTTTTGAAGAACCCCATACTGTACCTTGCTGGGAAAACCTCGTTAGGAGGTTCATTCCAAGAGTTATATAATATATACATACAAACAAACAACAATCCTCCTACTGTCTCTTTAATTTACTATGACTCTACTTAAAGTATTATTTAGCAACTTAAAATAAAATAAAGAAATTTTCAAACTCAACACAATATTCATAATGTTATTTCGACTCGTAGCTAATTTCGGACGCCTCCGTAAACACTCGAATTTGATATTTATCTGTCAAGTATTTTGCACTGATTTTATCTTTGTAAAATAAAATAGACTAAAAAGCCTCACAACAGAGTTTATTTTACCTTGTTACCACCGGATCCTCATTGATGAATCTTGGTCCCATCTGTGTCGCACAATTAACAATGTTAAGTCGAGGGGCTTATTTTCAAAATTGCCTAAATGACAAAATAAAGTCGCATGCGATATTGTTGAGCTTATTATAACGAAATGTGTTTTGATTTCAATTGCCAGTATTGTTTTAACTAAATGAATTGTTAAACTTTTCATACTTTTAATTTGTGTCATCATCATCATCTTAGCCTATTGCAGTCCACTCGATCTTCCGCCTTACCCTTTATCTTTACACAAATTTACTTTTTTCACATACTATGGAGCTATGGATAAACATGACTTTTTCTAATGAAATCATGTCATCATTATTAATCGATAAGGAAAAATATCTTGATAATGCATGCCCGTGGGTCACGTGACCGTAGTTAGTAGTACTATTATGATTAAAATTATTTTATTAGATAATTTATAAGCCAATAAATGAAGAATAACCTTGCGAACCAGTACGGCACTGCGGGCTGACATGGCTTTTTGGTATTCTGTCAACTGGCAGTACAGTCTGGGCTCCTCTCTTGACTTTATATTAGGTAGAGAGGAGTGAGCTTCTAATAAAACCAAAGGAACGCGTTTTGAATGCGCTAATTTTTAAAATTACGAATTTAGTCATTGTAAATCACAATAGTAAGTAATGATTCATTATAACCAGTGCTCTGCAATTACTTAGTAAAGGTTTTCTAAAATTCTTCGAAAAAAAAAAAACAAAATTATATCGAGTTGTTCCCACATAGGGTCCCAAGAAAGTCACGCCTGTACAATAGTGCGTAATTTTTCGAGCCATTTGCTTCGGTCCATTGTTGGGAAGTGCAATTAGACGGCACGGGGACTTAACGCCGATCGACTATTAATAATTATTGTTGTAATTACTTACGATTCGTTACTACTGCTTTGAAAATCACTTTTATTATAGCACGGAAAATTTACTCGCAATATTTCGAGCGATTTGATAATTTACTACCTTTTTGGGGTAAATAATAGCGTTTTTGTATAAAGGTCTTATGCAAGATTTGGAAGGGTGTTTTTTGTTTAATGAAAGGTATTTACGGAAGGTAAATGAAGGCACCAATTTTTATTGTACATAACAGTATTATCTAGGGACTCGTACATACAAATATCTGTTATTTTGATATAATATAATGCCTAAAATATCTATGGACCTGTTCTTAACACAATCCCTATTATACTCGTACTTGTATAGGTACCTCAGTCATTCTCACTAAATAAAAAAGGTATTAGATACAACATAATTACCTCCTACAGTCCTACACTCATAACATAGCATCACGGCTTTTACCGAAGAGGTAGGCAGGCATCACACATTTATTTTACTAGCTATGTTTGGTCCCATGTAATAGGGGGCAAGCTTATTGTCATTTATCGAGCACATATCTAAACTTCGAGTGGCTTTTTTACGGTGCCTCGTACTGAAAGTTTCTGGATTCTAGTAAGTTAGACCAGATATTGGACCTAAAGTTCTACCTTATCTATTTACACACGTTTGCACTCGTTGGAACCATTGTAAAGAGTAGGGCGTCCAGTCTTTAGTAAAGACCTTTTCAATCGTTTCGTGGAACGTATTCATCGTCGGTTTTGGACTTGTACATCATAAACCTCTAAGTAAATCTTTGAACTTTGTAAATACATATATATTATATAAATATATTCTACCACATTCACACAGCGCCATCTAGTCCCAAAGTAAGCAATTATATTTGCTTGTGTTATGGGTACTAAACAACTGATATACTACTTAAATACTTTTTTTTTTGCAAATACATACATATTATAAGATAAATTACACCCAGACACGGAACAAACCTTTATGCTCATCACACAAATATTTGTCCTGGGTGGGGATCGAACCCACGACCTCCGGCTTAGCAGTCAGGGTCACTAACCACTAGACCAACAGGGCAGTCATTATATATGTGGCAAGCATCAATATCCAATCTGATTATTTATTATAAGTACCTACTAAGTTCTACAGTACCTTGATGTCTGGCAATCATGTAAGACATCGTTCTCAAAGAACTTTAAAGTCCGATGGTCCATAAAACACAGTTTGACAAATATTACGGCCGTTCCGATGCGGTATGTCACTATGAATAAAGATAGACCCCATATCTCATTCCTTAAGACGTTTTACTTATGACGGTAGTTGTAAATTTCGTATTCAACGGCTTCCATTTTGAGAATAAAGTTTAGACCTTATTACTGGGTCGATAGAGACGATTTTGAATTGATAGTTATAAGTTATAAATTAGAATTAATACGTAGGTTATATCGCCAATATTTCAGGTTCTGAAAAGTGGTTTAATGATTATCTGTTTGTGGATTTTATTACTTATTTTATATGGTGTAAGGTAGTTTTTGTAATTTAATTTTGTAATTAATTACACTAATTGAATATTTACCATAGTTAAGATAAGAACTTAAACGAAATTAGTCGCAGGTTGTTGGACCATTCTTTTGAGAATGCAACTATAAACACATGCACACGTGTGCTGTGGGCGCCGATAGGCTACGGTAACCACTTAGGCATCAGGCGGGTCGTCCATCTGTTTGCCACCATCGTGGTATCAGGCAAAATTAAACCATTATATAAGATCATTTTATTGCCTACCTGTTTTTCAAATGTTGATATTCGTATTTAATGAAAATCTACAAGCTACTTTCCAACGAGCTAGAATCATTAAATTAGTTATGAACCTAGTCCTAACAGCAAAATTAAAGAAGAAAGCTTAAAAAAACTAAGGTAAGCTAGATTGAATATATAGTAGCACATTGATTTGGCAGAAATCACTATTCTTCGAATTCAACTTGATATTTCATCGATGGTTTTTCTACCTTAGCAAGAACTTCTGTATAAACCTATTAATGCCCTTCGCACTCATCCCATCAGTTATCGCCCAAGGTGATACCAAACAAGATAATCAATAAACACATAAACCCATGAGAATCATTCTCGTATTCTTTGTAAGTCCAACAATAGACCAAAAATAATAACCTCCTCATGTCTGTGAGAACAATAGTTTGTGTAGAAACTTCAACATAAATGTATATCCGATTTACTTACTAAAACAAATACCTTTACTTATTGACCAATGTTATAAACGTTATGAGTTGGTAAGTTCACCATTAGACGCGGTTGTGTCTTTTATTATTCGACTTCAAAAAAGGAGGAGGTTCTCCAATTCAATTGTATTTTTTTTATTGATTTGAAAAGCATGTCATTTAAACAGATTTAAATAAAGTATACCGTTGGTTGCAGGTGGCACAGGACCGTTCGCAGTGGCGTAAATTAGGTGAGGCCTATGTTCAGCAGTGGACGTCGTTGGGCTGATATATGATGATGATACTAAAAATTCCCTCCACATTCTTTGGAGGAGACCCGTGCCCAGCAGTGGGACGTTTATGAGTTGAAATGATACCTAGTTGACCTTATTTTTTTTTTAAGTTATAGTTTTATTGAATACTAACTGCTCGTTTATGTAAGTAGGTATTTTTTTAATAAAATAAAATACATATATTTATTACCAGAGAAAATTGCAATGTATGTATGATATTATTGTACGAACATAGCTAACATAGACAATCCTAGGGAGCGAAGCCGCGGGCAACAGCTAATATTATCATAAAACTCAAACAATAGATGTCCTTTGAAAGTCGATGTCATCCCCAATGAGATGCCATCGTAGTTAACGCTAACATTCCCTAACACTTGGTATTTGTGTTACTAATTTGTGAACCAAGTCCATATTGACTCTGTAACCTGATCGAATTCACTTTTTATTTGATTTGCTTGTTAGTTTGTGGTTATGGTTTAGTTCAGATATTATTTTAGGCAATTTTGGATATTATTCTATACGCATGGCTGAGTTATGTTTAGTTAGTCGAATATGGGATAAATTTGATGATTTTCATTTTCACGACACACGCGACTATTTTAAAGACCTAAAATCTATACTTCTGTATATATACTCTATACTAATACTATAAAGAGGAATGATTTGTATTTATTTTTGTATGTAAGTTATGTAACGAATAAACTTAAAAACTACTTGACCGATTTCAAAAATTCTTTTGACGTTAGAAAGCTACATTAACACCGAGTAACATAGACTATATAACACCACGCTACAGCCAATAGAAGCTAAGCAGTGACCAAATAAAGAATGACGGGAGCGAAGACCTGTGCGACTTCTAGACCAAAATAAATAACTCTAAAAGATTTCTATAGTTACTTCAAAACTCTAACAATACTTGACAATTACACAAAAGCGAGTTATTTTCGAGAGCCACTTGGCAAAGGCACAATGTACCCGTTTCATTTCTGATAAAAAAAAAATCAAATTGAATCCAATACCTGACAGATCTTCAATAACTTTCCAATATTGAAGTTCTTGTCTGCCATTTGTCACAAACACTCGAAAGTGAACCTTATTTCGTTATAGTAAAGTGTGTTTTGGAGGCTAAGGGTTGTTTGTAAGGTCAAGGTAGTCCACACACAAAGGTCGGAGATATTAAACGAAAATATCAGCATATAAGGTTGTTACTTATGTTAGTGTGTCATTTGATATTATGTTCACTGAATTAGAAAGAAACATAATACATATAAACGCCACGCCTCTTTCCCAACAGAAGGGTAGGCAGAAACCATTTGCACCTGCTACGATTCTGATATAGATCTTTCGCTTCTTCAACATTCATCAATCTATTCATACGTCATGATTTAGAGAAAGAAACAATTTTAACTATCATTATCATCATCATCTCAGCCTATTGCAGTCGACTGCTGGACGTAGACCTCTCATAACACGCTCCATAAAACTCGCTCCTCCGCCTTCCGCATCCAGACAGACCCGGCAATTAAACGATGTTAATAACTCTGATTTCTGAACAAAACACTACTTTACGTTTTTATCTCCTGGATAGTTCAGCAGAGGTATGCCCACACAAGTTCTATCTAAATATATATATAACTACCAAATGTACATATTATATATAACTAGCTGACCCGGCGTACTTCGTACCGCCATTAATAAAAAAAATCGTTATAAAAAAAAAGCGCGCGGATCCTAGGTCTATGGTATTTTTGTATTCTGCTACTATACTACCTTGATACTGCAATGTATTTAATTTTCTACGAAAAATATTTTATTTCATATTTTACAATATCCATTTATTTTTATTAGTTTATGACTTTAGCGACCATAAATACATACAATGATAATTCACAGTCAAATGTCAAATTTTAGACCGAAAATAAATGGCGCGAATACATAAAAATGGCGCGCGGATCCTAGGTAAATATGGTATTTGTATTCTGCTACTATACTACCTTGATACTGCAATATAATTATTTATTTACTTTTCTACAAAAAATATTTTATTTCATATTTTACTTTATTTGATAATTTTACTACACAATTGTCATAATATATTCTTTGAATTTACTGGTGAATGATTAGTAATATATTCAAGTAATGAGGTTGTATAGTAAGCAAAAAGAAAAAAGAGATCTTTGATTTCTTTTTAATCTGTCATACTGAATTGTCATTAGGGCTGATGTTGATAAATATAGTAATATACATACACAAAGTTGAAAGGATGAATGTTTGTTTGTATATTTGATAATTTTAACCAAAAAGACACGGGATGGATGTTTACAAAGATAAGTAATATTCTAATCAATCACGTAATATTGGTTATGTTTAATCTGAAGTAATTATCTGTGCTTAGAAAATATTGGCCGAAATTTCCCCTCTAAAAGTGAAAAGTTGCTGTGGTCACAGAAACAAAATAACAGGTAAGCGAAGTCACGGGTGACATACAGTATTATTATAAGATTTTTGGGATTATATACATTTCATTTAATATCGTAATAACTTTTAAACTATTTGTCGAAATAACTTAGTGTAAACGACAAAAATTATCTACATTAAATGACAAAAGTGATAAAGGTATTTACATTCCTAGGAATTAGTTTAATACCATGATTTTTTTCACTTTAAATGCAGTATCCGATTTAAATGTATTTCTTGCTCACTATTCTCTCTATATCGACTTCCACATAAAAGATAGGCATATGCTGTCGCAGACTTTTTTTTATAACTATTTAAGAGTAACAATTCCTCCATACATTGTCCTTATGTAAAACTAACGGTTTACGTAGAGAAATCAGAAATAGCTATAAGATGGCAGATTTTTCTCCGACTTACTTTACATTTGTTCTCATGGTTTAGCCAATTTACGCGATATCTAGATAAAATATAGCCTATATGTTATTCTGATGTATAAGGTAAATTATTGCAAAGTTTCATTGAAATCTATTCAGTGGTTTTTTCGTTTACTGGTAACAAACATCCAAACATCTAAACATCCAAACATTCTTACAAACTTTCGCATTTATAATATTAGTAGGATTTTATCTATATGCATGTCAAATTTCATACAGATCAGTTTAACCGTTTTGACGTAATTGTGTAACAAACACCCATCCAACCTAACTTTCGCATTTATAGTATCAAATAGAATTATCGTAATAGTTTATTCGTGTCAAAATATATTTACATCAATTTACTACCTCATTTTGTTGTTATTATCTTCAAGTATATGCTCAGCGTTTAGGCCACCTATGCTATAGAGGTTCGTTTAATTTAGTTAGGAACGCTAAAAACGTTAGATTGTTGCTATAAAGCACCCTATAGCTTTTGTCACCCTCTTTTAAGTTTGACGATTAAACCTAAACATTAAATACTTCATTCAAAAAGTCTAGAATATTCTCTAGCTGTTATATTACAACATAATCTAGTACTTAAAGTAATTAAATTAAAGTCGTAAATAGTATAACACTTCCCCACGTAGTCTGAAGCACGCACTACAATTACTTTAATCGCAACAATGTGCAACTAAATTAACAAACAAAACCTTAACGAGTGGATTTCCCCTTTACGTTGGAAAGTTCTAGAAAAAAATATGCAGTTTTACTTTATTTCGTAAGGACCGTCTAGGTGGTTAATAGTTTCATGTCTTACCATAATTTTAAGCCTCTATGATTTGGTCAAAAGCCTGACTTCACAATTTTAGAAAGATTTATAGAATTTAGGAATTCAATTGGTTGATTAGATAATGGTGTAGCTCGTATCGTATTTACTGTGGTTCAATTTTAAACTGTCACTGTGGCATAGCAGTTAAAGGTGGTCGCCTCGCCACTTACATCGCCGTGCCAAGTGACATGGGTTCGATTTCCTCACGTGAGAAACATTTGTTTCATAAATATTTTCTTCGTTTTTTCTGAAATCCCCCACAAGTCAAGACTTTATCTATAAGACTTCATATATGTTTCCTCATCACAAAAGAGGCTCCCACGTAATTTTCTCCAACCTAACTGTCCCAAAAAATTCAAATCTTGTCAATCACGCGATCCAATAACTCGGTGGGATATGAAACAATACAATATTCGTAGAGTAACCTCCCCCCCTCCCTTCTCCCCACCATTCCCTACGGCACCCTTCAGGAAAACTCGACTATTCGGTTCGCATACGAATTCCTGATACTTTTTCCCACCAACTGTTTTTCCTATATTTGATTTTTGCGTTATGAAGTTACGAATATTTTATTAGGTCATGCGAAATGCTTCCTTGGTGTATGTTAGTTTAGTATGTGGATACGACATGCTATACATACGTTGATACAACCTGTATTCATAAGTTACCTGACTTTTATAAGGCCTGCAATACATCTCGATCGCTCTTCCCTGTATATAAGGCGAATAAGAAACAAACACACAATATACTGTGTAATAGGATTCTGCTACTATTGTGAATACTGGAATTAACTTAGAGACGACCTTAATATTGAAACAACGTTATAAGTCGGAATTTCATTCTAACATTTTGATATTGCACCCACTGCCCACTGCCCACTGCCCAGTCAATGGCAATATGCTCGCCTCCTGTGATATGGAGCTTAACAGTGTTTGCAGACGACATGTCTTTCTTCAAACGAGATTTAAAGACAGCATTTTTTCAAACGTAGGCAGAAACTTGGCTATGTTCCTCACTTCCTTACATTCCTGATGTACATCGGCAGTGGTTACCATCTTCATCAGAAGAGTCGCTGACTCTTCTGTCACCATAAACCAGGCATGCTGAAACATTGGCAAGCTTGTCATAGCTATCATTCCAGATAAAATTCTTGACACCTCAATGACGATCATTTTGTCTTGTAAAATATAGAATTTAATCGATAAGGTTCGCCATCCGTAGACATTATACTCGTAACCAGATTATTCCGCAAAAAATTTGGCCATTTTTTATCCTATTTGATCGTTTATTTTTAACTCCTAGTTACAATTTGATACAAGCAAACAGAAGGTGGTTCGGCACGCCATGTTTGTAGGAAGCTTTTAGCGTATATTTGCTTACACAAACATGGCTCAAACGTATCTCCTAATGGGGTCGGTTTGACTGAACCTCCGATTTGGAGTTATGAGATTTGAAACGTTACGTGGGAATTTGTTTTTATTTACTTTTTTTATTCGAGATTACCACTTACTGTGACCACTTAACATAAGAGATGCTATTCGGAATTCCGACATTCGATTGTTCGGTTTAAATTTTGTTGTTAGATGTTTGGAAAGATAAAATTGCACTTGTTATTTTCAAACATTTGACAACGGTATCGAAATCTTAGGTCGATTTGGTTGTTAGAAGTGACTGTAACCCATTTATTGAGTGTTGTTTTTTGTTTTTGCCTAAAGTGGCAGACGAGCAGGAGGCCCCCTCATGGTAAGTGGTTACCGCCGCTCATGGACGTTGGCAAAGTTAGGGGGGCACAGCCCTGCCGCTGCCTAGCTAGAGAGGATAGCTCTTTTTAAACTTCGTTTGAAGAAGGACATATCTTAGTGCTCAGGGTACACCGCTCTGCAGGAAGTTCACCCCTGAGTTGTTAGTTGTTGCCGATATTCTATATAAATATTCATATAATTTTTATGTTTACCTAATCTCTTAGAATTTAACATCCTCATTGTCTGTTTTAAATATTCAAAATATCAAAAAAACGCCTATTAAATACCTACCTACGGGTAATGAAATATAGACTCGAGTACTACGCAAGAAATAGTCTGACCCTTTGTATCGGCTTTATCACATTAGCGTTGCGAAACGCTAACGTGTTTTAAATTAGGTCTTCGAATTCGGCGGTAAGGAAGCAATAATACGGAATGCATTTGCGTTATTGTGAAGAGGTATTTTACCCTCCCTTAAAAGGCGGGTAAGGTTTTTAAACGCAATTGTGAAGGTGTCTTAAACATTTTTGAAAAATAATATTAAGGCAACATATTTTCAAAACTTTCCAATTGTCATACTGTCAACATTATCTCACAGTGCATATTTATTTATGCTATTGGCAATGCTAGGCCGTGCTTAAGCACTAATTCTTTCTTCGTCAATGATAATAAGGACTTACGTATGTATATTCAAGGGTTGACACTCATTAGGTATGCAGCATTTAAAGTTAGGTCCCGATTTTTACATGTGTAGTTATCGCAGTTTTTATGGCCCGACTTAACCCGCCGTGATGAGTGGCGCGTTTTATTGGAGGATTAGAATTTTAAACGCGAGATTGCGCTTTTTTGGGATTTTTAATTCTTTATTGTTCCTCGCGCCTGGTCTCCGAAATATGGAACAATCTGAAAATAGGTAATTTGTTGTTATATCACATGAAAAAACATTTTATGCGATTACTAACTTACATTTGCAGCTGGAATGTATGAGAGCACGTGTAATGCGGATACAATTTTCAGTTTGTTATTGGACAAACAGCAGATTGCATCAAAAATATCAGACGGAACCCTCTGCGCGCGAATTCAACTTGCACTTGCCAGAGTTATTTAAATTGTTTAATTTACTGTACTCTACAATATCTTTGTTTTATTTGCCTAATGTTTTCTTCTTTATTAAATCACTAGCTGACCCGGCGTACTTCGTACCGCCATAAATAAAAAAAATCGTTATAAAAAAAAAAGCGCGCGGATCCTAGGTCTATGGTATTTTTGTATTCTGCTACTATACTACCTTGATACTGCAATGTATTTACTTTTCTACGAAAAATATTTTATTTGATATTTTACAATATCCATTTATTTTTATTACTTTATGACTTTAGCGACCATAAATACATACAATGATAATTCACTATCAAATGTCAAATTTTAGACCGAAAATAAATGGCGCGAATACATAAAAATAGCGCGCGGATTCTAGGTCTATGGTATTTGTATTCTGCTACTATAATACCTTGATACTGCAATATAATTATTTATTTACTTTTCTACAAAAAATATTTTATTTCATATTTTACTTTATTTGATAATTTTACTACACAATTGTCATAATATATTCTTTGAATTTACTGGTGAATGATTAGTAATATATTCAAGTAATGAGGTTGTATAGTAAGCAAAAAGAAAAAAGAGATCTTTGATTTCTTTTTAATCTGTCATACTGAATTGTCATTAGGGCTGACGTTGATAAATATAGTAATATACATACACAAAGTTGAAAGGATGAATGTTTGTTTGTATATTTGATAATTTTAACCAAAAAGACACGGGATGGATGTTTACAAAGATAAGTAATATATTAATCAATGACGTAATATTGGTTATGTTTAATCTGAAGTAATTATCTGTGCTTAGAAAATATTGGCCGAAATTTCCCCTCTAAAAGTGAAAAGTTGCTGTGGTCACAGGAACAAAATAACAGGTAAGCGAAGTCACGGGTGACATACAGTATTATTATAAGATTTTTGGGATTATATACATTTCATTTAATATCGTAATAACTTTTAAACTATTTGTCGAAATAACTTAGTGTAAACGACAAAAATTATCTACATTAAATGACAAAAGTGATAAAGGTATTTACATTCCTAGGAATTAGTTTAATACCATGATTTTTTTCACTTTAAATGCAGTATCCGATTTAAATGTATTTCTTGCTCACTATTCTCTCTATATCGACTTCCACATAAAAGATAGGCATATGCTGTCGCAGACTTTTTTTTATAACTATTTAAGAGTAACAATTCCTCCATACATTGTCCTTATGTAAAACTAACGGTTTACGTAGAGAAATCAGAAATAGCTATAAGATGGCAGATTTTTCTCCGACTTACTTTACATTTGTTCTCATGGTTTAGCCAATTTACGCGATATCTAGATAAAATATAGCCTATATGTTATTCTGATGTATAAGGTAAATTATTGCAAAGTTTCATTGAAATCTATTCAGTGGTTTTTTCGTTTACTGGTAACAAACATCCAAACATCCAAACATCCAAACATCCAAACATTCTTACAAACTTTCGCATTTATAATATTAGTAGGATTTTACAATACTGAGTGTGATGTACGACGTACAACTATATCTTTGGAGAACGTTGTGTTCAGCAATAATCAATGCAGTTAAAGGAAAATTAGTCTATTATTGATCAAAATATAGCCACTAGACTTCTACTCTTTGTAAAGCTCAGTCTTTAACCCACCGATTTAAAAAAAGTCGTATTCGCGAGCTTCATTGAGCCCCACACCGGCGCATCGCCGCCGGCACTCGGTCTACTGCTCACTTTCTTACTTCACACTGGTGTTTGCTAAGCACTCAGTGAATACACTGTTTGTACCTTTTTGCCAGTTGCAATCTACAGGGTTAAGTACTTTTTAGTGTCTGATACATGTAGTTGAATGTAATTTGACGACAAAATTTTTTTTTTTTTTTTTTTTTTATAGATGCCAAGCATAGTGGCTCCTTTTCGCCTGATGGAAAGCTGAAAGAAGAGCCCAAATTGCTTTGCCAGCTGACAGGAAAATGTCTATAAATATTCAGACTATCTCTTAAAACTCTCGCTGTGGCGGAAATTAGGTGCGGCCTATGTTCAGCAGTGGATTTCGTTGGGCTGATATGATGAATTGGGTATCCATTAAAAATATTTCAAAATCGTTCGTTACAAGTTTTGTTTGATGATCCGTCCGACCTTGAAGTCGGATATGAAGTTGTCTGTCAAGTAAGTAAGTGTAAGTCTGCAATATCGCTAGCTATAATTTGGACTTCCTCAATACTATTTTTATTGAACCTGAATTGGATTTCTATATACAATTTGGGCCGTAGATTAAAAGCAGTAGCAGAACCCACAAATGTCCCACTGCTGGGCACGGATCGGCTCCAAAGATTGTGGAGGTAATTTAGCCTACGACCACGGTGTCCAGACGTGTTGGTATAGGGTTTTGTATATTTATCTTTTCTTGCAATGCTCTTGTCTGTTTAAGATTACTCCTTTAGTCGCCTTTAACGACACCCTCGGGTTGAAATAGGGTAGTGACTTTAAGTTTTTTTAATCTGGTTGAACTTCATTGGAGACATGACTAATAATGTTTTTTTTGTTTTTTTACAGGTAATATATAATTATCTTCTCAAATACTTGGACTATGAAGAAATATTGATAAGTATCATTTATGTTTCTGTGATGATTAATATATAGACTCGTTAATTTTAAAATAAAGCAAGTGAAGCATTTTTCATAAGTTCTTTTGTGTATGTATATTTTGCGCTGTGTGCTTGTGTTTACCGCTTCCTATTGCAATCATTGCGGTTGGCAACTAAGGGAGAGCCCACCATGATCTGTCAAAATTTATCTTTTCTCTAGAAATATTTTTTTTTATTTCGAGTTTATAAAGTACCTTATAAATCACGTCACTTCGTGATATTTTCTTAAACCATTATTGCAGCTTTTTTCTCAAATATTACACCATTTCGTGCGCCGAATATTCACAAAAATGGTTCAAAACTTTCACTTGTTGTCCTCGGATATAATACATTTCGTACAACGTTTAAATTAGCAATAATAACATTGTTGCCGCTTTGAAAGACGCGTCTATATATTAAGCGTCAGTAACATTTTCATCATCTTTCATTACATTATTATTTTTTATCAAATATTCATATCGATATATTGTTCTTAGAAAACAATATGGTACAGTTGTATTATGTGTATAGATAGGGTATATAAAAACAACAATAGGTAAAAATGAAAAATGGCAACATTCATACCAACTCACGTCACTAAACACAATTTAGGGGAAACTGGGCCAATATGGGACCTCGCTCTCTCGACTAAAGTAATAAATCAATAACATGATATTAAATAAAATTCTCCCCCGTATATCATAGGGTGTTCGTATTGTGTACAAAAACGACCACTATGTTCTGACCTGTCATTTCTAAGAACGCTAGAATATATTGCAGGTACGAGTCCATGGCGAGGAGGTCTAGAGAAATTGGCCGAGTCATCTGTCAAAGGCGAGTAATGCTTATTTCATGCGGGAAGTTATTGCCCTTATTAGGAGTCGATTGTAAACGATTTAGCATGGTTATTTGTCGCATACATATCTCGTGTATATATCCTATGCTTTATATTACCCAGATAAAAAAATTTAACATTGTTATTTTAACAAAAGAAATTTCGACAGACTTCTGCTTTTATAAATGGTTGTGTGGTTTAAATTTATTTTATATATTGCTTTTTATTTATGTTTATGTGTATGTTTAAATACAAAAGGAAAACTCTGAAATGAAACGAATGTAGACAAAAAAAGAGAAAGCCTTAAAAATAGAATCAATTCTTAACAAAAACGAATCAAACAAAGAGATGTCAAACGCTAAATTGGGCGCCATTTTAAGTAATAGTCCAATATATGTAATCGCGAAACCTTTACAGGAAGGTGAGAAAATTTGTTCCCATTGTGGACTTTCCGACCTAATACGACGACAAAGGGTCGCGTTTGTAACCCAATATTGTTGCTAAGGTGCTATTTATCAATTGTGTTCCGTTTCGCCCGACCTCCTCTATAGATTTGTGGATCTCTCATTCGTCCTATAGGATGTCGTTTGTTTACGAAAGTTACGTTATTATTAAGGAATATTGACAGATACATATATCAATAATGTGTTGGTTATTCATTGAATATATCTAAGTATCATATTTTCACATATAGTATTTACATTTATTCCCAAATGGGTAGGTAGAATATCATACTCATATTTCACCAGCTATGTTTATCAGCATCATATCATCAAACCCACGTTTTGCCAGCTATGTTGACTGCCCAATATACGGTGAAAATTCCTGAGAATGAAGAAAAACTATATTTTGAATTACACGTAATAATACGTTATTGACATTTAGCAAGGACAGTTTATAGATGGGTGAACGTTTGTTATATTTTCTTCACTTGTTGTGAACAATCAATCCATACACGACCTACTGCAGGACACAGGTCTCCTCCAAAAGATGTGGAAGGAATTTAGCCTTTTATACCACACTGGCTAGACGGATTGGTATAGAGTCTGTTTCGAATTTTCCTTTTAATGCAGCACTCTTGTCTGCATAAATTAGGGACCTTATGCAGACAAGAGTACTGCAATAGTCGCCACGCATAGGTTGAGGTGGAGTAGTGACATTTTGTTTTCGTAATCCATCACTACACGGAAGTCAAATTGCAAGCTTTCAAAATTGCCTCATAAGGGGCTACCAAAAGCCCAATCGATAAATAATAATAACTAAACACTAAAGAACCCTAAGGGGATTTAATAATCAATAATTAAGCGAATTAATTTGGTGTTTATTCAATTATATGCCACGCCGCCATATTAGAATTGTAAATGAGCTATATTTTTGTTCGTAACAAGTAATACAATTTAGTTAATGAAATTGTCTCCAAATGTATTAAAGAATGTCAACAAGTATTGTTCAGCACTGACGGACAGACGGAGCGATACTTTTAAGTAGATATTTCAGAATTGTTTTTAAAGTAAATTAATTTTTCTCTATGAAAATTCAATTCCATTCTGTAGTTTTTCGTACAAACATCACATCACATCACAAACACAAAACAGACAAAAAATTATATTTCAATATTTATTAGCAGAGGTCGTGGCTACTGCTCAGCTCCTATTGGCCGTAGCGTGATGGGTTATCCAACACTAAAATAATTTTACAAATCGGACCGGTTAGTTCTTGAGATCCTAGCGTTCAACCAACCAAACAAACAAACTCTTCAGCTTTATAATATTATAAGATTTATAAGTATAGATTTACAGACAAAAAATAAATTAAAAGTTTAAATCAATAATAAAATTGATTTAAACTAAAAAACACAAATAAATTTCAAAATACCAATCGTTTCGAATTTTCATCCGAAACATCTTATTCCGTACGAATGTTTAGCCCGGTAAGATTTAATACCTGTAACTACCCACGTACAGTCAGGCTGTAAATATTAATGTACAATTAGAGTCGGTACAGTCAGCTGCATATTCATATAGCTGTTTAGTTTGTAATAACTCCTCAGTACGTAGAACTGAGAAAACTATAGAGTGGGCGAAATTTAATGTTTATTTCTTCTGAGGAAAACGTAGAATGTACAGTTTATGCATATTTTATGTTGATTAGTTAACCACATTATTCTGCTTTGTAATATTAACGACTAGTTCGCTGAAAATTGCGAGGTTAGAGATTTTTGCTAGTGTTTTCTTCGCCTAATTCGCAAGTTATTAGGAATTCAACGTTTGGGTGATGATAACTTTACCATTAAAAAAATGTTCTTCGGCTTGTGTTAATAATACATTAAGAAAATAATGAAAGACATCTTATATTTTTATAACCATTTATATATAATAGCAATGGACATGGAATTATCATCATCAATTTATCAGCTCAATGACGTCCACTGCTTGACATAGGCCTCACCAAACTTCCTCAAGGTATTTGTAATCGTACTAATATTATAAATGCGAAGATTGGGACATATGGATGTTTAACACTGAATCAAGACAGAACAGTTGAAAGGATTTATATGAAATTTAGTACATAGGCTACTTTTTACAGACATACCACTAGGTGGAAGCTAGATTTGTATGAAAATAAACTATTTGATACAATAAAAAAGTTTAGTAATCTATTTTGTTTATTTTGTCTAAAATATTTTAAATCTATTCATAAATTCTATATGTTTAGACATTCCTAACTCTATGTTTATAACAAATGTTCATACTATTGTAGGCCAATAATAATTAATGCTATGATTTATACTATTCTAAGGGTCTCTGTTATTGTTGGGTGGGCCATATACACCATAGCCCTCAAGCTCTGAATTATTACAATAAGTTGCTCGATTATGTAAAATGGAGATGTTGTGTTTGGGATTTAATTGAAGTAATGGAAGGAAAGATTTAGTACTCACGTGTTTATTTAGTAAATTTTCTTTGGATCAAATTCAGTGGCGGTACGTTCATACAAGCCCAAAAGCCCGGCTTGCCCTACTAAAATGCTCGATCAAAAATATCTAATTCAAACCATTATCTATTTTAAAATTCGCGCGCTTATTTTCTCTTATGCACGAGCGAGAGCGGTGACTCGGTGCACAGAGTACATTTGACTCGGTGAGTGACGAATCATCAAGCGAGAACGAGAGTTGCGCGCTGCGCGCAACAACTTTTTTTTCTATCTCGCTCACCCGCACTGGCTTGTTATGAGGCTTTTGAACAACGACGGATCTCTCTTTCTAACCTATAGAGAAACTGTCGATTATTGAAATATAACTAGGTTAATTTATATATCAATCAGTATGAAATTATAAGCCGGGCTTTATGTATGAAGTTGTCGACTATGGAAGTGATGCCGCGGCCGCGCATGCGTACTCGCGTCTCTACTAACTTCACTCAGTTCATTTGTTTGAGCGGACGAAAGTTTTGGTTTTAGTGTTTGTTTACTTTAAAAATAGTTAATTGTAAGATTTTAAAGTGATTCTATTGTATTTAGTGACATACAACAATGGAGGTAATTGTCCCTTGCGAGGATTTAAAGTGTGTTCAAGTTTTGGTCGGCGAAGAAAAGGTAAAATCTTTAAACTTTGCACAGAAACTCCAGTTAATTTCTTCGTTAAAACCTACGCCTAATTTGTGTATTTCTCAGACTACTAAATCGCATAAAAGACATTTTAATAGATCGGTGTACAAAACAAAATGGATCGTTGGCTGTTCTCATTCTAATAAGTTATATTGCTGGTGCTGCATATTTTTTTCTAACGACAAGAACGTTTGGAATCATTCTGGCTATAATGATCTAAATAACATAACTGGCGCTATTAAAAAACACGCGAATTCCCATAAACACTTATGCGCTGTAATTTCTTTTAGTAATTTTGGTAAACAACGAATTGAAACATCTTTGTCGCGCCAGTTATCAGAAGAAATTTCAAAATATAACTCGCGCGTTGATAATAACCGTAGTGTATTTCAAAGATTAGTCGATATTGTTTGTCATTTAGCACAACAGGAACTTCCTTTCAGAGGTCACGATGAGTCCAAAACGTCATTGAATAAAGGCAATTTTTTAGAGCTTGTAACGCTACTTTCGAGATACGATGTTGTTTTAGAAAAGCATATGCAGAATCAACAAAGTGACAAACCGGGGCCGAGTTATTTATCTAACAAAATTCAAAATGATATTATTCATTCCGTAGCCGATGTGATGAAAACTCGCATCGACTTCGAAATAAAACAAACCAAATTTGTTTCAATTATCATTGACGAAACTCCCGATGTTAGTCACAGAGAACAATTGTGCCTGATACTCAGATATTATTTTGGAAACGAAATTCATGACCGTTTTTTGGGTTATATTAATGTATCAGAAAGTCGCACGGCAGACACTCTTTCTAAAATTATTTTAGAATTACTTAATAAACACGAGTGCATAGCAAAATTAGTAGCACAAAGCTATGACGGTGCTAGTGTAATGTCTGGTGTAAGAAATGGAGTCCAACAAAAAGTAAAAGATGTTTGTCCACAAGCAATTTACATTTGGTGTAATGCACATATATTGGCTTTAGTATTGTCTAAATCGTGTAGCAGAATTGGGGAAGTTAGTTTATTTTTTTCAGCCCTTCAGTCTTTGTGTAATTTTTTTAGTAATAGTACAAAACGAGCCGCTTTTTACGATACTCATTGCAGTAAAAAATTGCCTAATGCTCCCGCAACTCGTTGGACATACATGTCACGAGTTGTAAACACGGTTTTTGAACAAAAAATTAAACTTATTGAGTTGTTTTCTGATTTGTGCAACAATCCGCAGGACTGGGATGGGGATACAATTTTAGCCGCAGAGAATTTAGATAACACTTTGCGATCATTTAATTTCAATTTCTTTCTTTTAATTTTTCATCGCATATTTGAAAAAACCGATTCCTTGTACAATATTCTACAAAAATCACAAGTTGATGTCGGTTTTTGTAGCGAACAAATAAAGGAGTTTCAGTCATGGTTACGTGTTCAATTTCAGTCTGAATTTAATCAAATTTATGACAACACTTTGCAAAATAACTCGGCTCCTCGTTTGAGACGCAATGTACAGTGTGTTCAAACTGAATACAGACGACTTTTTGTGCAAGTAATTGATAACATATACTCCGAAATTAATGACCGATATTCCGAACTTTATAAATTGAAGTTTTTCCAATTATTTAACAATAAAAAATTTGATAATTACCGCTTAGATTTTCCTACAGACGCCTTAGATTCATTGTTTGACATTTATGCAAACTATTTCGATAAACAAATATTAAAAACCCAATTGATGTGTTTATATTCCAGTTCTGAACTTAAAAATCTTAATTTATTCGAACTAATTGATTTTATTAATGAGAATAGCCTCGAAGATGCCTTGCCCGAGTTGTTAAAGTTAGCGTATCTTGTTGTAACTGTTCCGGCTACTAGTTCTTCCGCGGAACGCGCATTTTCATCTCTTAAACGTATTCATACTTATCTAAGAAATACACAAGGTCAAGAACGTCTTTCCGAGCTATCGATGATAGCTATTGAAAAACAGTTGTTGGTAGAATTAAAACGTTCACCAACATTTTATTCTGACGTAATTAAATCATTTCTTAAGAAAGACAGACGATTCGATTTAGAATATAAATAATAGTCTTTATAAATACCTTTTTGATTTTTTTATAATTATCTACCTGTTTTGTTTATTTTTGTCTCTGTACTGTTACTTACCTACTAGCTAATCAAGCAAGGGTCAACTACCTACTTAGATATCTTCGTTCACTCACTCAAGCAAACCAAACGGCTTTTTTCAAAGCCACCGAAGGTATGCAATTGCTGATATGTTTAATATTCGATCAAGCACTAGTATACCTTCAGTGTGCTTTGGATCTACCATCTCCACATGTAAGTGAAATAGAAGAAAAACCATGGAAAAAACAATACATATCGCCTTTCAAGCTCATTCACGTAACAAGATAGTTATCATTTTATTTACTTTTAATTTTTATACATTTACAAAAATAGCCAACTGCCTATTTCGGAGTAGTCGGGTAAAAACATAGGTAGGTTGGTATATCGGGCTTGCCTTATGCTTAAACCCTAGGCACGCCACTGATCAAATTGACTACTGAAATAGTGGTTGTACCATGTGATTTCTGAATGCAAGGTTGTGGGTTCTATCCCTATTTAGGATACAAATACAATAGGGTGCGCCTCTAGCGCATTCGATAAAAAATGAAAGCTCATTTAAATCTCGCATTGGACCTATTTATGGATTACCTACACTAAATTTTACAAAACACTTAACGAAGGAGGGTAAGCAGAGATGCGTCAGGCCCTATTTTGAAAACTATATTAGTTCTCCCACGTAAAAGACGTGATCACATGACCAAACTAATACCATGCAACAATGCTATTTATTTAAAGTGGATGTTAAAAGAAGTCTGGTTAACAAATAAATTTAGCTATTCCTCAGTAATTTGCCCAAGTGGTATATAATAGAAAGTAGCATAATATGTCCTTCAATTCCAGTTTCTATTAAAATTTCTATTTAGAAAATCTCAATAATTTTTTTAACATAGTTAGAGCTTTTTCCAAGGACACATGTATTCTATAGCTACTCATCTACATGAGTATAAGAAGTAATACATCTATAAAATAGGTAAGCACATACATAGGTACACTTACGCGAATGCGAATTCCATGTTCAAACATTAATGCTATAAGCATGTTCTTACAACGATAAGAAGATAACATATTATTCTTTGTTTATTATCTTATCTTATCTCAATTTATTGTGAGATAAGAATAAACTTATAACTGTGTATCTGAAGATCAGACAAAAAGGAAATTGAGTTTCTTTATACGGTAAATTAAGGATTATGGTAACCAGCGAAGGAATAGGATTGAGACATATAAAAAGGCTTTATTTTTTAAGATATTTTTGGCTGGGGTTTAGTTTGTATTAAGGAAATGTAATCTAGGATGTATGGAAATAATATATACGGTTATTTGTCGTTAAGACAAAGGTGGAAATTTTACTGAAGCAAAGTTTTGAATAGGAGTAGAGCACGACTTCTTCAGGCTAGTGGCTCAGTTTGAGTGGGGATTGTTGCTCAAATGACCCTGAGGAAGTATCTTCGTTCTACAGAAGACCGCAGCCATAATAACATTATCATTGGCAACTCTCATATGATGCCTCTGAAGTTGACGTTTACCAGGTGGTCCGTAAGTTTTTTTGCAACCATCGTAGTATGAAATAACTAAAGGGTGTACTTAGTTACTTTATAACAAAGCTTTGTCTAAAATGTGCGAAAGTACATCGAGATTTAATTATTTTTTTTGGGATATTATTTATTACACAGCTTGTGTTATGATCTAGACAATTGATACATACCTTTATATATTTCTAAATACATACACATTGTATATAGAAAAATATCAAAACCGAAATAAATATTTGCAGAACATACAAATATTTTTCCGACCCAGAGATCGAACCAGAGACCTCAGAAACCGAAACCATAATTATAGTCTACTGGTGCGCCATCAAGGCATTCAAATTTCTCGATGTAATTTCTCTACATCGCATTCAAAGTGACAGATGTACACAAAAAATAAAAACTAATTGAATGGATACTTCCTACACAATAAAGTTTATTTTAATAAAACAAGTAGACCTCACGCGACGTGATTTATTTTAATTAATCGACTATAACAATAATTGTCGGACGCAAGATTTGTTTCATGCAAATCTGTAGGAACCTTATTAGCATAGTCGACGGGACAACGGACTTTAGTGTTGTTGCTTTATCGATCGTTTTATATCGATAAATCGAGTTATATTTTGTCAATATGATATTCGCAAAATTGCAGCATATATATTTTTTAATAGGTATCAGTAGTGATTTCATAAGCTTCTTAAATTTCGTCAGTTATAGTCATACTACACTACATTCAGCTAGCCATTTTCATGTTTTCATGATACACGATTTAAATGTCACTGCTTCATCGAATAAAATCGCAGTGTTAAAGAAAAAACATAAATATTTTGCAAAAAGAAAGTGCCCCATGCGTTAGAAGGCACGTAAAGCCATAGATTATATTATCACTTAATGTGATACTCGTTAAGTTGGAAGCATTTTGGGTGATTAATTAATTTTCAAAATCATCAAAATTACCTTATTTGTCTATATCTCTTAGTTAACTGATGCCAGTTTACGAGCAAATCCTTTAAGCTATGTCAAAACACACAAAAATTAGTTTTTTGCCTATGTTATACATATATATATTATATATATACGTAGATCCAACTTCAACTTTTTCAGCTTAAGGCACACGCCCTTGTAATGAACTTAAAAGTTAATTTAGATACATAGTATATCTTCCTTCATTTTCCAATTGCATCTTTAAACGAATAAATCACAATTAAATCTATCAATATGGTATCAATGTAAATTTGTATAGTTCAATCAATTTACTGTTATTCAATTAACACGGCTCAATTTAAAGGCGCCTGCCTTAATTAATTGTGTCAGTTAATTAATGGGGGTTCGAATCCAGTTGCATTCAAGACCACCGGCCTTTCTTTCTTTTAAATATTTAAATTGCCATGTAGGTGTAAACTATTGTGTACTGGGGGGTTTGTAAGAATTTAAGGATGGCACAAGGGTGTGTATGGTCAACCAATATACCAATCTTACTAATGTTTATAAAACAATAGATTATGATTATGAAAGTTAGGATGGATGTATGTTTGTTACTCAATTACGCCAGAACGGCTGAAGGGATATGTATGATATTCGGCACACAGATAGATTTTTAGTCTGTAACAGCACATATCTACCATACATAACATACCACTAGGGAGGAGCTGCGCATGGAAGCTAGTGTTACCTATATGAAATTATGTGTGCATTACATAACTTAACAGGGCATCACGCTTTTTTCTTCTATAGGGTAGGCAGAGGTGCATCTCACTCACATTTCCCCAGCTATATTAGGTCCCATGTAATAGGGGGCGCTATTGACATTGGCCGGGCAGTCCAGGCCAGGCTAATACTGAGAATTTTGTGACAGAAAATAACCAAAACAGTTGCGCCACTTAGGTTGTGGAAATGTTTTGTAATAACAAAAACATGTATTTATTTAGACATTTCACTTTGAAAAAATATAATTAAATTAAGGAATATTTACTTTGGACAGTGTTGACATAACACTTCAATTTGAATGTCAAATTCTCGTATAATTTTAAAACTGCTCGACTATTTTGCATAAAATTCGTATGCGTAACGTGTCCCCAAAAAACTGATTTTTTATTCCAAATTTACAAAACCTTTTTCGGTTTAATTGAATAAAACATACGGTCTCTGTGTTCCGGCACTTTTGTTTGTATTTTTTTTTTAATTAAATGAAGTTAATTAAAACCTGCGTTGAATTATTTTCGATACGAAGCTGTGGGTGTTCTTGTTTTTATAACTAAAGCTATATTCTTTTTAACTTTACTTAATATTTTGGCATATCAAAGAAAAGAGAATTTATTTTTTTTATTTAAGAAACTGTTAGCAGACATATTTACTCGTATTTTCACTGAAGGTATACCTAACGGAAATCTATAAATAATCTGTCACATAGAACGCGTATGTTTGTATGTATGTATCACACGAGCGAATCTGCGAGCCGAAGCTATATTAAAACAAATAAAACCATACTGTTGCCCAATCCCAATCATTATAACTACGAGTTAGTTAAATTTGTCAGAAACTTGAGATACGGGTTTCAAATATCGAAGGGATAGACCTTAACTTTGTTTATGCGCAAATTTATACCTTCAGAGCTATCAGATTGCAAAATACCATGAAAAGCTTTATTTAGATAGGATAGTTTCGCGTCTTTCGCTATAGGTGGTGGCAGCACACCTTACGTTATACAAGCCTGATGTAATAAAAAACCGCATAAATATCGGCCCATTCGTTTAGGAGCTACGATGCAACAAACATACACACAGATACTCAGACAAGCCAAACTTACACACCTCTTTTTGCGTCAGGGGTTAATAATGACTGCTTCGATGGCGCACAAGAATTGAGGAAGTTTGTACGAATGCTTCATAGGAGGTCCTGGATTTAATCCCCGGACCGCGCATCAAATGAAACTGAGTTTTTCTATAATAAAATTCTCAGACCAGCTTATGGAAACAATCGAAATACAACCTTGTATTGTTTTATAATATGACGTATTTTCCTTGGCTTCTAGATTTGCCGGTTAATAGTTTAGGTAATAACTACCACACTAAAGTAAATCGATATCGATAAAGAAAACAATGGACTCATTCATTGATATATATATACCTATTATTATACGTGTGACAGATGTGCCATTACACAAAAAAATATTCTGCAATCGGTACCTCATATTTCATTCATTTTAGAGTTCCGTACCTAAAACAGACAGAACTTGACCCTGAGAGAGAGAGAGGTTAGTTTAAGAATGGAATATTTAAATATGGTCGCTGTCAATTTTAAAGTTTTGGTAATGTTATCAAATCGACTAAATCCGAATGTCCATATTATGAGTCCTCTCTATAAATTTTATCGTAATATATCTGTTTGTATTTTTTTGTAAATTAAAAAAAAAATTATATTTTACATTCCATTGAAGTAGGAGAAGTAAATTTGACATGAAACAAGAGGAAAAGACAAATTCCTAAAGTCTTAAACAGTTAGAACTTTCTTCTGAAGCTGTAGAATTTATTATTTTTAACATTCGGTAGAAAATGGTAGCTGCTGAAAGTTTCTGTTTGTACCGATGAATAGTGAACAGTGATTTCTTTGTACAATTATATCGTTCAAGCGTAATTCTTGATATAGTTTGGAGCTCGTATTGTATGATATCGAGCGCCGAGCAAACAGCCCTGTTGCAATGAATCATCCTCATCATAATCATATCAGCACAATGACAGCGAGCGATCCTGTGCCTTCGGAATCTAAGGTATATAAAGGTTTTGTTTTGCGATTATATTATTAATCGTACGGAACCCTCTGCAAGTTAAATTCGTCGGCAGGTGTTTTGTGTGTTTTGTGTGTGTCTAAATTATTATTATTATAAAAACTGGATATCCCATAGTGACAACTTGACAAATAAATTGATTGCAATATATCTTTGTGACAGAGACCAAAATGGCGATTGATTTTTTGTTCGCACAATTTATTGTATTATTGTTTCTAAAGTAGTTATGTTCAAGGTCTTTTATTATAATATTATAAATAAGAAGCTAAATTCGTTTTGCTATTTTTGTATACGATCAATAAATATCTACATTAGCCGGTTTGGGTTGGTTGTTTAATATGATAAACTACTCCATTAGTTTTGACTCTCAATTGATAAATATGAAATATTGAGTTAGATTTCTAGATCGAAACTAAACAGTTATATGGCTTTTTTAAGCTCTGACGCAAAGATAGGGGCGTTATATTGCACCGTAGATATTAAATGAATGAACCGATTGTGATGCGGTTTGGACATGTTCTATTAAAGTTGGTGCAGCCGGTCTAAGATCATTCAGGGCTTTTCTTCCGAAGAATAAAAGTACATATCCAATAAGAAATAGGATAAAATCAATTGATGTTTAATCCAACAACAAGAGTTAGGAGCTTAGCATTTAAGACGAGATATTTAGAGTTTATAACATTAGTATTTAACTTATTCTTATCCGTTTGAAGTGGAAATAAGTACTCCTAACCCTAACTTAAGAGTCTAAGGGCAACATTTTTACCTATTTCTATTAAATGGTTCCTGTGTGGCAGATGATTCAAAAACGTTCAGCAAATGGAAGTTGGATCGTGTAGCGTCCCGTCTTTTTTCCCGAAGGGCTAGACAGAGATGGGGTTAACCATTCCGGGCTGATGGTAGAAATTTAGATAATTTAGATGGTAGAAACAACAGTAAAATTCAATATCAATTTTGCCCGACCAGAGGATCGAATCCGGGACATCTTGTGCATCTGTCGTGCACACTACAGACGCTCGAGAGAGAAAATACCATTGATGGTCACCCATCCATAAACCGACCTTCGATAATATATAGTAAGATAATAGTAATAATTCTACGTTTCATAGCCATAACCACCAGAAACCAATTAAACACAAGAATAGTATTAACATCAAAATCAAATTAAAATCCCATCACCACCAAAATATGTCGCCATTGAAACCATAAAATTCCTAAATCAATGTTGGTAGTTATTTTCTAATCACCTGTCATTAATTCGATGTACTGTAATTAATATCGGCTCTATGGTTTATGGGACATTAAGAGCCCGGGCTTTCTACTGCGTGGGTGAGGTTGTTGACCTTTTATTGTTTTCTTATTTAGGAGTACAAATATAATGTTATAATTTGATAGGCAGTTAATTTTGTCCTCACGGAACAAGCCTTGTGTTGCGGGGGATTTTATAAATATATCTCCTGTTTGTGAGCAGAAATATGTATCTTATTTATTATTCCTTATAGTACACCACTTAGATACAACATAAAAAATTATAGGCACGATCTCTTCCTGACAACGTTAGGTTAGATTTGTTGGAATATTAAATGGTAGTTTGGTGTTCGTTATTAAATAAATATAGAAATTAAAATATATGTACTGTATTATAATTACTGGTCTAAATTATTCAATTCGGACCAGTTAGTTTCTGAGATTAGCGCGATCAACCAAACAAAGAAACTCTTCAGCTTTAGGTATGAATAAATATAAGGTGTAGATTGAAATTCTTACAAAAAATACTGAAGGAAATTCTATTTGTTATTATAATAATATAATATTTATAACGTTAGTGTAGCAAGTGGCAAGTCACATCTATCAATAGGCTCACAAAAGGCTGACGAACCGTACGATTAGTTGTGACGAGTCGAGACACGATGTCAATTCTGACCAATCACGACGTTTTGAGACCCACGCCTGTGGTGCTTAAAGTTTTAACTAATTCTAAAGCTAGAAAGTTTTGATTGAAAGAGTAGTTATTATTAATAAATGAGAATGGAAAGAACTCTCTCGAGAGCAAATCGGGTGGCTCATTTTGTGCAGGGCTCAAACTGAGCCACTAGCCTGGGGAAGTAACTTCTTCCTACAGAAACCGCAGTTATAATAACAATGGGTTGTGTTTCTGCAGGTGGGTAGTGGTTTCCAGAGATCATTCTTCAGGGAAAAGGTATTAAAAGGTCCGCAACATGCATGTGGTGCTATTGACGTTGCATGCGCCCATAGACTACGGTAACCGCTTAACAACAGGCGGGCTATAAGCCTACTTGCCTCCAAGTATTGTATTTCTCTGTACTCTACTGTACTGTATCTTTATTTCTCTTCAAAATATTTATCTAAATTCAATAACTTTGAGATTCAGAGTCCCCCGAGCCAGCCAATTGACATAAGACGCATTCTACATCGTAGGTCGACAATTGTCACTTGGGGCACGTTCCTAAGTGGACGACGTTTTTATAGCCGATTGATTTGAATCGATATGAACGTTATGATTTCCGAACGTTTTGTATTTGATTGGCTCGACTTTGATTTTGGAACGGTGATGTTTTGTCGTTGTGATTTGAAAAAAGAATGTTCTCTTTTTGAAATCTGATTTTTTTTGAATGTTTTGTTATAGAAAACAGTTAGATTGCTCTGCTAACAGTTTTTACACCTCTGCCTACTCCTTCGGGGAAAGAGGCGTGATTCTGTGTTATTATATTCAGTTATGTTAGAGGAGAGCCAGTAGGTAGTGAGTTGTAATGTGCTGTCAATGATAGACCTATATGTGGTATGTTTAGTCCCTGATCAAGAAACTTAATAATCATATTTCGATCACTCATCAATATTTCTTGACGCTATATTAGGTCAATGCACTGACATAACATCGTCATTGACACGACGAGGAAGGAGCCAAGTTTATTGACATTATTGCTTGTTGCAAGACGATAACTACAAATGAATGGTCTCATTTTTTATTTGAATACGTCTAGAATTTATGAATCATTGACATGACTGGCGCTTTGCTGTCTTGTTTATAATGAAATCTTTTAACTGGCTCGGTGGGGCAGCCATATAGTATACGGTGGCGGTTTCTGAGGGTCGGGACAAACATTCGCATGATCTGCGGATGTTTTTTTCTGAGTTTGGGTGTTTTTGTATGTATAATATATATGTATTTAGAAATACATATATAAGTAGTTGTCTCTATCTCATATCATAAGCTTATATTAGCTTACTTTGAAGTAGATTAGCTTAGGCGCTGTGCAAAAAAAATGTCACAAATCAAAAAGATGTTTACAAATATTTAGGTGTTCGTATACAGGGTGGAATTTAGTTATACCACCTGGAGGGGAAGTACTCTAAATACTGAAGGAATACTTAATTTTACTCAAAGAAAACATTCCTTAATTTTTAAAAAGAAACAAAACTGTATTCAATTATTTTCGCAATAATTTATCGCTGTGAATGCTAGATCGAATGATGATGATGATAATATAATGTGATTAGGGGCTGATTTAAATTATAATAAAAATATTAAAAAATGTTTAAAAAAATATGCAATTTCACATAAATTTTCACATAAATGAAATGAAATAGAATCCTAAATCCTTTTTATGTCTCAAAAATATCTTTCACTTTACTCCAGTTTAACTTTCATCTCCATCTTAAACTGTCAACATCTTTGGAAGGGCGTTTTAAGCGCTTAGTTATTAACTTAAACTTAGTAAGTAGTTGCAAGTTATAACTTAGTAAGTTCGTGCTATCAGACCTTGTCAGAAGTGATTATTTTATAGTTAAGACGCTGTTATGGGTTTCGGCAATGGTTAGGGTTAAAATCGTTTTTTGTTAGTAAAGTTAATGTTTCATAACGATTATTAACGGCAGCTAAGGGTTAACTGGGATTACTGTTTGCTAAGGGAACCAATATTCAGAATACTTAGAGATATGTGTCATGAAAAGCTTATCTTGTCTTTAACAGACGTTTTAAACAGCCTGAGATGCACTTTTTCTTATGTATAGATATCAGTCTGTAATCTGTTAATTTGGCCGATTAATTGCTTTAGACTCGTGTCCTATAACATGGGACCTAGCTGACAAAATGAGGGTGTGATCCATGAACAATGCATTAAGTAATAAAATGAACTTTCCCCATATTACACCGGATAATTCGTGGTATTGACAAAAATCGTCAGTCAGCCGGTAAATTAATAATCCCGCAGCCCATTCGATGGATCACAATTGAATTTAATGTAGTATTTATTAATACAGCATATAATTATCTTTCATTAAATCTGAATTCGTGATAATAATGTTTTGTTCATTTGCATTGATGAACGAATTGTTTTTGGCTTACTAATATCTGTACTGTATAATATTTTATTACTACAGTATAAAATTGCTTGAAAAAAATAAATCGTCTCTTTCGTCGATTCACACCACGAGCGTTTCGCCCCACCGTGTGAATCGGGAAGGATCTTTTTTGTCGTCGTTTCTTTCATTTGTCATTGTTCACTGGTAAAATCGTAATTCAAAACTAGTCTCTGAATGGACTTCCGTGATAAACAATATTAACTTTTTAATTCTGCAGCAACTTTTTTTTTATAGAGGGTGCCAATGTCTAGGGTAAGTATGCACTAGGTAACCGTTCACCATTGTAATCACAATTGGATACAAAAGTATGAGGAACCGCGTCATAACCCTTTGCGTAACGAGGTCAACTTGTAGGGTGTTGTAACAAAGTTCTGAAGGGAATTTACGAGTGTTTCAAGTCGACAGATAAATTGGATTATTGTCTACTAAATGTAGAATGTCGCTTTTGACTGGCGCGAGTTACGAACTGCGTATTGTATTGTGGTGTAAACGTAATATTTTTAAGGAGAACTGGTTTTTATCGAATAAAAAAAACGCACATTTCGCATTTTTCATGTTTGGTCCTATTTAAGAGTAATAAAATTGTCATTAAACGAGCACATATTCATATTTCGAGCTTGATAATTCCAGAATGGCAGAATAATAATATAATTTCAAGT
Organism: Laspeyria flexula; assembly: GCA_905147015.1. NCBI lineage: Eukaryota > Metazoa > Arthropoda > Insecta > Lepidoptera > Erebidae > Laspeyria > Laspeyria flexula. Next base: position 549,930 of record LR989974.1, read on the forward strand.
TAAACGATGGTTAGGCTTAGCATTACTTCAAATTATCAAAGAAATATGTAATGGTACTCGTCGTTCACTACAATAAGCTGAGATATATTGGGGAAACTTGCATACATTTATTTTGCTTTTTTTAATGTACTGATCTGGTTTGAATTTTTTTTTAGGGTTGGATAGCCCATTTTTCGAGGTAGGCTATTAACATCACGCTACGGCCAATAGGAGTTAAGTTGTGACCAAATAAAGAAGGATGGGAGCGACGCCCCGCGTGACTTCTAGTATCTTATAATTTAAACCACACGCCAAGAAAGGATTTTGATCCGAGCTTCTCAAGCAATCTTTATGGGATTGGAGACTAATCCCGTCGAATGTAACAAACGTTACCGAACCTACATACCCGCGATCACCGCTTAATATCTACGTGTCATTGTTTTTATCTAAGCACTGGAATGTAATGTCTTGGGTAATGTACGGATGAATGGTTTCATGTATTGATGTGGGTTTGGTTGCTGACGGGTTTTAAATAGGTTTGTGATGATTTATCATGGTGAATTTAGTTTAGCTGTATGATAAAGTTACGCATTTAAAACATTAGCCAAGATTTAGAAATATTATAAACTACTAGCATTCGCGCAAGGCTTCGCTCCCATGGATCTTTGTTTGGCTACTACTCAGCTCCTTTTGTTCGTAGCGTGATATTATATAGCCTATAGCCTTCCTTGATTAATAGGCTATCCAACACTAAAATAATTAATCAATTCGGTTCAGTAGTTCCTAAGATTAGAACGTTATATATACATAGAGCTTAACTACAACAAAAAGATACGTTATTTTGACTCAAAAGATGTTTATGTAAGTATATGGTATTTCTCATCGAGGTCTATCTTTTGAGTAAATGTGCCCAAAAGACTGGCTACAATACCACCCTGGATGGTAAACGCCAGCCTTCGGAATGTTAGATGCCACAGTAATCCTATAAAAAAAATATAAATCTATTTTATTTACTTTACATAAAAATAATACTTTTAAAATTAACACATTATAAGTTTTCAATTAATAATATTGTTTAATTGTAATTAATGGTAGAAATTTTGCATCTTTGCATCTTTTTTCATACACAATGCGCTAACTAAAGTAAAATAAATCTGCATTATCAATAACAATTAAACTTTAATCAAATGGGTAGAACAAAAAAAACTCATGAAACATGCAAATCATTCGGTATTCATTCGTTAAACTTACAAAGAGTAATTAGATTAAGTGAGTGAATGAATGAACGGGTTGAAACGCAAGTCACTCATTCGATCGAACGGTACGTAATGAACTAGGTTTTACCCGTAAGTTGACTTGTAAATAATTATGTACTCATTCGTGGACAAAAAAGTTGCAGATTATATATGGATACGCTATGTCTTAATATTATTAACGAGATATTTATAATATCAGTGATGTGTTACCTTGATCACATTGATATAACTGAAATCGAGTTCAATGAAGTTAGAAGTTAAAAAGATAGTCTAGGCCCATTAACGCCAACATAAATATGAAGGTTATCCTGGCAGGTCTGCTAAATATTTGTTAAATGAATATCATCGAAATCGAACCGATGATATTCAGCGCGATTTCTATGGCGTAATTTTAATCACTAGACACATTACATTTATTTTACAAGGAATGTTTGCGAAACAAGATCACATTAAAACGTTACAAATCGGCAAAAATAAAACGCGAACTTTATGGACCTTTTCCGTTTAGCTTGTATATTCGAAATTATTTTAATCGTTAGTTAGGGATGCTCTGGCGGCCCGCCAGTACTGGGTTTACAACCATTTCTGATGTCATTTGATATTTATCATCGAAAAGTATTTTTAGCTCGAACATGGAGTTTGTTGTGTAGCTGTAGTACTATTCATTTTTTTTTATACCACGATGGTGGCAAACAAGCTTACCGAATGGTAAGTAGTTACCGTAGCCTATAGACGCCTGCAAAACCAGGAGCATCATATCCGCATTGCGGACCCTTTAAAACGCCTTCCCTGCCTGCTGTGTGGAGGTACTTCCACAGACGGGTAGCTCAGTTTGAGTGTTACCTGCTGTACCCTACCTCCATCTACCTTATTCAGAAAAAAATTTAGATAGGTACTTATTTTATTATTTCTAAACAATCATGTAACATGCAACCCTTCACGCTTCGTCATAATTACCGAACGCACGATTAATCGAATATCCGGACAGAATGATGCCTAACATGCGCCATCTCTTTCGCACCTACTGTATACCGCTATCGTGCCATCTCTTATTTCCTGCTATATTACGGGGTAACACATTAAGGCCTATTTAGATAACAGTACGTTTATTTCGTAACACGTTTCCACGTGACGTCACAAAGGAAGGTTCACACTTGTGTAGTACAGATTTGTATTAGATTTTAGCTTGATTTAGGCTATGGGCAATGGCTTTTTGTTGCTACTTAATTAGTTATTTTAGAACAAGACACCGCCCGCACTAGGTAACACGGTCTGTGTCGTGGGGAGTTTACAATTAAAAAAATAACGGACACAATGACTCGAAACCAATATCTTTTAAATCCCACAAATATTTGCCGCGTGTGGTGGCAACCCTTTGCTGCTACGCCAGGGTGACAGTCAAATTATTAAATGAAATTAAGATTCGTTTAGGAACTGTTTTACGTGGTCTGTGGCAATTCGTTAAGGTGGTTTTTTGCAGAGAAAGTTGAAGGGCCGGAGAGTGACATAAGTTTTACTTATCACGATTAGTTAGGACGGACACGGACGAACCCGCGATTTAATGCTAGTAAATTGTAAATTTAGCTTTCTTAGTTGGGTATTTTATATCATATTATTCTAGGAGATAGCACAAAAAGTCGTGTTCGATTCCCATTGAACCATTTAGAATGTTAAGCTGACAAGTAACGAGACTTTTTCCTGGACCCGAGAGAAATATTTTCTAAAAAAACATTCTTGTTAATGTTTGTTATCCTAGGAATTGAATTTTCTGACATTTTCAGTCAATTCTTTTTACGGTGGAAAAGTTACCTATAGAAAAATATAGGTATATTTTTCTGATGTTATTCCATTATTTCCGTCGAGTCTTTGATCATTTGTTCGTAGAAAAACACTCTTATTTTTAAGTGTTTCCAGTAGATAGTTCGAATTTTACTATAATTATATAACATCAATTAAATCAAAAACCACTCAACTCTCTATTTAGAGGCGAGGAGACCCGAGCCCAGCAGTGGGACTTAATGGGTTGCTGATGACAAATCAAAAACTAACAAATTGTTATAAATTAATACGATACAAGTTAAAAACTTAATTAACCCGTTATCTCTCAACTTGGGCACTCAAGACCTCAGGGTAAAAGCCGGATGGTCGAAATACCCGGGCAATTTAACACTGTCTGCGACAGTCGCAATCTTCACTGAAAAAGCTACAGTTTAATTTGTGCTAATATTGTATGTCGTTGAGAATGACGTGGCTCGAGTTACCCCATTTGCGTTTCGACGCGCGCGGTTTTTTCTCCTCGGCATTTTTGGGTTAATTTTTTTTCGCTGCCTAGATTTTTTAAATTTACATTTTGTTTATTTAGAGGGGTGCTTTTGCGTTGTTTGAATTTTTGAACAAATGTTTTTCAAAGATTAGGGCGTTTTATTACACAATGCATTATTATGACTGCTTACCCTCTGGATATATATGGATACCAGTATTGTTAGCAGAAGGAAAATAACACTAAGTACTCATCATCATCATCATCATCATCTCACCCTATTGCAGTCCACTGCTGGACTAAGTACTAAGTACTCAATAACTATTATATTTGCAACCATACAAAGCACTTCATAGAAAATTATTTAAACAATTAGTCAATTCATTTTAATGTGTTATCCTTTCTTAGAGTCGAATACTATATTATATTGAATATGGTCGGTGCTGAAGTTACTAAGTTGAGTATCTAAAAATATAATTTTTACTTTCAAATGACCTGAAAGTGTACAAAAGCATTTTAATATTTTTTTCTAAGAGCTACATAAAAATGTAGTTTATAATATAGTTTCAAGCTAAAAATAAAATCCCTCCTTATTTTCTTTATTCATTTAATAACGCGCTAAAATAAAATAAAGTAGACTGGAATTAAGTAAATTAAGTCGCCGGCCATAATAAATAATATTTTTACTACATTCATGGCGATTCGAGCAAAACTTTTTGAAAAGTCTTACTACAGACTAAAAATGTTTTATGACTACCCACAAAGTATGTAAGTATAAAAGTGGTGGGTTTTTAAATGAAGAATGTGCTATGTGAAGTTTTGAATTGTTGCTTCAAGCGAATGCCATTGTAAATAGGTGAGGAGTTGGATATTTTTTTATACTAAGACGGTAGCAAACAGGTGTACGGTCTGACCGATGGTAAGTGATTACCGTAGCCTATGAACGCCTGCAACAACAGGAGTATCATGAGCACGTGAGCAAACTAAAATAACCCCCTGATTTGGCACGATTTACTTTGTTTACATGATAAATATTACTACATACGACCGACGACCTGGTAAAGGTTGCGGGTGATCGTTGGATGCAGACGGCACAAAGTTGCTCGCATTAGCGAAAGTTATGTGAGGCGTATGTCCAACAGTGGGCGTCATTGGGCTGATAATAATATGAAGACTACATATAATCCACTGATATATTATCGGAGGTTGGTAGTCTTTTATAGCTTTTCATTTTACCCCTGACACACAGCTTACTTTGGCGAGAGTTATCTTTTAATTAAAGATTTGCAATAAAAATATAATAAACTATGTAAGTACATGAAATGGAAAAATAAGTACTTAATATACTCGTAATATAATAATTATCATTTTATCTATTTCACTTACTAAGTAGCCGTCTACCGATCAATCTTATTATAACAAGATGTCAAAAGATTTTTTTCTATAGTCTAAAATACCTACCTAACTCTAATATTTAAACCACGTTCAAACCACAAAGGTACTTTGATTCACATCCAACATCTTTACTACAAGGCAATTAATAACTTTACCTCAATCGTGAACAGACATCCAAACTCATATCTCACGAACAACATTAAATATTTTAATGACACAACTTTATTATTACTTTCTATTCTAAGAATACTGGATTCCTCATAAAATGTAACACAACAGTGGTATACCAACATAGGTAACATCGTACAACTTTTAATTAATATAATAATATGTTTTAACGAGATGAAATGATCAGCTCTCCGACTAGACCTCATAAAAGTTTATATTTTTAATGTCATAAAAAATTCTATGTAAATTCTTATTCTGTTGGCGTCGGCCATCTTGGCTTAATTTTCTTCCGAATTTATTCTCGAGAACCTTAATTTTTGTAATGATTATGGTTTGTGATGATTGCGGATAGGAGTTTTGGGTTCAGGGGAGAATAATTTGGATTAATTAGTTTTATGGTGCGCTACCACGCTTTAATATTGCGCTAAGAAAGAAGTGATCATACTTAGATAACGTCTTTATACGTTATACCTACTCTATAATGTTTCATTATGTTTAAATCTATACTGCATACTGCATCTTCACCCTTCGAGATTTTGAAACTGACTCCCTCCCCCCACCGAGGGACAGAGACACTTTGTTAAAATTTAAATTTTAGTTGCACTGTATCATTATTTCCATTAAATTTCAAAGCTCTCATATAAAGCTTTAACAAGAAAGCTATGTTTAAATTCAAGTAATTATCTATGCCTGCCTCAATGAAAGACTACAATTTAAATAATTTCCAAAAATAACCTCTCGTAACTAACAAACGATTTGAGGTTTTGTGTAGGCTAAAGAGGCTTTGGTTTCTCAGTAAACATGAATTTTTTGTTAGTCTATCACTCATACGGGAGGCTTTTGAATATGAATAAGTGTAATTTTAACTTGTTTTTATTGCTGTCTGAGTCTATATGTGTAGAAAGGACAATTAAAGTTTAAGTGTGTCATAAGTCAATACACATACACACGAAACTGTTTGATTGTACGTAAGTACCGGCCGCACTTAACTTTATTACTGTGTACTCGGGTGAAATAAAAGAGAAATTACTTTATGTCCTTTATACATTAAGTGCGCCAAATCGGGATATCGTCAACCTTTTTTAAGAAGCCGTTCGACCCGGATAAAAGACTAATCAGTTCTTTACCCGCTTCTATCGTACGGACTATGAGTTAGTTTTAATGGAACAGCTTTTGTGATGAACTAGCTTCTGCACATTGCTTCACCCAGGTGGTTTGTCAATAAAGAGTAGTATAACATACAAGCTATTAATGTCCTACTGTTGTGAAATCCACATTGGTGCTGCCGGTCGGAATCGAACTCGGACTGCATGATTTGCATGCCACTTATTCATTCGGTCACCATCGCTTTTTCGTTAGATATCAGCAGGATTGCAATTAAAAGCATACATATTTCGCGTCACCCCTTTTATCACCAATAGTGGGTATACAGAGATGCATCACAGCCACAATTTGCCAGCTATATTATATGGGGAGAGCTCATTTCTGAACTTAGAATTTCATGATACAAAAACCAATAAGAATTTCATAAAAAAAATGTATTTGACCAGGAATCGAACACAGAACTTCTTGCCTTGGAGTCGTATGTTTCGCTGCGGCGGGCAGCCAACCAAGCCCCTGTCTACCTTAAAAATATAGGGCTAAATTAGTAACTTAAGGAATAAGTCCTTATTGGAAACTGAACAATCTCTCCCCGGTCCCCGTCAATAGGCAAAAACACTGAGGTACATTTTATGCCTCTCTATTCTTTTTAATGGCAACATATAACACATCCAGCGATCTTTATATCAATAACCTTTAAACCGGGGTTACCAGACATAAAATCTTGGGCAAAAAAACTCCGCAAATAAATCACGGCGCAGCGCAAAACTTGCGATGGGGAAAGAGACAGAAGATTAATGGTGTTGTCTCATTCTCGTTACAAATAGCTTGTAATTAATTTTCGGTATTGTTCAGTAGATAACGTATTTACTCAGAACTGGAAGGACCATCATGTAAGTACCACCATAGAATTAAATGTTACATTTTCAACGTTGTTATCTGGTTTCCGAAACTCGAATCGCAGCTTGTGTTCTTGTCTGGCATATCAAAATTTATTTTTTTCGAGAAACGACTAGAATGTCCTTTTATTTTAATTCTTGATCCTTACATTCTGCCGTTCTAGTGCTCTGCCAATTCACCAATTGACGCAGGTACACACTTCAAAGATCAAATTTCTACATTTGCTGACATCATAAAGTGACCGCCTCAGGGATTCGGCAGGTTCGACACCGGGTTGGGTAAAAAATATATAAGATTTTTCTTTCTTCAAATTTTCAGTATCGTCTGTATGTCTAGAAATGTCCTCAGTTAATGGCAATAGCCGCCGAATTAATGGGACCAAACATGACTTGCCAAATGTGGGTGTTACACCTCTGCCTACCCCTTCAGAGAAAAAGGCGTGATGCTATGTTATGTTCATAGTGACATATTAGGCAAATTTCAGGCCTAATTATGTAATCCTACTAACATTATTATTAATGCGACTGTTACGATGGATAGATGGATTCAATCATGCGAGAACGACTGAAAGAATCTATATGAAATTTGACTCACAGGTAGATTATAGTCCAGAACAGCACATAGGCTACTTTTTACTGACGCTAGGCGACCAGGGCTAGTTATAAAATGAAATAATAAATAAGACCAATGGGTTGTTTTTACATAGTAAGTATGTCCTAGAAACAAGATACTTGTGGTTCTGGTGACATATTATGTTTGACTTATCTGCGCAATGGGGTTACGTGTCAAACCACAATCGTGTCTCGTGTCATAATTAATTATATCGTCAAGGGGTCACACGAACAGTTGGACTGAATAATTTTAATGGCTATTGAGCTATGAAACTTGTGTGTTTAATTTAAAAAATATTGGTAATTTATATTAGATTTTTACATGGAATACATTCACTTAATAAAATTAATCTTAAACTGAATGCATAGGATTTTCCTAAAAATATAATGTCTAACTTCTGAGGAAAAGTACCCAAAATTGTACCTAAATTGCTACGCTTGATAACAGGGGTAAAAAATGAGGACTTTAAATATTATTTGATGCTGTTTGATCTCAGTATCAATATAACTCATTAGAAGCCTCCGTCCACTAGAATACCATGAGGTACCTCTACCTCTAGGTCTCAAGCTACAGATACGTATCAAAATTATGTATATTACCTATAGGTACTGCTTATTAAATTACTATATTAAATTGAATGCTTTAAGACGTAATTTTCTCAAACTAAATTATAATATATCAAATTATTTTTCTCAGAAACAGCTATTCTATCAATGTACCCTCAATTCTCTTCCAGCTATGTAGATGTTGTTAGTACTCTGAACGAAGAAATAACTTTTCCTCTAAATTAGAATAAGACGGACTTTGAGCGAACTTTGCTGACAATTCAATCTACGCATGCTAATTTATTTTTAAAGAAAATTGTGGGGAAACGCCCGGGAACGAACATTTCCTCTTTTATTGGGGAAATAAGATGTTTATGGGAAAATAGGATTTAACTTTTTTATTTTGAAATAAATAATGGCTTGGACGTAATTCGGGACGCGTCTCAACTCAACAGAGAACATCTGCTCCTAAGATATTAAAGTACGAAGTATAAACGAGGACCGGTGCGGCAATTCCTTTACTCGCTTAGTCTTATGTCGAAAATAACAGCAATTCTAATGAACAGAAATATCAGGACAGGCTTTGGCCTCTACCTGGAGCAACGCATTAGCCTTGCTATCCAACGCGGTAATGTGGCTAGCCTTTTGGGTACGTTTCCTCAGGAATCTGATCTTAATCAGATATTCTATTTAGAGGAATTTCCTGTAAATAGAGTATCTGCTTCTTTTTTCTTTTAATAGGTTAGCTGTGTATGTTTTTAAGTTATGTGTAAATATTTTATTGAATAAATTTGAATACCTGGATTTTGAAGTTTTATCTCAAGACACCTCCTCCTAATCTACTACCTAAATGAGTGTGTTCGTAACTAATGTCAGTCAAACTATGTGAATATCTTTTTAAATGAGTATCAGTAAAAAATGAGAGTGCGACTCATTTAAATTTCACAAGGAAGGATTAAACTTGATGTATTCAAACATTCACACACAATTTGTTCCCGCTCCAAATAGTAATTTATGTAGCTTACCCACAAACGGCGTGTTAACCGTGTTCATTCAACGGAACAGGTGATATAAAAACTAGTTTGTATTGCTTCTAAATGTTAGTAGAGGGTTAACTGTCTCTAGGGTGGTGCTACACTAGGTCAGTGTCATTTGGGGTGTGATAGATTGCGGCTGAATTTGGTTATTTGCCTTCTTAGTTCTCTTGATAAAGAAGAGGAGACCCTTGTAATTGTCAGTAAGTTTAATTTAATCGAAATTTTGGTTTCTGAACAAGTTTAAAGTTTTAGAAATTTTATAAATATGATATTTATCTCTTCAATTAATTAATTTATAATAAATAGATATATTATTATAAATCTTAATTTTTTAAATCGTTTTTAGGTTACTTCAAAACGGAAGTGCCATGATCTCAATAAAGACCCCATATTGTTTAAAAAAGACTTTGTACTTTTACATTAAATATCAGTCGTTTTTCAAAATTATGATCTACAAACAATCGAACATAGCAGTTCACTTCCATTAAATATTGAATAGTAGCGTCCCCTATGAAACCAAACACACCCACAACACACAATACACAGGTAACGTTACTGAAATACAATATCAATATAAACATATCTAAAATGTAAATTGCATCGCTCCCGTTGTGTACCCAGCCGTATTCCCAAAGCGCCCAAGATTGAGGTTTGCAATTCTATCGGTGATCGCTAACCCTAAATTACGGTACGGAACCCATTATCGTGTTCCGTTTGTGCGTTGCCGATTGATATTGGCGGGTTAGGGACATTCGACTAGACCAATAGTTGTAAAATATGTTTACGCTAACTAGTTGGCTCGCAATTGAACTAAGTTGTTACGTTTTTGTAGATGAGTTTTGTTTGCGACGTTTTATGGTTATTACGGAATAAATACAAGTAGACCAAGTAGTACCTTGGTGATGCAGCGGTACGTGTATAGTGTTCTCATGGTGTCGCTAGCTGACTTGACACTTTGGTGTCCTGTCAGCTGGTAGTGGAATCTGGGCTCCCCTTTTAGCGCACCATAAGGCGAAGTGGAGGCACTATGTTGAGCTACTATTAAAAAATATATCTTATTTAATGAACGGTGGCTACCATGTACTTTAATAGGACCAGTAATTTAGTTTTAAATGTTTTATAGTAGATTTTAATTGTTTTTCCTTTCTTTGTTTTAGGTAAGTCCAGAGTTTTCTTCATTTCATTAAAACAACAACAATGTTTTGAATAACACGGTGAGTATACAAAATTATATTTTAATTGAGTCTTTATAATTAGAAATTACGATTTCGATCGCAATCAATTTAGGTACTAAGTAATGGAAGTATAACACCAATACCCGACATTTACGGTGAAATAAAAAAAATCGGCCATACAGAACACGTCCTGACAATAACATGAAAAAAAAATCTGATGGACTCGCGGGTAACAGTTAGTTTGCTTTTGGCTTACATAATTTTAAATAGGTCCAAAATATTTTGTTCTCGTATGTAACGAATTAAACACGCAAGTTATCAAAGAAAAATAACCCGACATTTTTACTTTGGCCCTATTACTGTCGGTTCATTGTATGATTGTGGAGATGGGTGAGTGTCTATCAAGTTATCTTCAAATACAAGTAACTGTATGTACGGTAAATATAGGAACTGTCAAAGCCTTTCGAATCTGTTGCGAACCTGTACGTGGCCCTTACGCGCGGATGGCTGCAGACCCTTGAACTAGTGATGTGAATAGTCTCACGATTTTGATAAACAATATTATTAGTATTTTTATTTTTCAGTGAAAAAAATAGTGTATACAATTGCTGAGAGAAAGATAGAGAATAAAAAATATGGGATTTTCTGTCACGTAATTCTGATCCCTGCCTGAGTTTGTAATATACCCGGTTTAACGGTAATAGACTTAATAATAATGTATTTGGTTTTTAAATTTTTACTGCAATAAAAAATATATTGTCTCCTCCCAGTGTCACTGGCTCAATGCGACTAAGTGTACAATAAATAATAGATAGCTGTTGATATGTAATATTAGAAATTTTAATAATACAAACACGTAGTTTTTAGGCCAAAAATATAGTCCTTTGTGTGCCCAAGCAAAAAATAAATACGGAGCTTAACGAAGGCTACATAATTTCAATTTCTTTATCCCGGTGTGGTCTCAAGAATCATGTATCACATCACTAGTAGCTATCGGCTCTAGGCGTTGAGTGCCCTTAGCCTGTCTGAAGAGAAGAAGAGTATTGTGTCAAATGAAACACATGTAACAGGGGAACTTTTGACAAGACTATATAGATAGGGCAAGAATTTTGAGAGAAATAGTATCGTATTTTTGTCCGATGGAATTCAAATATTTTTCATTATGCAAGAGCATTGCAAGGAAACGGAAATTTCGAAACAAACTCTATACCGACACGTCTGGTTAGCGTGGCATAGTAGGCTAAATTCCCTCCACATTCTTTGGAAGAGACCCGTGCCCAGCAGTGAGACGTTTGTGGGTTGAAATGATGATGACGCAATGCTACCGTCATTGTCCTACTGAGTAAAAAAAAAGTAAAAAAAACCTACTGTCATATGAGAAAATAGTCGTATGATTAAATATAAGCTGTATTTTTTTCAAGAAAAGTAACTTGAAAAGGCAATGTAGAAAAATGTTTTAAAATGTAATGTAAAAAAAAAAATATTTTTTAAATGTAAATTAAAGCTTAAGAAACTGATTAGAATCCCCAAAAAAGCTACTGATGTGTGAATGTGATGTATGTCTGATTGTATGTTTGTAAATAACTGACACACTAATTATTTTGTAGTCTAGAAATAACTCAATATTATAATATTTAAAAGGAAGTCATATAAAATCCTTCAAATAAAGGCCCAAGGTTGTCAAAAGGCCGCACACTCATTATACTAAGTAATTTATTGAAATCCTAAAACCATTGTTGTTATTTTAAGTCACAGTTAAAGATATCTTATCTTATGTCGATTGATTGTTGTCTATAGGTAGTAGGTACCGAGTTCATTTAAAGATATTATGCAGCTGTATTTTGATTCTGTTGTGTTTACGAAAATTGTGGGAAAACATTTAACAATTTTTATTTTGTAAGATTTCAAGACATACGGGTGGTATTGTATTCGATGTATTTTTATAATACTCGAGTACAACTTCATACCTACTTTTCTTCAAGTTTTTCGTGGGTGTAAAAAACTTAAAATACGAATATATGCTGTTAGGTCCGGCAAGCGGAGCAATCACTCTGGTATTTTATTGATGATGAAAAATATTGAATGAAAACTATACCAAGCATTATTGATGTTAATGCTTGGTATAGTTTTCATTACAGTTTTCATTTTATTCATACGTTAAAATAGAAACAGTTACTAAACGGATTTCTAGTCATGTCGGAGTTAACCCTTTAACAAGAGTAAACAAACTAAATATATTTGTCACTATCCGGAGACTAAAAACTAAAAGAAAATGTCTATTAACACTACATAAATCAGGGGTGACTCCGCCCCCTCTAACGATCGTTAGGCACATACTGACGAACTATTGAATTAATCAGAGACCTAGCACGGGCTACAGGCCACAAGAAAAAAACAACTATACATTGGGAATCAGCTTAGCGTGATGGAGAACTTAACTAACTTACAAAGTTGTACTAGGTTTTTTTTTTAAATCAGATATTGTCGTACCTTATTAGCTTACAAAATAGGCAGAGGACATCCAGAATAAGAATAATATGGGCCGTACTACGCCGTACCCCTTGCTCGGACCCCAAAGTATAGTAGTATGAACAATAAAAATTGGTTTTACTTTGTGAAATTGATATGTAGGAGTCAACTATATTTTACAAACCGTGCAGGAAAAATCGTGAGGAAATCCAAATACCTCAGAAGAAAGTTAGTATATAAGCAGCACTTGCCCACGAACCCACGTTTAGCCAGCGTATGTAAACTCGTGCTTAGAGGGTTCAAACTTAACATCGGGAAATTTAAATACGGTTGCACTTTCAAACTTTTGATAACGATATTGAAATCTTCTAAGTCCAATGTCGTGATTACGAATAGGCCCTCAGTGAGACATTAATGGGTTAATATAATTATTGTGTCCCACTGTCCATTGTCGTCCATGCTAGGTTTGCAGACTCATAGTTCGATCACAAAGCAAGAATTCTCACTTGACCAATAAGAGCAAGCACGCGATTCGACCATTAATTTAATGTGCGCTGTACTGTATGCCATAGATTAGATGAAAATTTCAGATAAAGCATTCTTAGAATAAGTTTATTAGTTTATCGGTTTACTTAGAAGTTGGTTGTTGTGGGTTGTTGAAAATTGATGGATATTAGGTTATAATTAACGTTTGTGGCTCCTTTGGCTATTGTAGTTAAGGTATATAACCGAAAACTTGTGTATGCTTTTAATTTAGGCAATTATTTTACAATCTCGAGGGACTTACTGACAACTGTTTTTCACAACACGGTGTTGCCATCCTATCATACTAATATTATAAATGCGAAACTTAGGATAGATGTATGTTTGTTATCTACTGCATTTCGCTAGAACGGCTGAAAGGATCTGTATGAAATCTAAAAAATTACAAATATAAAATTCAGGAATATCACATACACTAATTTTTACTGATACACCACGCGAGCGAAACCGCGGGCGGAAGCTAGTATAAAAGAAATTTGAAGTGGCAACTTGAAAGACACCCCGTTAATGTCTAGTGACTTCTTCTAGAGTATTTGAGATTCTCTATAATGTTTTTTTTAAACCGCGTAATTAGTCACAGACTAGTACATACAAAATTCGCATTTGTACTCCAAGTCGGAATCGAAATGGACGTTCCAAATAGTAATTTATGTAAAATATTCACGTTGAGAACAAAATTGACTTCTCCTACTTTATAATGCCTAGTATTGATCTAATTTATTATGATGATCCGCCGTCTTATTCGTGACTAGTGTAATCCCATCGTGACAGAAGTCACGCAGTCACGACGCCATCAAACAATAATCCTACATTATTGCTGTATTGTTTGTGATAAAATTAGACTTAGCTGTGGACGTGTTATGAAATGTGCGTAGTTTATCAATGGCAGATTGGATTGATGATTGTGTTGCGGGGGACTTTACGAACATACAAATAAAGGACACTTACCTTCTGCCGCAGTCAGAGACATCAATTAGCAGTAATCTATCATATACACTATTTTTCATTGAAAAATCGTCTTTAGGCGTATAGACTTAAGGATTACACGTTTTTACTAAATAAATTTTAAAGTTAAGTAACGTCTCTGAGTACGGCAGTATGTGTTTAACAACTATACTATTTCCCGCGGCTCGACCCGCGTGATATGTCGGTAAAAAGTAACCTATGTGCTATTCCAGACTATAATCTATTTGTGTGCCAAATTTCATACAGATCCTTTCAGCCGTTCTAGCGTGATGTTTTTTTAATACAAATGAGTTACAAACATTTTTTCATACATACTTGTTATCTTTTTAAGAGAAAAAAAATATCCATTCAACTATTCTAACCTTCGTATTTATAACATTACTATGTTAGTGCTAATATTATTGTGACATAGCAAGAAGTGACGAAATCTCAAAAAAACATAACTCTATTTTACACAATCACACAAACATACAATGACAATATTTTACCAAGCCTCTTTATTATGATTGTGTTTACTCTGTAATTCAAATTACTCTGTAAAATACTGGACATATGGGCCTAAAATAGGCGGTGAACGTGTTACAACCGCGACGCGACGCGACGCGACATACGCGACAATAAATCGCAGTCGCAATGTCGTTCATTATTTATACGTTACTCTTGTTTTATTTATTGGTGTTCAAATGTTTCGTTTTTGTCGTAAAACGATTTTTAACAAAATTCAGTTTTAATTTTTGTTTGACAGATGCAGGGAATTTAAATCGTTTATTTTAACTGTCTAGACTGTAATTTCATTATGGTAGGTACTAAATTTCAGATCTAACATAAAATTAATTTCGAAGTTTCATAATAAAATACGGATTTTTAAACATGTATCTTATGTAATTTACATTCGAAACATGACCATATTATTTTTGTGTGAGGATTTTCACAAAAATTTCACAATATCGGATATTTTTACCCGAATGCAAAAAAGGAGGGTAATGTTTTTCAAAATCATGCTACGTTAATCAGGGTAAACTTCAAGTTTCTCAAAAGGCCTAGATAAAAATGATAAGGACAAATCTTTGTGTGATGACTTGATGAGCATAAAGGTTTGTTCTGTGTCTGTGTGTAATTTATCTATAATATGTATGTATTTACAAAAAAAAAAATATTTAAGTAGTATATCAGTTGTTTAGTACCCATAACACAAGCAGATATACTTGCTTAATTTGGGACTAGATGTTGCTGTGTGAATGTAGTAGAACATTATTATTATTATTAAAGATACACTACTATCTGTTCATTTTTCGTTATTCTTTCTCACATTTTAATATTAAGTGTATACCTTTTCTCGTAGGGATTCAAATAAATTTAAACGTGAAGCCTTTGATCTGACGCTGCTGCTGGGAGGATTGTTCCCCCACGAAGTCACAAGGGAATAACGCGATCAAAAACTTTGGTTTCAAACTATAAAAACATCGTAATAAAAACAATTTTTATATCAGAGATCTGTGCTGGTTTTTACTAATTTTCTTGTATACAAATCTTGTTTTAACAATTAATAATAATCATGACAAAAAATTTTGCCCAATGCAAGAGAGATCGCTGGTGCAAAGTTTTATGGACTCCTCCTCATTCAACTCATAAACGACCCACTGCTGAGCATGGGTGTCCCCCAAAGAATATGGGGGAAATTAGCCGTTTAAAACTTTTATGTACGATAAATAAAATATCTATTTTGTGGCTCATAAACAAAGTCATCACTGTACCTCATACATGACATCCCATACATGAAAGCTACAAATGTAAGTTTCTATTCGTTTCTATGCGATATAACCACACATTTGCTTTCATTGTGTTGTAAGAACTGGCTTCATGGCAAATTTAATGGTTTTAACTCAATTACAATGGAAGCTACGAGACAGTATTTGTTATGTGAAAATAGATAGTAAATTAATTCTTTAATATCCTATTGAGGCATCGAATATCTTTTAGAATTTTTAATCATACTAATATTATAACTGGAAAAGTTTGTGAGTTTTTGTTTGTTACTTGTGCTCGCTCAAACGGCTAGACCATTTTTAATAAAATAGGTCTAGCCGTTTGTTTTTTAAATCTAAAGAAGAAAATTAAATAAAAAGACAACAGTCAAGATCATCATCCGTTTATTCAAATCATGCTCTTGTTTAGGCGTGATATGATAAAGCACTTTAAAAAACACTATACTGTATCAAATTATCATCATCATCATCTCAGCCTATTGCAGTCGGCCTATAGGCATAGGCCTCTCCTAACACGTGCCATAACACTCCTCCGCCTTCCGCATCCAGTCAGACCTGGCGACAAATTATATCACACACTAATTAAAAATGATAATAACAAAGAAAATATTGCAGTTTTTCACTAAAACATTCATTAACTACATAGGTACAGAGTAATAAAAAAAAATTGTATTCGGCACCCCCAGGAATTGACTTTAATTTGTATACTAAATAAAAATTACACTTTGCCACCGGAGACTTTTTAAAATACACAGAGTAGGTATGACTACTCTCAGAATATCTGTCTTTGTACTACAAATGTAATATACTTTCATATAAAATATTATGCCCCGTAAGGGTAGGCAGAGGTGCAACTCACCAACGTTGCTGATTGTCATCAACCGAGCACATATTCAGACTACTCAATGATGCTAAGTATTGAATGACAGAAAAAAAATCTACTAATACCAATAATATTATTGACTGTGTTAGACATTAGACACTGATTAGATAATAGTTACTACGCCTTAGACTATTATTTTTATAATTTTGACATTGTTATGGAATATTTAACAGAACATATTTAGGAGGGTCTGTAATATTTATTACATAAAACAAAAGGAATTTTGCGCAAATGTAATTTAATTTTCGTAATTTACATCATCATCATATCAGCCCAACGACGTCCACTGCTGAACATAGGCCTCACCTAATTTCCGCCACTGCGAACGGTCCTTAACGTTACATAAGACGAATTAAATCATGGACAATCCTTTATAAATCGATGAATAAAATCGATTGTTCATTGTAATTATCGATGCAGTTTTCAAACTATGTTAAGGTCGACAAGGGTTACTATCTTGATGTAGCTGATTACAGATATTTACTCCAAGCATTTACTTTGTGTCCTTATGAGTCAGCATGGCGACGAATCTGTGGGAATTTGTTTGAACATTGACATAAGATGAAAACATAGCATTACGTCTTTTCCCTCGAAGGTGTAGGCAGAGATCACACCTATATTTTGCCAACTTAATATGGTCCCTTGTTACAGGGTGCATGCCATTAATGGAACACATCCATATTCGCATAACTAGAACCCAATATCGTTATTACCCGACTCGGGAATCGAAGCCGCTTACGTATCAGTTGTACACACTTCCTCGCTATCAAGGCTGTTATCTATACCTAATATAACAAAGCTAAAGTTGGTTTGGTTGAACGCGTTCATCTTAGGAACTGCTGGTCCGATCTGAAAAATGAAAACATCACGCTACGGCTAAGAGGAGTTGAGCAGCGGCCAAACAAAAACAACAGCAAGTTATATCAATCACAATTCTGAATAGACTACTTCAAACAATTTTTATAACTTTACACAACTCGCGAATCGAACACAATACCACCGCATATAAGACCTACGTAGTAAACCTATTAAACTCAAAGTTGCGGTATCACTATTGATCAAATTAACACGGAGTATTGTTGTCGGAAACCATAGACATATGAACGGAAGGGCACGTCGAGCGCGGTTTGCGAGCCGAGCGATTGATGAGCGGTATCTTCAAGTTTAGCCACGTTAGGGGTAGATAGGGGTGGGTAATAGAATCGATGGCGATGAAATACACCTAAACTTGTATGTGAGGTTTTAAGGGTTTCGATAAAAAATGTTTAAATAATGACTTGTATTTTTACGAGAGAAGATTTATATTAAATTCGCGTTATCACACACACACTAATATAAATAAACTCTAAAAGCGACAATTGATCAATGTGCTAGTTTTCATTCACATTTCTGAAGCAGTTTTCGATTACAGATTACATCTATACTAATATTATAAATTGGATGAGTAAACGAAAAAACTTAAAAACTAGTGGACCGATTTAAAAAAAATATTTTGCTGTTAGAAAGCTACATTATCACTGAGTATAGGCTATATAACATCACGCTACGGCTAATAGGAGCTGAGCAGTGGCCAAATAAAGAATGATGGGAGCGAAGCCCCGCCTGACTTCTAATAGTAGTTTATAAAAACACACAAACACACACACACAGAAACACACAGCCTCTCACCCCAAACGCATATAACGTCTCCGTTCCGTCGTGGGTAAAAAATAAATACACAAAAATAGCTCGTTTAATACTATGGATGCTGATTAATCTGAAAATATGTGTAAATGTGTCTTTTGTCATATAAGACATAACATCTTGTTTTTAGTCGACATCTTCATTAGTTTAAAAGTGTTGATCACTCTGTACACCTGAACTCTTCCATTTACATCTCTGTCATGTTGCCTCTTTTTAATAGCCTCAAATGTAGACTGGCCAGTGACCGTTTTAATAAAATCTGACTCGATGTGATCAAATTATCTTCACATAATCTAAAGTGACATTATTTGCCAAATATAAAGAATCAAACCGCAGTTAGTAAGACACAAATCTTTTGGCAGTAAACAGTTTTCTATGGCAATATTTATGTATTTTCACACCGCGAAAAATCCCAGTTTATTCTGAACAAATGTACCCTATAAGTTAAAAGCACAATAACAAGTAGTTGTCGTTTCTTTATTTACGACGGAACCCGATACTAGCGGTGTTTTTATTTATTTTAAACGTGTGAATAATGTTCCTTGTATGAGCACGTGATACTGTTATAGGGATGGGATCGGTTATCGATTGATTTAGGTTATCAGACGAAGGCTCTATTCAGCCAATGCTTGATAAATGTCTATCCGAAACTTAAATGACATGTTTTTTAAGAGAGATAAGACACAGTCTACCTCACCCGCCCAAACTGAGCACCTAGTACCTTCGCCATACAGAAGAGTGCAGGCTGCGGTAACCGCTTACCAACGTCGTGATATGAAAAAGGTACACTCAAATTGTGTGAAATAAATGAGACTCATGTGGAAACTCAAACTTAGTTTACTCCTGAGGGATAAGAAGCTGTTATAGATTGTGTGAATGCTATGATCCATTTTGGGTTGCTAAAAAGGCATTCTGTAAATTTCTAATTGTTTATTGTGAAGTTTGAATTCTTTAAATTTATTCATTTAATGTCGCAAACACAATTTGTAAAATTACTTCAATAAATTACCTAACAATACCAGTCGTTAATTCAACACTTCAACCTTTTAATTCTAAAATTATAGTCACTTGTCAGAAAGTCGTCTGTAAAACTGTAAACTTGTAAACATTTCACAACACTATTTGTGAATTGCTTACCGATGTTCGAGCATGGAGCGATATTTGTTACGTTTGTTTGTGCCACAACACTACGGTCTTCGTTGTGGTCGTTAACTGTAACGTCAGTTACATGCGGTAATTAGAAATGTTACTATTTCTAACAAGGGTTCACTTAATAATGACCGGACTTAACTAAAATTGAGGCGAGGTAAGAGGACAGAATATATCAAGTTATAAATAAACTATACAATTTAAATATTTAATCGCAAGTAGGTACCTATAATATTTTAATTTATTTTTATGATTTTTTTGAGTTAGATGAGGCCAAACTTAATTAGCGTAATGAAGGTATACCTATTACCTACATCTGCCTATCCCTTTGGAGAAAAAGACTGTGTTTGCTATGTTTCGCTGTTTTTTAAGAGACACATAAATATAGATTTATTGAAAAGCGGCACATTTTCTAAAAGACGTGCCAGATAGTTGTAAACTTGCTTTCCACAGAAGTGACCGCGTGGTTTGTATGAAATTTGGTTTACAACAGCTGGCTAGATGGGTCATCTCTGTTGCAAGGCAAATTTATAACCGTGTAGCACGTGTTTAAGCATTTACATATTTTCATCGAATTCACTAGAAACACAATCTAGATACCTAGTCTAAACTCTAAATAGGTATATGTAGCGCTCGCTAATTTAATCTTATGTAAATTTAACCTACCTACATTGACAAATAAATATTTTTGTTTCTGTTTAAAGTATAAAGCCAAAGTAGAGAAATTACGCATTAAAATAATACTTCAGTAGGTAATATAATGTTACAGGCGAGTAATGGACTCAAAATGACTTTCTCATCATCATCATCAGCAACCCATTAAGTCCCACTGCTGGGCTCGGGTCTCCTGCTCGGTCCTAAATAAAAATGACTTTTCTAGCCATTAATTCGTATCAAAAATCTCTACAATATTTTTCCACTGAAAAAGTTTTATAAAAAATATTACAAGTACAAATAAATTGATGTATCTGAACAAGTTTGTAAATAATATTTGTAAAGAAAATTTTATATTTCGTGTATCGACACCATTTTATTTTAAAAATCGTACAATATATTTCTTATATCGAAAGTAAATAATAATATATGTAAATATAATGTTAGTCCGATTTTTTGGGTTCCGTAATCAATGGTTTTATAATGTAAATATCTTTAAAACGCATCATTATCCCCGTTTTGTTTTTCTTTTATTGTAATGAAAGTCCACTTTGCCAATATCGAAGTCAAAGCCAAACTGCTGGATACAGCCATCAACCGGGCACAGAGAAATGTGCTGCACAGCTAATTGTTTTTTTTTCGGATTTAAATTGTATTGTCTCGTGTGAATATAAAGTTATTCTTTCTTTCTTACATTGGTTGCCAGATATTGAGAATTTCATGACAGAAAAACCCAATACCATTTTTGCCCGATCCGATCGAACCCGGAAACTCTCGGGCAGCAGTCATGTACACTTTCACGCTGTACAACCAAGCTAGCTAAAAGTATTGAAAAGTGAATAGATACACAATTTGTATAATACCCACTTCTTATACGTTCAACAAGCGCACACTCCCAAATAAATGTGATTACCATGTTTTACGTGGAGCGAACAATTTCTAACGAATCCCATTGAGTCGATATCGACATCGAGAACAATAAAGCATGCCATTCACAGCGCTGCCAAGCTTGCCAAGTGGGCCTGTCGCATATCACGACGACTTCTGTTTACATTCTCTTGTAAAATATTGTTATAGTACACCATTAAAGTTTATATTACTGTGCAATTGATGGTTTCGCTTTATTTGGATGTCGTGGAATGAGGTGAGTGTCGTATTGTGAATGGGATTTGTGTTTTATATCCGAGAATCAATATTATAGGATGTTGCAGTAAAAAGTACTTTCAATACTAATGAATATTTTAAATTAATCTTTTTTATTGAGCATCCTTTATGAAGTAAGAGTGATAAATAAAATTATTAAAAAAAAGTATTTTCAAAAAGTCATTGTAGGAATATATTGTGATTAGATTTACTAACTTAACTTTCTATCGATAGGTAAATATACAGAAGGTAATAGATACCGAAAATAGATTTATCGGTTCAGGCTCAGAATGTCCCTTTCCCAAAATGTCCCTAGGTTTCAAATAGTCCCTTTCCCAAAATGTCCCTTTCCCATAATGTCCCTTTCCCAGAATGTCCCTTTCCCGAAACGTCCATTTCCCAAAATGCTCCCTTCCCGAAATGTCCCTTTCCCAGAATGTCCCTTTCTTACTTCAGCTATGCGGTAAACCGGTAATATTTAAATAACATAAGCCAAGTAGTCAATCAACTTTTTAATCACATATAATTAAAGGATATAAAATATCAAAATGTCGAAAGCAAAAAACATAAATACATTATAATATTAATATTTAGTACACTACATATACTAACATAGTTGTAAGCCATTGTATACTAACACATTTTCAATTTTAATTTAATTTATTTTCAATTTATTTTTATTTTATTGTTCATTATGGAAATTATTTCTGAAATAAATGATATATAATATTATAGTATATTTATGTTTTTTACTTTTGACATTTTGGTATATATTGTGTGTATGTATTGTGTATATTATATACTGTGATTAAAAGTTGATTAACTAAGAGGTTATTAATCTGAGATTAAATACTTGGCTTATGTTTTTAAATATTCCTTTAACCGTTTACTATATACATATAATATTATATATTAATATTATGATGTATTTATATTTTTTGCTTTCGACATTTTGATATTTTATATCCTTTAATTATATGTGATTAAAAAGTTGATTGACTACTTGGCTTATGTTATTTAAATATTCCCGGTTAACCGCATAACTGAAGTAAGAAAGGGACATTTTGGGAAAGGGACATTTCGGGAAGGGAGCATTTTGGGAAATGGACGTTTCGGGAAAGGGACATTCTGGGAAAGGGACATTATGGGAAAGGGACATTTTGGGAAAGGGACTATTTGAAACCTAGGGACATTTTGGGAAAGGGACATTCTGAGCCTGAACGGATTTATCATCAATGTTGAAAGGCTACAAAGCTGAAAAGGTGATGGACATAAACACATCGTAACCGACAGCGTGCATTTACAACTTGTCTGAAATCTGGAAAAGTTAGCCTCGAATAGCACTACATAGGTTTTTTGTTGGCCTGTTCAAAAGCTTACTCCAAAGGGTTTCTCTGTTGTATGCCAAATACGTCCATTCTTCAGCAAAAGCATACAATATAGGACAAAAAAGTACTACTTTGTGAATTCTGATCATTGAATAGAGATGCCTTATTTCCTTTTAATGGTTCGAGTGACCATTCCTACGACCATGAACTGAAAAACAATATAACATCGGAAGAATGCGCGATCCGAAGTATTTCCCAAGGCCTATATCTTGTAGATATCATCGCATCGCAGTTTTGTGTACAATCAAAAGATTTATTTTTTCCTTTATTTATTTTATTTAACTACCTCGGTGGTGCAGCGGGAAGTGTATAAGACTACTGTGCAAAAGGTCCCTGGTTCGATTTCCGGTCGGGTGAAAATGGTATTAAACAAATGGTCCCTGTTGATGACAATAGCCTTGCCCCCTATTTCATGGGACCAAACATAGCTGGCGAAATGTGGGTGTGAAACACCTCTGCCTACCCCTTCGGGGAAAAAGGCGTGATGCTATGTATGTATGTATGTTATTTTTACCCGACTGCCAAAAAACACTATATGGGCTTGCCCGAAATAAACGTTTTATTATTATTATTATTATTATAAAAAGGAGGGTAATATTTTTGACAGTCTTCGAAAGCTCTAAAATATCGCTAGTCGCATTTCTATACGATGAATCGATTTGCAGCATCACTAGTAAGGCTTATAAGAGGTTCCTAAGTCTGAGTCGGTGCCACGTCGCCACTTCACCTGTAATCCGATCTCTCAAGTAGACACTGGACCGTGTAAGTTTCTGTCGTCCGAGATATTTCCTCGAGAGAAATGTTTTACGTCTTTTTCTTCAATTAGATTTAGTTTTAATGGAGATTTATTGCATCTTTGTTTTTAAATTGATGTGAATTTCTATTGAAAGAACCATGCTCCTTTTTATATACCATGATGATGGTAAACAACATTACGGTCCGTCTAATGGTAAGCGGTTACCGTAGCCTATTGACTTCTGCAAAACCAGGAGCATCACAAACATGTGCATTGCTGATCCATGAAAACCCTATTTGTGTGGGTTATACGTTTAATAATAATACAATAGACTGTATTCGTATCTTAAGTATGATACATGGTGTAACTGTTTTATGTCCCAATAAATAAAATAATAAATTGATATTTGCTCCCATGTTATTTTTCTCTTTTTTTCTTCGTGAAAAAAAAAGTTTATGTAGTCATTACTCATTGCCGAGGTTAGAACCTGGGGTTTTACTACAATCGCACCAAATATTCGCTACTACCATTTTTGTGTTCAAGTTTTTGTACTATTTTGTACGAAAACTTAAGTTTGACGTCTGAGCTATTTGCACGTAGTATAACGTTCTATGTTTCGTTATTTACATAATATCTACATTTCTATTGCAGAGAAGACACCTTGTACATCATTTTGTACTTATACTCAGGGTTGTCCAAAATATGTCGCATTTTTTGCAGTAGAAAAGTTCGTCTGTGTGTCTCATGGCAAGATGTAACTGAAATAAACTTCTAGATTCCTGATTGATCCGCAGAATGAATCTAATACCTCTTACGCTGCAGTCAAAACATTTGCTGCCTTTGATGACAGCCATCATCAGAGGAGTTTGTGGCTTGCATCCAGGGCGATACTGCAGTCTGAAACAGATGACAATACACTTCTTATTCTTAAGGCGCCATCTTCTGCCGAAGTTTGACAACTATCATAGAGACTAGGATTGTCAAATCAGCAGCTCGATGTTAATACTACTGTTGCACTGGTGCAAGTTTTTGTGCCAAAATATTCTTCTCCTTCGACAGTACACGGGTATATTAAAAGAAATCTGATTTCTTTATTTTTCGACAACCCTAAACACTGAAATAACTAAGAAACACGTATGCATACTGACATAAGTTGCAATTGTCGAATTTTATGGTTAATTTAACAAAACAGCCACAGTTGGGAGTGCAACGTTGTATGTAAGGAGTTCGTGAAAAATGTCCCTGCATTTGTGATCAGTTACGAGAGAGTGTGAATATATTAGATGTCTCTGTGAAGGATGTTATTTGTCTGTCGGTGTACGTGGAAGAGTTTTCAAATTACTTAATGAGTGGTAAGGTTAACAGCTAGAGTTCCGATGAAAATCAGCGATTTTGTCGCTTTTTAGAGGTTAAATGCTATTTTTAGAGGTTTAATGCTGCAACTACGATGGAAAACGCGATGCAGCATCAATGCAGTCTTCGAACGTCTGTCATATATATAGGTTTTGTATGAAAAGAGAGACATAGTTATCTTTCGTATTTAAAAGTATAGATTTTTTTTTTAACAATAATATGGATTTCTGAGGTTACTTGGCTCAAAACAATTTAAGCTTAATTCTTTTATAACAAAAAATAAATTTCAGATCCTAATGTGCAGTATATTCTAGCCACGTTCAAACAATGACTCTAGCTATATAATAGATACACTATACATTCCTCCACAAGTAAACCCGCAAGCGGGCGCTAGTGTTAACAAAACAGAACTGACTGAAATAGCATGAATATTTGAGGTGAGGGATAAAGAGGTGGAATTCACCAGTCTCAGGTCCAAGTGTGTTTGACTCAGAACTCGTACATACATAAATTATACGGATTAAGGCCTTTACCCACTCCCGGGGACATAATATGAATGCGCTTTTACCTTATTATTTGGCACGAAAAATGAGAGAGACCATCTATTAAGATAAATAGATTGTGACAGATAATGTCTAAGGCAAACATCCAGAGGTCGACATCCGAAGATAGATGGACCACATGGAGTTACGTATAGACTCTGCCCACCTAGCGAAGGACCGGACCTGGTGGAGGAAAAGAGTCACGATCCTCATGAGGGAACGATTAAAAATGAAAATAATGTAAAATAATGTTTTGTAATGTTTTACTACTGACAATAATTGGGCCTAACAATAACCATGAAACCAATGTCGAAATAAAAATTTAAAAAATAATCCTAAGGCTTGGCCTAAAAATAAACGCAATTACGTTGATTGAGATAAAAACATCTTTTCATCGTCATATCAAAACCAATCTCAAAGATGGCTGCCTACTGTTTGTAAAAACGGTCCGTAATTTAATGTTAATTTTCTGAATTTATTTCCTGGTAGTTGTTTTATACAGTAGCGAACTAAGACCCTGAGTTGCAAAGAATTCACGAAGATAATCCGCCGCTAGTATATTTCGGATATTTTACGTACGTTTGTGATATTGTCCGAGACAGTGGGTGAAAGCCTTTATAGGGACGGAATTGAAATCATTCTAAAATTCCACTTGCGAGCATCAGACCCTTGAAAATAAATTGAAATATACCTCTATGATAATTTTGGGCGAAAGTTGGTGATTGGACGGACTTGAAGTTGGAGGATCTACAGATATCGTTATGTGAATCTGGTCCCTTGTAAATTAATTGTTGTTTAACTTACAACAATAGATGGAATATGTTTTATTTATTCGAAAAATTACATAAAACCAGCAGCGTTATAGAGCTCTGAGTAAAAGTCAAATCAGTAATGATAAGACTGTCTCTAATTAGGTTCTTATCGTTTTTTAATGTTTGATGGACATCTTTTGGATCGATTTTGATAGAAATATGATACATCGGAATCTGATTTTTGGTAGACTTACAGAAGATAAAGTTTCTACAGTAAAATATACTCGTTATTCTGTTGTAGGCTGTCTATAATTTTTGTAATACTATTCTGGCTCATTTCTTACATTAGGATTTAAAAAAATTATATCCTGGCCTTTCATTGCCTCAACATTATTTGAAGCCAAAATCCCTTATTATACTATACGCATAATATTGAGACGCTGACTCCAAATAAAACGAATGTTGCGAAATTTTGCATTCAAAAAGATATCGAACAATGAGAAATTGAGAAAAATACTGAGTTCCTCTGCCAAGTCGTTGGCGAATAGTTCCACGGTTCACGGTTAGCCGCCCAGCCGTACGGCAACGAAATATGAATGAACTAGAGGGTTCTAGGAAGTTCTACAAAGTCTAGATTCTACGACATTATAAGTGGGTATGTTAGGATGGTTTACTGTAAGTCAAGTGATTCGTCCAGGATGCTTTTGTACTGCTTACATAGAGGAGTACTTGTTTAGAATTGAAGTAGATATTATTATTTTATTTATTTATTTTTAAGAAAGATAATAATACAATATATTTTAATAAAAATAGGTTTTTAAAGGTTGTTATTAACAAGCTTCCACATGTAGATATTCCGAAACAAAGAGTAACTTACTTTAAAAATAAAAGAATAAAAACATAATAAACAACAACCAAACGATGGAGAATTACCGCAACAGTAACCAAAAAAAAAAAAAATATTTTACCACATTCACGCAGCGCCATCTAGTCCCAAGTTATTTTGTCGGGATTCTATTATTTTTGACTATAATTTAAAAATCTAAGAAACGAATACAGCGTTTTTTATGCCCAAATAATACCCGCAGCTCTTTATCTATATATATTCAAATGAGCGTGTTTCTCTTGCAAAGGCGCTAAATATCTTTTTCAGATACCTGAACCTGAGAACTTAAACTTTTGTTTTGTGAAATTCACAAAGAAGTCATATATATACTGTATAGTCTTAGACAAAGCAAGCATCATACCGAATTATAAAAATAACATTCAAATTGGTAGAGCCGTTCCAAAAATACCAGAACTTATGTTTAAATACACAAAAATTGCTCGTTCAACAATTATTGAAATCATCTGCATGAAAATTCGAAATAATTATTTACTGCTGTTTGCTTATTTTGTCCATAATTATATTATTTATGGTGTATACTATGCATGTCTGTTACAAGTCTGCATTTATGACTGTCACCGTGGCGCAGTGGTTAAGGTGGTCGCCTCGCCACTACATCGCCGTGCTGGGTGACGTGGGTTCGATTCCCACACGAGACAAATATTTGTGTGATTCATAGATATTTGTTTCTAGTCTGGGTGTACTTTGTGTCCGTTAGTTTCATGTTTGTAAAGCTCCCCGCGACACAGGGCTTTGTTCCCTAGTGCGGGCGTTGTCTTTAATTAGAAGAAAAAAAAGTTTAAGAAAATTATCATAAACTACATATACGAGTATATAAAAAATAAGTAGGTATTATTGTCCTGCCTAATTAATTAATTAAAATTATGGTCATGAACAACATTAACGTAAAAACACGTCATCATTAGACTTATCCTTCAACTCCTTTACACAATAACTTATCTAATCTAATATAATATAAGGTAGTAGTGAAAAATAACAGTATAAAACAGGTATCGAACGTGTTATCTTATAAAATCTAATGAGTGGTGTACACTGCCTGTACATGTCTTACTATTACAACACGTCCATTACTGACCGTATCGAATTCGCTGGCTTGGACAATGATGGATGAAGCCGTGGAGCGGGCATTGTGCACATATTTTGTTTCATAGAGACTACGTACTGGATTTAAAGGTTGGTTGATCTTACGGTACTGGGAATCGGAAATATAATAGCTAATGCGAAATTAAGACATTTTATTTATTTTTTATTCTGTCTTTGAGAATGTTATCTATAAAACAGATCTTTTAAAGACATTTTAAAGACTCAAGCTTGCAAACAAGCTCACCAAAAGGGCGTAAGCACCATGAAGATACTGTACATTTAACATGGTAATAAATAGGGTAGGCCCTAAATTCGATGAAGGTTAGATGAAATTAAAACAACTTAACGAACGCTCCCATTGTTCTTTATTATGGCCTCTGCTTCACCTCCAATTGGCCGTAGCGTGGTGTTATATGCTTATGTTGCTCAATGATAATGTAGCTTTCTAACGGCAAAAGAATTTTTGAAATCGGTCCTGTAGTTTTTAAGTTTATTCGTTACATACAAAAATATAAATCTTTCCTCTTTAAAGTATTGTTATAGATATAGATTACGGTGCGTACTAGATACCACATCCACTTATCACACACAACATCGTTCAACGTCAATAGCCATTAAGGTGCACCTTTTGATGTGCTTAGCTCCACGGACTAAGATCGTGATAAGATTTGATTGAATCTGCGCCTGCGCAACTACAATAATAATACAATAACGCAGGTAATGCTTCTTTATAATTACTTGCATACCGCCGTTAGTTATTGTATTACATTGTATTGTTTTACGGTTAAATAACAGCTGTCGGTTACAGATTTAATCGGACAAGTTCACCGATATTTTATCGGTCGATTTTTGGTTTTAGATAGGATTTATTTGTTGCACTTCTGCTTAGTCCTTTGAATAAAAGGCTTGATTATATGCTATTATAGATTTATGATATAAAAGGTGTAGATTTGATGCTATTTTTTTTAGTATAGAATATTTATTTTTTTCCAAAATTATGGTACATGTAGTTCTTAGAAAATAATAGTTTCACATATTCTACCGACAGTCGGTGTAGAAACGTTCCACCAGTCATATTTTTGAACTCTGACAATGTACCCCTATCTAACATGACACCTATCAAACCTGGCGAAATATAGGTGTAATGCACCTCTGCCTACCACTTTGGGGATAAAAGGCGTGATGCTACTTTACATATTACTGACGCATGCAAAGTAAAGACTCGAAGACAATCGATTAGAATGTATTTTGTACTCGAACTTCAAATTATAATGTCAAGTGATGTCAAAAATGGTTATGTGTGTGTAATAATATTAGTTTTTTTGATTAATTTGTCTTATTAATATTAAATAACATTGTACACAATAAATAATAAGGAATCTTTTCCAAGAACTAACAATATCGCTCGAAGTTTTAATATGTACCGTTATTTGATTGTTTCATGAGGTCGGAACTCCCAAGGTCCAATGTTATCGATATTTTGTGCAGTTGTAGTGTTCCTGTACCGTACACCGAAGTGGCTAGTGGGTCGGCAGTGAGATTGGACGGACCAATTGTCTGTAGGGCGGCCATCTTGTGGGTTTAATATTGAGACTCCTAGAATTGATGGGCAGAGATTTATCTGCCATCATAGCTAGGAGCCTGGATTTTTTCTTTATTTTAAATTGTTAGAAAAATCTTAGGTGTTGTTCGGGTGGTCGCGGGTTCGCCCGGATGGTGGCGCATAACCAAAAAGTTTTCTAATTTCTCTTCTCATTAGAACCTTCCTCAGGCTACAAATAGTATTAATAGTAATAAAAATCTCAAATTCAGCCATTCTCGAGTTTTGCCCTAACAGCTTATTTAGTTATTCTGTTTTATTGACATAATTGTGTATAATAATGTTAGAAAGTAAGAGTAAGTAAAGAAAGTTAAGTAGTTTAAATAATAAAAATACCTACATACACTAAAAGCATGGTCACCCCTAGGTACAGTCACGCTCGGCGGTCACGGCTCCGCTTCATTACCGCAATGTTATTTTCAATCATAACTATAAACAGGTATTGTGTGACTAACTGTACTTGCGACTGTGACGCGTCTGCGAAGTAACTTTCGTTCTAACAAATTGTATGAATAGGAATACAGATAGGGTTACCAGATACAAAATGATTTTTTTTAGGACGGAGTTACAAACAGTTTAAAATTATTTTGAGTGTGTACAAGAGCTTTGTAAAAATGGTATCTATTGGATATTCTCTTAAAATTTTGTAAAATGAGGCATAGAACACCTCTATCTACCTATTCGGAGAAAAAAGATTTTTTTATAACGTAGTAGGTATTCGGTCCCATGTACCTATATAATAATATAATATTATAATAAATTGAACACAGGACTACTTGCGTAGCAGTCGTACACACACACTTTGCGCCAGGAAGTCAGACCAGGATATTATATAGGGCTCAAAATGACTTCACGGCTAATAACTGAATTCAGAATTCAGCCTATTATACCACGCTGGCCAGACGGGTTGGTATAGAGGGGGCACCACATTTTAGATTGAAATGGGGCAGCAACATTCCGTCGCTACACGGAAAAAATAAATATTAATTTTTAAAACTATTTACATAATTATACTTTATAATAATTTAATTATGTGATGGCGATTCTTCTTACCTACATTCATTAATAACATTCAGAGAAATATTACAGCCAATACTAACCGTAAGACCAGAGGCAGAAACCAATATGATATCGATAGATCGTCAGTAGATGCACGTCGATCAAGTATGGACAAAGTCTAACTGTTGATTGGCAGTCTATTTCAAAGCGATCGGAGCTCAATTTAGCCACGATATTGAATTGTAGAGTATTGAGATGCTATTTACTGTATTAAACCAGTTTCTGAATACAGTTTCGCTCGTACGGTTATCGTTGAATAAAAGTCTATGTCCTAGATTCAATGTATGTCTAATTTTTATTATATAGTAAGTTAAATTGGTTTAACCATCGTGTAATCGAGATGGTTATAATTACTAAGGAAATAAAATAAAATGTTAATTTCTTTATCAGTAGGTACATTCCATTTATAAAGCTTGTAACTAAACAGGCTAAATTCCGTCCACATTCTTTGGAGGACCCGTGCCCAGCAGTTGGACTTTAATGCAAATGATGATGTGCTGAAGGCTTGTAACTTATTAATTATATAATTATAAAGTTGTGTCAACTAATTTTGAATTTTGACAAAAAATTATGGTTAATTTTCAAATACGTTATTTGATTATTATTACCTAGTTATAAACTTGAACTTTCCCCGTCACACACCATGGTCATAGTCGTGTGCATCCCAGGTCCGACTGTGCAATATTTCCTTCCCACCATTTGGGAAATCTGTACAGGATTTTGTACCTTATCTTATTCAACCGGTATCGTTACGTTTCTCCCAGTTCAACTTAAAACTAAAACTAAACTTTACACTTCTTCTGATAAACGAATCTAGGAATTTATATTCCGATGTTAGCGTTCGTGTTTTATAGTTAAACACCGGTGTAGAGTTGTGGCCCGATCCGGGCTGCAGTGTTGTAGCCCGGCCCGGGCTGCAACACCAGCTTAGCTCGAAGAAATCACGATTTACCTACGTGCTTTACAATGGCTGCTATAAGGGTGACGATTTTGTCATGAGCTGAGCGATATTTTTGAGTCGGAACGATATAGCGATTATTGGAATTATAAAAGCTTTCATCTTAAACTACTGTTACTTAAGCTACTTACTACTTACTTTGCTGCTGGGCAAAAGAACATCTCATACAACTGTGGTAGTTATAAGCAAAATTTTTAGCAAACATTGAAAGGTTATTTTGTAAAATAAAAATTAATGAAGTGCATTGGCAAAAGCATATTTACAACAATAAAAACGATGCCACTGCAAAATATGCAGCTTTACATAATGTGTCTGTTTCTACTTACTATTTACTTTATTAAATAAAAAATCTGTCACTATTTGTGTAACTCTAAATCTGTCAAACAATCTTATAAATTGCACAGTGGTGTTTAACACGTTAAGACCGGAAATATATTTTGTAAGCTAATTAATAATTTGAAGTGCCACTTTTATTTGCTGTAGTAGAATTTATCTATTATTTATGAGGACGTGCTTAGGAGAAATATTTACGCACAAATAGTAGCTCTGAGTGGTGTTTGTATCCGTACTTTGTTTCCGTTAATTGTATTACAGTGCAAAACTAGCAAATGCAGTTATCATATCAACCCACAAACGTCCCGTGATTATGGAGGAAATTTGGCCTACTATACCACACTGGCCAGACGAGTTGGTATAGATAGATAGGATTATGTTTCGAATTTTCCTTTTTCTCGCAGTGCTCTTGTCTGCTTAAGGTTAGGTGCCTTAGTCACCGTTGAAATGAGGACGTTATGTAAATGTTATGTAAATGAGGACATTATGTATCTAAATCCGTCACTATACGGCAAATGCAATACAAAGCTAGATACCTAGTGCGAGTGGTAGGTTTTACGTTTTTATTCTATCCGCTCCGCTTATATACTAAGTTTAGTGTCACGTAAGACGCACGGAGCTCACAAGTTTGTGTCCGTTTGTTTACCTCGCCTTAATCCCTCGCTCTAGCCAAAGATGCTCCACTTTCGAGAAACTTCATTTTGTCATTCACGGATTTATTCATAATTCAATCTTTAGTGCTATAGATATACGTTCTAGTATGCCTTTTGTGTTTCATAACATGTTTTATTTTTAGTTGAAGGAGAATATACATTATAAAAGAAGGTGGGAATAGTGGAGAATAATAACTACAAAGCTAAATAAAATTACATTTACCACTATGTGGCAATCGCAATTTAAAAAAAATACTTTTTCTTATCTTAATAATCTACGTATTTCCTTTCCCAAGAAAGTGAAGCAAAATTGTTAATCAACTTAATGCTCAAATTAGTAATAATTTGTTATTGATGTTTAGGGTTCCCTTCTATTACAAGTAAAAATATTCTGGAAAAGAATATCATTAACTGAGTTGTAATACTTTCTTCACCATTTACAATCTATTATGTTCCACTGATGGGTATAGATCTCTTCAAAGGACAAGGGTATTGGCCATCCATCTGCTACCATGCTGCCTTCAAATTTCGATACAGAGTTTTGTTTCAAATCTATATTTTAAGAAGTATAAGTCCAAATTAACTCAGATTTTTTTTTATTTGTTAGAAATAAAAATGCTTTGTTTTCTTACGATTAAATGTTTTATGACACCAGACAAAAGTTGAAACATTTCATCCAATATCGCGTTTATATTGAAAACCGCAAGAATATTTCAAGCTTATTGCATTAGCCTTACCGCACTTTTAATTAATAATATTGTACGGAACTCCCTAATTTCAACTCAGTCTTTTTTTTACGTATTATCTTCAAAGAGAAGCAATAGATTCAATTAAGATATATTTTTAATGAACAAAAGACCGACCTTTCGTTTAGTTTATCAAAGCGTTGGGAAAGCCGCTTTAAAAATTGTGCTATTTATTTTTTCTTCATAAAATCTGACGGTTTCTACAGATAGCCTTCGTTTGGCCATCGACTTTTTTTGTTTAGTTTAATATTTTAATGCGAATTTTTTTCATTTATATTAGTAAGATCTATCAAATTATACATTTCTAAGCATAAAAGCCCCCAGCCCAGTTATGTTTAAGATATTTTACTAATAATAAAAAAAAATATGTTTGTATATTGCGAAAGTATAAATGGAGATAATTAAGATGTTCATTTTTAAATTCAATGGCAGAAAGCAACTTGTTTTATAAAAAAATATGTAAATTGGTCTGTCTACTTTTACTTAACGAGTAACGCCGCGGGCGGTCGCTAGATCAAAACAAATTAAAAAAGTACAACAGTTGACCTGTCCTCAACATAACTACTAATACCAAAGTTAAAATATCCAACTAGTATTTAAAATGTAAATGTCAAAATAAAAGTTTGTTTGTTAACAAAGTACACAGTTCGTTAGTACGTTTCACAAAGAAAAGTATTGCCGATGATAAATATTCATTTAAAACTAGCTTTTATAGAATAAAAAGTCAAGTAAAACAACAATAAACTAACTGAAGAGTACTGAAATTTTTCGTTATTAATTTCGCGCGGTCTTTTAATATTTATAAAATCTAATAATAAAAATCCCAAAAAATAGTAAAACAACCTATATAAAAAAAACAAAGAATTTATGTTTTCAGTCTTTTTTCATCTTCAAGGCTAAAAAACAGTAAATTAATTAATTATTCTTATAAACAGTGAATTTTTAAACGTATACCTGTGCTTCTCGATTTGATTGATCTTGATGTCTTAAAATTGTTTTGGAAGATTTCACTTCTGAATTACATACAGCTATTAGAACTAGAAAAATTTATAGTGACATAATATTGATGTCAGTTGAGCAAAAATAAAAACTGTAATTGATCATAGCTATATTTTTTTCCCCAAATTACGTAAATAGGGAATAGGAATACTGCTTGTGGGGCTCGAACTCACACCATTCACTATAATTCAGTAGTTAAGTATTTTTTAATCATTACGCCACACGTGCAATATAACCTACGAATTTTATAAAAAGCAAATACAATTTATTCCGTAACGTCATCTCAAGTAAATCCTTCACAAAATAACACAAGAGCACGTAATACCCGTGACGTCATAGTGCAATCTTACTGCACCACTCGCCCCCAATACTTTACTGTTATACTTTTTAAAATCCCCTTCCCAACCGATATTTATGAAGAAAATAACAAAAAGAAGTGATTTTTTTTGTTCCCGCTTTTTCCACTTTATCACACTGTGCAGCAGGCAGGCTTAGTATTAAGAAATGAAGGCTTTTAATATTATGAAGCTTTTGTTTTTAAAGGCTTTTTTAATCTATTGAGCTCTTGATAATCGGTCTTTTGAGATAGTTCAGACGGTTTTTATTTGAATGTCGGAATCCGGAACGGAACACTGTTTTGTTGACGTAGTTACAATTTAGTATGTTAGTATATTAAATTTTTTAAACTTTCACTCGGCTCGCCTATAGCTGGCGAAATGTTTGATCAAATCCAAATATCGCCGTCAATGATTGCTGGAGACACACACACCGCTGCCTACCCCATCAGGAAAAAGGTGCGAGGTGCTATATTATGCTTATTATTCAGATATAACAATTTAAAATTTACAATGGCTAGTTAACAAAGCAACTTTAGCTATTCTATTTAGAACAAAATTACAGTTTATGTTTCATCTCCAATACATCGTTATTGATCTTACAATATACGGCTAACACATGTTCGGGGCGTGGCACTATCATTTATGATACGCCCTCCTGTCAAACCGATAGCTCTGAGCTTGCTTAGTTTAGATAATTTGTAGTTTGACCGGTTTTTTGTTTAGCCTTTTGATTGTTTTAAGATAATGGAAAGCAACAAGTAACGGCAGTACACCTAGACTAGACTTAAAACTATTTAAAGATTATACTGTTTTTTTTATTATTGTGTGTATGAGTACGTCTCTTCTCCACGTGTATTTGGCTGGACCGATATTTATGAAAATTTTGTGTTTTACTTTAGATTAGGAGCTTATTGTCATACTCAGAGACATTACTTAACTTTAAAATTTATTTAGTAAAAACGTGTTATACTTAAGTACGATTATTCAATGAAAAAAATGTGTTAATGACAGATTACTGCTCGCCGTCTCTGAGTGCGACAGTAAGTATGTTCCGCTGCTATCAAATACCAGAAAGGGGCAGAATAATGTCTGTTCGTGTCTTCCACTAGATATTTTTCGTTCTTCTTAGATCCATAACTATGTTTATAAGATAGTCACAAAAATTGTTTAGTATACAGGGTCTGTCGTAAGTATGGATAACCCGTTACCTGCAGGTAGCTCTGATGTCAGGCTGGGTCACCAAAATTGCAGCATTTGTTGAAAAATCGAAATTTCGACATATTGCTTGCTTAAGTTCACATTATCATACTTTTTTATAATCTTCACATACTAGACATGTTATTAAGACAATGGGCAGCTATAGAACCGTACTTTTTTTTCACAATCAAGGGTTAAAACTACAAGAAAAGAAAAAAAAATCAGAAAAAATTGCTTTAAATGTTAATTTAAATAATGTTTAACGTTAATCAGGACTCAAAATGTAATTAAATTGGATAATGCAAGACAAAAAATTACACCTAAATAACTAATTTTGTTGAAATGACAACCAATTGAATGAGCAAAGGCGCATTATTAAAAAAAAATCTAAATGTGTATACAATTTTCACACCGTTGGCAACCCTGAAATAAAAATATGATTTTCTTGCAGTCTGACATCAGAGCTACCTTCAGGTAACGGGTTATCCATTACTTGCAGACCCTGTATATACCCCACCAATAATTTGACAACAAATGCAACACAAAGATTGCACAAACCTTTCCCAAGTTAACGACATCGATCAGACGAACGCGCGAACATTTTTCATTACGATATAAGTTCGCCCTCTACCGTTCGTTGTTATTACAAAAGTAACTTATATTATGTGTAAAGTTACTCGTGTTTTTGTGTAAACTACAATTACTATCTTGTTTCATGACGTCGGCCAAGAATATATACCGACAGACAGCGGAGCAAGAAATTCTAATATTGAGTTTCTTTGCCATGAAATTGAATTTTTTCCTGCTGTGAGTTGTGGTGTATAGAGCTCATTGGGGAGGGAAGGGGTGCTATAAGTGGCAACACTTTCATGATGACCCTGGTGTTGCAGGCGTCTATAGGCTACGGTAACCGCTTACCATTAATATAATATAATATAATATACTACCACAATCACACACATTATATTTGCTTGTGTTATGGGTACTAAACAACTGATATACTACTTAAATACATTTTTTCTTTGTAAATACATACATATTATAGATAAATTACACCCAGACACAGAACCAACCTTGATGCTCATCACACAAAGATTTGTCCTGGGTGGGGATCGAACCCACGACCTCCGGCTTAGCAGTCAGGGTAACTAACCACTAGACCAACAGGCCAGTCTAGTCTAGTCTTAGGCGGTTCGTAAACGATTTGTAACCGTCGTGGTATAAAAAATGCTCACTCTCTATTACATTTTAGTAATTTCTATTTAAGTTACACTTAGGAAATAAGATTATACTAACCAGTGGACATGTGATGCCTAGTAGGTAAATAAAGTTTATCTTATTATAGAGTAGAAGGCGCGCCGGTCTTGGCTCCCTTCGTGCTTTATTTGGCTACTGCTCAGCTCCTATTAGCCGTAGTGTGATGTTATATAGCCGTAGTGTAGTATGTTGCATTGCATTCGGTGAGCTGGTTATTTACATACTTATAATAATATAAGTCCTTGCTAATGTCATAATAGTTTATTTCACGAAAACAGAAAAAAAAAGTTTGCTCCCGTAGCATTGCGGTGCTGAAATATTCTTTACGATCATCGAGGTTAAGCGACGTTCGGCAAGGTCAGTCCATG
This sequence comes from Laspeyria flexula, assembly GCA_905147015.1. Classification (NCBI taxonomy): domain Eukaryota; kingdom Metazoa; phylum Arthropoda; class Insecta; order Lepidoptera; family Erebidae; genus Laspeyria; species Laspeyria flexula. The sequence continues at coordinate 587,883 of LR989974.1, forward strand.
ATGGGTGACCGTTTGGAAGGGTTTGAAACGTTGGCAAAGCGATCGAGATGCCTCTGGTGTCTCAAATATTTGTAGCCTATAATAACCTTCTCCATCAATAAAATAATTTTTCAAATCGGACCATAGTTCTTGAGATCTTAGCGTTCAACCAAACAAACAAACTCTGCAGCTTTATGATATTAGTATAGATTACATAGTACCTAACATAGCTGGCGAAAGGGGGGTGTTTATGATACACGTCTGCTTACCCCGTCCAGAATAGGCGGCTTGACGATATGTCATATGTTATGACTGTATGACAACACATGACAAATCTAAATAAATAAACACTTCACAAACATCAATAGCCAATAGACACGTTTCAAACTTACATACAAAACTTGTTACTTCAACATCGTTGTTACAATTTCAAACCAAGTCATAATTGGCGATGTCGACGTCTCATTATATCATCACGCCTCGATAAATAACAGGGTGCTACTTATTCCAATACTCATGTTACAACTTGCAGTAAAGTTTTGTTCACACTTCCTACTAATATTATAAATGCGAAAGTTTAAATGAAGTCTGAAAAAAGTTTTTTAATTGTGGATATATCTATACCTATTAATATTATAAAGCTGAAGGCTATAAGACAATAACATCATGCTACAACCATATGGAGTTGTTCAGGCGTGATTGACTAACAAACATTCATCCATCATCATCATCATCATCAGCAACCCATTAAGTCCCACTGCTGGGCTCGAGTCTCCTCTCCTCTAACTAGATATAGAGAGCATTCTTCATTCATTTTTCATTCAACATTCATCCATGCATCCAGCCTAACTTTCGCATTCATAATGTCTGTAGGAAAATATCCTAGATCTAGAACTTTGTCAGATACTAGTAATCGTCATGAATTGTAAGTCCTAAGGCTGATATGTGTCAGGACAAAGCCTCGGTTGCCATGGTAACGGGTATGGCTGTCAAGTGATTTCGCTTTGAACGCTTGAGCTCGGCGTGTATACAGAGTGGTTGAAACAGAATATGTGAGGACCCTATATACTAGCATTAGGTATAAAGTAAATAATAGTTTATAGTGCTGAAATTCTAGACTTTAAAACTAGTTTTATTCCAGACTTTTTGTTTGTGCTAATTTTCATACAAATCGTTTTATCCGTTCTGGCGTGATTGTGTAACAAATGTCTATTCATACATCCATCCAACCATCCTAAGTTTTATAAAATTATTTTAACTAGCTCTAAATTTCAAAAAAAAATTGTTTACAGTTTCAGTGAAACTCTAATTATGGTCTAAAGAAAAATAAATACCAGTTGTGTACTCGTATTATATGTATATATTATGCAATTCGAAAATTTTAAATTAAATAATAATACCTTTCCTAAACAAGAGAGTTTTATGTTAAATTTTGTAAAGTTAGCAAAATAAAAAGTAGGTTATATGAACCGCTAAAATCAGTGAGTTTGTACGTCTGTGCCGGCGTTATCTCGTAACAAATGATTATGGAATTTATGGAAGATGAATGAGAGAGGTGCGGCTTACCGAGGGGTAGGTGAACTCTGTACCGTCCGCAGAGCAATGGACGAAAAATTCGGATAACAATCTTTTTTAACACCTGTTGCATAGAATATTTGGACAATTTACATAACGTTAAACTTTTTATCCCCAACGGCATATAGGCAATAGGCAGAGGTGAATTTTTAACACTGGTGCATCCGTGCATCCGTGGCATCCGTGGACTACGGTAGCCATTTACCATCATGTGGACAGTAAGGATGTTTGCCACGGTCGTGGTAAAAAAATATATCTTTTATTTTAAAATACTTCATTTAAGTTTTTTTTATTCTGACTGTACATGATCCACGGAACACGGAAATCCGTTGGAACCAACTTGAACCTACTCTTTGATACAGAGAGAAAAAAATATTTTTATGAGGCGCCCCTCTCCTTTCGTTTAAACCTATTTATCATCTCTGCCACACTTTTAGGAGTGGAGGGGGTGAAGATTGACTGAATGAAGTGAAGATCCCAGTCATTTGATTTTGGAAGCGTTTTTTCACAAAAACAAAGGGCTACCTACAGAAGTGATCGAGTGATCGAGTTCTTTCTGTGGTGATTCGTCACTCACTCTTGAATATATAAATATTATCTTATCTATACTAATATGAAGAGGAAAGATTTGTATTTTTGTATGTAACGAATACACTTAAAAACTAATAGATCGATTTCAAAATTCTTTTGCCGTTAGAAAGCTACATTATCACTGAGTAACATAGGCTATATTATTATATAACATCACGCTAGGGCCAATAGGAGCTGAGCAGTGGCCAGATAAAGAACGACAGGAGCGACGCCCCCAATTTTTTGTACTATATATAATTATGTGTGTGTTTTTGTTTGTCTTCCTAAAAAGGTGGGAGGAGAAACCAACAAACAGGAAGAAGTGCATATGACTGCTGTTTGAGAGGAGGAGGAATTTCTTTCATAATATTTTGTATCAGCCTAGAGTCTGCAAATGTGCCCGGCTAGTGGCAATAGGTTCGCCCCCTGGCCAAATATAGGTGTGATAAACCTCTACCTACCCTTTAAGAGTTCTATGTTGACTGGCCTGTTGGTCTAATGGTTAGTGACCCTGACTGCTGAGCCGGAGGTCGTGGGTTCGATCCCCACCCAGGACAAATCTTTGTGTGATGAGTATCAAGGTTTGTTCTGTGTCTGGGTGTAATTTATCTACAATATGTATGTATTCACAAAAAAAAAATGTATTTAAGTAATATATCAGTTGTTTAGTACCCATAACACAAGCAACTATAATTGCTTACTTTGGGACTAGATGGCGCTGTGTGAATGTGGTAGAATATTATATTATTATTATATTATTATGTTATGTTATAGTAAGTTTTACCCAGATCATGAGATTAATGAGTGTCAGATGAATATCAAGTAAGCGGCGTACACAATGTTATATGTAACTATATATATTCAAAATCATCATTTCAACCTGTTGTAGTACAACTATGTATGTATATATAGGTTGTTTATATTGTAGTGTAATAAAATTGTATTTTATTTTGTTTCAGGTAAAACATATTTTGTAACCAAATAAAATAATTAACTGGCTTCAAAAACAGAGGATACTTTCAATTCTATTTTTATGTAAGTATTCTAATATAATTATGCTTTGCTTATCATATTTTTTGTTTTGTTCAAAATGGTACTATCAAAGAGTTTATTATCATTACACAATCAAAATGTCACCAAACGTTTTGAACACTGAACCTGGCAATTTCAACCTCCCTAATTAAATAATCTTTGATAAAATCAGCATCCTATTTCGTTATAAATACAAACATTTATTTATCATTCTTAACCCATCCTGAACCTTTATCGCAATAGTTTTAAGGTTCTTATTAAAATAAATTAATATTCAGTGAGTGTATTAATAATTTTGTTTTCATGTTGACGTCAGGTACATGTTTCCTTTGACAATAATGTCTGGTTTTGATGTCTTAATAAAACCCTTCGAATGCTATCTAGGGGTCTCAAGTACCCCCAAACGTTTCGGTTCGGTCGCGTAAGGGTTAATTAGTGGTATTGTTGGTCATATCTCAATAATTTGGATTATCCCAAACCAATAAGATTTGCGTAATAGTTGTTTAAGATTGCCCAGGTTGATGACGTTTGAGGGGTTAAACATCTATTATTGTTTTTAAGTTGCATTTTGTATACTAAACCGCCTATTCTATCTGCGAAAAACTTGATTTTTCTCGAAAGGGTGTGGTGTAGGTATTAGTTCCATAGACGCCAGCTTACTTACATGGGGAAACTCATACACACATGTTTTTGGATTGCTGAATCCAAGAGTTACGAATCAAATTTTGGCCCTAGTGTAGAAATGTACTATATATATCTAACATTGGGTCGACGTATATGAATGAAGCTATCTTCAGTTTTATATAATAACGAGTAAATCCTAGTTTAAATTCGTATTTTTACTATGATAATATTATTTTAAAATAACGCAATCAACTTTGTGGACACATATTGTTATTATGATAACAAGCACTAATATTGTGTAAATAAAAATATCTGATTACATTTCTTTAGTCAATATTTGGCTGTGTTTTATAAGCTTTTATAAACCTTTACCTATGTATTTTACAATTTGCTGTAGAAATCTTTATTTTTAGTACCATATTTTATATAAAAACAACTTAATGGCGATAAGAATAGAGCATAAATATCGAAAAGCAAAATGTCAAACCTAAATTACTAGGTACAATAAGAGAATTTTTAGGGTTACATATCACAAAAAGAAAAATGATACTCTTAAAGGATCATTTCGTTATCTGTTTGTCAATTCCGAGCCTTACACTTGATTCAAAATCTATAGAGGACTTCTCATTCACATAGAAACATCTCAATCTGTTTCAACATTATTCATCGTACTGAATCCTCAGCACTCGAGTTAAACTCACACTAAGCCAGTTTTTTACCGAATACATCACAAATATATATATTATCCTTGCTTGTGACAGTATCTTTACTGCACAGCTTTTTACTGCTGAATGTGACAACAATAATTCCTTCAAAATATTTCCATAAATCACCTTAAACCTTCAACAGAATTGCTGTTCACACAAAACGCGTGTTCGGTTATAAAAATAGTATTTTTTTTTTAAACAAAAAGTGGTCCTTTTCTATAACGTCAGTGTCTTGGACAGATATTATCGGAGACAATGATAAGAGTTTTCACTGGACTGTTTATTCGAAGGAAAATAGGCCAAGGGGCACTGGATTATATCACACTGTCGCGTTGATATTTCGTCATTTGTAGAACTGAAAAAAATTATAATATCAAGCGTGTTAGTGTGCTGTGTGTGTGTTAGTGTGTTGATTTGTACCTGTAGATACTAAATATTTATTTAGATATCAACAAGTCATTTTTGCCTCAGTACAGAGTCCAGGCCTTTCTACCTAGAGCGTTAAGAGGGCCTTAAGCTTGGGATTGACTGTAAAAAACATATATTGCTCCTGCAAAAAACCGCTTATGTAAGTTGTAAGTTAAGACTAACAATTTATCCAAAAAGAAAAAAAAATGAATCAGCAGGCTACAACTACGCAATCTGGAAAATTCATGAAAATTGGCAAGAAACTCAGTAAATACGAAACAACATACAAGATTGGATTTTTTATGTAAGTATCAATATAATAGTCCGGGATCCCTGGTCCAAATTTATTTTTTATTACTACCTATCGCGCTAATTTTTCGTGAGTAGTTTCATTTCGATGAGACGCCCAACACTTTCGTATTCCAAAAGATTGATTGTGGTAGCTAACATACGCAGCAAGGGTATACTGGACCGGGAAGGAAATACCGGGATAACATACCACGCAATTTGTAGGACAATATGACTGTTCAATTACATAAATATTAAGTAAGTAAAAAATAATAATATATGGTCCTACAGAATCAATGATTTTTTTATTTTTACTTAGTTAATATTTATGTAATTGAACTTATTGTATTTGTATTTATAATATTAGGACTAAGCAACCGTTCTGAACACTTTTCATTTTAAAAATGGTTTCGGTGTAGAGCTCGTTTCGGTGTAAGATGCGGTCGATACGAAGAATTGGACAGAAGTGGCCATGACAATAAGAAAAAACTTTGTTTTTCTACAAACGAATATCTACGTTCTATTGATTTATTTTTCAAGTGCTCGCTTCCTATATTTTATGTTAGATTGCAAATCATATAAGTAAGATACCGTTGTTCTATTGAGTTGCGAGAGAATTGAATGATAGGCTTGTTTGTAATGTAAACGTGCATTGGGGGTGTATATGACTGCTGCGCAAGGGTCCTGGATTCGATTTAACTGGTCCTCGATTCGGGTAAAAAAGGTATTGGATTTTTTGTCATGAAATTTTCAGGTTAGTCCTCAGAAATGTGCCCTGTTATTGACAATAGGCTCGCCCTTATTACATGGGACCTATTATTTATTTATTTGATTATACTTTTGGAAAACAAACATTATTACATTACATATTACTCTTAGATAATTAGGTGTGTAGTGTAGATTAAAAGTAAACATAAAAAGTTAAAAACATAAATGACCAACTGATGCCTTGTTCCCTCTGCATTTATTAGAGGCACCCAGATCGTCACACCAACCCATTCAAGCTTAGTTAATATGAATTTTGAAGTAAAACTAAATAAGCAATTAATAAAATAAACGGATTATTAAGTATTTTTAGCTTGCTACAAAGCTGAGTAATTACTATCTTTAGACATTAATTTCGGGCATATTCTGGGGTATAAAATACCCCCATTTATTGGTTGACGGCCCGTGAAATTCAGATTTCAGTATCTCATGTTATTGAGCTGAACAGGGTCAATAAACTCAGTTTAGCCTAATCTTTATTTATATTTTTTTAATCCTTTTTTATGATGTTATAAATGAGATCTGGTGAGAGAGGTAATTACACTTATAGATCACCAAGTACCTTTTTACCCATCCAAAAACAGATCTTAACGAAAATACCCTAATCTAACAACGTAATACATCATTCAACAACATTAATACTGTTACGAAACCAATCGAAGTTAAACATTTTAAAGATAACTCAATAGGGAATCGTCGAAGATTTATTTTCGTGTTATAAATTCTCGCCAAGTACAGTAAAGTACAGGAAAACGTAGAAACGAGTGTAGTTTCCACTGTTCTTACAAAAAGATTCCATGAGAGCTCTGTTCTCTCGTATTTTCACCTTTAAAGTGTATATTAGATTCTTCATTCAGCAAGAAAGAAAATACTTTAAAAAATAGATTTTTTGTTTTTAAACGAACGAACGAGACTAAAAATAAAAAATCATTTACATACAAAACATTCGCAAGAATCGCAAGTACATAGTATACAAATTTATTTGTGGATCTCTATGACATATAAAATTCAGGTAAAAAAAAATACCTTGTTTTATGTATATTGAATTTTTCTCCTCTTGACTAGTGGTACGCATTTTTCAGATGAATTTCTCGAACACCCAGTCGAATAGCACCTAAAACATTCTTCGTTCGATATTTTTTTTAGGTGCTGTTAGTAAAAAATAATCAGCTAAATGTACAAACATAATATTTGTTGCTGCTCTTCGAGAAACAAAAGGACTAGATGCAGTTCAGGGAATGCATCACTTTTTAGCATTCATATAAAAACAGAACGCGTGAAGTTAATTTGCAAGGCAGAAACAAAATGCAAATGTTTCAATCACAAATACATTTTCTTTATCAATTTCTCGTTTATCTATTGTGAATTATCGATGCGTTAGTAACGATTCGTTCATTATCTGAAAAGAATTAGTTGCTTTCACACACGCGATAATGGACGCAGCGGTTTGAATTATCTCAGAAACCTTAGGTCTTTGGTCTTCTTACAATAGAGATAGCGATTCAGTAAGTATGATACCGACGATCTGATATCACAGGATGGCGCTGGACCCAAGGCTCTAACCAGTCCTATTGGAATTGACTTATATCCAGCAGTGGATGTTCCACGGTTGATATTATGATGATTAAGTTTATAGGACACCTTCCTGATAGCTAAAATGTCGATCTTGCAATCTAAGCACAGGCTAATATAGGTCATTAGAGATCCTAGTCCAACAGTGGCCTTTGTTACTTTTCAACCTTTCAAATAGAAACGCAAAAAACACGTAGATTCGTTAATTTATTGCAATGAGAAAGGAGGACAAACAAAATTTTGCGTTTAAATCTAGATTTAAATTTTAACAGATATCATCATTAAAACGAAATGGGTCAAAGAGATTAAAAAGCCAACTAAATTTTCAATATATATAGCAGCTGAATTTCACGAAACAATAGCAGCGTTTTAAAACGTAAGTACGAAATGGCGTATGTTTTTGATTTATGCGAACGAACCCACGATGAAAAACAGCGTAACCAGCGCTGCTAAATTGTTATTGCTTTTTGCTGTATTAGCGGAAAAGCGCTTTCCACTGTGGTTTTCGCATGTCCCATTTTCAACACAAATACAACTATAAAACAACTTTATAGTCCTTATTTATATGAGCTATAAGGTTTAATTTTCACTCGAAGTTGTTAGGTTTGCTATAAATCTGTATTGGAAGTGATTTTGGCTTTGTTTTCGCGGACAGATTTAGGTTGGTTGAGACAATGAAAGCGTGTACACGTCGTTGGTATACGTCGAGGCGTATTCTAAAGGCTCTGTGAAGGTAGACTAAAGCAATCTAAGCTAAATAAAGCCCACTATTCAAACCTAGTTTCCTTGATGAAAAGCAGCTTGGTGCACAGAAATTAAATGAACTAACATTTTTCTGCAGACCAAAGTTTACTCCGGGAAACAAGTAAAAGATTTTATACTTGAACATACAATTATCGGGCATAATGAACGAATATTGAACACAACTCCTTGTGTTTAGCAATCGCTTTCTACGACCTACGCAATTGGCTTATTTCATCTCTATTGTCTTCTACATTTTAACTTCAGAAAGTAGTTCGACGATACAAATAATACCGAGACTCGAGACAATAAACTGTGGGTCATATAACATCAAAAGTATAATATTTGTATTTTGGAAATGGGAACTACCACACTCAGCACATTATACTCATGTTATTTCTAATCATCATCATCATCAGCAACCCATTTATTCCCACTGCTGTAATAAGAGAAAAGTTCGTCTTTGTATACACAAAACGATCTCCTACTAATAAGATTATTTACCTGTTGAAAAGCAAGCTTGAGTGAAACTTATGTTGTACTTACTTTACTTGCATCTTGAATTTTCTAGGGAAACCAAGGAAATTCTAAGCGAACAGTTTCAAAAACAGTTTAACAATAAGATGGCTGGGAACAGATGCATTTCCGTTCTCAATCATCATTATCATTTCATCTCATTAACGTCCCACTGCTGGGAACGGGTTGGTATAGGGTTTTTTTCGAATTTTCTTTTGCTGAAATTCCCTTTAGTATTTTATGACATAGCGATTAAGTGGCGGTTAAGATGGTCGGTTTGATTTCTATAAGAGACAAAATATTTGTGTGATTCATAAATATTTGTTTGCTAGATATAGAAGAATTTCTGTTCCCATAAATTGCTGAAACACACTTTAAAACTACAAATGTTTTTTGACTAGAAAAAAAACACAAGTTTCCATTCCCATAGCCCCAAAAGAACTTTCCCACCTGGCGATAGGTATTCTGAATAAAAAGGCCATGTTCACACGATCGACGAAATTCATTTATATCGCTCCCGACACGAGATAGGTGTGCTCCCGGGGGAAATCGCTCTCTTTATTCTATCGCCAATCTATCTTCGCAAACAATATCTGGTGTGTGCTAGGCTTTATTTTTAGTTGTTATGAATCTCTTTGAAAATGTACGTGTTGATATTTTGCTAAAAGTTTTTTAATAATACCAACGATGTTAAACTGATTACTTCTTTTTTTACGCGTTGTATAGTATACAAGATTAACTTTTAGAAGGAATAGTTATACCGGCAGGGAAATAAAAAACACACTTGTGTATACATAGCTTGTAGAATAAATAAACTGAAGTGGCAGTGGGTTGGTCACATTTGCAGAAAGACCGATGCACGGTGGAGCAAGCCTGTCCTTGAGTGGAGATCGCGACTCGGCAAACGTAGAGTAGGATGCCCTCTAGCTAGATGGATCGACGACCTGAAAAATGCGATGCGATGCGGAAGGCCAAGGACCGAGTGTTATTACGTGTGTTAAGTTCAGCAGTGGACGAACGATCTTCTATTCAGCAGTGACAAAACCAATGAGACAAAACTTGACTTAAAACAGTGTAACATTAATTATATAAACAAGTAGATACCGGAATGTAACTGAATCCTCACTTAAACGTAGTGATTAATTTCGTAATCCAAGTGGTTCACGGTTCGTTTGTACACAACAATGACACTACACAATACACATGTGTACTATGTACTACACTACACATAATATGTACTGGAAACCTTTTCCTTTACGAATTTCGCGCATCAAAGCACACAAATTAACTTTGATGTACATTGTGTCTTAGTTTTGCTGACTGTACTTGTGAATTAATGAGACTGAGCATTTGTTTTGCTGACGCACTGTTTAGTCTAACCTTTAAATTTAAATAAAATTTAATTTGTGTTTTTAATTAGCGTTACAAACACAAATTAAATTTTATTTAAACTAGGAGTTTCAAACAGGGGTTTTATAATTCTGATATGTCTGTGATGTGTGTCTGTCGGTGGCATCGAAGCTCTTACTTAAACCAGTGGATCAATTTTGATGCGTTTTTTTCTTTGAAAGCTGATATGACCGTGATGGTTATTAGACATACCTACCTATTTTATTAAAATGGGTGCAGCCGTTTCAAGGTAAAATTTTCAGTTTTCTTTTTTACTTGAAATTCTCAGTATCTACTCGCATTTTGTAAATCTGAGCAGGTTAGTGACAATAAGCTTTACATCTATGTGTTTATTATATCCTATTAATCTTTATTTTTTGAACCAACGTTAGTGGTTTAAGTAACTGATATTTAGCGAATAATTTATCGAGCCACTCAATTCAGCTCGGCGACGTAAGTAGCAAGAAGACACCAGTAAATACAAAAAAGTAAACAAAAATGGACATATCATCGCAGATATGCCATAATGTCATAATAATATGTCATATTGACAGCAAATTGGGCGCGTCGCTGTCTAAGTGACGTCTATTGATGTTTCTGAAAAGGCTTCGAAGGAAATAGGGTGATATCCTTCAGTGTATGAGGCTTTATGAGCAAAGCGCTGTGAAGAGCCTATTCTGTTCGTCCTGTTGAGATTTTCGTCTCAATAGCTCAGTGGATAAGTCAGACGTTCGGTAAAGGGGGTTATTTTTATTGTGATATTGTGTCCTTACGGTTCACTTAGTGAATCGTGACTATGCTGAATCGCGTATGGATATTAAAGTAATGCCAAATGCTGAAGTCCTATTCGGAATTGCGACATTCGACTTAGTCATTTCGATATCGCCGTCAAATGTTTGAAAATTAAATATGGGCGCTGTCATTTTCGGATATTTAGAAGTTGTGGTTTGTATTATATATAAGTATAAGTTGTAGTGGCTCCTTTCATAATTATTATATACGACGTACAGTATTTTTTCCAAAAAAGTTTAACTTCGGTACGGAACAATTTCAAACGTGACTAAAAGTAATAAACAACACTAGGTATACAGTAGAACACTAAACGTAAAAGAATCACCATCCAATTAGTCACAAATGCTCTGAAAAGACACTTTTGCCTCCATTTTTGAGCAAGAACTTTAAAAAACGCTGTTATGATTCCTACAGCACCACAAAGCGATACGGAGCGTCACCGTCCTACACAGGTGTATAAACATTTTGTCTCACTGAAAGCGACTAGCGAACGCTTTACATTTTTCATTTTATTAACGTAGTCACTCTGATTTCATAGTAAAAGTCTTAAAGAACACCAAACACACAATATACGTCAATATAATCAATACTCTTCTTTTCATATTTAAGAAGCGATAAATCCTCAAAGTCGTTAATCGAAGAATATTACGTTCCAATATTATAGTGATAAATATATCTCTCTGCCTACCCATTGGCGAAGTCAACTTAATGTTTTATTATGCGTAAGTGAAGTATCATATTGTTTCTTGTTGCTGATAATCATAATTATACTTTTACTGGTTGAAAACGGGTTGTATAACCAAATCGCTTTTTCTAATCGCTACTCGCTCTCAGTAAGGCCATAGCTAAGGCTCGTAACCCAGTTAGCTCAGCGGCCTATTTCACGACTGTGCTCGACTGTACATATGACACTATCGTATACTCCCCGGATAAGTTATTGTGTTAGTTTTTGTAAAACTTTGTTGGTTGATTGTACCTAGATATTTTTATAGAGTTGTAAATAAACATCGGATGAGTGTTGATGAAAAAACGCTATGGAGTTTTATGTGATCTATGAAGTGTCTCTGTTCAGATCGCCTGATGAACTTGACGATGAACAGCTTCGTTGATCTTGTGGTTTTCATTTATATCATTGCTAATGAGTAGGTATTCCGTGTAGTGATAGATTAAGAATACATAATGTCACTACCCCATGTCAACCCGCCTTTTACGACACTCCCCGTCTGGCCAGGGTGGTATATATAGTATACCACAAATATAGTAGGCTTAATTCCCTCCACATTCACATTTGGAGACGACCCGTGCCCAGGAGCCATTTATGGGTTGAAATGATGAATGAGTAGGGTAAGGGTGCAATCCCCGCGGAAAAATATTGCAGAAATCAAAATAGTTGTTGCTAGTTGTGATATTTTTTCTTAATAGTTCCTGACGACTCAGGTCATCAACAAAAAGTAATCAACCATGAAAACTGAAAATAAAATACATAGGTACTTACTTGTTTGACACCTTTAAAATATTACATAGCGAGGCCAAGAACTATCTGAAAAAATAATTTCATATTTGTAACTCTAAACCCGAAAACACACAACATTGAACCGTCTACTGCACTGTGAAAAAACGAATTTCAATCTATTGCTTTCGTAACAACGGGCTTGTGCTATTCGAAATGTTTAACCCTCATCGATAGGTGGCTGGTCTAAACGACCGCAACATGTATCGATAGCATTATACTTATAGTACTTTAGCTCAACCTGCATCTAGACTTGCCGCTCTGCACGCTGGCAAAGCGCCAACACTTCTGAGATATGACTACAAATCCAGACTTTTACACAATTTTGCGGCCATGTCGGCTGACACACTTTTTTCAGGATTTATCTTTACACTTCGCAGTTTTTGAGTTAACTGCTTTTTAAAAAAGTGATTTGTGGTGTTTAAAGTGTAATTTCGGTTTAGAGGTGAAATACACTTGACATGTAACTATTTGAGAATAATAATTTTAAGAGGATCCACGACGTTATTTTATAATTATTGTGATAAGTCTGATCTGAGTCCCTATAGAGTGCAGTAGACTCTGCCTCTGAATCAGTTTTGTTTTTATAGATATTAGGTAAATTTTGTTTTAAATTAAATCAAATCATACTTGTTGGGCTTAGAATTTTAGCATCCTCACTTGGCTATTACAAAAAATAAATTCACCAAAATATCATATTATTCACGAACCCTAAACAAGTCAAAAACAGAGCACTCCCTTTGATATTTTTACTTTTAAATCACCGTATAAATTGTATAGAAGTTGGGAAACCAAAACCAATATTTATCCGGCGAAATGTTTTATGTATCATAAGACAAATGTTGATATATGACGAAGTTTATTCAATAAACTCGAATTTATTGGTCGCAAGTTTAAAACATAAGGGCCATGATTTATTTGGATAATTTGAGATGTACCCCTGGGGATACGGCTAGCGCTTTATGAAGCGTGTGTCAGTTTTACGGGCATTATTATTCACATGCACTTTTGAAGGGTTGAGTCAAAATATGAATTTACTTTTTATTTTTAAAGTCGTTTACTGTATAGTCTGTCGGGGAATTCGTTACAGAAATGGATATTCATTTTTGTTTTCCATTTTCTTTTTTTTCGTTGTATATTTTTTGTTCGTGTTAAATTTATAAAAATTTAAACAACACAGCAATCCTATAAATATTTAAAGAAATATTTTTTTTGCTTAATTATACCATATTTTTCTATGTAAAGGTATGCTGTGGTAAAACTCCCATTATTTAAATTCGCTTATTATGTCTTTCTAGATATGAAAAATACAGTATAACTCCGAAAAGAAAACTAAAGACTTGGCGTTTTGTGATCAGATATTATTTGATACAATTACCTTCTACAAGTTTACACATCGTCCATTTACCTTCAAAAGTAATTGAAAACAAAAAACCAGTTTATTGCCTTCATCTTTTTTCTAAATATACTTGGTATGATTTTTGAAAGGAAAATCGATCGCGCTGTTTTTTAACCCTGTTTTCCCCAGCTGTGCTTGACGTCTCGCTCGTGCCCAGTAACCCACATTTGTCATTGCAGGGTTGTGTAGCGATTGCCTTTTTTTTAATTTTCCAGCAGCCCAGCGGTCAAAGGGAACGATTTAGCGATCGCGTTGCGCGGTTTTTGTTGGACGTAATTGGACAATTTCGGGGCATTGATAACCGATTTTTTTGGCTTTGAATTTTCCAGCCCGATTCTTGTTTTGTTTGTATCGGATAGTTTTAAATGGATCAGTTTTGTGCTCTGTGGAAGTATGAGATGTGGTGAATATTTATTGAAAAATAACGGCTTAAAAGCTTAGTTATATGTAGATCAATTTGAATATTGATAGCATATTATAGAACGAAAAAATTAAAATACATTATATGATATTCTTGGTCCAATCTACCCACGTATGTTATGTTAAATATTAAGAAGGATATACCTCAAGTTATGTAATTACTTACATACTATTTCCGGAACTCTGAAATGCAATTACATCATTATTAAACGATTTACGTATATAATAGCAATAGCTGGTTCAAACCTTGTTAACATTTGAATTAACCCTAAAATATTTTGTTTTTACAATTAAACTAATAACTAAATTTAACTTTCACATATTCTAACAATTGACTGGCCTGTTGGTCTAGTGGTTAGTGACCCTGACTGCTAAGCCGGAGGTCGTGGGTTCGATCCCCACCCAAGACAAATCTTTGTGTGATGAGCATAAAGGTTTGTTCTGTGTCTGGGTGTAATTTATCTATAATATGGATGTATTTACAAAAAAAAAATGTATTTAAGTAGTATATCAGTTGTTTAGTACCCATAACACAAGCAAATATAATTGCTTAATTTAGGACTAGATGGCGCTGTGTGAATTTGGTAGAATATTTATTATAATCAATTTTATTAAAAAAAAATAATGGTTAGATTATTATATTTTTAATAGTTCGTAAGACGTTGGTGGTTTAAGTAACTGATATTTAGCGGACAATTTATCGAAGCCACTCAATTCGGCTCGGCGATGTAAGTAGCAAGAAGACCACCTTAGCCGTGACGCGATACGGCGCGGAAAAAGAATGGATTTCCAACCATATTTTGGTGATGGTAAAGTTCTGATGATTTTCGTTACAATGGACGAAGCCGAACGCGCTAGCTCTGGCTAAACGATACAAAAATCGTTGATTACCCACCACTTAATGACGTAGTCATTAA
Organism: Laspeyria flexula; assembly: GCA_905147015.1. Classification (NCBI taxonomy): domain Eukaryota; kingdom Metazoa; phylum Arthropoda; class Insecta; order Lepidoptera; family Erebidae; genus Laspeyria; species Laspeyria flexula. The sequence goes on from LR989974.1 coordinate 603,087, forward strand.
GCCGTGTTCTATGATTTCCAGGCCGCTTAACCAATATGGTACTGGTTCAAACATATTAAACAAAAGTAAATAATAAAGGGAAAAAATGATTATAAGTATGTATATCAAACTCACATATACACCGCAATGCAATTCATAAAGTAATTTAATTTCTATGATATTCACGTTATGATAAAAAGAAACTGCACTTTACAAATGTCATGTTACCATGAGTGTAATAAACACAAATGACAAAAACTTTTACTTTTTTGAATTATGAGTTCAATCAAAGTCAGTGACTAGAGAGTCTGTTAATGACAAAACGCTATATTTTCATAACTTAATACCGTTTTTATAGAGAACGTAATAAATAGCGTTATTTGTCTCATACGAACAATCTGTGTCAGGTATTAATATTGTTTGAACACTCGGCTCCGCTTGTACTTGGCTGAAGACGTGAGATTCTTTGTTATTTTTAACTGTTTTTAGTTAGTGGAAATCTATACTAATATTATAGCTGTAGACTTTGTTTGTTTGTTTTGGTGAACGCTAAGATCTCGGAACTACTAGACCGATTTGAAAAAGTCTTTTAGTGTTGGATAGCCCATTAATCGAGGAAGGTATATAGGCTGTATAACATCAGGCTACGGCCGATGGGAGCTGAGCAGTGGCCAGATAATGAACGACGGGAGTGAAGCCCCGTGCGACGGCGACGCGACGTCTAGTTATTTTTATTTGAGTATGTATACATCACACCCACATTTCGCTAGCTACGTTAGGTCCTATGTAGTAGGGACTATGACCAGCCACATTTCCAGACTCGGGACTGGTACTTAGAATTTCTAGACAGAAAAACTCAAAACCATTTTTGCTTTACCCGATAATCGAGCCCGGGACTACTTGCGCACTCTTGCTGCTGCACCACCGTTTCAGTCAATATTTAAAAGAATAATCTTTCTAATACTTATTATAAATATTTGAAAGTTATGATGTATGGATGTTTGTTACTCAATCACGCCAGAACGGCTGAAGGGATCTGTATGAAATTTGGTATACAGATAGATTATAGTCTAGCTAGTTTTCTTAATAAATTAGACCATGTTTATATACGGTTTAAAAGAAACTTAATTTCCACAACATCAGCTTTAAAATCAATAATATCCCATCTCAATAAATCGTAAAAACAAGAGTAATTACGATGACACATTTGCCGCAACATCATGCGGCAAACTATACCGCAAGACGATGCAGCAGACCGCATCGAAGAACAGTGAGACAATTGTTGCTATAATTAAGGGTGTGTGTAGCCATGTCTTCACAAATTGCTTTCTTTTGGCTGCCACTTAATGTGTGTTTTGATTGGGTCAGTTACTTGCGCCAGTGAATGGATGAGCTTTCGTTTGTTACAAAAAATAATGATGAATGAATCTTGTGGGCGATGTAATCAAGTTACTATGTTAAGTGTGTTTGTATGTATGTATATGTCATATTTTGAAAGGGAATTAACATACTGGCAAGTTTGATAACTTAATCTTTACACAATATAATAAACGCGAAAGTGTATTTAATTAAGAAGACTAAGACCTGGAGAAGAAGATAGATTTTTAACGACATATCATGAGTATTTCATCAACTCGTCCTACTTGAAGAAAATCGAAATAAATAATATGTTAATTAGTACAGTCAATAATGAAAGATACGAGGATACAAGGACGAGTTGCACAGAATAAAAAAATAATAATTCACTTTCTGCAAGTCGTCCTAAATGGGTCGTAGGCTTGTAGGACGAGTTAATGAATTGTTCTGCTAATAAAAACAGAAATAAAGCTTGCCTATGTACATGGTTGTTTTTCATTACATTTATGTGTATAAATTAAACTAAACCGTTCCTCAAAGTTTTCCTTCGTCCGTTAAATCGAATATCCACGAGTTAACATTCATAATACGTATTCAACTGCAAACTCAATTTCAACTAACTTAGTTAGACAAATCCTCGATTCGCGCTACTATTTAGTGTAAAACTAAAAACTATCCCATCAATTACTGCACTCTCGGTATATTTAGGTCACTTTAGTGCAATGCAGGGCGAGTTACTGGCGTGAGTGCGTTAGTACTTGCATGCTCCGTTGTATACTTAAATTACTGTCATGGTTGGCTCGGCCTTAACTGTAGGGTGTAATTTGTAATGTACGACTTATATATGAGGTTTTTGTTTAGAGGAATAATAGCTGAGTTAGTTGATATAGTCATTAGTTTAGAGGTTATCATATGAATTAGCAGGTATAGGTTCAATAAGCGATTTTTTTTTTGGATCAGTTCTATAAATACTTTCCTTGAATTTGGGAAGTAATTTAAACGAAAATAATAATTAATAGCACATACCTACGCTAGGCGTTCAGGCAGAGAGAAATTTTTAAATTATGTAGAACTCGAATTGAGATGCAAAACGTACATAAATAGGTAAGTCCGTACTTTTATTTTGGCTTTTAAATACCTATCATTTCTTTTAAAAGAAATAAATAAAAACATTTTATTTGACTTATAACAGTTAAAAATAAAAACATTAAGAAACACTTTTTAGCGTACAGGTTCCCCTTTTATCTGCCTACATATTCTCCTGTTCTTTTATAAGTTTTAATAGGCTTAACAGTCGTAGTTACAAATAGCCAGCACAAGTAGTTTAATTCCAACGAGTTCAATTAAACCCCCATTTAGACCCCATTTGTACGACGTAACGCCAAATGTTATAGGCCCCAAATCGGCCTGAAAATTTTATTTAATTTCTAAAGTAGGTATGCTAGAATAAAGGTGGTGAAAGACTTGCGTTGTTCATTCAGTGTAACATTCGGAACGAATTGTAAATTTAGTTTAATATAACACTAGGCCGGAGCGGAGACTAACTATGAATTTCGAAATCGGCTTAATAGGAGTCGATATCGCCTTCAGATTTTCGATAATTTAAATGAGGTTGCTGTTATTTTCAAACATTTGACAGCGATATTAAGTCTATCAAAATATATAATATATTAAGGTCTAAGTACATACGTTTCTTTTCATGAGAGACTTGGATAAACATATTATGGACAAAAGTAGACGGAAATTCAGCTACTTTTGGTAGGGCTGGGATTGTAACAGGTTTAAATTAGGAACAAGGTTCCTCTCGTAGCTCCGTCCGTTTGTTACGAATTTTCCTTTTGTCGCAGTGCTTTTGTCTGCATAAAGTTACTCATTTAGTTGCCTTTTACGACACGGGTTGAGATGGGGTAGTGACATTATGTATTCTTAATCCGTCACTACACGGACAAGATTTTACTCCTGTGTTATGTTGTAGTAGTCACCTTGTTCGTTGACATTTTATTTTCTCGAAAGAGAATAACTGAAATGTACGAGTATATCAGTGTTTACTCCACGAACGAAAGCTTAGTTCTTAAAAAGAAGCCTACAAGTCAGTCACCATCCTAACATCGTAAACAGAGTAGGTAGTATCTATTCGTTGTTATTACCTTTTCGCTGTAGTGTTACCGTTAGTGCACCCATGCCGGCCATTCTACAACGTTAGCTGTACTATACGTTACCGGTTACATATCGCTATAGGTATACTATACGACTTTGGAGGGTTACATTGTGACATTACTTTTATTTGGATTTTTGAGAATTTAATTGAAGTTTACTAATTGTTTTCAGGGTTAAAAAACTCAATTTTTTTTTATGTTTCCTACAATTATAAAGTTTGTTAGAATGCTCTTACACAAAATTAACTGACTGATACCCATGATTACGCTCCTTCATAACTTCTGAAGGTCTTCTTATCTCTTGAAACATATTTTCTGTTTGATCATAAAAATATTATTAAAGGTACCTATCTCAAATTGAGTTTGTCAGAATAATTGCTTAATAAGTATTCCGTTATACTTTCTCAGAAAAAAAATATAAAAGTCCGTACATTTGTTAAGTAATTACTTTTTGTATCATCATATTCTTTAAGTATTTCATTTACTTATTAAGTTAGGAAAAATATAATATTAGAGATTAACGTTAATGTATATACAGAATAATTAAGTTCTGAAAATTCGACCTAGTTTACTACAGTGCGATTAGATTTTTGCGTCTTAGTTATCCCACTTTTTCTTCTTTTCACGAACACAACAAAAAATATCGAACAAATCGGTCGAACTATGTATATTTTTAAACCGCGATGGTGATAGAAACACCACCACCGAGGCTGTGTTATTATGGCTGTGGTCTTCTGTAGATCGAAGGTATTTGTCCAGGTTGGCGGCTCAGTTTGAGCGGGAGATACCCACTGTGTCTATTCATAAAATATCTTTATGTAATAATTTTTTATTTACTCAGTACGTTTAGTACCATTATAAATGCGATGGATGGATGGATTGGATGGATGTTTGTTACTCAATCACGCCAGAACGGCTTCAAGGATCTGTATGAAATGTGACACACAGACAGATTATAGTCTGTAATATAGTTTACTTTTACCGGTATACCATGCGAGCGAAGCCACGGGCGACAGCTACTTTATAATACTACTAACGGTGTCTTTAGCGATATCCCTCTGAAGTTCAAATTAAAGTGGTCCCGTTTCGATGTCGCGCATATTCCCAAAGCAGAAAAAATTGATATTAAATAAAAATATAAGTACTTACTGTATATATTATGTTCAAGGGACTTTGTATATTCAAAGAGGCTAATTGGTTTCTTTTCCTGATATAATTCTTTGTAGAATATGATTATGATCTTGCTAGTAAATGGAAACAATCCCGGTACGGTTGTTTCCATCATATGAAATTGCCTATAAAAATAATTGAATATTTTTCAATTTAGTACAGCAATCTGGTCCATGCTGGACTACAAACCTTTTAAGTAATACAGCCCAGTTCCTAGTATTATGAGTCTGTATAAAATATTCGTTTCTCTTTACGTAATCAGGAGGTAGCAATAACTTCTTCAGTTTACTACCCTAAAGGCTTGCGTACATGGTGAGTAAGGCCTCAGTATTTTTTTAATTTAGAAAAAAATATTACTTCAAACAAAATTGTCGAGACTACCGCACATATTGGTAAAACGTAGTATGTTTGTTCAAGTTTCACGTAGATGTTAGATAACTTTAAATTTCGTCGTAATATACTTACCAGATATAATAAAGCAAAACAATATCTACACGTCTAGCATGAAACTTTAACAAAAATAAAACGTTTTTCAAATAACTTAAATGGCTGATGATTTTATGATACAAATCGTATGTTACATTTCATTGGCAAAATCGGTATTTGGAATGCTTACTAAACCAAAATTGTATGTAGGTATAGTATGTCTAATTAATTTCTAATTACAATGACGACAAGAAATCGCCAAGCAAAATTTATGTAAACGAAAAAGTTATACCTACTGTTGTCTAGAAGACCTCAGGCTTTTTTAGTCCAAATAACAAAAAAAATATATAATATCGTATAAATTTTGCATTCAGATTTTCTGAGCATTTTGGCCCGGACCCAGCCGAGCATTAATGTGCATATAGCTTTACACTAGCATCACCAGTAGAACAATCTCGTAGGTAGGTACGGCAGTATCAAAATTTCAGTGTTTTCAGAAAGTCTCTGGAACGGTAATTTCCCAGTTGACTCTCGTTTTCAGTGGCCCATTTAAAATGCAAGTCGTGTTAATAGATTTTTATAGGATCGTGAACGGCCATGGCGGATTTGCAATTTTAATGAGAAGGGACTTAAGAGGACATCGTGGTAAACTTTCATGATTGGCTCCATATTTTTTTCAGTGGATAATTTCCAAGTTTTGCCACTATGCTGCTTAATAGAGAATGCCGAAGAGTTAGGACCCGTTTACGTAAAGTGGTGTTAGATTTTTAACTGAAAAATTACTTGCATTATCTATATATTTCTTCTGGCAATGGAATAAGTCGAGAAACAAACTGTCACTGTTCGTAGCGGTTAAGTTGGTCGTATCACCACTTACATCGCCGTGCTGAGTGTCATGGCCCGTGGGTTCGATTACCACACGAGACAAATATTTGTGTGATACATAGATGTTTGTTTCAAGTCTGGGTGTACTTTGTATTTCAGTAGGCTTAGCTCAAAGACATTTTCAATTGAGACACTAATTGAAAACACGAAGATGACCTATTTTGTTCATCAAAGCAACGGAATCTAACTGTCCCTCTCACTCCATAGTTTTAAAGACACTTGTGATAGGGTCACCAATACTTTGTTGTATTATCACCATAAATCAAAATGCTCAATGACCTATTTTTTTTTTTGGGTTAGATGCCATGAGCAGCTTCTTTGCTACGTCGACCTGTTACTGAACTATTGTAACGTCCACACGTACACTTAGAATTTCTTCTAGAGTATGTAGGTTTGCCTTCACCGTAAGCAGATTATAAGTCACTTGACTAGTACATATAAATTCCGCAAAATGAAATCCACATTGGTACTGAATTCGGAATCGAACTCGGACCGCATGATTTTTTTTTTATCCATTTAGCCACCATCATTTCGTCAGTCACCTAATAAAACACAGATTATACCTACTGCAGTAAACAGCTCTAAAAAAACGCAAGTTAGCGATAAAAAGATAATTTGTCGGTAGGCACAGCGACTGACGCGGTCGGTGCCAAATTAATGGGACATCCTAAAACGAGATTCTCACAATGAATCTTATTTTTTTCCCAATTACAGAGATTTAGCGAACAAAGAAACAAGAGTAATTAATATTAATTATTTGGATATTATCGCGTTTGTCGTGTTTATCATAGCGAATATGAATGTTAGCTTTTTTGGGGAAAGATGGATATGTTTTTGAAGTTTTATTTATTGCTCAGGAAGTAGATTTGATAATGAAGATTAAGTGAGTAATAAATATGATTTTTTATTGATGCTGGGCTACTTATTGTTAATAGTAGATTCAATAGTGACGCATATTATCTATTTTGGGAATTTTGGAGTGTTACATTTAAAGGCCTGGCCAAAGACGGGCGGCTCAGTTTGAATTCTCTAAAATACGCGAAGCTGTGAGCAAAAGTTAGTTGACGATATTTTCGGCAATTTCTTTAGTATTTCTTACAGTGACGTACAAACTGAAGGTAGTACAACGGTTAGATCACGGCCTGAATAATTCATTTGGGCTCTGGAGGCGATGACGGGAAAGCGAAGCGATAATAAAGAGTCGTGTCCGGAGTTAGACGTATCAAAACAAAGTTCTGATCCCAGATATCGTTGCTGGAGGTATGTAGGGCAACGGATAAAAGTTACAGTGTTTTGATATCGATTTGAGGTCATATTTTAGAAAATTTCTAAATTCAATTCAATTTATTGCAAACCTAGGGTTACATAAATGGTATTAAGTATAAAGGTATCACGTATTCTACTTTCCACCATGCAAACCTAATTGGTATTATACAACATCGGTATGACCAACTGATTTTTTGTAAAGACAGATTTTTTTGAAATATACAATAAAAATATGAATATTGATGTTTTACAGCCACTATTTCTGAGCCGCCTAAAAATGTTTTTCTCTCTTCTCTCTCTTCTTTCAGACCCATAACATTCACTTGCTATCAGATCCACAGATCAGTCCCCTCCTTCTACATTTAATCACAAAACCTATATGTATCACATATTACTTGTTTCAACTACCTATAGGATCTCATCATCATCATTTCAGCCTATTGCAGTCCACTGCTGGACGTTGGCCTCTCCTAACACGCGCCATAACACTCTGTCCTCCGCCTTCCGCATCCAGTCAGACCCAGCGACCTTTTTTAGGTCGTCGGTCGGACCATCTAGTTGGAGGGCGTCCTACTCTACGCTTTCCGAGTCGCGGTCTCCACTCTAGGATACGCTTGCTCCACCGTCCATCGGTCCTTCTGCAGATATGACCAGCCCACTGCCACTTCAACTTACTTATTCTACGAGCTATGTCAGTAACTTTGGTCCTTTGTCGGATTACTTCGTTGCGAAGTTTGTCCTTCAAAGAGACGCCAAGCATAGCTCTAGCTCTGCCCATAGGATCTACATAAGCATTATTTAAGTTACAACTTCAATGAATAAGTAAATTTGGTTTTTGGGTTAATATACTCATCGAATTCATTTTGAGTATGTGCAAAGGATCAAACTAATTATATCATCGAAACAAACAAATCCTTACAACTTTAACCAACCCGAAACATCCCAAATTCACGGTCAACTCGCACACTGACCGATATTACCATTAGTCAGGTCAAATGTAAATTAATTAACCATTAATATACACTTTCAAGAAGAACTGGTTCTTCTCTTTGATATGTTCACGACTCAATGGTTTGATAATCGGCAAAGGGAAGCAGACACTACCTAAGATACCCATCTTAGCCGACAGATAAAACTTACTTGGATGAAATCAATGATTGTTTTAATAACCTGCTATTTTATATGAAAGACAACCGCATATAAGTCTTGTATTAACTTAAAGTTTAGTTCAGTTTTGAATTGAGTCAGCTCGTGACTGCGGCTGGTGAGTCGGATTCTCCTTTTTCTCTATATTAAAATCTACATGGGACAATCCCACCCTCATGCCCATAAATAGGAGTGGCATTACATCTTGGAAACCAAAATAAAATTAATTAGAAGTAAATGTAAAGTTGGATAGAAATTAAACAAATATCTATGAATAAAATGTGTCACATTGTATCGTGTAGGAATCGAACCGAGAATCGTGCTCGGCATGACGATATTAGTGGCGACGCGGCCGCCTAACTAAGAAACCGCTAACCACAATCGCTACGACACAGTGATAGCACAGGACACGCAAATAAAACAATCTATAAAACTTTTAACTATCTATTAAACATTTTCTCAAACATTTTTTGATAAATGGATTTTATAATAAAATTAACTTTTTACAAAACTATGTTTTCTATAATGTAGTTCATCAACGTTGAGCGGTACTTTAAACACATAGAATTTGATATCTATGCAACAAAAAACCATATGGAATGTAGACGTCATTATAAGACTCATTCAATAGCTCAAATTATCCCCATAATGCAGGTAACATCTTTATCACAATACAAGTCCATCCTTTTCAGCAGACAAATCCTCTCAAAAGCTAGTTGAGTACAAAGTGGGGTATACAGAGGTATGTCAAATACGGTCCTCGACGAAATGCCTCGACGACTCGCCCTAAGCACCTTTCCCTCCCCGTGTTACCGAGGATATTAAAAAGGGTGCTAATGTCACAGAACCTTGAAGGTTTTGCATCGATAGATATGGTATGTTTACTATGACTTAAACAGTAATTGACTGCGATATCCACACTTACTAAGGAGTTGATATCGCTGTGAAAAAAACAGTGAGCATCTTTAAATTTGACAGCAATATTGAATCCGACTAAGTTGATGTCAAAATGCATAATAGGGTATATGCTCAATGCATTGAAGTTGTCAACAAGGCTTTTTCTTTTTCTGTTCTTTTTTCATCTGAAAAGCTAGATCATCAACCACAATCATTAAAAAATAATAATTTAGACACAATTCACTCGAAAAATGATGCTATGATTTTGAAGATAGTGAAAATACTTCCTTAACAGGTAAGATAGAAATATCTCTTTATCTCATAAGTTAAAAAAATAGCATCATTGCCGAGACTTGAAATAAACCACAATGATACTATTACACAATGTTGTCAATTAACTATTAAAGCTAGCAGTGTAAATGATAATTTAATGCCATATCCAACCCACTTAGTGTTCATAACTCCTGAACATGCATAGAGTAACCCCGTCCTATCGCGAGCAATAAAGCAGTTTGCTCGTCCAAAAGTGGACTTAACTATTCAAATACTTTGTAAAAAGTAACATTCGTATTTAAAATGCGTCAAAAGTTCCTCTAATTGTATAGCAGCGAAGGTTTTCGGACAATTTGCCTGTTAATGTATAAATTTCCTTATATCTTGAGTTAAATAAATACGTGGAAATTATTGTCGTAAGCTTTTTAGGGCGCTGTATTTGAAATTTTTTTTAAACCTAATGAGGTCCAATATTGCTAGATTGTATAAATGTATTCTGTTTCAGGAATCGGTCAATTTTGTTTATATAAGATCTTTATCAGGAGAAACACCGTACATTTGTCGAAATTAAAAATAGTTTCCCAATTACAAAAAACTAAACTGACAAGAGCATATTGATCTCATAGCATAGTGGTACTAAGACGTTGGTTACGACCATAGAAGGTTAAACGTTCGCCAAGGTCAGTAATAATAATAATAATAATAATATTCTACCACATTCACACAGCGCCATCTAGTCCCAAAGTAAGCAATTATATTTGCTTGTGTTATGGGTACTAAACAACGGATATACTACTTAAATACATTTTTTTTTTGTAAATACATACATATTATAGATAAATTACACCCAGACACAGAACAAATCTTTATGCTCATCACACACAGATTTGTCCTGGGTGGGGATCGAACCCACGACCTCCAGCTTAGCAGTCAGGGTCACTAACCACTAGACCAACAGGCCAGTCCATGATGGGTGACCGTTTGTTGCATTTTCATTCTTGAGTATCTCCGTACTACGGAAGGCACGTAAAGCTGTTGGTCCCTGTTATCACTTAATGTGAATGGTAGTCGTTAAGTCAAGTTGGAACCCTTAATACAATATATGGACTATGTAGGTATTAAACGAGGTTTAAATTGACATGAGTCATTGATTTTGTGTCCAAGTTGTCAATTTAAACCTGGTTTAATGCCTAGTCTTGTAATAAGGGATGACAAACATCTCTATATATCTATCTAAACTTTCACATTTATAATATTAGCAGGATTATGAAATCCTTTGACACACATATCGTCACATAAAATCTCAATTTTTGTAAATTCTATGTATAATTTTTTCAATCTCCGAATTCACTGAACTCGCAACAATAATAATAACTGAAGAGCAGATAGTCTCATACAAGTAAAGGTGCTCATACATCACTAGTAACGATTCTCGTTAATGTTCCGAACGTTTTTCTTTTCAATTTACGACTGTACCACAGTTTAGTGGGTACCTACCCCGAGAAATTCTTCAATTAATGGCCTACAGGATTTTCCTTTTTATTTCTTGAGGGCATTGTTGATGGATATTTTCCCTCTTTTCTGTTAATTAAATCGGTATTTGATAGGGAAAGAGCTGTATTATGTAACAATAATAATTTAATAACGTAAGTGCTCAGTGATCCTCCAGATTTAAGGACCCGTGTTTAATTTCCTGATTGAGTTTAATTATTTTAAATATTCATTTCATTTAAAATGTTTTTTATTGAGTTTGTTTATTAACACACCTCTATACCACAGTGCTTAACAACACCTAAAAATCTGTTCTTAACTTAACACAGTCGGTGAAACGCATAGTCGGTGTGCAGTATATCTTTGGTTCACAACGGTGTTTACTCTTCCATTCCTATGTCATTTGTTAAAGGTTTAATTATATGTGTTTGAAAGTCAATTATTATTACACGCTGTTCACAACAAATCACGATTCCGTCGTATTTTCTATAAATCACTACAAAAAAGCATCATATTTCAACAGTAATTACCAAGCATCGATCCTGTGCCTTCAAAAGCAAGGCACGCAATGAGACACTTAAAAGTATTTACCAAACATAAAATATCACCCAAATTATGGGGTTCCACCCACCCTTTTGACAGGGTAAGTTATTAAGGGCAGGTGCGCCATCCCATAACCTGAAACGAACCCTGCAAAGACGACACGTATCTTTAAGACAACCTTTATTAACTGGACTGGAATCACTAGACCGTTTTGCATCCCGCTCCTACCTATGCGGAAACCCATCAGGTAGTCTTCTATCCTTGTCTTTCTAAGGCCGTCATTAGATACTAAGCTCTCAATATGCTAGTTAAGTACCTCCCCTAATTGGGGGTGCATTAAACGCCTTTGCTCATATAAAATGATTTATGTCTGGTGTCGAGTTATAATAGGAGCCCAAGGGTCTAGGCTGGAGGCAGATGATTTCTCGAGAGAGGTACTATTTGGAAGAGGTCAGTATTTACCAACTTGTTTCAAGGTAAATATTGTAGAGTGTTTGTGGATAAATAATGAAATGTTTGTACTACAGGACAATAGAATAGTTTTTTGTTTATTTTATATTAGCTGTTGCCCGGGGGTCGCTCCCGTCGTACTTTGGCCGTTGTGTCATGAAATTCTTTGTAACAGCCTCTTATATTTAATATACTAAATCTATTGAATAAAAAACAAACACATCCAGTTTCAGAAACAATTTAATTGAAATTAGTTCACTGGTTACGGAGATCAGCGTATACGAAGATCGTGACTATATAAATCTTCATAATATACAAAGGTATCTGTTCTTCTTTCTATTTACGCCTCCATCGCATCCGACCCACACAATGGTTCAGTAGAAACATTTTTTACCACCTAGTCACGAAAGAACCGAAAAAACAACCGAAACACCGATGACTAATAGCCCTCATTACACAGACACATGGATCCCACCGTTATTTTTAAACACCCTAATAGATTATAATGATGTTAATTCATCCAGCTAAGCGATCCTGACAGTAAGTTATTGGGACCAGCCAAAAAGATGAAGAGGAAAAATTAACCTTTTTTGAAGCTGTGTTCTAAACAGCTTGGTAATTCGTGAAAATGTGTGTGTCGTTTAATTTTGTATTTAATAGTTTTTTTTTTTATTTTCAGGTAAGTTTTGGATTCAAGTTTTATTCGTCTAAACGGTAATGTACTTAGCTTTTATTATTTAATAACGTATTTATATGATATTAGGGACTATTCGCTAAGTCAAGCACAGCTTTTACTTTGTATACGATTGCTGTGCAAGAGATCCCGGGTTCGATTCCCTATGTTACCATCTCCTAACGGTGAAGGAAAATATCATGAGGAAACTTACATACCCTAGAAGAAATTCTAAGGGTATGTCTCATCCATCAACCCGCACTAGCTGACTAGTATACACACCTGAGTGTGTGTGGATTATGGCCTAAACCCTCTCAACTCTTTAGATAGAGGAGAGGAGACCCGAGCCCAGCAGTGGGACATTAATGGGTTACCCATGATGAAAAACCTTACAATCGTATATATCATATCGTTACCTTATAATCGTAACATATACGTGCTTCATAACATATTCCTATTTTTTGATATCCTATTATTTATAAAAGAGGTTCTACTTTAGAAGTCGTATGTTTTCAAAGAAAAACATCTTAAGTTTCTTGACTGTAATTTCTTGAAGCCAAAAAATACAAGAAAGCTCACGTACCTAAGTATGTACATACATAAATGTATAAGATTTTTTTCTCTTACTTTAATTAGTATGTAGATTCACATGAATATTCCCCACAAGCCTGCCTCCCTTACTATCTACGATCTACGTAATACATGCCCCGCCCTGCGGCGTCGCCTGCTATACTCGTGTTAAGCACTGTCATTCGCTTCAACACCTTTGCACGAATTTTTATTGGGAACATTTTGTTGTGGAGAATTGAAAATTTGGATGCGGTATTGTAAAAAATATTAAACAATATCTAATATCAGTATCTGTGTGTCTGTGTATCGGGGTGTCTGTGGCATCGTTTTTAGGCGTAGGCCGAGTATGATGCAGTTTTTTTGTTAAAAAGCTGACATGATCGTAAATATTCTTATAAATCTTTTATTAAAATTGGTACAGCCATTTCAAGATTTTGTATTGTAGTAAATAAGATTCATACTCTTTGAAAATTCAGTGACAAAATAATGAATCTTTATAGTTCAAAAAAATATTTGTAAATCTAACAGACGGAAAGAAATTAAATATTGTACATGCCACATCCAAGCCACATACTCTCACCACCCCTTAGGGGGTGTGTGTGTGCAATTTAAAAGATAAGATCAGGCCGAGACGTTGCTTTAAATTATTCAAATAAAACCCCACAACGATATCTGTGATTGTAAATTTCGTTACATCTGTGTGTGTACACTTGAGGCCATGTTAAGTAATGCCGCGGTTGTGTTATTTCGTTTTGATTTCACTTGTGGAATATTAAATCTAAGTGTGTGGTATATTTTTTTAGGAGGGAATGTATTCTACATTATAAGACTACCAATGTGTTTTGACTTGTGCTCGTATAACCTGTGTAAGATAATACTCTGTCCATTGGGTAGGAAAAATATATTATTTTAACTTGGGTATACTGCAACTGGGCAAAGATATACCCATTAATTTTTCTTTCTTTGCATATTAAGAGATGATTCCACAACTTTTCCTTCAATTTAGAGTCCGTCTAAATCTTACTTAGACATTATAATTTGATCTTAATACAGTTATTAAAATCAAATTATAATAAACTAAAAACTACAACTAATGGTTATTTTAAACCTTTTATATTCACAAATGATTTCCTCATCATCACATAAAAGTATTCAAATCTTTCTTCATCAATAAATACAGCCGTAACACACAGTAGACCGGATTAGACTAGAAAATTAGCATAGAAATATTCAAACAATTCGATTATCAGCTCACAAAAATCTTAATTTTATATGTAATGGATTTTCGATGTATAAATCTACTAGAAATTAACAACCTCCTGCCTTATTCGGAATAACAACCAATAGACAATTTATTGATATCTATCTAAACAAATTTAAAAACAAAATCGAGAACCCATTACGCCCACAACATAACTATATATTTACCCGCGAAAACATGAATGCGAGTTCGTTCCCGTGTACCACAAATAACTGAATAAATTTTCATTAATGAGCTATCAAAATATTCGGATAGTTACATGAGGTACTGTTACATATGGGTGTAATAAAATACCTATTTTATGGTTCTTACTTTATCCTTTCTTCGCATACCTTTCTTGATTTTTAAGGGCCCACAGATTGTTAATCTCTGGGGCCCTTACTACGTTGGCGGCAAATAATCTTACGTACCCCCTGATGGTAAGCGGTTACCGTAGCCTATGGATGCCTGCAACACCAGGGGCATAACGAACGTGTTGCCGACCCTTTAAAATACATTCCCTTTAAAATTTCGCTCCCCAGTGAGCTCGGGACATTACTCACTCACACTCTTAAACACTAACAGTGAAAAAGGATCTAAGTTTTAACCTATTAAACTTTAAAGTTAACTACAGTTGAGATTAGAACTATAAAAGATGCTGTTGTTTCTTTCATTCGGAACGAGAGTGAAAAAGTTGAAATTAAAAGTAAACAAGTAATTTTTTACTTTAAATTGCTTTGAAATGTGAAATACGTCATTTGTTTCGAAGAAAATAAGATTTTGGTTTTTTTATGTAAGTGGGCAACAAATAGGTAAGGGATTACTCGTACCTATTTGTTATTTAGCTATTCACTGTACTTAAAAAAAATTACCACTATAATATTTCATGTTGTATTTAATAAATTCTAATTGTAAACAACTAATTTATGTAATTATATAAAAACGAATTTATAGATTTTAATGTTATCAAAAGAGCAATATTTGCATACATAAATATTTATTAATAAATTCAAGATTAGGTAGGTTATCTACCTAATAGTTCGCAAACAGCGAACTATCAACTTAAGAACCCTTCTTCTTTGCCAATTTTATTTTTTATCATCTATGGAAGATGTATTGTCTGTTGCCAATTTATTGCGGTAACCACTTACCACCAGGTGGGCCGCTTGCTCGTCTGCCACTTCAGGCAATAAATAAAAAATATACGCCAATTATGGTCTGTCAGTAAAAAAAAAATCAACTCTTAAATTTACTCGTATTTTTTACAAATTACTCTTGTATTTTTATTCAAGTCTAATTGGTAACCATGCCCGAGTTATATTCAGATTTAAAAAACAATTCCCATTTTTGTAAACAAAATCCTTGTTTTCCAACACGTCATTAACACGCTATTCAATCCCTCATCAAAAAACAAAACAAAAAGTTAACATACCCCATGTTAACTTTTTGAGGTTTTTGTGTCCGCAAGTGTAAGTATGTTCCCGCAAGACAAAGGGATGTGCTTGACATTACCTGTTTTGTATACCGTTATAACAACATGCATTATTTCGCTACATAACGTAACAGAAACTCTGACGTATCAGTTATGAGGAATCAGGTAAAAATAAACGCTAGGGTATTTTTTTGGCACGATGTGTAATGTGGTTATTTAATAGCAACTTTCGACTAGCTAGGCACGGGTTTCTTCTCCTCTATCTAGAGAGCTGCGAGGATTTAGGTCATAATCCACGCACGCTGGCCTAATGCCGATTGGTGCATCAGACATACCTACCCTTAGAATTTCTATTAGGATATGTGGGCTATCTACTATGTTTTCTTTAACCGTTAGCAGACTAGTACATATACATTCCACAAAGTAAAATCCACATTGGTACTGCCGCCCCGGTCGGAATCGAACTCGGATCGCGTGTTTAGCTCGCCCCAGTCACTAATGCATTCGGCCACCATATTTGTAATGTGCTTAGGTATGTCATTTGGAAGCATGTATAATATAAGTAGATCTATTGGTAGTGAATAATAATTCCATATAACCATACTAATATTACGGGGTAATCTTAGAAGATGTATGTCAGAATCAAGTGCACGGCAATGGTCAAGCAAGTGGACGGAAATGGTCTCTGCCTACCCCTCTGTTGGGAAAGAGGCGTGATCTATATGTATGTTTGTAATCTTCGAAACTACTGCTTCGAAAAACTGATAAAACAAATTTAAAACCTTTTTGCAGACTAAAATATAACAGATTAAAGGACGGTTTTTAATATGTCATACTCCTCTGTCTATTTCTTAGAGTTATAAGCGAATATAGTGTACCAATTACTAAGAACTAATTACTCATCTTTCACGGTATATGCCTGTAGCAATCACTCAATCGATAGGATTATACGAATTAGGACGTCTATTACGACATGTAGTGTATAACTTACTGAATTAACTTAATCAGAGTGTTTAGGATTAGTGTGGACATGGCTTTTCTTTTTTTTTTACTTGTCTTTGGTTATCTAGGGAACATTTCCTACCAGACATTTTATGGTAGTAGTGTGCATTCTAGCATGAATGGGTGCACACTGGGGATGAACTACCGTTCATCCCCAGTGTGCCCATTCTAATATCTAGGCAAATATGCTGTTACATTTCGTCCGGCGAGTGTAGAGTGCCAAATTCCAATTACTTCTCTCAATCCTTTTCGTTTTCCTTTCCCTCAATTTTTCCCTTTTTGTTGGACAGTGGCTTGTTTGTATTTTCTTCGCGTTAGTCAATGCTAAGAGAACACCATCATATCCGTAGGCAGTCACTACTTATCATCAGGTGGGCCGTTTGGTGGTCTGCCAAGAAAGAAAGACAAGAAAGGTCAATATGGGCACATTTTATCGATACCTATTTGTTTGTAGCTCTCGACTCTAAATAAAATTTCTTTTATAAAAATCCAATTACCGAGCACTATGGAGCACTCTGTCTACACAGATGAAATCGATCTGTAATAATATTATATTAATAAAACTCGATGTGATGGTTATATAAAAGAAATCATACAATATATTTTCTTACGTTATAAAATACTTTGAAATACGATAGTCTCCAACGGTATTTTTCTAATCAACGATATAATATTGCTCGTTTTAACCACAGAAACATGTTAGCGACGACGAATAGCAACATATTTTCGATTTGTAATCGTTGACTTGAGTAGTCCTTAAGTTAGCATGGTGTATCGTTGCTCTGGCAATAGGGGAGAATGGGAGTTTTATATTTTAGACTACAAGCACTGTTTCTAAATGTATCGCTAATTCGCTATATAGATGATCATAATAGTCATGTGTTCCACAATAGAAGTGTCAACGCGCTAAACGAAAGTCGAAGAATTTCATGACAAAAAACATAATACAATTTTTGCTGCACTCTGGAACCAAAAAATATCTTAAGAATGTGTCAGGCCTGAACTTCGGACTTCTCAAAACAACGATACATTACTTATATCCGTTGCACATTTAGATAACTCTATTTACTAACCACAATCGTAAATCAAATCTCAATCTAAATCCAAACACGTCGTGTTTGTTTTAGTCATAGCCACACTAAGCTTTCGATGTTGAGGCCACTAAACGGTACTAACCGAGTTTGACTCAATCCAATGGACAATCGGACTACTACATTTCTCCTCTTCTGCTTTTGTCATGACCAGACTATGCTGATGAAAGATATATGTCGGGACCGTGGCAAGTGGAGGGAATTGGTTGGTATGAGACGTGATCTATATGTGGAGGGGTAAGAATACAATGAAAAAGAAAGGGTGATACCATTTCTTTTTATCGCCGCACATTCACATGAGAGGCAACAAAATTCTATTTTATTGCATATCAATATAATTCTAAAAAAAAAAAAAAAAAAAAAACCTAAAATAAACAAATTTGAGCCTTAAAGCTTTTTTGATCTAATTACACAATGGCCAAATGGCTTTGTACGAGGTTCTTTTTTTTTTTTTTTTAAAGACAACTCCCGCACAAGGGAACAAGCCCTGTGTCGCGGGGAGCTTTACAAACATGAAACTAACGGACACAAAGTACACCCAGACTAGAAACAAATATCTATGAATCACACAAATATTTGTCTCGTGTGGGAATCGAACCCACGTCACCCAACACGGCGATGTAGTGGCGAGGCGACCACTTTAACCACTGCGCCACGGTGACAGTCATTCATATCTATCATACGAAATATCTGAGCGACTTTAACACTAAGTTCAAACTCACACCTCATGCCTTCCATGTCAGTCACTTTCCCACTCAACTACTACCTTCCATCTTCACATAATTAGTACCGAAATAAGTTTACTCTAACAAGTTGAAGACACGTCTTACTAGTTAACACGTGGTCCCAGTTGCCTGTCTCTTGCCGTGATTAAGTTACAAATTAGGCCTTAATACGAACACTCCCTTGTGGAAAGGAGGTACTACTTGTTATGTTCTGTCTAATTTTGGTTACGTTTTGATGTTGGTATATAAATAAAATATATAATACAAAATATAAAAAAATATTAATGAATAATGTTATGCGCCGGTGACGTAGTGGGAATATGGACGACTGCTGTGACAGAGGTCCTCAGGTCGGGCAAAATTAAATTTCTTAGTATTAACCTGGAATTTGGTTATGGCCTTGCAACTTAGGACCAAGCTAAGGGCCCCAGCAGACTAGCTACTTTAGCCTCGGCGATTTAGTTCCTTTTTAGAAGCTAAATGCAGCGATAGAAACTCCAAAACGCGCGATTTTAATGTTGTATTGGGATTTTTTTGATAAATTACGTCTTGAGATACTAATTTGGTTTAAATATAAATGGTTACTTATTAATTACAATAAAAATTAAATAAATTATTACTAGCACTATTTTTGACCGGCTGTCAAAGTTGCCAGCCTGTCAAAGTTGATCCGATGCTATGTTGTAACGTGAAAAAAAGACAAACAAACTAAAAATCAAACAACTGAGTTTCATAAAAAAATTGTCTTACATGCAACTTTATCTCGGTGTCTAAAAATATTGTAATTTACTCCTTGTCAAGCAAAGTTATTCGCATTTAGCCCAGGAACGGAATCCCAGCACCATTTAACTCCGATACCATGTAGTTAGTGCATGCAAATTCTTTTGTCAGTCTCTTAGGAATGTTTTAACTTACATTTTAAATAATAAGGGCTGTGTAAGACAATACGAAGCTGAGTCGCAGTGATATTTTAAACATCAAAACTATCGGTTGCCTCGCTTGCCTCGACTGTAGAGATAACGGGTTGGATCACCCTAAAGGCCAGAAATTATGGTGGCTGATTGGGAATGTGAGCGCCTTTCAAAATATGAAGTCGGACTTCGATTTCAATCCGGAATTCTAATAAGAGGTTCAATTTATGTAATTACTCCTAATTGTAGTGAAAATATAATAATATTGTGTGTGGGTCAAACAGCGCCATCATTATGGGTATTAAACAACTGATAGGTATAGGTACTACTTAAAGAGATTTTTTTTTAAATGAAAATTAAATAACTTGTCATCGTGCTTAAAAATGAAGGAAACAATGTGTGGAATCCCTAAAAACAATTTTATGGTAAATCAAAACTAGGAGCGTGAGACAGCGATTGTCCGTGACGCCGCGTTAACGCAACCTCATCTGAGACAACCCTAAGCTGTCTTCTCACCGCTACTTAACACATCCACTTTTATTCAAGTCGAGAGTGCATTTAACTTTAGTGCATATCTCAGTTTCACCGTATTATAAACCGTCTTAATCTAGGTAGAAATGTAGCCGCAAGCCGCGTCTTAGCTTAATCGCTCGTTTTCTAGATTATTCTGAAAGTGACATTATGTGTTTAGTTCTCATAGAAACGGAATTGTTTTATAATTGCATTTTACATGATAACTAGTTGGATGAGGAGCTTCTTGGAGATGCTATTGCGTTCCGTGTACCAGTCTAATTAGTTACAGATATAATTTCTCTGGACCATCACATCAGCAGAAAATATGCATAAGGGTCTCTCTACCATGATTTTCTTTCTGATGGTGTCATGATTTCTAACTGGTTTCAAAACTATAACTTCGCGATACTTAAATAAAATGTGTGTGAAGGTATAGACTTGTATCCTAACTAATTATAATTAGAAGAATAGAAGTTTGTTTGTTTGTTAGTCGATAACACCATAACCACGCAACAGATCATATTCAAATTTCACGAAGAAATTATCCTAAATAAAGGCTAGGCTTTTACCGACAAACCAGGTGGGCAAAGCAGCGGGTTTATGCCAGTATAAAAAAAATTAAGTTTGTGTTCTTTTGTCTGTAGTCAAGTGCTCAATTCGAGCCAAAAATCTCCTTAAATCGTTCACAAGTAGAGATACATACTTCGACATAACCTTCACTCTCCATTACACGACGCGAGGTAAATCCTATAACTTTTCTAACTCCCTATAACACGTTTAACTAACTTGTACAAACTTATCAAACCCGTCTATGGTCGGTGACGTCATGACAGCAATGGGATGTGACGTACAAGTCCAACTTATGTTGGTCAGACCACGTTAGGAATAATAGGAAGTTACATTAAGTCGACTTTGATACGATAGTGATGGCAACTGTTATTTGACTGTACGGTTTAATTGTCACTTTGTCAAGTAGGTATGTGGGTTCGATTCTCACACGGGACAAATATTTCACCTAATAATATTTATTTTATAGTTTGTGCGTAGGTAATTTGTGTACCTACGCCTGTAATGTTATGTGTGTAGTTTTGAAACACATAAGTGGAGTAGTTTTATATTTAATTTAATCGCTTTGTAGCTTGGTATCTAGGTAGTAAATTACTTCTAAACCTTCCTCATGAAACATTCTGTCTATTAGTCAAAACCGCATGAAAATCCGTTCAGTATTTTTTGAGTTTAACTAGTATAGACGCGAAGGATTTTGTTTTGCAATATTTAATGATAGTGATTATAGTCTTTAACCCAAATTGCACATTTCTCAAAAACACTTGACCCGGCAGTCAAACCCGCTATTTCTCACGCACCACTACGCCATTGAGACAGACAATATT
This sequence comes from Laspeyria flexula, assembly GCA_905147015.1. Lineage (NCBI taxonomy): Eukaryota > Metazoa > Arthropoda > Insecta > Lepidoptera > Erebidae > Laspeyria > Laspeyria flexula. The sequence goes on from LR989974.1 coordinate 624,673, forward strand.
TAGCATCACTTAAATAAATATATAGCCGTGTAAATCAAATAAAACAATCCTATAAAAATATAAGCCAATTTCCTCCATGCATTATAAGGGCGCCATTAATTAAATCATATGAATAACATATTATTTAAAATGCCATCTTAATGTCACATCAAATGGCATTACTATGGAAATAAGAAGTTAAATCTACATTCCCCAAGCAAATGGCCCGACCTCCCTCTTCTGAAAAAATAACCTCAAAACTAGGGATGATATCATTTTGAATATTTCTGGGATAATATTTTTTTTGTTAACGCAACGCCCATACCTGCAATCTAGACATTTGATTGGTCGACTTTGATATCGCTGTTAAATGTTTTAATTATCTAATATAGTTGCAGTAATTTTCATACATTCAACATAATAATCGTCACGCGTTTTTACCCGAAGGGGTAGGCAGAGTCCCTCAAGTAGTTCTACTCGGAAAAATAAACATTTTTCATAATGCAAAACATCACACACATCAAAATAACTTTAGGTGTTTTGAAGTTAAAGTGTCAACAACGCAAATATGATACTCCTGGTACTGCATGCGTCCATAGGCCGGTAACCGCTTACCACCAGGCGAGCCGTAAACATGGTATACAAACAAATCTTTAAGCAAAACATATTATATACGCACAAACACAACCCTACAACCATTACATTGCTTTTACAAAAAAAAAAACAATTTTTAGCGCCTTGTGATCATGACACCCGCTGCATACAAAATCTCCCTAAAAATGGGAAAATCCGCGAATTCCTCGTACGTGTGGCCTTGCTACTCATAACCCAGCCCCCACATTTAATAAGTCGGGGACTAACCACGATTTATTTTGTCTAATATTGCGAATGTGGAATATCTTATGCAATATTGACACACGAAAGGATAAAAACCTTGGTTTAAACGTGATTTACATACTTACTGATCTGCTTACCCTATGTTTTGTATGGATGGTGTTGTATGGGAACTCGGGAATATGGAGATTGCTGCACCTGTTACTATAAATCACTATCCTTACGAATATAAGAAAGTGTGTCCTCTCACGTAGAAACGGAGTAACAAAAATCTGTTTTTTTTTTTAAATTGAGCTTAATTTGAGCCAGGCATCTGACTGTGCCTTTTGTACAGCACAGACTTTAAACCAATATTTGGTCAGGCGATCTTATTTTGTTAGTCATAGGTAGCTTTTTTGTTTGTCAATCTTGTTGGCTTTAGTGGTCAAAATGTCAATGAACTTTTATTCTACCAAATCCTAAAGCAATTGCATACCTCTGTTGCCTAGCAACCATTTAAAATCGCCATTCCTAAATCAACAAAAAGCAATCTTTTTTCATTAATCGCGAATGCTAATTAAAACAACACCATGCAACTTCCAAGCGATTGTGCTTACATTTGTTCACCGGGAATCGAACCTGCATCTTAGCTTTGCGTTAATTAAAAACCGCAAGCTATGGGTGTTACGGCAATCTTGAACCAATCAGCTGTGGATTTTCGCAAGCTAAATTGGACCTTATAGTAAATTTGTGAAGGTTCGAATTAAGTTGAATAGGTGTTTGTCGTTAGTTTGCTGTCTTAATGGTGTAATGTTATGCTTTAAATATAATAGTTATCAATTAATAAGAAGGTATGTAGTTTCAATTCTAGGCTAATCAATATGCACTATTCTGAGATTTTATATTATGCATTTTATTATTTTGCATATGTATGCCTGAAAACAAAACGGCTTTGGTCAATAAAAGTGTACTATGTATGAGTGTACGAATTTACAATCATTTCCCCAAATCAGTATTGGAAATATCTGAAATAAACATGCTCAACAATAAAATAAAAACAATACTAATACAAAAATGTTACTATTTCATCAATGATTATTTAAATGACAAATTTTAATATAATATTGTTAATGTGACTTTTGACGGATTTCAATGATTATTATTTATAATAACTACTTAAAATAACAATTATTTTCATTTAATTACTTTTATATTTGGACATACCTAACATTTGTTATTCTAATTTAATAATATTTTGACATAACTTATAACAAAATGATAATTATGGAATCTTAAAAATCAGTTTTATTTTCAATTAATATAATTGTGTACGCCAACTGGCAGATTATTGGAGATCGATATTGTAACTGTGCTTTTTAAGATCTTTTTTGTACCCAATTTCACACAATAAATGATTTGATTTGATTTTAATTCGAGTTTGCTATCAATTAAATTAAATTTAAAGGATTCGCTCTTATTGGTTTGTCAAAATGTATTCAGTTGTTTAGCTATTAAGAACATGACAGACAGATTTAAGTACATTCAAATTTATAATTTAGCTGTCGCGAGGGGCTTCGCTCCCGTGGCTGGTAGCGTGATGTTATATAGCCTTCCTCGAGAAATGGGCTATCCAACATTAAAACAATTTTTCAATTCGGTTCAGTAGTTCCTGAGATTATCGCGCTCAACAAAACAAACAAACTCTTCAGCTTTAAAATATTAGTATAGATACCTGGTACCTGGGCCACAGTATCATCATCATCATCAGCAACCCATTAAGTCCCACTGCTGAGCTCGGGTCTCCTCTCCTCTAACTACAGGGCACAGTATACCTAATGATAATTAATTATCGAAATATATAATATAGAAAAGTAAATTGGCTCAGGCACAGTAAGCCAATTTACTTTTTATTGCCTAATTAAAACAGAAAAATTTCAAAACATAATTGAAATTTACATTTTCCAATGTTTGTTGTTGTTGAATAGATAAGTTTTATTATTTTATAATATACTTATGTACATCTATTTGCTACGAAGTTTTGGATGATATATCTATATTTATTTATGGTAATATATATAAGTGGTAATATATGGTATAAAAAAATTGCTATAGTCTACCCTTTATCGTACGTTAAACGTATCTTTTCAAGCTATTGTAATTCCAAATTTTTACTTACTGCCGTTATGGCTGGCTCCTGGCTCCTGGCCTTGGAGCATCACCATTATTAATTTGAAGTAATCTTTAATCTATTATCTCAGGGTTCTTATAACGTTTAACAAATGCGAAAACGTTTAGGTACTCGGCGCCTCTGGCTATTTCGTTTTGTATCTCAAACAACCAACTGTGATAATGTTGTGTAGACCTAGCATCATTTGTAATTACTAAATACCAATTTGTTATTTATTACTTTCATAGCAAAATTCTATTTTGCTAACGAATTACTTTTAACAAATTAATTTATGTTTTAATCGATTCCAAGTTGTTTTGAATGTGTGAGCTTTAGACTAAAGTTCGTATCCATAAATAGTTAATGATTATTTATTATCTATAGTTAAAAAAAATGAACAGCAATCAATAAAAAAAATTCTATACTTATATTCGTAGCTCCTGAGTCCTGAGTTCCTGACTCAGCTAAGCCGGCGCGCGTCGTCGCCGTCAGCGCGACACTGGCGCCACGCATGTCGCGCTTGCGTGATATACGCTGAATTATAAAAATATAGCTATCTCTTTCTCGCACGTGATTCCGACTACGCTGTCGTGCAGCTATTCGATCGTCAGTAGCGCCTCGTGCATGATCACAGTTAAACGTGCGTTGTTTTTATTGTGAATTTGAACAAGATGGCCGCCGCATCTTCATCGGATCGTCAGCCTGAAGTGAATTTGGATGATATAAGAATAATACGCAGAGTTTTTAATAAAATCAAAGAGGATTTAGAACAGCATAACTCGAAGAAAAAAATAGTTGACAACTTAGACAAGGCATTCCGTTACACGGGATTAACGCCTCATGCTATCCAAATTATTAGTAACTGCAAGGAAGAAATTAATGTAGAAATTAAAGAAGTGGACCGATCCGTCATATACAGCAAGTTGATGGATTTTTACTTGATTAAAGAAATTATGCCTACGACGTACCAACTTTTTATCTCTTTAGAAAGGCTACTACCAATCTATATAAACATTGCCGAATTCAGAAAGATGCTTCTGAAAATGGGCTTCATGTGGAAAAACGTTTCGGAAGAATCATTCGTCGTTATAGAAAACCCTCGAGTTGTTTTTGAAAGAGTCAGTTATTTAAGGAATATGAAACGTTTTAGGCAGCAAAACGTACCCATTTACTTTGTCGAAGAAATTGTTTTGCAAAACAAGCTGTCTAACAATAATGTGAAGAAGAAATTGGTGTATGCTGTATCGAACAGTGGCGTTCAGTTTATAAAACAAATAGATGATTTCTCTGCCGACACCTTGCTCAAATGGATGAAAGAAACAGTAATTAAATCTTTAACTTGTCCCAGCGTTGTTGTGCTGAATAATTTTGAGAACCATTGTGAAGAGATAGTAAAACTACCGAATATTGACAGTACTAGAACTGAGATTACTGAATGGCTGGACTATTTTAAAGTTCCATATGACGATGATATGCCCAAAGTCATCTTGTACGATCTTGTTGTAAAATATACTAATTTTACAAAAAAAATATACAAAATTGACAAGTTTTTGGAGGCTTTCGATCACACTGTTCTACGTATACCAAACTGCATTTGTAAGCTGAACCCGGCTGCGTTAGTTCTTCAAACTCTACAGATTAGTATTTCAACTTTATTAGAAGAATCTGTTGAAAAATCTATAGATGACGTGATGGTGAGATTTGAAGAAACTGTTGGGAGGATTAATGAGGAACTTGTGGAACATTTTACTGAGATTGTGGCTAAAGAAGAAATGAATATGTATACTACAGACATGAGCGTTGATCAGAAAATGGATGAATTACTGGATGTGATGTCAAGTAGGAAACTGGACTATGTCGATTCCGAAATCCCTTCGAGCGATTCGGAATGATTGTTTAAAAATCTATATATTGTCCTGTTAGAAGGCTTAATTTGTTCTGTTAATGCTTGAAAGTATTTGATATTTTAATAAACTGTGATGATTGAAATCTTTTTTATTTTCTGTAATTCCAAATACCTAATAAAAAGTTTTTTAAAAGACTAGGTACTCCCATATTAGGGAACAAGCTCTGTGGCGCGGGGTCTTCATCAGCAGACACTTAACACTCAGACTCGAAACAAATATCTATGAATTACAGAAATATTTGTCTCGTGTTTTTTACATGTATTGCAATAGTTTGACTGTCACCGTGGCGTAGCGGTTAAGGTGGTCACCTCGGCTCTAACATCACCGAATGAGGTGGGTTTGGGAATCAAACCTACCTCATTCGGTGACACTACGCCACGGTGACAGTCAAACTATTGCAATACATGTAAAATTACTTCAAAAGCGGATATGCCTTGTTATTGCACTATTAACTACTTAAATCATTATCCGTTTAGGGACGGATTAATAATATATAATGTAAAAGGCGACTAAAAGAGTAAGCTTATGCACTATGCAAACAAGAGCACTGCCTGAAAAGGAAAATTCAAAACAAACCCTATACTTACCAACGCGTCTGGCCAGCCTTGTATAGTAGGCTAAATTTCCTCTACATTATTTGGAAATCCTAATTGTACACGAATTCAGTGTAAATATGTTTCTAAAGGTTTTGTTACAATTCTATGGAATTAGGGCTGGCACAATTTGAAACAAAATATAAGATTAATGTGATGTAAGATTTATGCAAACATTTTGTTTTACCTCATAATGAGGATTTGTGGAATAAAAGTTCACAAATCTCCATTGATGGGGATTCCAAAACAAATGTTTAGACAATAAATATATGTGCAATTTGTTCCGTCCTTCAAGTTCCACCCAAGTCCATCTGAATCTTGAAACATAAACACCATCGGATCATAGCAAACAGACTTCCATTCATTTATAACATAATTAGGTACGTTTGGACTGACCCTTAGTCCGACCACACAACAACTTATTGTAGTCAAATTTATTTATTGGCCTACCATTGACTTACGATATTAATATCGTAACTTTACTATTTCAATGAGTCTTTTATAGAAAATCTAGAATATTCTACAACTGATAAATTCAATGCAATGACTGACTGTACACAGTAGTGATTCACTGCCAGTGATGAATATGGCTACCTTGCTGAAGATCATGAGTTCCATATTTTTTTATAAAGAATACGTTTGAAAAATTTGACATTTGTTGTTTTTTTTGAAATTTTGAATTTGAAAAACTAAAGCCTGCTCTACACGTCGGTAGATGCGCCCCTGGACTTCATTAAATTTAAGCAATGGATGTTTTGTTCTTGTTTTTTTAACGGTCTACAGACATGTGGTCGGCTCGTAGTGATTTATCTGCTGATGTATTTGACGTTCATATACGCATCTGCTGACGTGTAGAACAGGCTTTAGATATACGTCGCGGCGGACTTTACAAGCATACAATTGACAGACACAAAGAACACGAAGCCTTTGTCCAATTTGTGTACTACTCAAAAAATGCCATATTTAGAAATCGAAACTACGACATTGTACCTGTAAAGACAGCCACTAATTCGATTCCAGTTGTACTGTTTGGAATAATGTAGGATAGGCAGCAAATTAGCCGGTACCATATAAAAAAGACATAACATTAATTATGTATTTATTTCATTACTATTACTTTTAAATTAGTCAATAATTGACTCGAACAGAACTTAGATACACTGTGTCGGTCTAAAGAACAAAAATAAAGCCGAACCGAAACCATTTAATTACTTTCTGAACTTATTAATTAATAGCCCCTTTTCTCTTGAAACTGACCAAAGGTTTCAATTAACTAACAACTTAGTTTTGTAGAAATTTCCTGTGCTCTTCATATTTGATGAGGGTAGTTCTAATTAGGGATGGCAACTTTACCTTCAACTCTCATTCAATCTATCGTAGATTTAAATACTGGATCTCCTGTATTTTACAGCCTCTCAGCAGCTTTCCAGTTTATTACAGCCACCTGGGGTCTGTCCACTAATCATCATCACGTCAGTCCTGCTCCGCTGCTGAACATAATTATCTCCGCCACAGCGTGCGATTTTATTTGACTGTCGCCGTAGCGTGCGTGGCGGTTAAGGTAATCACCTCGCGACTAACATCGCCGCAGTGACGTGGGTTCGATTCCCACACGAGATAAGGGGACATTCTGGGAAAGGGACATTTTGGGAAAGGGACTAATTGAAACCTAGGGACATTTTGGGAAAGGGACATTCTGAAGCCTGAAGGATAAATACTTGTGTGATTTATAGATATTTCGTCGAGAAATATTATAGCACTCTCCAAATAGAAGGTAACTAAAATTAACCGTAAAAGAGGGACAACCCTAGCTATAGTTCATCCAGGATCCTCGCAGGGATGACCTTGACCCACCCCGGGGATCCCCGTTGATTAAAGGGAAAAATAAATTAACAATGGACTCACGTGGCTATTAATGGGCTCGGCCTATCGCTAATTCTGATTGGTATTAGATCACAAAGAATTAATAATGAGAACAATAATTCCCTAAATAATATTCATTTGTTACAGAAATTAAAAGAAAAAAATAACTATTTGTAAGGATGGGTGACTGTGGCTCTTTGTTCAGTGTAATTAAGACCTTGTTCCCTAATTATAGAATAGATAAAGTCCTGGCAGTATTAACCATTGTCAATCTCATTACCGATAGATTTTTCAACCAAGGGTTAGTAGTCCTATTTTTTTTTGCTTTCACGTGACGTCTGTTCTACGGATCAACGATTTTTTAACAGAGTAATAGTTGGTAGGTCAAATTGTAATTTGTATATACATTATACTGATTATACAATGTATCTACTTACCACGCCAACGCTGCCGAAGGCAGAAGGTAAGAACCTATATACCTAAAAGAAAGAAAGTTATAATAATTTTCAAAATTATTAAGTTAGATTCCGGCAAAAGTTATACACTAATTTCTAATAGTCTAATATAAAGATCAAGTTGACATCTGTTAGGTAAATAAAACAACTAAATACTTCAATCAAATTAGTTTTAATTCAAGTTCAATAAAATACAATTATTTTGTCAAAATACTATCAACATATTCATCATCAAACACATCTTCTTCGCAATGAGCAAAATCTGATTCGTTCAAATTACCATTTTTAATAGACTCCGTCAAATTATCAATAATCAATTCTAATTTGCAATCCTCTGTCAGTGTCAACTCTTCAAAATCTGCTGTACGTATTTCTGTTTCCCTCCATTCTTCATTAGGTATTTCAGTCACCAGTTCATTATATTCTAACTTTAGTTTTTCTCTCGTATCAGCCATAGGTAAATGTTTTTCAATCTTATCCCAAAGAATATCGAAATTAGATTGCCACAACTCTCGGGGTCGAAACAGAACTGTATATTTGTTTGCTGTCAATAACTGAAAACGTTTAGATGAACCACGAGCCTTATATTTTTCAATAAGGGTATATAAATCACATTTGTGTAAGTTTGGGTCATATGGGATCTCGTTAAATTCAAGCCAGTCAATCATGTGTTTCTTTTTGCTGTGTTCGGTTGGTACATTAGAATCTTCTTGTAGTTCAGGTGATTGTTCTACAACAAATGCTGTATCTTCAGGCAACGTATTAAGCTTTTCATTTAACCAACCATCTATGTTAATTGAAGATTCTTCAGATGTTGTAATTAAGGCATCAATAAGATGAGCTTGCGGCGACACTGCTACAGCAATTTCTAGTTTCGTATTGTTATCACCTATCTTAACATCAATAGATCGAAGAGCCACATAAACTATTGCTCTATTATCATCTCGTATTTGCATCATCTGATACAAAAATCTCATTCTTCTAGCAACTAGTTCTGTATTTTCGACAATGATGTATCTTTTTAGATAACCCAATCTCTTCCAAATGTATCCATGCATCTTCATATCATTTTCAAACATATCTTGAACTTTTTTTAAGCTTTTATATTTGCCGTTTATATTTATAAGCGCAATTAGAAGTGTTTGACGATTCGCAATATTTAATTGTGTCACATATACATTGTATAACGCTTTTCTGAAGTCTTTTTTTGAAATGAAGGCTTCTTCCTTGGTATTTTTGACCCAATCTATATATCTTTTAGGTTTCTTTTTTAGTATATTATATCTATCCGGATATACTCTGCCGGTGTAGAAACTAAGCAACATCTTCATAAGAAATTCCTTCACTTTATTCCCTTTTTTATTCTCAATAGCAGGAGCAGTAGAATATGTAATCCGATATATGATATATTTTGCCATTTGTATTTCATCGTTGACTCGCAGTATCTTAGCTTGATCAGGCTGTATAACACTTTTCGAAGCCATCTTTTGTGTTATGGCTGTAAATAAAGACAAAAATCTTTAAACTTATGTGCTATACTTATCACAATAATTATGACTCCTAAAGAGTCAGTAAGCTATTCAAAACACACAAAATATTCGTCAAAACATGTTCAGCCGTTTTAGAAGAACTCTACACGCCTGAAATAGGAGTACAGACTTTAATTCCATTCATAATAAGCACTAAAAACGTTTGGTTGACATTCAATTTGTATAAATTTATCGCCGAGTAGGTAGATATCCCAGTGGCTACGTTTGCTAGCAAAAATAAACAACAATGGTACGCTGTAAATCTACTAAACTAATTAATATATAATAATAATAGCTTTTTATGTACGAAAATTGCTTAGAAACCATCCAACCCATGTACCCTCAACCGGTTTCATTAAATAAAAAACAATAGTGCAAAGACATTCGGGAATTGAATTCCACGCAGGCGGAGCCGCAGGCAACAGGTAGTGTTCGAACACCTTTTGCTCAGCCGTTTAGCAGTTTGCATTTTTATCGCTATGTAGGTAGGTACCTACTTAGACATTTATACGTTTGGTAACAAAAAATAAACAATACGTTTTAAGTAGGTGTTATGCTTATACAATAATAACAGCATCAAATAAAATTCAATAAACATAAATAACAGCACTATAGCAAAAATAATTATATTACTTACCGCCGGAGTTTTGTCCGAGCGACGACGTGCAGTTCTCGCTGTATCTGATTCACTACTGGAGAAGCGTTGAGGATGGAAGCGAGCGGTGAGGGGGAAGCGGTAATACCCCGCCCCGCTCTCTTCAGCCCTCGCGTCGTTCACGTCAAGTGAAGGTTCCCGATCCCGATGCGGTGCCCCCGCGCATTCACCTGTCCAGTGTTTAACAAAATGTAGGTATGCGTTATTATTACGTACTACGATTAGATATTTTTTTCTTGACAATTTGGTTGTGAAATTGGTAAGTATTTCAAAATCAATACACAGAATTATATACCTACCCACAGAAGTAAAGACGTAATTTTTTGGATGTCTTGGACCTTGGCATTCTGGAAACAATTAAGTACCTACGTTGCCGGTGATTTTATAGGTACATATAAAATACCCAGGCACAGTATTATAAATTGAAGCAACTTAAATAATAGAGTCCTGCACAGGGATCAAATCACCAATCTTCAGATTAGCAGTCGTAATAACCACTACATTGCGGAACAGTCAAGTTATTAAACACACAATAACAGGTCCGGTCTTTCAAACAGGTCTTTCGTCGATTCATACCACGACTGTTCGCCCCACGGTGTGTATCGGAAAGAATATATTATACGGAATATACATATTCAATTGTGCATATATTCAATATCGGAAAGAAGATATTATTCAATTGTGCACTGGTTTGAAACTAAGACTTCAAAATGGACCTTTCCTGATTCACACTGTGCCGCATGGAGCTTACAATTCGTAAACTACCTAAAATAATACCAAACACATTGACACTCGTCTAAAAAAGCAGTTATAAAGTATTAGACAGAACATGCCAACATTGCCAACCCGGCAATAAGCTATATTTCTATACTATCTATTATAAAGCTGAAGAGTTTGTTGTTTGAAAGCTAGGTTCTCAGGAACTACTGTTCCGATTTGAAAAAAAATATTTTATGTTTGAATAGGCCATTTATCGAGGCAGATTATAGATTATATAACATGACGCTACGGACAATAGGAACTGTGCAGTGGCCAAATAAAGAACGACGAGAGCGAAGCCCCGCGTGACTTCTAGTATTGAATATTTGCATGCGACACTGTGCCCGTGTATCCTGGATGCATATTTTTTCATAAATTTTCACTAAGATCAACACGATACCCGCCGCATTCAATTTTACACAGCGTTAAAGAGATTTACTGTTCTATCCCTTTATCTAAGGAAAAATAATGGGTTTTGGTATCATTTAAGGGAGCGTCTTACGGGAATTTTAGATGTCAGGTGGATTGATCTGACAGGCCTAGTCGCAGGCCTATTGTAGCTTTACTTATATAGTTTTTTTATTGCCTGAAGCGGCAGACGAGCTAGCGGTAAGCAGTTACCGCTGCTCATGGACGTTGGTAATGTTAGGGGTATAGCAAAGCCCCTGTCTAGTTATACTTATAATATAATAGTTAATTATATACTAGTTGCCGTCCGAGGGCTCGCCCGTGTGGTAAGTCGGTAAAAAGTAGCATTCTATTGAAGAAAGATTTTTTAAATCGGTCGTAGTTTTTAGTTTATTCGTTACAAACAAACGTAAACTTTCCTCTTTCTAATATTATTTATCACCGCTGTCTCACACTTCTCCTCACCAACCTCCTGATCAATCATAGTTGGCGAAATGTGGGTGCAATACACTTCTGCCTACCCCTCCGAGGAAAAAACATGATGTTTATATGTATACACATTTAATATTTATTTGTTTTGTTACAGGTAAGGCAGAGTATAATGTCGTCGTCAACAGCGCGTTATGTCTCACGGCTGGGCAGTGGGCAGTGGGGACATGTCTCTCTTCACAGAGAGGATTTTAACACATTGCCAGACAGTTGGGTTCTCATGTAGGTGGCAAAGAAAACAAACCACAATATACCTTTGTGAGTTGTTTTCTTTGACGCTACTTATAAATACGATATTCTGAGGATATAATATATAATATTAATAATAGGTAGGTACGTGAAATATTTATATTATGATAGTTAATTAAATTGAAAATCAACTCTTGCCATTTCTAGTACAAGACAAAGACGTTTTTTAAAGGTAGGTAGTTACGTAATTTAATTTTTTTCACCAAGGCTAATTTGTTCATCAATAAATATAATAAAATAAAAACTGAGATAAAAGAAGGTACGAAACATCTGCAAAGTAAAATTAATGACTGTTCAGTTTTACAAATACCCTCGTCTCGGGTACAAATAAGAAAATTAATTTCCGAGCTGAAAAGGCACGGACAAACAGACGGCAGGTTTGGTTTTTAATTCACTTTTAATTGGAAAACGTGTTTCCCTCAACAGATAGAAAAGAATACACTGTTGTTGTTTGGAGAACTACTATTGTAACAACTCGCTCGAATTTGGAAATTAATTTATTTCAAGTTATTTTCTGTAAGTATAACATAACAGGTTCGCTCTACCGAAAGTGTGAAAGTGGTTTGAAATAAATATAGGCAGCCACTGAATTGTAATCAATGATTACAATACAGTGGCAGCCTATGTTACTAATCAGTGAGTTATCGAAAGCCAAACTCACGTGTGAAATAAATACGAATTACACTTCATAACGCGAGTTTCGTTCGAAAATAAATAGTATCACATAAATTGTTTATAGGTATTTTAGCAATGTCGCGTGTTGAGTCCTCGTTATAATAAAAAAAATATTTTATACTATTATTTTATTAAGGTAAGTGTTTTATTTATAAAAGGCGACTAAATTGGCTTAGCATATTACACGATTTAGTACCGGTGATAATGGCACGTGTAACATATCGGTCATTGACCTTTGGCGATGAAGGTTAGATATACAAGGATGATTGAGTTTCAAATATACCTACTTACTTTGTAATAAGAGTTAAAATCGTTTGATATTTTACGTTTAGGTACAGTAACATTCGAAACAATTCTTAGTTTTTATTTATAAGTAGAACATAGAATCGCATTTTTATAAGGGGTAGGCAGAGGTGCATCATACTCATATTTCACCGACTATATTAGATCCCATGTAATTAATACGGCCGAAGACACTATAACGCCAGGTATCGAACCTGGGATATCTTGTACTAAAGTCACTATAGTCTATTTATACGTTGAATGGATTAAAATTAAAAAAAAAATGCATGTACTTACATGAAACAACTTGACCAACAATGAAAATGGAATATTTTAAACTCAATCATTGCTCGCTATCCACTGAGTAAAAAATCTCCACTGACAAAACTCACTGTTATGTATTAATTAAACTAAATAATGGCTATGGCTTCCCTCTACATTCTTTGGAGGAGATCTGTGCCCAGCAGTGGGACGTTTGTGGTTTAGAATGATAATGATGAATGGCTATGGTTGGTTGTTTGTTTGTTTTAACGTAGGGATACGGATACACATAATTATCTACGTTGCTAAAAACGTTTTCTTTTCGCGTTTTCATAAAGAAACCTTAGTATACTTACCTAGATAAATTTGAACATTAAAACTTTATCAAAGTTCATCCAAATCGTTATAGTCGTTCCGGAGATACCTAAGTCACTCTCATAGAAATTCATAATTTATTTATAAATAAATAAATAATAATTTATAAATAAATAATTTATTCAATATGAAACATAAAGTTTACGAGTGTAAATAATTGCCCTTCTTATAAATCGGAATAAAATAAACTATTTTTAACAAAAAAATTTTAAAACGACTTCAAATCAGTACTAAAAAGCGAAAAATAAACTGAATTACATATTTAATTCCAAGCTAAAAAATACCTACCTACCTGTTTAAAGTATAATACCCTATTACTAATCTGTTTGAAGTCGGTGCCAAGCCTAAAGAGTTTGTTAAGCTACGTACTACTTAGTACGTACATCTGTTACCGCTCGCTACTTCACACCACCTCGCACTTGCGTGTGATCGTACCTAGTGGACGGCTCAAACTGAGTGATACAACCTCATTAGGCTGGCACCGACTTCAAACAGATTAGTAATAGGGTATTATACTTTAAACAGGTAGGTAGGTATTTTTTAGCTTGGAATTAAATATGTAATTCAGTTTATTTTTCGCTTTTTAGTACTGATTTGAAGTCGTTTTAAAATTTTTTTGTTAAAAATAGTTTATTTTTCCATTTTAAGTGTACTTTTTATCCAGCAGATTTAATAATACTGGCTGGCGAACTAAGACGGAAAACCGAAATAAAGAATCTTCGATAGAAGGGAACGTCTATTTAAATATTCTAACAACACAACCTGATTGTAGAATAGAGGAATCTCAAAACTCTCAGCTTTTTATGTCTTTCTTTTTTCCTATAAAATGCGACAGGTAACAAGTATAGGTATACAATGCAGGTTAGATACTATATCGAAAACTTAAAATATCATCTAAGAATTCCTTTGAATTATACAACTTTATCTTCCATCAAGAGCTCACACCGCAGACAAATAACACAACTTAAGGTTTATACATGGATGTGATATTTAAAGAAATCATTTTCTTACTCCTAAACATTAAGAAGTTTCCCTTCCAGTGACAGCTCACCTAAATAACCTACAAGAATACAACTATACTTTTATAAGTACCTATAATGTTGAAAGAATTATCCTCCAACTCCTAAAAGTTAAGGAGTTATACCTTCCAGTGACAGCTCACCTGAATAACCTACAAGAATACAACTATAGGTTTATAAGTACCTATAATATCGAAAGAATTATCCTCCAACTCCTAAGAGTCAAGGAGTTATACCTTCCACTGACAGCTCACCTGAATAACCTACAAGAATACAACTATAGGTTTATAAGTACCTATAATATTGAAAGAATTATCCTCCAACTCCTAATAGTTAAGGAGTTATACCTTCCAGTATCAGCTCACCTAAATAACCTACAAGAATACAACGATTGGTTTATAAGAACCTATAATGTCGAAAGAATTATCCTCCAACTCCTAACAGTTAAGGAGTTATACCTTCCATCACCAGCTCATCAACATGAGATGTTGACTATCAGACGTAAATACTTGAATAACTTTAAAAAATATATGAAACACGTAACATGTGCCTATAAAATTTGAGGGTTGCCTTCGATTTCCCTGAGATTCCATCATCAGAACTTGACGTGATGAATAGGGGACCAATTCGGAAGTATACCCTTTCAAACAAAAAAAGATTTTTTTAAATCGGTTCAGGCATCTCCGAGTAATCGTTGAACATACATAAAAAAAAAAAAAATACATACAGTCGAACATATAACCTCCTCCTTTTTTGAAGTCGTTTAATAATGTGTAAACGGTACATAGGTACCTGATGCGGCCGTGCCTTTTATTAAGTACTTGTTTTTTTATAAAAAAAAAAGCAAATATAATCAATTGACACCAAGAAAAACAAAAAAGTCTATTAAACTAAAATATTAAAAACTTAAACCTTAGTGGCCAGTAAGTAATACAAAACCAAAAGGCCAAAACAAGGAGGCCGTCGTTTTCAGTAGGTACTTAGGTACATTGATTGTATTCGTGTATTCTACGAATATTACGGCTTATTAACAATAGAATTGTTATCATTATTGCAAATCACACTAAAGATAATAATGTCACAAATACCAATTCTGTCACTAAGTCAACAAAACACTGAAACAAACCTTTAAGGAGATACAAATTCCAAACAAAACCACTACAACCCAAGGCTAGTCACAGAATCGAACAATTGCGGTTCGCGGGGTGTTCGGTTCGAATCCCTCGGGATCATTTCATTAGTCGATCATTTAAATATCAAAAGAATACATTCATACTTGATTCACCGCGTCATTCATTATGCATACAGGTTTTTTTATTTTTTATTGCTTTCCTCTGAACCTTTCTAGGTTTTGTTTCTATCGGTTTTTAAGTCTTGGAATTGTGACTTAGGAAGTTAGGATCAGCGTAGACTATGGCTCGAAAATTTAATAAGAATTATTTTGAATTTAATTAGTCTGCGGTGACCCTTTGGGCAGTTTTTTTATTCTTTAAATAGCTATTCCCGGGCTTCGCTCCCGTCGTTCTTTGTTTGGCCACTGCTCAGCTCCTATTAGCCGTAGCGTGATTTTATATAGCCTAAGCCTTCCTCGATAAATGAGCTATCCAACATTAAAATATTTTTTCAAATCAAACTAACTATTCTAATACTAAAATTTACTTTTAAATAGAAACGAACATTGATTCAGACTGTTTAATTTTAAACTTGCTAAGTATAGCGGTTTGAAATCAGTACAATACTAAGCTTCCATAATAATTATTGTTTATAATTGACGCCGATAAGCATGGTGCTAAGTTCATGCGCAATCGTACAAATCATTATTATTACGTGATTCAACTTCAACTTATCCTATTAATTCTAATAAAATATAATACAATTGATTTTCAACCCTATATTCTTTAAATTAAGACTCTATGGCCAATCCTCGTTGATGAACCGATTTACGACTGATCTCGCGATAGTCAAGTTTGAGTCTTATTGTTTGTATCATAAAGATGAATTTTGTGGATGAATGAATCTGTATTGGATGGAAAGTTTAATGTAGTGTCATGATATTAGTTGTCATTTGGAGTTTTGTGCCCATGTAATGTGACGTCACAGGCTAAAGTTAACTCGATAGAGTAAATTAATAGAAGTAGCAGGTATTAGAGTACCAAATTTCATTAAATGGTAAAGTTGTAATGTATACTTCAATATACAGTCTGTTGCTGAGTTTAAATCCTGGGCTGGATAAAACTCTTCTCGGTTTCAAAAAAAAACATAGACCATAAATTTGGCTCAGGCGCAAAATGTCCCCAGGTCGTAAAACGTCTCTTTGGCAGAATGTCTCTTCCGCAAAATGTCTCTTTCGCTGAATGTCGCGCCATGGACTTTCGATTTTTTGATTTTTCAATAAAAAGTAACAGACAAAACACAGCTCGGCAATAATGATGAATGACACATACATTTATAAGTCTAACTACTCTCACAAATTATTATAAGTGTTGCCATCACCGAAACTTTGAATTGTACCAAAATATTATTTTTAACTGTATCAAAATATATTTTTTTATTTGGAATACATACCTACATCATAATTAGTCTATAATTTTAATAAATGATTTTGTTTTGAAAATCGAAATTTCATTCTTAGGTCCCTGGCGCGACATTCTGCGAAAGAGACATTCTGCGAAAGAGACATTCTGCGAAAGAGACATTTTGCGGAAGAGACATTCTGCGAAGAGACGTTTTACGACCAGGGGACATTTTGCGAAAGAGAAGTTTTGCGCCTGAGCCCATAAATGGCTTATAGATATTATGTTCCCGTAACGCAGACAAAACCGCGAGCAGTTGCTAGTTCCCCATAAATCCACCACTTAATAATTAAAAGGAAAGTGTTGCCTGCATAAATAAGTTGAAGCCACAACTTATTTTTCAAAAGTGGCAACACCTCGGTAATTGCAAAGGCTCAGTAAAGAGTTTAAGTTCCGTACGTAAAAGTTTTAAGTTAGTTGTTTAGTAGTTAACTAAACGGAATTATGTATACAACTAGGTTTTATCTGTGGTTGCGTCCGCCTTGCGACTTTCTCCGTAAAGAGGATAATAATATGAGAAAAAGGTTCACAGAAAATCATTCAATATATTTTAGACAACTAGAAATTATTTGACTAACACGTAACTTATAAGAAAACAATATGTAAAATTAATATTTATAACTGCCGCGGTGCCGAATGCAACTGTTGTACAAGAGATCTCGGGTTCAATTTCCGGGTCGAGTGAAAATAGTATTAGGTTTTTCTCAGAAATACCAGAGATTTTCCCGAAGTTGGTGATTCGCCTCTGCCCACCCCTTTAGGAAAAATGTAAGATACTATATTATGTTCATAAATATTTTAATTTATATTCCTCCATAAATAATCAAAATTAAATATACCAAAAAATATGACGCCATAAATATTATCATTGAAAGATAGAAGATTAAACAGCTGTTAAAACTTAGTAAGTATCAAAAGAATGGCAGTATGTTTACCAAACATAATGTTATGGTGTCCATTGTTAGTTAGTTCAGACTTATCAATATTTAGTGTGTGGGAGTCTTTGATGTCATGTTGTGTACAAAATACAGACCATTGACAGACAAACCTTTGTTAAAGTTCAATTACACGGATTGATTGGTCAGTGAAGGACAACATTTATCTTTATCATTGATTTATTAAAGACGCACACTCAGCGATCAAAAATCTTATCGCAAAAAAGAACAACACTTATATTTGAAAGTAATAATTGATTATGCGACTTTGAATGGCTGCACCAATTTTGATAAAACATGTCAAAGAATCATCGCTTAAAAAACTGCTTTCATATAAAAAAAATCTTGCAAATCGGTGGACCCGTTTTAGAGCTACGAGGCATAGACAGACAGACATATAACACCCCTCTTTTTGCGTCGGGATTAAAAAATTGGTTTATCAATCGATCAAGCCTTCAGTAATAATTTCACATTTAGTAATAGTATTAGTAACCCAAAATTAAATAAATCAGGATTTAAAAACTGACCTAGTTTCCACCAGAAAAACTTACGGCACTGATACGCCAGTTTTGCGTAACCTAAAAGTCCCTTCGGATCAACCCTCAGATGTCCATTAAGGAATGACTGGGCAAAACCTTGACAAATCAAGTGGAAAGGGGGTTGAAGATACCCCCGGGCTATGACGATATTCCGGTCTGGAAACATTCCGAATGATCAATGTCATGTGCGATGTGGGAGAGGAAGGGTGACATTTTGTACTGTTATTTGCATGAAAGTTGAAAATTTTTGATGAGAAAATAATCCGTTTAGTTGCTGTATTTACCAAATAGGGGATGGGGATACTAGATGAGTTTATGTGAATATTCTATCTAAATAAATATTTAAATATTTGGGACGTTTTTTTGACACAGCGCCATCTGACCCAAAGTATGCTAATGGTTAATATAAGCCTGGATCTAGATAACTGATAAACATACAATAACTTCTAAATTCATACATATTAATATAGAAAAAGATTACATCCATCAGATGCCAGTTGTCGTCCCTATAAAACCCCTTTCCTCCACAATGAGCCACTGGACACCACTTCTCACTAGGTTCGTTAATCTGAATAATGTTTTGTTGTGGACATATTGTACATTTTAACAAATATTTCTTCAGCATGAGCCTTCATTTGCACTCTAAATTAAACCCTAACTTCACTTACATAACGTCTAAGTGAAATCTAGTTGGTACAGCAATTCCACCATATTTATAAGGTCATAATCTTTGTTTGCAATCACCATTTGCGTTAAACTAGTTAAATTTGGGCTTCATTAGAGAGATATCAGCAGTGCTGTTGTCAAGGTTAGATGGACAGGCTGCGAAATGAGGTGCTAATGGAAACATATGGAAAGATACTAGGAGAAGTACCGTCGAAGACAGTTCCGCCTTCATTATCTGCGAAACGCTGTGGATAATTTAAATTTAAATTTTCCATTTGAGTCTTTTCTTGTACTAAATTTCGCCTATACATAATGACAGAATGTTGTCATGATTCGTGTGATTGATAATAATTAAGTCAAAATGTTATGATTACTCAACTAAACGATTTTTCCACGCCGCTGCTTACCGAAAAAGAAAGCGAAATAGGGGGGAAAAGGAATACGATGGGGATCCGGAGAAAATTGAGAGGAGGAATTGAGCTTCATTCTATAAATGAAATAGCTATTCGGCTAGCCTGAGAAACAAGAGACTTGCTACCCCTTAAAAGGTCTAACATTAAGTAGGAGTACTAAAAACAAATATTTATAAATATATTAATACTATGTATGTATGTGTACGGACCTTATAGTGTAAAGTGATGTTACCAACATATATCTGATGCCTGCGTCCCGTTTAACTACAAAGTTTACGCATTGACAGTCAGACAATTAGCTTCTTTATCAATTTCCGTAAGCTTTCGTTGTATTTCAGCATATAATTCTGCCACACTTTAGTTTGGTTACCATTAAGTCCATGTAACACAAAACCTTTTTTTTTGTAGTAAACATCTGTCTTAAACAGAACATATGACCGTATATTTCAAACCACCTCATCTATCTGCTGAACCATCATAAGTTGAACCCTCGCATCACTCGTCTGCCATCATTTTGTACCTGACGCCGCGTCTTGATGGGTCCAGTTAAGCTGGTTACGGAATCTCGTGAAAGATATTACCTGAATGCCGGGGAAGACGCCCTTAATGTCCCTCTAATGTTAGCGAACATGCTCAAGGACTTTATATGTATTATACAGGTTGAGGTCTGTTTCATCCCCAAATTTGTAGGTAGTTTGAATTAATTTTGCCACTCGTGAATTAATGCTGTCAGCTGGTGTAATCGTTGGCTTAAACTGACTTTAAAAAAGGAAGTTCTTGTGTAAATAGTTTAGTTTACATATTTATGGTGCAGTGGTGATGGAGTGGGAAGTGACCGACTTGAAAAACTTAAGAGCTGAGTTTGACTCTGACGGGAGCAGTGTCGTCAAGTGTCAATGTGGATTTAATATTGAGGCTTCATAATACCAAGAAATACTAACAAATTTACTATCTGCTAACAGTGAAAGAAATATCTTGAAGAAACCCACATATCCTAGAAGTATTTTTTTTTCCAACCTGCATCATGCCCGGCTGTAGGTATATGTGATAAGGAAAAACATTTAAAAAATTAAATATGGTCGCTATAATTTTCAAACATTTCACAAACATAGTATTATCAAAATTGACCAGGTATATTAAAAGATTGGGCATAAACCTTCTGGACCCAGACATTCTCTCCATTTTCAAGAGAAATTGACAGTTGGGACCAATCGAGTATCAAAATTTAAAATAATAGTTTTATACCAGCAAATAAGTTTCAAACTAGTAATAAAATTAATAACTCTAATATTTATATCATCCTGTATATAATAGAATGTAACCAGCGCTGAGATATATTGTAATGCTATCTTAACAACATTGTTATATTTTGTTATATTGTAACCTACTGTTGTACGTTATGCTTCCCTGTTTGGTGTCTATTCATTATATCTTTGTGTTGGAGACATATTGAGATGTAGTATCACGAATATTACTTACTAACTTCCGCCCGCGTCTTCGTCCGCATAGTATGTCTGTCAGAAGAAGCCTATTAGCCTATGTATTATTCCAGACTATAATCTATTTGTGTGTCTAATTTCATACAGATCCTTTCAGCCGTTTTAGCGTAATTGAGTAACAAACATGCATCCAACTTAACTTTCACATTTAGAATATTTGTAGAATTGTCTAATGGACAATTACGCAATCCTACTCCAGGTTGAGACTGAGAATTTAATGACAAAATAACTCAATACCGTTTTAGTCCGATCCGGGAATAGGATCTTTTGCGCTGCAGTAGTCAGTCTTTTCACTAGGGTACTTTACATGTTAACTGATGACAGCACAATTTCAACACAGACATGTTAAATTTTATGCAATCTAGCTTTCTCTAATAGTTTATCTAGGCTGGTACAGAGACAATTAATTTATAGCTGCATTCCTGAAAATCAACCGCAAATCATCGCTTATACAACAATACCGCGCAAGTCAATTTTGACTACATAGTTTTCAGGTGAGACAAATAACTGTTTATATTTTATTCAATATATCATTAATGTTTAATGAATGCAAAAATATTTTTTAAATCTATTTTTGCATTCATTAAACATTAACGATGTATTATAAACAGTTATTTGTCTCTCCTGAAAACTAGTCAAAATTGACTTGCGCGGTATTGTTGTATAGGCGACAAAATGTCCGTTGACTATTCATTCTACTCTTTTTATACCACTTATCCACCCCAAACGTATGTATAAAAGACTTTAATATTAACTGCGCATCAATAAACTCAGCCATTACATGTTTCCTTTCAACCAAAACCCCCCACTACATTATATTGGAACAAAGATAACTGCGCAGCTATTTCAGACAATAAATGGGATGAAAACATAAGCATTGTCCGAACTAAAATATAATAACAGATGGAAGTGCGAACAAGAAAGGCACAGTTGTACTATTAGAGGCGGACCGCCGGGCCAATAAAGGCCTACGGATGGGCCCGCATACTTCTTACGAAGATGTAGTTTTATTGGAAGTGGTATGAGCGTAGTATACGTTTGTCTCCGAAGGGAAAGCCCGAGATGCATCATACCCACAGGTCATCTCCGACCTCCGGCAGCAAGATTCAACACATGGGAAACGAACCCAAGATGTCCTGTGCAGCATATACACGCCCGCTACACCACCGATGCAGATGATAGGGAACAAATTGGCGACGTTTGAATTGACTGAAATCCTAATTAAATTTAATAAAGTAATCCCTAAGTACTGAACAGGTCTACTCCGAACTTAATTCTGTAGTTTAGTCATCTTCGCGACCATTCTCATGTGAATGTGTTTTGAAGTAAGAATTCTTGGAACTTCTAAGCAGACCTGTTTCAAATCTGAAATTTTATCATCAGTAGTTATGACTACTATTTAGAAGTGGCAATGTGTGATGGCACATTTTTATTATTGACAAAAGACATCGTCAAACTAACCCTCTGTCACGTGAAACATTACAAACATAGTTCACTGCCACATAGTACAAATATTTATATACATATAAACCAATGAGGTGTAAATGATACGATTCATAACATTCATAATTCAATCTAGGAAATCGTATTTCGTTGGTTTCTTCAGTGCGGATGATGTTTATTTTCAATATATGTACCACGAAACATTGTCACTTCTAAACATCCTATATCTTTGTCAATACGAGTGAGGTTGTTATTAAAAAAAGCCCAGAACAATCAGAGTGCGGCCCAGTTCGCTCATTTTATCCACGTATCCAATTACCCGGCGAGAACTCGACGCGTTCCTATAGAGCCTCCACAGGCTTTGCAGGTGTCGGAGTACCACAGAAATCGTCTTAAGCCTGTTTAAAAGTGTGAAGCTTGCGATATTATTTTATTTAAAATTTGTTCAAATAGATTCAGTAGATTCGATTATTTTGCAATCACTGCAACTGAACAAAATATTTTTGTTGAGTTGGTATGTTTTGTAACGTTGTAAAACATTTTAACTATGTGATAATTTTAACAGTGATCATATTTTTATATTAATTTAATTTTTAGAGCAGTCATCAAATATTTTTATTTACATTTGTTATATACATTTTGATTGGATTTGTCTTATATAGAATGAGCCAAGATTGTTCACATCGACCTACAGGGCCCGAGCTAAATCTAACATTCCCGTCTAAGAAATACTCGTATCTTAACTAACATAACTGGGTTTATATAGAATTTATCTTTTATTGAACTTGTATTACCTATTTATTTGATATCTATATATTATTAGTGAACTTTGCCAGGACATTGTGTTATGTCGAAATGTGATTTAGCCGAAACCAGTTATTCGGCCGAAACCAAAATTTAATAATTAATTTCTAAGCATTATTTGATGACTCAAATATACTGGTTCTAGGAATTGAAGACAACCTAAAGACTCATTGGGATAAGCTTGTTCTTAAGGATTAAGTTTGGGGTTCTAGTGTTGGAAATCAAGTCGCGCAGAAAGAAGGTCTTAAAGTCTATCAGATTATATAGCAACCGAAACCAGGAGTCAGAGTCAGGAAGAGTGCCAAGTCAGACAGTCAAAGAAGCCGCCTTACCTATATTAAATTAACAAAAAAATATCGAATTAAACAAGTTTCGGCTTTGGTTCCACATTCGGCCTAATGGAACGTCTATTTGTAATTTTGGTTTGATCATGTCAATTCATGTTAGATATCGAATGAACACTAGATATTTTTTGTTATAATGCTAGAAGAAATATTTTTTTTCGGACGGACGGTAGGTACCTACTTACGGTTAGTTATTTTAGATTGAATTCGTCTGGGAATTGTTTGATGTAAATCGTATTTACTAGAATAGAAATTGGCAATATTTTGAGATCTCTATAAATTTTGTCTTACTGTTCAAACTTTGACAAAATATTTTAGTATCCCAATTATTAGGTTATAAGAGTAATTCATTAACTCGTCCTATATGCCTACAGGCTATTTAGGACGACTTGCAGAAAATCAAATATATATTTTTTTCATTCTGCAACTTGTCTTTGTATCCTCTTATCTTGTATTACTGGCTGTAGCAAACCTTGGTACAGTTCCTCACAAAATAAATAAGTGGGACGAGTTGCAGAATGAAAATATTTTATTTTCTTCAAGTCGTCGTAAATGGGTCGTAGGCATGTAGGAGGAGGTGATGAATTACTCGGTTATAAAGTCTGTGGTTGTCTGCAAATTAATTATTTAAAGCCCTACGCTAATTATTATATTAACAGTCTTTGCCAGATCACCAATACATGAATTTTGTGTCACGTCACGTTGACAAATATGTTGCAAGATAACAAAAGTCTTCTAAAGTACTTTAATATAAAAATGAAGTAAGTCAAATGTAAATATCTTCACTCCAAGGCAGTTCACTCAAAAATGTGAACACCTACAATACGAGTAACACTTCGATTTACCTTTTGACGAAATACGGAATAACTATAAAACATAATATAATTTCTACTTGACTGGCAGTCAACCCAAAACTAGTGAACAATATTTATGCCTCATCAACCCTTCCAACGGCCAAAACAATGTCAAAAACGGCAAAATGATTAGACAATTTGGGGCGTTGTAAATAACTGGAGTGCCAACGAAATTTAATTAAACCCGCTATAGTTACAGTATAAAACTATATAGGTTTGTGCCCTGGAGGTACTTGCGAAGTACCTTTCTAACCTTAAATGGTCCTTTAGAAGGTGCAAATTAAGATTTCGAAGCCCTTTGAAACGTTAAGGAAGGTGTTGGTCCTTAAATGTAGTACTTATGTATTGAAATTTTCGTGTTAACATTTTGAAGGGTTTGTCCTTGCTTTATAATATGAGTAATTAATTAGAATTAAAAACCGGCCACTTGTGAGTCGGACTCGCGTACGAAGGATTCCGTATATATAAAAACGACAAAAAAATCACGTTTGTTGTAAGGGTCCCTTAAATATTTTGTTTTATTTTATTGTAATTATTTATTATATTTTTTAAAGCGAATAATTATAACTAAATATTCTGTGAACTTTTTCAAGCGTCTAACTGTTGCCGTTACCTGTGCCACTTACCATAAGGTGGACCACTTGTTCGTCAGCCACTTCAGGTAATAAAAAAAAAACTAACAATATTAAGATTTAATTTTAAACGATCTAGTAACATCACTAATGACGATCATTATTCTAAAGGACTACACTATATTAACGAATGTTAACGAGCTAACTGGAATGCAAGAGAAATTCCATTCTAGTACATTCCAGAGATACCATTTATTCCAACAATAAACATGTGTAATAGAGAAAAAAATCTCTGCTACGTACGTTCAAACATGACGACATATTTTATGTGAACATAAACTGGACTGCGTTAAGGTTTTATACTACAGCGGCGACGGGATTTGCTTGATGTTTTGGTTGACAGAGGCTCTGTTTGTTTGTTTCTTCGTTCATTTAAATTTAATTTTGTATTAAGTTTTGTCTGTCTAAAAAAAGTTATCAAATATTCTTCAAGATCTTCATGCTTAAATATTTCTGTAATACAAATTTTAAGATTAAACAAATTTTATTTTCTTTTATTAAAAAAAATACGATAAGGTTTTGTGTAGGTACACACTACTACTACTACTAATGTACTACACATTTTTTGATAAAAATTGCTGCCCTTAATACAACCAGACAATAATAAATAATTCTTCATAATAGTAATAAAGTAGGTAGTTCAGTGTTTATTTCGTTATATCATATAAACTGTATTAAGGCTGTGCCGTGTAAGCCTTACAAATCGCCACCTTTCCCCTCCGTGTATATTGCCATGATTCGACAAAATTGCCTGACATGAATTTACATATAAATATCATGTCCGAGGTTCTGACCACGTAATGATAGACGCACCCATCTCAACTATTTTTTGGGGCCAAGTAAAATACAGATTTGAGAGGAAGCACTTGTCACATAATCAATTTTCAAGAAAATCAAGAAAGATTAACCTGGGGATGTTCCTCTATTCTACAAAAGACTTCGGCCATGATAATAATAACATTGTATTATGGCTGAGGTGCTCTGCAGGGCAGAGATTCATTAGATCCTACTAATGAGAAGTGGACAGCACTTGGAGACACACACACTGGAGGATCTCATGAATCTCAATGGAGGGAAGGGGTATGTACTTAGTGCATTATAGCTAGAAAGTATCTTAAGTCTTCCAGGTCCTAGACTGCCTCTTTGTAAAATTTCATGGGCGTGAAAAAGTAAAAACACAAACAAACAGAGCTACTTTCGCAAATGGTTGACTTATGGATATACATAATTATTGTGTAGTATTTTGAATTAATTATAAAACTTTCTTACGGACAATTCTCACTTCATTTTGTGTTATTAGAATAGAGTAAGGTCCCGTCTATGGTTATTAAAGGTACCTAAATTGAACATGGTATTTATTAACTTACTTATATGTTTGTATGTGTAATTCAATTATCTCGTTTATATAAATAGCTCGGTTTGAGGTAGAAAAAAATTGGGAGGTTGACCTTTAGCAGACAGACGGTACTGAAAAATTAATTGTTGGGATCGAATCTTGTACTTCGTGTGTTATTTGTGGATGTTTTATCCGATTGTGGTGAAAGGGAGGGTGTTTTTTTATTGATCTATCAAAGTGGAACGCACTGCCGGTTCATGTCTTTTCTCTTTCTTACAACTTCAAGCGAAGCGTGAAATAGCCTTGCTGCCCAGTATCGCATTGCCAGCTGACATTGCACTTCGGTATCCTGGCAGATTCCAGTGCAATCTGGGCTCCTCATTTGGCTTATCATCAGGCAAGAGTAACCACTATGCTGAACTTTTTTTTTTTTTTTTTTATTAGCCTGTGTCATCCCACTGCTGGGCAAAGGCCTCCCCCTGAACCTTAAACAACTGAACTACAATACAAAAATTCTGGATGGAACTTTATGAAATTTGACATACCTTTATGTATTTTAAGACCTAGAGGAGCACTTTTTAAGCTACTTATTGATATTACAAGTCAACTACGTCACTCCAGTAATTCACTCCGATCGGCCGTGCCTCCGCTATTACAGCGCCTCGCACTTTTGACATGTACCCGCTTTATGATTAACATAATATTTTATAAAATTATGTTATAGATTTATGATTACTTTGTTCTTACACTTAACAACAATTCAATTTGCATTATTTTTATACCAAAATGCTACTATAGGGCTGCTATTGTAAGTAATCCTAATTTATTATCTACATGTTTAACTCATACAGCGCCATGTTATTTAATAATATACCTACATGTTATAAAGTTTAATATAGATCAACTGTGTCTGTAAAACTAGTATTTTATATTACTGTTACTTCCAGGAATATTAATGTACACTGGCAAGTGATACTATTTGTATTTTATGATAAATAAAGAAATTTATAAAACAAAACAAAACATTGATATTACATGTGGACGAAGCCGCAGGCAGTAGCTAGTCTTATCAGTCAATTCATTAAAAAGACTTGTCTATTTCCTCTTCAACAAATATTAGTAAATACCATTACTTTTAGTGATTCATAGTCTATCGGAAATGCAAGTGGAAGTTCTTGATAATTCTTCATTGCTTGCATTTATTAAATTGGAAAAGAAAAAATGTCTCATTAAAATTGTAGTGGGGAGCGAAGCGCAAAACAGAGTGCTAAGTGAGAGACCCTGATGCGACTGAGACTATGGTGATAAGGACTGCTACACACTTGCGAATAATCGTGAGATTTTTTTGGGTTGAGTTTTATTATGAGACTTTTTTGTCGTTATTTTATTATTTTTATTTAATAGTATCGCGAAGTTAATCAAATATAATAGATTGGTACTACATAAGTACATAATAACAGATTATAATAGCTTTCAAGAAATTACAATATTTAATTATAATGCAATAAAAAGACGTATTTTTTTCATTAATAACCTTAGATCATCTCGATTTTCATCTTTCTACCTTCTTGTAGTATTTCATTACTACTAAATAAACCTAAGTTTTTACTAAACTAGGCACGTAAGCTTTAGTCTATGCCTGATTGATCGATGAACGTGGTTAGGTTGTGACGTGTTAAACATTTACAGAGGATCGTAATAAATCATTTCAGATCTAAACTCAGGTGAAAAATGATAGTTTCAATTTGATTTTGTGGCGAAAAATAATAGGAGTTCGGTTACTGACGAGGACAGATAACTTTTGTATAATACGCTTGTTAGTTATAAAATTGACAGAAAACAGTTAGCGTGAAATAAATTACGATGTTTAGAAAATATGGATTTTTAATGCGCTTGCCTAGACCTCGAAATGTGGGTGTCATATACCTCTGCCTAGTGCCTACCCCCTTCGGGGGAAAAAGCAGTGAAAAATGATTATGTTATCATTAATATATTCCAAAACATGGATAGGTTTAAATTCTTATTTGCAGCTTGCGAATACAGCAATTCTATATTGTTTCAAAATATTTCTACTTTTTAAACTTACTAACGGGAACAGATAAAAATTTCTAGCCAACATAAGTGCATTTTCTTTATAAAATTCTTCCATCTTTTGTTCGCTGTTGCCCTAAAATTCCAATACGGAGTGGTAGCGAGTTTGTGAGCGGCTTTATCGTTTTATAACGGCATTGTGCTCCTACAATATCATTTGTTGCACTCAAAGTGCGCTGGATAATAATGTCCGATACAGAGATCTAACACTAAATAGAAGAGTGTTGTTGTGAACAATATGTTCTGGGTAATTTAAACCTTGGTTCAACCTTCAATACAGCGGAGATCTAGAATGGAAGACAGAAATACCGCTCATTTAGCTATTGGTTATTTTCACACGTTAAAACTGGAACGTATAAGGTATCTTTCAAAAAAATTGGGGTCACAGTTTACCTATACTTAAAGAATATAAGTAAATTATCTTTGTTTATTTTTTTTTGTTAGTGTAGTAACGAGTTAATAATTTATCAATCTGTGAGTGTCACAAAAGGCAACTAAGGGGTAACCCTAAGCAGACACGAGCACTGCGAGAAAAAGATAATTCGAAACAAAACCCTATCC
Organism: Laspeyria flexula; assembly: GCA_905147015.1. NCBI lineage: Eukaryota > Metazoa > Arthropoda > Insecta > Lepidoptera > Erebidae > Laspeyria > Laspeyria flexula. The sequence continues at coordinate 653,841 of LR989974.1, forward strand.
CAACCAGTCTGGCTAGCATGCTAAATTCGCTTCACAATCTTTGGACGAGACCCGTGCCCAGCAGTGGGACGTTTATGGGTTGAAATGATGATGTTCTTTGTTTTATTTATATTAAAAAGGTGTTTAATGAATACGCGCTCTGTGGTATACGATACGGTCATATAAAACGTACTCCTTATTTTGCAAGCCTTTACTTATAGGCTGAAGTTAGGTTAGTTAAGTAAGGTTACTTACCATACTGGACCATTCGTATACTTATTTACCACAAAAATAAATTATTTTTCTTTACGACCGAGGTTCAAATAAAATTCTTGAGGCTAAGGAAATGGGAAATGTTACTTTTTTATTTGTAGTTCCTATTTTCAGGAGAATTTAATACTAAGAGACTGCAATAAGCTAATACAATGTTGCGAAGAAAAGAAAGATTCCCAGTGTTAAATTCGACTGCAGTAGTAATCCTAAATAAGAAAGTTTTTCTATTCCAATTACTTGAAGTTTCTTGTTATTTGATGAAAAGGCAGATTTGTACTTTGATTGTAAGAGTAGTGGTAATGTTTTTTAAAGACTACGTCAGACGGCCGCACCAGGGAGCAAACCCTGTGTCGCGGGAGACTTTTTCAACATATAAATAATTGATACGTAATACATCCAGACTCGAAAATGTTCATTTGACTTCACACGGGGTTCATTTTCATCCTTTATTTATCAATTATGTTACTATAAATACTTTATAAGTATGTCTATTGTCTATTCGATTATTACAGTAGACATTTAAGTAACTACAGAACTAATCACAATTTACATATTGTATGCTGTTGGCTTGTTGCCCAATAGTTCAATATTTCAACTCATATTACCATATTCAAGCTCAATTGTTTCATTAATGAATAGATAATTATTTTTGTATACCTTTTATAATAATTATACTTGAAAAGATCACTTTATCGATGTATAAGTTTTCATCTAAATAATTAAAGCTGTTTTAGATATACATTGTATCAATGCTACAGTACTTAAATAGGTACAAAAGTTTGCGAGGAGGGAATGTTTGCTTGCTTGATACTCTTTCATTCAAAAACTACTAAATGCATATTAATTAAACGTAGTACATAGATAGACTATGTATTAGATAAACATGTTCTGCCATGTGTACTTAGGTTAGTTTATAAATAAGTATAGTCAAAAGCATTAGATAATCATGTCGAATTTCTTTAATTAATTTAGAGGAGTTTGTAAGTGTTTAGATAGGTAGTAGTCTAAAACATTGATAAGTATAGACAATCCTCTAAAGGTCACAAAAGACACGTGGGCACGTTGTCTCGCCTTACAATAGATAAATATATAATTTCAAAACTGCCTCGTGCTAGTTCCACGCACGTGTTGTTGAAATGAGAAAATTATTTCTGGAGCATAGGTTTACGCCTTTTCCCCGAAGGGGTAGTCAGAGGTACACCTCTGAATATAAGTTTAAACAACCATAGCTGGCGAAAGGTGGTCGTGATACATCACGACCACATTTCGCCAGCTATGGTTGGTCCCATGTAATCGGGCACAATTCTAAATTCCGGGCTGGTACTGAGAATTTCATGTCAGAAAATCTTGATACCTACTGTTTTTTCCCGATCTGAGAATTGAACTCAGATGCTGCGCAACTGAGTCATTATATCTGTAGTGTCTAAAGACAAACATTTTACCTAACATGAAACTGGTGGACGCTACCATTAATAACATAAAAAGTATTCTATATTTTATCAACGGTTGCGTAGGTTTTGATGTCGTGGATCTTTGTTTGGTTCGTAGCGTGATGTTGTATAAAACCTTCCTCGATAAATAAGCTATGCTTTTTTTTTTTTTTTATTTTTTATTTTTTTTTTAAGGAACATAAAACCTATATAATATTTACACATAACTTAAAAACATACCTACACAGCTAACCTATTAAAAGAAAAAAGAACCAGATACTCTATTTACAGGGAATTCCTATAAATAGAATATCTGATTTTATTCATTATATTTCATTTCGGACCCGTATTTCCTGAAATTAGCGCCAATTAACCAAACAAACTCTTCAGCTTTATAATATTAGTAAGATAGTATACATGACGTAAAAATCTGTGTTGCCACTTCTAGTTTAATTTTTTACATCAACAAACGTTGTTTTTATTGAATCCACAACGGTTCCGTATTCACTTCTTATACAATCCAGTTTCGGTGTTACTATTGCAAAATTTTGAATGAAATTAAGATATTGCTGGCAACATTTATCATGGGGCTTATCTCTAACGTTTTGTTGCCTTTCGTTTTTACTGTAATTTGTATCTGACTATCGTTATTACTCAACTGTCTCAGTGGCGCTGTGGGGTAAAAGTTCTCTGTTCGATGTCTGGGTCATATAAACCTCTTTTTTTGGTTTTCAATAAAATATTATTTGCATTACACACAAATATTTGGCTCGTGTGGGAATCGAACCCAAGACACCTGACACGGTGATTTTTGTGGCAAGGCAAATTATTAGATAATTTTTTCCGCATAAGTTCTCGATAAATTGCATCGCTTTCTCATGGGATTTAACATAGCTCGCGAAATCTTTCTTTCTTTATCTTTATCTTTAAATAAAAGACAACGCCCGCACTAGGGAACAAGCCCTGTGTCGCGGGGAGCTTTACAAACATGAAACTAACGGACACAAAGTACACCCAGACTAGAAACAAATATCTATGAATCACACAAATATTTGTCTCGTGTGGGAATCGAACCCACGTCACCCAACACGGCGATGTAGTGGCGAGGCGACCACTTTAACCACTGCGCCACGGTGACAGTCAAAATGTGACTACACCTCTGCCTACCCTTACGGGGAAAAACGAGTGGTGCTATTGTTATTATGTTAGTTTTTTAGGGTTGGGGAGTGGAGAGTGACGTAATAGCTATGACGTATGAACCTTATAGCTCGGGTTTCCCGTGGCCTACTTTTTTTGATGTCACCTGACGCTTAGGAGCGCCATATTTATTTTTAGAAAGCTCGGATTTGTTTAGGATGTTTATGATATTTATTGTCATTTAATTAATTTAACTTCATAGGTGAGTGGATACAAAGGCTCATATTATATTTAGACGATTGTAGTGTGTTTTAACAATGAAATTCAGATGTCGATTCAAGTTTTCTTCGCTTTATAGCGAAGGCTATTCTTGGGGTTTGGTTAGTTAAGATATAATGACAAAAAAATTAATTCATCACGTAACATAATTATGTTTTATATTATGTAATGAATGATAAAATGGATTAAGCAATAAGAACCTCTTGAACAGTAGGCGTATTCTGAAAATAAAACTTGAAATGTTATATGAAATTACATTCATTTAAATACGTTATGTGACAATCTCACTGTAAGTCAAGTTATTATCATGGTTTGTTCTATAAATGCTTATCTAAAAATGCCTGGCGTCACCCCCCATCCCTTAACAGATAATTTCCTAATCACTTAACAATGAAATCAAAGCTCAGTGAACAATCGTTCCCGACATAGTTCCACCTCATATAAGTAAATTAATCTTACGCGCTGGCGAGCTGAAAACCAATTTTTGGGGTACATCCGTGCCCCTCTGTGGTCCCCGCTTGACACGTGACAAGGGCCCGAGTTACTTAGTTTTGCCTCTTTACACACAGACGGAAAGTTTCAATAGTATTTTCAGTAATAAAGCCACAAGGCTGTGGTTATTTTCGATATTATATTGATACTATTAGATTCTATCATATTAGATCGAATATACTCATTCTTGACATTTAAAAGTTTTGATCTCTTTCTCAAAGAAATAACAATTTAAATAACCCTATGTAACTTTATTCTTCTGTAAATTAAAATATAATCTATCATTTACTCTCGTCTACGCCTGGGTGGTGTACTGGTCTCTTTATAGGACAGTACAGTTATGTTCGCTCGCCTATCTCTCCGTATGTCCCCACCTTAGTTGAACTTGTAGCCACAGCCTCCGGTTTTTGCCAGCGATATAATAAATTATGTAAGGATGTTATTGTCTCTTGATGGTATCTTAACTTGGTGGTCCATTTACTCAAGTCCCGGGGTTGCTATGTTATTTATAAATACGCCCTTTTGTTGCGACCATAACTTGCTCTTATTGCGTGAGTTACGCTGCCTCTGGATGTCTTAATTACTCTGTGTAATTGTTAATGGGAATCTTCTATTGTTTGTGTTTTTGAATGAGGTTTTTTGGAAGTCTTAGGTCTTCTAAGCGTTATTGGCGTCAATAACTTAGAGTGATAATTGAAAATGGTCTCTTATTGTTTTAACAGTAGGGTACCTACATTTTCAATGTCTTTTGCATTCAAAATATTATAGCACCAGTTTTCATATTTATTTGATTCTATAACTAGCAATTGGATTTGCCATAATATAAATTGTGAAGACTAGAAGTTCTATTTTTAATCATTGTGTCATGACTCTCACATCCCTCTCTAACTGTTGAAGTGAGAACAGTCGTAACAAAACGTCGTAAGTATTGCCGCTCTAACGATTCAGTAGTTGTCAAACAAACTCAAGTTTTGACAAAAGTTTTTCCATTTTCACGTTGTCATGGCTCCATTGTTTTCCTTCATTGAAGCTTTTAATGTCGCTGACATCATGACGAAAGGCTTCAAGTTGTTTTATAGATAAAGAGAGAATACTTTATTGTTTAAGCTAGATTCTGCCCGTGGCTTTGCCCGCATTTATGTCGATAAAAAGTAGCCCATATATCTTTAGATGAAATTTCGTGACGATCATGGTGGCTAGGGTATAAAAATGTACCAAAAAAAAATTACTTGTGAATTTATGATATTGTTTTAACTGATGGTTCCACAGTCCAGTCGTTGATCACATTGAGGTAGCATTAATGTAAGTGGTCTTGTCAAGTAATCTTTATCTGACAAGTTTGTTAATATGACCAGAATAACGCGGTGTGTGCTTTCTAACGAAAGATAGAGCTTCATGCGGCTTGAATTACTCTGACCATACCACAAACAAATTAACAGATTTCGCATGTAAACAACCAAATAAACAATAAACGCAATGTAATTTAATAACAATTCGAGATTAAATCTTGTGCCCTCTTATTTAAGCTCAAATTATCACGTATAGGGAACCAGTGTCCACAAGCAAGACAATTATCAATATAATTTAGCACTGTGCACTTCCTTCTGAACGTTCTATGTAAGCTTGCGACTTTATTGTAGACTAAAATGCGCGATGTATTTTAAATGTAGAAAGACACTCAGAGCTCGATTTAGCGGTATCAAAAAGGTATGTACGAAATGGACCCTTCCTCAGTCTATCAAAGCGTCATATTTATATAGATGTATTAAAGTTTGGTTTTGATCGGAAATTGTTTTAATTAATGTTAACCCAATCTCAATGTTAATTAAAAAATATTTTAAGAGTATTTGCGAGGCAAAAGTTGATCTCTTTTCGGTTATACACAGTAAAATAGACAGATATGACTGGTAGAGAATGCCTCAGGCATTAAGTCCGCCTTTGTACATTTCTGTGTATATTAAGTGTTAATAAATTTTAATAAATAAATAAATAAAATAAATACTACCTAGAAAAAAAGAGCTCTTTCACAAGTGAATTGTGGTTTTTCTCCTCATCACTGAAGACATGTTAGGGACGAAATGAAGTGTACTGAAGAATATTTACCACGGAGTTACCATTTACCACAAATATAAAAAAACAACTTCACAAACATACCTATATATATAATTAACGAACACAAATTACACCCAGACTGGAAACCAATATCTATGGATCACACAAATCTTTGTTTAATGTGGGAATGGAACTCACGACACTCTGCCAAAACTTGTCTTAAGACTAATCGCGTATAAAAGTCGTATGTCTGTGATAACTTGAGCGATAACGAGTAGGAGACGCTTCGTCATCTGCGGCCACTCGCGGCTTGGAGCCACGCCAGGGCACGAAGTGCTCACGTTTAAACCGTGGTCCTGTTAATGCGGGGCTGCGATTTGACGCTGGCGTTTCTACGATATTGAACATAAAGTTTAATTTTAAATTATAAAATGAATACTAAAATTTATATAAAAAAATATTTCTCGGAAACTGCTCCAAGTAATGAATTCTCAGAAAATTTCTAATTTGATAAATTTGCCTTTTCAATTTAATCTTTATTTTCGAGAAAACTGAAAAGAAAATAGAAATCTAATTACTAGCATCATTTCTTAGAATTTTGAGTCAACTGTAATATGATATCGAACTTTAATATTTGTATGTATTTGTTTATGTACTTTATATTAAGATTTTATAATTCTATATGTTATTTTCATTCTTAGATTCCTTCTAACTTTGCACCTACCTGTTCTCATCTCTGCATCACCCAAAGGTTGGCTGGTAGAGAATGATTTTAGGATTAAGCCCTCCTTTTGTACATTTACTTTGTATTTTGTGCAATAAAGTTTTTTAAATAAATAAAATATCGCTACTCCCTTACAATTTTTGGAGCTAATATAATATTTACGCAACCTTTCAAATCAAATAGCAACGTAAATATCCCATACCCACCTGAAACTAAAATCGTGAGAAAATTCAAAATGCAACATGCATTATGACGTGTAAACATTAAATGCTACCACTGCCTTAGCAGTAACCCTCTCCCTTTTACGAGGGACGATATCTCTGCTATCTCCCCATGGTGTCGTAGGACACGATTAAGGGCTCATCCTGAAGATAAACAACGTCTTTTAGCTTTATAGTTTTCAAAGTTGGTGCTAAGGTGATAATCGCAAACAGTGTCCCTTGAGGCAACCCTATGTAGTGGTGATTCTTGTAGGAAAGTCTTTTATGTTACTGTTGACTTGCACTGATAAAACGTTCAAGATTTTTTTTATAGCGAGATTAAACATCTTGTTATAATAATTAAGTCTCGGTGGCGCAGTGGGAAGTGTGTGGCGCAATTAGGTTCAATTTTTGAGTCGGGCAAAAAATGTATTGGGTTTCTCTATCTAGAAATTTTCAGTATCAGCCCGGTGGGAAGCATATATGTGCTCGGTATATGACAATAGGCTCGCCACTATTACATGGAAGCTAACATAGCTGGAGAACTATGGGTGTGTTATAGCTCTACCTGTCCTCTCGGGGAAAAAGACAATTTATAGCTTTTCATACCACGGCGGTGTCAAACAGACGAACAGCTCGCCTGATGGTAAGCGGTTACCGTAGCCTATGGGCGCCTACAACATCAGGGGTATCATGTGCGCGTTGCCGATCGTTAAGGAAGCTATGTGGATATGCTCTCTATATAAGGTTCTTCTCATTCCAAAAAAGGAGACCGACCGTCGTGGTATATAAAAAAAAAAAATACAGTCGAATTGATAACCTCCTCCTTTTTTTGAAGTCGGTTAAAAATGGTATCTAATACTAACAGTATCTAATTAAATTATGTAAATTTTCATAAATCGCATCAGTGAGACCACAGATTAAACAGTGTCAACGTGTAATGGATACATTTAACAGGAACTTGCAATTTATGCAAGAGCTTCAGCATAAATTTCGTCGGATGGCACTGAATAGTTCCCGGTTTGGTACCATCTCTAATTTTAATGTCTAACAGATTTTCCAAGTGACAATTTTTGGACGGCGTCCATTTCGATTTATGGATAGCCTTAGGATATGTCTTTGCAACGTAAATTTTATATTTATTGAAATTTAATTTTTAACGGAACTAAGAATGACTTATAAAAACTTATGATATTTTGACTTTTGCTCAAACAAAACAACACAACGCGCAAGTAGCTCAACCCCTCCATTAGATCCTTTTTATTTTTTTTAATTTTATCATTCCGAAAACACCTATCAGTTTTGCTTTGTTTCATATAATGTATAATTCTTGAATTCGACATCAGAGAATGTGTACTTACAGCTCTAAGGTTTCCTATTAATTCCTATACCAATCTCGATAATAAATATCTTGACTCATAGTTTCCACCATCAGCAGCAATTCTCTTCAGAACAATGACTTGACCATCCCTGATTAGCACAAACGCGCTTCATTCGCATCCAATACATTTTTAAAGACAACTCTCGTTCTAGTAATGAAGCCCTATAGCCCAGGGAACTTTACAGACACACAATAAACATTAATATTAAACTTTCGCTTTTCATGATATCTGAAAATATAAAATGGGAATTCAGGCGATAATTTTTTAGGTATATACCTACACAAATAAGGGACATATTTTACAATCAAACTCAAAATAATTATCATGAAGGACACTTATATTTGTCTCATCTGGGAAACGGACCTAGGAACAATGATTAAAATTTTCGACGACCTTAGCCGCTACACAACAGTGACAGTCATTAGACGCACAGTTTTCAGAGGCGACTCCAAATACTTCATTCACTCGTATGTCTAATTATCTTACCCAACAACTGCTCTCATAATAAACCCAGAAAAACTTTTACAAGCCCAGTATGATTAATTGTGAAACAGAATGTAATTCACAACTTTTTTGTACCGCCCTTGTGGTTTGGTACGATCTTAATTAGTTTTTCCCCTAAAAACTCCGTAATTTAGCGACTTGGAGTAATTAATCCGGGGAGTTATGGAGTTATTTTAAAGTCACTTTCGTACTAACGAACTGGTGTTCTGCCAAGGAATGGTCCAGTTACGGCTTCGAGGGCCTTTAAGGCTCACGTAATACTGATATAACGTAAGCCTAAAATGCCCCCGAAGCCCTAGTAAAGTTATAATAGAACGGATTCTATTATAATTATCGTCTATGCACAAAGAGGGAAACTGACTGATCAATATACAATCGAAATACCAGGACTTATGGATCGCACGTTAGGTACCTATTTATCTATCCTATGAGGGTCTCTAACCCACAATCTAGACCTCTATAGAATATATTCTCCAATGAAAGTTATCAAATGTCTCTAGTGGTTTGAACCACAAGATTACGTTAGTAAAACTTTCATCGTCGCCTTTCGTAAACACTTGTAAGTTTCTTAGTTAAAAACCGTCAGTTTGGAATGTAGTTAAAAATTTACACCACACTTTGGTACAGAAAGTTTTTAATTAGCTAGTTCCAGATTCAGGTTTCAGATTTGAATGGGGACTACGTCCAAATGAATGGCTTTATGTGGAGGGGGGGTTTGGTGAGGTTTATTTGACTTTAGTTTAATTAGCTCGCAAGTTTTTGTGTAAGACAGACAGTGGACTGTCTGCAATAGTTGTAGCGAAAGAGTTTTTGTGTCCAGCCTAGTTAAAAAAAAATGTTGACTGAAATTAACAAAATATGTCTAAAGGTTTGTTTTTTATATGAGAATTAGTTTTAGAAATGTCATGAATGTTAATGTGAATTAATGTTTAAAGAAATCTTTCAAAATTATTATATAATATCACTTTAGCCATCAATGAATTAGCTATATTCCCTCAATATCAATACCATGAATATGATGTGATGTTACATGAAAATAAAATGATTATTAGTTCTCAACAAACAAAGTTTCTTCACTACAATACACCCACTAATTCTGATCTAAATATCTATGCTGTATAGATATGAAGCTGTTATGGCAATCCGTATTAAAGTTACGACACACTTTACTGATATCTAAAACATCTTCAAACAAAATCGTTCGCATAAGTAGTCATATTTAGAAAACATCTTTATAGGTACTCATATATTTTTTCCATCTTTTCCTTCAGTATGATAACACAAGTCTAATATAAAGAGATTGACCAATGCCGTGGAAAATTAAATGGTGTCCATTCTCAAATAACCAGAAAGATATCGCGATTGGATCCGCTAGGGTCATCAAGCGTAAGGATCCGCTCCTTGAGAAATTCTTGCCGAATTTATCATCTCTATTCGATTATTTATGGGTTCATGTCGATTTTATCAAGGGCTTCAAGTGTTTTCGCGAGATATTCTTGTTTTGGTGATTTGTTTGACAGTTGTTAAAGTACTTTGGACGGAAAAGTTGGATTACATTAACACTTATAATTTTACTTCAAGAGAAAACCATTGTTTTATTCATCCAGTACATATTTAGAATATATCCAATATTGGAGTAAATTTTATGGCGTGCCTCAAGGTTCTGGAATTACTTTTTATAAATCGTTAAACAAAATGCCAAGAATGTAAAAATAACAAAAAAGGATTAACTTAAAAAACGTAAGTCGAGAAGGGCATAAAAAGGAAACATCGTAAATAAAACCGCAAGACAATACTATGCAAATTCGTGCGCGACTGCTCCAATGGTCGAATATAGTGCGAATTATTAAGAGTGTATTGACTCTGGACGGCTGTGTTCACAATAGCTTCAGGTTACTTTACCAAGCAAACATTTAAAGGAAAAACATACCAACTAAAGAAATATATAGGTATGTAATAACTTATGTTAGCAGGAAAGAAAAACAATTAAACTTTCCGTCACTTGGGACTAGATGCCAAAAGTTCCAAAAAGGTTGGAAGTGTTTGACTTGGAAGTCTATGTAATTTCATAACACATTTCTTTGTTATTTTATTTTTGGGAGTTGGCTAATGTAAGTTGAGATATCAGAGAGACTAAATACCTGAAAAATGTAGTCCAAATAGACTGGACAACAGAACTGGTTGCTACGGTCAAATCTGATATTCCGACACAGACAATTCTTCATCATCATCAATTATTAGCAAGTTACTGCTAAGAGAGATGGATTTCTTTATAGATACGATTGACAGGCTTCTTGTTAGACGTTTGATATTAACCAATGAGCTAATTTCTGTAGGCTTACTATGTAAAAGAAATCAAAGTGACCAATAAACAACCTGCCAAAAATCAAACATAAAGTCGAAATCTACTCGTATCTAAGATTATAGCTACTGATCATTCAAATCCATAGGCTACTTTTAGTAGTGGTGGTGGTGTTGAGATGATCTTCTTAGTGAGCCAGGCTAAGCAACAGGCTAGCTACGCATTTTCAAGTAGTTAGATAAACTCTAACACAAAACAGTTCCTAAAATCGGATAAGGTTATAACGAAGATAAACAAAGCATTTCAGAATCAATTTTCCAGTAAATTAAAAAGTTATTTTCAGGGAGTTTGAAAGTGGTTTCTTATTTTCAGTCTATTTAAAGTTTTTAATTACACTTATGGTTAAGTTTTCAAAGTTAAGCGCTCTTACAAAACTCAACTTTGGGCTCTTCTCGTAAAGTTTATTTTGTAAAATGTGATGATGATGTTTATAAAATATTATTATTGGTTAAATTGTTGGATGAAAATATGGATCAAGATGTCATGGGATTAGATACTAGTTTTGTGATGAATCGGTGATATATTTACAAAGTAAGGAAGAAAAGCATTTTTTGTGTAGGTACCTACATATAAATTGACGTTGGTACATTATAAGAAAACAAAAAATAATAATAAACAAAAAAGGACAATAAATTAAAACTTAGTTACTAAAACAATGAAAAATTTATATAATCTGTGGTGGTTTAGTAATTGTCTGGATGTCATCATGTCTCTGACTGACGTGACTTCCATAGATACATAAAAAATGGAATATTCCATTTTTTTAATGAAAGTTAATTATAATAGGAAAGGAAATAAAAATACATTGTAAATTAAAATTAAAACGTATTTCAGTCATTGAAGCACCAGTATTTCATTATCACACGGTCATCCTTGAGCAATATAACACTTATAAAGACAAGAGCCCACCATAACAACTTGCATTTCGCATTTTCTTTAAATTCGTTTAAAGACTTAAAAGTTGACAATACGTCGCATCTGTGAACTCGCGCTAACGCAAAGCGACAAAAGCCGAAACATTTCGCAAGTCGACGACATAAACACTGAGAGCAATTGATCGAGTCGACAAAACGACTTATTTATGCACCACGCCCCGCCCGTAAACAGACCATTTTTAGTGTATTCGTATAGCGAATTTTAAACTTTTTTCCAACAATTTTCGCTTACTGGTTACATGTGTGAGATTGTGATCAATTATATTATATGTGAGCTGCTATCATTTATTAGGGTTATAAAATTACTCTAAACGAACAGTATTTAAAAACATAACATTTGATTTTTAGTTTAATAGTTAGGTATATATAATATATACATATTTGGATTTATTCTCACTATGGCGAAACTAGCATTGATCTGATAATATACCTATTATGTTGATGATGATGTGTGTGTATAACAGTATTGAGTTTTAATATACAGAAATATATACCTAATATAAATATTGTTTGTTAGTTGAAAATAAAACACAACCAAAAAATATTTCCTTTCAAAAAAATCACATAAAAAGCTCCATCGTTAGCCTTGCACATATAAGACATATTATCTATTTTTAAGATACAGGTTGATCCGCAAAATAAATAACCTGGCGAATGCGTGTGGGCAGTATTTATTGTCGGCACTTCGTCTGGGGACGAGCAATGAATCACCCTGTATAAGGCACGCGATGCCTACATTTTAGTGTTGATGGATTTATCCATGTTCACAGTGCCGAACGGAGGCTGTTTTGATTTATAAAGCCTTCTGGTAAGAGTAATTGTTAGTTTTAGGTTAGATTACAATGAATTCAAGTTTATGAAAAATTATATTAATTTAATTAGAAAAGAAGAAACACATACCGACTGATTGAAAATAGGGGTTTTGGATTTTTTAAAAGGGTCCTGATGATCAGATCCGAACAGCAGGATCGCGCTGGATGCAGGCCGCATACAACCGGTCCTATTGGAAGTCTCTTGAGGATGCCTATGTTCAACAGTGGACGTCCTACGGCTGATATGATGATGATAATGAAAAGGGTCCTGCTCTGTTCTTAGTCTAAGTCCCGGAGGTTTTTTTGGACTTTGGGCTTTCCCGACAATTATAGTGCGGGTGAAGTCTTGACCCAACACTAGTCTAGAATATAACTAAACAACTATTTTAACTTTTGGCGAAGGGGATATGTGTATTATTGCTTTGCTGTGATCTAGGGTCCCTAGGCTATATCATCATCATCATCATATCAGTCCAATGACTTCCACTGCTGAAAATAGGCCTCACCTAAAAGGCTATATAAATAAAATGAAATGAAGAATACAATTTCAGACCAATTAACCCTAACTTCTCTCACTATTTGTTAGTTTCAAATAAAAATATTACACATTTTATTTCTCCACACATTTGTGCTAAAATCGATCGAAGCAAATTGGCTGATACGATGTTTTGGACTGTTATATTCTTAGCTTATAACTTTCATAAGAGTTACTTTGTAACCTAGAAGAAACAAATGAGATTCCATTTCATGTCGTGATCCTTATTACGACCATACGTACGTTACATCGGTCAAAAACAATCCGTAATGGGATGCAATTTGTTCCATGGTATGTCGACAGAAAGGTACAAGGTCGAATGGTTCCAAAAAATCCTTCCGTATCTGTTTCGGTAGAGTCCAATCACAGAGTACTTGGCAGAGGCACCGTAGCGGGATTTTTTCCGTCCCAACGGTGACAGTTTCATTAAAGTCAACCAACCATGATCCACATTTACAAGTAAAATAGTCTGACGAACTGGCCGAGATAAATCAGCTAAAATATATCCTTACGCGATATTGGATAAAATTTTTGATCGTAGAGTTTCAGAAATGGATTTATTATTTTGTATATAATTTTTGCAAATGAGTGGTAGGGTAATTGACTATTTTGAAAGTGGTAAGACAGTGGCTTGGTTGATGTAGGCTTGGAATTGCCGATGTCCATATTTCACCATGGAGTCTCTGAGAAAAGCCATACAAGAACTTCATAATTCCTGAAAAGATACTAGAAGGTACCTCTTACATTCAACGCACGCTTAGTTTCTGACGGAATCTATCTAATAATCTTAAACTGAAAGTTTGCAAAAATGATCGTATATTTGTTACTTATTTACGCCTAAACAGTTGGTTGCATATGAATGAAACTTGGCAGAAAATTTAAAAATATCCTGGATTGTGTATAACGATTTGGATATATATAAGTCATTGGTTTCCGTATATCGTACAACTGAGACTGCTGTAGTTAAACATTATTCATTTTGTTTGGTTTAACAATGCAAATATTGGGGCCAAAGCCAGCGCCAACATTACACAAAAGCTCAAATGTTCAAACGGTGCCAACGAATCCGAAAAGAATTGACGTGTTTGATTTGTTGCATAATACTTGGCCAAAAATCAATTGAACGAACTGACCATTTCCAACGGACACTAGTTTATGTCTCTAGATTTTTTCTGAATACTTTTTTGGAAGCCAACCTGACATTTTTCGGAGATGGATCGTTCGATAGATATGAGTTTTTAGGAGAATTTATTGGGTCATAGAGTTTTCGTATTTTTGTTTCGGTTTTTATCTATTGAGTACCGATAGTGGACTGTTACAAAAGGTGTTGTCAAATTTATGGATGGTTTCATAATCTTGAAGAATTAGGTATACCACCTTGCCATCGAATTTTAGCGAGTTCGATTCCCACACGAGAAAACAAAAATAATCTTCATAGCCACGCAGTTAACAGATATTGAAAAAGCAATATGATCAGACTCTTCATGAATATTAAAAACTTTGTGCCACGTATATAGTGAACCAAAAATATCTGTGACATCTATCCATGAGTTAATCCTATATATCAGTGTGGTGATTTATTATATCCATTGCAGTAGTTACATTATCTAGAATTGTAATATTAACGTTCAAATGACAGTAAGTTTGACCGGGAGTCGTGACTGTTGCATTTGTACACTCCCGGGCAGTCCCGGGGGATGTGCTTGTATGATATTACAAGTCTCGCTGTCTTCCTTCGAGGATTATTCAACATAGTATTGTGAAAACAACATAATATTATGAAAGTATTTCCATACATAGTTATTTATTGTTTTCGGTTTTCTTGTTGAATCTTCTAAATTCTGAAAAATGGTTTCTAGTTAAGAGACTGTAGTATGAGTATCTTAAGCTACCCATGCCCCCTATAATACAAATCGAAGGAAACTAAAATTGCTTCACATAAAGCATTCATCATCTATTTCATCTTACAATCAGAAAATCCGATGCAGTTTGTTTGGATTAATAGAAAAATAGAAAGTCTCTAACTTTCTGTTTTTCTAGCCTACTCGAAATCGGCTTAGTCAAGTATCAAAAAACAAATGGTGGTAATTTTTTCAAACATTTAACTAATAATTATTTTAATATCCATGTTGAGATTTCGAGTACCTAGTCTACAAAAATATGTGAATGCATTCAAGAATGTAAAAACGGTTACAAAAATACAGTTAAAAGTTTAACTTGCCAGATCATTTTATTCAAAGAAAATAGAGGTCAAAAGTTCAAATAATTTCTAAGTGCCGAGATTTATATTCACAACTACTTGAGGTATTTTTCCTCTTAGAATATCAAAGAAAAAGTTTTTTATTTGCACAAAAATAAAAGAGTTCGTCTAAAAACTTGGAAAAGGAAAAACTAGAATAAAGGAACATTCAAGATTTTTCGATGGTGAAAAAGTTGGTCAAGAATTTGGAATTATAAAAATGTTTTTATTCACTGAAATATCTCACGAATTTCTGTTTATATTGCGAGTATTTTATGAGATTCCTACTTTATGGAGTTTTGTAACCGTATATTTTTTGTTTTTATTTCAATGTTTGCTTTTTTTTCAGGTAAGTTTCATGATGAGAAAGAGCAGCTTTATACAAAACAATGAGTAAGTGGCTTCTAAATATAAAACAATGTTGAATCAGAAGATCAAAGCTCCCTGTCGAGGTCAGTAACTTTACATAGCAGGCTTCAAATAATGCAATGGTTAAAAAAAACAAAATAATTGACGCCATGTACCAAGAAAACTTTACGATAATTGTTGCATTGTTTAGTCGTATAGCATAAGCATACTCTTTTGATTTTTATCCAACTTTTATTATATGAGCCTTAAACGATCCTATAATTTTAACACGTACTAAACCCAATATTTATTCGTTCCACGCGAAACACTAAAGTGAACCTTGTGACGTAACAATTTAGACTCAAAATGACTTGTAACCTTCACCCTATGAAAACCCCGTAAGGAGTGTGATTACGTATTCAAGTTTCGTCATAAGAACAATAATATTCCATAAACATGACGATTTTATTATATGGTACATGATGTCATGGGAATACTCTATTATTTGTATGGGAAGTGGATTTTATGATAAACTTATACAATATGGTTTCTGTATAGTTTTACCATACGGTAAGTTATGATACTAGAGATACAATGATTCTATTACAGAGATTACGTATAAAACGTTTTCTTTTTTCTGGAAAAATCATAGATAAATAAAGTATTAGGTAAGTGTTACATAACAATAATATTACGAACTGTTTATCTGTGGGTGTCTAACGACTGAAACTGATGAAACTTCTTATTAACCACATAAATGAATTATTCTCTAGGTATAAAAAAGTTGTGATTTATCTCAACTTTTTTATACATGCAATAATATTTGTTAGTAGATATTTTCTGTCTGTCATATAAGACTAAAAACATCGACCTCAATGTACTCTGAATCTTACGTGGAACAAACTTCAAAGGAGCAATCCAACTCTAAAAGAAGAATTGTCCCAATTCACACTCCAGGTTAGGATTCAAGGAAGCCAATCACGTTGCATTTATCCTGTTACCCCACTTGGGTGTTCGTTTTAAAACTGCAAACGACACTGCAGCCACACTTGAAATTCCCACACATTGTGCTCACCTTCACTTATTAAATCTTATGAGAAATTCACATAACTCATATGTCATTTTATTTGCAATACATTGACGTTTTCCTACTGCAAGTTTGAGGTAAGAGCGAGCATTCCCCGCAATGGAGGCAGCTTTTGGGCAAGTCGTCGTGTGTAGATTCTTCACGCGGTACGTAGGCATCCTTCCCTCGTTGATTGTGTTTGCTCAGTACAGTCAATAGGACTTAATTTTCTCAGAGCTACGGTTCTTCTAGTATTTTATTTGTAGTTTGTCGCTCTGTATTGAGTTCTGTATGTATTTGTTTGGAACGTTCTAGTGTAGGAGAGTTTTTTGTTGAATCTTTCGGGATTCTGTCCTTTTAATGTATTCTGTCTAGAGCCTTAAAAGCTTTTGCATGAGTAAGTCTCGATTTCGCTTTGTGTTAATTCTTTATAAATTTAGTTTGTGTTATAGATACATTTCTATAGAAAAACTTGTTTTTATAAAATCTTATTTGACGTGTTTATTTATTATTTATCAGGTATCAAATCAGTAAAGAGAGGCTTTACATACTTAGATGTATAATATATCAATCTGACATTAAGATTTCAAATCAGAATAGTATATTAGTATATGCAGTAGCAGCACAGAAGGATCCATATCTAGGATTAAAAATAAAATTACTTTTATTGTAACATCACTGTGAAAACTTCAGCAAAGTTTTCTTGTTGAACGAAGAATCGTGGAAAAATATTTGCATAGTGTATTTTAATGCTTATGCTGCAAGTATCTTTCCAACTGTGAAGTTAGCTGGACGAATATTTTAACTCGCCGTGTAAAAGTGCTCCGTACCTATGATTTATTTTATTTATAAGTTTTAATGTAGACCACGGTCTACATTAAAACTTATAAATAAAATAAATCATGAAAGATGTCAGTTTTTTGTTCTCAATTTTTATAGAAAATTTATATTTTGGCTAGCTAAAATCACGAACTTGAATAAATCACAAATGGTACAACGGGTTAAAAATAATTTAGGTTAACAATAATTTACGAGTAAACATCGTACTGAAATTGTAATACGATCCCACTCATTCTATAGCGAGGAGATTTTCAATCGGAGCTATCGGCTCACTATAGTCTCCACCTACCCCCAATCACCGACATGCAGATAGTCATGTCAAAGTAATTCACTAGCAAAATGTTGAAATGAGCTCCAGAATAAAATTGCGATTCGTATTCTCAATACCCGTTGCTATATCTCTGACAGCACAGAAAACAACATCAATACATCAACCTTTAAACGTAAACTCTTGATGTATTTATAGTCCAAACAAAGGCCAATTGATACTGAAGCAACGAGGAACGATCCCAAGAAAGCCCCGATACGGCAGAGCCGAGCGAATCTTGGACGCATGTCTAGTTTACTCCACCAATATAACTTGAAACCTAAAACTATTCAATTTTTACCAACAACTAGCTCGACACAAACTGGACAGCTCACGTGTCTCGTTGCTATGTCCGACCTAGCTTGACCTCGATGTAGTTTTAAATAGAAAGAGCGCGTAGGTCAAATTATATTGGCCATCAATAGGGTTGGACCAACTAGATTCGCAACAACATTCGAAGGTAATTGTGATCATGAATCAATCCTATCTCGAAATCCTTTCAAGGCACGCTATTCAAACGACATCTCCTTACTGTTCAGTATACATTGATGCTTATGTAGGATATTGTTGTCGATCGTATATTACGAAAAAGGTAATGGAAATCGGACTTTAAGATTTTTCATGAATTGTAGTGAGGAAAATAAAGTCGAATGAATGTGTATGGGAAAACGATAGTTTAGGAAGCTAATATAAGGGAATTCCGGTCGATTTTGTTAAGGTCCTTATTGTAGTATAATGTAGGTACATGTTAATAGTTAATAAATAATGTAATGTGGGTAACATAAAAATAAAGTCAGTCTGTGTCAAGCCATCTTGTTGTTTTACTACATGGTGACAGCGGTGCGTGAAATAAATTATTTTTCGAGTAATTAATGCAAAATTCATTAAAGATTGTGCTTCAAAGGTTTCAATATAAGTACACAATAATCATATATTATGGAACACGCGCGTCCTCCGGCAGAATTGTGTTTAGAAGGAGCACCGTCTAACCGGGCTGACGCGTGGCGTAAATGGTTACGACAGTTCAAGGTGTTTGTAAAAGCGTCAGGTGTGCACAAGGAACCTAGTGATGTTCAAGCTAGCCTATTGATTAATCTAATTGGTCCGGAGGGGTATGATATTTTTACGACATTCAAGTTTGACAATGAGAAGGACAATGAAGATGTGGAAAAACTGATAAAAAAATTTGATAGTCATTTTGGTACAAAAACGAATACTACAATAATTCGTTACAAATTTTTCACGAGGTGTCAAGAGAATGGTGAAAGTATCGATGAATATGTCACTGCATTAAAATTACTAAGCCAACGCTGCGAGTTCGAACAACTGGAGGATGGCTTGTTACGAGATCGAATCGTATGCGGTATCAGGAATATATCGGTACGCGATCGATTGCTACGAACAGACGAATTAACACTGGATAAGGCGGTTAAAATTTGTCGTGCTAACGAAATGTCTACCGATTGCGAAAAACAAATAGAAGGAGTTAAGGAAGAACCACAGACGGGTGTTTCGGTGGATAGCCTGTCGACAGGGCGACAGGGTGGGTCGCATAGCAGAGGCGGGACCTCGCGGTACGGCGGTGCTGGCGCCGGGCGATGGCGCGGCCGCGGGACCGGCGCGCCTGCTCGCGGAGGCGCCGGCCCGGCGGCGCGGGAGCGCCCCAAGCCCGGAGAGGAGGCCTGTGCGGCTTGTGGTTCGGTTTATTGCGATAAAGGTATTCATTGTGCTGCGCGTAGTGTAAAGTGTTTTTTGTGCGGTAATAAAGGTCATTATAAAGTGATGTGTCCGTCGCGTTCATCGAAACGTGTGCACGAACTTTATGAGGATAGCCCGGATATCCGAGATGAGGTGGACTTTTACTATGTTTCATCACTGGAACGTGGTGCGGCCTCGCTTACCAACGACTCAAAATGGTATGAAACTCTTTACTTAGCTAACAATGTTGATATTGGACATCGTTTTAAACTAGATACTGGTTCTGATCTTAATGTATTATCGAAGGAAAATTATTTACGGTTATGTCTTCCTATGTCTGATATTGTGTGTGATAATACTCGAGCTAAGTCATTTTGTGGTAATTACTTGTTATTAATCGGCTCTTGTGTTATTACGTGGATGTATAAAAATGTTAAGCATAGTTTAAGATTTGTTATTTCAGAACAAAATTGTCAAAGTATTTTAGGAAAACATGCATTAGAGAGTATAGGTTTAATTAAAAGAGTTTATTCATTAAATATGAATAATTATAATGAGTTGTTCTGTGGTTTGGGTAAATTACCGGGCACTTATACTATTCCCATTGAAAACAATGCACACCCTTGCATATGTCCTGTAAGAAAAATACCCTTAGGTGTGCGCGATCAGCTTAAAACAGAACTAGACCGCATGGAGAGGTTAGGGGTTATTCGAAAGGTGTGTCATCCCACTTCATGGGTCAATGGCATGGTGATCGCGGCAAAGAAAGATGGTAGTCTCAGAATTTGTTTAGATCCACGTCCGCTTAACCGTGTGATCAGGAGACAGCACTATCCATTACCAACAGTTACTGAAATAGCTGCTAAGTTGAATGGTGCGCAGTATTATAGCAAGTTAGATGCTAAATCTGGATTTTGGATGGTGCAGTTAGACGATAGGAGTGCTGACCTATGCACGTTTGGCACACCGTTTGGTAGATATCAATACTTGCGTTTACCATATGGAATTAACTCAGCATCGGAGGTGTTCCATGCTAAGATAAGGCAGTTGTTAGAGGATTTAGAGGGGGTCGATTCATTTGTCGATGACGTCATCGTCTGGGGGTCCACAAAAGATGAACATGATAATCGGTTAAGAAGTTTGCTTGATAGGGCATCAGAGGTAGGTATAAAATTCAACTATGAGAAGTGTGCATTCTGTGTGAGGCAGGTTACTTATTTAGGTCACACTTTCAGTGTAGAAGGAATGAAAATTGATGAATCGAAATTGAAGGCTATAAATGACATGCCGTGTCCTAATGATCGTTCATCATTAGAAAGATTTCTAGGTATGGTAAATTATGTCAGCAAATTTATTCCTAATTATTCTGAAAAGGTAGCACCATTGCGCAATTTATTAAAGAAAGATATTGAATGGTGCTGGGGTCCGTGCGAGGATCGCGTGGTGAGCGAGCTGAAGCAAGCTCTGTGCAGCGCGCCGGTGCTAGCGTTGTACGAGCCGCGCGCGCCCGCGCTGCTGTCGGTGGACGCCAGTGCGCGCGCTGTCGGAGCGGTGTTGCTGCAAGCTGAGCGCCCGGTCGAGTTCGCTTCGATGACGCTTACAGACACGCAACAAAGGTACGCACAGATCGAGAAAGAAATGTTAGCCATCGTCTTTGCGTTAGAAAGATTTCATCAATACATTTACGGCAAGAATGATGTAATCGTAGAAACCGATCACAAGCCACTGGAGTCACTTTTTAATAAGGCACTTGATTCTGTGCCAGCTAGACTTCAGCGCATGATGTTACGCGTACAACGATACGATTTTCAGGTGGTTTATAAGCCTGGAAAATATATGTTTATATCAGACGCGCTGTCGAGGGCTCCGTTACCTGACTTATTGAATAGTAAAGTATCAGATGAGTTAGAAGAACAAACATGTTTTTTAATACAAAACATTAGGTTTAGCCATGATAGGTTGCAAGAGATTAAAATGCTTATAGGTCAAGATGAGGAGTGTCAAATTCTAATAGATTATATACGCAAAGGCTGGCCGAATGCTAAGAATAGTGTGAAAGAGTGTGTTCGCTTGCACTGGAGTCACAAAGAATGTTTCGAATACATAGGTGGCGTTTTATTATATAATAATTTAGTGTTTATTCCTAAAGCATTAAGATCGGAAATGACGGCGCGAGTGCATGAGGGTCATCTAGGCATTGACAGATGTAAACGTCGTGCGCGTGAGGTAATGTACTGGCCGGGCATGTCGCGCGACATTGAGCGCACCGTGCGGCGCTGTGCGATATGTGCCGAGCTGGCGGCGCGGCCGCAGCGCGAGCCACTCATAGCGCACGCTATCCCGACGTTGCCGTGGGCGAAAGTAGGCTCCGATATATTCGAAATAAACAAAAAATATTTTTTGCTATTAGTAGATTATCTTTCTAATTTTGTGGAAGTGTGCCCTATTACTGACATTACTTCGAGGCGGGTCATCGTAGCCATGAAAGATCAGTTTGCGCGCCACGGCATTCCACAAGAATTAATCAGTGATAACGGTCCCGCGTATGCATCTAAAGAGTTTCGATTGTTTGCGGATAAATGGGGATTTAAACATACAACGTCATCCCCTAATTATCCTCAATCTAATGGTCGTAGTGAGCGTGCGGTACGAACTATCAAAGCTTTATTGACAAAGTCTGTGCGGTGTAATGAAGATTTTTATTTAGCCCTCTTAAACTTCAGAGCCACACCGAGAGATGGAGTAGCTAGCCCGGCACAACTGTTGATGGGTCGCCGCGTAAATACGCGACTTCCATGCCATGACAGTAGGTTAATGCCCGAAAGAGATAATGCGAATGATTATGGTAATTTGATTCGCAACCAAAACCGATGCAAGGATTGGTATGATTCGCGTGCTAGACCGCTTGTTGAACTGAATACCGGTGACAGAGTAATAGTGGTGGACGGTGGACAGCGGCAGCACGCGCGCATAGTGGATCGTGCGCCACAACCTCGCTCGTACTTTGTTGCTGATACAGCAGGCAGGGTGTTACGTAGAAATCGTAGACATTTAGTGAAGTA
The DNA here is from genome assembly GCA_905147015.1 of Laspeyria flexula. Lineage (NCBI taxonomy): Eukaryota > Metazoa > Arthropoda > Insecta > Lepidoptera > Erebidae > Laspeyria > Laspeyria flexula. The sequence continues at coordinate 676,497 of LR989974.1, forward strand.
TGAACCCTCTCCGCCGGCTCCCACGACGTCACAAGAGGTGACGTGTGAGGATGACGCGCTTCAGAGTGACAAGCAATCTTCCGAGGATTCGGAAAGTTATGATTCTTGTCCTGAGGTTACTGAGCACCAATTACTACCATCTAAACGGTTAGAAAGGACAGCTGCAAGGGTGGCCAAAAGTAAATTCAAAAATATTAAATAGGTTTCTAATTCGTTTTACAACCCACATTACAAATAAAAACAATATAAAGAAAGGGAAGATATCATGTGATAATGTTAAAAGTCAATTGTAATTACAGTAAATAATCATATCTATGTTATACTTTTATTGTATTGTACCTTGGTAAAAGACCATCATGTTATTGTTTACATTCATCTATAAAGATACTTTGTACTTATTGTTACTATTCTGTTTGCGGTACCTATGTATATATGAATTATTTCAAAATGTATTTATTGTCTAAGGAGGGAGATGTAGTATAATGTAGGTACATGTTAATAGTTAATAAATAATGTAATGTGGGTAACATAAAAATAAAGTCAGTCTGTGTCAAGCCATCTTGTTGTTTTACTACACTTATTGGTTGCAAATGCGACAGTGGACAGTATCCCGAGATTTACGATATGGCCGTCAACAGCGACACGGCATTATCGCCTAACTAGAATTTATCGGAGTATATTAACTGTGAAGCTTCGTAATTTGTTGCCGATCTAATACTGGGTGGTGAGGGAACGAAAATTAGTGGTTTTGTTGCAAAATCTTGTAATTCCTGCAACAATGTCACTAAATAGACGCTTGAAACATGTGTCTATGTTTTTCTTTATTGATGATAAAAGTTCAAGTCCATTTTATATGCACGAATTTACAGTAAAAAGTTGTTTATACAAGAAGATTCAGCAGTCCTAATTGGACTGCAAATGCACACGGCAAATGTTTAGCAACTTGGTCGAGAAGGAAGTTGTTTTTGTTCTCATGTGTAACCATTAATTTGTCAAATAAATACGTCATACAAACAAAATCAGCTGTTTCAGAAGTATCGCGCCGGCTTGCAGCACCAATTATATTATTGACTACTTACGAACACCTGCGGATAGTGAACCTGAACGGATTTTTAATTTCCGAATACTTATGATTCTCTTCTACCCAGTATATTCTATCATTCTTCAAAAACGTTGCGTATAAATCAAGCAATTTTAGTACCAATTGCGTATAAAATAGAATTGTTTTTTATCTCTTCTGTAAAGTCCTGAGTCACATTGAATAAATATAAACAGCGTAGTGTGAAAAGGCAATCCAATTAACTGAAAATTATTTCATATTTTCATTAATTTAAGATGGATACGGGTAGACAGTTTGATTTTAAATAAACTAACGGTTCTAATATATTATTATGTACATATAATTATGTTTTTATTTTCTAAAACAACAAAAAAAAGTTATCTTTGGCAGAAATCTTGCACTTACTTGAACAACACAATATTATTTTTAAAGTCCTCCCTAAATAGTTTGGGTCGTATAACTATAGGTTAGACCGGTTTCACAAAACCTTACATAGCCACCCATCATGCCGTTCCCGTAGGGGTAGGCAGACGTTCATCATAACCTCATTTCTCCAATCAAAAGTTTCTTCGCTCATGATACATGAAGAAATTTTTTCAAAAAAAGTAGCCTTGTGTAACAATATTCGGAGGCTTCTATAAGGCTGTATTTCTATTGTAATAACAGGATATCTGCTATATATTATGGGAGAACTGACGTTAAGAGGCCAAGAATAGATATAGTTTGCCCAATTTCATGTCGAAAACAACGATATCTAAGTATAATTAGATTCAGAAAACTCTATTCGGAATATTAGAGTTACTTTGGCCCTATGAAGCAAAGCCGAAAATATACGAGTATATATTTTATATTACTTGAATTTTCTAGTAAAGCTTTTTCTTATAAAAATACTTAAAGTAAAGTATATTAAACAAAATGAAAGTCAATTTTAAAATACTTTTAGAACAAATACCAAGATTGTTGGAAAATAGTTTTGGTGAGAGAAAATTCAAAACATCAAAATTATATTCTTAACCGTTAAAAGGCGTACCTAGCGTTTTAACTTTAATTTTTCTTGTCTATGCTGCTACGTGCCTGCCACTTTTAAATAAGTATTTTTTTTTTAATAATTTTTCAAACTACTTTCTAGTTTCATAATTCTTTCATTTTAATAAAATATTAACTGACTGGTTTAACACTGGCTTTTTTATTAAAATAGGGTTCGTAGTCATTTTTACAAATATCCTTTTTTAAATTTTATAATAAAAAAGAATTTATATATTTTTTAAAATACTGAGACGAATATCTGCATTTAAAAATGGAACAACTTAACCGGCATATTTCTTGCATCATAGACAATAAATCCTTTTACATATTCGAAATTCGAAACGCGTTTGACGCGTACTCTTTTCGAAGGCACAGATAACACAATAAAGTCCGCACGGAAAGGTTCTTTTAGTGTCCAGTTTTTACAGTTCCGAGTTCAAACAGTGTCGGTATGTTCGTTACTACAAGTTGGTAGGAACGTAAATCTAATTTCGCCTGATGCACTGCGGACGGAATGTTTTGTTTCTCTTTGATTTTTCTTCGTTAATGATGTGTAGTCGAGAGACAAGTGTGAAAGAAATTGCTTTGATGAAACTATCTGTTACGGACGTTACGAATGAAATTACTATTTGTTTTTTATTCGCTGTTTATCCGGCTGATGGTGAGTTTTGTAATAAGCGCGTTTGTTGATTATGCAGCTTGTTAGTATAAGTGCTTGATTTTTATTAATGATGTCGTTAGATTTCTGTCATGTTTATTATCGTGGGTTTTTTATTGAGGTGTTAATGTTTTATACGTAGAGTAAGATCTGAAACTTCACAGTTCTTTTGATACATAGTGAAAAGGAGATCCTTACCCAGTACTGAGACATTTATAATTTGTATGATGCTATGGCTTTTTGGTTATCATTCATCTTATGTCAACTGGACCCGCTTTTATATTATGAAACGGATCAGTTGACCAATTGGTAATTAGGTATGTGTAAGCGCTATTTATGCTATTTTTGCGTGCATGCGTAATTCAAACAACAGCGATATTATACGATAATATGAAGATGAACTTATAAACTTTATAACCTCTTACCATAGTTCAAACCATGAATCAACTACAAGCTCTATATTTAAACTTGGGGGTATCGTAAAGTTTGTAATGTATTTGTTTACACTTAAAGGGTAAGTTTTAACTATAAGTTAAATCACTTGAGAGCTCGAGACTGGACTGTCGAAGTGTTGAAGAGTTACAATAAATTTCAAACAATCGTTGCTGGCAACACGTTCGTAAATATTTCGGTTTTTATTACTTTAACCTGGTTTTGAGTGTGAAGTCCCAACGGACAGAGGTGCGTTGTTTTTCGGTAAATTGTTTGCCTTTTATAAAGATCCAAACTTCTCTACAGTCTGGAATATTTTACTACTTAAGTAATTTTAAGATATTTTCTACACATATAGAAACGAAAAGCTATGAATATTCCAGTTTTTGATATTTGAATTTAAAAAATAAAATTATTGAACTTTAAAGTCTTATTAATGAAATTGAGTAACATATGTATAAATATCTTACAGAATAAAACAAAGTATTAAAGTCAAACATTGCTTTTAAGACAATTAAATTTTTATTATAATCTAACGCGGGCCGCCTTACGCCCATGCAACATTTGCGGCAAACATGGACACATACAGATAAATATGGTTCTACTTCATAATAGGTGACGTCTTTTCGAGATTCTCGGAAGCTCGACACAAATCGACCGATTGTCATATTTACAACCCTTAAACTGAAACTAGTGGTCTCCATTTTTGTGTGTAGAGCGAATAAAGTGCAAAGATACGGTGACAAACATGTCATTACTCTTCGCAACTGTCAGTGCGACGTTCGAAAACTTGAAAAGATGCATGCCCAGTGGAATTTCGATGTTTACTCACTCGGAACTTTTCTGAACAGGTGTGACTGGTTTTTGAGCGAGCGTTCCATATTTGAAATATGAAAAATAAATTATGACAATTCTAAAATTCTACTTCTAAAAAAATACCTAGTCGAAGGTTTTAAGTATACACAATTTTATAAATGATGATTATAAATAAATTAGATTTATAGCCTGCCACTGTCTGCGATTTTGTGCCACCTGCAGCCAACGGCCATCCGCAACCTTGACCAGGGCGCCCTGATTCTGACTCATCGGATTGCTCCCGGATCGTAAACTTTTTTGAATCCTAGAACGACGTATTTTTACAGCTTAAGTTATTAAGTTTTAGAAATTAGTTTACCGTATAGAAAATTAAAAACTGATTAATATAGGATTTTTTCTACATCGATAGATTTTTTTAACATTCCGTTTTTTAACTTAAATAAACTGACAGTTCTGGCCGAAAATTTTCCGACAGCTCATAATCAGGGAGCAGGTCGTCGGTCCATCTGGTGGTCCCTCCTGCTCTGAACTTTCCAATACATGGCTGCCACTCGAGAACTTTTTTGCCTAAACGGCCATCAGTTCTGCAAAATTCAGTGACGGATATTAGGTGAGACTTATGTCAACAGTGGGCGTCGTTGAGCTGATATGATATGATTATAATCTGAATTTTAAAATAGATACCGCAATCCAATATGTGTCTATTTTAAATAAAATAGTTTGAACTAGATACTTCATAAAACGGCCACCATAATAGATATATCTTCTTAGTGTTATTTCTTGATACTTATTAACACAAATTGTAATAAGTAAGAATTAAATGGATTTTAATTTAAAAAATAAGATAATGCATAATTATATAATAGGGTTGTCCCATGTAATAGGGGGTGAATCTATTGCCGAGCTTATATCTCCAAAGATTTTATAATAGAAAAACCCAATACCATTTTTATCCGACTCGGGAATCGAATCCGGGACTTTTTGTATAGCAGTGTACTCTTACCGCTGTGCCATCGAGATAGTCTAGTTAAATGATAAATGATTTATCACAAAGAAACCACATTGTGTACTAAAGTAGGCTTTAAAACATTTTATAAAGCTCACAATGGTTAGAATTATGTCCTGAAAGTTTAATTCGAAGTGAATTTTTCATTCTTTATCGCGATAAGTACTTGGTTTCAGCCGATTTGGGTTTTATCTGTGGTCACAAAGAAGTTAACGAATTCTTTTTTCTGCCTCTGATAACGTTCCATAGACATTTAGAGCTCGTACCTGATATTTATGAAGTCATATATCCATAGAGGATTTTCGGATCTAATATTTTTCCATTATCAAGAGTTTTCCTGGTATCTGAGGAGCTATCGGCGGTTTAATTTATATTTGTTCAAATATATATTTTGATATTTTAGGTCTATTAAATTATTTGATTGTTTTTTTTCTCAAATAATTCCAATCACAGGGAACTTTACAAAACTACCCACAGTCTAACAGTACATCCAGACAAAAAACTATTATAATCATAATTTAAAGTATTAATTTATATTATATTATAAATATAGAATAAAATTGCATATTTTTTTGTCGTGTCTGACTGAGGTTCGAACTTCGAACTTAACAATCGGCTCAGTTTTGAATGTGAACTTCTAAGGAATGCGTTTTTCTTTTCAGAAGTTATAAGTTGGTCTAACAATGGCAGTGTAAATGCCGGCATTACTACTTACCATAATTTTCGACTGTAAAAAAAGAAGTGGGTAACACTCCCTACCCCTTTGAGGAAAAAGCGTGAGCTATTAACAAATTGAAATCTTTACACGAAAGTAATTGCACGAAAATAAAGGCAGACAAATACGCATGTCAGAGCTATGTATATTTGATTCGGAATTGCAATTCGCTTAATAAATCGTACCATTGACGAGTGAGTTGGATGCATTTACACCGTCGCGTTGTCGATTCGGTTTATATAACTAATTTTATTTTATTTATTAACCCTCTTTATATTGTAAAGTATTATACAACAGCCATTCAACAAAACATGAATTTATACATTTATAAATTAAAAAAATATGACCCATCGATATCGGGACCAAGCTACCGATGGTTCGGGCTCCAGAGGCAGTTATTTTAGCACCTAATGTAGAAACAATTATGTATATGTAACGAGTGCTTTATATAAAACTAAAAAACCGTAAGATAATTATATAATAAGTTACTTACGAGCATTACTTATACAGACTTCGATCGAATGGAATCTCAGAAACGGCCAGCTGTTGGTTAAAATTGGTAATTTTAGATTTTATATTATATTATATTATCTTATATTATTTTTATTTATATAAATTTGTGTTTTCTGTTCAATTGATTTACTGAAATGAAGATGCTGTACGTAGCTTGTTCACAAGTAGGAATAATTTACAAAAAATCTATACAGCAAGCTTTTATGAAGAGGTGCTTATATAATGTAGGCCAGTAAAATATATCACAATAATGTTCAGCGTTACACTTCGGTGTAACAAATCCATCGAGTGTGTGGTATTAGTCCCATTTGCCTAATTTCGATTTTGGTTAAATCCATGGCGCGCCAATTTGTTGGATCGTACCTAAAATTCCTTGTTACATAGTACAAGTATGTACACAATACATTTGTGTTAAATTTGATGAAATGTTGATTTAATCTCGATTTGTCAATTAGAAATGAAACTGTTTGTGGTAATTCGACTAAGTCGATAAAGACGTCGTCGTTTCAAACTTTTGAAAATTGCAGCGGCCATTTTAAAATTTTCAAGTATTAGACAGTGCTGAAATGCCCCAAAGTCAAAATCTTTCCTAGGAAAAGATAAAGTTAAATCTATTGGCTTGTGGGTTGTGGGAAGATATTCTTAATAATATTTCTTTTATATTTCAATAATTTTAACGCTTGTCTATAAAATACAACTGTATATAGATATACAGAATCTAGACCTTATGAATGATAGTATAAAAGCTAATTTAGTGCGTTTTCAAACCACTGTATTGCATATTTTAAATACGTTATGTTGGTATCATTTGTACAGTTTTTATGTAGAACTGTGGAAGGAGCAAATCGCCTCTAGCGACGTAACTTACTCCCATCCATTTCATATTAAAATCTAGGGTCGGTGCTTCGGCGAGTTATGGTTGCCGATATTTTTAGGTACCCTTTTAGGCACGTATCGAAGAATAAATAATAATGTTTTTGACTCGTTTCACCAGAATTTTTGCTGATCGGATAACACCCTGGAACCAACAGGACTCTGTCCTTGGCAGCTGCTCTAAAATCTAAAATTTCCTTTATAGAGTAAAAGTCTCCAGTCAAGGAAATCCCATGATTATTCAAGTATTTCTTTGAAACTACGGTTTTTGCTTCTTATCAATATGGCTTTCGTAAACCAGGACATAACTTTGTGGCTTGTGTATAAATATTATCAAAAACCCGTAATAGGCTTGGAAATCTAAGTGTCACTTTATTTCTACAAATATCTTGTACTCTTTTATAAGTCGACAACCCTAGTTTTCTCGTTCTTACGAGTTAGCGCTTTTTCCAGCTTGTGCCGGGTTTCGTCCCGAATGCTGGCTTAGATTTGTTTTTATTTAGTATTCTTAGTTTTATTGTATTGCCATCACAATGTGTTGTTTTAAATGTATATTTCTTCATAAAACTTTGTAAGGATAGTGTTAAAGATATTTGCGTGGAGAGAGAATTTAAAAATGGTCTTTTGTGGGCAACCTTTTATTATTTGATGGTATCATGACAATTGGATCAAGTGTCAAGAGGTTTCAGTGATAAAAAGTTGTCATTTTAAAGCTGCTTTTCCACTCGTGTTTTTTTTATTTTTCATCACAATTATTTATTGTATAATAACTAATTGTTTTTCACTGCTTCAATTAATTTAATTCAAATTTTAATGAATACAGCAAATAGTTAAAAAGGAAACTGGTCAAGCCGGTCTAAGGAGGTTTTCTTTCAGACAGAATATATGGCAATTGTTTTTTTAAAGATAATGCAAACAGTATGTCTAGGGTGAAGCCAATTCACCCTAGACATGCTGTTTGCATTGTAGCCTTGTAGTAAGTCCTTATTTTTATCTTTTGAACTTGAAACTTGAGGTGGTGTTACAATTTATCGAATCGCCCAGAAGGCTTCAAACTTGACTTAACAACTGCCACATTAAGTAGTAACCGGGTCCAATGGCTTTACGTGTCTTCAGAAGCACGGACACGCTCCAGAATAAAAATGCCACAAACGGTCACTAATCTATGGATTGACCAAGCTGAATGTTGCTTAACTTCGATAAGCGTAACGAACATGCTATGAGCGTCTCCTTACTGCCAAGCAGATTGTGTGCCTCCTTGAAACAAAAGCACAACCAAAACAAGCTCAAAATGGTCCACTACTTACAAACTTAAGTAAACAAGTACTATGCATTCCAAATTCCTTTATAACAATACAAACTTGGTAACTTATAGTTTATTCAGATACAATTTTCTTGGCCAAACACTTGGCCCCAATATGTGCAGCCGACGTAACGAGGCTGCCAATTCTCATTGAAATCTGTGCGACTCCAGAACGGTTCGGAAGCATTGCCAAAATATAATTTGGCCGTTTTAGCTTCGTTGATTTTTATCACAGCTATCTCTTTTGTGTTTCGACGGTAACGTTACTTGATTCTGTTACGTTTGTTTATTGAACTATTGTCAAAGAACTGGATCAAGAACTCGAAAGTTTTTTGGACGAAATTCTCCTTGAAAATGTCGGATAAATTTAAATACTTATATGGAGAAAATACACTCAAGATTTTCATCCTTTCTCCTCCTTTTCTCCTGATAAAACTGAAAACTGGGGCAACACATTAGCCTTGCCATCTAGCGTGGCAATATACCCAGACAACTTTCCTCGTTAGTCTGACAGTCAGATATTTTATTTATTGGCTTCATTTTCCATACATATACATACCTATAGACGTAGGTAGAGACTATTTCCTTCCACTTGCTACGTTTTTGACATATATCTTTCTCTTATTCAACATTCATAAATGTTTTTCTTAAAGTCATAATTTGCAGAAATGGCATTTTATTAAAGTTTATGTTATTTTAGCTATAAGTGCATTAATTCGGTTAATTTGTTAATAGAAAGATAGACTACTATACTTGAGCATATCTTTTAATATGTTTTTATAAAACCGAATTGAATTAATAAAAAACAATTTCTGGATTAATTTTAAATGTTTATAAGAACAGCTTAATACCACTAATATCGGCATAAGAAATTTATTATAAATTAAATCTAGAATACAATTTGACAAACATTCCACATGTAATTCGGCTCGAGTAGTAGATAAATATTCTCAAAAAGAGCCACAAAAAACTATAACTGTGTTAAGATGACTGTTATTCATATTAACTTCATAATTTCTGATGAAAGTTTAACCCAAACACACCAAGTTTAACGTAATAAGCTATGATAGCGTAACTTTGTGCAGTAATTATTATTCAATTGCATCTCGATTCAATTAGAAGTGTTCCTGGTCTCAAGAGATTGCCGCGTTGGAAGGAGCGGATTTCTCAGCTTCTAGATTAATTATGGTATATTAAAGCTAAATTTGACTTTACAGACACTGAGTTTACGATTTTTATCCAACTATTGTTTCACACTTAACCATACTTAGATCAGCTATAAAATTCGAAACACAACCCGTCTGACGTCAGCGTGGTCACAGTAGGCCAATATTTTCTTTTTTCTAAGGGACCCTCGCTCGATGTTCTTGATATTCCACAAGCAATAAACGTATTAGGATTCTACAGTCCGTCATCTAACATTCACCTCATCAAACAGTCAATACTCCAATAAGACTCAGTCCGAGTCATACCCGTACAGCACGTTGCCAAGTAATTACCCCAACAGTAAACAAGCCCAAGCTCTGCCAACCCCACTTAAACTAAGGCAAGATTTACTGAACAAGTACAGCAACATCAACAAAACCCTTGACTCTGTAGTGTAGTGGATTTGCTGTCAAAAGGTCAACCACCCTAAAACAACAAAGCTCCGAAGGTGGCTGAGTATGCAAATTTAACTAAATACTAAACAGCACTGATCTGATATTCATAGAGCAAGTTTCTGGATAGTTACTATTTAAAAGGAAAGATTTCTATATTACTTAAGTGTTTTTTTTTAATATTTGTTCATTTACATCTCTTTAATGCGTTGTTCCGTTGCAACGTGGAGTACTTCACCACCAACTAATAGAAGAACTGTGGTAACTGAACGATGCTGACCTCGCCAGCCACTGGTTTCATTACCCTTATGAAATATGAAAGGAAGAAAAAAAAAAGAAGTACATATTTCAAAGTGAGACTTACACATTGAAGACATAAATTACCAACTCAAAAAATATTTCAATACAATATGTGCCTCACGGCTGCGCCAAATTGTTGACCAGTGTGATGTTCAGATGATCCACGATATACGAAATTTTAACTGTCGTGGCATCTTTTTTTTTAAATATTGAAACCACAATAAAACTCATTGTTATGGGCACTTTATTCATTATTTTTTTATTCCGGCAAGGCACAATTTACAGACTTGCTTAAAAGACCACCAACGCCAGAAGACAGATAAAACCTTCAAATTGTACTGCTCTCTCTGTGAATTTTACTCTACGTTAAATTAAATAAGGTCTAAAATTACGGAATTTATAATATTAGGTTATGATAATACGTAACTAACATAATGTGGTCTACAATGAATCGGTCCGGGCCACTAATTTCTCACAATTATGTTAATTTATTGAGTGAATTATTCAATTTTGCGCTCAGAGAAGCTCCATGGGCCTGTTACGTCATGTTATTCGTAAGATAATGATGTTATGGCTGTTCTATGGGGATTTGAATGATGTGAAATTTAGTTCCGTAGGTAGTAGGTAGATAAGAACATTACATAAAATTGAGGAAAAATTGAGAAATTCTGCATGCCATTTCGGGCAATCATAATTAATAAATGGTAACTTACCACAAAATACTTTTTTTTTATAATAGGGATGGCAAACAAGCAAACGGGTAACACATTCCAGTTTCACATTTCATTCTGCTCGATTTATAAAATAATTCTATTAATCTATTCTACGAGTCGAAATTGATCGATCTGAATTCTAACCTAACCTATTTCAAAAACTTAAATAAATTAATAATAAATTAATAAAAAATAATTAATTAAATACAAAACATTTAGAATTACAAAGTAATCAAATAGAGTGCATTTATAAACGCATAGTTTTTAACCCTAGCTAGTGTTTAACAAAGAATCAGCGGTTAATACCAATCAAATGTGTGGAGTGAGTACACACGGTGACGAGTATTGCACTCGTCACCGTGTGTATGGGTTGGTCAGGGTTGGCTGATAAGGGTCCTTATGTACCTCGCATTTGTATTACGTGAAAAGAAGGCATTCGTGTATTCTTTTGAAAGATACGAAACGATATTAAACTGTCGCGTAAATAAAAAATTGCCGCACATTTTCCAAGAATAGCGGTTTAGATTAGGTAAAATAATATAAAAAATGTAAAATGTAGAAATATCATTTCTTGAAAACGGCTCGACCGATTTGGCGGATGTATTAACAGGAAAAGGGTTTTGTTGTGTGAATTATTTAACCAGATTATATTTTACTTGAGGATTTCACCTGGGGTATCTGACAGGCTGCTGCATGAGTAATTCTAGGGTAAACCCACAATAATAATATCGTAAGTGCCAAGCCAATGTTCATCCCTAGCCAAAACTAACAACCACCATAATATTCGAAGCAATCGTTCGGTTATTCGGATAACAATCGGTTTAATTTATACGTTGGATCGCGTGCGCATACATATGTAACGTCATTTTAGCGGCTTTATTGAAATACCGCTATTAAACTGGATGTCTTTTTATTTTATTTTGTGCTATCGTACGGAATCCGAGTTAGTGGTGCGGGTGATAAAATGGCGCTATTGAAATAGAGCTTACCATGTTTTTATGCTAACAGGCTTTGATGTTATACAGTTGACTAGCTATTAATAGAACTAACTCGTCTTGGCTTTGCATGGTACAATTTATCAATTTATTCGCATTTTTATACATAAATACATTCGAAACCTTGTCCTGACAATTACGAATATAATAAAAAGGGTCGAGACTTTAGGTACGTGGGGTCCGAGTGCTAGGTCTTTGTTTAAAGATCTGGCAAATAGGCTTATCGACGCTTCACGTGATCAGAGGGCTGGTGTGTTTCTCGCCCAGAGAATTAGCATTGCCATTCAACGTGGCAATGCCGCCAGCCTTTTGGGTACGTTTCCGTTTGACAGTGATGCTGACGAATATTACGATGCCTAAACAAGTTTTCTTTGGGTTATTTGTTTTTTTTTTATTGTTTAAGTTTTCGTTTTAGTTTCTTTTTTTTTTGTTTGTAATTAATTGTATATATAGTTTTAATATGTAAGTAGATGTTTAATTTAATTATTTTCATTATTTAAAAAAACAATAAAGATGTTATTAGGTTTTAAAAAAAATAAAATAAAAAGGGAATTAGCCATATCGATGAAGCCGTTTCTAGTAATGCCCCGGACAACAGCTAATATTATATAAAACTGTATTAGTAAAAAACGTAAAGTACTTTAGTCATTAATATTAGTCTACACGTAACTTTAGATAAAAAATATTTCAATTTTAAACCTAAATGGATTTAATAGACCAGACGCCACAGCCAGTCATAACAGTAATGGCTTTTAATCTTCCAATCAATAAAGGGATTAATTCATCGCTTTTATTCCATATAACGTAGCGAAAACAACTCGGTTCATTGAATTAAAATTATCACCCGTATTGTATGTTATACATTAAAATAACCACCATTTTATTAAAAGCAATGTTTTACTTTTCACAATCTTAATAAAACGCTATTATTGGACGCATGCTTTATGTAATCCACCAAATAAAAATTAAACTAATAAGTTTAGCGAATTTAAAATGTAAAGTTATTGTAACCTGTATTGTAAACTTTTTTTTTAAGTAAATAAGTATTAAAAAAATTGCCATGGATTAAAAAATAAAAGAAGTAATACATTTTATTTTGTACTATTTTTAGAGGATTTATGGATATTTTATAAGCGCAATAACATTTCTTTCTGTGCTTAACGAAGCACGCTAAATATAACACTGCTATTTACTAAATAACAGTGTTATATTCATTCATCTTCATCACCTGTTTAACGGTCCGTTAATATATTTTCGGAGGCACTTATTATAAAATAAAAACATTAAGGTCTTAACAATTTATCCCGTCGCTGGATCACATTTTTGTGGACTAGGCTAAAATTCTTTTAACGTGCCTGTACTAATTCAGTTTATTTTCAGTCACAGTCAACTATTTTTGTAATTCTAACTATAAATGACAATTAAAAGCGATGGTTGCCAAATGGATTAGTGACCGGCATGAAAATCATGCGGTTCGAGTTCGATTCCGACCGGCAGTAACGATGTGGATTCCACTTTGTAGAATTTATATGTAGGTACTCGTCAATGATATTGTATGTTAATTATTAGTTGTAAGTTAACATTGTATGTTAATACAATATCATTGGTACTCGTCAAGTGCCTTACCATCTGCTAACAGTGAAGGAAAACATCGTGAAGAAACCCACATACCCTAGAAATAATTTTAAGTGTGTGTCTGATCCACCAACCCGCTCTAGGCCAGCGTGTGTGGATTATGGCCTCTCTTGGCTCTCTAGATAGAGGAGAGGAGACCCGAGCCCAACAGTAGGACATTAATGGGTTGCTGCTGCTTTTAAAGTTGCCTAATTAAATACTATTTTTCAATGGCTTGTGAAATCCATTTTTTTTTCATCATATGTGGGTTGTGTGTGTGTGTGTATAGAAAAGTAGAGTAGTGTTTATTTACTCGCCTAAAAACAAAGGTATACAAAAAATTGTAGAAAGCCGACATAGTCCCCTTCGAGGTCGATTTATTTATGTTAAAGATACAAGGAAAGCCACTCAAACGATTACCTTTGTGTCAAGTGGAGGAGATTCCTTCGTTTCTGTTAGGTCTGAGAAATAATAAAATTTATTGTTTTCATATTTTTAGATTCTGAGCGTCATTCTGTTCGTTGAATAGGTCAACTTAAGGTCAGAGTTTAATTTAATATTTGTTGAATTCTTTATAGGTACAAATGAAATTGTCTCACCCACTTCTTATTAATCTATTTTAATGGAAACTTAGGTTCTCAATGTTTATTTTCTTTTCATATTTATACAATATTTTCTGGTAGGCAGAAAAAAATCATTATCGTCATCATTTGAGTCGTAAGACGTTCACTGTCGGAGGCCTTCTCCAGCGCGATCCTGCGGTTCAAAACATCCATATTGTAGGTGGACAGACAGATGATCCGATATAACTAGTGATAGTGCAGCTAATACCTAAATAAATAAAAATAAAATAGAATAAAAATATATGTATTGAGCAAACTGTTAGCCACAATAGTGCCATTTTGAATCTAAAGATAGCTCACATTACGCTATTCCACTCTGCTTAGTTGAAAGCTATTGTCAATAATAACATCTGCTGGCTACTTCAGATCCTGAAACATTAAAACGTCTGTAAAGGAGTGAACACATTGCCTTGGGTTTTCAATATATTTTAGCATCCACAATAAAGTATCATTATATTTACCCTAGATGGAGCAATAATCAAAATAATCGTTACTAGTACCTACTCCTAAGGTTTTGTAGAAGAAAACTCTAAATAAAATGCACAGTTAAGGCAAACAAGAAAGGACATACTCGTGACCGGCTGCAGCAGTGGGATGGAATCACAATGCGAACATTTTTATTAATCTACGAAACTAGCTTCCGCAAGCGGCTTCACCTGCGTGTTATGTCGGTAATAAGTAGGCTATGTACTATTTCAGACTATAACCTATTTGTGTACCAAATTTCATATAGATCCTTTCAGCTGTTTTGGCGTAATTGAGAGACAAACATACATCCTCCCATCTAGATTTTCGCAATTATAATATTAGTAAGATTAGGAAATGTCTTCATTCGGCATCACGAGTTTTGTAGCTGAGTTTTATAACGAGCACATAAGTAATCCAACTGTCAATGGGAAAGAGGGTAATATTTTTTATTTTTTGCGCGATGAACGCTTTCCCAGACAAAAACGTATTATAAGACAAGCTATATGTAATCCACCTAATACCAATAGTTTAACAAATAAAAGAAGCATTTTCTTTTTCTATTTTTACAGTAGTTGTAATGGAAATTTTATAAGCGCAATAAAATTTAAACGCCACTATTTCGATACCGCAATCGTTATAGCAAATTTAAAAGCCATTTGTACGGTTCAATTTCGATTATATTATAGAAGCTAAAGCATTTTGAGGTTGTAAAAATAGATTTCCGAACGTATCCCGGATTCTACAAGTCGAGGAAGTAATGCTTCATATTAGTTTTCGTTCAAAAATGGATCAGGGACGAAAATTGAAGTATCCGCAAGGATTCAGTATAAAACAGATTTTTCAGTTTTTATTTTTTAACCTGACTGAAGGATAAGCAAGGCAATGAAATTGCTGTACTGATATTTAATCAGCCACTACACCTCGCTATTATATATTTATATAGCCTACACTATAAATAACACAACAATATAAGATTTTTTCAAATCGGTCCAGTAGTTCCTGAGATCCTAGCGTTCAACCAAACAAACAAACTCTTCAGCTTTATAATAATAATATAGATTTGTATAGATTAGATCAATATGGCTTTTAACATTTGTATGTTCCTTTAAAATTTCAATTGATTTGATTTAAATAACCGCGAGAAAACAATAATAATATTATTAAAGTAAGTTTTTTTTCTCACATCGCCCGCACTAGTGCACAAACCCTGTGTCGCGCGGAGCTTTACAAACATGCAACGGACACAAAGTACTGTTAGACTTGAAACAAATGTCTATGAATCACACAAATATTTGTCTCGCATGGGAATCGAACCTATGCCACCCACCGGGTGTAGTGGCTAGATGACCACCTTAACCACTGCGCCACGGTGACAGTCAAAGTTTATAATTAATTTCATTTGTTATAGCACTATAATTCCCCCTCTCCTAACTCCATCACAGTCTACTACCTCAGTAGAACGACAAATCTCGGTCTGCTTGTCTCTTATGTTATTTTAGTCCTCGTTGAAACATTAAACTAGTAGCGACGCCGACGGCGACGGAGCAAAATAACCGCAGGACAGGGATGACGTTTGTATTTCTAAAATATAAATCCTGTTGAATTTTAATACAGGGCTTTATTGTGGCGACTCTGCGCTGATTGTTATATTGATGTTATAAAATTGTGAATTCTACTTCATGTTATAAATGGGATAGTTAAGATGGGATGATGTTTGTTACTTACACGCTAGAACGGCTGAAAGGACTTGTATGAAATTTAGCATGCAGATAGATAGTCTGTAATAGCAGACAGGATTTTTACCAAGATACCACCCGGTTAAAGTCACTGGCTAAAACTAGTATACAATATATATATCATTATTATATTTTATTTTGGATATTATTTTGTGAAGTAATTTTATCATAATATAATTTTTTGGCGACAAATAATATACTACATAATATGTATAAAATTTAATACTTACTGAAAAACTTATAAGAAAGTCATATTTACAACTAAAACTAGCCTATATATATATACTACTAAACAAAAATAATATATGAGAAAAAAGAAAATGTATGAAGAGTCGAAATAAAATATCTGGACCTCGATATATCTATTGAGACTGTTTCTGACTCTAATATTAAGCCAAATAAATCGTTTCGACGTCGGCAATTGGTTTTCTTAGTATACCTAGATTAGCTATTATATTTTCCAACCACTGTAAATACCACCTGAAGCGTATATCAAATACATTTGGAGCATCGAACGGGCACATCCACAAATGTGAGTCTCCATCGATCAGGCCGGAGTCATCACTCACACGTGCCATTTGATTTATACGAGGAGTACGAACGAACCGAATACTTCCGAATATATACGATGCCAACTTTCACATTTCTAAACTTAAGATTTTTTTCTATTTAAATACTGAGCTAACTAAGCCGCGGAAATAACGCCCCACAGAAGACAGTAACCACAATGACATTACCTGGGTAATGTTGTGTTTTTGCTGGTGTCCAGAGCTCATTTGGGAGGGAAGTACTTACTCATGCAACAGCTCGCCGGCCGTCGGATCCCGTATATTGGTACCAGATCTGGTAAACGTTTAATGATACCGCATCCGCCAGATTATCGGATCCGTTTTTCCGGATTGCAATCTCTAAGTGTGCTGTTCTTGGCATGTGTACATTCGTCTACCCTTATTTATATTATAAATGCAAACGTTTGTTTGACTGTCTTTCTTATTGCTTAGGAGCAACAAATCAACGTGATTATTCAATAGTTGGCGAATAGGGCGAATATAATCTATGGTTCATTTTGATAATTTTCTTGTGTTATATATAAGACAGTTTTATTTAATAATATACATAAATATTAAAACTAAGCTAATTTAAGCTGGAAGTAAATAATTTAAAATATTACAAAACACTATTACTATGACAAAAAGAAATAAAATTCAAAATATTTTTTTTTCTATACGTACTGCAATTGATTTTTATATATTTTTGAGAGATATTATATACGATTTTTTATTCAGAATAATATTTCGTTTATCAGAAGGCCTGAAAATCTGATATATAAGTTAAAATAAAAAGTTTTGTTACCATATATGCTTGTGGATGTTGAATAGTTATTTTATGTAAATGATCACTGTCTGGGAATTTCGATACGTGTTTCTTACGTAAGAACAAACAAACCCTATTTTCTTTAAAGAGTAGGCTCCTTGTTATATTGATACTGTTATAAATATGTACTTCTTTGAAAAAAATATTCGATGTTCTACAATTGCTACTGTGTAGTAAAAAAACGAAAACAATATCTAAATAAATTTATATTTATTTTTGAAATCGTTGTGAAATGTTCTGCAATTTTATACTCTCGCTCGATCTCGAAAACAGATTTGATTATTTCTATGAAAATTAGGAAGTGTTTACGACTGCTGCACAAGAGGTCCCGAGTACCCGGGTCGCAAAAAAACAGCATTGAGGTTTTTTTTATGTGCTTCTCAATATAATGGCAACAGTCAGGAGTCTTTGTTTGGTCAACAACCAGTAAGCAAAATATGATGCACATCTTCCTACCCATTTGAAAATAAATAGTCGTAGGCAAATTTGCTGACACTACTTTTCGGATAACCTGTTACATTCTTGTGACTTTCATAAGTGTTACCTTGTAACCTAGATGAATAAACGAGATTTCATTTCATAAAAGGCGTGACGTCATATTTTCAAATTATACTTCAACAACTCTACAGTCATCATCATCATCATCATATCAGCCCAATGACGTCCACTACTGAACACAGGCCTCACCTAATTTCCGCCACAGCGAGCGATTTTGTAATTTTTTTTTTTTAACTCTACATTACTTTAAAAAAATCTAAACCTAATTGTTGTTTGCACCATATCGCAGAATTTTAGAATGGTTGCATATTATTATAATCATACAGCTAATACTGTCCACAGAGAAACTCATTCGTCCAGATATTTACAAGTTAAAAGTACAAAGAAAAAGCTTTTATCCGTAACAAAAGTGTAAAAAACCTATATAAAAGTATCTGGAGTCCATAAAATAATGGATTTCTGTGTTAGCCAAGTGTCTGGTGAACCAAACCTCTGCTGCGATGATTGAAAAAGTTTAATTTGACACTTCACAATATCCTGCGGGTGGGATAGCGTATATACTTACGTATACTGACGGTACTTGTGAAACTCGCTTCCAATAATTTAATTAACAATTTCCCTTTAAATTGGCTGATGTCGGTCAAAAATGTTTTTTTTGATTTGTAATTTTCTCTTTTGACGTACTCGTAAGTTAAAGGTTTTGCAAAAAAATATTCTATTTGAGGTTTGTAACACGTGTTGTTGCCTCCGCGGAAATACGATTATAATGATATCTGGTCCTCTTGAGTCTGCATGAGCTCTATGTGTCATCTGCTGTATTTTCTACTAGATAGTGATAATAAGCGTCTTATCTTATGGAGCTTTTCCCTTATCTAAACTTTCCGAAATGTCACTACCGACACAATTTTTATTTTTATTTTATGGTTTAAATTTTGCATTTCCCAGTTTAAATAAACATGACAAAAAACTAATTTTCAAATAACGAATTTTCTTAAAAATTATAATAGATTTTTCCGGAATACTAAGTAGTATAATATATTTTTATTAAAAAAAAAGAATAAACTCGATTTTAGTCTAGGTAAAACTCATTTCAAAATAACAGAAAATTCTCGAATTTAATCTATAGTAGGGTCTAAATCGCGTCGAACGAAAGCGAACAATAGCGGGGTGATTAAACCGAGTTATTTCATTAGCACTTGATCTTCGAAATTCTATTAGGCTGTGCGGTGGTGTCGCTTTTGAAATATTTAGGACACCCTATATACTGGGGTATACAATTTATACAGGATGTTGTTTTTGTTCTAAGGATCTAATTTACAGTCTGAAGTAAATTAAGTGATTTTATGTGTACAATAGTGGATTTAATAAGGGTTATTTAAAGATGTTCTAAGGGTTGTTAAAAAGAAGCTACGTGATTATTAAGGTCCCCCCTAAGGTAGGATCCCTTTCCGAGTTGATATGCACACATATCAACTCGGAAAGGGATCCTAACCGTATTAGGTTACAATTTTAGTTGTGTATACGACCTTAATAATCACGTAGCTTCTTTTTTTTTATCCCCAAAGGGGTAGGTTGAGGTGCAGAGCCTATTGCCATTAACTGGACTGAGAATTTAAGACAGAAAAACACCATTATCGCTTTTGCAAGACTCGGAAATCGAACCCTTATCGCAGTAGTCGTTCACCCTTCCCCTGCGCTACTAACACATTCCAAAACAAAATAATATATATTCTAGAAACGCTTTTATTACCGAGCGAAACAAACAAACTTTAGTATTCATAATATTAGTTAAGATTCAAGCATAGCACTCATTTCTGAGAAACTTAATTGAGAAAGGATTTCCAGTGAATGAAAAGGCGGGTAGAGCAGTTTAAAAAGAATTTATTTACCACAAAAGATAAGCTCTCAGTGGAAATTCTTAAAGAAATAGCTCGACGGGATAGCTCTTAGATGAAGTATACCTACGTACTACTAGGAAAAGGAAGGTGTGGGAAACGTACTTGGAAGGCGACGCTTACGAGCGCAAACTGAAGATCTCTTTTCTTTCAACACTATTGTGGCTCTGTTTGAGCGGGGGTTACCCGCTGGACCCTACCTCTTAACTTTAGACCTATTCAAAATCTAGAAATTCGACTTAATCAATTCCTAAATCGCTATCAAATGTTTGAAATTTTTTTTATGTTTGCTGTCATATCAAACATTTGACAATGATATAAAATCAATTCTGCTGAGCAAACGCCTCGGCATAATTTCTAATCTTTAAATATTACGATAATTTAAATATATATTTTATTATTATTTTGTTTGATTGATTGTTTGTTTGTTTGGTTAATCTCAGGAACAAATTTAAAAAATCTTATATTGTTGGATTTTTTGTCGAAGAGTCAACTCGCTATCTAAATCACGCTACCGCCAATAGGAGAGTAGTAGGGGCCAAACAAAGATTTACGGGAACGAAGCTCCGGGCAATAGCTAGTCTCACTGTAAAATTACTACCACTAAAACACATTACCTTATTTCCGCAGTCGGTTAAAACACTGTTCAAATTGTTTACTTTATAGGGTTCACAAAGTGCCCTAGGGACAGTTCGTTCACCTTACGTAAACTGTTGTGTAGGAACCATGAAATTGACAATATATCTCGTATGTTCAACTTTAATTTAAGTTTTTTGATGTTACACTCTCTAGTTACATTTTAACAAGGTTTTTATACGCCTGTATCACGGGGATTTTGCCTGCAGGAGTCATAAACCTTTAAAATTGCAACAAGATGCTTCATGGTAATGCGTACGGGAGATATAGCGAGACGACTAAAATATCTACTCGAAATGTCGACTCGATCTTTGGTTATAGGCTATATAACACCACGCTATGGCCAATAGGAGCTGAGCAGTGGCCAAATAAAGAACGACGGGCGCGAAGCACCGCGCGAATTCGAGTATTAGTATAAAGAGGTTAGATCCGCTTATTAGTCGAAGAAAAGCATTAAATGAATATCGACTTTTATAATAATCCAGTTTTCACGGCGATATTATAAAATGAACCGTAACTTATGAGCTGTTATTACTGGATATTATTATTATACATTTAAGATAACGTCAGATAACTTTAACCTGAAGATAATAAAATTGACGTTTGACTGATTTTGTTTAGAAATACTGTCAAAAATTTAGATTTAGGTATTTCTCGGATAAAGTTATCTGGGGATGGGAAAATTGGCTCTTAATCATATAGACCGGGATTTTAAATATAGAATTGTTTTATAACATAATACTAAGTAATTGACTGCGGCAAGAGGTTATAGGCTCAATTCCTTAAAATAAATGTTTCTTTTTTTCCCGGTTCGGTCAAAAACTAAATTCATCTGTTTTTCAGCTCTTACGTCTCGCCTGATGGTAAGAGGTTACCGTAGCCTATGGACTTTCTGACTGACTGATCCCTTAAAACCTCTTTTTGCACCAGCAGGAACACAACACTAATGTTATTATGACCGCGGTCTTCTGTAGGACAAAGGTGAAGTACAGTACAGGCGGGTGGCTCAATTTGAGCAGGGGTTACCCACCCCCTACCTTTCAACAACTTATCCTCATATAATAAAACAGCATTTATATATTTAGTCACCCTCTACAAGAGCTGGTAGCCTTGAAACGGCTGCACCAAATTTAATAAAACACGTCTAAGAACCATCACGATCATGATATGATCGTTCCTTTCAAATAAAAAAAATCGAATTATAATCACCCCATTACGATAAACTTATAACACCTCTCTTTTTGCGTCGGGGATTAAAAATACTCAAATACATGACACATACATACGTCATACCATCACGCCTATCTATCATTGGGGTAGTCAGATACCATAGAGTGCTATTTATTCGGTTACTTACATCTCTTTCGTAACCACTACACTCATCAATCAATCATGTCAATTCAATCAAAATCATAACATTTGCTTCCACTGTCGAGTAAGAATCCCTATACATCTCAATAATACGTAACTTCTAAAGAAAATTATCTTGGAAACGGTCCGAAAAGTTTAAATGAATATTACGCAGTTTCGTGTTACTTGCAAATTGTGTTTTTGTATAATAACACGACTTTTAAACTTAATCTTAACTTAAATAGCTTATTTTTAAATGTTAAGGTCTCGAGTTAGGGTGGCTCTGACATGTGCTGAGTGACTGTTAGGATTTAAAAAATATTGTTAACTTAAAGTTGTGTTTATTGTTGACTAAAAACTGAAGTTACCTCTGCAATCGAAGTTAAATACGAAGAAACCAAATAATATATGGCGATTAATGAATTATGAATGATTTATCAATACTCATGTCAGCATCATCATATCAGCCGCAGGAAGTCCACTGCTGGACATAGGTATCCTCAAGAGAAATCCAATAAGGTCGGTAAAACGGTAACGGTTTTCATGTAAAAGTTATTAAATATAATGTTTTTAATGTAATATATAATAATACTTACATATATCTATGTAGTGACCTACATCTTATATCGCATTTTTCTAGTGCTAGATGTTATTGTCACCAACTGAGATCAACAGTTTCCTTTCGGTGCAGTATATATAATATAATAATAATATAATATAATATTCTACCACATTCACACAGCGCCATCTAGTCCCAAAGTAAGCAATTATATTTGCTTGTGTTATGGGTACTAAACAACTGATATACTACTTAAATACATTTTTTTTTTGTAAATACATACATATTATAGATAAATTACACCCAGACACAGAACAAACCTCTATGCTCATCACACAAAGATTTGTCCTGGGTGGGGATCGAAGCCAAGACCTCTGGCCTTGCAGTCAGGGTCACTAACCACTAGACATAGACATAACACAAGCAAATATAATTTCTTAATTTGGGACTAGATGGCGCTGTGTGAATGTGGTAGAATATTATTATTATTATTATTAATAGAACAAGTTTAATCTTACAACTGTCATTTTTAATTTGTTTAAGTTTTATTTCATCCAATCAATAACTTTTATTTGATGGTTAAGAAAACGGGCATTAATTATTTAAACTATAATTATATGAAAACATAATATTATGTCGATGTATAATAGCTTGTAACCAAGAACACAAAGCAGGTTTTATGTTTTTAAATTCACCGTATGTTTTCATTCTGTTTTTATTCACAAATTGCAATCACCTAAAAATTGTCAATTTTCTCTTAATTGCCAATTGTCGGGCCACAACAAAGACTTGATCACATCCATGGACAATTAGTGATTTTGATTGATTAATAGCTGATCAATCCATCTAACTATGGGAACGACTGTCAAACAATACTCTGATCCTTTTAACTGTCAAATAACTGTTTTTAATTTAAATAACAGTTAAAAAATAACTATAGACGGCTGCCAAATTTAATTTCATAGCATTTAACGATGATTAGTCACGGCATTGTGGAATAGACGGTTTTTTTACAAAACACCGGTTACGGATGGGTTACCGGTAACGTCATATTGCAATTGAACCGTAACGTTTTAGTTTATTCCCTATTTTGAGAACAAAGGCAGGTTATTAAAAAATAGTGCGCCTTGTTTTTTATTTTAAAAAGACTACGCGCGCACTAGTGAGTAGGGAGTAAGTCCCGTGTCGCAGGACTTTACAAACATGCAGTTAACGACAACAAAATACAGCCAGACTTGAAAGAAATATCTATGAATCCCACAAATATTTGTCTCATGTGGGAATCGAACTCATATCAATTAGCACGGCGATGTAAATGACGATGCGATAATCTTAACCGCTACGCCATGCGCGCCACGGTGACAGTCACTAATTCAGTTCAAATGTTTCAGTTTTGATTACTTCTGGCGACTAGAATGAAAGCATATTTTTCTAATCATATATTACACCGTTGGTTTATTGCTCGTAGTATGTTATAACTAAACACAAGGATTTGATTCCCACATAAAACAAATATTTGTGTAATTAAAAATACCAATTCAGTGTACTTTGCGTGCGTTCATTGTACGTGACAGCAATATGGAAACTTTTATTCGCAAGTGTATTAATTTTTTTTCTACCATAAAGGGAGCAAACCACACTATGCTTGCAACACTGAACACTGCGTGCAGTTACCGTTCAATCATTCAAAAAACTTCACCCAATAAACTGGCGTACGTGTTAATATTCCGTCTCTTTATCACTTTTCCAGTGTAGAACGCCTCCCCAACGTGACGTTTACATTCTCCCCCTTTCCCTTTTCTCCCCTCTCCATGTCCCGGCTGAAACATTTACACACAGAGCCTTTTTTCATGAAAACTTGTTTTTTTTTGTTACAGGTATGTCCTGTTACTCCTGTTATACTGAAGCGAAGTATTTTGTAAATAATGACGGTAAGGGGCCTGTCGCGAACACTCTGTAAAACTCTGTCTGTGTAACTGATATTTGTTTCTTTTTATGATTTTTTTGTCTAGTGTAAGCGTGTGCCAGACGGATGTAATCATAAAGTCGATACTTTGTGTCAATGTTTTAATATTACTTGTGAAAATAATTCATCCTTAAGACGGCAATATCTATGTCGCATAGGAATTTACTAATGTACTGCGCCTGAATACAATTTACATGTATTATGTATATTCAGACTGACGAAGCAAGTAATGCTCCTGGCAACACGTTCATGAGTCGAGAGACTTGTGCTAGTTTCTCACCTTAATTTATTAATAACGCATATTATATTTACACACTTCCGCATATAATTAACAAGTGTAAAATTAAAATTTATTTACAGTACACTTTACAGTCTTCAGTTTTAAGGAAGAGTCCATTCAAAAGCCATAAGGCCACACCACATTCTCAATCCATCCAATATATCTTGAGACCCTTGTATACACTCCCGGTGCCATCTTCCTTCCACAATCCCTACCAAATGAAGTAACACCAACAATAGTATGTAAAGGGAAATTACGAATACAATCCACTCTTTCATCCATTACTTGTAGAGGACCACCTGAATCACCTTGACAGGTATCCCTCCCACCATTGTGGTAGTCACCAGCACATAGTTGATT
This sequence comes from Laspeyria flexula, assembly GCA_905147015.1. Classification (NCBI taxonomy): domain Eukaryota; kingdom Metazoa; phylum Arthropoda; class Insecta; order Lepidoptera; family Erebidae; genus Laspeyria; species Laspeyria flexula. The sequence continues at coordinate 701,864 of LR989974.1, forward strand.
CTCCGTAATCCCATCCGCTAAGAGCTTCTTCTTAATCAAGAACTTCATTGACTTGTTACAAGTTTCCCGGTCTATAGGATCCACATCGACTTTCATCAAAGTTTGACTTCCATATAAAGAGTTAGACGCAGTCTTTCCAAAGCCAATCACTGTCATATTTAAGTGACTAATATCTTGGCCTAAGTGTAGGCAAGCGATTCTAATATCTCTATTCAGGATAAACCGTGGTTCTGCCCGCATTAATGCTATATCATGATATTTGGAAGTGCCTTTATATTCTGGATGTGCAACGATCTGTCCTACTGCTCTTTCCTGAATCAGTTCATCCACTTCGTCGAATTCGAAGGTTGCTGTACCGATTCTCATGATGCTTGCTTTACCGTTTTCTCTGTCTTCGATGCAGTGAGCAGCTGTTAGGACCCAGAACTCACTAATTAAACTGCCTCCGCATTTCCAGGCTGGTGTATCTGTGACCTCTTTCCGAAATCCAATAAGCACCATGTGGGGGTACAGCAAAAGGTCCACGGGTACTCGGATTCTTGATCTGGGAAACAGCACGTTGTGGCATTCGAGCATCAGCTGTCCGTAGTTTCTGCAAGCTATAAATGCCTTCTCGCCTACCGAAGAACTTTGATATATCGTGGAAGACAAGATAATCATAAACAGCTGATACTGTGTCATTTTCAGGAAATATAGTTTTCCTGTGAGTTGTTTGAAATATATTTGTACATAGTAGATTCGTCTAAAAACGTAGATAGATAGAAGATATACAGTTTACTTCACTTTTTGTTTTGTACGTGAGATTTTGCAATTAAATGATGGCTGGCGATCATGAACCTTTGTCTTTTTTCGTTTTTTTTTTTTAAACACTTGCACACGGCCGTTATCACTGATTTACCACGCCGACTGAATGGTTTAGCTATACAGGCAATTGTAATCTGACCGTATCCAATCGATATTCATTCTTAATTGCATTAAAAGTGCGCCAAGTCCATAATTTGGCGCGATTAATTTGCGATGCTTGATTAGGGAAATTAATGTTTTCGTGTTGATCAAGAAAGTTTTTATGGTCACTGAGGATTTTTATAGTTGTTCTTATTAGAAAACTAATACGTTTAATTAATGAAGTACTAAATTTTACATTCCTGTATTTTTACTTCTTCAAATGCACGTCCTGGAAAAGTGAATCATGTAACGTTTCGGTCAGAATTGTTAGTAATAGCGTTATCGCGTTCGATTATCGCTCGGAACAAAAGCAAATTGTATTGTTTGACATACAAATTGTTCCACGTATTTATGTGTATTTATTTTTATATTCAATTGTTCGTATGAGTATACGTAGACCGATATTTTAATTTAACACACGGAGACATTTCTGTATAGAGGTTTACAAACATAACCTTTACGGAGACAAATTACATCAAGAACCAGAACAATCTTTCAATCAAGCCAGGTTAAACTAAAACGCCAAATGCGCAACATTTATGCGCATCATAATTTTAACATATCTATAACAGCAAACGGCGGAAATAGATGAGGCTTATGTCTAGCAGTGGATGTCATTGGGCTGATGATGATGATGAAAACACATTACAATAAAATAATAAAATCATTTAGAATTTACAGCCATTATATCAAATAAACGTTAATACTACTAAATTGGACTTAAAAGCCTAAAACATACTATATTTTATATGATACTAAGAATTTACTGAATCAAAAATGGCTGTGAGGTAAGAGGAACTTATTAAAATCCGTGTTCAAGGCAGAATCGGTACGAACCTAGTATCTCTTAGAAATGTACCGTAGAAAACTTAAACCAATTTTGTTTGTGAGTCGTCAGCTACGGGCTTTACAGTAAAGTTATTTTCTAAATAAAATATTTTTATATTTGCGTTTATTTTATCAATATTTCTGTCCTTTGCAAGTTTTTTTTTTTAAATGAATGGTGGCAAACAAACTTAGGCCTGACGGTAAATGATTACCGTAAAAAACAAAAACAAAGTCCTAAAAAATTATACGCACTAAGTCTTGAAGTATGTACTAATGAGCTAAAAGTAGCTCAGAAAATGTTCTAACATAAAAGCTTGTTCTTGACTTAAGTAGCTTTTAGAATAATGAAGAAAATATTGTAAGTTTTGAATTTTTAATACCAAAAAATAATATATGAAGCTAAATCTCACGACCCTACATATTATGCCCGCATGAGTCCACACTTAGAATATGTTAAACAGGAATGGAACATAATTATTATTTCTTGTTTTTTTTTTCATCACACTTTTCCCCCGGAGAAGTGGGCTGAGTATATCATGTAATAGATAGAAAACGTATTGCCATCAACCGATCACAGTTTCAAACTCTAGGCAGATGATGAGAATTTTAAGACAATTTAATTCCTATATAAGTAGTTATTTATATAAAAATATGAATAGACATGAAATATTAAAAATGAAGGCAAAGCACACATAGTACAGAAATAGGCCATGGATAACAAAATAACTACTCAGTTTATTTTCATTTATGCAGCTACTTCGATTAACTCTGCCTCACTTTGGTTTACTAGTAGGAAATGCCTGTGGTATTAAGTCCGCCATTGTATACATATTTATGTGTATTAAGTTTAAATAAAAATGAGAAAATAACCAATTCATAAATGACATCTCTTTTTCAACACATCTCTTTTTCAATAAAAACATAACCAGATTTCTATAGAGCACTATAATTGTCTATTACGTTTCTATTCCATGTTTCATAAGTTCCTATCTCTTGAAATAAAGAAATCGGTGAACACTGCTCAGGCCGAGGAGCAATCAGGTACCAGTACAAACTTTAATCAGAACTACTCCTGTGTCTGTACACTGATTTAAGTTGTTCCCTTTTATTGTTCGTTCTTATTGTCTGTCCCTGTAGTGCGGGTTTGAATTATTTGCCATGGGTTTGAATTTTGCATAGGGTTTGAAAGATTGTGATTTTAGGTGGAAGTTTTTTGGTTAGTTAGAACGAGCATCGTCTTTATTTTGATATTTGAATTAAAACTTAAATTAAAGTGTTTTAAAACTAATAAGTTACAGATAATCTGTATCATCCCACTGCTGAACTAATAAGCTGGTAAACTAATAAAGATGTTTTAATCAGCAGCTTCAGCTAACTGAAGAAAGTATGCAATTTTACTGTTGAGATTACGAAAATTGGCGTGTAATTTGATTTGTATTTTGGTTACATTTTTGACAATTTGCGATGGATTTGAATATCTTCATTGGCTAGACACATTTTGTTTTAATGATATTATACGTCGAGATTTCGAGATTGATGATTAGATATGTATTTTCAATTTTGCATATAATTTTGCTAAAATCTTAGGGAATAAATTATTCAAAAATAATCGTTTAGGGAATCAAAACATGACAGTGCTTAAATTTGAACCACGTTAGTTTTGATTTAATTCAATATTACAATAGTAAGCAAGTTAATATTAAATCTTCATTTATGTGAAATGTTGACGTTACCGACGTAGGCTCGGGGTTGCCAATTTGATATTCAATTAGACGTCGAATATATTAGAGGCTGGTAACATTGGCTGTGAGCGAATATATCAAACACTTGCACAAATTGAAATGTCAATTCATGTATATAATTAGTTACGAATGTTTATTAAGTTTATTATTGATGCAAATGACAAAGTCGGAGCAATAAAATGGTAAGAAGAAGCCATCGAAAGTCTTAAAAAAAATCTGTTAGTTAAAACGCCGACGAATTACGGCAGAAGACTAGAGTGCGAAGATTCCTATAGATTTGTGGCGAAAAAAGAGTAGGTGTGTTTTAAATATCAAATACCTATGCTTTTAGTGTTTTTAAGTCTATCAGCCATACTATCACCATGAGACAAATAGGTGTACCAGTCCGTTAATTATATGTTTGTAAACTCCCCCGGGACATAAAGGCTTGCTTTCGAGAGCAGGCGTTGTCTTTAAAAAAAGAAAATTAAAAAAATGTAGCCATCTATTTAAGTTCTTACTATAGCAATTTTCTCAATGCACTTAAATGTACTAATTTCAATTTCTAATCTAACCATCAAATACACTAAAACAACTCAGTGAGCGCACTAAATTCAACAATCTTCGAATTAACTATTCAAATTCGTGGCGTTATATCCAGATTTCAATTACGATATAACTTGCGTACGGTTAACATACCTGTAGATATTATATCGACTTTGTATACCTACCGAGTTTTATTTGAATATTACCTTATGTATGGCAAAAATAAAACTAATATCTTTCACAACTGGAGATAATGTATACTCAAAGTCCATCTAAAGATTTAACTACGGCCCATTTAGGATGACTTGAGAAAACTCAAAATAAATAATATTTTCATTCTGTAATTCGTCTCACTTTTGTATTTTCTGTGGAACTTTATCAACGCTTGGTACAGTCGTAAGATATGAGGATACAAGGAGATGCAGAAAAAATAATATTTTCTGCAAGTCACCCAAAAATGGGCCGTGCATGTAGGACGAGTTGATGAATTGCTCAACATAGCTGGCGATATGTGAGTCTGATGCACCTCTGCCAATCCCTTCAAGGAAAAAGACGGGATGCTATATTAGGTTTATATTATGTAACTTCACACCAACATCACTATCTTAACTCATACATATTTATGTATGAGTAGTTCAAACACCAACAAGAAGATGAACCCAACATTTAAAATCGACTTACTCAAATTCGTTATACACAAATCACCTTTTAATATTCCAATCCATTGAGCTATATTGTGAGGGTGTATTAAGTGAAGTCGATAGGTTATACGAGTGTAGGCGACCCACATGTGCCCCGATTGTTCTCCCACTGCTGCCTGTTTTTACTCGGAGCTACGAAGACATTTTTTTTCTAGCTTCCACTCGCGATTCGCGTGTTATAAGAGCCGAAAGTCGTACAAAAACTGTTTAATGTTTTTAGTCACCGAAGAGTGTACAACTGTACAACCTCTTTCGTAATAACCTTCCTAGAAGCTGCAACAATCATCCGGAAGGATGCTGTTATGATTTGTTATTTTAGACTATAATATACCTGTGTGGCAAATTTTATATAGATCCTTTCAGCAGTTCTGGCGTGATTGAGTATAAACGTTCATATATCCATCCATACATCCATCCATACATACATCACCAGGAACATCACCAGACACTATATCTCGGTTTAAAATGTGCATTACTGTGCACTGACCATTCCTTAAATTTAATTTTGATTGAAATTAACTAAAATAGTTTGTAAATGATATGATACCTAAAGAAAAAAGACGTAAACAATCACAGCTAAAGTTGTGGTTGTTTTTTTGTATGTAATACAATACACACATTCTTGAACAAGGTAAGTTTAAAAATTAAATAATATCACTGACTTTAAAATCCATACAAAAGCCTAATATATTCCTTGGCTAACAAACACAAGAAATACCTTCGAATAAACCAATAAATGGACTAAACTGAGTCAGCATTTCAAACTCAAGCGTTCTCGAGTATCTTAAAATTTATTCCCAACAAAAGGTACTCCTTGCTCCGTGTCCAATCTTTTCATCCATTCGAGGCGGATTCTTTCCTTTGGATGTTTGCCCTATTGTGCTGGCCGATGGCAAATACTGGCGAAGACGGAGAATGGAAAAGTAGTGCGTTCGCAGTTCACGGCGGTGATCTTGAGACAGTAAGATTGGAATTTTGTGCCCTTTTGTTTATTATTGTAATGAGAAATGGCGAGATAGACAAGAGGTATTGAATATACGAATAGGTAGTACCAACGTGGTTTAATCTTACTGTTTAAATATAAAAGTTACTGAGAATTCATGGATGTTTCTGACATCATCATCATTATCTTTTATTCATCATTATCTTATATTGACTGGCTTGTTGGTCTAGTGGTTAGAGACCCTGACTGCTAAGCTGGAGGTCGTGGGTTCGATCCCCACCCAGGACAAATCTTTGTGTGAAGAGCATAAAGGTTTGTTCTGTGTCTGGGTGTAATTTCTATAATATAATAATAATAATATTTTTATTTGTTTCTCTCATAAGGTACAGTACATAATTAAAACTAGATAAGACATGACAGCTTAAAATAATACCTTTTGAGAGCTGGAGTCCGCACTAGGTTCGAGACCTGTATGACGGATCTCCAAGCTCTCGCCCTCAGACTGTATACAAATGTAAGCTGATGTGTGCGTAATAATTACAATAATTTGTACCTACTAAGTTGGTGTTAAAATTTAAGACAAAAAATAAAAATAAACAACAATACAAAATACACAACAATAATGGTAGGTGTGTGTGAATGTGTGTGTATGAGTGTGTGTGTGTCCCTGTATAAATGCTTTATAAATTAAATGGCAACTAAGTAAAATCTTGGTGCCTAATATATTTTAATATAAAACGAGTTTTTCCTAGAATACAAAAATACTATATATAAAAAAAAAATGTATTTAGTAGTATTAGTATCCATAACACAAGCAAATATAATTGCTTAATTTGGGACTAGATGGCGTTGTGTGAATGTGGTAGAATATTATTATATTATTATTATTATCTTCATTTCAATCCATAAACGTCCAACTGCTGGGCACGGGTCTCCTCCAAAGAATGTGGAGGGATTTTTTTCTGACATGCTCTTTCAAAATTTAACATAACATAACATAGCATGACGCCTTTTACCCCGAAGGGGTAGGCAGAGGTGTATCACACCCTTCTTTCAAAATTTACTACGAAAAAAAAATCAAGATGTAGCCCTTACAGTGAATTTCTATTATATCTTCTATACCTACCGCACGATCAGCATACAATTTTCCAAGTTTAAATTATACTTGCATTACAATTCTAAATGACGGTACTTGCATTTTGCCTCTTTATACAAACAAACAAGGACGTCTGAAGGACTTTGTACCCATCTAGTTATATTCAAAAGATAGGCAGTGGTTTCATCTCAAGAACATGATGGGGAACGATTTCCATAAGCGACAATAGCGACCTCTCCCGACCCTCTATTTAAATAATTCACCACTTACCTTCAACAATTGATATTCAATTTATTCACATTGCCCAATTGACCCTTTCAAATCCCAGCTGATTATTAAAATACCCGCAAATATTTCTTTATGAACCTTCAAATTATATCCAATACTTCATTAGGGCAAAAAATTATCGGATCTAAATTATTCGTATAATGAAAACCAATCAGTTTTACAGAGGTATGCCGATAATTGACGTGATTTTAATCAGTCTTGCTAACGTAGGAAGAATTGGGGATTAAAATTAATTATGTGAAGGGTATTGTCGGTACGTGTTTATTAATGATAGAAATAATAGAGGTAAGGTATGCCTTACATACTGCTTGATTAGTATCAGCTTTGGGAAGATTACTTTTAGAGATTATATCTTTAAATACAATAGAATGCTGTAAATTGTATATTATGTTGTAAATTGCATGAAATTATAAGGAGGCCCTCCAGCTAGATGGACAACTTAAAAAATAGACAATCTATCCATCTAACACAAAAAGAAATTTGATTTGGTTCAATAGTTGACAGCCAGTCCTGACAGCTGTCATATGTCAAAGTGACACAAATGATGTTGCCAATGTTTTAAACATGTTTTTTGTTTTTCTTTTTTATGCATATCATTTTATATTTACATTTTATTCTTGGATGTGTTTTACAAATGTAGTGTACGAACAAATAAAGGTCTTTTCTTTCTTTCTTTCTTTAGTTCCTGAGATTAGCATCTTCAAACAAACAAACTCTTCAGCTTTATAATATTAAAGTATAGATTAAACTTTATCAGTATAGAAGACATTATAAACATTTACTAACTTGGAGAGCTGACCTGATGATGGAGTCAGAAGTTGGCTAGTGGTATAATTCAGCTGTTCCTAATACTCTCGATATTTGAGCAATATGTTCCCTTTTGATAAACAAATGCATTTTTATATGAATACTATAGATTTAGTTTCATAACATAACACAACATAGCATCACGCCTTTTTCCCCGACGGGTTAGGCAGAGGTGTTTCGCACCCACATTTCGCCAGCTATATAGAAATAGGGGGCGAGCCTATTGTCATCTACCGGGATCATTTGTTTACCAAACTCCGGGAAAATCTCAATACTGGAATTTCATGTTAGAAAAGTCCAATACCATTTTCACCCGACCCGGGAATCGAACCCGGGACCTCTTGCACAGCAGTATACACTTCCCGCTGCGCCACCGAGGCAGTTAGTTTAGTTTCATATAGTTTTATCTACGATGAAACAGGGCTTTAAAGTACTAATTTATTTCCACAATACTTGTAAAATCTACAATGACTCGTGTGCCAATAAAGGCATTCTTGAACAAGGCCGTACCCTCCTATTCCCACTACAAGTAATGACTAGCTCCAACAAAGCCTGTCCTTTTTCAAGTAACACACATGACACAAATTCCTGGCAAGTTTCAACCTAATACATATGCTCGTAATTTGGGTCTAGTCTGAGATGGATTCCTAAGGGAACTATCATACTAGAGAGCGACTATGTGCTTGAATATTCCTGTTTGTTATCTATACTAATATTATAAAGCTGAAGAGTTTGTTTGGTTCAACACGATTATCTCAGAAACTACTGATCCGATTTGAAAAATTCTTTTAGTGTCAGATAGCCCATTTATCGAGGAAGGTTAAAGGCTATAGAAAGTCACGCTACTGCCAATAGGAGCTGAGCAGTGGCCAAACAAGCGCGACGGGAGCGAAGTTCTACTACTTAATATTATAAAGCTGAATAGTTTTTTTGTTTGGTTGAACGCGCTTATCTCAGAAACTACTTATTTAAATTTTAAAATTCTTTCAGTGTTAGATAGTTCATTTATCGAGGAAGGCTATAGGCTATTAAACATCACGCTATAAGCCATAGGAGCTGAGTAGTGTTTAATCAAAGATCGGAAGCACAGTCTCACTCGCGGGCAATGGCTAAGATGGCTTCAAGCCCGCATCGAGGCACTATTTGAATAAACTAGTTTTTGCTAGTTCGGGACGCGGTTTTGAACGGTTCTGGTGTTGCAGGTGATCATATTATGCTACGGTTACCGCTTACCATCAAGCGGGCTATAAGTTTGTTTGTTATCATAGTGATGTAAAAAAACAGTGTGTGCCACAAGTCACCTCAAAACAAGTGATAGTCGCTCGATATTTGGTTGTCTCGCGTGATATCGACGCATGTTTACGTTAGAGCAAGAAAGACGAAGCCACCAGGAGGTCGCGCCACAGATGCATATTATTTGACAGCGACCTCCTGGAGGCCACGCCACAAATGATTGGACTATTTACTTTCAGATTTACCACAGTTGTGCTACGAGAAACATATTAGGGTTGGTAATTGCGTGGCTTGTGTCATATTTCGCAAAATCACTGTCTTGTTTTGCCAAGTACTACAAAGATAGAATCCGAACGCATCGTATGAGCTATCTGATAACTCCCTAAGTATACATATCAGGTATCTATGTTATCCGGGCCACTATAAGCATGCCACTGTATTAGGCTCAAAGCCAAACGCCCAGTACAATTACCGACCTAATGGCTCTAGTACCGACAGCAAACACAGAATGTCGAATATATGGGTCATATTTGATTATTTAGGATTATGCTTTTGTGGTCTACTGCTACTGCTAAGGACTATTGTTTGAGTCTACTGTGTTTTATTACAGAAGTTGTTGCTAATTTAACTGTACATATTTGAGTTTTATAAAATACTTGAATTAATATTATACGCCGTAAACCAGAAATAATGTAAATTACGACAGTGAAACAATCAATCAAAGTGATCTATTGGTTTTTGAGAATATCACGAAAATACGAGTACTAACAAATATACTTCCATACATACATAATTTTTGTAAAGTTAACAAATGAAATACAGCTCCAGAGATCCTAGGTTTGATCTCTAAGTCGGGTAAAACCTCTCATATCAGCCCATAGTCTGGATTTTTTTCCTTCAAGTGTCAAATTAAGGTCCACCAGTTGACAATAGAAAATATAATAAGAAAGTAAATATCAAAGATTAATATAAAATTGATGGAAGTCTTTGTAAATGACGACAGGCGGTAAAATCGTCAAATTCACTCCATCGAGAATATTATCCAAGGAGGTGCTCAAACAAATTCCGTCAATTCATAACAAGTTGGAGTGTCTCGTATAATTTAATTTTTTTCTCTTACCGGGAGGAGGGCCGTGTTTTCCTGTTAAATCCAATAACTCGCGTGAACGGATCGCAAGAGTGAATCGTCTATGAACTTGTCAAATATTCAGAGATGACGAGACGAAAATAGGCCAAGATTGGTTCGTATTGGGATCTCTTTCGGTATATAATTACCTTTTTTATCTTATTAATCTTGTCCGTGTAGTGACGGATTAAGAATACATAATCTCTCACTACACACACCCCATCCCAACCCATGGGTGCCGTAAAAGGCGACTAAGTAGTAGCCTTATACAGACAAGAGCATTGCGAGAAAAGGTAAATTCAAAACAAGCCCTACACCAATCTGCCTGGCCAGCATACTTCCCCAGGTGGGCCGCTCAGTTTGAACTGGTTTGATTCCCGGGTCGGACAAAAACGGTATTGGGTACTTCTGTAGATAAATCTGTGGATATGAATGTATCAGCACGGATTTTGGAAATTTAATTAGCAAAATAAAAAAAATATTATTTTTAACTTTGCTGACGTTACTTTAAAGTATTTTGGTAATGAACGAGCTGTATGTTTTGTAGACCGTACATAACACAGTTAATACTCGTTTTACTATGAACTAATTTATTTTGTTTAAGTATATCCTTATAACGTAGACTATATTGATTTTAAATGTATCGTAAGATGAAATCACCTATGTAGGCACTTTCTATGCACGAAAACTAGTTTTTAGAAAAGCTTCCTAGTCCCAAAAAGTCAAATATCAGATTACAATAATATAAAAAAAGGCAACGAAGTGTACGGAATAAAAAAGTGAAATTAAAGTCGATAAAATTTGTAATGCTCGGTGGCGCAGCGGGAAGTGTATACGACTGCTGTGCAAGAGGTCCCGGGTTCGATTCCCGGGTCGGGTGAAAATGGTATTGGGTTTTTCTATCATGAAATTCCAGTGTTAAGATTTTCCCGGAGTTTGGTAAACAAATGTTCCCGGTTGATGACAATAGGCTCGCCCCCTATTTCATGGGACCAAACATAGCTGGCGAAATGTGGGTGTGAAACACCTCTGCCTACCCCTTCGGGGAAAAAGGCGTGATGCTATGTTATGGTAATGTTAAAATTTGTAATCACGTCATTTTAAATGAGTTTGATCAAAAACTAAAACAAAAATTAGATTTTGCTTTTTTTTTTATTTAATTTTTTCTTTCATATTTGCAGTAGTAAATACAGCGCTTCAAAATTATCAAAAAAATTCAAGTTCAATCATTCTATGACCCCAATATTATAATTGAATTTGTAAGTACATAGACTAGATAAATTTTTGCCCTCGTACAAGCACAGCACAACGTTCTTATGTTATCGGGGTCCATAGTGCTACTATTTAATTTTAAGCTCACCTGTAATACCTATGGAATGGCAATAAAGTATTGAGTATTCTAGCCTATAATCATTTGATGTATAAAGGATATTCCCAGAGGGGAACTGGGTTGGTATTCACAATACGTTTAGTTCTAATAGACGATGTTATAGCAACTTGTAGTGACTATTAATCTCTAGGTACTATTAGTGTTTGAATTTAGTTTTTACTAAAATTCTAATTAGGTACTATTGTAAAGCTTAAGTGAGCGGGTTTATTTGAGACCCCTATAAGACACCTCAGCCAAATCAACACGCCTTCTTAGTACTGTGATCCTGCTGGTGAGTGAAAAGTGAAAACTTGCACGTGATGCTCATGGTTTTGCTGGAGTCCATAGATTATTTTTTTTAAGAGAGGAATTCATCATCATCCGGAATACCCACTAAACCCCTGTGTGCACCGTCTCTTAGCCGTAACAGGTGAGCCGCTGGAACCTGATATGACATCAGTAGCGAGGCGTCCATAGCCAAACGGACTAAAATGCGGCCGGCCATAAGCATGGTTCGTAAACCTGAACCTAAATTTTTACCCAAAAATCAATAGCCTTATAGACAATAAGTATTGCGTCATTAAGTACCTTCAGTATCCATGAATATTGTATAACGAGAGCAATCCGTCCGTCCGTTCGCACGCGTTTAATAATACATATTGGAGCCGTCGGCTTCGCTCGATAACATGAATTAATCATGACCGTTTAACTAAATAGACACGTTATAGTATCAGTCGTTACGGCGCCCGATATTTGCAATTGTTATTTGCTTGTTATATGCCGTGTTGGAAATTTTCGGTTTTGGTATTTAAATTATGGATTTTGCGCGGAATATTCTGCTTATTTTAATGTTTCCGGTATCTTAGAGACTTTAAAACTTATACCTAACTTGTGGACGAACAATTCAATTCATATTATCATCATCGCCATTTCAGCCTATAGTCGTTCACTGTTGTACCTTGGGACCTTACCGTGCGACTCTGTGTCTGTAACCAATGACTCCCAGTCACCAAGTCATCCCAGTCATTCCATTTAACGGCAGTTCGTCCCATGCTACGCTTTCCTGTACATAGCTGCTAACTTGACGTATCTTTTTCCCCCAACATTCTATAGGTTATAAAAATCTAAAAAGTCATGTCAAGGAGCTTTGCTTTTAGGCATTGAATTATTTTTATCGGTCCTTCTGCGGACGGAAGGACCGATGGACGGTGGAGCAAGCGTGTCCTAGAGTGGAGACCGCGACTCGGCAAGCGTAGAGTAGGACGCCCTCCAGCTAGATGGTCCGACGATCTAAAAAATGGTCGCTGGGTCTGACTGGATGCGGAAGGCGGAGGACCGAGTGCTATGGCGCGTGTTAGGAGAGGCCTACGTCCAGCAGTGGACTGCAATAGGGGGAAATGATGATGATGATTATTTTTATACCACGACCGTAGTTAACTGAGGTGCGACCCGCTTGATGGATGCGGTTACCGTAGCCTAGGGACGCTTTCAACACCAGGGACATCTCGAGCGTGTTGCCGACCCATAAGAAAATACGTTTCTTACTCCTTTTTGATGAAGTTTACTATAGTCTCTTGGGAAAACCTCTCTAGAAAGTTCATTGACACTAATTGTCACTTGTAATTACAATCCAAGGCTTTAGTTTACAAAGTTATACATATTCAGTATTGGCAATCACTGTGATGATATGCATGTTTGTCCCTGAGGCAGCTTCATTTGGTGCATGATTCTGTGAATTACTCACAGTCGATGACGTCACTGTATTACACAGCTACGAACTTACCTGAGTGATGACAGACACTGTTCGGAACTTGAAGCTACACTGAAACTGGTGACCAACTCAATATACAACCACTGCGAAGAACCTCTTGATATTATCTTAGGATCACGCCTTTTTCATCGAAGGGGTAGGCAGACGTCTTTCACACTTATATTCCACCAGCTGTTTAGTTTCATGTAATAGGAGGAGCCTATTGCAATTAATCGGAAACATTTACAAACTCCGTGTTGAATAAGAATTTCAGGAAATCTTTTACCGTTTTAGTCTGACCCGGGAATGGAACCCAGTATCTCCTGAGCACCGTTCCGCTGCCGTAGCAGTTGGAAAGTACCGGCCTGTGTTTAGTATTTAATTGGTGATCGTTATGCCGTTTTAATTATAGTATACAGACGTAATTGTACATCGTCGATACGGGCGGGTTAGTGACCTTCTATATTCTACAATATAATGTACAATGGAAACCCACTTTTATACTGCAGCCATTTTCTTTTATACAGGGTGTTGCTGACACGTAGTCTTGCACTTAGTAGCACTATAATAGAAATAGATTATAATAATAGACCTTGCTTTCTGAGGACCACTCAGTAATTTCTAACAATTACATATGCAAGTGACGTTTGGGAAAACTCGCAACTGTCAACTATTTCAAATACTTTTACCCTAGGTCTGACTGTAAGCGTTTTACCGTGATATTATTACTGTGGCAGCTGTTAAAATAGATACATTGAAATTCAAGTGGTATCGATAGACCAACCCTATTTATAAGCTTGAAATTTGATGGATTTGTTAGTCTGTTCTGTTTATTAATATAACAAATCCAACTGTTTTGTGGCATAATAGTGACTATCAACACACTGCGAATCGTAAGTTGAAAGTGAAAATAACACTGAGTAGAAAGGATATACAGACTATGTAGAAAAGAAAACCCAAAACATGTTTGTTATGCTCGGCGGCATTTTGAACTGTTTGTTATATTAATGGTGTTTGTGTCTTCAAACAATATCTTTTGAATATTAGTAGGCGATTATTAAATCGCTCATTGTCTATTATCGCTTGCAGTATGACTTGGCTTTACGTCATTTATAATTTCAACGTGCGAATGATTCCATATGTCATTATTACGTAAACGTTACTATCCTATACTTTGAATTTTACTTATTAATTAGAAACACCTTAAATAGATAATAGGGTAATTTTATAATCGTTCTTGTTTTATTACGTAACTAGCGGTCGTCCGCGGCTTCACTCTTATTCAACTCCTTTTGGTTGTAGCTTGATTTTATATAGCTTATAGCCTTCCTCAATAAATGGGCTATTCAAATAATACAGTTTCTGAGATTAGCTTGTTCAACCAAACAAACAAATTCTTCAGCTTTATAATATTACTGAAGATTAAATAAAGTGTAAACTATTGATATAAAGTTAAGATATTTATAACTATGATGATAAAATTTTCTTATATTTTCTAGGATTCAATAAATACATAATCAATTTGAGCTCCATTTCTGCTGCTATAGTTTTACAAAAATACTGTGGATTTAGATTGATCAGATTTTGGACAAATTAATTTTCTATTTATTTAAATAGATTGGTTTTAAACGAAGGGTTATCAAAGGGTTTGACCAAATTTGAAGACTTTATTATTCATGTAGAGGTTAAAAGCATTTTAAGAGGATTTTATTTCAATAAAATATATATTAGATAGAAATTATATGTCTAGTATTTAAATACATCGTTTTAATGTGATTTTGTTGGTTAAAAGCGACTGGGTCTGGTATATTAGTGCAATAAGTATACTCTAATAACGTACCAACGTTAACTATAAATTAATTAGAATTATTTATTAAACGAATCTTTTTCCATTAATTAAAATCCGTCCAACTATGTAAATATAAATATAAAAAACACTAATGTTAAAATTTTGATGGAATATAATTAAGAAATGATGCCTATACCACGATACTAATACGTATTTCATCACATACATTTGCTTTTTTAAAGACAACTCTATCACTAGGCAATGATTTTTGTGACATACTTAATTTAGCATTTTTAATAAGTTAATATAGCATTTAACGTTTTATTTTGCCCGAGGGAATTGGCAGATGGGTATATTGGTTGGTCTCTGGTAACAGGGGACAAGTACTTTTTAAATTATCTTTTTTATATCACCATTTTGTTTTCAGCCTATACCGGTTAAAGCCTCTCTATAGATACTGGCCGCAAAAATTAATATAATATAATATTTTAGCATATGAATATGGTAGAATATATCACAGCGCCATCTAGTCCCAAAGTAAGCAATTATATTTGCTTGTGTTATGCGTACTAAACAACTGATAATATACTACTTAAATACATTTTTTTTAAATACATACACATTATACATAAATTACACCCAGACACAGAACAAACCTTTATGCTCATCACACAAAGATTTGTCCTGGGTGGGGATCGAACCCACGACCTCCGGCTTAGCAGTTGGGGTCACTAACCACTAGACCAACAGGCCAGTTAAAACAAACTCATTTAAATTTCGTCCGAATTCAAACGAAAAACTATATTTCAAGTGCTTCTAATTTCTAATGCATTCAAAGAGGGTTGCACCATATCCTTGTTTAAACAAAGATTATTTAACCGGTAGTTAAAGCTAACATGTGGTTAAATTTGACATTATTTGTTAAGGTCAGTAACAGCTGCGATACGGTGGGTGATCTCACTTATAGTTAACTACTGACGTTAGTTAAAAAACTACAATTTGCGGTTAGAAACTTGTTTGAAGGTCGAATCGAACGTTTGAATAAAAAAAATCATTTTATACTTTTTTTTGTTTTTCTAAGCCCCCATATTTGTAACGGAAAGGGAGCGTGGGAGAATTAGTTTGTTTCAATTGAGTGTGTAAGATAAACAGTATATTTATGTGGTAGTTAGTTGTAGGGCAATTGAGGAATATGGGATTTTGATAAGATTCATGTTGGCAATGTTGACAGACTATTTTGAACTTTATGTTTTTGAACATGGAACTTAAAATGAAATTCAGCCGATTTACATTTCGTTACACATGTATACAATCATGCATTATCTTAGATATTATGCCTTTTTAACAATGTATCTAGTGGAAAGGTTTCTGCCATTCGATTATGGTTTCTATTTTGATACATATTTAGTTGGCCCATCAAAACAGACTTTAATCTAATTGTTACATTATTTGTTACCTATTTAAATTTTAACACTCGCGACACCAACGCGGTCATTTTCACTGAGTACGTATGTTTGAAAATATATTTTTTAAATGTAATGGCGGCTTTTATCAGAGAAAATAACGATACGAAGTAGAATGAAGTCTCCATACAATACAATAATGAGTATTGCCCAGAGCGATAATTGTCCCAAAAAATTTACTCTAAAAACTATATTTATTCTGATTCTGATGTTCATACTCAACTATTAAACCAATTAAGAACCAATATACCTCGTCAAAGCTAGTCTTTGACACCAAAAAAGTGCAAATAAATTGGAATGGCACATCAAAACATTGCAACACAAAACTCGTACGACTTAGTTATACGACATGTCGCGTTATAAACCAACAAAAAGTCGGAAAAAAATTGTCGCACGGCTCGAGGCAATAACTGGTCGGACTGTACCCATGAACCCGTTTTTAGAGTTAACTGGGATTGGATATGGCCTTTTTATATTAAATTTGACAAACCAGCGCTATAACAAAAAAAATTTTCTAGCAAGAAGCTCTGAGACAGGAGCCGTGTTTGGACTCATACAGGACTTGTGTAATATAAGATAGTGCTAATGAACAGTGGGACATTAATGGGTTGCTGATGAAAGCATGAAGAGACTGTAGCTATCGTATATTCAAAGCAGAAAAACCTATTACCGTTTTTTCCCGATTCGAGAATCGAACCTGCAACATCGTCCTGAACTGTCGTACATCCGGTTGCTGCGCTACTACGACCGTCAGTCTAAAGCAAAAACATTTAAAAAGAAAATAATAATTAATTAGTCATTAATATGACACTTAGCTCAATGTGCTGATATAGCAAATAGCTAACACTCATAGTGAAAGTAAGAAAGTAAAATAATTTGTTTTGTTCTGACGTCACAAAGAAAATAAAATATATTAATTAACCAAGAAGAATTAAGTTAAACTAATAGTTACAAACTTACTTAACTTAGTATGTCCTTTTTTTCTATTTGTGAGAGTCAAGAACGTTCCTAACTCACCAGTAGCTAGTTTTTGATTTCTTTTTATTCTGAGGTAGCGCTGGTATTCTGTTAAGACTCTCGAGAATGAGTCTCAATTTCTTATCCAGTCCCAATACATCTGAGTACTCAGTGGGTCGCGTAAAGTTTTGATAGCAGATGCTCTCCGGCCAATATTTGACGACGGCCTGGCACAGTTTTATTTAGTTTTCATTTTCCACGCCAAGGCACATGGCATCGCACAAATAGTTGCCAGTAGGGTAGTTGCTCAACTATTGTGTCCAATAATGATACTAACTTATTATTTTGGCAAAAATAAATAGATTATTGGTAAAGTTTGCCCAGATGGACCGACGACCTAGTAAAGGTTGCGGGTGGCTGTTGGATGCGGGCGGCACAAAATCGCTCGCTGTGGCGGAAATTAGGTGAGGCCTATGTTCAACAGTGGACGTCATTGGGCTGATATGACGATGACGATGATGAAAGTTTGCCCATTCCAAAGTAAGGCTTGCGTTGCAATATGTATGTATGCCTGCTAAATGGTATACACTGGTAAGTAAGAGGGGTAGCCCCTCTTCGACCAAATTCGATTCATATAAGTTTGAGAATCCATAGGTACAGCTAACAAAGATATCATAAACCGACCAATCGCATTTAAAATTGCGAGTAAGCAACTATAATTTAAACCTTTTTATTAAAAGTACTAACTAGGTACTACTTGTAGATACTTAATCTCATACCTAATTCTTAATCTCTTTTTCCGCAATGAAAGATACGGTGCGATATTCCGTTCTACGTAATATTTTTTGCACCTCAAGAGCCAAATATGTTTTGCGCGTCAAGGTGTAATTTGTGGCTGTTATTTACGAGTGTATATGTAAGTAAAGTTTCCTGTGGACTGCGACACTAGACGTAATAAATACCCGCTCAAACTGAGCCACCCGCTCGATGAAGTATCTCCCCATACAGCAGACCGCAGCCATAATATTATTATGTTGTGTTGCTGCTGATGCTGGTGAGTAGTAGAATCCAGAGCTCATTGGGGAGGGAAGAAAGAGGTTTGATTGGTTAGCAACGCACTCGTGATGCCTCTGGTGTTGCTGCGACGCCAACGTCTATATGCTATGGTAACCGCTTACCATCAGGCAGGCCTTATGCCGTATGCCATTGGATGTGATATAAAAAAAATGGTTGGTTAAAAAAATATTTTGACATGCAAATTAACCACTACTTACCTTAATAAACATAAGGATTGATATTACTGAAAACCCTCTGTATAGTGTTTATACGATAACACTTTTTCGCGATATAAAATGTTATTTTTATAGCGGTGTGTCGCTATATTGAATAGGGCGTCTCATAATACTCCTTTCTTTGGACCCCGAGTAGTATAAAGGCCATGAATAATGAAACGATAGGGATCTTCTAATTGACCCTTCATACAAGTGCTGATTTCAGACATAATAATGATATAATAAAATTGTATGAGCTTTTATAAATTGACATCGGACGGCTTTCCTCCCTTATTCCATCCGTTTGGTGAAGGAGTAACTAAGAATAGATTACATTTTTGTATAACCACTGATTTTTAAATGTCGTAAGATACAGCAAAAGGAACAAATTAATATACGCCTTTAATGTCCCAATGCTGGGCACGGGTCCCCTCCAAAGAATGTGAAGGGAATTTAGCTTACTATATACTTATACCATTCGGGCCAGACGGGTGGGTATAGGGTAGGTTTCGAATTTTCCTTTTCATACAGTGCTCTCGCTTACATAGGTTTAGGTTACTCCCTTAGTCACCTTTTACAACACCCACAGGTTGAGATGGGTATTCTTAACCCGTCACTACACGGATTAGGCCTTTTTAGAATGATCAAAGTAGCCCAACGAATTATGGATAGGGTAAGGTTCTCTACATAATCGAATCAGGTATGAAGAGATCCAACATAAGCTGTCGACATTATTTATCCACTTTTTTATAAACCCTATTGATTCACAATATTACACCAATTACTTCGCAAGCAACAACCATATTTATAATTTCGTAAAATATATCATACGGTCCATCCATATATTGCCTCATTACCCCAAATTCGTTTCATTTATTTAGAATCGCTTATTCCGTGTAAAATAAATTAATATCTAAATCAGTATCTATATGGAGTTGTTCATCCACCCATCATATCAAAATCATAATAATCCATTTATTGTGTTCGCGTCTCCTTGTTTGGCTGTTGCATGATATTTTATTACCAAATAGATATCAATTTTGACAAATTTGATTACACAGTGGACGAATATAGCCACGAAACTGGTAATTTAATATACTTGGCCGCCATTTTGATTGGCTTTGACAGATAGCGGCACTTGTTAGTTGCGTAATGGTGTCGGATTTTAAGTTGTCTTTTTATCTGTATATTATCATTTAGATCCTCCGTTTTTGTTCTTAACAACTGTGCGTAAGCATTTACCGAAGACAGTGAAAGTTCCAAGTTTAAGTTTATATTTGTTTTCTTACTCATTTTACAAAGTAATTTTAATTATATCTTGCTATAAATATGGTACCAAGTGATGATCCCACATATCATACTGTTTGACGAAAACAAATTAAAGTTTGATAGAAATCAGTTATTATTAGAATTATGATACTTTTCTTTTCTTTTTTTAAATATCCAAATTTTATTGAATTTATTTTAGTATGGTGTTTTGGTTCTGTGCCATTCTGCGCTATTTCAAACTGTAACCAATTGAAATTGTAACTAAGTATTAATGATGATTAAAAAGAGTGGCCTGAGTGAACTGGCCTTAGGCAAATTTGCTGATACCTTTTTTTGGCTTTGTATGACGTTCATAAATATCATGTATTTGATCCAAATGAAATAAAGATTATGACTATGACTATGAAGCGAAGTTGATTTAAATGTCTAGTTGCAAATATTCTAACACATTTTTATTAAAGCTACATTCAGCTATAGGACATCAGTTCTAAGTCCAATAGAGGTCCTATTGGACTTAGAACTCACAAAGTACAGTCAAATTAAAAACTAATTTAACAAAAGAATATACTGATTTGGGAATTAATCGTCTGCAAGGTGTTAGTGACAAGATATCTTATTACTAGGTACACAAGATCTGTCTAACATAAATTAAAATTTGCAATACTTTACCCCCAAAAATAAAAGTAACTTCGTATTTAAGGGTTTTTTTAAACCCAATTACGTCTAAATGACCAGCACTTACAACACACATATAAACTTCACAAACGTTATTCAAAAATGACAATCATATGGAGATGGTTAAGTTCGTTTGCAGGGGATGGTAAAAGCCTTAAAATATAATAAATCATATCAGTGAAGGCTTGCCCTTGTCAGTAGCGAAACTTGGCCACTGGCACTGTTTACACGTAAAACATAATAGACATACGCACATGGAGTCGAATAACGTCTCAAGAGAAAATTTTGCTACTCGCTATTTTTTATTCTATAGTCATTAATACAAGGTATAAAATAGTCTAACATATATTTTGTCTAATATCCTATTTCCACTAATGGAGTTCTGTGTGTTGTTCATAGTTTATGTGAAAATGTTCCTTTTATATACAAACGTTCGAAAATAGGTTACTGTTTTTCGAGCTTGGCTTCGTCGAATTCACAAAAATCGTTTGTTTTGAGTAAACTGTTTAACACATCATTCTGCTTCATTATATTCTAGTAAGTTCTAATATAAACCTATTAAGTTTATTATAAACTTATAAGACGTACTAGATTTTAAGCCTTATTGAGACAATATTTAGTTTCATTAATATTCGTATTTAAATCACAACAGTGAAAAATAATCTCTATTATATTTATAAATACAATTTCAACTAATTAGATTCCAATGAAATATTCGCAAAGATAAAAGAAAACAACGTATTAAATTACCCTCATCACCAGTATGATAAAACTCTGAAATTAACTCAACCTCTTACGTTTCAACGACTCGCTAAACCAATTCATTTTGTGTAACTGTTTCCCGTTCCGTATTATTACAGTAAATAGGTTATCTTAAAAAATAGTATAAAAACAAAGAAAAGAAAATTGGAGTCCCATTTTTCCAACTCACGATCAAATTCACCGGAACAATAATACCCCGGGGTAGCTCACAACCACGAAATTTGCTCACATGTGCCGCCTACGTCTTTCAAATTCTATAACAATACAATTTTAATGCAACAGACACACATGTCATAATGAAATATAAACAAAGCCTTAGTTGATTTAGGTACTAAGCAAACATATATAATAGTTGAGTGGGCTGTAAGATTAGAAAAGGGAGTCGAAGGGTGCCCTTTTGTTGACCTTGTGTAGGGGGGTTTAACTGCACCTAATACATTGCATCATGCTAGGGAACAATGTACTGATTTTTGGGTGCATGATTGCAATTTGCTAATTGGAATTTTATGCCAGTTGTGCAAAATTTATGTTGTGTCACATATGTTATATTGTTTTATTATTTATTCAGAGTTAGAGTACAATACCATATACTTAATAGTTTTGTATTATATTCATATTTACGTTGAATATGTTGGCTAACAACAGATTTTATGAAATTTCTCTGCTTTGTTATTAAGCTTAGACATATTATAAAGCTGAAGAGTTCGTTTTTTTTTGTTGAACGGGTTTCAGTGTTGGGAAGTCCATTTATTGAGGAAGGCTATAGGCTATATAATAACACGTTACGGCCAATAGGAGGTAAGCAGTGGTCAAATAGCGGAGCCCGTCGTGACATCTAATAATAATATCAAGTTGAGTAGTTTGTTTATATAGTTTTAG
The DNA here is from genome assembly GCA_905147015.1 of Laspeyria flexula. Lineage (NCBI taxonomy): Eukaryota > Metazoa > Arthropoda > Insecta > Lepidoptera > Erebidae > Laspeyria > Laspeyria flexula. The sequence continues at coordinate 724,282 of LR989974.1, forward strand.
TTGAACTTGCTAATTCATGAACTACTGGTCCGATTTGAAATATCTTTTTAGTGTTGGATAGCCCATTTGTTGAGATAGCATGTAAAGATCCACAAAAGCGAAACCTTGGGCAACAACTATTTGGAGTATAACCTGTCTATATCTTGAAAGTGATTCCTTTTATTCGTATTTTTAAAATTTTATAGTGATATGATGAAGCTCACGTTAAATTCATTGATAACAGACTCTTTTTATACAAAATTAATGGTATAAAATAAATATAAACAAAAAAGAAGTTCATTAGTAACCAGCTTGATCAAATTTATTCCAAACTACATACAAATCAGGTTTTCAGAATAAAGTAATTTAGTCAAAACAGGTTTGCACTGAGCACTGACTATATCCTCGGTGCTGAGTTAACTTTGATACTAAATCTCAAAGCCTCGATTTTATTGGACTTTTTAATTAATCCACTTAAAAAGATCTTTATTTGGTATAAAATAGAATTGAATTTTGTTAACCATGTTTATTGAATAGGGACAGACGTTTAAAAGAGCTGGATTTGAAATTACTTGGCTTAGAGTTTATTATTATCTACAAATAGATTTATAAAGGGTTTATGTAAATTAGATGACCAATTTAATTTTCGTTGAACTTAAAATAGCGTTCAGAAATCTATGGAGATCGTTCACAATATTAAGATGCAAGGTCACTGTTCACAGCCACAATTAACCTATCTAATATTGACAGACGACCTCTACATAAAAAGCCTAAAATAAAATTAAAAGCAAATAGGTATTGACTATTTACAACTCAGATGTTTTTCGTTCAAATAACATTTTTCCGGATTAGAATATATAATTATGTTACTAAATTGATTAGTTATTATATTTAATTATTCTTTGCTGTATCTTATTTGCATTCCAATCTTTCTTTAGCATTCACAGTGGCAAGATTATCAACTAGGTAATTATAATTTTTTCTAAACCACAAGTTTAGAAAAACGCATAGTACTTCACATCTATTTGTTTGTTTGGTTGAACGCTAGGATCTCAGGAACTACTGGTCCGATTTGATAAATTCTTTTAGTGTTGGTTAGCCCATTTATCGAAGAAGGTTAAAGGCTATATAACATTACGCTACGGCCAATCGGAGCTGTGCTGTGGCCAAATAAAGAACGACGGGAGTGAAGCCCCGCGCGGCTTCTAGTTATTTCATATTTTGTCACTCACTGCATACTAAAAGTCTAAACACACTAAATAATAAATATTAATCTCAAGGGTGTCATACGATCGATGTAGGGGGTGGCAACACCATAGTAACATTATAATCACCATGTGGGAGGGTGATTTGGTAATTGCAACACTGAATTTGCATACCACCCTACATAACCCTTAAGTATTAACAGTACCTTAGGGGCGTAATGAGGGAACAGACAACATGTGAACCTGTAGGCCGTGTTTTAACATGATGATGCATGTTGAGGTCATGGATTCGATCCCCGGGTTGGATAAAATTCCACTGAGATGTTATCGAACTGAGTAATTTTTTTATACTACAACGGTATTACGGCTTGCCTGATGGTAAGTGGTTACCGCAGCCTAAGGATGCCTGCAATACCAGGAGCATCACGAACGCGTTGCCAATCCAATATAATTCATAACAGAGACGAAAGCCATAATAATTTATCAGTGAGGTACAAAATGTTAAATATTTTACTGAACAGTTCCTGTACATTTCACAGTAGCACCATTCAAATTAGAATGACAACTGCTGAACGCTGTGATCAAGATATAAAATTACAAAGCGTCGATCCCACACTAATTTGCTGTCAGTACTGGCCTTATTTGTTGTGCTGCGTTGCCGCTGCGTCACCGCTGCGGTTTACCCGCGGCGCAATTTTCGATGCCAATGACTGGCAGTGATGATGGTTAAATGATGCCTCGTTTAGTTTTACTGCGTTTGAATGCGCCTCTAATAGAATAGTTTCGGTTTAATGATATTTGATTTTGGCATAATAATGTATCGTTTGAATTTTGCTATTGAAATAGGGATACTATTAATTTGAACTATTTGCCGGCAATTCATGCCAAAACATTGTGATTTATTTTGTCATGAATTTATTTTATTGGACAATTGTTATTAAATATTCACTCCGAAAATTCGCTATTAAAAGTAGGTATTAAGTAATTCGTATTTAAAGTAGGTAGATTTTAGTTTCCGAAAATTATCAAATTTCATTTGAAACCTCGGAACGTGTTTCATGGTGGCATGGCTTTTGTGATTGTTTCAGGCATCTGATGTTACATAATTTTTTTACAAAGGTAACATAAAATAAAATCTTCTTCATTGATACATTTCCAAATGGTTGTACAACAATCTTATAAAAAACTTTCAAGTTGATAATTCCGAGTAGAAAACGTAATGGAATTGGCTTCAGATGGAACTGCAAATTTGATTAGTTAATTCTCAATTTCAAGACGGGAGAGTCAAGATCGGTGCTATCTAACTATCTGATTGCCAATATTTTAAAAGTGCATTTTATTGTTGTTTTTTATTGCTCGTCGTAGCAGACGAGCATGTAGCCCACCTGATAGTGGGTCCGCCGCCCATGGACATTGTGTTCTTTGCATTAATTATGAAGAAATATAACCTAGCCGCTGCCTACCCAAAAGAAAAACCAAAGTAAGGAGGAAAGGAACGAAAAGGAAAAGCGATGGGAATAGAGAGGAGGAATCGAGCATCCGGAAAGAGTACACTGTGTTTTGGATACGGCTCTCACGATTTAGATGAACATTTTTGTACATTTATTGATATTTTTCTAATTTATCTATATGTATAGATATAATCGCCACGTCTTTTTCTCCGAAGGAGTAATCAGAGGTGTGACGCATTAAATGCATGCGTCATAAAGGCACTTAAATACTGTCATTACAAGTAACTGTCTCCAGTAACTATCGCGTAGTAAACACTCACATACAAGTCGATCAGATTTGGGACTGGTTCATTGTAGTTTTGTGCGTTCTCTGTCAGATTGACTATTGTTTGTGTTGTAATGAGATTTCCTTCCTTTGTTCCCTCAACTTGAGCGGAGAACGTGTGCATGAGTGTGACGTCATAATTATGACGTAGGTACTCGTTAAAGGGGCTTTTAAAAGATAATTGCTTTGCTAGGAAATTATGACAAAGGCATTGACTTTATAAACATGATTATATTCATAGAATTAATGCTTAGAATGGCCATTTGTTAGTCGGAATGCTTACCTGGTAAGTATTATTATTATTAGCGGAGCGGATTAATTTCAGCGGCGTTTAGAACAACTTTTCGCGGACTTGCCTAACGTGGGGGTGTTCTTAGATGACGTCGTTATAACTGGTTTAAGTCAAATCTTTTTATTCAAAGTCAAATCTTTTTAAAAATATTTTAGTGTTGAATATCCTATTTATCGAGGAAGGATATAGGCTATTATAACATCACGCTACGGCTAATAGGAGCAGAGCAGTAGCCAAATAAAAAAACGACGGGAGTGAAGCCCCGAGCATCAGCTATTATGTGATAAGTATTATAATTTATTTTTGAACGTTTGAACAAAAATGTATAATTATGAATAGTATAAGGTACTTACGACAAAGGTTTAACCCAGTTAAATGCAACATAAAGATAATATTCCCAAAATAACTTGCATTTAACAAAAGTGCTGGCTATTACTGCACTTTGGCAGTAATTCATCACGATTATGCTTCAACTGCGGTTTTTGGTAGAAATGCTGCATGAGGGCTGGCAACACTCGAAAAAAGGTACTTTCATTTTTATCTGGTTGTTTGTTTAATTACTAGCTGTTGCTCAGGGCTTCGCTCCTTTGTTTGGCGACTACTGAGTTCTGTTTAGCCGTAGCGTGATGTTATATAGGCTTTCTCGTTAGATGAGCTATCCAACACTAAAAGATTTTTTCAATTCGGATACCTCCGATTTTCAACCAAAACAAACAAAGAAAGTGTAAATCAACATCCCTCTCCGTACTTGCTAAATGTTTTTGAGATCCTAAGGATTCCAAATTTGTTCTAATTGAAATCATGATGTGCTGATTTGCAATTTATTTTTAGTTAATACATACATACATATAGATCACGCCTCTTTCCCAACAGAGGGGTAGGCAGAGACCATTTCAAAATTCAAAATTCTAATTCAAAATTTTTATTTGCTTGAACCATGGTCTACAGTGTTGTTTTTAAGCAGTCATAAAAGAACATCATGTTTCGCCTGTCTGGCGGCATGCAAATGTTTACATATTTTACTTAATCATAATTATTATTACAAATATAAATACACATAATCATTATTACACTCATTATTATTATTACATATACAAAAATTAAAATGTCAACTCACACATAAATAAATAAAGTTCATAAATCAAATTAATATAAAAATAATGTCATTAAATAATTTACATAATATGTCATACTTTCCTTCCACTTGCTACGATTCTGACATACATCTAATACATCTCTAGTTTATAATAATAATATTTAAAATATGTGGAGATTCCTTGCCAAGTTAAAGCGGCAACCATATTCGTACCAATGCATGGCACGTTGATGTGGTTTTGACTTGCAGTAATCGATGCGAAATATACGTAATGAGTCGAATAATTTGCACTTTTATTGCTCCCAACGAAGCGTGTGGTCGCTTGCTGAATATCCAACTTTGCACTAAAGATTATCTTTATGGGTATGAATTTAGCAAAACTTTTGTTGAAATATTTTGCAATATCAAATAATATCTTCAAATTCTTTTGGAAAAACGCTTGCAAGTATCATCTCTAATAACGTTTGTTAATGTCAAGACAAAGTTTATTTAATTATTATGTATCGGGTTATATTAGATTATGATTACATGATGGTTAGATTATTAGTACAGAATTGTAATGATAAAATTTGTATCATTAGAAATACATCTAAAGCAACTTTCATTTTCTTTAATAATAATATAATAATAATAATATTCTACCACATTCACACAACGCCATCTAGTCCCAAAGTAAGCAATTATATTTGCTTGTGTTATGGGTACTAAACAACTGATATACTACTTAAATACATTTTTTTTTGTAAATACATACATATTATAGATAAATTACACCCAGACACAGAACAAACCTTTATGCTCATCACACAAAGATTTGTCCTGGGTGGGGATCGAACCCACGACCTCCGGCTTAGCAGTCAGGGTCACTAACCACTAGACCAACAGGCCAGTCAGTCAGTTAATATTTCCTTAGTAGGTATTATAAATTCAAGTAAAGAGGAGGTCGACCGAACGAAACGGATAAGAGAAGCTTATAAAATATGTGAATGTAGTAAATAAAAGAACTTAAGTAATTTTACTTAAGAAGTGCACTATCATTGGATAAAGTACTTACTTCTTTGTAGACACTCTTATTTTGTGAAGTGTTTAATGATTGTATAAGTACTTATTCTAGAAGTTTAAGTAGTAATTTGTTATAATATTTAATCTTATTAACCCCCGATGCAAAAAGACGTGTTATAAGTTTGACGTGTCCTGTGTGTTTGTATGTCTATCTGTGGCATTGTAGCTCCTAAACTAATGGGCTGATTTTGATGTGTGTGTTTTTGTTTCAAAGCTGTATATGGATGGTATAACCTAACCAAACAGGCTAAATAATTTTTACTGTCCAAGTATGATTGATTTTGTCTCTTTAGGGTACAATTATAAGACAACAATTATCCGGGAATCAAACATAGAACCTCTTGATGAGCCACGAGGCAGTCCGTAAGTATATGACTGTATGTGAGCTGAATACCTAGACTAAATACTAGGTAATATTGGATTCCCGTCGCCAATTGAAATCAGAATATCATCCTATTCAGTTATATCACGAATCTTGAAACGTCCGCAAGGCGTTATACAGAAAGGAAAATAAAGAAAAACCTGTAATTCATTGTACCGCGTTACCCCTTTTCACTGTCATGCTCCCTAGTGCGGGGGCGTGAATATAACGACTCATGAAATATTCTGAACAACGTACAACATTCTTGTTCCAAACATCGGTTCTTGCATTTTTTGTTTGTACTGCCTTTACGTGTTCGCTTTTGCGCGACAATATTTTGCAATGGTTTTTAAATTTGGAACTGTGGAAAGGAAAAGAGAGTTGGTATGTTTGTTACGCTGTTACAGCTAAACCACTATATCTGAATGAAATCTATTACTTTATAATGTTATGAAGCTGTAGTGTTTGTTTGTTTGGTTGAACGCTAGGATCTCAGGAACTCATGGTCCGATTAGGAAATTTTTTTAGTGTTGGATAGCTCATTTATCGAGGGAGGTCTTATAGGGTGATGTATTCAACATCACGCCACGGCCAACTTCTAGTGTAACATAAAAATAGTCAAGAATCGTGAGAAGAATATAGGCTGTCAGCGAACTGGTCGTAGACAAATTGGCTGACAATACTTTTCAGATTTTACATTATTAACTTGTGACTTTCATATGAGTTACTTTGTAATCTAGATGAATGAACAAGGTTTCTTTCTTACTTTCTAGACTATGTTTACTGTTAAATGACGAATGCTTTGTTACGTACTAGAAATTATATACATAATTCCTTGTAAAAATTTTAACTTTTAGTAAAACAATTACAGTACCCTTCCAAGCCAAAAAAAAACCGTTTAGGGCTTTGACCACGAAATATCGCCGTTCCCACCGAATAATATCGTAATCGACTATTACTATAGAAGTGCTTTTATTGGGAATTATTGTTCTAGAGGATTGATTACACCTTGTGAATTTTTTTCAGAATATTCGTACGAGTACTTCTCGAGATAGTCATTTTGTAATGACTTTACCTATGCTATTCGCCTAAAAATAAAATCACAGTTTTATATCGTAATAGGTATTACTCACTTTTCAATGTCTCATCTTTTACAGCAAACTGTTATTACGATCTTATTCGGGTACAAAAATTAAGACAAATTTCGGTAATGTAATTTCCATTATTATAACTATTTATAAAACGGGATACAACTAATCTTTTATAAGCCAAAAAAGGATTTGTGTACAATTTACTCTCTGTATGAACAAGCTGAAGACGCTAAAAAGCTATTTTTGTAATAAAATAATAATAAAGTTGGAACGTTAGATAAAAAGAAAGGAAAAAGCTGCGGTTAATTCAACAAATACTACAGTCGCTGTTTTTGATTTAGAAAAGACTTAATCTCAGTTAGGTATTTTACATTAAATGTGCAAATATCTTTTACAATTTTTAACACACCTATTAAGTCAGGATGTTGACAATACATGTCTGGCACCTTTCTATTGCAAAAAACGAAAGCAAACGAAATTGGAAGCTGTTTATTACAAATCATTTTATACTGATGTCTGTGCTGGAAAAAACAAAAATAGATTTATTTTGCCATGTACCTTTAAGTCCTAATATACCATCTTCTAATATCGTTTTTTTTTACGGGCCATAGTCCAAGTGAGGGTGAATATAGTGTTGAACGCGCAATAAAGAATAAGTTATTATTTACATCTTAAGATTTAAACTACTATGATTTAAAATGTCTCATCTCTGGAAAAAACTGGCATAAAGATACACAAGGCCCTTCGTAAACTTAGCTCCCTTGGTAAAGACAAGGTGACTTTGCTTGTGACTTAGGTTCCCTAAGATTTTCGTGGGCAAAGGAAAATAGAGAAATTTTCTCATGGAAAATTGGTCTAACAATTAAAATGTAATTTTGTGGAAGAATATTTCGACTTGTACACTGACCCGGATCCTGCAATATCAAAACGTGGGCGGCAACCGAAAAATCCTCTGGAATTTACAATGGTCGATAACTTGACACAGATATGCCACCAACTTATTCCCATTTCTAAACCTGTGTATGATGATTTACTTGCATTGTGTGCTAGTGAAGCTATACGTAATCATTACCATGGTTTTTAGAACTATCTTGTATGTTGCAGACATTTTTAACAGTAAATTCAGACGATTTTGATGGGTCAGACCTATATGATGCCTAAATGGCACTGAAATATTAATATAAATGAATATTAAATTTATAATTATGTTTCTTTTATGTTATTTTTCCATACATTTATTAAAAACCCCTAAAACAATGTAGAACATGGTTTATTTTAAGAATTCGATTATTAATTACCTTTTATTTTGTAATATGGACTATCCGGTATTATATTTTTACAATTGTGAAACTTATTTTATTTGACATGGAATATTATCGTTAATTAATATTACACTTGTCATCTCATTTGTATAATCACCAAATATTATGGTAACAATTCATTACTGAGTTAGTTAACATTGCGACAAAACAACGAATAAGATCGCATTCAACTATTATGTGTAGCTCACTGTCGATAATTTACCCGAATAAAATCGTATTGTTGCTTTACGGATGAAGATTCTATTTCAAATTATGGTAATATACATTTTAGCTTTTAACTTCAATCTAGTATAATAATATTTCTTTTTAAATGTATCACAATATCTAAGAAAAAATCACCTATCTTTTGGTATATAAATGATTTTTCTATGTAAACCTAGTAAAAAGTTAGAAGCCAAAATCCGTATTTTATTTTTCCTGTAAAATTTAGATTTTACGATTACGGTATTATTCGGTGGGAACGGCGATATATACCGGGATAAATTGAACAATCACATTCTGACCCTTTCATACACACTTTCAGGATTAAAGCCAGGATTTGAAAACTTAAATTCCCATTTAAAACTTTTTAGAAACATATTTACGAACATTAGTTAGAACATTTAATTAATAATGATTTATCTGCGTTCTGTAAACGAAACCCTGCTTGAGTGCACATTGACCTAATTTCAGAACCTTTCAAGCAAATGTAGATCAATTGTAATTGAATCAAAACGTGGATAAGTAGCAACTTCCTGTGACATAAGGAGACATTTGGTTTGTGGTGATGTGCTCATCATGTAATAGCAATTGATTGCTTTGGTAATTTATTGGTTGTACGTTTTAAGACCATCAACAAGTGGCTCCATCTGTTCTAATATTATAAAGAGGTAAAGTGTGTGAGCGATGGTGGCTGAATGGATAAGGGACCGGCGTGCAAAGTACCAATGTAGATTCCACTTTGTGGAATTTATATGTACTAGTCAAGTGACTTACCATCTGCTAACGGTGAAGGAAAACATCGTGAGGAAACCCACATACTGTAGAAGAAATTCTATGAGTATGTCTGATCCACCAACCCGCACTAGGCCAGCGTAAGTGGATTATGGCCTAAACCCTCTCAGCTCTCTAGATAGAGGAGAGGAGACCCGAGCCCAGCAGTGGGACATTAATGGGTCGCTGATGAGATGAGGGGGCAATCTCGGGATCTACTAAACCTGTTTGAAAAATTCCTTTAGTGTTGGATAGCCCATTTACCAGCTATGTTTGGTCCCATATTATAGGGGGCGAGCCTACTGAGAATTTCATTATAGTAATAATACCGTTGCGTTGTTCCACGAGCCGGCAATAGAACCCAAGACCTGCTGCACTACCGATACAGTCACAAAATTAAATACACTTAAAATAAAGTTATATCGCTACTACGGCTGTCACATAGACGGTAATTTCAATTTATTTACTGGTACCTGAAATACAAACAACTTCTCTATTTCAATAGCACTAAGAAATTAAATTGTTTAACAATATAATTAATTTCTCTAGCTCGTCTCTCTAAATGCAAGCAAAGGTAAGCCATTATACGTCAAGATTCAAAACCTTCAGCATTGTATGTAAGTGAAATGTGCACTTTGTGTGCTCTTAATTATTCAAATCTCATTGTTAAGGATCATGTAGCGTTGTAGAGTATCACAAGTGCATATTTAATCAAAAAGAACCTATTGTTGTAGTTTTCACAATGTTCTTTAAGTCGAAAATCGCTTGAAACTTTCTGCTTCTTTGTTTACGAAGTTTATACATATAAAGAGAGTTGGACGCAAAATATAATTATCATACGATATGGGTTCTCATTGCACTGGAGTAGCAAAATTATTCTTCTAAGGGTAAGTAAATGTGATGAAAATAAAATAAATATAATTTGTTGGAGGTGAACTCCGAAACAACTGAACTGATTTCGACGGGACTTACTGGCGGATAGCTAATGCCACAAATAGTAACATATCTTGATTTTGGAAAAAATATCAAAGTTCCGTGGCAAAATTAAAAATACTATGACATCGCACGCGAATGAACTCGCGGGCACAGCTAGTCTAAATGTAGAAATAGACTTTAAAAATTTGATTACATAAATTGTTACTCGAAGTAAGTTACTTTGTAAGTAACAAGTGAGTAATAGGTATAAGCGTGTTGAAAAGCCACGCGTGCTGAGAAACAGAAACAAAGTATTCTCTATACTGCAAACACACGTCTTAAAAGCTTTGGAGATCACTACTCAGCAATTTTAGTACCTCTTAACAGTTTAGTAGGTGGTATGTATATTTTCAATCTGTGTTGGATTTCTCTTATTTTCTGGCTTGAGATATAATTTTGTATTGTCGACAATAAAATTGATTTACCACCCTTAGAGTAAATGTCGTTTGCATCATCATCATATCAGCCCAACGACGTCCATTGCTGGACATAGACACTCCTCTCACTTATCGTTTGTCAATTGCTTAAGAAAATCAAAATGAGTACCAATAATAATTTTCATTTATAGGTTTTCTATACTGGTTGTTTCCCGTGAGTTCGCTCGCGTGAAATTCGATTCTCGTCCTAGTTCTTTTTTTATGTGCTCATCAGAACCTGACTGACTTCAGCGAATACTTGTATTTAAAAAAAAGCCAAATTGGTCCAGTCGTTCGCAAAATTTGCATGGTGATGGGATTCATTTATAGAATTCGCATGTTCATCACATAGAAACTGGCAGCAACTGTTGTGCAATAACATAGCAATCGCAATTGTACAATAAGTGTACAGGAAGCTGCGAGTATCAGATGATGTAAACTGATTTACCGCAAAGAGAAGGACCAAAAGGTCTCCCGGAGGGCCTTTAATCTAAAAGCTATTGAATTACACGCCCTTGAACTGTACTCAACTGATTTTTATTGATTTTTTTCCCTTTTATTTGATTTGTGACATGAGGCTGACTTACATAATTATATTTGCGTACGGAATTGACTTTTTATACCATGACGATGGCAGAAAAGGTTACGGCCAGCTTATTGGTAGGTAAGTGGTTACCGTAGCCTATGAAAGCCTAAAACACCAAGAGCATCACATGTGCGTTGCCGTCCTTTTAAAACCTCTTCTCTTCGCAATGAGTTCTTGACACCACTAGTCACCAGCAGAGTACAATTAGTCCCATGTTATAGGGGGAGAGCCTATTTGCCAATAACTGGGCATATTTCTAGACTCTGGGACCTTCTTTTATTGCCTGTAGCTGTTGCAGGCAGCATGGTAACCGGTTGTCGCAGCTCATGGACGCTGACAATGTTATGGGCACAGCCGTCAACACAACACCAACACCGGCTATCTACCTTGAGAAGATAGCTCTCTTTAAACCTCGTTTGAAAGGGGACATGTCATAGCGCTCAGGAACCATCGCTGCGAGAAGTTCACCCCAGAGCCGGCACGTACATGGGAAGAATGATCGCTGGAACCTTACAGTACTAGACTATATCGGCACCAGGTAGTGTGGGTGAAGCCTACAGCGGTGCGATGATAGGAAAAAGGTGACGATGGCACCAAATCAAGAAGTTCATTGAAGCACTCCCCATTGATAGAGCACGCAAGATCCAAAGTCTTTCCGCTGCTCTAACAATTCCAAACTGTCCGTAAGATTGGGATGAGCGACGATTCCAACATACTGAGATTTTTAAGAGAGAAATACCCAATACCGTTTAAGTCCGACCTAGGGATCGAACCCGGGCCTTCTTGCACTTCCGCCGTTATACACACTCCCGTTGCGCTACCAAGACATTCCTTTATCAAGTATAATAATTAAAAAAAAATGTTACCAGACCGAAAAATTGTTACCCATCCTACATATTCCAAACTTGCTCCCGTCTCAAGATTCTTTTATACGTATGCGTTAAGCGTAAATTCAAGTGACAGAATTAAACACTCTCATGACTACGTATGCTTATTAACAAGCCATTACAACGACCCCTTTTGTACCATAGCGTGAACATACAAAGCACGCATAAATCCTATATCTTTTGTGCTAATTTAACACCTTATTTTGCACTGAAACTCAACACGCGTAGTTTTTCATATAAAATAGAATAATAGCTTATTATGCGTACCGGTCGTTTTATATTTCAATGCTTAATATTTTCAAAATTAACAATATAATTGGGTAGCGATTCGAGTCCCCTATACAATGGACGGCCGTGCATTTAGACATCTGGCGATGAAAAAAGGGCGGATATACCAAACAGGGTCTCAATAGGGAATCGTGTCCCAAAGGCAAGCAATTCCCTCGTATATCTTCCATAAATCCCATGATTTATTCAAGCGAAAATATACTCTGTTGACATAATATTGGGTTCGTAATCACTTGGGCGGATAGCGGTCGTTAATGCTCTTTGGAATGTCACATTCAGTTGCATCTGAACATCCCTTAGAACACATTCGTTTTGATTTTTTCCGAAGTAAAAGGAATGTGATTTGAACAACAATTTTGTGTTGTATTTCTTTGAGTTTCGGTCTATATTTGCATGAAAGTTATTGAAGAATAAGTCGTCACCCTTTGTGGAAATTAGGTGTACCGTATAATTAGCGATTTTGTGAAAATTGTTAGGTAAACGCACCTAATGTAGGGTTGTCGTATTGCGACGTAATACAACAAAAATATAATAATCTTTTGACAAATACAATTTGTTACGATAATGTATTTTATTCAGACATGGTGTGACGTCATGGGGCGAATATCCAACGACGTGTTTGACGAAAATATTATTATAATCTAATCAATTATGTAGCGGGTGTCAGTGTTTCATACAAAGTTTTGTACATTTTGAATTCTCATAAAAGGTATACTTACAAAAATGTATTCTTATTAATAATAAACAAAAATGTCAAAATGCTTATTTTTTTTTATGCACTAGATAGTAACATAACTGTACTGTACCAATCTCATATAAAAGGAGGCTGTATTTCTTGCCATTAACAGACAATCCCTGACTGCGGGCAAATATTGAAAAATCTAAACAAAAACCTCAATCCCATTTCTGCCCGATCGAATCATCGAACCTAAGACCTCTTGCATAGCAGCGGTAAACATTCCCTCCACGCCATCGAGGCGTATTTTTATTAGAGGTAAATAATATTTGTTGTTTTTTTAAACATCAATAGAAATACATATTATGATTACCCACAGCCCTGAGAGAATTACAACGCAAAGTCGAATTGACTCAATTATGTATGGAGACTCAACCACTAGGAAACTCATACGTTGGCGCGCATATTTCCAACGCGTATTTACTTGTTCATAGCGAATAAGAATGTATAAGACTCCTCCCTCTTTATTTAAAAGTTTAGCTATTGTTGCCACTCTTAAGTGGTGTAGCAGTAGCACCCACATCCGTCACCATGCCGAGTAACGTGGGTTCAATTCCCGATCGAGACAAATATTTGTGTGATTAATAGATTTGCACTGCGTCGGTTAATTAATTGTATTTATGTTTTTAAATTTCCCTGCGACACAGGACTCGATCCAAACTGCGAACTATGTCAATAATAAAAAGTCCTCTATTACGAAGAAGAAACAAAATATTATATTATTATTTATTTTAGACAACCCTAGTTACATAGTCCGATAGGCTACCAGAGTTCGCGTGTTGACCACTCCCACAATTTTGTGCTATTAAACTATTTACCAAGTAAAAATTACAATGTAATCTCTTTGTTGTTGAGTCAAGTTATGACTGTAATTTACCTTCAAAGCTGTGAAAAGGTTACCTTAGTTCCAATAACTCTGTCATAAGTGGCTGTAATTATAAGTTTGAATAGCTATTCGACCAACAGCTGCATTACTAGACTTGCGCCCGGGTCCTATTCCCAGTTGAGACAAGAATGGTACTCAAATTTTCTTGAATTTTCCGACCCGAGCATCGAAGCACAATAGCAGTTACGTTATACGGATAAATTATACAACATAAATATAAGACAATTAAATTATTGCCCGGCACTACCCTGCCGGAATAGGCAGGGAAGTGCTTCATCACCCATCATCACATTACCACCACAAATCCCCATCACCGATAAAAAACTTCATCAATAAAAATCTTCTTAAAGTTTCACATTTCTATTCTAGTTGACTATGTCTGTTATATGTATATATATATGTCTATGTCTATGTCTATTATTACTCAGTCCGAGAGAAATTAATTAAAATCTTTTTGACGTTAATATTTTCCTTTCATCTATTCTATTAGCGGCTTTGTTATTTCACTCGACAGAATATGAAATTATTAATTTAGATATTAAATGCAGCATGAGTGTTATTATCACGTCTTTGATCAAATTTTAATATTTTATGTTTCATCTATTTTGATTATTGCGTCAAAGCATCGCGATAGATCTATATTTACGTTTTTTAGTAAGATCTTTTTAATACTTTTTTTAAACATAACATAACATAGCATCACGCCTTTTTCCCTGAAGGGGTAGGCAGAGGTGTTTCACACCCACATTTCGCCAGCTATGTTTGGTCCCATGAAATAGGGGGCGAGCCTATTGTCATCAACCGGGAACATTTGTTTACCAAATTCCGGGAAAATCTTAATACTGGAATTTCATGATAGAAAAACCCAATACCATTTTCACCCGACCCGGGAATCGAACCCTGGACCTCTTGCACAGCAGTCGTATACACTTCCCGCTGCGCCACCGAGGCAGTTTATACTTTTTTTAATTTACGTTCAAAAGTCAAAGTTCTCAGATAATAATAAATGCAAATAAAGATATTATTGCCCATTTAGTAGACTTAGAAGTAATAAAGATAGGAATTTGCAATTGTAAAGAATTTAATCCATAGTTTGCCATATTTAAATTTATTACAATTAAATGGAAATATATTCATTTACAAATTACGAAATGAAGGATGAGTAACGAACGCCTATAACTTCTTGAATTAATATACATTAAATGTTCAGTCTTTATGGTTGTAACGCCGACATTTTGATTTATATTTAAATTGATCAACTATAAAATATTATACAAAACTTTGAAAATTTCGATTGTTATTGTTTGTAACTATCGAAGCTTCGCTTGTCTTTTGTGGAAAGTTCTATAGTTTGTTATTCGTTAATCTTAGAAATAGTAAAAATAAGAAAAAATAAACAACTTAGTGTTATGTAGGTGGGCTGTTTGTTGTGAAAGGTTGTAAAATAATATTAACTGACTTTAGTACCTATATCTTTGCTATGTATCAGATCTATAAAACAAATTATATTATTTTTAATGAGATATTCTTGCAACATAACAATCGAAGTCGATCCCTAAGCTACGATTCAGACCAACCGGCTCGCATCGGCCCGCGCCGGGCGGCATTTTACAATGCGTTAAAGAACATTGAAATGTATCAACAGTAATTACAGTTCATATTTGCATGCAACTTACGCATAGTTACCTCCGTCGGCATCCAGCGACGCGTCGCGACGGCCGACCGGCTCCGACCGTAAGTTGCATGCAAATATGAACTGTAATTACTGTTGATACATTTCAATGTTCTTTAACGCATTGTAAAATGCCGCCCGGCGCGGGCCGATGCGAGCCGGTTGGTCTGAATCGTAGCTTAGACAGATCATATTTAAAGGGATATATATATTACACATAGGCACGTAAATTCATTAACAATTTCTGAATTTACAGCAAATATAGACCCAACCATAATCAGATTTGCAGAGCATAGCCAGTTGTTTATAAAATAAAAAAGCTTTTAAAATTATTTTGAAATTATTCGAGAATAAAATTAAATTTACAGATACAATTTTAAATAACTCCAAAGTATTTATATCAAAGTTTATTATCTAAATGGCTAGACATTATTAAAGTTTAACATAATTAATAATTCAAATATAAACTAATTGACAGTTAAACGTAAACCTCGTCATTGAAAGGGTTATAATCTTTTAACATAAAAATTGAAAACATTGAAACTGTGACTGTTAATTTCATTTTTACTGTGTTGAAGCACTTAAACTCAAATTAAACATTATGAAAGACATTCTACCGATACAACATAGGTATAAACATTTACGATATTGATAAAACACAACATCTCAAAACATAACTATAAAAATAAAATTTTAATAATGTCAACGGCAGTGACGCATCACAAAAAAAATGGATTTCAAAACAAACAAATGAATTTTGTAAAAAAAAGGGCTCGATATAAAAGTTTTGTGACCCGACAAATGGTAAGAGATGGTAATAAAATGGTAACGGATGGTAATGGGTTAGATAGTGGGCCGGTCTCGAATACCCCCCACCGTTCGCTACGGGTTAATAGCACAAACGTAGATTAATAAAGATGGGTTATATACACCATGAAGTTATAGTGGTTTTTACTTTTTCTGTGAACCTAATAGTAATCAAGGAATGAATAGGGTTTAAGGCGCGTGATGCCCCTGATGTTGCAGGCGTCTTACCATCAGCTGTACGTCTGTTTGCCAGCGTCGTGGTAAAAAAAAAACAGTTATACATCACATCTGCCATCATCATCATTATCATATCACCCCAACGACGTCCACTCTTGAACATAGGCCTCATCTAATTTCCGCCACAGCGAGCGATTTAACAAAATCATCATTCATTTTTCATCTGCCATCATCATCATTATCATATCAGCCCAACGACGTCCACTGCCATATTTAACAAAAATTAAAATCATATTTTTTTTTAAAATAGGTTTAATAGTATTATTAAAAAATGAAATTTATTTAAGTGTTGAATTCCGTCGGTCAACGTAGGCACTTCACACAAGTCAGCAGTCCCATTCAAAACAAAGCTACCTACCTGTAGCTTTCATAATCTATGTGACGAACGATCCACGGCTATTTCATCTAACTCTAAAGTATTTGTTTATGAATAATATCTTCTAATAGTTAACGTAATGTACGACCTAAACAAGTAGTTAAGTAACGGTATCTGATATTGATTAAAATTTTAAATGTTTGGGAATCATATAAATGCTAGTTTTATGCTGATATAAACATATTGTTGGTAAAGATGCGTTTACGCTGTGCGATTTGGCCGCAATATGCACCTACAGAAGTGTATGTTTATGATGGCTACGATCCCATTCTACCCTAACTACTTATGTATGGATAAAATTATGACCTGAGATCCGATTATAAGAAGATTGATTAACCTAAATTTTAAGTCCCGAACGGCCGGAACGTCCCGCCAGGCTCGATAACGACTAAAAATCGCAACTTTGCAAGCTTCAAGTTACACTAGCTCTCATCTAAACGGACCTTTACAATTAACCGTGAAAAGAATCGGGTCGCGATCGTTCTCAGCCAATGAAACATTAGTTTCTCGGTCAAGCTATGTCAACTGTCAATTTGTGATAACCCTCTCGCGGGTTCTCAATTTCTACCATAAAAATCACTTTAGAAGATAAAGCACCGTGTATATTACGGACTGTATCTTGGAAACTGTCCGCTATTTGATAAAAGTAATATCTTTATATTATTTTGTAGTTTAGGAATTAAATTAAATGACACTACTTATGTATATCTGGAAATTCTACTATTTTAAGAATTTTGGCTATCTATATCTCTATATATTGGAAATTGAATTTTAAGTTTGTATTTAATATTTTTGTAAAAGTTTATTAGTAAATTCGGAAGTGACTCAGTAGTGCAGTGGGACTCGGGAGTGTATACAACTGCCGCGCAAGAGGTTTGGGTTCATATGCCGGGGTCGTCAAAACGCCATTGGTTTTTCTGCCTGGAAGTTTTCACTACCAACCCGGAATGACGAAATGTACCTACCCGGTTAATGACATGACTTGTATTATATGGCACTAAACATAGTTGTGAAAATGTTGATGTAACGCACCTCTGCTAACCCTCCTTCGGAGATAAATGGCTTGTGGCTAAATTTCACAAAAAAGAAGTAAAATTCGACCTATTCCCACTACTATTTCTGACCAACTTCAATACATATTTACCATTTACTAGAATTAAATTAGCACCAACAATTCCAACCTTGGAGGTATTCTACCATGTATCCCAACTTGCAAATCCTCGGTTTAACCCTCCACATGTGCTTAGGAGATAGAATTTTGCACGCAACGGTGAGACCGAATACGCATGGTCTGTCTTAACTGCCGGACAGTGTGTGGGTTAACTAGAATTCGTTACCTTAATGCTTATGTTTAACAGAAATCGGGGTAGAAATAACCTGTTATGCTTTTTCCCGTTAAATATGGTAATGCATTTTATTAACCCGACTGCCAAAGGGAGAAAGATCGAAATTGATTCTTTATTTACTTATTGTAATATACCTATCTACAAATCTAAATTTTAATATACCTGGTCTATTTGTTTACTAAAGTTTTTTCTTTTTGTTTTCAGGTAAGACATTGATATTGCAAGCAAATCAAAGTTGGGTAAATAATTAAATATTTATTAATTACTTATATACAGCTATTATTCCATTTTCATCCACGAGATGCCTAAATGTTGACCATCTATGCATTTTGTGATGAATGGAAACCGACTTATTATACTAACACCTCATCATCATCATCGTATCGACTGTAGGATACTCAATGTTGGATATAGGCTTATACAAAAAATTTCCAATAGGACCGATTGAGAGCGGCTCATTCAGAGCGATTCTCCACAGCGTCATTCGCTTTTAAACTTACCCAAGTTTAACACATCTCCATGTGAACAATATTTAAATAGGTTACATTCCAAAATCACTAAGCTATTTAAAGTGTGTAAAAATTACACCGATTATACATAATGATTTACTTTTATTAAAGAAACGAGAGAGTTCAATGCAAATTTTACGAGCTCTTGACGCCTTATTTGCAAGATTATATTACAAATCGATACGAAGTACATACATTTACATATTTATTCACGTTAAATAAAATGCAGGAATTTTTTCTATAATGTATACAAAATTTCGGCCAGGAACGAATTAGACAAGCGCGCCAAAAGTTCCGTAGCATTTTTTAAGTTGATTACCTACCTACTAATTGATTTTAATTTATATCTATTATTTAATGCTGCCAGCCTGCTGGGCACTTTTCCGGTAGACAGTGGCGGAAGTATTTTATGAAGCCATTTTTTTAATTATTTCACCCCGTTTTAATTTTTTGTTTTTTTTTTTATTAGATTGTAAATATTTACTTTGCCATATCTCTGCATCACCCAAAGGTAGACTGGTAGATAATGCCTTACGCGTTAAGTCCGCCTATGCATTGTATTGTGTATGAAATTTTATTTAAAAAAAATAAAAATAAAATTGTTTTTTTTTTCTTTTTAATTTAAGTTAGCTGATAACCTTTATTATTTAATGTTAATGTTTATTTAACCACAAACTTGTTTATATAATGTGTTGGAAATGGATTAAGTCTTAAAAGTCAATCTCAAAACTTGAGATGATACTATTTCTATTCATCATCATCATATCAACCCAATGAATTCCACTGTTGAACATAGGCCTCACCTAATTTCCACCACAGCGAATTTCTATTTCTATTAAACAAGATACAATTATTAAAATATTTCTTTTATTTTCATATTTTCTTTGGACATTAATAAATGTAGCAATAAGAGAGTTATTTGGTAAGAAATAAGCTGTGTATCTGGAGTCTACATTTAACGAAAGTGATTCTAAATGAGTTCTTTTTTATTTTTCATATACGGATATACGGAATCCTAAAAACAGCAATATTAATCATATGGTAGTAAGTTTGTGGAACGTCACAAAAACGCATTCGATATAAACGCTAAAATTTATGCTACTCATAATAAATTTTATTATGTCGATTTATTGATATTACTCGTCTGTATTGATAGGTTGTGAGTTCGAATCCTACGCAAAGTATATTTTATAATGGGTAACAATATTTAAGTAGGTAACTTCTTGTTTATACCCGACTGCTGAAATAAGGGAGGGTTAAGGGTTGAAACACATGTAGTCGCATGGTTTTTTGTGCCAACTTAGTAACCGCGAATGTCAAAACGGATGCCTTAAATCGACATTCGACATATTATAGTCATTCTTATGCGCATCGGAATATTTCATGTGTTTCTAGACAAAACAAAAAAAAAAAAAATTATTTAAGTAGTATATCAGTTGTTTAGTACCCATAACACAAGCAAATATAATTGCTTACTTTGGGACTAGATGGCGCTGTGTGAATGTAGTAGGATATTATTATTATTATTATAATTGTAACATTGGAGAGTAGGTGTCTACATTATATTAAATCTGTGTCTGTCACAAATCCGAGGCAAGTGTGCAATAGCTCACGCCTCGCCGAACGTCGTCTATGCAGTATGCAGGCATTCCATGGCGAGCCCATTCTTGTGGTTCCCACCCGAACGACGCTAGTTCACTCTGTTAAATACTGCGGTTTTTGTGTTAATTCTGCAGTTTTGACACTTGTACTAACTAGTAATCCAAAAAAAAGTGATGGTGGTCCGGGTGGCCGAATGGATTATTGACAGGCATGCAAATCATGCGTTCCGAGTTCAATTCCAACCGGCAGTACCAATGTGGATTCCACTTTGTGAAATTTATATGTACTAGTATTATAAGTAATTGGCCGATGTAGCAAAGATGCCGCTCATGGCTCATCATCTAACAAAAAAAATAGGTAATCCTACTAATATGCGAATATTGTATGGATGGCGAATGTAGGATGTTTGTTAGTCAATCACGCAAGAACGGCTGAAAAAATCTGCATGAAATTCGGCACACAGATAGATTATAGTGCTGAGTAGCACACACTTTTCCCCGCGATATCAGTATACACTATGTTTGGGGTTCAATACCCGTTAGACAGATATTTCAACAGCCCAAAACTATATTGTCCCCCGTGACGTAATAAGGCTTTTTCTCTAGTACAAAAACTGCATTTTTGTATAACCCACAGATGTATTTCGTATTTGCGTAAATATAAAACTTTATTGTCATATAATAAACTGGTTTTCCTTTACTATAACCATATCTATGGCAGGTTGGTAAGTTATTCTGCCATAGACACATTTTCCTCGTGTTTTTACAACTTTGCCAAGATAACCAGATGAGCCATATTTACTTTATTGTGCTATCAGCATAAAAATTAACTTTGTATATTACGAATGTTTGTTTATCGTAGATTTTGCGAAAACAACACGATTAATAGATCTGTTAAGTTATATTTAAATGATGCTTCTGATAGATTGCTTTGATGACACAGAAAGGTCCCAGATTCTATTTCCAGGTCGTAGAAATTGGGAAATTATATCAGGTTATATAATATGAACTGGAAATCTTTCTTTCTGGAAACTTGTGCAAAAAATCATCAAATTATCTAATTTATATTTGGAAATTGACCCGCTCATGACAATACGCTTGGTATATATATGAAGTCCCTGATTCCATTTTTAATTGATTTTATTTATATTCCTAGTTCATGAGTTTCTATTCACCCTGTTTTACCACATTCACTTATTTTGTGACATTCCGTATCAGAATAATTCCACTTACACACCTATCACTGTGACTGCTTGGGAGTCAGCATGAACAACTAAACAGTGATGAAACCTTGCGAGCACCAGCCATAGCTCACGGCTCACGTGTGACATAACACTCACTAGTATCCCAACGTCTTGCAACGCAGCGAATTTAATTATAAGTGAGTTTTTGACGAAGTTTTCTCCTTAGAAGAACCAAATTTACTAACTAGCAAATTACCAATCTTATCGCCCAAAACGTTTACCTACTTATCACTTAGACATCTAACAGATGTCGCTACCATCAATTCATCTTCACGTTGAATTAATCTGGTATGTATCCATAAAGGTCCTTTCATACTGTTGTAACCTCGCCTCCGCGGCAGAAATGTCGCCGGTCATTAGATAACGTCAATAGTCGTGTTGCAGCTGCTATATATTAGTATGATTTTTTGTAACAGCTTGTTTTACTGATAGGACTATTAGCTGTAATTAGCATGATTTTGTATTTTAGTCTTTCTCTTAATAACACTGGAAGAATTTTAAGATTAATGACTGTATGTGACTGTAAATTATAATATTGATTCAGTCCTGATTCAGTCCTGGTTGGCAGATTCACCGAACTACATGTTAAAAAGGTTCGGTGAGCCTGTCTACTAGCTGTGGGGTGTTACTTTTTTATATTTTTGTTACTTTTTATTTTCATTATACTAACATAGTCTATAAGTTATATTGTTACTAACACTCTATGGATCTGTGGTCTGATAATAAATGATTTTTATTTTTATTTTTTTTAATATTAAACACTAACTTTAACCAGTTAAACTAGTACAAAATTAAATGTTTAATACCTACACATTGTGTGTATGATAGGAAATAGAGAGGTTTATTTATGTATGATTCATGCTCAGTAACACCCACATTATCCGTTACTGTTCCACCTTCAGGAGTTACAGCGTGATGTTTTACCGTCGGGAATCTACAAAGTAAACAAACTATCTAGTGGAAAACAGCTTTTTTATTCGAATTGCTAGTTGTAATCAATTTTTTATTAAAATGTCATATACTTATTGTTCTTTTTCTAAAATAATAATAGTAGCCTGAGTTATATCTTACATCTTCATCACTGCTATCATCAGTGAAAACCTGTCCAAATCAGTCCGGCCGTTTAGAAGAATAGTCGGAACAAACAGACCGTATTTGATCCTAAAATAAATTTAGGTCGTAGATATGAAAGATGTTTATTGTAGGTCTGAAATTACATCCTAAACTTCCTACTCTCTGTGAAAAAGGAAGATATTTTTATTGCAATATTACAACAAAATGATTAATTAGATGTTATATGACAGTTTACAAACAGTTTATCCTTCATTGCTCTTGCGTGGTAGCAAGCAGTTTCATCATTGATAATCTCAATTACAAGGTAATTAGTCGGTCAATAGTAATGTTGTTAGTTTATTCGGGAAACTGAACTGATTTTGTAAACGATCTAGTTTTAAACATCAAACAAACATGTGAATTAATTTCCAAAAGCTGTTTCAGTTTTGATACCTGCCTATGGCCTGGATATTGGGTTCAAAAACGATTATTATGACTTTTAGGACTCTTGTCGCAAGAGGTAGATCATCAGCAACCCATTAATGTCCCACTGCCGGGCTCGGGTCTCCTCTATGTAGAGAGCTGAGAGGGTTTAGGTTATAATCCATACACGCTGACCTAGTGCGGGTTGGTGGATCAAACATACACTTAGAATTTCTTCTAGGGTAGGGTAGGTATGTTTTCCTTCACCAGTACACTGCACATGGTGAGTCACTTGACTAGTACATATAAATTCCACAAAGTGAAATCCACATTGGTACTGCCGCCGGTCGGGATCGAACTCGGACCGACTCTTAAAGGTACAAAGTTCTAAGCAGATGGAGCCGTGGACAACAATATAGAATTGTTTTTTTCTGCTATCAAGTAGTGATGTATAGAGCTCATTGGGGAGGTTATTACCGTATATATCTCTAAAATCAACCATTATAAGTATAACTATTTTATATTGGTTCATTCGCATTTCCAGAAGACTACGGATCTCTAAGTTAATATAATTCTCTATTCCTCTCGAGGACAAACAGAGACTGGCCAGGTGATCGATCCAAACGACCTCGTTTCAACTATTGTCAAACACTATTCAATGTTTTTTTGTTAAAGACCCTTTCAGACAAGTTACAAGCGCCGTCCGTGCGACATGTCGTTAAGCATTATAATAACTTTACTATTAACTTCTATTATAAATACATAAATTATTTATTATAAAAGTTAAGATGGGTGTATGGATGGATGTTTGTTACTCAATCACGCCAGAAAGGCTGAAAGGATCTGTATAAAATTTGTTAGTTTGAACACATTAATCTCAATAACTAGCAATTCGAATAAAAAAGCTGTTTTCCACTAGATAGTTTGTTTACTTTGTAGATACCCGACGGTAAAACATCACGCTGTAACTCCTGAAGGTGGAACAGTAACGGATAATGTGGGTGTTACTGAGCATGAATCATACATAAATAAACCTCTCTATTTCCTATCATACACACAATGTGTAGGTATTAAACATTTAATTTTGTACTAGTTTAACTGGTTAAAGTTAGTGTTTAATATTAAAAAAAATAAAAATAAAAATCATTTATTATCAGACCACAGATCCATAGAGTGTTAGTAACAATATAACTTATAGACTATGTTAGTATAATGAAAATAAAAAGTAACAAAAATATAGCCTATGTTAATCATTGTACCGCATACATTCCACGATTCTTACAGTTCTGTCAGAGCGACATATTCTTGCTTGCTTGACCTATCCGAGTAAATCAAAGTCGACGTCAAAATCACATGAAATAAACATAGACGATATCACATGCTTACATCTGTCATGTTACTTCCAAATTTAAAAGTGTATAATACGATTTCACACAACATTAAAAAAAAACTAACTGTCAAAAATATTCTCAACTAAACAAAAATCATGCAATTTTAAACCCTAAATCAATAGAAACTAGATAAAAATTGCAATACAGAAATTTATAATATTCATAAACAAACTTTTAAAACAAAACACAATGCAATTTTGAACCTAGAATGAATAGGCACTAGATAAAAATTATATTACGCATGTTTAAATTCCATATTCAAACTCATATTCCAATGAACTCATACGCACACACTGTCAATGTAAAACAGGTATAAATGAAATTAGTCTGTCTTTCAATTTCTATCTTCTATCCATTGTATAAGGTCCAAAATTGCCTATTAGTGTTTTACGTGTTATAGCTCTTTTCCATTATGAGTGAGACACCCGATATATCTAGAGTGACGTATGTGGTTTTACACCGGTGCGTTTGTAGATCGTGTAACAAGTTATGACGTGTTCAGTAGAGCAAGTTAGCCTAGATAAGATAATGACGTCAGACACTAAATAATTATATGCATGAAGATTACAAGGCTTTCGGCTTGTACTGCGAATATAATGGCAGATAAACCAAATCTGCCGCCGTGGCGCAGTGGAAAGTGTGTATTACTGCTGCGCCAGAGGTCCCAGGTTCGATTCTCGGGTCGGTCAAAAATGATATAGTGTATAAATGTATAGGACTTCATGCATATTTCATTCGTAATGTTGTAAAAGTTAGGCATAAAATACTTTAATAGACAAGAACTAATTTAAAAAGATTGAAATAAGAACATTGGTATTAAGAAAAAAATTGAAAATGCAATGTTTCATTACCTGCCTACCCAACACATGAAAACTTTATTATACTTTACTATTTCGTAGAACAGTTATAAGATAGATTCTACATCATAGTTAAAAGCAAAAATGTTGCGTCAAAAAAAATTTTATCTTGCAGCGAGTTAATCGCTGCCAAACAATTAAATCAAGCAATATTTATATTACATTTTTCCTTGAAAATTTCTAAGAAAATCAGCTGCACTTTTAGCTTTGTATGCCTCATTCATCAAAAATAAATAACACAGACAAGAATCAATATGGCAGCCATATTTAACCCTATAATGTCATCCCGGGTGCTTTAACCCGCCTGTCGCCGCAGACGGTCTCGAAGACCGTCAAGTGTCCTGTAACCCTATACTGAAGCCGTATTGGACAGGTGCAACTCACGGTTGAAGGGTTAAGGGGTGTTTTTGCACAACGCATGATTGGCAAGGGTTATGTGCACATGTTGTACTAGAAATATTTTACGTGAAATGATGGATAGATGTTAATATAAGTTATATTAAAAATGTTGAAATTATAGAGACTAGTTTGTGTCCGCAGCTTCGCCCAAGTGGCCCAAGTGAAGACATTATTGGTATAAATTAACTTAGTATAGTTAGTATGTTTATGCCAGGCTATTCTACTATTCGTATGCAAAAAAAACTCAATCTCTTGAAAAAATACAATATATAACGTAAATTTTAAACCGTTTTCCATTGTTCACTGATTTAAAACGACGACAAGAAAAGATCCTTCAATATTCATACCGTAGGGCGAAAAGTTAGTGGCATGAATCGACGAAAAAACCCGCAAAAGATAGATAAATAGACTTTGAATCAAATAGAAATCTAATATTATTATTCAGTTCTAATTTTTATACCATTTTTATGCGACAAACAACTATTCCTACATACACATTTATAGCAACGCAACATTGCCATGAATAAACCTTCAAATTTCCAACTCATTGATTCTCAGTCTCGTTTCTAGAAGGAACAAATCATTGTCATCAAAATTTGAGCGGCAAGTCTCACATCTCTCCCGCACTTACAACATAACAAGAAAATTAAACGGGTTAACATTATAACTGTGACACAACCCTGTAAATACCAGTGGGTATATAATACCCCAAGAGACCTAAACTGAATACAAGCGACATTGCCTGGAATTACGTTATTACGGTCCAACCTCCTACTGGTTTGCTTTAATTAATTTAAACTGCCGAGCATCGAACCTAACACCTCAGTTATATAATTTAGCACGTCGCTCTGAGCTGAGATTCGTGCTTAGTGTTGTTGGTAATTATTATAAGGTAGTATAATTGAAGCTTGAATAATCTTGGATTAATTTGCACCTGGTTATTAGGACATGGTTTCCCAAAAGCTGTGATGAGGCTAGTAGGAGATGTGTTTTAAACTCACAGAAGACGTGCAGTGTGTTGATTGAAAAGGTAATTCGTCGATTCATACCTCGAGCTGTTGCCTCTACGCAGCTACGTTATAAAATAAGGATCTTTTTTGCCCACTGACGCCCACTGCTGGACATAGGCCTCATCTAATTTTTACTCGTTCATTAATTAAAAATTATAAACAAGAATATAAAATACTAAATACTTACTTAATAAGATACAATTCAAAAACAACTGAGTGTTGTTAAATCGTTATATAGTCCTTCTGGCACCTTTACTAGCTTCCATAATTATGAGCTATGAAGAAAATATTAATTCCCATAGGATCTAAACTCACAACAGCTTTGAAACAAAATATTTTCAAACGTCTTTGCCAAACTGAAAAAATAGGATATCCAATTTTAACGAATCCTTTTTTTTTTAGAAAGCAAAAAGTCTGTCGTCGGGGCCATAAATTTTGTGCCGGACGAAATGTATTATGTATGCGTACAGACTGTTTTTTTTCATCCTTTTGCTACGTTATGGCAATAAGATCGATTCGGCTTGAAATGTGACAAATTTTTAGGTTTAGGGTAGCGGTAAAATTCTCTAAATTATTATTAGGTATTATAAATTTCAGTGGTTGAACTTTATAGCATCGTTTTAGTAATATATTTGTTTAGTTAGGCTATCATCAGTAACCCATTATTCCCACTGCTGGGCTCGGCTCTCCTCTCCTCAGAGAGAGACTATACCTATATATTGGTTTACTAAGTAATAAAAAGTTCTGTCATACTGAAAATAAGTATTTTTGATCAACAAATTGAACCTGGTACCTCAGTATAGCAATCCTGCACTGTGGCACGAAAGTTCAACAAAAAACAGTGATAAAAGCTTTGAAACCAACTAAACAATTTTACAAAACCCATCATCACGCCTTTGTCCCAGGACGTAGGCAGTGGTACATCACTCCCACATTTGGCCAGCTATGTATGCTCTAATAATCATACCCCTTTTATTTCACATCGAGTAAAAACTATTATCTTATATACTTTTATATAAAAGGTTTACTTGAAGCAATACTTTTGCTGAGCCATAAATAAGCAAGTTTTTAGCTACAAACAGTAAAATAATAAGGATGACAGTCAACTTGTGCTCCGCATGTGCAACAAACATCATAACTAGTAAGGGCGCTGGTCGACTGTAAGCGATGAGCGAGTTTTTTTCAACTCTTAAGTTGTCGGTTGCTGTGGCGGAAATTAGGTTAGGCCTAGTTTAGAAGTGAATCTCATTGGGCTGCTGATATTGTTTCAACTTTTGGTAAAGTCAAAGATAAATGAGCAGCCAGCTAATTATTTATTAATATGGCCAACACGATGCCCGCTCTTATTATGAACAAAATTTAAAGTAAATTTACGTAGAACATAAAACCCAATGTAAAATTGTCTTTATAAAATTGGTCCTCCTGCCGGAATAACTGGCCTCCCCTGATTTAGGTATTGCAAAAAATTATCTTTCTTAAAAAATGTAAAACCCTATTAGCGTCACCAACCCTCTCTTGCGCTTGCTGACACCTTGAACGCTTGGATCTAGATAATGACATAAGATCGATTAAAAGTTCGACTTGACTTTCCACTGGTCATGACACTGGCTAATTTAAATAACGCAATGACTAAGTAAGTCTAGAGCCGTTGGTATTCACTTTCATTAATCATTTTTCTGTATAATTTGAATCCTCGAAGGAATTTAATCATAGCTCAAATGTAAGATCTATTATATATAGGTCTGCTATTTTTAACAAGGTCTATAATAGATGTGTATTCAAATCTTTTTGAAAGTATTTTTGGCTCTATGACCTTGAACTTAAAGAAAAGAAGGCAAAAAATAATCTAGTTCTACCATTTAGCTCGTCTGTGTAAAGTTTTCTAACTTCGTCTGTGTGTAATGGGGCATGATCCACGGGGCGAGCGGAGCCTAAGCCAAAATTTCCTATTCATGTATATGAATAGGAAATTTTTAAAATTTCGTATTCATATACATGAATAGGAAATGTAATTTAATATATTTCACACATAAATATTTAGATAATCTAATATATCATTAGCAAAAAAATACAGGGTCCCAGGTTCATAAACGATTTTTTGGACTGTCTAAAATGAGGTAAGTCTAGATTAGGTTCTATCTGTAGAATAATTCTATATTTTTAAAGTATATTCTTGCCATAAAAACTAAACTATAAAATTAACTCGCTAACAATGCCATCACAACCTTACCCCGACATATTCATTTTCTTTGAAACCCCTTCACAAGTTTCTAGACTTTAATAAAAGTGTTGGCTCTAAATATGTACCTACTGTCTCCACAACGGAAACTACCCTCACATATGCACCGAGCTTATAGACGAGAGAAAAATCTTCTCTCTAATTAGTTCTAGTGGGACTCCACCTTTATTAGAATATAGGTCAGTGTGTGTGAAGAGAGTGAGTGTGTGTGCATTAATGATAATTCTGGTGTTAGATTGTTCTAGAAACGTTGTCATTGGGAAATTTACCTGACACCTTTTTGGCTTTTTATGACGTTCATTAGTAGTTCATGTATATATGATCTTAATGAAAATAAAATAATATTTAATATGTATAATAAATTAAAATAAGACCATTGCGCGGATGGCGATCAAGGAGTCGCTTCTATCTGTATATATGCTTATATCTTCTTAACGTCACAACAAATTTTAGTGCGGTTGTCACCAATAGATAAAGAGGCTAACTGATTCACGAGAAAGGTTTCGTGCTGTCTTTCATTTTCAAAATTTCGTCCGAAAGTAGACCTACAAGCACGCTAGCCCACACGTGCACCATACAATTTTATTATAATGCAAATGTTTCCTATAGGTTTTGTGTATTTTTTTAATAAAACACAACTTCCACTTTTAATTTGAGACCTTAACCGGTATTGCCTGATACAGACTGCAAGGCTATGCACCATTATCCTAGAGAGTTTAGCTAGGGTTGTCAAACAGCAGTATATTAAGGAAATTTATTTTACTTTAATTAAATCGGATTAACTAATAACATCAATTAGAGTATTTTGACCTTAATCATCATTTTACATTGTGTACAATTTATGTAAAATATGAAATCTGAATAAAATATTTTTTATTCAGATTTCATATTTTAAAGTATTTTAAGTTTAAAACTAAATAGAGCATAAAGTCCCAGGCTAGTAAAGATTCATAATATAAAAAGATTTTTAAATTCGAATCACTAGTTACAAAGATAGCTCCTACATCCAAACTCACGAACAAACTTTACCTCCTTAAAATTAAGTACCTCGGTACTGTAAATTTGAAAGCAACATACATTTTTCTAGATTTATTCTGACAATTTAAAGCCAAAACAACTTATTGATATTACACACATCAAGACATAAATAAATTCTGTTTCATGATCTTGTATGATAAAGTGGGGTCTTGTAATCCACGTCTACCTTTGCGTGGACAACATGTACCTCATGGTGGGGTGTGGGGGCGTGTGACATCTATTTATTATTCAACACAAGCTGCGGCCGACAGAGGGACCCCTCAAGAGGGATCCCCTCTTGCCATTCAAGCTCAACTTTTAAGCTCCGTAAGATAAGATACATCGATATGTAAATATAGCATATGCTTTGTTTATTTCAAAAAAGTAGTTTTTGTCTATGGTGTAGTTGCTACTTCACGTTAATCTAAAATCATGAAATATGGCAAGAAGCAATATTAAACTGCACAAGTGAAGAAAAATCCGAAAACTGTAAATTGTTAGTTCACAGTACATGACTGTAATGCATTTAAAAATAGATTATGTGAGAGTTCCTGTGTGACGTTACTACACCTACATTTACGTGAATATTTATAAACAATATAACTTATAGTTATCGTTACCAATACATTTTAATCACAAAAAAAATCTATATGCGTACAGAACCCTAAGTGCGCGAGGTTTTTCTTTTTTATTAACGTTTTTATTTTATTTTTTGCAAAATCAATAAGATAGTAGTGACAACCCTATATACTAAGACGGCTATATTTGCATAATGTTTATTAAAAAAACAATCGCCTCTCATTAAGCCAAACGAAGCACTACTAAAGTACGATCGCAAACAAAACACTTTTGACAAAATTAATATCTATAATATATTTATAAAAGAAAAATTATAATATCAAATTACGAAATCAATTTGTGAGTCTTACATATTCATGTTAATTAAACTTTAATAATAATTATGTAAATATGTTTTGGATAAAAAATATCGCCTTAGAAATGTTCGCATAAAATATTTGAAGTTATGTTTATAAATAAGTCTTTGAACGCTCTAATTGACCAGCTCAATTTAAAAAACTCATACCACATAGATAGTATTGCTTCTGGTGAATGATCTTAAGAAGTTATTAACTTATTTTAAATTGTCGTCGTGCCGCAGTGGTGTGTATACTGTATATGACTGCTACATAATAGTTCCTGAGTTCGGTTCCCGGTTCGGGCTGACAATGGTATAGATTAATTGGAGATCACGATTAATCATCTACTACGATGGCCAAAATAGTACTCAGGTTGTTAAGTGACATGGTTTCTGATTATATATTTTCATCATTAAGTTCTGCTTAATTGCAGCCTTATTTGTAAAAATAAAAACTAGAATGTGTTAATAGGTATAAAATAAAATAGTGATTTAACGATTCTTGAGTTACGGTTATGGATCGGGTGTTGTATTTTACCAGTCCGATGACATATCAGACTTCGATCGAGCTTAAATTAGTACTATTTAAGACTTAATGAGCTATTGGTATTGGTATTTTTATTATTATTGCTGATTTTTTAATTTAATTTGTGATGACATCAGCTACTGATTATTAATTTCGTGGGACATGATGCAAAAGAGATATTCTAATTTAGAAATCAGAGAAATAAATTAACGAGTATGTCAATTTGTTTTTAAACTCCGCTTACTTCATTGGCAAAAAAGCATGTTAAAAAACTGCCAAATTTTTGGTACAAGTAGACAAGTAGTGTTCTTATATTATTTTGAATTGAAAATCTGGAGATTTAGGATTATTTTTATCGTGATACCCACGGCAGAAGCTAAAAGTTATACTTACTCATAATAACAACTTTGCTCATAATAAATCGTTTTACTATAATCGTTTAAAGAAATACTCAAGTGTCTCGTCTCTTGGATACCCCTCCCGGCTCCTTTCTCGACTAAACGCAAGATCTTCAAATGGCATTTGCCATGAAAATATTTACGGTATTTTACGCGTGAAAAGATTAAATTTCGCACCGAAATTTTGCGGTTTCACGAATATCTAGCGGAGTATTTTTAAGACATTCTCGTATCGGAGCGGGCGTATTGTTTTAGGAATACACATTATCCAGTTTACCGCTTTATTTGAGTGAATTTGAGTGTAATTTATTCTTCGGGTTATTGGAACACAATTTATTATAATTAGTTTCATTTTAACACACAATATATTATTCTGTTATCTGTTTGCTCATTTAGATAAATATTTTTCATGTAGTATCTGTGACAAAATAATACAAAACGGACGTGACAAAAAATAACAACAGAATTGCGTCCAATACATTTTAAAAATAACTATAAATCAGGGAATAAAGTCGTTTCATTTTCAAAATACGGTTATAAATTAGTTCTTTTTGTTACTCAAGACATAATAGGGGACATTTTAAAAGCTAATAATGATTAAACAAAAGATTGCTTTTTTGTTAGCGAGTGTACCTTCTAAGAAAACATTGTAATGTTCAACAATAGTGTTTTGTTCTTGTGGTCTTACTGTTTTGGAAATAAATTTAGTATTCTGTGTATTTATGAATGAGTGACGTGTGTTATTGAAAAATGGATTCATTGTATATGTTAATAGTGTCGATATTTGCTTGTAATTTTCGAGTACTGTAATTATAGAGGTATTATTCTAGTGAGTCCATAGCACACTTTCATAAATGTCTTTTATTTATTTGTGTATAGAAAACGGCTGCAGTTTAACTGTTTATGAACTCTTCTATTTTATTCACTAGCTTAGGAATTCGGACATTATGCTTTGAACGAAGTTTTACAACTAATATTAAATGCGAATGTATGCAAGGATGAATGTTTAGATGTTTATTACTTTTGTACTCTAAAACTGTATAGTGAATTTTGATAAAACTAGGCACAATAATTAATTATTTAATTTAATTAACAAATAGAACATTTTCGTCTCAGTAACATGTTTCCTTGGATTAGGCGGGCAGAGTCACGGAAAGTCCTCAGTCTTAAATTAATCAAAAAAGAAGCTTGTACTGGCTTGTAAAATAAATAAAATTGTATAGTAATATCATGAGTTACATACTTAATGGAGTAATGCTAATAAAAATAATTTCTTCCCATACAGAGGTATCATGGATATGGCTTTTTTCCGTTATGTGCGGCAGATTTACACTTTTAATACCTACTGCCTTTTTGAGCGGAAAGTAAAAAATACATCACGAATTTCCCGCCAAAATAAAATATTAATTAATTTACAAGGAAAAACGTATTTTTTAATTTTATCTCTCTGTGAATATATTCCGTTTGATTTGAGGCAAAGATGAAAATAAGTGATTCCAGAGGCCTTTGTGAGTATGCAAATACGTTTATTAACGATCTGCGGCAACGTTTCTCAATCTGAAGTTCTTGCGCTCCAGGAAATAATTATACTTAACCTTGGGGGTTATAGTGCAACATTAGAAATCCAGAAAAACGAAGTAGGCATGAGATAAAAAAAAAAATTTTGGGGAAGTGTATACGACTGCTGTGCAAGAGGTCCCGGGTTCGATTCCCGGGTCGGGTAAAAATGGTATTGGGTTTTTCTATCATGAAATTCCAGTATTAAGATTTTCTCGGAGTTTGGTAAACAAATGTTCCCGGTTGATGCCTCGCCCCCTATTTCATGGGACCAAACATAGTTGGCGAAATGTGGGTGTGAAACACCTCTGCTTACCTCTTCGGGGAAAAAGGCGTGATGCTATGTTATGTTATGTTAAAATATTTACAGTTATTATGCACGTCTCTCTCCTAAATCGTTCCTTCAGTGCGATCCGTTACCCTTTCCGTTGGCCATGTTCTTTACTATCCTTCTCCGTGTGCCCTGGTCCTTGATCATTCTTAAGGCTGCGATTCCACCACAGCCCAAAGCTTCGCTGATTAGATCACTCCATCATTTTGGTTCTATAATGGCACGTCTATTAGTTGTCATATCCAAACCGTTCTCGTCCCTAATTTACTGGAAGCCAAGCAAGCAAGCAAGCAAAGCAACCCATTAAGTCCCACTGCTGGGCTCGGGTCTCCTCTCCCCTAACTAGAGAACTGAGAGGGTTTAGGCCATAATCCACTCACGCTGGCCTACTGCTGGTCAGGATCGAACTCGGACCGCGTGATTTGTACGCCGGTCCCTTATCCATTCAGCCACCATCGCTTTGGAAGCCAGGCTTGTGCAAAATATTAACTAAGTACATTGTTACTAACCATAGAACTTTTAGGTGTCATCCAGATTAAAGAATCATAATAAATACATCTACGTTGTTAGGACGTATTTGAATATTACAAATAAAATATATTTTATTTTAGTGGGGTCTGTCCTTATAAAAAGTTGAGAAACGCTGACCTACAGAATTGCGCCTACTGAATTTATATCTTATTAATTAGGTTTTAGCAATCTATTGTTGTTTTGTCCTTGACTGTACATTTTCGAGGGTAGTTGTTTCATGGACGAATAATTTAACGTTGACTGTACTATAAAATGATACTAAAGATGGTTTCATATTTACGGAACAAAAGCAGACGAGTTAGTAATGAAAATTACGTTTTGTAAATTAAATTTTGTATTCGAAATTCCCATAATTAGTCCAAAGTTTGGTATTATAGAGCAAGAGACCGCGACGATCAGACCTTCGTTATTTCAGAAAATCTGAGAGTTTCTGCATTATTCTGTGTGTATTATTCTGCCTGATTGATGGCAATTGAGCCATGGCTGGTATTGAGGTCTACCATAGCTGGTGGGATGGTTTTATGTTTAATCCTTTGCGAAGACTTGTCTTTCAAAGACTTTTACTACAGTTGACCTTCTATGAATCACACAAACATTTGTCTCGTGTGGGAATCAAACCCGCGTCACTCAGCACGGCGATGTTAGTAGCGAGGCAAGCACCTCAACCGCTACGTCACGGTAGCAGCTCCCTAATTAACTCCGTGCTACATAGAAACAAAAGATCATCGACTACCAGAGTAATTATTACTCCTTTTGAATAACTATTCATCAGCAAAAACACAACATTAATGAGTACGTTCGTTTTTTATTTCGATTGAAAAATATCACCGTCTCCTCTGTATGTCTGTTCTATTCAATATGTCTGTTCTGTCCTATGTTCTCTTACAACACTCGCAATTACGAACAAGAACAACATCAAAACATCAAAGTTAACACAAACTCATGCGTATTCTAACATCGCTCGATTGAACCCATTTCAAAATTTCACCGCAAAAGCCGATTCCGTCGCCACTTCATTTAAATCCTCAATTTTCTACTCCCACACATATAATCTAATCAAAAACACCCTAAAAACACGACATACCTGACAAACACGTAACAGAATCAGCATAACACCCCTTTGGGGGAGGGGGTTGGGGGGCGAATAATCACACCCCAATGGGGAACGTAGTGATCAGCATCAAATATTCTGCTTTGTAACTGGATCAAGTCATTTGACTGGCATGGACTGATTGGCTGGCTAATTCGAATAGTCGCGTAGGTAAATATGTTTAAATCAATTACTAAAACGATATGACGTGTACTATCTGTTGAGTATTTTATTATAGAATGGGTTTTTTTTTTTTGTTAGATGCCATGAACTGGTTCTTTACTACGTCGACCAGTTACTGATATATTGTAGCGCCCACACATACACTTAGAATTACTTCTAGGGTATGTGGGTTTCCTCACGATGTTTTCTTCACCATCAGCAGATGGTAAGTCACTTGATTAGTACTTACTTACATATAAATACTATGAACGTGAAATCCACATTGGTATTGCCGGTCAGAATTGATCTCGGATCGCATGATTTGCATGCCGGCCACTTATTCATTCTGCCACCATCCCTTACTCTCGTTGAGAGGATTGAGAGGAGGAATTGGAATAAAGTTAGCTTAAATCCAATGCTAGACAAATAACTTTCACTACCCATCAGACCTGCGTTGGAAAAGCACGTAAGGCCAAGACAAATAGAGAGATATATGAATGGATTTTCGATAACCATTCGAAACTGCCTCGGATTAGCGGAGCTATACAATTCTCGCGCAAGAGTTGAGTTCTATTTTCGGCTCAGGAAAGAAGATGTTGGTATGTATTTCCTCTCATGAAATTTTCAGTAGCAGCCCGGAGTTTGAAATTATGCCCTAAGATACTGCCAGAACGCTATGCCCTATCCCCCAAGCCCAACAGTTCCGATTGCTAGTGTAAAAATAAACAAGACGCTTCAAAACGCCGACAAAAGGAAAATATCATCTGAAGACACTCATTACCCATAGAAATCCATCCAAATTAGTGTCACAACAAGCATAATGGGCAAATTAAGGGTATTTTTTTTTTAAAGGCGACACTAGAGGCGGCCGTGGGGTCAATTTGGGCTATAGTCATCGCAAATGACTCTGTACGTGCCCAATTACCTCCCCTCCGTCTACGCGATGAGTGGAAAAGGGAATGTTCACACGGTGCGACTTTTGGACCCTTTAATGTTTTGGGTCCTTATTTTTAAGACGTTTTTTGGATGGCGTCAAAATTGGCTGTAAATTGAACATTAGTGTCTTTTACATGAATCGATTTTTAAGTGTCGTTTTGTTATGGACCTACCGCATGGGTTGGTCAGTGTCAATAAATGCATGCATTATTGACGATTGCGTTGAAATTTTGTACACCGATGAAGTCCTTTTCTGCAATTTTAGCTTTTCCTTCTGTGACGAGAAATATTTCCGGAAAGATAAATAAATCTTCAGATACTGGTGACGTTATTTCGTATTTTTAGGAAACTGCTTAAGACCTAGAGGTCGCGGGGGTCTTCACTCCCGTCATTCTTTATTTGGGCACTGTTCAGTTCTTATAGTAGCTATATAGACTATAACCTTCCTCGATAAATGGGCTATATAACACTAAAAGAATTTTTCAAATCGGTCCAGTAGTTCCGGAGATCCTAGCGTTCAACCAACTAAACTTATAAACTCTTCAGCTTGTTTTTAAGGTCGCCTTCAAACCCTTTTACTGCTAAACCAGACTTATTATACGATATTTATGGTTGAAAACTGATTTTGCAGTTAGATTACCCGTTCTACAATAAAAGCCAACGGTTAGACTAACGACCAGTCCCACAGTATGTACTAACCCTATCAATGTACCAACACCGGTAGTCCTAATTATGTACGAGCAGGATTTTGATTCCGCAGCCATGACGGGCTGGTATTAAAGGGATGCGACGCGAAATTGGAGTTCCCTAAGTGAATGTGTAATGTATATTAATTAAAAACGTTTGTATACGTACTACTGTGGTTATGTTCGAACTTCGAAGTATAGTTGTCAGTGTGTTTAATTACATATGTTGATACAAAATATATTTTATGCTATGATGCTAAAGATAGCATAATGTATTCATCATTAATCTTCTAAGTAAATAGTTTAACAGGTATCTGTGAATAACACTAATATTTGTCACGTGTGAGAATCGAACGCAAGACCCTCGGCGATGTTACTGGTACGACCACCTTAACATTACATCCGAATTTTTAATTTCACCAAAAGATTAATTACTTATTAATACCTAATATTTTTTACTTCATTATTATAATATCATTATGTATTTTAAAATATGTGACAGTTATTTTCAAAGTGAAATTTATTCTAGTATCCTGATTCTGACCTTGGCAACGTTACTTAACCTCTGTATTTAACAATATTCTCTAATCTGCATTATTAAATTATAAATTCATAATTATAGCATCACAAAGCAGACTGCTATTCAAAGACACCCACGAAACATATCTTAGCTTTTTATGCTCAATAAAAATGTCATATTTATTTTTTGGTCCTCTCTTCAAATCATCTGTTTATCTCGGAATGTTTATTACAATTATAATTAAACAATAGTTTAGTTTTTAAAAATTATAAGAACAACATCTAGAAATGTTATCGAGATCAAAATGTCGGCAGCATTTTATTAATTAATTAATTCTTACATATTTTATAAGGTAACCTTACTGACTCCCCTTGACTGCTCCAATGAAAGGATCTCTGTTATATACTCATTATCCACTAAAAGCTATAATATAATATTTATTTTGTTAATAAATACAAGATATAGATCGTAGCGGTAACTACGAGTATACAGTCCTTTTATATTTATTTTGGCTTAGCATAACTCTGCTATAAGAAAAATGTCATCTTTTAATTTTTTTTTTATTTTCTTTTTTTATTTATTACGTTAGCTTTTAAAAGCTTTTTCATGACTTCATTAACAGCTTGAGATTAAGATTGTGTAAAACATATATAATAATATGTATAGGACATATTATTATATATGTATTACACAATCAGTGTAAAATTAGATATTAATATTTTTTTTTTTTTTTTTAGAAAACAACGGCCGCACTAGGGAACAAGCCCTGTGTCGCGGGGAGCTTTACAAACATGAAACTAACGGACACAAAGTACACCCAGACTAGAAACAAATATCTATGAATCACACAAATATTTGTCTCGTGTGGGAATCGAGCCCACGTCACCCAGCACGGCGATGTAGTGGCGAGGCGACCACCTTAACCACTGCGCCACGGTGACAGTCATATTAGAAATTGTTTACAGATAAACAGCATTCACTGTACAAAGTATCGATGTAATCAAATTTAAAAGTTTATCGCTTCTCGTTCGCCTTCACTGGAAATCAACCCTAAAAATTATTATATCTAACACAGTTTTTTTCCAAATGAAATCCACAGAGAATTCCCATCAAGATCCCATGGCCCTTTGTCTAAAGCCCACCCTTTGCTTTATTTGGCATAAGTAGGAAATTTTAATGGGACACCATAAAAAGCGTCCGACGAATTTTAAACATTTATTGTTC
The DNA here is from genome assembly GCA_905147015.1 of Laspeyria flexula. Lineage (NCBI taxonomy): Eukaryota > Metazoa > Arthropoda > Insecta > Lepidoptera > Erebidae > Laspeyria > Laspeyria flexula. The sequence goes on from LR989974.1 coordinate 763,270, forward strand.
AGCCGAAGGTCTTTATGAATAAAATATGTATAATATTATATTTATTATATATTTATGTATCGGAACTGTTTGTTTTGCTTCTTATCGCAGACGTGATCAGATATTTGTGTGCCTTTTGAATTAAATATGGCGACCGGCAACTTATGAAAGATTACAAAGAAAGCCCTGCGGATTCTCGACACTTGAGTTCTTGTGAATTGGTTCTTTGTGATATGTAGGTAATAGTTCTTTACTTTGAATACAATTAATTTGTTTTAATATAAGTAACTGAAAGAAAAGTGTGTATTTTATTTTATCTTAATTTTTTTTGTTTATTTAAAAAAACAACTACTAAACTTTCAATGAAAAAAAAATTGTTTTTTTTTATGTCCGGAAATTCCTTGGAGGCCTTTTAAGAAATTATCAGAGTTCCAATCTGATTATAAAGTTTTATATACTTACTTACCTAAGTATTCTAAACACCTTCTAAACGCATTTGTAAAAAAATAACCAATTGAAATAACAAACTATTCCAAGATACAATTATAGAAGAACCTAACATAATAGAAGACAACAAATCTATATATAAAACTCAGCGAATAATTCGTTGAGAAATTAACGCAGTTATTTAATAATATTCTCAGTATCCTACAATAGAATGCATTAGTATTACTTTAGACGTTCCCTTTTAGGCTAGACTTAGGTCTCTGCCGCATAAATCATTACTACTTACTCTCTCTTAAATATTTAGGAGGCTACACACGTACCAATTTGGTATCCAATCCGATTTTATCAAGTATTTGTCCAACGATTTAAGCACGTTGAATCGATTTCTGCCTCATTGTTGCTCTAAACTTTCTAAACGAAGAGATTAAAATAATTGAATAATAACTGTCAAACTTAATGTCAGTTTTTTTTAAAGCAAAAAGGTGCATCCAATTTTCCAGACATGCTGCCAATTTACCATCACAGCCAGAGAACATTCTACATGATTGTGACCAAAACTACAACTGGCCGAAATCATTGCCTAGTGCGCGATTTTTCTTAAATATGGAGTAACGCAATTTAATTCTTCATACTCGGAACTTTTCGAACTGTACCGATTAATTGTATAAGATCATGAGATCAGACCGTGAGTGGCTGATTTAAGTGTAAATTATTCATATAGAGCCGCTTCCATTAATCGGTTGCTACTGTGGTTCTCGATGTATCCAGACTTAATTCTTGATCAATTTTAAATTGGGTTTTGTACCATTTGGATGTAAATACTGTAGTGATTTTAATATTAATTTAACGTAGACGAGATTACCCAGCTATTGTAAATAAAATTTAAGTTGTCTATATAGAATTATAGAAATAATAATATCCCATTACCAGTTACTAGGATGTTTGAGTTATTCACTCCAATTCCTATTTCTACTCTACATTTACCCAACTAGTACTTCTATTAAATACCTTAACTGCAAACATAACCGACTCTGTTAAGCTTTTCAATAACCTGACTGTACTTATTGAACTCACTCAATAGAACGACTGTTCCAGAATTTGAAAATCGAACGTTCAATGCATATTCTCATTTTAAATCCTCCTTTGAATATGGCGAGACGTCTGTGCGCCGTCTCAGGCGACACAATAGTGATAATGAAACATGCATTATATCGCCTTTTGTATTTCCCCCACCACTTTCCGCGGCCAATCATGGCGCCTTTGAGTCGGACGGAAGGCTAATGAATTTAGAATATCTTGAATATTAAATCTCTTGGATTATACGAGTTGGTATGGCACGTTGATTGAAATTGTATTTTTAATGTGTATCCGTATGTTAAGGTCTGTTATGTTTTGTAGGTAATTTGTTTTGGTAAGCTTTTCCTAAAAATATATTATTATTACCAATTTTTTTATACAATACTAACAATCATCAGCAACCCATTAAGTCCCACTGCTGGGCTCGGGTCTCCTCTCCTCTAACTAGAGAGCTGAGATAGAGAGGCTATAATCCACTCGCGCTGGCCTAGTGCGAGTTGGTGGATCAGCATCAGGTACCACTACAAATTTTATTTCTGAGAGCATACCCTATCACACAAAAGTTATTCAAATAATCTAACACATAATACACATTTGAATACAATTATACGAAAGGTAATATCGAAATGTTCCCGGGAATATCCCGGGATCACATCCCAGCACTAGCGTACGGGGAATTACAAATGTAGTTATTGGGAGTCACATTTGATATTGAGATACCATATTTTATACGGGAATATTACGTCAAAATTGAATTCCGCGCGGAAGTCCCGGGAAATGTGCGAACTAGTCATATGTGATGAAAATGGGGGATGTTGAAACGTAAAATTAAACTTGAAATGAAATGAGATATCTCATAAGGAAATTTATTTCATATATTTATTGGTAAAAATTGCTTTTTCAAGGTATTCAAGCGCTGCTGGGGGAAGTTAACGAACATTTAATTCATGTATTTTAAGAGAATGTCACGCGTCCGTGCGTTTTGTGTTCGCATTGTGCGTTCCTTGTGTTGTATTACGTTACATAGACATGTCCACACAAGATGCGTTCTGATCGCCTCGGTCAACCAGTACTACGTTAGCAACATAAATGTAGTACTAGTTAGGTTTTTTGAGTTTTTAAAAATAATTCAAACGGAATAATGGAAAAAACATAAAAACACTAATGAACAAGTGAAAAAGTCATTATGATGATGGCAACCAAATAAAAGGTGGACAGAGCCGCGCTCAACAGCTAGTAATACAATAGATTAATTTGAAACAGTTTCAATCACTAATATACATGAGTAGATATCCATGTCTTTTGCAATCGAGTACACATTCAATATGCCTCCGACGCCGTTAGATCATTTGCGGTGGGTCACACCTAGTGATGGGTTACCCGGGATTGGACCCCGGAGGAATTTATTATTATTACTTTTTTAGAATGGGGAAACAAGTAAGTTAAATTGATTGGATAGAGATCTACCTCAGTGGTTGCGCAGTAACAAAATCCTCAACAAGCCTCTCCAAAACAAGCGTCCGTAAACTGCGGTAACTGTTTACCAGAAGGTGCACCGCATGCTTGTTAACAACTGTGGCTGTCAAAAATCTCAGTGACCTTTACATCACGATTTGTGTTAAAACCAAAATTTATAACCAAATCTGATAATTGTTACACTTCGCTGTAATATAATCGATTCAATGTAATTAGAGTCAACGATATAATTATAATCAAGTTTTTATATACATGGGTCTGTTAGTCATTATATTTTAAAGACGTATCTTTAATTAAAAAAAATTAAAACTACAAATACCATAACTAACCAATTTCTCAGCAACTAAAATTGACAGCTCTTTTAGTACTCTAATGCTGCATCTCCAAAACAGAGACATAAATAAATCCCGGAAAACGGGACTACCTAACAAATATGGTACATCACTAGTTATGATAGCTACAGCTCGTAGACATAAGGTCTGAGTGAAACCGCAAGCGACGCCCGGAGACGGCAGTTGTATAAATTGGTTCCTTCGATTATATGCCCCGTTGCTCTGAGGCAATCGATCGGCCGAAGGTGTTTCATTATATACCATAGATTGCTTCTTAAACGAACTGTGAGAAAGGGTTCAGAGAGATTTGCATTTTTTGAGAAGGTACACCTGAGCAGGTTTCCTGGAGAATACAGTAATTGTGGTACATAGCGTAACGCTTTTTTAGCCAAAGAGATAGGCAGTCCCGCCCACAGGTGACAGCAGTACTCCATATGGGGCCGGACTTGCGATTTATACAAAAGCAGCCGTTGGCCAGGTGTGATGTACTGCCTTGCTCTGTGGAGCACACCGAGCTTTTTGGACGCCAACTTGTGCAGTGCTCTTGTCGGCTTATAGTTACTCCCTTAGTCGCCTTTTACGACACCCACGGGTTGAAATGGGATAGTGACATTGCGTATTTTTAATTCGTCTCTACACGGATTCCAGTTATCGTAGTTTTTTATAAATTGAATAGTTCTTTTATCTTTTTAACCCACTTACCATCAAACGTATAAAAATTCATAGAGCAAAGTTCATAACCGATTGAAGTCAACTGGACATGATAAAGTTAATAAAAGTTTACTTTCGCCCGCGGCTTTGCTTGAGCACGAACGGAAACATATAAGTAGGATGTAAAGTATTCTTGTAGACTGCAGCGGCAGTGTACACTACTGCGCAAGAGATCCCGAGTTCGCGTCTCGGGTCGTGCAAAAATAATAATGGTTTTCCCCGTCTTGAATTTCTCAGGAAAGTCGGAGGAGATCATTTGTCCGGTTTATGGCAATTGGCTTGCCCCCTATCCAAATTCCTTTCTCCAAATACTAAAGCAAAAAATCATATTAATCCGTCAAGTTGCAACACTTTGGACTAGGTGGAACTTTAAAAAAAAAATGCCCCAAAAATTTATTTCCACAAAAAACAGAAAGGACAAAAACAGACTAACGACTTATGTACCTATTTATATTATAAGCAAATATAATATTAACATTATACACGGTCGAGTGAACTTATATGTAGCCTATAAAACAGCTTTATACATTGAATACGCCCATTTGACTAAGTGGTGCTATAGAATAGCCCAAGTATACCATAACATAAATAATTTTATGTCTCATCTTATAGTTTTTGGATCAGTGTTCACTATAAAGATCTGTGTCAAAGATTAAACGTAAACAGCTGCGTCATTTCACATAAAACTAGCTTATCATAGTCGCTCGCGTAAAAAGAGTCTATACTATAATAACCGGAAGTGCGCTGCTTAAAAAATCTTAATACAATTTGTCCTCAACGCCAGCACTAATGCCCCGGGGGACCAAGTACACGCAAACTCGAAAAAAATTACATAAATATTTGTCTCTTGTGGGAATCGAACTCACATCAATCGGCACGGCGAGGCAACCACTTCAACCGCTATGCCACGGTGACAGTCAAAAATTTGATAGAACACAACTAAAATATCAAAATCAGTCGCCTCGTTATCAACTCTCAAGATCTTTGATGCACATTACATAGAGTATTATTTATATAATTACATACTTATAGTATCCGTGTAGTGACGGATTAAGAATACATAATGTCACTACCCTATCTCAAACCGTGGGGGTCGTAAAAGGCGACTAAGGGAGTAACCATACGCAGACAAGGGCACTGCCAGAAAAGGAAAAACTCATCTGGCCAGCGTAGTATAGCGGGCTAAATTCCCTCCATATTCTTTAGAGGAGACCCGTGCCCAGCAGTGAGACGTTTGTGGGTTGAATTGATGATGTACATATGTGATCCAAATGAAATAAAAAATATGAGTATTGAATATTGACAGCACTTGGAGGCCCTAATAATGGCCGGTGTCGGTGTCTTGTGTGCAATAAAGTGTTAAAACAAACAGACACAATCAAAGCTTATCAAATACCCGCAACTGCATTGCAAGGGTCATTTATTCACAGTACAAGAAACATCCCACACACTTAACAGCACACAAGGTCGTTGACCCTCTCACAAAACTACCCACTAGAGTAATAGCAATCCACAAATAATAACATTATTCACCACAACCGCAAGATCAATTCGCCACGGTTAAACTTCTTATTTTTGTATCATTTGCTCTAACAATTTGTTCTGTAGTTAAGCTTTTTGTAGACGAACCAACTTTATGTTGCGATACATTTTTTGTAAAATCAATTCTTTGCCATTCATTCAATCATCCAAACACTATTTGTTTGTATTGAAAACCTAGATCTCGTGACAATCCCTCTTATACCTATTCCCATCACTATGACCCAGGATGCTACCATCACCGAACTGACGCTGATACTCGAGAAAAGCTTCATCATCATCATCATCATCTTAACCCATAAACGTCCCACTGCTGGGCACAGATCTCCTCCAAAGATTGTGGAGGGAATTTAGCCTACGAATTTAGTATACGGGTTTATACCAAACAACAGCAAACCCTATAGGGTTTGTTTCAAATTTTCCTTTTCTTGCAGTGTTTTTGTCTGCATAAGGTTACTCAATTAGTTGCATTTTACGACACCCACGGGTTGAGATGGGGTAGTGAAATAAGTATTCTTAATCCGTCACTGTTCATTACACGGTTAATTTTTTTTTTTCATTTCATTGCTACAAGACGCTATAAAATGTGTGGTTACATTTCCTAGTGCGAAGAAACCTTAGCCTATCAAGCTATTCTCTTGGTACCATTAAGTGATTGCAGACTCATCCCTTGTCTATTTACTCTACTGTCGGGATAAGAACGTCCGACTGCACCAGCCGTCTTACTGAACTAGTGTACAATGACGTAGTTTTATCTATTAAAACTGTTTAACTTGTATTTATAGATGCGAAGTTTGTGAGAAATATTTAAATATACTCTGCCATCAAAAAGGACTGCACGGATTTTGGTGAAACTTTAATTAAATGAAATCTCGTTTATTCATCTAGGTTACAAAGTAAGTCTTATGAAAGTCACAAGTTAAGAATGTAACAGGTTATCTGAAAGATAATGTCAGAAAATTTACCAAGGACCACTGGACCACTTGTGCTTTATAATAACATAGCATATACATTATGCACGTAGCATGTCGTATTCTTTGAGATTTCTTGATGAGTAGTGGTATTCAGAGCTCAGGTATGAGGAGAGAAGGGGTTTTAAGGGACTGTGGTATGGTAACCACTTACCACCGAGTGGGTTTGCCAACATCATGGTTTAAAAAAAATAGTCTATCTGTGTTCGAAGTTTCATCAAAATCAATTCTATTGTCTAGAGTAACTAACATCCAAATATACCCTTTCACAAACTTTCAAATAATATTATTTAAATAAGTACTAGAAGAATCGCTTTAGATAAATACATACATACACTTGATTATGTATGCAACTAGATTAACTCATTTATATGCATAGCAAATTCTTCTATGAACAGACAGATACTCCATTATGAAACTAGATTCTGTTTGTTCAATATACTAAAGCACTTTCGTATAATAAGTCTCAGGTAATTTAAATCTAGGTATGCTAATATGCGGGCGGCACAAAATCGCTCGCTGTGGCGGAAATTAGGTGAGGCCTATGTTCAGCAGTGGACGTCATTGGGCTGATATGATGATGATGATGCTAATATTATAGACTAAGAAACTTCGTCTGTCTGTCAGCGCCCCTGTTTAGAATGGACTATGAAAATCACATTTAATAACATAACATCAGGCATTTGTCTCTAAAGGGGTAGGCAGAGATGTATCACACTCACATTTCGCTAGCTATATTAGGTCCCATGTGATAGGGGGCGCGCCTATTGTCATTGACATTTGTTTCCAACCAGGTTGATGCTGATAATAACTTTTTTTTAACTCGGGAGTCGAAGCCGGGACCTTTGGCATAACAGTCGTATACGCTTGATTATGGACAATATTGATGACCCAGGAACTATGTCCCCAAATAGAAAAGTCTACGACAGTTTCGTAGTTTGTGTCTCCTTCTTGATAGAAGGAGAAACGGAACAGGTTCATCATGATTTCAACATACGCATAGGAATAGTTGCGAGCGAAACCGCGTGTGTAGGGTAGTAGTTTATATAATAGCTAGATGAATTCCGTATAAATCTGTGTTTTTATCCCGTCCTCGCATATGGTAATGCGATTGGATTGAACGTGTCTGTGCGGTGGCCATAAAACAGGTCGCAAAGTCCCGATATGGACATCGAAAGAATTGCACGTATTGAAGTAAAATTTTGGATATGAATTATATTATTATCATCTTAGTAACATATTCTCACTGTTGGGTATTGTCTTATAGCTTACTGTTACTGTTAGCCAAGCGGATTGGTACAGGTTTTATGGACAATGGGGCCGATTGCGTTTCTTATCCGATCTTAAATAAGTGCAAAAAGTGCACTTAAATAAGTGTAAAACTTGATCTAAAATTTTAAGCCCTTATTGGTATTTGCGTTTGTGTTATTTAAGGACGTGACCTTAAATAAGTATGGTTTGACTTAATTAGAGATGGTAGTTTTTTAATTGGTATTGCCTTTCGACTTATTTGACAGTTTTGTGATCTTAATGCATCCAAGTGCATCCTTAATTTAAGTCGCACCTAATTTGCGTGCACTAAATTATTTCACTCATATTTCTCGGCTCAATTAAACACTTCTTATTTAAAATGTTCCCTTTTCATGCAGTTATTTTACAAAGAAGGTATAATGAAGATCGTCAACGGTTAGTATTATTTTGTTTTAACATGTTTTATTATTGTTTTACTGTTTCTAACCTCACTTTTGCTGAGTTCTGACTTTGGTCCTTTTTTTTCAGATTAAAAAGAAGGCTTATGAATCGGCATATTAGAGATATGTCTGATCCGTTCGATGTCCCTGATGCTACGTTTGTGAAATTGTACAGACTATCGAAAGATACAGCGCATTATCTAATACAAACATTGCACAACGAAATATCAGGACAACGACAACATGGAATACCGAGTCATATAAAAGTCAGAGCATTATATTAGAAAATATTGGACGATAAAAGAACCGCTAGTTTAATACCTACTATTCAAATATTAAATTTTAGGTTTTGGCTACACTTCACTTTCTCGGGCATGGTGGCTACCAAACAACTGTGGGCCACGGAGTTTACTTAGGGCTAAGTCAGCCCTCAGTGAGTAAATGTCTGGATGAAGTGACCGAAGCAATTATAGCAGTAATTCTGCCCATGGCAATAGTTTTTCCTGTGACTGCAATGGATAAGGATATCCAAAAACGAAGGTGCTCAAAACTGCCAAAGTTACTAATACTAGAAAAGAAATAGGTCGGTGTGTACCTCTTGACTTATTCCTGCCTATTTTTTTTAGATTTCAAGAGATAGCAGGCTTTCCTGGAGTTATTGGTTCAATTGATTGCACACACATTTCTATTATTCGGCCGAAAGACACGGCGGAAACTCCTGCGCGGCTATTTTTTAACCATAAAGGTTTTTATAGTCTAAATTGCCAATTTGTGAGTACCTTTTTCCTAAAAAGACTATACATATGTTAATACTTATTACAACTTGGCTGAGATTAAACATTAAATTAAATTTTATATTTCAGGTATGTAATTCAAAAATGGAGGTGATACAATTTAATGCCAAGTTTCCTGGATCCACACATGACGCTGCAGTTTGGCAAGGATCTAATTTAAGTGTTGCACTAGAAGAAAGTTATATACAAGGGACTACTGGAGAGTGGCTTTTAGGTCGGCACCACATTTCATTATTAATGAAAACTTGTTAAATTTTTATAAATGATTATCATTTGTATGTGTATGACATAGCATAATTAATAATTATTTGTATTTTAGGAGATTCAGGTTATGCGCAATTGCCATGGCTCATGACACCTTATGCAAATGTAGAAGACAATACTCCAGAAGCTCGCTACAATATTGCCCATGCTAATACTAGAGTTCTAATCGAAAGATGTTTTGGACTCATGAAAGCAAGATTTAGATGCCTTCATAAACATAGAACTCTACATTATGAGCCAGTAAAAGCTTCCAAAATAATTGCTGCTGTGGCTACATTGCATAACTTGGCACTGCAGAGGAATGATCCATTGCCAAATGAATTAGGTACATAATCATTTCATGTACTAGTCATGATATATATTAATTAGTCATTTAAAAAACATTAATATTCTTATTTTATGTTGCAGAGATACATGAAGAAAGGCATGATCCAATTGCAGCAGATCAAAATGCCCCATTCGCACTTGCAGCTAGAAGGTTGAGGGAAGAAATAGTGAGGCGTTATTTTATTTAAAGTGATGCAACCACAGAGCCTTACTTTTTACTTTCTGTTTAATATTTAGTTTGTAAACATTCATTATAATTCGTTAATCTAACGGTGTTGTGCTCTGCTGCATCACTTTATACGCTACCCAAATTGTAAATTACAAAAGATTGTAACTATCCATTTTTTTCTTGCCAGTTCTTCTCATAGCTCCACCCCGTCAGCGAACTGGTCGTAGGCAAATTTGCTGACACAACATTTCGGATAACCTGTTACATTCTTGTGACTTTCATAAGTGTTACCTTGTAACTTAGATGAATAAACGAGATTTCATTTCATTTAATTAATAAAAATTCATATCAACTTGTTAATTGTATTTTTATTTATTTTATATTCATGTGTGACACAAAACTATGGCCGGTTCATAAATGCTTCTGCAATAGTAGAAGCTGCTTGCAACAAGTATCTACCCAGCACTTCAGCTGCTTCTGTTTGTGCATGAGCAATAATTTGTGCGGCATCTATCTGTGCTTGTGCATTATGCTGCAACATCTCCAACATTGGATCCGCAGTTGTCGGTCGACGAAGTCGTCGTGTCGAGGCAGACAGATTTACCCTTTTGGACACTACTGGTACACTAGGTGGAGGACTAGTCATAACTGGCGTATTTACATCTGCAAAAAATAAAATAAGATTTATACATTGGCTGTATAAAGGATCACCGGTATAAAGGTGTAACCAGAGATAGAAGCAGTTAAGTGATCCTACATGTAATATTATACTTACATGTATCAAAAATAAGATTCTCAGACTCTTGGCTCACATCTGCTGATAATATATCCTTTGTAACATCTGCAAAGTACAAAAAACAGTTTAATTCACAGATTTTAATAAGATTCAGTTTAACAATAAACCCTGGGTAAACATTCAATGGGTAACATTAATATACCATTTCAAACAGTAAAGTGCCTATAGTATTCCTCACAGTTGACACTACTATTGGAATCTCCCTAATATTTCCAATTAAGTTTGTATTCAGTACTACTAACCCCCTGTATCAATTACAATATTGTCAGGATACTGGTTTTCATCCTGTGTAGGCTTGGTCTCCGTTATAAATTCAATCTGTTCACAAATCAAAGTATGACATATTTATTATGCATATCATTATTGTATAATTACAAAACCCATAGAACTATCGTACCACACTCTTCTGTTGACTAGAAATTATGTCTCTAACTTGCGTATTATTTGGCTGTATGGCCTGTAACAAATAAACAGCTCAGTAATTTGTCTTTTATTTAAAGCATATAAGCAGATTCACCTTTTACCGCCACATCAAATCAGAATTCAGTTTTTAAGATTTAGTAATAAAACATAAAACTAATGATAATATGAATGAAAATAATATCTTTATCTTGTATTTATAAGGACCTGAGTTTTGTCAACTATAGATGACTTATGTGCTCAGGGCATACTTGTGCTTGTCATGTTTAGCTCATGTTGGCATTTAAAAGGTTAATGCTTCAGTTGTACTTGTAGTTGTACTTATCTTATCTTAACAAACAAATACCTATTCCATTTATGTTTGAATAAATCAATCATGTAAATAACTTACAGTTTCAATAGCTCCTGACAGGCCTATGACTGTGGTTATGCCTTCTATGGATAACACCTTTGATTCAAGGTCAGATAGCTTGTCTTTTGGAGGTGGTCCACCACCAGTGCCATTAAAACTTCTCTTGTACAGTCTCATTTTGGCCTTAGTTTTTCTCGCTAATAATTTGTATGTCTGTAAGGATAAAGTATTTTACAGTAAACCGTTAATATACAAAATAGAGATGATTAGTACTTAATAAAATAATAATAAACTTCTACCACATTCACACAGCGCCATTTAGTCCCTGATATACTACTTAAATACATTTTTTTTTTGTAAATATATACATTTTATAGATAAATTACACCCAGACACAGAACAAACCTTTATGCTCATCACACAAAAATTTGTCCTGGGTGGGGATCGAACCCACGACCTCCGGCTTAGCAGTCAGGGTCACTAACCAACTGACCAGTCAAATAAAAAGCTACCTACTAAAATTGCAAATATAAAAGGAAAAATAATTTTAAAATATGTGAAACACTTCAAACACACTTCAAGCCACTCCTTTTGGGATTTTTTAACTCCCATCTTGTTTAAAGTTTCTGTTAGCTCACACCACAAACTTTTTGTGGCTGGAGCTTGAATATTTCCTACAAGGGAAAAATTCATTCGTTATTTCAATTACTTCATTCATTTCAAGTAAAATTTGTGGATATCTATTTGTAACTTGTGAATCTACAAGTTTATGTTGTTAAGGAGAATCTCTAAGCATCCTGATGCTTTGTTATCATTTATCTTTACAAAGTTTTAAATATAATATTAATTATTAATTTATAACTTACCGTTAACCATTTCTGGATTACTCAAAATAAAATCAAGAAGACATGTTTGCTGTTCTTTCCTCATTCTTGCTTTTTTGTCCATTTTTAACAAAAAAATCACCACAACAACAACAAATAAAAACCTGTGATAAAAACTGACGCTTTTTCTGACGTTTATGATATCCGATTATAATCTATGGTAGTGTCCTTAAATAAGGTTAGTAGCATTTGGTAGTTTTTTAAGAACGTATCCTTAATTAAGTACTAACGCGATCGCATAAATTTAAGAATGTGTCCTTATTTTACAAATTTAAGTTCATCTTTATTTAAGGTTGAAGAGAAACGCGATCGGCCCCATTGTGTATTTGTGATTGGTTCTCCTTCTCCTCTCTTCTCCTCTGACGATATCCTGAAGGTGAAAAAGAGAAATTAGAAAGCTAAAATTTTAATAAGCTTTAGAATACCCAGGCGTATTAGATGTTTTATGTGACCTGAATCTTACTTTTATAAATTAAAGTTAATATATAGAGCAAAAATAATATTTTCGATGTACCTATATAGTTCTGGTTCACGTTTCTGAGTGAATTTTCTAAGGATTTTTATTTGCTGTTGCCTATTAACTTAAGTTGCAATAAAAACTTGTCCTACAAATAAAAAATCCATTGTTACCATACATTAGCACAACCGAATATAACACGAGTATCATTGTCAGATTTGTTGAATTAAATCTGATATTATCAGGACAATCCTTTTGAATTATTTATTTAGTTTACCAAATATGTCAATGGACGGTGTTCATGTATATTTGTCAGGTAATATTTCAATGGAATATCGATAATTATTCATGAAATGTATGACAAAATGACACAATTTGCATTTGTTATATTGTTAAACGGTCAGTGACCTCTTGTTCAATTGGAATGTGGATAGTACTTTTGAAAACTAGCCTTCAGAAGACCACTGTCATAATAATACTACCTCAGCAGTTGTAGTAAACCTTCTGGTGAGCAGTTGGTATCCAGGACACATTTACGAGGTTATCACTTACCATTAAGTGGATAGAAAACTCGTTATAATAATAATAATAATATTCTACCACATTCACACAGCGCCATCTAGTCCCAAATTAAGCAATTATATTTGCTTGTGTTAAGGATACTAAACAACTGATATACTACTTAAATACATTTTTTTTTTGTAAATTCATATATATTATAGATAAATTACACCCAGACACAGAACAAACCATTATGCTCATCACACAAAGATTTGTCCTGGGTGGGGATTAGGGTTTATTCCCGATAATTCTCGAGCCGAGAATTCCCGGGAAATCGTTGGGCTTTGTTCCCGGGAAATCAAGCTCGAGAAAAGTCGAGAACTCGAGAAATCATGTACCTATATAGAAATTAAATCGCCGTTTGTTGTGTTGCGTGGTGGCGCGGGCCAAAGCGCAGCGGCACCCTTTGGTCTCGCTGCAAGCGCTCTGCGGCGTCGTTTTTACACGTTCTTTCATGTTTCGACTCTAGCAGAATACCTATTACATAGTTTACGTAGTGAGTGTTTCACAGATTACGAGATAAATTGAAATCAAACAGGTAAGTCTTTTCACTTTTATTGACACTTCATGGCTTTATTATTCATATTATTTTTATCAATAATATAATCTAAATATGATCTTAAACTTTAGTACCTATCTGTTCTTTTCTATTATTTTTTAGTCAAACTTTAATACATAAAATAACTAACGATACATTAATTATAATACTTAGTCTAATTATATTTCCTATTTTTGTAAAACAACAACACACAAGCTTAGTTTTTAATTATTCTGATATGTTTTTCTTATGTAAGTAACTTGAAATTAATTAATGTGTCATTTTAAATTTGTGAGACGACTAATATTGCCAGTTGTGTTGTGTGTGTGTGTGTGTATCACATATTACTCCAAGTGCTTATTATTAATTTTTTGAATTGCGTTTGTTATAGATTTCACCCTGTCTCCTGCACTCTAACCAGCCAAAAATGGTGCTGTCATTATAATTATGAGTCTTAATAATATTATTTCTGTATTTTGTTAAAAAAAGTTAATTAGCTAATTCAAAAGATTAATGTTTTTGAATATAATCAATAAAAGCTTTATAATTAATTTGATACTTTTATTTGAGAGGAAAACCACTGAATTTGTTGGCGTTATTGGAACCAAATAATATGTAAAAACGTACGTAAATGTAAATTTCTCGACAACCCGAGAAGACCCGAGAAATTAGCCTCGAGAATTCTCGAGACCCGAGAAATTGAAAAGCTCGAGAAATCATGAACCCTAGTGGGGATCGAACCCACGACCTCCGGTTTAGCAGTCAGGGTCACTAACCACTAGACCAACAGGCCAGTCAAAGTATATCTAAAGTAAAGGCAAATTGACTAACTGGATGTAATGATTTTTTCTCAAATGAATACTGTTGCAATTCTTCATACTTTTCGAGTCGAGTATAGCGGAACTGGAGCATAGGGTGACTAACCCGAAACCTGAAGTAGTTCAGCTGGTTCGAGAAATGAAAAGTCAATGACCCGCGTCTTACGTACCTGCAGCTCTGTAGGTATGCAATACTATGGTCTGTGAGCTTGCCTATTTGTTTAAGGACTTACTAACACTTTCGGTATCGAGACATCTTGCCTTCCTTTCAATCTACTAATATTATAAGAGCTTGTTTGTATGGTTGAACGCGCTGATCTCAGAAACTACTGAACCGATTAAAAAAAATATTTTAGTGTTGGATAGTCCATTTATCGTGGTAGGTTATGGGCTATATAGCATCACGCTACGGCCCATAGGAGCTGAGCAGTGGCCATACAAAGAACGATGAGAGCGAAGCTCCCGGCAAGATCTAGTATAACTATATGAGCATAACCTTATTATAAGGTAAATAGAAAGAGGTAGGTACTCACTCATACGGGCTGATTGCATTCATGACACATGACGGATGAATCATAGTTATGCGTTTTGAAAGTTAACCGCAAATTTCCGAAGAAGAATTTTGATTTGCATACATATTCACTTGATGTTGCTTGTATAGGGTTTTCCAATAAGAGGTTTTATTTAAAATAGCCTGCTTTTTGCAGCTGTCAATTTTGAAGCTTTTGCAGTCACAGTTTGCAAAACTAAAGCACTTCTGGGTCGTCGTGAAACACCTTCTTGGCAATAGAGAAACTTGTGGAAAAATTTGAGCTGTTGGCGTTGGGACAAGGTAGTGACACTTTTTACAATTACGTGAAAGTGTATTAAAAAGTATGTATCCGTAATGCTTATAGTTATTTTGCTATGAAAATAACGCTCTGAAAGTTTCCAATGTGTTATTCGAATATTATGTAAATAACCAAATAAAATTGTAACAACTATGGCGATTAAAAAGAGTGGCCTGAGTTTCTTGCCAAGTTCTTCTCAGAGGTCAACCTTGTCAGTGAACTGGCCGTAGGCAAATTTACTGACACCTTTTTTTGGCTTTGTATGACGTTCATAAGTATCATGCATATGATCCAAATGAATAAAAAGATTTGACTTTGACTTTGAACTGTAAACGTAGTGATTTTTTACCATTTTCCACACTTTTCACCTAATTTTAAAAAGTGTAGTGAACATATTTTTTAAATATAGCTAGTAGATTGAAAGGAAGGCAAGATGTCTCGATACCGAAAGTGTTAGTACATAAGTCCTTAAACAATTAGGCAAGGTCACAGACCATAGTATTGCATACATGTACGTAAGACGCGGGTCATTGACTTTTCATTTCTCGAACCAGCTGAACTACTTAAGATTTCGGGTTAGTCACCCTACGCTCCAGTTCCGCTATAGGTACGATTCAGACCAACCGGCTCGCATCGGGCCGGGCCGTGCGGCGTTTTACAATGCGGTAAAGAACATTGAAATGTATCAACAGTAATTACAGTTCATATTTGCATGCAACTTACGCATAGTTACCTCTGTCGGCATCCCGCGACGCGTCGCGACGGCCGACCGGCTCTTTCCGGCTCCGACCGGCTCCGAAGACGCCGTCGGCATCCAATCGGCTGCCGTCGGGTCCGTTCGGAGCCGGTCGGCCGTGTGTCGTACGGAGATTACGGTGCAGCAACAACTATCGAATCATTCAAGTTGTGTTCTTCAAGCGACAGTTTACAAGTAAAAAATGGATACGGAAGAAAAACTAATTTCTTTAGGTCAGACATGTGATTGTGCGGACGCGTTCGGCTGCCGCGGCACGCGTACGGCTGCCGCGGCAGCCGTACGGCTCCGTTCCGATGCGGCGCGACGTGAGCCGGTTGGTCTGAACCGTACCATACTCGACTCGAAAAGTACGAAGAATTGAAACAGTATTCATTAGAGAAAGAAATCATTACATCCAGTCCTATTAAATAATAAAAATTTAAAACCACAAAATATGACCCTTAATTACAAAGTTGCTACTCTGTTTGTAAATACGCTCTTAACCTCTGCCTACCTAACAGAACCTGACTTTATATTTCATTGTGTATATACAAAACCTGTTTTCATTCGTGACTAGTACAGGTAATGTGTTAATAAGTTGAGGTACGCTGATTCATACCCGTGTGAGTAACTATGCCGATAAGCTTGAATGATTCACGAGTTAACGGGGTCGACAGATAACGTGGTTCCCACGTTGTTTAAATATTCGATTTCTTTATATTGTACTATTAAACATTGATAAAGGTGTCGTGTTTTAGTACTAAGAAATAGCCAGCGTGTAGTTTTATGGGTGCATTAAGTTTGTTAGAAGAAGTACTTCAGCACTTTCAAAGTCAAAGTCTTTATTTGCGATATATGGGTAAAGAATTATGTTAATTTTAGGCGTCCATAGACTCGGTAACCGCTTACCATAAAGGGAAGCGTAACCACTTTTGCCACAATCGTGTTATTAAAAAAACATACAGTTAAATTAAGAACCTCCTCATTTTTTCGGTTGGTTAAAGTCAAAATTACAATTTCATTCAGAATATAGCGTTCAGGAAGCCTCGCATGATCCAAGGATCGAACTACTAATTCCCGGTATCAATTTAAAAGTAATTAGTGTAACTAATTAACAATATCAAGCTACTTAACAGTATTATAATTAACCGATAACCTTTAAGTTTCTAAGTCGAATGAAACCTTAAGAATTGAGAAACGATAATTGATTTAAGGCTACTTACCCTCTTGAAGATTAAACAAGCACTTTTATGCCCGAAGGGGTAGGCAGAGGGCTATCACCCCGTTAATAGGGGCGAGCTTATTAATCGGGTATTTCCAAACCGGGCTGATACTGCAAATCTCAGTAGAGTGTTTGTCCTAGCCGGGAATCGAGCCCATAACATCTTGAGCAGCAGCCGCAGTGCCGCACATACAAAAAAACATAAATTATAATAGTTACATTTAAGAACACTCGCCCCTTTGTGCTAGCAACAATAAACTCAATTAATATGTAGAAAATAACATTACTTAGATGGAAGAAATCTTACAAAATGTCCTTATTGTTACAATGAAATGTTTTACAGAAAAAAAAATCAATTATATCATAAACAAACAAAAACACTTTCATATTTTCGTTCGTAACAATGTATTTTCATTGATACAAATGAAAACCAATAAATAATTTAGGTCAAATTCAACCGAATTCTTTTGTTGTTTTCGTTCTTTATGTCGGGAATTGAAGTTCGGAGAAACATTGTTAATAATAACAAAATTCTATATTACATTTAATTTTGTTTTGTTGAAATTCTTATTACTTACCTAAATAAATTTATTGTATAAGTGTATAAAGTGTTTGTTCTGTGTCTGGGTGTAAATTATCTATAATATGTATGTATTTACAAAAAAAAAATGTATTTAAGTAGTATATCAGTTGTTTAGTACCCATAACACAAGCAAATATAATTGCTTACTTTGGGACTAGATGGCGCTGTGTAAATGTGGTAGAATATTATATTATATTTTATAACAGCTGGGCAAATGCCTCCCACCATTATTACCATGCCACTCTATCAGTGGTCAGAGTGGTCCAGTCTTGGTGATGTATGTACAGTTCAGCAAGCCATCATTTATCGTTTCTAAACTAACTTGAACAAAAAAATAATTTCTTCAACATGTGTTGTGAATTTTCAATATAGCCAAAGCAAGACTGTAGTCAAATACAAAATTGATTCAATTAATACACTTCATCCCCACTTAGCAATAAGGGAGCTGTGAGAAACGATGCCAGAACCACCCTTATTTATTAACCCCAGCAGGGTCTATTTGGTAGCTTTTATTGTCTAGCTTTTTCAGACATTTTTGTGGCTAACGACCGGCTGTTTTTATCGTAATAAGTAGTCATAATTTCAAGTGTAATATAATTGTGTTGGGACAATCTTTATACAACTGTTAGTCGATAGAGGATTTTTTGAAAGAAAGCAGAAGTTTTTTTAACAGAATAGAAATTATTTCAGTCATCAATATTTTTATTTGTGGATTTTAAATTAGCAATCAGACTAATATTGTAAAAGAATAGAAAGAAGTGTGGATGGATGAATTGTTACTTAATCATTTCAGAACGGTTGAAAGGATTTGAATGAAATTTGACATACGGATAAAATATAGTTTGGAATAGCATATAGGCTACTTTATACCAACTCACCACGCGGACGGAATCTACTGAACCATAATCAAGAACGGTCAATCTTTCTTTTTTATAAATCTTGACGAATTTCGTGGTAAAAGTCTTCCAACTAACCTTTACGTTCATTCTTCATTCGTTCTCGGTCGTTATCTTTAGTATCTTATTGGGATCTGCGTGAATTATTTAACCTAGAGTTATATAAAATATTAATTTAGATTTATGTGCGAAAGTAACTATATATGACACGCTTTCGCAGCTGAATTATTGAACGAATTTTATTGAAATTATATCATAACGATAGTCTTAGATTCAGAAACGGTAATAAACATAGCTTCACGCATTTAAACTCCGAAGGGGTAAGCAGAGATGCATCACAACAATATTACACCAGCTATGTAAGATCAAATGTAACTAGAGGCGAATTTGTTTTGTATATTGCATAAAAAACCCATTCCATTTTTGTGCGACCCGGGAATCGAATCCATTGTATGCCAACGAGGCAGTCACGAGTTTCTTCTCGTGTCGGAGACGGACAGAAAGCTAGTAAATATTAATCTATTATAGTAAATGACTTTTGCATCCATGCCTCAACCGAGTCTTGATTTCCTTGAATTCTAATTAAAATAGGAGAGTGAGGAACAAAGGTATATTTGTTAATAGCTTTGTTCGTGTTAATTAGAACTTCATCAAAGACAAGCCTGCCTCAACAGAGATGTATTATTTAAACAACCAATAGACTTGAGGTGAGCTGTTTGCCTATAGCGAGAGTAATTAATCAACTCATCCTATATGCCTATGGCCCATTAGGACGACTTGCAGAAAATTAAAAGAATTTTTTTCTGCAACTGGTCCTTGTATTAGTGACAAAAAAATTAAAAAGTGAGACAAGTAACAGAACGAAAATATTATTTATGTTGGTTTTCTTCAAGATGTCCTAAATGGGCCGTAGGCCTGTTAAGGGTGAGTATCACACCTTTTTCTGCTAAGGGGTAGGTAGGGGTACATCGCACACACATTGCATAATAGGGGGCGAGCCCATTACCATTAACCAGTCCCATTTTTACACCTTTGGCTGATACTGAGAATTTGAAGATAATACCAATTTAGCCCGAATCAGGATCGAACCTAACAAGCTTTGCAATCTTTCTTGTCAAGCAAAAATATACTTAATTGTTTTGTGATATGCAAACGACATTTATTCTTAAGGTGGTAAAGTATTTTTTGTCGACTATACATAATATCTGAAATTTTTTTTTTTTTTTTTTCTTTTAATATTTCGAATGTAATCAGCGATTTTGTTCAGTCAGGTTCAGGGGCAGTTCTTTTAAATCCTAACCCATCTCTATTTCTTAAATTTCACCTCATATAACATTAATAAAGAATAAATTAAATTAATATTCTGTTCATCAAAGTATAAAGTTCAAAGCTTCTTGACACAGATAACTTAGTGGTGTTCAACACAAATACATTAGGAGAGACGGCGGAGGTGTTGGTCTGTGCTAATATTAGTTTAGTTCGGCCAGTGTTCAAACTTACTCCTTCATAAGGACATTATGTTTATTAGACGAACGTTAAAAGATTTATTCTTATTTTTTTATTATATTTAGAAATGGTGGGGGAAGAAAGACAAATACTAAGATCAATAGAGAATAGAAGGGAAAAGGAAAAAGGAAAAGCGCGATGGCTTCTTTAAAACAATAGTTAAAGGAAAAATAGAAAACAAAAGAGAAGTTTCATCCAGCAAGTGAAGGAAAAAGTGGGTATCGTGTCGTATCAAAAAGTGAAAAACAAAGCAAAAAATATAGAAGAAAGGCGATTTCTTTACCAACCAAAGCGAAGCTCTTAAATAAGAGAGAGAAAAAAAGAAAAAGCAAAGAGTCCAAACATTACTCTACTTTGCTTCTGCAGTCAAATAAAAAGCTAATTTTATTTAATATACACAATTAACATTAATATTTATAGTTAAACAATAATATTTACAAATAGAAAATAATTGTATTACTAAACTTACAAAAAAAAACAATGAAATAGATAAAAAGAGGGTAAATCAATTAAAATACGGCATCATAAAATTCTTTCGCCTCACTGCCGCTGTCTGCGGGAAAAGTGCCTAAAAGGCTGGAAGCAATTGCCACACTGGATGCCAGTGCTTATTCTACAATCATAGGTATTCTACCTCTCAGATTTTCTGTAAAAGCATATTAAATATTGTACAGTAAAGTGGGTGGGGTACTAATTCATTCAACCAAACTAAACGTCGATAAATTTCAAACACAATATCCCATTAACTACAGTCTACTAAAATATTATTTTACTAATAGATATTATTTGTTTGTTTCAGGTAATTAGCAACAGTTAGCGAGCTAAGAATCTGCAGTTAATTGTATCAAAGAGTTAAGTCACAGTATTGTTCACTCATCTTTGTTAAATCTTACTTTTGTTTAAGTTAATGTAATTTATTAAATGGTTTATTATTTAGTTTTGATTCGACGTAATGTTCTGTGGTAAAGAATAGATGATATCGTTAAGCTCAGTTTAAATTAAAGTTTAGGTGAGAGATGGGTGAATTTGTTTAGTTACTGAGGTCACGACCACGACATGCCGATTCGTGGCAAACATTCAAAATCAAAAGCGTTGCGCTTTTACGTATGTACAATTATTTTTTTGCAGAAACTCAGAGTCTTTTTGACCCCGCTCTCCCTGTAACTTCGTTGTGTGTGAAAAAAAGTTTAGTCTTTATTGCTAGACTGAATTTTTTGTACATCTATAGCTAATATTATAAAGAGTTCATGTTTGTGAATTTGTTAAGAGGTAAGCTTCGAAACCACTCATCCGATCTTCATGAAATTTCACATACATATAGTCTAAGCCATGGAACAGGACATACTTCTTTTTACCAACGTACCACACAAACTAAGACGCGGCCGGGAGCTAGTTTTAAATATTACTAGGCACAAGTAAAAATCGGATTGCATTGCAAACACTGTCCAATTTATTTCTGTTGAGCAATTTCGACACAAATGTACACAAACAAACATACACTAACGATACTCAATCTAGTAACTTTATACACAACAAAGTTTACTTAACTATCAAATAAATCGTCGGCACTACAATAGCGATAGTTCACGGCTGAGCCGTTTTTTCGTATCCAATGACAAACCTTATTATACTTCTACCTGGAATCGAAACCCGACCCGTCTACCTGAGAGACGGACAGCGGACTTGTTAACATAAACACTATCAGTGAAGAGTTATAGGAAGTAGATTTAGCAGAAATTTAAGTAGTTTAACTTGGGTGGTTTGTGAATCATGAAAGTTTAAGAGATAAGAAAGGAGATACAATTATATATTAGTGTATTGTTTCACGGATACATTTGATTAGATAATTTAAAAATATACACAAAACGTTAAATATATAGAAAATCAAATGGATAAAGTCTCTGGACACTTAACCGACCAACAAAGAGGGGTTATTTAGTTACGCGAGGGGAACAACACAATGTTGTTCTAAATCGGCTTAGCATTATAGGCTAGCACCGAGTTACTATTAGTTTTCGATATAATCCCCCTATTAAAGTCATTTAGATTATATTTAGTTATATTTGCTTGATAAGATATAAGGATTGTTTGAACCGTGTCTGATTGATTTAAGGGCTATTTACAGTTTTATTTTTACATTTTAAAAATCTATGCTTCGATAAGCTTGTGAGTGATATGATAAATATATATTTGTTTGTGAAAGTTCGCTTTTTCTTAAATAATCTATTTGAATTTTTGTAAAAGAAGGTAGAAATAGAATAAGGCACAAATCTATGCAGTCAGAAATCAATTGACGAATGTATATAAAAGTACATCTGCACAGATGCACCGATTTTAATAATTCTTTTTTTTAATATATTTTCTGTGTTTTTCGTAATTAATATTATATTAATAATTTTAGTCAGAGTGCTCTACAGTCCAAATTCCACGAAAATAATCCTCAATTACATCTTAAGATCGAAGCAGAAAAAATACGACTCGAAGACGCATGAATTTCAATAAAAAAGTGAAATTGCGCAATAAATCATGCAATTAACTGCTATTGGTTGCAATAACTTCATGTTAGGGTTGTCACTGATCAGTTAAACTTAATTTTTCTTTATTGTCTATTGATATTTATAAACATATCGAACATCCAGACCCAATAAAACGATCTGCAGATTACAAACTTTACTTTCATACTAAAATGTGAACTAATCTTTTAATGTAGAATGAGTTTATTACGGTTTTAAACCTAAACCGCTAAGCCAATATTAATAAAATTTGGCAAAGAGATCGTCTCGCGAGTCCTTCAAACCCCTCCCTCCTTCAGTAGAGGAACACAACATTGTTAGTATGCCTGCGGTCTTCTGCAGGGTGCCTAACTGCCTACGCCCTTCGTCTTACTTCCCCAGGTGGATTGTTTCAGTTGGTTTTACCTCTCTAATAGCACAACATACCATACAGGTGAACCCGCGAGCAGAAGCTAGAAATGATAATAAAACCATTTTCTGAACATAAATATTAAAATATTAATATAAGCATTGAAATTTTATGTAGGTATCTATTTAAATGAACACAAATTCAAATTAAATTCAGCTCTATAAATTAATCACTGAAATAAATGCCATATTCAATATAACATAAGCTCACGCTGCACACAACCAATATAATACAGTGAAATATTCTAAAATAATATTAAGCTTTGAAAAACAAATACTCATCTCTCATAATATAAATTTAATAGGTGAATATAAAACATAATATTTTATTTTTATTTACCCTTGTTAGCGATACATTTTAAGCTAAAATTAGCTTTAAATTAATTAATAAAACAATATTAACACTGTATTCAACCATTTATGGAATAAAAATATTTAAATATAATTCTACGAAAGATTCTATACTGACACTAGCCAACAATAAAGGCTAATGCGAAAATTTAATTTAATATTTGTTTTATAAACATATCAATTCACCATTAATCACAATAATTGGCGTTCTAATGTAAATGTATCAATATTATGAGCCACTATTAATTTATTTAACAAAATAAAAATAATTCCTATATTAAAACATTTTTGGAAAATAAAGAATTAGTATTTCAACTGTTATCACCACAGACGCGCACTAACAAAATTCAACAAAATATTCTAAAACAACACCCACCAACAATAAGGGCTTAAACGAAAATTTCCATGTCCAAATAATTTAAATTGAATAAGCGAGCGTTGAATCTCATTCTTTACTCAATGTGGTCCGTTTTAAGCATTTCAAGTCAAATATTTGAACTAAGTCAAGAGGTCCCCTTGAAGTTTATGTTCTTATGCCGCGTTTGCACTGTCGAGTGAGTGGCGGGCAAGTATTATGCTACTTCACTTGTCAAGTAAGCTTTAAAACCGCTGTCAAATAATGCTTATTCAAAAGCATCTCTTAGTTTTAACTTTCGAGAGCTTTTTTTTGCTCAGTATTAAGTAAGCCAGATACGTGTAGACTTAAAACTAATGTTTTCTCCTACATTAGATCTCGTTTAATTATTTTCATCCATTTTTCAACATCGATTCATGATTCCCCTGCGTCATCATCCATAACATTACCAACACACACCCAGTCGTGCCTTGGTCAGGTATTGCTCTTATTATGATTAAAAACGATTGCAATGGTTGTTAGGTGCAGTGGTTATAAACTTACATACATTCCCCCCGAAGGCAGAAGTGTTTCACACCCGCATTTCGCCAGCTATGATTAGTCGTATGAAATAGGGGGCGAGCCTAATGTCATGAACCGGGAACATTTGCTTTCCAAACTTCGGTAAACTCTCAATACTGGAATTTCAGAAAAATCTATTATCACCCACAATACTATTTTCACCCGAATCGGGACTCAAACCAGGGACCTCTTGCACAGCAGTCGTATACACTGCGCCACCGAGGCAAATACTTATATGTCTAGTTCTCTATACTGCTGTATTTCCTTAAATTGATTAGATTAAATTTAAACTATAAACTAAATTTGTCTTAACAATTGACCTTCCGGCCGAGAACGTTGGTCATCCCTGCTCTAAATCGTTAGAGAAAAATACTAATAGGACAAACAAAGACACTTTCTCATATAATATAAAATTTTCACTTGGCTAGTTTTATAGCCTATAAATAGCAAAATAACATTACATTTTGGTAACTATTAATTATAATGATACGACAGTAATTACTTTAATACGACAAAACTACCCTTATTAATAGATATAAAATTTCATTTAATACAGGTACAAAAGTAATTATACAAAATTTCCACTGAAATTTCACAAACATTTCATACAACAATGAAACGAAACAAGTGTAAATATGTACAGAGAGCATATTAGGCAATAAACATTATTGCTTATAAGCCAAACATTTGCCAAAAAAATTCATAAAACAAAAAATGGCATCATTCTAAACGTCTCTTTCTCTTTCCAAACTAACAGTAATGTTCAGACTCATCATTCTATTCATCATCATCATCATGTCAACCCATAAACGTCCCACTGCTGGGACTAGACATGTTGGTATAAGGGTTTCTTTCGAATTTTCCTTTTCTCTCGCAGTGCTCTCGTCCGCATAAGGTTACTACCCTTAGTCGCCTTTGCGACACCCACGGGTTGAGATGGGGTAGTGACATTATGTATTCTTAATCCGTCACTACACAGTTTCTTCTAAATCTTCTTCTTTGTAAATATATAAGTTTTGCAAAAACTAGTCTGTACTATTTATATGTTCTATGGAATCAAATTCTAGAAATAGTTCCAAGTTATGTAGGTATGTATAAATTATAACATAAGTTAAAATAGCTGTTTCATACGTTTAGTATTGAAATAAGATTTAACTTAAATGTTATCGTTAAATGTTATTAGTAGTACACTGCAAAAGATAAATTATAGCTTTGCCTAAAACAAACATCGTATTATAAATTATAAAGATCCTGCCACAGAATAAGTAATAATACTAACGAACCTATTGTGAATTTAGATATAGACTCAATCAGAGTCGATATCGAATGTTCGCTGTCAAATGTTTCAAAATGACAGCAGAACCCAGAACTTATTAGGGGAAAAGAGGGAATTGACTGTACTGTAGCACAAAATAAAGATAGCTGTAGTGTCAATTAAGCGTTTCTCCTACGGAGAGACTGCATATATGTGATTGTAAGTTTTGGACTAAACGCAGAGACACTAACACTACTTTACTGAGGTAGTGTTTATTCATTATTATGTACTTTTCTTTTGAAAAGTAAAGTACGCAGTCAAAGTATAGTAAAAGTATCTTGTGATTTCGCACATAACAAACGCATTGTTTCTCCCAAGGTAGTAGGGTAAGTATAGGCATTTAGGGAGGCAGAAAGAGTTATGTTAAGTCCAATTTTATATGGGTGAGGCTTACACCTTATCATTAAAATCATTTATCGGCCACCATTTTTTTTTACTTCTTAAAAAAATACATCATCATCATCATCATCATCATCATATCAGCCCAATGACGTCACCTGGCCCCACTCTGGCCCCCCGCCAGATGGACCGACGATCTGGTAAAGATTGCGGGTGGCCGCTGGATGCGGGCGGCACAAAATCGCTCGCTGTGGCGAAAAAAATACATACTTCTATACAATTCATGACATATAAATCTAATATTAAAGCTTTAACTGGTCATACGTCCTAACATAAAGCGTATAGGGAATTGTAGAAGCTTATTGTGAATAAACTAATCTGGATTATTATACCTTAATGTTATAGACTTAAAGTCCATTTACTAATTGAAGTACAAATTATATTTGTCTATTAGTCAATATGTGGCTTACATTGGAGATTGCATTTTTAATCCTCGACGCAATAAGCTTTTGTCTGCCGTGTGAGAGCTATTGCTGAATGGTTGTTTTAATTTAGCTCTTTTATAACTTAATTGATTTACGGAGCTGATATGGACTGCAATTAGCACACACTTTTAAAAGAAAATTAACAAAGGATAGATATTAACTTTTTACGTTAAAAAGTGATATGACCGAATGGAAAAATTACCGGTATGCAAATCATGCGGTCCGAGTTCGATTCCGACAGGGCAGTACCATTTTGTGGAATTTACATGTACTAGTCAAGTGACTTACCATCTGCTAACGGTGAAAGAAAACATTGTAAGGAAACTCACATACTCTAGAAGTTTATTCTAAGTGTATGTCTGATACACCGAACCACACTAGGCTAGGGTGTGACCAGTAGTTCCAGAGATTAGCGCTTTCAACCAAACAAAATGTGAGGTTCTGTGTGTGTATTTACCACATGAACAGCTAAATTTATTTACCTCAAATATTGCGTAAATTATATATATGTTTACGTCAATCAAAGCAAGGCAATGTGGCAATAAAGATAAATGGATAATGTTCACGATTAAGTCAAAGATGCCACACCTATAGATCGGCTGAAGGCCATCATATTCGTGCCAGCCGTTTATATGCATCGGAATGCAAACAATTATTATTTATCCTTGCAAACTTAATATTATTATAATGTTGTTATTTCGCCAGTGTGGAACTAATGTTGAATATGATTGCCTCCTCGGGGGCGCAGTGGTAGTGTGCGAATGCTGTACAAAAGGTTCCGGGTTCGATTCCCGGGTCGTGCAAAAATGGTACTAGATTTTTCTGTCTTGAAGGACATTCTTCTCAGTATCAGCATTTGGCCTGGTAATATACCCGGGTTACAGCAATATTATGCATAATATAAAACAGTGATCTTATTCTGTAAAATAGTAAAGTCCATTTTAAAAAACAAATAATTTACAGACATTTTGAGATAAATATTTTCTTTCGCAACATATATGTTTAATTACTTAATAATCTGAAATGACTTAAAGAGCAAATGAGATAAGTAGAAACATTAGTAGAAAGGCGACTGAAGGTCGACCAGTCATGAGGTCTGACCTATAGACATTTGGATGAACACAGGTTACATGTGAGCACACATATTATACTTATGTTAACTTTATGTAGTTATTTGCAATACTAATGTTTATTGTGATGCAACGAATCCTTACTGATACTAAAATAGAACGTGCCGTAACAGACAATATAATACTTTTTTTTCTATAGATTTTGACCATATCATCATACGATATACCACAGGACAAATAAAGGTTTGTTAATACAAACTGTATTGAATAATATTTTTTGTCTGACACGGCACGTGTCTGAAACGTATCATGTCTATTATCAACTCTGTTTATTGTTTTTACCACGCTGGTGGCAATCAGGATTACCGTATATTATCGACGACTGCAACAAGATTCTAGAAATTATTTGCAAAATGGTCGAAACAAAAAAAATCATTATATATGTATGTAAGTGTACATAGGCTACGGTAATTGCTTACCATTTCACGGAACGTAAGTTAGTTTGCCAAACACTAGACAAGTATGAAAGGGAGAGTAACTGTACTCTCCCAAAACACGATGCAAAGGCAGCATTCAGGTTAAATAACCAAGTGTCGCGATGGGGGACAGGGTAGTTTGGGGCAAATTTGAACTTTGGCCGGTAATAGCCGAGGACTATCTCCAGCTATTTCCTCCTAAGGACTTTTCAGAAGGGCGACTTTGATGAAAATTGTTAAGGGCCGCCATTTTGCCACCAGAAAACGGATGCTCTCAGAAATATGCGTACTTAATTTATATTTAACGCCGACTCTCTTATAATTAAGACTGTATTAAACTTTGCTGGTGGTAATTATTTTGGAGTGCTGTACTGAGTTTTTTTGTTTCAATTTTTTGAGCGTGTGATTCGAGTTGCTAGCTTAAATAGTAGTCGGAAAGAAAAAACTATATAGCCTAAATTAGAATCGAAAAGGAAATTTTGAAAAATTGTTTAGTAATTATTTGACGCTAATTGACATAATCGATATTCTATATTTTAAAATATATACCAACTGATCATATTACCAATCGTTTTAAAAACGTAAATATTTTCTTCTTGAATATTTTTTTTTTTCATTAAGCGTTTTAATATAGCCTATAACTAAAAATTATTATCTATACTTAATATTATAGCTGTAGTGTTTGTTTGTTTGGTTGAACGCTAGGATCTCAAGAACTACTGGTCCGATTTGAAAAAAGCTAGTGTTTTATATAAGCATGTATATAATAAATATGTTACTAATCATTTTATTATAATTTCCATGTCTGACAAAGCGATGAAAGGTACGTACACGTCATTATATATTTTGTAACTTCCAGGATCGTCCTGTTAATTAATTAGTATGTTGGATAACTTCTCAACTCTTTAATTAATTCACTTTGGCTTGTTTTCAATGAACGTGTGTTTCTAAAAGCTGTTTGGGCCTCTTTTGATTTATTATTTATTTTGATATTTGGGGTAACGATTATGGGTAAATATTTAAGTCGTTCATGTTTAGGTGGTAGTTTAGGCTGTGTAGTAGCGTGTGTGTGTGTGTGTGTGGTAGCGCTGTGACTTGTGAGACACAGCCCCTCAGCAGATGGACAAACAACCTGGTAAATGTTGCGAGTTGCCTTCGGTTGCAGACAGCACAATGTGTATTGGAGCAGCTTAACAAATTTAGAACCATGATA
The DNA here is from genome assembly GCA_905147015.1 of Laspeyria flexula. NCBI lineage: Eukaryota > Metazoa > Arthropoda > Insecta > Lepidoptera > Erebidae > Laspeyria > Laspeyria flexula. Next base: position 792,732 of record LR989974.1, read on the forward strand.
AGATTTATTAAGAAATTAAGAAACTATACGATTCTAGAGTAGTTTTTCGAAACAGTTAACTGCATGAACTATCTAAACGTTTACTGTATATATTATTGTCAAATTTATGATGACATGTATTTTTCCTACTAGACACACCAAAGTTTGCGTGACAAAATAATTAGTCAACCAGCCGTCATTAACACGCAAAAAGTCCCCCAACACCACACCACTAACCGTGACATATATACTTAACATTTCCACTTAAAATAATACTTTCGAACTACCCTCAAAAACATCTACATTACGTGAATTGATAGAAACTTATGGCTTTTATTACATTTGATTGATAGACTCGCAATGACTGGAAATCATTGAGGAAACAATAAAATCGGCAAATCATTAATGGTCTCCACCCTCGCAGGGGTTAAACCCCTGCGGTATTTAGTTTGCCCATATGCCGGTATTTTAAATGCAAGTTTAGACAATGGGGCTTCATCTAGACACCGTGATGCGAATTTCTATGTCGAATTATTAGATTACAAAAAGCAAACTGGCACAGTTGTTGTTCCAAAATTGAATTTAAGTCTTAAAAAAACAAAATCATGGTTTATACATATATTTTAAATAAAGAATAAACATTCAGAAAACGTAATTTAAATTTACATTTTAACATGCTTCGTTTAAGAACAGTGTTTTTACCAATAATATAATTAATCAGTATCATGTAAAATTGATCAACCGAAATCGTTGCGCTCTGTTCGAAAACCGGCGAAGTTTCAGAACGCGCGGGCATTTAAAAATACTTGGTATAAAGCTGGTCATTCGTTCGTTTCATTCGTTTGATGCAGTGTGTCGAATTTAGGGTTGCCAAATATCATCTTTCAAAACCATTGATTTTTTTAGACAGATAAAAGCCGAATTTTCCGGACATATCGAAATATAAAAAATACAGAAAAAGTAATTATTATTATTTCAGTGACTACTTTATTATTATCAACAAAATGTCGTAATTCGTAAAATAATATTGTTATTTTTTTTACTAGTCATTGTTTCTTTGTATGCTAACGTTGCTATTTGGCAAATTAGATTAACTGAAGTAGATCGTCTTTTGTTGCATGTGTTGGCTCGTTGAAGTCAGCATGTAATACATCATTGTTAAATTGTTTTGATGCCCTGATGATAAAATTTTTACGCAGCACACAAAAACCAGTGATGCAGTAGTCTTTCTCCGGCAACACATGGCTTCTGGCTTAGTATTGGCATTCAAAATCTTTGTATAAAAATAAATTGATTAAATTTTAACAGAATAGGTATTTAAAATCAACATTTAAGCGACAACCCTATTATATCGGATCGGCGTGAATGAAATGAAATGCAAGGATTGTTTGCTTTCAATCGGATATTAAGGTGGATCCATTGCTTTGTGTAGGTATTCGAATGAAAACTAATAGTTCTGTCCTGCTCACACAATAACCCGATACCACACAGTGACGTAATTGTTCCGTTATGTTTGAATTTTGAACCATTTTCTAGTTCTATTATTACACATGTTCTATTGGAAACATAAATTGAATATTGAAACTAATATCGGTAGTCCATTTCTGATATTTAGCTATCTACTTTACTATTTTTAAATTGATATTTTTTTTAACTATAATTGTTGTTATGAACAAGTTTCATTGAGGCTTCCCAACGCCAAGTCTTTCTAAGTTTTTCTCCATACAATATTATCAATGACCCTGTTATTATGCCCTTTTTACCCACGACGGAACGGAGACGGTATATGCGTTTGGGGTGAGAGGCTGTGTGTTTGTGAGTTTGTGTGTTCCAACATAATGCCATTTATCACGGAAACGGTTTGACCGATTTAGATGCGGTTTTCTGTAAAGTGTGTGCGGCTCTTGGGGAAAGGTTATTATATAGGTGTTATGTTAATAGCTCGCCAGGGGGCGCTACAATACACTGATTTCGTTGAATCCTTTGTGCCCTCCTATCTTTAAAACGATTAGACTGATTTCGATACGGTCTTTTAATAAACGACCACCATTGATCATTAATTGTAGTTAAAAATCTAGGCCACTTACACATAGTAGTTAATCCATCAACAACTTGATGGATTAATTGTCCAAAATTTTAACTTCTGGGTTTACAACTTGCTCCACTTTGAGGCAATGAGTTAAGGTCATAAAACTGTTGTAAATAATATTTTTATACAAGTAATCTGACTTGAATTCTTCTCTTTGTGGTGATTTAGTAGGAATACGGGGTCATTATTACTTTTCACTGAAACCTTTACAAATAAAAAAGTAAGAACAACACGCCTTTCCCGAAGAGATAGGAAGAGGTGTATAACTATTTATATTATAAGTGCCAAGTAATAGGGGGCGAGCCTATTACCATTAGCTAGAAATCGAACCTCGGACTTACACAGCACTCATACATACAACCTACAATCCTGCCAACGCCTCTATCTATACCTACCTACTTTATATTCAAAACAAATCACTCTTATATATTCAAAATATCAAATCAATTTCACGACACAATTTATAACTTCAACTTCTAATAAATCTATTGTATACCAAGATGCATCATGACATCAGAGGGTGCGATTTTTTAGTCGCATGACAAAGCGACAGTCGGGTTCCTAAATCAGGGCGGCTGAGTAAACGCGATAACCCGTCTGGTAATGAATCCGAAGCTGGTCCAAAGGTCTTTAACCTTTTATTTTTACTAACGGTATCTTCAGATGAACAGCCTGGATTTGCAATTGCTTACATAAGGTTTGGTTGTACTTAAGTAACTTATACCTTTAAAGGTGTTAATTTATGTAAACATTATCTAGATACATATATCCCGGTCCCTGTTTTGGGAAACAAAAAAGAAGGACAGAGAGCTTACTTGAAATACCGATTTTTGACTTAGTCAGACATATTATGTACATCATCATCATCATTTCAACTCAAAATGTCCCACTGCTGGGCACGGGTTTCCTCCAAAGAATGTAAAAGGAATGTAGCCTAGTATGGCTAGTATATTAAACCTCGCTGGCCAGACGGGTTAGTTTAGGGTTTTTTTCGAATTTTCCTTTTCTAGCAGTGCTCTTGTCTCTCTGCTCCTCTGGTCTAGTTTTCAAATATATAGCAATGCATGGCGGATATATAATGTTACAAGGACTAACTTAGGCTACTTTGATTTTGGTAAAAATATCAGGGTTTCTTAAATAATAAGAAATCAATGAATGCGGCATCAGTTGTCCACGCGAATGAAGTCGCGGGAACGACTAGTCAGTAAAAAAACTAGTCTATAATTCAGCAAGAATTACAATTTTAAAAGAGTCATAGATTAAAAAACTTAGTACGAAAACATAAAATTATTCTCATTCTAGCTTTAATTTATTGAAGATTAATTCAAAAGTATTTTTCTCAGCGAAGGCTTCCGCTCGGAGTCTAACAATTAATCATCACTACATTTCAGACTGTGTAATAGCCTGGATTTCAACCTGCACCTGTTCCAGACGATTTTTAACCGACTGCTGATAAAAAGAAGGGTTTTTGTTAAATTTGTCGTGGGGTTTTAATGGCGGTATATAGTGTGTTCATTAACTATAGATAGAATATAAGTAATTTAGAGCTTTCAAAGCGATTGTCCGACGCTTCCCGTGACCGACAGGCTGGCTATTTTCTTGCACAAAGAATAAGCATTGCCATCCAGCGTGGCAATGCTGTCAGTCTGTTGGGCACTTTTCCCACAGACAATAGCAGCGATGCGGAGGAATTTTATGATGCCGTATTTTAATTTGTAATTTCCTCCCCCTTTTTTATTTTAATGATACATTTTGTTAGTTTTTATTTGTAAATATTATTTTTAAATTTAGTTTAATATTATAATTTTCTGTAAGTAATTTATATACTAATATTATGAAGCTAAAGAGTTTGTTTGTTTGTTTGGTTGAACGCTAGGATCTCAGGAATTACTGGTCCGATTTGAAAAAAATATTTTAGTGTTGGATAGCCTATTTATCAAGAAATGTTATAGGCTATATATAACATTGCGCTACTGCCAATAGGAGCTGAGCAGTGGCCAAATAAAAGCTCCGCGCGACTTCTAGTGAAAATATGAAATATATGAATGAATGAAAACTGGTATTGAGATCCAATTTTGACTGGCCTGTTGGTCTAGTGGTTAGTGACACTGACTGCTAAGCCGGAGGTCGTGGGTTCGATCCCCACCCAGGACAAATCTTGTGTGATGAGCATAAAGGTTTGTTCTGGTGGTTTGTGGGTGTAATTTATTTATATTATGTATGTATTTACAAAAAAAAATGTATTTAAGTAGTATATCAGTTGTTTAGTACCCATAACACAAGCACATATAATTGCTTAATTTGGAACTAGATGTGAAATGTGCTGTGTGAATGTGGTAAAAAAAAGAAAAAAAAAAAGAAAATTACCATTCAACGTCTAATACAATAATATTTTTTTACGTCCCTACGCGGGTGGTATCTAGTATTTTCAAGTCTATTTTAGTCATAATATACCTTAGAAAATATCCTTTTCTCATATAACAAAAGGATTTTACATACTTTTTCTGTGCAAGAGTCTTAATATCATCTTTTTAATGAATACCTGATCTCTACACCTCAAAATATATACTCATGCTGTATTAAGCTCTATACAAGGTGGATAACGCTTGTAAAACGGAAGCTGCTTCGGTAATGTTTCTTGAAACCACACATGGCGTCAACGACCTTGGTAGTGAGTACATAATTGTTGATTCATATAATTATAACCGGCTGCAACGTTGCGTAGATATTTAGTAGTAAGCGCGAATGATAGAGCATTGAACTTTCAAATCAGCTGGTTTTGTTTTTAGCTGATGTTGTTAAATGTGATGTATTAGAAATTATTGCATAAAACAATTATAGTTACTTATATCACAGCAGCGTCCTCTCTAAGCAGAGCAAACAGAAATCGAAATAAAAAGCACAGCCGAAGCAACTTACACCAAAAAGTTTTGGTAAAAAAATTGAATTAGGTGTAATTTATACGTTTTTACGGTATTTAAGATTACATGCCAGCTGCAAGCATACAATTACCCAAATCGCTTCAAACTCGATGTTTAGCAACAATGTATCAGAGACAAGTGCATTTCGATTCCACCCTGTATATAGGTTCGGTTCCCACAAAATTACAGGTCATTATGAAAAAATAAAATTATAAAGAATATTATGTTGGTTGTAAGGGCCGTTCCACATATGTTACCGTGTAGTTTTATTTCATATTGTTGTTAAATATAGTCGGGGGCCGGCATTTTACACTCGCGGTTGCTTTCAAAATATAATTGTTATTGATTATAAAGGTATATGGTGAAACTAAGCTTAAAAACTTGGCGTTTTATTGAATTCAAAAAATAAAAACTCGTCTAAACATTTAGTTTACAATGTAACTCTTATGAAAGTCACAAGTTAAGAATGTTACAGTTTATCCGAAAAATTGTGCCAATCAACAATTTGCTGACAGGGTAGGAGCTATTTTTACTCATTTCTCTCTTTGTCATAGAAATTCATTATTTTGTTATTAAAAAGACGTCAATGGTAATATTAGGCAAAAAACACTGACATAAGAAAGAAAAACTATTAATTTTCAGACTCACAAATTGCAGACTACATTAGCACAGTCTTAAAATATTAAATATATAAATTAAAAAAAAATGTGTCAAAAAAATACACTCAGACTCAGACATCTCATATACCTGATTTTTCCATAGCAATAGATGGCAACACCGGAGAATAACATTACCTATAATTCATCCCCAAATATCCCTGTACAAAAAGAACAAATTCACGGTCGCAAGCTAGCGTAATACAGAACAGAGAAAAACTAAGAAAACACCGCCCTACTTTCAACTTCCCCGAAACACCATTCTATTTTAATAAGCATATAACGAGTACATAAACATATATCGCCATCCTCTATTATCATAAAACAACAGAAAGAGACAGACACAGTCAGTACGACATATAACGTAATTTACTGCACGGAAATTGTTTTGGTGAAAAACGTATATTATACGTAGATGTTTTGATATGACGTTTGCATATTGTGCTGTCAGATTCACTTTTCCTTGTCATTTCTTTGTGTTAAAACATAATACATACGTACATACACTTATTAACACTTTTTAGACTGTAGTTCATCATTATACCAATTTCTTTTGTAATAAACATCATCTGTAATGATTGCCGGGTCTACGAAGATGGTTTGGGGGTAGAATGTCATTGTCTATCACTACTTAGTATAAAACAAAGTCGTTTTCTCTGCCCCTATATCCCTATGTATGCTTAAATCTTTAAAACTACGCAACGGATTTTGATGCGGTTTTTTTTAATAGATAGAGTGATTCAAGAGGAACGTTTATAGGTATAAAATACATACGGCGAAGCAGCGGGCGGAAGCTAGTACTAAATAAAGCTGAAGAGCTTGTATGTTTGTTTGAACGATCTCAGTAAATACTGGTCCGATTTGAAAAATTATTCTAGTGTTGGATAGCCCCTTTATCGAGCTATGTAGGTAACATCACGCTACGGCCAATAGGAGCTTAGCAGTGACTAAATAAAGAACGACAGGAGCGAAGCCCGCGCGTCTTCAAGTACTATTACATGTATAAATGGAAATCCACTATTTCTTTACATCGTAAAGTTGCATATACACGCACCTTAATATCCAATTGTGTTCATAATTATAGATTTTACGCAATAACCTGAACATATTGCATGTTGGCGGGATAAGAATCGCAATGACTTTCATTCAGCGTTGTTTCATATTGCCATTAAAAATGTACTGGCAATGTGTACTGAGGAGTCTTTCGTTGATTCGTACCACGAGCTCGGGAAGGATCCGAAGAAGGATTTGAAGTTCGTCGTTTCGGACCAGTGAACAATGGAAAAGGTATGAAATGACGAACAGCTCGTGATGTGAATCGACGAAAGAACCGTACTGAGTCGAAGTTCATTTTATGCTGCGTCAATATAAATAGGGAGAATAGTTCAGTTCCCGGGTAGAGTACTTCAAAATCTTTTGGCGGCGTTTGAATCCCGATTGAGAATTTGATGATAAAAACACCCAATACTATTTTAGGTTCACCTAGATATCAAACCCGGGACTTCTTGCGTTGCAATCGTATACAATACCCTCTGTAATACAGAGACAATTAAAAAAAAGACTTTTTGAAACTACCTATACATTCCTATTCACAAAAACAATGTCAAGATTTCATCATTCCTTAATTTTCAAATAACAACAACAGAATAATTTAAAATTACATAACTTGAAAAACATGCTACATAAAATACAACATGGAATGCACAATACAAGCACGCAGTCCCCTAATGTTTTTTTAATCTGAACGTGCGTGGGCGCAGGTGGTAACTACTTACCGACCAGATGCCCGTCGCGTGTGTAATCGACCACGCCATGTTGTTACCAGCAAATTGTGTTGCGATTTTAGGGTTAACATAGTTTTTTTAAACATTGTACGTTCGAGATTGAATCGAATACCAATCAGATAAAGTATTAACAAAATTGCTTTATTAAACTTTTGGATAATGCGTTTAAACATTTTGTAAATTGAATTTTATTCGAGTTAGACTTTGTGTAATATTGTATGCTATCATTTTATTTATTTACTTACAAGGTGGTGGCTGCGGCCCACGTGGAACTCGATTCCAGTGACCACAGAAACTTTTGTATAATATATAAAAGATTTTTTATATAGTATTCAATTTTGACTATATTATTATAGCATCACGCTACGACCATTAGGGGCTTAGTAAAGGCCAAAAAAAGATCTACACACAGCTAGTATTGAATAAAGATTTATTACTCCCAACATTTAAAATCGCATTTTGTTAGTGACATTAAAATAATAAGGATTTTTGTCAAACAAAGTGTCATTGTAACTGTTTTTTTCTTGTTTATCTTTGGTCTAAATTCAATAATAACTGTAACAATAAGTGAAGTGAAGTTTTATAATGACGACATTGAACTATTTTCTATTTATTATTCAATCTTGGCCTATATTTTTATAGACTTACCACCAGATGGCCGGCGACCTAAATAAAGCACCTGTTTTCTATCGTAATGAGTTCGATTACCGCTTTTGAAAATATAATCACTCATTATTATTCATTCAGTGTTTGCTGAAAATACAATCGATATCATCAGGCAGAGACAATAGGAACCCAAGACCTTAGGAAACCGAGTCGTTCAAAAGACTTCCTTATATTTGAATGTTAGACCATGGCTGGTTTTAGCGATGAGATGAATGGATAAGTGACCGGTATGCAAATCAGGCGGTCCGAGTTCGATTCCGACCGGCGGCAGTACCAATGTGGATTTCAATTTGTGGATATTATATGTACTAGTCAAGTGACTTACCATTTGCTAACGGTAAAGGAAAAAATCGTGAGGAAACCCACATACCTTAGAAAAAATTCTAAGTGTATGTGTGGGTGCTACAATAATCAGGAATTGGTCGAAAGTAGCAAAGAAAACACTCATAGCTTATAAATCAATTAAAAATGGCTGTTTCACATATGGCGTATTATATTTTTAATTACAAATGCGAATTCAGAATTGGCAGTCGTAATTCAAAATACTCAATGTCGCGTCTAAATATTAAACGTCATTGTAAAACAATAATCAAATTAAAATGTTTGTTTTTTATGCAAACAATATCTTAATGGCAACAAGAGGTTATTGTGTTGACCCACTTTTTAGATGTCTATAAATAATAAGGTTTTTTTATCAAACACGGTGTTGACATTGTAGCTGTTTTTACTTGTTTTTCTAAAAGGTCGATATTCAATAATAATAATGAGTAAAAACATCGGGTTGCCGTTTTAACTTAATTTTTCTATTTTTCTATCTATTTATCTATCTATTGATTTGGCTACTAAAGTTAGAATTTTGACATTCTCCATACCAAATATGTCAAAATTTGAACTTTAGTAGTAGATTATTGAATGATTATTTAGTAGATTATTGAAAACGGCTGTTAGTCAGTCTCAGGAGTCAATTGTTCAAACGATACTTTAGAACTTCATTGTATAACGTATTATTTGTAAATCGGATTTTCTATGTATAACTGTTTTGTACAATAAAGATATATTCTATTCAAAGTTACAATGCTTGATTTTCGTATTATCGTGTTATTTCGTATTATATTATATCGTATTCGTTTCGTATTTAATTATAATAATTGGTTAGACAGTGGCATTTGATACAAGAAAAGTTCCTTTAGAAAACGGGAAAACATAATCTTATTGTTTAAAATGTAAAAATGTTATTGAATTTGTTATTTAATATTATGTAGGTACACAAATTGTAGCTAAACAACTAACAAATCACGCCTTTTTCCCTAAGGGGTAGGCAAAATACATGTCCATCTTCATATGAGGCTTAAAAAGAGCTATCCTCTCTTGGTAAATGGTGACGTGGCTGTACCCCTAACAATGCCAACGTCCATGAGCGGTAACTACTTACCATTAGGTGGGCAGCCTGCACATCTGCCACTTTAGGCAATAAAAAAGAAACCCCCACATTTCGCCAGCTTTGTTTGGTCCCATGTAATAGGGGGCAAGCCAATTGTCATCAACCGAGCACATTTCTCAACTCCAAACTAATACTAAAATTTTCAAGATAGAAAAATCCAATACCATTTTTGCCTAGTACCGAACCTGCGACCTCTTCCGTAGCAGTCTTACACAATGCACCACTGGGGCAGTTTGCTTATTAAAATACGTTTTGTTTAAGTTATATCAAATAGAAATCTAATCAAATATTATTCTGCATTTACACAAAGTTAATACTATTAATAATTGAATTAGAATCATATTCTCAAGCCGTCTGGAGTCTGGACTATAATTGGCTAAGTGTCTAATATTTCTATCAAACTTCTGAATTATGGATTAATATAAGTTGTTGAAGTCAAGAAAGGGTCAGTAGAATTTTACTAATAAAATAATAGAACTGGGCAAATTGGATGCAATTAGATAATAATTACCAACGATCGATTAAAAAAACTAAATATCATCCGAAGTGCTGACTTTTTTAAGTTAGCAACACAGACAATAAGGTGGTTTTGGAATCTCGACATACGACTAAGTCGATTTTATATGATTGAAACTGTCAGCCGTATTAAAATTTTCCATATTTGAATTTACTATACCACGCTGGCCAGACGGGTTGGTATTGGGTTTGTTTCGAATTTTCCTTTTCTTGCAGTGCTCTTGTGTGCATAAAGTTGCAACTTTTTTATTCAAATATAATTTATAACAGGTTTTGTACGATTACATAAAAATTTCGATCACATTCAAATCATTTATCTTCGTAAAACCAAAACGATTAATCACAATTTAGTGAACGAACAAGAAAAATAATATTATTACGATATTTGATTATTAAGACGTAACTGTGAAGACTAATTATTTTCAATTTTCTAACGGACATTTTGAATAGCCAATTGAAAGACCAAGACTAAAATATAATATACCAAGACTAAAATAAATATAACATAATTTAATATAAAAGTTTCGACGAAATTTTATAATTCGTTGTGTATAATTATGTATATAGATACATAGCTTACAGTAATAAACATTATAGGTAATTTATTAAGAGCGTATTTACAAACATAGAGGCAATGTCGTAATTTAGAGTTGGAGGTTTTCAATTTTTATTATTAAATCGAAGCTATATTTTAAAAATGTACCGGTTTAATTGGAATAGGCTACCCCCTATTACATGGGGCTAAATATAGAGGCCTATGTCCAGCAGTGGACGTGATTGGGGCTGATATGATGATGATGATGATTCCGTGTAGTAACGGATTTAGAATACATAATGTCTCCCATCTCAAGCCGTGGGTGTCGTAAAAGGCGACTAAAGGTGATTTTCCACCAGAGTGGTGAGACGAGATGAGGCGAGAAGAGAAGTGAAATCGCACTGACCCTTTTCCACTTAAAAATAGCCATCGTATGTACACGGTAAAAAGTAGCAACGAACAACAATAAGCCTCTCGCGAGAAGCGTGTTTCTGTTGCAAAGTTAATTTATACTCTATACCGGAAGCAATACGGTTCATTTTACACAAACAAATATTTCAATTCACGCCTCGCATATTCTCGTCAATCCACACTGTTTCCACCAAAGATGCGCTGGGAGAGGATTGAAAATTTGCCATACAAATTTCAATTCTCTCCTCGCCTCGCCACTCTGGTGGAAAATCACCTTAAGGGAGTAACCCTATGCAGAGAAGAGCACTGCGAGAAGAGAAAAAATTCTAAACAAACCCTTTTTTGCCAACCCGTCTGGCCAGCGTGGCACAGTAGGCTACCCGTGCCTAGCAGTGAGCCGTTTAATTATGGGTTAAAACGATGATGATGATGATTGTTTAACAATATTTTTTTTAGTCATATCTACAATCAAGCAGGTGTGTTTTGAGATATTCAAAACTGAGTGTGTCTTTCAGTACAGTAACGACATCTACTCCTGCTTGGACCAGCTCGATTCATAATGGTCAGTATGTCTTTAGGTTTCAGCCTTTTTGTGTACTATGCGATTAAAATAAGTATGGGACTGTCAAATCAAGACGCCTTTTTGTTTTCCATTTGAAGACAACTTCATACCTAACAAATAGGGTGTACAAAAAACGAAATACATTACAAGTACATACGTACATAATTTTTCAGTTTGAAGATTATTTTCTGAATAAGTGGTGGTAGTAAGTAATAACAACAATAAAACTATAAAAAAAAAATCAATAACAATTAAATTAACACTTGTAACAAAATAACTTAACGAAACGAGATATTTTTTTGCCTATTTTATTTCAGCTAGCTGTACAAAAATGTGCACATTCGACTGAAGTTTGCGGCAAATACTGTCAAGTGCGATCCCATACTTATTTAAATCGCATAGTAGCTACGCGTTGTTAGCTGGGAACAATAAATATTAATGCCAATAATTGTAGACAGCCTATTTTAATAAATAACACAGATCAATATATATACAAGACAGTTTGATCAACCTGTACTTGATATTATTTTCATTACAAAACAGAGCGTAACTTAGTCGAATTCTTTAAAATCTATCATTGAAACCGTTTGCAATACTCCACCGAGACCAATCTAAATTTTATGCACCCGATATTATTAATGTCTATATTCAATTAGTTCATGGGCCTCCTTACCTGCCATTGTTATATCGTTCTCTCTTTCCAACTCGCTTACTTCATCTTCCATCACTTTCTGACGTTCGAAGACCCGTTTTTGTAGAGAAAAAAAAAGTGGAGTCTCTTTTGTTACTATTTAGTTCGGTATCGAATGGTCCGTGAAATGTTTAGAAGAATTTGTTGATGAGGTCGGCTGTTGATATTTTGTGACAATGGACTCGTGTTTGCTCGAAATGGGCCCGACTATTTCCACATCGGCTTAAATATCTGTCAAAAAAGTTCAACCAGCTTGGATATCCATACTAATATTATAAATGCGAAACTAATTCTGTTTGTTTGTTATGCTTTCTCTCCATAACTACTTAACCGATCTTCATGAAATTTTACATAGATATAGTTCAAGAGAAATAAGAATGAGGCTACTTTTTACCGATATACCATGCGTCTCTGAGTAATAAATTTGACCAAAACCACCGATTAACAAGTTGAATAATTAAGTTCTTGTTTAGTTAAGGCCTCTTTAAAAACTTCTTTCTTTTGAGTCTCAAAACAAATATCTATGAATCACATATTTTTTTTTTTTTGTATGGGAATCGAACCTACGTCACCCAGCACGACGATGGCGAACCGACCAGCTAACCGCTATGCCACGGTGACAATCAAACGTCCCGGGACCTATCCTTGGCTGACTGCATCTATCGGCAAATGCAATAATAAATATAGTTAAATTACACTTAGAATTAAGTTTTAGGACATTTAGGTCATACCTATCGTAGACATATAGTGTCTCAATATTCAAACCCAATCTTAAATATTAATGCTTTGCTCTTTAATCGAATCCCTATCTGAAATCCGTAGATACCTTAAAGAAAGGGCTGGTTTTACATTGATGGACAGTATCGTGAACGTATCTTGAACGCAAAATGAATTCGCAATTGAAATAAATATTCGGTCGACATTTTTAGATTAAGGATTTTTAGATATTGCAACACCGCTGGGAAAAAGGGCATAGGATATCCTATACCCTTTTATAATAATAATATAATATTCTACCACATTCACACTGCGCCATCTAGTCCCAAAGTAAGCAATTATATTTGCTTGTGTTATGGGTACTAAACAACTGATATTCTACTTAAACACATTTTTTTTTTGTAAATACATACATATTATTATAGATAAATTACACCCAGACACAGAACAAACCTTTATGCTCATCACACAAAGTTTTGTCCTGGGCGGGGATCGAACCCACGACCTCCGGCTTAGCAGTCAGGGTCACTAACCACTAGACCAAGAGGCCAGTCAATCCAGTTTATCCTACAACTACACATGTAAATACATGTGTGGTTGTTTTTAGTAATAATTTGCGTATACTTTTAAAAATGTAAGGAGCTTTCTTCATCATTATTATAACCCATAAACGACCCACTGCTGGGCACGGGTCTCCTCTTAAAATAGTGGAGTGAATTTAGCCTACTATGTCATGCTGGTATGACGGGGACACTTTATTGATTGATATTTGATGGAAAATATAGTAACTTGATGTGATTTTATATTTTACTAAAAGTCGTGTGGGGTTTCGCTCTTGTCGTTCTTTTTTTGGCCACTGCTCAGCTCATATTGATCGTGATCTCGTGATATTTCACGTTACGGCCAATATGGCCAAAAAAAGAAGCCGTAGCTGTAGCCAATTTATTGAGGAAGGTTATAGGCTATAATATTGTATAGCCTATAACCTTCCTCAATAAATTGGCTTTTTAAATCAGATCAGTAGTCCCTGAGATCCTAGCGTTCAACCAAACCAACTAACAATCTCTTCAGATTTATAATATTAAGTATAGATTCGATTGGTTGAAAAAGAAATAGATCTTATAAGGCGCATATTTCACGGAAATGTGAGATGGGTTAAAACAAGTAACACAATTTCAATATTTTGTATACAAATAAGGTACTTATATTGTTATGAAACTGCCCGTCCATTGTTGTTTTAAAAAACAATGTCTTTGTCTCCACTTTGGTGGATTTCAAGCCTCATTTTTTTATTACAATGTCATGTATGAGACAAAATCCCTTACTTCTGCACATAACCTCCGTGACCCTGCTCACTGGAGCCGCTCATTGTTATTATTGCTGCGGTTTTACCAGCTCAATTTGAGCGAGCAATCTCGCTTTATATTTGTAACAAGTACTACATTCTGACCACAATGAACGTGTTCCACAAATCTCCCATGCTGAGACTTCACCATGACTTTGTCATCACATAGAGACCCTAATTAAGTATCCAACAGAAGTTTCCAAAGCCATTATCTAAAACATCTAAAAACCAACCCCCTGGGGTTAAAAAAAGACAATAATGAACCCCACGGGTCTTAACCATTATCGTTTCGAGCAATTTTGGGAAACAAAAATAACTGTACGTTTTACCAAAATATGACTTTATAGTTAATAATTTAAAGACTATTTTTACTTGGCAAATGTAGTCGTTGTACCAGTTTTAAGTTAGACAAGTCAGTATTTGGTAACAGATAGTTTTGACAAAATTTTAAGATCGAAATCGATCAATGTAACATTCCCAGGCGAGGTTAGGATAGAATTACATTTTGTTTATCAGTCGACATTTTGATATAGAGAAATAATTCTACCTGCACGTATATTGATATGTCTATAAAATACATATATCTAGCTTTACCCTGAAATCTCATCTGCATACTTCTAGTAGGTATCCCCAGATTTCCATGAGATTAACTTTCGTTTTTTTATACTTATTTAATATATTTAAAGAGTAAAAAAAGAAGACACCGAATTTTAACAAACGGCATGCATTTAGAGATTCCTTGCTAGCTTCCAGAATTTTCCAGAATTACGATTGACTGATGATGATGATAATAATTATATAATAGAAGCTGTAACGGTTGCACCCGTTGCAGGCTACGTCCTGCACGACTGCACCTCTTTTGACCAACTTTTGGATCTCTTTTGATTTCTTTTTAATTTACTTTTAATAAGTTAAAATTCGTAATTAATTTTAGGTGAGGCCTATGTTCAGCAGTGGACGTCATTGGGCTGATATGATGATGATGATGATGAAGTTAAAATTCAAAATCATAAATTAATTCAAATTCGAACCAAGTCTTCGTCGGAGCATCCGTCGAAGACAGAGGGCTCACTATTATTCCGATTTCTTGTACAGTGCACGCACTTCTTGACATTTAAAATTAATACTATCAGTACGTATTTATCAGTTGTGTTTTATTGTGAGGGCCCCACGCCCTTCCCCATATATTTAGCCGGATCCTACTACCATATTCTTGACTAGCGCCCACTGGAGGGGACGGTGGAGACGCTAGAAAGCTTTCTGTAGAAAATTGTAAGGCAAAATTACTTGTGACGATTTTATATAAGACAGAACATAGAAGTCCCAAATATAACTATATATTTCTAAATATCCTTCTGCGCAACGCAACCCCAACGAAACTGGACCAGCATTTTGCGATATTAATCCCACTTATCCTCCGTGTGATGAGCAATAAGTAAACCAACCACCAATAACAATTTGCTACACTATCAAAAAACGTCAGCATCTTAGTTTTCATTTCAAAATACGGAATAATCTAACATAGAAATACATACAAACTCTAATATAGAATCCTCCACCTCAAATTGCTATAGATGATGTCTTTGTGATTGTTTGCGGTTTAGCCACGTTGCTCCGTTCATCGGGCGGTGTGGGTGACCGCTGTTTGCCTACCCACCCCTCGATAGTACAAGGACCATGTTAAACTGACGAATTGCTATCTAAACAACTATATAGTCGATTTTATGGATAGTAAAGTTGATGACTCTAGAACTCCTTATAATGCTGTGATAGAAGTACGGTTTATGACGGCACAGCGATTAGGTTTTTTGTGGAGATGCATTATACACATTTCCCTAACTAGTTTAGGTCACATGTAATAACAAATTTAACTTCTAAAATTTAAAGGTTTACCGCAATCTATACATTACGAAGATAAGATCATTGCAGTCAGTGCTTATCTTATGTTATCTGTAAAATAACTGGAGATTAAGTACTATTAGAGTTTAATGCAATAGAGCTAGATAATGACTATTATGGACATATATAGAAGAATTTTTGATGTCCTTTATAACTCTGACTAGAAGACCCCAAGCCCAAAGAACGTAGACGGTCTTCATCACAGAACAGAGATAGGTTTTGTGGTCTTCATTCATGCTCTTCGTAAAAGAATTTTGACTTGAATATGACAATTTAATTCTAAATAAGTCTAGCAATTCTATTACGCAAATTGAAAGAAACTCTTTACAAAGTACATAGTAGAAAGTGGTTTCCTATGCGCTTTTGGACCTTCCATCGAATCGTTTCGTTCGTTTATAGAGGATAAAAGCGTTGAGGCTCAAAAATCGTGGAACTTTCATCGTGCTATCAAATAGAATGGTTCAAAGGAGTTAGTCCGGTAAATAGTTTGAGTCTGACCGACAATCGCCTGCACTCTAGGGCTAGCAAAGGTCCCTGTATATACTCAATATTAAACTCTTAAGAGATGTGGTAAAAACATAATAAAATTCTGTCTTTCAAGATGGTTGGAAATTATTCGTTCATTGAAATCGATTTTCTTGTTCCCGAAATCTTATGATTAGATTACAAAAAATAATGTTCATTTAGGTATTATTATTGTTGCTTAATGCAATTAAGATTATTTCATAAATATTAATAATAAAAAATTTCGTATTTGTTCCTATTACGTAAATTCCAAATACCGAAAATATAGTCAAGTAGAAGAGTCCTTTGACACATAATACCAGACAGTAAACTCAAAATTCTACTAAATACTATGTGCTTAGTAGAATTTTACTACCCATATTCTGGGAATTTCTACTAATTTGAAACAATGTTGACAACCCTAGAGCTCGGTCCGAACTTCAGCATAAAGTTGGAAACTCTAATCTTTCCACTGTGATTTAGTACGAAACAATTATTCCAAAGATATCGGTGACGACTTAAAGTTTGTGATTGTCACGTTACGAAATCTTACTTGGAGAATTATTAGATTCTATCGCTAACAGCCAACTTGGCGTTGTACTGACCCTTAAGACGGTACACTTACACAAACTTTATCAGTTCTATCCTCGAAGGGGTAAACGGAAATGTATCATACTCACATTTTGCCAGCTATGTTATGTTCCATATATATTAGCCACCGAACCTATTTATTAACATTTCATGCTGAAAATTTCATGAAATAAAAACCAATTAAAGTTTTTGTCAGACTTGGAAATTGATCAGGACAACACAGCAGGCATCACTCCCGTGGCACCACAAAGGCAGTTTGTGGGGAGAGTTTGCAGCAGCTCTTGTGAGAGTGACTTAGAATTTTAAATTTTGTTTTTGCTGTAGTAGACTTGATCAAGATGATTTCCAACTATGCATGATTCTACGGATTATTACACATGACTACAGACATCCACGTGGACTTATCTGTGCTTTTGTTAATCCGCCATAATGCGCAGCCGATCTATTAACCTCGGCGTTAAAACTGCGTTAAATGTTACTAGAATAGCAAGCAAGACTAAATATCTGTGTGAATAAAATGTAGTTAGTACTGTCACTGAAATAACACCTTTTTAATTTCTCTATACTTTTCAATGTTCTAAAAAACCTCTAGATTTTACTGATATTGTTACTGACAGCCACCTTTAACCAAAGGTTAATGTCTCCACATGATTTCCATGCCTTTCTATCAGTGGTTAAAGTGGTCCAGGCTTGGAGATATTTGTCAAGTTTTTCACATCATCTTTTTCGTGGTTCACCACGTCTCCATCAAGGCAAAGTCAAGTCTAGTCTTTACGTCAAATTTAATTTGCAGTTTAGCAATTTAGAGTGAAAGCGTAACAAACAGACGGAATTACTTTTCCATTTAAACTTCCATCTGTGGCTCGGCGTGACCCGCGGAAATCCATTATAAAGATAAAGTAGAGTTTAATCAAAATTCATTTAGTAGTTTCTGAGGGAAAGGGTAACAAATAACCCTACATCTATCCTAAAAAACTTTCGCATTTACTATACTAAGTTTATTATGGTTTGACAGAGAAAGCTGTAACTTTTCAAAGCAATTCCGTCACATTATAGTTCAAGGTGCACAACTGATTTGAACTCACGACCATTTGATGGACAGTCAACAACTCAGCGAGCTATTGTGTTTTTTGTATAACCTTGTCACAAGAGGCCATTCTATATATAGAAGGTCATTTAAATTGGCTGTCTGTTGGTGTAGTGGCTGTAGCTCTACTGCGGAACGCGAGGTAGTAGATTCGATTACATAAAAAAAAATATTTCTGAGGTACTTAAATGAGAAAAAGATTAAAATTATGAATGAAATATCTATTCTGTACATTAACAGAGTAATTCATAAACTTATCCTACATGCCTACGGTCTATTTAGGACGACATAACGAAAATCAAAATAAATGAAATTTTCATTCTTCAACGTCTCCTTTATTTCATTAGCATCCATAAATAAAAATCATATCATCATTCTTCTATTTTAGTAATAATAAAATGCTAGTTAGGATGGATGGATGGTTGAATGCATGTATGGATCTTTGTTACTCAATAACGTGACAACGGCTGAAGGCATTTGTATGAAATTTGGCACGCAGACAGATATAGTCTGGAGCGGCTACTTTTACTGACATATCACGCGCATGGAGCGGTAGGCGGAATATAAATTAATTATTGTATTTGCAAATGTATGAGCAATATATAAATTTGTCTTCAGTCGGGCTCATTAATTTAAGCTAAAATACTCTCATCTTCAACCCCCAAAAGGAAATCGTGTTGACCGAATCTCAACTCAAACATCAAAGATTATGGGTCATTGGTTCTGGTCCCGAAAAAGTAAATAAAAAGGGGTTAACACAAAAGATTGGGAGGGTTACTTTTGAAGTTTTAACCCGTCACCGTTTTATAGAGATGGTTAAACTGGAATTAACAGTGGCGTCACGACGCTATCGTCGCCGTCGTCATCTCAGTAGTCAGTAGTTTTAAGTGATATTCATGAATGTTTCGTCTATTCATACCACGAGCTGTTCGTCCCATGTTATAAATCGGGACGGATCCTTTTTGAGGTCGTCGTTTCATACCAGTCAACAATAGTATAAAAAAACGACAAATAGTATCCCTCTCCATTTATATTATGGGGCGAAACGCTCGTGGTGTGAATAGACGAAAGACTCATTTTCACGAACCACAAACTTTCATCGCAAACTTTTTTTATGTAAATTTCGATACCTTACGTTCTATAAAATACATTAGTACCAAAATCGAAGCTAAAGCGATCAGAATTCTATACCATTTATAATAAACCTGTCCTAAAAGAATTCTAAATCTTACCGGCTATCGAACCCGTGATCTCTGCGTGGTAGTTAAGCTTCTGCTATTGGTATAATTTATACAGTTTGTAATTAATCAAATAGATTAATTACTACCGACTATGTTCATAAGTAACTTCTCTTTATGGTAGTACCTTTAATCTTTGTTATCGAATTATATATAATCGTGTGTTAGTTAATACTAGAACGTGTAGAGATAAGTTGTCTCCAAATTAAGACCTACCTATATATTAAGGTTCAATTTTTAGAAACACTAGCGTGTTTCGTGACAAAATCGTATTGTCGTATAACATCGCAAGATGTAGCAAAAAAATATTATCTAACTATCACATTCTAAATCGATTACTGTCATTCGATTTCTATCAAAACACGATTTTTTAATAGAAAAAAAAAATAGCAGATGTCGTTCAATTTGCATGCATATTAAAATGCGTTAAATTTTGTAACACCACACGATATATAAAATTGGATGTTTCGTAATCGCCTTGCACACCGTTGTATGCCCCAAGCGTTTACCTGTTTTTCATTCGAAAGCTCGCAAGAGTGAGACAGAACATATATTCCAAAAGTGTATGAAGAATTCGTGGCAACAAGCAGCCAAGATCGGGGCCGACGCCTCTGACAATGCACGATTCTGTGTCTAGTTATATTAAGCGACCGCTTTCAAAATACACCGGATTATTGTAAATTGGGTGTTCGAGTGCGCCTCTCCATTTCGGCCGGCGTTCAAGTCAAGCGTGGTCGGTGTGGCAACCATGCGCGGCGCATTCTTCACCAATGGGGGGCGACTTCACGCAGTTGCGTCCCGACCAGCGCCGAGGACGGACCCTTGCCGCTCGCGCCGCCGAAACGATCGTACAATAAACATTTAAACAAATCACAAGTGTGTTAAATTGTTTCTAATTTCAAATCTTAGTACGTAATTAGTGATGGGAAGTGTTAAACACGTCGCGCATATCGATATCGTACGATGACCAAAACTTTCAAGTTGGGGAGAACGGAAAAAAGTTGTGGTGCCGAATGCACTCGTCCAGTGTACAAAAAATGTGTGCTTGCTTGTAAAGTGATGGCCTGATGGGATCGCAGTGTGGCCAATACAGTGTAGTTAGTGATGTGTACTGTGATATAAAATTTCGACGGTCGCGTAGATGATTGTCGTTGTTGAGTGTGATAAAATTAGTTTATTAGTAACCAAAGATTCCTGATGATCTTGTATATTAGTTTGTGTTTCATATTGGTAGTTTTAGGTAAGTACCGTTAACTTTACAACAGTTTATTGTACTAGTTATGTTATCTTGATTTATTGGCATTACTTGTACTGCTATTAATTTGCCTTCTGAGTAATTATGACAGCGGAACGATAAACGGTTAATAATAAATGATTACTTTATAATAATGTCACAGTTCTTTGGAAAATTTTAGTGTTGTTCTTTCTAACATTATTTCAATAGCTAGCGAAACAATAACGTTCAGAATTTGAAATAAAAAAAAAACAATTCAAAAATAGAACAGAATTACTTTGATGATCAAAAAAAGGTTGTAATAAATTTAAGTTATTGTCAATGTCCGAACGCTGGTGGCTGTAGCCCGCATAGTTAGTCAGGATAAATTAAATAGTTATAAATTCTGAAACTGGATGGATGTGGTGGTCACAAATTTAGTTAACGAGACATTACGGCCACTGCTTAGTCGATCGTGTCAATTAGGAGGTTGTTAATTAAATGGTTCGCTATTATAGGACCACACAAGGAACAAGTAAGGGAACGAGATTTATATGGCCCTTGAAATAAACCTGTTGTAGATAAACTTAGTGCTCGTTAAAGCTGTGAAAAGGCTAATGATGGTGGCGGTAAATGTGAACATATTTATGAAGCTTATACAGAAAATATAATCAAAAATAGATGTGTAGGTATAATATCCTTATTGTGTATCTACATAAGATGAATTGAAAGCCAACATTAAATAAATACCACGAATAAACAAACAAAATATTAATATTTCATGTTCAATTATCGACAGGTAAGATATAATAGAAATTACGTGAAGGGAAACAATCAGAACCCTAGGGAGGTACCCGAAATTCGATAACGAAATTATATTCGGAACTCGTATAAAATACGTTTTTAACGAAACTTAATTAAATATTAATAGAATCAGCAGAAATGTTTTTGAGCCATTTACTTATGAAATATGTATACTATCCAGTACTAAAATAGCAACTTAGATCAGCATTCTATTGATGAACCATAAAAAGAAAAGTTTGTTGTATTACTTAAATCTTATCTTCTCCTACCAGTGGGATTGCATAGTTTAAACTTAAAACTAACTTCGTTTTATTCATATTTAAACCTATCATATTCTATAAAGATTAGAGAAGATTACGCTATAGAGAAACATCGAAGCTTCAAAGAACCACGCCTCTGCAATCTTAGTAATGTTGTTATAACCATTTATCATAAAAATCCGAGTAGAGCTCTCAATTTGGGTTCTCTTGGTAAAATTAAGGCTTGTTTAGCTAGTTTTTATTATTTTATCCTGCTGTGATCTAAATTGGACTCATAAATTTGTCAAGCGAAACTAATAGCGATTCTACGTTGGAATCGACATGTAAAGCACGTTTTAGTGAAAGATCTTATATGATTTGTTTACCTAGTGATTTACTTTTAAATTCTAATGAAAATGACATAAATAAAGTAACTATAAAAAGGAAAGCCCAGATTTATGTAATAAAACTGATAAAATACATTGTCGAGACATACCGACAAGTCATCTATCCTCGCAAAATCGTCTCAAATATGACTTCTCCTGACTGATAATAAAACACAATTGCGATATCATACGATTCGTCTTATAAATATTATTATTAGTGTCTAAATAGTGAATAGTGAACTTGTGCTTATATACCAGATAAATTAATATATAATCATGAATTTTATGCGTAGTTTCGTAATTTTAAATGAAAGACGTAAGTTTACTGGCTAAACATCGACTCAAATTAACGGTATGAAGATATTTAGTTTTATGTTATTTAAAAAAATATTAGATCACATAATACATCAACAAAAAAGTTGTATTTGTAAAGATCTTCATACAGATAAGTCTATACGGGTTATACAGAGTTTTTCTACAACTCCGACATCGCGACGCATAATTCCAATCTTATACATTCCGGTCGCTAACAAATAAATGTTTTACCGAGCAAATCACATCAAGATTCAATAAGTTGGCACTCGCCATCTTAAAGCTCGAAAATTTTCAATAGAATCAAGGATTTTAAAGCTATATTTTTTAGAAAGTGGGCCCAGCAAACCGTGTCTAACTAAATTAGGGAGACGTGATTTCAGAGCACGATTTTGTTACGATTCTGTCTTTTTATGTTTGTAAGTGTTTTTGGGCGTTATGTAACATCGTTTTTGTACATACAAACTCTTCATGTCATAAAATTTATCTTTAAATGTAATATTAATTATATTCTCAGTGTTGTTTGTATCGAATGAATGGGCATATTATGTATAGAATGAATGATTCGCATATCTTGCATTGACCATTATTGCATTTACTCATATTTAGATTTCGATGTTACCTATTACGGAAAATTATGAAGATAATATGTGCACAAATAAAATTGTTTTAGTTGATATTGCTTTTACAGTTTATCGATATACACGTAACCCTCAATATGACTAACGCACAACACTATTTCTGATTGGGTAAAAATGTCAAAACTAAGTTTTTTACAAAATTCGTCGCTTTGAAATATAAATGATCAAATTAGCAAAGTATATTTGCTTATTTAAAGCTATTTACTAGGTTCCGCCTGCGGCATCGTCCATGTGATATCTCGGTAAAAAGTAGCCTATGTGCAATTCTAGACTATGTGTATATTATATATATTATAAATTATATCTATGTGTGTGCCAAATTTCATACAGATCCTTTTGGCCGTTTTGGCGTGATAAGAGTCACGTTGAAACATCCATACATCCATCCTAACTTTCGCATTTATAATATTACTAGGATATTGTGATTTTATTTGACACAATTTATGTAAATAAACTGTCAAATTAATAATCCCAGTAACCAAATTCGTGTTGTTCACTTGAATTCTCGCTTAATATGACTTTGTGAACGCGCAGCGCCATCTTTTATTGAGTGGCAACACTAAAAATGTTCGGAAAATTATTTCAATGTTTGAATATCTTTTACGATTAATTTCGTCAATTGGTTAATTTGGAGTTTAAAATGCTTTTTTTTTAAATTACTTGCGGACGGATTATTACTACTGTAAGTAACGTAAACTCAGATTAATTTGACATACATGTACCTACATTTTTAAACGACTTCAAAAAAGGAGGAGGTTATAATGTTCGACTGTATGTATTTTTTTTTTTTATGTATTTCTATCATGACTAGGTAGGTATCTAACATTCTTTAAATTACGATTTAATTTCAGTTTTTTTTGAAACGATGATACAGGTTTCACGTAAAAGCTGTTTTACCTACTTACTATTTTATACTCAAAAGAGTACAAATATTTCTAACTTTATAAAACACCATAATATTGAAATTATGAACTGGTTTTATTCATAAAATTGTAATGTTCTAACATTACAATTTTATGAATAAAACCATATCAAACTTTCGTATGACAATATTTATTTTATCAACACAACACGTATTAAATCAAAACAAACAACGTTAACAGAATAAAACACATGAAGCATAGACAAAAAACAATTTTTCTTCCGAAAGCCATACATCAAAGAGATGTCAAACTATAGAGAATAGAGTTATGCTTTCCGGAGGTTTGTTTGTTTGGGTACGAAACGCACGAAACGTTATTAGGTTTTTAATAACGTTTCGTGCTAAGCGTCTATTAGCCTAAAAAGTAGCCTAAAATTACTTAATCTGATAACAAAATTAGATTAGAAGCATTTAGTCAACACATTTCATTACCTAACTGTTATTAGCTTTTATATATAGGAACACATAAATACATGTATATTATTATATTTTACATTTTCCGAGAGTCCGTACAACACGGTTGTTTAATTGTGATCAAAGTAATCCATGTACAGATTTTTCAACTTTTCCGTAGAAATCTAAAATAACAGTAGAGTACCTATATTATTTAGATATTAAATTTATTTATGTTCTCTTCTAGGTACATGGTGTTTAATATTTTTTCCATCGCTCTTACTCATAAAAATATGCTCTTTTAATTAAACCGTTTTTTAATGTTTCATATTCTGAGAAATCTTGTGATCCAGTCGCTCATGACATGATCTTGTAATAGATTTCCACTAAACAACACGTTTCATTTCAATATGAAATCATTTGATACTTTCTGTATAAGATATTACGAGTTACTTACATTATTAACTTCGTGCTAAGGAAAAAAATACGTGGGCGGGATCGATTTGGAGTTACTCCTGAGCTTGATGATATAAAATATTCTTTATTGCTCTAAGTGTAATATTTGAATGGTACAACAAAAAAAAATGGCGAACGATATTTGCAAAAAAAAAGATTCGCCGAGTAAATCCGTGGCGTAGCGGTTTAGGTGGTGACCTCGCCACTAACATCGACTTGCAGACTGATGGGTTCGATTCCTACATATAATAAATATTTGTGTAAATGTATGTTTGTAAAGTCCCCGGTGACACATGGCTTGCTCCCTGCGAGCTTTGTCTTTTTAAAACAAAAAAAAAGAAACAATTTATATGGCAATTAATACAAAAAAAGTGTCGCTGTAACGCATAACTTTTTTTAAATTAGTACATACATAACATAACCCACGTTTACATAATGTTTCCAAGTAACGCACCGCAACAAAAGTAACGTTCTCTGAAGCGATAAGACTTAAACAGTAAAATAACAAAGTAGCCTTACTCTAACATATGTTCGCTCCCGTTTCACAAACATAAACACAACATAAAGTAAACATTTTTGTTGGAAAACAACCACGTGTTCTGTACAAGATCAACGAATTACGACAAAACAGTGATTTGAATTAGAAGCACGTCTTTTTAATTGATCATTCTTCTAATCCAATTATTTTTATAATTGAATTTATTAACATATTTGGCGAAATGTGGGTTTGATGCGACTCTGTCTACTATGTTGGTGAATAAAAAGGTTTGACGTGTTTTTTAAGTTGATATATTGTAGTATTGATTAGTTAACATAAGACAAATTATTTTAATTATAATTTTAAACGCGCTTGAAACGATTCAATAAAGTCAATTATCTCAAAACATTACTACTACTGTCTTTTGTACACTACGTTATATTTATCACCAAAAACTTACATTAAATAAAATTATTTGATGATTTAAACTCGTAAGATTACTATAAATGTACAAAATAGAAGAAAAAATAAGTAATACTTTTTATCATATTTATGAAAAATAAATAGATAAACCAGTTTTTAATTATTTATAGCCATAATAAAAAAAGTCTATAAATAAACCACCAATTTCATGTATTTTTAAATTGCAACACGTGTATTTATCTCCATTTAAAAACTCATAAAACTAACGCACGTAAATCTGTCGTAAGCATATTAATTTTTAGTTTAAACGTAATTTATATTGCCAGTGGTTAAAATTAACTATCGGCTTAACTTCAACAGATAGTAAAAAGTGTATTAGTTATTCTTTGCACTCGTAAAACGGAACTTTATAGCGTGATAGTGTAGTTTTCCCTGTTTATCGGTTTTTACGACTTTTCATTTTAGATCAAAAAGTTTTTTTTGCTTTTAATATCTAAAGTTTTTTTCGTGAGAAATGTTTATTTTTTATATAAGAATTGTGTAGCGTGATTTACTGCTAGTTTTTATTAAGAATTCGTGGCTAATAATCGTATTTTTTTAGTGTTACAGAGCAACAATGTCGAAACTTTACTGAATTCAAAATTATGGCAGTACATACTTTGTTTCCTATTATATATTAAAGTTGGTTCAGATTTTAATAACAGTGATGATAGTTTCTGTTCTATTTTCCATACATATTTTATTATACAACACTTACAATTTTGATAAACAATGTAACCATTAAGACCGGTAATACTAGAGCGACCATTAATCAAACACAAATGAGACAAACGCTTTCTCAAATAAATTGTACAGCTCAAACTATGCTCGTAAATAAACAAGCCCACTTCAAAATACGTTATTTATTAACCAAAAAACTTACACACCCTTACGAACAGACTTCCTTTACTAAAAATAGTTGAACTCAAGTTCTAAGTTTTGGATTTATCCCCTAACTTAACAACGGGATCAACTTAACCCTCGCATGTTTAAAAACAAACCGCTATCGTTGTTGTTCTAAAGTAAAACTTTGTTTTATAAGTTTTTTGAGACAAGTTGTTAAAAGTAACTATTTATTACTAATTTACTAGCTTATGTATGATCATGGACTTATGGTCCACTATAATTAAATAGACTGTTTAGTTCTAATTATACCGTCTGTTTTGTTGACAAAAAAAATTGTATTCGTTTTTCCGCTTACTTTACGAATATTATATATTGTTTATAGTTTGATTTAGTAAACGGAGATTTGGAAAATAATAATATTGTTGTAGTTGACGTCGCCAAGTCCTGCCGAGATCACGATCTCGTCCATCTCGTATCTATAATTCTGATCTAAGTAATTGCGAACCTAGTTACGCTATAGCATGTACTATGTTAGTTTATATGAGACTGTAAACTAGGTATATATAAAATAAAATAACTTGAAGAAAGATTCAATAACTTATAAATTGATTCTTTCAAAGTAGACATTTATTTTTGTGTATAACTAGGTTTTTATTGTACTTATTTCTAGAATAAAGTATTATTTTATTCTAGAAAACACTTTAAACTTTCGTCAACTTATAATTATTACTACTACAACATTTTCAACTTTGATTTTTGATCAATTGAATTTGAAGAATTAATAGAAATTTTGTTTGAGCTGAAAGTTTCTAGGAAAAATACATCAAAGATATTCAATGTTTTATAAATTCGAATATTTTTTTAATTTTCCAAAGAAATGTGGCGTTTTTATCGTTTTTATTAGGACTAACTAGCATACGTCCGCGGCTCCGTCCGCGTGATATGTCGGTGAAATGTAGCTTAAGTGCTATTCCATACAGATACTTTCTGCCTTTCTGGCGTGATTGATGAACAATCATCTATCCATACATATTTCTCAATGTTCTATATAAAATGTGAGTTCAGGAAAATAAATGTTGTCACTTATACTATGGGATACCTACTTACTCAGCCCCGATCCCAATATATCAAAAAAACAACGTGATATAAATTATTTTCCAGCGAAATTATCTGACTCTCTTTAGTAAAGAACAAGCTTTTTGTATAGGTATAATACGTATGTATACCTATCTCTCGGAGGACGTTGTACGACATCCTTTTATCCAAAAAGGTTGAGGAAACAAATTATTATTAAATCTTGAATAAAATATAACGATGCCAATGTTGATAATATTTTTTATGATTGGCAAAGACGGGATAGGTAAATACTCATTTGACAAAATTACTCTTTGTGTTTAATAAAGCATAATATAGATAGATAAGGAAAATAAACAAACGTATTAGCTTAATTTGTTTTGAAGATAATATTGTGTACCTATAATATTGAATTCGGCTCAAGTACACAATTTTTTTACGGAGTGGCGCTCTTAAACTTACTAGTGGCGCCATCTGTTATCGAGTAGCGACAACAGTAACTTAATGTTGGCGCAAAGGATAAAAACATTCGCGAATTCGCTTCTATATTATTATCATCAAGAATTTTGTTCGTAATCGTATGCATTAATACAACATGTGTAATTTAAAGTTATACAACGTAATTATGTAAAATAAAACAACAATTTCGATTCAAAAGTTAGATTGTTACAAACAAATCCGGAGTGAAACGTAAACAATGCAAGCTGCCTTCAATTTACTTAATTAACGATAATTATCAAAGTCAGAACACAGGCACATGCAAAATTATAGAACACAAAGTAAGACCCGTTCTCCAAAGCCTCGTAAGTCGCTTAGGCCACAGTTTTAGCTTTATCAGTCGACAACTTATTGTGAAAAACAATTTGAAGAGAAAACGTTGTAGATAAAGTTTCTAACAAGTGTTGTCACGAATCGTCTAATAAGTTTTTTAATTTCATCATGTCAATCTATTCGGATTTCAAAAGTTAATTTAATTATATCTTTTGAATTGTTTGTTTTTATTTGGATAGCTTGTGAATTTGTCATTTTTGTGTACCTAATTATTTTTAAATTAGAACATATTTTTTTAATTAGTAGAGAGCTTGCCTTTTAAATGGTAGGTTCATGGCAATATTCTCTTCATTTCTTAAAAACTTTTTGATTGTTAGAGATATACATACACATACTATATATATTTATTTATCTAAGATCATTATTCTATGCGTGTTTTTTAAGACTGACTGATATTAATTTTATCGTGTGTGTGTATGTGTGTGTTTTTTGGACTCTGCAGGTGGCGCTGCAGTCGGTTTTTTGTCTAAAAATTAAATGGTCTATCGATTCCACTAGTTAGGTACCTATTTACAATTTAATACGATGAGCACATCTGTTTATCTTCAACAATAAAATAGTAAGATACTGTTTTCTATATACCTACCTAACAGTTGTACATTCATACTCACTGCGGTACAGTTAGAATAAAAAGTTTGCCACAAATAATTCAGTGCTCTTCACAAATGATGGTGGAATATTTGATCAGGTCGCCCTGACGAGTCTGGGCTCGGCTCTGAAAGCTTCTTGTTTATTAATACACAAGTTATCTTTACTTTTCTTATATAGTTTCTGTGATACGATGCATATTTTAATAACCTTTGATAAACCTGTGTTTATCATCATATAGAACCATTGACTGGCCTGTTGGTCTAGTGATTAGTGATCCTGACTGCTAAACCGGAGGTAGTGGGTTCGATCCCCAACCAGGACAAATCTTTGTGTGATGAGCATAAAGGTTTGTTCTGTGTCTGGGTGTAATTTATCTATAATATGTATGTATTTACAAAAAAAAATGTATTTAAGTAGTTTATCAGTTGTTTAGTACCCATAACACAAGCAAATATAATTGCTTACTTTGGGACTAGATGGCGCTGTGTAAATGTGGTAGAATATTATTATATATATTATTATTATTATTATTATTTGGGACTAGATGGCGCTGTGTAAATATGGTAGAATAAAAAAAAAAAATTACTTGCTTGTAATGTACTAACGACCCGAACTATATTTGCGTTATATAATATGAAATTGATAACTGATAATATACCTATCTAATATCGTCATAACCCCTAAAGTAGTGTTTAACCATAATAAAGGTTATCTATTGAGTTATCTTGTGTCATATATTTTTGGAAGTATACGGTTTTCCCAACCCTAGATGATTCATGGGACGTATCTGTTTCATAAGCCACTGAATCGTAACCATTTGTTTTCGATTAATGTCCACACAATTGCGAGACGAGCCGGTATTAATTGAAGTGTTCCGGTTTTTTC
Source organism: Laspeyria flexula (assembly GCA_905147015.1). Lineage (NCBI taxonomy): Eukaryota > Metazoa > Arthropoda > Insecta > Lepidoptera > Erebidae > Laspeyria > Laspeyria flexula. Next base: position 822,897 of record LR989974.1, read on the forward strand.
TATAGCCCGCAGATTCGGTTTTTTATTTTGCGTATGTCTGGATTTTATTTTTGACTGCTAAATGTTGTTTTTTATTATTTTTATTAAAAAATAAGGTAGGTTAATTATAATACACAATATTAATTTTATGGCTTGTATTTACATAATAAATAATTTATTTAAAATTAATTCAATAATTTTCACACATTAAATATTAATGTATGAAACAAAAATAAAATTTATAAAGCTTACATTTAAATATTTTTTTTTTTTTAATCACGCGTTTATTTAGATTATTGGACTACTGGAAGTGTAAAAAGTATTAATCATATTAATATGCACGTTATGGTTGCCAGTAGTTGATAAACAAACAACGGAAAATGCTCCCTTACTATATTAAAACAGATCTCATTATTTACTAAAGCTAATAGTTTTCTATGCTCGTTATCACCCTAAAATCCACTAATAAATCTCCCAAAACACCCACACACCTACCCCTATAAATACGTCGCCATAATATCTTCGTATACAAATAAATAACATTATGGTACACAAAGCGAGTATCACTATCCACAAATCTTAATTAAGTACCACGTCCCGTTTCGTTATTCCACTTAAATGAATAAAGACTGGGTCAAAAGCATATTACATAGATAAACAAATAATCAGTATATGGCTGTTCAGAGTATGAAGCAAGCAACTAGTGTTAGCACGTGGTGTCGTTCGCTTCTTCTATCTTTTTTAATAATACACACGATTGCATTTGGTTTTGGGAGATTTCAGTTGTAATTTAACGCGTTGTAAGTTTTTCTAGTTTGTAAATTATTAATTATTAATTACATAAATATATAATAATTAATAACCCATTGCCCTGTTGCCCAACAGGTCAATGCATAAATAATTTTCTGCGTTCTGTTTAATGGAAAATAAATATCTATTCGCTTCCTCAACATTCATCAAACTATAACTTGAAAGATTACGGCAACTTACATTTTATATATGAGCAAGAAATTTGGCTGTTATAAAATTATAATAGTTTATGTAATCAATGCGGCGTGAAAATCTACCAAAATTGAACACAGAAAACATTCAAGTTAAGTTCAAAAGAATCTATTAGAAATCGATGAACAAAAAAGCTTTTATAAAATCATCGTGAAATACAATAGGTGCTTGTAATAATATTAACTTTTGTTTGAAATTTCATTGTTTAGTAGGGTGGCAAGTTATTTCAAAGAATATCGGGATAATTTTAAATTAAACCTTGAATCGGAAAGCGCAGCGTATGACGTCCTCCCTCAAGGTGGACAAATGATCTGATCCTGATTGCAGGCCGCATACCAACCGGTCCTATTGGAATTCCCTTTTGAAGACATATGTCCAGCAGTGGACGTCTTACGACTGATATCATAATGAAACCTCGAATCTCATTAATTGCCATTTTGGTTTAGTGGTCGTAGTAACTCGAACTAGTGGGCTCGATACGTAGTTGTTCTAAGTAGGCTTTGTGTCATTTGAAGATATATTAAGTTTATAAAATCCCCAGAGACATGAGTCGGTAGATTTTGTAACGCGGGTGTAGTCTTTTCAATAAGAAAACAAAATTTTATATGGACAGCTCCTAAGATTCGGGAATCTCGACTTAGTCAATTTTGCTGTCAAATGATTGATAATTTAAATATACTCACTGTCATACAACTACTTAAGTCGAATGTCGAGTTTCCGAGTACAACAAGCTTAAAATATATTTTGCGGATAGTGTAACTTTCTACCTGCGGAAATAAAAGGAAATATGCATATTATTTTCTATTAAAAGTAAATGTGTAAATTTTAAATCCTACAAAACGTAAATAAATTAGTTTCTAATTGTGTAATCAATACACGTATTGATTACACAATTAGATTAAAATAGAAGAATAGAATTATATTAAAACAATATTAATAAGGCTTTACGTGTAAAGCCTTATTAATATTGTTTTGCATAATATTTTTAATTGGCTAATAAAATTTTATCCACACCTTTGCCAGGCTATTGGCGACCCTATTCGAAGTATAACAAGCAAACTTGGAATAGAATCCACTTGAATTTATTAATTCCGAATTTGTAATCGTGTTAGAGTTTAATTTCGAACGGCCACTGTTGGCAGTTAGGCTATTATGCTTTTGGGAATTATGTATACGTGTTTGGGAAACGTAATTTTTGACCAATAAAATTAAAAAGTAAACGTTATTAGGGTGCTTTTTGTTTTTATTGATACCTTTTTGTTAGGGGCGTGTTTATGGTTATTTTAAGTGATGTAAAAGGACGGAAGCAATAATGTCCAACAAACAACATATTTTTTCTTGTATTATTGTTTCTAATGTGCCAAATGGTGTATCAAGTTCGAAAAATGGCATTTATGGGTTGAAAATTGCATGTTGATCTAGGTAATTATCATAATGATAATTTTGTATTAAACCATTTTTTGAATCGGGTTATTAGGTTATTATGCTCTGAAAAATATTGGTAACAGCTCATTAAAACTATTGAGTTGAGACCAAATAAATATTTAATATTTATTTTTTAAACGGTTTTTACTTCAAGTAATTATCCAAAAAGAACATGGCCGCAATAATTCCAATTTTAAAATTTCACCTACAAAATTCGAACGTTCAATTTCAAAATCACGATACCATAGAGGCCATAGACAAAAGAATAAAGCAAGCTGCCAGTATCGTATCGCGTATCAAATTAAAAATATTTGTTGTTCCCACAGGTTATCGAATTCAAAGTTCATTGGAATGAGATAACCGCCATTGTTTAACTGTCAGGTCAACACCAACCCGACGATGTTTACTATTGAAGTATCAACTCTTTGTTCAATGACCCACTTTAATTAAATTTGAGATGCTAACAAACCTACTTTTAAGAAACCTACTTTATTTGAAGTTGCTTTAGGGCTGCCGAAAACTTAAAATAGTAATTTATGATGACCTTTTTTACTAAGTATATTAGCTTTCGCTTGTGCCTTTTACCATGTTACCCCGGTAACACATTACCGTGATGAAAAGTAAAATTATGTGTTTATTCTTTTAATCTTGCCCGACTAACTATCCACAAATTTTCATCAAAAATCAGTATTTTTTATGTAAAAAAGCTATGCAACAACAACTTTCGCAATTATAACAGGTAGGTAACATATTTGTGGTAAAGAAAGAAAGAGGTATTTACTGTATGGCAATACAGCTTCATTTTAACTTAGGTAACGACATTGCTATCTCATAACCTATTTCTGTTTAGTAATAAGAAAAACCATATAAGCAAAATAAATACTTAATGCAACCTATCCATTTATGTTCAAATCATATTTCTAGGAATACTAGGCAATTAGGTATCTAGATTTATATGGAAACTGGTTGTCCTATGTTTCGACCTAGATACTAGTCCATATATAAAATTTAGATTTATTATAATAACAGTCTTTGAGCTAATGCTATATTTGTCTTTAATAAGTGTAATAGAATAAGTATATTTTGTCTTGTAAGTATATAAAACAAAATCACTATGTTTGTCTCTTTGTACGCTTTTTTCTTCTAAATTATGCAACTACGATACGGTTTTCAGTTTTATTTAGAGCATTTCTTCCCGATATATAAATTTACTGTGCTTTATGTGACATAGCGCGACTATAAATTTCTATGTACTTGATTTTCAATTTATATTTGCTTTTTCTGAGGTCACCATTTTATTATTCAGACCTACTGTTTTCTCATATACCTAACTCGTGGTGTGATGTTTTAGTTCATAAAGCCTTTCTGAATCTACGACTTACGAACTACTTTTACAAAATTTTGTAAAAAATACTTCTATTTCCTAAGATTAGCGCAATCAATCAAGTATTTAGCTGTAGATTCATAGAGAAAAGTCGATAAACCGTGTAAATCCGAGGCTAGTCGCTAAAAAAAATATTAACAATGCAAAAAAGAATTGCTTAATCATCATTTAATAGTAACTATATAAATAATTTTCCATGGTTCGCATTATTAACAGCAACAATTTCTAATATCCGTATATTTTTCATTCATTACAAGCCATAGAAACTTGCCGTTACGATCCAATAGTTGAGTATTAACTTTTTTGTCGACCTACTTAATAGTTCAATGTTTAAATAGAATAGAGAAAGTGTGTTTAGATTTTTTCAATTATTGTCGACTCCGCAGCTAGGCCTGAGGTATGTCTATGCTATGTGAAGTTTCATGAAGATCGGTTGAGTAATTTTGAAGATCCAAAATTCCAAAATCCCCTACATCCAAAATTCCAAACTGACAAACATTACATACCTCTTTATAATATTTATTGTCGATAAAATAAATTACGTAGACATAGTTCTTTATTTAAAATTATAAAATGTAACAATGGAAGCCAGCCCATATTCTATTTTTAAAATTAAAAATGTCGTTTGAATTTTGTTTATGGTTTGCGTAATGAGGTTGCGACAGAAATGCTGGCTGACAACAAAGCTAGTGTTCACTGTTTAGTTTTTATTTTTAGTGTCATGAATGAATGATTTCGTTTTGTTGTAAATACTGTGTGGAAGATTGTGTTAACAAAACTGGTGTTGGTGATTCATAATACATTTATATAGGGTCACTGACCATAGTAGCACATGCATACTTACATTATCTGACTACAGACCAGCTGATTGTTCTTCAAATATCAATGATAGTGTGGAGAAAAGTAGTAAGTATCTTTATTAAAAGTATGTTGAAATGAAATGAAATGAAATCTCGTTTATTCATCTAGGTTACAAGATAACACTTATGAAAGTCACAAGAATGTAACAGGTTATCCGAAAAGTAGTGTCAGCAAATTTGCCTACGACCAGTTCACTGACGGTTTGTGTTGTTGCATGTTGCACTTAGAGTTATATTACAGTGGTATTTGGCACACGACGATAACCACGTAGGGCATGCAAGCAGTTCAGATTATGATGATTTAGAATCAGCACTAGTTTTATTTAGAGCGTTTTTTCCACCTTCAGATAATATTAAAAACCGACGAAAATTACAGCACAACAATTGAGACTAGCCGAAATTAACGTTATTTTTTGCACAAATAAAAAATTAAACCCAATGCCATATTAAACACGACCACCTATTATTATTTTGGGAGCCATTATTACGAAACGTGTGAATACAGACAAAAAACGGTCAGCCACGAAACGCTTCATAACGTGGTGTTTTTATATTAAGGGCCTTTATACCGAAACGGCATGGCAACGCTGCATTTTTGTTACAATTTAGTGGTTTTTCAAATGAATTGTTTAAAAATGCAATTTAAAAATGCGTTAATTCATCTGTGGTTTAATTATTTTAAAATTATTTATTATATTTGACAGATTGTTATTGTTTCATTCCTGAGGAAATATGTAGGTAATGCGAATGCGACTAGTCAATTGATAAATTATTTTTATTGTGTTGTTAGGTACACGTTTTTGTGCAACAATTATTGGGAAATTGGGAATTGTATTAACTTGTGCATGTACAAAATATTGTAATTCCAAACAATTGCATTTGAAAAACATCAAGTTATGGTATAAATGCGACGTTACAAGCCCGCCCCGCGTAAATGCTCTTAAAATTTTGTTTTACGTTTTAAAAACATTGAGAACTTCTCAATGTTTTTACCAAAAACTGAGTCAACCTATTGTTGAAAATGTTATGAACGAGCTCATTTGTTAATAGTTTCGAAAAAAAATGTTTAAGCTTACCGTAAACACGTTTAATCGAATACGGGAGCTATTTAAAATAGTTTTAATGTGAATCACGCTTTAAAACTAACAGCTATTTTTACAATTATTTTAATTACAGTGTTGTTTTTGTCTGGCGATTTCAACCAATTTACCAGTGTGCTAAAAAACTGACTGACATTTAGGACAAAAGTACTGAAATAATAATAACTTAAATTTACACGTGGGAGTTTTTGGCACGCATAGGTATCCATATCAGTAACTCTGGTTGTGTGTTTTGACGCCTTAACGACTCAACCGAATTTCATGAAATTTTACAAAGATATAGTCTGATACCTGGAAAATGACATAATCAGGAATCCATTAATGTCCCACTGCTAGGTTCAGGTTTCCTCTCGTTATCTAGAGAGCTGACAGGGTTTAGGCCATAATCCACACACGCTGGCCTAATGCAGGTTGGTGGATCAGACATACCTTTAGAATTCCTTCTAGGTTTTGTGTGTTTCCTCACGATGTTTTCTTTCACCGTTAGCAGATGGTCACTTGACTAGTACATATAAATTTCACAAAGTGAAATCCAGTGAATCGAACTCGGACCGCATGGCTTGCATGCCGGTCACTTATACATTCGACCACCATCGCTTAAACATACTTTCTACCGAAATACTTACCAAGTAAGCGAAGCCGCGGGCGAAAGGTAGTTACTTGTATACTTACCAAATAATGTCAGTGTCAAACAATTTTCATCCGAAAATTGCTCGAAGATACGGATCAAATTGGGTACGAATGTATACAAGTCATAATATGAAATTGTCAATCGGAATTGAAAATTTAGTATGATTAATTGTATCTTGTAAATATAATAACGCCAAGTAATTTAATCAAATAGGTACTGGAAATGTTTTGTGGTGGCTTAGGAACATTTCCACGGTAGGCCTACCGTTTTTTTGTCCTTTTATGACGAATCCACGGTACAAAACACAGGATCCATACTCGTGATTGATGTATCAGATAAGACATTTTCATTTCCTTTTATTTCATAAATTTCAATTCTATAAAATAAAATTCACAATGCAAAGCGAATCCATTTAAACTCTGCCTGACACCTCGTAATAACAACAAGATTACTCTCCTTCAAATCTAATAAAACTAAAATTCAACTAATTTATTATTCAATTAAGTAATTGAACAAATTATTTATACTAAATTCGAACATCACTTATGTAATTGAATAAATAAAGGAATAAAATATTCGCGCTAAAAGTTTATTCATGTTTTATTTCTCTATTTATTTCTTTATAATAATTTTTCAAATTACTGGTTTAAAGGAACCCTATTACCAATTACCGATACTAAATCACTTAGAACGAAATAAAAATTCATAATTGAGTGTGATTCACTGCGAGGTTGCGCCTTGCGGTCTGAGGTTCGGCTGACTCATGTAACTCACCTCAAAAGGTGGGAAGCGTGATGATTCAATTAGAAATGCATTGTTTTTCCTTAATACTTTTTGAGCTGCTTCTGTACGACAGGTAGCGTGGAATGGCGTGCTTTGAGGTTCGGAATTCGATACCTGGGCAATGAATTCTTACGATCAATGAGTCATAGCGATCCAAAATGTATTGTTGTGTTGTGAATAGAAAACAATACGCTCTGAAATTGGTTTCAAGAAAATATAATAGCGTTGTATGTTATTATAAATTACGTAGATATTAACTTTGACAATAAGGTATAAAAAATATCCAAAATATACGGGTACCTACTTGTAATGTGTTGCTATATGCTCTAAAAACCAAGTTTGAACGTACATACATTTGAGATAATATCCCCAAAAACATTTTACTGAGAACTGGAGAAGGAAGACCGTTATATGATAACGTGGAATGACGTCATAACACGCTATCAAGTACATTTCTTCGTATCTACATAAATGTGCGTGTAATACATTTATGCTTATACACACAAATACCTCTGATGACAAAAACAACATTCCAAATTCAAATAACAAATATTCTTAATTTAAATGTGACGGTTAGATTGTTAATATCCGGCGCGTTTTATTGCGATGCCGATGTTCTTTTTTCAAATAAATTACAATTACATGCCATTTATAACGAGTAATTATCATATTCGAAAGTTATTTGAATAATGTTTCAATTAATTTCATTTATTCAATTAATTAATTAAATAAATATCGGTCTTGAATCTTATTCCTTTAAGTGGCTTTTAATCAAAGTTCGTGTTTCATCTACATTAAGATTTCACGAAAAAGACACCTTATATAAAAATAAAGTTAAAAGGGAACGAAGTCAATTTTATTGGAATTCTTAATGAGAAAATCATGGTTTCATTCGAATTTTTAAAATCTTTTACCGAAAAATGTTTCTGAAAGCCGCCGTAGGTACTGTTGAAATACGAGCCACTATAAGAAGATAGTGTTATTTTTGATAGTGATAAGGGTTATTAAATATCTTGGAAGTAGCACTGTATTGGTACCATGCAGGATTTTGAGATTTTAGGCTGATTACAGATGTATAACGCGCTTTTTGTGACAGTTGGCCACCGCAGTCGTATAAAAAGACACGATTCGTTCATATAACTGAATCTATTTAGCCTACCATTGAAGCAATAGACAAATTACATACTTATCTGTTTTATATTTGACTCGTCGTTTCAGTTGTTCTCCTTACTCGTCAGTTAATAATTAAAAAACCAAAATGATATTTGACATATACCTACCTAGAAATTCATGGTTTCCCTTGAATACTTTTGTGCCACATCATGTGTTAATGTGTTTTTCTTCTTTACAGCTGATCCGTTGCCAGGCAAGCACGTACCACTAGAGAGCTATGAGAGCGAATTGGAGAGGGAACACGCTCTGCCGACGTCCGTCCCAAACGCTGACATACTCAAGACTAACAGTAACCCGACGTATCACAAGCCGAGGTAAGCTTTAACCATAGACAAAACTTTGATTACGTACTCACGGGTGGACTATCATGTGGTCCACCCGTAAGTCTGTCCGACCACAAGGTTGAGTGTTCTATCTACACATTGGATAATTATTTGCTGGTATAAATACAATCTTGTCCTGAGTCTGGTTGTATTTTGTGTCCTTATTGTATGTTTGTAAAGACTCCGCGACACAGGGTTAGTTCTTTAGTGTTTGTCTATAAAAAGTAATATCTTTTACGTTGGTAATAGATTTCTGTGGGTCAAACAAGGGAATCAACAGAAGTCATTCTATATATATACTTAAACTTCACTTGCAGTCATCAGGTACTCCCAGTTCTAATAGAAGCCTTTAGAGCACAGATTTCAATAATGTAAATAAATTAGTTGTCAAACAGGCCCTTCCAGAGTTACAAATAAAACAATAATTATCGTAAACCTGAAGGGATAGGTTTAATCGCGATTTTACGCGATGCGTAAAACGGTCAATTCTTTACGCGATGCGCGTAAAAAGGTAGATTTCTCACGCGCCGTTTGCTGCCTCCTAATCGTAAAATTGGCATATCTTTTATATCTTTTACGAAAGATTAGTTTTAGGGACGTCAGCGATTAAAAGTTTTGTTTTAATACAGATAACAGATAATAATATACTTACATTTTTTAGTCAAACATATTATTATAGTTACGATTGTAAACAAATAATAAAATATATGAAAAACAATAAACAGTTTGTAAAAAGTTACAAAAAATAAACATCTTTTTTTGCCAGAAAACAAATATACTCGTATAAAATACACAATTACGCAAATGTGTGATTTTGCCTTTTCTTACATTAGTTTGGCTATTACTCAGCTCCTACTGGTCGAAGGGTGATGATATAATAATATAGCCTGGGTAAAGCCTTCCGCGTTAAATGGCCTAACACTAAAAGATTATTATTATCATTTTTTTTTATTTCAATTTCAACCAGTGTAAATAAATAGCGCGTTTAATCAAAGAAACTTTACAGCTTTATAATAGATATTAGTATAGATTTGTCGAAAACGCAGACCAAGTTTTAATCTAATTAATGAATACTATTAAAATTGCTAGTTTTCCTCAAACTGAGACAACCCTAACTTATATTCACATTCTGAGATAATCTAACAAATAATTAATTAAAATTGAATATTTTCTTGAATAACCAGTCCAATAACTTCACATCCATCTAAGAGTTTCGCTTCCCATGATATTATGAAGCTGGTGACATTAAACTACATATATTCTCATGCCACTTTTATTACTTTATTTGCATATTTTAATAATTATTATGTTATAAGATTATCTGATATTCGTCATTTAATAGGGATGTAGTTAAATATAACGGTGAGGCTCGTTGGGAATGTCGGTCTGCACTGCCGAACGAATTATATTGAAATACGTAAATTTGGGCGGGTTGTGGTGTCAGTTCGATTCTTCTCATTCGACTTAATAAAAATGACTGCGACCATATTCAAACATCTGACAGCGATGTCGAAATCGACTGCGTTGAATTTCAGGATTTCAAGGAGTTAAGAAAAAAGTTTTTTTTTTCGAAGTAATATTTTTTCTCTTTGATATGAATAGTACTTACGTTGGATTCTCGGTGTAGATAGGTACTTTGTATTTAGGCTGGTATCAGGATGTACTAAATTACATGTTTATCGTGGCTAGCATATTCCTTGTAAGGAATTTAACTTTTATCTATTAATTATTATTATCAGTCCGTTGCAAATAGCCTTGTCTGATGAGCGCTGAAACCTTATACTCAGTTCAACATATCCAGCCTTGCCTTTTACAGATTCTCACTTAATAACACTGATATTTTTAACTCCAACAAGACATGGCGTAGGTGTGAAACACCTCAGTTTACATCTTCAAGCAATAAGGCGAAATTTTATGTTAATATGACCTTTCCTCTACGCCCTCTATAAATTACACAGAAACTCGAAGAAATAAAAAACTTTTGTAAATTAACTCCAAGTAATCAGTTTTATTTGAAGATTTAGAAAAAACACCTCCCCAGAATTGGGGAAATTGGCTCAAAAGTTTCGCCGTAAAATGGTACATTAGAATACATAATGTTGCCAAACTCAAATTATTCTACATTTAAATTGTCTATAACGAAATGTGTTCTAAAACTGTTAATGCTCATTTAATTTTTGGTTTTTATAGACCTTAATAGGCAATAAAAGCCTAATGTAAAATAGTAGCCTCTCATTTATTTTTTTATACAAATAAGCAACTCTGTACTATCATATTACGAGGTATAATATAAAAGTGTTGCCATAAAAAGAGTAAATTTATAGCCATAAATCTATACTTATATATTATAAAGCTGGAGAATTTGTTTGTTTGGGTGAACGCGTTAATCTCAGAAACTAGTAGATCGATTTCAAAAAATATTTTAGTGATGGGTAGCCCATTTATCGAGGAAGGCTATAAAACATCACGCTAAGGCCAAAAGGAGCTAATAGCCAAATAAATATTGCGAGCGATATTTGAGCGCAAAAGCTGCCACTCCTTCGTAGTGTTCAAAATTTTACTGTTGTTATGTTCGAAACTTTTTCGCCGTATTATACTTATTATTATACCACTACGTCACGGTGTCTTCGTGTTTACAAAATACATGAGTCGAGACCTTCTTCGAAAGAATCTAACCCCCTACCCCCTACTCCTTTAGAAAAAAAAAACCTTTTATCGTACAGTCGATCAATCAACGCCTCTATCGATCGCATTCGCGGAACTAAGTTTAAAGACAGCGTATCTCAAAGTTTTAATTCCCCGTTTCAGTTTAGTTCTTAATGTAATAGTTAGAAAGATAAGTGGCTCTTTATTAATCTTAATGTGGAAACGAGACTTATGTATGGTGTTATCATGGTGGTCTGTCTGTTTCGTAAGAGCCAAATGGATTGCTGGTTTCTAAAATGTAGAAAATTATTTCAATTGTTAATATTTAGATTTTTTTTAGAGAATTTCATTGTTTAATTATTTTTGTTATAAAAAGCAATCGATTAAAATAAGTAAGGATTGTTTTTAATTAAATTTTATTTAGTTTTAATTATACATTTATTTTTCTTATATCTAAAACCTTACTACATTGTAATTCGAAATTCAATACTTGTATTTTGCTCATTGAAGTCCGTATTGAAGTCGGTCACGTACAAGCTTTGAGAAACACTGTATCAATACTAAAGTATTATTCGCTTTCATATTGTTACGAGAGATTTATTTGAATAGAAATACTGTTTTTTGGCACACAAAGCAATTCTTATTTGGCCTAGTTCAATATTCGCCCTTTGACTTTGTTAATTGTGATACTTGAAACTACTTGAGATAGACTGAAAATGGCAATATTATCTTTTTTCGATTTTTGTTTTTAACGTATCTATAATATAAATTATTGTGTCACCCAGAAGGGACAACGTGTTTAATGAATAGGCACCAACATTAGGTGATGATCACGATGTCATTGCTGTCTCCAGCAGTGTGGAATTTGTCAATAGGCCATAAAACCACGGTTGCTGTGGCCTAAGAGTTGCGTATTTCAGATTGTTGCGAACGAATCATTGACTATCCATATACTTGAAACTTGAACTAATTGTTAACATAAAAATCGATAATATAATAATTTTCTTTTGCAATTATAATATAGTCAGTTATTAACTGCATTTTTTAGAGTAGGATTCTTAGTAATCTATCATTTCAGTATTTTGACAGCGACATCGAGGGCAACCAATTGAATGACGAAATTATGGGTAGATAACCAGGTGGGCAGCTAATTAGCCTGTTAGCTTCTCCAATAAAAAAAAACTAAGGTACAGAGATAACGTGACTGTGTTATAAATTAGCTATGTCTGCTATGTAGGGGGAATGGGGTAGAGGGGAGAGAAAGTTTTAATTTATTCTCTAGTAATTAAACAGCTAAGTGTTTGAATGGAATGTAAATTAAAGTTAACTATGACCTTTGAGGATTGCTCTATTGTGAGTTAGTGAGGAATCCTCACAATCTTCAACTTTTAATAAAATACGTGACAATAAAAGTTTTACAAGAATTAATTGTGGGCCCCGAAATTTGCGGGTTATAAAGTGTGTTGTGTCGTCATAAAAACATACGAGTACATAGATTATTTTCCAGTCTCAAAATTTGATTGATCTATCGTTTCCGAGTGTTAAAAAAAATATTTATTCGTCGATGGTCCCTATGATATGATATTAAAATGCTCAATAACGTCCATATTATTATAATATACCTATTGCCATGTCTGTCAAAAATTTGTACATATAAAAATAAATATTATTATTAAAGTTACTCAGTGCCTATGCGTTCTCTGAACCCATGATTACAAGATAGTGTGTCATCATCATTCAGATACACCAATAACAAAATGACACATCTACTACAAAGTATAAATATTTTAAACATTTGCATATAAACAACTATTGTTATTGTGGTCAGACCTTTCTTATCCCTTACTAATCGTTTAGAGTTAGTTCAGATAAACAAATTGACGGTTCCAAACGCCTAGCGTTAGCGAACTACTGGATACTGGGAATTTGAAAGTCAGAAAAACTGAAAAACCCAACATATTTTTGCTTAAGCCTAGAATCAAACCCTAAACCTTTTACGTATCAGTCGCAATACAAAATTATGTTTAAAATAAAGCGATTACCTCCGCTACCTGAAGATTTCGTGGCCCAAACAGTAGACTTATAAGTCGTTGGTAAACTCAAGTTAGTGTGATTATGCAAATCGCTGAGAGTTACAGAGGGCACGATTCACGATTAATCGTGTTTATAATCAGTTTTGCGATTTAAGTTGCGCATAATCGTAAAGTAAATAACGAACGGATCGCATAAAAACTAGGGACGCGCTTCCAAGCATCATTCTATTAATCTAGAGATTCTGCGTTTAACTAGAGGCAAAAAGACGATATTTTTCTGTGTAATCAAATTACACACAGGGAAATATTTTGTTTTTTTCCTCCTGAACTTCTTGGAGTAATGGCAATATTTACGGTAGCTTACAAGCTTCAAGTGTAGTAGATGATTGCTGCTTTCTTTAGGCACAAGGTTGTGAACATCGCTAATTTGCGACTATCAGTCGTAACTAACTTATTGGGAAAAATAATATATAGATAACATTATTTGGTCTTTTAGGTACCTTTCCGGGGATCTGACCTCCATCAGATATTCTATTTTTAGGACATTCCTATCACTAGAATATCCGTTTTTTTATACAGCCTTTTTGAGTTTTGCACTTAGCAAAACATTTAGTCGAATCATTTTTTGTCGCCATTTTTATTCTGCCTGTATGTTATCTCGGCATTAAATAGGTATGTGCTATTTCAGACTATCTATCTATCTCTGTGCCAAAATGTATACGAATCCTTTCAGCCGTTCTGGCGTGATTGAGTGACTAAAACCTATTCACCTGTCCTAACATTCGCATTTACGTATATTAAGTACCACGTATGGATTACTATTCTGACAATGAAAACGACAAAATCCTGTACAGATTTAGGTTATTATATACATTTATATAAGTATCTAAACATTTTAAATACTTACGTATTGGTTATATAAAAAAAGCTTTCATCCTCAAATTGATCGAGGATTGGTCGTGTTTTAATGCGGGTCCTAATCTTGATTGAAACATTAATACCTTTCTGACAAAACGTACAAATCCGACGCAGATTTCAACTGTTTTCGTCTGACAGAAACAAAAGTTATTATTTTGATTTGACATGTCGATTGACTGACTAATGGCTTAGTAATGGTGTTTACGGCTAACAAAGTTTAGTAAGTGGGTTCTACCTCCAAGAAAGACAATGTCACTATTCAATATTGCAACGAGATTATTTTACTAAGGTTTTTTTAGAAAACTTGAATAGCGACTTTATCAATGTGCACAATTGTCATATTAACTACCTCGGAAGACTGGTATGCAAGAAGTCACGGGATTGAGCCGGATTCGAGGAAAAATAATATTGGGTTTCTTGTCGTAAAATCCTAGAAGTCCAGAAATCTGCCCCGTTGATAGGCTCGCCCCCCCATAACATGGGACATTCGTGAATAAAAGGTGTATTATTTGTTTGAAAATTTTCATAAAAAGCGTTTCAGCTGTTTCCGAGATACATCAAAATTATATACCCAAATGGTCATTAAAATTTTACAAGAACTACCCATTTAATCTATTATTTATTTAGATAAATTATTGCTTCGTTATTATAAATAAAGGTAATCATAAAATTATTATTAAGTAAACATGTAGCAAAGTTTAACCACCCTTTAATCCACTGTTATTTTTACCTGGCAACGTTGTCTTGTCGGAAAGATTAACTTAAAGCATGACAAAGCGCCCAGGGAATCTATTATGAAATTGTTTTAATGCGGATAAAACGACCTCACTTTTAATAATGGCTAGTACAAGCTAGATAAAATATCTTCTTATCCCTGAAGGGGTAGGTAGAAGCAAGGGCGTAACTAGGATTCTGTAGGCGGGGTGGGGAGGGCAGGTGATGAAAACTGAGAAAATTAAATGCAATAATCGCAGTACAAACAGTGAGCGAATAAAAAAAGGTTGAAATGCAACATTGCTTTTACTTTGATTTCATTTCTTTTATTTAATATCGTAAGTATTCCAGTCGACCAGTGACACATATAGGTACCTACATTCTAAAGGGGCGGGGGAAGCCGTCCCCCTACCTGGTTACAGAAGAGTATCACATCTGCATTTTGTGAGCTATGTAGTAGGGGCGAGCCTATATTACGTGGGCACATTATAGACTACGGGCGGACTACGGGTCAAATACGGTATTTTTCAGTTTTTGACCGCCTTGGGAATCGAATCTAATCTTGCTTAGCAGTCGTTGACAGTCCAGCTGCGACACCAGTCGTTTTAAAAAATCCATTAAAAAGCAAACATCTTTAAAAATTTGCCCCATTTGGATTAATACTGAGTATTTCACGATCAAAAAGGTTCAAAAAACTCTACGTTTTTTACGACTCCTCCCAACCCTAGGGTGAAGACCAAAACTTTTGACGTTGCTAATTAATAAAACCAGACAAAATCCACGAATCCCTTATTTATTTCGATAATACGAGAAGAAATAATTACTCATTTACCTATATAACTGTATCGCGCAAAATTTTCGGTCCATATAATTGAAAGCTAAATATCAAGGGACATGCGTCCGCCATCTAGTGGTGAATAGCGAAACTAATTTTGTTATTTCATTCAATGATAAGTCGTGTAATTTTGTAACCGTATTGTTTAGAGTTGAATGGATGTATGTTATCTTTCATTGTGCTAATTAAAACCAACAAACAATTTTAATTTTGTTTTCTTAATTATAATTACAATGAGAATGGTACGTAATATTTATACTTCGTCTGATAATAATCTGCAATGCGTTAGTAACGACATCTATTAACGAATTATTGAACTAAAATTTAAGAAACCGATTAAATGTTTTTTTTTTAAATTAATTAGTAGTAATTTAAATTAATTTTTCTTTAGTATTAAAAGGATAAGAGCCTGACTTTAATAACTCTACATTTAGTAGGTACAGATCAACAGGTATAGATCTACCACCTACTTAAATCTATTTTAAGCTAAAATCTAGCCTTTTTCCTAGATTCATTAAAATGCGGTTGGCGTACTCGAAATAAAGCGAACTGAATGGCCAAGTTGTGGCAATGTGCCAGAGTCTGACATTTCCATACGAGTCAGTCGTAGGAAATATTTGATCTCCGAACTTATGTAAACTCGACTAGGAGACGGGTTTAGGAACACTGGTTTTCACAATACTCTTGGTTCAATGACTTTATGAAAAGTATTCACATACAGTACGTACTAATATAATAAAACTTTTGCAAAGATTTTTTAGATCTTACACATACCGAGATACTATCACGGCTTTCTCATCAGAGGTGTAAGCATAGATTTATCATACATTTGTTTTGACTGTCATGTCAGGGTTCGGTCTCACGAACCTTTGCAAGGCAAAAATATTTGTAGGTACTAATATTTTCTTTTGAATCTGAGTACATTAAGTCCATTTAATGTATGTTTCTAGATTTCTATGATAGGGCTTGTTAATGCGTCGAAATCTTCATAAAACACTAGATTTAATTATAATATAGTCGGGTGCCATTAATATTGCCATCAAAATCGGAAAGCACATCCGTTTTTACAATTTTGAGAATTTGTCGAGAAAAATGTATTCATTTTTTCGACCAAAGTCTCGAACCCGGCAGAGGGGACCTTCGTTCTACAGTAGTTTCGAGATTAGAGTACCGCCCCTGTCTGTAATTGGTTCCATGAATTGTAGGCGCACTTGTAAAGTTTTCTGGCAAAGGACTGTTCCTTAGTTCGGTATTTGTTTTGAAATAAAGTACTAGCTTCGGCTCGCGCCGTAACGCTCGCGCAACGCAGAGGAATTAGTTTGATATATAAATTATAACCCAAGTCACTCTGTCCCAAAATCACATATTAAATACTTTAGTTTATTATCCTTTTATTTTTTTTAAACTTGACAAAAAGAAACATAATTTTACATACATTTAAGATTTATTTTGAAGAAGTTAATCTCAGAAGCTAACAAACCAGTTTTGATAGGAATGCTATGGAAGAACAAAAGCTTAGCAAGTGTAAGGCAATACAAATATTATGAATGCGAAAGTTGATACCAAGAGGTTTATTTTTAAATTTGAAAAACTTCAAACTTAATTTAAAATTTGTCACGGAAGGTTTCTGTTGTTAAAGTTCTTTGTTTTCCTTTAACTCTTCGTATGTAAATAATATTTTTATTCTTGACAATTCTGTCTCATTAGAACAGGACTTACATACCAGGGATGACGCCATCAGCATTACTTATGCATTTGATGTAGGTTTTACCTAGAAACACTAGCAATTTACATTCAATGTTTGTAGCATTGTTCAATACCTTTGTGAATGAAGAATATCTTAAGACGGACTTGTACATATAAGAATCGGAGTGCACAGATACCTAGATAGTCCCTGTATTTGGAGTGAAGAATCTGAGTGCACAGATACCTAGATAGTCCCTGTACTTGGGACCCAACATTATAGGTGACTAGCTGTCACCCGCGTCTCTGCCCACACGTAAAACAATTTTACTTTGGCCTCTAGCACTACATTGGTGAAAACTGCATTCAATTCTATACAGTTGATTTGCGTAATGCGCGTCAAACATACTTGTTTTTTTAAAGACCGCGCCCATATTAGATAAATGATCTCAGAATGTAAGCATATTATATTATAGTAGTTAATTTAGTGTAAGTAAAAATTGTTATAATATAAACAAGTGTAATAATAGTTAATTTAGTATAAGTATAACTTCTTTTAGTATAAACAAATGTATAATAATAGTTAATTTAGTATCCCGATCCCCCAGACAAACTGCCTGTGCAGTTTTGTGGGACATTGTCCTTATTTTTTAAACATTTACATATATATATATAATAAATAATAATAAATAACAAGCCCTGCGTTTGGGGAACTTTACAAACATACAATTTATAATTATCACATAAAATACACGAAAAACAACTTATGAAGGCCTATGTTCAACAGTGGACGTCATTGGGCTGATATGATGATACACGAAAAACATGTGCGATATAAATACCCAGTAACTAATGATTGTCGTGAATTCCAGGCCGCCCCAGCACCACGGCGCGGCGCTCCTGGCGGGGGTGGGGGGAGCTGCGGCTGTCCCTTCCTATGCCCCTCCAGGTCGAGCCTTCTTCACGCCACCACTGCCACCTGAGTACAGGAACCCCTTCGCTGATAAGCCTACACTTAGAGGTGAGGAGATAAGTATTTAGGAACACCTGAAGCATTATGGTTAGCCCACGTAGTTTGTAAATAGTAACCTTCTCCAACTCTTAGACTATATCTATGTGAAATTTGATAAAGATCGGATGAGCAGTTTGGAAGATTACCCCCTACATCCAAAGTTAATTGACAACTGAAAATATGAATTACATCTTTAAAATATTAGTTTAAGAAATATTTAAAAAAATATAGGTTGGTAGGTACTATCGTCTTCATCATAACGGTTGCGTCATCTGATTATTTAAAATTAAAATTTCAGGCACAAACACAGATGGGAACAATTATCTCAACCGGCGGCCGATCCCTCCGCCATCCCTCGGCCCAGGCCATGACAGAATCCCCATTAGACCTCCTGGACAGGTACGTAACATATAAAACTGACGGGTTCCATAGCTATTCACTGGTTTTGAAATGTGTAAAAACTAATTTGGTACAATCAATTAATATGCTTTAAGTGATTAGTGATTAAGAAATACGTCCTTGATCACTCATCAAGTCACCAGTAAAGCATTGTTAGAGTCAGAACACTACGTTTGTTGAATAATTATTCAAAATTATAGTGCGGTTTACCGTCTGAAGTTATTTTTGACCGATGTGTCGATGTCTTTGTTATCGGGTACAATATCATAGCGGTCTTCCAAGTATATCTATGAGTAATATACGGATTCTATGAATTTAAGTGTTAATTTAGTTATTACCTATTGTTATTTTTTTATTGTATACGATATCTAAATATGGAGCCGTCCTCCCTGAGCCTCCATTTTGTGTGATAATTGGAACTACCTTTTACTTTTTTATAATATCAAATTTCAAATCAAATTTTTATAAGTCAAAATCAAATCTTTTTATTTCAATTGGATCACATACATGATACTTATGAACGTCATACAAAGACAAAAAAAAGGTGCCAGTAAATTTGCCTACGGCCAGTTCACTGACAAGGTTGAGCTCTGAGAAGAACTTGGCAAGAAACTCAGGTCACTCTGTTTAATCGCCATAGTTGTTACAATTTTAATTGGGTTTTTTTTTATTGAGATTAAAAGCATTTTATTTTAATGTACTACTACTAGACTTCTCTCCTCTGTCTAGAAAGCTTTCAGGTTTAGGCCATAATCCACACACGATGACCTAGTGCGAGTTGGTGGTTCAATGTATCCTTATTTTTTTTTTAATCTTCTGCCATATTATACATGCCAGAATTAACCCACCGTTGCCGGTTAAACTGACGGTTGTCTGACTGACCTCCAAGTTAGACCAGCTTGACGAACACTGACTTCCCTCGAGGCAACTGACCCTTAGGATATCGCTTTGTATACTCACCTTGAATTGTGGTACTTTTCAGGAGACGTCTTCGCCACAAGTGCCGGCACCCCCGCCCGCACCCCCTCTGCCGCCGGCGGGCATCGAGCCGCAGAAAAAGAAAGCATTAAATACCCCTAGCCATAAGGTAAGGGAACTTTGATATTTTTATGACCACGATGATCAATGAATAGGTACTTACAGTATAAGAGTTCATCCATCCCTTGACGACACAAGACTTTAGAATATCATAAAATACGATCAATAATAATCCATTAATTAAAGATAACTATCCAATTAATACGTCTAAAGCACAAGCGTTCATGACAAATTTAAAAGGATATATTTTAAGTTGACGGTCCTATAGTTGTTAGAATGAAAATTTAAAATTATATTTTCTTCTTCTTTCCAGCCTGATGAACTAGACAGCGACATTAAGCAGCCAGGTACAGATCAAGCTAACTTCACAGACTTCGTTCCTAACTCTCTCAACATCCCCACTATCTCCAGAATCCTCTCCGGATCCAATGGAAGAAAAGAAGACATCCCTGACGTCCTCCTGAGGACAGTCACTGCCAAACCTCAACACAATCCAGAAAAGACGTCCAAGAGTGACATTTTCGTCACTAAAGATGCTGGCGTCACCCTCAGTGATTCAAATAGGGATTCTTCAACTGAAGGATCTGTTTTAGCTGTCTTAGATCCAGAAATGAACAATCTAGATAGACCTTTAATTGTAGATCAAAATGGTGAAACGAATACGAGAAGAAATCTCCAATACGCTACAAACAAACAATCAGATAGGAATGATAGCAGAAAGGATGATTACACACCAGCAACAACTATAGGGTTTGAATTGAAAGACCCTGAAATGTCAACAGAAAGGTACCATAATCTGGCCAATGTAAATTCAGATAAGAAGATCCTAAAACAGGATCCGAAGAATAATGGACCAGTCCAGAGACCAGGAGCGGCCTGGCCGTTTGCCTGGAACCTGCACATATACTTAGCGACTGTCATGTTCACTATACTAGCAGTCTACTCCATATTCAAGATCTTCTGCTACAATAAGTACACGCATTTATTTACCCAATACTATTTTATAATATTACACTTAATTTTAGTTCTCGTTTGTCTCTTGAGGATTTTCTATATGTGCTATGATCCTTACAATATCAATAATTCTCTCCCAAAATTCATCAGCGAAATTCTTCTTCACGTCCCCGAAATTTTCCTCAGCATAGCGTTCGCTTGTATCATTTTATTTCTTCTAACAAATAGCATTAATTTTAAGAATACCTGTTGTGCATTCCTCCTTCGCCCTAGGATTATAATTATAGGTGGCAGTCTTCACTTACTGTCCTGTTTAATGTTGCATATCTTTGAAAGTAGTAATACAATAAATAGAAATACGCACGGCGTCGAAAAGAGGGTATTAGGTCTTACGTGTCAAATAATATTTATAATAGCATGCCTAACTTTAGGCTTGTGCTATCTCTATGTATATAAAATGCTCAAATCTGTCCTTCAGAAAAAGAGTCACACGTATATTAACGGATTCCAAAACCTACAGCATGCCATACAAATAAAATTAGCAACGGCATTGTTGTTCATTTTAATGGCAGCGTTGCAGATTTTTGGTATCTTCGGCATCAATCAAGTAAATATGACTAAATTTGACTGGCTCCAATGGGGCTACCAGTTCTCAATGAGGCTATTAGAAGTCAGCATAGTAGCTCTTATCTCATGGGTAATAAGTCTTAAAGTTGGAATCGCTTTGCAGCACGAAAAGGCTGATGGCCACAAAATATCAGGTCTTGGTCTATTTGCTTGTGGAGCTGGGTCTAGCAACGAGCAATTCGAATCAGACTATCCAGCTATTTGTAATACTAACACTAATCTCCATACGTACACAATGAGAACTGGTAAGCCAATTTACGAAAGCACTGGGCACCATCCAAATATGCCCATTAATGACCCATGCTGTGGACCAGCTATAGACCATCCAAGGTTTCAGTTAAACACACTGACTGGGAACTGCGATAACAATTCTGGGACTGAGAACTATTCCGGTCACAGTTCTATAGCTAACGCTGGACATAGCAGTTCCACAGAATCCAGCAACGCAACTTCCAGTCAGGGTGTAACAAACCATTTGATAAAACACCACCCGAACATGGCTGGATACAACGGGATGGAATCAGCGTCTGACGATCACTATTCCAACTGTGATCCAGCTATCCAATCCCTTCAAGGCGATGACCCGTTAGACCATGAATACAATGTCATCCAATATGGAAGTAACAGCGACTTTATCAGAGACATCAAGAACCAAAACTACAATGGTGGCTCTAATCGCAGTTCTCACAATTTTAAACACATGTCGTATGACAGAGTATCCTCTAGGACCAATAGTAATCCTCGTAAGAAGCATAGAGCGAAGAACAAGAACGTTCAGAACTGTATGACGATGGGTTACGACTCTTCAATCGGTCACCACTACCATCAGCCGCATACACCTGATGAATACGGCAATTACAATACGGAGAATGCTTCTTACCACGCTTCTGGCATCCAGACTTTGAATCCAAACAGAAGTTATAACAACGATCAATGTCAACAGGTCAGAAGTTCACAGCGTAGAAATTCTCCTTCGACATCCATGGTTAACTCAAGTGGAAGTCAGAAGCGTGGTAAAGGTAATGGTTTCCCCGATAGGCCGAAGTCAACAGACTTGTATGGGTTTTCAGAAGACCCTAATGAGAGAGGGTATCCTTGTGCGTTGGGGGGTACTCCTCAGCCAGCTCCTAGGAACTGCAGCTACGAGGCCTCGTACTCCCAACCCCAGGATGAGATACCCAACGAAGCTGAGGGTAATAGCATGTTAGTAGCTCAAGATGGATTCTTACGGATTCGCTCCATGAAGGATCCATCACCAAACCCTCAACCTTCGCATACCTGATTTACCATCAATCTGTCGTATACGACAGAACTCAGTTTTTGATAATATTTACTATCTGGCTAATATCGATGTTGTATTGATAGGATTAGAGCCAGAATAGACATAAGGGTTGCATCAACAACCGAGTTGATTGATGAATTGATACTCATAGATTGACTGACAGAGATCAGTAACGAACGCGAAAGATTGAATGCCTCGATAAAATACTTATTTACATGAAGCCAATTTTACAAAAAAATTAAGTATCTTTGTCGTACAAGCCGAAGATTAATAATGACATGAGACTTTGTGAAATTGGCATCTTGTAAAAAGAATAAGGCAGCGTCATTTTAAAGCTATTTTAGATAAGTAACTTAATTAAACATAACTGTACAGTTTTTTTTTTTACAATTACGGTATTTAATTTTACGTAAGAACGCGTATCAAAGTTGAATCATTTTTATAACCATGACTCTTTGACACTGTCAAATCAAAATCATGTAAAATTGTAAATGTTAGAATATCAATTAATATAAGATTATAATGCATAACGGCCTTCTGTAAATAGCTTATTTTTTTTAGTTTCTACGGTCTATGTAAAATATATCTGAGATATCGTATGAATGCCTGGTTTCAAATTGTGTGAAAAATCGTTTTTCAATATCCTTTAATTCAGCCGTGTTATGTTACGGTTTGCCATATTGTTTCCTTTATTGCCCGATCAAAAAAAGTTATAATTTCACACTAAGATCATAGTATAGAATTAGTATCATAATCCTTTTTTAGTGTTTAAAAAAGATTTAAATGTATGTGATATCAATATAAACATTTTATTTGAAACAATCTGTCCATATTTAATGTTAAGATATTATCAAAATAATTCTAAGTATTATTCTTATCGTCTAACATTATCGAAATGTTTGACTGTGGTTTTTTAAAGAGACTTTTACAACGAGCCAATTTTGTAAAAGAAATTGCGTTGCAAAATTAGCATGTTGTAAATGGTGCTTATTGATTTTGCAATTAATTTTAAATGTATCATTTAAAATATTTTATATTAAAAATAATATTTCTAAAATTAATTGTGAAAAATAAATGTGTTTATAATTCAGTTAAACATCCTGCATTACAATTTATAATAAAAATATTAATGTCAGTTAATTTTCTGATCTATTTTGTGTCATTTGTCATTTCTATATAAAATAATTCTTTGTCAAATAAATGTCCAAGTTTATAATTATAAATTCACCTGATTAAATAATATGATTGTCCATTCGTGTTACCATTATTAGAGTCCCATAATAGGTATTTGCTAAAAGTACATTTTGCCTAGTCAAACGGACAAGTTAGACAAATTTAGACAGTAAAAACGTCCGCCCTATTTGTCTAATGATGTCACGTTAGGCATTGCCATTATTATATATAGTTATACCCCTTTTTATTATCTGTTGACATAATCATTGATCAAAAAATATATCTATATAAATGTAGGTATGTTGAGATGTACTACATAAAATAATATATAATTATGTTTACGTGTAGGCTACGAGTTGGTAATAAAAAAATATTTGAATTTTTTAGTCTGGTTCTACCAGGTAGTGTTGCCATAATTCTGATTTTATTTTCATGATACCTATACTTATGTTTTTTTTTTTTTCAAAAGCAATAAACAATGTTTACAAAGTGTTTTTTGTTTTAAAATGTTATTTTACTTTATTAATTTGACAAATGATATACCAACTCATAGTCAATACGACACAGTTAATTGAAATAATGAATGTTGCCACTACAATAGATAGAAAATAATTGTATAAATTAGACAAAAATACTAAAGAATATTTATTGATAAAAGTACCATCTTTCATGTTAATATTAAACATTATTTTGAAATATAAAATAATAATGTGGCATTGAATAAATGCTCATTTAAATAATTCCTATGTAAATAAATTTAATATTAAGTAATGGTATTTAAGCGACCATGCGATGCCACGGTTTAATTTTATTTTTTACATTTTAAGTGTATATATGGTATACTTATGTATACCAATCAATAACATTCAATTTGTTGTAAATTATAGCAACTTTTTTTTATATTCCCAAGACTGTACGTAATCATCTAATATGTAAAAATAAATTCGAAAAACGGTATTGAATTTGTTGTTTTATTTCTTTATTAGCCACCCCTGTCAAGAATTGAAACACAAAGGGAAAGCTGATTGCACGATAAATTAAAAATAAATAAAAACAAACGGAAAGCACAGATTGCCACAACAAAATACAACCTATTTGCATATCCAATTAAAAAATCCTTTGGTTTGACACTAGGCACAGTATAATTATTATATACAGTATTCTATCTTCGTACAAATGGTTGGAACGTAAGTCATAACTACACGCCTAGAGATCGGTATACACTCGGTACACAATCAGACCCAATAATCCATTTATTTCGAGAGATCCCACAGATAAACTTTACAGACATACATTATAATATTTTATTTATTATTAGAACAGGTGCACAATTCACTGCGGCGTCGTTTTACGCAGAAATGTGTTGTGCAATCTTCCACAAAAACGTCGGTACACAACACCTTTCGGCCAGAACTCTTCCACGAGGAATGTCTCGGGGGAGTGAGTCGGCAGACGTACCACGAATGATCTTAATTTCATGTAATGCCGACTTTTCAACCTCTCGACCCTCAAAGTGCATTGGTTTTAAATCGTTTGTACTCCACAATCTCCTGTAAAAATCCCTAGGAATTTCGCGAAAATTCGAATTAACAAATGATTTGTTGATTCGAATTTTCGACATAAATAATAACACATTAATTACAAATAAACGTCATATTTAATATTAGCTACACTTACAAAAATATATTATTAGGTAGTGATATCTATTTTATTTACAAAAATATACATAATAAATTGGTGCAAACCAAAACATCATCTCTATACAATAAACTTGTTGTATAGTCATATAAATATTTAAAAAAAAATCCTTAATTAAAAATGGGAATTGGTGAAATTACTACATTTCATATTACAGCTAGTGTTTAAATGGGTCATATACATTTGATTCCTTGAAGAACGGAAGCGCATATCTCAAACCAATTATAAAATTGCAATCACTCTTATTTTGAAAAGAATTATAGCAATTATACAGCCAAGCCAAAGAACAAACGGAACTTCAAGAATGTATATTTTTAAAGATAACATCACAAAACGGAAACGGACACAAAGTACCTTAGTAGAAACAAATATTTACGAATCAAAAATATATGTCTCGTTTGGAAATTGAACCCAGGACACTCGGCACCTTTATATCCGGTCGTCCCAACTGGGTACAAGTGGGAAAAAAAAGTTTTTCCTATCCCACTCGTTCCGCTTATAGACCGAGATGCTTAACACTTTCTTAAGTTATTGTAAATTAGGTTGAATGTCTATAATACATCACAATACAGTATAAAAACTTAGATCTTTTAATTATTTTTAAATAGTATAATGTTGCGATTATTTTTTTTTTTTAATAATATAATATAATATTCTACCACATTTACACAGCGCCATCTAGTCCCACAATAAGCAATTATATTTGCTTGTGTTATGGGTACTAAACAATGGATATACTACTTAATTTTTTTTTTTGTATATACATACATATTATAGATAAATTAAACCCAGACACAGAACAAACCTTTATGCTCATAACACAAAGATTTGTCCTGGGTGGGGATCGAACCCACGACCTCCGGCTTAGCAGTTAGGGTCACTAACCACTAGACTAACAGGCCAGTCGAATTGTCGATTTTGACTCTCGGTCTATATATCTAAGCGGAACGAGTGGGAAATAAAAAGTTCCAATCGTCACCACTGGGGACGAACGTAACCTTTTTTCCCACTTGTACCCACTGTGGACGACAGGGTGGAGACGACCGGGAATAACGGCACTCGGCATGGTGCTAGTAGCGAGACGACCACCTTAACCACTCCGCCACGGTGATAGTCGTCATAATAATATATGTAAAATATTACTAAAGTGACAGATAACATGTTTTCTTATGAAGACTTCTATAATCAAATTGTGTCATTCTTGCATAAAAAGTGTTTCTATGCAGTAACTGTATTTATCTCTAAGAATTCATTGAATATCTTTGTAGGCAAGATAATGTTAAGTAATCAGTCAAAAAATTATTGTAACCAGTACAATATTAGTCTAAAATAAATAATAACTGAAAAAAATACTTACCTGTATACATTATATAAAATTAATATTTAATTAATAACAAATATATTTTTACATAATTACCTTAAAAAGACCATAAGATATTTGTCTAAAACAATGTTCCTTACGCATATTTCTAGCTAAACTAGCATTAATGATGACTAACCAGGCTATTTCTAATAACCAACGTAATGTATACCTTATAATCATTACATACATGCGAATTTATGTTGGCAAATTTAAAGTTACTACCTTGCTAAACCACGTTTGCTAAAATTTAAAATAATGGCGACTATATACTACGAAAATTATAGTATATTATGCTTTTTTCTGCTTTATTCACATACATAAATATAATAAAAATATGACTAATATACTTACCGAAATAAATCAATTATTTCTATGTAAAAAAAATCTGTCAACTGATCTTATTTTTAGAGAATTGTTCGCCTAAAATCTTCATGACTTGTGCGTGAGTCCTTGTACCGTCTTTTAGTGAGGCATAGTTTTCTTTCACGTAAAGAGCGAAGTCGTTCATGGCACCTTTCCTCGCTGGAGTTGATACTACAACGCCATCTTTATTCTTTTTGTTTAATATAAGTTCGAAAGTGCCTCTGCAGTAGCCGCAGCACTTCTTTGTAACATCTATTGATTTTGAATGACGTTGGACACTGAAAAAGCGATGATTAAGTTCATTAGCTTATTCTAGACATGGTGGTGTGGTGGAGGCGCATGCTCAGGATACCCTGGACCGCCAGGCGCAACTCACACCTCTCCGCCTTTCTACGCTCTGCCGGCAGCGCATATTGACCAATAGCCACGTAATGAGGAGACGGAGATGAGAGCCTTGAGAAATTGGTCATTGTTGGGAACACGGAGGGTAAAAACAATAAGTTGTAGACCCTCCAACAACGACATTTTGCGCGGTTGTTCGAAACGCCATGGATAGATGCCGGTGAAGGCTTGTCCATAATAGGGGCAAACCATCCACAACGAATGATGACCATGATCCTCAGCCATGAGGGACCGACCACAGTGAGACCGATCAATGGTGGCCAACAAGTATTAATGTTATATAGCCTTCCTCAATAAATGGGTATAATACAATAAATAATAAATTCAACAATACAAACAAACTCTTATAACATTAGTATAGATTAGAAACTCACCTATAACCACACTTGGTGCACTTGTAAGAGTACTTGAAGTGTATCTGCATATCGTGACAGCGGGATATCTCCCCCAGCTCAGGGTACACACGTAAGGCACGCTTAGCCCTGGAATAACATACAAATAACCTTTTATTTTAACTGATTTGTTTTAAAAAGAAAAACTTTGGAAACTATAAATATACAATCAATTGAAATCAAGTTGCTTTTAGACCTTATCTATACAAATAAATATCTTATTAAATTAAACAAATAAATTAAATTAGAGTGTCTGTTTGTAATATTAAAATAACTGCTTTTTATTACATGCATATGAATGTATATACGGTACATAATTATACCAAAATAACATTTTTTACAATTTTTGTTTGTCTGTCTGTTGGCTACGGTTAATCTCTGAAACGGCTGGACCGGTTTTAACGGGACTTTCACTGGCAGATAGCTGATGAAATCAGGAGTAACTAAGGCTACTTTTATTAATAAAAAAGTAATGTTGCTTTTTTTAAATTCCGTGGACGAAGTCGCTGGCACAGCTAATTTTTCATAAATCCGCACTAAACTTACGTTACGAAGGAAAGGAGTGTCTTTTAGCATTGCTAAGAGAAAAGCTAAAAAACATATCAGAAAACACTAACCATTTATTCCAGAGCGGTCCATGTCCAGCCTTCAACTCTGCGTCAATGAGCCAGGTGGCGGCGTGGCACAGCTCATGTATGAGTGTGTCCCGGAGTCGTTGTGGTGCGTCCACCACTTTGGTCGACAACTTGATGCTCGAGGTTCGAATCCTGTCGCCTCGAGCGTTCTTTATAAGGCGGTTGGTAGTTGTACTGGAAAATAAATTATTTTTTAGTTTTTCTTGTAGGGATGTAACACATACACAAGGGAATAAATGTATTTACAGAATGGGGGAGTTTTTATTGAATTTTTTTTTCTAAATGCCTGCCATTATTTGCATTAAGACAAACATAGCCTGATCACTGATAATCACACAGGTTGGAAACTGGATTGCTACCATAGCGGAATATAAGACAATCTACATAATTAAATTTAACTTAATCATTATCATCAATCAATAAATGTCCCACTGCTGGGCTGAAATGTAATGAAATCTCGTTAATTCATCTAGGTTACAAGTAACACTTATGAAAGTCACAAGATAAGAATGTAACAGGTTATCCGAAAAGTAGTGTCAGCAAATTTGCCTACGACCAGTTCGCTGATGGGGTGGGGCTATGAGAAGAACTGAAAAAAAATGGATAGTTACAATCTTTTGTAATTCACAATTTGCGTAGCGTGTAAAATGATGCAGCAGAGCACTACACCGTTAGATTAACGAGAGAGCTGGGGGTCTCCCTTCCTCTATATAGAGAGCTGAGAGGGATTACACTATAATGCACACACGCTGGCCTAGTGCGGGTCGGTGGATCAGATATACACTTAGAATTACTTCTAGAATATGTGAGTTTGGACTTGGTAATTCTCTTGACTAGCACCATATGAATTCCATAAAGTGAAATCCACATTGGTACTGCCGGTCAGAATCAAACTCGGACTGTCCATTCAGTCACCATAACTTCTTCTTTCTTAAATATAACTTACCCAGCCGTAGTCCTAAGCTTAGTATCCCACAATATAGGCAGATCAGCATCTAATGCGTTGTCAAACACTCCCTTGTTAAACTCGACATATAGTCTGCGAGTGAGCTGTTCTCTTAACGTCTTGTAGCTGTCTCTGTATTGAATAGCTTCGGTGTTGCACCGCCATGATGGTACGTTGTCTGTAAATAGTATATAGGTACATAACTACATAGTATCACGACTTTCTCAACGAAGGGATAGGCAGAAGTGTACCAAACTCACATTTCTATGTTTCGTCCCATGTATTAGAGATGTAGACACTGGGCTGATACTCAGAAATTCAAGACAGAAAAGGATGAATCTAGAATTTCAGCGTATTCTGTTGATTCCTCAGGCGCATTATTTTAAAGTTAAAAACTTAAAAGTGAGATATAAAAAAAAACATCACAAATAAGTTATTTGTTTCATACATATTCTGCGCTCAAATGTTGTTTTCAATTTCAACAATAATATCAAAATCAACCAATCGAATGTCTAGATTTTGAGTAGGCATTCAGCAGAAAGTCATTTATGTTAAATTTTTGTGTATACCTAGTCGAATTCTCCGTTATATATATATATACTTATACATAATATATTATTATAGGGCTGAAGAGACTGTGTGGTTGAACATGCTAATCTAGGGAACTACTATGTCGAATTAAAAAAATCTTTTGGTATTCGCATCTTTAACTATCGAGGAATAACATCACGCTATGACAAATAGGAGCTTAGTAATAGCCAAACAAAGATCCATGGAAGCCAACAATCCGGACCAGAGCTAGTATTGAACAAAATTTTACAATCCTAATAGGTGTTAGTAGTGAACCCCAATCGTAAACATAAAATAAGAAACAGAAATTTTTGCCTTACCTGCCAAAGAACCAAGAAAACTAAGTCTCGTACAAGTAGCAACACTCGGTGTCACTACTTGGTTGGGTTTATGTATCACAGGGGTATTTAACACAGGTGTATGTGTAACATCAATATCTTCAACCCTCTTAGTCAACAAATCAACATCATTCTTCATAATCTCAACGATCTCCGTTACACTCATTGCTTTATTAATTTTATTTTTCTTCGTTGTACTATTTACATTACATTGCTTCATGGGCTTTGTTTTTGGCACTTCGGGCGTACTTGGAATCTTTTCTGTGTACAACTTCTTTTTACTTTTCTTATCTGTGTCCGTTGCAGATAAATCAACTTTTCGTATGATATCAGAGTTTGTTAAATACAACATTTTGTTCCGTTTCAAATCGTGCCTGATGTTTTCTTTGTCATCGTCATCAAACTGCAATTTCTTTGATACAGTGTCATAATTTTCGTATTTAGCCGATATTTCTTTAAACAACTTTGGTATAGATTTCCATGTTTCTCCATATAAGTCATTGAGTAATTTTTTCTGAGATTGTTGTATTTTCTTTATAGAGCATTGTTCAAGTGATTCATTGGCTACGTCTTTGGGTGTGGACGGTGTAGGTTCGTGTCTGGGTGTTGCCGTAATAATGTTTTGTGCTGGAGACCAGCCACCGAAGCTTGGACGGGATTCTTTGGTGGGTGATGCATCTTCCCTTGAGCAGTTGAAAGACACCTGGAATAGTATTATTGAAATTTGTAGTACTCAATGAATCCGATAAATTACTGAAAGGGACAACAGCAAATGTAAAAAATAAAATATTAATGGGTATGCAATTTATACTGTATTCCATCTAGGACGAAAAAATTGGGTGAAACCTTGGTCCGAACTCATTTTTACTTCCTTAATTGTACCTAAACCTGTTGGTCATCAATGTAGGTCGTGTATGTGTCCTGGGTACAGTGTGCGGAGAGGAATAAAAAGTTCAGATCTAAACTTACAGTTCAGTTTATTAAACACGCATTCGCGATCTAATACGAAAGCACAGTTCGCCTGGACGGACAGGCGAACTGTGCTACACATACTAAATATATTTTATAAAAGTAACATATTATTAATTTACGGTTATTATATATTCTAACTTACAAAACAAATAATAAACATAATAATAAGCTGCGCCACAATCAAGAGTTGATGACTGAAAAGAAAGTCAAAGAGGTGTGTTTGAGTCGGAACTATTAGGGCTCCACACATACTGCAATCGAAAGCTGATGTATATGTACTTATGTATTTTTTCAATCTCATAGTTCAATGGACCTGATTAATAACATAATGGAAGTTACCATACTTACATTTCCAATTTTACTTGGAGGTTCTTTCCCAGCAATTGTGACTGTAGGCAAATCATCACCCGATAGCTCACAGGAATCATTTATGACTATTGGAGAATATATTTTTTGACAAGATTGCACCTGAAATTAATAAAAAAATTGATTATCAAAACAATCTATTGTTCGATGTCAACAGTTTGAAAAAAAGTGTCTTTGTTTTTATATAAAAAAACACACACACTCGTTAACAAAGCCAGTGTTGCAAGGGAGTTTAACATAAAATTAACGGACACAAAAGTACAGCTTCATAGAAACAAATATCAATGAATCATACACATTTTTGTTTTGTGTGGGAATCAAACCCATGTCACTCTGAACTTTAACCGCTACTTCGCATGCAATCTCTAGGCCAGTGTAATCTGTTTGAAATATCAAACAAAGTAATGTAAATAATAATACTAAATGCATCTTCTTTAGTACATATATAATTCTATTCTTTATATAATCTAAACATCCAAACATAGAAATATTTCATTTAATTATGAAACACAACACATTCACATCAATTCTATGTCAAGTTATTCTAAACAGAATATTTGTTCCACTTATCGACAACATTGAATAACTTTACTAATGCTAAATACATCCCGCATGACGAATTTTATTGTTCTTCATGGTGAATAGTTTTATAAATGATTTTTTTTTTATTAGTTATTAGTTTTGTTACAGGATTCTGTCTTGTTTGTATTATTGTGATTTGAAAGAATATAGATTTAGTGCACTGATTCACACAAAATCGAGTGGTAAGGCAGACAATTTTATGTTTCATACAATGTTTATCTTTAAGAATATAACAGAGCATAGCGTCACACCTTTTGCCCAGAGGCAAATGCACAGGCTTTCATACCTATACTTTGCCAGCTATGTTTTGTCCGATGTAAAAGAGGGAGAGATTTCCAGACTCTGAGCTGAATTTTATGGCAGAAAAGAATATATAGGGCAATACCATTTTATCCAGATCACTTACCAGCAGTCATACAAAATCTTTTCCTATATAATTGGGTTTATAAATGTGAACGTTATGAATGGATAGATGGATGTTTATTACTCAATCACACCAATACGACTGAATGAATCTGTATGAAATTTGGTACACAAACAGATTACTTTCTAATACGTTATATATAACACAAGGAAGTCTTTAATTTATGTGTTCTGTATGTGATGAAAAATGAAGTTGTAATTAAGAGCAGTATAACACAGTTGTTATGGATATACATTTTAGTGTTTGATCATTCTGAATTTTTGTATTA
The DNA here is from genome assembly GCA_905147015.1 of Laspeyria flexula. Lineage (NCBI taxonomy): Eukaryota > Metazoa > Arthropoda > Insecta > Lepidoptera > Erebidae > Laspeyria > Laspeyria flexula. The sequence continues at coordinate 856,190 of LR989974.1, forward strand.
AAAAATTATATAAATTTCTGGAGTTGGAAATCCCCAGAAAATGATGTTTGATAAAAGGAATGCTAGTAAACAGGTACTGATTAGAAATATACAAAAATAAGGTAGATGAAAAAAAAAATTGCTCACTGTAGAGGTAGGTGAGGCCTATGTTCAACAGTGGACGTCATTGGGCTGATATGATGATGATGAAGGTATATGATCCTTTTATCAAACGATAGTAAAAAGTGGTTATAAGTACAGAATAGCTAAGCATCACTTATAAATTGCATTCATATTAGAAAAATTAAAAACATAAACATTAAGTAAATCTCTTAGTGTGTGTTTTCAAAACTATTCCAATTATATTTATTTTCTGTCACCAATTCATAGAAAATATAGGCAGTTAGTAGTTTTGTTTACAAAAGCTGAATGTGTAGTTGTTGAATATTTTGTAAATTGTAGGTAGTCATAACAAATAACCAAACAATATCATTACAAGCAATGGTAAACTATAACAACAACTGGCTTTGAATAAAGTGCTTTGGATTAAATATGACATAAAGACATTGGTCACCTTTGGAATCAAATACACAACAAAAGCGTAACAGTTAGTCTATGCAAATATTTGTCAATAATATGGGTACCGGCAGTTTACTCTTGTTTTAATAATATGTGTAACTAGGTAGGCAGTTAACAGCTAATGCATTAAAAATTGAAATTTATCCACTTATTATTACTTAAAGTAATTTAAAAGTTATTGAAAGATAAACATATATTGTGGTCATTAAATTGAGGAAATTGGATTTACTTACAGTTTTTGGAAAATCTGACCTCAATCTGTCGAAAGACTCGTCAAGTATTATAACATCAGAGCTGCGGTTTACTTTTTTAGCCTCTTGAGTCGTTTTTAATCTAGATTTCTTCAAAGAAAGTTTTAGATATCCTGAAAACACACGTGTAAACTAATCTTGACGCCTAATGTAACAAATTATATCTTAAAAGGTATGGCTATCATACTTACGCTGTCTTTGATTGATTTGTGTGGTTTTAGTGTCCATTGTATTATTCAGAATTTATTTTTATAATGAATATCCATAAAGAGACGAAATGTTTTAAAAAAAAAAACAGCCGTTAGTGTTTGACAATTAGTGTGCAATGTTGCCAGAATAATAAATGAACTTGGTGGAATTTGTTATAGAAACGAAAACCGTATAATTATTATTTTTAGCAGGTTTACCGTGTATTCTAATCGATTAATTATTTGTGATCGATATAAAAAAGGTACAATAATTTATGATGGCAAGGAAAATATAAAGTTAAACGCAATAATGTCCGAACAGGAAAAGTATTTTCTTTTTCAATATTTATAATGTAGGGAAGGTAATAAAGGTTTTATGAAAACAAGAAACAATACAAATAAAATTTTTAAACAGTGCCATTGACGAATGCCTATAAAGTAGAGGTAGGTGCCGTACACAATTTGGTAACAAGCAGCAAACAATGTGAAATACTGTTCGAACAAGAACGTTGGACAGCGCTTTAGTTGTTAGAAGTTCCTAAAACCTTCACGACGTAATTTTACCATGCCTTTCATTTGTATTTACGCAAGAAAACAAATTGAGTGCTGGGTGCACCGTCGCGCAAGTAGGTCAAGAAGTTACCGAGTAGGTACTATGTTTTTATTATGAAACCATATTGGGCAGATTCACTAAGATAACGCCGCCGGCGTCGGGCGTTCTGAAGGTAATTTCGTTTGATGCATTAGGATTTTTTCGACAGTGGCAAAAATCCGTACTACCCGCCTGACTGTGATCAGTCTAAAATGGAATAATGGTTATCAATTTTCGTCACCGACACAACGGTGGCGTTTGCATTGAACGAATTCAGAACGATCCGTGACGGATTAATTGTCAAGAGCGCATAATCGGCGCCCCTTTGACCATCCCCGGAGCCAGGAGCTAGGAGGGGGAGGAGCGTTAACCAGGGTCCCTGCAACTTGTGGCAGATTCAAGGGGCGCTAAATCGTATAACGTAAATATTATTTTTTTTAGTCACGACTACCGCGCGCCCCTTGTAACCTAGTTTGCCTTAGGGATAATCCGCCAAACAATAGCCGATGGCCGATTGAATCCCCAAGAATAATTAAAGAATTAAATAGTCATTAATTTTACACTATATTTACATTAATTTACACTACCTCGGTTGCGCACTGGGTATTTTATACGACTACTGAGCAAGAGGTCTTAAATTCTGGGTTCGATTCCCAGGTCGGGTAAAGGTGATATATATCATGGAATTCTCAGTATCAACCCAAAATTTTGAAACAATGGTGCTCGCTTGATGACAATGGGCTCGCCATCTGTTACATGGGACCAAACATAATTATGTAGCGGGCGAAATATGGGTGACATACAATAACTCTGCCTACTCTTTCGAAAAAAGGCGGGTTACGTAAATGTGTATGTGCAAATGACATCTATCCTTTAGTATGTATTTGTGTATTAAAGATAATGTAAATATAGAACAACTTCTACCCTTGCCCTTAAAATCACGCATGCGCCTCGCGTCGCAAATCGCGACGACCTAAAATGGCGACTATTTTCTATAAATAAAATTGAATCTAGACAATTTTGAGATGAAGTAACATTCTAACACGTAAATATAAGCTTGCTTATCATTTCAATTTAGTGTAAAAACATAAAAAGTCTTGTTAAACGTTTTGAAACGGTTATTAAAACGCGACAGTGACCTTTGACACCAGTGACCACCGTTTTATCTAGAACCGCGTCGAAGTGTGATTTACTTGTGGAAAGAGACCACGTTAGTGTGGAAACAGCTGTTTTCAAAAATCGAATGCTTACGGGCTTAAAAAATTGTGAAATTTAGCCAGTTTGACGTCAGATTTCGTAAAGTGCGGGTGGATGTTTGCACCGGTCATGTAATGGTGAGTGGTAGTCGGTGACCGTTCGAAATAGTGAAATAGTTTAGCGTAGTGTATTATTTTATTCAAGTGGAATGCAAAAATGTGCTTTTTAATAGAAATCAAGTGTTTAGTGAATGTTGTGTGGTAGATTTTTTTTTTATTTGGAATGTTTTCGTGGTAAATATTAAATTATGAAAATCGATAGTGTACGTCTGCCCGGGCACGTGGTCTCCATCAGTGATGTTGCATGAAACAGCACCTTATTATATTAAGTGGACAACTCAATTTAGTTTAACAGCATCGATTGAGTACCAAGCCAAGGGATTGATAGGCAGCGTCATTGCAATAAGCATTGACAGTGACTCATAAATTGTGTATGAAAATGATATATTTTATACTTTAACTACCTTAAATCGGTTAATAAAAAAAATGTTTCTGGAGATATGCGTGCGATTTTTTGCAATTTTTATTTAAATACTCTCACATTTTATGGGATTTTAGGATAGATGATAACGGACGCAGTACAATGGACTTTAACATTTCCATTATTAATTAATTACTATTAGATTAAATAAACCAAATAATACGTAAGATAAGATTTTCTAACGCAATGGTGACATTTTACTTTAAAAATTTCGATTTATCTACCAAGCGCCTGTTGAGAAATATTAGCACGATGTTGCAATATTGTGAAATATTATTGGTGTTAGTTCAACTTAGTTTTAATGCACCATTCAGTTGTTTTTGTCACGCGATGTTTTTAAAGCACTACTGTAATTGGCATTATTGATTTCGGCACTATCACAATATAAATATATAAGATATAATAAGTATGGAATTTGATTACGCATTCATCAGGATTGGTGAGTAAAATTTGTATTTTCTTTTACCTACTTTTTTTCGGAATTTGAATATAAAACAACATTAACAGTTTGACATTCGGAAGGTGAGTGAGTCCCGGGAAAAGCTTATCTGCCTGGAATCGTTCAATTATATAGATATCTATAGACCATTTAAAATATCTAAGAATGTTCAATGTACTTGTATATTATTATATATTAAAAAAAAAAAAAAAAAATATTAAGTATAATTACCTAAAATCTAAATTCTATTCAACATATTTTACAAGCTAACACAGTAAGTACCTAACTGAAGTAGGATACTTTTCATAATCACTAATTACACTATTTACACCGACTTCGAAAAAGGTGGATTACTTAGAACTCATATAACAAAGGCAGTAAATATCGCAGAGTGATTAAACTATCTTTTTTATCAAAAGAAACTTCCAAACTTCTGAAATTTAAAGTATAAGATTTTATAAGGATCTTAATTTTGTAAAACTTTTTTAAGATGTTGGTACACGTTAATTTAATATCGATCAATTTAATATTTTGTATGGATATTGAGCAAAGATTTTTTAATGCATACTAAAAGATCACGCTGCTTTCTCTACAGAAGGATAGGCAGAGTCCATTTCCTTCCACCTACTACGATTCTCTCGTCGATTTAGGGTACCAGTACTCCTGTTTTTTTTAACAGAAGATTATGAGGGATTCCCATTATCTTGGTCAATCGGGGAAAAATCTATACAAGATACTTTACTATTTCTTAAAAAGGACAAATATAATAGAAACTAGGAACTATTGCTGGAAAATGTTAAAGTCGCAGTAATTAACGCTAAGTAATAGATAGTATTTTGTAACTGGGAAGAATTTGATTGTTATAATACATAATTCCCATGACAGTTATTTGTTGTTCTTGTTCTATTCTTAAACAATTTTATAATTACATTATTATTGAAATTGTTACTCGCAAATATGTCAAGATATAAATTTAATAAATCAACATTTTTTAAATGTGTCTCTTATAAGGAAATGATTATTATAAACAAATGAGCTTTAAAATATTTCGTTACTAAAAAAACATACACAAAAAGATCTTGGCAGCGGTGGGATTCGAACCCACGCCTCCGAAGAGACTGGTGCCTTAAACCAGCGCCTTAGACCGCTCGGCCACGCTACCACATGTTAAAAGCGTTGAAATTATGTATTATATTATGTGAATCAATTGCTAACATGCTTTGTGAATTTGTGATAGGCCTTGGTGTTATTTTGGGGATCGGAAACGAAGATTCGCTGTTTAGGTTTCTTTGTTGTTATACTATTTTGGACCCTATTTTGTATGTAGGTAGATACAATAAATAGATACCCACTTATTTTTACTTAAAACGTTATGTTGTATTGTTGTATTCATTACTAGAAGTAGCGCGTCGTTCTTTATTTGGCCACTGCTGAGCTCCTACTCGCGATGGCGTGGTGTTATATAGCCTATGTTCTAACAACAACAGCAAAATAATTATTGAAATCGCTCCAGTAGTTTTTAAGTTTATTCGTTACATACAAAAATAAATATAAATATATAAATATTTCTTCTTTATAATATTAGTATAGATAATATTGATTTTGAACTGCCTCGGTGGCGCAGCGGGAAGTGTATACGACTGCTGTGCAAGAGGTCCCGGGTTCGATTCCCGGGTCGGGTGAAAATGGCTTTGGGGTTTTCTATCATGAAACTCCAGTATTGAGATTTTCCCGAAGTTTGGTAATAAAATGTTCCCGGTTGATGACAATAGGCTCGCCACCTATTTCATGGGACCAAACATAGCTGGCGAAATGTGGGTGTGAAACACCTCTGCCTACCCCTTCGGGGAAAATGGCGTGATGCTTTGTTTATTTTGATTTTAATGTCACCTATCTACCCACAGAACAATGTATCTCTGTTCTGTGTATCTACCAAATATTTCCCATCTATTTTTAATAGTAAGTACCTACTTTGATTTTAAGAGATCGTTCCCTTAAAAAATCTTTGGATGTTCTATAAGTTCTATTACTACTTCTAGGTACTACTTATCTTTATAACCTCTATCTAATATAATAATAATCTTTAAGTACTTCAGACAAAAAATATTTTTCTTAATCGGAATTCGGACAAACTAAAAATCATTACAGTGGCCTTGTCCTTCCCTAGTCTATTTTGACTATTCTGACTGAATTTGAACTATAATATTATTATAATACTATCAAAAAAGTCAATCAATTTTACCTAAATACTTATATCAAATGACATTATTGAATTAATATTGTCATTCAGATAAAAACTATTAAAATGATTTTATCATCAGTGATCGTGATGCCGGCTACGCGGCGTAAGCAGAGATTACTTGCGTCACAAAAAAATACCGCAAAATTATAATTCGATCTTGTATAATGTAGTAATACTTTTTAAACCCCCAAACCCTCACTCCACTCATGGTTCTTGGGTTCGAAAACCGGGTCGGATAAAACTGTATTCAGTTTATCTGTAATAGAATTTAAAAAAATCTAACTAGGATCAGCGCAAGAAATGTGCCCAGTTAATGGCTAACTAAATGCTTTCACCGTATTTTAGGGACCTAATAGAGCAGTTTGCCCTTTAGACATTCGAGTCTTTAGCAAAATGTACCTTATGTGATGACATATCTAACAGGATGCTGTTAGAGAAGTTCGAAGTATTGACCGGAGTTGTGTATTACAGGGATCTAGTGTTGACCCGTTATAATAAAGAGATGTTAGTAAAATTCATAAAATATATGTTATGTAGTAATTTGAAAGACAGCTCAATCAAGGCAATCCGGCCTCTCCGCAAATACCCCCAAAATACTGTCGGTGTCGGTGCATTATATAGGTAGAATGAACGCGACATTAAAAAAAAAAATGTATTTGTTAATTCTGGAATCAGACTCAATAGTCCAGTTTAATCTTTGTAGTGGTGCTTTCTGTGTAAATGGGTTTAGTTTGTACACAGATTGTTTTGTCTCCCGTTTTGCTAAAGGTTTACAATACCTATATGTATACTTAGATATACTGTACCTATATGTTTGTCACGTTATTGTTGAAAAATGATAATTAATTTAGGACCAATCTAGATAATTATCTGGTTTTATTATTTGCTACCAAGAGATCAATATCACAATAAGCTGGTACATCGTATAATTACTATCTGTTAACACCTGGTGATTGACAAAATCGATTAATCAGTTAAATTAATAGTTGAGGATGATCATCAAAGTAGATACCTAATAACACAGAAAAACAACAATTCATCTTTATTTTCATAAATACCGTTTAAATACCGTTGACTGGCCTGTTGGTCTAGTGGTTTGTGACCCTGACTGCTAAGCCGGAGATCGTGGGTTCGATCCCCACCCAGGACAAATCTTTGGGTGATGAGCATAAAGGTTTGTTCTGTGTCTGGGTGTAATTTATCTATAATATGTATGTATTTACAAAAAAAAAAAATATTTAAGTAGTATATCAGTTGTTTAGTACCCATAACACAGGCAAATATAATTGCTTACTTTGGGACTAGATGTCGCTGTGTGAATGTGGTAAAAAAAAAAAAAAAAATCATAGAGTACATGATTATTATCTATTTATTTTTTACTAATTTGGCAGCTAAAACTTGTAAGTAAAGTAAAAAATGGAGAAGGCATATCCTAGTAAATTAGCCAAATTCTATCAAGGGCGTCTAGTTTAGTTTGAGTGCATTGGAATAAGCCGAAAGAGTACATCAGAAATGGCTTGACCTAACCATTACTGGCTCGCACCTTGTTAACGCACGACAAACAAACAAGAGAAGAGAACAAGAGATTTTTCTATACTCTTTTGAAACGTTCCCCGTAATAATTGTTTCTATTCAACTCCTTAGTACCCAAAGTTTGCGTTGCGCCACATCCAAGTTCTTCTAAGCTAAGTGTCGGTTACAAGAAGTAATTTAGTATTAAATTTATTTCCACATTGTCATTTGGTCCACGACTCCGCCTCAAAGCGCTACTTCAAAGTAAAACTTAATATATAGCGAAATTAACTAATGTTCTTGAAAATGAGTAATTAATGAATAATGACATCGTTGTGGTTTCATTCCTAGTAACTAATATGGTCTGTAGATAGACTAACGGTTTTAGTGGATAGTATCGAATTCCAAAATTTAATAAATTGGACTACGGGGACTAATTAATCAGTCAACGTGATTCACCAATTGAAGTACCTACTTAGTATGCTACCGATAAAATTAATGACTAATAATTTTAAGAAAAAGATTGGCCTGAGTATAGCCACTTAACACGTTGAACGCCGAGATTCCAGACACAATAGAAATCTATTGTTTGGGGGTCACCGGTGACCCCCATGGCGCTCAAAGACTTAATAAACAAATACCTACGTAGTAGTAGTAGAAAATGGCGTCGAAGTCTCTGTTAGCCTCGATGTTGGCAAGGGTCATCAATGTTAATCTCGGCTTACAGGAATTGCAGTGGTGGGCATAAAATATTCAAGGAGTAGGGGTGAAAATATTGATAAAACTATGACGTGATTAAGGAACACCCCTAAACTCGAAACAAAATATCTATGAACCACACAAATATTTGTATCGTGTAGGAATTAATCAAAATTCACGAAACTTGTAATGCTACGCCACAATGATTGATAGTTTATTTGAAAAGCAGCAAGTGTTGTCTGAAATTTGTCACCTATTGACAAATCCAGCTGGAACTAATATTAATAAGATAAAACAAGATTAAATTGCATCTTAACTCAAAAATAAACTGTGTTTTTCCTCATAATGTAGGAAAAATAAAGCACTCCAATTTCTATATAAGGATAATATTATATCTGTTAACTAAAGTACTCACTAGAACTCAGGCTCAAGTAGCATCTAGGGCCTTGGCCAAATTTGTAGGGATTTACCTTTAATTTGTTTACCTATTAAGCAAGTCAACTGCCTTTTTAATCTGAAAAGTCATTAGGTATAGGTTGCGCGCGCCCTCAGAAGTTACTTAGCATCACAGAAATGATTTCAAACGAAAAACTGCTGCAAACGGTAGAAGAGAAAAGAACCATCCTAGAACCGATTGAGAACTGAAGAGTAAAAATGATTAGACACCTGATACGACACGATTCATTTACAGATAAAAGTTTATACGAGTAGAAAGAAAAACAGAAAGTAGAGGTAGAAAGAGGAGAAGGTATGAGTGGTATCGCACCAGAATTGAAAGAATCGACAGAAGCAAGAGAGGGTTGGCGTTTATTCTACTGACATTTTTGGCGTTTATACAAAAAAAACACTGTATCTGACTTGCATTAGACCTATTTGTTTTTACAAAAACTGAAAACATCTTTATGAGTTTTGTGTAAGATTTTCCTGTCTATTTGAATTCAAATATTCACAATATGTGTCGAATAATTAATTCTTTGCACGTCGTTCGTGACAGGGGATTTTCTTATTGAAGGTTGTTATAATAAATATATTCTCTTGTTGTAATAAATATGCTACTAAAGCATCCAGATGGAATTATAATATTGTAAATTACAATAATTTAATAGTTACAATGTCTTTAGAAAGATGTCCTCGCATCCATACTAATAATTTATTTACTTCATTAATCCTATCCTTACATAGTTTCTTAGAATAGAATAGAAGTTTATTGATTTCAGTCTTACAGTATATTTTTTTCTATTACAAAAGTAACGAAAAGCGTCAGCTAATACTTGTGCCCCATAAAACTCTTTGCGTTTGGGAACTACCAAACGCTGGTGTTCGGTCAAAACCCTGGACTTTCGTTTACAAAAACTTACAAGTTAATAATTATAAATACGAACGTGCTTGTTGGTTCGTCCTTTTGAGGGTTCCGTACCTTAAAAGAAAAACGGAAGCCTTATTAGATAACTTCATTGTCTGTCTGTCTGGCTTAGTTTTAAACACATTTACGCCTCTTTTTCAAGAGAGGGGTAAGTTGAACCACTTCTTTTCACATGCTACGATCCTGACATTCGTATAGTTACGTCTTTCATTTATTCAACGTTCATCAAGATTTCATATCTATTATATTGGATATATGTACATAATAAAAATCATACTTTCATGATTTGGAGCCTAACGGCCTAGTGCGTAGCGATGGTAAGCGACCTGACGGCATGACTCTCGTTCCGTGGAGGATGGGAAAGCCCTTGGTGTGGGATGCTACTTGCGTTGACACACTGGCGGCATCTCATCTTTCACGGACTGGTATTAAAGCGGGTTCTGCTGCCAATTCTGCAGAGTGCCTCAAGAGGCGTAAATATGAAATTCTTGGTGAGACTTACATTTTTGAGCATTTTGGGGTTGAAACTCTTGGACCTTGGGGCCAAACGCTCACAAATTTTATCGTGAAATTTGTAAGCGTGTTTCTGAGGTATCACATGATCCAAGGGCTGGCCTCTACCTGGGGCAACGCATTAGCCTTGCCATCCAACGCGGTAATGTGGCTAGCCTTTTGGGTACGTTTCCTCAGGAATCTGATCTTAATCAGATATTCTATTTATAGGAATTCCCTGTAAATAGAGTATCTGGTTCTTTTTTCTTTTAATAGGTTAGCTGTGTATGTTTTTAAGTTATGTGTAAATATTTTATTTAATAAAATTTACTTTCAGTTTAAATGACAACAGTTATTAACCTAGTCATGTTGGTAATTCCTTCTCACAAGGAAAGTGGGTAATCGTTACGTAAATGTGCTTCAAGAAAGGTTTATCTAACAGGATGTGAAATTGATACGTACGTAGGAAAAGCGTCATTTTCTGGGGCTGGCCCAACTCATAACAAAGATAATTTTTCGTAGAGTGCAGTGACTCATCTTATATAATATACTTTAATATTTTATACTTCGATAATCGTATTCGATACTATACTATCTTCTGTTCGTGCTTCACCCGCATTTTATGTCGATAAAAAGTAGCTTATGTCCTTTTCTTGATTCTCGACTATCTATATAGTCCGCGAAAATTTCGATTATTACACAAAGGAGTGAATAGGTTTCTTAAGGGTCGGCAACGCGCTCGTGATGCCCCTGGTGTTGCAGGCGCCCATAGGCTACGGTAACCGCTTACCATCAGGCGGATCGTACGTTTGTTTGCCACCGTCGTCGCGGTATAAAAAAAAAAAAGATCTCATTCGATGTTTATGACCCCACTACAGAGGTTGAATTATACTTTGCCTTGTCTCGCATTTCAAAATAGATAACACTTTCGTAATCAACCCTGAAAATGACTTCCATATCCATAAATCAGTTCAGACTTTGAATTTTATATGTATAAATCTCGCTCTCCCTCGCTACTCGCAATTTCATCATTCGATTGGTCGATTTCGAAATCACTGTCAAATGTTTGGAAATTACCTACAGCTAACATGTATCCAGATCGATCTTTGAGAAACAGTGGACGTCGACAGGTTGATGATGATCTCGTAAAAAGCTCTGACGATTTGGTAGAGAATTTGAACTTTTAAAAGTGTTGCTTTGATATCTTAAAGTTTATACAAACTTAGTTTATTTGAAATGAAGCGTACATTCACGCTGTGAATGAGGCGATACCTATGCTAGAATAATTATAATTTTCAGTTAGTTTTTTGGAGAATCTTCTCTCTGATTCTCCTGTTGAAGTTTGAGATATTTCGTCGTTAGTGTCGTTATATCCTCTTAACTCTCTTATTTTTGGTGTTTCGTGCAAATTCTTTCCTCAAGGCTTTCCATCTGTTTCAACAAACCTGTAATGGGTAAATTACCTGACGTCTTTGTGTTTTTTTTTCGAACCGTCTGCCGATTTTCGTACGTACATCGTGTTGTGACCTGAATAAATAAATAATTTTGTAGACGACACATGAGGCAATTATAACGCTTATTGGATACAGCAATTGTTTTATAAACTAGGCTCGCTTTGCTGGTCTCGCTGCAGACATTCGTATCGGTACAGACTATTGTAGTGCCACCGCAGTATTTAATTATTATTATTATTATTATCTATTGGGCCTGGAGCCGTCAGCCCCTTTAGCTACCTCGACCAGGACTGATCTTTTGTAACGCCCGTGTTATTTATAGTTCTCTGGTTAGTACTGTCCAAACTAGGAACTTCCAGATTTTCTGAGCAGAGAGATTTTGTATCTCATCAGGTTGCACTTGGTGCTGTCCTAAATGGATACTTCATTTGTGCATGAGTGGTCCACATGAGTAGAGGGCATGTATTGCAGTTTCCTTTGACTCTAGGCAAAATCTGCACATTTTGGACTGGCTCAGGCTAAGTTTAAACATGTGGTAGTTTAGTTTACAGTGCCACCGCAGTATACCCATAGTTTATTTTTTTTGCGCTGCTAATGTAAAATAGACATTCATATTCATCTCAAAGACAATTTTCAGGTTCTGTTGATATAAGGTTTAAAATTGCACAGCAGTGTTTTTCATGTCGTAATTCTATTCCATTGTTAATGCTTGAATGTTACTCACAATGTCTTACAATTTACGTTACGGGGTTGCCCAAACCACACTAGGATTTTTACTCCAAACAAATATTATTTCCCTTCATAATTATAATTCTGTTCATGTTTCTATTGAGGAAAAAATGAAACACGTGGCAGGTAAAGGGACTGTACCTACAAAGGTGGTTTTAAACAAATCGTGATTTGAATCGTCTTGTCTTGTGTGTATGTGATATTCATGACGTCATTAACCTTTTGAACTCACGAACCGACTGACTTACTTACATATTTCAGATTTCTCAATGCTATTTATAGAAGAAAATTAAATACTTAGTAGTAATAGCGCCCACGGTTTATATGGGGAGTTGGGGACCGCGTATGATGGATTAAACAGTGCTCTAAATCGAACAATGTGTTGACACTCATGCATACTTTATTGGCGATGACTTCATATTCATGCACGATAATGCTAGAGAATGCAATTCAAGAAGAATGGAATAACATTTCACAATACGTGCTTGTGACGTGACTCTCATCCGATCCATAAAAAATCACATGGAAGCAGTGATGAGCCAGAGGATCCCATAGGTACTTCAAGTTACTAAATAAACTGTTTCTGAACGTTTTTCAATTACGTGTATTGCTTTTCTCGTTTCCTTTATAGGTACTCCACAGAGGGTAAAAATGAGTATTAAGAGGGTTCATGTCGCAATTTAGCGTCATATATCGTGGTTTTAGATTTTTATTAGGTTCGGAGCTATTTTTTGAAATGGTTTCAGTACACTTAATGTTTGATGTTGATGTTGATAAACGCAGTTTTTGTCTCTTTTCGGCTCTAGGCCTTACTTATGGAAGTGTTATCTGTACATCGATTACAAATATTGGCAAGCTCTATCATATTCCTGTCAGAACATTATCAATATTATTGTATTTTTTTACCGATTCGTTCAATAAATTTCTTCATAATTATAATGGTAGGCTCTGTATTTGTCAAGTGCTATGAGAGATGAGTGATGTGATCTAATCTTATCGACCAGTGGCATATTGATCGACATCGACCGATTGCTTTGAAAACATTGATTTGTTATTAGACAACTTTATTTTTAGAAACGATACTTTAAATTGGTTCAAACAGCATCAGGGCGCTGATGAACTTCGGCAAGTTTTAGACTCAGGAGTCGTGAGACTATTAAAATTAACAAAATCATTACCCTTCCTTTTGGCTCCGCCGTAGTCGGGTAAAAACGGCATTTATAGTGGTAATATTTTTGTAATAATTATCTATATAAATAAAAATAGATCGCCGAAAAGTATGTGATGGATTCAAGTGAGAAACGGCTCGACCGATTTGGCTAATTCTTTTTGTTGTTGTATTTGCTATACTTATTTAGAGTAAAATTTAAAATCTCCATTTAACATTTGAAAATGGAACATTATTACGAATAATAAAATATGGCGATGGCGGCACGAAGTTCGCCGGGTCAGCAGCTAGTTTCCATTAAACCGACAATGTTGTGATTTAAAAAGAACGAACTGGAAAGAACTGGAAGCAACTTTATTCTTCTTAGTCATGGCACAATACAAATTATAATATTATAGCAAAGAATTTACAAACAGTAAAATATTTACAGTACATTTTTATAAATATGTCAATTATTTATACAAAATGTATTTACTGTTTATTAAACAGGGTCCTAGGTTCGGTGGTCGGTACTTCTAGTATATTATTGTTATACATATTTTATGGTTATAAAATGCATTCCAATTATAAGTAGTTATATTAATATTTTGCTTTCATTGTTGTTTTGTCACACCTAACTTGTTTGACGCAAGTACAATTATAGAGAAATAATTACAGAGAAAATTGTAATTAACAATATTAAATAAAACAATAGAACAATAATTTACCGTTAATGGATAAGTACGTAAAAGTATGATTATTTCTTCCTACAACATTAATGTAGAAAGTTAAGCTGGTTTGGACATGTCGAGAGAATGAATGAAGCAAGAGTGACAAAACAAATATATGAGGCGAATGTGAAGGGAAACGTTGTAAGGGGAAGACCTAGAAGAACGTACCATGACCAAATAGGTGACGTTCTAAAGAAGGGACAGATCAGGAGTACCCTCAACCAGCGAGAATGTATGAAAAGACTGATAAATGTTGAAGAAGCCACAGAGGTATGGCAGAATCGTAGCAAGTGGAAGGAAATAGTCTCTGCCTACCCCTCTGTTGGGAAAGAGGCGTGATCTATGTATGTATGCATGTACATTAATGCAGATGATTTACAAATAATTATAATTATCAGGTGCCTTTGGACAAATTCAAATATCAGTCATCATCATCAGCCCAACGAGGTCCACTGCTGAACATAGGCCTCACCTAATTAACGCCACTGCGAGGGGTCCTGTGTCGCCTGCAACCAACGGCCGCCCGCTATCTTAACCAGGTCGTCGGTCCATCTGGTGGGGGGCCGTCCTACACTGCGCCTTCCAATACGTGGCTGCCGCTATGTCGACAACGTTAGTTCTCCTGCGGATGTCGCATAGCTCTTTTCATAGCTCGCAAATATTAGTCGATGCTATTAATATGAATATGAATTAGGGCAGTATAATAAAATGACGGTAACTTCATTACTAAGACTCTAGTTTCTGTTATCTAAGCCTAAAAAACGTTTCGAAGGTTATATTATTAACATTTATCAAATGCACGAGTTATAGCTGTTTTGAGTGACAATATAGGAAATAAATATGATTTGATATATCTCGCAGATTTTTCTTCTAGACACATTACATACATTTGATCAAGATGAAAACTTGATTTGGTTGAGATTAAAGATACAGTTTTGTGATAACATGATAAGCAATGTTTTGAATTTGACTTGAATGTGCGTTTAGTAGTGACGTCACTCCTATTAGCGTAGCCAAATACAGGCACTAGAGCAGTTTTTTTAAATCACAGACCACTTTCAAACAATAATAATGCTTTATTTTATCTTCTAAATCCGTGCAGTGACGGATTTAGAATACATAATGTCACTACCCCATCTCACGACACCCACGTGGGTGTCGTAAAAGGCGACTAAGGGAATACCTTAAGCAGACAAGAGCACTGCGCGAAAAGGAAAATTCGAAACAAACCCTATACCAACCCGACTGGCCAGCGTGGTATAGTAGTCTAAATTTCCTTCACAGTATTTGCAGAAGACCAATGCCCAGCAGTGGGACGTTTATGGGTTGTAATGATAATGATGAAGAGAACACAGCCATGTCCATGGGCGGCGGCCACCACTTACCGTCAGGTAGGCCGCCTGTTCATCTGCCACTTCAGGCAATAACAAATATCTGTACCGAGAATAGTATCCGTGAATTATGTTTGTATAATCTTGACAGAAGTTGTTTATCAACATTGTCGATATAAAAGTTTAATCTTATCTTAACGTTCATAATAATAGGGTATTATTTAATTAAGCTAAGTAGTTATTGTACAGTTGTTTAATATTATTATTTGAGTAGGTACCCACTTTTTATTGTTTATTTGTGTTACAAACAATCATAATAACTAATTGTATTTTAAACTAGCAAATACTTTACTGGTTGGGGAATCTATTCATTCATCAGATAAATAAAATTGAATTGTCTGTTTGTGATATCAAAGTAACAGCTTTTTAGAGTAGACATATGAAAGTATGTATTTTACTTATAACAAAAACTCACTTTGTAAAATTTTTGTCTGTTTGGTTGAGGTAAACACCGAAACTACTGAATCGATTTCGACGGGAATTTTACTGGCGTATAGCTAATGTCACAAGGAGTAACTTAAGCTAACTACTTTGATTTTGTCACAGTAAAAGATGAAACAAACATAACAAATTTTACTCAAGCTTACATAATTTCAGACGAGAGCATGCATTTCAGGGGCGGACCGTGAGTTTGTGGGGCCCTGGGCTGATACTACTCGGGGACCCCTAGGGGGCCTGTCTATATTATCAATTAACTACCATTAGAAAAACCGGCCAAGTATAAAGTATATAATTATAAGAAGTAAAATATAGAATTAAATACTTAAATATTTTATAAACTTAACCAAAGGTATGATTTTTTGTAATTCACAATGTTTTCTATTGGGATTGGGGGCCCCTTATATCCGGGGGTCTCGGGCTGCAGCCCCTATAGAGTCTAAAGACCCTACATAGATCCGCCCCTGTTGAATTTAACAGCTCATAGTTATTTAATTAGCTTTTATTATGTACTATCTTCCGCATGCTGCTTCACCCGCGTGGTATGTATTTTATACCAATAAACCTTCCTCTTGAATCACTCTATCTATTAAACAAAACCGCTTCAAAATCCGTTGCGTAGTTTTAAAGATTTAAGCATTCAATTACATAGGGACGGATAGACAGCGATAGCGACTTTGTTTTATACTATGTAGTGACTTATTACTACGTCATAGTGACAGTCAAATCACATAATTATAGGCCCTACATTTTTAAATACAAAACAAACAACTTTCTCTTCAAGTACATACATAAACTATTTATGTTAAATAATATGTTTATAAACATTATGCAAATTAGTAGGTAATTAAATTATGTAATAATATGCAAATCAAGAATTTAATTTGGGTTAATTTATGTACATACATTTAAATGTCATGATAATATTATGATTCATCAACTGAATAATTCTAGACGATCTGTGCTGAGATTAGCCTTGAAGAGTACAAGTTCACGTGACGATTCCGGCCACACTTACATCACAATGACTTCTGTACAGGATTAACAATGGTCAATGATATTTTTATAATAACATTTCGGAATACCTTAATGACAAATTTTACTTTTATTCGGTTGATATTATAACCGACATTTTATTTTTTATTATTGCATATCTTTAATTAAATAACTCAGCTGACTGAATGAATATTTTTATGAGTCTTAAACTATTGTGACATTCTATTTTACATAATGTGTGAATTAATTGAAAAACCAATGTATACATTTTAAATGTATTGTTCAACTTGGACAAAATGTGTTGGGTCATTATATTATTATAAACTGATATATACCTATAAAGCTGTAGAGTTTGTTTGGTTGAACACGATAATCTCAGGAACTACTGGCTTATTTTAAAAAAAATTAAAAAAGTGTCGGATAGCCCATTTATCGAGATTTATTCAGATTTATTAGATTTTTAATTATACAATTTCATCAGCATCCCATTAAGTCCTACTGCTGGGCTCGGGTCTCCTCTCCTCTAACTAGAGAGCTGAGAGGGTTTAGGCCATAATCCACTCACGCTGGCCTAGTGCGGGTTGGTGGATCAGACATACTCATAGAATTTCTTCTAGAGTATGTGGGTTTCCTCACGATGTTTTCCTTCACCGTTAGCAGATGGTAAGTCACTTGACTAGTACATATAAATTCCACAAAGTGAAATCTACATTGGTACTGCCGGTCGGGATCGAACTCGGTCCGCGTGATTTGCACGCTCTGGTCCCTTATCCATTCAGCCACCATCGCATCAATTATACAATTTATCTTTTGGAAAAATTCATAAATAAAAAATGAATTAAATTATTACTTAAATTAGCATGAGCACAGATAAGTGTTTATTAATATTTAAAAATAAAATCATAATCTTTACTTTTATTTCAATTATAATATATTTTGTATTAAAATAATATTAGTTGTTAATTAGTTTTTAAAACGTTCACAAAATGCTTATTTGGTATTAATATTTAACGAATAGATATTAGGTTTATAATAATAATATTCTACCACATTCACACAGCGTCATCTAGTCCCAAAGTAAGCAATTATATTTTCTTGTGTTGGGTTGGGTACTAACAACTGATATACTACTTAAATACTTTTTTTTTTGCAAAAACACATATTATAGATAAATTACACCCAGACACAGAACTAACCTTTATGCTCATCACACAAAGATTTGTCCTGGGTGGGGATCAAACCCACGACCTCCGGCTTTAGCAGTCAGGGTCACTAACCACTAGACCAACAGGCCAGACAAATTTTTAAATTACTATTATATATTGTTTAAATTATTATTATCGATTTAACTACAAAGCTATACTGCTGATGAGTTTCTCTGTTTATTAAATTTGTTTGGTTGAACCCGCGGCGGGCCAATCTCAGGAACAATTGGTCTGATTGTTACATAGCCCATTGATAGAGGAAGGCTATAGGCTATATAACTTCACGCTACGCCCGATAGGAGCTGAGCAGTAAACAAAGAATGACGAAAGCGAAGTTCCGGGCAACAGCTAGTCTATTAGATAATAATAATAATGCTTTTAATTATCTCCACAAATTATATTTTATGAGAATACAAGGTAAATACAATATTAATATTCTAATAATAATATTCTACCACATTCACACAGCTTCATCTAGTCCCAAAGTAAGCAATTATATTTTTGCTTGTGTTATGGGTACTAAACAACTGATATAGGTACTTACTACTTAAATAGGTACATTTTTTTTTGTAAATAAATACATATTATAGATAAATTACACCCATATATTATTTAATAAAACATACTGCAACTGTAAGTATATTTATGTTTAAAAAGTATTGTAAATTATCTTTGTCATTTAAAATAAGTAGGTTAGTAGTTACATAACAATTAAAGCAAGTACTTATTGCCTACCAACAATGAAATTTTGAGTGCAGTTTTATAATAAATACACTTGATTTATATATTATATATCTTTCAATAAATAGTGCGTAAGCTCTAGAAATTATAGTTATATATCTACATATATAATTTCTATAAATAAAATAATTGAACATCAACTAACCGGTTTCGTATTTTAAACTCCAGACGAAATTTGAAAAAAAGCGTTCCAATTCTCGCCCTAAAAAAATTACACATTGATTGTAAAGAACATTGACCGTGTAGAACCGGTTGTATGTCTGCAATGTGTAGTGTGTACAGCCCCCATCTGTTGCTGAGCTGGCGAGGCTAGCCTTTATGTTGTTATCATTATCACTGATTGAGTTGTCCACTTGATATTAAAGCCAGAGGTGTGTTACCTGAATGATCAGTCTGTTCGTGGACGTGCTGCCGAACGCACCTGTCGGCTGCTCCTCGCATTTCAACTACGAACGCTAACCGTCGCACGTGACAAAAATGTAATTATTTTATATCGAATGAAATCGAACAATTTAAATTTAATTAAACATTCTAGTGTAAATAATTGAATGTAAATATTTTTTTTATATCGATTACGGTGATTAGTGTGTGTAAAAATTTGAAAAATATTATTTTTGAATTTACTAAAATCCTGTGATATTAGTATTAAGGAGCCCTGTTGAAGCACTGAAGCAAGTAAGTACTATTTTATTTTATATGTTTATTTGTGTAAGTGTAGGTAGACAGATGTATGAATGCATGATTTGAATTTAGACGCTTGAATTTAAAAAAATGGATTGTACATTGTGCGTTCACAGGTAAAAACATTTTTTTTTATATGAATAAGTGTTTCTGTATACCATTTATACACAATTCATAGAATTTTAAAATGGCCCATGGATTTAATGTCTTTATGAATGAAAAATTCAGATATAATCTTATAATATAGGCAATTTTTTCTTTTTTAACTTAAAAATGTAGACATTATTATTAATATATAGGTGGTATAAAAACAATCAAAATTGCTTAGGTTTAATACTTACACTACCCACATGGTGTTCAATACATATTTTAAAAACATAACACTCCTTTTTTGCGCAGTCGTGTAAAAATTTATAAAGGGAAAAGAATTATCACTACTTCTCTTAAATTTCACTGCAACGGTTAGGGAATAAGGATAAATATAAAATACGTAAGTGTTATAATTATTATTATCCTTAAAAGCCATATTGTGTGTGTTAATCTCTGAAATAGCTTGACCAATTTCAAAATCATTTCAAAGAGAACTATTACTTTGCGAAATAAGCTACGTTTATCAATAGTAAACGTATGCCAACCACGCAAAACAAGTAAATATGAAAGTTAATTAATAATAATCCTAATAAAAAAGAGCATTCTAAGAACATCCAAAAGTTAAATCTATATTTATTGCAATTTATCCAAAGTACATAAAATCTTGTAGTTAAAATGTATTTATTTAGTTATGTACACATAATCATATATGACTATTTTTACAGGTGTTACTATTACACTCAACAGCATATTAATATTAACTTTTCATATTTCTATTATTACATTAATTACACCACCATTATCTAAATAACTTATTTTAAATCTTGTTGTTGTCAATCAATCAATGGATACAATATTTAGATCTTAAATAATTTTAATAGACATTTTTAAAAGCGAATTATTTCTTATTTTATTTGCAGTGATTATTTTCCGTGAGAAATTTTTTATTTAACAATTTAAATAAATTATATAATTTAAAATAATAGATAATAATAGATAGTTATAATTTCTATAATTATTTACTTAATATGTATCGGATTACTTATAGGTATTCATCATCTCATCATCTCAGCCTATTGCAGTCCAATGCTGGACATAGGCCTCTCCCAACACGCGCCATAACACTCGATCCTCCGCCTTCCGCATCCAGTCAGACCCGACGACCTTTTTCAGGTCATCGGTCCACCTAGCTGGACTCTGATTACTTATAGGTATTAATTACCGATATTATTACTTTTACACACGAATTTAAACACTTAATATGTAAAAAGATTTGTTTTTGCCAGCCTAAAAAGTATTCCCACTGCTGAGCAACACCGTCGCACCAGCGTTTTTAGACGTTTTGAACTTGCTTAATGAGATTACCATCATTAACTGATAATCGGCCGATACGTTTGTACGTACTACCTATTCTATATTTCATTATGTTTTAAAATCAAATAAAAGTACTGTGTAACGTAAAAAATATTAATCAAGTTTTAACATTTAAATACTGTATTTAAATTTATAGCATTTTTTCAATTTAAATCTTCTAAAATTTAATTCTAATAAAAACTGCCTATTTAAATCTTAACATTAATATTGACTTAGTTAATAGTGTTTTTAATTAATTGTGTTATACTGTTATTTAAATGCAATAATAATATAAATGCTATTTAACTGTTTAATCAGTTACAACTGTATTACGTGCGTAATTATGACAACAATAGACTGTTACAGAGTTATAGATTATGAGACATTAGACACATCGGAATCTATTCTGTGTCGGAATATTTCAATCTGACATTGTTTGTAAAATACAACTGTTCTGTAATATTATACCTAAGTGTAAGTTGAACACCGACAAATGTTTCTGTGTTACTAACTAATGTTTTATAAATAGTGCTAGCCTATTGAGCTAGTAATATTTACTAATAAATAGTAATATTAACGATGCGATAATAATCGTCGGTCTCGTGATTTCGGTGGTTTATTATTAGGGTTGTACTTGTTACATAACGTCAAGCTTTTTTCTCCGAAGGGGTAGGTTGAGGTAGGTATATGAGACATATGTTTCGCCAGCTATGTTACATGACGTAAAACAGCCAAAAGAGAATCTCAGGTCACAGAAACCAGCTTAGGGCTCTTCCATATTAAAGGTTAGCTATTTACAATATTAAACAACTGCGCCCGCGACTACGTTGGACAACTAGAAACAAAACTCACATTCTAATATTATAATATTATCCTAAGTAGTAAAGTATGTAGTAGCCTAAGTTACTTCTTGTAACATTAGCTATCCGCCAATAAAAGTCCCTTCGAAATCAGTTCAGTCGTTTGGAATTCAAAATTTTGAAAGAAGTGTTTTTTTTGTATCCTAAAAAGTAGTCTTCATGTTACATCCGTTTAAACCCTCTCAGCTCTAGATAGAGGAGAGGAGATCCAAGCCCAGCAGTGGGATATTAATGGGTTGCAGATTGCAGATAATGATGATGATAAACGTTTAATCTTCATTTTATATATTTCATCCAGAGATCTAGGATGGTAGTTAGGGAAACATAACAAAACATAGCATCACGCCTTTTTTCCCAAAGGGGTAGGCAGAGGTGTTTCACACCCACATTTCGCCAGCTATGTTTGGTCCCATGAAATAGGGGGCGAGCCTATTGTGTACCAATTTCACCCGACCCGGGACCTCTTGCACAGCAGTCGTATACACTTCCCGCTGCGCCACCGAGGCAGTTAGGGAAACACCCTTAACTATAATATGGATTGAAAGTTCAAGGACCCGCGTTAGCTGCTCTTGTACTTTTATTTTTCACCGAACAGTAATCTTTGCTTGACATCTGTTTTATGACAAATTAACAGCAAAAAAACACGCAAACGCAATATTAACATTATTTTGAAAGAATCGCAAAGTTTTGCGATTTTTAGTAACATAAGCGTTTGTTAACGAGTATTTAATCGAGATATTACAAAATGACTCGAGTGTGGGAATATCGAGTGCATTGTTTATAAACTTACATCTCTGTTTACCTTCAAAGTTGATTTTTTGATGTGTCAACATTGTTTGTTTATACGTCACTTGGTCACGATACTCACAATTACCACTACTTGCACGTTTGGCAATTTGGCAACATTGACATGTTTTTACTTAGTTTTATTAATCTATATCTTTACAAATAAATTAAATTGTGTCTGTTTGTAATATCAAAATAACAGGTTTTTAGAAAAGGCATAAGAAAGTATACTATACAATGGACGTTACTTATAACAAAAACACACTTGTAAATTTTTTTTCTGTTTGTCCGTCTGTCTGTCTGTTTGTTAGAGGTAACGGGTGTGAGAGTAATATTTACCATATTGCGCACCACATTGCGTATTATCCGTCCATAAAAACCTAAAAAATAACGACTAAGTAAGACCAAACATATAACTTGAAAAACAAAGAACTATCTATTTCATATTTCACCCGCTGAACTCATCCCTATCAAAAATATTAAAAACAACATTTTAAGTTCCTATCCCAATACTAATTTGCAAAACGTTAACTTCAAAACAAAGATCTTTTCATACAAAGTTTCATCCCCAATTTCACCCTTCCAAAGCCACCATGTCAAAAAAAATTATGAGGGTATTTTTTATTTTGATAGTAGTACCCCAAAACAAATTTTCAAATCTAGAAGTTAAAAAACAAAGAAGTTTCATACAATCGTTTTTATCCCTTTTCATCCCCTTAGGGGTTGAATTTTAAAAAACCCTTTCTTAGTACACCTCTAGACATTAGGACAAACCCACCCTCCAAATTTCAAGTCGCTACCACCAGCGGTTTAGGCTGTGCGTTGTCTATCAGTCAGTCAATCAGGACAAAGCCTTTTATAATATGTATGGATATTTTAAAACTAAAATTAAGCTACTTATTTAAAACTAAAAAAAATACAAACTATCTATTTACATGTGTAACAAGTATATCAAATACCACTACTTTTTATAAATATACCCATTACTAATGAGTCGCTGCGGTGCTATAATTAGATAAACCTGATCGGAAATGATTGTGCAAGATTTTTAGATAATAAATTATTAGGTAAAAAGTATTGTAAAGTATACAATATTTATGTTAATAAATAATACTACTTATTTAACTTTAGGTAACTAGTGATAAGTTTAAGTTTAGAGGATTGTTCTTTAAGAGTAATGTAGAGTGTACCTATTTAAATTAAAAATAAGATGTTGCATGCCGTTTGTACGGTGAAACATCCTGTACCTGTACATTTGTATTTTTAACACCTTTGTAACCATGTCTCTGGCAAATAAAATTATTATTATTATATTATTTATTCAATACATTTGAACACATCTCTGACATAAGCTATCGACATGTCACATGATCAATGTACTAGTTTGACATGTCGATAGAATAGATAAATTGTCTAGGGGGACAGGGGGCTATAATAATAATATTTACTTTATTTAAGTGACCAAGATTCATAATGGATTACTAAAAATTTAGAACTATTGTTAGTAAAAATAATGGCTATAACGGGGTTTAAATACATTGCAATTACAAAACACTTGGCTCGACTATGTTCCGTGTGAGACAGCAGCACATCGGTTTATATAAATACAGTCGAGCCTCTGTGCAATCATGCTATACAAGTAGCAATCTATTATGTCGATCGTTTAAGACAGAGATGTGTTCAAATGTATTGAAGTGACATGTCGATAGAATAGACAGATCGAATCGATTGCCACTTCTCTAGGGGGGCAGGGGGGCTAGACAAGTGGCTATCTATTATGTCGATCGTTTATGTCAGAGATGTGTTCAAATGTATTGAAGTGACATGTCGATAGAATAGACAGATGGGATCGATTGCCACTTGGCTAGGGGGGCAGGTGTAATTGATTTATCAAACATCTTCCTTGGAAGTAGTTATATTCGTAGGGAGATGTTTCATAGTCTCCAATAAATTATAACGTACTTAGTTGTTTTAAAAGTAACTTAATATTTTCATAACATTAGCTGATGTATCGGAACAGATCGATAACTAACGCATTTCCTTAATAGGCATTACATATGAAAAGGTCATTTTTATTATGATTATTGAAGTATACAGCTTCTAAACACATTATGGTCCAAAGACATGCGCACTTTTAAATTACAATTTCCAAAAACTATTTGATTTACTCTTATTGTTATTCGATTCGATATTAGAAGAGGTCTTAGGTTCGATCCCCGTGCCTGGCACCGTGCTCTTTTATTCGTCTTAGAAACTTTGTCTAGGTAAACAAAGTATCTATATCAGATATTCTATTTATAGGAATTTCCTGTAAATAGAGTATCTGGTTCTTTTTTTTTAAAAGGTTAGCTGTGTATAATTTTAAGTTATGTGTATAATAAATAAGTTGTAACAATCTATATCTATACTTCGATACTAATTAATTTATAGAGGAAAGATTTTTTTTTTATAACGAATAAACTTAAAAACTACTGGAACGATTTCAAAAAATCTTTTGCCGTTAGAAAGCTACATTATCACTGAGTAACATAAGCTATATAACACCAAGCTACCGTCAGTAGGAGCTGGGCAGTGGCCAAATAAAGAACGACGGGATCGAAGCCCCGCGTGAATTCTAGTTATTTATATTATGTATATCTCGTGAGAATCAAGCCTGTCTTTTTAAATACATAAAACACGCGGTCTATATTTAAATAGTTGCAAAGTATGTTTTTTTCTGAAGTTTTTATTACCAAAATAAATTGATTTAGAATGGAAAATTTTGGATGGACCTGTTTTTTGAGTGGTGATGGTTATTAACTATCCGGTTTAGGCCGAATATCATCTTGTTAATACTTTATGACAAGCTGACCAGTAGATACTTATCTTAGGAATGCTGCATGGATTCCTAGTTACGTTTCCTGAACGTAAAAGTAGGCTATTATTGGAAAAGCGCTGAATCAAATAATTTATGAGGCGTACGTTTAATAAGGGTCCTACATTGGAACCTTGAGGTACTCCAGATGTGACTATAATAGGTGAAGACTTTCAATTACTTAATGAATTTTTATAATTTGTTTTCTAATTGGGAAAATATAAGAATGAGTACCGTGTTGCACTCTGCTTAAGACATTACAGACAGATTTTTAAATATGTCTGTAATGTCTTAAGAAAAGAAAGAAAAAATACTGAACGGAAAACAACTACGCGTGCCCTAAAGGAGTCTAAACATTAAATTATCGAACACAATCTGCCGACAGCTCTACGCCCGATTGTATAATTATGTTTTCATACATAAAGTTTATATAAGATCAGTATTTTGCAAAGAATGCTATCAAAACAAACACAACATTATAGTTTTTTTTCACAAAACATCCGGAATTCATTAGGTACATATCAAATTACATATTTCAATACCTAACATGCAATTTCATATCAAAACACATCTATTTTTTTCATAAACCGTGAAGAAACAAAACCTAAATCGTTTCTTGTATAATGTGTAAGGTCACAACATTGTTCCGTGTTTAACCCCCCCCCCCCCCCTCCCCCTGGCGCAAAAGAGGGGTGTTATAAGTTTGACGTGTTTGCGTATTTGTGTGTTTTTCTGTGGCATAGCTCTTAAACGAATAGACCGATTTTGACGCGGTGTTCTTTGTTTAAAAGCTGACATAATCGTGATGGTTCTTAGATAATATCTGATTGTTTATTATGATTAGGTACTTTTTCATTTTTGCTTATTTGAAGTTATTATTATAGTGTAGTTCGGGACTATTGCAAAGGAACCAGAGGTCAAAGCTGCGTTTATATCTCCAGACATGGAATGTGTCAGACAAAATAATATTTGTTTTAAAAGTTTTTGATAGCTGATGTCTGTTCACACCTGTGCCACATTACGTTAGATATAAATGGGTTAATAAACACTGTATAGATTTTTTGTCTGACACGGCACGCGTCTGACACGTAACAAGTCTATAGATTGAAACGCAGCATAGTATTCTTTTTATAACAAAAAGAATACTAATACGAATTCTAATTTTTTCTTGATGTAAATATGGGTTTATTGTGAAAGTAGAATAAGTCCATGGAGAATAAAACATGGATTGTCTTACAAATTGGTATATAACAAAGGTATACTAATATGAATTTTATTGTCATCATCTTCGTAATGTATACGTAAGTGGCCCCACTTACTAAGTGGGTTTATTGTCACAGTAATAAAACTTCCAAACCAAATAGGTGATATAAAACTAGTTTCATAATTAATAAATCAATTTAGTATTATTCATGTTATGTTATGTATTATTCATTAGTATTTTACTAATTGTGGTGATTATAAATGTATTACATGCACTTAAACTTGATTAGATAAAGTAATCTGGCCTTTGTTTGCCTTGGCAATGTCTTGGCAAAGTATTCAAGGCAGCCATTTTCAGACTTGTTCATATAGGAATTACTAGACGGTATGAGGTTAATGATATTAATATAGGTAATTATTATAACAATACACTCATAAATCCTACTACCTATTATAAATCAGAAAGTTCGACAGATGCTTCGATGGATGTTTGTTAATCAAAGTCAAAGTCAAATCTTTTTATTTCATTTTGAACACATACACGATACTTATGAACGTCATACAAAGCCAAAAAAAAGGTGTCAGCAAATTTGCCTACGGCCAGTTCACTGACAAGGTTGAGTTCTGGAAGAACTTGGCAGGAAACTCATTCCACTCTTTTTAATCGCCATAGTAGTTACAATTTCAATTGGTTACAGTTTGAAATATCACAGAAAGGTACAGAACTAAAACACCATACTAAATCAAATTCAATAAAATTTGGATATGATGATGATAATCAATCGCACTAGCCCTCCTAAACAAAGTGTCAAATCGTTGATTCTATTCAAAATATTTAAATGTCACTTTAATGCATCATTTGAACACGTCCCTGACATAAGCTAACGTCATGTCACGTGATCAATGTACCAATCTGACATGTCGTTAGAATCGATTAGATCGAATCGATTGCCCTCCAGAGCTGAAAGGATCAGTATAAAATTTGGCACACATATAGATTATATATTATCCATGTTTTGACGGATTAAGAATACATAATGTCACTACCCGATTTAAACCCGTGGGTGTCGTAAAAGGCGACTAAAGGAGTAACCTTATTCAGACCACTTTATCCACTGCGAGAAAAGGTAAATTCCTTCCACATTCCTTGGAATAGACCCTTGCCCAGTAGTGTGTTGAAATGATGATGATAATATAGCACATAGTGCACTTTTTAGCAACATACAATGCAAGCGTAGCCGCGGACGGAAGCGAGTGGTTCCTAAAAATCAATCATCAGATAGTGTCGGATTATTTGCGATTCGTGATATTATAGAAGACGGATGTTTATTTAATTATTTTTATCTATATCACACGATGAGTTGTCTGCGTTAGAAACAAACTATTTATGTATATGATAATAACAAATGATTTCATAATTTATATATAACTTTCTGTTTTCCGGAACTTCGCTCCCGTGGTTCCGTTTGGCCACTATTCAACTCCAATTGGCCGTATAGTCCGTGATATGACCGTGATGTCATATAGCCTATAGCCTTCCTCGATAGGGTTATCCAACACTAAAATAAAATAATTCTTTTTCAAATCGAATCAGTAGTTTCTGAGGCGGGTTTAACCTTTTCAATCGTTTTATGTATAGATTTATATTGTAAACATTCGAAGCATGGATAGGTAATAAAATCATTCATTCTCATAAGTCTGTAAACATTCACTGTTCAATGTTAACCTCCCCAAGTGCTTCCATTCAATATATATATATATATATATATATATATATATATATATATATATATATATATATATAATAAGTTTATTTCAGAAACATGTCCATAGTAATAGGTATTAAAATAAGAAAAACAGTCAGCACAAATACAAAAAGTCAATAAATTAAACATTAAATACAAAGACGAAAATTATAAAATATCAATGTAAATTCAAATAAACATTCATGTCATAAAATAAATTCAATAATATGTCAAGGAATACAATTAATTAAAAATAAATATAAAATGTCAGTCCTGACCCGTTATAATTTTCACCCATTTGAACTGGATCGGACAGTCAAGGCGTTCAATGTCTTGTCTTATATTTTTTTCTTAGATATTCAGTACACGAAAGTATATCAGACTAGACGTCCACGGGCTTCACTCCCGTTGTTCTTTATTTGGCGACTGCTCAGCTCCTATTGGGCGTAGCTTGATGTTATATACCCTAACCTTTCTCGATAAATGGGCTATACAAGAGAGTACCGCCTAAAACTTCACAAACTCACAATTTCACAAACAAACCTAAACTATGTTTTTTCTGTATCTGTATTTAGCATGTGCACAATGTTTAGAAGTGGTCATCGTAAAATGCCGGTGTAAAAAATATTAGGAAAATTTGAATAAGGACTTTCAACCATTGCTAATCGGCCAAATGCCACCATCCTAAGTACTTTTACTTTTTAAACCATAGTGGTGGCAAATAGGCTTATACCCCGTGTGATGGTAAGCAGTTACCGTAGCCTATGGACATCAGGAACATCAGGTTACCTACCTATTCACTCCTTGAACCTTGTACTCCGTGAATTCCCGTTTAAAATCATAAAATATTATCATGCAACGCGAAAGTTTAAAAGTAAATACTATTCACTCCTTTATTGAAAAGCCCCATACTGGGACCATTGTGAAGACCTCTTTAGGGAGGATTTTAAATCGAATAATAATTAACTCGCTATATAACTTTAATTAGCCGAAGCAAGAAGATTAAAACCATATTATTAATATTTTGGGTACATTTCCACATACAGGTCGTGGTGGGCAAAATTTTAGACGCGTAATTAATTTTATGATTCATCCAATCACACTGTTAAGAATAATTGAAACGTAGACCTGTCGTCAGGGCCAGATTTAAAGGTGTGTAGGCCCTGGGTCAACGACGACGGAGTGGAGGCACCTAATAATTTCCGAATAAAAACTTAAAATCTAAATCTAAAATTGTTAAACGATCTTCTATATTCTACCATCGGGCACATTATAAGTATTTGCTTATGTGATTATCATACAAAATGTGAAAAATCTAGTATTTAAAACACTGCTGACCCGTCGATTTTTTTTTCTTCTTTGTTAAGGCACCTCTCTTGTGAAGGCCCCGGAGCCATCGCCCCGCCTGACCTGCATTAAATCCGGCCCTGTCTGTCGTACAAATGACTACAATCTGTATGGTTAATCTAATCATTTACAGTGTTAGAAATAATTCAATAAACTGATAAAGTACTTATGTTGAAATCGTAGATACTTAGATAATTCAATTTCACTTACTGGTGTTTATTGCCGATGGTTTGAGGTACCTATTAGTTATCTGTTTCAATAAAAAAATATATTTTAAGTAAACAGATCAAATAACGAAATCTGAATTTAAACCCCGAAATTAAAAATTCGGAGTTCCAATACCGGTATTGTAAAGTATTGTTGAATACCGATTAATAATTTTTTTTTGTACTACTAAGATAGTTTTGTTATTTAATTTACTATAAGTCAACAGTGAATTCCCCATAATAATATATTAACCAGTAGATATAATATCGGACTATAATTAATTTACGTCATCACCGTAATCAAAATTAATGCGGTATCGGTATCATCATTAGTTATCTTTATAATCTAGTCGCTAATTATGTCACACTAAGTGTCAATGTAAAAGTAATTAAAATTAAACGCCTAGCCCACATTACCTTTTGTATTATTATTTATTTATAGTATTGTAAATAGAAGTTATAGATATGTAAGTAAATAGTTAATAATGTTATAATTATAAATAATTCTTTATTAAAATTAAAGTTTAAGAAATGTTGGCTGTGAAGAGTAAATTTATGTTTTAACTGGTTTCCGTCAGCGGGTTCGCTTGCGTGGGATCTAGGCAATAAAATTATATTCCTAAAACCTTCTTAATAAATCACTTTATCTATGTTTCGGTGAAAACCGCATCAAAATCCGTTGCGTAGATCAAAGCAAACTAAGTATATAAAAACCGGAATTTTAAATTATTCCGGTTTCTAAAAATATTAATTTTGTTTTTATAAAGGTACTAATAAGAATAAGACCTAATATGATGAATTAAATTAAAGAAACGATTTAAAAGTGAAATATTTTACGTAAAACAGATAAATATCGCATATCGACAGAATAATACGATAAAGAGACAGCTTTACCGATTTGATAAAGAATTTATAGAATCTCTGACTATAAACTAGAAGCAACTAGCATAGTTTTAAAAAAGAACAAGAAGTATAATCAAATTCAAGGGTGCCTAAGAGTAGTGGTTTAAGATCTAAAAACATATTATTGAATAAATTTATATACAACAAAAACAAATTTATGAACCAAATGGCATACACGGAATCTTGACATTCGTCTTGAAATCATTATTCCGTTCAGTAGTTTCTGAGATTAGCGTTCAACAACACCAACAAACTTATTAGCTTAGCTTTACAATATTAGTATACTTAGATATATTTTTAATTTATTTTTATTATCATAATCATGTAAATTGGTGGTGTGCAAATAATTGTTTATATTCTACACAACTCAATTTGAAGAGGCTATTTAGGAAATCGAAAGATTTATAATTGAAGTTAGGACAGTTAGATTCCAATTTAGTTCAATTGGAAGTTCCCGACGATACTTTGTGTTACTACGGAACTGAGGTGACTTGATCTGTTGGGGGAGGGGGGGAGGGGTGTGACTTTGGTAACGGTGCAGTTTTTACGCTAGATAACCGCTACTTATGCAGTACCTTCAGTAGTACATACAGTTTTGAAGTTTTCTAACTGATTAGGTAAATGAAATTAATAATACTAGAAGTCGACGTCGCCGTCGCCGAGGCAGGACTAAAAAACACCTTCGACGGGGAATAGTGGAATAAGGCTGGAGATAGAGAGCAGTGGAAGGGTCAGGGGGAGGCCTTTGCCTGCAGTGGGATGACACAGGCTAAATTTAAAAAAAAATACATTAAGTTTCTCATAATAAGTGAACTTGTATCTTATTCTTTATGAGAGAATTTATGTTTTATAGAAAATTCTATGAATAGAATATCAGGTTCTTTATATAAATAGCTACTTATTCTAAATTATGTTGTACAATTGTACAGTCGAGTTCATTAATATATTGGCACCATCATTAGATATTTTTGTTGAAATGGGTGACTACAACTTATTGCATAATGTACAGCATATTTTCTTGAACCATTCACATGAGGACATATATTTGATCCATAGGTTCTATAGTATTTATTGAGCTTTTCAATGCTCACAATATTTTGAATCCTTCATGGTGCCAATATATTAATGAACTCGACTGTATATACCTTACATAATTGTATGCATTTATGTAATTATTAAAGTCAATATTATCTTAAGGTTGATGTCCGATCGAAGACAGTATAATTATAATAAAATAGCTCGAATCTATTGTTTCTTGAGAACTACAATTGTCTACAATAGGTAATCTGTCCATTATTCTGATTAAAACGTAGTCATTTATTACAATTATTTTGAATCGCGAGAAACATTGACGTTCGTTATTCAATGTTAATAATTTAAAACAAAATTGCTGATTGTTAACTTTCACATCAGTGTTTTAAAATCTGATGTTGCAAGTAAAAGATATTAATATTAAATATAAATGTAAATGGTTTGAATATACCTATATATTAGGTCATCATTTCAGCCTATTGCAGTCCATTGCTGGACGTAGGCCTCTCCTAACACGCGCCATAGCACTCTGTCCTCCGCCTTCCGCATCCAGTCAGACCCAGCGACCTTTTTTAGGTCGTCGGACCATCTAGCTGGAGGGCGTCCTACTCTACGCTTGCCGAGTCGCGGTCTCCACTCTAGGACACGCTTGCTCCACCGTCCATCGGTCCTTCTGCAGATATGACCAGCCCACTGCCATTTCAACTTACTTATTCTACGAGCTATGTCGGTAGCTTTGGTCCTTTGTCGGATTACTTCGTTGCGAAGTTTGTCCTTCAAAGAGACGCCGAGCATAGCTCGTTCCATAGCTCGCTGAGTGACTTTCAGTTTGTGGGCTAGTCCTACAGTGAGTGTCCACGTCTCGGCACCGTAAGTCATGACAGGTAGGACGCATTGGTCGAAGACTTTGGTCTTCAGGCATTGCGGTAAAGGCGAAGAGAAAACCCGACGTAGTTTGCCAAACGCTGCCCAACCCAGTTGGATCCTGCGGTCGATTTCTTTCTCGAAGTTGTTTCTACCGAGCTGGATAACTTGTCCAAGGTAGACGTACTCTCGAACAACTTCGAGAACCGATCCGTCGACATAAATCGGCCCCGGCATGACATGTTCGTTGAACATAATCTTGGTTTTATCCAAGTTCATGCCGAGACCAACACGTCGAGAGGCTCCATCTAGGCTGCGCAGCATTCCGCTCAACTGTTCCAGTGACTCTGCCACGATGACGATATCGTCGGCAAACCGAAGGTGTGAGATGTACTCGCCATTGATGTTAAGACCCCGTCCAGTCCAGTCCAGCGTCTTGAAGACGTCTTACCTACCTAATATTATAATATACATACTACAAGGTATTGTAACATCGAAACTAAGCACTGTAACAAATTCATACCGTTTGCGCAATCATCATCATCATCATCAGTCCCACTGCTGGGCTCGGGTCTCCTCTCCTCGAAGAAATTCTATGAGTATGTCTGATTCATCACCAACTCACACTAGGCCAGCGTGAATTATGGCCTAAACCCTCAGCTCTCTAGTATTGCGCATATTTAATTACAAGTACTAATGTTAAAACGTTATTGAACGAGTATTTGAAAAAGTCCTTACAGTTATTAAAATGAAATAATAATAATAATATTCTACCACATTCACACAGCGCCACCTAGTCCCAAAGTAAGCAATTATATTTGCTTGTGTTATGGGTACTAAACAACTGATATACTACTTAAATACATTTTTTTTTTGTAAATACATACATATTATAGATAAATTACACCCAGACACAGAACAAACCTTTATGCTCATCACACAAAGATTTGTCCTGGGTGGGGATCGAATCCACGACCTCCGGCTTTGCAGTCAGGGTCACTAACCACTAGACCAACAGGCCAGTCAAAAATGAATGAGAAGTTTATTTTTATAATATATTCATAATGCATAATAGTGGATCAACGTAACCTTCGCGATTCACAATAATTCCGGTCAGTTGTGGCTCACAGTTTTGAATCGCGAAACTTTTTATTACTAATTTTAATATTTTTGTATTTTTATTTTATTTTTTACAACTAATATCAGTTTATCGAAAATGTAGTTGATGTTCTTTCAAATCGTAACAACAGGTAGTCAATCGTAGCTTATATCACTAAGTATGTATGTAAAACTAAGTGCAGTTTATCCATACATATTTTAGATATTAATCTAAATTGATGACATATATGTACAGATAGATTATTATATTAATTAGTTAGGTGGAAGAACTTTTTTAATCGAATCATCCATCTTATTTTGAAGTATTGATAAAATAATAAATATTGTATGAATAAAGAGGAAAAATTCCATGAATGTGTTATTATCGTTATTCAGATCTATCTATATCTATATAAGTATATATATCTATATCAAGTATATTTTTAACCTATTTAATTAATTTATTTGTATCTTGAGGGACGTCCATTAATCACGTGATGTTTTTAGCAGCTTTTTACATTTCGCCCTCCCCTGGTGATACGTGGTGAAGTTTTAGACCAACTCTCCTCCCCTACGGAACATCACGTGATTAATGGACGACCCTTTGGTAGTTAAAGATATATATTATTTTATTGGAGATTTTATCATTATGTATACTTGATAAACGATATGATAAGTTCATTTATTTACGCGATAAGTATAAGAATTTGTTAATCAAACTGCGTAACAATATGCGTATTGAAGATTATCTTATATTTTTTATGATTATTTTATGATTATTTTATGATAATTTTGCGATTTAAAGGTACCGTGCGCCGTACAGGGATTATCATCTGTAACCAAAACCTTTAGAAAAAACGTAGTACGGGGGAAATTGCTTTGCTGTTAGTGGAAAAGACTTTAAAACTTAATTTGCCAAAAAAAAATGACTTGAATTATGTTTTCTGTAGTATAATAAAATGTAGAAAAGAAAATACAAGCCAAAAAAGAAAGTCGTAGCTTTTCTTTAAAACTAAATCCATTATACAATTGATTATTTATATTAGTGATGTGCCAGATATCCATATCCGCGGATGTCCGACGGAAAAGAACGATCCGAATTCGTATCCGTTACTTTTGAGGCGGATTTTTTACTGATCTTTTCACCAAATATCCGTATACGAATCCGTATCTGCGGATATGCATTTTTAACGGCTGCGTACCCGTTGGACCTCCAAGTTTCGACCTCATCAAAAAATATGACCCATTGGACCTCCATGTTAAGTTTGGACCCTAAATCTTGGATTTTATTTTTACTTTAGTGCCCATTGGACCCTCTGTCAAACAACGAGTTCCGTTCGATCATTAATTTATATAAGACTTCTGACTAAAAATTAATAATTAATAAGTACCTGTCAAAGTATTATAATTCAATGGAAAATTAGAAAATTATCAGCTGTAGATAATGTACTAAGTAAATATTACGTAAAACAGTGATATAACGATTAAGTTAATGAAATTTTATTACAAAACAAATCAAGTTGCCTCAAAGCCTTATTTAGTTACAGTACAAATTATTTATTGACTTAAACGGGACTTTCTCTCGGTTGAACTATATTGGGGTCACCTTGGTGCATTCTACCTACTTACTTATATTATTATTCAATTGTTGGTAGTTCATAAGTAATGTTTGAGGTGGATGTTTTGATACGCTTCCTACATACATTTTGCTACAGTCTCTGAACATACTCGTACTCCGTTACTCTTATAGTTTATTTAGTAAAAGGCTGAATTGCACAAGCAAAAAAAATACACGGCAGTGCTGAGAACGGTAGTGCAATGTGTTGGTTTTATGATTTTGATTATTTTTTATAGTAAAATAAGTACTTCTCTACCGTGGCAAAAAAAATATTGAGTAATGTGCTCTATTACATTAAAAAAAAATTACAAAGTGACATTTTATCATTTCGGTGACCTGTCCTGAATCCAATTCCGCTCGTAAAATAACTTACCCTGCAGTTGCATTTATTATTTGGACTAAAATCGACTTTTGTATCAATAAATTATAATATAACCTATAAAATAAAATTAATATTGTTTGTTTATCTTATTTTTTATACATTTGATAAGCAGTCAACTTTTGTCCTGAAAAAAGTTACCATTTTGGTGGATAGTAAGTTTTAGTAGAATAGCTTCGTCAAAATTGCGTTCTTGCGCCCCCCGTGTCTTTCCTCACTTCGAATCAGTCCGCCTCTGTTCGTCGGAGCGCACGCACGCACCACAACCTCCGTGGATTCCCTCAAAAAAGTAAATATATATCATTTCAGTGATATGGGGACAAAAATAGTTTCATTTCGGTGGCAATCAAAATTGTATTATAAATTCAAGGCAAATTTTATAATTTTTAAATTTTTCATTTCAGTGGACTCCCTAAAATTCAACCTTAAATATTTCAGTAAGTTTTGATGTTACTTGATGTCAACTCACGCATATGTTACAAATAAGGCTGAAGTTTCTTTTTGTTACTAAATATATGTAAAAAGCATATTATAAAAAAATCTCACCGAAATGATAAAAAAATCATTGTTGAAAATCACCGAAAAACGTCTAATACTTAAGTCTATACGCCTAAAGACGATTATTCAATGAAAAAATTGTGTTAATGACAGATACTGCTAAGTGACGTCTCTGAGTGCGACCGATAGACACTTTTTTAACAAATCATTTTATCATTTATCTATAATAAATAGGCCTGCTTATTGACAGAGTCAGACATTCGTCGTATTAAAAAAAAATAAACATAATGAGTCGGATGTTTTAATTATAGGAATATTATACATTTTGAATACCACGATTGTGACAAACAAACTTATGACCTGCCTGATGGTAAGAGATTACCGTAGCCTATAGGTGCCTGCAACACCAGGGGCACCACATACGCGTCATTATAATAATATATTCTCTGATTCATTTAAATACGTTCCTGTTTGTCGGATTTGTATAATCGGTTGTCACTTTATTCGCACTAATCGAATGTCAGATTCAATAGTTCATAAAGGCCAGCGTTTTTGGCATTATCCGACACGATTTGTGATAGGCCTGAATGCTAGAAATTAATTTAACTCCTTTTGACCGCCACGTTAAATAAGTATCGCCGTGCCTTGAGCGCCAAGCTTTTAAAATACAGTACATTTTTGACGTGTCATGCCGTCATAGGCGTGGTGAGCACATTTTCATTTTACGTGTATAGACGTCTCTGGCGTTCAAAGGGTTAAAAAATAAACAGTCCTCCGGTGTATCTTTTGGTTACGTTTACTTAGAAGTCTGATTTAACTCTGCTCCAAAGCATTACAGACCAGAGTATTGATATTAATTTCAGCATGATATCTCCACGTGTTCTTGAGAAAATGAGTCTAGTCTTGTGACAGACGGAAAGGCAGACAAACACCTGATGTGGTTCTTTAAGGGTTCTATAAGGATCTTAAAAAAGGAAATTATTAGATGTCAATGTTAGCTTGGCATTATACAGAAACGGTGCCTATTTGGTGCAGTGATGAGACAGCTGTTATATTTTTATTTTGTGTTTTGTTATATCGGCCTTTGTATGTACCTATTTAATATATTCAGTGTGTCTGTTTGTACCATATGTGTTCTATTTCTATTCTATTTCAAGCTCTTTATAAATTATTTAGTATGGTTAATCAACGAGTGTCCAATCATTTACTTCTAACTTATTATTATTTAATATCTTGTGAGAAGTAAATATGTAAATAGCTTTAAAGGAAAAGGTGTAATGCTACGCACAAATCGATTTTCCTGTATTATATCGAACCTGTGACTTCAAGGTAAACGGAACATCCGCACTTTATCATCATTGACGTTTGAAGAATATTAAATACCTATATTTTAATAGCTTTTATATTATAGTTGTTCAATATCGGTTTAGCCGGGCAATGACCGGAAAAAACCGGTTTATCAGCACAATTTCGGCATGTAGTTTTGTTTGTTCCAATTAATTATACAATATACGAAATTGCTTCTTAGTAATTTTCTTATTTGTGTTTTGGGTGGAAGTTAACCGGTAACTTAAATGAAAACTGTTGCTATATGTTGGCGGAACTGTATTTCCAATTTCAAACTACGCCATGATACTTGTGGCATGCAATTGTTTCAGTGTGAAGTGTCTACCAATGTCTACCAACATGATGAAAAATAGAATTTCTATATTTAAAACATACCGGTAACATAATGAGACGCTTATTTTTTTTCATTAATTACTTTATTATTCTTACCTGATGCCCACGGCTTCGCTCCTCTTGTTTTGGTCACTAGTCAGCTCCTATAAGTCGCGGCGTGATTTTATTTTTTCAATTCGAACCAGTAGTTCTTTAAATCAGCTCAAATCACCCTGCGAATGAAAACAAATATAACTTAGTACCTAGTAGTCTCCCAGGTAACTTCGTTCATCTATTTGAAAAGCATAAGGTTTAAAATTGCGCATCGGCGCTTCTGTTCTTATAACTCTTTTCCATAACGAGTGCAATAAACATAACTTAAATACACAAATTCTCACGCCATGATAACTTCATTGTGTTACATTTCTTTCGTGTAACTTTTTTCTAAACCGCGGGTAGGTGATCAGTGATCTCATGCTGACGGATAATCTTTGTAATTATAGCTTTATTGAATAATTGGTTTCTGACTCGCTGTTTGCAAATTAACATGTCGAAGGAACAATTGAAGTGAAAAAAATTCCTTTTCCTCTCTTTTAATTCCGATTAATTTCGTTTTGTTATTTTATGATCAAATATATCTAATACTTATTTTGTTTGTTTTTCCTTTTACCGTGGTTCTATCTGTGTACGCGTCACTTCACTGGGTTACCAATTGAAAAATCAGCTCTGGACATATCGTTCAGCCTATGCTGAGATTGTTACCCATTTCGGTACGGAAGTGCCGGGCATTTGATTTTCTTGTATTTGTTGTACCTAATACCTACTTATTTCTTTTTTTTAATTTTAAGTTTGTTATGTATCTATTGTGTTTGTGTCCCCAGTAACTGACTGAAATAAATGTCACTCCCGAGTGTCATGGCGCCGTGTCCACAAGGGTACATCATTGTTAATCCTGGCTCTCAGGACTCACACGATGTCCCATATATTTATACCAGGCCACGGACGAAGTTTATTATTTAAAGCAACTTCGTTGCTATGTTTTTTTATAACATTCTTTACTCTCTTGTCGTCTAGTTTTCCCTTCGAACGCTCCAATATCAGCATAGCGAATCGCTACAAGTGTGGCGGCCGCGGAAGTAAGAATAAATACATAGCACCACGCCTTTTCCAGCGAACGGTTAGGCAGAGGTGTATCCCACCCATATTTCGCCAGCTTTGTTTGGTGCCAGGTACAGGGCGGACTATTGCCATCAACCGGGCACAGAAAAACTCCCTGTTGGTACGAAGTAATTTATGATAGAAAAACCTAATACCGGGAGACGTGAAGAACCCAATATGTATAGGTATATAATTTTTTTGTCCTACCCAGGGATCGAAACTAAGACCTATCGCAAAGCAGTATATACCGCTGCGACACGAAACCAGTATTTGTTCTAATTATATCAATATCATCATTAGCCCAATGAAGCCCACTGCTGGACATAGTCCTCACCCAATTTCCGCCAGAGCGAGCGGGTTGTGCCTCCTGCAACCAACGATCACCCGCAAACCTTAACCAGGTCGTCGGTTCATCTGGTCGGAGAGTTCTCATAATAAACTAAGTGAAATTTATAATTAAAAACAACCAAAAATCAGTTACAGTCGTGTCGTAATTGCTCGCTCGGTTGCGCCGCGTTGCGACACTCGCTTTCACAATGAACCCAATCTTTTAACTTGAAGGGCTCACAAAGTACTTGCCACTTGCCCACTAAAGCCCAACAACAACGAATTATAATGACGCAATCAGCAACTGTTGCTTTTTATTAAAAAAAAAAGTATCTATATTTATAGACAGCCTACTCATTTTCTCTATTAAAGCGCTTTGAATGCACCTTGAAGGACGTCATCCAGTTTTTGCGTGGACAATTTCTATTAAATATAGATAATTCATGGCCACAAAACAGTCTGATTCTAAATAATTATATTTGATTCGAATCGAAAAGATTGTGTTTCTGATTTGTGTTATATTACATGAATTTGTTCGTTGAATAGTAGTGACTTCGTCACTGTTTCTGAACGTGTCCATAATTTCAAAACGCATGTATATGGTAGCATACATAAACTACTTCACAAGACTATTTCCAGAATCGAATTATCATCGGTAATTTTTGTTGCTGACTGTACACGCTATGAAATTTCAGCGTGTCTGACCGACAAAGCCAATTCATTATGTAAGTAGTACATAACAAGACTAGTGTTAGAATTGAATTATCATCGTAAATTTAATTTTGACATTAGTAGTTTTTATATAATTTATGTATGCTACGGTATGCATGCGTTTTGAAATTAACATAACATGACATAGCATCACGCATTTTTCCCCGAAGGGGTAAGCAGAGGTGTTTCACACCCACATTTCGCCAGCTATGTTTGGTCCCATGAAATAGGGGGCGAGCCTATTGAAGCAATTGGGCCGTTTTGAAATTATAGATTTGTTTAGCTACTTTTGTTGCTAACTGTACTAAGAATTTTAAATTTAATCGGATCTAGCCACGATTGTTTTACAGAGCGCGTCGTATTTAGCATAGACAAGATTTTTTTCTTGGTCAGTCGCCAGAGCTATGTACAATTCGTGTATAGAAAGAACACGAGTTCTTGTATAAGCCCAAAGATTTTTCATGACTTCTACAAGAGCAATCTGACCTGTTCATTGTAGTCTATGGTGACTGTAAAATAAAAAGCAATCTCTTATAAGCAACTCATTAAACATTATATTTTTAAGTGGTGGATGAAACATGAAAACTGAAAATCGATTAAAGTGAGCACGAATGGATTTGGGACCGTATCGATACGGTATAACGATCACGTTTTCAGTAATTTCTGTATTAGTTCAAGTGGTTTTTACGGCTTTGAAAATTAATGCAATAATGTAGCAGGGCCGTGAGTGAGGTTACTAATCTATAGGTTTATGGGCATTAATCGATGTGTAGTTAAGGAATTTTGACCCTTAGAAAATATTGTCTGTGGAATTATGAAAAATTTCGGTTACTCGCGTGTCTAATAGCCTACGACATCGGTTTGAAATGGATCGTTTTTTAAATATCTACGTAAGATGATCGTATGGGGTCGATTTTGACCACGACCGCTCTAGCATAACAAAACCTAATTTTCATTTAAGTATTGAAATTGTGTTGAGTCGTAGATACATTTTGAGATTTGTTATATAAAAAGGCCCATGATACTTTTTCCCAGCAGTAGGCTAACATGGAAAAATGTGTAAAACTGATATGAGTGCACCGTCGTGTTATTAAATGAATTCGACATGGAAGAAGGGAGTTAAAATGAGCATAATCTTCGTACGTAACGACTTATGGCGGATATAACGTTTAAG
The DNA here is from genome assembly GCA_905147015.1 of Laspeyria flexula. Classification (NCBI taxonomy): domain Eukaryota; kingdom Metazoa; phylum Arthropoda; class Insecta; order Lepidoptera; family Erebidae; genus Laspeyria; species Laspeyria flexula. The sequence continues at coordinate 897,641 of LR989974.1, forward strand.
ACAATCTCGTATATTGGATAGCGGGCACCGTACCATGGCGGTGCGCACGCGCATAGCCACGATAGGGTTGTCAACTTTTTGTACTACAATTTTTTTATTAATTTTAAACCACAATGATGTCGAATAAGCTTCGGCCCGCCTGATGGTAAATGGTTACCGTAGCCTATAGACGCCTGCAATACGAGAAGCATCACATTCGCGTTGCCCCTTGAAAACCATTAAGAAATATCAAAAAGTTCGAGTTGCAAAACGTTCGAGTCTCAAAACCTCCAAATCGAACAATATGTAATTTAACTAACTACTGCACGCGGCTTCGCCCGCTTGGTATCGCAAAAAAATAGCCTGTGCTATTCCAGACCTTAATATATCTGCGCCAAATTTTATACGGATACTTTCTGCAGTTTTGGCGTGATAAGTAACAATCATCCATCCATCCATACAACAATCTATCGACCCTAACTTTTATTTTCTAAGATTTATGTATTGTGCGCCGTGTCTATCGGACATAATAAAATATTTTTCTTTCTTTCTTTAGCATTTGACAGCATCGACATGGACTGCAATATAGGTACCTATTTTAAATTCCTTATTCACAAATATTCATCTGTAAATAGGAAAATAATCATAAGTAGGAACATAGAAATCACACAGTTATATATAAATAAGTAAATAATTAAAAAATTAAAATAACCTAACTGCAAAAAATCAGCAGATAAGCAACGCACTAGAAAGACCGTGAATTAATGGTTTTAATTATTATTCCTGATTAAATTTAAATACATAACATATGTATATATTTGTAATCTCCATTTGATTCCCTTTATTTTGATACCCTACTCGATACGTTTGGTTAAAAAAATGTTAACTATAACTTACAATTTGGCGCCAAAAGTCTTTTTTATTAATACCTATCTAAAGACACATGGGTTTTTGAGAAGAATCTAACGATACCTTAATTGTCGAAATCCATCCAGCCGTTTGGAAGAAACGTGGGAATAAAGAAATTTACATGCATGTATACACATATTTTCTTTTTCAAATATTTTAAACAGCCCTAACCGAAATCATGGTAATATTACATGTTATGATTACATCACAGTCATATTATTTTACAAATGTAAATTGGGTGAAAGTCATCAAGTATGACAGTTTTACTTTCAATACGTGAAATATAATAAACAAGGTTTTCTTTACGAATAATAATGAAAACTATAACAGCGGAAAATTCAAAATAAATCGATTGAGATGATAATGATGCCCCTGGTGTTGCAGGCGCCCATAGGCTACGGTAACCGCTTACCATCAGGCGGACCGTACGTCTGTTTGCCACGGTCGTGTTATAAAAAAAAAAAAAGTGAATATGATTTGATGTACATAGTTTTATAACGGACTATCACAAGATTTTTCTCGAAAGTACTATTACATTTTAAGATTTCTTATGAGAGAGAGAGAAAGCATAAACTTAGAAGTAATTCTAATGGTGTCAACTACATTTTTTATTTTCAGGCATTTCAAGTTATTTTTTAAAATATTAGCAGAATTATTTTGTTAATTTCTTATGACACTTATTCGACACTGTACGACTGTAACGTACCATATAATATTTATTTTGTAAAGACCTCTTAGTGCCGATTCCTCATATTCATCATCATCATCATATCAGCCCAATGACGTCCACTGTTGAACATAGGCCTCACCTAATTTCCGCCTAGATCCCAGATTCCTCATATTGATATAAGTAAACTCTACTAAGGCATTCATGGATTTCGAAAGAAATAGATTTCAAAGAAATACAACGATTAAATTGTACGATAAATTAGATATGTGATTAGTTGACAACATTGACAGATACGCAAGATAATTTTGATATCATGTAAGTAAATATTTTATTAAATTCACCTTGGCTCGATAATTGTATTGTTTGGCATATCAAAAATCTTTATTATCATGGAAAAAACCAGTTAGTTTATTGTGGCAGATTGTGGTATGTAAATATCGGCATTATATTTAATAACTGAGGAGTTTTTTAAATCCTTTCATAGTATAAAGTTGCTTCCTAATTAAAAATTAATGAAAACCTTTTTCCGTTTTCATTTCAATTAATTTTACTTCCTGCATACCTAGGTGACGTGGTATGACGTGGCACCACCTGACAGCTGTCATAATATGACAGCCATATTAGTGTCACTTTGCCATATTATGGCAAAGTGACACTAATAATGTTGCCAATGTTTTAAATAGTAATTAATTATTAATTAATTATTAATTTTTACATTTAGTACACATAATTATTGTTACTAATTTTTATTAATAGTGTTATGTTTTAAAACATGTTTTTTGTGTTTGTTATGTACATCATTTTGTATCTTTATACTTACTTTGATGTGTTTTTACAAATGTTGTGTTTGCACACAACATTTAGATAAAGATAAATAAAGATATTTTCTTTCTTTCTTACTTCCGTTGGATGGACTCTTAGATCTTCTAAACTACTCTACTAACGTAACGATAGTATAAGCTTACCACCAATTGGCGATTGTTATATCCTTCCGACGACAATATTCTTAGATCCTGTAATTCCTTAAAAACGCTAAATATGCCCGTTTATCATACAACGTAGGATACGTCGGTATTTATATCCGAAACTCTATGAAACGACCTCTAATTCTAATTGTGTGTGTTAAGGCCGTAAGGTGACACTTAGGGAACTGTTGTTTCCTGCTTGGAAACGGTCTAATGTCCGTACTTTGCGGTCAAAGTCGCGTTATTTAGCTATACTTTGGATACATGGACACACTGCATAATATAAACATGCTTTTTAAGGTTCCTTGTGAATGATTACGAATCTACCTCGGTGGCGCAGTGTTAGTGTTATATACGACTAACACAAGAGATTTTGGATTCGATTCCTGAGTCGAGAAAAGGTTTTCTGTCGTGAAATTCTCACTAATTACCCCGCGTTTGGAAATGTGCTCAGTTAATCACAATAGGCTCCCCATCTATTACATAGAACCAAAGATAGAATGCCGAATGTGGTGGGTTTTTGTCCGACTCGGGCACTGAATTCCGGACTTCCAGTGTACCAGTCCTTTAGACTATCGTTGCGCCACCGAGGCAGTTTTTAACCGATTGCCGAAGATGAATTACGTACATATTTATCGCAATGCAGTTTCCGTGTAAATGATATACTTATGTCTATCACTTGACTATATTATTATGTACACGTGACATAAAAATAACAACAATATAATAAAACAAGTTACATTATTGTAAAATAAATCATATGGTCGACTAATATATTTTATTGAAACATGTAAAAACTAAATTTTATTATTGCAATAAAATTTTCAAAGAAACAAAGACAATATGGAGGACAATAGGCAATAATAATACATGAAGTCATATAATGAGATATTTGCCATCAAAGAAAATAACTTAATTTATCTTCATGCAAATATCCTCAAATACAGCAATCATAAAGTGTCAAACCATAAAACTCATAAATATATTCACTTAAAAATACAGCAATTCAAATATAAATGTGATATTAAATTAAGGTTATCAACTAACTTAAATTAAAAAGAAGAAAAAAACAATATTTAAGTACAACCTAACACAAAAAAAAACAAAATAATAAAAAATATAGTTAATTTTGAACTGATAACATAAAGACGAAACGTCAAAAACGATGCCTCGTTTTAATTGAATATGCACTGTAAACTTTTGACCTGTAGACTTATAGTTGTAAAGCATGATGGAGGGAGATGGATAACGTCAATTAATCATTTTCTACGGCTTCAAATGTAAAGTAAGCGCCCTACTTTTGTGTTTTGTTTTTATTTCCGTGTTTATATGTTATACGTCAGTGCGTATTTATAATTATTAGGGTTGTAACTTTAAAAAAAATAAAATAATGAAATATAAAAAATCATCATCATCATTACATTCCATAAACGTCCCACAGCTGGGCACGGGTCAAGAAAAGAATGTGGAGGGAATTTAACCTACTATACCACGCTGGCCTCACGACGGGTTGGTATAGGATTTGTTTCGAATTTTTTTTTCTCGCAGTGCTCTTGTCTGCATAAGGTTACATCCTTAGTCGCCTTATAAGACACACATGGGTTGAGATGAGGTAGTGACATTTTGTTCACGGGTCAATATTATGTTCGCGTTCTATTACATTGGATCTAACATAACTAGCAACATGTGGCTGCGATCACCTCTGCCTACCCTTTGCGTGACTCTATGTTCCTTGTTTAGTAAAATTTATACCATGATACAAATCTCGAAATTTCATTTTACTATTTTTAATATTTTGCACGAAAATCTCAAAAGACTCGTAATTTCGTACCGAAGTAGACCCAGCGATTATAATCTACATAAATTGAAAATCTTAACAATTTCATGGTAGGTCTTCTTACCTCAAAGGAGTAGTATAGTAAGTCGCATACATTCATAACTATAACATGTCAGTCCTATTTCCCTCCAGAGCGGTAGAAGAAAACCACTATTACCTTCCACCTCCTATAGCGTGATGTACATCACGCTACTACAAATAGGAGCTGAATAGTGACCAAAGATTCACGAGAGCAAAGTCCTGGGCAACAGCTAGTTTTATTATAAACAGTAACTGAATAAATACCCTATATTTTTATTGTAATTTTCTTTGACATGGTTTTTCCAACTGAAATAAACTTTTCCTTTTACTCATATATATTTTATCAGTGGCAAATTCTTAGTACATACAAATTATAGTACGCTTTTCTACACATTTATAACCACGTGAACAAAAAACTATTATCATAATATACTCTTTATCGTTCAAATATTATTAATTTTATTAAACAACATAAAAATGGTCTGACAATGTGTGTAATCTTATCGAAATTTTAATACAGAAATAACATAATTTCGGTATTAATTCTAAGTAATGTTGTAAAACAATAGATATTTACAGTAATACTGTAAAAGCAAGGATATATTTTTATTATTTATTTCGCAATCTATAATCCCGAACGACAAATTTTAATCTTTGACAACCCTTATAAAACCGACTTATTGATGTTGTTATATTACTGATTCGTAAAAAATATTGCAATCTAAGTAATTTCATAATCTATATTGACTTAAAGCCGTGCTACATGGTTATAAATTTGCCTTCCACAGAGGTGCCCTTGGTGCATTCCAACTGTGTAGCCGGCTGTTGTAAACCAAATTTCATACAAACTACGTGGATGGCAATCAAGCTCCCACCAAGGTCACTCTGTTGGAACGCAAGTTTATAACCATGTAGCACGGCTTTTACACGCGTATCTACCTACTTAAAGTATTAATTAGGATTAATTACACACCAATTTTAGTCAGCTGTCATTACCTTAGGCTTAATCTAAGCAAAAATATTTATTCTAGAAAGTAGGCTGCTACCGATTTTATATACGATCGTAAATTCGTAACACAAGCAGCTGTCGCTCTCTTTCTTTCTTTTTCTATCTTTATCTGGTTACTATTCAGCTCCTTTTGGTAATAGCGTAATGTTATATAGCCTATTATATAGCCTTCTTCGATTAATGGACTATCCAACACAAAATTCTTTTTTTTATACCACGGTGGCAAACTGACGTACGGTCCACCTGATGGTAAGCGGTTACCGTAGCCTAAGGCCATCTGCAACACCAAGGGCATCACGAGCGCGTTGCCTACCCTTAAAAAACCTTAGTTTCTGAGATTAGCGCGTTCAACCAAGCAGACAAACTCTTTAGCTATATCATATTAGTATTAATATAGCCTCCTCGACAAATGGGTTATCCAACACAATAAACATTTCAAATAAAAAGGCTATATACCATCACGCTACAGCTAAGCACACTTTACTAATAACCTCTAAAATATGTGTACTAGTATGCTTTTATTTTGTATTTGTCTCATATATATTTATAATAATAATATAATAATAATGTTTGGAAATTCAGCGCCATCTAGTACCAAACAAAGCTAATTCTAATAATATGCGTGTTGGACCTGTGTCCCCGCGTAAGCCTTCCAAAAGGACCGGGTATACTTCTCACCTTAGAGAGAAGTATAGCCGTGAAAAAAGAGACATAATAATAATAATATGGGTGGAAATCGAACCCACGATCTCTGTCTCAGCAGTCAGGGTCACCAACCACTGAGCCACGGAAGCTTCATTTGGCAAATATGATTATATTAATATGGTAATGTTGTTTATATATATATTAATGTAATATCTGTTTGTCTGCAGGCATGGTCGGAGCACCGGATGTTGTCAAACCATCAGAAAAGATAGAAGATCAGTCGCCGTATCTCAACGGTAACCCAGTTTTCACCATCAGCGGTAAGTGAACATTATAAAAGTACTTATACGTATATATCAACAGCTTGTCCACTTGTATTAATCAGTTTTCATTGTCAAATAGGCCTTAGTATGATAATAAACTAAGTGCAATTACAAGTGTTTATAAAAAAAAACTACGTCTGTCTGTCTATTGTCTATGCAAGCACTAATTCCAAACAAGGGTTTGTTTCGAATTTTCTTACGGTGTTCTTACGGGTTGGTATCGACCAACCCATCTGGCTGTGTGGTATAGTAGGCTAAATTCCCTCCACATTCTTTGGAGGAGACCCGTGCTCAGCAGTAAGACGTTTATGGGTTGAAATGATATTGAAATTAGATAGGGTCATTTTGGTGAATCATTCCGCATCATGCCTGCGAGTGAAGATATTTTATAACATAATGAAGTACATTTAAACAAATATTTTTTAATATTAAAGACAATAACATTTATTCCATAAAATATTTACACCTAACTTAAAAACATACACAGCTAACCTATAAAAAGAAAAAAGAACCAGATACTCTATTTACAGGAAATTCCTATAAATAGAACATCTGATTAAGATTCCTGAGGAAACGTACCCAAAAGGCTAGCCACATTACCGCGTTGGATAGCAAGGCTAAAGCGTTGCCCCAGGTAGAAGCCAGCCCTTGGATCATGTGATACCTCAGAAACACGCTTACAAATTTCCCAAGGTCCAAGAGTTTCAACCCCAAAAGGCTCAAAAATGTAAGTCTCACCAAGATTTTCATATTTACGCCTCTTGAGGCACTCTGCAGAATTGGCAGCAGAACCCGCTTTAATACCAGTCCGTGAAAGATGAGATGCCACCAGTGTGTCAACGCAATTAGCATCCCACACCAAGGGCTTACCCATCTTCCACGGAACGAGAGTTATGCCGTCGGGTCGCTTACCATCGCTACGCACTAGGCCGTTAGGCTCCAAATTACAAACAAATAACTCTCTAAGAAATGATACGAATAATTTCTATAGCAATCAACGCGTCACGTTCCGTGGTACACGCAACTCGAGTACCTTTCATTTAACGTGAGGTATACGTCGACGTTGAAGAGAATGCGTGTTGACACTTGACTACGAGTACAAATACCGATAACTAACATTATGAGGAAGAAATGCGTAAATAATAATACCATTGATATCGCATGCACTTTTATACGTAGGTTCAGCATGCGCCAATTACCACAGTGTATACACGCTACAATCAGAAATTAACAGTAGTTCAATTTTGTAAAGCTATTGTAATTATGCTGTGACCTATACCAACGATTAATACAACGCGATCTGAGATTCCGATTATAAGAGCTTATATTATTATATTCATTGGTCGAAAGTGTACGCATGCTGTGTACGGGAGATTTCTATTAAAGCATACCATTGGGTTATGCGATAGTCATTTTTATTTGTGGATACGTAAAGGGTGCAGGAGATTTTTATTTAAGCATGTCAGCTTAGGGTGACTCCAAGAAGACATGCTTAAGTAAAAATCTTGCGCCTACACATGCGTCTACTATTTGCGTCTGTCGATGGAGCTCGCATTTGAGTTGCGGGAGATTTCTGTATATGCTTGCTATAGGGATCGCAGATAATCCACGGCGTACTAATATTGCTCGTTATCTCGGGACTTATTCAGGGACGCCCCGAATTCGGTATAGAAGATTTTACAATTTGATTTGACTGAACGCATGTGGTGTCGCGTCATCTACTTTTTTAAAGGCTAACTTCACGTGTGTAATGATTTAAATACACGATTATTGTTCGTGATATTATTATCTAATCATAAAATTCCAGTATAGTTATGTAATTTCCATTTATGTATTAGTACTTAGTACCTAACAACCATGACTTATCCAGCGCTTTCCAATTAAACAATTTGGCGGATGTTAAGTATCTTGTGTCTATCTGTAAGCAAAGTTACATCAAAGTTTTTGTGTTTAAATGAAACCAACATACAAAAATCTATCCACCATTAGCAGTAGTAGAAGAGAGTATGTTTCAAACATGACGCTAAAAGGAAGATATATAAGTATGACAAATAAATTTTAATCAACACCATCAATCTACAAATTGTCATCGAAATCGTTGTTGCCGTTTCTGAGATATTATGTGTTATTTACAAACTTAGTATTAGATTAGATAGCTATATTATTTCACTGTTTCGAAGCTAGTTGTTTCGTCACAACGATGGTTAAGAAAATCTATTATTGAAAAGCATTGCCACACAAATCGTGATCATTTGAACAATAAATTGTATTGCTTAACTTATTAATACACGTTCTGCAGCAGAAATGCAACACCTGTCATTGGTCAAATTGCAATTGAAAAAAATTTAAGTAAAAATTAAGTCAAAAATTCAAAAACAATATCCAACGTTTAAAACACAATTAAAAACCAACAATTCAAACACAATATCCAACGTTTAAAACACAATTAAACCCTGCTTAAAACATCATAGCTTACCTTGATAATCCAAGAATTTTCTTCTTCACAATTAATTCACCAACAACGTTTTCGACCTACCGTCCGCCGAAAATGTAACATCAATTATTTCTAATATACAAAAAAAAACAGAACTACCAACATGAAAAATTTACAAATAAGTCTATTTCTCTATGGACAGATGATATTTTCTTTTTTTAAGAAAGGTGCATGTCATTCAATCGGCAGAATTAAAAGTATGAATGTAAGGCTATAGGCACACAGGGACCCGACTAGGTACAAAATTTTAAATTGACCAGCGAAGAATTGCACGAATTTATTGGTTTGGTAATCTCTAAATACTTACTTTTTTTTTGTGTAAATCAAACTCCTCTTACTTATACTTACCATGTTTAATTAAATTATCAATGTATAACAATTTTATTATTATAATCAATTATAATAAACAATTGTCGCTAAGTCTGAGATATTGAAATTAGTAGAATAATAATTATTTATTGAAGAAATTACTGTAGAAATACAAATCAGTGACTACCAACAACGTACTGTACTATTAATCAAACAGAAAGCTTTATTTTTATTTCATTTTTGAACACGTCATGAAATTAATAATATTAATAATATCACCTGAGGTGAAAATTACTCTATTTAGAGCTTTCTGCTCGTCATTTTACACCTGCAGTCTGTGGGCAAACTATACCCAAAAGACGTACGGGGCCCTCCGAGTCCAATATAATAACGCATTCAGGAGGTTGATGGTTACCCTGGCGCTGTAGCGCATCAGGTATGTTCGCGCAGGCGAAAGTTGACTGTTTTTATGCCACAATGCGAAAGCGCGCCGCCTCCCTCGTGCACAGTCAGGGAAAGCTCCAACTCCCTCCTGAAAATGATCGCTGACCGGGTAGATTGTACCTATATAAACAATAGTTGTAGGCTACATGTAAGTACTAACACATAATTTTTAAGGAAATGTATTTACTAACAAAATATGAGTGTTAAAAACTTGAAATAAATGATACAATACAATATTCTAAGATTATTCCTATAATAGAATATTATTATTACTATTGACGTGGCAATGCTGCCAGTCTGCTGGGCATGTTTCCGGCGGACAGCGGCATTGATGCAGAGGAATTCTTCGACGCATTTTAATTTAAGGCATTTTCGTATTTTTATTTTTTGTTTGTTTAGTACTTAGTTTTAGTTGTAAATATTATTTTCTTGTAAATATTATTCAAATATTTTCCGACTTTTACCAATAAATTATTCTATTGACAATAAAATAAATTAAACTCAGTTATTTTAAAAAAACATTCGTTTAAGTCCGAGGAAGGTTTTTATGATGAGGGAAATGGAAACTCTGTACTGATAGCGGGGTAAAACCACATTATTCACTCTACTATTGAAACCGTTCCTAGCTGTCAAACTGTCAATAGGTTTTGACAGAACAAAGACTGTCCATGACAGTTCAACTAGTTTACAGTATATTGTAATGCAGATACCTTAGTAAAAACACGTGTATTGAGACTACTTCGAGTGTTTCGTGTATTGTATGTATTCGTGTTAAAAAAGTAAAGAAAAATATCCGAAAACCGTACTCATGTATAATCATTGAATATTAGTACTATATTGGAAGGGCTATACAATTATAAGCTTAAAAAAATTTTTAAGTATTTTTCTAGACTGTAGAGTTTATTCCAGACTGATGTTGATTAAAGATAGTGCACCTACCTTTGCGTGAATAGTTATTCTTATAGCTATCCCGTTACCTACAAATATTTACATTTCAATCACGAAAAATAGGAACCCTCGGTGCGCGAGTCCGACTCACACTTGGCCGGTTTTTTATACTACGATGGATAAACCATTTTCTTTTTTTGGTTTAAAACTTTAATTATGTTCTCCATAGACAACATTATTTGCGTTTTTCGTATTTAACAAAATACCTACAAGGCATAGACTAGGTATATCTCTCACTGTCCGTCCATTTGTATTGTTAAGATTTATTTGTTCTTTATGAATATAGTAGTAACGTCGTAATTTTTAGTGTCATATTAAAGATTCTGTATCTCATCAGCCCCCCTAGACAAGTGGCAATCGATTCGAACTGTCTATTCTATCGACATGTCAAATTAGTATATTGATCACGTGACATGTCGATAGCTTATGTCAACGATGTGTGTTCAAATCAAATGTATGGAAGTGACATGTCGTTTAGAACAAATAGATAGAATCGATTGCCACTTGTCTAGTGAGGCTGGTTGCACTTGGTGCTGTCCTAAATGGATACTTCTTTTGTGCATAAGTGGCTGACATGAGCAGTGGACATGCATTACAGTCTCCTTCGACTCTTGGCAAAATCTGCACATTTTGGACTGGCTCCGGCCGAGTTTAAACGTGTGTTAGTTTAGTTTGCAGTGGCCGTCGAGGATTCTTTTCACCACCGAAGCTTTGTATCTACTGAGTTGGAGCTCTTTGATACGCAATTATAAGTAGTAACAATTGTATAATTGTGTGATTAAACGGTTTTTTAAGAGTGTTATTTCCTATTGTTTGAGATTATGCCATCGCTGTCTTCTAATGAGGTGTATGATAGCTTTTATGAATTTCTATTGTCGTAAATTATAATATAATACTTAATTGTATTATAATAGGCACGTATGACGTTAACTGCACTTCTATTCAATTTATTTTATAACACACCTAATTTTTCTCGTATTGTCTCCCCTGTTCGAATACAAAGATGTTTTTTTACACCTGCGAAGCGAGACGTGGATGTTTCTCATACATGTTCGTCCATCTAGCCCGTTTTGTATCAAAGAAGGGAATGGACGTTGATAGAAGTTTTGCCACAATTCTCTCCCTTATGTGACTCGCCACCATCACACAAAAATTCGTCATCTACTCGCCCCCCTAGATGTACAATCACGTGCTAAACGCACGCTCAAAACTGTCAAATTATAATTACATTTTTAGAAAATACTTAGTTTTTGTAAAATAAGTCTTATTTAATAGATAATACAAATGCTTTTAAAAAACATTATTTATAAAGCAATAAAACTAAGTTTCACACCTCAATTGAACTCATTTTGAGCGTCGTTTGTCAATGGTCGCGAGTCTAAAACGATCTGTCAGGGGCAAGAATCACTGAGTCAAGAGTCACTGGGCACTGGGCAGGAATCAGATGATGATTAATTTATATTATTCATACACCCACGTAACTTATAGTTTCAGCAACAATTTAAGCTGCAAACAGACATTTTAAAATGCATCATTTCTCGAATCATGATTGACGGTTTTACCTTGACACGCTAATTGCGATACTTTTACGTAAGTTTACAACTTTTACCATGATTCAGTTTCATAATCAGTAATACAGACTTTACCCACTTCATTTCTTATTTAGTAATCATTTTCGTTTGTTCACTGATTTTTGGTCGACAGGATCAATTCGATCTCACCAAGGACAAGTATAAAACTAAAAAAAAATTAAGCTAAGTTTAGTTTACATAGTGTAGTACTCCGTGTAGTGACGGATTAAGAATACATTTAATAATGTCACTACCCCATCTCAACCCGTGGGTGTCGTAATAGGTAACTAAAGGAGTAACCTAATGCAGACAAGAGAACTGCGAGAAAAGCTTGTTTGCATAACCCTTAGTCGCGATCCGCCACTGATTATATTTATTTATTAATATATAATTCAGTCAATCAGTCTGAAACGACATATTCTGCGCTGTACTGTAGACAGTGTGGACAAATGTATGACATTGTGTAGTCACGCCAGTCACCATGCTGACTCACGTACCAATTACATGTACATTGAGAAAACAAATACAGAATTAAGTAATAAATAATGAAATTATAAGCTTACAATAATCGTTAAACAACACTTATCGACTTCATGATTTCACATATTTATTTCGTAATCCCTAATACTGATAAAATTGTCTACGAGTAGTCATGTTAATGACAAATCATTAGATCAATATAATTCTTGTGGACTTTGTACTTCAAACTCTTCGTCGGGAAACTGTGAATACGCATCTATAGAAAACGAAGCGAATACCTATCGGATAGCGTTGCCGCGAAATATTAATGTCAGGTATAAATTCTGCGGGTGGCTACAGAGAATTTCATAATTGAGAACACCATATTATTTTCCGACCTGGGGAATGGAACACAGGACCTCTTGCAAAGGAAATACACACTTCCGACTTCCGCAGACTAATGCAAATGTCTCTGAATATTTCTTACGTTTTCACCAACCGATCATCATGAAACATTTCATCTGTCAGTACGTCGCGTCGCGTATTCATTCCTTGGGGTCGTGATCTGCTCTCATAAGTTTTTTTTTGGATAAGTCTCTTCTTCCTCTTATTGTACCGACAGCAAATCTTTTAAATGGTATCGGCCCAAAACTAACTCAAAAGCGACGGCTAAAAGTGTTTATAGGTCATTATGCGTGCAGTCTCTTAATGAATAATTCTGTGGAACCCGGTGAGTGCAGTGCAAACTGGATCTCCACCGTATTGGACCTCTAGCCCCCCGTCCTTCAATTATGCAGGTTACTGTTAGCTTCTCAGGTTATCCGGATCCCGTCTAAAGTATACTAGAGCGCAGTTCAGGCAACGAAATTTCTCATAGAGATAGAATAAGTTTATTTGAAGAAGAACTGACATACCAGCGGGCGAAGTGAAGAGAAGAATATCATAGACGATGCTAAATTTGCATCATCAAAACAACCCAGACGTCCAACTGCTGAGCACGGCTAAAGATTTTAGAGGGAATTTAGTCTATAAACAAAAATAATAAATTTGCATATTAATTAGTTATTTATTCGGTAACCAGACTTTACCTTTGATATTCTCAGTTTATTATCTCAGTCTCAAACTAATCTCAAACAATAAAGAAGAGGTTGTTTCTACAAATATTTATTTGCACTTGACTTTCAGCAGTCAATATTGAGATATCATAAAGTTATGTAAACTATTTATCTTTCATGAATGTGTTTTATTTTATGTTAATTGTATTTTTATGTTTTTTTTTAAATTACTTACGGCTCATCTGATGGTAAGCGGTTACCACATTGTTTGGACGCCTTCTACACCAGAAGCATCACATGTAGAATATGTGCATTGCCGAATATTTAAAACCTCTTTCCTCCCCAATGAGCTCTGAATGTGGCATTCACCGGAACACAACAAAAATATGATTATGGTCTACTTTTACCCCTAAATTCATTTTCCAAACATTAAGTCCCAGGAGCTCTTTAAATTTTTATCTAAAGTGATAAATTGGGAACCCTTAGGAACGATTAATAAAATAATAATGCTTGGGAGCAAAATCGTGGAATGGCTCGGAAGCAGTTGAGGAGAGACTCGCGCATAGTGGACGTAATAATGGATCTTGATGTCTTGATAATCATAATTTGACTGGCCTGTTAGCTTAGTGGTTAGTGAATTTGACTGCTAAGCCGGTGGTTGTGGGTTTGATGCATAACCAGGACAAATCTTTGTGGAAGAGGAATATGATTGTTTGTTCTGTCTGGGTGTAATTTATCTATAACTAGAAGTCGCGCGGGGGTTCACTCCCGCCGCTTTTGTTTGGTCACTGCTCAGCTTCTATTGGCAGTTGCATGATGTTATATAGCCTATTACAACCTTCTATAAACAAAAACAAACTCTTTAGCTTTATAATATTATAGAATAGATATGTATGTGTTTAGAAATAAAAATATAATTAGTAGTAAGTAGGTATATCAGTTGTTTAGTACCTATATTAACAAAAATAAATATAATTGCTTAATTTGGGAGTGTGGGAGTGTGTGTGAATGTGTGAAAATATATAATACTTCTCTTCATGAAGGTATTATTTTAATAATATTATAGAATAGTGCATTATTATATATTATATTATATATTACATTTAACTTATTTATTATGAAAACATAACACTTGTAAAAGTAACAGAATGAATCAAGGTAATAGAAAATGCAATGCCATCGATAAAGGTCATCATAGTTCATTGTTTATTGAAACAGCTGATGAAGGCTACTTTGTTAAAAATGAATATGATATGAAACAGGTTAATACATTAAGTAAATGATTGACTGCTCGTTTCGGTGGGATAGAAGTAGTGTATACGACTTCTTCTTTCCCCCTTTTTGAATTTATCAAGTGGCCCAGAAGACTTCCAACTTGACTTAACCAACTACGACGGCTTTACGTGCCTTCCGAGGCGAAGAGACAATCGAGAATGAAATTGACACACGTCACCCATCATGGACTGACATTGACCGTTGCTTAACTTCGATAATCGTCACAAATATCTCAGCACCACAATGCCACAAGCGCCAAAGGCAAAGGATACTGGTTCCAATGGCCTGGTTGGCCAAAAATGATATTGGCTTTATCTGTAATGGAAGTTTCAGTATGACGGATGATCCCGATGTTTGCAAATGTGGCCTGGTAATGGCAATAGACTCCCTCCCCCCTTTTACCTAAAACCTGATATAGCTGGCGAAATATGGGTGTGATATCCCTCTGCTTACCCTTACTAGCACAAGTCGAAACGTGTTATTTTAGATCATTAATTGTCTTCTTGTCTGTGTGCTTTCTATCATTTTTTTTTTTTTTTTTTTTTTTTTTTTTTTATTGGAGTACACTTTTGTGTACCCCGCGTGTGGATCCCCGGACATAATCCAGGTCCTTTTGTGCTACAATTTTTTTTTTTTTACTATTAAATATTTGGTTGGGGGGTTTACAATTTATATAATTTCTGTTTTATTTACCTATCTTTTTATTCCTATTTAAAATATTTTCTTCAATATGAATATGCTTAATTATATAGCCAGAGGATTACCTTTCTGCGCCCTGTCCGGTCGCAGAATAGTTAATTCGGGTACGCGACCCCGGCTTCTCCAGCCATCAGCACCGCAAACCCCTTCTTGTCCCTAGCGGTAATGATGTCCTATCTCTACCCTTCCTTTCCCACTGGTGGTAGGGTTTACGGACTCGAACGGGTAGGTACCACCGCTCTGTCCATTTTGGCCGTGAAGCCATCAGGCGTTTCGGTTAAAGGGCAGGGAAAGCCGTCCCTGCTCTCCAACCTCCTTTCCCAGGTGTGGTGTGGGGTTCCTGTGATGCTGGAGGCATGCGGTGGTGAGGTCTGGGTTGGTGTGTTGAGCGTGATGGGTTGACGCGAAGTCCAGGGAGACCCGGTGGGAATGGTTCCGCCGGCCACCTGCCGGTCAGTAGGGGACCCGAACCCGGATCTAACATTTATCCCACCCGGGAGGCTGTCCTACCAACCGGCGAAAATCCCGTCATGTAGTCGCCGGGCGGATTGGGATACCGGTGTGGAACCCGGCGACTGCATGCGGGGGGGCACCGGGGGCCCTTCCGTGCTTCGCGTCAGCCCCTCACACAACTCGGGCGTCAGCCCTGACTATGCCCCGCCTCTATTCCTTAGGGATCACGGGGACCTTACCCTACACATAAAAACCCCCCCTCCCTTATTATCTCTTTAAATTATGGTTCGAAAAAGAAAAAAGAGCACGTACCACACGGCGGACCCCTTTTCCACTTTCCAAGTGGACTTTTGCAATATCAGGGGGCTTCACAGTAACCTCGACGCTGTCCACCACCACCTTGAGACAGCGCGGCCTACCCTGCTCTTTTTAACGGAGACACAAATATGTGCCCCTGACGATATTTCGTACCTTAAATACCCCGGATACGAACTGGAGCACCTATTCCTACGTAAAGCCGGGGTTTGCGTTTTCGTCAGGGGCGATATATGTTGTCGCCGCCTTCGGGGCCTCGAACAAGGGGACCTGTCACTTTTATGGCTGCGCGTAGACCATGGGGGTCTCACCCGAATCTATGCGTGCCTATACAGGTCCCCGAGCAGTGATTTGGGGTCTACTCAGCTTTTTGAGAGCGTCCAAGAGGGGATTGACAAAATATTGGAACAGTACCCGTCCGCGGAGGTGGTGCTCCTAGGTGACTTTAACGCTCATCATAATGAGTGGTTGAAGTCCCGGACCACTGACCTCCCAGGGCGAACTGTATACAATATGGCGACGGCCTATGGTCTCTCACAATTGGTTATGCAGCCCACCCGCATACCAGATATCGAGAGTCATAACCCTTCTTTGCTGGACCTTCTGCTGACCACTCATCCAGACGGTTACAGGGTGGTGGTCGATGCCCCATTGGGGTCTTCTGACCACTGCCTTGTCCGTACTAGAGCCCCTGTTGTGAAACCCGATCGCTCACCAACGAAAGGGTTTCGCAGAGTCTGGCGTTATGAGTCGGCAGATTGGGATGGGCTTCGCGAATTCTTCGCATCCTACCCATGGGGGCCGCTTTGCTTCTCCTCTAGCGATCCTGACGTTTGTGCGGACTGCATCACGCAAACGGTGCTTCAGGGGATGGAATTATTCATCCCCAACGCCAAGTTGCCCGTTGGCGGCCGCAGTCGCCCATGGTATAACAATACCTGTAGGGAGGCTGCGAGCCTCAAGCAGTCCGCATACCTGGCCTGGAACAGCGCCAGAGAGCGTCGGGATCCAAACGTCAAAGACGTAAGGAGGGAGTACAATGCGGCCTCCAGGTTCAGCAAAAAGGCTATTGCCGAAGCCAAGGTAGAGCATGTTGCCAGAATTGGCGAGCGACTTCAGAGCCATCCCACGGGGAGTCGAGCCTTTTGGTCACTCGCCAAGGCTGCCCAAGGCAACTTCTGCCAGTCCAATCTCCCACCACTGCGGAAATCTGATGACAGTTTGGCCCATAGTGCAAGAGAGAAGGCTGATCTTCTGGCCGATCTCTTTGCCTCAAACTCGACTTTGGACGACGGAGGAGCCACACCACCCACCATCACGCGGTGTGAGAGTTCTCTGCCTGAGATTCGCATCACACAGCGTGCGGTCAGGCAGGAACTCCGACTCTTAGACGTCCACAAGTCGAGTGGGCCGGACGGCATCCCCGCGGTGGTGCTTAAGACGTGCGCCCCTGAGTTGACCCCCGTATTAACGCGCCTTTACCGTCTCTCCTATTCAACCAACAGGGTTCCGTCTTCGTGGAAGGTTGCTCATGTCCACCCGATCCCTAAAAAGGGTGACCGGTCGGACCCGTCAAATTACAGGCCTATCGCGATAACGTCCCTGCTATCTAAGGTGATGGAGCGAGTCGTCAACACACGGCTCCTACAGTACCTCGAGGAGCACCAGCTGATTAGCGACCGACAGTACGGTTTCCGTCACGGTCGCTCAGCTGGTGATCTTCTTGTGTACTTGACACACCGATGGGCAGAAGCCTTAGATAGCGGGGGAGAGGCTCTAACTGTGAGCCTCGACATCGCGAAGGCGTTTGATAGGGTCTGGCATAGAGCCCTTCTATCGAAGCTACCATCATACGGAATCCCCGAGGGACTCTGCGAGTGGATCGCCAGTTTTTTAGATGGGAGGAGCATCAAAGTCGTCGTCGACGGTGCATGCTCCCAGGGAAGGCCCATCAATGCTGGTGTTCCACAAGGCTCGGTGCTCTCCCCAACGCTGTTCATTCTGCATATCAATGACATGTTGTCTATAGATAACTTACATTGCTATGCAGATGACAGCACGGGTGATGCGCGGTATACCGGCCACCAGAACATCCCTCGGGTCACTGTACAGGAGAAACGGTCGATACTTGTGTCTGAAGTCGAGGCATCTCTAGGGCGAGCCTCCGAATGGGGTGTGAAGAACTTAGTTCAATTCAACCCCTTGAAGACACAAGTATGCGCGTTCACTGCGAAGAAGGACGCATTTGTTATGGTGCCTCAGTTTGAAGGAGTATCTCTCCCGTTGTCCGAAAGTATTGGGATCCTCGGCGTTAATATCTCGAACAAAGTCCAGTTTGGGAGTCATTTGGAGGACAAAGCCAAATTGGCGAGCAAAAAACTGGGTGTCCTGAACAGGGCGAAGCGGTACTTCAAACCTAAACAGCGGCTTGTGCTGTACAAAGCACAGGTTCGGCCGCATTTGGAGTACTGCTCTCACCTTTGGGTGGGAGCTCCCAAGTACCAGCTCGACCCACTTGACTCCCTCCAAAGGCGGGCTGTTCGAATCGTCGATGATCCCAATCTGACGGACAACTTGGAATCGTTAGGGCAACGGAGAGACTTTGGGTCACTCTGCGTGCTCTATCGATTGTTCCATGGGGAGTGCTCCGACGAACTCCTTGATTTGGTGCCATCGTCGCCTTTTTATCATCGCACCACTCGACGCCGCTGTAGGCTTCACCCGCACTACCTGGAGCCGATATCGTCTAGAACGGTAAGGTTTCAGCGGTCATTCCTCCCACGTACGTGCCGGCTCTGGGGTGAACTTCCTACAGCGGTGTTTCCTGAGCGCTATGACATGTCCTTCTTCAAACGAGGTTCAAAGAGAGCTATCCTCTTAAGGTAGGCAGCGGCCTGGCTGTGCCCCTGGCATTGCCAACGTCCATGAGCGGCGGTAACCACTTACCATCAGGTGGGCCGTCTGTTCGTCTGCCACTTTAGGCAATAAAAAAAAAAAAAAAAAAAAAAAAAAAAAATTTGTCCGAACTCTGCACCGGCGTGCAGGGTAGAATACCAATATACAAAGTTTAATTTGCTGCTTTCTATCATTTTGACCTGAAGTCTTTAAGCCAGCAGCGGATTTTTCGGCTTTAGCTTCATCATCAGCCTGTACCAGTCCATTGCTGGACATAGGCCTAATTAGCTTAAGTAAAGCTAATTCTGTGTCTGCAGAGCTGTTCCCCTATGGACACAGTAGAGACATGATATTCTTTCAACAAAACAGGGAGCTCGTATTGCAAACAAAAAAGAGGACTGTTTGTCCAAGTGTTCGATGAATCTACGAAACATTGTCTCCATTGAATAGAACGACGTATTTACTGTACAGTATGTTCCAAATTGGGCATTTAATTAAATCAATCTATCTTTAATCAGGTGCCGTATTCTCGCGCATAGAAACCCTACCTCTATTGAGATATTATAAAAAAAAATATATATATATATTATAAAAAAAAAAGATACTTGAAAAAAAGAATCGCATATTATATATTTAAGAGAAAAGATGTCAAATGGCCCTCCTGAGCTAATGTTATTAAAGCAAAACTGTTTGTTTCTTTGCTACGCTTTTACTCTGTACCTAACCATAAAACAGCTTTTGTCGGTCAGCGTCTATGCGGCCACGTTCAGAATATACAAGTGTAGGTGTTAGTACAAACTGTACCTATAGAAGATTTTTTGTCTGATACGACACGCGTCTGAAACCCAGGTCCGATACTTACGATACAGAAATGTGGACGCCTACCTTAAATCGGAAAATTGACTTCCAAAATGTCATTACCTATATTGCTGCTTAATAACAACTGGTACGGTGCACTGGCGTGACTTTGATCTGTTGGGGTGACTTTAATCATGCACTTTTTACGCTAGATAACCGTTACTTTTTGAAGTACCTTTATTAGTTCACATACAGTTTTGACCTTTTCTAACTGATTATGTGAATAAAATTAATATTATAGTAAGCATACCGCTACTTTTATTACTGAAATTGTATGATCAAAGTAGCTTGGTTTTTTTCTAAGATCACCCTAGTCTACGGTGCTAATAAAAGCATGTAGAATTCTGAAACATGCTATATATATGTAACATAAATAATTTGTGTGCACAGTTGTATTTCGTCTGAGATATTTCTCGATAATTATTTACGTTACTAACTACTTAGTCATAACAATTCTGATTAATTACTATTGATTTAAAATTAGTTATTAGGCTAATGCGAAACGACAAACAAAAGGTATTTTCGAGAATGAATGTTTTAGTCTCGACCATTCGTAATGGGTATTTCACAGTCGACACGATTTTGTTCACATGAAAGTAATAACCATCGGTCTTCATAATGGTCGCCACACAGGTACCCGTGACATCCGTATGACAGTTGTTTTTGCGACTTCTTAAAGCTGTGCTACATGGTTATAAACTTGCCTTCCACAGAGGTACCCTTGGTGGATTCCAACTGTGTAGCCGGCTGTTGTAAACCAAATTTCATACAAACTACGCGGATGGCAACCAAGCTCCCTTCAAGGTCACTCTGTTGGGACGCAAGTTTATAACTGTGTAGAACACCTATTATTCGTCAAATGGGTAGGCAGAGGTAGGTACACTAATATTTCTCCAGCTATGCTAGGTCCGAGAATGCATGAAAAGACTGATGAATGTTGAAGAAGCCAAAGATGTATGTCAGAATTGTAGCAAGTGGAGGGAAATAGTCTCTGTCTACCCCTCTGTTGGGAAGGAGGCGTGATCTTTAAGTATGTATGTATGTATGTATGATATGCTAGGTCCCATGTAATAAAAGGTGAGCCAGCCATTATTAGGGGCCTCCAAGTGTTGTCAATATTCAACACTGAATATTTTCTATTTCATTTAGATTACATACATCGTCATTTCAACCCACAAACGTCCCACTACTGGGCACGGGCCTCTTCCAAACATTGTGGAGGGAATTTAGCCTATTTTACCACGCTGGCCAGACGGGTTTGTTTCAAATTTTCTTACAATGCTCTTGTCTCGTTAAGGTTACTCCCTTGTAAAACTCGTAAAGTCTCGTAAAAGGCGACTAACGAGTTTCCTTTTACGATACCCGCAGGTTGAGATGGGGTAGTGACATTATGTATTCTTAATCCGTCACTACACGGATCACATAGGTACATAATACTCATGAATGTCATACAAAGTCAAAAATAAGTCTCAGCAAATTTTCGCCAGTTTGCTAATAAGGTTGAGAAGAAATTCAGGCCGCTCTTTTTAACCCTTTGAACGCCAGAGACGTCTATACACGTAAAATGAAAATGTGCTCACCACGCCAATGACGGCATGGCACGTCAAAAATGTACTGTATTTTAAAAGCTTGGCGCTCAAGGCACGGGGCGGTCAAAAGGTTAAGTACCTTGATACTGAGAATGACAGAAAAACAATAGCGCTTTGAACCCGGGAATCGAACCCCTCTTGAGGAACAGTCACCAACTTGGCAACTGAGACAGCGAAACTGAGAATCACTCACATGCAAGGTTAGTCTTGAACTGAGGCTATCTTCTCCATCGATATGACACGTCATCTTAATTATAATAATTCTAAGTTATGTCCTTGTAGTAAGTAGGTATAAACAACATAAGGAAGCAGCACTAATGTATAAATGATATGTTTACTTTATATTTAAGATTTAGTTTTAATGTTTATCTATATTGAGTGGAAGAAGATACTGCAGCTATAAAAGCCGATGACCCTGAAACGGCTACACCGATTTTCAATAAACATGTCTAAGAACGATCCCTAGAAAACCTGCTTTAAAAAAACCGCATTCAAATAATTAGAGCTATGGTTCCTGTTGAGTCATCGACTCAACTTCGGGCCCGCTCGGGGCCACTCGGCGCTCGTCGCGAGCGCTCCCGATGCCAGCCGAGTGGACCCGAGCAGGCCCGAAGTTGACGTCGACGACCGGGTAAAGCGGCGCACGTCGCGAGCGCTCCCGATCCGAGCCGAGTCGCTCCCGATCCCGACAATTATATACATAACGGTCAATCTGAAAGTACACTTTTGCAGCGTCTTAAGGTTCCACAAAGATACAGCGGTCAAACTTAAAATATTTTTTGCGTCGAAGGGTTAAAAATTACTTTTGTTTTTAATAGAGGTGACATTGATACGACTAAATTGATTCTATCAAAACAAAGGAGTTTCATAGCCATATCTATATTCTATTCATAGTACATTGTTGTTGCCGGAACTAATTGTATTAGTTGAATGACCCAGTAACTTTAGCGCCATCTACAAATGAAGTGAGTAACTAGTAGGTAAGACTCACAGATGTAAACTATATCTGTTCTGTGTTCTATGGTTTCTGAGCCCTCAGATTAAATTAATTGATCGATTAAAGTAATAACCTGACTGAATATAAAAGTAAAGCAATAGAACTAGTTTCTTCATACAACTGTCATTTTTAATTTGTTTATATTATATTTTATCCAATCAATAATCGCCTATTGACTGCTCAGAAACTGGGCATTATTCTCAGTAACTTTTTGTCACCAACAACTTATTATTGTCCCACTGCTGAACTCGGGTCTCCTCTCCTCTATCTAGAGAGCTAAGAGGATTTAGACCATAATCCACACACGCTGGCCAAGTGCGGCTTGGTAACTTTTTGTCGCGCATATAGAAATTTCAGCCTATTTATCTAAAATGAGTGACATGAAAAAATTAAAAATAAACTGTGGGTTCAATCGGAAACTAAATTCGTTGACGCAGTGGGAAATGTATACATACGTCTGCACTTTCACTGTTGCGCAAGAGGTCCGAAGTTCGATTCCCGGGTCGGACAAAATTGACATTGAGTTTTCTTTGAATGTAAGTATTATGTACAATAAGCCAACAGCAAAGATTTGCTGTGAATTACTACACTGCTGAATCTTCTTGTATAGACCTGTGCTGTGTTATTCGAACTATTTATCGAATCGTGCATTTAAATGGACTTAAACTTTAATCATCATAAACAAAATATAAGAATTAGATAGATAGAATATATAGAATTTTTTTGGAAACAGTCAAGCAGAAGTTTGTCTGACTATTTCTCTGCCTACCTCTTCGGGGAATAACGCGAGACGATGTTGTAAATATACATGTCCCCAAGTTACCCAGCAACAAACAGTTAGCACGTTTTTCAAACATTCAAAGTTCAGTGGAAGTAGGTTACTATGCCGTATTACTTAAGCATACAACATTTTTAAATACACAGCACTAATGAACCTCTTATGAATAGTGGACTTGGCTTTAGTTTAAACTGTTTTAAATACTTTTTTATTACAAAATATTTGGGTTTGATGGAACGAAATGCTTCATAATTTGTTTACCTTTACTTATATGAGTATATGAGAGAAACTGATTCTAATCTATATTTAAAAAGCTCAAGAGTTTGTTTCTTTGGTTGTCTCAGAAACTATTGAACCAAATTAATAAATTATTTTATTGTTGGAAAGTGTGGAAAACTGATCTCGCATTCTATCAAATAATGAATGATGAATCAGAAACGAGGAGATCCGCAGAAGAAAAAAAGTTAGCTCACCGAATCGCATCGCTAAAGTGGCAGTCGGCAGGGCACATAGCTCATAGAACTGATGGCCGATGGAGGAAAAAGGTTCTCGAGTGGCGGCAACGTATTGGAAGGCGTAGCGTGCGACAGCCCCCCACCAGATGGACCGATGATCTGGTCAGGGTGGCGGGATCCCTAATATGTATTTTTCCCAAAATCAAAGTAGCTTTAGTTACTCCTTGGTAGACGAGCTCCTTCAGTAAAAGTCCCCTCAAAATCGTTTCCTAACCTCAAATAAACAAACAAACGGACAAAAATTGTGAAAAGTATGTTTTTGTTATAAATACCTAACGTACCTACATACTTTCATATGCCTAATCTAAAAAGCATTCGTTTGATATTACAAACTTCAACCCCCTTATTACAAAATATTGATTAAGTATTAAACCAGGTTTAAATTGACATACTTTCCGTGTAGTGACGGATTAAGAATACATAATGTCGCTACCCCATCTCAACCCGTGGGTGTCGTAAAAGGCGACTAAGGGATGTTTATGCAGACAAGAGCACTGCGAGAAAAGGAAAATTCGAAACAAACCCTATACCAACCCGTCTGGCCAGCGTGGTATAGTAGGCTAAATTCCCTCCACATACTTTGGAGGAGACCCGTGCCCAGCAGTGGGATATTTAATTTTATGGGTTGAGATGATGATGATGATGATGTACTTGTTCGATTTGGAAATAATCTCTTAGTGTTAGATTGCCCATTTATCAAAGAGGGCTATAAGTTATATAACATCACGCTACGTCAATAGGAGCTGAGCAGTGGTCAAACAAAGAATGACTTGAGCGAAGCCCCGCTCGACTTCTAGTATTTGATACACAAGGTGGACAAGGCATTAGTATTTACATAGCTATTAAGATTGTAATCAATTAATTAATTTTATTTAATGGGATAGTAGCGCCATCTGTCGGCAGCTAGAATAAACAAAATTCTTATAAAATAATAATAATTAGTTATTTTTGTTAAATATGAGCAAGCATATTTGTTTGTTTGTTATGAGAAACAGATCAACTTATTATTATAGAGTTACTCGAGTTAACCATAGGGATAGTTGGAGTATAAGAAGCTATGTTAATTCCAAGAAAGGTTTCGTCATGAGGGCGTTAAATCACAAATTTTAATATCCCCAAACCCAATAAAACGATCTGTGGATTACTATGACAAACTGAACACCAATCATTGGAAAATCTCGATACAGAAGAACAAAAGACTATTTGCCATAATAAACAATATCTCATTATTTACAGAGTAAGTCAATTTCAGTCTTCAATAAATTTTTAATTAGGTTGAAAATGTATTATTAATAACCTCACCTATGTTCTTTTTTATCTATAGATGCATTTGTGCATTACAAGATAACCTTTTAACTTCGGTCAATAACTTTCGCTATTATCATGAGTATCGGGAAATGTCTCCTTTTACTACAACTAAGGGAATATTCTGATAATAATACTAAATGGAAGATCCAGGTTTGTTTATATTTTATTTATCAGCATGACATAATGTGGTCAATTTTAAGTACCATCCAAGGCGTTGACGTCTAATGTACCTTACACCTCGGAAAAAACTTAGGTGGGAAGTAGGTATATACCTAAGTTTTATTTATGAGGTGTATATTAAATAAAACAATTTTTTTTCGCGTCAAAAATGAATTGAAACAAAGTTTAAGGTTTTGTTCATATTATTATTTTAGTAGGTTTGTAGTTATTTGGTTTAATATAAATATAATTTAAATAAAAATTAGAACTTACTAAACAAAATGTTACTTTATAGAACCATTTTATTCTGGGGTCCCACAGACGCTAGACGTATGGTATGACAGTGGTTGTGTGACAAAAATATATGCTAGGTGGTCAAGGGTTAAATTATGTATCATCATCATCATCATATCAGCCCAATGACGTCCACTGCTGAACATAGAACATACATAACATAATAAATTATGTATACCTCACCTTAAATTGTTATATTCTATCGGTGTTAATTTGTTAATAGTTCTTAATTAAAACAACAGATGGCAGTAAAACTAACTAAAATGACAGCACGTATTTTTTCCATTGAAAAATAATAATAATATTTGCTTTTATTTTCTTTTAAGCTCTTAAAATTACTTTCTTCTGTTTATTATCATAATGTTGCTAATGTTCTTTAACTTCGTCATGACCAGTATTTACTAACAAACTCTGAAGGCTAAACTTGAACATCAGAGATACCTAAATACAAGGCCACGAAATAGTGAAAGTAGCCAACATAGAACATGGAAAAATTAACCTTATGAGTTTTAAATAAAGTTAATAATTGCATTAAATATACTAGTCATTATTTTAGTAATTATTATAACTGCTCGTGGTGTAAGCATTGGTCATCACCACTCCTTGGGGAAGCACTTACGAGTTGCAATTTGCAATGGACAGTAAACTAGCCAAATGTTAGTTTTATATGTTTTATGGTTCACTTGAATTTGAAACTGTCATCCTCCATTCATATCTTAAAGGCAAAACTTGTTCCTTGTAGGTGTATCCTTAAATATTTTTTTTATTTTTTCTGACGAACAGGAAGCCTATAAATCAATAAATTTATTTCATATACAGTTTTCAGAATTTACATCCTAAAAAAAGGCCTATTTAGTCCTTTCAGGATCTGTGCTCTGGGCAGAGGAATTACCTACTGGTAGGTATCTATCATCCAAATTTTTTTTTATACCGCGACGGTGGCACACTAATGTACCTATAACCCGTCTCAGGGTAAGCTGGTATCATACCTCATGGCTAAGGGAAACCACAGATGTGGGTTGGATTCACTTGAACTAAGTCTGATAAACTGTGATCATAATACAGCTCAGACTACCTTCAATACAATCTAATTATATTAACTTAACATTGACCAGAACCAAAACTAAACCATCTCGTGAGAATGTACGTCGGAATATACAATCGAATGACCTTAACACCCACTATTACAAATTCAAAAAAAGGCTGCATAATTTTACGTCCAAATATTTCAGTTAGTTTTATATAACCGTGCAAGTAGTGCAAAATTATATATTTAGTACGATAATAGGTGCATTTCACTTGTAAATAGTGCTTTATCGTAAAGCAATAAATTAATTATTAACATGAGATAGTATGGACGCGAGTGAACACTTTACCCTCATTAATACGAGTAAACAACATTAAATAAAGCTGTCGAACTCATTACGATTAGTGGCAACAAAAATGTGATCCGTATTACCCGTTTTGTTCTAATGTGCGACAATTTAATTTAAATAGTGAATTTGGGATTTAAATTCCCGAAAATGTAATAGGAGTTTTAGAGTTTAAATGTTTGAAAACGGAATATGAATAATTCTAAAGTGAAAAATAATTCAATTGTTTTTGGGGAAATAAAAATGGAATACGTGTTGTAGAATAGTTTAAATGTTTTAAAATGGAAGAAAAATTTCTAAAGTGAAAAGTGTTCCTTTTTTTAATTAGCAATGTGACTGTTCTTTGTTTGAAATGTTGATAAGTGCTCCTCGAAGAGAGTGACGTAAACTGTTTAATTAATACTTTATGGGTTTAAATTGTGAAGTGAAATTTATCAGTACTCAGTTGATCTTTTATTTAAATTGTGAATTATTTAGTGACGAGGTTTTTTGTTTATTCCTTTTTAAAGTTTATTTTTTATACACGGAAACGTCTGTTCCGCATTAATAGTGATCTTGATTTTAGTCATTCTCCAACATTCAAGCGAAGTGCTTGTTCAATAGTAAAAATAATTTTGTGTTAATATTTTGTAATTAGCCAAAATGTCTCTTACTAATATGGGTGCTAAAATAGAATTGGCTTTCAGCAAGTTCATACGACGACAAGATGGTTATACTGTTATCGGTAAGACCTTTTTTCGTATAACTCACATGCGCCCCATTTTTTATAGTAATATATTTAGAATTTAGTCTACTATAATATAGTAGACTAAATTCCCTCCACTTGATATTATCACGCTGGTCAGATGTGTTGGTACTTATAGGGTTTTGTTTTTTTCCTTTTCTCTTAGTGCTCTTGTCTATTTAAGATATCTCCTTTAGTGAAATTGTATTCTTAAACGGTCACTACTACACGTACAAAAAAAAAACGAGCATATTACTTTAACTAAAATGATTGAATTAAAAGATCTAGAGTTGCTAATTAACTGCCTGAGATGCTTTTATGTAACTTTTAACCGACTTATTACAGCGATTCAGCTATAAATGTTACTAAATAACGTCCACGTTACTATTTACAGCACTGAATGGCGTATAAAAGTTTCTATATGACATTTATGTGCTGTCTAAAGAAATTTAGTGAAAGCCCTTTAATAAATATTATTCGATTAAAAGAATTATAAATTTTCAGTAATTGAAAATATATTATGTTACTACAATGGTGAAATTATTTCAAATTACTAAAAATTAAATACAATTTAATAAATAACCCAAAAATAAGCTCTATTCCACTTTAATCCTGAACTGAACAAATCAATTAATGAATATGTTACTACTTTTTGTTCCACTATAATCCATCGGTACACCTGTTTTAAGGATGTATATATATTTTAAGGACCAAAAAGATGAATAAAGTACCTACGCCCAATTCGCGTTTATAGAACCTTTCTTGAGCTTTTACTCGACTTGTTTAAATACCCTTTTACAGCATCAAGCAGAAATAAGAACGTGCCCACGATTATTTTACGACTTGGTTTTTCTAGTTAGGAATTTGATTGATAGCCTGAAACTGAAAAAAAATGTAAATGAAGTCATAAGAAAACTTTTCCTTTTGTCATCGTCATCAATAGAGAATTAAATTTATAAACAATTTGACTGAATTTGGTTCGCAGTTAAACCATAGCCTTAATAATATACCTAATTGATCCTTGCTTACATTATTATTTATTCAAATTGCTAATAATATTATTTTTATTTTTTAATTCACGTCACATTATACATTTTATTTTGCAATTTGTAATCTCCTTTTATTAATATAAACTAATTATTAAATGTTATGCATGCTTATAATTTGTATAATTACTTTTAAGGTTATTTTTAAGTTTATATTATATCCCAAATGTTGTGTAATTGTACTGTTGGTGTGCTTATAAATAAATAAAATAAAAATAAAATTATCTAGTTCAGCCCCCTGATTCTGAGCTGTCGGAAAATTTTCCGTCGGAAACATAATGTTAAATATGTTTTAGATAAGGTTGTTGAAAAAATGTAATTGCAATAAGTTTTTTATTTTCTATACGATTACTATTTTCTTGCAATATTTATTATAACATAAGCCACAGAATAAATAATAGTACTACGGCATAAGCCGTAAAAAAACGTCGTTCTAAGATTCGAAAAATTTTACGATCCGGGATCGATCCGATAAGTCAGAATTACCCTCCGTACAGGAGGGTAATTCTGACTTATACCAATACAACTAGAGTCGAAAATACAGCCAATCCAATTTGCCAATCAAAATTGTTAATTCCAGTACCCGTTGTCGTTCATAAATTAACATTTTTGTAGGTCAACCTAGTCAATATGTAAATATTTTTGTGGTCCCCTCTGAAATGACATTTTATTCAAAATGCTCAGATGACACGAGTTAGATGTAATCTTAGTCCAAATAGATTTTTAACATACATTTAAATGCTAATTAATTTATATGTACAATCCGTTTCTTGAAAATTAAATAATAATAAGTAAATAAAATATATATAAAGAATAAAATTAAATAATTTAACATAAGGAAATTAGGTACTTTAATTTAAATGTCATATTGGTTTGAGAAAATCAGACAAATTATATATATATTTATACTCAGCCTTCAAAATTTTATTAATATGAATTTATTTTTTTGTTAGAAATTGTTTAAATATTGTGACGCATTGCGTAAAACTTAAAAATCATTTAAAAATAGATACTTATCTATTTTTAAATGTTTTTAAGTTAATGTTTTATCAATAACGTAAAATATAAATATACATTTGTAAACATTTAAACAAGTTATCGATTATTTATATTTTTTAAATAACTGCGTATAAATTATAATTCTAATACAGCATTGGTATACTAATAATACTATACCTACATACAATAACTGAAGTTTTAAGAAGTACTTTAAACTTTTTATTGTAAATTTTACTTAGCTGCTTTTACATTTATTAAAAAAAAACTCCCGCGTGTGTTTTCGGTCCGTTCTATGACGTAAAGCGAATTACAAAAAAGGAAAAAAAAAAACAATTCAATTAAGCATAAAATATTTTTTTTACTAATACAATATAACTTATTCCTACTTAATGCGAATCCTGAAAGTAGTTAGTTCAGAATCAGTAGCTGATATTCGGCAATATTCGGCCGGTGGCGCGCGGCAGCAATAAGCATGAAAAATGCTCATAACTTCGTGGGATTTATTTATTTTTAAATTTAGATTTTTTATTCTGATTCTGCAAATAAGTCATAAATCATTTATTGCGGAAAATGTGGTAAAAAGTAGCTGATGTTATACAGTATATATAAAATATACACATTTTGTTAAAAAATAACATGCAACATTAAGCGATGGTGGCTGAATGGATAAGGAACCGGCGTGCAAATCACGCGGCCCGAGTTCGATGCCGACCGGCAGTACCAATGTGGAATTTATATGTACTAGTCAAGTGACTTACCATCTGCTAACGGTGAAGGAAAACATCGTGAGAAAACCCACATACCCTAGAAGAAATTCTATGAGTATATCTGATCTACCAACCCGCACTAGGCCAGCGTGAGAGGATTATGGCCTAAACCCTCTCAGCTCTCTAGTTAAAGGAGAGGAGACCCGAGCCCAGCAGTGGGACTTAATGGTTTGCTGATGAATATAATAATAATATTCTACCACATTCACACAGCGCCATCTAGTCCTAAAGTAAGCAATTATATTTGCTTGTGTTATGGGTACTAAACAACTGATATACTACTTAAGTACCTACTTTTTTTTTTTTTTGTAAATACCTATACATATTATAGAAAAATTACACCTAGACACAGAACAAACCTTTATGCTCATCACACGTATCACTATTTAGAATTTTGAAACATCTGTTATGCGTAAATTGTTGATACTTAATTTTATATCTAACATCTACCAAACAATTTTTGCAATCCAAATTTATAAGTCGCACAGTTTAACCAGTAGACCATAGTTTAACTGCCATAAAATGAAATTAAATGATATCTCGTTTATTCATCTAGGTTACAAAGTAACACTTATGAAAGTCACAAGATTGTAACAGGTTATCCGAAAAGTAGTGTCAGCAAATTTGCCTACGACCAGTTCGCTGACGGGGTGGAGCTATGAGAAGAACTGGCAAGAAACTCACGCCACTCTTTTTAAAAAAATGGATAGTTACAATCTTTTGTAATTTATAATGATGCCATGCCATGTACAGTCAACAACAGATTGATCTTAATAATATCAATCTAATGTTGACTGTACAATCACAAACAACAGTTTCTATAGCTCCGTGACATTGCGCTCATTTCTATATAATTACGTAGTTTAAGTTTCTCTTACGTGTATAAACATGTACGTGTTTATATAACAGGGTTCTGTATATAATAAACGTTTTATAATAGAAGCAACTGAAGCAAGCCGAGAATTATGGCTTAAAACGGGCATCGCTGCTGGGGGAAATAAATAATATAATATTCTACCACATTTACACAGCGCCATCTAGTCCCAAAGTAAGCAATTATATTTGCTTGTGTTATGGGTACTAAACAACTGATATACTACTTAAATACATTTTTTTTTTGTAAATACATACATATTATAGATAAATTACACCCAGACACAGAACAAACCTTTATATGCTAATGAGCATGAATGTGTAATGACACATAGATTTGTCCTGGGTGGGGATCGAACCCACGACCTCCGGCTTAGCAGTTAGGGTCACTAACCACTAGACCAACAGGTCTGAAATATACTATTTAGTCAAGTAACCTACCTACATTGACAAGTAAATATTTCTTTCAAGGAAGGGAAGGTCAAGGAAAACAACGCGAGTGAACCCATATATCCTAGAAGAAATTCTAATAAGACATGTCTAATCCACCAACCCGCATTAGGCCAGCGTGTGTGGATTATGGCCTAAACCCTCTCAGCTCTCTAGATAGAGGAGATTGAGGAGGTCCGAGCCGAGAAACGGGACAATAATAGGTTGCTAATGATGAATATTTATATCCAGAACCTAAAAGTTGGTAATACATAAAAAAAATGGCTTTGAAACAAGTCACTGAAAAGATCCCAATTAGTCCAAAAGCAACTGATGCCTTAGTCATCATTTCAAACCATAAACGTCCCACTGCTGGGCACGGGTCTCCTCCAAAGAATGTGGAGGGAATTAAGCCTACTATACCACGCTGGCCAAACGGGTTGGTATAGAGTTTGTTTCGAATTTTCGTTTTCTCGCAATGCTCTTGTCTGCTTATGGTTACCTTAGTCGCCTTTTACGACAGGCACGGGTTGAGATGGGGATGGATGATAAAATACGTCAAGTGTAGATATCTTTTGTCTCATTATCATAATATTTTATCGTTTTTTTATGTTGAAATAATACAAGTACTTGTACAGTCGAGTTCATTAGTATATTGGCACCATCAAGGATTCAAAATATTGTGAGCGTTGAAAAGCTCAATAAATACTATAGAACCTATGGATCAAATATATGTCCTCATGTGAATTGTTCAAAAAAACATGCTGTACATTATGCAATAAGTTGTAGTCACCCCTTTTCAACAAAAATATCTAATGATGGTGCCAATATATTAATGAACTCGACTGTACTTCAAGTGTTTACTTATCAGTTGTCATATTCACGAGCCAAGTGTATCAGACTTATACTCTTAACGTTATCACAACAAATAAATACATACGATTTATTTTATTTACTCTACTTATAACTGTGATCATCAAATATACTGAAATTATTTTATCATTAGTATATAATTATATAAGTAACTAGATATTGTATTTTAAAACTCCATGTTTTTTAATGTAACACATATTTTCCGAGATGAATAACCTATGTGCAAATTCATTCAATAGTTTTTGCGTAAAAGATTTGGAATCATCTAAATATCAACGATCAAACGAGGTTTAAATAGAGCTATCCTCTCTAGGTAGGCAGCGGCTTGGCTGTGCCCCTAACATTGCCAACCTCCATGAGCGGCGGTAACCTCTGAACATCAGTTGGGCCGCTAGCTCGTCGGCCACTTCAGGCAATAAAAAAACAAAAAAAAAATACATAGCGTGAAGACTGTTATCTTCGAGGGGATAGTTATAGGTGCGTCAGGTCCACGTTTCACCATATTAAGGACCTTAATTAATTAAATTTTAAATATAAATTTAGTGATACATCCCAATACCGTTTTTGTCCAACCCGGGAACGGAATCGGGACCTCTTACGTAGCAATCGTATATACTTTCACTGCGCCACCTAAGTCATTACACAGAACGTATTCAAGCTGTTAGTTTTGCGTTCCTATAATAGTGATGTATTGAGTTGTACTGGTTATACCTACAACACAGCGAACGCAGAACGTCAACACAGAACGCCAACACAAAACGCCAACACAAAACGCCAACACAGAACGACAACATAGAACGCCTAAACGCGTTCTGTGTGACAGGTCGTTAGCAGTTTATGATATTATCAATAAATAATACAGCCAGTATTGAAATCCTATTGTTTATTAAATCACAATGACATCTATCGTCTTCGCTTTAGTGGAACCTACTATATCAGCAGATATAAATCTGATGTCAACATTCTTTCAACAACACATAAAACATGAAATTAACAATGTTATGGCACGCGAATGTTATATTTTTAGCTTCATACACAATATAATTGAGGTTATGTGAATTACGTGATTCACTGTGTTAGGTATTTGTGTTGTTTTGCCTGTTTTTTATTGATATGAAACATCAGGAAATAAATATTTTAATTATTAGCTGAGTTATAAATAAGTTACCATCCGTTTTTGTGAATGTGCGTCTAGTGAATGTTTGAGGAAGTAAGAAAGTTTAACCACTGATTACTCTCTCATTGTTATTACCATCATGTCAATAGCCGTTCAATGTGACTGTCACCGTTGCGTAGCTACCTCGCCACAAACTGCCGTGCCGAGGGACGTAGGTTCGAATCCTACGCGATACAAACATTTGTGTGATTGAAAGATTTTTTTTCGAGTCTGGGTGTGTTTATATCCGGTAATTGTATGTTTGTAAAGTCCCCGCGACGCAGGCCTTGTTCCCTATGGGGCGGGACAAACAGAAAAGACGATGAGGATGCGATCAAAATAAACAGAAAAGACAGCCTCTTCTATTCGCCTCTTCTCTATGCATTTTGAATCAAAATTACCGCGACTGCGACGCGTCTACGTCTTTTCTGTTTGCCACGCCCCTAAATAATAATTTTAAAATTTACAACAAATTATACATTTAATAATGCATAGTGATGAAACGATGGTGGCTGAATGGATAAGAGACCGGCGTGCAAATCACGCGGTCCGAGTTCGATCCCGACCGGCTGTACCAATGTGGATTCCACTTTGTGGCATTTATATGTACTAGTCAAGTGACTTACCATCTACTAACGGTGAAGGAAAACATAGTGAGGAAACCCAATGAATGTTTGATCCACCAACCCGCACTAGGCCAGCGTGAGTGGATTATGGCCTAAACCCTCTCAGCTCTCTAGTTAGAGGAGAGGAGACCCGAGCCCAGCAGTGGGACTTAATGTGTTGCTGATGATGATGATGAATAATGCATACATTACTCATCACACATCTAATTAGTTGTATAATATGATTCATCGTCCACTTCGACATCGACTCTCTGTTTTAGTGGAATCCGCGCCGAACGTCGGGTACCACGGTATAAAAACAGTTTTATACAACGGAATCCTGCCCAACAGTACGATAAGACCTTCAAGTTGATCGCAAGCTTTCTCAAACGCGACGGTATGCAATAACAAAGCAAATTAAAAAACGAAACGGGTATAATAGCTTATTATAATGCCTGTCTGTTGTTTCTAGATGTTTCTGCGCCATTTTGTTTTATTGTATTACTTGTAGACTTTTATTATAGTCTAGTGAGTTGGGTTATGATTCGGTGTATTTGATTACAAGACTGAGCAATGGTGGTTCTAAGGTTGATTGGCGATGTAGGTATTAGATTGATTTGAAGTTTATTGACTTGGTGTTGCTCTTTAAAGCCCTTTTCATCACTATCCAAATCCAAATCTTCATTATTACTAATATTAATTTAAATTACTTTATTAAATATAAATTACTTTATTATTACTATTTAATTTGTAGAGAGGAAATAATCTGGCAAGTAATGCGGTCAGGAATTTCCAATTGTTATTATTAATACTCTGACTTTATAATGTGTTTGGTTGCATTATTTATCTCACACTATAATCGCACGGGGCTTCGCTCCCGTTGCTTTTGTTTGGCCACTGCTCAGCTCCTATTGGCCGTAGCGTGATGTTATATAGCCTATAACCTTCCTCAATAAATGGGCTATCTGACACTAAAAGAATTTTCAAATCGGTTCAGTAGTTCCTGAGATCCTAGCGTTCAAACAAACAAACTCTTCAGCTTTATAATATTAGTATAGATGAATTATCTAAAAATGTTGTACTAAAATTTTTGCATGCCTTAAGGTTGAGTATAGTGATGATATTCGCAAATAAATATTGAAAACATTTTACATCTTTATTAGATTTTATTATACAAATTGAATAAAGGGATATTTTTTTATACTCTTCACTGACGTCAATGAACGCATTTTTTTAATTCTAGACCCCTAAAAATTAACATAAGGATATATAGGGATTCGCTAACGTTATTCTTTATTGGGCCACTGCTCAGCTCCTATTGGCCGTAGCGTGATGTTATACCTATAGCCTTAATTGATAAATGGGCTAACCAACTAGGGATGAATAGTTCCTGCGATTAGCGCGTTCAACTAAACTCTTCAGCTTTATAATATTAGTATATAGATAAGTATATTAGTAGATAAAGTTATTAGAAAGATTTATATCTATACTGTATAAGTATAGATATAAATCTTTCAAATAACTTTCAGATACTTTATCAGACATTCTACTGTCAGTTGTGAAACAGGCCCTTAGTAGTTGTATCGCGAACTGTACTAGATAGTAGACTATCAGATATAATACGTTTATTCTAGGAA
This sequence comes from Laspeyria flexula, assembly GCA_905147015.1. Lineage (NCBI taxonomy): Eukaryota > Metazoa > Arthropoda > Insecta > Lepidoptera > Erebidae > Laspeyria > Laspeyria flexula. Next base: position 933,896 of record LR989974.1, read on the forward strand.
AAGTACTAAATTGTTATTTCAATTTTATATCACCAAGTTCAATGATATTTAGTAGCCTTTGGGTAGGTTATTGAGATAAGATAAGTTATACTTACTAGAAATAGTAGGTAGGTCGTAAAGTGTGTGTAATAATTTCAAATATCTAAGAATCAGAACAACATCATCATCATCAAAGCCCAATGACGTCCACTGTTGAACATAGGCCTCACCAAATTTCCGTCACAGCGAGTGATTTTGTGCCGCCCGCATCCAACGGTCATCGGAACACCATTATACTAAGTTAAATTATATAAAAAAAATAATAATTAAAAAAAAGTACATATTATCAAACGATTATTTGTTTTCCTCCAACAGAATCATCACTTGACAATGCAATTATGTTATGAATAAGGGAACAAATCATAATAAATTTGTGGAAGAAGGTCCTATACCTATATATAATCTGGCTATCATAACACTAGTTTAATCTTTTTTGTGAGCTGTTGTTTTTGTTTCAAAAGATTTTTATTTCACATTAGTCAACTATACAATGTAAATTGGTATAATATCTTTTTTTTTTTTTTTTTTTTCTTAAAAAAACAACACCCGCACTAGAGAACAAGCCCTGTGTCGCGGGGAGCTTTACAAACATGCAAATAACGGCCACAAAGTACACCCAGACTCGAAACAAATATCTATGAATCACACAAATATTTGTCTCGTGTGGGGATCGAACCCACGTCACCCAGCACAGCGATGTAGTGGCGAGGCAACCACCTTAACCACTGCGCCACGGTGACAGTCAAATATCGTCCCATTAGAAGAATAATGTCTTATCTTCAGATAAAACAAAAACAAGATTATTATAAATTTGGCATTAAAAACCGTAAACTATCAATTGATCAAATTTGTACTTTGTAAAATACTGATTAAAGAATAAAATTTGATCAATCGATAGGTTACGGTTTTAATGCCGAATTTTTTAATAATTTCATTTTTGTTTTAGGTATATATAGTTACACTCACAATCAATAACACTAAATACTTTATAGATGCTAAAATAAACACCTTTGAGAGCTTTTAACTTGGTTATTGGTTACTGGTTAAAGTTTTTATTTAATAAAAAGATAAATAAAAATTGGCAGTAATTAAAATAAAGACTATGCGAGTTATTCTGATAGCTTCACTTGTTGCATAACTTACTCAGATATATGGTTAAATTATGGTCATATAGATAGACTAGAGTGGCTACCTTCGATCCCCACCCAGGACAAATCTTTGTGTGATGTGATGAGCATGATTGTTTGTTCTGTGCCTGGGTTTAATTTATCTATAATATGTATGTATTTACAAAAAACATGTATTTATGTATATTAATTGTTTAGTACCCATAACAGAAGCAAATATAATTGCTTAATTTGGGACTAGATAGCGCTGTGTGAATGTGGTGAAAAAAAAATACGAAAATTAAATACGACACACGAATATTACCATTGGAAGGAGCGTGATATAATTATACTGTGTCAAAATAGCGTACTAAATTACTAACTAAGATAAGGAAAAGACTATGATTATGTTCAATGAACAAAAACTAGAGTCGTAAATAACAACAATTATTAATGTTTACCCGAACAATGACTAATTATGAATAATTGTCAACCTTTGCATAATTTCTATGCGACACAACTTGTCTAATTAATTCATTTTACGAAACAATAAATCAACCACGACTAATGAATTTGCATAAACTGTGTTGAAATTGCGTTATGGGTGGCCGAGTGGCGCAGCAACTTACTTTTTTTGTTCAATAAGGTCAGATGTATTTTATATCTGCCCCCTGATTCTAAGCCGTCCGAAAGTTTTACGATCGGAAACTGATAGCTTGACACAAGGCAGGAACTCGATCCGACGGAAACAAAAATGCTATTCATATATCCGAACGGATACTCGGAAGGGATGTGTTTAAAGATAACGTTACAAAATGGTAGAAAATTTACTAAAGTAGTAGAAAGCTATTAGTATCAAATCAAAAATATGTATTTATTTCTTTTTACAAATAAATGTAATGGCTATGACCTAATAAGAGCAAAACGTTAATTAATATTTACTATTGTTTTAATATAAAACATTTATTTTTCTTAAACTAATAGTTTGATAGTAGGTAACTTTGTAAGCACTGCTTCACAAACATCAACGAAGTAAATATTTGGTGCTTACTTAGTTTTGAAATTAAAAACAAATATCAAAGTTAGAAATTTGTGTGAGTGTGACTTTTACTTATTGAAAACCTTTTATTAATTCAAAAGAATAATTATGACTGTAAGTACTGTAACATATTTCTTTTTTTAAATGTTTCATGTTGTTTTTATCGGGATTGATTGTGTAAATTTTAATAGTACTATTTAGTTTCATGCAGGCTCATGAAGACCTTGTACGAGGGCGACTCATAAGCCCTTTATTTCAATATAATGTTCCTTGGAAGTTGTATCCGGCGCAAAATTGTTGGCTGGAACTTTTGCCACAATTAATGTAATATATATGTCAAGAGTTTCCCATGTCGGATTTTTGAATTGTATTTAGGCTCCCGCTTCGTAAACCTTGTCACTCGGATACGGAAAGGGCAGTTTCCGACGGCTTAGAATCACCCCCCTGGCTAGACGTCGCGCGGGGTTTGACTCCCGTCGTTCTTTATTCGGCCACTGCTCGGCTTCTATTGGGCTTAGCGTGATGTTATATAGCCCATAACCTTCCTTGATAAATGGGCTATCCAACACTAAAAGACATTTTCAAATCGGAGTAGTTCCTGAGATCCTAGCGTTTAACCAAACAAAGAAAAAACAAACTCTGCGGCTTTATAATATTAGTATAGATTATTTTGACCCTAAATAAGTTTGTGACTCCACTTAAAGTGCACAGTGTATAGAGATACTACATATCTGTCTGTCTGCTACGCTTTCTCATCTAAATTACTAAACGTGACTTATGAAAATTGACATAGAAATAGTGTATGGCAAAAAAGACATAACTAGGGTACTTTTATCAATCTTACACACGAGTAAAGCCGCGCACAGAAACTACTATTGTAGAATCCTGTGAATGCACAATTCCATTTGTAATTTTCAACGCTGAATCCAGTCTAATCCAGTTGTGACAATTTTAAAACTACCCACATTCTAATGTAAAAAGGTCATTCGAAGAACAAAAACAATAAGATTACACTCGTTATTCTAAGACAACCTTAAAACTAGATCACTAAAGTCTATTTTCCTTTGTTACAGATGAAATTGGAGCAAACGACCCCTCTTACACTATGTCGTCCTTAAATTCCCCGGAAAAAAGTCCGGGGGAGCCCCCGGACAAGAAGCTGGCAGAAGCAGACGCTGAAAAACAACCATTATCTGGGGTAGGTAGACATATAAGCCTTGGAAAAGTCTTTCTTCTTAGATAACTCTACCCCCCTGCTCAAACTGAGCTACTCGCCTGTGGCAATACCACCAGAAGACCGCATCCATAATAACACTGTCTAGTGCTGTTTCCCTGCTGGTGTTCAGAGTTAATTGGGAAGGGAAGGGGTTTTAAAAAGTCAGTAACGGGCATGATGCTCCTGGTGTTGCAGGTGCTTATAAGCTACGGTAACCGCTTACCGCCTTAAGTATTTAAGAGAATTCACTTCTGAACACACACAAGAGCAGCAGCAGAGAACCTACTAGCTAGAACTATTCTATCTATTACAAGTCAAAAATATCTCTTCATGCAACTTGACTCCGAAAAGTATACAATCATCCTTACAAATAACGTTGATTCAAGTCACCTATTTAAGGGGCATCGCTTTGTCGTTATAATTTATATATATAGTTGAAATAACATACACGAAATATTTTATATATATAGTTGAAATAATATACACAGAAAATTGTCCATCTCAGGACAAGAAATGTTTTCCATAATCCACCATGATCCTAAGTGATCCACATGATCCTCTATGATCTCTGATAATCTTCTGGTTCAGAAAAAACTTAAATCCACAATCAAAATAAAATATTTATGGATCGCTCACATCGAAAAGGGTTTTTCTGGTTATTTGCAGTCCATTATAACCACTAGATCAACTACCTACTTATTTCCAACTACAATTATAGATTAACTTACTATTTCCTTATCATCTCGGAATTTTTACTTATTAATCACTCTATAACTATATTCAAAGGATTATTCCTATTCAGAAGTCGTTAGAAACAAATCCGTATTAAAATGACCAATATGAACTAATGTAATTAAGTATTAGCTGATAGTTAACCAAATAACAATTTTAACAGGCTTATTCCAGTCTGTTTGGAACTCCTAGTTGATAACCTACAAATAAAGTGATTAGTAATTAACCTCATCTGTGGTCACGTGGATATGTTACATGCTGTTCTTGATTGTAAGATGTTAGGGAAACGGTCGCGGATTTTTTATTGTTAGTACAGTGACGTTATGTCTGTGTCAAGTGGGTTATTCTAGCGTAATATATGGACGAGAGTAGTTCCATTAAAATTATTCCATCCATTCCATACCATCCATCCTAACTTATATCTGGATTTGTAGAACGAAATCGAAAAACGATCTAACTTCAAGAAAATAAATAAAAATAGACTGAACGTTTTTGTACGTAAACGAAATATATAATTTAAACTCCACGCAAAATATGAATTCTGTTCGACAGTAGGCCCACGATTATGTTACTCGCCAGTCTCGCCACTCACCCCAGTTTCACATGGAGATGAATATTTTCATTTAAAAATGCCAATTTCCAACGAAATCTCCAAAAAAACCTTCATTCGACCTTGTCCTGACAATTTATTGTAAACACAAAAATAAATCACCGAAATCAGTTGATTTAATGATAATAATCTTTGAATTGCGGGCATTTGATTTTTAAACAGATTATAATTTTGATCTTTATTCAGATTACGCTAGCGCCGCCCCTAGCGACGGAATGTCGCAACTCTTCCTCGTAAGTGTATTTTGATACAATCTAGGCAGTATAAAAATATGTGTATCGAATGTATAGCTGATAACATTATTTAGCGTAAAGATTATAACGGAAAGGCGTATATAGAAAGATCCATTAATGATTAATTACTTGTTCAATGTCAAGTGTAGGTGTGAATATATTCTTGTTATGTACTCATTGTTCGGAAAGTAAAAATAAGGAAAAACAATGAAAATTACATACATGAATTTGTTTTGTTGGATATTGATATATTTACAACACGTGTAATAGTTGATGAATGTTTATTTTATGATGCTATATACAAAGATGGTTGGATGATGGATTCTGACGTAATTGATCTTGAAGTGTTGCCAGGTAGCTGAGAATTCCGAGAAATTTCTGGAATTTTCCATCTTATCCCTGATTCAGCAATAAGAATTATCTGTTCCGAATTCCTGTAGTTGTATTACAAAGTTAAGAGCCTAGAGAATAAAAAAGCTTTGTTTTCTATTCTGTACAAGATGATAAACCTTATAAAAAATTAAAAAATGAAGACTAAAACAGGTTTTTTACTCAAAATAAATTTATGGTCCAAACCATTTATTAGGTACATTAGGAGTAGTATGTGCTCTCAGCTCGCTAGACTAGTTATTTTTTTATCCATACATATTATAAAAGGCTTTGTCCTGACTGACTGACAGACTGACTGACTAACTGACAGACAACGCACAGCCTAAACCGCTGGTCGTAGCGACTTGAAATTTGGAGGGTGTGTTTGTCCTAATGTCTAAAGGTGTACTAAGAAAGGGTTTTTTCAGGGTGAAAAGGGATAAAAACGATTAACTTATAGATTTGAAAATTTGTTTTGGGGTACTACTATCAAAATAAAAAATACTTATTCGAAATTACACAACACCCCACTACTCCTGTAGTGGGGTGTTGTGAAATTAATGAAATGCACTTAAAACAAAGACCTATGTAATATCGAAATCTAAGCGGACGAAGTCGCGGGCAAAAGTTATTATTTATATAAACTATAATATTAAAAAGCAAAGCTAATGAATCATGTCTACAAAATAACTGAATAGGAAATTGCCGTTCTAGGATTCAAGCACTAGTACAGCACTTATTAGTTCTTAAATAATGATTCAGAGATTATTTTCAACCTGTATCAGTAAACAAACACTTGGTCTGGATGTAGTTGGTAAGCCTAAACTGTCCATGGGCTATAATGAAACAATCATAGTTTAATGACAATACAACTTGTATTGTCATTGCAATCTAAAGTTATCTTTATTAAGTGTAATGTTCAATAAGTGTGGCCTCAATAACTTCGGACACTAAATAGGTATATTGATTAAATGTGATTGCTTGATATCGGAATAGTAGCCTCGAATCATCATCATCATATCAGCCCAATGACGTCCACAGCTGGATATAGGTCTCTCCCAAACAGGTGGTAGTTAATATATATAAATGAATATAGATAATAGAATGTAACTGACTACAACAATAATGTTTATAAAAATAGATAAAATCAAATTGATATATTAAATTAAAGTTGTATAATAATAAAAGTTGCCAAATATTATATTATAATTATGAAAATTTAGATTAGAAAGCATTTAAATTTTAAATTAAAGCGCTCTTCCTCCTTCCTACATTTGCTGTGCCCGACAGGGTCCATAATGAAGCATGTAATTATTATACCATCTAATTGACATTGTGGAATGCAAGTAAAGTATTGAGTATTGAGTTAGCCTACTTTTACCACGGTGGCCTGACGGGTTGGTACAGGGTTTTATTTCGAGATTTCCTTCTCTAGCGCAGGTGTTATGGCGCGATTTTCCCTTACGAAATCCCCGAAATGAGGAATATTGCCTTTTAATCAAAAGCAAAAATGGAGTTAGTGCTGGAGACACTTAAAATATGTTAAATCCTACATAATATTAATTATTATCAATAATACGAAAGTTTAGATGGATACATATAAGGATGTATGTTTGTTACACATTCACGCCAGAACGGCTACAAAGTTTTTTTTTTATTGTATGAATTTTGGCACAAGGATAGATATAGTCTGGAATTCACATAGGCTACCTTTTTACCGACATACCACACGAGTGGAAGCTATAGTGTTGTATGTCTGCAGAGATATTTAATTAATGTAGGTAATTAATTAATTAAATTTTTATTTTATTTTTTAAATTTTAGATTTTTATTTTTGAAATTTTAAAAACATGTTTGCAGAGATATTTAATTAATTAATTACCTACATTAATTAAATATCTCTGCAAACATGTTTTTAAAATTTCAAAAATAAAAATCTGTATTCTTAATTTAAAGAGTGAGTCAAGTTGGTCATGTTTATATGTAGTACCTAAATTGATAACAAAATATAGATCTACACCAACACACAAGAACTCCGAACCTATGTATATGTACAAGTGGCTTATTCTAGTCCCCTTAATTTCTAATTCATCTATTCTAATTAAATAAACAGAAATTTTATTGTTAAATATAATATGGTTGGCTATAACAAATTTTTTTTCAGAAGAAAGACGAAAAATGGTGGACAACTCTGATGCAGGTGGCTGTTCCGTTCTTCATCGCAGGCTGTGGTACTATCGGGGCTGGTCTCGTCTTAGGAACCGTTAGGGTAAGTTCATCCTCCGATTATTTTTTTAAAAACCCTACTTTTTTTAAATTTCCTAGAGTATTAGCGTAGACACAGTTTCGTGTTGTGACGGATTAAGAATACATAATTTCACTATCCCATTTCAACCTGTGGGTGTCAAAAAAGGCAACTAAGAGAGTAAAGCACTGCGAGAAAAGGAAAACAAAATCCTATGTTAACCCGTCTGGCTAACGTGGTATAGTAGACTAAATTTCCTCCAAAATATTTGGAGGAAACCCGTCCAGCAGTGGGAGTACTCGTACACCGTAGAAGGGAGACTTGCAGCACGAAATCGCATCGCAGAAATTTACATCGCCGTTTTATTCGCAGTTATTGTAACAAAACATCTGCACTATAAAATAGGAGAAAGTATGAATTGAGTAAGTTTATGAAAAGTTTTGCTTTGAATATGAAAATACTGGTGCATTATGAACGGCCTTTGGAATTAGTTTGTGTCCAGGGCCGCGTATATATCGACCATGAACTACGTATAAAATGCAGTAAAGTTTTGCCTCGGTTGTTATAATATTTGTACAATAAAAAACTACTGACAGTTAAACGGAGGCAGTATAATACATATATGACCTTACTTTTTTTTGGTTAATTTTATTCATTATTCAACCCATAAACGTTCAACTGCTCGGCACGGGTCTCTTCAAGAGAATGTGGAGAGGGTTTAGCGGCTTTAGCCTACAGCCTTTAGGTATTTTTTTTATTTTGAAAATCGATAATTTTTATTTAGTTTTAATTAAATAGGTTTGTAATTTTTAATAATTATTTACATAACAAATCAAAATTCACTCAGTGCACAACTAAACAAGACTAATTTAATATCAAGTAACTAATTTGTTAACATCGAACCAAATCACTTCGCTTTGATATCGGTTAACAATTTTTTGTGGTTTATTTCTTTTTACTATCTATTACCTACTTACCTAATAGAGTTTCCGTTTCTGGTTGCTCGCTGTTTTCAGGGCCGAATCTGTTTTGCAATGCCGTTGTTAAGACTACAGTCTAAGGTCAAACTGTTTGTGGTGTATGCGCCAAAATGTTATGGTTTATGTCAATTTGTTACGCAATAATGGCCTTTATGGTAATGTAAATTGGTTCGCTCATGACTTTCATTTTCGGGCTATTATGATTATTTATTAGTGAGGGTGGAGAATTGTAAGTTTTTTTTAATTAAATGATAAACGCACTGGTATAAACTTAGATATTTTTGTGTCAGGCGCAATAGGCACCGTTTTACATTTTGTCGTATACTGGTACTTTACTCGCAATCTCGAAATGTACATGGTCGAGGTCGATATCGATGTCGAATGTTTGAATATGATATCGACCGTCGACGAACATAGCAGTATCCAACCACCAACGAATAACGAGAAATCGAGTAGGTCCTAGTGGCCAGCGGCTTATAGTATGAAGAGAAGCTAATTGCCTATATTATAGAGCGACTATTGTATCGCAGAGCAAGGGGACAGTCCCACCCTCAAAGCCACCACTGCAACTCTTGTAAAGTAAGCCAGGTTTAACAACGATAACCCTTGCAAATACCAAGTTTTGACACTCGGGAGTCCCAGGGAATGCCTAACCTACTGTATTGGAACCCACAATTTTTTTATATCATGGCGAGTGCTCTGAAGAACTATTCGAGCTCATACCACCTTCCCCTTTCCGTGGGAGAACCACGCGTGCTGGCTTGCGTTGCCATCCCTATACTGTGGAAAACATCTCCACACGTACAAAAAAGTTCGGCAATTCTTATCTATGCCGAACCATCAAAATGTGGCGCACTGCCGACGCACTGCCGGCTCATGTCTTTGCTCCTTGAAGAAGCAAGCGATGCCGGCTGACAGGACACCTGGGTCTCCTGTCAGCTGGCAAAGCAACTTGGGTTCCTCTTTTAGCTTTCCATCAGGCGAAAAGGAACAAATATGCTTGGCTACTATAAAAAAAAAAAACAACGAAATTAATCAGAAGTTGCAAAGAAATTATCCACTTCCCTCCATAGCTACGGGAAGAAGAGAAGTAATCTGTATAGGATCTAATCCTATTAGTAAGTAAGCACCGCGGACAAAAAATTTAAATTACGGGACCTATTAATAAGTATGGCAAAAACGCTTTAACCCTTAAACGCCCAAAAATTCCTCATCACAATTGGAGAGAGGGGAGGATCATTAGGTATATGTTACCCCTATACAGTATTTATTTTTATATTAGATTTGCACTGACTATAAAATTTAATCTAAATTATTTATTATTATTTCTGAGTCCAATTGTATTTGTATCTGTGTGTATGTATTTTGTTTACTATGAGTATATGGATGAAATGTCTGAAATAAATGAATTTTAATTAAATTTAATTGTTTCAGGACTGGGAAGTGTTTCAGAACATATCCGCAATATTTGTACTAGTCCCATCGCTCTCTGGTCTTAAAGGTAAGATATTTTATTCTGCTGCCTACCATTTAAGGTTTAACTGCCGTACTCAGAGACGTCACTTAACTTTAAAGTTGATTTAGTAAAAACGTGTAATACTTAAGAGGGTTCATACAGAAATCCATGAAATCACGAGATTTCCACGTTCGCTACAGAATATGTCTTTATATGTAGCGAAGTAATTTTTGGCATACATAGACAACAGTTTTCTTGTCTAAAAAGTGTATTGAGAAAAACAGACTATTTATTATTAGTATTTTAGTTAGAACAGTTCTTTCGCACAGCGTTTTAAGAAATTCTACGAAACAAGCCTACTTTCTGATTCGCCAGGGACTAAAGTAATTGAAATGCATAGAAAAAAAAGCTTGTTTTAAGGTCTACATATAGTCCTTTAGTTAGTGTATTGAAAAAATATTAGAAATATTCATTTTTTTATAACTAAAACTTAAAAACTAAAATTCTCAAAAATGTTGAACTTTGATCAAGTTTGATTAGAATTTTGGTACACTATATGTGTTTAAAAAGTCGATTTTTTAACATTTAATTATTAAGCAAGATGTTGTCATTTATAAATGTTCATAATATTTTCGAAATCCCTTTAAAAATATTTTAAAATGATTTTTGAAAAGAGCCTAAAAACGCCTTATATTTCGGCGCACAGGCCGTGAGAAATCAGTACCGGCTGAGGCCTTCTAGAGAGAGGATGTAACGCTTTGCTTCCCGCGCTCCCGGTCCGATGTTTACGTAATATTTGTATATTTCAAGAGAGTTCAATACCAGTTGATACTTTGTTATGGAATATTTTTTTTATTAAAGATCAAATTATTAACTTTGCTGTTTTTGGGCTGATGGACTCTAAAATCGATATCTGACGATCCCATTGGTCACTTGGCATAGTTCTGAAGTCAAAATTGTAAAAATGCCCGCCATCTTGAACTTTGTTGTTTTTGGGCTGAGTGATACCAAAATCGATATTTGACGATCCCATTGGTCACTGGGCATAATTCTGAAGTCAAAATTGTAAAAATGCCCGCCATCTTGAACTTTGTTGTTTTTGGGCTGAGTGATACCAAAATCGATATTTGACGATCCCATTGGTCACTGGGCATAGTTCTGAAGTCAAAATTGTAAAAATGCCCGCCATCTTGAACTTTGTTGTTTTTGGGCTGAGTGATACCAAAATCGATATTTGACGATCCCATTGGTCACTGGGCATAGTTCTGAAGTCAAAATAGTAAAAATGCCCGCCATCTTGAACTTTGTTGTTTTTGGGCTGAGTGATACCATAATCGATATTTGACGATCCCATTGGGCACTTGGCATGGTTCTGAAGTCAAAATAGTAAAAATGCCCGCCATCTTGAACTTTGTTGTTTTTGGGCTGAGTGATACCAAAATCGATATCTGACGATCCCATTGGTCACTGGGCATAATTCTGAAGCCAAAATTGTAAAAATGCCCGCCATCTTGAACTTTGTTGTTTTTGGGCTGAGTGATACCATAATCGATATTTGACGATCCCATTGGTCACTCGGCATAGTTCTGAAGTCAAAATAGTAAAAATGCCCGCCATCTTGAACTTTGTTGTTTTTGGGCTGAGTGATACCAAAATCGATATCTGACGATCCCATTGGTCACTGGGCATAGTTCTGAAATCAAAATTATAAAAATGCCCGCCATCTTGAACTTTGATGTTTTTGGGCTGAGTGATACCAAAATCGATATCTGACGATCCCATTGGTCACTGGGCATAGTTCTGAAATCAAAATTGTAAAAATGTCCACCATCTTGAACTTTGCTGTTTTTGGGCTGATTGACTCCAAAATGGATATCTGATAATCCCATTGGTCACTGGGCATAGTTCTTTAGTCAAAATTTGTAAAAATGCCCGTCATCTTGAACTTGAATTTTGACTTCAGAGCTATGCCCGGTGACCAATGGGATCGTCAAATATCCATTTGGGTATCACTCAGCCCAAAAACAACAAAGTTCAAGATGGCGGGCATTTTTACAATTTTGACTTCAGAACTATGCCCAATGAGCAATGGGATAGTCAGATATCGATTTCGGTATCACTCAGCCCAAAAACAACAATGTTTAAGATGGCGGGCATTTTTACTATTTTGACTTCAGAACTATGCTCGGTGACCAATGGGATCGTCAAATATCGATTTTGGTATCACTCAGCCCAAAAACAACAAAGTTCAAGATTATGGGCGTTTTTACTACTTTGACTTCAGAACTATGCCCAGTGACCAATGGGATCGTCAAATTTGGATTTTGGTATCACTCAGCCCAAAAACAACAAAGTTCAAGATGGCGAGCATTTTTACAATTTTGACTTCAGAACTATGCCCAGTGACCAATGGGATCGTCAAATATCGATTTTGGTATCACTCAGCCCAAAAACAACAAAGTTCAAGATTATGGGCGTTTTTACTATTTTGACTTCAGAACTATGCCCAGTGACCAATGGGATCGTCAAATATCGATTTTGGTATCACTCAGCCCAAAAACAACAAAGTTCAAGATGGCGGGCATTTTTATAATTTTGATTTCAGAACTATGCCCAGTGACCAATGGGATCGTCAGATATCGATTTTGGTATCAATCAGCCCAAAAACAACAAAGTTCAAGATGGAGGGCATTTTTACAATTTTGACTTCAGAACTATGTCCAGTGATCAGTGGGATTGTCAGATATCGATTTTGGAGGCAATCAGCCCAAAAACAATAAAGTTCAAGATGGCGGACATTTTCACCACTTTGATCTCAAATAGTCACATTCATCATCATCATATGAGCTGCAGTTATTATTGAGAAATTAATTGTTAGTCTAATATAAAATTAATTGTACTTTTCTTTCTTTCTAATAAAATTGTAATTTAATTGTTTATAGAATACAATACGATTAATAACAAATAATTATTGATTAATTTAATTTGAAATTTTGTCCTATCCAACTTTAACAAAATACGAGGTTAGAAAATACCAAACTCATTAGTACGCGCTATATTGTTGTACCACACAGCATTAGAGAAGTGTGCATGTTTCGGCTCTGTGTGCGTGATTTAAAAACCTATTTGCGAGCAACTTGAAAATGTATGAACCCTCTTAAGTCTATACGCCTAAAGACGAATATTCAATGAAAAAGTTGTGTTAATGACAGATTACTGCTAATTGACGTCTCTGAGTGCGAGAGTAAGACATATAAAACAGACATATAAAATAGTTGGCCGACTATATCAGTTGGTATAAAAACGTTCTTTGCTGATATTTTTCTTTTGATTGTAAAGATAGCGATTGCAAAGTTAAAGACTTAATTTTTGCCTATGTTGCAGAGAAAAAGGAGCTATATTTCCAATGTAGAACGGTTCAACTGCATGCCTAAGTTTAGAGAAAAATATGTCTAAAGACATGTTTAGCAACAGTATACCTATCACGTTATTATGATTTTTTATTCAAAACATAGGAATTGTGTGTATAGATTTATTATATTAACATAACTTCAGTATTTGTTTTATGGTAAGCATTTGTTTGCTAAATTGCACTTTGTTGAACACTCAGCGCGTGAGAATGTTATCACTGAGACATACTCAGTTCTTATTAATATAATAACTATCTGGTTGTTGAATTAACTCCCTAATGAGGTTTTCCCAAGGGACTATGGTACGGGGTTCTTCAAGGAGTGAATAGGTTTCTCAACGACAATGCGCTCGTGATTACCATCAGCTCGTAAGTCTATTTGCCACCGTCGCCACGTTGTGGATATTTTCCATAGCGTTAGAATATAACTGGAATAATCTGAATCAGGAATTAATAAAAACAACAATATATAATTGCGTCACGCCTTCCCCGAAGGGGCTGGCAGAGCTACATTACATTTTGCCAGTAAGTTTTGCTCCCATGTAATAGGGAGACATTCATTGCCTACATTCCGACTCCGGGTTGATACGAAAATTGTTAAAAACATTTTTACCTAACTTCGGGATCGAACTCCCCGGTGCTTTAGAAGTACACACAACTTCTAGTTACAATCCAATTACAACGTTATTATCCAACTACTGATGATGGATTCCAGAAGAGTAATAAGTACTATACACAAATTTCTAGTCGACCAGTTTCCAAAAATGTTTCTATTCATGATGATCAAAGTTCAAGTCCATTTAACACGGACGAGTCGTCAGTAATGAGTTCAATACTCCGAATAACACAGAACAGGTACATACAAGAAGATTCAGCACTCCAGTAATACGCAGCAAATGTTTGGAAGGTTTAGGTAACTGGTCGAGCAGGCAGTTACTGATTGTACAATATTTTATTGGCTTGGAATAACGTTACAAAGTAAACAATTCGTTTCCGTTAAAGTTATGGACCCAGTTTTTATACAAGTACTCGGAAGCCAGAGAAATTCTGAGGAATTGAAAGTTTGGGAATTACGCAGATCGATACCTACCTGCGCACAGCTGGACACGTGACAACGCATTTTGTAAACACATTCTTTATAAAGTAAACCACGCTTTATAGAAAACAGAAAGGTTTCCAGGAATAAACGGAGGATCTACTCAAAATCTCGCTATACCTTTGTTATCGCTGTCAGTGATTCTGTCTTAATATTTACATATATGCAAATTGGCACGTTGAATGCCAACACGGCAAAACACTCGTGTTGCCCCTGGAGTTGCGGGTATCCATAGGCTACAGGACTGCTTAGCATCAGGCGAGCATTGTTTGCACTTGTCGTGGTATAAAAAATCAAACTACTTCTTTGTGTTTTGAATCAATTTCACGGTACTTGACGAAAATATAATGATATAATGATTATACAGTCTAAACTCCCTAACACACAGTCTACACTTATAATAATTCTTCATCATTCAACTTGACTACCACCATAATTTACTTAAAAACACACTTATGTTACGTCCCATGATGACGTCATGAAGATTTTGCTATAAGACCTTGGTGCAATTGTTTCTATTGGTTGTAGGGAGGGTTAGTCTCTTAGTCTGCGAATTTGGCCATAGCCGGGGTTGGTGACAAAGGTACACTAACGAAAAATCTTTGTCCAATTTATAATATGTAAAATTGTTGACATTATAGAGCTTTGAATAGTTCAACTGAACAACTACCCATCCTAGGAAAATCCTTAACCACTCTAATGTTTTACCCATAGAACATAATATTATCGTCAATTCTTTTTTCATTACGAGTCAGTCTCTATTGTCGTTAAAAATTCAGACACCAGTTCAGAATTTGATGTCAGAAAAATCGAAAAACTTGAATAAGGGATGGATATATATCATATAGCAACCTAACTAGCGGTGCTCTATTGAGGCAAAATGTTTTTAATAATATTATCTATAATGATATACTTCCGTGTAGTGACGGATTAAGAATACATAATGTCACTACCCCATCTCAACCCGTGGGTGTCGTAAAAGGCGACTAAGGGAGTAAACATAAGCAGACAAGAACACTGCGAGAAAAGGAAAATTCGAAACAAACCCTATACCAACCCGTCTGGCCAGCGTGGTATAATAGGCTAAATTCCCTCCACGTTCTTTGGAGGAGACCCGTGCCCAGCAGTGGGACTTTTATGGGTTGGATTGATGATGATAATGATATACTAAAAACCTTTACTGTAATGTTACCTACGTATATTTTTCTATTCACATTTCCGCAAGTTGTCCATAAACATCGTTGAGTGATAAAAATCTGTCATTTTGCCAATGTCCAAGATTGTCATGTAATTGTCTTCGTAATTGTAGCATTGTGTCGGAACAAAGAAGATGACGTCACACTTCACACAACACATGCTATATCATTATAGTTAAGAACCGAAATTTAAGTTTGTTTTCTTGTCTGATGGTTTCATTAACTGAAGTTTTTGGTTGGACGTGACATTTAGGAAACGTTGACCTGTTCAGCATTAGTAAATTGATTAATGAACAAACAATAGTCAACGCTGGATCCCTTTTTTGCCATCGCTATAGCTGCAGAAATAATTTACGAATTTCACTTTGGTAATGTTCCTAACTCCCTTACGAGATTCCTAAGGGACTACAGTATGGGTTTCTTCTAAAAAAGAGTGAATAGGTTTTACGCACTCGTGATCCCCCTGGTATTGCAAGCTACGGTAACCGTTTACCATCAGGCGGACCGTAAGTCTGTTTGTCGTGATATAAAAAAAAAATTATAATTCCTGGAAAACCTACGTAAGGCACAGCAAAATTTCTACCTCAAATCAAATAGCCCGAGCCTCAAAGAACCTCTACCCTACAGAAAACTGCTGCTTTATGGGGGGAGAGGGAAATATCTGTGCTGGTACCATTCAAGGGCAGGAAAGGGAGTCTATTTCCAGGTTTCCAGCAATAGACCAAAAACGCTTTCTTTACGTGATTTAAGAAACCTTTCTGCAAAATTCTGTGTCTTAACTACATATTGATCAGTCAGTCGGTGTTGGTTTTTATCCATAACATAGTAATTTTATTGCGTGATAGATTATAAAGATGTGCGTGTTAACAAAAACCTGTATAACTTGACAATTGTAGTTTGTGAAATTGGCTGCTAATTGACCAGAAAATATCGCAAATTGTACCACTTACGCGGGAAAATTATTTTCATGATTATACTGTTTTTACCAACTAATAGACACCTAAGTTTTTTGCGGAGTTGTTAAAAAGTAATCACCAGTTTTAGTATCATCATCATTTCAACCCATAAATGTCCCACTGCTGGGCATGACTCTCCTTCAAAGATTTTGGAGGGAATTTAGCCTACTACACCACGCTGGCCTGGGTTGGTATAGGGTTTTGTTTCGAATTTTCCTTTTCTCGCAGTGCTCTTATCTGCTTAAGGTAGGTCCCTTAGTCGCCTTTTACGACTCCCACGGGTTGAAATGGGGTAGTGACTTTATGTATTCTTAATCCGTCACTACACGGACAAGTAGTTTTATTATATCTATTCTCTAATAAAATTATCATTTCTTCTACTGAAAGGTCTTCGGTGACTGGTGGTTATTTTTGGTTTTGGATTACCTCTGTAATATAGAAGTCTACATGGGTGGTTCAGTTGTTAAATGATACGATGCGATGCGAAATGGTTTATGATCCTCGACGCAGGCCACCAAAAATATTATTCTGTGCCAACTAACTGTGAAAAGGGGCGGCTTTGTCCAAATTCTACGAGACGATAACAACGTTTATGTCTGAACAATTAGAAACAACTAAGTATGTAATGTAAAATTCAGTTGTAAATCGTAATCTATAATTAACTAGCTTTCGCTTGCTTCTCCATCCGCGTAATATGTCGATAAAAAGTAGCCTATGTGCTA
Source organism: Laspeyria flexula (assembly GCA_905147015.1). Lineage (NCBI taxonomy): Eukaryota > Metazoa > Arthropoda > Insecta > Lepidoptera > Erebidae > Laspeyria > Laspeyria flexula. Next base: position 951,300 of record LR989974.1, read on the forward strand.
TTCCAGACTGTAATCTATCTGTATGGCAAATTTTATAGAGATCCTTTCAGCCGTTTTGAAGTGATTAAATAACAAACATACATCCATACATCCGAACATAATATTACTGTAACCATTTAATATTGTGATATTGTTAATCCTTTTTAGCTCTTTGATTTTTTCTAGAAAGACATAGAAATACAAAAAGGAAAACAAAGACAATCATTGTTCAATAGAATTATAATTACCCACGATTCTATAAAGAAGACGTGTTTAATATATGGTTACAGTCAGTTACAGATATGTAATAATCAATTTCTATTGTTTTTAAATGTACAACAATCCATTCTTTAGGGGAAGCCCAGAAGTAAAGTGGTAAGGTTAGTCATGGGAAAATAGATCTTAGGTACTCTCTGATACAAGAAGCAAATAAAATAATAGCAACGCTATACTCATTCGCACATCTATAGGTCTATCATTATATTATAATTTTTTTTTCATTATATTACATAGCTCATTCTATGTATCTATAGGTATCTGTGCGAAGAAAACAGAAAAAAAGAAAACACATTATTTCACCAATCACAGTATTAGGTACAATTTTTCGCTAGGCGAACGTGTGCCTATCTAATAAAACCTGTCTCTGTTATGCGCTAATAACATAAAGCCGTGTCACATGGTTATAAACTTGCCTTCCACAGAGGTGCCCTTGGTGGATTCCAACCGTGTGTTGTAAACAAAATTTACGCGAATGGCAACCAAGCTCCCACCAAGGTCACTCTGTTGGAACGCAAGTTTATAACCGTGTAGAACACCTAATAAGATCGATACTCCCTATCGATAATTTTAACCGATTATTTGTTTCGCAGGTAACCTCGACATGTGCTTAGCCTCTCGGCTGTCAACGCAAGCGAACCTTGGCAACATGAACTCACCGCGAGAAGTTGTATCTATGGTTGTTGGAAACATATCACTTGTGCAGGTAAAACATGCTTTATGTATACTGTTATAATAATAATAAAGAGTTTGACTGTTTGGTTGGTTGGTTAAACGCGTTAATCTCAGAAACTACTAGACCGATTTGAAAAATCTCGGGTTGGATTGCCCATTTATCGATATATAACATTATGCTACGGTTAATAGGAGCTGAGCAGTGAGGAAACAAAGAACGACGAGAGCGAAACCCAGGGGAGTTTAATATAAACATAACATTATGACAGCCACATTTCTCCTGCTGGCTACCAATCATACCCTGTGATATTATCATAGGCCCCTCGTGGCATTGTGGTACTAAGATATTCGTTACGATCATCGAGGTTAAGCAACGTTCGGCAAGGTCAGCCCATGATGGGTGACCATTTGTGGCAATTTCATTCTCGAGCGTCTCCGTGCTTCGGAAGGCACGTGAAGCCGTTGGTCCCGGTTGTACTTAATATGGTAGTCGTTAAGTCAAATTAGAAGCCTTCTAGGCGACTTGATAAATTCCATCACTAGGGTCTGCGTCAAGCCCATAGGTACAATAAGAAGAAGCACCATGCATATTATTCTAGACGCCCGCCGAGTGAGTAAATTTAAGATAGTAAAACACAATACCGTTTTTTGCCCGTTCCGGGGATCAAACAAGAGACTTAGAACCGAGCAGCCGTGCATCGTGGCACGTTGTGAAGTCGGTGATGTATTACGTTGGGTACTTACTCGTCGTAGATTTCCACTATACGACATCATATAGTTTTTTCAAAGTCTAGATTTCGAGACGGCCTGTCTATACGATACGCGGAAGGTATTAATCTTGAACAAAACGCACAATTACTGAGGAAACAGTCACGTTAAGAACGTATAATCTTTGAAACAGTCATTAGGCTTACACTCACGTGCCTCTCACACGATCAATGCTTACTCTCTGCTTGTATCACGTGTGTCGAAGCGTGAATAACTACTACTGTCCCTTTGACAGAGCTGCACGGGAAAATTATACTTGTTAATATCGATATAATTGACTGTCACCAGCCCGCATTATTTATTATATTTCTTTTTTATTTTATTTAAAGTCTTTTTATAGCAATTAACTGCATTTTGAACAGAGTGTTAGGAGAGGCCTACGTCCAGCAGTGGACTGCAATAGGCTGAAATGATGAATGATGATGATGATGAACTGCATTTTATCGTAATTGATCATAATTTTGTATTACATTACTAACATCTAAGTTGTAAATATTTTATAGATAATATATTGAGATGCATGTATTTAATTTATGTAATTTAATCTATTAGCTAATTAATTTACTTATTTTGTTGTAATTTTACTTAAATATCCAATTTTAATTTTATTATATTTTGTATTTTGAATGATTTAATCTGTAGTGAGAGTGATGTGTATACCTATAATTGATTTATTTACTGAACCTTGATGAAATACTGTTCCTTTTCTATGATTTTATTGTAAATACGTTATTGGTGTACCTTATTAAATAAATAAATTATGCCAGCGCGAAAGACTCAAAGATATAAGTCTCGTCTCACCAAACCGTTTGAAGCACTGCGGATAGGATAGTAACGCACGTGTTTAATTACAGCCGGCCTCGTCAAACAGTTAGCAACTAAACTAAATAAAGATAACACGTAGACCACACAAGGTGGCTCTCCCAGATAGTGGGTTCGACACCCGATCTTTGTTTACAGGTAGCAACACGAGACACATCGTTAAACAGTTAGAACTTGTTGTCATGTCAACTAGAGTCGTGAACTTGTGAACTATTATTAGTTATCTTGGTTAAGGCAAATAAAATTAGATTTAATTATCGTATTTTAGTAACAACACTTTATCGCATTTTTATAAAGAAAGGTAAAAATGCGAGACAAAAATATAAAATATTTTTCGCTTTTCTTTATTATGCCACTGCTCAGCTCTTATTGGCCATAGTGTGTAAGTAGTGCCTTTAACCTTCCTCGATAATGGACTATCCAACGCTAAAATAATTTTTCAAATCAGACCATTAGTTCCTGAGATCTTAGCGTTCAATAAAACAAACAGACAAACTAAACAGCTTTATAATCATCATCATAATTTCAGTCTATTGTAGTCCACTGCTGGACGTAGGTCTCTCCTAACACACGCCATAGCACTCTGTCCTCCGCCATCCGCATCCAGTCAGACCAAGCGACTTTTTTTAGGTCGTCGGACCGTCTAGCTGGATGGCGTCCTACTCTACGCTTACCGAGTCGCGGTCTCCAACACACTTTATTATATTATAGAATAGCTTTATAATATTAGTATAGAACTTCTATAGAACTTCTACTTCTATAATAGAAGTATAGATTATGCTAGTTCAAATAACGTTTGAATAAGTAGTTTTCTTGTCTTTATTTTACATGTGCTAGAAACATAATCTAGTCCTTTTGAATAAACATAATATCTTTAAGACCGAGGCTATAGCCATTGGGCACAATTCCAAACACTATAAATTGTCAGCATAACTATTATAACGTCCTTTCTACACATGAGTAGATAAATAATGTTAGTAGGTTATAGGTTGTTCATCAGCAACCCATTAATGTCCCACTGCTGGGCTCGGGTCTCCTCTGCTCTATCTAGAAAGGTAAGAGTGTTTAGGCCACAATCCACACTCGCTGCACTAATGCGGGCTAAATGGATAAGTGACCGGGGTGCTAAGTATACATGCGGTCCGATTTCGATTCCGACCAACAGTACCAATGTGGATTTACACTACTCATGTGATTTACCAACTGCTGATGGTGAAAGAAAACTCAGACCTACAGATAGAATTACTTCATACCAGCATTGGGCCAGCGTTTGTGGATTATGCCTTCAACTGTCTCAGTTCTCTAGATAGAAGAGAGGAGACCCGAGACCAGCAGTGGGATATTAAAGGATAGCTGATGATGATGATATTACGTATTTCTTTGTTCAACATGACCGAAGTGTTAAGGAAATTTCGATAGATTTTTTCAATAGGATTCTTTAGAAAGAAAATACTTTTATTTTATTCCCCACAAACTATGCTACATGAAAACTAAATAGGTCTATAATTTAAAATGTAGGTAAAAAAAAAATTTCATTAATTTTAATGGAGACCAAAATGGCAATGTTATTTAGCTATGTAATTATAACTAAACAGTGCAGTAATTTGAACTTATATAATATTATGTTAACGGAAATATATGTAATCCGTCATTGTATACAATTCCTAGAAAAAGTATGTAATTACAAAAATTGTACGGAAATTTGTGAAGTAAATTATATTAAACACAGGACATCTATACATTTCCTAAATAGCAATCGGAAATGTAAAACATTTGAGATATCAATGGGTACGCGGGGATAGCGGGGCGAGGGGAGGGTATTAAACTTAACAACCCCCGATTCAGAGCAATCTGACTCGGACTGGTTAGGTTAGGGTTAAGTTTTCTCAAACCACCCAGAAGTAGGAGCCCCGTGAAGTGGGGCTTCGGCGACCTATGCTCGATAGCTAAACTTACCACCCCCCGATTCAGAGCAATCCGACTCTGACTGGTTAGGTTAGGGTTATTTTGAAACATATATAAATATAAAAAAGTACTTTATTCTAAAGGTAATATTAACTTTTCAGGTGCAAGCAATAGTAGCGGCGACGGTGGTGTCAGTGTTCGCTATAGTGGTGAACACAATAACGGACCGAGCCATCAACTGGTCCTACGTGCTGCTCCTCATTGCCTGTGCTGTCTTCACAGCCACCACCACCTGCTTCGTGTTGGGTAAGTCCATCACATATTACTATGCCATTATGTAGATTAGATTTGAACTCAACATCACTGGGTTACTCCTATTAATTACAACAATTAATCGTTAAATTATTATAAGTAAGATTTTATAACAAGATGTAAATATTTTATTAGCCAACTATAATCCACCACAATTTAAAACCGCCGATCTAAAGGCGGAGACACATTACTATAGTGTGGCGCGCCAGAGACGCCCCTGACGCATATCGGTTTCATAGATTTTATATGGTTAGGGACACGACATACTAATGTGTCTCTAACCATATTAAATCTAAGAAACCGATATGCGCCAAGGGCGTCAGGGCGTAATCTGTCTCCGCCTAATGTATTGAATTCAAGTGAGAGTATATAACGAGCTGTGCAATAAGATTTGAAAAAAAAACAACTAATTTCTTCATTAGCTCGGTCATGTTGATATAAAAACTGTGTTTACACTTATTGATTTGGAATACCGACTATAATTATATGGAATCTACTTAAGTATCTACTTATATTATATTATTATTTATATATATAACTATATTACACAGCTGAAGAGTTTATTTGTTTGATTGCGATCATCTCAGGAACTACTGGTCCGATTTGAAAAATTATTTTAGTGTTGAAAAGTCCGTTTATCGAGGATGGCTATAGGTTATATAACATCACGCTAAGGCCAATAGGAGCTCAATAAAAATCACAAATCAAGAAGTAAAATCTAGTAAAACTGTCAAGAAATTCGCTGCTATTCCTTACAGTCATCTAGTCAGTCATAATATTTGGTAACAAAACATATAAAACTAATGATTTAGTATCTTTATCTTGTATTTCTATGGACCTGAGTTTTGTCATCTATAGACGACATGGGCTAAGGGCACGCTTGCGCTTGTCAAGTATAGATGACGTTGGCGTTTAAAAGGTTAACCGCTTTAGCCGAAATTTAGAGGATACATAAGAGATTTATTTATTAGTAAATTGCACGAAGAAGTTAAAACAAATAATATTGCGCATTTCGCTGACTTACGACATACGTATATTTCTTTATGATGATTTAAACCGTTTTACATACAAAACGTAATAACAAAGCATACGGTGCTACGGTGTTATAGACGCAATTTTATGGCTTTAAGTAATTTCTTTACGTGCTTTGAATATATTATCACTGTTGTTTAGTTAGCCTATAGAAATATAATTGTCCATTTAAGATATCTATTACGTATGCGTTAAAACTTCTTCGTTGGTTTTCGAGATTCGTACCCGGGACAGGTCAAGCGAAAATAGGCAGGCATAAATTACGTGTTGAAGTATTTTGATGAATTTGTGAACGTACAGTATACTAGAGTAAAAACATCATAATGTTTTTATTATAATTACAAACTATTCGTCTACATATTCGCGCCGAAATTGTTGTTGAAATTTGCTATCTTACGTATTTATAACAATCCGTGTCTAATTTCATTTGAATCTTGTATAGTTCCGGGGCAGACCTACAAATATTTAGGTACGTTTTTCTAGCAAGTAATTTTCGATAGCATATTCATGCTCACTGTGGTGGAAATTATGTGAGGTTATATCCAGCGGTGGACGTCGTTGGGCTGATATGATGATGATGATTCGTAGGTAGGCATTTATGCATAAAGTTTTTTTTGAATTTTTCTCGTGTCTGTGTTTTTATCACATGCCACAAGAATGAAACACCCTGAGAAGAGCTAGAGCTAGGTGAGGCCTATGTCCAATAGTGGACGGCTTTGGGCTGAGATGATGATAATGATGATTTATTTATCATTTCTTTTATGTCCATGACTCGCAATTACCAATTTACCAGGTAGGCTTGTTTTAGTATTTTTTCATCTTATTATTTCTTGTTTCTATTACAGATTTCGTAATGGTGATGGTGATATATGGGTCACATAAGTTCAAAGTGAACCCTGACAACGTGGCGACACCACTAGCGGCATCTATCGGCGATATCGTGAGCAACACAGTGCTTGCTGTCACCGCGCAATACATGTACGATCAGATAAGTAAGTTCAAATATTAGATTATAGAATAGGAGTTAACTGATTAAAAGTTTTAATTGCGGCTTTAAGGCTCACACACGCTACTTGTAGCTTCGCAGATCGACGATTTCGCTGTATCGCGTTACAACGAGTCTCTGTATTCCATCGCAGAATTAAAGTCGCGTGTTTTAGAGATTCTGTCTCGAGAAGAGAGCCTCTAAAAACCAGTTAATACGCCGATCACCGATGCTAACAGTAGCTAGTCTGCGGGGGCCCTCAAATATGGTCGTTTTAATTTTTCAAACATTTGACTGCGACATCGAATCCAATTAAATCGATGTCGAGATTCCGATGTTACCGTGACTTGTATTTGTCTCGGTATTTTGGATAATTTGGATTATAAGTCACGATTTTTCCCCAATCTGGCAGCCTTCCACAAGGCTTTTGACGTTTTTGACTGTCACCGTGGCGCAGTGGTTAAGGTGGTCGCCTCCCCACTACATCGCCGTGCTGGGTGACGTGGATTCGATTCCCACACGAGACAAATATTTGTGTGATTCATAGATATTTGTTTCTAGTCTGGGTTTACTTTGTGTCCGTTAGTTTCATGTTTGTAAAGCTCCCCGCGACACAGGGCTAGTTCAATAGTGCGGGCGTTGTCTTTTAAAAAAAAAGGCATTACACGAGATAACAATGTACAAAGAAGTACCTACCCGCATTACATGAGCTATGGGATACAACATCTAACAACGCTTCATTTAAAGACAGTTTTAGATTACAGTACACGATATGTCACTTACGTTGTTTTACATTAACAGGGCAGCTAAATATGGATTATGCTTATTGCTTTTAATATTCATTTTCTTGATTTCAACATGTAAGCTCCGAAAGTGTTAATACCATTTACCATGTTATACTATTGGGACAATTGAATCTGTTAATAATGTATGGAAACTTTCAATATAACAAGGAACTGATGATGAAGGAATCAAAAGAGGTAAGCTGGGTAGTAGAAACGTTAGAATTAATCGTGTATTTAGCATGAAAGACATTATTTTCTAATAGCGTTATGAAATAGAGAAATTATTTGGTTATCTTAATATCATATTCATTGATATAGGTAAGTTATGATACTGTTAGCAGATGGTAAGACACATGACTAGTACATCTGCCAACAGTACAATATTATAAAAGTATAAAAAACATATAAAATAAAACTAAAAAATTAGATTCCAGCGAATTGAGAACCATATTTTTTTTAAGCTGGTTAAATAATCAGAAATCCCCCTCCCACGTTACACTACTTTACATTAATATTAGCTTTCGTGCGGGGCTTTGCTCCCGTGGCTCTTTGTTTGGCCACTATTCCGCTCCTATTGATCATAGCGTGATGTTATATAGCCTATAGCCTTCCTCGATAAATGGGCTATCCCTATTAGCGTTCAACAAAACAAACTCCTCAGCTTTATAATATTAGTATAGAAATAGCTCCTATTTGTTGGACAGCTGATACGATTAGCAGAAGCAATACGAATAACATAGCTAGCTGTCATATTAGCATATCGTGTTAAATTGCGATCTAAAACGTTTATATTCGGACATTTTCAAGGCACCACGATTGTAGGAATGCTTATATTCACGTGCAAATTAATAATATCTTAGGATAAATATCTCATTAGCACGTTCAAGCATGTTTATCTTTGAATCGTATCTAGTACTGATCTAGATCAATTTTATTTATTAGTAGTTAACTTCATATTATCTACACTATTTAAAATTATCTTTAAAGTTGAAACTTTGATTGTAGGCGTATTTAGCAAGTCAACGTACCCATACCCAATCCTTCTTTAGTGTACCATATCGTAATTCACTTTAGATTTAGTTTTAGCGAAAACATATTTAGGTATTTTAGATTAGATGCATCGGTGGAACTACTGCGCAATAGACCCTGGGTTCGATTCCCGAGTTGGGCATTAGGTTTATAATTTATATACTTAATTCCCAATCTCAGCCCGGGGTTTGAAAATATGCCTAGTTAAGAGGGGACACGGACGGTATGGATTTTCATACAAAAGTATTCTCTCTCCTGTTTTCTTGCTGAAAAATAATTTATTAAAATCTGCAGTTGACTTGAGCCTGTCATTTCCTTCTTTTCAAAAACTAATAGATTAGTAAAACAAATATGAGCCGTCAAATTTTACAACTTCTACTGCCGTATTAAGAGGAGTACCAGACAAAAGCGAAGAGCTATTAACATTAAAAAAGAATCATAGAAACCAGGCCTATGAAAATTTTGATATAAAATATAATAGAATCGGCTCAGTTTTCGAGGAGAAAAAAGAGGAATATGAAACGTCAACTTCGACAAAACTGTTGTCTTTTAATCTGTCCAGCTAAGTTGACTTTATCACACTCTAGGGTTGCAGACTTGAGGTAAGGGTGCAACGCGACGGCAATAGATTCTACAAATACTTATTTTTAAAATTTCTTGCAAACCACGTCGTGTGATACACCTCTGCCTAATTCTTCTAGAGAAAAGGCGTAAGGTGCATTAAAGGCTATTTGTATGCTTTTTAGAGGCTTTTGCCAAATTGATATCCATAGCAACTTGCCTAAACTTCACCATTTTTTTTTTTTTACTTGGGGAAATGCCTGACGCATACCCCTCGGTCTTGGGGAAAGAACCGAGGGGTTATGTGGGGCTCGCACCCACTAAAACCCCAAGGTGTTCCTCTCGTCGCGCTCTGCTGTGGTCACGGGAGCGCAGGAACATTCGTCCGCGGCCTAAACTTCACCATAAACTAACCAATAGATTTTTTCTTCCAGAAATATCACTATGGCAACCCATAGCATTGATGTGCGTCTACTACAGCTTGCTTCCCTTGTGGGTGTTCATCGTATGGCGTAACAAGTACACCAAGAAGGTCCTCACCAGTGGATGGACTCCAGTCATCTCTGCATTGTTTATCAGCGGGTATATATATATTGTTAACTATTCCAGTAAATTCTATAACTTGGAACAACAATACTAGAATTTTGAAGTCTCGAACTACAGGCTACGTAAAAGAAGGTACCAATCACCAACTACTGTTCTGAATACACAATACTTTTATGAAAGCAATACTTAAACATTATTATCATTAAAGATGAAAACGTAAGCCAGATTTTCGTGATTGATCACTGTCCTGTCTACTGATTATGATGATGGGGTTTTTACTGTTTTTAGTAGCTCTTCTGGTTTTTTATTGTTTGCTTAGCCGTCCGCTTTTATACTTAATATCTGAATAGTGTTTTATCATTATTTACAACAATAACTACAACAAAAATGTTACATATTTCCAATTTTCGTGTTTGCATATATCGGATATCACTGCATACATCTGTGGTATTTCAAAGAATAATGTAGTTTTACTTTTCTACTACTCTGTGTAAAATCCCTACTTGGCACTTTTCTGATTACCTTCATTTAAAAACTTAAAAGCTAAACCATTAAAATATGGTTTTTTAAACACAGTATCGGAGGTATCGTGCTCGACCAAGCCGTGGACCGGTATCGAGGCTACGAGGTATTCCAACCCATCGTCAACGGCATTGGAGGCAACTTGGTGTGCGTCCAGTCTTCACGTCTCGCTACCAACCTCCATCAGACAGCTATCCCTGGCATTTTGCCCGAGAACACCAGGCTTATCGAGTGGCCGTGGAAGACGCTCTTCTTTGGAAGTAAGTTTACATTTTACATAAGAAAAACCATTGGCTAAAGGTGAAATAGAAACATTGTGAGAAAACTTACATACCCTAGAGAAAATTCAAAGGCAACGTATGTCGCTTTATCTTACTCATAGAGAAAAACAGAGAAGGCATAAGAACTGCCTCGCAAAACTTTCGCAGTCTAAAACGACCATAGTTCAAAGTTAACTTATTAAGAAGAAAAAATACAAAGTGCATACCTAAAACAGTGACAACAAAAGATACCTTAGTAAAGAAACAATCCTCCTAACTAGTACTTACTTAATGATTTGTTTAATTTTGCAGCTGCTGCAGCTAAAGTGGCTCGCATGTTGCTGACACTGGCTGTGTTCGGTCAGATCGTGTTCATGATAGTCGCCGACTTCGTGTACCAAGGCATGGTGACCATACAAGTGCCCTTCGGAATCACATACCTCGTGTGTGCTTTGTTACAAGTGAGTAATACCTAGTTACATTTTTTTCGGTCGGCAACGCGCTCGTGATGCCCCTGGTATTGCAGGCGGATACCATCAGGCTGGCCGGTCGCCTGTTAATATGAAAAGGACAAAGTCGAAATAAAAAATCCCTGAACAAACCCGTGTGTCCAACGTGATAACAACGTTTGTTGATTTCTATACGAAATTAACGATGCTAAACAAGTAATGGAATAATTTAAACCCACGACGAGACTTGAACCCGTGACCCCGCCATTCCGTGTGCAGTGCTCTGCCTATTGAGCTACGCAAGTGGACGTGCAAATGGAGGGATATCGTCCGTAGGTTTCTGTAACGAGCCACGGTGATAAGTAGCAAAACGTTTTTATGACGTCATCATGTTAACAGGTATAAATTCGATCTCAGGGACGTCTACCCTCGTAGCTCAGTAGACAGAGCACTGCACACGGAATGGCAGAATCGCGGGTTCAAGTTATTTGAGACTGTTATTGATACTGTTATTTTGAAATTTCAATAAATAATCGAGTTTTGGGTTAAAGTTAATAGCACAGCATATTTAATTTCCAGGTAATGGTGCTGCTCTACCTAGCCTATATCCTGGTGCATCTCATGTGGAAAAAGAAGAAGGATCCTGATAACGCAGCTATCCCCTACCTCACCGCTCTTGGCGATCTCCTCGGCTCCGTCTTCCTAGGTCTTGCCTTCGTTATCCTGTCACTCTTCGGCTTGGAGTACGGTAACAACGTCCAATGAACTTCTGGAACATACTAGAAGGATTTAATCTAAGGGAAAGCTATTGATCTTAAGTCAAAATCTGTCAGAATTAGTTTTGGATGTATAATGAATTTTTTGAACTCTTGTCTTGTATTTTGGGATGATATTTATCGAAGGTCCGGCTATTCGGTCCTTGGTGACAAGGTTCTGAGAGTTCCTTGCGTGGTCAAGACTGACTGGAAGTGGTCTTGATGTTCCTTAACGTAGCTGGGCACGGTATGCGTAGCTATCCAAAATGATATTAATACCAAAGTTTAAGGATTCACTCTTCACCTCATACCAGCTAACGATGATTTTTAGATGTGCTTTTTAGATAGATAGAATTTATCCTTTCCTTTTATATACTTATTCGTGGAAATTAGTTAAATTTAATAATGTCCGGACAGTATTGAAAAGTAATAACTAATATTAATGATGGTCAATTTGGTGTGCCAATGTATCTTGACGACTTAATAATTACGACTACATATTTAACGGGGCAGTATTTCAAAATTTCAAAGATTTATCGTTTTTTTGTGTAATTTATTATTTTAAAGACGTAGTTATAGTCGTTATTAATATTTTCTCTGGTAAGAGATGACATCTTGAGAGTCAAACTGTGATATGGATGTAGTAGTAGTGAATACAATTATTTTAACTTTTGACATCACTTGAATGGGATGGACAATAAACTTTTAAGGGACGTGAAACTGTTTGAAATTTGATAAATCTTGAAGATTCATTGCGTTTTATAGCGCTATGGTATTGACTCTCTTTTTTGTAATTATTTATATTGTTTTAGACTTAGGTCCCAAAAATGCTTATCTGTGAATAATCTTATGAATTTTTAAAACATTTAATTGATATGTGTTTGCAAATATGAATATTATCCTGATTGCTACCGCGATATTTTCGCAGACACAAATGGGACTCATATCCAAATGTATTGGCATGTTTTGTAGATGAATTTGTAGATATATGTTGTACATATTAACTTCTATATCACCGTGTATTGTTGCTGTAAGATCCGTTAGTACTTATGTGATATTGCACTGTTTTATTTTTACTTAGGTTTTGAATAAACTATGCTACAGTAAAAATGTTTTATCAAAAATCTTACAAAAACACTTCTAGTTGAAAAAGGTTGAGATGAGTTTATTAAGCAATATATGTGATGATAAACAATACTAAGGTTGAAAATTAGAAAGCGTCAATGATCTTACGACGTTTTTCTACGGAAGGTCTTAAAGATTATTCTAGTGATATTTTTTATGTTTTTATAATAAGAATTAGATACTAGAAAATTCAATATCTTCACCATATACGACTTTAACGTGTTTTCTAAAATTATTTATAGCAACAATAAAGCAAATTATATTGATTCGCACGTCTTATCAATAAAAGACGCACAAGGCAATCGTTTTGCAATACATTCAAGGTTTAGTGTAAAACAACGTGTTGCGAAACTAACACATGAACAGAATTGTGATAATGTTTTGATGCACTAGTGATATGTATTATCTCTCGATGCTTGATATAAATCTTCAACTTCTACTTCTTCTATTATCTTAAGTTCATCATAAGCACAGAGACTAAGCATTGCCTTCCGGCGTAGCAATTCTGCCAGCATGCTGGGCACTTTTCTCTCATATAGCGGCAGCGATGCGGACGAATTTTATAATGCCGTGTTCAAATTTTTACCCCCCTTTTTTTCTATTTCATTGTTTTTTTTTAGGTTTATTAATATAAACTTAATTGTAAACCACCGTAAGTCCAAATTAGATAATTATGGTACATGATGTAGAAGATGTAGTACGTAGGAGGGGTCGAAATATAGAATTTTATTGTGTATTTAAACTTTTGTTCGTGGTTGATGAAGAATGCGACGAAGTAAATGCTAACTATAATAATATATATAATATTCTACCACATTCACACAGCGCCATCTAGTCCCAAAGTAAGCAATTATATTTGCTTGTGTTTTGGGTACTAAACAACTGATATACTACTTAAATACATTTTTTTTTTGTTTGTATTTTTGTATTATAGATAAATTCCACCCAGACACAGAACAAACCTTTATACTCATCACACAAAGATTTGTCCTGGGTGGGGATCGAACCCACGACCTCCGGCTTAGCAGTCAGGGTCACTAACCACTAGACCAACAGGCCAGTCTTCAGCTCAGTCAGCTAACTTGGCATATTATACGGGATGTGTATACTAATTAAAAAGCAATTTAACATTTAAGCCTAAGAAGACTAAGGCCCTCTTTTGTGTCTGTCAGATAAAGTGTCTGTTAAACTGTTTGGAACATAATGTACCGATTTTTGGCTTAATTTTCATATAAGTTCATATCGGATAGTTTATCAGAAATTTATCTGCTAGTTATGTAAAAGAGCATGAATGTTAAAAATGTATTTCCATGATAGTTTCAGTTGATGAAACCTAAAAATATAATATAGTAAGGGTAAAAAAACTGGTATGGTCTATTCAAAACCTAAGTTTTAGTTATTATATCTTAGTTGATAGTTTAGGAAAATGAGTACAATAAAGCAATTACGTAGTTATTAAGTTTAAGAGGCCTGAAGTAATTTATTGATATAACTCGGTATCGATGGATTATAACTATTGTAACGATTACTCCCAATCGATTAGTATTAGACAAGCATTTGAACTGGATGTAGAAAATAATATAATTATTAATTAGTATCACACAATTGTCTGTGAAATCTCTGGTGCGTAAAAAAAAACAAAAAATTGGACCCATTTATTTTTCTTCTACCTCCGACGAAAAATCACTTCGAGTTATTTTAAATATTTTCGAGTGTGATACATAAAACTAAAGTTATTTTCTTAGAAAAATTATTAAAAATAAAAAAATATCGCGTATTTTTAGAGTACAATCCACCACACAATATGATGTCCTGATATTGTGTGGTTGATTGTACATTCCCATGCTACAGTTTTTTTATGTAACCTATTTTACAAATATTAGGTATGAAATTTCTTTTTGGACTTTTAATATCTCGAAACAATACCTTATACTTATATCACCACTTACTGATAACTGTCAGGTTTCATATTTAATAAAAATCATGTCAATAATCTGTCATTTATCGGATAGGTTATCAAAGACTTATCAGTAAGTAGGGAAATAGGGCCTTTATTGTTTATTTTCTGTTTTTCTTGAATGAAAAGATAAAATACAAAACTTGCTCTTGTTTTATATTTTGAAATGAAAAAAAAAACAACTAACTTTCGAGATAATAAACGCGAGTGAACAATATGTGACTATACTGCAGTAATATTAAGATATATTTTTGAATGAATGAATGTGATATAAATGAGATTTTAACTTGTATAATGTATATAGTGAATTGTTATGTAGTACGTAAATCACAGAAAAAACTGCTGTTGATAGTTAATAGAAACGCTTGCCTTTCTATAGGTTACACACTATCAATTAAATTATAATAAATACAAAATTAATTATAAATTGCAAAACAAAATGATTTTTCATTTTTATATTTTGCCTCCTAATTGATTGATAAAAGAAATTTCACTGATTATAATTTTAGTTGAACTAATAAATATTAGAATACGTACTATTCATTAAAATAACATAATATGTGAAGACACTACCTGTCGTAGTAAATAGATGTAACATGAGATACGCGTGGTATTTTTTATCTTATGTTAGTTAATGTAAGATTTAAATTGCTTAGTAGTATTTTGTAAGTTAGATCTTTTTACTACGGAGTTGAACCGAACCATCCGCAGTTTTTATCAAAAATAGAAAATGATGTTGATAATTGCTACTGATTCTAAAAGTACTTATGATTTTTTGGTGTCTTATTATTTATCCTAATTATTAATATGACTGAAAACAAAAAATATGTCCTTTTTAATTTTTTTAATAGGTATTAAAATATAATATGTTGCTGATATTATTAAAATAACTTTAAAAATAACAGCTAATTTAATATACAAGTAAGTATACTCTTGAAAACGATTTCTAAACGGCAATATTTTCCATCCTTTTCAGACGTATTTATATTTCAAAACGTTGCAAAAGTAATATTCAATCGTATAGAAATCGTTTGTCTAAGTAGATGCTCCAATAATATAACCATCCATTTTATTGTTTTATAACTTTTTAATTTCGTATACAGGTGCCATTAAACGTACCCAATATTTTAGTTTATTGTTATAAGTAACCATACGTCCAACAGCAAAATAATTTCTGACCTAATTGTATATTTTTTTAAATCTGGCAATAATGTAATTTGAAATGAAATCTGAGTAAATTATATACTAACACACATTGTGTCCGCAGGCACGGACTTATTAGCTATATATAACGAAGGATACTATGTACCTATGTATGCCTGTTTCCTAAAAGAGGCTCTAAGCGTACCTTATAAGAGCTATTTTTCTAGTTAGTTACTTGAAAAGAATTCTAAAGCCTTTAGTAATTATTTAATTACATACTACATTTTTGTTTTACTTACTAGGCAAAGTCGATATGTACGATCCATCGATAGTACGCTATTACAAGGATACAAATGTTTATTGAAATTAGGCTTTAGAACAGAATATTTCAAAATGTAAGAGCCAATAATTTATTATTAATTTCCTCAGAATGTTGGTAATATACAAACATTCCTAAACGCAGCTTTTTATGAGATTTAATTTTGTTAATGTTAAGTTTATACCATCAATGTATTCCTATTGTGATGTCCAAAAATAGTGTGATGTAATTTTTATTTGAAAATAAAATGAATTATCGATTTAATTTACTTGTTTTATTTTGACATTGAATCTCACAATTCACATTTAATTATTGAGTTTTCGTATGATTTTTTTAATAACTGTCGAATAAATGTCGATTTCCCGAGTAAACCCTTTGTAGATAGAACATCATTGTATAACGTATAAAATTAAATCTAATGAATGCCTTTTAATTTACTGTACTCCATGCTAAATTGTGTAAGCTAGAAATCACAAGCTTTAAAGAACTATAATAAGTTGTGAACAACGCCATCTATTACACATTTATGCACGATTAGTTTCGGAAAATTCCAACAGATGTCATTAGCACATTCAGAATTCCTAACACACACATTTTCACAATCAGCTGTTGATTAGCTTTTAACTGAAATTACGTAGATGGGGTTGACTTATTCTTAAAATAAAATAGTGAATCTGAAAGAATGAAAAAATAAGAAATAATGAGTTATTAAAAAAGAAAATGTGGAAGAATTTTGAGAAAATTTTTAGGCTGCTAACCGATGACGGTGGCCGTTGGTTGCAGGCGTCACAAAATCGCTTGCAGTGGCGGAAATTAGGTGCCTATGTGGCCTATATCCAGCAGTGGGCATCATTGGACTGATATGATGATGATGATGATAATTAATAGATGGTATGGTACTTTAGGCAGTTTCTTACTATCAATATTTCCAATTTATTGTGACCTACATTTCTTTTGAGGATAAAATATAAAGTAATTTCCAAGCTACTATGTAATTTGAAACAATGATTTGATTTCAAATGTACCGTTGTCATATTGATCAAAAGATGAATGAATAATAAAAATATGGCCTCGCTTCTTTGATGTTTAATTTACAATAAAACAATATGGAACCACTTGAATACCGTCCGCAACCGTGAACAGACACAATCTCGTACGCGAACTATTTCTTTCTCGTTTCCTGTTCGATTTTAGAGCGAGACAGAAATACTACTACTATTCATAATGTCAAACGTCATTGGTAACTGAAAAGCAAACAAAAGATGAACGCGAGCTTTTACAGTTAAGAAACAGTACATATTTCCATCGGCAGAGGCGCCACTGTCGTTTAAAAATACGAACGAAAAATGATAAATAGGTTCACGAAACGTACACATTTATTTGAAGGGAACACATTTTATAGCTAAAATAAATCATGAAATGGCCGAATAATAGTTTTATACGTTTAAATAGCTTTCAATGTCACGAGAGTTTTTAGCGAGATGTCCACTAGATAGATACGAGTTTATATTGTATAGATTAGGGAGTATAGTTGGAAAATGTGATAGTAAGAAAAAGGCGCTACACCTGTTCGTAGCGGGCGAGTAGTCGCCTCGTCGTCGGCCGTACGATCGTTATGGCGTGCGCGTGTACCGCGCCTGCGTCGCCGACGCTGCGAGCCCGGCGCGCCTCAGTCGGCCGCGAGCACCGGGCCCCGGCATACCTTGCCCAAAAATCCGCCGCCTGAAGGTACACACCACACCCGTACTATTTTAAAACCGTTCGAGACATCGCGCATGCGAATATCGATCCGCCTCACTCGAAATGGTCCCCGTATCTAGGTTAACCGGCTAAAATTAAAGGTGCGTTCCGAATTCAAGGTTGAAACCGCCGGCGCAGCTCCGAAATAGAGCTATCGTGCATGGAAAATGGAAATTATGTACCCAACGCACGTTGTCTATAAGGGCGATTATCGTGTGCGTCACACGCGGTAATGGCGGACGGGAATTATGTAAGATTCGTACGTTGTTGTTTGAAAAAAAAAAGAGATTTCTGTGTACGTGTTGGGTATGTTCTGATAACTAAGTTTATCGATGTTTAATCGATAGAGCATAGAGTCGTTGTTCCGCGAGTGACGGTGTTGATAATCGTCGAGGCTTATTTTTTGTCAATATAACATATTGGGAGTGTCTCCGAGTAGTCAGTAAGTACCCGCGAGCAGCTCCTGAGCTCATACATCGCCTAAGATAAATATAAATCGAGCTGTCTGCTCCACATTTCACGCGAGATACAGTTAAAACCTAATACCCCACACTGGGAAATGTTCCACCAATATTTCCACGAGATTCTATTCTTTACACCACTTTTATTAGACAAAAACATTAAAACGTAAAGTATATTAATTAATTTCAATTGAAAATCACAAGTTTAGTACCTACCTAGTCATTAACAGCTTTAACAGAACTATAATAGCTAAATTTGCTTTATAAGCATAAGGACAAGCCACTAACGTTGCTATAATAACACGAAATTGTATACTCATACTACAAAAATAAATACTATATATCTCGCCAAGTTATTGATTCATACCAATTTATTGCCTTTCCCCACACGCTAGAATTCCTTAGGCTATTATTGATTTCCTCACGATATTAATAGAATAGAATCCAACACATTACTATCAAGTACAAACCAATCATAAATTCATTGATTCTTCATTCGTTCTAGTTGTAATTCTTGTACTAACCTAGAAAATAGCTTCGATATTTCCGTATACAATCGATAGATGTCGCTTCACGTCGCTATCGACTTTTCCTTGGGAAAGTCAGCATCAGAAAACGTGTTTTCCAATAAATAAAGACGTTAGAGACAAGATTTTAAATTAATTAACACTATTTAATGTAAAAAAGAGTTGCCAAAATTCTAATGGGTGATATTTGGCGAAAAAACATAAAACGATTGTTAATTTAATTGTCCCCAATTTAATTAGCTAATTTATTTTATTGTAATTTGGGAATATGTTAAAATCACGTGCCGTTTTTAATTACATTTGAACTATTAGCACATATGAATCACATACCCTCGTGAAAGTTTAGTTTCGAATATTTTATATTACTTCAAGTAAAATGTAATCGAAATAACCTTTTTACAAAGCTCTCTTCATAATATATTTACCCTTTTGAAGTATTAACATAGCACACGAAGTGGATTTTTAATCTACTTCAATAAAGAAAATTCTGTATTCTATACGTATGTGATGCGATCTTCTCTAAAATGAATATTTCATTCTACTTATTAATGAATATTTCATATTATATCTTCTATAAAATGAATCACTTGAATGATTGTTTTGACGTACATTTAGGACATGTTTTAGTAAAACATTAGATATATAAGCTCTTAGGTGCCTTAAGTCAACCCGAAACCCAATAATTCTAATCGACAATTAGTAGATTTGATAGATAAATATAATTATTATTGTATACCAAATTACATTTTAATGACATAATACATTTTCACTTATAATTATCAGAATAAAAGTAATTGATCGCAGATTTCATGGCTAGTCTTTATTCATGTCATTTACACAAGCCTATATTCGCTAAGGGGCAAGCAGAGATAGTTAAAATATCTATAAAACAATTTTTTTACACTGAAACTGAAAATCCACCTTAATTAATAAAAAACACCTACATAAAACATTTTATAAAACCAGGGGTAGAACTCAGAACCTCTTGCACAGCAATTGAAAACTTCTGTTTAGGGCAATAAGACATTATATTTATATATTATTTAAATACCCGTGAATGTTACCACACCGGGTATGTCAAGTGACTTACCATCTGCTGACGGTGAAGGAAAATATCGCGAGGAAACCCACATACCCTAGAAGTAATTCTAAGTGTATGTGTGGGCGCTGTAATAGTTTATTAACTGGGCCTCAAGTCTGCTAATTTGCGAGTGGCTCAATTGAATCGTAATTGGATCTAGCCGAAGTTACTACTTGTGACATTTGTGACAAAAGTCTCGTTGAAATCCTTTGAGACGTTTTGGAGTTTACCCCAAACAAACCGACAGACAAAAATATTACAAACTTTTTGTTTTATATAACATAGGTACCCACTTTCATATGCCTACCGTTAAAAGCTGTTATTATGATATTACAAACAGATATTTCAACTTTATTCATTTGTATTATTTAGGTAATCCCATAGGACACAAATGCTACATGCGAATGCCAAAAACATATTACACATACTGCCTTACTCAGAGACGATACTTTACTCTAAAGTTTATTTAGTAAAAACGTTTAATACTTAAGCCAATACCCATAAAGACGATTATTCAATGAAAAAAATGTGTTAATGACAGATTACTGCCAATTGACGTCTCTGACTGTGGTAGATAGCTACTTAAGAATATCTTTGATGAAAGCCAGCATGAACAGTGATGAATCTTTGCTAACACTAAGTTTCTGTTTTTGTGTTTCACAGTAACATATCAGGTCACACGCCACTGACATCACTGTGCGTGAGTTCGATTCCCAGACGAGACAAACATTTGTGTGATAGATGGTTTCGATTCTGGGTGTACTTTGTGTCCGGTAATTATATTTTTGTAAAGTCCCCCGCGACATATGGCTTGTAATCGTGTAAAAGAGTGGGCGAAATCGGTTTAAAAATCTATACTAATACTAGAAGTCGCGAGGGGCTTCGTTCCCGTCGTTCTTTATTTGGCCACTGCTCAGCTCCTATATGCTGTAGCGTGATGTTATATAGCATATAACCTTCCTCGATAAATGGGCTATCCCGCCCTAAAAGATTTTTTCAAGTCGGACCAGTAGTTTCTGAGATCCTAGCGTTCAACATAGTAGTAATGTAAATACTCGTCAATCTCAGTGTTATTTCTTTTTAACTGATGAGGGTTCTGTGAGTACTCCTAAAGAGTTATAAGTCCAAACTAGCTTTAGAAGCGTTGCCCAACTGTGGGACATTAAAGAATTTATGTTGTCTTTCTCTACGCCAGAGTATTTACCTACAATTTAACTTAAACGGAGCTTCGCTCCCGTCATTCTTTTTTGGCCACTGCTCAGCGACCGTAGCTTGATGGTATATAGCATATAGCCTTCCTCGATAAATGGGCTATCCAACACTAAAAGATTTTTTTAATCGGACCAGTAGTTTCTGAGATCTTAGCGTTCAACCACACAAACAAATTCTTCAGCTTTATAATATACTCGGCGCCCGGCGGACTAGTAATCGTAGTTACAGCTGTAAAACACGAAGTTGTTGGTTCGATATCCGCAGACGATCCGAGACACAGTATTTGTGAAGTCCAGATATAGTAGTGTACTTAATTGTGTTTGTAACAATTAATTATTGTTCTATTTAAAATCTATCGCCTCATCATTAAAATATTTAAATAGGTTCTGAAATACAAATGTAATTTTTTCATTAGCAAATTACACCCGTCTCTAGTTACAATACTAATTTTAATTAAAAGGTAAACAAATTAATTTTATACCGCCAAAAATGTGTCCCGTACCCCAATTTGCAAAGAAAACATTTTCCAAATGGCCTACTAAGGATTTCTCTTTGAAGTTCGCGAGAGAGACAACTAGATCTTAAATATGAGTGAACGAGAGGGATAGGCAATAATTCGGGTGTCCTTTCCTCACCACTAATTGACAACTTAGTGAATATTAAATAAACAGTGAGCATGTACATAAAAGTTTATCCTACAACGCAACGTTCTGCTGTCCTCCCACCACCCAGTTCCCAGCTCCCAGGCTCCCACACCCGCTAAATGTCAAAGTTCACACAGTTGGGAGGCTCGACGGCTCGTACCGTTCGATGTTCTTCTTATTATCCGTCGTTTTAATCTGTATTGATTTATTTTATTTAAGATAAACTGTTATAGCAATGAATAGTTTATTCGTTGATTAAAAATATATCACCAATATTTCTATTAAGATTTTTAGCGGTTACTAATTTTACAAGATAACTGTTACTTCCTGGATAGTATTTAGGATTTATTAGTAATTATTCGAAAGTTGGTTTTAAAAATAATTATAATTCTGAAGTATTTTTTTAAATTTTATATGTTTACGTATAGGTAAACATTCTTTAGTTCGTACACAATTTTTTTTAATATGAAATATTAAATAAATACCTAATATTATAAATTAATTTTATTTAAAAGTACCTATCTATTTTACTTAATTATTTTAGGTAAAAGAAAACGAACTAGATTATGAGAGTAGGTGGCAGCCTCCTACTCTCTTATAAAATCTAATTTTATTTTCATTAAACCAAGGTAAATTTAAATAATTGTCCTCATATTTATAAATGTGATTTAATTATAATTTTTAGGGTTCACATACCTGATATTGTGTGCTTAGGACACACGTTACCCAGTTTGTTTTGTTCTGCCGATGCCGCACAAATTTAGTGTTGTCACGAAGTACCTTTATTAATGTAAATGTAAATGTTGGACAACGACTGGCCTGTTGGTCTAGTGGTTAGTGACCCTGACTGCTAAGCCGGAGGTCGTGGGTTCGATCCCCACCCAGGACAAATCTTTGTGTGATGAGTATAAAGGTTTATTCTGTGTCTGGGTGTAATTTATCTATAATATGTATGTATTTACAAAAAAAAAATTTATTTAAGTAGTATATCAGTTGTTTAGTGCCCATAACACAAGCAAATATAATTGCTTAATTTGGGACTAGATGGCGCTGTGTAAATGTGGTAGAATATTATTATTATTAATGTACTCGTTCCTGTCCCCGGCTTCACTTGTGGTATATTGATATTTTTGAAGCATCGCATTGTAATACTGAGTAGTTCGTTCCAATCATCAAGGGAAAGCATGGGTCTCTTCCTAAGAATGTGGAGGAAATTTAGCCTAGGTTAGGTTGGTAGGTATAGGGATAGTTTCAAATTTTAAGTAACTGATAATAAAACAGTTATAGTATTGCTTATTTCAATTTATTACTCCTATAAAATAAATTTTATACATTTAAAACACAGCTACCGTCATGTTATGTATTAATTTGCTCAAAATATCATCATCATCATTTTAGCCTATTGCATTCTTTCCTTCTTTTTTTTCTTTTTTTCAGTGGATCCTTTTGTTTACATAAGGTTTTCACATTAAAATATAATATATTATGTTAATGAAAAAAATGTTAATATAAAACGCTGGAAAGATGATCTGTATTCATTTGTTTTTTTTCATTCATTTGACAAGGACTGGACAAACAAAGTATCAAATAGAAAAATATGGGAGATCTTGGGGGAGACCTTTGTCCAGTAGTGGGATAAAAGTGATAATAATATCACAGATTTACATACACATAAAAAAAAAACTTTATAAAAAGTATCGTGCTAAATGTTATGGTTATTTTAGCTTAACTTTATTTATAACTAAGAAATTCAATCAAGACGTATTTTTGGTTGCCTGATTTCCATATCGAAGAAGTGAAAAGTATTTATTGTTCATTAGTACTCTCAGTTTAAGAAAAGCTTACAAAAGCTGCACTGAAAATAATACACATGATACATTAAACCCCTTCAACTGAACTAAAATTATTCGTTTAAATGCATAAACAACCCGCAATACTCATAAAACATGAATCTTTTTGTTTACATATGGTTTTCACATTAAAAACTGCAATGTTTTTCATGAACATTGATTGATAATAAAACACGTGCCCTGTAACACATTAAACAAATATCTGAAACTAAAAAACGTAACATAAAAACGATGAACAAACAGAATTATCGACCAATCAATCAATAGCGAGCAAAAATAAAACAGAGGTGTCGTAAATTTTTATATAAATTCCGCTATTGGACAACAGATGGCGTTAGTGGTGGCATGTTGCTGGAGTTATTTGTTTGCACAAGAGGAATTATTGGTTTTATACTCTTGCTTGTTTAGTAATTAAAATTATGGGTTCTTGTTGACGGAAACGTAAATTAGTCGTTTAATAAGTGTTTGGATATTTGTATTGTCATTATTAATGAGAACATTACAATAATATCTACTTTATTAAGCTTTGCTTTAGGTACCTACTTTAAAAAAGCGATGGTGGCCGAATGGATAAGTGCACCGGCATGCAAATCATGGAGGCCGTGTTTGATGCCGACTGGCAGTACCAATGTGGATTTTACTTTGTGTAATTTATATGTAGTCAAGTGACATAGTAATGCCTGGTATATACTCTTTTGCTATAATTTCCATGGTAGACGTTTCCAACTAACAATCTAGTGCACCGCTTCCCGGAAACACCTTTATGAAATGAAATTAAGTTACACCCCTGCCCACACGCTTAGATCAGAACCGTGATGATACACGTAATTAACATAAATTTCCTCATCATGTCAAAGTGAAACATCGACCTTTGTCATTCAGGTGGCTGTCCCGATAATCACGTAGCACAGCATAATACGACCTAACAACCAGTACACGCAGACCTTTGTAAACGCGGTCGTCAGAACGTTTCCCTTCAGCAAACATCCATGGAGGTACCAAGTTATGCTGGCTGGTTATACAATGCACGTCAGTTCAGTTTTATCAGTCACTATCCCAGTTTCCTATGCAAACTTCATAGTTGGTTTCTCTATTAATTATTTATTGATATATTTGTTTTATAGTAATGTAGTTAAAGGAAGAAAATTGTATTTTAGTGCAATGGTATAGTATGACTATTCGTGTACAGCGCCATCTAGCAAGAAGTAGTAGCAATATATATAAAAGTTTTTATTATATTACTTTTAAATAAAATATATTTAATACTCGCCATAGTTTGAGATGGGTAATTGGGTACACAATTCGCCTCGAACAAGAATTAATAAAACTCTTTTTTATAAAAGTTAAGTTAAAGTTTAAGTTTACATTATAAAAAAATAAAACGTAAAAAGAGGTCATAATATAAAGTTTATATTATGACCTCTCTTTATGATTTTTTTTCTATGATATATAGATAAAAAACGCACAAAGTAACCTAAAATATGACAGTTGTCAGTTCATATAATGTCAATATGTGATATTGTAACCAAAATAATCATTATTAAATATTAATATTAGGTAAATCATAGTAGAACAGTGAAAAATTGTTCGAAATTATAAGGTACCGGACTACCTAAACTTGGATTACATGTAAGTGATATTAAAACAACAACAAACAAATTTAAACGTATTTGTGCGAAGGTACATTGAGTTTTCATTTCTAACTTACCTAATAAGATCTCTTATTGGCCTGACTTCTCTTATTTGTAATATGGAGTACGGGAATTGGGAGTTCGTGCCTCTATGGTTGCTATTTTACTTACATACATATCGCACTGCCAATTTAATACAAGTGTAAGTTGAGCTTTGTAAGGCAGTGTTTATCTACTTTTTACATGCATAAGGTTAAAAATTGCCCAACGACGTATCTCATCTTATATCGCTTTTGTACTAAGAGTGCGATATAAAGGTATACGTCCAAACACTTGGTTGGTCTTCGTTGAGAGAGAATAACCAAATAGTCAGACGAAATCGAACCTGAGCTTTTGTTTATCTTCAACAACTACCAATTTCCACTCCACCATTTATCCCCCATTCGCCTCCAGTTCTTAAACCTATGTGGCTTGCCCACTGCCACTTCAGCGATGTGATTCGGTGAGCTATGTCGGCAACTTTAGTTCTCCTGCGGATTTCTTCATTTCTGATTCGACCACGCAGGGAAACCCAAACATACCTCTTTCCATGGCCATCAATCATCATCATTACAATCCATAAATTAATGTCCCACTGCTAGGCACAGGTTTCCTCCAAACGTTTTTGAGAGAATTTACAAATACCACGTTATTCCACGGGTCACTGTGGCGGAAATTAGGTAAGCCTTAGCCCTATTAGCATTGGACATCATTGGGCCGATATGATTTCATCATTTCAACCCATAAACGTCCCACGCTGGCCAGACGGGTTGGTATAGGGTTTCTTTCAAATTTTCCTTTTCTTGCAGTATACTTGTCTGCATAAGGTTGCTCCCTTAGTCGCCCTTTTACGATACCCACGGGTTGAGATGGAGTAGTGACATTATGTATTCTTAATCCATCACTACACGGAAAATATGATTTTGATGATGAAGTAATTAAAAATGGTCAACCCAGCCATGATAGCTTAACTGTCCATCTGCATTCACTGGTTATGTTAGTGGTACAATATTGTCCTACGGGTCCACTCAATTTATTACTGATCTATCAATCTGTATTTACTTCTAAGCACCATTCGAAAGGTCTGAATGGTTTGAATTGTCATCTGCCCAATTATCTCAATTCTACTAATATTGATTGTCACCATGGCGTAGTGGTTAAAGTGGTCGTCTAACCACCAACTGCTGGTTAGTGCCGGTTTATAGGTACCAGTTATATAAAATAAATACACCCACCTAATATCTATCAATAGAAATAATATCTAAGATATTGACGTCACCGCCGGAGGGTTTGATAAGGGAAATTTAATTCGAACATTAATTTCTTATATACTAATATTATAAACCTGAACCCCCTTATCACAAAATACGGATTAAGCATTAAACCAGGTTTAAATTGACAACTTTGACACTAAAACAATGGCTTATGTCAATTTAAACCTGGTTTAATACTTAGTCCATCTTTTGTAATAAGGGGGGAAGAGTTTGTTTGGTTGAACGCGATAATCTCAGGAACTACTAGTCCGATTTGAAAAATTATTGTATTGTTGGACAGCCCATTTTATCGAGAAAGCTACGCCGCTACAATAAGAGCCAAGCAGGTGGCCAAACAATCCAGAAAAACATCCAAACTGTCCAGATCGGTTGGTATAGGGTTTGTTTCGAAATGACCTTTTCTTGCAGTGTTCTTGTCTGCATAAAGTTACCCTTAGTCGCCTTTTACTACACCCACGGGTTGAGATGGGATATTGATATTATGAATTTTTAATCCATTACTACACGGAACTTTTTAGTTGTCATTTGTCATTTATTTTCGCAATTTACCATTGTTTCTTGCGGGAAAAAATACGTGTTGTTTCTCGAGAATTGGATCGATCCCCTCCGTACCCTAAACCTCACGTAATTCATGGACGACCCCTAATGTGAAATCAGTAAAACCCAACTGTTTTTGCCTTCGAGTATCGAACCTATTACCTCGAACACTCCTGCTGTGCCACCGACGTAGTCAATTACGGTATCATGACCTCATACCCAATTAACATGTTCATAGTACCAATTATGTGCGCACTTCCTTAGGGCACTAATTAATTAATACCAAACAGTAGTTAAATGCTTGCGTGACTTATGACTATTTACAAAATGTCCAAAATATTTCAACTTTTAAGGTCAATATCGACTAATTTGTTTTTTTATATTTGTACGTTAATAAAGGGGTAATTTATGTGCTGTTTTTTTTAGTAAAGAGTAAAATACTGTGTTTGAGAGCTATGGGCATAGAATAAATCACGAAATATCACAAGGGGAAGTGAGGGTGTGGTGAGATTCTAGTTACGTTTATTTATTTTTTCTGTGAACGCGCATCTCTAACAATAATTAACATTAAATTAAACTTAGCTGTATTTAAGGATAATATTCAGCTTCAAATACTTTTTATTAACAATTTTGTTAGTACAAAAACTTTAGTGTCAGGAATTGAACTAGATCCAGGATAACAATAACAACTGTGCTATCAGAGATAATCCGGTATAAAATTATCCATTTTCCATGACAAAAATTAATTAAGTAACGTTATAAAGGTATCGGTAAATTATCGGTTCCATATGCGAGTGATATCGGGAATTCGGGACCTTTATTTTAATTATTTTAGCAAATAATGTTCTCCATAACCTGTATAAATGTACTTTTTCTATTTTCCAGGTAAGTTTCAGCCGTTTCCTTCTTGTCAACAATCGTACAGGCAAAACGGTTACAGGTAAAGAGAATTAAATGTTTTTTTTGCAATAGCAGGAATAAGTATATGCAATGATATTTTCTCTAATCAATTACATTCAGGAACTACTGGTCGAATATAAAATATGTATAGTGTTCGATAGCCCGAGGAAGACTATTATAGGTTATATAACATCACGCTATTGGCCGAATAGGAGCTGAGCAATGGGCAAATAAAGAATGACGGGAGCGAAGCCCCGCGCAAATTCTAGTTTAATATAAAATCTGGTGGGCTGGCATCATAATGCTGTGTGATTGAATTGAAGAGTATCAGTAAATATTATGAAGAGTATCAGTTTGATTCCCGATGTCTATAAAGGTGGCATACTACTCACTCACTATCAGGTAGCCCCTGCTCACCTACAAAATTTCACTAGATTTTTTTAAAACCATGAAAAAAGTAATTAGTGTGGTCAATTGGTCGTGAAATTATTAAGAAATTTAAAATCATAATGAATGTTCGTGCCCTACATTCAATGATTCATTTCAACTCATATCCAGGTGTTCATATTTTTTTTTGAAACTATTATTTTTTTCTAAGAAATACATGGATGAATGATCGCTTGTTTAGATCTCAAAATAAGTAGTCATTCAATCGCAACTACTACATATTAATTTACAGCTACACCAATATTAAAAAAAGCTGTATTAGTTAATTTACTTAGATGAAGTAATCTTCTAACGTTACAAGTCTGATTCTGTAATCAATAAAATAATTACAAAAATTATATTAATAATTTTTTTAGTTAAAAAGTTATTAAAGTCTTACGATATTTTTGCTTGAAATCTAATACCTGTACAAAGTGAAGAAGAAATGTCATTAAATCAAATCAAATCATTTATTCAAATTTTAAAAAGATACAAATATTTATAATAGAACTTATTTAGTAATATTATGTGGCTAAAAATATTTATCCATCCCTGTACTAGGATAATAATTCCTGTATCACAGGCGACTGGAGAGCTAATAATAATGTAAGAGCTAAACATTTCTAACAATATTAATTAAATGTTACATTTTTTAAAAAATTAACTAGAATCACTTAAAATAATAATATAATAAAATAATAATTAATCAAAGGAAATAAATATCTATCTAACTTAATTAATAAAAATCAATTGCCGAATTATTTTAGCCCATCAGCTGCACCGTTGTAAAGTGATTTTTACTTTAGGCTAATTCTTTGTAATGTGTGTTGTCATGTGTATTTGTCAGAGTTTGTAAGAAAGATTATTATAATTTGAAAATGAACGACAACACAAAGACCACCCGCAGCCCTTAGCAGGTCGCCGGTCCATCTCGTGGAGGGTCAAACCTACACTACGCTTTTCAAAACGTGGCCGCCACTGTTGGTAGACATTCTAGACATGTCGCACGACATCTCCAGCACGCGTTGCGCGACATTTGTGCCCAATAAACACGTGATTCAAACATGAAGTCTATATAATTAGATAGGCTCAATGTGTGTCAAACATTTGTATGTAACACTCGTAGATATCCTAGTAGCAATATTGTAGAAATTATTGAGGAATTATTTGTTGCTAAGGGATGCCAAAGTTACACATGCCAACTTTCCCCACGGAATAGGGGGTAGCAATACCCACAACTGCACCACCTGCCAGCCAGGATTAACAGCGATGATTGTTGCGAACATCGAGTTACGACACTCGGGAGTCCCAGGGAATGCTTAACCTAGAACTCGCAAAGAAAATAAATGAGAGGTAAATGGAGGAGTTGGAAAGAAATTATCCACTCCCCTCCATAGCAAAGCGGGAGACAAAAGTAAACTGTACAGGGTCTAATTCTAATCCTAATAGAGAAAAAGCACCACGGACAAAAAATAACTAGAAGGTGACGGTAATCGTGACATAGGTTCGTCAGCTTCCAATAGTTGCATCCGACTGCTCCAAAACTAAATGAGAGAAAAATTTTTTTTTTGCCGCTATTCTACTCGTAGCCTGATGTTATATAGCCTTCTTCACAGTCCTGGATTTATAAATAGGCCGTATAGGCCGCGGCCTAGGGGCGGCAGCGTCCTAGGGGCGACAGATTTCAGAGGACGGTCACTTAATTTCAGAGGATAACAATTTTCAAAATTTCAAGGAACACGCCTTGTCTAACGACGTTTTTCTACTATGAGGTATTACTTAATAGGTACTCATTAACCAAAGGGCTCAGTTAGTTAGTACTACAAATGGAAATTTATTATTTTAGAAAGGTATGTACCTACATGGAGCGGCGAAAATAAAGTGGCCTACACTCATAAAAAATATAAATCCGGCACTGCTTCTTCATTAAAGGGATATCCACCTTTAATAATAATTTTCAATTCGAATCAAACAAACAAACTGTTCAACTTTATAAAAGTTTATCTTTACGAATGAACATAAACTTGAGAATAAAACCTTAAGTTTTTTTCTTAAAAGTTAGCCGTGGAGGGTTGCTGGTAATAGAGTTCTTTTAAAAACGTCAAGTAAATTGTTTTAGTAAAAAATTCCTGATCAAAATTGTTGAATAGAAAAGCGCTTCAGTATATTATACCATTCTACAAACGCACTAAAACGATTTCTATATTACAATACTCGTGCCTATGAATAAGCAGAACAAATATAAAACAGTTTTCATAATGACATGTGTATTGTTTTGAATACCGCATTTCTGTTGGCTTAGACTTATTCACAGGCGAAATTTCACGGGTAAATAAATTGAGGCGGCTTGTTGCGAATTTAGCTTGGTTAATCTTAGAAATTGTGTTATTAACTGATTGTTTTGTTGGTATAGTGGTTGTGGTATATGCAAATGAACACGAGAATAGGTTCAATTCTCATGTAGGACAAAAATTAATTTGGCCTGCAAGTTTACTTGTTTCTAAAGGTATGATTCCGAACTCCGCTGCAACCAGCAGTGCTGCTGCAACACTGCTGCTGGTATAATCCCCATATAGTCTCTATAGGTTTATATGAGATAATATTCCGGGCTCCGGGCAGTGTTAAGCAGCGCAGCAGTGTTGCCAAGCCACCGATCGGTTTCAGCGCGTCAACCAGCTTTGTTGTGGCAACACAGCTGCGTGCAGCCGAGATCGAAATCATAGGTACCTTAAAGTTTCTCGCGACACAGGATTTTTGGATCATAATATATATCTTTAGTAAAAACTCGTTTGGCTAGAGGTAGAAACCAAAGAAAGATTTGATTGAAGATAGGATTTTGCAACAGCTTGCGCCCGCATTGTATGTAGGTTGTAAAAAGTAGCCTATGTTGTTATTGAGGTCTTAGATAATATCTATATGAAATTGGTGAGGGAAGAGCTTCAAAAGGGCTGGTAACACGCTCGTGATATCTCTGGTGTTGCAGTCCTTAGTAGCTGGGCATGGTAACTGCTTGGCATCTTCGCGTCGTGGTATTAAAAATGAAGCCAAATCGGTACAGCCGTTCTCAAGTCATGTCCCTTAAACAAGATGTTGAATAGAATAGATAGGAAGTAAGTATAGATATCAATTACAAACAAAACAAGTACATAGAAATTACAATTATAAATAAAAATAGTTGATAAAATTCACTTGTATAGGCAATTAAAACACATGGAGAGTGTCGCTTGGGCTATTTTGGTGCGTGAGTCTGGACCGAAGCCAGAACACGCCGGCACAGACCAATAACATCATAGACCAGACGTTGACAAACACTGGGGTAGTGGGGGGATACAACTCCTTATTACTTGTTCTGCTTATACCTTACTTTGATTGTAAGGAGAGTAGTATTTACTGACTTCAAAGAAAGAGGACTCACTCGAAGAAAGCTTGACCGAAGATCGGAAAAATATTTTTCGTTACTATTATTATTTATTTCAAAAAAGACTACACCCGTAGATAACAAGACCTGTGTCGCAGGGGACTTTAAAAACATACAATTAACGGTCACAACGTACACCCATACTCGAAACAATACAATCTCACAAATATATGTCTCGTGTGGGAATCGAACCCCCGTCTCTCGGCATGGGGCGTGGCGGCGCTGTTAATGGATCATACTTAACTAGTTCCCATCGGCGGCTTCACCTGCCTGAAATATGTAAACGGTTTATACCAATATATTGCTCCATTGGTAGAATAATGTTTTATCGCCACATAAAGCAAACATTATATTATTATAAATTCGGCATTAAATACCGTAAATTATCGATTGATCTAATTTGTATTTTTTTCTATTGTCAGTATTTTACAATATACAATTTAAATCAATCGATAGTTTACTGTATTTAATGCTGAATTTATAAAAATATAATGATTGATTAACCTATGTGACGATAAAACATTATTCTACCAATGGTGCAATATATACAGCCTGTATTATTTGCCGGTCTGCCAATCTTTTTCTTCTTGATTGGTGACATTGCAACGTGAAACAACAACAAACAAACAATTTGCATTTTAAATAATTGAATTGTTTTAGTTTAAGCTGCATCATCAGCAACCCATTAATGTCCCACTGCTGGGCTCGGGTCTCCTCTCCTCTATCTAGAGAGCTGAGAGGGAATATTTTAATTAATAACCTCTGCTTTCTAGATCTATAGTAATATTATGAAAATAAATATATTAAAAAATACCTTCAACCAAATTTTATTTTATTCACATTTAATTTTGTTCTCATTATTGCTCAAATTATGGAATAAACCTCAATATTATTTTCGTTATATATTTCACTAAAAGTCGCGTGGGGTTTCGCTTCCGTCGTTTTTTTATTTGGCCACTGCTCAGCTTCTATTGGCCGTAGCGTGATGTTATCCTCGATAAATGGGCTATTCAACACTAAAAGAATTTTTCAAATCGAATCAGTAGTTCCTGAGATCCTAGCGTTCAAACAAACAAACTCTTCAGCTTTACAATATTAGTATAAATAAATAACAAAGCAAAAGCTCTTAAATAACATACTATCTCATAAAAATATCCCCTCCTCCACATATCTACTGTAGCGCCATCTACATATCACTTACCACCATCACAAATCGCCACTAAAATAGACTTATCAAACCATCACCGAAATAGCCTTTCAAATATTTTACATAATAAATTACAATTCAACAACTATCAATCGCAAAGAAATCAAATGCTCTTATTTTGTTACAGCTAAGGTCGAATTTCGCTTGTTGTTATCTTTATCAAAAGGGATTATGCCGTGGTTGTTTTGATTGCCAAGAGTACCACGTGACTTGGGTCTCCTGACGACGTAAGTTACGCGATTTTTCCTCGGGTCGTGATGTAAAAATCGTCACAGAACATACGCCAAGTCATTCTATCATCATTATTCCCGTAGTGTATGTAATTAACTTCGGTGTTATGTCCGGGATTATATGCCAAATATATCTCAAATAGTTGCTAAAATGCCCCGATTAAATAACAATATTAGACGGTCTGTTTTTAATAAATTTTGATAGTAAAGTGCACATATTCTTGATGCAAGAGGAACTGTCCAGTTACCGAAAACTTTGTATTTGTGCTTTTGATACTTAATACAAATAATAAATGTTTGTATGATCTGAAAATGTATGAATAATATATAGGTTTTTATGTTAATCAGTTGCCTAGATCCTATAACAAAGCCTACATTCGCTTACTTTGGTCTAGACGGGCACTGTGTAAAAATTTCCAAAAAAAAACATGATGCTCACACTAGCTACTGGTGTGAGCATTGTCTAAAATACATAAATTCGGAAATTTCTTATTCACAATCAAACTGCTTTTAGCACATAAACACAGTGACAGACAGACAGACGGACAGACAATGTCAAACAGTGTATAACAAATAACAAACCGACATGATTGCCGACAGATCTGTGTCTGTACGTCATTTCAGATTGATATACTAGTGCACCGATAAATGATTTATTCATTGATAAAATTCCAACTGCAAATCGTACACATACTCAAATTTTCATCTTATGCTGTTAAGTGTAAGGTTAAAATTTGGTAAGTAGCATTTCATATCATATGTCTTTTTTCAGTGGGATTGTTGGTGTTTTATGAATCGGGAGGTTTTCTTTTTGATATAAGTAGCTCAATATAGACTACAATGTTGTAACAATACACAGTTGTGTAATAAGCTTGATTAGAGCGATCGAGCTTCACAAAAACTTACAACTATCCTTATAAGCTAATCTAATGCGATAGACCGATAGTACTGTATCTAATTAATGCTAAACTTAATACTAGATATCTGACACATAAGATACATCTCCGTAAGCATAATCTTCATAATCATCATATCAGCCCAATGACGTTCACAGCTGGACTTAGGCCTCACCTAATTTTCGCCACACATGATTTTGTAACCATAATTTTCTAAATCAAATTAAACAAAACTATAAAAATATATTTATGAACATTTTACATACCCAATAAGCAACTTGTGTAAATTCGTATGAAAACGGGTGCAAGAAAATTTTAAATGCATTAAAATTTTAAAGCATACGAAAATATGTGCTGCAGAACTGTCAAACTGAACCCTACATTTTTATTGAAATTTTCATACAAAAATACCATACAAATATCCAATTTATCATGCGGTTTCCCTAAAAAAAATAAAGTACTGTTTTTCTGGACCAGAGACACGTGTTTAATTTATTTTATTTTGTTAGAGATAACAAACTCCTGCACACATTACTAGCTTCAATGTGCTTCAGTGTTTTTAATTTAATTTAGTACCCACCTAGTACTAAATTAAATTAAAAACACATTACGCACAGCAATATCAACAGAATTAAAAAAATATATTATGAGTAAACAGGTATTGTTTCAACTCTCCCCCACCCACCAGCAGCACCAATGTGTATTTCACCTCGTGGAATTTATATTATGTACTACCATCTGCTAACGGTAAAGAAAACATCGTGATGAAATCCGATATGAGATCTGCCAACTCGTATTCGGCTAGCGTGTGTAGATTATGGCTTTAATCCTCTCAGCTCTCTAGAAAGAAGAGTTGAGAGGCCCAGCAGAGGGACGTAGGACGTGGACGTAATAACAGAAAACAAAAAAGAAACACAATAATTCAAAAAAAATTGACTTCTTTATTTACCAGAAAGTTCACAATTTGTTTTCCAATTTCGACATTATTATAAGATAACTTCTCTTTGTGAAAGTTCTTCCTAGTTTAAATAAAATATAACTACCAATCGTAATTTCAGCTGCAACTTACAGCTCAGCCGCTCAAATAAGGTAAAGAAAACTTTAGGATTATATAAAATAGCTTGCAAACTCAGCTCCAGAGTACAATAGGCGTTTATATCTCGTTTATTTAGGTAACAAAAGTAGTCTGGACAATCTCGGGAAGCTTTATTGCCGTCGAGACAGTCAGCCGATGGCGTACAGTAAACTATTTTATTTTTAAACTAAGACCAGTGTTCAGTTAACAAGTTTTACTGCGGAAATTTTTAGATTTAACTTGAATTACGTGAAAATTTTAGCTTTAGCTACCTTTGACACCTCTCAGAGTGCTACGATAAGTCCTATTCAAAGAAATATTAAAGACACGATTGTCTTCAAGCAATATGCGCTTAATGCACTTGAGTTGCTTGGCTAATCATTGTAATTATGTTTTCAATTTACCATTTTCAGGTCTACTTATTACATAATTACTTATATTGTTTTGAATTTGAATACATTTTTCTTTCCTATAGGATAGGAAGGTCGCAGGATACCGTTATTTGTGCAAAGATGCAAATTTTAAGTTTCGTTATTACAAATTTGTTTTTTATAAATATCATTATATAGTTTGCTTTAGTAAATATGTCGATAAATATTAATAAAAATTTTCTTGCACAATTTATTCACATAATTATTTTATATTCCACAACTGTTCTAATTAAAAGCAAAATCGGCGCTTAATTTTTCCCATTCTGTGGGCCGTTTCCCATCAAACGTCGGAGATGTACCTATCAAAAGCTATATAATACGAAACGATGTAAATCCCTTTACTTCTCAATTATGTAAGAGCGAGGGCGTAAGGGCGGCAGCAACATGAATGTTGTATCATGGGACTTAATAGACGTTTACAGGAACTGCGTGCCTTTTCAAAGCGCAAATATATTTTTTCTTCAATAAAGAGCTAAGAGTAGATGTTCCTCTCAGGGGAGAGACATCAGAGGTGATTCGGGTTAAGTCGTTTTACAATTTGGATCGTGAGTGTATTACTATTGAATAAAGTTGGAAACAGAGATGTGGCTCCGCTTTTCAACTGTAAATACGGTTTAGTAGGCATCAATATTTACTGTCTAATATTTTATTTAGTGTAGTTGAGTTGTGGGGCTTAAAAGAAGGGACCGAGTCAGATTTCTCGGTAAAATTAATTTGGAGATAGACGGCTTTATTGGCATTGCTAGGATTATCGTTCACAGAACTAACCAAAATGACATTTTCCGAGGATGAGAAACTTTTTACAAATATGGCCGGTTAGGCCATATTTACGACCATAGATACCTCTCTCCCGTTCAGAAAACCACAGCCACATATATATATTCGATGTAACTACTCACACATGTCATGATTATCGCTTTGTTTATTAGCTACCATTTTGACGGCAAAGAAACATACGGCCCGTCTAATAACAACCAGTCACTGCTTGTAAAAGTGGGGTCTATGATGGATCCCTTACGGATTGGCAACATATGTGCCTCGGCTCTGCAGCAGCTTAGTTCAACTAGTTCACAGGCAATCGAAAAAATCTTATGACGTACTACGCAGCAGTACTTAACAGCTTTCCTAAGTTATCCTTTTGATGAAATATTCATCCTAAACTCCAGTATTGCACAACAACACATATGATTAATTCCGTACAAAAATAAACATTAACCTAACTGTATTTTTGTAGTCGTAAAATTTGTGAGCGTCAAACAAAACGTATTGAATTTAAAGACAAAAACAATTGACGTGCTTTGATTCCTATCATAATTATAATCATTAAACAATGATAGTAAAGCTATATATAAAAACGCGTGATATTATGTCAGTGGAGAGAAAATACTCGGCACGTCACCAGCTTACTATGGCAACACCATTACGTTCCTTGAATGACGGCGAGCATGACGCACGGGGTGATGTCATGGACATGTCAGTATTGGCACACCACCTGTGATTATGACGATATGAATGTATTATTAATTCGGCTCGTAAAGTAGTTTTATTGTAGATTTTTATATTTCTATGGAATAGATTTTTTTTAATGGTAAAGATGGCAGATGAGGCCCATCTGTTTGTATGAGGTGACTGTGTGTGAACCGTACGTTCGTCGTCAAAATGCAAATATCAAATTATTAACTAAATAAGTTTGGTAAATAACAATTAATTGGTGACACAGTTAACAGATTGCGAAGAGAGCTCTACACATTCGCTTTTGTTTTAATTCACCATTCCAATGAATGGTGAATGGTGCTTTAATTCGCTTTTATATTGGTACTTATTCATTTTATTTTTAATTTAGGCTACATTCAGATAATTGACCAAAAAGTTTTCCGTTTTTTTCATAATTTAGCCTTTTTAACCATTCGAATATATTATGCATATTATTGATGAAATTTAGTCATTACCTACCTTTTATTTGTTTAAAGAACCGTTTGATGGTGCTCTTAAAAGTAAACTAACTTAAATACCCGTAATAACTGTATGTTTAACATAAATGCCTGATATTGTGGCATCTATCTGTGGGTTTAAAGACTGTTGTCACGCGCGTGACATATGTCACGTTACGTAACACGTGGAGGTTCTACAGCTACCGGAAGTTACCGCCGACACCTGAACGCGACCACTTCCGTCAACTTTGAGAGATGTTTTTATGTAGTTGATTTTTTTTGTTTATTTTGTTTTTATTAATAAAGGTGAATATTTAGGTCACAAAAATATAAATTAATAAAAAAACGTAACTTATTTATTATTGTAATCACTTCATAAGCTACCAAAAAGTTAATTAATAATAGAAAAAACAAAATGTTTAGGACATTATCCACTTATAATTATAAAAGTCAGCTCCTATTAGCCTATAAAAAGATTTTTTTTTAATTCCTAAGACAGAGCAACTAGTTTCAACCAACCAAACAAACAAATTTCAGCTTTATAATATAAGTATAGAGTTCGAAATTAAGGCAAGGTCCGAGATTAAGAGAAGCTTTATCTTTACACCGCTTCAGATTAACCTCACCTAGGATTATTTTTGTTCGGTCAGTATTGACATCTCAGTAACAGCCCGAAGTTTGGTAATAAGCCCGGTTAAGAGCAACAGGCTGCATGCAACAAATATACATACATATACATATATATAGATCACGCCTCTTTCCCAAAAGAGGGGTAGGCAGAGACCATTTCCTTCCACTTGCTACGATATAGCTGGTGAAATGTGGGTAAGATGTACCTCTGCCTACCTTACTGAGGAAAAAGGAAATGTAATTTATTCGTTAATTTACATTCCCAAGTAATCCTAAGCGTATTCTACAAATTTAACTAATCGAAATGGTCTATAGTGGGTCGGTGCGGGTAAAACACGCCGCGGCACGCGACGGGCGGTATACATTAACACGTCACGGGAGGTCCAACCAAATGGAAAATGTAATTACGATTAAATGTCTCGGGAATTAAAACTACGTAGCTAATTACAGAGTAAAATAATATACATTAAGATTTGTTTTGTCTTTTTTTTATTATTTTTTTCCACCCCGACGTTGCACGGTTCACATTTCATTAAAGAAATCAAATTTCCGACTTTACTTTTATTATTACCTCATACACACAGAAACTTGGGTACATATTTGGGTGAAACCCGCTCAAACTGAGCAGCCCGCTTAGGGAAGGACCTCCGCCCTACAGAACACCGCAGTCATAATAACATAAGAGATGTGTCCCTGCTGGAGAATTGTAGTATTCAGCGCTCATTGTGAGGGAAAGGGGTACTAAAGGATCGGCAACGCGATATTTTTGACAGCTAGTTGCATAGGTAGGAACCTATTTTGTTAAGATATTATTATAATAGTACTAACTAGGTCCTAATTTGTTTTATGACTGGCGTTCGTTTACTATTTTATTACGATTACATTCAGAAGCCCAATGAAGTCCATTGTTGGACATAGACCTCGCCTACGACGTGCTGGTGTTGCAGGTGACCATAGGCTACGGTAACCGCTTGTTTGCAACCGTTTTAGTATTAATCTATAATTATATTATAAAGCTATAGAATTTGTTTGTTTGTTTGAACGCTAGGATCTCAGGAACTACTCTGATAATTTGCTGACACTACTTTTCGGATAACCTGTTACATTCTTATCTTGTGACTTTCATAAGTGTTACCTTGTAACGTAGATGAATAAACGAGATTTCATTTCATTTCATTCCGATTTGAAAAATTCTTTTAGTGTCAGATAGCCTATTTATCAAGAAAAGTTATAGGCTATATTACATCACGCCACGGCCAATAGGAGCTTCGAGTTAAAAAATAAAGCTACACACCTTCTTGAAGCAAAACTCCAAAGCTTCATTTTATTTATAGCTACTAATCACTGTTACTAAGCAATACTTCAGTACTCACCTGTACATAATTGTGTGTCAAATAGGGAGGTGACACCGGCAGATATCCGCGGGCTATCCGCATAATGAACTCGCGTTTTACATTCAAGCACAACGTACCGACTAAATGTGATTTCGTTTCAAATTAGAGGGGGCGAATGTGAAGGAATTATGAAATAAATGTATTAATAACTGATATTAGGTTAGTAGCATTTATAATATTATACTTAAATATATTAAAAATGCGATTGTTTAGCTGAACTACTGGATAATAGCGTAGCATAATGGAATTTGACATAGTGATTGGATCTGAATAAGAAAATCAACTTTTTTTATTCACACTCAGGTAAACTTTCACAAATATATATTATATTTGATTCATTACAAAATAAGAGTTGGTTAGCAGCATCAAATTTGGTTTGTAATCTATAATTATAATTTTTTTGCATATTCTTAAAATGCCTATTTAAGTGGTTCCAAAAGTTTTGTTCGGCAGCCCGGGGCTTAAATTATACGGCAAATAATATTTACGAAAAATTTTTGAAATAAAAATTGTCCAAGTACATAAAAAAAACTTTTTTTACATACACTCACACACAAATCGACTTGCATGTGCAGACATTTATCCGAATTTCTAATATTAAATATTTACCTACAATCAGATACAAATAAGTAATGATATCCGCACTCGGCTCGGAATATCCGCACCTAAATGGAAGTATCCAACTATCCACACACAGCAACCGGTGAGCTCATGGTGTGTACCGACCACACTACCACACAATACTGTCACTCATGCGATATGCGAACACGCAAACTATTTTAAATTACATTATACAGATACGTTTCCATTGTATCTCAATACCGACACGAGAATAATGAAGTTTCAAATACGACTTAAATAAATCTAAATGAAAATTTTAAATTACTGTGCTAAAATGTATTTAAATATATGAATATAGAAGTAGAAAAGAATATTAAGTAGAAACTGTTTAAAAAAAATTAAACGTTCAAAAAATATTATTAATTTCAAATTTAAAAAGTTCAACGACAAAAATAATTTTCACATTAGTGAAAATAATATCTTTTTACATAAAGACTTTTTTAAAACCCTTTTTTTAATATTTTTTTGTAGTGTACCTAGTACTTTTATCTAAGTTATTCGCAACAAACCAGGACGATATATAAACCGTGTCGCATAACACACGACAGTGGAAATGCCTATTGCAATGAATATACGTCGCGCCCCAGGAAGGAGGCAATTGGTGGATTAACTGGTGCCCATTTCCTACATACTATATTTATAACGCTATTTGCTTTATACTTTACTATTTACTACATTTTAGAAATTGTTTGTGTTTCCATGGCTGGATGTATCAGTCTTGACTCTCGTCTACTTAACTACTTTCTAGAGATAATGCTGACCGGAAACATAATCTCTGCACTTAGATTCTTCAACGCTTTGAAATTTTGCTTTTTACAAGACCTGGTCTAGTATTTATATCATGTTATATACTTCGATTAAGCTGAAATTTTGCAGAATAAGTCCGAAGACGATGCAATATAATTATGAAATACTGCTCATCTGTTGATGGAGTTGAAATGCTCTGGGAATTCTGTAATAAAACTGCGGTTAACTGCGGGATCCTTCGAAATTGGGCTCATTGAGCTCGTTCAATCTCTTATATTAACTAAACCTATTAGCCTGTATTTTAAAAATATATTTCTAATATGACTGCCCCGCAAGAAGTTCTAATCCGATTTCTGGGTCGGGCAAGATTGCTATTGGGTTTTTCTATCATGAAATTTTCATTATCAGCCTGGAGTTGCAAAAAAAGTGAGCCCTTCAGAAAAAAGGGTTTTTTATACCACGACGGTGGCAAACAGACGTACGGTCCGCCTGATGGTAAGCGGTTACCGTAGCCTTTGGGCGCCTGCAACACCAGGGGCATCACGAGCGCGTTGCCGACCCTTAAGAAACATATTCACTCCTTTTTTGAAGAACCCCATACTGTAGTCCCTTGGGAAAACCTCGTTAGGGAGTTCATTCCACAACCTGATAGTTCTTGGGAGGAAACTCCTCTGGAACCAAAAGGTGCGACGCTGCGTTTTTTTTTAATAAAAGCTTATTTATATTAATAAAGTTGTCCATTATGTAACACGATAAATAAGGCTTTTTCAATCATAAACACGGGTTTGACCGTCGCTGGTCGGCGGTCGCGCGGCGCCGCGTTGACGCCAAATGACCTCTGTTTATGTCATAGTACAGTCACAAACACAACTCGTAAAATTGTCGGGATATTAACTGGTTTTTGTGTTCACACCATAATGAGTGATTTGATGACGATCTTGTAATCTATTAGGTAGATTAGGAGATTTGTGTTTATGGTTTCATTGACGAAATTCTGAATAAGCTTTGTTTTGTGGGCTTTTCGTATGATAGCAATACCTAGTTTGTTGTTACCTAGACCATTTACATAATGCAAATTGAGATACAATATAACCGTTCTCTTGTCACGAACGTGTCCCATCTATTACTTGCCTTAATACAAAGACAATAAAGTAGCATCTAACTGTAGGTGTAGATTTGTAGATATTACTTTTTAATTTAACTTCAACTTATTTACTTATCTTAGGGTGAACTAGGTTATTTAAGTGCTTCTTTCCTTAATTATTTATGTAATAATTATTATTCTGCCACGAAACCGTAGCGGGGATGTACAACTGCTGTTCAAAAGGTTTGATGATTGGATTTGGACTGGATTTGAGTCTTGACCGAAAATGGTGTGGAGGACTTTTTTCAAATTTAATATATATTGTCTCTTTCATGTCCTCTCTCACGTCTTAAGCTTTCTTAAAGTTAATTCCGACCAGCCAGCCCCCCGATTCTGAGCTGTCGGAATATTTTCGGCCAAAACTGTCAGTTTATTTAAAGTTAAAAAACAGAATGTTAAGAAAATAGTACTTAAGTAGTAAACAGTTTTTAATTTTCTATACGGTAAACTAATTTCTAACACTAACGCTGTAAAAATACGTCGTTCTAAGATTCGAAAAGTTTACGATCCGGGAGCAATCCGATGGGTCAGAATCAGGGCCCTGTTCTTGCAAAAATCACTTAAATCGGCACGTCAACTTTTGTCCGACGCCGACGCCCTAACCTCTACGACGACGCTGGCCATCCTCATGATCCCATTTCTGATGATTCTGATTTGGGTATTGTGTTTGGTACCAAATAATTTATTAGCAAACTAGCGGACTAAATGGTAAAGTGTACCTTATTAAATGCTGACACGGCGTACATTGTACAATAATATTGGATAATATAGGTCCATACGTTGCATCTCTGCATGAGAGCTTGTCGTGACAAGACTTGAGATGCATTTGCCACTAAAAGCTACTTTGTGTAAGTTGGTAAGTGGGTTTATCATACTTATATAAAAATGCACGCGGAATATAAAAGGAGTTATGTATTTTCTTGATGTTAGTCATATCGCACTAATGCCGGCGCCTCACATTGGGTATATTGGCTACAAATAGTCTTGGATCCAATACACCAATGTGTAGTCTTTTCTATGTTACAATATATGTTACAGGCTACACATTGGCGTATTGGATCCAAGACTTTAACTTGTAGCCAATTTAACTACCTAAATGTAAGGAGCCGACAAACAGTCAAAAGGAGTAATGTAATGTAAAGCGGAAAAGATAGAAGATGGAAATTTCCGGACGGTTAAATCTCATCTTGTGCCTGTTTTTGAACTGACAGTGCGATGTGTATCGTGGTATGTGAACAAGAATGTGGTGATAAAATATAGTTTTTAATGCAACCTAGAAATGTGTATGCTTAATAAATTAATCAGTTTTAGAGCCTCAAACGTCAAAGCAGTCAGCGGCATTGTTAGGTAAATGCAAACATTGTTTTTTGTAAAAACAATCAAGATTTTCATAAGATAATTTTGTAAGGTCAAACATATGTATACACCTATATTCCGTGTCCGTTTTATATTCCGTGTGCATTTTTATATAAGTATGAGAAATATGGAGTTATATTCCCATAATTTAACATTTAATTAATACCAGGATCGCTTAGAGCACTTAACGCACGGCAGCTATATTATAGCACGATACATCTCATTACAACTTAGAAATCGT
The DNA here is from genome assembly GCA_905147015.1 of Laspeyria flexula. Taxonomy (NCBI): domain Eukaryota; kingdom Metazoa; phylum Arthropoda; class Insecta; order Lepidoptera; family Erebidae; genus Laspeyria; species Laspeyria flexula. The sequence goes on from LR989974.1 coordinate 995,148, forward strand.
CAGGAGACCACATACGACAACGATATACTCGTATATCTTCGTATCTTAAGATACAGAGAGATGCGATAATATACATTTATTTTAGAGAATATACTAATATAGAGATATATTATATACCAGTGGAATGAAAGGAAAGATATACATAACATTAAATGTGTGTGTGTGATACTGTAAGATAATTTATAACATATTTGCTCGTAAAGGGTCTCTTATTTTACCAATTTCAGTGTCGTAATGTATCTCATTACGCACTAGTGCGGTAATGTAAAGTAAAATGCACGGCTTCTCATGCTCACGTACTAATAATCAAGGGGCTCCGTCTAAAACGAACGGTACCTACTTTTTAAATCTTAGCAAAAAATTAATTAAGTTAATAAATTAATTAAGTAATTTTGGTCTAAATTAATTAAGTTAAAGAATTAAATGTTTATTTTATATATATCATAGAGTCTGGCTACCGGTTCTCTGCACTGGACTGTTTTTTAAAATCTATACATGGCAATATTTTTGAACTGTCATGTCTGAAATTATTGAAAAATAATGCCGAAAGCTATCAAAGGCGTAGTTAGAAAGTTGATATTTACTTAAGTTGAGATAATAGTATCAAACGCATTTTTTCAGTCTATAGTCGGTGTTGTCACCCCTTGTTTTTTTGAATTTACCGCTCTTTTCTTGTGCAAAGAACGGATGGCCAGACTCTAATTATTTTATCTCCCAAAGTTAATTTTATTCATAAAATGTTGACCACTTTTCTGACATAAAAACTCTTTGCTAAGATTTAAAAAAGTATCGTTCGTTTTCGACGGAGCATCTTGATTACTAGTCTGTGATCGTGAGAAGCCGTGCATTTTACTTTACATTACCGCACTAGTGCGTAATGAGATACATTACGACACTGAAATTGGTGAAATAAGAGACCCTTTACGAGCAAATATGTTATAAAAAAGTTTACAGTTGTTAGTTTACAAATTAATTATTTAAATACTTATGAAATATAATTTATAAACTTTTCGTACGCGAGTGTACCTTAAATAAAATGGGTCACCACTTTCAATTTGTATTCAAAGAAAATGTCACCGAGGTGGCAAAACAGTTTTCATCGCCTTTGTGACGTTAAATAGAATGACAATTTATAATACTTTGATGAAATGTTATTTAATTTTACATAAAATTTTGTTAAAAAGGAAAATTGCCTCGGAGATCCTGTGAAAATGTGTATGACTGTCCTGTTGAAGTGAGGTGGCTAAGATTGGAAAAGATTGATTTGGAATGAAAACTTAAATTCAACTTAAGGAGGCATATTTATTTATTTATTTAAAAAAAAAAGTTTTAGTGTGGTTGTAATTGTAGATACACAATTACAACCACACTAAAACTTTTTTTTTGACATTTTACTTATTATATTTCTGATATACCTATATGACATTATAGTTGGACATAATGGAAAAACTTTTAGCACAATTTTAAACTTACTATAATTAAAGCTCAAAATTACAAAAACCACTCGCTAGCTAGCAAAGTTTTTGTAATTTCTGCTTAAAGCTGTTGAGCGAGTCATAAAAGATGTCTGGCTTGTGATTTTGAATGGTGTTATACTAATCATCATCATCGTTTCAACCCATAAAAGACCCACTGCTGGGCACGGGTCTCCTCCATCTACTATAACACGCTGGTCTGATGGGTATTGGGTTTCTCTCGAATTTACCTTTTCTTGCAATGCTCTAGTCTGCATAATAGTGCATAAGGTTACTCTATTGCCTTTTACGACAAAATACATATGTATAGGTATGTATTTGTATAATAAATGAATCTGAAATTAACTTCCCTGTAATTAATTTTCATTAATTCTTATTTTCTAATGCCAAGTTGTCATCTTATTTACCTATCTTATTAGTGTTGGATAGCCCATTTATCCAGAAATATAGGCTTTCTTACTTTGTAAGTAAGTATCTCTCTCTATTAAACGACCTTTTATAGACCAACAGAAGGATACCATAACGGTTCAGTGATCGACAAAAGAAAAGTTAATCTTATTTTTTTGTAAATCACGTTCATCAAGTTTGTATGGCGGAAATCTTTATCTATAAAAAACTTAGGATTAAGTTAACTCGCATCGTTCAAATCCTTCAGGCGTTAGGGAAACGAAGGAATTTTCTTTTTTATAAGCCACCGGTGAGTATAAATGGTTCTACATACCACGCGGACTCGACAACAATTTTGTCTATAAGTATATTCTAACTAGAATTCGCGCGGGGCTTCGCTCCCTTCGTTCTTTATTTGGCCACTGCTCAACTCCTATTGGCCTTAGCGTGGTGTTATATAGCCTATGTTACTCAGTGATAATGTAGCTTTCTAACAGCAAGAGAATTTTTGAATTCGGTCTAGGCGTTAAATGGGTTAGTGACATTATTCTTAATCCGTCACTACACGGAGTAGACATACAATTAATATAATAAATTAGTAACTCCCCGTGACACAACGCTATTTCCCTAGATGAAAATTTGCACGTTAATTAAGTATTAATTTGATTAGACTTACACAAAAAGTGTATACTATTATATTGTTTAAATTCATATCATACTACGTTCTTCGTTCAATAAACTACAAATGCCGTCCACAAGACCTACTTTAAACTTATATCATCAGTACAAAAAGAGCACAAGAGCCTCCCCCTGCCCCCTCCATGTCAGACGGAGGGCAGTGCATACGTCACGTATTTTTGTCGATAAATGGGTCAGTTGTAGTCGCCCTGACATATTTAGTAAGCGAATGTCGTTTACAAACGTGATATAAGACGCTTATTGCAATATCGTCTTTGTGAAATATATATTATGTATACAAGCATTTAGAAGTTAATTTGAAGTGGGACAGTTAATATTACAAAGTTAAAGAGTGTTTGTTTTTTGGTTGTATGCGCTAAACTCAAAAACTACTAGTTCGATTTGTATAACCTAAACCCCCTTATTACAAAATATGGACTAAGTATTAAACCAGGTTTAAATTAACATAAGCCATTGTTTTAGTGTCAAAGTTGTCAATTTAAACCTGGTTTAATTTTTAGTCCAATTTTGTAATAAGGGGGCTTAACTTTCGCGACTTGTGCACATATTATAAAACGGCGCCGCGTCACGTATTTATAGTTACTTATTTTGAAGAATATAAAATTCCTTATTTATTGTAAACATACTAATATTCATCTCTTATTTACCCGACTGCCAAAAAAAGGGTAATTTTTTCATTTTCTTTTTTTCTTTGGTCCGCATTCTATACTAAAATATTGTTATAAAATTTTACCAAAACATAAAGTCATAAACAATGTTCGTTTGGGCATTAATAGGCGTTGAAATTAAATCCTATCGGTGTTCGGCCATTCAGCGTTACTTGGCGCGGAGTTTAATAAATGAAAAATAAATGTTATACCATTAAACGGTTATAAATGAAAGTGAAAGCCAATATTCTCCTTTAATTAAAGTTTATTGGAATATTCATAAAATAATTTTGCGCTGGATGCAGGCCGTATATAACCGGTCGTATTGGAAGTCTCTTGAGCAGGCCTATGTCCAGCAGTCGACGTCCTACGGCTGATTAGATGATGATGAATTTTGGGTTGTTCTAGTAATAAAAGATGTAGAAACGGTTGGGCCGATGTTTGACTCCCGATGCAAAAAGAGGTGTGTTTTATGTTTGACCGCTATAATTATGCTTATATCTGCTGGGCTTAGTCTCGGCTCACCCCCAGGATCTCGCCCCTTGTGATTAAAATGCTCCACTCGCCCCCTTTTTTATTATTTTGGTGTAATGACTCATCCCTTGCCACGGGGCGAGTTAAAAATCTACATTTAAATAATTATTTTGGTGGATTGAATCGCCCCTTGAGGTATTTCTTTTGAAATTTAACCTAAAATGGTACAGTTAGACAGTAAAATGTTCACATGAAAATTACCATGTTTGATGACTGTAATCTCACCAATTAGTGACACTAAGTTTTTGCTACCTGGCTTACCTATTATAACAAAAGGAACCGTTTCAAGGGCCCAATAAACAAAAGCTTTGTTAAAATATGTCACTGTCGGAAGAGTCGTATATATAATGCTTTCTCTTTCAAAGTTAGTATTATAATGTGGAAGGGATGTGTTTTGCGATATTTGCTTCCTTTGGAGAAGAAGCGTGCCGCTATGTTATATTGATTTAAAAAAAAACTGACGAAGAAAGATAGTCTCTTTTTTATTATAAAACTTTTGAAAAGAGCCTTTCAAAAATATATTTTTGCCTTCCCATGACGGAGCATATTTCAGGCTAAATATTGGCTTTATACAATAAAAACAAAAGTAAAGTATCCCCTGAAATTGGCTGAGGAAAAGAATGCGCTTGGAGCGATGCGGGGTATTACAGTGTTTAATTTGCAACTTTGCCTCGGGTTGAAATAACGTAGGGTTTGGTTTATGTGCAAGCGAAATTGTACTTTTTTAGTACTACTTATGATCTATTCTTGAATAAGATTTTGTATGGTTTAGTGTTGCGAACGAAAATCAATCTTCAATTAAGTAGGTATACAGTAATCTTATAATAAAGCAGAATCTTTGGATGGTATAGAACTTCTGAAAGGATCTGTATTGAGTTTGACAAACAGATGGCCTATGTTCAACAGTGGACGTCATTGGGCTGATATGATGATGATGATGATCATACCGATGGATTCGACTTATAGTCTAAAAAAGTACTTTTACTGACATACCACGCGACGGAGCCGCGAGCTGAAACTAGTTCATTAAAAGTCAGTGTCATATACTTTTGCTGTTCATAACCCTAACAACTCACTACCCTATCCCAATCCGTGGGTGTCGTAAAAGGCGACTAAGAGAGAAACTTTAAACAGACAAGCGCACTGCGAGAAAAGAAAAATTCAAAACAAAACCCTATACCAACCCGTCGGGCCAGCGTGGTGTTGGCTAAATTCACATTGTTTGGAGGAGACCCATGCCCAGCAGTGGGATATATTTAGGTTATAGTAATGATGATAAACCCTAACAAATAAACTCAGAGCCTTACAGATTGAACAAAACATTTTGAATGTATTCAAAACAACAGTTTTATCCCAAGTCTGATAGATAGCGAGATTATTGACAAAACACGCCACGGTGGCTCTCGACGTATCCAACGGCATTAAGAGGCGGCATCGAGGCGACAACTCGACCTTGACCTGACCTCATAACCCCCCCTACCACCCCCTTCTTACCCCAGCTATGCTTAAGCAATGATCTAAGATTTCTATCATGAAATACGTAATCTTTTTTGCTAATTTTATTAATATGGAATGTAATATGAGATTATATCACGGTTTTATCTTTAAGCGGTTAGGCAGAAGTGTATAGTAAGGACATTTTATTAAATATCAGAGGTCCCATATAATAGGTTATCTAGCCTCTCGGATGCCAGCTTGGGAACTAAACCTTAATTTAACATTACGCAGCACTATCTGAATTTATAATAAACAATTTATTTGGCCACTGCTCAGCTCCTATTAGGCGTAGCATGATGTTATATAGCCTATAACCTTCCTCGATAAATGGGCTAAAAGAATTTTGAAAATCGGTTTAGTAGATCCAGAGAATACCCCCTACAACGTCACAAATTTTACCTCTTTATAATATTAGTATAGATAAATGCAAATTAATGTCTGTTCTGAAATGCTAGGCATCGAACCCACTAACCCGACAAAAATATTTAGTAACCACAATTTATATTTGTTTATAAATGTCATAATCTCCAAGTAGGTACCTATAGTTATACAAACTTTGCAAGAAATGTTTTTAAGGTTTCTCTGTTTCTGAATGGAATTCAATCAATGTTTTAAAATAAATTCAGTATTTATTGTGAAAGTTTAATCAAGTATTTTTCTTTGTAAGTACCTAGTCTTATTAATAGGAAACGGTAGATTCGTTTTAGAAAATAATTTGTTTTGAAATTTATATAAGAGTTGTTTTGGCCTCGGTGCCGTAACCGGAGTGTACGCAAAAGGTCCTGGGTGTGAATCCCAATTCAAGTAAAACGGTATTGAGTTTTGATGTCAAGAAATTATTAACAACATCACACAAATGGGAATCGAACCCATGTCATACGGCACGATGATGTTAGTGGAGAGGCAATCAAATTAACCACTACGCCACATTAACAAAACCTTTATTTTTTTTTTTCACTTGGGGAAATGCCTGACTCATACCCCTCGGTCTTGAGGAAAGAACCGAAGGGTTATGTGGGGCTCCCACCCACTAAAACCCCAAGGTGTTCCTCTCGCCGCGCTCTGCTGTGGTCACGGGAGCGCAGGAACATTCGTCCGCGACCACAGCGACGATGGCCCGCTACGGGCCTCCCCTCTCCGGCGGTGACATTAACAAAACCTCTGCCTACCCATTCGGAGAAAACACTTGTCGCGTTGTTTAAAAGTTAAAACACAACTCACAAATAACCATTGACAATTTGGTCGGTGGTTTATTTATGGATAATTGGCTTGCTAGAGTTTGTAGACATGTACCGTTTTAAAACACAAAATATTGTTTCAATGGTTATTCGCATAATTGTTCGAGATTGTTTCTTTTGGCCTTTACCTACGCCATTTTGGCTACATTTCAATAACGCCGGCGGCAGTCCACGACCAAACATCTGGATCCCCACATACACGAACAAAAACAACGTCGCCATACAAATTTTCATTAATCAGAAATACTAAAGAGCTCACCTTACGTTGGACGACTGCAACTACACTTTTTAATACAACCGATTTTCAATAAAATGTGGAATGTTGAATGTTTCGTATGTTTTGAATTAGATTTGATTGTTTTAGATATATTCTAAAGATACACCTATTGTTTTGAAGATTTGGGGTAATTATGTGTAGTTCAAAGTTTTTTTTAAATTATTAGATACATTCTCATTGATTTTATGTTAACGTTTTAAATTAACTATCTGAATCTGAACTACCCGCGTTTAAAAAATATAACATGATTGCTGTTTACACTTTTAATCGAGAGATGGCGGTAATGGTTATAGAAAATCTCAATCAAAACTTTTATTTTGTCTTATTTTATTACATATTTAAAGAATATTCGTTTTAATGTTTGTAATTATTCATTTTATCTGCTTTTGTAGGATTATTTTGTTATTATCAAACGTTATAAAGTCATAAGATTCCAATTTCTACCAACAGGTGGCGTTCAATGATCTATCAATACGAAATAAAATGTTATTTCAATATTTTAGTATCTGTTGCCTTACATTTATATTATTATGAGATAAAAATAATGCATTACGTAAATAAACATAACGTTTTAGTGATAAAACATAATTAACCGACGTAAAAATAGAATGAAATGAGATTAACCTGCCTCGCGGTATGAAAGTTTTCTAAATAATAGAGTATAAATAACTTTTAGTAGTTATAAGCTACCGGTGGTCATCTTCTACACAGTAAGCCAGTGCTTGGGGGGCTGGTCATAATTCCCCGACGACACACGTATCTATACAACACTTCATCTTTCTATATGTGTTCGTAAACACCCGATAATAAAAAAAAAATCTGGCACTTGACCGTTTAGAGAAATTCTCAACACCACTGATGTAGAAAATTCGACTACTTTTTTTTGAGTATTCTATCAAAAACATCATAAGTGCATGATATAGGTTACGCAAAAATTACTTACTTTTCTTTTTTTAAAAATGACACATTGTCTTATTTACTCCAAACAAATATCTTTGTATCGCACAAATATTGTATTGTGTCGGGATCTAGAACTTAGTAACGAGAGGGCCAACTTAACCGGTGAAATCCTAAGTTAACATTAACTGCGATTTTTGGGTAAAACTTGTTCACGTAAATGTATTCATTATTTTTACTTTAAGACGGTAGATATTCTGCCGTCGCGTCGGTTAACTAAAACAATAGGTTTCCCTGTCTTCTAATAAATATATTATTTTCTTTTTTAATCTGACAAATAACAAAATAAATTTAATTGTTTTAAAACGAGGCTACGTCACCTAATATTATATTAAGCATTAATAAATAGCCCGACGTTTCGATATTTTTTTTTAATAATCTTTTATTGCCAATATAGGTAGCTACAATTAAATGTTACAATTATGATTTAGGTCGCCATATTCTACTTTAGAGCATGAGCATAAATCTGAAATCAAATTCTACATATTAATTAAATTAATCTCGATTTATATAAATCAACAATTCAATATTTCATGTCATTAAATTCCAATTTATTGAGTTATTAAATACCTATTTAATAAAACTAATACTAATATTATCATTTAAGTAATATAAAAAAAAACAAAATAAATAGTAAAATTTGCGTTTGTACTTACTCCTCGTGGTCACGGGTGCGCTGACCTATTTATTACTAATCGCCACAAACGATGGTGTCCAAATGGATATGTGATCTGCATGCAAGTCATGTGGATCGAGTTCGATTTCGACCGGCAGTACTAATGTAAATTGCACTTTGTGTAATTTATACGTACTAGTCACACCATCTGCAAACAATGTGATGAAACCCACATACTAGTAGAAGTAAATTCTAAGTGTATGTGTGGGCGCTATAATAGATCAGTAGTAACTGGTCGACATAGCAAAGAAGCCTCTATGGTTCTAACCCAAAAATAATAATATACTAATCGCGACAGTATAATCTTTTTATCTATGTTATTTTTAAATTATGTCCATGTAAATGAATAAAGGAAATAAAAAAATTGGAACAATGGTTTCATTTAAAGAATTTATGAATAAAAAAAATATATTAACACATTTACATTTGGCAGATTTTTTGTAAGGTCGTCTAATAACAGTAATCATTGACCTTACCGGATGTCTGAGACGTCTGCGCGCGCGCACTCCGGAAATAAACGCGACGCCATCATGGATTTTATTGTTTCGAATAAATTCCGCCAGGTGTCGTCGTAGTTTAGATTAGAATTTATGAGTAATAAGTGTAATTGATGGCGTTATATCTAGTTTAAAGATTCTTTTTTATGTTCCATAATAATGATAGACGTTTTTGTGAGGTGATAAATATCATATGGGATCTTTTTGTTTTGCACTTCAGAATTTATTAGTGCTATATTTTGTAACTAGCTCTGCCCGCGACTTTGTTCGCGTGGACAACTAATCTTGGATTCTTTTATCACGGAACCCTATTTTTTTTCATCACCGCAAAATCGGTTAAGTTGTTTCGGAGTTTACTTAAAAGAAAACGACAATTTGAAGTGTGTTTTTGTTAACGTATAATTTATATGCAGCAAACATTTTTGTTTTGATATTACAAAGAGACAGTTCAATTTTATTCATTTGTATAGATTGCGTCGGCGGCGTAATGGATGTGTGTACTACTGCTAATTAAGAGGTACCAGGTTCGATTCCCGGTTCGAACAAAAACAGTATTGGGTTGCCTGTCTTGAAATTCTCCGGATATGTACCTGGTTAATAGCAATTGACTTGCCTATTGCCAAATTATGAATGTTCTACGCGCTACGGTAGTGCGTCTACGAGGCTACGCGGCTACACAGCTCGTAGGCACACTCGACCTGAAGCCGAAGGGCTACGTAGAGCTCGCTTGGAAAACGATTCTTGTACAGCGACGATTTCGTATTACTGGACTTTTTTGCGTTTCGAAATTAGGTCAAAAATATTTTATGGTAAAATTTGTATGAGAAATTAAAATTAAAAATTTAAATTTCACTGAAGTTAATTAGACTAAAACTAAGCAAGAATTAAGATTAGGTATTATGAAAAGAACAATTTTAAAAGAATTATTTATGTGAACAGTCAGATGATTAGGGTATACGTTCCACTTTTGCTGTGCCCGACAGGGTCCGTATCTGGTCTTTATAATAATGTATGAAACAACATGTAAAACATATGATGAGTAATAAAACATTTGAATTTGATGTTCTGTTAAATGATGACCTACAGACTGGTAGCCTGTAATCAAATATTTTTTCAATTAACTAATTATAAATGCCAGTTACAATTAGCGATAATTTATTTTATGTTTTACACTTTCTAACCCAATATTGGCCAAGTAAATACCATTGTAACCAACTCCAAATCGCCTTTATACGGCTAACTAGAACTTAGTCTATACTTAGCTAGTTCCAGGAATATTAATAGCAACTAAGATCGCAGGCTAACTACCTAATAACGACTTTACCCTGTCGACCTAAAACACAATATACTAAGTCGATAACTTTGTCGGTTACGTCATTTCAAGACCGGAATTAAGCACTTGGGGAGTTTGTGTCTATTCACATAGATGAACTTGTTCTAACTGAATTTTGATTGTGTTCGATATTATGTTTAAGTTAATAGAAATTAAGGTTTATTTTAAATGAAAAGTTTTATGTTATTGCGATGTATGTTTTTTTTTAATATTGCACAGTTTCATTATAACCCTTTCAGCTATGTTTTAAGTGTGAAAGAGAAATAAACGTTAAATTTTATCCTTGAAAAACTTTATGATTAATAAATAGTAAGTACCTAGTAGGTAGGATATTTGTCCAACAACAAAAAATGTTTAAAACCAACTGTTACCAAAATTAATACCAGAGCGGTTTGTCCAAAATTCACAGGTGGAAGTTTGTTATTTTTATTAGTTACAAACGACGACATTTAGGTCATATTTTGTCTGTAATGAAAACACCACGTTGCTACTCTGTGTCAGTCAGCTCATAGACTAATCAGACCTTTGCTTGTTCCAGGTTAATGTGCCACTAGCCGAGTGAAAGAGACCGACGATCCCGACACTCCTATTAAACACTTTATATGGAGCGAGACGGGCATACGACGCGTGCTCCGCCGCGTATCAAAACACACAAAAACCGCGGATGTAGGTAATAGCACGGGAGCTGAATAGCTTTTAATTAATAAAGAAAATTAAAAAAAAAATATTTAAAAAATAAGCCAAATTACAACGTTCAACCGATTTTGAATTACGAACGCCTAAATCCGATTAGACTTTATCGCCTAACCTCCTAGTGGACTTCTTGGGTGCTTAAAATGAACTTGCCTTAATTTATTTTTTTCACAATGTGTCTGACTGTGTAGTTGGGGGCTTGCCGGAGTCGCGACTGTGCTCGTTTAGTACTTAGGACGTAGTTTAGTAGTATATAAAGTAAATAAAGCGGTGGAGACGGTGTGCGGGTGTGATCTCGGAGTGTCGGCGACGTGTGGGATGCAGCGGCGGCCGCGGCGGCGAGAATTACCCACTCCAGATAAGCTGCCTTGCACGCTCGTCTGACGAATCCGTTAAGGTAAGATACATTATCATCATCATCAGCGACCCAACAATCCTATATAACAATCAATAGGATTCGCATTCCATTTCTTATCACTTAATCAAATCCTGTACTGACATTTAAAGTGACACATTCACTTTCTCACTTTCTTGAACAAAAAAGTTTATCTTACAACTTGGCTCAAAATAATAACCAGAATTATATCAAAGCATTCTAAGACAGTTTCCAATGATGACGCCATTAATGTCGGTCTGAATAAAATGTCCTTCCGTAGCTACAGCCGTCATAGGCATTAATATCGCGATTTTATTGTCTTATACTTGCTCTATTTTGTATTGTGACATCATCGTGTGACGTCATAGGTATACGTGAGGTTAGAATTAATTCGCTTTCGTAAAATTTTATGATATGATCGGTTTGTGTTTGATTGGGAAAGAAATAACGGAATTATGGTTAACTTATGAAAAACGAAAGTTATAGAAAAGATTATATAAAGTACTTACTTAACTACTGACATTAGTTAAGAAGTGATTATCCCGAATTTAATATACCTATGCTTATTTTACCACGTGGCCCGGCCCAATATTTATTTATTTAATTAAGGTTCACCAACAGTTGATACAGATATTACAAAGCTAGAAACATCTTGTGGAATAGCAGTAGTTTATGTCACTATTTAGTACTTATTTATTTATCCCTCGAGTAGACGGTGCGGCACAGGGCGTTAGGAGGCCATTGACACGTCAAACAACGGTGTCCAAGCTTTCAAAATTTAAAAACATTTTGACAAAAAATATAACATGGTATAACAAGTAAATATAATTTAAAAAAATTAATAACCCGACTGCAAAAATTCAACAGAGAGCAACGCACTAAAAATACAGTAAAATTATTGTATTATTATACCTGATTAAATTTAAATACATAACATATGTATATATTTGTAATCTCCATTTGATTCCCTTTATTTTGATACTCTACTCGATAGGTTTGGTTAAAAAAAAAATAGAACTACTTACAATTTGGAACCATTCAATTATGTATACCTAATCTCTCTTTGAATTTAATATATGTAATCTCCTTTTGATTCTCTTTATTTTGATCCAGCCGTTTGGAAGATTCGTGGGAATAAAGAAATTTACAAACATACAAGATACGCGCGAAAAACAGTACCCGTCCTGACAGTCGGGTAAAAAAACAATACCCGTCCTCGGAAGTCGGATAAAAACTATTGATTCTGAACAAACTACTTTCAGGTTTCGCATTAAGTAGCAATAAAGGTGTACCTCAAATTTAAGAGCACAACTGGAGGTTTAGACAATGACTTGATCTTACCTGTGGTATTACTGGCAATATAATTATTATAATATTAACTCATGACTGCCTCGGTGGTGCAGCGGTAGTATACGGTTGCGTTTTTTGAGGTCTCGGGGTTCGATCCCCGGGTCGTCGCAAATGTATTATTTCGTATTTTGTTTTTCTATGTATTTTAAATATATAATTAGAAATATATATTTATAAGTTTATTCATAATATAAGCTTATATAATAATAGGTTAAAATACTTTAGGCTGGATGACCCCAAAAATATACCATACTTTTTTAACAAAAAAACGTTTTTAGTTGGACAAATCAATCGTACAAAAGAAGCCTATTAAACATTATCTGCTTGTAAATATATTTGTTGTATAGATATCATTAAGTTAATAGTATGACAAATTGAGGGAGTTATCCTATCGTGTGGTTAGACAGAAATAGAATGTAATCGATCGATCTCTGTCACTCCTGCCCTACCATTATTTGACTGAAAATGACGAACTTGGTTGTGTGTTTAGAGGAGGTCGAGGTTAGCCCAATCAATCGTTGCGTGTCATTCGTAGTTCGATATAATACTAATCCTATGTCTTTTTATAATGTTATTTGTTTTACCCCCGACACAATAACAGGGGTGTTATTGTTTAATATATTAGTTTGACCGCTATGTGTGTCTGTCTGTCTGAGGCTGAGAAACCGTATCTCTTAAACATGTGAACCGATTTGAATGCAAAATCTTTTATAAATATAATATTTTGTAAAATTAAATATACTCACAATTTTTTTTTTTTTGCTTTTGGTCTATTTGAATGTAAATAACTTTTTACCTCACTGAAAAGGCAATTATGTAGAAAAAGCAAATATAATCACTCCAGTGATACCAGTGCTGAGTGGATCTTTTACCGACGTGACTGGGCTTTCCCAAAAAACTGGAGAACTCTACCCCTATGTTACTAAGCACAACAATTCGTTATTAATTAAATAATATTTTTACCCCATTCACACAGCGCACAGATCTAGTCCCAAATTAATCAATTATATTTGCTTGTGTTATGGGTACTAAACAACTGATATACTACTTAAATATATTCGTTTTGTAAATACATACATATTATAGATAAATTAAACCCAGACACAGAACAACCAATCATGCTCATCACACAAAGATTTGTCCTAAGTGGGAATCGAACCCTTAGCACTCAGGGTCACTAACAGACCAACAGGCCAATTTACTACTTATGACCCTAAAATAAAACATTTTTCATTTCTCATTACTAAATTTCAACTGTATACATGTCAGGAACGCCAATATCATGCAGTAGGAATTTATTTACCCTCAGAAATATCGAGTTCAATATCTAAATAGCACGAAGCTGTAATTGGGTTATGCTCTCAGAACATTTCTCAAAGCTATGTTAGCTGGCGGCGTGCCCAACATGGCGGTAGGCTTTATCAATTCCAACCTAGTATTTTCTCAGCGTGTCATCGGCCTAAGATCAGAGTCAGAGTTAAAGAACTCTGTTCTTTATTTTATACTATATTTATACTATTTTGGAATGACTTAATGTGGACTAAATGACTTTTGGTTTTTTGTACTGCTGAAGATACAGATTAGTTTGAACGATTTTTCTGCGATGAAATTCTCAGTGTCAGCCCGGATAGTGTTTGTCAATGTGTTCGCCCCCTATTACATGGGACCCAATATAGGTATCCTTATCTTTCTGTCTCGTCCTGGCATTAAAAGCTTTATTATTTAAATAAATTTATCTATATTATATTGAACATATCATAGTCAAAGGTTGATATGCCATCTCTGCCCGGAATGACTGGTTTATCCTAGGTTAGGTTAGGTTGACTAGACCTGGCCGCTGATGTCATATCAAGTTCCGGCGGCCCACCCGCTACAGCGAAGAGTCGGTGCACAGAGGGGTTTAGTGGGTATTCCGGCCTCGGCCGGCGAGTCCCACATAACCGTCCCGTGTCCCCGCCAGGGGTGGGATGCGTAAACGCATTCCCCTCTTAAAAAAAAAAGGTTGACTAGACCTAGGAGCGCCGGAGCTTGAGATTTGACTATAACATATGAATCTCTTGGCGAATTTACTAAAATAATTTCGTTATAAATCTTATGACAGTAGGCTTTTGTAAGCAGTGTAGTCTGTACGTACTATGTATGTAAATGGGGTACTAGCCAAACTCTTTTGGCAAGAGGCAAGTCCTCATGCGTTTTACTCGCCAATAAATCGAGTTTATTGTCTCTGCAAATCATTTCTATACAATTTTGAAGGCCTAGCTGAATTTGTATTGTTATTAGGTCAACGACCGCAACATTAAATGGATTTGTTACATTTTTTTACGATTGCTAGCTGCATTTTAGTATGATGTCACTAGGTATCTAATATTTACGAATAAGTTTAAAATACGACCAGTCAAATTTTCATCATTCATTTCGACAGCAATTCAAAAAAAAATCGAAATTTCAGACGGTATTCGCAATCTCGACATGCAATTGGCGATTTCAAAATGTTCATCAAATATTTGAAAAATCAATTTATTTATTGATATATTCAAAATTTCAAACATTTCACAAAGATATAAATAATTCGATAAAGATTAAAACGAGTGATATAGAATAGAATAGATTCTAATTGTAGCTAGGTATGTTTTCTTTATTTACGTTCATACTATTTTAATTATTTTATGTCGGGGGTTTTATTCTTAGAATACGTCGCGTCCGAAAGCAAAACGATCCACTTTTGTATTCGAAACCCAGAATAAAACATACTAAAAATACTTGTACAACATTTATAAGCCTACTCCATAAATGTAAGTACTACCTCTCAATAGCCGTCATACGCATTCATGAACTTACTCGTTCACAGAACTATAGCGAAAATAACCCACGACTAGGTTATTGACCGGACACTCGAAAGGTCATAGGTTCAAATTCTTGTTCGTTACTTAAAACTATGAGCTCAGGAGGAACTTAAAGTCTAAGAACATGTTTTACCATTGGCAGATAAGTCCTATCATATCCGAAACTTATATTTTTTACATAAGTATTTTGCAAAAATGAATGGATAGGTTTACTACTATTATATATTTATTATATACATATATATTTTATTAAATACTATATTATATATTTGATTGACATCTATATGTCAATCAAATTATAAATCAATTCAATTGAGTGTCATATCTGTCAATAGTGAAACAAATTCTAAATAAGATACTTACATTTTTAGTGCATCCACCTTTGTAAATGATGTAAGCGCCTTAGACTTATAGCTTAGCAACAAAACCGAGTTCCACAATATAGGATCGGAATTAACCCGTGCGTGCATACGACATAAACAAACGCTGCTGGTCGTAAAGACCCAATGATGACTTACGGTGAAGTGAAATAAAGGCGAGCTTGTAAATCAATATTACGTCAAACAAAACTGTTTTGTGTGTGATGCCGAGTCGGCTCAGCAAGAGATTTTTATTCAACTGACTTGTCAAGTGAATCGAACTTTCTTAGCCTCCTTGTGTTGCGGCATTTCTTTTTCTTTCAGAGAATATATAACGTTCTTATAAAGTATTGATTTGGTGCAGTTATGGTATTGGAATTTATAAAGCTGTCTATGTATGTAGACATATAACATGGTGTAAGTAAGACACAAGCTGCATGATAAAAATAAGAATTTTTTTCTCGATATTAATAGACATTTCCTAATTAATTTATTCATTAATGTGTTTGCATTTTCATCTATAATTGTGATTATTATGCCGCTACTAATTAGGCAGTTAATGTTTTACGTGCCTCTTCTAAGCACCATTTACACAATGTAATTTTAAAAGGTAATTTGACACTGTCATTCTATCCATTGTTGTTAAATTCACCAAGAAAAAATACCTTTAAGATCTAATGGTGCTTTATTATAGCGACATTAATGTTTTTGTGGTTTCGTAGCCATAATGGCAAAGTTTTGTCATTTGTGTTCGTCCGTCCATATAGACATACATGCATTTTACTCAAAAACTACTCGATGTATATTGATGAAATTTGGATTTTAGATTGCTCAGTGTCTTGTGTGAGCCGCTACTCTCTATTAAATAAAAGAGAAAAAAAATAAGGGTACGCCCTAAAAAAGCACAAAAATATGTACATCCAAAACAATTTTTCAAAAAAAATTCGAAACATCCTTATACCAACCCGTCTGGTCAGCGTGGCATAGTAGGCTAAATGCCCTCCGCAATCTTCGGAGGAGACTTGTGTCCAGCAGTAGGATTTTATAAGTTGTAATGATGATGATTATACCGTTTTTTGTCATTACCGAAAAACTACGCTTCTCAACAAAAGGCAATAAGCGCCTTGAAGAAACGCTCTTTTGCTGCGGAAGCTCACATTGAGCATGGTCCGACATTCGTCGTTTGGATTGTTTAACTTTTTACACAAATTCCATCTTTATGGGACCTCGTAGAATAATATAATTTCAAAATTATAAACCGCCTGCCTGCCGAGATCGTGGCTAAATGCCCTAATATAATACAAAATTGTGCCACTAGATGTCTCTTTCTTAAGTATAATGAACTCCGCAAATCTTTTCTCGGAAGCCTTATTGAATTTACGAAACGCGCGAAACGTAATTAATAAAGGGATTACGATAAAAAAAAATAGTCAAGGACAATTATTATACTCTCTTCGAAACTGTTCTATAATAATTTGTAATAATTTGTTTAATAACTGAAAATGAGGTAGTAAATCTATATTTACTACCTCATTTTCAGTTATTAAACAGTAATTTATTTATCATTAGATTACCACAAGAAAGTGGCACTACTATGGGTAGGTATGTACGGTACGCGTGATTTAAGTTGACTGGCCTGAACATCGCGCGAGTGGCTGCGCAGTAGAAAAGTGCGGAACTCTCTGGTGACAGGAGCGGGGGGTGTATACTTTTAACACGAGATATGCGCGAAAGCTACGTTCAAGCCAGCCAAGTTAGATCACGCGTATTGTACCTACCTATTGTAAAGTTGTTCTACATTGTTTTACACTACCGGAATTTTAAACGAAATTCCCAACAGAAATGCCATTAAGTAGGTAATAGGTACCTATAGGTACCTTAAAACCAATGTTATTTTTGTGTGCAATAGACGAACCAAATACGCTGTTCTAATTTATTTGAGTATTAGGTATAGTCGACAATTAAATTGGTTTACCACCCTTAGAGTAAATGTCGTTTGCATATCACAAAATAGTAATGACTATTTTTGCTTGCAAGTGACACCAGTACAGTGACAGTTGTCAACAATGGGAGTCTTATTGAATTTTAATTTTGATGGAAATTTTGTTAGAAGTGGTAAAGCAATTATGTGGTCGACTATACATACCTACATTGAATTGGTTCTGAACCTTTTTTTACAAAACCTTTAAATAA
The DNA here is from genome assembly GCA_905147015.1 of Laspeyria flexula. NCBI lineage: Eukaryota > Metazoa > Arthropoda > Insecta > Lepidoptera > Erebidae > Laspeyria > Laspeyria flexula. The sequence continues at coordinate 1,013,179 of LR989974.1, forward strand.
ACAATGTCTTGTTTTCTTACATGTTATAAGTAAATATCTAGCTTCAATATTTTAACGTACCTACTTATTGTTTGTTTTCAGAAAAACTATAATTTTATGTGGGCTAAAGCTTTAATGTTGCACTGTCGGTATGCGGAATAGTTACCAGCTGTAAATTTTAGTTTGTATTGTGGGTAGTAAATAAAATATAGGTACAGTTAACTTATAAAGTTTAAGCAAACTTATGCTACACATACTGATAAATTCCGGACTTGCTATTTTAAATTTATCATAAATTTATATATATCATATCTTTTTCATAGGAGTTGGGAGAGCTGATTTTATCCACATTTCAACTGAATTCTCACTTACTGCCTCCAATCTACTTAGGCAAGGCATTTATAGTTAATTGAACCTCGTACTTATCAAATTTTAAAAAAGCAACCGTCCGGTCCTAATTTGTAACACTTGATTATTAAATACTAGATCACTAGGTCAACGCTTATCGTGAGACTATATCATTAAGCATTTTCAGCATCTTGTATAAAGTTACATTCCTTATTTTTTCTTCATAAAAGAGCTTGCAGCACTGTTTTTTTTTCAAAATTAGTGACCTCAATTTTACGTAGGTAGCTTACACCTGTATGAGGTAATAAAATTAGTGTTATGATTTGAAATACATTGTAACACACTCTCTCATTATTATAAAATACAATTTTCATTGCACCATGTTTGGCGCTTAGAACCATTTACCGCCAATTCCTTTATAAAGCTTAATGTTAGCGCTTAAAGCGGTCTGAATACAATATTGCTCAAAGTTGTCGGTCTAATAGAGAATTTAGCTGCAGCGCTGCAAGACGCGGGTGTGGATCGATTGGGCGGCTTGCGCGCGCCGCTGATGACGTCATCGTCGCCGGGCGGGCCAACCAAATAATTTTGAAAGCTAAACGTAATACAATCTTATTGCCTGATTATACAATATCAACATTCATTTCGTATCAGAGACTCACGTATGATTATTTAATGTTTCTAAAGGCTTTCGCTATCTAATTTGGATCACAATTCCTAAGGTCTTTCAGCGGTCGCTTTACCCACGTGTTTTCCTGTTTCCAAGGAAACTCTTTGAAATTATTTGATTAAAAAGTATCTCACGTGTTAATCCAGGAAACGGTATGTCTGTTTACTAAATTAAATTTGATTCCGTTCCACAGATAGCGTGATTTTTAAACTGTCAAAAGAATTAACTCAAGGTAACGTGGATAAATCAGATTAACTTAATATTTCAATATTTGGCAATCAATATTATGTTGATATTCAATAAAATGAAAGATTTATAAGGTTAATATAATTATAATTACAATCTTATCAATTAACACCTACCTACCTACATAGTACGGGAAAAGAAAGGTCATAATAATTATGCACGGCTAATTTATCAGTAGGTAACAGTATGAAATTCTCAATAATGATTACAACTTATATTACTAAGTTAACTAACTACTTAAGCCGGTTATGCCGTACCTATACGTTTTCAATGAATAAAACAAGAACGCGCTATTTCCAGTCGGCATTTTCACTTTGGGAATGTGTACGCAAATTACGCAATACAAGCATGTTCGCAAGAACTCGGCAAATTTTAAATTGCTCACACAACGTTCGCAAATATCGAGAGAAAAATATAAAAATATTTTTATTTTGACAACAATGTTTGCTCAATTCCGCGTTCCTTTTAACATTGCAAAAAATCTCAGAATTGGGCTGCCTAAAGCCGGCTATAAACGGGTCGAAGTTTACGATTTTTTTTATTTCATTCGGAAGAATAAACGAAGACAGTGACGAGTGCAAAAAATGTTGCAAATTATTTTTGTTAAATTGGACGAATACCAAGCAGTTTGTTATTCTTAGGGGCAAATAACAATAAAGCTCGGCTTATAAGAAAAATAAGAACTTAGACGCAACCTGTAAATACCAGTTGCTAACTCAAAGATGACATCCCTAAAAAATCACTTGTACACTACCTAAGTACCTAGTTGTAAATGGCATTCCTAAATCTTATTGAAATATTAACTATTTAACTATTTAACCACAATCATAGAATTATTTTGAAGTACACGTGACTGTTTTGTACTAAAATCGTACCTATATGTGATTACAGAGTTGAGTCACATACACGAGTAGGTAAATACTATGTGACAGGTTGCGCAGAGACGATAATACTACATGGGTGCCTGTATTTACTCAAGACACGAAAACACGATAAACAATGCGGCAAAACTTATCATTACCAAGTTATCTACTAAAACTGTGCGTCAAAACGCACCGTGGCTTGCGTCAGAAGACATTAATAATTATTATTACCTATGTTTTATTTTTTTATCTCCAAGGCATCCATCGACATCCTGGATTATTAAATGGTATCATTTAATCGGTTTTTTAAATATTCTCGACTAAGCCTTTTGATTGACAACAATGTCTGTAGCTACATTTTGCGACTGTGTATTCAAAGTTTCGAACTGTTCAGGTATTCTGAATTTGAATGTGAATCTGTTTCTCGGTCATATTGCCAAAGAAGATCCTACGAATGAGCATATTTGTGTTGCCAACATTTCAATTTTATTTTTAATTTTAATAAAATACCACCATAGAAGTAATCTATTTTTTTAAGAAAGGTAGTTCATAGCAGCTAGTTCCTGCTCAGACTGAGCTGTCAGCCTGGGGCAGTACTTACAGCCCTACAGAAGACCGCAGACATAATAACTTAGTGCTGAGATCCTACCGGTGGGTACTGAGGGTATCTGGTATTCCAGATCTCATGGGGAGGGAATGGATTTAAAAGTTTGCTACCCGCATGTGATGCTTCTGCCACCTATTTATATATATTTATATATACAATGCTCCCGTATCTAAAACTTTTTCGAATCACAGAACGCTGTTCATTTACGTTATATGTTTTTTATTCATCATCATCATAACAGCCCAACGACGTCCACAGTTTGACATAGGCCTCATCTAAGAAAAAAGATAAGTTTAGCCTAGAATAATTCATATTCCATCCATGATTGGTGAGATTTCACGAGATTAAAACATTGAAGGAATCAAATTGGTGCGCGAAATTGCACCGGCTCTCCTGTTAGATGATTTAATTTAGATGCAGCTCATTTATATCCGAATTGGATCTAGATTTAATGACATTATAAAACTGTTGGAAAGATTGACTCTGCTTTGTTTAGTCTTCGTATTGTTTGAGCTTCGCTATTTTGGTTTGTGTTAATTCCAATTTACATAAATCTGGGCAATTTTAATTTTTGTTACTTACCTTATTGAGCTCTTTCTCTACTTACCTCTAACCCACCTCTTTAATAAAATATACTGAGAGCCTACTATGAGTCTACATATTGACTTCATTATTAGCAACCCATTAATGTATCTGTCACTGCTGGGCTCGGGTCTCCTCTCCTCTATCTAGAAATCCACACACGCGGATCTAATGCGGGTTGGTGGATCAGACCTACCCTTAGGATTTCTTCGTGAGTAATTCCACATAGGGTTTCCTCACGATGTTTTCCTTTACCGTCAGCAGATGGTAAGTCACATGACTGAAACATATAAATTCTACATAGTAAAATTTAAATAAGTCGAACTCGAACCGCATGATTTGCTTGCCTTTAATATATTCTGTAGGTTCATTTAAATTTTTCAGTTAATCCTCTAAGTTTCAGTTATAAATTAAATAATACATAAGTATTTAAAATATTTAAAAAAAAGTTTTTATAAAAAAAGTTTTTTAAAACTATGAGTAAACTATTACACAAGTTTTCCATTACATCGGTGCGTATCTGTGCCGCGTATCGGCGAACAGACAATGAAATAATTAAACCGTCTTTAATGTTTTTTAACGGATAGTTACGGTTATTTTGGGATACATCAACATTGCCTAAGGTCTGCTGTTTTCTATCCGACAGTAACCTTGAACTGTTCGATTGTCTTCATAATGATCATAATTTTACATTTCGAACGCTCGCCAAGGGTTTAAAACAGAAAAGTAAAGACATTAAATTTGTATGTTTTTTTTTATTTAGCATGTATCATCTGACTGCTGAGCAAAGGCCTCCCATTGAACTTTCGAATGCTGTCTATGTCCAGCCCTATTCCACCAGTCCTTCTCAGTCTTGTTTTTCTTATTCGGCAATAATTCGAATAAATGGCTAAATACAAATTCAACTTTCCGACTTTTCGTACGTTTTTAACAATTATATAAATCCAAGCAGATCAATGGTACAAGGTACAAGTATCTATATTAACAATTTAGTGTTCTCTTGCATTTGGTAAACCATTAAGAAATAATCTTTGTTTATAAAGCATCAGTTAAATGTGCCATAAAAATAAAGTATTTTTCTATTTTATATTATTATCATCACATAAACATGGCAGGATGGGCAGAGGCGCATCAAACAAACATTTCGCAAAGCCTAATAATAAGCACACAGGAGTGCAGCGCAAGATGTCGTGAGTTTGATTCCACGGTCGGGCAAAGATTTTATACGGTAATAGCTGTGCCCGCGACTTCGTTCGCCTATAATTTCATAGTTTTTTTTTGTTTTCCAAAGTCAAAGTACTTTTAGACACTCCTAGTGACATTATTAATATTACTATCCGCCAGTAATAATCCTCTGCCAGGTGTGAATGTAGTCTAATTTATAAAAGTTATTTTTATCTCAGGTAGACATAGTTATATAATAGTTATTTATATTTTAATTTGTGTTAATACTCTGGTATTTAAATTACACTGTATGTAAACTACACTTGTGTGAGAGACAAAATTAAATAGTTTTCATGAAAGCTTTTAATTAGGTACTCGTAAGATTATTTCCTTATATAAATCCTTATCTAAATCTATGAAACAAATTAATACATTACAGACTAAGTCGAAATATAATACATCAACTTAGTCTACCATTGGGGTAGGAAGGCAGTTATTAATATATAATGCGACGATAGTTCCAATTTAAACATAAATCATCTTATTTATCCTGTGCATTTATAAAAAAAATGGTAATTTAAAACCGTGCTTCAGCGCCTCCAAACAGCAAAATATTGTTTGAAACACTAATTTGAAAGATCCCGCTCAAAATTGTGGTTAATCCCTAATTCCCCAATGAACCATAAATGTAGGTACGTAAAGTTATTTTTTTAGTTCATCGTTTTTTTGCAAATAATGTTGCCATACGTAAATACATGCAACCGTTTCAGTCATAATATTTAATGTATTTAAACATTACGAAGCTGATAATCGCAAAAAAAAAATAGTTTATTTATTAGTTAAATCCTAAATCTTATTATAACATTAATTGATTTACATATAATCATCAAAAGTAATATGAAAATGATTTTTCATAAAGCATTTGTTTAATTAATCTATTTTTTATACCATGACGGTGACACAGACGTACGGCTCGCCTGGTAGTAAGTGGTTAGTCTAGCCTATGGGCGCCTACAAGACCAGACGCAGACAATACAACTTTATTTACATTAAAATTTTCAAAACTACAGCTTGGTAAAAAAACAGTTGAAAAAATAGGAGCGCCACTGTGCTTTTGAATAGCAACACATGTAGTGCTTCAACTAATCTTGATACTAGATTTGATTGTGATTTCATGTTGGAATTTAGTTATCAAATTTACTAAAAGCTAGTATGTAGCTGTTTAAAAAAACATTAAGAGTCCGAGAAAGGTTATCAGTATAATATACTGAAACTGTAACAAAACAAAATTATTTGCTATAATTTGAAAATAAGCTGTTACTATGACTTGACGACTAGTTTCTATCCTACCTCTGTATAAAATCATTGGATTATTCATTATTCTGCATAGCTTTGCAGTGTGGTACACTTTCTTTATTAAAATATATAAATATAAAATATATAAATAAAAAACTGCAAAGTCAATAATAAAATTCCATGAATGTATTATTTATATCTTTCTAATCCTGCATACTTATATTATAATCCTACTTCCTACTATATGTGAAATTTAGGATGGATGTTTATTAATCAATCACGCCAAAACAGCTTATAGGATCTGTATGAAATTTTAGCACACAGACAGATAGTTAAATGGAAAAACACATAGGCAATTTTTTACTGACATACCTTGCGAGCGAAGCCAAGAGCTAAGAAAGAAGAAGAGTATAATGTTGTTGTTTTGTTTACAAATATGTAGTTTATCTAAATTATTGACAGTGAGCAGTGAACCCATGTTTCATAATTAAATTTTTATTGAAACTCAAGTAGTAATTATAATGCTACTTGCAACGGTTACACATAGATAAACAATATTTAATCGTTTTTACTATGACTTCAATTAATTACATGTTTTTATTGTACTTAGTACACGGTGTGGCCATATCATTTATACTGTAATTAAGTCTGGCCGCACACGGCCGAATCTTTCAGCTTAGAAACTGCAAGTACGTTATTAATTTATTACACATATTTATATCTGGCTTGAAAAACTGCTTTCACGTAGGTAACGCGAAAAGGTTTAATAAAATTGATGAAGTTATTTTTTCCGGTCTTGTAACCAGGACTTGTATAATTATTATGCCTGTTAATTAGTTTAGTGTCAAGGCAAAGACAGTTTCACTACTCTCACTCAAAAAACCACAATTCTTTTGAAATCGATCGGTTATCCGAACCGATACAAGCGCAGGGCTTGTCATTCACTGACGTGGTACCCACTGCCCGACTGACGCATGCGCGTCTGGCTAACGTCTATCCCGTACGGATATAGATGAGTGTTGGCTTGTACATATTTTCGTAGTGCGCTGAGATCTTTTCATCGTGGCCGCATTACTTTATTGCCAGAATTCACGTTCGAACGGTTATCTCATTTTGTCGCATTGTAATATAGATAACGTTGACGTTAGTATAATATTTTATCAATTATGTGATAGCGGCACAGCTACTATTCATACATATTATATAAATGAAAAATAAATTGCGACAGAAGCATGTAGCGTTTAGCCGAATGTCGTATAGTGTATGGGGCGCATGGATATCGTGACTCGTGAAGGATCGTGTGTGTTGCCCTCCTCATCAGTCAGTAGAGCGGACTCGGATCGCGCGGACGCGCGGCGTGTCGGTGCTTGTAGTTTTTTAGTTTGACAGTTGGCGCGTTTTTCGTTTTGGTTCAACCGGATATTTCTTGTGGAAATCATAGATTTTAAGTTAGTGTAATCTGTGTATTTTCTGTTGATTCCAAGTGTTCGACTATTCGTTTGTGAATTTTCCACACCGGCTGTGGGTGAGTGGTTGCACGCCCCGTGTACCTGCTCTCGTCGTGTTGTGCAGAATTTTCGTGATTTCTCTTTGGGAAATTGTTTTGTGGACGAATTGCACTCATCGCCTGGAACTACCGAGGTGAGTGACACACTTATATCGTCCCAGAGTACAGAATTAAACTTTCTAGTTCGGTCGAAGAAATGTTTTCAGCTATTGCAATTTAGGACGGACAATTTCTCTAGCGGACCCGACGAACTGGTTCCAAATATAGCGAATCGGGTTTATTCTGAGCCCATAAACGTTTGAATAGGTAGTTACATCTTTATAGGTTGTTGGAATTAGTGATTTTTCCTTGGTGGCCGGGCTGAGACGATCCAGACAGCTGTGTATGCGTAACGGGTAAAAATAAATACACGAGCATTATCGGCCAGTAGACAAACCGGCTTTACTGAGGACAACGCGGTATTATTAGTGCATATTATACAATACTGTGGTCGTAAGTTAGGTTATGTGCATACTTTGTTAGGTTCAAGGCTGTTATGAATGCACTTGTTTGTTAACAAGTCATATTTCATATTACTATTTGCACGTGACTACCGATTTACACATAAGATTATGAATAAAATACATAAAGAGTCTAAATTCTACTTTAAAATCTAACCTGAAACTTGAGAAATCCAATAATGTTGCCTTCATTGTTGTAGCTACCTACTTACCTAATTAGTTGCATTCCTAATGACTGCCAGAAAATGTAAATATTTGTAAATATTTTTATATAGATAGATAAGTACCCACATTTTTAAATATTTTGTGTTGCCAACTCTATACAATTTCTTCTAATAAGACTTTATACTGGCTTGCACTTAACCAAACAATAAATACTCAAATGCTATTTTATTTTTAAATTAGGAATGAATAATTTTAATTGAGTTTTTAAAGATTTATTTTTTTCCATTCAATACACTGGCTGGTATGCCTGTTACTTCTAAACACTATTGTAGCATTCATTTTTTTTAAACATTTCTTTAAATCCTAACAGGTCAGATATAAATTTTATATATTTTTATGAATGGCTCCACATAAGCAAATCAAAATCTTTAAAATTTTCATAGTACCCATAACATTGCTTACAAGCTAAATGATTAACCAAATTATTATTTAAATTTAACAATTACTGTCAAACCATGACCAAGTGAGTGGAAAACAAATTCTCAAAATTGGAATCATCATCATAGTTATTATATAATTTAATAAATATAATATAAGACATCCATATTAAAGTTAAACATTCAAATATGTACACAATTTAACAGTAATATTTATGTACATAATATATATAATAATATTAATACATTAAAATACCTACTTAACTTTCCTCAATTAAAAAAAAATTAATAAAAGTCAGCTATGTAAATTGAATTTCTCTGTACTTACTGTAAATATTGCATGAAATACTTTTTGTTACATACACCAGACTGAGTATTAAGAACATTGTCTAAGTAAGTTTACACCAGCACCTGTGTTTCATCAAGTGCAAGTAAATAAAATGTTGTTACAGTCTCACAAGTTGCAAGGTAAATAATTATGACACATAACTATTATAATAAACTGAGTGATATAATGTACCTATGTACAATTTATTTGAAAGACATAGTTGAATCTAAATATAATATTGATCACACCTCTTTCTCATTAAAGAGGTAGGCAGAGACTATTTCCTTCCATGAACTTACGCTTCTACAACACTCGTCAATTTAAGTTATCTTTAAGACTTTAAATTCAAAGAACATCACAAAAAGAAAAGATTCATTTAGATATTATATACTATCTAAATGTTTTTAAAAATATCTTACAAAAATTGTTTTATAATTCGAGCACAATTTTGAATTAAAGTTTTTTCAAAATTGTCCTCAAATTATAATATAAAAACCTTTTTTGTGTAGGATGCAAAAACTGTGCGCTTTAAAAAGAACAAATATTTAAAAAATGAGTGATTCTATTTTATTAGGTAACAAGGTACCTTTATAATATTGATTACTGCAATATATTTGTCAAGTGCCTAGCAACACATAATTTGTTTTGCTAGTGAGATAGCTATCTGTAAAATGTATAAGTTAGCAATATACATGTGATATCCTTATCACATCAGTTAATCACAATTACCTACCCTCAAAAGATTTAGATCATCTCAGCAAGAGGCTGATACTAGATTGATAAACTCTAAGACAAGTAATAGGTTAACTTTCTGATTATGCTACCAGCATTGCAAGTATTCCATAATTTATAGCTTAATGATTATCCTATCAAATTCTCTTCTGATCACTAATTTAGATAGAAACAATACTTAATTCTACTAGTTTAAAGCTTTTCTACTCTCATGATTGGGCTTCTGTAGGTTTTTTTTTTTTTTTCCTTTCCTTAATCTGCAATCGGCTCTATAGCCACAATCAGGTGTGTTCCAGGGTTTGGTAGGTGCAGGTAACATTCCATTAAATGCCACCATATAATTTAAGTTCTGTTTATGTTCACTGGTCTAAATCTAGTATCTTTTTAGGCGTCTGATATTGTTTGGAGAAAGTAGGCTCCTTGCAAGGTTGTTGGTGTGTTTGCTGAGTCCCTCTTTGTATCTCTTGCCGTTGTTGCTGACTTCTGTAGGTATGAGCATGCTCCAAAAGTCATTTCAAATCATAAGGGTTCGTTGATAGCTCTTACATAATATTCTTAGTAAGCTGGGTAAACGTCTACCATCAAGAATATGGCATTTTATAGTGAATTATGTTGGAAAATAATGTTTATTAACTCCGTATGAAACATTGTACGAACCCTGTTAAATAAATCATTACCAGTTTACAGAGTCCGTTATAATTGAAAGTGAACATCATTTCTTCTGAACACTGACATTTATATCTTCAGCCAAATGATAAATAAAGCTATGTTAAATGTAACATGATGACCGGTTTATTCGTATATAAAATCAAATGATGTACACGGTGCTTAGCTGTAAAATACCAACATGATATTGACATTTACTACTCCAGTGATGTTATACAACCTTGTTAGTATGAGATTCATCAGTTTTCTTTAACTCCAACATATGTGATCATTGATCATACTTAATATAGGTGCATAACAAAATTATGAAAAACAATTATCATCCATTAATATTTTTATTTATTTAAAACTAGAAGTCATTCTTTTTTGGGCCACTGCTCAGTTTCTATTGGCCGTGATGTTATTAGCATATAAGCTTCCTCGATATATGTGCTATGCAACACTAAAAGAATTTTAGAAATTGGACCTGAGATCCTAGCATTCAAACTAACAAACTCTACAGTTTAATAATATTAGTATCGATTATTTTCAACAGCCCTGTGTTATTCTTAATCAACCAAGTTGTAAAAGAAGTTGAATTATAATTTTCTTCCAATAAATGTGCGTGTTATCATTAAAAAATAAGCCACTCTATTGTTTCTTGCTTTACAAACTATTGTTAGAGCATTAATTAGTAGTGAAAGTAATGTTAATGTAGTATACTTAATTAACTTTGAATAATAATTTGTAGATAAAAGTAACAGTATAGAAAAAGTTGAAAATTAAATTCGTTTTGAGAGCTATATTTAATGCCAGCTGTCACGTAGGTCTTCGCTCCCGTCTTTGTTTGGCAACTACTGAGCCCCTATTGATCGTAGCGTCATATAGCCTATAGCCTTCCCCGATAAATGGGCTATCCAAGACAATAATTTTTCAATATGTTTATCAAACAAACAAATTCTTTAGCTTAATATTAGTATAGATTTATACATTCTTCTGCCTCCTAATGGGGTAGTCAGAGGCTATACTTTAAGTTCAAATAAACTTTGTCTTATCAGCCATAGGATGTCCACTGCGGCAAATAAGTGACGAATGAACTTAACCAGAGAAAATATTATAGAGCACTTAAAAATCAACTTTGTTGCTATGTTCTTAAGGTGTAATTAATTATCATTTTACTATTCTCAGAATCATCACGATTCAACAACAACTTATTAACTACCTCTGGTCTCCCCTCATCAGAGGAGGATAATATGCTATTGTTCCTTGAGTAAGGACCCGGGTTCCATTTCCAGGTCTGGTGAAAATGGTGTTGGGGTTTTCTGTAATGAATTTTCAGTATCAATTAAGGGAAACAAGCTCGGTTAATGACACTAGGGTCGCTTCCTATTACTTGAGACATAATACAGTTGGCGAAATGTTCGTGCAAAACACTTCTTCCTACCCGTTCGGGGATACAAGCCGTGACGTCATGTATATGGTTACCAAGGTCTCTCATAATTGTATGCAATCGGCTATCTTAACATAATGTATGAAACAATAGAGTTGCATATTGTATAGATAGCATTAGGACATACTATGTACAGAATAATATATGTTAGTTATTTATTAAAGCACGAGACATTCAATAACTCGCGTTTCGAGGCTACATGCTTTATTTCTATATGTAATTTGTATTGATATTTTGTTTGGCCATCTGCCAAAATGTAATATGGAAACTGAAGTTGTAGTCGGAATTAAGTATTCATTCATTGCTATAAATCTTTTCTATCTTATTCATAAAGACTGGAGTCGGTTATATTGTGTCCTCGTTTCTGAACGGAGAAGTAAATGTCGAGATAGGGTGTCCACCCGTTACCGGCGCGGCGGACGCAGTCCTACTTATGTCTGATCACTTCATAAACTTGGACAACGCGCCTGCCAACTTCGAACAACTAATGATTTGATTAGCCACTATTCTTTTAGTTTTTCTTACCAAGTTGCTAAGGGTTGGTGAACTTTTACCCTCATTTAGTTGCACGTGTCGTTGAGACGTTTCGGGTATTTGGAGGTGGATATTTGACTTTGATTAAATCGTCAGCAACAGTTCATTCTGTTCTATTGCTGAACATAGCGTCCCATTAGAAGAATAATGTTTTATCTTCACATAAAACAAAAATGAAATTATTAAAAAATGCGGCATTAAAAACCGTAAACTATCGATTGATAAATTTTTATTTTCTTCTTTAGTCAGTATTTTACAAAATACGAATTTGATCAATTGATAGTTTACGGTTTTTAATGCCAAATTTATAATAATTTCATTTTTGTTTTATCTGAAGATAAGACATTATTCTTCTAATGGGACGATAGGTTTGCTCAAAAAACGGGAAAGTTGGCCTTTTATAAAAATGTTTTTTTTTATAATATCTCTCTAATTTTTAGTTCTTAGTTTTCAGAGGTGATTACACTAATCGATAGAGAAGAAAAAAATTTAATGTCAAAAGGACAAAATGTGCTGTACGCCCTTTGAGCCGAGGTATCGAAATCATTCATTTTCATCAGTCATTTTAATCACCATCTCATTTCAAGTACATGAAGGATCAAGAATATTTGCCTAGTAGGGTATTTTATCCACTCGCTATGAATACGACCCATATAGATACTTGTATCATACACAGGGTAATTAAATACAACACCTATGCTATAAAGACATAGAGGCCAATTTCAAGTGTCCCAATTAGATGACTTAGGACACGTGTTTCTGTTTAATAATAAATAAAGGCACGTGCTGTTATTTTATTAATTCTTAATGTTTTCGTTTAATATGGCTTAGCTGAAGAGGAAAACAACAAAATAATAGTCATGTTGCTGCCATGAAAATGCGTAAACAAGTACGATATTGGAATAATTTTATTATTAAAATAATAATAATCTAAGGTATGACGTTATTATTAGTAGGTTGATGATGTTTTTGTTTTCAAGAGTTCTTTAATTTTCTGAGAATCGCTGCGTTAGTCTAGGATCTTTACTTACTGTACGAAACGAAGCTTAATTATGGGTTTTCGTCCATTTTTCTGTCAAATACTAACGCGATATATTTGAAATAGGGACAAGAAGGTACTTCTGATTTAAAATAAAATGTTTTCGAGCAAGTCATGTTCCTGATATTTATTTCACGCGCCTGTGTACTTCTGTAACTGCTCACCACCTGGCTGAACATATAGTCCTAGTTTGCCATTTTCGTGGTACAAAAATGCTAACCTATCCTTAGAATTGAATTATGTTTGTTTAATATTCCTTTCAAGCCATTTGGCAATGCACCGCTGCAGTCACTGACTGGAAATTAAGGAGGGGAGGAGTGTGGGAGGCTATGCGACGGTGATTTAAGCTAAAATATGGCGACTAGACGGCCGTTACCCCGCCGTGACGCCGTTCCAGATGCCTTTAATTACGCGACCGATTGCGGTTGGGGGGGTGAGCGGTGTATTTAAAGCGTATGCGCGGTCCACTCGCCGTCGCCGCGTCATCGGCGCGTGCGTCACTCCATAACGCGAATAGAAAACTGGTGACCCTCGGATTGGGTGACGCCACCCGCGGCTGTGACGGGCGGGCTCACGTTACTCGATTGTAGTGAAAGTCGTGACATACTCCCGTGGTAAGGGACGTTGACATGTTTGCGTATTTTATTCAACATAAATGTAACAGCATAACAAACATCAAACGAGAATGTAGTTGATTGATGGTAATGATCTCTGAATTAAATTAAACTCAATTGAATTTAACGCATTGTTGTACAGTCAGGAACTCACATAAGAAGGGACTCATACAATTCTTGTCAAAACCCACGCTCCGTTTGTTTTTATTACCTTAGACTCTTCAAAGATAAAAGAGTCCTCGATGTAAGATCTTAAATAGCCGGTAATATATGAGGGTACGAGCCGGGCACAGTACCTAAGTTCCCTCCTCGTTTCATCAGCCAGGACTATGACAAATAACATATTCCGTGAACACATAAAAACTGTAAGTAGGCACCGAATATACCATTTATCACGTCAGTGTTTTTCGGCTTATCTCTCTGAATATACAGCAATGTGTTTGTTCGCAATCCTATATTAATGCTGGAATCCCATCCGAGGTTTTAGCCCCCTCCGGCAATTCAATCCGCGCTAAATTCGAAGCTGCCAATCAAAGCCGAGTTTGGTCTCGACTCGCAGTTTTATTTTTGGTGAACCGATAAAGAAATACAGTCAGTTTTGGTGACTGATGTCTCTCGGAAATGCTGCTGAGACCTAGATTGTTTATTTCTCTGGGGGATCAATTTAATTTGTTCCCTCGTAAAATGGTTACAGAATTTTCGGTCGAAAATATATATTCATAGATCGGTCTGTCAATCAATTCGGACATTTCTGTTGTTTGGACGCCCTTGTCCAAACATATATCACAACTCAGTTGTCATTGTGATGAATATTGAATGATTTATTTTGTACGTTGTTTGTTTATTGGAGTTTTGTATGTAATCAATGTCAATATGAGATATATCTAGGGTTGCTAACTCTAAAACATAATCTGTAACGTAGGTCTACTATATAATACGAGTATACCTGCCACTTTACTAAACAGTAATGTTTTGAGTGTCTCAAGTAATAGTGATAATGAATTTATGACAAAGTCGCCAACCCTAGTTGTCGCACGAATTCTTTTAGCATCATCAAATCTTCTTATAATATCAGGGTCAGTTCACTCAAACAATTAACACGACTGAACATTTTAATTATCACGTATTCGATAACTAAGGAGTTATTTAAGGAGTTGTATCATTCTTATCTCTTAATGAGTCAGTTGCTGAGGTCAGAGGCCAAAGTCATGCTGACATCATCATAGATACCATTGGAGGTGGGTGTTGGCCTTACAATTAAAAGGTGACTGACCTTATGAGAGCGACCGATTCTAATTCTAATGTCCGACCTTCAAGTTGCAAAGGGTTATCATAAGGTGACATGCATTGACCCGTGTACACCTTTATAGTTTTTACGGTTAATATGGTGCCCAGACTCCAGACATTATTTTAATGACACTGTCAAAAAGTTGTTCTTAATAGATTAAAACAAATTTGTATTTTTGTCATGTAACGAGTAAACTTAAAAACTACTGGACCGATTTAAATATGATAGCCTGTTGGTCTAGTGGTTAGTGACCCTGACTGCTAAGCCGGAGGTCGTGGGTTCGATCCCCACCCAGGACAAATCTTTGTGTGATGAGCATAAAATTAAAGTTTGTTCTGTGTTTGGGTGTAATTTATCTATAATATGTATGTATTTACAAAAAAATAATGCTTACTTTGGGACTAGATGGCGCTGTGTGAATGAGGTAAAAAAAAAATTCTTTCGCCGCTAGAAAGGTAGATTATCACTGAGTAATATAGGCTTTATAACATCACGCTACGGTTAATAGTTAATAGGAGCTGAGCCAACCTCCAAGTTAACCCTTAAACGTCGCACTGCTGGTTACGGGTCTCCTCCAAAGAATGTGGAGGGAATTTAGCCTACTATACCATGTTGGCCAGACGAGTTGGTATAGGGTTTGTTTCGAATTTTCCTTTTCTCGCAGTGTTCTTGTATGCAGAAAGTCCCTGAGTCGCTTTTACGACACCCACGGGTTGAGATGGGGTAGTGACATTATGTATTCTTAATCCATCACTACACGGACAGTCGACGGTTTGTACTAGTAACCATCAATAAACTTAAAATATCTATTATAACTAATCGATTAATAAATATATTAAATTAGTTGTTGGCTTTCGATTGAGATACAAGATGGTTTTTAAAGCATCTCAGACAAATTGATCTCAGATTGTGTAGGTACCCATCGCGATCGTTATCTGTGCGACTGATTATCATATCTGTGGAGACTGTCTGGCGTATTTATAATAATACTAACTGCGCCAAGCGGTGTTACTCGTGGCTTTAAAAAATTGTCTATAAGTTAATCCAAGGTGTTAGTTACTTCCATACCAAATTTTATTAAAATTGGTCGAGCCGTTTTAGCGTGAAGGTAACAAACATACACACTCAAATACTTTCGCCTTTATAATATAGTGTGATTAGGGTGTTACATAAGTAGTCGCCCCACTTGTGTGGTAAGAAGTAGCCTATGTCCGTCTCCAGGTCTTAGACTATCTCTGTGTAATATTCCATGAGAATTGGTTGTGCAATTGAGGCGTAAAAGGGTAACAAACAATCATGGTTACTTTCGCATTTACATTACCCGCTTCGGTTCGATTTAATATGCATGTCATTTTTTATTTATTTTTTGCATGCATGGTTCATTGGGAAAGTGAACGCCTCGCTGACTATCAATAGCTTTACGCGTTCGAGTGCCAGTCGGAATAAAAATGTGTTGTCTCTATGCATAATATAGTATTTACTTTTAAACTTTCGCGTTTCATGATAATATTTATTGATTTTAAAGAAAAAAAGAAAGAAAAAAAAAATTTTAAAATCAGCTACAGGATAACATGTACACAATAAGATTTATATTATTTTTTTAAAAGAAACATACTGAACATCATGCTCCTTTAGAAGACCAAAAAATGGTTCCACGGGAATTCACGCGATTATGATTTAGTTATTTAAATACCTACCTTATGATGCTTGACGTTTCGACCAGGTTACACCGTCCATGGTCACAAGCTGACTGCTGAGTCAGCAAAATCTCGTGAATACCCGTTTAAAATCCATAAACATAATATAGTATCGGTATCTTCTTACTGTGTATCTGAATATCTATAAAATCTATACTAATAAAATATTTCTTTATACTAATAAAGCTGAAGATTTTGTTTGTTTGAATTGAACGCTAGGATCTCAGGAACTACTGGTCTCATTTAAATAATATTTCAGTATTGGATAGCCCATTTATCGAGGAAGGTTTTAGGCTATATAACATCACATAACATATAACATCACGCTACGGCTAATAGGAGCTGAGTAGTGTTCAAACAAAGAACGACTGGAGTGAAGTCTCGCGTGACTTCTACTGACAAATTATAAATATACCACCAGTCAATTATGTCCTTTAATTAACATTTTATTACTGTACGACGGCGACGTAGCCATGACAATGAGTATCAGAGATTCAGAGCAATGGGAGGTGCGTTATAATACATAATATATGTACACCTATGTGAGTGCTTACCTATTAAGGGACACTGCTATTGTGCCAACCCCACCCGTCCTAGTACATGACGTCACGAGGCGGTTTAATTAAATTTCCACCCAAGTAAATTATAATTAGAAACGTTTGAATTTTAATATAGTTTACCGTAGTTAAATTTGCATTTGAAAGGATATTTAAAAATAAATGACAGTAGGAAAGCAATTTAGTAGAGGTCAGTACACGGATGGGTAAACTTTGAGATACTTCCGTACATTGAAGGCGTCTGGTATTATGCGAGACTGGTTCTTGAGAAGGCTATTTTAGGAATTGAGTGTGTAAATTAAGCAAACAGGTATTTAATAGATGTCCAAATAATAATACTGGCGCGAGTATTTGCAATAACAAGAGTTTGTATAACGCTGTGTGGAAGCTAGAAACTTTTATTCTAAAGTATTGCATGCACAAGAACTTCACCAGATACTTGTGCATAGGAGACTTTGTAGTCTACAAGACTTCTGAGTGTTTTTAGCTACCTATATATTTAATATTAGAAAATAAAATAACCGTCTTATCTATTTTGTTGCTCTAGGCTTAGGTTTCTTCTATGGTCTTCACATCTAAAATAGGCATACTAAACTTTGTTTTAGGTATACTGGTGTTTTGCAAAGTAGAATTGTTCGTGCGGTGATAAATTTGTGCAAAAACACGTATTAACATGTAAATTGTGAGAACCGGAACACAACTTGGCTCATGTTAAGTAATATGATGACAAACCGGTATTTATCTAAAATTAAGCACTATTACACCCATGCAAATTAAACAAATTAATATTTTCATTCAACGAATTACTTACTAGATATGAATACTGGTTGAGGTATCTAGAAAATATTATTATTATTATTTTATTATTTTTATAAAGACAACGCCCGCTCTAGGGAACAAGCCGTGTATCGCGGGGAGCTTTACAAACATGAAACTAACGGACACAAAGTACACCCAGACTAGAAACAAATATCTATGAATCACACAAATATTTGTCTCGTGTGGGAATCGAACCCACGTCACCCAACACGGCGATGAAGTGGCCAGGCGACCACCTTAACAACTGCGTCAATTTTTCAAAAAGTAATTGAAAAAAAGACACTTGTTTGGCGTTTGCATTAATATTATTGTGTACAAGGGATGGTATATAAATTTGAGGACTAGTGTCAAAGTGACGAAAGATAATTTGCACCTTTATTAACATAATCCAACCAGTCGAGTAGTGGCGTCTGTTTGTATTTGTGTGTATAAAATTTGATGTAGTGTTTAAACCGGCCGTTGTCTGGCAACTTTGGTGTGCGTAGGAGTGCTCCATCGCACGGTGACTCACCATCCAAGATGGCCGCCCAACAATATGTAATTATCAGTAACAGACCACAGATCGTTTCTACACCAGCTTGTTATCTTTTTCAATGAATATAAATAAAAAGTTATACAGATAATAACGCTGAAATTGCTGATGTCGCTATTATTTTCTAAGGTTTGGTTGGTTATTTTTCATATTTATAGGCTCGCAGGCTTTTATTTGAAGGTAATATCCTTAAAGTCACGGAATGTTTCCCCCTGCGTTGATGAAAAACGGTTTAACTCGCATTATAACTTTGTGGAAGCCTGTTTTTCCCGTGCCCATGTGTGGGATATTCGCAAAGTGTGCTTAATCTTCATTTACTCACGTTAGACATGTGACGGGAAAAGTCGATCCGTTGGTTTTTGGACTAGTCACATGTGGACGACGGTTAAAGGGAAAAAAATATTATCCGCCAGATTAATAGGTAATTACATAAATGATATCAGAATTTCAACTAAGGTAGGTATCACTAGTAAAAAATCATACCATAATGTTGAATTCAATAATCGTACTATGACTATAGCTTACAATGCTACCAATTTTGTTAAAGGAAAAAATTATTGAATCAACGAACAATATTTTTGCGACGCACTTTTTGATGAACCCAATATCCAATTGCTGATTTAAATAAAATACTTGTACACACGTGAACGGCATACTTATCATGATTTTATGTCTTTACTGCCCACGTGTCGGAGTAAAATGAGGCCCACCGCTCGAGGTCACCGCACAGTATTACATCATTGCAATTTTTTTTATGGACCCGCAGTTGTTTACGGTCGTACGATGTACTGAAATATTCCTTTGGAATAAAAAGTGTCTACTTATATTCGCCATTGATTTTTTTGCTTGCTGTACGTGTTACCTATTTTTATTAGAATTGAAATTAAGGCGTTATTTTGTTTTTTTCGATAGTTTTACATGGCATACCCATTTTTCACCGGCTATGTTTGGTCGCCTGAAATAAGAGGCGAGCCTATTGTAATCAACCGGGAACATTTGTTTTCTAAACTCCGGGAAAATCTCCAAGAACTTCATGATAGAAAAATCCCGTAATCGAACTTGGAATCTCTTTCCTTTTTTTATCTCACAGCAGTTGTATGACACTCCCCGATGCGCCACCAAGACAGTCGAGGTAGGATAGTTTTACTATCTGAAATAGCGCAATTTCGGATAGCATTTATCTGTATATCAACAAGGATGTTGCCGAAGCTCTTCGAGTTTCAATATAATTTCAAGTGTCTACGTTTCTTTTGTACAATTTGCGACAAGCATGAAGAAATATTGCGAGTAAAAATTTGCCACTTGGAAATTGAAAGAGAATTTTTTGCGTTACCCCCTTGGGTGGGGGTGTTGTAAATCAGTTTTTATTTTGACACTTTGATTGCAAGTTACGACTCTCCCAGTTCCGATGTACGTTCTTTTTTGTAATCACAGAATCTATGAAAATTGGCAAATATATTTATTAGAACCTTCACTGGTGTCTTGTGTCTCATATAACAGAATGTTATTAAACTGTTCCACAACATTTAGATCATAAAGGCTGCCCTTTTAAATCCTTTCTTAGTTAGAATTTGTGGAAAAATGTGAATACGTAAAATGAATTATAAGAGACAACACACTGGGGTATGTGACTATACAGCTATAATACTAAATATTTATATTGCAGTTTAGTGTATTAGGTAATTTATACACATACTGTTTCAATTAATAAGAATTATTCATGTGAGTTAACTCAGGCCCAGACTGGTTTAACTAAATCCGTTTACTAACAAATCTTATTTGCTCAACGCAGTACTACAATCGTATGATTATCTCATTCTGTGGATATTACTGTTTTTGTAACTATTGCTTAATAATCATAATCTTAAAGTATTAGGAACTAGGTTTAATTTGTCTTAACCCGATACTGTCTTACGACTGTTTTCCAGAGAGCACAAGTGTTTCTTATCATGATAAATTGCGTGCGAAAAATCGCAAATTAGTGTATAGTTTTAGAAATGCACTCAAGACTATGTAATCTTATCTATATGCAAGTTGTTTCATGTAAACGAGGCTTAATATGACAATATCTGTCTGTGTACAATGTAACGTCATACTCACTCAATGTGTCATTCTATATATATTATTTATCATCTCACCCGCACTCGAAACTTAAATTACCTTCTCAAAATCTTTACTCAATATCTTAAAAATTAGTAGGCAGCGTACAAGATCCCGTTTGCTGCATATAGGTACATCGTTTACATAATGTATTAATGCAGTGCATTGTATGTTTTTTCTGTTGGATATTCGGTAAATAAACTGTAGGTACTGGAACTCTCTTCAAAGATCGTATAAAAGGAAGATTGCTTCAACATTTTTAACTATAAATCCAGTTCAACTTTTAGGATTGGCTCAGGGAATGTGTGTCAGCATTCTGACGGTAACGTCCCCTCCACAGTTTGTTCGATTTCTCCTTGTTCCATTTTGTTAGCGCTCTAAACAAATAAACCCCGCTTTGCCGCTTCGATTGTTCCCAAGTGTTGGCTTCGTTTTACGTCCCATTCTACAAACCGTTGCGAAGCTTTTCGATAAATTCCGAATATTAAAAATTTCTCTTTATATACGCTCCCGTAAGCCCGATTATTTGTTAGAAACGCACTGTCAAGGGGATTTCGTTTTACTGTGAAATTTTATAAATATCTAAACTTATGTGTATCGTGTTTTATGATCGAAGATGGCTTGATTATTCTGTATTTTTTATGGCATGTTGGTTTTCTCAAGGGATTTGCAAAGGTATGTAGACACCGATTCATCGATATCTTTAAAGTTATGACGATGTTTATATTCTCTCTGTTAGTCCTCTAAACATTACTTTATCGATTAGGAAATATTAAGTCTGAGCGCTATATATGGGGGTCACTGGTGTCCCCCAAATAATAGATTTTCCATTGTGTCAGGAAGCTAGGCGTTCAAAGTGTTAAGTAATCAGTATATATTTTATTCGATAAATAAGTTTATGAATGACTAATGCCTTCTCTACACATAGGCAGATACGTCCGCGGACGTCATTTAGGAAATTGATTTTAAGGTCTCATCTGCCTATGTGTAGAGAGGGCATTAGGAATCGAGCGCTTTCTTAAAATATACCAATTTTTTTTTCGAATCATAAATCTCTGTACCAAGATACGCCTACTAATACGTGCCATTATAAGACCCTGTTAGCTCATACCACTAATATGGTAATCATTGTACTCAAATTGCGAGTGTCGCAACACTGAAGTACGAAAGCTCAGAAACATTGGTGCGAACAACACGAAATGTTTTGACATAATGACAGGTGAGTGAACTGCAGACACGTGTCTTAGATTATCTTAATGCTGATACCCTGTAGGGTCGTGTGATGTGTCGGTTTTACTAGCTTCGTGTGTGTTAAGTATGATGGCTTTCGACAACAAATTTTGATGAGATATGCTGCTATTTCTGATATTTAGAATGAAGAGACGGCTGGTTTGTTTGGTATATTGAAGTTGTTTCAATGGAAAATTGAGGTTCTTTATAGGTTTGGATATGTTTGTAACTTCACTTTTAAAGTTTGTAGTAACCAAAGAAATATATATTTTCGGAAAAGATATTTTCTTTATTGAGAAAACAAACAGCGATACAATCTTATTACAAGTTAGGTATATTGACAAATAATATGACCAATGACAGGTTCCCTTAATAACATTATTTAGGTACAGCATTACGTGCTTATTTTATAAAGACCCTATACCCGTTCCTGTATCGCAGAAGTAGGCGAAAAATACTATTCACAGAAACAAAACAAATAGATATATCGTTCACTCAAATATTTACCGCACGTAAATATTTCATTTGGTGATTTCCATAGAACACACTAGAAGCTGCAATAAATAATCCATTTTAAAGAAGTGAATGGAATTTACACAAAAAAAATAAACATTACCTTGGTTTTAACGTCCAACATGCGAAATAACGCCTTTCTAACTTCAATGACACGCTGTCTAGGATTAAATTTCTACGGGATGACGTCATAAACGTTTCGCTTAAAACACTCATCTCGGAGAATGAACGCGTTAGTGCCCGTTGAGGATTAGCCTGCTATGTTGTTGGGAAATAGTGGCTGGATTTACCTACATTTTCTACTGCTTTTAGTATAAAAGTACGACTTAAACGAGGCTACATCCGTTGGGATTCATGGCAACAGTCTCCCGAGATATTAAAGTTCTATATATTCTTACGAATTTCGCTTCAATTCTGATTAGGATTGAGGTTGATTAGGTATTACACGTTAAGCCAATCCTTTTTTTTTTATTCCAAAAGATACTCAGTCCAACGAATTCAGCAAAGTGAAAAAAAATTTCGACACGCTGTTACCTTTCCCTCATAAACTGATACTTGTAATTGTTTCATGGAAATACGTCAGCCTGTTGAAGTCCACTGCTGGACATAGGCCTCTCCAAAAAAGCGCCATAACACTCGGTCCTACGCCTTTTGCAGCAAGTCAGATCCAAATATGTATAATAAGTATTATTGATATTTTTTTTAGGGACTAGGTAGCTAAATTGATACCTTTTCACTATCGAAAATACTCTTGCATATTTCTTTTTCAATTTATATGACAATCGCGGAAGAGCGGTTCTATTCTAAGCCTAAAACCGCACGCCCATAGTTATTTAATATGTATGTGTGAACACGTTGTGTAAATGATATAAATACTATGTGACTAACGTTGTCATCAGTCTCGTGAAGAGTTACATGTTTACGACTGTGACACGGTTGCTATGGATCATGGTAACTGCTATTTAAATGTGCCATTGTGTTTTACAAGGTACGAGAAAATGTTTGTCCTACACGAATTTGTTGCAAAATACTAAAAAGCTAAGCAACTATTTATTTGACTACTATTATGTGGGAAAGGAGGGTACTAGTCGTCTTCTGGTTAACAGGCATCAAATTCTGAGAGAAATTAACTTAAATCTATATTGTTACAATTGTAAATAAAAATATTATTGCCGAAAAGAAATCTAATAAATAATCTTATCCGTTTAGTGTTATTACTTATTACTATTAAAATATCGCCTGCATTTTCCATAACTTTTCTTATGAGCAAATAAATACAGTGTAGGCAGATATGTATAACACGAATGTTTGAAAAACCTCTGTAAACTTTTGGGTCCGATCATAGCGAGAATCCCTAACCCGTATCTATTAAACTGTCAGTGATCCCATTGCTATAAATGTGGGTGGGGAAGGTTCGCCAATGTATCTACGTTTCATCCTTCGATTCAAAAAGTAGGTAATCGTTACGGGTCTGGTATTTGCTGACAATATTTTGGACCATTCGAATATTACTCGTGAGAGAAGCTATGAATATAGATTTAGTAAAATAGTAGTTTCAGAGAAAAATATAATATTATTCGGGGTTTTCAAAACATCGTCGACATCAATAAATAAAATGTCAGAAATAGCTATATTCTTTGTGGCGAAAATTCGCCGTAAAACTGTTAATTGAGAAAAATATAAAAGCAATAAAAAAGTCTAATACAAGCGTAGTTCATATGAGCTTCTCATTTCTCGAAAATCTTTAAATTGCATGCATTTTTGCGGCATACCGCAACTTGGAAGTCATTATTCGAAAATTTTTAAAGTGTGACATTTACTTGGAGCTCCGACTACAAGTTATAGTCCCCGAACATCACGCTCTAACTACATCCAACTTTGATAATAAGAATCACCGCAGTTTGCCTCTCACCCCCCTCCCTTAAAACTTATGCCAAAAGGCTTGCTGGATGCAAGTACCAAGTTTCAGCAAATGTAAATGACGTCACATAAATATCTATAAGTTTATTTTCCATTCTGATATTGGAATGAAGCTAAAGTGTTGTGCATCAGCATTTAAGTTGGTAAAGTTGAGAAATGGGTTAGTGTGGTGCTTGTGGACGGGTGAACTTCAGCTTAGGTGGTATACATTGCTTTTATATAAGTTGTAGCATTGTTTGAACACGTAGGATGCTGGAACACTTTGATCAGCTTTTAGACTGGTTTAATCGAACGTCTGTCTAACGCTGGAACTCCATCTATTCCGACTTCAATCTGAAAGCTGAAGGCCTTCATCTTATAAATGGAATGTAGATTGTTGCTGATTAGTTATGCCAAAACAAAACTATTTGTTGTCATTGACAGCAATGAGTCATATTCAAATTAAGTTGTACGCTGAGATAAAGGTAGTACGTCGTATGTGTTCATGTAAATTTCAATTGAAAATCCTAGACGAATATACTTGGCAACAGTACCAACAGACTCAGCATAATTTTTTACCGCCTGACTCAGAATGAATCGGTCATTATTGTTTTTTAAATCCAGTAATACACATTACAATGACGCAAAACCTTTCGCAAGAAATAGATTAAGTAACGACTTGTTTTAGTCGCATTCAACATCCATTGTTCTAGTGTAGTGATGGCTATTTTGTAATAAAAACGTGTGTACTTACACTAATATTCATTCATAGAGACCGTAATTGACATGACCAGAAGTCATGTAGAATCGCCAACACGAAGTTAATTAGTGACCTCTGATGATCTCATTTATGTGAATATTATTCAAATTTATTTTGTCAGGCTATTTTAAGCTGAATTTTTATTAATTTGCTTCTTACAATCATGTTGGGTTTAAAACGTTGACAAAAAAGTCCCTGGCCTTGGTGCGATTCCGATGCTTTTGGCCTACAAAGCCTTAAGTAATCTATTAATAGCTAACCATTTGTTTTATAACAGCAATATGCTGCTATGCTTGCTATGTAAGCTTATTTGCATGAGGGTTTTTATCAAAGTCAAGTCTGAAGTGAAGATGATACAAGAATGTATTGGCTCACATTCATTTCGACTCAGATTTCTTTCATTAATCATGACTACGACTAGTGCCAAACTAATCAGAATATTTTCGCACTAACTATAATTATATTGTTATACTCAAACTTCAAATAGAATGGCCCAAATAATATCTGAAACTCTTCCCGTCTACTTCTCTAAACAATTTCCTCGTGTTTTCTTAAATATGCCATGAATCATACGCAAGTGTGTTAACGACCGGGCTACCTGCATCCAGCACAGTTTATACTATAGTGTTTAATATTAACGATGATGATAGCTGAGCCAGGGATGAGACAGGTTAACATCAAAATATCGATTCCCCAAAATGGACGACATTTGTTGACTCGATATTCTCTCGAATTATAACTCAAACAGACCAGCGCTGGGTTCCTGTTTGTCCTGTTTTCTAACTCTTCATTTCATTTGACATTGTACGTTTAATTTCCTCCCTATGATTGTTACCCAATTCGTGCCACCTGTTTTGTATTGATCGACGTCGTGGTACAAAATATTTGAATGAAAGACCCGTAGAGTATTTGAGTAAATGCTTCGAAGTCAAGGTGTAATTGAAATGATTGCGATATTGAAATGTGTGTGAGCTTTATGACAAATATTATATCGACTAATGCGGTCATGCATTTAAATACGCTAGATTAGATTTCATTACGTTTAATTATACGTAAAGTTGCCTTACTAGTTATTTTGCTAGTGGACTTTATATGACGCGTATGATTCATTTTTCAAGGAACTTGTAGGAAGCAGCTTGCTTTTTTAAACTTAAAGAGTTACGTATTCCGTGGCTTTAAAAAGGATCTACGATATCAATAAATTATTGCTAATGTCCTACTCTTAATGATTGTACAATTTGTACATTTGATCATGCAGTATACCGTATTAGAAATTTTAAAACGTGAGAAAATATCTTTTACAGTCTCAGTTCTGAAACCCTCAGTAAAGAAAAACTATTAAGCGAAAATTGAGCAAATGTCGATATTTTTCAAACAAAAGAACAGTGCCTCACTATCGACTGGTGCAAAAAGCGTAAACATTTCAAAAGCATTCTCGTTCTACATCAGCACGCTTGTCCAAACACTAACGCTAGGTAAAAACAAGTTAGTTATGCGCCACCATTTTCAGTTCTATGCTCACTTATACAATGTCGTAATCTTTATAGTACCTATTCACGCCGCAACTACGCTATTCAAACGTCTGGAATATCGGCTCGTGAGTGCGCAAAATTTTAACGTTTCTATTCCCCCATCCGATTTAGTAGTTATGATTGAAAAAGTACTGAGTGTTGTGAATTCGATCCCCTCACCACTGACATGACTCACTGATTTTGTTCTAAGTTTGGGTGTCATTTGTTTGGGAACTGTTTATTTGTAAAGTTCCTATAACAATGACAAAATTCTTAGCACAAAAAATTTCTTTATCTGAGTAATTATAATAACTCTATCCTAAAACTTACAGCTAGATTTCTCTGTTCATTATATACAACTCGAAAATTGTATAATGAAGATAGTCAATGTGATAGGTAGTACGGAGCTTTCTTTTGACGTAGCGCGTAGGTGGAAGAGCAGGGGTGATTAACCCTCGGAAAGTACATTCCCGTGAGAAACTCGCGCAGTACCTAATCACTTTGATTAGTGCGTGTAATCACACTTAGTTCAATAGAGCCGCTAACTCTTCGTCGCGTTCTACGATCTACTTCGTTACGTCCCTAGTAAAACTTGTTAAATCTAGACTAGATAATGATAGATCTCTGATTTATTACATGTTTGGTACAACTTCAATAGACATGTCTCTGATTAGTAAAGTTTATGGCGGCTTCTTAGCTATAGAGATCTTATGACCGCCCAGCGGGCTTCAGTATATGAAAACAAATGGTTTTATCTACAAACAGTTCAATAATTAATGCTACCGACAATGCAGTAGCCGTCGCTAAGTTTGAAAGATTTGCTGTCATAAGACGAAGAAGTAAAGTTTTATATATAATATATTCTGTTAAAATTGCGTCATTCATTTTAATCGCATGTTAATAAATTTATTATGCTATTATATTTAAATCGCGTGTTACTGTGTTAATATTTATTTTTTCTATATTTTTTTTACTGTGGTGACATCGTTTTTTATATGAACTTTATTTTTATATACGATATTATATACGATATTAAATGCTTCGTTAACACCGTGTGCTGCTTACATCCCGCGTGTCCTTCCCAGTAAAATGTCGGTGAAAGTAACAGCAAAGTATAATAATTAATCCGATCATCGTGATCCCTACGAATACTGATTTACATTCGTTAGTCAATTAATCAGACGATTCATTTTTTTTTCACAGTTTAATCATTACACTTGTATTTCGTCCTTGTACCGATTTAAAAGACGATCATTTTAAAAGATAATCTTATAATTTTATCGATTAATTGAGCAGTTAATATTGATATCGGCAAATAATCGTTAATAATGCTGATCAAATCTATACTTCTATCATGTGGGTATGTCTATTACGATACAGATCAATTACTGAAAGGATTTTAATGAAAATAGACGTCGAGATACTTCAAGATTTGACAAAGGACGTAGTCTACTTACTACTCCATCACCAATAGGCCAGTAGGGCAAGTGCCAGTTAGCTGTCCTATCACATCAGGAGCTTGAACAGATAAAGCACGCAGAAAATACAATTCTACTTATATAATTATATAGATTATTAGAAGCGATGGTGGCTGAATGGATAAGGGACCGGCGTGCAAATCACGCGGTCCGAGTTCGATCCCGACCAGCAGTACTAATGTGGATTCCACTTTGTGGAATTTATATGTACTAGTCAAGTGACTTACCATCTGCTAACGGTGAAGGAAAACATCGTGAGGAAACCCACATACCCTAGAAGAAATTCTATGAGTATGTCTAATCCACCAACCCGCACTAGACCAGTGTGAGTGGATTATGGCCTAAACCCTCTCAGCTCACTAGTTAGAGGAGAGAAGACCCGAGCCCAGCAGTGGGACTTAATGGGTTGCCGATGATGATGAATTATATAGATGCGAAAGTTAGCTTAATAGATTAGGCTACTTTTTATCAGCATAACGGGTAAAGCCACAGGCGAAAACTAGTAACTAAATAAAGGCATTGGTAAAATGTTCTGAATAAATGCAGCTAAGATTAATCTCTTGCTATTCATGAAGGATAATAATTTACGTTGCTACTACAAGGTTGTATGACGTCATCGCTAGATTACGATTGGCAAAACTGTCGTGTTGACTGGGTTTTGCATAAATTGATTTGACACTCGGTTTGGTAATTACGTTAAAACGGTTAAGAGGTAATCATAATACCATCGACACTGTTGGGGGGGTTAAGTCAGCCTTTATTTGAAGCAATAAATATAAAGCGCGTTACACACCGTATTTTTAAGGCAATTTGCATTTAATAATCTAAAAAAAAATCAAATTTTTGAAATAATTTTTAATTCTTTTCATTCATTTCCCTAAAATGAGCTATTTTTGATAAAAGAAAATCATAATATTACAAAATTATACTTTCAATAAGAAATAGACTGTTGTTTCTTTTTTTTAAATAGGTTAGTTGTGTATAATTTTTAAATATGTGTAAATATTTTATTGAATATAAATATATATAATATTTCGAAAATGTTTTGTATTTTCGAAATTATAATTTCACTAAAACTTTTTTTAGAACTACATAAATGCATTTACGCAAAATATAATTACATTTATCGACAAATTATTGTTCTAAATTTCCTACCTAAATAATTATTTTGTGATATCAATAAAACCCATTCTCATTTTAGGTAAATAAAGTTTACTGACGTAGTAACGTTATTACAAAGAATAATTTTACCCTATTGAATCAGGCTGTACGTAAAAGGGAACTTCAGTTATGATGTTTCGCGAACTTATAAATTATTAAACAGACCTCAAATACGTATGAAGATATTGTGGTTTAAACTGATTTACGTGCGTAATGTTCCCACGCAATTTACAATTTACCGACAGAATTTACTATACCTAATATTATCCTAGTTGCATTAGCTAACTCATTATGTGGTTAAATAGTATAAATTATGTCTATGAGTGACTTACTTATTTTCATCATGTCAACCCATAAACGTCCCACTGCTGGGCATGGGTCTCCTCCAAAGAATGTTTAGGCAATTTAGCTTACTGTACTACGCTGGCCAGACGGGCTAGTATAGGGTTTGTTTTTATAGCTTTAGATTAGAATAGAAGTATAGATTAGTAGTATAAAGCGTGTGCCACGCGGTTGTAATCTTGCGTTCCATCCAACAGAGGTGATCTTGGATCCTATTCGCGTATGTTGTATGAAATTTGAATTACATTTGTTGTCTAGAGGATGACATCATGATTACATCTTAAAATTGCATCCGTCTGGGACGTGTTTAATTTATACAATTTCCTGGTAGGATGCGAGTATATAAACGTTAAGTACAATTTCAATATGCAAAACGTTGCACTCAATGCCGTCTCAAGATATCATCATTCTACAGAGAGTAGCATCAATCTTCCTATTGTAGTTGTATTATGAGCTCCCCTTTGAGTGATCCAGTGGATAGCGTTCGGGCTCATTGAATTGTATGACATGCGAACCTACTGTGTTAATATGTTGTCTCGCTTGGACATCGATTTGTGGCCCATTCTACCATGCTGTCTGACAGTTGATAGTTATAAGTTTTATACAGATAAATGATTTGGATAAAGAGATAAAGGAATTCTTATTTTTGTTTGGGTGCGTGTGTTTATTACTTGATTCATTAACGGCTGGATTCATTTTGATGATTTTTGTTGTTCAAGTGGTCCAACTTAGACTTGAAACGTGGCGCTTATGAAAAAGCGAATATGATAGAGTAAATTAAAACTAGAAACCAACATGGCTGTTAAATTTATGGAAAAAAATTTTATTGCACACGTTTTTACCGTGGCTTTTGTAAAGCATTGTATAGGTTTTTTCTTAGCATAACAATTTTCTTAAATACAACACAATTTCAGTATTTCCACAATAAATAAGTATAGCTATACTTAGATATTTAAACCAGTTATTTTGATTTAATTAGTTAAAGAACTGGTCTGCACTCTGTACTTGAAAGTTTTTACGAAACGAGCTCGAACTTTGTCCTCCACATAATTATTCTAGTTCCGTAGACTTTCATGGGCTGCTTGCTGTATTTTTATGTAACACTGAAGAGGATAATAATTAAATAAGAGATAATAAGGTTTTTAAGGTAGGCAACGCGCTCGTGATAGCCCTGGTGTTGCAAGCGTCCATAGGCTACGGTAACCGCTTACCATCAAGTGGGCTGTACGACTATTTGTCATTATCTTGGTATAAAATATTTAAAAAAAACAAATATCCTGCCTAGTTAGCAGTTAGTCTGTTGCCTGTCTGTTGTACATTCATCATCATCATCATATCAGCCCAATGACGTCCACTGCTGTTCTAATATTACTTAATATTTATTTTATTGTATTAACAAAGTCTTTTTTTGTTTTCAGGTAAGTTCCTCAGATGATTGCAAAGAACATAAAAGAAGAAAATATTAGGTAAAGTATAATTTAAGGAGGAGAATATTAGACATTTACGCACCTAACTGTAAGAAAACTTTTACTAAGAGCTCGTCAAATATGTATATTGGGAGTTGCGTTATATTTTTCCCGTTTGTATATAAAGAGGCGTAGACCAATGGTTTAATAAATGGAAAATCTAAAGGCCTACCGTAGAGAAATATGATTATATTTTGACGTCAATAATATTTTGAGATACTTTTAATATGTAGCTGGCTTGGACATCGATTTGTGGCCCATTCTCTTTCGGTTTAAAAGCGCAATTCGTATATTAAATTGCACTTACATCTGCCAGTACTAAAATAGACGCAGATGATTGATAAACAATCAAATAGTTCTATCAAGTTCTTCAATTACTACCCTGCCTTTTGGCTTTGCCTTAGTCTGGTAATTAAATAGTGAATAGGGTTGTTTAGAGTCGGCAACTCGCTCGTGATATCCCTGGTGTTGCAGGCGTCCTAAAAAAAGACCTTTTTTTTTAAGAGGGGAATGCGTTTACGCATACCGCCCCGTGCGGGGACACGGGACGGTTATGTGGGACTCGCCAGCTGAGGCCGGAATACCTACTAAACCCCTCTGTGCACCGA
Organism: Laspeyria flexula; assembly: GCA_905147015.1. Lineage (NCBI taxonomy): Eukaryota > Metazoa > Arthropoda > Insecta > Lepidoptera > Erebidae > Laspeyria > Laspeyria flexula. Next base: position 1,044,846 of record LR989974.1, read on the forward strand.
CTCTTCGCCGTGACGGGTGGGCCGCTGGAACTTGATATGACATCAGCGGCCCACCCAGCGAAAGCCCCCAAAATCCTAAAAAAAAAAAACTAAGTCCTAAAAAAAGACCTACATCAAGGCCTATTGGGTTTTGACCAGAAACACATATCAATTAGTCCCATATAGGGATGAAACTAGGCTTTTAGCGGTAGCTATCAATGGCTAGGTGATTAACTTATCACAGCTTTGAAGGTCAAAGATCTATAGTATGAGATATCAAACCAGTAGTACTTAACTACAAAATTATCTCTATTTGATTGTTTATCTGTATTGTACAGACACAATAGCAGTGATTGTTTTAAATCTTGATATAACATTAATATTTTTTATGATAATTATAAAGTAGGTTGTTTAAATAAGGTCATACGTTTGTAATTAGGCTCAGGGTAAATATGGAGTAGGTATCTGTTGGAATGACATCATGACCTTTAAGATATCGTAGTGTGATGAAATATTTTTCTGCTAAACGCCTGTATTAAATGCGAAGAAATTTCGCTCAAAGGTGGTTTGGATGAAGTTCCTAGTTTAGTATACAACCAAAACATAAACGAAATAATATCTATTTGTCTTTATGGTGTCCTCAAAATTAATAACATAGCACAACGCCTTTTTCCCTGTAGATGTAGGCTGAGCTGTATATCACACCCATATTTCGCTATTTTTGGTCCCATGAAATGACATTTGTGTTCTAAACGCCTGCAAAATTTCAACACTGAATTTTTCACCCGACCCAGGAATCAAACCCGCGACCACTTGCACTGCAGTCGTATATACTACCCGCTGCGCCACCGAGGCAATCCTTGATAATATACACCTCAAAATACACAACAAACATGAGTCGTATATTCATCCTCTATTTCACCACAAATTTCACAGTTAATATGTTACTAAATCGGGGCGTGATTTTCGATTATAACTCATCCCCCTCATAATCCACTGACGTCATCCAATACCCTCCTAACTACTCACAACTAAATGAAAGCCTCCCTTTAATTAAGCCACTTTTTCCATTCTCAACCCCCATCAATCTCCAACAATATTAGCGGGAAGAATTAAATTACATCGTCTACGAGTTTCGCCTACAACTATTTTCTCATTACCCACTCAAATCCCGAGATATTTCGAATAAACCGCCATAACAACAGCGGCCAAATATTTGCACATACCGTGTCCCGTTTTAACACCCATTACTGGATAAATGAGCCGCATAAAGCCGTACAAAAGGACGTACGATCGCTAATAAACAATATATTTAACAATAAAACTATCTGATGATGTAAAGCTGCCAACTCTGTAAACATTAAGAGGGTTCATACAGAAATCCATGAAATCACGAGATTTCCACGTTCGCTACAGAATATGTCTTTATATGTAGCGAAGTAATTTTTGGCATACATAGACAACAGTTTTCTTGTCTAAAAAGTGTATTAAGAAAAACAGACTATTTATTATTAGTATTTTAGTTAGAACAGTTCTTTCGCACAGTGTTTTAAGAAATTCTACGAAACAAGCCTACTTTCAGATTCGCCAGGGACTAAAGTAATTGAAAAGCATAGAAAAAAAAGCTTGTTTTAAGGTCTACATATAGTCCTTTAGTTAGTGTATTGAAAAAATATTAGAAATATTCATTTTTTTATAACTAAAACTTAAAAACTAAAATTCTCAAAAACGTTGAACTTTGATCAAGTTTGATTAGAATTTTGGTACACTATATGTGTTTAAAAAGTCGATTTTTTTACATTTAATTATTAAGCAAGATGTTGTCATTTATAAATGTCCATAATATTTTCGAAATCCCTTTAGAAATATTTTAAAATGATTTTTGAAAAGAGCCTAACAACGCCTTATATTTCGGCGCACAGGCCGTGAGAAATCAGTACCGGCTGAGGCCTTCTAGAGAGAGGATGTAACGCTTTGCTCCCCGCGCTCCCGGTCCGATGTTTACGTAATATTTGTATATTTCAAGAGAGTTCAATACCAGTTGATACTTTGTTATGGAATATTTTTTTTATTAAAGATCAAATTATTAACTTTGCTGTTTTTGGGCTGATGGACTCTAAAATCGATATTTGACGATCCCATTGGTCACTTGGCATAGTTCTGAAGTCAAAATTGTAAAAATGACCGCCATCTTGAACTTTGTTGTTTTTGGGCTGAGAGATACCAAAATCGATATTTGACGATCCCATTGGTCACTGGGCATAGTTCTGAAGTCAAAATTGTAAAAATGACCGCCATCTTGAACTTTGTTGTTTTTGGACTGAGTGATACCAAAATCGATATTTGATGATCCCATTGGTCACTGGGCATAGTTCTGAAGTCAAAATAGTAAAAACGCCCACCATCTTGAACTTTGTTGTTTTTGGCCTGATTGACACCAAAATCGATATCTGACTATTCCATTGGTCACTGGGCATAGTTTTGAAGTCAAAATTGTAAAAATGCCCTCCATCTTGAACTTTGTTGTTTTTGGGCTGAGTGATACCATAATCGATATTTGACGATCCCATTGGTCACTTGGCATAGTTCTGAAGTCAAAATTGTAAAAATGCCCGCCATCTTGAACTTGGTTTTTTTTTGGCTGAGTGATACCAAAATCGATATTTGACGATCCCATTGGTAACCGGGCATAGTTCTTAAGTCAAAATTGTAAAAATGCCCGCCATCTTGAACTTTGTTGTTTTTGGGCTGAGTGATACCAAAATCGATATTTGACGATCCCATTGGTCACTTGGCATAGTTCTGAAGTCAAAATTGTAAAAATGACCGCCATCTTGAACTTTGTTTTTTTTGGGCTGAGTGATACCAAAATCAATATTTGACGGTCCCATTGGTCACCGGGCATAGTTCTAAAGTCAAAACAGTAAAAATGCCCACCGTCTTGAACTTTGTTGTTTTTGGGCTGAGTGATACCGAAATCGATATCTGACTATCCCATAGCTCATTGGGCATAGTTCTGAAGTCAAAATTGTAAAAATGCCCGCCATCTTGAACTTTGTTGTTTTCGGGCTGAGTGATACCAAAATCGATATCTGACGATCCCATTGATCGGAGTCAGATGACGGGCATATTTACAAATTTTGACTACAGAACTATGCCCAGTGACCAATGGGATCGTCAAATATCGATTTTGGTATCACTCAGCCCAAAAACAACAAAGTTCAAGATGGCGGGCATTTTTACAATTTTGATTTCAGAACTATGCTCAGTGACCAATGTGATCGTCAAATATCGATTTTGGTATCACTCTGCCCAAAAACAACAAAGTTCAAGATGGCGGGCATTTTTATAATTTTGATTTCAGAACTATGCCCAGTGACGAATGGGATCGTCAGATATCAATTTTGGTATCACTCAGCCCAAAAACAACAAAGTTCAAGATGGCGGGCATTTTTATAATTTTGATTTCAGAACTATGCCCAGTGACCAATGGGATCGTCAGATATCGATTTTGGTATCACTCAGCCCAAAAACAACAAAGTTCAAGATGGCGGGCATTTTTATAATTTTGATTTCAGAACTATGCCCAGTGACCAATGGGATCGTTAGATATCGATTTTGGTATCAATCAGCCCAAAAACAACAAAGTTCAAGATGGAGGGCATTTTTACAATTTTGACTTCAGAACTATGCCCAGTGATCAGTGGGATTGTCAGATATCGATTTTGGAGGTGATCAGCCCAAAAACAACTAAGTTCAAGATGGCGGACATTTTCACCACTTTGACCTCAAATAGTCACATTCATCATCATCATCATATCAGCCGCAGTTATTATTGAGAAATTAATTGTTAGTCTTATATAAAATTAATTGTATTTTCTTTCTTTCTAATAAAATTGTATTTTAATTGTTTATAGAATACAATACGATTAATAACAATTAATTATTGATTAATTTAATTTGAAATTTTGTCCTATCCAACTTTAACAAAGTACGAGGTTAGAAAATACCAAACTCATTAGTACGCGCTATATTGTTGTACCACACAGCATTAGAGAAGTGTGCATGTTTCGGCTCTGTGTGCGTGATTTAAAAACCTATTTGCGAGCAACTTGAAAATGTATGAACCCTCTTAACCGGTTTGCTTATACTAATCTACTATACTAATATTATAAAGCCGAAGAGTTTGTTTGACGCTAGGATCTCAGGTACTACTGGTCCGATTTGAAAAATTCTTTTATTGTTGGATAGCCCATTTATCCTGGAAGGCTATAGGCTATATAATATCGCGCTAAAACCAATAGGAGCTGAGCAGTGGCCAAATAAAAAACGACGGGAGTGAAACCCTTGTAGTAATTGTTACGTTTGTCTAGCAGTAGGACTGTAGGCTAACGAATTAACCAATTTATTACATTTTTAATAGATATTCATATTAAACGAACCCCGTCCCGTCAATCAGAACTAAATTATTATTTTAGTTTCGTAGAACTAGTCCAATTCTAACTACCTGAACCCATTTTGTTATCGCATCCATATTGTTCGTAGCCGACCTTTTTCGTCTTCCCTTTCTGGCGTGACATTGTAATTAATGGTTTCGCTATACATAACATAGTATTGTAAAAGCTTTTCAATGAATTAACCTTGCAAATAATGTTGCTTTTTATACGGAATAAATTTAGAGAGAAAAAGCGATTGACGTAAAGTTACAGAATTTGGTTTTAAGATTATTATATTGTATTATATAGATTGTATGTATTGTATTCACAGATATTGTCTATTCAGCTTGCAAAATTTTTTACTCTTCATCTTTTAATAACGGGTAATAAAATATAATATAATAATAATAATATTCTACCACATTTACACAGCGCCATCTAGTCCCAAAGTAAGAAATTATATTTGCTTGTGTTATGGGTACTAAACAACTGATATACTACTTAAATACATTTTTTTTTGTAAATACATACCTACATATTATAGATAAATTACACCCAGACACAGAACAAACCTTAATGCTCATCACAGAAAGATTCGTTTTGGGTGGGGATCGAACCCACGACCTCCGGTTTAGCAGTCAGGGTCACTAACCACTAGACCAACAGGCCAGTCGCGAAAACCAAGAAAGTAAAAAAATATAGATACGTTTATATAATATAGGTAGTTATTTTCCACGAATACTTCAGAATTATTTAAATAAGTAAGTGTACTTATTATAGTAAATAATTAGCTTCCATGTTCACCCATGAATGGCAAACCAAAATAAATATAATTTACTAAATCCAACAGTTAAATTAAATGCAATGCCGTAAAAATATGTTTACGATAACATATACACGCGAGTCTAATATAACTGCCGGTAGGTCAAGGCGGAGCTGGTGTGCCTCACCCTTTATTGCATGTTCTTTCGCGATATTGGACCGGTTCTCAAAATCTGAGGGGTGGTATTATAGGTCGGTGCGCAGTTACTACTTTGTATTAGCTTGTAGAAAGAAGCTTTTAATAAGAAAGAAAGAAAAGCTATTTATTTTTTGTCTCACACAAATTATAGAGTATATTAATACTACTATCTTATACTATAAATAAAACCTATATGAGTCCGAAAAATGGCCGTCAAAATGCTATAATATAAATGTTTTAGTGCTGGTTTTCAGACAGAGCTAGGTAGGTGATGCTAGGTGATGCCACATTCTAAACTACGGATAAGTTACTTAAGGCTGCTTGTGGGAACAAATAAATTAGGTATTTCATTTTCCTTAAATTTAATTTCCGTGTAGTGACGGATTTAAAATACATAATGTCACTACCCCATATCAACCCGTGGGTGTCGTAAAAGGCGACTAAGTGATCTAACTTTAAGCAGACAAGAGCACTGCGAGAAAAGGAAAATTTGAAACAAAACCCTATACCAACCCGTCTGGCCATCGTGGTATAGTAGGCTAAATTCCGTCCAAAATCAGAGACCCGTGCCCAGCAGTGGGACTTTAATGGATTGAAATGGTGATGATGATGATATTTTTTAAATATAACGTGTTCTGTTGCAAATGTGTGCCAATCGGACAAATATACTCAGTGCAGTTTTAAATGAGTCTGTTCTTCTTGCTTACCTATATTCAAACATACATATTGTGTTCCCACAACGGTTAACTACGCCGATATATTTTCCCGTAATTGTGGGTAACAATCTCGTATCCTGTAAATGGCAGGCCTTTGAAAAAAGCGTGGGCGTAATAAGGGTACGGACTACGGATAAATTGAACACCCTTGCGTTATCTTACGTCATTTTATGAGAATAATAATAATATTCTACCACATTCACACAGCGTCATCTAGTCCCAAAGTTAGCAATTATATTTGCTTGTGTTATGGGTACTGAACAACTGATATACTACTTAAATACATTTTTTTTTGTAAATGAATACATATTATAGATAAATTATACCCAGTCACAGAACAAACCTTTATGCTCATCACACAAAGATTTGTCCTGGGTGGGGATCGAACTCACGACCTCCGGCTTAGCAGTCAGGGTTACTAACCACTAGACCAACAGGCCTGTCAGATTATAGAGAATATTGCATGTAATTACTTGGTATGCTAAAAAAACGACGAAAAATGTATTATATGGTTTTATTCATAGGTTACTGACATGTTCATCGTGATTACAACCCGCAAAGTCCCACTGCTGGGCATCCCTCCAAAGATTGCGGAGAGAATTTAGCCTACTATACCATATGATAATATTTTCTGTGAACTCAATAATTTAGCTATTATTACGTATGAATTCAATATTTAAGTTAATGTATGGCAGTTGAAACATGTTCTAACTTGTATAATAATATGAATTTGGTATTCTTTCTGATTCATATTAGTGGATATAGAAATACCTACGAGTATTTGCTAAATTCATTATTATTCATTTATGTGTGTCTAGAAGTCGCTTAGGGCTTCGCTCCCGTCGTTCTTTATTTGGCCACTGCTCAACTCCTATTGGCCGCGTAATCTTCAATAAATTGGCTATCCAACATTAAAAGATTTTTTCAAATCAGACCAGTAGTAACTGCCTCGGTAGCACAGCGAGAAGTGTAAGAGGTCCCGGGTTCGATTCCCGGGTCGGGTAAAAATGATATTCGGTTTTTCTATCAGGAAATTCCAGTATTTAAATTTTCCCGAAGTTTGGTAAACAAATGTTCCCGGTTGATGACAATAGGCTCGCCACCTATTTCATGGGACCAAACATAGCTGGCGAAATGTGGGTGTGAGACACCTCTGCCTACCCCTTCGGGGAAAAGGCGTGATGCTATGTTATGTTATGTAGACCAGTAGTTCCTGATATTATATTATATTAATTATTGTATTATACTGTATGAAATAATTATGAGCGAGATGTATTCAGTCCTATTATCCAATGCGCCCTATCCATCCATCTGGAATCGTAGATAGAAAGAAGTAGTGAAGACTTATTGGGAAGTATCATTCATTGTATATTCCAGCTCATATTTACGACTACTCCAAGTATTCCAGTTATTTGGCGCTTCTGGTGTCAAGTTTTTGAACTGGGTATATTTATTTGCTAATGAGTGAAAGCTGATATCAAAATACATCATGGTAACAGCGTCGAAGGTTTGTTTTTACTAATTAATAATTATATAATCGAGTTTTGTGTTTCGGATTTAAACGACGCGTCAGTGATAGAAATAAATATTATGTATAATATTTTGTCAATGCTGTCGCATATTTATCAAAGAACTGTGATAAATATTAAACAAATAAATGATTAATTAGATGACTACAAAAATCTAAGGTCTGAAAGGTCACCCAGTTTCATTAATAGCTTTAACTTTGTGAACATCTTAGCAGTGAGCTCTGTTCATTAAAAATTTCTATCCACTTATTGAAGTGGGGCAGGACAATTTTAGGAAAATACTTAACTACTTCAATATGTAACTTTATACACAGTTGCTGAGATGTATGCTGCAATACTATAGGTACGTGTAGTGGCGGGTTAAGAATACATAATGTCATTACCCCATCTCAACCCGTGGGTGTTGTAAAAGGCGACACATGTAGACAAGAGCACTGTGAGAAAAGGAAAATTCGAAACAAACCCTATACCAACCCGTCTGGCCAGCGTGGTATAGTGGTACGGCTGAGGAAAGGATTTTTATGAAATTTGGTAACTGGATAGATTATAGTCTAGAATAGTAGAATAGAATAGCACATAGTCTACTGTTTTCCAACATTCCACGCGGGTGGAAGCTTAGTTGATTATATTTAAAACAATGGGCATCATCATCATCATCATCATTTCAGCCTATTGCAGTCCACTGCTGGACGTAGGCCTCTCCTAATACGCGCCATAACACTCGGTCCTCCAGCTTGATCTGTCCTTAGCAGTCTGTCTGTTTAACAAGGGGCATATTATAACCTAAAAATAAACTCAAAAATAATTCTTACCCACGCATAGACATATACCTGTGACATTATTTTTATTATTTAAATGAAAGTTCATAAAACTGTCCAATTAAGTCAAGTTTCAAATCTCAACTTTATATATTATCACGACTCAGATCTGTTCGTTTTAAATAATTAACATCAATGTCTGCAACTCTGCAGTGAGGACCACCCGGCGCAGTTGCCATATTGCATGCATGACAGTAAATAACTAAGTAGTCCTGCTGGCATGCTCACAGAAATAGAGACAAACGTCTCAAGTGCTAGCACCGATATTCTCCAAGGAACTTGAAGCTCCATTACCTTACAAGAAGCGACCATAACTCCCCAGTATTTACCAGGTAGCGATACCTATATGATCCGTGTAGTGACGGATTAAGAATACATATTATCACTAAGGAATGCGACTAAGGTACGGTAAGGGCCATACGGGTAACCAACCCGTATGGCCAGCGTGGTATATAATAGTAGGCCAAATTTCCTCCAAAATCTTTGAAGGAGATCTGTGCCCAGCAGTGGGACGTTTCTTGTAGTGGTGATACCTATTTCACTAAGTTTTCTATAGATTGAAAATCTTTCTCTTATCATGTTGTTTAATTTGCCCTGTCTGCAATTCGATTTCAATTCCTAAATTACTACATCCTTTAACGACTAGGTCTATAAAGATGAACACAATTCTCGTAAATGTTTCAAGACACATAACATTTATTATAGAAATACGGTTTGTACCTAAAACGTCACGTACACGATTAAGCCGTAAAGAAGACTCATATTACATAACCTTTAGTGGTTTGTAACAAGAACAGGTTACTTTATGTCTTCGGTATTTACTCACGTCTTATTAAACAACCGCTACAATAATGCTTTAAATACTAAAAACTATTAAATAACTAATTATCGTAAAACTATGAGTTACGTAACAGCCCAGCTCGCGTTTTTCTCGACAAAAAACAAACCTATAACGTATGTAGCCGAGTCTAAAAATTCGAATCGGGCTTGCCCGTTTTTTCATCCAATCATCACAAACCCCTTCCGCGGGGATTTAATTAAATATGAAAGGTCCTATGTCGGGTGTCGTAACTTTACGTCGATTATTCTTTCAACTCCTCTCTCGCGTTCGGTTACGTCCTTTTCTGGCAAGCCATATTGTTTCCGTGCCAAGTCTTTATATCGAACCGTACAACCTAGCCAGCTTTATAGATTTTGCATGGGATTCCTGCGAGTCAGTGGCAAAATGAATTCGGTAACAGATGTAACAGTTGCGATGTTGACGGGCGGCGGTAGCTGCGGCGGCGCAGTGGTAGTGTGTGTGGTGACAGGAAGTGCATGAGTAGTAAGTACGTAGGGGTAACCTTGGTGCTGCAGCCGAGGCGGACTCCCGCCGCGACTGCCCGGGCCGACGTTCGATTTTCACTTGGAGCATCAGCGCGGTCGTGTCTCGCCCGGGTGGGCGTGGTCTGCAGGCCGGTCAATAGCACGGTATCGTCGCTCTCGCTCGCGCACACTACGCCCTCGTAGCCCCGTCCCTGTCCCCCCGGGGATGATTGAAACGTCTGATGCCGCAGGCGCCCCTCGCGCCCCCTCGCCAAGGACGTTCAGTGAATCCGTCCCTCTCTGCCGCGAGAGCACGTGTCCCCGTTACTATTTCATAATATAATGTGTGCCCCCTTGGTACCGCGCGAAAATTCACAACCAATTATGAGTCAAGTGCCTGATAAATTAGGTGACAAATTTGATGCCTGAAAGGAATTCCGGAGTCGCTTCTAGCGATGTGCGCGGAACTCAACCTTCGAGGACTATTAGGTGCCCCTGTGAAGTGATATGGAGATAAGAAGTTGTTCTGGGAGCGCCATCTCTTCGTGTTTTCCGTCCTGTACACTCTCTTACCTTGCTACTGCACTCGTGATATTTTCAGGTATGTTAGTTCGATTATACAAAGTCGTCGGTTCTCGTATCGATGCGGTAAAACGGCGAGGCTCGGTTAACCTCATTCCGGTGACATATTCGATATGTCAGTGGAGGTAGAAGGCCCTAGTGTCGTTATATTTCCATAGTCGTCGCCTGACTGTCGCCTCTAGTCTAGACACAATAATTATACAACGAGCCAACAAGGGCGGATATTCTGGAAATGTGACTCACCCGAATTTGTCTCCGGCATCGATCGTATCTCATATATTTGCCAAGGAGGTCATGCAGTAATCGAATACGACCTATTGTTTAAGATATCAAAGTATTTGCACGCTCCGAAAGTGCCTTAGTATTTGCCGGCCTCGATACGAATTCTAAAATGTATTTAATTATTAATTAAATTCTTGGAATAGTGGCGATGCTATGTCATTCGGGAGCGGGGTGTCATGTTGACGCTGACGTCATGGATGACATCACCGTAGGCTTCTCGCGGCTGATTCACGCCAGCATGCCGCCGGCGGCGCAGGCTGTACCCTATAGTGACTATAACGATACCGGTTACCGGTTAGCATTGATATGATGTGATCATCGGTAGACAGTCATGGCCAACGTTTACGTAACCGACACCACTTCACGATAAAACGCCTACAATTTAAAACTATTTATAATTTATATAGCAACAACTGTTTTTGATTAGGTATACGTACATTTTATCAAAACACGTTATATATATTATATAACATTTTTATTTGAATCTAATTAAAAATTTATTTAAGTATGTCTAATAGAGACAGCTGTAACTGGTTTGATCTAGTTACATTACAAATTGACTGCAAACTTGCATCACGATAACGATAACCAGTAACCATAAAAATTGTTGAAGAATCAGCTGATGTATCACGATTTTAACACATATTTCTAAACCTGTGATATTAGTTTTGCAGAATTGTATGCATTGAATTAAAGATAGGCAGCGGGTGACCTTTTATAGAGCAAGTACAATAGCCAATATGAAGTCAACGACAAGAGCTTTTTAAACTCAAAAATCTACAAAAAAAAACTAACATATAAGTATTAGGGTCGCCACACATATAGCGAAGCATTTTTCAAACTATTTACGACATTGTTCTCATTGAAATAACATCCAAAATCAAATATCACAACTATTATTTTTTTATTTACGACTCTTACATCTTGACAGGTACCAGTATTAATTCCTGAATAAGGTGAATTAGGTTTTAAATATCGAAATAACGAATTATTATAAACAGTTACAATTTGACAAGCATTCTATCAAAATGTATGGCATGAAAAAAACGTGAACAATTAATTATCTCAAATATATTATGGAATTTTTACTTTGATACATTATAATCATCAATCGTGTTTAAAATTAGAACGCACAAGAGGAAAAAGGTAAAGTACACTACGGTAGTACAATAATACGTATATTGGCAAATTAATACTTCATATTTTCACATATATTTGTAGGTGTTTCTAAAGGAAGGACGCATGATACGGGTTTGTTATTTCGTCTTTTCCTTATTCACAGGTTTCTTGTGATTCGTTCCCTTAGTTACCTTTTATGATAATCTGTGTATGAATACTTATTGCTTATTATTCTGTGAGTAAAGACGTACATTCGCGAATTCGCATTTTTAAGTAGTCTAAAAAAACCCGCATCAAAATCGGTCGATTCGTTAATGCCACAGACACATAGATACATAGACACGTCCTAAATACATCAACATCATATCAACTGTACGACATCCGTTGTTGGATATTTGCCTCTGCAAAAGAGAGAAGAGAGACCGAGGCGAAACAGTAACGAACGGATATAGATGCTATTTCTAAAACATGGACTCAATACTGCCAATTACTTTTAAATACCCTGATTCTTGCTGTTTCGAATATCAAACCAACAGAGCCTCAAGATGAGGAGAAAGAACTAAATATAATCCAGGATGAAATCAGAGCTGCAATAAATAACACAAGTTGCATTCAGCTTGCATCCAGTGTGAATTGTGATGAGGTCGAAAACTGCTTGAATGGAGACCCGGTAAGCGTAGGACGTCCACCCACAACGTGGACAGCAATCTGATCCGAACAGCAGTCTTTAAATTATTATTTACTAGCTGTTCTCTTCTTCGCTCCCATCGTTCTTTATTTGGCCACTGCTCAGCGCTTATTGGCCGTAGCGTGATGTATAGCCTATATCCTTCCCTGATAAATGGGCTATACAACACTAAACTTAATCGCCTTTTACGACACCCAGGGGTTGAGATGGGGTAGTGAAATTATGTATTCTACAAGGAATATTTTTTCACCTTAAAGATTGCACCTTTATAGATGCATAAACATAACATAACTTGCCTTAGGCAAGTACTTTACAATTATAGCGCGAGTCATTTGCTCAGCAATTTATAATTATGTTGCCATGCAGCAAATCCGTAAAACCATTGTTTAGAAATACCATCAGATAAACTTGATTACTAGTAAATATACGTTACCATATTCTTACTTACATATTGAGTACTAGTTCATAGTATGTTATTTGAAATTCTACAAAAAAGGATAGATTAACCGGAGGACAGTGATAAATAAAAATAAAAAAGTTATAATGACTCAAAAGTTACAACATATATAATATTATGGTCACTAACTACATAATTATATGTACACATTGAACACACTGTGAACCACTTGAGCTAGAAATCTCGTACTGTGGAAAACAGTGATCAGCCTACAATGTTTATATCTCTAAAACTACTTTGTCTATTATTCTCTATATGGAGAGCTTAGAGAGTTTTAAAGGTATAGTAACACTCTAATTGGGTTATACACCTTTATTCCTATTTAATGAGAAACCTGAATGTAGTTTGTGCAGTATCAGTAGCAGATTCGATTCCATTAGCTATGGAAAGACAGGTCTTGCGTGCCATGGACTTGCAAAGGGTTAAAAAGATAATGTTTTGAGTGTGTATGAAGTAGTCAGTGTATAGTGTTAGGAAAATCTTCGATATTTTCGATCATCTGATCTTAATGAAATTTTATGTAGAGATTGGGGAATAACAACTTACATTATTTACTGGCATATCACGCTGATGGAGCCGTGGACTAAAGATAGTTAATAATAAAATACGCTCATCATTTCAACCCATAAACGTCCCACTGCTGGGAACGGGTCTCCTCCAAAGAATGTGGAGGGAATTTAGCCTACTATACCACGCTAGCCAGGCGGGTTGGTATAGGGTTTGTTTCGAATTTTCCTTTTCTCTTGTCTGCATAAGGTTACTCCCTTGGTCGCCTTTTAAAATACGCTAGTCTGTAAATTATTACGATACATATTTGTCACACTAAAACATTATGCGTCAAAGATTAAAAAAATACTTAGAACGAGATCATTAAAAGACTATGAAAAGTACTTACGTACAAACATGGCCAAGGCCGAGTTACTTTAGTGCTTAAGTGATAGCAGTAGGAAGCACCTGAATGTAAATATTCTTAATATTTGTACAGATAACGTCTCGTCAAGAACAAGACGTGTTTAATGTCACATACGTATATAATGTTCTGCAAATAACACGTTGTTTTAATTTAAATATTTCTTATCTTAACTGAAAGGAAAATTGTTTAGTTGTAATCTAGGAAGCCTTGAGATAGTGACAGCTTTGTTTGAAACTGGTTCTGCCAAAAGACTGTAGTGTGATATACCTACTTTACAAGAGTACTATATTGGAGTATGTGAGTTGTGTTTTTGATTTACTTTACTTCATTATTAAACAAAGTCCCTCGCCGCGTCTGTCTGTAGCGATAAACTCAAAGAGTTCGGATTTTCATGCGGTTTACACGAAAACTTATCTATTTTGCCTAGTCACAAATTCACATAACTAATATCCTACCCCCAGTCGGTTCAGAAATCCTCCTTTACTGCCTTTCTTTCACACAACTGAATCTAATTCTTGCCATGTAGGTTAAAATACACAATTTTTTACCCGACTATTCAATAGGAAGGTGATGCGTTTCCATCTCAGACGGTCAGTTTCAGTAGTTAATTTGTTGTATTTAGCGATTTTTTTTTATTGGGACTAGACTGATATTTATAAAGATGTATCTAAACACATCTTGATTAAATTCTGGGTTAGGTGAGTTGCTTAACAGATCTCGTAAGAGTAAATACATATTCAGCAACCGATCCAAAAGTGGGGAACTGATGGGTGAGGCCTATGTGGGATAGTGTAGGCCAACAGTATAGTAGGTAACATTATTTATTAAAAACATTACCCTCCTTTTTGGCAGTCGGGTAAAAAAGTAGGTAACCAATAAATTATCATAATATTTTTATCAACATGTAACTAGTGCTCAAACTAACCTTGATCTAAATACTAATTACTTTAATTACTGCCCAATATAATAACATATTTACTAGGATTTACTTCGTTTACTTTTTATTTAAATTCATAATATTTAACTTTGTTTGTTTAGTCATGTACCGAGACATTGTCATAATAACCTATTTTGAAATGTAAATAAGTTCTTCTTGTATTTCTTGTTTGGATTATAAATATAGTTGTGTTGCTCGTATCTTGATATATACACATAAAATCTTATTCAGATAAAAATAGATAGTAACGCATTACCCTTCTTTCGCGAAGTCGGGTAATGTGTTTGTACTCGTATCAAGAATTAGAGCAGTAAGAAGTAGTAAAGGGGATAGAGTCATCATCATCATATCAGCCAAATGACGTCAACTGCTGAACATAGGCCTCGCCTAATTTCCGCCACAGCGAGCGATTTTGTGCCGCCCGCATCCAACGGCCACCCGCAATCTTTACCAGGTCGTCGGTCCATCTGGCGGGGGCCGCCCCACGCTGCGCTTTTCAATACGTGGCCGCCACTCAAGAACTTTTTTGCCCCATCGGCCATCAGTTCTGCGGGCTATGTGGCCTGCCCACTAATAATAATAATAATAATAATATTCTACCACATTCACACAGCGCCATCTAGTCCCAAATTAAGCAATTATATTTGCTTGTGTTATGGGTACTAAACAACTGATATACTACATAAATACATTTTTTTTTTGTAAATACATACATATTATAGATAAATGACACCCAGACACAGAACAAACCTTTATGCTCATCACACAAAGATTTGTCCTGGGTGGGGATCGAATCAATATCTACCCTTCTAAGACGTTATCGCTGATCTAACCTCTCACCCTCTTTCGATCGAGAGTCATGATAACTGAAGATAAGATGCTTACTGCCATACTCAGAGACGTTACCTAACTTTAAACTTTATTTATATCTGACTGTCACCGTGGCGCAGTGGTTGATGGTCGCCTCGCCACTACATCGCCGTGCTGGGTGACGTGGGTTCGATTCCCACACGAGACAAATATTTGTGTGATTCATAGATATTTGTTTCTAGTCTGGGTGTACTTTGTGTCCGTTATTTTCATGTTTGTAAAGCTCCCCGCGACACAGGGCTAGTTCCCTAGTGCGGGCGTTGTCTTAAAAAAAAAAAAAAGATGAAATTTAGTAAAAATGTGTAATACTTAAGTCTATACGCATAAAGACGATTATTCAATGAAAAAAATGTGTTAATGACAGATTACTGCTAATTGACGTTTCTGAGTGCGACAGTAAGAGATATTGTTTAATTTGATTTGGCAATGTTTGCTTTAAAGATATTCCTTCCTTTAGATCCGATTTATTACCGGACTTAAGCAAAACGACCATTTTTTTTGGTAGCTTATACTAGTTAATATAATGTACATGTCTTGAAATTAATTCTCCTTATTCTGCCTCTCAAGAAGCGAAAGACCAAATCAATCCGTTGGAAGGAAATCAATTACGAAGAAAGCACCCACGTACTTTAAATTAAAAAATAAGTGACCTGAATGGGACGCTCGCTATGTCCGAGGAAATTACTTTTTAATAAACATAATTGTAGTTTAACGAATAATATAAAATCTAGACGTTTCTAGAACTTCTGATTGTTATGAGTAATATATTCATCGGCCTATTGAATTGTTAATATACCTAATCAATAATTTGCTTACCTATGGTGTTTGTTAGTCTATCTATAGACTACGTAAAACTTGTGACACAAGTTCTTGTTTACGCCTAATTTGAGTTGATTGTTGTCTATTATGATAGACTAGCTTCCGCCCGCTGCCTCGCTCGCGTGGTATGTATTTTATACCTAAAAACCTTCCTCTTGAATCGCTCTATCTATTTAAAAAAACCGCTTCAAAATCCGTTGCGTAGTTTTAAAGATTTCAGCATACATAGGGACGGACAGATAGCGACAGCGACTTTGTTTTATACTATGTAGTGATAATAAAAAAACTATATGTAAAGATATAATAAAAAACTTAGGAATATGTTTAGTCCAAAAGAGAAATAAACGACTAAAAATATGCTAATATAAAAGCTGAAGAATTTGTTTGGTTGAACGCGATAATCTCTGAAACTATTGGTCCGATTTGAAAAAAATCTTTTAATGTAGGAAGGCTATACAACATCACGCTACGGCCAATAGGAGCTGAGCAGTCGCCAAATAAAGAACGATGGGAGTGAAGCCCCGCGCTCTTATTTATAGTTAGTTTAAAGAACAATAAATTCTCCCCGTTAAATAAAAGATCTGATTAATTAACAGGGCGTGGATTCGATTTGTACTTGTCCTGGAGATGCTGTCCATTGAAATATATGAGATTCTAGCAAGCACTCTTAAGCACTCGCTCTTCTGTGATTCATTAAGGGCTATTTAATAGCTTCGTGTTGGAGTAATTGAAAATTGTGTTCTACTGTTATTTGTTTATTTATAATTGTGTTTTGAAAGTTGGATAAGTTTAGGTCCAGACTCCAGAGCAATTCTTATTTAGTAGCCATACCTTCATATAACTATGTGATGGTATACTTCTAGTTTTTCGGAGCTTAACCGGTAGAGTAAGTCATGGTACTTACATTTTTGGTTGAGATAACTCCAAATGTGTTTCTAATGAAAACATAGACTTCGAAAAGTCCAGCGGTAGAAAAGCTTACCTGTACATTTATTACTTACTACAAGTCGCGCGGGGCTTCACTCCCGACGTCCTTTATTTGGCCACTGCTCAGCCTCTATTGGTCTTAGTGTGATGTTATATAGGTAGCCTATGTTACTCAGTGATAATGTAGCTTTCTAACGACAAAAGAATTTTTGAAATCGTCCCAGTAGTTTTTAAGTTATTCGTTACATACAAAATACATTTTTTTCCTTTTTATAATATTAGTATAGAAGTATGAAGGCTTATTGGCTAATAAAATGTAGTCTTGAAAATTAATCACGATATATATTTTCGAATAAGCCATCTCAACTCCACTTAAGAATGCCTCCAGCCCAATACGGCAATTTTGTGAGCACATTGCCATAACTCACCCCAAGTTATTTGGCGAATATTATCCCACTAACCCGTAATCTGTACTCCAAACAGTTAGGTGCAAACTGTTATACCCGAAGTATTTCAGCTGTAGGTACTATAATTAATTCCCCATAACGGTAAGTCAATTCGAATGGCTTAAATGCGGGCGCATCTGACTGCCTTACATGTTATAAAGGGGCACTGAAATATGCTACTATTTGGACTAAAAGCTCTTTCTATTGTGAATTATGTCTGCACAGATTGAGGTACGGTTTTGTCTTCTTATTTGGGTAAATGTTAGTATTATAGTTACGTATGTATGCCATTCTATTGTAGTAGTAGCTTGTTATTGTTAAACATTAACTATGTTTTTTCATTGAAATAAGAACAGAAAAGTAGCTTACAATCCGCTTCGTAGTAAATTTGTATCGTAGTATTAAAATGAATGCTTAAAATAAGTTTGAAATTTTGCTTTTATATATATTCACTAGAAGACGCGCGGGGCTTCGTTCCCGTCGTTCTTTATTTGGCCACTGCTCAGCTCCTATTGGCCGTAATGGTAACGTAAATGGGCTATCCAACACCAAAAGAATTTTTCAAATCGGATCATTAGTTGCTGAGATCCTAGCGTTCAAACAAACAAATGAAAGACCAAACTTTACAGCTGTAAAATACTAGTATACATTTAAAGATATTAAAACACAATATTTATAAATGAAGTTGTTTGTTTAAATGAAATAGCTAACCGTGGAAAGTATTTTAGTTTATTAGTAAATAATAATATAATAATAATATTCTACCACATTCACACAGCGCCATCTAGTCCCAAAGTAAGCAATTATATTTGCTTGTGTTATGGGTACTAAACAACTGATATACTACTTAAATACATTTTTTTATAAATACATACATATTATAGATAAATTACACCCAGAGACAGAACAAACCTTCATGCTCAACACACAAAGATTTGTCCTGGGTGGGGATCGAACTCACGAATATATATGAATCTGCTTACCTTAGCAGTCAGGGTCACTAACCACCAGACCAGTCAAATAATTATTAAAAAATATTCGGTAAACGATAAATATTGGAGCCAGGGATTTATTTTGTGTTAATAAAAAGCTCTCACTGCTTGATATGCACGTCGATAATAAATTTCAAACGAGAGTTTTCCTTTTAAACGTTGTTTGGTGCAAATCGTTGGACGGAAATTACTTTCTAGTTGCTTTTATTCGTTACGTGTTTGCATACTAAAGCGATTTATGTATGTTTTAAAATCATGGATTTGTACTGGATTTTTATGATAAAGATGTGTGGTTTCCCGAAACTTAATATTCGTTCTCGACTTGATAAACAATGGTTTAACCCATGGAATTGATTACAAAGTATAACATACTGAAATGACTGATTCTGAAACCATTTTTATGTTTTTTTTTCCAAAATGTCTAATGCGATGGCTAAGTGTGAATATCTTTAGGTTTTCATTCACTTGAACATAATGTTCAGGCTGGAAATTTTAATGCCACCTGGATAACAGATAGATTTGATCCTTATAGTTGACCCTATCGATTGATGCCATAAAAGTACAGGCTGTTATTTTTTTGGATTTTAGCTGGTTCAATTCCCGGATGTGGCAAAGAATTTCCAAAAAAACGTTGAATGCAGTTTTGTTTCTTCTTAAAAATAAAGTAATGTTTCCTTTGGGTAAAATTATCTATCTCCAGTAGGTATTAAGAGTGCTTTTTTTAATTATAATAATAATCTTTAATGACATCTTTCCCTCCAGGTGGCATTAAAAATTTCCACCCTGTAGACAGTATTTGTTGTAACGTCACATTTTGATTTGTGGTAATTTTTCTCTTGCCTTTAAAACGAGAAAAGATCTAAGAAAAACTTCTTCAGATCGAGCTTAAAACTTTCCAAGAAACAAGACCTACGCAACATAATACCGATCCATTGTCCACAAGTCACTTTGAAATGCTTTAAATCACATCCCATTCAACTAATAGTACTATACCATTAAAATCTGTGTTCCTTTTGTATAGCCGGTTATTACTGGGAACCGTATCCGGTACCATTTCTACCGCACAGCATAGCAATTAGTCATTCGGCCTAATGCTCGCATCGTATGGACACGGAAGCGTACAAGAATTCCAGCCGCAACTAAATATAAAACGGTTGCATGTAATGTTACCTAACTGCAATCGGTAAATGAGGTTTGTCTTATATGAAATTCACGACGGAAATAGACTGTATGAAAGCTCAGGCGTATTGCGCGACTGTTCTTGTCCAATATGCGTGTAGCTTTTGGTATTTCGTTGTTTTAATTTTACAGACCAGCATACGACCACGTTTGATGCATTTCGACAGAAAAAAGACCGCGAATTTGTGAGGGTATCTCAAAAAATTATAATTATAATTCCGTGATCTAAGCTTCTTATAACATTTTTTTCTTATAACTGCCTCGGTGGCGCAGCGGGAAGTGTATACGACTGCTGTGCAAGAGGTCCCGGGTTCGATTCCCGGGTCGGGTGAAAATGGTATTGGACTTCTATCATGAAATTCCAGTATTGAGATTTTCCCGGAGTTTGGTAAACAAATGTTCCCGGTAGATGACAATAGGCTCGCCCTCTATTTTATGGGACCAAACATAGCTGGCGAAATGTAGGTGTGAAACACCTCTGCCTACCCCTTCGGGGAAAAAGGCGTGATGCTATATGTAAGCTTCTTCAAAAATAAGGGTAGTAAAAAATTAAAAATCGAAATGCAATACTTTAAAAACATCGGAAAATAGTAGTAGTATTTGCTATTGGCAAGCAACTATTTTATCTGAAGACAAATGGTTTCCGACATAAACGAGCTATCGTCAATTGCGGGAAAGCTTGAAAGAAGCGCTCTATTCAGTTCACTCGGCATTTACTGCTTAACTTCTATTTAATTGTTATGTCGTGCATATCGTTTTATTTTCTTATTGTAGTGAAATGTCTTAGCTGTCGCAATAAAATACCATTTATGAAACCGTTTAATTAATGGCAGGGCTACATATTATTCGATTAAACGAAACCTAATTAACATCCACTTTCTCGTATTAAGTTTATATAAAGCGAAAGTTTTTCAAAGCATTCAATAACACTGTTTATTTTATTTGTTATTTTAAAGTCGAATCGAGTAATTTGCATGAGACTCGTAGGATTTAATTCAAAGTTTGAGGTCTTACCGTACTAATTGATGTAAAGTATGACTTTTTGAATATTTGCTTTTGTACGAATCAAAGTTGACTCAACCCGGTTCTCAAGCTTCTTACTTCTTAATGAACGTGTTAATAATGTAACGGCTTACTGTTTCTGAACCTATTTAAGATATATCTGTTATCGTTCGAGTTCCCGAACGAGTTGTCTGATTTATATCAATTTTGTTTTCAAAATTATTCCAAGACTGTAATCGATTCATACACCATTTTAGGATAATTTTATTACCCTTTACGAATGGATATTGAATTTAATTTTTAAACGAGTATCCTATTTAGGCTTAAATACCAAATGTCCACACCCGCCACTCGTCGTAACTAACTTAACATTTTCATACGTCTTATGAAGTTTCTTAAAATATCAAGTATAAAGTTCTTTGCTGCAATACATAGTACCAACAAAAATTTTGCGAAGTGTTCTTACTGTGCAATAGTTTCCAATTCAGTTTGTTTGTACTGTTGTTGGGAAACATTAAAACGAAAAATGTTTTTCCTGTTCGCTAATAATAGATGTTTGTTTCCTTGTTTCAGTTCGCAGCCTGCAGCATAATAGGGAGCCATACGCCGCGGCGGAAAGACGGGTGCGACACGCACTCGTGGTACGTATTCATTTACTATAGCAACCCACCACGCTTTTTGTAAGTGCCGTCGTACGCTACTGTTGGCAACCAATATTAACTATTTCAAGTTTAGCAGCGCCGTCAACGGCTTTCGAAAACGTGGTGTGTAAAAGCTCTTAGTTGGCGCAAGTGTCCTGCGGGGGGCAGGTGTTGGGAGGGACGAGGTACGGAGATGTTAGAGAAACATACACTGTACCTCGTTCCGTTAGCGTCTGATAACCGTAGGGCAAATACGCACATGTTATATAATTACATATCCTTGACTACTGGAGTCACAAACGCTCCAAAATTGAAAAGAGAAGATCCTAAAGCACCCATTGTTCAGGGACAAAAAAATAATGTTTCTTAGTCTTAATCGTCTCTCAAAGTAATTCTAATAAGTTACTTTAAACATATAAAATAAGACACGTAATGTTCAGTATGATAATTTTACTTAATTCTTTTGTTTTTGTATTTAAATTACTATATAATGTTGTCAACGTAACACGCAAGCGCAAATACAGTATGAATAAAAACGAGTTTTTTTGATATGGCAATTACGTCAGAAAACCTAGTTAACTACAATTGCTGTTTGATAACTCCACGACAAGTTTCCTTCCGAGACAGTATCGCAAATTCAGTCAAGCATGTTAAAAAACACCCAGTGTAATTATTCAAAATCTTGTACAATACCACCTTGAAACAGTACAATATTGACAGTAAAATAAATACTGCAACGTAATTAAAGTTAAATTCAGGTTTATACTCCTAACCTGCCACGTGGCATCTTTAAAAGCTCCGGCGCTTAAATTTATTTAAAGCCAGCGACCCCACACGACGAAACAAGACTATGACAAAAGAACCAATCAGTCTCCACTATTTTGTCATGTGAGAAAACAACGGTATTGGTTGACATGCTGTCGTTGAGTCAAAATCTATCCTGAATTCCTGATTCCTGTCTGTTCCGCTCTCCACGTGTCACTTAGCTGTACATGTGTGTTTGTCACCCCGTACTACCGCACTTCAGTTGCCAGCACGTCAATTCATTTTGTCTCACTTCAAACTGAACAAGATGCAGATTCAAATAGAATTCCTCTTTTGTATCGATTTACACATTCGAGGTCGCTATTCTATTCTGTTACGTTTTTAACAACGTTTAATTAAAATACGGCTCCAACTTTTTCTATCCTTTTCATTACATTTTACTGAATTAATTCGTCTACTGACGGGCTGTGTGTACTGGAGCATAAGACATTTTTTATTGTTCCACACTTTTCAACGGTTTTCCGTTAACACTTTTTACTTCCATTAAATTTTTGAATATTCAGAAATTTAAGTTGTAATTGAAATTACTCTTACTATCCAATGAAATTAAAGTTTAGAACACAGTAGGGGACAGCTCCTAATACATGTATTTAGGATGTAAGAAAGAAGCGGGCAGCTTGTTGTTGTAAACTGCACATGATCGGACGCTGTGGAAAGCCTTGCTGGTGACCTACGTTCAAGACAGGCCAGTGATGATAAATTATGCGTGCTCTTAATGTGATAGGTGAAACTATCAAACACTGGCTGTCTTTGTCAGTCAGGTGCTGAAATATGAAGCTGATTTTGTTAGTGTGTAATATAAATATAATTAAAATGTAATTGTTAGCACCGTTTGAAATAGATTCAAGTATGGCGTGAGACCTTTCACAAGCGTATCACGTCCACGGTCAGATCCGTGCCGAGGTTCTCGCAAATCGAATTAAGTCAGTTCTGTACATGCTGAACGTATCCACAGCTTAAGAATAAACAGCTAACACATTCCTTTAAAACAGCCAACAGCACCGAAACTTATTTAAACTGCGACACACGAATGAATTTACGCAACCACAGTTATTAATTTTACGGCCTCATAAGGGATAGAGTTGGGTTGCAGTCCAGCAGTGGACTGCAATAGGCTGAGAGATGAGATGAAGGGATAGAGTTTCTTGCCTAAATGCAAGTCTATCATTTATTCAACGTTTGTGTAGAGTGAAATAGCTGTTTTATTCTTGAGCTGTGTAGCTGAGCTTCCATTTATATCGCACTAACGATACATTAAGGGTATGTTCGATTAGATGCATATCGATTACAATATGTTGAATGCACCACGTAATCCACCGATTCTATCTCGCTTGCCAACATGGCGGTTAGTTGAGATAGAAGATAAATTGAGCTCGTGCACCGTACTGGCTTCTCAGTCCATTAGTCAGGGTTGGATTTGGCACTTAAATTCCTTCTTTAATTTTGTGGAAAATACTTAAATTGCTTTCACGATTTTAAATTCTACTGTTTCTTTTTAATTTAAATTAAAAGCAACGTTCTTCTTGAAGTTACAAGGAGCTCGTTGCTTTTCTATTAAAGAAGATAAATTTAACGTCAACACAAAGCAATTTAGATTTGTTCAGAGCTAGTTGTTCATTGAATTTGTTCCTGGCACAAGAACCAATTAAATTTCATCATCATCAATCTTCCAAGCTGACCGCACTTCACAACATAAAGCCGAATCAAAATCATAATCCAATTACTAGATCGACTCTACTCAAAACAAGTCGAATAATTCGACAGCAAATAATTTCACAAATATCATTCCTAAGAAACGAAATCAGCAGATTGAATGGATACTGCAGACTGCAGTGAACGTATCATGCATTTTCCGCTGTGAAATGAATATGAATTTCGCTGACATAAAGTCCCGTTAAATGTGAGTGACATTTCGACGCAGGAATGTTGAAATTTGAAAGCAATTTGTTAATATGTTTTTGAAGCATTCACCACAACAAAGAGGCTCCCCTACCTTTCCCATCAACTCGTACGTAAATTACTTCGTTGCATAATTCTGCCTCGTTCCCAAAAGCCATTGTGATCAAAAGCGTTTATTAAAAACAATGGGAAACTTGTACAGCTAAAGTTTAAAGGATTGTTTGCTTTCCTTTGTTCCGAGTCCAAGGAAATGTCTCCAGAATGGATTAAACGTATTAATTCTTCAAGACAGTCTCATTCAACTAGTACCACTGTATACTTAATTGTTTTAAGTAATGTTACGTATACGTATGTGGTCCCACCCCCACCTTCCCTCTCCAGTTAACCAGGTTGCAATCAATTAAGCCTGTACGACGTACTGCAAACTAGTTATTCGAATGGGCTTGTTTCTAGTGGATATTGTTAGGACTGGTGTGCACATAGCACACGGCCTGCGTGACTGTACGTTAGTTTGGCTTAGTTACGACTTGACTATGAATAAGCGAACAATGGTTGACACCATTAATGTTGGTGACTGAATGCTGACGCTTGACAAACTTGTTGAATTCTCGCCTTTAACTGGCAACAGCTTTGAATTTAATTTAAGCTTAAATAGGCTACAGTAAGTTAAACGTCTTTTTAACTATGTGTAGTTATTTTATACTCATCTGTACATAGTGGCACTAACATACACCGCAAGTCGACTACGGTATTTGTTTTCAGTCGATATCGTAATGATGATACATTATTAATGATAATAAATCCATTTTATTGTGTACATAAATATTGAGGCGACATTTTATATCAGAAAATCAGCACCCTCGTATACAACCGATGTTTCAAATATGTATTACTCTTGGGACGCTATAAATTTTAATGTCGGCGAACTTGGATGCTTGTAAACGAGCTTTCTTCAAAAATATTCCGAAATAAAAACTCAACGTCTCTATACAATCTATTTATGTTCCAAGTCATGGTCTGATGAATGTTCTGGAGAGTTCTTTGAACTCATTTTTTTGCCTCTATAGCTAGTTCGCCTGTATTACTATAAAAGCGTTATGGTAAGCGATGTTTTCAATCGACATGTTTGCATTCAAATGTGTCTATTCGTTTTTGATGCTATGAATATGAATGTCTCATTTAGATCTCGTACGATTATTGTCGGCATCATGTGTAGTTATTGTAGTAGTTTTGGATGCGAAATCGTTGAAATTGAGCTAGCATGGTATTGAAAATTGTCAACATTAGTTTTGCCGAACTCATATAGGTAGGTATGTTTTAAAATTGGTTTTAAAGTGTGAACATCTTTGAAGTTGAAGTTTTCCTTCTATTATTAACATATTCTGCAACGTAATCTTAGGTCTTTTATAAAAAAAGATTGTAAAAATAGATTGGTCAAAATTACAAGGTGAAGGTTTTCTCCGAGGTGTGCCTGTATCATCCAAATATGTCTCTTTCTAAATCTTTTTAATTTTATTGACTTATCTTGTTTTTTCTGTTCCGTGCACTTATACGATAATAAAACCTAAGTGCGACGAAAAATGTTTCAACGATTTTATTTTGTACATATTCATACCTATCATTACCGTCAGCCTGTGTCAAGACTTTCTCTTAATAAACATTGTGATATTATTTAACGTAAAATAATACTGTTGTAGTACACATATGTCGTAATTGCCAAGCTGTCGTATTATGAGGCCACTAAACGACGTATTCATATATGGCAACTCACCAAACAAGCCTAGTGTTGCTATGGCAAAAAAGCACAATCGGTTGACAGTTGACTCATTCAAGACAATTATGTATTTGTTATTTAATTCCGTTCATTTTAACTGTCGTAATACTTTCTCGTAGCTTTATTAAGGATTCAAATGTTGCATTATATATTTTATGACCTGGATATGTCTGCTTCTCTCAAAGTACTGTTGCGTAGCAAAAAATCAACGGATATGTAGAGTAATCGTGTACAAAAACAATTTTTGTGAGGGTTTCTTAACCCTTTGACCGCCACGGACGTCATTATAGCGTCATTCAATAACTTGATCGAGACGCCAATGACGTCTTATAGAGTACATCACACTTCAACTTTTAGTGACGGATAAAATGTTGATTTTCAGAATCAGGAACATTTATAACTGTTTATATTATTCTACTAGAAAGAAGTGCATATATTGTACACTAGCTGTCCCGGCGAACTTCGTACCACCTACTTAATTTATGATTTTATGAAATTATACCTACCTATCTACTCTACCTACCTACCTACCTACCTACCTACCTACCTACCCTACCCTACCCTACCCTACCTACATAAAAACTAAAAAAAAAAAAACGTAAATACCATCCTTGAACTTCAACGAACATTAAAAAAAAGAATTGGCCAAATTAATCCAGGCGTTGTTGAGTTATGCGCTTACCAACACATTTAGCGATTCATTTTTATATTATAGATTACCATTTTGCCCCTATGACTTGATTGCAATTCGACAAAGGAGATTCAAGATTATTACAACTCCTTTAACATGTAGATATTCTCTTATAACAGAACTGATCTAATTGTCAAGGTTTTAGCGCTGTCTTTGAACTTTGAACCTACGAATTTTGGTTTGACTTGACATAAAACTTGAAAAAAAAAAAAAGCATATATTTTATTTATTATGGACAAAAACTGTGCTACCAAAAAGGTTTAACCATCAGCCTGGTTAACGCATTGTAGGGTTAATGTAATTAAAACCGAACTGTTTTTTACTTCATAGATTTTATACCGTAACAGAATGAATTTTATCATTTTTTTTTTTAAAGGTCGATCGTTTTACTTTTAATTAATATTTTAATGAGGTAAGTGTAATATAAAGAAGCACGTGTTTTTAAATAACAATAAAAGCTTCAGTTCAGGCACGAATAATATTAGAGTTTATAAAGTTTAAGTATCGAGTTTTCGATACGTTAACGAAGTGAATCGAGAATTGGTAGTAGCTTACTCAGTCGACTGTTGTGAGCAAAATATTTCTTTTCTATCTTTTACAGCTCACAGCTAAATAGCGAGTTAAATTTTGACATTTAGTTTTTAACTTTAAGTATAGTCGACAATAAAATTGCTTTACCACCATAAGAGTAAATGTCGTTTGCATATCACAAAACAATAATGTCTATTTTTGCTTGCAAGTGTCATCAGTACAGTGACAGTTGTCATCAATGTCGCGATGTCAACAGAATCTTATTGAATTTTAATTTTGATGGAAATTTTTGTTAAAAGAAGTAAATATATGGTCGACTATACAACTATTCTATAAATAAAAACATCCTGAGTACTTCAAGCTTCAGTCGGAAGTAACAAAAAGGAATGTAGTACCCAGAAACAAATATAAACTCTATCAACCTCAATGTAGATTAAATATATTTAAAAGAAATTCATATATTACTGCTATTAAGATTTACAATAAATTGCCCAATGTATTCAAGAGTCTGCCTTTAACAATATTTAAAAATAATTTGAACAAATGGCTGTTAGAAAAATGTTTTTATAGCGTAAATGATTTTATGGTTTATAAGGAGTAATACTTTTTCTAAATAATAATAAAATTGCTTTCATAACATGAATTAACACTAACATTATTAATTGGACATAATCTACATTATAATTAATTATTTGGACATTTATTATTCATATACACCAATTCAATAAACATTTACATAACTTTGACTTCTATAATTATTAAACTGTGACATAACCAATTACTATTTTCATATTCATTATTATTTTGAAATCTGACATGTATTACTCAATTATATCCACTGACATTTATAAATTTGGTTATCATATTCATAATTATGTACCTTTATACGAATAATTATTTATAATAGCATAAAACCTAAACTTAATAAATATTTGCACACCATATGTAATGGTAGAATGTAAATGGGTCATTTTAGAATTTAAGATCATACATTGTACACCTACATTCTTGCGAATAAATGAATTTGAATTTTGAATTTGAATTTGAATTTGAATTGATTTAACTCATTTGTGCATATTAAACTGTAACGAATATCAGTTAATTAGAATTTCTTTTTATCAGTTTTTTTTAATACATCCATAAATATTTTGCTACAACAACAGTACTAAGAATTATTTCGTCATTACGTATTAAATTAAATAAAGGAGAAAGTGTTTCAAAATCCTGCCCCGATTGTACCGGTTACGTTAGCTTTCTGCTTTAGGCTGTACACATAATATTAACAACTTACTTACAATACTACTAAAGTGTTTGATAAAGCTGCAGTTCCACCAGAAGAATGCGATGATTTGCGAGGGATATGTTTATTAAGGACCAATAGAATAGCTTCATTTACTCAGCACCGCTATGATATATTGATCCTCGATAACAAAATCCAACGCGCATCCTCGCACATCTTTGGTGGAAAAGTAGCCTAAGGCGCAGTCGCCACCAAAGATTAGACGATGCCTGTATAATACTAGCTTTCACCCGCAGCTTCGCCCGCGTGGTATATTGGTAAACTACAATCTATATAATGAGTAAAATTTTATACAAATCCTTTCAGCAATTCTGGCATGATTAAGTAACTAACTCTCGCATTTATAATACCAGTAAAATCGTATGAAGAATCAATAGATGTTCTTCGTTCATATAAATGTAACACATACATAGGTATTATTCAAATTCAAAATAAAAGGTTCACACAAGAACAGTACAATTTCTTTGTTATTCTAACCTTACTAGGAGTCGCGAGAGAGTCTCCCTCGTTCTTTGTTTGGCCACTGCTCAGCTCCTATTGTCTGTAGCATGATGTTAATAGCCAATAGCCTTCCTCGATAAATGGGCTATCGAACACAATAAGAATTTTTCCAATTAGACCAGTAGTTCCTGTGATTATCGCGTTCAAACAGACAAATAATCTTCTGAGCTTTATAATAATAGTATCATTACAATTATGCACTTTAGTTTCAGTTTGTTCACCGAACGTTTTGCGCGACTAGAACTTTATCGATTTACCAAGTCCCACGTTTCATAAGCTCTCACATATTGCTAACACCTCAACTAATACGATATAATCCATCTCAGAACACAATACCAATCAGACTTAGCTGACAAAGCCGCTCGGTATCCAGTTTCCATATAACACGTTCATACAGTGACAAAGTAATGTAATCAAAAACTTAGCTGTGGTCAAACGCGCAAGTCCTGATTAGTTCGACTTGGTTTAACTGTGGTGGCACGTGCCTGGAATGTTTACACACGTGTACGCTTCCGACGAGGACGGAAAATTAAGCTCTTGTTGCAGCTATGTTGGTTGTCCTCACTTTTGTATACCGACATGTGTGTTTTGACTTAAAAGCTTGGGTATTTTAAAACAATTTAAACGCATGCGGTTATTCATAAAGGCACGGGCCTCTTTTAAAGAATATGGAGGGAATTTAGCCTACTATACCACGCTGGCCAGACGTGGTATGGTTTGTTCCGAATTTTCCTTTTCATGCAGTGCTCTTGTCTGCATAGGGCTACTTCCTTAGTCGCCTTTTACGATACCCGCGGGTTGAGATGGGGTAGTGACATTATGTATTCTTAATCCATCAATACACGGACCAGTGTTCTTTAGTACTTATAGCAACTTAAATAGTTCTGCGTTAATTAATTTGAGTCTAATTGCTAATGTTATCAATTGACTTACTGCTTTTACTCAACTTGGGCAGCTCGGTATAGAACTCACTATTTCAATCCATTCTCTATCACTATGACACCAAGGCAGTAATACAATACAACGAGAATACAATAGAACCAACATAGCCCTTAAAACTGTCTTAAAATAACACGCCCTTAAAAGTTCAACAAAGTGTAACACCTAAACAAACTCACGACAGACGTCCCTAAACCTTTTTGAATTACATCGAAAACATATCAAGTTGAAGCTTTTAACGTGTCCTTTTGCAATCGGTTTCTCCGATTTTCCCATTACGTATCAAGACCGCAGCGTGAACTGTGACAAGATAGTCTGATTAGCGGTGCCGGTGACACTAGCCGGCCAGCGGTCGTGCCTCGAATAGTAAGTCCGACTATTGAACTCCTTCCGATCTCTGCTATCCTGGTACATGGATGCTATAATAAATGGCTTTTGCTTAGGTATATTGACATCGTATTTAGGATATTAAGTAACTTCGTTACTTTTGTGTTGGTATTAAAGAACATTTTTCTAATGGTAACTACTGCAATAATCATACATGTCTAAATCCGATTGGGGAAGCATCTCCACTTTGCAGAAGTCCGTAGTCAAAAGTAGTTATTCACAATTCATCATTCATCATCATTTTCACCATACCCTTTTTAGTCGCCTTTTACGGCACCCACGGGTTGAGTGAGATGGGGTAGTGCCATTATGTATTCTTAATCCGTCACTACCTACCGTTTTAAAATTTCACATCTCAGTTTCACATTCACAATTCAGTAGTATTGTATTTCTTGTCAGAATTGATCTACAGTTCTTGCTGCCACCGTTAATGAATAAATGCATTGCAAATATTCGCTATAATACCATTATTATAGCGAATATTTCCATAAACGTCATTCATTATTTCTTGCATAAAAATGCTATTTCGTCAGTTAAAATTTTGCAGAAATCTCTCTGAAAACACCAGGTTCATTAATTTCGTAATGCAATTCTGCTGTTACACGGCTCGCTTTGTCTGTAAACAATCGCCATTTAAATATTTGTTTCAGTGTATAAGTGTAAGTGCATTTGTGTTGTGTTCAACGTTTGAATTTTAAAGTCAATACTTGATTGCGACTTGGCAACAATAGAATACGAGAAACTTAAGTTGAGTTAAGATTTTATTTTCTTTGTGAGTGAATCCTGTTTATTCTGCAGGTTGTTTACTGTATTTCTTATTTTATCGAGAAAAGAATCGATAAATAACAAATGCTGTTGTTTTGCTATAGTCTAAGTATACCAAACTTAAAACTGTAGGTACCTATCCGAGTAGAAATTACGAATAGTAAATATGGAAAAATTTCGTATAGATATGGTATTTTAAATCCTTTTTATCAACCTGCTAATAAGTGGTTATTTAGAAGTTTCCAAGTCCAGAAGTTATGGCTCGTGGATCATAATTTTTTTTTTAATTTAGGCGATGAATTCGTCTTACATCCTTGTCTGACATCTTCAAAGTACATCTTAGTTTAAACCACTATTACTTCTAAAAATGTGTATATATCTCGACGTATAAAGCGCTTTACACATACATTTTGTTAGATAAAGGTGTCGCATATAGTACGTGTTGTTCATAATAAGTACATCGTGGCTTTCTTCTCACGTCTCCCCGGGCACCGCATGAATGGGGCATGACACCGTGAATAAAGATAAATCATTGCTTCGAAAATTGGATTTGTATCTGTCAGTTACATTAGCGTGAAGGGTGTGAAGCGTCGGCTTTTGTTTCTCGTAATTTTTCTTAGGTTATGTTCGATTGAAACTGGTAAATTGAATTTGGTTTTTCATGTGGGACCTATCCTACTACGTTTCAATAACTTTTATTTTAGTTTCGATTTTTTAATTATATAACAAATTCTGTATTATCGGAGGTTTTAGGGGCTTTTCACACCGGACTGAAGATACGTCGCGCTTAATCATTTTAGTATGAGGAACGCGCTGACAGATCATACTCAAGTTTGAAAGGTCGGACGTTTTGTATGGATTTGACTGTTCTGACGTAACGCAACTGATGATACGCGACGGATCTTCCGCTAGGTGTGAAAGGAACTTTACGGATAAATACCTACACAGACTTGTTTTTCACTATCTGCAGATCATAATGGGACAACATTCGTTGCGGTACTTGAACCATTGTTCTGCCTCTTCCGTCTACTGCTCTTATAAATTCGTTTGAAGTAATGTCATTACCGACCAACAGCCTACTGAATACCATTTTGTATACAAAAGAGTAAGACTATAGTTTAAATATATATACTAAAGAAAATTGAGCTGATCATAACCTGAAATTGGACAAACAATATCGAAGATAAAATCCCTAGAGACACGTAAAGTTACTTTGTGAAATTGTCGAACCGCGTCACTGGGGCTGTTACTATCGGAAACTTTGACACTTCTTACAAACTTGTGCGGCTTAAACTTTGTTTTGCCCTGATTCTTATTCAGAGCCATACGTTTCCTGCGCGTGACGTCATCGATCTACGGTAACGATTGCGGATGCGCGCCTTTTAAGGTTTACTTTACGTACCACAAATATTCTAACATCGATAAATTTTTAAAAGGTTTTAGTCGGTTTATTTAATGTCTTGGCTTTTTTTGTAATACCTTGTGCTAGCAAGTTATTAACTTATAAATAAGGTTTTAAAATAAATAAAAGACAATTTTCATCATTGAATGATCAATGACGTCCACTGTTTCCACAATTTCCGCTACAACGAGCGACTTTGCTTTTTTATAAAAGGCAATATTACTATCGTAATTCGTAATGGTTTGTATAAAGCAACAGTAGGTATTACAGAGTAACAATTTTAAAGTTCTACTGAGCGTTTCAACTCGAATGAAAATTGGATTTAACAGGAATAGAGAAGCTGTGAATACGAGGAACGTTAACATCCACGAAATACTTCAGTTTGTTTTACTTTGAACCTGGTTCTAGATTAATTAACTGATATCTACTTTCTTTACTTAAGCATGGTTAGGAAAATTAAAAAAGTAAGAACACTGAAGAAATTATTAACAACATTTGTAATTGAACTTAGGAAAAAATTTTGTAAAGTGCAATTTTTTTGTATAAGAAAAGTGCATATATTATTGCTCAAATTAAGTTGCTCTTTTATATGCTGTAGGATTATTTGAATCCGACATGGATAACATTGAGTTAGAAGGTTGGCGAGAGCGTAGCGAAGCTCCCGCCTCAGTTGTCGTTCATATTTGTGAACGTTTAGAGACGTTTTCACCATTGTCTAATAATTCAAATATACTACTACCAGAGATACGAGTATATGCCTGGCTTTGACTTTGATAATAGGGTGGTGATAGCAAAATCTGTTTTCGTTTTAAGACCGTATATCAAAAGCCAAATATAAATACTGAATTCCCTAATACCTCAATCATTACCTATCAAGATAGCTACAATAAAATATCTAGTTAACTTCTTTATTGACCTATAATTACGATAGAACTTCTCAAAATCGACGAGTCTTACTTAATAACTAGTTGGTTGCGAAAATTTCAGGTGTGGTAGCGATAAGGCACCAGCGGCACGCGATGCTAACGTATATCAAAACCATTCTATTATATTCTAGGTGTTAGTCCGACCTTGAGATGATAAAAGCCGGAGCTACTAACTACCAATGTTTTTCTTTCTAGTGTACGAAACCCATTTGCGTAAAGAGTGATTTGTGGATTTCCGATATATCACGATTTATTGGTTTACAGTTTGAATTGTTTTTTTGGTTTGTAATATGAACCTACGTTCGTTTGATGCTTTGTTTCATTGGTTTTGTGATCTTCTTCGAGATAATTAACTGTTTCTTTACGTGAATTGCTGATTTTTCAACTACGGTGTTTACGATGAAGTAATTATAGTTATCAAAATACGATACAACTTTTTTTATTCTAGTGAAGCTATTCGTTCTTATGTGTATGGAACAGAAAGAGCTTGTTCAACTATATAAGCAGACTAGCCAGTATAACGAATTGTATTACTGTTTTCATTATTTAGTCTCTAGGTCTTACATATGCGTTCTGCATTCCAGCTTCATTATCTTGCCAAACAAAAACATTTATTTGTACAACAGGGCTGTCCAAAACATTGTTATGAGCTTTTTCATATGTAGCTTTTACGACGTGATGTGTACGCTCCAATTTCCAAGAAGACAATTTAACAGAGTCCCCCACATTTTATATGCCAGCTTCATCCCCGTTATTTATAGTTAGCAAATATTTGGAGTCGTGTCACGACGCTGCTTTGA
Source organism: Laspeyria flexula (assembly GCA_905147015.1). NCBI lineage: Eukaryota > Metazoa > Arthropoda > Insecta > Lepidoptera > Erebidae > Laspeyria > Laspeyria flexula. The sequence continues at coordinate 1,079,184 of LR989974.1, forward strand.
TGTCGCGACTTCTTAAACTTGCCAATGCTTGTGCAAATTTTGAGATTTTTGATGTTGCTGGTTTGGTTACTTCTGTTGGCTGCTTGTAGAAGGTTCATCTGTTTCATCATTCGTTGTGATGCAGAAACTTGAAGTTAGTTGGGACGTCAGTGTGTCTTATAGTCATATGCAATAGTTGACACAACGAAATGATTATTTTTGTTCCATGCAATACCATTGATGGAATCTGTTTCGCCAGAAAAGCAATTTCTGGAGTGTGAAATAACCTTTAGAACGGCCCCACCGGATTGGTAAAGTTTGCGGGTGGCCGTTGGTTGCAGGCACAAAATCTCTCGCTGTGCTGAAAATTAGGCGAGGCCTAAGGCCAGCAGAGAACGTCATTGGGCTGATATGATGATGAAATAACCCCTTAATTTAAACTGAAATCCTGTTATCTCCTGTGAATCCACGTAGTTAAGAGACATACTGAAATTGATAGACCGTCTAACTTTTGATATCTCGACACCCTATAGAGAATAATTATCACGAAATTCAACGCTAGCAGCTAATACATCATACGGGTCTTCCATTAATCATAGCTAGCAAAGCAACGTCGTTCAGCGATTAATCCTGTAACCGATTAGGGGCACTTTCAATCAAGATTGTTTGCTTGCTTGTGCCAAGTTTGTGCCTAGAAATGCGTTGATTGACCCACTTAGGACCGCTTTATATTGTGCACTGTGGCCGACTTTTAATTGCTTTCTAAACATGTGTGGATGGCACATAAATTATGTGTTAAACATTTTATAGACTACAGCGATGTGTAAGGTTTATGTCATGTAAGACAATGTCTGTATAACGGTATGGGCAAATATTGTACGTGTGGGTTAACTAACACCAAGCTTTAAGACTTAGGCGGTAAATAAGAAGTTATTAGGACTTACGAATTATTCTTCTGGTATGTATGAATATGTATGTGCTATTACGGATCTGAAAATAGTTGTCGTGTTTAGTTAACAAAATCGATTTATGTATCGATTTTATATTTTTATCGATTCGGGTCTCGAGTATTTCTTTCGTAATGTTCCACAAGTAGACCTTGGTAAATAGAAAACGTGTAAAAATGAATTTGTTGAAAAAGAATCAAGAATTTTCAGTCGATGCTCGATTTTGTACGAATACAATAAATAGTCGATATATAAATATCCGTGCTAGTAAATCAAATATGGGTGTGTTTACAGGTGTATACATAGGAGCCTGTCATTTAGTTAAATTGGATATTTGTTTGTAGCAAATGGTGCTGAATATTGATGAGGCTATGTTAATTTAATTATAACTTATATACTATAACTTCGATGACCTAAACTTAGAGCAAATATCCGGCATTGACGTTTAGTAATCATTTCCAATGTTATGTATTGTTGGTAGGCAGAGGACAGTTATCTTAGATCCCATGTAATAAGAGCTACTTCCAGCTGAAACTCATTTGTTGACAGAAAATCTAATAAACCTTACTAGCCCCGAGTATCGAACCCACAGTATCATCACCATAGCTTCATTGATATTTAGCTATCATACATTTACATTTCAGAAAAACTGTAGGGAAAATAAATAAAGTTATATTACCACCCTCAAGAAATATCAAATGTATTCACAGCATTGTCTACATAATAATGAAATAACATAGCTTCTTTACAAGAATTTAGCTGCATTATTTATTAAGCAAATCGTCATAAGCTTAAGCAGACAAAAATATTTATAGGCCAATAAAAAACCAATAAAGTTGTCTGGCAAGGCAAAGATTCAGGCGTCTCGTAGGCGCGTTGCCTCTGCGATGGCGATGTTGAGATGTCGACCTAATTGCTGGCCATTCAACAACACTCAACACGGATGCTGTTGGCAACCCTCACTGGGGTGGCTCTTGGCCATCCTCTCCCCCCTCTTTACTGGAAGTTAATAGTACGTACTCGAATTGTGGAAGACACTAGCTTATAATTTTGTTTTGTTGTCAACGTCTTGGTTACGAGTTGAAAAGCTTGAAAATTTGGATACAAAGTTTGTTTCGAATTATTTTTATGAAGTTATAAAATAATTTACTTTCATATCTAAAATATTTTACATAAATATAGCTGATGCACTTATAGTTGGACTGATACTTGGTTGTATTTTGTGTGCAATAATTGTATGTTTGTAAAGTCACGACACCTACGAAATATAATACAAACAAAAGTAGCGGAGGATGTGTCATGGAAGGAAGGAAGGAAGGAAACGGTACATTCAAACATACTTGGATGGAACCACAATAATAATTAATGTTAAAATTAAACTAGGTTGGAATAAATCGGAATACAGACTGCCTACTGAAATTTTAAGGAAAATTAATTAGCATTACTATAATTAAAAATTAATTACGAGTATGGTAATCCTGCTGTCGGGATGTTGTCATAAATGAAAATGTTTCCATATGTAAGTTTTTTATTTATGAAAAAAATTTCAACAGTAAAATATATTATTTGCCTACTGGAAACACACAGCGTTTATAATGAAGAAGCTGCTTATGAACCTGCCATTCCAAGAGCATAAACTACAACATACCTGTATTGTCTATGGTTTCTTATGTCGCTTGTTACCTTTCTGTCATGCAGCAGGGGCGCTGAGAGCGCGCGATCTCTGACTTTTCATAGCGTTTGTGAATTTCGCCGCAAGAGCAACGAAATTTTCGAAGTGTGTTCTTCGAAGTTAATTTATGTGTAAAAGTGATGATTCTACTTAGAATCTAGTTGAAACAAGTTTCTTTTTCACGAATTATTGTTAAAATATGAAGATGTAAGTATTTTGTCTGGTGGTAAGGGCGGTAATGGTTTCTACCTATACCTACTCAATACCTAATATTCTGAGTGCCTGCCTATTGCGGCTCAGATCAGGATTGAAGCCAAAATGTACGTTTATTATACAAATCGTGTAACAATTCCTCATCTTTGGAGATGAGAAAAGCTTCGCATCACCACCACCGAACGTAACAATACATGTCGAGCGAGACGAGTTCACGTGTCAGAACCTGCGTATTAACGCGTTTACTTACATCCAAATGCTGACTGCTTACTCCGTAACTGGTAAGTACTTTACTTATTTGTTTATTAATATAAATACAATCGGAAACAGTGAAGTTTCAAAACTAAATGCCATTAAACTGGCATAATAGGTACCTGCCTAGTTAAAGAAGTAAAATATATAAATTAAGTATCTACGTACCTATCATCAACTTTATCAAGCACAAATAGTTTGAAATAAGAGTTATTTAAACTCATAAATTTACAATGAAATGCAAATACCTGTGAATTATTAACTTCATGTGTGAAAACATAAAAATATATATATCTACAATAAATCATATTTCGTTCTAAGCAGAAATTGCGTAGTCTATAATATAATCATGACAGTTAAGCGATTAAGTGCAAGGTATTACATAAATACTTGCAGCTTTATTCAATCAAGATCCTGAAAATAGGCAAATTATCCCTAATGATAAAGCCTGCAGGACATTGGTTTTGGGCGGACCTATACCAATAAGATTGATTGATGCCGACAGCATGCAATACATTTCAGACATGCAAATCATGTGGTCGGATTTGATTCCCGTGGGCAAAGTGGATTTCAATTTATATGTACTCTGAATATAAATAACAAATATAAAAATAAATATTGGGGGCTGAGATGATATTATGTGCTACTCAAATGGTGAAGGAAATGATTGTGAGATCCCTAAAGACATGGAATATGATAGCAGATAATGAAGTAGACCTTTTCATAACTGCTCATTTGCCTAGCCGATCACATCAATATGATGCTGTCAGCAGACTACCTCTAAAGGAGTTTCAACAAATCTATATTCATTTGGTAATTATGGAATAGATTATGGCCTAAGCACTCTCAGCTCCCTAATTAGAGGAAAAGAGGCCCGAGCCCAGCAGTGGGACTTAATAGACTTCAAAAGTGATGAATAAATATATAATTGAGTAATAAAATAATTGAGCAAGCTTTATATGAATTAATAAAATAATTAATTCACTAAAATGTGTAGATTATAAGCCGTTACAATAAATTGGACTAGTCCTCCACACTTAACCTAATAGGCATGTAAAATAGGATAATGAAATTTTTGTAACGGGTAGCAGTACTGGTTGTCCTTTCATCGCAGTAATTTTCACCTTAATGTCAACAGGATTATGGAAACAAGATTCCTATTACATAGTACTGGTAATAGCCAGTCACTACAGGAGCATCTTGAAAATCATAATTCCATAGTTTAAGTCAAATTTAGAATATTTATTCCTAAAATGAATCTAGTAGCAAGCAGAATAGTCACTGCCCATTGGCAAAAAATTAATAGTATTATTAGTATAATTAATTTGCATTTTATACATCTGAAGATGCATCGTTTCCTAGATGCACAGTGTTTGTATGTACTTATGTATACCAAGAAATAGAACAGCTTTAGATACTAAATAAAAAAGTGTCCCTTATTTGAATACATAAAATTCAATTATTTGCCCAGATCAGTAGGTATTTGAAGTAATATGTGAACTAATTATGTTAGTTCAAAACAAAACGTTGATATTCTATCAATGGGTACTTAAATGATAAATATAATGATGGATTTTAATGACTTATCCAAGACTATTTATTTTCAAAATTTTAAATTTATTTTCATTAAATTACATACATACTGATCAAAGCTTTATGAGTAAATCGTTGCGGAAACCTTTTACTTAGAGGTAATGCCTAACCTATAGATCTGTGATCTGCATAAGAATAACCCTCCAGGACTTAAATGGTATACATAAGAAACGAAGGGTGCACTAATTCAACAGCACAACCTCTTACCTTGATATATTAGCTCCTTCTAGCCGATCGACTAAATGTGACGCCTTTGGCAGGCTATCTCTCGGAGCGGTTGAACAAGATAACAAACAACTAACTTGTCACCTTAACATATGAGCTCCTCCTAGCCGACTGACTTAGTGTGAAGCTTTCGGCAGGCAACCTCGCGGAGAGGTTGAACAAAATAAGTAACCACTGATTTGTGGCCTTAACATATGAGCTCCTCCTAGCCGACTGACTTAGTGTGAAGCTTTCGGCAGGCAACCTCGCGGAGAGGTTGAACAAAATAAGTAACCACTGATTTGTGGCCTTAACATATGAGCTCCTCCTAGCCGACTGACTTAGTGTGAAGCTTTCGGCAGGCAACCTCGCGGAGAGGTTGAACAAAATAAGTAACCACTGATTTGTGGCCTTAACATATGAGCTCCTCCTAGCCGACTGACTTAGTGTGAAGCTTTCGGCAGGCAACCTCGCGGAGAGGTTGAACAAAATAAGTAACCACTGACTTCTGGCCTTAATATATGAGCTCCTCCTAGCCGATTGACTCAGTATGACGCTTTCGGCAGGCAACCTCGCGGAGAGGTTGGATAGAATAACAGATGGTTGAACAGGATAACAGACCACTGACTTGTCAATAACTGGACAAGTATCCGAATTACACTTAAGTATAATTACACAAATTAAAGATTATTATGTTAGTCATGGTCTGTACTACTTAAAGTTAAAGCACTTGTCCTAATTTACATGGGACTTAAGATAAATCAACCTAATCTAATTCTGTATGTGCTACCTACCTCATTTGAACAGCTTGGGCTTATACATACCTACTATAGCCTAATAGCCCCACATTAGAAACAATATGTCTCTGACAAGCCAATACCAATGGCGAATATGCACAAAAACCCTTTCCTCGATCTAGTGATCAAACTGTCTCTTGAGGCTAGCAAACGGGGGGGGGGGGGGGGGGGTGAGCACTGTCAGTGTCCAGGAGCACTAATACAATAAAGAATTTTATATTAATTTTAAATTTGGTAATCAACTTTCAAGTATTGTAACTACCAATATGTTGTTGCTCCATTAAGTAATGATGGCATTCATATGGTTCGATTGTGAAGCCTTCATAGCTTCATAGAATTGTGTATACAGCACACTTTCGCTGTTTAAAAAATTTAAGTTAGAATACAAAATTATATTTTAGGAACCAAATATTTATTTACCAGGAACTTGGTTAAATTACTTTGCCATTACAAAATCGCCTAATAAAAATATGCACAGACAAGTAATAACCAAACACCTATCTTACCTACCTAAATTCGATAACAATATAGGTACAATATATACCCCTTATAATATAGGATATAAGGATAGCTATAAACCTAAACTCATGGCACTAACAATGAGAAAGTTCTGAAACTTCTTATCAATCTGTTGAAGATACAAAAGACAGTGTCATGTACAAAATTGAATTTAATGTTTTATATTTCCAGAGGAAATGCAGAAAACTAGCATATTCAGGAAGTCAACTAAATAAAAAATGGCTAAAAAGGCTCAAATACCCTAGGCAGTCGAAAGGCCATTGCCACAACATCCTGATACTGATATTAAACATTTTTTTTGTTCAGGTTACTTTAAGTAGACATTTGGATACCAACATAAGGTTAATTCCTTGCCTTAAAAGGTTTCATGAGTCAGCATTGAGGACTCTCATTGGTTGTTGGGTGAAATTAATCTGTAGAATTAAGTAGATAACTTAATTGAGGTAAGTGGAAAAGGGGCAATGGCTCCTAGTACTAGGTAAAAAATATTATGTAAATTAGCAGCAGAAAAGAGCTGCATATTCTTTGCATCTCATTTGAAATTACATGATGTCCATGCATTTTGATGGTGACAGTGCAAGTGCCTATAACCAAGACTTAGTTTTTATAAAGTACTATAAGTAGGTACTCTTTAATTGTTGAGAATTGTCCTTCTCTCTAGGGTCTGGGTCCTTAAAACTTAACATATCTATTAAGTTTCTGCATTATAGATGTTATACAGTTACTATACTCAGTAACAGTGATTAGATACTACCTTATTAAAAAGATACATAATAATAAATGTCTTCAGGATACACGAATTGAAATATCATCACAGTTTATTGTCCTTATTTATTGTACATTGAATTATTGTTAACCAATCTTTGATAATAATTCATACTTTTAATTTTCTTCACATAGCGTTTGTCGTTATAATGTCACCAGCAGAAACCAAACAAGTCTTCATTATAAACGCTGTGTGTTTCCAGTAGGCAAATAATAGAACTGTTTTACACAAAATAAAACAGTTATTATATGCCGAAAGAAACACACAGCGTTAGAGCAAGTACCTTGCTGGTGAATGAAGACACTATGAAAAGTCAGAGATCGCGCGCTGTCAGCCCCTGCTGCATGACAGAAAGGTAACAAGCGACATAAGAAACCATAGACAATACAGGTATGTTGTAGTTTATGCTCTTGAAATGGCAGGTTCATAAGCAGCTTCTTCATTATAAACGCTGTGTGTTTCTTTCGGCATATAATAACTGTTTTATTTTGTGTAAAACAGTTCTATTTTTAACATTTACCTACTATTATTGACTGACTCTTAGCTCCTTGCTACCGAGATTTTATATTTTAAACCTGTTAATATATCTCCTTTAAATGTATTATAAAATACGTCATGTATTTGAAGTATTTAAAACTTAATAGCCAATTAGTTAGCTTAGCTTAGCTTTTCGTTTTGAATTAATTTCTCTTTTTCTATTCTGACCTCAATATCCAAATTAGAAATAATAAAAGGTTACAAAAGCTTACTATTTCAGCTTCGGGAACTCCGTCGAAATATAGAGAAATGTAAATCGAGTGCCGAAAATAGGTTTGGTAAACGTTTTGTTTCGTATAAATTATATAGGGACCGGTTGCTAGCCCATTGGCTTCGATCAATATTATCACAAGTACTTTCTAACTCAAACATTAAACTCAATATTTACTTTTACTCTCATAGAAGTACAGAAGAATAAAACGAACCTTTAATCCACACTCGCCTTTTCGTTTTACATAACTACGGAACAACAAAATAACGACACGATTTGCAATCATCTTAACTTTACATGTCAGCAATAACTTCCGCTGGAGTTCGTCTTGCGTATATAAAATACGAGGATACGAACCCCCCCCCCCCCTCCCCTTGCCCCAGACACCCCCTCTATTGTATATTCAGTACAGTTTATGGAGTACTTAACCCTCTCTTTTTGGCAAGCCCCGCTCGACTGCCGTGTTTCTAAACGGCTATTGTAGTGATCTTTTCGTATGGGTTTTTAAATGCATCACTTTGTCCGTAAAGGGAAATTTTGTTACAGAATCTCTTTCATTGAAATTTACCTGGATTTGATCCGAATCTGAACCTTTAACTCACCCGTAATGTGTTTACTCTTGCTCCTCGAAACCATTTGTTCTGAATTTACGACGTTTTTACAATTAATTGAGTTAAATGTGGCTTAGATCTTCTCAATAGATTTACATTTATTTTTTAAATTAGTCTTTATTGCTAAAACATATAGGTTTTTATTTTGTAAAATCACTTTAATTACTTACTAGACTAGAATAGCAGCTTATATTAGTAGAATCCTCGATACATTTTTTGTATTGTTTTCCATTAGTGATTTGATATAATTTTATATACTACGCGAATTGATAAAATTTACCAAAGTAGATTTCTAAAAATACCGTTTCTTACGTGCGTTATTATATCCAGTGGATGATTCAGGCTCGATGTGAAACGAATAGAAAATGTCAAATCGACATATAGCAGTGGGGGTACCTACAGACAGATTCATTGATCTGATGCTAATATACCTTCTGTATAATAAATCCTTTCCATATTCCGTCCAAAATATCCAAAAAGCTCTTATGTTAATGTACACAGAATTCAAAGTGTTTTATAAGAAAGTGACATTTTCCAGCGACTCTGAACGGAAACATTTATTTTGACATCTCTTAACACAATTTCGCGAAGTAACCCTCGTAACTGCTAAATTATGTATGACAATGTAATAAACCATCTGATGGCTTTATAGCCCCATAAACAGAGTAATAGCTTTGCAGGTGTATTTGCAACTGACCTCCTTAACTGTGATGGATCATTGAGTGAATCATTCGAGAATCGCAATTGGACAATATTGAAAATAGTGATGACTTTTTTACAGGTTTCAATGTTCCAATAGGGACAATAATTTTACGATTATATTTCATTACCGCTAGGTTTGTCAATGATTCTGCCATCTTCTGCAAATGATCACAGAAGATGGCTGGATGGATTTCAATACGCACTTTAAGTTTGTCGCTTAAATATCACTAGGGAATGTCGCATGCTTGTTACCTATTTCTGGGGCATACAAATTATGTACTATTTGTTTGTGAGAATGTTTCACCAAAGCATTACATAGGTTCAGCCAGCACTACCTCAAACGTCTAGATCCGCGAAATTAAACTTCGCAACGTCAAAAGCCAATTATACTTTTAAATTGAATACAGTACCTAAAATATTTAGCAATTCCATATAAATTTAATTTAACAAACAAAAGTTACCTCTTTACAACACTAATAGAATTACAAATTCACTTCCGACACCAATTAATTAATTTAACGTTTGAATGAAATTATTTTCTTCCTTTACTGTTGGGGCTGCTATTCAAAATATACTTCGCTTTTACTCAGGTAACATCGTAAATCCTTGTGAACATGCAAAAGTAATTTATATCCAATATCCTCAGCTTTGTCAGTAATTATGTGGGACGAGACCGCCCCTTCAATAGGTGTGAAGAGCCAGGGTGAACAAGGGTGGGTGTTTAATTATGCACCGTTCAACGCTAAAGTGCAACCGACGGGAAGTTTTATAGTGCTATAAATAGCTCTCACGTTTCTACTGATAGAATGAATATCGCAAAAATATAGCGCCAATTCTCTTTGATTGGTGATCGATAAACTGGCAGATTCGTCACTGGTTTCCGAATCTCGTAGAACTCATAATAAACCGCAAATTTTGAGTCTTAATTTAAGTCATCGCAATGTCTGCGTTCTTGGAAGGTGTAAATTTATTTACAAACATATTCGCATTGTCATTCTGCTTGTATTTCTTGGACGTCATCATTCGATTGACGCAGATATTGAAATCGGTAGCCGTTATTTTATATATCCATTAAAGTTTCCTCCATTATCAGATTCTATAAAATATATTGAGGTCGAAGAAGACGAGGACTTGGATCTTGGTATTAAAATATCTATGAAATAATGGTTAATGGTCTATCATATAAAGTAACTCCCAACAAAGCGTAGTTTCCTATGAAGACCAGTAGTCAAGGATCATGTTGGATAGTATTAAGTGGTCTTGTTAAGGGTTTATGTGTTTTGTTGCAGAGCTAGAGGGTTGTCGGGCGTGGTGCGGGCGGCGGCCGCGAGCCCGGCACCATGGCTACGGTGGAGGGGCGGCCGGCGCAATATGGCGTCACCCTTCGGCAGCTGCGCGAGCTGATGGAGTCTCGCGGCGCCGAAGGCATGGCCAAAATCAACGCGCTCGGCGGTCCGCAGGAAGTATGCAAGAAGCTCTACACATCGTCCACAGATGGTAACGTACCACATTTTATTATGAATTCTATGATAGGGCGCACACACCTAGATATTCTATAAATCTTACTGTCAGGTAGGTACTGAGTCAGGTGATTTATTATTAGCGTTAAATAAATGAAATAACGGCGTCATTTTCTTTCCACCCAGCATAATAGATACTTTTACTAACGAAATTAAACTTTTGTGATTCCAATACTCAAGAACACTTTAGGCCGTTGTACTTTCATTAGAGAATTCCACGTAAACCGCAGAATTTCAGGCGCTCACTACAGAAATTCGCCCTTTGATGACTTGTTAAGTTGATTCATAACTATTAAATTAATTTGAATTCTTCATAAATATATCGGTACATTTCAATGTCGAAAGAATTCAACTATAGTCAAACTCTGACTCACGTTATAACGAACTCACATGAAAGTCTTACGCCAACCAACTTTTTGATTTTCAAGTCAAATATTTACGTGAACACAAAAGCGATATCAATCATTTGTAAGTAAACATTTGAAATGCATCTGTTAGTTTATTCTTTATACAGTGTCTTAAGTTTCTGGTTACTCACTCTTTAGTTGTGATCCGGATTTCGGTATTTTTGGAAGTATCCATGTCTCGTATTTGTTTAGTCTGGACGGTTACCACTAATTGTGATCTAGAGACCTTCAACAAATATTAATTAGCGACTAAAAGGCAAAAAACGAAAATACTTCAATAAAATCTTACAGACAAATTTTGCGTTTAGAGCTCAACATAGTAAAATTGCTGATTGTGACTTCAATTATACAGTCACTTGTAATTAACTAAAAGTAATTATGAAAGAACCAGCAACTACCATTTTGCCTCTATTCACCCAGTTTGATTACACGCAATTCTGTACCTACGTGCCTGGTGATCTTAATCCCTTAGTTTTGGCTTATTCCTGATTATAGGTCTTTAGTAAACTAATTATTAAGATATTCTACTAACGTCTGGTAAGGTTTATCAGAAGACATTTTATTAATTAGTTTGCAAATAAAACACGTAAAATTTCGTTCCAATTCGGTTGAATCTTCTACGTAACCATTAGTTTCTCAACACATTTTTAGCATGTTATTCTTTTTTGACTCATGTCATTTCTCTCCTTATTATAATTAATGCAGTCCAAGCTACTTCAATGTGCTTCGACCCATATCAAATTTAATACCATGCTATTCCAGTCAATCTAAACGTACAATCACCAAATTGGATTTCAACGGAAATTTTTAATACAAATGGTTTTTTTAAGTGAAGTTTAATCTTGTTTGAACTGTTGTCAAAACCGCTATCAGATCGATAGTTATCGCTGAACTTCCCGGCCAGGTGGGGGCGGCTAGTGCCTCCTTATCCTTTGCACCCTCGATAATGTCCCCGATAACAGTTTCCTTAATAGCTTCGTCGCTTATACCTGTACCGCTGATAATAACTTGTTTAAGTAGCTCTTTAGATATAATATCGTTTGGTTCACTTCCTTTGGCTACCGTTATTTCATTAACCATTCATGTGATGTCAATGTCCTCGATGAGGACAATGCGTCCAGCTATGACAATCAAAAGTCCTTTTATGTCAAGCTAAAATTAATCTTGTGCCTAATGCTTTTCTGACATGCAAATAAAAATGGCAGTTCGCTGAACTTTAGTTTCAATCTGGATTTTAATACTTGCCATAAACGTTTTGTTCGTATATTTTATGGGTTCTATTATCTGTTCCTATGAATTAATGACCGCAGATGTTTGTTATAAGTTTATAAGCCTCTTGTGGGTTTGTGGATCCGTCTGTGTCATCGTGGTTCATAAATAGTTGGATTGGTTTCAATGGTTTTAATAGTTTATTGGTTGCTAGCGCTTATCTGGCCAACATTATATTATATTAGGACTGTCGATCAGAAAGTCAAAAAGAAATCTTTGTAAAGACTCTTAAATACGTTATTATTAGCTCTGACATTTCTCAACCCATTTCTAAGTTTTCTTATAATATTAAAATAAAATATGTACCAACGTATATCGTTTTCCCGATAAGGGTGTATTATTATGAGATATAATTTTACGAGTAGCACATTCAAGCATGTAAATATATCAGCTCTTAAATCTTAAACGGGTTTTCACGCATGTAACGATTTTCCATTCTCACACGCTTTGATAAAAAAAAGAATCGTAAACGCACGCACTACTTTTCAAATGTTTATTTTTAGTATCAAACTTCACTGCGGTATATAGTTATGATGCCGTGAGTGCACTTTAGTTTATATTAAACTTGCGAAAGCTAATATAATTCGAATTGTGTACTGTTTTTTAACGGTACAGAATTTGCATTATCCAATTTCAAAGTTTGTCAACACCGTACTTACGAAGTTGAAGGCAAAGGGAGCAGGCACCGTAAATCTCGTCATAACAATACTCAAAAGTTTTCCTACGAGCTCAGGTTGAGTTACACTCCTTGTAGTTAAGTCGACCGCAATCGGTGGGGGTCTGACGCAGGTAAATCCATAGGGATCTTCGTGCTACCCACTGCGGTGTCCGCACGTATATCTTTATCTATTTATATACCTGCCTCAGGATCGCTGTCCCTGAATTCTTAACGCACAAAGTCATTTACGTATAAGATAAAGAATACTGCGACGTCTCCGTGTTACGCATATTTCCCTTGTCGCTTTTATAACATCAAATATTCTTACATCAGAAATATCAGATTTAATAACATAAATCTCCAAATATTCACTAGCCAGACGATCCTATTACACAGGGACATGAAATAGGCAATTTCGCAAACACAGCATCGTATCTGTTACAAAGTGTCTATGTATTTGGCATCGAAGCCCATCATAGTGACACTATCGCGGCACACTTACCGATATTGTTCAGTAAATATCGCGATACGTATCTACTAGCGGACAGTAGCCATTTATTTCAAACGAACTAGTCTATATACTGAATTGGATACTTTGATTTTTACTTGTAATGTTGTGGAGAAAAGACGAAGTTGACAAAGGCTATTGTGAGCTCAATGCTGGTCGAATGCCGAGCTAAAACGCCCCCTAGATGGACAAAGGTCAATAAGTTAAATGTCAAGAAATACATTACTTGACCTCAAGGAGGACTTTCACAGAAATCTTTGTGTTGAGCTGACATCAAAGGTCAACAGTAGCTAAAGATATAGCTATAGTTATTCGTGTTATTGGTTTGTTGATTAATCACTCAGTAGTAACGCACCGAACCAAATATAACGAACCGAGTGCTCTAATGCGAAACACAAACAATTCTAATTGAGAAGTAACAATCGACGTTGATGTTGAATTACTGTTTGAAAACGATGTTAAAAGCGACCGCTACGTACAGCCAGCCAAAGTAAACACGACGAAATTAAAGTTTTCATAGTGAAATCGTTTGGAGACAAGTCCGCAATATCCAACGGAACGAAGTGAGATTAGCAGTAAAGCGCCACTCCCAACGGTGCTAGACGTGGCTCTGTCTAGTTTAGTAGATTTGAGGCCGGGGCTTCGTCAATTTTGTCATTGTCAAACACTATCCATTATCTTACACATAAGATACTATCTCGATTTAACTTTTGACTTAACTTGACGAATCGTTATCTGAGCACAGATTTATCTTTGACAGTTAATTTCAACTGGTTATGATTAGTGTTTATGAGGCTTATTTTGGGACCAGTACACTATTGAACCTATCATGTTTCAAAATGCGTCAGTAACCGATCGATACAACCGCGTGCAATAGGGCTAACTCAGTTCACGTAAACACCTAGAACATGTACTAGAAACATGTATTTAGTAATTATGCCGCAGAAGTTGAAATTCAATTCAAATTAACATCTTCTGCAATAAAAAATCGTAAATCTGCCTGTTTGTTTGTTATATAGCTGAAATTACTGTATCTTTCCTAAATAATTTTCTTTTAATAGAAAGCTTCAGTAATTATTATAAGATATTATACGAGTATTCCATCATAAAACTAGTTGTTATTTTGACGATGAATATATCACACTCTAAAATCATAATCGAGTTAATACACTTTCAGAAAATGGAACAGTTAATGGACCCTTTGTTTGGAACGCTCTCACATAAAAATAGAATGTTTTATGGAATCCTGGAATGTGTCATGTCTTTTTAATGCATATCGTAATCTTGTTAGTCACTCTTCTCTCATCAAAAAGTAATTAGCGCGAGCCAAAATATGCTATGAGTAAATCATGGCGCTTTGAGTTCGTCTACTGAGTGTTAGCGAATGAAAAACGTCTAGAGGTTAACATTAACACCGAAGACATCATATTTTTATACTGGAATTGTTAATAATGTGGTATACTTTTAGCGCGAGACACTCCCCAGACAAATAAATTATAGAATATAGTGGAATGAAAGCTCAATGTTAGCGAAAAATGGTCTGTTACGTGCAGCACTAATGAAAACGAATGGAGATATCAGAATAAGAAATAATAAGTCACTAGAATGAAATATATTTAATGCGGTTGACTTGTTTTCATTTGGATAATAGTTTTGTGTGTTTTTATATATTTGTATCATCATCATCATTTCAGCCTATTGCAGTCCACTGCTGGACGTAGGGCTCTCCTAACACACGCCATAGCACTCTGTCCTCCGCCTATATTTATATGCATGAAGTTTAATTCTTAAACTTGGTGTGTTATGCGTCACTAGTCTTAACAACTAAAAAGTTGGTGTTGATTTTTTACCCGACTGTCAGGACGGGTATTGTTTTTCGCGCGTATCTTGTATGTTTGTAAATTTCTTTATTCCCACGTTTCTTCCAAACGGCTGGATGGATTTGGACAATTTAGGTATCGTTAGATTCTTCTCAAAAATCCAAGTGTCCTTAGATATTTCGGTCTTTTGCTTATCTGTTGATTTTTGCAGTCGGGTTATTTAAATTTTTAAATATATTTACTTGTGTAGAACCTCTTATTAACCCTGCCGATCTATATATTAGGTCTCTATATATCAGGTAATAACATGAAAGGTCACGTATGAACTGCCAATCTCCCGGTGTCATGGCGTCTCGACTAATTAATAAATGTCTGCACCAACTCATTGGAGGGCTTAATACGGGAATTTTATGGTCCTCTAGCCGTCCTTACGTTAATGAGGTCACACATTATCAGTATTGTTACGATTCCACCTTAGCTTGGAGTGTCTATAGTATCTCTCCGGTATAAATACTGTTTTGTCTTCTTATTCTAAATAGACTAGAGAACTTTAAGACGTGTTTTTGGACAACTTTGAACAGTTATAAAGGCATGTGCATTATGCTGAAATAAATAACCCTTTGACTTAATTCTTGAACATGCTTGTAGTCTGTTCGGAAGATTTGAATATTCTTACCAAGTTTATACAGCTTTTCTTGTTTTTTTAAAAAGCGTATACGTAGTCTGCTTGATCTATTTTCTAGTGATCCTAGTATGAGACAAGATTCTCGAGTTTGATCTTGACATAAAACAAATATTTCTGCAGCTCACCAATAGTTTCTTCTGAGAGTATATTTTACCTATAATAATAATAATAATATAATAATATTCTACCACATTTACACAGCGCCATCTAGTCTCAAAGTAAGCAATTATATTTGCTTGTGTTATGGGTACTAAACAACTGATATACTACTTAAATACATTTTTTTTTGTAAATACATACATATTATTGATAAATTACAACCAGACACAGAACAAACCTTTATGCTCATCACACAAAGATTTGTCCTGGGTGGGGATCTAACCCACGACCTCTGGTTTAGCAGTCAGGGTCACTAACCACTAGACCAACAGGCCAGTCAATATATGTATGTATGTTGTAGTCTAAAAATTTACTTCATCGGTGGTCATTCAATAATTCGACTGCTCTAATAAACTATCTCCGTGACTTGTAACTTCTGACTATTTGACCTTCTAACCTCCATTACAGCAATGCCTCACGTCAATACCAAAAAGTTGCTCCACGTTCCTTCATATTAGGATCTTAGTTTTATATTCTCGGCCCCTTTTATGTGTTTTTCCCTGAGATCATAAACTATTGTTCCGTGTACCTCGGTACTTGACGTATCGAGGAGAGAGGTCATCTTGACCTTATCTGTGCTCAGGCTTCAGAGAGGAAATTCTCTAGAGGTATCTGTGTATACTTCGTTTAAAGGTTATGTTGGATTGAAAGCTTTTAATCTTATTATTAGCTTCTTTTGTTGTTTTTTTGTGGTACGATGATAAAAAGTAGCTTCCTGTTAAAAGTCGTGGATTTATCCTTATGTAATGATGAGAGATGAGTTTTATGATGATCGGTCGAGTAGTTAATGTGTAAAAAACAAACTTCTATTTTTGATATGTACCTATTTATTATTTTGTTTAATGTTGTTGTCAGTACTTAAGTAACGAATGTCTTTAGCAAATTAATTTAAAAAGATAAAATATTACACAAGTCGTAAGTACTATCTACTACCTAAAGGTATTCAATAATTAAAATCGGAGAATCGTATCGATATCCTCTTGAACTCTTTTTCATATGTTTCTAATACTCAAGTTTATGAAAATTCCTCTCACGTCCAACGAGATATTTATGTATAAATGCTTTAAGACAATCTGAAGAAAGATACGTTTATTTTTTAGCTGTTTCAATAAACACAATGTAGTTATTTTTAACATTTCGCTTGGAGCGTTTTCGAGGCAAAGTGAAATATGTAAGTCCCTTTAGTATTTTTCATAAAGTGATAAGTATACTGGTCAAAATAAAATATAGTTACTCTATTATAAATAAAACAATAAGATCCGCACTGTTTTATGGAACGTGTCAGTGAGTCCATAATCTAGAGAAGTGCCTAGTTCAGAAAGCGGATATTTTTATATAAATGTATTAGAATTACATTGAAATATTCAAAATAGAAACTACACCCACTAGTGATTTATTAAAATAATAACATAAAGCAGGCATAATAATGCCATTATCCATATCTATCAACTTCATCACTATCATAACTTTTTTTTAAAACCCACCCATTTAAGTGCGGTACGTAGAGGTTAGGGCAAATTTCGGTCAAAAAGCGATCCCAAAAATTTGAATCATCATCATCATATCAATGACGTCTACTGCTGGACATAAGCGTCACATAATTTCTGCCACAGGGGGCGATTTCGTGCCGCCTACATAATTGAATAGACAACATAATTTATGCAATAGTTATAATGGTACCAAAATATAATTTGAAAACACCGGATAAAAAATAATTACAACAATTCCCCTATCCTACTGTCTGAACAAATCACCTATGTAAACATCACCTGTCAGTAATGAGCTGATAACGGGCTATGTATTCCATTACGTTACATAGCCCGACAAAACACACACATGTCCAAGCGATTATGACCCTTAACGATCAAAATTTAACACCATTTTATTAACTCATCGGGTTTGTTTTTCGATTATCGGTTAATCGTATTGTTGGTTATATTTTATTGCAGTAATAAATATCAGATGGAAATATAATCATAAATGCTATTTTCGTGCGCAGAGACTAATTTGGCTATCGCTAAATGATTTTTTACGATAAAATCAGTCTAGGTCAGCAGTTAATTATGTATGTGTAGGTTTTCGTATTATTAAGTACTCGTATTAATATGTAAAAATAATGTAAGTTCCTATTATTACAAGATTGTACTATGCGATTAAAACAAGTATGGGACTGTCAAATCTAGACGCCATTTTGTTTTCCATTTGAAGACAACTCCATACCTTACAAGTGTACAAAAAACGAAACACATTACAAGTACATACATACTTTTTCGGTTTGAAGACCTTTATTTTCTTAATAAGTAGTGGTAGTAAGTAATAACAACAACAATAAAACTATAACAAAAAAATCAATAACAATTAAATTAACACTTGTAACAAAATAACATAACGAAACGAGATAATTTTTTTGCCTATTTTATTTTTGCTAGCTGTACAAAAATGTGCACATTCGACTGAAGTTTACGGCAAACAAGTGCGATGCCATACTTATTTAAACCGCATAGTATTTGTAAGTATACACAGTAATACACATAGGTAACACCATGATATTATAAAATTTACATTCACCGTTTCGATCGTATTAATTCAGCTCATACAAAGCTTTATAATACTAAACGTAGAAAACCGCACAACTTGTGTATTCCGAGAAATTCAAGGTTCGTTAGCGTTGTACAATTTTGCATCTTGTTGTACCGACATAAAGTTGTTTTTCGTTGATATAAAAGGTAATTTTGCTCGTCTGATAGATCGCTCCTGTCATCCGTGCAACCAACAAACGTTGGGGAAAAATGATCCCCTTTACTACTAACGGTATAACTTTATCATGACTAAAATGGGCTATAAGTTGTATCTGGATTATTCATATTAATTTATAACTGTACTAAACAAAATAATAAGCAAAATCATTTTCACATTTCTTATATTCTCCGGCTTAGCAGCGGGTTCGATTATATACGATACACCCAGTACAAATCTTTGTGTGATGAACATGAATGTTTGTTCTGTGTGTGGGTGTAATTTATCTAAAATATTTATATATTTAAAAAAAAAATGTATTAGTATATCAGTTGTTTAGTACCCATAACACAAGCAAATATAATTGCTTAATTTGGGGCTAAATGGCACTGTGTGAACGTGGTAAAATATTATATTATATTCATTTAAATTTAACTTCCATCCAACCGCGTCTATCGTTACTATTTGAACAACGGTGATTACTAAAATAAAATAGAGAAATTAAAGTTTAACCCTACATCACTGTTACTAGCAAACCAGTATGTATTCATGGTCTAGCTTTAGTCATAAACAGAACAGTATTACCAACTACAACACGGTCACTCGATACGTGTAAACACTTGAATTATTCATGCTTACGAACCTACCAATTTAGGGATCCACAAATCGTCCCACGAATAAATTACGTTGACTGCACGGAACCCATTATCCTAGTGACCTTTTGTAGGTAATAAGTTTGTGTTGTGATTGGATGGAAATGTTTTGGATAGCTAAATGGGTTGTAGAGATGGAAAGCTGATTTATTCGCCTAAAATTGAAAGAAACGGCTATTATTCATCTAAAACTTTTGCTGTATGTAACACACTATAATTGTAATCGATAGTTTATTGAAATCAGTTAGATTTAGTTTCACGAACAGATTCATAACATCGTAACTTCTTGACACAAAATATCTGCCCCTCTAGACAAGTAGCAATTCGATGATTCTATTCGAATTATTTAATGTCACTCAATACATTTGAACACGTCGCTGACATAAGCTATCGATATGTCACGTGATCAATGTACCAATTTGACATGTCGTTAGAATAGATAGATCGAATCGATTGCAACTTGTCTAGGGGGGCTGTACAGATGATAGATCATATCAGCCGTAGGACTGTTGAAGATAGGCCTCCTCAAGAAGTCTCCTATAGAAAAATAATTATACATAATTCAGATGATTACTTGTATAGATTTAATTATTATGATGCGGAGCCTTATGACACCAATAAGTTCTGTTAGAGCTTTATCAAAAGGCTCCACACTACAAACTAATCTAGCGACCTGTTGGCTCCTCTCGTCAGCACTAATGTTGATCAAACCAACAACTTGATGCTTCTAACAGTTGTTAACGCAAATTAATATTTAGCCAATAACCTTGATATTAGTGAGCTTAGATATTCTCAATAACAAATATTTACCAAATTGCATCTGTGTTCGTCTATTAGTCGGTTTATCGGCCTCTGTGTTTACTAGTGCCGGACTGAAGATATACAACAGAAACTGTTACTTATTTAATTAAAACTCTGATTTACGACTAAGATACTATATCTTAATAAATTGCTGTTTCGGCTTCGGTCAAAATTCAAACAAGATTCGAGCGTTTGGTTTCGGCTATTGCTGAAAATATGG
Organism: Laspeyria flexula; assembly: GCA_905147015.1. Classification (NCBI taxonomy): domain Eukaryota; kingdom Metazoa; phylum Arthropoda; class Insecta; order Lepidoptera; family Erebidae; genus Laspeyria; species Laspeyria flexula. The sequence continues at coordinate 1,099,623 of LR989974.1, forward strand.
TTTCGGTTGGACAGTTTCTATCCTTAGACACGGATTGTTTGGCTAGGTTAGTTTATAATAACAAAGTTAGTAGAATTCTATGTTCGCATATTAAAATGAACCATCGGCCTAAACCGTATGCGATAGAAATACCTGTTCCAAATATGGATCTAACCTAAAAATATCAACTGGAACATGTACAGAAGTAACCACATTAGTCTACAAACTTTGTCAGCTAACAATTCTAATGGTTTGAATTCTCGCTGTCTCCCTCACTAATAGAGCAAGTCTTCAAGCTCCCCAAGTCACAAGAAGTATGAGCACATGTCTAAATATTTGCACACGTTCAAACCAAAACGTTGGCGGCCGTACCTTTTGCATTAATTCAACTGAATGCTGTCACGTCTCGAATTATGCGGACCTTGTACTACAATTTAAATGAGCAGTAATCTCTGAATGAATGAAATCTAATCTTACATTGTCCTGTTACTTGGTAACTGTTCTCGGATTTTTTTAACTTTCTAAATTATACTGGCTTTATTTTACACAAACAATTATGTATTTATACTATATATAAGGGGCCGGGAAGTCTGCTTCTTTTTACAGGAATCCTAATTTTACTATAGCATTGTAAGCACATGCGTAATTCAATGTTGTAATACTCGTTGAATCATTGCAGAACGAAATAATTTCAAATATTTATCTTGTATCGTAAAATATTGTTCTAAACTCCGTTTAAATTTTTATAGCCTCTTTACATGCGTAGTTTGTGAACGAAATTATGCATTTTATTATTGTACTGAATTGCAATTTTGATTAATATCCCTTAAAATTTTATGTGTATCTTGTAACAGTGAGACCATTGTTGCTCAAAAACAAAGATTTTGGCTTACATTCTTGGAACTAAAATTTACTGTTGTATTAAAAAACATGAGTATGTATTGAATTAAAAACTGTTCCCGAGAAAATAGGAGTAGATTCTAAAAGTTAACTGTGTGGAAATAGTATTAATGTTTAACATAGTTTAGCGATGTTGTCCATTAAGGCCACTTAACCTTTACACCAACTTGGTTAGAGTGGAGCGGATCATAGAGCAAGGTAACTCAAATCGCATTATCCGTAATCGAAGGCCGATGCAGTAGCTACGATGAGATACTGCAAAATGAAGGACAGAGTCTATAACTTTATTACGTGAACCACTTTAAAAGTTTACGAAAGTTATAATACTCTATTTATGTAACATTCATTTATTTGGATCCAAATTAAAGTCAACGATTGATTGTCTCGAACGGCGATCGAGTGATGTGATAATGAAAATAACATTGAATGGAGTTTTTCTGCTGCTATAAATAGTCACATCAAAAAAACAAAACAAAATTGTTTCTACATTTATAGAACTCGGCTAGATTAATATTCTCCACGTAACGGAACAATTCACTCATCATACGTGCATCTCGATCGAAGGCCGTCGGTGGAATGGGGCGAGGCGGTACTCTGACGTCATTGCTGCTCTCTAGCCTACCCTCATATGTCTGCGTTTGACAGCTCGAACAAATGATGCTCGGTCACGTCTATCTCATGTTCGAGCCTATTTTCCTTCACCCTTTGTTTTACAGCGATGGCTTTCGGCATTTATTGCTTACCAAATCGATTTCAATATCAAGCTAAAGTGAAAAGTACCAAAGGGATATTGGTACGAATAGAAAAATTGGAAGTCGCGTTCAAGGCCTCAGTGGTACCATTAATTATGGATATTAACACTTTCAGGGTTATATACGTATGTGTCTTAAAGTTAAACTAAGCATGCGTGTGACCTTAAATTGTTAAATTTTGAAGTGGAAATAATGTATTTACTGCTGAACAAATTGTAGCAATAGGTTTAATGGTATTAACCAAACGGTGATATTGTTTACATAGACTAGGATCTCTTGACCTGAACATAAAATAATAATTAACTTCTAAATTAGATATTATGTCATTCATTCTATTTGAGAGAAGTCCACTTAATTCCCTTCTTTGCATTGTTAAGCAGTGGCCGTTTTATTCAAGCCCGCGTCAGTCACATAAAGATTACAAACGAAATTATTCCTTCAGCTAATGCTTTTAAGGATTTCAAACAAAATGAAGCCGGGAGCCATCGGATTTGTTTTAAGACCGTAATGGTGGAATTTGCTCGGTTTTTCTTTGTTATTTTATATTTTACTTGTACGTAAGTTCACTCGTGTGATATACAAAATTGTGCCTTATGAAATTGACGTGCCTAAGCTTTATAAGTAATGGTTGAGTTGCAGTCTGTTTTGTCTAAACTGTTTTTTATTTAATACTTATTTATTTAATACTTAATGCACATATGTACAATGGCGGACTTAATGCCACAGGCATTATCTACCAGTCAACCACGGTGATGCAGAGATGATCGAAGTAGGTGCAGTATGACAATAAATAAGTGGAGAAAAAAAAAAAAAAAAGAATAAGATATATAATATACAAAAAATAAAGTACTTAATATAACTATATACTACATAATATATATATAGATAATATATATATATATTAATAAATAAAACAATATAATATATACATAAATAAATATATACTTAAACGTTAACGTGATACTTCCAACAACCCATTAAGGAGGAGAGTACGAACCTTAAGTTTAAATGTGTAACGGTTAGTGCACATCCTGACCTCTACGGGAAGTGCATTCCAAAGGAGAATAGCTTGAACCGCGAAGGAAGAGTGTAGGAAATCAGAAGTATGGGAAGGGCATACAAGTAAGCGGTTGTTTGAAGACCGTAGGTGTCTGTTGTGTACAGAGCACAAGTATTGGAACGAACAAAGTAAATAACAAGGAGGAGAAGGAGTATTGAGGATGGTAAAGAGGGTAGTGAGGGCGCGCAAGCTACGACGTTGGCGAATAGTTAACCAATTTAATTCCGAGCGAAAGTTAGACACATGGTCATATTTACGAAGATTAAAAATGAATCGAATGCAGTTATTAAGAAGACGGTCATATTTATTGAGGAGATCTGCATTCAGGTCGTAATAGCACATATCACCATAGTCAATTATGGGTAGGATTAAGGTTTGCACAAGCACTACTTTAGTTTTCGAAGGGAGGAAGTTTTTTAGACGATATAATGCACGAAGAGATCCCGAGACTCTCTGACTGACCATAGTGACCTGAGCCCGCCAATTTAATGTTGAGTCGATAAGCAGACCAAGATCCTTGACTACCGGACTATATGGTATGGTCAGGTTGTTATAGGTAAGTGGTGGCAGAGAGTCTGGGTCCAATCGGCACATCATACGACTACTCCCTACAATGATAGCCTGACACTTGTTAGGATTCACCGTTAAGCCAAACTTTTCTGACCAACGCTGAATAGCTTTGAGGTCTGTATTTAACAGCGAGACAGCAGCAGAAATATTAGAAGTGCTCGCTTGAGTGTACACTTGCAGATCATCGGCGTAAAGATGATATGAACACTGAAGTTTTCGGGTTAAGAGATTAATAAAAACTGAGAAGAGTAACGGAGAAAGAATGCCGCCTTGAGGAACGCCAGAGTGAAGATCACACCAGCTTGATAAACGCCCATCAATGCTGACCGACTGCTGACGCCCCTGAAGATATGTTGAGAACCATTCTATGGTACCAGAAGAGATTAAGTTATAGGAGAGGATTGACAGAAGGATAGGGTGACTGACGGTATTGAAGGCGTTCGAGAAGTCCACCAAAGACAGCACAGTGACTTTTGTGTCCTCCATGCCCACCCTAATATCGTCCTAGTATCACACCCTAGTATCGTTTTTTACTCTTAACTTGATTAGTGTGTTGCTTGTGACAAAATAATACCAGCAACTAGTTACATATTCACAAGAATTACTAGAATAATATCTTTTTCAAGAATAAATCATTTCAGTTTGTCCGTCCGATTTAAAAAAAAAATTTATGGTTTGATAGCACATTTATTGAGAAAGGCTAAATAACATCACGCTACAGCCAATAGTTGCTGAGCAGTGACCAAATAAAGAACGACAGAAGCGAACGCGTGACTTCTAGTATACATATATAAACACAAGTTTATTGATCTGTTAGTACTATACCTACTACAGAAGTATACTATATCTATTTGTTGAGTGAATAATACAAAAGCCATGGTTATTGCACTCTAGGTCGCGTGCAACTAAATGTTTACGTTCGCTCTGAAAGCCGACTAAACTAATTTGTGTAATACATTTGAAACTAACTCCTTTCAAACAATAATATACTCGTTAATGTGAAAACGGTATTTTTTGAATAAAATGTTTCCTTAAAACGATGTAAAATTTAGTTTTTGATTTATAAGACAGTAAAAATAATGATGAGATGACTTAATGTTTTGTACGGCCGACTGAAAAACTTAAGCCTTATTATTTAACAACAAAATATAACACGAAACTAAACATTAATCCGAAACCGTAATCCAATATTCGACTTCTGTTCTAATTTCACCCGAAACTGAAACCCAAACTTAACGTAAGTTAAGCAAACTATGAAATTTCTTAGGATTACAATATTTGGTGTTAACTTCGATTGAAATTCAATTCCTCTTTCCTATTTTTAGATGTATTACGAGAATTAAGGAGTCTTAAATTTGAAATAAGTAAGTTTATAGGTATAAAGAAGTGCAAAAAGCTAAACTTGTAATACAATTTCGATGACAATTATAGAACTGCTGGCTGCACCGTCCCTAGAAAATAAATAAGCACTGTCTTAAAATAAAAATCTCTTATATTGAAATAATATTTCCACTTACAAATAGGCTACGATGACGTAGATCTCTCCCTTCAACAAGGCTCATACCTTGAGGTGTCCATGAGCTACTTACCTCTCTTTTTGCTCGACTGAACGCCCTAAGCTCACGCCCTGCCGTAAAGGTCACACGGGGTCAGCACAACTCCAAGTACAAAATTAATATTATGCGCTTTTCATGGAACTGAAGTACACTCTGTAAATTGTTCTATATTCTATCGCGTTGAAATGTGCTTGTGGTACTGAGCTATTCGTTACGATCAACAAGGTTAAGCAACGTTCGTCAAGGTCAGTCCATGATGGGTGACCATTTGTGGCAAATTAATTCTCGAGAGTCTCCATGCTTCGGAAGGTACGTAAAGCCGTTGGTCCCAGTTACCACTTAATGTGGTAGATAGTTGTTAAGTCAAGTTGGAAGCCGACTTGATAAATTCCAACACCACAATGAATCGTTAGCTATGTAGGTGCTAAAGTTTAGTCAAAAATGACATACGCCATTACATCACTAGATACTTAGTATAAAACAAAGTCGCCTTCTCTGCCCCTATATCCCTATGTATGCTTAAGTCTTTAAAACTACGCAACGGATTTTGATGCGGTTTTTTTAAATAGATAAACTGATTCAAGAGGAATGTTTATAGGTATAAAATACATACCACGCGGGCGAAGCAGCGGGCGGAAGCTGGTTTAAATTATAAATAACCATTTATAGTGAAAAATATGTACCTAATACTATTCTGCAGTTTATTTGTTAAACATATCATACCATTGCGGTGACATCACATGTCGGAAATGGTTAATAGGGTTGTCACACCACGCGTCACAGATGACTAACGTTTTGATATAACATTCAATTTATTTACATATTCTTGTTTATCATTTAAAACAGTTTCACTACATAGTATAAAACAAAGTCGCTTACTCTGTCCCTATATCCCTATGTATGCTTAAATCTTTAAAACTACGCAACGGATTTAGATGCGGTTTTTTTAATATATAGAGAGATTCAAGAGGAAGGTTTATAGGTATTAAATACATACCTACCACGCGGGTGAAGCAGCGGGCGGAAGCTAGTTAAATATAAAGTTTATGTTGTGAGCTATTTCTATTTAGAGGATCTTACGTGTACAAACAGTTAAACAATTAGATTTAATGAAGTACTGTCATAGAACTTGACTGATTGAATGATTCAGCGATAGACATCAACAATGACATTTTTTTATAGAGACTTGTTTATTTTGCTAAGGTCTAGCATATTCAATACTAATAATAATAATAATATTATACCACATTTACACAGCGCCATCTAGTCCCAAATTAAGCAATTATATTTGCTTGTGTTATGGGTAGTAAACAACTGATATACTACTAAAATACATTTTTTTTTGTAAATACATACATACTATAGATAAATTACACCCAGACACAGAACAAACCTTTATGCTCATCACACAAAGATTTGTCCTGGATGGGGATCGAACCCACGACCTCCGGTTTAGCAGTCAGGGTCACTAACCACTAGACCAACAGGCCAGTCGTAATTAATATCTGTTTTAGTTATAGGCCACTTTTTAGGTTATAAATGTGACAGTTTCATTTCACTCGCATTTAAAATCTATATTTCTATTGGGTACTAATATTATAAAGCTATAAAGTTTATTTGGTTGAACGCTAGGATCTCAGGAATTACTGGTCTGATTTTGATGTTTTAATGTTTGATAGCCCATTTATAGAGGAAGGTTATAGACTAAACCGTTTGGTAGCAGAAGGTCCTATTCCCAAACTCGTCACGATGATTCAGGTAGTCCCATTTCCAGATGGTCCTATTCCCAGATGGTCCTATTTCCAGATGGTCCTATTCCCAGATGGTCTTATTCCCAGAGGTTCTATTCCCAGATGGTACCATTCCCAGATCGCCCCATTCCCAGATGGACCCAGGAATGGTAACGCGTGAGCAGTGCGACTTCTAGATTTTTAATTAATTTAGTGACTACAATCAGCTATATAGATTCTACTCTTGGCTTGTAACGATGGTTCAAAAATCATGTGACCGTTCCATTGTCTATACTAGATGACATCATGAAGTTGCCTCGTGAGACAGTCCCCGTTGTGACTTGAATAATGACGTCCAATGATGTCATTAGATGTGCTGTGGTTAACTTGGCCTAGTCGCTCAACCAATATAATATATAATATTCTACCGCATTCGCCATCTAGTCCCAAATTAAGCAATTATATTTGCTTGTGTTATGGGTACTAAACAACTGACATACTACTTAAATACATTTTTCTTTTTTTTGTAAATACATACTTATTATAGATTAATTACACCCAGACACAGAACAAACTTTCATGCTCATCACACAAAGATTTGTCCTGGGTGGGGATCGAACCCACGACCTTCAGCTTAGCAGTCAGGGTCACTAACCACTAGACCAACAGGCCAGTCAATTATTATTACATGTTTTTATTTAAAAAAATATACATGCCCTTTTTTGGATAAATACGAATATTCGCGTTTGAACGAATCACCGGTTTCATAGGCGGCTAAGTAACCGGTGATTCCAATATAGTTACGATTAGGACTTTTTTTTACTTCAACTAAATAAATATACAGTCAAGATAGAGTTAGCCAAATCGGTCGAGCCGTTTTCAATGTGTGTTTACAAATATTAGATAATTGTTTTTTTAACACTGATGTGTAACAATATTTGTTATAGGTTAGATATAACAATATTTATAGCCATCTTTTTGTACAGTCACACATGACCTATGACACCCTAGTCGTGACAATGGAAGCTATTTTATGGAAGTAAATATGACTAACTTAATGATTCAGTGTTAATTAAATTCAGTAACTTAATTATTTATAAGCCGGAATTAATGACTAATAATATTACTTACAGCACCGGTTCTGGTCCCGGTAAAGCAATAATTGACTAACTGTCGCACTCAGAGACGTTACTTACCTACTAACTTTAAAAACTTTAACTTTAACCTTAAAGTAAAAAAAATGTAAATAAAAAAAATTTAATACTTAAGTCGATACGCCTAAAGACGATTATTCAATGAAAAAATTGTGTTAATGACAGATTACTGCTAATTGACGTCTCTGAGTGCGACAGTTAGCTACATATCTATATTTATTAATATTATTAAGCTGAAGAGTTTGTTTGGTTGAACGCTAGGATCTCGGGAACTGCTGGTCCGATTTGAAAAATTCTTTTAGTGTCGGATAGCCCATTTATCGAGGTAGATTATAGGCTATATAACATCACAGCCAATAGGAGCTGAGCAGTGGCCAAATGAAGAACGACGGGAGCAAAGCCTCGCTTGACTTCTAGTATATTAGTATAGATTCCATAAAACTAGACACGCGAACAGAGAAAAACAAAAATAAATTACTATAACAAAACCAATATCTCCTACCTAAAAGACTTCTTTGTTTTATCTCAAAACTCCCATGTTTTCCAATACCTCCTCCAAGAAGCTTATATCAAGAATCTTAGTCCGAAATATCGGACAAAGCGTCCATTATTAAGTGTGGCAACAACTTGCGTTCATCGACCTGTCAGCGGAGCGTGATGAACTGATGACCATGCCAATCAGCACTTCCTTTATGAACCTTTCTTTTATCACTATTGAGTGAGCAATGGGTGATAACAAAAAAAGACCGAAACCGATATTCTGGAGCCTGATTCTGAACCCTAGGAAAGCTTTCGTCTCTTAAATTTTTAACAACAATAGTCCTAGTCTTATTACACCCACGCTGCACCACCGAGGCAAATTATAAGTCCTATAACAGTATTTGTTCGTCTCGTCTATACTTTTGTGGAGAGCATTTTATACAAGCATGTCTCTCAATAAAGTTGCAAATTTTATTACATCAGCAATCTGCCGGTTGAACAGACAGAAATGAACAGTAATATAATTAATATTAACATAGCGTATTGTATGCTCAATGGCCGCATGTACGCTGTATAGGCTACGACAATTATATGTAAATATTACTCATTACCAGACGGAGACAATACTATTATATCTTGTTTTTCTCAGAAGTCAAACATTTGTGATAACATTGTGATCAAAATAAAAGGTATAGGTACTTATGTTAACATAATATCTAGATATATGTGATTAAAAACAGAATTAACTAAATGTTTTGAAGTTTTTAAATGGATATATTAACTGTAAAAACGGTGTGTGTTTCGGAAATATGCCGTTTCAGTTTCAATCCCTCACAAAATCAAATTTTATAAATCTCGAAAATTAATTGCGTTCAAGATTTATGAAATTTGATTTTGTCATATCATATTGGCATTTGAATTTGTAAGTTCATAGCATCATATGTGATTAATTTGAACACTGCTATAAATATTCTCGTCTTCCTTCTCGTACCTACCTAGTTAATAAAAGAAAAAGTAAAAACACCGCCTCGCAACCGACTCCACGTTCACGAGAAAATTATAATCTTTGCACAAAAAGCTTTTAAAAAGCGTGTTCTATTTTAAATGCAAACAACCCATTGTGAAACATAAAGAAACTGAATATCACTATTTTTATATTTTCAATAACATTTAGCTTACTATAAATAGATAATTCAATTCACGGGGTATTTTTGTGTGTATGTAATTTTCGCCTGTACACGTTGAACGTTGACCTCTCATTTACATTATTTCACACAACTAGAGCTAATTGAGTTTATAGCCGCGTCCGCTGCGTTTAAACAAGTTACACATTCCACCATAAAACAAACTGTTAACACAATTTACGGTAACGTTATGGGAAGTGGTTACAGACGTGTTCGTGGGACACTGACACACTGTCAAGCATCTGCCTACTTTAGTTGCAAATTAGATCGCTATACGTGCAATTTAAAAGACAAAGTTCTTCCTAGTACACAGTGGCTAGTTCCCGCAATGATCTTTAGACGCTAGTCACAAAAAAACAAAACACAACACTTCAGAGGCAGTGGCCTTCTGTGTTATGAAAATACTATCACATCACTGCTCAGTCAATCCAATTTGAGAGAAATCTCGCCGTGCCCCACCTCTGTTCAAATAACATAATCCAATATAATATTTTCTCCGGCGCCAATATCAAGGTCGCCGTTATTGATCCGAGCATTAGCCTAAATAGTAACATGATAAGCGATCCTCGTGTACATCCAGCACCATTACGAAGAATAAAAGACGGTCTGCATCCAAGTTAACAAATAAACCACTAATTTATGTCTAGCCGACGGACGCGGCGCCTTTGTTGCGGCCCCGTTTTTCGCCTCCGAATCAATTTCCATGATGACGTCACCCACACCCCTCGATCCCGAACCATCCCCCCTCCTCCTCCACCGCTCCCCGGACCGCGCCCGCCACTAGGAACAGGAATACGACTACTTCCGCTCCTTATGTAGCAATGCTTTCCATTTTCCGACGACTTACATAAACACAAATGGTGATCTTTTTGTTCCTTCGCGTCAAAATATGTTTGCTATAATTTCGGACTTTTTTGCAACGATATCTTATCGGAACTTATTGCTTTACGAGCTGATGATTTACGGTTCGAAGCTCGCCCGGATAATTCCATTACGTTAGCATGTAGTTATTTTTCTTTACTGTTGTGTTGCAGAAAAACTGTATGGTAATATAATATGGCAGTAACGACTTAATGTTGGTGTGTTGGGCTCGTCGTGGTCTCGGAGTGCTCGCGGAGGAACACGCATGCGTCTATTAGGCAACAACTGAGCCAGCGGAAACATAAACCGTAAACTGTATAGTGTATACCTAAAACGAAACTAAACTCGTGCGCAACAGAAACAAACCAGGTACAAACCGCTTATGATTGAACGGGAGCAGATATTTTCGTACTTAATATTAATGTTGAGATTAAAATAAACCTTAGACTAACGAAAGACGGACGACCGGCTTACTCGAAAGCGTGTAAAACAAATAACCAAAATGTTCTTCAACATACGTTAGCGGCGCGGCGTTACCGAGGTGCTACATCATTTTATGTTCAGCCGTACCAGGTTCAATTAACCGACATGAAACAAGCGAGGTATTTTCGACTTAACACCCCGCACTACACGTGAATTACTTACACACAACAATACGACAATATTACCTCGCATAACTCTTCTTTATCAACTCGTATCCTCTTTAAATTAGTTTTATTGTAAAACTGAATCAACATTGACTGAACTAATTTGCATTTTTCATTGTTAAAACTTTCCACTTTGACGTAAAACGATCGATATGTTTACAATTTACATCCAATTTGGCAAACGGCAATAATTTGTACAAGAGTTGCATAACGATGTCACCCAAGGTAATAGCCCTGAATTCATTATCTTGTGTCATTTCATAACGTTTAATAGCATCAAACAAGCTGCTTTTATAGCAGTGGAACACGTCATTGTTGGAATGAAGCTGTCATTGTAAAGAGCCTTTCGACAACAATTAGCACGATGCGCGCTGCGCTGCGACCCCGGACTGCAATTAACGCCCGAATTGTTTTAGATACCTCCTTAATACCCACAGTTTTAGCTCGTAGATCATTAGTCACATGATTTCTGATGTTCCCAGACACATAGAAACGAATTCCGAGACATGTTTTGCGACGATCAGAAATAGAACGCAGCGGGTACTAAACGTGTTCGCTGTGTGACGACGGCGTGTGTTCGCGTCCCTCTCTGTCCCGTGGCTCGCCCATAGCTCTGTCCTTGTTCTACGCACTCACTTCATTGTTTCAGCGTGTAGCTCCGTTGGCCGGCGGACTGAAATAGGTCGGGAGCGTCCGAAACAGACGGTTCATGCTATCGAAAGCTATCGCGAGGTCACTGCCGGAGAATCACGACGAGAAAACGTTGACTGATTCCTCTTTATAACACCATTCTTGTACATTACAATGGCTAGTACCTAATACATTAGTCGTTGCGTAATGTTATGTTATATTTATAAAACGTAACACAGTTTGCTCGGCGGCTAATTATAGTGCGGTATTATATACCGAAAATAGAGCAATATTACTCTCAGATGATTACGTAGAACTATCGTCGGATTGTTTCCATAACTGTTACCGGCATTATGTAACAAATTGTATTACAATTGTGTACGTTACTGGCGTGTGAGCCATTGAGGTCGATGTAACGATATGTAACAATAACTTTAAACGCATTATTTTTCTTCTACACATCACTATGTACAACCCAGAAACGTCGCACTGCTGGGCACAGGTCTCTGACAAGGATTTTGAAGGGAATTTAGCCTACTATACCACACTGGCTAGACGGGTTGGTAATTGGTATAGGGTTTTGTTTCGAATTTTCCTTTACTCTCAGTGCTCTTGTCGACGACACCCGCGGGTCGAAATGGGGTAGTAACAATATGTATTCTTATTTTGCATTAATTTCTATCTCTCGTAGAACAGGTTTAAAATTCATTACCAAACCAATTTATAAGTAAACGTGTATATTCAATACCTGACTAATTAACTAATAAAGCAATATGTAAATAAGCCTTTAAACATCATTATAACAGTGCGCGCCAACCCTTAGATCGACCTCAAACTTGTTCGCATTGATCGCCCTTTCCTTTTGTAATCCTTCGCGTAATCTTATTGAGTCGAGACAAACGGCCTTGACTAATGTTCCGTATAATCTTCGATTGCTTTTGTCTTGTTTAAATCTTTGCCTGACATATATTATGTTAAGGCACACGAAGGTTTATAGTATCGATCGATATATAACTTAAGTTGACCTTTAAAAGAATAACAACATAGTTTTTTTGGATAGAAAATTTCGTTTGATATAAACCCCACTGTGTAGGGGCCTAATCATCACAATCGTGATGTTATTATAGCCTATGTTACTGAGTGATATTGTAGCTTTCTAACGGCAAAATAATTTTTGAAATTGGTCCATGTGTTTTTAAGTTTATTCGTTACATACAAAAATACAAATCCTTCCTTTATAATAATAGTGTTAATGTAGATAATACGACTTACTAGTGGAATCGATAGATCTAGTCAGTTTGTCTTTCTTAGAATCCGACCGAAGCGTAACTTACCAGACATATCTGTCATCCGAATCGAAAAACATTTACATAAAGCTTCTAAAGCGCACGCGTGAATTTCCCAATTTCGCTCAAGATCTATTAAAAAAATGTATAGTTTACGCGCTACTCTATAAAACAAAAACCGCTGAGTATTAACACAGTTTAAGAAAACTACAGCTGGGTTTAGTTCAATGCACAAACCAAAATCACAGGCGTTCATTGAAGCGTAGGAAGTTTGGTAAAAAGGAATCAACAGAATAAGATATGGAACCACTTGATGATTCGCCTAGCTCTTTATAACAAACAAATATTTATAACAACCCATAAAAGTTCCACTGTTGGGCAAAGGTCTCCTCCAAACATTGTGAAAGGAACTTAGCCTACTATATGGCGCTAGCCAGACGGGTTGGTATAGGGTTTTGTTTCGAATTTTCCTTTTCTAGCAGTGCTCTTGTCTGCTTAAGGTTACTTACTCCCTTAGTCGCTTTGTACGACACCCACGGGTTGAAATGGGGTAGTGACATTATGTATTCTTAATCTCTCACTACACAGATTAAAAAACAAATATTATATTATGCTCTATTGATTATTTAATTTTCGAATGTTGCAGTATGGTATCCAATGTAGACTTGTGTATAAAACGATACAGCTTTTCTTTTCATAAACTGTGATCTTAACCGACATGTTTGATAGTGTTGTATTCTTCAGGCGGGTAATTCTCTCACCAGTTCCCTCGGGACCCTGGCAGAAACGTGAACTAAACGAAGCTCATTTACTTTGAAAGAACGGCCATATTGTTTAGTAGCCACATTATTTTTTATACGAGATGTTGTGTTACTATTTTGTGGGTCATTTGTTAACTGCTGGTTAGGTATAGATATATATATAAATGAAATTGCGAAGATATGCAGTGGAAGTTACAAATTGTTGTTTACTGAATGATGCAGAAAGTTAAAACCAAAGGCTTCTTACCCAGAAAGCTCGTGGAAAATAATTTAACTGACATATAGATCAGCTTGAAGAATAGATGAAATGTTGATAGTATTCAAAATACAACTTAAGGACTTTTAAATTAAGGTCTTTTTTTAAATTGCATATATTTTAAGAATAGCAGCCTCTTGAAAATTGTTGTCAAATATAAAATAGAGCGTAGCTCAATGACTTAAAGTTTTATTTTGAAGACTTTAATACAAATTGCCTCTTCTCTTTAAGCCTGTCTATGTGAAAAGACACTTGCCTACTATTCACTTGCAAGAAGTTAGTATAAAGCCAATTATTATTGTAAAGAAGAGATATAAAAAGCAAGTTTTCTATATTTTACTTCTAGACTAAAATACTAATAATATTCTATATATTTACACATACAAAGATCTTTATCTTCGACTTTGTCCTTGAAAACCTTTTCTTTTTGCTTATCTTGTAACTATATCTCCTGAAATATTATACTTAAATACAATACTTTCTATTGTAGCGAATGACACGTAATTCTTATGGTCGTTGCCCTATAGAGGTCATGCTAGACTTATTATAGGCACGCTATTTCTTATGGCCATATATAACGTAATATTTTCTTTATAAAGATAATTACGCCCTTTTAGAGAACAAGTATTGTGACGCTAAGAAAACATATTGTTGACGACGTACTTACCTCGCTGCTCACTCTGGTAGTACATTAGATACCAACTTGTATTATTGTTTATTTTTAATTAATAAATTTGCTGCGTGCATCTCGGGAAGCGCCGTCCGCGCGAACCTTCTAGAAGCCGGACGCGCGACTCGAGCGCCACCCCCGACCGACCCGTTTCAGTACTATCTCGTCCAACGCACACGATGCGACACGCGCGGGCGCGCTTTCCGGGGTGTAACTTTTTGAAAATAAATATTGTTTTTATTAATTCTGGAACGCCCAGTGACCCCCATCGCCTACATTGCTGGTCCTTCGAGCCGGATCACTACACGTTTCAGCCTTTTTTAACGATAAACAATGTTCCGTACGCCCCACACGCCGCGCAAGAAAAAACCTCGTGGTGCAAAAACTAACTTAAGTGATGGAAATAGATCGGAACCCCAAGTGCCTTCTCCGTTGGTAAAAAATGAGCAAGCAGAAGTTTACGGTAGTGTGCGTAGTTCTAGCAAAAAATCAGAAAAATCTCAAACTACGTCATCAACTTCTGCACGCCGCCGCCGCCAATTAGAGTTGGACGCCGAAGTAGCTAAGGCTCGGGTACGTATTGAAGCGGCCGAAGCTGAAGCCAAAGCTGCCAAAATAAAGTCAGACGTCCAGGTCAAGCTCATCAATAAACAGCTCGCCGCGGACGTGGCAGAATTGAAATCACATCGCTCATCACAGCCATCACGCAAGACGTCTGTTGCATCATCTGTAGCTAGTAAAGTAAATAACTGGTTAGATAAATCTGCTGCTGAGCCCGAGCATGAGCCTAAGCCACTCCCGCACGCTGAAGCCGGCCAAGCCAGTGACTTCAAACTGCTTGCATGCGCGTTGAAGGACGCAATTGCTGCTTCTTCCTCTCAGCACCATCAGCGGCTACTCACGAGATTGTCCACCTCTAAAGATCTGCCGCTCTATTCCGGTGACCCATTGGATTGGCTGCAGTTTAAAGAAGCCTACCTATCTTCCACCGAACTCTGTAAGTACAGTGACTCAGAAAATGTGTGGCGCCTCCGCAAGTGTTTACGTGGCGAAGCGAAAGAAGCCGTCACTTCATTACTTATCGGCGGAACTTCCCCAGATGTTATCATAGAAACACTCGAGCTACGCTTTGGCAAGCCTCAGAACATAATGGCTAAGATTGTGACACAGCTTAAGAAAATACAGCCGTTGCCTTCGACATTCCACAACGAACTTATTTGTTTTGCTATAAAAGTGAAAAACTTCGTTACGGCTGCGATAGCTATGAAACAAAATGATTACCTACGCAGTCCCGAACTAGTCTCGATCGTCATTTCGAAGCTACCTACTGTGTTATTGAACAAATGGACAGACTACTTTTACGAAAACGAGTGTAATAATAACGAGACTCCGAGATTACAATTAATGAGTGACTTCTTGTACCTAGAAGCGAATAAAATTGCAAGTGCTGGTGTTAATCACATTCACACTCAAACATTAAGAAAAACTGATCAACGGGAGAACAGACACTCCGCGCACACAATTTTACACGCCGCAAATAATAATAAAAACGTAACTAGTGACCGTGTCTGTAAGTTTTGTCACAAGTCCGAACATAAACTTCACGAATGCCCGCGATTTAAACGCGCGATGCGTAAGGACCGCTGGAGGTTTGCTCGAACAAATAAGTTGTGTTTTAAATGCCTAACACTCCGACACGCCGACCTAGCATCCTGCTCTGCGAGTAACTGTGACGTCGAGGGCTGCGACCAGCCACACCATCGCCTCCTGCACTGGGTTAAGCCGAGCGATAATAAGAGTACTACTCCTGATAAGGCCGAGAACGAAGACGGGGATGCCGATGTAAACCACGAGATCGTGAACCATACCGTGGCATCCTCGAAACCCCAAGTACTACTGAAAATTGTACCGTTGACCGTACACGGACCTGCTGGCACCATGCATACGCATGCACTTCTCGACGATGGAGCGACCGTGACCTTGATCGCCGCGGAGCTAGCTGATAAGCTAGGACTACACGGGAGACGCGAGACAATGCGCGCGCGAAGTGCATGGGACAATGGTGAATTAATCTGTGAAACACAAATAATAAGTTTAAAAGTCACAAACAGTGAAAATAAAAATTATAGTGTACGTGCGCGTAAAATTAAATCGTTAAATTTGCCAGTGCAAACGTTACCGAACATTGACTTTAGTTAATACGGTTTAGATAGTAATTTTAGTGATAAGATGTGTGAATGTAACGCACAACCAATGTTATTAATAGGCCAGGACAACCATCATTTGATAACACCTGTACAATGCTATCGGAGTGAGCAGCGTGAGCCCTACGTCATCCAGACAGCACTAGGTTGGTGTGTACACGGGAGTTCGGTAAGTGATTTGTTATATCATTCTAATCCGTATGTCTCTCTCACTCACGACTGTTCCGGTAGTACTTGCTTTCAAGAAAGTGTTTTTCATTTGTGTAACATTCAACCAGTTGAATCGATCTTTGAGGTCACCTCCCCTTACGATCCTGTGCGTCCCGACTGTCCCGAGGACTGCGAACACCGGTACGCACAGCTGCACGAGGAAGTAAGGAAATCTTTTTTGTTAGACTCCATTGGAGTAGGTACGAAGCCCCGGCGCAATCCCGATGATGTGCGCGCGGTTACTATTTTAGATAAGACTGCTGAGCTTCGCGAGGGACAATGGTACGTTGGTCTGCCGTGGAAATCGGATAATCATTGTTTGCCTGACTCCTACTCTAATGCATATAAGCGTCTAAAATCAATACAAAAGAAAATGTTGTCTAATATTGATTATGCACAACGTTATCACGAAAGAATTTCGCATTTGTTTACAAACGGTTATGCTAAAGAACTTGTAGGTAGTTATAATACACCACAGGGCATTGACCGCGTATGGTACCTGCCTCACTTCGGCGTAGATAACCCGAACAAACGAAAACTACGATTAGTGTTCGATGCGGCAGCGCGATCGAGTAATCGTTCATTAAATGACTTTCTTTTGCAAGGTCCCGATCTCCTGCAGTCGTTGTTAGGTATAATGTTTAGATTTAGGGAAAATTGTATAGGTTTAATAGGAGATATACAGGACATGTTTTTACGTATAAAAATACGTGACGGAGATACGCACGCGTTACGTTTCTTATGGCAGGATGGGTTCGTGAACTCTGAGGAACCATCTTTAGGTTCTAACTATAGACCTACGGACAGTCCTGTAAAACAGTTTGTCATGACGTCACTTATTTTTGGCGCGAACTGTTCGCCCTTCGTCGCGCAATATATAAATCAAATAAAAAATACACAGCGCTTCGAACAATCAATGCCGGACGCTGTACACGCGATTAGAAATAGTCAGTACATGGATAACTATATTGATAGTGTAAGTGATGTTTGTTTTGCTAAGAAAATGATTAAAGAAATCTCACAAATTAACCAACAGGGCGGTTTCAATATGCGAGATTGGCTAAGCAACGTCCGCGAGGTTTTGAACGAAGCGCCAAAAGAGAACCTTAATGACAAGGTCGTAAGGTTCAATTTAGAAAATCAATCCGAACGAACGCTTGGTTTATTATGGTTTCCCGAGAGTGATACTTTTGCTTTCGACTTATCATTAAAACGCATTCCTAAGGATATTTTAGATTCTACGCGAAAACCGTCGAAACGTGAATTATTACGGATTATTATGTCGATTTATGACATACACGGTTTTTTAAGTCCTTTTACCGTGAAATCTAAAATAATAATGCAGGAAGTTTGGAAAATAGGTATTAAATGGGACGATGAGATTCCAGATAGTTTATTTATTAAATTTCAACAGTGGTTATTACAATTACAAACAATCTGTGACCTTCGCATTCCTAGGTGGTATTTTAAGTTAGATCATAGATGCGCGAGCGAGACCACAACAGCGAGTGTCGCGGGTACCAGCGAGCTGCAGTTGCACGTCTTTGGAGACGCCAGTCCGCGTGTTTATGCTTCAGTTGCGTACTGGCGTAACGTAGATAGTGCCGGGCGAGTACTGGTGTCCTTAATAGCCTGCAAAAACCGGGTCGCGCCGCTGAAGTCAGTCACGATCCCGCGGCTCGAGTTACAGGGTGCTCTTCTAGCCTGTCGCTTAGCTGAAACGATTAAAAGGGAACATAGAATTAAACCAGTGAAAACGTTTTACTGGATTGATTCTACAGTTGTTTTGCACTGGATTAAAAACGAACACCGTAACTATAAAACTTTTATAGCAAACAGATTAGGTGAAATTGATGAGTATTCAAAGATAAGCGAATGGAATTATATTCCCTCGGAATTAAATATGGCGGACTTAGCAACTAAAATAACGGATTACGACTTACATAGTGATTCCTCCTGGTTTACGGGACCTCCCTTCCTGTACGAGAATCCGGAACGCTGGCCGCAACAACCTGAAACATTCCAAACAAATATTAATAATGATGAATTAGAAATTCAAACTGTATGTCATACTCACAGCGATACTTATGTATTACCCGTCCCGGACCCGGATAGGTTCTCGTCCTGGATGAGGCTACTTCGCTGCACCGCGACTGTATTGTTGTTTATTTCTAAATGTAGAAAAAATAAAACTCACTTCATTGACATCGAGTTAATGAACAAGGCAGAAGTTTTACTTTTACGGCACTCACAGTCACAATCATTTCGACGCGAAATAGATTTGTTGAATAAAAATAGTGAAATTAATGCTGATAGTCGTTTGCGTTCTTTAACGCCGTTCGTAGATAGCAACAGACTTTTACGTGTAGACGGGCGTATTGATGCGGCGAAACAAGTCGATGATCAAATTAAAAACCCTATCATCCTTGACGGTCATCACCGCGTAACCCGACTTATTGTCAAATATTATCACGAACGCGCCGCTCACTCATTTAACGAATTAGTTGTAAACGAACTTAGACAAAAATATTGGATAGTCAACCTTCGACCTACCGTCCGCACGGTAGCCTCGCAGTGTTTATTGTGCCGAATTAGAAAGGCTACGCCTAGGCCACCACGGCTTGGTGACTTACCATCTGAGCGTCTAGCTCATCATCAACGCCCTTTCACTATGTGTGGTGTAGATTTGTTTGGGCCCATAGATATTACTGTAGGTCGACAAAGGCCAAAACGATACGGTGTCTTGTTCACTTGTTTGACGGTTCGCGCTATACATATAGAAATCGTACAAACACTTACGGCTGATTCGCTTATTATGGCACTTAGAAGAATGGCCGCTCGCCGCGGATGGCCTCATACCATACTGTCCGACAATGGAACTAATCTACGGAAAGCCGAGGTGGACTTGCGGAAGTCCTATCAGGATGTAGATGAGGCTTACATTATATCTGAAGCATTAAGCAAGGGCGTAACCTGGAAATTTATATCCCCCGCGAGTCCCCACATGGGAGGCGCGTGGGAACGGTTGATTCGGACAGTGAAGACTACTCTCAAGGTGGTCCTGAAAGAAAGAGCACCACGAGAAGAAGTTCTCACTACCTTTCTCGCTGAGGTAGAGAATATAGTTAATAGTAGACCATTGACTCACGTGTCAGTGGACCCTAGGAGTCAGGAAACCTTGACCCCGAACCATTTTTTGATAGGAAGCTCGTCGAACTTACCTGTCCCTGGAGTGTTCAGCGACCAAGACCTATTTCTGCGGCGGCAGTGGCGTACCGCTCAGCGTCTGGTTGATCTATTCTGGAATCGGTGGGTAAAGGAGATCTTACCTGTTCTAATTCCTCGGGCAAAGTGGAACCGTGAAGGGCAGCAGCTCAAGGTAGGTGACCTTGTGATCGTGGTTGACCCCGCTTCACCCCGCAACTGTTGGCCTAAGGGCATTATAGAAAAGGTATATCCGGGACAGGACGGTAGGGTGAGAGTGGTAGACGTAAGGATTGGGACGTCGGTAAAGAAGCGCCCCGCGGCGCGCGTAGCGTTGCTCCCACTCGACGTTGAGTGTCGTGATAACGACACTAGGGGGGAAGGTGTTGACGACGTACTTACCTCGCTGCTCACTCTGGTAGTACATTAGATACCAACTTGTATTATTGTTTATTTTTAATTAATAAATTTGCTGCGTGCATCTCGGGAAGCGCCGTCCGCGCGAACCTTCTAGAAGCCGGACGCGCGACTCGAGCGCCACCCCCGACCGACCCGTTTCAGTACTATCTCGTCCAACGCACACGATGCGACACGCGCGGGCGCGCTTTCCGGGGTGTAACTTTTTGAAAATAAATATTGTTTTTATTAATTCTGGAACGCCCAGTGACCCCCATCGCCTACACATATTATATGTATATCTAATCAACAAATTCAAATTGCACCCAGACTCAGTGGTGACAACGTTATATTTTTTTGCACATGGACTAACTGTTTTTCAATATATTGTCAGAGGTCATATTCTTATGTCATAGCAATGTTTAAAACATTTATCGCGGTAGAACATGCTTGGACTCTCGTAAAAATCCGGAATCAGTAGAGCACTGAAAACGTGCAGGGATTGAATGAAATGAAATTAAAATAAGAATATTAGATATAAATAGATATTAAGATATAGTTTAAGTACATGTTAGAATAATTAGTTTTTAAGTTTGTAATCCCCTCTCTCATAAATGCTGTGCCCGTCGGGGTCTATAGTGCTACTATTTAATTTTAAGCTCACCTGTAATACCTATGGAATGGCAATAAAGTATTGAGTATTGAATCCACAACCTTGTTTTCATCACTACTACGGTGACAAGCTCAGCTGTATGTTTTTATTTACAATTTTTTTTTGTTACAGGTAAGTGTCTTGCTGCCACGTTGTCTTTGGTATGATTTTAATTTTATTAAGGACCTCACAAAAGGTACTTTTATTCAGTAGCTTACAAGAAAATGATATATGTATCTGTCGTAAATGGATTGCATAATTAGCTTTTATAAGTTTATATGTCTTCTTAAGGTAGAGCTTTAGTGAACTTAATGCCCTTAAATATAAATAGTTTATATCACGCCAAAAATACATTTCAAATAATAATATATTTCCCTGAAAAACAGTTAGCAACCCTACATTTAAATCCTGTCCTGATTTTACTCTATTCAAATTCCATTTAACTGGAAAGCAATCACCACGTAGTCCACTCAACCATTTGGTCACAATGTTGTCACCGTAAATAAAAACTTGATGGCCATACATCGCTTGTTCTCTCATGAATTTTGATGATGTCTGTCGTTGTTACTACGCAATGTATCGCAACGGTCGGTACTATAATTTGTCATCGACGTTTCACATCTACTGCCTATGAAAAATTAATGAATCATCCTCCTCCGCATTGTAGAAAAGTGATAATATGAATTGTTATATAAAAGTAACATAAACATACATAACATAGCATCACGCCTTTTTCCCCGAAGGGGTAGGCAGAGGTGTTTCACACCCACATTTCGCCAGCTATGTTTGGTCCCATGAAATAGGGGCGAGCCTATTGTCATCAACCGGGGACATTTGTTTACCAAACTCCGGGAAAATCTCAGTACTGGAATTTCATGATAGAAAAGCCCAAAACCATTTTCACCCGACCCGGGAATCGAACCCGGGACCTCTTGCACAGCAGTCGTATACACTTCCCGCTGCGCCACCGAGGCAGTTTATTGTTTTAGCATAAGTTCCCCAACAGATTTCATATAAAACAATAACATCAGAGCGATAAAAAATATCTATAAGGACTACTACCTCTATGTATATAAAATTTCAAGAAAAGCGACTCGGTGGTTTAACAGTGAACGCGTAACGTACGGTCAGCGTTACTTTGGTATTTATAAGATTATAGTTCGGATCAGTACAGCACACACTCACAATGAAACCATGCACACATTCTAATCAAGTTTACAACGATACCGTTGCCAAACTTCAGATCTTTCGAGCGTCATACATTTGTTTATCTGAATGCACGTTGATAACGCCCTTTGGCAACCAGCTACTGCCACCCACCATTTTACCTAGACCCTCTCTTGTAATACATTAATTTCCTGTTTGTGTGTCATGTCAGAGATCTTATTGACTGGTCGCTGGCTTTAGGGTTGTCCATACAGTTTACGATGTTTTCTTTTTCCAGCTTTTGTATGCGGTTTCCAAAAGCAAATTCGCAACCGAGTCAAACTTAATGTCATCAAGTCAATGATTTGTGTAGATAAATTTAGACCTTGTGTACACAGCTGAAGTGTTACAATCACACAAAAGGTTATAATAATTACGAATCTGTTACAGAACATCTTGTCAAAATCTTTACCGACGTTAAGCAGCTTTTGGAATGCCAAGTACTTTAGTCCCTTCAACAAATAACATCTTGTAAAACCACAACATAACCCGTCAACGCGAACGTGGTAACTAAAACAAGCAACAGTTTAATCTCCATAACCTTCAACTTCAGAGTAACTCTTAACGCTGATATATTTGATTACATAAATTACACATAATATTAACGTATGAATGCAATATATTAAATCATGCGCGTACCATCCCTACAAACATCTGCTCTCTTCAATTAATGTTTTGTTACTCGGTGCTTGTGTTGCTAACCGTACACAGGTATGTGGCTCACTGCCAGAGGAATTACAATCTTATGCCTACGGAATAAGAATGAAATTGTTGTGTTATGACAATTTGTGCTGTACACTGAGTGCCAGCTTCGCAGGCGCTCGTTAAATTACGTTCGCTTCGATTTTGACACGTGATATTATGATAGTAATAACGTAATATTTAGTTCCGTAAACATAAACTTATAACATTTTCATAGATAAATATAAAAGTAATTGACGCCAGAGATAATAATTCTGTTAATTTTAAATCTGATTCAAGCCCTTATGTAGAAAGTCTAATACGAAATCGAAGTTAGAACAGTTAGATTCTAATCTAGTACGTTTAGAAGTTTCCGACTGCAGTACTTCCTAAATTGTTTCCAATTTAGATTTTCTGCAAACTGAATAGGGTACTAAGGGTTTGAAACTAACTGTCGTCTTATAATAGGAGAAGTTTGGTTAGATCCCGTTCAATGCAATTTTACTTTATATTTATGCAAAAATTGGTACAATCTTGAATATAAGTTACGCCCAAATCCAAATCAATGTCGTGTAAGAACGAAATAGAATCTTTGAACGTGATATAAAAGGAGATACAGCCACCTTGACCACACACGCACATCATCCAATACTTTCTATTTTACCACATTTCTTTTTCCGACCCACAAATATAGAAAACAAGTGAAAAATCGCACTTCATTAAAATTCAACAAGTCGCGTAAAAACGCGTTAAAAAAGTAACAGCGAACACAAACCACAGACAATAGTCATACATCATATCATTAAAAAAAGATGGCCTCAGACATAAACCACGTTCGCTCTCATAAACAACAGTAATCATCAGACCCATGCATTTTAAATAAAAAGCACAGATATCGTACAGCCCTTTTGAATTATTGAGCAATAGAAAATTTGTGGGCTATTTATTTCTATTCTAATTTGGGAACGAAGGTAACAGAGGTGTTTACCTTTCAGTAAATTGTATGATTCAACTGATGGAATTGTAGTATGGATTTGTAAACTTTGGCAAAGTATGATTAAGCCCTTTATAATGTACAACACATACACAGCGTAATGTAGGCCAAATGTTAATCACGAAGGACGTTCAGTTCAGAAAGATTGTTACATAATAACGGGGTACTGATTTTTAGCTGTTAGTGTTTGGTGGCTATTTGAAGGTATACTCCTTCCATTTTTAATATGCTTATTTAACGGTTACTGACCACTTGGTTGATTTATGAAGAATATAATATAACTAAGCTCTCTAGCTTCAGCTTTATCTAAGACAAAAATACAGTAAGTAATGAATTCAGAGAATTTTCCTTAAGTATAAGGAAAGGTAGACAGTAGACACTTTTTTAAGATCACTTATAAAAGTATTTTCTTGTCTTTGGATCGTTAATCAGAAAATATCCGGAATTATTTTTTTGTAATATAATCGTCATCAAGGTCTATCAGTTGATTTAATATTCGATTCTGAGTCGAAAAGATTTTCCTCATACTTAGAAGATTACTATACCTTTCGTTTTTCATACCATTTCACTACTTTGTCCTACAGCCAAAGAAATTGTCAGCCAAACCCATGTCTGGTGACGTCAGATAACGACAAGTCCCAGACGTCAAAGCGTCAAGGTGACGTGACCAGATATTTGTGGACAAATAATGTTAAAACACACGTGTGTAATAACTGTGACGTGGTCCCCAGACGGCTAATTTCAGACTGACCACATTCCATGCGGAAAGATTTAGAAAGTTATTGATACTAAATACCGTCGGCTAAAGAATTTTCTCAAGGGTAAAAGCTCCTTACAGATCTAAAGTTAATCTTTTTTTAGGTTCGTATAGAATAATTTACGTAATCGCTAAACTAACTATGATCCTTCAACAGTTAGTAGTAGGTTATTAATCACATCCATAGATAGGCTTTGCGGTTATCTAAACCACGAATCACTATATTATAGTAAAACTAATTTGGCTCAAATATTAGTACATGAAAGCTTTACCAATCATGTCCTTCACTTCAAGATTTGCCGCTACGCAGACGAGAATACTGTAAAATGTGATGTATCGGATGCATATGAATTGTTAATGTTTGGACGTACGCCCGTTGAGCTCAGTTTGGTAACTGATGAACGTCATCATGCGCTGATATCTGTTGCTGATACTAAATTGTTAATGCACATCGAGGTGTTTAACACAAAAACGTTACATATTGGTTTAGCTATAGAAATAGATTAGAGAAAGACAATTTCTAGGTGAACAAGTAAAATGGATGTGGGTCGAAAAGTTGCATCAACCAGAGAGAAATTCACTGAAGAGATTGGTTTACCCAATCCTCTCTCTACGTGAGCAATTTTAGCCAGTGCAGCTTTACTTAGTCAACACAAAATTCGGTGTACTAACATGCGAACTCTCGAAACTAACAAACTGAAACGACGAAACGAAAAGGCTTCTTTGACGCTTTATGGCTTTTACACACGGTGTATATATAAATAACACTTCGTACGACAAAACCTGTATCTTCTCACTTCATAAATAAGAGAAAAGAAACTTTTCTTATTATCATTGAGATGCAAATATTTGCGTATGCTCGCTTTATTATCTTCATACATTCCCGAGAAACTCTTGAACACTCGACTATCATGTGGACTGCGAGTGTATTCACTCCGCGCCTCCGATTTTATTATACATACGCCAACGGGATCTTTCATCAAAGCTAACACCACGGAAGCCATTTTGTTTGGTAACCCTTTGCATGCTTTTGTACTTATATGTATCCCTAGTGTACTTTTGAGCTTCGGTAACATGTATTGTGTCTGATGGCGTGTTGATTCCTGTCTTACGTAAATGTCTAATGGGATTTAGTTCGCTGTATTCAAGATTTTGTTATTTAATTGAGTAGTTAGCTTTGCTGAATTATATATTACGAGCTCTATTGAATTTCGATTAACTGAAACCTCTGAGGTACTTTCATGAATGTAAAATTAACTAATTTGAGTAGGTTATAACGGAAAGCTTCTTAGGAATCGCGTCTTCAGTTCCTTGTATTCCATTGTATTATGATTTATCTTCAATGACTTAATATATTTTGCATTTATATAACACTGTACCCATTGCAAAATTTCATTAAGTAATTTATGGAAATAATAAAAAATATTACATTACGCCACTCACTCATGTCATAATCTCCCAATTTTGAAGCTTGCAAAGCCCAACAGGAACTTCGGCAACCCCTTACAATTTTGCCATAATGCTTCGTAACGTTGGTCGATATCGAACGTCACAATGATTGATTGAAATACCAAAATACGCTCAAAATTCGCAGCACTAGCAAGTTGACAGCTAATTAAGAACTCGCATGTTTTGTGCCACCGTAAATTGTGTTGTGTAAACTCGGTCTTAGATTTTTAATGTGTATAAAGAAAATACAACCTTATTACTTTTGTATTTCGGTTCATGGTCGATGATGTTTTGTCAGGATCGCGGAAGCTTAGCTGTTCTAAACATAGTAAGTATTTTCGGAGTAAGTTTTCAGTTCTCTTGTGTAAGAGATGCTGTAAGTGTCTTAGTATGTTATTTATGTCCTATTGCTCCTTTTTTAGTGTCGCTTCCATTTCTTGTGCTTGTGATCTCAGTAAGTTGTTTGTCTCGAATATTCTGAGACTATGTTTATTATGTTCACTATTCATGATATAAGCATAGAGTACATGTAGTTTTTACGATCAGAACTATGTAAATACCAATGTAGGTATTACTTAAGTCAAGTTTTTTGCCTATTTTTTCCGCCCGAATCAGTAATTTGCTAAGGAGAATTAGACAAAGGATAGACGAAGATCACAAATACAAAAAGTAGCACAAAAAATACAAAGAGGCTTCATTTTTCTAAATAATTTCGTATCTAAAAGCGTCCATACAGATTTAGATTTCCGATAATAGCCTGCTAGCAGTATTTTCGGATAGCTTTCTAACTAGAAAGCGAGCCCTATCGATGCATTTAGCCACCGCAATGCCAAACATGTGGTTATTGGTTGTGGGTTCGACGCTCTGTTAATCCCATTTGGCCAACACTTAGCTATTTTAGTGGTTCGCAAATTGGCCTGTTCGTGCATTTGGATATTTCGAGAGGTCAGTAAATGTTTTTGTTTTCTAGGGCATTTTTGACGCCTACGTTACTGTGTTCTTCTAATTATAAATAATAACTGCTCAGCGTTCAACAAAACTTTATTGTTTTAGGATAGGTTTCTTGAAATCTTGAAAGTTGAGAATTAAAAACATTGTGAAAAATGTTCATTCTTTCTGTCTTCATTACTTCACTTTAAGTGAACTTCTAGTCCAACTCAGAAGGAAACCTTAATATTTTGGAAACCGAAAACCTTTCGCTCACACAACTACTATAAATCACAGTCTTAATCTAAACTAAGAAACTATAACCTTCCAATCTTTTCTAAAATCCCAGATGGACCACTTCAAATACGAAATGTAACACTTAAAACCTATGAGATCATTTGCCAGCCTATTTTTATGGTGGACATAAAACCCGACGATTCTCGGACTCAGAGGGACATCTCAATCTTGATTAGACACGAGTCACTGATTTTCACTGTTCATAAAACTGACAGCGCCCTGAAGTTCGACAGAATTGAAAATGACTTTCCTAAATGGAGATGATTATCGATCTTAAATGGAGGAACAACATTTTTGTTTTTAAGTAACTTTATGGGATCACTTTGAGTACAATGTTTTTAATCATATGTCAAAAGGTTTTTTATAAATCAATTAATGTATGAAATTGTAATAAAACCCTCTAATTCCATGTATAACCGAAATTATATAGATGTCTTTTTCGTATCATACATACATCAGCAACCCATTTAGTCCCATTGCTGGGCTCGGGTCTCCTCTCCTCAAACTAGAGAGCTTTTTCGTATACTTTCTTTATTTTCTTACATTTTTATTTTCGTATAATACTATTTTATCTATCATTTGCGACAAAAATACGTGACCAATAAACACCTTTCAGCTATTTATTATAAACTACTGAGCCTCGGTATCAAAATGTTTGGCCCACATTTCGAGTGCTTCCACATTGTCATTGTAATCAAATATATTGTAAGCGAGGCATCCTATCTCTGAAGTAATCTTTGTGTCGAGAGGTTCTGTCTGACCATTATGTCGCATGTCGACCGAAACTAGATCGTTTTTCACGGCAATTGTGAGGACGCCGGGAACCGGATGCAGGGACCCTTTTACCAGATTCTCTTCAAGATAGCCTAATGCGTTAAAATACCTCTATTTATTACTAGCAACGAACGTGCAAAGAATGATGATTGCTTCTGAGTTTCAGCACAAATTGAAAAAAATATATATCTTTTATTATATCGCTCCAAATCGTTCCAAGTTTATTGAAGAATTTTGTTTTCGTATTAATGTTCCAACTTCTAACAAATATTTTCGCCCGAGCGCCGAGCGTGCGATTGAATGATAAATGGTGTATAGATGATGAGCCTACCTAATGATAAAAGTGGCAAGCTATTCCCAAACGACCCTGCTGTATTAATTAAGCTTCGTTCATTGTGTAGGTGCGATAGATAGGTGTGACATGGATCCGTAGTATTCTATCAAACTAATGAAGCATAAGCGAAAATTGGAACAGCTTTATCTAGGAGTTAGTAACAATAAATAACAAGAAACGCTTACAGGTGTGGCTGATATTACTATCAAGATAGATTATAATTATCATGATTAGAATGAGTGTACCTAATTGTATCTGCTACTTTAATAATATTTCCCCAAAGGAGGATTTTTTTTATGACAATTTTGCGTCAGTAGATCATTTCATATTAACTAATGAGAACCACCTTCCGCTGACGTCAGTGTCCATTATTGACAGTATCCTGTTTAATTAAGTCGTGTAATTAACGATCATATTCCCAAAATACTAATTTTACAACTTGTTACTATTACTACATCCGCTATAGTACCCTCAATTTCATTTTCAACAGTTAAATATACATGTTCAATATTTAAGTCTCCTATATAAACAAACGTCAAAGTGTTATATTTATTTTGTAAAGCAAAATTTATACTGGGATTGGTATTTTATTTTAACAATTTATCATTCCGGTTGGTAAGTTCTCCGCCCATGGGACTCAGCCGCGTGAAGTGGGCCATTCCACCATACATTCTCGCATCGCCGATATTCCTGATAAAATGCGTATATTTTATGTACTCCATTATACGTACTTTGATCTATTTGCTGTGAAGTTTCCCGTCTTTATTGTAAATCAAGAAGATACTAAAGCCAACATATATATTGTATATAAAACAAAATATAAAGAAAATACGACTTTTATTGTAGCGGCAAATGAATTCAAATCCAATGTAGATGTTATGTACGACAACCTCAGGTTTATTGATCGGTTTATTTCCAGCGTTGCATTTTTTATTGACGATAGTGCTCTGAATATTTTATAAGTTAGAGTCGTGATCTAAATCTGCCACTTTTATTTCTTGAAACTCTAATCATGATGTACAATAAAGTGTTCAAAATCCGAGTAACGTTCTCCTTGGGCACTTGGGCACAGTTCGTACAGTATCGACATTCTATTTCCGTCGACACACGGTCAGACAGCTGTGCCGCTGTGACGCTCCATCAGTTATTCAGATATCGCCCATTGTACTACACCACGTGACGCCCAAGACCTTGGATACCTACGCTCAGAATGAACCAAATACCATGGATCAACATTAATAATGGGCTGAATTTTAATCAAGCATCTGTCAGAAATCTGCTAAATAAGAAAGTTTTTATACAGATTACAATAATCGATTTCAATATTAGTATATGTCATTGTGTTTTGATTGATTTATTACTCTTTATAAATCACAATATACTCGTAGTAACAATCGAATCAAGTTTTTTATTTCAACTACAATATGTTTTGATTAATTCCTCCAAGTATATCTACCGTACGATATTATGTTTATATGTTTTAGTTTGTATCAACATCATCTTCATGTTAATTCCTATACATGCCAAATTTAAATACAGACTTCCCAGGTTCGTCAATATGTGAATGATGCCTCCGGAGTTATGATCATCTACAGGACACGGTAACCATTATGGCATCAAATGACCCATATACTTTTTTGCCAGATTTAGTCGCTTCATCTTCAAGACAAAATAGACTTCTATTATTAAGAGACGCTATTGTCAGTATTTAAGTGCCAGGATTATTCTGTTTTTCAAATTAGACATGCTCGATTCGTGTTGTTTTGTCTAAGACGTCTAGGCAAATTTCCTCAAACATAATGTAAGTAGGCTCGACCACCCGAGAAGTCTTCATAAAATAACATATCAAAGTGTAATACGTTCTAAATCTTTCCGTGTGATCTTAAACAGATTATTATCGCTGACAGCGTATTCAATAAGCATTACATTGTTTTCAGTTTAATTCTTCACCTCAAACATGTTGGCAGTTTGGCACGTACTACAAATGTAAGCCCAACCTGTGCTTCCTTTGTTATTTGTGTTTAAATATGTTTATTTAAAACTGTATTATTGTGTCAATGATGTATTTGTTTATAGGCATCAAATCATGAACTTCATCCATCAAGGCCTTTAGCGTACTGGGTAACAATATCAATAAGAGATTTCGTTTAAATTTATCTAATCATTCTTAAATTAGAAAATGTATCAGGAATCGCTAGGTCGAAAATTCCATCGCTCTGAGTAAAGAAAAGAAAAATTTCAAAATAACTTAATTTTAATATTTGATAAAAACCAAAATCATCTGCTTGAAAGTTCCTATTGTTACAAACAATATCAACATCTTTTATTTTACCTTAATGACACAAAACTGTTTGCCTCAGTAAAAGTAATTTTGTAACGTCATACAACGCCGGTTTGGTAACACGAAGGTCGCTTCCACTGAAGAGTTCAAGGGCATTTCCTGGTGTATTCAATATTCAACTGCTGTATAGAGTTAGGGACATAACTACATAGCAACAGTTTCAATATTGGTATTAAAAATATTACTTACTATTGCTGTTAATGGGATTACGGTATTGTTGTTATTTTTAGCTTCCTGCGTCGCATCATGAAAGGTGTTGAAAATTTTATGCAAATTTATGTTTATCTTGATCTGTGAATTCGATTTTGATGCTTTTTATTTTATTGTTTGTAACGATTTATTATCGGTTTTGACATGGTCGGTGGCAACATAGCATATTTCATTATTCAGTATAACCACATAGCTTTTCGGGTACCTACTACCTACAGCCATGAACAACATCGACCATGTATTTAATGAATTCCAGTCATTTCAGAGTTATAAACTCTTCCGAACTGATTGCACTAAGCAATCAGTTTATTTCAACTGTCACGTTTTTAAATTCTATGTCAATAATCAAATCCAATTACACGTGAGAATCTTGAACCAAGCACAAATTACTTGTGGCTTGAGTATGGACACACGGAGTTGGGGCAATCAGAGTTGTGTCACGTCGTGTAAAGTGTACAGGCGGAGTCACAGATGTTAATTAATTATATTATTTATTCGGACAAATATTGGCGTCAGTCGGGTAAGTAAGTTGGCGCCAAACCTCGCTCGTGGTTCCGACTCTCCCAGCCTGTGCTATGTTTTTATCTCTCGATTTATGTTATATGTATGTATTCATAAATATTTGCTTCTATATAGTCCATAAACAATTTTTCTTTTATACTTCTGTCTTACTTCGTAAAGGCGACGACTTGGTAAAGGTTGCGGGTGGTCTTTTATTGCAGGCGATACTAAGTCGTGCACTGTGGCGGCAATTAGGTGAAGCCTATGCCCAGCACTGGACGGTATTAGACTGAAACGATGATGGTCTTTACTGTGAGATTAATTCTCAATCAAACTGAGCATCCTAACTTTAACAAATTCTTACAAAAACCTCATATTATATGTAGACGTTTATAATATTAATGGTTAGGACACTGACATCAGAGCTTTGAATTATTTATCGCCCGAGGGGTGAGCACAATTAAGTTTTCAGGGCGATCACCCGGCAGATTTTCGTAGAAATCGATACGAAAATTCGGTATTACGATGTAAACAATTTATTGCGAAATTTTGTATGCTACTGATTTGGCAAGTACTCTTCACTTTGGGCTGTGGTAACCGCATACCATCTACCACATAATAAACCTGTTTGCCATAGTAGCCAAAAAGTTTATCCTAATAATAATAGACTAAAATAATCATAATAGATTTATCGGTATAAGATTACCAGCTTAAGTTATCAGAATAAGATTCAGAATTATTTTATTTCGATAATAGATTATTATCTAGTTATATATAAATATCATAAAATGATTGATGGGGAATTATTAAAGACAACACAGTCCATTATCAGTTATTACTGATAATTATAGATGTTAATTATTGCTGTAATGATAGTTCGAAATATTAACTAGGACAGATTGTCGCAGATATGGATACGGAAGGATTTTAAGTGATATACATTTATGATCGAATTCTATTTATTCGCTTTTTCTTTTTTTTGATCTTTTTATACTTTGTCGTTATTCTTACTCTTTTTGTATGTCTTCTTCTTTCATCATCTTCTTTTTGTATGGTTGTTCTTGTTGGCCCTAAGCCGAAATAAACGAATTTTCTTTCTTTCCTTCTTTTTGTAACCTCTTCACTCTTGCATGCTAAAATAACTGTAAAACTTGAAGAAAAAAGTTTCTTGTGAATTTCACATTTCTTTAATTAAGCTACAATCTACCATAAAACGAATTCCGAATCTATAAAAAAATTATTCCATTCGCCCAATATAATAAATACAATATAAAGAATATATTGGTAACAAAATCGTTCAAAATGATGACTAGAATGATCTAGAATAAAATAAATAAATAACCCTTTTTTTCCTTAGCGTTGTAATTCCACAATTATTATATAATAATTACACAGAATGTATAGATTCATCAATAAAATTAAGACGTACATTAGAGGTCTAACTTTCTGCACGTGCAAAGAAAAATATCTAAAAATATACTTACCCTTACCTACTTCTTATTCATAGGAAATTACTTCCATAATGTTTATATTATTATTTCTATATAACGCACGCGAATAATGGGGGCGGTATAGGGAGAGAGGTTAGGTCACCATTTGTGTGGTATTAATACATAATTAGTAGCTCGTTAATAGTCGACTTAAAATGTCTTATTAATACTAATGAATGAGGACTAAGAAGTTTGTTGTGACGAGGTTAAGCAATGTGGGCGCAGACAAGATTTAGATGGAGGTGTGATATGTACCCCATACCACAATGCCAAGATTGAGTTTTAGGTGTAGAATCTTGAGTTAAATTAATCTTTAAGTTTATTGGGATTTATTTATGTAATTATCCAGGAATTTCTATTTTCTTTTCTCTTTCTTTTTCTTAAGACAAATCGCATCATTTTTGCTTCGCCAGTTGTTTATTAATTTATGTAATATACTTACTTACACAGTAATAAACTTGTGTAATTTAATTTCGACACAATTACAAGTACCTTCTACTCATACGTCATATTAATCCTTCGCGGCACATGTCAACAATTTCGGTTATGTATCTCATATTTTAGGTTAAGAACCTTTCTTTTTCGGTGTTAATTAATTGCTAAATCGTTATAAAACACTTCATTTTAATTATTATGAAATTATAATTTAAAACATAAGCTCTTAGAGTTACAAAATCGAATGAATCTCGTAAACCATTGGCGTGATACCCTTCTGCTTACCTCTTTAGTGATAAGGCTTGAGCGATGATTGAGTTATATTATTTGGCTGTTCCTTATTCGTATGTAATAAACGATTTTGATCACTTAGTACATAGATACGAGATAGTTTATCGCAATAAAAGCGAAAGATATCAAGGGCAATCTTGAATTTAATAGTAATTAAGCAGAAGACGCAAATTGGCAGTCGACAAATCTTTGTGTGAAATCTTGGATTAACACAGAGGATGTTTCTCATCCCGGTAATGTGTTCCCGTGGGTCACGCAAGGTACTGCGGAAGCTTGCCTACACACGTAATACCGAAATCAATACCAGAAACGTTTTCCCTACGTATTACGAGTTTGCGTAATATTAAAACCGGAGGGTACATTGACTTCACTCAATATTTTACGATGGTTCCGTGCCGTTTCCTGTTCGATATGCTTCTCATACATTTATACTCTACTCTATAGATATATCTACACACAAGTGTTAGCGTATATCCTATCGTTAGGCAGGTTGTTCACTGTCTTGGAGTATCTATAATTAATATTGTTTGTATATTGTCAGTTTCTTTTTTGTTCTCTCTAGATAGAGGAGAGCCCAGCAGTGGGATATTGGGTTGCTGATGATAATGATGATGTATGCCAGTTTGTGACTAGTACGACCAAATAGCATGGCTAATACTAAGATGATTCTCTTCGCTAAATTTCTAGACTTCTAGACTATTCCACAATGTAATGTTTATTAATAATGAATTAAATCACTTTATTTACTAAAAATGTGGTACAAAAGCTTTTATATATTATTAATTTATAACGAAACAAACACATTTTGGGTGAAAGTATTAAATGAATTTGCTTAATATGTTATGCCACTGCGGCACTTGTTTGTTACTCCTTAATAAATATTTACATAGGTGTATTGTATTCTTATAAGAAAATAAGTCTTTTTTTTTAAATATCTAAAAGCACATCGTATACGATGAAATATTATGTTCTAAGATTGCTGTATCTCATTGTGGTTAGACTATTGTTAATTAAAAGATTATTCTCCTCACATCTTTCTTCTAAACGCGACGAATATATGTAATTTCTTTTTCTGGTGTTTTTGGCAGTCAAACAATTAATTGCTCCATCGTAATAATTGAAACCTTTTCATAACAAATTTCCTCAGTTTACGTGATATGTCCGGAATGCCAAACATCTAGTACCTACGATCTATTTCTGCCGTTCAATTTGCCAAGAGAATATAACACGGGATTTCGTACATCATTGTTTGTGGGACAGTTTACACAAGAACTTCTAAAACAAGAGTTACGAGGCGATTAAATGAGATTGTCCAAACAATTTGATGCAGGTCTTGTTTCTTAAAAGAACACCTTGTTTCTGTTCTTATTCTGAGTAAATAATTCTCTTAAAACTCTTAAAAACATGATGCAGTTTTATCTGTTCCACGAACTCGAATTTAAGTTAAGTATGGAATTCTGCATATTGAAAAGTCATCCTAAATAAACAGTTCGCATCTACGACGCTATAAATTCTGAGGACTTTTTCATAAAAGGGCAACTACGAATTTCAAAACTATCATTCTTGCATTGTTGCAGTATATAATATAACTAGTATATCATTTTATTTTTTGTTACAGCTTCTCTCCGACGCTAATTAAACCGGTCCCGCTACAAGAGAATATTCTAAATCAACCAAAAACCTGATCAATTACTATAACATTTTCGCGTAGCTAGATCACTAACCAAAAATAGGTGTATAAATTAAAATTCATCACAAGGCGTACCGTACTAAATACAAATATTACATCATGTAGGCGCCAGCGAGCGGCAGGTAAATACTGTTTGTATAAAACATTCAAACATGGCTCCCTCGTAAAACTGATGAATTCGCAACGTCAATCCACGTATTGACGGTGTTGTGTTCAGCTGGATTTTTACCTTCATCCCATTCGTTCAATCGATTTTTATGATGCGAATGGAATAAACATAAAAATACTTAAGATTCTTTTGAGTTATAGCCGAATTTCATGGTTTCTGCAATATTAACATAATGGGCATAGTAAGATTGTGATTTGATCTTGCTAATAGATATATTCGTTTACAGAGTTTCTTTAAGAATCAACAGCAGCAAAGAAAATTAGGGTCTCCTTAAGCTCCCAAATCATTTGCATAATTAGAGAATAAAAACGATATTATTACTCAAATTTTAAACACATAGTCATGTTCATTCACTACTTCCATTTGAATGAATTTCCATTTTTAAAAATTCTTATGTAGGAAAAAATAACTCGACAAAATCTGTGCCTACATGAAAATTACATTCATGGCGTGTTTGCGAACATGCAATTGCATTTAATATGTATTAGTAACACGAAGTGTGAATGAACTGAATTGTTAGGCGCTTAACATCTAAAAATAACTATTTTCAGTATGTGTTTACTTTGTAGTTGGGTGTTTGTGGTATACATCTTGAGAGGGAAAATGCTTTTACGCATACCGTAATGTTACGTTTGGGGAAGCTGGGAAGTGAGTCCCGTATCATAAAGCCAGAATACACACAGTAAGGCTTGTTATTAACCGAACCACAAAGAGAACGATATTTATTTTAGAGAATACAATTTCAATATTTTTATTTTTGTTACCACAACGGTGGAAAACAAGGCGTAAAGCGGTTACCATAGAGCGTAGTCTATGGACTACTGAATTAATGCACACATGCCGCTCAAAATATATTGGTTGTATAAAACACTTGTCTTTTTCTCGTCTTGCTGTCGCGCTAGTGGATGCATCAGCGACCTTGGTGGCGTTACCAAATTAGTTTATCTTTTGTTTGTCCTTTTCATGTGGTTTATGCAGCTGATGAGATCACGCTAATTTCCGGGAAATAAAACATGTCTATCATTTTTGAACGAAGTTAATGTTTTGGTTGCAAATGAATCACTAGACTAATGCGGCACTTTTTTACCAGTTTAAGTCGCATGTTTCTTACCCTAGCATAAGCTATGGTTATTTATTATAACCAAAACCATCACGCCAATTTCCCTAAAATGGTGCCACCGGACGTCTCGGCCAGAAGTCACACCCACTTCCCTCCCTATTTAAGTACCGAATAAAAATACAAACAAATTCCCTTTTTACTCCACCCTCCTCGAAGCATAACGCTAAATTTATTTGGCAAATTACAAGATTCAATTCAGTGAACAATTCGAAAAGGGGAGGCAGGGCAATGCTGAAGTTTTCCTTTGAATATAACAAACTCTTTTTGTCTTTGACATGTGTTTACTTATCGACCTTTTAAGATAATAAAGAAAGCTTTGGTTCGTTTAATTGTTGCATTTCCGTAATTAAGATTACATAAAGTGGTAGCAATCATGTCAACTGCTTTTATAGTAGTGTTACGATTTCCTCAATTAGGCTTGTGCAGTAATAAGCCCCAGATTAATTTATGACAAAATAAAACGTAACTGACTTATCGAATGGTATTATTGACTGCAATATACACACTTCAGGTTCAGTAGAGAACGGCTTGGGAAGAAAAATGACTTCTACTAACCTTACTATACTTATAGTTAGCAGTTAGATATCTTTGTTAATGGCCACTTGTGAGAGTCAGCAGTAGTCTAAGTGTAATATTTTAAGCGAAAATAGGCTTGCTATTGACAGTTTCTTTATCATACGTTTATTTTCGATACAAGAATTAAAGAAAAATGTATACGTATCTCAACACTGGTGATAGTATCACTGTCAGCAGCAGTGGCAACGTGTTAACAATTTTTGGCGACTTTCCAATACAGTTACTGTCGCCAAGAAGTGTTTACACCGTTCCACTAGCACGCCAGTCGCCATTGCTGGCATCAGCTATTGGGATACTTATACGTGTAGCTGCTTTTCTCCAAATAATAAAGAAAACATTACTAGCTAGTTACTTGGTAGAAATTATTCATTGCTACTATTTATATTTTAACTTTATTGATTAATTTATAGTCACAGAATTAAGAGCCTAAACGCATTGAATTGATCGATAATATAATTTAATTCGTTAAATGACCTTTATTCCAATGAAATGAAAATTCAGTATTATCTTTAATTTCCTTGCTCCTAAACTTAAACAAATCACTGTCTTACATCAAAGATCCCGCTAATAAATCAGAACAATCGCCGAGCAGTCCCTTAAGCCCATCTCATCCCAAATTGCTTAATAAGTAATTTTCAAAACCCATACTCGTAACTCCCTTTCGATGGAATTAAAATTTCCATCTTTCAATCCTCAAAATCCTTAGGAGTACGTAACTGTGATGATAAATATTCATAGAAGGACGGGACCCCGGGCATTTCCTAAGTAACTAATAAATTCACAAATTTAGCAGACGAGGAAACA
This sequence comes from Laspeyria flexula, assembly GCA_905147015.1. Lineage (NCBI taxonomy): Eukaryota > Metazoa > Arthropoda > Insecta > Lepidoptera > Erebidae > Laspeyria > Laspeyria flexula. The sequence continues at coordinate 1,137,811 of LR989974.1, forward strand.
AGGATTGTGAAAAAAATGTTTTCGTAAAATTTGTGGATTATGGCGTATTATCTTGGATTTTTATGTAGGAACCTATGAGGGCTTTTATTAGGCCGTTTTGTGTGGGTACGTGGTTGAGATCGATATTTTTACAAGGTCACTGATTCACACGGCGAGTTGTACAGGCTGCATGACAAGGCTAGCATTACTGCTGAGCTGGTTAGAAACACAGCAATTTAATTGTATTTTATAAAGATACACTTTGACGTTGTTCTCATTGCGCGATTGATTTCGGCAAAGCAAAATCGTTAGCTTAAATAGATGATTCGTCAAAGAAACTGCACACAGCAGAGATTTTGAAACAATATTTCTTTTTTCCCACTAATTAGTTCGGTACTCATAGCAACATCGGTAATATTTATATAATATATTTAATGTCTGGCATTGATCGGAGTTCGATGCCCCAACAGTTAATATTAAACAATCAATCAAACAAAATGATTCACATTTGTGCGTGATTGGTATGATTGACAGCTACGGATATCAGGGGATTAGGAAAAATGGTAAAATGTCTGCTGAACAAAGTGGAAAATTAAACTATTTTTTATCATAAAATACTGCTACATTTCTCACTTGAATTGAATTATATCTTAAGTCATAGGTCGGTTAAGTGCTAAATCTAATTAGATCAGGCCGTTAATTTCTTTAAACAAAGATTTTATTTCTTTTTAATAAAGTGTCTGTTCTCGGTTCTTTGTCCTCTTTTGAGCTCTTGATACGATTCAACTCCAAGTTTTCCTTTCTCTGTTCAATTTTCAGCACAACTAAAACCTATGATATAGAACGGTCTGATTCGCAATCAATCGTTTCATTCTCCAGTATAAACTTTATTACTGCATTGCTGCGGGTATTTTTTGCGCTATCAGCTATCCGTCTTTACGTGTCGCCTTCACAGCTCTGAAACTTTTATGATAACAATGGGTTAGACAAAAAAGAGCTTTATTCATAGAGTGATAGAGATTTCGATTACAAGGTCTATTTATGAAGCAGTAAAAAACTATTCTATTTTTATCTGAACTAAAAGTTGCAAGATTCATATATCTGTATGATGAACATCAAACGTATTCGAATGTAATATACTAATTAGTAAGTGACGATAAACTTTATCAGTCTTTTTTATAACATAGAAAATTTTATAACAGTTAAAAGAAAATTAGATAAAATTTATAAACTTACTTGAATCAGCAAACGAATACCCAAAAATAAATATAATTTCAGAAAAAACAATAAGAATTGTGTTCTATTTATGACCAAAAACAGTCTTAAATCTGAGTAACACAGCAATATTATCCTTTCTATCATTTATGTTCATCAGACCCTTTTGAAATGCGCTGTTCTGATTCCAGTAAAAACTATGTATCTTAAGCTGGATAGACGAAGCATCACCACAAACGATCATCATTGTCTCCAGGTCTCAATATACTTTAATATAATAATTTATTAACGTATTTTTTATATTTGTCTCCAGGTCTTAGCGGTTCAAAAGCGGACCTGCAGCACAGGCGCGAAGTGTTCGGTTCGAACTTAATCCCGCCGAAGCCCCCCAAGACGTTCCTCACGTTAGTCTGGGAGGCTCTGCAGGATGTCACCCTTATTATCCTCGAGGTGGCTGCTGTCGTCTCGTTAGGGTTGAGTTTCTACAAACCGCCAGATGACCCCCTTGATGCTGGTGAGTAACCTGTTCCTGTTTATATGTTTCTGTGCATGGAAAACTTTAGAATCGTATCCTCAGTGGAAGAAAAGCTTATATGTATATATGATACGTTTTGTAAATTTTCATAAACTGACATTGGGATAGGGTTTAAAATTACCAAATGGTCTTATCCTTTTCTTTCAATGACGATGCGAATGAGTTTAAGATTACGGCAAGTTTAATTAGGTGAATCGTTCTTCTGTTTGGACTTTAGTAATAAATTAGGAATTTGTGGACTAAATGAACTTTTATAAGAATCCTAATATTGCCAATCTGTATTTGTATATATTACTAGATCATGAACAAACACTAATTAATTGAAAAGTTTTCGTTTCCCTTGTTTGACAAAGACGTTGCATCTTAATAAAAAAATATGCAGAATCATCATCTACGAAAGTGATTTGTCTCATTATGGAATTTATCTAGAACATTTTACACAAATACTCTCTAGATCATTTGTTTCAAATACATAATGTCCATCAATTGTAACATTACGATTCTTTTTAATATGTTCAGTTATTCCGTAACAGTTACTATGAGACACCAGCCGGTCGCGTTGTCGATCGATCGTCAAATAACTCATGTGCTTCTTGAATTATTCAAAGACAATTTTTTGTCTTGTGTTTTAACGCGAGACGAATGAAATATCTTGATATTAGCAAAACATTTGCATACAATCTGATTTTAAACACTGATTTTGAACCGAAATGAGCTACTTACTCTGCGAAATAGTTCATCATCATCATGTCAACCCACAAACGTTTCACTGCTGGGCACGGGTCTCCTCCAAATAATGTGGAGGGAATTTAGCCTACTATACTACGCTGGTATAGAGTTTGTTTCCAATTTTCCTTTCTTGCAGTGCTCGTGTCTGCCTAAGGTTACTCCTTAGTAGCCTTTTACGACACCCACGGGTTGAGATGGGGTAGTGACATTATGTATTCTTAATCCGTTACTACACGGAAAATAGATACAATATCCAATTTATGCGATCCTATTCTAACAATTCGCGAAGATGATATGTGTGAAAAGGAAAGCTTATTATTTTGATGTTATTCTGCAGAGTAAGGAGCCGACAATGATTCTAAACCATGTTTAAAATATATTTCACGTAAGGAATCGTGGCTAGCCAAAATGTTCAATGTAAATAGCTTTGCTATAATGTGATACATATGTGAAAGTAAATATAAATTTTATTTTTTTTGGGTTTAACGAATATTGCCTATCTATGATGAAGAGAATTAAATAACTACAAAATACCATACTTAAGTTATCGCATACGAGTGCTACAAAACTAAGGAGTCTTTACATACAACTCTCTTAAAGCACTTGCCATAAAACCTTCCAATTAATGGAGTATGTGATTCTGCATATGTTTTACTTCACCATAGATATGAATAAATAGTAAATATCATATTTCTCTTCGGTTTTTTTAGATATTTGTCATGGTTTTTCAAAGGGTATATACAATATTTACGTTTTCAAAACTATTACAAATATCTATCACTTTCTTTAATGAATGTGACACAACAATCTTCTTATAAATAAGAATGTTGGCAGTCACTGGAATTTGAATCCTAATTATTTACTTATAACTTTGAAAATAGATGAAAAGGAAGCGCAAAAATGGTTGGTTGGATAATAATTAAGTAGTCTTGAAAGCATTAGGCAGGGACTAGTATGAAATTATTCACTAACCGTTGCGGTCTTCAATTTCAATCAATTTTCAACGTTAACAACGAATAATTAAGATTTAAAATGTCAATAAGCCGTATTCTTTGTATCGTGCATGTATCTAGCATACCTTAGTAAAAAGGTAATGTATATTAATTGATGTATTTTTCCTTTTCAATAACAATATGGGAACATTAGACGACCCTGGTAAGAATATGTGATGTAGACACACGATTGTCCGTTGTTTTAGTACTAATTATAGGTATTTAAGGCTTCTAGATACCATGAATCCAAAATTCCCTTACACTGAGTCCTTGCAACTAAATCGATATCAATTTCTGTTTGTCGATTGTTTGTTTGTCGAATGTGTTGTCTTGTATGTTGGGGCCAAATTCTTAATGACGTAATTGAACATAGTTAAGTTACGTATAGTTTTTACGTTTAAGTTGGTATATGTGTGATTGAAGTTAAAATGTATTTATAAACACGTGATGCTGGGAGCACTTTGTGTCTGTTAATTGTATGGTTATAAAGTCCCCGCGACACAGGACCTGTTCCATTGTGGGAGCATTGTATTTAAAAAAAAAACATTACAGAACATAGCATCACGCCTTTTTCCCCGAAGGGGTAGGCAGAGGTGTTTCACACCCAAATTTCGCACAGCTATGTTTGGTCCCATGAAATAGGGGGCGAGCCTATTGTCATCTACCGGGAACATTTTGTTTACCAAACTCCGGGAAAATCTCCATACTGGAATTTCATGTTAGAAAAGTCCAATTCCTACCATTTTCACCCGACCCGGGAATCGAACCTGGGACCTCTTGCACAGCAGTCGTATGAACTTCCCGCTGCGCCACCGAGGCAAAAAAAAGAAAAGGTCAAATTAATTTTCTTACTGAGGACATTAGATATGTATCATTGATTTAGTTTTCAACATCACAACTATGTTGCAAGCGTTATTACAAAGAACGTTATATGTCTGAATAGACTGAATTATGTCAATAAACATAGTAACGATTTTAACTGCAACATTTTGACCGATATTAAAATTTACTGCACCAATATGCGGTCGTCATACCAACTCAAATGTAAAACACTATAAGTACGTAAATAAGTTTCTAGGGTGTAATATTTCACGTGGTCATACTGAATCAATCCTGTGGTCAAAACTCCACATTTACTAGTTGATACTCATAATACTATAAATGCTCATTTACATAGTACAAGTTTTGTAACTCAAGGTTTTTTCGATACAATAAAAATGAAATGAAAACTCGTTTTTTCATCTAGGTTACAAAGTAACACTTATGAAAGTCACAAATAAAGAATGTAACTGTAGTGTAAAAGTAGTGTCAGCAAATTTGCCTACGGCTGACGGGGTGGAGCAGAGAATTAAAAAAATGGATAGTTAGAAAAACCGAACGTATGACTACACCGCTCTGCCAAGAGTGACAACGACTGAGGAGAAGAAGAAATAGCAGTACACTTACCTTAACACGTTCACTGTTCAGTGCTCCACACGTTAGGACACAATGAAACTTAATGACAAGTCCGTGGATAATCACTTGGGTCACATGGTGCATACAACTTTGAACTTTTTAGACTCGGACGTTAAATATGTTTTTAAATACAGCACTAGACAGTAAACGTGTTTAACTTGTGCCATGTAAGCGGGCCTTTATTAAATATACCAATACTAATTGAAATGAGTAACTGACAAACAATTTACCGAGACCACGTAAAATGTCGACTACAGAATGCAGTTCCAGAACTGTAAAATTGTTACGATCAGTAATACGGACATTAAAACATTATACCCATAGTAATGAGGCATGTTATTGGTTTAGTTGCTCACTCGTTCTTAACCACTGTGTTGAATGCGCCCTTTCTTGACCCCTGTTTGACTGTATGTCTGTCTGCTTGTTTGTTGTTATAGCCAAAATTTATACGTCAATTTTGGCACTTTGATTCCATAAACTGAATCTAAAACTTTTAAATAAATAAATTCTGGCTGGAAGGAAAACGTTAAGAAACATGAGGTGGTGTTAGTGGTTCCTGATACGATACGTGGGGTCATTGACCGTGATGATGCGTAAATATTTAGTCCTCAGCCCTCACTAATAAATCAGCTGATTTTAGTCGTATAAAGAAAGCTCACTTGAAGCAAATTAAATTATTTTTTTAACCTTAAATCACCACTATTATTTCAGTATGATGCATAAAAATAAATAGCTTTTTCTAAAGTGAACTTTAAGATCTACCACTATCTGTATTCTATTCAGCTTCGTTATATTAGAAATCCGAAACACCACTATTAAGTTTCATTTTCGTAAACACATTTTCCTTCCACTTAGTACATAAAAGCAAAGTAAATAAATCGAAGTCGACGGCATAGAAATCAACGTCATAGTTGAATACATAATGCGATATAATAGTTCCTGACCGTTATTGAGGCATATCAAGATTCACTGAACTGAAAAGAATCTACATAATGTCTTTGTGAAGGTTTTAGTGCCATTCTATTGAAATACAATCGATTAATACAAAATTAATTTAAAATCTTCATCTAAAAGTTAAAATGATTAATAAATATTAATTTAAAATCTTCGTCTAAAGATTTTTTATATTAATTAATGTACAGTCAGTATCAAAAATAGTTGAACATATCCATAATTTCAAAACGCATGAACTTATACCGTAGGCATCATCATTACAACCCTATAAATAAATTTCCCACTGCTGGGCACAGGTCTTCTTCAAACATTTTGGAGGGAATTTAGCCATTTACCACGCTGGCTAGACGGGTTGGTATAGGGTTTTATTTCGAATTTTCGTTTTCTCGCAGTGCTCTTACTGCGTAAGGTTAGTCCCTTAGTCGCCTTGTACGACACCCACGGGTTGAAATGGGGTAGTGACATTATGTATTCTAATTCCGGCACTACACGGACGAATATATATATACCGTAGCATACATATATTAATTAACAAGACTAGTGCCAGAATTGAATTACATGCGTTTTGTAATTATGGATATGTTCAGCCACTTCTGATGCTGACCGTACTATAGGCAATGAATTCGGTAGATGAAAACGCAGTCGTCTAGCTGAACATTAATGATGATTGATAAACCATCTCAATTTAGAACCCACAATGCAAGTTTTTCAAATCAAGTGTTATATTATCATCTCTTGTCTTGTATAGAAGACAAGGTCTTGAGTTTCTGACACGCGCTTTGTTTAACTTGCATCCTATAAAATACATACTATAATACCTTCACCAAAGAAGTTTTGCAAGAGAATGTTATCCATCTTAGAAGAGCACGAGAAATAAAATTATATCAAATATTCGTTTGATTGCGATAAAAACAGTCTTCCCCGCTTCTCCTTACCACGTAGAAGTTACTACACACCCTTACTAAGCAAGAGGCAATAAAAACAATCATAAACCTTACGTTAACTAGAATAAGGTAAACTTTCCACATTTCATTTTTCAGTCATCCGCCTGTTCTCTTCTAAATGTGAGAATGTTAATTGCTGATTAGTCAAGTCCACAACGAATGATCCAGCGCACTTCAAAGGCACGGATGCCACGCTCGATCCAAGCGTACGAGTTTAACGTACGATCCTTGATCCTCAATTGTGGATCACGAATCAGCGATCCAAAATGGATCACCCAGTGTAGACCTATAGCTAAATTTCCATGAACATAATACACTAAACCAACTTATCCTGCTGCATTAACATTCTAACAATTAGTTCACCAATGAATATTACAGCACCGACCCTATTAAATTCAATGCCACTCCATTATTGGACCTGTGCTCCACCTGATACGGTTTATAGCATCTTCTCTCTCTTTCTAACACTTACTCTTGCCTATCTCTGTCTCTCTCTTGTACACGTTTTAGTAGTGATTGGAATAGAGTTGTGTTAGCCGTGTTATTGATGGTGTTGGCCTTTTTGGGAAATTAGTTTTTCAAAGATGTTTTGTCGATGAATTGTATAGTGAATGGTATTTGATGTTTTAAGGTTATTTGTATGACTATAATGTAATATGGACGTGTTTGTCTATAGTTTTTTTATGGCCTCAAATATCAAGTTACTTTTAAACATGTTTAATTTGAGCATATTTACTGAACACGTTTAGCATGTTATGAACATCTTAATAAAATAAATAAAAAAGCCTTTTATTCCATGCATTACAATCCTCTTATTTCAAATACAAATTTATTACACCTAGTTATTAAATTAAATTATATTGATCTATTTATCAATTTCTATTATTTTTTTTATATAAAAAAAAAATATGAACATCTTAATCAAAGTGAAATTTAATAAAAAAATCTATCAAGACTGTCTCTTATCTTTACCCAAGCTTTGCCTGCTACAAAATCTGTTCCCAGCAATATGACTGTTTATTAAATCAGCTGAAATAATATAAATTAGTAATCAATCAAAACTTCGCCGATAATTTCGCTCCTTTAAAAGAAAGTGCAAAATGTTCCAAAATGGACGAGTAGCGTTTTCCATTTTTCACCTTTTTCCATTGAAAATACAGTTGACTATTTTGAACAAAAATATAAATGATAATTAGCAATGCCATTCAAGTTTATTGATGTGCTACTATTGGCATCCTTCCACTAATTAGTCATTCATTGTGCATTGACACCTCACTGATACATTGAGCTCCTTATCGGCACAAGGTAGCTTTTCCATCTGACACAAATCTCACTCACTGACAACGAAAACCAAACCTTTTTATCCTAAAATTAAAGTTTAAAGTTCAATGTCTTTAAAGTGTTTGTTTGTAAAATTTGTTACCGAACCTGTTCCTTTACGTGATTCACATAGTAACGTTTTTAGTTCGCAAAATTGTTATTCATAAGTTTTTATTTAAAAGTTTATAATACATTTTGTAATGTTTCCAGCACATCTTGACGAAGAGGAAGGACACTACCAATGGATCGAAGGTCTGGCGATTTTAATATCTGTGATTGTCGTCGTAATAGTAACAGCATTCAACGATTATACGAAAGAACGGCAATTCAGGTGAGTTGGGAATATTAGCCACCTAAATATAATTATTTCTTTTAATTCTCTACTTTTCTCTTTCATTAAGATACGTAGCGTTAAATGGCAATAATATAATTAATTTATTAACGACGAATATTACGATGCCTAAACAAGTTTTCTTTGGGTTATTTGTTTTTTTTTTTTTTTTCATTATTTTAATAAAAAATTTATTAACCAAAGAAAACGATAAATCTAATGCGACCCTTGCCGCATGCGTAAACATAAATACTGCCGATGATAGCCAAAGTTGTCCATATCGATTCCTAGTGATCGATTAAAGGGGCTCCACAGATTAAGGGTTCGCCGGACGAAATCAGTCTGTCAGTTAAACGCACAAGGTCACCTAATGGGTGATCATCATGATCATCATCATCATCATCAGCAACCCATTAATGTCCCACTGCTGAGCTCGTGTCTCCTCTATCTAGAGAGCTGAGAGGGTTTTTAGGCCATAACCTTCAATCGTCAGTTACTAATATTGTGTTATTATAATTTCCAGAGGGCTGCAGTCACGGATAGAAGGCGAGCACAAGTTCGCCGTGATCCGAAGCTCGGAGGTGAATCAGGTGCCGATCAGCGAAATAGTCGTCGGCGATATCTGTCAGATCAAGTACGGTGACTTGCTGCCCGCTGACGGTGTGCTGCTGCAGAGCAATGACTTGAAGGTATATGTACATTTCAGCTTGTTAGGCCTTAAAGATTATGTACAGTCAGCCAACTTGCTGCTCGACCATTTTCTATGTTTTTGTTCATTATGATGAAAGTTCAATACCAATTGACATGCACGAGTCCACAGTGAAGCGTTCAATAGTCCGAATAACACAGCACAGGTAGTTTTGGAAACTGGTCAAGCAAGAACTTGGCTGATTGTACTACTCCCGCATTAGGGAACACGTCCACCCTGTGTCACGGGGGACTATATAAACATACAAATAACGGACACAAAGTACACCCAGACTCGAAACAAAGTCTAAGAATAATAATATAATCTATCCCAAGAACTATCAGGTTGTGGAATGAACTCCCTAACGAGGTTTTCCAAGGGACTACAGTATGGGGTTCTTCAAAAAAGGAGTGAATAGGTTTCTTAAGGGTCGGCAACGCGCTCGTGATGCCCCTGGTGTTGCAGGCGCCCATAGGCTACGGTAACCGCCTACCATCAGGCGGACCGTACGTCTGTTTGCCACCGTCTTGTTTTAAAAAAAAATCTATGAGTCACACAAATATTAGTCTCGGACTCACGACATTGTCACAGCGATGTTACTGACTATATTGACTACCTTAAACGTACGCCAGTGAGCTGGAAAGTCTTTAGGGGTCGACTGGCAGTACGCCCCCAGTGTGTCATCTCTGATACATCTTAGTACATTACAATATCGTTCAGCCCTGCTCTTTGTTTGACAAGCTTGTTTCTTATATCCTTCGAAGTTAGCTTTTAGTTTTTCAAAGCTCTCCAACGTGATTATACTTGATTTTAAGGAATCCCTTTCTAAAGAAATCCAATTGATAGTCTGTAGGTTATGGAGAGAGGCAGAAGATTGTTTGATTTGCAAATAAATTCGCTAATTATATTATTGTCTAAGGAGCTGAATTTACTATTTTAAAAGATGCAGAGTTTATAGCTATTGTCGAATAATGTTGCCAGCTAACTAAATGTATGAAAAGACAACGTAGATCAAATGAAAATTATTTACATCGGCAATGACATAGATAAGCAAAAAAGACCATAAATAAACCCATCGCAACTGTCTATAAATAATAAAATATATAAATATGCTCGAACGATACAGGTTGGTGATAACCTAGTGAATCTTATCACTGTTATCAGTGTTTGATCGCTAAGGCATTCGTTTTTATCAATTGACGCACGTTGTATCAATAACAAATCAGATATAGGACAAATACTACCTGCCGGTGGATATACACCTGTATTGATGTATGGTGGTGAACTAGGTGGAAGGGGACGCTCCCTAAACTTAAAATTGGTAGATGCTGTTTAGTAATATTTGATACAGTGGTTCTGAAAACAATAATTATTGATCCACGGAAAGAACCTCTGTGCTGAGACTTGATTTGCCAGATTTGTTAAATACCATGTACCTAATAGGGGGCGAGCCTATTACTTTACCGAGCTAGACGACGCCGGATGTAATTTTTTTAATCGACTCGGGCATCGAACCCAAGACCTCTTGCATAACAGTCGTACTCATTTATTATGAAATGTGGTAAACATTTATCAATTACAAATATGTGTCTTAAGACTGTAAGTATTTAGTAATGTTGTATTGGCAAATAATAATAAATACGTCTTCAAGTGGTTATTAACTCATGATAGGTGCAGTGTAGCAGCTTCTAGTTTCTACCTATATGAAATACTAGATATCGCGCGGGGCTTCATTCCCGTCGCTTTTATTTGGCCACTGCTCAGCGCCTATTAGCCGTAGGGTGATGTTATATAGCCTATAGCCTTCTTTGTTAAATGGGCTATCTAACACTAAAATCATTTTTCAAATCGGACCAGCAGTTCCTGAGATCCTAGCGTTCAACCAAAAAAATAAAAAACTCTTTATAATATTAGCGAGTAGATAGACGAGTCTGATCTTATAATAAAAATAATAGACGACAGCTTTAAAAAATCTTCACTGACGTCTTCAAATTAATTTTAATCAGAAATGCTTATCATGACTTTTACGACATGTCGCAAAACATGCCCAAACGAGTTTGGGTGTGTGTTGTTCTCGCCATGGGTGACTAGCAACGTGATGATATTTAAATTGCCACGCCCAAACAATGAAGGCCATAAATTGCCTAACTCGTAAAAAAATTTACTTGTTTCTAAGTAAGAGTTTAACGACTTAAAAATCAGACCAAGCCAAAGAACAGGTCGACAATTTATTACGAGTATTTTAGTATTAAATACAAGACAACTATGCCGTGTCAGACTTCTAGTTTTAATACAACTAAAGAAAGCATGGTGTCGGCTTTTTGCCCTATAAATTCTTTCTATTAGTTTTACAACCTTGCCGCCTGCTGCAGTCTCCGGTCACAGTCATTACCGGCTGCTTACACACAAAAGCTCCTACGAGAACCCTAAATTAATTTTTAACATAGCAATCATTTTAACCCATAAACGATCCACTACTGGCAGGGGTCTTCTCCAAAGTATGTGGAGGGAAATTAAGCTACCATACTTAACGTGGTATACCATATACCACGCTAACCAGCTGGGTTGGTATAGAGTTTGTTTCGTTAATTTTCCTTTTCTTGCAGTGCGGACAACCGCAGAAGGTTACTCACATAGTCGACTTTTACGACACCCACGGGTTGAGATGGGGAAGTGACATTATGTATTCTTAAGCCGACACTACTCGGATAAACACAGCAATACATTACATATTTCTTTTCGTTAATTGAACCTTTATAAAGTCCCCGCGTCACATGGCTAGTCACCAAGGGTGTATCTTTAAAACCAAAAACACTATCTCCATTATCCACTATATACCGGGCAGCGTAATTCCAACAATAGTATATTTATATACCATAAAAATCGAATAGCACGTGAAATATTTAGGCTAATTGGAATTAAATGATGTAGATATCGTATCAAGCATACCTTTCCTTCAAGATAAAGAGTAATTGTACAAATTGCGTCATTTCAAAGTCTAGATTGAGCCGATAAGCTGAACACATACTGTATAAGATAGTAATAAAGCAACTACAGATAGCTGTAGTATTTTTATGCGCCATTTTTATCAGTATTGTTTGAACAAACAGATTTTGATGAAACATAATCGTTGTGTTATTTTATAATCTTTATATAACTGCTGTTAAAGATAAGTCATTGCGGATGTCTAGGGAAGATTTTATCTGTTTACTTTGAGCTGTACAACTAGAGGAATTAATGTATGTCATAAAGTTTAGCCACTACAAGACAGCGGCTTTGATTTAAAGACATAGCTTTACGACTTATGACCCTGTTAGGGGCAGAAATATGTCATACAAGTTATGGGACGCGGGTTTGTCCGCGCGTTAAAAATGAAATAAAAAAGCCTTTTATTTCTTACTAATTGAGTTTCCATTCATTATTTTCTTTGTATAATCTAAGTAGTTTATATTCACATTAACATTATAGAATTCGACTTAGTATTTTTAAATTTATACAGTAAGAATCCCAGGTTGGGTAAAGGCCTCCTCCAAAGAAGCCCATTTTTCTCGGTCTTTAGCTAGAGAACTCCAGTTTCGGCCAGCGATTCTTTTAATTTCGCCCGCTCGTTATTCGATTTATATGAATAATACAATAAGAAGCCTATCTCTGAAAATCGTATGTGTGTGCTAAATTTTATACAGATCCTTTCAGTCGTTCTGGCGTAATATAATGAGTAACAAACAAAAATCTATGTCTATCCATCCTAACGTAAGCGATTTATAAGATACGTAATATGTAGCTTTGGAACAAGGTCGAATATTATGAAGTAAACGTATTTTTGTCTCCCTTTCTATTATGTGAGTAATGACTCATTGTCACCATAGCAGCTGAATAGCAACATGACTTATTTTTATATAAATGCTAAACAAGTAATGGAAAAATTCAAACCCACGACTGGACTTGTAAACATGACTTATGTTAAGTGACTATGCATTTTTCCAACAACTGTTAAATCTAACTATGTGAGTAATGAAACAAATTTAAGTTACGATAAACTTTGATACAGTCTTGAACTAAAAAATGTTGACTCCTTTCTAAGTATTAAGAGGGTTCATACAGAAATCCATGAAATCACGAGATTTCCACGTTCGCTACAGAATATGCCTTTATATGTAGCGAAGTAATTTTTGGCATACATAGACAACAGTTTTCTTGTCTAAAAAGTGTATTAAGAAAAACTGACTATTTATTATTAGTATTTTAGTTAGAACAATTCTTTCGCACAGCGTTTTAAGAAATTCTACGAAACAAGCCTACTTTCAGATTCGCCAGGGACTAAAGTAATTGAAATTCATAGAAAAAAAAGCTTGTTTTAAGGTCTACATATAGTGCTTTAGTTAGTGTATTGAAAAAATATTAGAAATATTCATTTTTTTATAACTAAAACTTAAGAACCAAAATTTCTAAAAACGTTGAACGTTGATCAAGTTTGATTAGAATTTTGGTACACTATATGTGTTTAAAAAGTCGATTTTTTTACATTTAATTATTAAGCAAGATGTTGTCATTTATAAATGTCCATAATATTTTCGAAATCCCTTTAGAAATATTTTAAAATGATTTTTGAAAAGAGCCTAAAAACGCCTTATATTTCGGCGCACAGGCCGTGAGAAATCAGTACCGGTTGAGGCCTTCTAGAGAGAGGACGTAACGCTTTGCTTCCCGCGCTCCCGGTCCGATGTTTACGTAATATTTGTATATTTCAAGAGAGTTCAATACCAGTTGATACTTTGTTACGGATTTTTTTTTTTATTAAAGATCAAATTATTAACTTTGCTGTTTTTGGGCTGATGAACTCTAAAATCGATATCTGACGATCCCATTGGTCACTTGGCATAGTTCTGAAGTCAAAATTGTAAAAATGACCGCCATCTTGAACTTTGTTGTTTTTGGTCTGAGTGATACCAAAATCGATATTTGACGATCCCATTGGTCACTGGGCATAGTTCTAAAGTCAAAATTGTAAAAATGCCCGCCATCTTGAACTTTGTTGTTTTTGGGCTGAGTGATACCGAAATCGATATCTGACTATCCCATTACTCATTGGGCATAGTTCTGAAGTCAAAATTGTAAAAATGCTCGCCATCTTGAACTTTGTTGTTTTTGGGCTGAGTGATACCAAAATCGATATTTGACGATCCCATTGGTCACTGGGCATAGTTCTGAAGTCAAAATTGTAAAAATGCCCGCCATCTTGAACTTTGTTGTTTTTGGGCTGAGTGATACCAAAATCGATATCTGACGATCCCATTAGTCACTGGGCATAATTCTAAAGCCAAAATAGTAAAAATGCCCGCCATATTGAACTTTGTTGTTTTTGGGCTGAGTGATACCATAATCGATATCTGACTATCCCATAGCTCATTGGGCATAGTTCTGAAGTCAAAATTTGTAAAAATGCCCGCCATCTTGAACTTTGTTGTTTTTGGGCTGAGTGATACCAAAATCGATATCTGACGATCCCATTGGTCACTGGGCACAATTCTGAAGCCAAAATAGTAAAAATGCCCACCGTCTTGAACTTTGTTGTTTTTGGGCTGAGTGATACCGAAATCGATATCTGACTATCCCATTGATCTGCTGGGCATAGTTCTGTAGTCAAAATTTGTAAAAATGCCCGTCATCTTGAACTTGAATTTTGACTTCAGAACTATGATCGGTGACCAATGAGATCGTCAAATATCGATTTTGGTATTACTCAGCCCGAAAACAACAAAGTTCAAGATGGCGGGCATTTTTACAATTTTGACTTCAGAACTATGCCCAATGAGTAATGGGATAGTCAGATATCGATTTCGGTATCACTCAGCCCAAAAACAACAAAGTTCAAGATGGTGGGCGTTTTTACAATTTTGACTTCAGAACTATGCCCAGTGACCAATGGGATCGTCAAATATCGATTTTGGTATTACTCAGCCCGAAAACAACAAAGTTCAAGATGGCGGGCATTTTTACAATTTTGACTTCAGAACTATGCCCAGTGACCAATGGGATAGTCAGATATCGATTTTGGTATCAATCAGGCCAAAAACAACAAAGTTTAAGATGGCGAGCATTTTTACAATTTTGACTTCATAACTATGCCCAGTGACCAATGGGATTGTCAGATATCCATTTTGGAGTCAATCAGCCCAAAAACAGCAAAGTTCAAGATGGCGGACATTTTTACAATTTTGACTACAGAACTAGGCCCAGTGACCAATGGGATAGTCAGATATCGATTTTGGTACCACTCAGCCAAAAACAACAAAGTTCAAGATGGAGGGCATTTTTACAATTTTGACTTCAGAACTATACCCAGTGATCAGTGGGATCGTCAGATATCGATTTTGGAGGCGATCAGCCCAAAAACAACTAAGTTCAAGATGGCGGACTTTTCACCACTTTGACCTCAAATAGTCACATTCATCATCATATCAGCCGCAGTTATTATTGAGAAATTAATTGTTAGTCTTATATAAAATTAATTGTATTTTTCTTTCTTTCTAATAAAATTGTATTTTAATTGTTTATAGAATACAATACGATTAATAACAATTAATTATTGATTAATTTAATTTGAAATTTTGTCCTATCCAACTTTACCAAATTCCGAGGTTAGAAAATACCAAACTCATTAGTACGCGCTATATTGTTGTACCACACAGCATTAGAGAAGTGTGCATGTTTCGGCTCTGTGTGCGTAATTTAAAAACCTATTTGGGAGCAACTTGAAAATGTATGAACCCTCTTAATAGTATTAATAACGCTGGCCAGACGGGTTGGTATAGGGTTTTGTTTCGAATTTTCTCGCAGTGCTATTGTCTGCTTAAAGTTAGATCACTTAGTAGCCTTTTACGACATCCACGGGTTGATATGGGGTAGAGACATTATGTATTCTTAATACAATTTTCACCCGACCCGGGAATCGAACCCGGGACCTCTTGCACAGCAGTCGTATACACTTATTAATGTTCCCGGTAGATGACAATAGGCTCGCCCCCTATTTCATGGGACCAAACATAGCTGGCGAAATGTGGGTGTGAAACACCTCTGCCTACCCCTTCGGGGAAAAAGGCGTGATGCTATGTTATGTTATATGTTATGTATTCTTAATCCGTCACTAC
The DNA here is from genome assembly GCA_905147015.1 of Laspeyria flexula. Lineage (NCBI taxonomy): Eukaryota > Metazoa > Arthropoda > Insecta > Lepidoptera > Erebidae > Laspeyria > Laspeyria flexula. Next base: position 1,154,101 of record LR989974.1, read on the forward strand.
ACGGATTCTGTCTGACATTCATCAGCAACCCATTAAGTCCCACTGCTGGGCTCGGGTCTCCTCTCCTTTAACTAGAGAGCTGAGAGGGTCTGCCTAACATAATGTTCATTATTTCCAAAACTTCTTCTATCTTTTAGTCACCAGTTAGTATTTTGAAGTACGTAATCTTTATGTTGACCAAAAACTTCTAACACTCTTGGAAAATGAAAATCAAAGTCAGCTGTATATCTAAGTCTTAAAAAAGGAAGTTTAATTAAAATATAAATTTCACTACAGATCGACGAATCATCGCTGACCGGCGAATCGGACCATGTCAAGAAGGGTGAATCATTTGATCCCATGGTGCTATCCGGTACTCACGTCATGGAAGGTACGTTTATGGAAAAAAACAATACATACATGTAGGTTTTTTATTAAGAAACGATGGTAGGAATATTGTTAATGCTATATATGCAATGCTATCCCTGACCTAAATGCCCAATGCAAATAAAAAAATGTAAATGAGGCGAAGAATAGAGAAGAATATTTTGGTAATCCCTATTTCACTAATAAAAATATTAATTTGGAGACAGTGTACAGTGTTCACAGCGATGTGGATTACAATTATTGGCGTTTAAACAATGTCCATGAAAGTGAAAACTTTCTAAATGTAAAATGGTGAACTTGCCATTTCCAGGCTCCGGCAAGATGCTGGTGACAGCGGTCGGCGTGAACTCCCAAGCTGGTATCATCTTCACTCTCCTCGGCGCGGCCGTCGAGGACCAAGACAAGCAGATCAAGCAAATGAAGAAAGGTCAGTCACACACGAGTCCTCTATATCCAATGCTGCGGTAGCACTATCGATATTCTCCCCTACTTAGTTTGTGGACAGCCTAACTGATGTTCTGGTGATGGGATACTTGATAAACTACTTTATGTTCAATACATTAAGAGTGATGTTTGTCCGGTTTCGGGTAATGGCCATCAGGAAGACTGTCCTTTAGTAATACCCCGCAAATAGTTAGCGTTGTCATACTATGCTCATTTAGGTGAATACACGCTTGAAATAATACGCTTATGAAATTAAACCATATACCATTGCAATATAGTACATTATAGCTTAGCTAAATGAGCACAGTACGCCCGATGCTTGGTGCATACATTAGTGTAACCAGTGACGTATGAATTGTCCCCCTTCCCTTTGTCATTAAGCCACCGCACTCCTTCTCCCGAAAGGGATGGTAAAATTATTTGAAATTGGTAAACAAAACTATTCTGGTCAACTAAAATAGGTCATTACCGTGCTCTTTAGTTGTCTTACAAACTATTTCAGGGTCAGAAAAAAAATTAAATTGTGGATACAATTTTTTTTTTATAATGGACAGATTTATTTTTTAACTGACTACTATGAACTAGATAGTGTTTGTAGAACTACTAAAAGTACACGGTGTATATTTAAACTGAAAAGAAAATGACCTCTTTTCAAGCATTATGCGCGCACTGAGCAGTCCAAAAATTTTACGTATTTGATTAAAAGTTTTGGAGAATTAATTGAAATGTTAAAAATTGTCGAATTTGACCACAGAGGGTCCACGTTTTTTTTTACCAATTTCATAAAAGTTGAGATTATTTTATTTATTGGTGACTTGAATGATTTATTTTTATTTCTTTCTTGGGTTCAGTGTCGTGTTGTTTTCATTCAGTTACGTGAACGTTGTTCGTCTGTTCGTTATATGTATAACTAATGCCTTGTAATGTGGGAGCATGATATCAAAACTGAATATTTTCCATACTATGTGTATCAATAAATTATTCAGTCGCAATAAAAAATGATCTCCTTTCTATAAAAAATATGAATAAAATTTATCCTAAAAGCATACATTTGTAAATGCAACTATAGTCCCTAATGTTTAAGCAATTGAGGCCAATATAATATACCACTATGGAAGTTTAATTAACATATGAATATGTAGTTAATAACATGAATAAAGCTTGTATGTAGAAGCACATAGCATGCTATGTTGTTCCTCAAATGCTCAAACAACTGACTTAAATTCCCTTAGGTTGCCGATAGACTTGAATTTCCACTTGTAATTTACATTGCAGAAAATAAACGGGAGCGTATTAACGAGCTTTCTTTGTTCATTCGAAACAGAAACAGAATTATTTATTTGTAAATGTAGGTAAAATTTACATTAGAGGGCCGAAGAATTCTGTCATTGAATCAATTCAAGACATTTCTTTGTCTGGAGGTTTGTAACACACTTGAACCCAGTACAGACTCCAGCTCTCATTATGGAACAATAACTATTTCGATTTATTTTTCTTTATCTATATGTTTGTAAAGTGTGTCATTTTGAGAGGAATTAAATGAAATTGATCAGCCACCGTTTCTCTATATCCACAAAGCGAAACAGATTAGTTTGCCACATACTTCTATTTTTTTTTTTAAATATAATCCATAAGTTGCAGCATACGCAACCGTCAAGTTTGAAATCTTCAATATTTTTGACGAAAATTGCGTTCAAAGTGTTCGTAGCGATGCGTGGCTTCGACAGTTTAAAAACGACGAAGTTTTAATGTTACGTTACAAGTGAATATTCAAGTGTGTCAGCGCCTTTAGACTTAGTACCACAACCAAACATAGTGTTTTCCGTACAATGACATCCAACTTTTTTTTGTCCACCCCGACCCTGGCCTGCTGCACGCCCACCTTCATGTCGCCGAACAACAAAAAAAAACCTAAAAAAATACAATAAAAAAATCTAAATAAAAACATACACATTGATATGATATATTTGCATCGTGAATTTGTCGTCTTGACTGCATGGTGTATAAAAATACATTATCAATCGTTGTCATAAATGTGTATGCTTGTACGATACATATATTGATGGATATTGGAAACGAATAGAAGCTAAAAAGCAGCAAAAAAAGGCGGGAGCCCAGCGCAAGAGTTTGTCAGGTAAGTAATCTCCTTTGCTATGCCCCGCTTTGAAAAATTTACTACCCTACGTACACTCAGGGCCAGAAAATTATATGCCTTTTGTCGTGGGTAATGGTGCTTAGTATTATGGCTTCCGAGCTTAACTGTTGGAATTGGGTAGTTAAACTGTCCTTAAGTGTACTCGTACATACTACTAGTATCAGTTATAACTTTAAATATTAAAACGTAGTATGTATACAGTAGTAATACTGTAGATTAAATTACTAATTTTCACAGCACTAGACACTTGTTTCTGATGAGAATTGTTTTTTTACTAAATAATAATCAGTAAATAATGCATCTGTCATTGTTATAACAGCATCTTAGATAGCATTGTTCATTAGTGACACTGAAGGTTCATTTATACGACGCAAGACTTCACACTAACTATTAAAGACTTAATATAAAAGCCGGTAGGCAATTCTGAAGCTTGATATTCTAGATAGAAGGTGCAAAATGCCAAGCAGACAAATCTCAATATAATATTTCTGTTTTATATTGGCAATGACATATCACTATCCTTGTCTTACTCTCAGAAAACGAGAGAGAGAGAGAGAGAGATATCTACTTGCGTCTCGTGACTGAGCCTGTAAACAGTAGTGTTTCTATAACTTATTGTAAATTCTAGCATCCTATCACTTTTACTAATAACAAAATGTAAGGTAGGTAAGAAATTTATTTATATTAGATAGTTTGTCACGTAAAATAAACAGCCCTATGGTATTTACAAGTACTATTTGATAAAAGTAACTGTTGATTTGAAAGTATAATCATTGTCCTGATTTTTCAAAATTTTATAGTTTAGTGCAGACTTTAATTATGTGTAGTTTTTAATAAAATATATTTTTGTAGGTTTGTCAATATCTTGCTAATCAAACTAAACATATTGGTCCCTTGATATGAATTCATATTATTTGACAACGTGTCAGTATGATACGTAATAAATGGTGATTAATTAAAATTTAATTATAAGGGGTTCCTTACCACCATAAGAAAAAATGAGCCCCTTTATGATTACTTGGTTGTATGTCTGTTTGTTTTCAACTTCTATGACATGCTCGTGGAACGAAGGTGTTTTACAGTACTACCTATATATTATTCTCAATTTAAAAAATAACATATGGCCCCCACTAAGGGTGTCCTGTGGGTGACTTTACAAACATACAATTAACTGACACAAATTGTATTAGTAACTTTAATTTATACACGAAAGTTTATCGCTATCGCACTTAATTCTAGTCTGTATCAGCAATTGGCATAAAGTCCATTTCCCCGTCTCATACATAGAATATTGTGAGTGTATGTATGTCCCAGGCGACGAGGAGGCGACGCTGCCGTCGGGCAACAGTCACGGCGCCAACCACACGCTCCCCGACGACAACCACGTGGCGGCGCCCGCGGACAAGCCCCCCGCGCCTGAAGCCTCGCACAAGAAGGAGAAGTCCGTACTACAGGCTAAGCTCACCAAGTTGGCTATTCAGGTACACATGTTTGTCACTAAATAGCAAAAATATAATACTACATTAAAATGGCTAATTAGGGAGAAATGCCCGTAATTCATGCTGGTGGGGTAATACGACCTTTTATACTGGCAGTCTTTCTTTGAATGCTGCGGCTTGGGCAAAAACGATATGGAGTTTTTCTCACATTAAATTTTGATTATCAGTTCGGAGTTTAGCAACGTGCCCGGATAATGGCAATACGCTTTCCCCCCCTTCCCCTTACACGGGAAAGCAAAAAATATAACTGATCTTCGGTCTCCAAAAAGTTAGTTACGTAAGCCAAAGCGAAGCGTTATTATTTTTCTTAGAAGTAATTTTTCCGAAGTTAAAAGGATTACAATTAAAGAAGGAATTAAAGAAGTTAAAAGTTTCTTAGAAGCAAACTCTTAAGGCCCATTTAGACTATGCAGCTATCCAAGTATTGCCAATCTTGTTTGTAGTTAGACAAAACAAGAACGTGGCATGCACAAGTTGCTTGTAAATGTGTCTTTAAATAATGTAGTCTATGTTATGTACAGATCGGTTACGCGGGCTCGACCATCGCGGTGCTGACGGTGATCATCCTCGTGATCCAGTTCTGTGTGCACACGTTCGTCATCGAGGAGAAGCCGTGGAAGGCCACCTACGTCAACAACCTCGTCAAGCACCTCATCATCGGCGTCACCGTGCTCGTCGTGGCCGTGCCCGAGGGACTGCCGCTCGCCGTCACGCTGTCGCTCGCTTACTCTGTCAAGGTGACTTCTTAACTTGCATCATACCAGCCGTAGACCTTCTACTGTTGGACATAGTCCTCGAGTTTAAAGGATAACAGAACCATCGATCAAACCACAACTATAACGTCTCTTCGAAATCTGATGATGTTTTCTCTTCCAGAAAATGATGAAAGACAACAACTTGGTGCGTCACTTGGACGCATGCGAGACCATGGGTAACGCCACCGCCATCTGCTCCGACAAGACCGGCACACTCACCACCAACAGAATGACGGTGGTCCAGTCCTACATCTGCGAGAAGCTGTGCAAGGTCACGCCCAACTACAGGGACCTGCCGCCAGAGGTCGCTGCGACCATGATCGAGGGTATCGCCGTCAATAGCGCTTTTACATCTAGGATTATGGTGAGTTTTACATGTTTATTATCATCATCATCATCATGTCAGCCCAGTGATATCCACTGCTGGACATAATTTCAGCCACGGTGAGAAACTTGTACCGTCTACGTCCAACGTCCACCCAGAACCCTTACTAAATCGTCATTTCATTTCGAGGAATAGTAATCACATAATTAACAGGAACACACTACAAATAATTAATAATTAAACTTAAAAAAAAATGACAGTGCAAGTATAATATTTGTAGTACAAGTTATATTGTTACATTCTTGTCTCCAGCCATCCCAAGACCCGACCGGTCCTCCTATGCAAGTAGGTAACAAGACGGAATGCGCCCTACTCGGGTTCGTGGTAGCCCTGGGACAGAGCTATGAGCATGTTCGAGAGAAACATACCGAAGAGTCCTTCACTAGGGTATACACCTTCAACTCCGTGCGCAAGAGTATGTCCACTGTTATACCGTACAAGGGCGGCTACAGGCTGTACACCAAGGGAGCTTCCGAAATTGTACTCAAGAAGTAAGTGCATTTCTTATCTAGTTTTATTTCTATTAAGTGTATCTTTCGTCAATTCATACCACGAGCTGTTGTCCCACAGTATGAATCAGAAAGAACGATTTATAAGGTTGTCGTTTCATACCATTTTCCATGATTCACATGATGAAACGACGACTTCAAAAACGATCTTAACATATTCAAAATGTGGTGCGAACAGCACGTGGTATGAATCGATGAAATACCTCACAACACTTAGTGACACAAAAAAATCAATGTATTAGCTCCAGAGTTCATTCTGGATGTATAATAATAATTTAGGCAGTGGCACTGCTTACCGTCTAATTGTATGCTTGTTTAACACTCTTTTCAATTTGAATATGCTTGTGTTGTACAGATGCGCGTTCATCTACGGTCACGAGGGTCGCCTCGAGAAGTTCACGCGCGACATGCAGGAGCGACTCGTGCGACAAGTCATCGAGCCCATGGCGTGCGACGGACTACGAACCATCTCCGTCGCCTACAGGGACTTCGTGCCCGGCAAGGCTGAGATCAACCAGGCAAGTGCATTCCATTACATCTTCCTAGATGTCCTCATTACCTAAGTTTAATAATCTCAAATATAACCTACAAATGTTTGTATCCAGGTGCACATAGACCAGGAGCCGAACTGGGACGACGAGGACAATATTGTAAATAACTTGACCTGCCTCTGCGTTGTCGGTATTGAGGACCCTGTACGGCCTGAGGTAATATTAACTACATTTATTTATAACTATATTAGGGCTGAATTGTATGTAGATAACCAATTACAACATTTGAGCATATTTTAACGTCTGTTTTCGTAAATCAAATTGAATTAATTAAAACTTTTGTGTTACACATCCATTCCATCCCCATCACCTGTGGGTACGACACCCACAGGTTGAGATGGGGTAGTGACATTGGCACTTAAAGAAAAAAGCAGACAAGAGTACTTCGAGAAAAGGAAAATTCAAAACAAACCCGTCCACATTCTTTGGAGGCCCGTGCCCAGCTGTGGGACATTTATGGGAAAATATATTATAAACTAATCTGGAAATACATTTGACAGCATTTTTTATAAACATTTGTCCCGACCCGAGGATGTAAGGTCTCGGCTCAGTACCGAGGCAGTTGTCCAAGAGTATACTGTGTGTGTCAGGTCCCGGAGGCGATCCGCAAGTGCCAGAAGGCGGGCATCACGGTGCGGATGGTGACGGGCGACAACGTCAACACGGCGCGGTCCATCGCCGTCAAGTGCGGCATCATCAAGCCCTCCGACGACTTCCTCATCCTCGAGGGCAAGGAGTTCAACCAACGGATCCGCGACGCCAACGGAGAGGTACTCCTTCCACTATTTTATCTGTTTTTACCCAATACAGTAGAATACACAGTCTTAAAATTCTTAACTCGATTATTTACAGAATTTGTCATCATCTCATCTCATCTCTTACAGTCAAAATTCTTAACTAGTCAAAAGTAGTTGTGACTGACTATATCAAAACTTTTTTATTTATAGTTCGTTAAGACTTTATTACATACTCATAAAGAACATATATTTTGATACTCTACTCGATAGGTTTGGTTAAAAAAATAATAGAACTACTTACAATTTGGAACCATACAATTATGTATAATGTCTTTTTGAATGTATGTAATCTCCTTTTGATTTTCTTTATTTTGATACCCAAATAAATAAGTTTGGTTAAAAAAAAGTTGAACTTCTTACAATTTGGCGTCAAAAGCCCACCGTTTAAGTCTTTTTATTCTTAAAACTTATCTAAAGACACTTGGGTTTTCTAGACGAATCTAACGATACCCTAATTGTCAAAATCCATCGAGCCGTTTGGAAGATTCGTGGGAATAAAGAAATTTACAAATATACAAGATACGCGCGAAAAACAATACCCATCCTGGCAGTCGGGTAAAAATACGACAGAAATAATCTGTAAAAATATCTACAACAGCTAAAGTCTTACCGAAATGTGTTTGTACAGGTTCAACAGCACTTGTTAGACAAAGTATGGCCGAAGCTGCGTGTGCTGGCCCGCTCGTCCCCCACGGACAAGTACACGCTGGTGAAGGGCATGATCGAGTCCAAGTCCTTCGACACGCGCGAGGTGGTCGCCGTCACTGGCGACGGAACTAATGATGGACCCGCTCTCAAGAAGGCTGATGTTGGATTTGCTATGGTAAGGAATTTATAACCACACTGTTTTTTTTAAAGACGCCTGCAGCATTGATACTGAAGCTGATGGATTTTATAAACATATTTTTGACAGACTTACAGTACACCCACATTAATATTGTTATGTTTATATATATATAAAATGTGTCTAAAACTACATAATTCGCTTGCCCGCAAGAATACTGTAACTCAAAAACTAACTAGGAGAAGCGATTAAAGCTTTTAATTACAAACATTGTGATATTTTTATATTATAAACAATATATTCTTTTAATAATAGCATGGATTAGTCTATACTCTATCATTTATCATAAAGACACTTTTCATTTTTTTCAAAGTTATTTATACCTTTTTTATGAAGGTGGTACCCCTTGTGACTGTATTCTTGTATTAATTTTGACATAATACAGTATTCTTCCGAGCTAGCATTATAGTTACATTAAATATAAAGCAATTTCCGACCCTGCCATTGCACGCAAGCACATTGCAAACACTGCACATGAATTGGCAGGGTCGCGAGTTCAAGTCCCGTCGTGGGCTTGAATTTTTCCATTACTTGTTTAGCATTAATATAAAATACATATTATATTTAAATCTGCGTTTATATCTAGAACGTACCATATCATACTTTTTTTTTTTCATAGAATTTAACAGTCGGTAAAGTGTGGGTCGGTGTTCTGCCGTCCACTAACTAAAAGGTCGTTAAGCCATTGCCGTCCACTAACTAAAAGGACGTTAAGCCATACACAGCCCCTATGGCTTAACGACCTTTTAGTTCGTGGACGGCAATGGCTTAACGACCTTTTAGTTAGTGGACGGCAGTGTTGCTATATATGTATTTTTGTGTGGTGAATTAACATGGAAATTAATAACTGGCCGTTGGATGCGGACGGCACAAAATCGCTCGCTGTGGCGGAAATTAGGTGAGGCCTATGTTTAACAGTGGACGTCATTGGGCTGATATGATGATGATGAATTAACATGTCGTTATATACATATATTTTATTATCCCAGGGTATAGCGGGCACGGACGTGGCGAAGGAAGCGTCGGACATCATCCTGACGGACGACAACTTCTCGTCGATAGTGAAGGCGGTGATGTGGGGCCGCAACGTGTACGACTCCATCGCCAAGTTCTTGCAGTTCCAGCTCACCGTCAACGTCGTCGCCGTCATCGTCGCCTTCATCGGCGCTTGTGCCATCCAGGACAGTCCTCTCAAGGTTATTTATTCTTATTTACTGAACAATTTCAATCAATCGATTTTGAATCTTATATACTGGGAGTCCAGACGAATAGGGAGAGCGTTTATACCTTATGAGTGGTAACGTCGCAATTTAGTGTCATATTTCGTGGATTTTAAATTTTTAATACTTACATACACTTTTTTATACCACGACGGTGGTAAACAAACGTATGGCCCGCCTGATGGTAAGCGGTTATTGTGGCCTATGGGTGCTTGCAACACCAGGGACATCACGAGCGTGTTGCCGACTCTTAAGAAACGTATTCACTCCTTTTTTGAAGAACCCTACAAAGACTGGCCTGTTGGTCTAGTGGTTAGTGACCCTGACTGCTAAACTGGAGGTCGTGGGTTCGATCCCCACCCAGGACAAATCTTTGTATGATGAGCATAAAGGTTTGATCTGTGTCTGGGTGTAATTTATCTATAATATGTATGTATTTACAAAAAAAAATGTATTTAAGTAGTATATCAGTTGTTTAGTACCCATAACATAAGCAAATATAATTGCTTAATTTGGGACTAGATGGCGCTGTGTGAATGTGGTAGAATATTATTATTATATATTATTACTGTACCCATTTATGGGTTGTAATGATGATATCACGCTATACGCTATTCAGAGAAGTTTTATTTGTATTGACAGCCGGTATATTTTAAGTATCTAAAACGTGTATATATCTTACAGGCAGTACAAATGTTATGGGTGAACCTGATCATGGACACGCTGGCTTCCCTGGCTCTAGCCACAGAGATGCCAACACCAGATCTACTACTGCGCAAGCCTTACGGACGAACCAAGCCGCTCATCTCACGCACCATGATGAAGAACATCCTCGGACAGGCCATCTATCAACTCTTTATTATATTCTCCTTGCTGTTTGTCGGTGAGTCTACTTACACCATGAACCTTTTGACCGCCACGTCTAATCGGTATCGCCGTGCACTGAGCGCCAAGCTTTTACAATACAGTACATTTTTGACGTGCCATGCCGTCATTGGCGTGGTGAGCACATTTTCATTTTACGTGTATAGACGTCTCTGGCGTTCAAAGGGTTAAATTATAATGGTTTCGGTAATAGTAATCAGTTCTAGCCATAGCCTACAACATGGTTCCTTCAAGCGAAGCGTGAAGAAGCACCTTGCGGGCCAGTATGGCATCGCTGGCTGTCATGGTACTTCAGAGTCTTGTCAACTGACGGTGTAATCGGGGCCTTTAGTTTTCCATCAGGCTACTATTATATTCATTCGGCTACTTTCGCATAAGTTTACAATGCTATTATAAAAAAATACTATGTTTAATCTGCACACCCCCCCCCCCAGGCGACAGGATCCTGAACATCCCGTCAGGTCGCGGGCAGCAGCTGTCGTCGGAGCCGACGCAGCACTTCACGATCATCTTCAACACGTTCGTGATGATGACTCTGTTCAACGAGATCAACGCGCGCAAGATACACGGACAGAGGAACGTGTTCCAGGGACTCTTCACCAACCCCATATTCTATTCTATATGGATCGGAACTGCACTTTCACAGGTACATTTGTCGGAATGTTAGCGTCAGGAGGGCTGGTGGTGGTTTTTTGACTTCATCTTTTGCACGCATACTTTCTGTTATAAATATTACCTAATTAAAAAAAAATTCAAAAAATTCAAATTGTGATGTACAAAGGTACACTACGCTATATACCAATATATGACCAATTTTTTAGGTTTATTTAAAAAATTACGTTTATTTCAAAAGCGGTTTTAGGTTTTTCTGTCATGAAATTCTCAGTATCAACTCAGTCTGGCAAAGACCCCGAATAATGACAATGTAGGTGAGATGCTTCTCTGGCTAACCTTTCCGGGTTAAAGTCGTGACTATATTTGTAATGTAATTATATAGAATTAATATAGTTTGGTGTACGTTCCAGGTTGTAATAATCCAGTTCGGCGGCATGGCGTTTAGCACGGCAGGACTGACGATAGACCAGTGGCTGTGGTGCCTGTTCTTCGGCGCCGGCACCCTCGTGTGGGGGCAGCTCGTCACCACCGTGCCCACCAGGAAGATACCCAAGAGACTGTCGTGAGTACTCTACAGTATACACAAACAGCGGCGGTCTTACTTCACTTATACCACTATGACTATTACCATTGTACAAAACTGTAACTATTTTATTATTTTTATGTTTATTTTACGTAGATATCTTATTAATTAACACTACGAAACTAATGTAAGTATATATTATAAACTATTTTTATTTAAAAATATCCGCTCAGCGTGAGTTGAACTCGCGTGCAGGGGGCTGCAGGCTGCAGGCTCTGTACGATAATGATAATGTTAGCTGCGATGTTTGCCCAAAACAACTTATCAAAGTATTATGATGTTCCATATTTTATAACTAAAAATGTAAGTTTGTAATCGTTTTCTCATTTGATTTGACATCAAATTTACGGTTTTCAGATTCCCATTCCATACTTCATGTGTTTCATGATTCTAAATCAACGGGAAAAAATCTATAGGTGTCCTGTGTGTGATTCCTTTATGAGTATCAATATATGCAACATAAAAGCCCCATATTTTGATTGCGTTGTTTTAAAAGTTTAATAATAATGAATATCTCCACGCGTCAGAGAGACAGACTAAAAAAGTGATCCTGCTGTTCCTCAATTATTTTTGCATGGATCCAATTAACAATATGTACACTATGTAAGTACTAAGTTATAATATATAAACTTGTATATATACTGGTCCACACGTCATACGTCATGCATTAAAATATATATCAAACAAACAAGAAACATACAAAGGAAACTATGAAGTGAAGAGAAAAAATCATCATCAAGTTTAACTGACAAGTCATACATTCCTCTCACAGTACTTCAAGCATGACAAGATCAACCTCCACACATCTGCAAACACATCACTTGGTATCATTGCTTCAGAAGAGAGTTGAGTGCGGCCAGCTTCGGTTACGAACATACGGGTTGGACCCATCTGACGATATGTTTCTATCTCTTTCTGTCACTAAGAACCTTTATTTACTAGAAAGAGAGCGGGAGTGGACTACACGCGGTGGAATCGAATCTCTCTCTCTAGTAACTGACAGTTTTAAGTAACAGAATGGGATAGGAACAGGAAACTGCGGCGGGGCCAGATGTGGTCCACTCACTGTTTAACTCAGAGGCACCTATGTTATCTTTAAGAATGTCGCACATAGCGGTTAGCTGGTCTTTAAGTCTTAACCTCTCAGTATTAAAAGCTTCACATCCTAAGAGGAACATAGTTGAATACAAGAATGGAGACATACTTACACTTGTACAAGTATCTTACAAGGCATTTTGAACTTTCTATAGTAGAAGATATATGTGCTAGCAATCGGATACGTAACACCAAACATAGAAATGCACTTGTTTCAAGTTTGCAACGACCCAAGGCATTGAAGAGAAGTGGGAATACTCAGCAGTTTTACAAATTATTAGAATTTCGAAGAACAAACGCCTAATTCTTTACCTAAAGTCGTGAAATGATTATAAAATATGTTCGTTTGGTGAAATATGACTCACAAATTTTATAAAAAGAGTAACTTGTTATAATGTATGTATGTATCTTTTGCAGAAACTTACTATGTGGCGCACGAAACTTAAAAAGAAAACAACAAAAGGAAGAATTATTTCGAAAAGAAAATGAAAAAATATCATCAAAAATTATGAGAATTAAGTTATTGGAATCATCAAAAGAACCACTGGCAATAAAAGAAGATATTGAAAAAAGTTCTTATGCTATTCCTGCAATCTCAACTAGATTTGAAAATATTATAGATGATGCACAAATTAATAATTCATTAGCAATTCTTAAAAATAAATCATGTGATATTTTAGAAGAGCCACTTATTCGCGAACTTCCAAATAATGTAACGAACATCAAAAACTACCCAAGAAATAGTGACGGCAGTCATTTTTCAAATTCGCATTTTAACAGAGTAATGACAAACGGAGAGACATTCAAAAGAAAATGGCTGGTGTACTCTAAATCAGACGATAAAGTTTATTGTTTTTGCTGTCGATTATATAACACAGATTTTCATTATGATTTGGGTAAAGATGGTTTTAATGACTGGAGGTATTTATCGACGATTCTCAAAACCCATGAAACATCCTCAAGTCACGTCCGTGCTATGAACAATTGGATCGATGCGTCGATGAAGAATGATGGAAGAGAAACACAATTACAGCTCGAAAATGAGAAAAACCAACGGGTTGCTATTCTCGAACGAATGATTTCCATAGTTTTATTTTTAGCTGGCAATAATTTGGCTTTTAAACAGAACTCTGGATCTGAAATTTACATCCCTAATAATGGCAATTTCTTGGACTTAGTGCAACTACTAGGGAAATTTGAACCAATAATGATGGAACACCTTCGCCTTAACATTGAGACTGATGTAATCCAAAATGAATTAATTGGTTTTCTTGCAAACGAAGTTCGTAATAATATTTTGACAATGGTTAAATCAGCTAAATACTTCTCCATCATAATGGACTGCACTCCTGATGTTAGCCATGTTGAACAATTATCACTAACATTCCGTTTTGTTGACACTAATGAAGAAATTGAAGTGCGAGAGTGTTTTATTGCTTGTAAACCGGTTAGTGAGTCTTCCGGAGCAGGACTTACTGGACTCTTTCTCGATACAATTGTACAAAAGTTTGATTTGGACATGAACGATTGGAGAGGCCAAGGATACGATTATGGTGCAAACATAGTAGGAATTAACAAAGAAGTCCAAACTAGACTCCTGAACCTATATCCTCGGGCTTTTATTGTGCCATGTGGCTGCCATAACTTGAATTTGGAGATAGCAGATGCTGTCAAAAGTTCCGTTAAATCAGTTTCTTTATTTGGATTTCTTCAAAGACTATTTGTTTTATTGTCTGGAACTAATAGGCGATGTGAAGTGATATCCAAGCACATAGAAGGATTATCACTAAAAGATATTTGCGAAACTCGTTGGGAGAGTAGAGTTTCAAGCCTCGCTGCTGTTCGCTTTCACTACTCTTCAGTACGTGATGATCTTGTGAACCATTACGAAGAAACAAATGACTCAGTCGCAGCATCAGAAGCTTTGGCGCTCATTCAAAACATGGAGCAATTTGAGTTCATAGTTACAATGGTAACTTGGTATGATATATTGTTTCAAGTTAACATTGTAAATAAAGCTATGCAATCTGAAACTATGGACTTAGAAAACGCATTGCAATTAATGAAAAACTGTTCGGATTTTGTGAGACAGTACCGAAGTTTCACTTCAACTCTAATTACAGCTACGGAAATAGCTTTGCAGGCTGAAATAGATCCATTTTTTAAGCCAATCGGCTCTCGAAGACAGATACATTTATTGGAATACGAAGCCGTAGAAGAAACTACAAATCCGGAGGAAATATTTAAAATTAACGTTTTTTATCCTATTATTGATATAATTGAGAATATATTAGTGACACGGTTTAACCAACTGGCAAAATTCAACGAGACGTGGTCGTTTTTATACGACATAAAAGTTTTACCAGAAATTTCCTTGTTGGAGAAAGCTTGTGCTGATTTGCAAGTCAGTTTAACAGATGAGCGATTGTGTGATATATCTGCAAATGAATTGGTTTATGAGCTGATGAGTCTAAATCCATTATTAAAAGACTTTCGATCAGCTAAGCCATTAGCAGTACTTCGACTTATTAAAAAGAATGATTGGCAAGACATTTTCCCGAATGTATGGACAGCGCTTCGTATCTTGCTAACTGTGCCTGTAACTGTCGCTAATAGAGAACAAAGTAAATTAAACCTTATTAAAACGTACCTACGTTCTACAATGTTTGAGGAAAAAATGTCAGATATAGGCATTTTGGCAATAGAAAATGCTATAGCACAGAAGCTGAATCATTCAGAATTTGTAAGCGCTAAAGCAAGAGAATTGTCTGTCTAAATGTTTCTTTATAATACTGCCGTCCACTAACTAAAAGGTTGTTAAGCCATTGCCGTCCACTAACTAAAAGGACGTTAAGCCATACACAGCCCCTATGGCTTAACGACCTTTTAGTTCGTGGACGGCAATGGCTTAACGACCTTTTAGTTAGTAGACGGCAGAATAAGAATCTTCTTTGTACAGCATGTAACAAATAAATTTTTTGGACAAGATATTTATTATTGTTATTTTTCTGTTGTCTGTAATTTATATTTAACCTTTATAATATCATTGTAATTTTATTATATTCTATGTATCGTTATACCTATATATTAAATAGTATCAGACTGACCAAATATAGTAAGTGGGTAGGCGCCATTTTGAAATATTGCACTAGGACCGCCACTGGACACAATATAATCAGCCATAATCTCCATTTACACGAAGCAACTGGCACATAACATCATAAACATTCAAAATCAAAAACAAAACCAAAATTTCCAAATTAATTATAGCAGTATTACTATGTACATGAATAGAAAATTAATTATTGTCATGTCATTGCTAGTAATACTGAAAAATCTACCTTAAAACAATAATAGTACAATATTTATTCAAACGAACATGCTGATATCTTTGTACCTATGTAGTCCCCACCAACCTCTGTGATAAACTTTCCATTTAAGTAGGTATTACAAACACAATGTAGAACGAAAATGATTTACTTTTGCTAAGTAAATATTTTTTCATAATTAACCTCAAATCGATGACGTATTTTATTGTATAGATTAGAAATCACAACAAAATCGCTTTATATTCTTCAGTGAAAAAACGTCTTCTAAAAAAGAAGAAAAGGAAACTATGATGGAAGATACAAAATACGATGGAAATACTATTAAGGGAAAAGAAATCCCCTTGAAAATACTTCGGCTATCGACACGGTTTCGGTTCAGAAGTGAAAAGCCGAAGTAAGTTGCCCAAAGTTACGTAGTTAGGTTCGTTATGATAGAGGAAATGTAAGGCAAAATGTACAAAATCAATATACAATCCGGCCTGTTCCAAAGATGAGGCGTGACTAGAAGAAAATATGTTATAATGACATCTCTTTCGTCTCGCTTTCACTCTCTTGAAGTCTGCAGTTAAATTCCCGAACTGAATGAATAGTCATTCCAAACTCCTGGTAATAATTTCGCGCGAAACATTCTGTTTAATAAACGAGTGTCCTTACGTCCCCTCTGAGTAATTCTTTTTTAGCAGTTGAAAGTTCCCGTTCCACTATCCTCAATCACATTTACTACATTGTTCCCTTACCTACAATGATACCTCCTTTAGCTGGATATTACGATACACATCCTCCATACATTTTACTGGCCTTTGTCTCTGAACGTAGACACTTTTTTTACATAGAATAATTCATGTTGTCACTTTTCTACATTAAATAGGCCCGCGTGTTGACAGAGTCAAATTATTCACGCTTTTTTTGTCATCAAATTAGGCAAGCATTACCAAAATGTCAATATAGCCCCTATATGTAGAAAAGTGATGAGTGAGTGAGTTTTATATTTGTAGAAAAGTGATATCACGAGTTATTCTATGTAAAAAAGTGTCTATGTTCAGACACAATAGCGCCAGTAAAATTTTAAGGAAGCGTATTGGAACATGCATCTTAACAGGTAAACTTTGTGAATCCTGTCACTGCAATAATTAAGCAAAAGCAACGAAATCGTAAAGGTAGAAATACAATACTGTGCCCTGTCTCGTCAGGAGCATATCAGTTTCACACGACAGAGTAACATATTTTTAGTTTCACCATACTACTGAACCGATTTTCATGCGGTTTTCACCAATATTATATTATAGTGACGGAAGCAAGTTAGACATGACATTGCTGGCTGAAATAGCATTTAACGGCCGGTATGGCAGTGCAATATAGGCTTCTCTTTTAGCTTTCCATCAGACAAAAAGGAGCCACTATGCTATGTAAAACGTATGACCAAACGCTGGACCTATGTGTTTTCCCAGATGGGGTCGAGGCCAGCCTGACCCTGAGACGATCCAGCCGGGACCGGACTACGACTCGGATCTGGACAAGAAGCCGCGCGCCGGACAGATCCTTTGGATCCGTGGACTCACACGCTTGCAGACGCAGGTACGCACTCGCACGCACGTACAGTCGGGGGCCGCCGGGGCCACGGGGGGGCAGTGGGGTAATGGTTGGGGAAGCGAGGAATGGTGGATGACTTGGGTTTTAGACCAACTTAAATACTATTTTCTCCTTAAATCATCATATCAGCTGTACGACGTCCACTGCTGGACATAGGGCTCCCCAAGAGGTTACATAATAGAATCGGTTTTATCTTGTTCTTATTCTAATTTTAAGCTCTGCAATTAAGAGTGAGAATTACAATGTTTTTTTTTATCGTATAGACTTGTTATAATATGATCTCAATTAGTAGTAGTTAGTAGTAGTAATATGCTGATTAAAAACAAAATAAATATTTGAAAATTTAAAGTCTGATTAGATCTAAAAAATATTTCTAAGCCTATTTGGGGAAGGCTGAAATAGCTGTGCTAGTAATATATAATAATTTCATTTTAATTTTGCCTGTGGATTTGCATTTTTCTGATATCCGTTGGTGACGATTATCACTTACTGCAACCATTACATACGAAAAATTATATAAATATTTTTATATAAAACTCAAGTCATCCATCCAAAATATTTGTTGAACAAAATTGTCCGGGCTTTGGTAATAATTTCGTATGGAGATAGAAAAATACTATCTTTATATGGAATTTTTGCAGCTATTGAAAATATTGGGATTTAAATGTTGGGACAAATGTACGTCAGTTTCATTTTTTATTTCAATGGTTTAATTTATTCAAATCCGGATTAAGTTTCAGATGTGAATAAATTCTATAACTGCGAACAATAGTTAACATTTTTGAATATTCTACTATTATTTGCAGTTATTCCTGAAATTTTTTGAAGGTTTTATAAAATAAAAAAAATTATATTTGTTTTTTTTTATAGTCTTCATATTTTATAAAACCGTCAATATCCATGGGTGTCATCATGAGAAATTCGACTATGATTTAAAATTAAAATAACGAAAAAAAAATGATGAAATTCCATGATGCTATTATAAAACTTAAATTATTACACGTGTCTACTAAATAAAATTAGTACACACGTGTAAGAATAGAAAAAAAAATGCAAAAGTACCAAAATAAAAAAAATAAAAAACTAAAATAAATATTTAGGAGTGGCAGATTTCATGTTCGAGTTTACAAAAGAGGGATAAGTTTTGAGTTTACAGCTATAATACAGATATACATAATAATATGATATACAGCAAAGTCAACAGGTCAACACTGCGGATACCTTGGGCATCCTAACGCTAAGTCTACGACATTATTGTCCTTATTATATATACTTTTACTATTTTTGCATACAAACGAATATAACCACCATTTTTCAATTATATGCATCCATACTATATAGAGCATAATCGTCATAGAAACTATAGAGATAACGCCGATTCATTTTTGTATTACACATTTTTGATTTGTTCGTACAGTTAGCCGGTTTCACAGTACGAGTCGAAACAAAAAGAAATATATCTATATTATATATTTTTTATCAAAATAATAAATACACAAATAATTTTTCTCCGCAATAAATTCGTATTTTAAAATAACTATATGTTATATTTTATGTTTTTATAATTTAATTTTTGTTTCATTTTCTATTCTATTTTTATTTTTAATTCTCGTATATTTCGTTTCATTCTCCTATACTTCTGTTCTTTTTCGAAACATTTATTTTTGTACCTACACAGAGAAACACTTTACAAAGTAATAGTATGTAGTTTACGCTATTTATTATTTTTGACCCATTAATTAACGTAGATATTAACACATTGTTCGTTCGCTAATTTATATCTATCTTATATATTATTTATATTCATTCACAATAAATATAACGAATTGGCAACCGAACAAGATTAAACTTTAGATTTTATTTATCCAAAAATCTATTTTTCATTTTTATTTCTGTAGACCTGGTTTCATGACATGTATCTATTAGCTATTTAATGTAAACTTAGTAGAATAGTTAGTATCTATCTATATTTCAGTCTCTGCTCGTGTCTGTCCGTTTCTTAGTACCCTTTGTCATGAGACCGGGGCTCTCCCGTTAGTGTCACTAGGTAGCTCGCGAGTGACCGCCATGCATGACCGCAGTACCGAACAGTCTGACGCTTCCCGTTTTATTTTCTCTGACTACTTAATACCTGAGTTGACTGTCAGCCCCTCCCAACCTATTGGCATGCTCTTTGTAGGCTGTGACATTGTTACTTATCCCTCATATCTATCTTCAAACAGTTACTATGACTACCCCGGTTACTATATCAATATATTCACTCAACATAAACCACATCGCGGTATGAATATGACTATCTCTGTCTCTATCTATCTTTTTATTTAACTCTTAGTCATACTGACTGTTTGATTTTATTTTTACTATTTTTATTTTTGTCTGTTTTTTATTTTTATTTTTACGAATAGTATTTTTGCTTGTGAATCGCCAACCCGAAACATCCTCGCTACTTATCCAAAGCAAGCCAGCTCTGTATAAGAACGCCGTTTCGAGAGAACCTGAGATTGACAGGCCCGCACGGCGCCCGCCACTAA
The DNA here is from genome assembly GCA_905147015.1 of Laspeyria flexula. Classification (NCBI taxonomy): domain Eukaryota; kingdom Metazoa; phylum Arthropoda; class Insecta; order Lepidoptera; family Erebidae; genus Laspeyria; species Laspeyria flexula. Next base: position 1,174,254 of record LR989974.1, read on the forward strand.
CACGCGCTACCGATATCAGAAATAATCAGAATAAAGCAGTAACATGACTTGATTTGTAATCATATTTTATCCACTTTGATATTATTTATTAATATTATTTTTGTACCAAGTTGTGTTCAGTTACTGCTGTTAAATGATCGTTAATTTATTAGAGTGTGGAGTGGATTTGTTCTTGAGAGATAAATAAGTAAAGACACACGTAGCGAGAGCATGCCGACTTGCCGAGTGAGCTCACATACTAACACTAAGAGATAACCGTGTTCGGTCGAACCTCTCTTTCCTTTGCCGTTGTGTTGTTGTCAGTGTTTTATGTTTTGTTTTGTTTTATATTTTATGTTTTGTTTTACTTTTGAGTTTTGTGAATGTTGTCCCCCTAGTGGCCTAGTGGCGTGTTATGTCGGGGTGTGTTGTCAGTCAGGTGGGTACAAGCGTCACACTGCGCAGGCGCAGCAAGGGCCATCATCCGTAGTTGCATTGCCTTGCAGTTGGACAGTTGCCTTCATTGTGTTATTTTGCGTAAGTCTTGTTAGGCTTGATGTAGTGTCCATATTATTGTACATGTATATAGCGAAGCTCTCTAACGCAGCCAATTCGGTAAGTAAAGTATGTATGTAGAGAACAATAACCAGTTTTGATACTTGTTTCAAAAACATAACAAAAAAAAATCAGTGATTTTGTTCAGCTTTCTAACTTCTTTCGACGATAAAAGATTGTGCAAATATCAAAATTATTAATATTTTCCAAAACAATTTTCAAAATTTTTCATCGGATATTTTCACAATAAAAAATCTGTCAATATGTACTAAAAAAATCACATAATATGTTCCTCCTTGGCTCCTAAATTGATGTTTAACAAAAGATATCGATAACAAATGGCATGGTAGACGAACTAGAGTAAGTACCCGTTGTCGAGTATGCGGACTAGCGAGCCACCACCATACACGCATAATTATGGAATTTGATACAAAACATAAATAGAACAGCATAAACGTTTTATTTACTTTTTCTTTTTACATAAAAAGAGAAACATAAAGCCATCACTCGGCAAATATAACTAGGTGTAACGTGTGTAAGGTCTAGTGCACCCCCTCGTCCCCTTCCTTCGTAGGTGATGTCCCTGCGTTGTGTAGGCGTAGTGTAGCCGGCAGTCGATCTTCAGGGTAGCTAAGGACTCGATTGGATCCCCAGTTTTTAGTTTTATTTCCATTTTTCTTTTTTTTTTGTTATTTTTTTCTTCCTCGGTTGGCACTCTTCCGGGTCATATTCGTATCACGTGACACTGGCCGCTCACGGCCTATACACGCATCAAAATACACGATACACATTATTCCATTTCGTTTAATTTCCTGAACTTTTTGTTTTAATAAAGGGTCTCTTTAACCGTGTTGGCCTGCTTGCGGCATGGACAGATATGGCACTAGTAAAAAATGTATTTAAAAAATAAATTTGACTTCATCATCTCACATACTCTTTCATCGTAAATTTCGTAATTTTATCAATATGAAATAAATAGGAATGTACACAGGAGGTTGCACTTTATTTTATGTTTATTAAATAATTTTAAATATTTTTGTTAAATGAAAGAATATAGAGTATGTTTCGTCTCGCCCTTGGATTGACTAATTACTAATGTGATCCATTCCAGGCTAATACAAAGTAACTGAAGTACTAAGTTTTCCCTGGTTCCCAATTAAATGTAAATTGCTAACAATATGATCCTCAAGGCATTCAAATGACAGTTAACGTGCACGTAGCACGCGTACGGTGCACGATGTGATCACTGGGGGGGGGGACCGAGATGATGACGTCACGCAGCTAGTGTGACGAGTTCCACATCTGTCCGGCGGCAATGTACAGCTAGGGTTGCGTACGCACGTAGGACGGTGTCGAATGGGGCGTGGAGCCGCGCGTCGTTGAGCGATGTTGTTGGCAGCCCCGCCCCGTGCTCGAGACCGAGGTGTAGTGGCGGCCGCGGCGCCTCGCGCGAAGAGCTCAGCGACGGACGCTAACGGTACCGCACCCCCTAGCGCGTAGTGTCACCTCACCACCCTCCACCCCGAGCGCCGGCGCCGGCGACACTCGACCTCACCCCGCCTCACCCGAGTGCCTTCACCTACATACGAACCCACCTCGCCACACTCTCCGATGTGTATTTATTTTTTGTTGTTTTAGTTTAGTTTCTTTAGACGGGTGTTTTTTGTGTAACCAATATAGCTACTTTTCGTTGTATTTATACTTATAACGCAGTACGAGTGGAGTGTCGTCTCGCCGGCAGCATTTCAATAGTCTGTTTTCTCGTCTATTATGCATCCACTCACTACTCTCTGGCTGTAGATCTGCCCCGTCCCCGACGCGAGCGTGCAAACGTTTCGTTTGTCCGTCTCGCTCCTGTCCGGAGCGGGTCTCGTCGAGCTCCGACCACGTCCGCCCACACTCGTCGTCCGACACACCTCATCGTGGCTCCGACCATCGTCCGCTTTGTGATGTCACCGACTCTAGACCACGCGATCGGTAGCAGTCGTTCGCCCGCACGTAGCCGTTTGTCTCCGTACTAGTTGCCGACGCACCTCACACGGTAGAGCTCGCCGCATGCGACGACTCGACTCTGAATACAGACGCTCGCGGAACATCCACACCACACTCGTCCGTCTGGTATCGGTGGCGCGAGGGGCGGGGCCAGTGCACAGCACGCTGTTGTTGCAGCTGCGCGTGGTGCGCGCGTTCAAGTCCACGCTGGAGGAGCTGGAGGAGCGGCTGTCGGCGCGCGGCGACGCGGGGCTGCGCTCGCGCCTGCGCGCCGCGCCGCCGGACATCGCCTACATCGACGCCGACGACGTGCCCCCCGCGGCCCCCGCCTCCCGCACCGAGACCACCATATTCTAGCCGCCTCGCCCTTAGCAGCCCGTACTTAACGGCGACTGTCGCGCGACACGACGCTCGCCCGCGCGAGAGCGTCTCGTCTCTGTCTCGAACGCGTTTACGCTTTGTACGTTAATCGATTCTTAAAATTAGTACGATAAGAATTTTATTAAGTGTTGAAATTTGTTTAGTGCTAGGTTGTTTAGTCGATAGAGCGATGAGACCGCCGGAGGACGTTGGCGGCCCGACGACGTTAGGCTCGTAGACCGAATCGTGCCTGTGACGACCGTCGATATGAATCTGTTGAAGTTTCACCTGTTAACGTTGCGATAGAGAAAGTTTGGATATTTTACTAGTTGACGATTGAGCATATCTTAGTGTCGGGACCCCTGTTTCATATACGTAGGTGATAGGTATTAAACGAACTCTTTCTATACCCAACATTGTAAATGAATGAACACTGCTATTTTAGAGATGAACATATTTGTACATAACGTTAGAGATCTTCAAAAGTCTTTTTATTAATATCGGAGCAGTGATATTTTGTATAGGTAGCTATATAAAACAAAATGATGGAACTCCAACATGAATTGTAATAAACTTTTTAATATCTTAAAACTTTGAAATTTTACGAAAAATATGATTAAATAAATAAAAAAATAACTTTTTAAAGTTTTCAACTTGTCTCTTATTAGCTTTTTGTGTAAGTAGTTTGTTATGAGAATATTATAATTGTGAGATATTGAGGGTACTTGGCAGCTTGTGTGTTTTGTTTCATAGTAAATTTTGGGACCACTTTTAATCCTATTTCTATAATCTTTGAGATCTGTAAACTAATCTGCCTTTATTATAATTACATATATATCATATTATTTAACAAGACAGTGTCGTGACCTGTCTATAAAATCGAATATTATTATAATACTTACACCTTACGTACTCGTACTAGTATACGCCTAAAGTTTAGTATGAATGAGACACTTCACGCTTATCAAAGATTAAGTGCTCTAACATAAACAAAGTGTACCTAAAAAAAATCATATCTTGGTTTTTGCAAAATGTTACGAGAATAATATTTACATTGAAAAATAAATTTTCAAGCAAATTCCATAGCATTTTCTTTTGCCATTAGTTATTTTATGGTGGGGCCCGCCGATCTTTAGCCGAATCGCTCTATTTCAGATGTTGACGGTAAGTTTAGGTCTGACTGGGATAGGGAGAGTAAAGTTTGTAAGTATAGACGGTTATTACGTACCAGTAGGTGCCCATTCACGTACCCGTATTTGTACACGTTGAGACAGTGATTAGAGCATGGAGCCGTGGTGTCTGCACTTAGCTGCCCTGCTACTTCGGTTACTCCCTACCGGCTTTATTGAACTATAGCACTTGTTGGATAGCTCACAACATGGCCTTGTCACGCACGTAATTTGTTTTAAGTAAAGTTTTAAACTAAGTCATAAAGTAAAAACTATATTTTTTAACTTACTTAATGTGTAAGTTGTTTTAGTAACGACAAAGCCAGTTGTCATCTATTCAGATAATAGGGATGTAATTAAATAATGATTATATTTCGAAATTGATTATAAAAGAAATGTTTTTTGATATAAATAGTCGAAATAGTTGACTAAATAGTATTTTGCACGCCAATTTGAAAAAAAAATTACTTCGACACTCAAAATTGACGTAAGAATTCATCACTGGTTTCCCAGTGATATTAAAACCACTCATGTTAAGTCATTCGCAATAATTTTCTTTTTTTAAATCTATATTCATACGATTTATATTAACATCCCTATTTTTAACATTGTCAATATGAACAATTGCATATATTTCAATAAGCCGTATTCACGTACACCAATGAAGGTGAGAAAGTGAGCGGCCATCTTGTGTCGTGACGCGTCACAAAATGGCCGCTCAACATAGATTGTAAGTACTGAGCATATAATGGAGTATAATGTATATTTTTTTGGTACAAAATGTTGTTTCTTTGTTTTTAATTTTTAATTATTTTTGCTTCGCATTTACAGTTTGATCATGCTTATGTTACAGTGTTATGCATGTAAACAGATGTCTGTGAGTATTGCACAATCGTATATTTCTTTATTTTTTATTATAAGTAGATGTTTGTACAGAGTCTCTGATAATATAGCTGTTTTTATTTAAACTATGTACATCATATTGTCAGATTCTCGTTGAAAGTTTTATATCCGATTTTTTTTGTTTTTTTTATTACTGTAACAGTTCGGCATAGAACAAAATAATGGTTTTGTATACCTTAACTTTACTTACAAAACTTTAACACTGTAGAATATAAGCTGATAAAATATATACATAAAATAATAAAACGCATAAATTATTAGATATCTCCACTTTTACACCAAAACTAGTTAAATAAGTGATTTACATTAAAATTTAATAATACAAAAAACGGCTCTTACATTATCCAATTATATTTTTTTTTTTTTTTTTTTCATTAACTCGGTTGTGTATGTACTTATAAAATAAGTTGATTTTCGTAATCTTTATTTATTTTTGAGTTTTACTGTAACAATACGTTTAATTGTTAAATAATACATACTTAACCGGCACTTTAAACCAATATAGAAATAAACAAAACTCATTATAATTAATAAAAGTATTTATTTGATAAGTTGATATTTTATTTACCTGAACTGACATAGACAGTGAGGTTGTGACAACGACCACCGCGCAATTAACGCGCGTCGCATCACTAGTAGCTCACATACCGGATTTGCGATCTCTCTGAGTAGCTGTAGTCTCACGGTACTTATTTATTTATTTTGTTTATATATTTAGTATTTGCTACTGGATGCCCTCGTCCCCCAGCTAGTGAATGCCCCTATCCTAGCTAAAGTTAGGCACAAACGAAACTGCTTTATCAAATTTTTCATAGTACTTTCTCTAGCTACAACTCTTCACTATTAGTAGTTCTGGTGTTCTAAACACAAATGAAATAATAGTCTAAACAACGGTAAGACCTGGTGAATAAATATTTAAAGGTGAATAAAAATTTTAATACCTATAGTATTTTATTTTAAAAATCAATTCATAATTTAATAAAAAAATAAGTAATTTATTTATAATATCACAATTTACATTGCCCGTATCAATTCTATTCACCTTAAATTATTTATTTACCTCGCATTATCGCAAACGTAAATTGGTGAAAACCGTTTGATTTTGGAATGCCACACGCGATCTTCCACGTATTATTAGTTGTATTGGCAACAAAGCAGTTTGGTTACGATCAGTAACTGAGTACGTACGAGTAGACTATTCAGTATACGATAGCCGGTAGGAGTTAGGATCACCGGGGAGGCGACACTGACACGTCCATGATATTGTTTTACAGCAAAAGGCGGACATATTGGCCGGTCGAAGGATATTTGTCAATAATTATTTGGCGGAGCACCGAAGAATCAGCGTGCAATCTGGCGGCAGCTCTCTGCCCGCCCTCAGCCCAGTATCGCATCAAAGCGATGACTAAATTGCCCCAAAATATATATATTATATTATATAAATACACACAAAATACAAAATAAAACCTACTGCCATTTAATCAATATATACCAAATATAAAAACAATATATAAATTTTATAACGCGTGAAGTTTAAAACGGACTAAAAACTTTTTGGAATCTCATAAAATGTAAATGCAGTAGATAGTTAAGGATTGTTTATTGTTTAATAAAAATATAAGTAAAATGTTAGTCTATTCGCAAAAAAAACTATATTGATTAGATTATATGATAACTATGGTGCACAATTATTTAGATGAACTATATTAGAATTTGAGCAAATTATTTTATGACCGGTATATGAGGAATATTTAAAACATTTCGTATATAACAATTTATAAAAAGTAAACTTCGTTTTTCTGTAAATATCTAAATCTTTGAACACTACTTTTCCTTGTAATGAATATATCTAAAATTAACTATTGTGTGTTAAAAATAAAAAGTATATAATACAAAATAAATTCATGTGCCATTTTTTATATAATTATAAAAAATAACGAAACACAATTTGTGCTACTCAAGTGCTTTTATAAAAGTTTTAATGATAAGATGATATTTAAATTTGCTTGTTATTTTTGTTTTTATGTTTGTGTTATTGGAAGAATGCGATTAGATGTGGATTTTTATATTTAGTGTTAGTTATAATGTGTCTTGTTTGAAGCTCGTTGTGTTTTGTCTGGTAGTTGATGGATTGTCCGGTTTTGTGCGTGGTCTGCGACTTGCAAGCACAACTACAAAACACGACCGCTGTGCTCAAATAGACAATACGTTATGGCAAGACAGTAGAACTGTATGCATATACGAGTATGTACGGCACATTTATATAGTTTCTTTTATATGCATGACTCTCGACTGATATTACAATTCTATGTTTTTATTTTGTATGTATGATGGTAAGGAGGTGACTCGGCGACGTTGGATGTCGTGTCGTACCGTTGTCGTGTCGTTGTCGTTACCACTATACGCCACTGTTTCCTACACTACACAACTGTCCACTACTTTCTCGTCTTCCATTCCACTCTACCTTTTATTATGTTTTCTCTCCTCCAAGGTATCTCAAGCAAATTTAATTATCATTCCAATGTTTTGTGGTAAATAAAGTTTAATATGGTTTATATGTTAAGTATATACTTACTACTATTTAATAATAAAAATACTTTGTGTATTTGATTCTTACAGTAAATGCACCTTTAGAGACTATAACATTGCCTGCTACGTCAGTGTTAATACTAGATTATAGTATACATAAAAAATATTAATTATGATGATTAATCGTGTCTTGGTGTACACCAACAAATTAGATGTAAAGATATAAAAATCGTTTTTTCAAAAATTTACTAATAAAGCTTTGTAGTAGAACGCGACCACGCCGAATAGTTCTAAATTCACATTAAAGATTTATAATTAAAGACATACCATAGTAAAGCATGATTTCTCGCTATACCTATGTACCGAAACGGTACAATAAACTGGTACTGTTATTAATTCGTTATTTAACGCTTATTGTCTCTTTAAAGTTTAGTAATAAAGTACTACTATACTCCAAAGTAACTTTGATTTCAACCGCCCCATTGTGGAGAGCTGCAATAATAAGGTAAACTTGCAGTTATGGGTACATGTTGATGTGTCGATGTTGGTCCAGTGTTGTCCGGCCCGTGGTCAACATGGGCCGATGTTTGTCGTACGGTTTAGATCGATGTTAGAACCGCTTGGCGCTTACACGCTCTTAAATATACTGTATAGTAGACAATAGCTCACTGTACCGCATGGTATGTGCCGGTCAATGCGTATGTGTCAACTTACTGCAAGCATTTATAAGGAAAATTATATATTGTATTGCACATATTTGACTTGCAGTAATAAGGCTTTATACACGATGCAAGTTTCAAGTACGTATAGATGTTTAATATATTTAAGATCGATGTCGTGAAACTTGATTGGCAAAGTTATGTGTAAATGGCTTAAAACGTCCCGTATATAATGGGACATGGGGTTTGAAACGCCATTAACACATAACTTTATGGGGCAATGCTCCATTTTCAAGAATGACATGGGGCAAGAATCGCCGTTATACCACGTAAATTTTACAAAGCAGTTCTAATTCTGAACTCTGTAGAGAAAAATGAAATGCCTTGTAAAGCTTGTACGTATAATTGGCGTTTAGGAATGAAATCTGTTTTGCAACCAGCATCGTGTAAATGAGCTTCTATACCAATACCGTGTACCATATGCAATGACTGTAAATATATAAATAGAATAGATACGTGCTTTAAATAATTAAGCCACGCTTAATAAAATATAAATGTAAATTGCAACACAAATAAATTATCAAAATTTTCACGTTATAAGAATATTCTAGGTATCATTTAGTGGTAGAATCACGTCTGTTATAAATGTATGCTTATGTATATAGATGTTATATAGCTTGACTAGAATAGTTTATATAATGATAGGTAGATATATCTGGTATGTGAGCAACTACGTCGATACAACAATCTTATGTGTGTGCTTCACTAGATATAGCTAGCATGGTGACAAAAACACAGACACACAAATTGTGTACTACACAGGCACAGATACATGGACACAGATACATTGACACAGATACATAGACACACATATGGACACAGAAACATGGACACGAACACAAAACATGGTTTATTAGAAACATTACGATCACGGTACCCGCTGAGGACCACTAGGATAAGTGTTCTATGTTAAATGTTGTTTTAAATTAAGTTTATTTAGTTTAATTTATTTTTTATTGCGTTTTAAATGATCGATGTAACGGAGCCCTGGATGGAAATGTGTAAAAATATAGTTGTAAGCGCACAACCTCATGAATGTGCTTCTTAAGGTACCTTATAGGATGTACCCTGCGTCTTATATACTTTAGTTCTGTTTACTGTGTATCTATTTATATATACTTCTTCTGTATAATGCTCATCGCTTCGCGAGGCACACTGCTTCGAATAGTCCCCCTGATAAACTTCTGTACTTTCTGATATTACACTCTATTTAAAATATCACAGCTATTGAGTCCAACGCGATTCTACCCCATCTTACAACTTATTTACTTCTTATCTAGTTAAATGTTAAATATGAAGTATAGTAGCAATTTGAAAAATTCAGATCATTTTAATTTAATTGTTATACTGATCCAAAATGTCTACATTTTGCATATAAACCGTATGTACACCTTTTAGTTTTTTTTTTTTTAACTGTCCCCAATTTTTGGATAAATTGATCCTTTTAGAATAATTGCCCCAATCTTTGAATTAACTTGTGTCCCTAACTTGATGAAAGTCCCCAATGAATAGTAATAGAAGTGAGAATAGAATATAATGAAGTAGGTGGTGGAATCGCGTTGGAGCTGAAGCACCGCCGTCTACATCATGTACCTGTGACCCTTCCCGCGCCCCGCGCAGGTCCGCAGCGCCTCTCTGTGTCGTTATTACCTTTTACTTCATGTTCTCGTTTTTATTTTCTTTTCCATGAATACCCAATTGCACACGGAAGGTGATAGGTGGCGAGTTGCAAGAACGATTGATACCCGTCCCCTACAGCAAGACGTCTACTGATCAAGCTGTAAGATTCGAATTTATGAGAGGAGACCCTGTTTCACTCACTTTGTTTGTTTATTTGACTATTTTTATGTTAACATTTTTACGTTTTTTATATGTTCAAGATTTTTTAATACTGTACTCTGTCTTCTATACCTACAATTTGTCCGTTCTGTATACGTATCCCACTTGTTGTGTTGTTGTAGCGTTGACTGTGCACTTCGACACTTTACAGTCCTGCTTGTGCACGCGGATCAACTCCTGAGCTTTATGTACTTTGTGGCACCGAACTATTCACTTGTGTAACACTCAACACTTATATAATATTGGTATGTAGGTGTGTAGTACGAAGTGCGCCGGTCAACGCCACCCGCATGCTATCACGTCATTGCTGCATGATCCTGACGCATGCGCTGTGTTATTCATGTTATATTATTGTTAATGTCTCTCACCTGGGCTATGTTTGTGCAAATGCGGCCTCTCACCATGTTTATATTTCCTATACACTTAAATATGAGATATTGTAAAAATTAATTATGTCTTCATATTGATAGGATTTTGCATATTCCAATTTTAGTTATCAAATCTGGATTCTTTTAATGTTAAATGTAAATATATTAATTAGTGTATTTTTAATATTAATGTTAAAAACCACTAAAATATAATTAGGTTAGCAATCAATTAGGCAGATTTATTTCAATTATATAGATTGGGCAAAATTTTTATGAAATATGACCAGTAGACAAAACAAACCTTTTATGTTTTTATTATGTTGGCAACCATATTTCATGGCATAGATATTTTGTTTTTATTTGTTTGCGTTACATTTTGCACCTGTGCCTGGTATATACACATGGACACTTGCGTTCATCAGTCAATGAAGGATAACCAGTACGCCCCCCCCTTTATGACCGAGTGAATCAGCAACTGGTTGGTGATGTAACCGAGGCATTCGATCGGACAGTTCATGGGGTCCTACGGGAGACGGAGGTAGCGCCAGGGGTTCGTCATAATAGCTTTAGATCCATTTCAAAACTAGAAGCATCCGACGTCATTTTAAATATAAATAGCTTTTAGACATATGAAATTTTTCTCTTATCTCCATAATAGGCTAGTTAAACGCTTAAGTTGACGTGTATTGATAAAGGAACTTCATAACGAGGTCGGTTTGAGGGTTTTTGTCAGCTTGCTTCCAATATTTTCGGATATAGGACGTTGTTGGGTAAAGCGATGTAATGCTTCGTATCATGTGCAATGTATTGTGTACCGTAGGGCAAAGCATTAACAATAGAGCTTTCGCGCGTAGCTCACATAGACATGTGTAAATGCAGTCACAGATAGGGCCGTGAGGCTGGACACTGGACACGTGGCGTGCATGCACACACCACGGGACCCGACGATGTCTGTATTCAGAGGCGTTGAGGAGCAAGTGCATGGCATGCGGCGGCGCCGCCCCGACACACCCTCCGATTCTGTGACTGGAATTTTGACTTACCTAACGCTTTCTTGCCTCTTTTTATGATTCGGTGTGCTTATATGTATGTTAACATTGTACATTCATGGTTTGGTCCGACCCTCCCCCCCGCCCCGCGGGGCCGGCGGGAGGGATTCGTCACCTGCCTCTGGACATTCGTGTCGCTCTGACAAAAAAATATAATCTCACTTAATATTTCCACTCACAATTTTGCACACTGGTTTTGTTTAAATTCCCAATTACGTGTTTTAAAATGCAATTTTGTCAGTGGAATGTTCACGCCGGTGCCTGCGCTCGCGTCACATTATCCTCGCGGCGCGAGTGCAGGCCCGGCGCGTGAGGGCGGCGCGGATGCTTGAGTGCGGCTGGTGACGCAAGTGTCGTGCGCAGATCCGCGTGGTGAACGCGTTCCGGCAGGGGCTGGACTCGCGCGGCTCGCTGGCGGACGCGGCGCTGGCGGAGGCGCTGCGCAAGCAGACGGCGCTGTCGAAGCGCTTCTCGCACTCGTCCAGCATCGACTACGCCGACGCGGCGCGCGACACGCTGGCGCCGCACGACATCGACGTGGAGCGGCTCAGCTCGCACAGCCACACGGAGACCGCGGTGTAACCGCCCCGCCCCCGCCCCCCGCCGCCCCGCTATAGTGTACCTCCCGCGCCGCAGCTCATCGATGCAATAATTTAGCGATAATATCAGTATTATGGAGTACCGCCGCCCCGACCGCGCCCGTCCCGCGGACGACCGCTCGAACCGTTACGCTGCCATCGCTCTTAAATATATTATTATACATATATGTAATAATGATGCTGAAACGATTGTGTATAAAATGATATTTTGAAATGGTTACGAGGTGATCGAGGAGACATATGGTTTGGTATGATTTGTAGCACGCGAGGTGTGAGGCGCGGGCGGCGCCTCGAGCCCGCACTAGTCTACTCGCAGCCTCCTGGTGTACTTGAGCAGTTATATTGTTAACTAGTGTGTTTAATTATTCGATTGTTTTGAAAATATTTTATTATTATACGCGCGCGTCGCGTCGCGCGCGTCTGTTGAACATAAAAAAAAATATTGTCTAATTATTAATTTTAGATTTAAGCGCAAGGATGAGCGAATGGACGTGTGTTTTTTGAAAAAAAAAATAAAATTTTCGCATACCATCGTGTCATCTCTTACACGGAATGAAATGTTTTATATTGCTTTTGTCAAAGACATGTTGTGGAAGTGGGCTGGGGAGAGGGCGCGCACAGCTCGCCGACTCATCCTTTTGTATAAAGTTATTTCATTTGTAGCGCAGCATCATCGTTTGTACGTACGCCGAGTGATATTAGCGAGTGGTGCGCGCCGCTCCGCCCACCTACATATATATACATATATATATATACTTAACTAAATTATTGAAGTATTAGTTAAGGTGTTTGTTATAAATTTCAATAACTTTTTTTGTTTTTACGACCTTTTTCCCCTAAATCTAAGTATACATTTAAGTCATATCTCGAAGCGTAGACGCATTCAACTGAAAAGTTTGTACACAAGAACCGTACGGTCGATGTGACGTACGTTCTGTGTGACTTACTGACAGACACATATGACGTATGCTTCATGTAACATACGTGGCATGTTCCGTGTGCTACACGTGACATACGTTCTGTGTGACGTACAGTACGTTGCATGTGACATACGTCATACGTGACGTACGTACTATGTGACGTACGCACTATTCTTGTGTAAAAACCGACGTAGTCCACTTTGAACATCTTCAAAATGTTTAAAATAGAAATAAACATTAAAATTGTATAGCTGAAGGTATTTATTTGTAATGCTAGTCTCTTATGAAACAAATACTAATTATTCAATTATTATAATGTACTTATTGATTATTGATAAATACTTCAAGTTTATTGAACAAGATATAGTCTACGGTGTAACGAATTGATTTCGGAATTTTTTCTCTATGAGCAATAGCGTGGCGCTCGACAAATAGGCGACGTAGTATCGCAGCAGTGGCATTTTCAACATTCTAAAGTAAGACATGTACTAATCGACTTAGACACGAGTTGAAACGTCGAATCGGGCCGCATGGCGGCCGGCGCCGATCGCTCGCACCACACTTGGTTTAGTATAAATTACGTATAAATAATGAGACATCAAAACGATTTAGTGAATCGGCAATGTTCAATTTTGTATAGAACGTTTCATAGTAGCGGTATTTGAGAGTTGTTACGTTTTATTTGAGAGGTTCGTAGGCGCGTTCAGTTCACGACTCGCCCGGCTCCAGTCCAGTCATAGTCGGTCATCGTCAGAGAGCGGAGAGCTCAGAGAGCAACGGACGGACGAGTGGCGCGACAACTATTAAAACTATTAAACAATCTTGTAAGTAATTAAGTATTAGCTTCAAATCAATAAAGCCTTTTTAAAAAAAATTTGTTAAAAAATGAAACTATTGAAAAGTTCACGACGTTTAAATAATATTAGTTATGATTTCAGTGAATAGAGAGGTCATGGTATCGTTTTGTGTATTATATAAAATTGTTTCGTTGATATTCGTTACCACGAGTTCCCCAATGAAAGACATAAATAATTAGGAGTCTGTACTGTAACGTAGGGCCGCGCTCTGTCGCGGCGCCCTTACCTAACAATCAGTTGTTTTGACACGACAGTCTGCCACTAACCATTTTAGGTAATAAGTCCCATTGTTGTATTTTTCGTCTCACAATAAATGAAAATCTATTTTATTGTTTTTAACTTTGTGTTTTATTTTAAACTCCCTGAGGTCACGACAACTATCAACTCTGCGCGGTGCGACAGCGGCGGGCATATAAAAACCTATGATATTTGACACGGCATCGTCCAACATTCCTTACGACATACGCCGTGCCGCACCGCTGGTGTGAATGTCTACGCAGCAGTCAAATTTTTGTGTCGTGTGTGCCGGCTGTTAGCAAAGGAATATAACTAAATCTAGCATAAAATCTATACCTATTCCAAACTACTTTTTAAGGTGACGGGACATTCTGACAACCGATTGGCTGGTCACCTACCCAGTAAGAACAAACTGCTTAAATGAATCGAGGTTTTTTCACCAAAAATTTAATGAACAACTCGATATCAAATACATAATTAATATTTTAAAAATGTCAAGGGTAACAACTGTTTAACGATTAGTAGCAACTCTACTACTATTTCGATGTAAAATATGAATCGACGCTGCGCTCCGCTCTATCAGAACAGAATAAACAAAGGAATGTGCGGTTCGGCGCCGATAGATGTGGCCCAACCCTAATGTTTCTTTATTTTTATTTATATAAAAAAGGACAATATTGATTAAAAGTCAGTAGTTATATAAAATAGTATATTTACAATTCTTAAAATATCTTAATATCCTTATATCTACAACAATCATTGTTTTCATTGTATCCATCCAAGGAAAGATGAGCGGCCTATGTCCAGCAGTGGACTGCAATAGGCTGAGATGATGATGATGAAGGAAAGTAGTGGCAATCTCTTGATGCTAGCAGACAGAATATAGCCGCACTGGTAACCAACCAATTAAAACTCCGAGTATGTCCTTAGTATATTGTAATAGACTCGTAATGTTGAAAAGGGCTTCAATTACTAATTCTGTGTTTATTAGAATGAGATCATCCCGGGAGGCGGCTCGGGCGGCATGAATTTTGATAATGATACGCTGGGATCTGTCAACAAAAGATATCTTATTTATATAAAGTTAATATGCATGAATGTTTGTCACTCATTCACTCCAGAACAGTTAAAAGAATCTTAATGAAATTTGGCACACATATAGACAATACATAGGCTTTTTATCGACATACCACGTGGGCAGAAGCTAGTTTATATAAATTCTACACTAAATAATATATAGCTGAAGAGTTTTTTTGTTTAGTTGAACTAATCTCAGAAACTACTGAACTGAATTGTAATATTTCTTAGTGTTGGATAGTCCATTTATCAAGGAAAGCTATAGGCTATATAACATCACGCTACGGCCAATAGGAGCTGAGCAGTGGCCAAACAAAAGCGACGGGAACGAAGCCCCGCGCGACTTTTAGTAATATTATAAAGCTGAAGAGTATGTTTAGTTGAACACACTAATCTCAGAAACTACTGAACTGAATTGTAAAATTTCTTAGTGTTGGATAGTCCATTTATCGAAGAAGGTTATAGGATATATAAGATTACGCTACGACAATAGGAGCTGAATAGTGACCAAACAAAGATTCACAGGAGCTAATCCCCGGGAAACAGTTATTATTTCATATAGATTTTATTATGCTAGAGCCACTTACGGAGATCTGTCAAGTTATGTTATATTTAAAAATAATGGCGTGAGTTTCTTCTCATAGCTCCACCCCGTCTGCGAACTGGTCGTAGGCAAATTTGCTGACACTACTTTTCGTATAACCTGTTACATTCTTAACTTGTGACTTTCATAAGTGTTACTTTGTAACCTAGATGAATAAACGAGATTTAATTTCATATGGAGCAAGCTTTTGCTTAGTAACGTGATGACATGTATAGGTCTAATAAAATATGATCGACTTACCCATTTTCTGCCCTATAACAAAAGGCGGTCCTTGCATCATTGAACTTAACCCTTGTTGCTGCATCAGTTGCTGTTGCTGCATCATCTGTTGCTGTTGAATCATAGGGGGCGGTTGCTGTTGCATCATAGGGGGAGGTTGCTGTTGCATCATGGGGGGAGGTTGCTGTTGCATCATGGGGGGAGGTTGTTGCAACATCATAGGGGGAGGTTGCTGCAACATCATAGATTGCGGCAACATGTTGGATGGTTGCTGACCGAGGGGTGGGGGTGGTGAGCCGGGGGGAGGTGGCGGGGGTGGTAAGGCATCCCAGAGAGGCACGTGATCAGGATGGGTGGCAGGACACGGCCATGCGCATCCGATGCGGCGTGTTTTCTTTTTCTGAAATAGTTTTATAATAATTATAACTAACATTATAAAGCTGAAGAGTTTGTTTGTTTAAACTCACTAATCTCAGGAACTAGTGAACCGAATTTAAAAATTCTTTTATTGTTGGAGAAAAAAGGCTTTATAACATCATCATAATCTACTCGATTTAAATGACCCGAGCCTAGCAGTGGCTGGGCTCGGGTCATTTAAATATAAATTCCACAAAGTGAATCGAACTTGGTCCACACGATTTGCATACCGGTCACTTATCCATTCCAAAGTTTTCGTATACAATAAAGATTATTTAATCATATTATACAAACCTTTTTAGGAGGTTCTTCTACATCTGAGTCTTGTCCAGGCTTGTACCCATCAGCGAAGCTCACTCGCTTAGCGCCGCGAGACTCGGTCTTACTGAAAATATTTCAATATACAAATGTGTACTTATTTATAATTTATATAGGAATCAGTTATCATTTTCATTACAACACAAACGTCCCACTGCTGGGCACGGGTCCCCTCGAAAGAATGTGGAGGGAATTTAGTCTACTATACCACGCTGGCCAGACGGGTTGGTATAGGGTTTGTTTCAAATTTTCCTTTTCTCTCAGTTCTTTTGTGTGCAGTTATCGGTATTCTATACAAACTTCTTCAGTAATCAGCCAAACGAAGTTTTCGTTCTATGATTCGAAAAAGTACGGAGGAATTCCGATGTCTCCGAATCCGAGCCCAGGGCCCTGATTCTGACTCATCAGATTGCTCCCGGATCGTAAACTTTTTAGAATCTTAGAACGACGTATTTTTATAGCTTAAGTTATTAAGTGTTTAGAAAATTAAAAACTGATTATCTATAATATGTATGTATTTACAAAAAAAAAATTGTATTTAAGTAGTATATCAGTTGTTTAGTACCCATAACACAAGCAAATATAATTGCTTAATTTGGGACTAGATGGCGCTGTGTAAATGTGGTAGAATATTATTATATTATTATTATTATTATTATTAATATAGGATTTTTTTCTACATCCATCTATTTTTTAACATTATGTTTTTTAACTTTAAATAAACTGACAGTTCTGGCCGAAAATATTCCGACAGCTTAGAATCAGGGGGCAGGTATGGGGTGTAACTATGTTTTGGTCTCATTGCTTGCAGTTATCCCGCTGTGCCCCGTGGCGCAGGTACTTTATAAAGGTGTTCACTACTTACGTCATTAATATTCCTTTATCGGGGGTGTCCTTATCGACCTCCTCATCTTCAGCTTTGCCAATCTCACCTAGAACTGAAAAAATAACGATTTGGGATATTTTAAAACACGTATTTTTGTCCAACGTTTCCTTTCACATTCGCCTCATATATTTGTTTTGTCACTTTTCCTTCATTCATTTCCTAAACCGGCGAGAATGCATGAAAATGTGTGAAGAAGCCAAAGATGTATGTCAGAATCGTAGCAAGTGCAAGGAAATAGTCTGTGCCTACCTGTTGTGAAAAAGGCGTGATCTATATGTATGTATGTATACTTTTGTCATTCAGAGAACCTATTACATACACAGTATAAAATCACTTGTTTATGAACAGACTTTCACAAATTCGTTTAGTAACTGTTGACAAATTTTAATCTTATCTAGTGTCTCGGAGCGGGAAGTGTATATGATTGATGTGCAAGAGGTTCTGGGTTCGATTCCCGGGTCGGGTTTCCCGGAGTTTGGATAATAAATGTTCTCGATAGCTAGCTGGTAGCGGTAAAACAATAAGTGAACGCACCCGTGTTCCCCAAGACTCTGTTGATCCTGTCGTCGAGCGAGCTGGTGGCGCCGAGGCCGGGCGGCGCCACGTGCGGCGCCACGCGCGGCGCCACGTGCGGCTCTGTGGCGAAGCAGTCGCCGTACTGCAGCCGGTCTGACGCGCCGTACATGTCCTCGTATGCCTCGTCGTAGCTTCTGTTACATATTTATATTATTTATTAATGGAAGAGATAAGCTGACACTAAACTTTTTAAGACCTTTTTGGAGGAAAAGAATTAAGGAAAAAGAGGTAAAACATGGAGCACAGGAGTAGGGGCGTAGTGAGAAACGGGCAGAGGGGGGGAGGGGTTGACCCCCCGGTCCCCTCTTGAGTGTATGTTACTACGATACTAACGAAATAAAATATTTTTATGGTTTTCGTTCGCCTAACGATTTTTTGTTACGATTTTTAAAAGTCATTATTTTCAATGGTATTTTTGTATGAAAAAACAAGTCTAAATGTGACGTCATATTCTAATAAATAATATAGTTATTTTGAATTCTATTAGTAGAACGACAAACTTACCCGGTACTATTATTCTCGGCCCTGTTATTGGCTAGACTCTGTATCTGGTAGACAGGCTCCACCACATTCTGTATCGGGTACTGTTCATTGTTGCCGCCTGTTAGCACTATGTTCACTTCGCCCGGTTTGAGACCTGCAATACATTAAAAATATAGTCAGTTCAAAAATTCAGTCCCTTCAAAACCTTTCCCTCCCCATAGAGCTCTGTACACCACTACTCACAGCAGAAAAACAACACAGTTATTTTGGCTGTTGTCTTCTGTAGATTGGAGGTATACTGTTTGACAGGCGATTTAGTTTCAGAAGAGGTTATCTACCTCTTATACATCAATTCACAAGCGTTAATTATAAAAATCTAAAACACACGTACCCCATCGCGACGGTCTCTGCACATTACTACCAGCGGGAGTAGCGGGAGTGTCTCCCGCGCGCCAGTCGCACTTGATCTCGCCCCGGGGTCGAACCCGCACCACCGTCTCGATGCGCTGCGAGCCCCACCACTCACCCCCTTGACCCGCGGCTGACACCGGGCCCGACTGAAAACTAACCTATCGTGTATACGATGTCACAGTTAAATAAATATACTATATACTTTGTAAATAAATTCAATTATATATAAATACATACTGTTATAATGTAAACAAATCGTTTAAAATAATATTTGCAAAAGCATTTAATAAAGAACCATTGTAGTTGAAAATAACGACATAAATGCATGACTTATGTTATGGGAAAATGCATCTAATCGATCTTCGAATCGAACCTTCGTAAGCTTATGCAGACTAGAACACTGCAAGAAAAGGAAAATTCGAAAGAAACCGTATACCAACATGGTATAGTAGGTTAAATTCCCCCCACGTTCTTTGGAGAAGACCCGTACCCAGGAATGGAACGTTTGTGGGTAAAATGATGATGATGATGAAGGAAATCGAACCCACGACACTCACAGCACGGTGATGTGACAATAATAATAAATAACTGACCTGCTTAGCCACATCACTCTGATAAGCCATAGCCAATTGTTCATACATCTCGTAGTTCCCTTGCTCATAATTCTCTTCAAATTTATCATCATCTTTCTGGTAATTCTGACTTGCACTGATGACGTCATTGAAGCTGTAGTTTGAATTCTGCGAGGATGGTCGCAGGTGGCTGTCATCCTTCTCGTAAGGATCCTTGCTGGTGGTGGACTCTTGAGAAGAGCATTGGGAGAGGTTGGATTCCTCGACGGGTGGTTCTGGTCGGTCTTGGGTTAAGCGGTTTACGTCGAACGGTTCCTGGAAGAGATACTAGTTACTTATTTTTAGTTAAAGATAGTCGAATGATGTTATGTTTATCACCTATTTCAGCTCAAATATAACTTATTAATTAATATAATCGTATGTCAGACCCCGATGTTGGAATTTACGAAGTCACAGAGAAGCTTCTAACTTGACCTAACTTACACTTCTTGTTTAATAGCGGAGTAGTAATTGCTATCAACTAGGCACATTACCAGACTAAGGGTTAACACTGAAAATTTTATGACAGAAAAACTAGATATCTTTTTTTGCCTCACTGGGATTCGAACCCTGGAAATCTTATGTATTAGCTCCCAGTACCTACGCTCTTCAATACACGATTTAACAGCTAAAAAGAGTAATTAGAATTAGGACCAATGTCAATGCATTGTGCAATCACCTTAGCATTTTGAATTCCAGAAAAATAAATGAATTACTGTCACCGTGACTGTCACCGTGGCGCAGTGGTCAAGGTGGTCGCCTCGCCACTACATCGCCGTGCTGGGTGTCGTGGGTTCGATTCCCACACGAGACAAATATTTGTGTGATTCATAGATATTTGTTTCTAGTCTGGGTGTACTTTGTGTCCGTTAGTTTCATGTTTGTAAAGCTCCCCGCGACACAGGGCTTGTTCCCTAGTGCGGGCGTTGTCTTTTTAAAAAAAAAAAATAAAAAAAAAAAAAAAAAAAAAAAAAAAAAAAAAAAAAAAATTGGAATTCACTGATAGGATGTTAATACAATACTTTTTCTAGTAAAAAGTTACACTAAAAAAACTAAACTTTTTGTCACGTACCATGTGGGTAAAGCCAGAGACATAAGCTAGTTATAATTACCTTAAATTCAATGTCATCTTTAGGAACAGGGATGTTTTCTAGAAGAGTATGATTGACACATTCTAAAACGCTTTCTGTATCATCTTGAACACTCTCAGATTGCTGAGAGACACTCTCATCAATTCTCTCAATATCTTCTGATTTATTTATTTCAGTCGCAAATTCCTTTTCTTCTCCTCGTTTATCTAAATCTAATTCTTTATACTTCTCTTTTTCTCCTCTAGAATCTTCTACTGCTTCTTGTTTTATTTGTACGCTGCCGACAAAGTCATTTTGTAGCTCTTTAACATTAATAATTTCCCGAGGCTTCTGTCTTCTTGGAGAGAACTCTAGTTTCTTCTCGTCATCTGTCAATCTTTCTGTTTTGATGTTGTTTAAAACATTCACGTCAAATAGTTCTTCACTCTGAGTAGAGTCAGAAGACTGCTTTCTCTTCTTCTTTTTGACGTCAGATTTCTTCTTCTTTTTCTTTCTTGAGTCACTTTCTGAGTCAGAGCTAGATGATTCTGAGCTAGATATTGATGAACTGCTAGATGATTTAGCTTTAGCCTTTTTCTTCTTTTGAGCTTTTTTCTTTTTCTGCAATTTCTTCTTTTTGAGTTTCTTCTCTTTCTTTCTATTTTCTGTGAAAGATTAATTTTTTTTAATATATAATTTAAAAATATACTAGACACCAATTGACACACTGCAAAATAAAGTTTTAACATTGACCAATTAAAATAATACCTGTCAAGAATATATTCAACACCTACGTATACTGGGTGGAAGAATATTGCAATCAGAAGAGAAAACTGGATTACAACAACCAAATAAAAAACAATAACAGATACTTTATCTTCTCCATTGAAATACGAATTAATAGATGAGATAGCGAGTACGTATAACAACAAATACGTACTTTATAAAAACTTACCAAATAAAGTTATATATCATTGTATTATATACAATATATCATTGTATTTCAAAGTATATTATAACAACAAAGTATAATATATAATTATAACCTATAATAGTTATAAGTAAGGAACAACGGTATCGTAGGCAAATTTGCTGACATTACTTTTCGGATAACCTGTCACATTAGTGTTACCTTGTAACCTAGATGAATAAACGAGATTTCATTTCATTTCAAAACACGGGCTAATCTCGCCGACCAAATGGTACGCAGTTTGATGGGTTTATATAACTATTTATATGTTTAGTTACTAATAAATTATTATTTATTTATTATTTGTTTGCATCCCTTTTGGAAAAGCAGCCTAACAGGTCAGTTACTATTCACACTATGTCACCACTATGTTTCGTCAAAGACAATATCTTCCACCCAATATAAAAAATACTTAGGGCCCATTCACACTAGTAATAGCACGACGCGCGTGTGAAGAGGCCCTTAGAAAAATGCAAAAATAAAAATAAAATGTCCACCAATTGCGTTATCCAGCCATCACGTGATCACCTTTTGAGAGTGAATATCTGAATGAAAAGTACTTACCTTTGTTCGTAATCTCTTCTGTTAGCTTCAAAATCGATTGCTCAAACAAATAAAGAGATAATATATCTGTAAATCATTTATCTGTTACAGAGGACATTCACAAAAATATTTTACGAGGGAAAGATATGCGCAAATCATTTGAAATAAACCCAGCTTTAATTAGTTGTAAAAATTGCGGTTCGAAAATAATTAAACTTTTGTCTTCCTTCCCTCTAAGGTACGAAAATGAATATAAACGAATAACATACCTTTTTCAATATCCTCATCTTCTGAGACTTGCTTCTTCTTTTTCTTCTGTTTTTCTTTTAACTTCTTTAAATACTTCTTGCCTAGTCGTTGACGTTTCGTTAATTTGGATTTGATCTTTTTATTTGCCTGTCGAACAACCAAACGTTAATAAAAAGGTACAGTATTAATATACTACCATCCGCGCGCGGCGTCGCCCCGTGGTGTGTAAGATATATCTTTATTTAATATTCTGCTTTAAAATTGTAGGTAGCTAAATTAAAAAATCAGCTGATTTGTGAGTCGGAAGGTCACTGACCCGAACTTTACAAGCTTCTAGCTTTGAATGTATGCAATTTTGGAGTCGGTAACCTTACTGAGAGGTCCATCCATACCATACACCTTTTTTAGTGTTAGCGTTTTAAAAATGAGTAAAGTTAATTATCTGCTACATAGAAATAAACATACAACAATGATTAATAACTAGCTAGTTAAGAATTAGATATTACATACCTTCTTCTTGTTCGCTTTTCGTCTCTTCTTGCTATCGACGTCACTGTCCGAGGGTGATGACGTCGAATGTTTACGTTTACGAATCTTCCCCTTTTCACCTTTTTGCATTTTATCCATTTTCTTTCTGAAATACCGAGAAATTCTTCATTATCATCACATAAGCCGTAGGATATCCACTGTTGGACATAGGCCTCTTCAAGAAACGACTAACATTTTCTATGTACACAGTTATGCATTAAAATATGTCTATAGATTCAAAAGGTCTCAACTAACGTTTTCTGTTCTTCCTCTTCAATATCAGACTCCTGACTCCAACCCTCGCTACTTAGTTTTATCTTCTTAGTCTTCTTTTCTTCTTGTTGCGTTTCTTCTGCCTTCTTCTTCTTTCTTTCTTGCTTAACTGGCGTCGTGCTGCGAGGTGTACCCGCCTTGTCTGCTACTTCGGGCCATACTGCTTGCATGAATCTTAAATATAAGAAACAGGTTTTTTACATTAACTATTATGCAATTAACTTTAGATAAGTACTAAACAAATAAGTCATTTTTTTAAAGACAATACATATATTTATACAAATCAATTGCTACATGAAAGTTATTGAGAATGACTAGACCGATTTAGATGATATTTTTTTGTTATCCGTAATTTAGGATAACTATGAAATATTTTAACAAAATAATTAAAAAATATAAAAATAATTGCACCTATGTATAGCAACGAGATACTAGCATTTGAAAAGATATGAATATTAACTAACTGTACCTCTGATATTCTCTATCTAAATAAATCTCTTCACTCCTTAAAGGTGTGGTGGATCTGATGCCCTTGTACTTCGAGTCCTTGACAGACATCTCTGTCTGACTGTCGTCTGCCTCCCACTCGGTAGAGGCCGCTACTGTCGGTACTGCACTCGACTCTGTCAGGCAGGAGGCCAGCCGAGGGTACCAGCCTCGGGCTTTGGGTGACTCTGATTCTAGGATTCTGAAAATTTTGCTTTAATTTCAAAAACATATTATTAATAATCTATATCTCCCTATTAAATCTGCACGCTACATCTGTTTTACAGTTAAAATTACAAAAATAACTTAACAACATTGGCACCACCTTGCCATCCATGTTGCCAGCCTTATGGATACCTTTCCTTTAGAATCTGACCTCAATCAGATATTCTATTAGTAGGAAATTCCTATAGAGTATGCGGTTTCTTTTTCTAAATATGTAGATATATTAAGTATTTAAGATGTAAATATTTTATTGAATAAAATAAAATAACTTTTATAAAGCACTGATAGCCAAATGGAAGTGGTCAATCAGTCGCTGCTAACTCCCGCGCTTATCACACATTGGTCGAGTTCAAAAAGTACAATGTACAAGTGCTCATAGTTTGTGACGATATCTAAAGCATTACTTTATTATTTAGGCTATTGTAGGCCGAAATAGATGTATAATGTTTGTCAAAATTATGTCAAATTGTATTAGAGTTAATTTATAAAATATTATAAATAATTCAAAATATTTTTTTAAATAATTTAATTGGTTTTACAAAAGCAGACCTTAAAAGATAGTCAAATGTCTTTATTGTTTATATTTTATTTCGGCACAGTATAGTTGGTTTCGCTTTAATATTGCTTTAGACTGATGACCAACTACACGAGGAAGTTTTCTTTCTATTGTTATTATGAATGGAACTTACTGATCACAGCCATACACCCTGTCCACAAGGTTCATCTTGCAAGTCTCTAACTCCTCATACACGATGGCGCGGTCCTTCACACATGAACACAGTTTAGGGTTTTCTGTGTACCATATCTTGGGCAAGGTGCGGGATTCTCTGAAATATTGTGTTATTCATTTTAGATTATGGTAACAATTACTACTTAAGATCATCAATCAATTAACATCCAAATAGTTTAATACGTTTGGATTCGATTCTCGAACAGCGCACTTTTTTTATTTTATCTATGAATACAGTTTTTCTTGTCATTAAAATTGATGACATGGTTCCTAAGAACAAATCTTCTTATACCTTCAGACTTGCGCATACTGATCAACCTAAAGGTTACATACAGGGTATAATTTTATTATACACATTACATGCAACACAAAACATTTTTTTTATAAAATATCAGTAGCGGCTTACCTGTAACATTTATTCCTATCATGTCTAAACAACAAAGGCTGACATATCTTCAGCACAAAACTCCAAGTCTCCAAAGAATCCACTGTACACTTGGGCATTGGTATATCCAAGTCATTTTCTAGGGACATCCTATAATTATCCGACTTACTATCCGACTTGTAAGAAGCATTTGACTTGTTTCCACTTTCCGTTGACTTGTATCCGCTTTCTGTAGACTTGTATCCACTTTCTGTGGATCTATATCCATCAGAGTAATCACTTCTACTCGATTGTATGTCTCGCATCCTATCGTCTAGTTCGGGCGTCACAGAAATTCTCGCATCAACAGGACTTGTACTTTCTCTCGATGGCGAGTCATATTCCACTAAGCCTTTGTCTTGACATGCTTCTTCTTCAGTCATGCCTTCTTGCTTTATCTCATTTATAACTGATTCTAAGAAGGTGTCTTCTGTCAAAGCATCGTTAGCATCTTTTTCTAAATAATTCTCAAACGAAGCATCAGAATCTTTCTTTTGCGTAACTTTAGCATACCTATCTAATTCGGAATTTTCGTCAAATATATCTAAAATTTCTTCTTCATCTATTTCGTATTTAAAGGAATCCATGACAGGTTGTAGTCTTTCGATTCTTCTAACTGGTGTTGTTTTTGGACTGTCTACTGGTACAGGTATGTCTTTGATTTTAGTTAGTGATTTTATTTCCACATCCTTCGGTTTTTCTTTAGGTGTTAATGGCTTTTTATCATCTTTTTGTGGCGTTTCATGTTTTTTAGGACTGTTTGTTTTGTCTTCATTATCCAAAGACCAGCTGTCACAGACTAAGTAATCACATAAGTTTACTTCAGTTTCTTTTTCGACAGATTTTTTTACTTCGTGTTTTTCATCTTTTTCTATCGATATAGCTCTATATTTGTCTCTGTCATCTTTTCTTTTGTCCCTATCATCCGGCCTAATAGAATGTCGCCTATCTCTATCAAACTTATCTTGTCTTGTGTTTCTTTTGTCCATATCTATCTTTTTGTTAAACTCATCATGTTGTTTCTTCATTGCTTCAAATTCATCTTTCTTACGTTGGAATGGATTGTCATAATCAGGTAGTACCTTTTGATAGTCGAATTTGAATTCTCTACCTTCGGCTTTGGCTTTTTTAGCTTCGCTAATAATTTCGTCCAGCTTAGCTGGATCTGAAAAAAGTATTATTAATAAATTAGCTTTTATCATACATAATACTTGTCACTTTATACCTATCTTATTATTACTTATATACTATCTAATGACTAAAAATAAATTAATTATAACATAGTCTTACTATTTAACTAAAACTAAGTTTTACAACTAAATTAATTATATACGTTAGTTACTCTAGCCTATATAGGTACAACAACATTCATAAAGGTTTTAGATTTCTAGTAATACCTAAGATTTACCAAGCCGCCTTAGTCAAGTAAATATTTAAGGCCATGAACATAACAAAAGATCGAATTAATTGTTACACCTCCCATCACAATAGGAGAAAGAGTTTACGTTAAATTTCTGTTTATATCATTAAAAATCTATCATTTGGTAAATCTTAAGTAACAAAACTATTTAATAATTAACCAACAAAAATACTGTAATTGTTTAAAGTACAATATACTGTTATGTAGGTACATCACTAGCTACCCATGCGATAGTAGATGTAAATACAAACACTTAGTGCGGGGACACACGGGCCGGTACCTCGCTCGCACAAACGTCGTGCGGCGCGGGCGCGCCCGCCCTGTGCCTCTAGTCCGAGCATATTCACCGGACCTTTCTATATACAATATGTGTGCGTAAGCAAAGTGATAGCGCAAAACATAGTTAATAAGCAAAGACAGGTGGTTGGATATAGTTGCTTGGATAAAAAAAACCAACAGTAGATTCATCTTTAAGCAATGCATCCTTAAGTTAATTTATTTATTTTATTTTATTTGGAAAACATATGGTTATACATTCAGACGAAATAACTAATTTAAAAACGGTAAATCATACTGTTGTTTTCGCATTTTATAATTATAAATAACATAAATATATTATAAGTTGACTTTTTCATTTGTCAGTCATGTTAGCTTTGTAGATTAATAGCTAAACAAAACGTGATGAAATTATCCTGTAGTAGCCAATTCATTAGTGATTATATTTTGGACACACTCGAAAAAATATTGTTAAGTATATAATTATCCGTGTAGTGAGTGAGTTAGTGACGGAATAAGCATACAAAATGTTACTACCCCCTTTCAACCCGTGGGTGTCGTAAAAGGTGACTATGGGAATATATAATACAGACAAGAGCGTTGCGAGAAAAGGAAAATTCAAAACAAACTCTATACCAAACCATATGACCAGGGTGGTATAGTAGGCTATATTATTCACTCCACATTCTTTGGAAGAGACCCGTGCCCAGCAGTGGCTTTTATGGGTTGATGATGATGATGATTTTTTATTAAAAGCTAGTTGCCTCGCGAACTTCGTACCGCCATATTTTATTTTTCGTAAATATTTTCGAAAATCATGAAAGGTTGACTTTCTTATATGGAGATTAATCGTTTTTGACGAGGTACGAAAAGTTTGTATAGGTAGGTAAATAATATAGTTGTTTTTATACTTTCCTTGCAATTTTTTTATATTTTCTCATCTTTTAAATATTCTGTTCTTTTAACTTCTACAAATATTTAAAAACCAAAAAAAAGTGTATCTTGTGTATCAGTTTATTAAAAAATATTTTTTTATTGAAGAAATTCTCGAATTTGAAAGAGATAATTAATTAATAAAGTCATTGTAATAAAAATATTTTTAATAATTAATTTGAAATGAAATGTTAGTCGTTTTGTAATATATCTAGTTTTTTTAGAATTTTTTTTTTTTTTTTTTTTAATTATTAGTTAATTGATTAATTAATAATATTTATAAATTTCACCCGTTCTCAACTACTAGTAGCACTAATAACGTAAATATTCATTTTTATATATCTACACAGCAATTCACCAATACACAGCAATTCTCGTACAGTAAACACTAACACATTCAATTCAATTACATTGCCATCTCACAGTAGCCATAAATTTGATAAGGTTTTGTTTATAAATAAAAATATTCATATAATTCAAAAGGTAACCATGAACAACCCATAAACAACCACCTTAAATAACACAAATAATAAAAAAAGAGTTCGCATTTCTAAGGAACTTTGACTCTAAACCGATGGATCAGACCTATAGCCTTCCTCTCATTTAAGCTAATAGACAATTTCCTGCTCGACTAGTTTCTAAACATTTTCCTGTTTCTGTTCATGATGATGATAGTTGAAGTCCATTGTTTGTTCTGTGTCTGGGTGTAATTTATCTATATTAAGTATGTATTTACAATATATATTTAAGTAGTATATCAGTTGTTTAGTACCATAACACAAGCAAATATAATTGCTTAATTTAGGACTAGATGGCGCTGTATGAATGTGTGAAAATATTATAATTATTATTTAACATGCACGTGTCGACAGTAAAGATGAGTTTATAGCTTCAGACATGGAACATACTGTTTCAGACAGCTTTTATTCGTCTCCGTCTCTGCGGCCCCGTTGTGATAGATATAAATAGGTAAATAAAAACTGTATAGAAGAATATTTCTATGTCTGATACGGCATGCGTCTGTAGATATAAAGGTTCAACATTCCGAAACCAAACAAATGTTTGTAAATTGGTCGAGCAGGAAGTTGTCTGATTATTTATATATAGAAAACATGCCACAAATATTTCTTTTTACAACAATTTACCTAAGAACGACTTGATAGGTGGCATAGCCTTTGTAGGCATAGCTTTCTCGTTCGTCGCGCTCGGACAGATCAGGCCCAAAGGTATACCCAGCTCAACAAGCTCCATTTTCCTCTTCATGTCTTCAATTTCTGACAAAGTACGTTTTTGTAACTCTGGGTATGAATCTGGTGAAGAGATGTTTTTGAGACAAGCAAGAAACAAGTGTTACAGCATTTTAGGTAATTTTCTCACCTAAGGGGGTAAAATAGGGATAAACATTGGAAGTTTATTTAATCGATGATCTGTGTAATTTTGTATTGGGCTTTCTGATACTACAGAAGAAAATAAGTGATTCAGATTTTTTGTAAAAACATCCACTAAGGGATTTAAATAATATCCATATTATTATATCAACAGGTAGTCTGTCGTATATGATGGAAAATTGTATTAGGACTACAATTTATTATATATATTTTACTCCAAATGTACAGCTGCGGAAACACTACCAAGACTTTTTTTATATCACAATTTACGGTTGGGTGTCACCCGTAAAATTGTGGCACCTGAGGCGAAGTACTTTTACCGCCACTCCCTCCTGCGCCATTGTTAATTTAATTTGCTTACCTTGCATAGCTCGCTTACTTTGTCCCGGCTTAGGCGGTTTTGGTGGCAATCTTTTCTTCACATCTTCTGCGTCTTCATTTTTTGGTGTGGTCTTTACTCCAGACAGCTTGCCAATGAAGACAGTGGTTGCTGTAATAACAAATTTATAATAAAAAATTCAACATAATAATTGAATATTATTATGGTCATATTGACTATATATATATAGGGACTTATTATATCTCGCAGACAATTTTTAAAAAATGTTTTTTTACGTTTTTAAAAACAATAAAACCTGTAAATTTTATGCCACTTTGTACCTATGAAATTCTCAATAAAATGTGAAAATCTATGAAATATCCATACTTACAACCACTGCCTGACAGTTTGTTTACAGCAACAGGAGTAATTGGAGTCTTCTTCTGAATAGAGAATGCTCTCAATCTCTTCTTAGCATTCTCCACTCCTTTGGTTGAAGGCTTCAACTTGAACCTTGTTGTGGCAATTGCCGGAGAGCTAGGGTTTGATGTCGGTATTGGTATGGATGTTAACTGAAAAAAAAATAACATTAAAATGAGCCTGATAAAAATAAAAATTAGGTCATCAGTAATTCAACTTAAGTATTGGGAAGCGCAGCATGGGATGGCCTGCCCACCAAATAGACCGACAACCTAGTAAGGTCGTATGTCCAGCAGTGGACATGAAAATAACATTATAAACACAGAATGCATGCAACCAAATTGTCACAACATGTAAAATTATGGGGGGTAAAAAAAAAAAAAATGTTTAATGAGTTGTCTAGACTCTTTGTACCTGACAATTAAATCGCCACAGAACAGAAAGCATAAGCTGTTAGCTGCCACACACACAAGCCAGAGCTAAATCATCAATTGCTTAAAATATGTATCCTGGATCCTCAACCAGCTATTATTGTATATGTAGATGGATGGGTGGCGCAAGAATGTACGTGGAGAGGAAACCAGCTTATGAACGCTATGCCACGGTAAGAATTGAATAAGTCCCGCATTTTATTAATTTTTGAAACCCTACAGGGTAATGTAATCTTTCTCTATTATTTAGATACAAGAACACTTCACAGTCAAACTAAATCTGTAAAAAATTACTATACCAAAAACTTCCCAATACATTATTGTGAATTTGAATTTCAAATTAGCGCTCTGCGTGATAGAGCTTGTTACAGTCTTTATAAAGGAACAGTCTAGAATGAATCAATCTTTTGATCAACAGGTATTCTATTCAGTATTAATATAAAATTAATACTCCACAATCAAAATTAATTTATTACTGTGGTCTTGAAACTATAAATCTCAAGATCCGCATGTTTGAAACTGAAGTCAACATATGACTAGGCTTCATTAGACATCTACTTATTTAAAATAAATGTATTTTTGTTATCAATTTATAACTATTTTTGGTTTTGGTTTATTGGTACTTTTTTTCTATTTTCTTGCAAAGATAATTGCTAGATCTAAGTGTATACACAATTTAAAATAACACACAAAACAACAAACAGATTGTTACCAGATTTTAACAGTTTTAAGCTATAATAAGCTTTAAAAAGTAATAAAACACAAAAATAAAAATGTAAGATTACCCAGACAGTGCAGCCTGCAATCCACAATGACTTGACATCATCATGAATAGTTTATTCAAGCAACCCATACTTCCTATAACTACATTGAGTTATTTTTAAACCAAAATCAATAACTATAGACAGTCATATCTAGATATGAATATATGTATGAAAATCTTTGTTTTGAGCCTATACATTTGACAAACCGCATACATTCACCGGTATTTACCTTGGGGCCTTTCAATTTCGATGTTCCCTGGGGACCAATGTCTTCGGAGACCTGGGACTCCGAGCCCGGCTTCAATAAACTATTGGTATCCATGTTAAACTAACACTTTCGTTGATTTATATAAAATCCGCAAACACTCATGCCATGATTGGTAGCTGTTTCAATTTCATTGAACATAAAATGATCACTCGTTATTAATTGAATGTCAATAAAGCACTTCACAAAGTATTGTGTCAGTCAATTGTGTGTAGGAAAACAAACGCCAAATATTAAAATAACCTACAAATTTGACAATTATGTTTATTAGAAAGATTATATTTATTTTATGTAGAGTAAATTATTGATTTACTTTACTACAAAATGTAATTAAAAATGTTAATTGAAAATATAAAACCGATAGAACTATTGTTCGCAGACTTTTTTTATAAAGATTTCAATAGATAAGGAAGAGATAGAGTGTCTTTTGTTGCTACAAATACTGGTTTATTTCTCCTACGATTTGGAACGCGGTGTTGCCACAGACTATAAATTTAAAGGCATTAGACATTAGGCTATGGATATACTATAAAATTGGACCCCCCTAAGACTCCACACCCCTTACTTTTATAAAGGTTTAAAAAGATTATAGACAGAAGACAACAATCTAGTTTTAGTGTCGTGTCTAATTATGTTTTAATGCACTGCTGGCCTCCGGTTTCACCAGGCAGCCACAGCAAGCCATCGATTTCGAAACTAGAGTATCTAATAAAATTTTGGCAAAAAAAACTTGATGATATTACAATTTTACCTCACCCTACCTATTCTGACCAACTCATCAATTTGTGCAATAATATGATGATGATCGTGATCTAAAGAGAGAAAAACCAACCACTCACCCTCAGATTATAGATCTGTAAAAAATTTGAGGTCATATAATTTTGTAGAATCACTTCTACTTCATCTCTAGACTATGCTGATGTCTGTTTCCTTGACGCTCAGGAGTGTCAGGAGGAACATTTAAATAAACTCGAACGAATGCAGAATTCTGGCATCCGCTTCATTTTCAGTCTACGCAAATAAGATCACAACAGAATTTCGCCAGAAACTGAGGAGGTTCCCGATTTGGCAGCGTCGAGCTACACACATTCTCTCTCTTCTCTTTTCTATTGGAAACAACCCTGATGCTCCTCTTTATTTACGTGAACGCTTTGAGTACCTCGTTCCTCGAAGTAAAACCCCTCTTCACACTTCTAGCTGTTAGATGAGTCTTTTACAATAAAAGCGATAAGGCTATGGAATGCTCTTCCTCACACCATACAAGGCATTTCCTCTCTAGATGTCTTCAAGAGAAGGAATTTATTTATTTTCGATTAACAAATAAACCAGTAATATATATTTAAAATCTTTTATAATACAGTCATGCTTATTACAAATACTAGGTACCTAAATTTACTTTTTTATCTCATTTAGATTATTCTCAAAAACTTGACTGGCCTGTTGGTCTAGTGGTTAGTGACCCTGACTGCTAAGCCGAAGGTCGTGGGTTCGATCCCCACCCAGGACAAATCTTTGTGTGATGAGCATAATGGTTTGTTCTGTGTCTGGGTGTAATTTATCTATAATATGTATGTATTTACAAAAAAAAAATGTATTTAAGTAGTATATCAGTTGTTTAGTGCCCATAACACACTTACTTTGGGACTAGATGGCGCTGTGTGAACGTGGAAAAAAAAAAAAAATGATGTAGTATTCTCTTTATTCAGTATTCTTAAATTACCAAGATCTTGTAACCATGTGAAAACGTGTTTCACTTGCTAGGACTCCCACCCAGTATAATATTCTCTTTGCAGCTTCCAAGTTATCAGGTTAGCCATTCTCTAGGATTCCCGAGAGTTTATTTATTTTTTATTTAATAATCTTTTTCATAAGATTGATACAAATAAACACACGGCTTCACAAAACGGTTTAAAGGTTTGTCTGTGAGAACACTTTGCACTATGCAATTTTGAACCATATAATATTTGACATGAGATAAAATTTAATTATCACGAAAACAAACATATGCCTATTTTGCACTAATAATGCAATATTTACAAGGGTTCAACACTGTTAATTCTGGCTTACAAGAGTTGCAATAGTGATGTGGTATGTCATTTCTAGGGTCCATTCAAAGAAGTTAAAATAAAGACCGCATCAGTTAGGTTCAGTTCTGTCATTGGTTGTTCTATTCCTGAAACAAAGATAAAGTAGATGAAGATAAAGTAAAACTAAAAAAAAAGTTTCCCAAGTAACATCTACATGTACAGTAATTATGGACCATTATATTGTTGGTACATTTCTGCTGTCCAATCCAATCCAGCATTTGAAATCAACGAAAAACAATGATGCAGTAAGGGTGGTCGCCCACAGGACTTTTGCAGCTATGTAGGCATTTGCACCGTTGTTGGCCATTTGGTAGCATTTAAAACGCGCGACTGGACATCGCTTCTATTTTGGTGCATAGTCTTCTGCAAGTTAAATTTGGTTTCTAAATTAAATCTAAAATTTTCATAACTTTTTTAGATTTTAAAAAGCTTTGTGAGTTATTTAGATCCAGCCAATATTTACGTTGCAGCTGCTTTCGTAAAAGCAGTAACAAAGACAATAGCAACTGTAGTGCGTACTGCTAACTGCATCGCTATTGTATCGATACTATATTCGTGTGATGAATCGTAGCGATATTGTGGACGATGGTATATGGCTTGCCATAGCATAACTATATAGTGTTTCTTTTGCATCTCTATTGCTGCAAAAGGACGCAGTGGGCGACCACTCTCATTTGGTAGTCTACACGATTCCATTTACAATGGAATGGATTGATTCCATTTGCAATTTTTACCATACCTTCAATAATAGGCGCCATATTAGTTGGCATCTCATTCTTTATATCCAAAATCTGTGCACCCCTTAAATCATTGACATCAGCAAATGCAACTTCTGGTACAGGATTCTCTAATACAACTGTACTACTTTCAACTTCTGTAGTCATCTTCTTCTTTTTACAAGCTTCTTTCTTTTTAGAATCTTTCTTTCTTTTTAATTTTTTAACTTCTGTGTGTTTTATATTGAGTACTCTTGTAACTTCATTGTGTATGTTAGTTTTAATGTCTTCTGATAGATCTATGCCGCTGTCATATTGTTTGATATACTCTTTTATAGGCATGTCATCGTCGCTGCTGGCATCGGCGAGGTGTGAGTCGACTGTTACATGTTCTATGTTAATACAACTTTGTATTTTCTTTATTAGGTCATCTGCTGCTTTCTGTAATCAATGGTAAAATAAAAAAATTGGCTGTATTCACTGACTAAGGAGTACTTAATTTCTAAAGTTTTTAAAGAATTGTTGTTGTAATGGTGTAAGTGAGGCTGACATCTAACACAGGTCCGTTTTTACTGACACTATGGTTTTTTTTTACAATATTTGTCTTGTGTGAGAATCGAACCCACTTCACTCGGAACGGCGATGTTACTACGCCACAGTAACAGAAAAAAAGATCCTTTTTGACTGTCAGGCAATGGCTCTAAGAAGTTAATTGGTTTGTAAACCATTGCTGGATATTTGCAATTTCAGAGACAGGTCCAAAAGGTCTTAAATAGTTCCTGTAAAATAATTGTTATTTTGCGGCATAATAACATCATTTGCAGCTACTTACATAATTAGCAGGCTTGGGTATCCTCAATAGATAATGATCAGAATGAGCTTCAAACATTTCACACTTGGAGCAAAGGTCATAGTCGGGACATGTGATGCATTTGTAACGGAAACCCAGGATTGGTTTCTGGCAACTATTACAAACTATGTCCTTGTGGACTCTTTCTTTATCGTCTTCCTCTTCTGTAATTTAAAAATTATTTTTAAGGAAGATTTTTATTAACAGAAAAAAAAAATTTATGAATATTATTATGTATGAGGAACAGTTACCGTTGGCAACTGCTAGTACAGAAAAATCAGTAGTTATGCATACTACAATATAACAACATTACCTTCTGACTCATTGTTAGGCAGACTAAGTGTAGGGACAGCATCAGCACATAAATGTTTGTTCTTTATACTTGATGGAGTAAAATGGCGGGAACATACGCGGTATGATAGCTTCTTTAAGTTTTTTTCAAAAAGATCTTCTCTGCCTATCGCTTGTAGCCATTGTTCCAGTCTGAAATTAATAAATATATCAACATAAAGATCGCTCTGTAGTACATATATTATAAATTAAGATAACATTTCTATCACCTGGATGGATGGATGAATGGAGGAGTAAAAGACTCCTCCATCCATAATATGAATATCAAACTAGTTGAAAACACCTACCTATAAGATGTCAGGTTTATATATTTTATGTAGGATATATAGTTTTGGACACGGTGAAGCATTGGCATTGCTATGCCATGCATAATGCTACAAAGCCAAGAGTTATTAAGTATAAAATTTTGAATTTAGTTATCATCTTAAACCAATATGTACTTAAATAAGATGGATGAATGAAATAGATTAATAAAGGGTAGATTAACCTATCTATCAAGTTAATTGAGTGTTGTTTGTCGAAGATAAGTTTTATTTTGTTTAGCAATAAGAAATCTTACCGTGGACTGTCCTTTGGTATGCCGTAATAAAACAAATGTTTACTAGTTTTACTATTTCTACCGCATCCGCTGACACTACAATAGTTCACCATTATATTGAGACGAATCCCGTAAATAGCTTTAAGTATTATGTTTTAGTGGATAATACAAAACTAAACCTATATTATAATTTAATTATTTGATGTTGAAATTAGTCGAAAACACATCAATCAACAATCAAAACAAGCCGAAGTCGAACGACGAATCTGTAATCTGAAAATGTTTGAACGAAAGAGAAAATACAATATTTTCACTTGTTAGAAAGAGAAGGCAAATAATGATGATTTTACAATACTGGAACACAACAAGCGTTAGTTTGACATTGACAGTTCTCAAGTAGCGTGGCTCTTCGAGAAACAAAACGTCGTGGATTTGAATTATAAAGAAAAATACGTAGGCATAATAATTATTATTACAATCAACAGCTATGTAATTAAATAGCAATAGCCCTCAAATAGATTTTATAATTATCTTAGATTGTGGTTTGTTGACACGGATACTGGTATTGTGAAATACAGATGGTAACGTAACCACAAGAGTAGTAAGGATTGCATTGTGGCGCCAATCGTAATTTGAGCTGTTTTATCTGGTACAGCTATATTGAATATACTATAATAAAAATTTTATGCTCTACAATAAAAAAACGACCAGTTAACATAATTATTATATGATATCTATTCTTCTGATTAATCTGATAAGACTGCCTCAGTAGAGCAGCGATAGTGTAAACAGTTGCGTTTACTGAGGTCTCGGGTTCAATCCCCGGGTCGGAACGAATATTTGTAAGATCTGCAAATGTTTGAATGTATGAATAAGTATGTATAGTACATGTATGTTTATCAGCTTACTTTGGGCTAGAAGGCACTGTGTATAAAAATGACACTGTGTGTAAAGATGTCTTCTTCTCGTTTACAAAATTAAAGGGATATAATTACTTACAAGTTATGGTACTCAACAAAATAAATATAAAATCCACCAATACAAACGCCTTCCAATTTTGGATCAGTAATGAAAAAAGAGATTCGAATCCGTGCTACCGTAAAACGTAACACACACGTGTGGGCACGGCTTTACACAATTATTTTCAGTCACCTGAGATCGCTAGTATATAAACCACGACGTTTGGCCATTCTACAAGTTACTAGACACGGTTCACTTCTCTGAACACACGTTGTACTCATACATCCACAAACCATGTCTTTGATACCTTTTCTACTTGGAAACACTCCTCACCGTCTTCTAGACCAAGAATTTGGTTTAGGAGTCACTCCTGATGACCTGCTTACTGCTGTGGTGTCTCCGACATTGGCCAGAGAGTACTACAGACCTTGGAGGCAAGTTCTCGCATCAAGAGACGTGGGTTCCACCATAACTTCAAACAAGGATAGATTCCAAGTAAACTTGGATGTTCAGCATTTTGCTCCCGAAGAAATCAGCGTAAAGACATCAGATGGATACGTCATTATTGAAGGTAAACACGAGGAAAAGAAAGATGAACACGGTTTCATTTCCCGTCAGTTTAAACGTCGGTATGCTTTGCCAGAGAACTGTGATCCGGTGACTGTGGAATCTAAGCTATCTTCTGATGGTATCCTCACTATTATCGCTCCAAAAGCTGGCCTGGAGTCGAAGAACGAGAGGAATGTGACTATTGTTCAAACAGGGCCGTTGAGGAAGGATACTAAGGAAGGAACTGTCCAGCAAACCAGTCAAACTGACGCCAATGGAACAGAGAAGTAATTTCGTCTGTTCTGGAAACAATCAAGCGATTGTGCAAATTCCAGCTTGGCCCTTAGTTTAGTAGAGTCTGGCTACCGGTTCTCTGCACTGGACTGTTTTTTAAAATCTATACATGGCAATATTTTTGAACTGTCATGTCACTGTCTTTTTAGTGTTTTTCAATCAATATTCTTTTGAAATTATTGAAAAATAATGCCGAAAGCTATCAAAGGCGTAGTTAGAAAGTTGATATTTACTTAAGTTGAGATAATAGTATCAAACGCATTTTTTCAGTCTATAGTCGGTGTTGTCACCCCTTGTTTTTTTGAATTTACCGCTCTTTTCTTGTGCAAAGAACGGATGGCCAGACTATATTCCTGTCATTTACGCATATCTTAATCCATATTATATTAAACTTTTCCATGTGCTTATTATATTTTTTTATTGATCTATAATTCCTCTTTTCAGTTTCTTTTACTAAAGTTAATCCGAATTTTTATTATTTCACAAAAATAAATTTTCATGAGCAATAATATAATTTTTTTTTATTTATTTACATAAACTTACAATCTATCATTACAGGTTTTAGCCTATTGCGACAGTGAAGTTAACATTACTTAATTCTAATACATAGCATACCTAATATTAAATTTATGTACCTACATCTTCTTTATTAAATCTTATATCCTATAATATTATAAGTGGTTATTGTGAAGTCATTCAATGAGCACGCAAACAAATCTATTTCTTCAGCTACTAAGTTCAATATATGTAATGCTCTCGTCACAGGTGCTTTTTGTAGCAAGTTCGTACGAGCGGCCGGTACCACCAGCAACGGCGGTCGCCGTCGTCGCCCTATGTAGGCATCAGGGACACAGAACTTTATTTCCCGTAGGATGGAAGGATTATAAAGAATACCACGAATCACTTTAAGCAAGTATGTAGCCAGTGCTGCATCACGTCTTACTGCTAGTTGATGGTACCCTACCATGCCAAGCAAAAACAATGTTGGATAGAGCAATGGATATCCTGGATAAACTCTATATAATTTTAAGTACAGGAACCTAATAAATTTATTCTGAATTCTTTCCAACATTGTCTTGTACTTGGCTTCATGTGGATTCCAAATGACCAATGACAGGACAATGAAATAATATAAATCAGATACAGTATCTGATTTATATTATTTTCACTTTAGCAATTACAATTTTTATTTTGTATCAATATATTTTTTATGATAAATTCATTAGATGCAGTCTGTAACATTATTATATAAAAAAAAAAAATTTTTTTTTTGTTATACTTTGCTCAAGATAACGGTACGGTAGTCATCTCTGTAGTTTGAGACAACTATTATAAAATATAATAAAATTTGAATTCAACGAGCTAGAGTTTTACAAGGGGGACAGCGCGTACGCAGTCCCCACTATCAAAAATTACGCATCCGAGTTATCCACATTAGGGATAATCGCAGGGGTCAACCCAACCGCAGTGCAATGGAGGGATCTCGCCCTGGGGGAACCGCCTACTTGATCACGGTATCCCCTATGCCAGGTAAGTATGAGTTCAGAATGTTCGGCCAGGGTAGTCATTCCCTCGCGGAGAATCTTAACACCGACTTTTAATTTTTCCTGTGGCGCCACCTAGTGATTTTCACTGGTACTATCTCGTTTACGAGTTATCTAAACTCCGTAACGATGTTAGCACGAGCGCGCAACAATGAACACGAACATCATAGATGGCGCAGCTTCCTTACTGGTTGATAAAGTCTGCAAATATTTTTGTTTTATAAGTGCCTGACCGCCAGCAGAGAGATGTATCTTAGTTATTATCTGCCCCATACAATAACTAACGAACACGACCAATAAAAGCGTATCTAACGACAAAGAAATCAATGATATAAATATGTATATTATATTACGTGGATTAAATTGTCAGATTAAACTGTCTGATATTTAACAGCTAGTTTAAATGGCTGATAATGTTGTTGTGATGTATAATTAAATTAAGATTATTGAAGGTTTATACACTCTAGAAAGAGGAGAGGAGACCCAAGCCCAGCAGTGGGACATAATGGGTTGCTGATGATTATGAAGGCTTATTTCACTTCTTACCATATCGACCAGGGACATAATTATCTTATTTATTGTTAACTTGACTTGATTTGTATGTCTATGGGTACAATGTAGCAATCTAATTAAAGAACCCAAGATTTAAAAAGCAAACTAGGCTATGTTGGTTCTTGCGACATTAGCTAACAGCCCGTGAAAAACACCAAATCTGTACAGCCGTTTCGAAGTTTAGCCGGAACAAACAGACAAAAAAAATTAAAAACAGAATTTTAGGTAGGGATAGTGCAGTGCAATTAACTGACATTAGCTGAAAAACTCAAATTTTATTTATATAAATTACACTATTCAGATAAATTGTTATCAGTCATACAGCTGTTATCACTACAACAATTAATTAAACACAACTTTACATATTGTTTGGTATTAACCAAACACACACACACACACACAGCACACACATTGTATGACACAGAGCAGAAGTTTGTATGTAGGTATTAACCTACATACAAACTTCTGCTCTGTGTCATACAATTTTAATAAGAAAGACGCACAAAGTTTGAATTGAAAAAGTAAGCGTTCTAATTTCAAATTTCTATCTCGACAATGGCGGTCTTTTGACTGCCGAATCTAATCTTCTACACATTTTCCTTTTTCATCATCTTAAGTTTAAGTTCTTCATCTTCATTTGTCGTGTGTTCTTTGTATTTACCATTATTAAAATAATATTCAATCTCTTGTAGCGTCCTATCTTTAGTTTCAGGCAGCAAGAAATATAAAACCATTAACGCAAGTGCTGTTGATATTCCATAGATAAAGAACATTCCCTGTACTTTTAAATAAAATTGTAAGTATGGTGTTACTTTCAATGCACCCATAACACATAAAGACATTATAATACCTATAAATGCTGAGCCAATACCTCGATGCCTTAGTGGTAATAATTCGCCCATTAAAGCCAAAGGTATTGGTGTACAACCCAAATTAGCTAGAATGAAATACACCACGAAAATACCGATGACAATCCAAGACCGATCATTTGATATATAGTTATTGGCAGCTAATGTGAGATATGCACATGCAATCATGATGACAACGAAGGCAGCAAAACCTGTAGAGAACAGCAAAGTTCGACGTTTCATTATTTTTACTAAAATAGATGAAGAAACAGCGCTAACAGTAATGATTAAATCTATCCCCAATGTGTAATAAAAGGGATTAGATTTGCCTGAGATTTCACCCATGATTTGAGAACCATAAGCTGGGAATAAATGCCTGCCACTTGTTTCCAATAGTACATAGCTAATAACAATAATTAAAGTCGGTTTTAAGAAATCTTTCTTCGTAAATATCTTCAGAACATCCAACATATCCTCGGTCATCGACTTCTTTTCTATTGGTTTTGACAGTCTATCCATTTGGGTTTTGATTAATTCTTCAATTTCTCTAGTAGATGTCTCAGATTTCTCTCTCATCCAGTAGAAGGATTTTCTGCTTTTGTCAAACTCTCCCTTTGAAGCCAACCATGCAGGTGTTTCGGGCCACATGGTAACGATTAAAACAGCAATGATATAAGGAATTAAACTTATTAGCGCTATTGTTCGCCACGAGACAAAAAAAGCAAGAATATGTCCTACTGTACTTCCGAAGCAAACTGCAGCTGTTTTGAAATTTAAAAAGATGCCTCTGTATATCGGAGTGGAAAATTCTCCAATGGCTATAGCTCCTAAGAATACTGTGGCTCCTGCTGTTATTCCACCGAGAATCCTGCCAACAAGGATAGCTGCGATATTCTGGGCGAAGTAGATGCAAAGCCAGCCAATAATGCCTGGTAACATAACTAATAGATGCGCCTTTTTTCGGCCGTAGGTGTCCATGAAGAATGATGATAATAATACTCCTGGGATCCCAGCTATGCCACATATTGATGCTGGAACAAAATCACGTATTTTTATTATTATATGCAATTAAAAATAGGTGATTCAGACTTCAATACTGGTCCATTTTCGGATGATTTGCAATCAAGACTATGGTAAAGGCACCTATTTCCGAGGGGTTCTAAAAATGGCACCATATTCAGATGTATTTAGATTAATGGCTTTTTCAAGTAATTGACGAGTTATTTTTGTCTGCAAAATACATTAATCAATTAATAATTTATCTGTTCATATTTATATGAACAGATAAATACTTTAGTGTGTGTACGTTGTAAAATAATAGGTCAGTTTGCCGCTAGCAGCTATTTCGAACAGATGCTTCATACATCTTGGACCTTACGCACGAGAGTACTACGTTTTGATAAATATTGTTTTACATGATAGTTCTATACTGAGTGAGTTTTGTATAGGTTATATAATATTGAAAGGGTAATATTTTTTATCGAATACACTTATCATTTGTGTATTTTCTTTACAAATTGAGGAGGAAATTAGTGTTTAAAATACCGCGGCATTAGGTGCCAAATATTTTAGTTGGTTCCTAAATGCCGATGTATGCCACGGAAATGCAATTTTAGAGACCTTTTCTTTTTTTAATATTTTGATGGTGAAATATAAAAATCTATTTCCGAGGTACACTGTTGCGTCGCATTTACTAATTATAGCAGGTCAAAAATTGTCTGTTTAAGTACTTTATTAATTCGTTGTATCGAAGAATTAAGTACAGAAAGTAATGGTATTAATGTTTTCTGATGCAATCCTGAGTGTTTTTTATATATTTTGTCAAAGATATCGCAATTATACATTCATTTATTTGTACGATATTAAAATATCTTTTACTTTTTATTACTCGGAGTTAGAAAACTTGATTTAGTATCATAAAACGTTATTCCGATGTATTTACGTCGGAATTAGGTTATATGAGTACCTAATTTCGCGGTATTGACACGTTAAATATAGAGTGTTCATTATTTACGCAGAATCTTAAACACTTTTATATGGTTTTAGTAACTGAAAGAATATAATTATGTGCCTCTGAAAATTACTTTATAATCCGATATACTCAGTCGCAGATATACTATATAAACACTTACATACAGTTACTTAACTTTAATAAACTTAATAAAACTTGATAATGGTCATTAATGGCTGTCTATGTTTATATCTCTATATACATGTAGTAAAAAAGGCTTATCGACATTAATGTTTTAATGTAAGTATAATCATTTTATTTTTCTAAATAACAAATGTAAGTTAATTTATTCATTGTGATACCAATTGTTAGTCATATAATACAGAGACTAAGACTGATTTAAAATTCAAAGATAATAAATAGATTTGATTTTTGAACATTCTGTATATCCTCCCAATAGCCTTTCCATTGTATTTTTTGCACTCGGAATTAGGAATCAATTGCATCGGAATTAGCATTTTTAAGTCGGAATTAGGTGCCTCGGACTTATTCAAATTTTTGCACCATTTATCATTTTTAACTAACTTTTACTGTCAAACTGTGAGTATTTTTCAAAAATAAGATGTCTAAGTCTAACACTTCTGATAAAACCAACACAAAATAACCAATTCTATACAAAAGCATAATAAATACTTAATTTTTAATGTTCTTTTGATTTGTAGTGAAAACACCGCGGAATTAGGTGCCTTTACCTTACACTTTGTGTCCAGAGCAACTTCTCGCTTCAATTTACACGTCAATATTTCTAAAAAAATAAAATTGAATATTTTACGTCACCCCGACAAGAGGTTGCATCAATTTTAATAAAACACGTCATCATGATCATGTCAGCTTTGAAATAAAAAAAACCGCATCAAAATTGGCCCATTCGTTAAAGAGCTGCGATGCCAAACACAGACACGTCAAACTTATAACATCTCTATGATGTATTTTATTAATAGCAAATTCATTGACAAAGCGAAGTAGCACTCACCTATCCAAGATGCTGTATGAAGATCAGCTCTTATTGAAGACTCAGGATCCTGAAGAGCAGGCAGCAGACTGGTGGTGTAACTGAGCATCATGCCCTGCCCCATCATATTTGCCCACACTGCTGTTAAAACCCATGCCTGGAAAGATATAATAATATTGTTTGTTATGGAAAAACCTATCAATCCTTTACAAACGACTGCAAAGAAGACGAAGGTTCTAATTTCGACTGTACGTTCATTTAACGACTAGACATATCGGGTAGAGCTTCACTCCCGTGGAACTTTGTTTTGCCACCACTCAGCGCCTATATTCGATTCGATTTTTATTTGGACGGTGTTACACAAAAAGGATCCAACCCACAAAATGTGACTTTTGAGATATTGAAGTTTGAAGTTTAATTTGTATTTGCACATTGATGTACTATTATACCGTCTTTGTTTCTTTGGGTAATATGTGTATATATTTATATTAATTTAATAGTCTGAAAAATTAATTAGTATAAGCTTATATTTTTTGAAATATTTCAATAAACAGAGGATTGGATCCTTTTTGCTAAATATAATTTTTAATTAATGTATGTTCATTTTTTAATTTCACAAAAACAATCCAATATGGTATATTGATGTGAGATAATTGATTTAATTAATTATATATACATATATATAGCATAGGTGAGGCCTATGTTCAACAGTGGACGTCATTGGGCTCATATGATGATGATGATGATGATAATATATAGCATACAGCTGCGTTGGAAGATGTTTTTAAGATTCTTGCCTGGGACGGATTTGGCATCAACATAAATGCCGAGTACATCACCCATTTTCGGTATGCTGACGATATCGTGGTCATGGCAGAATCACTGGAGGACCTAAGCACAATATGCTCGATAGCCTCAATACAGTTTCTCAACGGGTGGGCCTTAA
This sequence comes from Laspeyria flexula, assembly GCA_905147015.1. Classification (NCBI taxonomy): domain Eukaryota; kingdom Metazoa; phylum Arthropoda; class Insecta; order Lepidoptera; family Erebidae; genus Laspeyria; species Laspeyria flexula. The sequence goes on from LR989974.1 coordinate 1,218,843, forward strand.
AAAATGAACATGGATAAGACGAAAGTTATGTCTAATCGCTATGTAGTGCACGTCCATATCGCATGCATAAATGGCTAGTACATCACCCACTTTCGGTATGCTGACGATATCGTGGTCATGGCAGAATCACTGGAGGACCTAAGCATAATATGCTTGATAGCCTCAATAGAGCTTCTCAACGGGTGGGCCTTAAAATGACCATGGATAAGACGAAAGTTATGTCTAATCGCCATGTAGTGCACGCCCATATCGCATTCATGCAGCAATATCTCAGCTTTAATCTCGAAGTTGTTGACGAATAGGACCTAGGACAAACGGTCCGGTTAGGTAGGTCCAACTTCAAAAAAGAGGTTAATCGCAGAATCCAAAACTCGGTTGGGCAGCGTTCGGTAAACTACGTACTGTATTCTCGTCCACAATACCCCAGTGTTTGAAGACGAAGGTTTTCAACCAATGTGTGTTGCCAGTGATGACTTATGGCACTGAGACGTGGCCGCTAACTATGGGGCTCAAGAAAGCTCACTGTCACCCAGCGAGCCATGGAAAGAGTTGTGCTCGGAGTTTCCCTGTGGGATCGAATCCGAAATGAGGAGATCCGCAGGAGAACTAAAGTTGTCGACACGAATTGCATCGCTGAAGTGGCAGTGGGCAGGACATATAGCTCGAAGAATCGATGGCCGATGGGGGAAAAATGTTCACGAATGGCGGCCAATCGACCCCCCCCCCCATAAGATGGACCGACGATCTGGTCAGGGTTGCGGGGGGTCGTTGGATGCAAGCGGCGCAAAGCCGCTCAATGTGGCGGAAGTTGGGTGAGGCATATGTCCAGCAGTGGACGTCGAAAGGCTGATATGATGATGATGATGACATATATATATATATATATATATATATATATATATATATATATATATATATATATTTAATTAATAATATCGATATATAACTATATATATATAGAAATAAAAAAAAAAGAATCCATTAAAACAATATTTTGGGTTACTTATAAAAACAAGAATTTATTTTATTATTTTAATACGTTGACATAAAATAACTTCTAAATTTATCAAAACCTACTCATGTGGTTAGGATTATTTTTGTTATTTTAATTAGAACCTTATCATAACAAAATCATTTAGCAAAAACGATCCAAACCGCTTGAACCCTTTTTATGATTTTGTAAATGCATTCTTTTTCATTTAAATATAATTTATACAATCCAAGTAAATTGGATCCTTATTCACATTTTCATTGTAGACTAGTTTCTTTATTTGATAATTTCACTTCAATGATCCAAGGAGGTTGAATCATTTTTGTGAAAACAAAACCGAAACCCGTCATAGATGTGGGTTGGTACCCCATGTCGATAAAAACGTTAATATTCGTATTTTGATCTGGTTGTTTTTGCTATATGAAAATATAGACCATAAAGACCACTTTGGCGTACTTAACTCATTTTCGACCATCATGTGGGTTGGATCCTTTTTGTGTAACACCGTCCATTTATTTTTACACCCCACAGTTTTTTAGTTATAATAACATAAAAAATGTACCATTCCTCGCCTTATCTTGGAAGTTTGTGTTTAGATTTTTTTTTTTAAAACTTTGCGTCATATCATAATGTTAAGTAACAATTCATTGTAGGTATAAGTAACATAAAATCTATTATAACAGTAATAAAATCTAGGTTAATCTTTATCTTTATATTCTAGATGTTTAGACGATAAGTTTGTTTGTAATGTAAGTTTATCATAGCAGAATATTTTGTACTAATTTTCATCAAGTAATTAAATATTACTTTATCTTGATGCAATAAAAAATATTCCTGTTTTCACTATTTGGCTTATCAAAAGCGTCTCAATACGTAATTTTTGGAGGTTCCGTACTTTTAAATTAAAATACTGAACTCTTATAGAATTTATTTAATTATTAATATAATTATTGTCAGGTCTTGAAGCATTGAAAATAATCAGAGTTATAAATAAACGCAATTAAAAGCTAAAGCCATTACTTAATTGTTTACATACATTAAATTGTTTACATATATTTTTACGATCGCAACTAGAGAATATTTCCCGTTGATCTAAAATCATGAAATTTGATCAAAAAATCAAAAATCCGAAAACCGCAAATTAGTAGATATGTCACTGGAGTATATTTAAAAACTATTGATACGGCTGGTAGAGAATGATTTAACATTAAGCCCGCCTTTTGTACACAAATTTTTGCAATAAAGTTTTTATAAATAAAAAAAAATACGTGTAGTCTCGTAGCAAGAGCTCACGCTGGGACAGTACACAGACAGTATTTTACATTTCATCATACAATTTTTGTTGTTTGTTCAATTGTTTTGGTAAGAATTGTAATAATAGTACATTATGATATAAGTGCGGTAAGTTGACAATTACAGCCGAGGCGATATTGCTAGCCCGAGCCGCAGGCGAGGGCTACAAGAAAGCAGAGGCTGTAATTATCAAACCGCACGTGTGTCATACGACGTTTTATAACATATTTGCGAGGAAATAAATAAAATTCGGACTTTCTTAGAAAAAAACAAATACAGCGAAAAGAAATAGCGCGCGGAATTATTTTTACTTGTCACAATTTATCGATGCGCGCGCATCAGCGCTTTTTTTTAAGGCAAAAACACAAAAACAGCCAGTATTACTAATAAAGTAAATAAATATTTTTGTGTTTTAGTACAGATAAATGGTTGTAATTTATGGTCTAAATTAATTCAATTAAAGAATTAAATGTTTATTTTATATAATTATATCATAATTATGTTATCTACCAAAGTTAATTAATTTTATTCATAAAATGTTGACCACTTTTTTGATATAAAAACTCTTTGCTAAGATTTTAAAAAATTACCGTTCGTTAAGTACGGAGCCCCTTGATTATTAGTATGTGAGCATGAGAAGCCGTGCAATTTACTTTACATTACCGCACTAGTGCGTAATGAGATACATTACAACACTGAAATTGGTGAAATAAGAGACCCTTTACGAGCAAATATGTTATAAATAATAATACTTACTTGTCTAAAAAATGGTGTTGCCATCATAACAACCACACATTACCACACTTCAAATTATAATAATTTATTACTAGCACACACGCTATCTTAGAAGATAACACAATAAAACTATCTAATAAACTCATAATTTATTAGTGTCAATACAGTTAAGAAAAAGTACATAACTTTTTACTGCATTTTGTATTATGGTGATAAACAAGCTAATAAAATTTAAGTAGCGTTACTCGCTGTGTCTGCAAAGACTTTTTAAATTTCATTTTTCAAGTTCCTATCATCATCTTAAAAACCGCAAACGCGCCAAAATTTAGAAAACGTTAGAGTTAATAATTTTTTTTTATTTTACTTTATTTAGGAATCAAACAGTCTTTTACAAAAAAGTTTATAAAGCTTAATCTCTAATTGACCCAAAGTTCCATATCTTTTTACTTACGAGTATGTATTGAGATCACTGACAATGCATACAAGATTATAAAACTAAATTATTCAATTAAATAATTTTTTGTTTCTTTGTACTATTATGTAGCAGTAATTTTCTTAATCTAGTTACATCTAAATTGTGTATACGAGTTTATGAAAATATCGATACTAGTTAATTATAAACTTTTTTATCATAGAAATTACATGAATGTCTTGTAAAGGTATTTTGGCATAATTTGTACTGCACACCGTGGTAGAAAAGGTATCCATAAGACGGGAGTATACGGATCTCTACATTAATATAATTAGAGGTCAGTGTCGAGAATATTGAGTCGGTAGCCCCACTTTATAGTAAACGTTCATGTAACTTAGAGACAAATAATGATCAGTATAATCAGACGTGTGCAATAATTTAATACCTACACTAGTATAGTTAATTCTCAATATAATATAATAAAACAAACGGTTGCAGAAGGTACTTGCAGTGATTGTTCAGGTTTTTGGTGTTACGAACTTACGATGGTATCACCAATTTTAAAACAGGTGATTTATTTTTAGTATTTTTTTTCACAGAATAGAAAATAAAATTAAGGGATGAATATCGCAGCTGGATCATTTAGAGTGTCAAAAAGGTTGAAGTACTTACAACTTTTTTGATTACTGTTAAATTATAGACCAAACATGCCGTGCTACTGCTTGAAAATAACTAAAATGGTGCTTGCATCTTGTGATTGCCCAGTAAAAATTAGTTTTAATAGAATGTTATGTAACCAAGACTTATCAGTGCTGCCTATCATAAAATGAAGTTACTGTGTTAGTAGGATAAGAAACAAACTGCAAGTCTAGAGCTTGACCTTACCCGTAATGTGTTCAGGAGAACACTGCTCACAACACAAGCAGAAACAAAACATTACCAAGGTAGTGCTGTTAAGGCTGCGGTCTTTTGTATGACCATACTGAAGACCACAATTACACTACCAGTCGGTTTCTGCAAATTTTGAGGTGAAAATCAGTGCTTTAAGTCTTTGAACGCCATTAGGGTAACCAATTTCCCATTACGTCTGAAAGCTTCGCGTTTAAAGTACCTATTAGTTTCTTTTACTATATCTTCTAGTAAACATAATCGTGGACTCTTTTTATTGCAGACATGGATAGTGTCAGGAGTGTTACTGAATATGCTGGCACAAGGCATGGTGCTCAGTTTCCCCTCATGCTTGTTACCAGCACTATATAATGACTACCGTTACCAAGTTGACATGAACACAGCTTCGTGGATAGGTGAGGTTCTTAAGTCTATCGTATAAGACTGGCTGAAGATGACAATGTTTGTAATTTGAGCCCATAATAATATGACACACTACCACATCGTTCGTATGTTGTCAAATCTGCTAAAGCAACAAATTATAAAACTCGTGTGTTAGAGAAGAAAAACTCAAACAAAATATTGTAATAACGAATCTATATCTACCTAAATATCCGCATGACAGATTAAGAATACATAATGTCACTACCCCATCTCAACCCGTGGGTGTCGTAAATGGCGACTAAAGGAGTACCTAACCTTATGCAGACACGAGCGCTAAAAGAAAAGGAAATTTTGAAACAAACCCTATACCAAGTACCAACCCGTCTGGCCAGTGTGGTAGAGTAGGCTAAATTCTCTCCACATTCTTTGGAGGAGACCTGTGTCCAGCAGTGGGACTTTTGATGAGTTTATATGATGATAACGAGAGATTACGTCCATCAGTGAGACTTTAAAAACCTTTTAAAATATTCTTCAAAAAACTAATACTGTTCTAAAATTCACACGAAGTCAAAACTATTTCTGTCTACAATCGCAAAAAGTTTAATATTATCTAAGGTCAGGCGCCTTAGTTATCAAACTCCACGTGACAGCATAATGACTGTGTAAAAATAAAAATTGTCTGTAGTGAATAAGAATACGACACTGTGAGGCTTTTGAAGATGAGATGTTGAGAACCACAAACCTATCTCTGTTCTGTGTTGAGAACGAACAGGGTCCCTCCCTACTCGATATTCCGGTGTTCAATTAGTTGATTTTGCCAAATGTTTGTAAATGACGTGAAGTTTAAATGTTTGACAGCGAAATCGAAATCGATCAAACGAATAATGAGATGGATATAGAAAGGCTCTTATAGTTAAATTGAAATTAAATAATGGCCGAACTCACCATCATAGTGGTTACAGAGCCAGGAAGAGATAGTACAATTTTTCTAGAACATGTGTAATAATTAATAAAAAAATATTTAAAAAAAAAGCGATGGTGGCTGAATAGATAAGGAACCGGCGTGCAAATCACGCGGTCCGAGTTCGATCCCGACCGGCGGTACCAATGTGGATTCCACTTTGTGGAATTTATATGTACTAGTCAAGTGACTTACCATCTGCGTACGGTGAAGGAAAACATCGTGTGGAAACCCACATACCCTAGAAGAAATTCTATGAGTATGTCTGATCCACCAACCCGCACTAGGCTAGCGTGAGTGGATTATGGCCTAAACCCTCTCAGCTCTCTAGTTAATGGGTTGCTGATGATGATCATCATGATGATGATGATGATGTTGAAATTATTTTTTAAAGTATATTGAGTGAATAGGGCATAATGCGGCCATCATCATTTCAACCTATAAATCCACCCTCCTCCAAACCACCACTCTGCACCCTCCTCCAAAGAATGTGGAGGGAATTAAGCCTAATACACCACGCGGCCATACTTCTAAATTTTTCTTAAAAATATTATCTACTTACTTTTTTCATATTTACTTTTTTATTTTATTTTTGTGTGTAATTTAGTGTTTTTATTTACAGTCTCTTCTGTCGGACTGGCCAGCATGTTCGGCTTCTTCATTTCAGCATTCCTCATGGAGTGGTTTGGTCGCCGACTCTCTCACGCACTGGTCATTCTACCAGGTATCGCTGGTTGGATACTCATTTACTTTAGTTTCGACGTGACCACCTTGACAACAGGCAGACTTCTTGGTGGCATTACTGCAGGAGCTACTGTCACCCTTGGAGCAGTCGTTATTGGCGAATATACTAGTCCAGAGCACAGAGGAATGTTCCTCAACCTCAAAACTACGGCAGTATGCTTAGGAAACACCATTACACATATACTTGGCTTCTATTTTCATTGGAAAACAGTTGCGTTATTCGCTTTAGTGCCACAAATCTTTGCGCTCATGATAGTTTGCACCTGGCCAGAAAGCCCAGCATGGTTAGCTTCTAAGTATAATTTCGATGAAAGTGAAGCAAAATTCTACTGGTTGCGAGGTATGAATGAAAAGTCCAAGCAAGAACTCAATGATATGCTTATGGCTCAGAGGGACAAATTAGCGGGACTCACCAATCAGTCATGTGGTGGCAAAACCAAAGATTTCTTCAAGAAATTCACTAGGAAAGACTTCATAAAACCAGTCATTATTATTATTTTCGGAAGTATGTTACTGGAAACATGCGGCAGACATATCTTTCCAGCGTATGGGACACTAATCGTTGATGAAATAACTGGAGATAGGTCACAATCGTTTAACTACATACTAGCTCTGGACCTGATTATCACAGTTAGTGCCATCTTTTCATCAGTTCTAGTGAAACTCATAAAGAGAAGGACTTTACTCTTCAGCACTGGGCTAGCTTCCCTTATGGTACTTGCAACAGTTTGCATGTATCTGTACATGGTATCAATTGAAGTAGTCCCCAAGACCAGACCTTGGATACCTATGTCCCTTTTTGTGATATACCTAATTTTAACGAATTTAGGATGTGTCCCAATACCCTACGCCTTCTTAGGGGAAGTATTTCCATTAGCACATCGATCTGCGGGCTCTGCAGTATCAGGAATAACTCTTTCTTTAAGTTTAATGGTGACAATGTGGATTACTTCATTCTTGTTGGCCAGTGTTAGTGTTCATGGTACTTTAGCCACTTTCGGAGCACTAATGGCATGCTCCTTAGCCGGACTGTACTTCGTACTTCCAGAAAGTAAAGATCGGACGTTGCAAGAAATTGAAGAATACTTTAACCATGGAAAATTTCTAGAGTAGGACGATAGATAAAGGAAAATGCTAAATATATTAAGTTAGTATTCGTAAAAAGGAAATTTATTTCTAAACTCCTTACAACTATCGATGAAACTATAGTGTCATATTCTCATAGCTAGTTGATGCCCGTGGCTTCACTCCCGTAGATTTTTGCACTACTCAGCTCCTATTGATCGTAGCGTGATACTATATAACCTGCCTTTCTCAATAATTGGTTTATCCAACATAAAAAAAAAATAATTTGAACCCGTAGTGCCTGAGAATAGCGCTTTCAACAAAAGAAATTCTTCAGCTTTATAATATTAGTATAGATAAATTCACACTAAGTTTTTGGCAAATTTAATGCGTTTGGATTAAGCTCACGTCTATGAACTAAGTATATTGTGTAAGAAAAGTTGTAAATAAATTAACCATTCATATAAAAAAAGTCTTTTACTGAAATAAATTTTACATTTAGGTATCGAATTGTATGGAAGCAAAACCACTGAATAAATAATAGTAATACGGACAGAAGTTGCACTCCTTTGATCTTGAAGAAAGCCGCCACTTTAATAGCCTACAGAATTAGGTAGGTAGGTACCACTATTTGTTCCGAACATACCTATAATAATGTTTGGACATTTACACATAGAGCCATCTAGTTCCAAACTAAGCTAATGCTGATAATACGGTATATTATAGGTAACGATTCAACATTCAAAGCAAGGCGCCGAGACGGCCGAACGACCACATGTCATCCTAATAGATTCGTATCCTAAATAGTAGATCTGTGGCGTACTCGCTTATGTGAATGGTTGAGTAAAGTCGTCAGCATCGGGCGCACACTTCGTGTGATCTCGGATTTCTTCGGCGCTGCGGAATGCGCGCCCGATGCTGACGACTTTACTCAACCATTCACATAAGCGAGTACGCCACAGATCTATGTATGTATCTATGTTCTGTAAGTGATAGATCTGCCACCAAACAATGGTTTTAGGGTAGATCCAAAATGGATAAGCTAGATTAGAAGGCTGAGGTGTCCCAGCCTTTGTGGTTACTTTTTTTAGAGCGGAACCACAAATAGTAACTGTTGTGTATGTGTATTTGTAAATAATACTTGAGCTTAATAATAACTGTATATTTACGGAGATTATAATTATGTGTACACTGTGTACAGTATTAAAATGAACCATTTGCAGTCGTAGTCTACAGTCTTGTAGGAAGGAAGTGATAGCGAAGAACGAAGATACTAGAACTCTTTGCAGAGCGTTCGGATACACACACCATTCGTATTCTATAGTGCATTTGGATATTAGTATATAACAGTAACAAAGGATATGATTCTTAAGAAGCATTAGAATCCCTTTATCCATCTGGCGTCGCGGCGCGGCTCCAGTAGAAACGGAAGAGTAAGGTTTTTGTAGCTTGAAGTTATTCGGGAGGGAATGGGCATGTCATGCTCTTGGTGTTGCATGTATCCGTCCATGGGCTACGGTAACCGCTTCCCACCAGGCGCACCGTAAGCTTGTTCAGGTACCACCATAGATCAAAAGTAAAAACTCTATTTAGAGAACGTGGAAGCTGCCATATTGTTAACTTTACTAAAACTACTTTATATTTAAAATATTTGGGAACTATATTATTTGACGTTACTTGTTTAAATATGGAGTGGGGATAGCATGTCACAAATTTACTTAGCAAGGAAAATGGTTCCGGCTAAAATTACTAGGTTGCGCTACCGGAAAAATTAAAAGTCGGTGTTAAGATTCTCCGCCAGTGAATCACTACCCCGGCCGAACTTAGAGAATTCATACTTACCTGGCATAGGGGACACCGTGATCATATAGGCGGTTCCCCCTGGGCGAGACCCCTCCATTGCACTGCGGTTGGGTTGACCCCTGCGATTATCCCTAATGAGGATAACTCGGATGCGTAATTTTTGGTACTAAAAAAGTACAATAACAGATAAATAAATTTACGGACGAACGGGAATGGGACGACATTGGCATATGCTCGTGCAGATATACAAGTAACAAGTAGAATTGAAATTTGGACTCTATACTATGAGCCGTTTGGCATAATTACTCTTATAAGGGAAATGACAATAATGACAGCGCATTTTCTGCATATGATAAAAAACCAAAACCAAAGCAAAACCAGCCATAGTCGCGTTTGGTCCAATTGTCAAAAAAGGTCCAATTCGCGGTTGTATCTTGTAATAAATAGAAATACTTACATATTAGTCAAGACATGAAAATATTCTGACAAATAACAGTAGCCGAGGATGCCCAATTATTGCAGGATGATTTGAACCGGTTCCTAATTTACTGTTCCGTAAATAAATTGGACTTGAATGTCGACAAATGTTACACGTGTACCTTTACACGCAAAACAAACCCTATTTTAACTACTTATAAGCTCTGTGACACACCAGTTAAAAGAGTCAACACCATCAAAGATCTTATGGTAACATTTGACGCAAAGCTAATATTTGATCCGCATATTAATAATATTGTAAATAAAGCATCCAAAGCGTTAGGTTTTATATTTAGGCTGTCATATGAGTTTAAGAATATCAAAACAATCAAAATTCTGTACTGTACCTTTGTCCGTAGTCACCTCGAATATGGATCACAAATTTGGATTCCAATTTACAAAGTAATATGTATGTCTAGATCTTTTAGTACAAGCTTACAGTAGTTTTGGACCAGATGACGCTGTGTTAAAAATGTCCCAAATATTTATTTATTATTGTTAATGTTGTAGTTTGTAGTGATAACAATTCACTTGTGTGAGTGATATAAATTTATTTGGTTCCTCGGTTATTCACATTTCCATGTCAATTAAATACATTTCATACAAAAACCTTTATTTATTTACCAATATCATTCGTATTTTTAATCATTTTTATGTTAGCTTCTTCGTGGATTTCTCTGTCAATAGTGTAGTTTCCGTAGTTGAAATAGTTCTCAATTTCTTGTAATGTTTTGTCTTTGGTTTCTGGCAATAGGAAATATAAAATAAATAGTGTGACTCCCATAATACTGCCATAAACAGAGAAGAACCCATACGCTCCGACACTGTCTAGTAAATGTGGGGCTGATTTGAGACATACTAACAAGCATATTGCTATCCAAACACCAGAAAATGCTGAGCCAACACCTTTGTGAGCTAATGGGAATATTTCCCCAATTATCGCTAAAGGTATAGGAGCACAGCCTAAATTGGAAAGAATGAAATATAAAATCAAAAAAGATATAGGTATCCATGGTCTATCATTAGGGATTATGTTTTTAGAAGCCAAGAAGAGGTAAGAACACACTAACATTAGCACTACTAAAGAAGCAAATCCAGTAGAAAACAATAAGGTTCGACGATTTAATATCCTAACGAGGATTGATGCACACACTGAACTCACTGTGATGATGACGTCAATGCCTAATGTGTAATAAAACGCGTGTGAATTTTCACCTGTGATGGCGGCCATGATATGCAGAGCATAGGCTGAAAACATATGTCTACCACTCAACTCTAGCACTGCTGAAGCCAAAAACATAATGAAAAAAGGCTTCAGGAAATCTTTTTGTGTAAATTTTCTAAAGAAATTGAAGATTTCGTCACAACAATTTATTTTTGATTTAGTTATTTTAGCTCTTTGAGATTTAATAACGTCTTCTATTTCTCTCTGAGAAGCCTCACTGTTTCCTCTGAGCCAGTAGAATGCTTCCTTGCTTTGTTGGTATTGGCATTTCAAAATGAGCCACGCAGGGCTTTCAGGCCATGTATAGGTAATTAGTAGAGCTACTACTGAAGGTATTAAAGACACTAGTGCGATAGTTCTCCAGTGCAAAAACTGGCTTCCAATATGCATGAACATAGCACCCATGCACACTGTAGCATTTTTTAGACATAAGAAAACTCCTCTGTTTTTTGGTGATGTATATTCACCTACTATGATAGCTCCTAAATTTACTGAACCAGTCGTACTCATGCCACCCAAGAACCTTCCAACCATTAGCATTGTAACATCTTGACCAAAGTAGATGAGTAACCAGCCTACAACTCCTGGTAAGATCACGAGTAAATGACTCATTCTTCTTCCATATAAATCCATGATGACTGATGATATTAAAAATCCCGGTATGCCAGCTAATCCCAGAATAGATCCTGAAAGTATAGATAGTAAAGTAATAGATAGTGAAAGTATAGATAATGTATTTAATTGTGCGTTTGATGATTATATGTCTCTAAAATGTGTATGATATAATCTACCCATTCAAATTGAAAAATATTTTCTTAATAAATACGGGTTTATATTTTGTCATATCTAATAGTCGTTGGTTGCCCGTAGGTGTCGTAAAAGGCGACTAAGGGAAGTAACCATAAGCAGATAAGAGCACTGTTAGAAAAGGAAAATTCGAATCAAACCCTATACCAACCCGTCTGGCCAGCGTGGGTAAACTCCCTCCACATTCTCTAGATGAGACCCGTGCCCAGCAGTGGGACGTTTATGAGTTGCAATGATGATGATGAATAGTCCTTACACATACACAATCAGCTGTCATAGCAAGTTTTAAGATTGTTATGTTTTAGAACCTAATACTATTAACAGAATCTAGGTTATTTACCTAGCCATGATGACGAATGCAGGTCAACTTTAATAGGTGAGTCAGGCTTGTCAAGAGCTGGTAGAAGACTAGATGGATAACTAACTACTAGTCCTTGACCAAACATGTTGATCAGTACCGCGGACATTGTCCATGCCTAGAAATAAAATCGCTCTCTTTATAATCTCTATCCAGTCAGAGAGAGTAGATACTTGAAGATTGGCTCCCATCTCGTTAACAAATTCGCTGTGAATATTTCTGGATTATCAGTTACACTGTTTTTATGAGTTATTTTGTAACTTAGATAAGTTAGCACCACACTAAAGTGGTTCTATCTTCACTAAATATGGCACTATCTGCTGAAGTAACGAAAGCTTATCTCTTCTTTTAGTTTTCACAGAACACCTGCATCGACTGCCCGAGTCAATGGTATATATTTAACGTCATTATGTATTTGTTATATAATATTTAACACTTCACTATTAATATTATTAATACACTATTAAACATCTTGTAAACTTTGTTTCAATTTTAGTTAATTATTATAATTTCGTACAAACAATGAGGATTATTAAAATATTTCATGTTACCTGTCTTAATAAAGGGGTCGTCATTCTTCAAATCCTTTATAACAATGTTTTGTACTGCACTGTCTATCTACTTAGTTAAATTTTATAGCAACCTGTTTTTATTATCATTTAATTGCTCGAGTCGATTCTATATACATAATATATATACAGGGTGGAATTTTGCAATGCCACCTGCAGGGAAAGTACGCTTAATATTAGAGATAGTTAATTTTACTCAAAGGAAACATTCTTTTGTTTTTAAAAAGAAACAAAACTGCATTCAAAATTTTTCGGAAATTCGCTTGCAACACCCGGGAATTGAACCAGCTAAAATGTTAGAGATATTCAATCCTTATGATTGACCCTATCGGTGAACGCCATAAAAGTACAGGATGTTATTTTTTGAATGTAAGCTGGTCTTATTCCTGGGTATGGCAAGCGAATTGCCGGAAATGGTTAAATACAGTTCTGTTTATTTTAAAAAATAAAAGTATTTGAAGTACTTTCCCTCCAGGCGGCATTATAAAATTCCACCCTGTATATATGCCATATTACATGAATCCACAAAATTACTGTTTATCGAAAGTAACTATAAGGAGTGAGTAATATATTGTAAACATTTATTAGGCTTTAGGCGTGCCTCAAGGATCTCATCTGGGACACTTCCAATTACATTGTTTCTTAAATTTGATAATATCAAAAAAAAAAAATCAAAAACATTTATATACTTACTGACTAGATTACAATTTTGTAATAAGAGATATTTGTACCTATTTAATACGCGAATCAATGAAAAATGTAATTGTAAATCAACAAACGACAGAGAAAGTAAATTGTTTTTATTAAAATGACTTTGTTCAGCTTGCACTTGTTAACTCAATGTAAGTAGTAGATAACGCTGGGTAATTTATAATTTCCATTTTGAGTTGTTTTGTTGTTTACAGACGATATTTCAAACTCCCAAGAACTATCAGGTTGTGGAATGAACTCCCTAACGAGGTTTTCCCAAGGGACTACAGTATGGGGTTCTTCAAAAAAGGAGTGAATAGGTTTCTTAAGGGTCGGCAACGCGCTCGTGATGCCCCTGGTGTTGCAGGCGCCCATAGGCTACGGTAACCGCTTACCATCAGGCGGACCGTACGTCTGTATGCCACCGACGTGGTATAAAAAAAAAAAAGAACTCTTCTATTCATCTTGGTTACATAGTTGGTTTTAGGGCTTCGCTACCATCGTTCTTTATTTGGCTACTGCTCAGCTCCTATTAATCATAGCGTGATGTTATATTCCTTATAACCGTCTTTGATAAATGGGTTATCCAATACTAAAAGATTTTTTCAAAACGGTCAATTACTTCTTGAGATCCTAGCGTTAAAGCAAACCAACTCTTCAGCTTTATTAATAGATACTTAAGTAGTTATATAAGTAAGTGGGCAACTCAGAGGCTACTCTTTTTATTTGCAAGATAGATACAATCTGTTAAGATGAGTTTAACTTATACATCTTCAATAATTAAGCCAAATACTTCATTTTGAAATTAGGCGGGTAGTACTATTCGACTGCTTGATTTCAATTATTTCCATTTTTAATTACGCAAATTCTATGACGTAGAAGTGTGTTAAGGAAAATTGACCATAATATTTGGATATCGCGTCACTGCTTGGGGAATCCAGTATTATTTAGACCGTGTTAAGAACAAGACGTCAATCTGTGCAATTATGTTTATAAATAATACCTCGCAACTTTCAACGACTACGTGTTCATATATTGATTATTTCAATGTCTTCTTATTGGTGTTCTCAATAATTACGTTAATCCTCGGAATAACATCATGGATAGTCATCAAAAAGTTCAGGTGCATCAAGAACTTCATTCTCCTCAACATCATCTTTATCAACATTGTGAACCTATTTCTAATCATGGTTAACATCCCATACATCTTCAGATTGGAAGATAAGCTGTCTATAATAATTTATATATTTTTCGACTCCTATTTCTTGATAGCGGTCAACTATTGGCTATTAGTGTTGTGTTATGTGTTCTATTCAAATCTTGTAGTAGTGTTCTACAATCATATAACAAGAATTTATCTTAAAACTAATGTGTTCGCGTGGGGCATGCCTTTAATTGTCCAGATATTGGCCGTTTTTGTGTTTGTGTCTTGCAACTTACCTCGAGAAACTATGACTTATGTTTTGATAACACTGTTTCTTTTACCGTTGTTTATTAATTTGGTTTTATATTTGAGAGTGGTGTACTCTTTGATGGTGCCAGCTTCCTGTCCAAGCACTAAAGTTTCCTCCTGTCGGTCTGTACAGGTACCAACTTTGATATTCTTACTAAGCGGTGTTATAATGTTGGTCGTACCTCTTCTGCAAGTGTGTGATCCAAAATTGATTATTGTATTGAACATTATTCAGCACTTGCAGGGCTTGACCACAAATATTTATCTGTTTATGGTGAGGCGGAATTGGTCAGCCTGGGCAGAATGTTTTAAGAGGAGAAATCAATTGAAGAGAGACATGAACAATATCCTTATGAGCTGCAAAGATCATTATCTGGTGTGATACTTAGTAAGAACAGCTATGCTTCACGAAGTCTGGGCTATTACAAATTGGGAAGGCCAAAACTAAGGTGTCGGTGGCACTTTACATCCTCAAGACCACGAAGATGGTAGAAGCTTGTACCCTAAATTATTATAATTGACATTATTGACATCAATAACATCACTTACTTTTTTATTCTCAATGAGTGAAAGATATTAACCAATTTTAAAAAGTTGCAATATTGTAATACTTATTTTAATAATAAAAACTTTTGCTAAAAATATGTGTAGTTTATATTATAATTATGTTTTGTTTTACGCTGTGACGTAGTTAAACCTTTTAACAGCTATGAATTTCATTCGAAGCCTCATATTGTCGCAGTAACTCAGTGACTTCACGTCATACAGAGTCGTCTGATGCCGACACAAAATTACACAACATTACACATTAAACTCAATACTCGATCATATTGCTTCCATAATATAGAAAGAGGTGGTAGGTATAATCTAGGTTAATTATGGTCCCTATCGGGCACAGCACAATTAATTAGGAGAGAGCAAGACTTACTGTACTACTTACTGTAAGTAGATCTTTATATACTTATTTAATATAAGGTTTGTATTTGAGTCATTGTTTTTTACTATATTTATGTACTTACTGTAATCTAAAATGATTCATGTTTATTCAACAAAATGTTTACTGGCATTTGAATGAGTAATGCCATTAGAAGTAATTAAAATAGAATATTTATTAATTGTTGCTGGTCTTTGGGCAACCCTTTATCCAGGGTTGGGCCTAAAAAAACAAATCATCATTGGAACATCTTGATTGGAATTCTCGGCCACTTTATCGTCTGTATTTTAGTTCTTTATTAAACAAAGATAATTAGCATAATATGAATATACTTATTCTATATCACGCTGGCCAGATGCAGGTTTTATATTATATTATCCAATTTTCCTTTTCTAGCAGTGCTCTGGTTCTCCCTTAGTCGCCTTTTACGATATTTACTTAGGTACTATATTAATTTATTTTTATTTCTATGTCATAAAAACAAACATTTTTCTTTTTTAAGCTATATAATAAATTAATTATTTAGTGCATTATTATAATTTCATCCTTTGATCATTTTAATGTTAGCTTCCTCATCATCATCCTTCTCGTTCAGATACTTGCGATACTTGAAATAATTCTCGATTTCCTGTAACGTTTTGTCTTTGGTCTCTGGCATTATGAAATATAGTATTAACAGAGCGACACCCATAATACTTCCGTACACAGCAAAGAATCCATACACTCCAATACTAGTTAGTAAATAAGGTGTTGATTTAAGACAACCCCATAAACACAATGAAAACCATATTCCAGACAATGCTGAACCCACCCCTCTATGAGCTAACGGGAATACTTCACCAATCAGCGCTAATGGAATAGGAGCGCAGCCTAAATTGGCAAAAATAAAGTAAAGATATAGGTACCCAAGGTTTATCGCCAGGAATAAAGCCTTTTGAAGACAAGAATAGGTACAAACATACTGACATAAGTATTACTAAAGCTGCTAAGCCAGTATTGAATAATAAATAAATTCATAATCTTGACGAGGATTGACGCAAATACTGCACTTGCCGTGATGATGACGTCAACGCCGAGTGTGTAAAAAAACGACTGCGAAGTTTCTCCAGTTATATCTCGCATTATGTCTAAAGCGTATGCTGGGAATATATGTCGACCACTCATTTCCAAAACAGTTGTCGCCAAAATCATGATGAAAAATGGTCTTAGAAAGTCAATTATCTACTCTTTTCATGTTGTCAATTTATCTACTCTTTTCATGTTATTATGACGTCTGTTACGAGCAGTTAAATTATTTAAATAAAATTTACTTAATTAAGTATTTGTTTAATAACTTATAAAATTATTATGTTAATTATGATAATTAATTATGATGTTTTACAGTTTTACAGAGGTAAAAGGAAATATTTGTAAAAGGTTAACTTAACAAAAAAAAAAATAAGAAGAAAAACAAATAAAAATAATAAAAGGTGTGTAGAATGACAACAATCTTGATTATAAAAACTTTACACCTTTAAAATAAAACGAATTTTCATAATAACTTACTAATTTACAGTATTTTAAACAAAATGTGATAAAATTAACTTAAATAGAAAAAAACCGGCCCAGTGCGAGTCGGACTCGCGCACTAAGGGTTTCGTACAATCGATTATGAATTTTTTTTATTATGCGCGAGCACCTGACACCCCACGGCCCAAGTGTTTCAACTCCAAACGGCACAAATAGATAATCTCCAGCGAGGTTGGTATATTTGCGCCGCTTGGAAGTTTCAACAGATGCAGCAGCAGCGCCGGCGGAAATATACAAATAGACTTCTTACCAAATTTCGCTAGGTAGAGAGAGAAACACGGATAGTGAAAGGTGAACGTAGAGTACACAGAAAGGGATTCCTTAAACCTACTCCAGAAATCGCAAGTCCCATGCACTGCCCGAATTCCTAGCTCTAGGTTCTATATAAACATCATCATCATTTCAACCCATAAACGTCCCACTCACACAGGGTTTGTTTCGAATTTTCCTTTTCTAACAGTGCTCTTGTCTGCATAAAGTTTACTCCTAAAATCGCCTTTTACGACATCCACGGGTTGAGATGGGGTAGTGACAATCCGTCACTACACGGATGACTAAGTATTATTATTACATAATGGGCTTATAGAATGCTAAAATATTCGTCTGATTTTTTGATAAAGATATTTCTTTAACTAACCTGTCTTAGCAACGGTGTCACCATTCTGCTGTCTGCGTACTGACCACAACATATATGTGTACAACTATAGGTAACTGTGCACACAACACTTATTTAGTTTCTCATTTTTTGTCTAATAAGATTGTGTGAAACTAATTTCTATATCCCATTAGTTTACACTGAGTAATTAAATTTAATACTTATTACTTATTTATTGACAAATGAGAAAAATTTAATTGTTCATTTGTTGGTCCCGTCGTTCTTTATTTGGTCACTGCTCAGCTCCTATTGCCCGTAGCGTGATGTTATATAGTCTATATCCTTCCTCGATAAATGGGCTATCCAACACTAAAATATTTTTTTCAAACCGTCCAGTAGTATGTCCAACAGGGAATGTTATAGGGCTGATATGATGATGAGAATAAAGGTTATTATAAAGATATAGTGTATAACTTATGATATAAGAGTCGACTTTTTAATTTTTTATCATCGCACCACTCGACGCCGCGGCTTCACCCGCACTACCTGGAGCCGATATCGTCTAGCACAGTAAGGTTCCAGCGATCATTACGTACGTGTCGGCTCTGGGGTGACTTCCTGCAGCGGTGTTTCCTGAGCGCTAAGTCATTTTCTTCTTCAAATGAGGTTTAAAGAGAGCTATCCTCTCTCGGTAGGCAGCGGCTTAGCTGTGCCACTAACATTTCCAACGTCCTTGAGCCGCGGTAACCACATACCATTAGATGGGCTGCCACTCACTACCACTTCAGGCAATAAAAAAAATATACAAATTTATAAATATGCAATGGTTATTTTAACTGAATCAGTTAAATTAACGCCTTCAAGTATTGTATAGCAAATATTTGTTTCAAAACATAATATCTCTCTATAATTTTATACAATTGACTTGTTTTCATCATCATTAAGTTTTAAGTCCCACTTACCCATTAAGTCCCACTGCTGGGCTCGGTTTTCCTCTCCTATATCTAGAGAGCTGAGAGGGTTTAGGTCACAATCGGCACACGCAGGCCTAGTGCAGATTGGTGGATCGGACATACCTACCTAGAATTTTTCGAGAGTATATAGGTTTCCTTACGATGTTTTCAATTTCAATATAATAAATAATAAACCGATGGTGGCTGAGCAAGCGATGGTGGCTGAATGGATAAGAGACCGGCGTGCAAATCACGCGGTCCGAGTTCGATCCCGACCGGCAGTACCAATGTGGATTTCACTTTGTGGAATTTATATGTACTAGTCAAGTGACTTACCATGTGCTAACGGTGAAGGAAAACATCGTGAGGAAACCCACATGCCCTAGAAGAAATTCTATGAGTTTGTCTGATCCACCAACCCGCACTAGGCCAGGGTGTGTGGATTATGGCCTAAACCCTCTCAGCTCTCTAGTTAGAGGAGAAGAAACCCGAGCCCAGCAGTGGGACTTAATGGGTTGCTGATGAAATAATAAAAAAGTAGGTAGTTGAAAAATGTCGCCGTGTCCCAAATATAACAAATCATTTTTCTTCACAGCACACATGCAAAATTATAACAAAACTCAACATTTCAATCAATTAGGTTCGTCAGAATCGACTTTTCCTGCAATGATACTAAACAAACTAAACGCTACAATGCGGTAACAAAATAATAAGAACAAGTGCTCACTTAGCAAACAGTTAGTGGTAAATTATCATTACCATTAAACCATTAAATTACGGAACCTATTGAGTCTCATTTCAGTAATAAGGTAAGGAAGTATACGCACAATATTCACCCGTCGACACAAGATCCGCATAGAGTACTAAGTAGTACACATAGAGTACTCCTAACGACACTTGCAAACTGTTCTAACTACTTAGCCAAAGCAAAGGCTTTTTAGTAAAAAAATTTTTAACTAGAACACAGTTGTTACTTCAGAACACAGAGCTTTTTTACCCTGTTAACGAACTATTTGCGCAAACAATCAGCTAAATACGATCGAGTCTGTATCGCATGGCAAAGTGCCATCTCGCGATCTATAAATACGTTCTTTAGTACTTATCTATGAAGTTTATTGTCATTGCCAACCTTCTTACAGTTGTGGTGTTATATGAAAGGGGCGGTCATGTACTGCGTAAAAAGGTCATACCTCATTTTGTATAGTTAGGTAAAATATAAGTGAACCTTGACGTGTTTTTATTGAAAGTGCAGTGTTTTGTACGTATAAAGAAATGGCGTAAACATACGGTTTATTGATCAGGAATTTCGAGTGGAAAATGTGCCACACTTGATGTTAAACTTGATTGATGGTATGTGATGCACTTCTGCCTCTTCTTTCGGGAAAAAGGCGTGATGCTATATTTGAACTTGGTGTTATTAAGTTTATCCTGAGGATACCTCTTGTAGGTGAAAGATGTGTCGAAAACAGGTACTGTTTTTTTATGTTCATTGTTATAGAATTTCGACATTTTTTATCATCACCTTTCTTACAATACAATAAAATACAATCTATACTAATATTATAAAACTGAAGAGTTTGTTTGGTTTCATTTCATTCGTCAATCATTAGATAAATAGAAAACATAAAAATAACTTGTCTTAAGTAGATATAATTGATGTCCATTAAAGAATATCGTGCTAGTACCTACGGGTAGGTTCATCATCATGTCAACCCATAAACGTCCCACTTCTGGACACGGGTCTTCTCCAAAGAATGTGGACGTGTAGGTTACTAATAGGTTTTAATATCCTATACATTTTATTGCAATACATCATTTATCCTCAAAGAGGTGGACAGAAGTGTGTCTCCTATTGTCATTTAATGAGTACCAACGTGTGTAGAACTAGCTGAGCTTGCTTCGTTGGTTTTTGTTTGTCTCCTACTCAGCTCCTATTAATCATAGCGTGATATTATATTATAGCCTTATAACCTTCTTCAATAAATGGGCTATCTAATATTAAAATTTGAACCAGTTCTCGTGCCTCTTCCGCTTTGTAATATTAGTATTATTATAGATGCTTAATGTTTTAAAGTGCATGTTTTTAATTCCGAATGAATAGTTTAAAAGTTCACACAGAAAAGCTCATAAACGGTTCGCCTAACCCGAACGCCTGTACCTGTTCACAAGTCTCAAAGCGCCTTCAACTAAGTCTTACAACACGTGCCTTCATAAAAACATGTCAATGTAAAAAAACCGTCCGTTTTTATCACGTGCAGTATCGTAGTAAGATCATAGATAAAGTAACAGATGCAGGCATGCCGTCCGATATAGTAAACGTATTTGTGTCAGTGAAGTGATTGTGATATTACAAATATGGAAAAACAGGATTCAGGATTTATAACACCGTTTAAAAAACAAGTAAGTTTTATTTTTATCTTATTTTGAAGAGACGTATATACTACGTATGTCGTATAGGTTAGGTTAATTAAAGGACCGGTAAAACTGGAATGTTATGAAGAGAAGACCTATCCATAACTTTCCTGTTTTACCGCTCATTTACTCTGGTTAATAACATCATTTCTTTTTTCTTTCTTTTTCTTCTAACTGTTACTTGGCGTAACGGCTAAGGTTGCCTTGCCACTAACATTGTCGTGCCGAGTGTCGTGGGTTCGATTCGATTGAGACAAATATTCGTGTGACTTATAAAAATTTGTTTCGAGTCTTTGAATGTGAGAGTTGTCAGTGGGCAAAAACGGTTGGATGTTTGCATGTCTACCTATTCCTTTGTTATAAAAAGCATGAAGAATATTAATTTTAATATATTTGGTTTTTAAGAAGCGATAGTGGCCGAATGGATAATTGACCCGAATGGAAATCTTGCGGTCCGAGTTCTATTTCGACCGTGCAGTACATACCAATGTGGATTTCATTTTGTGGAATTTATATTTACTAGTCATATGACTTACCATCTGCTAACGGTGAGGAAAAACATCGTAAGGAAACCCACATACCCTAGAATAAACTCAAGTGTATGTCTGATCCACCAACTCGAACTAGGCCAGCGTGTGCGATTTATAGTCTAAACCCTCTCAGCTCTCTAGATAGAGGAGAGGAGACTCAATTACAGCAGTGAGACATTCATGGGCTGCTGATAATTTATTTTTAAATTTAAGCATTTGTTTCTTATCTATAGTTACTCTATACCAATATTATAAGGAGGTAAAGTTTGTAACATTGTAGGGACTAATTTTGAGATCTACTGAACCGATTTTCAAAATTCTTTTATTGTTGGATAGCCCATTTATCCAGAAAGGTTATAGGCTATGTAACATCAAGCTGCGGCCAATAGGAGCAGGGCAGTGCCCAAATAAAGAATGACGTGAGCGAAGCCCTGCGCGACTTCTACTTTAATTTTAATAGCAGTTAATATTTATAATAGCCATAATAAAGACTGCCTCGATAGAATTGTGATCCTTTGGGGAGAGTAGTGGTCTGAACAGTTTTAAAATTATAAAATCAGCTCAGAAGAATCAACACAATAATAAAACCAACAGGATCTGAAGTTTATCTATAAATATTATTCATACCATATTGTGTTTAGTACCTTCTTCAACGTTATACCGGACTAACAGAACAAAAGAATAGTTGGAGAGACAATCAGTCACATATCTAAGCTATTTTTATTGCGTTACCAAGCAGGCGAAGTCGCACGCAAAGTTAGAATTAAAAATAAAACACTTCCTTTGTCATAGCTATGGTAAAGCGCGTTGCGTAAAGAATCTACCAATAGCTGTGAGGAAATCCGTCAAGGATGTAACAAGTAGATAATATAAAAAGGTAAGATTTGTATGTTTGTAACGAGTAAACTCAAAAACAAAAGGACCAATTTAAATAATTATTTCACTATTAGAATGCTACATTATGCCTGAGTAACATAGGGTTTGTTGAATTAAATTCCATGAGAGTCGGCAACGCAACGCCTAGTTAGTTAGTTAGCTAGGTATACTATGCCTCGCTGGCCAGACGGGTTGGTATAGGGTTTGTTTCGAATTCTGCATAAGGTTGCTCTCTAAGTCGTCTTTTACGTCACCCACGGGTTGAGATGGCGTAGTGACATATAATCGTCACTAGACGGATTATCTCTATAAATATTTCTTTTAGTAAGTATGTCAAAAATGACTTATATATTTTATATACTGTAAAAATCCGTATGAGAAAATAAATAATTTCATTTTACATCTAAACCCGTTTTGTTTTATAACTTACCGGTTTCCAATTACGACATCGACTGTGTTACGCACACTTCGGCTTATTTCTGTGCAAAAAACATGTGCAAAATGGAAAGAGAAAAAACTCAAGCTCGAAAAAACATATGTATTTATATTTTTTTTTTTTTATACCACGACGGTGGCAAACAGACGTACGGTCCGCCTGATGGTAAGCGGTTACCGTAGCCTATGGGCGCCTGCAACACCAGGGGCATCACGATATATATAATATATTATATTTTTAAATTTGTGTAAAAATAAATAATATTACTTAGAAACTAATTGCTTCGCCCACACTACTTCCCTATTGAGTAATATTTATTTGAAATTATACTTAGTTACTGAGTGCGGATGCGAAAGTTTCCGATGAGAATACGACTGGCCTGTTGGTCTAGTGGTTAGTGACCCTGACTGCTAAACCGGAGGTCGTGGGTTCGATCCCCATCCAGGACAAATCTTTGTGTGATGAGCATAATTGTTTGTTCTGTGTCTGGGTGTAATTTATCTATAATATGTATGTACGTCAAAAAAAAAAGTATTTAAGTAGTATATCAGTTGTTTAGTACCCATAACACAAGCAAATATAATTGCTTAATTTGGGACTAGATGGCGCTGTGTAAATGTGGTAGAATATTATTATTATATTATATTATATATAGAATATAAAGTTTTCGTAGGTACTGAGGGTAGCGTGAAGTTATATGTATATACTTATAGCCTTTCTCGACAAATAGGCTATCCAACACTAAAAGAATTTTTCAAATCGGTCCAGTAGTTTCTGAGATCCTAGCGTTCAACAAAACTAACTCTTCAGGTTTCCAATATTAATATAGATTCCTGTGAATGTAATGTCTGTGTTTTAATTAATTCAGTGTAGCTGTATTTATTATTTAAGTAATGTATTTAAAGTTTATGTCTTACTGCTGCACTCAGAGACGTCATTAACACAATTTTTTCATTGAATAATCGTCTTCAGGCGTTTAGACTTAAGTATTACACGTTTTTACTAAATAAACTTTAGTTTCTCTGAGTACGAGTTTCAAAGTTATTTTATGTAATTAATGTAATTTTTGAAAAGCACATACAGCGATGAAAATCACATCCTGAGAAGTGAGAACCGGGTGGGGCATCCAGATATAGTTAAAGTTTATCCGGCATAACATACAAATACTCTTGTATTATAAACACGTTTCACATTAACATAATATTGTTATCAGTGCTGTGAGTGCTGTCAATACATCGATAAATAATCAGCTGTACGTGTTTTTATCTATAGGTAATATATCGATATCTGGTTATTATCCATATCTGGAAAATTGTATTGATATGATTGACATTAAATTCCACATTGCCCCCGTGCCACTATTACTAAGTTAAGATTCGTGATTTGATCTCAGAGGGCCTTGAGAGTCACCAGAATAAAGGAAATGAGATAAAGTTATCAGAATTTTGTCTTACGTAGATTATAGGGAAGCACATAAAAAATGTTTAGTTAGCAAACTTCAACGTATCATCACGACGTCCACCACTGGACATAATATGCCCCACCTAATTTAAAGATTTTGTGCCGCCTGCGACCAGCTACCACTCTTTGACGTATAATATGTAATTATAAAAGTTGGTCTTAGTTTACTATATTATTCTTTTCCAACTCCTAGACTATTTCTGTATGAAATTTCATGAAGATCGGTTTTTTTTAATTTCATGAAGCGAACACAGTTAATTTCACTATTTACACACAGAATTACATTCTTGTTGGCCAGCACCGTGCCGTGCCGTGATAATATATTACTAATTTACTACCGTGTGTATATATTTGTATTTTTATCGTAAAATGAATTATGAGTTCTTAGTTTACTATGCGATCTTCTAAAGTAAATGCTATGAATATAAATTGTCTAAAAATAACTTTCATTGAAATGATTATAAGTAAGATATTTTGTTTGCTAATTTTATTGGCATAACACAACGTTAAGCCTTATTCCCGGGATTATTTGCGAAATTTGGATATGATACACCTCTGCCTATCCCTTAAGGCAAAAATAGCTGTTTTATGTGTACATGCGAATACGAATAATGAAGATTACCGTACAAGGAAAGAACAATCAATTACAATTGCGTAGTAATCGTCTCGTGGGGGACGTTTGAAGATTAGCACAATGATGTCACTTAGGAAAAGACAGGGTTCTCAAATCAGCTATACTATAAAATAATGCTGAACTTTAGCATTTTTAACTTCCTAGCTGGCGTAATAATAACATGATATCATTCAGAATCATCTAGAAGATGGCGTTCGGGAATATTCTTTAAATTCATAATATAAACCTGTTAATAAATAAATTCCAGTGCTTCGTGTCAGCGGGTGTGTGCCTCAACATGGCTGCCCATGGATTGGTGATGGGGTTCGCTGCCATATTGCTGCCACAACTCAGGAAACCTGACTCCATTATACCCATTGATGATTCTTCTGGATCATGGATTGGTGAGATTTAGTCCTTGCATATTAGGAATATAAACGTCCTTATTTTTCATACTATGAATATTGTATATCTGAGATTTGAGAAAATTTTATGGATACTTGGTAAAGTTTATGTAATTAATTATTGTGTGTGCCATTTGAGTTTTATACTTTTCTTGTAGTTGTTTAAGCCTTATAAGTTCTTTAGAAAGATACTAACATCAATGATTGCTTGAAGTAATATTAAAATATTTTATCTCCGAATTCCAGCTGCGATTCTTGGCTTTGCGCTCGTCGCCGGCAATTTCATCGTGCCTCCCATCATGGCGAACTACGGCAGAAGAACAGCCAACATCATCAGCATTACGCCTTTGATCATGGGCTGGTTCGCACTCACCTCAGCTGGAAGCGTTCCAGTTCTCCTCCTGGCTCGAATCTTACAAGGCGTCTCTATGGGAATGAGTGCCTCCCTAGGTCCTGTTTTAATAGGAGAATATACAAGCCCTAATAATCGTGGTGCCTTTTTAACTATGATTTCAGTTTGTATAGCTACTGGAGTATTAACTGTTCATACCATGGGATCTTATCTATCCTGGCAAGTAACTGCCCTTGTCTGCGCATGCATCGCATTTGTAGACTTATTGATAGTTATTTATTCCCCTGAATCACCCAGTTGGTTGGCAGATCAGGGAAGATACGATGACAGTAAGAGAGTCTTTCGTTGGCTCAGAAATAAAGACGAAGAAGATGAATTACAAAAAATGATCGAAGCTAGTATTATTGTTAGGGAGTCAAAAGCAGACGCTGGCATATCACAGTCATTTGGTAAAAGAATTAGAAGTAATATAGTCTATTTTAATAGTACAATAAGGAAAAAAGAGTTCTACAAACCTATTTTTATCATGATGCATATTTATACTTTAGGGCAGTGGGCTGGCGCTAATATTTTAGCCTCATATACTATAGATATTTTCCACCATGTTATTGGATCCGATATAAATATTGCTTTGCTCGTAATTACATTAGATGCTCAAAGAATTATATCAAATTCCGTGGCCGTGTTAGTTATCAAGAAAATTAACAGAAGAACTATGTTGTTCACGACTGTTGGTATTAACATCTTCGCATTCTTAGCCACTGCAGCTTATACTTATTGCCGGGGCCATAGCCTGTTGCCTTTTGACCACCCTTTTATTGGTATAGCATTAGTACATTTACATATGTTTACTATAGCTACTGGTACAGTTCCTTTACCCTTCATCATAGCCGGGGAAGTGTTCCCTCTAGAATACAGAAGCTTAGCTGGAGGTATTAGTGTACTATTCCTTTCTTCAAATCTTTTTATCACAGTCAAAACTGTACCATTCTTCTTTGCTACTTTAGGTATACATGGAGCGTATTGTATTTACGCAGCTGTAGTTGGGTATTGTTTAGTGGTAGCATACTTCTTCTTACCTGAAACTAAAGATAGGACATTGCAAGATATTGAGAATGAGTTTAGAGGTAGGCCATTATCTCCTGAAGAGTTGAAGTCTACTCAATCATTAGCGTCGTGGAAATTACATAATCAAGATAGAAGGTGTAGTGGGCCTGTTGTTTAGAACTTGGGATAAATCTATTTAAAGTGTTTCCTAATGGCTAGTAATATTGCATCATGTTAAATTACGCGCAATGTTTAATTAAGTTACTATTAGGTAATTTTCATATTTTTTTAATGTTTTATCATCATCATCATATCAGCCTAATGACGTTCACTGTTGAACATAGGCCTCACCTAATTTCCATCACGTTTTATACTGAATCTTTATAATCAAACCATAATTTATTTTATGTTTTACTGTAAAACCAAAATTTTACCATAATATGGCATTTTAGGGTATAATATAGATTATAACCAGCTTTAAGTGGTATTTTGTAAATATACAAAATAGTACGATACTATATTTGTAACATTAATCTATTAAATATTTATTTCTTAACATATTTTAAATTTTAGTGATTAATTAATGTAGTAGAACTGAATTGTGAAATATTATTTTTCAAACAGCTTTCGATTGAATGGCTTTGACACATTTATAATTATTGTAATGATATTATAATGTTAAGAGTACATATTGTTATGTAAATAGTTACTATAAGCTTTAAATTTGTAGAAATAATTGTAAAATTATTTTAATTTGGACTATAATGTTCTATTTTATTAAGTGTACCACAAGGTTCAAATTTAGGTCCAATATTTTTATGAAAATTCTGTTGATTATGAATAGGTACTTAATGGTGTGACTTGCGATGTTATAAAAATATTAAGATGTTATGCTATAACAAGAACAATTCATGACGCATCACTTCTTCTCAGCGGAGGATATTAGCCTTTTGTTTAATTTGGAAATGTGTCAATTTTAAGTATCGAGAAGTTTACCCTACAATTTAATATACCTCGCGTCATTCGCCTCTCAACTGTACTCTTAACTTCTATACCTAGATCTATTTAATTAATGAGATAAAATATAACCTTAATTTTCTGATCTCTTTTAAGTGAATTGTTAGTAGTACTAAATAGGTATTATAATAAAATATTTTTACAAAGAATAAGTATTTAGTATTATGTTTCTCTAGTTTTTTCTCCTGAACTTTTCCGGCTTCAAAGAATATTAAAAAAATAAAGAAATAATCCAGCCCAGTCACATTTTTTTTTATAACTAGCTGTTGCCGGGATCTTAGCTTCCGTCATTCTTTGTTTGTAACAAATAGTTCGTAGTGTGAATCGATGAAAATTCAATGTCACACGAGAAACACCATAATTAGTTGTGTTACGACACGCTGGAAGAAGGAGGAAGTCTTGGTTAAGCAACATTCAAGAGAGGACTAGTATTGCCAACTTCGAATAGCTCTTTCTACTAGCGCAAAATAAAAGAGAGTGCGCTAAAATGTCGACCAACTTCCAGTAACTGCATCAGATAATGATAAAGTAATTGTTAATTCGAACCAACCATACCCAACGCAGACAGTTCTTACGAAAGTAAAACAGATAACCTAGTTACACAAATACTTTAATTGGATACATTAAAGGTAATATCGATAAAAGACTAGTTAATTCGTCAGTTTTTCTTTGCATGCAGTCTAATATTATTATTTATTTGAATATTTTTTTTATGCCACGACGTCCGACGTCAGGACGACACCGACGCATCAACGGTGACAAATAGGACCTCAAATCTGCTAAATTTACGAATGAATCAATTGAGTCGTAATTGGATCTCAATATGGAAACGGAGGATCAAGTGTTATGGCACATGTTGGGAGAGGCCTATGACCAGCAGTGGATTACATTATAATATGATGATAATGATGATGATGGATGGATGCTGGAGGGTCTCAATAGCAGTTTTAAACATTTTTGGTATTCTGCGACTATTTTAAAACATAAGAATGAAAACTGCTATTGTGATCCAATTACCGTTCAATTGATCCATTCGTAATTAGAAGACTTTGGACCTAGGTATAGGGCCCGTCTGGTAGTGGTTATGTTGCCTATGTTGGTTGCCTAGCAACACCAGAAACGCAACAATACGTAATATATTACTATAACTGTGCAAGTATACATAGAATAATTGCAAACGTCACAGATCATTCTCAACAATCATCTCATAACCAATTGTATTTATGTAGTTTTGATTAAACGTGATCTAAACAGCCTTGTAATGTGTATTTATATAACAAACAACACATATATAATTCCATTATAAGATAAATAACAATAAGTTTATGTAACACGGACGTCGTTACCATAAAATTAAGTTTACGAGTTAGGTTTATAAGGCAGACTGCCAGTTACTTTATACAGTGTCTGTATAGCATCCTTATTAACCTTACCTTCTTACAGTAAGTAATTTTCATATTTTTAGTATTTTTATTTTATTTATTTGATTTGACTGGCCTGTTGGTCTAGTGGTTAGTGACCCTGACTGCTAAGCTGGAGGTTATGGGTTCGATCCCCACCCAGGACAAATCTTTGTGTGATGAGCATAAAGGTTTGTTCTGTGTCTGGGTGTAATTTATCTATAATATGTATGTATTTACAAAAAAAAAAAATATATTTAAGTAGTATATCAGTTGTTTAATACCCATAACACAAGCAAATATAATTGCTTACTTTGGGACTAGATGGCGCTGTGTGAATGTGGTAGAATATTATTATTATTTCTCTTTTTTCACGGCTATACTTCTAAGGTGAGAAGTACACCCGGTCTTTTTGGAAGGCTTACGCGGGGACACAGGTCCAACACGCAGAGGCCCTTAAAGAATTTTAATTTAGAATGGGATGAGACACTTACCGCTGCCATATCACAGCTGCACTATTGTAGTACAGCTATGATTTGTCACTGATAAGTGTAAAGCTATTGAATGATGTTATGGAGTCAAATAAAATTGGGCTATGGGTTTGGGTGTTCGGTGGAATGGTGATATATGGCATACGGGAACTACGTCGCCTGCTTGCCTCCTCTAGCGGTGAATATATGTTGTTAAATGAGGATTGGGGCAGACGGTGACTCGCCTTACACTAGATGGGCCCCTTCCACAACCGACATGGGCCGAAGTCCACGGGTCTCAGGGCAACACCGTAGTGCGCGGCTAGGGGTGTCGAGCGGTGCGGCGCCGATTTCGCCATCGCGGGTCCCAAGCGGAGACCCGGAGCGGGTTTCCTCGTAATTATGCCATTGAAAAATGACACTTCCACCCCCGAGCATATAGCTCTGGCGACCCCTCTCTGGTCAGCTGGTTAAGGCAAGCCAGAGTTGAGAGTCGTGTGGTCGCTCTTGGAGATCCACTCCAGCCAGCCAACAAAGACGTGCTGGAGACGAGGCCTAGACCGACTCTCAGGGGCATTCAGGACCGCAGTGTCGCCACTCACATTCAGCTCGCCACTAGCTGCCCTGCGGTTTGTGTTTGTTTTTTTTTTATTATTATTATTATTATTTATTATTTACTAGCTTAGTTTCCGCCCTCAGCACTGCTCGCGTGATATATCATTAAAATGTAGCCCATGTGCTGTTCCAGATTATAACTGTCTGTAATACTAAGCAGGATTTTTAATGAGGAGGGTGTTCTTTATACCACGCCCTTGACATACGCCTGACGGTAACTAGTTACCGTTACGCCTGCAACGAAAGAGCGTAGGTGGCCAAATGGATAAGTGACCGACATCCAAATCATGCGGCCCGAGTTCGATTCCGACCGGCAGAATGTGTATTTAACTTTGTGTAATTCATATGTCATAGTCATGTGACTTACCATCTACTAGCGTTGATGGAAAACATCGTGAGGAAACCCACATACCCTAGAAGTAATTCTAAGTGCAGTTCTAAGCGCAGCGTAGGACGTCAAGGTGGACAGATGGTCTGATCCAAACAGCAGGATCGCGCAGGATGCAGGCCGCAACCGGTCCTACTGGAAGTCTCTTGAGGAGGCCTATGTCCAGCAGTGGACGTCGTACGGCTGATATTATGTTGAATTCTAAGTGTATGTGTAGACGCTACAATAGATCTGTAATTGGTCGAACGTAGCAAAGAAGCAGCTCATGCTGCTTATGGCGTCTAACCCAAATAATATTAATAAAATAAAATCCACCTGCAACGTCAGAAGTATGATATTCGCGTTGTCTACCCTTCCCTATCCAATGAGCTCTGGATACCACTATTCATCAGCAAAAACATAACAATGTTAATATAGCTGCCGTCTTCTGTAGGTCAGAGGTATTTCCTAGTGAGCGGCTCAGTTTGCGCAAGGTTTACCCGCTGTGCGCCACTTTCTAAAACGGTAGACATTCTATGGTTGATGTGATTAATGATAATTTTCTAAAATTCATCATCATCATTTCAACCCATAAAGATCCCACTGCTGGGCACGGGTCTCCTCCAATGAATTTGGAGGGAATTTAGCCTACTATACCACACCAGCCAGACGGGTTGGTATTGAGTTATTTTTTTTCGAATTTTCATTCTCTTCTCGGATCATGGGACTAAAGTTTAATTTTAATTTCTACAGCCGTAACCAACATGGACATCAACAAGCAGTTCTTTAGACTATTCACAGTGTTGTTGGTGTTGCTCCTGTCATCTAACGCCCTTGCCTTCAGGAATAGTAGCAGGATTGCAAGCAAGAAACCCAAGCCTGAAAACACCATTACCTACAATTGATTACCTCTAGAGATGGATAAAAAAGATAATAAGCAAGTCTGCGTCGCTATTTTTTGGTATAATAAATAGTTGTTATCAAGATTTTCCGTTTTTATTTTGTCTTTAACAGAATTCATATACATAAAATGTACGTACAGTATGTATCTATCACAGAATAGAGATAGATTTTTAGAAGAATCTAAATTAGTTTAAAAGTTCACTACTATAATTCATAGGCACTCGTCTCTATTGCTCATTAAATGAAATGATAAAAGGGTCAGCGATCTCTCTAAAAATACTAAACTGACATTACTTCATTTTGTTATTATTTTCACTTGCATAACGTAACTAGCATTATTCCTACTAGGCTTTTTTTGTAAGTTCTTTAAGAGTGCTACATGTTAAATATCTACTTGCAATCAACCTGTATCTGTGTCACTAGACCGATTGGTGATTAAAAGTCATATTGAAATATATTATGTTCTATATTTCAATTTTTTATCTACATAATACTATGCTGCTTAATCTGTCATCGTTTTATGACACTAATTTATTACCTAGATTACGATAATCCTATAATACAATCGTGCTGAGTTTCCTTTCTGACATTTTTTTTATACGCTACCATAGGATCTAACAGCAACGACTGCCTTGCTTTCATCTCTTCAGGGGCTAAAGGCTTTCCTCTAAACTCATCTTCAATTTGCTGCAATGTCCTGCCTTCTGTCTCTGGTAACAACAACCAGATCACTCCCATACAATAATTAAATAATAAAAAATCCGTATACTATGTAAACGCCTGCATACCAATACTGTCGACTGACGCCGTGAAAGTCTTTAGGACTAGGAACAAAGTACCAGAGAAAGACACAAGACTAATAGTTCCACCGATACTTCGATATTTCAATGGAAAGACTTCTCCTCCAATCACGTTTGGTAGTGGTAACATTCCTGTTGCGACGGCAAAGAATTTCAGATTGATTAGCAAAGCAGGTATCCATAACGCATCGTATGGAAGATTTCCTTGCTGTTTGAAGTACACATATGCGGCTAAACCAAACTGGATGATTATTGAAAGACCCCCCGTAGCAAACATCACGGTGCGCCTCTTGAACTTGTTGATAGCAAAGACTGCTAATGCATTGGACACAAATCGCTGAGCTCCTAATAAAATACAATAACAGTAGTATAAAATAACAGTTCCTATGATGAAGTTTGAGTAAGCTGACATGGTGCACCATGGTGACCAGCAAAATTGACCAAAACATGAGCATGCATCATCAAGATTATTGGCTTATAGAATTCTTTTCGAAATCACATTTTGAAACCGGTTGGTCTTTTTACCATATTTAGCTGAAATTCTAGCCTTCTCATACAGGATACGCCCTTCTATCATCTTCTTCTTCATCGCCTCTGAGCCAGCGGAAGACCTGTCTGCAATCCTTATCGTCTTTTAGTAACTAAAAAGCTTGGAGATTCAGGAGAATACATGGTCATGACTATGCTTGTGTATGGAAAGAACGCGCAAACTAAGGCGGTATGCTGACAGCTGATGAAAGACCCAGTCAGATGAACAAAGAAGACGCCAAAAGGCTGGGAAAGTGAAACTGTTGTGAGAAAAGCGCCTCTGTTCTTCGGACTGGCGTACTCTCCGATGAGGACTGACCGAAGAGGAGCTAGCATACCAATTGATAAACCCTGTAGTATTCTGGCAGCAAACATTATCTGAAAAAGAAGTTATTTTGTTTTGGACGCAAATGTTTTAAGTGTGGCAAACAGATTCGTTTTTGTAGAAGTACTGCCACAAAGCCAGATATTCAATGTTTGGAACATTTGAATTTGGAAGTATAAACACAACTCACAAAGCTTTTTTCCATGAAGGGCTACCTAGAGTTCTCAATACGCTTTATATTAGATTATAAACCACGAAGTAACCATTGCTCTGTAGTCTGTATTAAATAACGTAATGTGAACCAAAACGCCTGACAAAAATATTCAGGCATTAATTCGTCTGCAAATGGTTTGTCTATTGTTATTACGCTATCAATTTATAGTGGCAACTTAAAAATCTAAACACAACTTTCTACATTTCTTTTGACTCAATATTATGAATTCTTATTTTATGGTTATTATACTAGAAGAAGATTTGAGCCTATTGTTAATTAACAGATTTGCAAAATAGAAATATTTTCCTAGCTCACTTATTCTCACTTACTCTTCCTGCATTATTTTTTATAGTGGTTAAAAGGGCCCGGTCTTGGTGATATACTTATATCTATGCCAGCAGTGGGATGAAATGCTCTGACAGTAACAGTAACTTACCTGTTTCAAAAATGGTGAAAACCTTCTCTTTCTCTTGGATTCCATTGAAATTCAAAATGATATTAATAAAACTTTTGTAATCTACATTTATTTACATAATATTATTGTTTTTAAAAATATGACATTTACAATGTTACTAGTCAAAACGACGTTAAGCTTTCAAATAACACTTAAAAATATGAAATTTACAAAGAAGTAATAAAAAGTAGTAAATTATAGATATAATAATTTCTATTGCATATTTTTCAGATAAAGTGTAGTGCTTTGGTGGTCTGCAGTGACGTTCGCAAACTTCAGTACTTTAATATGATATTATAGTATATACTAGTTCTCGTCCACGCGTAATATGGTTCGCGTATAACAGTTGGAATATGTTATTTTCTGCTTATACTTTAAGTTACACTTCTAGCAATACGTTGGTGAAAATCACATTTAATTCCATGGAGCAGTTTTTCCGTGATGTGCGTACAATATATTATTATATATCTGTAAATTATCATTTTGGCTATAGAAAGACCCCTTAATTTTTTTTTTTTGCCAATTAGTATAATAATATACAGACATAGATGCGTTACAATTTTATTATATGAATGTATAGATATACTTACTCTATAAGCCATTAACAACTTTATCATAAATTACTACTTCTATCACATAATGAGGTCGCGTGCGCAGCTCAAGCGTGCAGAAAAGAATTTGTTTATCTTAGATATATTTACCGCTACCTTAAACTATGTAACTACTATCAAGGTTTTGACGACCAACTGATAAATAAGATGACCTTGAAACGATACGATTTTTAGGTTAGTTATTATAAACTTAAAGAATTTAAATACAATTAATTCAAACTAACTAGACTCTTCTTAAAAAACTGAATAACCAACATCGAAAACATCTCTGTGTTCGCCTCATTTCTGTTTTAGTGAAGTAGGTACGGAACTATGTCTGCGGTAAGATAACTTGGTTGCTTTAATGCTGCATGACATAGTTCATTGTCCTAAGTACTTACTAACTATAAAGGACATAAAAAAAACGTAAAAACAATAAATAAACATTTATTCGTCAACGATAACTTTACATAACATAATATATAACAATCGTCAAACATTATGGCATCAATGCTCCAGAGTAAGTATTTCTCATTGGAATTTTACAATAATAGCCAAAGCAGCCCCTGGATCACGGATCTTTGTCTTGTTATTAGCAAAAATAAAATGTAGAACATAAAACTTTGATCCATCAAATGTAGTTTAGAGTCATGTTAAGTTCATTACAGGTATCTTAACAACAATTTTTGTCATAATAATGGGGCCCGAAGTATTTTTTTACAACTAACTTTGGCCTTTCAAGATGCCCCTGAAAGGTTGGCTAACTCTATTGTACAATATTGATATTTATCAAACACTTAACGATAAAGACGAAATAGTTTTTGCTGCATCACCCGGTCGTGGTTGCTCTAACATTACCTATCAGTCTAGTCAATATGCCTCGGGTTTCAAATCACTCTATGTAGATATTAAAGCTGCGTAGTTTATTTGCCAATCATTTGCTTCCAGCTAGCATTGCCTAAACATACATTTCTTGATAATTATTTATATTTTTCAGTAACATTTGTTTTATTTTTGGAAGCTTGACCCCTTTCTGGACACACATACCCTATCTACTTAAATTGAGATGAGTACATTAAAGCAATTTTACTATGAGACTACATAATAACATCACATAACTAAATTCTAATAGCACAAATGGAATTTTTACTACATGGACAAATATTCTACTTAAACATATTCTATTACATAAGTTCCCTAATCATTCACATTTTGCCCGATGTTTTTAACACCTTGAGATATTTTTATTCTCTAAACGTGAAACTATACATCAGTAACTCACGCACTTGGCGAGGTGCCAACAAAAAACTCTAATTTATCAAACATCAGAGTCACGTTTCTCCAAAAGCTGGAATTTTGAGATCACAGTTATGTACGAAAGTAATCTAAGACTCAACCGCGAATAGAAGAGCATTAAAAATACGAAATAATTTAAAATTATTGCGAAATATGTAGAGAATGGACGCTTCGAGTCGACATTCTCCTTTTGTAAGCTTGAATAGCATCTTCCTGCAGTGATTTTTTTGCCTCAATCTCCTCAGGAGCCAAAGGTTTGCCTCTAAATTCATCTTCAATCTGCTGCAAAGTCTTGCCTTTCGTCTCCGGTAGCAGGATAAAGATTATGACCAAACAGTAAAGTATAACGCCACCGTAGACGAAATATACTCCATACATACCCAGGCTTTTCACTGAACCAACAAAGGTCTTAAGAACTATGAAGAACGTTCCAGAAAATGACGCCAAACTGATAGTTCCACCGATACTGCGGTATTCAAGAGGAAATACTTCTCCTCCAATAACGTTTGGAAGTGGCAACATTCCTACTGCAACAGCTAAGATCTTCAAATTTATAAGCACGATTGGTATCCACATTGAATCGTATGGTAAATTGCCTTGATCTCTTAAATATAAGTAAGCTGCAAGAGCAAATTGAGAGCCCACGGAAAGTGCTCCAGTTAAGAACATCATTGTTCTTCTCTTGAATCTGTTAATAGCAAAGACAGCTACGGTGTTGAATACGAACCTTTGGGCGTCAAGGAATATCATCCAAAAGTAAGCGTTTGCATCAGGTCCTAGTACTGATCCTATGATCAATGTGGAATAGGCTGACATGGTAGTACCTCCGGAGAAGTTAACAAGAACATGAGCATGCATCATTAGAATGATAGGCTTATAAAACTCTGGTTTTCGTATAGTTATCAGCAAGTCTTGGAACCGATTGTTCTTATTTTCATATTTCTCCGTTATTTTTGCTCTTTCAAAGAGTATCCGAGAATGGATCATTTCTTCAAGCTCTACATTTTCAGCTTCTCCTCTAAGCCAATTAAAGACCTTCCGGCAATCTTCATGACGTCCTTTTGCTACAAGCCAACTTGGAGACTCAGGCGAATAGATGGTCATGACCAGACTGATGAATGGGAATACCACACAGATCAGGGCAGTCGTCTGCCAACTTAATAAGGATCCTATGAGATGCACCAGGAAAATACCAAACGTTTGTGTTAAAGAGACTGTGGTGAGGAAAGCACCGCGGTTCTTGGGACTTGTGTATTCTCCGATGAGGACTGACCGAAGAGGAGACAGCATACCGATTGATAGACCTTGCAGTATTCTAGCGATAAACAGCATCTGGAAAATAAGAAAGGTTGAATACCTATAACATTTTTGGGCAACCTTTATTCTAAAGAATGAGTAAGTAAATATATGTACTAAGTCAATAATGTAATTAAAAAACAAAATGACTAGATGCTGATAATTGAATCCGATCATAAAGTAAAAACTCATTCTTTAATTATACGTTCTCAATTCGGATCAAAATAATTCGATTTGATTGGATGAAATTTATGATACCAGCTACAAAATTGGAAATAGTCAAGTATTATCCTCTGCCGACTAAACAGAATGACAGAGTAAGGGATTTTATGATCTTGTAACTAATTAATGTAGATAAAAGGACCTTCTTACCTCAAAATTATAAGCTAAAGTTATGACGAACCAGCTAAGGAGATTTGGCATGATTACAGCGAAGTGAGCGACCTTACGTCCATATCTCTCCATGATTGGTGGTGACACGAAGCTGCCAACCAGCTGTGTTATGCCCATGATTGAAGCTGGAATGGAGACATCCAAAATTAAGATTTTTGTCATCATTATATTTTATATTGACCAGCCTGTTGGTCTAGTGGTTAGTGAATCTGACTGCGAAGCCGGAGGTCGTGGGTTCGATCTCCAACGTGGACAAATCTTTGTATGGTGAGCATGATTTTTTGTTCTATATCTGGGTGTAATTTATCTATAATAATAATTATTAATATTTTATAATGCACTAGCAGATCTGATCTGATGCGTGCATATCATTGCACTTATTTTTAATTTGTTTTTAAGTGTTCATCGAGTCTATTTTTGAAACAGTTCACTGACGGTGCACTAATCAAAGTTTATTGTAGATTATTCCACATAGTCACTACGCGATTTGGAAAAAGTGTCTTCTG
The DNA here is from genome assembly GCA_905147015.1 of Laspeyria flexula. NCBI lineage: Eukaryota > Metazoa > Arthropoda > Insecta > Lepidoptera > Erebidae > Laspeyria > Laspeyria flexula. The sequence goes on from LR989974.1 coordinate 1,257,054, forward strand.
GGGTTGCTGGTAGAATGAGATCTAGAAATGTTCAAGGAGTGTCCTCTCCTCCTCCTGTGAACTGTCAAAAAAGAGATTGTAACAGATTCGATGGATTTGGCAGTACGGGGCATTTTAAAGAGGGAGTCGAAGTATTTGGTGGTTCTACAGTATATGATTTCTCAAATTGATTGGCTAGTAGGTTGGCGACTGTCTTCTGGTCATTAGTTATATTAATGACGGTGGTACTGGTACGGTCAAGCTGTTGACGTACGTACGAGTGAAAAGATTTAGGTCCTCTATTCACAATTCCTTTTTCAAATTTTATTCTTAATTTTCTAACTAAGGTTACAATTTTATTATTTATTTTGCGATAAAAAGGTTCTTATGACTCTTACAAAAGAGTCATCAGAACCTTTTAATAAATATATTTTCCGTAAACGTTTTTTATTGTCAATCATATCTAACACATTCTGATTAATCCAGGGTTTATTTATATTTCTATTGCTGTGTCTGTAGGTTAAAGGAACATGACATTAATAGCCTCATGCATTATACTCGTGAAGTTTCTCCAAGCTAGATCGACATCAGAAAAATCGGGTACTAAGTATGATGTTGTTTCTTAAAAGTGTCTCACTCATTTTGCCATAATCGGCTTTAAAGAAATTTCGTCTTTGTGTGTGTTTGTGGTGCTTTATACATAACTGATTTTGTATTTGCATTGTGGCCATAAGCACAAGATGATCGCTCTTTCCTATATTAGGCTGGTGTTCTACTTTCGTGCATTGATTGTCTTCACTACAAAGGATCAAGTCCAAAAGGAATTCACAATCATTTCGTTTTCTTCTTATATTTGTTACCAATTGTTTTAGATTAATGATATACATATCTACAAATTCTCCAAGCAGTTTATTGTAATGGTCAATATCCACGTCATATAATGGCCACTTTAGGTCTGGGAGGTTAAAATCCCCCATAATAAATAGGGGGGTTAACCATTCAGATGCTTCCTCGATAGTGGTGAACAGTAGTTGGTCAGTATCCTCAAATGTGTAGTGTATTGGTCTATATACGCCTGCTAACACTATCTCGAAGTGACTATACTTTAGTTTTAACCAAAGAGCCTTAACTTTTGTATATCGATTATAAGTTGGGTGAAGAGTTGCCTGTATAAGCATGCCATAGAGTTTGTATGATACATAAATAGCCACTCCTCCCCACCCTGTTCCTTTCAATCTGTCATCTCTAAAAAGCATATAGCCATTAATATCCACTAAACTATTAGTAATACTGGGTTTCAGATGTGTTTCTGTTATGATAATACATATTGATTTTAATTTATTAACTTCAGCAATAAGCAAATCTCTTTTAGCCATTAACGATGCCAGGTTGGTGTTTGGTGTAGAAAAAAGTAAATTCAATGATAGGGTTGTTCGGTATTATTGGTTTTTTATACTCATAATTGTAGGCCTACCATTTACATACTTAATGGTTAAATCAGTTTCACCATTATCATGTCGACGAACCAATTCCTCACGAAGCTTTTTCAAATAATCGCGTTGGCATGGCGTTAAATCATTCTTAGCCGAAATATTAGAATGTAGTTTTTTGTTGTTTTTCAAGACATGTATTGCTGATTTTTTACCTTAAGTGGACGAAGCGACGAACCTTGTTTGGGCTTACCCAAGCGGATGACAGCAATGGGTGATTTGGACTCTGAGATGTTAGACAGGGCCTTCTGGACTTCGGTTTTATCGTGGTTAATTCGTACCTCTTTATCTCGAGTGTTGTCTCCAGTCATAAGTTGACATTCAGTTATACCAAACATGATAATATTAGCACTGCGCTTCTTCCTCTCGGCTAATTCGGCGAGAATACTTTCCATGTCAGTATTTCATCATAGCTTCAATTTGAGAACCTCTACTTCAATTTTCAGTTGAGTAGCTGTATTTCTCAGTGCTGGTAATTGGCGTACACCCAATTCGCAGACGGGACACAATTATTTTAAAGTAGGGGACTGCAACACTATCACTCTCAACTCCGTAGCCACTACACTTTACACATATTTGCCTTTCACTGCCATGACACTTAATTTTGGGATTTTTATCATCATGTTTAGGTATGTCATTATTGTATTTGTTTTCACATTTGAAACACACGACCATTTTTGTAGTAAGTATTGACAGTTAAATCAGGTCAAGTGAGGTTATGTTTTTTATCATAATACTTAATCAAAACAGTTATTGCGAAAAAACACTTCCACTGTTGTTTTTACTCTAAATTAACACAATCACACAGTATTCAGTATAAAACAAGCAAGTTAACTAATATTTATAGATATTTTTTCAAGATACGACGCGAAAACACAAGTCCACTTTTCAAGCGGGGGTAGACGAAAAAAACATATAAAATACCTATGTATGTATTTAAAAAAAAAAATTAAGTATTTAAGTAGTGTATCAATTGTTTAGTACCTACCTAAAACACAAGCAAATATAATTGCTTAATTTGGGCCAAATTTCAAAAAATATCTCCGTTTGAATAATAAAAATCGAAAACCACGAAATATGACACTAAATAGCGACGTTGCCATTCATCTGTATGAACAGGGGGTTCATACAGATGAATGGCAACGTCGCTATTTAAAAATATATAAATATAATAAATATAATAATAAAAAATATATTTATAAATATAAATTATATTACTAATACAGGCTAGGTCGAATTGTATGTTTTCTTTTTACCCACGACGGAACGGAGACGGTATATGCGTTTGGGGTGAGAGGCTGTGTGTTTGTGTGTTTGTGTGTTTGTGTGTTTGTGTGTTTGTGTGTTCCAACATAATGCCTTATATCACGGAAACGGTTTGACCGATTTAGATGCGGTTTTCTGTAAAGTGTGTGCAGCTCTAGGGGACAGGTTATTAGATAGGTGTTATGTTAATAGCTCGCCAGGGGGCGCTACAATACACTGATTTCATTGAATCCTTTGTGCCCTCCTATCTTTAAAACGATTAGACTGATTTCGATACGGTTTTCTGTAATGTATTTGTGATTTATCGAGGATTGTTTTTGGATTCAAGATTTTGTATTTTTTTGCCAGGGGGCGCTGCAATAGACTAGGCAAACCAATGTTGATTTCGTTGAAACCTTTGTGCCCTCCTATCTTTAAAACGATTAAACCGATTTCGATACGGTTTTCTGTAATGTATTTGTGATTTATCGAGGATGACTTTTGGATACACGATATTGTATTTTTTCGCCAGGGAGCGCTGCAATAGACTAAGCAAACTTATATTTACAGTTATCTGTAAAATAATTAGACCTGTTACTGTATAGGGGCACGTAGCATTGTAGTACTGAGATATTGATTACACTCATGAGGTTAAGCAACTTCTGATAAGGTCAGTTCATAGATGGGTGACCGTTTATGCAATTTTAGGGTTCTGTACCTCAAAAGAAAAAAACGGAACCCTTATAGGATCACTCCGTTGTATGTCTGTCTGTCTGTCTGTCTGTCCGTCTGTCTAGAATATTTTTCTCAAGAACGCATAGAGGTATAAAGCTGAAATTAATATCATTTACTAGGGTCTGCAAACCCTCGGCGTAAAATAAAAATCAAAATTCTAAGTTAACGCAATCAAAAGATACAGCTGTTTATGCTCCATTTTCGACGATTTATCTTGACGATCATAATCTATAGGGAACTTACCGTTGACCTAGAATCATGAAATTTGGCCAGAAGCAATAACAAGTTGCACAAGTAAAGGAAAAAATCCGAAAACCGATCTCGTGTTGTTATATCACTGAATATTAGTACTGAGGTATACAATGATAAGCCTAAAAAAATTAGTAAGAGTGAGAGTTTATTGACTGACGTTATATAAACACCTACCTACCTTATTTATTCTAACTTATAGGTATCCCGTGCTCGGGGTGTAACCAAATTTTCATCATTTTTGCGATAGCACGCACCGTTTTCGAGATACAAGCTATTATAGGTGGAAATCTGCGCTAACGCCGAAGGCAGTCCGGCTACGGCAATCAATGTGCGATAGCTAAACTTAACACCCCCCGATTCAGAGCAATCCGAATCGGACTGGTTATGTTAGGGTTATTTTTTTTTTTCAAACCACCCAGAAGTAGGAGCCCCGCGCAGCGGGGCTCCGGCGACCTTTGTGCGACGGATGAGCACACAAGTCAACAAAAAATAAAATATATATAATATAGTCGAAGCTCCATGCAAATTCCATTCATTCTAGAGCTTACATGGTAAGATAAGGCGCTCATTAAAAAGTTTAAAATAAGAAAATTAAAATGATAATTTCAAGTTATAAGACTTACTGCAACAGTAAATTAATAAAAAAAAATGTGTTTGTGCTATAACTTAGTATAAAACTTTTATTTATCTGTCAAGGTTCTTAAAATTTTATACAAGTTACTTACAGTTAGTAAGATAGGGCGCTCTTTGAAAATATTTAAAATAAAAAACAAAATTAAAAATTTTGAAAAAACCCACGACGATAACATCTATACAAAATAAAAAACGTAACATATAAAAAGGTTTAAATAACTTTATTTTAAATCCCCGACGAAAAGATAATAAGTAGCGTAAAAACAATCCCAAGAAAATTCGTCGGGGGCTGCCAATATCATTACTGTTTCTAGTATTAAATATATATTGTAAACTAAATATTGTTAATAATTAGGTAGGTATCAAATATATAAAACTGCAATACTTTTGTTCATTTCAAGTCAGGGTATGGCAGCCCCCGACGGATTTTCTTGGGATTGTTTTTACGCTACTTATTATCTTTTCGTCGGGGATTTAAAATAAAGTTATTTAAACCTTTTTATATGTTACGTTTTTTATTTTGTATAGATGTTATCGTCGTGGGTTTTTTCAAAATTTTTAATTTTGTTTTTTATCTTGTAAAACATTGGCACTATGTATTTAACGTGGTGTACCTAATTCAAACTTAATTTTATCAACTGTAGATGATTATTATTTTGTTTCGTATGTATGGACATCATATTTCTTTTTTTTTTTCTTCTCTTCTATCTCATTTCTTAGCGTCTTCGTGCTTCGGAAGGCACTTAAAGCCCTTGGTACTGGTCATTAAGGAAATTAACACCAGGATATTTACGAGTAATGACATCATTAAAAGTTATCTAAGTATTTCAAATAATTTCAATATTGACTTACCTATCCATGATGACTCTGTCAGGCTAAGCTGGAAGGCAGGCTGGATGGACGCGGTCTCATTGTCGAATTGGGGCAGCAATATCGCGGGGTAGCCGAGCACACAACCATGACCTATGATGTTGAAGCCAACCGCTGCTGTCACGAAACACTGGAACAGATACGAAAATGAAAATAAGCTACCAGTACCATGAGTGTAATAGTGATTTGTCTGTGTAAGTAACGATAATTTTTTTATGAAAATATTCAAACATAACAATTCATTTTCTAGTTTGTTTGGGGAAATTGTAATGAAGATACAAAATACGAAAATAGCACCCTATAAGACGAGAGACGAACGAGTAAAGGGGTAGTTCGTGGTGTTTGAAAATACAACCCAGAGGCATGTAATAGGGGTTAAAAATGCTAAATTAATATGAGTGTCACTTTCGATGTTTTCAAGGACTAAAATTAGACAAATTATGACAATAATCTTTCAACTTCAGATGGTCATTATTTCATAATTTATGAACGATTTTTTTTCAAATATCATTGCGTAATAATCTTGGACAATTTGTGTACATTTAAATACGTGGTCCCACTCTGATGATCTGGATCTGATGACCTGGTAGGCTGGTATATGTAGTTACCCTTGCTAAGGGTAGCTACAATTACCAGGTGTCCAAGTGTCTCCGGGCAACGAATGCAGTTCACTAATAACATCCATACAGTTCATTAAACTAATTAATAAAGAGAATGGTAACAGCCTAAATGAAAGTAATAAATTAAGTTAATTAAAGATTGTGAATTCATTAAAATTTGAATTTAGACTATCAGCTAATTAAAACTTGGATTTAGGTATATCAAATTAACTAAAATTTATGTTTTTCATTTATTGTTAAAAAAATAACTAATGAATTTAATTATTAAGAAGCAAATATAAATGTGGGCTCGCAGTTTTTAATGTTTGTTTAATATAATTCCAATCAATAAACTTTTTCTTTCTCCAATGATTGGGGAGGAAATTTAAAAATCTTTTTATTCTAATTCAATTTAATTCGGGTCAGCGTTGTATTACCTATGTGTGTAAATTAAAATACTAATTATGGAATTCTAATGTTCACGATTTTGAAATCTTTGATCTGAAATCGAATGCTATGATTTCGCTGGTAACAGTTTTGAGTTCCTATTATTTTTTGACAGTTGGATAGTAGATGGATATTTGTTACTCCATTACGAGACCAATATCTATATGTTTTAAAATACATACAGGACCCTTTCCACTGTTCTGGTGTGATTGAGTAACGAACAACCAACTATAATACATCTATCTATACTAATATTATAAAACTAAAGAGTTCGTTTGTTTGGTTGAACACACCTCAGGAACTAGGTCCGAATTGAAGAATTCTTTTAGTGTTGGATAGCCTATTTATCGAGGAAGGTTATAAGCTAATAACATCACGCTATGGCCAATAGGAGCTGAGCAGTGGCCAAATAAAGTACAACGAGAGCGAAATCCCGACTTCTAGTTACGTATTTATTAGTAAGCCTTCGTTTTGATAATTGTTTTTGACACCCCTAGCTATAGAGCAAGATTGACTTAACGTATTCGTATTTGAAGGTTTTATCTAAAAAAAAATATTTTTCATCTTGTGCGTTTAGAAATAAGGTTGATAATTGCACAGTGGAATAGATAATCTGACAAGGCTTTCCTACTGAATGAGCGATAATAATATCAACTTTGCCGACAGTTTAAGCTAGGTCATACATCTGACCTAAACTTGTGTAAATATTTTATGTTAATACGTGAGTCACGAGAGCCCTACTTGTTTCTGTTTTGACGTCACAATGGTTGAAGTAATAATTATGACGATGCTAGATCTATATAATACATTTCTACAAAATAAAATGGCTGATTTTATATTCGACATAAAGTAAATAAATTCGTCATATTATTTTGTATACTGCATCACAGAACAGAGATAGGTTTTTATCACTCCATTGATTGAAAGTAGATAAATTCGCCGACACTTGCATCAAAGAATATCTTAGAGTGCTCTAAGAAAAATATAGACATATTGTTTTCTATGTTGAATTCACTTTGTGACGAATCTAACTAATAATAAATACGAAAGATAAGATTGATGCTTGGATGGATTTTTGTGCCTCAATCACGACTGAACGGCTTATAGGACCTGTGTGATATTTGGACACAGATAGTCTGGAATAGCCCATATAGGCTACTATTTCCCTACATACGAGTCGCGAGCAATAGTTAGTAGGATTGTTCATATCAACGGAAATAAAATACAGGTAAGTGTCGATTATTTGTGCACGTATAATTGAAAATAGCTCGACCGATTTGGTTAATTTCTTCTTTGTAAGGATAAGGTTTATATTTTGTAATAAACACAAGAACAGTCATTCCAATGGTATTTCTGTATTAAATTCTTATTAAATGGTACACTCTCCTTTCAACTTCTTTCTATGCAAAAAACACGTAGAACTGTAGATAAGCACTTTAGTGGTTTTGATAATTAATAAGAATATTAATAACCTTTTTATATCGTCGGTCCACCAAGCCACGAAATAGGTACCACCTTTTTCATGGCTTGGTGGACGCAACGATCTAAAAAGGTCGCTGGGTCTGACTGGATGCGGAAGGCGGAGGACCGAGTGTTATGGAGCGTGTTATGAAAGACCTATGTCCAGCGACTGCAATAGGATAAGATGATGGAATTTCATAATAACTAAATTTAAATTATATATAGACGTGTAGGGCATAATACTTATATGTATGTGCTACAAAATTCTCATCTAATAATTAATTAGTACGTTATTAGAAAACACCTAAAATAATATTACCTACTGATTTTTGGTTTGAAAAAAATCTTTATTTCTATTTTGACGTTTAAGGACGTATTGCACCGAAATTTTCAAAGGCTATTATGAGAAGGCACCCAAAAAATATATCTGACTTTTGATTTGATGAATTTATTAAGTGTTATAAATAAAAAAAATCTTACTTTATTTTATTTTATTTTACTTTATTGGGACATAAAACAATTACACATTACAGTTGTTTAACAAAAATGATCCTATAACTAAGTAAACTAAACTAACTTACTTGTTTCATAAACGGTGAGAATCTACTCTTCTTATTGGTAGTCATATTATTATTCACTTGTTACAAATAATTTCTTCTCAAACTATCCACTTTTTAATATCAATATCTCGTTATCATCTTATAAAACACGATCACTATGTTATCATAATTAATTACAAATATTCACTATATATCAGGAAACTAGGTTATCGTGGTAAACTAAAAAAACACTGAAAAGTGATCAGAATCGAATGGATAAAATTGGATTAGTCTGTCCATATGTTTCTTGGTCATGAGAAACTTTAATACTGATAAGATACACTGATATACGCGTGGGTATCGTCTAACGTAAGATAAATTAACATAAAATGTATTTTTATCCCAGCGAATTGAAAAGATAAATATAAAATCTACGAATTTCACGCGAGTGCTGTCGACGGTAGCGAATACACTAATGCAAATTTTTTTTATCTGTTCTTTGCTACCTAAGTACCTATTATCAGATTTTAGACGAAATTAATATTTTATATATCAAAACAATGTTTCGTCTTGATTTATTAGAATGATAATATTTTGATTTATAGATTCCATTAGACGTAATCTGTTTAAAAATATTTTAAATTATAGCTTGGTTTTTATCATTACAACTCGTAGTCGAATGAATGATAGACAGAGCTCGAATTTTGCTGTAGTCTTTCTGTTCATACAACGCGTTGTGAGCGCTCTTATAGGGGCCATAACACGAATTTCACGATATGAAAATAGTGATTCAATTCACTCAATGAGCGTTTTTAGTAGTGAGTGTACACACGGTACAAATATATAATGCTGAGGAGTATGTTTGTTTGAACGCGCTTATCTTAGGAACTGTTAGTCCGATTTGAAAAATTCTTATGGTGTTCGATAGCCTATTCATTGAGGAAGGCTTTTAGACTATATAACATCACGCTACGGTCAATAGGAGTATAACAGTTGCATACGAAATAACGATGGGAGCGAAGCCCCGCGTGACTTTTAGTTATGTTGTAAAACTGTTTCCAAGGGCTTGTTTATTTTGCTTGATAATGTAAAAATCCTTGGAGCTCCTGGTATCAATGAAAAATTAAATTTAGGAAAATAATAGATTTGGGGCGCACGGGAATATATAAGCCACAGAAAGTAATAGAACCGAAAGGTTACCGTAATGCCCTTCTACACTTTAGGGAAAATAAGGCGGCATGCTATGCATGCGTCATTCTTGCAATTTAAACATACCAATATTGTTTCATCATCTCCATTCGTGCATGCGTTTAAATGTCATCGTACCTTGTACCTGTATGTCATACGAGTAATTAAAATTGTTATCAATGAATGATTTCCTGCCCTGATAAATAGTATTCGTCATTATTATCTTGTTTTACGGATTATATTATTGATCCATATTTTTAATAATAGAAACAGAGATTCTCAACGTTTGTCGTAGTGCAGACCACAACTTGACCGGAATTGCAAATTACGCATACTGTACCGGTAGGTTTTGTAGCTGCAAGATCGCAGAAGGCGGTAGATAGTGAATGAATACTCCCTGAAACCCTTTTGTGCATCAACACCAGTTTTACAGGGGACCGACGGAATCTGTTATGACGTCACGACTCACAGCGGATGAGAAGAGCGTAAATTTATCATGATCTGTAAATAAATAAAAAATAAAATCATTATTATTTGGCACCGTGTATTATTGTGCTAACGGTGAAGGAAAACATCGTGAGGAAACCCATATACCCTAGAAGAAATTCTATGAGTATGTCTGATCCACCAACCCGCACTAGGCCAGCGTGTGTGGATTATGGCCTAAACCCTCTCAGCTCTCTAGTTAGAGGAGAGGAGACCCGCGCCCAGCAGTGGGACTGAATGGGTTGCTGATGAATGATGAACCGTGTATTATAAGTTGAGTCTATTGCCATAAACCGCGCATATTTCCGAATTGTTTGACAGAAGAACCCAATAATGTTCTTGACCGATTCGAGAATCGAACAAAGACCTCTTGCATAGTTTAATACACTCCTGCTGCGCCACCTAGGCCTAGCCTAAATAAACAAAAGCTTTTATTTACAACTTTATCTATGTGGGCGATTTTGTTTAAAATGTACATTTTTATCATACTTAGGGCCTGTTTCACACCTGGCAAATAAGTGCTAGATAGCCTATACGAAACGTAGTTGATAGATTTTTTGACGTACCTATTTAAAAAAATAAAATCTCTCAAAAAAGTCTCAAGTAGTTCCAATGTGTCAAAGGTGATACACGGGCTTAAACTTTTATTTTACGATTTTCATTTTATCTACGAACCCCATAGGATCATTAGACCTCAGGTTGAGAAACACTGATCTATTGTAAATTAGTGTAATCGCCTTATGTTTATACTTATCTAAATTATGATATTTATTACCTATTATTTATTGCTATGGCCAATGTCTAATATAAGTTAAGAACAGCGAATACCTACGTTGTAGCTTAGGTGCGAAGTGCGAACTCCACTAAAATGCATGCGTGAGTGTGTGTTTGAATAACCAAAAGACGTGCGACGAACGACGTGGTATCATGGTCTTTACACAAAGCATCACGCCTTTCCCCCGAAGGGATAGGCAGAGGTGTATTCACAGAACTAAAAACTTATCTTTGTTCTCTGGGTGTATCAGATCATTCACACCCATATTTTTATGTATGTATTTCACATTTAATCCAAGCTCCGGGGTGATACTGAGATAGACTTCTCATTATGGATATTAAATCGATATCAAAATCGGCCAAATTAATATCGAGATTCCAAGATATCCTCACATAGCTCACGGTGTAACCAAATTCATTTAACAACAGTAGGTACCAGGTGTTTAGAATCAGTTAGTGTATTGAATTTAAAATATCGACTCCGTGGCAAGCCACGTGGCAAGCTTTTGTGGGCGTGTAAAAAATACCACGCAAATATCATAATAATTATATTGGCAAGTTGCCGCGAAGAAAATTTGACGTAACACACTCGAAAACATTCAATAACTGCGATGTTGATTGATATATCAGGTGCCCAGACGAAAAGGACAAAGGTATTTGAATACCTACTAGCCGTCACCCATGGCTCCACTCGTGCCAAATTTGATAACCATCGGTATTTTAATTAGATTAATGGGCTTTCCAACGCTAATACAATATACCAATTCAAACCAGTCGTTCATGAGTTTAGCGTGTTCAATCAAACAAATTTTTAGGTTTTATGATTGTTTTTTTTATGGCTCGAAGTGGCATGCCAAGCGGGCTACCTGAAGGTAAGTGTTAACAGAAAACAAGCCACTACTAAGAGAAGAAAATTCAATAAAAACCCGCCTGCCTATAAAAATTAAAAGTAGGTACAACGAGCCCAGAAGTCTAAAATATTTTTACATTGCGACCATAACAGACGATATAGTATAATATAATATAATATATATAATATATTCTACCACATTCACACAGCGACATCTAGTCCCAAAGTAAGCAATTATATTTGCTTGTGTTATGGGTACTAAACAACTGATATACTACTTAAATACATTTTTTTTTTTGTAAATACATACATATTATAGATAAATTACACCCAAACACAGAACAAACCTTTATGCTCATCACACAAAGATTTGTCCTGGGTGGGGATCGAACCCACGACCTCCGGCTTAGCAGTCAGGGTCACTAACCACTAGACCAACAGGCCAGTCAAATGAATATTGGAAAGAATTAGATCGATCTAGAATTTGGAGCAGTGCTGAATAAAGTACTTCCTCGGATGTGCATTGACTGGTTTTAATGTTATATGAAATAGTGTGTGTGACTTTGTGGTGTTGTAATAAAATGAAATTCTCAATATCAGCCTGGGCCCCAAGTCTTAGAAATTCACGAAATTGGATAAATATCGTAATTGGATTTTAATAACAGTTTTCATTCATTCATTCATATATTTTATATTTGATTCATATCATCATCATATCAGCCCAACGAAGTCCACTGTTGAACATAGGCCTTATTATTATTATTTATTTTATATTTCATTCATATATTGGTCTTAAATTACTATCAGAATACCAAAAATGTTAAAAACTGCTATTGAGATCCAATTACTTACGATCCAATTGATCCATTCATAAATTAGCAGACTTGGGGTCCTGAAGATAGGATATGGGCCCAGTTAATGACATTAGGCTCCTCCTGTTTCATGTGACCTAGCTAGCGAAATATGGGTATGGGACACCTCTGTCTAGTACCTACCCATTCTGGGATAATACATTATGAAATAGGGTACTTTTTGACGCGCTTCTGACAACATTATGTTCCGCTTGTTTTTACCCGACTGCCAAAAAGGAGGGTAATGTTTTTCGAGCGTATGTATGTATGTATGTGGGTATTTCTGTTCCATTGTGACCTTTTATAGCCTAAACGGCTTGGCTGATTTTAAAGTGTGAGGTGTCATTAGATTTGTATTTTTCCCCCGAGTGTCATAGGCTATGTGACGTCAACAAAAAACCAATTTAGCCACTGATCAGTTAAGTGAAACAGTTAAACGATTTTGATAAAACATTTATAAGAACGATCGCTAAAAATGTGCTTTCAAAGAAAATAAATAAAAAAGTTTATTTAACCGTGTGCCTAAAAAGACTAACTTACATTTTTGAGCCTTTTGGGGTTGAAACTCTTGGACCTTGGGGGCCAAACGCTCACAAATTTTATCGTGAAATTTGTAAGCGTGTTTCTGAGGTATCACTTGACCCAAGGGCTGGCCTCTACCTGGGGCAACGCATTAGCCTTGCTATCCAAGGTGGTAATGTATCTAGCCTTTTGGGTACGTTTCCTCAGGTATCTGATCTTAATCAGATATTCTATTTATAGGAATTTCCTGTAAATAGAGTATTTGGTTCTTTTTTCTTTTAATAGGTTAGCTGTGTATGTTTTTAATTTAAGTATGTGTAAATATTTTATTGAATTATGGAAATAAGTCACATTCATAATTAAATACCTAACTTGCACTATCAAAATTACACAATATACATAAGAATTAATAATAACCTACTGACTGTCAAAGGCTACTTTTTGGCAAGGTAAGGCAGTCGGGTTTTTTGGTTTTTTATAAATTAACACTTGTTTATCTCAATGGCTGCGTTTTCATTTTGGCAATGTAAACGGACACGCCTACTTACTAGAATAGATTCCTTACAGTTTTATTTCTAGTCTGAGCTTGCTATGACGTATGTTTTGACGTTACGAATTATTGTGCCATTACCAGCCGTTCTAGTGAATTTTATTTTTAACTTTGGGGGTATATACTCACGTAATATGAATGAATATTATTGTTCTAGAATCATTATCATCTTAAAATAAAAATTCTAGTTATTTATAACTGGATGTCGCGCGGGGCTTCGCTCCAGTCGTTCTTTATTTGGCTACTAACGCCTATTGGCGGTAGCGTGATGTTATTAGCCTATAACCTTCTTCGATAAATGGGCTATCCAACAGTAGTTCTTGAGATCCTAGGATCCATTCGTTTAGTCGTTCAACCAAAAAAGCTCTACAGTTTTATAGTGTGAATTAATATATAATAGAAGTGGGTGATTTAAGGTCTATAGGTAAGTCAGTCAACTGGAAACAGCGATTTTTAACCGTTAATATCTTACTAACCATATATAATATGCACCTACTAGGCAGGCGATTACGCTGCTCAATTCTTTGATTGCTCAGTATCCAGATGTTGACATATTTACTAACAAATTGTCATCTTTCTGTAAGTATATATACCTACAAATGAGAAATTGTTTAAAGTTTTACCTGTGGCTTACTACACGTATTGGGAAACTGTTAGTGTAGTGAGCAATTGTATAAATAAATAAATAAGCTGTAGGTACTTACGTTTGAGATTCTAGTTAGTCTAATACTCATGCGTTTATACAGACAGATATTTTAAGATTACAGATTACAGATTTTAAGTAATCGGTGTGTCAAAAGTGGCTCCAAATGGTTCCTGTAATACTACACACTACTGCGTCTGTCTCCTTGATTTCACGCTGTCACGTGTCTAAATTTCGTCACCTAAAATATAAGTAAAAACAATGGAGAACAGTAAAAAGCCAACGTCACGCGGTATTCCCAGACGGTCACCCATCCAAGTACTAACCGCGCCCGATGTTGCTTAACTTCGGTGATCAGATGAGAACCGGTGTATTCAACATGGTATGGACGTTGACGAATTAAGGTCTGAAAATATGAAGCATAATTTTTTTATAAACGTATGTATCTTGTGAATGAAGATTACATTATTTTATTTAAGTAAAAAAAAGCGAATAAAATATCAATTATTGAACAAATTGTCATGACATATTGTTAAAAAAAAACTTACATTTTCATCAATCTTATCTTTCTTATGGTAACGCCTGTCAAAAATGTGATAACAAAAAAAGGTATTAAAAATATTTGCTATTGTATTTTTATTAGGCGTTTGGAGTTTATTAAGTAAGATATAATAATAAATATATAAGGGCATAGATTTATGTCTTTCTTAATAAAGTAAGTAAGTTATAAAGCCAACAACAAGTTAATCTTAAATTTACTTAAAATCTACTTAGTAAGTAGATAAATAGGTCTCATAAATTCCCTTGGGCTATCTAATACTAAAATATTTTTTCAAATTGGACCCTACTGGTCCTGAGAATAGCGCGTTCAACTAAAAAAACAAACAAACTAACTCTTCAGCTTTATAATATATAGATAAAATTAATTTAAATGTCATCAAGTCATTCTAGTACTTAGTACTTAATTCTTAGTAACTAACTGTTTCATATTTTTCAAGTTTAACTGGAAGCCGGCCTTCATTATCTTAGCTCTGTTTAATTGTTTGTGTGCCTGTTTATGTGTCACGGCTAGTGTTTATATATTATGTAGACTATATAATGTACGTAGAGATGTCAATTTTAATGCATTTTTGACTGGCCTGCTGGTCTAGTGCTGGTCTAGTCTAGCCTATACGGCCAGACGGGTTGGTATAGGGTTTGTTTCGAATTTTCCTTTTCTCGCAATGTTGTCTCTTGTCTACATAAAGTCACTCCCTTAGTCGCATTTTACGACACCCATGGGTTGAGATGAGATGGGGTAGTGACATATGTATTCTTATTCCGTCACTACACGGCAATTATGTTATAATTGGACTGCGTTATGTAAGAACGAATTAAGTGACAAAATCGAAAAAAAAAAGTTATGAATGCAGATCGATTATAGGCGTATTAAACTATGTTTTTAGCCATTTTTCTGTTCAAAAATCATATAATTCGTTATGTAGCGCCAATGTATTCTTAATCCGTCACTATACGGTAAAATTTTTGTTATATTAGGTTTACCGATAACCTTTGTTCTGTGGGATTACCTATTGCCAGAAATTTTAGCATTGTCGTCATTCATCGATATTTTCTTACAAATTAACGATTTAACTACTGATGCCCGCGAGTCTTCCCGATTGGTATGTTGGTGCAAAAGTTGCCTATATTCTATCCCAAACTATAATCTATATGTTTGCCAAATTTAGTAGCGATGCTTCCAGCCGTTCTGTAGTAATTGAGTAACAAACATTCATTGTATAATTTAATAATATAAAGCCGTGCCAGACGGTTGTAAACTTACGTTCCAACAGAGTGACCTTGGTGGGAGCTTGGTTGCCATCCGCGTAGTTTGTATGATATTTGGTTTACAACAACCGGCTACACGGTTGATAACCACCAAGGTCACCTCTGTGGAAAGCAAGTTTACAACCGTGTGGCACGCGTTATTAGACTTTAAATTAACAAATTATATCAATATAGCTATAAGTACTCGTACTATCGCAAGCATCTAACCACTTATTAAGTTAAATATATACAACATAGCAACAAACCTATCATTACTAAGATGCCAGGGCTATCTGTATCTATCTATGTGTGTATCTGTATATGTATAAGTGTAAATGTGGGCATCTGTGCGTGTGGGGAAAGTCACTAGGTTGCGCAAGAGTTATCTGAGAAGGGAGCTAGTGGTGTTCCAATATCGATATATTGAGTGACGATCAGGATAACCCTAGATGCAAACCGCATAAGAATAAACTGTTGAACTCTCTCCTCTGTCTAGAGAGCTGAGAGTCTTGAAGCCATAATCCACAATGTTGGCCTAGTGCGAGGCGAGGTGTGAGTGGTGGATTAGACATACTTTTAGTATTTCTTCTAGGGTATATGGGATTGTGGGTTTCTTCATGATGTTTTCCTTCTCCGTTACCCTTAATCCTTAGCCCTTAATCTTCATTTATACCCATAAACGTCCCACTGCTGGGCACAGTTCTCCTCCAAATATTTTGGAGGGAATTTGGCCTACTATACCATGCTGGCCAGATGGGTTGGTAGGTATAGGGTTTTGTTTGGAATTTTCCTTTACTCGCAGTACTCTAGTTCCTATAGTCGCCTTTTGAAACAGAAACAGTTAATGTTAAAAAAGAAATATATTAATTACAGTACTTTAATTTTACGATACACGCGGGTTGAAATGGGGTATTGACATTATGTATTCTAAATCCGTCACAATTTGGAGAAAATTAATTAGGAAATTAAAAGATGGAATCAAAGTTAGAAGAGTTAGATTCGAATTTAGTTCGATCGGAATATCCTCAACGCATTACTTACTTCTTAAGTTGTTTCCGATTTTTAACTAATTGAATAGAATCGTGTAATCAAGTCTTTAATAGACTGTTCCTTCCCTTGCACAGAAGTCAAAGTGACTTGTCCTCTTTGTCTTGCCATATTAGTTAAAATAAACATAGCGCCTTTTCCCCAAAGGGGTAGGTAGGCAGAGATACATCACACGCACCCATCACCAGCTATGTGCCATTTAATAGGGGGCAAGTCTTTCTTATCTTAACACTTTACAAATAATAAGTAAATGGCTTAAATAACATGTTTATATGTATTTCCACCTTTTGCTCCTGAAGATGAGTAATTTATTTAATTCTGATTGTTTTCCTTGAAAGAAAATTCCTTGTATTTCAAGGAATATAAAAAAATATACCTATATTGACGCGTTGTTTTGTTCCAGCGTGAGTGGATTATGGCCTAAAAAACCCTTTCAGCTCTCTAGTTAGAGGAGAGGAGACCCGAGCCCAGCTGTGGGACTTAATGGGTTGCTGATAATGATGATGACACACAAACTCGAGAACGGCTGGACCATCCAGTCGTTCTCGAGTTTGTGTGTAGCAACACATAGTCATTCCTTTTTATTTATAAAGCTTATTATTAAATAGACTATTTATGTCATATCATTTTCTAAATAAAATCGCGTCACAATTGGCCTCTAGTTATAAATAAATGTGTTATATTAACAAACAGATAATTACTACATTGTGTGATAGAGATATAATAAATATTTTTGAAGTCATATTTGGTGATCACATCATTTATACAATCACTACAAAAACCAACCGTCCCCTTAGTGTCTGTTCACGATAAACTCAAACTGCTGAACTGATATTCTTGCGATTTTAACGACTACTTAGATAGAATATTTATTGATTTAAAAAGGGAATTCACGCGATTATGATTTAAGTATTTACATACCTTATGGTCTGACGTTTCAGAGTCAGCTTGTGACCACGGCCGGTGTAACCTGGTCGAAACGTCAAGCACCATATTATAAGGTATGTAAATCCTACCTAAATCATAATGAATGACAATGAATGATAATCAGAATGCATGAATTACCGTTTTAAATCAATAAATAATATCATGCAAACGCGAAAGTTTAAAAGTAAATAGAATAGATAGAATTATGTATGAGGAAGTTTAGGTGTATAGTAAATGTATATTATTATAAAAGACCATAATTTCATAGGTTTCTAAAACCATGCAAAACTGTATTGAGTTGTACGTAATGACGAAATTGTATGTTTGTTTATAATCTGATGTCTCATTTATCTGGTCTGGTTATAAATTATTGTCTTGCTTAAAGGGAGGCTCCAGTGTCTAACGAAATGTAGGTATGTAATTTTTGTGAAATTTAAGATTTTTTGAATTTTAATTTTGTTATTGAGAATTGACTGACAGAAAAACCGAATTTGGTTTTTGTCCAACCCGGAAATCGAACACAGGATTTATGTTTCAGCAGTCGTATAGGTACCCACGATACAAGTATATATACAAGAGTTCATCTATCTATATGGTGTTCCGATAACTTCCTACAACTTTATCTGCCGTATGTTACGTCACAAATGACGTAAGCTGCCTTTATATCAAGAGAAACGGAACGTACCGTTTCAGACAAAATAATATTTTATCTATAGAATTTAACAGGTCCACGTCTGTAAGGCCACGTAACGGTAAATAAATAGGCTAATAAAACTTGCATAGAAGAATATTGTTTTGTCTTATACGGCACGTGTCTGAAAAGTAGCGTGGCAAAAAAGGTATCTTTATATTGTACTAACCTCTTTATACATATATAGCGTAGTGACGGATTAAGAATACATAATGTCACTACCCCATCTCAACCCGTGGGTGTCGTAAAAGGCGACTAAAGGAGTAACTTTGACAAGAAGCCGAAGCCTCCGTAGCTCAGTGGTTAGTGACCCTGACGGCTAAGACAGAGATCGTGGGTTCGATTCCCACCCAGGACAAATCTTTGTGTGATGAGCACAATTATTTATTCTAATAATATATCTATAATGTATGTATTTATGAAAAAAAACTTATTTAAGTATTATATCAGTTGTCTAGTATCCATATTACAAGCATTAGCTTAATTTGGGATTAGATGGCGTTGTGTGTGAATATCCAAACATTTTTATTATTACATTATTAAAGAGCACTGCGAGAAAAGGAAAATTCGAAACAAACCGTACCTTACCAACCCATCTGGCCAGCGTGGTATAGTAGGCTAAATTCCCTCCACATTCTTTGGGTTATTTGGGTTGAAATGATGACACCATAACTTGATCACATAAACACAGACATACAAGAGCTGTCAAAGTCTAAAGAAAAATATTATTTGGTCTGACACGGCACGCGTCTGACACGTTCAATGTCTTTACATATATTAGAGCAGATTATTTCTAGTAATATTGTTCAAACAAGTTTCTTTATTATTCGTCCCATTTATCTTATATTGTAAATATTTTGATTAATATATTAGTGATTATAAAGTTTATCTGTTTATAGTATAAATATGTATGTGCAATAGACCCAGCTATGTCATCATGACATATATATGAGGTTTGATGCCCGCTTCGGGGAAATCTAGTTTTATTAGCAGTCGTCCTAGGTGTCGCCCTCTTGACTTATTTAAATGAATCATATCGAGATAAAATATGTTATTTTGACGCATTTTTAACTCAAAGTTTAAAGAGACCATTCTTTCTAACGAAGTCTGCAATTTGGTTGTGGGCTGAGACCAGGAATCGGTTCTGCAGTAGACTGTTGAAAAGAAGGTGAAATGAGTTTGACAAGTACTCCAATTTTTTTTTTTAAATAGATTGCAGGTGGCGCAGGGTCGCTCGCAGTGGCGTAAATTAGGTGACACCTATGTGATGTGATGATGAAGAGTACAGAAACAAACTTTCCACCTTTTTCCATACATACAATAAAATTAAAGTGTCTGTTTGTAATGTTAAAATAACAGCTTTTTAGAGTAGGCATATGAAAGTATTATTATATGTATATTACTCATAACAGGCAGGCGCCCATAGGCTACGGTAACCGCTTACCATCAGGCGGACCGTACGTCTGTTTGCCACCGTCTGGTATAAAAAAAAAACAAAAACACAAATTTCTAAATTTTTATCTGTCTGTCTGTTTGTTTGAGGTAAACTCCGATATGGATGGGACTTTTACTGGTGCATAGTGCAAAATGAAAGCACACGCGAACGAAGTTGCGGGGCAAACTATTCAAGTAGGTATAGTAGGTATATAAAACAAGATAATTTTATGAACGCTTATTGTTTCAAATATTTCAGCGAAATCATATGACAGCATCTTTCCCGACAAAGTTAGTATCTCCAAGTGATAAGTTACTGCGAACTGTTGTATGACGTCGTTTGACATGACATATCTTGTTGATAACAGGGTCAGCTGCATGAGATGTAGTTACTACGCAGCTAATGGGAACTGTCTTTGAAGATACCGATCGTTTTGTTTTGACCAGGTCCATATGAAATTAGGTGATGCCTATGTCCAGCAATGGACGTCATTGCGCTGATTTCATGACGATGAAGAAAAAGAGAACACACACACACTACACACACACACACACACACACACAACAACACAGCGCCATCTAGTCCCAAATTAAGCAATTATATTTGCTTGTGTTATGGGTACTAAACAACTGATATACTACTTAAATATATTTTTTTCTAAATACATACTTAATATAGATAAATTACACCCAGACACAGAACAAACCTTTATGCTATGGTAACGTGCACCGCTCAATATGCACCTACTAGGCAGGATTGAGCAGCGTAATTTGATTGCCCAGTATCCAGATGTTGACATAATTTACTTACAAATTGTAATTTTTCTGTATATATAAATTAGTAATTGTTTAAAGTGTTACCTGTGGCTTACTACACGTATTGGGAAATTGTTAGTGTAGTGAGCAATTCTGCCCTACCAAAAAAGAACGGCATAACTGCATGTCAAGCAAACGGGAACTTGTATCTAAATGTAGTAACTATACAAGCGGTTTTCCCGGTGCTTTTTTTTTTTTATTTTTATTTATTCATACTTAATTTTACAAGAGTAATACATAAAAGATGATGCAAATCATAAACTCATTAGAGTTCATCATTCATCATACTCATCGACACAAACATAAGCTAATCTAAAACTTACCTAAAATAAGTAATACAATTTTATAACAAGTCTTAACAGTTTAACACCTATGTAATGTATATGTATGCTTATGTAATGCAACTGCGGCTTTTCTTCTTAGCAAGGCAGAATTGTATAAATAATTCATCATCATCATCATATCAGCCCAACGACGCGGCGACGTCCACTGCTGAACATAGGCCTCACCTAATTGACGCCACTGCGAGCGGTCCTGTGCCGCTTGCAACCAAAATATATATAAATAAATAAATAAATATGTAGGTATAAATAAATATATTTTGTCATAGCTTTGGTAGTGTAGTATGTTTCATTGCTGCCTCGGTGCCGCACTGTGCAAGAGGTCCCGGGTTCGATTCCCGGGTCGGGTGAAAATGGTATTGGGTTTTTCTATCATGAAATTCCAGTATTAAGATTTTTCCGGAGTTTGGTAAACAAATGTTCCCGGTTGATGACAATAGGCTCGCCCCCTATTTCATGGGACCAAACATAGCTGGCGAAATGTGGGTGTGAAACACCTCTGCCTACCCCTTCGGGGAAAAAGGCGTGATGCTAAGTTATGTTATGTTATGTTATGTTCATTGCATTCGGTGAGCTGGTTATTTACATACCTATTTATAATAATATAAGTCCTTGCTAATGTCACAATAGTTTAATTCATGAAAACAGAAAAAAAAAGTTTGCTCCCGTAGCATTGCGGTGCTGAAATATTCGTTACGATCAACGAGGTTAAGCGACGTTTGGCAAGGTCAGTCCATGATGGGTGACCGTTTGGAATGGTTTGAAACGTTGGCAACGCGATCGAGATGCCTCTGGTGTCTCAAATATTTGTATGATGTGCAAATGTTTGTTTCGGAGTTTGTGTGCTTTCTATATATTTTATGTACCTATGTATTTGGAAATATTTATGTATGATTATAATATTATCAATTGTCTAGATTCCACCACAAGCTAGATTGGGCTAGATGGCGCTGTGTAAAAAAAAATCTCCCAAATATTATGAATATAATAATACTTTTTTAATAGATTCAAGGACATTGTGTCGATAAACGAACATCACTAAAAGTTACTTTTACTAGTACCTAGCATTTACTCGTGGTGCAGTATTCGAGACTTGTGCACCAGTCTCGTGTGCTCGTGGGGATTGTCGTGACGAAGGACTGACCGTTACTGAATTTAAAATTAGTAAAAAAGTGATTTTAAAATTACAAAGTGTATTAAAGTGATCGAAGGATTTGAACTTTTATGTTTGGTGTTGTAACTAAATAAATAAAAATGTGTAAGTAGTTAGTTAATTTGTTATATTTTAGTAATAGTATACGGGTAGTTATAATAAGAGTTTCGAAATGAACGGTGTGCGAAATTGCATCAGTGCAATTTTATTGTTGCAATAAAATTAGACTGTTTGTAACATGTATTATCTTGTAATGACAGACAAATATCGTATTTTTATGACATACCTAGTAATTAAATAGGTTATCTTTAATACACTAGTCTCGATTATAAAATATAGTTCAACCCTACATTAGATATATGTAATTTGTTAAAACCTCACATTTTATATTAAGGAATAGAAAATAACATTTAAATAGCTAAATTATTGTCGACTATAATTAATACATCATTTTCAATACAGTACTCGTATGTTGTAAAATAATATAATCAATTGGCATTGTATGTAGGTACTATTTATTTATTCATCTGCTTCTCAAAATACGTAATAATCACGATATAAAAATTCATAAAATATGTTTAATTGCACATAAGCACTTTTGTTGTGTTTTGGGTAGTAGGTAATTAACTAGGTGTCTTAGCCTTGTATTGTTTGTATACAATGCTATTGAGAGGGCATGCAAAGTGTCGCAGCTGTGAAGAAGCCTGTATTCAGCACGCACCCATAGAGGGCTGCGAATTCTTTTATTTTATTTATAAGAACAACCAACAAGAACATACACCTTAAAAGCTAAGAAATATACAAACAATTGTATACATTATGTGATGGTGCTGCCTTAATAATTAAAGGTTGCCACGGAAAGCAAAACAAAAGGAGGTAGTTGGGAGCATAAGGCTTCCCCTAACTAAAAAACTTAATCAAATTTTAACATCGTGCGTGATATTTACTTATGAATATAAAGTAACAATAAAAGGTATAACTCAATTTAGTGAGATTAAATTAGTTTCTTTTTAAAAGTAGGTAAACTTAGACTAAATATATCAATATCCTTATTTTTACTGACAGAATTATATTGCGCGAATTAAGTGATCTTAAGTGCTCATTGCAGTAATGGGATATACTGTGCCTCGACTAGTAGTGATTTTACTTTACATTTTTCAATCAGTCTGGTTCACTACGAGCAGATTTTCAAAAGAGTGAGTGTGTACTTATCTGTACTATTACTGCCGCCTCTGTTGGTAGTTCAACAGAATAGCGTTAATTGTTATTTGTTACAAATAAGTTTAATTTATAGAGTGGTAACTAGTTTTCAAGACTAATTTCATTATAGTTTGCTGGTTGAGATGGCTTCACTATCGTATTGGAATATTCTGTAAGGATAGTTGTAAGTTTGGATAAATAAATAAATAATATATCTAATATTCTACCACATTTACACAGCGCCATCTAGTCCCAAAGTAAGCAATTATATTTGCTTGTATTATGGGTACTAAACAACTGATATACTACTTAAATACTTTTTTTTTGTAAATACATACATCATCATCATCTCAGCCTATTGCAGTCCACTGCTGGACATAGGCATACATACATACATATTATAGATAAATTACACCCAGACACAGAACAAACCTTTATGCTCATCACACAAAGATTTGTCCAGGGTGGGGATCGAACCCACGACCTCCGGTTTAGCAGTCAGGGTCACTAACCACTAGACCAACAGGCCAGTCAAATAAAAAAAAAAAATAGTATACATCAGGTTACCCGTTTCTTATACTTATAAAACCCATGATTGCTTTCTTGGTGACGACTCGTGAAGTAACTGTTGTTGACAGGGAAGTGCTGGGTATTTAATTTATATAAATATAATTAATAAATATTATTTCATCTTTCTTTCTATTTTTAAGTTTGGCAGCTGCCTGAAATAAATGTTATCTTTCATCAACTTCTATATCAAAAAGAAAATATCACGTACCCAGGGGGATAACTCTAATGTCGCTGTCAAATGTTAGACAGCGACATCTAAACCGACTAATTCGAATATCGAAATTCAGTGTAAGAGGTTACTCCGATTCGATTGTGATTTTCAAAATGACCGACGACATGTTTAAGTTTCAAACATTTGACAGCGAAATCGACCAATCGGATGCCAAGATTGGAAACAGGTCTACAACTTAACAAGGACAAACAGACACACCTTCATACAAAGCCGTTAGCTAACTAATAGGTCACAAATATAACCTAACGTATTTATTTATAGGGCTTCAAGAATAACTGGTTGTAACCGGTTGTAGTTGAACTCAATACTCTAACATAGGCGAGGTTTTGAAATATATTACATAATGATGATTACCTCAATAGTGCAACAGTGCATGCTGCATTATTATTGTAATATTTTAAATGGTTTTTTATATAATATTTACTTCGGTGACCCAGTGGCAGATGTGTCAGACTTCTTGGGATCTCCGGGTTAAGCAATATTAAGCATACCAACATCCTCTAGCACGGTAAGGTTCCAGCAATCATTCTTCCACCATACGTGCCGGCTTTCGGTCTTTCTTCAAACGAGGTTTAAAGAGAGTTATCCTCGGGTTGACTATGACCCCAACATTGCCAAAGTCCATGAGCGGCGGTTACCATCTGGTGGGCTGCCTACTTGTCTGTCGCTTCAGGCATTATAATAAAAAAGCGCATTGTTAGCTATCAGGAGCATAGTCCAAAGTTAAAGATGATTAAGGGTTGCGGGCGGCAGTTGGTTCCAGGTGGCACAGGACCGCTCACTGTGGCGTAAATTAGGTGAGGCCTATGTTCAGCAGTGGACTTCGTTGGGCTGATATGATGATGATAATGATGATTGATCAATGGTACAAGATTCGCCCTCTGTTATATCTATTTTTTTTTGTATGAAAAAGTTTTTGCACCTGCAATTTTTTGCATGTCTGCACTTACTTAACTGTCAATTAGAGAATATTTTTACTTGACACACTTAAGTTTCACTCTTGACTGATCATTTAAATATAAATGTACTTCTAATATCTCTATAAGTATTTACTAAGAAATCGCTACATTACTTTCACTTAGAAATATATCCTTCACTTTCGAGGGTTTAAGGCCCGGACTCCACCGAAGCTGCGATGAAAAAAAATGTTTTAATAAAGTATCTTTTTATCTGAAGTGGCAGATGAGTAAAAGGGCCCACCTAATGGTAAGTGGTGACCGCTTCTCTTGGACTTTGGCAATGTTAGGGGCACAGCCAAGCCACAGCCTACATTTGAACCTCGTTTGAAGAAGCGGACATGACATAGTGCTCAGGAAACACCGCTGTAAAAAGTTCAACCTAGAGCAGCAACTGTGTGAAGTGTGTGGAGACCTTAGAACTGTGGATGTGAAATGAATTCTCTAACGAAGTTTACCCACAGGACTACCATAATTATCACTGTTTTTTTGAAGAACTCTCTTCAAAAAATAATACTCTTCGAAAGTCCAGTCGGGTAAAAAGAACTGAATAGATTTTTGAAGGGTTGGCAATGGTAACAACGTCCAGAGGCTACGGTAACAGCTTACCATCGGGCCATCCTGTTAGTTAACGTCCTGGTATAATAAAAATTCTATTACTTGATAAACACATCTCCCTTTATATAGCTGTTAGTGGACTATGAGCCTTAGATTTCTAATAATATTACCTATTATTAATACTCTCGGTTCTTTATGACAGCTTTCAATTATTGGCTACCATGATTGACATGTTATTTGCGAATTACTTGAGTTTTATGTCGAGTGATTAAAGTTTAGTTTTGCAAAAACATTAGATATAAATTTTGTTTTTTTTTAATAATCGTCTAGTTTCATCTTTTGCGTGGTTACGAAACAAGTATAGCCCAGTCAAATTAGCTAAAAATGAGGATCAATGTGAGCTGTAAAGCTATAAACACGGCTTATACAAATTTTCAGCTTTATAGCTCACATTCCGCGATGAAACTCTAATTTGACTGGGCTAGTACGGTTTTAAATATGTATTGTATTAATACAAGATAGTTATAGTATCTCTGTGAGTCAACAAAGACGTATAGGTAATGTATTACACAGGTACAAAATTATTTCCAAGTAAGTCTTGTCATCATCATCATCAGCATCATAACCCATAAACGTCCCACTGCTGGGCACGGGTTTCCTCCAAACATTGTGGAGGGAAATTAGCCTACTGTATCACGAGTCATGTGTTACTATTGAAATTATCAATTTAATATTTGACTAGACATGTTTTGTGTGCATCTCTTTGGTGTTGCAGGCGTCTGTAGGCTACGGTAACCGCTTACCATCAAAAGTATGAGGCCGACCTTACGCCGATTTGCCACCGTCATAGTATAAAAAAGGTGGTTGATTATTGAGTATGAGAGCCAAATTCACAGTCGTGACTTTACTTTGCAAATTAGGCTTCCCAAAGTAAACTCGAATGCCGAAAAATTCCACAGACAGTGCCTTGCCTTTACTAAGTAAGCAAAGGATGGTTTTTGAAAGTAAAATATGAGTTTGATAGGATTAAGAAACTTCAAATTTGTTGAAAATTGATCTTTCTCTCAAAGTCAAAGTGCGGTCTATGAATCTGGGCCTTACACTCGCCTCAAAACAAGCAGAATTCGCCTATAATCAAGATCTTCTCTCAAAGCAATGGCGCCAGACATCAAGATATTTATAGAGATGATGAAACACCCATTAAGTACAACATTCCATCATAATTAATCAAAGGAAGTGAAAGTGAATCTAATAATCACTTCCACGATCTTTCCCATAACTATTTAAGCGCCATATAATTGCTATCTAACGGCTAATGCGCCTGCGCATTGACTGTTATTAAGTTACCGGTGCGTAGGACTGGTTTGTGAACAAGTCTTACTGTACATAGACTAGCCTAGCTCGGGGCTTCGCTTCCATCGTTCTTTGTTTGGCCACTACTCAGTTCCTATTGGCCGTAGCGTGATGTTATATACCTAGCCTGTAGCCTTTCTCGATATATTGGGTATTCATCAATAAATATTTTTTGTATTAACGCTACTAACTAACGCTTGTACTAACTAAAAACTAATATATTTCTAAAAAAAAATATTATTGAATCATCCCAATCGGTATGCCGAGAT
Organism: Laspeyria flexula; assembly: GCA_905147015.1. NCBI lineage: Eukaryota > Metazoa > Arthropoda > Insecta > Lepidoptera > Erebidae > Laspeyria > Laspeyria flexula. The sequence continues at coordinate 1,284,521 of LR989974.1, forward strand.
CAACAGCCTTAGTAAATTCTTCTTATAAAATTTAAAAGTAACCGCTTTAGAGTTTAACTCACGTACAAAGTAAAATATATTAGATTGTTGTTCAGAATACGATATTACTTTGGTGAGAACTTTGGTATCGTCATTGATTGGTTACTATAAATATAGTATTACCTGAACAAGCTAGCTATGTGCAATTATATTAAACATCATACCATTTTTCGACAATAGGGTAAACACGGAATAGATGCACCACTGTTGTAAAGAACGGGGCGATGACAAAATTATAATTATTTAGCAATTATTTTTCTTTCATGATTATATATAATTCTTTTACTAGCTTCCTCCCGCGGCTCTGCTCGCGTGGTATATCAGTAAACAGTAGCTTATGTGCATACTGCCGTACTCAGAGACTTTACTTAACTGTAAAGTTTATTTAGTAAAAACGTGTAATACTTAAGTCGATACGCATAAAGACGATTATTCAATGAAAAAATTGTGTTAATGACAGATTACTGCTAATTGACCATAATTTATATTTGTGCTAAATAAAATTTGTTTGGTGTAAATTTAAGACGCCTATCTCTTTAATCACGAAACAAAGAGCTGTAGCTTGGAACAGACTCTAAAAATAAAAAATAATTTTCTACAATAACAGGTCTACAAACGACGACCAACAGCCTAACAAAACTGTGCCTAAAATTGTATATGTTACGTGCGTTTTTACCGCGACTAGTGTATTGAAATTAAGCCGTTTTTTCTGAGAGTAGTAGTGTTCCCTGAGAGCACTGAGACCTTTAATACTGGAAGTCTAGATTATTAAAAGGACAACGACTGGTTTGTAGTACCCTATGAAGCCGGTTTTTCTTGTGAGGTGCATTGGTCAATAATGTTCCGTTCCGACTTGTCTTATTATGATTTAAAGTTAAATAAAGATAGGACCAGGTTTTTTGAAATGAGAGATTGGATTTAGGTGTAGGGTTTGTTAACAAACTAATTATTTTTTACTAGAATGTTTGTAACTGCCGTTCATAGGTAAAATGTATTCTACATTGCTTTTTGCTTTTTTGTTTTTTTGTGCTTTGGTTCTTTAAGTGTCAAGTTTCTGTTCGACAACCACATGCAATAGCCGGGAACATTAAAACTTTTTGTTTTTGTAAATACATACGTATTATAGATAAATTACACCCAGACACAGAACAAACAATCATACGCATCACACAAAGATCAGAGGGAATGGTGACACATGTATTCTTTATCTCCGTCACCACACGGAGTATTTACAACACTTTTGGTCATGTCTATGGAATAGTTTTATACGAATGATGACGTATGTTGTTCTGTTGCAATCTTTGAGGAAATACATTACTGTCATCTATTCAGAATGGAGTTTATTATTGAATTCGGCTTCATAAATACATGGTTCTATTGAATAAATGTTTCACGGATATCCGTGTAGTGGCGGATTAAGAATACATAATGTCACTACCCCATCTCAACCCGTGGGTGTCGAAAAAGGCGACCAAGGGAGTAAACTTATGCAGAAAAGAGCATTGCAAGAAAAGGAAAATTCGAAATAAACCCTATACCAACCTGTCTGGCAGGCGTGGTATCATCATCAGCAACCCATTAAGTCCCATTGTTGGGCTCGGGTCTCCTCTCCTCTAACAAGAGAGCTGAGAAAGTTTAGGCCATAATCCACTCACACTGGCCTAGTGCTTGTTGGTGGATCAGACATACTCATAGATTTTCTTCTAGGGTATGTGGGTTTCCTCACGTTTTTTGCTTCATCGTTAGCAGATGGTAAGTCACTTGATTAGTACATATAAATTACACAAAGTGGAATTCACATTGGTACTGCCGGTCGGGATCGAACTCGGACCGCGTGATTTGCATGCCGGTTCCTTATCTATTCAGCCACCATCGCTTACCCAGAATACAATAACCAGCGTGGTATAGTAGAGTAAATTCTCTCCTTCTTTGGAAGAGACCTGAGCCCAGCAGTGGGATATGGGTTGAAATGATGAAACGATGATGTTTCACGGTCTCAAAGCAACGTAATTTAGATATTGTTAAATTGTAGCGTTGTGGTTACTACACTAAGCTACAATTTAACAATGTTTTTTCTCAAAATAAATAAATGTTAGATATATATACCAATATAAGAAAATAAAATAAAATTACGTAGTTATGTTTAATATTGGTATATCTACCCTACTCCTTATATAAAGGACTATAGGTACACAATGAATCATAAAGAAAAATGCCACACACCTCAATCATAGCTTTTTGTTTATCATTTGTACCGTAAACAGGTTTTACTGGAAAAATACGGAAAAATCCAAGAATATAATCTGTTTATTGGCGCCATTATTCAATTATTATTTAATTGAACCTTCGTTATCTATTTAGTATCTATCTAATTCCATACTAATATTATATATCGTCCCATTAGAAGAATAATGTTTTATCTTCACATAAAACAAAAATGAAATTATTAAAAAATTCGTCATTAAAAACCGTAAACTATCGATTGATAAATTTTTATTTTATTCTTTAGTCAGTATTTTGCAAAATACAAATTTGATCAATTGATAGTTTACGGTTTTTAATGCCAATTTTATAATAATTTCATATTTGTTTTATCTGAAGATGAGACATTATTCTTCTAATGGGGCGATATATAAACTACTGGATGGAATTGAAAAAATATTTAATGTTGGATAGCCCATTTATCGAGGAAGGCTATAGGCTATATAACATCCCGCTACGGCCAATAGAAGCTGGCCACACAAAGATCCAAGGAGCGAAAGCTGGTTTTTTTATAAGATCATCGTCAGTTCGTATCTTCATAAATTGAATGATTTTTGATTTTTGATTTGATTAGATTTTTGACTGTCACCGTGGCGCAGTGGTTAAGGTGGTCGCCTCGCCACTACATCGCCGTGCTGGGTGACGTGGGTTCGATTCCCACACGAGACAAATATTTGTGTGATTCATAGATATTTGTTTCTAGTCTGGGTGTACTTTGTGTCCGTTAGTTGCATGTTTGTAAAGCTCCCCGCGACACAGGGCTTGTTCCCTAGTGCGGGCGTTGTCTTTTTAAACGAAAAAAATTTTTACCATGTTGTTACGTTTTTTTATTGTTCCAAAAAGTTTAAAATGGATCTGGCAACTGGTACCGCCGCCCCAGTTTATTGTGCTCCCAGTTGCCGGAGCCTCACCATTATTACTCGACTCGAGGATCAAACCTGAATCCCCTGCGCAACAGTTATACATATTCCCACTGCGTTTCAAAGCAGTCACAGGCACACAAACGTGTTCATGTCATATAGATATACTTACATCATAATAAAATGTTTGAATGGCTTTATACGACTGTTATTGCCATTTTTAAACGACTTCAAAAAAGGAGGAGGTTATATGTTCGACTGTATGTATTTTTTTTTTTTTTTATGTATGTTCAACGATTACTCGGAGATGCCTGAACCGATTTAAAAAATTCTTTTTTTGTTCGAAAGGGTATACTTCCGGATTGGTCCCCTATTCATCACGTCAAGTTCTGATGATGGAATCTCAGGGAAATCGAAGGCAACCCTCAAATTTTATAGGCACATGTTACGTTTTTCATATATTTTTTAAAGTTATTCAAGTATTTACGTCTGATAGTCAACATCTCATGTTGATGAGCTGGTGATGGAAGGTATAACTCCTTGACTGTTAGGAGTTGGAGGATAATTCTTTCGACATTATAGGTTCTTATAAACCAATAGTTGTATTCTTGTAGGTTATTTAGGTGAGCTGATACTGGAAGGTATAACTCCTTAACTATTAGGAGTTGGAGGATAATTCTTTCGACATTATAGGTACTTATAAACCTATAGTTGTATTCTTGTAGGTTATTCAGGTGAGCTGTCACTGGAAGGTATAACTCCTTAACTTTTAGGAGTTGGAGGATAATTCCTTCAACATTATAGGTACTTATAAACCTATAGTTGTATTCTTGTAGGTTATTTAGGTGAGCTGTCAGTGGAAGGGAAACTTCTTAATGTTTAGGAGTAAGAAGATGATTTCTTTAAATATCACATCCATGTATAAACCTTAAGTTGTGTTATTTCAAGTGTCTGAGGTGAGAGCTCTTGATGGAAGATAAAGTTGTATAATTCAAAGGAATTCTTAGATGATATTTTAAGTTCTCGATATAGTATCTAACCTGCATTGTATACCTATACTTGTTAAAGAAAGACATAAAAAGCTGAGAGTTTTGAGATTCCTCTATTCTACAATCAGGTTGTGTTGTTAAAATATTTAAATAGACGTTCCCTTCTATCGAAGATTCTTTATTTCGGTTTTCCGTCTTAGTTTGCCAGCCAGTATTATTAAATCTGCTAGATAAAAAGTACACTAAAAATGGAAAAATAAACTATTTTTAACAAAAAAATATTAAAACGACTTCAAATCAGTACTAAAAAGCGAAAAATAAACTGAATTAGATATTTAATTCCAAGCTAAAAAATACCTACCTACCTGTTTAAAGTATAATACCTACTCTATTACTAATCTGTTTGAAGTCGGTGCCAGCCTAATGAGGTTGTATCACTCAGTTTGAGCCGTCCAGTAGGTACACGCAAGTGCGAGGTGGTGTGAAGTAGCGAGCGGTAACAGATGTACGTACTAAGTAGTACGTAGCTTAACAAACTCTTTAGGCTTGGCACCGACTTCAAACAGATTAGTAATAGAGTAGGTATTATACTTTAAACAGGTAGGTAGGTATTTTTTAGCTTGGAATTAAATATCTAATTCAGTTTATTTTTCGCTTTTTAGTACTGATTTGAAGTCGTTTTAATATTTTTTTGTTAAAAATAGTTTATTTTAATAACTATATAAATAGTCAATAAAAATCACCCCATAAGATAATTTAATCATTTTTGATTGTATCAACAACTGACGCAAGTTTCCGAGATACAAGACGCAAATAGATAAACGCTTCTTGTTGTTAGTTTAAATAAATTGTGCGCACGCGTCGTAATTGTTCTATTATTGTATGATGAGATAAATAATATGTTCCTACAAGTATTTCTTTATTATAATTACTACTTACTTACTATAATTACTACTGTTCTTTCTTGGGAGATAATTATTTTTGATTCTGACATATTATGTTCATAATACTTTGAATAAAAACATCGTGTGAGGAAATCTACATACCCTAGAAAAAACTAAGGGTATATGTGCCCCCTGATTCTGAGCTGTCGGAATACTTTCGGCCAGAACTGTCAGTTTATTTAAAGTTAAAAAACAGAATGTTAAAAAATAGATGGATGTAGATAAAAATCCTATATTAATCAATTTTTAATTTTCTATACGGTAAACTAATTTCTAACACTTAATAACTTAAGCTGTAAAAATACGTCGTTCTAAGATTCGAAAAAGTTTTCGATCCGAGAGCAATCCGATGAGTCAGAATCAGGGCCCTGATCAACTAACTGGCATTAGACAAACGTGTGTGTATTATAGGCTCTCAGTTCTTTGCTGCAGCTGTGAGACAGTCGCTTTTTAGTATTTTCTTACATACTTATGAGATGAGTAGGTATATTAAAGCACTGTGAAGTAAACATTAAACACAACTTAAATCAAACAACTAAACAAAAATAAAATATATATATAATAAAAAAACTCCTCATCACTGCCGCTGTCTGCAAACGTGCCCATTGACTGACAGAATTGCCACGTTGGATGGCAGTGCTTATTCTTTGTGCCAACAAAAAGCCGTTTGAGGATTTTATAGGAGCACAAATATATTGACCTCTAAAGGTTTGCAAAAGCAAATAATTGCTTTCGTGTTACCAATCTTGTAAAAACTATGTTTAATCAATATTTGGTTGCTACCCTCTGAAGACGTAATATTAGATTCAGATTTCACCCTCAATCAATGTAGTATAGGTATACCTACCGTTTTGTGTTTCTACAGTCGAAGTTTGATGTATCCGTAGATAATAATAATGTATCAGAATTCAATTTATTTAAGCACTGGGAGTGTTTTATGTGATTTGAATATAACTATTTTAGATCCATTGCTATACTGTGCACGCGTCTTCTGATGAGTTTCTTAGTGGTACATATATATGTACCACTGAGACTTCAATTTCACCGAATTCTTGTGTTGTTTTCTGGTGAGTACCTAATGATAAAGACGAAAGAAACTATATTAGGCTAGTGGGTCAACCTTGTACGAGAAATATATCAGTCCACTATTTGATACTTAAAGCTATTTTAGTTTAATCTAAATAAGCAAATCAAGACCACGAGAGACCACGCACCGACGTCTTTTGTTTTTTCACAGATTTTGTACCTATCTAACTAGCTTTCTATTCTATTAAATAGCAAATAAATAGCTTTTCCTCATCACCAGACGTTTCCATTATATTACCAGCATCTACAGTCTCAAGCGCAGCGTAGGACCGCCCACCCATGGACAGACGATCTGATCCGAATAGCAGGATCGCGCTGGATGCAGGCCGCATACAACCGGCCCTATTGCTAATCTCTTGAGGAGGCCTATGTTCAGCAGTGGACTTCCTGCGGCTGATATGATGATGATGATGATGAAACAAATCAATTAAAGCCTTTTTTAGGCTTTAATTTCTTTTTCTTCTTACTGTCAAAGTTCGGGATGTTCAGTTGGTGTTACGCATATATCCACTCAAGCGTCCAAGCCGCGCGGCGATTCTCGCCCCACCTGTCCGCGCATGAAATGTCACTTTTTTTTTTACGACCGCGCGAGACCCTCTCAAGAAAAACAATTACTACTGAAAAACTGCTATAGGTACATTCGAATAAAAAATACTCACGGAAAGCTCAAAGAATCCAGAATTTAATTTGATTAAAATTAAATAACTCTAATTATAAATAAAGGATGAAAATAAAGTATAAAGTTGGGGAAATCAAAAAAATCATTATATTTATTTTTTATTTAGAGTTTTACAAGAAAAATATAATAGTTACTGGCAACAATTATTTTTTATTATAATAGTACATGATATACCCTTTAAAATGACACCAATATCTCAATATAAATATTTAGTTGTCTGTCATGAAAAAATAAACAAAGCCAAGTACTTCTCAAAAGGTCCCAACAACACCAACACTAAAATCATGAATAACGAGTTGCATTTTAATCATTTCTAGACCCCATCTCAATGTAATTCGTTTGAAAATGGCTATTAATTTAACGTGATAGTAATAGTGAAGAATTAGCTTATATTTAGCATTTATTTAACACAAACAACCAATTAGAATACAATATAGAATCGTCAAACGATCATATAACTTTTCCAGCTAAATTATTCTATGTAACCGCATTGAAATTGGCGAAGTAATGCATATTTCGTAAAGAAAATATCTTCACGTTTAATTTGATGTACAATAACAATAGAAATAAGGTATAAAAACAGAAAAATTATCACATTTTTCTTGGAGCTCCACACACAATAATAGTTTGTTGACAAGAAAGACGAACTGTCACTTTAATTTTTTTTTTCTAAATATTATGTTGCCATTAAACAGATAAAATTCACTCTCACGGATGACAAATTTCATATAGCGCCATCTACTAATTTTCTACTGTACGACTATCACATGACTTTAGCGCTGAACACGTTTAAACAGAACGATGTCGTTCGGTGACTATACTCCCCATGGACGGTTTAGGCAAGATTTTTTTTTATAGGTATTTTCATTCATCCGCCGGCGTACCCATGTGACACTGCATGCCTGGATTGCCTGGCCACTAATAACTCAGTCGGTCTCGTCTGTGCGACCACTTTACGATTGATATAAATGGGTTAATAGAGAAGAATATTTCTTGTCTGACACGGCACGTGTACGTGTCGGACGTTCAATGTTTGTACCTAAATATTAACTCAGCTTCTTGATAAGCCACAAAGATAGCTACATATTGGTCACCAGATAATGATCCCCTGTTCTTCAAAATAGGCCAAGGCGAGGTGATCTTTTTAACCCCAGGCTAGTAGTGAAGTCACACGACTAAAATTGCAATAAAGAAGTTTGAACCAGATTCGAACCCATGACCTTCGTTGCGGTAGTTCATTATTCATTAGGTTATCGCTTACTAATTAGCAATATCACTCAGACCAACAAAAAAGTAAAGACGGAGCATCACGAACATCAAAATGAAGCCACCTGTTTGTCTATGTGTTTGTTGGCAGGGTTGCCACTTGTTAAACATTTTCCCTATAATTTGGGAAATCATATTATGTGTGTGGGATAAGTATGTATATTGTACGAGTAAGATATTGTTGTGTATGTATTGTATCTCAATTGTTTAGAATGACTTCTATTGCGTATAAAAACTTCATACATTCATAATTCGGTTCGCATAAAACAGTAGGAATAACATATTAAACATTCACAGATATTTTACCACAGGCCTGTATTAAATCAGACCTCTAGCAACACATTGGTGAAATTTATTTATAAATTGTGGGTCATCAATCATAGGTGAAATTATACGCGTACATGCCGTACATTTATACAGACAAATAGGAATACAGACTATTTTGGCTCCTGTTGCCCTAAAAAGACCTATACTTTTTCTTTAAGATCTATAATGTACAGACATCAGCCTGTTACATATATTAAGATAATTTCTAAATTTTATTGCGTTTCATCCCCAATTTCACCCTTCCAAAGCCACCCTTGTCAAAAATATTGATGAGGGTATTTTATATTTTGATAGTAGTACCGCAAAACAAATTTTCAAACCTATAAGTTAAAAAACAAAGAAGTTTCATACAATTGTTTTTATCCCTTTTCACCGTGTTCTGAATCGTTTAAAAAAATAATCTAAAAAATTCGTAAATTTAAAATTAATTATAATTATTTATTTAATATCTCATTTTTTTAATTATTATAAATCGAATCATGAATTTGTAAGGTCATTACAAATTTCACAAAAGAAAACGAATCGACAGAGTATAATCTGTGGTTTAATAAATGGGGAAATATCAAATCATAGCTATGGCCACATTATTATTTTTGTTTTGTTGGCAGTATTGGTACCCACTAACCTAAAAGTAACCTTAAATTTACAGTTTCAATAATTAAGAAATGATGTAAATTCAAGTATTTACAAGTGATAAGTGATTCCATGGGATTTCTTTTGTATATTACTGTTGTTTTTGCAACCTTTCACAACACAGGTAGGCATTATCACTTTTTTTTATTTTAGTTATTTGTTTACGACGCGGCGATGACTCGTGACGTACTAAAAGAAATTGTCTCGGTTTTAGTGTAGGTGTGTGCGTGAGGTTGTGTGTTTATTTGGAATGTCTTGGTCAAGTTGACTTCACTGCAATTGTTCGTGATGCTCTGTCTTTACTTTTTTGTTGGTCTGAGCAATATCACTTAACATTTATGTGATATAACACCAATAAAAAAGTTGAAAACTAAAAATTTTAACATATTGATATCTAAATTTGATTTTGAAGATCATGTGAGATATTCCTTAGTAAATAATATTAATAAAATACTTACTCGTTGCTCCGTGTAGAAACAGATTAAGAGTACATAATGTCACTACCCCATCTCAACCTGTGGGTGTCGTAAAAAGCGACTAAGGGAGTAACCTTATGCAGACACAGCAAGAAAAGGAAAATTCGAAACAAACTCTGTAACTCTGGTCTGGCCAGCGTGGTATAGTAGGATAAATTCCCTGAAATAGGGTAGTCTCTACACGGACACATCATCATCTACTTACAACTGACCCTCAGAAACAGATAACTTACAAAACAACTTTATTTACGCAGAAAGCCGTTGACATCAATTCCGAAATCTTCTGACCAGAGAAACCTAAAAAAGTTTTTTTTACTTCACCCAGGCATCTAACCCAAAACCATTTGCACACTAACTATAATAATAATCTTTAATTTTTATATTTTTAAATGTATTTTTATATATATATTTAAAAATGAAATTTTTTGTGAATAATTTTAATAAAGAGGAATAATAATAATATTCTACCACATTCACACAGCGCCATCTAGTCCCAAAGTAAGCAATTATATTTGCTTGTGTTATGGGTACTAAACAACTGATATACTACTTAAATACATTTTTTTTTGGAAATACATACATGTTATAGATAAATTACACCCAGACACAGAACAAACTTTCATGCTCATCACACAAAGATTTGTCCTGGGTGGGGATCGGACCCACGACCTCCAGCTTAGCAGTCAGGGTCACTAACCACTAGACCAACGGGCCAGTCAAACGCACTAAATAAACGCATGCAGTAGAGATAGCTAAGTAAGTAATAAGTTATTGATGGCAGTCTTATTAAAGACATAATTATATACCACGTTGTATGAATGAATGAATAGTAAATCTGAATAATTACGGATAAAAAAATTGATTAACATATTTTTTATCGAGATGCTATTAATACATTGTTCGTTACACATGTTAGTAAACGTTTTATATTACAAACTATATTAATATTAGCAAGCTGAAAAGTATGTTTGTTTATTTGAACGCGCTAATCTCAGGAAAGCGATGCAAGCGATGGTGGCTGAATGGATAAGAGACCGGCGTGTTAAACACGCGGTCCGAGTTCGATTCCGACCAGCAGTACCAATGTTGATTCCACTTTGTGGAATTTATATGTACTAGTCATGTGACATACCATCTGCTAACGGTGAAGGAAAACATCGTGAGGAAACCCACATACTCTAGAAGAAATTCTATGGGTATGTCTGATCCACCAACCCGCACTAGGCCAGCGTGTGTGGATTATGGCCTAAACCCTCTCAGCTCTCTAGATAGAGGAGAGGAGACCCGCGCCCAGCAGTGGGACATTAAGGCGCTGTCCAAAGGTAACACCGAATCTCAGGAATTACTGAATCAAATTTAATTGCTTTTTAAAACGCCAGCACTAGGGTCAAACCCTGTATTTCGGGGAACTTAACTTACATACAATTAACGGACACAAATACACCCAGACTCGAAACAAATATTTGTCTCGTGTAGGAATCGTACCCACGTCACTCGGCACACCACCGATTTTAGTAGCAAGACGACCACTTTAACCGCTACGCCACAGTTTTATGTTGGGTAACCTAGGTATTGAGGAAGGTTGTCGCGGACGAATGTTCCTGCGCTTCCGTGACCCAAGCAGAGCGCTACGAGAGGAACACCTTGGGGTTTTAGTGGGTGCGAGGCCCACATAACCCTTCGGTTCTTCCCCAAGACCGAGGGGTATGCGTCAGGCATTTCCCCAAGTAAAAAAAAAAAAAAAGAAAAGGTGTTGAGGAAGGCTATAGGCTATATAATCACGCTACTACTAATAAGAGCTGAGCAGTGAACAAACAAAGATCCATGGGAGGGAAACCCCAGTTAACAGCCAGTACAACATTACAACAATATGACTTGACTGGCCTGTTGGTCTAGTGGTTAGTGACCCTGATAGCAGTCAGCTGCAGCAGCAGCTGGAGGTCGTGGGTTCGATCCCCACCCAGGACAAATCTTTGTGTGATGAGCACAAAGATTTGTTCAGTGTCTGGGTGTAATTTATCTATAACATGTATGTATTCTTCCCAAGATCAGCAGTGGGACATTAATGGGTTGATAATGATGATGTATGTATTTACAAAAAAAATAATTATTAAGTATTATATCAGTTGTTTAGTACCCATAACACAAGCAAATATAATTGCTTAATTTGGGACTAGATGGCGCTGTGTGAATGTGGTAGAATATTATATAATATAGATAAATAGAACCTGGGATCCACAATCACAATGACATGAGAAGGTAACATTCATGCCATTTTTAAGACTAGCTATTTATACAGGAATCCTTCCATCGATCATGGTTTGGCCACTGCTCAGCTCCTATTGGCCGTAGCGTGATTTTATAATGCCTATGCCTTCCTCAATAAATGGGATATCCAACACTAAAAGAATTTTTGAAATCTGTCCAGTAGTTCCTGAGATTAACGAGTTCAACTAAACAAACAAACTCTTCAGCTATATGATATTAGAGGTTGTCTAGATTTAGGCGATTCCGATATAATGACATTAGGTTAATAATTCGCTGTTTCTTAGAAAAGCAGATCTAAACATCCTCATAACTAATTTTAAAATTAATTTATGTAAGAACGATTATAACTGCGTCAACCTGTTTATAAATATTCTATTCAAAGATAAACAACGCCATTACAGAATCGTGCATCTCAACGTGCATCGTTAAACGTTAATTAATTCACTTTTTTAATTTTATTCTTTATTATTTTAGTTTATTAGTAAGATTGATTTCAGATTAATATAGAAAAATGTCAGTAAATAGGTACTAAATAATTAAAAATTACATCTAGTTTTAAGTTACAATTATAATTAGTAGGTATTAAATTTGTACACCTTTTAGGTAAGTTTTTACCTTTTAGTAACTAAGTTTATTGTACCCTTATGACCATCTACATTTTTGTAAACCCTTATCTATGCAGAATAAAGATATTTGTATTTGTAGTTTTAAACAAGTCTTTAGCTATTGGTATAATGGATATTTATTGACATGATATTTCTACCAATAAATCCAGCTCTTAGAAAAGAAGCTATGTTAAAACAGTGAAGCCGTAAGTTATTCACAAGTAAATTATCATCCGTGTAGTGACGGATTAAGAATACATAATGTCAAATAATATCATAAGTGTAAGCGATGGTGGCTGAATGGATAAGAGACTGGCGTGTTAAACACGCGGTCCGAGTTCGATTCCGACCAGCAGTACCAATGTGGATTTCACTTTGTGGAATTTATATGTACTAGTCATGTGACTTACCATCTGCTAACGGTGAAGGAAAACATCGTGAGGAAACCCACATACCCTAGAAGAAATTCTATGGGTATGTCTGATCCACCAACCCGCACTAGGCCAGCGTGTGTGGATTATGGCCTGAACCCTCTCAGCTCTCTAGATAGAGGAGAGGAGACCCGATCCCAGCAGTGGGACATTAATGAGTTGCTGATGAATGGCACTACCCCATCTCAACCCATGGGTGTCAAGACAAGAGCACTGCGAGAAAAGGAAAATTCGTTACAAACCCTATACCAACCCGTCTGGCCAGCGTGGTATAGTAGGCTAAATTCCCTTCACATTGTTTAGAGGAGACCCGTGCCCAGCAGTGGGACGTTTATGGGTTGCAATGATGATGATGATGATGATGACGAAATTATTCAAGTTATTCTTAAAACATTGTAACATCACATCACAAATAAACATCTTTGTGGACTGCACGCAATTTGGTCTCAGGTATGTCGGAATCGAACCTGTTAAAGTTAGATTCCCACATAAAACGCGAGAGAACACAGAGACGCGAGTTACTAAATTAATAAATCTATTTAATATACTATAGATTCTTCTATAGGAAGTGCTCCGATGAACTCCTTGATTTGGTGCTATCCTCACCCTTTTATCATCGCACCACTCGACGCTGCTGAAGGCTTCACCCACACTACCTGGAACCGGTATTGTAAGGCACGGTAAGGTTCCAGCGATCATTCCTCCCATGTACGTGCTGGCTCTGGGGTGAACATCCTGAACCCTATGAAATGTCCTTCTTCAAACGAGGTTTAAAGAGAATTGTCATCTCGAGGTTTTCTGTACCTCTAACATTACCAACGTTAATGAGCGTCCATCAGGTGAGCCACCTGCACGTCTGACATACATATAATTAAAAAATAAAATTTGATACCTATAAAGTAATAATAATAATCGATTCGGATCAGAAAATTTGATTTGTTCCGCATTGATTATACATTGAACTGGGTCGGGTGAAAATGGTATTGGGCTCTTCTATCATGAAATTCCAGTATTAAGATTTTCCTGGAGTTTGGTAAACAAATGTTCCCGGTTGATGACAATAAGCTCGCCCCCTATTTCATGGGACCAAACATAGCTGGCGAAATGTGGGTGTGAAACACCTCTGCCTATCCCTTCGGGGAAAAAGGCGTAATGCTATGTTATGTTATGATATGTTATACATTGATAAAGAGCTGAGTGAAGAAACAGAATGAACTCCCTAACGAGGTTTTCCCAAGGGACTACAGTATGGGGTTCTTCGAAAAAGGAGTGAATAGGTTTCTTAAGGGTCGGCAACGCGCTCGTGATGCCCCTGGTGTTGCAGGCGCCCATAGGCTACGGTAACCGCTTACGATCAGGCGGACCGTACGTCTGTAGCCATCGTCGTGGTATAAAAAAAAACAGTGTTTTCGGAAGTTGATTTTCAGAAAAAAAACAGCATAGTGTTTTTATAAAATTTCAAATTAATTGCTTGATGCATACAAGCCGCCTAGAGCGACACTTGAAGTACCACTCATTTATACATAACTTGTAAAGGGCAGCAACTTACTCCGCTGGTATTTTGAACCGGATGAATATTTTCATTGTACTTGTTTTATTAATCGCTAACACTTTGTGAAGTGGAATGTCGTCACAACCAGTCGGTGCTCGATAAGGGCTTGACGGTCAAGGTGAAAGGTTAATCACACTACCTTGTTACTGATGTTTTAGTGATAATTCTTGAATGAGAAAATTGGGATATAGGTATATCTAATCTTACTAATATTATAAATGCAAAAGTTAAGAGAATGGATGGATATTAGTTACTCAATCATGCCATAACAGCTGAAGGGATCTGCTTGATATTTAGCATACAGATAGAATATAGTCTGAATAGTACATATGCTACTTTTTATCGACATACCACGCGGGTAGAGCCGTGGGTGGAAATTAGTAATTTTTCTTAATTACTAAAAGTCGCGCGGGCTTCGCTTCCGTTCTTTATTTGGCCACTGTTTAGCTCATATTAACTGTAGCTTGAGGTAGTACACCTCTGCCTACTCCTTGGTAAAAGGTGTGATGTTATGTTTTATTAATTATGTATTTACTAGCTTCAACCCGAAAAACAAGCGGAAGCAGCAGCGGGTGAAAATAATCGATATCAAATAAGGTTATCATTTCACAAACCGAGTCGTCGCGCAGTCTGTCACAGTAATGAAATTCTGAATAAATTACATAATTACGTAGCGGCATGTTTCGTTGTAACTATGTGGATTATACCGAAATAAATAAACATGTTTTATAATGTAAACAGGTATCTACTTGTCAAACAAGCTATCGGGTAACGAACGGTGAAGGGAAATAAAATTTATGTATGTTTTTGGAATCTTGATATTTTGATATCGTTGTTAAATGTTTGAAAATGCGAGACCATAATATTTAAATATTATTATGACTGTAATTATTCGCTACCCGCCTCACTTGGCATAGCGAAACATTTACCGTCATCGCATCGTTGTGTTGTGTGGTGGGTTCTATACCTACACGAGACAAATAATTGTGGAATTCATAGATATTTGTTTTGAGTCTGGGTGAAGACACAATACATGGCTAGTCCCTAGTACGAAAAGAAAAGAGTTTTCAAACATTTTTCAACGTTCAAAATTTAGTCAGTCGATTAACGAACTTCCGAGGAACGTACGTTTAAAATCTAGTAAAAAAAGTGCAATTGACTTTGCCAGAATGGCTTATTCTTTTAACTTCTTATTTTTGACGTTTGAGGTAACGTACGTTTTTATTCTGTTTAATATTGGCTAGTAGTTCAATCAACAAAGGGGTTGTAGAGTGCGTGAAAAGGAACCTAAGCGATTTCTTCGAAAATTTGTTAAGGATGCTTAGAAAGTGAACATACTAAAAGTCCTGACGTTTCGGAGGTGAGCCGGAGTGGGGGGAAAGGGGTAAAGGTAAAATTTTTGGCTTATAACTCAGAAACGGTACGTTCTAGGAGCACGAAAGCATATCAAATTGTCTATAACTTTGTGCTGTATACTTATCCGAATTCCCCACCGTTTTTGAGATATGGCGCACAGAACACAAACCTTGTACCTCGGTAAATAATCCATCCTAAGATAATTTTCATTGTTTATTGATTGATTTACTATAATCAATAACATTTTATTAATTTTTGTTTGCCATCATCCATTTTGCAATATAAATTTAACTAGTGATGTCCGATTTGAGATTAAATTTGGGATGCCTATATAAATCGGATGTATTGCAATATTTTAATTAATTGGAGTAGATCTGATGTTGGACCGCGAGGTGACTACGGGAACACGGTCTTCAAATGAGCCCAAACTCGATGGAGTTGCGTCAATTGAAAACCGAGTTCCCGTAGTCACCTCGCGTATATTACTAGGACCCTAAGAAAGATTGTCAGACGCCTAGCGCACGGTGTATACTCGTAAGACTGGATTTTCTTATTATAAATCGTTAAAAAATTATAAATTTACGACACCCGAAACCACCAGAGTTTCAGATGAATCATAAAATATTATTTCTAATAGATACCAGTATAAATTAATCTGTCAATGTTTGTGGGTTTTCCCAATACTTCTATGTGGAAAACCCTTCAGAATCAGATCAGATCAGACATTATTGTTGCTAGGTCAAAAGGCGAGTGTGACGTATTGAAAAACCCAGTTTGGTATATTATCAATTATCATAGTAAAACTTATATTATGTATTTCGTAACTTTGTTCATTCCTCTATGTAACTGTAAAAAATTATTACTCTATGTATTTCTTTATTTTATTGATTCGAGCTGTATATTTCTTACTTTATTGCGACTCTAGGAAGTTACAAAGTGCTGTGGCAAGAAAAAAAACGTTTCTATTAATTGACCACTTACTGAGAATAAAATTGCCAACAAAAACAGCTAAATTGGTCACCAAAAATAACTTTAAAGACAAAGAAAACAGCACACACATAAGTAGGTAAGTACCTAGGTACATACAAATTTACTAGCTTTGCCCACGTGGCTAGATTGTATAGAAATATGAGTAAAACAGTAAGATATTTCAACAATAATATTATTAATTCCTCACAGACAAATATAGAGCAAATATTTTAAAAAATTGTATCTGCGTTTTATGGTCGTCACATAAATAATTAATTAATTAAATTGTTCATTTGTCCCATTACAACATTACAGTAGGCATAATTAACATTTAATTTGAATTAAAATTTTAAATAATGATTATATCAATACAGATAATAATATAAACTTGATAAATTCAATACATCATTGATATCAATTAAGTAATCTTCATTATTTATTGTTTATTATACTGAATGGACCCCACGCGGGTAAAATCCTCCTCAAAAAGCGGGTAAAGTCATCCATTTTGGTCGCTCTTTCGCTACTTACTATCCAAATCTTGCCTGCTATTGTTGCTATTTTTATTAAAAATAAAACAATAAAATCTTCAAATTCAAAAATGTCCAAAACTTTTTACTTCAAAAATGCAGCCATGAATATTTTAATCGATCGCTTGCTCGTCACTTGTCCAATACCATAATTTATTATGACTCATGATTTACCATAAAAGTAACAACAATCTACTTCTCAGTGACTCAAGACAATCACCATTCTCTATATCAATCAGGAAATAACTCCATCAATTTGCCATGAACTACCAGAACAACCATTTTAGTAACGCACGTCGACAAATAATTGAAATAAAGTGTCCATTTTATTGTAACAAGATTTCATACTAATAAATGCGGTATTGTAGACAGTTAATCATGACAAGTGAAAGAAATTTAATATCAAAAAACAAAATTAAAATTTTGGAAAAAACCCACGACGTAAACATCTGTGCAAAAGAAGAAACGAAACATATAAAAAGGTTTAAATAATTTTATTTTAAATCCCCGACGAATAAAAAATAAGTAGCGTAAAAACAATCCCAAGAAAATCCGTCGATGGCTGCCATACCCTGATTGGAAATGAACGAAAGTATCGTTTTATGTTTTTGATACCTACCTAATTATTAACAATATTTAGTTTACAATAGGGCTACACTTTAATTATTTACAACGATATAAACTATATTAAACACATTATAATTTTGTATTCATCTGCAAATATGTCACAATTCGGGTAAGTTTCCACGAGGCCATTTTTTAATTATTTCACCACTATTTAATATTTTGTTTTTTTTTTATTGTGTTAGGTTGTAAATATTGTTTATTTTTATTTTTAATTTAAGTTAGTTGTTTACAATATATATTTTATACTAGAAACAGTAATGATATTTTTTATAAGACCGACCGTTTTTAGGTAGTGCCTAGGTAAAAAAGGTCGCTGGGTCGGACTGGATGCGGAAGGCGGAGGACCGAGTGTTATGGCGCGTGTTAGAAGAGGCCTACGTCCAGCAGTGGACTGCAATAGGCTTACATAATGATGATAATGAACCAGTACTCTGACGGCTTACACGGAATCCCGACATTCGAGTTAGCCGATTTGGACGTTTGAAAATATAAATTATTGTAGTCGCTATTATTTTTATAGACCGACATCCGACTAGTAGTTTCTGAGATTAGCGTGTCCAACCAAATACACAAACAAACTTTTTTTCATTACTTTTATTTATTTATTATGGTAACGCGGCTTTAACATCAATTACATTAACACAGACCTAGTTAAAACACAATTATATTACATGCAATTTAAGTACATATATAAACCAAAAGTAAACAAAAAACCAAAGGGAAACAAAATTTAAACTGATTTGCTTTCGCAGAAGCTTAGGCAAACACACATTATAATTTTGTATTCATCTGCAAATATGTCACAATTCGGGTAAGTTTCCACGAGGCCAATGAGCGCGGATAGGACACGAGGGATAGGCGATGAGGCGATGAGGATGTAATAGATATAAGAAATGAATACTGTAAGACTGAAACCAATAAATTTTATTGGTATTCTATTCTAAGTAAGTACAAATAGGATATTGACGAATTCCAACACAAACTAAGGAAGGAGCTGTGTATTAATTATCTTAGACTCTAAATAATCTTAGTTTGTTACCACTAAACAGTTGTATATAGGAATTTACTGTTAGTGCCAAGTGCCAAGACACTTTGGCACTACATTTAATTGGCTGGCATAAATATGCGGATCTTATCACGTTTGTTTTGATTCTTATTAGCTGTTGCCTTGGGAAATTTTATTATTTCCTTTTGATTTTAAGACAATAATTAGAGAACAAGTCGTTTATCGGACACAAGGCACACCCAGGCTCAAAACAAATATCTATGAATCACATCAATATTTGTCACGTGTGAGAATCGAACCCACATCACTCGACGCGGCGAAGTTAGTGGCTACATACACCATGTCACAGTCTAGTCAGTTAATTACTATGGAGTTCTTCTCCGTTCTTCTCGTTCTAAATCGTGTATTGTGAAGTTTCGTATTCGTTCTTTATTTCGCCACTGCTCAGTTCCTATTGGCCGTAGCGTGATTTTATATATATATACCTACCTATAACCTTCCTCGATAAATGGGCTATCTAACACTAAAATAATTTTTCAAACACCTTTGTAACCATGTTTCTGGCAAATAAAATATTATTATTATTATTAAATCGTTTCAGTAGATCCCGAGATTACCCCTACAACGTCAAAAACTCACAAACTTTACCTCTTTTTGGTTGAGTAGTTATGGCGTGAAAACGTGTAAACAAACTCACAATTTATAAACAAATAATCTCACATTCGCAGAATTGTTTTCGTATTAAAAATATTATTATAATATTATTATTTGTGTTATTCCGTAAACACAGGTTATATTAGCTTATTTTCGGCTAGATGGCGCTGTGTAAAAAGAATGACCAAATATTATTAATAGGGATTCATTTTTATTACCCGACTATCAGGACGGGTATTGTTTTTCGCGCGTATCTTGTATGTTTGTAAATTTCTTTACTCCCACGAATCTTCCAAACGGCTGGATGGATTTTGACTGGATGGATTACTTAATTGAATGGTTCCAAATTGTAAGTAGTTCTATTGTTTTTTTAACCAAACCTATCGCGTAGAGTATCAAAATAAAGGGAATCAAATGGAGATTACAAATATATACATATGTTATGTATTTAAATTTAATCAGGTATAATAAAATTACAATAATTTTACGGTATTTTTAGTGCGTTGTTCTCTGTTGATGATTGGCAGTTGGGTTATTAAATTTTTTAAATTATATTTACTTGTTGCAAACTGAACTGAACTGTGTAGGATAACATATAAACGAATGTTTAATAGACTAACAATGATACTATAATTCTAGATTTGTATATACATACATATACACATTATGTACGAGTACGTAATAATATAATTCTAATTATATCACTCAATTGGACCAGCAAAACATCGATTTCCTTATTGCTTCAATGAATTAACTTTGCATGCAGTTTTTGCCAGTACCGTTCATTATGTTATTACATTTTTTAAACATCTCTCAATAGAATAGGGTAAACCAACCAACAATTGAATCCAAATTCTTGCTTTGTTTAAAATGCTCTCCCGTTTATACAACCAGGATAAGGTGAAATAATGGCTTATCTGCATGCCAAGATTAAGAATAATTGTACCTTTATGTAGTTAATTTATATACGTTTTTCTCGTAGCTTATGTAATTTTACATAGCGCCTTTTTTCTTAGCAAGGAAGAATTATCTCCCTTACAAAAGATATGCACGGATTTGATTGAGATCAAATAGAGTCAAGTCAAGAGTTAGAGTTTACGGAAGGTCTATATGAGTTTTTGCAAGTCTCCGTTGGATGTATGGTGGAATTAACCAGAGTCTAAGTCGCTCGTTGATTTTTTAAGTTTTTAATAGTGACCTATCCCGTATTTTTTTTTATCTATGGTTGAATTGTTTTTAATTTTTATTGATTCACACATAAATTTCATTAAAGGGAATTAGTCGAGAGCACAACCTTTTAAGCTGGTGGTTAAATGAGCTTAGAATTTTAGAAAAATCACACGTCTTTTATAAATATAATTGTTAGAGATTTTAAGTACCTCAGTATTTTATTTTTTTATATTTATTAAATACGAAATAGTTTAAAAATAGTAAATTTATTCAGTATACGAAGAAAAATACATAAAATTTAAATGAAAGGAACAATTGGAAATACATAAGTTTGGGACACACTTCATCCAAAAGTAAATATCTGCGATAAATTGAACGAGTGTCTCATTCAATGACATATTCACATGACTGAAAAGAATATTGTAATACAGGACAATAACAGGAGATCTCACCGATAACAGATACTTAGGTGTGTTATTGTGTGTTATAATAATGAACGAAGTATTATTTGATAAAAGTCGTATGTTTTTTGTACCTACCTATTAAAATCGTATGTAAATACATTGTTTTGTTTTGTTCCAATATCCAGGAACTTCGAACTTAAAAAAGTCTAATCCTAGTAGAAAATTAGAAGTTTAAAAATGTCAAATATCATTACATATATTAGAAAAAGGAATAGATATTGTAACGCGAATAGAGAAAGGAATGTTAAGGTGGTTTGGACATGTCGAGAGAGTGAATGAATAAGAGTGACAATAAAAAACGAAACCAATTGCCAAAGATCTGCCAAGCTCGTCTTATTTTAAAATCCTAGACTATAAACTCCTAATCAACGGCAACCATCTAAAAGTTAACCTTATATAACGGTACTTAACCTCAGCTTCAGTCACGAGCTCATAAAGTTATGACGTCGTCTAAGTGACAGCTGACATGTGTCCCCTGATAAGGACAGTTTATATAGTAAATAGTGTTATCTTTATTGTGTATGTTAATTAGTGCTTGTTAATTAAATAAATGGGTGACAGAGCTTCTTTCGCTCAGCAGGGGGCCATATTCAAGTAATTACAACGAAATTCTGCGAGATGATGCGTTGATTTTTTTTAAGAATTTCTTTCTAGAACTTGATATAATATGGCTACCGATAAATTCACACATTGGGCTGGTTGGGTTTTAATGGTCGCCTCCTGTTGTTACAAGTGCTCGTAGGCCACGGTAATCTCTTACCATCAGACACTAACTTCGTAGTAGGTAATAAAAACACAGCTTACAGCTAATCAAAGTTTTAACTTTCGTAATTTATAATATTAATGCAATCACTAGACTAACATACGCGTCAAGTACTATCAATTTGTCAATTAACCTTTCTTCCACAGTCAGTACCAATGTGTCAATAGTTGCGAAAACCGTTGCTTCACGTAGACTGGATGAGACCCTGGCATACTTAGCAGCTAAGATGAAGATAAATGAAACACTATGCAACTAAACTTCACACAACATAGGACACTCACGAGAAGAGTCGTAAGATGAGAAACGCCGTTGAGCAATTTTAAGCTTTATAATCAATACGTAGAAGATAAAAATTGCAAGGCACTAGATGAATTCTATGTCTATATCAGGTTACTATGAGCTAGACAAAGTTTAGCAAGCCATCAAGGTACCTAGTATGAAGTAGTAGACCTCTGTTTTTTCTGGCAATTCATCGCGTTGTGGTACTGAAATGTTCGTGATGATCGAGGGTAAGCAATGCTCGGCATGGTCAGTCTGAGATGTGTGACCGTTTGTGGCAATTTCATTCTCAAGCGTTTCGTGCTTTGGAAGGCACGTAAAGACGTTGGTCCCGTTTATCACTTAATGAAGCAGTCGTGAAGTCAAGTTGGAAGACTTCTGGGCGCCCATTCGATAAGAAAGAGGAAGATTGATTTTAGGTATCTAACTGCCTCGGTAGCGCAGCGGGAAGTGTGCAACTGCTGTGCAAGAGGTCCCGGGTTCGATTCCCGGGTCGGGTGAAAATGGCATTGGACTTTGCTAACGTGAAATTCCAGTATTGAGATTTTCCCGGAGTTTGGTAAACAAATGTTCCCGGTAGATGACAATAGGCTCGCCCCCTATTTCATGGGACCAAACATAGCTGGCGAAATGTGGGTTATAAACCTCTGCCTACCCCTTCGGGGAAAAAGGCGTGATGTTATGTTATGTTATGATTTTAGGTATTCCATGTTTATATTGGCTGTTTATATTAGCCAATTTGTAAGAACTCTCCATTATCATCCAATTCGCTATAGTGAAGTAAATTGTCACAATTTCGTCACTCAGCAATAAAGATAACTTTTATTATATAAATACTGAAATGATAATAACAGGCACAAAAAATTACACGTACATTAAAAATATTTACGCAGTCTTTAGGTCAACGATCCTTATAAAAGATGACCTAGTTTTGAATACTAGAATTATAGGTAATCTACAGTTAAACACTGATTTATAAGATGACATATTTTTTGTTATTTTATTTCAACTTTATTAAGCACAAAGAACTGTGCAAAGATGGACTTAGTGCCGGAGGCATTCTCTAACAGTCGACTTTTGCGTGATTGTATAAGTATAGGTGCAAAATCAACTTACCTAAATTATGAAAATACATAATGTATATATAAACCATCATCATTTCAACCCATAATGTCCCACTGCTGGGCAAGGGTCTCCTTCAAACATTTTGGAGGGAATTTAGCCTACTATGCCACTCTGGTTAGACGGGTCGGTATAGGGTCTTGTATCGAATTTTCCTTTTATCGTAATGCTCTTGTCTGCGTAAGGGGTAACCTTGAATTTGGTCGACTTTTACGAAACCCACGGGTTGAAATGGGGTAGTGACATTATGTATTCTTAATCCGTCACTACACGGATTGTGATCAGCAACCCATTAAGTTCCACTGCTGGGCTCGGGGCTCCTCTCCTCTAACTATAGAGTTGAGAGGGTTTAGGCCATAATCCACTCACGCTAGCCTAGTGCGGGTTGGTGAATCAGACATACCCATAGAATATACAGTTTGCATGTAAACATATAATATATTTTGAATGGACGTAGGTATCATGATTTAATATTAACTAACTACTATTCGTCTATTCACCTACTGATCTAGTTTTGAAAAATGGGTAGCTACACTATCCCTGAGTGCTTTAGCCTGATTACGTACCGAGAATGAAATAAAAATCTATAGTCTAGCGAACCAAGACTGCAAGTTTTTTATAACAAAACACATTTTAATTTTGTTAGCAGAGCGCGGCATTCTTGGCTCTGTTCTTTTAAGGGTGCAGTGGGATACTACTGTTCGCCACTATTATGCAGGAGGGTTCGAATACGATCCCTCAATCGGGCAGAAATGAAAAGAAAAAAATACGTTTATTTTGTCCCCCACAAAACTTAAAAGAATTAACTATATTACATATAAAGTATATAATATTGCGAAAAAACTAGTTAGGTACCAATTAAAACTAAATTTATCGTGGACAAAAATAGCCATAGCTCAGCTTAAATGCCGTTTAGCTATGCAATTATAACTAAACAGCGCTAAATGGTATAAGTTTCATGAAATTCTCAGTACTAGCCCCGAGTTTGGAAATTGAAATTTACGCGGGCGCCTAGAATTCGCGCGCCAAAGAAGTTATCTTAATTTTCTTTTGCAATTATATGATATTGGTTTTATTCGGAGTTATTCAATAACCGAACTATAAGCTCGAACAGACATTCGCGTCATCTGTTTAATATCAACTCCGGTCAATTCGCAATAGAGTTATATGATTAATCGAGTGTTTCATTATCTAGTATTGTTGCGTAGGTATATATTGATATAAGTAGACCTATTTTTTATTAAATGTGTTATCCTATATGGATATAGTAATTTAGGTTATAGGTTCAAATGAAACGTCTGCTAACATACTTTTTGTGATGTAATTCACGTTGTTATTACGTTGTACGTATTACACGTATAAGGGTCAGCGCACACTGAAAGAAGATCAGAGCATTAAAATTTTATGATATATAATGTCTAAGGAATGAGTTTGGCTGTTGAGAAACAAACCTTATACTATATTTAGAGGTCCGTTAATTGTCTCATTTGAAGTTTACAAAAAACAAAAACAAATTAATGTTTATTTTTAAAAAATAATCAGGGATTAAGAAAATAGTTTCAATAAAAAATAAATTACATTAGAACAATGGCTTGTGAAAAACTATTCTCTTGTTTTTGTTGTTCTAAAAAGGTTCTTAATGTATTGAATACTTTTCGTGAGTAAAAATAAAACAAACAGTACGTTATCTGTGGAGAAAGTTCAAGCCATTGACGTATCTAAGAGTTCACGTATTGGGCATAGTGATTGACACCTATCGATAAAATATGTTATTTATTTATCGATTATATTCGAGGAAATATTTTTGATTATAAGTTTGATAACAGAATTAAATAAGAATTATTATTATACAAGAATATTAATCAAGAATCATAACATAAAAATAAATTGCCGCTTGTATTTGAAAGATTTTCATTCAAGAATGTTTCACTAAATTAGTGATTTGTTTGTTTTTTCTTTAGTTGCGTTCACTATGTCAGTACAAGTTACAAATGAAATAATCTTTTTTTGAAAATCAACCGGAATAGTCGGATATTTGAGCGGTATTTTTGTACGAAGATTGTAGCATTGCGCACCAGGTAATGACTAATTCTAAATAAATAATAACGCCTTTAATAACGATTAGTAGGGTAGATTTTGTAGGGCTTTGACCGTCCACAAGCGTAAGTTTTCATATTGCTCACTATTCATTTATCACTAAGCTACCGGCGTGTATATCAACAAAAAGTCACTTGTCACAGCACGTGAGGTTACAACGCAAACATGAAATTTGTTTGTTTCCCAAATTTAATGACAATGTCAGATAAACACAACGAGTTTCAAAATGCTGATTATTGCAACTACAGGCAGACCAGCACCTCCCCCCTCTTAAACTGATTCTATTCGAAATATTGAAATTACACTTTTTGTATTTGAACACTTTCTTGAAATAAACTTTCAACAGAGACTACACTAGTAGAAACTCAGGTAATTTTGGCTGTATTGTTCTATATGGTGCAGGTGCTTCCTCTATTAGTCTGTTTCAATTAGATCTCGATACATCATTGTGTGTTTGGTAATATTGTTTGTGTACTTTCTAAAATGTGCGCGTTTGATCTTGAAACAATTTACATTGAAAAAAAGACCTTCACCGATATTGTCCAGAGATTATATTACCACATATGAAGCATTATAGTAAAAACAGATGGATTGTTAACGATGTCATAATATTAGACACGTCCAGATTTAGGACAAGCGTATTCTAGTCTATATTAACATTACAAAGTTGAAGAGTTTGTTTGTTTAGTTTAACGCGCTTATCTCATAAATTACTGGTCCGAACTGAAAAGCTATTTCCTTACTATTTTAACTATTAAATTCAAACATGGCTGGCAGAATTTGGGTTTGTTGCACCTCTGCCTATTCTTTTAGAAGTACAAGGCTGATGTGTTAAGTATGTCTCTCTCCTTCTCTCTTTTTTAAAAGCTTCGCTCTTTTTGTTGAAACAATCGCAATCCTCCTCTATTTTTCGCTTTGCGTACGTTGTTGTTACGTAGATATGTAGTGTAGCTATGAATAAATGTTCGTGAACTTTAATATCAGGTGGCGTGTTTCGTATTGTTTATTTTGCATTAAAACTAACACTGTGAATTTTGTGTGATTTTACATAGTATAACGCATAATATACCAAGCTACAAAGTCATACATATAACAATAACTCAATGAAATGTTAGACGGCAATCTGATCTTCTATTTTAAAGATTCTCTTGTAAATAAAATACTCTCGTGTGGAAAGGTGAAAGAAAACGTAATCTACTTTAAAATTTTACAGACCACGCAACTCCGTCCATTTATTCGAAGTCCATGACCCAGTTTATAAAAATTACTGAACGTAGCAACAGACGGTGACATTAATGTTTATTCCAGAATGATCAAGAAACAGTTCACCATTCAATTAGAATTGCGTCATTAATAATGACGATCACACGCCATTCAATTAAATTTGAAACGTTCTAAATTAAGTCTTGCATTTTTTTAGCATAACTGAAAAAAATCTAGATAGGCAGTCGTAAAATTGTAAAATTACGTGTATAAAGTCGCTGAATTTTTATATATCAAAAACGATTATATTTACAATTCTTTTTTAAGATTCTGGTCTAAGGCAATGTAGGAGATGAAGTTACAGTGGGTTCTTTTAGTATTTCAGATTAAGCTAGATCAGAAATATCATATAAATAGAAGTGCTTTACGGTATGTAGTTACTTAAATATGAAAAACAACTAAGTATACTTTTGCATTTCAAAATAACTATGATTGAATTTGTAATTTATAATTATTTGAAAAAAAAACTCAATAAATTTGATGAACCAGTTTCTTTCTAGATTGTCTGGAAAGAAATCGCTTTTAGTGATAAGACTGCAAGAAACGGTATTGGAATTATCTTAAAACTCTCAGTATCCGCCCGGGGTCTGGTAATGTTATGGTTAGTGGCAATAGGCTCCCCCCCCTCCAATAGGGAAGGGGGGGGGTAAATATGTAATAACATGGGATCAAATAAAACTGATGAAATGTGGGTGTAATATACCTCAGCCTTCGGGAAAAACCTTCGGGAAAAACCATTAAAAACATAATTACCTATATCTATATGTTTGGGGAAAAAATGTGTTGATTTGTTGATATTATTTAATAGCTAGTTCCACAATAACAACTGACAGACCGACTTAAATGGCGTCATTATTTATTTTTAACTTACTTTTTAACAATAAATTATTATGAAATAGGTAATTTTGACTTTATTTTTAAATTTACGTCACTTAAAACTGATTTTCCTTTGAATTACCATGTGCCATTAGTTTCGGTTTCTTTAAATATAAGAAGATTAAAATAATATATTGCTGATAGTCAAATGGATAACTATATTAACCATCAGTCAAACAGTGAGGGATTACAATGCAATATCTAATAAAAACAACAATATGCAGCCTCAGAGGAAAAAACGTTAAGACAACCAATTCCACTTGCAAATAATGTAAGTTGGTGAATGGACTAATTTTCACTTAAAACCTTAATCCAATGTTGCAAAATGTATGATCGCAATTATTCCCATGGGTAATTAATACAAACGCCAATGCAAAAGTAAAAAAAAGGTGTAAATTTCCATACTTGTCTTAAAAGAACGTGTTTCTATTTCTATAAATATTTATTACACCATGTTTGTTAAGTATTTATATTAGATTAGTTTACATGTTTGTCTGTTTGCTGATTTCATGATAATGTTCTTATATTATATAATTAAATCAGCAAACAGACAAACATTGTAAATAAGTAGCTGATAAGTACATAAATAGTTATGAGTTTGCTAACATCATGAGGAACGGGATCTGAAGGATAACCAAAGTTACTGACTTGCTCACTTAGATTAGCATGTTGAAGTGGCACTGGGCAGGGTACATATGGAAAACTCATACACGATAGTGCCGAAAATTTCTCGAATGGAGACTATGCAAAGCAGCGTAGCAACACCGTCAAAGTCAAAGTCAAATCTTTTTATTCATTTTGATCACATACATGATACTTATGAACGTCATACAAAGCAAAAAAAAGGTGTCAGTAAATTTGCCTACGGCCAGTTCACTGACAGGGTTGAGCTCTGAGAAGAACTTGGCAAGAAACTCAGGCCACTCTTTTTAATCGCCATAGTCGTTATTATTTTAATTGGTTACAGTTTGAAATATCACAGAAAGGTACAGAACCAAAACACAATACTTAAACAAATTTAATAAAATTTGGATATGAGAAAATAATAATAATAATAAGCAATCAAACTTTAATTTGTTTTCATCAAGAAGTATGGTATGTGGGATCATCATTTGGTACCAACTAAGTATGTATTTGAAAACGGTAAAAACATTTTGTGAACACATTGTTTAGTAGCAATATAAGCTTAAAAAAAGGAATTGAATAATTTAGGAGCGCTAAAGCACAGCATACGACGACTGACTAGTCACCCCAAGTAGCACCCGTTCACGGGCATGACGCACAGACCAGCCATCATTCTCTTCAACCGTATTTGAGAAAAGAGAAAGACCCGGCCATACGACAATGATGATGATGATGATGAACGTCATCATAGTATTAAACCCCATTATACTCATTATTTTTTACTAACAATAGTTTTCAATCTTTACTAATCCATTATGAGTCTTGGTCACTTAAATAAAGTAAATTTTATTATTATTATAGTAGGTACATGTTCATCTTTGTCAGAAACAAAAGATAACTTTTTTTACCAGAAGCTATTATGATTGGCCCATTTAACAACCTACTTTTGGCGCTAATTTTAACATTCCAATGAAATTCCCTTTTCTGCATTTGCACAACGTGTATACAAAGAAGGCATGTCCGAAAATAGACGTGATATTTAAATGGTTTTAGGTTATAAAACTTTTTAATACTCAAATAATGTTAAAATCCACTTGGCATTCTTATTACACATAAACCTGTTTTACATAAGCACAGGTTTTACTATAAAAATAGTTTATATACCTATAACCAGTTCAAAACAAAACCAATATTTAGTTATGTACACTATTATTTGCAGTCTCTGAATGCTCTATTGCAAAGTCAAATAATACATGGGCATCTTCTTAGAAATATGTATTTAACACTTACAGGTTTTTATGTTAATAAAGGACACATTTTTTAAATCTTCATCATCATTTCAACCCATAACCGTCTCACTGCTGGGCACGGGTCTCCTCCAAAGATTGTGGAGGGAATTTAACCTACTATACCACGCTGGCCAGACGGGTTGGTATAGGGTTTGTTTCGAATTTTTGTCTGCTTAAGGTTACTCCCTTAGTCGACTTTTACTACACCCACGGGTAGAAACGGGGTAGTGACATTATGTATTGTTAATCCGTCACCACACGGAATAATAGTGTCACTACACGGAATTTTAAATCTTACTAATATTATAAATGCGAAATACGTGTGAAAGCGTAAAAAACAAACAGATATACTTTTAAGTGTTCAAAAAAATTTTACTACCTATGTCGTATTTTAAAAAAACACTCTAATCACAGACGAAGCCATATTATTTTATAAGTATAACAAATTCTAAAAAACAAAGTCGTACTGTGTACCCAACACTCAAACCGATCGCGAGTATCGATATCGCGATGTCCCATCACTAGGCATGCGTACGCGCCGCCGATTGCAATGCAAGGGCTTGAGTGATCAACTCACAACTCAGTTGTAATCGCGTTTATTCCTACTCTAGTCGCGTTCAGTGGTAATAGTTATTACAGTCGTAATTATAATAATTATTTATAAATAATTATTTTTTGGTGATATAGTGATTTATTGTTCGTCTTTTGTGAGCAGGTGATTATTTAATTAATACATAATTATAAGTTGTATGTTGGTGATTTATTTTGTTGTTTTGTGATTGTGATTTATTGGTATGCCGATTTTTTTTATTTTTTTATTTATTATAGGTACCCTTTGATATAATCATAATATTATTATATATTTTTAATTTTTTTTTGGTTGAAACTCACCTTAAACTTTTTAAATGAGAGTGATAATAATACGCCCCCAAATTTGACGCAACTAGTCGATAATTATAAGCTAATGGCGTTCAACAATCGTCTATTAATAAATGAGTAAAAGGAACCAAATACGCACAATTTTTATGAAATGTTTACACTTCGTGGGAATCGAATCTCCAACGTTCGGTGCACGAAGTTATAGTAAATTTCGAAATCACGACAATTATAGTTGAATGCAAAACTTGAATTTATTGTTAATTCGAAATGAAATTCGAAGTTAATGTACTTTTATCCATTTTCATATAATTTTTCATAATTATGCTAGACTAGAATAATGATGCCATTGATGATAAGATAATTGCTTAATTGAAATCATTTATTGATCTCTTTTCACAATAGGTACTTATGATGCAATTAAACAATATTATATAAAAACAATATAAATATAGCAGAACCTTTGAAAATAAGGCATTGTGAAAAAAATACCAGGATTAGTAGTAGTTCACAAATTAAAATCTTAATTAGGTGAGGCCTATGTTCAACAGTGGACGTCATTGGGCTGATATGATGATGATGATGAATACTATCATCATTTAATAATTTCAATAAACCTTATACCAACTCGTCTGGCCAGCGTGGCATAGTAAGTTAAATTCCCTCCACATTCTTTGGAGGAGACCCGTGCCCAGCAGTGGGACGTTTATGGGTTGAGATGATGATGGTGATGATGATGATGAATAAGTATAGTAAGATAACTTCGTGAATACAGTGGGCGTTTATAATTGGTGAGGTGCGGGGTGGCAGCTGCCCCGTTTCTCCCCTGCTCCCCTTTTAATAATTAGGTAGATAGTGTTAAGTTTTTGTCATGCTATTTAATAGAAAAACAATTACCTATCAGTATTTTTGTTCATTGTTGAAGATTATATACGTTTTGAGTTTATTATCATAAAATGCGACTCTGTCTACGGTCTTTTGTTTTATAAACCGACTTCAAAAATAAGGAGGAGGTTCTCAATTCGATTGTATCTTTTTTATAAAACCATCAACAAGTAAATATAACTAGCCAAGTTTAGGTACTAAGCGTTAGTTGTCGAGTGCATTTGACCTCAACAATTTACTAGGATTAACGGTATCGACTAGATCTTTTGCCTGATTTTTTACCAGGTGAATGTCTTCGATGTTCGGGTAGAATTAAATCACTTCTACCTATTTATTTTACATCAGTTATACTTTTTTGATTTACACTGCAGTCTTGAAGTAAAATCATTGGCAGTCTATTAATTCTTTAAAGTGAGCAATTACCAAAAAAAAAATCATTTAGTGTTGGATAGTTAATTTATTGAGGAAGACTAAAAGCTATATATCATCACGCTACAACCAATAGGAGCTGACCAGTGGCCAAGTAAAGAATCTCGGGAGTTAATCCAATACTATTTTTACTCAACCGGAGGTTCGAACCCTGGACAGTTTACGTAATAGTGTAATAGATTTTAATACCTCTTAGTATTGCGTTATACTATATATTATTATATAGAGTGTATATGTATACACAATGTTTACAATCTCGTGTCCTAGTTACAAGCAGTAGTCAGACGAGACATCAGTGTTTTACAGTAATTATTGCTCAGCCGGTTGATTTTGATAAAGTTAGAATAGCATTGAATCGTTTGAGTTGAGACGAATTTAACACAATAAGCAAGAAATGATGAATAAGCATGATGTTCTAAATTTTATTATATGCGCCTGCATCCAGCGCGATTTTACGGTTCAGATCAATTCTATATTAATTGCTCTCTACAAATGTAGACTTAGATGGTAAAATTACAATACTTAATAAGATAATTGTGGAAGAAAAGAAACAAAAACATTTTATTTGTTTTGATTAAGCATTATATAACTTGTTTTCCGTGTAGTGATGAATTAAGAATACATAATGTCACTACCCCATATCAACCCGTGGGTATCGTAACAGGCGACTAAGGGAGTACCTATGCAGACAAAAGCACTGCAAGAAAAGGAAAATTCGAAACAAACTCTATACCAACCCGTCTGGCTAGCGTGATATAGTAGGCTAAATTCCGTCCATATTCTTTGGAGGAGACCCGTGCCCAGCAGTGGGACGTTTATGGGTAGAAATTATTATATAACATGAGTTTGAAATGAAAATTCCCGCCACGCCTAAACAATATTACTCGTAATTAAATTAATAACCTAAAAACAAAAACTTAACAGACTAAAGAAGAAGAGAAAACAAAATGAGATTTAAAATAGAGGGCAGAGGCCATAACCCACACACGCTGGCCTAATACAAGTTGGTGGATCAGACAGGTATAAGGTAATTAGGTGGGTTTCCTTTTCCTCACGATGTTTTCCTTCACCGTCACTTGACTAGTACATTTTATTATGGCTAAATGTATTCTAGATATATCTGATTATGAGCTAGACAAAGTAAAAGTGTGTACAATTTAAGTACTAGTTTAGATATATATAACATATTGATCACCTTTTTCGTGCTGGAAAAATATAACAATTTGATTGACGCGTCAGCGCTAAATAAAATCTGTTGATATTCAGGTTTGTTAGTTTATTCACATACACGCTAACTTACCAAATTTATTAGTGGCTATGTGGTAATGTTATGCACAAATTTTATGTTTCGCATTCTAGATCGACTATGGCTGAATATAAATAAAAAGTTATTTATTTATAATTAACTTTTGATTTTAAAACGAAGTTAAAATAAAAATTGTCTATCTCTTTACAAAATTACATTTAACACATTTAAAAAACAACAAAAGGGTGATCAATTTTGTAAATTAAAAAGCATTTTCTCGTGTTTAACAATCTATAGATTTAATATGGATAAGTAACCTTATTTTATTAAATGCTGAAATCGTAGAGACATAAACAAAATTCTAGGTATATAATAGAAACAATTGTACAAAATTTTCACCCAAAACATCGGAGCGCTGTTATAAATAAATTTCAAATAATACAAAATAGATGTAACTGCAATTCATGCCACAGAAAAGTGATATCTAAAGCTTTTGTATTAAATTCACTTTTCCCGTAACTTCTTTACGCACGGCGCACGTGGATTTTCATGCGAGTTCCTTACGATGTAGTTCATGCGGGAAATAGACGCACCGCATATTTTAAGGGAACGAGTGAAAAACATGGATGCAACTGTACTGTTTAGAGTTGATGTTGCCTTAGAGAGTGAATGATACATACACCGACATAATATGACACTTGACTTGGAAACTGTAACGAAAATACTAATCTCTCTAGTTGAACAAACTTGTAAGCATGATATATGAATTGTTGTTGTTAGCCGGGCAATGCCGAGGTCGCGTGTAGTTTAAAACAGCTGAGCTATTTGTACAATGTTATATTTAAATATTAGTTAATGTGCTGTGTTGCACTACTCACTGTTCAGTTCTCGTGCCAAGTAAACAAAATTTGTGAAGCATGAATGGAAACTACCGGATTTCGAATATCTTTACTAATATAGCTGTCACCGTGGCGCAGTGGTTAAGGTGGCCGCCTCGCCACTACATCGCCGTGTTGGGTGACGTGGGTTCGATTCCTACACGAGACAAATATTTTTGTGATTCATAGATATTTGTTTCTAGTCTGGGTGTACTTTGTGTCCGTTAGTTTCATGTTTGTAAAGCTCCCCGCGACACAGGGCTTGTTCCCTAGTGCGGGCGTTGTTATAAAAAAACAAAAATAAAAAAAAATAGCTGCAGTTTGCATGATTGGTTGAACGTGTTCATCTCAGGAATTACTGGTCCGATTTCAAAAATTCTTGTAGTGTTGGATAGCCTATATATCGAGGAAGGTTATATGCTATATGAAAGATGGCGAGATGAGTTGGACCAATAATGCAAAGACTGGTCCACAATACCTACGGACCGAACAATATGGAAGTCATGGGGAGAGGCTTTTGTTCTGTAGTGGGATGATACGGGTAACTGTTCGTAATCATCGTCATCATTTTAACCCATAAACGTCCCACCGCTGGGCACGGATCTCCTCCAAGAATGTGGAGGGAATTTAGCCCACTATACGACGCTGGCCATTATAGGGTATAGGGTTCGTAATACTTAATTCTTATAAACAAAATTCTGTCTTTTCTTTCGGGAATAATGTCAAAATTAATATGTTAAAATTCTTCTTATATAGGAATTATCTGCGACATTCGCATCTCGATTTACATTGTATCTATCAAAAGAAGATAGATATAAGTATACGTAAATCGGTATTTGAAAAATTTTATTAAACATTTATTTTTGTTCCTTTATGTATGACGAAATTGTCATATAACCTCATTACTTGCATCACTAAATGATAGCAGAATACAAACAATATGTATAGAATTTTCCTGTTATTTCATTCATGACTATATAACCTAATATTACACAGCATAGTTATATTTACACTGCAAAAAGACCTTTAAATTAACCGCAACCAATATTGTTAGCCACTTATAATGAATTAATTATAGTTTTATAGAAATAGGTACTTACATAAAAGTAGCATTTCAAGTTGATGAGGCTTACTATCTTCTTCTTCTTTTGTTGACAACGCCCGCACTAGGGAAGAAGCCCTGTGTCGCGGGGAGCTTTACAAACATGAAACTAACGGACACAAAGTACACCCAGACTAGAAACAAATATCTATGAATCACACAAGTGGCGAGGCGACCACCTTAACCACTGCGCCACGGTGACAGTCAAAATTATAATCGTAGTATAAGTATTCCTACTGCTGCGCTCTCTTCGATAATAGCGTTATGTTATATAACCCAGAGCCTTCTTCAATAAACATGCTATCTAGTGTAAAAAGGTTTAGTTTAGGTCAAAGGTTTGCAGTTTCTGAGGTTAGCGCGTTCAAATTAAATACAGCTTAATCAAATTAGTGTTGATATTATGTATGATATTTATTTATTTATTTAAAAAACTTTATTGCACAAAATACAAAGTAAATGTACAAAAGGAGAGCTTAATGCTAAAAGCATTCTCTACCAGCCAACCTTTGGGTGATGCAGAGATGAGAACAGGTAGGTGCAAATTTAGAAGAGATGTTAGAATGAAAATAACAAATAGAACTTTAATAATATTAATATTATTACATAAACAAATACATACATATATCAAGGATACTAACAAAATATTACTAACATAATGCCACTACCCTATCTCAACCTGGGATGTATCCTTATGCAGACAAGAGCACTGCAAGAATAGGAAAATTCCAAACAAACCGTATACCAACTCGTCTGACCAGCGTGGTATAGTTGGCTAAATTCACTCCACATTCTTTGTAGGAGACCCGTGCCCAGCAGTGGGAGGTTTATGGGTTGAAATGATCATGATGATGATGATGATATTATGTATCTACATGAACTAACATTGGAATCGAATCTAAACGAAGCTACTCTTGATAAATCGAATATCGAAATTGTGATTTAGGTCCCTGAGTATTAAACATAGCCAGCTATAGGTATCCATTACTGATGCTTATAACTATTTGGTACCTATTTTCCTAGATAAGCTTGGAAAATTCATTAAGTGTCATCTTAATTAATACACAATTAATTACTCTACCTGGATCACTCGCCATCGTCACGGCACTGGTTGACTGGTCTCCAACAAAGAATGTAAAGGGAATTTAGTCTACTATACCACGCTGGCCAGTCGAGTTGGTATAGGGTTAGTTTCAAATTTTGAATCACCTTTTTTCGCAGTGCTCTTGACTGCCTAAGGTTCCTCCCTTAGTCGCGGTTTACGATACCCACGGGTTGAGATAGGGTAGTGACATTATGTATTCTTAATCAGTCACTACTACACAGATATTTATATATACCAAAATAGTAATAAATCTATTATTCAATGACCACATACACCTTTCCCATAATAAGTAAGTATGCAATACAACCAATTATTCAATGAAGTTATGTAATTCGCCTAAATTATCCTCTTGCAAGAATCAATGCCACGACTGATTGATTTCAGGGACAATGCCACGTAAGCAATACGTAACTACTAATACATAACACACTTATGAGTTATGTAATAGATAAAACACTTGTTTTTTGTGGTGATTTTTTTTGTTCTATTTATATACTTGGAAGTACAGTCAGCAACAATATCGCAGTGGATTTTAAAATTTATAAAAGCGTACATCATTTCAACCTATAAACGTCCCACTGCTGGGCAAGAGTCTCCTCCAAAGATTTTGGAGGGAATTTAGCCTACTACACCACGCTGGCCAGACGGGTTGGTATAGGGTTTTGTTTCGAATTTTCCTTTTCTCGCAGTGCTCTTATCTGCTTAAGGTTAGGTCCCTTAGTCGCCTTTTACGACTCAAACGGGTTGAAATGGGGTAGTGACAAAAGTGTCCGTGAATATGTAGAGTATATAAGAAAGAAAGAAGAAGAAAGAAAATCGTTTTATTGTCAGACTTAATTTGCATAGTACAGCACAAACATAACCTATAAGATCTTTGTGAGTCTGAAAAACGGCCCTGTCTCAGCATAATGCTACAACATAAATGTTATAGCGCTGGTTTTCAGACAGAGCCGGGTCGTATGCCACTAAAATCACACAAATACAACTTACAAGCTAAAGTACACAAAACAATTATACATATGAGGAATTAAATCATAAATACGAGTCCTAACATAATCCATACATATTATAAAAGGCTTTGTCCTGACTGACTGACTGACTAACTGACAGACAACGCACAGCCTAAACCACTGGACGTAGCGACTTGAAATTTGGAGGGTGTGTTTGTCCTAATGTCTAGAGGTGTACTAAGAAAGGGTTTTTTAAAATTCAACCCCTAAAGGGGTGAAAAGGAATAAAAACGATTGTATGAAACTTCTTTGTTTTTTTAACTTATAGATTTGATAATTTGTTTTGGGGTACCACTAACAAAATAAAAATACCCTCATCAATATTTTTGACAAGGGTGGCTTTGAAAGGGTGAAATTGGGGATGAAACGTTATATGAAAAGATCTTTGTTTTAAAGTTAACGTTTTGCAAATTAGTATCGGGATAGGAACTTAAAATGTTGTTTTTAATATTTTTAAACAGCTCTGTCCTGCCAATAGCGTCTAACGATAAAACTATATCCACGCGAGCGAAGCCGCGGGCAAAAGCTGCTACTTATATCATAAAAATTAAACAAATTAAAAGCTTAAAAGACCAGTGCTATATATAGATGTAGGAGTCTGTATGTAAACGTTACCTACCACACCTACGCAATATTCTTACTCATGTCACAAAGATTATCGCTAAGTTAATGACGACAGAAAATAAAAATGTAATAATATCTATATAATGATATCATCCATTTAACCTCCGACTTTATGATAAACTAATAGAAAGTGCTATCGCAATATTTACACACGTATCTACGATAATAAATGAATTTAGTTTAGTATTTAGTATAATATGAAATAGTTATGTTTGTTTGTTTCGTTAAACGCTAGGATCTCAGGATCTACTGTTCCGATTTCAAAAATTGTTTAAGTGTTGGATAGCCCATTTATCGAGGAAGGTTATAGGCTATATAACATCACGCTACGGCCAATAGGAACTTAGCAGTGGCCACATAAATAACGACGGGAGCGAAGCCCCGCGTGACTTCTAGTACCTAATAAATGTCATCTGTTTTTTAAACAGTATAGTATAGTATAGTATAGTAGTAACAACTTATTTACTAAGTTAAGTCCAAATCATCATAATCATTTATCATTTCAACCCATAAATGTCCCACTGCTGGGCATAGGTTTCCTCGAAAGAATGTGGAAATACAAGGAAAAAAATAAAAATAAGTCTATATAATATGTATAGTCTGGAAGTCCAAATACTAGGGAATAAATTATTATTAATAAAATAAATTTAATAAAGAAGGAAATTATGCAAAAATGACGTCACGACAAATCATCTATTAATCAATGTCAAAGATAAATCTTATGATATCAAAGGCTCGTGCAAATATGAAAAGTGAAGAGCAATTTTTACAAAAACCACTTGACTTTTTTATCGGTTATCTATCTATTCTTCTAAAATATAAAGATCAAGGCTTTGATACTGCATTTAACATCTTTATTGTGCGTAAGTTCTTCAAGTGGCTGATAAGAAAACATTTTTGTTATTGAACTAAAGCAGCTTATTTTTTACGACAGGAACGGGGCACTAACTTCAACGCACGGTGCGTACGTTTCACTAAATATTTAACCAGTCTAATTCCAGCCAATCAAATAATAAGTTCGTCGATCGACACTTCGGACAAATATATAAGGTATTTAATATTCCTTAAAATATAATACGGGTACCGCTGCATAATAATTTCATAAAGATTTTTATCTCATTGTGCACCTAGCCTTTTGCGGTTACTGTGGCATATATAATACCTAGTCTGTTTAAAAAAATTAAAATAACCCGCCTGCAAAAAAACAGATAAGCAACGCACTAAAAAAGGTGTAATTATTATTCCTGATTAAATTTAAACATATGAATACATATACTTGTAATCTCCATTTGATTCCCTTTATTTTGACACACTAGTCGATAGGTTTGGTTAAAAAAAATTTAACTACTTACAATTTGGCGCCAAAAGTCCGCCATTTTGTTTTTTTTATTAATACCTATCTAAGGACACATGAGTTTTTGAGAGGAGACTAATGATACCTTAATTTTCGAAATCCATCTAGCCGTTTGGAAGAAACGTGGGAATAAAGAAATTTAAATAAAAAGATACGCGCGAAAAACAATACCTTCCTGGCAGTCGGATAAAAAACGAAGTATCGAAATGCATTTCGTTGGAACTGTGCGGTTTACGAGTAATATATGTTAATGTACTAGTTGCTATGTCATTTAAATTTAGTATTACATAGTACTGGAATGTGATGAATGAATTGAAATTAATTTTTTCTTGTTTATTTTGGTTTGATGCTAGAGAATCTTAGGTAACGTATTTACCGTTTTCAAATGTGGTTTTTATAAAAATGAGTAGTTGTTGTCCCGATTCAATTGGTATACCTATGGCTACAGCATTCTATAATAGTCCGTTCGCGTTAAGAAAATAGTAACTCACTAGAAACTAATCTTAGTAAATTAGAAAGCTGTGTTCATATTGACCATTTGAACTTAGCCCTTAGAATAATACGCCTATACTTACTTTGCTGTCGCACTGGTAAATTAAAGATAGAGTAGATAGAAGTATAAAATACCACTACTTATAATTTTCTTATTCACTATAAGTTCTTTAAATTTGAAAGAATTTTAGCCATGTCTCATTGTAAGACTCGGTTACCTCGGTGTCGTAACGAGAGTGTGTATAATTTCTGTAAAGAGGTATCAGGTTCGATTCCCGGGTCAACCAAAAGCGGTATTTTATACTTCTATCTTGAAACTTTTAGTATCAACATGATGTAATGAGCATAGATAATGCAAAATTGACATAATATGTGACGAAAATTGCTCAAAGAAGACTTTGGACCCACAACTGTGATTTCTGAGGCTGTTTTGTCTTCGGCAATCAATAAATTAGCTATTTATAAGAGGATCATTATATTATCTAATTAACAAGTGGTCACTGTACGAGGTTACTGATAACAGGCACGAGACATAGATACCTAACGGTTCTCAAGTGTTACTATCAATCACAACAAATATTAATGAATTAGTTTTACGTTTTGTTTTTATACCATGACTGTAGCAAACAGACGTACGGCCCGAATGATGGTAAGCATACATCCTAATGGTTGTCCAATATATGAACATTGAACAACAATATTAGTTGTCTGCCTTATCTAAACTTAAAGAATTAATAAGGGTTATTTGAAATTATAATAAGGCTATTTGAATATTGACAGGTCGTACTTAGCTCGTACATAGATTATGGAATGCAGTTGTACAAGGCTGTCTAGTTATTTCAAAATTCGCAAACCATCACATTTAATTTTGCAATCACATCATTACAACGATGAATAACTGTGATATCATTGTACAAATACATGACACCTCAATCATGATCAATTATCCGTGGATTAAGAATACATAATGTCATTACCCCATCTCAAATCTCCCGAGTGTGTCCCTTATACACTTATGCAGACAAGAGCACTGCAAGAAAAGGAAAATTCGAATACAAACCCTATACCAACCACACCCACGGGTTGAGATGGGGTAGTGACATTATGTATTCTTAATCCGTCACTACACGTATCACCTATAAGTATTACGAAATTAGTAAAATACAGACAATGAAATATAATTAATTAAATAAATAATCACTGTCTGTGCATTTACTGATAAGAGATAACACTAGCTATAAAGAACGCAGTAACTTGTAACATTACAAGTGCTAACTAGGGCATGCCGTTAGGTCATTGACCGCAGTGATTGTTTAACAGATGTTTTGCCCTTAAAAAGACAACGAGTGAACTAGGAGAATGCCGTGTTAAAAACCACCAGATTCTAAGGGTACTATGGTCATGGGTCGTTAATGGCGGGCAAAGCTCATGAAAACGCCGATATCGCTTAGTTTGATTTTATTGGGATTAATTTTAAACGGGATGCTACACCACCGGAGTAAGAGTCCCATTCGCTATTTTCCAAGGGACAAAGGGGCGGATGCAACTTATACGAAGAGAGACAAGGGACCTATCTAACTTAGTACCCAAGATACCGTGTGTCATGCACAGATAGAATGAGACTAGCTAGGGGTTTCTCTTAAAAAAATAAATTATTTAGAGATAATATAACTCGCCTTAATAGTACAATGACAATGCAAATCAATTAACACACGCACGTCGTTGATGGGCACTTGCCTCTTGAGAAATAAACTACCTAACCTAGCCTTGCCTATACAGAATAGCGTAACTACAATCATTTCGGGAAATATGCACGTAAAGCAATGATGATAAAATTTGTTTTTCTTAATATAGGTATAATGTTCTTACGTCTAGCTTTAAAATGTTAACATACCATGGTCCTACACTACATAGGAGTTTGAATTATTTGATTCTATTAACCCTTTTTATGCAAACAACTTATTCTATTCTAATAGAATATTGCGTCAAGTAAGCCAAATACTTAATCTCCCAAATAAAACTTTTAGGTCAAGGAACTATTTTGTTAATTGAATGTAATTATTTGAAACCATTCTGTCAGATTTGAATCAGTTAACACGGTTATAGACAGTTTTGTGTTATAGATATTGATTCATTAGTTTCATTATCCCAACACGCCTATTTTTTCAATGATTTTGCGCTATTAATTTTGAAAAAAGAAAATTACTATACAAATATACCATTTTTTCTTGCGCTTGCGCAAGTAACTACGTTTATGCATGTTTAACCTATATCTACATATTGTACTCATTATATAGAATCGTCACTTCTTAGGAAGTGCACATTCTTGCATACACAAGCACCCGCGAGTTACTCTTTCCTTATTAATATTAAATATGTATTATGATATATGTATACCTATGTACTAAGTCCCCCAGAAGGCTTCCAACTTGATTTAACGGCTACCACAGTCTATTGTAACAACTGATTAAAATGAATTTCAATAATAACATGACATTTTACGGACAGTCACATTTTGAGATATTTTTGCGGCATAGTGAGTTACTTGTTACTTTAAATTAAACTAGATGATTTAATATAATAGGTATAAAAAATGATAAACATTTAAATTAAAATAATAATCTTTTCTTGATATAATTAAGCATATTCTACACTTAACAGCTACATTTCTATTTTTATTCTCAGATCGAGCTATGGGTGAAGATTTACCGGTGAAGACAGGAGATAAAACTGCACAAGTAAACGAAGCTTTTAGTAACGAAGCAGAAGGTTCTGAAATATTCGACAGCAAACATGAACACGAGCACCAACAAGATGCAGTCTCTGAAGCAATCAACTCCGCCATCGAACAGGACACTGATAGAAGATCTAGAAATTTCCACAAAAGTAGCTCTAGAATTGAAATGAAAAACTTTGAAGATAAACAAAGTATCCATGAATATACACTTAAGAATTCTAATAGTCAAGTAGAAATAAAAGATGGTAGAAGAAATTCTAGACGATTGTCTAACTACTTGCATAATATTCAAATGACAAATTCTTCTTTAGGAATAACTCTAAAAGGCAATGATAGCAAAGATAATAATTTGCTGGAAGATTCTAAGACGGTTACTCGATTTTCTCCACTTTGGAAACAGGTAAGGCCTTCGATTCTTCATACCTAGTCTAATATGATCTTTACCTATGATCAAACCTTTCTTTTCTTAAAACTTAAATTACGTGCCATAGCTATGTATCGGCAATTAAAAAACTGTAATAGATTATATTTAACATAAAAAATAGCAATCTGACAAAATTCCTATTTCATTCAATAAAACATGTTCACCAATTCAAAATATCAAGAACTAAGTAAATCATCAAAAATATGGACAAGATATATACTAAGGGTGACATTTCCCTATTTAAAAGATAAGTTCTGTCATTACCAATTTTCAACATTGAAAAATTGACGAGAAATTGATTAGAAATAATAACTGCATTGCAACTGCACTAATTTAAGGTTTTGGAAAGTGTTACCGAATAATAAACACTTATGAACAATGTCAACGAAATTGTTGACCATGTGGTTAATCACTTTACTATCAGATGTTACTTATTCTACCATCAAGTTTCAAGATCCTGATATTGCAAGCGAAGGTGATAGATCTTATAGATAATATAAGCATGACGTACATGTTCGTATATGTCTGCAGACTTAGTTATGAATTTCTTTTACGAATATATTCAAATTAAAAGCGTAATTCTAACAATCGGATCATTATGAATGACACTAAACATGATTCTCTATACTCGTCTTTAAATAGTCGACAACGTCTTATCACTGGCATTGGAAAAAATCGTCGAAAGAGTCTCTAATGCGTCATTATATTGTTGCATTTATCAATAAATGAGCACGTGAGATCATTCTCAAAACTGAAGTCTTTTTCTGTTACAGACATTAGCATCATCAGCTCCAATTCTAATCACCTTCATCACTGGGTTGACATCAGGCTACTCCGCAATTCTGCTGCCACAACTGAAGAATGGAACTGGCCCTATACCCTCAGATGAAGACACTGCTTCTTGGATAGGTGGGTAGTATGCTAAACAATTGTATTTATTTAAAAATGTAGCGGGGAGCTGATGGATTCATACAACCCACAGTAGATGTATATAAGCTTAAATTTAGCCCAATGAGTCAATGGATACTTGAATACAGCATTATTTAATTTATTTTAATGAATGATGATCAACTTATAATGGTTAATGCAGAGGTAAAACGGAGAAGGAGAAACATTTAGAATTAAGTTAAGAAAAACAAATATAAAAAAATACAGTATGTATTACAAAAATAAAATAATTTCACATAAAATGTATGTAATATAATCTAAAATATGGAAACAAAAAATAAAAAAAACACAATAAGTAATTAATGAAGGTACATAATAAACAACGAGAAAATTAGACAATATTATTACACAAACAGAGCTTTACTGCAAAATTAGGTTCAAACAAAGTTAAACTAATTGACCATGGCTTAAACCTAGTTTTGTATTTTAAAGAGTCTGATCCTATT
Organism: Laspeyria flexula; assembly: GCA_905147015.1. Classification (NCBI taxonomy): domain Eukaryota; kingdom Metazoa; phylum Arthropoda; class Insecta; order Lepidoptera; family Erebidae; genus Laspeyria; species Laspeyria flexula. The sequence continues at coordinate 1,328,580 of LR989974.1, forward strand.
TTGTATTAATATCAAAATAGTAAAACAATGAAAAGTTTAAGCACGCACAGCAATTCACGACTTTGCAATTTGCTATCGTCAGTATTTTTTTCACAGGCGTTGTCATGGTCAACAAGAATAACGTATTATGCAATGATGTTTTAAGTTCACATTGTAACACGCAATAATATTCTCATAGCACAATGGCAAAGTTTAGTATCGGTGATCGGTAATTCTATGTGACCTAGTTATTTTCCACAATAATTGATCGATGCAACTGGATTTAAAATCCACTTTGATCGTCACAGTTGTAATTTGTTTGTGTGTGGAATTTACCGAGCATTCGCTGTACTTCTTATGACTCAATCACGTATATATAATCAACTGCCTGAGCTTAGCCTTAATTTAACTTACATAAAAAAATGAGATCAATTTCTTGACATTAAAACAATATAAAACTAATTTAACTTAATTCTAATTCCAGCTGCTATGGCAGCACTCCCGATGGCTCCCGGCTGCCTGGTTTCCGGCTGGATGATGGAGAAGTTTGGACGACGTACCTCCCAGTATATCACATGCGTGCCTCTACTCCTCGGCTGGATCTTCATCGCCTGTGCCAATAACGTTGGCCTCATGCTGATAGGGAGATTCTTCACAGGCCTCTGCGCTGGACTCTTTGGGCCTCTCATCCCAGTATACATAGGAGAAACCACCGAACCGAAGTACAGAGGCTTCTTTCTTGCAAGTGTCTCGTTAGCTATAGCTCTAGGAATCCTTGTAGCTCATGCAATAGGAACGTTCTTAACTTGGCAGACAACCGCAATAATTTGTGGATCTTTCCCTATTCTGGCTATTATTCTTCTAACATTCATCCCAGAGAGTCCAATTTGGCTTGTAGCTCAAGGCAGACTCGACGATGGAATAAAATCTTTTTACTGGTTGAGAGGATACGGTGATGAAGCAAAAATGGAACTTAAGGGAATACTTGATAGTAAAAAATCTGCCGATAACGAACCACGTATGAATTTGAAAGAAAAACTAATCAGTTTGAAGAGTCCCGAACTTATTAAGCCACTATTTATTATGATCTTATTCTTCATGACGTGTCAATTTTCTGGTGTTAATGCAGTAGCATTTTATTCGATTGAAATTGTTGAAAAGGCTGTAGGAAAAGGAATTGATCATTACCTTGCTATGTTAGTTATTGATTCATTACGAGTCGTCATGTCAATTGTTGCTTGCGTAATATGCAAACAATATGGCAGAAGGCCTTTGTGTTTCATTAGCGGTATTTGGACTGCCATGTCCATGGCGGGACTGGCAATGTTCCTGTATTTTAAACCCGAAAATATGTCATGGCTACCCCTACTTTGTTTGATGTGCTACATATGCGCAATATCAATTGGTTTCGTGCCCATACCTTGGATCATGTGTGGTGAAGTATTTCCTACTAGACTTCGAGGTCTCGGCTCTGGTATTAGTGCCGCGACCACTTTTGTGGCTTTCTTTATTGTCGTAAAAACTGCTCCTGGTATGATGACTAATTTCGGTGAAGTGGCCACTTTCCTTACCTACGGAGTTATTGCACTTGTAGGCACTACAGTCCTGTTCTTTATTCTACCAGAAACTAAAGGGAAAAGCTTACAGGAAATCGAAGAGAGGTTCCGAACTGGAAAGAACACTGGCCAAAAAGTTTAGAAACAACGTGTACAAAATAATTGTAGGATTTGATGCCCGCTAAAAGCGAAATAATTTGCTTCTGTGATATTAAGGTAGTCATTGAAAATAAGATGAGCTGTCTCCAAAAATGATGTGCCTTTTTGAAAAGGACTAAAGCCATGAGTATTCACTGCAAGTACATAATTTAATTATTTAAAACACGCACTAGCCGCTGTCTTATTAGCTTTGGAAAACGAAATGACAGCTGGCTTTTGATTCTTGCTTTGAATAAACATTGCTCTAAGGAGTGTGCATATGCGAATATTTTATTTAAGTGTTATTTCTCGATTCAATTAAGAAAAGACGGAGTGATAATAAATTATTAATAAGTAGAAAAATAATCGTACTTATTCCATATATTTTATATAATGTTTTCGGATGATTGTATCTATATTATGGCATTCCTTATTAAAGACACAAATATTTATATAAAATTATATAAGTATATTTAAACGAATATTAAAATATAATAAAATGTAACTTTTTAAGTATTTTATTACTGTTAAGTTATCTTTAGATTAATTAAAATAAAACGTACTCATGATGAATGAAGCTAGTTTCCAGAAATATGTTAATTTCTTGCATGAATGGCTGCTATTTTATCGTTTTTGCCATTTATAATGTTTTAAGAAATGGTAGTTGTTTCTTCAGTAGAACAACCTTAATTATATTTATAACTAACATAAAAGATTCATATTTCATTTCATCTTGCCTATCTATTGAATGATAAATGGTTAAAAAAGTTCTTTATTTTTTCTATTTCTATCTATTCTTATTAAATTAATGTAAGTTTTGGAAAATGATAACTTCATTATTATTTTTTACAATTCGACGGAATCAGAATTGTTTTTCAAAACTTGCATTTTATAAATGAGGCTACTGAGTACATTTACGATCAATACTTTGTAATATAGGTGTATTTTGTAATTTTGTTTTGTAATGTAGGATGAAATTCGCATGAACATATCAGCCGATTTGTGCAAAACATTTGCAAGACACTATCAACGCAATTTTCATGTTAAATGTGGTGAACCTGTGAACGGCTTTCTGTCAAATAATAACATAACCTTTACTATTACAAAATGGTAACAAAATTGAGATTATACATAATAAGTGTCTATGTAATGGCACATTATTTAATTAAGTTAAATAATATTAAATGCATTTCGGTACTCATACAACTGTCATACAATTAAGTACATTGATGATCTACTTGTATTATCCTCACATTTTTTGTATTTTCAAACAATTATTTTTATATGTACATTCATTTACTAGTTTTTATTAATAATACAATCATCCTAAATATGGTTTCTTTTTATTTTCCTTTCGAATTCCTTGTCCAAAGTTTTCTTTTTCTTTAAACTTATTATTGCATTGCATTGCATTACACAGACACATTAAGCAAATTGCGTGCACTTTTAATTGTGAAAAAGACTATAAGGCTAAAAATTGACTTAGCAATTTCTAAATTGCATCAGTAGTAATAAGGTCGAAAATTGTTAAGTGATATTGATCATCTTACATTTTTTTTGTTTATAAATATAGTTTTAATAGTTATAATAATATAATAGATGTAATTCATCTAAAAAACTCTAACATAATAAATACATGAATTAACTCTATAACACAATCAGACAAATCGGTTTGTATAATAATGGACAAGTCGATGTTCTGAGCACTCTACTTGGACCTCGGCTTGACGAGTCTTGAGACTGGTGAAGCGAACTTGGCAAAACCTTGCTGATCGAAGACTGGGAGTAGACTGCAACTTGGTAATGCTTCTTTCCGAATTTCATGAATATAGGTCAACGGGAAGTAACATAGGTTTTGACTTTTTTATTGTCAAAATAATCGGCAAAAATGGAGCATAAGCGACTGTATCTTTTGATTGCGTTAACTTAGAACTCTGATTTTTATGCGTCAAATATTCCAGACCCGAGTATTTGATATTAATTTCAGGTTGATACCACAACGCGTTCTTAAGAAAAAATTCTTAATAGACGGACAACGGATTGATCCCATAAGGGTTCCGTTCTTTCCTTTTGAGGTACAGAACCCTAAAAAGTATGATACAAATACTTCTTTGTTTCGTGCGCTTGCGCAAGTAACTATGTTTATTCATGTTTAACCTATATCTACATATTGTACATAATATACATATAGCATTGTCACTTGTTAGGAAGTGAACATTCTTGCATTCTCGAGCACCCGCGAGTTACTCTTTCCTTAATAAAATTATATATATTTTAAGTTAACTACTTGTATGATATTCAAATGACTAATTCTTCTTTAGGAATAACTCTGAAAGGCAATGATAGCAAAGATAGTAATTTACTGGGAGGTTCTAAGATGGTTGCACGATTTTCTCCACTTTGGAAACAGGTAAGGCCTTTGATTCATCATACCTAGTCTAAATATTATCTTTATGATCAAACCATATATTAATCTTAAATGACGTGCCATAGTTGTGTATGGACAATTAAAAAACTGTAATAGTTTATATTACTTAACATCGAAAAAGCAATTATTTGAAGATACTTAATAAAATGTGATTTAAGTTTCACCAATTCAAAATATCAATAACTTAAATTATCAAAAATATTGACAAGATTAAAAGTGATATTTCCCGAGCCAAAACATTATTGTTCTATTGTTACCAAGACCAAAACATTGAATATTCTGATGATAGATAACGATAAGTATATTGATTAGGAATAACTTCAATAAATGCAAACAGGGTCCTCCAATTCAAGGTATTGGAAAGGGTAAAGAATAATAAACACTTATGAGTAATGTCAACGTAATTGTTGACCATGTGACTAACTGGCTAGTCCGTTTAATTTTACTATCATATGTTATTCTGCCACCAAACTTCAAGATCCAGATAATGCATTTGCAAGTGAAGGTGATAGATTATAACTGCGTACTTGACTGGCCTGCTGGTCTAGTGGTTAGTGACCCTGACTGCTAAACCGGAGGTCGTGGGTTCGATCCCCACCCAGGACAAATCTTTGTGTGATGAGCATAAAGGTTTGTTCTGTGTCTGGTTGTAATTTATCTATAATATGTATGTATTTACAAAAAAAAAAATATTTAAGTAGTATATCAGTTGTTTAGTACCCATAACACAAGCAAATATAATTGCTTACTTTGGGACTAGATGGCGCTGTGTAAATGTGGTAGAATATTATTATTATTGGGCACGTTAAATATGTGCAGACTTAGTCTAAGCTAAGTATTTCACACACAAATATATCTAAATTAAAAAATCTAATTCTAAATAACAATCGGATCATTATGATTGACATATAATTTATGTCATCATCATCATCATCTCAACCCATAAAATTAAATATCCCACTGTTGGGCACGGGTCTTCTCCAAAGAATGTGGAGGGAATTTAGCTTACTATACCACGCTGGCCAGACGGGTTGGTATAGGGTTTGTTTCGAATTTTCCTTTTCTTGCAGTTCTCTTGTCTGCATAAGGTTAAATAATAACCCCCATAATTTATGTATTTAGTTGTATCTATTTAATAGTAACTAGTATTAGTTACAACAAGTTATTATGATAAACCATCATTCCAGAGAAAAGAAATACGTTGTTGTGCTGAATAAGACATTTAGAACTAGTAAATAGATTTTATTTTATATTCCGCAACGACTAATCTCTGGCATTGCAAGGTTTTTTTCCATAAACAGCCTATACCATTCACCGTCATATAAGCTACCTTCATCAATAAAACAATAGGCGGCTTTAAATTCAGATCATTCTCAAAACCGGCCTTTTTTATTACAGACATTAGCATCGTCAGCTCCAATACTACTCACTTTCGTCAGCGGACTCACATCAGGCTATTCCGCAATCCTGCTGCCACAACTGAAGAATGGAACTGGTCCTATACCCTCAGATGAAGACACTACTTCTTGGATAGGTGGGTAGTATACAATACAATTGTATTTATTTAAAAAGGTAGTGGGGAGCTGATGATTTCATACGGGTCTACAAGTAGATGTCTATAAGTTTAGATCGTAGTGTTCTAAGAATAATATAATAATAATACTAGGACAAACATTTAAAAGATAACAATTAGTATTTTATTACATTAAGTATTTCAAAAATAAGATAGGTAAGTTAGCATAAAATTTGTATAATCCAAAATAAAGAAACAAAAAATGAAAAATACGCTAATGAAGCTACAAAATAAACAACGATAAACATACATTGTAATAACAAAACAAAATCTTACTGCCAAACTTGGTTCAAATTAAATTAACCACTAATTTTACTCTTAAGAATGGTTTAAAATTTGTAGTTTGAAGAGTCTGACCCTATTTTCTAATATCAAAATAGTTAACATATAAAAAAATTGTACGCAAAGCATTTCACGACTTTGCGATTTGGTATTGTGAGCAATTTTTCTCACAGGCGTTGTCATGGTCAACAAGAATAACGTATTATGCAGTCCACAACATTCTAACACTTAATAATATTATCATAGCACAATGGCAAAATTTTGTATCGGTGATCGGTAATTCTATGTGACCTAGTTATTTTCCGCAATTAATCGATGCAACTGGATTTAAAATCCACTTTGATCGTCTCAGTTGTAATTTGTTTGTGTGAGGAATTTACCGAGTAATCTTAGTACTTAATATCTTCTTATGAATCAATCACGCATATAGCCTTAAACTGTCTTAGCTTAGCCTTAATTTTAAAGCAATTTTATAAACACGCACATTATGTAAAAAAAAATTCAAACTGATTAGCTAATTCTTGAGATTAAAACAATAATTATAAAACTAATTAAACTAATGCTAATTCCAGCTGCTATGGCAGCACTCCCGATGGCTCCCGGCTGCCTGGTTTCCGGCTGGATGATGGAGAAGTTTGGACGACGTACCTCCCAGTATATCACATGCGTGCCTCTACTCCTCGGCTGGATCTCCATCGCCTGCGCCAACAATCTTGGACTCATGCTCACAGGGAGATTCCTCACAGGCCTCTGCACTGGACTCTCAGGGCCTCTCAACCCAGTATACATAGGAGAAACCACCGAACCCAAATACAGAGGCTTCTTCCTTGCAAGTGTCACGTTAGCTGTAGCTCTAGGAATTCTTGTAGCTCATGCAATAGGAACGTTCTTAACTTGGCAGACAACCGCAATAATTTGCGGATCATTCACTATACTGGCTATTATTCTTCTAACATTCATCCCAGAGAGTCCAATTTGGCTTGTAGCTCAAGGTAGACTAGATGATGGAAGAAAAGCTTTTTACTGGTTGAGAGGATATGGTGATGAAGCAAAAATGGAACTTAAGGGAATACTCGATAGCAAAAAATCTGCTGATAAAGAACCACGTATGAATTTGAAAGAAAAACTAATCAGTTTGAAGAGTCCCGAACTTATTAAGCCACTATTTATTATGATCTTATTCTTCATGACGTGTCAATTTTCTGGTGTTAATGCAGTAGCATTTTATTCGATTGAAATTGTTGAAAAGGCTGTAGGAAAAGGAATCGATCATTACCTTGCTATGTTAGTTATTGATTCATTAAGAGTCATCATGTCAATCGTTGCTTGCGTAATATGCAAACAATATGGCAGGAGGCCCTTGTGTTTCATTAGCGGTATTTGGACTGCCATGTCCATGGTGGGACTGGCAATGTTCCTGTATTTTAAACCAGAAAATATGTCATGGCTACCCCTAATTTGTTTGATGTGCTATATATGCGCGATTTCAATTGGTTTGGTGCCCATACCTTGGATTATGTGTGGTGAAGTATTTCCTACTAGGCTTCGAGGTTTCGGCTCTGGTATTAGTTCTGCAACCACTTTTGTGGCTTTCTTCATTGTCGTAAAAACTGCTCCTGGTATGATGACTAATTTCGGTGAAGTGGCCACTTTCCTTACTTACGGAGTTATTGCACTTATAGGAACTACAGTCATGTTCTTTATCCTACCAGAAACTAATGGAAAAAGCTTACAAGAAATCGAAGAGAGTTTCCGAACTGGAAAGAGCACAGGGCAAAAAGTTTAGAAACAACGTTTATTGAATAATTGTAGGGTTTGATGCCCACTAAAAGCGAAATAGTTTGCTTCTGTGATATTTCTTCAGTAGAACAAGCATAATTATTTTTTATCTAATATAAACGATTCACATCTTGCCTATTTGTTTTTCAAAACTTGCATTTAAATGAGGCTCCTGAGTACACTTACGACTAATATTTTGTAATCTAGCCTACTAGCCTATTAGTGCACGAATATAAAAATATTCGAATGCCAATATACACGCAATTTTCATCTTAAATGTAGTGAACCTGTGGGGTTTCTACACAAATAAAAACGACAATAATGTAGAACATAATCTTTATTATTACAAAATGGTAACAAAATTGAGATTATAGTAAGTGTCTATGTAATGGCACATTATTTAGTTAAGTTAAATAATATTAAATGCATTTCGGTACTCATACACCTGTCATACAATATTAAGTACATTGATGATCTACTTGTATTATCCTCACATTTTTTGTATTTTCAAACAATTATTTTTATATGTACATTCATTAGTTTTTATTAATACAATCATCCTAAATATGAAAAATTAATGGAGTTATTAATTTTCGTTTCGATTTCCGTATCCAAAGCTTTCCTTTTCTTTAAACCTATCATTGCATTTAATTTGAAGGTAATTATGTCGCACCTTTGTTAAATAAAGGCTTGAAGGCTAAAATTTTGTTCAGCAATTTGCACCTTGCATCATTAGTAATAAGGTCGAAAATTGTGAAGAATATTAATCATCTTATAACTTTTTTCCAATAAGCGAACTCCATAACTTGATCAGACAAACCGGCTTGTATTAAAATAATGCAATGACAAGTCGAAGTTCTGAGCACTCTACTTGGACCTCGGCTTGACGAGTCTTGAGGCTGGTGGAGCGAACTTGGTAAAGCCTTGCTGATCGAAGACTGGGAGTAGATCTCTGACCCTGGCGGAGACTGTACCTCCCGTCACCCTGGGAACAATCAAACTTTAACATAATGTTAAAATGGTGCTTTGTGCTCAAAATATGTAAGTGATATTGGTACATAGGTAGTGGATAGCTTTAATTGATCTGAAAAATTAATATTTGATAATAGCATAACATCTGAGTGTTTTTTTAGTTACGTTACTAAAGTAGACTTAAACTGAATTCAGACCTAAAGCTAGGACATGAATTCTACGGAGTCGACGACCCTTAGCTAACAATAAAAATATATCGACGATTAGAATTAATATTTGCCTAGATTAATTTCGACATATTGTGTACTTAATTAAATATAAGTAACTACATTATCGGTAGCTACAGTGCATTTCAAAATTGAAGAAGCATAATCCAATGGATAAAACACAAGGACAATCTTAAATATAAATTAGAGGCTCAAGGTAATGATGGAGATGATAAATAATATCTTAAAATCAGATCAATATAAAAGCTACCTGTGTGATTCGATATATAAAAAACATTCAAAATACCTGCTGGGTTTGATAAGCTTAGCAGCCTGAGCTGGCGTAGCCAGTTCAGTAGGAAAGAACGTGGCTCCATAAAAGTCTAAGCCATTTTGCAGCAGAATATTTGCCTCCTCAATACTGGCCAACGTTACGCGAATCACGCTGGTAGCCTCCTTGGGAATCATACTGCTGACCAGCTCTCCATCGATGGTAGTCAGCGCTCTTGAGGAGGACTTCTCCGAAGGTTTGGGAGTAGAGGTGCCTGAAAAAAGTAGTGGGTAACAATCGGTAGGATGTCATGGTCAAGTATTTAACAGTTGCGAAAATATGCAGGATAAGGTTTAGATTTGTCATGTTTGAGATGATTTTGATAGAGAATGTAAGATGTGAGTCTAGTTTCAGAGTATACTGAACTAAAATAATAACTGTTTCATAGTGGACAAAATACAAAATACTAGATAAAGGAAGAAGAAAAATTTTGCTGATTCTTAATCTATAGATGAAATTTTTGTTGTCAAATCTTATTCTGTATTTTCAATACGGTCAATTTCTAATAATGGAATGAGACTGTGTTTATTATGTGATTTTGTAATGAAGTTATTCTTCACAGTCGAATGTTTAAGAATCAAAATTAATCGGTTTACTATGAGTACGTACATGATTAAAAATATGAGATGCCACAATAGTTAAACAAAAATTAGTTTCCTACCAGACATGTTATTAAACCTTCCCATGAACTTGCAAAGCAAATTTTTAAGTACAAAGATTTTTTTTTATACCTAGGCTATACCAACCAGTGTTTCCCTCCTTTGGAGATCCTGCAAAATGGAGGCGAACTACCTCAACCACGGAGGTGAACTTATACAGAGCATGACGAACATCCTCTTCAGGTACTTCGTCGGGAATGTCATAAACGTAAATCGTAAACGTCTTCTGAGGTCTACATGGGATGGCAATCTGAAAAATCATGTTATTGTATTAGTGGACATCGAGGAAATGATAAAAACTAAACGGTAATTTTTTGATTTACTATCTATGTATTTACAGAAGGTATAATGAAGAAATAAAAGTACAAGAATCTAGATGGAAATCATCGTTTCGGTTATTTTTTTGGATTAATGAAGATAAGGTTAAAACTAGCATAGATGCATTCCTAATAATTTTTTTTCGAAGTCGTTATGTCATTTTTCTCTTTATAATAGTATAGTTTCTATTAAAGTTTAATTATAGTTAGTGTCTGCAAATTCATTACAGTTAAATCATCTTTGTAATGTCACAACTCCTAGGCAAGCATGTAAAATAGAAGGGCGAAGAGGAAACTGACTAAATAGCGCATGAAGAAGAGAAAAGAGTAAAGATGTAAGACTATCAGAAAATGAGCAAAGCATTTTAGAAGATGAAAGCAAAATTCATACAAATTACCTTCCTATAAAACCTGGAGCCGGTAACTTTATGGAAGCCTTTCTTGAAGACCATTTGATAGTCGTCAACGCTGGAGAACTTAAACAAGATGCCAGTAGCTGTCTTCGTGAGGGAGAAGCACCCTTTGAACTCCATCTTCTCGCAGATGGCAGACGCTTTCTCCATGCTGAGGCCGTGGGAGGGAGTGAGGAGGAAAGCGCCTTTGGTCAAGAAGTGCTCGGAGTCCGAAATGTCGGACTCGCTCTCTCCGCCCTTCATCAAGGTATGGATCTGTTCCTTCCACATGTAAGAGTCTGACATCTGGCAAGGATTTCATTATATTAAGCAGGTCATCTTATATTATTGTAATTATTAAAATGACAGACTTTAACTAATACAAATTTAGTAATGGGATAAAAAAATTCAAATTGGTTTCATGTGTAAAATGTAATCTCAGAAGTAATTTAAAAGATGCCTGTTGGATAATACAATATACTTCTATTGTTATATATACCTGTGAAATTGTAAAGCTGTAGTTAGAGTAGTTCGGTAGAGAACAGTCAGTGAGTAACTGAACGATTTGTTCACAAGAATCTTATCTTATATGAGACACCTACGTAAAATAGGTAATTAAATTATACGAAGAAAATAAAAATCTAATCGATTTATGATCTAGAAAAATCTAATAAGAATACAATAGATCCAATGAATAGTGTTGCGACAGTAATGATCTATAATTGTGTCATGGATCGCTGGGCTTAGGGAGCGCATGCTCAAGAAATGCTTTAAGTTTAATTGTAGTATTGTTCTTTTAATTTCCGGCTGTCGAAGCTTGGGTAGTTTATGGCGGATGTCAAGAATTTTGCCTTGTTATGTTGTATTACTCGTATTACGTTATTGTTTTACTTAATGTAGTTGTTTATTGATTTCATTGAACCCAAATTTGTGTGGGCCGTTTTCCTAAGCAAGTTAGTCTTAATCAATTACTTACTATTAGCGTGTAATTATTTATCGTATGCTTGCTATAAATTGCCATTATCCCGGCTCCTTAAGTAATATTATAATAAGTATTTTTTATAATTTTTCAAGGACTAGAGAATAAACTAGAGCAATATGTAATCGGCCGATACGTTAGATAAACTTAGTAGCCCAAAACTTAAACATGTGAATCTAGGTAAATAAATAAATAAATAAATAAAATATAGGTTCAATAAAATGAAAATCTACAACACGAATAGTTTTTCATTAAGAGTAGGCAGTAGTAAGATAATAAAACAGTATATGAACTGAACAAGATTCCAAGATCAAGCTACAAATTTGTCAAATTTCATTCCAATAGTTTCTGCGGTTTAGTCATAATAAGATAACAAACGAACAGTATAACTTTAGCATTTATAATATATTATTGCGGTTTATCGCGTAGGCCGAAACCCAATTACTAGAAGCAAATAAGAATCTAATAATTAACCATAGTTTAAGTGGGTGTAGAGAAGAATAAGGACAAAATTGCTTCCAATTGGCCATATGTTGTCCCACGAAACTATAAAACCATATACGGTACAAATTGGTAATCCTCATTAATTGTTTAATTCTTAGTGTCGTAAAGGTCTATTGGACCAATTGTGAGACGATTTTAGTGAAATTTATTGGTTTTAGCTATAGTTAAATCGAGGGCTTGAGGAAGAATTATTTGAAAATAGAGTTTGCATTTTAAAAAGGACTTTCTGCTCGAATAGAATGTCTTTCCTTTGTACCAATGGTGATTTGAACGTTAGCTATTATTTTTATACCTGAGACCAAAATTTCTAATTTAAAGAATGATAGATTTTGCAATATTTGTGCTAAAATTCATGCTTCAAGAGGCCCTATATTGACCATTAGTAGTTAGCCAGTTTGTTTTTTGTAAATGAATAAAAGAATACAGATACAAACAGGTTAACGGTTAATCGAATTCATCCTAGAGCACAAAAATATGAATTTCGTCTGGATATCAATATATTACTGTTTTGAACCTTATGGTGGACAGAAAGCACTTAGGAATTTTCAATATCCAGGAGCCGTATTCTCGAGCAATATATTATACTATCTCTATTTAAAAAAGAATAAGACATTCCTTGAGAAAACATGTCAAGTTCGAGATAATCCCTATAGAGATGATATCTACCTAAGGTCAGTTAAATTTAACACATTTTACATAAATAAAATTTATTTAACTTCTCGTCACGACCCACAGAACTAAGGATTGCTAAGCATGAAGGAGTTCATCATCATCATCATCATCATTTCAACCCATAAACGTCCCACTGCTGGGCACGGGTCTCCTCCAGAAAATGTGGAGGGAGTTTAGCCTTCTATACCACGCTGGCTAGACGGGTTGGTATAGGGTTTCTTTCGAATTTTCCTTTTCTAGCAGTGCTCTTATCTGCTAGAAAAGGAAAAATGAAGGAGTACCTAATCAAAGTTAAAATGATTTGTTATTTAGATAGTGTACTGTGTAACCCTTTACCTAAAACTACAGTAAATACTTAAGAAACGTAATCTACATAATGTAAATAAGAACTCGATTTATTTAATAGTAAATCGGTTAAAGTAAATTGGCGATTTGATTACCTTAAACGGATTTTAAGATTAGGTAACGCCTAATACGGTTTGAATCGTATAAATTGTATTAGCTTATCTTAATCTTATATTGAAGCTCATAATACATATATTTTTATGGTCATCTGACAATGATAAAGTTGAATTAATAAAACATTATGTTGTGATATGGTTTACTTGCTAGTACCTACGTCTTTGCTGCGGGTTCGATTCCCATATGGCGTTATCTTAGAGTACTTGGGACTCGTATAAACAGGAACAATGAGTAAAAGGCAAATTGTTTTGTATTGAGACTAGATTTTAATGAATATTATAGAAAATATTATACAGGGTGGAATTTTGTAAAGCCACCTGGAGGAAAAGTACTTTAAATACTAGAGATAGATAATTTTACACAAAGGAAACATTCCTTTATTTTTAAAAAGAAACATAACTGCATTTAACATTTTCTGGAAATTCGCTTACCATACCCAGGAATCGAACTAGCTAAAATTCCAAAAAATAGCATCCTATACTTTTATGGCGTTCACCGATAGGGTCAATCATAAGGATCGAATCTCTTTAACGAACGTGATAAATTAAATAAAAACAAAACCATAAAATCTTAAGTTATAAATTCCATGAGACTAGATAAAGCACTTTTACTCTTATGTTCGTAATTTATAATTATCTTTGACGACATTTATTTACTAAAATAAGCAAGAACTATTTAATTAAGAAGATTGCGATATGCACGTATGTTTGTTATGCAGGTCAAATGAAAAAGAAAAAAATTGTGACTTAACTGCATGCGGCACTAGGCACTACTAATTACCACGTAAACTTTAAATTTTTTCATTGTAAGTAACTTAAGTTAGATTTTTATGGTTTTATTCTTATTTAATTGATCATGTTTGTTAGTAAGATTTTATCCTTATGGTTAACCCTATCGATCAATGCCATAAAATAACTATTTTATGGCATTGATTGGTTTTGGATTTTAACTGGTTCTATTCCCAGGAGTGGCAAGCGAATTTCCGAAAAAAATTAATGCAGTTTTGTTTCTTTTTAAAAACAAAGGAATGTTTCCTTTGAGTAAAATTATCTATCTCTAGTATTAAGAGTACTTTCCCTCCAGGTGGCATTACAAAATTCCACCCTGTATATTGCTAAAATGAAAACTTAATCGTTTCTTTAGTTGATAATGAAAAAAAAGAAGAAGGGAAAAGCTCCGTTGAAGTAATTACGCATAAAAAAATTGTTGTTATTTTACTAAATAGGTGTGTTGTATCACCATTATATCAAAGATCTCTTCGCGATCTTTTTGCGTCTTATTATTATATCTTATATTTAAGTCAAAAATGTCACAAAGAGAAAATTTTACAGGATGAAAATCCATAGTTTTAACTCAGTAATAGAAGATTATACTCACTGAATTTTATTTTACTTGTTTAAATGCAAGTTAATCCAGTTTCTTTCATCTATGTAATCCATTTTTAATCCGTGCAGTTTTTTTTTTGTCTTAACATCCATACAACCATTATTATTTATGGACTTGTTTGGAAAGTCTCGCAAAGTTTTACAAATGGAAAAATATCAATATCAGATCAAAAAACCCATCAAGAATATCAATGGGAAATATTTATTAATTTTGTTAAAATGGTATATTTAAAGTGGTGCAAATTCAATTTAAAATATCTTATCAATGTTTTTAATCTACAAAAGTGTTTGTTTATCCAACGATTTTTTAAGTTATTGTCAATAATTTATACAAAAATTCGGCCTTAGTTATTGTACACATTTACCCGCAAAAAAGAAAACATTTTACCTAAACAAATACGAACAGGAGCACCCAAAATACTAAAAAAAACTTTTCTAAAATACTCGCAGAACAGAAATTTTATAAAGCAGTTGCACCAAATTAGAATTAATATGTATTACGTAAAAAATATTGAAAATAAAGATATTATTATCAATTTGAAAAAAAAAACAGAAATTTTATATTGATCAAACAAAAACTGAAAAAAACATATTGTAAATAAAAAAAATTATATTCATAATTAACTCTACTAACCTGTCTTCCTTTATCGTTATTTTTTTTCTTGGTCCCTGTTGGTGTCTGCGAGTTTTGCGAGTTCTGCGAGTTCTGCGATGTCTGCGTGTTCTCTTCTTCCTGTCTGGTAGTGTGCTCGGTGTCTGAAGCGCCTTCTGCTAAGGACATATTGTGTCTGGCGACGACGCTCGCCCGCTGCCCGTTTTCGTTGCAGAATGATCGCAAGTCAGCCGTGGAGGACCACTCCTAGCTTTCCGAGAATACGGCTTAAGTAGAGTTGTATGATGATTGTATTTTTTTAAGTGATTTGTTTTTTAAAGAAATTATATGAAGAATATTTTTTGAAGTTCTAAAGATACCTATTGAAATGTTGCGAACATTTGTATTGCTGTGAGCATTCACGTAGGCGGTATTGTGGATACAAATACAAATAGAAGAGCTTTCGATCTATTAAACCTAATGATAAAAACTTTTGAAATATTTTCTGACTAAATTCGAAATTACGGACTTAAATATACTTAAATAATTCTATGTCACAGTAAATTAAAAATGAACAAGGCATTAAAAAAGGAAAAAGTGAATTTGGTAACATAATAAGGAAAGAAACTACAAAAATGATGATAACCATGATAAAAAATTATAAAATTGATATTGTAAGTACTTTTCCCGCCATAGATGGCGCTGTACAACAGCGTTAGTTATATTGAGCAACGATAGATGGCGTTACCAGCAACTGTGTCACACCTAGAAGAAGGCTAATTAGACGATTACTGTTTAGATTATTTCCGCATCTTTTAACAAATCGGTGAGTGCTAAACGAACTGCAACTAAGATTATAGACCGACAAGGAAATTACCTAACAGAGCATAACTAATTTACTCGTAATTATAATCCTATAAATAGAATGCGAAAGTTTGGATTGAATGAATGGAAGGAGAACTCAGTTACGCCGGAACGACTGAAATAATCTGCATGAAATTTGGCATACAAATAAATTATAGTATGGCATAGGCTTTTAAAAAAATAAAATGCGATGGTGGCTGAATGGATAAGAGACCGGCGTGCTAAACACGCGGTCTGAGTCCGATTCCGACCAGCAGTACCAATGTGGATTTCACTTTGTGGAATTTATATGTACTAAGTAGTCATGTGACTTACTATAACGGTGAAGGAAAACATCGTGAGGAAACCCACATACACTAGAAGTAATTCTAAGTGTATGTCTGATCCACCAACCCGCATTAAGCCAGCGTGTGTGTAATATGGCCTAAAACCCTCTCAGCTCTCCAGATAGAGGAGAGGAGACCCGAGCCCAGCAATGGGACATTAATGGGTTGCTGATGATGAATGAATAGGCTTTTAACCAACATACGCAACAAAATAGAAGCTAATTTTTGGATAAGTAAAAGGGCTGAACTCTCTTCAAATGAAAAAGTCGTGCTGTAGAACTTCAGTGGTTGCCGATGCTGATTGAAATGTGGTAATTAATTTATCTTGTAACCGCTATCTTTATTTAGAAATTTTGAGTTATTTCATGTACAGCTTTTAGCAGCTTTTAACCTAGCAGTGTAGTGGATATGTTTGTTAGGTCTTAAGTAATAGAGCGTGGGCCTGTTGCCATTCATATCTTATTTAATATGTAAAGATATCTCAATTTAATTTAATTTAACTTTAAAGCTGTTGAACTATGTATACAAGATCATTAACATATCTTGTGGTAGCAGTCAAAAACGACACAACTGATCGCTGTGTGATCACAATTTGTTTTTATACATTTCAAATAAAGTTTATTTTTCTGTGATAGTCATTTACATATACAGCAACTATTTGAATGTACAATTTTATGTGCATTCAGTATTATGTCGTATGATTTTAAAAATTAACCACGCTAAACGATTCAGCTATCGTTCTTAACATTTCAACGCTTAACAGAATTTAATACTAAAATCTTGGGAGAATTTTCTATAACCTACTTATATTTAATACAGATATATTTATATAGGCATATCCTATATATTTTTTGGATATAGCCTAGCGGCAGATAGGTATGTTATTTTAAGAGAAATTTTAATTGTTATGTTGAATAAAAGTACTTTAAAACACTAAACTAAAAACATTATGACGCACTACTTGGGGATGAAAGGTGTGACGCTAATAGCGTCACACCAGCGTCACGCTATGAATGTATAAGTTTATTTCTTGTTTTCCTTCTCCAAAATTTTCTAAGTAAGATATACTTACTAGATATACAATACTATATATAGTAAGTATATCTTACTATATATAGTTAGATATACTTAGATATACTTACTGGTATTAAAAATATTTATAGATTCGACTCCACAGTTTTTCTATAATTTTTATTACAGGAACTGCTGTAAGTAACTGATGTGATGTACCGACATCGTTGTGTCGTAACTGAGATAGATTTGATTTTGAGGACCCTATACACTTACCTCGCCAATTAAGAATGATGACGATGCTCTATCACGCCTTTTTTCCTGAAGGGATAGGCTCAGATACATAACAAACACATTGCGTCAGTTATTTAAAAAAAAATATTATAAGACAAATCTTATAGGTGTTCTACACGGTTATAAACTTGCGTTCCAACAGAGTGACCTGGTGGGAGTTTGGTTGCCATCCGCGTAGTTTGTATGAAACTTGGTTTACAACAGCCGGCTACACGGTTGAAATCCACCAAGGGCACCTCTGTGGAAGGCAAGTTATAACCATGTAGCACGGTTTTAACTCTATTTCTACCCGACTGCCAGGAAGGATATTGTTTTTATAAAATATACCTAATATAAGAAACAACAACAAGTTACAAAGGCCGTAGTCGCTGACGATTATTATCAATAATTGCATCGGTGCACATACATATAATTATTATGCTATACCTATTATTATTTAGTTGGAAACACCGTAGTGTTAGTAGGAAGTATCGAAGTTCATACTACATAATTATAGTGAGCTCCAGTCAAGATACAAAACCATATCATACTTATGTTGTTTTCTTCAAAAAAGCTTATTTCTTTGTGTTCCTAAAAAGGTCATCAGCGGATCCTTCGGGTTTTATATTAAGGTTACAAGAGTTCCGTGTTTCGTCCAAATTTTAATAATATTTTTGTAAATCAGAGGCTACCGCGGTGTTCTGTTTTTAAAACTAAATGTGTGACAAAAAATTCTTCACAGACCACAGTTTATACATCTGTTTTAAAGGTAATTTGTTATATAATTGATTGAGACTGGCCTGTTGGTCTAGTGGTTAGTGACCCTGACTGCTAAACCGGAGGTCGTGGGTTCGATCCCCACCCAGGACAAATCTTTGTGTGATGAGCATAAAGATTTTTTCTGTGTCTGGGTGTAATTTATCTATAATATGTATGTATTTACAAAAAAAAAAAAGTATTTAAGTAGTATATCAGTTGTTTAGTAACCCATAACACAAGCAAATATAATTGCTTAATTTGGGACTAGATGGCGCTGTGTAAATGTGGTAAAATATTATTATATTATTATTATTATTATTATAATTTAGTACAATAAACGTTAATTAGTACTTAAGTAATGTGAGTCTGACTTTTAGGGTTCCGTGGAACTTAAAGCTCGTCATAATAACTATAACTTAATCTGTGTTCCCTATGACAACTGCGTGTAAGAAACAATACAAAGCTACTTTTATAGGTGACTCAGATACTTGTACAGGCTATCCTTTTATAACTGTATGAGTTAATAAAATGGGATATGTTTACGGTAAACTCGAAATACGTTTTGTAAGCCCGTTTTAATAAAATGAAGGTAATCAAGTTAGTATGACTCTTGTGGTTCATGTAGTTATGCAGTAAGAAAACGTTGTGACACCAATCCTTTAGCACAATAATGAAAACTTGTAATGTGACCTTATTTTTTAGTTTTAATGTAGAGATGTGAGAATACTCACTAATAGTAGGGGAAGGTTACATGGAACTCCCTAATACAATAGTTAAGTCTACTTAATCTATGTAATAATACACTGTAAACAAAGTTATTCTTGTGAATTCATTCAGTAAACAGCAGGCAGAATAAGTCAGTCTTAATATTTATGTAATTGAACAGTCATATTGTCCTACAAATTGTGTGGTACGTTATCCCGGTACTTCCTTCCCGGTCCGGTATACCCTTGCTACATCTGTTAGCTACCACAATCGAACTTTTGGAATACGAAATTATTGGGCGTCTCATCGAAATGAAGCTACTCACGAAAAATTTGCTTGATAATAATAATAAAAAAAATTTGGACCAGGGATCCCGGACTATTCCAGCAGATGTGGATTACATTGTATCTTACCTCTCAAAACTCTATTATATATGAAGCCAATGCCTACTACTCAGCGTGGTAATAGGCTTAGATTATCCTCCTCCGGTAAGACTGACGAAAGTGACTCTGACGGCCTACTCGGAATTTTGACATTCGACTTAGTTTGTAAATTTTAATGTCGCTGTCATTTTTAGACATTTAAAGTTTGTCTCTCAGCAGTGGATTTAAATATTGGTTGATATCACCATCATATAATAAAAAGTGACAGTTGATATATAATAATTTACTTGTTTATGTGTAATGGTAGGTATGACAAACATGTGCTTCTAATAACTGATCAAGGGCGTATTATGTTTAAGGAAAATAAAGGAAGGAAAATTTGGAAAATGGTTTTCCCGATTATTATAAATTAGAAGACGCGGGGGGTTTCGCTCCCGTCGTTCTTTATTTGGCCACTGCTCATCTCCTATTAGCCGTAGCGTGGTGTTATATAGCCTATGTTACTCATTGATAATGATAGCTTTCTAACGGCAAAATATATTTTATATCGGTCCTGTAGTTTTTAAGTTTATTCGTTACATACAGAAATACAATTTTTTCCTCTTTATAAGATATAGTTTACAAGATAGAGTCATGTATGGAATAGCATATCGGGTAAATTGCCTACTATTACTTATTCTGTGCTTAGGCTTAGATAGTGAATGCTAGCATTAATCCCGCCTTCTGTCACATAATTAGTGTAAGAAGTTTTTAATATACATATAATAATAAGTTATTTGGGTCGAATACTTGACATACATGAACATCCGTGTAGTGATGGATTAAGAATACATATTACATAATGTCACTACCCCATCTCAACCCGTGGGTGTCGTAAAAGGACTAAGGCGACTAAGGGAGTAACCGTATGTAGACAAGAGCACTGCAAGGAAAGGAAAATTCGAAACAAACCCCATAACAACCCGTCAGGCCAGCGTGGTATAGTAGGCTAAATTCCCTCCACATTGTTTGGAGGAGACCCGTGCCCAGCAGTGGGACGTTTATGGGTTGAAATGATGATGATGATGACTTGATATACCCTGGCGGTATACAAACCTTGTCTTAACAGAAATGGCCATGGCCCTAATAATAACCAACAGGGAATCAGTTTAGCGGATCAGACTGGAATGACTAGTATGAGTGCGATGCACTTCTACGTATCACTATCACACCCCAAGACCAAACGGACCACGGTTTGGTCTTGGGGTGCCAATTCAAAAAAGGCCGTTCCGCGATTGACACCGTAGTCCCAAAGTTTCGTGGTCCCATAGGGGAAAGACCCATAAACGGGTAGATGATAAGGCTGATTTCTATGAATACCATCGCCAAATAAAAAAAATAAAAAACCGGTGTACAATCCCCTTAACTGCATGTATAGTGATGTGTATTTGATGAAATGCCCATGGGTGTTCAATGAGCCGTGTCAATGATATAACTTTTTGTTTTACGAGTACCTACTTCGTCAAGGCGAAGGCTATGATGATATATAACCCACTTATAATACTAATGAACTGTGTTAAACGAATTCCGCCATCAATTTGCTAATGGCAATTCTATTAGGGAACAGGGCTACTACTTGGATTTTTGCCTAATCGTTAGATAATACACATTTTTAAAAGGAATGCCTGATTTAGAAGTTTCAAAATATAAAAAGCATAACCCATGTAAAGTAAATTTACTTTTTACCCGACTGTCAGGACGGGTATTGTTTTTTTTTATTACGTGAAATATGAATTATAAGCATCGTGAAAGTTGTAAGCGTGTTTCTGAAATATCACATGACCCAAAGGCTGGCCTCGACCCGGGGCAACGCATTAGCCTTGCTATCCAACGTGATAATGTGGCTAGCTTTGGGTACGTTTCCTCAGGAATCGGATCTCAATCATAAGAATATAATTATACTATTTATAAGAATTTCCTGTAAATAGAGTATCTGGTTCTTTTTTTAAAAATAGTTTTTAAATATTTTATTGAATAAAAATATACACCTTTTTTATTTGTAGGTAATATAATATATTATGTTATCAACTGCCTCGGTGGCGCAGCGGGAAGTGTATACGACTGCTGTGCAAGAGGTCCCGGGTTCGATTCCCGGGTCGGGTGAAAATAGTATTGGGCTTTTCTATCATGAAATTCCAGTATGGAGATTTTCCTGGAGTTTGGTGAACAAATGTTCCCGGTTGATGGCTCGCTATAGGCTCGCCCCCTGTTTCATGGGACCAATCATAGCTGATGAAATGTGGGTGCGAAACACCTCTGCCTACCCCTTCTGGGAAAAAGGCGTGATGTTATGTTATATGTTATAAATATTTATTTAGATATTTAAAAAATGAAAATGAATTCTATTTGATTTATCTATAACCACTTGAAAGTCCGAGCGCACGACCTTTTATACTGAACTTACGTCTGACTTTTCTAATACCGTTAATTACCTATCATAAAAGTACCTCTAAAAGTGACGTCTTCTTGAATAGGTATACATATATAATGATCTTTATAAAAGCTAAAGTTGTATCAGGCCTTTTGCTACACTATGCTCTCTGCTTACCTCAATAGGACACAATATGCGTTATAATAATGGAAATTAAAACGAATGTACGTAAATAAAAAGTCAGTAGTTTATTTGACAGCTCGCTTCATTACTAAACATTGTTCGTAAGAACTAAAGGCCTTGCACCGCCGCGTACTTTGCTCACATTTGAATTACAAATCATCTGTAGTATATACCACATATTACAATGCTATAGGTTACTCTAAAATTGTGTTTGTAGGGACACATTGTGACCTCATCATGTGGCTTCACCCTTAGTTTAATAATAATATATTTAATAATAATATTCTACCACATTCACACAGCGCCATCTAGTCCCAAAGTAAGCAATTATATTTACTTGTGTTATGGGTACTAAACAACTGATATACTACTTAAATATTTTTTTTTTTGTAAATACATATACTTATATATAGATAAATTACACCCAGACACACAACAAACCTTTCTGCTCATCACACAAAGATTTGTCCTAGGTGGGGATCGAACCCACGACCTCCGGCTTAGCAGTCAGGGTCACTAACCACTAGACCAACAGGCCAGTCAACCTTTAATAAGTTGATAAAAAGTCTTAAGTATTCAGAGGCGGCTGCGTCGCGTCGTTTAAGTTAGTTGAGAATAAACATCAGTTTAGTGAACACCCTAACACCTTTTATTTAAATATACCATTCGCCATACACAGTTAATATCTGCACACTCATCATCATCATTATCATATCAGCCCAACGACGTCCACTGTTGAACATAGGCCTCACTTAATTTACGCCACTGCGAACGGATCTGCGCACTACCACCATATAATTAAATATCAATTAAATACCCTAAACATGTCAGTGTAGTGACGGATTAAGAATACATAATGTCACTACCCCATCTCAACCCGTGGGTGTCGTACAAGGCGACTAAGAGAGTAACCTTAAGCAAAAATCCAATTTAGCAAAAATCCTATACCAACCCGTTTAGCCAGCGTGCCATAGTAGACTAAATTCCCTCCAAAATGTTTGGAGGAGACCCGTGCCCAGCAGTTGTAATGATGAATGATGATGACCTTAAACTGTGACCCATGTCAGCTGGAAAATTTGAAGCTTATAACAAATATTTGGTTCGCAAGCATTTGGGTGAATTTCCTACAGTGATTTTTCCTTATCACTGTGGCATGTAAAGAAAGGAAGAAAGATAAAATTAATGTCCTTCTTCAATCGAGGTTTAAAGAGAGCTATCCCCTCAAGGTAGGCAGCGGCTTGGCTGTGCTCCTAACATTGCCAACATCCATGAGCGGCGGTAACCACTTACCATCAGGTGTGGCTACTCGTCAGGCAATAAAAAAAGCCTAGGTAAGTACTATAGATGAAGATAGATGGTGTTGTAGCCGTGTTGTGGCTTATTCCCACCCGCTCCACGATTTTGTTCCCAAGCGCTCCATAACTTAGTGTGTAGTGGCGTGTAGTGTGGTAGTGTGGCTAAGTAAAAAATATAATTATACAAAATTGATTGTTTTCAAACACGTGATATTATCTTTAAAAAAAACTCTTAAAACTACTTCTACCGAAATGTAGTTTAATCTGTTATTAAAAGTATATTGTATAATAAAAAGTACCTGTAAAAAATTTTGACTAGCAAACACAAAAAACATGTAATTAGAAACAATCAAAATAGTTGATCACAATCTATCATTTTCATGGTCATAAAGGCTTATATCATTTGCTACTAATATAAATCTTACACCATTCACGATAAGGTGTCGAATTCGACAAAACAATAGCATTCCTTTTACAAGTAAACTAAGAACATAACACCTTCTCACCTTTAGATTGCATCGGACCACAGAAATTTTAATAGGACCACAGAAGTGACCCATATAGAATAATGAAAATTAAGAATATTAATATAATTATATCTAACCCCTTTACCTGCATCGAACACGATGCGACTGTTCAGATCAGATCACATGCCCATCTTGAGGGTGGACGACTGGACGTACTTCGCTACATTATTATTGAATAGTTGTTGCCTCTCTCCTCTGGATCTATGTGTGGTATCTTTTAAGCTATTGGACATAGCGTGATGTTATATACCACAACTTTTCTCGATAAATCGTTTATCCAACACTAAAAGAATCTTTTAATTCATACCATCACTACTTAGTATAAAACAAAGTCGCTTTCTCTGTCCCTATATCCCTATGTATGCTTAAATCTTTAAAACTACGCAACGGATTTTGATGCGGGTTTTTTTAATAAATAGACTGATTCAAGAGGAATGTTTATAGGTATAAAATACATACCACGCGGGCGAAGCAGCGGGCGGAATCTAGTTACTTTATAAGATTAGCGCATTCTACCAAGTAAACAAACTCTAGCTTTATAGTACAGTAATAGTATCTATACATGACTAGAAGCCGCACGGGGCTTCGCTCCTTCGCCCGTCGTTCTTTATTTGGCCACTGCTCAGTTCCTGTTGGCCGTAGCGTGATGTTATATAGCTTATAACGTTCCTCGATAAATGGGCTATCCAACACTAAAATAATTTTTCTAATCGGACCAGTAGTTCCTGAAATCTTAGCGTTCAAACAAACAAACTCTTCAGCTTTATAATCTTAGAATAGATTAATATAGATATTTAATACAAGTGAATGCGTTGGAGAGGCTATAGACTATCAACTAATAATATAATTACTTGTTTTTTACCCTACTCATAATATAATTAATTTTGTTGTTTACATTACGACGACGTTGTTTAGTTAATAGTATTTTTAACTTTTTATCTGTGTACCTACTTATAAGTAAGTTAATGAGAATAAATATCTTATAACCTATATTATATATCACAGAATTATTTGCCATTTTTTCCTCTTTCATATTTTTATATTAAAAGTCAACACTCACACAAGTAGTCAAGCCTTGTGTCGTCGGGGGACTTTACAATCATATAAATAATGGACACAAAGTACACCCAGATTTGAAACTAATCTATAGGCGTTAAATACGCCAATATTTAGAATTACGGATGCAATTGTATGCAGATAATAAAACAGCATACCAAACTATCCTCATTACAACCCATAAACGTCCACTGCTGGGAATGGGTCTACCAATTTAGCCTACTATACCAAGCTGGCTAGACGGGTTGGTATAGGGTTTTATTTCGAATTTTCCTTTTCTCGCAGTGCTTTTGTTGCTGTACAAAACCCACGAGTTGAAATGGGGTAGAGACATTATGTATTCATAATCCATCACTACATGTAGGCTTCACCCGCACTACCTGGAGCCGATATCGTCTAGAACGGTAAGGTTTCAGCGGTCATTCCTCCCACGTACGTGCCGGCTCTGGGGTGAACTTCCTACAGCGGTGTTTCCTGAGCGCTATGACATGTCCTTCTTCAAACGAGGTTTAATAACATCAGGTGGGCCGTCTGCTCGTCTGCCACTTTAGGCAATAAAAAAAAAAAAAAACATGTACCAAACTATATTTGGAAATACCGAAGTATTTCTATAAAGTAGCCATATCTAATCTATGTGCTAAACAAACTTGACATAATTTAAAAACATAATTAGAATATTATAATTTGCAACACCAAACTGTGACTTTATTATACAATTAGAATTGCTAATTTGTTAAACTAATTTACACACTTAGCATTAAATAATTATGTACATTTAATTAAAATATTGGATACGTAAGTCATATGACATTCATATTCATATATTTATTGTAAGTCAGATTCAAATTGAATACTAAAGTCTTTTGAAAATATAGCGAAGTCCAAATTACCTACTGAAATTAGAAAAACGTGCCAGCCCTACTGCGTCTATACAAAAATGATTGATTAATGTTTTCAATTACCATGTGATTATTTGTCAAGGGTAATAAGTAGAGCATTGAGTTGATATAGGTATTTCCCATGGAAAACCGTAGCTTGGCATATTTAAGAGAACTTCAACGGGAGCATGTTTTTTTTTTTAATTCGACATTTTTCAATTCTATCTACTAAAAAGGGTGCCGCAACGAGAGTGTATTTGATTGCTACGAAAAAAGTCCAAGGCTTGATTCCCAGGTCGGGTAAAAACATGTCGTGTTTTTCTGTCGTAAAATTTCAGTTACAGCCCAGATTACATGAGAGCCATAGCCGGCGAAATATGAGTGTGATGTCTCTGCCGACCCTTTGGCGCTAATGGCGTGACGTACAGAAGTACAGTCATGCATCATGTCTGCATCATACATAACTATCTCAAAAGTGTTTTTTTCTAGTATCTAATGATCTTGTGAGGATGTTAGGATAAGATGGAAATGCTAGTATCAAGTGATTTAGTCTGGATGTTGGGGTAAAAAGGAAATCTCTTACAGAAGACAGTGTTGATATCTGGTAATTTATCTGGTAATTTACAAAGATTGCCAAACGGGTAGAGAAAGTCGCACGGGTAAAAAATTAAGTGAAACTTAGTGTGAAAGTGAAAGTGAATTACATTGGGCTGATTTGAAAATGATGAGATATATAATGATGATGATAGTTAGAGGCAATGTTATAAAATGCTGTCCGTGTAGTGACGGATTAAAAATACAAAATGTCACTACCCCATCTCAACCTGTGGGTCTCGTAAAAGGCGACTAAGGGAGAGTAACCTTATGCAGTGCCGGATTTATATTTTTTATGAGTGTAGGCCACTTTATTTCCGCCGCCCCATGTACATACCTTTCTAAAATAATAATTTTCCATTTGTAGTACTAACTAGCTGAGCCCTTTGGTTAATGTATACCTATTAATAAATCATAGTAGAAAAACGTCGTTAGACATGGCGCGTTCCTTGAAAATTTGAAAATTCGTTATTCTCTGAAATCAAGTGACCGTCCTCTGAAATCTGCCGCCCCTAGGACGCTGCCGCCCCTGGGCCGCGGCCTATACGGCCTATTTATAAATCCAGGACTGACCTTATGCAAACATGAGCACTGCTAGATAAGGAAAATTCGAAGCAAACCCTACACCAACCCGTCTGGCCAGCGTGGTGTGTAGTAGGCTAAATTCCCTCCACATTGTATGTAGGAGACCCGTGCCCAGCAGTGGGTCGTTTATGGGTTGTAATGAATGATGATGAAAATGATAAAGGTCAGTGACGTAGCTTGGTTAGATGTGCCCTGTATCAATTGTTGAGGGGAACCCTTCCGATAAATAAAAAACAAACACTCGCACACACGTCAGAGTCCTTGCTAATACCGGTAGCTACACCCAACGGTAGATAGTTGCTGATTTTTTAATTAGTATAATATATGGCAAACGAACAGACAGTCCACCACAGATGGTAAGTGAGTAAAACACAGAACAGAGATAGGTTTTATTGTTCTGTGGAGTAAAACGTTCGTCCATTTGGCAATGTTAGGAGCACAGCCAAGCGGCTGCCTAATCCCATAGCGAGCCACACATAACCATCCCATTTTTTAGGCGCAAATTGCAATTACCCTTTAAAAAAATTTGTTTTTTTTTTTTTTTTATTTGTTAAAAAAGACAACGCCCGCACTAGGGAACAAGCCCTGTGTCGCGGGGAGCTTTACAAACATGAAACTAACGAACACAAAGTAAACCCAGACTAGAAACAAATATCATCAATATCAAATATTTGTCTCGTGTGGGAATCGAACCCACGTCACCCAGCACGGCGATGTAGTGGCGAGGCGACCACCTTAACCACTACGCCACGGTGACAGTCAAATTAGGGGCAACTTTGCCACAGTACCATCATAGCCTTTTTATTATATGGCAGCATCTTAACATTGCATTGCTTCTGTGCCCTTGACCTTGACATTACTCGGCTTCTGCCTTCTGTAGAAAAAATAGACCATATTATTAATTCATAAACAAGTTTAATATAATGAAACGAAACCAATATTTGCGTAGCTAAGTCGCTTAGTTTATTTATTTTATGCAAATACAGAAAACTGGTATGTTGATGCAATGTATTAATTTGACCCAGTTAAAATTACTAAATAAAAAACATTATAAAAAAAAAATTAACACCTTTTAAATTGAGGAAAAACTGAAAAACAAAAAGGTAAGCGTTAAAAAACATTTCAAAATAAACTTCAAGTTTTAGTTGGAGACATTTTTACTTTATATTATTTATTAAGCATTAAGATTCCGCAAGCAATTCTGGGTGCAAAACAGTTCGTACATCAAGCAAACCGGTTGAATGAAATAATCCTAAATGCTAACAGTTGGTCAAATCAAAAACTCAACTATATCATTGAGCAATAGAGTGCAAAATTGTCTGTCACTAATCTTCGATTCATTAGGCTAAGAACCGCAAAGTTTTTGCTCAGTTGCAATCACAACATGACAACGACATGTAGTACACTTATAATCAGTGATTTATAATTATATTTGTGATATATAAACAATTTAATTTTGTATAAATAGTAAAGTGTAGTGTAGTTTAATGTCTAAAGTAAGAATATCCCCTTTTTTGAGACAAGTAAGTGAAAACCACACGTGAATTTCTTTTAATTTTTACTTTTTTGTAGAGAAACGAAAGTAAAATTGCAAAAAGTGAGATAAAATTATTTTTTTTTTTTTTTTTTTTAAGTTTTCGTTTTAGTTTCCCTTTTTTTTGTTTGTATTTAATTGTATATATAGTTTTAATATGTAAATAGATTTTTAATTTAATTATATATTTTGAAATACAATATAAAATTTTATTGTCGATGGTATATAATATGCTATAATTATAATTTATGTAAATGGTTCAACGCTTTGTTATGTAAAGTCATTGAGTATATTGCGGTCATTCTGTTGCATTGTAAACAAAATCTATAATTTTTTTTGTTTTCTTACTAGTCTAACCACCTGTTTGATCACTGGCAAATAAGTGCTAGGTAGCCTATATGACAGATTTTTGACATATTTTTCATATAAAATCTGTCAAAAAAGTCTCAGGTAGTTTATTAGACACTTATTTGAAGGTGGTGAAACTGGCTCTAAGTGTTGACTTACCTATATAACTTGTTCAGTATAAGGTTAGGTAGTATAAGGTTACATTAACCTCAATTAAAAATGATTCGAATTTTAAGTTAATAAACAAAAGATACACTTAATAATGATTTAATATCTATAGATTATATTGTGGGTTATAAAATTATTTGCGACTTATTTTTAAAAACTACCAACTTAAATAATTATTTAACTAACTTTTAATAATAATACTTAGTAATACAAATTTAATCAATATCTAACCATCGCAAAATGTAAAATATCTAACTATAAAAATAAATCACATTTCGAATTAGCAATAGATTTAATGATAATTTACAACCGTAAAAAATATTTACTATATTATATAAATCATAATTATTCATTTAATATATTCAATATAATATTTTGAATAATGTCAATTAACTAATAATGATATTGCACGTGTTTTAAAAGCAACTTCTTTAAAAACACGTGCAATTGAACAATGTAAGCCGGTACAGAGCTTCTAGTGTGATATTACGTTAAATATAGAAGAACCACATGGTATTGTGACGTAGTAGAAATTAATTAAGGAGTCAAGGACTGGTAGCTCATTCGTATCGACTGACGTCGGCCTCGAGACACAGAACAAGCTGAAAATATTCATAATCATTTGAAACGTTATTATTTTCAGCTACTGTACTTAGTTTACTCGTATTCACAATAATTATTTGTATTACTATATAATAATTTTGCTAGCCTTCTGGGCATATTCCCGTGTGAGCGTGTGACAATACAAATGTGACAAACGAATACTATGACGCCTAGCTCACATCACCATTTTTATTATTATTTATTTATAGCCTAATAGATAGTAATTGTAATTGTGTAAATATATTGTTTACTATATTATTTTATTTTATTATTATTTTGTATTTGTATTAACCCAATGTATGGAATTATTTCTGAAATAAATGAATTATTATTTAGTATTAAATAAGTAGGTTAAATTTAGTTTAAAATATTATACATATTAAAGTATCATAAATAAAAAAAATTGTTATGTTTATTATTTTGTTATGTTAGCGAAACTGTTGAAATGTTTGGTATATATTCACTTATAAACTTTCACGATAATATTAAAAATATAAAACGGGCATTTGCGGGATCATGTTTAGGTATTTACATAGCTTATTTTAATGTTTCAATCAGGTTTTTTAAAACATTATACAGCGTCATCTAGCTCAAAGTAAGCTAATTAAAAGCTTGTGTTAAGGGATCTAGACAATTATAATCATACATAATATATACTTCTAAATACATATAATAACTACCAAACTCCGAAACAAACCTTTGCACATCGATCGGATCGGATCGAAAATCGAGTCATGAACTTTCGAAAACAAATAGGGAACCCTATTTGACTGCCTGGCCTACCAGTCTAACAGGTTTCCTATTAGTATTAATAGGCTGCTGACCGCAAAGTTGTGAATTAAATATCCACATAGGACAAATATTAATTGTGCGCATTCGTAGAAGGCCGTAACTGAATGATATGATTTACGGCAAAAACGTGTCTAAACCAAGTCATCATACGATCACTTTTCCCATAACATCTGTTTTATGGTTTCTTCGTTCTTCTATAACAATGCAGAATTGTGTCCTAACTCTGATTATGTGTGCGTTATTTGTTTCTTTGTAACCTACTTGATAAGGCCTATTTGGAATCCCAACATTCGACTTAGTCGATTTCGATATCGCTATCGATTAGAAGCAAAATCAACTAGTAGATTCGGATATCGAGTAGCTGAGAAGGCTCTCAGGACTCGTTTCATAGCAATCAGGTGAAGAGGAATCACTATGCTAAGCTACTATTTTTTAAAAATCTGGCATCACTACATAGTATAAAACAAAGTCGCTGTCGCTGTCTGTTCGTCCCTATGTATGCTTAAATCTTTAAAACTACGCAACGGATTTTAAAGCGGTTTTTTAAATAGATAGAGTGATTCAAGAGGAAGGTATAAACTGGTATAAACCTTGCCCGCGTGGTATGTATTTTATACCTATAAAGGTATAAAATACATACCACGCGGTCAAGCAGCGGGCGGAAGCTAGTTGTAAATAAAAAAGAAAAAATAATGTTTATGTAAGTCCTGTACAGTAATAAATAACCAGATATAAAATATTTTAATACGTCACAGGACATTAAACACTATAAAATTTACTAAGCGAAAGCAAATATTCAATACTTTTTCTTATATAGGTATATTTTTTTTGTTGTCATACAAAAGCAGGAAAAGCTTGTGGTCCCGACAAAATTACCAGTCGAGAATAATAAACATGTTGAGGAATGCAACCTTGATTGTCTGGTTAACCTCTTTAATGTCATTAATGATTCCGGTATTATTCCTTCCGATTTAAAAATCCCAAGAAATGTAATGACCATCGAAGTATTTCATCATACTATGCGATTTAAATAAGTATGGGACTGTTAAATCAAGACGCCATTTTGTTTTCCATTTGAATACAACTTCATACCTTACAAGTAGGGTGTACAGTCGAGTTCATTAATATATTGGCACCATCATTAGATATTTTGGTTGAAAAGGGTGAGTACAACTTATTGCATAATGTACCTACAGCATATTTTATTGAACCATTCACATGAGGACATATATTTGATCCATAGGTTTGATATATGATATATTGAGCTTTTCAACGCTCACAATATTTTGAATCCTTAATGGTGCCAATATATTAATGAACTCGATTGTACAAAAAACGAAACACATTACAGTACACGGTTTGAAGATCTTTATTTTCTGAATAACAAAAAGAACATTAACAAAAAAAAACAATAACAATTAAATTAACTCTTGTAACAAAATAACATAACGAAACTAGATCATTATTGCCTATTTTATTTCTGCTAGCTGTACAAAAATGTGTTCATTGGACTGAAGTTTGCGGCAAATACTGTCAAGTGCGATCTCATACTTATTTAAATCGCATAGTACATAAGTTACGTAAAGCCGAATATAGGTACTCTATAATATTAGAGGTACTTTCGCAAGTAGCGCCTGTGAACAAAATATAGTGTACTAGTAACAATATAAATTAATTGCGCTGTCAATCCGCCACAGAGAAACATAGAACAATTATGTTTTATCATATTATAATTACATAACGTAGCGAACGTAATTAACTTTTGTATCTCGTGATTTTTTATAAACTTTTTTTTTGTATAAGGTAAGTATCGCCAGCTAGACTTTTTACCCGTTTTCGTTACTGAGAGTGATATACTTCCACACAGTAACATAGTAGTATTTTACATAATATAATATAAGTCTCTCACTCAATACTAACTCAATAATAATTTATCTATATAATATGATCTGTAGATTCTTTTTAGCTTTTTAGTATTGATAAATGAATATGAAGAGTTTGTATGTTTGGTGTAGAGATGAAACGAATATATTCATATTAGGTATGCATATTATAATACGAGCGACCCGTATTCATATTAGGTTATAGGAATGTCATCTATTAGGTTACTCGATATTAGTCAAGTATTAGCCAGAGACTACGCGAACGAATACTAGATATAGAGCATAATACTAAAACGTTCACTCCTTACCCTATTATCTGACTAATATCGAGTAATAGGTATGGTATTAGAATATGACGAAACTAATATATCCTATATTAGGATTATGCGAAATTGACCCTAATATAACATTTCTAGTTTGGTGCGTTGAACGGATTATCTCAGGAACTACTGGTCCGATTGAATTTTTTTTTGTAATCGATAGCTCATTTATAGAGCAAGGCTAGTAGCTAGTAGGTCAGTAGCCAGTCCATTAAATAACACTATGACAGACGGACCGATAGGCGGATAAAGCGAGACCTTAAGGGTTTCTTTTTTCCCTTTATGGTACGGAGCCCAAGATTGTTTTCTGAATAAGACACGTAATGGAGTCATAATAATAATATTTTACCACATTCACACAGCGCCATCTAGTCCGAAATTACGAAATTATATTTGCTTGTGTACTAAACTACTGATAGACTACTTAAATACATTTTTGTAAATACCATTATATTAGATAAATTACACCGAGACAGAACAAACAATCATGCTCATCACACAAAGATTTGTTCGTGGGTGGGAATCGAACTCACGACCTCCGGCTTAGCAGTCAGAGTCACTAACCACTAGGCCAACAGGCCAGTCAAAGGTTCTATAATCACAGTAATTAAAACATAAACACACTTGACAAAGTAATATATTTCTGAGTTGAAGCTGCTAATAGATGCGAAGTCACAGTAATGCCAGACGACCTCCAACTTAGAATATTGTTCACATTCTCGTATTGTTGCATCATTGGACATCGTAGTTGGTATATACGCAGTTGTTTATGGTGGTTTTTATGGGTTTCTTTGTACGTTGTTTAAAATTTAAAGAATATAATATAATAATAATATTCTACCACATTCACACAGCGGCATCTAGTCCCAAAGTAAGCAATTATATTTGCTTGTGTTATGGGTACTAAACAACTGATGTACTACTTAAATACATTTTTTTTTTGTATATACATACATATTATAGATAAATTACACCCAGACACAGAACAAACCTTTATGCTCATCACACAAAGATTTGTCCTGGGGGGGGATCGAACCCACGACCTCCGGCTTAGCAGTCAGGCTCACTAACCACTAGACCAACAGGCCAGTCAGATAATATAATTTGAGAGCGAGAAAATTATATAATTATATTTCTGTTAATAATATTTACAATTTAATTATACAAATAAATTTAACTGGCCGTCACCACTAGACCAACAGGTCTAGTGGTTTGTAACCCTGACTGCTAAGCCGTAGGTCGTGGGTTCCATTCCCACCCAGGACCAATCTTTGTGTGATGAGTATAATTGTTTGTTCTGTGTCTGGGTGTAATTTATCTATATATAAATAATATGTATGTATTTACATTTAAGTGTATGTATTTGTATTTAAGTAGTATGTCAGTTGTTTAGTACACAAGCAAATATAATTGCTAATTTGGGACTAGATGGGCCTGTGCGAATGGTAAATAAAAAATATTAAATTCATTACGTACAATTGATTAAACATTATAAATAAACATGAATATTTATACATTATTTTTAGCAAATAAACACCCTAGACCTCAACTCTATAACAACAATCTGTTAATCAACTTTGTCTAAAGGAAAGGCAACATTTTTAATGCTCGAAATGCCTCGGTGTCGGCCGCACAGGCGACATAAGTTATGTTAAATATATCTATAAACGAGCTAACTATTCAAGTATAGTTTACAAAAGCTATAGTTTACATAACCTATTAACAGCTATTTATTTATTTATTAAAAAAAAAACATTATAAGCTAACAGTGTGAACCAAATCGCTTACATGTTATACTACTTACCAAAATTCTTATAAACTAACTTACATTCTCAACAATAACAGCTTTATATATACATATTTATTATACCTATACCTATTTATTATAATCTAAGCACTTACATTGCAGCATACATAATTGAGATCAAAGTTATCACAATTTAGTAATTAAATTTTAAGTTTATTTATATCAGGAGATTTTAAAACTATATATTTATTTATATTACAGGGTTTTATCTATTATTTTACTTTTTAACAACTACTAGTATTGCACCCAAAGTATTACATAAAACTTAAATAAATACGAGTGTTTTTAGCCAACACTGCAATATGGTCAGAAAATATGTCTGTGTCTGCATTGGCTTGTAGAAATTTATTTATTAAAATAATAGCTCTGGCTGTTGGACTATTATGAGGCAACCTTCACGAGGGTGGACAGGCGAAGAGTAAGTGACTATTATGTGTGTAAATTTTCAGTGTTTCGTGACAGCGACAGTATGCTTCACGACGATTGGCCACGGCTCCATAGTGGGCTTCCCCGCCATCTTGCTGCCGCAACTCAAGGAGCCGGGGTCCCATCTCATACTCACAGAAGAAGCTGGTTCTTGGATAGGTAAGACAAATACTTTTATAGGTGTACTTCATTTCTATATAGATACAAACCCACACATTGATCACTAATAGCGGCCACTAAACGTGACCACTAGTGCGGCCACTTGTGTCGGCTACTGGTGGGCGCCCCTTTTATTATTTTGACGGTGGCCGGTGGCTGTGGGCCGAGCCGTTCGACGAAAAACGGCCACTAGTATAGACTGAACAAGAATTCATATTTGTCTAGTGTGGGACATCCCACATGTTAGTGGCGAGACGACTTTAAGCCACGGTCAAGAATCATCTCCTAACATTCATCATCATCATCAGCAACCCATTAAGTCCCACTGCTGGGCTCGGGTCTACTCTCCTCTAACTAGAGAGCTAACAGGGTTTAGACCATAATCCACTCACGCTGGCCTAGTGCGGGTTGGTGGATCTGTAATTCAGACATACTCATAGAATTTCTTCTAGGGTATGTGGGTTTCCTCACGATGTTTTCCTTCACCGTTAGCAGATGGTAAATCACTTGACTAGTACATATAAATTCCAAGTGGAATAGATTCCACTTTGTAGAATTTATATGTCACAAGGCAGTACCAATGTGGACATTGATACTGCCGGTCGGGATCGAAATCGGACCGTGTGATTTGCATGCCGGTCCCTTATCCATTCAGCCACCATCGCTTCTTATCTACTAACACATTGTTCTAAACCTTCCAGCATCGGTGACAGCGATCACCCTGCTGATCGGCAGCTTCATAGCACCTCCCATCATGGGCCGGCTTGGACGGAAGGTGGCTCACTTCGTGGTCATCGCCAACGTGCTAGTTGGCTGGCTGGTCATTATCTTAGCTAAGAATATAGAGGTATGAACGAACACTCTGTTTTGTAATTATTTTGTTTAATCTTACTAATATCATCAGCAACCCATTAAGTCCCACTGCTGGGCTCGGGTCTCCTCTTCTCTAACTAGAGAACTGAGAGGGTTTAGGCCATAATCCACTCACGCTG
Organism: Laspeyria flexula; assembly: GCA_905147015.1. NCBI lineage: Eukaryota > Metazoa > Arthropoda > Insecta > Lepidoptera > Erebidae > Laspeyria > Laspeyria flexula. Next base: position 1,364,667 of record LR989974.1, read on the forward strand.
GTCTAGTGTGGATTGGTGGATCAGATATACTCATAGAATTTCTTCTAGGGTATGTAGGTATCCTCACGATGTTTTTCCTTCATAGTTGGTAGATGGTAAGTCACTTGACTGTGTGAAACGTGTTCCACACGCTTACTGCCGGTCGGGATCGAACTCGGACCGCGTGATTTGCACTCCGGTCCCATATCGCTTATCTTTCTAATATAATAAATGAGAAAGTTAGGATGTATGAATGGATGTTTGTTACTTAATCATGCAAAAAAGACTGAAAGGATATGTATGAATATTAGCACACAAATAGATTATAGTTTGGAATAGTACATAGTCACATAAGCTAGTTTTTACCTACTTAAATATCACGAGGGCGGAAGCCTAGCCTACTTACAAAATGACATCCAATATTCGCATTTATAAAATAACACAAAAGGTGATCAATTAAAAAAATTTAAAAGGAATGCTGTATATATAAGTACATATGTAAAAAATTGCATCCAAATCAAGTCGCCAGTGAATAAAATAGCATTTGTAATGCATGCCTCTAGATCGTCCATATGATCATTATGGTATTCGAAGGTGAAGGGAGAAATGAAAGGCTTTTTATAAAGTTATAAATAAGTGTTTTTTTACAATATTGCCAGTCACTTGCTTAATTGATGATTGCCGCATAAATTATGGTTACGCTATATAACATACGTATTAAATAATCAACCGTGATCATGTTATTTCTATTGCAGCTAGTTTTTTTTTGTTATATTATGTAGGTTCTATCTCGTTGATAAGGAAATATGAGAAGGAGCGAATTAATTTTAATGTCAAAGTCCATCTTATTCTGTGTTCATTTAGAAACATAAAATTTTCAGGCCTCGGGGTCATTAATTGTTAAAACAACTTTATTTTTTAAGCTTTGGTACTAAGTACATACATAGAATAACTATATTAACTATTAATTAGTTAAATATATTATTTTTAATGTACCTTAAATTTCCGTTTGGACTTATACTTACTACCTAATACAAGTCCTGTATAACTAGTTATTCAAGGAAACCGTAAATGGATAACTGTTCTAGCTACAAGCTGGTCGTAATTACCACATCATTAATTTGATTCTTATCAATATAATTTCCGACCATTAAAATTAAAAATCAGGGTGACTGACCTCACAGACCATTTCCATGCGTGGATATCTTGCCATTCAAAGTCAAATCTTTTTTTCATTTTGATCACATACATGATACTTATGAACGTCAAACAAAGCCTCTCTTTTTAATAGTTACAATTTCAATTGGTTACAGTTTAAAATATCACAGAAAGGTACAGAACCAAAACACCATACTAAGTAAATCAAATTCAATAAAAACAATTAAACTTTAATTTGTTTTCGTCAAGAAGTATGGTATGTGGGATCATCTGATATTAGCGCGTTCGTTAGCAACATTTTAATTTATATCTCTTCTGCTTAATTAATCTAAACACATTTTCAATTGCAGACAATGATCTTCGGCCGTATCATCCACGGTATGTCCTTCGGTCTGATGTTGCCACTTCGGTCCGTCCTAATTGGCGAATACACCAGCCCCAAGAACAGAGGCGCCTTCCTCACGACCATCTCAGTCACTCAAGCTTTCGGTATCCTTCTGGTACATCTCATTGGATCCATTGTCTCCTGGCAGAAAACTATTTTCATCGTCGTGTCATTTCCAGTATTAAGTTTACTCATGACATTTTTCACTCCGGAAACTCCAAGCTGGTTAGCGGATAAAGGAAAGTATGATAAATGCAGAGAAATCTTCAGATGGCTTAGAGGTGATGATGAAGATGCAGAATTGGAAGCAATGATTGCTGCCAGAGTCTGCAAATCTAGCAGAACACCTATAACGAATTGTGGAGATTTGATGAGACTGCTAAAGAAGAAAGAGTTTTATAAACCAATAGTCATAATGATCCATAGTTACTTGATGGGAGAATTCTCTGGTGGCGCTCTAATGTCCTGCTATTCAACGACTGTGATCACTCTGATGGCAGGTCCAGAAGTAGATGCTCATTTCTGGATGGTAGCTTTAGATGTACAGAGAAATATTTCCAATGTAATAGCTGTTTATGTGGTTAATAAGGTCAAGAGACGAACCATGATGCTGAGCACTGGTAGTCTTTGCATATTGAGCAGCATAGCTATTGCTATATATGTTTATATGAAGCATATTGGAGTACTAACTTATACGGAGCCATGGATACCTATACTGCTTATTAATATCCAGTTCTTCACAGTTGCTGTGGGCATGGTGTGTCTACCTTACGTCATAGCTGGAGAAATATTTCCTTTGGAGTACAGAAGTGTGGGCGGCAGCATCAGTATAGTTTCTATAGCCTGTGGATACTTTTTAGTCACGAAGACATTCCCAGCTTTAGTTGGAGCTATTGGTCTTCATGGGTCCTATGCGGTGTACGCTGCAGCGATGTCGTATAATCTTCTGATTGTGTGGGCTCTACTACCAGAGACCAAAGGCAGGACGTTACAAGAAATCGAAGAATATTTTAGAGGGAAATCGTTGAGTGTCGAGGAAACGGAAACCAAGCAGGCTTTGAAAGATAAAGAAAATATTGAAAAGGCCATCAGTTGATAGGTCATTGATATTTGGTGTGCGGCATAAGAACAATGAAGAATAAATAAAATGAAAAACCCTTTAGGGTTTGTCAGCGTGATGCCAATGATGAATTCAGATATAAGTATAGTAAGATTTATATGCGTTTGCTCAATAATGGCATCCTAATTTTCGAAATTGAGCACAAAACATGACAGAAACTTTTACTCAGGGTTCCCAAAATCTTTATTGTAAGTAAAGTTTGCGATTATGTGGTGTTAATTACTCTGTAATTTTGTATATTTGTTCAATAAATGATAGGACCACAGAACAGAGATGGGTTTTTGATAAGGTAAAGGCACCTATTACGGAGGTAGTCAAAATCGGCTCCTATTACGGATGTATTTCTATTTTCGAGTTTTATTCCTGTCTTTCTTAGTTTAAGTTTATTCTAAATTTATTACTTCATGGCATAACTGAAGTTTGCAAGTATAGCACATTGACAACACAACAAGATCAATCAGTTTGTGTAACGGCATCGACGTAAGAGGGGTTTCCATACAAACGCGGAACGACAAAAGTAAGTAGTTACACTAATATTTAGAAACTAAGATTTTCGTATTAATAAGCCGTTCAAGTTTGTTTATGTGTTATTTATAGCATTTTCTTACTATTACACTAACTATTTAAATAGCTTGTTTTATATTTGCAACTCGTTTTATACCCAAAAAATAAGAAATAAAACACCGCCGTAATAGGATACGAATTTTATAGATTAATCCTAATTCGGTGGTATAACTCCGAAATAGGAAAAGTACTGGGCATGTTTAATTGTTTATAACTTTCAAATTATTAACTTATTGACTTAGTTCCAAGTTTAGTTGAAATAATTATATTATTAATCTCATAAATTAGAAACCATATTCTGCGGTATGTGTTTTTAATTAGAAATCTGGTTAAATATGAAAACTGTTGAGTACAAAATGTTGGTTTCTTAGAAGGGGTAAAAATAGGAAGGTGTATTTTAATTTATCACAAATCATTTATTTTGTATAACTGTTGGCTGAGTTTTACACATCTGAACCAAAAAACTGTTATCTTTTGATTAAGCATTTACACTCTTTTGTTTATCGAAATTTTTAACGGTCAGAATTAGGATTATTAAAAACACTAGTAGTTTTCCTATTACGGTGGTAGTTATTTCCAGGTAACTCTGTGTTAGGTTCTATGATCTCCTATTACGGCCCTACTCATCATGGAACATAAAATTACAAGTTTTAGGGTTTCGTAAATAAATAAATAGTATAATTTATTTTTGTGGATTCTTATTTGATACTTATGCATGTTTTTTTGATAAAACCAGAAGCGATAAAAACTTTTAAATTTATGTTACTTTTACAAGCTTTCTATTAACTTGCAATTACTACTTAATATGTAACATTTGTTTGTTTTTTTTTGTTTCTTTCAATTTAACTCAAAACTACGAGACCGATTTAAAAGTTCTTTAACCGTTTGAAAGATACGTCTTTACCGAGTAACATAGGCTACCTATATTTATTTCTAAAAATATTTAGGGATCCCTACTAAAACTTGTAAAATGTAATCATTTTGTAACCATGTACCAATTTCAAAATGTAAAATCTATATAAATTTTAAAAGCTTGAGGCACTGATATTACTTATATGCCATCAGTTATGTAGGTTTACTATCTCATATTTTACTGAACGTAAAAAGAAAGATCAATCTTATTTTAATAACCTGAAACTCTTTTTAAAACGCGTGTGTGAATGCACGGTTATACTATATTTGTAAATTTTATGAAAACTGAATGAAACATTTATATCATTTAATAAATATTATTTGTACGGAACTTAAATGAATATAATTTCTGACCCTCCGTATTAGGAGCCGTCTACCGCCGTAATAGGCTCTGACCAAAATTTTACCTCCGTATTAGGGAAAATCGACCCGACTATTTAAATATTTTTTTAAAATAAGAAATATCATGGAAAGTAACATAGACTCAACAGCAATTCAAAATATAAATTCCACTTTTGAGGATAAAATTTGTATGCACCTTTAAAAATGCTTAGAAATGCTTATTTTTGTTTCTTACTTTCAAATGTTGCGAAATACCTCCGTAGTAGGTGCCTTTACCTTAGTACTTATATACTTACTTTAGTACTTAAGCACAAGTATTTCTTAAATATTTTAACAGCTGCACTAAAACTATCTCTGTTCTGTGGCTGCACTTGACAGCAAGCATTTTTGTTACATTTTGTGATTTGTCAGATATTTTTAGGAAAAGTCCAATAAACCATATACTTAATTATAAATAAAATAAAAATGTTTTCCTTTAAATGTCTCAGCAAAGTAATAATCTGATCATTGGAAAACGAGTCTTGAGATTCAGAATCTAATATTCAGTAATAATAACTACACGAGTACTGTTTTCGGATTGTTTCCTTTACTTGTGCAACTAGATATTGTTTCTTGCCAATTTTCATGATTCTAGGTCAATGGAAAGTACCCTGTAGGTTATAAAATACATCACCAGCAACCCATTAATGTCCCACTGATGGGCTCGGGTCTCCTGTATCTAGTGTAAAATATTCTAGATACAGGAGACCCTTTAGATATCTTTGTGTGATGAGCATGATTGTTTATTCTGTGTCTGGGTGTAATTAATAATAATATAATATTATAATAATATTCTACATAATATTCATCACACAAACATTTGTCCTGGGTGGGGATCGAACCCACGACCTCCGGATTAGCAGTCAGGGTCACTAACCAACAGGCCAGTCAATTTATTATGTGCGTATTTACAAAAAAAAAATATCAGTTGTTTAATATCCATAATACAAGCATACCATGATTGCTTAATTTAGGACTAGATGGCGCTGTGAGCATGTTGTAAAATATGATATTATTAGATATTGTTATACATAAATATGAATACTAGTTAAAGTTAATGATCATGACATTGATCAGGAAGTGGATCGATCTTGACAAGTTATCATCCTATTATCAGCTAAGTACTTCACGCACTAAATGATAAGACTTCACGCTACTTCTATCCTGCCTAACTGATAAAATCAATATATAACATGATGAAGTTATGAATGAAAGGTGGAAATTAAACGACACACAAAAAAAGGGTCAATACTTTTGACCAAAACCATTTTATGTATTTCGATGTCACATGTTAAATGTCAGTGACGGATTAAGAATACATAATGTCACTACCCATCTCAACCTGTTGGGGTCGTAAAAGGCGACCAAGGGAGTAGTAACCTAATGCAAACAAGAGCACTGCGAGAACAAAAAAATTCGAAACAAACCCTACACCAATCCGGCTGCCCAGCATGGTATAGTAAGCTAAATTCCTTCCATATTCTTTGGAGGAGACCCGTGCCCAGCAGTGGGACATTTATGGGTTGAAATGATGATGATGATGACGACGATAGAAACTGTAATATTTTTATGCTACATAGTTACGTTCTCCGGTTACGATAGATATGTATGTACAGTCAACGTCAAATAGTTAGTGACATTCAAGGTATTCAAATTTATAGACGCAACCAAAAAATCAATAATATCGGTACAAGCAAAGTTCGGTACAAGTTTCTAATGTGATCCACATTTTTGAACACTTGGATGCTTGGATACCATTAGCCGTATGACTGTAACCATATTTATGGCGGTTTGATTGAACCTATCTATATGACATTTTAAGCGTCTCGACTTATGAGCGCGTAAATTGTTGACAACAATATGGAAACTTAGTTTGTACCGATATTATTGACTTTTTGGTTGCGTCTATAAATTTGAATACCTTGAGTGTCACTAACTATTTGACGCTGACTTTACTACGCATAGCCGATTTCCAAACAATGGAAATATTACGCGAGCATATATTTTTAGCGATACGCGTGATAACAAATTTACCTAATAATTATTTTTCGAACAAAAATAACTTAGTATGTTTAGTAGCTACTTACTCGATAGTACGACGTATATGTACTGATTTACAGTACGCATTTATTACTCACGAAATAAAGTCGTAAATTGTGTAATTGTTTGTTTTAAAATTAAATACTTAATATATACCTTTATTAGACGTAACTAAAATGTGTGTATTAGAAGCGATCAAGACTTTTTTTGAAGATTTTCTATTTGATAGTGTGCAGTTTTAGGTGTAACAATCAATGACATACAGTAGCTATAATAAGTTCCATTTTAAAAAATAATGGCAGCCATAAGGTTGAACAGATGTAGTTTTCCTCCTCATTTTTGGCATACAAATAACTTTGGGATTAGAGTGACATAGATCTCTTCCCTAAAAACTTTTTAAATAATAAATGAGCTTCTGTCGATGCATTCACCCACGTAGAGTGATATGTCAATAAAAAGTAGCCTATATCTTTTTCTAAATCATAAACTACCTGTTTGTAAATTTGCTTAATCATCGACTGAGTAGTTAAGGCGTGAGAGCGTTACAAACAAACATACTGTCTTATAGGTACTCGTATTATGAAAAAAAAATTAAAGTAGGTATTTGGAATCTATGGTTTTGTTATATTTTTTATGCAAAGTTATTTAAAACACGTTACATACGTTCTTAGGGCCATAACACACAGCTACTTTTAGCATTGGCGATCGGCGATTATGCGTCGGCATTCATGCTGCATCGCGTCTTGACGACTCTCTACGTTCCATTGCAGTATTAAAATCGCGCGTGTTAGAGATTCCGTCGCTACATTAAGTTTCTACATGAAGCAAAAAAAGGACAGCCGAATTGAGAACCTCCTCCTTTTTTTTTGAAGTCGGTTATAAAACGCCTAAGGATTGTACCACATCTAGTCGCACGGAATCATACTTTTTTATGTTTCTGTCCCGTTCTCTCACATAGAACCGTCATATACTAAAGCGAGAACGAGAGAAAGTGCGGCCGCACGAACTCGGCTCTCACTCTGTATCTCGCTCTAGTAATTCTGACGGTTCTAAATGAGAAAAAAGGATAGAAGCATAGGAAAGTGTAGATCGTCCGTGTAGTCACGGATTTAGAATATAAATAATGTCGCTACCCCATTTTAACCCGTGAGTGTTTTAATGGCGACTAAGGGAGCAACCAGACAAGAGCACTTCAAGAAAAGAAAAATTCGAAACAAACCCTATACCAACCCGTCTGTCCAACATGGTATAGTAGGTTTAATTCCCTTCACATTGTTTGGAGGAGACCCGTGCCCAGCAGAAAGACGTATATGGGTTGGTATGGTGATGATGATAGGAAAGTATGGGGTTCTTCAAAAAAGTGTGAATAGGTGAAATGAAATGAAATGAATGAAATGAAATCTCGTTTATTCATCTAGGTTACAACGTAACACTTATGAAAGTCACAAGAATGTAACAGGTTATCCGAAAAGTAGCCAGTTCGCTGGTTTCTTAAGGGTCGGCAACGCGCTCGTGATACCCCTGGTGTTGCAGGCGCCCATAGGCTACGGTAACCGCTTAGCATCGGGCGGACCGTACGTCTGTTTGCCACCAAAAAAAAAGTGCCCCAATGCTAAAAGCAGTTAGTCTGCATCGGCCCTTATTCGTTAATAATAACATAACAGACTGATATCTAGATTCTAGATTGTAAAATTATAAAGTTTGAGTCTGTCGCAAGTGAACCTAGATATTGCCTGACGCGACTAAGTTAAGCACTTTATACATATGTGACCTTAATATATATATCGGTAATACATATTTGTCAATTCAGTTGTGCTCTGTGAGTCGTTTTGTTGATACAAAATAAATATTTTTTAAAAGAATTGACTGTTGAAGTAGTGATTTATAGATGACATGTTTTGTGGTTATAAACATTGTGGTTTGAAGTGATTTTACTGTTTGAAATGACATTGGAGTAGCAATAGAACAGCTGTTGGAGTCTGGTCAAAAATGACGACCGAAAAACGCCGGATGACACCATTTTTAAAACAGGTTAGTAATTTTTTGTTGAATTGAAGTATTTTTTATTATTACAGGCGTGCAGGCTAATATTACGATCTGTCTAATAGGACAATTAATAATTAATACACACATATAAAATTAAATTAGCCTTATATATTGATACCCTAATAAAGAAATACAGTTGAATAACTTTTATTAAAACATAAATCTATAATATTTTTCCATAATATAAAAGATTTTTTGAAGAACTTTTTATTCAATTATAATATATCTAAATTGAAATCGTCTCCATGTTAAAAGATATCAATTTTTATTCAGAATATTTTTTATTTTTACATTTTGTTTTTTAAATAAAGGTTCTGTTTACCTTTAGTCTCAAGCTATTTAAAAATTAGAATAATTACCTATACAGATCTAAACGTATTATACTTACAGCAAAACGCAGAACTAATGAATCACAATATTCCTAAACATTTTTATTGCGTAACTTTTCATCTATTATTTCTAACCTTGTACTCTTATCATAATACGAGTCAATCAAACCACTACACGCAGCTGTGATTGATTTCACGAGAAAATAAATACATAACATTTCTTCTGCTGTCTTCTTTGAAACACACTTGCACAATATGTAGTTTGAATCCTAACCACGTGTCATTCTTGTATTTTTCTGTCACTATATAACGATCCGATTGATATGTTAATTGATTAGTCATGAAAAATACTACACGCACATGACGTCTAAAATATAGCAATGATGTTCTTGTGCCAGTATTGAATCTTAGCCATATAATGTAATTGTTACTTCTAATATTAGTTAAATTTGTGCTGTATTTGGACTTGCAGTTTTCTGTGATATTTGCCCCGGCAAATATCTATCTACACTGTCTGTATGGATAAACTTCTAAACATACAAAGTGAAGGAAAAATCTATGAAACTAGCGTCATCTGGAAGAAACTTTAATTATAAAATAGTTTTATGTAATAAATCCTAGATGGCGTTGTATAACATTTTAGATCTAAAAGTTTACTGTCCTTGACAGAGATGGCTCTGTATTCAATGTAATTAACATAAACAGTATTCTATTCTTTCGTTTGCAAAACAAACACGTTCATTCAGAACTTACTTGATTTATTTTTAATTATACTATATGACTTGCTTTTATCTGATTTATGAATAATGAATTTATTCAAGAAAATAACTCTGTACAAAGAGTGCAAGTATTATCTGCTGTGAATTAGGTAGGTAGGTCTTTTATTTATCCAAATTAATTATCGTATGTGATCATTTTTAAATTAAATAATCACGTTAATGAAGAATCCTTTGAGGTAGAGAACGAGAATTCAATTTTTTTCCCCTTTCTTTCTTAATACTGTCTTATTTTATGAATATCATAATTGGTATTACAATTATATATGTTTTAGTCGGTCCTTTAAAATAATAATTTTACACCTCGATTTTCTATTCCCTTTAGTAACATGTCGGGTTTCACCAGCGCTTTCTATAACGACTGCATTTATCTCCTAATGTATAAAATACAAAACTCATACATAAATCAATAATTACACATATTATAGTGTACTAAATATAAAGCTGAACAATGAATACAACTGTTTCAGTGTTTCGTGACCTCAGCAGTGGGCATCAACCTTATCGGACATGGCAGTCTCACAGGCTTCCCAGCGGTACTGTTACCGCAGTTCGACCAGCCAGATTCTGATATTGTCTCCAGCAAGACCGCCGATTCCTGGATAGGTAAGATGTCATTATTTTCAAATTTTCTTAAGGTACTTACATAAAGTTTCCGTTTTGTTTGCGAACATGGACGTTTATGGGTTGAAAGGACGATGATGAATGATGAAGAAGCCACTAGAGGAGCAAATATTGCACATGTCTGGAGAAGATAAAGTTGACTTTAGCAAGCTTTTACATCCGAATAAAATACATCCAGACACAGAACAGCTATTTGTAGGCAACTTAAATATTTGTCCTTGTAGGAAAGGTGCCTACGAGTACGACCATATCATTAACCGTTACGACCACTTTATCAGTGACTATAACAATTAGATTAACGATTGTTTTAAACATTTCCAGCATCATCGTTGGCGATAACCCTCTTCATAGGTAGCTTTATGGCTCCGCCAGTCATGGACCGCTTTGGCAGGAAGTTAGTACACTACATCGTAAGCGTTTCTTCTGTTGTGGGATGGCTCATCACGGTCTTCGCGAGTAGCATCGAGGTAATTCATTTTACAAGTATATAGCAGATGAACTTGCAGTTAGCACCGCCTATGGACTTCACAAAGCTTTACAATTAAACCTACTAGCCTTGGTGTCGTAAGAGATAATCTCCAAGATTACAGCACGATTCTCTAAAGGCTATTTGCATATTATGTGTAGAAATGTAATAAAATAACATCTGTGTGCGCCCGCCAAGACGAACAAAAAGAAGGTGGGCACAAACTAACTTTTTCGAACCCCATAGCTTATTCCCAGATAGCACCAGAGAGCCAAAATTTGTCTTCTTGTCACCACAAATGCCAACAGGCTTATAAAAAGATAAACTTGTTGCAGGTAATATTGCTCGGAAGAGTTATCGGAGGACTGTCTTTTGGGATGATGATGACCCTCCGCTCAATTCTCATCGGAGAATACACCAGTCCAAAAAATCGCGGAGCCTTTCTTACAACAATATCCCTCACTCAAGGCTCTGGGATCTTTTTCGTTCATCTCATTGGATCTCTTCTCAGTTGGCGTAAAACTGCTCTGATCTGTCTTTTCCTGCCATTAACGAGTCTCATCATGACTATCTTCATGCCTGAATCTCCAAGTTGGCTTGTCTCTAGAGGAAGGTACGACGAGTGTAAACAAGTCTTTCGCTGGTTGAGGGGTGATGAAGAAGAGCATGAGTTAGAAGCCATGATCCAAGCAAGAGTTGAGTTTCAAAAAGCAAATGTAAACAGGAAAACTCTTCAAATTTTTGGAAATATACGTAAGCAGGAGTTTTACAAGCCAATTATTCTGATGCTGCATATGTATGCCCTCGCACAACTTTCTGGAGCATCTATTACAGCTACTTACTCTACGACTATTATAAAACTTATTATGAACCCTGAAGTCAATGCCGACGTGTGGATGGTAGTTCTTGACACCGAAAGAATAATCATTAATTCGTTAGCTATTTATATTATAAATAAAGTGAAGCGTCGTACTATGGTCCTGTTAACTGTTGGTTTGTGTATAGTCAGCCTTCTTGCTATAGCAACCTATGTGTATTCCAGAAGCTCTGGCTTCTTAACTCATGATATACTTTGGATACCTGGCAGTCTGATGATTTTGCATTACTTCACGATATCTATCGGCATGGTGCCGTTACCAAGCGTGATTGCTGGAGAAGTATTTCCTTTGCAATATAGGAGCATAGCTGGCACTCTCAGCTTAGTTTCCATATCCGGAAATATGTTTCTGGTACTGAAAACGTTTCCAGCGCTTGTGGAGGCTGTTGGAATTTCTGGAGCGTATGTCTCGTATGCTGTGTGTCTGATGTATTGTATGATTGTTGTATGGTTTTTGTTACCTGAAACGAAAGGTAGAACTCTACAAGATATTGAAGATGAATACAGAGGAAAAGTAGTAGTTAAGAATTCAGAAGAAATGGTATCATTGAAAAGAAACTCTGATGAAAAGAATGAAAAGTGTAAAGAAGAAAATGGAAAAAAATCTTCAGTATAAGTGATTCTTCAACAGATTATAAACAGGATTTCCTCACGCTTCCACTTTGTTACAGAGAGGATAAAACCTTTTGTCTATGTTTCGTCTTTTTACCTGACTACCGTAGAAAAGAACGGAATTCATAATCTTAGCTCTCTCGTAATTCTCGAGTACAGCTTACAGAATATAGCGTCATAACAAATTAGTTACAATCTTCGACGTTTGTTCAGAAGAACGAACCACCTGAAAGACTTATCAGCATTATATATAGGTCACAAAAATGTAGTATCAACAAACAAACAAACTTTAGATATAGATAAGTATATATTTTATATATGTACTCAAATTTTAATTTTATAAAGTAGTACTGTAGAGTATGCCTGTTTAGTTGAATACTATGATCTCAGGAACTACTCGTTCGATTTGAAAAATTCTTTTAGTGTTGGATAGCCCATTATATAGGATATCTAACATCACGCTACGGCCAATAAGAACTGAGCAATGGCAAAATAAAAACGACGGGAGCGAAGCCCCGCGTGACTTCTTTTATAAATAAAGTCGTTATTTGTGATGTGTAATTAATTATTATTAATAGTTTATACATTAATCCTTAGGCCGGACTCTACCAAAGCAAAGAAGAAAAGAAAATACAGGATTTGTGTTAAAAATTACCAATATACTCAATATTGGTAATTTTTCAAAAAATTTCAATATTTAAAATATTTATCTAGTAATGCTGCACCTAGGTTCACCACATCTAATAGTGTGAAACATGTAATACTATAGGAATAATCTTAAACAGACTGGATAAAGTAACACTTAAAGACAAAGCGTTTATTTCTTTTTTATCTTCCGATTATAATCATTGTAGGAAATATCAACGACCTCATAACTACAATCGCATAAACCGTTATAAACCTAATCATCTGGTAGCACACGCTTACAATAAATGCATCTGATATCAATATACATAAGTAATACATAGATGATAAAAACAATAACTGCATCTGAAATCGATATAACATAAAATCAAGCCATTTTTCCCTAAGAGGTAGGTAAAGTTTATTATACCCCATTTCGTCATAATTGACGAAATCTTACGGTATCTATAGGTATATAGGTTTACAAACCCTTTTATAAGCAATAGAGAGCGAATCCAGACTGATTGATTGAAAAAAAAAATTTACCTAATCCGAGGTTCGAACCCGAGATCTCCTGCGCAGAAGACGTTAGATAGCTAGGTATATGCACACCCACTGCGCCACCACAATCTAAACTATTTCGGAATTTGTTTCATCATAAGTCTATTCTTTGCAGCCATAGTCACGCTAGTTGATTCCTGAACGTAACACTCTTATACCCTCTTATTACAATATATGGACTAAGTATTAAACCAGGTTTAAATTGACATAAGCCATTGGTTTAGTGTCAAAGTTGTCAATTTAAACCTGGTTTAATGCTTAGTCTGTATTTTATAATAAGGGGGTTAGTGTTTGCCACAGGTAATATTTAGCATTTACTTCCTTATAAAACGCCTACCTAGAGACATGCCCTGTGTCGCGGGGGACTTTATAAACATACAATTAATAGACACAAACTACACAAACATAAAACTAAAATGTATGAATAACATCAATCCATACATATTATAAAAGGCTTTGCCCTGACTGACTGACTGATAGACAACGCACAGCCTAAACCGCTGGTCGTAGCGACTTGAAATTTGGAGGGTGTGTTTGTCCTAATGTCTAGAGGTGTACTAAGAAAGGGTTTTTTTAAATTCAACCCCTAAGGGTGTGAAAAGGGATAAAAACGACTGTATGAAACTTCTTTGTTTTTTTAGTTTTAGATTTGAAAATTTGTTTTGGGGTACTACTATCAAAATAAAAAATTTCCTCATTAATATTTTTGACAAGGGTGGCTTTGGTAGGGTGAAATTGGGGATGAAACGTTGTATGAAATTATCTTTGTTTTGAAGTTAACGTTTTGCAAATTCGCGTTTCGCGGGCAAAAGTTAGTATAATATAAGTGTTATTATCTCGTGTGGGAATCGAGCCCACGTCACTCGGTTAACCGCTACGCCATGATGACAGCCTGCTTGTCTGCTTACCTCTTTCCTTTGTTTTCCACCCACTCGACATCGAGAGATAACGTCGTAAACATCACTTAGTTCCTTCATTGTTACAAAAATGTGATATCTTACAATAATGAGTGGATATAAGGGATAATACACATCATTCTGTTGCCATTGATTTTATTCCTACTTTTTGTTATATAAAGACAGTGTCACATCCGTGTAGAGACGGATTAAGAATACATAATGACACTACCTCATTTCTACCTGTCGGTGTCGTAAGAGGCGACTAAAAAAAAAACTGCGAGAAAAGGAAAATTTGAAACAAACCCCCGTACAAACCCGTCTGGCCAGCGTGGTATAGTAGTTAGGCTAAATTCTCTCCACAATGTTTGGAGGAGACCCGTGCCCAGCTGTGGGGCGTTTATGGGTTGTGATGATGATGAACACTTGTTGGATTACCCATAATGAGATAACAATTTACTCGTACATAGATATAATTATCATGATCCGATCTTCTTAGCGTATGTACTTGAGGCAGAACCTGATGTTGGAATGTCTCTAGTCGCCCACAAAGCTTCCAACTTGACTTAACGACTACCACATTAAGTGTCAACCGGAACGAATGGCTTTACCTGTTTTCCGAAGCACGGAGACGCTTGAAAATTGCCGAACGTTGCTTTTCTCTTTTGTCGAAAATTGGGGAAAATCTTAGTGATTCTTAACTCAATGTCACTCACTTCAACAGTTGCAGTCGCAGGTGCGGAAAATATGGGTGATTGACCTTTCTACTCTTAAAACATTAGATTTTCTTCAACATAAAACACATTGTCACTGTGGTAGTCGCCTCGACACTAAAATCACCGTATCGAGTGACGTGGGTTACGGGTGGTGGTGGACACGAGACAAAATATATTATTGTGATTCATAGATACTGAAATTAAAATTGATTATGACTCTAAAAAGATTGGAGTGTACTGATATATTTGTATGTTTATGAAGTTTCCATAGTGTAGGCGCTGTCTTTAGAAAATGCTAATTTGTAATCGCCCTATTCAATATTTATCCAGCGATAATACTCAAATACTAGCTAAGAATAATGACGATAGTAATAATCTCTTTATAATGAGGCAATTAGTAACAAAAAGCATTACTCGTAAGTCGTATCACGACCATAAAATATAATCAAGCGATAATATGAATATCTATTTCTATATACAATGTTTTTTTTTGTTTGCCAAGCTAAGTACTTATATCTTTTTCACGTTCTAAACTATATGACGCAGATTTGGCTTGGAGATGTTGCACTCAGAAATTAACTCCTAGCTGCGCAATCGAACAAACATCGGCATAGGTACGCTAAGTTGGAATACAGAACGTGAAGGCCACAATAACTAATTTTGTTTTCCTGCTGGTGAATAATTTACTGTGATAGTGTCCAGAGCTTTTTGGGGAAGGAAGAAGTTTCAAGAGTTTGCAAAGTGGACGTGACACCTCTGATCATGTAGGCGTCCATATCCTACGGTAACCGCTGATTAGCCGTACACCGGTTTGCCAATGTCGTCGCGGTATAAAAAAGTTGTTTTTTGATGATGTGCCATGTGGACACATAGGTGTCTTTTGCACAGGAATCTACTACTGAAGACTGCTATTCAGCACCAGGATCACTACGCTTACCAGTACTACAAAGCTACCTTTATTTCTTTAGATAAAAAATGTCTGCGTCCTAGCAAGATATTTCTTAGTGAAAAAAACATCAATAAATTTAGCGACTGTGCTATCAACCTATCGTGCAAATCATATCGTCATGAAAGATATTATTTTCATAATCGGTTATATTGTGTATAAATAAGGAGCGTAGGACGTTTGGAGTTAGTGCCGATTCGTCCTAAGATAATGATGTGTATAATCGTCAAGTGCAGTTAAAATGATAAAAGCTAAGCATTTGCATTACTACGAATATGTTCCTAGTCGATTAAGTTATAATATTAAGTGAAATAGCTGTATTAAAATGAGTTGTATTTGAATAAAATTTTATATTTTCACAAGTGATATTAATAATAGTATATATATTGTTAAGTTGTTTTAATGTGATAATTTCAATGTTATTGTGCTGTGAGTGAGTGACCGTGAAACATGTCTAAGAAGAGTAGATTTACGCCGTTTTGGAAACAAGTAAGTTTGTTCTTAAATTTATATAAATATAAGGCATTTTTGTGTAATTTTTTTCATTAACCAAACAAAAATTATTAGGTAGGTTTTTGATATTAATATGAATAAAATACGAATGTTTAAAAGATCATCTGAGAACGATTGGCCCAACAATTTTTTTCTTTCATACAAATCGGAAAATTCATTAAAACGTCGGCTATTTGAGTGCTGTTTTTGTATGAAAATATAAATCATTTCCGTGCATAACCGAGACGGGTTGGTTAATTTAATAGTTTATTTTCTAAATGGATCTAGAAACTAATTTATTAACGAATAGAACTGTAATAGTTAGTCACTGAAATTTATGTGGTAAGTTTTCATTCTATGTTAATCATCTAGGTATTTTATGTAGAAATGTAGAAGTACGAGATGTTTTCCGTTCTAAAACAGGTTTTAGACCTCGTTTTAACAAGCGTAGTGTAGGACGCCCCCAGAATGTGGAGTTACGATCCTCGCAGGGTGGCTGGCAAGCGCTGAATGAGAGTAGCCGCAAATCATATTCAGTGGCGTGCAATTGGAGAGGTCTATGTCCAGCAGTGGACTATTACAGGCTGATGATGATTACATGTTTTTATTTTTAAAGATGATTGTGCAAATGTAACTAGCTAGAATACAAAAATATTATTCTAACTTACGAGTATGTACAAAAAAAAACTGACGTGACTGCCCGGTGGCGCAACTGAAGTGTGTAGGTATAGAATATAATAGAATTTATATTTTATAAAAGATACATCCGCGTATGATGACGGTTTAAGAATATGCATTGTCACTACCCCATCTCAACCCGCGGGTGTCGCAAAAGGCGACTATATACCTTATGCAGACAAGAGCACTTAATTGTATTTGTTAAGTTCTTTTACAAGGAAAGAAAGATGAAAAAATTAAGAATGTTTGGACATTCACAAACCGCCATCTAGTCCCAAACTAAGCTAATGCTTGTAATGTGGATACTAGACAACTGATATAATACATAAATAAAAAACTTATACATTTTCCAGTGTTTCGTGACAGCATCAGTTGGAAGCAACATCATAGGTCACGGCTGCGTTATTGGCTACCCAGCCATTCTGTTTCCGCAGCTGAGCAGTCCTGACTCCGACATTGTGTTGAGCAAAGCTGCTGCATCATGGATAGGTAATAAAACGTAACATTAACAACACCGCTGTACAGCTTTTGCAATTATAATTAGGCAGTACCAGTGTGGATTCCACTTTGTGGAATTTATAATGTACTAGTCAAGTGACTTACCATCTGCTAACGGTGAAGGAAAACATCGTGAGGAAACCCACATACCCTAGAAGAAATTCTATGAATATGTCTGATCCACCAACCCGCACTAGGCCAGCGTGAGTGGATTATGACCTAATAACCCTCTCAGCTCTCTAGATAGAGGAGAGGAGACCCGAGCCCAGCAGTGGGACTTAATGGGTTGCTGATGTCATAACGGCATCTCCGTGTCTGTACGCCAAGCCAAGAATTTCAGTTTGTTTTGTAAGAAGTAGATGTAAAAACACACAAGAGTAATGATTTAATATCATTATCTTGTACCTGTGTTATGTCGGCAATAGCCGTCGTCGACGCACAGGGCACGCCTGTTCTTGTCGAGTATAGATGACGATAGTGGCACGGAGAATGCGAGTAATTCATGTCCAATGGACGTGAACAGTTTCAGGAGTTAACTTATCGCTTTAGAGAAATATTTATGGTACTATCTTCCGTCCACCCACGGCTCAGCCCACATGGTATGTCAGTAAAAGAATAGCCAATGTACTTCTCGAAATTTTAGACAATTTTAATACGGAATTCCATAAATAACGGTTGGATGGGTATGGCTTAAAAGCGTAACAAACAAACTCACTTTATAAAGCTGAAGAATTTTTTTGTTTGGTTGAACACGCTAATCACAGGACAAAGAGGAAGGCTATAAGGCTATAACATCACGCTACGATCAATAGGGGCTGATTAGTAGCCAAACAAAGATCCACGGAAGCGAAGCTCCGTATAACATCTGGCCATAATTATCTGTGACTGTTAGTTATTACTTTAGTGTAAACCATTACAAATAACTTGCCTGATTGTTTGCAGCCTCAGCTCTTGGCATCACTCAGCTGATCGGTAGCTTCGTGTCCCCCCCTATCATGGACAGGTGGGGGAGAAAGGTGGCCCACCTCGCTGTCACTATGCCCGTACTCATCGGCTGGTTTGTCACTATGATGGCTACGAATTTTGAGGTAATTTTAGTCAAAATGATTTTTTAATTTTTAGAGCTTAACTTATTCGGCATTTCGACATTTAACTAACCTACTCGATTTGACATCTTTGTCATAATTATATTCGAAAATAACAGCGGCGATATTTATATTTGCAAACATTTTAACAGCGATATCGAAATCATCTACACTCCGAGTAGAACCTCAGAATCAGAAAAGATGCCTTATAGACCAACCGATACAGTTACGATTTTGTGGAAAGAAATTATTACGCCTTTTCTCACCAACAGCGCATAAACCTCTTCAACATGCCAGCTTAGTTGCTACTTAAATAGTTAAAACAATATCAAAATGGACGTTAAATTTGATCATCTGATAACATTAGAGATAAGGAACTGTTATTATGTACATACCTCTCGAATGCTATAACTAAAATAATCGAAGAAAAGATTACAAGCAAATGTCAGCTTCTCTCCTTTAACTGTATATCTCATGAATTTATGATTCATTCTAACTTATTATAACCATATATTACTTACCACTTTCCAGGCGTTGCTCATTGGAAGAATACTCCAAGGAATGTCAATAGGAATGCTGTCACCACTACGCTCCGTCCTCATCGGAGAATACGCAAGTCCAAACAACAGAGGAGCCTTTCTCACAACAGTCTCTCTAACTCAAGCCTTTGGTATATTCTTCGTCCATCTACTAGGGTCTTTCATAAGCTGGCAGCAGACAGCCGTGGTCTGCGTCTTTTTCTCCTTCATCAGTTTAATCATGACTATTTATTCCCCTGAATCACCGAGCTGGTTAGCAGCAAGAGGTAGATACGAAGACTGTCGCAAGGTGTTCCACTGGTTAAGAGGAGACGAAGAAGACGAGGAATTAGAAGAAATGATTGAGGCCAGAACAATGTTTGAGAAAACAAAAATAAAGCAGAAAATTGGACGGCAACCAAGTCGAGTCAAAAACGCAATGACAACAATGCAAAAGAAAGAATTCTATAAACCAATCATTTTAATGATACATGCTTTCATTATGGTGCAGTTCGCTGGAGGCACCACCATGGCAGCTTATTCCACTACTATCATCACTCTAGTCATGGGTCCCACCGTCAATCCACATTTTTGGATGATATTCTTGGACACACAGAGGTTCGTCTTCAATACTGCTGCAGTCTTCGTTATCAACAAGGTGAAAAGACGCACCATGATGTTCCTTACCGGTGGACTCTGTGTTGTCACTCAGCTGGTCATAGCCGGTTATATATATTTAAGAGAACACCAAATGCTTCCATACGATCATGTATGGATACCAATACTGCTGGTTAATATCCAGTTCTTCACTGTAGCGACAGGAATGCTGCCGTTACCGAACGTGATAGGTGGTGAAGTATTTCCTTTAGAATATCGAAGCATCGGAGGCAGCATCAGCTTGGCAACCATGTCGATATCATTCTTCACCGTATTAAAAACATTCCCAGGATTAGTGGATAATTTAGGTATATCTGGAACTTATTTAGTTTACGCCGGTTGTTTGACGTATTGTTTAGTAGTTATTATGTGTCTGCTGCCAGAAACGAAGGGTAAAACTTTGCAACAGATAGAGGATGAGTTTAGGGGTAGACCCTTGGCTCCTAAAGAGGTTGAAGAAAGAATGGTTTTCCAATCATGTCCTGTGCTCACGTACAAAAGGCAAATGTCTTCGAGAAGATGCAGTACTCCGTTACTTCATTAGCTTCCTAAAACATCAAGATTATTTTCAATTGTTTTTTCACTTTGAAGGAAAATATCGAATGATATGATAAGACTATCTCGTTTAATGTATAAAGTTTTATGTAATAACACGTTTTAGAATGATGAACTATTTATTTTAGGGTAAAGTTTATGAATACACGATTCTTTATGAGTACTTGCGTATTTAATCTTTAATCAAGATATTATCTGATATCTCTCTATGTAATTTTTATCTGACGGATGTATCTTTACCCGTTTCTTATGGCAAAACAATCGTGATGGATGAATAGTTTAATTATCAATTAGCTGATATTAATATCTAAATATCTATTCGTTGGTCTCGGAGAAAACATGTCTATATTTTTAAACAGAAAGAGTAAATTTATCTCATAGAATGAAATTCCTATAACATTGACATCAAAGACCACTATAGTGTACCGATTGTAACGAAAATTAAATGAGTTTCAGACTATTTTCTCATATCGTCTCAAAAAAAAAGGAATTTACACAGTACTAAAGGCAGGTAGGCAGGTACCTTTTTTACATAGATTATCTGGTAATCTGATAAAATTGATTCCAAGCATGTACCTTAAACCTTCTTCTGATCTGCTAAGTATATTGTTATAGTTAGCGCCAACATATACACGTGAGGTATACAAACACGTGCAGAAATTATCTACACACTCGAGTTCTCAACTACCCTCTTCGTTAGCAATTCGGAAGTCGATACTTATTAAGAAAACGTGATAATAAATCTACTGGGAAAAGAAAAGTTGACAAGACAGATTTTGTTATAAGGCAGCGGCTTAGCTGTGGTTTAAGCGTCAGTAAGTTTCGAGGGTGACCCAGGGGCCCTAATTTTCAAACATTTTGCAAAGACAAAGCATCATACCTACATTTAAGAAGCCGCTGTATATTTGAGAGACGTTCCAGTATTCGGCTGTAAGTCGAATGTAATAAGTTGAGCCTCATTTCGGCTTGGCCGACACATTGATGGTAGTAGTACATAGGTAATTATTTTCTTATTTGTAATTAGTGTTCAAGATATTGTGTTAACAAATTGCTGATTTAAACAATACTTCATATTCATCAGCAACCCATTACTGACCCACTTCTGGACTCGGGTCGCCTCTCCTCTATCTAGAGAAATGAGAGGGTTAGGCCATAATCCACACGCGCT
This sequence comes from Laspeyria flexula, assembly GCA_905147015.1. Classification (NCBI taxonomy): domain Eukaryota; kingdom Metazoa; phylum Arthropoda; class Insecta; order Lepidoptera; family Erebidae; genus Laspeyria; species Laspeyria flexula. The sequence goes on from LR989974.1 coordinate 1,386,330, forward strand.
GGCCTAGAGCGGGTTGGCGGATCAGGGCCCTGATTCTGACTCATCGGATCGTAAACTTTTTCGAATCTTAGAACGACGTATTTTCACAGCTTAAGTTATTAAGTGTTAGAAATTAGTTTACCGTGTAGAAAATTAAAAACTGATTAATATAGGATATTTTTCTATATTCATCTATTTTTTTAACATTCTGTTTTTTAACTTTAAATAAACTGACAGTTCTAGCCGAAAATATTCCGACAGCTCAGAATCAGGGGGCTGACATACACTTAATATTTTCTCCTAGGGTATGTGGGTTTCCTCACGATATTTTCCATCACCGTCAGCATAAGGTAAGTTACTTGACTAGACTACACATTATAAATTCCACAAAGTAAAATCCACATTGGTACTACCGGTCGGAATCGAACTCGGACCGCATGATTTGCATGCCGCATGCCGCCGGTCACTTATCCATCCGGCCACCGTCGCATCAATACATAGATTAGACTTAAGTGTCAACTTAAAGATATGTTATACAAATGATTGATACAGATAGTGTCAGGTAGCGAATATAGCGATAATTTAATGACACTGTCGAGTGTATTGAATAGATTATTATGATCTTATCGAATACGATGTGCAATGATATCTTTACAAACACAATAACGTCACGATATGTTCCCTGAAGGTGTGGTATCATTCAAAGTGGCAAGAGATCAATTTGCCAGCTATATAAATTCAAAGTAATAGGGTTCGCGCCGATTGACTATCATCATCATCATTATCAGCTCAACGAAGTCCACTGCTGGACATATAGACCGACGACCTGGTTACGGTGGGCCGTTGGTTGCAGGCGCCACAGGACCGCTCAATTGCCTATAAAGATAATAAAATTTCGTTACAGAAAAACCCACTTTTTTACTTTAGTGGAATCGAATTCACGACATCTTAATAAGCACTCCTATACACGCTCAGTGCACTATTGAAATAGAGTATAGGTGCAATACAGCCACATAATCTGAGTGCGTAGCGCGAATTTTTCTGAGTAAAAAAAAAGCGAAACCAACGCGTTCTATCGTGACAATGATAAGAATATATTCTCTGCCTGTCTGTATTTTATAGAAATTGTAGTTTACCGGACAAATTTTATCTATTATTACAAATTTGTTGTTGACAAACTATACCTGTCTCTTTTCCTCGCTTTGTGATGAATGTTGAGCAGGGCTATTAAGGTTTTGATACAAAAACAATATATGGTAAGGTATTAGCTTTATTCAATTGTCTTATTATGAACTATCATATAAACATTGATTCACAAAAGAAAGAGTTGCGCATAAATATTCTCCATACATATAATATAATCATATTTGAACAGATACTAAAGTTAAAATTAAATATAACTTCAAAAATCCAAACTGTTTCAATATCTGTAAAAATATGTTTATTAAGGCCGACTCACACAAGAGCACTGTACAGAATATAAGTTTGAAACGCATACTGAGCTGATGGATGTGAGTTGGCCTTAATATTTAGAGTGGTACCTTATTGTTCGCCATGGCAACATCGAGTGTATGACGTCACAAAGAGGTACGTACTCTTAACCTAACAATTGGTTAGGCGACGGCGTCGCAAGCTCTTACAACATTAATCTAACAAAGAGCGGCATATAGCCTCAATATACATACATCGAGCTACATTTAAACAGTATTTACAATAAGAACGCCTTTCGACCGAACAGAAGCAAGTACAAGTCATATATTTGTCATACACGAGTAATTATTTAAAACGGTGTACCTGAATCCCTTAGGACCGTTCTTGACGATCTTAAATCTCCGAAATGTTATCTTATTTTTATAACAATAACATTCATTTTTAATTCCCGGCTATGGTGGGTTCGGCTGTTAATATTCAAAAAGATCTCTAAATATCAACATAATTTTCAATACAAATTTCATTCAGCTTATGCCATCTAACATAATAACATTACACACATTAAACAAGTTTAAATTGTATACAAGTTTCTCAGTGACTGCCATATCCACCATATTCGACAAATTAAATTGCGACTTAGAGTGAAAGAATAAGACACATTTTCAACTAACAGTTAAAAATAAATAGGATTATCCAACCGTTTTTAACAACTACCCGCAACACAAGCTTCCCAAAAAATTTATAATAATAATAATTATGGTTGAATTCCGTAACTCTCACCGTAAAAGTTATCGCTTTTAATTATAAGTACTTCATATAATGTTTGTTTGTATGTCCGTTACTTTACAGGTAACTACGTGAACTTGTTGAGTATCTATTGACAAGTGTACAGACGGCTTAACAAGACCATTATAAAAACATTTCCCTTCTTAAACAATGTAACAATATAACTTGAAGGAGTGTACCTTGTAATAGAAAAGTGAATGCAAAAATTGGTAGAACTCGGCATAGGTACTGATGTGCCCTTTTATATAAATATAGTAGAAATATATAGATAACTAGGGCACGTCTGTCAAAACACACACTCAGTAGTAAATACATACAAATCTGTAAGGCAATATTTATCTTGTGTTTATCGCATAAGGTCCAAATTGAGATGGCAACTTTTTGTCTTACCACTTTGTCTACTGGGTGTGTGATATGCTTCTATAGTATCAGTGGGTTCAGTGCCGAGTCGTTGACAAACAGTTAAAACACACGCACTCATCCCACACATAATCTACTTAAACTATCAGTTTCTTGCAAAAATTTTTTTTATTACATTAAAAAATTTAAATTTTTTTCACTAACGTTTTTTTAAAAAATATTTACAAAAAATTTCTCATCTATCCAAAGACCTTTGTCATTATATTCATTCTTATATAATATTAAAAATGAATGTGGCATTGAAATACAATTAAATAGCAATTTTATATTTTGTACTAAGATAGAAATCTACTAAACAAACTACATTCAAAAATACAAATTAATACAGACATTAAATACCATATTACAAAATCTAATTTCAACCTTATGACGACGTAAATAAAGTACTAAAAATAATTAAAAAAAAGAGTATAAAAACATCTAAAATTAGCCACATTCGCTTTTAATATTGTCAGGACTTTGGGAACCTCTGGTATAACACGTTATAATTCATTGTAGTATACAAAAATCTTATAAAAGAGCGCCACACAATAGTATGACAATTTGATAATAAATTAATCGATTTCACGCAAGTTCTCGTTTAAATTGTCTTTTTTAAGATTTTTATACTAAACGAATAACTAGAATTTACAATAATTAAATTATACAAAACGCGTTTTTTCAGGCTTGAACACAAAAGTTACGTTTTGCTATATCAATAATGCATATTCTTGCGTCTGACTTGCATGTAGTGACGATGCAAGATACTTAAAAATATAATAAGTTTCTCTTTTTGTTAAGAAATTAAAAAAAAACATCAGTGTGTCATTTATAAATTAGTTTATCAAATTTAATATAATATTTTACTTTACGAATGAGTTACTAAGCTAATTTGGCATTAATGCCAGTTAACTAGAGTTAAAATACTGAAGAACAAATTTGAGTATCATTATCATTTCAACACATTTTCAGGCACGGATTATTCGAGTATATTTCATGGAAAAAAAAACACAAACCAGGCGCATTTTCACTCAAACTTAACATGCAAATACCTAGTCATTTTAATAGTCAATAGCAAAACTTAACTTCAATAAATTCTCGACCTTAATTACGCAATTTACAATTTGTTCCTTATAAATCTCTAATTACAATTTGACTAATATAGATTCCCTGTCCTGACCTCCGTAGTTAATTATCGAATACAGTTTTAAAATAATATAATTCTCTACCTAGCCCGCAATTTCCACAATCTGAAGATACCATTACAACTGAGTGCGATAGAGAGACACATATGTATATTTTGCTAATTTTAATAACAATATTGTTAACATCGAGATTGATTTAATTGCTATAAAGATCTTATTATTACTGTGGTGATGAAAACTACACTCCCGACTCCTAAATCGAGCCACCTAGCATAATGAGATTGTATCATCCATAACTTTAAATAAATATATGAATTATCAAAAAAAAAATTATGCAGTTTTGTAGCTGGCATATTTGTCGCCTAGTTGACATGCCTTGATTCTAAATTTAAATTTGTAATCTCGAAAAAACAATTAAAAACTGCAGTTGCTCATTTTTTTAAAAACCTGAACAATACAGAAAGCTTTGATTATAGATGGTGGCTCGATTTAGGAGTCCGGGAGTTTATATTCCTATACCATTTGAAATATGCATTAACTGAAGTTGAGTTGATTCAACAAAACAATGTTCTATTAATAGGATTAAGGTTGATAATTAATATATGTGTGAAGTGTAACTAATCTTGCAACGATTATACTCTGACGGTCCAATATATTAGGAAAGAATGCGATTGCGAGTGAAGTAATAAGCGTCAAATTTGATTGTTCTCTGTAAATGAATAATATAAACCGGTCAAAATCGTCTCTCTACCCTTATTATTATCAAATGATAGTCGAGCGGTGGTGACGTCAAGTTGACGTATCGTATAGTAATAAATATAGAAACGTCTCTAAGATTTCGTAAACTTGGGAATTATATCACAATACAACTGAGGAGTGTGAAAACTCGTATTATTTTTTTTTATTTGGGTTAGATGCTATGAACTGCTTCTTTGCTACGTCGACCAGTTACTAATATATTGTCTCACACATACACTTAGAATTACTTCTAGGGTATGTGGATTTCCTTACGATGTTTTCCTTCACCGTTAGCAGATGGTAAGTCACTTGACTAGTACATATAAATTCCACAAACTAAAATCCAGTGTACTGCCGGTCGGAATTGAATTTGTACTGCAAGACATTGCATACCGGTCACTTATCCATTGGGTCACCATCGTTTGTCGTATGTAATAGGGAGCGAATCTATTGCCATCATTCTCGAAGTAATCCCATCACCACAGCAATAATTAATAACGTGGGGGTTTTCAAAGGATTTTCTACACACCAATATCTAACACTTTCATTTATTGAAACAACTAATACCATATTATTTGTGAATCGTAAACACTGAACAACATTTATTGAATTAATTCAAACATTTTCTATTTAAAAAGCATGCAATGGCTTTTAAACTTGTATCCTACTAATATGTATCTATTTAAAGACTGAGTTACACCTGCCATTTCGTTTTTTCTTATAGCTTTGTCTCTTTCTATTATATACGGAGTGTAGGTGTAGCTCAGGTCTAAAATATATTTTATTTATAAGAAAAAATAGGAGATAGGTTACATATAGTGACCTACTAGCACATAGCAACAATAATTTTGTCTCTTTATTGGAATTGTCTTCTTATGTTTACGACATATGGTTCAAAATACCTTGGCATATTTAGCCTTTTCTCACCATATGGTTTAAGCACAGAATACAGTAACCTATCTACCTCTTTTAATCTTATCGTATATATTTCATTAATAACTGTCTATGCAGTTAACAAATCAACCGTATACAGCGGTAATAAGCGTCAAATTTGATTGTTCTCTGTAAATGAATAATATAAGCCGGTCAAAATCGTCTCTCTACCCTTATTATTATCAAATGATAGTCGAGCGGTGGTGACGTCAAGTTGACGTATCGTATAGTCCAGTGTTGGTATATGAAAATACGATCTATTTAAGTGCAAATAAGAACGAATTTTCTATGGCCGATTTAATCGACATTTTAAAAGAATCTTTGCTTGTACATTTTTAAGCTTGTAATATCAAAATGCTTTACTGTATTTGTCATTATTCTTTATTATTGTATAACATTAGGCAGTGCTTCACCATTTAGTACCTATCTTTCTTATCCGATACATAAGTGAGATATTTTTAACATAGGTATTTGTTATATAAAAACTGTCACTTAAGTTTTGGATAGTTTTTCGGATTATTACCACTAAATGGTGAAACAGAGCCTTCAGATAACTTCAGATGCTAGGTAACTTTAAAGACTCACCACGAACGAAGGCGGCAGTGAAAGAGCGTAAATAGTTGTCATTTTACGCGTAGTTTTTTTTTTTGGAAAATTGATGAATTACCATTAAAAATCTCCCTTCGAAAACGTGACTTAATTTGACAATTTTACTGTACATATTTTCATAACAAACGAAATAAATATAAGTTTTTTGCTTTGCTATAAGCACTTCCATTTTTACCATTATTAATAGAATTGTACATTGCGTAGCCGGGAAAGGTCGCTTATAATAAATAAATATACAAAACATCTGTTCATCACCGATCGACTATCTTCCTACAATATATACCCTGAACTACATTCAGCAATGAAATGTTTCATCTGCTATCAAATACGCTCTGAACGTCTGTGTAAGTGATAGGTCTTAAACCGCTTGTATGTAACTTGTATCAAACAAAATGGATATTTTACTGTTGGAAAAGTACTTTAAATGTTAACTTTTTCACCGGAAAAGAAACCAAAGGCACACAGTTTTAATTGGTGTTCTGACAAAATATATTTCGCGTTAGAAGAAAATGTTTCTGTTGTGAGAAACCAAAATCTGTTTTGTACACAATCAAATTTATAACACTGATCGCGAGAATTCTGATTAGAGACTTCAGATTAGCTTTAGGTATATAAAAAAAATTGACGCAAATTCCGGTATTTTTCCATTTAATGTAAAAAAACAAGGTTATTATAAAAATTACCCAATTTTCCTTTGGCAATTGAATAAAAATAGTGTAACTTTTAAACCGTACAAAAGTGGTTAATATTTAAAGTAAATTTGACCAACAACGTACATAAGCGGGTGTATGTATGGCTGGGCAGGGCGCGCCACTAGCGCGGCGCGGGCGGGGCGGGCGGCGCGGCGCGCGGGGCGGGGGGCGCGGCGCGGGGCGCGGGCGGCGCGGGGCGCGGGGTGCGCGCGCACGAGCCGCACACGTAGTCGTCGTCGGGGCGCAGCGCGCCGCGGGACAGCCCCACGCAGTGCATGTGGAACCACTGGTCGCAGCCGCCGTCGCACTGCACCCAGTCTACTTCCTTACCTGCACATGGACAACACAGATTCTTTATACTCGTACTTGCCAGAATACAAACATTTTTGACATTCTGTCACTGCATTTAACTTCTAAAAAGCAACTAAATAAATAAAAGTAGCTAAAAGAAAGTCTTTTTATGGGTTAGAGGCCATGAACGGTTTCTTTGCTAATTCAGCCAAGTCTGACCTGATGTAACTCTGCAGGGATCTTAAGTGTGATGTAAGTAATTGGTCTAACATACCGGTAGGCCTCAAGCAGTCTTCAGCGGCGCAATCCTCCTCATCTTCAGCTGATGACGCTGATGATGAGCTTCTACTTCTGCGCGAGGGTCCTGCGCTCGACGCACCAGACATACCACTCGCTGTTGATCGTTGGTTTGCTAAAGAAATAGATTTTATTAATCACAAAGTTTGAAGTAATTACATTGGGGGATGGAAGGATATAAATGCGTGCGATAGGTCAATGAACTCTCGCAACAGCTGACTTTATGCAGACAGTAACCATTGTAGTATATTTGTTTATCGATATTACCAAATTGACTGGTAGATAGAAAGGAAAGTGCGTGTGATGGGTCAATGATAGGAGATAGATAGGAGTTGTAGTAAGTACCTACTTAGTTTCGACATTTTTTAATGATATTGCTTGCGGATAGACAGGACTAAGTGAATGTTATAAGTCAATGAACTGCGAAACAGTATGTGGATAGGAATTTTTGTATCTTCGTAAGTTTATTGGGTTTTTTAATTATTTGTTAAATCATAATAAATAGTTATCTGATGCACAGTTTATGGAACTGGGCATGAATATTTAGCGTTGAGTCACGGTAGTTTATTTTTTTTTTTTTTTTTTCAAATCAAATCTAATCATTTGTGTAAGTATTAGTTATATCTGTGTAACATCTCTTTACTAGTGTAGTTACCGAGTCGCGCCTGTCGCGGGTGCTTCCCGCGCGTGTTGGCGGCGAGTCCCCGCTTGCGTCGCTCTTGTCGCGCCATGTAGTGCTTGCGCATCATGAGTCCGGGAGCCGACGAGCCCGCCGCCACAACGCCCTTCCTGTTCAGGTAGTTCGTCGTGCCGCTGCCCGTCGCCGCTCGTTTTAGTGTCGGTTTTGTCGTAGGAACTGTGCCTGTGGATACATCAAGTTCAATTGTATTTACCAAGTCAGTGATAGGTGTGTGTGTATGTGTTTGTATTTGTGTACGCGTGTGTGCGAGTAGAGTGTGTACAGTACCGATGTGGTGATGCCTGGTGCGCGTGCGCGTGCGCGTCCGCTTGAGCTGGTGCGCGTGTCGCGGCGCGCGCGCGTGTCGCTTGCGGCGCCCCGCGTCGTGCGTGCGCGGCGCGCGGCGCCCGTCGGCCGCACGCGCCGCCGCCACCGCGCTCCACACTTGCGCCTGCTCCTCCAGACGCACCTGCAGCATATTAAGTATATCGTTAATACATCATACCACTAAATAATAAACAAGCGTTATTCCGCTAATGCAGTATTCTACTTGAGCCACCTCAACACGAACGCAGAACAGCACGAAACCAAGTCTACACCTATAATGGAAGTACCTTTCGAGTGACACAGTACATCCGGTACGATCTGCACGCTGTGTCGTTTATTATTTGGTAGCACGGAAAAATTCGCACATACGTAAGACGTTGCATTGCACAGCATATCATATCGATGCATCTGATTGCTCCGTAATCGCGTTCAATTTAAATTACCTACGTAAAACACCACACAAGAAGTATGGACGAAATAACTGTGTAGTAATAAATAAATTCAAACTCACCTCTAATAAATCCCCCTCCAACATGAGTTCCTCCAATTTCTGTAACAGTCCGGGAGCGAGCCGCGCGCTCGGCGACCGCGGCGTCGCGCTGTATGCGTGCTCTACGCTCGCTGAGGATCTACGTATACATAAATAATTTATAAATAATAATAAATAAATATATTTTGATACGTTTTATATAGATACCAAGATGCCTAAATAAATATAAAATATAGTAATTATGTTTAAAAACAACTACTTAATTATTTGTTTTGATACATTTTAACTATATTTTATATTGCAAGATTTCCCCTTACATACCAACATTACCTTCATAGTACCAGTTTCGATTATGTACGAGAGCTTGATAAGTTTATCAGTTTTGTAATAAGAGGAAATCTTTTAAACTACTCAGCGGTTCATCAAATTTAAAACAGAGATAATCTAAGATTTGGAGAAAGACATACATTTCCATCGACATAACAGATGGACGAAGCCGCTGATCGGAAATTAGTACGCAAAATTAGAAGAACTCATATTTGCATTGTACTTACCTAGGATTTTGTGACATAGTGTGATCATGTGCCCTGCCGGTGGCTTTCTTCAGTTCCGCGTTAAGTTTGTCGGCCTTCTCCCTGTTGGCCAGGTGCGTGGTGTCGGGCTCGTGCAGCGGCAGCGCGGCCAGCGCGGGCGACGCCAGCAGCGCCCGCGCCGCGTCCTGCCACGACATGGCGCGCTCCGTCACGCACTGCAGCGCCTCGCCCTCCGCCAGCCGCACCGGCAGCTTCTGTAGCCACACCTGCAGCACGGGCCCAACGGATTAGTTGCCGAATATCTAAGATTCATTTTTGTTTACCTTTACTTTGAGAGTACTATTAAAACTTTATGACGGCTCGGTACATCGCGCGAGACGACTCAAAATTGGGTAATAAAACAAAAACAATAAACTATTCAACCTAGTCAATAAATACAAGAACTCACCAATAACGCAAGAATCCGATCAAGTCTCGGCCTCTTGCTCCTCATACAGTCGGGACATAGGAACTTGGGGTCTGTGTTGGGGAACGGCACGAACACGCGCTCCGGGGACTCGTCTCTCTCTTCTTTAGCTGATGCTATACAGGATGCTGGGAGAAAAAAAAAAGTTAAAACCACCGAGATATAAAAGAATGCACAGAACTTGCAAAACTAAAATAGAATAGACATTATACAATGGCATTAAAAAAAAAAGAATTCTTAATAAACTAATTTTCAAACACTTCTTTTTTGATATTGTATCAGGTAACAACAGAACTACCACCAAATTTTGTTATACATATTTTCAAAAAGTGTATTGAACATATTTTTAAAATAAAGCTTCGATTGAATAATAAAAATTTAAAACCACGAAATAAGACTCTCAGTTGCCGTTGATTAGTACAAACGCTCTTACTGCCGTACTCAAAGATGTTACTTAACTTTAAATTTCATTTAGTAAAAACGTGTAATACTTAATTCTATACGCTTAAAGACGTATATTCAATGAAAAAATTGTGTTAATGACAGATTACTGCTAATTGACGTCTCTGAGTGCGTTAGTTAGTAAACAAGCTCCTCACCGTGGAACCAGTCTTTGCACAGTTCACACTGCGTCATGACGCCGTACTGTCGCTTCTGGCACACGCAGAACGTGACCCCCGCAGACACCGGCGCGCGGACCTCCTTGCGCATGTTGCGAGCTCTGGTATAACAACACAATACATTAATTTTGTGTACTATTTTGTATAAATATATGAAGGACCTGGATTTAAGATACATCATTATTAAAGAGATAGTTGATAGAGATAATACGGCATATGGAATTGTAGCAAATATTATTTTGAAATGCATTTTTATTACAAGAATACTAGCTGTGCCCGCAGCTTCGTTCGCGTGGACAACTAATCCCATACTCGTGGAGTTTTTATTTTTTTTACGGAACCCTAAATTTTTTTCCAAAATCAAAGTAGCCTAAGTTACCCCTTGTGACATTAGCTATCCGTTAGTGAAAGTCCCATCGAAATCGGTCCAACCGTTCCAGAGATTAGCCGGAACAATAAGACAGACAAAAATTTAAAAAAAAAATATTTTGTTTTAAGTATCGTATATACATTCATATGCATGTAGTAGAAAGCGGTTATTTTAATATTACAAACAGACACTTCAATTTTATTTATTTGTATAGATTTGCGTATGAGTATAGACCTGAGCTCCTTGATAGCCTGCAGCTCCCTCTGCTCGGCATGTTTGAAGGCGGCGACGATGTCAGTGGGCGTGGAGTCCTCGCTGAAGTGTGTGAGGAAGCCGCCCCCCTCCGCCCCGTCCGCCCCCGCCGCGCCCCCCGCCCCGCGCACCTTGCGGCGCGCGCCCCCCGCGCCTGTACCGACCTCGGTGCGCGGGGACAGCGCCTCTAGCAGGGAAGACGCCCAGTTCTGGAATAGTACTTCATTTTAGTAACGGCTTAGAAAGTACCTGAGAAATTGAACTAAATAAAGAAAACTTAAGACAAGTATTTTGTTTCTGTATGTAAAAAAAAAATACTATAATGGTTCCGTTTTTGCCATTCTGGCTACGGAACCCTAAAAAAGAAATGACCGCACCTTTTTTAGGAACATATCGGCAGCGCCTCGTTTCCAATCCCTCGCGGACTGCAGCGCCTGCGCAAGTTGATCCTTCTCGTACAATGCGAGGGGAATGTGCGCACCTTTCCGTACGATACTCTCCACGCTGTGCATATACGGGTATAGCTCTTTCGATTGCATCTCTTCCACCTGTAAAATAATAATTATTATAGATTAATATTTTTCTTGTCTACTACCTATATTAAAAGGTTATGTTTATAAGTTTGGGTGTAGGGAAAACGACTTACCCCATGGACAATTAATATTTAAACTATTTACCGACATACAACGCAAGCTAATACGGAAGTTAGTGTACGGCCGCAACGTTGAAATGTGACTAACTTGAAGCAACAAAAGTACTGTGAGAAAAGGAAAATTCGAAACAAAAACCCTATACCAACCCGCCTGGCCAGCGTGGTATAGTAGGCTATATTCCCTCCAAAATGATTTGGGGGAGACCCATACCCAGCAGTGGGACATTATGGGTTAAAATTGATGATGATGATGATCAATTTCAATTAAAGAAGATAATAATAATCAAGTTGAAACCTTAGACAACCAATCCCTAGCATGCGAGACAGCGGTCTGAAGCGCGTGGTAGGAGGGCAGCGCCGCGTCGATGTCGTCCCCGTCGGCCAGCAGCGCGTCCAGCTCCGCCAGCGTCGTGTACTGCGCGCCCAGCTCCGAACTGTCCGGGAGCGTGGCGCCGGCGCCGCTGCTGCTGTCCAGGAGCACGGCGCGGGCGCGGGCTTCCCACTCTTCTACTTGGGCTGTGGGTCATTGTGGGGTTATTGTAGTTTTTAACATTATGTTAGTTGTCATAATTACCACATTGTAAAAAACTTTGTAATTATTGTCATAATTTAATGTTTCAAATTTAGAATTCAATTATATGAGTATACAAGATTTTTAAATAATAAATGAAATAATGTGTTCTTGGCAACAGTTAAACTCTTTCGACAATACTTTTCGATTTTTCCAGGCAAATCCGAGAAAGGTTTTTGAAGATTATAAGGCGAAAATTGGAAAAATCAATATGGTTATGGCACTAAATTCAAACAGCTATATAAACAAAAATAACACCCGTAGTTAGTATAGCGTCGAGGGTTAGTAATAATAGGGGTCAAAATTAAAAAATATTTCTATAACAAATAAACAAAATCAAAAGGTACTAAGACACACCTTTCAACTTATACAAGTTGGACCTCTCGAGCTCAACTTTGTGATGCGGCACGATGTTCTCTCCGTCGTGTAGCAACCTGTCGATGACGTCAGGTGTCAGGGTGGAGCACTCCTCGCGGTACGAGCGCACCTCCTCCAGGAACTTCACTTGTTGCAGCCGAGCTTGTAGGGGAGGGAGCTGCGGGAGGACTATACATAGCCGAGAGCCTAGTTCTACCGTCTGAAATAAGATACGATTTGCAACTTAATTACTATGGCAATTAAGAATTGGTTTTCATTGGTGTACGCATATGCGGGCTCTTTACATACGGAATAACAACGAATTAATCGGTATGACATATAATGTCTCCCACAACTCGTATAAGGGCCCTATTGATGGATTAAAATGATTCTCAAAGCTAATATAAAACGTATATAAAACTCATGGCCGTATATAAGGCGCACCTAAAAATCGCAGGATTATGGATAGGGTGACGTAATACATACTATATTATTATTTCCAATTAATTATTGAGTAAATAAAGGGATATGCAATCAAATAATTGAAGCTGGACAATAATTAATATATCTTTGTACATTTTTGAAGTCTCGGATCTCCCGCTTGTGAAAGCTAAGGCAGAGATAAAACTAATAAAAAAAAACTTGTTAAATTATGTTTAATTAGCCTAATTGATTATTAAAAAAAATACTTATAATAAAATGTTTCCATCAAAAACACAATACCTCTTCTAATTCTCTCACGTGTGCAGGTTCCGTTTTCTCTAGATCTTTGTTTAGTAACTCTGTGGCGCGGCTCTCGAACTCTGACGTTTGACGTAACACCTCTTTCACAGCGGAACCTGAGAAATAGTTAGAAACAATAAGTATGTAATTAAAATAATACATTAAATCAGGACTTCCCAACCAGGGGGGGGGGGGGCAACGTTTATATATCGTATCTGTAGGTATTGTACCTAGTTGAAATTCAAATAAATAAAATAGTTGATAAAAAAAAGTGTATCTTAATTTTGTTGAAACTTATTTTATATATTATTTGGCTCAGCGAAGTAAAAGTTGGGTAATCCTACATTAAATTGATTATTAATTACAATATTTGGTAGACAAAACTTATTTTGGTGAACAAAGTATTTGTTCCTATGAATCATTTAAAGCGCGACAGCATAAGCAACGCAAGAGTGTTACAGATAGTTCGGTACCTTCAGGTAAGACACAAGCTAGTCCATCGATCTCCTGCGCGAACAGCGTGAGCTCGTGTATGGTGAGCCGGTACTTGGGGTCGTGGTGCCTGGTGCGGGTTCGCATCTTGTTCAAGTCCAACTGTTGTATCACTGAGGCACACTTCTCCGCGTCCTCTATGGCTGTCTCTAACGCTCGTACTAATTCTGTTTTGTGCATCTGGAGAGTTAAAAATTACATTTATTAGTTTAGCAAATTTGTCGATTTATTTTCCAGACTACTGATAAATTCTTAACCAATGACATTCATATGACTGGCCTGTTGGTTAGTGACCCTGACTGCTAAACCGGAGGTCGTGGGTTCGATCCCCACCCAGGACAAATCTTTGTGTGATGAGTATAAAGGTTTGTTATATATACTTCTCTCTAAGGTAAGAGGTTCCCGGTCGTTTTGGGAAGCTTTACGCGGGGACACCGGTCCAACACACAGATGCCCACAGAGAATTACCACTACAAATTCGCTCACTGTGACGGAAGTTACATGAGGCCTATGTCCAGCAGTGGACGTCATTGTACTGATATGATGATGAGACACTAAGTATGATACACAAAGTATGGCAATAAAACTGTGTTCTAACGTACCTTGAGATCATGTGCGCGCTTCAGATGAGCTCTAAGCCCATCCAAGTCGCAAGTTTTGGGAGTATCGGGGTCTAACGCATTCTGTACAGCTTCGGCCCACTCGCGGAACTGTTCCGACTTCTTCTTTAGTTTCTCCAGCATCGCTGGTAGTTCGTCTAGTGTGTAGCGATATCTGAAACAATATAATGATGGACTGGTTAGTGAGTGAAGGGTATTTTGTGAGATTAAAGCAGCAACTTGTACTATAACACGTATGTAGTCGTTCGACTTGATGACATTGTTAGACCACAGAATGGTTTATTTTAAAATTTACACATATTTGATTACATGGTACTAAAAAAGTAATCTACAAAGAGTATATACAAGTAAAAAAGTCCCCTAAACTAGGTAATAAAAATACGTACCACCATAAAAAAAAAACTACTTAATTGTAGACACACACAGCATGGAAGTATTTATCCAGTTACCTAACAGTAAATAAATAGTCACACAACACGTACCGTAACTTATGTTTATGTGGCGGACAGTCGCAGAGCTGCGTGTAGTGTCTGAGACACGCGACACTGGGCGTGCACGAACACGTGACACACGACAGGAAGCACGTGGTCTTGCACAGCTGACACTGCCGCTCGTCGTCCGGGAGGAGCTCGAAGGCTTCGCGTTCTGCTTCTGTTACTCCCTGTCAAATGATACGACGAAGAAATGCACACTTTATTTGTCATATTACTTTATAAATAAGCGTGAAAAACGTGCGGTACCTAATAAATAAACCAAACACAGTATTCGACGATAATATACTATAGTATAGTTAAAATCTCGCTGCAGACTCGGTCATAAATCATTCGAGTGTTTCGCTCTCTTTCCCACTCACGGGCCTTATGGGCAGGCCACGCCCACACGTAGTCCTGTGCATTACTGCAGTCGATGAGTGATATCGACAGTTTTATATATTTATAAATGGGTGATAGAAATAAATACACATTTTTTTTTTATTTTATTACCAAATTTACTACAAAGCATATTAAATATCGAGGATCGAGGAAGCGATGGTGGCTGAATGGATAAGGGACCGGCGTGCAAATCACGCGGTCCGAGTTTGATCCCGACCGGCAGTACCAATGTGGATTCCACTTTGTGGAATTTATATGTACTAGTCAAGTGACTTACCATCTGCTAACGGTGAAGGAAAACATCGTGAGGAAACACACATACACTAGAAGTAATTCTATGAGTATGTCTGATCCACCAACCCGCACTAGGTCAGCGTGAGTGGATTATGGCCCAAACCCTCTCAGCTCACTAGTTAGAGGAGAGGAGACCCGAGCCCAGCAGTGGGACTTAATGGGTTGCCGATGATGATGATATTAAATATATAAACAAAAGAACGTATATATAAAACTGAAAATAGAAAATTAAAATTCTTCGTCTGAGTCATCGTCAGCATCATCCACATGAATGATGAACTCTTCGCATAAAAGTGCTTTTCTTATTTTTCATCTTGCAGCAATTCTACATGTTCCACACATTTTTGCCAATTTTCAATGGAGACATTGGAAACTTATCGATAATGGCCTTGCGCGCGCGCAACTAGCGCACATCCCTACTCCGATTATGATTTATGACCAAGTCTGCAGCGAGATTTTAACTATACTATAGTTAGTAATTTTCACAAAAAAGTGGGTAGGTGTCATACAGTGAACACATGTTAAGATTTCAAAATTTAATAAATATAATTTAAACAATATTTTATACACCCCTTCAGTGTTATTATTCAATATTATAGTACATAAGTGAAGAGTACTTACAGTTACACCAAAATACTGCTTATGTAAGCTTTGATTGTAACACACACCACCTGCCAGCTATTTAACACACACTTGCAAGCACTGAACTGCACTACATTATCAACATGGCGCAATATGATCAGATCAGGACAGAGCAAGAAGGTATCAGGACAGCACAGGAGATCCTACAAGACAGCTTCACTCGGAAGATGGCTGAAGTCGAGGCACAGTTACATGCAGGTAGCACTGCTAAGGAAACCGTTGCAAAGGTTGCGGAAGAGTTTCGCACCTTCAGGGAGCTTATGTTCTCATTGCTTGGCCTCCTCAAGAAGCAGATTCAAGAAAGTTCCTATATGATTGATGCAATGGAGACTCGGCATCGACGCAAGGCCCTTATCTTTCTGGGCATCCCTGAGGTGGATAAGGAGGATTGCCCTGCCACCCTGTTAAAGATAATCCACAATATGGGCCTGAAAGATATTGTGGCCTCAAACTTCCGCACCTGTCATAGGATCGGTGTCCCTGGAAAGGACACTCATCGACCTATTCTCGTCCGTTTTACTACTGTGGAACACAGATCCTTGGTGTGGAGAGCTAAGACTAGGCTTAAAGGCACATCCATCTCTGTCAAGGAGTTCTTGACTAGACCACGACAGGCCATTTTCACCAAAGCCCGACAGCATTTTGGTATGCGCAGTTGCTGGACGCAAGATGGCATTATTGTCGTCAAAGTTGTTGATGGTAGTCGTCATAAGATAAGCACGATCGAGGAACTCAGCAGCTTGACGCAGAAATACCCTAAGGAAGCCTCTTCGGCTGCAGAGCGAAGTGGTACGGGTAAAGCCGGTCCGTCCAACGTAAACCCCAAGCGCAAATAGTTGGTGTAGTGATTTTTTCTCAATCTTGCCTTTTTAACTACTTCTCCACTAATGTCTTGTAAAGTATTTGTCCGTATTTGTATTTAATTGTTATGTTACACGATATATTATTGTTCTTTTTACTGTGCTGTACCCTCTTTAGATTTAGATACATCCCTTGGTTATTTCCCCGTTGACATTAGTTGTTGTCATGTGTCAACTGACATCTGTCAAAATTGTCATGTTTAAGGATGCGTTCCTTTTGTCACGAATATTTTTGCTAGTTCATTTGTGTCGCGTTTAATTAGTTTTGTATTAAGTTATTGTGTTTATATTATGTGTGTGTTTAGGCTGGCGGGTGGTGCAGAGATGCAAAACTGCACGAACCGAATAGGTACATATTTTAATTTTTTTTTTTTTGTATTCTATATTTATAATATTTATATTTATTTATTGTTATGTATTCTGATGATTCATATCTTTCAGCCAATGATTCTGACGATGATAGTTTCTGCTCGGCTAGCGATGTTAACTTAGGTGATTCGGTATGTCAGCTTTTTAACAAAGGTTCCCGCTCATTATTTAATGTGTGCCACATTAATGCGCAAAGCATTCCGAGTCACCATGGTGAACTTATGATCACGTTTTCCAACGCTCACGTTCATGCCATCCTGGTTTCGGAGAGTTGGTTAAAACCTGACCTTCCCTCCACCTACTTCTCACTCCCTGGCTTTATTCTGATACGAAATGATCGGTTAGGCCGGAGAGGAGGTGGAGTTGCCATTTATCTCCGCAGTGACTTTCCTTTTAAAGTTCTGTTCTCTTCGTCTTCCAGCCTTCCCGCCTCTGCGGAGTATTTATTCCTTGAAGTCAATGTTAATGGTACTAAAACCATTCTTGGTGTTGTTTATTGTCCCCCGTCTATAGATTACTTCTCCAGTCTCGAATCGATACTGGAATCTTTAGGGTCGGAATATTTACATCACATCATCATGGGCGATTTTAATACCAATCTTAATTCCCATAATTCCCAGCGTTCCAGAAAGCTCCTTGAGATTGTCGAGTCAGCTAGCCTCCACATATTACCTCTTGATGCCACTCACCACAACAACGATGGGGAGGATACTTGGCTCGACCTTATTCTCGTCTCCGATCCTTTACTAGCTTCTTCTCACGGCCAACTCCTTGCTCCTGGATTTTCTCATCATGACCTCATCTACATATCCTACGTCCTAAAACCTCCTAAGCCTAAACCCAAAATTTTGCACATGCGTTGTTTTAGTGGTATGGATATAGAGAAGCTCCGTAGGGATGCCTCTGAAACGGCATGGGGTGAGATAGTTGATGCTTCCACAGTGGACGACAAAGTACTCGTTTTTAATAACAAGTTACTTAATCTATATGAGGTACATGCTCCTGTTAAAAGAGTGAAAATGAAACGTCCTCCTGCGCCTTGGATTACTGGCGGCGTCCGGATGGCTATGCGATGCCGTGATCGGGCATTTAGAAAGTACAAGCGGGATCGATGTGTTGACAACTGGGGCCGTTATAAGTCTGCAAGGAATCGTTGCAATCAGATAATACGTAACGCCAAACGCCGACACATTCTCAATAACATTGATGCATCTTCCCCCCCCGGTATCTGGAAGTTCCTTCGGACCTTAGGTATCGGGAAACAGCGTTGTATTGATTTGCAGGGGACACTTGATTTGGATGATATTAATCGCCATTTCTCAACTACTATTCCATTTGATCACCAAATCAAGTGTCAAACTGTCAATTATTTAGCTGGCCTGTCACGTCCCCCCCTTGATCCCTTCCACTTTTCTCCAGTAGCTGCGGATGAGATCAAGAAAATTCTCCTCTCCATTAAATCGAATGCTGTTGGCTGCGACGGCATTAGCCGCCGTATGATTATTCCTATCCTTGACCTTGTATTAGATCCGATATCCCACATCATTAACTATTCTCTTTTTACTGGTATCTTTCCATCACTGTGGCGCAAAGCGTACATAATTCCCATACCTAAAATCCAAAATCCTTCTTTACCCAATCACTTTCGTCCTATTTCCATTCTTCCATTCTTATCCAAAGTGCTGGAGGCCTGCGTGCACAGACAACTCTCCCTTTTCGTACATCACAATAATCTTTTAAATCCTCTGCAATCTGGGTTTAGACCTGGCCACAGCACTACGTCCGCGCTCCTTAAAGTGACTGGCGATATTAGGCAGGGCATGGAAGACACCAAAGTCACTGTTCTTACTCTGGTTGATTTTTCAAATGCTTTCAATACCGTCAGTCACGATATCCTTATCCCTATCCTGTCACTTCATATGGTCTCTTCCGAAGCTCTGGATTGGTTCAATTCTTATCTTCGAGGACGTCAGCAGTCGACCCGGTACGATGAATCGTCATCTAACTGGTGTGATATTGACTCTGGTGTTCCTCAAGGCGGTATACTCTCTCCTTTATTATTTTCTATTTTTATAAATCTCATAACTCAAAATCTTCAGTGTTCGTATCATCTGTATGCCGATGACTTGCAGATTTATAGTCAGGCAAGTGTTGACAGCGTTTCATCTGCTGTGGACATGGTGAACATGGATTTGCTGCATATTAGGAACTGGACTGAGAGGTTTGGTTTGACTGTAAACCCTACCAAATGCCAGGCCATCGTCATTGGTAGTCAGCGCTTAATAAGTAGATTTAACACTTCAGATTTGCCGCCAATAGTCTATAATGGTAATGTTATTAAACTCTCCACCACAGTTAAAGATTTGGGGTTACACATCGATCCCAACTTGGACTGGAGAGCCCAAGTGTCTCACGTTAGTCAGAGTGTCACTGGTACCCTCCGCACTCTCTACAGACTTAAAAACTTCCTCCCATGCAAGACTAAGACAATGCTTGTGCAAACCCTTATCTTTCCTCTGATTGACTATGGTGATGTGTGTTATTTTGACCTGAATGCAGACCTTCTCAACAAACTCGACCGTCTTCTCAATAACTGCATTCGATTTATTTTTAATCTTCGCAAATATGACCACGTGTCTTCTTATCGCTCACAATTGAACTGGTTACCCATTCGCCAACGCCGTAGCTGGCGGGCCCTTTCTAACCTATATTCTATCCTTACGTCCCCCCATGCCCCTACTTATCTAACCCCATACTTTTCCTATCTCTGTTCCACTCATAATAGAAATCTCCGCTCTTCCAATAATCTTCTCCTTGAGTGTCCGTCCCATAACTCCGGTTTCATCCATGACTCTTTTCCTATCCAATCTATCCTTCTTTGGAATGCCCTCCCTGTCGAGATCAGGATGGCCACGAACTGCGATACGTTCAAAGCTAGAGTCCGGGCATTGTACTTGAAGCAATTGGCTGCATAATCTTATCACTCTGTTTGAATACAATAATATATTTATGTATCAATATATATATATAATAATATATATCTATATATATATATATCATTAATATCATATTTATGTAAATTTTATTCTTGATAATAATTTGTATTTTATGTCTCCTCCTTCTCTTTCTATTCTTATGCACCTACTTTCATTATATCTCTGCACCACCTCAGGTTGACTGGTAGAAAATGCCTTTGGCATTAAGTCCGCCTTAATACATAAGTTTTGTGTATTTTAAGTTTAAATAAATAAATAAAATAAAATAATTTTAAGGAAACATAAAATTCATAAATAGAAAAGAATGTTTCACATGATTGACCCGGAGGACCGGAGTCCTTTTACACAGTTTCTATATTTTTCTGGACAAATACGACTGATTGTAGAGAAATAAGTAAATAAAAAGTTTCTAACAAACATAAGAGAATAACGTCTTTACAATTTACGATTTCGGGGGCAGTGACAACTCACCCAATCAAGTAGTCCTTTCCTAAGTTTCCGTTCATCATGCAGCATGGTCCTCATGTCCCTGTAGGCGGCGAGTGCCACGGTGAGACTGAGCGCGTCGGCCTCCAGCGCCATCTTGCACACGAGCTCGTCGTGAGAGAACACGCAGTTGCGCCGCAATGTCGAGTAGTGCAGGATACACTCGCGACCCATTTTTAACTAGAGAATAAATAATATAAATTACTTTTTGTCACATGCGGTCTGAGTTCGATTCCGACCGGCAGTACCAATGTGAATTTCACTTTGTGGAATTTATATGTACTAGTCACGTGACTTAACATCTGCTGACGGTGAAGGAAAACATCGCACAGTGATCAATTATTAGATATTAGGTGGATAATATTCAAATTTGACATTGTGAGGGTATGTAAAACAAATTATCTCTATGCGATTGGGGGTACTTACCTCATATTCTTGTTTAATATGAACGGTTGAAGGTAAGTCATTACTGAGATATCAGCTAGTTAATGCAGTGTTCTAGCTAATTGTATTGATCTGTTCAATTTACTTCCAGTTTTCACGCACAGTTATCTGTTTGTTGTGACTTAACAGTGCATTATAGCGCATTAATAAATATGGTACGCATTAATAAAGATATGTGCATCATTTTGTATAACACTTAGTAACTGTTAATTGTTATAGTAATTTAGAAAGAAATATTCAAAACTTAACTTAAAATTTAACATTTTTTGATATTTTAAAGCCTGTATCTTACGAGGAACATATTAGAACATAGATATTTTTACACTAGTAGATAATTGAAAGTCTATAGTTTGAGATTCAATTTAAAAAAATACCCCAAAGTACCCCTGCCTGAACAAACTTTTCATTTATACAGGAAACGGTGGTATAGTGAGAAAAGCCGATTTGTTTAATTAACTCAAAAAACACCCGCCAATTTAACGTGCAACTAAGAAATCTAAAGATATGTTGTTGAACTATATTTATGAGGTCATTGGAGTATCAGATTTGACAATACAAAAACTAAATGGGTTACGAAATTCAGTACATAACTTTTGTTTATCAGCTTCCAGAAATTGGATTAAAATCGGCAAAGATGTTTCCAAATTTGAAAAAAATATCAGGATTGGTTGTCTAAATGCACAATAACATCTGCAGATCATAATATTGAACAGCCTTCAACTCCTGGGTCTGTAGGTAGAGGTAGCCTCAAAATTTCATGGATTTAGGTGAGAGAACTAAGCGTAGAAGGAGACGAAGTATCATCCAGAAGTGAAGAAGAGTTGTGCCTAGCAGCTGAGATGAAACTTCATTCAGTCGGAAAAAGTAGGGCTGCTTCAGCACTTCATAATATTTCATCATCTCCTGAATGTACTCTAAAGTTACGAGACAGTGTACAAAATGATATTTCTTATTCGGCAAAAGAAGCACTAGCACTTTTTATTCAATTGGAATTAACGCGTCTTCAGTATATTGAACTTAGGACATCAGCTATACGAAAAAATTAACAGAAATTGTATCCACCGTACTATAAACTTTTAGAAGAGAAGGCCAAGTATTATCCACTGAACTGTTTTTGTATGTTGGAATATCAAAAACTGAATTTAAATAAAGATTTATTTATTTTAATATTAATATTTTCAATAACAGTATTAGATTATTGTAATTCCAAGTTAAAATATTTTTGTCATCCTAAATTGTAATTATTGATCACTGTGCATCGTGAGGAAAACCACATACTAGTAGAAGTAATTCTAAGTGTATGTGTGGGCGCTACAATATATCAGTAACTGGCCGACGTTTTTTTTTTCTTTTACTCTACATCACCCAAGGTAGACTGGTAAAAATTTGTGAAAAACAGTATAAAGTGCATCCATATAAGTACCAAAGTGTTTAAAGTGTGGCCGGTTAAAGATATATATAATATATAATAGCCCCCTATTAAATGAGACATAACACAGCTGGCTAAATATGGGCATATAATAATGCTCTGTACCTCTTCGTGAACTAAATTCATTATACTTTGCTTTTTATATATTTAGGGAAGTCGTCGTGCACCTATACGCTCAATACGTATAACATACAATAACCTAATTACCATTTTCTACTCTAAGACGTGGAGCTAAAGTTCAAAATACCTAATTGAGGTACCCCACCAGTACGTTACGGGCAGGGTACCTCAAATACGACCTTACCCAATCAGCGGGTGTGAAGTTGACGGCCTCAGCGAAGTTGTACCCTTGGTTGAACCCGGCGTGGTACGCGCGAGGAAATGTGATCACGAACTCGCCGGCGTGTTGGTCCATTCTGTGTGCCGCAAAAAAGAAACCTAAGTATATAAGTTTAAGAACTGATAAGAACTTACCTGTGTTTTAATAGATATTTGTAAATGTTAGTTTACGTATCTAGATTGAAATTTGGGGGGCATTTTAAATTTTCTTATGTTTAAATGAAATCAATGCAGTTAATTCATTTCCAAATAAGAGTTTAAATACTTTTACACAGTTGTTGGAGATAAATACGAGCATTTAAAACACCACTGTAAAAACGTAGTTAATATAACTAAATCTGATATTTTGCACAGGCGGTCATAGGCGCCGGCTTAGAATTTAGTATCCAGAAATTCGCACAGGTAAGTACAACATTGTGGAATTAAATATTAAAGTTACCAATATACAATAATTAGCACAAATTAGAATAAGCTAATAAGCTGTGGTTTAAGCGAGTAATTAAATGTATAAAACGCATGCCATAGTAATTTTTTGTAAAAACAAAAGCCAAAACCTATTCGTTATAAGCTCGACGTTCTAAAAAACTAATTATATAATTAACTGTGCGACTACAATATTATATAGTAAGTATATATGTAGCTCTCAAGTTAGAGGAGAGGAGACTCGAGCCCAGCAGTGGGACTTAATGGGTTGCTGATGATGATGATGCTGATATATATGTATTAGGTATTATTTATATATGTATTATTTATTTACTAATAATAATAATAATATTCTACCACACTCACACAGCGCTATCTAGTCCCAAAGTAAGCAATTATATTTGCTTGTGTTATGGGTACTAAACAACTGATATACTACTTTAATAGTTTTTTTTTGAAATATATACATATTATGGATAAATTACACCCAGACACAACAAACCTTTATGCTCATCACACTAAGATTTGTCCTGGGTGGTGATCGAACCCACGACCTCCACCTTAGCAGTCAGGGTCACTAAACACTACACCAACAGGCCAGTCAATCAAAGACTTAATGGGTTGATGAATGATGATGATGATGATTTAATATATTAGATATTTATTTACTAATACCGTTACAATCATCACAAGCACTACAAACTATGTTCACACAGCATATACCTTACACCTAGTACCATATGCAAGCTATAAACATTACCTGTAAACTGGTACCCCAGCCTTCATGAGCACATTGGGGTTCATAATTGTAACCAGCTGATGCAGAAGGTCTGGCTGCAACTGGAAGAGTTCAGGAGCCTCGGCCTTCATTGCCGCTTCGAATTGCTCGGCTTTTGAGCTTGGTACTCCATACCTGCGTATTTATCATGTATTTTAGAACCATAGCCACAGGAGATCCAATCTCGAAATCCTGGTTATCACTGGTAAGAGTGAAAATAGTCACAGGGCCGGAACCCAAGAAGACGGAGTGACTAGATTTGCGAAGCGATAGGCTTCAGTGGAGTGGAAGCCCTAAGAATTACCCAGGACCGGGATACATGGAGAAGGGCAGTAAATACATAACCCTATTGGTCATGGGTCATGATTCACAGCATTGAGGGTACTACTTATAGAAGAGAAAAACAGCAGAAACTAAAAAATACGGACACCTTAAAAATAAATGCTAATTTTTTTTAATATTTCAGTCAGTAATTGAGTTATTGACCAATGAAAAATTTATTTTATTGCTTTAAAAATAGGTGTAATTTTCATTTGTGTGCATAGATAGAGGCGTTGGCGATCAACGATGATAATTTTCATATAAATAATAATAATAATAATATTCTACCACATTTACACAGCGCCATCTAGTCCCACAGTAAGCAATTATATTTGCTTGTGTTATGGGTACTAAACAACTGATATACTACTAAATACTTTTTTTTTTTTTTGTAAATACATACATATTATAGATAAATTACACCCAGACACATAATTACACAAATATTGAACACTAATGGAAAACTGGATCTTATAGCAAATTTTTTTTAACCAAAGTCCCTAAAAATCTTTGATGTTTATTATTATTTAACTTCAATAATCGTACTTCAATATGGTTATTCTAAGAAGGCTTTACTTATTTAATAGCGCAACCAATAATAAAATTACATAATCACAATAATCACTCACCAAGTCTTAGGTTCTCCCCAATGGAGATAATTGATAGAATAGCTCCAGTGGTCTTCATTGTGCCAACAAAATGTTGCAAAGCACATACCTACGTACAGCCACGGGATCTGAGGACATTACAATAGAATAATAATGTTTTATTTTAATTTTTTTTTATTTTAATTTCTAAACCAGACTGGTGCTAGGATTTAATTTACGATAATAATAATTCAATTCTGCTACTACTCTTGGCCTAAACCCTCTCAGCTCTCTAGTTAGAGAAGAGGAGACCCGAACCCAGCAGTGGGATGGATGATGACTTGTCTTGGTAAGTAGTTTATGTATGCTACGGTATAATTGCGTTTTGAAATTATGGATATGCTTATCTACTTTTGTTGCTGACTGTACATTTAGTGTGAACACATATATACATAACACATAGATACAATACTAACCTTCATCCCAGATATGTCAGCGTTAATATGTCCTAGCACGGAGCCCTCTAGCACGGGCAGGTTGTTGAGATTCCAACTGGACTCCGCGTACTGTTGCTCGCCAGGGTACAGGTGAGCGCTTGTCTTAGTTGGGAAGCCTGTGGAACGAATTGTAGTTTATTGTATAATGGTTTAATTTAATATAGCTTCTTTCTGCGGCTTTCGTTGTACCACGCCCGCCTGATAGTAAGCGGTAACAATGTACAATCAGTATATATTCTAGAATATTCACTAGAGTCAAGTAGGTATGTTACCAGAGCCATGGTCCATGGAGTGAAGATCAGCGCCATATTCGACGGTGACATCCTCGTCGATGGAAGACACGACGCGCCAGAACTCTTTCTCCACGGTTGACGTTGGCACCATCTACATAACAAAAGATTTAATTAGATTATTACGTTTAACAAAACTGTCTTTCACCTTTTTACTAATATTACGCGGACGCAGAAATGTGAAATTTGACACAGTTAATGTCTATATGAAGAAGTGCAGAAAGCTAATCATCATCATCATCATATCAGCCCAATCACTTCCACTGTTAAACATAGGCCTCACCTAATTTCCGAGCGAAGCAAAAAAAAAAAAGAAAAAAAATTATTAATATTAAGATAGTTATTATTGTTATTGTTTAATTTCAAAGCTAATATTTGTATAATAAAAAGTGTTTTTGAAAATTTGACCGCTAGGCGACCTCTGGTACGTACCTACGCTAATGTCTCTTTTTTAATATATTATTTCTATTTTTAGAGATATTTCTATGAAGATCTGATTCCTGTCACAAAATTATTTTCAAGTGAAACCGTACAAGTTATATAACATTATATAACACATAACGCTGTATTTTAATAAATGAACTTTAGTTATTTGGAAATTCGATTAGAGTTAGGATTATGAGAATGTAAATATGTCAATAAGAAAAGTAGGAAACGTAGATGTTTGTAACATTTCGATGGTTATTGTCAGTAGCACCTAATACAACGAATACTCACATGTACAGGCATATTGAAATAGTCCGACTTGAACTGGTCGGCCATCTCACCGAATTGTTGTAGGGTGTATTCCCGCGTCGCTTGCTCGAAGCCAAACGCCTCCGTTGGCTTTGAAACCTGAGGAAAAAATATAGATAATATTATTGTTTTGATTTAAAAAAGTTTTTACATAAATAAATGATTCATTTCACCTTGTCACACTTGAAAATTTCCTTCTTATGCCTAGCAACAGTTATATCTAAAGTAATACTTAGTATAGGGATTAATAATTATCATATTTTGAAGTGCAATCCTGTAATAAACTCGATAAGTTACGAGAAAACTTTAGAAAATATAACATTAAATATCATTTCAGAACGACATGTTATGTTAGGTACGCGCGGTTTAAGTTGACCGGCCTGAACATCGCGCGAGTGGCTGCGCAGTAAACAAGTGCGGAACTCTCTGGTGACAGGAGCGGGGGGTGTATCATAGTTTTATGGCGGGGGGTGTAACACTGGATATGCGCGAAACCGAAGTGGCGTGCAATTGGAGAGGCCTATGTCCGGCAGTGGACTAGTACATGCTGATGATGATGATTATGATGCGCGAAAGCTATGTTCAAGCCGGCCAAGTTAGATCACGCGTATTGTAGGTGGGACTTAGCGTCAGTAAGCGGCTCACCTGACGGTAAGTGGTGATCACCGCCCAAGTACATGTCTGTGTCCTTTTAGCATTGATTGCGAAGAAAGTTTGCCAGCGATGCAATCAATGTACAAACGTGCGACAAATATATGGATGTCGAATAGGTGTCCTAATAGACAATCGCGCGATAATGTTTAAATATTCGCGCGAACTCAGTTCGTACGAACGGGTGACAAACATATGGATGTCGTATATTATTATAGGTGTTATAACAGAACGCGAATGCGCGATCATCGCAAGTTTGCGCAAATTTGCGATGATCAATTGAGGTTAATTAACACATCGCATAATCGCGCGATGGCTTCGTCGCGTTCTACTACGACACTCAATTTCCAATTCTCGCGAATGAATGTTGAAGGCATCGCTCACGTCGCGTGATGGCGTTCTATTACCCATACGATCTATTTACCTATGAGCTCAGGATACCACCGCACCAGGAACACAACAGGGTGTTATTATGGCTGCAGTCTTAAAATACACTAGCTCTGATGCGGAAGGCGGATTCGCCAAAGGGACATGTGGAGTAATCAAGGATGTACATAATTCGTTAAAGGATTGTGCTGAGGGAATATGAAAGAGGTTTTTAAAAGAAATTAATTTAAATAAATAACATTTAGCAATAACAATTTTTTAAAAGTTATTTAAAAATCAGTAATGTAATATGCTACTGAATTTTTTTTTTTGTGATTGTCAAGTTTTGTTACGTTTCAAACTTTTTTTTTAAATGCACTATAATACACACCTCTTCAGCCAAGCACACGGGACACCTCCAGTCTCCTTTAGGCACATCAGCGAGCGGGGGCACTAAGCAGAACGTGTGGTACGAATCATCGCAACCGTCGCACAAGAGCATCTGTTCCTCAACGTCCCCACGACCGCATACGTGACACATGTATTTCGCCAACTATAGAAAACATAGTCGGTTAGTTTAAGACATTTAAAGACGAATCTCCCGGATAATAGATTGCAAATAAAAGATTGTAAGGGCTGGCGCACATATGGCGAAAGCATTTTTCACTGTAAAATTACTAACGAAATTGTTCTCATTGAAATAACAATAAAAATCAAGTAACAGAAATATTTATGAATTATATTCTTTAGGTGAGGCCTATGTTCAACAGTGGACGTCATTGATATGATGATGATGATATTCTTTAGGATTAATTAAAGAAGAAAAAAACACAAGCAACAAACAGAACGCAGATAGACATATTTAAGGCACCAAAATAGGCTCCAGTTCAGCTTAACGCATAGCACAGAAGTGCCTTGCGCTGGTTTCCAACTCTAGTTGGAAAAAAAGGCTCTAGCCTTTTTTGACAGCGGTATCAAAAATAGCAGTTAATAGTTGTGTTACTTGATGTTGGATGTTATTTAAATGAGAACATTGTCGTTAATAGTTTGACAGTGAAAAATGCTTTCGCCATATGTGCGCCGACCCTAAGACGAATCTCTCTATATAAATGTGCTCGTTTAATGGTAACAGGCTCGCCCCCAATTAAATGGGACCTAACGCCACAATGTGAGTGCTACCTCTGCCTATCCCTTCAAATATAAAGGCGTGACGCTAAGTTTTCAAAACGTAGAGACGTTACAAACATGAATAAAGTGACGTTCCGCGCGGTCACATGTAGTACAATCCTAAGTGACCTTTTGAACACCATTTAGTGTAACATATCACTAAACAGTGTTTGTTTAGTGAAGTAAACCCTTCAGGCAATCATTGAATGTGCCAAGAAATACTGAATGTCACCTGAAGCTTCGAATATTGCAATCGGGTCGCCGCTTTATCTAGTGAAACGTGGAAGTGCTATGCCTGCCTACTCTATTTAGGAAAAGAGGTGTGATAATATGTGACTTTGACTTGATACAACAAAACGTGGGACAACATAGTGCGTAGAACAAATTGTCGGTGCGAGATTCAAACCCTCGACCGTCGGCACAATGTCAGTCTAACCATTGCGCCATTCGCGTAAGTTTACCGATAAATAATATGTGTCATTACCTTCTTTTTAATCCCAGGTTCCATATTTTTCTATATGTATAGCAATTATTTGTAACAAACAAACAGAAAAACATATTTTCGGATTTGTTTAACTAATATTAAATAATAAAAATTGGAGTGTCTTTGTGTTTTATATTCTCTTGGAAATCAAGGATATATTATAGAGATGATAGGGAGTCAGGAGTGAATGAAGAGAGTATAATTTATAATACTTACTTAAAGACTTTGACAGGACAAAATGGGTATCTAATTCATTAAAATTAGCTGTTCCGGTGAGCCCTGTTAGGCTGCGTTTCCACCAGAGATGTGCGAGGATGCGTAGCGACAGATGTGTTTGCTAAGAACCAATAGATTCGACTGGCCTGTTGGTCTAGTGGTTAGTGACCCTGACTGCTAAGCCGGAGGTCGAACAAATCTTTGTGTGATGAGCATAAAGGTTTGTTCTGTGTCTGGGTGTAATTTATCTATAATGTATTTACATAAAAATATTTAAGTAGTAAATCAGTTGTTTAGTACCCATAACACAAGCAAATATAATTGCTTACTTTGGGACTAGATGGCGATGTGTGAATGTGGTAGAATATTATTATTATTAATAGAACATTTACCCAGCATCTCTCAGATGAAGCGATTCCAATGGTGCTTAATGAACACATCCGTCGCTACGCATCCTAGCACATCTCTGGTACACAGCCTTATGTTCTTCTTGAATTATCTTGTGTAGTTTTGCTCGCTTTGTAAACACGAGTATAGAGGGCCTACATCAGCAGACATACAATTGTAAGTTGGCCAAAGAAACAACTAAATTGCATACATATACACTTATAACCAATTAAATTTCGTTCTTATGTTATTAGTTCAATATTATTCCGTATGTTTACAAGAATCTTGTGTGGTACTTACGGGGTCGTCAGGATGTGGTGTGAGCATATTGGGAGGTGCTGGAGTGACCGACACTGTCATGTTGGACATGCGATGTTCACGTAGTCGAGTGGACCTCGTGACGCGGGACCTCGCACCGCAGCTGCCGCCCGCAGACATCCATTTGTTTTCACGAGGACCTGCGGTTATTCATTTCAATATTATATACCGGTGGTTGAAAAAAATAGGAATAGTTAGCCTTGGGTAGTTGGGTAGAACACGCGCCCGCGGCTCTCATGTTATGAACAAAAGTACATTTAAAAAAAAACCGCTAGACAGCTAATTTAATGGCTGATTTAACCAGTTGGCTGCGCATACACATAAATCCATCAGATAATTAATTACCTTGATTTCAAAAGGAAGAAAATTAACCAAAAAATTACAAAATTTGTCATGCTCCCGAAAAACTTGACCACCTCTGGTTTAGGTAAACCAAATTACCAACACAGTAAACCTATTTTACGTTACCTCGTTTTTTTTATATAAATATTGAGACATTTATTTGGCTACATATAGATCATGCCTATCTTCCAGTGAGATAATGAGAGACTATACTGTACGTCATTACATACAACATACATGTATCGCAAACTTATAAAAAAATTAGAAGAAAGAAAAAGAATACTCACTTCGCCTGGTCTCACTGGGGCTCTCCTCTTTTATAGGTGTGGTGGCGGCTTCTTGGGGGGTGAGGCAGGCCTTCTCGGGGGAGCTATCGGGCGCGTCGGGCTCCAGCTTGAACCTTCGCGCCGGGGGAGGAGTCGCCGCCGCCGCACATTTACTGCTCGACCGGGAACGAGTAGCTTTCTCCGGAGTTTGCTCGCCTTTCACTTCGATTTTCTGGTGAATTTCAAACAGTTTTATTATACAGATAAAATACAATTTAGACAAACTTTCAAAGGTTTATCAGCTATAAAGAAACAACACCTGGCCGCCCCATTTTCTATGTCATCAATAGCTACTGTGGAGTTAATTATTTATAATGGAATGTTCTAGATAATGATCAAGATTATCAAAATTCAAAAAACTATTCAAATGAAATTCTCTCAAATGGAAATTAATGATAAACATGCAGCTGACACGCTTGGCTGTTGACCTCTTGAGTAAGATGATTTATTTCATTTATTTATTACATTGGATTTTGCCAATCTATTATTTTGTATATGTAGAATTGTAGACCAAGAAGAAATATTATGCAGCAAGTGAAGGAAAAAGAGGGAGTCGTGTCGTATCAAAAACTAAAAACTACAGCAAAGAATTAAGAAGAACGGCGTTTGTTGAATCTATCTTACGCCGAAGCCGTACTAAATTACGTCCATAAACACTATCAAAGCTACTCACCGTTTCCTTATTATCTCCAACGGCTCCATTGCTCTTGAACACATCGTATCTGTAGAGGATCTTCTCATAATGATTCTTGAGTATAGAGCCAATCCCCTTGCCTTGAGGGTAGCCCATGCGACGGGCGATTTTCGACCATTTGCGCTCCGAAGAACATATTTCAAAACCACCTGTTAAATACGATTTTAGTTTTGTATTCGGAATATTCCGTGCCCAGCAGTGGGACCTTTGTGAATTTGGAATATCCAATGTTTTACTGTTTTATTTACTTAGTAAAAATAAATGGATTTAAAAAATATACATAAAGCGCAAGTGACAGTGACAAAAACACAAATTTAAAATTTATAGTACATTAATTACTTCCTTAAATAACTTTTAATAAAAAAAATAAGTTAAGGGTTCAAAGTACTGTGACTATTAAAGAATCTTACTATTGTAATGATAGAGGTATAAACATTTAAGAATCTTTAGTAAGTATTATTATTAAAATCAACTAACCAGCTTCTTTAACAATCTTATGCAGCGCATACAAGTCGAGCGGTTTCCGTTCCACCGTCGGTATCTTCAGCACGGATCCCTGAAGCTCCCAGAACTTGATAATCTGGTCCAGGAAGTTTAACTTGACGCGAGTGATAGCCTGCAAAAGATGCCATAACATTGTCAAAGTCGAAGTTAACATAGTGTCACGCCTTTTTCCCCGATGGGGTAGGCATGCATGTAACAGTGGGCGAGCCTATTGCCATCAACTTTGTTTCCCAGCTGCAGGCTGATACTAAAATTTTATGAT
This sequence comes from Laspeyria flexula, assembly GCA_905147015.1. Lineage (NCBI taxonomy): Eukaryota > Metazoa > Arthropoda > Insecta > Lepidoptera > Erebidae > Laspeyria > Laspeyria flexula. The sequence goes on from LR989974.1 coordinate 1,418,861, forward strand.
AGAAAAACCCAACACATTTTCACCACAATTGAACCTGGGACCTCTTCTCGTCGTATGCACTTCCCGCTGCGCCATCGAGGCAGTCGAAGACGAAGTTGAACTCAATTAATCATTTAGATCAGGGCTGTCCGTGCGGCTCGCGGTTTTTTGTGCGTCCAGTGACGTTTTGATCTATCACAAAATATGGTTTTTTCTATGCTCTTAATTTGCGGGACTACATTATTTTATGTTTATAACATCAAATTACATCAAATAAATGTATGAAACAAGTTGTTTGTATGGCAAATAGTATCGGTTTTTTAATAAAGTCCTTTTTTTATATATATATATATATATTATATATTTGTTTTCCATATATAAATAAAAAATAGAATTTGAAACGTATTTTTTTGTACTTACAAAAATATATATTATACATAATATTCAATTACTTTCTAACTAATATTTAGATTGAAACACAGTTCCTTACATAACTGCGATCTTTTAAATAGCCGTACAGATGTAAAAGTTGTTATTTTTAAATGGGTCAACAGTAGCTTACCAATATAGCTACAGAATCGATCGGGAAAATGTCACGTTAATTTTCAAGCTATTTTCATAGACATTCAGATGTTCTAACCCGGGTATAAATTCACACCACCAAAAAGGCGATACTTTTATAAAACTTTTTCTTCATGTTTCTAATTAGCTGGACTTTTTAATAGACAGAAGCTCGACTTTAGTTTATTATTGTTTTTATTCAAGTCGTCATAACTCGTGATTATTATAGGACTATTTTATTGGTACTGTATGAGCATACAAAATTAAAAAAAAATACTAGGCAAGAAATCACAAGATGTAAAAAGAATAAAATAAAAAAGTTATCATTTGTTGAGTATCTACTGACATTAAGAAGCATAAATGTGATCAATAAAATAATTTGGAAACAGTTTTATTTTAATAATGACTGTTCGTATTTGACCTCTATAAACACGTGTTATGATCTGATGAAAATCTGCAAAGCAGGTAGTATTTTCGCAAAAAAACAAAGAACAAAGGACATCCTTTTGAGGTAAAAAGTATAAAAATTGGCCATAATAATAAATAAATATATAATTAAACTTATAAAACCAGTGAAACTTACCTCTAATTCATTTAATCTCTGTATCCGTGGTGTGAACCTTAATCGGTCCACGTCCACAGCAAACGGTGGTTGCCAGTGCTAAAACAAAGAATCATATATTAGAATAAAGAAGAGACATTATATAACTATAATTATGTTATTTCCGATTAACCTTTATGGTAACGCTGAAAAGGTTATACCGTAGAGCTGGCAAGAAACTTAGGTCGCTCAATGTAGTACCAAGAAATTACAGTTTGAAATATTATATACAATAGAGCTTCTCAACAGGTGGGCCTTAAAATGAACATGGACAAGACGAAAGTGATGTCAAATTCCCATGTAGTGTTCGTTCCTGTTAGTGTCGGGAGTTCTAATCTCGAAGTTGTTGACGAATATATAAACCTATTTATTTATTTATTAAAGTACTGCCACATGATACATATTAAAAGTACAACAGTTAAATTATATGTAAATACATGTTCTGATATGCATCACAATAACGGCGTACATAACATTTGCTTTAACTTAGTAACAATAGTTTAATAAGTGCAGGAATTGACAGTATGTTAACTTAAACTTAAATTACATAAATGAGGGGCAAAACATAAACATAAAAGCTAAGATATCAAGAGCATATATATCTTATGTAATATTGGCAATGCATTAATATATTTTATTACTGTACTTAGAAATACTATCATTAAGACATCTAGATTGGGAATTCTTTAAAACCTAGGAACGAAACCTAGGACAAATGGTCCGGTTAGGTAGTCAATTCGGTTGGGCAGTGTTCGGGAAGTTACAAGCTGTTTTCTCGTCCACCACGTCTCTCGAATTTTTTTACCAGTGATGACTTAAGTACTGAGACTCATTAGAAAGCTCCCCGTCGTCCAGCGAGCCATGGAAAGAGCTATACTTGGAGTTTCCTTGCGTGATCAAATGAGAAATGAGGAGATACGCAGGCGACCTTTACTAGAGTTGTCGACATAGCTCACCGAATCGCATCGATAAAGTAGTGGGCAAGCCACATAGCTCGTAGAACTGATAGCTATGCGACAAAAATGTATGAGGACTGTTGGAATAGGGCTGGGGATAGCCATCAGTGGCAAGTTCAGGGGGAGTCCTTTGCTCAGCAGAAATTTAAAAAAAAAACTTTGTGTTCATCAAATAGTAACTATGGTATGTGGGATCATCACTTGGTACCAACTATGTATTTGAAAACAGTAAAAGCATGTTGCGATGACATTGTTTTGCAATATAAATCTTTTTAAAAAAGTATGAAAACGTATTCAAATATCACTTAAATATCAAGGTTACTCTGTTAAATTAATTTATTGTATTTTTAAAAACATGTCGGATACATTTAGTTGGAAATACGTACAAAAAAGAGTATAGATTACAGTAGCATTTACTATTATGGTTTTAATATAATATTATCATCCTTTCACAAACCGAAAAGAGCATAAACTTGGCACTAAATTAAAATTTTAAATAATGTCAAAAGAAGAAATGCCACACAAAGTATGTTACGGTGTTGAACATTCGTAGACACGTTAAATTAAGATTGCTACACACATATTCGGGTCGACAGTATTTGCCGAACAACAAAGCCGGCCCGAAGCCACTTGTTCGGTTTTGATCATTTTGTGCCCATCGGTTTATTCGATTTGGCAGTATTTGTTGAACGAAAAAGCCGACCCGTCGCAACTCCTACATTACGTTCGGCATCATTCGGCTTGTGCAAATCGGGCAGTTCCAACTTCCAGCCTAGCCAAAGCCGAGAGGCATTTTCCCCGAACATTCATCCACATATATTCGATTTCTACCGAACTGCAGTGCCGATTAATACCGGCCCGCATATGTCTGTAGCAACCCTTACATAGAAATCCTTAAATATATATGTATATATATATAATTTATGCTAATAAATAAAGTTACACAATTTTGAGAAACTACTGCACTATTTAATACAATGTCAACCATATGCCTCACACCATTTATTTTGGAACTAATTAAGAAGCTATTATGTTGTGTACAATAATTATAAATCTATGAACTCATTAGCCTGGCATAGTCACAGATAATGTGCACATACCTTCATAAACATTGAGCATGCACATATACCAATACACTTATACATTCTACACCTATGATCTCTTAAACACGTTCCAGACGTAATCATGAGTTGCCATCCATATCCATCTAGAGTCTAGTCTAGCATTGCAATCCTAAGTTCCTATTATTTTTTTATGTTACTTAATTGTTAAATAATAATAGAAAAAAAAGAATGGAAAAAATAAATTTGTCTGTGATCTGTGCACTGTGTACTGAATCTTGTTAATATGCCTATTTAGTACAAGTCATAATGTGTAATTTGCAAATGTGATATAACATATTCATTAACACAAATTGACACTGCTGACCTAGTAATTTAACCTTCACCTATTGATTAATATTTATAATTCTAGGTTGGAATATGAGTAGGTAATAAGAAAACCCGGTGATTTGGAAGTCAGTATTTTATCATTATATGAGGCACAGTGCAGAAACAGACGTTTTCCTAAAAGAGGTCTATTACATCTCCAACAAACTCTTGATTATTTTTAGTTTTGAGTATACATAAATTGTCCAGCAGTGGACATCCTACGGCTGATATGATGACGTTGGGTCGATTTGCTGGACTTATATTCTAGATAAACTACTGTCAATCAAGGGTCAAAAATCGGACAAATTTATATTTATTTATGCATAAGTTCTTTGGTGACTCACTCATAAATTAATAATTTAGCTAATAGTAAAAAAAAGAATGCAATATCTATGATTTTCCTTCACAAGAGTAGAACTAAAGAATTAAAGACCATTTAATTAATTCACTATTTTTTTAACTGAATGTTGTAGTATTAGAAATTAAATTGTTTCCTTCTATTTCACCATTTAATTTGAACTAGTGTTAATAATTTCCTTATGTCAGTCAAGTTTCTGATAAATAAAATGTAATAAGTGAATACATTCTTTTTTTAAAAAACAAAGAACTTTCCTTGACAGTAATTATTATATTCCAACAAAAACACCTAATTACTAAGTAGTGTTATAATGATTACATAAATAACTAACAAGTATAAATGTTTATAAGACTTATTTTAACTATTTTAAAATTATGTATACATAAAACATAATTAATTAAAAAACAACACACCCACGCGCGCACACACACACACACACACACACACACACACACACACACACACACACACACACACTGGTCACAATGTCTCTGCATTCAAGTCATTTTGACAACCCTGTAGATAGTTTTTTTTTTTTTGGAGGAGTTTATGTTATTATACATTATAGAGTTTGTATTATTATTAAGGGTTATTATCATATCAGCCAAAGGATGTCCACTGTTCAGTTGGACTTAGTCCTCCACAAGAGATTTTCAACAGGACCGGTATGGTATGGTATGGCGGGCTGTTTTCCGCAACTCCACGTCAAGGCGCGGTTTTTGCGTGAGGGTGGATAGCTCACTCGATCCACCCTAGCTCGCCGAAGAACGCCAGCAGTCTATTGACGTTGCTGGCGATCTGTCGGAGTGTACCTGGACCAACAGGACCGGTATTCATAATCAATTGCAATTACTTTAGTGCAAAATCAAAAAGGAAGTTTGCCTTTTAGGAAATTACTGAGTATAATAACTATTCCCTATTAGGGTATAATATACATACAATTGATGAAATAAACAAGATTTTTATAATAACTGCTAGGAAGTCCCCTATAGGTATATTCTCAGACTTGAGGTCTTGACCAACTTAATACAATTCTGGTTCATTGATTCTTTATGAAGATATTAAGCATGGTACAGTCATCCAAATATGAATTGAATTCATAAAAAAAATGTTTATTATGAAATAAGTATGTTAACAATACAAAGAGTTTATAAAAACATTTAGCATGTTCACATTTTAACAATAACTGTAAATACAGGTCATTCACTTCAGTTAAAGCATAATTATCTATGATGAAAATTATTGTTTAATAGATTTGCACCAAGTACATCTTGGAGAAGAAAGACACCACATACCCTAGAAGAAATCCGCACTAGGCCGGTGTATGGATTATGGCCTAAAACCCTCTTAGTTCTCTAGATAGAGTAGAAGAGTAAGACATTAACAGGTTGCTGATTTTCTGTACATTTAAGACAAGTAATGAACACTTTTTGGTCAAGTACAATATTGGGGTTTTTTTTGGTTCTTATTGCTTTAAGGCTGAGATCTATAGAGCGTTCTTGGACTTAGCTCTGACTAACTTTGACTTTATCCAAGCCCAAGCTAAGCAAAGTCAAAGTTCACAAAATCGACGACTTACGAAAATCTTTGGCTATTATACTGTAAAAAATAATGGTGTACAAATGTCATAATTTTAAAATGACTATTGAACTTTGTCGCATAACATTCATTGAACATTGAACAGCTGTCATTAGCGATCCTTTACTCAATTCCTTTCATAACTTAATATTTATTACATTTAACCAATTTTAGACAACAAAATTTAAAAATAATCTAGTAATTTAAAAAAAATGGAGATTTTGGACTATTATAAATTACAAAAAGGATTGTATCATTTGTTTTATCTTTTATTTTACAAAGAATTCAGCAGAAGATGATGCATGAAATGAAACATCTACTCGTACGCAGGCTAAGCAATGACATTGTCTATAGATTCCAAATCAATGCTTTGGCTGAGATTAGGCTGAGCAACGTTTTGTTGGAGTGAAGTCTGAGCAAAGTCCAAGTACGCTCTATAGATCTCAGCCTAACAGTAGCATCTATTTTTGTGTTAGGGGACTGTGTGGCTTATTACCATAAATGAACAAACATTCACCAATCTAATATGAAATGTTCATTAATTGGGCCAAATTAAAGGTCATGTACCGAGTGTAGGTGAGTGTAGTGAGGTGTAAGTGCAGGAGTGAACAGGCTGAACACAATAGGCTGAAATGAAGATTAAGGTAAGGTAAGGACAAGTTTTGCCAATCTATTCTCAAGCCTTCTCTGTTTTTCTCTACACATACAAAGCTAGCATGAAAAATGTCAAACAAAACAAGCCAATGATGAATGCGCAGGTAAAGAAAATAACATGTTTGTGTTGGATCAACTATCACACTTGATTCTGTCAAAGATATTTATTCCTAGGAACATTGTAGTGTAGTTGTTACATTGAGTTAAATATACATCTAACATAATATATCCACCTTTTAATAAGTTTACATGTTGAACAAAACGTAGATACCCACACACAATAAATTTTCAACATAATTTTCTCTGCCTAACTCGAAGGGAATCTCTTGAGGAGGTCAATGTCCAACAGTGGACTTTCTAACACTTATATATTTGGTGATGAACTCAAAGGGTAAAAGTTTGTGACAATGTGTTATCATCATATTATAGTCCACTGCTGGACATAAGACTCTCCAAATGGAGACTATGATGATCCTGTTTGCCAAGAAAGTATTTTCTCTACTCAACAAGGCTGTAGCTAACAAAATCTTGGATTTTAAATGTTTAATTCTAGTAGCATGCCACACAATTACAAAACAAAGGTTAAGTATAATAATTTTTGTCAAACCTGTTTTATTTTTTGGTAAATTTGGTATAATTGGAATCAGACTAGTGGACTGTGAACAATGCACTTAAAGATTTTTAGCAAGCAAATCTATAAAGAAAATCCATATTAATATATCCTCAATAAAGGAATGAGCTATTTATTTTATTAAACTCTTTACAAAACTCACTAATGAATTTTAACTAATATTTGTAGTAAAGTAAATCATGAATATACTTAGCTAACATAATTATGATTTGTACATCTTGTTAAACATAAGTTGATGTCAAGAAAATTGATTATCTAATAACTTGCTTAGTTAGGGTCCCATATAAGTCTAATCTGATAAGTATTTGTGAGTTAATGAGCTAAATAGATATATTTATTTCTATATTTGTTGAATTGGACAATATTTCATATAATTGCAACACTCAACATACAGAATTATGCCTAATTAATTTGTAAAAATCTATATAAATTTATAGGTATGTTGCCTACACTTTCATATGCATTATCATTTTGTATACAAAATACTGAAGATAAAACATAAATCACTAACATGCATATTATGCAACAACTCCACAGTTTAAACTTCATATATTATATCAAGTTAAATGTAAAACAATTTTGTTTGCCATTTTGAAATTTATATCTGTAACCTTCTTATTTCTGTTATTTCATACAGTTGAATGACAAAGCAGTCTTGGTTTCAAGTAAGACAATATTTTCTCAAACTAATATACAGAAAGTAGGTCTTGAATACCAATAATTTAGTCAGTTAACTATATCTATAACCCACTGCTTACTGCATATATGCAATGCCAGACTTAACAATAATTAATGTTAAATGCAAATATTCTTTCTGTACATAATGATGTTCATTATAATATTTTTGTGTGCATCTAGCAACCACAGTGGACATTACAGTTAGTCACGACAAAAAACTCGTAGAAGTTCTTTTTTTATCTAAACTATCGTAGGCAGGAGGGCATGACACAAAATGGCAACCAGCCTCCACAACACAATATGCAACTGCATTTATGGCAATATAAACAATAAAAAGTCGTATAATTTACATTCTAGCGACACTTTGACACGTATAACTAGGGATAATAAGGCAAAAATTAAATTTAGATAACGTGAAGCATATTAAGTAGAGGTAATATGGTTGCATCACACGTAATTCGCGAGAGGTTTTATGGTTAGAAAATGACTTTAAAATCGTGCTTTCTTGGTAGAAATACACTTTAAAAGACCTATTTACTCGCACTCGTACTGTTGAAACAAAGAAATACACTTACGGCTGGTGGTTTTATCTTGCAAATGCCCGATTTCTCGGCGATTGGTCGAATTTTGCTGATGTATGCCAGGGGGTCCAGGAACTCTTCTGGCGTTGGTTCAAACACTGGTGCCTCTGGAGGCGGGGTAAACGTAAAATTATCAGGTTTCATGGGGGACGCCGAGTCCCCCATGTTCACTTCGACATTAGCTTCGTCACATTTTCCCATTTTTGAGAAACACTATGCAGTTCACACAAATGCAACTATAAATAATACTTTAGCATCATCTAATGTTAAGGAATGAATAAAGCACGTCCACAAAGAAATAGTAGCATTAGAATTAGTCTTTCCATAAGGAATCACAACGAGATAATAAATGAAATGAGCACCAACAAATAACAGTGCTCATTTCATGTCCGCCATGCGAAATTGAACTTTCGAAACTACGGTGTTGCCATGGTATAAAATGTTCATTACGCACTTCATTTTGTTCCGTGTGGTCAGTGCGTTTATGAAGCTTTTTGAAAATATTATTATGGAAATATAGTGTCACTATATTTTTGGTTTTAAGCAGGCTGACCTGTCAAGAAATCTCTATTAGGTCTCCCTAATACCTAAATAATAAAAGTACTGGATTTGGATAATGTAAATACTCTGCTTTCGCACCTGGCGGAAGATCCGTTGGGTGTATTCTTTGCTTTTGAAACGGGAGTGCGCTGTAATTTTTTTGACATTTCCGTTTTTAAAGTGATTACGCCTGACGTATCTTCCGTCAGGTTTTAAAGAAGACTTCCATAGGGTCTTCCATAGGTATGCATGAATTTTGATAACATTTGCAGTAATTAATACTACTATTTACTAATAACTACTATTATGCTTAGTCAAAGAGCATGTTAATAGTAAAAAACTGAGAGACTGGTAATTTGTCAAAAAAAAAAAAATGGCTCAAGATCGCCCATCGCAGGCAGACACGGAACAGGCAGATAACGGTATTTTATGTGAAATTTACAACAAATTGCCTGTGTGTTACTTCACTATAAAGAAAACTTAAGCTTCTGTTTTGCACTTAATAAACTGCGTTGTTCTCTCTTCTGAATTAAGTATCCAAGACTCGTTGTAAAACAACAATTCGGCGTCGCCCCACTAGATGCGCACAATATAAAAATAAAAATGAATAATAATAATAATCACTTACTAAAGTCACGCTCAAAAACAGTCATACTGATTTACATTCTCAGAAAATAGTTTTGGTAATATTATTACACAATTGCTTTTAAAAACATTAAAGCTTTTTTTAACTAAATTATGAGTCGTTTTTGATCGCTGAGTGTGCATATTTAATTTTAAAATCTTGGGTTGATGATTTGATTAAGATTAAATGATCTTGGGTTTTTTAAAGGTCAATGCTAATTACTAAAAATTAAAAATAGATTAGATCTTCACTACTGTTTATCTTATTATCAGTGTCATTCAGTGTGTACAAAACTTTTGTTTCTTAAAATGTTGCCATCTAATCAAAATTAATTTAATCATTAAATATAAACCATACATTTTAATACTTATTTTAGCCAATACAAATAAAATAAAATTTTTACTGTTGAGCTGTTCAAAGCAAGAGCAGGCAAAGAATCAATTTTCTTAGCTACTGATAAGAAAATGTTGTGGTTGTTACTAACTTCATAACAGTCTTTGTAAACGCGCAAGGAGCGAGTGCAATCGATGAACACATCCGTCATCCGCCGCCATTTGCGAAAGGCCGATCGCTGCTCAGCAGCGCGAGTGTCATCAGTTTGATTATGTCGAGTGTTTAATTTGTTATTTTCAATAAAACTGTGAACTCAGTGCGACTTTAATATCAGTTAAAATGATTGTGAGGTTTCTGAGCGTATTGTGCGTCGGAGTTTTGGCGACTTCGGTGTACAGCGCTGAAGGAAACAACGACAATGAAGGTACGTAATTTTTACGTGTGCATTATTTATTTTGTTATCATTTACTCAATTTTTACCGGCGTGCGTAATGTGGTAATTTGGGGCAAATATATTTTTGTCCGTGAACTGAGTCATTTTTCATTCAGGAATAACATAACGGTGTGTTCTAAATACGAGTTGATAGTTTTGTTTCTTTTTCGTGTGATAAATATATATTTGATTTGCTGTGGGGTTTCGAAAATGTTGTATAGGAAACTCGTGGTGTGACGCGTTGGTGTGATTGGTGGAAGGTATATGCTGTGAGTGTGGGTGTTAGGTGGACCGGCTTGACGACTTCTTGCATGCACAATGCATACACACACGCGCAGGTTGTAGGAGCGCTACGTTCGTCGCTCGCGGCGAGTTGGTGAGCCGCAGCCGTGGGCGCGAGCCTCGCAACACGTTTTTGCAGTTGATTCATTCACTTTATTGAACTTACTCATTGTTTTTATCATCCATTTATATAGCACATCTATTACTGATTCCTGGGCTTGTATGAGATCAGCAGTTGGCACTAAATAAAACATGTAATATAAAATGAGGCTAAAAGCTCACAGGAGTGATGATTCACTCAAAGATATTTTTAATTACAAAATTAATGTAACAAACCAGATTTTCATAATGTCAAAACATTTATATACTTATATAATAAAACCTCATTCTTAAATTCCATGTAGTCAGTAGGTTTAATGCCTTTTACTCCTCATGAATCACAAATGCCGTCAGTCTTTGTTCAATTCACTAACAAATTAATGGCACATATTAACACACGATGTGTAAATATCTCCAATTAGACCTTGCATTTCCGAGCTATAAAGCTGTGGGTTAAATAATTATCACTGTCTTTGTAAAGCTTTTACTAAAAACTGGCTTGCCTTATGTAACTAACTGTACTACAAAATTCTCTTATAAAGTTCATAATACATACATTGATGAGGTTTTATTTTTATTTTAATAGTTGCCATAACGTAAAGGAAATCTTTAATTCAAGGTAGCAGCAACGTGAAAGAATATGAAGGCTACTAAATGTTGCTATAGTAACCACACACAAAACAACACATTTTGCAAGTAATCTGATAAGTTATTCTTCTATCTAGAATACTATGTCTGGTGTAAACAAGATAACACTATCGGCATAGGATTTCCTAAGGATTTTAATGATTTATTTACAACAGTTTTACTACAGAACGTAGAAAGACACTTAATGATAATAAATCATAGATTATGTAACATGTTTTTGTGGTTTATTATATATAAAAACGAAGTGACTGCTAAATATTATGTTTCGGAATAATATGTCTTAAGTTGTTATATATCTTAAAACGTTTTTCGCAGTTCCGTCTATTTAGAACAAAAATGAATAATACAAATATTAGTCGTCTTTACTGTTGATTTTTCGAGTATGATCAAACTAAGCACAGAAAACTGAATAACTAAGCCTAATCGGTATATCGTAATTTAGTTACTAACTATTTGAAAATGAGGCTGAAGTCGAGATTCCGAGTAGGCTGTCTGTTCGCGGAGTTTGTCTCTCGTATTCACAACTTGATTGCTCTATATGTTTTAACGTAGCTACAAAAATATGCGAAACGGCGGGAACGGACGGAACGGAACGAGACGGCCTGGGAAATTAGAAACAACATGAGCTAAAACATAATAAAATAGCATAGAAATAAATGTAAAGGCGGTCCGAATTTTTCACTCAACAGTATATTGCATTCGTTTCCACACAATTCCGGCAAAAGTTTGTATTATTATATACAGGGTTCCTCGCAGCTTTCGTTGATGGGATTTCCTATGGGAGTAATACATTTTCCCGGAATAAAAATAGTCCATGTTACGCTCTCTTTTCTCAGCTAACTCTATTCAAAAAATCACCTCGATCGACTTGCCTTTTCGACGTGAGGTAGTATTTTCCTTACGTCATTCATTAGTTTTACGTTTAATTATGTTTGTTTCGCTAAAGTGTGAGCTAAAGTTTTTTATTTATATATATATATATTTAAGCAGCTATTTTGTTTATTTGGGAGGTTAAGTGCCAAAGACACCATGTACTTAGTAGTAATGTTTATTGATTTTGTCTTCTCTGATTTAACATTAACTTTAATCATATAGGTATGATGTATTTTTATGACACGCTTTATCCTGTCTCTCCGGCCGTGTGTAATTTTCTTTTGTTTCCCGTTGGGATTTTCGGCAAATCTTTTGTTAGTAGCAGCTTACTTTGACTCTGAAATGTAACAAAGCATCGCGTCTTTTCCTCGAATTTATAGATAATGGTAGACATAGTTACATAAAAAATCCAATAACAAATCGCTTGACGCAGGAATCGAACAGATTAATGAAGATTATGGAAGTCAAGGTGTTACAGATAAAAAGATGTAGAACTAGGTATGTGTATCTGTTATCTGTAGTATTGACACAGAATATATATAATTTGTGGTATTGATTCCCGTACATTCTAGTTAATTTTAGGTATAACTTAAACCTGCTCTGCCTGCGGCGTCGCCATGTGGTATGTCGGTAAAAAGGAGTCTATGTCCTTCTCCAGATCTTGGACTACCTCTATGTGAAATCTCATGAAGATCTCGAAAATTACCTCCTACATCCAAGCACATAAACATTACCTCTCTTATAATATTGACATAGACGTACATTTATTATCTTTATTGTAATATTTTTATAAGGACTTTATAGCTTGTAGGTAAATTTTTTTTTTTTTTTTTGCCTATAATGGCCCGCAACTCTCACATTATTATTATGTTTGCTTTTTCAGATAAAAAGAAATGGCAAAAGAAAACTGAATAAATTTTGAATATTACACAACAAGATTTCTGTTCGTACGACCTAATGTTATTAGATATTCTAATAAGAATAATCCAATTACAATTTACCTGATATATCAGATTCAAGACGTTTTCATGATAATATGAACTTTTGGAAGATTTTCTATTTGTAAGGACAAGATTAGGCGCTAACTTGTGTTAATCCCTTTTAAACTTGCATTATACACTGATTGGCGTGAGTTTCTTGCCAGTTCACTTCTCATAGTCCACCCTGTGAGCGAACTAGTCGTAGGCAAATTTGTTGACACTATTTTTCGGATAACCTATTACATTATTAACTTGTGACTTTCATTTCATTACTTTGTAACGTAGGTATAGTGAATTAAAGATATTTTTTTAAATTATATTTTCGCATTGTCCTATACTTTTATTGCTCTAGGAATTAGGTACATGAGTCTGCCGAAGCTCTACAATAAACTAGCTATTCGACGAGCGATGACGATTTAAACCTCATTGTCCGTTAGCTTCAATATGGTAGTAAAGTCTAATGAATTATGAAACATTAAACAACTAGAAGTCGCTTGGTGCTTCGCTCCCATCGTTCTTTGTTTGGCTATTACTCAGCTCCTACTGAATCGATTTTCAAAATTCTTTTAGTGTTGGATAACCCATTTATCGAGGAAGGTTATAGACTATATAACATCACGCTACGTCGAATAGGAGCTGAGCAGTAGCCAAATAAAGAACGATGGTATCTAAACCCCGCGCGACGTCTAGTATATTATACATTCATGTTTAATCGTGACAGATATTAATAACTTAAAACATAAACTATTTTTAACAAAAAAATATTAAAACGACTTCAAATCAGTACTAAAAAGCGAAAAATAAACTGAATTAGATATTTAATTCCAAGCTAAAAAATACCTACCTACCTGTTTAAAGTATAATACCCTATTACTAATCTGTTTGAAATCGGTGCCAAGCCTAAAGACTTTGTTAAGCTACCTACTACTTAGTACGTACATCTGTTACCGCTCGCTACTTCACACCACCTCGCACTTGCGTGTGATCGTACCTAGTGGACGGCTCAAACTGAGTGATACAACCTCATTAGGCTGGCACCGACTTCAAACAGATTAGTAATAGGGTATTATACTTTAAACAGGTAGGTAGGTATTTTTTAGCTTGGAATTAAATATCTAATTCAGTTTATTTTTCGCTTTTTAGTACTGATTTGAAGTCGTTTTAATATTTTTTTGTTAAAAATAGTTTATTTTTCCATTTTTAGTGTACTTTTTATCTACCAGATTTAATAATACTGGCTGGCAAACTAAGACGGAAAACCGAAATAAAGAATCTTCGATAGAAGGGAACGTCTATTTGAATATTCTAACAACACAACCTGATTGTAGAATAGAGGAATCTCAAAACTCTCAGCTTTTTATGTCTTTCTTTTTTCCTATAAAATGCGACAGGTAACAAGTATAGGTATACAATGCAGGTTAGATACTATATCGAAAACTTAAAATATCATCTAAGAATTCCTTTGAATTATACAACTTTATCTTCCATCAAGAGCTCTCACCTCAGACACTTGAAATAACACAATTAAAGGTTTATACATGGATGTGATATTTAAAGAAATCATCTTCTTACTCTTAAACATTAAGAAGTTTCCCTTCCAGTGACAGCTCACCTAAATAACCTACAAGAATACAACTATAGGTTTATAAGTACCTATAATGTTGAAAGAATTATCCTCCAACTCTTAAAAGTTAAGGAGTTATACCTTCCAGTGACAGCTCACCTAAATAACCTACAAGAATACAACTATAGGTTTATAAGTACCTATAATGTTGATAGAATTATCCTCCAACTCCTAAAAGTTAAGGAGTTATACCTTCCAGTGACAGCTCACCTAAATAACCTACAAGAATACAACTATTGGTTTATAAGTACCTATAATATTAAAAGAATTATCCTCCCAACTCCTAATAGTTAAGGAGTTATACCTTCCAGTGACAGCTCACCTAAATAACCTACAAGAATACAACTATAGGTTTATAAGTACCTATAATGTTGAAAGAATTATCCTCCAACACCTAAAAGTTAAGGAGTTATACCTTCCAGTGACAGCTCACCTAAATAACCTACAAGAATACAACTATAGGTTTATAAGTACCTATAATATTGAAAGAATTATCCTCCAACTCCTAATAGTTAAGGAGTTATACCTTCCAGTGACAGCTCACCTAAATAACCTACAAGAATACAACTATAGGTTTATAAGTACCTATAATATTGAAAGAATTATCCTCCAACTCCTAATAGTTAAGGAGTTATACCTTCCAGTATCAGCTCACCTAAGTAACCTACAAGAATACAACTATTGGTTTATAAGAACCTATAATGTCGAAAGAATTATCCTCCAACTCTTAACAGTTAAGGAGTTATACCTTCCATCACCAGCTCATCAACATGAGATGTTGACTATCAGACGTAAATACTTGAATAACTTAAAAAAATATATGAAACACGTAACATGTGCCTATAAAATTTGAGGGTTGCCTTCGATTTCCCTGAGATTCCATCATCAGAACTTGACGTGATGAATAGGGGACCAATTCGGAAGTATACCCTTTCAAACAAAAAAAGAATTTTTTAAATCGGTTCAGGCATCTCCGAGTAATCGATGAACATACATAAAAAAAAAAAAAAATACATACAGTCGAACATATAACCTCCTCCTTTTTTGAAGTCGTTTAAAAATTCAATTCAAACGTACGACGTAACTTAGCAGCTGCACGACGAATATTTAAATATCTCTTGCATATGAAACGTAGGTACTTACTCGTATTAATTTGCATACCAATGCAAAAACAAAGAGGCTTCAACCATTCATTGATTATTAACTTACTATTCGGGTCACAAATTATTATATCACCAACCATAATTTGGACATCGTTTAGATTCTAGACTTCATATTCAATTTAATAGGTACCTAGTCGAAAATTAAATATGGCTGATCAAATATGAATTAATGTTTAATTTGCATAAATTAATTATGAACAGGTGGTGATCAGGTGACTAATGCATTATATTTCATTGTTATCGATTTTTGGCTCGGTAAATCTGAACCGATAATCGATTCTGATGTGATTAAGGTTGTCCTTCTTTTAGAAGAAGTCTGTTCTTAAATTAATATTATAGACTAGGTACTACTGGTTAGTAGAAAAATTGCCTGTTTACTCCGAAAGGCTGTAAAACACGGTTAAGAACCATAGGAAATTTGCTATTTTGCCGCAAAAATTTCGTGTAACATTTTGTAAATGATTTCTAGTTTTCAATACAAAAGCTCACGTGATTATTACTGGAGTAAAATGAAGCAGGTTTATCTAGAGTTTTAGTACACAATACCATACCACCTCCACGAAGTAAACAATAAACTCTAAACTTCGATTGACAACTCTCATTATGACTAATATATCGTTAAATGAAACTGATCCGATGGCAATTCGATTGAGTTCGTAAAAAAAGAATAATCAAAGACCGAAGATTGAAACGAGTTGAAGGCAAATTAATCTTTTCTAGAAAAATATCTAAGGAATGACAAAGTCGGGCAGCCACATGAAGCAATTTATTCGAACAAACTACAATCATCGAGAAAGATGTTGGAAGCTCCTTTCTTCGTGAAATATAAAAGAAATCAATACTCAGTATCGAGATTATTTCAACGTTTGTAACTTTATAGTGGACAAAATGAGATAAGATTTTATAACAAAAAGATTTTGTCTTTTCAAACGAACTCGGAGCATGATAGAAATCTTTAAGGGCATCAAACTGAATGTTCTTTGAGAACTTTCTATTTGTGAAAATGATTCGAAGTTAACAAGGAATAAAAGTGCTAAGTTGAGTTTTAGCAGTCGTTAAAACGCCTCTAGCCATATCGGGAAATAATCGGAAACATTTTTGGAAAAGATTCTAAAGAAGACGAAAGTTTTTATTTTTCAATACATTGTAGTAGGTAAATCAAAGGTCATTTTTCGGTAATATTGTTTAAAAAAACGTATTTTTTTTATACCACTACGGTGGCAACCAGACAATCCCGTGTCTGAAGAAGAATCCAATTTCTCAATTTAATACATAATGTAATTTATATCTGGAATTCACTGCAGCTACTATACTAGTGAAAAGTGATATTTAACATTCATTGTTACATTACAATCAGGAGAACAATGCGACACACGATACTTCACATAACATAGCGTCGTCCATTGTCGGTGTTGCAAACTTACATGATACTGAATTAACCCAGGAATGGTACGAACTACGAAGTTGGATTAATTTTAAGGCGAATGTACGCAATATTTTATGCTAGTTTCGATTAGATCCGATATGACCTTCAAAAACGCATTGTCGGGAGAAGTAAACATATTATATAATATTTTTTATTTACCATGAATTAGTTAAATACGTCACTAAATTAAAATAATAGTCACCAATAAAAAAAAATACGCATTACATATTTTATTTTATAAAACTTCTCAGCTCTAGATAGAGGAGAGGAGATCCTGACTATTCCTTACCCAGCAGTTGAACATTAATGAGTTCATATTATTTTATCAAAGTAGAATAGAAATTCTACAAGTAAGTATTGGTCGTTTACATGACATCGTCTCTCGTGCTTTGGTATTTACTATAAGTAACCTGAAGTGAATACGTATATTTTTGATGTGATATCAGCATGATGTTTTTAATATATTCAAATGAAAAGAAATGTGTATATGTATTGAATGTCAAAAATAATATGTATTAAGTAACACATTGTGTTACAGTGACATCATTATGCATATTTTGCGAAAATTACACACTTAATAAATATATTTGATCAATTGTTTCGGTGTATTTTCCACTACCTACATAAACATCTAGTGTATATTGTAAATGTGGCAAATTAACGTGAAATGAAATTGAATAAAGTTTTAAGTTACTTTCGTTGCAAGTAAAATAAAAATAAGAGTGGAAAAAAAACCTGCTATATATACCTAGATGCGACGGATTCAGATGATATTTTCTTTTAGATTTTTCTCTTTGATTATGATGATGAATGTCTGCAAGTTCATTACTGTTTCATGCCAAAATTACTGAATAGCTTTTGATGAGACTACCGTATGTGGCAGGGGTAACCAACTTGATTAAGCCCAAGATCTACTATTACTCACCACACTCTGTGAGATCTAGTACTTACATTCGTTCGTACTTAGTTCGTCATTAACCTAACATCAAATCGTATAGAAACATATATGGTGAAATTTTAAATAACATACAACACTTATACCAAATTAAGATTATTAAGTTAAAGATATTGCACTTTTATGTTTCCAGTTGACGACCCCTGCTCTATGGTATCTAAACATATTATGTCACCAGTTGTATAAGCTAAATTACTATAAAGGTTCATCAGAATTCATTGAGTAGTCTTTGAGTTTTTCAGTAACAAACATCCATTAATCACAAACATTCGCCTTTATAATAATATTAGGATTCTTGCCGTTTTCGGGTATCCCTCGCCTTAACATGCCTTAACGGCGAACTGTTTCGCTAAGGATTATTTTGTTAAGATTGTGTTAAACTCGTTAAAGTTTACACTTCCTTAAAACTACATAATAGTGTTGTGTTTTATTGTGTTTTGTACTAGGTATGTCGTTGTGTTGTTTATTCTAAACTCCATATAACACAATTGTATGATGTTTGTTTCTAATTTGTACAAGAGTGCAATAATAAGATTTCTGACTTCATTTATATAAACCCAGTGGAGAAATGTCTTCACCCTGTAGTACGATGAAGAATTTCTCTGGAGATTCACGTTGCAGAAGTAATTTGCGTTCAAAGCCCAAAATCCATCTAATAGGAGACCAGGATGAGACCAGAGACGTATATAGATAAAATAGAAAATATCCAAATTAGATTTATAAAACTGCTTGTAGACAAAAAATAAAAAATAAATATAAAAATGATTACTATAAGTTATTTAAAATATGCAAAATCCTACCGGTTAGTATAAAACATAAATACCTCATCTTAACAAACAATCATAACAAACGAGACTATAACTCGACGTCATTAAAAAATGTAAATAATACATACAACACGAGAGCAATGACCTCATGTAAATAATTATGTAGTTCCCAGAGTCACCAATGTCTACGGAGATAGAACTCTTAACAAACGTATGCCCTACCTACTAAATACTTTACCATTAGATATAAGAAATGAAACAAAAAGGAATAAATTTAAAATTAAGTTAAAAAAGCATCTGTTGAGCCTATTACCATGATCTCATAATGTAAGCATATTATATAGGTAGTAGTTAATTTAGTATAAGTAAAACTTGTTATAGTATACGTGTAATGTTCTGATCCCACGGACAAACTGCCTGTGCAGTTTTGTGGGACATTGTCTTTATTTTTTAAGCATTTACATATAATTGTTAATAAATAAATAAAAAAAAAGCCGATAAGAAAAACGATTGTCGTGCATTCGATTTCTACACGAGATAAATTGAACGTGTTTATGCTTCATAAATATTTGTTTCGAGAACGGGTGTACTTCATGTCTCCACTAATTGCATGTTTCTAATGTCTTCGCAATAGGGATTGTTCACAAGTTCTCTATAGAAACTCACCATACATTGATTCTTTTCTGTCTTGAGTCTAGGCCTAAAAATCTTTATCGTCTTTCATATCAAACACAGCATAATATCTGTAATATTACATAAAATATGGCCCCTTTATACGTTAGGGAACCATAAGCATTACTACAGAAATAAAGACGTGAATTGATACCCTTTGAGGTCTAGACGATATTGATCGTTGCTATTTGCGAACTTTCTGCCAACTGGAAGGTGAAATCTGAACAAGAAAAAACGTACCGTAAAGTGCCCGTTTACCCAGACATTTATAAAAAAAACCGATAAAATTGTTTGCTGTCTTTTCCTAAAGGACCATCAGATAACGACCCGTTTCAAATGAATATTCGCGTGAGATACTACGTATGTACCTACTTAGTTATTTCTGAAATTGGATTTCTATGATATAGGCTTTAAGATGTTCTTTTGTCTGCTGCAAAAGGAACTCCACAATGAGCTGATGAATTCTGTATGAACGACATTTATACCTATGTGATCAGGCATGTCATGTGTGTCATGGGTGGCCAATATAGAATGCATTAAAAGAGAATAGTAGTGGGATAGACATATTTGAAGATTTGCATAACTGAATGTCTCGGCTTGGACGTGTAATTAACAATTCAGACGTCCATTGCCAGTTATTACGAACCATGCATATAAATATATACCCATGAAAATTTATTGGAATAGGTTTTTGGATAACTTGAAATACAAAAGCTGTTAACCATAGACAAAACAGTTATATCGAATCAAAGCTACATTCCCATCCGGGTTCCCTAGTCACTGATACGCGAACGGCAGAGCGTAGTGTCAAATAGAAAATTTTGCATTGCATAGATACGCCTGTTAAAACAGTGAAAAAAGGAACGATGCAATGGTATTGCGATTTTTAAACAGCTGTGTGCTTTTTCCGGACCTTTGACCTTTTTTTTGGGAGCATCCTTTTTGCAATTGATATTTGGCATACAGCAATATTAGGAGTTGAGAGAACCAGCATCAATGACCGTTCTGTGAAGTTTTTTCATTTTCAATCCTTTGTCGGTTTGTTAATCATAGTTTCGAAATACTTCTAAAAGGTGGGCAGAAAAGTGTTACATACATAGTGTGTCTCACCGGCTATGTTAGGCGCCGTGGAATGAGGGTCATTCCTATTAATCTGGCATGATTAGGTATATACTGAATTGATACTTAAACTAGGACACAATTCTTCTGCCTTAAAATGACTCAAGCTTTCTGTCAAAGAGATGACTCTCCGGATTTTTGCAAGAATACATGATATACGTGTACATGAAATTCTTTACAAAACATCTGGTGTATACAGCGATATTTTAAATATACTTAGGCTTTTATTCGCCGTAAAACTTCTACGAAGTAAAAGATTTGACGATCCTTCTTGTTGTCAATCTCGTAGGCTATTCAAAGTCGATCAGTTCACTTCAAAAATTTATCTACAGCTTCATTTTATCGCAAAAGTGTTTTGACGCAACGAGCGATCTTTCAGCACCTTTGCATGCCCCAGATTTTACGTCCTGTCGAGTGCCAAACAAGCAGGTGGCGTATTTTTTTTTATGGTTCCGCATCTGCTACATATAGAATTACATTACCCCCGTAGGTACCGTGTATTTTTTGCACGGTTTGACGGCAGGTGGGTGGGTACAGATTTGTATGTAAAATCAGTGTAGGCGTATGAACTCCCCTTTAATTGGATCGTCCCCATTTTGTATTACGATATCATCTATGTAAACGACTTCGTTTGTTCCCAACAAAGTTTTCTTACGTTTGATTTATGAACGGAACGAGGACATTCGTCATAATTAGTTTGATTATTAAACGACGAGTTTCCCTCTTCAAATTCGCGTCAAAAGCTGAAATAGCACTTTTAATGTAACGCGAATCCGTGTAAATATTTACTGGGGAATAATAATTATTATTTCAGTTGTTTACAGGTAAATAATTAGGGAGAAACTTTAACTGTGTTTAGGTCGTTACTTCGGTGTGTAAGAGCGTTCCCGTAAAATCTTATCGCTCCTTAAAGTAGGACAAACCTTTCATTATGGCTATCAGGAACAGTAATTACCATCCACGACTAAGGTTAAGGAAATAAGACGTATTTTGTTGTTGCTCGAGACTAAGATGTCTACTCGAGTAATAAATGGAGGCTATTCAATCCGATACTTTGATTAAGTTGAAATGGAGGCGGAATTAACTTGCGATTTTAAGTCCCCGTTGCTTTTTGTTCAATTTGGAATTTGAGAGGTTAGAGCTCAGTGATGTCTTGTTTAAATTAAAGAAGACTGCACTACTTATTGTTTTTTTATTTATTTTGTCTGTGTCATCCCACTGCTGGGCAAAGGCCTCCCCCTGAACCTTCCACTGCTGTCCATCTCCAGCCCTGTACCACCAGTCCCTGTCAAAGTCATTCAAGTCGTTTTTAAGCCTGTCTCGGTGACGATGCCCATCTTCAGGCACCCACTGTGTGACGACTCGTGCGCACTTAATTTAGTTTAAAACAACCTTAGTCAAATGAAATACGCGTAGAATTTTCTCTTCATATAAATTATATCTCTTGTCTGTATTGAGCGTAAACTATTAAGTATTAGTTATTACCGTGGTTATATAACTCGAGTATGTTTAATATCTTATCTATCATAACACTTCAGTTGATAAGAAATCTCCTCTACAGACTATAACGTCTATACTATGCGATGCCTTTGTTATAATTGTGACGATAGTCCCAAATTACCTAACCGCGATCTGTTTGTAACAGTTCAAAAATATAAGAAAATAAGTCTTTAATTTTTGCCTGGTTTATGGATAAACTAAAAAATCTTTTACCGGTTATTGAACCTTTTTGATAAGCATAGCTTGTCTGTCTGTTTGCCTGTCAATTTGATGGTAAATTACTGCTATTAGTCAGCATTCTAGCTCTTCTAAGCGCCTATTTCACCACTGGCAAATAAGTACTAGAAAGCCTATATGATACTTACTTGACAGATTTTTGACGTTCATATAAAATCTGTCAAAAAAGTCTCAAGTAAGTTATTAGACACTTATTTAAAGGTGGTGAAACAGACGCTTATGTCAATAATTGCTAATGTCACTATTTTAATTTCATTGTCATTTTAATGTCGCTTGCTAATGTCATTATTTTAAGTCATAGTAAATGTCATAAATACAACTTAAGCTTACAAATGCACCAAACTTGCTCTAATTAATATTAGCAAACACCATGAAACACCAATTAGGTACATTCAAAGCAGTTTCAAATTTAACTTTAGCATTGAAACTGTTACAGTATTATTAGAGGTAATATTCTCGTAAACTTGGTTGGAAGTTAGCGCGTAGTGCAACGTATGTGCCAAGTACAACGGGACATTTGGTACTGTGAACTTCGACATTAACAGTCCAGAGTCCACGGTTAAGTATGACACCACATAACTGTAGAATAGTATTTGAATTCTCAGAGGCTGCTCCTACAGACCATGCATACTAATGCATACCATACTATTCACTATTCACCTAATAAAAGACGAATCAACCGTTTATTAAATCCGAATTTCTAACGGAGACTTAATAAAAAGATGAAACGCTTTTTGATGCAAATTAAAAAAGGTCGATTATCAAAACTTTTCCAAAAATATAACTGAGTCTCTGATCGTCACAAAGGAAAATGTTAAATGGTTGAACTTTTAATTGACTGCAGGCAACTGATCTATTCAAATTACAATTTGTTGAAAGAGATTTGTCTCGTTACTGACAATCATACGGATCGGCTATTGATTAGTAAAGAGATTGAAGTACGTGGGTCGCCGCGTGACCCAGATACGAGCGACTTTACCGACGATTCAGACGTATTGTCCAACGGACCGACCCACTCAACTATTACAACCAAGAATTATTGAGGGAAAAGAACTTAGTGCCGCATTCTGTTCGGGTGATTTGTGACGACTTCGGATAAACAGGGAGTGTCTTCCGATAGCTGACTTCACTTGAACAGGATAGAACGGGTTAAACAAGCATTTCCTCGTTTAGTTTGCAGATGCAAGATCGTGGAAACGATAAGGACTTCGTGTTGATGCCAAAATGTAACGATATAATCTTAGATGAATACTGCTTGAAGCGTTGGAGTGTTTATAATTTTGCCCGCGTGTGTTCCGGTGTCTGCTTTCATAGAATCGCTCTTTCATATTTCCGTCGAACCTTTGTTATATTTTTGTTATTACAAAGGTTTTCCTACTGCCAGTGAATTTTCGACTTTATTTTCCTATATAGAATGATTCGTGGGCGGCCAATTACGGGCCCGCCTGCATATTAAGTTTTATAGGCTTTCACCAAATTTAAAATATGATCTTTTGGAGTTTTGGAGTTTGTTTAACAACCAGTTATAAACTTTTTTAATGCATCGAATAAATAGATGACGAAATTTATTATATTTTGATAGAAATTCAACGAATGCCTAGTGATAGTTGATAGTATTTCGGAATCAAAATGAACACACAGTACGCGGTTAATAAAAACCTCAGATACAGTTATAAATCAAAGAGAATATCTTATGCGCGCCAAAACCTCTATATTTCTCACTGGAACCGTATTTTTTACTAAAAGCCTTTGGAAATAAGAGGAGTCAATAGCTGTACATTTCTCTCACCGTGCATTCCCTCCATTTGTCTTCTAAAAAGGCTGTGTAATGATTTTTTGATAAATGCGTAAAGAAAGCCACTTGGTTATGCAGTGAGAGTCGATGTAATAAATCTTGTTTGTCACAAAGAACAGTTCGGTACCGAATACATTGGGCTCCTGTCACACATTCAATGATAAATTCACCCTCTTCCGAAGTGCACGACAGCCGATGGAAGAAAAGACCCATAAAAATAATAAAGAGGAAACGTAAACGAGACAGAACAAGAAAGCAAACAAACCGTGCGCAGGGATCGGTTGTGCGCAACTTTTTCATTTTGGCAACTTTGATTGTCTGTTCTGTGGCAGATTGGCTTAAGCACGGCATTTAAATAAAATTGTTTGCATCTCTATTTGTTTAGGTTTACTTTAAAATGCATTATTCTCGTCGTTATTAAGTTTGCGCTTAATCTGCTGATATTTTCGTCCCTGAAAGTTACTTTTTGTGGTAAGCAAATTTTGTCGGGAAAGTGTCATTGTTCGCCGCGGCTTGTTTCGCCTTGTTGGGTCCACATTACTTTTGTGTGCAATTTGTGGATTAAATACTTGGCATGTTTTACACCAACAATGCACTGTAAGCTTATTTTAACATGTTAATTGTTGTTAGCTTGGGACTAAGCATAATTTTATTTTAACTTCATTGTTTCATTACTCGTTGAAGACTTGACCGCTGGTTCTGTAAGCTAATACCCATTCAGTGACTCCTTACAATCTATTTTCGCATACTAAAAAGGCAGTAAAGTTCCTGAAGACATCATGCCTGAGCATCTGAACCTTCTTATCAGATGTGTAAGTTTGAATGGTATTTCTATCCTAGTAAACCAGACCTAGAATTAATGAGTTTTCAAACTCGAGTTCTTGTGTTTTTTCTCTTTTCTTTTGTAGTCATCTGATTTGGATCGCGGGCCATTTAGTTTTAATAGATACATTTTATGGTATAGATTATTAAATTTGTTGGATTGAATGGGTCGTTTTTTTCGACGGCACAATGGGTAGGTGGGATATACAAACACGTATTGATCAAACAATCGGTCCAGTACCTGCTGTGGCATAGTTTCAAGAATTAACACCGATGGTGGGGTCATTCGATTCTTTGTACGAACGATTTTTGTTTGCGTTAACAAGCACGAGTGCATTAGTGAATAGAAAATGGTTTGATGTTGTTGTGTTACGAAATAAGAGATTGTGTGTACTTGTTATTACATGCTTGTTCGTTTTGCTGTTTCATTGTAGGTGTTTGTTGATGGGAGGTTGATGGTTAGAAGTTATTCTGTTATTTAAGCTTACAGCTAGCTTTACTTTGTCTTTTGAGTTTCTCAATTTTTATAGTTTATCAGATAAATAGTACGTTGCAAATAAAGTTCTTAGTAGTAGAGAAGCATTCGGCAGAATACCTGAAAACACTTCTGCACCGCGATCGAATCGGAGATCTTATCGCGGCAGTCGTTAATTCTTTCTAGATGCTACCATACCTGTATAGTCGTTACTGGAGAACATACAATTTAAGAAATTCTAATGACTGTGTGTCACAACTTGCAACAAAAATCTTAAATAAACCAAACGTAACTTAATTCTAAGTTCATATGACATGTTACGGCATTACTATACATCTTGTGTTTACTTTAATTTTATCAGTAAAAGGAATGCGGTTCTGGATGCCACTGCCTTTACAATCCTATAGACATTGTGCTCTATGTTGGTTCCACACGTTGGTCCAACTTAAGCCAATTTATGCCACAGTATACTTAAATTATCTTTAAAAGATTGTACTACTGTTTGTATGTGTTAACTTATTTTTGTTTGTGGTTATACTGTGGACGGCATAGGTGACGTTGGGGCAAAGTGTGCCATGCCAGTCTTAAAGGCAGGTTTTTTATGCATCGTTAATGTATGGCAGTAGCATCACGTGACGCCGTTTTTATACTTTGAGATTTTTTATTAAATATGTATTGTTTTGTTAATTATTCTGTTAAAAACAGATCCTTTGTCGAGATAATTATGATTAAATTTATTTGATATTTAACTACTTTATTGTATCATTTAATGTCAGAGTTGATTTAAGTATTGTATTCTGAATTTCTGAGCCCTAAAATTTTCTAATGACAGTATTTATTGTTGTTAGACTTGTTTGTTGTTTGTTTGCGTTACTAGTACAAGAACCATACTAGCAGCACAGACCGATGGCTTGAGATTTTTAACCAAAATACCATTACCTACCTCATTATCAAAATTTATTCACCATAATAATATCATGTAATTTATTTTCAGTATATTTATTTACCCAACAAACCATATATAAACCAAAAGGTTTAAAAATTGCGTCAAATCCTGTCGTGAATATTAGTACAAATGGTCTGTTTTGTGTTCACTGAATAAATTCCTGCTTCATCACGAACAGAATTAAGGTTTCGTGCCGAAACGCTCGTCATTGTTTGATTTTGTGTGTATTTTGGAACGTTTACGGGGTTTTGCTTGGAAAAGTTAAAGATACAGGCGGACGTGTTTGCTGCATGCTTTTGTTTGATAAAACAGATTTTGTTTACTATAGAATAAATTATTACGGGTTTTGTAGGATCTACGGTGTTTCGTCTACGATCGTGTTGACAAGAGATTATCATAAGGAAGACATCTTGGCTCACTGGCTAATGCATATTTTGGAGAGATTTCGATGAAATTTGGCTGCTCGATAGGGAAAGTAGAAAGTACCTGACAGAAACCTGCACCTATAATATATTACCTCGTGAATTAAGTCCTATTGAAAAGTCTAGGACCTATAAGGTAAAGGCAAAATCTTTGCAGTAGAAGGCAAAATACATTGTTTGCCTTTTTATCTGCCAATACAGCGATTTCATTTAAAGTCGATCGGGCATTTAGCCGCTGTCGATTTTCATTTAGGTACCGTAGTTACCACTTACCGTCAGGATCTCCATTCGGTCTTCCATCTTTGGTAATAAAAATACTCATTCTTCATTCCACCATAACAAAATTTAATTAGGAATGATATTTAATATGAAAAAGGTATACTTACAATATAATTATATTTTTTATAAATGATTTATAGAAATCTTTGATCTCGAGAGACCTCGTTAGACGGTCGAGAGACTTCATTTTGAATTTGTAATTCACGAAAACCTTACCTCTCAGTTATCGAAGTTTGAACGAAATAATTACATATTCAGACTGTACTGTTTTAAATTGTTGGCAACTGTTTTGATGTGTTTCATTAGTTTAATTGACGATTTAAACTAAGCACGCAACTTAATTATATGCGAGACTTTAAGGGGATTAAAGAGGGCGGGGTTTTTGAAAACATCGCAGTAGGTGGAGACTTGATACTATTTTTTCCGAGTATGGCACCATGGTGTCTAAAGCATCCCAGCAGCAGCTACTCCAATGCTTTTCTCATAAATATCCCGACCCAATTAGAAAAAAAAAAAAAATTCTTTCAATATAATTCTTCGGCAGTCCCCTATAAGATGAACCGACGACCTGATCAAGGTTAGGGGTTGCACAGGATCGCTCGCGGTGGCTTAAATTAGGTGAGGCCTATGTTCAGCAGTGGGCGTCATTGGGCTGACATGATGATGAAGATGAATAATTCTAACTTATTATCTTTTTTCAGTTATATATCCCACTTCGGATTGCTTTTTACGAAGACCTTGATATGAGTGAAGAGTTGGAATTATGTCAAACATACTTAAATTCAAGTCTTACGTGTCGAAATACGTAATCCATCTTCCATAAATATAATATATTCACTCACAATCTGCCGAGTCTCATTTCTACCGTATAATTATAGGAACATTAATCAAAAATGAAAAGGCCCAGAATATTTCTTCGAAGAGAATAAACATGAAGACGAATCATTTTCTTTTAAACTGACATATTTATAATTATGTAAATGATTGTATTTTTTGAACTCTGACGTTTGATATATTTTTCGCATAATGTCGATCTGTCTGACTGAAACCGTATTTATGTTATTGAAGTAAAAAGCATTAAGTTTGTGCCTTATACAAGTAGTAATCAGATACGACAGTAACTTTTGATTTCTGCGTATATTTTCCAAAGAATTTCAGCGTAAAATCTATCAGGTCTACCGTTGTTAAGCCTCGTCTTAAAGTATATAAATCTTACGAAAATATTTTCAATGCAGTATCAGGGAACCGTAAGGATGACTAGCTAAATTGACCTGGGAACACCTTAATGACTTTTCTTCCAGCAACCGACGTGGCTGACAAATCGCCTAAAATATAATTCGTCATGGTACGACGCCCCGATCGATATTGACATTGAAATTTGACGCTGCTTTCTTAAAAGTCTTGCGAATAAATGGGGAAAAGCGTGGCTTTTTGAGTCTACGGTAATACATTCGAATTTAATTGGTCGACAGAGTTTTAATATGTAATTTAGCTAGATTCTTCTAGGTCTATAACATGATCCTTATTAGTCTTATTAAGCTCACTGAATCGCGCTAAAGTGGCAGTGGGCAGGGCACACAGCTCGTACTAACTCATACTAACTGATGGCCGGTGGCGAGTAAAAGGTTCTTGTGTGGCGGCCATGTATTTGAAGGCGCAGCGGCGGACGGCCCCCCACCAGATGGACTGACGACCTGGTCAAGGTTGCGGGCGGCACAGGATCGCTCGCGGTGGCGTAAATTAGAAGAGGCCTATGTCCAGCTGTGGACGTCATTGGGCTGATATGATGATGAAGCAATTGCAGCTTCTCATATAAAATTCATATACGTATTTACGCTATTCAGGTTATAGATCAATCCGAAACCAAGCGGCTCGTAGCTAAGAGTCGACATCATCAATGACCTTCTAAACTGAGTCCACCTTTGATCTGGGCCCTTATAAATTCAGTTTAATTAGCTCTTCAGGTATGGGACGTATAATTTATCAGAGATGAGTGCAAATGTAAAAAATTGCCGAATCGTGGGCCAACTGTATAATCAGTTCTCTGACCCGAGAACTGGGCGTGAAATTAGCACGAAATATGTTAATTTATCCTTCTGCCTCGAATAAATAGGTCCAATTAAGTTACTGTTGTCTGTTGTCTAAATATCTTAAAAATTCTAGATGGATGACTCTTCGAAGACTGAAATATTTTCAGTTTAACTTGAGTAAATTTTGTTTAAATAAGTAATATTTGTTATATTTTTGTAAACCGAAAGTACGAAAGTTATCTGCCTACCTGTAAAAGAGCCTAACCACCTAATATAATTAGTGAAAAAGTAAAAGTTTTCGGAAAAACAAACGAAATTTAGTACAAAGCGAAGCTTTGTGATAACTGGAATGGAATTACACGGTTATATTCAATTCAACACAGACCGAATGAATGAACGAGTAAACGAACGAATCGAATCATATTTAGAAAATTGCTCGTCTCTCGTTCCCTTTGTATCGCTGGCTGGATGGTTCCTTTGGACAATTATAAAGTTAATAAAATGCAATATATTATTAGAAAGCTTCCTTATTCATATTGATCAGGTTCCAATCCAATTCGAAAAATCCCCGTCTAGTTAACATGCATTTAACAAGTATCGGTCAAGTATAACACTTTGAAGAGGATTTTTTTTTTACCTAGACGCGTGAATAGAGTGAGATTTAATTTACCATAACTTCTGCCTATCCCAATGGTTGTAGACATAGAATATAGTCAATAATTCCACAAATATATTCCGCTTCTATTCATCAACGCTTGAACGTTGACTTACGTAATCCTTTTGTATTAAATTCCATAACAACAAAGCTTAATATGCTTAACAAGTAAGCCATAAATGCATAAATGTCGTCGCAAATCCGTAGTATACATAAGACAACAGGCTGTGCGACTGAATAGTTAAGCAAATATTACTGTTTAATCCATTTTAGATAACCGGAGTCGGTGCAACTAGTGGTTTGGTCTAGCCGCTAGACCGGAATGTTTGCGGTCAGGTATCAGATTGCGACACTATTACCCAACAGGTTGTAGCTTTAGATAATTTTGCATGTAATATTATTAGTAAATCTAATGTTAATTATGTTAAATCTAATATTTATAAATCTATATTTGGGTATACGGAATGAAAAGAGAACAAAATTTTACCTGAGCAGTTGTTTTGACAAAAAATTCTGAGAACTTGAATTTTGTAACACGAAATAAACGAAGTTTGTAGATATGTTTTAACTAAATATTTGGTGTTTAGATTTGGTAAGTACCAAAAGTTGTTTTCCCCGTAGCCCTGTTGTAGTATACCTGTAACAGGAACGACAGAGTTTGTATCAACAAAAACATTGAACAGATGTTGGAACTTAAATTTGGAGAATTTTAATCCAACAACATGTTTTTAGCTATCAGATGATAGAAATTAATTTAATGCTATGATTTGTTTGGTTTTGTTGGTACATCACTTGTCTATTATTAATAATGCGTGACAGAAAAGCGGGTAAAATGGTGACACCACTCACTGTATGACCGACAAATAATTATTTGTCGGTCATACAGTTATTTAATTATTAATAAGTACAAAGTTACGTTATTTGGATTGTAATCCAAATAACGTAACTTTTGTTTAAATATTCACATGTATTTTCATTACAAGTCAAAACTTAACTGTCTAGATAATAATACTGTTCGTTATTTGAATATTGGAAGCCATAAATTTAGCTGAGCCAACCACTTAAACCTTCTAGTAGTTTTATAACTAGGTAGTTAGTTAATACTGCTTGATTTGCAGCGTAGCCTTTTTTAGATAAGTTGACAGTAAGTTAAGGAGCTTAGAGTTAATAAAAAGAATTGCTTGATATTATTTGCTTTCTAGAAAACAATGACTTTAATAAGATATTGGCACTTTAACTAGTCTTCAAACAAGACAGCTAAAAAACTTGTGTAGAGACTGTTAAAATGTATGAATTCCATTAACAAGCTAAAAGTAGATCTCGTCAGCGCCAAAGAAAATATTCATAACGAATCCAATTCATAACAATTTTGAACAGCCCTCAGTACTTTATACACTTGACTTTCGTTAAAACCTTATTCGATTCAAACGTTGGACTTCGATAACTTGACACATCTTGAATCAAGTAATCGAGTGTTACTTCAAGGTCTTCATGTTAAAATTATAATATCAAAGTATGTAATCTGAGGCTCTTGTTATGTATCGATCATAAGGATTCTTTGAAACGTTCCCTGTCTGTGATTGATCGTATCTGTTTAACGTTTACAAGTATAAGATTTATTGCATACGAACGCAACGTGCTGATCACGGAAACATACTGTTTCTGTGATTAGGTTGAATATGAAGATATTACTGGAATGGAGCTGGAGCCAATGGATCCAAGTGGACGTAGGTAATCAAAAGCTATACTTTTTTAAAGGGCTCTAGGCTACTCTAGATTGACATAAAAAAGCTGTAGGTATGACCTAACTAGTGATTGTTGCAATATTGCATAGGTATTGCAATTTGCAGGAGCAATCGATAGCTATTTAGAGCAATGAAAGATTATTAAAGTTGTTTTCATGTCCATACTTAAATTTTAATATACGCTTCACACAATTTTGCCTTTTGCAGTCAAATTCGTTTCTGGTGACATAATTAGACGTATCTACGGCATATTATATATGTGCATTAAGTTAAATAAAATAAAAAGGAATTAATAATATTCCCATCCTGTTTAAATTAATACGCTTACCTATATTAAACTTAACAATGTTTCCTTATATACCTACTTCATATGGGTAAATAAATACGAATGGTACTCAATTCGTAATCTCAGATTATGGAGCTATTGTATGTTGTAAAGAAATTCCAACCAAAATGTTTCCTTGAAATTTGCGTCTACAATATCTTATTATTGGCCCAAAAATATACTATTATCAAAACAATGTTTCCCAATTTGTATATAAAAATAAATGTTATTTTAGCTACTTTAACAAAAAAGGAAAATGGCGCCGAAACACGTGTCTCCGGGCTTTTTGCTGATAACATGTTTTATATCTTGCTAATTCTAAAGATCTTTATTAAGCGTAGGTACTTTACAAGTCTTACAAGATACCTAATTATTGTCGAAATCACTTCCTGCCTAACACTTTTAAACATGGCGACCAAACTGGTGCGCTATCGCTGAGACGGAAAAAACAAAGCATCAAGGCTCTTTTACTAAGTGATGGAAATACACAAAAAAATGCAGCGCCAACTTAATTGAGTGGAAAAAATCGCTTTTGATGTCTACAGCTGAAAAGTTTGAAAGAGGAAACTGCAGGTTTTATTAAATGGAGAAAATCTTTATTCTGATGCCTTGGTTTTACTATTAAGGATATTTATGACTATGTTTTTTGAAACCTTTATTCAATAAATATTATTTCTTATAGTTCAGGCACTTAATTAAAGTATACATTCGTTAATATTTAACAACAGAGGAAAATACATTTCAATAGTAGATATGTACCTACCTATGCAATCAAGCGTTTCTGCAATTCACATTTCGGAAGCTTTTTCATCAAAATTGAAGAATAAATACCCAACCCGAATATTTTACATCATAAAACCTCGTCCGTTCATATTGATATACTTTTTAATATTTGATCAAGAAGGCCGTATTCCGATGAGGTCGCTCAAAATGGCCGCCGCGTTCGCAGATAAATCACTCGTTTCCCGCCTTTTTATGCCACTTTTAGTAGCATCTTATTTCACAGTCACATTATCTATTTTAGTTTGGTCATAAATTATATCATTTGGTGACAAATTATAAGATTTTTTATAAAATACTGTAACTTTAACTGCTTTTGAAGTATTTAGTTTAAAAGCTTTTACATCCCTACTAAAATAGCAATAACATTTTTGGTTATGGAAGTTAGTAGGTACATATCGGAAAAATTTTACCTGAGTTAAATCTAGGAGAAAATAACCTTCCTTAACAACTTCTAAAGCAAATTACTTATCGCCCTATTGCATTTCAAGTAGCCAATTTGGTTCTGCTGGTCACGTTTAAAATTGATCCAATACTGCTATGATTATGAACATTTTCAAAGGTTTGCTCGCCATTAGGAAAATAGCAAATACGGAACTAATTTTCATAACAAGGCAACTGGTATATCTTAACACGGGAATAAGGAAAGCAACCATCACCCGAGGATATTCGTCGACATAAATAACTTTAACACGTAGAGATAATATTAGCTTCGTGTTTGGATCATGAATATTTATGTACCTACCTACCTACTTAATCAAAATAAACAATTACCCTCAATATTGTTATGTTTATTAATTAACGTGAAATAAGTTAGAAGAGAACGTTCATGGTATTACGAAATAAAGAAATTTGATGAAAAATACTCGTTTTTAAAGGTATGTTGTTGGTACTTAAATTATTTTTTGGGGCTTGAAGCATTATAAATCATACCTGTGGAGTCACCAAGCTCTAGTTAAGTTCTAATAATTTTATTTTCTTACATGTCAGTGAATCAAAAAAAAGCTTGATAACATAAATGATTTATAGGTAGTCTTCTGTTTGGAGATGAAAAGCCACCACAAATGCCAGTTCATATCAATTACTAGAAGAGTAGGCCGTAACTAATGGTTGCTCAGAATGGAGCAACTGAACACTGGGTCAATATCCTACTTAGACAATAGACTAACACTAGGCTTAAATTAGTGACGCATAAGTCTACCTCTGAATACTAAACGACGTTGTTATGGGGCTACGTGCACAAAAGCATGTTGGTAATCTACTCTGCTTATATGTTTCGTTTGAAAAATATATGTAGGGAACATTTTTTGATTCTAGGTGAGCTTATACAATTATTATGAACGGTAGATAAGGATAGAAAGAAGAACTACCCAGAAATGAAGCCTAGTTTGATAAAGAAAAAGAGGTAGATGCAAGAATGCAGTCTTTTATCTTCGAAACAGAGTAGGTAAATGGAGGGTCACACTCATATGCAAAAAAGTAACCCGATTTGTGAGGTCCGGATTGAGAAAGTACCTCAAGAAGATAATATTATAATGTTACAGAAGATATTACCGCCATTATTCTACATAAATGAAAAACACATTTACTGCCTACAGACATCCAATGTAACTATGTCGTAACACGAAGTCAATCTTGGTTTTTCCCCACTGAAGTATTAATATTACATATTTTACGAAAAAAATACGCATTAGGATAGGTACCTAAACCTATATGTGTGTCTATATTGGGAGATCGTAAAATAGATAAAGATGATTTATACGATATCGTATTCATAAATATTGTCGTTATTTTGCGGGTAGATAGATAAAATAAAATTCCATTAGCTCTGTCGCTTATCTGATGTTAGCTCTGAATACGTACTTACCTGCTAGCTAAAAGTTTTTGGAAAATATTTTCTTTATGTGTATAAGTACTAGTATAATATACCTTAAATTCTAAGATACCATTCCAAATAGTTTTTCAAATAGAATTGACTACACAAATGAGGTTTATGGTTTTTCCTTTTGACATTGAAAACAGGACCCCAAACAGTACCTACATACGTACCTACCTCTTTAATTTGATTTTGTTCCAACAAGTGATTTTGGGGAAGCTTGGATTCCATCCAAGGATTGTGTATGAAATTTGCATTACATCTGCTGTCTAGATGGATGGCATCAAATGATTACATCTTAAGATTATGTCTGTCTGGAACGCATTTAACATAACTACACAAGACAAAGAGATACCTACGTATTTTAATTTGAATAAGTACAAATTATTGCATCACAGTACCGCAGTATGTCACCAGAAACGAGCCTGATAAAAAGATATAATACATTTTGTCTTTCCAATATCCCTCTTGTTATATACGGTAAAGTTTAATAGGTCAAAGCTATTTTAAAATTCTGAGTGTCTAATTTATTTTACGTTAACAGAAGATTGATCGACAGGGTGTGCCATCCTGTAACTTTTTTTAGCTAAATGCGTATAAAATTTATAAAGTTTGTTGTCTTAGCGAATATAGGGCGACGACAAAAAAATCAATTTAACCTAAAGCTTTTTCTTTCTATATTTAAACCATGGATCGTTTTATGGGTTACTGATAAATTTGCCGTCAACTGTTTCGTAGTTTTTTCATTTAAAATCATTAACATTTAAAATCGCTCGCATTTTTCAATTACGGAAAGCTTTCGGTGGAAAGCAAAGGAACCATTCGTAAACCTACAGTTGTTTGACGAATGAAACGCTGATGTCAAAACTTAGATATACCTACTTTTCTTTTACAGCTGTGGTCTTCTGTAAGGCAAGCAATTCAACTAAAGCAAGTCAACTTGCTATGTCTAAACAGTGAATATTAAACACTACCCTAGTAAGAAGTAACTCTATTTTACGTGTAGGTGGTTTGTTAGTTTAATCATTAAAGCGAGTGTGGGACGTCGAAATTAAAAGAAAAGCAATCTGAAAATACACGTAGGGTGGTAAGTCTTTCTTTGACCTTTCAACAATTACTTGATCTAAAATACAAATACGTTTTATTGAAAAGTCACAGGCTATAAATGTCACAGTCTTTAATAGTCTGGCAATCAACAAATGAAACATTTTTTTATAACTTTGAAAAAATAATAAGAGGTGCTAGTTTCTGTTTGCAAAAAAAGCTAAGAATAAAAGAATTATACAAATCAAGTTTCATAAACATTACATTCACTCAATGCAAATTGATATCGTCATCACTTCATTTGTTTAAGTCTATCAAATAAACCGCTCCCGAGTGCAGGTAGCCTATTGAGTTAGTGAAAAGTGAGATCGGTTTTTTATTATGGACCTTAAAATTTCTTTAGCAAAATATCCATTTTTAACGATGGAAATCATTGAATGGATTAAATAGTGCCTACCTACTTACCAGGTTATCTCTATAATAGAAAGATAACGTAATGGCCTAACGACTTATCAGTAAGTGGCAACGCCCTCAGATCTCTACTTCGAAATTCCGATCTTTCTTTGTCCGAGAAAATTTTAATATTAAGAGATTATACAGGTATAACGGTTCGCATTACAGTTGGGAAATGTCCGAAATTTGCAGAGAAGCATCTGCTTGGAACGTTTCTACGCTTTATTTTACTGAGAAAATTGTTAGAGACATTCACATCGGCGGGCTGATAACGAAACTGGGTTGAACAGTGTTTACAGGTGCCTCGGTAGAGTGTGGTACTGCTAGTCAAATCCTGAGTTTTATCTTCAGATTAGGTAAAGCGCTATTGGAGTTTTCGGTCCTGAAATCAGTAGTATGTAATAGATCTCTGGGAAATCTCATATTACCTATATATATTGGTCATAACACAGCTGGCGAAATAGAGTATAATATTATATTATGCCAGCGAGTCTACATTGCCTACAAGCCCTAAATAGTTGGCAACTTCGAAACGATGACTTAAAATACCCTAAATCTGATTGTGACGCATCTATGCTTAGGTACATACTACTTCGGAGAATAAAGCCGTGACGCTTAGTTTTTACAAGTGTTGAGGAGGGATTGTGTAGATGTTAATATGACAGTACGGATAACAGGGTTGTCTAGACCCACCGGGTGTGGATGATTAATGATTTGGAAAGGTCCGTGTGTAACCGATGTTGTTTCTTGTGGACTGTACAAATAATACTGCGGTAATATTGTTCGTTAGTCTGTTTCAAATGTTATGATAACATGATAAGGCGTAGGCAGAAGTGCCTCACACCTTCATTTCGCCTACTTCAAAAAGATAAAAAGAATATATAGGTATTTTAATGTATGGAATTTGGGTGTTTGGCAGCATTACCTGCTTGACTGACTAAAATAGCATAATGTTTTATTACTATTATATAAATTTTGCGAATAAAATTAACATGTAATACGAACATGAATCAGCTGCTTTGGGAGTTCAATGCTCTCGAACGCGGATTCATCTGTCCCATTACGATAAAACACCCCTCCAGTTATCGAAACCAGTATACCTATAGAAAGGCTTTCTTAAATAAAAACGGCTCGTTTTCCAACAGAGGTCGGGCAGGTGCCGTTTATTTAGTTAGCTAGTTTGCTCCATAAGTTTGTTACTGGTCTTCGCTTTATCGAGTTACCCATTCTCGTGGACGTTTCTAGACATTTTTGGTTTCTTTATACAATTTTATTTTGTTCTGTTTTGTTATATTTTTTTGGAATTTGGTGTTAGTTTTCGTCTTTTTTATTGTTATTTTAGAGGGCTTCATAATATAATTATATGAGTGCAGAAACTTCTATAAATTCCTTGTATTACGTATAAAAAAATAAAAAGGGTTTATTACGTTCGAAGAAAGACATCACATTTTTTTTAGAACAAGAGCTATTCTTTGCAGCTTAGTTACTGCTAGTAACTTGTGAACGCACATTTTGGCAGAAGAAAGACATCCAAATATTTCAGGTGCCAAATAGATAATGAGTTGGAGGTTTTTTTAAATTATTGTAAAATAATCCCTACACAAGTTCGAGCAAACCACCAAGACTGTCAATAGGTTAGCCTACTTAGGTATTCCACTGCTGGGTAGCTTCCCTTCCCTTTCAACCCATTACTACTAGTAGGTACTTTTCGATCAGTGTCCGATTTGGTGTTAATATTGCTTAAATTGCTTTTCTCTAAAATTTTCTACCATAAAAACGCTCGCTTTTGCGTCGCAAACATCAAAATAGAATTACCTGCTTGCCAATCGAGTACCAATTCTGCTGACGTCAGAGTATCCTGTGTAACAAAGGTAAAAAACGAAAGGGACTTTGTAAAACATTACTAAATTACCACAAAACTAATTTGATTCGTACAAAGTGTCAAAAACATGGCCGTTCCAGCACAGACCTTTGTTTTGTTGGTTATTATTTATAATGTTACTTTTGTGAACGCTATTCGCTCTAACGAATGGCTGTATTGTTATTATCGTATATTTTTGGTGAGCACTTACTTTTTTAATGTTACGTGAGATATGAGAATGTCATGGGAAAATTGCGTTCGTACCGAAGTAAATATTTTTCGAAAACTTTTTGGTAAAAAATTGGTTTTATCTAAAAATAATTTCTTGAATAACTTAATTGGTGTCTGGTAGTAGGCGCATAAAGGAACTATGTTTATAGATAGAAAGTATGGTGATATTTTATGACAGATGACAGAGTTAAATGATCTAAAAACTATACTTACGGAGTTATTCATTATCAATATGAATTACACGTGCAATACAATAAATAATAAATACAGTTTACCATGCAGAGACGAATAAACAATAACAGAATAAATACCTACGCCAGACTAAATGAAGTCATCATTAAATATTTTTCTCAAGATAATATTAGGTCCCTATCTACGATGATATACCTACAGCAACAAAGATTTCATTTTTGAACGAAATTCAGATGCCAGAATTCAGCGGGAGATTAAAAATGCTAAATATTTACCGAATTGGATCGAAATTCAAATATCGTTGGTGAGTATCTGACTCCCGGCATTTCGGATATGCTCCAATTTATTTCGAGTAGATAAAAATGTTTTTGGTGATATTTTTCAAGGGAAGGTGATAATTTATGTTTTATATCTGACCTTGTTGATTGAACGCTTAGATAGCTAAATTTCAGTTAGGTGAAAAATAACATAAAATTTCTACTAATGCGACAAAATCTATGGCCAGTTTGAATATTTTTACCAGCATGTACCTACCTAATTACGAAAAAACGAAAATTTCATGGTACCTTCCCCTTATTCGCCAGATTGGTTCAATCCTTTGTTAATATTATTTTTTCCACTGCATATTACTTTAATTCTCCATACAAAAAAGCTGTTATTTTGCTTTGTATTTATCCAGTTGTATTGGGTTGGTAATAGTACATTATGAAATAAGTGCGGTAAGTTGACAATTACAGCCGAGGCGATATTGCTAGCCCGAGCCGCAGGCGAGGACTACAAGAAAGCAGAGGCTGTTATTATGAAAGCGCACTTATGTCATACGAAGTTTTATAACATATTTGCGAGGAAATAAATAAAACTCGGACTTTAGAAAAAACAATACAGCGAAAAGAAAAAGCACGCGGAATAATTTTTACTTGTCCTAAATTATCGATGCGCGCGCATCAGCGCTTTTTTTTAAGGCAAAGGCACAAAAACAGCCAGTATTACTAACTAATAAAGTAAATTAATATTTTTGTGTTTTATTACAGATAAATGGTTGTAATTTATGGTCTAAATTAATTAAGTTAAAGCATTAAATGTTTATTTTATATATATAATAATTATTTTATCTCCCAAAGTTAATTTTATTCATACAATGTTGACCACTTTTCTGACATAAAAACTCTGCTAAGATTTAAAAAAGTACCGTTCGTTTTAGAGGGAGCATCTTGATTTTTAGTCTGTGATTTTGATAAACCGTGTATTTTACATTACATTGCCGCACAAGTGCGTAATGAGATACATTACGACACTGAAATTGGTGAAATAAGAGACCCTTTACGAGCAAATGTGTTATAAAGGGAATATTTTAGGTAGGCGGTCTTTACGACCTAATTGCAAGACAACCTATCTAAGGTTATTTATGTAAAATGTCTCTGACCTATGACACATAATATATAACTTGCGACTTATTTTTTACACTGCGCTGGCATTGTCTAAGTCTAGAATTACTTTATAAAATTAGCATAAAAAATTGGTGCTTAAGGCAAAATTGCTTCATATAAATAGTGCGATAACTCTTGTGTTTTCGTAAGTAAAAATAATTGAATTGTTTATTCAGTTGCTCCGTGTTATATTACATTCTTGTTAAATATTTGATTTTTATGTAAAATGTATGTTTTGACACTTGTGACCCCCTAGTTATTTGAACTAGACTGTTTAAATTGACGGTGTCGTTTGTAAAGAGCCTAGGTAACAATTTGAGTTATTCTTCAAATATTATTTTTGTATTAGGTAATTTAATGTGCAGAGACTATGAAACAATGCCGAAGTATCACATGATAGTTAGATACTAAAACATCTCTAGAGTGTATCTCCTCTGTCCTATAACTTCTCTGTTTTACTTAAAAATGATTACTAACAATAGATATACTTAATCGCCCGCACTAGGAACACCTGTATCACAGGGGATTTTTTATATTTATTATTATTTCACAAACATACATTTAACGGACAAAGACCAGAGTAGGTACACCCAGATTTGAAACATATATCTATGAATGACATAAATATTGGTCGAACCGACGACACTTCACGGCGATATTATTGACGAGGTGACAACCTTAATCAAAGTCTTGCATAGATCAACCTTTTTTGTATCCACATTCTCCCCACAAATCGGCTAAACGACTAAGCAAACAAATTTAATAAAATAACAATACATTCCTGGCAGTCGGGTAACAATAAGGCTACAATATGACTCAGTTTATATTTTTTGGCTTGTTACCATAATAAACGACAGTGTTAATTAGTTTCTAGACAATTTTTGAATAGCCTATTGTTTTAAATAATAAATGTTTCGGTATAATGAAATTAAGACTTATTCATAGAAAACATAATTATTAAACAGTAGACAAGACAAATAAAAGTCTTAGGTAAGCGAATGTTCAGATATACAGATATGTGTATAATACAATGTGTATAATACACATTATCTTTTGCGCCAGCCATAAAGAGATCCCGGCTTCGACCCCGGGTCGGGTATTCTATTAAGAATTATTGAATATCTACAGCTTTTAAAATAACTTTTTGACTAATACTAAATTATTACGCGAACATATCCACCATTCGAATAGTCGGACTCAATTTAAAAAAAAAACCAGTCAAGATTTCAATTAATGCCGATTCACCAACCCTCTAATCATCATTTCAACCCATAAAGCTCCCGTTGCTGGGCACGGGTCTCCTCCAAAGATATTGGAGGGAATTTGGCCTACTATACCACGCTGGCCAGACGGGTTGGTATAGGGTTTTGTTTCGAATGTTCCTTTTCTAGCAGTGCTTAAAGTTAGGTCCCTTAGTTGCCTATTATGACACCCACGGGCTGAGATGAGGTAGTGACATTATTCATTTTTAATGTCACTACACGGATAACAAACCCTCTAATACTAACGTAAATAAAATAGCGAATTAGTGGACAAAGAAAAAATACTACTTACCAGTGCCGGATTTATATTTTTTATGAGTGTAGGCCACTTTATTTCCGCCGTCCCATGTACATCCCATGTACCTTTCTAAAATAATAATTTTCCATTTGTAGTACTAACTGAGACCTTTGTTTAATGTTATTAATACCTCATAGTAGAAAAACGTCGTTAGACTAGGCGCGTTCCTTGAAATTTTGAAAATTTGATAATTCGTTATCCTCTGAAATCAAGTGACCGTCCTCTGAAATCTGCCGCCCTTAGGACGCTACCGCCCCTAGGCCGCGGCCTATACGGCCTATTTATAAATCCAAGATCGCTACTTACTACAAAAATAGCAAACAGTAACTATTTATTTCTATAAGGTTTGGTAAAACGATATCTATGTATGCAAGTATAATGAATACTAGATTGCTTTTTTTAACTAAAGTCAAGGTTCGTGTCTCTTCGGTCTGGCGCGTTCTGTGTTAAAGTTCATTGACCTATCTACCAGATGAGTAGTAGCTAGGTGATCTGTATTTTTAGATAATGAACAAAAACATAGCCTTCAATTCGATACCGATATAGGGTTTTAGTGCCACTAAATGTTTTTTTTGAGCTGGCAGGCATGCAGAACTTTTTAAACGGCCAACATGTTATGTTGCTACTTTTAGGCCCTGTTTCATCACTGGTGAGGTAAGAATTACGGTATTAGAGACGGAGATATAATTATTAATTAAGGTAAGAAACTATCTATATTAAGACATTTATGACAGATTTTATATAAAAAGTACGTCTAAAATCTGTCAGCAAAGTTTCGGTGTCTAACAATTACTATTGGACAATGGAGAAACAGGCCCTTAGCCTTAATACTTTTTTTGCTGAAGAATGAGTTTCCAGACCGCTCCTTAACTTTCATTTTGTTTAAAAAATGTCAAATATAAGAAGAAACAGAACAAAGTAATTCAGCAAAAATGAATGACAAATACGACACGAAAACATTAATTAAAACAATGGCAATTTTTCTCGTATCTATAAAAAGCATGACAATTTTCATACGAAATGATACGACGCGAAAAGTACACGCAATTCATAATTAATTAAAATACTGAGAGCGCTGCCATGACACTTTTGTTAACAGTGTTGTCACACGAAAAAATGACAATGGCTGCTGTCAGAATTATTAACATGGAGTTGTGTCATTTCTGTGTCGCATTTAGTCGTAAAATATCGTAGGAAGCCATTATCTGTATATTATTCAGTGCTCTTTCCGTATTTATTATTCATGAATCATTTTTTTCGATGTAATTTGAATCAAAATCGGAATTATTGCGATTAAAATTGATAGAAAGTAGATAAAATGGAAGAATACAATATAATGTAAAACAAAATACCTCGAAACCTTCATGGTTTAATATAAATTAATAGGATAATTATTGACTTTTAAGAAATGATAATATTATTAATCATAAAGCTTACCAACGCAAATTATATGAAAATATCGTGTGAGTTACTAGACAGTTTACTGAGAAACCACTTCATATTTTTAATACTTAAACTTATATACTTACTTTTTTTATTGTTAATTTTGTACACAAAACTGGAGCAGTGTCATCTATTTTACTTTTAAAACTACTGTGGCAGTGTTAACAAAACGAAAATTGAAAAATTATTTATTTTTTATATAGATACACATTACACACATATTATTCATTTCGGGAAAATATAATTGCAGAACCCTCCGAAAATACGATGATTCCTAATGAGAATGTCAAAAATAACAGGTGCCTGGTTTAAAACTATGAATCATTTTATATCTTTATATGTCTTATAATATTACTTATTTTCACCTAAAATTCAGTTACACGGACTACGAAAATAAAAAAGCTTTGCCCTCAAAAAATATATTACAAAAATTAATTAAATTAACAATGAGAAACACGTGTATGTGATGATTTAAGGGTTATTCACAACATAACCTTAAAAATGTACAACTGGACGCGTAAATCACGGAGGCTAATGGGCCTTGTTTCATAACACTTTTTATTACTTTTTAATTTATATCCAACCCGTTGGATCCGCACGTGCTTTGCATTTTAAGAGATATGGCAACATTACTCGATTGGGCCTTTGGCAGTTACCTTTGCTTATTTATTTTTTTATACCATGACTGTGGAAACATACGACCCGCCTGGTGGTACGCGGTTACCGTAGCCTATGGGCGCCTGCAACACCAGGGGCATCACATGCATGCATTTTGACATTTTTTACCGTGGGTCTTCTTGCGCCTGAACCGTCTAATAGAGACGCGTCGAAGAGATTTAATTTTTAAAATCTTGGAATTAAGTAACTATTACTTTTTAGTAT
Organism: Laspeyria flexula; assembly: GCA_905147015.1. Taxonomy (NCBI): domain Eukaryota; kingdom Metazoa; phylum Arthropoda; class Insecta; order Lepidoptera; family Erebidae; genus Laspeyria; species Laspeyria flexula. Next base: position 1,462,387 of record LR989974.1, read on the forward strand.
AAACACAATTATAAGAATTAATAATAAAGCAATTGTTGCAATGTTTTATTGTGTATCGAATCAGTTTTAAATTTATTGTTTGTCAAGTTATGGAACCCACCTGTATTGTGTCATATCATCGGCCCTTTAAACCAAAACGGGTAATAGGTGCGGCTTTTGTAACTAGGGCTACCACAATAGCTAATATAATATACCTAAATAACCTATTATTTACATCTGTGTCAATAATTAAATATTCACAGGTAAATCTATTAATGAAATGAAATGAAATCTCGTTTATTCATCCAGGTTACAAGGTAACACTTATGAAAGTCACAAGAATGTAACAGGTTATCCGAAAAGTAGTGTCAGCAAATTTGCCTACGACCAGTTCGCTGACGGGGTGGAGCTTTGAGAAGAACTGGCAAGAAACACACTCTTTTTAAAAAAAATGGATAGTTGCAATCTTTTGTAATTTACAATTTGGGTAGCGTGTAAAGTGATGCAGCAGAGCACCACACCGTTAGATTAACGAGTTAAAGTGAATGATTACAAAATAAATACCTAATAAATAAAAAATCAGGCTCTGCGGTTGCAGGTTGCATTATTAGTTTGTAAATCATTATATTATGTAATAAGGTCTTTTTAATGCCAATTCCGGCACTGGGAAGTAACTACCGTATCAGGGGACTTTATAAACATATAACTAAGGCCGGCGCAGATATGTCAAAGCCTAGCTCAGAAGATTTTTCACTGGCAAATGATTAACGACATTGTTCTCATTGAAATAATATCCAAAATCAAGTACTTAACACAACTATTAATTCGCCCTTCACAAATTATTAATAAAATAATGTAAAGGATATAAGAATAGGGATGCCAAGCCAATGTGTATTGATGAAATTTTTTATATTAAAAAATAAAATAGTAGATGGAACGCATTCCGGTAGAACAAGCCCCAAATTGGTCAAAACTTCGTAGGTTCGAGACCACTGTCTTCCGTCAGTTGTGAAAGAATAATATAAATATTTTTTTTTTACCCTACCAAAACGAGGAGGATGCGTTGAAATGTACCAAAACAGATACACCCGATCACCCAAATGATATCAAAATATGTATGGATCACTGTAAACACGTATTGAACCATAGACCTAGGATCCGCGCGCTACCGCAGTATTGAAGAGTAATATTTCGCTTTAGCGCACATTCTCTGTGAAATACAACTCATTAAAGAACGGAACGAATGGCGCCAAATACCATTACCGTATGTTTGCTGTTTCAAATATTATTAATATGTGACATTACCTAATGAAAAGCTAATCGATTATTTCCAAAACGAGTGATCGTAAAATTATGATTAGTACCTATTTGTAGCTAATTGAAATGGCTGTTGTTTTTTTTGCCCTTAGCAAGGGAGAAAGATTTAATGTTTTAGTGTTGCCAGTTTATATCATAGAAAAAAATCTGTAGGAATAAGCGGTCTGGAAAATGAGAATAGTTACGTACTGGTCACAACAACTTTTTCACAAAAAGGTCTGTTTATATCTTAGACCTAGGATCCGGTACCTAAGTTTTACATTAGCGGTAGCGCACCTTATGTCAATATAGCGTACGGATCCTAGGTCTACGGTTTACATACAACATAAATTGTCATTGTCAACCATGGACAATACCTATATAAATTTTACCAATATAATATAAATTTGACACTGTTGCCAGTCGGTAAAAAAACTTAGTTACATTTCATGACTTTTGCCAAGGTATATCGAAATAATGTCTTGACGTAGAGGTAAGTAACTACGTTACATTAAGTTTTAAACTTTCGCGTTGCATGATATTTAATTTTAAATTATGCGACGGTTATAACACGATTTAACCTTAACTTGACCGTGGTTACAAGTTGAGTAAGTTTTATATATAGTTATTTAAAATTACCAACTTATCCAAGTTTAAAACTTATCTTATTTTAAATTACATGCATATTATTTCATAAGAACCATATTATTTTAGATAAGTCAGGTCCCAGAAACAAACGCCTATAGAATTAAGTAACATTTTAATTATTAACCTCTCAACTCAATAAAATCCTAATGTATATCTGCATTTACATATTACTATGCATGCACACATTTATTGACTAGTCTATAGCATTTATAGGTTCGTTCAGAAATGCAAGTGACATTCCTTCGCCCGTTCGGTATCAGATGTCGTTGATAGCCTAGTTGCGGCGCCCCAGTTACGCGATCATTGCTTTTATGTTTGTAAAAGTGTACAAGGAAATGTCTTTGTGGTGAATATTGAGTTTTATTAAGTCAAGGACATTCGAATTAACCTTAATAACGACATAAGTAACAAGATAGTTGTTGAAAATTTATCAAAATGGGACAATATACAAAAAAGGCGATAAGATTTTTTGTTATTTTTAGCGTGCAAATAACAAAAATGCTTGCAGACTCGAATATTTTATTTAGATAACGAATTGTCACAATACAATAAATATATCAATATTTGTACAATGGCGAGCTTAATATAATTAAGATCTCTTTAGCAAATTTATAAGTTAACTATTTCAAGAAAGAAATAAGAAATATTTCTGGTAACCATACCCTTATATAGTAATTAATTACAACGTAAAACGAAGCCCTCCATTATTAGTTATTACGCAAAAACTAATTTGTAGTCCAGCGATATACGAGACGATTGCAACTGCATATGTATGCATAACATTTGTTAGAAATATGCACGCATGCATCATACCTACGTCTAAACTACCGATTAACGTTTGTTGTAAAAGTTTTAATGTCAATTAAATAATTGTAAATTTAAGTTCATGAAACGAAAAGTAGACTAAAAGTAGTGCTGATGATTTGTGCTAATCATCATTTCAACCCATAAACGTCCCACTGTTGGGTCTCCTCCAAGGAATGTGAAGGGAATTTCGCCATGCTGGCCACGCTGGGTTGGTATAGGGTTTGTTTCGAATTTTCTTTTTCTCGCACTGCACTTGTCTGCATAAGGTTGTGTTTTACAATTTTTTTTTAATATCGTCTTATTAAAATAAAATTATAATTACGAAGCCTTTATTATATTTGAATAAATCACCTGGCTCTTGTCACAAGGTGCGCGTCAGCAGATCAAGTACACCTAATGTATCTTTTGCTAAGTATGGATGAAAGCGATTGTGTCTTGTACGATAGTTCAATTTTATTAAATATGTATTTTTCTTTGTTACAGGTACATTAGAAACAAAACGTCACTACAAACTGTAAAAGCACTTTATTCGACTAAAACTAACGGATTACTATGGAGGCGGCTACCGTATAAAATTTAAATAACTCACTTACCATAATCTGGGTTCAAAACGTTTCTAACTATTTGTTACTACGGGGCGTCCAGTTTTGCATATAATTTGTGTGCCTTCCGACGTTAAATGTTAATAAAATTGCATAACAAAATAACTGCATCTAAATTTCCTAATTCTGAACGAAATGATTAGAAGTTTCTAAAATAATTTCATGGTAATAAAAGCTTTGTTTATAAAGAAGGAAATAAATTTTCAGAAATATCTACCCATGTACAAAAATAGTACAGATATATAGCTTTAGCCAAGTGTGATTATGTCCTAAACTCCAGAAAGAGAAGCCTTACCAGTCAAGAAGGCAGAAAACTTTTCAGAAGTAGATCAGCAATTTAAGAGTTTACCTCCTACAAAGCTCACTCTGAAGATTTTGTCTTGCGAAGAGTTATCTAAAAAGCTCTGGCCATTCTTTTTACTGCATTTTATACAAATAGTTAAAGTTTTAATTTGCGTGTCGGCTCTAATATATCTCATCATCATCACTCCAACCCAGAAACGTCCCACTGCTGGGCACGTATCTCTTCCAAAGATTATAAAGGGAATTTAGCCTACTATACCACGCTGGCTAGACGGGTTGGTATAGGGTTTTGTTTCGAATTTTCTATTTCTCGCAGTGCTTTTGTCTGTTTAAGGTTTCCCTTAGTCCCTTTAGGGTAGGGTGTCGTACCCTTGAAACGGGGTAGTGACATTATATTCTTAATCCGTCACTACACGGATCTTGGTTAATATATCTAAAATGGGCAAATATTGACACCTTGCTGCAAAGTAAGGTGTAGGTAAATAATCACGCTTTTCTAAAGACATACATATTGTAACCCTTTGATCAGTGGACTGGCATTCTCTTAGCGCAGTTTACGTTTGAAATATGACTGAATAACTTGCACTTTGTTTAATCTCACGTTGATTCATCGGCACATACGAGTGTGTAATAACACAACCTGCATTACGTCTTACGCCATACGTTTAGTATTTATAAATATAAGTTACCGGTATATGTGAACGTTAAGTGATCCCTTATAAGTGTCATTGTGTTAACAGGTCATTTTACTTTAGCCTATATCACACAGGAAAAGTAGGTATGTAATGATACAAGTTACGCTTTTTTTTCTGATCATGGAAGACATTTCCGTTCGTAAAACGAATCTAATAAGTGCAACTGGTTCTGGTCGCCTCAGAAAAGAGGAATTTACATACTATTACTGGTAACATGCGTGTCAATCGGATTAGTCCAGAGTATAATTGCGATATTAGGTATCTTCTGTTACACATGTGTATTGTGGCTGCTATAGTTATTATGGGGATGAGAAAGAGAAGTGACATAAATTATTTAGTCACCACGTAGCGACATTTCGTTTATTTGTTTATAACACAAATTTACATTTTCTGATAATACTCTTTTATATCGATCTTTTATATATATATGTTAACTTAAAGAAGATTTACTTCTGAGAACGTGTGCAAAGGTATTATATACCTACGACGAAAAAATGTTTAGCATGTCCTAGTCAATGTACGTATATTTGTATTTAAAAGAAAGAAAACGCCGCGAATGTAAAATAAATATGCCAAAGTAATGTTGTGTCTCGTCAGACTGACAAGACAAGCCAATCATCCAGTCAGTTGATCACAAAAATTGTTTCGTGTCGCGTAGAGCCCCGCGACAAATTTTGACAATTTACCAACGTCTTCAACTTTTAAAGGGTTGATTTTTAACCTTTCCCGCAAATAGGGGTTGTTATTTTTAACCCTTTGTTTGGCTCTGCAGGTTGACAGTCGTATTTATCTTTTTTACCTATCTGGCACGTGTATTTTTGTACCGGAACTGTACCGAGTGCGATTCACAGACAGTTTTTCTGAGTTAGCTATATTTTAAGCTGTTGTAAGTACTCGGTGCAGTTTACTAGCTTATACTCGTATACCTGTGTGTTTAATTAATTGAAATCTAAAAATGGTAGAAAATTTTTTGAACAGGGTGGCGTACCCATACCTATCTACCTATAACCAATTTTTCGAATTCTTTGTCACATTATAACTAATTTCTTAACTAATTTCCACAATTAGAATACCAGCAGGCTCTTCCTTTAGCAGGCATTGTTAAACAAAATCTTTAAAAAACTCTCCGAAGTTAGAAAGTTTTAAGATAAAAATTCCTTTGAAAAGTTCCTACATTAAACTTTGTTGAATTACTTTCGAAAATCAGTCCGAAAATAAAGATAATTAAAAGAAAAAAAAAGTGATAAATACGTAAAACATTTTGTTGTTGGAAAAGAAACGTTAATTGTGTTATACACGATTGTATTTTATATAACAAAATTGTAGACTGAAGAAATTTAGGAACAAAATTAGCTCGAACATATTGTGATATTGCAGACTGTTTATTTTATTTGCTGCTAGAAATAACTTTGTTATAGTAGTGCTTCAACTCTTTGTTATTGCAAAAAATCTTCGTTTCTTTGACTGTAGCAAAGTAAATTTTAAATTATTGCCTCGCTTATCTAGTAATTGTAGTGTACGAGTGCTAGACAAAAAGTTTATTTTTTGATGATTTATTTATTTTTTAAGTCTTTGAACAGCGGAGTGGCTTTTTCTTAGTTTACGTTTGAAATATGCCTGAATAACTTCTACTTTGTATAATTCCAAGTTGATATGATGATGATGAGTATTTATTTATTAATAATATGATAAGGGACCGGCGTGCAAATCACGCGGTCCGAGTTCGATCCAGACCGGCAGTACCAATGTGGATTCCACTTTGTGGAATTTATTATGTACTAGTCAAGTGACTTACCATCTGTTAACGGTGAAGGAAAACATCGTGAGGAAACCCACATACCCTAGAAGAAACATGTCTGATCCACCAACCTGCACTAGGCTAGCGTGAGTGGATCATGGCCTAAATCCTCTCAGCTCTCTAGTTAGAGGAGAGGAGACCCGAGCCCAGCAGTGGGACTTAATGGGTTGCTGATGTCTCAGTTCGATCGAGGTTACAACTTACCTTGCGGTAATCCGTTTCCTAGGGTCACGCAAACGAAGCTGCGAAGGCGCGGACCTTTAGTTTGTAATTATGTAGGTACTATAAATAAGGCCATAACTGGAAAACCACTAAACAGATCTTAATTAAATTGTATATTATAAATATTTGAACAATTGGAGATTGATAAAGTTATTCTTTATCGCCATACCACATGATTGAAGCCGACTAAAACCAAAACCCAGTATCTAAAAGGACGTAATATACATAAGTAAATACTGATGTTAGAAGTCAGAAGTATGTAGATTAGACGCGATATTTGCACAAAAAGTGTCCCTGTTCATGTGACGGGTTTGCCAACTCAAACCCCGATGTATTTTTTCTATGTTGACTTAATACGGGCGAAACTCCGTGCTTGAAATTCAGAACGCTCGTTTTATGCCATTCTGCGTGAACAAATCGAGTTTTCCAACTATTTTTTTTACATGACCGTTCGAGACCTGAAGTAAGATTTTATTTACTTCTTTCTGATGTGACTGTGCTTTATTATTTCAGTTTGCTACACTGATTTCGCTGTTATATTTGATTTTTATTCTCTTGAAACATCGTTGGAAAATGCACGGTTAATTTTTCAGTAGGTAGCGAAATTGCATTTTATAGTCATAATTAAAACAACAGGTTCCCCGGAAGCGACTTGACACGACTTATATGTCAAAAGCAATTTATAGATAGGTTATATATTTATAATTGTATAGGTATTTATTATAGAACAAATTGTTTTCCTTATGTATGCTTAAATTTTGATATAATTCCTTATATTTTGCTACCAAAAGACAATTTTAAAATTTCATTTTCCCAAAAATATAATACAATCTAATATAATATAAATAATAAAAAAAACCTTCACAATGCATTTCGTTCAGGAACCGAATCACCACGTCTTAAATACTGCTTGTTTGACGTGACATCATCATTATTTCAGCCTATTGCAGTCAAATGTTTCATTTGAAATTTGAGTCCACTGCTGGACATATATTATTCCTTTGTAAACAATGCACTTTACAAAACAAGATACTTTTTCTATTCTTAACAAGGTTCAAGCAGTTGCTTGTTTAATGGTTGACAGAACTGTGAGTACTGTGACTATAATTAATTTTTAATATCTTCTTTATTTTTCTTTCTCTTTTATGAAGACAGTGCTCTCATTAGCGATCCCTGTGAAAAAATATTTTTAATTTTACACTTTCGCGTACCATTAGAGAATTCATGTACTAGAGAATTCATGTATTAGATAAATACATACCTTATTTTGTTCGCCAAATAAACAACCAATACGGGTCAATTTCCAATAATATAATTTTCATTCTCAATACCAAATCGATCAATTCGTTAGCCATTTACTCGTAACTCAAAGTTGTAACTGAATACTAATAATAAACAAGTTGTCAACAAATTAGTGTACATTTAACAACCACAGCACCCTCTACAGTTAACAGACGACGTGTCAAAATAAACACATATCGACACGTGTCTTTTTCTACCGAGTGACGTAAACCAGGTGACTGATACACGTTCATGCCGGAAGACACCACTTGGCACTGTGCCAGAAGGATAGGCTGCTTTAATTTGTGATTAAAGATAATTGGATTATGACACGTGTGTTTTTTTAGTTTTTGTGCCGTTTTCTGTCGTTGTTAGAGATCATTCGTGCTATATCTAACATGGAGGAACTAAAAACGATTTTTAAATTAAGAATGTTTGAAGAAAAACAGAGATGCAACCGATCTTAGATGCTTGTAATATTTTTATAATGACGACTTCTAAAGTTTCCATTTTGATCAACTAACTAGTGCTTTGTAAACTGAAAGATATATCATCCACAACACTTCTGAGACGATTCTCTCTTCACAAGATAATAATATCAGCCTGTTGTTATAGCACTAGCTAAAGAGATAGGTACCTATATAATTTTATTTCAAGTTTTCCTTACTGCATAGATATATTGTGATTTGTTTTCAAAGTCGGGATAAAAAATATTAGTGACACAAAAAAACATGCAATAAGTATGTAAATGAAGTATTTATTCATTCAAATCATATTCATACATGATTCTTATGATTTTTAAACATACAAAGACTAAAATTGTACCAAAGTTAAGACTTGAGAAGAGCTGACAAAAAACAAATTCAATTGATAACATTTCGAACTATCATAGAATGGTACAGAACCATAGCGCCCATATGTGTCTAATAACAAAACAAATCCATGCCATTTGACAACAATTCCTAGAAGCACTTTGGTTTTGTTCTATTCCTTTAATTTATGATAAGAGGTGCTTCATCTAACCCTTTATCTGTACAGCAGATAAGACACAATAATGAATGTGATTACACCATTTTCCAAAGTCACTCGTAAAGAAGGTGAGGGGTTAATTCAGGTTAATCGATCGGCGCAGTCACAGACCCTTCCTCATTCTACATTCTTAAAAGGGACAAACACCAATTGAATTCCAATCCAACGTAATCTCATTTTCCAACTCGAACGATTACCCTGGAACAAAAACGATCAAGCACATTGAGAGCTTATTATCCACATTGAAGAAATTCAAATCGGTTCTTAGTCTAAACCGAAATGATATTAAAACTTTTACTATGTTAACTAGCGCAATTTGTCCATACAAACTTTGGTACCACGTTTCACCCATTTAATGGATGAAATTTAAAAAAATCTTAGTCTATTCTCCATTTTTCAGGTTTCTAAACGGTTTAGGCTGAGCGTTGTCTGTCAGTCACACATTATATACACTTACATAATTATCTAGCTATTAAACTTTGTTGGTTATGTTGTACTTATCTCGTTTTCAATTTAATGGAGTCCTGGCCTAAGAGTTATTGGTTAATGTAATTAGTTTCTTTCTTGTCCAAATTGTACTTGCTAATTCGATAACGGCCGAAAAACTTTTACTTTAACTGCATTAAATTCAGATAAGAATGAGTATTTGGAGAACGTTTGAAGTGTATTGGAAAATGTCGAGCAAACAAGATGGCGACATAGCGTTGTAAATTGCATAGTAGATTGGTATAGGTACCTACTTTGGATGAATTTTGAAGATTCGCGAAGAAAACTTTCTTGCGATTGCACAAATATTATATTACTGTAATCTGCTGGAAGGTACATGTTTGGAGGGAATTTGATGTAAGGTGATTTGGAAGTGCTAGATATTATGGCTAAGACACAGAAATACTTTTTTGTGTTACAGTCACTACTTAGTATAAAACGAAGTCGCTTTCTCTGTCTCTATATCCCTATGTAATATGTATGCTTAAATCTTTAAAACTACGCAACGGATTTTGATGCGGTTTTTTTTAATAGATAGACTGATTCAAGAGGAATGTTTATAGGTATAAAATACATACCACGCGGGCGTAGCAGCGGGCGGAAGCTAGTTTTTATATAAACCCGTTGGCGTTTTACGAGAAATTTAAGTACCTAGGTAATTTCAAATTCAAAACAATTAGGTGCTTTGTTGGTTTTGGCTTCATCATTATCAGTCCAGTTCACTGCTGGACATAGACCACACATAATTTCCGACACAGCGAGCGATTTTGTGCCGCCTGCATCCAACTCCATATTATATTTATTATTAGTTTTCGCTTTTTGCTCAAACTCAGGCTTCCATCCTAATCTTGCAAAGCTATTCCGATTTTCTTTTATCTGTACTTATATTATAAAGCTGAACCCCCTTAATACAAAACATGGACTAAGTTAGTGTCAAAGTTGTCAATTTAAACCTGGTTTAATCCGTATTTTGTAATAAGGGGGAAGACTTTGTTTGTTCGGTTGGTTAAATGCTAGGATCTCAGAAACTACTGGTTCAATTTGAATTTTTTTTTTTTTAGTGTTGGATAGCCCATTTATTGAGGATGGTTATTAGCTATATAACATCACTCTACGTGCTATAGGAGCTGAGCAGTGGCCAAACAAAGAACGACGGGAGTGAAGCTTTGCGCGACTTCTAGAAGTCTTAATTTATAAATACTATTCACTAAATATCCAAAAACATTTTACCCTATTCAAGCATGTCTGCAATCTTCACAACTTATTAACTAGTACGTCAAGCGTGTCCGTTCTTGTAAACAGCAGTTGTGCGGTCATTAATTACCGTAGCTAGGTCAATCCTTATAAATGTACGTCATTTGTATTGGCGGCCTTTAGACCGGTTAATTGACGGCCTATCTATACCGAGGGGTAGCCCTTAAGTAATAAATGCACTATTTAAAGGAGATGCCTCAATTAAATAGCATTATTTAGGGCCGTTTTATTTATTTATTTACCAGGTGTTGTCGCTCCCGTAGATCTTTGTCTGGCTACTACTTACCTCTTAGTGGTCGTAGTGTGATGTTATATAGCCTATACTTTCCTCGATAAATGAGCTATTCGACAGTAAAATAATTTTTCAAATCGACTTAGTAGTTTCAGAGAATAACGCGTTCAACCACACAAAGACATCTCGGATACTTTTCAGCTTTGTAATTAGATTACATACCATTTAATGTGACTGCCTCGGTGGCGCAACGAGAGTGTATATCGTTTGTTGAAAAGAGGTCCCGAGTTCGATTTCCAAACTTTAAGGATTTTTCGACCAAAAGCAGTAGTATGTCACTCACTACCCCATTTCAACCCGTGGGTGTCGTAAAAGGTGACTAAGGGTGTCACTATAAGCACAGAAGAGCACTGCTAACAAGTGTTTATTTAAAAAACCAAAAAACCCGACTGCCTTGCCTTGCCAAAATACATACATACATACGCGCGAAGAACATTACCCTCCTTTTTGGCAGTCGGATAAAAAAGGAAAATTCGCAACAAAACCCTATGCCAACCTGTCTGGTGGTATAATAGGTTAAATGCCCTCCACATTCCGGCCCCATATGGAGTACTGCTGTCACTTGTGGGCGGGAGCATCTGGATACCAGCTTGGATCTTTTGACTCGGTTCAGGAGCGCGCTGTGAGAATCGTCGACGATCCTATACTAACAGGCGGTATCGAACCATTAAGTGTGAGGAGAGACTTTGCCTCCCTATGTGTGTTCTACCGCCTGTATAATGGGTTGTGCTCTGAAGAACTGTTTGAGATGATGCCCACGGCCACATTCTACCATCGCACCGCTTGCCATCGGCAGGGAGTTCATCCCCACACCTTAGAACCGAAATGGTCTCGTACCGCGCGGTTCCAGAGGAATTTTCTCCCAAGAACCATCAGGTTGTGGAATGAACTCCCTAACGAGGTTTTCCCAAGGGACTACAGTATGGGGTTCTTCAAAAAAGGAGTGAATAGGTTTTTTAAGGGTCGGCAACGCGCTCGTGATGCCCCTGGTGTTGCAGGCGCCCATAGGCTACGGTAACCGCTTACCATCAGGCGGACCGTACGTCTGTTTGCCACCGTCGTGGTATAAAAAAAAAATCATTCTTTGGAGAAGACCCGTGTCCAGCAGTGGGATGTTATTGGGTTGTAATAATAATGATGATTATCTACATTTTTAAATCCAAGGGTCTCCACGACGGCGACGCGGAGTCGCTCTGATAAATCCAAATCAGCATCATTGCCTCCCCTATTATTAAGAAAAACTGGCAAAAACTTGGGCCACTTTTTTCTGTTATTTTTATAGAATAAGACGTAAATCAACCTCACACTACACTCACAGAAGCACAAAGGCAATATTGTCGACAGCTGTACTTATAGCCTTCGATAAAGGAAATAATGTTGTGTGACGTCACTAACTAGATGCAGATCAGGTAGTCAGGTAGAATGCTGGACACGTTCTCATGACTAACGCAGGATATATCTGGCTGTGTTCATGTTCGTAAATGTTGCTCTTTATAATTATTATACCTAGCTATTCAGGAGCTTCGTTCCTGTGGATCTTTGTTTGGCCAATACTCAGCTCCTATTGGTTGTAGCGTGATGTTATATAGCTCATAGCCTGCCCCAATAAAAGGGCTATCCAACACCAAAATAATGTTTTAATTCGTTCTGTAGTTTCTGAGATAAGCGCGTTTAAACAAACTCTTCAGTTTTCAGATAAGTTTCGATGCGATATTTAAGCTGATGAGTTTTTGTTGTTTGAGCGCCTTCATATCAGATATAGTTGGTCCGTTTTACTTATTTTACCGTTTGATAGCTGATATTGAAGGCATATGAAACATCATAATTATTTAAATAAATTGGTGTTTTTACAGACTTTCGGCACAGAATACTTTTAATAAACCAACAGGGAATTGAAGCCTTAAAATAAAAGCCAAATTCTATTATATTTTTTATGTAATTTGAGTGAATGTTTTAATGTTTTTGACATCTGAAGGTCGCTAGGGATTAAATTTTAACTTCGAAAACTGATGTAATTGAATTTTTCACTACTGCTGAACTTAAAATATTCTTAAACTCTATTAGAAAGTCTGGTTTTATAATTATGGATAAATCAGCTTAGTATTAGGCTTATGAATTTCTGATAGATATCAGACGTTTCGGTAAGCAATTTGTTGTAACGTGCCTTAACAGCCTAGGGACTACGGTATTTTTTTGGAAAACTTCCACAATCTATACTAATATAACAAATCTGAAGTTTGTTTGTTTGGGTGAACGCGCTAATCGCAGGAACTACTTAAAATATTTAAGTGTTGTATAGCCCATTTATCGAGGAAGGTTATAGGCTATATAACATCACGCTACGGCCAATAGGAGCTGAGCAGTGGCCAAATAAAGAACGACGGGAGCGAAGCCCCGGTAAACAGATATTAATGATAAAATAATTGTATTATAATGAAGTAGATAAGCGTACTGCTATTGGCGCACGATAAGGCCGTCAATGACTCTCTCTTTCTCCATTTAAGAGCTGCGCTTTGATGGAGTTATTTCCAATCCTCACTTGTTTCTGCTATTTCTTCTACTTGATTTGTTTAACAAAAGTCCTACTCGGTTTGCCTCTTCCTCTCATCTTCTCCCTTTACTTGTTTGAACGAGCGACTTGTAGTTTACCATAAAGAGTAAATGGCCACTAAACTATACTGTCTTTTCTCTACCTAAAATAAGTTATTAGCGATTTCTAAACAAAAGCTTATTTTGTATACAGGCAACAGCACACACTAGTTCCAACGACGGCAAACCAGATTGAACCAATTCAGACCCGAAAATACCCGCTTTAGTCGGATTAATTGCAGATTCCTGTTTAATGAAAACACGAGCAGAAGCTCCCTTAGGTTTTTTAATTCGCTTTTTTTGTTCGCGCATTCAATCTTTTGTCTTTGGCCTCTGAAAGGATCTCGAATGTTCTCGAACGGTCGAACCCTTTGTGACATTGACATGATTCTGCAAATTTTTCCCGTTGCCTACATTTTTGTGATATTTTTTTCGTTAATGCAATTAATTTCTGTCATTGGCAATGGTTTAGCTACCCGTGCGGATAAAAATTGGATTGAAATTGTTTTTTTAGGTCTTATTCTGAGTGCGCATAAATATTTCATAGTAGCGTAAATGACGCTGTAGCATTGTCGTCTTCTATTTGGTCATTAGCTATTTCTCATATTCGTACGGATAGTTGAGTCTAAAAGAATTTCAAAAATAAGTCTGCCGAAATTTGAGTCTTTTATTTACTTGAAAAAAAAAAAGCAAAGAAAAATAGTAAACCGCTCTTTTTCTTAGCTTTATAGAGCTAGACTGTGCTGTTATTCGCATGGTTACCCACAAATACCATTTGTTTATGCCGGCTTCAAGGATTTTATGTTTATCGACGTCGTTCTTGGGCACAACATTTTGTATTATCGAAATTGTACTAAGCGAGGCATTAAATCACGAATGCTATGAATATTCAAGCCGGCGAATATTCGGGCGTTTTCGGATTTAATCGGGGCGATTCGGAGCTTATTCGTCCGAGAACCGCTCCGTACTGGAATTTTCCGGATTACTACCGCTTATAGCCGGATATAATCGATTTTCTTTATCGATAGTTTTCGATTGTGGGGAGATTTTTCCTATTCGAGTTTTAGTTAAGCTTAGGCTTTAGTTAGATTAAGCTCATCCTGGATTATTGCATTCAGAGGTAGTTAGTTAAGAGTAGGGCACAGTGGGATTGTTTTACTATAGGTTTAGTGTTTCACAAAGGTTAAATGATGAATACATGTATTTAATAATTATATTTTATATCATTAATAATGTTCCCATTAAATTACATTTATTAAAATAAATGCGTCCGCCATATTTTTATGCCTAGCATACGGGCTACGGCCTTTTGGTGTCCAGCAATGCCAGGCATACAGTGAGCCAAATAGAATACTACTTTATTATTCAAAAATAAGGGCGACTATAAATAAAATTGTAGCAATATGCATCTGACAATTTCTCAGAAATCGATATAATACAAAGCTCGATCATCCAATGCTGGAAAACTGGAGAGGGACGTATTTTTCAATAATTGATAAAGATAAAGATATTTTTATTTGTTAGAATATAGTACAGTTTTGGTGTTCACATTATTTTAGGTGCTTATATTCTACCATTTCTGCTGTACAGATATATTTTTTTTTTTTCAAGTTAAATTATACATCTTTTCTACATCAAATTCAAATTATATTAAATTAAATTATAATTATTATATTAAATTAAATTATATTACATTTAGTTCACATTAGTCATAAGTTTAATTAAAATCGTCACTGGTTACATTTGAATAGTTCACAATTATCATATTTCGTCTATGTCAATAATTTTAAATTGTCCTACATTACGTCATAATATTTTTGTCCTTGAGAAATTCTTCAGTGGAATAATAGCATTTACTTAACAATAGATTGAACAATTTACGTTTGAACAATATTAAGTCAAGATCTTTAAAATAATTAGGCAAATGATTATAGATTCTAATCGACATACAATATGAATTTCTGCTATACATTTTCGTGCGTTGTTTGGGTACATTTAATTTATTCGGGTAGCGACTATTTCTATTGGTAACTGCTGTGCTTTTTTCATAAAGCGATGGTTTTTTGTGGACAAATATACAAGTCTCATAAACGTATAGACATGGTAGTGGTAGAATATTATGTTTCTTGAATAGAGGTATACAGCTGTCTAGGTATTCTGCACCACTTATTGCCCTTATACATTTCTTTTGAGCAATGAAAGCTCTACTCAAATCTACAGAATTACCCCATATGACTAATCCATAGCGCAGAACGGAGGACACATAACCATGGTATGCAAAAAGGGTAGCATTGTGTGTGGCTACTTGTCGCAGTCGATTTAGCACGTATACATAGCTATCTAGTCTAGAGCAAACCCTATCAATGTGTTCCTTCCAACTGCAATATTTATCGATTGTCAAGCCTAAAAAAATAGTTGATTCAACCGTCTTCAAATTGTGGTTATTATGGATTATATTTAATGATGCTTGTTTGCTGTTGTAGGTTTGGAATTGTATTAATTTTGTTTTTTCAATGTTGACCTTTAAATTATTGTTATCTAGCCATCTGTGTACATTATCTATAGTTCTATGTATCTCTTTTTCGTAATTAGCTTTATTATTGCAATGAATTAGTAAAGTCGTATCATCCGCGTACAGGACGCACTTATAGGTAGTAGCTGCCGGTAGATCGTTGATATAGATCAGAAACAAAAGCGGGCCTAGGATGCTACCCTGAGGCACTCCGCATTTATTTAAGCTGAATTCTGATTTTTTTGATGTTTTATGCAGTCCTTATTGATCGATCGTGAAGTCAACAGACCATGGTCGAGTTATAGGTTGGTGGTTGGTATATAGCGCAGTAATAAAATCGTATTCGTAGTGAGCGTTTGACATTAACATTTATTCAAATAAGTACTTTTATTTATTCTTTCCCTACCTTCACTGTAAATATTCAACTTTTATAGCTTGATTTAGAACCCTTACAGTAAAAGGCCCAAACACTAGATTTATATGCTTACCTCACATCACAAGGACTTAAATTCGGCTTTTATTTGTATGTTACTGATTTAGTTCTTTGTAGGCAACTTTAACAAAGGTGTTCCTAAGCCTTTTATTGTCTAAAAGAAGGATTTTTCTTTGAATTGAGTTGAGAAAATAAACTGAAGTACTTGGTACTTGTAAAATACAGGATTACTTAGCAAATCTTAGGATTCAATACCTAAGGAGCTTGTCTGACCATATAGCTGTCACTATGCTCTGAGCACTAAAGCCATGTGCTCACGTCGGGGTATTACTCGATACCAGCCGGCTCGATTGAGAGCCTTCGAGTTGTTACTGGCTTTAGAGTAAACTATCCTATTACCATCACTACATACACGTAGTATAAAACAAAGTCGGTGTCAGTCCGTCCCTATGTATGCTTTAATCTTTAAAACTACGCAACGGATTTTGAAGCGCTTTTTTGTTAATAGATAGATTGATTCAAGAGGAAGGTTTATAGGTATAAAATACATACCACGCGGGCGAAGCAGCGGGCGGAAGCTAGTAAAATTATAAAATGAAGACGAACCTCATTAAGCCTCTACAACAAGTCAACAATAAATTTTTCAGTCTGTGTTGATTCTCGCACGCAACATTTCATCGCCAGCCCATTTATTGAAGAAGTTTATAGGCTATATAACATCACGCTACGGCCAATATAAGCTGAGCAGTGGCCAAATAAAAAAGCGAATGCTAAGCCCCGCGTGACTTCTAAAAACAAATAAAGTTTATCATTGTAAACAAAACAATCATTAATTTATCCATCGAATTCCCAACCAGATTTTGACAGATAAAACTTATAATTAATCACTGATCACCGCTAACCAAAGCTTAATTACACAAATAGGAACCGCAAGCCCATTTGATCGGAAATCGTCCAATCGAATTCAAACCTAGTTTTACCTAATCTCAAATCGTTTATTATACAGTTAACTATTAAAATGGTAGCTAGACCAAAGCCGAACGTTCATAATTGAACGGTAGATATCATAATTATTGGATGACGCCCTGTTATTACTGCCGATGTAATTAACTGATAAATTACTAATATATTGTTATTATAGAAAACTGGTTAATATTTATTATTATGGTGTAATTTGGCCGTTGAAAACTAAAAGGTTTTCGATGAAAAAATTAATAGGAATTGTTTGATTTGACTTTATTTTTGGAATCATTCTGTCCTTATCGCCTTAATCTAGACGTCCAAGCTAGCTAGCCTTAGCCTTGCTTAGCGATACATTCCAAAATAATAGTGTCTCTGATGCGTCGCGTGCGCGGCAGCACCAACAGCATCCTGCAGCTCATTGCTATCAGGATGGACTCAGACTGCGCGCCATCATGGAGTATTGGTCGAGGGTCCACGTGAGCCAATGTCGCTGTTTTTGTTTTTGTCCTGTCTTTGATTTTAATTTTATTATTGTATTATTATATTGTTCTTTTTAATTATATTGTTATTTCGTATTATTTATTATAATTATAGTTATGAATATTGTACCTATGGATTAATAAATAAATATATTGAATTGAATTTATCCCCGTCACATACATATTTCGCCAAATATGGGTCCTATATAATAGGAGCCACTTGCCATTAACCACAACTATAACTAAACTTGAAGTCATACTGAGATTTTTAAGAGAGAAAGAAAACCTCATACCATTTTTACCCGACCTGAGTATCGAATCGAGGACCTCTTGCGCAACAGTCTGACACACTCGCTGCACCACGAAAGAATTAGATAGGTACATAAAAAATCTTAGAATAAACCCGGTAAAGGTCTTTCCAAACGGTAGATATTGGAAATGGTCCGTAATATATTAGGTTGGGATTTAAGTGAGTTAGTACTGAGACTTAGGTCAAAGCCTTTTGATACCAGTAATGAATCTTGGACGGTAAAACTCTGACCTTTGATAACTAGGTTACTGTACTGCTGAAAGAATATAATATTACAAAGTAAATACTTACTTAGTACTTATGTACATACATGTATAAAAATCTATGAATACATCAATAAATAAATTCATAATTAAAAACTGTTTTTTTGATTCCGGAAAGTCGAATATGTTTGAATATTATATTGACAATAAGGTACGATTCAGACCAACCGGCTCGCGTCGCGCCGCATCGGAACGGAGCCGTACCTACGGCTGCCGCGGTAGCCGTACGGGTGCCGCGGCAGCCGACAGCGTCCGCACAATCATATGTCTGAACTAAAGAAATTAGTTTTTCTTCCGTATCCATTTTTTACTTGTAAACTGTCGCTTGAAGAACACAACTTGAATGATTCGCTAGCTGTTGCTGCACCGTAATCTCCGTACGACACACGGCCGACCGGCTCCGAACGGACCCGACGGCAGCCGGTCGGAGCCGGTCGGAGCCGGACGGAGCCGGTCGGCCGTCGCGACGCGTCGCGGGATGCCGACGGAGGTAACTATGCGTAAGTTGCATGCAAATATGAACTGTAATTACTGTTGATACATTTCAATTTTCTTTACCGCATTGTAAAACGCCGCACGGCCCGGCCCGATGCGAGCCGGTTGGTCTGAATCGTACCTTTGTCTTCTATTATTTGGCAAAGTTATCAAGTTGAAGTTGAGTACAAACCTTCATCCGAAAAATGTATGTATAGGATTTAGCATAAGACACATTTTCCTTTAAACTTCACATGCACTTCGTGCGTTGCTCTTCGTTCGCATTAGAAGAGTCCTCATTATTATTAAACCAAGTTCAAAGTGTAGTTTCTAGACTTAATTAAAAAGAAAATTCTTTTGAGCCATTCTCTAACAAGTATAATTATGAGAATATAGCCTGGTTATCTTGTTTATTTATTTTTATATGCTTTTACAAAAAGTAAAACTCGATCCTTTCAAATATGAACAACGTTTTTAATGAGTACCTACTTTTTAGGGTTCTTTAGTTCTGACTAGGAACCCTTATGTTTCGTAATGTCCGTCTGTCTGTCTGTTCGAGGTTTTGCTAAGAGACCGTTAGTACTAGAAAGCTGTAATTTTGTAGGAGTATATATAGCAAATTTTTGTTCCAGTAGGGCGTCCCCCCCCTCCCTAAAAGCTAAAGTGCTGGCTTGAAAAATCTGGAAAAATTCATGATGATAGTGAATTTCATGAACTTTAAATGAAAATTATAGCGGTTAAGATAACTTTATCAGTTTAGCAGTAATAGTTGTTGAACTTGGGTGTTGGATAATTTTGTACCAATACAAAATCCTTAGCATTAATCCTTTATAGTGACTAAGATAAAGTAGTTGCTTGTTTATAACGGGTAAAGACTTGCATTTAAAAACAAAATATCAAGTATATAATAAATCATAAGTTTTTCAATACTGCCGCTAGGTGGCGCTGTAGAAACGGGTTACGTTTTCATTCGAGTACCGTAACAGAATTGTATTATATTGTGATAAAGGGCTACTACGGAACCCTACTCTGTGCGTGGCCCGACACGCACTTGGCCAGTTTTTAAAGTATTAAAATATTGTTAAATTATGTAGGGCTTTAAACTTTAAAGGTTCGCTATCATTTAGATTATAATATATAATAGAATAGATTTATTTATCAATTTGGATAAAAAAATACCTTACAAAGTTAATTTGAACAAGCATATCGGTATATTAAAATCATTAATGTGTACGGTATGTATAATAAATAGTTGATTCGACTTAATTTCCCCGGGGCGTAGTACACGCAGTGATTTAGAACACGTTTTAAGAGATAATACAGAGTGAATTGTGTCGTGCCCGGGGTACAACCCTGCCCCATTGTTCCCGGATGAGGAAAATGCCATGCCCTCCAAATTAACTTTAGTCTAGAATGCTACCGTATTCTTGAAATGAAATGAAATCTCGTTTATTCATCTAGGTTACAAAGTAACTCTAATGAAAGTCACAAGTTAAGAATTTAACAATATGGTTATCTTAAAATAGTGTCAGCAAATTTGCCTACGACCAGTTCGTAGATAGATTTGGCAATAGAGATATACATAGGGATATATTTGACGTATTTCCATACAAACTTTGTCAAAATTCTATGTCAAGTAGTCAAATCCATCGATAGATTAGTACTACTTATTAGCAATATAATCTATAAATAGCTTGATTAGCAATACAATTAGACCGATTTAAGCAAAAAAGATTCAATCAACACAAACCTCATTTTGAGATATTTGACTTTAAAATTCATTGCAGTATTTCTCTCTCTGGCTTTGTAATGCTAAATTTTGTTTTTGTAATTTTATGTAATCCTATATGAACTTAAATAAAAGCCAGAGAAATTCAAATATCTCAAAATGAGGTTTGTGTTGATTGGATCATTTTTGCTTAAATCGGTCCAATTTATATTTGAATAGGTTATATAGGTATTTGACTTTTTTCGTTTTCTATTTTTAAAATATTATTTTGATAGTCGATGTATTTAAAAAAAAATTAAGTTATAGTGGTCATTTACTGGCAAAGCTTTATGTAATGTACCTACTTAATCTACTTATGTAGGTCAAAGATAATATTTCTCTCGATATTTGATCCAAATACACTCTTGAACTAACTACTGAGTAAGTGCCGATGCACAAACATTCGGCTATCGTAGCAGTAACTTTGTTTTGAGAAACTCAAGTTGTTGGTGTAAGCAGTTCAGTCATAAGTGTAGATCCAACAAAACTATGTTCTCGAAATCAAGTCCATTGTCTGTCTATTGTCTATACTAATATTAGAAATAGGAAAGATTTGTATTTTTGTATGATTATAATAAACTTTAAAACTACTGGCGGCTTACTTTTTTTTTTAGTTTTTAGTTAGTACTAATAAGTAGGTTTTGATGTCGCTGTCAAATGTTTGAAAGTGACAGCGACCATATCTAAATTTCCTTACATTTGACAGCGACATTAACCGATTAAGTCGAATGTCGAAATTCAGAGTAAGCCCCCCTCTGATTTTCTAATCTCTAATGTACAGTTAACTGTAGGAACGTGCGGATACTAGCCGCTCAATCGGGAATCTCTCTGGGAGGTTTCGAAGTCCAGCAGTGGACTTCCTACGTCTGATGTGATGATGATAATAGACCGACAATCAGAAGAATGCAATGGACACAGCTTTCAAAAAGCTTTTCTCTGTTTTCGCAGCAGCATCATTCCATATTTTTCTGATAAGGTTGTTTTTCAATGAGAAAGGCGCCTTTAAAAAGCAAAAACTGTCGTAAATATCGTCACCTTTGCTACCTACTAGTTGCTAAGCTCAGAGGTTACACTTACATCATACAGATGACATCACAATCAAAGTACAAACATTATTAAATAATGTATTTAGCGGCGACAACGCTCAAGGCTGACGATAATGCATTACAGGCAAATTTATTTATTAACTAACGAATTTATCATCATTTCAACCCATAAACGTCCCACTGCTGGGCACGGGTCTCCTCCAAATATTGTAAAAGGAATTTAGCCTACTATACCACGCAAGAAGTATTATTTAGTTCTTTGTAAGTTTGAATGTAGAAAATCTTCGAAACTATGAAACAAGTCATCCGAATTTAAAAAAAATGACCAATAGAATGCTACTATCACATGTAGACTATATTTTACTGCCAAACCACACGGGTAAAGCCGCTGGCAGAAACTAGTATCTTATATGTAAATAAGTATATGCTGAAATTATATCAAACATTTCTGTAAGGATTTGATGAAATTTGACCTGGACCTGATGTCAATTGGTTTTGTATTTCAGTACATTCCTACATTGCCTACACACATCGCACCACGTCTTATTTCCCAAAGGCCCTAGAGTTGCATCTCGACCATATTTCCCTACGTTAGGGCCCATGTGCTCACCATCAGGTGTTCCGAGTACATTTGCCGCGGTGTATAATAATAAATAATAATAATATTCATACATTCACACAGCGCCACCTAGTCCCAAATGAAGCAATTACATTTGCTTGTGTTATGGATACTAAACAACTGATATACCATTTAAATATGTAATTTTTTTTTTGTAAATACATACATATAGATAAATTATATCCAGACATTATATAAAAACACCGAATCAGTAAATTACATCAAAACAACAGGAAAACTAGTTATACTCAAACAGTATAAAGTTATAAACCCAATTAAAACTAGCGCGTTGTCTGGCTCAGTTCTAAATCTAACAACAATGAATCTAGCTATCGACGCGGGACAAGGCTGCCTGACTAGGTCGAGTGCCCTCCCAGTGATACTGCCTCTTGAATAACTGAAATAGTATGGCGATACGAGCTTATTGCTGTCTCATATGTTTTACTATATATTTTACTACTATGTTTAATTAACATTGTAAGCGATGGTGGCCGATCGGAGGTGGATGGAAAAAAATGATGTTTTATAACGTTTTCGCGCAGTCGAGGAACGACAAGCAAAAAAAAAATCTGTCAAATTCTATAAAAAATAATATTAATTTGTCTGAGACGGTATGTCCCATGTCACTCTCAGTTTTTTGACAACAGCGGTCACTTCATCAACATTATAGAAGCTGTCTCTTTCGAAAACTTGAAAACGCTGACAACCCCGATACCAAAACGTCAAAATAATCTGCAATATTCAGTGGCTCAAATATTATAAATAACATATAGGTTAAGGCGATCAGGGTTTATGACTCGTTTACGGTTCAAGGAGAAATAATTATTGCAACGTAATGGTGTTACCTAGTTGTATTATATTATTGGTGACTCAGTTATTATATTTAGGTATAGTAAGTAGTTCCCGGGTAGACAACAACTATGGCGATTGAAAAGAGTGGCCTGAGTTTCTTGCCAAGTTCTTCTCAGAGCTCAACCTTGTCAGTGAACTGGCCGTAGGCAAATTTACTGACACCTTTTCTGGCTTTGTATGACGTTCATAAGTATCATGTATGTGATCCAAATGAAATAAAAGATTTGACTTTGACAAGCAGGCAGCCCACCGGATGGCAAACGGTTACCACCGCTCATGGACGTAGACGACGAGCTCTTTAAACCTGGTTTGAAGAAAGGCATGTCATAGCGCTTAAAAAACGCCGCTGCATAAAGTTCACCCCAGTGCCAGCACGTACGTTTTAGTCATGAAATTGTCATCAGTCCGGAGCCTAGAATTTTGCTGGGAATATAAGCTCGCCCAAATAAGGGACCGGCGTGCAAATCACGCGGTCCGAGTTCGATCCCGACCAGCAGTACCAATGTAGATTCCACTTTGTGGAAGAATGGCTTACGGTGTAGGAAAACATCGTGAGGAAACCCACATACCCTAGAAGAAATTCTATGAGTATGTCTGATCCACCAACCCGCACTAGGCCAGCGTGAGTGGATTATGGCCTAAACCTTCTCAGCTCTCTAGTTAGAGGAGAGGAGACCCGAACCCGCTCAGCGGGTTTCGTACTTATCATCGAAAGACATTTTTGCGAAAGCCATTTCTACGACGTCAAATCATCGAAGAGCTATTTTACCGACGGGTTATTTGATCGATGGGCCATTTCATTGAATAGCCACATGTACGAACTCCCGTATCACCGATAGTACATTTCATCGAATGACACATGTTCCAAGGTAAAATTTACAAAAACATGTGTCATTCGACGAAACCCAGCCCAGCAGTGGGACTTAATGGGTTGCTGATAATGATGATGATGATAGGCTCGCCCATATTGGGAACATGTGACATGGGACTAACTTAGCTTCTTAAATGTGGCTGTGATACACCTCTGCCCACCCTTTCGGGGGAAAAGCCATGATACTTGTCATGCTAAGTTTATTATACGTCTTTTCTAGTTGTGAAGGATTAATTTATTGAGCTCGGGAATTAATTAATTATTTAATTTATGCTAATTGTGTTGGTAAAACTAAGGAGCGACACCTGGGACTGTCCGTTTGATTTATGGCTGTTACGATCCGTTCCGTTTCACTTTTAATTGTTCCTACTGTTGTCCTTATCTTGCAGAGATGTAATCCGAATAGATGTTAGGGAAATTAGATTTGCTATGTAGCAGCTTCTTAGTCTTATTAATATGTATAGGGTACATCGGGTATTATTATGATGTTTGGACATTCAAACACACATCTAGTCCCAAACTAAGCTGATGCTTGTAAAATGGATACTAGACAACTGATATAATACTTAATTTAACTTTTTTTTCGTAAATTCATACATTACAACCAGAAACAGAACAAATAATTGTGCTTATCTCACAAATATTATTGTCCTGGGTGGGAATCAAATCCACGACCTCTGTCTCAGCAGTCAGGGTCACTAACTACTGTGCCACAAAGGCTTCAAATTATTATTATTATTTTTGGGTTAGGTGCCTATGATCTCTTTCCTACATTCGAATAGTTACTGATCTATTGTAGCACACATACACTTAGAATTTCTTCTAGGGTATGTGGGTTTCCTTACGATGTTAAAAAAACACATTCGGTATACCATTTTCAGTTCACTATAAAAAATGACTGGCCTGTTGGTCTAGTGGTTAGTGATCCTGACTGCTAAACCGGAGGTCGTGGGTTCGATCCGCACCCAGGACAAATCTTTGTGTGATGAGCATAAAGGTTTCTTCTGTGTTTGGGTGTAATTTATCTTATATAAGAAAAAAATGTATTTAAGTAGTATATCAGTTGTTTAGTAGGTACCCATAACACAAGCAAATATAAATGCTTAATTTGGGACTTGATGGCGCTGTGTAAATGTGGTAGAATATTATTAAAAAAAAAAAATTAAAGATTGAAAAATCACTGATTGTGAACTCGGTCCCACTTGGAGATGACGTCAGAGCGACAGCAATGCGGCTATAAAATACACTGCGGCTTGAAGGCTGAGAAACCTTTAGTTGCCATACCTTACCTATTTGTATAACATGTTCTGTAGTCTGTTACAACTTACATTATAGCAAGATTATCATGCATGCTAAATAAATCGCATAGTAAGACTGAATATCTTAAAAGTATTGTCAATTGATTAAATGTAAAATAACATGACATATTTTTCAAGGCCTTTTTCTCTAGAGGTATCACTAATAATGCCTTGCTAAAAAACATCGACGTAAGTTTACACTAAGCTGGTCACAGGAAAATGCACTTAGGGTAAATTACTTAAGATGTGTTATTCTTGGAACTGCAGATGAAGTTATACCGTTTGTCGTTAAACAGGCAGAATAGGAGGCGTGCTAGATACATAGTATTCGATATTATAGAAATATCAACAACTATAAAACTTCAAAATACATCACATAATTCATATATCGGTACTTAAAGCCCACCTTAAAAAAACCGGCGCCAAAACAAATTGACCCAAAAATATCTGGTCGACAATGGCGCGTTTTCCAAATGTGATTCACTGCCTATCCATTTATGGGAAGGGTGACATCATGGTGACGAAACCACTTGGGTGATATCGTGCTCGTTAGGACCTTATTCTAGGTATTTAAAAAAGGATAAAAAGATTATGGAGTCTTGTGAGTTTTGTCTTTATAGTTTTATTGTGAACATTAGTTTTGACCAGGCTTAGTGCAGAAGGGTCAGGATAAAAATACTATCTACCTTTTTTGTGATTACACTATAGGTTTGAAACTTCTTTGAATGTAACAATAATTTAATAATTATTTTTTTGTTTCAGGTAATTTAAACCAGCATTTGGAAATATATACTAAGTTCGACTTTGGTGGTAAAGCTTCAATAAGTAATAACACAGTTTCTCGTAAAACCTAATCATTCCATTCTGTCAAACTGGAACTGATTGATCAATACATGATTCACAGTATACCTCCCTCTAACAGTAATTTTAAAGGATATTGATATAATACCTTTTTTTACTGCATATAATTTCAGCCTCTGCATTTATAAACTCTAAATTTGCGAAATCATACACGCTCTTTCACGCGCAAAGATTTCTTTAGCTTTACTTTCACATCAATTGAAAAGGCAAGTCATGTTATGAGTACATCAACGTTTGTAAAGTCTACGTGAATTTGACACCACGAGCCGAACACTTGTCTGTAGATCTGTCTGTGTTGATGTTCGACAGAAGCAACTCGCAGGCACGCAACATTTTACAAGTGAATGTTGAGACCTGTATATCAATTTTTTAAATGACGCCCGGGAACGATCTGCCAACGTAGCGTATAAACCTTTACCCAGTAGTGAGAAAACAAATGAATACATGTGACTTGATGGTTCCCTTCTCTAGTGTGGACCATATGGAGAGGTAATAATGTCAATCAGCAAGCTTTTCCTTAGAAATATTCGTTTTAAAGTAATTTTAATGTTTTTTTACAAGTCAGAGTTATTGCCAGTTTCTGTCTGGGAATCTTAGCGCCCGTAGCCGGTGCTGCTGCCTCCGTTCCACCCGCTCCCGTAGTTGCTGTTGCCTTGGCCAAAGTTGTTGTACCCTCCAGATGAGTGGCCCCCACCGCCAACGTTTGTCATGCCTCCGCTGCTATGGCCAGAAGACTGGTGCGAATGGACCGACTAGACAAATCAAAATACTTTATTAAGTATGGAACTTTTGTTTTAAAGCATGAAGTTATTTATACCCGTGTATAAAATCACTAAAAAATCAGCTTATTACTTCTTTTGAAGTCATAGTATAGACTTTTAATTTAATTTCTACACCATTGCATTAGGTTAAGTATCTGTAATGATGGGATGTGTGAATAAATAAATAAATAAATGACCCAAGACGCATACTACTCAAGGATCAAAAAACGGCGCTCAAAATAGAGCTTAAAGAGAGTTCAATTGTCACACAATTGTTTTGCTGTCGTGAAGTTTGAGCGTCAAAACGTTTTATTGGTTTATAAGAATTGTTTTTTAAAAGCAACTGTAATATGTATTAAATAAAACTGATTTTACATAAACTATTTTCTACAAATGTTATTATAATTTGGCAGTATATCGGCGGCAGTTTTGTGCGTGACTTTAGTACAATACGTGATTGCATTTAAAGGGGAGACGCCGAATTCTTGAATATCAATGTTTAAAGCATACATATCTGTGGCGACAGTGTGTAGCCATTTAATAACTCGTAACTGCAAATATTTTTTTTTTATTTATTTTTATTTAAAACTTTATGCACAATTGTACAAAGGTAAGCTTAATGCCAGAAGGCATTATCTACCAGCCGACCTTAGGGTGATGCAGAGAAGAACATGGTAGGTGCAAAAATCAAGGAAAAGTGTGTCGAGTAAGCTATAATATTAAATATATATATACACTACAACATACTTTTCAAATAAATAGATTCATCATCATCATCATCATCTCAGCCTATTGCAGTCCACTGCTGGACATAGGCCACTCCTAACACTTCTAAATAGATTAGTATTTCTTATTCTGATGTTATATATAACAGGGTACGTCAAATTCCATGTAGTTTTTTTCCATCCTCACAAATCGTGGCATATTCAAGTAAGAAGAAAGTATTCACAAACGACTTACCGAGCTGTAATCGCTTTCCTGATGTCCACTATTGTGCTGAGCACCCATGCCATGGCTACCATACCCCGTATTACTGAAGCCATTCTGACCGTTAGCGTAGCCAGTGTTGCCATATCCACCGCCACTACTGTACCCCCCCCTACCGTAACCCCCACCAAGACCGCCTCCTAAACCCAGTCCACCGCCTGAAAATTAAAAGCATTTATTCACCTGATTAGCTAAGAATGTAACAGGCTAGCCGAAAAATAGGCCCCCATCCTCTAGGATCCTCTATTTACCCCTGGGGAATGATGCGATGGTGGCCAAATGGATAAGTGACGGTATGCAAATCATGCGGTCTGAACTCGATTCCGACTGGCAATACAAATGTGGATTACACATTGTGGTATTTATATATGCTAGTCAAGTGACTTATCATCTGCTGACGGTGAAGGAAAATATCGTGAGGAAACCCACACACCCTTAAAGAAATTCTAAGTGCATCTGTGGGCGCTACAATAGGTAGACGTAGCAAAGAAGCTGCTAATGACATCTAATCCAAAAAAATAATAATAGAATAATCCCCTGGGGATTCATTTGGATTTTTTGAACACATCGATTACACATGATATTTAAATATAAATTAACACGCCATACCTAGTCCCCCACCCTCAAGTACCCTACCCGCAAGTCCCCCAAGTTCTTCAAGACCCCCAAGAGCTGCATTCCCAAGTCCAGCGCCGACTCCAAGTCCAGCGCCCAAACCAGCGCCCAGTCCGGCACCCAAACCAGAAGCTAAGCCAGCCGCTCCCCTCAAACCAGCACCTATCGCGGCAGCTGGTAAGGTTAGAAGGCTCTGGGCCTGAGAGCCCCCAACAAAAGCACAGACTACGATTATCTGTAAATAATAATTATATACATTTACATAGTTAATTATTTTCAATGCTATATTCGAGTTGATAGAATAATTAATGCTATCATTTCAACCCATTAATGTCCCACTGCTGGGCACGAGTCTCCTCCAAAAATTGTGGAGGGAATTTAGCCTACTATACCACGCTGGCCAGGCGGGTTGGTATAGGGTTTGTTTCGAATTTTCCTTTTCTTGCAGTGTTCTTGTCTGCATAAAGTTACTCCATTAGTCACCTTTTACGACACCCACGGGTTGAGATGGGGTAGTGATATTATGTATTCTTAATCCGTCACTACACGGATTTATGCTATAGATTAATTTATTTATTTGGGGGACATTGTTTTTTTTGTTTTTTGTTTTTTTAAAAAAAGACAACGCCCGCACTAGGGAACAAGCCCTGTGTCGCGGGGAGCTTTACAAACATGCAACTAACGGACACAAAGTACACCCAGACTAGAAACAAATATCTATGAATCACACAAATATTTGTCTCGTGTGGGAATCGAACCCACGTCACCCAGCACGGCGATGTAGTGGGGAGGCGACCACCTTAACCACTGCGCCACGGTGACAGTCGTTTTACGGTGACATTTAACGGTTATACGCATATTAACAATAAAACAAGAATTCAAAAAAGAAAAGCGTAGAAAAAATAATGAGTTTAACTCATAGACCTAGGATCCGCGCGCTACCGCTGAAGACAAACCTAGCGCGTAAACGAGAGGTCAAATTTGTATGCACACTGTGAAAGAGTGAAAGAGATGAAAGATAGAATAGGATGAGACAATATTTTTTCAACTAGAGGGCCATAGCGACTCGCCTATTTTACTGTCAACTCTTATTTTGCAAAAATAATTACAAAACGTGCTATTAATTGCTTAAACTCACCAAGTACTTCATTGTCTATCGTAGCCTCACAACTGACTCTCAAATCGTTCAATTAAAATCTTTTATACTGTACATTAATATTATCATTAATGTACAAATAATGATATTTTGATGACATACAAGTTATACCGGAATCGCAAGGGAATTAATACAAGTTTTGTCTCCGGGACAGTCCTGGTAATTGGTAGGTTTCTAAATATTTTAGCTTGGAGAATTCTCTTAATGAATGGAGAGTCAATATTGATAGTAATAGATTCATCAATTGATACCCGATAGAAACAAATGAACCATGTACCAGTCCGTTAAAGAATCGTGACTGTCAGTGGGAGCGGACATCTTTCAAACAAGGTCTTCCTTTTTTGGGTGGACTGTCACATGCCTTTGTTTTTCTGGTTTTCATCAGATTGGCTGTTAGATCGTTTGCCGCCATAAGCAATAAAACATACACAGGTCTGGCTGAAATGTAGCGGGGCTAAATCAACCCAAATATAATAATAATATAATATAATATTCTACCACATTCACACAGCGTCATCTAGTCCCAAAGTAAGCAATTATATTTGCTTGTGTTATGGGGAATAAAACAACTGATATACTACTTAAATACATTTTTTTTTGTAAATACATACAGTCATACATGTTATAGATAAATTACACCCAGACACAGAACAAATCTTAATGCTCATAACATGATTTGTCCTAGGTGGGGATCGAACCCACGACCTCCGGCTTAGCAGTCAGGGTCACTAACCACTAGACCAACAGGCCAGTCAATATAAAATAATATAAAGATATACCATTGATATTGAGTGTATGCATTTGGCAAACTACGTCGCGTCTTCTCTTCTTCTCAACCGCAATGCGTGAAGTCCCAAAGTCTTCGACCAATGCGTCCTACCAGTCATGACATACGGTGCCGAGTCGTGGACACTCACTATAGGACTAGTCCACAAACTTAAAGTCGCACAGCGAGCTATGGAACGAGCTATGCTCGGCGTATCTTTGAAGTATAAAATTCGGAACGAGTCAAGAAGGAAAGGTCGGACTGGATGCAGAAGGCGGAAGACAGAGTGTTATGGCGCGTGCTGGGAGAGGCCTATGTCCAGCAGTGGACTGCAAAAGGCTGAGATGATGATGAGGATACCATTTATTGAATTCATTTTTTTATGACGTAAGGTTA
Source organism: Laspeyria flexula (assembly GCA_905147015.1). Classification (NCBI taxonomy): domain Eukaryota; kingdom Metazoa; phylum Arthropoda; class Insecta; order Lepidoptera; family Erebidae; genus Laspeyria; species Laspeyria flexula. The sequence goes on from LR989974.1 coordinate 1,493,098, forward strand.
ATGTAATGGGCGTAGCTACTAGCTAGCTCAGACACAGAAAAACCTATCTCTGTTCTGTGGGCTCAGACCCTTGAGCAAAAACGTGTTAGAAATAGAATAAGTAAACTTCTTAGAAGAATTAGTTGGCTACCGAAGTTAATACATTACCACCATTTATTAGGAACACGTCTCATTAGTTAATTGGTAAAGTTTTATCAAAAGAAAGATATGCGCCTTTTTCTAATCAGATAAACTAATATTAGTAGCATAAAACCTATCTCTGTTCTGTGAGTAGAATAATGGATAGGTATTTGGGTTTGTAACAGGTATTCCGAAAAAGAAGTGTCAGCAAATTTGCCAACGACTAGTTCGCTGATAGGGTAGAGCTATCAAAAGAAGTGGCAAGACACTCACGCCACTCTTTTTAATCGCCATATTATAGTTGAAAATCTGATCATTATAAATGTGTTCATTGCTGCGATCTGCTGTACGATGGAATAATTAATTATAAAATAAATTAAAACCTTTTGAAAATATTCAGAATCCTTATTGGACCTTAACAATGACTTCTTAATTCCTTTTCACATTTCCACTTCTGATTACAATGTAACTTTTAACAATAAAATTTTCCATCGCAAACAAAATACGCGTTTAATAATTAAAGAAAATTAATTGAACCTGTTCCCCGTAGGATGAAATAAGCGGATTTCTTCAGCTTTTCTTAATTAAACTGAAGAAAAAGATGTCGACAATGAATTCTTGTCTAATGAATGTAACGATCTCCTCAGTCCCGTAGCCCTGGGATTATACTACAGTAAAAAAGTCGCTTAAAATATACTTACCTATATTCGGGCCGACATCCGTGTAGTGACGGATTAAGAATACATAATGTCACTACCCCATCTCAACCCGTGGGTGTCGTAAAAGGTGACTAAAGGAATAACCTTATGCAGACAAGAGCACTGTGAGAAAAGGAAAATTCGAAACAAAACTATACCAACCCGTCTTGTCAGCGTGGTATAGTAGGCTAAATTCCCTCCACATTCTTTGGAGGAGACCCGCGCCCAGCAGTGGGACGTTTATGGGTTGAAATAGTGTAATGTGTGGAGGGAATTTAGCCTACTATGCTAAATTCCCTCCACAATTTTGGAGGAGACTCGTGTTATCATCTCAATATAGAGCCTTATTTCCTGTAACAGTACCTACGCTATATAGCGTAATTTATAAATTCCAAAAATGTACGTGGACGTATAAACCAATTGTTTCAACTAAACGGTTAATTTAATCAAGTGGTGTCTCTATTGACCATATGTGTAACCTTGGAACTGTTTGTTTATATTGCAGCACATATCTCATGAACTCGGGACATTTAAGGGACTGTGAGTCATGGACAGAAATAGGAGTATTCTGTTAATTTTAATATATAAAACTGCTATCAGTATGTCTGTACGCGCTATTCTCCGAAACTGCTCAAACGATTTTAATGAAATTTGGCAATTTTTGTTTTGCCTTCTCCTAGAATTTCAGGGTAACTGCAAAGATATTGCCTCTTACCCATTAAGATATGTTTTATTAAAATTAGATAAAATAGTATGTTGATATAAGGTAGACCATTTGCAAACAAAGTTTTCTTGGAATTCTCTTCAACTTCAACATGTGATCACTTGAGAAACAAAAATAATCAAACACAAACTATACATTCAAAACTGCACCTAATTTCTTACAGTATAAAACATACTTTTCTAGTTCAACATAGTATGAATAATGTATTCAAGCCAAAATATGTTTTATTTGTTGCTTGCACAAGGTTGCGTTTTCCGCGAATTTTAAATTAAATATTCCTCAAGATTTTGTTTAGAATATTTTATGCTTGAATTCTTTGAGTTAGTGCTCGTAGAGTTTGGTTTATGCAAACTTAAGTCATGGTAAAGTATGGGAATAAAAAAACTGTTTAGAAAAACTGTTGACGTCCAGTAAACAATACTAATTCTAGCTAGAAGATTGATTTATTTATAATATACAATATTATTCATATATCATCATCATCTGCGACCCATTAATGTCCCACTGCTGGGCTCGGGTCTCCTCTCCTCTATCTAGAGAGCTGAGAGGGTTTTAGGCCATAATCCACACACGCTGGCCTAATGCGGGTTGGTGGATCTGACATATACTTAGAATTTATTCTATGGTATGTGGGTATTGTAGGCTAAATTCCCTCCACATTCTTTCGAGGAGACCGATGCCTAGCAGTGGGACATTTATGGGTTGAAATGATGATAATGATGAGGATGTGGGTTTCCTCACGATGTCTTCTTTCTCCGTTATTCATATATACTTACATATATTTAATGCCTGCAATAAAAATAAAACTTCTATTTTTATTTATTTTATTAATTATTATTACTCTTCCTAATGGGTACCAAATTACCAATATATAATAATCAAAGTCAAATCTTTTTATTTCATTTAGATCACATACATGATACTTATGAACGTCATACAAAGACAAAAAAAGTTGTCAGCAAATTTGCCTACGGCCAGTTCACTGACAAGGTTGAACTCTGAGAAGAACTTGGCAAGAAACTCAGGTCACTCTTTTTTATACAACATATAACATAGTGTCATGCTTTTTATTGCGAAAGAAGGGTGAGCAGAGGTGTGTCACACCCATAATTCGCCACCTATGTAATCTATATTTATATTATAGTATATATTTTTAATTTACGCCACTGCGAACGGTCCTGTGCCGCCCGCAACCAACGGCCGCCCGCAACCCTGACCAGGTCGTCGGTCCATCTGGTGGGGGGCCGTCCAACGCTGCGCCTTCCAGTACGTGGCCTTCGTAAATTAGGTGAGGCCTATGTTCAGCAGTGGACGTCGATAGGCTGATATGATGATATATTTTTATATTTATATTACATGTATATATATTTATCTATAATATGTAAGTATTTACAAAAAAAAATGTATTTAAGTAGTATATCAGTCGTTTAGTACCCATAACACAAGCAAATATAATTGCTTACTTGGGGACTAGATGGCGCTGTGTGAATGTGATAGAATATTATTATTATGAAGCTGAAAAGTTTGTTTGATTAATCTCAGGACTCTCTCTCTGTACTGGTCCGAATTGAAAAATTCTTGCAGTGCTGGATAGCCCATTTATCGAAGAAGGTTATAAGCTACATGACATCGCCCTACGACCTAAAGAAGCTGAGTAATAGTCAAACAAAGATGGGCAACTGCTAGTAGAATAGCACTCGCTAGAATTACACTTAAAAAACTTGTCACAGACCATTTCGATTCCGAAGCCACGCGACGTGACAGCTGCTCTCCTGAAACCTTACCTTAGCACTTAACTTTTTACCCCAGTAACATGTTCCCGTGTATTTAATTTCACACCGATACCTAGTAAACAAATAAATAAAGGTTTTTTTTTTATTTAAATCGGATCGCAAGTTATTCGATATCGCGTCAGCTGCAATTAAATAATTGTCCAGCAATTAAGTAATTTAAGCTATAAATTGTCACAATCCATTGTTTCAACGTAAAAAACGTTAGTGCTTTTTGTTAGTATAGTTATCTGATTGGACGTAAATTGCTGTATTTGTCCAACTATTAATGGATGGATGGATGATTTTTTGTTACTGAATCATGCCAGACTGGAAGAATTTCACACTCAACCTCGTAGCAGAGTAAATTGATTTATTTTATTGTATAATGAGTGAATTCACAAGGATAACTTTATATATTTTAGCTTATAAGAAATATTATTAGTATGATAGCTACACTATTGTATTAGGGAAAACCTGTAAAAACAGTTTTATGTTGAAAATAAATAAATTTGTATGTAATTTGCTCATCATTATCATCATTATACATTTTTTATTATACATATAGGCCTGACCTTATATAATATAATTTGGCAATTTGGCATACAGATATATAAAGTAGAATATGTGCTATGCCAGCACATATTCTACTTCTTATCGATAGATACACTACGTGGGAGGACTTATAATTCTTCTATTTAACATTAAATATTAAGCAATTTCCATCGCTTTGGTTTAACATTTTATATAAATGCTAAACAAGTAATGGAAAAATTCAAACCCACGACCCTGCCATTCCGTGTGCAGTGCTCTTCCATCTGAGCTACGCGGGTGGACGTCCCTGAGATCGAATTTATCCATTATCTGTTAACATGATGACGTCATGACAATGTTTTTCTACTTATCACCGTGGCTCGTTACATCTTCTATTTAAGTCGAGGAGTCATGAAAAAGAGCTTTTAAACACATCGCATTAAACATGTTTAGAGAATATAGAAAGAGAGAAAGCTGCTTAGAGTCCATGCGTAGGTTTAGCTATAACTATAAATGTATTAGACAAAGCATTTATATTTCTTTAATAACCGGAAGCACAAGAACCGCCTCACAACAGAGATAAGTTTTTCATTGTTCTATGAACCGCTTATTAGAAAATCTACAAAGAATTATATGACTGTATGAGTAATTATATGACTGTTTTGAGTGTTTTATTTTTATCTGTAGGTATATGGTCATTTCTTGAGCTCCAAAAAGTCATAATGTAAAAAAAAATGTTGAAGTCTATTCGGTTTTATCCGTGTTACAAGTTTATGTAAAAGAACAAAATTTACACTTAAAATCTAACAGTTATCCGTGTAGTGACGGATTAATAGTACATTATAAGTGCGGTAAGTTGATAACTACAGCCGAGGCGATATTGCTAAGAAAACAGAGGCTGTAATTATCAAAGCGCACGTATGTCATACGACGTTTGATAAGAAAGAAGAAAGAAAGAAAGAAAATACATTTATTTTTGTGAAGGCATGGGCACACAAAAAAAAAAACAACACATATCACCATATAAAAAAATATAAAAAAAGCGAAAAATATTTAGCTATATACTTCATGCCCCCATCAAAAAAAGGACTCCAGTTCAGCTTAATGCGGGGCACAGCACAGGTGTCCCGCGCTGATTTTCAACTGGAGCCTTATTGTTGTTAGCCGATGTTCACAACAGCAGGACTTACTTGCTATTCTACCCCATTCTACCCGTAAACTACATTATAACTAAGACTAAGATAGTAGTAGGTACGAAACAATAATATGAAACATAAAAATAAAAAACAAAAGTCGTTTAAATAAGTAAAAGAAAAGGTTAATCTTGCTGAGATAATATATTTTCGAGGAAATAAATAAAATTCGGACTTTCTTAGAAAAAAACAAATACAGCGAAAAGAAAAAGCCCGCGGAATAATTTTTACTTGTCACAAATTATCGATGCGCTTTTTTTTTTAAACAAATGCATTTTGAGCTTTATTTTGATCGGTGAGTGTGCGTCTTGGGTTTTTATAAGGCAACGGGGACCTTTCAATCTGGATTCATAGGTACTTTTTCTTCTCTAACGTAACTAGACCTATACCGGTAAAGGGTTAGGGTACATCAGCTACATCACGAAAACCAGCGCTGTTGAGTGTCCAGCAGCAGTTAGTTGCTGGCGCAGCAGCATTATGCTGAGCAGAGTACAAATTTCCGCAGATGTGACATATTAGTTAGTGTAATTATTAGTTAAACCTTTTTTCTCGTTTCCCTCTTTCTTATTAGGTAATTTTGTTATCTGTGTACATTTCTTTTTTTTTTTGTTTTATTATGCCACTAAAGTCACACAATATACCTATATGTCACATTGCTGTGAATAATTTTATTTCTTTCTTACATCAGTACCCCTATTTGACTCTCTCATACTTATCTGCGTGTAGCAATATACCGTAACACAAAAGTACCCACAATTTCTCTAACAAACACAGAAGTTGCACTTAGACAGTACTTACAGTTGGTCGGCCGAGGGAGGGAGCTGAATGGCAAACCTAATTACCTACCCATCTTGCTTTAGAACCCCTTTAGTTACCGTATGTTTATGTACTAGCGGACATTTTGTGAAACATCCTTTTGTGAAGCTTAAAAAGAGTAAAAAGTCAGTATTGTTTTTTATAAAGAAAACTTTTTTTTACGTTCAGATCTTTTCAGCTGTTCTAGCGTGATCCAATCAATCATCTTAATTTTCGTATATAAAGTAGAATAAAATTAGTGTAATAGTAGGATTCATCTTAGGGTATTCCGCTGCAGTTATGGAATGAACTCCCTGCTGAGTTTTTACCAAAGATTTTTTTTTACCAAGACCGAGAGAAAAGATTTCTTCATTAAGGAAGTAAGTAGGTACCTACTTAATGGATCGGCAACATGTATGTGATGCTCCTTGTGTTGTAGGCTACGGTAACCGCTTACCATCAGGTGGGACGTAGGCTTGTTTACCACCATCGTGGTATCTATACTAATATTATAAAGTTGAAAAGTTTGTTTGGTTGGTTGAACGCTAGGATCTCAGGAACTACCGAACCGATTTGAAAAATTGTTATAAACACTATAACAATTTTTAGCCATGGATGGATAGCCCATTTATCCCGGAAGGTTATAGCTTATATAACATCACGCTTCGGTTAATAGGAGCTGAGCAGTGGCCAAATAAAGAACGACAGGAGCGAAGCCCAGCGCGACTTCTAGTCTATACTAATGTCTGATATTATAAAGCTGAACCCCCTTGTTACAAAATATGGACTAAGTATTAAGCCAGGTTTAAATTGACATAATTAAGCCATTGTTTTAGTGTCAAAGTTGTCATTTTAAACCTGGTTTAATGCTTAGTCCGTATTTTGTAATAAGGGGGAAGAGTTTGTTTGTTTGGTTGAACGCTAGGATCTCAGAAACTACTTGTCCAATTTGAAAATATCTTTCAGTGTTGGATAGCCCATTTATCGAGGAAATTATAGGCTGTATAGCATCACGCTACGGCCAATAGGAGCTGAGCAGTAGCCATTATTTGGCCACTGTTCAGCAGCTCGATGTCGCCCCTTCGTTGGTAACCAGAGTTTGGTAACCAGTTACGATAGAAGATTTTTCTTTCGCTGTTTTGTAAGTAGTTGTGAAAGCAGAATTATTTTTCCATTTTCGTAGATCTATATATTTCCCTAAGCTCCGGGCGACTTCTAGTATGTATATAATAATATATGTTTAGTATTCCATATTATGGATGTCCCACGAGTATAATTATGATGATGATGATAAGACATTATGCTATAATATTATGTAACAAACAGGTATCTAAGTAATTTAATTGTAATTAATAGTCACACGCGTTACGTTTCTATTGATTCATACGTAATTCGATTTTAATTACCTGAGTTATTAGTTTTCGTCGAAGACTTGAAAATTCAATGGAATGTAATGGACAATAGATCACACAAGCGATTTTCGTTTCTCTTTGAATTATATAGAAGTAATAGTTAGTACATAATTCAGTTTTAAAATTCAGGGTTTCTAAGAGGCTAGGGGTGTCAACAAGTCTTAAAATAACAGCCACCTCCCACAGTTTTTCTCTGCAAATATTTTCTTAAATTTCATAATTAATTTCATCAAAAAATCATGTCCCCGCATTAATATGTCCCCAACTGCATAACTTTAACGCTTGCAGTACACTCACCATAAACAACCACTCCATTCAAAAAGCAACTCAACTTACTAAACTTAAGAGTCATTATCGTAGTAAAATTTGTCTAAAAAAGTTCCAAGAATATAGTTAGGGTACTTCAATGAGGGTACTCAGCGTTTTACACTGTTTTAAAGGTAGAGTTCATCAGGGGGTAGTAATTAACACCCTAATACGTAGATCAGTAAGACCCTTTGATAACGAAATTTTTAATTGGTCCCTGGGACCGTAATCCCTTATTGTGTGTGTTTTATTTGGCGTTTCCGTCAGAGGGGGATTTTGTACCTGATAGGGCATCAGGTGGTCGGAAATTCAGGAGCGAATTCAACAATGTTTGAATATGCAACATTTTGTATGTGGAGCGCCTAGTGTTAATGGAATGAGCGCTTATATGTGTACAGATGCGTTTTGCTATGATAAATTTAGTAGGCGTTTCGATTTTTTTAATACATTATATATTTTTGGACACAGCATATTTGAATAATACCTCAAATGTAAGAATATACAAAATTAAATGCATGTATCTACTTACATTGTATTGATGTTGAACTCCTAACTATTTAATCGTAAAATAATTAAGTAAGTATAAGCAGTTTTACTTGATGAAATATAGTTTCGAGGTGTTATAACAAAGACCTATTAAGACCAATGTTGACAAATTTGAGAAGGGTTGACAGATCAATTTGGAATGAATCACTTAACTTTGACACAATATATTTACTATCTGTAGGTAAACTATCTCGAATTTGTAAGTTAATTACCCTTGACGTATTAAACTGTTCTTTCAAGATTTAAATAATAATTTACTGGTTGCAATATTGACGACTATTGCTGTTGTAGACTGAGCAGATTTGTGACGAGTACTTTTTCGTGTAAAATTAAAAGTATTTATCTGGAATCTATAGATAGATGAAGAAAAAAAAAATAATAGCAATATACCTACATTTAAAATCACACAAAATCGAATTATTTGGTTTGACTGTGGAAAAAAGGTAACATTGCCCTCGGGTTCTACTAAAAATACAATAGCCTTAACAATTAATTGTATTGAGTAATACCATTAACCACCAACTGCCTTGGTGGCGCAGCGGGAAGTGTATACGACTGCTCTGCAAGAGGTCCCGGGTTCGATTCCCGGATCGGGCGTAAATGGTAATGGGTTTTTCTATCATGAAATTCCAGTATTAAGATTTTCCCGGAGTTCGGTAAACAAATGCTCCCGGTTGACAGTAGGCTCGCCCCCTATTTCATGGGACCAAACATAGCTGGTGAAATGTGGGTGTGAAACACCTCTGCCTACCCCTTCGGGGAAAAAGGCGTGTGATGCTATGATGATATACCATAGAAGTAGACATTAACAGTTCCTATCACAATGTCATGAACTTATCACTATGCTTTGTATCCATGACCACAATATGTACAGTTAGTGACTAGTGTATCAACGTCATAGATGTATTACATAATGAAATGGAATGAAATCTCGTTTATTCATCTAGGTTACAAAGTAACACTTATGAAAGTCACAAGTTAAGAATACAGGTTATGTATTATATACAACCGGTAGTAAAACACATATAATAATAAACACAACCAATAAATAAAGTAAAACAATTAGTGAAACAAAATAATTTACAAGGAAAACATTTTCCAATCTGCCACCAAAGTTTACACAACTCGTAGATTGTTAATGAGTTTCAAACTAACGAATAATGTTGCCTAATGGTTCTTAATGAGCGCAATATACAACCTTTATTAAAGACTGCCCTTTTTATATCTGAAACTATCATCGATAGTAAATAAAGATTAATTTATAAAAAATTGTAACGTCAAGACAGTCCTTCTAGATAATTTAATATATACATAGCACTAAGGCGGAGGATCGAGTGTTATGGCACGTGTTAGGAGAGGCCTATGTCCAGCAGTGGATATATTACATATTGATATTTTTTATTTTATTTTGGTGAAAATTTTAGTACTTAAATGACTTTGTGTATTTCTTTAACAATCCAGTATACAGTATCTTCACCAAGCGAAAGCCAAGAGCCATAATAACTTTACCACGTTGGTGACTAGAGTCCCACGTTGGTCTCCCGGGCTTATTGGTACAGGGATTGGAGGGCCAATTTTCGAGTTGGAATCGATTTGGGCTCTAGTCAATTAAGAATTGATTTTAATTTTTAGCTTCATCAACTCTGTGCAAGTTTTTTAAGGAAAGTGACACACTTTCCTTACAAAACTTTCTTTCTCTGTTTAGCAGAAAAAAGACAAACACTGCCGATATTCAAAACTATTATCTGCCTGTGATTTCCTAGCGTTCAACCATACAAACAAACTCTTCAGGTTTATAATAGATAATAATATAGATTGTCCCGGTGCTTATTTAGGCACCTAGCTCGGTCCCCTTCAGTTAAGACGAGCATTTCTGCAATACGACTATGTATGATGAAAGATACAATAAGTAACAAGAATTTGTAATCCGAGTCCTTAAAAGTGTTAAAATAATGTAAAACATTATGTATCGAAACTGGCGGCTCTCGACGATGCCGCATCCATTAGCGAATATCGATCGAAGGTATTGTTTCACTTGGGTTGGGCGCCATTGTTAGCTAAGCGATGTTATTTTTACTACGTAATCAGAAGGGATGACGGACGGTGGACCAAGGCAGTCACAGAATGGTGGCCTAGAGATGGTATCAGGCCAGTGGGCAGACCACCAGCCCGATGGTCGGACGATATCGTCAAGATCATAGGATCTCATTGGACGCGGCTGGCACAGGACCGTGAAAAGTGGCGCTGTAGAGAAGAGGCCTATACCCAACTATGGGTTAATGTGGGCTGATGATGATGATGATGATGAATCAGAATAACCGACGTGTCTATATTGCTGTAAATTTTCTTTAACATAGGTTTCGCCTAAAGCATTGAGTAACAAGGAAGAATATGTTTAGGAAATAGGTTTTTAAAGGGACACCAATGCTTTTGGTGTTGACAGGCCTCCTTATGCTACGGTAACCGCTTACCAATAGACGGGCCTTAACTGATAGCCGTGTTATACATCGTGTTATAAAAAATAATATCCACATCTATAGTTAAATACATATTTTTTCCTAATTAAAATAAATAAATAAGTAATTATTAAAAAAGTCCAGAAGTGCTGTTACACTGTTCTTCGTTAGAACTTTGGGTCTAGGCTTCCTTGAATACTTCTTAATAATTATAAGTAGCAAATATGTAAATATGGATACCTTGATTAGTTCCATTGAGTTGTTTGTCAACTGGCGTCAATCTTAAAGCTTAGGTTCAGTCTAATATTTAATTATATTTCACGAAATAAGTAATTCCAGTGTAACTAACTCCTAAATTTACTTCTATCTCTGGAAATTTAAGGTTAATCAAATTAATATTACATACCTATTCAGTTTATAAGTTATGATTTATTTTGTGAAAAAGGCCTGTAATCTATATAAATACGCCTAAAATTAACGCGACCCCGCTAAAATTATTAGTATTTGAACAAACCCCGCTTACAATAGCACCACACATAACAAAACAGCAACGCTATTATTATCAAGTTTCGTTCCTTTTACACTCACAAATTCTACAACATTTATTGTCACAGTATTTTTATTTTGTGACCCATTTCTTTTCCCACTCCGCTTGCCTCTTTGCTTATGATTCCGCTGTCACTGAGGCCGTGATGTAGACGTAGTAATCATCGGGCTTCTATTATTGTTTGTAGAATTTTAATTAAACCATCGCTATCTTAATAATGTTTATCTTCGTTCGACGTGTAATTAAAGAAAAATATTGTTTGTTATAAGATACTTCGTTTTCTTATTTATTGCTTGTAATGTAAGTATCTTACAACTTATAAGACTTCACGCTATTTCTCCGAAGGGGTAGTCAGTGGTGTATTATATGAGAAAAGAGAGATTGAAAAGTAAAAAAAAAACAAAAAAACGTGTGGTATCATCATCATTTCAACCCATAAATGTCCCACTGCTGGGCACGGGTCTCCTCCAAAGAAAGTCGAAGGAATTTTGCACGCTGCTGACTAGACGGATTTGTAGGGTTTGTTTCGAATTTTCCTTTTCTCGCAGTGCTCTTGTCTGCATAAGTTACTATGGAGTGCTATGCTGGAGAATAATGAAAAAAAAAATGTTTTATAAAGATAACGTCCGCCAAGTCTGTGAATCTGTGACGTTGTAGGGGTTAATCTCGGGATCTACTGAATCGATTTTCAAAATTCTTTGCACGCTACGTCTTATAGGAGTTGAGTAGTGTTCAAACAAAGATCCACGAGAGCAAAGCCCCGGGCAACAGCTACCTAGTTTAATATAATTTTGCGATACAGAGGTATATAATAGCGAACATAACGTTTAGGTTGAATGTCCTGCCACCCCCATAAAACCCATAAAGATAATGTTCTATCTACAAGCTTGCAATAAAAGTGTTCAAGCAGACATATCGTTGCGCTATAAATTGTGGTGTGCCAGCAGAGGAGGTGACATCGAATCGACATAGATTTGCATTTATCAGAATAATAGACGTAATAATATATTTTAATTTTATGTTTAACTTTAGGTTTATCTCGTAGTTAAACTGTTCAAACAGTTTTGTGGACATTGTATTTAGCGTCTTTAGAATACTAGGTATGTATCTTATAAGAATGTAATAAATAACAGCCGTACAAAGAGACGCTACTAAACTTTAAAGTTTATTGAGTAAAAACGTGTAATACTTATGTCTATAAGCCTAAAGACGATTATTCAATGAAAATATTGTGTTAATGACAGATTACTGCTAATTGACGTCCCTGAGTGAGGCAATAAATCTATATTCCTTATTAATATTATAAAGCTGAAGAGACAGTTTGGTTGAACGCGGTAATCTTAGGAGCAGTAGGGTCCCATTTGAAAATTTTTTTAGTGTTGGATAGCCCATTTATCGACAAAGGCTATATGCTATATAACATCACGCTACGGCCAACAGGAGCTGAGCAGTGGCCAAACAAAGAATGACGGGAGGAAAACCCCGGGAAGTTATCTAACATCACTATACAACTGTAAATTCAATTCCATTCAATTTAGAACTAAAACGTTCAACGCCTGTCAGAAATATCACAGCAACTATTAACAAAACATGAAAATGTATGCATGTTTTGTAGGCGCTCCAAATCCGACAACTTACGCCTAAGACATGTACAAGTAGGTCTAGCTTTAATTAAACGTCAAAATTAATAGGAACTGTCTGATATGTTTTAAATGGGTGTCCTGTTTATTTTGAGGCGTTAAATACACCCTAACATCTACTTCAATATGTTTTAGAATAACAGTTACCGTGTCTAGGCATACCCACGTACCCTAACCGTATAGGGTTATATCTTTTATCTTTTCATTCGGTCTTTAGTTGCGGAGACGTTGATATCCTCATAATTCTCAAATTTACACACAATAGGCATTCTCAGAATTTTGACAATCGACTTTCGGTTTGATATTGCTGTCCAATGTTTGAAAATCGGCCCTCAGTGTGAGACTTCTATGGGGTTAGTCCCCCTTTAAATTTGTTTAGTGACGGATTAAGAATACATAATGTCACTACGCCATCTCAACCTGTGGGTGTCGTAATAGGCGACTAAGTGAGTAACCTTAAGCAGACAAGAGCACTGCGAGAAAAGAAAAAAACCTAACAAACCCCTAGTCTAATATGGTTATCGAACCAAGAAAATTATGACCAGTAGCCACAACATACCACACTCTAGTGTATATCTACCTTTACGAAAAAGCTGCTAAGTCCATTTCTATAATCTGATAACGTTTTGACAAAGCACAGTTAGTTACGCAAGTGGTCGCAATCTTTGACCGTGTAGTATAATGCGGGGTCATTTGTGTGGGTAGTGAATGTCGCTGATTGAGCACGGCGTGGTTATGTTACCTTTATGTTCCCATTTACTTAAGGTTGGAAAATGGGTAGCTATTTGGTCTAATGTTTGGTATAAGTTGTGCTAAAATCTATCATTATGTCAACCCATAAACGTCCCACTGCTGGACACGGGTCTCCTCCAAAGTATGTGGAGGGAATTTAGCCTACTATACCAAGTCCTAGAGTTTAAATTTCATGAAGATCGGTTGATTTACTTGCGTAAAAGCCAGACAAACCAACAAACACTCATGTGTCACGCAGGAAGACCCGCGTAATAAAAATTAGTGTATTCATATAAATACAATTAATATGTAAGTTAATACAAATTAATACATTCCATTAATGAATGTACCTAATAAAGTTTCAGTTCATAACAGAGAGCGAATTACGTGCGGTAATCAAATATTAATTATGTGAAATAATATCGGCATATGATATCATAACCAGAAGTTATAGATAATCAATATTTGATAAACTATCGGTAATATACGGTTAAATATCTATATTGCATTCAATACGTTCCGGTTGTTGCAGGGCAGGGTAAGCATTTTTTGCTCCGGCTTACCTTTTATAAAATCCACCCTTCGCCACTGACATACAATTTTGGTATTTGGACTTATAAATTATACATATAGTACCTATATTTTTATGATACATTATTATGTTTACTCGGCAATATTTTACGTTACGTTGCGCGATGTGGAAAACGCTGCTATGTACATTATACAACACCTTTCGGCCAAAGTTTATTTGAGAAAAGTTTCAAGACAGTGTGTCGGCATCCGCAACACGAATGATAAAAAATTGATGTTACAGCGCGACTCTATTTTTTCATTCTTTTTAATTTAGATTTTTTTTAATGATATACCTAGTATTAATAATAAAGCCACAAGAACCGGCCGTATATGGCCATTTTCCTTTCATCCAAATCCATTCACAGTTCGCTCGTTACACAATAACATGGTAACTTTTACGTATGTAATATTAGAGATAAAAACTTTGTATTTCATGAGTTTTATCTTATTGTTTCAGGTTCGTAATTCTGTATTATCTGCTGTATCGTGGCCGTTGTCTAATATGTAATATTGTAAGTACTAGTCGTAGATTTTAAGGTCCTGTTTTACCATTAGCAGATAAGTGACCAAAGTGATTTAAGTTATAAAATACATAAAAAAAATACATACAGTCGAAAATATAACCTCCTCCTTTTTTGAAGTCGTTTAAAAACTAGAAGTGGCGCGGGGCTTTGCTCCCGTCGTTCTTTATTTGGCCACTGCTCAGCTTCTATTGGCCGTAGCGTGGTGTTATATAGCCTATGTTACTCAGTGATAATATAGCTTTCAAACGGCAAAAGAATGATGAAATGGGTCCAGTAGTTTTTAAGTTTATACATCGTTTAACTACAAGTTTAAAGGCACTGACACAATTTCCACCTGACTCAGAACTACTATCTGTGAACCCACACTTTACATTTCAAAGCTGACCACAGAACCACTGGACTACGTCTTACAACAAAAACTTAGTAGGTCACACTATCGATCGAACCTGTGACCTTACGTTGATGGCCCTCCCTTATTTAAAACAAGGACAATACATAAACCTTTACCACATTAATCACTTGACGTCCTCAACTTTCAAGGAGTTTTGGTCGGGGGTTCGAGGTTGGGGGGTGCTATTTTGTATAGGTTATGAAAGGGAAAATAAAACGGTGGTATATAGAGGGTGATATCAAGGTACTCTATAAATCTTAAAGAACAACTTAAAAACCTAAAAATTAGGGCTAATAAATATCCTGTACCTATATACCTATCTTATTTTTCTTTTTAAAGAAAACGCAGACTTTTTTTAAATACAATATTTTTCTCGCAAGCTTCTTTTCAAACACACAATTTTCTGGCACAAATGCCCAGGGTCAGATGAAAAAACAATTATGAAAAAAAAAAAATTCAATTTAATAACATAATTAAGTTATTGTGCGAGTGACGCCGCGCGCCGGTTCGATTCTCACACGAGACAAATATTTGTGTGATTTATCAATATTTGTTTCAAATCTGGGTGTACCTTTGAGACCTTTTTGTCCGTTAAGTCCTCCGCGACACGGGGCATGTTACCTAGTACGAGTACTTATTGTCTTAAAAATAAACTATTCCCCGTTTTGGGTACCGAGTTTTATTCCACCCAGTATACATATATATCCCATCTTATCATCATCTCAACCCATAAACGTCCCACTGCTGGGCACTGGTCTCTTCCACTAAAGAATATGGAGTGAATTTGGCCTACTATACCACGGTGGTTCCGATGGTGGCTGAATGGATAAGGGACCGGCGTGCAAATCACGCGGTCCGAGTTCGATCCCAACCGGTAGTACCAATGTGGAATTTATATGTACTAGTCAAGTGACTTACCATCTGCTAACGGTGAAGGAAAAAATCGTGAGGAAACCCACATACCCTAGAAGAAATTCTATGAGTAGGTATGTCTGATCCACCAACCCGCGCTAGGCCAGCTGCAGCGTGAGTGGATTATTGCCTAAACCCTCTCAGCTCTCTAGATAGAGGAGAGGAGACCCGAGCCCAGCAGTGGAATTTTAAGGGTTGCTGATGATGATACCACGGTGGCCAGACGGGTTGGTATAATAAGGTTTGATTAGAATTTTCCTTTTCGTGTAGTGATCTTGTCGGCATAAGGTTACTTCCTCAGTCGCCTTGTACGACACCGACGGGTTGCGATGGGGTAGTGTCATTGTGTATTCTTAATCCATCACTACACGGAAAGCCACACACATCTGGCACTAATTTACGACTAACTTGCCACTATTTGGCAGCGCACTGACACACATTGCCAACCATAGACACCCGGGTTGCCAACATAGGTTTGGCACTTGGCACTCAAGATAACAAGCTAATAGGAATAGTTTAAGTTGACTAAACCGATTGCTACACGTTTGTAATCTTGCGTTCCAACAGAGGTGACCTTGGTGGGAGCTTGGATGCCATCCGCGTAGTTTGTATGAGATTTGGATTACATCTGCCGGCTAGATGGATGGCATCTCATGATTGTTTACAAGGTCACCTTTGTTGGAGCGCAAGATTACAACCATGTGTTCTTTAAATTTTAACAAAATCTCTCGCTGTTACGGAAATTATGTCCAGCAGTGGACGTCAGTGGACTGAATTTTAACTTCGCCGAATTTATGACATGTGCGAAATATTTTCATAATATAAGGAATCGGAATTTTTTTTTTACTTCTTGAAATACTCCTATTATTTATATTATTTATTTAATAAAAACAAAATGTGGAAACGATACAAAATTTACATTAATATCGATCGATTTTTACCGAAGGAAATTGAATAAAAACGTACACGAGTAAACAAAATTCTTCAACATTAACCCTGTTTACTGCCGTGTGATATTCGATTATTAATAATTGAATATGTCATTATAAACAAAGTTAATATTATGAATAATGAATTTCCTAACAAGTAATCTCTTTACTTAATGGAATTGTCTAAGTATTTGAATATGTTTAAAATGTTTTTGAAATAATAAACATTTTTTTTTTAAATAATAATATTGACATGTTATAAGCGTATGTACCCTGTTAGTGTAGTACTTTCATTCTAAAATAAAATCATAAAACAGTAGCCTACATGGAAATCATCATAAAACTCCAGGCCATGACATGTACAGCCTTTTATTAATGAAGTTTTTCATATTAAAACGAGACGTGTCGTATAAAATACAAACATCGCTATTGTTTACGTCGTCCCCGTCACGTTCTCGCTTCGTGCAGTTTACAAACATCGTAACGAGCAAATCGCGTGACGTGTGTTGTAAATGGAACAGTGTGTGAACACGCGTGGCTTAGTTCCCGCTTCGAGGATCGAGATTATTTATTTTGATAATGTAATAGTTTTGTTATTACGTGGGAAGGCGGGTTTATTATTTTGTGGAGGGTTTTGTTAAAATTGTGTGTTAGCTACATTATTACGTGTGTTAGTTTGAGGATAATTACGTACTGTTATTGTGAAATATTTGGGCGGTCCATGAATTGTTCATAATCATAATCTTTATTGCTTTAAATAGGGTACATATAGGTGTTACATTAAAGGTAAGAATATTAGCTCTAGCCCATCCAGCCATCTTAGATAGCATGCAAATATAATAAAATAATATAAAATTTAAACTGAATAAGAATTAAATTGGATTAAATTGAATTAAATTAAATTGAATTGAAATTGTTGTTCTGATTATGGATGTTGTAATGTATAGGAATAAATAGACACGAACAGCGCGTGACGTACGGTGGTGGGAGCGTGGCGAGTGAGAGCTCGCCGCGCACTTACTAACTTTACTTACTAGCCGGCCGCCGCGGTGGGCGGTAGTCCCTCTAAACAAACTACCTACTGTTTTATTTAATACCTTAAACTCTTAGAGTACCTATATCTGATTGTGACCTTAAGTACCTACATAGTAGCAGACGTCACAGATGTAATTGGTGTCCGTTGTATAGACTACTAACCCACGGCTTGTTACAGGGGTTCAGAAATGTGGTTGTTTTCATTTTAGAAAAAAATATGTTACAACTAGAATCTCTTGTGCAGTAGTGATATTACCTATTATAGGTATACCCACGTGTGATTTAAAAATTTCAACTTAAACAATGTTGAAGCCATTGAAACACTACTCTACTAACTACTAACTACTAACTCGAAACCGTCTTCAATAGGCGGATCTCAGTTAGACTGTGATGTGATGATTTTTTTTTGTCTTTGTTACAAGATTAGTTAGTCCATTGTGATTTAATTGATTATTAAAATCACCTACTACTTAAACCAGGCTTTATTTATAAAATAATAATTATTAAACTTTCAAATAAATAATATTCACCGTCCCCGTTACACAGTAAAATTAACCTTTAATATATTCAAAACACTAGTAAGTGTCATCTTAACCCTCGCTCGCTCGGCAAAAGGGCGAATCAAGGGCTATTATGATCGGCTCGGCCAAAAATATCTATATTGACTTTCCCAAGGTTTAATATAAAACATTTTTGTTATAACTGACATATGTTTAGGAGGAATAATATTAAAGAAGGCTTTTATTATAACAATTTCAGTATGCGGTTATTATAGTTTTTAGTAACTCGTACTCTCATGCTTGTAATTCATTGTTTCAAATGCTGGACTTGAGTCAAGCATTTGAATTTTTTGTTTGTATTTCGTAACTGGTTGATAATATGGAGAAGTTTGTTGAATACATAATAATAAAAACAAAGTTCTTGTTTCATTCGCTAGTAACCCATTTTCATTAAATTTTGGCTCCCTAACATTTTATGTTACAAAAATTAAGTAAAAGCAAGTGAAGCCATTTAACTGAGTAACCGCATCAATTCAATGATCAAGTCAAGTTAAATACTCCAGAATACTCGAACGCGGCTTACTTTCTTCGAACCTTTCAAACCAAACCCTCAAAGTTGTGAAGCCGTTGAAGGGATGGAGTTACCAGTTTCCGAGATTTTTCCAATTTGAAAAACTTTGCGAGTCTAACAGCCTCTCAACTCGCGAAAACTTGGAGAATTTTTAACTTTCATAGTTTCGAGACTTGTCGAGTGTTGCCCGTGTTGAGTTTTGTGCCATGTATATTAAATAAGGCTGGAAAGCAATCAATTTTATTAATATTACTTGTCTGTTATAATGAAAAGGTAAAGTTTGTTATTCAAATTTCATATAAAACCATTAATTAAACCTTGACAAAAGCTCAATTGGGGCGGCCTTATTGGTAATTATGTTCTGACAAATATTGGTTGTCTGGGACTCAATGAATTGTTTTTTATTAATTTATGTTACTGTTACAAAGCTGGGCAGGCCCATGTTTATGTTGCATGTTTTTGTATTATGGGGCTACCTAACTTTGTCTTTTAAATGCTGTTTTCTGGTTATGTCTCGATGTTATAGCATATGTTATTCAATATTCTACAAAATGTATATCTTGAGTTAAGAATCTACCAGAAATACCAGCACAATTTTCAATAACTTTAAAACTAATGCCAAAACTTTACTGTAGTTTACGTTCCACTACAAAGTAAAACACCACGTGACTCACCCGACTCACATTGCGATGACGTCACGCACCAGACTAGTGTTGATAAAATTGAACTCGCTTCACGATTCGTCGCTTAGTCCAACCGCTACACTGTGCGCTTTATAATACGAGTGCCGTGAGTTCGATTCTCGGTTGAATGCATGTCGCATAGATAGTTGACTCTTCAATGGTCAACTCATCTGCAACTACATGCAATATAAAATGGAATTGAAATTTGCTCAACTGACTCATACGGAAGTTGGGTATGTGTACATTTCCTACATTTTTTATTTGAATAAGTTACTAATTTCGTATTTTTTTTCGTATACTTTGTAATTTGTATGTGAATATCTATACTAATATTATAAAACTGAAGAGTTTGTTTGGTTGAAAGCTAGGATTTTAGGAGCTACTGGTCCGATTTGAAAAATCTTTTAGTGTTTGATAGCCCATTTATCGAAGAAGTTTATACGCTATATAACATCACGCTACGTTCAATAGAAGCTGAGCAGTGGCCAAATAAAGAACGACTTCTAGTATTAGTTATATGAATTTGTCAGCATATTCATGTAAGTTTTAACGTAACCTATTTTCCCGCTTCCTGCATTTAACGTAGAAGCTAAAAGTAATTATGTTCGTGCTATACTGAAAGAATCCTAAATAAGCAACATACGCTATGCATATATTTATTGTTTAATATATTCAATATGGCTGCTGGCCAGCTTTTATTTTTTAACAACTGAATATTTAAAACCTCACTCATAGAAATATCATGCAACGTCTATACACCCAAAATATTTATATTTTCAACAGCATAATAATAAGTAGGTAAGAAACTAGATTTCAATTTGTAACATAAATAAAGAAACGTATAATTATCGTTATTGAGGTTTAAAAAAAGATTAATAAACATTGAATAATTAAAATTACTATTTAAAAATGAATATTATTCTGTGAATAATAATAGTACTCGGCATTTACAGGTTAAGTAATAAAAAATATTTATGGTTAAAATTTTTTTCTACTTTGATGGCATTTTCGTGGTTGTATTTGTGCTTGTGTTTGTTTTCCTGAGGTCTTAGGTTCAATGTCTTGGTCGGGTAAAGTTACAGTCAATCAAATCTAACCACCACCAGATTTTTTTAATGATTTCCGACGTTATTAATTAAACGAGACGATTCCTACCAAATTTATTACCTAGTTTTGCGTGGAAGAGAAAAAAATACCCAAACTTACGAATTCGTGAAATTAGTAGAACAGATAAAATCTTCATCTAAAAGAAATTTTCTTCGTCTTTTATCATTTGAATGAGTTTTTTATTCAAGTTGTTAGTATAAAAGCTCCTAGGGTACGATCAAATTAATTTAGATTCTAGATCTACAACATAAAAAAAAGATATTTTACGAAAACGATTCCAACTTTGATTCATCAATGCAGATGAAATCAATTATGAAAACAATTGAAAATGGTTTTATAGAAACGTTTCGAAGAATTTAATAATGTCTTTAATATTGTCAGCGTTTTATTAAGTTAGGTACTTGTCTTGTTATCTATTAGAATTTTCTGGGAAATAGAATACTTGGCTACGTTTAAATTTGCCAAGAAGAAAGTGGGCGACCGAAATTTTTTTTTGTCTTATTAATAGAGTCGTGTGGGTTTATTGTGTATCAGTAATTATCACAGAATATGTCAAAAGTGATATTCTAAAACATTTGTGATAAGCTATTAATTGATTTATTTTAAAATTCTGCTTGACTCCGTGTAAATAATAAATTTAATTTAGTTTTTACGTACAGTAACTAACAATAATATTGGTAGGTGCTCTTCAAGGAAAGTTAGGTGCGATTCCCGTAAGTGCTATTTGGCGGGTGTTGTTTGAGGAATAATACGTCTAAATACAAGTGAAATAATAAAATAAAAGGTTCTATTGTCTTCTAAACTTCAGTTCTATTTTGATCGTAACTCAGGTAATCCAGTTCAAGTCGGCTCTTGAATATTTAATCTGTATAACGCAGTTGTCGTGTTCCTGATGCCAGATGGCGGTGTTAGCGAGCCAATTAATTGACATAATTTATTCAAAAGTGACGTTGAGCGACGTATATGTAAATAAGTAATAGGTTTCAATAAAAAAAGGTAATTTTAGGTTCTGTTTTATGTTTTTAATTTGTTTACTTTTTTTTACTTTTATGGCTTTGGTGTTTCTACATCTTGTTATATGATGAAATATTATGATTTATTTTTGTCATCATCATCATTATAACCCATAAACGTCCCAATGCTGGTCACTGGTCTCCTCCAAGCATTTTGGAGGGAATTTAGCCTACTATACAACGCTGGCCAGACGGGTTGGTATAGGGTTTTGTTTCAAATTTTTGGTTTCTCGCAGTGCTTTTGTCTGCATAAGGTTACTTTCTTCGTGGCCTTTTACGACACCCACGGGTTGAAATGTGGTAGTGACATTATGTATTCTTAATATGTTATTAAACGGATAGTAAATGGAATATTCTACGCAAATGTTATTGAATGACTAGAAAACCTTTGCGTTTTGGTCTTTAGTGGTAATCCTTAAGTTAGAGCGTCATCATTCTGAGCCTATTACATAGCAGCTTATATCAAAATTACTAAAATAATAATTATATAAAATTATATGGAGAAGAGAAAAAGCAAGAAATTTACCTCCAAAATTATCTTTGAACCAAGGAAAAATAAATATCCTTTAGATAACTGAATATTGTATTACAAAACGAATGGTCGCATTTCCTCGGCACACTAAATTTTAAAAATAAACCAAACTCCATTTTGTTTCTTATTTACGATGTCCCCGAATCTGGGTAAGATGGGACAATTGTGGCTTTGGGGTGGGGGGTATGACCGGGTGTATTTGATTGTAGGTACATTGTGTCCGGGTTTCAAAACCGTTACGCATTTAAATTATCAAGGCCATTGAACCGTTCTATTGTATTTTTGTTTGGGAATTTCGTGAAAAAATAACGGGAAAAAATGCTACGTGCTACGCCATCTATCGGGAGTTGTAAGTAAATACATACAAGTTTTTAATATGCATCGATAGATGGCGTTCTAGCTGCAATTGATTGAGGTGATAAATAGTTATACTGAAATGTATCTTATTTTAATGCTGTCTCAGTTCGCATTTCGGCACAATTCATTTATGATAATTTGATACTTTTTATGGTAAAGACGCCCACGCCATATACATTCACATTTCTATATAAATAATGCATTTTTGTTTACAAACCGGGACGTAAGCGTGTGATATTTATGAGGGGTGAACGTTTTCAAACGATACGTAGGATAATACGATTTGTTTGTAATGGTTTCGAGGTGGAGAATTACATCGCATCACCTGCGGCCATGTTAAGTACCCGATTTAGTTGATATATACTTTATGAACACGATTCTGTTTAAATCTGAGAGTACTTACGCTTGTTTGCCATAAACAGGTAATGGAACATATTTTAGCCATTTGTTATTATACCTATCTGAAACAATTTTAGTTCTTGGCTCTGATTCTAACCTTGTCGGATCGCTTTCGGATCGTAAACTTTTCCGAATCTTAGAACGGCTTAATTTATTTAATGTTAGAAAATAGTTTACCGTATAGAAAGTTAAATTAATTAATATTAGATTTTTTCTGCAATCAAATATTTTTAACATTATGTAATTTTAACTTAAAAAAAAAAACAGATATTTCGGGCGGAAAACATTCCGACAGCTCAGAGTCAGGGAGCCGATTCTGCCAAATTACACACGTCGATAGTAGACCAATTGACTAATATCGACCAATCACAGGCCGGCAATATGGCGCGAGTGACTTAGTAAGTCAATCACAGCTGTCGAATGAGACCATCGGCTTACCATTGTGTTAGCAGATTCGGGCCCCTGGGGCTGTACCAGTTTGCTATAATTGCTAACATTCGAATTAACCGTATCTTTATTTCCAGCTTATTAAGTATAATACTATGGTTCAAACTAGCGGACCTTCTACAGTCATAACCCTCTAAAGAAAAGCATTAGATAATATTTATTTCACAATTATCAACCTTATCATCATTAGCACAAGATGGGAATTGCTGAATGGACTCATTTCCACTTAATGTCTTCTTCTAATAGGGCTACCTTTGTAATATCTTTACAAGTAAATAAGATCAACATAATACTAATTCTACACCGCATCTCGACAATTTTCCGCATTTATATATACACGTAACTAGGTATTTACAAGCAAGGAATATTGACTTCTATTTTAATTCACATGTGAGCTTATAAGGGTTAAAATCGCTTGTCCTGCTGGATTAATACGTGTAAATAAGGCAGCATGGACTCTGGTCCAATAATCTAGGACGGCGGTTTCATTAGCTAAGTGAGTGGTTAGGGCTAGCTGCTGCACTACAGATTATTTAGCTTTTATGGGGAATAAAGGCTTTGCGTATCATATGCTAAAAGGAAACTTAATTCTTTAGAATTAATGTTCTTTTTAGAATGATAAGTGATTGTTACAGTTTTGTTGTTTAGGGTTCTCACGCATGATGCAGATAGGACGAAATTATATACCTGTTTATACCTTATGGCAACGTCGTAGTTAAGTGTCACGATTCGTGCGGTCGGGGCGGGACGAAAATGTCGACCGTTCGCGTAGAGCGAACAGGAAGACGCACTTATAAATTTAATTTTGGACTATAATTAATTTTGACTTATCAACTAATTCTGAATATGTTAAAGCTAAAGCTAAGTTAGTTAAATATATTTTTATTGGTTACCCATTCTTTAGCTGTTAAAGCACAATTCTCAAATAACAAAAGAGTTTTATTAGAAACTAGCTATTGGCCGTAGTGTGATGTTGTATAGCCTATAAGATAACCTTCCTCAATAAATGGGCTATCCAACTCTAAAAGAATTTTTCTAATCGGACCAGCAGTTCCTGAGATCCTAGCGTTCAACCAAACAAACTGTACAGCTTTATAATATTAGTATAGATATAATAGTTATATAATACCTATATTATGTATAATAGTTAAATGGTTGCAGAAATCATTTCCCACATTGTTCTCTTAAAATTGTGTTCTGAAAACTGTGTAAATCTTGTCTTCATCATCATCATCATCATATCAGCCCAGCCCAATGACGCCCAATGACGTCCACTGCTGAACATATGCCTCACCTAATTTCCGCCACAACGAGCGATTTTGTGCCGCCCGCATCCAACGGCCACCCGCAACCCTTACCAATCCCTTAATAATCTTGCCTTACAAATATTTTATTTGGAACTTGGTCCTTGGAAACAAAAACTAAATGTTACTTCAAGTTACGCTCAATCCTTGTGTATAGAAGTTATCTATATTGCTTTCGTACATTATACGTGATGCCCGAACAAATAGACAGACAAACAGACAAAAATTCGAAAAATGCTGGAAATGGGTTCTTTTGGTTGTCAAATTGCAAAAAGCTTTTTGATGCACAAAGACGACTTTTCTACAGTTTTATTATATGTATAGATATAGATTCATTCATTTTAAACAACAAACAACACTAGTAACTGCCTATGAGCATTTAACAAATATATCAGATACATTCACATGTCCTGTGCAAACGTAGTATATCGGTATTCACCCCGTGGGGGGCGAAGGTCGGCTACGATTCGACCCGCAACTAATATTTGCATAGCTTCCCCGCCTCTGTTTGTGTTCCCTAACAGCCAAACTTTCACACTATTGAAATATTATTTACGATATTTTAGTTTCAAGGCTTTTCAAGCCTTTCAAGTGTTTAAACCGAAGAAAGGAATAGATTATGGGTTTTACTTTAGTTGGTAGAAGGTCGAAACTATAAAACGAGGTTGTTTTGTTCTTTGGTTTGATGTTATAATTGAAATATTGTTTAAAATGTTTATTTAGTATCTCTCTGCTCAGGACTTCTCTAAGTTCCTAGTTTAGGATTTAGCAGAGTACTATCAATCTAATAAAAAGGCTAAGGAGTTTGTTTGGTTGTACACGCTAATCTCAAGAACTAATGATCCGATTTGAAAAAATATTTTAATGTCGGATAACCCATTTATCAAGGCAGAATATAGGCTATAAACATAACGGTACGGCCAAAAGGAGTAAGTAGTGACCAAACAAATAACGACGGGAGCGAAGCTATGTGCAAGAGCTAGTTAAATAATAAGGTCACTACAATAGCAAAGAAGCCGCTCATGGCTTTTAGTCCATAAATATTTTTATATAATTCGTATTGAAATCTCTTTATTCCATTAGCAACGTTGTGTAGCAAAACATTAAGTCGATAATTGAATGTATTAATCAATATTAAATTTAATTAACTCCAGTATTGACAGCTGGCTTGATTGTTTTTGGCATAACAATTATTGCGCTTAAAGCCGCTTTGTAATAATTTGACTCTAAATTCATCATCTTTACAGAGTACAAGATATATTCGTTTCACACTGTATGTACTCTTAGATCTTCAAGGGAAGCATGGTGGCCGAATGGATAAGTGACCGGCATGCAAATGATGCGGTCCGAGTTTCATTATGTACTAAATAGTCCAGTGACTTACAATCTGCTAGCGGTGAAGGAAAACATCGTAAGGAAACTCACATACCCTAGAAGTAATTCTAAGTGTATGTGTGGCCGCTATAATAGATTAGGAACTGGTCGACATGGTTAAGAAATCGTTTATGGCATGTAATCCGAAAAAGTAAGTTTAGGTAAATTAGGTCACGGTAGGTGGCGCCGTCAGGTTCTAGAAAATTTCTGGGGGCTTACTCTGAATTTCGACATTCGACAGCGACATCAAAACCGACTAAGTCGAATGTCGAAATTCAGAGTAAGCCTCCAGGACAATGTCAGGAGTAAATGTCTTATTTTTTGGAAAAAAAAACATGATTTTACAGTGAAGTAACAGAAGGTACTTCAATGAATATTTGTTTGACTTTTGTAACAATGGGCAATTTTTTTTTATTTACAGGTAAGGCAGGCATTTAAGAAAGCAGTCTCTCGAAGTTAGCAGCTATGTAAGTTGACTATTCATCATTAACGACCCATCGCTTTCAATGGTCTCTACACAGGAAATATTATAGCTAGCTATGACATGTTCTTCTTCAAACGAGGTTTAAAGAGAGATATCCTCTTAAGGTAGGCAGCAGCGGCTTGGCTGTGTCAACATTGCCAACGTCCATGAGCGGTGGTGGGATTAAGGATACGTTATGTCACTACTCCAACTCAACCCGTGGGTGTCGTAAAAGGCGACTAAGGAAGTAAATTTATGCAGACAACAGCACTGCAAAAAACAGGAAAATTTGAAACAAATCCTATACCAACCCGTCTGGCCAGCATGGTATACTTAGTAGACTAAATTCCCTCCATATTCTTTGGAGGAGACCCTTTCGTTTATGGGTTGAAATGATGATGATGATGATGAGCGGTGGTAACCACTTACCATCAGTGGCCCGATCCTGCCAACACAATCGAAACACAATGGTAAGCCGATGGTCTCATTCGACAGCTGTGATTGGCTTACTAAGTCAATCGCGCCATATTGCCGGCCTGTGATTGGTCGATATTAGTCCATCGGTCTGCTAACGACGTGTGTAATTTAACAGGATCGGGCTCCAGGTGGGACGCCTTTTCATCTGCCACTTCAGACAAAAAATAAAAAAAACGTAGGTATTTGTAGCTTTTTACAAAAGATAAAGACTGGCTTGTTTCTTGTTACCTTATATGCTTAAACTTAATCAAGCTTATGTTAAAAATTGCCTCAGTTGGGACCCAAATCTCTCAGCTAATTACATAATTAAATATGTATCTACCGGTAATGTTAAATTACGAGTCAATTTACTAAATTACATTGGGATTACTCCCACATACTCCGGTTATTTCCGTTGTGGTTTTGTTTATAACTTATCTATATATATAATTCTTCTGTACGTGTGTTGACAGTGAACTCCTCCTACACGGCTGAACCGATTTGAATATTTTTTTTGTGTATGTGTTCAAGTGGATTCGAGGATGGTTCAGATTCACAAATAAACCCAGCAGATGGCGCTGCAATCGATTGGTATATCATGCAGGACAACGTCTGTCGGGTCTGCTAGAATTATAAATAAATATATTAATAAATTTTTTTTTAATGTCTAGTCTATGAATAATAGTAATTGCTGAGACGATTGATTTTGGGTATGGGTAAATTTTGTCTGATAAATTTTTAAATTGATCCGTGTAGTGACGGATTAAGAATACATAATATCACTACCCCATCTCAACCCGTGGGTGTCGTAAGGCGACTAAGGATCGAGTGCCTATGTTCAGCAGTGGGCGTCGTTGCGCTGATATGATGAAATAGTATTGAACTCACACATTATTACTTGGGACTGTGATGCAGCTCTGTCTACCCCTTTTCGGGTTTAATTAAACCTGAAGGCATAGTCATGTATGATATATCACCTTAGGTTGTCCAACTATTCATATACAAAAATCATTGTGACATGAAAGAATAAGAATAAAATCAATAAAAAATAAATAATTAAGTTTGGATATTAATAGTTATAAATAATTAATAACTATTAATATCCAAACTTTCTCATTTATAATAAACTCATAGTTACATTTTGAGTTCAGAGAATACGTTGTCTAACTGATCATATTGTTCTAGAGGGCTCTCGTAACTGTTTCCCCGAATCCAACAGTTTTCGTACTAAAACTGCTGAACTAAACGGGTTCTGAACTCCAAATTTATATATGCAGCCGTTCCGTTTCAAAATCCAGCAAAATCCACTGTGAGACTAACGGTACTGGCTTAGCGATAGTTACTGGAAACTAGGATATTAAATTATTAATTGGATATTCGGCACTATCAGTATTTTCACCGATATTAAGTATACTGCTATAAGTGCATGTTTGCTAAATGGTTATGACAACTATTGCCTCGTAATTAATGCATGTAATGCAAAAATTTTTCTATTCGTGGTGGGCTAACAGAATAATAAATGTTGTGATACTTAATAAAGTCTTGAACGCTGAATTTTCCGTAATAGCGGCAATAAACTATCATTACTGAAACTCGATCACGCCGTAAAAAAAGCTTTGCTGAACTGGCACTTGGACGTAAGTCATCTCAGCACCTAAAATGATAGCTTTCAGTAAAATGGCCTCTATTACAACAAGCAGAGTGACTTAAAATGCATTTATTGTGTTGCTAAATCAAAACAACGTTACCACAGTACACAAGTTATCCAAAAAGCAAATCTAAATTATATGCCTTTTGGCATATTTTTGCTTGAACTTGACGCGAAACTTCTCACAGTTTTAGCAAAAAAAAAAATGTATTTATTTATTATTACAAACTTACAGCTATCCTTACAGGCTAACCTAATGCAATAATGTAGTGTGCTATAATTTGATTATTGTGAAAGCACATTGTATTATACAAGTCTAAAAGTAGATCCTAACTCAGATAAACTTCAAAGTAACACACCAATCCACTAACTATAAACACATGATCCCCTAATCAGACAAACTTTTTCCATCTACCCCCAATTCCTTCGGTTATCAAGTCATATTCCAGATCCCACAATACTGATATAGCAATTTCCAATACATTGACTCTTCGTTACACCGTAGCGGTTGATGCTACATTGCCTGTTCGCTGCGTCAATTCACCCGAACAACCCAAACTTTCGCAGCAAACGATACAAACCATCAATGTAAACACCGCTACCCGAAATAAGGTTCGGAATACCTATCGTTGTTTCCTATCCGAGGATAAAGTATGGAAGCTATGACGACGCACTACTATAGAGGACAAAACTCTCGTTCTTTTGTCGAAACTTTCTGTTTATGACGAAATTCGGGATCCCGTATAAATACGTTTTCGTTGCGCATTTTCGCTGTTCTGTTTTTATAGGCTTCGGGGCATTTTTGTTTGGTCTTTGTTTGTTTTGCACATGAAACGAATGAAATGAAAGCAACAACAGTCCAAGAATAGGAATTTGAATGTGTATTATTTCTAAACAACGTGTGAGCTTATTTTTGTATGAATATTTTTACCTATGTGTTGTTCTTGCCGGAGTAACAAAATAAAAACTCAATTTTAAAAGAATAAATGATTAAAATAAATACCTATATAATAATATTTTCACATCAGCAACCCATTAAGTCCCACTGCTGGGCTCGGGTCTCCACTCCTCTATCTAGAGAGCTGAGAGGGTTTAGGCCATAATCCACTCACGCTGGCCTAGTGCGGGTTGGTGGATCAGACAAACTCATAGAATTTCTTCTAGAATCTAGGGTATGTGGGTTTCCTCACGATGTTTTCCTTCACCGTTAGCAGATGGCAAGTCACTTGACTAGTACATATAAATTCCACAAAGTGGAATCCACATTGGTACTGCCGGTCGGGATCGAACTCGGACCGGGTGATTTGCACGCCGGTCCCTTATCCATTCAGCCACCATCGCTGTTAATAATAGTTTTCTGCAAATTTCTATAATATATTATTTTAAGGAGCTCATATATCTCTCAATAAACGCAGAAGATCTTTAGCAGTGACCAATTATTGCCCTCTCTGTAATAGAAGACCAAAAAAGAAGTAAAAAAAATATCATTCCTAAACACCACATAAGCATTAAGTACCTTTTATCATAAGCAAATATATTATTTGAATTATATATAGTGCACACGGCTATAAACCCTGGGATATTTGTGAGCTAAGGTTTAATAAGCTGTTTTAGCATTTTGTTACTGACATCAACCTCATCTTGTTTAATGCTACGAAGCTTGTTTTCTGCATATTCATTACATATTAAAATGTAATTACTTGGCTACGTTGCTTTAGTATCTGAATACTCAAGAGCCTTATACAAGTAGTGGTCCCTAGAGACCGCTGTTTCTAGATTCGTTAACACTTTTAAACTTCTATTCACCCGTAAACGTCCCACTGCTGGGCACTTGTCTCCTCCAAAGAATGTGGAAGGAATTTAGCCTACTATAACACGCTGGTCAGACGAGTTGGTATAGGATTTGTATCGTATTTTCCTTTTCTTGCAGTCCTCTTGTCTGCATAAGGTAACTTCCTTAAACGCCTTTTACGACACCCACTGGTTGAGATGGGGTAATGACATTATGTACTCTTAACCCGTCACTACACGGACAAAGCTTCTATTGACCTATCATTAGTTTCTTCTCTAAAAGCCTTAAGCAGTTCTCATGTTATTATGAAAATACCTTTAATCAGGGGTTCGCAATCTTTTTCAGTCCGTAGCGTAGGTAACAAGGTCTTAGTAGTCCTGTATTTGTTCTACCAAATTTTGGTCCGCTAGTTAAAATGCATGTCAGTTCTTCAGTCACTTCCTGATCTGCGTGGGATTAATCATGTTCACATTAGAATGGCAATGACTTAGTACGGAGGTTTATATTTCGAAATTGTGATTACTTAAAGTATCTACGATAGAAATAAGGCTCTGAAACTCGTATTCCAATATATAGAAGGATCCATTCGTTTATATACTCGTATATTCGATTCAGCTCTATCCCGCTTCGGTGGACACGACTCTTTTCATGGAATCGTTCACCATTTTCTTAGAGACTCAAGTCTAATAGTTGTAGTCCATTCAGTTACTTAAACGAGCCGAAACTTCATAAAATCAGTAATTTGTTCACGTTTTCAGTTTGATGCGATGCTTAAAAGGTTGAAATTGCTGTTCCCTTGGCATGCAAATTCTTGGTCTTGGCAAATTTGCACACGATTTATAAACTTTCAAAATGGTTGCCATAAAATATTGAATTCATCATACCTGCGAAACTTCAAATTAATTAAATAAAAAATGAGGTTAGACCAAAAAAGCTATCTTTTGATATAAATTCAATTTGAACGCGACGAACTTTTCCGCATTGTATAAAAATGACAAAGGTGGATTACTATGGTCCGTGCGCCGTGAAAATTCGGCTCCATCCAATTATAGTGGAGCTTAAAGGTCCATAACTTCGGAAAATTTACAAAGCATTGACAGGGATGTGATGGCTAGCGATTTGTTGCATGATTTGTTACTACGTGTTTGCTACCTCAATGCGGCAGTAGCGAATCGCGTCGTTTATCACGTCAATAAAAGTTTACATTAATAACCGTGTTTATAAAAAAAAATAACGGCTAAAGCTTATATAATATGTTATGAAACAATGTCTGACAGGTATACAAAATTAAATTATAATTTATAAAAATTTTTACACCTAAAACAAACTACCTGTCATATCCATTCACGGTATAACAGAACATCATTCATTTATAACAAACTGATGGATTTTCCTTGTAACGCGTTACGTATCCATTAACTCTATACAGTACAATTTTAAGATCGTTTCAATATTTTGGCAGCAATGTATATAAACAATATATTAAACGTATGCAATATTCACCCCGTGTGGCCGCGCCGGAGGCATCGTCGCAATATTTCAACCAATGACGTATGAGTATTGCGTGAGTGAGAATCGCACTACACAACACGTTTTCATTTCATTCAGCCGATAATAATTTCGTTAGCGTAGATACGGTCGGCAGTTTCGGATTTATGTATTGGTACGTTTTAAACTTTGCTCTAGATTTGTGTAACGTTAGCAAATTTAATATGTGAATTGTTATTGAGTTTGTTGTTTGTAGCGTATTTTGTTTGAATACGGTTTGCGTTTTGTATGAATTGCCTATTTATTTTTGGATAATTTTTCGTAACAATATCACATTTTATATGATTTAAACTATAATTGGTGTGCATTTTATGCATGTTTGCATAGTGTGCACTAAGTATATTTTTTTTCAGTGTTTTTCAGTTTACGTACATATATCACACATAAATCATACCTAAGAAATTGTTTTGCTGTGTGAATGTGAAGGGTTTAGCAGCTGACACAGGTTTTTAACCTAGCACGGCTGCTAAAGACATTTTTTCACGTAAAAAAATTTAAATACTTTAGTATTTGTTATCTATAACCATATAATATTGTAGTATTTGGACCCTCATCCGTGTAGTGACGGATTAAGAAAACATAAAGTCCCCATCTCAACCCGTGGGTGTCGTAAAGGCGAATAAGGGATTACTCCCTTATGCAGACAAGAGCACTGCAAGAAAAGGAAAATTCGAAACAAACCCTATACCAACCCGTCTGGCCAGCGCGGTATAGTAGGCTAAATTCCCTCCACATTCTTTGGAGGAGACCCGTGCCCAGCAGTGGGACTGTATCCTTGGTGCTAATAATTATTTATTTACTTTACACAAGTCTGGAAATGGGCGTGGTACGAGTGAACCTTTGCCCTTCGAAAAATGGTTACGTTACATACTAAGAAACGAGTGCTGTCGCTAAAAAACATTTTCAGTATGAAAGACATCGTATCTTTTTTCCTTAGCAAGGTTTAAAATAAACATTTTGCGAATTAAATATACACACGAAGCCAACTTTCCTCGAAAACATATTGAAATGAGATAGGAAACAGCAATATATTTCAAAGTTAAAATCTCGGAATACGAAAAATGTACAAATAAAAAGAATTCAAAAGAATCTCGGATGTCGGAGGGTGATCTCTATAGTAAATGTTTGCGGACTCATTCAAATAGATAGCAACGTCTGGACTAGCGTATGAAAATATTTGATGTCGTATGAAACTTTTGTTATTATATGTTATTCGAGGGTAGTCTATAAAAACTATTTAGTTTAGAAAATTTATCTGTACTTGCAGATATTTGTCTGATAAATTATCTGAGAGTTAGTGACAGCTTTTATATCGCACTTCCAATGTGATTGATATAATTTAAGATGTGTTTGTTAGGCAATTTCCATCTTATATCTACAAAAATAAGGTTTAAAATTACGCAGTGGTATTTTTCATCTTACAACTCGTTAAATCTGTAAGTACGATATGAAAAACTAGCTGTTGCCATGGGTTTCGCTGTAGATCTTTGTTTGGCCATTTCTCAGCCCCTATTTATTGTAGCGTGATGTTAAAAAACCTATAGCCTTCCTCAAAAAATGGTCCATCCAAATCCAACACAAAAAAAATGCCTACCACTTACAAACCACGCAGGCGAAGCCGCGAGCGGGATCCTA
The DNA here is from genome assembly GCA_905147015.1 of Laspeyria flexula. NCBI lineage: Eukaryota > Metazoa > Arthropoda > Insecta > Lepidoptera > Erebidae > Laspeyria > Laspeyria flexula. The sequence goes on from LR989974.1 coordinate 1,526,763, forward strand.
AATCTATTATTACCTGTCCAATGACGTCAGTTCTAGTTATTAATCCAATTGTTATATTTAAGTTAGAGAATTAATCAACAGCTGATTTATTCAGTAGATAACATTGATTATATTAGAGCAAAGTTTGTGATAATAGAAGACTTTAGTTGAACGAGCTCTACATAATCGATATTCTGAGTGAACACTTAATATACACGAGTTAGAAGCCATCTTGAAACGGTCATCATATAAGAGTCTTAAATTAACTAACAAAGAGATGACAATATTTTTTTAAATTAAGTTTTTAATAAAATAAAATAAAGATTTTTAAATAAAATAAAATAAAGAAATAAAGAGTTTGTTTATGTTATATAGCCTATAGGCTTCCTCGATAAATGGGCTATCCAACACAAAATTATTCAATCCCGTTCTGATGGCCGATGGGGCAAAAAGGTTCTCGAATGGCACCAGCGTATTGGAAAGCGCAGCGTGGGGCGGTCCCAAGCCAGATGGACTGAAATTAGGTGAGAATATGATGATGATAATGATACTCACTTAGCCGTACCTCTCTCAGAATCATAACTGAGTGATTTAATATCAAAAAAATAAAACATAACCTACTCCTTATTGCGAAAAACACACCGAAGCTAGATTTCTTTACCCACCTTCAACATTATCTAATAATACAACCGTTTCGCCACACACCACTAAAATAACAAATCATTTTCCTCATCAGACAAATGATTGGATGCTGTGACATCATAGCGTAGTTTGTATTCATCTCGTCGTCTCGTGGTGCAATAACTGAGCAGCAGCGGCTGAAACAAGCTTTAGTGTCCTATAAACATGTCTGGAATGTTAGCCTGTGGTCCAAGTGAGGAAAGGTAGCGGTGTATAATTAAACATACTTTTTTATTGCTTGAAATGGCAGGCGACCTTGGTCCGATCCTACTAACACAATCGTAAGCCGATGGTATCATTTGACAGCTGTGATTGGCTTACTAAGTCAATCGCGCCATATTGCCGGTCTGTGATTGGTCGATATTAGTCCTTCGGTCTGCTATCGACTAGTGTCCGTCACTACACGGACCAACCAACCAACGGTGTAACCAACGGCCACACGCAACCTTAAAAGGTCACTGGTCTATCTAGCGGGGTGCCGCCCCAAGCTGCGCATCCCAATACATGACCGCCACTCGAGAACCTTTGGCGTGCCCACCGCACTTCAGCGATGCGATTCGGTGAAATGAGGCCTATGTCCTGCAGTGGGGTCATTGAGCTGATATGTTGATGATGATAGTACAAAAATGGGAAAGAAGGCTATGATTCTCTTTTTCGTTTCACCGTAGTCGACCATAAAATAAAATTTCCGGACCCTAAAAGCTTACTCATTAGACCACGCAAGAGCGTCCTTTTCACAGCATTGTTGTGTGTTGAAAACAAAGCGACCATTGATGTACAGATCGATGTTACATAATACACAATACGTATGAGAGAGCGATGTCCGTTTGTGACGACTGACGAGCCTTTGTTAAAACTATGTATATATATTTATGTATTTGTATCGTATTCGCCTTTCATTGTAGCGTTATTGGTAATGGTGATTCTGTGAGAAAACATGCCCTGCGGCCTGCAGACATATTGCGTTGTGGTCGAATGTTCTATATAGAAATTTCTATTGCTTATGATTTTTTTTTGTTTCAATTATAGACTTGACCACATTAGCTACAGCTTTCTATCAAAAATGTATTTGTGCAATTATGAATCTTCGTGATGTGTTGATAAAAAATAACCTCTGTGCTATTTCAGATAATAATCTATTTTTGTGCCAAATTTTATAGGTACAGATCTTTTCAGCCGCATTTATGCATTATGAGTCTGCTAACACAATCGTAACACAGCTGTCATTGGTTTATTAAGTCAATCGCGCCATATTGCCGGCCTGTGATTGGTCGATATTAGTCCATTGGTCTGCTATCGTGTGTAATTTAGCAGAATCGGGTCCCCTGGCCTGATCGAGTAATAAATCACATCTATCCATCCATTCTAACTTTCGCATTAATAATATTAATAAGAAAATACCAATCCATTAATATCCCACTGCAGTCAAAGTCTCTACTCTGGATCTAGAGAGTTGGGGGTCTTTAGAATGTCTATCTTCATGGAGATTCATCGAACTAGATGGTGAAGTATGTGACTTACCACCGAAAACCTCTCTAGAAATCAGACTAGAACATGATTTTCGCAAAATGAAAGCCACATCGATACTTCAGCACTTAAGCATGCCGCATGCTGATCACTTTACATTAAACATCTGTTTATTTTGTCTAACTTATTTGTATGCTACCTGTCTCCTAGTCTATATAATTATTTAATGTTATAGACAAGCGGTGACCCGCAGATTGAAGCCAACACCAACAATACAATATTTCTAGCTCGCAGAGCGGAATAACGATCAGCTATCATGAATATCTACAGTCGATAGATCAAAACATTGTTGTACCTTTCTCTTTGTTCGAGATATATTTGAAACTAATTGAAATATCTATTTGTTGAAGGAGAAATGGGTATACGATAATGTTGAATTGAAAATTGTAATAAAACGTTTTATTTTGTGGTTTAATTGAGAAACGGTATGATATTTACGGCTATAAGGCCCATAACCTCATTTGTATGTATTTATGGTTTGGTTTTTATATATTTTTGTTTACGAATGTCAGGGAGGCTCGCAAGCTGCGCGCGCTCGCAACGAACGTTAGTCGGTTCAGTTCGGCACTATTCGTCAGTACGTTCCCGTGTAAAACAGCGAGCCCACGTACTCCGCCAGCCTCCTACAAAATAATCTTGTAACAATTGATTTTCTATATAATATACATCTCCGCTTACTTCATCAAACGGCTTTTCTTTCGACCAACTGATCGATTACAACATAGTTCGCTGGTTGAGCTTTGAGGAGAGCTGGTAAGAAACTCGAATCTCGCGTTACACTACAGGTTACTGATTCTGTAAATTAAGTACTACGAAATACCTTTCGTAACTAAACATCAAATGTAATAAAATTAAGCTACAATGATCGTTTTTATCAATTTATTTTATTTATTATCCAAAATAACTCAATCTGCACTTACAAAATGTTTTGCCCGGGTCAAAAACCGGTGGCGAGCCGCTCCATACTAAACTTTTATAAAACAAATAAAATATTACAGTAATATTGCTTACATTTTCAATTAAATTTTCTGGTATCCTTTCCTATGCAGAACTTGTAACTCATTCGGAAGCCCGTTGAGGACCCAGAACAGCCAATACTGACTAATTCTTTACCAATAAAATGTATATAAAAATACAGTCCACTTCAGCATTGCGGGTTCAGACATCAAAAATGAACAAACGTTCAGCCAATTTGATTAAGTTGAAAACGGAAAGCTGCGTATCCATCCGACGGAATCCGTCAACCGCAACATGTCCTGAAACAGCTCTCTGACATATTTCCGCTTGTTAAACTACCCACAAACGCATTTCTAAATGAACATTAGGACATTATAATTAGTATGCCGTCCCACATTTCTAATCATTATCGGGGTTGACTTAGCATAAAATCAAATTCAATTTAAAAAAAATTGTCTGGGTCTTTTGTTGTTGCCTTTCCCCCGAGAAGGTAAGCAGAAGAGCGTCATACCCATATTTTATCAGCTATGTTTGGTCCTGTAATAAGGGGGCTTACTCTGAATGTAAGGAAATTTAGATATGGTCACTGACATTTTCAAATATCAAAACCGACTAATCGAATGTCGAAATTCAGAGAAAGCCCCAAGAGCGCCAGCAAACCATTACCTAACAGACTTCGTAATGATATCAGTATCAACGGGAAAAACGGGATTAGGCTTTTCGGTCTTGAAATTCTCAGGAATTTCAAGAGCGAAATGCCCAATCCCGTTTTGCTACACACGGGTCAGAACCCTGGTCCTTTTGCGTAGAAGTCGTATACACTCCCGCTGAACCACCGAGGTAGAGTTATCCAATTGTTATAGAAACCTTGCAAGCTTATACCAAAATACATTCTAATTAAAATCTAGAAACCCTATTACTGCATTTAGAATCCAATTAGAGTGATATACAGACAAGTATATATATTTTATATAGGTATATGATGTGTAGACGCCTTTGTGACGTGCTGTCATGGCGGCTCTGTGACAGACAGACTAATTAATGGTTAAATTTAATGTTGTAATGTATTCGCTCCGTGTTGTGAAGAAGAAAGACACAATAACAGTAATGTAGAATAGAAATTCGCACTTGACGTTGGCCAGCCATTGGTCACTTTTATTTAGTCAGCTTTTCTGCTGATTATACAAGTCGCATGCTTAATGGAATACTGACCTAACTAAAAATAAGCATTTTTTTGGGGAATTGCAAAAGAAGATCTTGCTTGAGGACTCATCCTACTTCTTGAAGCATACAATTAACACTAATAATAATATAATCATGAATGCTTGTATTTTGAACGTATGGTACGTATACGATGGTGCTAACAGAAGCCTGTCTCTTTACGTATCTCAATTTATTTAGATACCTACGTTTGGTATTGTCTAATCGTAGATCTAAAAATAAAACTTAACCAATAAAGTAATGGACCTTAATTACAAGTTCTGTAATTAGTTAATTACTTTGAGCGACAGGACAGGCTACTCTTGTGTTTGATTCTTTTAATGTGTTCTTGCCAAATAAACCTCTAATATACATACATACATATAGATCACGCCTCTTTCCCAACAGAGGGGTAGGCAGACACTATTTCCTTCCACTTGCTACGATTCTGACATACATCTTTGGCTTCTTCAACATTCATCAGTCTTTTCATGCATTCTCGCCGGTTGAGTACTCCTGATCTGTCCCTTTTTAGAATGTCACCTATTTGGTCATGGTACGTTCTTCTAGGTCTTCCCCTTCCAACGTTTCCTTTCACTTTCGCCTCATATATTTGTTTTGTCACTCTTCCTTCATTCATTCTCTCGACATGTCCAAACCAGCTTAACATTCCTTTCTCTGTTCCTTTATTTTTAACCTCTAATACATTTGTGTTAAACTACCCTCTTTCCTCAGTTTCGTTTATCTGGTCCTCGATTGAACTTAGCCTATGTCTTTCTTCAGGTTCGAGACTAGTACTACTATCATCTTTCATTTATATTCATTTAATGGTTTAAACTAAGGATTTTCTTTTCGGCAGGAGGCCCAATATTCAAAAGAAAATCCTACTTAATATAATAAACTAGAAGTCGTCCGTCGTTCTTTATTTGGCCACTGCTCAGCTCCTGTTAGCCGTACCGCGATGTTATATAGCCTATAACCTTCCTCGATAAATGATCTATCCAACACTAAAAGAATTTTTCAAATCAAACCAGTAGTTCTTGAGATCCTAGCGTTCAAACAAACAAACTCTTCAGCTGTATAATGTTTGTATAGATTCTAGTATAGAATCAGTCTATTGTAGTAATAAATATTCTATACGTAACGGGTCTAATTGTTGTGTCCGTTATTATCCGGACGATTGATTTGTTGTCCGCCCTTGTCCGGTTTCGTCCGGATTGTCCGGGATATCAGATGTCCGCAGTTATAAATATTTTTGGCGGTGTATCGCTGTGGTATTTGTACATAATATTTTCCCTGAAACGTGGCAGGTCAACGACCTTTTACTTTACGAGGTGGCTTTTATTTAGTTTGTAAAGTGACGATTTATGTTTTATTTGTAGTAAACTACAGTAATAATACGTTACTAGCAGTGCGCGCGACTTCGTTTGCGTGGACAATGATTTCATAATTTTATTGTTTTTTTTTGCGGAACCCTGACAGTTTTTCCAAAATCAAGGTTTTTACTATTACCTGTACTATGACGAGAGTTTGTTAAAGACTAAATTGCACGGTGTTTCAGAAGCTTTTAAATTTTGATGATGAAATTTTGAAAATATATTTATTAATAAAATCGCTCCCGTTGTTCTTTATTTGGTCACTGCTCAGCACCTATTGGCCGTAGCGTGATATTAACCTGTAACCTTCCTCGATAAATGGGCTATCCAACACTAAAAGAAAATCGGTCAGTTATAGATCCCGAGATTATCCCCTACAACGTCACCAACTTTACCTCTTTATGATATTAGTATAGAAGTATATCGACCTTTATGAATGACCTTGAAGGTATCTTGTAACTCTTTTCTTAGTAGTGTAGTTGTATGTACGTAGTCCCCTGCGACGCAGAGCTTATTCTCTACTGCGGGCGTTATCATATTCCTTCCAAGAACTTCTACGAAACTACAGCATAATATTCCTAAGTAATCCATTACGTAATTACATAGACTTGTAAAGTCAATAACAATTTATTATTTAAGGTTATATTATACGCATGTAAGCTAGTCCTAGGAGACTTGTAGTCTCGATATTTAACCACAGTTTGACTACTAGTGTTTGACAATGTCGAATTTGGCTCCGAATTTCGATATATTGACGAAATATAAATTATTTGATTTTATTGACGAAAGTTACTTCATGACTACGTAAAAATTATATGATAATATGGTATTTTTCGTGGACACGGGTTGAAATGGGGTAATGACAACCCCATTTCAACCAGTGGATGTCGTACAAGGCCAATAAGGGACTTCCCATAAGCAATGAGAGCACACACAACCTGTCTAGCCAGCGTGATATTGTAGGCTAAAAATGTTTGGAGGAGACGTTTGGTGGACGTGTCCAGAGGTGGGGCATTAATTCATGGGTTGTAATGATCATTCTTTCTACCTTGCATTCGCAAATAGCATTCTTGTTGTTAGTTAGAAATGACAACACTGGGTAAGACTTGTTTCAGGTATCATTAAATAAATTTGATTACTTATTTAATCTAGAAAACTGAATAAACCTTTATCAAATAAATGTCTTCCACACGTCTCATTACTATTTATAAATGCGGTAGTTTTTGTTGATAGAATGGTTGTGATTTTTTCTTTCATGCAAAAAGTATTGAATGCATTTTATTTAAGCTGCGCTTCGTCAAGCATACTAAATATGTCGAATCAAAATGCCGAAAATAACCACAAATATCGATGCCAAATTCGTACATTTCCCATCTCTAATACGTCTACGTGAATAATTTATCATTGTTTATTAATCTGTGGATTCAATAAATATGGTATTTGTAATTATTAGCTTGTAAGCTCAAGGTTATCTGACGGCTTGTAGCAGGCGCGCACAATAAATCAGAAAGTCCTATTTATCAAACGTTGGTAGTTAGGGCTGTCTCCGAACGTTCAATAATGGTGGCTAGGAATTAGTTATTGCTAATGATTTAGATCTGTAGAGGGCGTTGGTGGCTGTAACAGAGATGAGTAGAAATTTATCGAAATACGCACTGAACTGTTGTCTTTACCCACTGAATTTTCTGCCACATTGTCACTCCTTCCTATCTATCCTATTGGACCATAATGTAATGTTTCATTTTATTCTATTTTTAAATTGGAAGTTTCGTTTGAAACGTTTGAAACATTAATCGTGTGATAGGCTGAATGAATCCGGCATGAAGAATTCCCAGTACTATCACTAGTTAAATTTACCGAATGAGTTTTCCTTTCCTACAGTATAATAAAGAAAGTCGAAAGAAACTGTAACCCTAACCCCGTAGTTTCAATTACTGAACGCTACGCGTGTTAAGTTTAAATGAGTTACAAACCGCTAACCAATTACAAGCAAGGAAAATTAATTTGGTGACGAAACGTGACACCCGCCATCTTTGTTAGCTGAGCCTTCGTTAAAAGGAGAGAGAAATGAACGGAGCGAGAGATGAGAGGAAATTTGTTTTGAGAGTTAGGCCCTTCGTCCACAAGGATACGCAAGTCGCCGATACTAATGTTGGATACTTTAGTCGCGAGACTCTTGTCGCGTACGATCCGTACACAAGGAGACGTGAGTCGCCTGACACCCACGCAAGGAGACTCGAGTCGCCTGATCCACACATGGGGCGACGCGACGCAAGTCGTACGATCTGCACGTATGCGCGAGTCGTCTGTTTGGCCAGTATAGGGTATAGTATAGGTGTTGCGGCTACACGGCTCACAGACGTTTAAAAAATGTCGGACACAAGTGACGACGAAACAGTAATTTTAGCTTATTATTACCGAAAGCGAAAAAATCTTCATACTCTTAATAGAAGATACTGGGTGCACCCCTATATAGAAAAAAATATTAATTGCAGACTGTTTGTTGCTGCAAAGGAATTGCAACAAACAGATGCAAAGTTTTTATCGCTTTACAGAATGTCGAAGGAGAGTTATAAATTATTCTTCCATGTCAATATAATTGGAGTTCAACGGTAGCTTTTAAAAACGTTTTCTGATACTAGAAAAATAAAACTTGCTACTCGCACCGACATTGTCACTAAAACGTAGTGGACATTTCTCTGTGATTGTCGCCTCGCGTTCTAATAAGCCCTATTATGGCATGAGGTAAGATGAAACATATCTTAATTAGAATATTCACATAGTCAAAAAAACAAAAAACGGACGGACGGATGGATGGACGGACATAACGCAACTATAAGAATTCTGTTTGCCATTTTGGCTACGGACCCCTAAAAATGCTAATTAATATTAAGTGCCAGTGAGTGATACTTATGTGATAATAACTGTACTTTTGATTTCAATTACTGTACTTTTCGAAACATTTTTGAATTTTTTTGTTCATAAAACCATGATCACCAGATTAAATACGTTTTTATTTTAAAATAAAGGAATACTTAATTAAAATGTTCTACGAAGATTGCATTAAAATCTGACAACTACTTAAATTTTTGGTGGTGCCAATCATTATACAGTCTACCCCTGTCTATTAAAAATAAAACACGAAATTAAACTATTCAAATAGGTTTGTATCAGGATCAGAAGGAAGGATCAGGAAATAAATAGTAATAAGGTCTTTTTTTGAAGTTTTCAAGGACGCCGATTACGAAAATGTTATTTATTTTGACTAATTCAACAAAACAAATTCAACCCTTAAAGAGGTGAAAGAGGGCACAATAAGTTTGTAAGGAGAAATTGTATTGAGTGTCTTTTTACTTCGGAACTTTATACCTACATGTGATCAAAAACACAAATACGTGTTCCTTGCTTTTTTTTTAAATTCTATCCCAAAGGGGATGCAATTGTGATAGACGTTTGAAAACGACGTACCTACTTAATCGTTATTTTTTAGGTTTTTATGGACGGATAATACGCAATTAGAACTTCAGTTATGAAGTGAGTTAGCTTTTTGGTGTTTGAAAAACTTACGATTACTGATGAAATAGGTGTGAAAATTATTAGAAATTGATATGGATGTCATTTTCAAGGTTTTCAGGGACGCCGATTACGAAAATATTATCTATATTGACGTAAAATGAAATTCAACTTCTGTAGTGGGGTGTTGTGGAATTCATGAATTGTACTTAAAACAAAGATCTATATAATATCGAAATCTACGCGGACGAAGTCGCGGGCAAAAGCTAGTTTTAAGTATATAAAAGAAAGTTAAAATTGGTCCAGACCAATTTTAAAAATTCTTCTTATGCTCGTAAAATGCTACAATAACACTGAGTATTAACGTAGAGTATATTTTACTGTTAAGAGGGTTCATACAGAAATACATGAAATCACGAGATTTCCACGTTCGCTACAGAATATGTCTTTATATGTAGCTAAGTAATAAGTAAATAAAAATTGTATTAAGAAAAACGGACTATTTATTATTAGTATTTTAGTTAGAACAGTTCTTTCGCTCAGCGTTTTAAGAAATTTTTTAATGGATAAAGTAGTGTATGAAATTGCCCATAATTTAGTCTTAAAACATTCGTGTGATGCGAGGTATAAAAACTAACACTCGTTATTTAAGAACCCTGATTAAGCAGTAGTTTCATATTTATCAACTATTATCAACTTATAGTCTGACAACGCTCTGCTCCTACAATAATAGCGTTAGTTCCTAGTGTGTAACTGTGTACTTCCTACTTTTAAATTGCACGACATGTCTTGTCGGACTATACGTACGAAATAGGCGCTGTACGAAATATCATTTTCCTCAATGACGATATGATTAGTGTCCGTTCGCATAGATCGGGTCGAAGAGCAAAGCAAATTTCTATAGTACTTGTTCAAAATTTTTAATTGCATATCAGTTTTATTTTTAATACTATACAAAATTGGCTCTGCTGTGAACGGACATTTACCTACGTTTTAATGCTGGGGACTGTGTTCCAGTCATTATTAGCTTTTGAAAAAAGGAAGTCTATCGGATTACCAAGAAAAATTACCAACCTGTTATATTGAATGCCTTTCCTACTGACATCCAAGCCTTTTCTGTAAATTCTTTTTTAGAATATTCTTTCATTTTATAATTATAAAGGCAAGGGTATTTTTCTACCTCAAAAACAAATTTTATATTAATTAATTGCTCTGTCATCTTCGAAATCGCGGACAGATAGATTTTCGCGCTCTTTGCGCTCCCTATTAAAATACCAACTAAATAAATAAAACTATTAAAAAAAAAATCAAGCAAGAAGAGCACTATAGAGTATTTAATACCTAAGTGTTTTTATGTTAACCACTGACCTCTATTATAATACGCGCATTATAATGGAGGCATTGAGCATGCGGCATATACAGATATATTTTTCTCTTCATAAACAAAATGTAATATTCAATAATAAATTGCTCCGCCATCTTTAAAGTCGCGGCAACATTAGTATCGGCGATCTTTGCAGGCAGGTAGCGCGCGACTTGCGTCGCCGACTATGAATTTCTATTACAGGGATCGCGAAGATACTAAAGTCGTGAGGTATCGGCGACTTGAGTATTCTTGTGTACGAGTGACACTAGCGACGCGCGACTTTTTTTTTTTTTACATACTGTAGAAAAAAAATGAACTATAGAGTAAAACCAGGATAGACGCCACACTTTTTGTAATGGTGTATTTAAAATACGAGTTTATCAGAAATAATTTATTCTTCTTTTATTTATTTAACCTAACTATAACGTTTGGCAGAAATTTACTTCTTTGCAAAACAATTTATTATACGACTGCCCAAAGAAGGAGTGTTATTTGACTATAAATAAATGCCCCGCTATGAATTGATAATGCTAAGTACGATAGATGCCCTATCAACTAAAATAAATAAAATTTGAATTTTAAAATATTTAATTTGTAATCCTGCGAAGACAATTAGTGAAAATAATTATTAAGAACTTTAATTAATTAAACTTAAGCATTTGTATTACAAAAATGTTAGTCGATGAGGTTTATCGTGGCGATTATATCTATTACAACATAAAGAAATTTAGAACTTTAAGGTCATGGTGATCTCATTAGAAATTGTTACTTTCATGTTTTTAATATCATAGTCGATTTCAAAGTTTTATATGATATAACTATAATAACAAAATTATATGTAATTCATTTCTGACAGAGCCTAGAAAAAACTATGCCCAACTACCCCGGACTTACCCTATTCAATAATAAATTGCTCCGCCATCTTTAAAATCGCGGCGACATTAGTATCGGAGACATTGGCCGGCAGGTAGCGCGCGACTTACGTCGTACGACGAAAGTCGCGACGCGACCTGTGTACGGAAGTATACGAGTTTGTATTGCCGAAGTCGCGAAGAGACTAAAGTCGTAAGGTATCGGCGACTTGAGTATCCTTGTGGACGAAGGGCCTTAGTGCACAGCAATTTTTTGGTTTCAATATGATTGGGAATGGACCTCAAATCTCAAAAAAAAATGTTTATTTATTTAAACCTTACAACTATTTTCACAGATACTTAAATCTAATACAATAATTGTAGAACCTTGTAGATCTTAAATCTATCTTATATCTACTTAATCTATCAAAACTATAAACTACTTCCTAAACATACAACACAATATGTTGCCTTCGTGAAGTCGTTCAGTGAGCACGAGAATATATTATCTATTCGGTCAGCGACCATGTTGAGTGTACGCAGTGCCCGCGTCATAGGCGCACGTTGGAGCAGGTTGGTAATGTTAATGCTTAGGCCAAAAGTATTTACACAAATAACATTTATCCATTATCATATCAGCTGCAGGAAGTCCACTGTTGGACATATGTCTTCTCAAGAGATTTTTAAATTTTTTAAGAATCCCTGGCAGACATAATAACATCAACAACATGTAATAATTTTAACCAATCCATAAAAGTCCCACTTTTGGGCACGGGTTTCCTCCAAAAACTGTGGAGGGAATATAGCCTTCTTTACCACGCTGGCTGGATGGGTTAGTATAGGGTTTGTTTAAAATTTTACTTTTCTCGCAGTGCTCCTGTCTACATAGGCTTCCTTTGTCGCCTTTTACAACACCGTAGGTTGAGATGGGGTAGTGACATTATGTATTCTTAATCCGTCACTACACGGATTTCCTAACTTGTGGCTACTTACTCTCTGATATAATTAAAATGAAACGCTAGACCAATAGTATTATGTGTACCCCCTGATGTTTGTAATGCCTCAGAAAGACCGAATTTGGAAGATTTTCCAAATTCGAACACTTATAAGAACACGTATTTAAAATTTGATTGTTTCATGCTGCCCTAAGGATCGATCTCTCATACTGCGTCAGTTGCCTTCTAACGAACGAAAACGTAAAGTACATTATGTACATAATACATAACCTTCTTGCTCGACACGTTCACGCCAGTCTTCGTTAGAACTTGGGCTTTACGGAATATAATTTGAATGTACGTGTTCCTAAGAATATAAAGGTCGGTGTAGATTAGAGCGCTTTCTAGTAAAACGTTCGTCGTGTCGTACACAGCTCGACTTAGGTACAGAATTTGCGAAGATCACACAATTCTTTCTTTGAAATGTATTCGTGTTGAATTCGTACGTATTTAAAATAAATCAGTTATCTTTATGTGACTTTGATTTTTGAAAAGCATGCGGGGCTGTCTTCCCAGAAGTAGATCATAATAATATTATTATAGCTTACTTCTGCGCCTTCCAATACGTGGCCGCCACTCGAGAACCTTTTTCCCCTATCGGCCGTCAATTCTACGAGCTATATACTCTAGCCTTACCCCCTACTATATAGGACGTCGTGTGGACGCTTCTTATGTGTGACGTACCTTTGCCTACCCCTTCGGGGGAAGCTCAGTAAATCGTTTGTGAATATTATAAACAGAATGGGTCTCAAAATGGAACCTTGTGGGACCTCGTAACATTAGCCGCGAGAAAAAGGCTTAAAGCTATAATATTGTATTATTTCGAACAATATTCAACGAACGTTCGGTCTATTACTCGCATTATACTACACGATAACGTTACACTACTCTAATCGACACTTACCCTAACAAATTTACTTTTCTACTCGCTAACACGCCAAGTTACGAAGTGGCGTGACAAATACCGTGTTAGAAAAACGTGTGACGTGATAGATGCGTGATGATTTGACACACGTAAGTGCGTGAAAGGTTATTTTGAAACTGGTAATGATCTTGAACATGGAACATTGGAGTAAACGAGCTTGATTTTGATAGACTGTTGCTATAAGAAAATTCAAAATTTAAATTAAATATCAGAAACCTATAAAATTACCTATATTTCTGTGCCTAAACTATTTTTCCTTTTTTCTGTGACGTGTGTCTAAGGTTCTTATTTCAGTTTGATAAAATTATCTTGACATCATTTTGAAGACCCAATTTAAATTCTAATTGATGATTACTATAATTTTCTTTGCCTGTCAAATATAAAATTCTCTGAAATTTGTCTAATCTAAGTAGCCGTTATATCAAACATTAAGAAACGCGAAAATTATTAGCTTCAAAATAAAATCTACCATTTCTTTATACATACCTATACAAAGGGTATGGTATGGCCTTCGAGTCAGCGGGCGACGACATTGATTAATACTGGCTCAGAAACTAATTAGTCCAACTCTGGGCGAGTGGGCATCGCTAAACGTTCATTTGTTAGGATTCTGGAGAGCTATCCGTAATTAGACGGAATGTGAATGATAGTTTATGTAATGTTTGTGGTTATGTGGTTAAACATTCTATGATATTGGGAATGTGGAAGCTCTTTGATGAATTAAAACGTAGTTTTGTAATGAATTAGTTACAAGCTTTTGAAGTATGATATATCTATGCTAATATTATAAAGCTGAAGAGTTTGTTTGGTTGAACGGTCTATTCTGAGAAACTACTGGTCCGATTTGAAAAACATTTTTAGTGTTGAATAGTCCATTTATCAAGGAAAGCTATAGGCTATATAACATCACGGTATGACCAATACGAGCTGAGCAGTGGCCAAATAAATAACGATTGGAGTGAAGCCCCGCTGGACTTCTAGTCAATAATGTAATTACAAAATATTTAATCATTTGTAAATCAACTCTTTAGTTTCATGGCCTCATAGTTAACGAGTTCAAAAAGTTCATTACGACTTGTGAACAGCGCAATGTGACGTTTTGGTGTAATATTACGTGCGGTTGCCCACTTGTGGGATAACTTTGATGTTTGGGCTTCAAAACACGTTATTAGAGCCGGGAATGTTTACCGTTTTGATATGAAACCCTTTCATATGTTGTGCTCTACTAAAGGACATATAACATATGGATTGTGTTGTAAGTGTGTAGGCAGCTTAATAATACAGGGTCTTTTGTCGTTTCATACTACGAGCTGTTCGGCCCAAACGGTATGAATCAGAAAGGACCATTTTTGAACTAAACACAGATTTCTAGTGCCGCTAGACCGCCGGTGTAGTCCGCGCCTTATACATAAAACATTATTATCAATACCTGTAGGTCGTGATTAGATTAATTAACACAACAAAATTTCAACTTAGTGGCTGGTGAATATGTAAACAGATGAGCTGATCAGAGCCGCTGGAAATTGCTGCATGGAAATGATTCGGGATTGACTGTTGTGGAAGCAGGGGAAGGCTATATTCAGTCCTTTACTAAAAGCTGAGATGGTGATGACGTATGCTGGGTCCATCTAACTGAAGTTAGAGCAGGATAACCAAGCAGTGTCGCGGACGAATGTTCCTGCGCTCCCGTGACAACAGCAGAGCGCGACGAGAGGAACACCTTGGGGTTTTAGTGGGTGCGAGCCCCACATAACCCCTCGGTTCTTTCCCCAAGACCGAGGGGTATGCGTCAGGCATTTCCCCAAGTAAAAAAAAAAAAAGGATAACCAAGCAGTGGACAGCAATAGGCTTATCTATTTTTTAAAACGAGTGGCGTGTGTTTCTTGCCAGTTCTTCTCATAGCTCCACCCCGTCAGCGAACTGGTCGTAGGCAAATTTGCAGACACTACTTTTCGGATAATCTGTTACATTCTTAACTTGTGACTTTCATAAGTGTTACTTTATAACCTAGATGAATAAACGAGATTTCATTTCACTTATGAAAAAGATGATGGGTCAATACTTTCTCAAAATTTAACTTTAATAACGAATTTTCAGTCAGTGAAATATCTTATTTTTTATTACGAGTATAACACTATTTCTTCGGCGAAATCGTAGGCGAGATGTAGTGATAAATAGCCTGCTGTAGCTATGACAGCATAGGACATTAATATGAGTTATATTCTTGTACAGATTGCCGCATGCCGTCGTAAAACTTTTATATCTGTAGGGTTTTGGTTTGTCTAGACTTTTGGTGAAAATTGTATTTGATTTACGTTCGTAACACGATTTAGGTTTTATTATCGATGTAGAAGATGTGTGAAGTATTCATGTTGTTTTTTTTTTATACACATTGGTGACTACGGTTGGTAGAGTCATTGCGTCAGTTAATAATATAATAATAATAATATTCTACCACATTTACACAGCGCCATCTAGTCCCAAAGTAAGCAATTATATTTGCTTGTGTTATGGGTACTAAACAACTGATATACTACTTAAATACATTTTTTTTTTGTAAATACTTACATATTATATATAAATTACAACCAGACACAGAACAAACCTTTATACTCATCACACAAAGATTTGTCCTGGGTGGGGATCGAACTCACGACCTCCGGTTTAGTAGTCAGGGTCACTAACCACTAGACCAACAGGCCAGTCAGTTGCTCTGTTGTATCATTTTAATCTAAATATTAATGGTACCTAAAGTTGCCTATCACTACACGGTATTCTGGGTCCCCTTAAGACCTCATTAACAGCATTTAGTGTAATATATTTATAGACCAATAGTATATAGGGACCCTGAAAACGTGTAGTATAATAAGCCCTTTAGATTGGTAGTGCTTTTTTTCCTCGGAAATCGGACAAATCACGTTTCCATGTGGTGAAGTCGCTAAGAGTTCCATTTTCAAAAAAATAAAATAAAAAACCGTTAGGTAGCCTTCAATAAACGAATAGCAATGTCAACAAACGTTTATCGAATATCAATTTAAAAATTAATAAGGTCCCGTCCCAAATCCGTTAATAATAAATAAATAAATAAATAAACCCCTGGATAAGTAAATAGTAATTTATTCAAAATCCCGTTGGGAACAATTTATTTAAAAATGGAATCCACGTTCGGGTATTTCATTTTATTAATTTTACACGCGCCACGGCGTAAATTGACGAATCGCGTGCGCGCCATTGGGCCGAATCGCGGCATAAAGCTAGGGTTGTCAATCATTCCATTTCGTGTAAATCTTCATGTCATATGTAACATGTGAAGGGAGTCAGAAATATTGCGGATTTAAGCGCGAAAAGTGATTGATGAGGTAAATAGTTTTGTTTATTGCTAAGATTCCGCGAGTTTTTGATTGTGAGATTATTGAAGATGACGGGTAAATACATAAGTATTTGCCATAAAATTGGATCACGACTTATTTTCTCGAAGGTGTAGGTAGAGATGAATCACATTTACAGTCCACCAGCTGCTGTGTACACGTACACGAACGAATACTGATAATATTTCCCGATGAAAAATCTTAATGACGTTTTTTTTCCGGCCCGAGGATTGTACCCATAGCTCAGCAGTCATTGACACTCCTATTTTATTTATTTAGCTATGCAGCTTATTTCAATTTAAAAAATCGTCCTTACATAATTGCGATGTTATAATTCTCTCAATATTTTTCAGGGTACTATTCGATATAATTTATCGATATTAATTAGGAGGCAACCCTAAATAGTGCTATGTCTGTACGAGATCCGATATGACGATACAAGGGATAAAGCAGGTTATCTCATACTGGACTCAGTCGGCTGGTACGTTCAATTTATTCGATATTTTTACATTATTCATCTCAGCTAATTGGTATCGATTACTATCGATACTTTGTTAAATACTATTTATATCGATTATTTTCGGATGTTTGATTTTATAAAATAACATTTATTTATGTAGATCTATACGAATATTATAAATCTGAAAAGTGTGTTTGTTTGGATTATTTTTCGATTGAAATTCGACGCAAATATCGTATATGAGCACGAGCATGTATTTATAAAATAGTCAGCTATTGAAACACTCAAAGTCAATTTTTAAAGTAATAGATTTCTGGTGGTGAGAAAAAGATATAGTGTTTTTGTTTTGGATTTTTATGAATTTTCACACTGAGATTAGCTCTGGAGAATTTTGAGAGCCAGTGCGACATGCCAACACTTAAGAAACCTATTCACTCATTTTTCGAAGCACCCCATACTGTAGTCGCTGGGGAAAATCTCGAAAAATAGGCCTTCCACTGGCACGCACGTGAACGAAGATGTTATCTTCGAATAAAATGTAAATATATCTCAAGTAGCCTTTTCTGAAAGATGTCATGTTATTGTAACACCTGAATGTTAAGTGCCATGAATAACATCGTCAACCTTTAGTCCGTGAGGGACGTGGGTTTGCGTCCAGACGTGCGTTTATTGAGCAATGCATAATACATAGAGTTTTTACATTATCGGCCTAAGGACCTTCGGAGTGAAGCATTTTGTTTAGGCTTTTTTGGTGTGTAATAGAACTGATTTTAGTTAGAAACTGTTTTTTTATGAGTAAAAAAGAGGTGATGTCAGAGACTCTGGTATGTCTCTATCTGATATCTGGTTGTCTATAGGAGTCTGTTAATAAATATGTGTACTTAATATGTTTTTCATAATTTTGGTTTATAAACTTGATGAAACTTTATTACATTATTAATGAAATAGACCCCATCTCAACTTGTGGGTGTAAAAGGCGACTAGGGAGTAACCTTATGCAGACAAGAGCACTGCAAAAAAGGAAAATTCGAAACAATCCCTATACGAACCCGTCTGGCCAGCGTGGTATAGTAGGCTAAATTCCCTCCACATTCTTTAGAGGAGACCCGTGCCCAGCAGTGGGACGTTTACGGATTGAAATGATGATGATAATGATGAAATACATATTACATGCTATAGAAGAAATGCATTTAAGTCAATTCGCATAAGACACATTTTCCAGAAACGTGTATATATTCAGTTATGTTCTTTTCCATTAGCAAGATAGTATAGAACAAAATCTGAGGACCTCTTTACTTAAACCGCGTGCTTAGGTCGATCCTTAACTTAAATAAACTTCCTTGGGTCCATCCTTTATTAACATATAAATTGTGCTTCGGTGTTGCCAGTTTCTCAGGAGAAACTACGTGCCGTTATTTAGGGAGGTAGTAAATAATGAAGGTGCGTTTAAAGGTTGATAGTGTACAAAGTGAAGCGTTTATTTTTAATAGGATTTATTTATGTTTTATGTAGGGGTAAGATACAGCGAGAACTTACTTCAAAACAGCTTGACTGCATGTCCTTAATAACCCAACCTTACAAAAGACTGACAGGCACTATTACGTTGGCACTGTTACTATACACAATGTGTGAATTGTAGATGTCTGGACACGAGAAATGTCTGGTTGGTTGGGCTCGCGTGTATTTACTTAACCCATCGAATTATCAAACGTTTTTCATACGTACATAGTAAAAAAATATGAGATAGGTATAGAAATGTCTTAAAATAAGAAATGTTTTTTTTGTACGTCTTTTGTTTCTAATTTAAGGTAATTTATCAATTTCCAGCCAGTCGCCAACAGACATAGTGACTAAAGAGTCTAGACTAATTGATACGAGGCAATGTAATGTGATGAAATATATTGTTTCTAGGATTTTTATCTAAAGAAATACTTTTTTCATTGAAAAAAATATATTTGCAGAGCACAGAGTATAAACTTAAATATTTACATGTCAAATACATACGTCGTTACATGCCAGGTTGTACAAGTTAATTGTTAAGAAGGTATTAAGTACTGTCACCGTGGCGCAGTGGTTAAGGTGGTCGCCTCGCCACTACATCGCCGTGCTGGGTGACGTGGGTTCGATTCCCACACGAGACAAATATTTGTGTGATTCATAGATATTTGTTTCTAGTCTGGGTGTACTTTGTGTCCGTTAGTTTCATGTTTGTAAAGCTCCCCGCGACACAGGGCTTGTTCCCTAGTGCGGGCGTTGTCTTTTTTAACAAAAAAAAAAGTACTTCGAACAGATGTGGCATATGGAAGGTATAATTACTGACATGGACTAAGTGCCTTGTCTAGAGGGGCAGGTGGACCGTAGGCACTCTTTTTTCCCACCGTAGCTGTGTTATATAAAAAGCCCTTGTTAAAAGTCATAACAATATCCTAATCACCCTCCGTCAGCTAAACGAAATAAAAACAAAAAGTACCCTTATAACCCTAAAAAGGCTACATTTAAGTGTAAAACAATCAACACGGGCTATTAAGCTAAGATCCACGAGCGTAAATCGCTTAAATAGCTTAAATCGCTCGTATCGCTTAAAGTGTTATGTGTAAAGTAATGTTCTTCACTTTTTACTACACATTGACGATTCTCAGCATTGTTTTTATGTGAAACAGTTAAACGGTGACATGAGCTTTATATCTTCTTTTGGAAGATTCAAATTTAAGGGATTTTATTCAATGACTTGCGATATTTTTGTTTCGTTTTCAATATCGGTGACTGCCTTGGTGGCGCAGCGGGAAGTGTATACGACTGCTGTGCAAGAGGTCCCGGATTCGATTCCCGGTTCGGGTGAAAATGGTATTGGGTTTTTCTATAATGAAATTCCAGTATTAAGATTTTCCCGGAGTTTGGTAAACAAATGTTCCCGGTTGATGACAATAGGCTCGCCCCCTATTTCATGGGACCAAACATAGCTGGCGAAATGTGGGTGTGAAACACCTCTGCCTACCCCTTCGGGGAAAAAGGCGTGATGCTATGTTATGTTTTCAATATGAAACGAATCTTATGTTAATCTGTCTGAGATTAACACATACATACATTTATGGACAAAAGATATATTTATCGGAATCATATTTAAATCCAAAAACAAAATCACTGTGGCAGTAATGGGTTAGGTCTGTGTATAGCAGAGGACGTCATTGGGCTATGTTGATGATATGTATATCCAAGATAGATTATATCTTTGATTAGCTGTTGCCCGTGGCAAACTTCAACAAATAATTCAAAAAAATCAAAGATTTGGTCTAACTGTTCTTGAGTTATATTGCGATTATCCCGGAGTTTGGTAAACAAATGTTCCCGGTTGATGACAATAGGCTGACCCCCTATTTCATGGGACCAAACATAGCTGGCGAAATGTGGGTGTTAAACACCGCTGCCTACCCCTTCGGGGAAAAAGTCGTGATGCTATGTTATGTTATGTTTTGTTCTTGAGTTATACGACAAATTTAGTTAACATTTAGATTTTATCAATTGTGTTATTTTTAAATAATCTGTTTACATTGATAAACCATATCCTATGTATTAATCTTAGAGTGACCATATCTTAGAGTAACATATAGAAATTATAATAATTACTGTTGTGTTTCTGTGAATGTTTCCATAAATATACTATAAGTATATAATATATATATATGTCCATACAATTACGTGACACGCTGGCAGAGCAACATGCTGAAACTAGTGATACTACATAAAAACTTAGGCAAACTTTAAAAGTTGTTATTGAAAACTGCTGCGATACGCGCACAGAACTAAAGTTGGGCACTAAACTGTTTTCTTTAGCAACTAATTTGTGAAGTTGCCGATAGGTGGGCGCGTGAACTTTTGCTGAGTACTTAACGTACTTACTGCTGCCTGCAACTCCCATGTAGGGCGGCGTAACTTGTAATAGGAGAACATAACATGGGTAGTATCACGCCTTTGTCTTGAACAGGTAGGCAGAGGTGTTTCACACACATTTCGCGGCAGCTGTATTAAGTCCCAAATATGGGTGAGACTATTACGGGACAATCCCACCCTCGTGTCCACCATGGTATTATACCTGTACCCGACCTGGCAATTGCACACATTCCCGATACGTCACCAAAGTAATTGTGACGTTTATTATAACAAGTAGATTTTGAACGTGACTACGTCCTCTTAATTGAAATTTGATTTAACCACTAAACTGATGTTCATAAAACTTTAAATAGATATAGTCTAAGGTCTCGGAAAGGACATAAGTTACTTTTTAGCGACATACCACACGGGCAAAGTCGTCAGCAGAAGCTAGAACAGGTATAACTTAACGATAATAGACTATAGTCAATTCATCATCATCATCAGCAACCCATTAAGTCCCACTGCTGGGCTCGGGTCTCCTCTCCTCTAACTTAAATTATATTTATATATAGTTTAAAACCTCTCACGATTTACAGAACATTCCTTAACGGGGAATGATCTCAATCGTAACTGCATTCTTCTTATCTCATTACAGAAGATACAGAGTGACAAGGTTGCATTTATTCTGAGACTTTGTAACTAGCCCTGATAACGTTATTATGTCCACTTTATTTTTATCTGCCAACATGACGGGGTAGTTACTGATAAGGGTACACAATAGCTATTATTATTTGTATGTACTTTGAATCTAAAGTTTGTAAAGTACATTGGTAGGTATCATTCGTTATATCTATCTATCCGTGTAGTGGTCATCAGCAACCCATTATGTCCCACTGCTGGGCTCAGGTCTCCTCTCCTCTAACTAGAGAGCTGAGAGGGTTTAGGCCATAATCCACTCACGCTGGCCTAGTGCGGGTTGGTGGATCAGACATACTCATAGATCATCTAGGGTATGTGGGTTTCCTCACGATGTTTTCCTTCACCGTTAGCAGATGGTAAGTCAAATGACTAGTACATATAAATTCCCCAAAGTCGAACCCACATTGGTACTGCCGGTCGGGATCGAACTCGGACCGAGTGATTTACACGCCGGTACCTTATCCATTCAGTTTAGTTTAGTCAATTATGACTGGCCTGTTGGTCTAGTGGTTAGTGACCCTGACTGCTAAGCCGGAGGTCGTGGGTTCGATCCCCACCCAGGACAAATCTTTGTGTGATGAGCATAAAGGTTTGTTCTGTGTCTGGGTGTAATTTATCTATAATATGTATGTATTTACAAAAAAAAATGTATATAAGTAGTATATCAGTTGTTTAGTACCCATAACACAAGCAAATATAATTGCTTACTTTGGGACTAGATGGCGCTGTATGAATGTGGTAGAATATTATTATTATAACTAACTATTTATTTCTATTTGTTTCAGGTAAATACAAGATCCAACAAAAAAATATCCAACATTAAGCTAATCCGGAGTGAATCTAATAGAGGCAGGGGACTTGTCCGGAACCGGAAGCGCTTTATCGAAGGCTTCGTAACGAGGCGTTACGGCGATGCGACTTCCGGTGCTTTTCATGATCGATCTTTGCCTTTGAGGGCCTTAGCTTCTGGCATTATTTGGACCCTTTGTAGGGTTTTCTAAAGGCTTCTAACGTCTTTTAATTAAATTATTTATTTCATGGCTCAAAGTTCGGACTTTACACCTCTGCTTGTCTTTATAGAAGATAAGTCATGATGCCCATGTAGTTACCATGATTTTATTCATTCATTTATTCATGTTTTTAAACATGTGCAATTTTATGGATCTAGCTTTGGGTCGCGCGGGACTTTACAAGCATACAATAATTATCGAGCAACAAACGACAAATATCTATGAATCACGCGAAATGGCGACTTCTTTAACTGTTATGCCACAGTGATATTACTCATAGGTACTCTGTCACAAGAGCATTGTGTCCTTTTATTGTTTTTGTAACTATCTAGATATAAAAAAGAGTGGTCAGTTTCTTGCCAGTTCTTTTCTGTTACTCTATCCTTCAGCGAACTGTTCGAAGTCAAATTTACTTAACTAATAACTTTATTAAATTAAATAATTCGAGTAGTGACGGATTAAGAATACATAATGTCACTACATATCTCAACCCGTGGGTGTCGTAAAAGGCGACTAAGGAAGTAACCATAAGCAAACAAGAGCACTACGAGAAAAGGAAAATCCGAAACAATGTCTATAGCAACCCGTCTGATCAGCGTGGTATAGTAGGCTAAATTCCCTCGACAATCTAGACCGGTTCCCAGCAATGCGACGTCAATGGGTTGAAATTATGAATAACTTTATTAACTAATGACTATCGTCTAAGTTAAGTAAAATGAATAAATAATATGTTTTCAGGTTTAGTTGAAATTCAAATTCAAAATCTTTATTTGTAAAAATGTGGTATACAAGTTGTTGTTAAAAAAAAAATGTCCATCACATTTACCATATTCAATTCATGGCATACAAATATTTAAGAAGCATACAGAAATACAAAATTACTAACAACATAATAACAATAAGCACTATTATATATTAACACTATACTACCGTGATAATAGTCAATAATAATTGTGACAAATAATAAATTAAGACCTCACTTAGCTAAAAATAGGACGCATAAAAATAATCAAACAAACTTAAAATAATCAGTTTTTAATTGTCTTTACGGTAGTTTTGTAGCTGTCATATTTAAGTATGTACCTTCTATGTACATTATTTAATGGCCTATGTAGTATACAAGCCTAGACAATGCCAGTTAGTATGCTAATAAGGTTGTTATAAAGCTATTATCCTTTGCAAAGTCGTTAAATATTATGATGGAAC
The DNA here is from genome assembly GCA_905147015.1 of Laspeyria flexula. Lineage (NCBI taxonomy): Eukaryota > Metazoa > Arthropoda > Insecta > Lepidoptera > Erebidae > Laspeyria > Laspeyria flexula. The sequence continues at coordinate 1,550,746 of LR989974.1, forward strand.
AGTCTGTCGCCGTATAGTGCTGGTTTTTACCTATGGTTGTCTTTATAATTTATCTATTAGCTGTTGCCCGCGGCTTCGCTTCCGTTGTTCTTGTTTCCACGGCTCAGCTCCTATTGACCGCGCTTATATCTGAGGGCTGATTCTGAGCTGTCGGTAAAATTTTCGGCTGGAAATGTGAGTTTGATTAAAAGTTAAAAAACATAATGTTAAAGAAATGGATGGTTGTAGGAAAACAATCTTACAATAATCAGTTTTTTATTTTCTTTACGGTAGACTATTTTCTAACATTAAATAATTTAAAAACTTCGAAAAAGTTTACGATCTGGGAGCAATCCGACGACTCAGAATCAGGGGGCTGATTGAACTGCCTATATATTGATGTCTGATTATATTGAACTGCGTCAGTGGCGCAGCGAGAAGTGTATAGGACTGCTGTGCAAGAGATCCCGAAGAGGGTTCGATTCCCGGGTCGGGTTAAAATTGTATTGGACTTTTCTATCATGAAATTCCAATATTGAGGTTTTCCCGAAGTTTGGTAAACAAATGTTCCCGGTTGATGACAATAGGCTCGCCCCCCTATTTCACGGGACTAAAAACATAGCTGGCGAAATGTAGGTGTGAAACATCTCTGCCTACCCCTTTGAGGAAAAAGGCGTGATACTATGTATATGTTATGTTATATCTGATTATTAGACCTAGACAAAGTTGCAAATCATATAACGTTATGTCCACGCAACGCAAATTTTATCACTTGTTTCAAATATTTTTTCAGTATGACCGTACTGAATCCAAGGGCAAAAACCTCCGACCCCTACACCTTTCCCTGAGTACACACATGGAATAACATAAACAGAACATTAAATAACTTAGCTACTTATCTTTATCGTGCATGCATTTAAATTTCAAAAGCGACATCATATTTGTGCAGACCCATTTCGAACAGGCGTCAGCACGTTTTTAAAATATCATTTCAAAGCAAATATAGATTTGGTTGGCACCTGGCTGCATACAAGACATCAGAAATACATTTGAACAATATGTACGAGTATTATGGCTGTGTTAGTTATTTTTGAACACTTTTCCATGTTCCACAATGATCACAGATCGATTACAGGATCTGTCTACTTCGGTGACAGGTTTGCTGCATGATCTATAGACGGGCGGACTATAGGTATAGACTACAGCCTGTCTGGCTCGGTGACGTCAGACGTAACGGCTGTTTTTACGACTTCTGCGTAAGAATTAAGGTCCCTGGTTCGATCCTTGGGTCTAGAAAAAGTGGTATTAGGTTTTCCGTTTTTTCTTCAGGGTCCTGTACAAATTCCTACAGATCCAGTTGTTTAGAGGAATTTTAATGTCAAGACATTTACAGTGTATCCATTCAAAAAATCCTTAAAAAAAGCGTCATCATTTTCTTGTTTTTTTAACAGTTTTTATAATACCTTCACTAATATTCAGTTGATGTACAATTTAACATGGGTCACGTGGTGGCCGTTGACAGGCAACTATAACAAACGCGTGACCAATTACTGAACAGACACGGGACTGATACGGAACGATCCCTGGAGATTCTCTCTCGACTCAGAGAATGTGCTACAAAATTAAATTTAGTACCACAATGCTATAACAAATAGCAGCAAAACACTGACCAGATATGCATTAAAAAAAAACATACAGAATGTCACGCTTATCCCCAAAAGTGTAGGCAGAGGTGTATCACACCTGTATTTTGCCAGCTAAGTTAATTCCCATATAATAGGAGGCGATCCATTAACTCGGCACAATACCAAACTTTTTGAAATTTAATGATTTGCTCCACCGGGGTATTGAATTTAGAACATCTTGCACTACACTAGTAGGTATATAATCCAGTGGAGCTACCATTGCAGTAATCTTCTTCTGTTATGTCGAATGGGCTTGAGTCATACGGCATACCATAGTGTTAGAATTTATCAAGTCATCCTTGCCGAAAGTTGCTTTACGTCGATGATAAATTTTAATGCAGTAATAATAAAATCTTATGATATTCTATTTAAATAGCCTCTAAATATGTATCTCCATCAACGCCATCTATCAGAACGACTTGACAAATAACTTCAAATAAGAACATTAAATTATCTTCACTGAACTATCTCGTATGAATGATTTTTATGGTAACCAATATGACATAAAATACTCTATAAAGTCTGGAATTGATGTTCATTCAGTTATTATTGCTAAATTCCAATGGCTACAACGACATGTTCTTCAAAATGCTGTTATAAGAACTTCTTGTGTTGAAATTGGCGTGTAGGTTTCAAAGAATTTAATAGTATCTCATATTAATTGTTATTAAGTAGGTACCTATTTTGCGACTGAAAATTTTGATAATATATAATTATCAGTGTAAACATGGAAGAGATAATTGAACGCGGTAACTCGATCTGTTTGCGTTAATTAAACTTGGAAAGTTCTTAGTGGCGCCCACCATGGGGTTTATATAAAACGATATATCTCTTAATCTCTTCATCTTAATAATATATTAGTTGATTGTTTTATTACGATTACGTTAACATAAAGTATTAGTAAGAATCAGTGGTACTACTACTATATATTTTGTTCGTTAACTCTACCTAGTTAGTAGTATTTTCAACGAATAATTAGGTAATTGTGTTACTACTAAAATTTTCTTTAATTTTATGAAGGTTGTACACTTATGCTCAGCATTACAGGCAGTAATTGTTTTGTATCAGGCATTCCAAAGAAAAAATAATTAAAAATAATCCTCAGAAATAGGTCTCAGAAAATAATAAAGTAATTTAATTCCAATTTTAAAGTTTATCAAATATGTTTATCCAATGCTGCCAGCGTTTGAAATGTATTATTCAAGTATTTCGTACTTCATCCGGATTTTAATCCGCTTATGAAAACTGGATCACAAAATAAACTACGTATTTGTAGGATTTACTGTACCTTTTGCAAATAAATATACGCTTCAGTTCACAATGTAATGGTTGCTTTTCAGCACCGAATAATTCGTTTCACTGCAATATTAGAAATTAAATTTAATAAATTATCTTTTAGTCAAGCAATCTTGAAGACTGCTTTGGTTTTCTGGTAGTATACATATACATATAATAATATGCTGTCATCATATTCGAAACTGTCTTTTTACCTAGTAAAAATTAAAATAGGTAGTTTGTGAATTAACGTACTAACACTGCTAAAGAGCAACAGTCACTTGAATTCTTTCACTAGAATTATATCCGTGACCTGTTATTTTGTCCGGGTTTTATCGTCTAGAAATAATTCGGGGACAAAAGGCGATGTTTTCGGTAAAGTCTGAAGTCTGAAACAAGCTGGGGCACTCATTTTAACCGTCTCGGCTGTGTAAGCGTCTAATGAGCTGTGGATACAACGACACAATCTCAGTAAATTATTTCTAAACTCATTATGCTCGTACACTATTTAGGTAGAGGCCTAAAATTCTGAATTAATTCGGGAAAGTTTGTAGTGGAAGTAAATTTTGCGCTAAAGAATCGAGAGAAATGCGTAGGGTTTGGGTAAGGGTATTGAACCTTCTGAAAAGTCCTTGACAATACTGAAATTGTACATTTGGAAGTACTTCGACTTATGCGAAAACCTCCAAACGGTGATTGTGATATTGCGAATTGTTTTACCACAATACTTCGTTCGTTAATATTATAAAAGCAAAAGCGTGTTTGTTTGCTTACTTCTTTTATTTTGTAACGAAACAATATGATTTTTGCATTGGAATAGTTGGATGGTCGAAAAATTACATGGACATGGCATATGAGTTATTCGACGTGATGGCTGCGGTATCCTCTTTAGATGACTTTTCAATTTAGTAGTTATATGGAAGCTACATAAGCTTTCAGGCGAATAAAACTTGAAGCAAAGTCACCTTCAAGCACTATTCTATCAGTTTCCAACTTTACACACCTATATAACTTCAGTAAGTTCATTAAAGCGAGTAATCAGTATAATATGACAAAAACTCATCAGTGAACGTCTCGCAAGCTTGCAATCCATCACAGCGTCTTCTCTAATTATCTCATTAAACAAAACCCGTTGTTCTAAACCCGCAATGTATACCCAGCAAGTGAATATCGTCCTTAATTGTATGGAGAAAAGGAAGGTATCTGAATAGCAGCATCCTTTGTAATTAATTAGGTTTGATAATTATATTGTGTGTGAATTAATTAGTGTAATCGTAGTGTTATGTTTTAGTAGGTTAGGATTTGATGGATCTTCGATAAGTTTAGCATGTTCTATAGGACGAACAATTCTGGTACCTCATGATCGTCATGTCAGTCCAACGACGTCCACTGCTGGCCTCACCTAATTAAAGCCTCAGCGAGCGACTTTGCGCCGCTTGCCCACAACGGCCATCCCCAACCTTGACCAGGTCGTCGGTCCATCTGGTGGGACGCCATCCTAATCTAGTACATACAAAGCTTCAATCTTTTCGAGGGATGAAGGTGCATCACACCTACTATTCGCTACCTATGTTTGATCTCATGTAATAGAAAATTAGCCACAGTTTCAAAATCACAAAATTAAATTGTAAATGCTGTATTTATACAATTTCCGCCACTCCCTTACAGAGAATAAAAAATCTCTTTAAATCAAATCGCTAAACTGGCAGTTTATGAAACAAATACCTTATTTTTCCAGCGATTTTACTCCATCACTATATTAAAGCTACCGGTCCTGCGTCTTCCCTTTCTCCCTCGGTGTTAGAAGCGACTCGAACAAATTACACCATACAACCAAGATCCTCAAATTCTAATTCGATCTATTAAACATCTTGAAATGCTATAAAGTCTCAAATACCAGCAGAACCCTGATATTAACGTAATTGCTGGAGATTATGGTAATGTGCAAATAATGGTGTAACCTCACCATGGACGAGGAGTACTTTAAACTGATCTACCCTTAAATGGTCCATGTGTTGTGTTGAGATAACAGTCTTTAATGTAAATGTTTAATCGAAAATTAAATATTCTATTAGGTTTCAGTATTCAGGTTAGGCTTACAAATAAGTTGATAAAATTAAAGAGTGTAATAATTATAATAATAATAAATTTTTACTGCATTCACACAGCACCATCTAGTCCCAAATTGTAAGACCAACAGACCAGTCAGTTTCTTGATGTTTACCTTTTTTTCATACTCGGGGTATTGTAACTATTGTAAGACGAATAAAACAAATGACAATACACTTGTGTTCCAAAACTCGAAACAAAACGCTGTAAAAACATCTGGTCAGCGTGTTTGAAGGAGTAATTAGCTGTTTCCACCAGCAGGGTGAAATGGATTCTTTATTCTTCGATATATTTAAGATATATTTCAAGAGTTAAGGAGATTTTAAAGAAGTATAGGCAATGAGTAGCTCTTCTGGAAAAAAAGGTAAGTGTACCTTTTGTGTAAAGAGGAAAAAAGGGTAAACTTAACATTGCCCATCATTTGAAAACCTTTTAAATTCTTACATTAAAAACCTCTTAAGAACAAATGAACAACTTAATCCTAGCCTGTTCCCATCTTGTGCACATATACATACTTAGTAGCATATTATTCTTAGTTAACGAACAAAACATTCTAAAATTACATTTATTTAATTTCTAGAAGCAACACGATTTATAACATTTTATTACACCATAACTAACGACATTCCAGTTTGAGTGTCCGACGTCGACTGACGCGCTACCCCCACTCCCCCACTGTGAGTGATGACGTAGGTATAATGGCCGACGCAGACGGATGGCTGGGCCGACACTTAATGTTTGCCAACATTAATACACTGCGTTGTCACGTGGATATTGGATTGTTTGCGGCCGTCTTGTTGAGCACTTAGATGATATTTTTCATCTGATAAATAGTTACACTATGGTTGCTTTGTGTAGATTTGTGAAATACATATAGATAAAACGTCTAGTAGGTATTCATTGAGCTATGTTTTTTAAAATAGTTCTGCCTTGCTGATAGGATGTTTGTTTTTTTAAAGGCATTTCCAAAGTAACAATCTATGAGTTGCCAGGAAATGGGCACTTTAAAACATGTATCTATGGATGCAGAATATTGCTAGACTCGAAACAACCGACTACATTTAAGTACACAAATATTATCCTCATACAGGAATTCAAATTTGGGATTGTTAATTTCCCTATAATGTTTAAAGTTGTAAAATACTTCGACGGTGTTCTTACACTCGTTGTATCGATGATGCACAACAAAACATACAGAAGTATGTTCAATGAGCTGGCGCTCTACTCTTCGCCACATGTCACATCATCACGTGAAGCATATGGATCTCCTGGATTATATCTAGACTAGAAATAAAGATTTAAAATCGCAAGATTACTGCTAAAAAACTCCATGAAAAACACTTACAACATATTCAAACTGTTCATTAAAATTCAAGAGAGAAATGTTTTAAAAGCTGTACTTTCGTTATCAGTTTAGCTCCGTTAGAAAAAAAATATTCTGCAAGATTTTAGCGAGGTATCAAGTAGTTGCGGATCTTTCCACCGGAAGTGCCGGCGGCCATGACAGCCCGCCATTAGCGGCGGATGACGCGCGCCCGCCAACTTCCGCTCAATAAGAGTACGTACGCAACTAACGGGTATTTTCTTAAAAAAAAGTGTTTTTTTTAAATAGTTACTGAGTTGAGTAGTTTTATGTTCCAATGTTTTTAGTTAAGAGTGGACATCGAAATACTCTGGCTTCCCCCTCCTTCAGGTGCTATGTTTACTACTGGGCGTACTAAACATAGTACCTGAAGTTTATCCATTAAAATGACTGTAATATCGAAAGAAAGAAAATATTAAAAAACTTTAGTGTATAAAATTTTAATAAAAAACACAGATTTTGATAACACCCTGTGGGAAATTGTCGAAGGCCCGTAACCTTTATAACTTGAAGTAATTATGCTCTAAAACAACTTGCGTTTGCATTTTTACGGTCAACAAACGACTTTTTAAATATTCTTGTTGTTTCGTTTTTGCTTTACGATTGCAATATGTCTTAAATTTAGATATGGCGTCGTAAATATTAAATAGGGATTCAGTTGGAACACTGTAAAATAAGATCTTTAGAAATCGTTTTTAAATTAATATAATATCTTTTTTATTATATTTTATTTGTTTTAATGATGCTATTCATGGACAAGTATAAAGAGTAATTCTTGATCATTCTTTATAATAATACAAATAATGTTGAAATACAGGTGCCAACACGATATATACAAAATAAATTAAACCGATTCCTAAACATAATCTAATTTAATAAACCAAAACATATATTTTAGTAAACTGCAATAAATAAAAGTTTATCCAAACAAATGAATGAAAATGAGGATGGCATTTCCAAACATCGAAGGTTCTAACATATTTTACGGATATTATAACCAGAAAACCTCTCGACCCTTAAGGTTTGCCGCACATGGGTCACATAACTTCATTATCCAGGCCTTCAATATTTTTACTTTATATGAACTTACCGCAAACAAGTTACCCCTGGTATTCACTATTTACTTTGAGTCAATGTCACAGGTGGCAATGGTATATATATAATCTAGAAATTATCTCGTGAGGACTTTCCAAAAATATAATCCACAAACACAAAGAAATTTATGTAAAGCAGACACATTTCTTTCTCATGTCATTCTCTATTTTCGAGGGAAAGTAATCACGATGGCAATTGAGTTAGACTATTAGATCCGTGCGACAAGTGAGACTAGGACAGTTATCGAAATTTTGTGTAAAGCACACACATTTTTGTCTTATATCATTCTCTCCTTTCGAGCGAAATCAATCACGGCAAGTGAGACTAGGCTCTCTAGACAAGTGGCAAATTCACTGTTTAGCCCCCTAGGACAGTCATCGACTTTGTGTATAGCAAAAACGTAACCAGTGTGCGGCAACACTAAAGCAGGAGACCCGACATGTGCTCCAGATGTCGTCTAACTGTCCCTTGAGCACGGAATTAGAATTCCGCCGTCATCCGCGGAGATCAAAAGTTTAACTTATATGTGTCATAAATAAATAAATACGGAGCGAAGGGACTCCTGTAAAAACGTTGAGTATCATTTCATTAAATATTTATGGTGTCACACGTCGTGAGTGTGTCACGGTGTGTTCGTGATTATTTAGATATAACTTGATGACATCTTGTTTACTTTACCACTGGATAGTCCAAAACTATGTTTATATACCTAACATATATAGCGTCACACCATTTTCCCTGCAGGAGTAGACAGAGATTAATCAAATCGACATTTTGCCAACTTGTCATTAACTAGAACACGTATTGAAAATTTTGTGACAAAAAAAACCGTTAAAGTGTCCGGCCTACAGGGATCGAACCAAAGACCTCTTGCGCAATAGTCGTACACACTCCCAATTAGATATTTTCATCAGGCGAAGAGGAGCCACTATACTAAGCGACTATAAAAAAAATCCAGTAGGCACAACACAGTCCCGTCAACATAAGCGCCTCTGTAAAAGATTTCCTCATAACAAACGTCCAAATACCAATAAATTGATGTCGCCTGACAATCACTGTTTGACACTAATTCGTGTCACTCACTACATACAGATACTTATTTCCCATTACCTTTTATTTCACTGTGAGGGAAGATTGTAAGTATATTGATGACCTAGTTATGTCTGCAAGTGATACTCTTACATTTTGCACTTAAAAATCTTGTCAAGTCCGAGCTAAACTCGTAAAAATATAATGAATTTTGCCCAAAAACAAAATTATCACTGCATCTGTAATACCTATTATGATGTCCCATACTTTCCAAATGCAAATAGAAGTTTTTAATCGTTTCTTCATATCAAAAATAGTTTTTAAGAATTGTTCCTTTACTTATGACCTTATAAGGTAAGGAGGGTCTGCCTCAAGCCCATCGATAAGATAAGAAGAAGGTAAGGAAAAAAAATGAGATTATATTGACATTTTGTAACCGTTGTTATAGGTTTTTAAGAAAATATACTGAAAGAAAAAAAAAAAAAAATATTTTTTCCCCCACAAAACTTACACAAATAAACTATTCTACATAAAAACTAAATGGTTTAAAATTTTGCTTAAAACTAGGTTGTTAACAAAAAAAATTAATAAATCTTGGTGGGGACAACAATGGCCAGAGCTCAGCTTTAATCCTGTTTAGCTATGTAATTATAACTAAACAGCGCTCGTTTTGTGCTATGTCCGTGACGGCGTGTGCGCAGTAATCGTACTGCAACCAATCTCAGAAAAACTATCTGCAGATCACGGACATCACCAGCTTATATTACGTTAGCTAACACCTAACACCATACTTTACGATAACCATTAACCTTGAATCATAATTCAACCTGCTAAAAGCCTCATGGATGATCTACGTCCACCATTAGTTCCTTACTGTTAGTGCCAACACATCATTAGTCTGATTCATGGCTTCACAACGGCTATATAGGGTAGGCAGGTTAAGTATTATCGATTGGTGTCAGCCGGTCGTCGCAAGGTTATGCCAAGAATATACTTTAGTATAACGTTTGAGCTGTCCTGTAATGGAACGAAGCTATACAGATTTTTCATAGTTGTTTTAGTAGAATAAAAAGAAAACGACTATTTACTACAGTTTTATTTGACAAATTTAAAATAAAATTGGTTTGGAATGATATATAATAGTTGTAAAATTTGTGTAAAAGTCTATTGGGGTCATAAACCGAGACACATATTCGGTATGTTATTGCAATTACAGGCAATACATCATATCGATATACAAGTAAATCTGTCGGTTTCTCTCGCATAAACTCGATTTATTGGACGACTTATCATCAACGGGACGTCCGCTTCGCTCCACTTCCGAATTATAAATAACTAAGCTCGACGGAGTTAGTCTGGTTATCAGTCGTGAAATTTAAATATATGTATACATGTAGTAGTAGTTCGATGCAAAATAACATTTATTCGTTTTAAGTAAGATTCTAAATTCCAATGTTATTATTTTTGAGCCGTTTTATTACTACTTCGACCAGTTGCTGATCTATCTAGCGCCCTTGTTATTAATTTATAGTTCTCTGCTTAAACTCGTAGAAACTAGATTTCCTGAGCAGAGAGATTCTTTATCTCATCAGGTTGTACTTGGTTTTGTCTTAGATCCCTTCCACTTCTTTTGTACATGAACAGACGAAAATAAAAATCTGCATATTTTGGATCAGACCAAGTTTATATATTAATTTTATAATGGTTGTTTAGCTCAGACTGGCCAGTGAGGATTCTTATTACCGCATATTTTTTGTACCTATTGAAGTTGAAGTCGCTCTTTAGCGCTCTTTGCGTTTTCTGTCGTGACCTTTGATAAGCGCTTTCGAGTGCCATTTCTATGTTTACACTTCATTGTTTGCGGATCATAAAACTGTACTATGCACGATTCTCTTCTCACAAGCAGGGTATATTAGCCCTTCTGTATTAATGTAGTGTGAAGGAAGATTCCAGCAAAAAATAAACTCGTACTAAATAATAAATCACTAACGAAATCGACATATTCTTCGTATACCACTTCTACGTAAAACGATTGGAATTGAGGTTTATATATCTTAGACAAACCGTTTTGTCCCTTTGTGAGGGCCTGTCCTTTATCTCGTATCTGGACAAATGGGAGGATACATTTGTAAATAAAATATATGGCCTCACCCCTTTTGTTCCCAATGTGGTAGTGCTGCATCACATCTGCATTTCGTCGTTATGTTAGGTCCTATGTGTGTGACAGTGACATGCAAATCATGCGGGCCGAGTTCGATTCCGACTTTTTGGAATCTATATGTACAGATCAAGTAACTTACTATCTGCTGACGGTGAAGGAAAACATCGTGAGGAAACCAACATACCTTAGAAGAAAATCGAAGTGTATGTGTGGCGCTACAATAGTTCAGAAACTGGTCGACATTGCAAAGAAGCAGCTCCTGACACCCAAAAAAAAAATAGGTTAAAGGAGAAGAGTGAAGGAGCCTATTGCAATTAGCCGTATAGTCTCTAAAATAACACATACATTATAATGAATGTTTAATAAATAAATGCGCACCAGATTAATATCTACATAACCACAAACAGTGTTAGGAGAGGCCTATAGCCAGCAGTGGTCTGCAATAGGTTGAGATGATGATGATGAACCACAGACATACATACATTAACCGCTTCAAGCATAAAAAGCTTCTGTCTACTTTTTGACATAACGGATGAATGAAACACATTTTTACATCAATCTAGATAAAGCAAATCAGAACAGACGGACATTATATTTTTTCCGAAATAAAATAATGGACACTTTTATAGTCGAACGTAATCCTTAAAGGTAAAAGGAATTCTCGTATAATTCTTAAGGTCCATACTTACTAGATCGTAACATGGGATAGGTTTTTTATTGAACGACACACAAAAATGTATGTTTTGGTTGAATACATCCTTCTTTCCTAGAAGAGGTAGGTGCTCTACAGCCACATTTCGCCAGATAATTTAGATTCCATGTAGGTATTAGCCGGTAGCATATTGCTTTATATTGTATGACCTCTTGATGAAATCTCTGCACAGAAACAAGTTGTAAGCGAATTTTGCAATTTGTTTATTTCACACATATTAGACAAGGACCTTTATTGAGATTTACACCCGAAAGACGTGAAAGTTTCCATATTCCTTGTATTGAAATTATAGATTGCCGAGACCTTTAATATTCTGCCTAATATTATACATGCGATATAAAGCGTTTCTTGTGAAGATTATTTGTAAGTACCGATGTTTTTTCTGAAGAAATGTGAAATTTCCCAGCAAAAAAAACACCTAGATAGCTTAATAACATTAGAAAATTAAAACAATATTAGTACTACATTAAAATAATGAAATCCAAATAGGAGTACAGTAAAATAATTAAATGATGTGGTCGTTGCCACCGAAACCGAAAAAGTCCAATGAGTTGGAAACGCGTTGTCGCGATTGTCAAAGGAACGTGATGCGTCGGTTATTTACTGACAAACCAATGAAGCTTCCATCCATTTTAATCTGTGTACTAATGAAATGTTACTGAAACGTCGACACTTTTAATTGTCAATATTTTACTTACGAGTATTTTCACTAGATAAATACTTACTACTGAGCTTTGGTAGTTCTCTCTCGTTTTAGGGAAAGTCTAACGTACTGTTTTGGAACCTGCAACGAGTCTAATAAGAAAGAAAAAAAAATTTCTTTCCTTTCTACTGTCGCTGATTGATTAATTTATTAAGGTGACCAATTTAATCAATTCATTTTTCAAACTCTCTCAACAACCGCAGGCTTTTTTCTTTTTTTTAGCTGATATTGGACAAATTAATATTTTATAGAAAAACCTTAACCTACCCCAGTATGTTTTATTATTAAAGATAAACACGAGAAATCAAATTATTTCGCTCCACAGCTTTGAATTGAGGATAATAATAAAATATCCAATCACAACAAATGAAGTCTATCAAGCAGAAAACAAACCTAACTCATTGAACTGAACCGATACGTATATACCAAAGAGTTGGTAGAAATGTTGTTCGTAGAAGGCATCATTATATAAAATAATATTGCTTTTTCGCACTAAGTGTCGTAATGTGACTTCTTATCAGGTTAAATAGTAGCTGAATAGTTGTATCGCATCAATCTCAGAAACTAGCAGCTCGTTCGAAGAAAATCTTTTACACTAGATTGTCTGTTTATTAAAACATCAAGCTATACACGGTGAAGCAGCAGCAACTATGAAAGTGCAGCAAATAATATACACCCTATTAAGCGAGCGATACCATGGAAGATATTTGTTTTATATGTAAGAGTAATAACCACAAAAGCTATTCCATCATATCAGATAAAAAGAACAACTCGGCTGTAGAACCAAACGAATTGATCTGTCAATCAAATGAGCCCGACGGGGGAACAATATAAAAGAACAGTAAATCAGTGTTTTGTGTAAAAATAATATCGGAGGACGTTCTGAGATGGAATTCTGTTCATTTACTGTATTCAAGACAAATTGGAGAAAAGTATTAATATGTTTCTGAATTTGTATGCGAATCCAAGACCTTAATTATAAGTTGAAGATGGTTCAATAGTCATGTATTTCTTGGCGAGAACTAAGAGACCGCAGCAAACAGCTTCGTGATGGGTTTTGTAAGTGTATGTTTACTAAGGAACTGAATCTGGTCTGGTGAATAAAAGCATCACACCACATGGTAATTAGAATTATTATAATCGTCGCTTGTCTGTTAATGTATTATTGCAAAGTCGGTCTGTATATGATTGCTATTTTTTTGATTAACTTGAGTTTCTGTTTTAAATTCCTACAAAAGTTCCTAAGCGTAAATGAGCCTTAGCACCAGCTTTCAACATTCAACTTCTCCAATCCCATTTCTCGTTGAAAACTTTTCTAAAATGCCGAGTTATTGGGAAAATATTTTATGTTGTCCTGACAGCTCGACTTAGCTCTGCATAATTTATCTTATTTAACATTTGGACGTTTATTATCCGGAGTAATCCTGTGACAAAAGCCGCGCAAAAACATGCTTCAAATAAATAAATTAACCTCTCACCTTTTAAACGAAACTGTCTCACGCAAATACCGGAACGCGTCAACATTAAATCCTCCCACAAAAATTGGAAGCCGACCAGATTCGGTACGTCGCGATTCCAACGAACGGGTAACAACGAACAGTCCACTGAAATCCGCCGGATTATCCGTGTAAGCGAGAGGATTACAACTGACAGTCACGCTTGAAGGCGGATCTTCAGTCTCTTATCTAGCTATTTCAATTAATGCCGTTCTCGATCCGCGCTGGCCTTCTGGCGATGCAGCGGGCTTAAACCCTCTCTCCAAACGTCCAACTTGCCCCAACTTTGCTAGATATGAAGATATTTAGAATTCTTCGTATATTTGGATTAAGGAAAGTAATTACGCGGGCTTGTGTGCGCATATCTCCAAGTTTGATTTAGTGCTTGAATTGCGACTTGAACAAATATGTTTGGGTATGATTCGTGTATTTAATTACATTCAGTGGGAACATAATGGGTGCGTTATGAACATATTAGGTCGCAGTGTGTTTTAGATTTGTTTGCGTATACATTAAGTTTATTGGAGAAACTAAATTATGTTTCATTGTGTTTATGAAATTACTACGCTTTTGATGCAGTGAGATTTAGCTGGGCAAGTACTGAAAGCTAAATAATAGTGCCTTTATAGCTATATATATATATTTACCGTTTTGCGTTTTGCAGACTAATAATTTTGCTTTCTCGGAATCAACCGGCTTTGATCGTTTTCAAATGTTGGAAATGGCAGCCGCCATTTTGTAATTTCCAAACATTTGACAGCGATATCTAAATTGACAGTCGAATACAGAGATTTCGAGTCGAGAGGTCCTCTGATCTTTACAAGCATGAGTAATAATGAGTATATATATATTTATTATTCCCCTGTATAGTAGATTAAATTCTATCAATAGTCGGACAGATAAATAAACAATCAACAAAATGCAAATAGTATTTTCGTTTGTTCGTTATAATTGAAATGTGTTCCACGTGTCACTGAGGGCGGCGACGCAAAAATATTTGTTTAAGCACATGTATACAAAATGGTTGAATAAGTTTTTAAATACTGCCCCGGCGTCATTGGTAACAGTAGGATTGTATCCTTCTCTGTTGATTATCTCAGTGGCGCTGCGGGATTGTATAGGACTGAAAACGGTTCTAGATTCAATCCCCAGGTCGAGCAAAAAAGGTTTAATGCTCATGGTGTTGCAGGTAACCGCTTACCCTCAGGCTTGACCTTTACTATGTTACCGCCATCATGGTATAAAATAAATTTTAAATATAATATCTAAAACTAGCCTATCGCCTATGTTCAACAGTGGACGTCATTGGGCTGATATGATATGATGATCTAATACTAGATTTTACTCAAACATATTGCGTGGTCATGAATATATAATGTTCGTACAAAGCAAAAGGTTTTATTCAAATGCCACCAAGTGTTGGGTAGTTCTGACATTTTACGATCGGTATACAAGGCCTTGCTGACGTCATCGAGTAGGCTTATAAAACGTGTTGTAAGCTGGAACGAATACGAATAGTTTCTGATTCTAGTGACATATGGGCGATTCTGAACTGTCCGAAATCTCTGGGATCGTAAACATTTTCGGATTTAAGAATCGAAATGTATTTACGCTTATGTTTATTATTGTATTAAGTTAAAGTTTTTAATAGGAGATTATGTTTCTATAATCATCTATTTCCAACTAGTATCTTCTCTCTCTTCCGACACTTAAGATTGTACATTTGCATCCCACCAAAGCAAAAAAAAAGCGATGGTGCCCGAATGGATAAGTGACCGGCATGCAAATCATGCAGTCCAAGTTCGATGCCGACCAGCAGTACCAATGTGGATATTACTTTGTGGAATTTATATGTACTTCTCAAGTGACTTACCATCTGCTGACGGTGAAGGAAAACATCGTGAGGAAACCCACATACTATTTTAGTAGAAGTAATTGTAAGAGTATGTCTGGGCGCTACAATAAATCAGTACCTAGTCGATGTAGCAAAAAAGTCTCATATCTAAGCCAAAAATAATAATAAATTAAAAAAAAATCTCACCAAAAACAAATTCAAAGCAAGGCAAGGCAAGGCAAATCTCCTAGATTTACTGGCAATTGGCAACCCTACACAAACTTATGCTAGTCTACTCAGCAATAAAGTTTACTCGAATAGACCACTAAGCTACGATTCAGACCAACCGGCTCGCATCGGCCCGCGCCGGGCGGCATTTTACAATGCGTTAAAGAACATTGAAATGTATCAACAGTAATTACAGTTCATATTTGCATGCAACTTACGCATAGTTACCTCCGTCGGCATCCCGCGACGCGTCGCGACGGCCGACCGGCTCCGACCGTAAGTTGCATGCAAATATGAACTGTAATTACTGTTGATACATTTCAATGTTCTTTAACGCATTGTAAAATGCCGCCCGGCGCGGGCCGATGCGAGCCGGTTGGTCTGAATCGTAGCTAACAGTTCCGAATTCAAATCGGACGCCATCTTTGTCAACGTCAGTCGATCACCGCATATTTACTGTCCGATGTTCGATACGTTCTCGAATAGCAGTTGCTTTGTTTGTTTGTCTATTACGAGCTATATACTCGTATAGACGTATATTTACAGTACCGAACAGTACAGTAGAGTAGTGAAGGAAAACATCGTGAGGAAACCCACATACCCTAGAAGAATGTATTCTGTATGTGTGGGCGCTATAATAGATTAGTTGACGTAGCAAAGATGCGGCTCATGGCATCGAACCAACATTAACATAGCATCACGCTTTTTTCCCCGAAGGGGTAGGCAGAGGTGTTTCACACCCACATTTCGCCAGCTATGTTTGGTACCATGATATAAGGGGCGAGCCTATTGTCACCTACCGGGAACATTTGTTTACCAAACTCCGGGAAAATATCAATACTGGAATTTTATGATAGAAAAGCTGAATACCATTTTCACCCGACCCGGGAATCGAACCCGGGACCTCTTGCACAGCAGTCGTATAGACTTCCCGTTGCGCCACCGAGGCAGATCTAACCAAAAAGTATTAAAAAATAAAAAAATATGAAAAATGTTATACGTCTACTACGAGTATAAGTTGAATATATAGTGACTAAATAGTAGACTCAACACGGATAGCTTGGCACCGGTCATTTTTGATGGAACGATCATTCCGTTCAGCCAAACTGTAAAAGATCTAGGGCTTATTATAGACACGAATTAACTGGCAAGCTCAGGCAACCAGCGTCAGCCAAAGAGTTACTGGTACCCTTCGTGCCTTGTATCGCTTGAAGAATTATTATATAGATATTTATTTTTTATGTTGTTATAGTATATATATGATAGGTATTTATTATATAAATTCAACCTAGCTTCTTCAAATCATTCTCTTCTACTTGCACCTACCATGCTCTTCTCTGCATCACCCTAAGGTTGGCTGGTAGACAATGCCTTTGGCATTAAGCCCACCTTTGTACTACTTATATAGTGCATAAAGTTTAAATAAATAAATAAATAAATATATCTTGGCTGCTCAATTTCACGAAACACACTTCATCATACTTCGCTTACTTTCTATTTCAAATCTAATAAAATACCTATATAAAATATACCAGTATTTAGTTTTGTTAATGGGAATGTTCGTAGCTGGTTACGAAAGATTAGACCAAAGGAAAATTTCTTTCAAATTATAGACACCCGTCCCGAAATACGACTTAATATATTAAGAAAATTAAGTCGTAGACAAGATCGCTCGCTGTGGCGGAAATTAGGTGAGGCCTATGTTTAATAACGCAAGATCTATAAATCTAATCTACCTACATTGACAAATAAATATTTCTGTTTCTGTTCAATAGTGGACGTCATTGGGCTGATATGATGATGATATTAAGAACGTTAGAGCGATAGAAAAAAAGTATAATCAGTAATGTATAAGTACAAGACTTTAATAATCAATAATCCGGCGCAACAATATCGCCGATTCGTTTGAAAAAAATCACAAGACACCAATACAAGGTGTTAAGTTTCTTTCTAATCAAAGCAGCCATTCCACTTGACATTTACGACTCGGGGCACAACGTTATCGCCCCGATATTTCACCTCTCTAGGGTAGAAATAAAACCAATCTACAGCTACCATTGACTTAAAATCTGTGAGTGCTTCTGCTTCCCGATTTAAGGAATTCGGTTGAAATATTTGTTTTCATTTGCATATTTTAATACAGGCAAATGAGTTTTTCTTTTCAGTTTTATTTGGTATATTTTTTTTATATCACCATGGTGGCAAACAAGCCTGTCTGATGGTATGCGGTTACCGTAGCTTATAGACACCTGGAACTCATATGCGCGTCGCCGACCCTTTCAAATCCCTTCCTTACTCTATGAGCTCTGGACACACACCAGATGTAACAAATCACAATATGCTGCAGTCTTCTATAGGTTGGAGGTACTTCCTCCGACGGGTGGTTCAGTTTGAGCGGGAGTCACACGCTGTAACTACCATACTTCTCTTAAAATTTCATACGAAAATACTGCCCTACCAAAGAAGAACGGTATGACTTCATGTCAAGCTCACGGGAAATTGTATCTTAATAGTAACTTAACAAGCTTTTTTCCCGTTGCTTATATAATTTAATTGCGACTTTTCTTCTTAGCAAGGCAGAATATGTAAAAATCTGTCATATACTTCTTATGGACAAATGTTAAATATGGCCTATTTTTATTTCCAAAAATTTTACCAGCTATTTAGCTATTTCATTAATAGCGTGTGAGCCTAATATACATATATCATTAACCGTGCATTCCAAACTTCGATAGAGATACTATTTTAGCTAGAAAAATACTTTCTCTTTTTCTTCAAAATTTTAGTCTTAAAATACTTACCATTTTTGCTCGACACAATGTTCGAAACATAGAAACACTACATAATAATATATATATTTACGTGTACGGTGTCTGGTCAGCCGTGTGTGTCAGTGTGGCTCTAATCGATCAATCGAAGGCCGTTTTCGAACGAGATAATGGACAGCGCTGTCTTGGTAAGAAAGAAGGTCGTAAGTGCACCGCAGTATAAGCTTTCGAAAAATGCATCTAGATAGATAGTTAGATAAAGTACTTATTACTTAGACACGTACACAACAAAAAGCATAATATACAGAATCAGACATATTATTATATTCAGCAACTAGAACGGAATACAGAGACAGACACGAACAGAAATCAACGTCACTGTAAGTATAGCAATAGTACATTAATAGCAGTAATCTAAATTCCAATATCTTAGTTTTTGATATAAAAATTATGTCGTATGTTCTTGGTATTCGTACCCTTAATATTTATTTTTTTAAACTTAATAACGTCGCTACATGGCGGACTTAAGGCCAAAGACATTTTTTATCAGTCAACTTTGTAACTAGTATTGCTTCTACTACTACATAGAACATGTCTTAATGGTTTTACCTAGTTCAGGCAATTATGTATTATTGTATTACTAAATAATTTATGATTATGTTAACATATTTGTACTTTTTACATAAATAAACAATTTTGTTATTTTTTTTTTTTTTACTATAAAATAAAAAAGTTTTTGGATTGAAATTTATAAAGCTATGCAATTTATCAAGACACAGAAACATACACATAGAAGAAAAAAATGAGGAAAGAGTGAATTAGGTTAGGTACCTACTTTTTTTTTATTCAAGAGGGTCAAATCTCAAACGTCCATCATAGCATAATACATTTAACACGCATTTTTACACAGAAGAGTAAGCTCTAAATAAATAACCTCTTTCTCGTAACTCGTAACCCAACCCATGCCCAACCTATAACACATTAAACACAAGCAATTTAGGTATATTCTTAACCCTTCCGTAATCTCGCCAATAAAATTCCAATTTAGCAAACTTCAAAGAGTTGTTGACAAACCTGAGCCCCTATTCGAAGTTTGCCGAAGCTGGCCGATGTTTGCCGAACCGTTCGTCAACAGTGCGCTTTCCGGGGTCACGTGGACCACAAGCGCTATTACCTGGTTAGTTGAATAAACAACAGGGAACAAGTGATCCGTGACGAAAGATTAGATTGGCCAATATTTGGACTGAACCGGTTTTGGATATGGCCAAAATTGGATTGGATATTTCGCTAAGCTATGTTAGGTCACATACATAGCATAGCGCCCACATTTCGCCAGCTATGTTTGGTCCCATGAAATAGGGTGCGAGGCAACCGGGAACATTTGTTGTGCAACCAAACTCCGGGAAAATCTAAATATCCGACCCGGGAATCGAACCCGGGACCTCTTGCACAGTAGTCTTATACACTTCCCGCTGTGCCACCGAGGCAGTTAGGTCACATGTATTGTAATTATACTAGCACAAATTGTAGCCTTCATTGTTTTCTAAAAAGACTACGCCAGCATTAAGGAACAAGCCCCGTATCGCGGGAAACTTTACAATCATACAACTATCTGACAGATCATTATCCGTGTAGTGACGGATTAAGAATACATAATGTCACTACCCCATCTCAACCCGTGGGTGTCGTAAAAGGCGACTAAGGAGAGCCTATGTAGACAAGAGCACTGCGAGAAAAGGAAAATTCGAAACAAACCGTATACCAACCTGTCTAGTGATATAGTAGGCTAAATTGTCTCCTCATTCTCTGAAGGAGACCCGTGCCGGGCAGTGGGACATTTATGGGTTGAAATGATGATAAAAATGATGAATTACCTGACATAAACTACACCCAGACTCGAAACAAATATTTATATATCACACAAATATTTTTCTCCTGTGGGAATCGAACCTGCGTCACTCGACACGGCGATGTAAGTGTCGAGGCGACCACCTAAACCGCTACACCACAGTGACAGTCACCTCTACCATATAAATTCATCCTTATTTTCACAAAAAAAAACACTACTAAGAATGTAGATGTACGTTGTGTAAATGAATTGGTATTCACTCAGTCCCCCGCGGCACAGGGGCTTAGTCCCTAGTGTGGGGATCAAGTCACACAATACTTATATTTTTTATTTTGTTACAGGTACGTGAAGGAAGTATTCCCGCAGCAGAGATATATTGTTTAATAAAATATCATCAAAGGTAGCTGTATTCCCGGAAGCGGTTTCCACAGTGTGTTAATATCAGAGCATAAAGGGAAATATTCTATAGTAAATATTAATATTAAGACTATGGTAAATATTTGCGAGTTACCTTTTGACCAAAATATATTCCACTTCATTACAAAATATGGACTAAGTATTAAACCAGGTTTAAATTGACATAAGCCATTGTTTTAGTGTCAAAGTTGTCAATTTAAACCTGGTTTTGTGTCCCCACGATGTTATAGAGTAGCGTGACAAGTGGCGCGCAAAAAATGTAGTTCATTTTTGAAACCGCTCTACCAATTAGAATGAAAGGTTGTGTCATTATCACCAGCAACCCAATGTCCCACTGTTGGGCTCGGGTGTGCTCTCCTCTATCTAGAGCGCTGAGAGGGTTTAGGTCATAATCCACACACGCCGGCCTAGTGCGGGTTGGTGAATCAGATATACACTTAGAATTTCTTCCAGGGTATGTGGGTTTCCTCACGATGTTTTCCTTCACCGTTAGCAGATGATAAGTCACTTGACTAGTACATATAAATTAACACAAAGTGAAATCCACATTAGTACTGTCGGTTGGAATCGAAGACGGACCGCATTATTTGCATTCCGGTCACTTATCCATTCGGCCACCGTCGTTATATATATGTAATTTTGGTAAAACAAAAAGTCTACCTGAAAGTTTAGATAATATCCACCTAACTTAAATAGGTGGCCCAGAAGGGGTCAGTTTGTAGTTCACGTTACAACTATAATGACAGACAACTTTGAACGTAACTTAGTTGGTTTATAGTACGGCACGTGACTGCTCATTAAACACTCAAATAGAGGACTTTTTGTACGTGAGTTGTGTACACTAGGTTCAACATTATCTAAGGTTGACTAGACTATTAGGTTTTTCTAACACGAAATTTTCGATTAATGGGATGGGGGGATTTGGGCTCGCTCCCTTTTGACACGAGATGGATCTAATACCTCTGGTCTAACTTACCTTTTATTTATTTATTTTGACAACCAGTTGTTGTTGCACTATTTAACACATTTTATAAATAATAACAACTAAATGCACAACATTTTAAGTTGCCACAACAATTTCGGGGAAAAACGTCAAGTCCATTTTTTCAACTCAACTCAACTCTATTTCTATTTAGTATATATCTATATCAAATCGATTTAATACATACATAAATTACAGTATAATGTTTGTTTTGTTTGTTTTAATACTTTATTGCACACAAGAAAATAATAAATACAATAACAATATATACAAAAAGCATGTACACAGGCGAGCTTAACTCAGAATTGAGTTCTCTTACAGCAAACCTTAGAGTGTAGAGGAGAGAATTGTAAAGAAGAGAGCATAAATGAAGTGTACAACTAAAGAGAGAGAAATAAAGAGGATGAAAGTAAAATAGAACGAAATGTAGAGGAAAGGATTATTATATTGTGGTACGTATACATACATAAACATACATATACAATATACATAAATACTTGTATAATATATATATATATATATATATATCCTAACATACATAATTATATAATAGATACATATACTACTAATTTATTTGTATAATTTAGAGAGATAATGATCCTTAATTCTTTTCCTGAAAAAATCTAACGAAGAACTGCTTTGTATAGTATGAGGAAGTGAAGATAAGGTTCTTCAAAAAAGGAGTGAATGCGTTGTGATGCCCCTGTTTTGCAGGCCATACGCTATATCAGGCGGGCCATAGGCCTGTTTCCACCGTCGTGGTATTAAAACGGAGTACATTGTCTGTATTATATAGACAGAAAGATAGACACGAGTGATTCTATAAGAGAATACATGAATTCCGCCATAAGCAATCCTAAAAGAATCCCACTGCAGTAATCCCGTAATATAATTTCATGGTGTTTTGTAAATCATCTTCAAACAAGGTGTTGTAGCCATTAAACTTAGCATTTTTCTTCTTCCCTCTCCCCACGGCTCATGAGTTTAACACTAAATGCGGGATAATACAATAAAATTTATTTTCCTTAATATTTTCATTATATACATTATGCACTTACTTCTTCTCATGTTTCTCTTGAAACGAGAACTGGGGCACGTTCATTAATCACGTGATGTATTTAGCATCTTTTTACACTTTCCTTTCTTTCTGGTGATAAGTGGTGAGGTTTTAGACCAACGGGGTAGGAAGAGTAACAATATAACGTGTAAAAAAATATTTGTACAAAATATCCAATATTTTCAGAAAATTTCCTTTCAATAAAGGAATACTGGGAAATGTAGCAACGTGAAAAACATGTCCAGACAAACGTTATTGGGTTAAGAAATTGCGCGTTCAAAGAAAAATAAATACACCTAATATCCCACTCCCTTCCCTTCCTCCCTAGTCATATTTCGTGATTTTTTCCTAACCCTCTCCTTTTCCAAGCCTCATGTGATTAATGGACGACCCCCTGGTAGTGTTGAAGGTATATGATAGTATCTACGATTATTTCTAAAGTAATAATAATAATGTGTCATTCAAAAATGTGACTACTATCGTAGCGTTTAAGGTCGTCGCCATTGTAGAACATCATCGTGCCAAGTGTACAAAACAAATTTAATATTTCTGTAACTTGAAACAAATATTGTTTCAAGTCTGGGTGTACTTTGTGTCCTTTAAATTTATTAAAGTAAAGTAGGGGACTTTACCTGCGGCGCGGGGCTTGTTCGATAGCGTACACACACATTGTATTCAATTAAATACTTTTAAATTTAATTATTAATAATTTTAGAATTTATCTTAAATTATACAAAACACAGTTACATAAGTGGCCGAAAGGAATCTACCCTTACCTATATTGTACTATTCGAAAGCGCTAAATGACACTACCACGTTACCTAGAATTGTTAATACAAGGAACCTTTACCTAGACCTAACAACAAATAAATTAAACCTGACACATAAAATTAAACCCTACTCTAATACACATACCATTTATTTTAACTAACACAACTCGAGTTTATTGCCTACCCTCAAATTCCAGACCGTTGTACGCGCTAATACAAAACAAAACTATTGCAGTACCTCACGTATATTTGACGACACCTCTGACGTCACGTTGCCTTCGTCATTACTGTTACCCAAGCGTAGATTAATTATATGGAAGCTAAAACATAGTTCTATGTTCTGTAGAGCTAGCTTAGTTTTCTTATTAAGGGCTACACTAATGTTTAAGATATTTTTAGTAGTATCAGGCTAAATTATCATCATTCGTTTAGTGACAGATTAAGAATACATAATGTCACTACCCTATCTCCGCCCATGGGTGTCGTAAAGGCGACTAATGGAGTAACCTTATGCAGAGAAGAGCACTGCAAGAAAAGGAAAATTCGAAAAAAACCCTATACCAACCCGTCTGGCCAGCGTGGTTTAGTAAGCTATATTCCTTCGACATTATTTGGAGGAGACCCGTGCCCAGCAGTGGGACGTTTATGGCTTGAAATGATGATGATGGTTATCAGGCTAAAGTTTTTAATGTGAACTGAAAACTAGAAACAAAAATCAGTTTGAATGAAAACAGTTAAGTTTGGTAAAGCTGAAATTGAATATAACCAATAGGAATTCGCTATGCCAATCAATTTTAATATATTTTCAAATCGATTGTCTTTTGCAGCCTCATATACATATATTTGCATAATACACAGTTCTATTGCCTTTCAAACCTTCTCTAGGCAAACTGTTTACATATATTTTCAAACAACAGATTTTCTCTTACCCTAAAAAATAAAAATGTATTCAAATTTTGGAATAGCATCTACACGTTTAGAAAATAAGAAAATCCCTTAACATTCAGCATCTGTCCCCAAATCTCGTATATTATACAACATGTTGCCTCTGTGTATCAATTTCTCTGCGACACATCACAGTTTTTGCTTAATTTTTCCCCTCCCACTCCTCCTTCACCGCTACACCCTCACTCTCCCCTACCAGGGATCACCATTATCATGTGAAACACTTGTTTGGCCCCGAATTAACGTGTTTTGCTCTCTCTTTTGATATTCCACGCGACATTTTCATGGAAATTGTTATGAATAAGAGTTTTTATTCGAGGAAAAAACGCAAGAGATTGCTTAAGATTTCCATTTGGCCACAATCTGTATAATATTAGTTTTGACAAATTGTTTCTAATAAAGTTGTACGCTACAATAAATGCCATCAAAGGACAGTAAATTTTGCATATTAAATTAAATCCTTTGTACCTAACAAAGCAAATTGCGAAATATTTCTTGATATCTTGTTGAATATATCAAAGGTATCCCCGTTTTGCTGTAATTGGACTTGATATTGTACTTGTATTTGATTTTGTAAAGGTCAGAATACTCTTTGATATACGTTAATTTGGCGCCCAACGTGGGACCTAATGTGTGGTAACTTTACTCAAATATTACGTATGTAATGTCAAATTATCCGTGTACGCTATTAGACTAAATCGACTAAAATATAATTCTGCGTCTGAACGGCACTGGGGCCTATAATAGTAGCTTAATGGTACATGTAATGTAATAGTAAATAATTTCTGATGGCCTTTACCGCAACTCGAGTAGAAAATATTTACACCGATTTTATACAGCGCTCCTCGTCGTGGGAGTTTTAATCCTGGGAAGTAGAGTTAATTAGTTTAATCATCTTGTGCGGCGGCAAAATCATAGTGGAAGCGGTTGTGGCGACGAACCGACTGTAGTAATATGCGAGGGTACTTCATAAAATACCACAGCCTTCACAAGATTTTAGTGAAAATTTATACGTAATTATTTCTGTAGATTCAAACGGGCGACTAAAAGCTCTCGTATTAGTTAAACTATTTGAGTGCGGAACTAGGTGTTCGTAGCTCGCTATTTGGCACCCTCATTCTGAAACCTTCTACAGTAATGCATTCCCTGAAGCCCGAACCGTAATAACCGTAAAAAACTTACACTGCTTACCAACAAAATTGGTGAAATTAACATGTACCTGAATTGGACAAGTTTACGGTGTTTGTTGCTGGTATATATTGGTACTGCAACACACCTGAGGAGAAGTCCAATCACGAACGAAGCTTATTTCTGTTTATTTATTTAAAAGTTTCTTGTAATAAAGTATGTGAATGAAAGGCGGCATTTGATAAAACAACTCTCTGACTGGTAAGTGCAACGTAAGAAATATAAAAATTAAAATTTTATTATGAATTTTAATCGAAACTTTTTGCTTATTTTCTGAAAAAATTATTAAGATATGGGTCAAACCAACCTAACTGGCATGTTTAGGATATACACAATATCATAATGATGCGCCATTGTCTCTTTAAGGTAGGCAGAGTCTATGCGTGCATAATATTATATTTTTTCCGTTGCTAACATGCCTCTTTTGGTGAGCACTATTCTAGAACTATTTAGTTTTTAATCATAAATTCAGGCCAGATATTATATTATCCTTATTTTTGTATTTGCCTGCGCTCTTTATGACGATTCTATCCAAGACATAATTGTTTAATTCTGAAATTTTATCTAAATTTATCCTTCCATTTCTTAAAATGTGGGCAGCTGATTGATTGTTACATATTAAAGTAGCTCACAACCTGCGTATTGACACTTCAGTAGAATTGAATACTGAATATGTGTGAATAAGTTTTCCAAGTATAAATAAAATGGTTGATTCAGTTGTACGGACGTCTGGTCTAATATAACGTCTACCCTTTTGCTTTGAGAGAGAAATAAATCGGTTTACGGACATCGGTGGGCTCTCGATGACTCCAATAAATATGTTGGCACACAAAAAGTCCTTTTGAGAGTATTAGATGCGGTAGGGACGAGGCGATCTGTCCTTACGCCGAATATCTCACACGCGGTATTGATGATAACATTTTTTGTTTTATTTGTGACGCAGTTGTATTCTGACATGAATAGTAACCTAACCTATTGTTATAAGGCAGTAATGCCATTCTTTATCCGTGTAGTGACAGATTAAGAATACATAATGTCAGTACCCCATCTCAACCCGTTGGTGACGTAAAAGGCTACTGAGGGAGTAACCTTATGCAGACAAGACCAATACTCAATACTCAATCATTTATTGCTTCCATAATGTACAATTAGGTGGTTAGGTATAATGTAGGTTACAATTATGGACCCTGTCGGGCACAGCACTGCGAGAAAAGGAAAATTCGAAACAAACCCTATACCAAATTACCAACCCCTCTGGCCGTCCCCCCGCATTCTTTATAGGAGGCCCGATTTCTTTCTTTTAATATAATACACCATAGCATCACTTTTTCCCGGAGGGTTAGGCAGAAGCGCGTAGCTCCCACATTTCGCTATGCTAGGTCGCTATGTTTGGTCCTATGTAATAACCTAGTGCTAATAACCGGCCACATTACCAGACTCTGGGCTGACATTGAGAATTTTAAGACAGAAAAATCTAATACCCGACCTGGGGTTCGAACGTCAGACCCAGGTGTAGTAAAAGTTAACATTCAATACATATTTACCAATAAAAACCATCTAATACGCTACAGTTGACTTATTCCAATTTCTAACTTTCCGATACCTTTATTGGTTTCCGAAGTGAATATCTCTTAGTTCGTAAGCACTTAACAACTCTGTAAACACTTATAAAGTATGTAAGTAGATACTACTTAGCTGGTATCATTATAGATCTGAAATCAAAGTTCGTATATTTGTGTACTTGAAGGTGCTTATATCCTTACTAATATTTTAAATGAAAGAGCGATTATGATAAAACATGTCGAACCATTGCTAGAAAACCTGTTTTCAAATAAAAAACCGTATTCCAATCAGTTCACCTTTTTAAGAGCTACGGTGCCACAGACAGATACATCGCGTTCTAATTTATGAAACAACCCTCTTTCTAGGTTGGGGGACTCGGGGGTAAAAACTAGAAACAAAAAAATTAAAACCTGCTGAATAGTTTTGTCTGTTTTTGATTACATTTCTTTTCTTTCTCTCTTTCTCTTTTGACGATAAAACAACTGAATTGCTTTTCGGTCGAGTTTATTTGAGAGGCAGTTCATTGCTCAAAGTGTTTTATTTAGTTTAGTGTCTTCAAAAACCGCCCCGCCATTCCTCTGTTGCTTTTTTTTTACTTTTCTTTAGATTTTATTGCTCTTGATATATTTATCAGTTGTTAAAATTTAAAAAAAATATATCGGTATTTTTCTGGCGTATGTTTTAGTTAAATCTAGGTATCCACAAAATTTATTTTTGTTGTATGTATAATACCAACATAGATTTTAAAAATTAATTACCAACAAGCTATGGGCTATGTTTCTGATAATATATATTTTTATTTTATTTATTATAATAAAAATGGACGTTTTGTTGCTAATTTATTTATTATACACTCAGTACCTACATACATATTATAGAATACACTAACCCAAGAGACGAAAAACTGGAAATACAACCTTATACATAGTCTCCCAACTATTTTAGGCGTTTCCAACGATCGCGTTCAACTTTACAAAAATTCACCCGTAAATCTTTGCACCGAGAGCGATCTGTCAAACACGAGCTAACTAGCATGCAAGTCGGCAACTTGGCCAGACTTGGCAAGAGTTTGCCAAGTTTTTCGTCGTACAGGCACTCGCGTCATAACTTCATAGCTCTAGTGGTTAAGTTTTAGTTACTTTATATTCGTTGCTAGCTAGAACTTTGATGTGCAAACTTTATTTTTATTTTGCACTAGCTGACCCGAAATACGTCGTTCTGTCAAAAGCATTGACAGAGATGGACCGACGACCTGCTCAGAGTTGCGGATGGTGCTGTGGTTGATTGCAGGCGACACAAAATTGCTCGCAGTGGCCGAAATAAGGTGAGGCCTATGTCCAGCAGTGAGCGTCGTTGAGCTGATATGATGATAATAATGATGAAACCTTCTCTGGACTTCCACAAATAATTCAATCCAACTTTCATAATACTAGAAGTAGCGCGGGGCTTTGCTCCCGAAGTTCTTTATTAGGCCACTGCTCAGCTCCTATTAGCCCTTAGCGTGATGGTATATATAGCCTATAACCTTCCTCGATAAATGGGCTATCCAACACTAAAAAAAACAAACAAACTAAAGCTTTATAATATTAGTATAGATGAGAATTATCTAAAGTTGCATAGTTGTATATTGCGGCACAATATTTTATAGGCGTTCCAACAGAAATTAATCGGAATCTAATATGTAATTTGTATAACCTACACAAAAGTATATACGATAAATAAAGCCTATTTCTAGAACAAAGTCCGTACAAATATCTGGTTTTCTTTGATATTGGACTGGAATAGGGTATTAAACAATGGCCTATGTGGTAAATAAAAGGCACCGGATAATCGCCTTCGGCTAACCAATCCATTTTAGCGTTAAACGAGGCTCTAGGGAACACGAACAGTTGGTAGACCTGTCGGCAAATTAGTTGCTATGTGTAGGTATATGTGGTTGAACGAGGTATTATTGTAGATATAGATATAAGAGCGTATTTACAAACACAACGTCGCAATTTAGTGTTATATTTCGTGGTTTTCAATTTTTATAATTTAATCGAAGCTATATTTAAAAAAATCATTACCCTTCTATTTGGCTTCAGCGTAGTCGGGTAAAAATATGTTTGCTATACTTTTTAGAATTACGTGAAACTGTATTATAAAGTAAGTATACGTAATGCTTACAGTTATTATACTATAAAAATAACGCCTTGCAAGTTTCCAATAATAATAATATAATATAATATTCTACCACATTCACACAGCGCCATCTAGTCCCAAAGTAAGCAATTATATTTGCTTGTGTTATGGGTAGGTACTAAACAACTGATATACTACTTAAATATTTTTTATATATATTTATATATTATAATATGTATTATTATATACATACATAATATAGATAAATTACACCCAGACACAGAACAAACCTTCATCACACAAAGATTTGTCCTGGGTGGGGATCGAACCCACGACCTCCGGCTTAGCAGTCAGGGTCACTAACCACTAGACCAACAGGCCAGTCTATTAAGCCAATGTGTTATTTGCATATAAATAAAACTGTAAACGCAATGATTACTTATCTTTTAACTTTTCACATAATTCTAAAAACATAACATATTTTTAAAATATAGCTCCGATAATATAATAAAAATTGAAAACCACGGAATTTGACACTAAATTGCGACTTTGCCACTCTGTTTGTAACTACGCTCTTATTATTAAACCAGCATATCAGAAACGGCAATTTCTAGATTAATACAGCGCTTTTTTGTTCGTCTTTCTTGGTAAAACATGTCTTGTGTCTGGGTGTAATTTATCTATAATATGTATGTATTTACAAAAAAAAATGTATTTAAGTAGTATATCAGTTGTTTAGTACCCATAACACAAGCAAATATAATTGCCTACTTTGGGACTAGATGGCGCTGTGTGAATGTAGTAGAATATTATATTATTATTATTTCACAATAACGAATATCTCATTTTTAGTCATCACAATTTACATATTTTTTCATCCGGGATTGCCTGCATTGAGTTATTAACGTATCTGTGTTACGGACTTGCGGACAAACCGCCGCCTTCCGTATAGATAATGAAAATTGTTGGATATCCGATATTTTCGGGTACGGCGAGATATCTCGTTGATTAGAAGCGGGCTTTTTAATTATTAAAAAGGTTGGGTGTTTTATTAGTCTCTGCAATTGCCATGCCGTGATTCCGGTTATGGTGTTCGGTTCCGATAAAATGTATTTCGTAGTTGTGTATTCGATTTTCAGGGTACAACTTTGTGTGACCTACTGAATATAGTGCCAAATTATTTTTCTACATTCTAATCTCCCAAAGCCATTTGTCCAACCATCGGAGAGTCCTCCACCTGGTCATAATTTACCATGGCTTATCTGGAAGTCTTTAAATAGACTTCGGACACAGGTTGGCCGAACTAAGGACAATTTGGCCAGGTGGGGTTATTCAGATGTCTCCAACTTGGAGTGCAAGTGTGGCGCCGTTCCTCAGACAATGGCCCACGTGTTATCATGCTCTGCGTGCCCGAACAACTGCACGCAGGAAGATCTGATGAGCGCAACTGACGGTGCAGTGGCCGTGGCTAAATTTTGGGCTGATACAATTTAAGAGGATTTGCTGTCGACACGATAAGAAGATTTTTCTACATTATATTTATTATTTTTATGTTATTTATTTAGAAAACCAACGTATACAATAGTAGCTTATATTAGTTTGTTTCAAAATATCATGGGATCAAGAAGAATAAAATTGGTAGTTACTCAAAAAAATATCTACGGGGCTTCGCTTCCTTGGCATTTTGTTTGGCCACTAATCAGCTCCTATTGGTCATAGCGTGATGTTATATAACCTATAGCCTTCCTCGATAAATGGGCTATCCAAAACTAAAGGAATTTTTCAAATCGGACCAGTAGTTCCTGAGATTAGCGCCTTCAACCGAAGAAACTTTTCAGCTTTATAATATTGAGTATAGATTACACAAATATTTGTCGCGGTTAAGAATCGAACCTATGACACTCAATACGGTGATGTTAATCTACCGGCCGCCATATTGACAGTCAGTCGCACCACAGTATTGGTACTTCGCCGTCTATATAGCTCTTTCTCTGTCCTATACCCTATTCATCAGTAACCCATTAAGTCCCACTGCAGGGCTCGGGTCTCCTCTCCTCTAACTAGAGAGCTGAGAGGGTTTAGGCCATAAACCACTCACGCTGGCCTAGTGCGGGTTGGTGGATCAGACATACTCAAAGAATTTTTTCTATTGTATGTGGGTTTCCTCACGTTGTTTTCCTTCACCGTTAGCAGACGGTAAGTCACTTGACTAGTACATATAAATTCCACAAAGTGGAATCGACATTGGTACTGCTGGTCGGGATCGAACTCGGACCGCGTGATTTGCACGCCGGTACCTTATCCATTCAGCCACCATCGCTTATTTATCCATTCAGCCACCATCGCTTATTTATCCATTCAGCCACCATCGCTTATTAATGTAATACCCTATTACATTTACCTATATTTCCTATTCTTACATCAGCAATGAATTCAGAAAGTTTTCCATTTGAAAACTATACCTATGCAAAGGAGTCTATTTTCCTATTGTACACAGAGCTTGGTATCTCAGGCGTTAGTCTTGGTACTTCAATATTATTGTCTCGCTAAGTCGGCTTAACATTGTAATATGCAAATTGTCTTGTAAAGCTCCAAATTATTCTAACAGCTATAGGTTGGGTGGTTTTATTGTGTGGTTAGTTCTGTCTGATGACCACTGTGTAGGTATTGGTCAGATTTATTTATACTATTTTGTGCTTATCGGATAGAATTATTACATATTTACTGATATGATGATGATGTCCACTGCTGGACATAAGCCTCACAGCCTTACCTACTTTCCGCCACAGCGAGCGATTTTGTGCCGCTTGCAACCAACGGCCACTCGCAACTTAAAGGTCTATGTAGTGGGGAAAATCTAGGTATATTCTAGAAGAACATAAAATATGCCTATCATTTGAGACGTTTTATTTTATTTTTACACTTTTGAAATGGAAAACTAACTGCGGCATTACCTTAAAGTAATTTAAAATACTACCCAATCGAAACCGCACTATAAGCAAGTATAGAATAAATTTAATCTTAGAATAAGCTACTTCTAAATTTAGTTCTGTTTCTAGTATTCAATTAAGACTTCGTGCGTCACACAAGCTAACTTCTCGGCTCTTCAACGACTTATAATAAATTAGATTAAAACCAACAAAAATATATTCTTTTCAAAAAAAAGAGAAGATAAAGATAATAAACGTATTATTCTAAATGAAAGATTACATTTCGCCAAGAAAAAAACCATCTCCACCATATCAAGTGGTAAAACAAACAAAAAATTAAACAACCTATTCTTGAACTTAATAAAATTTACATAGGGTACTTTAAATGACCGTAACGCAGCATAAGTGCGGGTAGACAACACTTTCAATTAAGATGGGTAGTGATAAGTACGGAAGCTTTCTCCTTAATGGCACTATAATGTATATTTCAGTCTTTTTCAGCTCTCTGTTGTATTAAAAACTATTTTTGCGCGTGAAAATTATTGTAGTTGGAGAAAATATTCTAGGCAGCGGAGATGAACGAAAGTGAAGATATATTATCTCTTTATAATGAAAGTAGCCTCGGAATTGAATTTTTGTAACGTAATTATTTGTTGTTGATCTGTGGGTGAGTGTAGTTTATTTAATACTTAACAGGTATCTTTTTGTTGTTATGAAATTATATTAGTTAGAGCTGACGAAATATTTGTGGCATAATTTTGGGATTTTTATATGAAATGTTTCCAAGTGCAATATTTGTCTTACTGACTTCACACTGTATGTAATACTACTTTTAATACGAATACGAGTTTAAACTCTATTATAATAACATGAGGACATTTCATTCCAGAAATTAGTTAAAATAACTTGAAACTACTAAAAACTAAAATTTAATCAAATAATATTTAATCAGCAAACGTTTGTATGTCGCCTGTGCCAGCCCTGACTGTTCCAACTTCCTCAGTGTACACTGTCGGACAAGAATATTGACGCAATTCGCGAGCACCTAATATAATTAAATATTAATGAAAGGAAGTGTACTCGAGGATGAGATGTTATTTGAGAATTTTGCATTATGTTCTATTTCATAAGTTCTGGGACTTTTGACTTTATTAAGGAAAAAGATAATTCTAAATGTCAATTAAGTTTAATAAAGTTAATTTGAAATGGTCAATATTATTTATTATTAAGTTTTAAAAGATTAGAAAATATTTAGTACTTACTGTTATTATTATTTTATGCCGAACATGTTAAATTTTTAGCGAAAAGAATGACACTTTTAAATACAGTTTAAATTTTTGTGTTTTTTCTCTAATTTTTATTTAGGTGAGTAGTTCAACAAATGCTCAACAATAGTTAAGCAAAAATATATAAATCAAAAATACAAAACGAACTCTAAAATTTTATTAAATCGAATCTATTCATCGAAATGTCATTTGTCGAGAAACTCTTAACACACTGAATACATTTTCTAAGAAACATAACCACTACAAACTAACGTAATCAACATAAATTATAAATTTCCTTTCATACACGTTCTAGAC
This sequence comes from Laspeyria flexula, assembly GCA_905147015.1. Taxonomy (NCBI): domain Eukaryota; kingdom Metazoa; phylum Arthropoda; class Insecta; order Lepidoptera; family Erebidae; genus Laspeyria; species Laspeyria flexula. Next base: position 1,584,588 of record LR989974.1, read on the forward strand.
AGGCACGATACCGATCAAACATTAAATTTGTCGATACACGTGCCTTGTTTGCTATTGTGATAAAGCGACGCTTGAATGCACATGCCGTTGTGACTTGAGCAAACTGAATGGGGTACGTACGACGGGCCTCAAGTGTACATGATTAAGTAGGGGTGTCACGTAAGTGATATCAGTTGGTTTATTAAATTTAGGCTTTCCACGATACAGGCTTGTTTATTAAGTCAAAATAAACTGTAAGTGTGACCCCTGTTTGGAATTTCTAAGCCTCTTTTAAATCCTTCCATCTTTTCCGGTTTTGGGCAGTGAGAGTCCAATTGCTGTCTTTGAGTTGTGTTCTCCCACTCTCACTTGAGTTTGCCTATTCTTTTGGCTACATCAAAGGCTTTGCTTTTGCGTCTAGTCTTATCCATTCATTTGTTTTTCTGTCCCTCAGCCTGTACGTACAAATTACGTACTAATTTTCAAGTATTGAAAAAAGTTATAAAGTATGCTTGCTGTCTTTAATTTAATGGATTTAAAAACGAGACATCTCTTAAGACGCCCGTGAGATCAAATTTATGTATAATTATGACAATGGCTCGCCTCTATTTTCATGTAACGACGTGCAGAGCCCAGCAGTTGGACTTAATGGGTTGCTGATGAAGAAAGCTAGCGAAAAGCGTGTGTGATGCACTTCTGTCTACCCCTTTAGAAAAAAAAGCGTGAAGTTACCTAAGTATACAGTTCACAAAATACATAAAATTAGGTCAAAAATGTTACAACTTGTATACGTATGAATATTAAATGTCTCAAACATTTGGTTTATACGTATGAAAAGTATCCCCTAAAAAATGAAAAGTATACCAGTAACACCCTAAACAAAATTAATAAAGTAAAAGTCGTATAGTCGAGACGTATACATATATATTATATAAGCCTACACAAGGAGAATTTCTTCACAAAATACATTAAGAATGTCTGAAAATTTGCAAAAGTTTGAGTATGAATTATTGCTGGAAGTAATCTGAGGCACGAACGTCGCAGATATATAATACTTGTGCAATAAGTAGGTAAGCAGAGCCGCTGCCATTTGCCAAATGAGCGTTCTTTAAGTAACAACGGGCTTATGCAAACCTCTGAGAAACGTTTTAAGAAAATAGTAATTAATGTTCGCGAGACTTTTAAGACAGTAGATTTTACAGTTTGTTTCTTTTGACGATTCACGAAAGAAAAATATGAAACCCATATAGAATTGTTTGTTGTCTGCTTGTAATTTTCTACTATTAGGAATATATAGGATGCGACAGAGGTTTAAAATCATGAAATTTGACAAGAAAGCAAGGTCTCAAAGACCATACAAAGGAGAAAATCGTTAATTTGTTGTTATATCACATTATGTATACAAAACTTTTATAAAATTTAATTCGTAGCTAGATTGTGTGCAAAAATATAATATTTAAAAAGACAAATGTACTTTGCCTTCTCTGAATTTCGACATTCGATTAGTCGGTTTTGATGTCACTGTCAAATGTAAGGAAATTTAGATAGTGTTGCTGTCACTTTCAAGCATTTGACAGCGACATCAAAACCGACTAATCGAATGTCGAAAGTTTATTTTGCCCTATATTTATTAATTACTTTACTATAACAAAAAACGGCAATGGTGACCGCACGCAAATACGAGTTTGATTCCGACTGACAATTCCAATGTGGATTTTTAAATGTACTATTCATGTGACATACCATCTACTAACGGTGAAGGAAAACATCGTGAGGAAACCACATACCTACTCTAGAAGAAATTCTAAGAGTGTGTCTGATCCAGCAACAGCATAGCAGAGGGACAGTAATGGGTTGCTACTATTTTTATTATAACAGAAAACTGGCTACAGAAAAATGTCGTAGGTAATATAACTAACGTGACGTCTTATAGAATTGTGTAGGTACAATGTAATATTTATACGGTATTCTTTACAAAGGCTATCTTAAAAGAATTGCTGATGTTAAGGGTCGCTATACAGGACCGTTTCTCATTGCTTTTATTTACGGCTATAACCTACGATTACGGTATAATAAATAAAATATCTACTAGAAATCTTTGACGGTTTTCTTGTGCGGACGGGTACATTTTTTTATGGACAAAAGACTCTCAAGGACGAGGAATTATTATTATTTGTGGGGCTAGAAACAGTCAGCGGCCTCTTTGCTACCTTGACCAAGATTGAACTTTTGTAGAGCCCTTGGTTTATAATTCTCTGCTGAGTCCTGTAGAAACTAGCAACTTCTAGATGTTCTAATCAGAAAGATTCTGTCATCAGGTTGCACTTGGTGCTGTCCTAAATGGATACTTATTTTGTGCATGAGTGGTCTACATGAGCAGAGGACATTCATTGCAGTTTCCTCCGACTTGAAAATCTGCACATTTTGAACTGGTTCAGGCCGAGTTTACATAAACATATAGTATTTTAGTTTGCAATGTCTATTTGTAGCTTTGAACCTATTGAGTTGGGCAGCTCTTTGGTACACTTTCTATGGTGTCCCTCTATAGGTGCTAGCAGGACGAGGAAACAAGACGTGCTATGTGGTCACAGCTCTCTCTTTACGAAAGAAGAATATAAAAGAATATAGAAAGAAAGGCAAGCGCTGGATGGGAGGAGCCGCAAATCGTGCTCAGTGGCGAGGCCACTATTGCAGAGGTCTATGTCCAGCTGCGGACTTGTAAAGGCTGCTGATAATGATGATTCTACAAGTATAAACGGCCATTTGAATACGAGAGCTGAAAAGCTCAGAATCCCGACATTCAACTTCATTTTATCGAATTCAAATGTCGATTTTGATATCGCTATCAAATGTTCGAATGAGCCACCATACTTTGATTTCAAAGTACGCTCTGTGTATTAATGGTGTCTCCTGTACTTTATTCTTTCTCTTTTCATCCATGTAGTTCCTTACCACGTATATACATGAAACAGGACACGTTCCAACTTATCCTACACATTATGGCGGCGATAAAATCACGGTGGACGAACGTTTTGAGTTTTTACTAGCACGTGTCTCGTAAGACAAGCGTCAAACATTTTTTATGTGGTCACAGAGTTTTATGGGAATTGTAAATTTGAATGTTTTGTGGTGATTTTCTGAAACAGCTGAATTTTATTCGAGTAATATAATAATAATAATATTCTAGTCCCAAATAAAGCAATTATATTTGCTTGTGTTATGGGTACTAAACAACTGATATACTACTTAATTTTTTTTTTTAGTTAATACATTACACCCAGACACAGAACAAACCTTTATGCTTATCACAAAGATTTGTCTTGGGTGGGAATCGAACCCAAGACCTACGTACAAGGCGTAGCAGTCAGGGTCACTAACCACTAGACCAACAGGCTAGTCAAAGCTGCAGCAAGTGTGTTTTTTTAACTAGAAAGGGACACTTCAATTGTATTTATTTGTATAGAAGGTATAGATATAATTATTTAAAAAACCGGCCAAGAGCGTGTCGGGCCACGCTCAGTGTAGGGTTCCGTAGTTTCCCGTCCGTTAGACGTGCCAGAAGTTTTCGATGGTAATTTTGAATTGCGAGAACCTATTTTAATAATTATTTTTTTGTTTGAAAAAAGATACGTTCAGGATAATAAAATATTATGTAAACGAAGTTAAAAAAAAAATACGGGCAAATGAAACTTGACCTCTGGATTGTATAGGCGCTCATACGATTCAGGGACCAAATTATATTGGTTAACTGCAGTTTCCATCTGTTGTTTCCATCCAAGTTCAAAATAATTTTCCTAGAAAGTCCTTATAAAGTTCTACTTTTCAGATTTTTTTCGTATTTTCTAAACTTATGGTTCAAAAGTTAGAGGGGGGGGGACGCTTTGTTTTTTACTTTTGGAACGATTATTTCCGAAATTATTGACATTATCAAAAAATGATTTTAGTAAACCCCTATTCATTTTTAAATACCTTTCCAACAATATATCACACATTAGGGTTAAAATTAAAAAAAAAAACACTTCCCACTTTACATATAGGGGGGCTACCCTAATAAAACATTTTTTTCCAATTTTTATTTTAGCACTTTGTCGGCGTGATTGATACACATATTGGTCCCAAATTTCAGCTTTCTAGTGCTAACGGTCACAGAGATTAAGCGAGGACGGACAGACGGACAGACAGACATGGCGAAACTATAAGGGTTCCTAGTTGACTACGGAACCCTAATAAAAACGTTTATTGAAAGAAAAACACATGTTCAGCATAAAACATGTAAAAACTAGCTAACAATACCAAATCTCAGTCTGACTTGCGAGTTTTTCATAAAGTTATTACAAAGATTTAAATTATTTATTTTCTATTTATTTTATCAAATAAATTTACAGCCACGTTTCATGTGTAATTATTTAGAGATTGAAATCAATTTTATTCGATAGATTTATTTGAAAATCTCTCGTTTACATTCAATCGAGATTTGAACACATTCGATATTAATTTGTCGATACGTACGTGATTTAAAATCGTTTATTCGTGAGTGTTTCTGTTTCAAATTTTGTTCTAAATGTTATTTTATGTAACGTTTTGAATATTTCGGACAAAGAGAACATTTTGGCAAATAAATATTGAAGACTTAGATTTGCTAGTAATTACTGGCCGCACCGACTCGCATTTTGCTATATTTCTAGCTCATTCTAGCACTTACTAGTGGTTCCCAAAGTGAAAATTCAACCAAACTTTGACAAGAAATTGTTTGGTAATATTAGTAAGGTTTTAAACGATCTTAACATATACTTATAATTGAAAACCTATTGTTTACACGACCCGGGAATCGACTAAAGACCCACAACTCCGTATACCGAATCAGTAACGGCGCCATTTAGTTTTTTTTTCATACAGTGTAAAGAATAGTTATTTTTTAAGTTCCACAAATAAAGCTAACAACTCTGCTGCAAGAAGCAAGCATATTTTTGATTTTGAACTAAACACCTGTTCAACCTAAATTGAACTTAGTGATATAAGAAACAGAGTAGAATTTCCTTCGGTACAAGGTTTAGTTAGCCAAGCCATCGCGAATGCCGTCTGAAGTAAGGCTTGTTAAAAATTCACTTGACAGAAGGCGACTGTGGGAGTTCCTTAGCTATTTATCAAACGAGTCGGTATACGACTTAGATGCTGCAGTAAAACGTTTACTATTGTTAACTCTGTGTATAGTAGAAGTTTTCAAGAGGCTTGGTATATTCTGACTTTTGTTTCGGACATTATCACGTTTTCTGTGAAAAAAAAAACAAATTCAATATAATTTATTCTAATCCTTACTTATCTGGACTTATTATGGGAAGATTTAATTATACCTATTATTTTAGTATGCATCTCGGCTATTGGCTAGGCATATTTACTACGCGGTCAAGTCAATACAACTAATTTTTGTGAATTTGTTTATTCATCTTCTCGGCCGAATATAAGAAGTACATTCTAGTAGAGAATATTTAAAGGGAATATCAATTAAATGAATGCTATTTAAATTGCTTCGTTACACTTCTGTAGCGCTTGACGTATTTCATTGAGGATACTGACAATATAATTATGTCATTTCAAAAAAGGTTTTATAATGTGTTAGTGGTATTTATAGTATGTTATGTATGATTTGAAAGTTTCGAAAGACGAAATAATATTCTTTTATCGAAACCAGTTTCGAATTCAGAATGTTTTTTCTTTTACCGAAACCAATTTCGTAAGAAGAAATATTATTCTTCTTCCGAAACTGGTTTCGAAACTTGGTTTCGTACGCGGCCGAAGGGAAACAAACAATTATTTTCTTAGACTACGATATTTTGTACAGCTCTTCAGCTTTATAATATTGATCCGATTTGAAAAATTATTTTAGTGTTGGATAGCCCATTTATCGTGGAAGGTATATAACATATAACATCACGCTACGGCCAATAGGAGATGAGCGGTGACCAAATAAAAAACCCGACAGCGAAACTCCGCGTAATTTCTAATATTTAATAACTAGCTGTGTTATTCCATGGGACATAACATAGTAAGTGGAATGTGGGTGTGATGATCTCTGCCAACCCCTATGGAGAAAAACCGTGACGCTACCTGTGACCCATGATACTTGTGTTTGCAACCCCAACGCAAAAAAAGAGTGTAATTATAATTATGCTCAATGATGAAAATAACACATTTGGTACCCCATCAATGGGCTCACCTTGACGAACTTTCCTTAACTTCGATGATCGGGTTTGGTACCCACAGAACAGACAGGTTAGGTTAGTAATATCTATTATTACACATCGGTATTGTATAACATATCCTATTGAACCAAAAACTTAATTACAAAAGTTTTAATTAGACATTTCCAATTTTATTTAAACTTTTTGTGTTTGGGGTTTGGGCAAACGAAACTTTTATTTTATATTATATTGAAAGTGTCGAAAACATCACGTTGTTTTAGAAAATTTTGGATATGTAGCACAAAGTGTAAAGTTTGTAACTGTTGACCCAATTGCCTTTCAAAAAGGGATATTGGTAATTGAAAAATTAAAATAGCTTGTTCCCATGCCCCCATTGCTCTGAACGAAGGAATGTCTCGATATCGAAAGCTCAATGTGGTAATGGAGATAGCGGCAAAGAAATTTATTGATTGAAAAAAAAAGTAGGGACATCATCATTATTGTCACATCAGCCCAATGATGTCCACTGATAGACCTAGTTTCCGCCACTGCGAGCGATTTTGTCCCACTTGCAACAATGGGGAAACCCGATGTCAATATTGGCTTTTTTATACTCTTCAGTTTTGATTTGGTAATTGGAAAGCGCAGCGTAGGACTGCCCCCCACCATTCACCAGACGGACTGACGGCCAAGGTTGCAGGTGGCCGTTGATTGCGGCACAAAATCGCTCGCTGTGGCGGAGATTAGGTGAGGCCTATGTCCAGCAGTGGACGTCATTGGTCTGATATGATGATGATGACCATCTCCCATAATTGCTGGTGCATACCTCTTTTTTTTTGCCCTGACTTCGCACGGATGCAATTTATTGAAATATTCTAAACAAAACCTTGTGTACGTACAAGGTTTTGTTTAGAATATTTCAATAAATACACAGTCAAACTGTCAATATGAATGACATCAGATGAACCACAAAAGCTCCCAATATCCTCATCTTATTTAATAAAGCAGTTATTCAAATCAAAGGGCACATACTTCCTGGAAATCCTAAATAAATAACATACTGAGGATTCTCAGTGAATTCCCGCCCACGACTTATTTAGGTAAGTAGCTATCAACGTACTCGATTTCACTTCTAAGTGACGCAAAATACTTCAATTCCCAATGACAGGGCTATTACCCAGTGATTTCGAAGTAACAATCCTTTCCTCAGACAACCTCGCGACCTCACCACCATCTACCATCTCTCTCACTCCTGATGATATTTGATACAACAGAACGAGACAGGTGATGGTTTAGTGACGTTCGTATGAGAACTAGAATCAATACTACATGTACCAAGAACATGCTGCTTACGTCGTCATGAATAATGTATGTCGCAAAATTAGGGCTATAGTGTACAATTTGGATTTTGATTTAAATGTTTTCCACGCGACATTGTAGCTTACTACCACGAAATAGAGTTTAAAATACTTTTTGATTATAAATTGCTTATACTTATTTTGTTATTAAACGCCTGCAACTTTTTGCTGCTCAAAGGCATCCTGTTATTTTAAAGTTCCAGTTTTAATACGCAAAATTGTACCAACTTTTGCATTTTGTGCTCATTTTAAACTATTCGCTGGTACCAAACTGCTTCCAAATTATTTGCGGTTTACCTTAATTCAAAACAGCTTAACCTGCCGTGCAGTTTTGCAGTTTATATGCATAACGACTTTGGACCATAGCCGACATTAAAATGTAAACGAAAATATTCTACGACCACTGGGACCTTAGTTTATAATCTTTTGAATCCCATACCTCAGAACTTTAGGGTCTAAGTGAAACGGATGGCTTTCACGTACCTTTGTGAAGCAACTTTGGCTGGCAATTTTGCGAAATGACCGGGCAGAGAGTGACGTCATAAAGTAAGGTTCAACTACCCCCTATCTTTGGGTTGGCAGTAAAAAGTTGGATTATCTATTGAACTTTGTAACTTGTGTGTTGAAGGGCGAAGTGTCTGAAGAACTAATAAAATAAGGGTAAGGAACGTTACTTGTCATTTTTCCGATGTCCCTTTATGACTAAAGTTTTGTTCAAACGGTGCTTTAATCCGGTTTTGTCGATGAGAAAAAATTTAATCAACTTATGATTGGTCATACCAATCATAAATTGATTGTACTTGATGTTATCAGCCTTCATGGGCCTTCTGTATAAAAAAAAAGATGCATTCCTCGAATAGCACCCAGTCGAATCCCACCTATCGTATTTGAATTCTATTAGGAATTTTTAGGTGCGATTCGAGCAGGTGTGAGCATCAAAAAATATCTTTATTTTCAAAATTTCAGTGGCATTGAATTATGAATCACAAGCACTGCTGCTAATTGCCACGTAGTCTCTTCCCCTACTAAACGCATCCTAAACAAATTTGGCATTCGATAAATCCACGAAAATTTCCAAAACCCCAAACAGCCTGCCTTTCAGCCTTTTAAATAAATTACCGAAGATTTTATCATCCTATCAGCATTTATGAGCAATTCCCATAAGTGTAGCACGACGGGTCTTGAGGACCCCCGGGATCTCGAAGGTTGTTATTCAAATCCAGACGCACGTAATTGTCCCGTTATGCGAATTTCCGACATGCGGTGCTAAGATTAATGTGTGCTTACCCCCGATCGTTGCGCCAAAAAATAGCTTTTTTATGTGGACTTCAAATGAATGAGTAATTGAAATAAATGATCGGATCCATTTCCGTTGGCAAGTCGGCGTTTTGATAAATTAGTTCATTCCTTTTGTTAATTTTTTGTTTATTTTATGATTTTTATGCCAGTTTTATTGTTTTTTGTAACGGACTTTTAATTGCTTTATTCTTTTGGTTACCTAACTGTAATTATTTATTTTTCATTAGACTCTAAGAAGAACCTAAGCATGATATAGGGTTAAGGTGTATTTGCTGACGTTTCATTTTGATATTCAATTCGAATTTTCAAGTACAATTTCATCTAAGTCGTTTTAATATGCTGCATTTGTATGGAATGTCTGCGGCAAGGTCACAGGCCATAGGAGAATTGGCTTGATACCTTTATGGCTTTATATAACACTAGAAGTCACGCGGGGTTTCGCTTCTTTTATTTGGCCACTGCTTATCTCCTATTGATCGTAGCGTGACGTTATATAGCCAATAACGATGAATGGGCTATCCAAAATTATAATTTTTATAATTTTTCAAATCGGTTCAGTAGATACCGAGATTACCCCCTACTTCACAAACTCACAAACTTTACCTCTTTATAATTTTAGTATAAATAAGTAAATGACTAATTGATTGATTGTAATTTTTTTCTTTATCATTGGCCTACCGTAATCCACTATTAAACCCGAACCCTGCCAAACAAAAGAGTTTCAACATAAACAATATATCATAATACGTACATAGGTATACCTGCCTCGTCTACAAACCTAACTTCACGTCTCACGGCCTCTAATCTCACACTAATTACTTTTACTACGACGGATTCCACGTTTTTTTTTGTGTATAAACACTGCTACCTTCAATAGTCTTTCAAAACTTTACACTTGCTTTCAACCGCTAAATACGAAACATCGTAAGTGCACTAAGTAGAGCTAGGACCTCAAATACTAGCCCACCTGACTGCAATGAAAACCCTTGAGTTTTATGCTCCGTATATGAACAGTGCCGTCTATGCCGTCTTATATAATCTGTATAACTAGTGTAGGGTTGCCAGCCTTGAATTAAAAAAACTGGGATTCGAGTGAAATGTCAGCATTAAAACAGGACTTAAATCTTCATTTCTACCCATAAATGTCCCACTGCTGGGCACGGATCTCCTCCAAAGAACATGGAGGGAATTTAGCCTACTATACCACGCTGGCCAGATGGGTTGGTATAGGGTTTGTTTCGAATTTTCTTTATCTCGCAGTGCTTTTGTCTGCTTATGGTTACTCCCTTAGTAACCTTTTACTACACCTACGGGTTAAGGTGGGGTAGTGACATGACAATATGTTTTTTATAAACCTATTGTTACTGATCTGGTATGGACGACGCAAAAAGAATCATCTAGGTTACAAAGTAACACTTATGAAAGTCACACATGAATGTAACAGGTTATCCGAAAAATATTGTTATCAAATTTCAGCCTACGACCAGTTCACTAACGGAGTGGAGCTATGAGAAGAACTGGCAAAAAACAGTCCCATTAAAGTACAAACCTACAATTTTATTATGATTTGTACAACAAAATTGCCGTATGTCTCGATGCTTTCTGTAACAATACTTAATTCACACAACACCTCTGACTTTATTTCGTGTCAGACCTGACCATGTCCTGATAAAACAGTACGTTTGGCGACTGTAATCCACTGACACATATACAGGGCTCCGGTGACACAAATGTCAGTGCTCGCACGGACGAATGTTTACCGAGTCCGTTTGTCGTAGAACATTATCTTTTCCACGTTATTTTCTAAAGGTATTTAGGTGTTTCAATTGTAATGGGATCAAAAAATGTGTAATAAAATAATGAAAGTATGTATTTCTAATTACTACTATCCGTGTAGTGAGGGATTAAGAAGAATACTTAATATCACTACCCCATCTCAACCCGTGGATGTCGTAAAAGGCGACTAAGTACCCTTGTGCAGACAAGAGCATTGCAAGAAAAGGAAAATTCAAAACAAACCCTATACCAACCCGTCTGGCCCGCGTGGTATAGTAGGCTAAATTCCCTTCACAATATTTGGAGGAGACTTGTACCCAGCAGTGGGACGTTTGTGGGTTTAAAGTATGATGATTTAATTGGTTAATGTGGGTATGTTATGTTTCGTACACTCGTAGATGATGTGAATGTGCAAATGAAATCAAGGGACATAATAATTATGAACAGAAGAAAAAGAAAAAACAAAAGAACGTATAAAATAATATTTAAAATTTAATACTATATGGCCAGTCTTACACAGAAGGCCGTAATTAATACAAAATTAAACCAAGGAGGTCAAATCAAGGAGGCAGTCATATACAAAGGATATCTCAGCTTGTATTAACGGGAAATAGACGTAGTTATGGACAGATAAACCAATATCTAATCTCTTGAGTAGGCTTATGTCCAGTAGTAGACGTCCTACGGCTGATATGATGCAGCCAATACCTAACATTCTAAATGTAACGCTCTACTCATCCGCTCTCTATGGAATTCCACATAGAGATAGTTTAAGACAAGAAGGAGGATTATTGTTTATCGACATATTAACCAAGCAATATTGAGATTCAGAACCTTGTATTCCTAAAAAAGTACGAACTTGAATCTACATTTTATAATCAAAACAATAAAAGTTATGACATAAATTCTTTCTAAAAGTGTGTAATAATTCATATATTCTGGGCATAATAAGGCGTGTTCACACGGCGTATGGAACCGCAGCGATACCGCAAGGGGGCCGCAGCGACACTGTCCGTGAATACTAAATAAGCCGTGATGAAACTTTGAGGAAAATAAAAAATAAATTTGAAGCCGTTTTTTGTAACTCCACTCGACTCATAATGACACCTAACTTTAATTAATGTAGTAGATAATTCCGGGTTTTTACCTTCAGTACACATGCCTTTTAGATGTTTTTTTACTGAAGTTGTTGGGTATGTGGTTACCGCTAGGTTTGGACATTGTCGGTGTTTCAGAGACGACTTCTCTTTGTAGTATGTATCACTTTAACCAAGTTGGTTCGATGATCGATCATCACTGTGGACTAATTCTTTTTTTATAAAAATACTTGTCACTAAAAATAAACATAACATAACATAGCATCACGCCTTTTTCCCCGAAGGGGTAGGCAGAGGTGTTTCACACCCACATTTCGCCAGCTATGTTTGGTCCCATGAAATAGGGGGCGAGCCTATTGTCATCAACCGGGAACATTTGTTTACCAAAATAAAAATAAAAAATTGTAAAAATGTATCTAAGTATCTCCATTGCTATACTGAAATTTTCATTTTGCATGTTGCAGTTTGAATTTATGGGCCACAAATTTTTACTTATTTTCAATTTAGGAAATGGCGGCTTTTACACTGGTCAGGCTTATTTTAGAGATATTTCCTATAGACTATGACTCTATGACGTATTGTTAATGGAACATAAAGCCTTTTTTACTTCACTCCAATTTTTACTTAACTGAACACCGCGGTTGGTCGTGATAAAATACGTTATTAGTTCTTTAAGGAGCTCCTATTTTTCTCTCGCAAAAAATCCTCGTAAAAGTTAATTAATTCATTCAAATAAATGAAGTACTTCCGTATTTCACAATTAAAAGATGTTCGGGAAAATTCATTTTGAAAAAAAAAACGTGTCAATGAAAGTCCAGTGATGTTGTGCACAGCTCCTTGACAATTTTTTAGTTAATTGAAGAATACATTGATGAAATATTTGGTGAATAACCAAATCTTTTTTTTAGACATAGCTTATTGTACTGGAACTAAATAAAATAGTTTTTCCAAGTGTACCAAAGTTTGCGTGTTTGTTTTTCTTTAAACGGGTAAGGAAAAAATATGTTTTCGAAAGCCATAGTTGTGGTAATTATGTTTATAGTTTTAATTAATATATTTATAGTGCCCTAATTAGCAAGCATTTTTTTTTTTTTTTAATCTTTGTACCTGGATTTTTTGAAGAATGCAATGTAAGCTAAAAGGCTAGCTCGTGATGGATACAAAATGTCCAAAATACCTAAATTTTGCTTGAAATCAAAATCGAACTCACACATTAGCATACCGAAATCCTCACAACCCAAAAATATCCTTCTCACAATAAGGAAAGTTCCCCAGTCTGACTAAGTCAGAATAAGTCGGACAAATTGTACACGGAACATATCTAAAGGCCTTAAGTAGGATCACCCAATGTTTCCCCGATAGTAAACAACTCTATAGGAAACTGCAAAGGATCACAGTGAGCAGGGTGTGACGCTCGTAAAAGTCCATAGTTCGATTCCCGGTGAGTTTTTTACGAGCACATTTTATATAGATAGGTTTACGTGTGGACTTTGACTAGAGTTACTGCGAACTCATGGGATATTAAAACGTTGACGGCGCTTTGTTGGTGTTTTCTTTAACATAACAGTGCGAGTTTTTTTTAAACTGTATTTCAAGATATTGTCACTAGAGGCCGTAATTTTTATTACATGTACAAGATGGCGCCACCAACGTTAGGATAAATACAATTCTTTGTGTTCGCATTTTTAATGGAAGTCCACCAATATCGTCCTTTATTCAAATACAAATTTTCGTTCTAATCGTTAGAACCATTTCCAAGATACCAAACCAAAATTCGACATTTTGATTTTATAATAAAAGTATATATTTTTTTTTATTGCCTAAAGTGGCAGACGAGCAAGCGGCCCACCTGATGGTAAGTAGTTACCGCCGCTCATGGACGTTGGCAATGTTAGGGTCACAGCCAAGCCGCTGCCTACCTTTGGAGAATAGCTCTCTTGAAACCTTGTTTGAAGAAGATATTTCCAATTTGCATATTACGTTATACTCCTGATACGCATATAATACAGTATTTATATTATCTAACAACAAAACAAATCACACATTTATTCCTTCCCCTCTTATCGCTACTAAATAAAACAAGATTATTCCGAAAAATGGTCATCAATGTCTCCAAAATGGCCACTTGCAGTGCATAGGATTGTCGAGGACGGGGCCATTTTATTAAAATCTGCGGAAAGCCCTCCGAGCGAGACTCTAATCGGCTATCTAACGGTTATAGCCTGTACAAAGCCTCAACAAAATGAGCTTCTCAGAGCAAATTATTAAATTTTATTAGTGAATATTTAAGAACATCCTTTCGTAATGGAAACGGTTCCTTTGTTGAGCTGACTGCCGAGAAGTAGGTCAGACATAGCTAAACTCATACTTATGAAACATGACAGATCATTTTTTTTTGTGATTATATATCTTAGTGTTTTGAATACAACGAGTATTATTGCTTGTTACATTATGTGTTATATTTTCTTACAAAATAAACCAATTTTGATTTTAGTTTTGGTAACATATAAATATTTGTGTGCGTGGTATAGTAGGTTAAATTCCCTCCATATTCTTTGGAGGAGATCCGTGCCTAGCAGTGGGCCGTTTGTGGGCTAAAGATGTATAGATGTATGTATGTATTCTACCAATATACTAAGAAACTCTATATCTTTACAGATATCCCATACTTGGAGCTGGCAGAGCCGGAAGAGGGCTACCATGGTCTGATCAAGGAGAATGAGACGTTGGTGGAGGTGACCCCAGCCATCAGGGCGCGAGGACCCCTCTGCTCCTTCCTCATACTGAACAATAAGCATCATGGAGAAGCGCCCTTTGAGGTTAGTACCTTTTTCCCTTTTTGGGGGTAGTTTGTCAGGGTCTAAAGATAAAGAACACTTCGTCTATTGTAGTCTCACAACTACAATGTTAGAAAAAAAACCTTAAATTCAAACAGTAAAAGAGCTTTTCCCTTAATATGTGGCGTTAACATATCTCTTCCTGACAGTGATCTACCAACACGACACAACGTAATTACGACCAGCGCTATATCAAGAGTACCATTGCTCCCTGCACTCGTAAACTACACCCATTTGCATCGTAGTGCAGCAGCTATGTAACTCACACAGTACTATAAACTTCACGGCAATAAACTTGACTGCTACTATCGGTTGCCAACTTTGAATGTAATCGATAGCGAGTATAGCAAAGAGTAATCAGAGGGCCTATACGAATTTTTGTCATTCGACTTAGTCTATTTCGATATCACTATCAAATAATTGAAAAATCTATCATCGTTTCAACCCATAAACGTCCCACTGCTGGACACGAGTCTCCTCCAAACATTGTGGAGGGAATTTATCCTGCTATACCACGCTGGCCAGAAGGGTTGGTATAGGGATTTTCCTTTTCTCGCAGTGCTCTTGTCTGCTTGAGGTTACCCCGTTAGTCGCCTTTTACGACACCCACGAGTTGATATGGTTAGTGTGATACGTATTCTTAATCTGTCTACACGAAAATTGTTGGATAGCCTATTTATCGAGGAAGGCTCGCTACGACTAATAGGGCTAAGTTATAGGCAAACTAAAAATGTTCCACCGGGGCGAAGTCCAACAACTTCAGTGGTTTACTCTTCCAGTCAGTAAATACTATGAAAAATAAAAACTAGAAACCTCATAGCCTCATACACATGAGCGTATTTACATCCAAAGTGACAACATAATTTCAGCCTATTGCAGTCCACTGCTGGACGTAGGCCTCTCCTAACACGCGCCATAACACTCTGTCCTCCGCCTTCCGCATCCAGTCAGACCCAGCGACCTTTTTTAGGTCGTCGGACCATCTAACTGGAGGGCGTCCTACTCTACGCTTGCCGAGTCGCGGTCTCCACTCTAGGACACGTTTGCTCCACCGTCCATCGGTCCTTCTGCAGATATGACCAGCCCACTGCCACTTCAACTTGCTTATTCTACGAGCTATGTCGGTAACTTAAAAGTGGCAACATAGCAATTTAATTTTGGAATTAGGTGAAAGTGTATTAAAAAGTAAGTATGCGCAATGCCTACACGCCCTGCAAGTTTCAATGTGTTATTTGCTTATAAATAGAACTGTAAACGCAATGTTCTTACCTTTAACACACCTTTCACCTGATTCTAAAAATTGTTGCACACATATTTTTAAATTTTTGACCGCCACGTCAAATCGGTATCGCCGTATTAAGCTTTTAAAATACTGTACCTACATTTTTGACGTGCCATGCCGTCATTGGCGTGGTGAAGAACACACACAACAACAAGAACATTTTCATTTTACGTGTATAGACGTCTCTGGCGTTCAAAGGGTTAAAATATGGCCCCAATTAAATAATAAAAATTGAAAACCACGAAAGATGACACTAAATTGGGACGTTACCACCGGACGTTATTTTGGATGTAAATACTCCCTTAACTACAATAATCACGTAAAATATTACAGGTAACATAATATCGTTCCCATAGTAGAGCGCCAACAGTTTCTGTCCGCGCAATAACTATAAATGGAAAAAGTTGTGATTGCTTGCAATAAAATGCATTTGTACGTTATGTGCATGTATGGTGCCTACTGTTACGTTCCATACAATTTAATACTAGATTTGTTTTTTTATAATGGACAAAGTTTTAAGTTGAGTTAAAAATTTGGCTGGTTCTTTTTATTTTTGGCTGGTATTTTACTTATAGCTTGTCAACAGAATACACTTGACAATTTAGGGTTACATCGCATATCCTTTTCGGTTACTTACTAGAGCGAGATTGGGATTGAGAGCCGAGCGCATCGTCATTTCCGCCACGTGCGATCGCACGCCCGTTCTCGCTCTATTAAATGATGGTTCTAATTGACAAAAAAGGATAGCAACATAGGAAAGTGTCATTCTAAGCGGCTAAATGTGGTCCAACCTTTATGAGATGACAATTATTATTATTGTGTAAAGTCGCAGTAAAGTTGAATAAGGTCCGATTCTTATAAAAATAAATAATTATAACTACGTTAAACACGACAGATATGATATAGAAAACACCAAACAATATTATAAGTCTTTCAACGACTTGGGAGTCACCTGAGCGAAATTAAAATAAGAAAAATTTAATAAAACTAAAATGTCTGATTAAATTCTGAAAAACCAGAAACATTCCTTTCTGGCCACCACTACTTTTGTCAAGTTTCATCTGCATTCAATTTGGTAGTAAACAATTTAGTAGTTTTTGCGTAAAATACTAACAAACATCCACCTATTCTCTGAAATCTTTCGCACCATTGGACATGATATAATAGAAGGTTCTACATTGTGTTCTAACAATATTGATCTTAATGATAGTATAAACGTTAACCTGTCAGACATCTCCCGGGACATCACTAATAGATTACTGACGTCAGATCAGACAGCAGAGCTCAACTGAGTATTAACTAACCTCTTATCTGCGCTTCAAGTGCGGTATTAATGCATCATAATACACTAAGGCAGTGATTTCCAAAGTTATTAAACTGCGACCTAACAAAATCTTACAGATTTATGACTGAACTCATAATTCTTAAGAGGGAAGAATGTTTGTCGACGAAACTTTGAATTAATTTTCGTTAAAAGTTCTTTTAAGTTTCGCTCGCTGTGGCGGAAAATAGGTGAGGTCTACGTCCAGCAGTGGACGTCATTGGGCTGATGGATGATGATTATGAACGACTAAAGACCAAGCGTGTTGGGCTATCCGTAAATCTTATTTTTCTTACTCAAAATTCACTGCCGACCCACTAGTGGGTCGTGACCTATACTTTGGAAATGTTGCACTAAAGACATCACAGCTACAAGTCAACCAATGTAAAGGCTGCTTTAGTGACGCAAAGTGTCTACAACTGCTTGTGCAAAAGGTCTTGGGTTGGATTTTTGTGTTAGACAAAAACAGTATTAGGTGCTTTTGTGATTAAATTTTCAGTACCAGCCCAAAGTTTGAACCCCCTATTACATGGGACCAAATATATTATGTCAAATATATATATATATATATATAAATATATATGGGGAAACGTAAGTAGATTGCACCTCTGTCTTTAATTCCTTTGGGGTAAATGTATGTTTTGTAAAGAATGCGACAACGAGCTTGTTAACTAGAACGGGATTGCAAATATCTCCCCTCCCACCAAGTTTTCTTTAATAAAAGTCTCCATTTAATCAACTTATTTTAACTCCATACAAAAAACCTCAATAAAATGGACAACAGACAATATCTTCTAACATTCACTTTACAGGCGACTCTTGAAGTGTTGCAGTACAAAGATACAAAGTAACTTCTAACAACATAGTTGGTAAACTATACTCCTAAACTGTCTCCGGCTACTATGAGTACTGCCCACCTCTTTCCTGCGTTAAGTTATATTATAAGAAGTTTCTAGTTGACTTCTTCTTCAGTTCTTCTATCCATAGAGATAGTATTTTTTAACAAGATTTCACAAACATTTCAAGAAAAAGAACTATTAGGTATTTATTTTAAATGTAACTTTGCGCGGGTTATTTAGTCTTAAATCAATCTTTGTCCAAGCAATTACGAATACAAAACAACTTATTCTTAGGGACACCTACAAATAAGTGTCTAATAAACTAAACTGAGACATTTTTGACAAATTTTATATGAAAAAAAAAACATAAAACATGCAGCATCACGCCCTTTTCCCCGAAGGGGTAGGCAGAGGTGTTTCACACCCACATTTCCCAGTCCCATGAAATATAGGGCGAGCCTATTGTCATCAACCGGGAACATTTGTTTACCAAACTCCGGGAAAATCTTAATACTGGAATTTCATGATAGAAAAGCCCAATACCATTTTTAACCGACCCAGGAATCGAACCCGGTACCTCTTGCACAGCAGTCGTTAAAATACGTCAAAAATCTGTCAACTAAGTTTCATATAGGCTATCTAGCACTTATTTGCCAGTGGTGAAACAGGCGCTTCAAGTCTTAAGTGATGATATTTTTATATATAAAAAATCACCATAGATTTTTATATAATATACCCGTATATTCTGTGCCACGGGCAACTTACAAAGAAACACAACAAATTCAAACAACATAACAATTCTTTTATTTGCTAGCAACGTTGATACCTCTCACTACAAACATAAACCTTCACTTGTTTCCCCTTCCAGCGGAAATAAAAAAAAAACTCAAAAGACAAACGAAAAACAATGAACAAAGAGTTAGACATTGATATATCGTCGTGAACTAGCTGTAGTTATATGAACTGTGTACAACTCTCAACAGATTGTGTTGACAAAACAAACTTGTTCGACTGCTGTTTGATACTCTGTGGTCATTTCTGTGGACGGACTGTAATAGCTTCGACTGCAAATATAGTTCATGTTGTTGTTTTATTGTATCTTTCGTGGAATCATACCACGAGCTGTTAGACCCACGGTATGGGATGAGTATATTAATCGGGAAGGATCATTTTTGAAATCGTTGTTTCACACCTCAACTATAGAAAATGGTATGAAACGGCGACTTGAAAGTAATAACATAACATAACATAGCATCACGCCTTTTCCCCGAAGGGGTAGGCAGAGGTGTTTGACACCCACATTTCGCCAGCTATGTTTGGTCCCATGAAATAGGGGGCGAGCCTATTGTCATCAACCGGGAACATTTGTTTACCAAACTCCGGGCAAATCTTAATAATGGAAATTCATAATAGAAAAACCCAATACCATTTTCACCCGACCCGGGAATCGAACCCGGGACCTCTTGCACAGCAGTCGTATACACTTCCCGCTGCGCCACCGAGGCAGTTGAAAGTAATTTGATGAAAATATTATTTTTCTAGCAGAAGCTCGCAGTGCCTTGCTCAAATATAATTAATTCCAACTTTTATTAAAACGTATTTTTTATTAGCTGACATTTTTCGGTGGATTTTCTAAAATACTTTTACAAAAATCTTCCTTTAATTAAAATATCTAAAATCGATCGAGGTGTTCTCAAGTAATATTCTTTCATATGATAGGTATGCGACAATAAGTAATTGTGAAATTTGCGTTTGTAGATATTATCTTAACTATTATCGTATTAAATAACAAGTACCTACGCCAAAATTGACTTTAAAATGTGTCTTATTAAAATGGTTTTAGGTTGGTTTTTATAATAACAATAACATCTAACAAGTAAATATAATTAAAAAAAAATAATACCCGACTGCAAAAAATCAACAGAGAGCAACGCACTAAAAAGACCGTAAAATTATTGTAATATTATTATACCTGATTAAATTTAAATACATAACATATGTATATTTGTAATCTCCATTTGATTCCCTTTATTTTGATACTCTATTCGATAGGTTTGGTTAAAAAAAAAATAGATCTATTTACAATTTGGCACCATTCAATTATGTATAATCTATTTTTGAACATGTAATCTCCTTTTCATTCTCTTTATTTTGATACCCAAATCGATGTTTGGTTAAAAAAAAAATTTAACTTACAATTTGGCGTCAAAAGCCCGCCGTTTAAGTCTTTTTATTCTTAAAACCAATATAAGGACACTAGGGTTTTCTAGACGGATCTAACGATAACCTAATTGTCAACATTCCTTCCAGCCGTTTGAAGGATTCATGGGAATAAAGAAATTTACGAACATACAAATTACGCGCGAAAAACAATACCCGTCCTGACAGTCGAACAAATCTTCAAATAAGTAGCAATAACGACACATTTCAAATTGCCGCAGAAACACTTGTCTAGAACTAGTGTCAGTTAATATCGTGCCACTAGGAAGGTACCAACGTTAGTACTATTACTTATTCTGTGGTACCAGAGCTAGTACCACGTATACATGTGACAGATATGACGCGTATCCGATACCGTGTTATATCTGAATTTGACGGAAAATCGATGCTGTGTAGCGAATCTATACTAAAACTAATATTATAAAGCTGAAGATTTTGTTTTTTTCGTTGAACGTTAGAATCTCAGGTACTGCTGGTCCGATTTCAAAAATTCTTTTAGTGTTAGATAGCCCATTTATAGAAGAAGGTTATAGGATATATAACATCACGCTACGGCTAATAGGAGCTGAGCAGTGTCAAAATAAAAACGAAGGGAGGATACCTCGCGCGACTTCTAGTAAACGAATATATCTGTACCAATGATGGATGGTCACTACGGACGCATTCTCATAATGGCTCCGTCATCACATCGAAATGTTTCATAGTTAACGTCCATCAGCATTCGTCATCCGTACACAAGTACATTATAACTTTATGTAGGCTTCAATACTAGTCGGACTTTACATACCTATGCCCGGTTTCTGAACCAATAAAACTTCTTGATGGGATAAAATATAACATGCAAATTAAAAATGACAGTTGTTTGATAAACCGTGTCGGCGATTAGATTCTAACTCATAATTTTGTTCCACGTGTGAAATTTTGTGAATTATTATCGTCATGAATTTCTTCATAAAGATTCTTAATTTGAGTTCTATTGTTTTACATTTATATTCAATTAGGTTATACTTTTATCGATGAATAAATTTTATTTGAATCGGGCGCGGCGTAATTATTGGACCATAATATAATAAAGTAGCCTGAGGAACAATGTGAATATATCTAAAAAAAAAATTAAAAACCTTAGATCTGTTTAAACAACAAAAAATAGTGAATACACAAACATACTGTATACTTCAACACCATATTGTCAATGTCAATTTTATAATATGACTAGATGTTGCCCAGAGCTTCGCTCCCTTCGATCTTTGTTAGGCCACTACTTAGCTCTTATTGGTTGTAGCGTGATGTTATATAACCTATTCCTTGCCTTCCTAAATAAATGGGCTATTCAGAATTTAAAGAATTTTTCATTTCGGATCTGTAGTTCCAGATATTATCGCCTTCTACCAAACAAACTACTCTTCAACTTTAATATGTATAGAAGGAGTACTCGCATTCTCAATTTGAATATCACTGTCAAATATTTGAAAATGGAATGATCAAATTTAAATTTTCGAACATTGAACAACTATATTGAAATCGATTTGGTAAACCACGACTGTAAATCCCATTTTGAATTCGTATGGGACATAATTCATAAATCGTCTTATACAATAATAAATATATCTAACAAAACGGATATCGCAAACATTAATCACCGGGAATCAAACCCCAAACCGTTCTAAACGTAACAAACCCATTGTCCAAACCTTATTTTCATTACGTACTTGATAATATTTTATGCGAATATCGCATTCTGCCCCGGAAAATTTTATTTCTATTTTGATGTAAGGGTTGGACCGATAGGAGCGGGTAACGCCCGGCTATGGCCCAGGGTGTACCCGGATGGGATAGATTGCAATAACGATAATACCCGGTCTTATTATTGTTGCCTTTCAGAAGGTTTGCCAATAGGTTTATTGAGAACATTCCGCTCTGTACTGAGGCATGATGGATGTAATTTAATGTTGGGATTTCAATGACATGGAAATATATTGAACGGTTTTTTATATAAGAATTTGTGAAGATTGATCGAATGAATATGGATCGGACTACACGGGGGTATTGTTTTTCGCGCGTATCTTGTGTTTGTAAATTTCTTTATTCCCACGTTTCTTGCAAATGGCTGGATGGATTTCGACAATTAAGATATCGTTAGATTCTTTTCAAAAACCCAACTGTCCTTAGATAGGTATTAAAAATATTCTCGTGCTCACTGAACGACTTCGCGAAAGCCACATATTGTGTTGTGTGTTTAGCAAGTAGTTTATAGTTTTTAAAGGTTAACTTTTGATAGATTTAAGGTCTACAAGGTTCTACAATTATTGTATTCGGTTTAAGTATCTGTAAAAAATACACATGTCACAAGACCGTTCGCAGTGGCGTAAATTGGGTGAGGCCTATGTTCAACAGTGGACGTCGCTCGTTGGGCTGATGTGATGATGATGATCTGTAAAAATAGTTGTAAGTTTTTACAACTTACAACTATTTTTGTACCAGTGACCGTAAATATAAATATTATAATATATAAAATACTTAATTTTTTACTAATATATTAATTATGCAACTACACAAAAACTAAACAACAAGATTCCATGATTAGGGCTCAAAATACTTATATTCAAAATCCGAGACAGGAGGCGGGGCGCCTCTGTGGTAACCATAGACTATAGAGGATGCCGCACTTGCGCTGCCAGCATTTGACAGATTTGACATTTCCATATTCCTATTCCCATTACTTAGTGAACAAAGCGCATACAACTGGTATTAATCTCTTGAAGACGCCTATCATCATTCGTTCATCCCGACCCACTGCTTGGCTCGGGTTTCCTCTCTTCTATATAGAGAACTGAGGATTTTATAATAATAATAATAATATTCTACCACATTCACACAGCGCCATCTAGTCCCATAGTAAGCAATTATATTTGCTTGTGTTATGGGTACTAAACAACTGATATATACTACTTAAATACATTTTTTTTTGTAAATACATACATATTATAGATAAATTACACCCAGACACAGAACAAAGCTTTATGCTCATCACACAAAGATTTGTCCTGGGTGCGTCCTGGGTGGTATCAAACCCACGACCTCCGGCTTAGCAGTCAGGGTCACTAACCACTAGACCAACAGGCCAGTCAATCAATCATTTTAGACCATAATCCACACATGCTGGCCTAGCGAGTTGGTGGATCAGACATACACTTAGAATTTCTTGTAGGGTATGTGGATTTCCTCACGATGGTTTTCTTTACCGTCAGTAGATGGTAAGTCACTTAACTAGTAATAATTGCCACAAAGTGAATATCTATATTGGTATTGCCGGTCTGATTCGAACTCGGACCACATGTTTTACATGCCCAGTCACTTATGCATTGGGCGAGGCCTATGGACGTCCTTAATTAATAAAAATTTTAATATTACGTAGTAACAATGTGTGTTATCAACAGATAATGGTGATAGACGAGAACGAGGCTCGTCTGCGCGTGCGCTACCCGCTCAACTGTGAGAAGCGACGCAACTACAAGTTCGACATCGCCGCGGTCGGCTGCGACGGCTCCTACTCCAACACGTAAGTTATACATATTTAAATTTATTGTCTGCTTGTGTTGAACAGGGCCTGTTCAACACAAGCTGATAAGTCATTTATAAATTATTTGAAACTTAAGTGAGATACACATATTAGTGGTTGGCCATTGTCATACAGCGCGTGAACGCGTCAAGCGCCCAGGTCAACCAGCGGCGGGTTATTTGACTAATTGTATTTATTTAAGTTTTAATTTAATTTAATATTACGTTTGATTTAAATTCGAATAATATTATTAGAATTAGAATTTGAATAATAAAGAATTTATTACATATTTCATTATTTTATAAATATGTCAAATATTTGGCATTTAAGTTTTGGTTTCTGACACGAACAAGTACACACACAAGTAAATTTTTTTTTCTCTTTTTTTAATGTGAAATAAACTCCATTTCTATTTTTCCAACTAAAGATAACACTTTGCTCCCTGATTTACAACTAGCTGATATGTATCTGATAACCTATCCGAAACTTAAAAAAGATTTTATATGAAAATTATTTAAAAATCTTCCACTTATGTTTTGGGTAGGTTATCTAACACTTATCAGCAAGTGGAAAAACAATACCTTAACTTTCATATCCTAATTACCTAGGAGATAACACAAACTATAGCTATTAGTATGTGTTATCTCCTAGGTACGACTTATAGATATGTTGTTCAGAGCTGGAATGCGGGCCCACCGTACCGTTGTCTCTCGAACTACAAGTACTGTTGTATGTGCTCTATATAAACTTAGCTGGTACTATGCAGGTTACAAATAGAAGGAAATTTACAGACATGATCAGGAAAGTTAGTCAGAACGAAGTTTGAGAACTTTTTTTTATACAAATGGCAATAATTTAAGCTTTCGGCCCGTCTGATGGTAAGCATTTACCGCAGTATATCGATGCCTGAAACACCAAAAACAACATATGCGCGTAAAGGCAGTTAGATTCATTTTTTAACAATTACCTCCGTCAAATATTGCTTGAAAATATTTGTAAATATTACTTTATTATGTTAGTAATTGATGAAAATACAGTAGAACTCTTAAAAAAACAGGATGTGAATGTTTTGGGCGAAATATTGTTATTTTTTCTCTTATCGTCTTTTCCTTCTAAGGGGAGGCAAAGTTGGACACAAATAATCACACCACCCACATAAATCTCTTATGGTTTAGTTCTTATATATTTATATTATCTGCCTTCTCAGAGTACCAGTTCACATAACAGTGACGGATGTGAACGAATTCGCGCCGATATTCAGCCAGGCGGCCTACGTGAAGGCCGTGGACGAAGGCCGCATATACGACGAGATAGTTCGAGTTGAGGCCACCGACAGAGATTGCACGCCGCGATACGGAGACGTCTGCAAGTATGAGATCCTCACCGATAGGAGTCAGCCGTTCACCATTGACAATGAAGGTGAGTGGAAGGAGGGAGTTGTTTGATAAGTTTTTAAACTAATAAATGTAAAGACGGACCAAAATCATTTACTATGGACGTCCCTAAGGCAAAAATTCAACAATTGACGTCTGCAGGTTATCTTTTCAAATTACAAAAATTGATCGGAGAGAGAAATTAGACTTTGAAGGCAGAAAAAAAACGTAAATAAGATGAAACTTTAAGCCTACAATTAAACGTGAAAGCTATAGTCCAACTAAGGCAGCTTATATAAGTCAGTATATACTCGCCTGAAAGTGGATTTTTTACCATTTTCTGTTTTTATATTCTTTTTTTTAAGAGCGTATTTACAAACCGAATGCAACGTAGCAATTCAGTGTCATATATCTTGGTTTTCAATTTTTGTTATTTAATCGGAGCTATATTTTAAAAATATGTTTTCGGAGCTATATTTTAAAAATATGTTTGCTACACTTTTTAGAACTAAATTGTGAGGTTGCCAGTGTAAATACTCTCAAAGGAAGGTTTTATCGTCTTGTGTTCATATATTTTATTAAAGATCATTACAAGGAAATTCTGTTCACGGTAGTAGAAAGAATCCTCAAGAGACGGTAAGAATTAGACGGAAAATGATAAGTGGCACTTTACCTCCTGTATCTCACAGGACCCTTAATTGTTTTAGAACTACTATCTTCCTCAAGTACCTACGTAAGACGGCCCTTACTGTCAGTAATTCTTGATCCTTTTTTCTAACAACCTACGGGAATTCCTGCCGGACATGGGTCCTTCCCAAGGGAGATTAGACCTAACGTCATGCTTATTAAAGATTAAAATAAGTTGGCAAGACGCAATGTTTGTTTTTGTCGTTGCCTTTATTATGACGGTGCTCGTCTTGTCACTAACATCGCTGCGCAAGTATCGTACGTTCGATTCCCAGATAAATATTTGCGAGTTTCGAGTCTGAATTACTGGTAAAGTCCACCGCGATATAGGGGTTGTTTCCTAGGGTAGATGTTGTCATCATCATCATTAGAACCCACAAATATCCCACTGCTGGGCATGGGTCTCCTCCAAAGAATGTGGGGGGAATTTAGCCTACTATACCACGCTGACCAGACGGGTTGGTATAGGGTTTCGGATTTCGAATATTAATAATATTATTTCTTCTTATATACATATTAATTGTATATTTCATTATTTTCCAGGAGTCATCAGGAACACCGAGCCGCTTGACTACGAGAAGTCCCACAACCACATTCTGTCCGTGGTGGCTTACGACTGCGGCATGATGCAATCAGCGCCTGTCATGGTCACCATCAAGGTCAACAAGCCGTGCAGGGCTGGCTGGAAAGGTACGATATTTGATATACATATTGCTTGTTTGGTTGAACGCGCTATTCTCAGAAACTACTAAACCGAATTGAAAAATCTTGTAGTGTTGGATAGCTTGTTTATCGAGGAAGGCTATATGCTATATAACATCACGCTACGGTCAATAAGAGCTGGGTAGTAGCCAAAGAAAGAGCCACGCGAGCGAAGCCTCGCGCGACATTTAGTGTACCACATACAGGCACTTAATGTCATAGCCATATATGATAAAAGGGCGAGGAGGGCGTAACGCGGTCACCACTTACATCTATGATTTATTTTTAGTCATAAATTATATTTGAGAATATGACAGCACAATGCTTAGTATTTTCACCATAGGAATCGAAAGGAAATAGTTCTTAGAAGTTCCGTAGAATTCCTTTCCGTAGAAATAAAACAATGGTTGAAGAATTAAGTATTTAGAACACATGAATTCGGTATTAATTTGTCTTTTTTTTCATCTAAAAAAAATATATAATTAATTATTGCACATCCAAAATATCTACGTCTAATCATCAAATTTTACTAAAATGTTCCGTAAGAGTCGTCAGACGTCTAACGGAAGATGCTTCGCGTATCGGTCGCCTAACGTCAGAACAGACAAAAATAATTATGAAAAATAACCTTGCACACGTTAATGCATCGTGCATAAATGATAAGCCCGCCCTACACATCTTGCGACAGATGTGTGGCGACCCTATAATATGTAAGGTGTAGTTTGACCTCTTTTATAATAATTGTGATATGATAGATTTTAATCTGTGATTCTTTGAATCAAATATAAAATACTTAGTTCTTTCGTATTTTTATGTATCTTGATAAATACTTTTTTCGTTTTCCAAATTTAAAAGTCATTGATATCGTAAATAGAGTTTATTTTCCAATGAAATTTTAATATCACCTGTAATACCTTATAGGATGAATGAATAAAGAAAATTAATGAAATATTCAATTGAAGGATGATTGAACGTCTACAATTTAGTTTTAATGGCTGTTAACTTATTTCGTTTCATTGAGACTTGTACATAAGTATCAAATTGAAGCTAAAATTTATATTAGTATAGACAGGTTAATGTTCTTAGAAGGTGACGTAAATATCAGGAGAACCATTATTTTCAAAAGAAAATGAAGCGTATAATATACTTAGAAGATTGATTTTGGCTCTATTATTATAATAATAAATATATATAGGTATATAATAATAACTTATTAAATTATCAAATTCAGAACTTTTATTCAATAAAATACGAGTATTTACAACGCAACTTAAATAATATTATTATACAGCAATTTTTTTTTACATTTATAATGGATATTCTATTCAGAGAAATAATCTAAATAAATAAAATATCTGCTTGAAGTTCAATGTCTGAGGAAAAGTATCTGAGGAACTACTCGTCCGATTTGATAAATTCTTTTAGTGTTGGATAGCCCATTTATCGAGGAAGCCTATAGGGTATATAACATCACGCTACGGCCAATAGGAGCTGAGCACTGGACAAATAAACAAAGACGGAATTGAAGCCTCGCGCACATTCTAGTTCATAGAAATTTGTTTCGAGTCTGGGAGTACATTGTGTGTGTTGATTGTATGTTTACAATGTCCGACATTTTAGAACGGGTATTGAATTTTTTGAAAAAAAAAATTAACAGCACGTCTTATATAACAGGTGTAGCTGAACGCGTAGACTACGCTCCGGGAACTGGTCCGCTGGCCCTGTTCCCTGCGGCCCGCCTAGAGACGTGCCAGTCCGACGAGCGCTGTCCCGGCGTCACGCGCATCCAGGCCGCCGTCACGCTGCAGGCATCCCGCGCCGGCTCCGGATGCGACAGGGATACTTACTCGCTACATTCACAGAGAACTATTTGCGGTAAGATAGGTTTTACTTGTTCTATATTAGGTTGAGATTTCAAGGTTCTGAGCCTAGTCTTAAATTTATTTTTTAATAATTCCAGGATTGGACCCGAAGACGATCGATCTACTGCCAAGCCCTGGTGCTGGCAACGAATGGGCCAAGTCATTGAAACCTGACTCAGGTAACTAGATTTTCATGTACATTTTTGTGACTTACAGTAATAAAGAATTTATACTGGGTGTCCAAATTCGTACACTTTTAAATGGGTACAAGAACATAATATTTTTAGTTTGTATTCAATTTTTTTTTTAAATACTTATCTGCTTTAAATTATATTATGAATAACTTGAATGCGATGGTGGCTGAATGGATAAGGGACCGGCGTGCAAATCACGCGGTTCGAGTTCGATCCCGACTAGCAGTACCAATGTGGATTCCACTTTGTGGAATTTATATGTACTAGTCAAGTGACTTACCATCTGCTAACGGTGAAGGAAAACATCGTGAGGAAACCCACATAACTACCCTAGAAGAAATTCTATGAGTATGTGTGATCCACCAACCCGCACTAGGCCAGCGTGAGTGGATTATGGCCTAAACCCTCTCAGCTCTCTAGTTAGAGGAGAGGAGACCCGAGCCCAGCAGTGGGACTAAATGGGTTGCTGATTTGATGAATAACTTGGCTTATTTTACATCTTAAGATAAAATAAATGGAAATCATTAATTTTTCCTTTAAAATATAGTTAAAAAAAAAAGGTAAAGAAATATCCAATATTTAGAGTACTTTCCCTCCAGGTGGGATTACAAAATTCCATCGTGTATACGAAGACAGAAATAATGAATTCTGATTCCTAAAACGAACACAACGAGCAATGAAGAAACGACTGAGAAGATAAGAGTGAATGTTTACCATGATTGTACGTTAGGTCGCGACGGCGAACAAATGTTCGAGTTCGACGGTGAGACGACGGCGGCCGTCGTGCCCGAGTCTGTGCTCCCGCACGCGCTGGCCGGCTCCTTCAGCATCTCCACGTGGCTGCGGCACGCGCCCCCGCCCGACGGGGACAAGCACCGCAAGGAACATATACTGTGTCTCGCCGATGATCATAGTGAGTAGCGCTACATTTTAGGTTTTGTTTCTGTTGGTACTACCCGAGTCCGACTTTGTGCGCATCATCAGCAAACACACCTGATGCGCTGCAGAAACGGGGCAGTCTCACTAGAAATCTAAAAGCGTTATTATACTGAACCTTCAGTGCATTGTAGGCTGAGTGTAGTTGATCCACAGAGCGCTTGAGTAAAAACTTTGACAGTAAAATAATACACTATTCAGAGCTTAATTTAAAAAAAAGAGTTGAATTTTTAATAGAAATGAAAGAAAGAAAAACAGATTTATTGGAAGTAAAACAACATCACACAGAAACTGAACACACAAAAAAAGTTACTACTGTCACATTCAAAGTTAAACTCTTTTTGAGCACTATTTTGAGCGACATTCTTTGATCGCTGAGTATGCGTCTTGGGTTATTCAATGATAAAAAATTTAATATTAAAATGTTCCTAAGTTTTCAACAAAGACAAACATTTACTAAATAATGCACATGCTAGATCTTTGATTATATGCAATTGTATTTTTTATCGATATTGTAAAATATTGAAACTTAACATGTTTTATACACTATTTATCGACATACAAAATTATGTTTTCACTTTAATATAATATAAAAAATAGGAAACAATATATACCTCTTAACCACATCAACTCCATCTGCTTCTCCTACTCATTCTCTCTTCTACTCTCCAGAGATGAACCGCCACCACTACGCTCTGTTTGTCCGCAACTGCCGCCTGATCCTGCTGCTGCGACGTGACTTCGGGGAGGGTGACCTCAACATATTCAGACCCGCTGAATGGAGGTGGAAGCTTCCAGAAGTAAGTACACTTTGAACTCCAAATTATTTAGGAAATATTTAGACAACACAAAGATGTGTGCGATGGTGGCCGAATAGATAAAGAAAGAAGCAAATCATGCGGTCCGAGTTCAATTCGGACCGGCGGTACCATTGTGGATTTCACTTTGTGGA
This sequence comes from Laspeyria flexula, assembly GCA_905147015.1. Classification (NCBI taxonomy): domain Eukaryota; kingdom Metazoa; phylum Arthropoda; class Insecta; order Lepidoptera; family Erebidae; genus Laspeyria; species Laspeyria flexula. The sequence continues at coordinate 1,615,040 of LR989974.1, forward strand.
ATTTAAATATATTAGCCATGTGACTAAGTCATTAATGGCTTGCTAATGATGATGATGATGACAAGGAGTCAGTTTGTAACCACAGACGATGTAACCCAATCGAAATGTCAAGCAATAATATCATCTCAACTTATGAACGTCCCACTGCTGGGCATGGGTCTCCTCCAAAGAATGTGGAGGGAATTTAGCCTACTATACCACGCTGGCCAGACGGGTCGGTATAATAGGGTTTGTTTCGAATTTTCCTTTTATCACAATGCTCTTGTCTGCATATACAGGGTGTATACGACGGTACGACATTAAATGAAACCACGTGTAGCATGTGATGTTAGAAGGCTATACCAAAAAAATTAAACAGAAATTTGCAATAGTTTAGACGCAAATGTACTTTCTTTATGTCACAGTTGTTCACAGTTTTAAACAACCTGTAGGTATTTACGTTGATCGTATGTTGTCATTACGTCATTCAATTCATTTAAATATCTCTGACTCTTTCATATTATCTGATCTCTTACTCTGTTCCGCACTGTTGTCGTCGTCATGTCGAAAACGTCATGATAGAAAAATTATGTGTAGTTTTATGTTCTTAAATTTTTCGACTTTAAATAATGTGTAGCTTTTCTTTTTTTATTTTTTTTTATTTCTTTTTTTTAAATAATTTATATTAGAATATGTTTATAAGGGTTAACACTGGCTGACTATACTCCCTTAGTCGCCTTTTACGACACCCACGGGTTGAGATGGGGTAGTGATAATGTATTCTCAATCCGTCACTACACGGACAAAATATTATTACCAATTAAAACGTAATTTACTTTGTTATAGGTGTGTGACAACGAGTGGCATCACTATGCGGTAAACGTTCGCTTCCCTAACGTGGAGTTATTCGTGGACGGTGAACCTTACCGCTCGCCCGACGGTAAGGGCCCCGAGGTCATCGATGACTGGCCGCTACACCCCGCCCACGGCGTCAACACTACCATGGTTATTGGAGCTTGCTGGCAAGGTAAAGTAAATTATGCTCTATTTTATAAGAAACAAGGTATATTTAGATAATTTCACTAAGTTACCTTATTGCAAATACGATTTTTTGTGAGAATGCTTTAAGTCTGTGTTTTTCAAACTGGAGGGTAATGGCAATAGATAAAAGGAAATTGTTTCTAGTACCTGCATTACAATAAAAAAATATATTTTATTTTTCAGTTTATTATTTTATGGGTTGCTTGAATGTTTAATTTGCAAAAGGCTCGTGTATTAAAAAATAATGAAAAACACTGCTGTAGGACATGTAAATTAGAATTTTATTATCTTATACGCAGAGTTGTGAATCCAATGAATACTTGTGTGCTTTTATTTCTAGATGAAGAATAATTCAGAATTTAATTTTTCATTTGTATTCATTGTTAATATAGTTTTTATTGCTACTACTATACGAAATAAGTAAAAAAAACAGTTATTTATTTCGCAACTGGGAGCATTTTCATTAGTCAACCGTGTCTTATAAAGGTGAAGACTAAATACTATTTTGCACTTTACACGTATATAAATAAGGGCGATATTTCCCCTCAGGAACAGAGAACGACATGAAGCACCACTTACGCGGCTGGCTGGCGGGTCTGGGCGTGGTGCGGGGGAGCGTGCAGCCCACCCGCGCGCTCGCCTGCCTGGCGCACTGCCGCGAGGGACTCAGTCTCGCACCTGACCTATGTAAGAATTGTTTATTTTACTTTTACATTTACACTTAGGGAAGTACTTCGGCCCTATACAGAAGACAATCGTGTCCCGCGCTAGCTACCTCGATTCAAATTTTATAGCGGCTCAGAACATCGCGCGAGTCGATGCGCAAAACACAAAATTGGGTATCAGCGGACCGCCGGGGGGGGGGGGGGAGGCACAGTGTGAGAGTGTACAAGTTACGTTTGTGGCACGACATGACGACCTCACGTGGCAGCAGCTAATATCCGAGCCACCGTTAAGTTATTATCGACCTGTAGCAGTATATTTGCTGTTTCGTTTCGTGTGACGAATGTATTTTGCTTTGCCCTTACGCTTAAGAGTTAGGTTGCTACACATATACACTTCTAACACCGATGCAAAAAGAGGGTTGGTAGAAGTAAAATGGTATTGTTGTTATAAAATCGGAGCTTGTATTTGTATTGACACAGCGGTTCACACACGCGGCACTGTTGCAGACTTGAAGTCGGTGTCGGTGGAGGGAGACGGCGTGGCGGACGTGGAGACGTTGCTGCGGCGCGTCGCGTACGGAGACGCGCGCGCCTTCCCCACGCCCGGCAGGAGGAACGTGCACGTCGCCACCACCATCACGTCTGTATACTGAACAACGAACACTCTCTCTCACTTTAGACTCGTTTTTGTGCGGATTTGATTCGTGCGGAGACACGAATACGCACCAATAAACTCAATCTCTCAAATACTATTGTAGCGTGCAGACTACGTTCGTTTACTCGTGCGTATACATGCGATTAGTTACGACTCCATAAACAATCCGAACTTGTTGGTATTTTACAACAATTTCGTACATTGAAGTTTTACGTTTACTTTTACATGTTGAGAAATCCATTTATGTTCATATCGGCATAAAATCTCATGCTTTCTGATGATCTTTGCAGTTGCGACAATGGTCGTATAATCAAGGCTCGTCCGGCCGAGTCGTACATCATGGTGCTAGCGCCGCAGACGCCCAGCATCCTGCTGAACGGCTCCGAGGACCTCGCTCGGGACTACGCGCACTTCAGGGCTGGTCTCACTGTATTCCCGGACCTGGCCGTCAGGGTACTAGCCGGAGGGAGTGGACATCCACTTGCTGGTGAGTTCAGTAAAACTAATTTCTTTACGAAATTACTTTACGAAACCACAAACCGTAGTATTTATTAGACATGGAGCGTAACTTCGTTTATATTTTTAACAACATTGGCAACATGTAGGTTGGTATTGCCAAAGCTTAACTGTGTAGAACTACTAATATGACAATTTAATATAAAAATTTAATGTCATGTAGCGTATTTTCACAATTTTTGTCTTACAGGGTTTAACCAAAAGTAGATACAGCCACTGAATTAAAAAAAAAATACCGACTTCAAAAGGAAGGTTTTGTTTTCGACCCGTATCTATACCGTACCCGTATATATCTATGTATCTAGTGATCCGATTTGAACGGATTTTATTTTAATTTTAATGTCACCCAATCCTACTTACAGAAGAAAGCCAGAAGCTGGACTCTTGCGTAGTATCGGTGTACCCGGCACTGAACCCGGACCACGAGGCACTTCAACTTCGCGATGCGGCCGATCTGCCACTGCGCTATGACATCCGCGCCGCGGTCACTAGAGACGGCGTTATACTCACCGGCGCTGATACCGTGCATAATTATCAGAAGGTAATTAAAACTTTATTTTTATAGACGTAAGGTTAAATATTACTTGGAAGGGTTATGGGGAACCATGTAAATTGTTCTATTGCCAAGAATGTAATATGCTCGTCTGTATATTCATCTTCGCCATCATTTTAACCCGTAAACGTCCCACTGCTGGATACAGGTCTCCTCTAAAAAATGTGGAGGGAATTTAGCCTACTATACCACGCTGGCCAGACGGGTTAGTATAGGGTTTGTTTCGAATTTTCCTTTTCTTGCAGTACTCTTGTCTGTATAAGGTTACTCCCTTAGTCACCTTTTGCAACACCCACGGGTTGAGATGGGGTAGTGACATTATGTATTCTTAATCCGTCACTACACGGACATCATCAGTGCTCTTTGATTTTTGTGTTCACCACTTGTCTTAGTCTTGCTCAGCAAGGTCATAAGTTTTTTTTTTATACCACGATAGTGGCAAACATACGATATAACTAATAACTTACGACGATTTAACTATAACTTTTTATTTCATACAGGTGCTCCGAGAGGTAGAATACAGCAACAAGAAGCCAGCATACTATCTGAACCGTGTGTTCAAACTAACGTGCTCAGAACTGAACGGACGATTCACCAGCAACGAATACGTACAAACGGTACGTACGAGTATACGTCTTTATAAAAATATAACTACATACATATGTTATTGAACACGGTACAAAAAACCTCCTGTCCCTTTACGCACCAAAACTCCGGGTACGTTATCTCTATATTTAGGTCCGAATCTGCTAAAATTTATAGGAATAAATTTTCGCAGATTTGGGCCTGAAACGACAAAAAAATTGTACGAGTTAGCGTTCACCTAAAACATTAAAGTAAAGAGATCAACAGAATAAATAGATTTTGAACCTTGTGTTGAGAGTCATTCGAATATTTTTTTATGTAAGCGTACTTTGATAAACAGAGGAGATTTGGACAAGTGAATCATTTTCACTTTTTCAACTGCTATCTTGCAATATTTTTAGCACCAAAAGGCTTAGTTCGCGAGAACATTTCTAGAGCTATTACTAGACTCATTTGAACACCCTTTTTACAGCTTCAAGCAGTAATGGGAAGGTTCTCTCGAGTTTTATAGAACTTAATGTTCATCATCATCATCAGCAACCCATTAAGTCCCACTGCTGGGCTCGGGTCTCCTCTCCTGTAACTAGAGAGCTCAGAGGGTTTAGGCCATAATCCACTCACGCTGGCCTAGTGCGGGTTGGTGGATCAAACATACTCATAGAATTTCTTCTAGGGTATGTGGGTTTCCTCACGATGTTTTCCTTCACCGTTAGCAGATGGTAAGTCACTTGACTAGTACATATAAAATCCACAAAGTGAAATCCACATTGGTACTACTGGTCAGAATCGAACTCGGACCGCGTGTTTAGCACGCCGGTCACTTATCCATTCAGCCACCATCGCAATTTATCCATTCAGCCACCATCGCAATTTAAAAAAACTTAATGTTGCTGGTTAGCCACAGAATAATTTTTAAATTTTAAAGTAAATTTTTTACCTTTTTTTTTGAACTGGACTTTGATGTACAGTTGACGGTGGTACACCCGCACATGTCGGGCGCGAGCGAGGCGGGACTGTCCCGCGAGCTGCACCCCAGCGGCATGGCTGACAAGATGGACGCTGTCGCTAGAGACAAACAGGTAATTGTTACTATTTTAACTTAACTTTATTGGCTTTGAACAATACTTTTAATATTCATATATTTTGGAATTGTTTTCTATATACGAAGGCGATTTGTATTCGACAATATGTGTCGCTGCACAATATAACGGGTGATTCGTCAGGCGTTTCATTATTTATATGCACAACACACTAACGCATCACCCGTTGAGTGTGGAAGTTTAAATGTTTTGATTGGGTTATATACTTGTCTGTTCTGGCGTTACGCGACCAATATTACGCAACACATTTTCTGTCAGATGTGGGGCGACCTTATAATTCGGCTGTAAGGCAGAAAATAAAAATGAATGACGAACGTATGTGTTGTCCAGTCGGAGCACGTCCCGCACCGCGCGGCGGGCGCGGCGCACGCGCAGGTCCCGCGCGTGTACGCGGCGCATGCGCAGCGTGACGCGCACTCCGCCGACGTGCCCTCGCCGCGACTCATCGACCTGCATCCTGAACAACCCTCCAGTGAGTAGTACTGATATTAATCTACGTCTCGAGTTATCAGAATTATGTTACTGAAGTATGAATTAGGTTTGAACTGATGCAATGTAAACCTTTTGTAATAAATATAAAGTTCTCTCATAACATAAATTCCCAAGTATTTACATTAAATTGCTGGTTCTTTATAAAATTAAAAGCTAGGTTAGTAGATCTACAGACTCGAGTTAAATCTATTTCCGCAGACCACGTAGCGCTGCTGATCGGCGTAGTATCGTGCGGCGTGATCGTGGTGGTGGCGGGGGTCGGCGTAGCGCGCGCACGTGGTGCACGTGCTCGTAGCACTCGTGCACGTGCACGTGCGCCTACAGCGCTACACGCACTACATGCGCTACGTAGAGACAACGACACCGAGATGGCCTGGGACGACTCCGCGCTTACCATCACAGTTAATCCTATGGAAGAGGTAATTTTGTGTAATTAATATAACATTGAAAAAAATTAAGTCGATAAAAAAATATACCTCAATCAATTTATGACATGAATTAATCCAATATTAAATGTACACAGTATTAAATATATAGTGATTGCCATAAGTGATAAATATTACTAAGTGGTAGTTAAACGTTCGAACTAAGTCTGTTTAAATGAAGGTAGAAAACAAATACACCTGGGTTGTATCGCAGCAACACTATACTAAATGTTTCAAATTGATTTTCTTCTGACACGACACGGGTTCACGCTGAAGTGCGTGTGAATAAAAAACCCGTGTCTGTGTATGTTTTTTTTTTAAGTAAGACCGCTAAGCATTAGAGACGTCTTAAAATGTTTATTTTTATTATTTAACTTCGAATGATAACCTAAATATATTGAACAAACAGTACCAATTTGAGCTTATTATATCTTAATGTGTACGTTACAGTCTACAGCTCCGACGTGTGGCACGCACGTAGGTACAGCGGACAGTTCGGACGGCGAGTCCTGCTCAGACTCTGACTCCGACCAACACGACTCTTCTGATGACGATGACGAAGGTATGTACCACATTATACAGTAAATTAACTCTTTAAAATGTGTAGGTCACTCTAAATAATAGATTTTTCTGTTAAGAAGAAATCACCTGACTCGTAGGGTCAAATACATCGATGACCGCGACAGCATAAATTAAAAATTACATTGTCCTTAATTTTATTATTTTTAACTTATGTGTTGGGTAATGAACTATTAACTACTATTTATCAGGGCTATCACTTTTTTTCATAACATAACATCACGCATATGAAAAAAAAACATAAAACATACATAGCATCACGCCTTTTTCCCCGAAGGGGAAGGCAGAGGTGTTTCACACCCACATTTCGGCAGCTATGTTTGGTCCCATGAAACAGAGGATCTACTTATTTTCAGTATATTATTATAATAATTATAATTTAATTTGTTACATTATTTTCCAGTGATGCCGGGCAAGGAGCACAAATACAGAAACATCAGCCAATTGGAATGGGACAACAGCACAATGTAATGTGCGTGGACCGCGGCCGTACTTAACGCGCATGCGCGACACACACACGCGTCCCCTCCCCTATCTCCTCCTCCCCCACGTCCCGCACGACCGCGCCCGTTAGTTCTTCCCCTCCCCGCACTCCTCACGAGCCCTGCGGCGCGGTTACCCTACGCGATACATCTATACACGTCTTAGTAAATAGCTGTAAGACTTCTTATACTCCTTCGTTCATTTCTTTTCCTTTCATATCCCAAACGGATAGTAACGTTCTAGACTTTTCCTTCCTTCTTTAAATGTTAGTTTTCTATTAACGTAAATGAGTACTGAACAGATAGTCACAATGAGTACATATAAGAAGTACATTTGAAATGTATCGGTTAGGACCGTTCTATCTTGTTTTACGCACAATACGGCTTAGGAAACCGCACTCTTTTTACATGATTTTGTATCTTAATCGCACAATCATAAGAGCTAAATTTTAATAATAGCTGTTCAGTAGTCATTTACTTTCAAAGACGTGTATCGAATTATCGCTGACGAAAAGAAGCGAGAAAATTCAGTACATTTCGGTAACGGAATTGATTTTATACCCGCATCAGTCGGTAACGTACCTTATACCTATGTAGTGTGTATGAAGCTTTGCACAAACACTCGCGTGGCACAAGACTTGGTATCTTATATTGAGGTCCATGTACACTCGACGCACTCACTAAACGCACCTGTCGTGTGCCAGTTTGACAGCTGTCCTTGTCAAAAGTGACAGCTGTTACTTTGAGATTTTTTAACTGAGATTATGCAGATACAAAAAAGGTTTGCATACATGAAATTTTAATACCAACTCGAATAGTAACTTAAAGATGAGATTTACACAATTTTTGTGTACATTAACTTCAATATAAGCATACGTTTTATTTGTAGTTTATTCTAAGGTCTTTAATAAATGATCATATCAAATTTATACGTAAAACGAAATATTATTTTTCTCCTCGCTTGCTTTCGTAGAAGGAAGTTCGTCGTTGTTCTAAAGTATAGAGTTCTCACTTTTTCTATTCGTTTCTACACCTAAGACAAATGAAAAAAAAAACTGTATGTATTAAAACGTAGTCGTTGTAATTTCGTATGGAATCGGTAATAAGAGGATAATTAGCGTGTAAGCGATCAGATACTATGATTGTATATTATTGGATATATAAGAGATTGTATGCTTCACTCGTTCTGCGCACATTCAGTTGCATATACGGGGAGCTATCAGCCGACAAGGCAGCCGTCGTGTTCTCGACAATCATACGAAACAGTCTCCCCAACAGTTCAAACCCCGCATTTAATTCACTTGTAAAACAATAACGCATTTATTTGCAGTACAAAACGCTTGATTCCCCAATGTGTGTAGTTTTAAAAAGTTTGTCTCTCGACAAACAATGTCCAACACTTAAACCCTTTACGAGCTTCTCGACAAATCGGCTTAAAATGTATATTAGGCACAGAGTTATTTGAAAAAAAAAACATAGATGTACGTATACACATTATACAGACGATATCGGTTTAGGATCAGCTACTATAATGAACTATATTAATTATATATATATTTTGAATGCGTTAAGGGATTTTTACTAACAATTAGGTTAAGTCGCTACGTGTTAGTTGGGACGCGTTCCTGTGGGAAATGGCAAACGAAGACGCGTCGTCGCATAGACGTAAGTGTAGGTAGGTTTCGTTTCTCTGTCCACTGTCGCTTGTTGCGCTCTGTCTTGGACGTTGCATATCAAGGACCGTTTGCCATATTAGCATAGTAATGTCTGTAAGAACACTGACTATACATTAAGCAATGTTGTGGACATAATCATCGGTGTATTCTTCTAGTTGACGTCACGTGTTGTTTTCTGTCTCTGTCTAGCTGACACTTCAGTTTGACCGTTGTGTTTATCGTTAAGTTTCTTGTGGTGACATCTCTGTTGTGGTATATGGAACTACAAGGGTAACTAACGCCCTCTATGCGAGGTTTCGAATAAAATGTGCGTTGAACTTTAAAATGCTCAAGCGTGAGCGGCAAGTTTAAATGGCGATGAAAGAGACAAGTAGAATTCTTGTTAAGTATGCTAGTATATTAACTCGAATCAATAAGTAATGGTGATCATAGATCATATCGAATTTTAATATAAATTAGTGTTCAATAACCGCGAGCAACAGAGATGGCGCTACTGTCTTCGCAGCGAATGACGTCACCGGGTCTTTGTTAACTTTTTCTAAATTATTTCGTTATTAGATGAACAATTTTAGTGCCATTTTTTAAAGTTTTGTACAACAATTTGTTTCGTCCCGGTGCTCACTCGCTACGTTCAAGTTGTGTTCCCCCCGACAACCGTCCAATGCCCATTTCCCGAGATCTGAAACAATTTTACGTTCCCGGACAAAGCTCAAATACCCGCACAAATGCAGGCATTTGCTGACACAGCCCAGTTCTAATATCCTAAAGTATTACGTCAGGTAGCTACTTATATAACTTTTTATTTTAATTATTACTATTATACTGTAATACATTTTTATTTTTTTCTTTTTGTATTATCTCGGTATTATTACTGTATAATTAGGAAACTTCTTTAATGTATGAATTATTATATTTTAGCTAAAAATAAAGTTGGTTTAAAATATTTACCCTTGTTTTATTTACTTTACTACCTACCGCGTCGACTGTTTTATGTGTTATCAGAAAATGTATTATGAATGGAATAATATAAAACAATGCATTTTAGATGTCATGTTTTATAGTAAATTTACTGCACAAGACCTACAAAATATATATAGTCCGTGTAGTGTCGGATTAAGAATACATAATGTCATTGTCGTTCGCAGTGGCGTAAATTAGGTGAGGCCTATGTTCAGCAGTGGACGTCGTTGGGCTGATATGATGATGATGAATGTCATTACCCCATCTCAATCCGTGGGTGTCGTAAGAGGCGACTAAGAGAGTAACCTTATGCAGACAAGAGCACTGCGAGAAAAGGAAAATTCGAAATAAACCCTATACCAACCCCAGTCTAGCCAGCGTGGTATAGCAGGCTAAATTCCCTTCATATTCTTTGTTGGAGACTTGCCCAGCATTGGGACGTTTATGGGTTGACATGATGATGAAGCAACATCCAAACATAAATAAGTTGTAATTTATTGGATGAGTTGGAAAATATTTACATAATATCTACAAGAAAATAATATTTACAACAGAAACTAACTATAGTTACTAAACAAAACAAAATACGAAATACCTTAAATTAAAATGCATCGAACAATTCCTCCGAATCAATGCCGCTGTCCGCTGGAAACGTGCCCAACAGACATGCAGCATTGTCACGTTGGATGGCTTATTCTTTGCGCCAAGAAAAAGCCAGCCCGGTGGTCACGTGACGTTTCTGTCAAGCGTTAAAAAAATAAGTTACATATTCCAATATTCCCCAACTGAGGACACGTTTATTTTTAAATCCATGAATGCATATCTTTTCACTAAAGTCGATGACATAGTTCCTAAACACAGATTCTTAGTACTCCTTATAGCTTCAAACTTATCCGTACTGACCGATCTAAATGTTAACGCCTGTAGTATTTACCCTATTGTCCGATTATGAAGTTTTGTAACTCTATATCCTTTATTTTAATTTTCGGACTACAAATGCTAATAGTGACTTGATTGGTACATAAATAGCATTATTGAGACATATTTTCATCCATTGACTAATTAAAATCATCCCACGACACATTATAATTATTAGTCATCAACGCCATCTATCAACACACTTCTACAGAGGAATATTGCTCGCAGATGTCGCTACGTACATCGTTAGGCAGTAGTGGCGCTACTAGAGGGTAAAAATTAGGGGTATCATTGGAAAAAAATCTATAGGTCTCTATAGCTGTGGTGTGATTATGTACCCTATAGAACAATATAAATTTACCATAATATATGCTGAAAGAAATGCGTAATGTAAGGGTCTGAAAATGATAGGGTTAGGGAGCTCCTGACTTACCTTCCTCCAAAATCAATCTTGAAATAATATTCTTAGTCGGTCTCTTATTAATAAAGGTCGTGTGACGTGTTTTGGCTTACATTTTTCCTTTTCATCATGTTCCTCTGGAAAAAATAAATATGAATTATATACCTGCTAATATCCATTAGTAGAACAAGTCGATGTTGGGACATGTAGACCTATGGGCACTACAATTTCATTCGTTTCATTTTTAAGGTTCCTCTAAACGAAAAATCGGTCCCCTAATTAGATCACACTGTTGTCCGTGTCTCTGTCTATTCGTAATTATATCAAGAGCCATTTTCGCGTAGAGGTAATACCTACTTGGGGTACCTAATTGATATTATTTTCAGTGATACCTCTAAAATCCCTTGGATTATACGGAAAAGAAATAGAGTTCTAAGTAAGCGCATTCAAAGGATACAGCCTTATATGCTCGATTTTTGTCGCATATTTGGACGATCATAAGATTCAAAATCTATAGGGTACTTCCCGTTGATCTAGATTTCTAGAATCATGTAATTTGGCAAGGAGTAACATCAATTTGCACAAGTATCGAAATGAAAAGATCCGAAAACCGTAGAAAAAGTTTTTTGCATTAAACTGAGTCAATTCGTCAAACCGAATATACCCGAATATACATACCTATGAATTGATTTGTTTGATGTATTGATTATTGAAGAAATGACTCAGTTTAGTTTAATTTGGATTTGTCACTTATTTTAAAGTAGGCTGATACAAATTTTGAACATTAGGGTAAGACGGTTAAGCGTAAAACAAATAGCAAAAAACTGCACTTAATTAAACAAAAACATCTAAGTTGCGGGTCCTGCCAAAATGTAGGTAAGTACCTACATGCAAAAATACTAATTTCACTAATTTTGCCGGTTCCAGTTTAACATATAACAACAAAGAAGTCTAGAAATAACAATCAGAAGTATGAATCAAGATATAGTTGCTAGTATGCTAAACTGCCTATCGAAGATTGGATTACACTCTGTAACCAATGCAAGACGTGGGTACACGAGAACTGTATTTTTTATAGGGTAGGCAGCTAGTAAGTACTATGATGAGTGTGTTAGATTATTCCAAATATTTTGTCTAAATATTGAAACAAATATTCAAATAAGAGAAACAGAAACGTTTAAATATGTGTGTGTCATTTGTAAGTAACTATTTATCCCTGTAGTAAGTCTAGTTACCTGTGTTATAGATTCTAAATCATTGATAATTTATAGGTTAAATTTAAATATCAATTATTGTATAGTTAATTACTATAAATGGCAATTACTGAAATAAATAGTATTTAATTGTTGTCAACAAGTAACGGAAATCGAGATAGTAATGTCTTCCTTTTATAACTGTCATTAGAATTTCTGATTGATCATCTTAGAAATTCTATAATTATTGTATTGTTAATTTAACTACTAATATTTTAAACATTTTTAGAATAGAAGTATTACTATATTGTTTATAATATAATAATAATATCTCTTACTAAGTTTGTAATTAATCAGTCGTTTGACTTATGTCAGTACAATTTAAGGTATAAAACTCAAACACAGTGAGTGTTCGAACACTTCTTGTTTGGCTGCTGACGGGATCACATCAATTCAGAGTTAAGTACCTCTCTTGTCACTTTTTCTTGAAAATTGTCATAATATAGAATTTGTTAGGAATTGTTGAACATGGTCTAATAATTGTTGATAATATTATAAATTAATATACATAATATCATAATTAATTACATTAAGTTTTAAAGTTGGTTATTATATCTAAATAAAGTATTATGATATTATGATATGTGTTTGTTATTATGATAATTATTCATATTACTATGTAGCTGGATATTAAAATTCATAATATGATTTTGATAATTTCTGATATATTTATTTATGACCTACCTTGACCTATTGGTTATATTATAACCTATTGTTAGGGGTATACAGTACCTCTTGTTTCATTATTTATAATATATTGAACCTGTTGTATTAAAATAAACAGTACAATGTTCCTCGTGGTTTCCTTTTCATGTCATCACTGATAAATTACTATAAATTGTATTAAGTTTACCAAGTAAATAAATAATACTTGATCATATTTTATAACTATTATACCATTTCCTGACATCAGAAGTGGGATACACTATGTCCATAAACTAATACATTGAATTGAAAGTTTTAGAATGGGTCCTACAATCTTCAAAGATCTTCTCGAGGCGATCCGCGAGGGGAGCCATCATTGCTTTGATGACGACGTGACACTTCAGTCTTTGATCCGGCGTCAATCGACTTCAGCGCGAACGGCTGGTGTCTCAACATCGAGGAGCTGTTCGGAGAATACGAATGGAGCAGCTTCAAAACTGTAGCAAAAAATGGTAAGGCCCTAAGGGGCTCTGCTTTAATTTGCTTAGTCTTGGGACTACTGAATATAGAACTTGGAAGAATTTTCGTTTATATCTTAGATATTTTATAATACAAATGTTTTGTATACGGAATATAACTTAACTTAACTTAAATATTAGAATGGCCTCCATCAATATTATTTATGTGAAAAATTATTCGTTAATCTTAAATTATATAAAACAGAGCAAAAATAACATTAGTAAATACGTCGGTACAAACGTAGAATTCTGACGAAAGAAAATGTTGTTGTTTGTCAAATCGGGACATGTTAAAATGAGGGTAATTTATTTGGGGAACCAAAATTCAATCATATACTTATAACTTTCTTTTTTTTCTTCTCTCTTTAACCTATACAAAAACTGTACTTAATAGATTTTTCATATTTCATCTGGACTATATACATAGAACCGTTTACTCAGTTCAGTGAAGGTTGTATATAAGTACTAATCGTTGCTCAAATCACTTTAAACTCGTAAGTAAAGAAAAGCTAATGAAAACATATATTGGCTTTGTGAATTATTTGATGAAAACGTGAGTGTCAAACATTATAGATAAATAGAAAAATATTGTTATTGATATTGTATTAAGAATAAACTAATGTTTAATTTGTATAAGTTGTGATTGCAAGATTTTGAAATGTGTCAGATTGGCCAAGCGGATTGTGGAAAATTCTATTATTATTTTTGGTATATTAGGGGCTGTGTTTACAAAGGACACACACACATAATTAATAGTTTTACCGCTGGTCGGCTTCTGATCAGATATTAACCTGAATATCATACTGCGGCGGGTGATAGGGTTAATATGTCATGGTCAGAAGTCACAAAAAGAAATACCGCTGGTCGATCTTTGCCCTGATACTTCACTGAAATTCATACTGCAGCGGGTGATAGGTGCTTGTATGCCAAGGCCAAAGATCAAAAAAATATATACTGCTGGTTAATTAAAGATTAATGCAGCAGGTAATACTGCTGGTTAACTAAACGTTAATGCAGCAGGTAACAAAAAAAAAAAATACTGTTGGTTAATTAAACATTAATGCAACAGGTAATACTGCTGGTTAACGAAACGTTAATGCAGCGGGTAACAATAAAAAAAATACTGCTGGTTAATTAAAAATTAATGCAGCAGGTAATACTGCTGGTTAACTAAACGTTAATGCAGCAGGTAACAAACAAAAATACAGACTAGTATAAAAGGTAGGTACTTCGAGAGCGAAGTACTTGTCAGTCTGGCCGTGTTAGATTATTCCAAATATTTTGTCTAAATATTGAAACAAATATTCAAATAAGAGAAACAGAAACGTTTAAATATGTGTGTGTCATTTGTAAGTAACTATTTATCCCTGTAGTAAGTCTAGTTACCTGTGTTATAGATTCTAAATCATTGATAATTTATAGGTTAAATTTAAATATCAATTATTGTATAGTTAATTACTATAAATGGCAATTACTGAAATAAATAGTATTTAATTGTTGTCAACAAGTAACGGAAATCGAGATAGTAATGTCTTCCTTTTATAACTGTCATTAGAATTTCTGATTGATCATCTTAGAAATTCTATAATTATTGTATTGTTAATTTAACTACTAATATTTTAAACATTTTTAGAATAGAAGTATTACTATATTGTTTATAATATAATAATAATATCTCTTACTAAGTTTGTAATTAATCAGTCGTTTGACTTATGTCAGTACAATTTAAGGTATAAAACTCAAACACAGTGAGTGTTCGAACACTTCTTGTTTGGCTGCTGACGGGATCACATCAATTCAGAGTTAAGTACCTCTCTTGTCACTTTTTCTTGAAAATTGTCATAATATAGAATTTGTTAGGAATTGTTGAACATGGTCTAATAATTGTTGATAATATTATAAATTAATATACATAATATCATAATTAATTACATTAAGTTTTAAAGTTGGTTATTATATCTAAATAAAGTATTATGATATTATGATATGTGTTTGTTATTATGATAATTATTCATATTACTATGTAGCTGGATATTAAAATTCATAATATGATTTTGATAATTTCTGATATATTTATTTATGACCTACCTTGACCTATTGGTTATATTATAACCTATTGTTAGGGGTATACAGTACCTCTTGTTTCATTATTTATAATATATTGAACCTGTTGTATTAAAATAAACAGTACAATGTTCCTCGTGGTTTCCTTTTCATGTCATCACTGATAAATTACTATAAATTGTATTAAGTTTACCAAGTAAATAAATAATACTTGATCATATTTTATAACTATTATACCATTTCCTGACAAGTGCGAACATTAAAACTGCCATTGCTTTATTAATTATCCGTTTTACCCGATGGAATCGAGCAAATCGGATAACAGGATTTTTTTTTTTGTAATCAAAAATTTAGTATGTAGAAGTTATTTAAGTTTAAAAGTTTTTACTATCATTTGAGGATTAATTTAAGTACAAATTACTAATAAAAAGACTGTTGTTGATTAGAGATTTGTGTGCCTTTTCCCTAAACATATTCCTATTGCCTAGGTAGAGATATTATGAGTTTATTATTCAAAAAATTTTCGTATTTATTCGCATAACTAGAAGTCGTGAAGGGCTTCGCTCGCGTCGTTTATTATTTGGCCACTGCTCAGCTCCTATTGAGGGTGGTGTTATATAGCCTATGTTACTCAGTGATAATGTCATTTTCTAACAGCAAAAGAATTTTTGAAATCGGTCTAGTAGTTTTAAGTTTATTCATACTAAAATACAAACCTTTTCTCTTTGTTATATTAGTATTGTAGTATAGATATATGTATATTAAAGTCTACTTAGTACGAGTAAGTATTGAATATTACAAATTACAAACAAATCAAAACTGTACGTAAACCCAAAGTCTCTACACCATGCTCTACTCTGTGCATCACAGCGCAAACTTCATAAAACGCTCGCCAAACATACTGCATAATACAGACACGCGACCCGCCTAATGAGTGCGAGCGAGACGCCTATACACAACCGCCTGACACCAGAGCGAAATAGAAGACTTTACGTCGTAAATGCGCAACGTTGGAGAAGGATAGCGCTATATGGGGCGTTTTGTGAAGAGAGGGAGCTGGTTGGTGGGTGATGGTGAATTATTGAAGGATGCGACCGCCCTTTGGCTGCGAGTGGTACGGTCTACGGCCTGCCTGGCACGGCAGGGGCGCGGCAAAACGGCAAAGCTACAGCTTGCCACTTCCCGCGCGTCTTTCCACCGTCGCACCAATTTTGGACAATCGCCATCTTTGGCCAGTTTTTTCAGTGCGTTGACCGTGATGTTCATTTTGTGATGACTTGTTTGGAAGCTGGCATGGATAGTGACTGCTGAGGTGTTATCAGGTTGGTAATTTTTTTTTAATTAGTCTTTATTTCTTATCGAATGAATTTGACCCTAGTGTTAAAATTTATCAAGTCGCCCAGAAGGCTTCCAACTTGATGTAACAACTACATTTAGTGATAACCAGGACCAATGGTTTAACATGCCTCCCGAAATCTTCACATATGCGTGGTCTATACATAAGTATATACTTTCATTCCTGGACTAAATTAGTCGACATTAGGAATTTTCATAATATATATTTTATATGAAAATTCATAGCATATTATATAATAGGTACCTACTTATACACTTATATACTTATTATACCTGCCTGAAATTGTTGCAGACACATGTCTAATATATGAGACTCATAAAGATAATACATGAGTAGGTACATGATAACTGGACCGTAGGTATGTCAACTGATTTAATTTTGAAAAATAAGTTTATTTCCAATTTATTTATTTGTTAGATACAAACAGTCTTACAAAAAAACTTAATTTAAAAACCCTGATAATTTTATTTTCAGATAAAATATAAATTTATCTCATTAGATATTTAAAAGAGTTTCTTTCGACGGAATTTTTTGGAATGTAGGGCGAACAAGTGGGCCAAATCAATGTTGGGGATTACTTATGATATTTCTTAGACTCGTTTAGAAAATCGACAGAAACGCAATTTAGTTTTGATCAATACCTTTTAAATTTTCAAAGTACCAAAGCGCCCAAGAGTAATATTCTACACAAGCTACATCATAAATTATAAACAGCTGCCGAATCTTAAAATAAATAGCCAGAAAGAAATACCTTAAATAAAAAAATATTTTAATAATCAAATAGTCAAATCTTTTTATTTCATTTGGATCACATACATGATACTTATGAACGTCATACAAAGCCAGAAAAAGTGTCAGTAAATTTGCCTACGGCCAGTTCACTGACAAGGTTGAGCTCTGAGAAGAACTTGGCAAGAAACTCAGGCCACTCTTTTCAATCGCCATAGTTGTTACAATTTTAATTGGTTACAGTTTGAAATATCACAGAAAGTACAGAACGAAAACACCATACTAAATAAAAATCAATAAAATTTGGATATTTTGGTAAATTATTCACCAAACTCAATTAAACCGTAAACCTCTTTATAATATTAATTCAGATGAGATACTTTTCTAAGAGTTAGTACCGAATCGTCACTGTTCCGCTTCGTCATCAAAAATTTTGCCCATACCAAAAATCCCGACTCGTCACTGTTAAAAAAATTCTAAATAGACGGTACAGTTTGCAAGAAAAGCTTATGGGGTATAGGTACTAGTACGTTAAATAAAATAATGGTTTGATTTTTGTAAGTAATACATCACTTGCATAATATTTTATTAACGTTGAACATTATGTATAAAACAATTCATCATACCAATTTTTAGTACTACGTAACTAAACAAACAGATCAATATCCATAAAAGTTAATTGACTTGTTAATTGAAAATTAGACTGGCCTGTTGGTCTAGTGGTTAGTGACCCTGACTGCTACGCCGGAGGTCGTGGGTTCGATCCCCACCCAGGACAAATCTTTGTGTGATGAGCATAAAGGATTGTTCTGTGTCTGGGTGTAATTTATCTATATTAAGTATGTTTAAAAATGTATTTAAGTAGTATATCAGTTGTTTAGTACCTACCCATAGCACAAGCAAATATAATTGCTTAATTTGGGGCTAGATGGCGCTGTGTGAATGTGGTAAAAAAAAAAAAACAAAAAAAAAAAAAAACCTTCCTGGCCGACCGTATTCCACAAAACTAAATATTTGTGTGTCCAATACCTTTGTGAGAAAGTGTTAAGATACCCATACTAAGTATACAACTAAAGCTGGCAATGTAAAGGTTTAGAAATGGATCATCATAATGTAAACAGGAAGTGTTATTTGTAATGTTTTTTTTTTATATTGCCAACGTTGACAAATAAATATAAGTACTCTACGGCTCGATTGATTCTGTCTACTCCTCAATTTAAAACGCCCGCACTAGGGAACATGCCCTGTGGCGCGGGAGAATTATAAATAAACGTATCAAGTAAAAAATGTCCCAAATATGATGTTCACAAATATCTATGAATTAAAAGTCGCGCAGGGCTTCGCTTCCATCGTTCTTTGTTTAACAACAACTCAGCTCCTATTAGCCGTAGCGTGACTTTATATAGCCCAAAACCTTCCTTAGTAAATGGGCTATCCAAAAAGTTTTATCAAATCGGGCTTGTATTTCCTGAGATTATCACGTTCGACCAAACAAACAAACTTTACAGCTTTATAATATTAATAATTAGAAAGACTAAGTCGCTTATATAGCTTAGCCTTGCTCGATATGGGCTACGCTACCTAAAACTCAAAGAATTTTTGAAATCGGACCAGTAGTTTCTGAGATTATCACATTCAACCAAACAACTAATTCTTCAGCTTTATAACAATAAAGTGTAATATATAGTAAGTAAATAACACAGGGATGACACGTTGTGATAGATATGACCAATTCCGTATTTGCTTGACCCCAGAATCGAATCCAGGAGTTCTTGCGTAGCAGTCGAATACAATTTCGCCGCGCCACTAAGAACTACAATACAATTTTTTAAACAATTTTAACACCCTTCCATTCACACTTATCTCCACAATCACAATTCACTCGTGTATGATGTATAATCTAATAACTGCCCTCCGCCCTCTAAGAGGGTCACGGGAGGGCCCACCTGAGGGCTGAGGGCGATCAGGTGACGTGTAGGGAGTGACAAATTAACCATTGTGAAGAATTAGCTATTAAAGGTGTAGGTAGTGAACCGAAGTGGGATTATAACACCCTTTTATCCTAATATTATAAATGCAAATGTTTGAGTGGATGTTTGTCACTCAATCGCGCCGGAATGGCTGAACAGATATGTTGAAATTTGGGCCACATATAGATTATTATAGATTGGAAAAGACATAGGCATATTTTTTACCGATATACCACGCGCGCGGCCGGGCGCTAGTTATAAATTACAAAACAAAGTCTCTCAGCTGAGTTTGACTGCCTGTTTGAACGCAATAAACTCGAAAACTAAGGAATAGATTTTCGTACGCTTTTCACCAATGAAAGATTGTGAAGTGATTAAAGAACTTTACAGTGTTATGAGGAAGGTTTATGTAAATGATTTATATAATTCGGGTAATATCCATACATATTATAAAAGGCTTTGCCCTGACTGACTGACTGACTGACTGATTGTATGGTAGTAGTATCTGTATGGTAGGCTAAATTCCCTCCATATTATTTATTAGGAGACCCGTGCCCAGCAGTAGGACGTTTTTGGGTGAAATGATCAGTTGATCTCCCTATAGTTGATATCGCAGACCGCTCTACAGCAGTTGTAGGAATTACATTACAAAGAACTACACTACTACGGCGGGCTTTAAATTAAATCGTTAAAATTTGAAAGGGTGTTTATCAAGCCCTACAAGAAAGCCTTAATCTAAATAAATATAATTTAGATCAATGTCATCACACATTTGTGTGCACCCACTAAGTGTGGCAGTACAAATATTTGCCACGGGTAATTGGCGCTGGGGCGTGGGTTCGACTCCCGACCGTGGCAATGTTGACGCAATAGGGTGTCGCGATTTTACGCACTAATAACCGACGTGATTACTGTGTTTAATACAAGTATAGAAATCTGAATAATTATTATAATAATATACTAAATAAAAGGGAGGAAAATTCTAAACAAAACCAACCGTCTGGCCAGGGTACAATTTCAAAAAAATTCCAAGAAAAAAGGCAAAATTTCCTCCACAATCTTTGGAGGAGATCCGTGTCCAGCAGTGGGACGTTTATGGGTTGAAATGATGATGGTGATCCGAAATAAATACGATAGTTAGGTTGAATGGCTAGATTGATAGATTTTGTTACTTAATCATGTCAGTATGATGGCTGAAAGGAGCTGTATGAAATTTGGCAAACAGATTGTTTAGAAAGCGATGGTGGCGTGTTTTTAAAAATTAGAAATTAAGCTACCTACTTTTTTTTTATACCACGACGGTGGCAAACAAACGTACGGTCCGCCTGATGGTAACTGGTTATCATAGCCAATGGGCGCCTGTCGAGCTTCCCGACTCCTAAGAAACCTATTCACTCCTTTTTTGAAGAACGCCATACAGTATATACCACACAAGCAAAGCCGCGGGCAGAAGATCTATCTATTGATGCAATATATCGTCGGTGCGCTTGCCAAAGCTGCTATGTGCATATTAGGAACTTTTCAGGACAAGAAAAAAACTGTTTTTTTTTTAATATATTAATTTGTGAATAATATTTATATTGTAATTTATCAATTTGTGAAACAATATAAATAATCAATGATCAAAAAAAAAAAATTGTCGTCATCTTTTCAAACACTTTCTTTTTCTAAGTTTATCTACGTATATTCTTACAATCAATAAGCGAAAGTGACAGATATAAAGCGGCGTATTCACTGATCTGTAAACTTCGCCGACAATAACGCACTTCCGACGGAACTGCGACACAAACAGATTATAAAGGATTACGGCATATTTAGGATACTTTACGTGTTTATTGTAATATTATTTACTTATTTTGTTTAGTTATGGGTGAATCTGATTGCCCAGTGAGTATTTTAAATGTTAGAATTATGTTTTTATTAATTTTATCTCCGTGTTATTTTTTTTTCTTATCAACAACAAATATTTTAAATTATTAATGTTTGTGGTATTTATAGCGTGTTTTTTCGCATATCTAACTTGTTAGTTGTTATTTTCAATGAGTATCTAGGTAATTAAGTACCTACCCTACTTCTTGAATAAAAAATATAAATATAAGCCGCAGCACCTAGTGATATTTCGCCCGAGAACAAAATTTAAATGTTAAGTGACAAATTTTGATTTACTTAGTGTCTAATTTTTACCCCACTGCCGACAATATATTTTACAGATAACTTCTTTGCCTGGAATACTTTAAAAAAATTAACTAATAAAGTTTAGCGTAAAATAGATAAACTATAAACTAAATTCAAAAACCAATAGGTTTAACAGTCTGGCGACATTGTCGCCGCTAGTTCACAAAAGTCCCGCGACAAAGCGCCACAACGCTGCAGATTACAGAGGATTACAAGTTATTTGTAGTATTTGTGTAATCGTTTAATAAGTGGGCGGCGAACACAGCTGTCCAGTTAGCTATAGATATTTATTTGAGGCCTATTCTATTGAAACTAAGTTAAACGTTGACGATTAGTGGCTTTTTAAACGACTTCAAAAAAATGAAGTTCTTATTAGACAAGCGATGCACTCAATCCTCTCGTGGGTATTTTTTATTTTTATTTTTTTTATTTTTATTGTTCAGGTGGTATGGTAGGTACTGATCTATTGTATATTGTTATTCTAGAAATAAAATTATTTGATTTGATAATTTCAATAAACTACTTGAGAAACATCATTATTATCATTTCGAGGATAATAAAAGGCATCACAAAAAATCTTCGACCTCGGGCGACACTTGACGTCGCTCGGCATCTCGTCAACGTCTTGCGAAACGCAATCAAGTGTAAACGAGCCACTAATTGTGTCATCATTGTCAACGATATTATTGTGATTTATGATGGTTTATTATTATATCTAATATGTATGGGTTTAATGTTGATATAGATGAATAGATTTCTTTTATAATATTTGATAGAATAAAGTTCTAAATTAAGTTATGTGGATATAACAAATAAACATTATTTAATAACAACAATTTAAGGGTATTTCATACCACAAGCTGTTCGCCTCGCGGAATGAGAAAGGATGAATCAGGAAGATTCTTTTTTGAAGTCGCCGTTTCATATCAGTCAACAAAGGAAAATAGTTCGAAACGAAAACTTCAAAAAGGATAGTTCCTGATTCCCAACTTTGGGCAAACAGCTTATGTTATAAAACGACGAAAGAACAAATTTAGAAATAAACAGATTAGCCTAAAAAGTTGGGAAATAAATCATAAAATAATTGATGAATAATAATAAAATCCTAATACGCGAAATAACTAATTAACTTAATAATTTCAGCGGCTATAATACCTAATTATTGGATTCCAGGCACATTATCTGCTATATTTACCGAAATAACTATGGCTTTTAACCAAGAATAATTATGCACTTAATAGTAATTAATGGAGTACCATTACACAAAATTGCGGCATGAATCCATTAGCCTCCAAGGGGATGACTTGCATACCTAAATGCTATAACTATGCGGGCAAGTATCAAGAGTGGATGGCTCAGATATATCATTGAAATTATACGATGATTAGGTTAAGATTTCACTACGAATTAAATGATTATAAAACCCTATGGCAGTTTCGTAGCACCTCGTAGAAGATTGCTACGAAGTGCTACGACTCGACACTCATGTAGAAAATATAATAAATTAATTGATAATTGACACCGTGCACTTTTAGACACCTTACAAACTTTGTGTACTCATAAGTAAGCACATATACAATACATCTATATATCAATAAAAACCTGCCTTTTGATTTTCCTTTAGGTATTCAGTTAGTTTTTCTATTCTTTTTCGATTCTTCGTAAAAATTAGTTTGTTTTTTTTTTATTATGGCTAAATGTATTCTATTTCTCACTACTATAGCAAACCTAGGTATTATTTTAATGCCTAGGTTTCTTCTTATAAACCTTGCCTAGGCAAAGTTTGTAGAAACCTAAAGTGCATGGTGTAGATATAAGGTGAAAGTATTTTCCTTTTTTTTTTTTTTAATTTTTTTTAGTAAAAGCTTTGTCTATATTAAACATAATTTTTTTTGATATGGTTATATAATCGGCCATGGCAAAATTAGTAGTTGGAAACTGCCAAGTCAATACTGTAGAAAATCTGTTAATATGTTTGTGTGTGTTTTTATGACTAATGTGACGATAAAAAAATAGTCTACCAATAATGTATGGTATATCTAAACATATAGGTATGTAAGTGTAACCTATTCCACTTTAATCGAAAAATAAACCATTTAGCCACAAGAAAATAAGCAATTTCGCACACAATCACAACATTTCAATTATCAACAACACCACGCCACCGCAATCCCATAAACACCCCATAACACCGCCATAAATACAAACCAACATAACAAAGCCTCCAACACACCCTACACTCAAACAAATTGTTTGCAAACATTAAATTACGAGGGCTCACAATAAATTGGTCGCTTCTAATGACCTCTGTCAAATTGAAATCATAGAAATGAGAGAGAGATCGAAATACGATTTATATTGTATTAGAAAAGGATAGATATAGCGATTAAAGGCGTTTACGGATTATAAGTGACGGATGTCGGGAACACTAACGGTCGTGGATTCGATTCCTGAACGGAATTGGACGGTAATGAGTTATTTAGTTGACAGATGTCAGCACAAGTGACGGCGAAGTTGGGTGATGTAAGGTTGTGAATAGGATTCGAATTTGAGATGTTTCTGCGGTTGATAGAATGATAAAATATCTTCATTTTTTCTATATTTATTGTTGGAACTAAACTAAGTATATTATTTATTTATTTTTATACCATTAGAATTTCGTGTGAAAATCGTACAAAACCTTTGTGATGTGACTTCGTCGTTTACTGAAACTACAATTTTTTTTATCATCATCATCAGCAACCCATTAAGTCCCACTGCTGGGCTCGGGTCTCCTCTCCTCAACTAGAGAGCTGAGAGGGTTTAGGCCCTAATCCACAAACGCTGGCCTAGTGCGGGTTGGTGGATCAGACATACACATAGAATTTCTTCTAGGGTATGTGGGTTTCCTCACGATGTTTTCCTTCACCGTTAGCATGTGGTAAGTCACTTAACTAGTACATATAAATTCCACAAAGTGAAATCCACAGTGGTACTGCCGGTCGGGATCGAACTCGGACCGCGTGATTTGCACGCCGGTCTCTTATCCATTCAGCCACCATCGCTTTTTTTTATATTTTTCGAAAAAGTAAAAGCTATTCGTTATGACTTTCTTTCTTAACTTCAACAACCTAAATTAATTTGTATCAGTTTTTATAACAGATGAGTAGACTAATCACCCCTCATTTCCACAAAAGAAAAATTACAACAACATAATTTCAACTCTAAAACTATGCCTAC
The DNA here is from genome assembly GCA_905147015.1 of Laspeyria flexula. Lineage (NCBI taxonomy): Eukaryota > Metazoa > Arthropoda > Insecta > Lepidoptera > Erebidae > Laspeyria > Laspeyria flexula. The sequence goes on from LR989974.1 coordinate 1,639,996, forward strand.
TAAGTCTCATTTTCCACTAACGTTATCAATATGTGCTTAATCAGAATATCTGCAGAGTGTCTCTTAAGAGGCTGCATCTGATCTGCTGATAAGAGATATCACAGAGTAATTACGATATTGACACTGATTAGCCACAAAGGGATTATGAGATAAGATTAGGTGTTAGCTGATTTGATGATGACAAGATGATTTTAATATGGGTAAAAGTGTGATGATATCTTTTGCATTTTAAGGTAATGAATAGGGCGATCCCTTTGTTAAGAATCTTGATGTTAGATCGGATGCTACTCATATTTTAGGTAGGTACTCCGACAATCTACGAATAGACGTATTTTTTTTGTATTTTGCTCGGAGAGACTTCAATAATACATATATATGTATGTCATAGTTATCCAATGTAGAATACATCTAGATTCTAGCCACATTATTAAATATATAAATAATTAACAAAAACAAACTGTTGACTGTCACCGTGGCGCAGTGGTTAAGGTGGTCGCCTCGCCACTACATCGCCGTGCTGGGTGACGTGGGTTCGATTCCCACACGAGACAAATATTTGTGTGATTCATAGATATTTGTTTCTAGTCTGGGTGTACTTTGTGTCCGTTAGTTTCATGTTTGTAAAGCTCCCCGCGACACAGGGCTCGTTCCCTAGTGCGGGCGTTGTCTTTAAAAAAAAGAAATGAAAAAAAAAAAAAAATGATAATATAAAAAAATCTAAATTATACCAAGAATCGCAACAGAAACATGAGCCGTGTGGGAAAACTTGTTTTTTTTTAAATATCAGTTGTTTAATACCCATAACACAAGCACAAGCAATATAATTGCTTAATTTGGGACTAGATGGCGCTGTGTGAATGTGGTAAAAAAATATTATATTATTCGTAGTAACTATTATATAACCTGTGGAGAAACAGAAAACTATGACTAGTTTTCTTTGTCTTTCATAATAAGACTAAGTTTTTATTTTATATAGTTTGACCACCACGATACGCGTTAAACCGTACAAGCTTTTTACTTCTGCTCTACCTACCCCAATATTGTAATAAGAACAATAATAAACAATAATTCTTTACAAACAATAACTTTATTCCAACATCGTGCGCCGGCTCAGCTTATAAACAATGCGTTCACTTGAAGTATTCTACAATGGTTCAGTGCACAATATGTTCGTATTGTTGGCACAACATAGTCGGTTCGTTTCCACTTCAGCTACCACCTGGTAGACGGAGATTGTGTATTGTGGAATTTACATTAGCTTATACGTGCAGTTTTGTCCGCGAGACGCACAGGAGTATATTCTATGGGCAAAATATTGTAAACTAGGTTTTAGCGGTTTTTGCCTCAGTTGAGGACAGTTAAAAAAATTAAGGACATAATTTAAAAAACCGATCGTAGGTGAAACAAGGTTTTTTGTATCTGATTTTGTTGACTAACAAAAATATAACAAGATAATGGTGTAAGTTTAATAATTATGTTATGGTAACTATAGTAATATTTTTATTAAAATAACCGGGAATATTTTTTTTTTGTTTCTATTTTTTATATTTAGTAAGTAAATAATTGTATTTTTATTTATTTATAAAACATAATTTTGCAAAAAAATGTGAACAAAAGGCAGACTTAATGCTAAAAGCATTCTCTACCAGCCAACCTTTGGGTTTTTTTTGTTTATTTTGAAATTATTATAATATCTATTGAAAAGATGTATTAGTATAATTATGCACAATCCGAAATGACCATAAATATATAAAATAACACAGAAATACTAGAAAAAAAAAGCATTAAACCAAATGTAATCAAGCACGACTTAACCCTTAAAGACGTCATCAACAAATGAGGTGCTCGAGGGTGTCACCGCTTGAAACAAAGCCGTGGCGTTGGACACGCGGAGGGTTAGGCGTAGATCGCAGCAATTAGCGGCACAATGGGAGCGCGCGCGCAATGTTAACCCTGCGAATATGCTGCGGGTGGAATACACGGCACAATTATTGTGGGTCGGAAAGACCCCCACTGTGCTGTTTGTCATTCAAATTAAATGTTTTGTGGTCTGGTTTGCGTTGTTTGGAATTAAATTATGGAAATTAAAAAACTACTTCTTGTGTAGGCGTGGGATTTAATACTCTTCTTTGATTTAGTTAGTTATTAACAAGAATTTTGTAAGGTACAAACCTAAAAGCTTATTTAAAAAAAAAAAATACCAGCTTATTGTGTTGAACCAACGATTTGGCCATTTTATGTAAAACGTAAAGCTTTTCTATACACAATTAACATTTATTGCGACACGGGTGAAATAAACCTAACTAGGCGTGCTATGTGCTATACAGATATCGCCCCATACACTAAGATTTAGTTTTCACACAATCAAGCACGCTGTATTTGTATTCAAGTTTCAGAACATAAGCCCTATATGTGGTATAAAGAAACCCCATACCATAAAACACAATCTCTTAAAAAGTAGTGGGTGTGTTTATAGCCCGCGGTCTCGACTCCCGAGCTCACCGTCCTACAAAGCACGATCGACTATTGTACTTGTTTTAAGTAAATTGGAAGCGTCGCGACGGGGTGTCGTCACCGCCGTGTGTCTGACGCCGTCCTTATTCAGGTGACAGACCTTTTGAGAGCGTTCGATAGAAATTATTTTTCTGTTTGATTCGAATTCTAAAGCGATTTCTTTAGATAAGGTGTTTATTTGGCGTTTTATGTATTGAAAGACTATATTTTTGTAGCATTCGTAGTTTCATAAGGATATAATTTGTTTATAACTTAGTTGAATCGTAATTTAAGAGGGTACAGAAGACAGCCATAACAACACTTATCGTGCTCTTCTTGGTAAGCAATCCAGAGCTTTTTGGGGAGGGAAGTTTATTTTATTGATCGGCAATGGCAACGCGCTTCAGGCGTATATAGAGGCTTCGGTAACCGCTTACCATCAGGCGAGCTGTTAGCTTCCTTGTCACCGTGCCGCGGCTCCGCTCGCGTGTTATCTAACTAATCTATACTAATATTATAAAGCTGAATTGTTTGTTTGGTTAAACGCGCTAATCACAGGATCTACTTGTTCGATTCGAAAAAATATTTTTGTGTTGGATAACCCATTTATCGAGGACGGCTATATATATATAAAATCATGCTGCGCATCACGCAATTGGAGCTTAGTAGTCGCTAAACATAAAACGACGGGAGTGAAGCTTCTCCAAGTCTTAAAATATAGAAATTTCATATCACATTATTTATATGTTTGTAAAAAATCCTATGATACAAATTTAGACCATGAATAAAATAAATCAGTTTGGAAATCAATCAATTCCATTTGAAGTTTTTCAGATAATTAGCTGACCATGAATTCATAATAGTATTTAAGCTAAAACGCTTCATGCATTTATCATGAATCTTATGTGTTATATTTTGATATTTTTGTTGTGGAGAGTTCACACGAGCTATTGTTTCATAATTCACATGCTAACATTATTTTCTTCATTACAGATTCAAGACATAAAAAAAAGAAAACAAGATGCAGCCCTTCCAGTCTACTACTCGACCTGAGGGTCCTCGGGAGTCGTCTCCTGAACGTGCCAAGTCTCCAGACACTCCAACCACACCAGTGCTGAACTTTTCCATCGCACGCCTCATGGAGCCAGACAGAAAGAAGTCAGTATCTCCCGAGCCACCACCACCACCACCAGGTTTCCTCTCTTACGGAGCACAACTCCTAGACTCAGCATTTAAACAATACATACCAGCTACAAGAAGACAACTTGTCTCACATTATCCCTTACTATACTACGGTCCTGATCTAGTATCTCTGACGTATGCTCATCAGCTACACTTACCTCGGCCTCCACCACCGACGTCACCAGTACAGCGACCCCCAAGTCCAAGACCTCCTGCAGCAGACCACGCTGTGTCTTCAACAACCGGACCTACTCCATCTCCAGCTAAAAATAAGAGCTTCGCTTGTGGTGACTGCGGCAAAGTATTCAATGCTCATTATAACTTGACAAGGCATATGCCTGTCCATACCGGCGCGAGGCCTTTCGTCTGCAAAATATGTGGAAAAGGCTTCAGGCAGGCGTCAACTTTGTGCAGACATAAGATCATCCACACGTCAGAGAAGCCTCACAAATGCTTGACTTGTGGGAAGGCTTTTAACCGCTCATCAACCTTAAACACTCACGCAAGAATCCACGCTGGATATAAACCATTTGTCTGCGAATTTTGCGGTAAAGGTTTCCATCAAAAAGGGAATTATAAGAACCATAGGCTGACTCATAGTGGTGAAAAGGCTTATAAATGTAACATCTGCAATAAAGCCTTCCATCAGATATATAATTTGACGTTTCATATGCACACACATAATGAGAGGAAACCGTTTACTTGTAGCATTTGTGCTAAAGGTTTTTGCAGAAACTTTGATCTGAAGAAGCACACGAGGAAATTACATTTAGGAGCTGGCAGTTCTAATCACGGAGACTCTTCCTTGGACACACAAGATGAGTCTACTCAAGAAGCGACATCTAGTCCCACTGAAGAGGCGAGTAGGGTTGCTTTCAGACCATTTTTAGGGTCTTCATATCCGAGGATCTTGGATCCATCGCGAATGACGGCGCCTAATACATTTTTTTCGAAGCTTTTGTGACCCGGAGCGAGTTACTTTAACTATGGAGATACTGGTGATAAATAAATAACGTAAATGCTCCTATTACCGCCAGTTTTAGCTGTCTTAGGATTCACTTTAAAAAAATAGATATAAGCTGTTATGTTAGGAAAGGTGTTATAATTTATAATTAATCTAAACGAAGTATTCTTTGCAATTCAGTACTTAAATTCAATATTCAATAACACAATAGTTACTAAATAATTATTTAATCCAAAAGAGTAGTTGATTCCATTACCGACCCATAGAATGCGGCAGATTCTATTACCGATTTTTCAACTTCTTTTACCGACCGGTACTAAGTTGTCACTTCTTCTATACTATTAAATAAAATAAAAAATCGTTTTTAAGGCATTTATTATATGATAACAATAGTTATGAGATCAACATTATTACAATATGAACATAATTATTTATTGCAACGCTTAGAGCACTTATTTTTTGTTATTTTAATATATATATATATACATATATATATATATTTATTATTTCTCTTGTCACGCAGAGTTGTCCTCGGTATGCCATAGGTTTTTGAAGCTTCGTATATGCTGGTCCCTTCATTTATAGCTAGAAGCGCAGCTTCTAGTTGGGCAGAGGCGTACTGCTTGCGCTTCTACGGCTCCATGATTCTATTAAAGAACACAATCTTTAAAGACATATAGATAGAGATATAAATTACATGGCCCGCATTCCGTCCCTCCATTTTTATTTGATTTGAAAACATATAAAATATAGCCAATGCCATGAAGCATGAATGAAACTGGATAGCAAATATTATTTTAAATTAATAATATGTCCTGTGACAAAATCTCTCAAAAAGTCACGTATGCAAGAAATAAGCCAAATTGTTCAAAAATATACATTTTATTTTTGTGTACTATATTACCAAAAATATCATCACAGCTGTGAGTCGGTAATAGAATCAAGTATGAAGGTCTATTAGCGACCCATTATAATAATAGGAATATTGTCTAACGTTGAATCGATTTTTACACAAAATCTTTAAGAAATAGCTTTGTCGTTAATAGATCTAACGATGTAAAATAATTTTAAGAACTGAACAAGAAAATAATAAAATCAAATGAGGTAGTTTATAATTGATATTATTTTAAAATACTAAATGTTCTCAAAATTTTTAACAACGCCATGGGTCGTTATTAGAATCAAGTTTTGAAATTTGGATTGTATTACCGCCTTAAATTAAAACATGATTTTATAACACAAAAACCAATAAAAAGTATTATATTAAGAGTTAGTTTAGAAAAAGAATATATACGTTACAGTTGTAATGTGATAACAAGAAGACAAATCCATTTTTAGTGTGTTATTTTCCTTAAGTAATATTTTGGTATACTTACGTGGCTGGAGACGCGACACTATGAAATGTGCGTCCGCTTCGGGCGCGTCCCATTAACATTCAAATTATTTTTTTCACTGGCTATTTAAACACACAAACTTTACTCTTTTTGGTGGCCAACAAAAATACGTAACTAATTTTTAAGGTATGACATTTCTGAAACTCTATTTTATGTCCAATATGAGTGATTTAAAAATTGGATCGTTAATAGAGTCACATTTTAGGGGGTCGTTAATAGGAGCTTTTACGTTAACAATGAGTGAATTGATAAAGGATTTGATGGTAGTGTTACTAGAATTACGCGTAGTTGTTCAAGTGTAAATGCAATGATGTGTTAAAAGTCTCTGTTAAAAGTTAGAGAAAGAGCGCGATTTACAATCAAAGAAATGATCTCCACTTTATTAGAGTAAGTAAACGTGTTGTTTAAATAATATTCCTTTCCTACTATTCAATCTATTAAGCTACAATATAGCTAGTCAAAGTAAATACATAACTTGCCTAAAAACGTTTGATAAAGTAAAAAATATTTTATAATTTAGGTCTATTTCAATGTGAATACACATGCTTTCAAATAGCTTGATGTTGTGTAATACGTCTAAATAAACAGTTTGTCTGCGACATAATGATCTTATTGTACTTATAATATAAAATAACACTATTTGGAATTAATAAGTAAGTAAGTAGTTATTAATAATTCATATTTCATGTAAATATTGATATTGTAAATAGCTGAATTATATACGTACACTATGTTTTAAGAATAGCTAATAGATTATTTACATAGTTATTTTAAGCTAATTTGTAAAATGCTGTACTTATCTAAAAAAATATTTAGTAGGTACCTAAGTATAAACCTACTTTCTACCCAATCAGATAATTTCAATATTTAATCGAAATACATTTTTATGTTCACTATTAAGTAAAGAAACTAAATTCGTTAATAAACAACAGTTAATAATAATTGTTATTATGTACAATTATATATGTTTTCAATCAAACTTTTTAAGATTCGATCTTCTATTTACTAAGGAAGGTAGTGAATGTAAATAATAAAAAAAAAATGTCTCGTTTTATGTTGGTCGAGTTGCTACGACAATATTAAGATGAAAATCCGACGCATCAGGCACAGGCGTAAAGAGCTCACCGGTACTACATAAGAATTCATGTCGTATTTACACACGAACTAGGGGCCAAGTCTGCTAACACAATATTAAGCCGATGGTCTCATTCGACAGCTGTGATTGGCTTAAGTCAATCGCGCCATATTGCCGGCCTATGATTGGTGCATCGGTCTGCTTTCGATGTGTGTAAATTAGCAAAATCGACCACCTAGTTGGCGTGTGTAGAAACGACACAAATTCTTGTGTGTAAGAAAAAAATAGCAAACGCAGACAATATTTTTTTAAAACGGCGTCGTTTTATTATTACGCGCCTTGTAATAACGTTTATAAAAAAAATTGTGGCTAGATAATGTATATAATCGTAATGAAAGTATAATTATTTGTCTGTAAAGATACGCGTCTGAAACAATGTGTCTGTATAAACGTTGCTTGCGTGTTCGGTCGAAAAAGAAAGCGCTAATGTGTGCTCGTATGACATACAAGCACAGAATATAAAAACAGTAGTGTGAATCGCGCTATTATTATGTATTATGTAAATAAAATTATACCTAGATAGAGACATAGATAATATTATAGTTACAACAAATGCAATATTCAGTGTAACCATTAAAATAATACACTATGAGAAAACTCGTGTTATTACCCTATTAATTCATATTATCCGTGTAGTGACGGTTAAGAATACGTAATGTCACTACCCCATCTCAACCCGTGGGGGTCGTAAAATGCGACTAAGGGAGTAAGTAACCTTATGCAAACAAAAGCACTTCGAGAAAAAGAAAATTCGAAACAAACCCTATACCAACCCCTCCGGCCACCGTGGTACCTATATATAGTATGCTAAATTCGCTCCACATTCTTTGGAGGAGACCCATGCCCAGCAGTGGGACGTTTAGGTTGAAATGATAAATTTAATTAACTATAATGTTATATCATCCTAACAGATAAGGCTCAAAATCATTTGTCAAAGAATATGTAAATAAATTCCTAGTCCTTTTACATCTCATTGAAGATTTTACCTTTATTTTTCAAATACTGGTGTCAAGAGCCGGTAGCTAGCTGCAAAAAACAAATACAGTGTCAGTGATATACAAAAATTTGGCCCATGTAAATGCACAATCACGTAACTAGTAAAGTCACGTTCAAAATTGTCGTCGCCGAGATATAGCGTCAAACCTTAATTACATTTTTAGAAAATAGTATTTGTAAAGTCGATCTTATTTAATGCATATAACAAAAGCTTCTAAAAAGCATTACTTACTTACTTACATTTTATTATATACATACAAATTTTTTTAAACTTTTTGACGTTCACACCTCACGACAGCGAAATAATTGTTCGACAAGCAAATTAAAAGGTCATAAAATTTTGAATGATATGATTAACTGAATTAAGCTAACTGTAGCCCGGGCAAGAATAAAACAACGTCCCACGCCTAACAGCTGCCGTTTCAAGTTGCTATGAACAGCTTTGATTATAACAATAATGTTCGATTGCAAGTAAACTGTGCAAGCGCGGCGGGAGCAAATCAACGGTTCACGACAAATTATAACCTTGAAACGCCTCGCGAATGTGATGCTCAAAGTTTCATCCCATTAGAAGAATAATGTCTTATCTTCAGATAAAACAAAAATGAAATTATTATAAATTTGGCATTAAAAACCGTAAACTATCAATTGATCAAATTTGTATATTATTGGACATTATTAAAACCTTTTTGATTATTTATTATTATATAAATTAGTTTATAATGATTAATATCTGTATCTCTACATAATAAATTACATTGCATGCTAAAAAGGCGGAATATGGCCCGTCTAATATAAAATGTAACACCAAATACAACCTGTGTTCAACACCTGTGTACAAACCTGTGTTCGCAATAAATGATTTGAATTTGAAAATTTGAATTTGTATTTTGTAAAATACTGACTAAAGAATAAAATAAAAATTTGATCAATCGATAGTTTACGGTTTTAATGCCGAATTTTTTAATAATTTCATTTTTGTTTTATGTGAAGATAAAACATTATTCTTATAATGGGACGGTTTTATCGGCAACTGTTACATAATGTTACATGTTATACGTTGCTAGGGGACGTGTAGAATGTAAATAATTATTATGACTGGCCTGTTGGTCTAGTGGTTAGTGACCATGACTGCTAAGCCGAAGGTCGTTGGTTCGATCCCCACCCAGGACAAATCTTTGTGTGATGAACATAAAGGTTTGTTCTGTGTCTGGGTGTCATTTATCTATAATATGTATGTATTTACAAAAAAATAATGTATTTAAGTAGTATATCTGTTGTTTAGTACCCATAACACAAGCAAATATAATTGCTTACTTTGGGACTAGATAGCGCTGTGTGAATGTGGTAGAATATTATTATTATTATCAATTTACATATTTTATTTAATACATAAGAGCAACCATTTAATTTTTATCTAAGCTAGAGAGACCACTCCAGATCGGTTACTTATAACCCAATAACTTTGAAACCAGTGCAGCAGTGACTGACAAATTCTGATATTTGGCGACAAAGTTCGACTAATTAGCGACAACTAGTCGCTTTGTGGTAACAAAATTTTAAATAATAAATGGTAGCCAAGCCATTGAAGAAAGAATGTATAATGTTTTAATGAAGTCTGGCATTAGTTTACTACTTACTACAGGAGTACTTAATAGAACCTAAAATAGCTGGCGGACTGAGGATCTGTGCACATTCTTAAGTGAAAAAGCTAAATAATATCTAGTGTTCTAAGCCATCAAAACCAAGGTTTCAATTAAAATTACAGAAACTTTTTTAACGAAAACTAACTTTTGTAACACAAAAGAAAAAGTTTGGGAACCACCTCATAACGGCAATCAGCGCAAAGTCAACGTCATTTAGAGTAACTCGAGCCTTTTACAAGTTGTAATCGTGGTACGTTATTTAGTCCTAAATAATAGTTGAAATAATACATCGCGTCGCGCTGCGCTTTTGTGGGGCGCACGCGCATTGTCGCGGCCGGAAGTGACGTGGCGGGTGCGCGCGCAACGGCCGCCATATTGTTCCCAGAACAATAACTAAGGTCGTCTGTTAGTGAGCTTAAATTAAGCTCCGAAGTGCAATTAAATGCGGTCGCGAAACAATTGAATTGTTTGTTGATTCATAGAAACAAACATCACGCTGTATATCATTGACATAGTAGGCAGAGATAGATATATATCCTACCCATTTTTTTTTTATTTTTTATTATTAAGTTATGTTTTTACAAAATTAAAACTATATTTTTTCACAGACTGCCCCTAATGGCTGCATAGCAATGTGTAAAGTGATGCAACCACAGAGCCTTATTTTTTACTTTCTGTTTAATATTTAGTTTGTAAACATTCATTATAATTCGTTAATCTAACGGTGTAGTGCTCTGCTGCATCACTTTACACGCTACCCAAATTGTAAATTACAAAAGATTGTAACTATCCATTTTTTTAAAAAGAGTGGCGTGAGTTTCTTGCCAGTTCTTCTCATAGCTCCACCCCGTCAGCGAACTGGTCGTAGGCAAATTTGCTGACACTACTTTTCGGATAACCTGTTACATTTTTGTGACTTTCATAAGTGTTACCTTGTAACCTAGATGAATAAACGAGATTTCATTTCATAGTTCGCAAGCCATGTTAAATCTAAACGTGATCTAAAAGTGGTATAAATCTGAAGGCGACTCAATAAGAAATTACAATTTCACTTACTTGAGAACATACAGTACACAATAAGTAAATTTAAGTTATTCAACAGGCCATTCGAAACACTCTTGTTATTATTTCATTAGTTCACATTTACACAATACACTGAATGTAAACAATTACTATTCTACTTTAAACACTAAGTAATACATTTTTACACAAGTTATGCAAGTACTTTAGCTCGTAAGTTGTACTTGTGTGATTTTTGTTTAGTATTAATTTAGTGGCATACCACCCGGCTCTGTCTGAAAACCAGCGCTATAACATTTATGTTGTAGCATTATGCTGAGACAGGGCCGTTTTTCAGACTCACAAAGGTCTTATTTATAGTTCATGTTTGTGCTGTATAGTACAGCAAATTACCTAAGTCTGAAAATAAAACGATTTTTTTTCTTTCTTTCTTTCAAATAATTGACTACACAAACGTAGTTCTAAACACTATATTTTAGATCCACCCGCAAATGAAAAAGTTATTAGCGGGAGCGATGGTGTCACCACGTACGTGCCGGCTCTGGGGTGAACTTCCTACAGCGGTGTTTCCTGAGCGCTATGACATGTCCTTCTTCAAACGAGGTTTAAAGAGAGCTATCCTCTCAAGGTAGGCAGCGGCCTGGCTGTGCCCCTAGCATTGCCAACGTCCATGAGCGGCGGTAACCACTTACCATCAGGTGGGCCGTCTGCTCGACTGCCACTTTAGGCAATAAAAAAAAAATACAGTGAACATTCAGTAGGGCAACTATGTATACTTTAATAAGGTTTGGTCATTTAGTATGTCATTCTTCAATTTTGATTTAATTGTAATAAATAAAAAAACATAGTATGTATCACGCCTTTTTCCCCGAAGTGGTAGGCAGAGGCGTTCCACACCCACATTTCGCCAGCTATGTTTGGTCCCATGAAATAGGGGGCGAGCCTATTGTCATCAACCGGGAGCATTTGTTTACCAAACTCCGGGAAAATCTCAATACTAGAATTTCATGATAGAAAAGCCCAATACTATTTTCACCCGACCCGGGAATCGAACCCGGGACCTTGCACAGCAGTCGTATACATTTCCCGCTGCGCCACTGAGCATGTAATAAGTAAATGGATATAATATTCTTTTTGTAGCGTTATTGCATATTTTGGTACCTAGGTACTTTTTCATTGACAGTATAGTCTATGATTATACCGTCAACACGTCCGCCTCGCACTGCATCCGATCGACTGGCTTGCAGTGGTCGGTGCTCGCTTGGCGTTGCCGTCAAGCGTCCAAACTGCTGGCAAAACTACCTATTGACCATATATTCAGTTACACATAAAAAAAACAATAATTAGATATAACTCAATATTATAATACTTATAACCCCTGTACAGCAAATACGATTACCCAAGCATCCAGCGATTGTCAAAACAATGAAACGCCAATTTGAGTGAGTGAATGAATGAGTGAGTGAGTGAGCGGTGAGAGTGATGTGAGCCGACGGCAGAGGGACTTATGAGCAGCATATTGTGCGAGTTTTTTGTTACCTACCCCACCATTACCCTGCCGAGGGAAGCAAACAATAAAACGAATCTACGAACTCTTGACTGAGCCTCGGGCGAGATATAGATTAGAAAAAACAGAAGGGTAAGTAACGAAAAGTATTGTGCCTACAATTTTTATGGTAAAAAGAACCTTATAAAATGAGTAATTTAGATTTTTTTTCCGGAAATAAGCCGTACTTAGATCGATCGCTTTATACCTACGTTGTATATTAGATAATTAACAAGATCTAATAGGAAGACTATAAATACTTTATCTTATCATATATTATTCCATAGGTGTAGCAGTTTTACAATAATAACAAGTATTAGATTACCAAAACGATGAACAATAAAAATTTAATTTGAAAGAAGCACTTTCATTTTTATTTTTTATTGGTCTTGCCTACCTTCAGGTTACAAAGAAGCACGGATCAACGTATTTTTTATAGGAATACCTACTTAAATGATTCCATTAAAAACATAAGTAAAATACATAATACATATTTATTACAAATTATATAAAGTTAAAGTTGATTTATGTTGTTTATTTTTATTTCAATTATGTTTATTATTTACATAATTATATGATCATAATAAGTTTTGTAAAATGAATACCTACTTAGTAGAAGAAATGACTTTTTTATTTTTATAGTTAAATGAATCAGGGACAACCTTTAATTGATTATAACGCGAATAAAACAACTTACATACTTCTAAGGTCTTGAAGAAAGAGGACTCCAAGAAAGGCATAGCCTTTTTACCCGACTGTAGGGACGGGTATTGTTTTTCGCGCGTATCTTGTATATTTCTAAATTTCTTTATTGCCACGAATCTTCCAAACGGCTGGGTGGATTTTGACAATTAGGGTATCGTTAGATTCGTCTAGAAAACCGAAATGTCCTTAGATAGGTTTAAAGAATAAAAAGACTTAAACGCCAAATTGTAAGAAGTTCTTTTTTTTTTTAACCAAATCTATCGAGTTGGTTATCAAAATAAACAGAATCAAATCTCCTTTTGATTATCTTTATTTTGAAAATATTTAAAAAGAGATTACTTATACATAATTGAATGGTTCCAAATTGTAAGTAGTTCTATTTTTTTTTTAACCAAAACTATTAAGTCGAGTATCAAAATAAAGGGAATCAAATGGAGATTACAAATATATACAGATGTTATGTATTTAAATTTAATTAGGTACCTATAATAATATTACGATAATTTTACGGTCTGCGGTTGCTCTCTGTTGATTTTTTGCAGTCGGGTTATAAATTTTTTATAATTATATTTACTTGTTAACATGGGTATCCGTAAACAACTGTATAACGTCGCTTCTCTATTTCTAGCGAAAGTGCATCCTGAAGGAGTGTGATATGATTATAAATTTTTCCGAAGGTAAAAAATTAAGAACTATAAAAGTAATGTCCCCTCTATATATTATCTTAGTCTACAAACATTATTACAATTTTTCGTGGCACTCATGTTTTATATGATTTGTTCATTGGAGTGCATTTAACATAATGTTTATGGGTCTGTCTATCCCTCTGTTCATTACACAATATTTATTAACTGTTATTACTTGCAGGGGACTCTTCACTTCGCTGTATAAACAAAGTAATAGAAGGATTGATTTAATCGTAAGGGTCAGTAGTCACTACAATGTAAAATAACGTTACGCTTATTTCTTCCAAGATATAGGTAGAATTGTATCATGCATATGTTTCGTGTGGATATGATAAGTAACTATCACTATAACAAACGAAATTCATAACAATCAGAAGTGAAGTAGGACCGATTTTTAGAAAAAGAATTTTATCAAATCAATATTAGAATTTTAGATTTCTTATTTTAGTTTTAATTTATAAGTAATAGATTTTTAATAAGGCGTGAACATTCTTTCAGTTGATGAAATGAGAAAAAAAAAATATAAATAGTAGACTAGGGGAAACAACCACGATAAATATCTGTGCAAAAGAAGGAAAACCTAGAATATAACCCCTTTTTTAAGAGAAGAAGCAAAGTTTATAATTTCTGGCCGGTTCGGCTAATTGGGAGGGATAGGTGGGTCTTGCTGGCTCAAAGGTGTTAGAAGGCCAGCTTATCCATTAAACCCTTCTGTGCACTAACACCTCGCTTTGATATAACTGACTTTTAAAGCAGTTATCCTCAACCGATTGAGATGAAATTTTACATGCGTAGGTATATAAATATACCTAGCTGATCTGATGATGGGGTTGGAAGGTGACAAAGGGAACTTACAAAACGACAGTATACCATTGAGTTTGAGATCATTTGTTTGTCTTGATGAGGAGTCTAATCTGTTTTAACCGAATTGAAAAGCTTGATTGAATAATAAATGATTTTCCAATCAAAACTTTTGTCTGGTTTGGTCGAGTCCAAGCAGAAGAAAGAAAAATAAAAGTTAATATAAAAGTAAACTCAAATACAAATAACGGAACGACTGTACGATAAAGAAAAGTTCCATCTCAATTGGTTTGGAAACAAATAATGAAAATATCTGTCTCTGTGGCATTGTGTGAACTAACACATGGTGTGTTTCATAGTCTCTTTGTTACATGCGGCCGTATTCTGAGGCGAAATGTATCTTGTATAAGCTCTAATAAAAACTGACACGTTTGTGGTCGCCAATTATTTAGACTTGGATGCTTATGTGTTTCGTTTTTCGCAAAGGAGGGAAGGGAACGCAGATTTATTTTCCTTTTTCTACTAGTCATACTATCAAAAATGATTTTAGGTATATGAAGAAATAAAATGTAATGAAGGGCGGAGACAATATTTAAGTATAAACCTACCTTTTGCCTTTATCAAAATACCTTTTTCTATTCAGTCGCGTGGTTTTTTAATATTTATTTATTTATTTATTAAGGATTACCAACAAGAGATACACATACTTAACAAAGAAATATCAAAAACATAAAGCGTGCCTGATGCTCTCTCATTTATAGGCAACCACAGCTAACTAAATATTAGAGTATATGATAACAACTTTCTGAAAAAAGAGAACCAGAAAAGAGAGCAAAAAAATCCTATGAAATAACAAAAACTTTTACGTTTATAGTATACCTATATACACAAACGTTAAAAATAATCTTTAGATTCGTTCAATTTTCGGTGTCCACAAGTTTCCTTACCTAATTGTAAATATTAACTTAAATATTAACTTTAAATTACTTTACCTATATTATTTAAAGCCGTGTAGTGACGGATTAAGAATACATCATGTCACACCCCATCTCAACCCGTGGGTGTCGTAAAAGGCGACTAAGGGAGTACCTAACCTTATGCAGACAAGAGCACTGCTAGAAAAGGAAAATTAGAAACAAACCCTATACCAACCCGTCTGGCCAGCGTGGCCCTCTAAAATCATTGGAGGAGACCTGTGCCCAGCAGTGAGACGTTTATAGGTTGAAATGATGATATTATTTAAAAATAACTATCAAAACCAATATTATACCAAATAAAATCCAGAATACGGCCTATAATCTTTCTCTCACATAAAATTGTACAAAATACAAGTTTTCCAAGTAAACCCATGTTCTAAAATAGCATTAATCTTGCTATTACAAGTATTGTCCCTCGTCGTGTACAATGGCGGAGGTCGTAAGCCTATTAGGTGCTTCACACAACGGTGGAGAGCAGAAGTGATTTCAACTGTGTGGGTGGATGCGAACTGGTCTTTAGTTAAGGATAAGGGGTTTCGGATGATTATATTATTATTATTTTTAATACACTAAATAAATCGAAGGTGAGTCCTCTCAGAAGTTCAGAATCGAAAACTGATAAGTGTTGGGATAAACATGTTCCTGGAAAATGTCATTAAAATGATGGAATAGAAAATGTAGATGTTTCAAATTACTTTTTTAAAAGTATAATGAGTAAACATGAATATAAAATTAAAATTAGGCAATAAAAAATATTTTTTCTGGATATCTGAAGAAAATGAGGGGTATCTCGTCGCGTTTTTTAAACGCGCCGTGCGTCGGTCAACGCAATGATGATTTTATAGGTAATTTGGTGACAGATCAACTATTTTGGCCACTACTTAATATTATTTATTAGGTCCACACAGTTATTTGGTGAATTACCTACCTGTTTTTTTTTGCATTTTAATAGTTTCTTTTCTTATACCTAGGTATCAGGTGTCACAGACTTTTTCACTCTAGATTTTCATGAGCTATTGCCTCCATCCAGCTTAAGTGTGATAATGACAACAATGAAATATTTACGGGTACGAGTAGGTAAGTACCTACTCATCTATATAACAACCAATTACAACAATAAACTTTTAATCCATCGAAGTATTGCACAAAATTATATTTCTAACAATATTCGTCTATAATTGTCCCGAATACAATAAAATACAGATTTAGAATAAAAAACTGTGTTCACGGAAGCATCATCAAACGGAACTATAGATTGTCGGAACTGTAAGTAAGTCCGGATTAGTTCGGATTACGATCTTGTGTCGGTCAAACGTGTTGGTAAGACGAACACCGGTAGCGGCATTGTGCGGTAATACCGGTAATATGGATCAGTGTTTGTGGGTGTTGCCGAAATATCGCGATATTGAATACCGAGGTGTTCGACGGGTTAAGAATTTTTGAATGGTTTGATTTAAGGCGAAGATACTATGGGAACATAATTAAATAACTTTAACATACATAGATATAAGTGTGAGCGCCGCAGCGGGAAGTTTATACAACTACAAGACCTAAGTTCGATTCTGGTAATGGTAATAGTCCACCTAGACAAGTGGCAATCGCATTTATCTATCTATTCTAAACGACATGTCACTCCAATACATTTGAACACATCTCTGACATAAACCATCGACATTTCACGTGATCAATGTACTTATTTGACATGTCGATAGAATAGATAGATTGAATATACATATTACTACTTGTCCCAGGTTCACCTTCTATTTGAGATCTAAAATAGCTCGTCGAAATTAGCGTGTGATTCACCTCTGCCTATCCTTTCGGATATAAAAGGCTTCACGATTTGTTGTTACTTGTGTATATAATATTATTAGTGTAAAAGCGATGGTGGCTGAATGGATAAGGGACCGGCGGCGTGCAAATCACGCGATCCGAGTTCGATCCCGACCAGCAGTACCAATGTGGATTCCACTTTGTGGAATTTATATGTACTATTAGTGAAGTAACTTACAATCTGCTAACGGTGAAAGAAAACATCGTGAGGAAACCCACATACACTAGAAAAAATTCTATGAGTATGTCTGAAAACCAACCCGCACTAGGCTAGCGTGAGTGGATTATGGCCTATACCCTCTCAGCTCTCTAGTTAGAGGAGAAGAGACCCGAGCCCAGCAGTGGGACTTAATGGGTTGCTGATGAGTGTATATATTTACAAAACTACGTATAGAACTCGTCAATCAATCAATCAATCAATCAATCAAATTATTTATTTGTTTGAATATGGTACATTACATAATTGGTCTTACAATAAAATATTTAAATTCGCATATTCTACCAGCATTTTGGCGTACAAATATTTTGGTTTGGTAAATTAATAATTGTTAATATGACAAATGACAAACATAATCAAAATAAAATAGTTAAAATAAAATAATCAAATGCAAAATAATCTAAAATAGTCAATAAAAATAAAAAATAATCAAATTAATACATAATAAAAACAATGTCAATGTTAGTTAGTATAGAATAAATAGTATAATTATGTCCAAAGAATATAATTCAATGTCCTAAAAAGTGTCATTTAAAAAATCATTTATGTCATAATAACATTTTCTGCTCAACAGACCCTTTAATTTAGTTTTGAACAAATTAAAATTAAGAAACTTATACTCGTTAGGGATCTGGTTAAAAATTTTAGGAGCCAAACAGAAAAAGCTTTTCCACATAAGACTTGTCTTAGCTTTGTGTACACATAATTTATTATTGCGCCTATTCCTCTTAACTGTATCAGATAACTGAGGAAATAATTGAGGATGTAGTTTAACAAACGATGCCACTTCAAGAATATACAATGACGGCAGTGTTAGAATTTTATATTTCTCAAAATATGGTTTACAACTGTCTGTGACCTGAAGTCTAAACATACTTCTGATGCATCGTTTCTGTGCTTTAAATGCTATTTCCTTATCTGTTGAATTGCCCCAAAAGATAACACCGTACCTTAACACAGATGCAACTAGACCATGATACGCAGTGAGAAGCGACTTAGTGTCGACTACTGGCGCAAGTTTATGAAGTGCGTAAGCTGCGCTACTAATTTTTTTGCTTAAAATTTCGATATGAGATTTCCAATTTAATTGTCTATCAATAGTTATACCAAGAAATTTAGCTGTTTCAGTATCGAGTATTTTATGGCTTTGATACTGAATGTTCATTTTTAATGAGGGACTTCTTTGACTAAAATGCATCACATGAGTTTTACCCAGATTAATTTTTAGGTTATTATTATTTAGCCATGTAATTATCGAAGATATGCAGTTATTAATTTCGGTTTCATATGAGTCAAAACTATTACAAGGTATTGTTATGGTACTATCATCAGCAAATAAAGTTAGCGGATATTTAGTTACTTTGGGAAGGTCATTTATATAAATAATAAACAATAACGGACCTAGCACGCTGCCCTGTGGTACTCCATACAATACTGTGCGTTCGCCAGATAGGTACGTGGTTTCATTATTAGTCTTGGTATCAAATGTAGTTATAGATGTTATCTGTTTTCTATTTGTCAGGTATGTTTTCAGTAAGTCTAATATGTTACCTCGAATTCCATAGGCAGCCAACTTGTTCAACAAGATCTCATGACTGACGTAGTCAAATGCTTGTGTCATATCAAGGTACACAGCACAAGTAGGTATTCTATTATCAATATTTTCCATTATCCGTCTGAAAACAATGGCCATGCAAAAGTTTTGATGATAGAATTCGGTTCGGAATCTGACTTGGTTTTAAAAGTAAAAATTCTGACTGGGTTTGTTACTGATGGCCTAAACTAAACACTGACTTATGTTAAAAGCAGAAAGAGAGTCCAGCAGATATTAAATTTTTGTTTATTTATTAAAAAAAAACTTCTTAAAAAGTTTAAAGCATCGATAACTTTAATATCAATGCTTGCCCTTAATAATGTACAAATACTTAACACCACGCCAGACAACAAGACGTCTCGGACCGGAACCCGCCACATTGTAGTATTGTACAACACAACCACAAAACATCAGGATGTCTTTCATCTTTCATTTCGCTAATCTACGTTACGTACGGAAGCCGGCATGGTTGCGTTGATTTCTATAAGAGCCCCCGCAGATAGACTTCTATGATTTCTATCAGTAGAAGGTTTTATCGGGCTGCTAGGGACTAAACTGATTACATTGATAGATAGATTAGCGTCAAGGGACTTAGGTATAGTTTAGTACAGGGAATAAAGACCAAAGACACAAATTGTCAAATTCCTTCCACATTCTTTGGAGGAGACCCGTGTCTAGGGTTACCGCGAACTGGTCGTAGGCAAATTTGCTGACACTCCTTTTCGGATAACCTGTTACATTCTTGTGACTTTCATAAGTGTTACCTTGTAACCTAGATGAATAAACGAGATTTCATTTCATTTCATTTCATTTACCAATAGCTTATAAACTTCCTCGATAAATGGGCTATCCAAAACTTAAAAGATTTTTTTAAATCGGAATAGTAGTTCCTGAGATCCTTGCATTCAACTAAACATACAAACTCTACAGCTTTATAAACACTCGTCCGACAACGATTACAAAATTCATTTCGATTACCAGATGTAAAAATCAAAATACCGGAGAAAAGGCCTGATTTCCATGGAAAAGTCCTGAGATTTTATACAGTTTGAGAATTTTCTCTCAAAAACGCATTATTATCGTTTTATACACCGCGACTCTAGCTCACACGTTGCAACTTGCACGCCACTTACTTAGATAAATAAGTATTGATTTTAATTGCAATTGTTACCAAAAGAATATTGTTTTTAGTTTGTTTCACTTAGATAAATAAGTATAGATTTTAACTGTTCAATTGTTACCCAAAAAAATATTATTTTTGTTGGTTTAACTTTTAATTAAGGAGTTCTTTAAAATGTAACCTGTGTTTTATTGAAAATCCTGAGATATCACGAGATTTGCAAAATCCGGCCGCAATCCTGAGAAAAGTCGAAATTTCCTGAAATCTCAGGACATATCCGGAGATATGGTAACCCTACCCGTGTCTAGCAGTAGGTTAAAAAGATAATGATGAAAAATGTAATATGTAACGTGGACCTATTTAAAAACAATTTGTATGAAGTTACTTACAAAAGTCTAAAAGGTTTTAGATCATAAACATATCGATTAACCTTGTCTTTTAAATAACTGAATATATTTGATTCTCACAGTTAGTTTAAATAGCCTATTAGCAACTGATTTGATCGAAGGGTCTGTTTATAAAGTTGTTATAAAAGTAATACTGATGCACACGTCGGCGCTCGCGCTGATTGCCAATCAGCAATCAGACCGCGAAATTATATTTGAGTGTTGCTATGGAAACTTGAAATGTAGTTGTTTACTTAGGATAGTGATAGATTGTTAATTTAAGAATAATAAATTAAGATTGTTTTCTTTTATTACTTTTGTTCTATTACTTCTATTACTATTTGATTTCTTTTTGATTGACTGTCACCGTGGCGCAGTGGTTAAGGTGGTCGCCTCCCCACTACATCGCAGTGCTGGGTGACGTGGGTTCGATTCCCACACGAGACAAATATTTGTGTGATTCATAGATATTTGTTTCTAGTCTGGGTGTACTTTGTGTCCGTTAGTTTCATGTTTGTAAAGCTCCCCGCGACACATGGCTTGTTCCCTAGTGCGGGCGTTGTCTTTTAACAAAAAAACTATTACTTTTATATATTTTATTTCATATATAAAAAAACTTTTAATGTTGCCTATATAATATGAATGATGTTTGCAAATTAAAAGCATACAAATAAAAAAAAACAAATATTAAAAAAAAATATTAAAAAATATTTGTGTGATGAGCATAAAGATTTGTTCTGTGTCTGGGTGTAATTTATCTATAATATGTATGTATTTACAAAAAAAATGTATTTAAGTAGTATATCAGTTGTTTAGTACCCATAACACAAGCAAATATGATTGCTTACTTTGGGACTAGATGGCGCTGTGTGAATGTGGTAGAATATTATATATTATTATTATACACGCTTTTAATTGGCAAACATATACGTATACCAACTTTTTATAAATTAAGTGCTTAAATTTGTAATATTTGTATGTCTTGCCGTTAGTGTACCTTATTATAAATAAACATATAAATAGTGAAATGCCTTCTCTTATATATTTTATGTATGTTATAATAATATTATTTGATTAATAGACCTACTCGAAGACAGCTGGCAAAATTGAAATATTCTTTTTTGATTGAAATGGTATAGTACGTTCTCATTAGTCCCATGATCGTCAAGTCGGTCGGGAATGTCAGTTTAAGTAGAGTTAACTACGATTCAGACCAACCGGCTCGCATCGGCCCGCGCCGGGCGGCATTTTACAATGCGTTAAAGAACATTGAAATGTATCAACAGTAATTACAGTTCATATTTGCATGCAACTTACGGTCGGAGCCGGTCGGCCGTCGCGACGCGTCGCGGGATGCCGAAGGAGGTAACTATGCGTAAGTTGCATGCAAATATGAACTGTAATTACTGTTGATACATTTCAATGTTCTTTAACGCATTGTAAAATGCCGCCCGGCGCGGGCCGATGCGAGCCGGTTGGTCTGAATCGTAGCTTAAAAAACATTATGTTAAAGAAATAGATAGTTGTAGGAAAAAATCTTATATTAATCAGTTTTTAATTTTCTATACCGTAAACAACTTTATAACATTAAATAACTTAAGCCGTAAAAATACGTCGTACTAAGATTCAAAAAAGATTACGATTCGGGAGCAATCCAACGAGTCAGAATCAGGGGGCTGATCTGGTGATGGAATCCCGGTCAAATCGAGAACAACCCAACGTCAAATTAACTAGGCACTTACGGCCGCACTCAGAGACGTCAGAGACGTGTATTTATTTATTTATTTATTAATATTTATTAGCACAACCACATCATACATATTATAACATTTACAGGTAATAATAAGTACATAATATTACATCTGATATGTATGACAATTTCGGTGTACATAGCATTTACTATAACGTAGCAGTGCAAATTACATTATTTGTTTATACTATGGCAACTAAACTATAACTTAAAGTTTAACAAATTTTACTTAAATAAAATAGGTTTAAACTGATGCAAAACATGTCATCAGTTTGCTTTTAAATTCGATAAGCGAGTGATGAAAGATGTCAATGTTTGGATCGCGAATTTGAATATTAGCAGTAATCTGTCATTAAAACAATTTTTTCATTGAATAATCGTCTTTAGGTGTATAGTCTTAAGAATTACACGTTTTTACTAAACAAAATTTAAAGTTAAGTAATATTTCTTAGTAGGTAGGTTAGTATATTAGAGACACTGCCTCGTGACATAAAATAATATATTTTTTTTTCCTTTAATTTGACGTAACTCGTAACTACTGTATTAGACACTTGAATACGGGAAATGTCCTATTTACTATAGCCTCGCATGCCACCTTGATCCTTGTCGGAGCACTTGTTAACAAATTGTCTCTACTTGATACTTGATGTAGGTACTTACGGCCCGCATCGCACTTACATTCAATCATTTCTTGTTTATTTTGTTCTGCAGTATAAAATAAGTATTAAACTACCACTACCTATAGCGTATTATGAGCGTTAAATTTCGGAGTTTTCAAATTTTATTATAATATATATTTTACTATAATATTTTAAAAATATATTCAAAACACTATACTACAATAAATTACACCCAGACACAGAACAAAAAATCATACTCATGACACAAAGATTCGTCCTGGGTGGGAATCGAATTAACGACCTCTGGCTTAGCAGTCAGTGTCACTAACGAGCTCGTTTAATGGTATAAAATATAAATGGTACTTATGCTACGTGGCACGGACGTAATAAATAAGGCTGATTTGGTTGTATATAAAATCACTATATTTAGAAGTTAACACGTAACAACTGAACTTTATTAAATAATAGATATAAAAATAATAATAATATTCTACCACATTCACACAGCGCCATCTAGTCCCAAATTAAGCAATTATATTTGCTTGTGTTATGGGTACTAAACAACTGATATACTACTTAAATACATTTTTTTTTTGTAAATATATACCTACATATTATAGATAAATTACACCCAGACACAGAACAAACCTTTATGCTCATCACACATAGATTTGTCCTGGGTGGGGATCGAACCCACGACCTCCGGCTTAGCAGTCAGGGTCACCAACCACTAGACCAACAGGCCAGTAAAAAATAGTGTAGTGTTATCATAAACACAAACATATAAAAGTCAATTAAGTATATTATTTATCATAACATCTCACTTATAAAATCACCTGTTTACGTCATAACCACCCTGTCCAAGAGACGGCGGCGTGACGAAGACACGTGGCGAACAATCACCGGGAGCTTCCGACACGTGTCAGACACGACGTCACAAACTAATTACGTGCCCCGACATCACCCGACATTATAGACCGGATGGCAGTAATGTGTTTTGATCGATGAACTTATTATTGTACTTAAGTACATTCTACATTTAAATTAGTTATTAAATCGGTGTTATCGTTTCATATTAGTGTCGGGGTGAACGAGGTTCAATCATTGAGCTACAGTTTATAGTCAATGAGTACCGTAGACTAATTTCCATATTGTATTTCATCATCATTATCTCAACCCATAAAGGATTAATTAAGGAGGAGGAGGACAGAAAGGAGGAGACCCGTGCCCAGCAGTCCCACTGCTGGGCACGGGTCTCCTCCAAAGAATGTGGAGGGAATTTAGTTATTATTTTTTTTCCTTCGTAATATTTATTATATTAATTTTAATTTTTTTTCTTAATATTTATGTAATTGAACAGTCATATTATCCTACAAATTGCGTGGTACGTTATCCCGGTATTTCCTTCCCGGTCCGGTATACCCTTGCTACGTCTGTTAGCTACCACAATCAAACTTTTGGAATACGATATTGGTGGGCGTCTCATCGAAATGAAGCTACTCACGAAAAATTTGCTTGATGGTAATCAAAAAAAAATTTGGACCAGGGATCCTGTACTAGAGGTGTATTTCATGACACAATTTCAATAAAACCGCTTCAAGTACCTAGTCACAATAAATCGCACCACACCTCATTATAAATTACAAATAACCCGAACTTCATCCCGTTTATCGTTTGTGGGTCGGCAGCACCCCTGCAAGTTCGCAAGTCACCCCGGCGGCGATGAAGCCAATATTTGCACACAGTAATCGGTTTGGGAATACGGGACTGAACCTGGGACCCGGGGCTGCTGGTCTCTCGGGTATTACGATACTTAACCATATGTTGGATAATGTTTCAATCTGTAAAAGGATGAGATAGGGATAAAATGTTTAAAGTTACGTGTAGTTGTTACTGCGACTATTCCTCCCATAAAGTGTCACTTCTATAAATTAGGATTAGGTTCGAAAACCTTCCCCCAAATCTAATGTAATAACAACGTCTTATTGTAGTTATGCTTGAGTATAGGATAGTAAGGCAAAGTAAAGATTCAAAATTACTAAGGCTGAGATTTATAGAGCGTAGGTACTTGGACTTTGCTCTGACTAAACTTTCGAGATAAGACAAAATCGGTATTTATAGTGCAAACTTTGACTTTATCCAAGTCCAAGCTAAGCAAAGTCAAAGTTCTCAAAATCGACGACTTACGAAAATCTTTGGCTATTATACTGTAAAAAAGAATGGTGTACAAATGTCATAATTTTAAAATGACTATTGAACTTTGTCGCATAACATTCATTGAATATTGAACAGCTGTCATTAGCGATCCTATACTCAATTTCTTACATAACTTAATATTTATTACATTTAACCAATTTTAGACAACAAAATTTAAAAATAGGTAATCTAGTAATTTTAAGAAAACGGAGTTTTTGGACTATTATAAATTACAAAAAGTATTGTATCATTTGTTTTATCTTTTATTTTACAAAGAATTCAGCAGAAGATAATGCATGAAAAGAAACATCTACTCGTACGCGGGCTAAGCAATGACATTGTCTATAGATTCCAAATCAATGCTTTGGCTGAGATTAGGCTGAGCAAAGTTTTGTTGGAGTGAAGTCTGAGCAAAGTTCAAGTACGCTCTATAGATCTCAGCCTAAGTATACAAAAATAAGAACTAATCTCACAGGCATTTACAAATCTATGGAGATAACTACAGGCGCAACACCCTGTGATGGCTAGTGTCTGCAAGACTGCAAGATAAGAAGAAGAAGAAAAAAACACTTGTGAACTCCGAACTATGGTACCATACTCGGAAGCCTCAAGGCAAACCTAATCGTAAGCAAATTTGCTGACACTACTTTTCGGATAACCTGTTACATTCTTAACTTGTGACTTTCAAGTTTTACCTTGTAACCTAAATGAATAAACGAGATTTCATTAAATTTCATAATACACCTACTGTTTTAGAACTTGCAGGGAATTTAGAACTAAGTTGAAGTAGTAGGAGTTAACTAGGTTTATTTATCTATAATTATTTATCTATATAAGTTCTAGATACCTTTTAGGATCGTGTTTGTTTGTTAAGCTGTTTTGGTTAATGAAATGAAATCTCGTTTATTCATCTAGGTTACAAGGTAACACTTATGAAAGTCACAAGATAAGAATGTTACAGGTTATCCGAAAAGTAGTGTCAGCAAATTTGTCTACGACCAGTTCGCTGACGGGGTGGAGCTATGAGAAGAACTGGCAAGAAAGTCACGCCACTCTTTTTAAAAAAATGGATAGTTAGAATCTTTTGTAATTTACAATTCGGATAGCGTGTAAAGTGATGCAGCAGAGCACCACACCGTTAGATTAACGAGTTATAATGAATGTTGTGTAATCCCAGTGGTACCACTTATGGCACTTATCATCACATGAACCCATTGGTTCATTTGAGTCCTTCAGCAATGAAAAACGGATACTTTCTTCTACCCTCTGAGAAACGGTATTCTGTAGATGTGTCTGTAATAAGATTTAACAAACCTCCTTGGAAGTTTTATATTAGCTGGTTTGCTTTACTAAGAAGCTGATGTAGGTATATTTTTAACCCCTGACGCAAAAAGTGGGGTGTTATAAGTTTGACATGTCTGAGTGTCTGTGCATTTGTTTATGGTATCGTGACTCCTAAAATAATGGGCCGATTTTAGTTCAGTAAGTATTTTTTGTTTGAAAGCCAACCTGACCAGGATAGTTCTTAGACAGTTCTTTTTGAGTCATCAGGTCGCGAGGGACATTTAAAATTTTCTATTTTCTTTTTTTAGTATATTTCCATAACAATAATTTTGATAGAAATGAGTTCTTGTTAAATGTAGTGAATACAAAACGGATTGTAATTCAAATTAATCGTAGATACACAAGCCTTCTATGCGTCATTACCTACCTAGACATACGTACTGCCTAAATTGATATACCTACAAATACAGTCATGTATTTGTAGGTATATAATGTGTGTAGGTTTATATAAAGAGTAAACTTGTTTCAAAATCGATGTGTACGAAGGCTTAACGGGACGCGAAAGGGCGGTCGCGACTAAATTATTCACTATCCAAGCAACACTGAGCACCTATATCTTTCTCTTTTACTCCTATACTGTTTATATATCGCTGTCTCTTTCCTGGTTTGTATAGTAGGTATTGCGCTTTCGGCCGCCACATACGGTTATCTCTGTCTGTCTTGTGCGTTGGTTGTATGTCTGTCTTGCTCGCTCTCATTAGGTTAGTCTCGCGGATGTTTGCTCGACGTTTGCCAGTCACATTTTGTATGGTGCGTACAGAGTAGGGTAATAAAATAGAGACTTAACATACATTATTTTTTACTATGGCAATTATTGCGACTAATATAGCATAACGCAGCGGGAAGTGTATACGACTTCTTTGCAAGAGGGTACCGGGTTAGATTCTCGGGTCGGGTGAAAATGGTATTTGGCTTTTCTATCATGAAATTCGCGTGTTGAGATTCTCCCGGAGTTTGATAAACAAATGTTACCGGTTGATGACAATAAGCTCGCCCCCTATTTCATGGGAACAAACATAGCTGGCGAAATGTGGGTGTGAAACACCTCTGCCTACCCCATCGGGGAAAAAGGCGTGATGCTATGTTTTGTAATATTTGACTAGAAGACGCGCGGAGCTTCACTCCCGTCATTCTTTATTTGACCACTGCTCAGTTCCTATTGGCCGTAGCGTGATGATATATATCCTATAACCTTCCTCGATAATTGTGCTAAGTATGCAACACTAACTTTTTTTTCCAATCGGACCAGAGGGGGGTTAGACAAGTACCTAGAAATTGTTTTGATCTATCTATTCTATCGACATGTCAAATTAGTACATTGATCACGTGACATGTTGATAGATTACGTCAGAGATGTGTTCAAATGTATTGATGTGACATTTCAATATTTTAAATAGAATCAGCGATTTGCCACTAGTCTAGGGGGACAGTAGTTCCTGAGATCCTAGCGTTTAATCAAACAAACAAACTTTAGTAACGATAAATAAGAACTCTATAAGATTTGAATATATACGTAACCCCTCCCCCCCCCTGCTAAGGCTATGTTAAATAGAGTTACTTTCGCATTTATAAATTAAATATATGACTGGCCTGTTTGCCTAGTGGTTAGTGACCCTGACTGCTAAGCCGGAGGTCGTGGGATTCGATCCCCACCCGGGACAAATCTTTCTGTGATGAAAATGAAGGTTTGTTCTGTGTCTCTGGGTGTAATTTATCTATACTATGTATTTACAAAAATTATATAAGTAATATATCAGTTGTTTACTACCCATAACACAAGCAAATATAATTGCTTAATTTGGGACTAGATGGCGCTGTGTGAATGTGGTTGAATATTATATTAATATTATTACATAATATTAGTAAGGAAAAGTAAAACAAAGAACTCTCTTTACTGAAGAACAACAATAAAAATAACTTCTCAAAGCCTTCCAACCATTATTTTAAACATCAATCACAATAATTACGCAAATATGTTCACCCCAGTAAACAGGAGTGGTGGGGTGGACAGAGAGCCCAATATAAAGGTAGTTGTGAATCAAAGCGAGTGGTGGGTAACGAGGACATCGAGTGTGCTTAGCCCCCCTCGTCTGTCGTCGTGAACATACGCAGTTAACGGCGTTTTTGTAAGATACACTCTGTTTATGCATATTATTGTCTTTCATTAATAAGTTTCTTTGATGGAACTGAATTTAAATTAGATTTGAGATTGCTCTAGTTAGTCACAGGAATACATAGAGCTAACAAAAACTCGGAAGAGATTTATTAACACATAAACTTACTGAATAAATAATAATAATTAGTTATGAAAATAAATCTATACTGAATATTATAAAGCTGAAGAATTTATTTGTTTAGTTGAACGCTCTAATCTCAGAAACTGCTGAACTAAATTGAAAAATTGTGTTAGTGTTGCATAGCTCATTTATCGAGGAAAGCTATAGGGTAATATATGAATTACATGGCTTGGCACTGGGGGCACGGAGATGCCGAATTGACGTGCCGAGAGTCAAACCTAGGTCCTCTTTCATGCCCTCCCGCTGTGCAACAGAGGCTCTACAATACGTACCAACCTAATTACCAAATAATGCATGCATATATAGAAATAAAGAAAGTACCTACCTATTTACTGGCTTGACTTGACTGGCCTCTTGGTCTAGTGGTTAGTGACCCTAACTGCTAAGCCAGAGGTCGTGGGTTCGATCCCCACCCAGGACAAAACTTTGTGTGACGAGCATAAAGGTTTGTTCTGTGTCTGGGTGTAATTTATCTATAATACGTATATATTTACAAAAAAAAAGTATTTAAGTAGTAGGTACCTATATCAGTTGTTTAGTACCCATAACACAAGCAAATATAATTGCTTACTTTGGGACTAGATGGCGCTGTGTGAATGTGGTAGAATATTATTATATATATTATTATTTGTAAATACCTAGGTATTATTACCACATGAAAAGTAGTTAAAATTATGCGAAAACTTGTGGAGTACTGTTTATTGTGAGCTCAGCGTTTATTATAAACAAAAGAGCCCTCACCTGCACTCGTTTGCATATAAAAGCCTCCAGAGAGCGCCAGGTGCGCCGGCAAGTAATTTATGCCAGTTATTTTAATGTGATGCATTATTTATGCGGGAGAGAGAATGTTTATACGAGTATAAAGTCATGCTGTAAATTTCTGATTATGTGTACCTACCTATCTGAAAGTCTGAAGTGTATGACGGTACTTTATACGTCATATACATAGGTGATGAACAAATAGTAGGTACCTACGGCTTAAATTAGATATATCATCAAATCATTACAACCCACAAACGGCCTAGTGCTGGGTCTTCTCCTATCATTGTGGAGGGAATTTATCCTATGTACTATATCCACGCTGGCTAGACGGGTTAGTATGGAGTTTTGTTTCGAATTTCCCTTTTCTCACAGTGCTCCTGTTTGCTTTAAGCCTTTTACGACAACCAAGGGTTAAAATTCGGTAGTGACATAATGTATTCTTAATCCATCAATTCATAGTGCACATTAACGTCAGTGATTGAAAAAGAAAGAATAATGTTTTTATTTATTTAGTCTTTGTTTTTAATAATTAATCAATAACATGAAAAATACGTAGTACTTAATTAAATATAGGTAACACTGAAAGTAATTTTGAATCAGTCACCTTTTAATGCGGCAACATTGACGCTAGTGGAATAATAGCTACATGATCTGCTAAAATCATATCTTACCAATAGATTCCAATTCACTGACATAACCAAATTGAATTCGGTGACTGGTAATGAAGTATCCATCGTGTCTGATGCAGATATATCTAAGTTTGGCGTACCACAAGGTAGCTAGGCCCATTACTTTTTTTAATATACATTAACGACCTACCAAAAGCAAATAACAACAAAATCACACTATTGGCGGATTACTGTACCTACCTTAGTATATACATACCTATCTAGGTACAAATGAAAACTTATTTGATTTAAAAAATGACATCTAATGTAATGTGACAGTCTAATGTAGCGGGTAGGTGCGCCACTTTAGGCGACAGCTGAAAATCAGCGCTGCATTTGAACATGCAGCATTAAGCTGAGCTGTTGCCTGTTGGAAGCGCATGGGTCACACTGAGACTGTCATCCTTTCGGTACGGTAAAAATTTTTTAATAATTTTTTTTTTTTTTAATTAGATCTACTTTGTGTCTGTATTTTACTTTTCTTTTTATTATATACCTATATTTCTTGTGGTCTTATCTTGTGTCTGTTCATATTTAGGTATCTACTACTGTTTTAAATTTCCTCATATTGTTTTTAATGTCATTTTCTGTGTGATTTTCTGTGTGATATCGTTTTTGCTTCCAATAAATCTGTTTTCTTTCTTTCTTTCTTTACATAAGTACTTAAATCTCTATCCGATACAGTACTGAACATAAATAATTTAATAATAAATCTAGACAAAACAAAATTAATCAGCTTTAGACAAAGGCGAAAGTCTGCGCCACTTGACATAATCTAGGTACCTAGGTATTATACTTTAAAAAAAAAAAATTAACTACTCATTTGTGTAATAATAATCATAATGGTCTAATTACTACGCATCTAATAAACACAAGAATCTTCATCGATTCTTTCCACGCTTTATAGAATGTAATTCCAACTGTGCATGCCTATGCCTAGTAAAACTTTACAAAACTCAAAGTCAATCACATAAAAAGGGTGACGAACGCAGACATTCTTTCAATTTGCGCGTGAAACGTTAAAAGCAATAAAATAAAAATAATGGCGGTGGCTTCCTGCCCACTGTGGCTGTGGTACAAAGAGTCGATTCAATTAAGTAAATCCTTTAATAAGCAAATAAGCAGAACGAAGAGTCGATGAGATCAAAGCTCTCTCGATGGCACTCCGCCGACCCTCGCGCTCGCCCTGATATCAAAGATAATGTAGGTCGACTACTTGAATTGTACCGCTCAAATGTGCGATGCGAATACTAGTCATAGTCATAATCTTAATTTCATATAGATCAAATAGGTACATGATACTTGATGAAAGCCAAAAAAAATTTGCCTACGGCCCATTCACTAACAAGGTTGAGCTCTAAGAAGAACTTGGCAAGGAGCTCAAGGCCACTCTTTTTAATCATCTTTTTCATCATTACTATGCGCTCTGTCGTCGATGAATTAAAATTCTGATTCCAGCTAGTTGTAGGTAGGTATTATTCATGATTTAGGTACTGCTCAGTAGATTTATAAAAGAGGTAGGTACCTATCTAGATCTACACACTACACGGCACGGAGCAAGACTTTTCTAAAGACTGCAGTGACTATCTCAATAGTTCCACTTCTATATTGTTGAATAGTAGTAGGTACCCACCCATATCCTGAAAGAAAAACTCTGTCTACTGGCAGTAGATGAACTTAACTGGTCAAAACTAAATAACTAATAAGCCCAAAGACATCTGAATAATCTACACAGGCACACAGTAAAAATTCTAAACCTATCCTATTTTATATGGACACATACTCAGACCAACAAAAAAAAGACGACTCACCGTACGCAGTAATAGTGAAGCCAAAAACACCATGCGACTGCAAGTAAACACACAAGCGCACGTACACACCTGCACGAAAACAAGCGTTTGCTTTTTTTAGATATCTCAAATAAAGAATTTAAATATGCCTTCGTAGTGTATAGGTAACGAAAAGTTGTAAAAACAATAGTAACTCACATAGAAAATCACATAGAATCACTTTTCACTTATGAGTACTTGAAATAACATCATTTCTTTATTAATACCTTAATAATATTACGAATTTAAGGTTACTTGGAACAAAAAACGTCAACAAACAAAAACAATATTTTAGTGACATAAGGTACCTACAAATATTAAATTATTATAAAACGGGTCTACGTAACGTAGGTATTATATATATTATATGGTTTATAGTAAATACCTTATTTCCCGACGTTTTGATCGAATTGCACCCATCGCGGTCACGGGCTGACTGAAGTGGCTGCCGAGCGTTGTCTTCGATGCGCGCGGGTTTCTGCGACTACCCTCACTTTTGTCAATATTTTTATCAGAATTGTCGGTACTTCGACACACCACACTAATGACGTCTTTACACCGGTCTAATTTGTCACATCGGCGATGTTTACACAAGCTGATAAAGGGGTTATTTTTTTTTATTTTTTTTTTTTTATATATTTATTTGGGTAAAAAAACAGTGTCAAAAACAGAGTTGTAAATGGTAGTTAAATCTAAGTTATTAATTTTAACACCCACATCATTTACCACAAATTATTTGAAGAACTCAATATACACATTCATGCTGAAAGTGAAACTAAGTTATCTAATTATAATTAAACCTTAAAAGAAACATAATAGTAATTTTAAAGGGTTCTAAACTTCTAAGTTTATATTTTTACCTATTTTTACATACTTTTTGTTGGTTTTAGTTTAGGTTAGATATTTTAACAATTTAATTTTAATTTAGTGTTAGGGTAAATTATTTTTATAAACCAAATTTTAAATATTCACTTATTATAACATTAAGAGTGAATTAGTAAGCCAGTTAGTTAGTTAAAGGGGTTATATTAATTAATATATGAATTAGTATAATTGTGTACGCCAACTGGCAGATTATTATTGGAGATCGATATTGTAACTGTGCTTTTTAAGATCTTTTTTGTACCCAATTTCACACAATAAATGATTTGATTTGGATTCCAAGCGGTATCCATCCTGCCGGTTGAAATTCGAGTATTTCTTGATTTCAACCGCTTCGCGTGCTATGTGCTATCCTGTAGTAATAGTGACGATCGGTGGACAGTACCTGAGGCTTGTATAACTCAATCCAGTGGTCAAGTGGTGTGGAACCTGACTCCAGCAAGTGTTCAGCTATCGCCGACTTGGTTTGTTTGACAGTTCTTGACACTTACAACTTGACAACTTAAGATTAGGTAAGTACCCTTTCTGCTATTGTGCGTTTGGTTTGTCCGATCTAGGAACTACCACAGCCGCAAACGTCAAATACGTCTATCTTTTTTGTTGGCCGAGGACTCATACCTACAACAATAACTTGGCAATAGGTTGTCCAAGGACAGTGGTTATATATTCCATTATAATTGGGTTGTTCATTCGTCTGTTGCTTTACTGCAACTAAAATCCTTCAGACTGAATAAAAAAAATGCCAACACGACGCGCCCTATTCAAAGCAGTCGCGTAATACCAGTCGAGTACGTCAGGCGCTATCTACATCAGATGTCTTCGGTGGCTGTCAGCCTGTCTCCCCTCGCCCCGCCCGCCCTCGCATCGTCACCGCCCGCCCTCGACGTTATCGCCGCCTAATCGAGATCTGATCACACTTTCAAAGCGATATACTAATAGATTTGTTGTGTGTGAGATTTTATACTTATCTTCAACTTTTTCAACTCGGTTTTTGAGGTTCTCATGCCCGGTTAAAGTGCGTTTTTTATTATATAACATTGTGATTGGCCCCGCATTTAATAGAAATAATTAATAAACAATTCAAATAAAAGCTCTGTCCATAGAAAACAACGCTTTTGTATGAAGATGCGTAACTACACAACTGTGTCATCTTGTGGTACAGCTTTCCGCGTCTATTCAATTTCGTAGCCAACAGGTACAGTCAACAACAAAAGTTGCTGAACATATCCATAATTTCAAAACGCATGTATAGCGTAGCATACATAAACTATTTAACAAGACTTGTGCCAGAAGTGGTGTGGCTGACACTGGCTTGGCTAAATTCAATTCTGGCACTAGTCTTATTATGTAATTTATGTATGCTACGGTATACATGCGTTTTGAAATTTTGGATATGTTCAGTTACTTTCGTTGCTGACCGTACTTTTATCAGGAATAAAATGAGGACAAATCGCATGTGTAATGGAATACTGACTTAACTAAAAATAAGCAATTTTTGGGGATTCATAAAAGATCTTGCTTTGGCTCATCCTACTTGCTGACGCATAAATTTACGTATGGTAGGTATACTGTACGTAACTTAATTCTGAGCTATCTACCAATGAGTCCATTTTCCATTAAGCATGCGAATTGCGAAATTATGTTTTTTAGAGTTCAGCGCTTATCTACCACGGTCCACCAAGTAGCGCTATCTGGATGAATACGTAGGTACTTGTAATGTATTTTCACTAAACTAGATGGCGTTGTTCATAGCGAAAAACTATGTCCCCCGTTTTAGTAGTCGAAGAGCTGTGGACCGGGACAGCTCACACACATGTGCGATGCAATATACAGATGGCACTGTTGGGAAAGTTTGTACTGCAAAATGCGCTAAGTAAGATGCATTTCTTAAAGTCAAATTAACTAGGGTACCTAATGAAAGCCAGCAGTTTTTGTAATTTCTTTATTTTTTCACCATTTATCGTAAAACTTTCCTACGGCACACCGCGCGTCGCAGTCGCGCACCAATATTCCGCCTTGTGTATGTCGAGCGATTCCCTCGTCGGGCCGGCGACGCGACGTCGCGTCATGCGTCATACGTCATGTCTCGCGTCATGACGCCACGCCGCGCCGCGTCACACGTCACTCACGTCACGACGGCTGTTGCACAACACGTCCATACTGACCAAAACGTCACTAACAGTACTTAACGCCACCGCCAGCCGGCGCCACTTGTCACACAGATACATGAACGTGTTGCGCTCACAAACTTGAGAACTAAGACATGGACAGTTTGACAAAATTAATTTTGATAAAAAATATAACAATTTCAGTTGCACTTATACAAAATAAATAGACGATTTAAAAATTCAGTTGTTAAATAGAAATAATATGATATCCATCGTAAGTACACACAAGCACCATATCGCCGCAGTTTCACTGCCTTTCCGACACATACGATATTAAACTGTCCGCACCACAACTTAGGCTACAACATTGCTAGGCAATCTTTCAAGTGTAAATCATTGCGGTGCGGAGTACCAATACTTCCCTCAGAATACATAAATATATAAATGAATGTTAGACACTGCAATTATCAATCGAATTTCGAATAAACTTTGCCAGTTTACTGACATACAAAATTACAAGCAAATTTTTAACACTAAAATTCGATCGGGAGATCTGTCAATGTTCCAAACATTACACCATCTAGTGTCAAACAATAGAAAAATAACAAGTATATAAAATACTAGTATAATAATAAACCTATAGGAAGTTACACATCACACTTTTCAATCTTTGGATACAAAACCTCTCTGGCGCCTGCGCTCTATCATTTATAAGTGCTGTCGTACCAACAAGTGTAAATGATACAGTGCAGGGCCTCGGTGCGCAGCCGCCCGCCAGCCCCGCGGTGACGTCACACCACCGGTGACGTCACGCCGCGGTCGAGCCGCCCTGCGCCCGCGCACCGCCACACAAACCAGTCTCAATAGAAGCGAGCCGTGTCATACACGAATTGAGAAATTTAGAAATTATGACAAAAAATTCAATAAAATTTTTATCCTCATCACATGAGCCATGTCAGTCCCACGATTCCACACGTAACGATATCGTACATTACCAACTAATCCGTTGCATATTGGGTGTCTTTATTTTATGAGAAAATCAATAGTCACCATACGAGTGGCGCGTTATATAAAAAGTAAGTTAAATTTGCAAATCATTTAAATAAACCGTCCGAGACGAATCTTATCATACATCTTCCCGATATCCATCACTAGTCGCTCCCCCCTCTTCATACACAACACCCAATATGCCGTCACCATTTTAACCTAACAACCACATTTATATTGCGATCTATTTTTTACAACTTAGCTTCATTCGCGAACGCAGTCGCGACATTAGCGACGCCCGCGGCACGAGGGCGCGAGCGTCTAGTGCAAACCTATCTAGACAACGCCCTGTCGCACGGTACACTACAGAACACAGTTTGTATCCATCGTCCTCACCCTAAGAAAACGCTTACATGGTGGCCGATTATGTCCAAACACTCGAACGTATCGAGTACCTATACCATTACATAAGGACGTACCGACACCGACTGAACTGAACCTCGCGAAGTGACGGCCGACGTCCGACAGGCGAGCATGACACGTTTGCGTGAATATTTGAACAACACCGAGCCACCAAATGTATCGATACTATACATAAAATATTCAGGACACGATATTTTTCGAAATTGTTATTTTTCCATTTAAGTCTACAAATCATTTACCATTATTAAATATAAACTACTATCAATTGGCAGTATCATTTTTTACCTCCACCTTCACTCTCATGATATCTTAGCTCGTGTCACTCGTGACGTGTCGCGACGACTCTCAGTCGATCTGTGCCGACGTAAGTGTCGCGCGCACTGCACGACACGACACACTCTCGCGACATCGCCCAACACTGCGGCGCCGCGAAGTGCGCGCGACACTTTCACAAACTCGTCGACCAAATCCTTATCTCACTAATCATACCATCCGACAGCGGTACATGCGCGGGTAGCCGCTCCTGTAGCACTGTCGGGTCACACTTATCGTACGTGAAACTGAAACTAAATTATGTCGTCGACCACCCTCAGTACAATGACGAGAAACTGAAATCGTCTCCTCCTCTTCATGGACGTAAATACAAAGGGTACCCTAATACATACATGTGATGATGACCGTGCGTGACGGGCGCGGGACGAGCGCGGCACGACGCGAGCTCGGCCGGCGCCCGCCGCGCGCTTCTTTGAGATGACTGCAAACGTGTTATGGCACGTCCTAAGCATACATTAACGAGCCCGGCGGCGCGCGGCACACTGCCAGTGCCCCGCGCGCCGGCCGGGCCTGCCTATCCCCTACGCCTATAAACAACTCCTATCACTCGCATGTGATCCCTTCAACCGTTTACACTAACTGGGGACAGTAGTGTCTGTACATGTGAGAGTCCCCGACCGCGGAGTGTCTCGCCGACTCGTAGCTGTAACTGTCCGTAAAGCCATACGTCCGAACTAAATGCCAATATTAATGTCCACTAGCCACCGTCTCTTCGCATACATACTATACTGCCGCATGGCGCATGGCGTCCCGACGCCGTGTGCTCTAAAGTCGACCGCCCGAAATGAACACATACGTAACTAAATCCGCATTATGGAGTTGCAAACCTATCCTGTTTAATCTTGACCGCCGATATCACTGTTATGTGTCAACCGCTAGTTTTCATACTATTACAATTTTTTCTTTATATTTCTTTTTATTTCAATCTCAGGTACTGTGGTATTGCTTACATGTAATTATAAAATGATTTTATTTTGTACATTGGCGGTATAAGACGGTAATTGGTGTGTGTTGAGACGGACCAGGGTTAGAACTAATACTGCTTGTCTATGCTAATGCCAATTATAATCTGTGATTGAACCAAAAGAAAATCTATTCCACACGATTTTAACCGCGCAAATGTGTAAACTATATGAAAATGGTCTCATTTTTAATATGGTGCAAGTTAATAAGGCCGACTATTGATGAAAATCACGATGTAAAGTTCTATCAACGAATGTAAAACGAACTTACCGCACTTTCTTGCATTTAATGATTTTCCGTGCGCAATACATTCGTTTAGCGGCAGCTATTTTAAAAGAGACCTTTAATTATTATGACTCATAAGTTCCATATCTGCTTAATTTGTATCAAAGGCTGAAGTAACCCTGGCCCTACCAGCATCGTCGAGCGATGTATACTGCAGTGTTAACGGGAACAGTAAAACAATTAATGGTGTGTGTGAGAGTGTTGCAGTAAAACAAACGGTGCGACGTATGACCGGCTATGTACACAGATCGCACCATATAAATTATCTTTTAGCAAAACATCAATTAATATCAGAAATATAATTAAAACTAACGTACTATTATAACTCTGTTTTTTTTAAAGTTTAGCAGTTGAATCGTTCCGTATCTATAGTGACCTAGTTAACACTTAAGGAGCGGTGGGGCGGCGCGGGGTGGGGCAACGTCGGCGTCACATTGGATCACCAACAAAAAACCGAGACCGAGAATTTCTCGAGACAATCGAGACTCGAGATCCGGGCATGTGTATCGCCGGCGGTGCATCGCGAATAATGAATATTATAATAATTGACTATCACCACAGACTGAACACTCGAACTATCGAAACTACATATACATACGTTCCACTATATAACAGAGCTCTAGGAGTGAGGGATCGTGCTTGAGCGTGGACGAACAAATAAACAAAAATAACACGGACATATCCGAAGCAGAAGCCATTGACAGGAACAAATGTCCTCGGAGGACGAACGTATGCCTATATTACCGTAATATTAATAAAACTAACAGTTAACGAGTAGTAATGACTGACAAGCGGGGCGAGCGGGGAGGGGTGGGGGGCGAGGGGGGCGGTGGCGCGGTATCACAGGGGGCAGCACTCACACTCGGCCACACATCACCCACGCGATAGCTGGCTCCACAACAATTAACTATTTTATTTATCATTAGATATAATCTTCATTATATAATAAGCATTAAATTTATTTATATTTTTTTTTTATTGACTGAGCGCCGGAGCGTATATAATCACCTCTTTAATCAAGTCTAAATATAAACTCTGTAGATCTTAAACGTCTATGGAACTAAAATTACTTTTTGTACCATAAAGTTGCATGATTTAAAATTAAGCCACTAGACGCGGGGCGGGGCCTCACGTGGCCCCGCCCCGCGCGCCCTCACGTACGTGCACGCGCACGCTAACGCCTACCAATCGACAAAACACCCTACCGCACTATATTAACTCTCGTTATTGCTTGGCCAGTGTTATTGAAGTAGACTAGGCTCAGTGGCCTCAGAAGACCCTCGACAAGAATTTTACGTTCCAAAACTGTCATAATCCCGTTTATATGCACCTGGCTATTAATTAATATAGTGTGGCGACAGTAAGCTGCCGGTGAGTAGATGCAGCGCGCGCGCACCCG
This sequence comes from Laspeyria flexula, assembly GCA_905147015.1. NCBI lineage: Eukaryota > Metazoa > Arthropoda > Insecta > Lepidoptera > Erebidae > Laspeyria > Laspeyria flexula. Next base: position 1,679,537 of record LR989974.1, read on the forward strand.
CACTCACAAGCGGTACGGATCACTGGAGAGTTGCGCGGCGCCCCCCGCACCCCGCGGCGTGACGTGGCGTGACGTCACGTCCGCCCGGCCCACACAACACAACTATTCTAACTTATGTTACATCGACAGCACCGCGCCGCCCCCGCTGCATATTTATATGTCTATATTTATTCGTATAGAGAAGTGATTTTTTTTTATATAGGTATTTTTTTACTTTTTTTTTCTTTTCTATATGTAACATTTTAATCGGACGTCACCAACTTATGTCACTCTATATAGATTATGGTCTCCAGAGGAAAATGTACTGTAAATTAACCTACGTAGAGATCGCATTCGACTACGGCTGGAACGCCGACCGAGTTCCGGACGCAGTCGGACGTGTCACGACTATTTCTATGTAATCTTAGAGGGTGAAAAATACACTATTTGTTATGTCTTGTGAAGACGCGCGTCCCACAGACCGCGGCAGGTCTGAGAGACCGGCGTGCCACTAACACTAACCACATACTTGTATCCTGTTAAAACTTCATAGTCCATCAAATAAAATCTAAGTGAAAGTCTCCGTGTGTACCAATATCGACTCAAGTACATAGTTACTTATAGAGACAGAAACGATTACAATTAATATTCGTTGAACATTAAAGTTCACAACCCACTCCGGCACTAAAACCCATCGGAATTACTTTCACAGTTCATACAAAGTAGAATATCGTTGCCAACGTGGGTTGCTACCGTCACATTCGATTCTTTCATGGCAAAGCTGTTCTATTACAATGGCATTTTGTAACTTAATTTTTAAAGACATACATATTATTGTAAAATATACAATTATTCATCAATACAACACTTGTAATAGTCGACATTTCAGTCAATGATGTTTTTCGGAGCGCACTCGCGATACGAATACATTGTCGAATGTACAGCGAGAATTGGCTTGTACCACGAGACTGGTTCGCGGTAACGACTGTCGCTGTTGCTATGGCAACGTGCAAAACAACGCTGTCGTTAACGCAAGAACCAAGATTCGTGGTGAAGGTGATATATACAGCCAGTAACTATTCGATTTTGAATTTTGACATTATATAAATTTTGACAGTTCTATTTTCAAATCTCGCTGTATAGACACCAGTTTTTTTTAAATGAGTTATTGTGATGAGAATCTATGAATTGCTGTCATATGCATACATTTCAAGATACATACATTTATAGACTAAAGCATACGTCATATCAACGTGATCACAGTAGTCAAATTACAATACCAAAGTTCAGTATCACAGACTGAACTTAAAATACCTTACAACTGAAAGAGCATAAAAGAGATATTATTACAAACACAAGTGTATTTAACGTCTAAAGGCATTATGTTCAAATTCTCTCGCGGACTATTAATGACGCGTGTCATTTACACCCCTTAGGGCCCGCATTCAGTGGAAATACATGTTTAACTTTCAAAAAGTGAAAATTCGCAATGTAATTATAGTTAATAAACAAGCCAGAGAAAAATCATCTTACATTACAAGTAAATATGAGCTAAAATCGTAGACGCGTACATACCTACTTTTTATTTATACGACACAACCGGCACACTACTAAAGTCACATTGCCAACACGTTTCAGACAACTAAACACATATTTCTACTGAATTTAAATTAAACAATAACACAAATAATACCATACATTATAGTACAAGGTTTAAAAACATTTTTATTGTGATTAAAACGCCAAGCTAAGAGTTTAATTCATAATTAGTTAACAGTTTCAATATTCGATATTAAACAAAACACAGTGTGTATTTAATTATACCAAAACTCCATTAGAACATTCTAGATTTTTTCAAAATGCAAGACTTATACGAGCTCAAATTTTCTACAGTTAATAACAGCATGAAATCTCGAAAAGAACATTTTGAAACGTAAGAGACACGTTCTCGTAGCAAATTTCAAAATGCAAGGACGATACAGGTACCAGTCTTTTTATGCCTCTCAAAATACAGCATGTAAAATTCACGTGTTTTTGGGTATTATAAACATGCACTAGTAAGTCAAGCACTGTAATGCAAGATGACTTGCATTTTGAAAATTACACTTTATGAATCAGAATCCTTTAAATATTAATTCTTGCATATTCTAATGAGTTCTCGCATAATAAATGGAGAGCGGCTGATGCGACGCCCGCTTACACATAGTCGCCAAAAAGCTACCAATAAAAGGTGAAACTCCGGGGTGATGTAGTAATAAAAAAAAATGAAAAACAAAAGGCATAAATACATTATTAAAGTAAGTTGAAAGGCACGCCCGACGCCTGATGTAGTGCTGACCTTATGCTACTGCGTCCCGCGCACTCATATACATACTTACATACATATATACACACGCACGCACACACGCACACATGGCCCGCGCCTCACACGCACACACGCGCAACCTTGCGTGCAACGGCTCAGATTTATTGGGTACATATCGCAGTGGGTTATAGCGTGAGATGAGATACGTCTGCAAACTACTTTTTGTCTTATGATTTTTGTTATAAGCTTCGAATTTATTAAGTGTTAAGTGAGATATTCTTCTTTTTCTTATTTTTGCTGATAGAAATTCCAACAAAACTTCTTTGTTTGTCTGCGGCAATTTTCCCAAAAAGTGAATTTCGATTTTACGCTCATAAATATAAGACATAAAATTGTCTTACACACATATTTCATCTAACACCTTTTTCTTAAAGATTACGATATGTATTTATCCAAAATATCTATCTTAAACAACTATTAATATCAAAGTTGCCATTATTTGAGGTGGGATAGTTCAAGTGTTGCACGCAATATAGAGGGTGGTGCGAGTTCAGACGCGAGTCGCTCATAACACAGGGTGCTTACATAACCAAACTTAACCTATCCTCATGCACCCGGCCGCGTCCGGCACATTTAGGCGGAAATAACGATACAACAACATATCCACGTGTCTTAAGATGGCGCCAATGGGTTTCAAATTATCAAGTAATTTTCAATTTTGAGAAATTTTGAATACAATGTAAAAAATTTTGAAATAATCTTTCACTTGACAATTATCTCCGAACCCCACATATTTACACGATAAACAATACAAGCGTTGTTTTATGTACCAATTTTATAGCCAATTCTAACACCAATTTTGAACGTTAAACGTCAAAAAATAATTTACAAAAAAAAAACACCAATTTTTACTTCAATTTAGAATTGTAACACGTCTAATGACGCAAAATATAACCCTACTAGAGAAATAGGACATGGACCGCGGCCGCGTCCATCACACAAAATAACTTTTTAAATCCGTCGGATCGTATGCCTACGAATATCACAGCAGTACGTCACTTATCTAATGATTCGAGTAACCGACGCATGCGCCGGTTTTATACGAGCCCTGTAAACACCCGGTGCCTTAATGTTATAATATGGTGTTCCAACGTGTCAAGTCCCTAACCTTTTCAACGCCACAGTCACAAATATGTGACAAACGAAAGCTGACCCTGTACGCCAACGACACAAATATGTGATCAAAAAATACTCTGCAATATGACGCGAAATAAACAATTAAATCATTATTTTGTGTTTTTTATATATACCCTAATAATTTAAACTCCCATCCGTATTTCGAGACAAGTATTTATTATTTTTAAAGGTTATTTCAGTGAATTTGTGGCTTGACGTGAAGGGTACGCCGATACGTTTAAACTGACGATCAAAAGGTTAACAAAGTGGAGTTACAATAAATGAAAAAAAAAAACAGTACTATATTAAAAATCCTATATAAAATGTTTCCTTCAACCGTGAGAATGATATATGTAATTGACGTGAACATTAAAAAATAAGGTGGGTTAAGTAGGTATTATAAGGGACGTTGCACGTTTCAGAACACCCTTCGCACACACCCGTGCCTGTCGTATCTCAGTGTAAACAGACAAAAAACACTATAATTAAATAATTCATAATAAAAAAACACATACACCTACGAACTAGATAAGTGGGCATTTAAACTTCCTTTTTTTATCATTGAAATTTTGATTATGTTACTATGAACGAGCCAGTTTAATTGTAACCTAGTTACAGAATAATACCAAATACATCGGCATATCGCCTGGCTATGTAATATCATAATATAACTTAACAAAAATAATATGACTTATCTGGAATTACACCTCTCTCGTAAAAGACCATCGTTACATTTCATTCACGTTACCAAGTGCTGAAAACTATTTACACAAATTAGACAAAATCAAAGAGAAAGTGATAATTTAAAAAATAAAGCTCAAAGCCGTTTTAGTTAGTTTTCGTTTACCGAAACAATAATGCGAGCCCTCTCGGAGTGGTCTCGCGTGTAATAATTTAGATTTAAAAAGGCCACGAACATGTTTTTTTTTTGTTTTACAGCCGCCGACAAACCTCTTCCGTACAACGCATACCTATCACAATAATTAATCATCAACAAGAAATAAAATTGTCAAAGTGCAAACATTATTTAGTACCATGCTGAGAACGGCTGGCAGCGGACGTCGCCCGACGTCCGTTACGGCACAGCGTCAAATATACATAACTACATATAAAATACTATATACACATAATAATAAAGCATCAGTTTTTGTCGTATGTTGAACGTACGGAGACCGGAACGTAGCAGAGTGAGGTGTACGTACAATACAGTACTAGTTTCACAGTTATTATGATGTATCGTAACCGCTAGAGTGTGGCGGGTCGCCCGCAGGTGTCGGCATCGTCGGCGAGCTCAGTGCGAGGCGCTGTTGCCCTCGCATCAAATCCGGTTCGGCGCGCTGCCCGTGAATGTGTCCTATAACATCACATCAACTTGTAAAAACATATTGTTATAATTATTATAAAAACTAACTTACTTTCTTAAGAGTTTTGATTGTAACTCATACATATATGTAATAGATTAAGACCCTTTAACCAAAGCTGATACTATTTATTGATTTTAAACGGGAATTCACGCGATTATGATTTAGATATTTACATACCTTATGGTGCTTGACGTTTCGACCAGGTTACACCGGCCGTGGTCACAAGCTGACTGGTGAGCAGGGAATTCCCGTTTTAAATCAATAAATATTATCATGCAACGCGAAAGTTTAAAAGTAAACAAAGCTGATACGTTTCTTATAAATCTTTCGAAAGATTTTATATGAAATGAATATCAAACATTTGTCCATTAAATTTTAGAAAGGCTACTTATAGACTACTTAGTGGTGGAACAGTGGTATAATACATATTTAATAATCTATCGGCAAAGTTAAATATTACTTATAAATTACCATAAAGCATCTAGATTAGCTATGAACTGGTAGAGCGCCTCACACAAAGTACTAGGGTGGCAGAACACTATAAGAAGTTACAACAAAATTGTGATCAATGATTTTAGTTCCATGGACCTCCTGTAGGCCTCTGCTAACTGTCTGGAAGTCTTTCTGAATTTGATATAGTGTATTCGTATACACGTATACGTTCGTACAAAACGCACGCACCGATATGCAAGAGATTAGAGCTGCAATAATTTCCCTAATATATTTTAAAGTTTCCAAAGTTGTCTACCTAATACCGGTAATGTCCAAACCAGAGCAGTCACTATATTAAAATAAAAATCTCTGCACTAGCACTGTTAAAGACCTGTCACACAAAACGCGTTTACGTTTTGTGTTCTTTGTGACTGCTGTGTACTGATACAACGACGCGGTCTATACGCCTCCTGTGTGGACATGTCTATTTAATATATCTCAGCGGAAGCAAAACGCAGTACGCATGAACGCGTTGTATGTGACAGGTCCCTTACTCGTAGAGCCAGGACACGACAATTTTGCAGTGAGGAAAATGACTAACTATGTTTATAAAGCATTTAGCGCAAGCGAGAAGATGAAATAACAACGATAATATGTGATCATATTATAATATAATATAAGTTATGATTATAACGCTCAAGTTTATGAGAATGAATTTGATTGGATGTATAGATGTTGTGTATGTCTGATCCACCAATCAGCACTAGGCCAGCGTGTTGCCTAAACCCTCTCAGCTCTTTAAATAGAAGAGAGGACAGCAACGGGACATGAATGGGTTGCTGATGATGATGATACGAGGAGATGTTCGGATGTATGGTATTCATTCAAAAACTACTAAATCGATTTGGATGAAACTTAGCACGCGGATAGACTATAATACACACACCTTTGTATTCTGTTCCACTGGGTTATGTGGGCGAAAGCGACTAAGAAGTATTAGATATAATAGACTTAACGAGTAAAGAAACGCTAAATTGTAGGGAAATGTGTAAGTGCGTACGTACTAAGTCCCGTGCGCGCGGCTCGGCGCGTGCGAGGGGAGGGGGCGCGCCGCCCCCCGCCACCCCCGCGCCCCCCGCCAGCCCCGCCCCCGCGCCCCCCGCCAGCCCCGCGCCCGCTGCACCCTGCCACACATTATCATGTCATCTCATCGTCTCGCTTGCACATATAAGTTGTAATTTACATCATTTAATTTTACAACTATATCATACATGATAAATAACATCGTCTTCTTCTCGGTCGAGTTTCGACCACGGCTGCAAATCTCAACCGAGACTTGCCATCTGCGCAACAAATATTATAGTGTAGGGTTGTCCGTCTGGGTTTCCACGAATTTGTGCTAATTTACAAGGTGTCCGGGGAGCGTCTGGGCAGGGTTGGAATCGCGCTAAAGAATTTCAAGGCAAAAATGAGGGGGGGGGTTATACTTGTTTAAATTTTATTGTGTACGTACCTGATGCGAGTCGGTGGGCTGATGCGCGCGACACATCTTGTCGCAGTAGTCGGCGAGGATGTCGCGGAATCGCGTCCAGCACTTCTCTGGCACCGTGATCGCCGTGCGGAAGTTACTCTTCACCTGCAACACCAGATGTCCCACACATCACTCTCCCACTAATATTGTACTAGATTTTTTATACTAATGTGTTAAATTACCCTACTAGACAGTGTTTTTCAAACTTTATTTACCACCCCCTATGCAAAAAAATAAACACCTTATTTTTTTAAAAGTATTCTCTTTCCCTACTAAACGTGTTAACATGCAAAAAAATTCTTCCAAACCACCTAACCCCAAAGAGGCGTAAACGCTCACTTTGAAAAACACTACTCTAACGCTCTCACAGTGCAAAACAGTTAAATGAGAAATGCCGCTGGGAAATTTTAAACCATAAACTTATAGACTGAAGATAGAAATTGCTAAACAGATAAATTCTAAACTTATATACGTTTCACATTTGCAGTGTGAATTATGTTAACCACAGCCATCATGGCTCCAAATGAAAATGCGAACTATGGCTAATATTATAAAAGCACATTTTGAATACAGAGTTCTGGAGACCATTGTGGACGAAATGACCAGTAAAATAACACAGGTGAAACTGTTCTAGTTGTTAATACATTAAGGACCTTATCACACAGGCAATTTGCTTTACAATTTATTATTGTGGAAATAAATAACAATTATTTGCAAAGTGCACTTTTACGTCGCGTTGAAATCGTTCGCAAATCGCCAGGGTGGTAACGCCTAACTTCTTACGCTACATTTTACACATACTCAACTAAAGAAAATTAAGAGCGTTGTGTTATATCCTCACCTCGCTAACTTTCATGTAAATACCGCGGTTGTTCTGACCGATGTCAAAATAAAAGTTCTTGTTGTCGACACGCAAATGCCGCCCCTCGGGCAACTCTCCTTTGAAACTGTAACACAACAAAATATATATAAAAAAAACCCTCTAACAAACTTCTATAATTAGTAAGAATAGCAAAGGCTCAGAATTGAATTTATTTAAGTAAAAATTTATTGAAAAAAAATTACTTTTGAAATTTGTTCCCCAACTTAATAATTCCTATAATACTAAATTTGTCGCGATTCATACCAGGTGTCGGCCTCAGTCGGAACCCATCTAACGGCGTCAAGAGGCAAGAATCAGAAAAAAAAGAAATCCATTAAAAAAATTTTACTTTCCAATATCAATTATAGGGAATAATATCTAACATTACAATAAAAACATATGCGTGTTTGTATGTATGCAGTACTTTGAAAACTCATGATCTTTTAACGAAGACAGTAGAACACAAGAAAAAACGAATGATTCCGCAGAACATATTAGTTCATAAGTAAATATTGTTATTTGTATGGCAACAGCAACAATCCAAGCTGCTACCTACCTTAAACAAAATCTCTGTGCCAATAGCTAAAGATATGTTACCTGGTGCTGTCAGCACAGCATCTTCCTCTTCGTAAGACCGTGATATGGTTGTAATGGTATTTAAAAAAAATGTTATATAACAGGTCTAAGTTGCCGATATCTCGTGTCTTAAAGGTCTTTTTTGTAATTTTTACATAATATTAATTATGCTCAGTTTTTTATTCTTTATCGATGATGTATGTGTGTCTTTCTATGGCACCGTAGCTCCGGGTAAAGCGATTTGAAAGCGGTTTTTTTTTTATTTGAAAGAAGGTTTCAAACGATGGTTCTCAGACATTTTTTACCAAAATCGGTTCATCCGTTTCAAAGTCATCATCTTACGTATAATGGGTATTTACTATGTTTGCATTTTTGTACTTATACTTAGAAACTACATTTATTAATCATACAGCCTAGAGGCAAACGACCATAGCTTCGTCATGTCTGCCCCACCATAAGTCGCCGTCGCGTCTAATAGTGGTTACAAGCCATCGATTAAATTAATTTTACATGCAACTGTCCCGTGTGAACCTCCATACAACAACCCAAGACGTTGCTAATGTATTCTGTTAGGGCGTTTACATCGCGTTTATTGAACAAAGAAATTCTTAGGAAAAGCACTTTAATAGACAATATTTTTGTAATCGGTAGATAATTATTACAGTCGTTCTATTTACGACAATTTTGAGACTTACAACATTATTTAATTGTAAAATTTATACAATTAATTGTAAATATTACATGTGAGCTTGGCGGAAATTAGGTGAGGCCTATGTTCAGCAGTGGACGTCATTGGGCTGATATGATGATGATGATGATATGATGATAATTACACGTCATTTAACGGCTTAGTTGCATCTTCTATAAAGTAAAGGCCTACAGATTTTTTTATTATTGATCATTTGTGAATGATTTTAGATCTGAGATTCACATTATAATATAATGTGAATATCAGATTTAATTTTGTCTTGGTGTATAATATACCAAGACAAACCTAAACTGAACTTACTAAATATAGTAAACAGAAACAGAAATATTTATTTGTCAATGTAGCTAGGTATAAAAGCTTTTTAAATTCATTCTTTTTAATATAATGTTGAGTCTTTAAACATATACTTCTAAATTCACTGATACTATAAGATTTCAGAGTCTGTCTGAAAGACAGGCTTACGAGGTTGGAATGGTCGCCAATTAGCTCCCTATATTTTTATTTAGTCTATATTCAAACATTAATTCGTTTTCAAGTAGGTAGGTACAGTTTCTTAAATTCCTTCCAAAAGATGTGTCTACATTAATATCAACTGAACAGACACCACACAGGAAAAAATAAACTACATAGGTAACCTATATATCCAGCACTAAATGGCATAGAGGTGTCATACGTGCAAATAATGATAACGATCGACTAAGCGTTTGTAGTAGGTTCAGTCACAGTTTAACGAATAACAGCTCGGTTACTTCATCCATACCATATCATCACATCTATTTCCCGAAACGGGTAGGCAGAGGTGAATCACACCCACCTATTGTCATCAACCGAGAACTTTTGTTTTCCAAACTCCGAGAAAATCTCAATACTTACTGGAATTTCATGATAGAAAAACCCAATACCATTTTCACCCGACTAGGTAATCGAATACGAACCGTTGTTACTTCACATGGTTGCCGAGAATTTGCTTTTTCGTCTAATCTATCAGTATTGTGGAAACTTCAAAAAGAAGTGATTCTTCAACCATTATTTGGTGGTGATTATGCTTGGTTGGCTGTACCGCAACAAAAGGTCGCTACGAGTTGAACAGTCACGCTAACTGGTTGGAAGTAAGTTCAATAGTGAATTCAATTTTCAATGTGATGTGTCATTGCTTTCTACACGTAACAAAAATATATACCCGCTAAGCTAATCTAAAAGCGTGGGGTGGTCCCCCTCCAGATGGACTGACGACCTAGTAAAGGTTGCGTATGGCCGTTGGATGCTGGCGACACAAAATCGCTCACTATGGCGGCGATTAGGTAAGGCCTATGTCTAGCAGTGGACGTCATTGGGCTGATATGATGATGATGAAGCTAAACTAAGTCAGAAGAGCAGTCATAAAACTACTTTTCCTAAATATTTCGTGTACATTACAAAGTGATGTAGCCGTTATTAGCTAAGCTGTGGCCCGTTTCTATTAATGAGTTCAGCAATCACTTCCTGCGATAATGTGCGTGTGAAAGTAGGTCGTATTTACGCAATATCAATCAAAATGTTCACGCGATAACACACTATTCCATCCTCGATTGTACAATGTTTCATGAATAATCCGTGCCAAATAAAATTGCAGGAATTTCCTCTATTTATTGGCACAACGTGGGTGTCGTAAAAGGCGACTAAGAGACTAACTTTCAGCAGACAAGAGCACTCCGAGAAAAGGAAAATTCGAAACAAAACCTATACCAACCCATCTGGCCACCGTGGTATAGTAGGCTAATTTCCCTTCACATTATTTGGAGGAGACTCATGCCCAGCAGTGGGACATTTTATGCGTTGTAATGATGATGAGGCACAAAGAGTAACTGACGGGCAAGCAACTCGATCAATGCATTAAGGTACATATGTATATCCAAAACATCGAACTTTAGATGAAATCGGTGTAATGATAGCTTATGACACCAAGTTTCTTCTAAAACCAGTAGGTATAACGGTTCCCACTTTACCCTAAGTTCTCGAGAGCAGTACCAACAAGCAACAACAGGTTACAGAAGAATTTCCTCCCATGAACTATCAAGTTGTGGAATGAACTTCCTAATGAGGACCTAAACCAAGGGACTAAAGTGTAGGGTTCTTCAAAAATAGGTTTCTTAAGGGTCAGCAACGTGCTCGTGATGCCCTCGCTTTTGTTGGCGCCCATAGACTACGGTAACCGCTTACCATCTATACTATTATTATAAAACTAAAGAGTTTGTTTGTTTGGTTAACGCTAGGATCTCAGGAACTACTGGTCCGATTTAAATAATATAGCCCACTTATTGAGGTTGTTTATAGGCTATATAACATAACACTACATCGAATAGGAGCTGAGCAGTTGCCAAATAAAGAACGACGGGGAGCGAGGCCTCGAGGAACTAGAGGAGAAAGCCAACCTCTGTTAAAGTTATTTAGAACTGAACCCACAAAACATGGTTACAATACACCTAGCTAACTATAAGTACATAATATATTGTAATGAAACCGCATAATTCAAACAAAAACATCAATACAGAACAAGTAAACTAGAATAAATGAACCGGATCGATGTTAGCGCATACATTCTACAATCGCGTTACGCTGGCGAGTTAGTGGCGCGTTAGTGGCAAGTACCACAGCTGTACGAAGGTACTTTGTGGTGCATTGCAATCGATACCCCGCCATATGTACGGTCGCACGACTTTATTAAATTAACTATATATAATATCAAGGTGTGTTGAAGGTATACTCGTATTTCAATGATACGTTAGTTTTATGAATCTTACAACATTAAATGCGAAAGTTAGGATGGCAGGTAGGGAGGTAGGCAACCTACTTACTATGGCTTAGGTAGACTTTTAGGTAACCAACGTTATTTAGAAAAGTACCCGCATAGGCGAAAAAAAGCGATGGTGGCTGAATGGATAAGGAATCGGCGTGCAATTCACGAAGTCCGAGTTCGATCCCGACCGGCAGTACTAATGTGGAATTTATATTTACTATTCAAGTGACATACCATCTGCTAACGGTGAAGGAAAACATCGTGAGGAAACCCACATACCCTAGAAGATATTCTATGAGTATGTCTGATCCACCAACCCGCGCTAGGCCAGCGTGAGTGGATTATGGCCTAAACCCTCTCAGCTCTCTAGTTAAGAGGAGAGGAGACCCGAGCCCAGCAGTGGGACTTAATGAGTTGCTGATGATGATGATGATGGACCGCATAGGCCGAATAATGAACAGAGTAACCGACAGAACAGAGTACTTGTGGTGTCCCTACCGTATACTCCGTACATATATAAAGCGAAAATATCTCTGTCTGTATACTTTCACATCCATTGAACGAATCTTATGGGGACGTTTGCAAAATTGACAGCTGTATCGAATTGGAGCACAGAAATAGAAATGCAATGACAGTTCTATGACAGAGACCAAATAAAATAAAACTTATTGTGTGTAATTAAGGTTCACACGACAAGACATAATGGTAAAAAGAATAGATTTATAATTTTTTACTTACTAATAATTTTTTTTAAAATACAAAATCATATTTTTAATAGAAGAATATTATACCGAAACTCAGTCCGATATCGTTATTTTTGGGTGAAGTGGCAATATAAAATCGATATAACAATATCAAAACTAAACATTTTATAACTTTTTCTAATAAATTTCAAGATAAAAGATTAGTCTATTTGTAGTACTAAAATTACATCAGGTTTAATTTCATTTTGCTGGAAAATATACCGGATAACAACATTTTATGTATTTTAGTCAAACTTGCAAACACGCCTTTAATTAAATTTGCCACAGACATAATCTAGGACCTAAAGAACACACTATCTATCAATAGACGACGCAAGCTAAGCCATGGTCTGTAGTAGTACATTTAGGTATATGAAACGTAGGTTAGGTGCCTATATGTGTCGTATTTAATTTATTGTACTTCTTAGTATATTTAGGTACATGTTACGTATATAATTGTACTCTTTAAGTACATTTAGGTACATGTAACGTATTTAATTGTACTCGTTAAGTACATTTAGGTACATGTTACGTATTTAATTGTACTTTTTAGTACATTTAGGTACAATCAGGTACATGTTACGTATTTAATTGTACTCATTAAGTACATATAGGTACATGTTACGTATTTAGGTAAGTGCGAGTATGCAAGCGTTTAAATGCGTTTGTGTTAGTGTGTCAACTAACTGATTATGTTAAATAGATAAACAATATAGTCCAAAATCTCTAGCCGTCCTTGTGACACCCTTGACTCTTAAATAGCAGCGGCAGCAGTTTCAAAGCTGTACGCTGGAGTAGATTTGCTTGGAAGCCATCAAAGGTATGTAGTATTGTTTTTCTATGAGATTTTGGACTAGATTTATCAAGCTATTATTATCTAAGGATATTGGTGTTGTGATACTTAGGGCCTCCATAGACGTACTGCTTAGAGCAGTCGGTGGCGATAACTTCAAGCGGTAGCTGTTGAACGATTGGACAGAAACTGCATTTCTGTACTAAATTGTCATTCATAATACACGGACCTTTTGAAGCAGTTCGCTACGACTGATCGTCGCTTCCTCTCTCCCCGTCATCTGATTGAATGATGACAGTCGATCGCGACTGCTCTAAGCAGTTCGTCTATGGAGGCCCCAAACGGAACAGAACTGTTCTCGATACGTCGGTTTCGACTGCTCTAAGTAGTCTATCTATGGAGGGCATTAGTGATTAACGGTAACATACCCTCCATCATCAGTGCCGAAGTCATCTAGTAGATCGGTGAGTGCGTCGCGGAACTCGATCATGCCCTGTGCGGGGAGCGCCACTTGCGAGCGAGGCCCGCCGCGGGTGATCGTCTGTGACACGCGCAGGAATCGCCCGCGGGAGTTCTCCTTCAGATCCAGGTAGTACCGCCGGTTGTCCTGCCGGAAATAACAATCTTAAACATGTTGAACGACTCGCCTGTGACAGAGATTTGCCTGTGAGTCACTACACTAGGTTACTACCTGAAAAAAATCAACTCTGTATTTTATTGTTCAGCCTATGCAGAGATATTGACCTTTTTCGGCAGATATATGCCAAGCTTACATACATTTTTTTTATTGTTTATTTTGTAATAACCGGCAACTGTCCAGAAACAAAGTGTTTTTTTCTCTCAGATTTAATCTATTATCGCAAGCAAGTCTGTCGCATGCTGCTAATAATCAAGCAGCTATTTAATCTCGACAGACCAAAAGGCAGCACACAGAATAGGTGGAAAATCACACAGTACCTTACCACTACACTATAGACCAAGCCTTCTATATTTATGACCTATATTAACTTAAATTACTTATTAGCACATAATAGCTGCCAGTGTTGAATTTAACACAAGATTTTGAACAGCCTCTAGCTAAAATCAACACACGCCATTATTACAGGTAGTCATGCGAACTTACATGAGCTATTGTAGATACAAAAAGCAACAAATACTTAGTTGTTTCCAAATTAGAACAAGCTAAAAGCCAGGGTTTGCCAACCTTTTCCTCGCTGTGCCTCCCCGAACCCAAAATAATATTTTCATCCTTAATCCCCTTAAGTTTCAACTAAATTAAGAAACACATATTTTTCTATCAACTATTTTTTTTATTTGAATTTCAATTAGGTACAATACCTACAGATACGATATATAACATTTTCGGAAATGCAAACGTACCTATTACGCCCCCCTGACATTTTGCTGTGCCCCCCTAGTTGAGAATTCCTGCTATATTTTTTAGCGCACTATCCTTTTTTTCTCTGATGGGACTTAGAAACATACACAAAGTAATCGTAGATTTTAAAGAACTAAGCATATTTTTCACCATTTTCTTCTAATTTAGGAATAATATTTTACTTGCTTTACCATCAGTAAGCCTTTAATGTCCCACTGCTGGGCTCCGGTTTCCTCTCCTTTATCTATAGCAGGAGTTCCCAACCAGGGGCGCACGCCCCCCTTGGGGGGCGTAGATAAATGTCTTGGGGGGCGTAATAGGTACGTTTACATTTCCGAAAACGTTATATATCGTATCTGTAGGTATTGTACCTAATTGAAATTCAAATAAAAAAAATAGTTGATAAAAAAATGTGTATCTTAATTTTGTTGAAAACTAAAGGAGGCCATTAAAATATTATTTTGGGGGAGACTCAGCGAAGTAAAGGTTGGGAATCCCTGCTTTGAAGAGTCGAGATTGTCACCTTTGGTTGTTACTTTTTGTTTCCTCATATCCTGTTTCTTTCTAAAGAGCGGCTGGAAGCGAGTAAATAATATATTGGATGGCACAGACCTTGAGCATCATTTCTGACTTAAGTTTTCCATCCTCGGGCACGTTGTCGGGGTTGGGGGGGCCGAGTGATGAGTAGAAGTCGCTGAAACTGGACAGGTGGTCACGGAACTCTGCCGCTGTTGACATCGCCAGGAATATCTGACTGCGCCGCCCGTCTGCACCGATCTAAACAATACATTTTGAAACATTTAGTTTATAATATTTACCATGTAGTCAGAAATGTTTGATGAATTTCATCATCACCGATGAGGCGCTCGTAGCATTGTAGTAGGCCTCACCTAATTTACGCCACTGCGAACGGTCCTGTACCGCCCGCAACCAACGGCCGCCCGCAACCCTGACCAGGTCGTCGGTCCATCTGGTGGGGGGCCGTCCAACGCTGCGCCTTCCAATACGTACGTACCATAATTATGGCATTAAATTCGCCTTAATACTTAAAATAAGTGTATTTTAAGTAAAATAAATAAATAAATAATGTCCTACTGCTGGGCTCTTCACTCCTCTATCTAGACAGCTACACGCTGGCCTAGTGCTGGTTGGTGGATCAGACATACACTTAGAATTACTTCTAGGGTATGTGAGTTTCCTCACGATGTTTTCCTTCACCGTTAGCAGAGGGTAAGTCACTTGACTAGGTTCATTCAAATTCTCATAATTTTTGCCACAAGAAGAAATAAGGTCTGACAAAAAGGGTTGCACCTTCTATCCTTTTCTTGCACTTAGAAATCTGATTTACTAGAGCGAGATAGAGTGAGAGCGGACCGCATTGTCGATTCCGCCGCGTGTGGTCACACTCCTGCTCTCGTTCTCGCTCTTGTAAATTTAATGGTCTAAGTGACAGAAGGACTGTGAACTGTGTGTGAATGGATAGAAACAGGAAAGTGCGATTCCGTACGGCTAGGTAGGTGTAGTCCGACCCTAAAAGTCTATATTCAAAATTCCACATATCTTTTTACCCGACTACCAAAAAGGAGGGTAATGTTTTATGTATTTATATTCCTATTATATTATACAGATTACCACGAAGCGGACTGTAAGCTGGTTTGACACCATGTACACTTTATATACTTAATATTAAAGACGTTTTTTGTTTGGTTGAACAAGAAACGAAAGAAATTTTTCAAATGGTCCGATTTGAAAATTTTTTTATTTATCGATAGCCCATTTATCGAGGAAAATTATGTTATAGGCTATATAACATCACGTTTCATGACGCTAAATAAAGAACGACGGAAGCGAAGCCCCGCGTGGCTTCTAGTCGTGGAATAAAAAAAAACTTTTCTTTTTCGGATTATCTTTTATATTTATAACTTCTGACTTTCATAAAAGTTACTACAAAGTAACTTTTCTCACTTCATAACAAAAACACCGCCGTCTCAATATATCATCACAAATAAATCCCCCAAAACCATCACAGCTATTCCCCCTTTTCCGAGAACTCTAAAACATCAACATACTGTATTTATTTACTATATTTAATATGTGTATAAACATTGACAGACGTGTATACAAAGATAAAATTTATAAAAATAGGTCAACAGGAAATACCTTATAAGTTTTAGTTATCAGTCGATGGCCCGGTTTGTGCGAAAATAACTCGTGAATTTAAAATACTATCCTTTTAGACTTGATAGTATCTATGTATACCGGAACAGAAGATAGGCGGCATCGATTGTAACAAATAATCGAACTCTGATCGATTTAATACGCGATTTATTGCATCGGAATAGTTGAAGGACCTTAGAGTGATATAGGTTAATTTTATTAAAGTTGTAACACAATGGTTGAATACAAAAGAATATGAAGTAGTAGAGACTATCATTAGATGATCGCACACACACACACGCGCGCACACACACACACACACACACACACACACACACACTATATTATTGTTTTTCCTAAATTATATAATTATTGTACCACAAATATATTTATGTAATAGGTATCAGAGGAGCGGAGTCGCCTAACACAAGCAACCCCTTGCTTAAAAGGCGATTTCCAATTGTAAACCTAGCTGTTATTATTTGTGTAATTGCAATAAACATTTTTATTTTTATTTATTTATTTATTTATTATCATTTACATATCACGAGCGAAGCCTTCGACTGATCCTAGTATATAAATTCGAATAATTCTGTTCGTTAGTAAGCGCATTACTCGAAAACGAATAGATCACTAATATCATTGTATCTATACTAATATTATAAAGCTGAAGTTTGTTTGTTTGGTTGGTTGCGTGCTAATCTCAGCAATTACTGGTCCGGTTTGAAAAATTCTTTTGGTATTGGATAGCCCCTAACATCGAGGAAGACTATATATAATCTATACAAAATCACGCTACGGCCTGGAGCCGAGCAGTGGCCAAATAACAGCTAGTTTTAAAAACTCGTACTAGTCTCAATTAAAACTCCACGGAAATAAAGAGAAAGGAAAAATGGGGAACTTTGCCCAGAAGTGGACAAAAAGTTTATATAGATTAAATAAAAAATCCCACTAATGGCCGATTTCAATAATCTATCTATCTATAGACTTGGCTACTAAAGTTATAACTTTGACATAAGCTCTATACAAAATATGTCAAAATTCTAACTTTAGGAGCCAAATCCATAGATCTGAAAAATCTCAGAAATCAGCCGTAAAACAACTCCATTTCAAACATAATGGGGCAAGGCTAATAGGCTAATGGAAATTAAATACAGGTCCTTCTCAAGCATTTCTTTTCAACGTAATTCTATCTGAGTACTACAAATAAACATAGACCACTTAGACTTGTCCTCGGAAGCACTGGAAATCAATAAACTAGTCCTTGGTACTGCATCATTCGTCTGGGAACCGTGTCACTATATTCACTTATCATTCTCGATAAAAAAAATATTTTAGGCGATGTATTAAATTGAATACTTTTTCATTTTTCATCAGCAACCCATTAAGTCCCACTGCTGGGCTCGGGTCTCCTCTCCTCTAACTAGAGAGCTGAGAGGGTTTAGGCCATAATCCACATACGCTGGCCTAGTGCGGGTTGGTGGATTAAACATACTCATAAAATTTCTTCTAGGGTATGAGGGTTTCCTCACGATGTTTTCCTTCACCGTTAGCACATGGTAAGTCACTTGACTAGTACATATAAATTCCACATTGGTACTGCCGGTCGGGATCGAACTCGGACCACGTGATTTGCACGCCGGTCTCTTATCCATTCAGCCACTATCGCTTATAGCCACCATCGCTTATGATATTGAATACTTACTTAATTTTTATCGTTATTTAGCGTTACAAAAGAACAACGGATGAGGAATAGTTGGAGGACCGACAAATGACATAAGCTAGCACATATCAAGAGCGAAACCATTGACAGACGCTAGTATATAAATTCTAGTAATACCTTCGTTCGGATCGCTCTTATCATTGCATTTTAAATTTTCATATTAGTCTCATTAAAACTTCACCAAAAGAAAAATATTCCGATAAACTTCAAGGAAAATTGGAAGGAAAGTAAAAATTTTCTTTATAATGTATTGTTATATGAAATGAAATCTCGTTTATTCATCTAGGTTACAAGGTAACACTTATGAAAGTCACAAGATAAGAATGTAACAGGTTATCCGAAAAGTAGTGTCAGCAAATTTGCCTACGACCAGTTCGCTGACGGGGTGGAGCTATGAGAAGAACTGGCAAGAAACTCACGCCACTCTTTTTAAAAATGGATAGTTACAATCTTTTGTAATTTACAATTTGGGTAAGGTGTAAAATATTGTTGTTATTGTTATATTGTTTTTATAAAACGTTACAGGGAAGTTAAAGAAAGCTTTCCAAAAATGTCTGACGTTAGGTACATAATTTGAGTATTAGGTTTATAAATGACTAGAAGTCGCGCGGAGCTTCGCCACACAATAAATGTACTACGTAGCTTCACTCCCGACGTCCTTTATTTCGCCACTGCTCAGCTCCTATTGGCCGTAGCATAATGTTATATAGCCTATGTTACTCAGTGATAATGTAGCTTTCTAACGGCAAAATAACTTTTGAAATCGGTCCTGTAGTTTTTAAGTTTATTCGTCACATATAATAAAAAACAAAATTAAAAATTTTGAAAAAACCCACGACGATAACATCTATACAAAATAAGAAACGTAACATATAAAAAGGTTTAAATAACTATATTTTAAATCCCCGACGAAAAGATAATAAGTAGCGTAAAAACAATCCCAAGAAAATCCGTCGGGGGCTGCCATACCCTGACTTGAAATGAACGAAAGTATTGCAGTTTTATGTATTTGATACCTACCTAATTATTAACAATATTATTAATATATATTTAATACTAGAAACAGTAATGATATTGGCAGCCCCCGACGAATTTTCTTGGGATTGTTTTTACGCTACTTATTATCTTTTCGTCGGGGATTTAAAATATAGTTATTTAAACCTTTTTATATGTTACGTTTCTTATTTTGTATAGATGTTATCGTCGTGGGTTTTTTCAAAATTTTTAATTTTGTTTTTTATTTTAAGTATTTTCAAAGAGCGCCCTATCTTACTAACTGTAAGTAACTCGTATAAAATTGTAAGAACCTTGACAGATAAATAAAAGTTTTATACTATGTTATAGAACAAACACATTTTTTTTTTAATTTGCTGTTGCAGTAAGTCTTATAACTTGAAATTATCATTTTAATTTTCTTATTTTAAACTTTTTAAGGAGCGCCTTATCTTACCATGTAAGCTCTAGAATGAATGGAATTTGCATGGAGCTTCAACTATATTATATATATTTTAATTTTTTGTTGACTTGTGTGCTCATCCGTCGCACAAAAGTCGCCGGAGCCCCGCTTCGCGGGGCTTCTACTTCTGGGTGGTTTGAAAAAAAAATAACCCTAACCTAACCAGTTCGATTCGGATTGCTCTGAATCGGGGGTGTTAAGTTTAGCTATCGCACATTGATTGCCGTAGCCGGACTGCCTTCGGCGTTAGCGCAGATTTCCACCTATAATAGTTTGTATCTCGAAAACGGTGAGTGCTATCGCAAAAATGATGAAAATTTGGTTACACCCTGAGCACGGGATACCTGTAAGTTAGAATAATAAGGTAGGTAGGTGTTTATATAACGTCAGTCTGGAATAAACTCTCACTCTTACTAATTTTTTTAGGCTTATCATTGTATACCTCAGTACTAATATTCAGTGATATAACAACACGAGATCGGTTTTCGGATTTATTCCTTTACTTGTGCAACTTGTTATTGCTTCTGGCCAAATTTCATGATTCTAGGTCAACGGTAAGTTCCCTATAGATTATGATCGTCAAGATAAATGGAGCATAAACAGCTGTATCTTTTGATTGCGTTAACTTAGAATTTTGATTTTTATTTTACGCCGAGGTTTTGCAGACCCAAGTATATGATATTAATTTCAACTTTATACCTCTATGCGTTCTTGAGAAAAATATTCTAGACAGACGGACAGACAGACAGACAGACAGATATACAACGGAGTGATCCTATAAGGGTTCCGTTTTTTTCTTTTGAGGTACAGAACCCTAAAATTGCATAAACGGTCACCCATCTATGAACTGACCTTATCCGAAGTTGCTTAACCTCATGAGTGTAATCAATATCTCAGTACTACAATGCTACGTGTCCCTATACAGTAACAGGTCTAATTATTTTACAGATAACTGTAAATATAAGTTTGCTTAGTCTATTGCCGCGCCCCCTGGCGAAAAAATACAATATCGTATATCCAAAAGTCATCCTCGATAAATCACAAATACATAACAGAAAACCGTATCGAAATCGCTTTAATCGTTTTAAAGATAGGAGGGCACAAAGGTTTCAACGAAATCAACATAGGTTTGCCTAGTCTATAGCAGCGCCCCCTGGCAAAAAATTACAAAATCTTGAATCCAAAAACAATCCTCGATAAATCACAAATACATTACAGAAAACCGTATCGAAATCAGTCTAATCGTTTTAAAGATAGGAGGGCACAAAGGATTCAATGAAATCAGTGTATTGTAGCGCCCCCTGGCGAGCTATTAACATAACACCTATCTAATAACCTGTCCCCAAGAGCCGCACACACTTTACAGAAAACCGCATCTAAATCGGTCAAACCGTTTCCGTGATATAAGGCATTATGTTGGAACACACAAACACACAAACACACAGCCTCTCACCCCAAACGCATATACCGTCTCCGTTCCGTCGTGGGTAAAAATACAAACATTTAAAATATTAGTACAGAATAGAAAAACATTTTTCCGACCCTGTGTGAAAAATATAGAAATTTCATATTGAACTAAAAGAATTCATATTATATGGAATTTCAATACAATTTGAGCAAATCGTTGAAACCATTAAATATTTTGCAATATCATTCAATATACGATTCGGTGTATCGACATTTTGTAATACGAATAACCTACTGTACAAAACTGTTTGTCGAAAGTGGAAATCAAATAGAGTTCATGTTCTATAGAAGTTTTATTTAAGCTTGCATTTTAAGTTTTTGGGTAGATTTCAGAAAAAACTCTTTCATTGCATTGCAACTTTGTACTAATAGTTACAAACAATATAAAAAACAATAACATAGTAACGCAGTTACACATAATACTTATATGAAAATCTATACTAATATTATAAAGCTAAAGAGTTTGTTTGTTTGGTTGCCAGGATCTATGAAACTACTGGTCCGTTTGAAAAATTCTTTTAGTGTTGGATAGCCCATTTATCGAGGAAGGTTATAGGCTATATAACATCACGCTACGGCCAATAACAGCTGAGCAGTGGCCAAACAAAAGCGATGAGAGCGAAGTAGTAAATATTTTCGAGTCTAGCCAGCATTTTCTACTTGTTAAGTTATTACTACAATATTGTATACAGCAGAGGTTTTGTCATTGATCAAGGGACTTTCGGATTTTTTAAACATGCCAAGTATGAGCGAGTCAAAGATCAAGAATCCCAAAGTCAAATGGCCTATATGGCATGCAATAATTTGGCGGAACCCTGGTGACTTTCTGAAACCTACTACGGGAATCGCTGCTGTAGTCCATTGGGAAATCCTCGTTAGGGAGTTCATTCCACAACCTGATAGTTGAGTCATATAGGTACACTACAACAACACCACTAAAGCAGATTATAATCTGTAATCGTATCACACTAATGGTTGCAACCACGAGCTGCGCCGCCCCAATGCACAAATGTCTCTAACGCCTAATTTCTATAGCATTACTCGCATTTTAACACGAAAGCTATCCAGTTATCCAATTACACGATACGATATATCAAACCTGTTTTATTTTCACTTAAAAACCGTATTTTTACGTTTATCTAGATATGCTGCACATACACAAAACGTTTTTATCGATGTGCGTGATGGTTCAAGTGGCAGTTTTTGTGATAACTGGCATGGTAACACGTACACAGAAAGTGGCTGAGTTAATAAACCACTCCGAATAAAGTTTCCAATGGCCAATTTTATTGTTATTTGTTTCTAATGCAACGGCGATAATAGGGGTTCTACACGGTTATAAACTTGCGTCCCAACAGAGTGACCTTGGTGGGAGCTTGGTTGCCATCCGCGTAGTTTGTATAATATAAATATAATATAATATTCTACCACATTCACACATCGCCATCTAGTCTCAAATTAACAGTGTTGGTCCAGTGGTTAGTGACCCTGACTGCTAAGCCGGAGGTCGTGGGTTCGATCCCCACCCAGGACAAATCGTTGTGTGATGAGCATAAAGGTTTGTTCTGTGTCTGGGTGTAATTTATCTATAACATGTATATATTTACAAAAAAAAAATATTTAAGTAGTATATCAGTTGTTTAGTATCCATAACACAAGCAAATATAATTGCTTACTTTGGGACTAGATGGCGCTGTGTGAATAGAAGAGAAGAAAGAAAAGAAAACACATTTATTTGTCACAAACCATACATACAAATACAGAGTATACATTTAAGTTTTTACAGCTATTTTACTAATACTATTCGCATGCCATGGTCGCGACAAAAAGGTAGCCACTCAGCTTGTTGCTGTGCCATGACATAAAATCACGGTACAGCGCTGATTTTCAGTAGCCACCTGTAGGTAGTGACGTACGGACATCAAGCCAGCAGTTGCTTATATAAATATAATATTATAATAAAATAATAATGGGATAAACTCTAAAGAAATATATATTATATGAATATTACATGAATATGTATAAGGGGTTTTATTAACATTTAATTTCAAAATTATAGAATACAAAAACAAATTAAAAAGCTAAATGTAAATATATGAATGTAGTAGAATATGTAGTAGAATATTATCCTACCAGAACTAGGAGCCGGTAATGGTATCTAACACTCATCTAGTTCGACAACGCACTCCCGTAACTCAGCCTACCACGCGTTGACTACACCCATGAAGCAGCAGCAATGAATCACTACCACAAAGTTACAGTTGACATACAAAACAATTATGGTGAATGAAACAAGACATTCTGGTTAGACTTACGGCGAAGGCCCTCGGGCGCGGGCGTCTTGAACCAATCTATAATATAAAAATGAATCGCTAAATGTGTTGGTAAGCGCATAACTCAACAACGCCTGGACCAATTTGGCCAATTATTTTTTTTAAATGTTCGTTGAAGTTTAAGGATGGTTTTTACGTTTTTTTTTTTTTAATTTTTTTTTTATGTAGGTAGGTAGGGTAGGTAGGTATACTTTCATAAAATCATAAATTAAGTAGGTGGTAAGAAGTTCGCCGGGACAGCTAGTTTCATATAAAACAACTATAAACGCGAAGAAAAAATAATTTCGTTTCGGATATAACATACACTTGATATAGACTTGTTCTAAATTAAGACAGCTTTTGAGGCTTTTATTGTTTGTTAGGGTGGCAGAAGAGTGTGTCTACCTGATGTTAAGGAGATGGAAACAACATGATGGAACAGCGAAGCTGCGCCATGTCTTGGGTCTGAACTAAAGTAAAGTGGAGACTCTATGAGAGAGGACACTGTGACCACTAACAGATATGCGGTGAGAGGCATTTGCATCGAAAGCCAGTGTAGTAGTATTTAGATTCTTACCAGAATACGCAGGGTCAATGACCACAGAGGTGCATACGTTACAGATACATGCGCGGAAAGTGCAGGGTGCCGATCTTTTGACTCTGAATAGGTTCATAATTCAAATAACTATTCGTCTTAACAACCGAAAGTCACAATGTGACACCTTAGAAAAAAAATCCGAAGCTAAAATTTAAGTTAAAAAAAGACAACACATACACTAAGGTTCAGATTCATAGACCACACTTTGACTTTACTTTGAGAGAAAGATTAACTTTCAACCAATATGAAGTTTCATTCCTGTCAAACTCTTAGTTTACTTTCCAAAACCAAACTTTGCTTACTTAGTAAAAATGAGTGTGTGAAATTTAAAAAAGTGAATGAAATTTCGGCATACGAAGTTTACGGTAAGTCTATTTTGCAAAGTAATGTCACGTCTGTGAATAGCTCTAAGAAGAAACATGCCTTGCGTTATAGGGTGCTTTGCAACCACACGATTAAAGGTCTCAGCACACATATGGGATCGGAAAGGGATCGTCACCGTATCGCCTCGAGCCGTTCAGAATTGTTTGTATTAAACTCCCTACTGCAACGCACACTAATCGGAATCGTAACGTAATCGCCTCGCCTCGGAACAGACTCCGAACTTGCAATTCCCGCGCTTACGGCTCGTCGTCCCCGCGCTTACGTCTCTCTGTAGTCTGTACCCGAGCTCACGTCTCTTCTAAATACAGTAATAATATAAGCCAGCCAGCGGGCGGCGAGGCGTAAGCGCGGTGTCGCCTAGCCGTAGCCGAGTTGACGTACAGGCGCTGCTGATACGCTTACGTTACGTGCGTACGTTAGGTTGACGCCTGGTTGACAGCGAGGCGAAAGGCGATACGATTACTATCCCTTTCCGATCCCATGTGTGCTGAGACCTTTACGGACACAAACACACACAGACTCGAAACAAATGTATGAATGAAAAATAATTGTCTCGCGTGGAATTGAACCCACGAAACTCAGCATGGCAATGGTAATAATGATGTAACAGCAAAGTCATTGAATCGAAAGTTCGAAAATCCAGTCATAAAAATGAAATCCGCTTGCAAAGTTATAGCTTGCTTAGATACAACTTTATTTAATTACAATCTTATCTTATTTTATTGTCAACAGTTGTTATATTATTATCTTATATTATGTGTATATTATCGTTTACATAACAGTTAGATGACATAACAAAATAAATGACACACCTCGAACGTTAATCAATAACTTAATTTACTGTCTAAATCAGTCATAGTAACGCTTTGTGAAACCGCTTATCTTTAAGAATTTGTCGAATGATGTAATAGTAGTAACTGGAGATCGCCTATTGGACGAAATTTATTTATTTTTTTAAGTTTTTACATCAATAAATAAAGTTCTTTTGTCAAAGACTAACCCTATAATCGCAGACTGGTTAAAAAAATTGTCTATTTAACTTACAGACAGACAATGACATTACTTGACTAATGACTTAAAGATGTCATTCACGCAGTGTGTTTCTTTACACTTGCTTTTCCTTGCACGTCTGTCATTGGCAGAATTGTCGACATCGGCAAGCTTGCCATATGAAAAAATAGAATAGTCTTTATTTTAATCAATCAACAGTGTGTGTAATTATTTATTTTGTCCATATAAACTGTAACTGGATCAAATTTCACATTACTAGTAATAATTTTCTTAAAAAAGTACCAAAAGTTTTTGCTTCACACATTGATATAATAATTACCATGCCCTCATCCCCGTGGTAGGTCTCTGGAGACCACCCATCAGCAGGAAAACCTAAAGTAATTCTCAATGATTAGGGTTGTTAAATGACCAGGAAATTATTTTACAATAAGACGCCTTGCATTTAATTAGTAATTGCATTTTACGGGCCAAAAAATCCTATATTTTATGAGAACTACATTGCCAAGATGCAGTGACGAAAGAGACTTCTCCAAAAAGCATTTCTGTGTTCATTTCAGAAGCATTTTTAAACTAGAATTTAAACTTATTAGTAACGAAAATATTTGAATCGTGTTTTCTCCCTGACAGTCCCCTAAAGGAGATACAAGTTCGACTCCAAAATAGCCAGGAAATAATAAACTTATAGCTGGCAACCTAAAGGACGATCGCATTTGGTTCGACAATTCCAGTGAGCTTTAGCAAACAATACAAAGTTCTCACCTCCGCAACCTTGATGAATCTACCGCGGCGGTTCTGCTTGACGTCTAAGTAAAATCTCTTCGACTGAATCTGGAGCATCTTCGTCGCCAACTCCTGCTCTTGTGGTTGTTGACCTGCACGACAAATAAAGCATTTTTTAGTACATAATAAAAGCGATGGTAGCCGAATGGATAAGTGACTGCGTGCTAAGCACGCGGTCCTACTTCAAATCCGACCTAAATTTTGTGAAATTAATATGTATTAGTCATGTGACTTACCATCTGCTAACGGTAAAGGAAAATATCATGGAGAAAACCACATAGGTACCCTAGAAGAATTTCTAAGAGTATGTCAGTTCTACCAACCCGAATTAGGCCAGCGTGATACAGACAGACAGAGAGTGATAAAGGGAGGGGACCCATGCAAAGCAGTAATGGATGGATATTAAAGTAGATGCCCCCAAATGCGTAGGCGAAGCTGTATCCCACCCACATTTCGTCAGTTATATTTCTAACCATGTAATAGGAGGCGAGCCTACTGTCCGGGCACATTTCCTGACTCCAGGCTCAAACTGAGAATATCATAACAGAACAACACCAATACCATTTTTGGCCAACCCGAGATTGGACCCTGGACCTCATGAGCAGTAGTCATATACTAGCACCGCCCCATCGACTCAATTATTCTGACTATTTTTCGGATAACCTGTTACATTTTTAACTTGTGACTTTCATAATAGTTACTTTAGAACTTGTAGATGAATAAACATGATTTCATATCATTTCAATTGCTTCTTTTATCGTATAAACACTTTAAGCTCGATAAATTGAGGCTATCGGTATTCAATAATGCTCTGGATTTTTTTTCTATCTCCGAATTTGTAACAGGTGTCTTCATAACCAAAAACATGTGGTGTCATGAATAAAAATAAAATTTACGTTACGCTCAATATTTCGGTTGTACGTGTGAATTTAATTAATCGACGTCTGCGTGTCTAGGTCATTTAGGTATCCACGTCACTGCTGATGTCAATAAAATACACAAAGTAACATATTTTCAAACTGAGTAGCGGAGGTATGATTTAAAAGTCCGATATTCGGTATTAATTACGAGGGTTATATGATATATCAAAAAGGCTCATAAAAACCATGCTGGTAAAACTTTTACAAACGACGCTCCCAGTAAAAATGTTTTATAAAGACAAATCGGCGCGCTGCTGTCCGAACTGTTAATGAATGATTACTCGATCCACAAATTCAAACGTAATAACCATCACAACGATTCTATAACTATTTAACTTGTGAATACTGGAAATGATTCTTAACTAGACCACACCTTTTATGAGCAAACGAGCAATAATCGAGTCAGAAATCGATGTGTTTAAGTTACGTGCATTGAACGCAACACGAGAGTGCATCGTTCAGTCCGCGCATCGAGTTTCGACAACGCCCCATTTGTACCGAATGCCCCATCCCCTTTAGCGTCCCATTCGCCCCTTCCCCCCAATCGTTCATACCCGGCCCTGATTTCAGCTGAAGCCTCGCTAGACTAATTACTAGCTAGTACTAAGTCTGCAGGTACGGACTATTATAGGAGAGAAAAGGGCGCGGCTCGGGCGCTTTCAATGACATATAAGGGCGATCAGTTGTTATTTATATTTAACTTTGTTGTGAATTGACGCGATTCGCCGTAACGATTTTATAGCTCAGTGAAGAATATAACGAGATTTTACACTGTCTGTTGAATGCTTCTAACATTTAACAAGATATTATTACGTGTCTAAAGAAAAGTTGAACTTTATGCAGCACTGCGACAAAAGGAAACTTCGAAACAAACCCTATACCAATCCGTCTGGCCAGCGTGGTATAGTAGGCTAAATTCCCTCCACATTCTTTGGAGAAGATCCGTGCCCAGCAGTGGGACGTTTATGGGTTGAAATGATGATGTAAAAGGAAAAGTTAAACAAAAAGAAAAACAGGAAGATGTGTATGACTTTTCTTATAATGCTGGGACCTCACACATACCGCGACGGTGGCAGACAGATGTACGGCCCGCCTGTTATTCACACATACGATATTCGTGCGAACAAATTTCGCAATCGACATATGGCTAATTAATATAATAATTGATATGTTAATTAACGATTACTGAATTAGATTAAACTATAAAATGTACTATTCTACCCTAATAAAGAAGAACGCAGCAATCACATGACAGAAGTTATCTCAAAAGCGCCCTAAAGTTTCAGAGATAAGTTTCAATTTTATTTTCTTGTAATTATGGAGTAATGATACTTCTTTCAGTGGGGCTATTTAATAAGAGCGAGAAATCTTGATAACGCGATGTGACATCCTATTAAAATGGTAAATAAAATACTTCAATGAATGTACGATATTTTTAACGTCCTATATTTCATACTTTGTCCTTAATCAAAATCAACCAATGAACGTCCCACTGCTGGGCATGGGTCTCTTCCAAAGAATATAGAGGAATTTAGCCTACCAACCAGTCTACCAGCGTGGTATGGTGGCCAGACGGGTTGGCATAGGGTTGATATAGAGTTTGTTTCGAATTTTCCTTTTCTCGCAGTGCTCCTGTCTGCATAAGGTTACTCCCTTAGTCGCCTTTTACACCCACGGGTTGAGATTTTCATTCATTCATTCATCATCAGCAACCCATTTAGTCCCACTACTGGGCTCGGGTCTCCTCTCCTCTAACTAGAGAGCTGAGAGGGTTTAGGCCATAATCCACACACGCTTGCCTAGTGCGGGTTGGTGGATCAGACATATTCATAGAATGTCTTCTAGGGTAAGTGGGTTTCCTTACGATGTTTTTCCTTCACCGTTAGCAGATGGTAAGTCACTTGACAAGTACATATAAATTCCACAAAGTGGAATCCACATTGGTACTGCTAGTCAGAATCGAACTTGAACCGCGTGATTTGCACGCCGGTCCTTTATCCATTCAGCCACCATCGCATATCACCACGGGTTGAGGTGGGGTAGTGAAATTATGTATTCTCAATCCGTCACTAAACGGATAATACTTTGTCCTTACATTTATGGTAATAATGAAAGTTATTATTTCGCTTTCATGAAGCCTGGAAGTGACCTAAATTGTCATCCACGTAGAGTGAATACACGGGAATGTATTCAGGTCACAAATATATGTATTATAATTATGTATATCTTCCGTCTCGCTGAGGTTTCGAGATGTATCACAAAGGATCAGTAGCCTTATATTCGCTTTATGGTGTCGGCATTGTTGAGGCAGACGGTATAATAAAAACATCATAAACATTACCATAAAATACAAGCGATGGTGGCTGAATCGGCGTGCAAATCATGCGGTCCGAGTTCGATCCCGACCGGCAGTATCAATGTGGATTCCACTTTGTGGAATTTATATGAATTAGTCAAGTGACTTAACATCTTCTAACGGTAAAGGAAAACATCTTGAGGAAACCCTCATACCCTAGAAGAAATTCTATGAGTATGTTTGATCCACCAACCCGCACTAGGCCAGCGTGAGTGGATTATGGCCTAAACCCTCTCAGCTCTCTAGTTAGAGGAGAGGACACCCGAGCCCAGCAGTGGGACTTAATGGGTTGCTGATGATGAAACATTACCATAGCCTCACGCCTTCTTACCGAAGGAATAGACAGAGGTGCATCACACCCACATTTGGCCAGGGCCCCAATTTTGCTAATTTACTTATGGATCAATTAAATCGTAATTGGATCTCAATAGCAGTTTTAAACATTTTTTTGGTCTAGTGGTTAGTGACCCTGACTGCTAAGCCGGAGGTCGTGGGTTCAATCCCCCCACCCAGGACAAAACTTTGTGTGATGAGCATATAAAGGTTTGTTCTGTGTCTGGGTGTAATTTATCTATAATATGTATTTATTTACAAAAATAAGTTGTATTTAAGTAGTATATCAGTTGTTTAGTACCCATAACACAAGCAAACATAATTGCTTACTTTGGGACTAGATGTCACTATCTGAATGTGGTAGAATATTATTATATTATAATTCTGCTACTAATTTAAGATCAATTTATGAATGAAATATAAAAAATATGAATGAAATGAAAGCTGCTATTGAGATCCAATTACGATTCAATTGATCCATACGTAAATTAGTAGACTTGGGGCCTAGCTGTGTTTGGAGAACAAGCTTATTGGTATTAGGGAGGCACTTTTTTATAGTAGCACAGCATAGTGACTCTTTAACTGATGGAAATCTAAGTCTAGGTCGGTTTTAATGTCGCTGTCAAATGTTTGAAAGTGACAGCGACCATGTCTAAATTTCCTTGCATTTGACAGCGACATCAAAACCGACCAATCGAATGTCGAAATTCAGAGTAAGCCCCCAGTTGTATTACCGACTGACAGAATACCAAAATGCCATGCTGACCCGAAATGTCATCATCATCAGCAACTCATTAATGTCTCACTGCTGGGCTCGGGTCTTTCTCTATATCTAGAAATCTAATTATTATAGCGCAGCCAATTCACAGCGAAATTTCTATGATCTGGATAGCTTATCTGAAACTTAGTTGAAAAAATTTTTAACGTATCCATACTTATATTATAAATATATCCATACTAGTAAATTTGTCTGTTAGTTTGGTTGAACGCGATTATCTCAGGAACTTTTGCTGCGGAACCCTACATTCTGTATGGTCCTACATGCTCTTAACCGGTTTTTTCAGCTTACTGGTTATAATGTTATTTATTTCGTACGTTTGCCAACCCTAAGTAAATTATAGCAGAATTGACGATGAAATCTCTTTATTATATAATTTTCTCAATTCTATTTCAGTAAATTGGTCGACTATTGTTCAGAACAACATAATATTTTAGCGTTGAAAATAAAATACAATGCTGTAAGACTTTTTTTATACAAAAACTAGGCTATGAAAAACGAAATTGTACGTATAGTATTTTTAACAAACATAAATAACGTCTGTTTCCCAAAAGGGTACGTTCTTTCTTTAGAGCGGTCCCGATTTGGTCAAGGGACACACAATTTATGCCACTGTTATTAATACTTATTTTTATTATTTAAGTACCAAACCCAGTAGTAGCCCACACAAGATATCTATTATCCAAGTTTCATCAATATACACCAACTAGTTTTTGAGTAAAATGCCTGTGACATACGGACGGACGGACATGACGAAACTATAAAGGTTCCGTTTTTGCCATTTTGGCTACGGAACCCTAAAAAGTATTCCAGATTACAATCTATCTGTGAACCAAATTTCATGCAGATCCTTTCAGCTGCTCTGGTCTGGTTCTTCATTAAGTAACAAAGACCCATATATACAGGGTGGAATTTTGTAATGCCACCTGGAGGGAAAGTACTCTTAATACTAGAGATAGATAATTTTACTCAAAGGAAACATTCCTTTGTTTTTAAAAAGAAACAAAACTGCATTCATATTTTTTCGGAAATTAGCTTGCCGCACCCGGGAATTGAACCAGTTAAAATCCAAAAAAATAACATCCTTTAATTTTATGGCATTGATCGAAGGGGTTAACCATAAGGATCTAATCTTACTAACAAACATAGTTAATTAAATAAGAATAAAATCATAAAAATCTAACTTAAGTTACTTACAATACTTACAATGCATAAATTTGAAGTTTACGTGGTAATTCTAGTGCCTCATGCAGTTAAGTCGCATCTTTTTTTTTAATTTGACCTGCATAACAAACATACGTGCATATCGCAATCTTCTTAACTCAATAGTTCTTCCTTATTTGAGTGAATAAATGTCGTCAAATATAATTATTAATTACGAACATAAGAGTAAAAGTGTTTTATCTAGTCGCATGGAATTTATAACTTAAGATTTTATGGTTTTGTTTTTATTTAATTTATCACAATTGTTAGAGAGATTCGATCCTTACGATTGACCCTATCGGTGAACGCCATAAAAGTCCAGTGTGTTATTTTTTGGAATTTTAGCTGGTTCGATTCCTGGGTATGGTAAGTGAATTTCTGGAAATCGTTAAAGAAAGAAAGAAAGAAAGAAAGAAAAACATTTTATTTATCTTGAAATAGACATGAACAGTTTAAAGTAAAAATTAAAATTAAAATTAAAATTCCCGCCACCAGTAAACTAAACACAGTTAACTAAATGCAGTTAGGTTTCTTTTTAAAAATAAAGGAATGTTTCCTTTGAGTAAAATTATCTATCTCTAGTATTTAAAGTACATTCCCTCCAGGTGGCATTACAAAATTCCACCCTGTATATTAATCAATCTGTCATAGCTTTCGCATTTATATTAGTAAGATTGATTTGCCTACCGCAATAAAGAGACGAGCGTGATGAATTATGATAGATAATTACATAATAATATATCATCACCATCATTACAGTGATCAATCGCTGTGGATGTCCTCAGAGAAACCCTATCTTCAACAAAGGACTTCAAACGCGTGACAAACCAACAATGCGATTCGATTTAGAGATCATTAACCCTACCATGGAACAAAATAAATGCCGTAGTTAAACATGAAGTTACGGATCATTTAAATACGTTACATGAGCCTCTTTGGGATCGATTACAGCACAAATGTGTTTACAGGACAAATCGTATAACATTTATCCGAAACGACGGAAGTGTTTTGTTGTAGGTTTATTGAAGGTACCAAATTTTCACCAGTCTTTGGTATCTATTTTGCGGAAGGCCTAATGTACTCTTCAATAAAGAACATTATGTATGTAAGTGTTGCTATTATGATTAAACTTCTTTTGAACTCTATTTTGAGCGCCACTGAGTGTCTTTTTATAACTCAATAATAAATTAATCAAGAATTGTAGATATTTACTTAAGGGCGTTCGTCTGCCCTTCACGAAGGAAGGTTTCTGGGTGTAATATATCTATAATGTATTTACGAAAAAAAAAGCTATTTATGTTGCTCTGAAAGCCTCCATGGCTCAGTGGTTAGTGAGGTCGTGGGCTCGATCTCTACCTAGGACAAATCTTTGTATTGAGCACAATTATTGGTTCTGTTTCTGGGTGTAATATATGTATAATATGTATTTGTATTATATCATTTGTCTAGTTTCCATATAAAGCATTTGCTTAATTTGGGATTAGATGGCGCTGTGTGTGAATGTCCAAACATTATTAACTACTGGTCCGATTTGAAAAATTCTTTAAGTGTTAGATAGCCCATTTATCGAGGAAGACTATATAACATCACGCTTCAATCAAAAGGAGCTGAGTAGTGGCCAAACAAAGAGGCACGGGGAGCGAAGCCCCACGCGACCACTAGTGAACGATACAAATACAATTAACAGGAGGCATTGAGCCGCGCAAATATTTGTCTTATGTGGTAATCGAACCCACAACCTTGTTTTCAGCAATCATAGACAACGACCTAACCAATGAGCCAGTCAATATTCATAAAATATACCGAAATATTTACATTACTGTGACATTTTCATACGAAAAATGAAAAATTGCGAACGTAATTGTGGCAGCCGTAATTTTTACATAAAAATGTATATTTGTCGACGTGTGCGCATGTTACAGGGACAAATTAATATTATTTATTGCAAGCCATTTAAAGTCGCGATGGGTAGGCACACTGATGGTAGGTATTTGAGTGGTAAAGAGAGGTGTTTACTTAGATATTATCTTAAAAAATACATATTAAAAATGTATAAGAGCATTTATAGTTAAGAACAACGTAGCAATTTATTGTCATATTTCGTGGTTCTCAATTAAAATTGAACTTTTTCGATGAAAAAGGCGAAATGAATTCGATGAATTCGGGGGAAAAGGCGTGATGCTATGTTATGTTACTAAAAAACGCCCTGCAAATTCCAAAGTGTTTTTTGCATATAAATTAAATAGAACTGTAAACGCAGATCCATATAATGATAACTAACCGCCGCGTATAGGCATTGTGGTTGTGTATGCGATATGTTGTTGGGTACTTTCCCAGCCAGGCAGTCCAATCAGCAAGCTTTAGCTTTTTGTCCAATTAGCGGTTGCCAACTGAAAATCAGCGCTGGGTACTATTTGCCCAGCCCATGCTGAGATGGCGGCCTTTTTCGGTGGGGCTTGCAGAACAGCATACTTTAAACCATTGCACCATTTATTTATACTTAGTTAATTTTTTTTTTTTTTACTTCTCTCATATTCCTATTATTATTTTTTAAATTGTTCTTTGTCCTTTTTTTTTGTTCTCTGTGTAAGTTGTTTTTGTAGGCCCTAAGCCGAAATAAATGATTTTTCTTTCTTTCTTTAACCAGCTCGCCAAAACCGATCAAATTGTTGACTGGATACTACGGTTTCCGCTCAACGACTGTTTACAAGAAGAGATTAATCATTACCTCCCACTCTTCCAGTTACGCGAACGTTAATAACTTGAGAATAAATTTGAATTAGCAAAATTGTGTAACGAATTTCAGTATCTAATTTAGTAAAAAAAAATGATTAAGCCATTTCCCCCGGAAACTTTCCTTTAGCTCACGGTTCGGTAGATCGCCCTTCGTGGACCAAGTCTCGCTTTATTTAATACCTCCAATCGTTTCTGCTCTGTGTATAACGACGTTTTTTAATTTTCTAGTCTTTTCAACATTTTCCCGGGCGTTTGTGAAATTGTTCATAAAATTGACTTTCAATTTTGAAGAAAATCTTATGAATAGGGGGTTAAATATGACTTGTTGAGAATGGCATTCTGACTTTAGTTATATATTTTTTTAGTTCCAGAAAGGATAGGCAGATATGTTAATAATACGTCCACATAGGACCAGCACTTAGTTGATTTATATTTTACTACCTCAAGGATATTACTTCGATAACTTTTTTTAGGGTATCGCCAGATCAATACGTCCATACTGTTTACTGTTTTATGTGATTGCATCTACTTGTCTAATGCTCTAATGACTAGACAAATATTCCATGGTAAATTTGAAGAGTCCGAAAAACAAAGCATTAATAAGGCTAAGCTAAAAAAAAAATTTTTCACTTACCGGAGTCAAAATTGTTCCCACCCGCGTCCATGCCTTGACCATGATATTCTGGAACACACCAAACAACAATTAAAATCAAACACAACAAAATCTATACTAATATTATATAAAGATTTGTATTTTTGTATATAACGAATAAACTTAAAAACTACAGGACCGATTTCAAAAATTCTTTTGCCGTTAGTTAGAAAGCTACATTATCACTGAGTAACATAGGCTATATAACACCACGCTACGGCTAATAGGAGATGAGCAGTGGCCAAATAAAGAACGACAAGAGCGAAGCCCAGCGCGACTTCTAGTCTTATATGAGGGAAGTTAACAAGTAAATTAATTCCAGACGTTTTTAAGGCTATGGTAAGTGTTTACCTTCAAGCAAACGTTTTGTCCCCACATTTTAGAAAAAAGAAACCGGAAAAGCAGCTATAAATGCTGACAATACAAATTCGTCCAACCATACCGAGTATCACACTACCCGAAGTTGTTCAAACATGTCGTCACTCGGCATTTATTCTTCACTCTTTGTCTACACGTGCTCAAGGCAATGTTGGAACAGGTTTTGCCGCTAGACATAAACTGAGTCTATCGTCTCACTTGACTTTTACCTTGGACGTCTAGCATATGACCTCCTAATTCAAGTAAAATCCTTACATTACCATATGTTCGAATAAATTAAAACACGATGATGTTTCCAAGTTCTTTATTGACGAATACAATACACTATTACATATGTTTATTGTGGGAATCGAGAGCTGTATGTTGTGCTTGGATAGATTATGTATAGGTAAATAGTAAATGAATGAGCAATGATTCACTTCCATAATGAACAAAATGGCAATTGTGGGAATTCGTTTTACCTAGCCTCAATAGCTGCTGTTAAGGTGCTGTAACAGATAGTTAAATTCTCATATTATCTTTAGACAGTGTGTTAAATTTAGTTGTTACATACAATATCATTGGCGACAAACAAATTTAGAAATAGTGTAAGGCCAGTATCAATACGGGGACTTTGATCAAACAAAATAATTTATTGAAAATAGCAATTTTAGAAATTACGAATAGCCGAACAAGAGATACGTATACATCATAACGTTAAATATAATATTAGCACCTACATACTTTTGGATTCCTACTACAGTGCGTACCAAAGGAAAACTTAAAGCCGGTCTTTTTTCGATGTCCTTGGAGACACTTCTGATAGCTGTGATGATTTATTTCTTAGACGTTATTGTCCCGGTGGGAGGGGAAACTAGAATAGTCACTATAATTTTGTGAGAAATGACTTTAGAATCACACGGTTCGTGATGCAGCCGCGGACGCAGTCAAATGGGAGATTTTGGAGGTTCAAACCCCTCCCAAAGTGTACAAAATATTACATTTATATTTTTACAGATCGAATAAACGCTTGATAAAAAGCTGATTTATCTGTTGACGATTTAGTTAAGTCCGACAATCAACTCTTCTGTTTTTTTTTGTCATATGTGCCTATTTATTGTTTGCATTAAATGTACGTTTTGGTAATTTGTAATTTCCTCAAACAAGCAGAAGAAGCACATATTTAGATCTTGCCTCTGTGCTGCAACCATTCAAAAGCTTATCAAGCTGTAAATGCAGAATTCCAAACGCTCTCTGAATGCCTAGTAAGCTACTGAAGGTTTTTCACGGAGAGCCGTTCCTTTTTTTTAACGAGTTGAAGACCTTATGCTCCTGGCATTTTATACAATTTCAAATATCGTACATGCAACAAAGCATTTCCGAGCTCAATAACGTTACATCAAGAAAATTCCCTAACCTAGCAATTACTAGGCGTATAGCATTGCAGGAGAGGTCGGGAAACTAGGGCGCCTTGTCCGTAGTTCGGCTAATAAATTCGAACAACAATTACAGTTGCTGCAGTTGGGCAACTTGCACGCAACGCATTTAATCACCTCGTTCCATTAGCTGATATAATAATTGCAGGCGCGAGCAATATCCTAAAGAATGCAGAAGTTTAACATAGTAATGTGCCTTATGATGCGTTTAGAAACCTATTCAACGTCAAGGCGCAACGTTACATAAATCACAACTTGTTAATATATAACTACGCGTAGCTAAATAACTTACACTTCGAATGCATTTTAGTGAATCGTATATTAGTGCTGGATTTTATAAGAAAATAATCGTAAAGCTGCGTCGATTGCCTTCTTACTTGGTAAGTCTAAGATAATGAGACTACTGATCATGAGGTTAGGGATCGATCCCCACATAAGTCAAATATTTGTGCGGACCACAAATGCCGAGGCAAGAACGTGTCAACTTGGAAAGTTTGAGCTGAAAATGTATCCCGTTAGAATACGTTTCTGATTTTACGTTTTATTACCACTAGAACAATGAGACAGACAGAGAACATTTTAATAAAGTAGCAGAGGTGAAAGGAGGAAGCGAAAGTGGTAAATTGAATCTGCCTATCCTAATTAGAGACAACCGTGGTGATATTTTTTGATGATATTATATTTCTTGTCACCATCGTGATTTGTAGTACAAAAAAGTTTGCTAAAGAATCAATAACGATATTAATAGCATTCAATGACAACTGAGGTAACAGGCAATTATCTTTATTTCCTCAGAGGCAAATTCTGGGAATTTATTTTTTTATGTTATAATGATACACTGTATGATCGTATTTATAAGTTATGATATTAATTCCTTCCTAATGATGCCCAAAAGAACTCGATATTTTTGTGAAGCACAGGTTGACACGGACGAAATTGGACACAAAAGAAAGTTACGACAAAGGAAGGCTTTAGCTCTGCAATGAATTGCTGAAAGCTGCAAAACCATTTTATCTGTAGATTCTTTCAAAACCCGTAATATGAAAGCACATCATATGAATAAAAAGTAACTACACGAATAGTGTCCAATATTAAAATGAAAGGCAAGAAGTTTGATTAATTTGAATTGGCTTTCAAAACGAGAGATAAATAAATTGTGCCCGGAAAAAAGTCATGACATATTTTCATTTTAATACCAATTTCATATACTAACAAAGAAACAATTTGCGGACCCAGAAACCCCAGTTACCATGCAAAAATACAATGAAAGCTTCCTAAAATATCCTTTGAACGTCTAACAAAAACTAATTAAATATACATAATTTGTTTTTAACGAGAACAATATATATATACGAGTATGTAGGAGATAGGATCGATGTTGTCAAATGTATGTTTAACGAAGAGACAAAGGGAGACCTTCCATAGACAAAAGCCTGTTGATTAATTTGCTACTTCATATTACACATAAAGTGAACACGAGAACTCTGAACAAAAGAAAAAAGAATGAACTAACACCTTGAATATTATCTCTTTAAAGATAAGAAAGAAGTTAATATACAAGGACAGTCAGGTAAGTAACGTCGAAACATGAAAGTAACATTAAAGCTAAACGGTTTTATTATGAAACACGGTGTAACTGGAAAACTACATTTAAACCACCTTACACTTTTGAAATAACGGTTTAAACTTAGTTTTAGTTAAACCTCGACAATACCAGAAGAGCTTAGTTTAAACGCAAAAGACTTACAAATAGCAATTCTGATATGAATAATGAATTCAATGATCGAAAGCTACACAATTCCCAAATGACGTAAGACAATTTATCACAAGAAAAACTACATTGAGATAAAGGGGCAAACAAACAAAGTTACCAAAGAGAATTGATGCTAACAATACTAGTAGCATTTACAACTGAACTAGCAACAATACGTCAAAAACGAGAAATTACTATAATACCTTTCATTCATATGATTGACAAACATTATTATTATTTCCTCTTTTAATACTGAAATGTCTTATTAGCTAACTGAATTTGTATTCATTTCTTTTTCATCGTTTTTCGACTAAGAGCGATCGGTTGATGACCTAATAGGGTCTCATTACTACAATTACTTGTCTGTATCGTGAGTAATATTATCCGCAATATCATGAAATCATCACAAGAATATTCAAAGCATAAAGTACTGTAATAATATATTCACATAACTCAAAATAAGAGAAATCAATTCAAAAAAGGCGGTTTAAAAAAAAGGTTTATTGAAACACGTATGTATACGTGGGTACTTATGAGTATGTATGCTTGTATCGCGCATAAATTATCTTAATTTATTTTACCCTAAGCGGGTATGCAAATTGTACCACACATTAATTTCTCAATATTTCACTAAATTCTTATATCGTGGGTGTTGTTGGATGTTCGCCGTTTCATAGCCAGGATTTCTGATTGAATGCAGTACTTCTAGCAAATGTTGATATATTTTTTACGAAAATATTACTACTTATTTACTATTACTAGTACCAAATAATGCAATGAAATCATACGTTGCATTAAAAAAAACAGATTAGTGGCTGTTTCTGAAATGTTTAATTAAATCGCTTTCAATAAACTACATGATAATTTTAAGTTTCTTGGCTATCCTAACCAGAAACAATTATATCGCTTAGTGGTATCATAATGTAGTAATCGTTCGGATTTGAAGGGTGCTGTAGCTAATGAAATTCCTGTGAACTTGAAACCAAATAACAAATGTTTCAGGGTCAGCAATGCGTGAAATGCCCCTGTTGCTAACGTCCGTAGATTGCGCTAACCGCTTGCCATTAGGCAAACCTTATGTTTATTGCTAACATAAAAATAGTGCTGAGAATTTATTTAGACGTCTTAATACTCCAAACAAATCATTTATCACACCATTTGCACTGTTCAACATGACAGGAAACGTAACGAAATGTCATATACCTTTAGTCTCAGCTGAAAATTGACAAATGATTATACGGAAACGTCTGCAAAACGCCTCCGGGAAGCTGTCGAGACAAAGGAGCGTTGGGAACAAATACATTCGGATACTATATTTACAGTATACGCTAACGTCATCCAGTAAGCAATCTTACAATAACTGCTGACATTTTTGGATAATTAGATACACAGTTGGTAATTATGTAAAGTATAATAATGATACTACATATTTATGTATTGGCTAGTCACAGGCGAATAGGCAGAGGTCGTGCCGCACGCGGGTTGTGTTACGAACATTGACACGGGTGTGACAACGGTTGCCCAAGCCGCACTCGACCGACAAGTGCTAAATGTGCACTGATTAGCAACTAACGCTGTTTCCAAGTGCGAATTGTTGGACTACAACCTTATGAAAAGGATGCACTATGCAAGTATGCAATCAAAATTACAAAAGCTACTTGAAATTTTGTAAAAGAGGAATATATCAGGGAACATTCAACAGAAGAATACAAAGTAATACAAGGCTAGGCTTTCTCTGGAACTATCGAGTGTCATAATTCTGTGTTTGCAAAGGTTCATTGCTGTAAACCAAGACTTATAGGAGTTTCAGAAGTAAATTTAGGAGTGAGGCTGTACCGCGTAACCAGATCTTACGATATAAGCAGTATGGCAGTAGTGAGTGTCTTTTAAGGGCTGGCTTGCAATATAATTATAACTATTAAAAAGCAGGAGAAATTCCTGTAATGCGGTAAAGTTGTGAAAAAAAAACAAAAAATGCCATTAAGTAAACATTACTCCTTGAAATCTCAAAAATATAGGAAAGCCTGATACGTTACCATGCGATTTGGTAACAACCACATTTGCTGTCTGAACAGATCCTATGCATTACCTTACCGAATAATTGTTCGGGTGGAATAGATTTTCTCTAGATTCTTAGTATTTTGGCAATGATAAAAATGTAAAACAACTGGTGAATTGTCGCTATGATATAAGTCTTCATACAATTTGATAAATCTAAGTTAAACCTCGTACTTAAAATAATTTTAACCGAATAAAAATACAATTCATGCAGTATTTGTTACCTGAATGAAATTAAATAAAAAAACATTTAAAGACAACAATTAAAGATAAACTGCCTCGGTGGCACAGCGGGAAGAAAGGAAGGAAGGGAAGGAAGACTGCTGTGCAAGAGGTCCCGAGTTCGATTCCCGGGTCGGGTGAAAATTATATTGGAGTTTTCTATCATGAAATTCCAGTATTGAGATTTTCCCGGAGTTTGGTAAACAAATGTTCCCGGTTGATGACAATAGGCTCGCCCCCTATTTCATAGGACCAAATATAGCTGGCGAAATGTGGGTGTGAAACACCTCTGCCTACCCCTTCGGGGAAAAAGGCGTGATGCAATATGAAATTAAATTACGAAACAAAAATTTTGCTACCAATTCTAAACTGAACAATGAACATAATAAATAAATTTACTGCTAAAACCAGACATACGAAATGAATCATTATATAAACAGTAATTATGTCAATTTACGGCGATGAACAAACTTAACTAGACAGAAGAAAATGACGCAGACGTCTTCGCAAAGGTCCTTGA
The DNA here is from genome assembly GCA_905147015.1 of Laspeyria flexula. Taxonomy (NCBI): domain Eukaryota; kingdom Metazoa; phylum Arthropoda; class Insecta; order Lepidoptera; family Erebidae; genus Laspeyria; species Laspeyria flexula. Next base: position 1,721,373 of record LR989974.1, read on the forward strand.
AGTGTGTTCAACGCAGTTTTATTCGCAATAGTGTTAAGAGGTAGCGTTTCCTCTCACTTTCACGCATCATTTCTAGTTTATTTTATTTTTTCCACAAGTTATCCATCAAAGCAAACAAAACAGGCTTATCATACTTGGATAGGGATATGGCCGGACAGGGCCACATTTTTTTTTTTTTTATACCACGACGGTGGCAAACAGACGTACGGTCCGCCTGATGGTAAGCGGTTACCGTAGCCTATGGGCGCCTGCAACACCAGGGGCATCACGAGCGCGTTGCCGACCCTTAAGAAACCTGTTCACTCCTTTTTTGAAGAACCCCATACTGTAGTAAAAAAAAAAAAAACTCACAAAAGTCTCTTTAGCACTTGAAAGACAATTTTGCACACGGCAAAATTGTCGCGTGTTATAGCTGACAATGTTGTAATTATGATAACGAGCCGATTCCGGGGTTCGTATTGAATTATAAGGGTCATGGCCTCTTTCTGCCTATGGCATAAATCTGTAGGTTTTCCATCCGTAAGTGTTTCATAACTACCCACATAACATCCTTTGATATAGACATATTTTTTCAGAGATAAGCTAAACCTTAAAGGCCTAAAGTTATAATTTAGTATCACCCCTTTTCCCTGAAATGGGTTAGCATTGTAACACACCCTCACTTTGTTAGGTCCCATTTAATAGTGCGAACTTGCTACTAAATTTTTTCATATCACTAAAGAGGCAATCGACCATAAAGCCCGTCTGAATGTTACCGCATTTTATAGCCGTCTAAAATACAAAGCCTAGGCCTTCAGAAAAAATTAAATCACTATGGGTAGTGTAGGAGACACAACTGCCAATATAGCGATATATTATGCACTTTTTTCCTGTATGTGGTCAAAAATGAGTCACTGGGTCGCGAGTGTGGAAGTAGTAACGGGCCTTCTCTAGCCATCTTCATGGCATTTAAAATACAATAATGTCGCCTTAATTGTTTTAGCACTTAATTAATTATTCCAAACTCTGGGCCAATATTGGACATTATTCATATAAAAATCCAATTACCCCTTTCAATATTAAACACACGCACTGCAGACTTCATTGTGTAGATTGTAGGCCAAATCAAAAGCTGTGATCTAATGACGTCCGTAGTCGGTGATCAAATCGAGACTGGCATTAAAAGCGAATACATAATATATTCAATTCAAACGTGAAACAAATTACGTTTTGATAGGATTTTCAAGTCGAACCAACTCTTCTATAAAGGCTTTATCGTTGACAAAACTACGATTTTAGCTAAGCTTAAAACACGTTTGTTACCAGCGCTGTATACTGTCCAAGGAAATATTCTTTTTAGTTACAACTCTATACATACAGTTCTTTCAATGTTCGTCCCACATTCTGACGTAATATAAAGTCTAAACTTAGATACGTGCCAAAGAATTGAGAATCCAAAAACTAGGTCATCATCATAAAACTGAGAGTGAAGACACGATAGTGCTAAATGCTAATATATTTTTTATCTAGACTCTTATCCTTTGTTTTTAATATATTAGCTCGCATTAAAATCGTACGCGTCACATTCGGGTGCCGCATATTAATAACCGACGTACACGCTCGACAACGAACAGCACCGAGTATCGCTCATGTATCGCCGGACCATTCATTCCCAGATCACATTTATTATTAATTTTTTTACAATCTACATCCAAACGTTACGCATGACCTGAATTATAGCACACATCGTGTACAGACGCTATGTCGACCGCGCATTCACAAACGTACTCACAGTATACAAAAAAAACCATCAAATCACCAGACGATTAATTGTTAAGTCGTAAAAACTTTAATAAAAACATAACATCCATTTTGAAAATCTGTTAAATAAATCGGACGTCACTGTGGGGCCCAATCTAGGGTGACTATTACAAAGTTAGGCGCGACCAATAAGGTTTAAGAGTGTGTGCCAAGAGACACTTAAAGTCGTTATGTAAGTAGTTCAAGGCGGGTCATTGGCAGCAGACGATATTGTTGCAGACATAAGCCAGACGGGCAAAAAAGTGAAACCTGTGTTAAAAAACCACCGCCGCAATAAGGTTGCTAATGAATGAAGAAACGACTATCGGAGTACTAACTAAGACTACAGAATGTACGCTCAAATGCGTCAAATTGTCAAACAATCATTATTTAATTAATGAATTTCGCGCTAGTTGAGCAACGTTTCATTGTTCGCCGACAGATTGCAACAAAGTAAAATGAAATATTATACTATCTTGAGTCTAAGAGACAAAGGCTTCTCTTGTGCAAATGGCCAAAGTTGATTGAGAGACTGATGACTGACGTAATCTTCGACCCTGTCGCGTTAGCGAATTCGCAGACCCTACTAACACAGCTCACCTGTCTGTAAGTCTGAACGCCCGTATGGCATTATGAGCAATGCTTACCCAACATAATGTCACACAAAGCAAATGCCTGTACCATGTGATCGGCCGACTCGTTTTTCGATACACATTTTTGGACGACCTAATAGATTTCGTCTTTAGTTCGTGTTGAATATTGTTGACGATTCTATTTACAAATTTAAATTTAATATTAAACAGACAAAAGATTTTAAATTTAAAGCATTACAATTACAATGACTCCCGTCAATTCATTACATTTTAAATGAGGTGCCAAAATAAGACATTTTGATTGTGTGAATCGCTAACTATTTTATTTAATTATGTAACTTGGTCAGACGTTAAAACGAGTCTCGAGTTGTTATTAAACAACCTCAGTTGTGTTTTGATGTTAAACAAGTCTACAAACTGAACTAATTTCCATAAAAACCTGTCTGCATAGGCAATAGGCGAATTCATTATAGATAATTAGATACCGATTTCAACAATTCTTTAACAGTCTATAGGAAAACACTCAATTTTCCACACTACGAGTATTAAAATAAAATACATTGTATATACTCAATACTCAATCATTTATTGCTTATATTCGAACAGGATTCGAGTCTAGGAGTAGCAAAATGATAACCTGAACTTTTAGGCTCACATAATGATAGGTTTACGCCGAAATATCTTTGCAATAGTCCCGTCAATAAGCTATAACATTAGACCGTTAGTCACGCATAGGTTTACGATTTAATTCTACACGATACCATTAGGAAATGGCCACTGAAATACGGGAGTAAAAATCACCTTTTGATATGAAGATAGTAGATTCTCTGAAATACATCATTTTTAATATCAGTTCTTTTTAGGATTCCGTACCGAAAAGGTATAAAAGGAAAACCCTTATGGTGTCGCTCAGTCCGTCCGTCTGTCACACACAGTGTTGACGATACGATATGCTCTTGATCGGGTTTTTTTATCGTGATGTAGCAAACAAAGTAACGAATTCTGAGGGTAACGTCGATCGACAATAACTCAAAAACGGTATATTAAAATAATTGTCGTTGGAAGTATGTAATAAGCGTTTTCTTCGTGACTTTTTTCATATTTTTAGGTTACACGGTTTAGATGATAGAGGGGGGACAAAATTAATGCGTCTTTCAGAGCGTTTATTTCCGAAAATATTCACATAATCTAAATAGTACATTGAGTAGGTAGATTTAGAGTAAAATGCCTGTGACATACGGACGGACGGACATGACGAAACTATAAAGGTTCCTATCTCTTGCCATTTTGGCTACGTAACCCTAAAAATGACGCATTCTTAAAGGGATTGAAGCCATATTTTATGTAAACCAAAAATTAATGTCAAAAGGAAATTGAAACCATGCCAATTCCAAATGTAAACTTTCTTTGCCAATTTAAAAATGTTCCTCAGGCATGCGCCACACTGCTTTATCTATTACTGTCTTATGTTGATTTGTTTTCATAATAAACAGAAATATGTGTGGCTGTCACATTCAAAACAGTATCATACAACTCGGGAGTCCCCGTTAAACTTTAGCCTACTGTCTTTCCTGCAACAAATTTAATCAGAATTCTGACCTCAAATATTTTCCATAATACATGAAGTTCTGATAGCAGACAGTATACAAAGAGGCTATTGTAACCGAACAGTAAAGCAATGTAGGTTCAAGTGAAATGGTCTTCTTATGTATTATTTCCTTTACAGTTTATGAAAGCATCAAATTGGGAGGACTTCCATATATCCTAGAAGGACAAAAAGCATTCCATTTGATCCACGTAACTGTTTGACATAAGACTTTAAATACCCAACTGTTGATTAAAACAGTAAGAACACCTTTTTCTTTGTGTCAGCTGGCTGTAGCCAAGGTCTCATTACAAATGGCATATTTAAGTCATTTGTATTTGGATTATCATTATCTTAGACTTAAGGCTGACTTGTCCATTGTCCAACATACAGATAAAATATATTACTGTATCATATGCAATAAATGCATGAATTTGACCAACTTTGAATCTACTTAACTCCACCTGGGTGGTATGTTGGTGGTAGTAAGTAGCCTATGAGCTATTCACTAATCTACCTGCATGCCAAATTTCATACTGAAAGTTTCAGCCGCTCTCTCATGATCAAGTAACTAACCTTCCATCTAAACTTTTGCATTCATAAAATTAGTGCGATTTACTTTTAATAGAACTGATGAATGAAACCAACAATTAAACAACAATTTCTTTCTTTAAATATGCTCTTGTTGCAACAAAAGGGTGGTTTTCATTTATCTGTCATTATAGCTTTGGTTGTTCAGAGGTTCATGTAGAATCTTAAACGGTACAGTAACAAACATAAAGAGGTCATGTTTCTAGTTATGTAGGAATGTATAGGGGATTTCATTATTGCCGAATGCTACAGCGCATTTTTTTATCCAGATAAGACCTTATGGATAGTAACATGAGATGGACAACAATAGAAATCTTACAAAAAGGCTTAGAGATATGGTGAAAACGTCAATGTCTATACTGTTAATGCGTGCAATATTGGAAAGACAACATGGTCAGCCTGTGTTTCCATCCATAAAGACATCATAATAATCCTATTATACTTGAACTAAAAAAGGAGCCAAATGGTTTTAGCATAATAACACAGCCTTAAACTTTTGTCAAAAATTGATATTGAATATAAGAGTTTAATTAATAAAGAAGATCAACATCAGACTTGGATGGCTGTTACAGAGATAATAGCGTTCAGTTTTTTCCTATAATACTTGTAAAGATTTTGCCAGCTATGTTAGTTAGGCTGATACCAATATATGCACTACCACATATGAAAAATGCTTTTATTAGTGTTGTATAGCCCATTTATCAAGGAAGGTTATAGGCTATATAAAATCAAGCTACGGCCAATAGGAGCTGAGCAGTGGCCAAATAAAGAACAATGGGAGCTCCTGGGCAACAGCTAGTTAATTCATATAATAGATTGCACCAAGTGGAGGTGATATCTGGTGATGCTCCTTAGCAATGAAGGAACCAAAAAGAAGTCATGTAATGCCAAAGGAAATCTTATTCACAATATTACTATTATAACTGCTACTCCTAGGTATCTTTCAAAAACTCCTGAAAGAATTTTCATACAGTTTCCATCAATACAGTGATGAAGATTTAGGTTTGAAACTGTGGGTGGAAGCTAGTTAAAATAATACTATTGAGTATTAGCTAAACTTAATTGGTTTTTATTAACTGTAGTGTTTTGAAAAGATTGATGAATGTGGAGGAATCTAGGAGTTTTGGTGGTCTGTGCTTACCCTGATACGAGGCAGACATGATATGTATGTATGTGTGTATAAAAATTCTAGTGTATAATACTGTGATCTGAATATTTTGTTGTTAGTAGTCAAAAGATACAGTATCCAAGTTGTTAATAAAATTATGAGCTTATGGTGAAATAAATTATGTTATACATTACAAAGAGTGCCAATTAATCCAACAGCTGTTTGCAGGCAAATATGATAAACCAAAATAAGTACATCAACCAACAAGCTATTGTAGTTACTGCTTCTTAAAACCACAATGTTCTCAAGTGACTTTTTCAATTAATACTTTATGAAGAATGAGACTTCAAGCTGCCACTCATTATGGAGGGATGTATTGTTGCCAAGTTGATTAAATGGATAAAGCTGCTGTCAATGAACAGATGGTGATGACAGTAGTTACTTGCACTTGAATACAGGACAATCAATCTCAGGACACTTCATCATCACGCAATAGATTACACACTGATCACATTTCTTCATATTTCATCACTGATCTTCAACAAAATGGTTCATAACACTAATTTCTTTGTTCAAGTGATACATAACGAAAAGTCTTTGTTCTTGTACATGTAAGAGGGCAGACAGTCCAGGTAACACAGGTAACACTTTCACTATTGCACAACAGCACGCAGAAGGACCGCGAGCTTACGACTCATCACCGAGGGGAGTTACGTCTACGAGAACAAAGAAACTTCATCAAAATGTGGGATAATTGTAGGCGCGACTGCCGATGTGGAGTAAACCGCATCAATTCTAACAAGATTAGCGAGGTCAGTGGGTAAAGTATGGAGAGACGGGAGCCAGACGGAGGCGCGGCCACTGACCTGCCATGGTGTCGCGGCGCTCAGCTGACCACGGGCGGCGAAGCACAATGCGCGGCGCGACGCGGTGCGACGACGCTGCGGCGCGCGGCTAGCAGCCCGCCGAAGCCGAGCCGTGAGCGTCTCGGCCGCCTCGGCCGCCGACACCGGCCCGCCCGACGACGAGAGGTCGCAGACAAAAAAATCGATAGGTCGTCAACCTCGCCGGCGGTCGGCCGGAGCCGGTCCCGGGCGGGCCGTCGCGCCGTCACCCGCTTGCCGAGGGACCGTCCCGCGCGAGGATCCTTCGGAGGCCTCAGCGTCGGAGATATAACAGACCCGAATTCGCCATTTTGAAACGGGAACAATGAGATATTTACTTTTGAACGTTAGGATGTTCGGAGACGTCGTCTGTGACGGTTGACGGACGCGGCGCGAAACGCGAGACGTCCCAGATTCTACACCACTATAAAGAAATACGTACTCTGACTAGAAATCCCCTCGTCACCGCTGCCAATATCCGACATCGCAATCCACACCGAAATCTACAGGCGATCCACCGATCTTTTCGGAGACTCTCGGACAGCTCGAATTGTCTATGGATTCGAAGCCATCAAAATTGAATTCTTTATAGTGTCGCCAGACTATCATTTATGTTAAATAAATATATTTTTTATTTTCAACTTAAATTTTGGTTATAAAGATTAAAAGAAAAAAAAAATTTCATTGCAAAATCAAGCTATTTTTAGCATTGTATTATTCAGTTTAAGGCAAAATAGTGCAAAACATATTTTGAAAAATAAATCTCGACACCACAAAGAGCCTAATTCCTTCTACTTGTCTATGATTATGACATCCTTTGTCAGTTGCGGTTATTGCAGTGCCAAATAATACTCACTACTAATGGACCAACAAGCTGTCCGATTTATGAACTTGCAGCTGGAAGTATGAATGATCACTCCTGGGACTAGGATTAGGAATGATTTTATAAAATACATAGTGTCTACATGCAAACATTATTGGAATAAATTAACTCTGTACAACAAATTAATTTAAATAAATACAAGTTCCTTGGTTGGGCGTAATGACTTTTATGTCAAAATTGACAGCGCACTTCCCGTTCAAAATTTTGAATGAAGGGGCCTTATTTTTCAATCTATTCTATTGGAGCAGTGACTTGAGAAGTTCAAAAAATCTAAGGTTTTATACAATCGGCCCAGCCGTTCTTGACTTAGGTAAGTATAAAATTCGACGTTGTTTAGAAAAATGATCAAAATATTTTTTTCATCTTTGCTAAATTACCAACACTGTACAAAAGCGATGCCCCGAATAACTGTAGGTACAACTGTGTAAGCGAATTATCGGCCATGAGGCTAAACAAAAAGCCACTGATCTGTATATACCTCTGGATAGGCGTCTTTGAAACTGATTATGTCGCTGTTTGATTTGCGCCATTGTGCGCTGTAAGAAGTGGGGGAGAAGACGATAAGATGAACTAAAACTAATGATGTAACACGTACCTATCGATAGATTTCATTTTAAGATTTGATATAAACATATTCTGAAAAAGGGAAAATAATTTTTAATAATCCATTACGAAATTAATTAGTGACGTGAATTGATTTTGAAGACCCTAATTTTAATAGCAGTATCTGTTCAAATAAATAAAATCGAAGTGTCTGTTTGTAATATCAAAACAACAGCTTTTAGATGACTTATTCGTCAAATGTTACGAACAAAGACGACTTTTGAAACGCTGGATCAGGTTGAAATCTACAATGAAATAAAAATCTATTATTATAAAAACCTAGGGACCTAGATAATATCAGAAAAAAAAATGGGCAGTCAGCTTTTATTTCATTTACTTCTATGTACAAATTAAAATTTTGTTTGCAACCATAGATCACATCAGACCATGATATATATTTATCGATATGATGATATGGACATCACTAACACTATCACAAATACGTCAATATTACGTCAAATATAGTTTCAATCTTCTCCGCTAGTTGGTTAAATAGACAAAGAAAATTAGTTGTCATTTGTATAGGACAGCCAGTCTAGAGGTATATACAAGTCAGTGCAAAAAGCATTATCCCCCCTGTTCATTTGCCAACCTTGACACCAAATTTTGCACTCATTCTTTTGTTCATGAGTTTATTTAGTCTGATTACAGCTTCGAAGGCCGTGTTCGCATATCTGAGGTCAGTGGCGAGTTAGCGACTAAGATGAACAAATTTAATGTTAGGTACTTATCGAATCGACCAATCCACAACTTACTTACTTAGCTAGGTTCCAAGATCATAATTTTATTTTTTGATGCAGTGTGCTGGACTGCTGATTAGACTGGCTTTGCATAATAGCCAGTTTAGAAGATGTAAACTTATTAAAACTACCTTTTAGAACGATTTTTATGTACAAATATCGTCCCTTTTTACCCGACTGGCGTGACGGAGGAAAGGTGTTGTCAATCACTAAGTAGTTTTTCGTCTGCAAGAAGGTTGTTTAAGGGATCATCCGCGGGTCTATGGGATCATCAGTGTCGTCACTTTACATCCCACAATTCCAATAAATACTCTCTCGCATATCGTAATATTAAAACGGAATATTCTTTTTTTCTTTACAGGGAAAAGTTTAAGTAAACGTAGCGCGCGACTCTAACCAGTGGTTAGTGACCCTGACTGCTAAGCCGGAGGTCGTGGATTCGATTGCCATCCAGAACAAATCTTGTTGCAGCATGATTGTTTGTTCTTTGGTTTGGTACGCATGCAATCCCACACTCAGATGCGAGATTATTATTACGTCAAAGATGAAATTTATAAACGACAGTTACGAGAGTTCTAAAAATCTATATGGGTTCGACCTATCAGCACTGCGCCTCACTTTCCTATGCTTCTACCCTTTTCTGTCACTTAGAACCATCATTTACTAGAGGGAGATAGAGGGTGACAGCCGAGCACCTCGTCGATGCTGCCGCGTGCGGTCGCATTCCTGCTCTTGTTCTCTAGTAATTAAAAAATTGAAACATAGGTAAGTGAGGCGTGGTGCTCCTAGATGCGGTCGAAGCCTTATAGATTTTTAGAACTCTCGTAACTGTCCGTAAATCAAATTTCATCCTTGACGTAATAATGATCTCGCAGCTGTATGTGGGATTGCATGCGTACCAACACAATTTTTTTAAGAACTCATATCGGAATTTCGCGGGACGGGGGTACATGTGATCCAACTAATATGGATATTGATTTATTATCAGATGATGAATTTTTATCAACAGTAACCGAGGGAGATGATAAATTAAATTGCGACGACCATCCCAAAAACGGTCAATCTGCCCGATAGGGATAAACCTGACAATATCACGAATACGAAATAGAATTATCGGGCCACATTATCACCATAACGCATCCGGTGTATTATCTACCGATAATAACACGCCCATATGGGAGAAACCTCTTCTTTTTGATTAAATATAAAATGGCCAGTCCATTGTCTAGACCCAATTAATAACCTAAGTTTTTATTACGATTGACTGATGAGTTGTTAAAATGCTCTTCCAGTGTGAAGAGAGTAATGTCTGTCCTAATTTTGAACTTGTAGGAGACTCTCCCAACTAAATAGGATTTAAAATTACATTTTCATGGTAGTTTTACCTCTAGACGAGACCTGCATTCTTACTATAAACAGTTACAGAGTCAACTGCTTACCATGACAGAAGTAGATCACAGAGATATTAACATTCACTCTTGGTATAAATCTTGACACACAAAAATATCCTCTATTGAATTCAAATTAAGTTTCAGTGCTGGATTGGTTCCAGCTACGAGATTAAATTGTTTCGGACCCCATTGGTGGCGCTGTTGTTGAGACCTAAAAATAAAGAGGACTCTCTTTGCTCAAGGTAGGTACTCGATTACAATAAAATCTGATGCAACTGTCATTAGGTGAATAGCGTAGGTATGAATAAAACAACACTATAATATTACAAATGACTATAATTTTTGTCACAATTTTTCCATACAATGTTAATAATAACTTTTTACCTTACAACTATTTATAATACATTACTTATTTATTATTAATGTTGTATTTCAATATTTAAAATTCTTCCTGTTTAATATCTAATTACAATCATGGAGCCAGTTATCAGAAAGACATTATTATTTTAGTTGAACCAAACTGTCCGTAAGGATCGTATAAATGGAAATGAAATTTTGAAAAATCCTCGAATATTTAATATGTTACACTATGATGTAATTCGATTAGATCTTATTATACTAAAAATATTTTTTGCTTAGTCACTACAAGAAGTAGTTTTTATCGTTAGAACTGTACAAACGTATCAACTTTAGTGTTACCGCTAGCGTAAATATTAAAAACGGACACACGAACCAATTGCGATCAGATGTGAACTTGCGACATCGCTCAACAGTCACCATACTATTTAAACATTAGTAATTAATAGAGGTTAGGGTAAATTGTACTTTAATGCGAAAGGTGGGAACGCGCTGCGGCAAATGTCAAATTCACGTTAGTGCGCCAAAAATATCAGTGTTGCCAGAATACAAATGCAATTTTCGAATTTTAAAATGTATAATTGACAACATTACACACGCTATCGTGAATTTGTACATGTTTAAATTGTAAATAATTGACTAAACTGCAACTGAATCACATTTCAAACATATTAACGGTCTACAGTAGTTCTTTATCTTGTCTAAATATCAAAAACATCAAATTTAAAATAAAGAAATACTGCACACAACTGTTCCAATTCTCCATTATTAGGTACCATGGCTAGTTCGGACCTTCAAATCCTTTTTTATACAGTGATAATATATAAATATTTTTTGTAATTTCCACAATGCAGCACTTGACTGTCACATATTTATTAGATGCAACTGTATAATACTGTATGCCTTTATTATTATATCATATTTATTAGATGGCAACAGTATACTGAAGATAGTGTTGCCATTTAATAAATGAATATGTCGGAACACTCGGAACATTTTTTCTGTGATATGCTATAACGAAGCCATCCAGTGTTTGTATATATCATCGTTACTAAATTCCATATCCAATGTTATTACAATTTAAAAAATACAAAATGTATCTTAATATACCACAAAGGTAAACCCACAAAAATAACATTGTATATCATTATCACTGTAAGTAAAGTATTTGTCATATGACAAAAAATCGCTTGAATTTAACGACCGTTCACTTAGCTATATCCCCACTGTTAAGACACCAAATGCAAGCGATTTTCGCCTTAATTCACTAGAGTAGCCGCACCACGTCCCCCAAATAACTATATATAATCAAGCACCGTAATCAAAATGCGAGTTTTGAGTAATGCAAGTATACCCTTGGCTGTCTTCGCAATGAGATTACGTCATGTTCTATATATGATATGCGCTATTATTTAATTTCTATGTACTCATAACATTAACTGTATATTTCGTGGAGCCGTTCGGCAGCCAAGGTTGAAAATAACGATATTTCAACGACGAATAACAAGCAAATATATATTAATAATTAATAAAATTGAGCTAGGTTACTCCGCCTTCTCGAGTTAGATGTCTATGTCCTGTATTAGAAATCTTTTGTTAGTATGACATATTTCAGCACGTATCTACATATCACAGATATATACAATTTTAAATTCTATGTTAGTCAGAATAAGATAGAAATTGTATGATAGACATGTTTGACTTAGAACTTTTTCCAATAGAAATTTTGATACACATACATATACATATTAACTATTGGTTATATTATCTGTAGATAGCTGATCAATGCTGAAACATGGGTGTCCAACAATAACGTAATATGGCATGTATAAGTAACATATTATTATAAATGCAAGCTGATAAAACAGCATCAAAAGGAGATTATTAACAACTTGTAAAATTCTACTAATCGACAGATCGACTTACTGATACAGGGATAGACATCACGGTACAATAAATGCTATCACGTGATTGCAGCTACATAGTGACAAAAAAAAAATGACATTTTACTTGACATTAATTTATTATGCCAATTAAAAACGAACCTTAACACAATACATAAAAATAGATTCTAATTTAACATCACCATGACAAATGTTTGACCAAATTTTGTCACGAAAAATGTTTAAAAGAAAATCAATCTTATAGTACTGAGTATAAAGTTAATTTTACTCTGACTAAAACTGATTGCCAAGTAAAGTGGCAATGTTTTGGAGAGGCGAAGTTACTTCGGCGACGTATTATTATTGCTTTGAATCCAGACTATATTAATATTGCTTCGTTACTCCTTTTTACGTATGTTTTGGCACGACAATACTGTGTGAAGCATTGCAACGTAAATCAGTTGCTTACGTTGCGTGTGGTCAAGGGCAACAGACGGAGTCAGGGGAAGTAGGAAGGGGGGTAAAGCGGTACTAAGTCACAACCAAGCGGCGCGCGAGGCGCTTTATCATACAATTCTAAAAGACCGGAATGTTTGCTAGCCAGTTTTGAATCTTATGGTTTCGGAAATAAGAGTTGGAGTTTTGTTTTATGTGTGGCTTAAGGCGTTATGGAAACTAGGTTTTTAATGTATATTAAAAAAAAAATAATATAAGTTTATACTTTAACTATAAAACTAAAATATATCAAGTTAAAAAAATGTTTTGTGATAGTTTTAATAGAAAAATGATTTGACCATTAATGTAAAAGATAAAATTTTAAATTATAGGTGTTTAATTGCTAAAATACCCAAAAATTTTGGAATTAAATTCAAAATGACATATGATCTAAATAAAAATATTCAAGACACTGCAGATAGCAAGCAAAATTCCACATTGTTTTTATTAAAATAAGGTACATTTTGTATTTCAAAACTGGTTAACACACATAGGCATACTCGCGGCCCAAGTTTCGACATCAGTGCGAGCTTGTGAGTCGTGCAACTATGGTCTTGGTAGAGATACTGACATTACCAAGATGACGTCATCAATAAAACAACTAACGAGTTAGGTACCAACCCTATATTGCATTTCAACAGTTTACCCGCACCCAATATGTCTATCTGTGGATTAAAAAGTTGAATGATGACAGTCACAGTGTTGCCAACATATCTCTCTCTTAGAACGTCGATGTATGTGTTCACGTGAAGTTACAATGATACTATAATAATGAGTGAAAAATATAATTGTAAGAAAAATGATGTAATAACAATAATTGTACTAAGATTTAATATTATAGATAAATTTCAAAATTTCATAATATTGCCACGAGTTAGAATTGAATTTTACAAAAATATACATATTGTACAAATAGTTGAGCGACTCAATGCATACACTGGTCAACCCTAACAAATACAGGCAGCGGGACAGTGCGCGGTGGCCCTTAGACGCGACAACCTTAAGTACAATGATTTATGTAAAGGCCACCGCGCACCGCATCCGCGCTACATCTAAAGAGATAAAATAGCCGCAGGACGGCGCGCGCGCACTTGCCTGTCACACACAACGTGACACTTGTCACATGCCATGTGACTTTTGTCACACGCCGCGTGACACATGTCGCGCGCCATCCCGCCGTGCGGTGTGTACAAGACTAACACTAACTCGTTGATAGAGACTTACATTAACAGCTACGGTTTAGTCCAGCACGACCTGAATCCACTCGCCTCTACGTCTATCGTACAAATCTAATCTTTATGCACCTGATAGGAAAGTCGAAAGTCACTCGTCGGTCCAGTGCGAGCGGCCGTAAATAACGACACTTATACATGACGTAAGTACGAGATTTTATTTTTTTTATATTAAAAAAATATAATAATAACAGTAGCGATAATAATTACGAGACAGAACACTAATCTCCCGACACTACACTCTGTAGGAAGGAATATTGGCCGATAAGTCTTATTCGAGAGATGAGAAAACTAAGATATACATACATATATCTAAAGTTTAGACTAGGCGGTTGACGTCACACTACACACGCGAAAGTGGCATGTTTATACAACCATTTCCACTAAAGTACTGTTGAAAATTCTCGCAATGATATATGGTCCAATCGCCTATACTAAACACTGAAATGACACCGTCAGCACGACACTTGACGATTACAGTGGCAGTGTGTATGTAGGCCTTTATTTCGTTCGTATGTCACATCACGACTGTCAATCCGTGACAATTTTGTCGCACTTTGACATAACAAAGTTGACATTCGCATGTAACTTGCTGACAAATTACACACAAACATGACCTTTGGTGTACAAATAATGATTGATAATCGTGATATAACTATGTTAGTTATTTTATCACAGTACCACGTCTTAGGTGACAAGTAATTGTAACGATACAAAAATGCAAAGAAGTCGCTAATACCTGCTAAAAAACAAAATAACTGCCAGACAAGCGTTTAGGTAAATGTACTTTATTTTAACGATTTTAATGACATTTTCTCATAACGTGTGTCATGCAGTTAGGTTGTTTTTAGCTGGATGGTTCATTACTGTCAACTATGAAACGATACAAATCCCGTTACATACATTATACACATAATACACGAACCTCGTTAATATACAAAATGAAAGCAAAAATATAGAAAATATTATCGTAATATTTTGTTTTTAAATAAAAAATATAATATCAAAAAAGCGTAATAAAGCACTCATTATGTACAAAGGCATGTTATTGAGAACTTAAGAGTGTTGCCGCTCAACGGTGACAGGCGCGGTCCGTATCATGCGCAGATACACATACAAACGCACAAACACACTACTAAATTTATCTCACCACACAAGACACTTGTCACGGCAGTTCATGCTATACCTAACCTGCAGATATAGCACGGGTTACTGTGACAAAAATAAAACACGACTAAAATGTCGTGGCGATATTTAGAACACTTGTTTGTCTTGTGTTGTAAGAGTAATGAGATTACTGATGAGTACCGTAAGCATGTTAATGTTTAGTATAGGAACATGACGTCACACCGTAGGTGTACTGCGCGCGGTACCGACAGCAAAACAAAACAAACAGTAACACTAAACACAATAGCGCAGCGAGCGCTTAATAAGTAATAATAAATATAAAATAATATTTCTTAAGCAATCTTAAATACCCTGTTGATTTCATTTTTTTTTTAAATTATCATGATTTCCCCTTTTGAAAAATGACGAAAAGAAAATAATTAAAGACGCATTGCAGTAGTGCAGCGGTACGAACTCGCCTTAACACAATATAACCTAATCCTAAACCAGACCAGAACATTTATTAGAGATCATCTAACACATTGACGAGACACTCTCTTGTCCAACACAATTTATACCTTATATTTTATTTATACTCATTTCATATGAAAACACTTTTGAAATTTCCAATTTATATTTCATTTGAGCAAATTTGAAGTAGTTAAAGAGCTCCAGTTCTCAGGGAGGTTTTTTTAAACACCTAATGGATTATAAAATTCCACAATTGTTTAAATTAGCTTGTATAAGATAAGAAGTTTTTTGAAACTTTTTAAATATTTTATGAATCTATCTCCAAGTTACTATGAAGGCTCTTGTCGAACAAAAACCGGCCAAGTGCGAGTCGGTCTCGCACACCGAGGGTTCCGTACGATTATGCAATTTTTATTTGTGTCAGATATTAGTAGGTAACGGGATACCTATAAGTTAGAATAAATGTTCACGTATATGTAGGGAGGTGGTGTTTTGACTTTTTTGATCGTCAAAACATGTGAAAAAAATGGAGCATAAACGGCTGTATCTATTGATTGCGTTTACTTAGAACTCTGATTTTTTATTGCGCCATTGCAGACCCGAGTAATAGATATTAATTTCAGCTTGATGCCTTTACGCGTTCTTGAGTAAAATATTCTTGCCTGACGGCAGATAGACAGACACTATAAGAGTTCAGTTTTTTTCCTTTTGAGGTACCGAACCCTAAAAACGGTAATATTTTTTGACGATAACTTTATATCACTTTATTTGACTAGGATTTATTATTCGATCATTAATTTAAAATTTTATTAGAAGATAAATAGGAACCATTAATTTATTATTGCGAGTAAATAAATGGTAAAATTCGGTAATTGCTGCTTTCTGACAGCTTTACATGGTGCAAGTTTGACATGTAATTTTTGTGCTCGCTTTGTCTTACTCGTAGAGAAAAAAACAGAGAAGGCATGAGAATAGCCTGGCAAAACTTGCATCGTCTAAATAGGCCTTAAGTATTTGAAATTAGCGACATCTACATATATCAAGCATGTTGCAACTATGTATGTGGTTTCATAGTTACACCGATAGATGGCGCCACAAGTAGTGAAATATGTTGGGCAAGAGAGTGTTCGTGTAAGCAGTAGTGTACACTCTCGTGGCACGCGCCGCGGCACTAGCGCACGCAAACTTGAGCACGACCCGACCGACATCACACACGAGGACGAGACCAAACCCCGCTCCGACGACTCACGCATCATCATTATCATATAAATTCTTCCAAGTAACCTATCATTAAAGTATATGTCTTTATTACGTATGTTATTTCGTTTTTTTTTTTACTTATATTTAAAGACTTTAAGACTTTTATCATTTGTGCAAAGAAAAGACTTTACTAATTTTAAGATTTTTTGTACAAGATTGTTTTTTAATTAAACTTTCCCCCCGATGTAATACCTGATATTTACAGACAGACAGACAGTCCGCCGGCACACCGATGCGCTTACAAAATAGTATGCGGAAGGACTTGTGTCGACTACTAGAATAGGACCCCTATCTTGAAAGATCTATACACGACCGGAACCTAATACACCATCAAAAATTGAAAAAATAAAACTCCAACAACATACTAAAAAAAGACTTAAGTTATTACGACTAATCGAGTTGTAAACAGCCGTAGTTTATTGTAAACAAGAAAACAATTAAACCCATGAGCACCCTATGTAATCATTATGCATCGTTTTAACGTTAAATTAATTCTACGAGAAGGGTAAAACCAGTCGTACGGTACAACATAATGTCACGACACTCAACGATATCTCGGCCGATGTAATACCACCCAGTTAAAAATTCTAGTGTAAAAATTGTACACAGTTACTGTGCTTATGATAATCTTACTTGGTAACATGTCAGTACACATATACATATCAAAAGAACATCATTCTCGCCAACATATCGTTCAGTATCTAGATACAGCCTTACAATCAAAAATGGCGTGTGTATAATAAAATATAAGTGTACAATATTATGTAAAATTATGCTAACCACTAGCGATCCGAAGCTAATGTAACTGTTCGGGTAACGTTTAGTAAAATGCACGGTGTCCATGGCAACAGGCGGTCGATGACCCCGCACACGTGTATGTACTATCACTCACACATATGTTATATTATGCACTGGTAAAGGTCAACGACCGCTCACATAATGGCCGCCCCTTGCGACTGTAAAACATACGTTATCAAATGCTAAACTTGAATTATAAATAGCGTCAGTGTACAGTGTACGCGACGCGAAACTAAAAACTAAAGTAAGTATACATTATATATCTCATAGGCCGTCCTTGTGACTTAGATAAAAAAAAACATTTTTTTTTTATTCGAGCAATTTGTTTGGGAGCGAGGTTGTGCGGCCGTTACGACGTTTTAATCAATTTGACTAGCCGACACGAATTAGTTAGTGACTAGAACGCGAAACACATCATTGGCAAGACTTCGTATAGCCCGGTCACTGCCGACACTTCAATACAACTAAATGATAATATTTTCGTCCTATTTACGACTAAGATTAGCCACAAAGCGTTGAACGACAGGCTATTCATGATATAACAATATAAATAAAAGGCGATGTCTTAACCCTCAATATTGAGAGAGCGATTAAATCGAGATTCTTTTGTCAATCTTGTAAACATAGATACAAGTTTTAAATGATAATGCTACTTTAGTAAAATCGCTATTATATTATCATTTAGTAAGAAGTGATAGGCAGGCCGGTATAGCGAGCGTAACGCTCGCTCATTTCTGAACAGTTCCAGTATGGCAATATCAATGGCCATAAATTAGACATCACTGAAGATCACAGACATTCCGAATAAATTAAGTACAAAGTGGCGCCCTCGCTCGCTCCCCTCAAATCACAGCGCGCTCATACCAACTAATGATCACTCGACACAACAGAACGATACATATAAACAGCATACTCGATGCACCTAGCGATAAATAAAAAATACATACAAAAAAAATTAATGTGATGGACCGAAACAAAAATACATACAATATTTACAAATAAATCCTACAAATTAAGCTCATCGTCGAAAAAGATTAAATTACATCACTAACGATCGCTTTACAAAAACACATTGTCTATTACGAAACGTCCATTCGAGTCGATCGCTCAGTCCAATTTGCTACTTACACTAGGAAAGTACATCGCCCGGATACGTCCACGCACTAAACTGTCGACCGCTTACAAAAATGAAGATGACCTACCTCGTGGGCTCGGCACAGTACACAGTACAGCCGCTACTAACAGAAGCCGCCGAAGCCCACGGACGGCACCGAGGGCACGGACGGCACGGACGGCACGCCGCCGGAGTGCTCCCCGTTCTTGTGCAGGTCGATCAGCGGCGGCGCCGACAGGTAGTGCGCCTGCAACCAACCAGCCTCACGCTTAACTATACAAACACCTCACCCATGTGCACGGTCAGCAACCCATTTAGTCCCACTGCTGGACTCGGGTCTCCTCTTCTCTAGCTAGAGAGCTGAGAGGGTTTAGGTCATAATCCACTCACGCTGGCCTAGTGCGGGTTGGTGGATCAGACATATTCATAGAATTTCTTCTAGGGTATGTGGGTTTCCTCACGATGTTTTCCTTCACCGTTAGCAGATAGTAAGGCACTTGACTAGTACATATAAATTCTACAAATTGGAATCCACATTGGTACTGCCGGTCGGAATCGAACTCGGACCGCGTGATTTGCACGCTGGTCCCTTAACCATTCAGCCACCATCGCTTCATTGCACAGTACTTGGTGGCAATCCTGGACAATGCTCAGAGCGGCAAAAAAAAAACAGGGGCAACTAAATCTAAATCCATCCCATCTCTGGAATATCACGTTCATAACTTTCATTGATTGCAAATGGGGGAACTCAAAATATAACTCAAATTTTAACTCAGATTTAGCTTTTTTCACCATTATAACTGCACTGAGTGTCTAGTATTGACATGAGACAAATATTTGTGACCTGTAAAAAAAATCTCAAATCTAAGTGTAATTTGTGTAAAATTGTATGTAAGATTACACAAAAGGATTCCTTAGTGCTGGATTAATGTCATAATTTTGATCAGTCTGTACCAGTCCACTGCTGGACAGAGAATATACAATATTTTAGAATGCTGTTATTGACCTGTTGGTGGTGGGCGGGCGGCGGGCCGGCGTACCCGTTGTAGTAGGGCGCGTTGTAGGGCGCGTAGGCGGGCGGCACGCCGGCCGGGTACCCGTACTGCCACTCCGACAGGTAGCCCGGCGTGGGCCGCATGACCGCCGTGCCCCAGCCGCCGCCGTACCCCACGAACGGTGCGCCGTACCTGACACATACGTTATATTTAAGCGCTACAACTTTTAGAACGAATTTTCTGAAATCGTTTCTACATATTATTATATTAGATTATAAAAAAAAAGATTTAAATTTAATTATGAAACAAAATTTTCAGATAAAACGAATTAATTAATTAAGTTACTTTAAAACGGGTCTACGTCACCTGTTATATTATAAGGAATAGTAAATACCTTATTTACTATTCCTTATAATATAATACGTGACGTAGACCCGTTTTAAAGTAATTTAATATGTGTACAAATCGCGAAAGTTTAAAAGTTTTTAATTAATTGAGGTCTGACGCTGCAAAACCAGCTTTCATATCGTGTAATATCTCAATAATACATTAACCTACATCCCACAATAATGTAGACCCCCATGATCCAAGAGTTAAAAAAGCACAAAGTTTCCCACATTCCGATATTCCTTTTCAATCAATTAAAAATATTATAACATAAAACTTAACTTACCCATTATTCCCGTAAGCAGCACCTCCATAGGCGCCGTAGGGCGGATACAATGCACTAGTATAGTCAGGTAAGGCAGTAACAGCAGCTGGCGCCTGTTCAGCGGCGGGTGCGGCGCCCGTTCCCGCAACTGCGCCCGCGCCCGCTCCCGCCCCCGCCACGCCCGCACCCGGACCCTCCGCTATGGATGGGATCTGGTCCACGAGGGATTCCAACCCTGATAATGACTTCGATGCCACGTCCTGGGCTTTGGGTTTCACGGCGCCAGCATATTCACCAGGTGAACCTGTGCAATATCAATCAATCAATCAAATCATTTATTTTATATATTATTTAGTTAATTAGCATCAAAGTTTTAAAAAAAATTAAACCGACTTAATTAACTAGAACAACTTACAGTTTTTACGTGACTGTAATATTTAACTGATTAATACGTATAACTTAAAAAAACCTATGAAAAAAACAAAATTTGAGGCTTGTCCTCGATTATTCCAGGATCCATCCCATCATTAAATTCTGATCTGATTACAATGAGACCAATAGGAAAGTATAATAAGAATTTGCCAAATCGATCCAGCTATCTTCGAGTACCTACTGTGTGACGAATTTTCGACAGCCGTGATTGGCTTACTACGTCAATCGCACCATATTGCCGGCCTGTGATTGGTCTTGACGAATTTTCGACAGCCGTGATTGGCTAACTAAGTCAATCACACCATATTGCCGGCATGTGATTGGTCTATAATTATAGTCCATTGGTCTGCTATCGACGTGTGTAATTTAGAAGAATCGGCCGTCATGGGTAAAACTTATATTTTCAGTGTTATATCAAAAGCTAGTGGGTGTATACTGACCGGGCTGGTGGTGGTGCGCGGCGTGGTCGGAGTGCGGCGTGTGCGGCGCGTGCGGCGCGTGCGTGTCGGGGGGGGGGCGGAAGGCCGCGCCCGACAGCGGGGAGAACGCCTCGCCGGGGGGCGTCGATCTGCTGCAATACAAAAAAAAGATTTAAATTTAATTATGAAATAAAATTTTCAGATAAAGCGAATTAATTAATTGAGGTCTGACGCTGCAAAACCAGCTTTCAAATCGTGTAATATCTCAATAATACATTAACCTACATCCCACAATAATGTAGACCCCCATGATCCAAGAGTTAAAAAAGCACAAAGTTTCCCACATTCCGATATTCCTATTCAATCAATTAAAAATATTATAACATAAAACACAACACCGATTATGTTATACAGGGTAGAGTTTTGTAACGCCACCTGGAGAGAAACGAGAGAAACTACTTTAAATACTGGAGATAGATAATTTTGTTCAAAAGAAACATTCCTTTATTTTTAAAAAGGAACAGAACTGCATTTAACCATTTCCAGAAATTTGCTTGCTATACCGAGGAATGAAACCAGCTAAAATTCCAAAAAATAACATCCTGTACTTTTATGGTGTTCACCGTGAAACCGAATATATATACCACCGAAAGATCAGCAACAAAAGTAGCTGAACATAAACAAAATTTCAAAACGCTTGTATATGATATGGCTAGCTTACTCCGCGGCGCCGTCCGCGTTTTAGTAGGTAAAAATTAGCCTATAATATATGTTCTATTCCAGACTACAATCTATCTGCTTGTCAAATTTCATACAGATTATTTCCGCCGTTTTAACGTGATGGAGCATTTATGATATACATTAGATATAGTAGACTCACCTATTAAAATTGCTAGGATACATGGAGGGATGCTGGTGTAGCTGGTCTAATCGAGGACTGTCTGCCACTCCTGCACCTGAAACGTTAGTACAACTCTTATTACACCACTTGGATATTTATTCTTTGGGTTAGATGTTACGTCGACCAGTTATAACCATTCTACACGGTTATAAACTTGTGTTCCAACAGAGTGACCTTGGTGGGAGTTTTGCCATCCGCGTAGTTTGTATGAAATTTGGATTACAACAGCCGGCTATACGGTTGGAATCCACCAAGGGCACCTCTGTGGAAGGCAAGATTATAACCATGTAGCACCCACACATACACTAAGAATTTCTTCTCGGGTTTGTGTGAGTTTCATCATGATGTTTTCCTTGATGATGGTAAGGCACTAGACTAATACATATAAATTCCACAAAGTGAAATCCACGTTAGTACTGCCGGTCGGAATCTATGCATGGACACGGACCGTATGATATCCATTCGCACACCATTACTAAGATATATAGTCTATGAAGTTCTACTTACCATTTACCTTTACCATGGATGTTGCTAAAGGAGCTAAGTCTATATTTTGTGCTGGCTCAGTTAATAGTGAAGTATTTAACTGAATTCAAATATTTCTAAAAAATATTTGATAATGTGTCGGGTGGTTCATCAATAATGAGTTATGGGAATGTTACAGTAATGTTAATTAATGTTACGCGCTCGTGATTCCCCTGTGGTGTTGCAGGCGTCTATGGTGACTGACGGTGACGGGCCGTAAATCGGTTTGCCACTGCCGTGGAATAAAAAAAGTACTTTAAAAAAGTAATTGTTTGTATATGTACTTGTGTAGATGATTAAATAAAATAAGCTGACTGTTTATTATAAGTTTATGCGCGGAGTGAATGAACGGCCCCTAGGGGGCAGGTGGGGGCGGGGCGTTTTCCGCGCCTCCATCTCTCTTCACGCGGCGCTTGCGCTGCATTGTTCGGTGCATAAATTGTTCCCCTGGCGCTAAATGTTATAGTTAGTGTGTAGATAGGTGTACATACCCTGGTCCTGTCGATAGTGGTAGTGGTCCTGCTTGTCGTGCGTGGGACTGTGCGTGTGGTGTATGTTGTGCGGGTAGTGCAGGCGCGCCTCGCCCTCGTACAGCGCCGCGCCGAACTGTGCGCCGCCCGCGCCCACGCCCACGCCCACGCCCACCGCGCCCACCGGAGACATCTCGCTACCCGCCGATGTCTGGTTAACAGAACTTAGAATCAGTATAGATCAAAAACATTCAGTAGGCGCACGAGTTTAATACAGTTGGAACGTAATCTTTTGGATATACAATTTTATTCGCGCACCTAGTCTTAATACTAACACATATATAAATAAATAAATAAATAAAAAAAAAAAAAAAAGAATATGTCATCTCTGCGTTAAAATAGGGAGCTTAAAGTATAACAGAGCGTTAGCGCTCTACAAGTGTTAAAAAATATGTTTACTTTAAATTAAGTATTTGTAAAATATTTAGTTTTATTATTTTATTGGAAATTATTTCTATCATTATCTGCAAGTTATTTTGCGCTAGTTTACTAAAAACTTGTAAAAAAACGAAGTCTCGCAATTCAATTCTTCTACCGTAAAAGTTGTGAGATCCATGTAATACCAAGTCGGTTAATTTATTCAGTCCTTACTAAAAGGACCTTCTGTTTTAAGTTATTACGTAATTAGCTAACATAACAAACATAAAAGATTTTTAATATATTATGTTTTAAATAAATTATATAGACCGACGAGTCGTCTCAAGTCCTATTTATTTACACTCACTTTGTTATAATCCGAAAGCGACGAATTACTATTAGATCCAGGATGCATATCAGTACTTCCCATTGGACTAGCGTCCCGTTCGGGATCTGGATCACGCGGTGGTTCGAAATCCAACGCCGCCATACCGGGGGACACTGGCCCAGGTGAAGATATCGCCGCTCCTATCTCACTGGACAGCTCTCCCGCGAAACTACTCCCACTTGCGTTGGTGAAGTGGTGTGGTTCTGTATACGTGGGGGTACGTGGTGGTGGTGCTGGTGATGAATGTTGGCTGTACGGCGTGTGAGCTGGGGAGGGGGTGTAGCTGTGTAGGCCTCCTGCTGGTGACGCGGCGGGGAATGGCGTGGTACCTCCTACCACGTTCACGCCGCCGACTGGCGCCGGCGATCTGGAGTATGGCCGGCCTTGTGACTGTGGGGAAAAGAATAGTCATATTATATTATGAGTTTTAGCAGCTAACGTCATAAAAATAAATAAATGAATAATTATTACATTTTCGAATAATATTATTTTTATTTATTTATTGCTTACTTAAAATACAGTAGGTATTCATTTTCCCCCACAAAACCATTTAGTGGTTTGACTGTGGGATGGAGTCTCCGTACAAGTAATCTTATATAACTTAATAATATTATACTTAATACAAATTGAGATCACACTTTTTAATTTAAAGTATTTAAATAATTATAAAAATTATTTAAATACTTTAAATTAAAAAGATCAGCTCAAATTTGAGCTATATGTTTGACTTGTGTATTATCCAATGTCATAAGAAGTACTTATAATCGTAATAAGGATTGATAAAGGCCAATACTAACAGAAGTTTGCAATTAGATTACAAACAAGCACATGACTTGAGAAAGAAGAGACGTTTGTTTCAAGAATCATTTCTATGTACAATCCTTTTTAAAAAAGGAGGGTAATGTTTTTTACTATTGAATTGATATATTTTTCTTTTCGTTTTAATATAATATTATAGTATGTTAGTACATACCTGCGGCGCGGGCGAGTGTGAGTAGGGGTGTGGATGATGCGGGTGTGGAGACTGCGAGAAGCGCGCCTGTGGGGCGGGGCTCTTCTGTCGACAACCGGGTCAGTTAGCAATGTGGATATTACACAATAAACGTTGACCCCGCGAGTCAGACGATGTGTTCACATAAAAAATATTTTTAAATAGCGAATTTGACAGTGCTATGAGCGAAATTTTGAATACATGATCTGGTAAATTAGTGATAGATCTGGTGTGCAATCATTGAAATAGGAATACAAACATAAGAAAATTGTCTATATTCTTTATAAGGCTTTCGGTTGTTGGTTCTGCAAGTGATATGGCCTGTCCACTGTAACTTTAGGTTACTTATCATCATTACAACCCATAAACGAGTCTCCTCCAAACATTATGAAGGGAATTTCCACTTTTATTTGGGTTCAATAATTTAGAGAAACCGAGCACAGCTCTTTCCATCTCGCTAAGCGATTTTAAACTACTAGACCAGATCAAGAAGGTTAATGAGAGTGTGTTAATCTATGTTCTATCTTCGCGTCTTAGTAAACAATCTTGGAATGCTTTTTTAATTGTCTTTTATTATAAAAAGATGGTATGCTATTTTTGGGACGAGTATTTAAACGTAAGTAAGTATTTAAACAGCTTATATATTATGTAGTCAGGAGATCTACCTGTGCCTGTTGATGCTGGTAGGGGGCGGGACTGTGCGCGTACAGCGGACTGCGCCCGCTGAACGTGTTGGGGCGCGGCGCGGGGGAGCCGTACCCGCCCGTCCCGCCGCCGCCCCCACCCCGCGGAGGGGACGGTGCTGAGAACGCCGCGGGACTCGACGGGAACTGAATGGGAAAATAATGTTATTAATTTTATAGAGCTGTATGTATGGTGGGTGGTTTTGTAGTGTTTCGCTTCCGTTTTTTTTTAATTAATAGATTCATTGTTCATGAGAGTGTTACAAATTCTTTATTATCCAGATATTTGCGTCGACAATTTATTTTATAAGATAAACATTTTCTAAAAGTAATTGTAAGTTCTTTAGAGTTTAACAACTCGTTTGTGATTGGTGTATGTACCTGCGGCTGCGGCGTGCCGGCGGGGCGGGCGGGGCTGGGCGAGTACCCCTGCGAGCGCGGCGACGCGTACACGCCGCGGGGGGACGCCGCGTACCCCGCGCCGCCCGCCCCCGCGCCCCCCGGCCCCGCGCCGCCCGGCGACGAGTACCCGCGCGCCATACCCAGCGGGTTCGACACGTCCAGGGGAGAATCCATGCCTAAGACAAACATTCAACTAATTATTGACTATAATTCCACATTTGTCTAAAATGAGACGAAAAGATATTCAGTTGATATCGAGAACAATGTTATAAAACTCTAAAAAACAAAATTGAAAATTAAGTCACCCCCGACTTGCAGCTGCATTAATTTTAATAAAGCATGTATAACAATCACAATCATTTCAGATTTTAAACAAAAAATCAGCCAACCGCATCAATCGATCCATTTTTCTAAAGGCTACGATGTCACAGACAGACTCACAGACACGTCAAACTTATAGCATCCCTCTTTTTGTGTCGGGGGATAACAAAATCAACTTTAATTAGACTTATCTAAAGTTGTTTATTATTCACACAGTTTATTTTCCTTATATACTGACCTTGATTCGGCGGCTGTTGTTGAAAGTAATTAGGTGTGTCATTAGACAACTGTTGGTGTTGTTGGTGCGGGTATAAAAGGCTTCCCTGTGACAGCGGCGACGGGAGTTGCGGGGGAAACTCTCCCCCGGTTCCGTGGGACAGGTAACCGTCGTGCCCGTGGGAATGGGCGTGTATGGGCTGCAGAGAAGACAGCGTGTTGCCTTGTTGAACGAGCGCGTTCGTTTGCTGAAACAAATGTATGTCATTTTAGAAATTTTTGTGAAAATTAAACTTAAAACAAAACTTAACACAGCAGAACGTCTAGACGGACCACACCCCCATTACGTCATCTGTGTTAGATCCTATGTAATAGCGCTTATTGCCGTTAAGCAATGGTGGCTGAATGGATAAGAAACCGGCGTGCAAATCACGCGGTCCGAGTTCGATCCCGACCGGCAGTACCAATGTGGATTCCACTTTGTGGAATTTATATGTACTAGTCAAGTGACTTACCATGTGCTAACGGTGAAGGAAAACATCGTGAGGAAACCCACATACCCTAGAAGAAATTCTATGAGTATGTCTTATCCACCAACCCGCACTAGGCCAGCGTTTGTGGATTATGGCCTAAACCCTCTCAGCTCTCTAGATAGAGGAGAGGAGGACCCGAGCCCAGCAGTGGGACTTAATGGGTTGCTGATGATATTGCCATTAACTGAACATATTTTCAGACTCCTGGTTGATAAGCTTGTGATAGCAAATATAATAATTATTTCAGAGGATGGTCTTACAACTTTCAGAAGTATTGCTTTGTATAATACATACATACAAACATATAGATCACGCCTCTTTCAAAATAAAGGGATAGGCAGAGACTATTTCCTTCTATTTGCTTCGATTCTGACATACATCTTTGGCTTCTTCAACATTCATCAGTCTAGATGAAAAAAATTGTTTTGATTACAAAAGGCAAAGTGTGCAATTCTTTAAAAGGCAATTGTGAATCATAAACACACATCATATCACATACATCTTAGATTCTAGACTTTATGTATAATTTTATAAGACTATTGACAATATGTATAATTTTAAATTCTGAATAAATGATTTGATTTGATAAAATATATCAGTAGAATCACCTGGAAAAGTAATTTTAAATAAAGTACTTACTTGTTGTTGATGTTGCTGATGCTGCAACAAAAACTGTTGCTCTTCTGGCCTAATCTTCTTAGGTCTCCCTCTTTTCTTCTTCGGAGGTTGATCAGCCCCCGTGGGGTCCAGCTGTGGAGCCGCGCGGGGGGCACGTGGTGCCCTTGGGGTCGCCGGCGCCGTCTCGCCATTCTCCAACTTGACCTTCTTTGGGCGACCACGCTTCTTCTTGAGAGGCACCTCAGTCCCATCTTCAAGGATGATGGTATCGCCCGGCTCCGGTTCCATGGTCAGTCTGCAACGAGCTTCGCTCACTGCGTCTGCCTTTGCTTGCCGGCTCAGCCGGTTGAGTTTATGGGTCGAAGGAGCGATAAGCGCTTAGTTAAGCATTAAAAGAAACTCGATAAAATTCGACCATTAGTCCAAAATCCGTGTTTTTGTGTGTCGGACTTTATGTCGCCTATAGGGACTCGAGCCTTCGACCCAATTATAGGAGAATATTTAAATATGTATATTTGTCACCAAACTCAATCCCAGAAACTGTAGAGTCGTATCTTAGATTCGTAAAATAGTCAAACATCTTTAAAAAAGTTAAACGTCTATTTATCGAAATGTGCTTGTGCAATAAGTACAACAGCAATTTGTTAAGAAACTGTTAATATTGCCTGGTCACATACACCAGCAGGAGTGTACAATATACAAATATGTGTCCAAAAAGTGATCGGAATTTGTTTCCAATAGCCTGATATACGAACCTATCTGTACAACTCTACAGTCACCCGAACTAAATTCTAACCAGAATTGATAGTTGTCCAAACGATTGCTTTATATATGAACTATAAACCTTATCCTTTATGCAATAACTTGCTTTTTAATTTGTAAGGCAATAGTTTGTACAAATACGCTTTAAAATACGCCAGTACTTCCCGAACATAATAGGATAAGCAGAACAACTTCAAACATATAAAGCGTGACGCAAGAATACCAAAGTGTATCATAACGGTACTAAAGGTACTCAATGACATTTAGATATAATTTCAAGTTAAAGTATTTCATCATTAGAATTACGGCACATGATTCCTTTTATTATAACACAAACCCCTCACTGATGGCAAAGCCTTTCCTTAGGATTCTAAACTTAAAAAAAACCAGCCGTATGTATGTATTTTGATAATCAAATTTAGGTTCACGTTCGTATTCACGTCAAACTATATATGCCGAAGGTGTTCTAACTAATCACATTTCAATAACATAACGAAAAAAAACAATAAGCAACTTTCTAATTTGAATACTGTTTTATGAAATATTGTTTGTTAGTTACGATTAATGGTCATACGATCGTGCTTTATATTTAAGGGGTAGACAGGGAGAGGGGTATTGCACCCACAATTTACTAGGTATGTATATATACCATGACAGTGACAAAGAGAATGAACTCCCTAACGAGGTTTTCCCAAAAGGACTACATTATAGGGTTCTCCAAAAAAGGAGTGAATAGGTTTCTTATGGGTCGGCAACGCGCTCGTGATGCCCCTGGTGTTGCAGGCGCCCATAGGCTACGGTAACCGCTTACCATCAGGCGGACCGTACGTCTGTTTGCCACCGTTGTAGTATAAAAAAACAGGCGTACCGTCCGTCTGATAATAAACGGTTACCGTAGCCTATATCCATATGAACACGGGTCTCCTCCAAATATTTTGGAGGGAATTAACCCAAAAGTTTTTCGTCTCTTAAAGTCATGAAACCACAGTAAATATGCCCGGTTGATGGCAATTCACTCATCCCTTATTACATGTCACCTTAATGTAGCAGGGGAATTGTTGATTTGATGCACCTGTGCCTACGGGGAAAAAGACGTGGTGTAATATTTATACTCATTGTTCTGTTGAACAATGAGTTCGGGGATTCAATCAATCATCATCAATATAAAACGTCCCACTTCTGGGTATGGGTCTCCTCCAAAGAATGTGGAGGGAATTTAGCCTACCATACCATGCTGACCAGATGGGTTGGTATAGAGTTTTGTTTAGAATTTTCCTTTTCTCGCAGTGCTCTTGTTACTTTATCCATCCCCATGTCCCATAGTCGCCTTTTACAACACCCACGGGTTGGAATGGGTTAGTGACATGTATTCTTAATCCGTCACTACACGCCCTACGAAGTTAAATCATATGAAATACAAAGAAGGCCAAATATTACTCAGTATTTTAAATAGAAAGCTACCCACAGTTGTATACACCCTACACATTTCTATTAGTGACATAAGATACAGTTTAATCTAAAGTTAATCAACATTAACAGTAAACTACAATGTTTAGGCAGCGTAAGTTACCTTCTGGTTTGGCTGAAACAATTGGAGAATTTGAAAATAAATCGGCTATAAGTTCAATATTAAACAAAAAACTAAAATTCTTCTAATTGGGGCATGCTATTCAGAAATTTTCAGATGAGAAAAAAAAAAACTTTATATTTTACTTTTTTTTTTAATGGGAAATATAAGAAAACAGTGTCACATTTGATTATTTCTAGTTTATTCGTTAGATTGATTTATATTTAATCTGGTGATTGCAATTTGGTGACTTATCTATAAATCTGTTGAATCTAAATAAAGCAGTTATCTGGGGATCTATCCTACACAAAGCCAGTTGCAGTCGGCAGTAGATTGCTATCCAAGCTCTCTAAAACAAGTGGCTAATGCTTCAAGCGTGTGCGCTTCCGACCATTTGTCTCGAAAGGGTTGATTACAAATGCCATATCTACTCTTTTACCCCTTAGGGTTGCACGACATCTAGTCGCACCGAATCGCATTTTTTTATACTTCTACTTTTTACCGGACTGACAGGAAGGGTATTGTTTTTCGCGCGTATCTTGTATGTTTGTAAATTTCTTTCTTCCAAACGGCTGGATGGATTTCGACAATCAAGATATCCTTAGATTCTTCTCAAAAACCCAAGTGTCCTTAGATTGGTATTATAAAAAAAAAAGACAAAACGGCGGACTTTTGGCGCCAAATTGTAAGAAGTTAATTTTTTTAACCAAACTTATCGAGTAGGTTATCTAAATAAAGGGAATCAAAAGAAGATTACAAATATATACGTATTATGTTATGTATTTAAATTTAATCAGGAATAATAATTACAATAATTGTTCTGTCTTTTTAGTGGGTTATGCTATGTGGGTTATGTTGGCTGATCTGTTAATTTTAGCAGTCGGGTTATTTTATTTTTTTAATTATATTTACTTGTTCTATCACTTAGAACCGTCACTAGAGCGAGATACAAAGTGAGAGCCAAGCGCATCGTGTCGATTCCGTGCGGTCACATTCCCGCTCTCTTTCTCAATAAATGACAGTTCTAAGTGACAGAAAGGGATACAAACATAGTAAAGTGCGATTCCGTGCGGCTAGTTGTGGCCCAACCCTAACTCTTAGGGTTGCTACACACATATTCGTCGAACAAAAAAAAGCCGACCCGAAGCAATTCGGTCGGGGGTTGATTCGGTTCGGCACATTATTCAATTCTGCAGTTTTTGTTGAACGAAAAAGCCGATCCGTAGCAACTACTATAATACTTTCGGCGTCGTTCGGCTTGTGCCGATCGGGTAGTTCGTCTAGCTAAAGCCGAGCGGCATTTTTTCCCGAATATTCATCCACATATAATCGTTTTTATCGAAAGGCAGTGCCGATTAATGTCGGCCCGAATATGTGTGTAGCAACCCTTACCTACCTTTACATATAGATATATACATATATATAGATCACGCCTCTTTCCCAACAGACGCGTAGGCAGAGACTATTTCCTTCCACATGCTACGATTCTGACATACATCTTTCGCTTCTTCAACATTCAATCAAATATTTTCATACATTGTATCTTCACCTTTGTAAAATCAACATTAAAAGAAGTAAAAATAAAAAATGGACGATAATTTTTTCATTGACAATATTATTTGGGTATTTTTTTGTTCGAAGATTTATAATTATATAAGTACACCCTTGCTTGGTGTAGAGTTAACTATAAAGTTTCTAACCCAACCAGAGATTCCAAACTGACTCTTAAATTATAGTGTCGATATCCCTATCTCGAATATATTATTTATTTTATAATGTCTGGAATACTTAAATATAAAATTTAATTGTATTCCAGACCAAATATTGTCTTATTCGACACGACCCTCCCCGTGATAGACAGACTACACACCTGCGTATCTCCATCTCCTCTTGCGGTCTCCTGCTGGTGTTATCAGGGAAGACCAGCTCTCCCTCTTCAACATGCGGTACCAGACCGTTCAGGTAGTCGCGGAACTTCTTGAGCGCCGCGTAGAAAGGGACCTTGTCTGCTGCGCGAGGGAGCTGCGCGCATCGGGCTGATGATGATGGCATTACCCACATATACTGTTGAACAATGGAAGTAAATTGTTAGTCTTGGATTGCAAGAGGTACTTAGGCAGTTAAGGCGCCAACCACACCACTCCGGCAGTCTGCGTTCTACGTTTCGCGCTTTCACTCGCGTACATAGCAACTGCGGTCTAACTGCTTTTGGTGTGCAGGATTCTAAGCTCGGAACGCCGAACTCAGACCGCTAGACAGCGCGCGGTGTGGCCGGCGCCTAAGTCCCATGTTAAAAGGGTCACAATACCAAACTTCGAATTATATAATTACTGAAGAAAAGATTATGAAGATGAATGACTGTTACTCTTTCACGCAAAAACTTCTAAATGGATTTTGATGAAACTTTACAGTATTATAACTAATACATCAAATTATGACATGGATTAAAAATTAGTAGAAATCCTAGTAAAAAAAGGTCGCTTCTCTCTGTATCTACTTACGCTTAGACCTTCTAAACTACACAACGGATTTTAATACGGTTTTCACCAATAGTTAAGGACCCCACTCACTAACAGTTTGCCGGACGATGACGACCGGTCGGTAAAGCGCGGAAGGTCGTCTATTGGCTACTGCGATTCCGAATAGCCAATGGGCGACCTTCGGCGCTCGATAGTGTGTGGTGCCCTTAAGTGTGATTCTTTAGAATGATTTGGTAGGTATACAATTTAATTACCTACATACCACGCGGACGGAATCTAGTTCTAAATAAAAGTGATTTGATACATGAACGACAGGTACATTCAGACTCACAGTATTTGTCCCGGCTATGGTGTCCGGCTGCTTCCCAAAGCAGAAGTCCTTCTTGCCAGAGAACACCTCGTAGATGAGCTTGCCGTTGAACACCGCCACCTTCGGACGGAAGGTCTGTAACTTCTCCAGGAGTATGGCAGAACCCTCCTTAATCTCCCGTCGGGTAAGGTCTGCGGAACCTTTCGTGGGCCGCGCTACCATATTCGTGAAGCCGATGCCGAAGTTTAATAACTGGAATTAGAAATAGTTGTTTATGTGTAAGTAAAATTCAATAGTGGACGTCGACCAAACAGACTATCAATAATTGGCATGTGATATTAGTATGCTCATATTATTGTACTGTATTTGTATAAATTAACCAGATTTGTATATTTATATATAACTTTTTCTCCATTTTGCACCTACTTCGATCATCTCTTTTTTTATGCTTTATTTTTATAGGATTTCTTCCACATGGACACGTCACCCCATTGTAAGTACCTTATAACTAGCATACACAAAATATTAAATATCTAAAGAACATAATAGAAATTGAATTGACTAAGTATTTGGGTAAACTACTATGTGGCTGCCACATAGTAGTTGCGCAACCTCTGATTTAGGATCTGCCAACACAGATTGGATTAATCCTATATCAAAAATGTTAAGATGAAAATCCTTGATCAATTGTTTTTTTTTTATTTTTATTCCTAGCACAATCCATCAGCAAATTATATTCGATCATCTCTGCATCACCGTGGTTGACTGGTAGGAAATGTCTGTGGCATTAAGTCCCCCATTGTAAATATTATTTGCATTAAGTTTTAAATAAATAAATTGACACATCTTATTACCGACACAATGCCTAGAAGAATGCAAATGTTATAACATGCGTTTTTAGGATATACTAGCTGTCCCGCCCGTACTAGCTAACCCTACCTACATAAAAACTAAAAAAAATTTAAAAAAAACATAAAAACTATCCATGAACTCCAACGAACATTTAAAAAAAAGAATTGGCCAGTTTGGTCCAGGTGTTGTTAAGTTATGCGCTTATCAACACATTTAGCGATTCATTTTTATATTATATAACAAACTCTCTACCGCCTATAAAAGAATTGCCTTATAATAAAAATATAGCTGCCCTTAGATATTGGTTGTTAGAAAACACTTAGGAATTTTTACCTTATAATCCTCATCAGCACTCATCTGCTCCCTCGTAAGCCCGGATAGGTACAAACACTTCCAGAAGTGGTTGCCGGGGCCGGCGTAGTGGTGTCCTTTGTACGCAGCGAACAGTCCAGGGTTTATTCCGATCTAGACAAACAAAAATATTTCGTTATTGGACGAATGGAACAAAAATTAACATTCCCTCTTTAGGGTTGTTTTCTGCTGGTGTGTATTGGTCTTTAGAACTCATTGTGGAGATACAGGAATGAAGGAAACGCTATGCTGGCAGTAAAACAATTAGTTAGACTGTGTTATCTCACTGCTAGGCAAAAGGGTCCTCATGACTTCCATATTTTTCGGTCCAACTCATCTTATCTCCGACAGAATTATAGTTATGTAAAAAACGCTGGGGGAGTTTCACTTACATTCTTCGTGGATTATTATTTATGGGTCAGATGCCATGAGCTGCTTCTGTGCTACGTCGACCAGTTACTGATATATTGTAGCGCTCACACATACACTTAGAATTACTTCTACTAGAATATGGTTTTCCTCACGATGTTTTTCCTTCACCGTCAGCAGCTGGTAAGTCACTTGACTAGTACATATAAATACCACAAAGTTAAATCCACATTGGTACTGCCGGAATGGAACTCGGACCGCATAAGTTACCTGCCGTTCACCTATCCATTCGGCCATTGCTTTAAATTACTTGTAACAACCGCTAGACGACGAGACTGTTATCTAAAATTTAAGTCTCTTGAGCCGGCACAATGATTTTTTTCTTTTGTTTTTATATCTCAACTAGGTTCCGCACGTGGTATCCCTTGCGTGAAATTTCGATTTCTTCAGTCTTTGGTCCGTACTGCACAAAAACTCGTATTTTACACAAAAACCTGAACACTTTGTCATTTATAAACGACTTTAAACACTTTTTTATTGAATTTGTATTTAAAAAATCCTGTTGTCAAAGAATCAAGTAAAACTTCAGTTAGTTACAACCCGGTCGCAAGCGGACGCTACGTTTCGCATCAAAACCAACATGTCTAGAAGCAAAAATAATACCTAGACAACGGACTGAATGAAAAACTGTTGTGGATCGAAGGCCTATACAATGGGTATCATTCAATAAACGTATTACAATGTTTTTAAAGAATTTAAGAAAAGGAAGAATACAGATATATTATTGTGTGTACATTTTTCTGGAATTGTGCCCAGCAAATTTTGTTGTCTTGTGGTTTAATAGGACACTGCGAGTTATAGATTCGACCCCCACACGTGACAAACATTTGTGTGTCATAAAGTTGTTTTTTCGTCTTCCAAGTCAGACCATGTTAATAAGTTAGTTTGTCCAACGCAAAGCAAATATATATGCTCTTAAAAAACCGTACGTGCCTAATCGGAGGAAGTGCTTAGTGGTCTTATTTAAATATTATGTATCTTAAATGGAGTTCCGCAAAGTAATGCCTAATTCTTGTCATAATAACACATCAGTTTTATTCACCCTAATGATCTGTGATTCAGCGTGGCCTAAACCCTCTGAGCTCTCTAGATAGAGGAGAGCAGACCTGAGCCTAGAGGAGGGGCCCATGTCCAACAGTGGACGTCCTACGGCTATAGACGAGTGTAATTTAGCAGGATCGGACCCCAGGGCAAGAAGTTTCAAGCATTTAATTAAATGTAATTAAAACAGCACTATTGCTTGAGCCACTTAGAACATTCTGTGATCCTTTCCAAAGTGTATGTTTTGTAAGTTGTCCTATTAATAAATAAATAAATTTATCTGTCTATCTATCCGTGCCATCGTAGCTCCATAACCGAAGGTCTGATTTTTACTCGATGGATAAATGATAAAAGCTGTTAAAAACGGTGATCATACTCACAATGATGATGTCGAGGTTTTCAGCGAGGTGGTCGGGCAGCGTGCGCCGGGAGACCTCCTCTTCACTCATGCCGTTGAAGCGGTCGTGTTTCTTCCTTTCCTTGATAGGCCGAGGCACCATCGTCCCGTCCAATATGCCGTCCGCTTTTATCTCCATGCTGTGAGATAAAAAGTTACGTTTTATAATTAGTTATACAAGGAAAATGGGACACATATTAGACATAATGTAACAAATGGATGATTTTAGATTTCAATTTAAAATCAATTATTGTTACTCGTTTAAAATTTTAAAAGGTTAAATTACGTTAAACTTTTGTAGCCATTTAAATAGACATACACAAAATGAATTCAGTCTGATATATTCTTTCCTTTCTATTTAACAATCGATTTTATTTATTTGTTTACGAGCTGCGTTTATAACTACAGATTTTGAACGTATCAGACGCGTGCCGTATCCGAAAAAATATATTCTTTTATACAGTTTGTATCAACTCATTTATATGTAGAGTACTGTGGCAGCAGACACGGAATGACAAAAGCTGTCAAAATCACTGGGCAAATTTTTTCGAATTTCGATAATTTTAATAGCGAAACCATGTGTAAGTGGCAGCAAGATATATAAACTCCCGGACTACATCTAAGCAGAGACTGGACGTGAAGTAAAGAGATATGTATATAACCACGAATTAACGGCATTAATTGCAGCTTGTATCATTCTGAATTTCTGATACATGAACTATATCACTGCTAAGTTCATCAAAATCTGTTCAGTACTTTTTGCTTGAAAGAGTAACAAACATCAATATTCGCATTTATAACAGTAGTACGATACGATGGGATATATGACGCAGGCAAAGCCACAACCGAGTGCTTGATTAGTGAAAATCCAAGAATAGATGTCACCACATCCCGTGGGTAGTAGAAGAAAAAAAAAATGGCTCCATCACTGATTGAAACGATCTCCCTGCCAAGTGAACTCATTAAAAACTCTATTGAGGATATTATAAGTACCACATATTATTTTTGAATTGTCATTAAGATTTTATGCCTTACAAACGCTGTGACAAAATTGGGCCATTCTGAAACGCTACACGGGTTGACGAGTTCGACGTCAGTAAGGGCTTGAACACAAAACTGAAATACGAAGTCGCTCGACGCATCGCAAGAACTTGCGAATTTATACGCATCGCACATTCCAGTGACGAAACGGGAGACGCCTTGCCGCACGAAATCGCATCGCAACGATTTCGCAATTTTGTGTTTATGTTAGTTGCCCGTGTGCTTGTAATTTCTTTGCGGATTATTCGTTAATGATGTCATATATTGTTGATGTGGTTGGTTGTTTAGTTTCGACCTTCAGGATTTCAAATACAAATACTAGTTCGATGTCAGATTAAGGGCTTGAACACAAAACAGCAATGCGACATCGCGCAACGCATCGCAAAAGCTTGCGAATTGATACGCATCGCACATTCCTGTGACGAAACGGGAGACGCCTTGCCGCACGAAATCGCATCGCAACGATTTCGCGATTTTGTGTTTATGTTAGTTGCCCGTTTGCTTGTAATTTCTTTGCGGATTATTCGTTAATGATGTCATATATTGTTGATGTGGTTGGTTGTTTAGTTTCGAGTTCGACCCTCAGGATTTCAAATACAAATACTTTATCACTTTAATTACAAATACCTTTCATTATTTGTATCAATAAGACTTAAGATACACAAAATTATATTAAGGCGGACTTAAAACAAGTCATTCTCTACCAGTCAATACAAGATGGCAAAAATTGGAAAGGAAGTATGCAATATTTTAAAGCAACACTTACACTATATATATAAGATATGGTGACTGAATGGATAGGAACCCGTTCGAGTTCGATCCCGGCCGGCACTACCAATGTGGATTCCACTTTGTGGAATTTATATGTACTAGTCAAGTGATTTACCATCTGCTAACGGTGTAGGAAAACATCGTGAGGAAACCCACATACCCTAGAAGTAATTCTATGAGTATGTCTGATCCACCAACCCGCACTACGCCTACGTGAGTAGATTATGGCCTAAACCCTCTCAGCTCTCTCGTTAGAGGAGAGGAGACCCGAGCCCAGCAGTGGGACTTATTGGGTTGCTAATGATGACTTGCACTAGGGTCAATGGTCTATGTTTGAAACGGACTCTGCAAACATAATTATAACTAAGACCGAGATTCTGAACATCTATTTGTACTTTTAGTCTGTGATACAGGAATTTTCCTAGTGCACGCATCCAAATTTATATAATACTTAGAACTCACGCGGGGTTTCGCTACCGTCGTTCTTTATTTGGCCACTGCTCAGTTCCTTTTGGCCGTAGCGTGGTGTATATAACCTATGTTACTCAGTGATAATTAAGCTTCTAACGGCAAAAGAATTTTTGAAATCGGTCCAGTAACTTTTAAGTTTATTCGTTATATACAAAAATACAAATATTTCCTGTTAAAAATATTAATGTAGATTATCCGTGTAGTGACGGATTAAGAATACAAAATGTCACTACCCCATCTCAACCCGTGGGTGTCGTAAAAGGTGACTAGGGGAGTAATCTTATGCAGACAAGAGAACTTCAAGAAAAGGAAAATTCGAAACAAACCCTATACCAACCCATCTGGCCAGCGTGGTATAGTAGACTAAATTCCCTCCACATTCTTTGGAGGAGACCCATACCCAGAAGTGGGACGTTTTGTATTGATGATGATTGATTGAATCCCCAAACTCATTGTTCTGTTGAACAATGAGTATAAATATTACAGCACGTCTTTTTCCCCGAAGGGGTAGGCACAGGTGTATCAAATCAACAATTCCCCTGCTACATTAAGGTCACATGTAATAAGGGATGAGTGAATTGCCATCAACCGGGCATATTTACTGTGGTTTCATGACTTTAAGAGACGAAAAACTTTTGGGTAAATTTTACTATTGGGGATTTCAGAAACAATGTCATCCCTTCTGGCACTAACAAATCCACCAAAACTAAGACAAGAGAAGATAGTTGTTTTGCAAACAATCACGTCATCATTGTCATAATATTGTACGTACACTGAAACTATCAAAGAAATTTCCAATATGAAAACAAAAACAATGAGAAAATGAATAGAATTTCAACAATTACTTACAATCATTACTTATAATGCTTACTAATATTACAAATGCTAAAGTAACACTATTTGTTTATTTGTTATGCTTATACGCCTTAACCGCTCAACCTTCATGATCTCAACCTATTTACATAGCGATATATTTAGGGCTATTTTTTAAATTATTAAATATTAAATCTCAATTAATTTCTCTTATTTCGTCTCTCTCTTCTTATATTATAATTTCCAATCACTTATCGCATATCTATTGGTTATTTAAAACACATCTAGGTACATCTTTCATCTCCGTTTGTGAAGTCTGAATCAGTACGACATAAAGTCAACTTACTGCCTATTTGTGGAAATATGTAGGACTATTCATCGCTCTTAATTTCCATCTTCAAATACTATTAATATTATAAATGCGAAAGTAAAGAAAGTAGAAGAAATGGTTGAAAATCCTCATTATTTCAACCCATAAACGTACCACTGTTGGGCACGGGTCTCCTGCAGAGAATGTGGAGGGAATTTAGCCTACTATACCACTTTAGCCAGATAGGTTGGTATAGAGTTTGTTTTTAATTTTCCTTTTCTCGCAGTGCTTTTGTCTGCATTAGGTTACTCCCTTAGTCGCCTTTTACGACACCCACGGGTTCAGATGGGGTAGTGAAATTATGTATTCTTAATCATCTGTAACTACAACGATTCGAATATCCTATATCCCATTAATATTATAAAAGGCAAAGTTAGGTTGGATGGATGGACGACTGTTTGTTACTCAATCACGACAGAACGGTTGAAAGGATATGTATGAAATTTGGCTCTCAGATAGATTATAGTCTCGAATAACACATAAATGTGCTACTTTTTACCAACATGCGAAAGCTATTTTTTCAATAATAATCTGGAAACTAAGACTATTGACCGATAGATGGCGCCACATGCCACAGTGAACGGTAGCTAATACACTTCAACCTAATCCACCAGAAAATAACAATATACAATATCTTCAAAATACAATAAGTAATGCTACAAAAACTTCAACTCATAATGCAGCGAATAATGAAATCTAAAGAACGGCGCACTTTCATTTCTATAGAGTCCTCTTAACAAATTATATAATTTGGTTTGGAATGAGGTTCGTTCAAGTGCCGAGTATAGGTGTGTTCGCCGCCTTCGGTTGTTGGTACGGTCGGGTCACGGTAACCCAGTGGCCGTCTCTAGCCAACACCAGACACCATTGTTCCATAACAAAGTGCATATAAAACCGTGCAACACATTTGCATTTGTCATCGTGAAAGCCATATTGTCACACTGTCTGGCTCCGTTCATGTCTAACTCGTTTTTTCTTTAAGTTTTTCTATTGCATTTTACTTTCTAGAGGCCCCCTGTTGCAGCAACGTGCCGGTGCTATGTATAGAAAATTCGCAAAGCGTCTGTGACCCAGTAATCGTTTCCACGATCTCCGTTTCATTAGCCACCGTCCACATTGTCTGAAACTTACATTATAGTAAACGTTCACAATAGTAAAATATCATTAGTATGGTTCATGTTATAATATTAACAAGTCGAAAGTTGTGGCGGAGCGTCGCGAATCAGTTTGCACGTTGTGCCCTAAACAAATAAGACTGCGTGGCAAATGTAGAAAAGCGAAAATGATCAGCTTTCCGTTTCAACGAATCCACCTTGATCTGATTATTTCGCTCGGATTTTTGGCTAGCGATAGTGCGGCAGCGGTTCCGGTACAGAAATACTCCGGCGACGTAAACACATCGGGGCTCGCGCACGCAGGCGCTGTTCGCTTCCCAACAACACTTACACAGCATCACGCTTCATTAACGCGTCTTGTTGACGCCGACGCTATCAGTGTCCACGTCTCATTGCTCAATGCGCAA
Organism: Laspeyria flexula; assembly: GCA_905147015.1. Taxonomy (NCBI): domain Eukaryota; kingdom Metazoa; phylum Arthropoda; class Insecta; order Lepidoptera; family Erebidae; genus Laspeyria; species Laspeyria flexula. The sequence goes on from LR989974.1 coordinate 1,762,387, forward strand.
ACGCACGCACTCATACCGTAACCGAATGCTAAACTTGACACGATGATTACACGTAACATCATCACTGCGTGCCTAACGATCTCTGATTAACATTAACAAGCTGCTTTCAGATATGAAAGAATTTTATATACTTGCTTTACTTAGAAACCATGTTATAAATCTTACTATGCTGACAGTTTGGAAAATATACGATTAGGAGTTTTTCGAAACCGACAACAACTGAAGAAACAAAGTACATCGATGTCTAAATAATTAGTGTTGATCATAACAACGAATTGGAGGAAAGGCAGTGAGGTAGTTTCTTCAGGACTTAAAAGAAGACAGCTGTTTGTCCCACATACTCATGCTTAATAAAATAAATCATAACAATAGCAACCTATTTTTATCCCCGAAATAGGACACTGAAATCCCATGGAAAGCCTAACCTATTGTATTGCAACTCGCAACGAATTTATTCAGAAGTTTAGTTTAAAACATTGATATATACAATTTTTTTAGTAAGTTATTGTAGATTGTAATCATTCATCATCATCATCATATCAGCCCAACGACGTCCACTGGTGAACATAGGCATTGATTGTAACCATTACTTTTGATTAATTTAAAATAAAAAAGTTAAGAATACGAAAAATGTAAAAAGCCTTTAGTTTCGGTTAACAACTAAATCATCCAGTTTCATTATCAAATAAAAACTTGTTTCACATACAGATACAGAATCAAGTTTTGATATTTAGCCTATGTGATACTTGATTGACAGATTTTTGATGTAACTATACTAAATTTTATAAAGCTGAAGAGTTTGTTTGGTTAAATGCGCTTGTCTCAGAAACTACTTGTCCGATTAGAAAAAAATATTTTATTGTTAGATATCCTATTTATCGAGAAAAGCTATGGGAACATCACGCTACGAGCAATAGGAGCTGAGTAGTAATCCGTGCCCTTGTCTGCAAGTAGTTTTAAATTTTGTTTTATTATTTGGGGGGAGGGTTTACTAATTTTTATATTTTTGATATGATTTTGATTTCTTTTTTGTTGTTTGTGATCGACTACTGCACCGGAGTGCAGGGTGAATAGCCAATGTACAAAAAACATTTTTGCTTATTTTTGATCCAACTAAAAAAAAAGTAAGAGTTTGACAGTATTATGAAATTTCATATTGGTTGAAAAATGATCTTTCCTTCAAAGTAAAGTCAAAGTGCGGTCTATGAATCTGGACTTTAAGCACACTTGCTATTATAAGCATTGGCGATCGGCGATTTTGCAATTTATATTTTATATTTTGCAGTTTTTTCGTGCTCTACTCTGCGTTCCCTCGTAGTATTCAAATCGTTCTAGAGATTCTATCGCTGATTTTGCCTTCTAAAAAGTAGCGTTTGTGTGTCTATGTATGGCCCACAGATAGTTTACAAGTTTCTTATCTACCAGCGGTGAAACAGCTTCTTAATCTTTGACAAATATCTCAAAATTTTGCGACTTTATTTGATATCTATGCTAATGCAATCATCAATAGGAACGGTAGCCGCTTACATTCCACAGTGCATTCTCTATAATTTTGCGCGACTGACGCAATACACACATTTAGTAAACACACGATATTAGGTACTGTCTATACTTAAGTGATAATAGTTTCGAAAGCAAGTTATTAGCATTAAGTCGAACGGAGCTTCGCTCCCGTCATTCTTTACTTGGCCACTGCTCAGCACCTATCGCCCGTTGTAAAAGGTGTAATCATTTAAGAAAATAGCTGCGATTAAATAATAAAATCGAAAACCACGAGATATGACATTAAATAGCGACGTTGCCATTCATCTGTGTGAACCAACTTAACCTAACCATTCAACTAAAATCTAAAAAGTGTCTAAAACAGCAAACAACTTAGTATACTAGAACTCATAAAAGGACGTTGAACTATTAAGAACTTAAGAACAAACAGGTTCGTGGCTAGATTTTTTGTTTAATTAACATAGCATCACGCCTTTTCCTTGAAGGAGTAGGCAGAGGAGCATTACACCCAAATTTTGAAAGATATGTCATCATCATCATCATTTCAACCCATAAACGTCCCACTGCTGGTCAAGGGTCTCCTCCAAAAATTTTATGGAGGGTATTTAGCCTACTATACCACGCTGGCCAGACGGGTTGGTATAGGGTTTGTTTCGAATTTTCCTATATGTAGATATGTCATAATCTCAATTAAATAGGAGGCGAGCCTATTGTCATAAAGCGGGCACATTTACAGACTACGGGCTCATACTGAGAGAGAAAAACCATGCCATTTTTTGATGAAACCATAGATCAATATCCTCTTGCGTTGCACCACCAAGGCGGCTATTTTGTTTGTCAAGCTGATTTTTTTAGGAAACTACCCCTTCATCTGGACTTTACAAACATACAATTGTAGAGCTCTACACATAAAAGTCACTAACCAGCCGACATATTTGTCGCCAACAAAATTAAATGTTATACATACATACACATCGATCACGCCTCTTTCCCAACAGAGGGGTAGGGTAGGGTAGAGACTATTTCCTTCCACTTGCTACGATTCTGACATACATCTTTGGCTTCTTCAACATTCATCAGTCTTTTCATGCATTCTCGCCGGTTGAGGGTACCTAAACCTGATCTGTCCCTTCTTTAGAACGTCACCTATTTGGTCATGGAACGTTCTTCTAGGTCTTCCCCTTCCAACGTTTCCTTTGACATTCGCCTCATATATTTGTTTTGTCACTCTTCCTTCATTCATTCTCTCGACATGTCCAAAATTAAATGTGATGGGTGCTAGACTGTGTCACCTCTTTTAGTAAGTTAACAGAGGTTTAGTACACCCAGAATCAAACCAACTAATCGCGGACTGTAAAATTATTTTGATATCTCGAGTTCAGTCGCAATTCAAAATCACTACAGACTGTTACTAACTCGTGAATCGTTCTATACCTACAACAAACGCAGTTAAAGGGCATAGGTATTAAGCCACAGTTGTATATAATGTATTGCATCAGTTACAGTATATAGCGCGTGGGCTGTGGTGCCCGGTTGGGTTCCGTGGTGGCGGGGAGACGCGTCGTGTGGAAGTGGGTCGGGTGTCGACGCGCGGATCGCTAATTCGGGCGCAGGGGTCATCGCCCTCACTCACGCACTAATTGTGTCACCATTTACCATACTGCATCACAACCTACCTGACAAATATTATGGGACGTCCACCACCTTACTGTCTTTAATATTGCCAATAAATATTTATAAATTACGTCATGTGACATAAATCAGTCGAGACTGTTTACTATCCGTTCATTCAAATCGAATTATAGTGGTTTATTTTTATGAGGATTTTCACATTGGGATATGTTAGAATTTGCGCATAAAGTTACGTCATTTTAGTTTCAATTAGAAATAAAACTGTCAGTACAATATCAACATTAATACCATTACAATAGAGTTGAAAATAAATAGATCATCTTTTTACCTTTCGCTTTGATACCCTTGCAATCGTAATTGATTGTTAAGGTTATTAATTTTCAACTTTATTCCAATTAACATAATGTCGATTTTATTTTGTATTCGGTGGGTAAAAGACATTAACTTCGTCAGATGTCTTGAGGTCCTAATTTTATGTTGTTAATATTGGCTGTTTGAGGCCAACGTTGGCGGTAGCTAGACCAAGATCAAAAGCACCTGCTGGCTCTAACATGTTGCACCATCTTATGCAAAGGCACGCCACAATTGCAACTATTTTATTTATTTGCATACTGAAATCTATCCGTGTAGTGACGGATTAAGAATACGCAATGTCTTACCCCATTTCAACCCGTAGGTGTCGTAAAAGGCGACTAAGGGAGTAACCATAAGCAAAAGCACGAAGAAATGGAAAATTCGAAATAAAACCCTATACCATCCCGTCTGGCCAGCGTGGTATAGTAGGCTAAATTCCCTCCAAAATATTTGGAGGAGTCCTGTGCCCAGCAATGGGACGTTTATGGATTGTAATAATACTGAAATACAGTTAAATATACTCCTGAGTGTTATAATAACTAAGGTTCAGTTCATCACTGTTAATACTGGCTTCAAGATTAATAGGTGTGTGGAATAATTGTCCCGACTGCCAATATTGGCCATAGACATTGCTCTATAGCCAATATTGGCATTACCGTAAGTTGGGCGTAAAAGAGGCATAACAATTTTGTTCTTTACCAAGCCTTTAGGATATTGGTAATTGAGTTAAAAGTTCTATTGTCTAATAAAAAACAATAATTAAGAAAATGAACTCATCTTCACTTCAAAATGGCGACAAACGATGCTAAGAAAAAAACACAATTAATATTCCCAAAGAAGACTCATTAGCTGCCAAGCAGTTGCTAACGGTGAAATGTATAATAGGACAAGCATCCGCATGCGGTTCGGCCTGCGTGACGCACGGAATATTGTTAGTGAAATGAAATCTATCCCCTGTATTAATCGAAGTCATAGTCTACGTGTGCCAAGTTTTTTCAAAAGCTTTTCAGAAGTTTGGTGTTGAAAGAGTCTTTTAAAAAACAAAAAAATGAAAAAATCGGATTAGTCGCTCGAAATTAGATTTTTTCATACAATTGCCTAATTGGGTTTGGAGGCAGACCTCCACGGCACAAGACTGTTTCTAAGTGCGCGAATTTTGGAAGAATAGATATATTATAAGAAAGTAACCTACGGTCAATGTACTACGCTTTCACTGCTAAACCACTGAACGGATCTGAATGAAATTTGACTTTAAACTCAAGGACCAGTAGAAAAACAATCTAATATGCTATTAATAATGGACTTCACAAGAAAATGCAGATAGATATTAGTATTACTAAATGTGATAGTAATTTGTTGTCTTTTACGGCTAAAGAACTGAACCGTTATTATTTAAATTCAACTTAAAAATAGCCAAACTAAATAATCGTGCTAGATGCAGTCCGCATACAACCGGTCCTATTGAAAGTCTCTTGAAGAGGCCTATGTCCAGCAGTGGACGTCCTACGGCTGATATGATGATGATGAAAAAATAGCCTAAGTCTTGGAAGCTATAGATTCCTTTTTACACATAACACATGAAATTGAGAGCTAATTGCTAGCAACTTTTGAACTCAATAATCTTATGATTATTATCTGAGTTTACAAGTTTCATTTAGCTCGTTATAATTATCAAGTTTTCCCTTAAGATTTACCTTGGACTTTTAATTACAATTTCGCCATTATCGTGGGTATAGCTAATTAGTCTGATAACTTATCCGTGTATAAACGATTAGATGTAATAACGCCGTAAAATTTAGTTTCACTTCATTCATTAACATAAAAGTTTTTAAATTTATTTCATTATTTAATGGGTTGTGTATGATTTTGACCGAAGAATATGGAAGTCATGGGGGAGGCTTTTGCTCAGGATGGATTGTCACAATAGGGATGATTTATATCTAGAACGGGCCGTAACCGTGCTGTGCACAACCGTGGTGTAGACGAGAGTCGTACGTTAGTAAACGTGCCCAGACGGGACATGCATCATGCAATAAACTGCTTTATCATACAAAATGTATTTAATTTAATGTTTCAAATCCGTGACCCGTCTGAGCCGCATACGGCAGGTCTAATATCGTCATCATCATCAGCAACCCATTAAGTCCCACTGCTGGGCTTGCGTCTCCTCTCCTCTATCTAGAGAGTTGAGAGCTGAGAGGTCTAATATAAATCTTCCCATATTATTAACTCTACGTGTATGCTAGCCGTATAGTGACGGATTAAGCATACATAATGTCACTACCCCATCTCATCCCGTGGGTATCGTAAAAGGCGAGTAAGGAAGTAATCTTATGCAGACAAAATGCAAGAAAAGGAAAATTCAAGACAAACTCTATAACGACCCGTCTGGTCAGCGTGGTATAGTAGGCTAAATTCCCTCCACATTTGTTGAAGGAGACCGTGCCCAGCAGTGGGACGTTTATGGGTTGAAATGATGATGAATGCTAGCGGTATTGTACCGCTCGCTCGCTGTACGGAAATCATGAGTTTTGCGGCATCATGGTGGCATCTAATCAGCCGTAAAGAGTAGGTACGCATGATAAAATAACATGACTGTTGACAGACTGCATTTATTGATAGTTATTTAAATTCAATAATTGGTTGAAATGTTTATTGGATATTTACGAAAAATCTTCTCTCTTCACGTCTCTGCATAAAGTTTGAGGATTATTGTTCGAGTTCAACATTCATGCATTCGTGCTGCAAGGGACCGAACAGGACTGTTCAAAATTGTTGATATGTTAGGCTGAGTGTAGCTCAACCCTAACCCAGACAGATTACATTGAAGTATTCTCTAAGAACTTCAAGGTTAATCTCATCACGATTGGCAGACTTGAAAAACTTTTGAAACATTACTACGAAACTTGTCTAAGAATTAAGAAATTCGTTTACATGGAATTGGGTTAGTATGGTATCGTGGAAACGTAGGCATGTTTCTAAGAAGAGCAGTGGGATGGCTTCCGTGGAAAATGAACGATTTAAATACTCGACAACTTTTGTCTAAAGGTAACTTTTCACGGTGCGTGATTTGCACAGACTCATGCACCGCACACCATTGCTAATCTTGCCTGTGCTTCTACATAATACAATCTTTCCTAGGTTCTTTTTGCGTAAGATCATCTATTTATTTATTAATATATGGACGTTCCATTTATCCGTGTAGTGACGGATTAAGAATACATAATGTCACTACCGCATTTCAACCCGTGGATGTCGTAAAGGGCGACTAAGGAAACGTTATGCAGACAAGATCACTGCAAGAAAAGGAAAATTCGAAACAAACCCTATACCAACCGACCAGCGTGGTATAGTAGTCTAAATTCCCTCTACATTCTTTGGAGGAGACCCTGGCCCAGCAGTGGGACGTTGATGATATGGACGTTGCCGTCGAGGTAAGCTTGGAAAAAGCTGGCGTGATGGTAAGGAAAAATGGGGAGAGCTTTTCCTAGCAGTGAGACAGTACATTATTATAAATAGATAAAAGGTAGGCAAAAAGTATAGTGAGTGAACGGGATGATTCTTCACGACACACTACTCACAGTATTCGATACTGGGCGTATTGTATTCGGTATACAGATAGAGACACCGACTAACGGTTGCTATGGCAAAATCGAGATATTAACGGTGATTATCGTGCGAAAATAAATTTCATGGTACGGACAAACCGGGTGTGTTACCTATCGCACAGCTCAGAACAAAGAATTTTGTGGCAATATTGATTTTTCACTTGTTACCACGGCTGCTTTCAGAACTGTTCGTAATGGTACGAGACTTGTCATTGACGAAACCATTACTTATAGAGACAATTGAATTCTTCTCAATGAAAATTATATGTATAAATCGTACTATCAATGTAAAACAGATATTGAGATACATTTGTCAGGCAATGTTTTATCTTCTAAGTATTATGGTTCAAAATTGAAAAACTCCATTCCTCTAAGAGTGCCTATAATACTTTATAATATATCAACGATTGCTTTTCGTGAAATACCATCAAGTATTTCTCCAACATGTCTTACGTTTAAGTCAGTTTTAGTTAGAATGTCGAAATCAATCACGTTACAGAGGCACGGAGCTTAAAATTCGACTCACAGACTTTTTTGGTTACCAGAATAAATTGATCCTTTGTTAACAAACAATTCTATAGAGCTGAGGGTCAAATAGTAATGGTATATAGAATACTGTAAGTAATACAATAGCTTACCCATTCTCGTCTTTAATTTTCTTCTTTCTGCCTCTTTTCTTGGGTTGATTGAGCATCATTTGTTGCGGATGCAGCATGTGGTGGTCGTGTGGGTGGTGCTCGTGCTCATGATGCATGTGTGGAGGCACGGCGTGGTGCTGAGGCGCCGCCAACATCGCACACATCGCCTCCTCCTCAACAAACGAGTAAGGGTCCTCACATTCACGCTTAATCCCATTATACATATCATCGTCCCGTTTCTGAAGCGGCGCACCATACTGTTGGTGCGCCTGGTGCTGACTCATGTCATACGGCATTTCTGGCTCTCGTTTGAACCCGTAAGGTTCTCCGCCGTATTTGGGGAAAGGGAAGTGTTGGTAGTGTTGTGGCTCTGGTTGGTGCGGGGGAGGTGGCGCCGGTGGTTCGAAGTGCCTGTATGGCTCGGGTTCTGGCTCGTAGTGACGCATGAGGGGCTCGTAAGGCGGGTCGGGCGGCGGGGAAGGCTCGGCGGGCGGCGCGGGCGAGCCCTCCGCGCTCGAGGGCTTGCGGCGCGCCGCCTCGCCGCTGTTACTCGTCTCGTACCCGTCGTCTTGGTTCTCCGTCGGCTTCGGCTTCTCCTCGCCCTCCTCCCTGGAAACACACAACATTATTACATTGTAGACTAATCATAGTACAGACCCCACAACCATTAAGACAACATGTGATCGAATTCAAATTCATGGATTATTTGCGGACGATTCACTCAAAATGGAAGACTGGCTAGAATTTAGGGTATCTTTTGAAAGCCCTCGAACGCAATATATTTATGTACTCTTATTGTAATAACATACGCCACTTAGATATATAATAACAGAAAACACAAAATGACAAAATATAAGTACAATGGGCGGGTCCTATCGCTAACAGCGATCTCTTCCAGACAACCTTAGGATGGATTTGTTGGAAGAGTAATGGTAGTCTGGTATAGGTACAGTACAATATACATACATAATACTTTGTACGATATCACGCTATGTGTTGTAGGTTCGATTTCCATGAGATAAACGAACATTTACTCCAATTCTGGGTTTACTTTGTATCCAATTATAATTTTATTCCCTCGCAATAAATTTCTCATTACTGCGGTTTTGAAAAACAGACAAGCGCCGCACGGTATCGAACCTAAGGCATGAAGCGAACAGGTTTAATCCACGATTAATCAAATAATGAGATCAATTACACGGATAACTGCTACAAAACTGGCTTGTAATTTAGGCTCCAGCCCAACTTACTAGTACATAATTAAAGTGAAAGTCAAAGGACTTAATCCCGTGCAGGCAACTCTCGGAAACTGGTCAATTTAAAAATAAATAACACGATCGTATGTTAATTTATAAGTACAATTGAAAAGCTACCGAATTTAACTGTATTTTAATGCTTAAATTATTATTACTATGTATGTAAGTGGATAGTGATAGTGCTGTGGCGGAAATTGGGTTAGGCCTATGTTTAACAGTGGACGTCATTGGGCTGATATGATGATGATGTAAGTGGATTACATATTTGTAATTTATACTTATCTATACTAATATTATAAAGCTGAAGAGTTTGTTTGTTTGAATGCTAGGATCTCAGAAACTACTAAACTAGTCCGATTTGATAAAATCTTTTAGTGTTGGATAAACCATTTATCGAGGTCCATTAACTTAACGCTACTGCCAAAAGGAGTTAAGCAGTGCCCAAATAAAGAACGACGGGAGCGAAGGCCTCCACGACTCCTAGTTCTTTATAAAAATCAAATGTCTTAGACCATTATGAAGGGGTTTTCTCTGCTTTGGTAGAGTCCGGGCATAAGGGTCAGAGCACACTGACGCAGATTCGAAGCGCATCGACGCATGTATTTACAAATTAACATAACGTAGGTAGTAGGTACACAAAACTCCATAACGCAAAGCAGATATTAACGAACACGCGCGACCAACTTGCTAGTTCATTACACAGCTGTTGATTGAAATGGTCTTTATGACAATAAATTAATATAAAAATATTATTTTATACTTGTATTCATCACTTCAACCGATAAACATCCCACTGCTGGGCACGGATCTCCTCCAAAGAATGTGGAGGGAATTTAGCCTACTATACCACGCTGGCCAGACGAGTTGGTAGGTATAGTTTGTTTTGAATATTCCTTTTCTCGTAGTGCTCATGTCTGCGTATCTGTATGACACCCACAGGTTGAGATGGGTAGTGACAGTATTAATTTAGTATACGTCTACGTCATGCATTATTCGTTTCGTTTGGATCGAATTGTACTTACCGATCGTGGTCACGGGCTGACTCAACCTCTCTCACCGATCGGTGCAATCGGTGCAAAACGTCGGGCAAATAAATAAGGTATTTACTATTCCTGTTACTATCCGTGACGTAGACCCGTTTTATAATAATAATATTCTACCACATTCACACAGCGCCATCTAGTCCCAAATTAAGCAATTATATTTGCTTGTGTACTAAACAGTTGATATAATACTTAATTTTTTTTTTTTTGTAAATACATAGGTACATATTATAGATAAATTATACAAAACAAACCTTCATGCTCATTACATAAAGATTTGTCCTGGGTGGGGATCGAACCCACGACCTCCGGCGTAGCAGTCAGGGTCACTAACCACTAGACAGGCAACAGGCCAGTCAATAATTTAATATGTGTCCAAGTCGCGAAAGTTTAAAAGTTTTACTGACTGTATGTATAAGAATAAGTAAATCTATTATCCGTCACTAAACGCAGGATAATAGCGCCCGTAATATAAGCATCTGGCAACACCACTTGATCAATGAGAAACAAAGTATTTAATAGGTGCAATTGTTATGTTGTTACATTGAACGTCAGTATCAGATTGTAAAGGGTATTGTGAAAGTAGTGTCTCTTTTTTATTGTCAACGATTAGTTTGCGTCGTGTAAACCAACTGTACGGTAAGTAAATTTAATAATTGGTAAGTATGTTAAAAATTGCAGGCGGCACACGCTCGCTGTGGCGTAAATTAGGTGAGGTCTGTGTACAGCAGTAGATGTCGTGGGGCTGATTATGATGTAAAGTGAAAAAAAAAATGTTTTTATTTTTATTTTATAACTAGAAGTCGCGCGGGGCTTCGCTCCCGTCTTTCTTTTTTTTTTGACACTGCTCAATTCGCATTGGCCGTAGCGTGATGTTATATAGCCTATAACCTTGCTGGATAAATGAGCTATCGAAAACAAAAAGTATTTTTCAAATTGGAGCAGTAGTTCCTGAGATCATTGCGTTCAACCAAACAAACAAACAAACTCTACAGCTTTATAATATTACTTTAATAAGTTTCTACTTTATTAGAGCTTTAACTCTGCGTCAGTGTGCCTAGGCCCTTAGTGATGTATAAAGAATGTGGTGTCGTGATGGTCGCTTGATTTGTGGCCTCGGATCATCGTTTTGTTTTGATAAATGTCTTGTCTTTGGATATCAAATAATGAGTAGAGGCATAACGTCTTCAGTCACGCAAATTTAAGTTACTCTCACGCAAATTCCTTGGATAGACACCGAATGTAGATAACAAAAAACTGTATCGTAATTATCTTATTATGTTTTTTTCTATCAAGCTTATGTCTCATTAACTCGGTAGTTATTTGGTCGTCGGTTCGAATCTCCGGCTGGATTAATTGGTTATGATATTGGCCAATTTCTACACTCAGAAGTGATACTGAGAATTTTACAACGCGACGGCAAAATCATTAACCCAGGTTTTCCTACACAGAAGTCTTACACTCGGTACTGTACCAAAGTAGTTAGTTAGAAATAGTTAAATATAATATGCATAGTAAAGTAACACAGATATAAGTTAAGACCGGTTCAAGAAATTTCCATCGTCTGTTTAAAAGAATAAGGTTCAAAATTGCCCAGAGAAATTTTGCATCTTATAACTTTATCATCGGAAGTGCGATATGTGTAACCTAATGAGAGCCACCTGTCGCCTATTAGGTTGAACAGAGAAAACAAAGCGTCAATTGTTTTAATCAAAACACAGTTTAATAGACTAGGTACCTCCTGCCCGCGAGGTCAGCAGCGTCTTATGTCGATAAAAAGTATGTCTATAAGTACCTATGACATTCTCCAAGTCCTTAACTATCTTTATTACAAGAAAATCTGGAGCCGATATTGTCTAAAGCTGTAAGGTTCCAGCGATCATTACTCCCACGTACATGCAAGCTCTGAGGTGAACTTCCTAAAGATCTTCCTTCGTAGGCAAATTTGCTGACACTACTTTTCGGATAACCTGTTATATTCTTAACTTGTGACTTTCATAAGTGTTACCTTGTAACCTAGATGAATGATGGAGATTTCAATAATAAAGCGGTGTTTCCTGAGCGCTATGACCTTGATGTCCTTTTTCGAACGAGATTTAAAGAGAACTATCCTCTCAAGGTAGGCAGCGGCTTGGCTATGCACCTAACATTGCCAACGTCCATAAGCAGCGGTAACCACTAACTATCAGCTCGTCTGCCACTAACACCAAAAAAATCTATCTTCACCGAAATTCGTATAAAGAAAAAAAACCTTATTAAACCAATAGAAATATTAAACAATTAATATACAAAATGTATGAAAGACGCGCACTCAACAAGAATTATGTATATGACACCGCGACGCCATCATGCCATCTCAATGAAACAGAGATATAAAATTGATCGTAACAACGCGTTCAATCAAACAAAAATTGACCTAAAACACAAAAAGATAAGGTTCAAACTCGTTTTGGTGTTTAGAACAGCTGATCACAAATAGTCGGATATTATTCCGTATGTAATAAACATAAGCCCGGGTTGAATGGAGCTCATTCATAAAACTTCAGTTGAATTATTACCAAGTAGCAACTACTTACTATTAATGGTTCGTAGTAAACAGAACTGTTATATTGGTATACCATTAACGTAACCATTTATTATTTGTTGTTTTTTTTTTTACCTTCACGTGAATAACTTCGTTTCTTTGTTTAGAAACAAGATCAATTATTTTGTATTTCAATCGATTGATTCTACGGTTGAGTCTTTTGTCCGCTGTTTTGTTATAGGATTGTTATACAATGTTTAGTGACGGATTTAACTGTGTAGTGATTCAGAATACATTGTCACTACCCCATCTCAACCCGTGGGTGTCGTAAAAGGCGCTTAAGGGAGTAACCTTATGCACACAAGAGCACTGCGAGAAAAGAAAAATTCGAAACAAAGCCTATACCAACCTGTCTAGCCAGGGTGGTATAGTAGGTTACATTCCCTCCATTATCTTTGGAAGAGACCCATGCCCAGCAGTGGGACGTTTATGGGTTGAAATGATGATACAATATTTCTTAAAGAGGACTCTACGTTCTCAAAGGGAAACAAAAATACAATTACAATATTTAAATAACAAATCATTTGAGACTTAAATTTTATGTCACATACTCATACTCAGCTCCTATTTTTCGTAGCGTGATGTTATATAAGACTTAGTATCTACCTCAATCATTGGTATTCAACACATTCAAACCAGGTTACTGAGAATAGTGTGTTCAACTAAACAAACAAACTCTTCAGCTATAATATTAAGAAAGAACACAGACTTGTAAAGAAGTATAAATTATGTTGAACTCAAAATTAGTCCCAGAATTTTAATCACTCTGAGTTAGTACCGAGTCGTCACTGTTCCGCTTCGTCATCAAACATTTTTTCCATAGTACAACTCCTCATGTTGTCGTTTCTCAATTAAATTTTTATTTTTTTATTTAAAAAACTTCTTGCACAAAATATATGACAAAAGGCGGGCTTAATGCTAAAAGCATTCTCTACATTTTATTCATTGAATATGATATCAATCAAATCCTTCGGTAAAAAAAATTGGTTATTGCAATCAGCCGATTCAAACACATAGCACATGACGGTGATATATTATAACGCCCTTTTACCCGACTGCCAAAAAGGAGGGTAATGTTTTTTACCCGACTGTCAGGACGGGTATTGTTTTCGCGCGTATCTTGTATGTTTGTAAATTTCTTTATTCCCACGAATCTTTCAAACGGCTGGATGGATATTGACAATTAGAGTATCGTTAGATTCGTCTAGAAAACCCAAGTGTCCTTAGATAGGTTTTAAGAATAAAAAGACTTAAACGGCGGGCTTTTGACGCCAAATTATAAGTTAAAATATTTTTTTTAACCAAACCTTTCTACTTTGGTATCAAAATAAAGAGAATCAAAAAGAAGATTACATATATTCAAAAAGAGATTATACATAATTGAATGGTTCCAAATTGTACGTAGTTCTATTTTTCTTTTTAACCAAACCTATCGATTAAATATCAATCAAAATAAAGGGGATCAAATGGAGATTACAAATATATTATATATACTCGTATTACAATAATTTTACGGTCTTTTTAGTGCGTTGCTCTCTGTTGATTTTTTGCAGTCGGGTTATTAATTTTTTTTAATTATATTTACTTGTGTAATGTATTTTTTGTATGAAACTGTGCTATTTTAGCTCTTATGTAATCGGGGACGAGTTTTATTGACATTTATCAGACACAATTCCAGACTCAAGCCGATACTGAGAATTTCGCGAGGCAAAGAAATATCACATTTAACAGAGAAAAACCCAGAAAGACATATTAATAATAATAATATTAGCATGTTCCACCTGTGAACCAGCACGGCGGCGACGAAACCGTGGGACTCTACACCGTGCTACCAAAGCAATAAATTTAAATCAAAATCAGTCTAGCAATTTAGCCATGAATAGGTGATAAACAGACACATTTTTGCATTAATATTTCTCACGAATACACTAAAATTATTTATTTATTTAAATATTAAGATGTTAATGCTAATTTGTTTCGATAATAATGTTATTAAAACTATATTTATGGCAGTGTTGTATGTCGTGAGAATGTGTCGTTCGTGGTTGTTAGGGGTTTGAGTACACCCCTCGTGTACCACCCCCTGCTGGGGTGAATTGTGTTGCGGCGAGGGGGACCGTCTAAATATTTATAAGATTCAAGTAATACTATCGTTTTGGATACCGTAACATGATTTTACAAAATTAATCGTGATAGATTAAGTAATAAGTAATGAGAGCCTTTGTCTTGGAGGACATTTTAATTATGAAATTCAGACCAATTAATATTTATAATTATTATCATAATTGAATGTGACATTATTCTATGGAGTTTAGTGTTTCATTTGCATCATCTTGCATGTTACAAATTGTTGCTCGTTAAACACAGAAATATAGAGAATGACCTCAGTTTCTTCTTATAGACCTGTCTTTCATCAGTCACTCTGTGAGACAGCCAGTCTCCTGTGAGTCATAGGAGATACATTACTTGACAATGTTTTTCTAAATGTAAGTACCTATTTATAGGGAAATCCGTATAGTCTTAGAATAAGAATACGTACTATATGCCTGCACCTCTTTTCATTCCAAACAAGCTCAAACGGGCTGAAGCGATAATTCATTATACACTTGAACAAGAGAAAAAAATCTGGAAATAAAACCAGCTGGCTAGTATACCTACCATTCTTGTCCTTCCAAGGGACTAGAGGGGACGCGTGCCCAGCAGTGGCACGTAAAGACATTACGTGCCACTGCTGGGCACGCGTCTTGCGATTGCGACTTGCGTTATCACAAAGGAATGTTTTATTTATAAATACTGTCAATTATTATAATTTATAACAAACTGCATCGGTGGCACAACAAAACCAGAGTTCGATTCTCGGGTCGGGCAAAAAAGTAAGTATTAGGTTATTCTACCATTCATCATAATCATCTCAGCCTATTGCAATCCACTGCTGGACATGCCTCACTTAACATGCACGATAACACCGTTATGCGTTTAAGAAGAGGATTCATGAACTCCTTCGTTGTGAATAGTCTGGCAGTTTCATCTTTGTACCTAGTTTATTCACGTCTACCGTATTATAATATAGATATATATATACATATATATTTTAATATTATTATTGTATTTACGCTTAATTATATTATTTACTTATATATATTTAAGTAGATATAATATATTTATATATTATAAATTTAATTATTTATCAATGTATGATTTTTTGCTTAATTTCCTCGTTATTTTTATTTATGCGCTTACTTCAACTAACTCTCTGCATCACCCAAATGGTTGACTGGTAGAGAATGCCTAATGGCATTAAGTCCGCCTGTACATGTTGTGTATGAAGTATTAAATAAATAAATAACATTTGGTCCTCTGCCTTCGGCATCCAGTCAGACGCGGCGACCTTTTTCAGGTCGTCAGTTCACCTAGCTGGAGGGCGTCCTACTCTACGTTTGCCGAGTCGCGGTTTCCACTCCACACAGGACACATTTTTATCTTAATGATATTAGTATTAGGCAGACTTTGGAAATGCAATGAAAACAGTACTGTCTTGCTAAGAAAGAACGACGTATTGACCTTATATTGGTCACAGAAAAAACGCACGTAAGATAAAGCACTTACGATTTATTATTCTATGAACTTTAGGTGCATTTATATCGTTTTTCGTTAGCAAGGCAGAGTAATAGGTTCGCCCAGTATTACAACTTACAAGGGACCTAATATATCTGTTGAAATGTAGGTATGCATGATGCACCAGTCTAACCTTTCCAGCAAAATGACGTAAAAACCTCAAAAAATCATTATACACCTAAACGAATGAAAGATGAATCGAAACAAGGCAAAGTTACCGTCTGAGGCAGAACCATTGCGCTATACTTTATAGGTGCACTATAGATATAGCAACATAACCCTGTGACTGCATGTGCACTTTTACGAGGTTAGTATATAGTTTATAGCGTGCATTATAAGTGCGGGCGGTTAGAACGGTGTCAACGTACTACTGGGACTGCTTGAGACATGGGGATACCAGCAAAAGCTTGCGTATTTCGGTAGATATGGAAGGCTATAAAACTTTTAAGAGTATTTACTATTACTATTCAAGTAAATCCAAATCCAAAAGGTATTATAGCAGTCAAGAGGGTTTTTTGGTTGAACGGACGATGTCAGCATTAGTAGAATGGAAGAAGAACTTTATCCTACAAGTCCGGCAAGCAACAAATTTTATGGACACGAGACGAGAGTTGCATATGATAAACAAGTAATAGACAAAAATTGAATTAATTTTGCATGCTACCTACATGGTACAGTAGGTACCTACACACTTTAAACATGTACTTCTATAACAATATAAACATTTTTGCAACAGTCATTTCGGCAAAATAAACGTTTTGAATTTGAAGAAAAAATACACTAAAAAACTAAAAAACCTAAAGTGCAGTTTCTATGGTCATAGGAAACGTATATCATACAGGTGGAGCCGTGGGCAATAGCTAGTTCTAAAAATTGGCATTCCATTTGCGAATGCGGCAAATCCAAGTTGTTGGTTATTTACATCTCTCTCCTTGTAATTCCACTTTGATGGAGTCCACTCTCCCGCGAGTGATCTCGCAATGTCCCAGGGACGGCACTCGCGCGAGAGGCTAAGTGAAACCGACTTGGAAAGGATCGCAGACGATGCGAGACAAGAAGAAACGAGGCAAGAGCAGCGTCCGACCTAGCCATGTGACGCCAAGAGGCGTACAGACAGTTACTCGCTGCCAAATGTTTGAAAGTGACAGCGAACTTATCTAAATTTCCTTACATTTGACAGCGACATCAAAACCTACTAATTCGAATGTCGAAATTCAGAGTAAGCCCCCAGGCGCGGTTAGGTGATGTCAGTTTATATGGCTAGACATCATCGATCTAAATACTTATTATTAAAACGCAATGTTATCACACCCGGGAATCGAACTAAGTTCCCGCACCTGTGTCTTCAAGGCGTCTATATTTATCAAAACCAGTTTATTGGTTTATGCATGAATAGGTGATAAACAGATATATACATATATTTGCATATTATGTTTATTTAACATGAACACACTAAAATTCAACCATTTTGAATTTTAAATTTCCGACATGCATTGACGATGTTATTCACATGACATAAGAATGTATGGTTTTTATTTTGTGTTTGTACCAACAAAGAAAGAAAATATCCTTACTAATAATAAAAATACTAGTTTGTTTGTTTGTAATTCTTCAACATTGCAACCGAATAATATCGAACCAGAATAGTTGGAAGAACCGGAGATTAGTGTAACATGAGTTATCCCGATAATGCGTAATGCGTTGATCATGCGGACAAAACCGCGGGTATAAGGTAGGTAGTGTTAAACAATAAGACCTTAAAAGATGTATGGCGAAAATAAATGTTCAAATATTTTTGGAAGAGACGAAAATGTGCTAGATATGTATTTATTTTATTTTTAATTTAATTTATTTTATTTATTTAATAAGCGAAGTATAGAATAAGCGAACTGGTCGTAGGCAAATTTGCTGACACTACTTTTCGGATAACCTGTTACATTCTTGTGACTTTCATAAGTGTTACCTTGTAACCTAGATGAATAAACGAGATTTCATTTCATTTAAGTTTTTTTGCTTGTAGTTGAGACCTTGGAGAAAGATGAATCTGAGATCTTTGGATAACAGCAACAGCGGAAGTTCCCATAACCACAGAAACTTTTCCCCAGTTTTTTTTTATGTTTTTCGGAACAATTTTTAGCCGTTTAGCCCTTCTCCAGTTGGAGTTTAGGAACACATGTAGGCATTCGTTTTTATTAGGAAACAGCAGCTATACCATTTTTGAGTTACTGCCGAAAAACTGCCCTTCTCAACAAAAGGACGCAAGCACTATGAAAAAACGCTCTTTTGCTGCGGAACCATACTACTACTGAGCATGGTCCAACATGCTTTTAACAGGTTAAGAAGTTAAATAAATAATGTATGACCGTGTTAATAACCGTTGCATATAAATTAAGTTACATGCAACGTAAAAACTTATATATAAATATTGTACCTAAGTACCTAGCTATTTGTTAGGTGATTCAACTCTTATTACAATTAGGCATTAGAATTCAATTACGAACAAACATTGAAATTTCAGAATTTTTATAGTAGCATCACGTTAATTTTTTTAAAGAGGTATTCAGATCAAACAAAATGTTTATTTGCATAATATGGGTATACATAAGTTGACTGGCCTGTTGGTCTAGTGGTTGGTGACCCTGACTGCTAAGCCGGAGGTTGTGGGTTCGATCCCCACCCAGGACAAATCATTATTTGATGAGCATAAAGGTTTGTTCTGTGTCTGGGTGTAATTTATCAATATGTATGTATTTACAAAAAAAAAAATGTATTGAAGTAGTATATCACTTGTTTAGTACCCATAACACAAGCAAATTTAATTGCTTACTTTGGGACTAGATGGCGCTGTGTGAATGTGGTAGAATATTATTATATTATTATAAGTTGTTGCATTACACAGTAGTTTCACCATATTCAGCTCTTCAGCATGCAAAAATTTATATAAAGTCGAATGTCCTTATTTAAACATAGTTATTATAATATTACATTAATTTTTTTATAGTGCGATCATCCAAGTATTCTTCTATATTCCTTAACAGAGTAGTATGCTTTTGTGGCACGAAAGAAATGCAAGTGTTTTTTTCAAAAGTATGATGTTGTTCTCATTTCTGAGTTTCTGCTCCGTAGGCAGCTTATTATAAATTTTAGGAGCCATGCAGAATATACTTTTATGAAGTAGTGTTGTATTTGAAGCTCGAGTGCATATGCAGATCACAAGTACATGCTTAGTTAAGTCCCATGGAATAGGCGGCAAGTTTGCTCTTATAATTTCAACCCATAAACGTCCTACTGCGTTTCGACTGGCCTGTTGGTCTAGTGGTTAGTGACCCTGACTGCTAAACCGGAGGTCGTGGGTTCGATCCCCACCCAGGACAAATCTTTGTGTGATGAGCATAAAGGTTTGTTCTGTGTCTGGGTGTAATTTATCTATAATATGTATGTATTTACAAAAAAAAAATGTATTTCAGTAGTATATCAGTTGTTTAGTACCCATAACACAAGCAAATATAATTGCTTACTTTGGGACTAGATGGCGCTGTGTAAATGTGGTAGAATATTATTATTATTACTGCTGGGCACGGGTCTCCTACAAAGATTGAGAAAGGAATTTAGCCTGCTATACCACGCTGGTCAGACGGGTTGGTATGGGGTTTGTTTCAAATTTTTCTTTTCTCGCAGTGCTGTTATCTACTTAAGGTTACTCCATTAGTTGCCATTTACGACAACCTCCGATGGGGTAGTGGCATAATGTATTCTTCTATTATATCATAATGTATTCTATTGTACACGTAATACACCTAATAATTTATTTTACTTTGTTGTGTGAAATGTGTGATGTGAAGGGTTTAGCAGCTGTAACACAGGTTTTTTAACCTAGCACGGCTGCTAAAGATATATGATTTCATGTATGTATTGCAATATTATTTAGTATTTGAGTGCCTAATTTATGTTCTACCTTGTACCTTATTGTAATAACTGTCATTGGTGCTAATAAATATTATTATTATTATATTATTATTATTCTTAATCCGTCACTGATGATTTTTCGACCAAGTTACACCGGCCGTGGACACAAACTGGCTTAATTATATATTTAGATATCTTCTATCAACTTGCAAATATACAATTAGGTACAATACTTTATACGCTTCCAACTGTTCCAACGCGCTTTTAAAGATCTTTTTGAAAATTAAAAAAAAAACTTGCATTTACAAAAACATTAAGCTTAACCCTACAATATTATACTAGCAATATGATACAAGCTATATAGCTGCAAGACGGTAAACATTTACCGCAGTTCATCGACCTTCGCAGACGGTGACCTTGACAAATCATGAGTCTAACGTGCACTTGTAACATTGGTACTTAATATAAATATTATTGAATCCTGCTTACCCTATGTTTTGAGTTACTTGAGCTAAGTAGTCGATAGTTGCTTAGTCACTTAGGGACGAGTATGAAAATGAATCGCTTCGCAATCCGTACATAACGTCAGTGTTTACTACTCGACGGCGCAAAGAACGGCCATGCCACCCGCACCTCTCCCCTCTCTGTCTAATTGTTCATCTCTCGCTCGCACTCGCCGAAGGGATGACAAGTTTTCTGCGTAGCATTCGATCGCTGTGATGCATGTTCCCGAGAACTGAGAAGACCAAGTACAATGACCTACTTCTATCCCAGATAACAGCAGAGATATTGACGCGATGATTAAACTATACGCTGCCAAACAACCTTTGAAATATCATTATTAAACTCCATTTAAATATCGACTTTAATTCGTGTGGAATAAGACTAATTTTCAGCTTAGAGCGCACATTTTAAATGTCACAAATATATCATAAGTATAATCGAATACACACTTTACGTGAATGCATGAAGATTTATAATAGCGTAGCATGTTTTTTCTTTTCTCTAGTGGCAGCAAGTTTACGCTCCGCTCACATAGTGATAACTCGGTAAGGCGTACTTTATAAACGTACGTAGCTATCTGTACAGCTATACGTACATATAGGACGTTGTATATATATAAGTGGTTGTAGCTGTAGGTATGTATCCCAGCGAACCTCCGCAGCAATGTCTGACGAGCGAGCTCTTTATCTCACCCAGTTGCTAGCGGGCTCAACTTACACCGGTTCTTGTGGAGAACAGTACGAAACCATTCATTGTCGAACCACATTTCCAAACTCTTATTGACCTGCTTAAAAGCAGAAATAGTTTTTTCTAGTACTGGAAGTGGCAAATGGCTTTAGTAAAACGTTGTTAGTATGACGTCATGTTGGGAGGACACTTCCTTGTAGAGATAATGTAAATATATACATTGTGTCACACAATTGTAAATATTTAGTATTTATATTGTAGAAACGTATACAGTGGACAGTTTTTTACCGTACCGTCGAAGTTGGCAAACAAACGTACGGCGATGTCTGATAGTAAGGTGGTTGCTAGATGCATCACTAATGCCAACCTTGAAACGTGTTATTCACAGCTCTTATGACAGGAATTTCAATAGCTTCCAGTACCTTTCAGATGGACATAGAACAGTATACTAATGAACTAAGCTGAATATAGTGATGATACTCAGTGATCGTAGAAGCTAAAATACTGAACCAAAAATTCTGTGTCACTAAAACCTTAAAGTTTTCCACAAACTTTGCTAAGCTAATGTAGATTCTAGCCCGATTGAGAACCAAAATATGTAACTTTCAAGAATCGAGAAGATGACCACAATATAACCAAAAAGTGAATATTACAATGCTAAAACTGTCAAAAATGTATTTAATGTTATTAGATTTGCCAACAAAGTAATAAAAATGGCACGAGGAGACAAGGCACGTGGCAAATGTTCTATAAGACACAATTTGGTTTCTGTTCCCACCTAAAATTATGCCCTTTTTCCCCACTTGCCAAAGAACCTGATAAACTATCCGAAGAAACGTCAGATTTGACATAATATTTTTCATATACAATTTGTCTCTTAAGTTTTAGCTAGTTATTCTGAAAATTTACAAACGTCAATAGCAAACTGATGGACTTAGAATTGATCAATCACAGGCCGGAAATATGGCGCGATTGAGTTAGTAAGCCAATCACAGCTGTCGAATGAGACAATCAGCTTATGATTGTGTTACGATTGGTTAGCAGAATAGACCAGCAGACACTTAACAGCAAGTTGTGAGACAGGGCATAAATATTCTATGTCCTAAAGCACTAAAACAAATTCTGGGCGTCAACTTTGTAAGCCTCAGTTCATTCTATCACGGTTGACAAATGACAAAACTTACTGGGGTCCGTCGTGCGTAAGCATTGTTACGTGGGGAATAAAAACCGATAGTAATGTCTGAAGGTTATACATGCAGCTTATTACTACAATATGTGCCTAAAGATACAACTAACATTATACATGAGTAAGTTGACATTATAAATTCAAAATCCATGGATTTAGAATACATAATGTCACTACCCTATCTCAAACCGTTGGTGTCGTAAAAGGCGACTAAGGTTACTTATGGAGAGAAGAGAATTGCAAGAAAAGAAAAATTCGAAAAAAATCCTATACCAACCCGTCTGGCCAGCGTGGTATAGTAGGCTAAATTCCCTCCACATTCGTTTGAAGAGATTCGTGCCCAGCAGTAGGACGTTTATGGGTTGAAATGATGATGATGATGAAGTTTAAGAAAACTTTTGGATGCATGTTCCATAATCACTCAAAAATCTACACATGGATGAAACTTGGCACGCAGATATAAATATAAACCATGACTTAAACTAACACATGGGATTGGAGAAACGCATCCTCGTAAGACAAATACATACTTAATGACACAATAACGAGGTAAAAGACTAGCTAGACCATATTATGTAATATTCTAATTATATTGAAATAGTATGGAAAGATATGGCTGGCTGGGGCAGGCGACGTGCTGGTTGATTCTGCTAATATACACACCTCGATAGCAAACCGATGGACCTAGAATCGACCAATCACAGGCCGGCAATATGGCGCGATTGACATACGGCCGCACTCAGAGACGTCAATTAGCAGTAATCTATCATTAACACAATTTTTTTATTCAATTATCGTCTTTAGGCGTATCGACTTAAGAATTACACGTTTTTACTAGACCAATCACAGCTGTCGAATGAGACAATCAGCTTACGATTGGTTAGCAGAATAGACCAGCAGGTTACTAGAGATTTAAAAAAATATTCAGTTACTGTAACACTAAATTCCCCAAGCGTTTAAATAGCTGAATTAACTTTTTTTTAACCAGTAATCATTTAGCAAACAATCTAGAAAGTTCTTGACCGACATTTTAATTCATGGAATCAGAGCCTAGATACTGTATGTCTTAATCGAATTACGTACGATTCACATTCAGTGACAGAGAGAGACACACATTTCAGTGAGTTTTTTAATGCCTAAGCAGACAAAAAAGCATCTCACCAGACGACAAATGGTAACGGAGTACCATGAACTTCGTCAAGACTTAAACAAGCCACTGTCAACCTCAGGCAATGCACCTAATGACTTTGTCGTTGCCCGGAGCAATTTAGCTACACAGTTATCGCAATACATGTCTTTCTTTTTGACTCCAAATCGGAGAGATGGCGGAAAAGAGATGCATTTTAATCAAGCATTAGAATTCCCACGCATTCCTTTAAGCGTCTTCTCTGTCAAAACGCAAACATTTACATAAATATCTCTCAGCAATCTCATACGATTTTGACGTAGTTAAGACCTGTACAGCCATAGCTAGCTCTGACTCTCAGATATCACAAATTATAACCAACACAGACGGTACAGTATGTGTATAAATATATGTTTGTACAGTGATGTCATTAAATGTGTCGGTCGATGCTATGATAAAGGCTTGGGCGTCCTACAAACTGACAGGGAGAGACA
This sequence comes from Laspeyria flexula, assembly GCA_905147015.1. Taxonomy (NCBI): domain Eukaryota; kingdom Metazoa; phylum Arthropoda; class Insecta; order Lepidoptera; family Erebidae; genus Laspeyria; species Laspeyria flexula. Next base: position 1,786,523 of record LR989974.1, read on the forward strand.
AACTGACACTAGGGAGGCGGTCGGCCGCCCGTAAAAACGAACCCGACGGCTCTACCACGGACGGACGACCGACCACACTACATACATACAACACACACACATATATATATATATATATATATATATACATAGCTCTGTAGTCTTCGTATACACGTACCTTATGTGTATAACTGTATTTACGTTGCAGGCAAGTTAGATTGTTCAGTGTTTTCGGTTAAAGTCTGGGCTGTTATGTTTACAATAAACATTTCGCATTGTGTCGCAAATGCTTATGAAATCCAAGTTTTGTCTGCGTGTAATAAAGACTTATGTGTTATTAGACTATTATAACATGATGTTCAAAACTATGATAGAGGAAAATAGCACAAATTAGATGTATTTCAGTTCAAGGAAATATAATTGCTTTCCTCTATGAGGCACATCATTAATATTATCCGTAAAATAAGCTATACAGCTAAAGCGTTTCCAATGATACGCATGCATGATGAAATGAATGAAAATGCATAAGTTTTGCTGCAGCAGACGTTAGTACAAAACTAGGTGGGATTGCCACACAGAAAGAAATTTCTAGAACGCAGCAAGTTTGTTTACAACTAGACAGTTAGCGAAAATACTAAAAATGACAGTAAACCTGCAACACACCCGACACGATAATTAGTATACCATGCAGCGTACAAAGAATTCATGAATTTTGGCAACCCTAATAAGCCTGGAATGATTGCAAACGCAATCATTCTTAGCCCTTGCAGTTGTTGAATAAAACGTTTTTCTGTATTTGCAGCATGTTTTTTCTCACTCACACGCAGTATAAACCATCATTCTTTTTCGCTAAGAACCACGTCAACATCTGTGCCGGGTTTTATTACAAGCTCTGTCAGATGAATACCATCACCGTGATCTGTTCGAAATATAGACGTAAGACATCTCAGAAATAAATTATCCTTATGTTAATTGGCATAAAATTAAAAATTGCTAAGAGGGATATCTATAGAGGAATATATTACGGCTTTTTTGGCATCGAATATCACTCTTACCTAGTAGGTGATTGGATTAATGAATAGTATATTTTATGTAAAATGCCTGAGTAAAACAAAATGCTATATATATACTCTCACAATATTCAAGCTAGTCGGCGAAGCCAGATTGATTTCTCGAATTATGCAACAGTCCATAGGTTACCAAGTTGATTTCTAAGGGTGAACTTCGAGCAAAAAGAACGTTTAAAATGTTCTAACAAGTTTCTGTGATCTGCTACAGAGGACGAGGACCACTGGAAGGGCTCACTTCCCAACCTTTCACAAACAATATAACCCGTTAACCGATTAAGGCATACCGCACATTTGTTGCTAACTACGGAGGCACATAAAAAAGAAGACTAATGAAATACTCACCTAATGAATAATGTAACAGATTTAAAAAAAGCTTAAAGATGTAAGTACAAACATATACCACAGAGTTACCGTTCATGTACCTATCTCTGAATAGTTAATTAAGCAAGATTCGAACCGGCGACATTGCATGTGTTTCGTAAATGAGATTTTGCGAATATTATCATATATATTATATGAGTTGTGTGGTCGTTAGAAGGGATTGGGTTTTAGCAGTCAGACAGAACACACGCTTTTTAACACAGAAGACGCTGAAGCAAATATGCATTAACCTCGTATTTCACCAGTTAACTCTCATAATAGTGGGAGACTAGAATTTTGCCATACATCGTGCACGATTTCAGGCTTCAGCTTCAATTATAACCAGACTGACTGACCAGATGGTAAGTGGTGACCGCCGCTCATGGACGTTGGCATATAAAGACTCGGGGATCGAATGCACGATCTATTGCAAACAATACACATTATATGAAATATATATGAAATATATATATATGAAATAGCCCAAGAAATAAGAAAAAAAAAATTCCTTATCAAGGTTATCCTGAGAGACGAAACATAAAAGGGTAGAACTGGCAATACGCATGTCATGATTTTGCCAGCATAGGCAATGGTTCGGTCGAGACTTTATCAAAGCAGAGCCTAGACGAGAAGGGATCATGTAGCATAGTTACGTATCATCAAACAACAGTAGCAGTAACTACTGAAGAAGTAGACTACTTAAGAAGTAGTCTACTGAAATGGGGGAATAAAGGGGGTTTTTCAATTTCATATTTGGTAAGAAACAGATAATCTTCAGAGTTAATTGGGAGGAAAAGGAACACTATGTGGCAATTGTAATATTTAGCGGATTCCTACTTCGATAACAATTCGGTCAAGAAACGGCTGATCAAATGTCCCTATTTGACTCTAATTCTAATGCAATAAGATTCAAAATTCCTATTAATCAAATGTCATGTGTCTTTTTCCAACTCAGCACACGATATCGTTTCTATGATCGATCGATGACATCGTTCAATGTACGTGTCTACGCGGGTACTTATTAATGAATATCTTACGGCCCTCGACACCTGACTACTGAATATTGTATGCATTAAACGCTGTGGAGACAGTCCACAAATTGACAGTCATCGGTTAAATATTAAATTTTACAGTAGTATTGTGTGAAATACAAACGGCTGTTCGATTGATTGAGTGGTGCTGCGTGTTGTTAAGGAAGATATGGGTATTCAGTTTGCTATTAATCAAAGAGAATAGATACGCCGTTTATTATGAAAGCATCTTTCTTTGTACACCATTGTATGATGTGGTTTGCAAGATGTCGAGAAAAAAATATCGTAACTCATTTAAAATTGATGATAAATTTGCAAACTTAATAGGCAGTCTACCAAAAATCATGGCGTTTAAAACAAAACCAAAAATTTGAAGATGAAAAGATTTCTGTTAACGTCTTCATTAGAAACTAAGTGCAAAACATACGACCCTTAATGAAGAGAACGTTCAGTTACTAACTATTCATGAACTTTACAAAAAATAACGCTAATTGTTACAAAAAAAAATCTAAAACGGTTTCTTCAATGCTATTTAATACTAGAGTTCCTACTTGTAATTAATTTATGCAAACTTTAGAAAGTATTTTTACTTAACTGTTTGGCTAATTGGTAAGTGGGTGCTAACCTGGCTGATGTCGTTATAACCTGACAACTGTCATGACGTCATCCGTGACAATTAAAAAAAAATTAAGGAGGTACTACCCTGACATAAAGACTCTTTTAGAACGTAAAAGTTCAGTAAGGCAAGTGTGTTGTGTTTCTTTTTATCTGTGTAGGATAAACATGATGCCAATGGTGTTGCAGGCTTTCATAGGTTACGGTAAACGCTTACCACCAGACGGGCCGTACGCCTATTTGCATGTTGTATGATAGCAACAAAATTTTTATCGTTTATAAAAGATTAAGACATTTAGTATAAAAAATGCAAGCACATTTTTTGTCGTGCTGTATTTTGGCCATTCTTTCTTAACAGGGTAGAAGGCCTAATCAGGGCCGACTGCAAGGGGTGCGGGGCGAGAAGGGGCACTTGCCCCGGGCGGCAGGTCTGGCGGGAAAACAACCTAGTATTTTATTGATTGGCTTTTCACAAACCGGCGTGAACTGGTTCTCTGCCTCTAACTTTTTGGACAAATTTGTATTATGCTTTTGTCTACAGTAATTATATATTATTATTTCCATCTCAGGATATTTACCTACATTCGGTACAAATCTATCGTCACAATATTTTGCCCTCTACGGAGATTAAAACTTTATTTCGGTGTCAGACTTCAAAAAAGTATTGTATTCAACACATTCACAAGAGCCGATTGGACCAATATCTTAACTAACATTAATGCAAAATTGCCTTTAGTTGTCTTTATTTAAAGTTGCAAATCGACCAACTGATCAACATGACTTTTGGCATAGGAATAATTGGAGACATGAAGTTATACGCTACAATCATTTATCCCGACAATACGTTGTTATGGGTCACACTGGCGGTGATGCTAGTGGAAGTCACCACGCGCATATTACTATTAATACTAACACAAATTACAAATACATCCTTTTCGCACTAGGCTACAGTAACCTATAGCCGTTTGCAATGTCCAGGGTCATCAGTGACGCGTTACCGACCTTGAGTTATAATTGTTGTAAAGTCTCACAAGTCTAGTAATTGCTAAATGTGGATATTTTCCCCTCCAATTTACTGATTGAATTCGTTAATAATGACAAGTTTAACTTTTCCCGGAACACCCGATGTCATAGCTCGGTGTTTATCAGGGTTCGGTCGTAATTGTACCCTTTGTATTATTTAAAAAGAAACGCCCGAATTTGAATTCAACTGCAATAATCTTAATAGGCACGGAATGAACAATGGTGCATTCCATCCAGTTATTAGATTGCTCGTCTAAACGGTTCGACTGATAGTGGAAATGAATAGAATAATGTGAGCTACATCACATACCTACATACTATATACAATGTAATCACAGTGGTGACAGGCTTAAGGAAGATTTTTATTAGACCGGGCTGTGCCGTGTGCGTCATCACGGATTTGAAACGTTAAATACATTTTGTATGAAGCAGTTTAGCGGAGTGGAGCGGTGCGGAGCGGGGCTGAGCTGCGAAAAGAGGTAGGTGTTTCCACTGAAGCGGAGCGGGGTGGAACTGGGTGGAGCGGAGCGGAGCTGCTTTGCCTTTGCTTTGTTGATGACTACCTAACTAAAATGACGTGAGTGAGCCGCCAAGCTCCGCACTGCCCCGCCCCACTCCGCTCAACACCGCTCCTCTCTCGGCGCTAGTCTAATCTAGCCTGTTTTCCCGATATTTTATACAATTCCGCTCCTCTCCGCTAATGCTGTTTTCTTTGAAGCTGAGTGGAGAAAATATGTGGATTTCAAACCATGTGATTGGTGAATCGCGGCACAGCTCGTCTCCGCACCGCTTCAAAGAAAACCTCCGCCTCAGTGGAACCGCACCCTGATCCGTGTCCCCTCGGGGCCCGTTTACTAACGAACGACGCTCGTCTATACAACAGTTGTGTACAGCACGGACACGGCCCGAACGAAATTCTTCTCACTTCAGATAATTATTACCCCAATAAGCTCTAAAGATAACTATAGATTAGATATCTCTTTCACTTTCCACATGTCATGCAGTTGCGCCGTTCTTTTTTGGCAGGCCAGTAAATGCGTCAGTAGCCTAAATGCTATTCTGGTTGTATAAAAAAATGCTAGGTATTCTAGAAATTTATGTGCCTATTTAGTAATGTAATCCAAAATTATTCCGACATTTTGGACTACGTGCAACTGATTTACATAATAATTATTATAATCAAGTATTGTTATGTCTGAAGCTAGAAATATGTACCTACATTTCAAACAGGTTGTTATCAACTTTAATACATTTCACATAAAGTTCGATTTGGAATGAATTTTAAAGTCAAAATATTTTAAATATGGCATAAATCATTGTATGAAGTGTTTAAGGATTTTAAACTATGCAACCAGAAGTTAAGATTCATAATTCCAAATGCTTTTATATTCACGTGACCGTACGGTCGTTTGTTCTAGCTATAGTTAAATTTACTAAACATAAGTGTAGTATTTTGTCTTAGCTAATAAAAATCATATAAATATTGCAAGAATCCGACACCACTATGACACGCTCATCCCGGAAACTGACCACCTGAAGGGAAAATGCAAAGATAAAACTAGTTTTCGCCCGGACTGAAGTCCGGGCGAAAACTAGTTTTATCTTTGCAAAAAATATATTTAAATTAACATAAAAATCATGCTGGCAAAATGTGGGTGCGATTTACCTCTGCCTACCCCTTCAGAGATAACAGGCGGGACGCCATGTTAATGTTATAACAGTTCTAAAGTTGAAAAGGTTGGGTCGGATGGAAGGCGGAGGACCGAGTGTTATGGCGCGTGATAGGACAGGCCTATGTCCAACAGTGGACTGCAATAGGCTGAAAAGATGATGATGATGATAGTTTATCATTCTTACCGCGAAGCTAACTGTATATTTATTATTTTAATTAGTAGTCGAGTATACAAAAATAATCGACAACACCGAGATAGGATGCAAACGGGTTGCGATCCAACCTAGACTTGAAATATTCGCTTAGCATACATAGTTAATGATAAAACACCTAATTGCATACAAATTACTTTTTCGAGGGATAAGCTGAGTTGTAAGAATTATCACCGTTTTAATTAACAAAACTGCAGGCAACGTACTTCTTATGATTACACAAATAGCGTTTTGGCGCTGTTTGCGGTAGATTTTTGAGCATCGAGTAATAATAATAATTTATGAAACTAGTGTTCTAGAAAAAACTGCCTAGGTGGCAGCGGGAAGTGTATACGACTGCTGTGCAAGAGGTCCCGGGTTCGATTCCCGGGTCGGGTGAAAATGGTATTGGACTTTTCTATCGTGAAATTCCAGTATTGAGATTTTCCCGGAGTTTGGTAAACAAATGTTCCCGGTAGATGACAATAGGCTCGCCTCCTATTTCATGGGACCAAACATAGCTGGCGAAATGTGGGTGTGAAATACCTCTGCCTACCCCTTCGGGGAGAAAGGCGTGATACTATGTATGTATATATGCTATTGTTCTAGAAAAAAGCCGAAAATATTAGAAAAGTTGTCTTTTCTTATATTGCTGTCATAATCAACATAACATAAAACATAGCATCAACTGACTACAAAAACTTTTTCCAACTTCGGGATGAATTCTGCTTTAAGAAACTTGTGCAGAGTTTCATGACGAATTAGACCCTGTGGATGTGTTGATGTGTGTTTCTATTTTTATATAATTTATATTAATTATACGAATTAATTTAGTTAATGTGGGAAATTTAACAGAAAGGCAGGTGTTTATTTTTACCCAACCATCCTCTTTAGTTTATCTAACCTGTCACCTAAAGTTATAATATAAAAATGAAATATTAATTCTTCATTGCTCGACAGGCGGACATAATGTCCACCTGCGTTGCGAATAATATAAACCGGTTTATGCAAATAGCGAGTGAATACGCGATCTAACCCTTGCAAGGTCCGAAACCCACCAAAGTTAAAAAAGACTTGCATGGTAGACACCAAGAAGAGAAGGCGAGCCTATAATAATAATATTCTAGCACATTCATACAGCGCCATCTAGTCCCAAAGTAAGCAATTATATTTGCTTGTGTTATGGGTACTAAACAACTGATATACTACTTAAATACATTATTTTTTTGTAAATACATACATATTATAGATAAATTACACCCAGACACAGAACAAACCATGATGCTCATCACACAAAGATTTGTCCTGGGTGGGGATCGAACCCACGACCTCCGGCTTAGCAGTCAGGGTCACTAACCATTAACCGAACACATTTTCAATTTCGGGATGATAAAAAGAAAAGTCTGACTTTCAGAGCCTCGGTCACGTTGGCAAGCGGTGAGGGCGCGGCAGAGGCAGCGGCGCGGTCTACTCCAATCGGGTAACTTCGTGTTGCCGACTACGTCACGGTGATATATTTATAGCGCTTCTTTATGAGACTCTCTTATGTACAACGAAAAAAAAAGTAATAGCAGCTATATAGACATACCACCTTGACGCAGTCGGCTACACGAAGTTACCCTATTAGAGGGCGCTGTGCCGATCACCGCTTGCCACTGTGACCGACGCCGAATGGCAAAAAAGCTAATTTAATACCGTTTTATATTCGAACCGGGCATCGAAACAATCTCTTGTGCAGCACTCGTATACCCTCCTACTGCACCACAGAGGCAGTCACGGTAGACACAATAAGAGAATTTTCCATATGTAGCTTCCGTACACGGCTTCGAACGCGTAACCGTTAAGAACGCATTATCGGGACCAAAATAACTCATCGAACTAAAGAATAATAAAGCTTCCTGAGAATTTTCAGAATCTGATCAGACATAACATAAGTATCATACTTTTCCCTCCGAAGGGTAGACAGAGATAGATGTGCATCAAACCAACATTTCGGCAGGTATGTTTGGTGTGTAAGTCTAAGATTACCTCTTAGTACATCCAAAATGTACCTCTTTATAAATACTAGCTTCGGACCGAAGTTACGCCCACCTGGTATGTAAATAAAATATAGCCTATGTCACTCAAAACAAAGAGAGCTTTCGTCTGCAAACAAACTGTTCTGCAGTTTGGCTGATCAGTTAAAAATGTAATTTGTATAATAAAAATTATAAATTAATGCTTTTTCTTTCTCAATGAAAACGTAGTATTTTAATGGTGAAAAGTTTTTTTTTTATATGGGATGAGTAGTTTCTATTAATACTCCCTACGTCAACTCTTTGTGAGTTACTTGGGGTAACTCACAAAGAGTTAGGATGACATTACCTCTTTTTAATATTATTAGTATTACCGCTTACCATCAGGCGGGTAGTACATAAGTATATTTGCAACCATCGTGGTATAAAAAAAAAGTATAAGAAGTATCGATTCAAGCAGGAGAGACCTAGTAATCGTTTACCGTAGGCTTGTTTGCTAACTTAAAAAATCTGTATTGCAAAACACGAATCCTCAAGCTAACACGTATAGGTGTGTCTGCTTTTATATATATATATATAAGAGAACGCAAATGAATAAATTTGCCTGGCTGTACGGTTTCCGTTCTAAACGGAAAAAAACCTTTTTTTTTATAACTGGCGAGCTCTTTGCTGAATTCACAATCGCGGTTGATAGAGTAATGTCATGTGTCAAGGATAGGGTTGTCATATGAGCCTATAGCAAGGTTGTTCTCATCTATCCTCATTGTTCCGTGTGAGTGACGCGTTAAACAGATACTACAGAGTGTTTAGCTCAAGATTACTGTTGCTAGGCGTCGGTTCGATTCAGCGAATCGTTATAGAACTAGAAAAATAACGGGGTCATCTTCTCTAACGTAACCATGTATTTTTTGCCGCATTACCGTCCAAGAAATACCAATGTTTCCTCCATTGAAAAACGTTTTAGTCGGTTGTTTACTGCACTAGACTGGAATCCATCGAACAACGTGGTAAAAAAAAACAATTATCACGTTTACATTTAGCGAAATTTATTTCAAATTGAATCATTCACAATGGATTTAGTTCCGCAATTGTTTGATTTAAATGTTTAATTTGCATGTAGCAACCCTAGTCACCGGTCAGAGGCCAGCGTCTAATAAGAATTTGCGTTGTAGAGAACGCGTTGCGGAATTATGCATTTTTTTATGTGGTTCCACGTGCTGTTAAACGATTAGGTAATTGTCGAGAATGAAGGAGCATAGAGACGGGCGAATACGTCGACTTGTATTCACACCACAGGATAAAAAAGTAAAGCTTGTTTACTTCAAACAAATAGGCGAGCCTTCCATAAAAACAAACTACGTCTATTGACGCTAACAAACCCGTTTTGGCAACTTCAACAGAATTTAATAATAATATGGAGTTATGAGTTACATTTAGTCACAGAACGAGTAATAATAATAAGTAGGATGTGTAAATGGTAAACTACGTATGGTCTGTTAGCCATCAAGGGCACGACTTTCTTTATCACAGTCAATGGGAAAGCGTCAGTCACAACGAATTCAAATAATCATTCCTACAAACTTAATATTCTAATTTCTATGACAACTAATAATGAGACTGTCAAAAATTTAAATAGTAGTTACGTAAGACATTTATGTGCTCCAAGCTACACGTGGGTCCGTCCACGTTTTATATCGGTAAAAAGTATTATTTTGGACAAGTAGTTCGTAACCTATGGTCCGCGGACTACTGGTGGTCCTGGATGGGAACAAAAGTGTCCGCGATGCGAATACGCATACGGAGCCGCTAGCTAGGTAATATACTAGAAAGAATTTTGGAGCCAATCAACCATTGAACTTTTTAGTGGTGTCCCTCACTGCTAAAAAGTTAGGAACTACTGTTCTAGACTATAATCTATCTGTGTGTCAAATTGCATATACATCACTTCAGCCGTTTTGGCGTGATTGAGTAAAACATCCATCCATCTATCCACCCAAACGTTCGCATTTATAATAGTAGACACTGGAATACCCCAATTTGAGTAGCTTTAACATAAAATGTACGTCATTAAAATAAACAATGAGGTAAGTAATTTATGCCGCTATATCGCGCGTGTAACCATCGACCCGGCTGTTACATCACAAGCTGTGTCAGACGCACGCCCCGGCGACCCTGTCGGCTTCGAACGCTAAGTCGTTGCTCATGGACTAATCGCAACACCAACTGGTATCAACGCGAGATTTTTTTACGTAGATTAGTCACGTAACGTATAAACTACGTCACAGCACAGAATTCATAGCTATAAGGTAAGAATTAACATGTTTATTGGCTTTATTACAAGGGAACTGTGATTAACGATTTTACTTCATTAGTAGGGTACAGCCTTAATATTGGTTTAAATTTGAAGAAAAATGTTTCAAAAGCTTCGACATGTACTTTCATATCTTACTAAATCACTACATAGTATAAAACAAAGTCGCTGTCGGTCTCGGTATCCCTATGTATGCTTAAATCTTTAAAACTACGCAACGGATTTTGAAGCGGTTTTTTTAAATAGATAGTGCGATTCAAGAGGAAGGTTTATAGGTATAAAATACATACCACGCTGAAAGCTGCGGGTGGAAGCTAGTACAATATAATAAATGCGAAAGTTAGAATGGCTGAATAAAACTGTATGAAATTTAGCACACAGATAAGAGTATAGTTTCTATCTCATTCTCCGTCTTTTTCTTTGGTCTGCCATTTGAAACCGACATTTACTAGAGCGTACTACGTAGGAGAGCGGGAGTGCTACCGTACCGCACGCGGCGGTATCGACGACGCTCTCGGTTATTACTCTCTATCTAACTTTAAGAAGATCGAAGCATAGGAAAGTGCGGTTCGGTCCGGCCAAATAAGGTGCAACCCCTACTAGTAAGTAGAGAGTTTCCCCTTATCTCCCAATGATCAAGAATTCTACAATTTCGACACCAAAACCTGGTGTCGAAATTGTAGAATTCTTGATGTAACTTTAAGATTTTCAGACGTCTTGTTAAGGTGCATCTTCCAATACGCCTCCTCCATAAATTTTACTGGCACTATTGTCATATCATATCATATCTGAACATAGACACTTTTACATAGAACAAATAATTTTATCACTTTTTACAATAAATAATCCCGCGTGACTTTTGGTCATAACTTAATAAATGTAATGAAAAAAATTTGACACTCAATTCGCAGGTCTATTTACTGTAGAAAAATTTTTTTTTTTATTTTTTTTATTTAAATAAGTGTCTATGTTCAGAGACAACAGCGATAGAAGAATGTATGCGTATCGGAACATCGGCATCCTCCTTAAGAGTTGTAAGTTTACGTAGGTAATATTGGCACCATCATTAGATATTTTTGTTGAAAACGGTGACTACAACTTATTGCATAATGTACAGCATATTTTATGGAACCATTCACATGAGGACATATATTTGATCCATAGGTTCTATAGTATTTATTGAGCTTTTCAAAGCTCTCAATATTTTGAATCCTTGATGGTGCCAATATATTAATGAACTCAACTGTACCTACTTATTCGTCTGGCTTGTGCTATTATAACAATAATTTAAATTAATTTCTATTATTCATTGTGTATGAGAACTTTTGTAGATAAAGTGTTAATTCACACTGCAGATCATTTGGAGGAGTTTCTATGTCATTGTGAGACTGGCTTTTGTTTGTGACATTGCTTCAGCTCAACATTGGCAACATTTGCTGCTTGGTGACAAAGATTCAGGCTCTCCACGTTTCCACAAGTTGTTCTAAATTTATGGGACTTCTATCACTGATTTCGTTAGGAACGAATATTAACTTATATTTAGATTTATGCGCGAAAACAGTGAGAGAGGAAGATATAGCTACTAGATTGGTGATGAATACGTTTTCAGAAGTCCCAAGCTTGGCTTGTTTTCATAGTAGCCCCTTGATGCATCTACACAATGGAAGCCACAGGGTCTAAAAGTAAGAAATTTGAAAAGGTAAATGACGGTGATAAACAAATTGAAATGATTTTTGAAAATATATCGACTAAAGAGGAATAGTTACTGTGCCTTGACGAAGCCGAGGGTAAGAGCTACCTTGTTGTTTTGAAAAGAAGATGGACACAGAGGAAACCATTGTACACCTTGAAGGATTTACACAAAATGTACAAAAAAAAATACGCACTAAGCGGAGAAGGAAATGGCTGCTGTGAAACGTCCGGGAATGAACAGGTATAATTACAGACGGACATCTGTTCCATTTCACGATTTACAAGGAGACTATGATATCAAAAAGTAAACATCTAATTTCATTAATCATCATCATCATTTCAACCCATAATCTCATAATCACTACTGGACACGGGTCTCCTCCGAAGAATGTGGAGGGAATTTAGCGCTGGCCAGACGGGCGGTTGGTACAGGGTATGTTTCGAGTTTTCCTTTTCTCAGCAGTACTCTTGTCTGCATAAGGTTTCTCCCTTACCGGTTGAGATGGGGTAGTGACATTACGTTATCTAAATCCGTCACTACACAGACTAATTTCATAACAGCCCATGAACTTCCCAAGAATTGCTTGTTAGATAGAAAATGTTAAGGCTAAAACTATAGTCAAACCGAGTATATAAACACACAAGCAGATCAAATAACTGCCTAAATGTGTATAAGGACGAATTTAATAATATTTCTGTTTTATAAAATTACATTCCCACATTACCTTCACAATTAAACAATGTGAGAATAAAAAACCTGAATACACACAATAAAATTATATTACGTTGTTATGTGTGGTAATTAAAGAAACAAAATATTTTAAATTCAAAATTTAAAGTTTCATCATTCAGTTTAGTAAGGAATTTTGTTGAGTGTAACTAGGTATTTCATGTAAAATGTTGGGCCAATATGCACAAATGTTGGTCATATACAGTCAAATAGTATAGGCATAAAAACACATGAACTTTTAGGATTTTTAGTATATATAATACCTAGCTCGCTTCAAAATTCGTTCCTTTGTCTGTGTGTGTGAAATCCCATCACCATTTATAACAGCAACCTATTTTGTCTCAATAGTTGGCATGGTCTCTAACTAGAGAGTTGAGAAGGTTCAGGTCCTATATCACAATGAGCCTTTTTGAGCAACATTTCTCAAGGCAGGCCTATGAACTACATTGAAGATGCTGATGATAAAACAGTGTAACCAGGTGGACTTAAAGTAGACTTTATCTAACTTACTTTTATTATCAAATCCTGAGCTCATAATGGATTTCTTTTGTTGCATATTGACAAATGTGTTACTAGCCCATCTTGTTTTGTGGTAACCGCTGGATGGACATCGTGTTATAGAGACAGCGAAGCCATAATTTACATTCTAACGAAATTCCAGCACAGGTATTTCATTCAAGAGGGGAGAGAGGTGGGAAGGAGAAACAAAGCCTCAAATTAATACAGAGAACTCAGGAACATACTGATTGAAATAAGAATACTAGAAACATAACACAAGTTACGTGGCATTTATATTTATATACCTAGTTTGTGACAGAATTTGTAACTTTATATAATTTAATTATACACAACGGGAGGTCAGACCAGGCAACAATCAGAAAAGGAAAATATTTCAATAATAATGAGGACAAACTTCAAATGTTGTGAAACATCACTTTATATGTACTATCTGTAATAACAAATATATAAAATGTGACGCATATAGGCAATACTTATATCAACTCATGTTTTAATGAAGTACTTTCTTAAGAATTACATACACAGAAAGGGATCTCTTAAATCTACTCCAACCGCTAGTTTCAGGCGCTGTCTGATTTTCTGTCACTCTACGATGGACCTGGCACCCGCATAGTGAATCCGTGGATTGTTAAGATATTCATCTCTCTTTTAACCAAACTGAATAAAATACTTTAGGGTTTTAATATAGCAGAATGAGTAAACACAGACGACTAACTGCCACAGGACTCTGGCAATCCCGACCACATCAGGCAATATCAGTCACAAATTATGATGGCTGGACTAGCTACACTATCACATACAGAGGCATACTCAAAAGGATAAACAAAAAAAGGTAGTTTAACACAGCACAATATGAAAAATTATCCTGTGCCTAGAAGAAACTGCTTGTAGGCCGCTTGGCTAATTCTATTCAGGAATTTGGTATAGATTATAGGTATCATGATCCCTTGATAATATTCTAGAGAAAATTCATAATAACATTCGAAATGAGGAATCACTTCATATCTATGTTAATGTATTAAATATTAAAATAACCTTGAAAATTGCTTAGGTTGTAGGGCAAGACACAAATTTAAATAAAGAACATCATGTGGGCGAAACCAGGGCAAATACTAGTATTACTACAAGCGTGAATAGATCTGTGAATTATTACAAGTCAACATTACAAGTTATTTTGTAGTTTTCATTCATAAAGCACAAGCATAATCATAATAATGAAATTTATTATACATTTGATGTTAAATATTATGCAAATAAAATGAAATCTGTATTAAATATTGTATAAACATTGTAGATAAGCCACTTCATAATTTACAATATGCCTATATTGAATGACAGCTGTAGTAATTTGTGAAATGTGAGTAAACAAACATTCAAATTGATCATAAATTATTATTAAGTTACTTACCAAGTATTTGCCATGACAAGTTGGTAACAAACATTTGTCATATTTGCACTAAATCACCAACATAGTATTGTTTAACCAAACTATTTAATCAATCAATTGATGATTGATCATTAAAAAGATTGATGTAACACATTTACACTATCATTATGTTTGTTTATATTAACAATTTATGGCCATTAAATTGTCAAACATGTGTTCCAAATATTGTAAATCAAAATGATCTTGTATGTTTATTATGTCTTAAACTGATTCATAATAAAATAACAGTGAATTAAGTGGTCTTAATACATATGAATGGTGTATTATGTTTGCAAATTGACTAGTAATATTATTTGTTTATAAATAAAAACAAATGATAACTACTTAATTCATGATTTCTTTGTCAGATTTTATGATAATTTTATTAGTTAAATTGTTCATAAAACCACACTGTTTTAATGAGTTTTATTTGAAATTTAACACAGCTAAACATATTATGATATTTTGCCAAATTAAATAGTAATTTTATTACATTAATTTAGTATTGATATAATAAAACTAGCTGAATAGAGAACTATCCAGTTTTAACACTGTTCAACAAAGAATGCAGAGATAAAACAACGTTGTGTGCAATCAAGCAATGATGTAACTCAGTCACTTGAAAACCTGTAGTCCTTCTAGTTTTATCACTCCTACCAGTTTGTTAATAGTTTGCTAAGCAGGTAAATGACCTGAGTGTAGGTAGATATGGGATACAATGCCACAGTCTATGAGCTGAGCTAATCAACATCACCTGAGCATGAGGCCGGCTGATGCTCACATGGACTGCACACTGCGCTGGCTCACGACCACCACACTCTCACTGGCACAATCACATCCAACACTAATTAAACAGTTTAATGAACGATTAAGTTTGAATTGCTGTATATAATGAAAGAAAGATGAGACAACAAGCACTCAGTATCAGTCAGGGGCACACTCTCACTATCCATGTCCTCAGTGACACACTGATGCACTCACACTGCACTGGTCAGTACTACTATCGCGTAGGGGTGCTCCGCGCGCGGCTCGACCGTCCGGCCGCGTTTGCAATATCACTAATGGCACCATTCACGACCTAACCTCAAAATGCACACTAAAATGAACAATTGACAATCACACAGATGTTAGCAAACCCGACGATACACACATGACATCACCCCTGCGACTGTGTCGCACGAAATTTCACAAAGAACGCTCGCGCTGGCCGTGCGAGGCTAGCAGTATGGATTTGTGGGCAAAATGCTTTGTTTGAGTAGGTAGGTACGTACTCGCAGCCTTCACTGCATATAGCTATAGGTAGGTAGGCGCGTATGTTAGGTATGTGTAGTGTGTAGTCGGTGTAGTGCACGGGTTATATGCACCTAGCCATAAGTCACTCGGGCGTCTGGTGAGCGCCGCGGTGAGTGCTAGGCCCGAGGACGAGCTCGCCTCTCGCACCGCCCTTTGTCTCGGGGGCGGCGCGACAGGTTTCGTGCGCCCCGCAAAAACTGTAAACACGAATCTGATTTACGATCCCGGCTGTCCGAGTCATTCATACGGGTGGCACCGGGGCATGTGCGGGCGGAGGCGGTCACGCTCGGCCGCCGCGCTCGCTGCTCGATCGTATCGGCGGCGCTCCGCGGTGTCCTCGCTCGGCTCGCGCGAGCACTAGCGCGAGCGGACGATGCGACCGTTTCGAAATGGCGCAACGCGGAGGCCGTGACGCCGCGACCGCACGAGCGAGAGAATGTCCGCTCGGCGTGAGCGAGAAACGAGCGCGGACGGGCCGTTTCGCAACCTCGAATGGGCTCGCGGGGACCGAAATAATCCACGACGTAAGTACGCGGGCGGAACGAACACGGCACGCTGCAGCGCGGTACGGACGAGACGCAGATACTCACGGCCTGGCCACTCGCAGCGGGTCAGCAGCGCCGGCGTCCATGGCGCGCCCAGGCCCTGGCCGCGGCCGGGCTCCGGGCCGTCGGCCGAGCGACGCAACACTCTCTCCAATCTCACTCGAAACGCGACGACGAACACCGTCGCATCATCTCGACGACACTGCACATCGACCACGGCACTTCTATACGCGTATAAACACTCCGCGAACAGTGTTTTGTTACATCGGTTGACTTTTCTTTGAAAAATCAATATACATTTTCCCAGAGTTTAGAGATACGGACGAGTCGATGTCCAGCGCAGGTTATGTGCGTGAAGTTTGCAAGCTTTTTTAGCGCACCGGTGTTACCAACATTTTTTTGCCCATTTTTTGTTTTGGGTGTTGTGATTTTTTTCTAGTGATTTGCAGCGCACTTCATGCTAGTCGCCAAGCGTTGGGTCTTTCATAATGCTCGCGTTGCCGAGTACAGTGGCGCCAACGCTTGAATTCTAAATTATAGCCTATAGAGTTTAGGTTCTAGGATTATTAAAATAAACAAAATAATATGGTAGCATGATTGTAATTATGTATAACATGTAATACATTAATTAAATATTAATAAAATGGTATGATTATGCTGATTAACAACAATAATGGGAAAAATTGCAGAAAATGGTTGTTATGTGAAACAAAATGAATTTTAACAAACACAAATAGAAAAAATAAATAAAGAAATCATCAAAAAAAAAATCATCAAGAGATTGAGTTTGCTTCTTATTCCTGTTGATAGTCGATACTGCGCTTCGGAATTAAGTTGGAGGAGTTGAATCTCACTTTAACCATAAAAAGTGAAGAGATCACACCTCCACTTGATCCTTCACGCATCGTAGACAGAAAAAAGGTTGAGATTCTTGAAGATGTTCACGTAGAAACTTGGAGAAGGGTGATGAGACGACGTTGAAGTGGCTCCACGCGTGAGCTGGAAAGATAGATCTGGCAGCACATGTCTCCAAACTGTCAAGATCTCCTGTCCAACTCAGACGTGAAGCCATAGTCCATACACGTCGTTCGGTGAATCTCCACACGCGCTCTGTAATACGAAATGAAATATTTAGTACATGAATGTTGTCTGCGTGTTTGTTCAGTGTGACAATCGTAGTGCGCGCGCTCGATACGGAGCCGGGCTCGCTATCACCGCTCGAAAAGGTGCGGCTAATGTTTTCTGATAAGAGCTACACTTTTCCCCTGTCGCGTCAGCGACCCTGTGTAGCTATGTAACGAATGTAGACGCAATTATATTATCGTCACATTAAGAAGATAATTTGTTAGTACTCTGAGCAAATCATATGAGGCGAGCGGCACATGTGGGCCGTTGGACCACCATATGTTATTACGTAACCGTTGTCGTTTTGTTAACAGTGACACTAATTGAACCGCGAAACTACAGCCACAATGACATCTACGATGTGAGCACGTATATTCGCAAACGATGGAATATTTATATCGCAACATGTCGGTAGATAACTATAGTTGCCACGTCGACACTCTCGACCAAAGAGGATAAATAGAAGAGGTTGTTTCACCAAGAGCTGGTGCTGGGACCGACACTGCTGCTGCGCTTTTACCATAGTCCCGGCTCCTGACTTCCAGAGGGTGAGGGCTCCAACACAAGAACAACACGTCCGACTCCACAGTCAATCGTAATCACAGCTCACAGTTCGATAGAGACCCGATCGATCGATGGGCTCATATTTATACTTTCGTCGATATCTTCAGATATGATATCGGTGTAGTGACACGAGGCACAAACGTCCACCATGATCGTGATAAGATTCGACGGAACGGGGAATCGATTGGCCCCCGTCGGCCGTATCAGGCGCGCAAACACTTCACTCAGCCAATCGGCAAGGTATCGATGATAAGCGGCTTCGACGCCCGCACCTCAGGACCTCACCGCGCCCGCGCCGCCGCCACCGCTGGGGCCAGGAGCGACCGGGGCCGTCGCCACCGCGTCGCTATCTGCTGACAATGACAACACCACCACGACTACAAGTGTTGTTTACTCACCAGATACAAGATACACCTTTATTACATTATAATTATACAACCTGTTACAGATAAATTCATTGTTTTCTCACTGAGACGTCTGAATCACTTCACCACAATCTAATGCATCTGTAACTTCTCTCGTCAAAATTACAGCTCACATTTCACAAACAGATGTGAAGACGATTCACTCAAAATATAACGAATCTAATTTTGATTAGTACAAAAATAAATTGCAAATGTTGATAAGAGTACCTAACTTTACTAGGATATAATATGTGATACGTGGAAGAATTTCGACATAATAGATAACGCAGGCTCGTATCAATTGGTGTCAGTTGATAAGACACGAGGTGTGTAGTTTCTGGAGCATATCATACACCTGTACGATACATGAACCTATGATTTAATACACGTGGTTTTCAAAAACACCTCTTTTATTAATCTGGATATAGGTACCTACCTCATAGGAATGGTAAGTACACTTTCAACTCGTGCCTAGGCTTGGTTTCAAAGTCCAAAAAACAATATTTTTAGCTAATCGCTGAAATTTTGCTAAAATTTCATAGATTTAACTATGTATTGGTAAATGTATACTTTTCTGGATATTGCATCTGGTTATGTAAGGTCTGCTGACCCTCTAAACCACAATAAACTTATGAAGTAAACTGACTAGGTCCAACAGGCCCGTCATTAAGAACTACATACATTCTCTTTGGAGTACCTTCTCAAATCAGAAGCACGTCTACCCTATATAACACTGGAAGCTTATAAAATCAAGGTTTTAATGAAATTAGGTGAGGTCTATGTCCAGCAGAGGACGTCGTTGGACTGATACGATCATGTGCTTAAGTTATAAAATTACCTACATTTCGAACTGTTGCCATTTGTCCTTTGATATGTGAAGCAAATACGATTGTATACACCTAGTAAAATGGTTGTCTAACAAAGTATAAAATAGGGTTACAAGACAGCTGCGTTGTTCCACTGAAAGATTCTGCAATGGCAGATCCAAATGCCGAATGAACAGGGATGAGGCTCATTGGAAACTATTATTATAATTGAGATTATGAATGAAAGCTCAGTCTCGGACGGGAGAGCCCAAGTCTGCGATGGCCCTTTCTGAACCCATAACTGCTAGACCCTTTTCGATATATATATCCGTCAGCGACAATAGTTTAGCAATTTTCAACAATCTATTCGATTTAGTTACTAGGCAATCTCGTCATCACCATTACAAATCATAAACGTCCCACTGCTGGGCATTGGACTCCTCCAAAGATTGTGGAGGGAATTAAGCCTACTATAGCTACCACGCTGCCCCGACAGGTTGGTATAGGGTTTTGTTTTGAATTTTCCTTTTCTCGCAGGACTCTTATCTGCTTAAGGTTACTCTCTTAGAAGACTCTGATTCTTTCCTGAATGAAGCCAACTACATTCAAGAAGTATTACAGCAGTACAGTACCTAGTCTTCTTTTGCATAAAAATAGTTGTACTACTATATTTTGCAATAGAATAATATAATTAATTACTCTATCTGGACTTAATGGTAGATAGAGATCTACTTATGTAGCCTGATTATTATTTATAAAAAAAAACATTATTAAGTAATCATATTCTTTTATTATTTCTTCTTCTTTTATTTCTTGTAAAGCTATGGAAATAAATAATTTATAATTACGATATTACCATAATATTTGTTTTTAGAAATCTCAAGATTAATATTGCAATCTTAGAAACCTGTACTGCACCTTTTTGGTCAAGCGAAATATGTGTCCGTGTTAATTTTTTTTATTTAATTCACGAACGATGATTCACTTTAATTCAAAGTACAAACTACATAGAAATTATCAAGAAATAATCAACTGTACGAATGGTTGTTAGATTAATAACAATGTACAGTAGCAATGTATTGTATAGTTTCGTCACTTGAAGTATGATTTACACAATAATCTTTGATAATGGACGTTATTTACGATTTTACGAAATGTATATGCTATTTCTATAAAGCATAAACAGCTCAGAGACTGCTCTAGCCGAGCAATTCTTATTATTTTATGTCAGATGTGGAACAGATGAACCTAGTGTCACTTCAGCAGCAACATCAGCCAGTATGTTTGAACACAGTCTAACGAGTCGACACTCGGTTTTAACGAAGAATCTTCACCCCAAACTGGAAGGTTGAAAGAAACCACTCTGATGTCCTACCTCTACACCGACTCATTCGATGGCCAGGAACGTGTTGTTAATGCAATCAAATAAATGTACCTACGAGTATCTACTGATCGTGTCTTGAACAATTCAGCTACCAAACATGTACACTGCAACTGTTAAATACATTCTATAACACTTGATAGAGAAGTGACCACTACTCTTGCATATAATCAGCAATTTTAAGGAGCCCTTTTAATCCTCCTTCACCACCATCTAGGCCCAAACAGTGACCTTTTTATAACAAATACTGTGACCTCATTAGTGATATTTCATTCCATTACTTCCAGATTTTCAACATAACCTAAATACACCCAAAATCCGTACATATGTAACGCACGTGGTTGAGTGGTGAGCACCAAATATTCCGATGAAAGGATGAAGTTCACATGTTCCAAATTTAGATTTAGGTATATTATGATGGCTGAATGGATAAGAGACCGGCGTGTTAAACACGCGGTCCGAGTTCGATTCCGACCAGCATTACCAATGTGGAACTCACTTTGTGGAATTTATATGTACTAGTCATGTGATTTACCATCTGCTAACGGTGAAGGAAAACATCGTGAGGAAACCCACATACCCATTACATAACCCGCACTAGGCCAGCGTGTGTGGATTATGGCCTAAACCCTCTCAGCTCTCTAGATAGAGGAGAGGAGACCCGAGCCCAGCAGTGGGACATTAATGGGTTGCTGCTGATGATGATGATGATATTATGATAATGTATCTGTAGTTGAGTAGGTACTTTCTTAGCTCCGTTCTGCTACAGCGCAATTACAAGCTCAAGAAGAAGGTTACATGATTGAAGAACCTGGTACCTATACCTATCACAAGAAAAGAGACGTATGTAATAGATACATGGTTGATGGTAAGCAACTAGGTATATCAATGATGGCAATACCAAATACGTGAGGCTGCCTTCTTTTTAATGATATTTATTAGCTAAATTAATTGTCGTCCGCGGCTCTGACCACGTGGAATTTGAAACGTTTCTCCTGTACATTAGTGTTTAGTTTTTAATATTCCCAATTTTTATCCCCATTAATAAGAACCTTACTCGGACTTCATATTATTTTTTTACAACGTCACGGCGGTGGAAAACAAGCATTACTCCGCCAGATGGTAAGAGGTTACCGTAGCCTATGGATACTTGCCACCAGGGGCATAACGAGCTCGATGCCGATCCTTAAAAAGGCTGTTCGCTTAAAATATGGTAGTTCAAAGGTTTGCTAGTTATTTCGTACCAGTTAAAATTACACTGTTTAAGGTTTACTGTCAAACATTCTACACGGCATCAGCAGCCTTTGTGCCAACCGTACCCTTAAATCGCACAATACACTGCGAATACAATATAACAATGCCTTCAGGGTGCTGTTGAGACTGCAGTGCGTCTGGCATGTTTACTGATGCGCACACTGATGATTATTATTTTTCAATAATGTGTAATAAAGTCGGGTCAATAACACACAGAATAAGGGGAAGCACCAACGACATCTTGAGGGTAGCCCAATGACGCCCTGAGCTGGACATAAGCCTCACCTAGGCTAATTCCCACCACTGCGAGCGATTTTGTGATACATACATGATTTTTATTTTATTTATCTATTTTATTTATATTTGTAATCCTTATTCTCATTTATAAATTCAGATTACATTTTTTACCGTATTTCTTATATTCAAGTCCAAAATTTGCAAATGAAAGTTCTGTTTTAGTGACACACATCCAACGTCCATTCATCAAGTGAAGCCCAGCAAAATATACGATAAAAACAAATCAATTGTTGTCACAGTGTCCGAGTAGCGAGTGTACTACAGTCGATGAATCACAAAAGTGCAATACAATAAAATGTATGAATATTGGCGGAGGGGACGAAGGGGCCGACGGGCCCGGTCTGGTTCAGTGAAAGCTATGGAGATAGCGAGTCGCGGGGGTTGGTCGAGGGTTGGGGGCCGCGCCGTCCCCTTCGCGGCCGTGAACTGGCACTTCGGAAACTTCTGTCGTATTGTGTTTACATTGAACTTTGTTATGTGGGTTAAAGTAAAGCCAGAGTTCAGCAGCGTGTGTGCCGCCCGTTTTACTCAATTGCAAAGTTCACTCTCAAGTTTGTCGTATCGATTTTCATCTCGTGTTTACCAAATGTTTCAAGGTTGTCCGTTACATTCACATGAGCTACGTTGATAGAATATGTCATGAATTATGTATTCAGTGCATCCGACTATATTTTACTATTTAATGATTTTTTCAGCAAACACGTGGGTATTCAAGAATTTTTGTTGGGGTTGTTTATTACCTGAAATTAAATGGCTTACTAAGTATAGATCACTTGCTCATTCCATAAGTCAACTCAAGAAACCTCATAATAAGTACTGAGTAGAGTACCACTCTAGACTCTGGACGATTTAAATGTCGGTTTTAGAATATCATTATGAGAGTCATTGGCTTTAGTACCACATTCTCTCCTCCTGACTAAATATATTTTTGATGGACTCAGCCTTTCATATTTTATTTCTCCAATACACCCAGTCTTCGGCAACCTCACATCCTCTCCTATCCTCCAGAACTCCTCCATAGTCTGGGTTATAAGCAGTTATTAAGAAATATACAAATAATGTCTAATTATTCTTACAGATGACGATGCAAACCTTGAGGTTCCAGCAGCCTTCATGTTACAAAGAAGCGACCTTTCAGTGCATACACGGTTGAGATAAATTACCATAAATTAAATGTTTATAAAGAAACTTAGATCACATGTATGGAGTTTTGCATGCCGATTACAGTTACAAAAACGTATAGGATTTTAAAAGATTATGTTTTGGCTCCATAAAAAGACTTTTCTTGTCAAGGAGCACGTAACTCTAGCACTCACTATTCCTTCTTTTATGTTTCTCTCTTGTAACGAGAGAACATTGTTGATGTTGTATAAATTTTATCTAAAGAAATGAAAGAGAATCAATCGACGCACTGCTACCCCAGTAAAGTTTGGCGTGATGATAATGTAAGTCACGTAGATTTCAGGACGCCATTAAACGTAGGTAAATATAAATAGTCGATTTCGTGTGAAAGTTTATCATCAACCTGTTTGTGATAACAGAAGTAGGTTCAGGTGTGGCCTGTCGCGTTATCTTCTGTGATATGATCCGATGCCTTGCGCATGTTCCAACCAAAAGTAATGAGTTATTGCCCAAAATGTTCAAACGTTTCTTTGTTTTATGAAAAAGTTTCCGCCCTCGTAGTAGGTCGATAAAAAGCCTATGTGTTGTCAGACTATAAAAAATATATAAATATAGACTATAAATGTGCTAAATTTCATAGATATTCTTTCAGCCGTTCTGGCGTGATTGAGTTACAAACATTCATTCATTGGACTGGCCTGTTGGTCTAGGTGACCCTGACTACTAGGCCGGAGGTCGTGGGTTTGATCCCCACCCAGGACAAATCTTTGTGTGATGAGCATAAAGGTTTGTTCTGTGTCTGGGTGTAATTTACTTATCTATAATATGTATGTATTTACAAAAAAAAATATTTAAGTAGTAGGTATACTAGTTGTTTAGTCCCATAACACAAGCAAATATAATTGCTTACTTTGGGACTAGATGGCGCTGTGTGAACGTGGTAGAATACTACTATACTACTACTATTACTATTCTTCCATAAGTCCATTCTAACTTAATTCTACCAAAAATATTGGTAGGATACTTTCGCTAAATTCAAAGTAAAGACTGCCATGATGGTGTAGTAACTTAATAAAAAAACATTTTCCGACACATGACCCATAGTTTATTAGTAAAATTCTTAAAACCTTTAATGTAGATTTTAAGAATTTTGCTTGACAACTGACAAATTCTAGTTAGTCAATATTTAGGTCAGGCAGCTCTATCAAACTCCAGTGGTGTGCACGATTGCTCTGCCACTCCATCTAAGGTGGCCAAATATGGTATTTGATTTATTTATCTGGTAAAGTATCATCGTAAACTCTGGAAATATTAATGACAATCGCTTTGTCTCCCTTTTAGAAGGGACCAAACATTTAGGTGAGATACACCTCTACGTGCGTGATGCTCTGACAGTAAAGGTTGGTGACCAGGGTAACCTTAGATCATAATAAAAACAATGGCTAGTCATTGTCAATGTCATTTTGTTTAAAAATTAGCAAGTCTTTTTTATGCATAACTCCGGCGCTTGGAAGCTGTTTTTGTATTGTGTAGAACATTATTTTACAAACAAATAACTGACAGAAACTTATTATGCCTAGACTCTGGGCACTCACATCTTTTTACCGCTATAGTTAAAGCTTGCAGCAGTCGAACTAAGGTAAAGAATAACGTGACGTGAAAGACAACACCCGCACTAGGGAACAAGCCCTGTGTTGCGGGGAGCTTTACAAACATGAAACTAACGGACACAAAGTACACCCTAGAAACAAATATCTATGAATCACACAAATATTTGTCTCGTGTGGGAATCGAACCCACGTCACCCAGCACGGCGATGTAGTGGCGAGGCGACCACCTTAACCACTGCGCCACGGTGACAGTCAGAAGAAGAGAATGAAATGTTAAGCTAATAAGTACATACTGTTAACACTACTTAGGACTTAATTCTCCTCTAATCCAACAGAAACAATATTATAACAAAAGCAGCAAAGTAAGTATGACGTTTATGGGTTGAAATTATAAGTAAGTACTTCTTTCTTTCTTTCTTCTTATAATTTCAACCCATAAACGTCATACAACTCACTGCTGGGTACGGGTCTCTAACCTACTATACCATGCTGGACAGACGGGTTGGTTTTGGGTTTGTTTCGAATGTTCCTTTTCACTGCCTCGGTGGCGCAGTGGGAAGTGTATACGACTGCTGTGCAAGAGGTCCCGGGTTCGATTCCCGGGTCGGGTGAAAATTGTATTGGGCTTTTCTATCAAGAAATTCCAGTATTAAGATTTTCCCGGAGTTTGGTAAACAAATGTTCCCGGTTGATGACAATAGGCTCGCCCCCTATTTCATGGGACCAAACATAGCTGGCGAAATGTGGGTGTGAAACACCTGTGCCTACCCCTTCGGTGAAAAAGGCGTGATGGTATGATGATGATGCTATGTTCCTTTTCACACAGTGTTCTGGTCTGCATAAGGGTGTTTAGCTCTTCTCGGGAAGTTACATTCTTGTGACATGAGATAATGATGTTTGATAGTTCCTAAGACAATACTGTGCCTCTAGTGCAGTTCAAAATTTGTACCAAGGTCCTTAGTATTAACGTAAAAACATTACCCTCCTTTTTTGTAGTCGGGTAAAAATACAACATCAAGCCTTTTCCCCGAAGGGGTTTCTGGATCGCCAATTAAGTTAGGCTCTATATAATTAGAGGCGAGCTTGGCTATTAACCTCGAACATTTCGAGGCTACGGGCCTATGCTAAAATTTTCTAGATAGAAAACACGCCCGATCCGGGAATTAACCCTGAGACCTTGCATTTGCTGGTAAATATTATGAAGTATAGGTACTCCCCCGAAAATAATGTAGGTACTCGTATGTTTTTTTTTCATATATTGTGTTTTTATCAACAATCGATGACAAAGTAAAAAGGCTACTATAATGTGACCTCAAATAATTTTGTAATTAAGTACAGATCCTCATAATAATATATATCTAGCTAGAAAGCTAGATATTATATCTACGTAGTCTGTTACTGTAATATGATTATGTGTCATCAAATCACAAGATGGCTGGTTCCATGAACCAATTACACTTGAACAATAACCTTATCTATATTTCCTTTATCAATAAAGAGTAGGTAACTAAAGTGTGATTGTACTGTGTTGTTGACTACGACAAGGTTGGATTTTAAGTATATTTTTAACTATGGGAGTTAGCATGAGTTCCGCTTGCCTCATGAGGCCCTCGGGCATTCATCTGTGAATATTGATCTTGATAGACACATACCTAATTTCGTTTATAAAATGGGACTGTGGCCTGATATTAAATTGTGGCTTCCCCACGTTGGATAAATATTTTTGTCACTGACCTCTAACTAAATGCAGGTCTCAATTCAGGTTGTACCTACCTACTTAGTTTATGATTTGTCTTACTTTCTATCTTACTTACTTTATGATTTGTTTGAAAGCAGGCATTGAAACTTATGCAGTTAATTTAATCAAAACAGTCAACTGGGATGTACCGGTTGAGAGGACTAAAGAAACCGGTATTACTCATACTTATGGTGTTGATATAAAATAGGATTCTCATCAATCGACTAATGAATAAACAATTAAATTATGAGTATGAATGATATTATTTGAATGCGCCTTTGTTATAACAAAACAATAAATTGGTTCCTTTTTGTCTATTGTAGTTTTGATGTTTCAATAGGTACCTTTCTTGTCTAGGCTTCTTGTAGACCTTAAAATACAGAATTGAAAGTAGACCTGCTTGAGTTTCATTTAGATAACAGATGTTTTCTTTTTGTAGCGGCAACTAGACATTAAAATCGTTGTTAGAAAGAACTAAACTGGAATTAAAGCTATAATAAATCACTCATATTACTGTCATCGTAATAGTACTGTTACAGTAAGCAAACAGTAACCGTCTGTAGTAGTCTATCCTCCACCTGTACGGAGGGAACCTGGTTATTCTTCTGTGGGATATGATGAGTCTGTTGTTTGTGATCATCATCATCATATCAGGCATTAGCCGTCCCCTGTTGCACAAAGGCCTCCTCATAACATTTCCGACGGGACAGATTGTGAGCGGCTTGTATCCAACGTGATCTCATGACTCATGTTTCGGATCTGGCCATGTGTCTTCCTCGTGATTGGACGTCCGCCGCTACGCTAGCCGGTGTGGGGTCTTCATTGAAGATCTTTTTGGCTCCATCAGCCATCAGTTCTATGTGATATGTACCCTGTCCATTGCCACATCAACTGACTAATCGGGTAGGCAATATCGGTAACTTTGGGTTTTTTTTTGCGAATCAATGCATTCGTTATTTTTTATTAAAATATGAATAGAAATATTTAACACTATATTTAAGCTTAACTGTATGATTTTTCTGAACATCTGCATTAGGGCATCGAGAACCGGCCATATTTTAAGAACCGGTTCTTTCGGTTCCAGTGACAACACAGAACCGGGTACCCGGTTCTTTCGGTTCTTTTCGGTTCTTTTGCTAATTTATTAGAATTTTGTTCGTAAAGTCCACATCCAAACCTGTAACACTGTTACTTGTTGAGAAAAAAATTCCCGTCATGTCACACTGTTACTCGATGCAACTGCTTGCAATTTTTTCTCCCAACCAGTAACACTGCCAAATATTGGTGTTACTGGATGGGAAAAAAGTTACATCGAGTCACACTGTGTCGTGTTAGGAAAAGTAAACATTTTATATCCTCATGGAGTCACACTTTTTATTTTCTTATTACTGTATTAGTGATTGATATTTTTATTAAACGACTTCAAAAAAGGAGGAGGTTATATGTTCGACTGTATGTATTTTTTTTTTTTTTTATGTATGTTCATCGATTACTCGGAGATGCCTGAACCGATTTAAAAAATTATTTTTTTGTTTGAAAGGGTATACTTCCGAATTGGTCCCCTATTCATCACGTCAAGTTCTGATGATGGAATCTCAGGGAAATCGAAGGCAACCCTCAAATTTTATAGGCACATGTTACGTGTTTCATATATTTTTTAAAGTTATTCAAGTATTTACGTCTGATAGTCAACATCTCATGTTGATGAGCTGGTGATGGAAGGTATAACTCCTTAACTGTTAGGAGTTGGAGGATAATTCTTTCGACATTATAGGTTTTTATAAACCAATAGTTGTATTCTTGTAGGTTATTTAGGTGAGCTGATACTGGAAGGTATAACTCCTTAACTATTAGGAGTTGGAGGATAATTCTTTCAATATTATAGGTACTTATAAACCTATAGTTGTATTCTTGTAGGTTATTCAGGTGAGCTGTCAGTGGAAGGTATAACTCCTTGACTCTTAGGAGTTGGAGGATAATTCTTTCGACATTATAGGTACTTATAAACCTATAGTTGTATTCTTGTAGGTTATTCATGTGAGCTGTCACTGGAAGGTATAACTCCTTAACTTTTAGGAGTTGGAGGATAATTCTTTCAACATTATAGGTACTTATAAACCTTTAGTTGTATTCTTGTAGGTTATTTAGGTGAGCTGTCACTGGAAGGGAAACTTCTTAATGTTTAGGAGTAAGAAGATGATTTCTTTAAATATCACATCCATGTTGTGTTATTTCAAGTGTCTGAGGTGAGAGCTTTTGATGGAAGATAAAGTTGTATAATTCAAAGGATTTCTTAGATGATATTTTAAGTTTTCGATATAGTATCTAACCTGCATTGTATACCTATACTTGTTACCTGTTGCATTTTATAGGAAAAAAGAAAGACATAAAAGCTCAGAGTTTTGAGATTCCTCTATTCTACAATCAGGTTGTGTTGTTAGAATATTTAAATAGACGTTCCCTTCTATCGAAGATTCTTTATTTCGGTTTTCCGTCTTAGTTTGCCAGCCAGTATTATTAAATCTGCTAGATAAAAAGTACACTAAAAATGGAAAAATAAACTATTTTTAACAAAAAAATATTAAAACGACTTCAAATCAGTACTAAAAAGCGAAAAATAAACTGAATTAGATATTTAATTCCAAGCTAAAAAATACCTACCTACCTGTTTAAAGTATAATACCCTATTATTAATCTGTTTGAAGTCGGTGCCAGCCTAATGAGGTTGTATCACTCAGTTTGAGCCGTCCACTAGGTACGATCACACGCAAGTGCGAGGTGGTGTGAAGTAGCGAGCGGTAACAGATGTACGTACTAAGCAGTAGGTACGTAGCTTAACAAACTCTTTAGGCTTGGCACCGACTTCAAACAGATTAATAATAGGGTATTATACTTTAAACAGGTAGGTAGGTATTTTTTAGCTTGGAATTAAATATCTAATTCAGTTTATTTTTCGCTTTTTAGTACTGATTTGAAGTCGTTTTAATATTTTTTTGTTAAAAATAGTTTATTATATAGAGAGTTGCTAGTTGCTACTAATCGTTAGACAGTTGCCATTCATCGACATCGACATTTTTTTAAATAAACCTATGAATGGGGACATTCTGGAAAAGCGACATTTTAAGTCGATGAATTGCATGATCGTTTTCATTTACGCAGTTTGTTCTCACTGGATAGGTGACCAGCAACCTGATGGAATGATTCATCACCTCAGAAAGTAGTTTATTTAAAAAAATGTCGGGGGTAGCAACTGTCTAACGATTAGTAGCAACTCTCTTTATAATAAAAATATCAATCACTAATATAATAAAAAAAAGTGTGACTCGATGAGAATATAAAATGTTTACTTTTCCCAACAAGACACAGTGTGACTCGATGTAACTTTTTATCCCATCCAGTAACACCAATATTTGGCAGTGTTACTGGTTGGGAGAAAAAAATTGCAAGCAGTTGCATCAAGTAACAGTGTGACATGATGAGATTTTTTTCCTAACGAGTAACAGTGTTACAACTTACAGGTTTGGGTGTGACTGGATGGGAATAAACCCTTTTGATCAAATCTATAATCTATTACGATATATTTTGAATTAAAAAAATTTAATATTTTATTTAATAAAATTTACAGAATTGTTGTATAATAAATACATACATATAATAAGTATGTAGTACTGTCGAGTGCCATTATTTGGCGTTGGTTTTGTATGCGAGCGTGTATCTAGTGCTTATTTGATCGAAGTTGATCGGCGTTAATCACTAATTTGTAGAGGAACCGAAAGAACCGAAAACCCGGTTCTTCATATTTTGAGAACCGGTTCTTTTTGTAGCCCCTAGAACCGGGAATTCCCGGTTCTTTCGGTTCCGGGAAAAACCGGTTCCGATGCCCTAATCTGCATATTACGAAGCAGGCTATCCTACGCTAATAGCGTATACAAGTCAATAACGTAATTTTATATTTTAAAAGCACAACGTTACAGGGTAACAACCTGTAATCTTTTTGCCTGTTGGTTTATTTACTTAGACGAAAAAGCAAACATGAAAAAGTTTGTAAAAAACTGATTTAAACATAATATTTTATTATTACCAGGCAAATAATAGGTATAAGTAACAGATACGCCACATATTTACTATAACTTATAGCAAATGATCGACTTATATTTAGGCATATATTAAAATAATTCTGCTATAATTTTCCTAAAAAATTAGTTTTTTTTTCTCAGAGTACTTATAGCAATTCATGACTAATCGGCACTCCATCCCAAATTCTTGGTTAGTCCTAAAAATATTTGAAATATAATTGATAATTCACAATATAACCACTTAGGAACGTTTATTACAGTAGCTCCTCCACTTATCAGTTATTTGATGAGATATAAATATCGATTAATCGTTGATGATATCATAGTTTGTGATTGTAGGCCACGCAACTTAAGTTGGACCACAACCTGTTTTTTCCATCTTCAATCTGCGTCGATTTTTAACTTATGAAACTGTCCTTTTATGCGTAAAGTACAAGAGACTTCAACGACTTCTTTAAAATTAAGAAGACTTTCATTAACTCATGAGCCTTACAAAAAGAAGACCTAGAGTTTATTTGGCCAGCATCAAGTCGTAGCAAGGTCATTTTAAGGATCTAAACTTTTAATTTTCTTGCATAGATGTAGGTAGGTACCTACTTACGACATCACGACTTCATGAAGATTTGAATAGGGAAGGAATAAGACCATGCATGAATCTCAAATTAGATTTGTTTTTGGACATCATTGACATAATTTTTGGTGCGGTACTACTGCCACAGTTAGGTGCTCATCACCAAGTGCAGATTCTGCCACCCTGATAAAGGGGAAGGGCTTTAAATTGAAATTTCGGGGTTATTTAATCGAGAATCAATGATATTATACAAATTAAATACGGTTGGCTAATAAGTAAACAACAGCTACGAGTAACTCCAGCCTAGTGTGATCACGAGCTCCATGACAGCTGAGATTTGTTAATAATTCCCGTTATAATAGTTATTGAGTGAGCACGTATAATGCACCATCGTCATTTCAGTTACAATAGTACCTCGGTTTTATCTCGTTTTTTACACTTTATTTGTTGAAGGCGCACGATAAAGATAAAGATAAGTGGTAGTCGACGCTTTTATCGCGAGCTATCGCGCGAATACTACTTGCTTCAGGAAGTTATGCGCCTGTTGCTGATTCTAATGTTATTATTTTGAAATAATTTATACGTGAAAGTATGGAACAGCTTAATTTCTACAGCACATAATATAAAATCATATATCCACATTTTGTTGTTGATTGATAACTAGCGTGAAGCCACCAGCTAAAAGCAGAAGGTCTACAAGTTCCATGTTTCAATCAAATTGCCTGGGAAAAGGAGAAGAAGAATCAAGTCGATTAAAATAAATGAATATCCTATCGATATCGCAAATTTTATCATATTAATATATATACTTACCTACATCCTACTTAATATTATAGGTAAATGAGAAAGTTAGGATGGATGGATGGACAGATGGATGTTTTTTGCTAAAAAAAAAAGGATCTGTATAAAATTTGGCAAGTCTGGACTATCATTTAGGCTAGTTTTTACCAACAAACCGCGCCAGCAGAACCACGGGCAGAAGGCTGGTTATTTATAAGCTTAGCAAATATTAGGTACCAATCTACCGAAGATCTATTTCTGTTCAAATAATGTTTATAAATTGCTGGCGCTAAACATATGTTAGGTTTTTTTGGGTAATGCAAAATAAATTACTCAATGTAGGTAAATATTTTAATATGTTTAAGTGAGGCCTATGTTCAACAGTGGACGTCGTTGGGCTGATATGATGATGATGATGAAATATTTTAATTACTTTGATAATGTATTCTTAAGAAATAATAAACTAAATTCTCAATAATTTCTGTGCTGCAGATTGCGTTCCGTGTATTGACGGATTAAGAATACGTTAGGTATGTATGTCTATACCCTATCTCACTCACTCGTGGGTGTCGTAAAAGATGACTAAGGGAGTTTTTTTTAGTAACCATATGTAGACAAGAGTACTGCAAGAAAAGGATAATAAGGTTGAAATTAAACCCTATACCAACCCGTCTGGTCAGCGTGGTATAGTACCTAGCCTAAATTCCCTCCATACTCATTGGAGGAGACCCGTGCCCAGCAGTGAAACGTTTATGGGTAATGATGAAAATTGCATTATTTAAAGAGTAAATCTAAACACTGAAACTAGATAACTACATGTGATGAAAAAGGATACTTATGAACTACCTTGAAAGTGGGATAGTTGTTAAACGTACCTACATAAATCTTTGAATAATATTCTATAATACTTATTTCATGGCCTCCACAGTGAGGCCTATGTTCAGCTGTGGAAGTCGTTGGGCTGTTTAAGATGATGATGATGATGATTATTTACATTCATTCAAAAATCCAATATCCCATAACCCTAACCTGTAATGATAACAAATATATCAACAGTACAACGAAACTCTATATTTATTTCAAGAACCACTTAACACAAAGTTAACAGCACATTCGAAAAGTTTTCAATGTTGTGAATATTAGCAATTTAACTGAAGTAAGTTAACTTTACAAACATTGTGTTCATTAATCAAAAGTTTGGCGCAGCGCCTCATATCCTCCATCTCCGCCTCCGCCCACCCCTGCCTCTCATACCAACATATCTATATCAACGACTCATATACATTTTCGTGTTTTGGGTCTCTCTTCATACCTTTCCATTAATTGGCAACACAACTCTCCGAAAGGTCAATATTTGACAAATGGCCGATCTGTCACTTTCCTGCGGAATAAACACTACACTACAGTCGTTTATTTATTTTTATAAATAATAATGGATGAGATCTGTCGATTATGTTGTTCAACAAATTTCGTCAATAATAATATATTTGACGAAGAGAATGCACTTTACATAAAAATGTCGTTATATTTACCAATAAAGGTAACATTAGTTGCAAGTTTATACTATTTTCATGTGATATTTTAACCTATATTATAAATATGATATTTGTGGTTTTGTGTAGGTTTTCAAGAACGACAAGCTGCCCCAGAAGATCTGTGACAAGTGTAGTTGTAAAGTGAATGACTTCTATCAGTTTTGCAATGAAACTATTGAAGTTCAAGCAAGGTTAGTACATTACTTCGACATCCCTTAAACCGGTATACTGCGCTAAATTTATATAAAAAACGGTTAAATTTAACGTTAAACGGTAAGGTATTTATAGTTTCTAAATGTTTAAGTGTATATTGCACAATATAAACGAAACTAAATCTAGATATTGCAAAGTTTAACCAACATATTTTAGTAACAATAGTTTAATACACCTTTTCACTTTAAAAAGTAATAATAAACCCATTGCATTAATATAAGTATAATATAAACCATCGTTTTTGGCAATTGCAGATTACGTGCACTACAAGGTTTAAACCCAGGTATAAATGAAACAATAGACTTATCAATAGTCAAGAACAGTGCATCCCCTCCTCCATCTAATATTATAGACAAGCTATGTGAACGAGGCACACAAACAGACAGTCCGAATGCAGTTAATAAACATGAACAAATACAGGTCAAAGAGGAGCCGGTGCCCAATTTACCATCACCCGTTAAAAAAGAAGAAGAACATTATGACGATTCCGATCATTTTGAT
The DNA here is from genome assembly GCA_905147015.1 of Laspeyria flexula. Lineage (NCBI taxonomy): Eukaryota > Metazoa > Arthropoda > Insecta > Lepidoptera > Erebidae > Laspeyria > Laspeyria flexula. The sequence goes on from LR989974.1 coordinate 1,820,972, forward strand.
GCAATGTCTTCTGATAGTGAAGATATATCATTAATAAGTTTGAAAAGTAAGAAGACTAAGAAAGTAAATGGTGACGTAAGTCAGAAGAAGGGTAGGAAGAAAAAAGAAGACTTAAAGGAATGGGAGGCTTTAATGAGTGCGTTACCTGAGGCTGCTTTGGCAATGGTAGACAGAGAAGAAATGCCAGATCTTCAAGTACAAGTCATTAAAGAAGAAATGGAAGATCAACCATCAAATTCTGACCGTCTGTTATCAGAAATGATCAAATTTCATTGTTGCATCTGTTTCGAACAATGTTACAGTAGAAATGAGATGTTAAAGCATTATAAGTATGTATTTTACATTATATTATATTTTCAGTTTAACTTATGATTCAAAGTTACATTCGTAACTTCTGATTTTCATACGAGTTACTTTGTAATTTAGATGAATGAACGAGATTTCATTCGTACACTGAAGGCAATTTCTTGACATGATATTACTGAACATGGACCATTCTAAGATATTTGGAATTTTAACTCATTGAAATTGTATTATAGAATAGAATGGCCTGAGTTTCTTGATAACTTGCTTAAGGCTCAGCGTCGTCAACAAACCGTCCCTAAGAAAATTCACTGAGACTTTTTTTGCTTTATACGATGTTCATAACTGTCTGTCTTTTTTCTATTTTATATTTTATTCTTGTCTCTAACATCCATGAAGCCTAACACATTGCCAAAGTCCGTAACTTGTGGAAAGCGATTGTCTGAAAGTAATTTTAGGAGGTAACAACGCTAGATGATTAAAAGAATAAAATATTAGAGCTTAATACTCAATTCAAAGTGGATAAAAGTTTACTATCTTTACAATAGTTTGTCATAAGCCCTACATTATCATATGTCACATATAGCAGTATCATTTAAAAACTTTACTGGTATGTTACAGACAACATGACATTGAATCTTCTAAGGTTGACCCACCTACTGCGCCACCTCCTCCAGATCAGGAACCACCTCGGTGTACCAGATGTCGGAAGGTATGTAAACACCAACTGTTGGTATTATGATACTTTTACAGTCAGATCACTGAAAATGTTCAAATATTTTAGTAGGTAGCATACATAACAATATATATTCTACCACATTCACACAGCGCCATCTAGTCCCAAAGTAAGCAATTATATTTGCTTGTGTTATGGGTAATAAACAACTGATATACTACTTAAATACATTTTTTTTGTAAATACATAATTATTATAGATAAATTACACCCAGACACAGAACAAACCATTATGCTCATCACACAAAGATTTGTCCTGGGTGGGGATCGAACCCACGACCTCCGGCTTAGCAGTCAGGGTCACTAACCATATAACTGTTCCAGACGGTGTCTCGCAGCGAGTGGGCATCTCACTGGCAGCGTCACTGGGAACGAGACCGGCGACCTTACCGCTGTGTCGTCTGTGAGAAGACCTTCCGAGACGCGCATCAGATACTTAAACATGGTATTTCTCATTTGTATGATTGTTAAAAAAGGTAGAATTTTAACATTTATTTTTTAATCATAAGTATATGCAGCACAGAAATGTTTGCAGAATTCTCCATATTTCTACAATATAAATCGAGTAGTTTTTCAATATAATGCCTATGACGGACAGATGGACGGACATGACGAAGCTATAAGGGTTCCGCTTTTGCCATTTTGGCTATGGTTCCCTAAAAATCTGTCACTCGCAACACTATTATAACTATTGTAACTGCATCCAAATCAGACTGTTCATTCAGACAAGGCTCGACCAGTTCCTTCCCAAATATTTCCTCATGTTTTATTGTATTATAATTAAAAGTACAGCGTCGCTGTTACAGGGGTGACGCACAGTTACGGCGAGGGCGCGTCCACGGAGCCTATTAACAAGAGATTCGTTTGTGATCTCTGTCCTGAGGGATTCATTTACATGAGGTGTGTATAAAACTTTTTTATATTGTTTTTGTTTTATCGCTGTATTATAAGGTATCCATTTTTTTAATCGTGGCTTATAGTGAGGTTGATTTGATGAATTTGGTTTTAAATAATACTGTTATTATATTTTTTTTACATAAATCGGTGAGTATGTGTGAAAATATTGATGAAAGTTCAAGAAGCGAAAGATGCACGTCAGAATAGTAGGTGCTGACTGATTAAGAATACGTAATGTCACTACCCCATTTCAACCCGTTCAACTTTAAGCAGACAAGAGTACTGCAATAAAAGGAAAATTCAAAATAAAATCCTTTACCAACCCGTCTGGCCAGCGTAGTATAGTAGGCTAAATTCATTGCACAATCTTTTGAGGAGATCCGTGCCCAGTAGTGGCACGTTTCTGAGTAATAATGAACTGATGATGATACTTGTCCCGCAGGTACCTGTTGTCGCACCGCACGCGGGCGCACCCGGAGGCGCTGGGGCGCGCGGTGGCGCTGCGCTGCGCCGTGTGCGCCAGGCACTTCGCGCACGTCAACTCCCTGCGGCGCCACCTTCGGTCGCACTCCGGCGAGCGGAACTTCCTCTGTAACGTGTGCGGGAAGGCGCTCTCCTCTAGAGAACACCTCAAGTTTCATATAAGGATACATACTGGATATAAGCCCAATGTTTGCAAGTTAGTATTGGCTTTATTAATAATAATAATATATGTAATATACAAAGTACCTCGGTGTGCAAGTGGTCCCGGGTTCAATTTCCGGGGTGCCGTGAAAATATAGCATTTTCTAGGATATAGCATTTTAAAAATTAACATTTTCATATTGAAAATATAGCATTTTATAGGGTTTTTCTATCATGAAATTCCAGTACTGAGATTTTTCCGGAGTTTAGTAAACAATTTTTTCCGGTTGGTGACTATAGGTTCGCCGCCTAATTCATGGGAGCAAGCTGACTGTGATTCGCTTGCCTGACACTTCTGGAAAAAAGTTATGCTATGCGTAAATCTTATGTCAGTCGGGTGTACCTGGGTATTGAATTATAAACTCTTGCACGAAATTAACACACGTATTTCTGCACCATCGAAGCAGTATAACGGAAATATAAATGTATTGTTTCACAGGACCTGTGGTAAAGCATTCGTGAAAAAATGTAACCTAACATTACACGAGCGCGTACACTCCGGAGAGAAGCCTCACGTGTGCTCGCACTGCGGAAAGGCGTTCAGTCAACGGTCTACACTTGTTATACACGAACGGTACGTAATTATCCACCAACGGTACTTACTTATGCACGAACGGTACGCACTTATACACGAACGGTATGTACTTATACATGAACGGTACGTACTATACTTGCGGTAAAGCATTCGTGAACAAATGTAACCTAGCGTTACATGAGACGTTCAGTCAAGGGTCCACACATGTTATACACCAACGGGACGTACTTATACACGAACGGTACGTACTTATACACGAACGGTACTTATACACGAACGGTACGTACTACTTAAAGCCAAATACAGAAAGACGGGAGCGTAGCTCCGCGCGACTTCTGGTAGTACATATGCAGATATAACAACAAATGATATATTTGGTTCCAGTTACCACAGTGGTGCACGGCCGTATGTCTGTAGCCTGTGTGGTCGCGGGTTCGTGGCCAAGGGGCTGCTGTCCATGCATCTCAAAACCACGTGTATATAGCAGCGACTCACTACTAGTTGTAGTATAGGTAACTGTTTACACTATTTAATAATAATAATAATATTTTTTACACATTCACACAGCGCCATCTAGTCCCAAATTAAGCAATTTATTGTTTGTGTTATGGGTTCTAAACAACTGATATATTACTAATTATTATTTGATAAATTACAACCAGACACACAGATCACAAAGATTTGTGATCGAATCGAACCTACGACATCCGGCTTAGCAGTCAGGGTCACTAACCACTAGACCAACAGGCCAGTCTTTTTTACGTTATATTTCATGCTCATTAGGGAGGGAAAGGTTTTAATTATCATTCTCATTGGTCGCTAACTCAGTCGTTATACCGCATGTGGAAAGTTTCGGGCTATCGACTAATTAAAGTGCGTTATCGATATTATATAATAAACATAATGCGGGTTTTCAACCACGGCTACGTTGACTAATGAAAACTGATACGCACGCGGGCCCCATCGATTAATGAAAACTGTTATTGCATGCGGGCCCCATCCATTAATTAAAACTGTTATCGCATGCGTGCCCCATCGACTAATGAAAACTGTTACCGCACGCGGGCCCCATCGATTAATGAAAACTGTTATCGCATGCGAGCCCCATCGATTAATAAAAACTGTTATCGCACGTGGGCCCCATCGATTAATGAAAACGGTTATCGCACGCGGGCCCCATCGATTAATAAAAACTGTTATCGCACGCGGGCCCCATCGATTAATGAAAACTTATCGCATGCGGGCCCCATCGATTAATAAAAACTGTATCGCACGCGGGCCCCATCGATTAATGAAACCTGTGTTACCATTAAAATAAATATGAACTGAAACTAAATGAAATTATAGAGAGATATGAACTAAATAAAATGTGTAGTAATAAGACTTTTTATATTATTGCAATTAATATTGTAGTTCTTAGCTGAATATAAGATAATAAGATAATACCCGGTTATAACTGGACTGATAGTGTTATAAACAAATTGATAACGGTATATTTCCTAAATACAACAGATAACATTAGTAATTTTAATTAGGCATATTAAAATTATGTTACAGATAATTGGTCAGGTCACCTTGGTGAACAATCTTGTTCACTACTTTGTAGTGATAGTCCGGGATCCCTGGTCCAAATTTTTTTTTATTACTATCAAGCTAATTTTTCGTGAGTAGCTTCATTTCGATGAGACGCCCAATAATTTTGTATTCCAAAAGTTTGATTGTGGTAGCTAACAGACGTAGCAATGGTATACCGGACCGGTATGGAAATACCGGGACAACGTACCATGCAATTTGTAGGACAATATGACTGTTCAATTACATAAATATTAAGTAAGTAAAAATAAAAAAATCAGCTGGTTAGTAAACATTTATGATGACCTCGTTGTCGATACAAGTTGGAAGGGTCCCCTCCTTCGATCAAACCATTGATTTTGTAGGACCATATTTTTTTTTACTTACTTAATATTTATGTAATTGAACAGTCATATTGTCCTACAAATTGCGTGGTACATTATCCCGTTATTTCCTTCCCGGTCCGGTATACCCTTGCTACGTCTGTTAGCTACCACAATCAAACTTTTGGAATACGAAGTTATTGGGCGTCTCATCGAAATGAACCTACTCACGAAAAATTAGGTTGATAGTAATAAAAAAAATTTGACCATGGATCCCGGACTATGAGTACAAGAGTACTTTTACATAATCATCAAAAAAGTCCGACCGCAGAACTAAATTTGTTAGGTAAACATAATTTCATTCATATTAAATAATTCATTTATTTAATATAAAATGTTGCATGTCTAGTAGTAGTGACTGGCCTGTTGGTCTAGTGGTTAGTAACCCTGACTGCTAAGCCGGAGGTCGTGGGTTCGATCTCCACCAAGGACAAATCTTTGTGTGATGAGCATGTAGTTTTGTTCTGTGTCTGGGTGTAATTTATCTATAATATGTATGTATTTACAAAGAAAAAGTGTATTTTAATAGTTTTTATATCAGTTGTTTAGTATCCATAACACAAGCAAATATAATTGCTTAATTTGAGACTAGATGGCGCTGTGTGAATGTGGTGAAATATTATTAATACTATTATTTATCAAAAAAAATTAAAAATTCAATTATATGTCAATACAAATTATAATGTTAAAATTATGAGAACAATGATATAAATAAATAAAATATAATGTCAACAAATCTGAAATTAAATTGATAATAACTGAGTAGATATTAATGTGATGTAAATAATAATCATATTGTGGCGGAAATTAGGTGAGGCCTATGTTCAACAGTGAACGTCATTGGGCTGATATGATGATGATGATAATGAAATAATAATCATAATATAATGCCATAATAATACTTTGCTATAATCCTTGGTAGTACGGAACCCTCGACGCGCGAGCCTGACTCGCACTTGACCGGTTTTTTACAAATAAAGATTCTAACCTCGTCGTTTCCCAGTCTTTAAATCTCACAGTCTCGCCTATATCTCGGTTTTCGCTAGACTCTATACTTATTATACCTCGTATCCTCATCATCAATACAATCCTTAAACGTCCCACTGCTGGGCACGGGTTTCCTCAGAATATTTTGGAGGGAATTTAGTCTACTATACCACACTGGCCAGAGGGGTTGGTTTGATAAGAACTTTCATTTTCTCTGGTCTTGTCTGTTACTAAATTTAACTTACTTTTTCGTCTTTTATCACACCCAGGGGTTGATATAGTGACATTATGTATTGTTAATACCCTGTATATAAAAGCAATATTAATGTCGCAGCCAACTGGTTAAATCAGCCATTTAATTGACTTCCTAGCCATTTTACTAAACGGCGGCGTTCAACTAACTGCCTGAACGATATTCGCCATTCAATTAAATGGCTATGCAACTGACTTGAATCGACAATGTTTATCCACTTGCCTAGCCTAATCATTAAAATGTTATTAAATTAATGTAAATGTGTATCTTAATAAATAGATTAGATAGATACCCAAAATAAGTTAGGTTAGAAGACTGAGGCGAAGCGAAGCTCCCGCCTCAGTCTTCGGAGTTTTTTTTTAGCCTTGAAATATATTTTAGGGCAAATCGGACATGAGTGGTTATGTTTCAAGGCTAGGGTAAACACTCTTCACTCTGTTGAATGAATGGCCTAAGCAAAAGCCAGCCAGTTTTTTTTTTTTTTTTTTTTTTTTTTTTTTATTGCCAGTAGTGGCAAACGAGCAAGCGGCCCACCTGATGACGATCGATGATGACGTAAGTGGTTACCGCCGCTCATGGACGTTGGCAATGCCAGGGGCACAGCCAGGCCGCTGCCTACCTTTGGAGAATAGCTCTCTTTAAACCTCGTTTGAAGAAGGACATGTCATAGCGCTCAGGAAACACCGCTGTAGGAAGTTCACCCCAGAGCCTGCACGTACGTGGGAAGAATGATCGCTGGAACCTTACCGTTTTAGACGGTATCGGCTCCAGGTAGTGTGGGTGAAGCCTACACAGTTCATTGAATGTTGCATTTAACCATCCGGCTGAATTTCATTTAGGCCGTTAGTCGAACACCGCCGTTTAGTTCAACGGCTATACAGTTAATTTAATGGCTGATTAAACTTAGCTGCGAAATTAATAAAAATGAAGCACTGATACAAGGTCACAATTATCGATATCTAAACACAAACAATATTTTGTTACAGGTATATCTTTTCATTGCGGAGAAACGTGGAACACAGACTGATACCTAGATATAGTTATAATAAGATATAATAATATACTTGTAAATTGAATTGCGGAAGGAAGCGGTCTCTGCTTACCCCTCTGTTGGGAAGGAGCCGTGATTTGTATGTATGGTATTGAATTACTTTTATATTGTACTGTTTCGTTTTAGTAGCGAGTGTGTGTATGACTGCTGTGTAGGAAGTTCGATTCCCGGGTAGGGCACAATATTAGGCTTTTCTGTCATGCCACAGTTGAACTTTTGAGCGCCACGTCATATGCATCTGTAAAAGAAAATATATGTTTTAAATTTTATTTAAAAAAAACTTTTGCACAAAATACAATGTAAGTGTACAAAAGGTGGGCTTAATGCTAAAAGTATTCTCGACCAGCCAACCTTTGGTGATGCAGAGATGAGAACAGGTAGGTGCAAAAAAAAGATCAGATCAGTTAACAGAATGTTTAAAAGATGAGAAAATTATAAAGAAATCGCAAGGAAAGTAGTAAAAACAACTATTTTATTTTCCCATACAAAATGAACGTCCTACTGCTGGGCATGGGTCTCCTCTAAAGAATGTGGAGGGAATTTGGACTACTATACTACGCTAGCCAGACGGGTTGGTATAGGGTTTGTTTCGAATTTTCCCTTTCTCTTGTCTGCATAAGGGTATCTAGCTCTTCTCCGGGAGTTACATTCTTGTGACATGAGATAATGATGTTTGAATTAGATAGTTTATTCGCCTTTTACGACACCCACGGGTTGAGATGGGGTAGTGACATTATGTATTCTTAATCCGATATCGTACATTACAAGGCATTACAATAGTAAATAGGAATTATTTAATTGTAATTTTATTTCATTACATTGACGTATTTTAAACTGGAGATTTTGTCTCTCTTTACTGTTCTTTAAGTATGTAACGTGTGAAGCCAAGGTAATAAATAGTAAAACACGTTTTTAATTTTTTTCAAAAATATTCACTAAAAATAAAATATGGCGGTACGAAGTTTGCAATCAGCTAGTTATTTATAATTATAAATGAGAAAGTTTGCGACTGTGGAAGGAAAAATATTGATTATTATTACGCACTAACTATTTAATGGATTGTGATAATAATAAAGAAAATTTCTTATAATAACACATGGGTACTTTTTATCCTAAATTAAACTGACCGAATAAGCTATTAGAAACCAGTTAAGAGTCTCATTACTCATAATTCCTTAGAAATTTCTACATCTATTCGTAATGCCGTAAATAATAAATGAAATAAACAAAATTATTCTTTATGCAAAACACAATAAATACCTATATTCCTTGCCATTACAATTTCGCTTATGTAAAGTCAAATATACTGAATAGAGTAAATAAGATGTATCTACTATTTATTAACAATAAATATTCAGAGAAGATTCTAGTTTGTACTGGACAATACGCTGCGTGGACTGAGATAACTTTGTTATTTACTGACCCATTTGGCCTAGGGTGAACATGCCAATACACGTCTTATTAACACGCTTGTAGAACTGCCTGGTTGGCAGTGTGACGTATGTACGACTGCTTTGCTAGAGATCCCGGTTTCAATTTCTTTGTAGACCAAAAAATGGTATTGGATTTTTAACCCCTACTGCAAAAAGAGGTGTGTTATAAGTTTGATATGACAGATACACAAACTGAGTTTGTGTATTTGTCTGTGGCATTGTAGCTCTTAAACGAATGGGCCGATTTTAATGCGTTTTTGTGTTTGAAAGCTGAAATGATTGTAATTCTTAGACATGTTATATTAAAATTGGTGACTACTATAATTGAAAACTTTTTTTTTTAATTTTTCAATAGACTCGCTCGACGACTCGATATTTTATTACATATTAATATAACAGGCGAAATGAGTATGTGATGCACTTCCACATACTCCTTCGGGAAAAAAGGCGTGAAGCTATGTGTATGTGTTTGTCCTTCCTTGAAAAATTGAAAATTTTGACCGACTGACTGACTTAACGTAAGATCTCTACTACCTGAAAAGTAAAGAAGTAAAGACAACAATTGGCTAGTTCACCCTAAACAATTAATTAATGTCATTATCAAGTTTACACTTTGTCAAGTTCTCGTAATGTCGCGAAACGTTTCGATCTGTATACAGAAGTAATATTTAATACTATACTAATGCAAGTTTTAAATATTTTTTTATATTAGTATTTTTTTTGTGTGTATTCTCGTTTAATTTTATCTTTTATGAAAATTTTCACCTTCTCTTCTCGCTTCCCTTCTCTTTATCAACGTTCAGGGCCGGAGTATCCGTTAATGTAGGCAATTGGCTAAAAATCCTTATATTGTGCGAAGCATTGTCAAGGGACTCTGCTTCCGAGAATTTATGGAAAAAATATTTTATGTATGTCTTCGAGTTAATTTAAAATTGAAATACATTTTGATATGGTAAAAACAAATAATATAATAATACTAGCGGCCCCGACAGACGTTGTCCTGAATGATATACCAATCGATTACAGCGCTATCTGCTGGGTTTATTTGTGAATCTAAACCATCCTCGAATCCACTTGAACACATACACAAAAATTCATTAAAATCGGTTCAGCTGTTTCGGAGGAGTTCACTATCAACACACGTACAGAAGAATTATATATAATATAAAGATAACAATAATATTCTACAACATTCACACAGCGCCATCTAGTCCAAAATTAAGCAATTATATTTGCTTGTGTTATGGTTATTAAACAAGTGATATACACTACTTAAATAGTTTTTTTTAATACAAATATTTGTAATCATTAATAGTGGGCCTACCTATATACAATGTATATTGTATATACACTTATATAGCTCTGAATACGTCCTTAAGATGTAATTATATTATTTTTAAACTCCGTTTCACCACTGAGATTGAAGTGACAGATTTTATATGAAAAGTATGTCAATAAACTGTTATGACGTGGCGTTCAAAGGTTGAACTGACGATAAGACCTAACAATAACTATTAGTATAGTAGTATATCTGTAATTAGGTAATATTGGCACAGATTGGTAGGTAAGTGCCTCACCTTGTGATAATAAATATCTTAATTATGAATTTTCATGTTTTAAATTAGGGATGTCCAATCTATCTAGGATCTTTCTAAGGAGGGCTTCAAAACCATATACCTACTATCATTTGCTAAAGAAAACTATAATACTAGGATATTAGGTATTATTATGTTTCAATTTATTAATACTAACTGCCGCAGATGTCAATTAGCAGTAATCTGTCATTAACAATTTTTTTTCATTCAATAATCGTCTTTAGGCGTATCGACTTAAGTATTACAAGTTTTTACTAAATAAACTTTAACCCTTTGAACGCCAGAGACGTCTATACACGTAAAATGAAAATGTGCTCACCACGCCAATGACGGCATGGCACGTCAAAAATGTACTGTATTTTAAGAACTTGGCGCTCAAGGCACGGCGATACCGATTTGACGTGGCGGTCAAAAGGTTAAAGTAAGACGGCAGTAAATGATAGAAAATTTGTTGTTATTTTCATTCATTTATTTGGGAAGTCACAAAAATATAATACATTGTTTAACATCATCATAATATCAGCCCAATGACGTCCACTGCTGGGCATAGGACTCAATTTCCGCCACAGTCCGATTTAGTAGTTTGTAGGACGGTCCCCAATCAGATGGACCGATGAACTGGTCAAGGTTGCGAGTGGCCGTTGGTGGCTTGCAGGTAGCACAAATATAATATGATTATGTGCTATTAAAAAAAAAAGGTTTCCTCTCAGCTCTTTAGATAGAGGAGAGGAGACTCGAGCGTAGCAGTGGGACATTAATGGGTTGCTGGAGAAATCAAAAAGCGTCTCTGGCCGCACGCAAATAATCCGCGGGCCGCATGCAGGACTTTGTTTGGACAGCTCTGTTCTAAGTACATTAGTTTTAGTATCTTATGATCACCAAAGCTATTATGGCCGTCAATTGAAAATGTATCTATGGCGGAGATAATAAATAGTTCATTTTCAATTGCGGGCTTGTAAGTTAAACGTCTTTCGGATTCAAAAAATTTAGGGTAGCTTTGTTGATTAAACTTAACAGCATTGAATAAACTGCTGCTAAATTGAGGTTTTAAAATGTGTTTTTATTTACTGGGAATGATCATGATGGGTCATCCATTAATCACGTGATGTTTTTTTTAGATATTATGATGATGAGATGTATTGGATATCTTATTACTATGACCTAGACAAAGTTTTTAAAAACGACTAAAGTGCACGGTAAAAGATTCAATTCCTGAAAGTAAAAGTCCAGACATGTGCCAATTTTGGAATAAATACACAAGATATCTACCTACCCCTCCCTCTATCTAACCCTGGTCTCACGTGATTATAGGACGATCCCTTTTGCAGTCAAATGGATAATATAAAGTTTAGCTCGTACCTAAGGGCAATTTTAAATGTGTAGCCAACCAATGTTATTTGTAAAGTAATACTCGCTGTGAATTTGAAAGTAAAGTTCATCTTATTATGTTAATAATATGATAATAATTATTTTATAATTTTATGCTTAGATTAATAACATACTGGGTTCAAGTAGATCCTTACATACCAACACCTGATGCAATGGCACTTAAAAATGGTACCGAAAAAGAACTTTGAACGCCCACTTCGGCTACACTCGACAAGCGCAATCGTGCCCTGTGTGCCAATGACGGCTATAGCCGACAGAAACAGATCACAAAATAAAGATATTAAATCATTACTTATATGTTGGGGAAAAAGGTTCTCGAGTAGCGGCCACGTATTGGAATGCGCAGCGTAAGACGCCCCCCACCAGATGAACCGACGACCTGGTCAAGGTTGCGGGTGGCCGTTGGTTGCAGGCGTTGTCCGGCAGTGGACGTCATTGGATTGATAAGATGATGATGATTGCTGCCTGTGAAAAAATTAACTTTATAGCTTGGCTTACAGGGCACGAAGACGTTATAGGGTGTGGTGTTCAAAAGTTAAAATAAGATCGATTTTTTACTGTTAGCATGTCGAATATACTTTATTTTTGATGATCCATATTATTATGTTATTATTCTAACATTTTTGTATTGTAAACCTTTTCATTTAAGGTTTTGAACGTGTATGATGCAATTAACGTATGAAAGCAATAAATTTGTATTTCATTTTAATTATTAATAATGTGATCAATGTATTTTATATAAATGCTAAGCAAGTAATGGAAAAATTCAAACCCACGACGGGACTTGAACCCGCGACCCTGCCATTCCGTGTGCAGTGCTCTTCCATCATTAAAAAAGCGATGGAAATTGCTTAATATTTAATGTGATTAATGTAAATACTAACAATTAATAATGTAAATATTTATCAATATGTGTGTTTGTTACGGCCAGTTTTAATACTAATAACGAATCGTTTTTATCTAAGATCAATTAGATTTACCCGACTGCCAAAAAGAAGGGTAATGTTTCTTGACAAATTTCATTATTACATTACTTGTCAAATCTTCCAATAGCGCTTATGAAATATATCACGATGGCGTAGCGGTTAATGTGGTCGCCGTGCCGAGTGACGGGGGTTCGATTCCGTCAACAGAAATTTTTGTGATTCATATAATTTGTTTAAAGTCTGGGTTTATTTTATTAGCTGGTTCCCTAGTTCCTTTTAAAAGAAATTAAACTATTCGTCAAACAATTCGTTATTTGTATATTGGAAGAAGAGTTTTAGCGAAAGTCACGCCGTGATTTAGCCTTACATAATATGTATGTAATTAGTTTTAAGTAGCACGAGACAGCATTGAATGGAACAAATATTGTGATCTACACTTTAACATAACTTTAAACATGGATAATAATATCTAAACTAATTATATTTTTTTATTTTATCCCTATCTCACTAACTGACCCGGTGACTTCCACCGCATCAGCCCCCTGATTCTGAGCTGTCGGAAAATTTTCGACCAGAACTGTCAGTTTATTTAAAGTTAAAAAACAGAATGTTAATAAAATAGATGGATGTAGAAAAAAAATCATAATAATTTTCTATACTGTAAACTAATTTCTAACACTTAATAACTTAAGCTGTTAAAATACGTCTTTCTAATATTTGAAATAGTTTACGATCCGGGAGCAATCCGATGAGTCAGAATCAGGGCCCAGAAGTCAGTATCAATAAATGGCCCAAATAATAAAAATCCTCAGAGCAATTAGACTTGACTAGCCAAGCGCACGCTTTGCCCTCTGCCAAAGTAAATGAACTATCGGTTCGTGTCGTTTTATTTGTGTAACGATTTTATGTGTGTGTGTATAAACAGTGAGCGATTTTGTGCCGCTTGCAACCAACGGCCACCCGCATCCGTTACTAGGTCGTCGGTTCATCTAATATAATACCTATTTAATAGTAGAGTTACTAAACATTTATTGTCAATTACTTGTTTCGAATACTGATAAACTTTAGTGGCGATTTGAAATAACCATTTAGTCAATGATTCATTCATTATCATCATTTCAACCCATAAACGTCCCACTACTGAGCACGGGTCTCCTCCAAAGAATATGAAGGGAATTTAGCTTACTATACCACGCTGGCCAGATGGGTTTGTTTCGAATTTTCCTTTTCTTGCAGTGCTCTTAACTGCTTAAGGTGTGTACTCTCTTATGGCCGATTTTAATAATCTATCTATGGATTTGGCTACTAAACTTAGAATTTTGACACATTTTGTATGAAGCTTATGTCAAAATTCTAACTTTAGTAGCCAAATCCATAGATAGATTATTGAAATCGGCCATATGTCGCCCTTTAAAACACCCCCGGGTTGCGATGGGGCAGTGACATTATTTATTCTTAATCCGTCACTAAACGGATGAATGATTCATTAGATACCTATCTGTTAATTGAGAGAGTATTAGAAGTGACTGACTTAACTTATTAATGAAGTAACTTGGGCATTTCATTATGACTTACTATCAAGTGGAAGGAAATATTCTCTGCCTACCCCTCTATTGGGAAAGAGGTGTGATCTATATGTATGTATGAATGTTACTATCACATGAATCAGCACTGCTATCGTCTGCCACAGCAACAGAAAAAAGTGTGATTATTATAGTAGATAACATAGTCCAGACGCATTTAATTAATCTTTTAGGAACTGTTAGATAACATATTAGATAATCCTACTCGATAACATACAATTAAAACATTCCGACCTGTCTAACACTCAATGGGCAATAATATATAAATAAAACTTTATAATTCGTCGAATACATACATATAACAAAAGGATGCGGATGGCCGTTGGCTGCAAGCGGCACAAATTCGTTCGCTGTAGCTGTAATTAGGCGAAGTCTATGTCCAGCAGTCATCAAGGACATCTTAGGGCTAATATGATGATATACAAACTATACAACATACAAACAATTGTTGGACGTTGGAATAAATTTAACAAACAGATTTATGTCTTACTGCTGTACTTAAAGACCTTAATTTTAAAGTTTATTTTGTAATAAGTACTTAAGTCTGTACGACTAAAGGCGATTATTCAATGAAAAAAAATGTTGTTAATGACAGATTACTGCTAATTGACGTCTCTGAGTGCGGCTGTTAGCTAGATAAACCACCCATCTATGGACTGACCTTTACGAACGTTGCTTAACCTCGGTGAGCGTAAAGACTAAAGTAACTACGAATAATATAATGAATGTCGAGACGAATGAAACAAATACTTTTTTAAACTCATTTAAATATTTGCAAATACAATTAATTGGTCACACATCATAAGATCTATATATTATTATTATTATGTTAATAATATGATTTATTCACGCTACGGATTTAATTTCTAAAGATTTTACAATGAGACAATAAACAATTGACTGCTAACTGAATTGACTGTCACCGTGGCGCAGTGGTTAAGGTGGTCTCCTCGCAACTACATCGCCGTGCTGGGTGACGTGGGTTCGATTCCCACACGAGACAAATATTTGTGTGATTCATAGATTTTTGTTTCTAGTCTGGGTGTACTTTGTGTCCGTTAGTTTCATGTTTGTAAAAGCTCCCCGCGCCACAGGGCTTGTTCCCTAATGCGGGCGTTGTCTTTTTAAAGAAAAAAAAATAAAGAAAAAAAAAATTAATATCAACGACATTTGGGACACTGAGGGGGTACTCTAAAATAATTCAAAGAAATGTTATAATTGGCTACTTACTAAAAGCCAATACCTTAAAAAGAGTGGCCTGAGTTTCTTGCAAAGTTCTTCTCATAGTTCAACCTTGTCAGTGAACTGGCCGTAGGCAAATTTGCTGACACCTTTTTTTGGCTTTGTATGATGTTCATAAGTATCATGTACATATGTGATCCAAATGAAATAAAAAGATTTGACTTTGACTTTGAAAGGATAAAGAAAAATGTTATTAACGCGTTTTATTTACCGATTAAAATATTTTAAATATCTGAAAATACTGTAACTTTTTTTATAAATAGGACTTTGTTCTGTAGGTGTAGTGTAAGTAAATCTTTAAATAAAATGAAAATAAAATTTATCAAATCGGGCAATTTTGAAAAGTAAATACTTAATTAAATTAGTGTTATCAACTCTGGGTCAGTTTAGATAAACTTTTGACCATATTAGTAGCTCTGAGAACACCTCACACCTTTGACATGTGTTTAAACATATTTTAGACACACGCAATAAAAATAACTAATGGCATGTGTTACCGCAGTGAATGTTTTAAGTTCGAGTCCGTTATAATACAAAAACTGTCTTCACCTGTCGTATCATTTTTAGGTATTACTTTCTCTCTTATAATAATTCTACAATTTCTTCTGTCACCAGCGGTGTTGAGAGGCGCATGACGAAAAACCACAAATGATGGAATTCTATAAGGTTTATGTTAGGCGGTTACTGATTTTATAGTCCCACCCTGACACTCCACATTGTAACTCTTATTAATAGTAACCATTTATTAATTAATAGTAACCATTTGTTAAAAGTAACCATTTATTAATAGCGATGAACCCATGGAAATAATGAGCTATGGCATTAGCAAGTCCCAAAAAAGCCTTTCAGAATACATTAAGCAGGAATTGACTTTAAAACTTGTTCCCAAAAGTTATTGCAGAATGACGAAGTAAAGTATTTTTGGTGATCTCAAGTACCTACCTATATAGGAGATCAGGACAGGTCACAGGAGAGAAAATAACTCTAAACTTAAAAACATGTGTGTCACCTCTTTATCTCTTAAGGGGTAGACAGAGGTGCTTCACACTCACTGGGTATTTCGCCAGCTATGTTAGATCCCAAGTAATAAGGCGGTGAGCTTATAACTAAATTGGGTACATTACCTGACTTGATGCTGATAATAAAAAATAAAAAAAGGTAACGGTTCTAGACCAACCCGTAGGTCGAACGCGGGAGCTCTTAGCTGCATGAGATGAACCTTCGTACATAATCCCGCTGCGCCATCGAGGCAATCTATCGAAGTATCAGACTAGTAGTACTCTTGACCACAATGATAAACGGAGGAATTATATTATCAGAAAGCATCTGTGTCTAACGCATAATCGTGTCTTCGTTTGCCGGTTTGCCCTCAGTTCGCGGTCGCACGTCATACAGCACGCACGTCAGTACGTCGCTCTCCTCCGTCGTAAAAGCACGGTCGCGATCTATTATTTTTCACGAACATTTATCAATCGACCTTGACGCTATTTCGACGCGAGTTTAATAAGAAACGACTAGTATGTGAGTATCTCTATGTTTTACTATCGCGTGTAGATTTTCCAAATCACCGGCTTTTTGCCGCGGATTTAGTTGATTAGAATTTACTTTAGTTCGTATAATTTTTTGCTAAGTAATCGTATTATATACTTGCTTGACAATGAAATAAATTAGCAATAATTACTGACGTTTATAAAGTTTATTCTAATAGTATTGTGAATAGCTGTGATTGAATTGAATGATGTAATTAGACAAGAATTTCGAATATTTTCTAATTTTATTATTGCACTATTTCTATCAAGAAAACTGCAAATGCGCTATTTAAACTTAGTTACGGTTGGCGTTAAAATATTATTGGCAACATAAATTTTATTATTATATAGGAAAATGTGTTAGTTTGTATTTCTAAGGTTTATCTTGGAAACTACTGAACCGATTACCCATAGTTTTTACAGACCAGAATTGACCTAGGTAAATTATGAATGATACGGAATGCATTTTTTTATTTTCTTTCAACAAATCAATGTTAGTAAGTTCTGTGGCTGTAAAATTGAATAATGGTAGTTTATTTTTATGCTGGCCTCCTAGATATAGAACATGGGGGTCAGAAAACGACATAATAGCCCTATTGATATAACTACCCGGGAGATGTATTGCAGATTCGCTTCGGTATATCAATTTGCAGATGACACAGCCGTGACTTATATCAATGCGTACCTTTGTTATCATCATCATCATTTCAATCCACAAACGTCTCACTGCTGGGCATGGCTCTCCTCCAAAGAATGTGGAGGGAATTTAGCCTATTATTATAACACGCTGGCCAGACGAGTTGGTAATTTGGTATAAGGTTTGTTTCTTTTCTTGCAGCGCTCTTGTCTAAAGGTTACTTCCTTAGTTGCCTTTTACGACACCCACAGGTTGAGATGGGGTAGTCACATTATGTATTCTTAATCCGTCACAACACGACACGTTTCTTATAAAAGACACAAATCCATATGCAGGTCGGCTATGATCAATTGTGTTGTTAGGCTCACGATGTTGGTCTGGTGGTGAATATGGGGAAAACTAAACTTATAGGCACATTAGACGTGGCGCGGGGCTTCGCTCCGGTCATTCTTTATTTGGTTACTGTTCAGCTCCTATTGGCCATAGCGTAATTTATATAGCCAAGATCTATAGACTCGACAAATGGGCTATCCAACACTAAAATAATTTTTCAAATCGGATCAGTAGATCAGAGTTATTTCAACAATCAAGAAGGTTTCTTTACAATATTTTCCAAGAATCTCACAAAAATTGTGGGGGCTCGTCCGGGATAAAGCAATAATTAAAGAAAAGAAAATGGAAGACTTAAATATACGTTATTAGATACCTAATTAGATGATAACTTAACTTATAATACTTAATGACAATTTGGTTTTTCACGACGAAAGAGAGGCCCATCTCTAAACATCTCCTAATTAACATAGTTCACATTCTCAATCAAATTAAAATGTTTATTACCTCATAAATATTTTATACAAACCTACAACTCGTTTCTCGGTATTTAAGCAATGACCTCTAACCAGATAAAATATTAACTATGCCGAGATAAATTATCCGTAGGTACGTACTTTGTTCTCAATTAAAAAAATATTGTTTACATTTTTTTTTGTTCCACTACCTCAGTGTTGTAGCGGGAGTTTATACGACCACTATGCAAGATATAGATCTTTTGTAGACCACGCTGTTTCTTTTTGAAGTTAACGTCCATTTTCGATTGTTCACTGGTATGAAAGACTTCAAAAAGACTCCTTTAGATTCATACCGTGGGCGAACAACTCGGGGTATGAATCGACGAAAGACAAGAAGTTTGATCTTGTGCTCATGTAAAAATGATATTGAGTTTTTTACTAGTCTACAAGTGTGAAGTAGAGCTGAGCTTTTTTCTTCACCGTTAGATTTCTAAAGAAAATGAAATAAATTTTCCATTCGACACACATTTGTGTGAGTTAGTTGTAAAGCAAAAATAACTGAATGTAGGTTACTGGTGTAAATTATACAAAAACTGCTATTTTTGAAAGACTGCAACGTGTCGGTTGCATAAAATTAAAGTGAAAATTGGAGTCAGCAATTTATTTCTGATATTTATTATGTCACATATTTGTTAAGCCCTTATTACACTATTTTCTAAATTATTTCCGATTTTTTTTTTCTAGAAATTGAATATGGATAATAATATTTATGGGCACATCTAAATAAAAATGAATCGCGAAATGTGTACTGGGTACAAAACTAGGAAACGGCTGGACTAAATTGGTTACTTTTTTGATCAGATGAGAATGATACATACAATGTACAATTAAATAGACAAGGCAATAATTAATCATAATTATGAAAATGCAGGATATTTTTCGAAGATTAGATCGGCGACTCAGAGAGGTTAAAAAAACACTATCTTCAATAGACTTATTAAATAAATTTAAATAAGTCAATGCATATAAATAAATGATAGCTTATATATACCTAACAGCAGTTAATCCTGATTATTTTTATGAGATCAAAACTATTAAATAGAAGACTATTAATTAATACATACATACATTACTTGCCTACTGAAGATAGTACCTAAGGAAAGTATGTACATAGCGACTACAAATCGAAGAGAAAAAAAATGCTTATGTAATGTAATAGGTATATTGAATATTTGTTTATTCAAATAATCGAGTAAATTTCCGCGACATTATAATTAGCAAACCTATAAGAATCCAACTCTAAATATTTAAAATTTAACATTCATTGACATAAAAAATATATTATTCATTTATCTCATTTATTTATATTTCAGTGATCAAATTTAAAGAATAATTTAATGAGTTATCGGTCGTTTCGCCCGCCAATTTTTCGCCCGAGATTGCGCGAAAAGATTGCGTTTGAATACGTAAATAAAACAAAAACTCAAATTTTTCATATTATTTCTAACTAGATTTTCTAACTTGCTGTCGTTACTTGGTGTCTAAATTGTAATAAAAATTCCATCGGGCGAAACGCCTGATCAAATATTATAAAAATTTGGACTTGTTCGTTTCGCCCGCTCTGGCGAAATACTGGCGGGCGAAACGACCGATAACTCAATAATTTCTGCCCGTGGCTTAACACGTGTTGAAGTTAGGTATGTCGATAAAAATTAACCTTATATTTATTTATTTATTAACACTTAATATACACAGAAATGTACAAAGGCGGACTTAATGCCTGAGGCATTCTCTACCAGTCAACCTAAAGGATGATGCAGAGAAGGGTCGAAGTAGGTGCATAAAAAAAAAGAGATAGATTAAATTAAATGAGAATATCAACATTTAAATACATGTACAAGTATAATATATATATACATACATATATATATATAAATATGTTAATATACACAAATACATAAATTATATATAAAATACATATACAGATACAGTATACATACAAATAAATAGATATATAAAATAATATACATACTATAGTTGTGATGATTCTGCAATTTTTTCCAGTAATAGAGCACGGATTCTCCTCTTAAACACGTCACGGCTAGTAGACTTTCTGATCTCAAGAGGGAGGGCATTCCACAGAAGTATAGATTGTACGAAAAAGGAGGAATGAATGAAATCAGTAGAGTGAGTAGGACAGACTAGAAGAAGATTGTTGGAGGAACGCAGTTTACGTTCATGAACAGTGCAGAGGTATTGAAACTGGGAGGCTAAATAGGTGGGAGCGTTAGGACACATAAGAATAGAATAGAGAGTAGTGAGAGCGCGTGAACTGCGACGCTGACGAATAGGTAACCAATTGAGTTGAGAGCGAAAAGCAGACACATGGTCATACTTACGAAGATTGAAGATGAATCGAATGCAGTTATTGAGAAGTCGGTCAAGTTTATTGAGGCGATCTGCATTCAGGTCAAAGTAGCACACATCACCATAGTCGATTATGGGTATGATCAAGGCCTGCACAAGCATCGTTTTAGTCTGAACAGGAAGGAAGTATCTAAGCCGATACAGAGCACGCAGGGAACCTGTGACTTTCTGGCTGACGTGGGTCACTTGAGCCTGCCAACTTAAGGTGGAATCAAGAAATAGGCCTAGATCCTTCACATGAGAGCTAAGGTTGATGGCATTGCCATCGTAAGTGATTGATGGTACAGCAGTAGTGTCCAATCTGCTGATCATGCGTTGGCTGCCCACAATTATAGCTTGGCACTTTGATGCATTTACACTAAGGCCAAACATCTCAGACCACTCCTTTATGCGCTCCAGGTCACTATTAATTGAATCCACCGCATCACCCACACAGTCAATACCAGCATGTGAGTAAATCTGCAAGTCATCGGCGTAAAGATGATACGTACATTGAAGTTTATAGGTTATGAGATTGATAAAAATTGAAAAAAGAAGAGGGGATAATATTCCGCCTTGAGGAACGCCACAGTCTATAGCACACCAATCAGATGAAAGGTCATTGATGCGAACTGACTGTTGGCGACCTCGAAGATATGTTGAGAACCAATCCAGTGCTTCGGAAGAGATCATAAAGTGGGAAAGGATGGATAGAAGGATGTCGTGACTGACGGTATTAAATGCATTGGAAAAATCAATTAGGGCAAGGACGGTGATGTTAGCCTTTTCCATTGCTACCCTAATATCGCCAGTCACTTTGAGAAGAGTAGAGACAGTGCTGTGGCCTGGCCTAAACCCTGATTGAACAGGACTTAATAAGTTGTGATGGTACACAAAGCGGGCAAGCTGTTTATGTACACAGGCCTCCAGCACTTTGGATAAGAAGGGAAGAATGGAAATAGGGCGAAAGTGGGAAGGTAATGTAGGATTTTGAGTTTTAGGTATAGGAATGACGTAGGCTTTTCGCCACAAGGACGGAAAGACTCCAGAAAAGAGGGAAAAATTAATGATATGGGAAATGGGCATAAGGAGATGGTCGAGGATAATGAGGATCATGCGACGAGAAATCTTGTCGCTCCCCACAGCATTAGATTTAATGGAGAGGATTACTTTTTTGATCTCGTCAAAAGTAACTGGAGAAAAATTAAAAGGGTTGTAATTGGATGGAGGTAAGCTAGCAAGATAGTCGGCAGCTGGACAACCAGTTTGGAAGTTTATTGTGTTGCAGGTAGAAAAATGGCGATTTAGATCTTCCAAACTAGGCGTACCATGCAAACTGGCGCTACGCTGCTTGCCGATCCCTAGGGTTCCAAGGAACTTCCAGGTGGCGGCGGGAGAGGAGGGTGTGATGTTACTTAGGATATGTCGGCGTTTCGCATTCCGTATCATCTGGTTACAACGATTCCTTGCAGACTTAAAAACAGACCAGTTTTCAGGACAACGGTCCCTCCTATACTTCCGAAAAGCACGGTTCCTGCGCCTCATCGCCATCCTAACTCCTTCGGTTATCCAGGGAGCAGGAGGCCGCTTCAATTTAACCTGTTTTACGGGAGCATGGACGTCATAGAGGTTCAGGACAATATTATTAAATATATCTACCTTCTCATCAACGGTAGGGGCTGCTATCAGGTCGTCCCAGACAATATTTGAAGCATCGTTACATAATTTGTCGACATTCATGCGATTGTAACTACGAATGTGCAGGACTTTAGGTGGGGGCTTAGGAATTTTTAGGATGTAGGAGAGGAAAATGAGATCGTGGTGAGAAAAACCGGGAGCAGGAAGTTGACCGTGGGATGAGGCTAAGGTGGGGGAAGAGGTAAGGATTAAGTCGAGCCAAGTGTCCTCTCCGTCTGGATTGTGGTGAGTGGGTTGAAGAGGCAGTACGTGGAGGTTGCTTGACTCGACGATTTCAAGGAGTTTGCAGGAACGGTATGAAGGATGAGAAAGGAGGTTGGTATTAAAATCACCCATGATGATATGATGTGCATACTCAGACCCTAAAGATTCCAGAATCAATTCGAGACTGGAGAAGTAATCAATGGAGGGGGGACAGTAAACAACACCCAATAAAATTTTAGCCCCTTTGACGTTGACCTCGAGAAAAAGGTATTCCGCTACTGGTGACGGGTTGGGTGCAGAAGAAGCAATAATCTTATAAGAGAAATCACTTCGTAGGTAGATTGCAACCCCTCCACCCCGCCGGCCGACACGATCGTTGCGAATCAAAATAAAACCAGGAAGAGAGTAAGAAGTGGAAAGAAGATTAGGCTTAAGCCAACTCTCTGAGACCAGAATAGCCTGAACGTTGACATCCGAAAAAGTGTCCATCAAGTCGCTATGATGGCTCGGGATGCTTTGTGCATTTATGTGACACACATTGAGGCGAGAACGATCTTGATTGTTGAATTTTTGCTTCAAAGAATCCCCAAGTAACTCATCACTAGCCGAGCAAAAACTTTCATCGCTAGAAGAGCTTGCAGAATCATATGCAGAAAAAAAAGAATTATTCATAATATAATAAGACTAAAAATAAAATAATAAATATATATAAAGAATATTTTTATGCGTTTGAGTTTAGTGCAACACTTATCTCTGCACCACCCGCCAGCTGACAAACACACACCTTAAAAAGCAAAATTACAACACAGACAAAGATAAATATTTACAAAAAAAGGAAAACAAACAACCAAAATAAGGATAAACTGAAGGATCTAAACCAACTAAAATAATTAAGTCTTGAAAATAAATTAGATTTCCGAACGCATCGAATACAGTGACAAGCCAGTTTGACGTTTGTACACTGTTTACATTTGACATAATTGAAAACTTTGGTTTGACACTTAAAAATTTTATACTAATTTGTTATGGTAATTTAGAAAAGAGAGGGTTGCAAATTTTAATATACAGAGTTAACAGAGTAAGTTAGAAAAGAGGGTATAACAGAACGACAAGAGGCTAACACTTATTATGAAGGTAGAAGTTGAGTGGAAATGAAATTAAGACATAAACATGTAAATTAAAGTTTGGGAAATTGGAAGCAGTTGTAAAATAGACCTTTATCGCAAAGGAGACCCCTATTTGCGTGTTTTCGCAGCAGTCCCAGCGTCACGACTGCCTGTTGATTCCTTGGGCACTTTGGGGAACTTCACTGTCAAGCAACTCAATTCGTCCAAAGTGGTCATCTTGTGGCGAACTCCTGCAGGGTCTTTCACCACAATAACTCCGTCCTGCGTCCAACAAGCACGTATTCCAAAATGCTGCCGTGCTTTACCAAAGACAGTTTGCCGTTGTGGTGTCAGGAACTCCCTCATAGAAGTGTTAAATTACCTACCCATAAAATTACGTATAAAAAATGTCATTGATCAGAAAATACAATAACATTAAAATTATTACTTCAGGTAATGAAATCTCTCATAATCAATTAGGTAACGAAGTAACTTTTATGAAAGTCATTAGTGTTGGCATTAGTTATAAAATCGATACATAAATTGATTTTTTATTACAAGAAGGATAGTATAAGACATAAATTTAATGTATTTTTATACGTACCTATCTAATAACGCATATTGTTTTACGCAGAATTTTTTACTTCTAAATTGTGCCGTGAAGGTCATAGGCCTTTAAATATTTTTTTACCATCAATTCTTGCCAATGTTTATAATGTCAGACTATACTTAGAATACTAAAATAAAAAATTAATCATTTCAACCCATAAACGCCCCACTGCTGGGCACGGGTGTCTTCCAGAGAATGAGGAGGGAATTTAGCCTACTATGCCACGCTGATCAGACGGGTTGATATAGGGTTTGTTTCGAATTTTACTTTTTTTGCAGTGTTCTTGTCTGCTTAAGGTTTCTTCCTGAGTCGCCTTTTACAAAAATGGAGTAGTGACATTATGTATTCTTAATCCGTACTACACGGATACGTACGCGAAAAAATCATATTAAAAAGTGTCGAGTAAACAAACGTGCGGAAAATCAAATCAGTTAAACGTGGCAGAACACTCGATGACTTTATACACCTTTGACCTCTAAAGAGAAAGAAACTGGTATCGTAAACCCTGATAACGTTATCAGCTAAAGTTTGTAGTAGAACTGAAAACATCTGCGCAATAACTGTTAATTAATGACCACTGTACGTCATTAAATCGTCAGTCATAAACATTTGTTTTGTTGACAATGTGCCTTCAATCAGTTTTATCCCCCGGATGTCGTGTGTGGCGATAAGAAAACAAATCACAATACGGCTATGTGAGAAAGAAGATTCTAAACACGTCTAAAGCCAACAAGAAGAGAAACTCAAAACATTTCTAAAGCTAGTTCCGAGAAGAAAAACTATAACACTTTTACTAAAGAAAGCTCCGAAAAGGAACTTTGGAACCCAAAGATATAAAAATAATATAGCATCACGCCTTTTCCCCGAAGGGGTAGGCAGAGGTATTTCACACCCACATTTCGCCAGCTATCTTTCCCATGAAATAGGGGGCGAGACTATTGACATCTACCGGGAACATTTGTAAAAAAAGACAAACCAACTACCATAAAGAAAATTTTGTAAACAGCTTAAATTATGGTTAAGAAAAATGGTATTTTATACAACAAAAGAAATGTTTATTAAAAAAAATAGATAATAAGAATCAATTTGACATGTATAATAATAACTATACCTTATTTTGTTTGTTATATTTGCATGTTGCCTAGCGACCAAATATATTTATTGTTTCATCTGCATTGTACCTATATTTTAATAATAACAATAATAATATTCTACCACATTTACACAGCACCATCTAGTCCTAAAGTAAGCAATTATATTTGCTTGTGTTATGGGTACTAAACAACTGATATACTACTCAAATACATTATTTTTTTGTAAATGCATTCATATTATAGATAAATTACACCCAGACACAGAACAAACCTTTATGCTCATCACACAAAGATATGTTCGGGGTGGGGATCGAACCCACGACCTCCGGCTTAGCATTCAGGGTTACTAACCACTAGACCAACAGGCCAGTCACACACATTTTATGCAAATCAAGAAATATTCTATTCTATTCTAATCTCGAAAACTTTTACCAACATAAATATAAAACAAGCTCTACTCGTTGTGCTAACTAAATCTGTAATCTGTGTTACTATTTCCATTTTTTATTGCCGAGGGGAATCTAATCCACACAGTATATTTCTGTGTTTTAATTCATTAGCAACCCATTAAGTCCCACTGCTGGGCTCAGGTTTCCTCTCCTCTAACTAGAGATCTGAGAGGGTTTAGGCCATAGGTAATCCACTCACGCTGGCCTAGTGCGTGTTGATGGATCAGACGTACTCATAGAATGACTTCTAGGGTATGTTGGTTTCCTCACGATGTTTTCCTTCACCGTCAGCAGATGGTAAGCCATTTGACTAGTACATGACATATAAATTCCACAAAGTGGAATCCACATTGGAACTGCCGGTAGGGATCGAACTCGAACCACGTGATTTGCACGCCGGACCTTATCCATTCAGCCACCATCGCTGTTCTGTGTTTAAATAACACTGTAATAACATAGAAGTACATATTATTATTCTACGTCGTAAATTAAAAGCGAATCTATACCTATATTAATGTACTTATAAAATTATAAAGCTGAACAATTTTGTTTAATAGAACGCGCAAATCTCAGGAACCGAATTGAATAACTCTTTTAGTGTAGGATAGCCCATTTGTCGAGGCAGGCTATAGGCTATAACATCACGCTACGACCGATATGAGCTGAGTAGTTGTGAAACTTCAAAAAAAAGCGCTATCTTGATATTATTATATTTCAAGGTAGCTATTGCTGAGTTGGGACCAATTTTGTTTCTCACAAATAGTAATAAGTAATTTCGTCTGTACTGTAATTATGTTTAAGTGAGAACAAAATAAATTATTTTTCTTTCTTTCTTTCAAACAAAGAGCCACGGGAACGAACCCCCGCAACAACTATATAAAAAGTGTATTATGTTATGAACGTGTTATAAATTAAGTGAAGAACATTGCAATGGAAGGCGTGGCGTTAAGTACTTAGTTGTATTTGTATTACAAATCTTATATAAATACATTGTATATTGTACCTATATGCCGTAGTAATTTACATATTGATTACGTAGTACACATTTTATACTGGACTAGTGTTTCTGTAGGCATCATTTCAACATATAAACGTCCTACTGCTGGGCACGGATCTTCTCCAAAGATTGTGGATTGTTTAGCCTACTATACCACGCTGGTCAGACGGGTTGGTATAGGGTTTGTTTCGAATTTTCCTTTGCTTGCAGTGCTCTTGTCTGCATAAGGTTACTCCCTTAGTCGCCTTTTACGACACTGACTGGTTGAAATGAGGAAGTGGCATTATGTATTCTTAAACATAACATATTAGGTACTATACAGTATTACGTAACATAAAATTTTCAGAAGCATGTGAAATATTCAATCAAATATTTACCTCCATTAAGTCAATCATATCGACATGATTAGTCCATGATCTATAAATAGATGTATGTGTGGTGTGACCAGTGGGGGGCGAGTGGGGAGACCGCAGAGTCTCAACTTTCAAGGTTAGAATAGCAATTGTGTCAGAATAATGCTATTGAAAAGGACTGTTGAAAATCAACCGCGTATTTCTTTTCTGAAAATTTCTTTGTAGTTCCGATTTATATAGTAGGTAGTATTCGAGTAAGGAAAACATCGTGAGGAAACCCACATACCCTAGAAATGATTCTATGAGTATGTCTGATCCACCAATCCGCACTAGGCCAGCGTGAGTGGATTATGGCCAAAACCCTCTTAGCTCTCTAGTTAGAGGAGAGGAGACCCGAGCCCAGCAGTGGGACTTAATGGGTTGCTGATGATGATGATGATTCTTTTTTTTTTTTTCTTTTTTTTTTATTGCCGAAAGTGGCAGACGAGCAGACGGCCCACCTGATGGTAAGTGGTTACCGCCGCTCATGGACGTTGGCAATGCTAGGGGCACAGCCAGGCCCCTGCCTACCTTGAGAGGATAGCTCTCTTTAAACCTCGTTTGAAGAAGGACATGTCATAGCGCTCAGGAAACACCGCTGTAGGAAGTTCACCCCAGAGCCGGCACGTACGTGGGAGGAATGATCGCTGGAGCCTTACCGTTCTAGACGATATCGGCTCCAGGTAGTGCGGGTGAAGCCTACAGCGGCGTCGAGTGGTGCGATGGTAAAAAGGCGACGATGGCACCAAATCAAGGAGTTCGTCGGAGCACTCCCCATGGAACAATCGATAGAGCACACAGAGTGACCCAAAGTCTCTCCGTTGCTCTAACGATTCCAAGTTGTCCGTCAGATTGGGATCATCGACGATTCGAACAGCCCGTCTTTGGAGGGAGTCAAGTGGGTCGAGCTGGTACTTGGGAGCTCCCGCCCAGAGGTGAGAGCAGTACTCCAAATGCGGCCGGACCTGTGCTTTGTACAGCACAAGCCGCTGTTTAGGTTTGAAGTATTGCTTCGCCCTGTTCAGGACACCCAATTTTTTGCTCGCCAATTTGGCTTTGTCCTCCAAATGACTCCCAAACTGGACTTTGCTCGATATATTAACGCCGAGGATCCCAATACTTTCGGACAACGGGAGAGATACTCCTTCAAACTGAGGCGCCATAACAAATGCGTCCTTCTTCGCAGTGAACGCGCATACTTGTGTCTTCGAGGGGTTGAATTGAACTAAGTTCTTCACACCCCATTCGGAGGCTCGCCCTAGAGATGCCTCGACTTCAGACACAAGTATTGACCGTTTCTCCTGTACAGTGACCCGAGGGATGTTCTGGTGGCCGGTATACCGCGCATCACCCGTGCTGTCATCTGCATAGCAATGCATGTTATCTATAGACAACATGTCATTGATATGCAGAATGAACAGCGTTGGGGAGAGCACCGAGCCTTGTGGAACACCAGCATTGATGGGCCTTCCCTGGGAGCATGCACCGTCGACGACGACTTTGATACTCCTCCCATCTAAAAAACTGGCGATCCACTCGCAGAGTCCCTCGGGGATTCCGTATGAAGGTAGCTTCGAAAGAAGGGCTCTATGCCAGTAGTTAGGTTGTACCAGTTCTAGCTCACTATCCAGAATCCGTCTGGCTCACTATTCTCCTATTCTCGAGTCGACAAAACCTAAAAAAAAAAAAAAAAAAAAAAAAAAAAAAAAAGGTTTTGCCATGCTCTGATCACGAATCTGCGGTCCGTTTTTGTCTAGGATGTGTGGTTTCAGAGATGTGGAAATCAATTAAGAAGAGTATCTAATCGATATCTAATCCCGCACCCTCATTAACGTTTCTTTTGTTCTCATGTTTCCTATTATCTATTGTTTCTGGTAGACCCTCATTAGCATTCTTATCTATTACTTATTGTAAGCCCTTTTTATCACTGCTATTGTTTAAGAACTTCCATGCTATTCTGAATCATCAATAAAACACATTCCTTCATTTCTACATTTTTATTGCTTATTAAAATATGAATGAAACATCTGATCCACTAAAATATCATTGTATACTGTGTTCTCTGTAAATATGTTCGTAAAACTACGCATTGAACACCCCTGAAACTTATATAGCAAATACATTAAGCAATATTCACCGCAAACTGATGTCCACTCATTCTGAATTCTATCCACATTCCAGTCCCATCTTTTACAATTCCTTCTTAAAAAGTCGAGATGATATCGTGTAGGTGCACGTCCATATGAATCAAAATATTGACCAATACCATTCGTATCGACATGTAAAGCTATCCAATGTGAGCCTGGTTTATCATCCGTATCCAAATTGCATATTGTGTACATAGGTACATGAGTGTAAATGGGTAGTCTATTAGCAGCATACACATTATATTTGATAGATTAAAGTTATTAATCGCTTCAAGAGATGCTGGTAATACAAACCATGACAATGAAATACTATCTATTACACTACTCAACGACAAAAAAATATCTGGTTCGGCTTGTACTATTTCATAATCAGGATGACTAATAAAAAAACTTTCTGTCACATCTAAAAATAGAGAAATTTAATATTTTTAGTTTTCATCTCTTTATTATTTTTTAGACTGAGGTTAGATCGAAATTATGACCGATTTGCTAACACAATCGTTACTATTTGTTAGTTTGATAGCTATTCTTTATGATGTCACGCGTGTGTGTAAACAATCTAGATCTTTTCTGTTATATTTGCGGCGAGTTTACGCCAAAATCGCAGAAAAAACCACTTTCGGACTTAATTAAAAATTGTTACAAAGCTTATTTCGACCGGGAAGTTATAAATATCAATAAATCGTGGGTGCGTAATCAATTTGTGCAGATCTTAGAGTGGTTTATTTCTTAACTGGATTGCAGTCGGGTTATACAACATATTGCTGCTTTCTTTGTGAGTGGGATAGTCGAGCGCAATCAGAACATTTTGTAAAAGAACATTGGCCATTACATCATTCTTTTGTACCTGGACAAAAAAATGTTAAGAATGAGCCTTTAGTGGAAGCCTATAAAATCATTTTACCGCCGCTACACATAAAATTGGGACTCATTAAGAACTTCGTGAAACGTTTAAATCACGAAAGCGTAGCTTTTCAGTTTCTTAAGCAAAAGTTTCCCAAGCTTAGTGAGGCAAAAGTTAAAGAAGGCATATTTGTAGGTCGGGACAAAAAGAAAATGATTGAAGATCCATCTTTTATATCTACTCTTACTCCAGTCGAAAAAGAAGCATGGAAAGCTTTTGTAGAAGTGACCAAAAATTTTCTTGATAACAACAAATCTCCTGACTTTCGTGACAAAATAAAATTAATGTTGGACTGTTACCATAGAATGGGATGCAATATGTCGCTCAAAATACATTTCCTTTACTCACATTTAAGCTTTTTTCCTGAAAATATGGGTTCAGTTAGCGATGAACAAGGTGAACGTTTTCATCAAGATGTTGCAGCGATAGAAAAACGTTACCAAGGAAGATGGGAGCCCGCTATGCTAGCAGATTACTGTTGGGGCCTCATCCAAGATACCCCTGAATCGCACTACAAGAGAAAAGCCAGCCAGCCCCAAAAACATCGCCTTTCCGTACAAAATATTGATAAGATTAGTTCAGTCCCTACAAAAATTGTTATTTTTGACCTGTCATTATATCTGAAAACTGAGATGTGACCGAAAACGTTTATTTATGCAATCCTGTCATATTTGGTGTAAGAAATAAGAAAAACATAGTTAGACCTCAGATAATTTTAAAAGTTTGAAATTTGTTGAGTAGTGTTATCGAAGAGTTAAAGGAAGCTGGAATAATTACGGAATAAATAGCGACCACTTGAAGATTTTAAATCAGTATGGTTAACTTATTCATACTGAATGTTAAAAAAAAAAAATATTGTGTCAATACGCAGCGCAGACATAAAACTCAAAAAGAGTAATAAAAATAATCAACATGAGTAAAGCGGATGTGGTAAATGAAATTCATAAAAATGTTAGAGTCAATTTTCCTCGAAGAAATGTTGTGATGAAAGATATAGATGATCTCTGGCAAGCAGATTTAATTGACATGCAGTCTGTTTCTCAAGAAAATAAGAAAATGAAATATATTCTTACAATTATTGACACATTTTCAAAATATGGATGGGCTTTTCCTATCAAGAATAAAAGTCAAGATTTTATATGTGACACTTTCAAAACCTTGTTTGTTAAGGGACGTTACCTAAAAATTTACAAACTGATAATGGTACAGAGTTTTACAACAATAAATTCAAAAAGCTAATGAAATTTTATAATATCAACCATTATTCGACACTTTCGATAAAAAAAGCTTCAATAGTTGAACGATTTATCAGAACATTAAAATCAAATTTATATAAAACATTTAGTTTAAAAGGCAACTACAAGTGGATAGATAATACCCTCAATGATATTATTAATAAATATAATCATACATACCACCGAACCATTAATGAAATGCCAGCAAAAGTAAATAATAACAATAAAACAAACATATTAGAAAGATATAATAATATTAAATCAGAAAATAAGGGTACTCTTACAAGAAAGTTTAATGTTGGTGATTTTGTCCGTATTAGTAAATATAAAGGAACATTTGAAAAAGGATACACCCCTAACTGGTCAACCGAAATATTCAAAATCAGTAAAATACAAAATACAATACCTGTAACTTATTTAATACAAGATACAATCAGAGGCCAGCCTATTTTAGGAGCATTTTATGTGCAAGAACTTCAAAAGACTAAACATCCTAACGTTTATCTCGTTGAAAAGATCCTGAGAAGAAAAGGAAATATGATTTTAGTAAAATGGTTAGGTTTACCTTCCAATGAAAACAGCTGTATACATAAATCAAATATATTATAAGAAACAAACTATTTGTCACTGTTTTCATTTCATTTATTTATTTTATTTCATTAACAATAGATTGTGTTTGAAAAAAAAAAAAAAAAAAAAAAAAATACACATACAATAAAATAACATTTAGATACAAGATAACTCATTACTCACAATACATTACATTAAAATAAAATTAAATAGTTATTACGATGTGTTATACAATAAATTAAGATGTCAACATTAAGTAAATAGGAAGTCAAGATTGTACTTAAAACTAAAAATATTATATAAATATAGATTTAAATGACAATAATGAAATATAAATTATATATAAAACAATTGGATTTATTAATTGTCATTTGTTTTATTTGTCATTTTAATAAAATCTTCGATGGAATAAAAGCAATTTTCTAGAAGATAAGCCTTGACCATTTTTTTAAAAAGGTGTGTTTTATAAATATTTTTTTTTATATCAATTGGCAATTTATTGAATAATTTTACTGCCTGATACTTAGCACCGTGACCTACAATATTAAGTTTTGGGTGTATCTTATTTTTTAATAATAGGGTTCGTGTGGCTTCTCTGATCAACCTCTCTTCACTTGTTTCAAAACTACTTATATTTTTGGACAAATTTTCAAGAACCGACAGTATGTAGAGGCTAGGTACTGTCAGTATTGACAACTCTGTGAAGTACTCCCTACAGGACTGCCATTGGGGAATCCGTACAATTGTTCGGATGGCTCTTTTTTGCAGAACAAAAGCTCTGTTGCAGTTGTACTGATAGCTATTTCCCCAGAGCTGAATGCTATACCTTATTCTAGATTCAACTAAGGCGTAATAGACAGTTTTTAGATGGTCAATACTAACTTCATCACGAAGGCTTCTTAGGGCATAACAGGCGGATGATATGGTTGAATCTACAGCGTTTAATTCTTTTTTCCAATTTAATAAAGCATCAATATAAATACCCAAGAACTTTGTTGATTCGACAAGGTCAATTTTATGATTATTTATTCTAATATCTAATGTGTCTGAGCTACGACTGGTAGTCTTAAATAAAATTATATGTGTCTTGTTTGGATTTATTATTAATTTATTCGCAATGAACCAGTTCTGAAATATTGAAAGTGTGGTATTCACACTTGTATTTAATTCTGCTATGTTATGAGCACTTACAATTGCATTGGTATCATCTGCAAAAACAGTAAGTCGAGCATCAGGGTTTGCTTGCATCTTATAACTGATTAAGTCATTTGTAAACACTAAAAATAAAATTGGGCCTAAAATGGATCCTTGGGGAACACCTGTGTTTACATTTTTTATTCTGGAACAGTAGATTTGTTGCAAATTGTTCTCACCAATTTCCTTTATCTCAACAAACATTTTTCGGTTATGTAAATATGAACGAAACAAATCTAATGCTTTTCCTCGTACGCCGTAATATTCTAATTTAATTAATAAAAGTTTGTGGTCCACAGTATCAAAAGCCGAACTTAAATCAAGGAAAATCCCGGCCACTTTCATCTTATCATTCATTTTTCCAAGAATGTCAGTGATGAGATTGTCAATAGCATCCGTTGTACCTACACCCTTTTGATATCCAAACTGCCTGTAATTGATAATTCTATTTTGATTTAAATGACTGACAAGTCTGACCTTTATGAGCTTTTCAAAAATTTTTGAGAGAATTGGAAGCAACGATATAGGCCTATAATTTTTTGGGTCTAGAGGTGATCCTTTTTTAAGTAATGGGACAACTTTGGCAATTTTTAATTGCTCTGGAAAAAGGCCAGCATCAACAACTGTTTTACATATATGCATATTAGAACAATGTTTATCGAGACCCTTGTTGTCTGGAAGAAATCACTATTAGCGATACGACCGCTCATTGACACTGTTCTTGTATTTTGTTAGAAATCTATGTTACTATGGAGCACACAAAATAATATTCTATCTATCTATCAAATAATTCTCGATTTATATTTATTAGGTTGTATAGACTTTATTAAATTGCAGATATTTTTGATAAAACCACCATTTCCATTTCATGAATTGACTGAACGGGAAAAGAAACAGGTAAACTGGATTGAACGTAACAGAAAGATATATTGGAGTGAAGGATTTATAACATATTCAAAGTGTCAGTGTTTGATAACAGATATATTAAAAGATAAATGTATATATGCTAAAGGTTTAGAGAAAGTGTCGTGGATGAAATGTATTTTGAAAAATAATAATATAATTAATATAGAAGACAAAGGTTGTCCAAGTTTGTTAAGTCTGTATAATCAGTATAAATATTCTAAAGATGTGTATAATTGTATTTATCATGATTCTGTTTGTGCTTTGAAAAATATTTTATGTTTAAATAAATGGTTCTTAAATTACAATAAACAATTTTATCAGTATAAGTTGTTTTATTCTTAACAAAATAAAAATATTATTTCCCCTCCCAAACACCTACTATTATTACTAAACGTTAAAAATCTGTGACAGCTATAACAACAGCTGTCACAGATTTTTAAATTTTTAGTTTCCATAGAGACATTCAACACGTAATTCGTTCCTTTTACGGCATTCAAAAAAATACATTTGGGATAATGAATAGCATGTTGCATCCAAGGATCGTTATAAATCTCCCAATCTTTAATAATTCCTCCACAAGAAAAACATGCAGTTTCATCATTTATTCCATTTCCACAATAAAAAAATCCAGCGTTAGCCATTTCTGTTATTAATATTTTATGCGAATTAGCGGTAACCCAATAAAAGTTAAATGAAAATAAACGCATCTTATTGGTATGATACATTTCATAATGAGGTTCGTATTTGTTTTGATGCATTTTCAATGTTTGAAGCTTGTTTCCAAGGTACTAGATGCAAATATTTATGAAAGTGTAATGAAGAGTAATAAGTGTTGTTAGTTACATATAAACGTTTAGTAATAATAGTAGGTGTTTGGGAGGGGAAATAATATTTTTATTTTGTTAAGAATAAAACAACTTATACTGATAAAATTGTTTATTGTAATTTAAGAACCATTTATTTAAACATAAAATATTTTTCAAAGCACAAACAGAATCATGATAAATACAATTATACACATCTTTAGAATATTTATACTGATTATACAGACTTAACAAACTTGGACAACCTTTGTCTTCTATATTAATTATATTATTATTTTTCAAAATACATTTCATCCACGACACTTTCTCTAAACCTTTAGCATATATACATTTATCTTTTAATATATCTGTTATCAAACACTGACACTTTGAATATGTTATAAATCCTTCACTCCAATATATCTTTCTGTTACGTTCAATCCAGTTTACCTGTTTCTTTTCCCGTTCAGTCAATTCATGAAATGGAAATGGTGGTTTTATCAAAAATATCTGCAATTTAATAAAGTCTATACAACCTAATAAATATAAATCGAGAATTATTTGATAGATAGATAGAATATTATTTTGTGTGCTCCATAGTAACATAGATTTCTTACAAAATACAAGAACAGTGTCAATGAGCGGTCGTATCGCTAATAGTGATTTCTTCCAGACAACAAGGGTCTCGATAAACATTGTTCTAATATGCATATATGTAAAACAGTTGTTGATGCTGGCCTTTTTCCAGAGCAATTAAAAATTGCCAAAGTTGTCCCATTACTTAAAAAAGGATCACCTCTAGACCCAAAAAATTATAGGCCTATATCGTTGCTTCCAATTCTCTCAAAAATTTTTGAAAAGCTCATAAAGGTCAGACTTGTCAGTCATTTAAATCAAAATAGAATTATCAATTACAGGCAGTTTGGATATCAAAAGGGTGTAGGTACAACGGATGCTATTGACAATCTCATCACTGACATTCTTGGAAAAATGAATGATAAGATGAAAGTGGCCGGGATTTTCCTTGATTTAAGTTCGGCTTTTGATACTGTGGACCACAAACTTTTATTAATTAAATTAGAATATTACGGCGTACGAGGAAAAGCATTAGATTTGTTTCGTTCATATTTACATAACCGAAAAATGTTTGTTGAGATAAAGGAAATTGGTGAGAACAATTTGCAACAAATCTACTGTTCCAGAATAAAAAATGTAAACACAGGTGTTCCCCAAGGATCCATTTTAGGCCCAATTTTATTTTTAGTGTTTACAAATGACTTAATCAGTTATAAGATGCAAGCAAACCCTGATGCTCGACTTACTGTTTTTGCAGATGATACCAATGCAATTGTAAGTGCTCATAACATAGCAGAATTAAATACAAGTGTGAATACCACACTTTCAATATTTCAGAACTGGTTCATTGCGAATAAATTAATAATAAATCCAAACAAGACACATATAATTTTATTTAAGACTACCAGTCGTAGCTCAGACACATTAGATATTAGAATAAATAATCATAAAATTGACCTTGTCGAATCAACAAAGTTCTTGGGTATTTATATTGATGCTTTATTAAATTGGAAAAAAGAATTAAACGCTGTAGATTCAACCATATCATCCGCCTGTTATGCCCTAAGAAGCCTTCGTGATGAAGTTAGTATTGACCATCTAAAAACTGTCTATTACGCCTTAGTTGAATCTAGAATAAGGTATAGCATTCAGCTCTGGGGAAATAGCTATCAGTACAACTGCAACAGAGCTTTTGTTCTGCAAAAAAGAGCCATCCGAACAATTGTACGGATTCCCCAATGGCAGTCCTGTAGGGAGTACTTCACAGAGTTGTCAATACTGACAGTACCTAGCCTCTACATACTGTCGGTTCTTGAAAATTTGTCCAAAAATATAAGTAGTTTTGAAACAAGTGAAGAGAGGTTGATCAGAGAAGCCACACGAACCCTATTATTAAAAAATAAGATACACCCAAAACTTAATATTGTAGGTCACGGTGCTAAGTATCAGGCAGTAAAATTATTCAATAAATTGCCAATTGATATAAAAAAAAATATTTATAAAACATACCTTTTTAAAAAAATGGTCAAGGCTTATCTTCTAGAAAATTGCTTTTATTCCATCGAAGATTTTATTAAAATGACAAATAAAACAAATGACAATTAATAAATCCAATTGTTTTATATATAATTTATATTTCATTATTGTCATTTAAATCTATATTTATATAATATTTTTAGTTTTAAGTACAATCTTGACTTCCTATTTACTTAATGTTGACATCTTAATTTATTGTATAACACATCGTAATAACTATTTAATTTTATTTTAATGTAATGTATTGTGAGTAATGAGTTATCTTGTATCTAAATGTTATTTTATTGTATGTGTATTTTTTTTTTTTTATTTTTTTTTTTCAAACACAATCTATTGTTAATGAAATAAAATAAATAAATGAAATGAAAACAGTGACAAATAGTTTGTTTCTTATAATATATTTGATTTATGTATACAGCTGTTTTCATTGGAAGGTAAACCTAACCATTTTACTAAAATCATATTTCCTTTTCTTCTCAGGATCTTTTCAACGAGATAAACGTTAGGATGTTTAGTCTTTTGAAGTTCTTGCACATAAAATGCTCCTAAAATAGGCTGGCCTCTGATTGTATCTTGTATTAAATAAGTTACAGGTATTGTATTTTGTATTTTACTGATTTTGAATATTTCGGTTGACCAGTTAGGGGTGTATCCTTTTTCAAATGTTCCTTTATATTTACTAATACGGACAAAATCACCAACATTAAACTTTCTTGTAAGAGTACCCTTATTTTCTGATTTAATATTATTATATCTTTCTAATATGTTTGTTTTATTGTTATTATTTACTTTTGCTGGCATTTCATTAATGGTTCGGTGGTATGTATGATTATATTTATTAATAATATCATTGAGGGTATTATCTATCCACTTGTAGTTGCCTTTTAAACTAAATGTTTTATATAAATTTGATTTTAATGTTCTGATAAATCGTTCAACTAT
Source organism: Laspeyria flexula (assembly GCA_905147015.1). Classification (NCBI taxonomy): domain Eukaryota; kingdom Metazoa; phylum Arthropoda; class Insecta; order Lepidoptera; family Erebidae; genus Laspeyria; species Laspeyria flexula. The sequence goes on from LR989974.1 coordinate 1,859,263, forward strand.
TGAAGCTTTTTTTATCGAAAGTGTCGAATAATGGTTGATATTATAAAATTTCATTAGCTTTTTTGAATTTATTGTTGTAAAACTCTGTACCATTATCAGTTTGTAAATTTTTAGGTAACGTCCCTTAACAAACAAGGTTTTGAAAGTGTCACATATAAAATCTTGACTTTTATTCTTGATAGGAAAAGCCCATCCATATTTTGAAAATGTGTCAATAATTGTAAGAATATATTTCATTTTCTTATTTTCTTGAGAAACAGACTGCATGTCAATTAAATCTGCTTGCCAGAGATCATCTATATCTTTCATCACAACATTTCTTCGAGGAAAATTGACTCTAACATTTTTATGAATTTCATTTACCACATCCGCTTTACTCATGTTGATTATTTTTATTACTCTTTTTGAGTTTTATGTCTGCGCTGCGTATTGACACAATATTTTTTTTTTTTAACATTCAGTATGAATAAGTTAACCATACTGATTTAAAATCTTCAAGTGGTCGCTATTTATTCCGTAATTATTCCAGCTTCCTTTAACTCTTCGATAACACTACTCAACAAATTTCAAACTTTTAAAATTATCTGAGGTCTAACTATGTTTTTCTTATTTCTTACACCAAATATGACAGGATTGCATAAATAAACGTTTTCGGTCACATCTCAGTTTTCAGATATAATGACAGGTCAAAAATAACAATTTTTGTAGGGACTGAACTAATCTTATCAATATTTTGTACGGAAAGGCGATGTTTTTGGGGCTGGCTGGCTTTTCTCTTGTAGTGCGATTCAGGGGTATCTTGGATGAGGCCCCAACAGTAATCTGCTAGCATAGCGGGCTCCCATCTTCCTTGGTAACGTTTTTCTATCGCTGCAACATCTTGATGAAAACGTTCACCTTGTTCATCGCTAACTGAACCCATATTTTCAGGAAAAAAGCTTAAATGTGAGTAAAGGAAATGTATTTTGAGCGACATATTGCATCCCATTCTATGGTAACAGTCCAACATTAATTTTATTTTGTCACGAAAGTCAGGAGATTTGTTGTTATCAAGAAAATTTTTGGTCACTTCTACAAAAGCTTTCCATGCTTCTTTTTCGACTGGAGTAAGAGTAGATATAAAAGATGGATCTTCAATCATTTTCTTTTTGTCCCGACCTACAAATATGCCTTCTTTAACTTTTGCCTCACTAAGCTTGGGAAACTTTTGCTTAAGAAACTGAAAAGCTACGCTTTCGTGATTTAAACGTTTCACGAAGTTCTTAATGAGTCCCAATTTTATGTGTAGCGGCGGTAAAATGATTTTATAGGCTTCCACTAAAGGCTCATTCTTAACATTTTTTTGTCCAGGTACAAAAGAATGATGTAATGGCCAATGTTCTTTTACAAAATGTTCTGATTGCGCTCGACTATCCCACTCACAAAGAAAGCAGCAATATGTTGTATAACCCGACTGCAATCCAGTTAAGAAATAAACCACTCTAAGATCTGCACAAATTGATTACGCACCCACGATTTATTGATATTTATAACTTCCCGGTCGAAATAAGCTTTGTAACAATTTTTAATTAAGTCCGAAAGTGGTTTTTTCTGCGATTTTGGCGTAAACTCGCCGCAAATATAACAGAAAAGATCTAGATTGTTTACACACACGCGTGACATCATAAAGAATAGCTATCAAACTAACAAATAGTAACGATTGTGTTAGCAAATCGGTCATAATTTCGATCTAACCTCAGTCTAAAAAATAATAAAGAGATGAAAACTAAAAATATTAAATTTCTCTATTTTTAGATGTGACAGAAAGTTTTTTTATTAGTCATCCTGATTATGAAATAGTACAAGCCGAACCAGATATTTTTTTGTCGTTGAGTAGTGTAATAGATAGTATTTCATTGTCATGGTTTGTATTACCAGCATCTCTTGAAGCGATTAATAACTTTAATCTATCAAATATAATGTGTATGCTGCTAATAGACTACCCATTTACACTCATGTACCTATGTACACAATATGCAATTTGGATACGGATGATAAACCAGGCTCACATTGGATAGCTTTACATGTCGATACGAATGGTATTGGTCAATATTTTGATTCATATGGACGTGCACCTACACGATATCATCTCGACTTTTTAAGAAGGAATTGTAAAAGATGGGACTGGAATGTGGATAGAATTCAGAATGAGTGGACATCAGTTTGCGGTGAATATTGCTTAATGTATTTGCTATATAAGTTTCAGGGGTGTTCAATGCGTAGTTTTACGAACATATTTACAGAGAACACAGTATACAATGATATTTTAGTGGATCAGATGTTTCATTCATATTTTAATAAGCAATAAAAATGTAGAAATGAAGGAATGTGTTTTATTGATGATTCAGAATAGCATGGAAGTTCTTAAACAATAGCAGTGATAAAAAGGGCTTACAATAAGTAATAGATAAGAATGCTAATGAGGGTCTACCAGAAACAATAGATAATAGGAAACATGAGAACAAAAGAAACGTTAATGAGGGTGCGGGATTAGATATCGATTAGATACTCTTCTTAATTGATTTCCACATCTCTGAAACCACACATCCTAGACAAAAACGGACCGCAGATTCGTGATCAGAGCATGGCAAAACCTTTTTTTTTTTTTTTTTTTTTTTTTTTTTTTTTTTTTTTTTTAGGTTTTGTCGACTCGAGAATAGGAGAATAGTGAGCCAGACGGATTCTGGATAGTGAGCTAGAACTGGTACAACCTAACTACTTATGCCAGACCCTATCAAACGCCTTCGCGATGTCGAGGCTCACAGCTAGAGCCTCTCCCCCGCTATCTAAGGCTTCTGCCCATCGGTGTGTCAAGTACACAAGAAGATCACCAGCTGAGCAACCGTGACGGAAACCGTACTGTCGGTCGCTAATCAGCTGGTGCTCCTCGAGGTACTGTAGGAGCCGTCTGTTGACGACTCGCTCCATCACCTTAGATAGCAGGGACGTTATCGCGATAGGCCTGTAATTTGACGGGTCCGACCGGTCACCCTTTTTAGGGATCGGGTGGACATGAGCAACCTTCCACGAAGACGGAACCCTGTTGGTCGAATAGGAGAGACGGTAAAGGCGCGTTAATACGGGGGTCAACTCAGGGGCGCACGTCTTAAGCACCACCGCAGGGATGCCGTCCGGCCCACTCGACTTGTGGACGTCTAGGAGTCGGAGTTCCCGCCTGACCGCACGCTGTGTGATGCGAATCTCAGGCAGAGAACTCTCACACCGCGTGATGGTGGGTGGTGTTCGAGTAAAATGCCTGTGGACGAACATGACGAAGCTATGAGGGTTCTGTTTTTGCTATTCTGGCTACGGAACCCTAAAAAGACATTTGTTTCGCCTCTACACAAGTCACACTTCAAATGATTTAATTATGGATATAAATAAGACCGCGTCTGCGATTGTGGCTGAATGAATAGGTGACTGGCATGCCAAACACGCGGTCTGAGTTCGATTCTCGGCTGTACCAATGTGGATTTCACTTTGTGGAATTGATATGTATTAGTCATGTGACTTACCATCTGCTAACGGTGAAGGAAGATTACGTCAAGAAACCCAGATACCCTAGAAAAAAATCTATGTGTAGATATGTCTGATCCAACCCATATTAGGCCAGCGTGTGTAGATTATTTCCCAAACCTGTTTGCCACCCTATAAAAAGAAAATGATCCTGGGAACTACTTTTTTTTTATACCACGACGGTGGCAAACAGACTTTCATAATCTTTTAGTCTAAAAATAGCCAAACAGATCTAAATGAAGACGACATAAGACCGACAAGACTGTCCGTCTGCTGTTTGTCTGATCAATGAATATTTAGTACAGGATGCGTCTCGTCACCCACCCGTACTAGTCCCGACGTTCCTGACACGATGCACTAGAGTACCTAGTGCTCACACGGTACTATATTTATAAACCTTGTGATACCGCCGGCGCCGGGGTTAGATGGGGCGGACAGGCAATTTAAAAAGTAGATAGTTACGAAATTTACTGATGAGACGTTACTGATGAGATACAAAATCTCTGCTCAGAAATTCTGGAAGTTCCTAGCTTCTACAGGACTAAACAGAGAACTGTAAATAGCAAGGGCGCTAAAAAAGATCAGTCCTGGTCGAGGTAGTAAAAGGGGCTAACGGCTCCAGGCCCAATGGATAATAATAATAATAATAGTTACGAAATAAATTAAAATTATAGAAGCTTTTTTAAAAAATAACCCGACTTTATATAGCTTGAAAGAATACTTACTCTAAATTCCATACAATTGTACATATAGATCACGCCTCTTTCCCAACAGAGGGGTAGGTAGAGACCATTTCCTTGCTACGATTCTGACATACATCTTTGGCTTCTTCAACATTCATCAGGCTTTTCATGCATTCTCGCCGGTTGAGAGTATTCCTGATCTGTCCCCTCTTTAGAACGTCACCTATTTGGTCTTGAAAGTATCTAAGTATAAGGAATTTACCCAGAAACATAAAATGATGACTACTGGATACAAATACCTGAATAATTTTAAATAAAATTTTTATTGATAACTTCTGTTATGGTCGCCATACTTAAAAATCCAGGTTTTTTTTCAATAAAAAAGTTATCCAGATTTTGAATGCAAAAAGCGTGACGCTGTGTTCTAAAAAATTCTTTATAACTGAGTAACATAAGCTAAATAACACCACGCTATGGCCAATAAGAGCTGAGCAGTGGCCAAATAAAGAACGTTGCGAAGTCCAGCGCGACTTCTAGTTTTAAATAAATCGGTCCCAAGACTCTGCTCTGACCCGAGATCTGTTTATGAATATGGATCATAACTAACTTACGCACATAATTTAGATAATATAATTAATTTAGCACATCTAATATCTAAATACCTACGCACTGTAGCTATCAACGTATCACACATTCCATCTGAAGATTATTTTTATTTTAATTTCATAAATCAAGGCCTAGATTTAGAAATGCTTCGAACGTTTTAGATAAAATATAGGGCATGTATGTGTAGGGTTAGGAAAGACTTGTATACTTGATCCCCTTTTATATAGGTCGAAAGAGTGAAAGTTACAGATTTCTTTATTGTCTGTTTTTTCCTAGGCTCCATGCTAAATTTCAGCTTTCTAGGGTATCGGGAAGTACCCTAGAACTTGGATGAGTGAGTAATGAAATCGACGTTTTTTTTTTTTTAAAAGACAACGCCCGCACTAGGGAACAAGTCCTGTGTCGCGGGTAGCTTTACAAACATGAAACTAACGGACACAAAGTACACCCAGACTAGAAACAAATATCTATGAATCACACAAATATTTGTCTCGTGTGGGAATCGAACCCACGTCACCCAACACGGCGATGTAGTGGCGAGGCGACCACTTTAACCACTGCGCCACGGTGACAGTCAATTTTAGGTATCAATAAATAAAAAAATCTTATCTATAAAAGCTAGGTCAATGAAACTTAGCACATTTTATAAGCTTCCTAAGAACATCTTATATCCTATAAATTTAGGCTCTCTGGTATTATCTGGAACTAAGTTATAGTGGTTTGAAAATGATGCGAAATGGTTCGAGAAAATGTAGGTAGTGCCCGCCTTCGTTTTAGATAAAACCGCTCCTAAAAGAGTACACCACAACAAGGGTCATCATTTATCAAAAACATAAGCAAGGCACAGTTCTCTGCTTACCCTTTAAAGTATGTATGTATGATGACTGTGTGATGATTTACTTCCAATAAATCTGTTCTTCTTTCTTACTTTCTCTTTTAAGTATAAAGGTGTGATTATGTTCTATTTATATTTTTATTTGTTTCGTAAGACGTGCTACTTATATTTTATATGTAAGTATGTTTTGACACGTGTATCTCGTAAACGAACAATCTGCTTTGTGTAACTATTATAGATGAGTTATGACGTCATACTTATGGTCTTAGCAATGTCTGATCTACCAACCCGCACTAGGCCAGCCTGTGTGGATTATTATTTTTTTTTTTATAACATAACATAGCATCACGCCTTTTTCCCCGAAAGGGTAGGCAGAGGTATTTCACACCCACATTTCGCCAGCTATGTTTGGTCCCATGAAATAGGGGGCGAGCCTTTTGTCATCAACCGGGAACATTTGTTTACCAAACTCCGGGAAAATCTTAATACTGGAATTTCATGATAGAAAAACACAATACCAATTTCAACCGACCCGGGAATCGAACTCGGGACCTCTTGCACAGCAGTCGTATACACTTCCCGCTGCGCTACCGAGGCAGTTTATTTTTTTTAATTTTATTAAAAGCCCTGTCAGCTATCTAGATAGAGGAAAGGAGCCCAGCACTGGGATATGGGATCCCATAATCCTAGAGTTAAAGTAGAAGAGCAGTACCAAGAAGTAGTTGGGAATAGCCACAATTGATTGATGCAATCAGTTCGCTTGTTTCGTTCGCGAATGTTCTCCCACTACGACCACGGCACACAAATTAGCCATTTGAGCCAATAAATCAGTATGGCGCGGCTACTCGCTTTATACAATCTATTCAGGGCTGTCTGTATTAAACACATTGGTATTTTATCATAAATTAACTTTTGGTAGTTAAGTACTTTTTAACCAATCATAAAAGCGCCCGCGAAATTTTTTGGCAAATTTTATGTGTCTTTAATTCTTTAATGTACACACAAAAACAAATTACAATTAACAAAAGAAGAAAACAAAATGTACATAGGTGTACATAATTCAAATATGAGTTTTCTACCAGCAAACCCAGGAGTGCAGAGGAAATACAAAATGTATAGCATGGGAGCAAAAGAAGTGTACAACGAGAAATGGAAGAGATTTAAGGAATTGAAGAAATATGAAGTAAAGAAAATTGAAGAAAGGTTAGGTATACCATAATGTATACCATAAAATTATTACTAAATAAATTGATAAAAATATTTTACTTATAAGTAAATACATTCTAAATAAATAATTTCAAATTATTATGATTAATAATTTATATTTAGTTCCACTCTTACATTTCTTTTCACATGCAGGTAAGTAACCTAATACAATAGTTACAAAATCTAAAAAAGAAACTAAAGTTAAAAAATATCATAGTAAATTAAGTTAAAAAAAAATGATTTTAATTATACAAAGAAGACTAATTAATTAAATAACTTAATCCGTGTTTATTATTTTATTATTTAGTACTAAGGGCTTGACAACAAGGTTTATAATAATTATGTGCATCTCTGTTTACTCTTTTGATGAAAAGATGAGCGTGAAGCTTTACTCCATTAGTATTTTATTGTTATATTCTAGCGATACAATAATTTTGAACCTTATTCATTATAGAAATCAATCAAATAACAAGCATTTAACGTTAAAAACATATGTCGACCGCCTATCAGATACAACACATCAATCACCGACCCAGTAAAATCATTAACTATAATAAATTAATATAATAATGAATATAATTTGATTGGCCTGTTGGTCTAGTGATTGGTGACCCTGACTGCTAAGCCGGAGGTCGTGGGTTCGATCCCCACCCAGGACAAATCTTTGTGTGATGAGCGTAAAGGTTTTTTCTGTGTCTGGGTGTAATTTATCTATAATATGTATGTATTTACAAAAAAAAAGTATTTAAGTAGTATATCAGTTGTTTAGTACCCATAACACAAGCAAATATAATTGCTTAATTTGGGACTAGATGGCGCAGTGTGAATGTGGTAGAATATTTTTAAATAACTCTATGATACCGGTTTTGCCCAACCCGAAATTATAATCATAATTTATGTTTGCAAAAATTAATCCCATTATGCGTTCTCATACGTCACGGATGCAAATAAAGTCAGAGACTGAACCTAGTCTCAAATATAAAACTTTCAACATGACTGTACTAAGAATAACATCATTATTATTATTGACAGTAAACAATTTTGACAGTTCACTATCGCAAGTGTAATCGCGCCCTTATCTACGTTTTGACAGGTTTGACATACAGGGGGGTGTTCAGTATTGTTTATGATTCGTTCGTCAGCTGGTTTAATTCTGTTTGAAACGTACAAAATTATCGAGTTTACATTATTTTTATCGAAGATAGTAGTCCGATATAATCTTGGTGCTTAATATATCAAAATAATGGGATTTGCTCACCACATCAGTATGACTGCAGTTTAAGGTGTTTCGAGTTCAATTCCCGAGTCGATAAAAACCGGTTTTAAGTTTTTTTAACCCCCAGTGCAAAAAAGTTCTGTGTATCTGTATGTCTTAAAAGAATGGGCCAATTTTGATGTTTTTTTTGTTTGGAAGCTGACATAATCGCGATGACTTAGACTGATGACTTAGATATTATATATTATATTATAATAAACACATTTATAAAATTGGTGCAATGGGTGCATCTTGTCGGAGATGATTTAAATTTTTTAGTTTTGTTTTTACTTGATATAACAATTGACAGTCCTATATTAAAACACTTACTTCATTTGTGAAAGATTGTCAAGGAATTACTGCAAAACAAAAAATCTAAACATACTTTATTTTCCCTTCTTATTTTTTTTTTAAGATTAAAAAAAAAAAAATCTGCAAAAAAACCTAATTGCCTACAATAAACTATTGCCAATTAATTTCTGTTATTATTCTTCTATACTTGAACAACTAGCAACACTAAGCAAGACAAATGTCGCGTCTCCTCCCGGGCTTTACTCGTATACAGGGTGTGTCATTATTTACCGTGTACACACGTCATTCAAAGAGGGGCGGCGTCACAATGTAAACATGTCTGAGTGCCACACATACCCTTGATAATAAACTTACATACATACATAGCATCACGCCTTTTTCCCCGAAGGGGTAGGCAGAGATGTTTCACACCCACATTTCGCCAGCTATGTTTGGTCCCATGAAATAGGAGGCGAGCCTATTGTCATCAACCGGGAACATTTGTTTACCAAACTCCGGGAAAATCTTAATACTGGAATTTTCATGATAGAAAAGCCCAATACCATTTTCACCCGACCCGGGAATCGAACCCGGGACCTCTTGCACAGCAGTCGTATACATTTCCCACTGCGCCACCTTACACAATATAACTAACCTTGCTTACCTCTCTCACGCTGGCCTAGTGCGGGTTGGTGGATCAGACAAACACTTAGAATTTCTTCTAGGGTATGTGGGTTTCCTCACGATGTTTTTCTTCACCGTCATCAGATGGTAAGCCAGTTAACTGGTACATATAAATTCCACAAAGTGAAATCCACATTAGTACTGCCGCATGCCGATCGGCATCGAACTCGGATCCCATGATTTGCATGCCAACTTAAAGAATTGGCCACCATGCTTACATGAATTTTCGGTATCATCTTAAAATGTGTGTGTGTGTTAATGTACTTTGGCAGAATGGAACCATGCACTTGGCTACACCCATCACCCATTGTCTAATTATTCCTCTAAACCATAAAGTGGCGAAAGTTAAAAAATATCAAAATTGTCTGTGTTTCAAGTAAAAATAAATAATTATGTTCTTGGTACAACTTCGCACAGTCACTTACAATTATGTATTTATCTCATTAACTCTATAGACGTTAATGGCGGCTACGTGACCGCCATCTTTGTCATAAGTTACGTCTTGTTACTTTGTAGCTCTATGTTTTATAAACAACTTGGTACGCAAAACGTTCACAATTAAATGAATAGAATTTTCTTAAGTAAATAATGTCCGAAATGAAATGAAATCTCGTTTATTCATGGTAACACTTATGAAAGTCACAAGTTAAGAGTGTAACAGGTTTTCCGAAAAGTAGTGTCAATATTTTATGAAAGGGACATTTTGAGATGAAAACTTTACTTCAAAGGAACATTCTTATATTAGCTCTCCAATCGCCTGTGATACAGGAATTATTATCCTAGTACAGGAACGGAAATAAATAGTTTTAGCCACATAATAATATTATATAAGTTCTAATATATTAATGCTTAAAAACTGGCTTAGAAAAGTCTGCCATGCCAAGGACCTTGCCAAATTTTGTAATCATCATCATATCAGCCCAATGACATCCACTGCTGGACTTAGGCCTCACCTAATTCCCGACACAGTGAGCGATTTTGTGCCACCTGCAACAGTGACGAAACCAATTTATTAATCTATATTATTGAAGACTACTTGAAGGCTATTTTTGGCAACACACAATGAAAGCAAAGGCACCATATTTCGAAGCGTTATCTAAAACTGACCCTGATGCTGAACTGCGGTTAGAAACCCCAAACATCTACACAAGAATGCAACAATAAATTGAAGCCGGACAGTACTAACTGGTACAGATTCGTGAATGACCCATGATGAGGCACACTCACATCAATTGGTTCCAATAGTCCCAATATAGAAATCACATGAGGCGAGGCGACCACCGACCCACCGCATGCAATAGGGCTATCAATTCATCAAAAGCTAGATCAATCTCGGTATATCTTTTTATTTATAGAATAAAACAATCGTTCGCATATTTATTCATAGTACTTTATATGGTTGTTGTATATTATTGGAATTTTGATATGTTTCACACTGCCTCTTTAATACAAAACATCCATAATTCAAAAGTATATTTTATTATATTTATTAAGCACACCAATTAAATAGTACAGATACATACATACAAATATCTACACTAATATTATAAAGAGAAAGATGTATGTAACAAATAAACTTAAAAACTTCTAATTATTCTAATTTCTTTTGCCGTTAGATAGATACATTATCACTGAGTAACATAGGCTATATAACACCACGTCACCTCAGCTCTCTAGATAGAGGAGAGGAGACCCGAGGCGAGTTTTCGGGAATGGTCTATGTGAATTGACACTAACTAGGTCTAACATCTATTACGCTCTGTCATGAAACGTTTTGCCAAAGTTTTCGTAAAATTTATTCTATTATCAATAATACAGCATTCTACAATAACTTCTGGTACTAAAGATAATCATGTTATAATCATAGATATTACATTCATATAAACTTTACTTACAACAATTAAAATGTACCCCTAAGTACATTTTAATTGTTGTAAGTAACATATAGGTATTTCGGCATGTTTACGTTTCAAAGACCATAAACGTGAATTAGATTCACATTTTTTGTCAATAGATATTATTTCGTGGTAAATTTTCTGATTCTAATGCGAGTTAAAGTACTTTTTAATATCTCTATTTTACAAAATTGTAGATTTTGCATTATCATTTTGTTTTGCAGAATATGATACTTGTAAATGTGAAAAAAAGAATGTCAAAAAAAGCGATGGTGGTTGAATGGATAAGTGACCGGCGTGCTAAATATATGGTGCGAGTTTCATTCCGACCGCAAGTACTAATGTGGATTTCACTTTGTTGAATTTATTATGTAGGTACTATAAGTTGTGATTGCTAAGGCAATCACAACAGTAACTGTCGAAAGAGACCATCGGCTTACGATTGTGTTAGCAGACACTGAGCTGATACTGAGAATTTCAAGAGAGGAAAGGTAAAAAAATAACTATATGGATGCCTTCAACACCAGGGGCATCATGAGCGCGTTGCAAACTCCTACCTATTTACCCCTTTTTTGAAGAACCCCATACTGTAGTAAAACCTCGATCAGAAGTTCATTTCATATCCTCCAGTTCTCAGGAGGAAATTCCTCTGTAACCGCGGGGTCTGACAACATTTGGTTGATTTTATAATTCTAAAGTACACATCACGTCATATATGTAAATCTAAAATTGAATGAGACACTTACAGACAGCATCAATCAAACTATCATTGGTACAAATTGGTGTTGAGTGATGTGCCAGACAGTGATGAGTTAACAATCAATTGAATATGAAAATGAATAAAATAAATAAAAAAATTGTTGAATATGTAATTACATACAATTTCATAATTAAAACCTATTATATTATAATAACCAATGATATTGTATGTTAAATAACATACAATATCATTAATAATAACCTATTATATAGAGATTACTTAAATTTTGATAAAAATATTTTTTAATTCTTAAAAAATTACGGACGGACATATAGATGGATCACAATGTGATTCTCTCGTCCTGTTTTTATCCCTTTGACTTGACAGAATGTTAAAAATTGAAGTTGATCATGGACGTTAAGAACCTTTTTGATGCCAGTTTATCCTTAAGACTGGGATGACACTGCTTCAGCTTATTAAAGATATATGATGAAGTGTTTAGATTTATCATTATCATGTCAACCCATAAACGGCCCACTGCTGGGCACGAATTTCCTCCAAAGAATGTGGAGGGAATTTAGCTTACTATACCACGATGGCCAGACGGGTTGGTATAGGGTTTGTTTCGAATTTTTCTTTTCTCGCAGTGCTCTTGTCTGCATAAGGTTATAATATAACATTAGTCGCCTTTTACGACACCCAAAGGTTGAGATGGGGTAGTGACATTATAATATTAATAATATATTAATATTTTAATAATATTTTTTACCACATTCACACAGCGCCATCTAGTCCCAAAGTAAGCAATTATGTTTGCTTGTGTTATGGGTACTAAACAACTGATATACTACTTAAATACATTTTTTTTTTGTAAATACATACATATTATAGATAAATTACATCCAGACACAGAACAAACCTTCATGCTCATCACACAAAGATTTGTCCTGGGTGGGGATCGAACCCACGACCTCCGGCTTAGCAGTCAGGGTCACTAACCACTAGACCAACAGGCCAGTCAATTTTGTATTTGTTTTGTTTTGTTTATTATGTATTCTTAATCCGACACTACAGGAATTTTACACGGAGTGTTTAGATAGTATCTGTTTATATGCACTAAGAACCTCTCTCTAATGCACTTGCATGTCGATGTTGTGTACGTCATAGGACTAATTAACTATTACACACCGCGAATAATGAATAGCGTGTGCGTTTATCTCAAGATCTATCAATTTAACTTTATATGTCCTCTGTACTATACACTGGGTGGACGTAGACCCTCTCGGTAGGGAAAAGTGAAAAAAATCAATAAAAAATATACGCATTAATGTTTGAAATCAGCTGTATAAAGTTCGCCAACGCGATTGTGATGACTCTAGTGTTGCAGGTCTCCAGAGGCTACGGTAACCGAACCATATGCCTTTTGTCATTGTCGTGGTATAAACGAAAAAAAAAACTGTATAGAAGTCTGAATAAAATTAAAATTGTTAAATAAATTCTTCTTTACAAGTAAGAAATCTGCAGTAACAGCTGGTTCGTGAGTTGAAAGTTCAATGACCAACACTTTCCACGCCTGTGGTGTGATACTATAAATTTACGGTGTTTCCTTTTAAGGTGCGGAACTCTAAAAACCTTATTTCTACATCTTGAACAATAGAACATAGTACAATTGGCTCTGCTCGTTAATCCGTTGACTAAACCTGCACGTGATAGGTAGCGTAAGGTACGATTCAGACTAACCGGCTCGCGTCGCGCCGCATCGGAACGGAGCCGTACGCGTGCCGCGGCAGCCGACAGCGTCCGCTGGAATCCGTACGCACTCCAAGCGCCCAGAAGTGCCGCTCTCTTTGTGCCGCGTAGACGTAAAGTGAAATATTATTTAAAATATCGCTTGAAGAACACAACTTGAATGATTCGCTAGCTGTTGCTGCACCGTAATCTCCGTACGACACACGGCCGACCGGCTCCGACCGGCTCCGACCGGCTGCCGCGGCACCCGTACGGCTACCGCGGCAGCCGTACGCATGCCGCGGCAGCCGGTCGGAGCCGGTCGGCCGTCGCGACGCGTCGCGGGATGCCGACGGAGGTAACTATGCGTAAGTTGCATGCAAATATGAACTGTAATTACTGTTGATACATTTCAATGTTCTTTAACGCATTGTAAAATGCCGCCCGGCGCGGGCCGATGCGAGCCGGTTGGTCTGAATCGTACCTAATACAGTAACTACTACTTCAATATCGGTCAATCGTGTTGTGGGTTATCACTGTTATCAGTAATTAAAAATATTATTTTCTATCAAATTAATGAAATATTATTAAATCCAAAAACAGTTTTGACATAGTTTGACTTGGTTTTTTTTTTTTTTAATAATACACCTCCATCATAATCGGTTCCTATTCTGACTGTTCATCCTTCATACCAGTTCTCGCTTGTTTACCTCTCGCACTTTCATTCTGCATACTTTTTCTTTCTTGCATTCATCATTTTTTAAACCCCTGTGGGTGGGTCAGGGGACTCCCACCTAATATCTTCTGTAACTATATAACTCTTTATTATATCTATCTATTCTAATATTTGTTACTATCTATCTAATGTAATGTCTTTCATATTGATATATTTGGTGGTTGAAACCTACCACCACAGTCAGTATATATGTATGTCATGTGGGTGTCGTACAAGGCGACGTGATAGGTACCTAATTGGGACCAATGGCTTTACGTCCCTTCCGAAGCAGGGAGACGCTCGAGAATGAAATTACCACGAATGGTCACCCATCCGCAAGGTCACTTGCCAAACGTTGCTTAACTTTGATGATTGTATGACAGTTTATTGTAATATTAAATATTGAAATTCTCGTCTCATCTTTACTTAGCTGGTATCAACGCGTCTTTATATTGGGGGATGGTAAGCATCTAGAATCATCTGGTGGGAGTGGCAGTGTCCGGGGCCGTCCTGATATCTCGGCGATAACTTCCCGACCTAAGCCATTAATCAGACGCGTATCGTGTCGCGACGTAAGATGTTTCACAATAACAGAATGCTGCAATATTCTATATTTTTTATTCTGACCTTTTATAAATAGATAAAGTTGTTTTAGTCCATATAAAAGTAGGCACATATTTTTTAAAGAATTGTCTTGCGGGCATTGGCCCGCCTTCTCTCAAGATTTGTGTCGAGAGGCAAACAAACATACATTTAACAGATTCAAAGTACACCCAGACTCGAAACTAACATCTATAAATCACACCAATATTTGACCCGTGTGAGAATCGAACCCACGTCACTCAGCAAGGCAATGTGACTGTCTATTGCTATCTACGTGATCGGACGATCGATACGGAATGTATTTGCCTTTTTTTGGCCTTGCCTACCGGATTAGCAGAAACACAACACTAGTATGGACCGCTATTTATTATTTAACTGTAGCGCGTGGATTCTAGTTTAAAGGCCCAATACTATTTTGGGGCCTAGTTTTTGCCATATTGTCAAAAAATCTTTCTATAGACTGCTATAGAAAGATTCAAGCTGCCGAGCTTGAGTAGCTTTACCGCAAAGGCGGTGGATATAGCCCTAAAAATCAATTAATGATTAAGACTGACTGGGGAGAACGGGGAAATCGTCTCACAATGTTTTTAATTTTTTTTTTCTATTTACTTATGTATATTTCTTTCTAAATTTTTATTTTATTGGTTTTCCTTTAAATAATTTGGAATGTGGTACGAAAATACAAGCCAAATGGTTTTTGATTGTTGGATTGCACACCTTACACAGACAAAAATCTAAATGATTGTAGTTGATTTGACATGTACCTCGTTGGTAATGAATAGTAGTATCTTATTTTTTTTTATTTGTTCTACCAGCGGGAAGCCTTTAATATCCCCCGATCAAATTATTATTATTAATGAAAACGGCGAAAAACAAGACGATTTATGATCTGTAAATAACGCACATAAAACAATGCCTACCGGTAGACCAAGCAGTGAGATAGCGGTAGTAATATTGTTATCAGCACTAACATTTTTGTTCGTTGACATCGTAATAGAAAAATTTATGAATTAAGATACCAACGATAAGCTTATTTGGAATAAGCTCTCTTTTGTATCCTATTTCTATAGTAGCTAATAAGCTGAAACAATACGACAATCAATGAATCCGACAGTCAGATAGGCCCAGAGCCACATATCGAATAAGCTTTATTTTCAAACTGATACCTTAAGAATGTCAACCAGGAAAGACCAATAACAATATTTAGGTACTTGTTCCTTTCTTTATTTGTAGTAGAAATGGCCTGTTTCACTACAGGCAAATAAATGCTAGTTATCCTATCTGAAACTTTATTGACAATATAATGACGTATTTTTCATATAAAATCTGTCACTGAATTCTTAGATAGTTTACAAGATTTTTATCTATCTGTGGTAAGCAGGGCCTAAATATTGTAATATAAAGGTGCGATTATTGAAATAAGGCTAGGCAAAGGGAGGAAACTTTCTCCTCTGCTTAGTCTTATGCCATTTAATTTTAGGGTCGATTTTCCTCGTCGTTCTTCGCCAAATACTGCTGTTCTAGATCACCTTGTTGCCTTGGGTAATCTTCAGATCCTTTTTGGAGGATAGCCAAGATTACAGAGGTCCCCCTCGTTTTTTCAGTTAAATGTTACTGTGCTTACTAGTTTGGTCATGTGATTTTAATCAAGAATATTTGCTGTGTTATCAGAAACTTTAACATGTTTATCATATGATGCAACTGCTAGGCCATAAAAAATCATCTTCGATTGTCGTAAAGAATAATTGTTGCCCCAATTATAAACAATATTACGTATGTGGAAAAATACACGACACGTTTGATTAAACTCCCGCCCCTACTTGCGATAGTGAGGGAACTTGACATAATAATTTAGCGGTTATCGTATGTGACGTATGCGTCGGCGAGACACACGTCCTTTAATGAGATACTGTAGTGTACGTATTAATTGTCTGCTTCAAAGATTTAAGCATAATAGCATTATGCTTTTTCCTGAAGGGTTAATTAGAGGTGCTTCACACTCATATTTTGAAGGACATTTATAAATATCGTACAATGAAATAATAAAAGAAAAAGAAACACATTCATGCATCACGCTCACAGAACCGCAAGCACTCAATCAATATTTTCGGCCATACATCCACAAACAGATCACAGTTAGGATTGGCACATCGGCACAGGCGACTTGGAACACGCTACGGTACGACATGATGGAACAGCAAACAGCTCATGTCTCCGGTTGGGACGATAGCTGTTGGGAGTATAGAATCGACACAGCTCGTTGCTATTTCACGTAATAGGGGTGTGTCACGTAAATATCCGTTTAGAAACGGATTAAGAATACATAATGTCACTACTCCCTGTCAACCCGTGGGTGTCGTAACGTCTCGACTAAAATTTTAACCCATAAACGTCTCACTGCTCGTCACGAGATTCACGGGTCTCCTCCAAAAAATGCGGAGAGAATTAAGCCTACCATACCACGCTGGCCAGACGGGTTGGTATAGGGGTTTGTTTCGAATTTTCCAGAATCATAGCAGCATTTAATGGCTGTAACATAATCAGATGTAATGACAATATTTATCTCCAAATACACCATGTTTTACGCAGGATGTGACGTCACACGGTCACCATAGATAACCTTGTGTTGTTTAAGTGGATGACAAATATCAAATGTAATTATACAGCTTATTTATGTGTCTCTTAGATTCCGAGTCAAAGGGCGTACCAGGAATTTTGACATTCGACTTTGTCGATTTTGAGATTATTGGCAAATGTCTGGGTGTCATTTATCTATAATATGTATGTATTTACAAAAATAAAATAGTAAAAAATTAGTAGTATTTAATTAGTAGG
Organism: Laspeyria flexula; assembly: GCA_905147015.1. Lineage (NCBI taxonomy): Eukaryota > Metazoa > Arthropoda > Insecta > Lepidoptera > Erebidae > Laspeyria > Laspeyria flexula. The sequence goes on from LR989974.1 coordinate 1,876,854, forward strand.
TATGTATAGTATAGTTGTTTAGTACCCATAACACAAGCAAATATAATTGCTTACTTTGGGACTAGATGCCGCTGTGTGAATGTGGTAGAATATTATTATTATTATATCCGAATTTATTAGTTCAGCCGTTCTCTAGTTTTGCATAGCAACACATTTTATCAGTAATTTTTATTCATATAAGTAGATAGTTCAACATTATATCCAACAATGTATAGCTATACATAATATTATTTATAGAAAAAAATATGTTAAAATTAATATTAAACATAGAACAGGAAACTTCTAATACAAACCTGATTTAATAATATACTAGGTATAAAGTCGCCATTTAATGCGCAATAGCTATCGGAACATTGGTCCAAGATTGGCAGCACCTGTATTATTGCCAATATTGGCACATGTGTCCAACATTGCCTACTTTACCATTCAATATTGGCGCGTACCAGTATAGCCAACGTTGGCGTGTTTGTACGTTGGTTAGTCTGGCGCCAGTGGGCGCGTCATTACGTCAGTCCCACACCTCTCATAGTATTTATAACACGATGATTTACTTCGATCTTGTGTGTTTCACGAACGCGATATAAAGCGAAGAAAATGATCTTGAAAATTAAATCAGAGGTTGATTGCTGTTTCTTCGTGTACTGTTAGAGGTCACTGTCCTCGATGATGCGAACGATAATAGAAATTTTTTGTAAGGTCTCCTTTGTATTGGTGACATTTTTACCCGACTGCCAAAATGGAGGGTAATGTTTTTCGCGCGTATATAATGTATGTAAGTATGTATGTATGTGGGCATGTCTGTTCCATTGTGACCTTCTGTAGCCTAAACGGCTTGGCTGATTTTAAAGTGTGAGGTGTCATTAGATTTGTATTTTTCCCCCGAGTGTCATACGCTATGTGACGTCAACAAAAAACCGATATGGCGGACGTAATCTGTCAAAACATACGGTTTTTAGTGCTATCGCAATATGGGTATCAGATGAAACCTTATTAATAGCCTAATTCAATATATATGCACTAACTATTACCCGCGGCTCCACTTGTCTCTTGTAACCTAAATAGCTTGACCAAATTTGAAGTGCAAGGTGTTGTTATATTTATACATCACCGAATCTCTATATCTAAGTCTATAGATCTTTTACCAGTGTATTTTTCGAATTCATTGCAAATTGACTGTCGAAGGCTACTTAAATAGGCAGTCGGGTTTTTGGTTTTTAAAATAATACTTGTTATAACGTTGTTTTTTAAATTCTTGCATTATTAATTAAGCGCTGTGTCGCGGGGACTTGACAAACACACAATTAACAGACAGAAAGCACACACACATTCGAAAAAAATATTTATGAACACAGATATTTGTTTCCTGTGGGAATCGGAGACCTTTGCCCAACAGTGGGATGAACTAAGCTGACAGTAACAGTAGGAATCGAACCCACGATACTTGGCACGGCCCGCAGTTACAGTCGTAATTGTTTTCTATGGTGTTATGGACGACGCGACGTTGTTTTTTATCCACAACGTGCGTCTTTGTACTGCCTTTAACCAACGACCTTTACCAGGTCCTCCATTCATCTGGCGGGAAGACATTTCAGACATTATCAGGTCTCATACCTTACCTCATTCGAGGACATGGGTGACAAAAACGCCAGTGTGACGAAATTCACTAAATATGAGCTCAGCGTCTAAAATTAAAAATGTCAAAGATACAATTACCTATCACATAATCTGTCTTTAAGTTTTATTACAATACCACTGACCCGAAGAACTTAAATAACACCTCATAATCATTCGCTGATTGTGTTGTTATGTTAACTTATTAACCTGAATGAAATTCAGTTCTTAATTAAGGCAAAATGAATACAATGCAATTGAAGAAGCCAATGTCCAGCAGTGTCCTAAAACAGGATAAATAATAATGATGATATTGGTGAAAATGCCTTTTCGTCTACATTTTGTTTTTCAGAACATAAGTCTTCGAGCTCTGGAATCTCATTCTAATAGCATTTTTCGATATTTTATTTTATTTAAAACTTTATGCACCATTTTACAAAGGTAAGCTTAATGCCAGAAAGCATTATCTACCAGCCGACCTTAGGGTGATGCAGAGAAGATATATATAATAGTAATTTTTCGATTCGAGAAAAGTCATGATCGAGAAACTCTTTATCACAATTATAAATTAAGAGATAACAATTTATTGTTATGAATGGTTTAACTTCGAATGGAATATTGACTAGACTTAACAATAACATTGACAATAGATTGTCGACTTGTATCTCTTTGTCAATAATAATTATAATAAAATACTATTTAGTTGTTTTTCAAATAGCATACTTACGCAATTGTCTCATTTTTAGATTTAGTAGCATATATGACTGCGATCGTATAGTCTAGGGTTTAATTGAGGTGGAATTGGAAATAAAGTTTTTAAATTTCGGTTTCTATTTAGAGTTAGTTTCAATAGAAAATTAAATATTTTCTCGCTAGCGACAACTGTCAATGAGAATTTATGTTACTTCATGTTACTTTATTCGGGCGTACCTTACCTAGGTAGTTTTAAAATAATACTCATTTAGCTACGATTCAGACCAACCGGCTCGCATCGGCCCGCGCCGGGCGGCATTTTACAATGCGTTAAAGAACATTGAAATGTATCAACAGTAATTACAGTTCATATTTGCATGCAACTTACGGTCGGAGCCGGTCGGCCGTCGCGACGCGTCGCGGGATGCCGACGGAGGTAACTATGCGTAAGTTGCATGCAAATATGAACTGTAATTACTGTTGATACATTTCAATGTTCTTTAACGCATTGTAAAATGCCGCCCGGCGCGGGCCGATGCGAGCCGGTTGGTCTGAATCGTAGCTTATCTAACTATTTCTGTCCAGTAAAAAACAAACTCAATTCTTCATTCATCAGTCACACTACGCGATTATAAGAACATCAAGGCAGTTACATCAATAATAACAATAATGTTTGGATAGTCACACACAGCGGCCAGCGCCATCTAGTCCTAGTTATAGATACTAATACTTGTAATATGGATACTAGACAACTGACTGGACTGGACTGGACTGGACTTATTCGTCAAATGTTTCGAACAAAGACGACTGTCTGCATTTGGAGTCCCATTAAGAGGCGCTTTCATGTTGGTTAGCCATGATTTTTGAAATCTACAATGAAATAAAAATCTATTATTATAAAAAACCTAGATAAAGTCTGAAAAAAAAAATGGGCAGTCAGCTTTTATTTTATTTACTTCTATGAACAAATTAAAATTTTGTTTGCAAGCATAGATCACATCAGTCCATGATCATATTTATCGATATGACCATATGGACATCACCAACACTTTGTTTACAAAACGTATTACATACGTCAATATTGCGTCAAATATAGTTTCAATCTTCTCCGCTAGTTGGTCAAATAGACAAAGAAAATTAGCTGTCATTTGTATAGGACAGCCAGTCCAGAGGTATATACATGTCAGTGTGCTCATCACACAAAGATTTGTCCTGGGTGGGAATTGTACCCACGATCTCTGTCTCAGCAGTCAGGGTCACTAACAACTAAGCCACGGCGGCTTCAATATACTAGATTGGCTGTAAATGTTGTTTATAACAAGTGACAAGCAAATCAAGCAATGCATCATCATCAATGCACTTAAATCTCATCAATATAACATTAATATGCATCAGCACTTCTAGAATCTTATACATTAGTTATATAACTAGAAAAGTTGTTTTCCAATATAGTTACATAATATTATAGAAGAAAGATATAAAACTAAAACTGATTTGTAAATTTACAACCTTAATTTTTTTTTTTTTTATTTTTTTTTTATATACCGCCACGGTGGCAAACTGACGTACGGTCCGCCTGATAGTAATTACAGTGGTGAATTTCAGGCTAACGAGGCGATGTATATCAAATCTGTTACATGTATAGTAATGTAATAATTTTTTTAAACTATTTTATGGTTGTAGTTACATTTTTCATAATTCGGTTTAATCGTACCTACGATACGCGTACTACTTTCAATTCGATGTAATGCATGATTTCTATCGAAACTTATACAGGGAATTTAAGGTTTGTTACCCCAAATCCAGGGAAAGATACGTATAGAGATAATTGTTTTTAATATAAAAAATATGACGGTTATTTAATAATTTTATTACAATAGTTAGGTATACTTATGTCTGCATAAATAACCTCACCCTTATTTATTCATTTATTATATTATAAGCACACCAACAGTACAAAATTACACAACATTTGAGATATAATATAAACTCATTGACGACAAGTGAGAATGGTCAATGGTATTGTGTTCCTATAAACAAACTACACATTGATAGAAGACTTATAATATTTTATAGCTATATTAAACTAAGGTTATCAACTAACTTAAATTAAAAAGAAAGAAAAAACAATATTTACAACATAACACAAAAAAAAAAAATTAAAAAGGGGTGATATAATTAAAAAATGGCATCATAAAATACTTCCGCATTGCTGCTGCCACTGTCTACCGGAAAAGTGCCCACAGCATTGCCACGTTGTATGGCAATGCTTATTCTTTGTACAAGAAAATATCCAGCCTGCTGGTCACGGGAAGCGTCGGACAAACGCTTTGATAGGTCTTTAAAAAGAGCGCGAGCACTTGAACCAAGTGTTTCGACTCCAAACGGCACATAAAATATAAACTTAAAAATAACCTTAAAGTAATTATACAAATTATAAGCATGCATAACATTTAATAATTAGTTTATATTAATAAAAGTATAATATTACAAATTGCAAAAATAAAATTGTAAAATGTGACATTCCCAAAAAAAATAATTTAAACAAAAATATAATAATATTAGCAATTTTAATAGGTACAGAGAGAATTAAAGAAAAAAAAAATGATCCGTAACTTATGGCGAGTATATCGACAGAGTCGCTATATTCGACAACCATTATGCAGACAAGTATTAAGCATAGAGCACTGCGAGAAAAGGAAAATTCGCAACAAACATCATACTAACCTGTGTCTGGCCATCGTGGTATAGTTGGCTAAATTCCCTCCACATTCTTTGGAGGAGACCCGTGCCCAGCAGTAGGACGTTTATGGGTTGAAATGATGAATTAAATAATTATTTACAAGTGTACTATAAAAGAAAGGAAAAATTATCTTGTTCTGCGATTGATTGATTGAGACTGTATGTATGATTGTCAACTTAGTACAAAATAAAAATCATAATGTCATACATAATTTTACTTTTTTTTTTATTTCTTCACAGATAAAACAGACACAAGAGAAACAGAATATCAGCAGCAGTAGAGATGTCAGCGCTAAACGGGCATCAGAACGGCAATGGATACGCGCATGCGCAAAACGGCAATGGACACGCGCATACCAATGGTGATGGAGACACTCGGCCTTGGGAAGTACAGTTTCTGCCTACACCCATCAGGATTGATGATAAAATAAGGGGACAGAAGGTAAGAAATTGGCCTTAAATTTTACTGTTCAATTGTATGTGCCTTTTTAGGGTTCCGTAGTTCTGACTAGGAACCCTTATAGTTTCGTTATGTCAGTCTGTCTGTCTGTCCGAAGTTTTGCTAAGAAACCGTTAGTACTAGAAAGCTGTAATTTTGTAGGAGTATGTATATCAATTACATCGACAAAGTGGTAAAATAAAATTTTGGAAAATATTTTTTTTAGTGTAGCTCCCATACATGTGAAGTGGGGATGAATTTTTTTTGTGGTCTACCCAACGTGTGGGGTATCGTTGAATAGGTCTTCTAAAATGACTTGGGGGTTACTAGCATTATTTTTCGATTTAATGGTCCATTTACGAAATATTAAACTTTAAAGAGTAAATTTTTGTTCCAGTAGGGCGTCCCCCCCTCTAAAAGCTAAACTGCTGGCTTGAAAAATCTGGAAAAATTCATGATGATAGTGTATTTCATGAACTTTAAATGAAAATTATAGCGGTTAAGATAACTTTATTAGTTTAGCAGTAATAGTCCTTGAACTTGGGTGTTGCATAATTTTGTACCAAATACAAAATCCTTAGCATTAATCCTTTATGGTGACTAAGATAAAGTAGTTGCTTGTTTATAACGGGTAAAGACTTGCATTTAAAAATAAAATATCAAGTATATAATTAATCATAAGTTTTTTAATACTGCTAGATGGCGCTGTACAAACGGGTTACGTTTTCATTCGAGTACCTCAACAGAATTGTACTATATTGTGTATTGGGCTACTTCGGAACCCTACATTGTGTGTGGCCCGACATGCACTTGGCCAGTTTTTTAAATGTATGGGCGCTATATTCTCGGGGAAAAAAACTAATTAATTAAAAAATAATTTGTATAATAGCACTCAATTGATTAATTCGCTTGATGTTAATGATAAAAGAAAAATAATAAAATAAAAATTAACTTAAAATTTAAGATTTCAAATCCTTTTGGCCGTGATATACATATCAAAAATACAGCGCGTACTCACCCCAAGCTCTAAAAAGAAAAATAATAATATAATTATAAATTCGACCAAAGGGCTTACGGGAAATTTTGACATTTGCCTAAAAGTCGATTTAATATTCTTGTGAAATGTCTAAAAATGACAGCAACCATCTTTAAATTTTCATTTAATTGCGATATTGAAATCGAAAGTCAAAATTTCGAATAGGCCCTCTGAACACGAACTCATCACAAGGGTCTTAAAACAAACCACTACACAAAATATATATATGCACTCGTATCTCTAGTACATCGTTACTGATTAATGAATAGTTCCGAATTGCTTGTCAATTACAATACAAGTGCGATCAATCTCGCAGCCGCCGCGCGCCGACGGTCAATGACCTCACTCTATATAGTACCTACTACGTATGTCAGCATGTACTTAATCAGTCTAGTGCCTATCTGATCTTGTGATATCTCGTATCAAATTGCCGTGTTTAGATATGATAATTAATTTAATCTTTCGTAACTTGGGAAGCGTGTAGGACGTGCGTGTCAGCTGAAGTATCAATATACCATCATGACTTATCATCATCATCATCATCATTTCAGTCTATTACAGTCCACTGCTGGACGTAGGCCTCTCCTTACACGCGCTATAACACTCTGTCCTCCGCCTTCCGCATCCAGTCAGACCTTTGTAGGTCGATGGACCATCTAGCTAGAGGGCGTCCTACTTTACGCTTGCCGAGTCGCGGTCTCCACTCTAGGACACGCTTGCTCAATTCAAAGAGCCGAGCATAGCTCGTTCCATAGCTCGTTAAGCGACATTAAGTTTGTGGGCTAGTCCTACAGTGAGTGTCCATGTCTCGGCACCGTAAGAGTGCAATTAGGTTTATACCTCGGAACCCAGTTATAGAGAATAGATTTGAATGATTCTGGATTTTTTGAATTGCATATTATATGTACCTATTAAAAAGTTTACCCATTGAAACTTTCTGTTAATGTATTTATAAGGAAGTTTTGTAAAAAATCAGATGTAGATAATTATTTTGATGTACACAAGGCCTGAACACACAATGATGTCTCTCAATCATTTAAACATTAAAGCGAACTGACTATTTGCACCACTGCACTATTTAAATACATAACAACACAATACAAAATGAACAAGTGATGTACTCGTAAGCCAGTACCAATGTCGATTTAACTTTATGGAATTTATATGTCAAGTGACTTACCATCTGCTAAACCCACATCATCATCATCATCATATCAGCCCAATGACGTCCACTGTTGAACATAGGCCTCACCTAATTTCCGCCACAACGAGCGATTTTGTGCCGCTGCTCTGCTGTAAACCTACATACCCTAGAAGAAATTCTAAGTGTATGTGTGGGTGCTACAATAGATCAATAACTGGTCGATGTAGCAGAGAAGCCGTCCATGGTATATTACTTAAAAATAATAAAAATCGTAGCGATAGGAGGCCGATCCCGAATGTCTTTAAAAAATCTGCAAATGATTTATTCCTTAATTCACTACTAGGACTTTTACACCCTTAATATGGCTTCTGAACTCGTGATTAGAGAGCTAATCTACTACGCGTCCAAGATCTAACTAGATTTTAGAAAAGCTCTACTAAATAGGCTTTATGTCTATAGAAATAAGCAATATAATGGTTTGCGGCATCTGAAGTTTTCCTCACACGTATTTATTATTGGTACATTCTATTGTCTCAGACGTCATTGGCACTACAAGATGATTCGTAGTTAATGAATGATTAGATAAATTGCTGCCACTAAACCCGGAGCTGCTACTGGCACGAGGCACGTGGCACGTTCCACTTGCCAGACATATCAATTTAGGAATGCTTTTCTTGTTGCCGATCTAATATAAGTTTTGTGCATTGTTTGTTCTTGGCTTATAAAACATTAATTGGGAGGTTTAATTATGAGGTAATAAAATGGTAAGAACTAAGTAGGTTCATTTAAAAGTTCGTCGTTTAAAGTTTATGAAAATATAATCTAATTTGATTTTAATCTGGGAATTTTATGAGACTAATTATAGTGAAATTAGAAAAAAGGGAAATGCGTTTTTGTGGCTGTTTTTTAATATAATAATATTCTACCACATTTACACAGCGCCATCTAGTCCCAAATTAAGCAATTATATTTGCTTGTGTTATGGGTACTAAACAACTGATATATACAAATACAAATACAAATACAAATCTTTATTTGACTTTAACTTATATCTAGGTTACAGTGCCGGTTTTGGTGACTCCTTTTAGGTAAAATTAATTTCCTGTGTTAGGAGCCACTGCTCTTCATAGCAAGGGTTGATTATAATAATATTAAGCCAAATACAATCGTGATAAACAAACATGACGAAGCACATGTGTGTGAGTGTGTGTGTGTGTAAGTGTGTGTGTACTATAGATACTATATTACTTTTTGTAAAATTTTTTCAATGTCTTCATATGTTTTTGAACTTAGCCAGGTTGTGACCTGTTTTTTACAGTTATATAAAGTCTTTCGGTATATGTTTAATTCTTTATTTACAATATTATACAGATTTGCAGAAAGAGTCTTGTATTGCCGTTTTGCAAAGCTCGTCCTAACAAAAGCTACAGGGGCGATGTTAGCTTTTCTTCTGGTGTTTCTAGAAATTGTAGGATCATAAGGCAGAGACAAATGCTGTTTAGCAATTGCATTAAGTATGTATAATTTCCTGATAGTTAATAGGTCACACATGGAGTACAGTTCTTCGGTGGGGAACCTAAATGGTTTAAAATACATCACTTTAAGTATGGCCCTCTGTGCTCTCTCCAACTCCAGGAACTTAGTTTTTGTTGCACCACCCCAGGCTGTTATATTATAAGTTATTATAGACTGCACCAGTGAAATGTATATCTGCTTTATTAAGTTTTTGTCTGTTATGTGTCTCAAATTTTTAAATACCCATATAAGTTTTCTAATTCTTGTCATAACTAATTCTAGATGTTCATGCCACGATAGTCTCTGGTCAATCATGACACCCAAATATTTAGTTTTAGAGACCTTCTTAATTAAGTCACAGGAACAACCAGAACTTAAAGGGTTGTCACATGTATGGATTTTAATTTTAAAGTTGTTGTCTGGTTGGCTATTGTTATATAAAGTAAAGCAAATAAAATTGGATTTAGCACAGTTCAGTGATAGGAGGTTTTCGTTCAGCCATGAAGCAATTTTAGCAAGCCCTTTTTCTGCTTTAGTATGCACGTCATTCCACGAATCCCCTGTGAATACAACAGCAGTGTCGTCAGCGTACGAGAAAAGTTGACCACTTTCTATCTTCATGTTACATAGGCTGTTTATATATAACAGAAATAAAGTGGGACCCATATATACAATTAAATATTTATTTTTTTTTGTAAATACATACATATTATAGATAAATTACACCCAGATACAGAACAAACCTTTATGCTCATCACACAAAGATTTGTCCTGGGTGGGGATCGAACCCACGACCTCCGGCTTAGCAGTCAAAAATTTATAGATAACTTTTAGCTTGTTCAATCTATTTGCTTTGACGTCATAGCAAATAGCCCCCAGTTCAATTAGTTGGTTTTTCTCGTCCATCTTTCGATTTCATGTCCACGGTACAGTTAATTTTTCATCCTATCTAAACTCTCAACATATTATTGTCAATTTATTTTATAGTAAATAAAATAAAGTGCCCTTTGCCCAGCGATGGGACCGTCTAAGGTTATCAGCACACGAGCTCAGACCCGTGTAATACCACGTTTGATTAGATTGCGTCGCATAGCGTGGCATTGTATATCTTAATATGTCGCGACCCTTAACTTTCAGATAAAGTTTTCTACGATTAAAACTCCGTGTGTCACCTTTACTATCCAAAGATTAATTTGATAAATAAGTCTGATAGCTATTAAATGCGTAGTTATTCTGAATTTTCTTAATTATGAAATGTAGATCTTTAAATAGTGTAAAACAAAGACGTTTTCCGTTGTCTGTACGCTCAGATCTTTTAAATTCCGCAACAGATTTTTAACACACATATCGCACACGAATTTAGAATTCGACCACAGATCGCAGACCGTCCCTGGGGGCTTACTATGAATTTCGATATACAAATGTTCGATTTTGATGGCGCTGTCTAATGTACAGAAATTTCAAGGAACTTATATCTGCTATAGGAGATATCAATTTAGATATGGCCGCTGTCACTTTGAAACATTTAACAGCGACATCGAAACCGAATATTCGAATATAGAAATTCATAGTAACCCTGGGCGGTGTAGTCGGCACCTTACAATATATATTTCTGTATGTCTTTGTTTTCAAGTCTGGTCTAAAACCTATAAAAATAAACTTTAAAACTTGTTTATTTGATAAGTTTAACCCAGTGTCAAGGCACATGATGTATAGAACGTTCTGCCCCACTGCACCGTTAAGTACTAGGTCGTTCATCACTCGATGAGAGCAGGCAATTACAAGTTTTCAATTACGATTGATGATACATTCGTTACAATACTGTTAAGTACCTTGTGTTGGTTTTATTGCATGTTTTTAATTACTAAACTTTTTTTTAAATGTCTAGAGTTTGTAAAAAGAGTTGAGTAAAATCAAAGGTTGTCTGTATCATTAACGGCGATTTTTCGTATCTTAAATTAGATATATTTTTCTTCAAGTGTAAAGGTTGTCTAAAAAATATTGATTTTAGCTGATTTTTACCCGACTTTCAGGAAGGGTATTGTTTTTCGTGCGTATCTTGTATGTTTGTAAATTTCTTTATTCCCACGTTTCTTCCAAACGGCTGGATGGATTTCGACAATTAAGGTATCGTTAGATTCTTCAAAAACCCAAGTGTCCTTAGATAGGTATTAATAAAAATAAAACAAAACGGCGGACTTTTGGCGCCCAATTGTAAGTAGTTAATTTTTTTTTTAACTAAACCAATTTATATATCAAAATAAAGGGAATCAAATGGAGATTGCAAATATATACATATGTTATGTATTTAATCAGGAATAATAATTACAAACATTTTTCGGTCTTTTAGTGCGTTGCTTATGTGTTAATTTTTAGCAGTCGGGTTATTTTATTTTTTGAAATATTTACTTGTTTAACATTGATCTGGATCTGGACAATAAACTCTTGGTATATCATATTCTCTTGCTAGAGAAAGGCTATTAGTTCGACTATCCATGGCGCGTGCAGAGTCAATGCATCTCGGAATTCAGGCGATTCACTGAAAGCTTAAATACACCGTCTATATCTCTAGACTAAACCTACTGTTAAATTGATTTCTAATTTTATTGTATTTATATATTTGTTGAGTGCAATAAGGAGTATTCTATCTTTCTAGCTATCTATAGTTATACTGAATTCTATCTGGGGATTAAACATTAGCCCAAGTGTTATGTTAGTCCTTCTGATATCAACCCTGTTAGACAAATTAACTGACATATTTTTATCGAATACAGCAACAATTAATAAGATTTAAATGTATTTTCAGATTGTAGCTCGTCTACGCGGTTTGATGCTAGATGGCTCTGTACTCAGACGTGTGGTGAAAGTATTCGAACATGAGTTGGAACGTGGTCTTCGTATGCAGCCGTCAAGTTTGCAGATGGAGAACACATATGTACCAGAGCTTCCTGACGGCACAGGTATTTATTTATACTTTAAAAAAATGTATGGACACATACAAAATGTGTACTTCATAGAAATTTGTTTCGAGTGTGTGTACTTTGTGTTTATGGGTGTAACAAGGTACAGGTACTAGAGGGGAGAGGCGAGGCAGCTGCCTCCCTAGAGTGTATGTTAACTTGACACTGGTCGGCAGGAATTCTTAAGAAACAAAAATAAATATATAAATAGGAAAGCAAAAGTAAAGTTGCATTTAAAAGCATTTAAATCTTTTTTTTTACGCCTTTTACAGATCCTGGCTACGCCCTTGTTTGTTACCTTTATTTGTATGTTTGTGAAGTTTCCCGTGACACAGAACTTGTTCCCTTGCGGGGACGTCGTATTTTCCGTTTTTGATCGATTCCATAACTTCTTCATGATAACTACGTATTCAATGTTCTTATATTTTCTGATTGTCTTTCCAGAGGAGGGTGTCTTCTTAGCGCTGGATCTAGGTGGTACAAACTTCAGAGTTTTACTGCTGGAACTGGCTGCTGGACAACTGGTTCGGGAGCAAGTCAAACATTACCACATCAAGTGAGTTAGCCTTTCTTAAAAGCGGTTTAGGCTTAGTTGATTTTTTCTTGTCTTGATTTTTAAAGAAAACAACGTGTAGTTAGTTTGCCGATTTATTCACGACAACTGTAATTATAAACGTAGGTATCTATAAGCTCACAACATACAAACGCTAATATATTTAGATAACAACAGTTTTTTTTTAAATAGACTTAGTTTTTATATTATCAAAAGCGGCAAACGTAGACTGTACTTTTTTGAGACATTTTTCGTATAAACCTTTTGTTATGTTGCAGTGATGAATTGCGGGTTGGATCTGGTGGTGCATTATTTAACTTCTTGGCTGATTCGGTACAAGATTTTGTTCAACAATTGGGCATGGAAAATGAAGAGTTTTCACTAGGTAATTCGTATTATTGTTATTGATTCAAATAGAGATAGAGATGTTAGGCTGACGGTAAGTAACCTTATGGAAGTCAAAAGTTAAGAAAATCATTACAAACTTAGCATCACGCCCTTTTCCCGGAAGGGGTAGGCAGAGGTATATCACATCCACATTTTGCCAGATTTGTTTGGTCCCATGATATAGGAGGCGAGGCTTTTGTCATCAATTGGGAACACTCAGAGAAAATCTAAATACTGGAATTTCAAGATAGAAAGACCCTATACCTACCATTTTTAATCCAGGACTTGTTGCACATCAGTCGTTCTCTGTTTTGGTGAAGTCATGTGCTAATATCTCAAATGTTTGTCACGTTCTTCCAGGATTTACATTCTCATTCCCAATGAAGCAGCACTCCATCTCCTCTGGTGAACTGATAACTTGGACCAAGAGCTTCAAATGCGGTGGTCTGGAAGGTGTGGATGTGGCTGCGTTGCTGGAGAAGTGTCTCAGGGTGAGGAAGCTCAATATTACCGTCAGGGTGCTGCTCAATGATACAACTGGCACTCTGGTCGCTGGAGCTCATATGGATTCTGCTGTCGGGGTAAGTTCCTTTCTTCTTAATTTTATCATATAGCTTGCGGCTGAAATCTATAGGATAACCTTCGGTTACATAGCTATTAAATGAATGTATGTAGGGGACAATAACATTGCATTCTTATGGAAAATGGCTCTTATGAAAAAAAAATCCCATCATATTATAGGTTGGCGTGATCCTCGGCACGGGATCAAACGGGTGCTACATGGAGCGTGCGTCGCGTGTGCAGCATTGGGAGGCGGCCCACGAGCGTGTGCGTGACGTGTGCGTGGACATCGAGTGGGGAGCTTTCGGAGATAACGGCTGCCTTGACTTCATTAGAACTGAGATTGATAAAGAAGTTGATTCAAGATCCCTTCTGGCTACGTCCTTCACGTAATTATTTCATTTTAAATTTTTCTTGACGGTTATACTTTTATCTAAGGTGAGAAATATACCTCGCGTAAGCCTTCCAAAAAGAACGGGTTCCAGCACCCAGAGGCACTTAAACAATTTTAATTTAGAATGGGATGAGACACTTACTGCCGCCATATTATAGCTGCGCTATAAATTTTAGTATAGCTATAATTTGTTATAAAAAAGTGATGGTGGCTGAATGGATAAGGGACCGGCGTGCAAATCACGCGGTCCGAGTTCGATGCCGACCGGCAGTACTAATGTGGATTCCACTTTGTGGAAAATATATTTACTACTCAAGTGACTTACCATCTGCTAACGGTGAAGGAAAAACCCACATACCCTAGAAGAAATTCTATGAGTATGTCTGATCCATCAACCCGCACTAAACACGCGGTCCGAGTTCAATTTTGACCGGCGGTACCAATGTGGATTCTACTTTGTGGAATTTATATGTACTAGTCAAGTGACTTACGCACATCGTGAGGAAACCCTGATTCAGTGGCTGATTATGGCCTAAACCCTCTCAGCTCTCTAGATAGAGAAGAGGAGACCCGAGCCCAGCAGTGGGACTTAATGGGTTGCCGATGATTCTGATGATTTGTTAACGGTAAGTGTAGAGCGTGGCGGAAATTAGGTGAGGCCTATGTTCAACAGTGGACGTCATTGGGCTGATATGATGATAATGAAATGTAGAGCTATTGTATGGTATTATGGAGTCAAATAAAGTTGGGCTATGGGTTTGGGTGTTCGGTGAGACGGTAATATTAGGTATACAGGAACAACGTCGCCAGCGTCCTCTAGTGGTGAATACATACTGTTATCATTATGTATGTTATAGTATGTTACCTTCTAGATTCTATTGTGGTAGACTCTGACCTCATATATCTATAATACAAAAATGCATCTCTAAATGTGTTGGTAACCGCATAACTCAACAACGCCTGGACCAATTTAGATAATTCTTTTTTTAAAATGTTCGTTGAAGTTCAAGGATGGTTTTTTTTAGTTTTTATGTAGGTAGGTAGGTAGGTAGGTAGGGTAGGTAGGTATACTTTTATAAAATCATAAATTAAGTAGTTGGTACGAAGTTCTCCGGGACAGCTAGTAATATAATATAATCAATGATATTGTATGTTAACAATATCATTGAATATAATATTCTACCACATTCACACAGCGTCATCCAGTCCCAAAGTAAGCATTATATTTGCTTGTGTTATGGGTACTAAGCAACTGATATACTACTTAAATACATTTTTTTTTGTAAATACATGCATATTACAGATAAATTACACCCAGACACAGAACAAATCTTTATGCTCATCACACAAAGATTTGTCCTGGGTGGGGATCGAACCCACGACTTCCGGCTTAGCAGTCAGGGTCACTAACCACTAGAGCTAGACCAACAGGCCAGTCTAAGAGTATGTGCAAAGTTTACCCAAGTCTGCTTTAAAGTGTTTGGTGGGCGATACGTGTTTTGATTTTTACTATTTTACTTTGATTTTCAGGTTTGAGAAGTACATTGGAGGCAAGTACCTGGGTGACGTACTGTCCTGCACCCTGGGAGCTCTGGCAAGAGACAAGTTGTTCCCAGCTGAACCACTTCTTGGATCTTTGGAAACGGCTGACCTCAGCTTATTTGAAGAGTAAGTTTTTTAATTTATGTTATTTCGTATCTAGAAGACGCTCCTTATATACTAGACGCTCCTCAGGTACTCAACGCTCCTTATATTCTCGACGCTCCTTATATACTTGACGCTCCTTATATACTTGACGCTCCTTATATACTCTTCGCTTCTTTATATACCAGACGCTTTATTATAAATATTTTAGTTTCTGTTTCTAATATGTGAGAAACGATTTGAGATACAATATTATGCGTTGCATAGCAATTCTTATGGTGGAATTATTATATTTGTTTCAGAGAGAGTTGCGCAGGTGTAGTGACTCGTACTCTGGAGGTGCTGCGAGCGAAGTGCGCATGCCCCACCATCACAGTGGCGGACGCGCTGGTGGCACAGTACGCCGCTCACATCATCTCTAACAGAGCCGCACAGCTCATATCAGTTTGTGAGTATTTTATACTATAAGTCGCGCGGGACTTCGCTCCCTTCGTTTTTATTTTGCTTAGCTCCTATTGCCTGTAGCGTAATGTTGTATACCCTATAAGCTCCCTCGATAAATGGGTTATCCAAAACTAAAAGAATTTTTCAAATCGGACCACTAGTTCCTGAGATCCTAACAACCAAACAAACAAACTCGACAGCTTTATAATATTAGAACAGATTGAGTAATATTATTCTATAATTATAGAATTTGGATCATTTCTGAAGTTGAGTATGCCTTACTAGCTGTTGTCCGGAGCTACGCTACTTATCTCCTTAAAATCATTTAAACTGAGACATCTAGAGACCATAATACAAATTCAAGTACCACCTGACCGCACAAAGTGCATTGTGAAGTAGTTTTATAATTTTATGTATGTTAGTTTGTAAGGTATTTATCTATGGGAAATTGTTATCCTGATAATAAAATCATTATTATTATTAATGATTTTAACACACCTTAAGTGGATTATTAAAATTATACTTAAGTACAACGTGAAGATTCTTACTGATAGGGCCCCATCATAAGAATTTGCCACGGGCCCCAGATGGTATAGTTACGCCTCTGATTATGAAACCAATTACTTGAGAAAAAGAAAAAGGTTCAACTAATATTATACCTACTGAATTGTACCATTCGCGGAAATTTGGACTCTACTCAGCATAATGCTGGGGCGCCAGCAACTAACAGCTGCTGGACACTCAACAGTGCTGATTTTCAGCAGAGCCCCAAGGACAGGACTATAGATGTTCTCTTCCTTTACTTTATTTTTTTTTATTTTTTTATTTATTTATTCATACTTGCAGGTATATCGACGGTAGTGAGGCGTATGGACCGGCCTTACGTTGCGGTCGCTGTCGACGGCTCGGTCTACAAGCGTCACCCGAGAATCGCTGATCTTATGGACAAGTACATCGCTCTTCTTGCACCTGATCACCCGGTAATTACACCAGATACCCTCAAACTAAACTAGAAAGGTTTCGGAAATTATCTCTCGAGAACTCTTAAAAATTGTATTCTTACGGGTTCTTCTTCTTAAGGGTTAGACCAGTTGATCCGTGTAGTGACAAATTAAGAATACATAATGTCATTTCCCCATATCAACCCGTGGCTGTCGTAAAAGGCGACTAAGAGAGTAAAAGACAAGAACACTGGGAGAAAGGGAAAATTAGATACAAAACCCTATACCAATCTGCCTGGCCAGCGTGGTATAGTAGGCTAAATTCGCTCCAAAATGTTTGGAGAAGGCCTGTGCCAAGCTGTGGGTTAACCCATATTCTATCTTACAGTTCACAATAATGGGCGCAGAAGACGGCAGTGGCAAAGGATCAGCTCTAACAGCTGCCATAGCTGCTCGCATTGCCAAACGTGATGCTTCGTAGCGCGCTCAAGCAGAAGCAATGCCGAGAATTGCCGGGAATTCCCGATCATTGCTGGAGACAGTGCCATCTGCATTTCATGTCACGAACTACTGCGGTAGTTACGTCAATAATGACGTCATAAATGATATTGTAACCGTTATGTGATGTTGTTACGCTCATTTGTAGGTTAAGTTAAGTGTATGCGAGCGATGGTTGTTTGTTTAAGTATGTACAGGGCAAGGAACTTATCGCATGCTTAATGGAAAATAGACCCATTGGTAGATAGGTCAGAATTGAGATATCCACAGAAACAGGCTTCTGTTAGAACTATCTACCATCGTATAAATACAAGCATCCATGATTATATTATTAGTACGTAGTATGCTTCAACAAGTAGAATGAGTCCTCAAGCAAGATCTTCTTTTGCGATTCCCCAAAAAAATGCTTATTTTTAGTTAGGTCAGTATTCCATTAAGCGTGCGTTATACTGGATATATAAGTTCCTTGGTACAGGGTTATTGTAAGGGGTACTGGTAACCGTAGCATACGTTTGACAATTATTTTCTATTCTTTGACTATTGGAAAACAATAATTATTTTTTCTTTTCTTTACTTTTAAAAGTATTGATTTTAAATAACACGATCAATTTGAACAGTCTTCTTTTGAACAAAGATCAGAATTTATTAGTAATTGTAAGTAGAGGGGGTCAAGGGAATGAAGTCAGATAATGGCAAGAAAAAAAGCTGTCTTCAATTTAGCTGAATAGACCATAAAAATTAAGGCCTCTGGCAGTATTGGTCTCTGAAAGGTCGTCATTATGTACGGTCGAGCAACCTCACCTGTTCCTTATATCAAGCTCGCACATCCTAATGATAAGTGACGCAAATGTCGACGACAAGCATCATTCTACATAGCATATTCATCCATAACTCCACACCACAAAGCTCATATTTCTTTCGACACAACAAGAACTCGTGAATGTATAGGTAAATAATAAACGCACATTCTACGGAATAAGTGCATGTGAAATGAAATGAAATCTCGTTTATTCATCTAGGTTACAAGGTTATCAAGGTTACAAACCACGTGTAGCATGTGATGTTAGAAGGCTATACCAAAAAAATGAACATAAATTTGCAATAGTTTAGACGCAAATGTACTTTCTTTATGTCACAGTTGTTCACAGTTTTAAACAACCTGTAGGTATTTACGTTGATCGTATGTTGTCATTACGTCATTAAATTCATTTAAATATCTCTGACTCTTTCATATTATCTTATCTCTTACTCTGTTCCGCACTTTTGTCGAAAACGTCATGATAGAAAAATAATGTGTGGTTTTGTATTCTTAAATTTTTCGACTTTAAATAATGTGTAGCTTTTTTTTTTAATTTTTTTTTTTCTTATTTTTTTTTTTTAATAATTTTTATTACAATATATTTATAAGGGTTAACACTGGCTGCCTCATCATTTAATGTCGTATCGTCGTATACACCCTGTATATTCTAATAATTTTATGAAAAGCAACGCCGTTGCCTACTATAGTCGTGGTATATAAAAGACATTTCCAAGTTAAAGAAATTTACAAGCTACGGTTATATATTACCCCAGTGTGTGTGTTTGTATGTTTGTCACGCTCGCTGGTCGAGGTCTTTGAGTGGTTTCTATTAATATTTTATTTTGGTATAGACTCATAGATGTAGAGTACAAGTATACATGTACTAGGTCTGCTATTATTCTAAGCTGAAATCTCAGATACTAACGGGTACACTGGATTGTCTGTAAAAATGGGCGTTCCCCAGGGCTCAGTCCTCGGACCTTTTCTATTTCTAGTATATATAATAATATTCAATCATATGAGTTTTGGTGGCTGAATGGATAATTTACCGGCTTGCAAATCACGCGGTCCGAGTTCGATCCCGACCGGCAGTACCAACGTGGATTCCATTTTGTGGAACTTATATGTACTAGTCAAGTGACTTACCATCTGCTAACGGTGAAGGAAAACATCGTGAGGAAACCAGCAGTGGGACGCAATGGATTGCTGATGATGATGATGATGAATATTCAATCAATCGTGTGTATTCAAAACGAATCATTATTTTCAATGGGTATCCATTTTGTGTACTTACGGGTCTTTATTTGTAGAACTATAAATAGCTTATTATTATAAGTACCTGCCCTATGTTACAGAGATTTCATCTTAGCAGTAAGATCTACCTTAACAATTAATTTATCTCAGATTATTACAGATGGCTTCTGAAAAAGTGATTTGAAAAGCTCTAAGCTACTAAATACTTAAGTCACCAAACTGTCATGTATGTCAAAAAAAGAAAGCGACTTATTTCTTTGCGGTGACTTATTGACTCGACTCAACGGTGACTTAACTTTTTCTGCACATAGCTGTCTGTATTAATATGTGATATAGTGTATATTGATGACTGAAAGATTATGTGTAAGTATGAAGGGCACCAGAGGCATGTAAAGATATATAAACAAGAAATTGATAAATTCTATTCCACGGACTACATTCTTAGTCACCGTGGAGTTTAGAACGAATTTTTTTGTAAAATATGTTTTTATATTTTTCAGTAACAGTATATTGTACCTAGTTCAAGAATTAGCGACATTTCATGATCTATCGCGTTATGTTTAGTTTTAAACTTTTTATTTGACTCTAAAGTGACTTTAGTGACTTACCTCTGGTCGTCATCGGGAACATATCATGTGCCATACTCATTTCTATTATATTTTAATTAATAAGACGCTGTGTAATAAACATATTATAAATTACATATAAATATTAGTAAGTACACGTTGTTTTGTACATAGTAGTCTGTGACATTTTTTAAGTTAATATTTTAATAACAATCATATTATAAGTTTATCATTATTTGAAAAGGCTCTCAAAATATCGGGATTCGTTTACGAAATTTGATATTTTTTATAAATTATTGTTTAAAATACATATGTTTAAGGTGAATGTTAAGGCAACTTTACTATTAAAATAAGACAGTTTTTTTTCGGGTTTGGTCACTCGCGAGCCAAATTTATCAATTTTTTTTTTTTCTTAGATTGTAAAGGAAAAAAGTATGTTATTTAATTGGGTTAGTGCAATTTCTTTACGTCTTGATTTCTTAGATTCTAAATAAATAATAAAAATATAATAATAATTATGATTTATTAAAGACATCGGTCATTTGATTATATTATTACTGATATACTTATACTTTTTTTAGACTGTCCATATTGACTAAAATTTGTTAAAATTTATTTGTTTCTGTGTTTCTTAATATTTCCAATAAATTGTTTAGTTAATTGTTCTTATATAAGATATATCTAATTATAAATAAATTTAGAGCGTAGAAATGAATATGTTATTGTTTATAGATTTTTATTTTGTAAAATAAATTGTAATTGTATTTTTTATTAAGTGCATTATTATTCAGTTATTCAACATTTCAACATTTTCAACCCATAACTACCACTGCTAGGCCGAGACCCGTTCTTTTAATTTGCTTTGGAGGAGCCAAAGCAAAT
The DNA here is from genome assembly GCA_905147015.1 of Laspeyria flexula. Lineage (NCBI taxonomy): Eukaryota > Metazoa > Arthropoda > Insecta > Lepidoptera > Erebidae > Laspeyria > Laspeyria flexula. The sequence goes on from LR989974.1 coordinate 1,897,917, forward strand.
TAAAAGAAGGGAATTTACCCTTCTATAGCACGGACGGGTAGATACAGGCTTTATTTCGAATTTTCCTTTTCTCGCAGTGCTTATGGACTGTTTACTCCCTTAGTCGCTTTTTACGACACCCACGGGTAGAAATAGGGTAGTGACAGGAACTAGAAACCCATTTGCAAAATATAAATCGTAACTTAAAGCCAAAATACTACCATTTGAATGCACACATTACAAATTTATTCGAATGATTGAATTTAAATGGTTGTAATTATTCCTGATTAAATTCATAACATATGTACCTATATGTTTGTCTACCTATATCTAGCTATCTTTCTTCTTTTAATTCCCTTTATTTTGATACTTTACTCGATAGGTTTAATTAAAAAAAAGTGGATCTACTAAATTTGGTGTCAAAATTCCGCCTTGTTGCTTTTTTTTAAATACCTATTTAAGAACACTTGTCGAAATCCATCCAGCCGTTTTGAAGATACATGGCAATTAAGAAATTTACAAACAAACTTACAAGATACGCGAATAACAATACCCTTCCTTGGCAGTCAGATAAAAACTACAGATTGGATATTGCTAAACTTTTCAACGAGGCGCTCGTAGCATTCTGGTAATTTTATTATTACGATATCGAGGTTAGAAACGTTCGACAAGGTCAGTCCATGATGGGTAACTGTTTGTAGCAATTTCATTCTCGAGTGTCTTCGTGCTTTAAAAGGCACGTTAAACCGTTAAGTCAAGCTGGAAGCCTACATCATCACTATCATCATTACGACCCACGAACGTCCCATTGCACGGGTCTCCTTCAAACAATGTGAAGGGATTTTAGCCTAACTATACCACGCTGGCCAGACGGGTTGGTATAGGGTTTTTATTTCGAATTTTCCTTTTCATTCAGTGCTCTTGTCTGCTTAAGGTTACTCTCGTAGTCGCTTTTTACGACACCCACGGGTTTAAATGGGGTAGTGACATTACGTATTCTTAATCCGTCACTACACGGCACAGGAAGCTTTCAGGGCGAGTTGATAAATTTAATAATGAATGCCTCAAAACCCATTCTATAAGAGAGAATAATAAAACTTTACAGTGATGATAGATTACCAATTAGAATAACACACTGGGGCTCATTCGCAGAATGTCCCCTTTTCAAAATGTCCACTGGTCGAAAAATGTCCCTTTCGCATAATGTCCCTTTAGCTTTTACTTACACCAATAAAGTGTTCCCGTGTTTACAGCGAGTAAAAAAAAAAATAAAAATAAAAATAGTTTATTTCTCACCAATATAGCTACTAGGCTTACAGTAGGTACAATTTCTTAAACTTAGAAGTTAAAACTTAGAAGATTAGTATGCTTACTATAATTTATGGACCAGCAGCATTTGTGGTGGTAAGTAAAGGCTTACACATTTTTGACTCTATCTTCTGAAGTAGGCTAGGCCTGTATCTCAGAAGATAGCACTCAGCAGACAATCGTATAATTTTAACCAATACGTAGTGAATAATAATGTGTGCCACTGTTTTTATAAACTAAAATTTTGTGTGTGTGTGTGTGTGTGTATGTTTGTGTTTGGGTGTGTGAGTGTGTGCGTGCAATACAAAACAACATTCGGTACAGTATTCAATTTTATAATAAATATGTTTGTGACGTCAAAAGATTTTCAGTATTTAGGTAATCTAACTTTAATAACCATCTTTTTACAGAGACCTTAACTTCATGTTTGCATAAATGTAGAATATTCAGTTTTTTATTGATTTTGTTATACAGTATAGTACTTGTTACATAATACTGTCTTCTCGCAAAAGCTGTGTAATGTTGAGGATTATGACAAGCTAGTTTCTGCTTACGTCTGGTATTGTCAGGAGGGGGCATTGATCGATGCTTCCTCAAGATGGATTCAAGCACAAAGATCTGTCGAACGGTGAGCACCTGGCATTCAGAATATAGTTGTGTTGTCGAGTATCGAAATGGCTTTCGGGTCATCACTTTGAGGACAGCCCTCTGTGCCCGCTCCAACGCAAGAAATCGCGTTTTTGCGGCCCCACCCCATACTGTACTGCAGTACATGATAATAGACTGACATAATGAAATGTATATTTTCGTAAGAAGCTCTATTGATGCAGATTCCCTAAGAGTTTTAAACATATAAATCATACTCCTTAACCTTGCTTTTAGTTTTTTTATATGGTTATCCCATCGTAGTTGGTCATCAATTTCTACTCCAAGGTACCTAACTGTAGTAGATCGAGTTATTGTTCGACAGTCACAACTATGTGTCCTGTCAAGACACTTGTGGGCAACAATACTAAAAGACTCTGCTGGTTGAGTGATCTTATTAATGGAAAATGTTACATAGTTTGTTTTGTCTAGATTCAGTGTGAGCAGGTTGGAGTTGAGCCAATTTATTACTTCCCCAAAGCAATATTCCGCTTTTATTTTGACCTCGTTCCAGGTAGGAGCATGAATCACAATGGCTGTGTCATCAGCGTAGGTATATATTTTTGCGTTAGGCATATTCATTGTGCAGAGGTCATTAATATATATTTTAAATAACGTTGGGCCTAACACGCTCCCCTGGGGCACACCATAAGTAATTGTTTTCTCCTCGCTTATATAGGAATCAATTTTGACTTGTTGAGTTCTGTTGCTTAGATAATCCTTGAATAGTTGCAAAGGAGTTCCCCTGATGCCCATATGTTCCAACTTGGTTAAAAGATTGGTAACAGAGACTGTGTCAAAGGCTTTTGCCATATCTAAGAAAATGCCGAGACATTTATTTTTATTGTCAATTTGTTTTACAATAAATTGAGTTAAATCTAAAGAGTGAAGCTAGTATTCAATAATCGTGATAACATCTGTGCAATAAAACTTCCATAATGCCTTTATTTTGATAAATAAAAGTACTTGCTTACTATGTACTTTTTATAGTACACGGGATTATCGTCCATAAGATATTATAGTTTAAAACTACTTTTATATGAACAACAATGTTGATACGATCGTAATTTGCGTGCAATCGCAGATGATTAGCAGGCGTGCCTAAGCTTTTCCTTAGTAATGTAGTTATTTGTAAATAGCCGTGAGAATGCCGAGTCGATAAAATATGGGTACCTACAAACTGTTTGCTACTGTATAATTTGTTTTTGAAGTTTAAGTATTTTGTTTGGCAATAATTTCGGTTTTTTTTAGTATCGTTGTATTGTATGAAGTATTACTTGAAATGTCGGGACCACAGTGCTTTGAACGTGAAACTTTTTGTATCAACACAAATAAATATGACATAATATGACAGTATGTTTTTCCCTCGACCCTAGCTCGTAGTGACGTAAATGGCCTATTGCAGTGTGGCATTAATGGGTTGGTAATTAACATTAATGGTGATGATAATGATGAATCGTTATTCGCGGACATTCCCAAATTCCGACTTATACGGAGAGTTTCATAAGCTCTAAATAGCAATTCTACAGATCTTTGGTGTTCTGTTACTTATTTAAGACCAATAATGTGAATGAAATATGATTGTAGCAAACATCTCAGTTCCACAACGCTACGAGCGCCAGTGTACACTCACGCTGGGCGACCAAGCCAGTTACGTCTATATACTTACAGTAACAAGTAAATATAATTAAAAAAAATTAATAACCCGACTGCAAAAAATCAACAGAGAGCAACGCACTAAAAATACCGTAAAATTATTGTAATATTATTATACCCGATTTAATTTTAATACATAACATATATTATGTATATATTTGTAATTTCCATTTGATTCTCTTTATTTTGATACTCTACTCGATAGGTTTGGTTAAAAAAAATAATAGAACTACTTATAATTTGAAACCATTAAATTATGTATAATCTCTTTTTGAATATGTAATCTCCTTTTGATTTTCTTTATTTTGATACCAAACTCGATAGGTATGATTAAAAAAAAAATTTAACTTCTTACAATTTGGCGTCAAAAGCCCACCGTTTAAGTATTTTTATTCTTAAAACCTATCTAAGGAAACTTGGGTTCTCTAGACGAATCTAACGATACCCTAACTGTCAAAATCCATCAAGCCGTTTGGAAGATTCGTGGGAATAAAGAAATTTACAAACATACAAGATACGCGCGAAAAACAATACCCGTCCTGACAGTCGGGTAATAAAAATGTAATTTATATTTTTGTGTTACCGTATTATTATCAGTAATAGTTATACTATCAGTGATAACAACTGATAACAACAGATTACTGACGTGGCCTAGTACTTTGATTCCTAAATGCTGTCGAGCTATATTGTGTACGTGGTAAAGTCCCCGTATAAACAAATCATGCCCCGTTGCTATAACTTAAACAAATTAAAAATGACAGTTGTATGAATAAACAAGTTCTATTGCTTACTTTTATATTCAGTCAGGTTATATTTTAATTAATGAAAAACTTCAATCTGAGGGCTTAAAAATAATTTGTTTGATCCCCTGTAATAGGTGCGAGCCTATTGTCATCAACCGAGAACATTTGTTTTGTAAACTCCGGGAAATCTCAAAAAATTGCGACGTTGCCGTCAATGTATAAACGCTCTTAATATCATAACAGAATTTGATCAAAGTATGTGCACAAACCGCGAGTGACGATACTAGGTATTTACATTGTGTTCGTATAATGTCAAGGTGGGAATTATTAACACACACTATCATAGTGTATCTGTTCAATAACAGTCACGAGCTCATAGTGCCTTATGAGCTATAAGCTTCTTTTTGCGGCTTCGTTGTGTCGTATCTCGATAAAAAGCAGCCTATGTGCTATTCCGGGGACGGGGATGGGCGTGGAACGGTCCTCCACCAGATAATATAATAATAATAATAAATTTGGTGAGGCCTATGTTGAGCAGTGGACGTCGTTGGGCTTATATGATGATGATGATTTGCTATTCCATATTATAATCTATGTATGTGCAAAATTTTATACAGATCCTTTCAGCCGTTTTGGCGTAATCGAGTAACAAACAATCATCCATCATAAATTTCCTATTTATAATATTAATAGGATTTTCAAACACTTCTTCTATTTACCGTTTTAGCAATACATATGCATAGCGTCAACGGCATTATGGACTTGCTACGAATGAAGTTTCAGATTCGATGCCCGGGTCGGGCAATAAGGGGGTTTTTCTATCTTGAAATTTTTAGTCTCAGCCCGGAGTTTGGAAAAATGTGCTCGGTTGATGACAATATATAGGCCTTTTGTTACATGGGACCCAACATAGCTGGCGAAATGTGGGTAGTTACAGTGAAATAGTGCAGGATCTAGAAAAGGACACAAGCTAATTTTTTTTTAATGTAATACACACACGAAGCCGTGATAAGCTAGTATAAAATGCACGATCGGGAAGTACAAAAAAATATATAATGATCCTTACACACTGCCTACCCGTCAACGATTACCTATATAATATATAATTATAATATTTAATTAGAAAGTTAAGAAGGATCTACGGATGGATGTTTGTTATTCAATTATGTCAGAACGGCTGAAAGGATCAGCATGAAATTTGACACACAGTTTATGGTCTGGAATAGCACAGAGGCTAGTTTTTGATGGCAGTTGGAGCCACTGGCGGAAGCTAGTAAAAACATAAAAAACATAAATATTAAAAAGGTGAACGTCCACTTATCAGTGTCGCAATCTGAGCACACAACGAATTCGCAGAAGTAGGTACTATAACAATGACCGAAATAAAAACTGTGTGCTTTATCGCTCTTAGTGTGTCATTGCTGCCATGAATCTGTTAATGTGAGTTTTAAGGTCAACGCGCACTTGGTTGTGATAAATGAACTAAAAACACCTCTAAAATAAAATTGAAAAGACTACAAAAAAATACTTCTTACTGCATGTTTTTTTTAAATTGTCCGATGAATGATGGTAAGTGGTAACTGCAGCCCATGGACATGACTCACTGACTGTGAGTGGGATGCACGTTTGACTACCCACTCGGGATAAAAGACATGCCGTTATTACTCTATGTTACATGTATGATAAGAAAGTTTTCCTCATTTATCTGCACTTCCGTTTTTTTTTTTTCTTAAACCACGACGGTGGCAAACAGACGTACGGTCCGCCTGATGGTAAGCGGTTACCGTAGCCTATGGGCGCCTGCAACACCAGGGGCATCACGAGCGCGTTGCCGACCCTTAAGAATCCTATTCACTCCTTTTTTGAAGAACCCCATACTGTAGTCCCTTGGGAAAACCTCGTTAGGGTAGTTAGTTCATTCCGTTGTTTTTGTCTGACCACTGCTAAGCTCCTAATAGCCGTAGCTTCATGTTATATAGCCTATAACCTACCTCAATAAATGTCCAATCCAACAGTAAAAGAATATTTAAATCGGACCAGTAGTTCTTGAGATGCTAGCGATGAAATAAACAAACTCTTCAGCTTTGTAATGTTAAGTATAGGTTTCAATTACTTTGCAAAACACTAGTACAATAAGTAAGATCATAAACCCGTATCAGTAAAATTAAGAAGATAATATTCACGGAAATCCGTTGGGTAATCTCATGACGTCAGCCATAATCTATACTAACCATGTTCTGGTCTAGTTAGCTTACCATTATTTTTTTATGAGACTAGTTTTCTCCTGCGGTTTTGTTTGCGTAGTAGATATTAGCCCACTGACTACTGCTGGACACAGTAATTATATATAGTACTTTTTCAGCACATAATTGTCTTTTTTTTATATGTTTTTTTGATTAATCGATATGGTTGCCCTCATGGCAAGCTTTTTCCGTATTCTATGGACGCCTGAAACACCTTCCCTAATGAGCTCAGAAAAAAATGTTTTTGCTGGTAGTTTAGAAGATCGTTGCCACTGGCCATTACAACATAATAATAATAATATTCTTCCACATTCACACAGCGCCATCTAGTCCCAAATTAAGCAATTATATTTGCTTGTGTTATGGGTACTAAACAACTGATATACTACTTAAATACATTTTTTTTTGTAAATACATACATATTATAGATAAATTACACCCAGACACAGAACAAACCTTTATGCTCATCACACAAAGATTTGTCCTGGGTGGGGATCGAACCCACAACCTCCAGCTTAGCAGTCAGGGTCACTAACCACTAGACCAACAGACCAGTCAAAACCAAAAAACAAATTTAACTATTTAAATTTACTTTGAGTTGAAACTAACTACTAAACAAAACAAAAACAAAAATACGAAAAACTTTAAATATATTCATCAACCTAACTTTTTTCATGGGCGAAATCTAGATAACAATAATTATATGATGCATCTATGCATATTCCTTCTCGTTATCAAGATTTGACTGGCCTGTTGGTCTAGTGGTTAGTGACCCTGACTGCTAAGCCGGAGGTCGTGGGTTCGATCCCCACCTAGGACAAATCTTTGTGTGATGAGGATAAAGGTTTGTTCTGTGTCTTGGTGTAATTTATCTATAATATGTATTTAGTTACAAAAAAAAAATTATTTAAGTAGTATATCAGTTGTTTAGTACCCATAACACAAGCAAATATAATTGCTTACTATGGGACTAGATGGCGCTGTGTGAATGTGGTAAAATATTATTATTATTATTATTATTATAAAAGATGCTACTCTGATACCTAATTATGTACATACTCGTAAAAGCGATGATTCAGTGATTGTAGATAAAATCTTATAAAGGCAGGTGACCAGTTGCATTGATACAGAACTAGACAAGCCGGTTTGTTCAAGTTTACTTAAAGCTAACTAGGTTTAGTACATCTTGTATTGCTCATAATAAAACTACGTACGTATTTAATACGTGTCTAATTTAGATTTTCTGATAAAAGTTATTTAAATAGGGGTTTTAAATAAAAATGTTGGATTTGTGTCCGTTAGTTTTATGTTTGTAAAGCTCCCCGCGACACAGGGCTTGTTCCCTAGTGCGGGCGTTGTCTTTTAAAAAAGAAAAAAAAAAAAAAAAAATAAATATTGTAACATCTATTTATTAATATTATATGAATGACAATCAAATTTTATGGTACTGACTTTATTATTATTATTTTAACGCAATGACATTTAAGTAATATCTTAGACATTGTATAAAAATTATAAATTTGAGTTAGGTAATTATTGTGATTGTTAAGGACATTGTTGTTATCATTATATTAAATTAACACTTATATTAAATTTGCATGCTATGTACTATGGCTAAATGGGAATGAACTTTCTGCATATCTTTGTAACATCTCATTATGTACCCACCCTTTTATAGCAAATAAACAATTTGAAACAATTTGAATTTGAAAATGCTTAATTTTTATTATTAATCGGAGTATTTTTATATTAATGTTATTACATATTTTAAAACTATCTACTTACATATCTACAAATACTATTTACAATACTAGAAATAAATAATAGTACAAAAGGTAATATGGGCTAGGCGTCAAAGTATTCGTCGGCATCACTGTCACAAGGAAAAGTGCCCAGAAGGCTAGCAGCATTGCCACGCTGGATGGCAATGCTGATTCTCTGTGCGAGATAAAAACCAGCCCTCTGGTCACGTGAAGTGTCGAATAGGGGTTTTAGTTGACCACCCTACAACTTCAGAGGAGTTCTTTGTTTCAGAAGGTGGCGGATGAGCTACCTATAGGTATAAAGGCAGCTACCTCATCTTATAATATTACGCGTTTTATCCTCGATAGCTATTATGCAGAGGTGCTTTACATAATGTCACTGTCATTTAGTTAGTGACCCTGACTGCTAATACGGAGTTCTTGGGTTCGATCCCCACCCAGGACAAATCTTTGTGTGGTGAGCATAAAGGTTTGTTCTGCGTCTGGGTGTAATTTATCTATAATATGTAATGTATTTACAAAAAAAATGTGTTTAAGTAGTATATCAGTTGTTTAGTACCCATAACATAACACAAGCAAATATAATTGCTTAATTTGGGACTAGATGGCGCTGTGTAAATGTGGTAGAATATTATTATTATTATTTCAAAAAGTCGTAAATGGCATTGTGTCGAATGCGATTAGTATTGTGTTGGATGATTTTGGACTTTAAGATAATAATTTAGTCTTATTTTTTTAATGTCTTTGTAAAAATGTGTGGAACATACGACTTCTAGTTACGACTTTATGAAATGACAGCGACGATAAGCTATATTAGGTGTCATACAGAGAGCGAGCTTAATTAGATTATTGGCATTAACCCTGTGCATTTCTAGATGCTAGATGCTTCTAGACTGAGAACCTAGATCTGATAAATTACATAATTATTATATTGAGATTTTTCCGGAGTTTAGCAAACAAATAGTCCCGGTTGATGACAATAGGCTCGGGCCCTATTTCATAAAACCAAACATAGCTGGCGAAATGTGGGTGTGACACAACTCCGCCTATCCCTTCGGGGAATAAGGCGTGATGTTATGTATATGTATGTATATCTATACTACTAATACTACTACTAATACTATTCTACCACATTCACACAGCGCCATCTATACTTCTATACTTATCTATACTATATAATATTTTAAAGCTGTAGTTTGTTTGTTTGGTTGAACGCAATGATCTCAGGAACTACTAGTCCGATTTGAAAAATTCTTTTAGTGTTGGATAGCCCATTTATCGAGGAAGGTTATAGGTTATAACATTACGCGTAAGGAGCTAAGCAGTGGCCAAATAAAGAACGACTTCTTCTAGTCTAGTTATGTTATAAAATTATTATATATTATATTCCTCTTTATTAAAATAGATTCACAAAAAATTACATTTTTAAATATATATATAAAAAATACATTTAAAAATATAAAAATTTGGAGACCCACCGGTATCGGGTACAGGGACCAAGCTACCGGTGGTTAGGGCTCCAGAGAGAGGAACCTCCTCACAATGCGTGCCGTGTCCAGAAGTACTGCCTTCTGCATCTGGCCCACGACCCATCCACCTAACGCGAGCCTCTTCAGGTGTCGATGGAGGCTCTTGGCAATCAGTCCATTGACTGAGACGACTATCGGAACAATGATCGCCGAATCCACATCCCACATGTCGACAATCTCGTGAGCAAGGTCCAAATATTTTACTTGTTTATCATTTTCTGCTTTCACGAGATTCTCGTCATGAGGAACGGTGACATCGATGATCACTGCAAGGCGCTCTAATCGATCTATCACCACTATATCAGGTTTATTGGCAACAATAGTCCGATCAGTGATGATAGATCGATCCCAGTACATTGTGGCATGGCCATTTTCGAGAACTGGGTCGGGCACATACATATAATACGGCACCTCTGAGTCCACAAGGCCGTACTTCAGGGCAAGTTGCTGATGGACAATCCTGGCTACTTGGTTGTGCCTATGTAAATACTCGCCGTTTGCAAGACGAGAACAGCCAGAGACAATATGTCTAAGAGATTCTCCGGGACGGTGGCATGCCCGACAAATGTCAACCGTTCCGTCCTTTAGTATATGTCTCCGGTAGTTGTTCGTCATGATAACTTCGTCCATAATTGCACAGACAAAACCTTCGGTTTCCCCAAATAGGTCACCGAAACGCAGCCAGGATACGGATGATAATGAATCGACATCGGGCCCATGTAGAGCCCGGTAAAATCGTCCATGCAGTTCTTTGCCCTTAATTAGATTATTGGCATTAACCCTGTGCATTTCTAGATGCTACATGCTTCTAGACTGAGAACCTAGATCTGATAAATTACATAATTATTATATTGAGATTTTTCCGGAGTTTAGCAAACAAATAGTCCCGGTTGATGACAATAGGCTCGGGCCCTATTTCATATATTCAATTAATTATTATATTATTATTACCGGTGGGGAAAACGGGTTTTAGAGTGGAGACCTCCTCTCGGCAAGCGTAGTGTAGGACGCCCCCAGTCTAGATGGAGTGACGATCTTCGCAGGGTGGCTGGCAAACGCTGGATGAGAGTAGCTGCAAATCGTACTCAGTGGTGTGCAATTGGAGAGGTCTATGTCCAGCAGTCGACTAGTACAGGCTGATGATGATGATATTATTATAGGTCGCCCATCTATTATCCGACCGTATTAACGTTGCTCGACCTCGTCATATCATACAAATAGAAACTAACACTGTAGTAACTTCTTGGCTTTCGCAACTAACCACTTATCCACTTTTCAGACGCGGTAATTATTCTGTGATAATAACCAATATCCTTTAAAAACCTTTGTAACGGGAAACGCCGGGATATGTGTGTATTGTTTACGAAATAACGCAATTAGCTAGTGATGAATTAGTGAAAATCTAGTGGTAAGCGTTTACCTTGGACATTGTTTATGTAAGTGATATAACCAAGCCAATAAAGCCAAAAAGATAATTAAAAATGTAATAATTAAGAAAATGTATAGAAAATAAGTATTTAGAATTGTATAGAGTCCTTTACTTTATAAGTTTGTTTTCTGTAAGTTTTTTTTTTTTTATACCACGACGGTGGCAAACAGACGTACGGTCCGGTACGGACTAACTAATAATTGATGTTATAAATTTAATAGTTTTAATGTACTATTGAAAATACATTATTTATATTTGCATGCTCTCTACGGGAAGATATGTACGCACCACAAACAATTATTTTTTAACAACTTTGTACTACCAAATCTTGGCAAATAAAGAATCTTTATCTTATCTTTATCTTTATCAAGTTGCAATCAATATAAAATATAGGCAAAGAAGCGTATGGCCCGCCTGTTGGTAAATGTCTACCATAGCCCATGTATAAGTGCATCTCCAGGAGTATCATAGAAATATGGACGTTGCACAAGTCCAACAACTCTGAGACGTCTTTTAGCCAATAGATTTTTCACTGACAACTATTCATCTATTTAGTGACCTATTACCAGTGCCAATATATTTGGCTTAATTCCTCTTGTTTTAAAGAGAAATAATTCTATCAAACTTTGGACTGTTTAATCTTGTGTTTTAATTATAAGTTCTATATATTTTTTTATATAGAATTTACAAATTGTTTAGTACGCGCTCAAGCAAATATAATTGCTTAATTTGGGACTAGATGGCGCTGCGGGGGTGTGGTAATTATAATATTATAGTTATTCTGGACTACTGTTGCAGTAACTAACAGGAGAATTGGGTTGTTTATTTTGTTTTTTTTTTAATTTTTTATGTAAGTTAGAGTAACTTACATAAAAAATTAAAGAAAAATTGTTTTAGTTATCTATATGTGGAAGTTTGTTAACAGCAACCTAAACCTATTTTATTATTATACTAGCTGACCTGGCGAACTCTGCTCCTCGTTAAAGGCAATAAATAAGCATATTTTGAAATTTTGTTTTTTAGAAAATACAAATAAAAAGTACATTAATCATTCATCTACCTACACACCCTACCGACCTACCTACCTACCCTCTGCATACCTACCTACCCTACCTACCCTACCTATCTACTCTACCTACCTACCACAATATCCTATGTCCGTCTCCTGGCTCAAACCTCCCTATCAATTTTCAGCCAAATCGGTACAGCCGTTCTTGAGTTATAAATAGTGTAAATAACACGACTTTTTTTATATATAGATATTGTGTTATTAGTCTGTAAGCTTTCTCAAAAAATAAATAAATAAATATTAATATATTTAGTATCTAATAGAGATACATACAACATTGTACGACGCTAAATAAGTCAAGATGCGCAACAAACAGGAAAACATTATTGTTGTTAGGTATAATAAGTTTGTATCGTAAATGATCAACTAAGTCTAACCTATAGCGGTGACTTGTCCTTCGTGCTTAATAGATGTAGATTCTCAGTAGTAATCGCATTAATTTTGTGCGCTTAGTCATTATGTATTTATTATGAAAAATTAATGTGTATTCATAAAATACTGGGTTTACTATGAATTTCGACAATCGAATGTTCGGTTTTGATGTCGCTGTCAAACATTTGAAAGTGACAGCGGCCCATACCGTCTAAAACGGTAAGGTTTCCATTCCTCCCACGTACGTGCATGCTCTGGGGTGAACATCTTACAGCGGTGTTTCCTGAGCGCTATGACATGTCCTTCTTCAAACGAGGTTTAAAGAGAGCTATTCTCCAAAGGTAGGCAGTGGCTTGGCTGTGCCCCTAACATTGCCAACGTCCATGAGCGGCGGTAACCACTTACCATCATGTGGGCCCGCTTGCGTCGTCTGCCACTTCAGGCATTAAAAAAAAATCTAAATTTCTTTACATTTGACAGCGACATCAAAATCGAACATTCGAATGTCGAAGTTCAGAGTAAGCCTCCAGGATATTATCGTACAGCCTATGCTTAGATGGTAACCAGCCCACTGGCACTTCAGCTTGTTTATTCTACGATCTGTGTCAGTAACTTAGTTCTTTGTCGGATTATTTCGTTGCGAATTTTATCCTTCAAAGAGACGCCGTCATATTACAATTTAATTAACAAATAGTAACAATTTTGAGACACAATTGTACAAAGACACTAACAAAATCAAGGCCTTTTATTCGTAATCAGTTAAAAATCATAACTGTTCTAATAGTATCAAGACAGTGAAACTGCTGCGTTCAACGTTATCAATGATAAAGTATTACGGTCAGATGAGTCACGTCGTTTATAAATAGGTACTTACTTTTGTTAGTCATCTGACGGTAATTTAGTTTGCATTGTGGTAACATCCTTGTGAGATAACTAACTCGTTTGAAATTGTGTTACATTTTTTTCACATTCACACAGCGCCATCTATTGTCAAATTAAGAAATTATATTTGCTTGTGTTATGGGTACTAAACTAGTGATATACTACTATTTTTTCCTAAATATGTACTTACATAATAAATAAATTACACCCAGCCACAGAACAATCAATCATGCTCATCACACAAAGATTTGTCCTGGGTGGAAATCGAACCTACGACCTCCGGCTTAGCAGTCAGGGTCACTAACCACTAGGCCAAACAGGCTAGTCAAATAAAAGCTTATTAGAGTAGGCGTTCGTTTATTTTAAAACAAAAAGATACTTTGTAAAATTCTGTTGTGTGTCTGTTTGTTTGAGGTAAACTCCGAAAATGCGGAACTGATTTCGGCGGTACTTTTACTAGCGGATAGCTAATGTCACAAGGAGAAACTTAGGCTACTCTCATTTAAATATCAGGGTATAAAAATATCAGGGTTCCATGAAAAAAAAAAAAAACTATCATACGGGCACAACGTGTTTATAACATTAAGGTATGTTATTTAAATGTTGTTATAACTTAGGTATTTAATTGGTTTTACAAAGAAAGACATTATAAATAAAATAGACAAGTGTTTTTATTGTTTATTCTACATCCATCTGCCTTAGCTACGATTCAGACCAACCGGCTCGCATCGGCCCGCGCCGGGCGGCATTTTACAATGCGTTAAACAACATTGAAATGTATCAACAGTAATTACAGTTCATATTTGCATGCAACTTACGCATAGTTACCTCCGTCGGCATCCCGCGACGCGTCGCGACGGCCGACCGGCTCCGACCGTAAGTTGCATGCAAATATGAACTGTAATTACTGTTGATACATTTCAATGTTCTTTAACGCATTGTAAAATGCCGCCCGGCGCGGGCCGATGCGAGCCGGTTGGTCTGAATCGTAGCTTAGGCTGAGTTTCCACCAGTGATATGGGACGATGGGATTTTTAATATGAACCAATAGAATCGTTACGTATACATATCTATACAAACAAATAAATTTGGAGTGTCTGTTTGTAATATTAAAATAACCGCTTTTTACTACATGCATATGAATGTATAATACGGCACATATACCAAAATAACATTTTTTACAATTATTGTCTGTGTATCTCTGTGTGTTTGTTCCGGCTTATCTCTGGAATGGCTGGACGGATTTTGACGGGACTTTCACTGGCAGATAGCTGATGTAATGAGGAGTAACTTAGGCGAATATGAAAAAGTAATGTTGCTTTTGTTAAACTTCACGCGGATGAAGTCGCGGGCACAGCTAGTATATAATATAAAGCAAAGGTAAAGCAAGTGATTCTATTGGTTCATAACAAGCATCCTCACACATCTCTGGTGGAAACGCAGCCTTAGTATAGTCTAGGTAGCTGCTAACCGTGTGAGCTCACGACATAGCACGTTCGCGGTAAATGCGCCTGCGCAGCACTGATCTGCATTATTTATGAGAGTGACAGCAACGTCGCTCGTGTACAGCATGCTTATTAATTCCTCTGAGCGATATCCGCTTTTACTTTATATACAAATAAGGTCACTTTTTGAATTGTTTTTGTTGAATGGAATTCGACGCAAATGTAAGTGCTCAGAGGAGCTACTAGGTATTTTGACATTCGAATGAGCTGCTTTTGATATCATTGTCAAGTGAAATTGACAGCGAGAATATTAAAATATTGACTTAATTGTCATCTCGACTCTTGGAAACTCGGCACATGGGGTCGAGTTGCCTCGAATTATGTTTTATTGGTCAACTCGTCCCAACATGTAAGAACTTTGTATTTTTGTACAGTCATGCACAAAAATATTGTGTAATAATAATTGTCGTATGTACAAAAGCCTAACTTTGAAATGATATATTTTTAAAGTATTTATTTTCAGTATAAAATTTATTAAAAATTATTTATCGACTGTACTTTTATACCTAGTACAAGTTGTTGAATGAAAAAAATAAAATGTGCAACTCGACCCCCGGTGTTGAGTTTTCAAGAACCGAGATGTCAAGTATGTCAAAACTTCTTTCTTCTAAACGAAGGGGGGAGGGGAGAGAGTTACAGATGCGTTACCGGTCTTTTAGAGATATGCTTCTGATGTTTCTTGCTCTTCCAAGAGTCCAAGTAACTACAACATTTTTTTTTAAATCTCCTGATAGACAAAGAGACTGCCACGGTTGTGCTGGGCCCCGATCCTACTAACATAATGGTAAGCCGATGGTCTCATTCGACAGCTGTGATTGGCTTACTAAGTCAATCGCGCTATATTGCCGGCCTGTGATTGGTCGATTTTAGTACTACTTCTGCCCATGATGTTCCGGGTTTGATCCCCGATCGGCGACAAATCGTAATATTGGTTTTTATTTTACATTTCATCATCTCAACCATAAACGTCCCACTGCTGGGCACTAGTCTCCTCCAAAGAATGTAGAGGGAATTTAGCCTACTATACCACGCTGGCCAGACGGGTTGGTATTTTACAATTAGTACGGAGATATTTAATATATAGTAACGGGTGGCGCAAAAGTAAAGACCCTATTTGGTTCAGCTATAACATTTTTTCTAAATTAGAAAACTAGATTTAGATTTTTTTAAATGTATATTTGTGCCATTAAATTTCGTACCATTAGGATTTAAAGATGATGTCTTTTAAATGGTGACCTCCAGAGTTGATACACATTTGAGCCCTATTTATGACATTTTGCATAACTTGCCGTAACACTTCCTGCGATATGTTCGTTATTTCTTGACGAATGTTTTCTTTTAGAGCTGCGAGAGTCTGTGGCTTGTTCACATACACCCGAGATTTCAAAAAACCCCAAAGAAAAAAGTCTGGACTGGTCAGATCGGGTGATCTTGCAGGCCAAGGCAAATCGCCAAAACGAGAGATAACTCGGCCTGGAAAAGCGTCCCTCACTAAGTCCATAGTGTCGCGCGCTGTGTGTGCCGTAGCGCCGTCTTGTTGAAACCAGATGTGCTCCAGCCCCAATTCGTCCAAACTGGGTATCAAAAACTCACGTAACATGGTTCTGTAGCGTTCTCCAGTGACAGTTATCGCATTGCCTCCAGCGTCTTCGAAAAAATAGGGTCCGATCACTCTGTCAACACAGATGCCACACCATACAGTAACTTTTAGTGGGTGTGTGGCAAAGCGTCGAATTGTGCGACCAATCGGTGCCGGACGGTGGGGAAATCGTCGACGAAATTCACGTTGTGTTCTTATCACTGATATTCCACGTTCTTGGGGAGTAAAACGGTCCATGTTTATTTTCAGTGTATTTTACATTTGTTCACTACACAATTTTCAACAACAGAATGACAGAAAATGTATAATAAAAAAAAAAAAAGCATTTTCTTTAGTGCCACTACTTTTGCGCCACCCAGTACAATTCTTCCTTGATGCAGCGTATGTGAGTGTGAATGAGTGTCTTTGTGTGATATTGTTGTTGTTTTTTTTATTATAATCGTAGGCATTCTAAGTTTTTGACATTATGCATCATTAATTGTTTGAAGTGCTATTGTATAAATTGATTGCAATACAAATATTGTTATTTGTTATTACATGCCGTTGTGTGGAATATGGAGAAACTTGAATTTTATATTATGTACTAGCTGACCCGGCAGACTTCATACTACCTCAACGAATTATTTTTTTTGCAATTTTTCTCACCTTTTAAACCTACCCTAGACCTCCACGAACATTTCAAGATCAAGATAGGATAAATCCGTTCAGCCGTTCTCGAGTTTTAGCGAGACTAACGAACAGCAATTGATTTTTATATATATAGATGATTATGGCTTATTCCAGCCCGCTCCATTATATTGGTCCCAAGCGCTCCAAAATATTATAATTATTTTGTAGTATCGTTCCCAAAGAAGTTTTATTATTTTAATATAAAAATAATTTGTTTTGTTGTTTGTTGTTTTTCGAAACAAATGTCAAAGTCAAATCTTTTTATTCATTTGGATCACATACATGATACTTAAGCACGTCATACAAAGCCAAAAAAAAAGGTGTCAGTAAATTTGCCTACGGCCAGTTCACTGAGAAGGTTGAGCTCTGAGAACAGGCTCTGACTCAGGCAACTCTTTTTAATCACCATAGTTGTTATAATTTTAATTGGTTACAGTTTGAAATATCTCAGAAAGGTACAGAACCAAAACACCATACTAAATCAAATTCAATAAAATTTGGATATGAGAAAATAATAATAATAATAAGCAATCAAACTTTAATTTGTTTTCGTCAAGAAGTATGGTATGTGGGATCATCACTTGGTACCAACTATGTATTTGAAAACGGTAAAAACATTTTGTGAACACATTGTTTAGCAATATAAGCTTGAAAAGCTTAAAAAAAGGAATTGAAAGAAACAAATTCTTCAGCTTTATAAAGTTGAATTTCATTAAAAAAAAAACAAAAAATACTAGAATCAAAAACAGCTCATATCTCATCAGCTACACTAATATGGTGATATTAATATATACATAGTCGTGTGACGTCACTTCACACTAGGGCGCCATTCGCGTTGGCACATGTCAAATGCAGACGTGTGTGAATGTGGCGTGCAAATACGGACAGACGCGATACCGAGGCTTCCGGGTTCGAGACGTGTTTGTCTTGGGCTTGCATTGCAGATGCTTTTTAGTAGAAATTTTAATATTATGAATACGAATGTTTAGATGTCAAATATAGTAAAAACTTTATTTCATATATATCAAATACATGATACTTACTTGACTGGCCTGTTGATCTAGTGGTTAGTGACCCTGACTGCTAAGCCGGAGGTCGTGTGTTCGATCCCCACCCAGGACAAATCTTTGTGTGATGAGCATGATTGTTTGTTCTGTGTCTGGGTGTTATTTATCTATAATATGTATGTATTTATTAAAAAAAAGTATTTAAGTACCATGTATATCAGTTGTTTAGTACCCATAACACAAGCAAATAATGTATTTGCGTAATTTGGTACTAGATGGCGCTGTGTGAATGTGGTAGAATATTATTATTATTACTTTTGAACGTCATAGGGGAATACACCAATTCTATTATAATGCTCCCTCAATGAGTATTGACTTTATTGCGTTATGCAGCCTTTTAAAAGCTTTGGTCTACTTAACCAACTAGTAGCCTTTTACGTAACTAAAGGCTGGTCAATAGTTCTTTTAAGAGTTTTTTCCTCTATTGATGATGTCTTCCATGCCAATTTCGGCGGCTTAGGAGACAACTCGTCCACTTACTGGGACCTGGGACCAATTACACCTTTTCTAATTTGATAATAGGCAACTGGGCCCAGCTTCGTTTAGATGATATGACGTGATACTGCAGTAACAATCACTATACAATACACAGTGCATATGCTATACGCTAAAACAGATGCACTCTCTCGTCTACCAGCACTAGCATGGTATAGTAGGTTAAATTCCCTCCACATTCTTTGGAGGAGACCCGTGCCCAGCTGTGGGACGGGTTGAAATGATGAAGTAATTGTCATTTAAGTTGTCTTTCATGTTAATCCTAACCGTAAATACAAGAAGGTTCGTCTGAACCGCAAGCCATAGACTGGACACGCGCGGCCGCATACGGCAGCGGCGCGGCCTTCTCATGGCGCAATCGTCGCGTGATAAGCCGGAGGTCGTGATGTGCGCACATTTTTATTACTAGGGTTGCCAATTATCATCACGTAATGTTACATGTCTTTTTTGTGTTAATTTAAGGTTGCGATTTATGCCACAACGGTGGCAAGCCGGCGTACGCTTGATTGTCAGTGGTAACTGCCATCCATGGACATGGCTGTGTTCTTTTTGCATTGATTAAGAAGAAAATAACGAGATTTTCCCAAGGGTCTGCAGTATGGGGTTCTTCAAGAAAGGAGTGAATAGGTTTTTTAAGAGTCGGCAACGCGCTCGTGTTGCCCCTGGTGTTACAGGCGCCCATAGGCTACGGTAACTACTTACCATCAGGGATTTTGCTAAATTAGACGTTTAGTCATGGTTCCATTGTGCTGCAGACTGGTGGTGAAATAAATTCCCCATGCACCATTAAGCGATTTTGAAGTCAAGGGTCTCCTCCAGAGAATGTGTTTTAAATTTTCGTTTTCTAGCAGTGCTCTTATGGTTCCCTTAGTCACCTTTTACGACACTCACGGCTTGAGATGGGTTCTGAAGTATTGTTAATCCGTCAAGTAGATGCTCAAAATAATTCGAAATCCCAATACCAATTGACCAATTTGACTGACCTGTTGGTCTAGTGGTTAGTGACCCTGTCTGCTAAGCCGGAGGTCGTGGGTTCGATCCCCACCCAGGACAAATCTTTTTGTGATGAGCATGAAGGTTTGCTCTGTGTCTGGGTGTAATTTATCTATAATATATACATATGTATTTACAAAAAAAAATGTATTTAAGTAGTATATCAGTTGTTTAGTACCCATAACACAAGCAAATATAATTGCTTACTTTGGGACTAGATGGCGCTGTGTGAATATGGTAGAATATTATATTATTATAAAATTCGTGGCAGCCCTATCTATTAGTGAATGGATCAGCGGGTTCAGCAGCTGTAGTACAATAGAGATAATGCTTCTATGACGCGTGACACACGGCACTCACATCTTTCACACAACCAAATTGTTTTCGACTACAGAGCTATTTTGTACACGTATTGTGTTTCATCACAAGTTACGACATTGACGGCTTATTACATTATTAGACAGAAAAGTGGGTTATGTATATGTTTTTACGAGTTTCCGTGTAATTCAGGGCAATATATCACTTAACATACTATCACTGGGTTTCAGTTGAAAACCAGCGCCAGGTTCTGTTTACCTGGCTAACGCTGAACTGGACACCCGTTGGTTGCATCGAGGTACAGTCTGCAACGAGTGTAGCTGAACATATCCAAAATTTCAAAACGCATGTAGGTATACCGTAGCATACATAAATCACTTATCAAGACTAGTGTCAAAATTGAATTTACAATGATAATATTCAATTCTGATACGAGTTTTGTTACTGACTGTACGTACCCTACATATTCTGTTCGTTATTATTTTTTATATGATTACTAGATGTCACGTGGGGACTTCGCTCCCGACATTCTTTATTCTGCCACTGCTCAGCTTCTATTTCTCGTAGCGTGATGTTATATAGCCTATAGCCTTCCTCAATAAATGGACTATCCAAAACTAAAATAATTTTTCAAATCGGACCAGCAGTTCCTGAGATTATCGTGTTCAACCAAACAAACAAACGTCAAAGGTGTCCAAGCTTTCAATAATTTTATAAATTTTTACAAAAAATATAACATGATATTATTATAAAAACTACTTATTGGAATCGATTCTGCTACTGATACTGAAAAAACTACTTTCAGGTTTAGCATTAAGTAGGAATATAGATTGTGTATTCAGTATACTATAGAGGAAGGTGTATGGAAGAATTGTTACGTAAGCCGTGATTATCGTAACAACTTTTATTTGATTCTAATTAAAAATTTATGTACATTTTCATAATTACACGTCTGTAATAATAATAATATAGCATATTTAACAGAATTATTACAAAGGCTGTTATTAAACAAGGTCTTCCACGACACCACATTGTTACTACTATGTGGTTAGTATGCAACAATTTTTTTTTTTAAAGACAATACCCGCACTAGGGAACAAGCCCTGTGTCGCGGGGAGCTTTACAAACATGAAACTAACGGACACAAAGTACACCCAGACTAGAAACAAATATCTATGAATCACACAAATATTTGTCTCGTGTGGGAATCGAACCCACGTCACCCAGCACGGCAGTGTAGTGGCGAGGCGACCACTTTAACCACTGCGCCACGGTGACAGTCAATACTACAAAAGTATATTATTATGAAAAGCATGGCATTGCCAGCTGTCATGCCACTATGATGATTAGACGTTCCATAAGACGAAGATGAGCTAAGCTGAGTTGAAAAAAAAACTATTTTTTAAAGCCTTTTTCCTGACCGAATGTGGTTTATTCACCTGGTCCAATTGTATTCAATTTTTTTTTTTATTTAATATTTATAATTTAGTCTCGTGGGGCTTGACTCCATTCGCTCTTTATTTAGCCACTGCTCAGCTCCTATTGGCCGTAGCGTGATGTTATATAGCCTATAACCTTTCACGGTAAATGAGCTATCTAACACTAAAATATTTTTTTCATTCGGTCCAGTAGTTCCTGAGATCCTAGCGTTCAACGATACAAACAAACAAACTCTTCAGCTTTCTAATATTAGTATAGAAAAGGTAGTAAAGATTAGATGCATATTGTATCTTGTATGAGTCCAAAAAACGCCTTCTGTGTCAGCTTATAATGGCTACAACCAGTTTTTCATAACGAGAGCGCTTGTCTTCCACCCTAAATTTGTTGTTACTTCATCATCTCAACCCATAAAATTAAATATCCCACTGCTGGGCACGGGTCTCCTCCAAAGAATGTGGAGGGAATTTAGCCTACTATACCACGCTGGCCAGACGGGTTGGTATATGGTTTGTTTCGAATTTTCTTTTTCTTGCAATGCTCTTGTCTGCATAAGGTTACTCCCTTAGTCGCCTTCTACGGCACCCACGGGTTGAGATGGGGTAGTGACATTATGTATTCTTAATCCGTCACTACACGGAACTGTTGTTGTTACTTAGTTATTGGGTACTTACAAATACTTACTATTTGCTTGATAATAGTTCCAAATACATCATTTTCCTGTTCAAATATAGCCGAGAAATCACATAAAATATATATTATGCGGAAACAACTTGTTTTATTTGCATCATGATAAAATAAATATATTTTGAATAAATAAAACTGTATTTTATAACAACAGTGTTACGCAATTGTATTTCAAATTAAATAAAGATTTTTTTTATTATTATTATTTTCTTATTATTCATTGTTATTGATATAATGGGCGTGAAATTGTTAAGTCGTATAGATGAATACTAGCCTCTGCCTGCGGCTTAGCCATGTCATCATTATCATTTCGACCAATAAACGGCCCACTGCTGGGCACGGGTCTCTTTACCCTTTTTTTTTTTTTTTTTTTACTTGGGGAAATGCCTGACGCATACCCCTCGGTCTTGGGGAAAGAACCGAGGGGTTATGTGGGGCTCGCACCCACTAAAACCCCAAGGTGTTCCTCTCGTCGCGCTCTGCTGTGGTCACGGGAGCGCAGGAACATTCGTCCGCGACCACAGCGACGATGGCCCGCTACGGGCCCCCTCTCTGCCGGAGCTTAGCTCCTGCGGTGACGTGCGGGAACACGCACACGCCATCAGAAGACGCTCGCGGTCGACTTCTTTCGGTCGTCGAAGTCGACCGGTCCTGGCGTGGCGGACGCGCTCAGCCGGGCGCGTCCTCTTCTCGGGCTGTTACCCTATACCAACCCTTCTAGCCAGCGTACTATTGTAGACTAAATCCCTTCAAAATGTTTGGAGGAGAACCATGCCCAGCAGTGGGATATTAATTTATAAGTTTTTTAATTCGTACTATATATAATACATTTATTTAATAAAATATTTACACATAACTTAAAAATTAGGTTTAAAGAAATTATACACAGCTAACCTATTTAAAAAAAGAACCAGATACTCTATTTACAGGAAATTCTTAAAAATGGAATATCTGATTGAGATCAGATTCCTGAGGAAACGTACCCAAAAGGCTAGTCACATTACCGCGTTGGATAGCAAGGCTAATGCGTTGCCCCAGGTAGAGGCCAGCCCTTTGGTCATGTGATACCTAAGAAACACGCTTACAAATTTCACGATAAAATTTGTGAGCGTTTGGCCCCCAAGGTCCAAGAGTTTCAACCCAAAAGGCTCAAAAATAAGTCTCACCAAGACTTTCATATTTACGCCGCTTGAGGCACTCTATAGAATCGGCAGCATTTACAGGTTGTAATGATGATGTTATTGTACTTTTTTAATTCTGAAAGTGGTAGGTTAGGTTAGGTTATTGGATTTCTAAGGCATTTCTCTATAGGACTAATAGATCAGCAAGCAAGTCACCACATATGGTAATGTGTGGACTATTAGCTAAGTGTAACATTGGAAAAGTGACAAATTGGAAAGTGATACCAGGTAAGGCATGCCTATTGCGTTACTCTCTCAATGTAACACTTACGATATTGTTCAAGTTATTTCAAACATAAGCTGATACAAGATGTATTACGAAAATAATTTATTTAGTTTGCCAATTGCCTCACCGACGCAGCGAGAATGTACGACTGCAATACATCCCAGGTTCAATCTCTGAGTGAGGGTAAAATTTTCAATTTTGAAATGCTTAGTCGAAAATTAAAAATGATGTTTTGTATATTATTTATAAACAAAACACTGTCAAATTGTATTTTGAGTATTCATTTATATTATTATCATATGCCAATATCAGTGGCATTAATCTGTAACTTCTTAATATCGTCATCATTATCATAATGTCAATCCATAAACGGGCACGGGTCTCTTCAAAGAATGTGGAGGGAATTTAGCCTACTATACCACGCTGGCCAGACCGGATAGTTAGTGGTATAGTGTAATAAGCCCTTTAGGTTCAAGTAATAGTAGTTTGACTGTCCCATGGCGTAGTGGTTGAGCTGGTTGCCTTCCTCCTCGTGTTAATTGACGTGTGTTCGATTCCTACACAGGACAAATATTTGTGTGATATATAAGTAATTGGTGTTTGGATGTCCGTTAATTATTATTTGTTTGTTAAGTCTTCCACAACACATCGCTTCTACTCTTTGTAACCAGTGTGGTGGTTGCCTTTATAAAAAAAAAAAAACTGCCGTACTCAGAGACGTTATTTAACTTTAAAGTTTATTTAGTAAAAACGTGTAATACTTAAGTCTATACACCTAAAAACGATAATTCAATGAAAAAATTGTGTTAATGACAGATTACTGCTAATTGACATCTCTGAGTACGGCAGTAACATTATTAACCCTTCTGAAACTTCAAAAATCTATAAAAACTGAACATCGGCGCAGTCCTTATCAACTTATTTTCTATGAAATTAATTATAATGTAACAATTGGGTAATTTGATGATAAAAATATGCGGTTATCTTATCTTATCCACCGGTAAACAACTGCGGCGGCATTGAAATGTTCACAATCTACTTTTATATTACCTTTATTTAAAGACGCACGGGGGACCAGCCATGGCACCGGCGACTTTACCAAGTCAGAAGTGTATCAGAAACACACGTTATGCAAGCTATGTACAGTCAGCCAACTTCTTCCTCAACATGTTCACAAACGTTTTTCTATGTTTTTGTTCATGATGATGAAAGTTCAAGACCAATTAAAATGCACGAGTCGACAGTTAAATTTATCAATAGTCCGAACAACACAGCACTGGCCTATACAAGAAGATGCATCAGTCCAGTAATACACAGCAAATGTATGGAAACTAGTCGAGCAGGCACTTGGCTGATTGTACGTCTAAGATCCTATGTAAGAAGAGGTGAGTTTATTACCATTAAATGAGTTCGATTATCAAAACTCTGGGCTTTTTCTATTACTTGTTGTGACAGACGAGCAGGTGGCCCACCTGATGGTAAGTGGGTACCGCCGCTCATGGACGTTGGCAATGTTAGGATCACAGTCAAGCCGCTGCTTACCTTGGGAGGATCTCTTTAAACCTCGTTTAAAGAAGAACATGTCATAGTGCTCAGGACACACCGCTGCAGGAAGTTTATCTTAAAGCCGGCTGATAGCATTGATTGCTCATACTCAGAATTTCATAACAGATATCAATAAATTTTTGGCCGATCCGCGAGTCGAACACATAACTTCTTCAGCAGTAGGCGTTCACACTCACGCTTCATTCATACCACGAGCTGTTAGCCCTACAGTATGAATCGGAACGGACACTTTATGAAGTCGTCGTTTCGAATACCATTTTCTATTCACTGGTACGAAACGATGACTTCACAAAATATCCCTCTTAATTCAGAATTGGTATTTTGACTGTACGAAACGTTGATAAAATTAAAAGTTTCACATAAAAAGAAAAGTGATACGAGTTATAGAATGATAATATTATTTATTTTGATTTTGTTGAACACGTCCTAAATAAGCCGTAGACATATTATAGGGCGAATTGATGAATTACTCTTTGCGGTTCTTGATTGAAGAATTTATTGCTCTTTGAATTTCATGTTTGCTATCATCGAGGTATAAAATACAGCGGTTGTATTCACGTGAGTTGGTTGTAGAGGTAGTTCAGTGGACAATTCTCTCACAGAGTCGCCAACAATGCTAGGAAGTACTCGCGAAGGTCATGTTAACCTCCACATCACATAAATACCTAAAACATAGTGGTTTGTAACGTAAAGTAGGAAAGATTACTTATAAAGCTATTTTTAGAGTTCTGAGAAATATATTCTTATGAGGACTGGTGGAGTACGACTAATCGGTCCATGTAGTGACGGATTAAAAATACATAATGTCACTACCCCATCTCAACCCGTGGGTGTCGTGAAGGCGACTATGGAAGTAATATTATAAGAAAGACGAAGTCACGTGGGTGGGACGTGACTTTTAGATACATATTTGACTGACTGGCCTGTTGGTCTAGTGGTTAGTGGCCCTGACTGCTAAGCCAGAGGTCGGGCTCGATCCCCACCCAGGGCAAATCTTTGTGTGATGAGCATACAGGTTTGTTCTGTGACTGGTTGTAATTTATCTATAATACGCATGTATTTTAAAAAAAATGTATTTAGTAGTATATCAGTTGTTTAATACCCATAACACAAGCAAATATAATTGCTTACTACTAGCACTAGATGAACTAGAGAAGGACTAGATGGTGCTGTGTGAATGTGGTAGAATATTATTAATAACTGGGTACATTTCCAGACTCCAGAATGATACCTAATGAGAATTTAATCACAGAACTAGCTGTTGAAATGACAGGAAATTTCGTTTATTCATCAAAGTTACAAAGTAACTCATTAAAGTCACAAGTTAAGAATGTAACAGGTTATAGGAAAAATAGGTGTTGTAAAGCTCAGTGTAGGGCACTGTAGGAAGACCTCCCACGAGATGGACGGGTGGTCGATGGTTGCTGGCGGCACAGTCACTCGGAGTGGTGGCAGTTAGATGAGGCCTATGTTCAGCAGTGGACGTCATTAGGCCAATATGATGATGATGATATGAAAAATAGTGTCACCAAATTTGCCTACGTTGCCCGAAGCTTCGCTCTTTGTTTGGCCACTACTCAGCTCCTATTGGTCGTAGCGTGATGTTATATAGCCTATGCCCTTCCTCGATAAATGAGCTATCCAAAACTAAAAGATTTTTTGAATTCTGAGCAGCGGTTCCTGAGATTATCGCGTTCAACCAAACTAACAAATTTTTCAGCTACGAGGAGTTGATGAATAAATGCCAATGCCAGGTATTTTAGAAACTGACGCATTAGACATTTATTAACGTTATTTAAATTAAGTAATTATTAATAATTACGTTAATTACCTTTAATAATATTATGATCAATGATGCATTCCTCGAACAGCACCCAGTTGAATAGCACCTGCGCGAATCGCACCTACCAATACAAGGTGCTGTTTGTAAGAAATAAACCAAATTTACAAACAAAAATATTGGTTGGTGTTGTTTGAGGAATATGTTAGGTGCGATTCGCGTAGGTGCTATTCGACTGGGTGCTGTTAACCTAAGTACTGTAATTAAAAACCAATAATAAGTAAATTGCTTCCACATCTACAAAATAGATAATTAAAAACTAATTCTTTCGTAAATTAAGAAGTTAAGATCAAGATGCGCGTACTTTAAGCTGTTAAATGTTAAACCTATTTTAATATTGATAAATATAGGTACCTTAGTATTTATAAATATAGGTAACCTACCTAAAATAGTAATATATTAAATAAGATGTGGTATTGTGTGGTCATCTGTAAATATAGACACATTGTATTATATTAGGAACGGCTTTGCACGGCCAATTTTCCAAATTACCGTGTGGGTTTTCTACAATAACAGCTCTTATACAAACCTTTTCTTAACAATTATCTACGAAAACAAAAAAAAGGAATCATCCAAATTGGTTGTAGGAACTGTTCTCAAGTCAGTATTCTATATGCATTGGCATACACAAATAAATATATAAAATTATAAATTTGCGGATAAAAATGCGAAACCTGTCAAAAATGTTAATAAAATATTAGTAGGTAAGTAAATTTTATGAGTAGATAGGTATGGAAGGAAACCTTTATCAGTCACACACACATACACACAGTTCTTTTTGAAACACAATTTATTGATAATAATAAAACCAAACAATAAACACACACGTCTGTGTTAGCTTGCACTCTAGCGACGCATTAAGATACATCAAATTAATAAAAATCAAATTATTAGAAATCGTAAAATAAATTACACACAAAGTATTACTCCCTATGTACTATAAAACGTATGTATAGCGGCTAGGTACCTAGGCTAAGGTATATACAACAACACTTTATTCAATTCAATGGCAATTTGTATAGAACGCTATAAATTATATTACATAATTCATATGGTAAATAAACTTTACATTAATTGTACAAGATGGGGAAGGCGCGCGAGCAACCTGCGTCCGCGCCGCTGACGATGTCATTGTTCTAATTCATACGAGCGCCGACCGCCGCGCCGAGCGAGTTGGCAACAGCGCGGCTGGCGGCGGGGCCCGGCGAGCGGCGCGCGGGGCCGCCTGTGTGCCGCCTGCCCCGCGCCCGCAGCGCACGAGTGACACGACACGACCACAACACCGGCACGCGACCACCTCCACACTCCACACACTCACAACACATTCATCACAGTTTCTTGACGATGTCAAACTTGGACTTGAGGTCCATAGGCACTTTCTTGGGGTCAAACTTCTTCTTGGCGGCTAGATGTGCGCGCATCTCCGCCGCTGTCATCTGCAGGTTGAGTCGGGGCGGTTCAGCGGGCGGCGGGCTGTCGCGGGTCGCCTCCACTGTGGCGGCCGGGGCGGGGGTAGTGAACTCAGGCGCAGGCGCATCCAGATCCGGCACGATTTCGCCCGGCGCGGGCGCCACCACCAGCAATTCGGCGTCGTCCGGGCGCTCCTTGATGCGCGCTACCACTTGTTTATGGCTCTCCCCGGCGATACTGTGCCCGTTCACCTCTAGGATTCGATCTCCACGTTTAAGTCCCGCTGTTTCTGCTGGCGAACCCTCGTCCACCTTTCCGATATACTGGCCCGGTTTGCCCTTTTCAGCGTGTAGGTTGAATCCATAGCCGTCAAAGTCGGGTGTCTTCCGCACGTGGCAGAGCCGCGGCGCGGTAGCCGCCGACCCGTTCGCGGACATGTTTGGCAGCTCGAGTGACGCGCGCTCTGCGTCGCGCACAGCCAGAGACTGGCAGCCTCCCGCGCGCGCGGCCCCGCGCCGCCTCCGCGAAGCCTCACCCCTTCGCCCCGCACCCCTCACACCTGCGAAGGTTTGGCTCAGGTGTGACGGTGGGAAGTGGAGGGGGGACGGCGGCACCGTTTCAACCTCCAGTGTACATTGGAACGCCGCTGAGGCGCGAAGTATCGTCGCGAGTGTCACTCACGGGCTTACGTATCAGGCGTACACAGTGTTCTCGAGGAGCGGAGTCTGGGGTGAGTACAGTGTGGAAGTGGTGCGTGGTGAGGGTGCGCCACCCTTGCGCAGGTATCGTCGCGCTCCGGGAGCGACACGTCACAGCCGGCGCCTGCGCACGCCGCTCGGGATCGAGGCCGCGCCGCTTTCCCGCAGACTCGCTGTGTGTGTCATACGCCGCTATTCACATACCAGCTGCTTTTGCGACCCATCGGTAGTGGGATTTGACTTTGTCGTTTATTATTTTCTGTTAGGACGTTGAATGAATGGCATTCTATTAGGAACAGGCGAAAGGATTTCAGTTTCAACACGTTACGGTGCTACACTGTGATTCATTATAAATCACAAAGAAGGTCATGTTAATGATGTACTAAGAAGAAAGTTATGAAGAAGATAGAAATTGTTGGAACGATGATTGGTCATCGTTGTGTGTAGTGTCAGATAGATGGCGTGAGTGTTGCGGAGCATCTGCCGGGTCGTTGCTCCGGGGCCGGGCAGGCGGCCCCACCGCACGTCCGCGGTGCCTTCACTGATAACAACATTGAAGACGTGCCAACTTGCTTGTCTACCAACGGATTACTATGTGAACAATGGCATGGATGAGTTGAAGGAAACATCAAGACTGTAGATGGTGAGGAAACAGTTACTGAACCGCAGTTATGGAGATCCGGTCTACGTGTCTATACACACAAATGACTTGCTATTACTGATGCCAATGGTACATTACAAAACGTAAAACCACCATTTTGATAAGTATGAACTATTAAAGATCAATGTCATTGTCAGAAGGAGCGAGACATGAGAAACAAAACATGCAATGTTTTGCAATAAGAAGAATTCTGTTGATGTTGTTGTTATGAAACGATGAATCGCGTCGTGTTTTGCGACTGTAATTCAATTTGTTTTATACATATGTCCTTCTTTTATATAGTAATCCGTGTAGTGATTAAGAATACATATTGTCACTACCCCATTTCCACCCGTGGGTGTCATAAAAGGCGACTAAGGGAGAAACCTTGCACAGACAAGAGCACTATGAGAAAAGGAAAATTCGAAACAAAACCCTATACCAACCCGTCTGATCATCATGGTATACCTAGTAGGCTAAATTCCCTCTAAAATCTTTGGAAGAGGCCCGTGCCCAGCAGTGGGACGTTTCTGGGTTGTGATAATGATGATGATCCTTCTTTTTAAAACGACTAATAAAACGCTTGGAACGAAAAAATGTGAATGAAGATGGGAGAAAAAGAGATGACATAACACAAGAGATCACGCGAGAGAAAGTCTCCCAAGGGGTAGGCAGAGGTGAATCTCACCGAAACTTCGACAGCTATTTTGGCTTCTTTATTAAAAGAAGGGGTTCTATTGCCATTAACAGGACACAGATTCAGGGAGTCAGGTCTGAAACGCACAAAATAGATGCCCAAAAAATCTAATGCAATTTTGGCTTGTCCGAAATCAAACCTGGTCTTGGATTTCAGCAACGAGGCTAGACATGTGTTAAACAATTAGTAGATGTGTTTTGAAATACCTTTCACTATATCATATAAAATACTAGCCTCAACCTGCGGCTCCACTCGCGTTGTATGTCGGTAAAAAGTAGGCTATGTGCTATTTCAAACTCTAATCTGTTTGCCATATTTTTCCAAATCTTTGTTCTAACATAACCTAACCGACTATGTAGATTTTCCTATAGAATTTTCATAAATATATGTTCATAAAATTTTTAGGAAATGTGAATAATGAAATGTTTCACATATTTCCAGATGATTTTGTAAGCATTGTATCATCATCATCACCAGTCCCACTGCTGAGCTCGGGTCTCCTCTCCTTTATCTAGAAAGCTGAGAGGGTATTAAGTATACAGGATGGAATTTTGTGATACCACCTGGAGGGAAAGTACTTGAAATACTGGAGATAGATTATTTTATTCAAAGGAAACATTCCTTTATTTTAAGAAAGAAACAAAGCTGCTTTCAGAGATTTTCAGAAATTCGCTTGCCATACCCTGGAATCGAACCAGCTAAAATCCCAAAAAATTACACTCTGTACTTTTATAGCGTTGATCGATATGGTCAATCATAATAATCGGATCTCTCTAACAAACATGGTAAATTAAATAAAAATAAAACCATACAATTTGAACTAATAAAATCAATGGGACTAGATAAAGCACTTTTACCCGATGGTCCGTAATTTTTACTTAAATATGTTCGTAATTAATATTTATCTTTGATGTCATTTATTACTTACTTTAGTACTTTCCCTCCAGGTGGCAGTACAAAATTCCACCCTGTATACATGTCAAAATTATCCATAAGACAATTTAACAACATTTTGACAGGGTTTCAGAGGTAGGTAATGTATATATTACGGTCAAAACTACTTTTAACCAAAGACGTCGGTTAAAACTAGTCTTGACTATCAAAAATATCAGTATGTATTGTTACAGTTAAAACTCAGAACTTTACTTTTGACTATTTTTACTCTTAATCAGTCAAAAGTTGTTTTGACTGATTTAGAGTTTTGACTGTAACATATAAGTATGTTATACAAAACCTACATCTAAAATTCTGATTATTCGTAATTGAATTAATAATAATAGGGCCTCTGCGTGTTGGACCTGTGTCCCCGCGTAAGCCTTCCAAAAGGACCGGGTATACTTCTCACCTTAGAGAGAAGTATAGCCGTGAAAAAAGAGACATAATAATATTCTACCACATTCACACAGCGCCATCTAGTCCCAAAGTAAGCAATTATATTTGTTTGTGTTATGGGTACTAAACAACTGATATACTACTAAAATACTTTTTTTTTTGTAAATGCATACATATTATAGATAAATTACACCAATTAAAATAGGTAAAAAACTATTTAAATTATTGCAACACAGATCAGTATTCAATCGATAAATGATAAACAAATCAATATCATATCTTTATAATTATCACCTAATTTACAGGATCTAGATTGTTACCAATGTCTTTGTTTCGTATTATACTTGCAGAGTCTGTTTCTTGAAATCAATAAAGTATTTATAACAATTATCTCTAAGAAATAAATACCAAATCAATAATATGATTATCAGGATTTTTCGGCACCGGACGCATATAATTTAAGCCCAATGGGTATTTTACCGGCATTTAAAACAAGGTCTGAATTATGAGCAGTTACAACTAACTACGCCGTAAAACCATTCGTCACCCTCCGTATTCGCCAGACCTTGCTCCATTCCACTACCATTTTTTTCGTGATTTGGACAATTTTCTACGTGATAAAAAGTTTTCTTCTCAGGAGGCAGTACAAGATGCTTTCACATAGTTTGTCGAATTAGATCACCAGAGTTCTAACGCAAGGGCATAAATGACCTTCCTATTAGATGGCAGCAATGTATAGATAATAATGGTAATTATTTTGATTAAATCATCATCATCATCAGCAGCCCATGCTGGGCACGGGTCTTCTTAATAAAATATGTGTAAAATTAAAAAAAAAAACAATTTTTCAGTACAAATCGGCAATTTCATACTATAACCCCAAATATTATATATATAAATTAAAACATTAAAATCATAATATATTATTATGATTAGTTGCTACTATAATTCATCACCTTATAACAGTTCGTCATCGTCATCATTTCAACCCATAAACGTCCCACTGCTAAAAAAACAAAAACAGTTGAAACAGTTGCTCATTGCAAATTGTATAAGACCTTAAAGCTGCTACCTTCACTAATTACTAGACATAATAGTTAAACAATAAACATAGACTCCTACGCAAGACATTGGTAGACAGATTTATCTAACATATTAGTCATAGAAGTAATTGATGTTAAATTATACGCCATGTTTTAATCAGCAGCCATATTTTCACAAGGTTTAAGCAGACCTACTTTGTAACAAATATTTGAATGTGGGTGCGTTAATAGTTAATACTAAGCAGTTAATTTCTTGTCCGTGTAGTCACGGATTAAGAATACATAATGTCACTATCCCATTTGGGCGCCTAAGGAAGTCGTGTCCTTATGCAGACATCAGCAGACCAGGACACGGATCATGTCTGTGGATCCCATGGCGGAGTACACAAATAATATACTCCAATAAAAAAAAAAACTTATGCAGACAAGAGCATTGCAAGAAAAGGAAAAATCGAAACAAAACCCTATATAAACCCGTCTTGCTGGCGTGGTATAGTAGAATAAATTCCCTTCACATTCTCTGGAGGAGACCCGTGCCCAGCAGTGAGACGTTTATGGGTTGAAATGATGATGAATTTCTATTTCTTACGATTTTGGCTGGTTTAGTTCGTAGGATCTTAGTAACAAAGGTGGCGAAATGTGAATCTGAAGCACTTTTAGCTACCCTTTTGGGAAAAAAGACGTTTATGTATGAAATTAAAGTTCGTTTATTCATCTAGGTTACAAAGTAACTCTTATGAAAGTCACAATGTAACATGTTATCTGAAAAATATTGTTAGCAAATTTGCTGAAGACCAGTTCACTGGATGGAGCTATGAGAATTGGCACTCTATCTAAGTATGCGTAAAATTCCTGCAGTTGTTGTTTAAAACAAAATATTTATTTTACGTAGTATGTTAGGATATATTTAAAGGCGAACTTATTGTCATTAATTGGAATTCCAGACACAAAAATTACAGGATAGAAAAATATATTTTTATTCTGTGTCTATCTCTTTACTATCGTGTAATTTGAGTGGTTATAAAGCCTACAATATCCCACAACACACAACCTCCGACGACCTTGACCGAACGATTGCGCCCACGCACGCCGCGCGGGTGACAGTGGGCATGCATACGTTTTACTATATACGCATTCCGACGTTCATCACTCTGTGTATATTTTTATAACATACTAGTAATAGACCGCGGATTAGTCTGCAGGTTTTATAAAATAAGGAGGACATGATATTATTTTAAAATTTTTCTAAGAGCGGCGTTACCTGATCTACAGTATAACTAACAGGTACAGACTGCTTCCCCTGTATCCCGCGTAAGTGTACCTTGACGTTGATCCAAGGGGCAAGATTCAAGGGGTAAACGGAGCCTACTGCCTACCTACCAGTTAGTGGTTTTCCTGGTTGGGGCAGTAAACGTAGAACATAGAAAAACAAATATCTAAGTAATAATTATCATGATATTCTACTTAATTTTAAAGCTGTACTGCTGCCCTTATTACAAAACATGGACTGAGTATTAAACCAGGTTTAATTTGACACAAGTCATTGTTTTAGTGTCAAAGTTGTCAAATTAAACCTGGTTTAATGCTTAGTCCGTATTTTGTAATAAGGGGGTAGAATTTATTTGTTTGGTTGAACGCTAGTATTTCAGGAACTAGGGGTCCGATTTGAAAAATTGTTTTTGTGATGGATAGCCGATTTATCGAGGAAGGTTATAGGATATATAACATCACGCTACGGCTAATAGGAGCTGAGCAGTGGCCAAATAAAGAACGAGGTGCCAAGCCCCGCGCGACTTCCAGTAGTAATTAATATCTCGTCGGGGTTTGTGACTCATTTAAGTACCTACAAACATTTTTGTACAACATTCCGATGTTATTGCGAAACAGATAATTATTGTGATATAGTATTAATTCTAATTGATACATTAGGTTATATATTATTATATTATTATACTGTAGGTAACTACCCAGGCTATGGAAAGTACTTACCTCTATTTATATGAGTTTATTTAGGACGTTTATTTTTGTACCAGTCCGTGTAGTGTCGAGAATACATAATGTCACTGACCCATCTCAACCCGTGGGTGTCGTAAAAGACGACTAAGGAAGTAACCTTATGGAGACAACAGTACTGTAAGAAATCAATCTCATTTAATATCTTCAATAAAAAAAAATCCGAAACAAACATTTACAAAAATTTGTTCCGACCCGGGGATGGAACCCGAACCTGCACTACCGCTGCACCACCAAGTCAGTGTATAATAATAGCCTGAATAATGTTTACTACATATTATTAAAATATAGCTCCTATTAAATAATATAAATAGAAAAACGCGAAATATGATATTAAATTGCGATGTTACTGCTGTTTTTAAATACGCTGTTAAGTGCCCTTAAGTAGATACATTTTCTGACTCCTGACTTACCCCACTGCCTATCCTTTAGGGAAAAAATATAGTAATGCAATATTAGGTTACTCTAGTCTAAGCGGCTAATCTTGCTGTACCATACTTCTCTTCTACATTTGAAATGAAAAAAGTTGTCCGTTACTTTCTCACGCGGCTGTTTTATAATTTATGAATATATTTAGGCTCTCAACTAAATATTATGAAGTGAAAGTTAATATTTTGAGCTCAGCGAGTGCTTCGTCGTCACGCCTCTCGCGTCTTAGTTCGTCTTCAGCTAATTATAACTTTTAGGTGAATATACGGAAATAAACGTGTAAGTAGCTTCATTTATAAAGAAGAAAATAGGTTCTTATTGTGATATATAAACTATATAATAATATACTTAAACTAACAGTTTAAAATAGGTCGTCAGGCAAAAACGTTAGAGGATTTTGTCATGACATTTTCATTATCAGCCTGCAGTAATTTTTTTTTTTTAATAATAATAAATTTATTCAATAATAATAAGTACATACAAATGAAACAATATAGTTCTTAACAATAACTTAGGGTATACATAATGTCTGGGTGCCTGTACTAGGTTGTAAAACCTGTGCTATAGGCGGGTATTGTGC
Source organism: Laspeyria flexula (assembly GCA_905147015.1). Taxonomy (NCBI): domain Eukaryota; kingdom Metazoa; phylum Arthropoda; class Insecta; order Lepidoptera; family Erebidae; genus Laspeyria; species Laspeyria flexula. The sequence continues at coordinate 1,933,961 of LR989974.1, forward strand.
TAGATGTATCTATATTTACCCACCCATGATGAGTTAAGGTAAAATATATATACACAATTAAATACATTAGGTGAATAAACTAATAATTATACTAATTTTACTACATTTAAGGTAAGAAAAATAATATAAGGCCTATTTTAGAATAAGTAACATATTTTCTGTTTGCTCGTAGGTAAAAGACTGTAAATAACTAAATAATAAAAATAGTTACGAAAAAAGCGATGGTGGCTGAATGGATAAGGCGGCGTGCAAATCACGCGGTCCAAGTTCGATTCCACCGGCAGTACTAATGTGGATTCCACTTTGTGGAATTTATATGTACTAGTCAAGTGACTTACCATCTGCTAACGGTGAAGGAAAACATCGTGAGGAAACCCTTAAGGTATGTACCTTAGAAGAAATTCTATGAGTATGTCTGATCCACTAACCCGCACTAGGCCAGCGTGAGTGGATTATGGTCTAAAACCCTCTGAGCTCTCTAGTTAGAGGAGATGAGACCCAAGCCCAGCAGTGGGACTTAATGGGATGCTGATGAATACCTCTTTATTTTTTATTTTTTGCGTACATAAAGCTAAATGTTTACATTTTGCCCACAAAACCATTTGTTTTGTTGTTTTGATGGTTTGACTGTAGGATCGAGTCTCCGTACTAGTTGTCTAATTTTATATCAAGTACAAAGGTACAACATACATATATGAGATATTGTTTACGTTAAGAGCTTTTAACTAACTTTAATAATATTTGTTGAATAAAGGTATAGCGGGCGAAATAGGGGCACGATGCACCTGTATCTACCCACAGATATGTTTTTTACCTACCCTTTAGTGAAAAAATACACACACAAAAAATTATATATAATAAAATGATAAGTAGGGTTTGGAATTAAAAAAAAAAATTTCTCGGTTCCATTGGGGGCACGAATTGAAAAAAAAAATTAAAATTATGAGGTACGCTGTAGCATAGATTACGAATACCATAAAAATGTGGCCGACTAATGGTAACAAAACAGAATTTGAACAATATTAGCTTTCACATAAACCAATTGTTTAACATATTGAGGGGAGAACTATTCAGTTCACACCATTTCCATATTGATTCAGATGTTACGTTATGTAGTAGGAATAAATAATAATGGACAGGTACTTGCCGAATTCGTTCCAAGACAGAAAGATAATACTTTTATTTTGACTCTCAACTAGAATATAATATTGTTGTTCATATTATAATAATACTAAAATAAAAAATAATAAACTACCTCGGTGGTGCAGCGGAAAGTGTATACGACTGCTGTGCAAGAGGTCCCGGGTTCGATTCCCGGGTCGGGTGAAAATGGTATTGGACTTTTGTAACATGAAATACCAGTATTTAGATTTTCCCGGAGTTTGGTAAACAAATGTTCCCGGTTGACGACAATAGACTCGCCCCCTATTTCATGGGACCAAATATAGCTGGTGAAATGTGGGTGTGAAACACCTCTGCCTACCCCTTCGGGGAAAAAGGCGTGATGCTATGTATGTATAATAATATAATAATAATTTAATGTTTTTTTACATTAATCGCTCGCTGTGGCCGAAATTAGGTGAAGCCTATGTTCAACAGTGGACGACATTGGGCTGATATGATGATGATGATGATAAATTCACACAGCACCATCTAATCCTAAATTAAGCAATTATATTTTCTTGTGTTATGGAGTACTAAGCAACTGATATATTAATTTACTTTTTTTTTGTAAATACATGCGTAGATATAAATGGGATATGGGAGATGTTTCTAGGATATTTGAAACTGTCTCAAAAAAATTTACTTATAATTTTATCGGTATTTCGTATATATTCGGGCTGATTGTATGATATTCAGATATCGATTGTTATTTATATTTTAGACCAAGAACTATAACTAATTAGCTACGAGTCGCTCGTAACGTTAATGTACTGAGATGTACATTACGATCATCGAGGTTAAGCAACGTTTGGCAAGGTCAGTCCATGATGGGTGACCGTTTGAGGCAATATCATTCTCGAGCGTCTCCGTGCTTCGGAAGGCACGTAAAGCCGTTGGTTTGTTACCACTTAATGTGGTAGTCGTTAAGTCAAGTTGGAAGCCTTTTAGGCAACTTGATAAATTCCAACACCAGGGTCTTGCTTCAAGCCCATACGATAAGAAGAAGAAGCTAAGAACTATTCCATTAAGGCTTTTCACAATATAAACTACACCGCACCGCCATCACGACTCACAACTTTTAAATACTTATCATGTTTCTGACACTTTACTACAAACGATATATCGCGGGAAAGTACAGCGGTATAACGAATGGCATCTCATAATATCATTCAAGGTGATATTGTAGTCTGCCTCGCAATCGGTCGACCGGTATTCGCTTCCACATTCCTACGACTTGTTCGTGAATTAGTTGATTCTATATCGTTTGTAATAGATCATTTGACAACGTTAATTATATTCATCATTACAACCTACAAATTAATGTCTCACTGCTACAATTTTTGAAGGAATTCAGCCTAAAATACCACGGTGGCTAGACTTGGTATAGGGTTTTATTTCGAATTTTCCTTTCTCGCAGTGCTCTTGTTGCTTAAGTTTAGTCCCTTAGTCACCTTGTACGACATACACGGGTTGAAATGGGGTAGTGACATTCATCATCATCATCAGCAACCCATTAAGTACCACTGCTGGGCTCGGGTCTCCTCTCCTCTAATTAGAGAGCTGAGAGGGTTTAGGCCATAATCCACTCACGTTGGCCTAGTGCGGGTTGGTGTTTCAGACATACTCATAGAATATCTTCTAGTGTATGTGGGTTTCCTCACGATGTTTTCCTTCACCGTTAGCAGATGGTTAGTCACTTGAGTAGTACATATATTTTCCACAAAGTGGAATCCACATTGGTACTGCCGGTCGGGATCGAACCCGGACCGCGTGATTTGCACGCCGGTCCCTTATCCATTCAGCCACCATCGCTTTAGTAAATTTATTTTTTTAGTGACATTATGTATTCTTAATCCTTTTTATATCTATAAATTCCTTATATAAGTAAGCGCCATATCAAAGTGATGAAGTAATATTAGATACAGCAACAATATAGATAAAACTTGCACTTATTGTCGAGATTAAAGCGATGGTGGCTGAATGGATAAGTGACCGTGCTAAACACGCGGTCCGAGTTCGATTTCGACCAGCAGTACCAATGTGGAATTTATATGCAGTAGTCATGGGACTTACCATCTGCTAACGGTGAAGGAAAACATCGTAAGGAAACTAGATATAGAGGAAATTCGATGATGTGATCTAGCAAACCAAATTAGGCCAGCGTGTGTGGATTATGGCCTAAAAATCCAGCTGTCTAGATAGAGGAGAGGAGACCCGAGCCCAGCAGTGGGACATTAATGGGTTGCTGATGACGCTGGAAATCTCAATAGAAACACGAGCTGAGTTAAGGAAAATTTAAAGTTTTTTTTATTATCTTTAGATGTACATCAGATTACTATTCGGTTTAAAGAATTTTTTTATTGGTTACCTTATAAAAACTTTACAGTTTGCTTAATAAATATATAAAATTGATTTAGAGTAAGTATGAAGCCATTGGTGCTTATAAATAACTTAAATTTGTTATAATTAATTATCTAAAATACGTGCCATGGTTCTAATAATTATTATCTACTTATTATCTATTATTGACTGGCCTGTTGGTCTAGTGGTTAGTGACCCTGACTGCTAAGCCGGAGGTCGTGGGTTCGATCCCCACCCAGGACAAATCTTTGTGTGATGAGCATAAAGGTTTGTTCTGTGTCTGGGTGTAATTTATCTATAATATGTATGTATTTACAAAAAAAAAAATGTATTTAAGTAGTATATCAGTTGTTTAGTACCCATAACACAAGCAAATATAATTGCTTACTTTGGGCCTAGATGGCGCTGTGTGTATGTGGTAGAATATTATATTATTACCTAAACAATGTTCATAAGACTACTAAAAGTGTACAGAGTATAACAACTGATTTTGAAACTTACTTCTGCACCTCTACCTACCCCTTCACTGACCAAACTGTTATATTACATAACTTAAACTTTCACAATACAAACATTGAATATAAATATTTCAATAAAACTGCAATTATTAACAGAGTTACACTCAAAAAACTGCAATATGTTTGTTCAAAGTTGCGCGGGCGCATCATAATTCTGGCTAATGGCGCGTGCGGTGACGTCACGCTACGGAATGCTGTTTAATCACTCATTACATTAGTCTTCACGTTATTTAACGAAGCAGTGCATTCGCAACGCTAATGCTATAACAATATGTATTGCGTCATTCGTCTGAGATAGCTCTAGTTTGCGTGTGTTTACGGCCCATTACCCCACGCATGGACAGCCTAACATTGCGAGGTTGAGGTAGATCTTTGCGAGACCCATGTCTTTGTGGGATTAGTTATAAATAATTAATCATAGGATTAAACGAGACTTTGTGAAACAAATCTTGTGCCGAAGCGCTGGTGGTGTCTTAATTTTTAAATTTTTTCAATTCTTTCGCATCACTGCTGCTGTCTGCATGTGATATTATAAAGAGGGAATGTTTGTGTGTTGGGAAATAGGGGTAATCTTTGAAACTGAGCAACAGATCATAAAATTTCACATCTAAGACCTGGAAAAGAATATAAACTATTTTTTACCGACGTACCCCACCTGAAGTTGCGGCTTTAGTTTAAATATAAATATTCTACCACATTCACACAGCGCCATCTAGTCCCAAATTAAGAAATTATATTTGCTTGTGTTATGGTTACTAAACAACTGATATACTACTTAAATATTTTTTATTTCTAAATACATACATATTATAAATAAATTACACCCAGACACAGAACAAACTTTCATGCTCATCACACAAAGATTTGTCCTGGGTGGGGATCGAACCCACGACCTCCAGCTTAGCAGTCAGGGTAACTAAGCACTAGACTTACAGGCCCGTTTATTCTATAACGCCAGTAAAAAAAAGCATATGTACCGACCTATATCTCCAACCCAAAAATATACCTCAATCCTTACAAAACAGGTTATATATTACTTAAATGATACCGCTGACAGATCTTGTCTGCACACATAGAAACAAAAATTACGTCATAACTAAAATATGCGGCTATCGAGCGGTATATATGTAGTTTAAACACTCGTCTAAACTTGTATGCTATGTATTGACAACCTTCAAACTATAGAGCAGGGTTTGCAAAGATTTATTAGTAATAACAACCAAGGCATGGGTCTCCTCTCCTCTATCTAGAGAGCTGAGAGAGTTTAGGCTATATAGATTTACGCTGGCCTAACACGGGTTGGTAGATCAGACATATCCTCAATTTTTTTTCTAGAGTATGTGGGTTTCCTCACGATGTGTTCCTTAAGAGTTAGCAGACGGTGATTAGCTTGAATAGTTCAAATAAATTCCACAAAGTGAAATCCACATTGGTACTTCGAACCGCATGATGTCACCAGACACTTATCCTTTCAGCCACTGCCATGCCATTGTCCTTGTATCCTACAAGGACAATGAAAAAAAAAAAATATTTTTGACACACCGCACTGTTAGCGTTTCGGAAGTATTTTATGATGCCATTTTTTTATTACTTTTCCCTTTTTTATGTTTTTTGTTAGGTTGTAAATATTTTGTTTTTTAGTTTTAATAGTAATTAAGGTTAGTTAATAGTTATGTAACTTTAATAATATTTATTTTTATAATAATAAAAAATATTTATTTTGATTTTTTGCAATTCGTACTAAATGGGGCATAGATTATTTCTTATATTATTGGAGTATCAATGTCTTTTCCTGCCACCTGTGTGATGCGTGCTAAATGTTTCGTTGTATAGGTACTAGTAATATAGACTTTGGGTTTAGTCGCTGTGTGCCTGTCTTTATTAAATTATTTACTGTACCCCAGGACCTCTTACGAAGCGGTCGTATTCACTTTCGCATTGCCACTGAGGCATGGCAGCATGAAAATGTAGTAAGAGTAAAACACACGCACTTTTAGGCACGGGTTATATAAGGCACGGGTCTCACTGGTTTCGTTTTAGTTAGTACCCACAATATTAATAACTATAAACGTTAATGTAAAATTATATTAAGAACTTATATAATTCTTACTTATCTTAAAATTTGTATTTCTCAGTTAAATGAACAATGTATTCTTTTGAGATAATAAATATTCTAAACCATATCGACGACTTTTAAGAAGTAAATCACGTGATTAATACTGCAACGGACTGCAAAGAGTCACTAAATCGCGATGCAGCATCAATGCACTTACAAAATCGCTGGTCCTTAATACTAAAAGTAACGTATCCTAAGGCCTCGGTCACGGTGGCAAGCGGTGAGCGGCGCGGCAGCGACAGCGGTGCGGTGCACTAAAATCAGGTAACTTCGTGTTGCTGAGTGCGTCATCATATCAGCCCATTGACGTCCACATCGACCGATTTTGTGCGGCCTACAACTAACGGCCACCCGCAACCTTGACCAGGTCGTCAGTCCATCTAGAGGGGGCTCTCCTCGCTGCGCTTTCCAATACGAGGCTGGCACTCGAGAACCTCTTTCCCCCATCGGCCATCAGTTCGACTGCTATTACAATTTTTTTCATTCTCTCACAAAGAAAACCAGCTCCATAAATATAAAATTGTCACGCAGTCGACAACACGAAGTTACCCGATTAGAGTGCACCGCGCCGCTGCCGCTGTCACGCCGCTCACCGCCTGCCACCGGACCGAAGCCTGAATAGGCATACCATTGTCCCAAGTTAAAATACCGTGTGTTGCAATAATTGTCTCTGCTATATAACTACATTTACAATAAACAATTATAGCAATGTCTGTATAAGGGAATAATATTTTTATTTTGTATAAAAGTAATGATTGTACCTCACTTATGAGGAATGGAATGAAAACAAACAAGTTGAGAGTTGTCTCTTGCTTACTGTTAGCGTTCCTTACAACAATAGAATTTAATCCTTCTAATACATATTATAAATCGCATCGAAACCCCTTTAGACAAGTGGCAATTCGCTTATTCTATTCGAAATATTTAAATGTCACTTCAATACATTTGAACACATCTCTGACATTGTCTATCAATATGTCACGTGATCAATGTACAGTCAGTGTCAAATAGTTAGTTACACTCAAGGTATTCAAATTTATAGATGCGACCAATAATAATAATAATATAATATAATAATATTCTACCGCATTTACACAGCGCCATCTAGTCCCAAATTAAGCAATTATATTTGCTTGTGTTATGGGTACTAAACAACTGATATACTACTCAAATACATTTTTTTTTAAATACATACATATTATAGATAAATTACACCCAGACACAGAACAAACCTTTATGCTCATCACCCAAAGATTTGTCCTGGGTGGGGATCGAACCCACGACCTCTGGCTTAGCAGTCACTAACCACTAGACCAACAGGCCAGTCGCCAACCAAAAAGTCAATAATATCGGTACAAGCAAAGTTTCCATATTGTTGTCAACAATTTACGCGCTCATAAGTCGAGACGCTCAAAATGTCATATAGATAGGTTCAATCAAACCGCCATAAATATGGTTACAGTCATACCGCCAATGGTATCCAAGCATCCAAGTGTTCAAAAATGTGGATCACAATAGAAACTTGAACAGAACTTTGCTTGTACCGATATTATTGACTTTTTGGTAGCGTCTATAAATTTGAATACCTTGAGTGTCACTAACTATTTGACGCTGACTGTACTAATTTGACATGTCGTTAGAATAGATAGAATCGATTGACACTTGTCTAGGGGTCATTGAGTTACGCACAGAGACAGGCTTCTGTCAGCGACATCTACCGTCTACCTTAAAGCATTCATGCGTCTTGTCCTAAACATATATCCTAATCAGCGAATTATATGAATGCTAAGCGCACCTGTGGAGGGGGATATACTTAGCCAAACACTCTCACACGACATTCCTATAAGTTTCCAAACGAGTTGTCTCCCCCCACTACTTCCCCTTCCCCTCTCCCCACTTCCCCGTTCCCCCGCAAGCGAGTAGGGCCTCGGACAAACGCGATGAGTAAATATTCATTTGAATGCGTCACGATTTTATCACGTGTGGTCTGTGTACCATTTGAGTGATATAAAATAAATTGATAGTTTTAAAACATAAATAATCATGCCTTCTATTTTCGGGTTGGGCAAAGTTGTTTCGCTGGCAAGGCTTATTTGTAAATAGCAAAGAATAAGGCTATTAAAGCATTCATTGCATAAGATACAAGTTGTTTTTTTTAAGAACTATGTTTAATATATTGTAATAATACGAGTATATTAACTATAAGTAACTTTAGTTTTATAGACACCTAATTTTCGGTTTGTTTTCTCAAGGGGTAGGGTTATATACATAAAAAATATTTAGATAAAAGAAATTTATTTGCGAGCGCCTTAGATTCTCATATTTCACCAGTTTTGGCGCAAATATAACATAATTATAATTATAAGTATCGTTCATAATATAATTTAAACTAAAGTTATTTCTTTCCATTTTATTGCATATTACAAAATAATCTTAAATTGTAATATTAATAATGGCATATTAGTAATTGGTATTGAGATAGATAAAATAGGCCTAAAGGAAATATTGTTTAAAACCATCAACACTTGTTTTATAGGTATGTATATTTATGCGACATATAGGTACAACAGTTTTTTTAAAAATTTGCGTCACTCACTTAATAAATCGATTGATCGATTTAAAAGTTGTGAAACAAAGAAGGCAGCATGAAAGAGTCTTTATTTCTGCAGCATATACTTTTGAATTTATATCTTAATAACCCTAAATAAGTGCGAATTTACATTGACAAAATACCGTGCCTTACCATCTCCCAGTTTTCGTGCACCTTTATAAACTTCTTGCAGTCACAATACAAGATTTTTACGATTTTCCTGCAGTATGTGTTTTAGTACTGATAACGATGTTATTGATTTTGTCTCTTATCACTTACTAAATGAACGGCTACAAATTCAGCTAAAACTATAACGAGACATTAATAAACAAACAACATAGCATCACGCCTTTTATCCCGAAGGGGTAGGCAGAAGTATATGATACTCACATTTCGCCAGCTATGTTTGATCCCATGAAATAGGGGGCGAGCCTATTGCCATCAACCGGGACCATTTCTGGTATGATACTGTATATTTTATGATAGATAAATCGTATTAGATTTATCTAGTGAATAATAATAATAATAATAATATTCTACCACATTCACACAGCGCCATCTAGTCCCAAAGTAAGCAATTATATTTGCTTGTGTTATGGGTACTAAACAACTGATATACTACTTAAATACATTTTTTTTTTGTAAATACATACATATTATAGATAAATTACACCCAGACACAGAACAAACCTTTATGCTCATCACACAAAGATTTGTCCTGGGTGGGGATCGAACCCACGACCTCCGGCTTAGCAGTCAGGGTCACTAACCACTAGACCAACAGGCCAGTCAAATGAATGTGTTAGAATATTATTATTATTTGCAATGAAGTTATGCCCAAGCTAGCATTCAAGAAGACATTATTATTATGTCTCAAGAAATGAATGTCGCCATATTTGCACGTGTTAAATACCACGTTCTTTCAATATTTACTAGAATTTACAATAATCATTGGTTTACTCACTGTTATCTAAAGTGCTCTCATCTAGTTATCGATGCCACATAAACTAAACAATACCTTGTGTATTACAAGTACCATAAGAGTATAAATAAATATATATCTGCAAGCAAGTTTAATATTTAATCTTATGAGCGCAAGAATCAAATTTGTGTGAACATAAAATGTATTTTACGCTCTTCAAGTTTGAAAGTTCGAATACGATTGTAATGCATTGAAACTGAATGATTGAGTTGTGAAATAAAAGCGCGGTTTTGTTGGAATATTCCTCAGTTCGGTCATTAGTTAATAACAAGGAATATTGATCTAAATTTCTTAAAGTTTTTATTGTTATAAGACTCAATTTTGTATGTACACAAATAGGTCTTACTATGCTTAGACTGACTGTTGCTCGTGGATCTTTGTTTGGCCAGTATTCAGCTCCAATTAGTGGTAGCGTGATATATAGCCCATAGCTTTCCTCGATAAATGAGCTTCACAATATTCAAAGAATTTTTTTATTCGAACCAGTAGTTCTTGAGATTCAACGTAACAAACAAACCCTTCAGCTTTATAAGCTTTATAATTGAGCCTAAATTTAATTTAATGTAATAATTCTTACCTATTTTATTTCTTATAATTTGCATGTATATTTCTTTTATATTACTACACCAGCAATGGTAGTGTATGCGTTTGTTCATTATTGTATTATTTTAAGACCTCATGTACCATTTTTTCATTCATTCAATATTATTCAAATAAATTTTGGATAGATATATTATAATTCCTTAAGGAAAGACATCGACGCGTGCTGTTCCAGAGGGAACCTTATTAATCGACTAAGTCAATTCAATACCACTGTCTAACGTTTGAAAAGCTATGCTCGTTGTAATTTTCAAACATTTGACAACCATATTAAAATCGATCAAAATTTTGAGTATCCCTATGTGGCGCGGGAACAGACTCAAAATACATCTAGACCCGACATAAAATCTATGAATTACAAAAAGATTGACATCGTATAGGAATCGAACCCACGACACTTGACACAGCAATCTTTATGGCGAGACGACCACCTTACCCACTACGCCCTTTAGTTCACTTTCACCCCTTGACCTCTAATAAACAATGTGTTCACTGGATCCCTAACTTTAGTTTATTCTCGACCACTCTCGAGCCTTAAAGCTCGAGAGTGGCTTTTCCAGTCAAGCCATAGTAACAGTCAGTCAGTTTTTATAATCTATTGTTTGTTTGTGATGAGAATAACATTATCTAAAGTTAGGTATAAATAATAAATATACTAATATTCTACCACATTTACACAACGCCATCTAGTCCCGAATTAAGCAATTATATTTGTTTGTGTTATGGGTTCTAAACAACTCATATACTACTTAAATACTTTTTTTTTTTGTAAATACTTACATATAATAGATAAATTACACCCAGACACATAACAAACCTTTATGCTTATCACACAAAGATTTGTCCTGGGTGGTGATCGAACCCACGACCTCCGGCTTAGCAGTCAGGGTCACTAACCACTAGACCAACAGGCCAGTCGAAATACATTGATTGGTCAAAGAAATTAAAATGAATTGCTTATATGTATGTATTATTTATTTCTAGATGTTGCCCGGGTCTTCACTCACGTGGAGCTTTGTTTAGCTACTACTAAACTCCTTTTCGTCATAGCGTGATGTTATACCTAGTCAATTTCAATTCATAGGCTATCGAATACTATTTTTTTGAAATCGGTCAAGTATTTCCTGAGATTATCACCTTCAACCATACAAACTCTTCAGCTTTACAATATTATAGTATAAATTAGTTAGGCTCGATCAATTTTGCTGATTTTGGTGTTAATTTTTTTAATTGAATATTATGATTTAGGAAAGTTTTAAGCTACATCACGTCATCACCGGCAACCCATTAAGTCCCACTACTGGGCTCGGGTCTCCTCTCCTCTATCTAGAGAGCTGAGAGGGTTTAGGCCATAATCCACTCACGCTGGCCTAGTGCGGGTTGGTGGATCAGACATACTCATAGAATTTCTTCTAGGGTATGTGGGTTTCCTCGCGATGTTTTCCTTCACCGTTAGCAGATGGTAAGTCACTTGACTAGTACATATAAATTCCACAAAGTGGAATCCACATTGGTACCGCCGGTCGGGATCGAACTCTCACCGCGTGATTTGCACGCCGGTTCCTTATCCATTCAGCCACCATCGCTTATTCAGCCACCATCGCTTTAGCTACATACTTGTATGTAACACCATACTAAGACCATTAACAGTTAAATATAAATAAAACGCCGAATGAAACCGCAAAGCAAACCTATATTAATGGTAAAAACGATGACACAACGCAATGGACTTCAACTGCGTGTATTACATCGCACCTTCAGTAGAGAAACGTTATAAAATCACCAATTCTACAACGCAATTATCAACCTTAAAGTTTTAAATATAAGACGGAAATTACTGATAGTAATTTATTACGATATCGGATTTCAAAACATTATCCAGCCCGCATTGATAAGAGCTTATCAATAATATCTGATAGCGTCATTGGAATGCATAGTTCGCTTGGATAACGATATTTTATGAATAATATGGGACTTTAAAAGTCTTTTTTTAATATTTTTTTTGTACCACGACAGTGGCAAACAAACGTACGGTCCGCCTGATGGTAAGCGGTTACCGTAGCCTATGGGCGCCTGCAACACCAGGGGCATCACGAGCGCGTTGCCGACCCTTAAGAAACCTGTTCACTCCTTTTTTGAAGAACCCCATACTGTAGTCCCTTGGGAAAACCTCGTTAGGGAGTTCATTCCACAACCTGATAGTTCTTGGGAGGAATTTCCTCTGGAACAGCGCGGTACGAGACCATTTCGGTTCCCCTGCCGATGGCGAGCGGTGCGATGGTAGAAGGTGGCCGTGGGCATCATCTTAAACAGTTCTTCAGAGCACAACCCATTATACAGGCGGTAGAACACACAAGGGAAATTTGCTTTCACTAATGTGTTAGATAATGTGATGCATTAGATCATCATCAGCATTTTCAAACCATAAACTGTCTGACTTGTTTGACTGGCCTGTTGGTCTAGTGGTTAGTGACCCTGACTGTTAAGTCGGAGGTCGTGGGTTCGATCCCCACCCAGGACAAATCTTTGTGTGATGAACTAAAAGGTTTGTTCTGTGTCTGGGTGTAATTTATCTATAATATGTATGTATTTATAAAAAAAAAAGGTAATCAAGTAGTGTATCAGTTGTTTCTTAGTACCCATAACACAAGCAAATATTGCTTAATTTGGGACTAGATGGCGATATTATTATTACTATTACAAACATCCCACTGCTGGGCACAGGTCTCCTCCAAAGTATGTAGAGGGAATTTAGCCTAATATACCACGATGGCCAGACGGGTTGGTATAGGGTTTTGTTTCAAATTTTCCTTTTCTCGCAGTGCTCTTGTCTGCTTATGCCTATTACCTTACGACACCCACGGGTTGAGATGGGGTAGTGACATTATGTATTCTTAATTCGTCACTACACGGATTAATATCTATACTAATATTACAAAGCTAAAGAGTTTTCTTTGTTTGAACGCGCTAATCTCAGGAACTACACGTCCGATTTGAAAAATTTTAGTGTCAGATAGCCCACTTATTGAGAAAGGTTATAGGCTATATAACATCACGCTACGGCTAATGGGAGCTGAGCAGTAACCAAAAGCGACGGGAGTGAAGCCCTGTGAGACTTCTAGTTATATAATAAAGTATTAATCAATGATATTGTATGTTAAAAAAGGTGTAGATAGGTTACCTACATAGCATTCGATCTTTGGAAATGGCACACAAACGCACACATGGATATCGTAATAATGCAATGTCAAAATACTTTCGCCGTCAACGGGACATTGAGATGAAGTTTGCTAATAAGCCTATTTGTAGCGTGCCACTTTTCGAGCGCTTATAACCTATCTACACCTTTTTTAACATACAATATCATTGGTATTAATATTAATCAATTGAATGTTAAGTTTTCGAGTACGCCCATTGGGCACGGATTACTCCTCACAAGAGCTATCATTACGACAATGGGTAGACAATAACTGTTGTCCGACCCGTCATTACGTATTCTGTGTGTGTGGGATTGTTTCCTGTATCCTGTCGTGATGACACTATTGCCAGGCTGTCGTGATTTCGTGACGCAATATCCTATATTATTACCATCTAACTTATGTCTGTACTGTATACTAATAGGCAATGAAAACATCGTGAGGAAACCCACATATAAGTACTAGAAGAAATTCTAAGTGTATGTCTGATCCACCAACCCACACTAGGCCAGCATGTGTGGATTATGGCCTAAAACCCACTTAGCTCTGTAGATACTTAGAGAAGAGGAGACCTGAGCCCAGCAGTGGGACATTAATGGGCTGTTAATGATAGTACTTGTAAACTGTAAACATTTTTATTTAGTATTCAATTGATATTTGCACCAACCGGGCAAACTTCGTTTCATTCTGACAATCACACAAACAACATTGTATCTTATCACTAGCACATACAAGCAGTGTTAATAATGTATAATTTTTTAATAACAAAGTAAGTACAGAGCTATGTACTGTTTTGGAACCCGCAACGAAATTAATCAGAAGTAAATGGTGGAGTTCGAAAGAAATTATTCACTTCTCTCCATAGCAAAGTGGGAGACAAAAGTAGCGGTCCGAGTTCGATCCCGGCCGGTAGTACCAATGTGGATTCCACTTTGTGGAATTTATATGTACTAGTCAAGTGACTTACCATCTGCTAACGGTGAAGGAAAACATCCTGAAGAAACCCACATACCCTAGAAGAAATTCTATGAATATATCTGATCCACCAACCCGTACTAGGCCAGCGTGAGTGGAATATGGCCTAAACCCTCTCAGCTCTCTAAATAGAGGAGAGGAGACCTGAGCCCAGCAGTGGGACTGAATGGGATGCTCATGAATACTGTAAGACTTAAACGCACAAAAATTCACCCGGATCGACACAAGATCCCCATAGTAAAGAACTAATAAAAGTCGTCCATGGACCTTGACAATGTAAGGGGGATAGCCAGTGCCGGATTAATATTTTTTATGTGTGTAGGCCACTTTATTTCCGCCGCCCCATGTACATACCTTTCTAAAATAATAATTTTCCATTTGTAGTACTAACTAGCTGAGCCCTTTGGTTAATGTGTACCTATTAATACCTCATTTTTCTATCATGAAATTCCAGTGTTAGGATTTTCCCGGAGTTTGGTAAACAAATGTTCCCGGTTGATAACAATAGGCTCGCCCCCTATTTCATGGGACCAAACATAGCTGGCGAAATGTGGATGTGAAACACCTCTGCCTACCCCTTCGGGGAAAAAGGCGTGATGCTATGTTATGTTATGTTTTTAATACCTCATAGTAGAAAAACGTCGTTAGACAAGGCGTGTTCCTTGAAATTTTGAAAATTTGAAAATTCGTTATCCTCTGAAATCAAGTGACCGTCCTCTGAAATCTGCCGCCCCTAGGCCGCGGCCTATATGGCCTATTTATAAATCCAGGACTGGGGATAGCCAAACTGCCCCCTACCTAACATGATTTTTATTGATTGTAGTCAGAATCAACACAAGTTGTAGAGCAACTCTCTTGAACCGTTGTTTATACAAACAGTCGTGTGTTGTTGGTCCACGTCCGGTGAGTGCGCATTTGCGCGGCGCGTTGTATGCGTATAGTGACCGTACGTTTGCACTCTTGCGCACTCTCACTTAGAGAAAGCCTGTCCCAAGAGTCTCGGTCAACATGGGACGTGGCTAGGTTAATAATGAAAATCCTGGTTATTTTGTATTTTAGATTTTATAATTACTTAGGTCTTATTTTTGGTCGGTCTTATTTTAAATAATATTGTAGCCGGGCTCAATAAGACATTCTAATTAATAATAATAATATTTAACTACATTCATACAGCGCCATTTGCAATTATATTTGCTAGTGGTAAGGGTACTAAACAACTGATATACTATTTAAATATTTTCTTTTTGTAAATACATAAATATTATAGATAAATTACACCTAGACACAGAACAAACAATCATGCTCATCACACAAAGATTTGTCCTGGGTGGGAATCGAACCCACGACCTCCGGCTTAGCAGTCATGGTCACTAACCACTAGGCCAATAGGTAGTCCCTATAATTCAAATAAAATTTCTGGAATATCCGTCTTCCTTTTGTCGTAACTTTAATAAAATCAAATCAAATCAAATCAAAATCATTTATTTGCGTCATACAGGTTACATAGATATTATAATAGTTAGAATTGGTTTCACTGTATACTACCATTTCTGGTGTGCAAATTTTTAAGTGAGTTACTACTCTACTCATACATATACAATATAAATACAGACTAATACAATTTAAATTAAAAATATACAATTTATAATGTCATATTCATTCAATTACTTATTAGATATGTCAGTTAAAAAATCATTCACAGAATAATATGTCTTTGTTATTAGATATGTCCTCAGTATACGTTTGAATATATTAATGTCGTTTAAATTTCTTATGTCCTTTGGAATCCTGTTATATATTTTAGGAGCCATACCTAATACATTTTTATTATATAATGCTGTATTATGAGGTGGAACATGTATTTTATTACACTGTCTTTTGCGAGATAGATTTTGATACATTTCTGGATGTGATTTAACAAAAATAGCTAACTCATAGATGTAAAGTGATGGTAGTGTTAAAATATTTAATTTTTTGAAATGTGGCTGACAGTAGTGACAATAGTGACAGACAATAGTGTATGTACAGTCGAGTTCATTAATATATTGGCACCATCAATGATTCAAAATATTGTGAGCGTTGAATAGCTCAATAAATACTATAGAACCTATGGATCAAATATATGTCCTCATGTGAATGGTTTAATAAAATATGCTGTACATTATGCAATAAGTTGTAGTCACCCTATTCAACAAAAATATCAAATGATGGTGCCAATATATTAATGAACTCGACTGTACCTGTAAATATAATTTTGAATTACTTATTTCATGTTGTAAATATATAATTAACTAGAAGTCCCGCGGGGCTCTCTCCTGTCGTTTGTATTTGGCCACTGCTTAGCTCCTATTGGCCATAGCGTGGCGTTAGATAGCCTGTGTTACTCAGTCATAGTGTAGCTGTTTTGAAATCGGTCCAGTAGTATTATGCTTATTTGTTATATAGAAAAATACAAATCTTTTCTTTTTATAATTTTAGTGTAGAAGAAGTAGTTTTTATTGTATTAAAGACAATAATATTTTGTCTGTGTTCCGGGGTTAATTGAGAAACGCTCAGGTTTTGGAATCGTTAAAGTTGCGTGTTTGATATACCTTCATCGCGCACTAATTTGCAGAAATTTGCACCAATCAGTAGGGCTTTAAATATTATTAATGAGGTTGGCTAACTATAGACATACATGTCTGTTCCTTGGCGGAATTTGAGAAGGTGACACTAGATTGTCTTAGTTATAAGTTTAATTTCTAGTTTTGTTCTCTGTTGCTGCATTGCTGTATTGGGTCTTACCTGTAATAACAATGCATTCTTAATAAATAAATAAATAAAAGTGATAAGGTTTGTTTATACCAAAACGAAATTTTCTTATCGTCTGGGCTTGAGGCAGACCCTGGTGTTGGAATTTATCAAGTCGCCCAGAAGGCTTCCAACCTGACTTAACGACTACCACATTAAGTAATAACCGGGACCAACGGCTTTACGTGCCTTCCTAATTACGAAGACGCTCGAGAATGAAATTACCACAAACGGTCACTGTAGGCGATGGGGGTCACTGGGCGTTCCAAAGTTAATAAAAGATTATTTAATTTCAAATGTTGCACCCCGGAAAGCGCGCACGCGCGTGTCGCATCCCGTGCGTTGGTCGAGATTGTACTACCGGGTCGGTCGGGGGGCGCTCGAGTCGCGCGTCCGGCTTCTAGAAGCTTCTTCCCGAGATGCACGCAGTAAATTTATTAATTAAAAAACAATAATACAGATTGGTACCTAATGTATCGCCAGAGTAAGCAGCGAGTTAAGTACGTCATCAACGGTCACCCATCATGGACTGACCTTGCCGAACCTTGCTTAACCTCGATGATCGTAACGAACATCTTAGTACCAAAAACGTAATATAACGTTATCATTGTCCGCAGGTGTCAAATCTAGGTGTCAAAGTGTCAGGTGCACATATCGATATGTCCTCAACTGTTGCGTGACATTTTGAGTGAGATGGGGTCGCGGGGCACGGCGCGATCACGGGGCGATGCGCAGCGGACCCTCGATGAGTTCGACGAGATGGCTGGCCTGCGTGGCGGGGGAGATACCAGTAGTACAGGGGAACGCTCCGTATATGTGCTGGAACACCTGGCTACGTTCACAGTGACAAGAGAAACCGGTATTGTGTATCCCGCTGATGGGATGCGAAGGTTGTTGCAGCTAGAAAAAACCAACGGTGAGTATCTGTTATTTCTTTCCACTACATTTTTATTGTTTGTTTGGCTTTACCCTAAGAAAGAAAAAAAGAAAGAAAAGCTTTATTTTTCACACGAGACATGTACAGAAAAAAAAAAAAATAAACATTTAGCAGTGCATCATTTTGTCTCTGTGCTAAAAAAAGGGTTTCCAGCCAGTTTCAGACTACTATAAAGCAGTCTAACGCTGGTATTCTGCTGGAGCCTGGTAAGTGACGCGGATGCCGAGAAAATACATACAAAGTACATATTCTGCTTGTTATTACTTGATGTCGCGTGGGGCTTCGCTCCCGTCGTTCTTTATTTTGCCACTGCTCAGCACCTATTAGCCGTAGCGTGATTTTATATAACTTATATCCTTCCTCAATAAATGGGCTATCCAAGACTAAAAGAATTTTTCAAATCGGACCAGTAGTTTCTGAGATTAGTGGGTTCAACCAAACAAACCGTTCAATATTTTTTTTTAATTTATAATATAATATTAAGAATAGATATAGTTTTTTGTTATACCACGACGATGGCAAACAGGTATACGGCCTCCTTGTGCTTTGACAGCCCTTTAAAGTCACTTCCCAGAATAAGTTTTGGACACCACATTTTTTTAAAGCATTATATTATTATTTTAACATACGTATACAAATAATGGTGTCAAGTGGTCAAGGCAAAATCTTTTGCTCCTTGACACCATCTACTTATTAGCGAATGTCTACTAATAAGTCATGAGTATGATGAAATATGTTTAGATTCCTTTTAGAATCACGTTAAATGATATGCAATAATAGACGATTTTTTTAAATATTCATTTAGATAATAGCCCCCTAGACTAGTGGCAAATCGCTAAATCTATTCGAAATATTTAAATGTCACTTCAAAACATAAAAAAGAAATACCCATTAAAAAAGGTCCAAATATTAATTTATTATTAATTATGCGCTGTTATTATTTTAATTGGTTTTCTTGTATTTAATTTCAGGAATATGGAGCCAAAAGATGCAATTGTGTCTAGAGGGCCAGTGGGTCCTTGTTATGGATTATGAGACAGGAGTATGTATTCTTTCATTATTTATATATTTTAATATATATATGGTGATTTTCAATCAAATATACTCAATCAAATTTCGTCAATAAAGAATTTAGAAATACTGTTAGTATGTATAGGAAATTTCATAAAAACATTCCCAATTTTACCCTTTATGGATTTTTTTTTAGTTAACCTAAAGTTTAGGTTGAGATAGGGTAGCACATTATTTATTTATTTATTTATTCTTGTTAAGCAATACAAACTTACAGTGATGTCACCAAATCGTTTGCATGCACAATGTACAATTAATAAATTTAATTAACATAAATATAACAATAAATTTCACATACAAACATAACAATTTACATTAAAAAAAATGTTAAATTCACATATTAATTACTTAAAACTGCTGATTTTTTGTTTAACTTAGTTTTATGAATTAAATATAAATTGCATGCTGTGGTCTCCTATAAATGAAGGAGTACTCAATTGTAATACGTAAATGATTGTAACCGTGTAAATTGCAGTGTATTTTCTTTGTTGGAGATCCTAAATAAATAAAAAAAATAAAAATAAAACAATTATATATTCTTAATCCGTCACTACACGGATTAACCGTATTAAACTACTCAAGGATGCTTCTTATCTTCAGACTACCTTGTTCACAGTCAGTAATGGAGCGTTTCCCGACATCCTGGGTACATTCTCCAACAGCATTCACATCACCAGAGCCAGCGGAACTGTACAACAATGTGCTGGCTTTCGTAGTGGGGGCGCCAAGCGACTCCCCCAGCGGTCCCAGCCCTGGAGGAAGGGGAAGTGGGGCTGGCCATCATGAGGCTACTCCAAGACGGGAGCTTCACATCTTTCAATGTCATGATGTTAGTGCGCAAGCGCTTGTTGAAGAACTTAATGGGCTGAAGTAAGTATATTATAATGTCTGCCGTATTACTCCTACTAATTTATATAATATTTTACCACACTCACAAAGCGCCATCTAGTCCCAAATTAAGCAACTATGTTTGCTTGTGTAATGGGTACTAAACAACTAAATAATATACTTCTTAAATACCTACTTTTTTTTAGTAAATACATACATATTATAGATAAATTACACCTAGACACAGAACAAACAATCATGCTCATCACTCACAGATTTGTTCTGAGTGGGAATTGAACCCACGAACTCCGGCTTAGCAGTCAGGGTCAGGTTTCCTTAAACGAACAACTTTAAAGGAATCACTGATCTAAGGGATGTTAAGGTATAAATAACTATGTATTAGTTATATATTGAGAAGTTTTTCTATTAAGTTTACTTATGAAGTTTCGGACTCTGGCCTTTACTGTTGAGCAAAGAATCAGAATCAGAATAACTTATTGCGATGAATGTAGGTACAGAAATTAAAGGTGTTAAGGTTATGACAATATGATGCCTCTCCCCTCCCGTCCCAGCCTTTTTCATCATCAGCAATCCATTAAGTCCCACTGGTGGGCTCGGGTCTCCTCTCCTCTAACTAGAGAGCCTGAAAGGGTTTAGGCCATAATCCACTCACGCTGGCCTAGTGCGGGTTGGTGAATCAGACATACTCATAGAATTTCTTGTAGAGAATGTGGGTTTCCTCACGATGTTTTCCTTCACCGTTAGCAGATCGTAAGTCACTTTACTATTACATATAAATTCCACAAAGTGGAATTCACATTGGTACTGCCGGTCAGGATCGAACTCGGACCGTGTGATTTGCACGCCGGTCCCTTATCCATTCAGCCACCATCGCTTATATATATAGCGCATAGCCTTTCTCATAAGCTTTTAAATCGTCAGATGATTTAGGCCACCTCGTCAATAATGCCTATTTTCACGGACCCACTATCTATATAATAAACCAAGCCCATTTATCTGAATGCATTTGTGAATAGTGTGTTTCACGTATCGCCTACTATCCACACAAAAATGTCCTAAATAAAATTCTATAGATACAATTCGTCGTGCAACATGCACGTGCCGATTTCAACGACAAAATCGGGTACTTATTTAGTAAAATGAGCCACATATTCAAGCGACGCGTTGGAGTTTGATCAGGCCCAAAAGTTTTTTACTATGGTTACAAAGCTAATAACACTCTTTCCAATAGTAAAAATAAACAAGAAACTACAATGTTTATGAGATAAGGCACGTATCTCAATTGTCCCAATAATCTTCGAATTAATCTTATCGAGAATCGAGTTATCAATCGAGTAAGAATGCCAAGATGAGGTCAGTTTCCGCTGATGTTTTATATCAAACAGAAGTTTATTTTGCCTGCTTCGGCTTACACTCGGTGAGGAACTAAAGTGTTTGAATTACAGCAAAAAAAGTGTAAAAGTTAGCCTTAGCTTAGTTTAGCCTTAGTTAAATTTAGCACTAGGAACCACAATTTTATGGACTGAGCTGCGTTCTTTAATAAGAATTTAATATTCATCTGCTATTTAAAAACAGAATATTAAATTCTGTTTTGTACTTTTAAGAACTTAAAGGTCATCTTTTTTTGAAGCGTCTTTAAATAAAATTAATTAAATAATAATAATAGCCTTTGTTTCAGATAATTTTTGTTACAAAAATTTTTAGTTTTTAGTTTTACATCGACAACTGTATCTGTTTGTCTGTATTGACAAAGGCCTCTTCCAACTTCTTCCAATCCTCTCTTGTCTTGGCAGTCCGCGACCATTGTGAGCCTGCTAATATTTTAATTTCGTTTTCCCATCTCCTAAACTGCCTTCCCCGTTTTCTTTTCCTGTCCCTAGGATACCAACTCATGACTGTTTGGCTCCATTTCTCTATTCCTCGTACAATATGCCCAGTCCATTTCCATTTCTGTTTCCTTATGGTAAAATTAATTAAAGGCTATTGACATATATGAAATTGACAAATGAAAACCTAATTGAAATAAGTTTAAGCAATTTAGAACCTTTGATGAAGTTATTAAGGTTTGTTTTTGTGTGTGCAGGGGTGTGAGAGAAGGTGGCCCTGGTGATAATGGGCGCGACTTTATCATCGAGAGAGAAAGAGAAAGGGAGAAGGAGAATGAAACAGAAAGACCGAGAAGACAGGTGAGTTGTTGTAATACATAGGAATTAGAACTTTACGATCATAGTTGTGTGGGTGATATTCTGTATTCCTGGCAAGGTTAAGTAACATGTATAAAAGAGTACATTGTTGTTACAATTATTACTTATTTAAGAGCGTTTATACCAACAGACTGGCAAATGGCAATTTAGTGTCATAAATCGTGATTTTCAATTATATTATTACAATTTAAAAAATTTTCAAGAAATGTAAAAAGTGTGTAAAAGGTAAAAAATCATTGCGTTTACAGTTCTATTTAAATGCAAATAACACATTGGAAACTTGCAGAGCGTTGTTTTTATAGTAAAACTAGAAGTCGCGCGGGGATTCGCTTCCGTCGTTTTTTGTTTGGCCACTGCGCAGCTTCTATTAGCCGTAGCTTCAACGAGAAGTACCCCGTGATGTTATATAACCTTTCTCAATAAATGAGCTATCTAACACTAAAATATTTTTTCAAATCGGACCATTAGTTTCTGAGATTATCGCGTTCAACCAAACAAACTTTTTAGCTTTATAATATTAAAAGTGTAGATTGTACCTATCCTTGAACAATGTTATAATTAACGTACTGTTCTTTGAGATAATAAAGTTATTCAAGTTACGTTTTGTAATTTACTTTTTGATCTAATAGCATGCGAACTTTTATGCAAAATTTCATACTTTTCGGTCCAGCGTTTTTGGCTGTGTTTAGATCGGTTAGTCAGTTTCTATTTTTAGAATTTATGGATTTTCTATGACAACTCCACTAATCAAAACTACTTGAGTCACTCAACTGCGTAACACAAATATGCGGTAAATTGCAAGCAAATGTGTATCTAATCTCGATGGCATATGGTTGAGTATCTAAATACCGATATGTGTCATCAGACTACAGACGCTTTAGATAATAATCAAATGAATGATGTCGATGATTATCGTGTTGATGACGTCATGCGTGAATGACAGAGCTTCGTCATAGTGAAACATATTTTTTTAATATTAGTTTTATTATCTATAGTTAAAATACTAAAAAGTATTAGTCAGTGTATTGGGGTGTCCTATCCTATATATATGTTACTAGGATGGCGAAATGGACACTCTGATAACTTAGTGGACTGTATATGTGTTGTTTTTGTTATTTTTTGTTATTAAAATGTAAGATATTAGTAGCTAACGAAATAGCTATAAGTTAGAATAAGTATTCACGTAAAAATAGGTAGGTGCACCATTTTTATGTAACAACAGTCTAGAATAAACTCTCACTTTTACTCTATTTTACGCTTATCATTAAATACCTCTTCCAATATAGTACTAATATTCAGTGATATAACTACATGAGTACGGTTTTCAGATTATGTGACATACGGATGAACGGACGTGACGAAACTATTAAGGTTCCGTTGAACCCTAAAAACGGAACCCTTATAGGATCACTCCGTTGCCCATCCGTCTGTCTGTCCGTCTGTCAAGAATAATTTTCTCAAGAACGCATAGAGGTATCAAGCTGAAATTAATATCAAATACTCGGATGATGAAATAATAATTTAGTGTTGTGTAGCCCATTTATCGAGGAAAGTAATAGGCTATAATATAAATCACGCTAGGGCCAATAGGAGCTGAGCAGTGGCCAAATAACGAACGACGGGAGCGAAGCTTCGCGTGAGTTTTAGTTAAAGAATATTTATCATTCACTTTCTTATCTATTGGATAAACATTCGGCGATCAGTGTAACATAAAACTATGCAATTTGCGTAAACGTTATTTTACTTCAGATAAGAGCTATTATCGGTGCACTATGCAGAAACAATTATTTGTTATACAATAGAACACCGTTTTCTAGTACGTTAATAACTAGAAAATCTTGGTGATTGGGCTAATGACAAATCGGAAAGTCTTGGCAATATTTTATGTAATTCCCGACAAGAGTTTAAAACCTTGAAACAGCTTCACCAATTTCGATTAAACATGTTTCATCAGACCCATCACGATCATGTCAGCTTTTAAACAAAAAAAAATCGCATTAAATTCAGTCCATTTGTGCAGGAGGTACGATGCCACTGACAGATACACAGTCACGTCAAATCAAACTCCGCTCTTTAGGTCGGGGAGATAGAATCTTTTTGTAGTAACAGCTTGGAGTTTGGAAAATGTGCCTTTAAATCGCCGAAAAAAAAAACCGTGTCTTTTATATACAAAAACTAGTTTCAGGTATCCCATTATGTAGGAATAAAGGTATATAAGTATAGCGTAATATTGAAGACAGACAAGGAAGTGATCCGATAAGAGTTCAAGGTTCGAGTTCCTTTTAAAGGTATGGAACCTTATTAATGTAGGACAAAATAGGGGAATTTGTTTTATCAACACCGCTGATCAACACAGACAAGTAAATGTATGACAAGGACACTAGATGGCGCCAGTAGTTTTAGTTATTACAAACAAGTTGTACTCTTATATCTAATCTATATTTTATCACTTACGGATTAATATAGGCCTGTAATGGTTTCCAATAATACACGTCATAGCTTAATAAAAAATAATTAACAGTCGGTAATGAGATCATTGAGTTGCTACTGTTGCTAGGGGAGGTTTTTCAATTTTAATGAAGTATGATTGGCATGTTACTTGTTTTAAGCGACATCTAGCTTAGCATATGTGTACTATCATGTCGTAAGCAGTTGAGTAATAAATAATAAGCTGCATTTAAATCTACAGACATTAAACGACTGAACGTGTCGTGTCAGACATTTTTTTTTGTCAGCCCGGGTGGCCCTTTGTTATAAATGAGATAATACAAACTGTAAAGAAAAAGATTTTTGTCTGACACGGCACGCGTCTGATATGTTCAATGTCTGTAGATATCATCTTTTTTTTTTTTTTTTTTTTTTTTTTTTTTATTATTATAATATATAAGAACACCACTGACAGGTTCAGTGCATTTTTTCTATGTGTACTCTTTCATACAAGTTCTCACTTTTTTACTTCTCGCCCTATCATTCCGCATGTGTATCATTCTAGCAGATATCATCATTACTCCTCCAAAGATTGTGAAGGGAATTTTGCCTATTATACCACGCTGGCGGCCAGACGGTTTGGTATACCTAGGGTTAGTTTCGAATTTTCCTTTTATTCCTTAGTCACCATTTACGACACCCACGGGTTGAGATAGGGTAGTGACAATGATGTATTCTTAATCTGTCACTACACAGATAAGCTACTATTGTCAATAATCAACCATATTTTAAACGCCAGGATAGCTAGAATTTAGAATTTCAAGACAGAAAAACCCGATTCAATACCGTTTTGACGCGACCCCTGAACTCTTGCGCAACAGTCGTATGCACTTGAAGCAGATTTCTGTTTACAACTTTATAAATAATAATAATATAAAATCTGGCCGCACCTTAGTGTAGCTAGAAATCTAACATTTTATGATCTTGAATACGCATGCCGAAATTTGAATAATAATAACATTTAGATACTTTATTTATGAGATAATATATCACAAATACGAGTATGTGTAGTTGTTATGAACAAACGGAATGCGGATTATATCGTGCTATCTAGAGATAAGTTGGCCCAGCTTGCGGACACGTTGTATGACAGTCCGCGAGAAGCGGTGCCGTAAACATGTCGCGCCTGTATCATACGTTTACGAAGCAGCAATGGGAGGCTGTTCTTGTCGTGAGTCATATGTTTTGACATAAAATAAAGTGCTATATCTATTTAACCATCATCTTTAGACTGAAGACTTTAAATAACGAACCACAAACGATCGCAGGCGGTCCGAATTCGAGATCCGACTAAAACTCATCTTCTGCTTTACGAAAGCTTTCGTATCCATCACAGACTAAACTCATGTTGTCTCTATTTCAGCAAATGTCCGCGCAGTTAGGCCGTGGGGAACGCGGTGATAGAGGTGGTTCTGGTGGTGAAAGGGATGACGCATCATCTACGGGATCCGAACGACTTTACGAGCAAGATATCGCTATACTAAACCGCTGCTTCGATGACATCGAGAAGTTTATCGCAAGATTGCAACATGCCGCTGCAGCATCAAGAGAATTGGAGCGACGGAGAAGATCGCGAGGTGGGAGTAAACGAGCCGCTGGTGCTGGTGAAGGAATGCTTGCAATGCGCACCAGACCCCCTCCAGAACGTGACTTCGTAGATGTGTTGCAAAAATTCAAGCTATCATTTAACTTATTGGCAAGATTGCGCGCTCATATCCATGACCCTAATGCACCAGAATTGGTACATTTTCTCTTCACACCGCTGGCGCTGATTGTGGATGCAGCTCAAGATGCAGCTGATGGAAGGCTTCCTTCACGTGTGGTTCAGCCACTACTGACTCGAGATGCACTGAATTTACTAGCCAACTGTGTCACAAGTAAAGAGACAGAATTATGGCATTCACTTGGAGATGCTTGGCTCATACCCAGGTATGTTTTCGCATTGTATATAATTCCTAGATATTATTAATATTAGACTACCCGTCAGCGGCTTCTTTGCTCCCTCGACCAAGGGGCTTACTCTGAATTTCGACATTCAACTTAGTCGGTTTTGATTTCACTGTCAAATGTTTGAAAGTGACAATTTCCTTACATTTGACAGCGATATCAAAACCGACGAATGTCGAAATTCAGAGTAAGCCCCCAGGATTGATCTATTGTTGCGCAGATTCCTAGATAAGTAGATACTTTTTAAAAAGCGTCTGGGTAATCTATTACATAGCTGAAAAGAACATGACTAGACGTAACGCGAGAGTAAGGAGGATTTTATTGAGTTCTCGCCCGTATTTATATATTTAATGTCAATAAAATTTGAATATTGTATGAACAGTTATTTATAATGAAGTGTTAAAATATCTATAAGTACTCGTAATTGACGAAAAACGTTTGGCCATAAGCCTTCCTGTCCACCATTATCAATGTATATCTGCCCTTTATCGGCCCATATCACACGATATCTACAACACATAAAGACAATTTTAATCCATAGACACTAATGTAAATTATTTTGTTTATAATCCCCAAATTGATGCATTCCATGAATTCGTTTGCGGCTGACGATAAACCGGCAATATTGTGAAGAGATTATATTTATCACTTCTATTTGAATATGTCATAAAAAGAGGCCAATAATATATGAGAATTTATTTTTGGCGTTTATCATGGCTTAGGTACTCACCATATAATTCACAACCACGCATCGGCCGGACCGTATCATACGGCTTTTTACATTATTTCTAAGGTTAAAGAATCGCCTCAGTGGCACTGTGTGAAGAGTCATACTACTGTAGAGGTCCCAGGTTCGATTCCTGGGTCGGGCAAAAAAAAAAACGTTTTTTATTATGCCCAGAAAGTAGATATCTTCATTAGGTAATTATATATACCTACTTAATACTATAAAGCTGAAGATTTTGTTTGGTTGAACTCATTAATCTCAGGAAGTACTGGTTCGAATTAAAAAGATCTTTTAGTGTTGGATAGCCCATTTATTGAGAAAGGCTACAGCCCCCGCTACAGTGGAATATTAAATGGGTTGTTATTTTTTATTATTTAACAAAGCCGACAATTTGAATGACACTGACTAATAAATATCAAAAGCTGTAGATTCAGTAAACAGAACATTTAATTTAACGTAAATTAAACAGATAAGAGATAAAAGTTAATGACGCTGTACAGTTTCAAGGACAATTTAATTCATCGTGAAATTTGTAAGCGTGTTCTGAGGTATCACATGATCCAAGGGCTGGCCTCTACCTGGGGCAACGCATTAGCCTTGCTATCCAACGCGGTAATGTGGCTAGCCTTTTGGGTACGTTTCCTCAGGAATCTGATCTTAATCAGATATTCTATTTATAGGAATTTCCTGTAAATAGAGTATCTGCTTCTTTTTTCTTTTAATAGGTTAGCTGTGTATGTTTTTAATTTATGTGTAAATATTTTATTGAATAAATGTTTAATATATTTATTTAATTCATCAACAACAAAATATTATTATTAAAAAAAAATGTGATCAATCCCAAGAAATAATATATTAATAATAGATTTCTCTTTGTCTTGAAAGAACTCTATGCTAATTATTTTTTTAATTTTTCATTTTCAGGGAACAATGGAAGACTGCAATTCCACCATACCAGCCTGTGTTTATGGATGGTTGGAGCCCTGACTATCAGGTGGACGACCAGCCTTTGAGAAGGTACGATTTATTTCTATAACACACATTTACGTCCGCACGGAAATTTTAATCTTAAGCTACATAGAACTAGGTTTGAATTTGCCATGTGAAATTTCTGGCTATAGTATCTTTTTATTTTTGTATGTGATATCCAATTTTAAGTGATTGTCTTAATTGTTTTATATTATTATTTGTCTACTGAGCACAATGTTAAATGAAACATAATTATCTAGAGTCATGATAATGTCATAAGTCCTAAAATTGCGTGCACCAGACGTCCAACTAGCAGTTAAAATAATTATCGCTTGTGGTCATCAGATTCACACGATTTTCGCCTTTCGATAAACTGGATATCTTGTTGGCATATATTAGGGTATATCGTAGGTGATTTTTGTCGTATTGTGTATGTATTTGTTACATGTTAATGTGTGTGTAATATCATATTTCATCAGATCATAAGTCAAAATTACCGCATCCAATTCACGCGATTTTTGCCTACAAGTGAAAATTTTATGAGCATTATATTTGTAATGTGTATGTGTTTGTGCATGTAACATGTTATATGTTTGTGTGTGTGTGTCTATGTGGGCTGTAGGTCATCTCCGCGTCGTAGCTCAGCGGAGCACCGCGGGGCGGAGGGGGCAGGGCCTGAACGCTACGAGCGCTACGAACGGGACGAACCTGACCTCTACGGCGAACAGTACGCGCCATACCCAACGCACCCGAGGTAATATTTATGCTTTTGTTTGTTGTATGTTTAATGTCCCACTGCTGGGCTTGGGTCTCCTACTGTATCTAGACAGCCAAGAGGGTTAAGAGACTCCCCACACTAGCGTCTTTCGAGCGTAGTCGCCGTGTCAGCGTCCGCACAGCGTTAACGCGACGTCGACGCCGCGTTGACCGGCTACTAAACGCTTTCCTGGCGTCGCGTTAGCCCGGGGCGTTCGGCAGGCGTCCAGCGCTAGCGTCACGCCACCGCAGCGTCGACGTCGCGTCGATGCTGTGCGGACGCTGACACGACGACGACGCTCGAAAGACGCTAGTGTGGGGGGTGTCTTAGGCTATAATCCACATACGCCTAGTGCGGGTTGATGGATCAGACCAAATGATATTGTATGTTAAAAACCAATAGTATGTTTTTAACATACAATATCATTGGATCAGACATACTTCAAGGGTTTGTGGGTGTGTATGTTTAAATTCTTAATTAATTATAATATCTACCTATAAATGTGTTGTCAAGTGCATAACTTGAGAAAAACAGGAACAATGTGGTATCCTAAATTCTGTTACATGAGTGCATATAAAAATGCACCAAAATAATACGGAAATAGGATACAAATTTAAATAATCACATTGACGTTAATGTCGTTTCAGGAATGCAAGAGCAATGGGTCGCGATGACTCAGGATCACCAGCATCATCACCTGATAGAGAACAGGTGTACCGTACAGAAAGAGACGAAGGTCAGTATAATATAGCATCATGATTTTTTTCTCGAAGGGGTAAGCAGAGGTGTGTCACATTAGTCAACTATATTGTCCTAATAGGTGAAAGCATAGGGGTAAGGGTATTTTTTTTAACTATCAAGATCGGCACTTGTTTGGTTTATAGCAACAAACTCTGTCCCATTCGGATTTTACAACAGTAAAAAACGACACAGGTCTCCTCCAAAGAATGTGGTGGGAATGTTGGTCCAGTGGTTAGTGACCCGCGGCCTGACTGCTAAGCCGTAGGTCGTGGGTTCGATCCCTACCCAGGACAAATCTTTGTGTTATGAGCATGATTATTTGTTTTGTGTCTGGGTGTAATTTACCTATAATATGTATGTATATACAAAAGAAAATGTATTTAAGTAGTATGTCAGTTGTTTAGTACCCATAACACAAGCAAAAATATATGCTTAATTTGGGACTAGATGGCGCTGTGTGAATGTGGTGAAATATTATTATATTACTATTATTAATGTAGCCTACAATAACAAGCTGGTCTAACGAGTTGGTATAGTGTTTGTTTTGAATTTTCCTTTTCAAGTGCTCTTGTCTGCATAAGGTTACTTCCTTAGTCGCCGTTTAGAACACTCATGGGTTGAAATGGGGTAGTGACATTACCTATTCTTAATCCGTCACTTCACGGACGTTTTTCAGCCTAAATCAAAGCAATTATATGTTTTATCTCAAAATGTTTCTTTCTACCCCAATTACTTGCAATAGATTATATATTAACAACCAATATGAATAAATTTCCAGATGACCTAGGTGAAGCTTGGGCCCGAGGTGTGTCCGCACGTGGTGGACGTGTGGTACGTGTGACGTATCCCAGAACAGCAAACAACGACAAAGAGCTGACTGTAGTACGTGGAGAGTACCTTGAGGTAAGCATTATGATCTGGTTGAACTATACCTTCATGCTACGATTCTACATGCCAGATAATTACCTCCGAAATAGGAAGCACGATCTGTTTGCTGTTCCTCCCAGTCGCACAGTAGCACGTGCTCAGTCACCCATACCTCGCACACTTAGTGCACTCAACAGGCTCCTGGATTCTAGCCCAGAGTTTGACTTGTTTGTGGACGGATGGTCGAAGATATTATCTGTATGTCTGTCGTATTGCGAGATTGAAGTATGCATGTGGTGCCCTTGAATTTTGCTATTTTATTGTTTTTATTTTTGTTGTGTGTAATTTGTGTTTTAAGTTTCTTTTTTTTTTATTCTTTGCAATATCTTTAATTATTGTAATTGGTACCTTATACCGTTGTAATTAAAGTAAATAAATAAATAAATAAATACCTGTCGTACACATGTCAGTGTTATCTATATCTATACAAATATCATCATCAGCATTCCATTAAGTCCCACTGCTGGGCTCGAGTCTCCTCTCCTCTAACCAGAGAGCTGAGAAGGTTTAGGCCATAATTCACTCACGCTGGCCTAGTGCGGGTTGGTGGATCAGACATACTCATAGAATTTCTTCTAGGGTATGTGGGTTTCCTCACGATGTTTTCCTCCACCGTTAGAAGATGGTAAGTCACTTGACTAGTACGTATAAATTCCACAAAGTGAAATCCACATGAGTACTATTGCAGCTATAGTTTTATTGACGATTTTTTTTTCTTTATTAGATTGTGTATATTATTTCAGGTACTGGATGACTCACGTAAATGGTGGAAAGCGCGCAACAGACGTGGCGTCACCGCGCACGTCCCCCACACAATTGTAGCGCCGGCGCTGTCACCACCGTCATCGCCACATTTGTACCCTAACCCCATCTACACGCACTACCAGGTATGTAGCTTTCATGTTCATGAATGTGCCAAAGCTGGTCTTTTGCGACCGCCGAAGGTTAAGGTTGGTTAAGGCCGAACTTATTTATTATTCTGATGGAGGTTTTATTTATTATTTAAATTTGATTCGATTAATCTATGACTTTCTTGATATTAATTCTTTGTTCTTGTTGTAAAATTCCTTTTCTTGTAACTAGCTGCCTTTTTTTAATAATATTTATTATGATAATACTCTGCAAATAAATTCTTATTTATAGTCTGGAATAGCATGAAAGCTACTTTTTACGACCATTCTACGCGGCCGTAAACTAAAACAAAAATAAAAACGACTATTTTTAAAGGGTGTTTCACAAGGGTTGGACATGGGCCCATTCTTTAGGGTGTTTATTTTTTTGAAAGATGAAACGTTATTTTTGATTGTTTAGGTGCAGGACGGTGGCGCTGGTGGACATGGCTCAGGAGGCAGCAGTCCCACTGGTGCGGCTGGTAGGGCGGGCGGTGGTCAAGGGGCGGGCGGTCCGGGGGGCGCGGGTGGCGCCGGCGCCGATTGGGTGCGGCGTGAGCGCCTCGGCAAGAAGGGCGAATTCCGCTACTTCTAGCGGCGCCTATAATGTACCAAAGTGCCGCTAGTACCGGCGCCCCCGCAACCCCTGCGCTTGTGTGTGTGCGTGTATGTGTATGCTCATGTGGTGGTGGTGTGGGGAAATCCCCCCATGCCTCACAAACACCGCTTCAGTCATCGTTCGTGTTCGTTTTACTGTTAACAACGATCCTTAAAGCTCGTTCGTTTGAGATGTGCGCAAACGCAGACGTGTCGCTCGTGACGTTCGTGTATATAGCATGAGACTGTTCTGCGACACACGCAACATATCATACAAGTCTGATTTAAATTATTTACTTTGTAAATGTATTCCGTATCGTACAATATGGTGGAGTAGCTAGTGCTTCGCCGCTGCAACTATATACGTAGCGATGTGCCGAAACTCGCTCATAGTATCCATATGTATTTTAAATTATTATATTGTGAGTAGAATCGCAAATATATTAAAATCTAATAAATTATCTATATCTAGATATGAGAAATGTAAAAAGATAAAAGTATATTTGCATATTGTTAATATATTGTAAGCGGGACGGCTGCGACCGCTCCGATCAGATAATGCTCCGTGTTTGTACCTACTATACTATTAAATTCATTTTTTTATTCAAACGTGGTGTTGGTCTGTTTGTCTTATCCCCTACCTATCCTCCTTGCTATCTGTGCAATTATTACTTATCAAAAGAGCGGTCATCAATCAGTCTGTATTTGTTTTAAGCGCCGCCGGGTGCATTGCTTTGATACCCAACCTGCGCCGTTGTGTGGCGCCTCGTGTTTGTTACTTGTGTGTGCTTAAGCTTCAATTTAGATGTTTTGTTTGTGTGTGTAATTATGTCAGGGTAAGTGTGCTAATATTTTTCGTTTTCATTATGTAATTAGTAAGTTTGAATTAATTTTGGTTAGTAGTTTTATAGCAACGCATTTTCATTTAATTCTTAATAGTCTTAAAGACTGGCCTGTTGGTCTAGTGGTTAGTGACCCTGACAGCTAAGCCAGAGGTTGTGGGTTCGATCCCCACCCAGGACAAATCTTTGTGTGATGAGCATAAAGGTTTGTTCTGTGTCTGGGTGTAATTTATCTATAATATGTATGTATTTACACAAAAAAATGTATTTAAGTAGTATATCAGTTGTTTAGTACCCATAACACAAGCAAATATAATAGCTTACTTTGGGACTAGATGGCGCTGTGTGAATGTGGTAGAATATTATTATATTATATATTATATACAGTTTTACAATTACATTAATAGTTAACCTGTGTCATCCCATGAACGTACAAAGGCAATATAATTTAAATGATTTGCTTTTCAAATCAAATACTTTATTTGCCATAAATAGGGTACATACATATAGGTGTTATAAATAGTCTTAGTGGCATTATCCTATTTAGCCATTAAAATAGCATGCAAATTTAAAATTACACAGGAATTTAACAAATGTCATAATAAATACCTTCATTGTTGCAACATATTCTGCAACGATCAAACTTATGTTATCATCATTTCAACCCATAAACGACCTGCCGGGCACGGTTCTCCTCTAAAAAATGTGGAGAGAATTCAGCCTGCTATACCTCGGTGGCCAGATGGGTTGACATAGGGTTTATTTAGAATTTTCCTTTTTCGCAGTGCTCTTGTCTGTATCTTACTTCCTTAGTCACCTTTTACGACACCCACGGGTTGAGATGGGGTAGGGACATTATGTATTCTTAATCCGTCACTATATAATGATAATAAACTAGACTATTTAGAAGTAAAATTTTAAAAAGAACCACAATTTTGCGTGTCAGCAAAAAACTTATGATGACTAAATTGAAAATCTCAAATGACTTCAGATTTAGATTTTTTTTTTTTAAACAACACCCGCACTAGGTAACAAGCCCTGTGTCGCGGGGAGCTTTACAAACATGCAAATAACGGACACAAAGTACACCCAGACTCGAAACAAATATCTATGAATCACACAAATATTTGTCTCGTGTGGGAATCAACCCACGTCACCCAGCACAGCGATGTAATGGCGACGCAACCACCTTAACCACTGCGCCACGGTGACAGTCAATTTTATATCTATTCAAAATATTAGCACCTAGATTTATGACAATTCTCTAAATATATTTTGTCGCTTCATCATAGGTATACTTTTCTTTGTGGTGAGAAGTATCTTCGGTACTTTTAAAAGGGTTAGATACACAGAGACACATTTCCAACACGCAGATGCCCATGACTTTTAATTTTAATTTATATTTCTTCATTATTATCGCTCACTATGAAAGTATGTTTATGTTTTAGTAAATTTTCTATCAAAGTTCAAAGTGTTAAACATTTAAAAGCATCATTAATTGGTCTTCTTTCATTTTTTGTGTATCATTTTCATATTATACAGTTTTAAGTGTGTATCAGTTTTGTGGTTCTAATTTGGTTGATCTGACGTTTCTTAAAATAGCGGATACTGTGTTTCTGGGAGTATTATAATATCTAGTCAACTTAAATTTAAGGATAATTTATTTTTAAATTAGATCTGGTTTACTAGGTATACCTTCTGTTTAATCTAGCAGAATCTTTTCAATTTATAGTATTTTAGTTAACTGTTTGTACGTATCTAAAAGGACAAATGCGGCAACTGTTTGTCCAATTACATGATTAATATTTGTGAAACCTTTCTTCTGAAAATACTGAGCAGAAACTACTTTAGACAGGTGAATTTAAAATCTTTGCCAAATGTTTGACTTTTATATTATTATACGGGACAATCTCACCCAAACTCTCATCACTGTGAGTCCTGTAAGCCAGGATTATCAATGAACCCTTGCGAACATCAAGACACTTGAGAGTCCCAGAGAAAACCTAACCTAATGTCTTGGTACCTGCAACGGATTTAATTAGAAGTGAGTTGGAGGAGTTAGATAGAAACTTTCCACTTCACTCCATAGCAAAGCGGGAGACGAAATTCATCTGTAAAGGATTAAACTCAGAAAGCACCACGCCAAATGTTTGATTATCTGTAAATATCACCACGTACTAATGTTTATTACAGAGAAGCAAGCAGCTCCTACACCCCCTCCACCACAGCCACCACCGCTCCCACCCCCACCACCACCGGTAACACCGCCAGCACCACGAACTGACACATTAAAATGTAAGTATTTACTCTTAGTTTAAAAAAAACAGAGTTATTAACAGTATTGACAATCATCATCATCAGCAACTCATTAATGTCCCACTGCTGGACTAGAGTCACTTCTCTATCTAGAGAACTGAAAGGGTTTAAGGCCATAATTCACACTCGCTGGCCTAGACTACGGGTTGATGGATTTGACATACCATTAGAATTTTTCGTAGGACATGTGGGTTTTCTCACAATATTTTCCTACTTATCTATTGACAACATTTAAGTTGTTAATTTTAAATTCAGCATTTTTTACTACAAATTAGATAAAACTATGTACCTATGCGTGTTGAAAGTGAAGAAGTGGATTGGATCTGAGTTATCAAGTTACATTGTTATCAAATTGCAGTGTGGTATTAGTGGATCTATCATGTGATAGTAGACATAGTGGACATCCATCACTTCGTACATACATTCACACATACAAACATTACACACATTAACACACAGAACACTGGTGGATCAGTCTCCTGGCTGCTCTGAACCCAAGACCCCGTCGAAGAGTCAGTGGACACACAACACGTCATATATGCTACTACAACTTTTGTATTTTGTTTTTGTAAATGAGCTCTATGAAGGCTCTAACAACATTTTGAGGTGTCTGCAGATAAGATTAATTAATTATTACGACAAGAATTATTAATTATATGCTTAAAAATCTGTCTCCCCCTGATAAAATCACGAACTCTGTGTTATCACATGTTATTAATATTTTATTTTTTCAGCACAACGGTCGATGAACAGCACTCAAGGAGACTTGAATGAGGAGCTGAAGTTAGTGTTGCCTCAGATCACACAGCGCCGGAATAAACTATTTGATATTAAGAAGACTCCTGATATATTTATTGACCAGGTCACTTTTTACTTACTACACTTTAGTTCTCTACGGCTTCTATGATACGAAAACCGACTACTGCGCCAGATACTCTCGGTTCGATTCCCAGAGTCAGCAGTATGATAGGATGTTGTTAAAATTTCTATAGCGTAATAAACAAACGAGGAGGTTGTAGAAATAGTGGAAGAAGAACGACAAATACTAAGATCAATAGAGAATAGAAGAGGAAAGTTAATTGGTCACTTGATACGAAACGACGACTTCTTTAAAACAATAAAATTGAAGGAAAAATAGTAGGAAGGAGAGGCCTAGGAGAAGTTTCATCCAGCAAGTGAAGGAGAAAGTGGGAGTTGTGTCGTATCAAGAAGTGAACAAAATAGCAGAAAATAGAGAAGAATGGCGATTGCTTCACCGACAAGAAGAGAGAAAGAATTCTTAGTATTACTCATAGACTGAATTTATAACCAGTAAACTGCAATCACGCTTTATTATGCTTCTATCCTTTTCTTTCACTTAGACCCTTCATTTGCAAGAGCGAGATATTCCACCGCTCGTCGATTCCGCCGCGTGTGGTCGCACCCCCACTCTCTTTCTCGCTCTAGTAAATGTTGTTTAAGTAATGTTGATGAGGCCAGATGACCCTTAGATATATAGGCTTAAAAAAGACATTGATACTGTGTGTGTTGATTAATTATATTAATATTAATAATCTTACAATTATAGAAGTCGAATCCCGAAGAAGTGGTGGAATGGCTAGAGGCGAAAGGTTTTGGCAAATCAGCGCAAAAGGCACTAAAGATGCCTGGCCACCAGCTCTTCAACTTATCCAGGATCCAGCTGGAACAGGTGTTGGGTACAGATGAAGGCAAGAGACTGTACAGTCAGATCCTCGTCCAGCGCAACGTGTCTGGGGTGAGTCGACATCCCCTCTTCGACAATCATAACGGTGAGGCCGAACACACAACCACTATCATCATTGTCACGCCGGGGTTCCCTCATCAGCATCAGGCCAGCTTTACCCTCGCTAGTACTAGTGTTATCCTCCCGAGTCGTTCACTCTTGACAGAGTGGTCGTGGTTTCATGACTACGATGGCTATGGAGCCCGCGCGATGCACCTGCGCTTGTCATAGTCTTCTGCGTTACGGGAAAATAGGAATAATAATGGTGGTTTGTTTTGCAGTTTTTTCTGTCTGGTCAGCGTGGTATAGTAGGCTAAAGTCACTCCACATTCTTTGAAAGAGTCCCGTGCCCAGCAGTGGGACGTTTATGGGTTGAAATGATGATGACTATCACCTAGACAATGTTTGTAAAACTAAAAGTGCACCGTACAGGGGCCCGATCTAATGGTAAGCCGATGGTCTCATTCGACAGATGTGATTGGCGTACTAAGTCAATCGCGCCATATTGCCTGCCTGTGATTGGTCGATATTAGTCCATCGGTCTGCTATCGATGGGTATAATGCAGCAGGATCAAGTGTAAATATAGTTCAGTGGGTTTTACTGTCTGAGATTCGCAGAAATGTGATTCTGCTACCGAGTCGGGTTTGCTTTCCAGTTTGGTCACGTAAGAAAAGACGGAGTATACCTAATAGTGATGTACCTGCCTAAGATGATGTATATTATAAAGCCTGGTACCCATAACCAAGTTAATTCTTATCTTAGGTACCAGTGTTCAATAATTATTTATGTCATGTATACATATATATAGTCTGTTTTTGTGCCAAAAAAAAAGTTTTTAATATTTTTTAGGAAATAAAAAAAAAATTATTCTATTAACAAATAAAAAAACATTAAATATTTTTATTACTTTTTCAGTACAAAACGACATCAGCATCAGAACTACAAAGTATTCTGCGCAAAGCCCGCGAAAAGGTCGAAGTCTCGTGATCAAGACGCAGTCACAGGATGATGACAACTCTGAGTCCGATGACAGTGACACCACCGCATGTTGACAGCAAACACTTACTCTAATAGTGACAATATTATATTATTCCTATGACAAACCTAATTTGTACTAATTTATAATTACCATTAAATTTATTTTATTTTGTTATTGTGACTTTTATTGGTTCAGTGGTGAAGTGGAAGTGTGTACGACGGGGTTTTGCGTCGATTCACACCACGAGCTGTTCACCCTACGGTATGGATCGGGAAGGTTGCTTGAAGTCGTCGTTTCAAACTGCTTACCTTCAGGCGAGCTGTATGTTTGTTTGCCACTGGCATCCTGGTATAAAAAAAATAATTGCCAGAAAGGAGTAGAAGTATAGGAAAGTCCGATTCGGTGCGAACAGATGGTCCAACTCTAAGCTATCGAGATTAAAAGAATAATATTTTCCTAATATTCGAATAGTTTATATATTCGTTTGCATTTTATTAGTATAGATTCGTCTATAATTTACCTTGTTTAAATAGTAGAAAACACAATGAGATACGTATGGGCTCAAAAAAATATATTAATTATTTTTTTTCTGGATTCGACCCTCAAATATGTACGAATGGGCTCTCAATAACGTGTCGAATCTACAACTTTTAACGTAAGGTCAAATTTTTAGAGTCGAATGGGCCCGTAGCCTAAACAGACTAATACAATCCATAATTAAAAAAAAATTGCTGCCTCCATATTTTCTCCCCGCTAATGATTTATGACCCCGTGTTGGGTCGTGAACCACAGTGTCCTAGAAAGATAGCATCTAAATAGATACGTAATATGTGTGTATAATATATAAAGTAATTAAATTAGTGATAACATTCATTGTAGTGTGCAAATTCAATCACATCAACATGGACTCTGTTAGATATAAAATAAGTTATTTTCTTTTTATTTACTTGTGTTATTTGACAAATTGTGAACTAAATCTCAATGATGGTAAGTAGATATTTCAGTCAAAATTAATCAGCTTGTCTTTTCCATTATTTTATCTCTTTGTCTTTTAGTAGTTACATGGAACGTGCCGTGTCAGACAAAATATTATTTTTTCTAAAGACTTTGACAGTAGACGTAATACAAATTGTATAAAATAATAGTTTTTGTCTGATACGGCACGTGTCTGAAGCGTTCCCTGTCTATAAATATATATATACGTACCTTGAAAAGTTTACAGACAGACAAGAATCAGAATAAGAATTTCATTTTACACGTGTAGTTACTTTTACATTGTCGTTTAAATCAGAATGGATTCAAGTTAATTTGGGTCAATTGAAGATATTCTGTTGACGGTATTTCTGACATCTTATATTTTTAAAATCAAATCAAGAATCAATAAATTGTATACAATGTGTAAGCAAAAATGTAATAACTGAAGAAAAAATATTTAGTTACGCTTCCAAATTTATTTTGCATTAAAATGCAAACAAAAATAAAAATTTAACAATTGATTTTAACCTTTAGGTTATTGTACCTACTCCTGTTTTTGTTTGATAATGTAGCCTCAATAAATTTATATATTAATAAAATATAGTATAAACACAGTGAGTATCTTCACTGGTACCGCCTGGACCGGTGATGTACTCGTATATGCACTTTCATACACAAATTAACTGGTGATTTTAAGTATGTTCTGAATTCTCTCCAGTTCATCCCTGATTATATAAAAATATTTTATTCTAGGGTCT
This sequence comes from Laspeyria flexula, assembly GCA_905147015.1. Lineage (NCBI taxonomy): Eukaryota > Metazoa > Arthropoda > Insecta > Lepidoptera > Erebidae > Laspeyria > Laspeyria flexula. Next base: position 1,973,972 of record LR989974.1, read on the forward strand.
CCTTGTGTTAGCAAGGGCATCACCGGCACCTGTGTTTCTGTCTACAGATGTCCTATGGCTGCTAACACCTATATATTTGTAAGTTTTCGTGCAAGTACGATACTGACGGCGATTGTCATCATGACGTCAGTGATGTCCACCACTGGACATAGGCCTAATTTTGGATAACAATACAATATTATATTTATGGAATGGAGATGATCTGATGATGGAATTGAAAGATGGCCATTGAAAATTTGTTATAATACCAATTAGCGACTAATTCTGGGAGAAAACAGATCTTCGCTAGGTGCCTTAGTTTTTGAGATATAAATGTGGCCAAGCTGGGGAGACTCTCCCCAGATCGGCCAACTAAAAACGCTTAAGTTTTGAACCATTAAACGACTAATTCTAATATCTGGCGACTAATTTCGACAAATAGCGACTAACTAATATTATTATTATTATTATTATTATATCAGTTGTTTAGTACCCATAACACAAGCAAATATAATTGCTTACTTTCGGACTAGATGGCGCTGTGTTAATGTGGTAGAATATTATATTTATTATATTATATATTATATTTAAGTAGTATATCAGTTGTTTAGTACCCATAACACAAGCAAATATAATTCCTTACTATGGGACTAGATGGCGCTGTGTGAATGTGGTAGAATATTATTATTATTATTATTATTAAAATCCCCGATGGTGGCTAAGCCATTTTCAGCCACACCTTAAATCCTTATTATGTGTGACTTAAGTTGGCAATAAGTTGGAATTAAGTTACATACACCTTTGTGCATTGTATATCTCTAATATTGGTTGTAATTTATTTTTGTAGCTCAATGCTGGGATAAGGGAGGCTAGTATGCCAGAGTTTCCTGAAGTTTGTTCTTACAAAGAAGGAATACCTATTGTTTGTTGTTTAGATTGTAATATCACCGATACAGAAGTGTAAGTGAATTCAAATAATACGTACCTATCTAATTTTAACAGTTTACTCAGTGCACAAACAGTATCATTATAAAAAAAAAAATTGATGCAAAGATAGCTTTTCATATATATCATCTATGCTTTTTTTTTATTTATTTGATTTTATTTCATATTTATATAATCTATGCTCGATGCTCCTTAAAATCATTATCATTTATTCGCTGCAAAAGGGATTTATTTGAATTGAATTGTAGAACTATTTGATACTATATACAGAGTATACAGGGTGGAATTTTATTGAGAAAGTAAATACTGAAAATAGATAATTTTATTTTACTTATTTTTTTGTTTGTTTTAAATTAATTATTTCAGATATAAGAATATTGTGACCGACTTCGCTGGCAATCTTATTAAAAAAGTAGGCCCTAAAGCACAAGACAGTAAGTATACAATATTTCATATACATACAATACAAATAATACAAAATCAAGCCCTAGAAATGTAAAGGAAAAAATTATGAAAGGTAATCGATCATCCAAATGTCTTTGTTGTCTTAATTGGGCAAAGGCGAACTGTTCGATGATTTCAAACTCAAGGATAGACTAACACATTTCTATGAATTTCGACATCGATTTATTCGGAGTAGATAACATTATATATGAAAAATTATATATTATTTATTTAAGTATATTAATTCGTGTCCTAAAATCCGTGTAGTGACGGATTAAGAATACATAATGTCATTATCACTACCCTATCTCAACCCGTGGGTGTCGTAAAAGGTGACTAAGGTAGTAACCTTATGCAGACAAGAGCACTGCACGAAAAGGAAAATTCAAAACAAACCCCATACCAACCCGTCTGGTCAACGTGGTATAGTATGCTAAATTCGCTCCACATTCTTTGGAGGAGACCCATGCCCAGCAGTGGGACGTTTATGGGTTGCAATAATGAAGTATAATTATTATTATTAATTCAGTTCTGGATTGTATTTACAGAATGTTTGGATTACTTTCAATATCTTCCGTATAGATGTCGCGGTTCTCAATATGTTCGAGCGGTAATAATGTTCAATGGACGATGTTATGAGATAGGTTTGGATGGTGCTCTCGGAGTAGGAGGTCGTTCTGCCGAGCGATGGGAGTTTAAACACATGGCAAGTGGTTCTTTTTAATTGTCTTTAAAAATGAAGGTTCCTTATAACTTCGACCTATGTATATAGAATGCGATGGTGGCTGAATGGATAAGGGACCGGCGTGCAAATCACACGGTCCGAGTTCGATCCCAACCGGCGGCAGTACCAATGTGGATTCCACTTTGTGGAATTTTATATGTACTAGTCAAGTGACTCACCATCTGCTAACGGTGAAGGAAAACATCGTGAGGAAACCCACATACCCTAGAAGAAATTCTATGAGTACCTATGTCTGATCCACCAACCCGCACTAGCGCAGCGTGAGTGAATTATGGTCTAAACCCTCTCAGCTCTCTAGTTAGAGGAGAGGAGACCCGATCCCAGCAGTAGGACTAAATGGGTAGCTGATGATGTATATAAATCAATATAAGCATTGTCCAATTAGTCAAATATTAAATTTGGTGATTTTGAACATTTCCGGTATAGAGGCAATAGTCTTCCGAACAGTGCATGGCATTCTCAGCATTTTGATATTGCTTGATATATGCCTGTAGGCATTTAGACAGTCAACTGTAAAAAATATTACCCAAACTAATTTTCTTCTTATTGAATTTCTGCAGGCGCTGCTCGGGTTTGGAGATACTCAACAGACCGCTGAGTGGCTCTGTGGAGGTACCGTCATCAGCGAGTGGTTTATCCTAACAGCAGCACATTGTGTCTACTCTACTGCATTGTAAGTTTTAATAGATTTCTCGTTGATTTATATGAATGTGTGAGTCTGCTTGAGTATGCCTAATTGCCTAATCTGACCGCGCCGTTCTCTTCTACTAGAAAATCTCGTAATTCGAAGTCCAAATCTATTTCTGTCGAGCGCGTTGCACGTTCCACTGTGTAAGGAACTAGCAGTATACAGTGAGAGAATCCGCGAGGACATTTTATTTATGTATTTATGTAGAACAAATAATGTACAGGTTAAACTTAATGCCATATAGCATTTTCCAACAGCAAACTTAGGGTGAGACAAGCTATGAGTAGACCTGGTGCATTCTCAGAAACAGTGGAAGGTAAAAAAATGTTTTGGTTGTAAGTTTTTCTGATTAGGTGGCATTTAGAATTTATTATTGTATGACTACCGATGTCTGCCCGTTCACGACTTTGCCACTGTGAGTGGCAGCTAAGCGCGAGGCGGCGAGCGTTATGATTAAAAGTATAAAAATGTTTGAAGCACGCCACGAGACGCCGCTCAAAGCGAAAACGCGCGCGGTTTTATCTGAGCGAATCGCTACAGCGCGGCAGCGGCGCGCGGTGTGGGGAGCGGCAGGAAAAAATGTTCATTGTAATGTGTGCGACGCCACGATTCAGAGTGGCGTGGACAGCAGTGTAGAAGGGACGTACTCAGCGGCGTAGCTGAAAACAAAACAAAATTGACGATTTTGGGGCGGTAATGGATACCGCGGCTTTTTATCACCGAAATTTAAAAAAAAAAATATTTATAATATATATGATAATTACCTGTATTTTATTTACATTTACCTCAAAGTGAAAAACAAAACAAGTGAAAAAAAAATTCTGGATTGGTGACTACCCTTTTAGATCTGATGTGCTGTTATAAATATATTTAGGTATATGTGCTGCAGAATATTTATAATCAAAGTTTTCACACTCATTCTTGTGTACTCATAAAATTTATCTGGATATTTTCTGTAATCTTTGTACAGGTCACGAAATTCGCCATTTAAATATCGATCTTTATTCAGTTCGTGTACTCCTTCTCTCATATTAAGAATATCTTATTTTAAAAATGTACTGCTTTCTAAACAGAGAAGGGATAATTTTGATAACGCCATGATTTTGAGCACATTTTGACTACCTAAATACGTCCACCGCCGCCGCTGCATCTGACCGCTACTGAAGGTACGCGAAGGTGGCGTGCAAAACGCACCGCTTGCCGATGCCGCGCCGCGTAGCTCGCCGTGCCGCGCGCCCGCCGCTAAGACCGAAGTCGTGAATAGGCCGTTAGTGTCCTCGTTGCCTATAAGGTCCTTTGATGTTAGCAATATAATGTATTGATCACCATAAAAATAATGTTCACAGGAGGAGCCGAGTGACTTTTGCAGCGTTAGGTCTTCTAAAGCGCAGCGATCCTCTGGAGTATTGGAAGATTTATAAAATAAAGAGGGCCATCAGACACCCGGACTACAGACCACCTTCTGTGTACCACGACATCGCACTCTTGGAGACAGAATTTGAGTATGACATCTACGTCTATCTTACTAATATATTTTAATTATAAGGCTTTGAACCTCATACTTGTTACTTTTTCACCTAACATTTTTTTCTATGGATTTTAATGAAACTTAAAACTTATGTAGACTTTTTTTAGAGTTAATTATATTAACATTAGAATTAGCGGGTAATAAATTAAATTGGCGGAACTGCGAGGCCATTCTGATAATATCATATTCTATCTATATAAATTTTACTTTTTTCAAGCAACATCAAAAAAGAATGATGTCGCCCAAGTCCCATGATGCCTGATTCGACCATAACATCTCATGTGGCGGGCCAATGGCATTGACTACCCTTCTTGAATATGACATTACTGAGAATAATCCTTTCAGGATAAACTTCGGCCGGCACCTCCTGCCAGCATGTCTCTATACCGGACCAATAGATAGTTATCATAATTATGTATCAAGCGCGGACGCATCAGGTTGGGGAGAATTGGGTCATCAGAACGCTTTAGCAGACACTTTGCAAGTTGTAAGTATGAATATAGGTACATATAGCATCGCGCATTTCTAGACTAAAATAGATAGATTACACGGTGTCGGTAATAACTCCAAAGTTTGAACTGTTGTTAAGAATGTCGTATCAGAACAACCCATTGACTTTTTTGGCCCATGTGGATCATGTTATGGAAGCAGTTCTTCATATTTCAATGGCGAAAAAGCAGTAGACTGGACGTCGGCGCAACTATGTATTCTTAGGACTACTTAGTTGTTGCCCAGAGCATCGCTCCCACGGGTCTTTGTTTGGACACTATTCAGCTCCTATAAGCGTAAAAATGGGGTATCCAACTCAAAAAGAATTTTTAATGTCGAACCAGTGAGTAGTTCCTGAAATTAGCACGCTCAACCAAATAAAATATTTAGCTTAATAATATTCTTGTGGGCTACCACACAATAAGAAGAAGAATATTATAAAGCTAAATATTTTATTTGGTTGAGCGTGCTAATTTCAGGAACTACTCACTGGTTCGAAATTAAAAATTCTTTTTGAGTTGGATAGCCCATTTTTTAATTTTTTTGGCAGACCCTGGTATTGGAATTTATCAAGTCGCCCATAAGGCTTCCAACTTGACTTAATGACTACCGCATTAAGTGGTAACCGGGACCAACGCTTTATCGTGCCTTTCGAAGCATGGAGACGCTCGAGAATGAAATTGCCACAAACGGTCACCCAAAATGGACTGACCTTGCCGAGTGTTGCTTAACCTCGATGAACATCTTATCCTCGTATAGCCTCGTATCTCTTTATAATAAGATTAATAAAATTTAAAAGTAAAGTAAAAATTTTTTTTATAGAATCCTTGCCATTGATAATAATTTAAACCTATACCTACAATAGAATTTAAACATGTTTATTCAATAATTTTAAACAAAAGTCTATTTTTACAATGTATAAACTCCATTTTTCATGTTTTTTTATAGTACCTACTTAGTAAGTTAATTGTAGATGTAATAAATACATTCTGATTTCACATTCAAATTGTACTAAAATACAGTTTTGTGAAACAAAATTTTTAAATTATAAGGCATACAATGTACTCTAATTAATAAATAAATAATAAATAACTAATATTGTATAGATGCATAGTGCCTTGGCTGTCTTCAGGCGGACCGCTAACTAGTCCTACCTTCTGTGATCTAAGATCCAAGGCATTGTGAAAAACTGCTGTATTTCATAATTATGACTATTATTCAGTATGCCTTGAATTTAAGATATTGTTCAGTTTTTTTACATAATCTCATTACTTGTTTTTACATTTAAAGCTAACACTTGATGAGTTCAATGCCACTGAATGTACCACGCAATATACTGCTGAAAGATACATGAAGACCGGATATAACCACACCATACAGATGTGCTACGGCTCTCACGAAAGAATTGTTGATACTTGTCGAGTAAGTGTGTCACCAACACCCCTGTGCCGAGTGGCGTGGTTTCGATTCCCAGATACGATTTCGATTCACAAATATTTAATTTGTGATTCATAGATGAGTCTGGATGCAGTTTGTGTTCGTTAATTATACCTATGTTTGTAAAGTCCCTCGCGATACAAGGCACAAGTGTCTTTTATAAAATAAATAAGGTGTAACTCCACAAAATGGTTTATGCTAACAATGAAACAATGTGGCAGGGCCTATATTAAGGGGATTCTCTACTCTACTTATCCTTATAATATAATACGTGACGTAGACCCGTTTTATAATAATAATAATATTCTACCACATTCACACAGCGCCATCTAGTCCCAAAGTAAGCAATTATATTTGCTTGTGTTATGGGTACTAAACAACTCATATACTACTTAAATACATTTTTTTTTGTAAATACATACATATTATAGATAAATTACAAACAGACACACAACAAAGTTTTATGTTCATCACACAAAGATTTGTCCTGGGTAGGGATCGAACCCACGACCTCCAGCTTAGCAGTCAGGGTCACTAACCACTAGACCAACAGGCTAGTCGTAATAATAATTTAATAAGTATACAAGTCGTGAAAGTTTAAAAGTTTTTTTTTGATTCTCTTAATGTTTCATGTTCAAAAATTTTGTTTTGGCAGGGCGACAGCGGAGGTCCTCTACAAATTAATATAGACGGAGGAAAATGCCAGTACACGGTGATTGGAGTGACTTCTTTCGGCAACGCAAACTGTGGAATCCTTGGAGTACCCACCATATACACCAGGGTGTCACACTACATACCTTGGATCGAGAGCATCGTGTGGCCTGACTGAACTATTGAAGATAATTGAAATATCGGAAATTAAATGGATGTATTGCATTTGTTTTTTACTGTAAAAGGTTAGAGTTGAGCCAGTTTACGTGGTGAAGTAGTAACTGCTGATGGACATCGATAGCATCAGCAACACACAAGTTATTCCTATCTCACCAATAAAGCCATAGGATTACTACACACATATTCGGGCCGGCATTATTCGGCACTGCCGTTCGGTAAAACCGAATATTTATGTGGATTTTCGGGTAACATGCGTCTCGGCTTTGGCTAAGCTGGAAATACCCGATCAACACAAACCGAATGATACCGAAAGTAATGTAGTAGTTGCTACGGATCAGCTTTTTTGTTGAACAGATGCTGCCGAATCGAATGATGTGCCGAACCGAATAAACTACCCGGCACAAATGATTACAATCGAACAAGTGCAGTAATTTCTTCGGGGCTTTGTTATTAAGCATATATTGCCGAACCGTCAATGCCGGCCCGAATATGTGTGTAGCAACCCTCAAGCATCTTCAAAATCAAGTCCTTTTTCCTTAATTTAACCCTGGAGAACACTAGACACCACCAGAGTGCTTACTCTGAATTTCGACATTCGATTAGTCGGTTTTGATGTAGCTGTCGCTGTTAGTAAAAAGTTTGAAAGTGACAGCGATCATAATCTGTAAACGCAATGATTTTCTTTAAGGGAAAATGAATAAAAATTATTTCAATAACAGCTTATCTTGAATTGATCTAGGCTTGAACATAAGTAGGACTTCTGTGTATTTCAATATAGGATTAAAGTTAAGCGGCACCTAAAGTCCACCCTAAGGGCCGGTATTTCAATGTCACCTTATCTCGAATTGATCTAGGCTTGAACATAAGTAGGACTTATGTGTATTTCAATATAGGATTAAAGTTAAGCGGCACCTAAAGTCCATCCTAACTAGCCTTAATCTAAGCGGAGGATTTTTGCCATAGTAGCCTTAATCTAAGCGGAGGAATTTAATCCTAAAAAGAGTGTGCAAACATATTTTAAAATATAGCTCCGCTTAAATAATAAGAATTTAAAACCATGAAACACGAAATTGCGACGTTACTACTCTATTTGTAAAACGCTCTTAAAGCGCGGATTCTACCGCAGTTATAATAATAATATGTTGACTGGCCTGTTGGTCTAGTGGTTAGTGACCCTGACTGCTAAGCCGGAGGTCGTGGGTTCGATCCCCACCCAGGACAAATCTTTGTGTGATGAGCATAAAGGTTTGTTCTGTGTCTGGGTGTAATTTATCTATAATTTTTTTTTTTTTTTTTTTTTTATACCACGACGGTGGCAAACAGACGTACGGTCCGCCTGATGGTAAGCGGTTACCGTAGCCTATGGGCGCCTGCAACACCAGGGGTATCACGAGCGCGTTGCCGACCCTTAAGAAACCTATTCACTCCTTTTTTGAAGAACCCCATACTGTAGTCCCTTGGGAAAACCTCGTTAGGGAGTTCATTCCACAACCTGATGGTTCTTGGGAGGAAATTCCTCTGGAACCGCGCGGTACGAGACCATTTCGGTTCTAAGGTGTGGGGATGAACTCCCTGCCGATGGCGAGCGGTGCGATGGTAGAAGGTGGCCGTGGGCATCATCTCAAACAGTTCTTCAGAGCACAACCCATTATACAGGCGGTAGAACACACATAGGGAGGCAAAGTCTCTCCTCGCACTTAATGGTTCGATACCGCCTGTTAGTATAGGATCGTCGACGATTCTCACAGCGCGCTTCTGAACCGAGTCAAAAGGCCCAAGCTGGTATCCAGGTGCTCCCGCCCACAGGTGACAGCAGTACTCCATATGGGGCCGAACTTGCGATTTATACAAAAGCAGCCGTTGCCCAGGTGTGAAGTACTGCCTTGCTCTGTTGAGCACACCGAGTTTTTTGGACGCCAACTTGGCCTTATCCTCTAAATGACGTCGGAACTGAACGTCGCTGGAGATGTCGACACCTAGGATCCATATACTAGGTGAGATGGTAAGGGTTGTACCCTGGAACTGTGGGGCCACAGTGAATGGGGTTTTCTTAGCGGTGAACGCACAAACTTGTGTCTTAGTGGGGTTAAATCGGACTAAATTGTCTCGGCCCCAATCGGAGACTCTAGATAGAGTACTCTCGATTTCAGACACAAGTTGTTCGCGACTTTCTTCCACAATGGAACGAGGGATGTTTGCACGGCCCGTATAAAACGCGTCACCCGTACTGTCGTCTGCATAGCAATGAATACTGCCAATAGACAGCATGTCATTGATATGCAGCAAAAACAGTGTCGGGGACAGTACGCAGCCTTGTGGGACGCCGGCGTTAATGTCCATGCTATCGGAGCAGCTCCCGTCGACTACGGTTGTTATGCGTCTGCTGGACAGAAAGCTGGCGACCCATTTGCACAATCCCTCGGGCAGTCCGTAAGATGGCAGCTTTGATAGAAGACCACGGTGCCAGACCCGATCGAACGCCTTCGCTATATCTAGGCTGACTGCCAATGCCTCACCTTGACTCTCAATGGCTGAAGCCCAACGGTGTGTGAGATACACTAGAAGATCACCAGTCGAGCGAGCATGGCGGAAGCCGTATTGGCGGTCGCTGACAAGTTCGTGTTCTTCTAGGTATCTTAGGAGCTGGGTGTTAATTACACGCTCCATCACCTTAGAGAGAAGGGAGGTTATAGCTATAGGCCTGTAATTCGATGGGTCTGATCCATCGCCCTTTTTGGGCACGGGGTGCACGTGGGCGGTCTTCCACAAAGACGGAACTTGCCTACTGTGGTAAGAAAGCGCGAAAAGTCGCGTCAGCACGGGACACAACTCGGGGGCACACTGCTTAAGGACCACTGCTGGTATGCCGTCTGGCCCACTCGACTTATGGACATCGAGACAGAGTAACTCTCGCCGGACTTCTCGTTGTGAGATTTTGATTTCCGGCATAGAGACTCCGCACCACGGGATGTTAGGAGGTACGGTGCTACCATCATCGTCCAAGGTCGAGTTCGAGGCAAAGAGTGTGCCAAGTAGGTCGGCTTTCTCTTTAGCACTATGGGCCAAGTTGCCATCGGCATTACGCAGTGGTGGCAAGGACGACTGACAAAAGTTTCCCTCGGCAGCTTTGGCAAGCGACCAAAAGGCACGACTCCCGGAGGGGTAGGCCACCAGCCGCTCACCAATTCTGCCGACGAAATCGAATTTAGCTCTGGCAATCGTTCTCTTACTGGATCTCGAGGCAGCATTAAATTTCCGCTTCACGTCAGACAGATTTGGATCCTTATTGGCACGAGCCGTGGTCCAAGCCCTGTATGCAGCTTGTTTAAGGAGCCTAGCTTCCTTGCAGGGCCGATTAAACCACGGTCGCTTCTTTGCCCCCGCAGCGACTAGTGAATTAGGAATGAAGCATTCCATACCCACCAGGATCGTCTCAGCGACAGCAGCTGCGCAGGGATCAGGATCTTCTGACGTGAAACAGAGCTGCCTCCACGGGTACGATGCGTAAAAATTACGCAATCCATCCCAGTCTGCTGACTTGTATTGCCACACGCGACGCAAGGCAGTTGGCCGGGGTGGGTCGGGCTGTGCGTGTGGCACTTGAGTCCGGACGAGACAGTGGTCGGATGAACCGAGGGGTGCTTCCACTGTGATGGTGTATCCGTCCGGATGCGTTGTCAGCAGAAGGTCCAGTAGAGAACTCGTATGGGTCTCGATGTCAGGTATTCTCGTTGGAGAATCTACCAGTTGCGAGAACCCATAGGCCAGAGCAAATTCATGGGCAGACCTCCCCGCGTGGTCGGTGGACCGAGAACTGAGCCACTCTATATGGTGGGCGTTAAAGTCTCCTAAAACCACCAACTCTGCGGAGGGGTACTGCTCAAGGACTTTATCAGTCGTCAATTGCAGGTGTTCAAAGAGCCGAGTTGTGTCCGCGTCACCGCTATGAGACCTGTATAGGCATGCATAGATGCAGGTGCGGCCGCCATTATCCATGCGTACCCACAATACCGACAGGTCCCTGTCTTCAAGGCCGTGAAGCCGGCGACAGCAGATATCCTCCCGAACGTACATACATACCCCGGCTCGTCTCATGAACTTATGTTCGAGTTTGTAGCCGGGATATAATAAGTAGGATGTATCGGCCGGGCAGGATATCTGCGTCTCGGTTAGAAAAAGTAGGGTCGGCTTTGCAGTCTCGAGGTGGTGGTGGACTGCATTAAGATTGGAGTGAATTCCCCTGATGTTGCAGAAGTCCACTGATGTGGAAAGGGGGGCCGCTGTAAAAACGTTATTCTTTTTCTTCTTTTTGGCCATAATGAAGGGGTGGGGTTAGGTTCAAGGGGATAAACTATGTTGACAGCTAAGGAGACAAATGCACGGTACAAATTCACCGAAAAGCCACGCAGGTGGTGCGGTCCATGTGCGTAGTGCACGGAAGGGCCCCCGGTCCCCCCACTGATGCAGCAGTCGGGTCCACTCCGGTCTCCTACTCCGGCACGACAACTGCACCAGGGATTTTACACGGGTTGGCGGTTCAGCCTCCCAGGGCGGAGATTAAAAGTCAACCCTGGGTTCAGGAACCCTACTGACCCGCGGGCGGCCAGCGGTCAGCCGTTTCACCGGGTCTCCCTGTACACTCGCCCACTTTCCGCGCCCACGCAGCTAAACGGCAATAATAAGTACCACTGGTCCCCCGCTGTCAACATAGTCCCTCCCCAATGGGCCCTGGATAACCCTACTCACCAACAGAAACACAACACTACCGAGGCAGCGCTATTATTACTGTGGTCTTCTGTAGGGTGGAGGTACTTCCCCAGGCGAGCGGCCCGATTCGAGCGGGGTTTACCCGCTTTACCCCACCTCCCATAAAAACATATACGTACTATATTTTTATAGGAGGTAAGGCAGCTCTACCTCCTAAGAAATATATAATAATAATAAATATATATAAAAATATATATAATAAATAATATGTATGTATTTACAAAAAAAAAATGTATTTAAGTAGTATATCAGTTGTTTAGTACCCATAACTCAAGCAAATATAATTGCTTACTTTGGGACTAGATGGCGCTGTGTGAATGTGGTACAATATTTTTTTTTTGATAATATTCTACCACATTTACTACTTAAATAATTTTTTTTTTTAAATACATACTTACATATTATAGATAAATTACACCCAGACACAGAACAAATCTTTATGCTCATCACACAAAAATTTGTCCTGGGTGGGGATCGAACCCACGACCTCCGGCTTAGCAGTCAGGGTCACTAACCACTAGACCAACAGGCCAGTCTAAGTTGAATAGCTGGGCTATTAATAAACTGACCTTCTACAAAACTAGTTATGAAGTTGCATCTTTAATGTTATCTGTAGCTTACATTTTTAAAGCGGTCATGGTACGATGCAAAAAGTAGTGTTCAGTTGTCGGTTCAAGAATATCTCACTAACATCGGCATGACATCACGTATATTTAAAACGATTGCGTGTCTGTTTGTGTGTTTGTCATGTGGGACTTGTGATCTGGATCTAAGTGAAGGTAAGAACCCTTTTACATGCTAAGAAATTTCACCGTGTGTGTACACGACAAGAATTTAGTCGGATCTATAAGAGGGACTTTAAAACCAGACTTAAGTCTTTTCTTGTTGAAGGATATTTCTACTCAAACCACAAAATATCATTAGCCATAAAATTAGTGTACATTAGGATTATATTTTGAGAACTTTCTGTGCATTCGATTGACAAAACTCGCTTTCAACTTCCCACTTTTACTCATTTTGGTTATAATTAGAATTCGTACGGGGCTTCGCTCCTGTCGTTCTTTGATTTACCACTGCTCAGCTCTGGCCGTAGTCTGATGTTATATAGCCTATAGCCTACCTCAATAAATAGGCTATCCGTTCCTTAATTTTTTTTGTTTTTATGGCCTGAAGTGGCAGACGAGCAAGCGGCCCACCTGATGTTAAGTGATTACCGCCGCTCATGGACGTTGGCAATGTTAGGGGCACAATATTTTTTTAAATCGGACCTAGTTCATGAGATAGAGTTCAACCAAACAAACAAACTCTTCTGCTTTTTATTATTGGTATGGATTTGGGAAGCTCAACATAATTTCTAACAAAATATAATAAGTTATCTAAACTTTAAACTTACATATGTGTTTTCAGGTGTTGCACCCATCTCTTAAAGATTCAATTAATTTTAGTGCATTTGAAAACAATTTTCTTTTGCTCCAGGGTCTGCCTGTGTTAGCGAGGGACTGAATGGAACATGCGTCTCTGTATTCAGATGTATGTCAGCTGCCTTACATTATATATATGTAAGTTTATTAGGTACTATACAAGTACTATATCTTAACAAAACAATTAATAAAACCAGTACAAAACTGTCTTATGTTATTAATTTAGATGATATACATAATACTTATTAATGTTAAACAAAGCCAAAAAGATGTCGGCAATTTTTCTAAGATGAATTTGTTGACAAGGTTGGGCTTTCACCTTTGACCTGACCATAAACTTAGGACACTCTGTAATTGCCCAAAAGTTATATAGGTATAATTACAAATTCATCCGAATAAAATATATTATTGTATGGATATGTACTATTGATCAGTACGTCGCGTTGCATTGGTTTTGAATTCAAAATTCATTCATCATCATCATTTCAACCCATAAAGGGCCCACTGCTGGGCACGGATCTCCTCCAAAGATATTGGAGGGAATTTGGCCTATTATACCACGCTAGCCAGACGGGTTGGTATATATGGTTTTGTTTCGAATTTTCCTTTTCTTGCAATGCTCTTGTCTGCTTAAAGTTAGGTCCTTTAGTCGCCTATTACGACACCCACGGGTTGAAATGGGGTAGTGACATTATGTATTCTAAATCCGTCACTACACGGACAAAATAAAATGTACTGACACCTTTTTTGGCTTTGTTTGACGTTCATAAGTAGTTCATAGCATGTATGTGATCTATATGAAAATAAATTATGACCATTAACGTTTAACAGCGTAACGCTGGCTTTAGAGAAGAACATGTGCCGACGTTTCCCGACGTTTGTACTTACAAAGATGGCTACCCTGTTGTGTGTTGTGCCGACTGTAAAATCTACGAAAACGAAGAGTGAGTAAAGTAATTTTAATTTTTTAACCGATTATCGTTATTTCGCACAACCAAGCCGCTTAAATCATATTGTATGAATTCAGCTACGGTGACAAAACATTTCTTTAATGCAGACTGATTAACTTTGGTATTAGGATTGACCCCAGTTGAAAGAATTTCTCTTAGTCAGTCGGACAAATATGAAACTCTTTAGCTAATCGAGTTTGAGTTCATATAATATGATTCGTTTTCATGAGTCCCGAGTTCTGATTGGTCTTTATAGTAACTAAAATAATTAAATTTTATTACTCGTATATACTTACATTTCAGATTCAGAAATAATGTTATAAACATCTTTGGGGGTCTTGTCACAAAAGATGGTCCGAAAGCAGAAGACAGTAAGTGTAATATGATTTTCTAATTAAGAAACTGTCATCAGCTCAGCCATTGTCCACTGCTAGACATAGGCCTCTCCTAACTGTAAAGTCAGTTTTATGGATATTTAAATTAATTTTATTTGCGTAACTATCACGACAAAACATATTGTCTGGCTAAGGCAGACTGGTTTCAAAACTGGTGTACAAATGTTTCGGGGCTGAGTCTATAAATCGGAATAAAATAGGATTATTCGATGTCTGGACAAGTAAGCTCGGCCCCTATTACATTTCACATCGGAATTAATGTGTCTATGTTTTTTTTTTTTTTTTTTTATTGCCTGTAGTGGCAAACGAGCAAGCGGCCCACCTGATGGTAAGTGGTTACCGCCGCTCATGGACGTTAGCAATGCCAGGGGCACAGCCAGGCCGCTGCCTACCTTGAAAGGATAGCTCTCTTTAAACCTCGTTTGAAGAAGGACATGTCATTTCACTTTCGGGGAAAAAGGCATGACATGTTACAAAAACATTGTAAGTTGGTTAAGTTACAAAAAATATAGAATGTCGCTTGTTACAGAATGTCTGGACTACTTACAATATCTTCCATACAAATGCCGTGGTTATATAAGTGCATCATCTTCAAAAGTTTTGGACGAAAAACAACAGTGCTATGAGATCCAGGTGTCAAATTGGCAGGCGATAGGAGGCCGTGAGGCTGAGAGATGGGAATTTCCACACATGGTAAATTAATAATTGTCTGCCTATGTCTAGGTTCTTCCTGTCTTTCGTTCCATGATGTTTTTTTAGGGTTTCGAAGGAAAAAACGGAAGCCTTATAGGATCACTCCGTTGTCCGCCCATCTGTCTGTCGGTCTGTCTATCTGCCTCTCTATCTTACTGTCTGTCAATAATATTTTACTCAAGAACGTGTAGAGGTATCGAAATTAATAGCAAATACTCGTTAAAACAATAGGATTCTTCGCAATCAAAAGATACAGCCGTTTATACTCAATTTTTGTCACTTATCTTGACGATTAAAAAAGTCAAAACCTACTTAACCTACCTACATAGTGTACTTCCCGTTGAACTAGAATCATTAAAAACTCGTGTGATACAAATAAAAAAAATTAGTAGGAGATAAAGCTTATTCCAGACTAAAGCTACATTCAAATTGTGCACTACATTCAAGCTATCCACATAGTAATCCTTACATTTTAATACCTACGAGTACCTCTTAAATTTGAATAAATTTTTATATTACATATTTTACATATAATTTAAAAAATGTTTATTCGTACAGAACCCCAAAGCACTTGTACTAATATTGGTTTTTTATTTTGCAGGCATTACTTGGGTTTGGAGATACTCAACAGACAGCTGAGTGGCAATGCGGAGGTACCGTCATCAGCGAGTGGTTCATTCTAACGGCAGGCCATTGTGTCTACTCGGATGCCTTGTTAGTATAATTTAAACAGATCTTTAAATATAGATGTCTGATAATGTAAATGTAAGGAAAGTGATATTCGTACTGACAATTTAGAGAATTTGAATTGCTGCATTTGGAAGTTTCGGCCACTCCAACAAAACGGAGATCAGAAGATCTTCTGGAGATATGCTTGCATACAACTTTGTGAGTGTAATCGCCTAAGCGGCTCATGAATCAAGATGTTTATTGTTTAAATTTGCCAAAAATATTTTTTATTAATCTTCCAAATAAAGTAATACCTCAAACGTTTTAGTTTATACAATGTGATGTGGTATAACTACAAACAAGTAAATATAATTAAAAAAATGTAATAACCCGACTGCAAAAAATCAGAGCAACGCACTAAAAAGGCCGTAAAATTATTATTGTAAAATTATTATACCCGATTAAATTTAAATACATAGCATATGTATATATTAATTTGTAATCTCCATTTGATTCCCTTTATTATGATACCATACTCGATAGGTTTGGTTAAAAAAAAAATAGAACTATTTACAATTTGGAACCATTTAATTATGTATAATCTCTTTTTGAATATATGTAATCTCCTTTTGATTCTCTTTATTTTGATACCCAACTCGAAAGGTTTAGTTAAAAAAAAATTGAATTTCTTACAATTTGGCGTCAAAAGCCCGCCGTTAAAGTCTTTTTATTTTTAAAACGTATCTAAAGACACTTGGGTTTTCTAGACGAATCTAACGATACCCTAATTGTCAATATCCATCCAGCCGTTTGGAAGATTCGCGGGAATAAAGAAATTTACAAACATACAAGATACGCGCGAAAAACAATACCCGTCCTGACAGCCGGGTAAATATAAATTAATTTTTGTGGCTTGGCCCCCATTGAAATTAATCTGAAAATAATGAAATGAAGGAGTTAGACAAAATTATCCACTTCCTTCCATAGCAAAGCGGGAGCCAAATTAAAAGTCCCTGGGACTCCCGAATGTCAAAATTCGGTGTTCGCAAGGGTCATCACTGTTATCCTGGGTTACAGGAATTGCAGTAGTGGGATTGTCGCGTAATTTAGTGGCATTGAATGGCTATGACTACTGATACCAAATTTGATTTTTGAAATTAGTTGCCTTTCATCCAATATTATCTGACTGCCGAGAGAAAGGAAGGTAATGTTTTTTGATTACATGCTTATATCTAAATTTTACGCTACTTTCTATACGGCTTGAAGAGTTTTGACAGTTAGATACATTTTTATGGTTGATTTCTCAGGAAAAGCAACGTATCATTTGCAGCATTGGGTCTGTTGAAGCGCAGTGACCCCCTGGAGTATTGGAAGATCTACAAAATAAAGAGGTTCTTCAGACATCCTCAGTATAAGCCACCTTCGAGATATCACGACATCGCGCTCCTGGAGACTGAAACGGAGTATGACTATCAGTGATATTTTAAATTATAGACTAGATATTTAACAAATAAGTCCGTGGACATCATTTGAATAATGGATTTGACGTCACTTTTGATGCGTCGACAATCCTGTTATTTTTTGTAGACTTGGGTAATTGTTGCATCGTTGTTCCATTACCTTAAAAAAAAGTAATTGTTTACTTTCGAAGGATTTTACCCTACCCACTTTTGCCACTCCGATGACAACAAATTTTGACAAATTTTGCAACGTATAACTTTCACATTATAATATTAGTAAGATTGTAGTTGCATAACTGTGTGTGTGTGGACATTTAAGTTTTTGCTACATACTAATAAATCTTTTATCGATTTTTACATGAGTTTTACGTTTTTAGGATAAACTTCAGTAGGTACCTCCTACCAGCGTGTCTGGACACTGTGAAGACTGTCGACTTATATAAGTTCATTGCTGATGCATCAGGTTGGGGAGAACTGGGTCACAGGAACGCCTTAGCAGATACATTGCAAGTTGTGAGTATGCTGTCACTTTGTATTGGATACGCTATATTTTATTGCTTCTTGCAATGTATCTAAATTCCCTCCACATTCTTTGGAGGAGACCCGTGCCCAGCAGAGGGATATTTATGGGTTGAAATAATAATGATATCTAGGTACTTTATCATTGTACACTCTTGTTTGCATAAAAACTATTTAGCGATTAGTTAAAAATAAAAAAGACTGTAAATTTTGGTCAAAGAAAAAGATGGATGAAATAAGGAGGGAAAAAGCGGCATCATTGCCGGCTTATGACATACATTATGATTTCAATACAACCATCTTCCAATAAAAGGTTAAACTTAGGCATTCTTACAATACAGAAAAGTGCTTTATTGAGAGCGTTTTACCGATGATTCTAAGGAAACTTTAAATTAACTTTAAGCTTTTTGGCGAGCCTGCATCTTCATGATGAGTATTTTTTTTACATTAGCTAGATTTTTGTCTGTTTTGTCTCTCTTGATTTTTCTTGATTCTTGTCTGTATTTGTATTATGTCTGGAATGCTCCTGAAAATGTTCTAGCAATATTTCAGCAGTGGCATTCTATCGATATAGCAAATTATCACGTGACATGTCGATAGCTTATGTCAATTCTGTGTTTAAATGTATTGAAGTGACATGTCGTTTAGAATAGACAGATTGAAGCGACTGCCACTTGTCTAGGGGGGCTGTTCGTTGTTCGGTTCAACGTACGATGTTTTATTACAATTGAATGCTCATGTCTATCAGTACAGTAATTATATTGACTTGACAGGTAACCCTGCAAGAATTTGGAGAATCAGAATGTTCAACTCACTTCCCCGTACATAGGCACCTGAAACAAGGATACAACCACAGCTCGCAAATGTGCTACGGTTCACATTTAGATGTAATTGATACTTGTCGAGTAAGTATCGTTTTTTTTAAACGGGAATTTTAACGATTATGCTTTAGGTATTTACCTTATGAAATTTGACGTTTCGACCAAGTTACACCGGCCGTGGTCACAAGCTGACTGATCAAAGAAAATTAAAAAAAATATTTATATTATCATGCAACACCAAAGTTCAAACATAACTTGAAAATTATACACAATTAAACTATTTTAAAAAAAAGAACCAGATTCTCTATTTACAGAAATTCCTATACTTAAATAGAATATCTGATTGAGATCAGATTCCTGAGGAAACGTACCCAAAACGCTAGATAGCAAGGCGTTGCCCCAGGTAGAGGCCAGCCCTTTATAGTTTAAAAGTAAATAAGTACCGTTATATATAACATACAGTTAATTTCTTAGTGCTTTATTTTCAGTTAGTAGCGCTTTAGTGTAACTGAAAGAATTCGATAAACAGAACGTTTGTACATATAAAATTTCTGTCGGTTATGGGAGTTTCCAAACTCGTCTTTGATTTTATACATACATGAGTAAGGGGATTTTCAAAGATTTTATTTTATTAGAGCTCATTTTGGCATACGTATACGAATTAATTGATAAAAAGCGCTATTAATGCTAAATATTTAATGGTTTTTATATACGTTGTTATACAAGGTATAAAAAAAAACCAATTGTTGCTGGAACTGGACGGCACTCGAACCTGGTGCCGTTCAGTTCAGACTGCTATAAGTTCTGAAATCGTAATTATTCTTCGGCAGGGTGACAGCGGGGGACCTCTACAAATAAACATAGACAGAGCAAAATGCCAGTACACGGTAATCGGAGTGACATCTTTCGGCCAGGGAAGCTGCGGCGTTACTGGAGTACCCACCATATACACCAGGGTGTCTCACTACGTACCTTGGATCGAGAGCATCGTGTGGCCCGACTGAACTTGAACTATCCACCAGAAACAAGATTTTATTTATTAATAAAACAGATATATACTTTTTTTTTTGTTTTTATTACACAAAGTGACAGATTTGCTCGCACCCATCTGCTGGTAAGAAGTAATTTTTGTCTGTGGATATCGACATTACCAGAGACGTAGCCATGCAGCAGTGAATCTATATATTACATAAAATACAAAAAAATCTATAGTAATTGACTTTTTTTTTTAACATAAAGGCACGAATGTCGCGTCACGGGAATCGAATTTCACGTGGATGGAGCCTAGCAAGCTAGTATTTTATTTGCTGTTCTTAATTTCTCAAGTTTCCCACTTGAGAATTATAAAGTCACTTTTACAACCAGCGTACAACTGTTTCCGTCTCCTAATTAAGCTTTGGAAACTAGCTTCGCTCATCGTCTTCTCCTTAAAAATCATTAAAGTCCCATTGCTGGGCACGGGTCGCCTCTCCTCTAACTAGAGTGCTGAGATGGTTTAGGCCATAATCCATAAAAATAAAGCTGTCTATCCTAAGAATCCGTGTAGTGACGGATTAAAAATACAACATTTCGCTACCCCATCTCAACCCGAAGGTGTTGTAAAATGCGATTAAGGGAGTGACCTTATGAAGACAAGAACACCGCGAGAAAAGGAAAATTCGAAACAAACCCTATACCAATCGGTCTGGCCAGCGTGGTATAGTAGGCTAAATTCCCTCAACTTTTTTGGATGAGACCTATGCCGAATACTTAGTGGTTTATATATGGGTTGAAATTTTGAAGTTAAGACAGGGTTATGAAAAAAAATCAAATAGTAATCAATAAACATAGGTCTGTCGGAGTATATTTGTTGTATGTTCATTTGTTCATTGTTCATTTGTTCATTGTTTTGTTGTGCAAAATTTCCGTAGCCAGAATGGCAAAAGAGTTCCAGTTAGAGATTTTTGCCAATCTGGCTACGGAACCCTAAAAAGAGAATCTGGAGACATTAAAAAAAATATTAATGTAACATTATCGCAATAAGATGTACGCACTCTGCACTCTGTAAAGATAGTACCTAAGTAGGAGGTTATGTTGATTAAAATAGGAATAATTAAGTGATAACATTCGTTTAGTGTGCAAATTCAGTCTTTAGCAACATGGCGTCTGTTAAATATAAAATAATATTATTTTTCCTTTTTAGTAACTTGTGTTGTGTGGCAAATTGTGAACTGAATCTCAATGATGGTTTGTATTTCAGTTAAAATTAGTTACGCAGCTTCAATTATATAATAATATTTTGTAATTGCTGACTATTATTTTATATCTATAAAATTTCATTAAGTTCCGTTTAATGGTTTAGCCAGTAAAACGTACAGACAGACAAGAATTAGGATAACTATTTCATTTTACACGTTACCTACTTTCACATTAACTTTTCTAATCAGTATGAATTCAAGTCAATTTGGGGCAGATGAAAATATTCTGTTGACAGTTTTTTGACCTCTGATATTTTTAGAATAAAATTCAGCACGATACACCTAAAATGTGTCAGCAAAAATGCAATAAGAGAAGCAAATGTTTTAAAGTAACGCTTTCAAATCAGTATTTGCTTTTAGGTTATAATCCAGACTACAATTTTATCTATACTAATTGTATAAAGATGAGAAGAAGATATGTATTTTTGTATGTACGTATATACAGATAAACATAAAAATTACTGAACTGATTTCAAAAATTCTTTTGCCGTCAGAAAGCTACATTATCATTGAGTAACATAGGCTATATAACATCACGCAACGGACAAAATTAGCTGAGCAGAGGCCAAATAAAGAACGACGAAGCCCAGCGCGATTTCTAGTAATTAATAACAATAATGTTATTAATTCTAGCTATTAAGTCTAGCTGTACAAGTGAAGATTCTTGCTGCCATTAGGAACTTCACTTGTACAGCTAGACTGGTGACATACGAACATTCACTTTTCAGTGTCCACTGTTTATCTGGTGATTTTATGTTCTCCTGATTCCTCTCCAGTTCTTTATTAAAATGTTTCATTCTAGGGTCTCCTTGTGTTAGCGAGGGAATCGCCGGCATCTGTGTTTCTGTTTACAGATGTCCTACAGCTGCTCACAGTTATATATGTGTAAGTTTTAGAACAAGTACTATGTCGACGGCGATAACACGATAATATTGGTCCTATGTTGCAACCGAATCCACAAACTCGTATTTAAAAACTGCTGAATATTAAACTCTTGAAAACTGTACGCTTAAAATTCTAACTCTTGCATCATAGGTATTATTATGTAACGTCAATCCGGAATAAACTTTTATTCTTACGCACATTTTTTTAGGCTTATCAATACCCCTTCCAACCCTTTCTACACTAGTTAATTCTGAAGTGCCGTGTAAGACTGACGCCTTAAATGCTTGGAAAATTACTGTTCCCCAAACCGTCTTACCTATTAAGTAACCTTTCCTCCCAGAGACAGTGGGACGAGCCACTCTGCAGGCAGGTTAGAGACAACCTTCTTTCTTGTACATCTAACTTTGATTTTTTTTTGCGCCAAGGTATTGCTGTCCCGTATATTTCATATTAACGTCAACTCATAAATTATATAATTTATTTTTGTAGCTTAATGCTGGTATGAAAGAGGAGAGTATGCCAACGTTTCCTGAAATTTGTTCTTATGTTGAAGGAATACCTATAGTTTGTTGTGCAGATTGTAGAATACTTGATAAAGAAGAGTAAGTAAATTGAAATAATTCGTAATTATTAATAATTACTTAGCCCACTAAATCTCAATACTAAGTACTTAGTACTCAATTAGTATCAATATTCAAAAACAAACTTTGAAAGATTTTTGAGAACTTGCCTAATTCCGAATTTTGGCTGAAGTTTTTACGTAAAGATTTTATTCAAATTAATGTTTTTTTTTAATTAATGATTTTAGATTTAAAAATGCAGGTATCAACTTTGCAGGCCATCTTATTGACAAAGAAGGCCCTAAAGCACGAGACAGTAAGTATACCGTATCTATACATTTTTGGATGATCGATTACTTTTGATCGGATCTCCGCGGCCAATTAAAAAGTAAAGAAAACCGCCGCGGCGTGTTCTCAAATTATCAAATTCGAATATTGTGTATTCAAATTTGAATATCAAATTATCAAATTCAAATAATTAAATCATCCTACAACATATCCAACTATACTAATTCAGTTTTGATTATATTTACAGAATGTTTGGATTACTTTCAATATCTTCCGTATAAATGTCGCGGTTACCAAAATTTTCAAGTAGGAAAAGGTTTAGATGAATCAGGACGATGTTATCATTTATCTTTAAAGAGATCTCAAGGAATAGGAGGTCGTTCAGCTGAGCGATGGGAGTTTCCACATATGGCAAGTGGTTATTTTTAACTGACTATAAAAAAAAATAATATATAATAATAATAATATTCTACCACATTCACACAGCGCCATCTAGTCCCAAATTAAGCAATTATATTTGCTTGTGTTATGGGTACTAAACAACTGATATACTACTTAAATACATTTTTTTTTTGTAACAACATACATATTATAGATAAATTACACCCAGACACAGAACAAACCTTTATGCTCATCACACAAAGATTTGTCCTGGGTGGGGATCGAACCCACGACCTCCAGCTTAGCAGTCAGGGTCACTAACCACTAGACCAACATTACAGGTCAGTCAAAAAAAGAAGTTTCCTAATAAATTCGAACTGTATGTAATTCGACTTGGTCCAATTTTGTTGATAACATGAACGAGAATTTAAAAATGTGTTTATGTATGTACTCAAATATCAAAATGAAACTTTAATATCTTTCAAGTATCGATAACTGCTGAATTTGTTTTAGCAGTCAAATTAAAAAATAAATTAACAAGTTAATTCTCTTTTATTGCGTTTCTGCAGGCGTTGCTCGGGTTCGGAGATACTCAACAGACAGCAGAGTGGCTCTGTGGAGGTTCCGTCATCAGCGAGTGGTTCATTCTAACAGCAGGCCATTGTGTCTACTCTACTGCATTGTAAGTTTTATTCGCTTAAAAGTGCTTTGAGGTATAGATAGTCATCAGGAAATCAATATTATTTAAATTTGATTCCTTACATCCACACATATTATAAAAGGCTTTGTCCTGACTGACTGACAGACAACGCACAGCCTAAACCGCTGGTGGTAGCGACTTGAAATTTTCAACCCCTAAGGTGGTGAAAAGGGATAAAAACGATTGTATGAAACTTCTTTGTTTTTTAACTTATAGATTTGAAAATTTGTTTTGGGGTACTACTATCAAAATAAAAAATACTCTCATCAATATTTTTGACAAGGGTGGCTTTGGAAGGTTGAAATTGGGGATGAAACGTCGTATGAGAAGATCTTTGTTTTGAAGTTAACGCATTTGCAAATTAATATTGGGATAGGAACTTAAAATGTTGTTTTTAATATTTTTGATAGGGATGGGTTCAGTGGTGAAATATTATAATAAAAACTTACCCTAAGGGATGAAATACATACATACATACATGTAGTTGTTTAGTACCCATAACACAAGCAAATATAATTGCTTACTGTGGGACTAGATGGCGCTGTGTGAATGTGGTAGAATATTATTATTATTATTATTATACATGCCATCATGCCTTTCTCCCGAAGGCTACCCCTTTGCAGAGGTGTTTCGCACATTTCGCCAGCTATGTTTGATCCCATGAAATAGGGGGATGAAATTGTTGTGAAAATTATTAGAAATTGATATAGATGTCATTTTCGAGGTTTTCAGGGACGCTGATTATATAAATGTTATCTTTAATGACGTAAAATGAAATCCAACTCCTGTAATGGAGTGTTTTGTGGAATTAATGAATTGCACTTAAAACAAAGACCTATGTAATATCGAAATCTACGCGGGCGAAGTCGCGGGCAAAAGCTAGTTACTTATGAACGTCATACAAACCCAGAATGTTCCTAAGGTAGCTGACAAGACCCTTGTGAAGAGTTGGCAAGAAATTTAGGCCACGCTTCTTAATCGTTAGAAAGTTACAATTTCAATTGAAAGTTTACTAAATAATAAATGTAGAAATAAATACTAGTACTTATTCAGTAAAAGAAAACTAGCTTGAAGTAATTAAATGAATAAGGCACCTAGGAGCGCTCGAGCTAGCTCATAGATTGATTTGAATCTGCGTCCACTGGAGTGTTCATATTTCGCATGCCTAAGCCGCCTACGCCTGCGCCATTATCTCCTACTCCAAAAACCCTGTAATCTGTTAAGAAACTAGCACTAGTGTGAAAAAAAAAAAGAAAAGATCCTGACGCATACTCCCATGCGTCAGTATCTTTTTTTTTTTTTTTTTTTTTTTTATTCGAGAAAACAAACAGTTACACAATTTTCTTATTTTTTTTTTTGTATACTTTGATAACTTATTGTGCTAATATATAATTCATTTTGGTTCAAAGATGTTCTGAATGGGTAGCAATACTAGGAATTTTAGAATATATTGACTGCCTATGTCTGCGCTCCGGTAGTGTTCTCGTCGGCCATAAGGCCCCTCATTCTTGTTACCAATATAATGTTTTGATCTTCAGTAAACTAATGTTCACAGGAGGAGCCGTGTTAACTTTGCAGCGTTGGGTCTTTTAAAGCGCAGCGATCCAATGGAGTATTGGAAGATTTATAAAATAAAGAGGGCCATCAGACACCCGGACTACAAACCACCTTCTGTGTACCACGACATCGCACTCTTGGAGACAGAATTAGAGTATGACAACTACGCTTATCTTATTAATATACAGGGTGTTAATCAGCTAAGTGAAGGGAGTCATAGTAAAAAAAAAGTGACATCAGAACAAAATTTATACTAACCAAGAATGGGTCATCACCTTGATTATCTTTCTTGAATATGACATTGCTAAGAATAATATAATTTATTAACTTTCAGGATAAACTTCGGCCGGCACCTCCTGCCAGCATGTCTCTATACTGGACGATATGTATCAAGTGCGGACGCCTCGGGTTGGGGCGAATTGGGTCATCAGAACGCTTTAGCCGACACTTTGCAAGTTGTAAGTCTGTATATAATTTACAATAATGTAGTTTCACCAGTTATGTTCACATTTATTTGAATGTGAGCAAATTGAAGCAGGTAAGGTAAATTAATAGTGTCCTACTGTTTTTAAATTTCAGCCACAGTAGGTCCCAACTGAAATTAGTCTAACTATGCAGAAGATATTCTAGTGCACAAGTCACTCCTTACTGCTTCTGATCATTAGTGCATCTGATCGGCAAAGATCAGATGCACTAATGTCAAAATAGTTGTTTACAGAGCATAAAATAAACCTCCAAAAATTGCTGTTAAGAATTTTATATCAGAATTTTTATCGCTTTTGTGTTTCCACATACTAAGTAGTTCTTCGGAGCTCAATGGAGAAATAGAGGATATCTATACTGACAGAAGGCTTTGAATGTCAGTGCAGCTATTTTTTAAGGGAGTTAGTGCCTTGACTGGTTGACTGTGGAGGTCTGCACTCCGCACGTCGGTCACCTTAATTCTATGTGCAACTTCAGCATTCACTATGCCTTCGATTTAGGACATTGTTTCAGTTTCTTGTACATAATTTCATTACGTGTTTTTACGTTTCAAGCTAACACTTGATGAGTTCAATGAAACTGAATGTACCACGCAATATACTGCTGAAAGATACATGAAGACCGGATATAACCACACCATACAAATGTGCTACGGCTCTCACAAGAGAATTGTTGATACTTGTCGAGTAAGTGTCTTTGACTATATGCTCAAACTCTGTTTAGAAGACAAAGGCAGGTATGAAGTACGAAACATTGTGAAGACAAATATCTATTACTGTTTAGGCATTCCATCTGAGAGCTGAGTTTGAGTCATTAGTGACCAAACGTGCAGTGATTTAATTTTAATACTACAACTTATGGAATAAGAATGACTAGAGGGTAGTGACAATATTTCAAAATACAGTTTGTCCACATAAAAAATCAACGTTGTCAAGGTCGAATGCGTTTGCCTATTCCCGAGATTTTTTAATCAAAGTCTGCTATTAGTATAACTCTACGAAATGATGTATGACGACAACAAAATAACATAATTAAGTGTACTAAAGGTTTTTCTTGTCCTGTTGTTTCGTGTTCAAAAAGTATAGGTAGTTACTTTAATTTATAAATTCTATTTTGGCAGGGCGACAGCGGAGGTCCTCTACAAATTAATATAGACGAAGGAAAATGCCAGTACACGGTGATTGGAGTGACTTCTTTCGGCAACGCAAACTGTGGAATCCTTGGAGTACCCACCATATACACCAGGGTGTCATACTACATACCTTGGATCGAGAGCATCGTGTGGCCTGACTAAACTATTGAAGATAATTGATAATTCGGAAATTAAATAGATGTTATACATTCGTTCTTTTACTGCTAAAGGTATAGGTATATGCTAAAGGTTGAGCCAGCTAATCAGGTGAAGGTCGGTGAAGTTGAAGGTATCTAAATCTATATGAATGAAGCTGAAGAGTTTGTTTGTCTGGTTGAACGCGTTAATGTCAGGACTACTGGTCAAATTTGTAAAATTCGTTCAAAAGTGTTGAAAAGGCCATTTATCGAGAAACACTATTAGTTATATTACATAACGCTACAGCGTATAAGAGCTGAGCAGTGGCCAAACAAAGAAGGCAACAGTTAGTTCCAAATAAAAGGCATGATCATATAACTGGCAATATCATTTATTGTATTGTATTGTATCATTTATTTCAAGTTTACACTCATATTTTGTTAGTAAATACATTTCCTTAAAATTACGTGTTAGTACTTACATGTAGCCTACAACTGTTGTTTACATAGGTACAATCTACCCGGTCAGCGATCATTTTCAGGAGGGAGTTGGAGCTTTACCTGACCCTGCGCACGAGGGAGGCGGCGCGCTTTCGCATTGTGGCATAAAAACAGTCTACTTTCGCCTGCGTGAACATACCTGATGCGCTACAACGCCAGGGTAGCCCCATCAACCTCCTGAATGCGTTGTTATATTGGACTCGGAGGGCCCCGTACGTCTTTTGGGTATAGTTTGCCCACAGACTGCAAGTGTAAAATGACGAGCAGAAAGCTCTAAATAGAGTAATTTTCACCTCAGGTGAACAGCGTACAAACCTGTGAGCTATCATATTAGCTCGGATGGACAGAGCCCTGCGTTCCCTGTCAATATCAGCATTTGTCTCTGAGGTCAGTGGTTACCAGGTGACCAAGGTATTTAAATTGGTCTACTCTCTCGAGTACGATACCGCCAAGCCGTACAGGTGGTATATTGTCAAGATACCTGGTGCCGCCGCACAGTGTCGCGACTCCATAGAACGTTTTATCATAAATCGGATTTCATTAAATCAGATATTTTTTGTGTTGTGTTGTGTACAAAGTGGGTACATAAGTACAAGTAAATAATAAATAATAGATTTCAATCACAATCATTTACTCCAGGTTAAAATATTTATTTAAAATTTAAAATGTTTATTTCTAGATCTTATTGTTGAAATCAATGGATCAGATGTTAACAACAAGATGGTTATTAAATCTTTGTTAGTATGTGATCTAGATGTTTTGCGAGTATGCGATTCTCTGTAATTTCGTGCATCTTTATGCCTTCCTTCTAGAGCTGACCAATCGGCAAAGTAAATGACTCGATCAGTTCAGGCGAATGTATAAGTATCTTATGTATAGATGTTGGTATATTGTACCACGAGTATAAACTTAAATACAATTCATTCGTCTCCTTTAAAAGTCCTTTGAATTTATCCATATTAATTTTTAATCCACTAGAAATCACTCTGTTGATGGTATAAAAATTTTCAATTAGACTCTGATCAATGCCGGTTATTTCACTAGACACTGCGCTATTTTTGAAAAACGTCCTAGCAGTGTTGCCATCGTTTGTTGATCCAAAGCCAGGTTTGGGCTTATCAACTATAAGACCCATCTTTTGCTTAAATTCCTGTTGGATTCTGTGCTTGTTATCATTAAATATTGTTTTTTGTGCTTCACCTCGAACTTGCCAACACTTAAGAGGTAGTCTATACGCAACGTGAAGCAAGAATTCAAAAGACCTTATCCAATTATGCAGTGTGGATAAACCGTACTTATACCTGTCTGTGTTAGGAATTTTATCAGACACCGATGGTGAATTCATCATTTTTGGAGTAGCTCCACATATATAGCATGTCTGAGTGGAACTAACTCCGCTCAGTTTATGACAAACAGCACCATCAATCATAGTAAAAATCATTTCATACGAAACAGTGACAACTTTGCAAGGTTCTTGTAAATTAACTACACAGGATTCTAAGTTATTTATCGACTGAGTTACTCTATTTTCTTCTACCATTATAACATCACTATTTTCTTTAATAAATGATAATCTCATAGGCCGACAGAAATATGAGGATGACGGAGTTTTATTTTGCCATATTATACTGTGATCAACATCTACTAATCGTATTGGAACTAAGGCAGTTAAAAACAAATATTCATCTGTACTTTCAGCAGCATAAAACTTTTGTTTGTACGTGCTATGTCCAGAAGAACCATCAAAACCCCACTTGCATATTAAATTCAAAGAAGATCCGGCAGTTATTATGGAGTTTTCCTTTTCTACAGTTTTCACAATAGATTCAGCAGTTTTGTTCAATAAATCTTGCAAATTTACTTCTGCTACGGTTTCAGTGGCACTAATCGTGTTAGGTAGTAGCTCATCCCTTACTTTCATTATTGTGTAATAACTAGGAAGCGTATTAGGATGTAGTGAATTTATGATTTCTCTTAACCTATTATATTTGCGATAAGATAAATCGAGGTCAATATACAAGGCCAGTGCATCAGTGGGTGATAACAAAGACGACTTTTCTACATCGGACGACTTATCGGGGGATTTATTTAATGACCATTTAGCGGCAAATTGCAGTTCATCTGTGTCTCGAGTTTTAACTAAGTCCAAAACGCGTCTTTTTTTTGAAGCTAAATTGACATCACTGAAACTGGTTTTCGGTCTTCCTCGTTTAATCTGTGTATTTAAAGATGTGCCCACTGATTGGTTCCCCAAAATATAATCTTTTACCACGGTTTCAAAGACAACATAGTTATTAAGCCACGTTTTATACTTTGTATTCATTATTTCAGATTTTCTATTGCATGCTCTCTAATAACTACCTGCTCTCATAGAAAAAAAACCTGCAGTTTTTCTCATACTTTTTTTAATAAACTGAGGAGACTCTTCCAGTCCATAAGAATATAATAACCAATTAAAAACAGTATTAATTTTATCTTGAGGCTTCGCTGAAAGCCATTTTTCAAAGCATTCGGAATTTTTTATTTGACGGGTAATTGAACCTAAAACCAAATATCTCGTAAATCGCAAAAAAGAGCACATTGACAGTTTTCAAATACAAAGTTCATTAATTAATCTCACTCATATAAAAAAATTAAAGATGTATTTTGATGTATATTTTTTAAAACTCTAATCAAACTTTCAACATACTTATAATTTTCCATTAACAGTAATATGTTCAATAACTTACCAATGTCGGACATTTCACTAAGTTTTGTATCACAATTTAGCAATTACAATTGTTATATAATAATTTAAAGTTATTTTTGCAGTAATAAACACT
The DNA here is from genome assembly GCA_905147015.1 of Laspeyria flexula. Classification (NCBI taxonomy): domain Eukaryota; kingdom Metazoa; phylum Arthropoda; class Insecta; order Lepidoptera; family Erebidae; genus Laspeyria; species Laspeyria flexula. The sequence continues at coordinate 2,004,436 of LR989974.1, forward strand.
GTTTATCACATGTAAATATAGTTATGAAGTTACTCGTGTACGCTACTGATTTCAACGCATCAATAATAACTTAAACTTTGAATACCCACCATTTCTTCTGTATTTGCGTTACAAAATTAAAACTACCCACATTCGTTAAGGAATTTAGTAAGGATTGTATTGCCATATCAAAAATTTACGCATTAGAAAAATAGAAAATCTGATTTTTGATAAAGGCACACGACACTGTGCGCCGGCCCCAAAGACAATGTACTGACTTTTTTTTAATGTTATAAATAAGCCCATGCTCTGCAGCGTAAGCTTCACATGTAGCCAACAACGTTCTTAACCCACAGACTGAGCCGCTCAGCAGGACCATGTCATCCGCGTAGCTTAGATTATTGACGCAGATTCCGTCTATGTGACACCCGACACGCTGGCTGCTGAGTGCCTCAATCAGTGCCGCAATCAATATATACATTAAATAGTGCTGGTGAAGTTAATCCCCCCTGTCTCACCCCGCACTCCAACCTATATACCTATATATAGTGACGGAGGCCTGGTAAAGATAGTACCTAAGTAGGAGGTTATGTTGATTAAAAAAGTAATAATTAAGTGATAACATTCGTTTAGTGTGCAAATTCAGTCTTTAGCAACATGGCGTCTGTTAAATATAAAATAATATTATTTTTCCTTTTTAGTAACTTGTGTTGTGTGGCAAATTGTGAACTGAATCTCAATGATGGTTAGTATTTCAGTTAAAATAAGTTTCGCAGCTTCAATTATATATTTTGTATTTGCTGATTATTATTTTATATCTATAAACTTTCATTAAGTTCCGTTTAATGGTTTAGCCAGTAAAAACGTACAGACAGACAAGAGTTTGGATAACTATTTCATTTTACACTTTACCTACTTTCACATTAACTTTTCTAATCAGTATGAATTCAAGTTAATTTGGGGCAGATGAAAATATTCTGTTGACAGTTTTTTAACCTCTAATATTTTTAGAATTCAGCACGATAAAATGTGTCAGCAAAAATGCAATAAGAGAAGCAAATGTTTTAAGGTAACGCTTTCAAATTAGTATTTGCTTTTAGGTTATAATCCAGACTTCAATATTATCTATACTAATTGTATAAAGAGGAAAGATATGTATTTTTGTATGTACGTATATACAGATAAATATAAAAATTACTGAACTGATTTCAACAATTCTTTTGCCGTCAGAAAGCTACATTATCATTGAGTAACATAGGCTATATAACATCACGCTACGGACAAAATTAGCTGAGCAGAGGCCAAATAAAGAACGACGAAGCCCAGCGCGATTTCTAGTAATTAATAACAATAATGTTATTAATTCTAGCTATTAAGTCTAGCTGTACAAGTGAAGATTCTTGCTGCCATTAGGAACTTCACTTGTACAGCTAGACTGGTGACATACGAACATTCACCCTTTCAGTGTCCACTATTTATCTGGTGATTTTATGTTCTCCTGATTCCTCTCCAATTCTTTATTAAAATGTTTTATTCTAGGGTCTCCATGTGTTAGCGAGGGAATCGCCGGCACCTGTGTTTCTGTTTACAGATGTCCTTCAGCTGCTTACGGTTATATATGTGTAAGTTTTAGAACAAGTACTATGTCGACGGCGATAGCACGATAATATTGGTCCTATGTTGCAACCGAATCCACAAACTCGTATCTAACAACTGCTGAATTTTAAACTCTTGAAAACTGTACGCTTAAAATTCTAACTCTTGCATCATAGGTATTATTATGTAACGTCAATCCGGAATAAACTTTTATTCTTACGCACATTTTTTTAGGCTTACCAATACCCCTTCCAACCCTTTCTACACTAGTTAATTCTGAAGTGCCGTGTAAGACTGACGCCTTAAATGCTTGGAAAATTACTATTCCCCAAACCGTCTTACCTATTAACCTTTCTTCCCAGAGACAGTGGGACGAGCCACTCTGCAGGCAGGTTAGAGACAACCTTCTTTCTTGTACATCTAACTTTGATTTTTTTTTGCGCCAAGATATTGCTGTCCCGTGTATTTTATATTAACGTCAACTCATAAATTATATAATTTATTTTTGTAGCTTAATGCTGGCATGAAAGAGGAGAGTATGCCAACGTTTCCTGAAATTTGTTCTTATGTTGAAGGAATACCTATAGTTTGTTGTGCAGATTGTAGAATACTTGATAAAGAAGAGTAAGTAAATTGAAATAATTCATAATTATTAATAGCCACTAAATCTCAATACTAGTGCTCAATCAGTATCAACATTCCAAAACAAACTTTGAAAGATTTATTAAAACTTGTCTAATTCCGAATTTTGGTGAAGTTTTTACGTAAAGATTTTATTCCAATTAATGTTTTTTTTTATTTAATGATTTTAGATTTAAAAATGCAGGTGTCAACTTTGTAGGCCATCTTATTAACAAAGTAGGCCCTAAAGCACGAGACAGTAAGTATACCGTATCTATACATTTTTGGATGATGGATTACTTTTGATCGAATCTCCGCGGCCAATTAAAAAGTAAAGAAAACCGCCGCGGCGTGTTCTCAAATTATCAAATTCAAATTTGAATATCAAATTATCAAATTCAAATAATTAAATCATCCTACAACATATCCAACTATACTAATTCAGTTTTGATTATATTTACAGAATGTTTGGATTACTTTCAATATCTTCCATATAAATGTCGCGGTTACCAAAATTTTCAAGTAGGAAAAGTTTTAGATGAATCAGGACGATGTTATCAGTTATCTTTAAAGGGATCTCAAGGAATAGGAGGTCGTTCAGCCGAGCGATGGGAGTTTCCACACATGGCAAGTGGTTCTTTTTAACTGACTATAAAAAAGAAGTTTCTTAATAAATTCGAACTGTATGTAATTCGACTTGGTCCAATTTTGTTGATAACATGAACGAGAATTTAAAAATATGTTTATGTATGTACTCAAATATCATAATGAAACTTTAATATTTTTCAACTATCGATAACTGCTAATTTGTTTTAGCAGTCAAATTAAAAAATAAATTAACAAGTTAATTCTCTTTTATTTCGATTCTGCAGGCGTTGCTCGGGTTCGGAGATACTCAACAGACAGCAGAGTGGCTCTGTGGAGGTACCATCATCAGCGAGTGGTTCATTCTAACAGCAGGCCATTGTGTCTACTCTACTGCATTGTAAGTTTTATTCGCTTAAAACTGGTTTGAGGTATAGATAGTCATCAGGAAATCAATATGTATTATTTAAATTTGATTCCTTACATCCATACATATTATAAAAGGCTTTGTCCTGACTGACTGACAGACAACGCACAGCCTAAACCGCTGGTGGTAGCGACTTGAAATTTTCAACCCCTAAGGTGGTGAAAAGGGATAAAAACGATTGTATGAAACTTCTTTGTTTTTTAACTTATAGATTTGAAAATTTGTTTTGGGGTACTACTATCAAAATAAAAAATACTCTCATCAATATTTTTGACAAGGGTGGCTTTGAAAGGTTGAAATTGGGGATTTTTTTGGACGAAGTTTTCAGGGACGCTGATTATATAAATGTTATCTTTAATGACGTAAAATGAAATTCAACTCCTATAATGGAGTGTTGTGGAATTAATGAATTGCACTTAAAACATAGACCTATGTAATATCGAAATCTACGCGGACGAAGTCGCGGGCAAAAGCTAGTTACTTATGAACGTCATACAAACCCAGAATGTTCCTAAGGTAGCTGACAAGACCCTTGTGAAGAGTTGGCAAGAAATTTAGGCCACGCTTCTTAATCGTTAGAAAGTTACAATTTCAATTGAAAGTTTACTAAATAATAAATGTAGCAATAAATACCAGTACTTATTCAGTAAAAAAAAACTAGCTTGAAGTAATTAAATGAATAAGACATCTAGGAACCCTCGAGCTAGCTCATAGATTGATTTGAATCTGCATCCACCGAAGTGTTCATATTTCGTATGCCTAAGCCGCCTACGCCTGCACCATTATCTCCTACTCAAAAACCCTGTAATCTGTTAAGTAACCAACACTATTGTAGGAGTATGCGTCAGGATCGTTTTTTTTTCGGGAAAACAGTTACACAATTTTCTTATTTTTTTTTTTGTATACTTTGATAACTTATTGTGCTAATATATAATATATGATATTCATTTTGGTTCAAAGATGTTCTGAATGGGTAGCAATACTTACTAGGAATTTTAGAATATATTAACTGCCTATGTCTGCGCTCCGGTAGTGTTCTCGTCGGCCATAAGGCCCCTCATTGTTGTTACCAATATAATGTTTTGATCTTCAGTAAAGTAATGTTCACAGGAGGAGCCTTGTTACTTTTGCAGCGATGGGTCTTCTAAAACGCAGCGATCCTCTGGAGTATTGGAAGATTTATAAAATAAAGAGGGCCATCAGACACCCGGACTACAAACCACCTTCTGTGTACCACGACATCGCACTCTTGGAGACAGAATTAGAGTATGACAACTACGCTTATCTTATTAATATACAGGGTGTTAATCAGCTAATTGAAGGGAGTCATAGTAAAAAGAAAGTGACGTCAGAACAAAATTTATACTAACCAAGAATGGGTCATCACCTTGATTATCTTTCTTGAATATGAAATTGCTAAGAATAATACAATACTTTCAGGATAAACTTCGGCCGGCACCTCCTGCCAGCATGTCTCTATACTGGACGAACAGATAGTTATCATAATTATGTATCAAGTGCGGACGCCTCGGGTTGGGGTGAATTGGGTCATCAGAACGCTTTAGCCGACACTTTGCAAGTTGTAAGTCTGTATATAATTTACAATAATGTAGTTTCACCAGTTATGTTCACATTTATTTGAGTGTGAGCAAATTAAAGCAGTAAGGTAAATTAATAGTGTCCTACTGTTTTTAAATTTCAGCCACAGTAGGTACCAACTGAAATTAGTCTAACTATGAAGAAGATATTCTAGTGCACAAGTCACTCCTTACTGCTTCTGATCATTAGTGTATCTGATCGGCAAAGATCAGATGCACTAATGTCGAACTAGTTGTTTACAGAGCATAAAATAAACCTCCAAAAATTTCAACTGCTGTTAAGAATTTTATATCAGAATTTTTATCGTTTTTGTGTTTCCACATACTAAGTAGTTCTTCGGAGCTCAATGGAGAAATAGAGGATATCTATACTGACAGAAGGCTTTGAATATCAGTGCAGCTATTTTTTAAGGGAGTTAGTGCCTTGACTGGTTGACTGTGGAGGTCTGCACTCCGCACGTCGGTCACCTTAATTCTATGTGCAACTTCAGCATTCACTATGCCTTTGATTTAGGACATTGTTTCAGTTTCTTGTACATAATTTTATTACGTGTTTTTACATTTCAAGCTAACACTTGATGAGTTCAATGAAACTGAATGTACCACGCAATATACTGCTGAAAGATACATGAAGACCGGATATAACCACACCATACAAATGTGCTATGGCTCTCACAAGAGAATTGTTGATACTTGTCGAGTAAGTGTCTTTCACTATATGCTCAAACTCTGTTTATAAGACAAAGGCAGGTATGAAGTACGAAACATTGTGAAGACAAAAATCTATTACTGTTTAGGCATTCCATCTGAGAGCTGAGTTTGAGTCATTAGTGATTTAATTTTAATACTACAACTTATGGAATAAAAATGCTTCCCTCTAGTTACAATATTTCAAAATACAGTTTGCCCACATAAAAAATCAACGTTATCAAGGTCAAATGCGTTTGCCTATTCCAGAAATTTTTTAATCAAAGTCTGCTATTAGTATAACTCTACGAAATGATTTATGACGACAACAAAATAACATAATTAAGTGTACTAAAGGTTTTTCTTGTCCTGTTGTTTCGTGTTCAAAAAGTATAGGTACTTTAATTTATAAATTCTATTTTGGCAGGGCGACAGCGGAGGTCCTCTACAAATTAATATAGACGGAGTAAAATGCCAGTACACGGTGATTGGAGTGACTTCTTTCGGCAACACAAACTGTGGAATCCTTGGAGTACCCACCATATACACCAGGGTGTTACACTACATACCTTGGATCGAGAGCATCGTGTGGCCTGACTGAAGTGACTGAACTATTGAAGATAATTGATAATTAGGAAATTAAATAGATGTTATACATTCGTTCTTTTACTGCTAAAGCTTGAGCCAGCTAATCAGGTGAAGGTCGGTGAAGTTGAAGGTATCTAAATCTATATGAATGAATCTGAAGAGTTTGTTTGTTTGGTTGACGCGTTAATGTCAGGACTACTGGTCAGATTTGTAAAATTTCTTTAAAAAGTGTTGAAAAGGCCATTTATCGAGAAACACTATAAGTTATATTACATAACGCTACAGCGTATAAGAGCTGAGCAGTGGCCAAACAAAGAAGGCAACAGTTAGTTCCAAATAAAAGGCATGATCATATAACTGGCAATATCATTTATTCTCGTTGGTGTAATACGGATACTGGCGTTCCACAAGGCAATATTCTTTCTCCCTTATTATTTTATATTTCACTAATCTTAGTACTTAAATTCTTCAGTGTACATATTTTAATGATTTACTCTCAGGTTTATTGTAGACGTCAAGCGTCAGCAGTTGAGACATAGACAAGTAACTTAGTAACGTAGATTGGGTCTGACAGTGAATCCGATAAAGAACCAGGTGAATATAATAAATGAAAAGGATTTGTTTATTAAATCTAGGTTACAATGCAACTCATTAGAAAATCATAAGAATGTAGAATGTAAAAATAATGTCAGCCACTTTGCCAACGGTCACTTCCCTCTCAGAAATGAACTATGAGAAGAACTGGTAAGATACTCATGACACACAATTTGAGTAGTGTGCCAATTGACGCAACAGTTTTAATTATCCTAATACAGTTTTCAAATGAGATAATTTATTATAGACAGACGGAAGCGCAACCCCACGCGAATTCTAATTGTACTATATATAAATAATAATTATAAAATAAATAAATAATTATTTTATGTGCATATTTATATAGAAATACATTCACCTAATTTGAAGTCATATCTCTGCATCATCCAAAGGAAGACGGTTAAATAATGCCTTAGGCATTAAATCCGCCTGGATATTTGTGTGTGAAGTTTGAATAAAATGAAAACTTGTATACAAGAGTTTATTTATAAATTGACTGATGGTTTACATTATTTCTCACAGCGTAAAATGTTAAAGACTCATTTTCAGGTTTTAGGTTAGTAAAAAGCGCCAGAAGAGGTCCCAAATGACATTTTTACTATTAGAATAGAAAATTTTGTTGTCATAAAGTATTTTTTATTTAGGCCACTCGGGAGAAATAGGTATTGACTGCGTTTTCGATAGCGTATGTTCATTAGCCGATATCATATTTATGGAGACTCCCGCAGGCTTTAACGATTTCATACATTGCTACCAGTGATATTGTGACAGAATGGCTATGCAATACCAGTCACCCATCATTGATTAGTGTTAAAGAAGGATAGAAAAAAAATTACAGACACAAGCCAATTTAGTCCAATAAAAATGAGCCTTTGCAAATCATTTACCTTTACTGGCAGAAGTTAATTTCGTGACGAGATTTTGATTTCTCGTCGATTCAGCGGTGAGGGTTTTAGTCTTTCCACACAATGCTCTCGATCCAGGCGACATATGGAGTTACCCTGGTGAACACACCGGGAACTCCGAGGATGGCACAGTTCCTAATGCCGAGGGAAGTAACTCCTAGAACCACGTAGAGACATCGTCCAGTAATCGTTTGTAATGGACCGCCGCTGTCACCCTGTCAAAACAAAGTCTCTTAAACACCTGCCACTCCAAAAAGCGGCAAACACTCCATGTCTTTTCTAATTTCTATATAGAAATATGCCACAACAAAATATGAGACAACACGACTAACAGAAGGAATTGACTAGTCACGTGTTCAAAATACTGACGTGACCATCAATTTATTATATATTTAACTAGTCAATTTATTATATATTTAATTTGGTACTTGTCAATATACAACCAAATCAGAAAAGAGTCAGACATGCAGCAATTGGTTAGAGATTTTATTAATTAGAGCTACTGCTTTTTAAACAACAACACAAGTCATAAATACAGCTTAAGATACCCAAACTTCAAAAATAATATTCTGATGTTTTATTCATAGTGTATTTTCTTGATAAAATGATGTTTCTGACTGCAGTCTAACTCCTTAGGAAATATACTAAACAAATACTGCTGATAACGACTGACAAAATGTCATCAACTTTGTCAAGAAGCTTTTCGAGAATTAATCAGCATACACATAATGATATTTATGAAAAGTTTGAGTACTAACATGGCAAGTATCGACTACTTGGTCAGATCGTCCAAAGCACATCTGTGTGGTGTTGTCATACCCTCGCGCTAAGTGCCTCGCTACTGGAGGAAAGTGCACCATACAGTCTGTATCTTTGAACTGGTCGAGGGTCACCTTGAAACAAGATACAGTTTTAACCGTGACTTCTGATGATAAAATTAGTTGAAAATAAATACTTTATACTTTTTTAACCCACGACGAAAATGACACTGTGTGTCTGAATTTGATGCGTTTTTTTACATGCGAAAGCTTACATGATAGCTTTCAAACAAAAATTCGCATCAAAATCGTGATGCTTCTTAGATATTACATATTTTTTATATTTTAAACGGGAATTCACGCGATTATGCTTTAGGTATTTACTTACCTTTAGATGATTGACGTTTCGAACAGGATACACCGGCCGTGGTCACAAGCTGACTGATATGACGGAAGCATAATTGCGAGAATTCCCCTTTTAAAATCAAAAAAATCATGCAATGCGAAAGTTTAAAAGGTTCTTAGACATGTTTTATTAAAATTGATGCAACCGTTTTAAAGGTCATCAGCTCTTGTTGAGAGTGACTTACAATTTTCAATTTTATTTTTGATATTTTTAATAAATACTTACATCATGAGGACATCGAGCACGTGCTTACTAGTCAGTTAAAACTAAATTAGTTGTGTAGACACATATAATTTGCATCAAGTTGGTATTGGCGCGGTTATTCCCTACAGGGGGCGTTGTCTTAAAAAAAATCACTGCGTGTCTAAGGCAGTCAACAAAGAATTAAAGAAGGAATCTAAGGAGAAAACTGCACTGACAAGTCCATCAGGAATTGTTACTTTATCTTATCTATGTAGAGACGAGATTTTATTTACTTCGCATATTAATTACTTACAATTTGCAAGTGATCTGCAAGAGGTTTGCCATCACCCAATTCTCCCCAACCTGGAGCATCAGCGAAGGTAGCACTGAAGTCATTTTCTGCAGAATTCAGACATGCTGGCAAGATATCCCGACCGAAGTTAATCCTATGAACATGTTTTCTTATATAAAGATTGTTAAAAGGACGATGTATCCTAAATTAAGTTAATATATTATATATATATATTATTATATATAAATTAAGTTTCAAAATCAAAATTATTTATTTGTAGATCATAGGTATAATACAGTGTTCTCTTATTTAATTATAACATATTGATCGCTATGTCTAGCCATCATTGGCGTACAAATATAACAAGTTAAGGTGGCTTCTCAAATTCTCAAACCAATGAGTCAATTAAAAGTAAAATGGACAAGTGTGTGTGTGCCAACAGAGGTAAGAAGATAATATGTGCATAAGGGAACAAGCTCTGTATTGAAAGGAACTTATCATTATCATCGCCATTATCCTGTAGATGTCCTGGCTAAGAACGACTATAATTATATGGAAAGCACATATTTAATATCTACCTCATGTGAGAATAGAAACTTAAACCAAGAACTACACCTGAAGCAGATACTCTCATAACTATGATATTACTGAAAATGTGGATCAACAAAATCAACCTTATACGAGTATATACGTCGCCAGCCAAATGGTCTAAGAACTGATAAAACTTACTCCATTTCTGTCTCCAAGAGTGCGATGTCATGATACTTGGACGGTGGTTTGTAATCCGGATGTCTATGTATTTCCTTTATTTTATATATCTTCCAAAGCTCCAGAGGATCAGAGCGCTTCAATATTCCTAACGCCGCAAATGACACAAAGCCACTGAAAAATTAATCTCATAAGATGATGGTCATGATGCTCCTCGACCGATTTCTGTCACGGCGACTACTTCAACACCATTCGTGTGCTCGCATGTGGCTACGGTAAACGCTTACCATCAGGCAAGGCGTAAGCTTGTTTGGCAACATCACATCATCAAAAACATTTAACAATCCATGTATGTGACTTAGTAAAAGAGGAGGATCCTCTTACGAGAGATCTATGACTATCTGTGGGTCTTAATCCATGCAAACAATTAAGTATTAGGCTTACACATGTAGTCCTTGAGTCGTCATCTAGTCGCACAAAACTCTATACCAACAATCCGCAATCGTCGGAGAAGACCCGTGCCTAGCAGTGAGATGGATATGGGTTGTAATGATGATCTAGTCCTAAGTAGTTAGTCTAGGTGATCCCTTCACATCACCATTGCATTGGTGCCGCAGATGTTTATCTTAACTTTATCATTTTGTTAAAACTTACTGATCGTGATGGTGTAGACAATGACCGGCAGTCAGAATAAAAGTCTCGCTGATGACAGAACCTCCGCAGAGCCATTTAGCATCTCGATGGTTTTCGCCGTAGCCAAGTAACGCCTGCAAGTATCCATCATCAGTTTGTAGACGTCTACTGTTGAACATAGCTAAGCTAAAGCTAAAGTTTTGAGGATAGTCGTTTCCATGTTTCTTACTATTTAATTCAAAAACTGTCTATTGGATTTTGATGAATCTTGACACACTAAATAGTGTTTATAATGTTATCTAATATTATTAATTAAAAAAAATTGTGTTCACGAGCGGCTTCTTTGCTACGTCGACCAGTTACTGATCTATTGTAGCGCTCACACATACAGTTAGAATATCTTATGGTATGTTCGTTTTCTCACGAAGTTTTCCTTCACCGTCAGCTGGTGTTAAGTCATTTGACTCATCATCATCATCATCATTTCTGCCTATTGCAGTCCACTGCTGGACGTAGGCCTCTCCTAACATTCACAGTCATTTGATTAGTGCATATAAATTCTACAAACTGTAATCCACATTGGTACTGCCGATTGGAATCGTTGCGCATAATTTGTATATAATATAATAATATAATATTCTACCACATTCACACAGCGCCATCTAGTCCCATAGTAAGCAATTATATTTGCTTGTGTTATGGGTACTAAACGACTGATATACTATTTAAATATTTTTTTTTATGTAAATACATACAGTTTTATGGATAAATTACACCCAGACACAGAACAAACCTTTATGCTCATCACACAAAGATTTGTCCTGGGTGGGGATCGAACCCACGACCTCCGGCTTAGCAGTCATGGTCACTAACCACTAGACCAACAGGACAGTATGCTGGTCTCTTATTTATTCGGCTACTATCGCTCCCTGTGTAAGACTAGCATAATGATTAATTCTATTGTTGATCTACTAACCATGTGTGGTAATTCTCGTCTGTCTGCATTACGACCTCCAAACCCGCCTGCTGGCCTGGCACCTCTCACATTGTTAACAGTATGACATAGCTTCGTTTCATCAAATTCTTGATTAAAATACACTCTGATTTCGCTTGAATTACGACATCGATATGGAAGATATTGGTAATAGTCCATACATTCTGTGAATATAACACACAAACAAACAAAATCACGTCTCATGTTCTCGAAAAGGTAGGCAGTGGTGCTGCACACCAATTATTTACTTCACGTGTTATTTAATTGGTGGTAGCCTATTAAAATTTACTATATACTCGTAGATTAAACCCAGAAAGTCTTGCAAAACTAGATTGCGGGCGTATTGACGAATTTAATTAATGAATTAAATATTTAAACTTCATTTAAATAAAAATCAAAACTCAAATCGTTGTAAGATGATCCATTACACTACGCAATTATCAACCACTACACTAATAATACAAGAAAGAAATGACTTAATGCATTAATGTTCACTTAATGCCTTTTTCTAACAGAGGTGCCTACGATATATAAATTAGTAAGTAACAGGCACCTAAGTATTAACAATATTGCAAAAAAGTATGCGTGGTTTTTGCTAAATAATATGAAGATCATCATCAGCAATCAACCATCAATGTCCTGGGCTGGGCTCGTATTTCCTCTCCTCTATCTAGAGAGCTGAGAGAGTTTAGGTCATAATCCACACACACTGGCGTAGTGCGGGTTGATGGTTCCTCACGATGTTTTCCTACACCGTTAGCAGGTGGTAAGTCACATGACTAGTACATATTATAAATTTCACAAAGTGAAATCCACAATTGTACTGCTGATCGGAATCGATCTCGGACCTCGTGTTTAGCACGCCGGTCACTGATACAAATATAAAATAATATGATAATAGGCAATACTTACTAAGAAAAGATTTACTGCCAGCTTTTTTTTCAAAATTGTCCTTAACGTTGATATAATAATCTTTATATCTGAAAAACCGTTTCGTGTTTCCATTTATTTCTGTCATCATTGGTCTAATGCCCGGTTTCTTAACCCATAGATAAAGTTATTCATCGATCTTTGATCGATGAATAACTTTATCTATGGGTATAACATATAACCTGCCTGACTGAATAATAAAAAAGTAAAACAATAGAACTTCGATTGACCGATTTGACTGCCCCCGTGGCTCAGTGGTTACTCTGACTGCTGTGACAGAGGTTTATGGGTCGATTTCCACTCAAGACAAATCTTTGTGTGATGAGCACGATCGTTTTTTCTGTCTTTGGGTGTAATTTATCTTATTTGTATGTATTTACAAAAAAATAAATATTTAAGTATTGTAACAGTTATCTAGTAGGTACCCATATAACAAGCATTTGCTTAGTTTGGGACTAGACGGCGCTGTGTATATGTCCAAAAATTTATTTATTTATATAACAAATTTATAACAACTGTCATTTTTAATTTGTTTAAATTTATATTCTATTACTTGGTTCTGATAGTTCAGAAACCGGACATCAGTGAATTTAAAAAAATATTAATTAATTTATAGGCTATTCTTCAATTAACATTAATTGAACAAGCTAAACTATAATAATAACAAATATATAGTGTATTTGTATGTATTAATAACCTAAAAAAAGTAATTTAATAGAATAAATATTTTTTTTATACCGACATTTATTAACTTACTTTTCTTCATCATAAATAGTACAGTCAGTACAACAAACTACAGGAACACCATCATTATAGCTGCATATTTCGTTAAACTGTGGTAATTTCTCAGCAAAACCCGCATTGCTCTGTAAATGTTTCATATTAGAGGCAAAATATTCACATTCTAAATAAGTAGCTAAACTAGGACATCATCAGCAACCCATTAAGTTAACCACTGCTGGTCTCGGATCTCCTCTCATCACACTGGCCTACTGCGGGTTGGTGGATCAGACATACTCATAGAATTTCTTCTAGGGTATGTGGGTTTCCTCACGATGTTTTCCTTCACCGTTAGCACATGGTAAGTCACTTGACTAGTACATATAAATTCCACAAAGTGAAATCCACATTGGTACTGCTGGTCGGAATCAAACTCGGACCGCGTGTTTAACACGCCGATCTCTTATCCATTCAGCCACCAAAGGATGCTTAGAAAAAAGTTTTTCACCCCTTTTTCCAAGATGGCACCCGGGAGACAAGGGTGGTGACCCCACAAACTTGAGGTTAAGCTTTTATTGCACCCACACATGTCCCTAAAATAAAATTGCGTCCTCTAACAAATGCAAAGCTCATGGAACATTTCAATGGACTATATTCAAAGTCAAAGTATTTATTTGCGATATATGGATATAGAATTATGTTAAATTTTAATATTATGTATCACCAAAATCATCAATTTTTCATCATCTTCCTGCGGCTGATATGATGATGATGATGATGAAAATCAACATTACGGCATGCAAAAAATTTAAACACACAATATTATTTTAAACTTAATTTTAACAATATACGTCAAAATATACTAATTAAATCAGATTCAAATATAAACAATGTCACTTAAATAAATAATCATTTCACTGACTGGCCTATTTGTCTAGAGGTTAGTGAACCTGACTGCTAAGCCGGAGGTCGTGGGTTCGATCCCCACCCAGGACAAAACTTTGTGTGTTGAGCATAAAGGTTTGTTCTGTGTCTGGGTGTAATTTATCTATAATATGTATGTATTTACAAAAAAAGGTAGATTTAAGTAGTATATCAGTTGTTTAGTACCCATAACACAAGCAAATATAATTGCTCACTTTGGGACTAGATGGCGCTGTGTTAATGTGGTAGAATATTATTATATTATATTATTATGTTTTGTCATCAAAATATTCCTGAATTGAGTAGTAACATTAACAGTAACATTACTCAGCTCTCTAGATAGAGGAGAGGAGACCCGAGCCCAGCAGTGGGACATTAATGGGTTGCTGATGATTAAATTTATTTACAAGAAACCTATGTACCTCTTTTTTGAACATTAAGTTTTCGTTTATGTCCCGAATAAATTTTGGTAAATAAGTGGTGCTTTGCAGAAAATGCTCCTGTTCATTAGAGTGGTTTTGCTTATATTCTGCATTTTCTGCAGTTGACTACTGTAGTGCTGTACTGGCCATGATAGCGAGAACTTACGTAGGTATATATTATAGCCGCTGTTTCACATCTGTAGACAGAGACGCACGTTCCGTTCACACCCTCGTTGACACATGCAGATCCTGAAATATTACAACACAATTTTGTATGAACCAAATTGGAGGAAATCAAAAATCAAATCAAATCATTAATTCAGAATTTCATATAATACATATTGTCAATAGTCTTATAAAATTATACATAAAGTCTACAATCTAAGATGCCTGTACTAGGAAAAATCCTGTGTTACAGGTTAGTTGTAAAGTAAATAAATTCTATTATAAAATACGAAATTTTAAATTTAGAATAAAGAATTTAAAATTAGAATAAAGAAAACTAGAACTAACAATCACGTCAAATTAAAAGGTTTTGTACCTATGAATTTTGACAGACATATAGTCTGAAACAGCAGATGGCTTCTTTTCACAAACAAATCGTGCGGGCGGGAGCATAAGAATAATAATATACTATATCTATATAATATTGTAAAACTGTAGAGTTTTTTAGTTTATTTGGTTGAACGCTAGGATCTCAGGAACTACTGGTCCGATTTGAAAAAATATTTTAGTGTTGGATAACCCATTTATCGAGGAAGGTTATAGGATATATAATATCACGCTACGGGCAAAATGAGCTGAGCAGTGGCAAAATAACAACGATGCGCGACTTCTAGTAAATAATGAACGAAAATTTATTTGGGTTTTTTTTACACATCGCTAGCTAACCCAAAGAAAGCTAATATAAACTTGTGTTACGGGATCTATATATCTGATAAACATACAAAATATATAATATAAACATTTGTAGATGTTTGTTTCGAAAAATAAAAGGTATAGAAGGCTTAATTCCCTCCACATTCTTTGGAGGTAACCAGTGACTAGTGGACCGTTTATGGGTTGAAATGGTGATAATAATGAAACTAGTACAGACTAACGATGATGATGAACTTACCTTCACTAAGATTCAGTTCACAAGCCACAAAACAGAAACAACAAAACAAAAATAATATTTCGATATATTTAATTGAAGCCATCGCATTTAAACACAGATGACATATCTAATACATGTATATTTGATTATTCTACTGTTTTCCTCCTTGATTAATTAGAATCGTAGGTTACAGAGTTTATCTAAAACGATAAATTAAGGTTAGTGTTGCTACACACATAAGCGGTCTGGCGTTAATCAGCTCAGCTGGGCGGTAAAATCAAATAGACATAAAATTATGTAGATGATTATGAAGAAGCGATGGTGGCTGAATGGCTAAGGAAACGGCGTGCAAATCACGCGGTCCGAGTTCGATCCCGACCGGCAGTACCAATGTGGATTCCTCTTTGTGGGATTTATATGTACTAGACAAGTGACTTCCCATCTGCTAACGGTGAAGGAAAACATTGTGAGAAGTAGAAGAAATTCTATGAGTATGTCTGATCCACCAACCCGCACTAGGCCAGCGTGAATGGATTATGGCCAAAACTCTCTCAGCTCTCTAGTTAGAAGAGAGGAGACCCAAGCCCAGCAGTGGGACTTAATGGGTTGCTGATGAATCCATACAAATCGTTTTCGCTTGATAGCTAGGATATCGTGCAAAACCAATAATGATTATTGAATTGATTTATTTCTCAATGCTAAAGTGAAACACTTTGAATTATTTGTAAGCATCCCAAGCACCTAAGAGGCCTATAATAGGTGAGGCCTATGTTCAGCAGTCGACGTCGTTGGGCTGTTGTAGCTCAATAAATAGAAGGGAGAACCCCAGCAGTAAGACAATAATGGGTTGCTGATGATTCAAATGGAAACTGACCCTTTGGCAGTGTAATCAGGTTATAGCAAGCTAGCTAAGGATTAAGGAAGTCCGAATTTTGTTTAAAAAAAAAATATAATTCAGTATTATTTATATTTTCACTATCCAAAGATCATAACGCACTAATAGTGGAAAAAAGTTGTAAGTTGGGAAAAAGGTTTGGCCAATTTTAAACTTTATAACAATAGTCAGAAAACGGAAATTGCCAGACAGATATATCTCATCTTATACGTTTTACTTTGTGGTATCTGAGCTTATTTAATACTTTAATATGCAAAAAAGTACTAACTCTCATCAAGATTCAATTCACAATTCACAAAATACAAACAGATAAAAATAAACAGTACCCCATTTTAAAGCAAAACGTTAATGAATCCATTAAAACTATTATTGGCTACTTGTATTGTACTGTTTTTTTATATTTTATCATTGAACATTAAGGTCGGTGCTCACATACCATGTAGGTGATGTTATTGTCATTCGAAAAACTCATAGGGGTTATCATATATGCCAATTGGGTTCACAATGCCAACAAGATAGCTGGATTTAGCACTGATATCTAATCTCTGTTATGCGCAGGACAGATTTTGCAGTATCTGAGAGCTGGTTCTAAGTAGGTCGGACCAATTGCTTTGACGGAACGAGAAACATGACAGAAATATTAACATCATTGAAATGAAATGAAATGAAATCTCGTTTATTCATCTAGGTTACAAGGTAACACTTATGAAAGTCACAAGAATGTAACAGGTTATCCGAAAAGTAGTGTCAGCAAATTTGCCTACGACCAGTTCGCTGACGGGGTGGAGCTATGAGAAGAACTGGCAAGAAACTCACGCCACTCTTTTTAAAAAAAATGGCTAGTTACAATCTTTTGTAATTTACAATTTGGGTAGCGTGTAAAGTGATGCAGCAGAGCACTACCGTTAGATTAACGAATTATAATGAATGTTTACAAACTAAATATTAAACAGAAAGTAAAAAGTCTCTCTGTGGTTGCATCACTTTACACATTGCTATGCAGCCATTAGGGACAGTCTGTGAATAAATATGGTTTTAATTTAGTAAAAACATAACTTAAAAAAAAATTCATATCAGCCCAATGTCGTCCACTGCTGAACATAGACCTCACCTAATCTCCACCACAGTAAGCAAATTTGGGCCGCCTGGAACCAATGTCCATCCGCAACCTTTATTAGGTCGTCGGTCGTCATCTTGGGGGTCCCACGCTGTACTTTCCTATGTCCAGCAGTGGATGTCATTGGGCTGATATGGTGATGAGGATGTGTTCTGGTCATATTATTGCTACGGATTAAAACAGTTATGACATATTTGTCCAGGTAGTGATGGATTAAGAATACATAATATCACTACCCTATTTCGACCCGTGGATGTCGTACAAGGCGACTAAGTGACTAACCTACAGCAACAAGAGCACTGTGAGAAAGGAAAATTCGAAACAAAACCCTATACCATGAAGGCTAAATTCCTTCCCAAATGTTTACTTAAACAGGTATCAACTGGAATTATTTGACATTTTTCTCATCACAAACTTCGGAGATAAGGAGTTCAACCAAACAAAGAACTCTTCAGCTTTATAATATTCGAATAGAATACATAATATATTGATTTTAGAACGAATGAACCCAAATAATAAGTATGCCATCACAGCGTTTAAAAATTATAATAATCGGTTGAGTCAATCTTAAATGATGCTCGGCCATTCATGTGGTACTTAATTATTAAATTCATTCTTATGTACAGCCAAAACAAAGGCAATTTTCAAAATATAAAACCGTCCTTGTTTCATCATCATCATCAGCCTATACTAGTCCACTGCTGGACATAGGCCTCTCCAATTGCACACCACTGAGTACGATTTGCAGCTACTCTCATCCAGCGTTTGCCAGCCACCCTGCGAAGATCGTCACTCCACCTAGACTGGGAGTCTAGGTGGAGTGACGATGTTCCTTGTTTGTCTTCTCGTTAAACAGTACAAAAAATATATTTTTTATAAAAATGTATTTTAGTTTTTTCTATAATTTTTATAATAAAAATTATTTTCAATTATATTATTAGGATATATTTACCGGTTGGTATTTAATTTTGTCACAGTCATTTTGCTTTGTAGCCGTTGGTCTTAAATGGAATGATAAAAACAGTATATTGAATAACAAATATCTACCCAATGTGAGTTAGTTCGGTATTACTTGCGTGCACTGCGATGGCGTTTGTTAAATTAAAATTAATATTGTTAATAATTACTTGTTTGTGTTGTGTGAATTGTGAATTGAATCTTGATGAGGGTAAGTCTTGTCCTTTTTGAATGTAGTGTTAAATATTTTTTGGATGAAAATTTCATGCAATTCGTCCAGAAAAATACATTCACATGTATGTACACACACACAATACATACATGGCAATCTTTGGAATTTGTTTCATGGTATTCCTCTGGATTTTCCTCTCCGGTGTGAGCTTAGTGACCGGGTTCAACTGTATGCGTTATCTGATTGGTGCAATAATAAATCAATTGATACAATATTGTAAAACTGAAAATTTGTTTAATATCTACTGGGGATTTACTCGGATTTTCGATATTCGATACGTTACGTTAACCTAACGGTGTGGTGTTCTGCTGCATCACTTTACACGCTACCCAAATTGAAAAAACAAAAGATTGTAACTATCCGTTTTCTTAAAAAGAGTGGCGTGAGTTTCTTAACAGTTCTTCTCATAGCTCCACCCCGTCAGCGAACTGGTCGTAGGCAAATTTGCTGACACTACTTTTCGAATAACCTGTTACATTCTTATGTTGTGACTTTCATAAGTGTTACCTTGTAACCTAGTGAATAAACGAGATTTAATTTCGTTTCGACTTAGTTGGTTTTGATGTCGCTGTCAAATGTTTGAAAGTGATCCACATATCTAAATTTCCTTACATTTGACAGCGACCTCAAACCCGACAAAGTCGAATGTTGAAATTCAGAGTAAGCCCCCTAAACCGAATTGAAAAACTCTTTCACTGTTAGGTAGCCCGTTTATAGAGGAAGGCTATTTAACATCACGCTACAACCAATAAAGTTGATTAGTGACCAAATAAAGTTCTACGAGAGTGAAGTCCCGGGCAACATCGTGGATAAATTTATGACTCAGTTGGTAAATTACAGGCTCTGCTTGTGTTAGTGAGGGACTGAACGGAACATGCGTCTCTGTCTACAGATGTGAATCAGCTGCTGCATTATATATCTATGTAAGTTTATGATCCATTTTCACTAATTACCAGACTAAATCCTACTGTCACTTTTTCTTCTTCTCCTTCTTCTAAGCCCGTATTTGTGGCTAAAAGAGAGTAATTTGTCTAAGTATATCATAAATACAACGTTATTTTTTGTTTATACTAAAGCTGAAACTCTTTTTATTTGCAGTTTCAAAATAAAACATCTACTTAAATTTAAAAAGAATACCTTACGAAATTTTAAGCATTTTTAATATATTGTCGAATATCATTAATTTATACGAATGGGCCAATTTTAATGTTTTTTTGTTTGATAGCTGACAAGTTTCAAAGTTATCAAACTTGTCAGGAGTTAGGTTAAATTTTCAATTTTGGTTTTCTTTAATGAATTCTCAGTATTGGTACGAAATTTGGGCACTCTTGGATTATATCATCATCATCATCAGCAACCCATTAAGTCCCACTGCTGGGCTCAGGTCTCCTCTCCTCTATCTAGAGAGCTGAGAGGGTTTAGGCCATAATCCACTCAAGCTGGCCTAGTGCGGGTTGGTGGATCAGTCTTACTCATAGAATTTTTTCTAGGGTTTCCTCACGATGTTTTCCTTCACCGTTAGCAGATGGTATTAAACCACTTGACTAGTACATATAAATTCCACAAAGTCGAAACCACATACATAGGTACTGGCGGTCGGGATTGAACTCGGACCGCGTGATTTACACGCTGGTACCTTATCCATTCTGCCACCATCGCTTATTGGATTACATGCTACATGCATTACATGCTAGCGAATATATGTTTGATGTTATGTATCTTATATTTGCCAGAGCAACGCTGGATATGATTTACTGACATCTCCTTACATCTACAACTTTAATTATGATCCACTAGACAAACTTAGAGATGACCCCAAATTTCCTGAAATATGCAGTTACAATGAGGGAATACCTATAGTTTGCTGCACAGATTGTATGATTTATGACGAAGAAAAGTAAGTAAATATGCTTTAAGGAAAAAGCTACAGAAAACAAAGTTTTTTTACTAGGCATTTGTATCTAAATATATAATAATAATAACGAGGTTTCATCGATACATAATGAACAGACTAACAAACTTAGGTACAATATTATTTCTTTAATAAAACAGTGCCTTGATAGCGGAACAGCAGTTTACACGACTCCTGCGCTAATGAGAAGGAGGATCTTTTTGACAAGTGCTAAATTCACAGATAAATAATAGAATAGGTTTATATAAGACTACTGGTACCTACTTATGGAAGATTTTTTATAAAACTTGTTAATGATTTCAGATTCAAAGACTACATCGTAACCGTTGGCGGATCATTTGAGAAAAAAATGGGCCCCAAAGTTCATGATAGTAAGTTTTTAAGTTTATAGTCACTCAATCGCGCTAGAACAGCTTTTATATTTATTTGTTTAATGGTCTTATGTACACTATTTTAAACTATATTTGTTTAATTAGGTGTATAAACAGTTCACAATCATATTATAGCTAACTAGATCTAATGACAAAATGTTCTTAATCTAGAATGCAAACGAACCTTAACAATACACACAGCATGCATGAGGTATAACATACACTGACATCGCTAAGATGTGAAAGCGTTCAGTACCATGCAGGTAAAATATGCATAAAAGAATAACAAGTAATAACTATAATAATGAATAGAAAATGTTAAATTGCGAAACTGAAAAGACCCAAATTTTATATATAGATATCATCATCATCATCATCATCATATCAGCCCAACGACGTCCACTGCTGAACATAGGCCTCACCTAATTTACGCCACTGCGAACGGTCCTGTGCGTGTATATATAGATATATTAATCGGCAATTACTGAGACCAATCTATACATTTAGCAACATTTCTGCTAAAGGAAATATAATTAGGGTTAAAATCAATATCAATATCAACAGTTATGTCCATGTCCTTGCCAGTAGAAATAACCAAGTCATTGTAAGCACGACACATGCGGGTGAGAGGATTATAGAAGGAAGTGTTATTAGTTTAAACGTTTAATATAAAGAGTTTAGACCGTCTTGGATTGGGTTTAGAATTAAAGTTTAGACAAGACAATAACGGGGAAGAAGAAACACGCTAGTGTATCAATTTACATAAAAATAATAAATCCTGGACATGACGACGTGAACTGAGTGTCGATATTCTAAAATGTAGTAATCTCTCATTATAGCCAGTTAGCGTGCGGCCAAGATGTTTTCTGAATGCAATCATTTTTAAAGCTTTATTTTGCACCGGTTCAAGTCTATCATTGTGCACTTTATAGTAAGGCGACCAAACGATAATACCATATTCCAGAATGGTTCTTATGATAGTTTTGAACAGGTAGATAAAACTGGAAGTATTTTTAAAGTCCTTGGTAGCCCTGAATATGAATCCAAGAAGTTTATGAGCTCTGTCAACTATATCATCGTAATGATTGACTGTATAAATTACGGAAGGTGAGTTTGGAGTCGAAACTAATACCTAGGTCCTTTACAACTTACCTACGTTGTAAGGTCGTGCCTTCTAATTTATAGTCAAAAATTTTAATGTTTCGTTTGTTAGTAAATGACACAACTAAACATTTATCAATATTGAGATACATACAGTTCGATTTGCACCAACCGACTATAGTAATGGCATCTTGTTGGAGAGATTCACAATCACTTTCATTGGTCACTGAGGTACACACCTTTAAGTCTTCTGCATAAAGAAGACAAGTGAACTGTGAACTGGTCTACAAGGTCATTTATAAAGATATTGAAAAATAATGGTCCGAGGTGCGACCCCTGAGGCACACCAGATCGAATAGGCCTTGAACTGACCTTGAGCTGAAAGGATCTGTATAAAGGGGATACGGATTATTTATTATAATCTAGAGTTGGGCTATGTTTTACAAAAAAAAATACCTAGTGGTTGAAGCAGCGGGGGAAAATTTAGTATCGTAATGTGTAGGTGAACCGTGTTCCTGTGGCAAACAAATACAAATCATTTTATTTGCTAAAATACAGACACATGTTTTTTTTTTTGCAGAATGCATGGATAGATTTCAAGTTCTTCCGTATCGGTGCCGTGGAGCAGCATTTACCACATTTAATAAATATATACATAGTAAGCGGAAGTGTCATATGTATAGAATTCATATCCCAAGAGCACTGATAGGAGGCCGTGAAGCAGTCAGACGAGAGTTTCCTCATATGGTAAAAAATAACACGGAGTAAATATTATACAGTGAGTCGAAAATTGAGAGAAAGTAAATGGCATAGAAAACTATAGTATTCGTATAAATACGAATATTTTAAAAGACAAAAGTCAAAATATTGCACACAAACAACATAAATAATAATTTATGTATACTTGGAACAGTATTAGACCCACTATATTTCCTTGGGGCATACCATAAGCTATATTTTCCTCTGCACTATTTATATTACATAACGTGTTGTTATAATATTTTCGGTTTAAATGTAATATTCAAAGATGTTAAGAGCCAATTCTAGTTTAACAATCATCATTAGCAACCCAGTAAGTCCCACTGCTGGGCTCGGGGTCTCCTCTCCTCTATCTAGAGAGCTGAGAAGGTTTTAGGCCATGATCCACTCACGCTGGCCTAGTGCGGGTTGGTGGATCAGACATACACTTAGAATTACTTCTAGTGTATGTGGGTTTTCTCACGATGTTTTCCTTCACCGTTAGCAAATGGTAAGTCACTTGTTTTAGATAGAGCACATAATATATTTTGATGAGTGCGGCTCGGTAATTGGAAATCATATTTACATCTCTATTTTTAAATCGGAGTAACCAGCGTGATTCTATCAATCTATTTCTATATCTATATCTATCTTCTTCTTCTTCTATATCTATCTATCTATATCTATTTCTGTAACTATTTGAATAATTAATTAATTTATATTAAGAAATTGACTATAAAGTTTATGAAAATGTAAAAAAAATGCAGGAGTTTGCCGATAATAATAAGTTAAATCACTGTATGATAATTTCCAGTGTGCCGAGTTTTGTATGTCTACGTGACATGTTTTGATAGCTTAACTCAGTGAGACCAACTGTCAACACACTGCTTCCAGGCTCTTCTTGGCTTCGGAGATGATGAGAGGAATGCATCATGGCTCTGCGGAGGTACTATCATCAGTGAAAGGTACATCCTGACTGCTGCGCATTGTCTTTTCTCTCGAGAACAGTAAGTTTTAACATAATAATAATAATCAATTAATGGTTCATGTAGCCTGCATATCTGAAGAGTGATGCAAAGATCTGTTACACGGCCTTGTTGGTCCTGGTATGTGTCTGTCAAATGCATACGAGGCTTGATGACTGCGTCGAACAATTTATATTTGTGAGATCCCATAACAAGGCTAGTTCGAAAAAAGTTATAATTATTGTCATTTTTCAGTGGCCCCTTAAGCTTTGCAGCGTTGGGTATTTTAAAAAGGAATGACCCTGAAGAATATTGGAAGATATATAAAATAAGGACTCGCCACAGACACC
Source organism: Laspeyria flexula (assembly GCA_905147015.1). Classification (NCBI taxonomy): domain Eukaryota; kingdom Metazoa; phylum Arthropoda; class Insecta; order Lepidoptera; family Erebidae; genus Laspeyria; species Laspeyria flexula. The sequence continues at coordinate 2,028,720 of LR989974.1, forward strand.
CGGACTACAAACCACCTTCCATGTACCACGACATCGCACTCTTGGAGACAGAAACAGAGTATGAAATATCGTCTATTAATTACTTCTTGATTAATATATAATACGATACATGGTCATCATCATCATCATCATATCAGCCCAATAATGTCCACTGTTGAACATAGGCCTCATCTTATTTCCACCACAGGTAGTGATTTTGTGCCGCCACTCGCAACCTTTGCTAGGTCGTCGATTCATGGTAATCTGATAAAAACTGGTTAGCTGCAGCTGTAATTCGTGGGAAATATTTTGACTAATTTAATACATTTTCTGTAACTGCAGACTGCAGTATGTCAGCATGACGATAAACTACAGCAAACTTATTCTAGGTAATGGATACCATGCATTTGGACATTGGCAATGTCAGAAACATAACCTCCAAATTATTAAATAAATCCCATTGGACTGATATGCTCGAGAATTCGAGATGCTTAAAGAAAGATATAGTATAGTGATACTTGGCTTAATATCCTAAGTCCCCTGGTTGGGGCAGAGGGCGTCCACAGTGATCCTCCATCGCGTTCGGTCTTGGCTTCACGTTTTATCTCACTCTAGGTCTTCCTGATATTCTTCACCTCGTCTGCCACTGTGCGTCGCCAGCTCTGTTTGGTACGGCCACGCTTGCGCTTTCCTTGAGGATTCCAATCCAACGCCTGCTTAGGAATGTGATCAGAATCTCTTCGGTGGGTGTGGCCAATCCACTTCCACTTGCGACGCTTTATTTGTTGGGCGATTGGGGTTTCACACACCGCTTTAATTGAGCCACCAGTCTGGGATAGTGCCTACCACCTTTCTACAGAAGACCGCAGCCATAATAACACTGCCTCGGTAGTGTTATGTTCCTGTTGGTGATTAGTGGTAGCAGAGCTCATTGGCGAGAAAAGGACTTTTATAGGTTTGACAACATGCGTATAAGGCGTTGTCCTAATATAATGCGATGCGTTCGACGCAATCATCGTCCGTTTGCACGAGTGAGGAAGTGGGAAATGACCTTATTGTTTGTATTGATATCCATACTTGGCACTGATTCAATACAAACTGTGAATGGTCCGCTGCCGCTCACATCGATCGTATAATAATAATAATAATATTTTACCACATTCACACAGCGCCATCTATTCCCAAATTAAGCAATTATATTTGCTTGTGTTATGGGTACTAAACAACGGATATATTGACTAAATACATATTTTTTTCGTAAACCCATACATATTGTAGATAAATTACACTCAGACACAGAACAAACAATCATGCTCTTCACACAAAGATTTGTCATGGGTGGGAATCGAATTCACCTACGGCTACGGACCTACGGCTTAGCAGTCAAAGTCACTAACCACCTTTTTTTTTTTTTTACTTGGGGAAATGCCTGACGCATACCCCTCGGTCTTGGAGAAAGAACCGAGGGGTTATGTGGGGCTCGCACCAACTAAAACCCCAAGGTGTTCCTCTCGTCTGCTGTGGTCACGGGAGCGCAGGAACATTCGTCCGCGACCACAGCGACGATGGCCCGCTACGGGCCCCCTCTCTGCCGGAGCTCAGCTCCGGCGGTGATGTGCGGGAACACGCACACGCCACCAGAAGACGCTCGCGGTCGACTTTCCCCAAAGTCGACCGGTCCTGGCGTGGCGGACGTGCTCAGCCGGGCGCGTCCTCTTCTCGGGCTTTTACGGCGGGAGATCGCGGGCATAAGCCCGCCTTCACCCGCCTACCCTTCTATAGCGGATCAGGTCACTGAGGGCATCGTCTTCCCTCTGCCGTTCCGCCTTCTCCATCTGCCTCATCACCTCTTCGCAGAAGGAGAGCACTGCTCCCCAGTTCATCTCGCTCTCCAGCATGGCCTTTACCACTGCCGGGAGCGAGAGATCCTCGCCTATGATCGAGGCCAGTGCAGCGCGCTGACCCACTCACGCCCCGCACACCTCGAGGGTGTGCTGGGCTGTGTCCTCCGGGAGGGTCACTAAACTAGCCGGCACGCGAACAAACGATCGCGTCCCGTGACAGCGTTCTATTAGGAAACTGCCTGATGCTCTTAGTGTTACAGGCGTCCATAAGCTTCAGTAACCCGTAACAGTTTTCCGTCAGGCGGGCCGAAAGATTGTTTGTCACTATTATAGTATACAAAAATACAAGCTGGCCACATTACTGCGCTGGATAGCAAGTAAAGTAAAGAAAGTAGTAAACTGACTTAATAATTCCAGAATAAACTTCGGTCGGAATATATTACCAGCTTGCTTAAATACTGATGAATTCAACACGTGGGAAGCCGAAGCTCCTGGATGGGGAGAGTTAGGTGATCAGATGTCTTTATCTGACGCTTTGCAAGTTGTAAGTTATACAATTACTATAATATTCAACTGATCAAAACATACTGTAAACAAAATAAACTTTGCCATACAATATTTTTTTTCATACTTCTGGGTTTCCTGTTAGATAACTGTTAGATAACTCAATTCTAAGTTAAGTTCGCCTTTATATGCTTTTATTATGTATATTGTAAATTATTATATGTATTTTCTTTGTGTGCAATAAAATATATAAATTAAAAAAAAATATCAAGTTTGTTTTTATTTTTTATTCAAGGGAGAACTGGACCACTTCAGTGATGAGGACTGCTCCTTGCAATTCCCTGAAGACTCTAGATATCTTTCGCGAGGATATGACCATGCCACCCAGATGTGCTATGGAAGACATAACAAAATTGTTGATACTTGTCACGTAAGCCTTTGATTTTATATGTAAAAATGACAAAAGAGCTAGTTACCCATCATGTTGTCCACCTGTAGTGACTGCCACCCAGGTGGTAGTGAATGTCCACCTATATTGACTGCTACCCACCTTGTAAATACTTTTGAAAAAAAAACTTTACTTTTGTTAAAAAGTTTTTTTATTTGTCTGATTGATTGCAGATTTATTTTATATTTAATATAATATTTCACCACATTCACACAGCGCCATCTAGACCCAAATTAAGCAATTATATTTGCTTGTGTTATGGGTACTAAACAACCGATATACTACTTAAATACTTCTTTTTTTGTAAATACATATACAGGGTGTATACGACGATACGACATTAAATGAAACCACGTGTAGCATGGGATGTTAGAAGACTATACCAAAAAAATTTAACAGAAATTTGCAATAGTTTAGACGCAAATGTACTTTCTTTATGTCACAGTTGTTCACAGTTTTAAACAACCTGTAGGTATTTACGTTGATCGTATGTTGTCATTACGTCATTCAATTCATTTAAATATCTCTGACTCTTTCATATTATCTTATCTCTTACTCTGTTCCGCACTGTTGTCATCGTCATGTCGAAAACGTCATGATAGAAAAATAATGTGTGGTTGTATATTCTTAAATTTTTCGACTTTAAATAATGTGTAAGTAGCTTTTTTTTTTTTTTTTTTTTTTTTTTTTTTCTTTTTTTTTTTAATAATTTATATTAGAATATGTTTATAAGGGTTAACACTGGCTGCCTTGTCATTTAATGTCGTATCGTCGTATACACCCTGTATATAGATAAATTACACCCAGACATAGATCAAAATCATGCTCATCACACAAAGATTTGTCCTGGGTGGGGATCGAACCCACGACCTCTGGCTTAGCAGTCAAGGTCACTAATCACTACACCAACAGGCCATCAAATTCAATATTAAAAAGTGTTTATTTTCATAACCACGAAATATGACACTGAATTGCAACATTGCCACTCTGTTTGTAAATACGCTCTTAAAATATTTAACAAATAAAAACTGTATCTCTAACAGGGTGACAGTGGAGGTCCTCTACACGTAAGTGAGTTATTAATGGGCCGCCCGTGTTTGTTCACTGTGGTTGGTGTGACTTCATTTGGTACAAGGAACTGCGGTGTCCCCGGTGTTCCTGGCATGTTCACCAGGGTGGTACACTATGTACCCTGGATTGAGAGCATCGTGTGGCCGGACTAGATATCATTATTTGTGACCTATGACATGTGTAATCTCTCTTGTCATGCATGCAGGCGCTTTCTACCAATGAAAATGAGTCTTTAACATTTTGATTTATAAATAAACTGTTGTATATAAGTTTTTGTTGTATTTAAACTTCACACACACAATGATGTCCAGGAGGATTTAATGCCTAAGGCATTATTTACCCTCTACCTCTGGATGATGCAGAGATATGACTTCAAATTAAATGAATGTATTATTTTGGAATAAATACTCATATAAATAATATTTTTTTTTTTATTGCCTGAAGTGGCAGAGGAGCAAGTGGCCCACCTGATGGTAAGTGGTTACCACCGCTCATGGACGTTGGCAATGTTAGGGGCACAGCCAAGCTGCCTACCTTTGGAGAATAGCTCTCTTTAAACCTCGTTTGAAGAAGGACATGTCATAGCGCTCAGGAAACACCGTTGTAAGAAGTTCACCCCAGAGCCTGCACGTACGTGGGAGGAATGAACGCTGGAACCTTACCGTTTTAGACGGTAGTGCGGGGGAAGCCTACAGCGGCGTCGAGAGGTGCGATGATAGAAAGGCAACGCGGCTGCATGTTCTTACCGAGTACAACAGTACTTATGCGAAAAAGATGGTTCTTATAGGATTTACGATTACGATTGACGATTATAACTGATTACACTAAAGGAATCTTACAAATATGACCAGTAGTCCTGAGATCAGCGCGTTCTACCAAACAAACAAACTCTTCAGCTTCATTCATATAGATTAAGATCTTTACCTTCAACTTCACTGACCTTCACCTGATTAGCTAGCTCAACTCTAACCTTTTTCAGTAAAAGAACGAATTTATAACATCTATTTAATTTCCGAATAATCAATTATCTTCAATAGTTTAGTCAAGCCACACGATGCTCTCGATCCAAGGTATGTAGTGTGACACCCTGGTGTATATGGTGGGTACTCCAAGGATTCCACAGTTTGCGTTGCCGAAAGAAGTCACTCCAATCACCGTGTACTGGCAATTTCCGTCTTTATTAATTTGTAGAGGACCTCCGCTGTCGCCCTGCCAAAATAGAATTTGTTGTGACTGGCCTGTTGGTATAGTTGTTGGTGACCCTGACTGCTAAGCCGAAGGTCGTGGGTTCGATCCCAGGACAAATCTTTGTGTGATGAGCATAAAGGTTTGTTCTGTGTCTGGGTGTAATTTATCTATTATATGTATGTATTTAAAGAAAAAAAAAACAAAAAAAAAAAGGATTTATGTAGTATATCAGTTGTTTAGTACCCATAACACAAGCAAATATAATTGCTTACTGGAGGAAGACTACTTAAGATGGCGCTGTATGAATGTGGTAGAATATTATTATTATTATTAATTTATAAATTAAAGTACCTATTATATTATATAATTAATATACCTCAAGACATAATGCTATTAAGTACAGGCTGATCTGAATAGATTTGTGTGCTGGTGCAGAGACAATAAAATGGTGTTGAACGCAGACAAGTGCTGTTATATTCGCTTTTCCCGTAACCGTAATACTGAGTTGTCGGGCACTTACACAATATCTGACCAAATTGTTCGAGAAGTTATTTGTATTCGGGATCTTGGTGTTATCCTTGATAAACGGCTGGCAATTTTAGGGATCATTATGATCACATTGTCTCGAAATCACTCAAAACCCTAGGTTTTATAATGAGAAACACCAAGAACTTTAAAAACTCAACGAAGGTTATGAGATTGTTCGAGAGTCTAGTCAGGTCTCAACTTGAATGCTGCTGTGTTGTTTGGCATCCGCATTATGAAGTTCATTACAATAAAATCGAACGCGTGCAAAACAGATTTATGTACCAGTTAGCTTATAGATTAAAACTGTCAAAAAAACTAACTAGTTACACAGAACGTTTATTCCATTTCAACATAACACCACTTAAAAAACGTCGTAAAATCTTAAATTTAACATTTTTACACAAATTGTGGTAAAATAAATTGTACTCAACTGCTACATAGTCATAAACTCAATATTACAGTCACCCATAAACTCCCACGACTGTCTCGTTACTCTTTGTTTTTTTTTTCTTTACACCACACCTAGTTGTCAAAAACTAACCTTGGCCTTTTCTCTCCCATAAATAGGCTCCAAGCACAATATAATTCTGTCATATATTATTTTAAAATTTTTTTTAAGATCTTTACGTCAATAAAATTTTTTATTATTATAAAAAACTGTCAATAGAACTTGAACTACTAGACTTGAATTCTTGAATGGAATAATGAAATTTGATAGATGATCAGTAAACACAAAATATATAAGTGAAGCTGCGGAACTAATTTTAACTGAAATACTAACCATCATTGAGATTCAGTTCACAATTTTCCACACAACACGTAACGTCATGTTTATTATGTTTACAGGGTGCAGAGTTCATACATGTTTTAGCGATAATGCCGCATTTTTTTTAATGTCATCAAATTCTCTTTTTTTGGATCTCTTTAGTATAAGAATTATGTTTGGTGATATTATAGTGTATGAATCAGAGCATATTAAATTTAAAGCATTAGTGACGACTACCTTGTAAAGAGAGTGTGGAGCCGTTGGCTACAAGTAACCTAACCAGCGCTGTGCAGTAGATTACGTGAAGCCAACATTGAGTAGTGGACATAATAAACTACTATTTTTAACAAAAAAATATTAAAATGACTTCAAAACAGTACTAAAAAGTGAAAAATAAACTGAATTAACTGCCTCGGTGACGCAGCGGGAAGTGTATACGACTGCTGTGCAAGAGGTCCCGGGTTTGATTCCAGGGTCGGGTGAAAATGTTATTGGGTTTTTTTATCATGAAATTCCAATATTATTAAGATTTTCCCGGAGTTTGGTAAACAAATGTTCCCGGTAGATGACAATAGGCTCGCCCCCTATTTCATGGAACCAAACATAGCTGGCGAAATGTGGGTGTGAAACACCTCTGCCTATATATAATATATATATAATACCCTATTATTAATCTGTTTGAAGTCGGTGCCAAGCCTAAAGAGTTTGTTAAGCTACGTACTAGTACGTACATCTGTTATCGCTCGCTACTTCACACCACCTCGCACTTGCATGTGATCGTACCCAGTGGATGGCTCATACTGATATGACCTCATTAGGTCAAACAATTATTTTTTTTTTAATTCGGCTCAGGCATCTCCGCTAAATCGTTGAACATACATAAAAAAAAATATACATACAGTCGAACATATTATAACCTTTTGAAGTCGTTTAAAAATAAACATGATAATAATTATAAATATTTATTCACTTTAGTTGGTATATTATTATATATATATATATATTATTTTTTGTCAAAAAACTTCAGTAATACAATAACAATGGCAGTCTGCAATCATTTTATTGACGGTCTAGTCCGGCCACACGATGCTCTCGATCCAAGGTATGTAGTGTGACACCCTGGTGAACATACCAGGAGCACCGAGGGTAGCACAGTTCCTTATGCCAAAGGCAGTCACACCAATTACTGTGGAGCGGCACGAACGGCCTAAGTGAAGCTCATGTATGAGCAGAGGACCTCCACTGTCGCCCTGTTGAAGATGAATCAATTAATCGCAGTTAATAATCTCACAAAACCAAAAAACTTATGTTAATTTTGACGGGCCTGTTGGTCTAGTGGTTAGTGACCCTGACTGCTAAACCGGAGGTCGTGGGTTCGATCCCCACCCAGGACAAATCTTTGTGTGATGAGCATAAAGGTTTGTTCTGTGCCTGGGTGTAATTTATCTATATTATGTATGTACTTACAAAAAAAGAAATGTATTTAAGTAGTATATCAGTTGTTTAGTACCCATAACACAAGCAAATATAATTGCTTAATTTGGGACTAGATGGCGCTGTGTAAATGTGGTAGAATATTATTATTATTATTTAAGTTTATTGGGAAACTAGCTGAACTTCGTTCGCGTGGACAACTAATCCCGTACTCGTGGAGTTTTTATTTTATTCCACAACCAAAGTAGCTTAAGTTAATCCTTATGACATTAGCTATCCGCCAGTGAAAGTCCCGTCAAAATTCATCCAGCCGTTCCAGAGATTAGCCGGAACAAACAGACAGACAGACAAAAATTGAAAAAAATGTTATTTTGGTTTATGTACTGTATATACATTCACATGCATGTAGTAGAAAGCGGTTATTTTAATATTACAAACAGACACTACAATTTTATTTATTTGTATAGACTACCACAAAACCCTAGAAATTAAAAGTTTGAAATTGCCCACATGATTAGAAATGGTAACTGTCATCTTGTTCAGATCTTCAGAACTCATCAGACTATACCTACATAGCTGTAGTTTGATGAATGTTCAATGTGTTCCCTTTCACTAATTGTACGAGCGTCGTTAAATGCGAACATTCAGCCAATTATACATTGTAGCAGCCAGCAATTTACTTCATTCATTACTTTAAATGGCCGATGGGGAAAAAAGTTCTCTAGTGGCGACAGTATATTGGAAAGCGCAGCGTAGGAGGGCCCCGCACCAGATAGGCCGACGACGTTAAGATTGTGGGTGGCCGTTGGTTGAAGATTACTACATGTGGGCAGCAGTCACTACAGGCGGGCAGCAGTCAGTACAGGTGGTCGGCAGTGGTGTGTTGCTAACTCAACTATTTTTAATAATAAATAAAAGCTTACGCGACAAGTATCAACATTACTGTTAAGTCCTCCGTAGCACATCTGGATAGTATTGTCAAATCCTCGCGAAAGATATCTAGGGTCTACAGGGAATTGCATTGCGCAGTCCTCATCACTGAAGAGGTCGAGTTGTCCCTTGAAAAAAATACAACCTTAAACATTTATTTAATGTTGCATATTTTTTAATTAAATATGTCAGGTGGTTTTGATAATAGTCGCAATCATGCTATGTTCGGAGTTTAACTGTTACACATTTGAGTAGATGAGATACGTATTCTTACTGTAGATGTAAGATCTTCTAATGCAAAATTATATTATGTTATGTATATATATATATAATTATATTATGCAAAAACGTTTCGTATTGGATCACAATAAAGACACTAATCAATAAATATTATTGTCCAAAGCTCTGTTCAATATTCAAGTAATATTTAACTTACAACTTGCAGGGTTTCAGCTGGAGACGTCACATCACGTAAGTCTCCCCAACCAGAAGCGTCAGCTTTTGCAAAGTTTGAATCTACAGTGTTTAAGCAGGCCGGTAAAATATTCTTACCGAAGTTTATTCTGGAATTATTAATAAGTCACTTTAGTCGTAATGTTTTATTATATTAAGAAGAGATATATTAAGAAAAATAGATATTTGAAGAAATGATTGCTGTTTATTTTTTTTTATATAGAAGCCAAGAATAGTGGCTCCTTTTCGCCTGATGAAAAGCTGAAAGAGGAGCCCAAATTGCTTTGCCAGCTGACAGGAGACCCAAGTGTCCTGTCAGCCGGCACAGCCATGCTGGTCAGCAAGGTGCTTCTTCACGCTTCGCTTAAAGAAGCGAAGAATGCTCCCCGTAAGCTACACATAAGTTTCGACGAGATTGAAGTTTCGTATTCCCTTCTTTCCTCCTCAAAAACTGTATCGATTTAATTATATTTTATAACTTCAAAATTTCAGAAAGTTTTCTTGTTTTCTATTTTTTTTATGATAGTAACTCTTCGAATTTTTATGGGTAGTCCTCTAAATACGGCAGTCAAAATCGTACAATTTTAGTACGGGGACACGCACACAGCTGATCTTGATTATACGAAAAAGGAATATTCGGTAGGCATTAATAAAGAAGAAAATACATTTATATGAAGAATCGCGTTCCGTATTTCCTATTACTATTCTCTAAAGCGTGAGAGGTTTGCTTTACAATGTGGCTCTCAATCGAATATTTTTTTTAAATCCCATCAATTTGAAGTTTGTTTCTGATACAGGCGATGTCCAAGTGCAATGGTTAAGTAAAATATTATTAATAAAAAAAAAATGTTAAATTTTTCATGAAAAACAAAATTCAGATATCAGATACATAGATCAAGAAACGTTTTATACTCTGTTTGCATCTCCAAGAGTGCGATGTCGTGGTACGTGGAAGGTGGTCTGTAGTCCGGATGTCTGATTCGATTCTTTATTTCATATATCTTCCCATATTCTTGTGTCATGTCATTCCGTTTTAAAATACCTAACGCCGCAAAATTTACGGCTCCTCTGAAACACAACAAATAACTATAGATAGATTTTTTTAGAAAAACGAGTTGTGGGTGATTTTTCAACAACGCGTTTAAACTTTTTTTTCGGGAAAAGACTACACTACTACTTAAATAGTTATTTGTGGACAGCACAAATATTATTGTTCGTTGTGTGAATCAATCCCAATCATCGTTTTGAGCTAACACATACCGACTGGGAGATGGGGTACCTCAACCCGAGGGTATCGTAAAAGGCGACTAAGGGAGTTAACCTTATGCAGACAAGAGTACTGCGAGAAAAAGAAAATTCGAAACAAACCCGTCTGACTAGGGTGGTATAGTAGGCTAAACTCCCTCCACATTCTTTGGAAGAGAAACAGGGGGCTTACTTTGAATTTCGACACTCGATTATTCGGATTGATGTCACTGTCAAACGTAAGAAAATTTAGTTGTGGTCGCTGTCTCTTTCAAAATTTTGACGACATCAAAACCGACTAATCGAATGTCGAAATTCAGAGTAAGTAAATGCATTTATAGATGCATTACCATAATAACTAAACTGCCTCGGTGGCGCAGCGGGAAGTGTATACGACTGCTGTGCAAGAGGTCCCGGTTTCGATTCCCGGGTCGGGTGAAAATGGTATTGGGCTTTTCTAAAATGAAATTCCAGTATTGAGATTTTCCCGGAGTTTGGTAAACAAATGTTCCCGTTTGATGACAATAGGCTCGCTCCCTATTTTATGGGACCAAACATAGCTGGCGAAATGTGGGTGTGAAACACCACTGCCTACCCCTTCGGGGAAATAGGCGTGATGCTATGTATGTACGTATTCATAATTCATTTATTCATAATCTCACAAGCTAACAGATGTGCCATCCAAAACGCTTACAAGATCAATTGTCTAATTATACATATATTACACTCAATTATTAGAATTACAATTAGATAAATTAATTATAAAATGTAATACATTATTTGCAATAAATTAGAACCTTATAATATATATTGAGTACAATACCAATAATTTAGAATGATTGTATTACCATAATGCTATATATTATTGTATGAGTGATTATTAAAATGTATGTTAAACTTACAAATAGTTTGAGTAAACACAATGCGCTGCAGTCAAGATGTACCTCTCGCTGATGACACTACCTGCGCAGGTCCACATTGCATCTTTCTGATCATCTCCATAGCCAAGAAGGGCCTGGAAGCATATATCTTGGATCATACAACTAACTTTCCAGTAGCGTGGGACGGCCCCCCGCCAGATGGACCGACGATCTGGTAAAGATTGCGGGTGGCCGTTGGATGCGGGCGGCACAAAATCGCTCGCTGTGGCGGAAATTAGGTGAGGCCTATGTTCAGCAGTGGACGTCGTTGGGCTAATATGATGATGATGATGATACAACTAACTTAAGCTTTATACATGTCACGTGATTATTATACAGTAGTTTAACTCAGCGGTCAATCAAACGGTTGCTTCTCTAGGCACAGATTCTTATAGACTATAATAACCACTGTACTGTCCGGCCTTATCAGTGGTAATTTTGTCTGGCCTGTCCATCGCGCTAGTCATTTGTTAATGTTACGGCCGCACTTGAAATTTGAATTTGAAACTTATACAATCTTAACAATGCGTGTTTGTTTATAATAAGTAACACATGCGCAGAGATCACAGACTCTAGAGCCTAAAATATTTGGTTTATATTTTGTTTCGAAGTATAATATATTAAAAACTTTTAAACTTTCGCGACTTATACACATATTAAATTACTATAAAACGGGTCTACGTCACGTATTATATTATAATATTTTTTTTTTGTTTTTTTTTTTCCCTTTTTTTTTCTGTTTTTTTTTTTTAAAACAACGCCCGCACTAGTAAACAAGCCCTGTGTCGCGGGGAGCTTTACAAACATGCAACTAACGGACACAAAGTACACCCAGACTAGAAACAAATATCTATGAATTACAGAAATATTTGTCTCGTGTGGGAATCGAACCCACGCACGGCAATGTAGTGGCGAGGCGACCCCCTTAACCACTGCGCCACGGTGACAGTATTATTTATGTTCTGATTAACCATTGAACAAGTCATTCTTGCTAACTTTGCATCCAGTAGGATCCCCACCTACTCATATTTCATTATTATCATATATTATTATCAGCCTATTGCAGGCCACTGCTGGACATAGGAATCTCCAAACACGCGGTTTTCAGCCCTCGCATGGAGTCAGACCCAGCTAATATATATTTAATTAAATTATATGCTATTTTGTTAACTTAATATTCGGTAGTTCCCATTTGTTCTATGGGATATGATGTCATTGGGGAAATTGAGACATTTTTTTCCGTTTTTGTTCCATAGAACTACATACTAGCTCTTCGCCCGACTCTACCGCCATAGAACAAAATGGGAATCATTACTTTCCCAAAATCACACAAGTGATACTATAAATAATTATTTTCTAGTGGCCAGTAGATAAGTGGTTAAAGAGGTCACATTTTCCTTGTTCCATAGAACTTGAGAAATATAAATATTACATGTTCTATAGTACAAAATCGGAAAAAAATGTCTCATTTTGTCTAATGACGTCATGTTCCATAGAACAAATGGAAACTACCGTTAATATTTACTCTGTGGTATTTATTACCATATGGGGTAACTCTCCCCTAGTTGCGTTACGACCATTCGCAATCTGTCGGACAACACGTTTCTTGTATTTATTCATATCTGTTCTAACTACACTTGACGATTGTCCTCGGCACCGGTACGGAAGATTTTGAAAATAATCCAAACATTCTGCAAATATATTATTTATTTTCAATACAGTTTACATTTTAAAAAATAAATGGAAAAATTATCAGCATGAAAAAGAGGTCGAATGGGCACATTGATTATTATATTTTGAAGAGGGTCCTAAAAATGAAGTCGAAAGGGTAATTTTGTGATAGGGTCGAATCTTGAAAGTCCAATGTACGTAGCCTGCAAAACAAGTCCGAGCTAGATTCTTTAATCGACAGTACCAATGTAATATAGATTTCATCTTGTGCAATTTAAATGCACTATTTAAATTATTTACCGTTAGCTAACAGATGGCAAAACATTGGGCGGTAATCCACATGCCCTAGAGTAAATTTTAAGAGCATGTCGAATACACCAACCAGCATAAGGCAATCGTGTGTAAATTGAAATGAAATCAAATGAAATCTCGTTTATTCAGCTAGGTTACAAGGTAACACTTGTGAAAGTCACAATATAAGAATATAACAGGTTATCCGAAAAGTACTGTCAGCAAATTTGCCTACGACCAATTCGCTGACGGGGTGGGAGCTATAAGAAGAACTGGATAGAAACTCACGCCACTCTTTTAAAAAAAATGTATACCTAGTTACAATCTTTTGTAATTTACAATTTGGGTAGCGTGTAAAATGAAGCAGCAGAGCACCAGACTGTTAGATTAACGAGTTATAATGAATGATAATGAATGTTTACAAACTAAATAATAAACAAATAGTAAAAAGTAAGGCTCTGTGGTTGCATCACTTTACACATTACTATTTAATTGCTAATTATGGCTTAAACCCTCTCAATTCTCTAAAGAGAGGTGATGAGACCCTTGCTCATCAATGGCATTATGGGTTTCTATTGCTTATTACGGCTTAGATAATGACAAATGTGAAAGTAACTCTGTCAGTAGAAATTTTGTTTCATACGTACTGTCAGCTGTGGAGCAAAATTTTCGATTTACTAGATACTTATATCTCAAGGAATTATTTTCATATCCAAAATGTATAGTTAATCAGCAAGGAAGAAACTTGAGATGCAATTGCATCAAAAAAACTTAAATAAGTCCTTCCTGCCCGTCTGGCAATCGATTCGATCTGTCTATTCTATCGACATGTCAAATTAGTACATTGATCACGTGACATGTCGATAGCTGATGTAATGTCAAGAATGTGCTCAAATGTTTTGAAATGACATGTCATTTAGAATAGATAGATAGAAGCGATTGCCACTTATCAATGGGAGCTGATGCTAGACTGTATCTGTACAAAGTCCACAAACGCTTTCTTTACCAAACTCGATAATTAGTGATTGTGTATACTACTTATAAACTTATTATATAGCTATTATTCCGCTTTTTGTACATGTACTAGGTTAAAACTTACTGTCAAGAGCTTTAGGGCCCACTTTCTTTATAAGTGTGCCGTTAACGATGACAACATAGTCTTTGAATCTGAAATAATCAACAAATATTTAAAAAGTTATATTATTGTTATCATCATCATCAACATCTTCATTTTTTTCTGTTAAAATTACATTAATATATAATAATTAACTTTGTCTTTTTTGCTTTTTCTTATTTTTGATCTCCTTTTTCTATTCTACTCTCAACCTTTTCTTTCTTTAGTTGTAACACTTCATTCCTGCTCTCTTGTTTTATTTCCTCTACACTCTAAGGTTTGCTGTTAGAGAACTCCTTTGTACATGCTTTTTGTGTATATCGTAAAATTATTTTATGTATTTTTATACCATAAAGTATAAACTAAACTAAGATTATATCATTGAAACTGCTTCAGTTTTTGTGGTTCTTAAAACAAATTTAATAATAACTTACTCTTCGTCGGCATATATAGTAATGTGCGTACAACAAACAATAGGTTTTCCATCTTTGTAATTGCATATCTCAGGGAATCTGAAGTCATCATTTACGTGTTGTTTTTGATTCAAATTATCGCTGAACATAGAATTAAGTCCCGGTAAATCATAACCAGCATTGCTCTAAGAACAAAACGTACAGATATCAACAACACACTTTTATTTAGAAGGAATAGAATAAAGTAAAGGTATAAGTAGGTCCTAAAGGTACTAATTAGAAAAGAAAGAAAAAAAAACATTTATTTTAAAAATCAGCTACAGAATAACATGTATGTACACAATAAGATATAAGATAAACATACTGGACATCATGCTCCTGTAGAATAAGAATAAGAATAATTTATTTCTTTAAGAATGACCAAAAAGAGATGACCAAAAAAATGGTACCTACCTCAGCTAATGTTGCCGCAATAAATTAGCCGCGCAACGCTGATATTCTGGTAGGCCCATTTTTTGAGAAAGAAGTTTTCTGCTTAAAAAAGAATTTCTTCAAAAGTTTTGGGTTCCGAGGTTTAACCACTTAACACAGGAAAGTAAACCTCTGTTCTGTGGGTTTAAGGGTAGGAAGATAAAACTTCGGTCACCTATTGGTATAGAGTAGTAGGTTTTACGAGACTGGCAGAAGGACTTGGTCTAACAATATGGTGATGATTATAAATACAGCATTAACTCACGTAGATATAAAATTTTGCAGCTGGCTCACATCTATAGACGGAGACGCATTTCCCTTTCACTCCGTCACTAACACAAGCAGAACCTGCAATAAGTATATTAACATATTTTAGACAAACAATATTATAAATCCAGCGGTCTTCGTAAATAAATTAATATTGAAGTATTACTTTATTGTTTAAGTTACAGTAAAAACTCTTAACCAGTCAAAAGCAGTATTGACTGGCTATATCAGTTAAAAAGAAAGTAAGGAGGTCGAAACTAACTATTATTATGTTAATTTGTTATAATAATTATAAAAATTAACCTAACCAAACACAACCAGTTTTGAAAACTCGTTTAGTGCTGACCGTTCGTTCGTTATTGTATGATATTTGATAGATGAAAATAAAATAGAAAACCACTTATACATGCACACAGCACCAGGAATTGGTATAGAATGAACGCTGGGCGGTTGAAGGCACGGTAATTATGACTTTAGAAATATAATTTAGAATTTTAAATAATTAAAAGTAAATAAGGAGTAGGTAGTAAAATTAACATTTTAAGCAATTTTTTCTGATTTATATTTCTTTATTTGTAGTTTTAACCCTTGATTGTGATTATACTTCAACAAACTCTCTGCATCACCCAAACGGTTGAGTGGTAGAGAATGCCTAATGGCATTAAGTCCGCCTGTACATATTTTGTATGAAGTATTAAATAAATAAATAACGAGGTAGGAGCTCTCTAAGATATATAGATAAGATAATTAAAAATTACAAGAAACGACGCAGGGGAAAAGTAAAAATTTTTGCTAATGGATACTAAACAGGTATTGGAATTTTATTTTCATTAAATTTTTTTTTAGTTTTTTTTCCTTTGCATTGGATTAAGATTTTGGATAAAAGAATACATTAAAAACATAGGTAGTCTCGGTACAATTTTTTTAAAATTCAACCGTTAAAGGGATGAAATTATGATAAAATCGCTAAAAAACTCGGTCGTTACTTAATAGGTTTGACCAACGTTTAATATGAAAATGATCTCGCAAATAGTAAATGGGTTCTTCTTGGTGTTTGAAAAACCAACCCTAACGAATAGAAAATGTAGTTCTTGTAGTGGGAGATACCTGGAATTTCAAGTTTTGCACCTAAAACAAAGTACTTATTTAATTAATTAATAAATTTCTATGTAAATATTGAAATCTACGCTAACAAAGTCGCGGGTATAAGCTAGTTCAAATTAGACTAAAGTAAAAATTACACCAACATATAATATTGTATACTTACTTATTACATTGGTTCAGTTAATGTTGATTTATTCTTAAAATAATGTCATTGATCTCGTATGAATGAATAAACATGTTTATATACATAAAGACAGTACTTATTTCAATAAACATTCCCAAATATTGAGAAGTAGCCCTGATGAGAAGTAGCCCTAATGAGAATTAGCCCCAGTGAGAAGTAGTCCAAGGGAGAAGTAGCCTTAATCAGAAGTAACCAAAATGAGAAGTGGCCATAATGAGAAGTAGTCCATTAGCGAGGCGGTTGCCATAATGAGAATTAGCCCTAATACGCCTAAACCCTAAAAAGAGGTTCGATCATGCAGGATATAGTCTGCAACGACCGCAACCCACAGACGTATAAAATGAATGACAAGACCGCAACCATATGAAGCTGAAGGGTTTGTTTGGTTGATCCGTATCTCAGAAACTAATTCTAATAGAAAAAAAAGAGATATTTAATAAAAAAAGTACTTACCCTCATCAAGATTCAGTTCACAATTCACACAATACAAACAAATAAACCAACACAATATTTTCAATTTAATAAACGCCATATTGCACTAATATCGCCTGTAATACTGTACTAGTGCTTGTTTTATATACTTATTTTATCATTGACCTAAGGTCAGTGCTTACCTACTTATAAGACATAATGACTGTGATATTGATAAAAATTTTGCTTTTAAAAAATATACTTATTAATTGTTTGTTGCATATTTTCGTGGTAGCGTTATTCTAGGTTTAGTAATTCGGAAATCAGTATGAGAGTCATTTTTATTTTATTAATTTGTTTTATTAGGTGTACAAACAGTTCACAATCACAATTATTACTAACTGTATCTAGTAACAAAAACAAAAAAATTAACAATACACATCACGGATCCAATACCATGCATTTAAAATATGCATAAAAGAAAAACGGGTTAATGTATTTATGAATACATAAGATTTTACGAATAAAAAAACAATTTTGAAATGAACAGGATCCGGTCTAGCTAGTGCTATTAATCGTTTTTGTTAGAGTCACGTGTCATCGTGGTCCCCTCCCCACCCCCTACCTGCCAGCTTAATAGTTGATTATGCAAATGTGAAAAATATCAGTAGTAATAAAACTGTCACAGTTAAGTTCCTAGATTTGACCTAGAGTAGACCTAAATAACACCTACGATTAAAGTATATTAAATATTTAAAAAATTATAGTTTGTTTGTTTGGTTGAATACTAGGATCTGAAGAATTACTGGTCCGATTTGAAAAATAATTTTAGTGTTAGATAGTTCAATTTGACGGTTTAATATAGGGTTTGTTTCGAATCTTCCTTTTCTTGCAATGTTCTTGCCTACATAACTTTCCTCCCTTAGTCGCCTTTTACGACACTCATAGTTTGAGATGGGGTAATGACATTATTTATTCTTAATCCGTCACTACACGAAAGAACAATATAATAATAAAAGAATACCATCATAGCAATAATTTACGCTGGAATATATTTATAAAGCGTTGAAGAGAGCGGCGCAAGGCTCTTGGCAAGCCCCGTAAGTTTCCAAAATGAAACAACAAAAAGTCCTCTCCTTAGTCCTCATTACTGGGACGGCATCTACGGAACCCAACATTGAGCTTGGCCTAACGCGTACTTGATTGATTCCTTTTTACCCGACTGTCAAAAAAGAGGGTAATGTTTTATTATTAATCAGGTATGTACCACACTAGCACCTTATTAAATCGGATGTGTTTGTAGATTTGACTTGATATAATTAATAATAATAATAATATTGTACCACATTCACACAGCGCCATCTAGTCCCAAAGTAAGCAATTATATTTGCTTGTGTTATGGGTACTAAACAACGGATATACTACTTAGATACATTTTTTTTTTGTAAATACATACATATAGATAAATTACACCCAGACACAGAACAAACCTTTATGCTCATCACACAAAGATTTGTCCTGGGTGGGGATCGAACCCACGACCTCCGGCTTAGCAGTCAGGGTCACTAACCACTAGACCAACAGGCCAGTCAAATAAATAATTTGATATTTTATTTGGGAAACAAACAACAGTACATTATATCTTAAGTCTAAGTTAATACTAAGTAATACAGTTAGGTCAATGTACCCTCCACAGCGTATCCACATATTACTATAATAATAAGTATTATACTATATAATTATTGCGATGCGATGGTGGCTGAATGGATAAGGGACCGGCGTGCAAATCACGCGGTCCGAGTTCGATCCCAACCGGCAGTACCAATGTGGATTCCACTTTGTGGAATTTATATGTACTAGTCAAGTGACTTACCATCTGCTAACGGTGAAGGAAAACATCGTGAGGAAACCCACATACCCTAGAAGTAATTCTATGAGTATGTCTGATCCACCAACCTACACTAGGAAAGCGTGAGTGGATTATGGCCTAAACTCTCTCAGCTCTCTAGTTAGAGGAGAGGAGACCCGATCCCAGCAGTGGGACTTAATAGGTTGCTGATGATGATGATATAATTATTGTATACTATTTATTAAAATACTAATTGAAGTAGCACTATATAATATTATATAAGGTTTACTTAAGGTCTTTTAGAATTGATGTTACCTGATTTTTAAAGACATTACGAGTAGAGGCAAATATATCTAATGTCACAAACAGATTGACATATTTTTTAACTATTCTATGGAGAGGCGCTATGACTTGGAGATTTTGTCAAATCTGTTCTTGAAACAGTTCAGTGTATGTGCCATAACTACATTTTCAGGGAGACCATTCCATTGAGTGACAACGCGGTTTAGTAGAAAATATATCAAGGGTTTTTATTTTGATGATGTCATCCATAGTTTTTGTGGGTGGCCTCGTAGGATGTTATTTCCATTTGTACTAAAAATATCTTTAATTCCAAAGACACCATATACGTAATCAGTGACTATTTTGCATACAATAACTTAATATACCTACTAGTCAGTGTAATTTTGATAAACTTATTTTTTAATTATACATAGATAATATATATGTAGTAATTTATGACGGGAATTTACGTGAGGATTAATTAGGTTTTTACGTTATTTTTAGGGTTCCGTACCTCAAAAAGAAAAAACGAAACCCTTATAGGGTCACTCCGTTGTCCGTCTGTCCGTCTGTCTAGAATATTTTTCTCAAGAACGCGTAGGGGTATAAAACTGAAATTCATATACTCGGGTCTTGACGTCATTTTCTTGAAGATCAAAAAAGTCATAACCTATGGGTTTCTTCCCTGACCTAGACCTAGAATCATGAAATTTGGCAAGAAGCAATATCAAGTTGCACAAGTAAAGGAAAAAATCCGAAAACCGATCTCGTGTTGTTATATCACTGAATATTAGTACTGGGGTATAGGATAATAAGCCAAAAAAATTGAGTAAGTGAGAGTTTATTCCGATCTGACGTTATATAAACACCTACCTAACTTATTTATTCTAACTTATAGCTATCCCGTGGTCAGGGTGGCGCCAAATTTAATTATTTGTGCGATAGCACACACCATTTTCGAGATACGAGCTGGTAATCTGCTCGAACAATGAGACCAGTCGGGCTCCGGCGACCGATGTGCAATAACTAAACTAAAAACCCCCCTCGCACTTGACCGGTTTTTTTTTTGACGATATGACTATAGTAGCACAAGTTTTGATTATTGGAGTGATTGGAACAGTGTACGGTTTCATATGTGAAGCAGATTCATATAGATCTGCGCACTTTATTGTGTTTTGAAAGCGCATCGTCACAAACCATTTATTATAAATACATAGGTATATTATAATAAAGACTACTAAGTTTTTGGGTAAATTAACGATAAATTGAACACTTTAGACTGGTTCACGTCAGTTTCGTATATCGATTTTTGGACACTAATTATGGAGGTATGGTTATGGGAAACAGTATAGCAGGTATAACAGTATAATAATAATATTCTTTCGTGTAATGTGTGTGCGGAAATTTAAATAAAAATAAAATTAATACTGCCCTCTAGTCAAGAAACAATCAAAAGTTTGGTAATCTTTTCTCTTCACAGTCACTTAAATGACTTAACACCACTGATCTGGCTGATATACCAAAGCATTGCCTAAACCGCTGCGCTAAGCCAAACGAAATTTCGTACATAGATTTCTTATGTAGCATAGGAAAAGGATTTTTCAAAAATCGCATGGGACAGGAAATAAACTGGATATACATATTTTTGGATATAATATTTCTGCTTCAATTGCTGCACCTACGGTTACTCAAAACTTCAAATTTGACGTTCTCAAATTCTGGTTGGAACAAATATTTGTATCATTTGCAAATGTTTGTTGTAGAGTTTGGGCGTTAATTTATTATTTAGGAATGTATATGTATGCTTATCAGTTGTCTAGATCCTATAAAACAAGCTTAGTTAGGCTAGATGGCGGTGTGTCAAAATATCCCAAAATTATTTATTTTTGTCTAAGTATTTTTTGTCGCACACACTATGCCATAGGTTCCTAGGCCATAGATGTTTAAGGATACCAAAAGGGCCATTAATTATGTAGGTATTTATTGCCTGGCCGCTATAGGAAATAGCTTGTGCCCACTATTATATGGATTGCATCATCATATTAGTAATGAAAAACACAAGAACGATGTGACTTCCCCTTAATAGAGACAATAAGAAAAAGTGTTATTGGACAAATACTTGGAATACTCTATGTAGCAGTTTAAAAATAATATAAATAATAATTAAGTAAATTACTTATTAGTCTATAACTTAAGGTCATACCTTAAAACAAAACATATTAGTAAAAAAAAGGCCAATTTAGATATAACATAAGATTTATTGGTACAGCTATTGGGAAAAGTTTATTTCACGACAAGATTTCTGGAATAAGGGTGTGGGTTTTAGTCTTTCCACACGATGCTCTCTATCCAGGAGACATATGGAGTTACCCTGGTGAACACGCCGGGAACTCCTAGGATGGCACAGTTCCTAATGCCGAGAGAAGTAACTCCTAGAACCACGTACAGACATTCTCCGTTTATCACTTGTAAGGGACCGCCGCTGTCACCCTGTCAAAACACAATCTCATAAACAACTGTCACTCAAGACAAGTGGCACACGCTCCAGGTCTATTCTAATTTCTACATGTCACATTAAAATATTTGATTACAAGCCTAACAGAAGTAATCGACATCTCATGAGATCAATGTAATGTACCGATGTGACATGTACTCGTATATGTATAGTCGACTATAAATTTGCTTTATCACTTTTAACAAAAAATTCCATCAAAATTAAAATTTAATAAGACTCATTACTGATGACAACTAACTAACTGATGACTACCTACTGTACTGATGTCACTTGTAAGCAAAAATATACATTATTGTTTGGTGATATGCAAACGACATTTACTCTTAGTGTGGTAAAGTAATTTTATTGTCGACTATACAAATTTAAATAGACTAGGAGTATTGGGTAGTAGGAGTATTTCCCACTTATCTAAAGGAGCTGATAGGTTTATACGAAATAATTATTTACAACACAAATCATCGCATACTTTTTTCCACTAAGAACCAAATATTATGTACCTACGTGGATATTTGAGATAATTTTGAGTACTAACGTGGCAAGTGTCGACTATT
Source organism: Laspeyria flexula (assembly GCA_905147015.1). Lineage (NCBI taxonomy): Eukaryota > Metazoa > Arthropoda > Insecta > Lepidoptera > Erebidae > Laspeyria > Laspeyria flexula. The sequence goes on from LR989974.1 coordinate 2,051,153, forward strand.
TTGTCAGCTCGTCCGTAGCACATCTGTGTGGTGTTGTCATACCCTTGCGCCAAGTGCCTCGCTACTGGAGGAAAGTGCACCATGCAGTCTGTGTCGTTGAACAGGTCGAGGGACATCTTATAACAAAATATGAATTATACATATTACTTGAAAATATGTAAATAAAATTCTGCCTGCGGCTTCAGCCACTTAGTATGTCAAAAGGTACCACCTAAAGAGAGAGGGAGTACTCACTCTCCGTATGAGTTAGTACCGAGTCGTCACCCGTTCCGCTTCGTCATCAAAAATTTTGTCCATACTAAAAATCCCGACTCGTCACTATCAAAGAAGATATAAATTTTTATTAAATATTCATGTCCCGAATCGTCACCATTACAAAATTTCTAAATAAACGGTACAGTTTGCAAGAAAAGCTTTTTGGGATATACTAGGTACTAGGTACGTTAAATATAATAGTGGTTTGATTTTTAGAAGTATTAAATTTGTAAGTAATCTATCACTTGCACACAAATAAAAAAGTATAGAGTATAAATTTACAGACACTCAAAAAATACCTTGGACATCATGATGTCACCGAAGTCCTCCCATGGAGGAACGAAGGGCTATGGTGGTGAGGTGTAACATGCTAGCTCGCAGGTTTGCACGCTGAATTAAAGAAGTTAAAATTACACTATTCAAGGCATACTGCCAGAACTTTTATACGAGCAGCCTGTGGGTGTGCTATACGCAGAAAAAGTTAAATGCCCTGCGTGTTCAATATAAGAATGCTTTTAGTATGCTGTTGGGGATGTCACCCTTTTGCAGAGCATCCAACATGTTCGCAGAAGTGAGGGTCAATGGGTTTTATGCAGCCAGGGGAAAAACATCGGTTTCGTCTATTGTACCTTAAGCTGATCGGTATCAGTCACCCGTAATGAGGCACATTGATGAGGATGATGATGTCCTCCATGTCGATTGCGACTGCTACTGCGTATTGTTAATTGAGCATGATACTGCAGTAACAATCAGATGCGCATGATATATCTTAGTGCATAAGCTATTGCGCTAAAACAGATACACTCTCTCGTCCAAAACCCCACAGAGCCCAATGGAACGGTAATCACTGGGTACAATTAGAGTGGAGCTGGATACAGTGTACTGGGCGGCACTAACTTATCGACTTCTACCGTCGCCATAGGCCATACACAAGACCATATTAAGTATATTACATAAATGAGAATAAAAGTGAAAATAATTATAAAATAAATCTTAGAAATGCAATTTGACGTGCGAGGTACATTATTATTAATAAAGTGAAGCCTTACATGGTCACCTTCATAAATTAAATAATTGAAAATCATTAATTAGTGATTCGATGAATTTAATAATTATATTTTATGTAAACTGTATGAATTCTATATCTTCTTATAACTTAAAAATCTATTGTTATTAACAATACATTTTTGACTGTTGGTCTAGTGGTTAGTGACCCTGGCTGCTAAGCCACAGGTCGTGGGTTCGATCCCCACACAGGATAAATCTTTATGTGATGAGCATAAAGGTTTATTCTGTGTCTGGGTGTAATTTATCTATAATATGTATGCAAATATAATTGTTTAATTTGGGACTAGATGGCGCTATGTGAATGTGGTAGAATATTATTATTATTATATTATTATTATCATTTGTAAGTTAAAACTGTCTACTAAAGACATCACAATTGTTACATATTTCAGTTAATACGCGATGTATATTATTATCTAGTTTACCGACATTTATAGTGCACTTGATATGCCCACTTTCGTTTATAAGGACTTTTAATATAAGTAGGAATTTATAGTCGCTTTTCGTTCTGTCTGTACTTTGACTAAAATAATGTGTTGGTGACGAGCCGGGACTTGATTTTTTAAAATAAATGATACGGGGACGAGTCGGGATATGTTTTTTTATGGTGACGAGCCGGGATCGTGACGAGCCGGGCCTGACTCGTCCGTATGAGTGAGTTTGAGTTGTATGAATGAGTAGGTTTCTGGGTTCGCAACGGGCTCGTGATGCCCCTGGTGTTGCAGGCATCCATCATCATCACCATCAGACGTACATCTGTTTGCCAACGTCGGTCGTGGTATTAAAAAAGTCAAAAACTATTTAATCCTAAATTTGAATATATCGCACTCACAGTTCAAAAGAGTTATAAGATGAGAATGCCGCTGGACAGTTTTGGACCTTACAGTCATACACAGAAGATGGAAGTTGCAGAGTAGACACATCTCAACTTATATCTGTTTTGCATTGGTAGTGCGATATGTCTACAACAAGGTTGATTTCCCCTTGCAATAATTTGTATAACATAAATAATATGTATAATATGTCATTGTCAAGGAAAATATATCTCCTAGCTAGTTAGGAGATATAAGTTCCTTGGTCATTGTATAAAGCATAAGTGTCAAGTTTGAAGTTTTAACTGAATCCGCCCATTAAGAAACCTTAGAAAAGTTAAATTTAAAGAACTGTTACACATCTTTCTTGACGACAGGACAGACAACATTAGTTCTTTCCTTACTTACAATTTGCAAGTGATCTGCAAGAGGTTTCCCATCACCCAATTCTCCCCAACCTGGAGCATCAGCGAAAGGTTTGCTGAAGTCATTTTGTGCAGAATTCAGACATGCTGGCAAAATATTCCGACCGAAGTTAATCCTACAAACATTTTTATGAAATCAAGATTGTTATAAGGACGATGACCTCCTTATTGAGCCTAACCAATGGAGCATATAAAAGTATAGTGTACAACTAAAATGTGTGTGTGCAAACGGGTAGAAGACAGGAAACAAGCTCTGTATTGCAAGGAGCTTTTATAATCATAATCATTATCCTGTAAATGTCGCGACTTTAATATGTGGGCAGCATAAATTTTATATCTATCACAATCATGTGAGGATCGAAATCTAGACCAGTCAGTCAGAACGGTTACAGTTAATTGCTGGTAACTCATCTTGTCATCTCTTCTGAGGTCTGCCGCAACATAGATTTTCAATTCATCGTTGATTTTCAAGTCCTTTTTTGGACCATCAGTCAGGCATGTGGCATATATGTCCAGCCCAGTACCATAAATATATTAAATTTACTCTTACTGAAAATGAAGAATAAACAAACTCCACCTTCGCCAACCATCATCCCTCTTATTACAAAATACGGACTAAGCATTAAACCAGGTTTAAATTGACAACTTTGACACTAAAACAATGGCTTATGTCAATTTTGTAATAAGGGTGTAAAGACGCCATGAGATCGTCTTTTTTCAAATTGAACTAAGAACTGAAAAAGCATACTCCGTTTCTGTCTCTAAAAGTCCGATGTCATGATACTTGGACGGTGGTTTATAGTCCGGATGTCTATGTATTTCCTTTATTTTATATATCTTCCAAAGCTCCTGGGGGTCAGAGCGCTTCAATATTCCTAAAGCCGCAAAAGACACAAAGCCACTGAAAAATAAATATTGATTTTTAGTGTGTAGTATTTAGTCCTTTTCTTCCACATGATCCACATTGCAAATAGGATTTTCGTTTCACACACAATGTTGGTGGATCAGACATTTATTATCTAGGAATCTGTGTTCCCTCTCGATGTTTTCCTTTACCATAAGCAGATTACAATTCTACTTAGCCACACTCTACTTAGCGAATGAGCTTCAAATAAACCTGGCGATAAACTTTTTATCAACCAGAAGAATTAGAACTTGGCTTAATTGGGAACAACAGCTTTAAGGGTCTTCAAAGCTCGGAGATGATCGCGAATGAAATACCATAAACTGTCATCTATCTATGGACTAGCCTTCAAGGTGAGTTTAAAAAAAAATAAAAATTCTAACATTAATAAAACTTACAGATCGTGATGGTGTAGACAATGACCGGCAGTCAGAATAAACGTCTCGCTGATGATAGAACCTCCGCAGAGCCATTTAGCATCTCGATGGTTTTCGCCGAAGCCGAGTAACGCCTGCAAATGTCTATCAACAGTTTGTAGACGTCTACTGTTAAACATAGCCTCGTTTCGAAAAAAAAAACGTTTTGAAACGGGGCTATGTTTAAATAGCTTACATAGCGATAGATTCAGAGCCACAGGTATTCTGTGGTGATCCACTACCGCAATGACGAGAAATTTGCTCTAAATTAGTAAAATAAGGACGCTTAACAACGTCCAACGGAGAGTACTGTTGCTAAAGCTAAAGTTTTGAGGAAAACTGTTTGGATGTTTATTATTCTTTCACGCAAAAAAATCAAATGGATTTTATGAAAATTAACAAACAGACTATTTCTTAGATTATTATACGAAATTAGCAGTTTTTATACTGCATGTATGCTCAAAGACTAGTACATTTTACATTTCAATCAAAAATAAATATTAAAAATTGCATAATCGTACGGAACCCTCTGTGATAGATAAGCTCATACTTGGCCGGTTTTTTTTATAACTAGGTATTGTGACGGTCTCCTATCGGATGCCACAGCATGCCGTGTCGGACTATACAATTTTTTGGTTGATTACACAAAAACAGCACTGTTTAGTTATGATTACATAGCTAAACAGCATATAAGCTGAGCAATTTTTGTACCTATATACATATTTACTCTTAAACTTTCGCGTTTCATGATAATATTTATTGATTTAAAACGGGAATTTACGCGAGTATGATTTAGGTATTTACATACCTAAAGCGCAGCGTGGGGCGGCCCCCCGCCAGATGGACCGACGACCTAGTAAAGGTTGCGGGTGGCCGTTGGATGCGGGCGGCACAGGATCGCTCGCTGTGGCGGAAATTAGGTGAGGCCTATGTTCAACAGTGGACGTCATTGGGCTGATATGATGATGATACCTTATAGTGCTTGACGTTTCAACCAGGTTACACCGGCCGTGGTCACAAGCTGACTGATGCTATATACAGTTTTTATGTAAGAGCATAGTTTATTTGTTCCAGTTTTGTGGGAGATAAAAATAAAAATATTTTCTTTCTTTTACAATCTTTGTAACTATATAATTTAACAGGTTTCTGGTCTACAAACCATGTGTGGTAGTTCTCGTCTCTCTGCATTACGGCCTCCTCCCCCTGTTTGTATGAGGGTCCCCACACCAAAATCACTATGACATAGCTTCCTTTCATCAAACTCTTGTTTAAAGCGTACTATTAGTCCTTTTGGATGACGACATCGATACGGAAGATATTGGTAATATTCCATACATTCTGTAAATACAATATTACATGACAACGTCTTATTTCCCCAAAAGGGTAGGCAGAGGTGTTATATAGGTACCTATATTTTGCCAGCAGCTTTTTAAAAGCGACCCATAGATTAAATTCAAAAAGACTTTCATCATAATCATCATCAGCAACCCATTAAGACCCACTGCTGGGCTCGGGACTTCTCTCCTCTATCTAGAGAGCTGAGAGTGTTTAGGCCATAAGAATTTTAAAACTTAGTAATGGTCGTTTTTTAAACAAAATTGGATCTTTTTTATATTTTGTAAATTGTAAAATTTTCATTTAAATGAGAATATATCCCACCCAGAGTGGAAAAGCGTTGTAAGATGATAAATCATCAAACACTACGTAATTATCAACCATTACTTTATTAATAGAAGAAGGAAATTGCTAAATATATTTGTTTTCACTTAATGCCTTTTTCCAATAGAAGTACGATTTATAAATTTATTATGTGTAATCTTAAATTCCTTCCTGATTATTGTATGCTTAAAAAGGTATCCGATTTATTTTTCAGTTATTAATATAAAGATACAGTATAGAGACTGAATGAATACTTACTTATAAAAGATTTACTACCAGTTTTTTTCTTAAAATCGTTCCGAATGTCAATATGGTAATCTTTATATCTGAAATATTTGAAAGAATATTCTAATTAAAAGATGAAAACTACTGTGTACATTTTTCATTTCTTGCTTGCCAAGTCAGTTCGAAGAAAAAGAGTTGTACACTAGGTTTATATATTAATTCGGATATGGTTGAAATTTGGTACGATTGTTATTAACACTATTTTAACGAATTTTATTTCAAGACAAGAGAAGTTTGGCTTATTTATCTAAAGAATTTTTTTTTAGTATCAGTACATTTACAAAGTATTTTTATAAAAATGTTATTACATATTTTAAAACTAAATAAAAACTAATCTACTTACTCGTACATATCTACAAATACTAAACTATAAATAAATAATAATACAAAAGGTAATGTGGGCTAGGCGTCAAAGTATTCGTCGGCATCACTGTCACAAGGGAAAGTGCCCAGAAGGCTAGCAGCATTGTCACGCTGGATGGCAATGCCGATTCTCTGTGCGAGATAAAAACCAGCCCTCTGGTCACGTGAAGTGTCGATTAACCGCGTCGCTAGTTCATTATAAACACGGAGAGCACTCGGACCCCATAAACCTAGTGTTTCGACCCCAAACGGCTCAAATAAGTAATTATCAGTTAATTTACTGTATTTGCGCCGTTTAAGAGACTCTGCAGCTGAAGCAGCAGCACTAGCACAACCCGATGTACTCGTAAGGTGTGATGGTGCAAGGGTATCGACGCAGGTAGCGTCCTACACCAAAGGCCTGCCCATCTTCCAAGGCAGTAACGTCAAACCATCAGGTCTCCTCCTCATCGTCACGTGCCAATAAACCATGAGGTTTTAATAAGGATGGAACGCCGGCGCTGACAAGAGCACGAAGGATAATGTCATTAAGCTGGCTGTGCCGGGAAAAACGGCCGGCACTCCTGCTGCAGGACAGGCCATGGTGTCCGAGGCTGTCGACGGCTTTACTGCAGTGACAGTGATGCGGAGAAATACATGGAGCACCCAAACGGCAAGCAGCAGCAAGGCGGAATGTGGTGTCGTCCAACATAGCACATATGTTGGGCGACGGAAAATTACCATTAAAGAATAACCATTTTTTAGATATTGCAATTTTGTGTTCGTTTGTGTGTGTGTGTGGGGGGGAGGGTGGGTGTTGTGTGTGTGGGTGAGAAAAAATGTAGTGCGGCTCAGCTATATTTTATATCTACACCACTTGATATTTAGTTATGTAGGTACTTACATTTCCTCACCATAAATAGTACAGTCCGTACAACAAACGATAGGTACACCATCCTTATAGCTGCATATTTCGTTAAACTTTGGGAATTTCTCAGCAAAACCCGCATTGCTCTGAAAATTTATTATTATTAAAGGCAAATGTTTCCTTGCCAAAAGTATTTGTATCTGTGGAAGTCCTTGGAAGGCTCATTTCCAATAGTTGACTACTGGCTGACAATAATGACAAGAACTTACGTAGGTATATATTATAGCAGCTCTTTGACATCTGTAGACAGAGACGCACGTTCCGTTCACACCCTCACTAACGCATGCAAATCCTGAAATATCAATATAATCTGGTATGGATCGAATTGGAGGGAGAGCATGTCGAGCAGATTGAGGGGGGAATTTCTCTATCCAACAAGAACCTTATTGGCAATTTGTGTATTAGAATAGTGGATCGACTGGCCTGTTGGTCTAGTGGTTAGTGACCCTGACTGCTAAGCCGGAGGTTTCCATCCCCACTCAGAACAAATTTTTGTGGATTAGCAATAAAGGTTTGTTCTGTGTCTGGGTGTAATTTATCTATAATATGTATGTATTTAAAAAAAAAAGCAATATATCTAATATAAAGTAATATATCAGTTGTTTAATACCCATAATACTTTTAATTTGAATTTTGAATTTGAATAAACAGCGGTTTGTATCCATCCATAAAACTGCTGATATTCAAGAGCAGCGGTAACCACTTGCCCAACCTTTACCTTCTGTTACAGTTAGCCTGTATCACCCCACGGCTGGGCAAAAGCCTCACATGACCTCCATACTTTTAGGTCCATAGTCAATGCGAACCGAATCAGAATTTAGATTATTCTTCCAAATCATCTCACCCTCATTTGCGAGCTATACCGCTGCGGCCATTTGCAATTGCAGGGCACAAGGTGGTTAATTTTGTTATCCTCTGTAGTATATAAAATAACATACCTTCGCTAAGATTTAGTTCACAAGTCACATAATACAAATTACTGAACAAATATAATAATTTTATATATTTAAATGACGCCATTTCAATATGCACATTGCACTTAAACGCGGTTGAATAAACACTAATCGATAATTCTAGTTTTCTACTCTAATTGTCTCAATGGGGTTATAGGGATCATCATAAACAATAAATAATATTATTGATAGATAACTACTGTTTAGGGTTGAACCATATCAGGCCGCATCGAATCGCATTTTCGTGGATACCATGTAAAAACAATGTAAGTGTCAAGAAGAATAAACGAGTCCAAACTCCAAGGGGTTGCGTATTTTATTACAGAGTTCCTATGGCCATCTCTCAGCTCCATGTTATCATAATATTGCATTGGCACGCAAATACATAATTATGTGTGCAAAATTTCAATTCAAGAGCGTATTTACATCTAAAGTGCAATCGCAATTAAGAGTCATTATTTAGTGGTTTTAAATCTTTATTAATTAACCAGTGCTATATACTAAAAATATAATAATAATAATAATCTACCACATTTACACAGCGCCATCTAGTCCCAAAGTAATTAATTATATTTGCTTGTGTTATGGGTACTAAACAACTGATATACTACTTTTATATATATTTTTTTTGTAAATACATAATATACATATTATAGATAAATTACACCCAGACACAGAACAAACCTTTATGCTCATCACACAAAGATTTGTCCTGGGTGGGGATTGAACCCACGACCTCCGGCTTAGCAGTCAGGGTCACTAACCACTAGACCAACAGGCCGGTCTCTGTGTCAGTGTCTGCAACAATTTTTAAAATTATGTGAAAAAGTAAAGTATCCGTGTTGCTTATAGTTATTTTACTATAAAATAACGTCCTGCAAGTTTCCAACGTGTTCTTTTCATATAAATATAACTATAAACGCAATGTTTCTAAAAATTGTTGCACACATATTTTTAAAGCGCACCAATCTTTTACAGAGAGCGCCTATTATACGCGCATTCAAAACTCTCAATCTTGTCGCGAATAGGATTGACTTATTTTGCTTAATAACTTTGTTTATAGTATGTTACACTAAGAATTAATAGACTTAACTATTGTATTAGGTATTCCTGTAAAAATAGTTTTAAATAAATAAAAACAATATGGCTCCAATTAAATAATAAAACCTGAGAGTCACGAAATATAACACTAAATTGTGACGTTGTCACTCTGTAAATACGCTCTTAATCGGAAACCGGGAAGTAAGATAAATTTAACTTGCAAAATTTGATCAGAACGGGACAAGTGAAGGTAAATGAAAACTTGTAAAAATTAGCTTTGTTATAACATTTACTGATACAGTTAATAGAAAATGTTCATTTCGTGAAGAGATTTCTCGGTGATGCAGTGGTGTGCATTTTAATCTTTCCACACGATGCTCTCGATCCAGGAGACATAGGGAGCTACCCTCGTGAACACGCCGGGAACTCCTAGGATGGCACAGTTCCTAATGCCGAGAGAAGTAATTCCTAGAACCACGTACAGACATTCTCCGTTTATCACTTGTAAGGGACCGCCGCTGTCACCCTGTCAAAACACAATCTCATAAACAACTGTCACTCAAGACAAGTGCCACACATGCCGGGTCTATTCTAATTTCTACATGTCACATTAAAACATTAAAGTGTTTACAAGACTGTAGTCTGACACACAGCTGTGATGTGGAACAAACTGAAATTAAATGTTGTCCTTTTGTTTTAATGTCATATTTGACAGCATTTGAAGGACAGTAACGCCCTCCTTGTGACGTCTTTACTGCACAGAAAGCCAAACTCTATATTTTCTTGACCGTAACGCAATGGCGACGAAAAGACCCGTGTGATCCTTTATCTAATCAGTGGTTAGGTGTTCCATTACATGAATATTTTTCATCGACTTAGTCGATCATAATAAATTTTTCAAGAAATCATCAAAATACATTACGTTATATTTGAGATAATTTCGAGTACTAACGTGGCAAGTATCAACTACTTTATCAGCTCGTCCGTAGCACATCTGTGTGGTGTTGTCATACCCTCGCGCTAAGTGCTTCGCTACTGGAGGAAAGTGCACCATGCAGTCTGTGTCGTTGAACGGGTCGAGGGTCATCTTAAAACGAATTATTTGTTAGATGCAGTTTTGACCTTGACTTCCTGATGGACAAACGTATGTTATTGCAAATACTTTCACATTCAACTAAATTAATCATTTAGAACTTGATGTAAATTAAATATTTGTACTGTGTTTCGCCCGAGACTTCACACGCTTGGTATCTTTAAAAAAGTAGCTTATATCCTTTTTCTGATCTAAGAAATAAATATACACCGATAGTCTAAGAAATTATCGGTGTGAATTTTCATGAAGATTGGTTCAGTAATTAAGGGGTGAAAGCTTAAAACTTCTCATTTTCACGTATTATTGATATTTGTAAGTGCCGACGTCTGTCAATGTTGTGCTTACTAGTCAGTCTATCTGGAAATACTGAGTAAGAGCCGCTAAACACTAGCAATCTTGTTGCGGTTGGAGACTCCATAGATGGACTGCTCTCGAGCAGTCGAGACTGACTACTTCCATACTGAGTTGATGAGCGACGAGCAGTTGGAGCGATCCGTTAGCTTCAAGTGGTCTATTACTAATCAAAATTCAAATTCAATTATTCAAAATCTAATAGAACAAATAATATTACAAAAGTCTTAAAATTAAATACGCTGGTGCTAGTACGTTGGGTGCCTGTACTACTTGTAGTAGCCTGTACCTTTATCACTGGCGATACAAGTTCATTTGGAAGTAGGTAACTAGGTATGACAGTTATTAGGTATGTAATAAAATAAACTAATGTGCACTTTAAATTCAGTCAATACATATATCACATGTACTTGAACCTATCGGCACAAACTGCTTTACGCTGTCTATTTATGGTGACTATTAGTTCATCTGGAAACTAGTTGCGTTATTAGGAACACATCATTTTTTCTGAAAAATCTTAGCAGTAAATAAATCTCTTAACTACTTGTCAAAACTGTTAGACCGCTTTCTTGGCTGACTGTCCAGGCAAAATTGGTTCACTATTCGTTACTTACAATTTGCAGGTGATTTGCAACTGATTTACCATCACCCATTTCGCCCCAACCTGGAGCATCAGCGGAGATATCGCTGAAGTAATTTTTTGCAGAATTCAGACACGCTGGCAAGATGTTCCGACCGAAGTTAATTCTATAAACATTTTTATGATGTCAATATTGTTTAAGGAGAATATTGTCGTCCTAAAATGGTCTAAGAACTGAAAAAAACTTACTCCGTTTCTGTCTCCAAGAGTGCGATGTCATGATACTTGGACGGTGGTTTGTAGTCCGGATGTCTATACATTTCCTTTATTTTATATATCTTCCAAAGCTCCCGGGGGTCAGAGCGCTTCAAAATTCCTAACGCCGCAAATGACACAAAGCCACTGAAAAAGTAACATCGATTTATGAATAATAATATATTGTCACTTATTATCAGAACATACCTTTCACCTTATTCTAAAAATTGTTGCAGACATATTTTTGTAAATAATTTATTATTACATATTTTTGTAATATTTTTCACGCGTATGTATGTATGTATGTGGGCATTTCTGTTCGGTTGTGACCTTCTGTAGCCTAAACGGCTTGGCTGATTTTAAAGTGTGAGGTGTCATTAGATTTGTATTTATCTCCCGAGTGTCATAGGCTATGTGACGTCAACAAAAAACCAATATCGCGGCCGTAAAATGTCAAAACAGAATTTTTTTAGTGCTATCGCAAAATTCAATTATATATGCACTAACTATTGCCCGCAACTCCACTTGTCTCTTGTAACCTAAATAGCTTGACCGATTTTGAACTATCAAAATTCACAAAGTTATAATATACATACTTAATAATTAATAATATTGACTGAAGAAGGCTACTTTTTGGCAAGGGAAGGCAGTCGGGTTTTTTGGTTTTTTTAAATAAACACTTGTTAAAATATAGCAAATTGAAAACCAAGAAATGTGACACTAAATTGTGACGTTGCCAGTTTGGCACTATCTCTTTGTTTTTTTTTTTTTTTTTTCTTCTTCTCTATTAACTAAAGTCGCTAGTAATCGAGGTGGTAACTTCGCAACCTCATTATATTGTTACCACGGATAGATAAGTCAGAGGTTCAGAATACATTGACCAAAAAAGTCGTTTTCTTTTAGAAACATTTGACTTTTAGGAACTTTATAAACATACAATTAACTGAGACAAAGTACACCTAAAAACAGAATAACAATTTGTGGACCGCACAAATATTCGTTGGTAAGAATTAAACTAACAACTTGCCCTCTTATTACAAAATATGGACTAAGCATTAAACCAGGTTTAAATTAACAACTTTGACACTAAATCAATGGTTTATGTCAATTGGTATTCAGCAATAGACTAACGGGGAAGATAAAAATTGCAAAAATATTCTTTATGTACCTATGTAAAAAGAAATAGATTAATTAAAACATACTGATCGTGATGGTGTAGACAATGACCGGCAGTCAGAATAAACTTCTCGCTGATGATAGAACCTCCGCAGAGCCATTCAGCATCTCGATGGTTTTCGCCGAAGCCGAGTAACGCCTGCAAGTATCCATCATCAGTTTGTAGACGTCTACTGTTAGAGCACCCTCCTTCCCCTCCTAAGACTTTCACAACGATTGATCAGAGCCACAGGTATTCTATGGTTATTCACTACCGCAATAACGACAAATTCGCTCTGAATTAGTAAAATAAGGACGTTTCGGGTCCAAGCGGGAGTTTTGTTGCTTACCAGCTATGTCCCATGTAGTAGGGGCAAGCCTATTGACATCAACCATGCACATTTCCAAGCTCCAAGCTAATGAGTTTTTCAGTAACTGTCTACTAACCATGTGTGGTAATTCTCGTCTTTCTGCATTACGGCCTCCTTCCCCAGCAAGCCTACCTATTGTCAACCTAATAAAATTATGACATAGCTCGGTTTCATCAAACACTTCTCTAAAACCCAATATTATTTCTTTTGGATCACGACATCGATATGGAAGATGTTGGTAATAGTCCATACATTCTGTAAATACGAAATGAAACTACACTTTAACCTTACAACTTAATAACACCTTGAGTCACTTTGCTTGACCCAAACATTAAATTGGAAATCCTGCAAAACTTACTGGTTACCGTTTTTGGATGAAATTCGGTCGTCTTTATACTAAATTTAATTTAATTAAATTTACTTCTTTTTAAATAAATATATTCAGTTCAGAGTGTGTAAGCTGATCAATTACATAACGCTCAAAAATAACTTTATTAATACAATAGTCATCAGCACTGCTGGGCTCGGGTCTCCTCTCCTCTAACTAGAGAGCTGAGAGGGTTTAGGCCATAATCCACTCACGCTGACCTAGTGCGACTTGGTCTATCATACATACAGTAGGAAATTGTAAAATTATTAAATCTGGTGCCATATTATACGTGCCAGAATTTACCCACCGTTGTGGTTGTAGTACAACTGACTGACCGCCAAGTTAGACCAGCTTGACCACTGGCTTCGAGGTAGATTTAAATTAAAATTTATCAAATCTCGAATTCCATTACTTGTTTCAGTTAGAAAAATTAAATTGCCTTAAACTGGCTGAATACTTACTATCAAAAGATTTAATACCAGTTTTTTTCATAAAATCCAACCATGAGTCAATATAGTAATCTTTATATCTGAAATTTAAAAGAATATTTTAATGTTTGTGTTTATTTTTTGATTTCTTTCTTGAAAAAAAAAGGTTTTTAAAAAAAAGAATATGCAGGTCTAGACTTGCTGGGGGATCATAAATCCACAACCTTTTTTCATATTGTTTAATCTATTATTAAAGTAAGTCATGAAAGATTATAGAAATAGGTTGTAAAAGATCCCCCACAGGATAAAATGCACTCTTAAGGATATACCATCACTTTGTATTATTTATTTAATTCAGGGTTGATTTTGCCATCATCAGATAAGTCTCTTGATAATTAGGTACCTAATGAATAACTTTTACTAAGCAAGCTAATTAGTAATTTCAGATTTTCAATCATGCATAATAGACAGAACACTTAACCTGTGGTTGAGATGCACTTATAAAATTGCCTGCATGTTAGAAAGAAACAAGACATAGTTTAGAAAGTTTTTAATTTTTCAGTCAGATAATGTTTATAAGCCAATAACAACAGATACATTTTTTTTTATATACCACGACGGTGGCAAACAGACGTACGGTCCGCCAGATACATTTACTCTATTGGCAGAAATTTATTTTATATCTGAACATTGAGACATCGATAATCTTATTTTGTCGAATAACTGTTATCTGAAGTTTATTATATTCTTATTTATTTTATTCTACTTGTCATGCCATACGTTTTTTTGTTGCAAGTCAAAGCATTATTGGCTCAAAATATCGTGATTACAATACTCGTACAATACAAATCACTTTATTTTTCTTTCACACAGTGTACATGAATAAATATTGATATAATATAATTAAAGGCATATTGCAACAAACCATTGCACAATCTGTTTAGGAGACTGATATCTGTACTAGAAGGTGTGAGCAAAAATTTCATGATGAGGTTTAATTTGTGAAATATAAGGTGTGAAAGAAGAAGTGTAGTATAGCTCAGCTATATTACATATCTACCCCTGAATATTTAGTTAAGTACTTACTTTTCCTCATCATAAATATCACAGTCCGTACAACAAACTACAGGTACACCATCCTTATAGCTGCATATTTCGTTAAACTGTGGTAGTTTCTGAGCAAAACCTGCATTACTCTGTAAATTTATTATTATTAGAGGCCAAAGTTTCGTTGCCAGTTAGCTGCCATTGGCCAAGTATTGGTGTCTGTGGAAGTATTTAGGCTCATTTCCAACAGTTGACTACTGGCTGACCATAATAACAAGAACTTACGTAGGTATAAATTACAGCAGCTCTTTGACATCTGTAGACAGAGACGCATGTTCCGTTCACACCCTCATTAACGCATGCTGATCCTGAAATGTCAATATAATATTGTTTGGGCCAAATTGGAGGGAGAGCACGTCGAGCAGATTGAGGGGGAATTCCACTGTCCAACAAGAACTTTATTGGCAATTTCGGTATTAAAATGGTCGATTTCATATCATTGTCTTCGAAAATTATAGCAGCAGAGATTATTATTTCTACAAATGAGTAATATTCTCCAGAGTTCAATGGGAGGATGGGGCAGTTGCTGTAGGGACTTTATTCCTTAGATAGACGTCACAATATTTTTGTTTTAAAATAAACAGCGGTTTGTATTACCTATCCCTAAAACTGCTGATATTCAAGAACAGCGGTCCGTCTGTTACCGTTCTGTTATAGTGGGCCTGTATCACCCCGCTACTGGGCAATAGCCCCACATCACTTCCCCATTTACTGGTGCGTAAATTTGCAATCGGAGGCCACCACAAGGTGGTTAATATTCTTATCTTCTGTCTGTCGTATAAATAAATAGATTGGATTGTAACTTTAACATACCTTCGCTAAGATTCAGTTCACAAGTCACATAATACAAATTACTGAACAAATACAATAATTTTATATATTTAAATGACGCCATTTCAATATACACATTGCACTTAAACGCGGTTGAATAAACACTAATCGAGTACTCTGGTTTACTATTATAATTATCTTAATGGGGTTACAGGGATCATTATTGATAGATAACGGGTCAACACTACTTTTGGTGCCTAGAAACTGTTTTTTTTATAACCTAACCATATTCTGATTACATTTATAGGAAAATTTTAGACGTCCTACGTGTAGTTTTCTAGACATTTGACTACAAAAAAAAAAGCATTTATTAACTTATCATGTGCATAAAAACTTTATTTTTCGCGACTTTCATGAATGAGATGCATTAGAACCATAACGTTGCATACCCCAGCAGTTATCGGCCATTATATGCCGATCCGATTGACCTTGGTACCTCTCCTCCATCGTTTTTAGGTCTTGGTGAAACCGCTCCATTTGTTCTTTCTTTATAATACAATAAAACAATTTTTAAAATTATGTTAAAAAGTATAGTATCCGTGATGCTTATAGTTATTTGACTATAAAATAACGTCCTGCAAGTTTCCAATGTGTTATTTGCACATAAATAGAACTATAAACGCAATGTTTCTAAAGATTGTTGCACACATTTTTAAAATATGGCTCCGATTCAATAATAAAAATTGAGAGCCACGAAATATGACACTACATTGTGACGTTGCCCCTTTGGATGTAAATACACTCTCAATCGGAAACCGGTAAGTGAGATAAATTTAACTTGCAAGATTTGATTAGAACGGGACAAGTGAAGGTAAATGAAAAATTATAAACATAGCTCTATTGAAAATGTTCATTTCGTGAAGAGATTTCTCGGTGGTACAGTGGTGAGCATTTTAATCTTTCCACACGATGCTCTCGATCCAGGAGACATATGGAGTTACCCTGGTGAACACGCCGGGAACTCCTAGGATGGCACAGTTCCTAATGCCGAGAGAAGTAACTCCTAGAACCACGTACAGACATTCTCCGTAAATCACTTGTAAGGGACCGCCGCTGTCACCCTGTCAAAACACAATCTCATAAACAACTGTCACTCAAGACATGTGCCACATAGATGCAGTGGAACAGAGACGCCCTATTTGTCTGATAATGGCGGATCATCGGGGTGCGGCCCACTTTACCTTACCTTCTTTGGTATGTTTACTGTCAAACGATCGAGTCTGTGCTAAGTTTTTTGTAATTTTTAAGTCTAAAGATCATTCTAGTGACAAAATAATTATCTCGTGGTGATGCATGGAAGTTTTGCATCTTAACTGTATCATTATATCAGCCTCACGATGTCCACTCGAGGACATAAGCCTCATCAGCAACCCATTAAGTCCCACTGCTTGGCTCGGGTCTCCTCTCCTCTAACTAGAGAGCTGAGAGGGTTTAGGCCATAATCCACACACGCTGGCCTAGTGCGGGTTGGTGGATCAGACATACTCATAGAATTTCTTCTAGAGTATGTGGGTTTCCTCACGATGTTTTCCTTCACCGTTAGCAGATGGTAAGTCACTTGACTAGTACATATAAATTCCACAAAGTGGAATCCACATTGGTACTGCTAGTCGGGATCGAACTCGAACCGCGTGATTTGCACGCCGGTCCCTTATCCATTCAGCCACCATCGCATAAGGACATAAGCCTAATCTAAGTAAATTATCTTTTCATTTTAACTTGCCGTAAGTATAATTCTTAACTAATGTAACATCTAATGTACCTATAACATGTCTGTCACTACTACTGTAATTAGTTGTGATAAAAAATAAATTATTATTATTATTATAACCATCTCGTCTCCCCGAGACGCACGTCAATTAAAGGTCATTGTCGATAAAAATATCGATAAACATCTAGGCCGCACTCCGATGATCCGCCATTTTATGCGCCAAGTTTGACTTTAGGTAGGCAAGTTTTTTTGTAGTAATTTCAGGTCCAGAGTGGAACATAGTGGAACTTAATGTTGTTCTTTTGTTTTAATGTCATATTTAACAGCATTTGAAGGACAGTAACGCCCTCCTTGTGACGTCTTTACTGCACAGAAAGCCAAACACTATATTTTCTTGACCGTAACGCAAAGGCGACGTAAAGACCCGTATGATCCTTTATTTAATCAGTGGTTAGGTGTTACATTTACATGAATATTTTTCATAGACTAAGTCGATCATAAGAAGATTTTCAAGAAATTAGCAAAATACACAAAATTATAATGAGGTAAGTTCCAGTACTAACGTGGCAAGTATCAACTACTTTGTCAGCTCGTCCGTAGCACATCTGTGTGGTGTTGTCATACCCTTGCGCCAAGTGCCTCGCTACTGGAGGAAAGTGCACAATGCAGTCTGTGTCGTTGAACAGGTCGAGGGACATCTTAAAACAAAATAAGTACTAGATGCAGTTTTGACTGTGACTTCCTGATGGAGAAACTTATGTTATTGCGAATACTTTCACATTCAAACTAAATTTTAATTTAGAACAATATTTGTACTGTGTTCTGTCCGCGACTTCCCACGCTTGGTATGTCTATAATAAGAAGCCTATATCCTTTTTCTGATCTAAGAAATTATCCCCTGAAAGCTTAAAACTTCTTACTTTCACGTATTATTTTTACTGATAATTGTAAGTGCCGACGTCTGTCACTGTTGTGCTTACTAGTCGGTTTATCAGGAAACACTGAGTAAGAGCCGCTTGACTCCAGCAATTTTGTTGCGGTTGGAGACTCCATAGATGGACTGCTCTTGAGCAGTCGAGACTGACTACTTCCATACTGAGTTGATGAGCAACGAGCAGTTGGAGCAAACCGTTAGCTTCAAGCGGTCTATTACTAATACTTAAGCCCAACAGCGACTACTTGAAGCTATCGGCACAGATTGCTTTACGCTTTCCATATATGGTGGCTATTAGTTCATCTAGAAACTAGGAACCCATCATTTCTGAAAAATTTTAGCGATAAATAAATCTCCTAACTATACTTGTCAAAACTGTTAGACCGCTTTCTTGGCCGACTGTCCAGGCAAAATTGGTTCACTATTCGTTACTTACAATTTGCAAGTGATCTGCAAGAGGTTGGCCATCACCCAATTCGCCCCAACCTGGAGCATCAGCGGAGATATCGCTGAAGTCATTTTCTGCTGAATTCAGACACGCTGGCAAGATGTTCCGACCGAAGTTAATCCTATAAATATTTTTATGATTTAAAGATTATTTAAGCACAATGTTGTCCTGAAATAGTCTAAGAACTGAATAAACTTACTCCGTTTCTGTCTCCAAAAGTGCGATGTCATGATACTTGGACGGTGGTTTGTAGTCCGGATGTCTATACATTTCCTTTATTTTATATATCTTCCAAAGCTCCCGGGGGTCAGAGCGCTTCAATATTCCTAACGCCGCAAATGACACAAAGCCACTGAAAAAGCATCGATTTATGACAGTGTAATAATAACTTGACTGGGGGGCTTTATGAACATACAAATAACTAAGACAAAGTACACCTAAAAACAGAATAACCATTTGTGGACCGCACAAATATTTCGTGGGTAAGATTAAACTAAGAACTTGGTGTTTAGCAATAGACTAACGGGTAAGATAATATTGCAGAAAAAGAAATAGATTAATTAAAACATACTGATCGTGATGGTGTAGACAATGACCGGCAGTCAGAATAAACATCTCGCTGATGATAGAACCTCCGCAGAGCCATTTAGCATCTCGATGGTTTTCGCCATAGCCAAGTAACGCCTGCAAGTATCCATCATCAGTTTGTAGACGTCTACTGTTAGAGCACCCTCCCTCCCCTCCTAAGACGTCCACAACGATGGATCAGAGCCACAAGTATTCTATGAGTATTTATTACCGCAATGACAAATTCAATACAATTTTATATGTAATATATAATAATATATATAATGTTCTACCACATTCACACAGCGCCATCTGGTCCCAAATTGAGCAATTATATTTGCTTGAATTATGGGTACTAAACAACTGAATATACTACTTATTCTTTTTTTTTTGTTAATACATACATATTATAGATAAATTACACCCAGACACAGAACAAACCTTAATGCTCATCACACAAAGATTTGTCCTGGGTGGGGATCGAACCTAGGACTTCCGGCTAAGCAGTCAGGGTCACTAATCACTAGACCAACAGGCCAGTCGAAAAGTCGAAATTAGTAAAATAAGTACGCTTCAGGTCTACCCGAGAGTACTGTTGCTAAAGATAAAGTTTTGAGCATAGATATTTGGATGTTTGGTACTCTTTCACTCAAAAACCGTCAAATGGATTTTGTTAAAATTTGACACACATACTACATACTAATTCTTAGAATAACAAACAAAATATTTTTTATATGCTGCTACTTAATAATGTATGCCCGAAGACGAGTGCAAAGAATATTTAAAATTAATATTACAGTTTAACCTCGAATTTTGACGTGGCATTATTTTTTCTCGAGGGATGGCAGAGGTGCATCTCACCCATATTTTACCACCTATGTCCCATGTAGTAGGGGGCGAGCCTATTGCCATCAACCATGCACATTTCCAAGCTCCAAGCTAATGAGTTTTTCAGTAGCTGTCTACTGACTCGGCAAGCGTAGAGTAGGACGCCCTCCAGCTAGATGGTCCGACGACCTAAAAAAGGTCGCTGGGTCTGACTGCATGCGGAAGGCGGAGGACAGAGTGCTATGGCGCGTGTTAGGAGAGGCTTATGTCCAGCAGAGACTGCAATAGGCTGAAATGATGATGATGGTGATGTCTACTAACCATGTGTGGTAATTCTCCTCTCTCTGCATCACGGCCCCCTTCACCTGTTAGTATTAGACTCCCCACACCAATTACCCTATGACATAGCTTCCTTTCATCAAACTCTTCATGATAATACAATATTTTATCTCTTGAATAACGACATCGATACGGAAGATATTGGTAATAGTCCATACATTCTGTAAATACGACATCATCTAAGTAATGCAACGTGTCGTGAAATGGCAAAACATATCTATACAAATAAATAAATTTGGAGTGTCTGTTTGTAATATTAAAATAACCGCTTTTTACTACATGCATATGAATGAATACAGTACATATACCAAAATATATTTTTTTTTAATTTTTGTCTGTCTGTCTGTTTGTTTGTTCCGGCTAATCTCTGGAACGGCTGAACTGATTTCGAAGAGACTTTCTCTGACGGATAGCTAATGTCAAAAGGAGTAACTTAGGCTTCTTTGATTTTGGCAAAAGTATCAGGGTTCCGTAAAAAAAAATGCGAGATAAGTTGTCCACGCAAACGAAGTCGCGGGTACAGCTAGTAGTTAAATACTTAGATACATAATAATAGTGTAAATTAGGTGAGGCCTATGTTCAGCGGTGGGCGTCGTTGGGCTGATATGATGATGATGATGATAATAATATACGTATCCAAACTGTTAATTTTAAAATTATCCGTGCAGTGACGGATTAAGAATACATAATGTCACTACCCCATCTCAACCCGTGGGTGTCATAAAAGGCGACAAAGGGAATAAACTTATGCAGAAAGGAGCATTGCAAGAAAAGGAAAATTCGAAATAAACCCTATACCAACCCGTCTGGCCAGCGTGGTATAGTAAGCTAAATTCCCTCCTTCTTTGGAGGAGACCCGAGCCCAGCAGTGAATGATGGGCATGGGTATGGGTTGAAATGATGATGATGATGACATAATAACGCCTTCTTGATCTTCTTGATAAGTATTTCAAAGTAATAAAAAATCCTAAAATCATACTCGTGTCAATATACTGAATATTAGTCCTTTAATGGAAGGGGTATATAATGATAAGCCTAAAAAATAAAGTAAGAATGACAGTTAATTCCGGACTGACGTTACATAAATCATATATATTGTACCTACCTAACATAGCTACCGAATATTAAATATGCATTCATCAGCGGAACTACGGGTTTTCACAGACGGATCAAAAACAGATATGGGAACTGGAGCTGGCATCTTCTCCGAGGATCTTAATATCAACATTTCAAAACCCTTGGGTATATACAACACGGTCTTCCAAGCCGAGTGTATGGGTATAACTCTGGCCACCTCAGCGATCATGGCCAGAAGAGTGGAAGGTCACTCGATTCGCATACTCTCGGACAGCAGGGCCGTGCTACAGGCTCTAAACAGCCACACAGTGAAATCCGGACTAATACTGGAATGCCATCAGAACCTAAATCTGATAAGCCACACCAACAACATAATCTTGCAATGGATCAAGGGACACAGCGGATCTAGAGGTAATGATGCAGCGGATGAGCTCGCAAGAAGGGGATCAGAAACGAGTGTGATGGGACCTGAGCCCATTATACCCATCCCTTTCACATACCTTCGTACGATCGTGAATAAACGCACAAGTGATCTACACGGCAGAATCTGGACAAACCTAGAAGAGTGTAGACAGGCCAGGGAGGCCCTTCCTATGCTCGACCACAAACTAACTAGGCGTCTGAGACAGCTGACCAAACGGCAATTGCGGACAGTCACAGCCGTTATCACAGGACATGGTTCCTTTAATAAACACCTTTTCGTTCTAGGCATCACAGACAGCCCTCTCTGCAGAGCCTGCATGAGTGAGGAGGAAACAGCAGCTCATGTGCTCCTACACTGCCCTGAAACCGTTACATACAGGGCTAAGTACTTCAACAACAATGGTACACTCCGACAAATCTCCAGCAACGTCAATAGACTGCTGGCGTTCTTCGGCGAGCTAGGGTGGATCGAGTGAGCTATCCACCCTCACGCAAAAACCGTGCCTTGACGTGGAGTTGCGGACAACAGCCCGCCAAACCATACCATACCATACCATGCATTCATCAGCAAACCATTAAGTCCCACTGCTGGGCTCGGGTCTCCACTCCTCTCCTCTATCTAGAGAGCTGAGAGGGTTTAGGCCATAATCCACTCACGCTGGCCCAGTACAAGTTGGTGGATCAGACATACTCATAGAATTTCTTCTAGGGTATATGGGTTTTCTCACGATGTTTTCCTTCACCGTTAGCAGATGGTAAGTCACTTGACTAGTACATATAAATTCACATTGGTACTGCCGGTCGGGTTCGAACTTGGACCGCGTGATTTGCATGCCAGTCCCTTATCCATTCAGCTACCATCGCTTTTTTTTATTAAATATGCATTATGTATGTACCTGTATTCTTAGAAACAGTTTCCTAATTTTGTTTCACGTATAAAATAAAAGCTGAATACTTACTAAAAAAAGATTTACTCCCAGATTTTTTCTTAAAATTTTTCCAAATATCGATATAGTAATCCTTATATCTGAAATATTTAAGAGAATCATCATCATCATATCAGCCCAATGACGTCCACTGTTGAACATAGGCCTCCCTAATTTCCGCCACAGCGAGCGATTTTGTGCCGCCCGCATCCAACGGCCACCCGCAACCTTTACTAGGTCCGGTCGTCGGTACATCTGGCGGGCGGCCGCCCCTAGTTTTGAGAGAATACTTAATTTATATTGTCAAATCAGTTTGAAAAAGAGTGGTACAGTAAGAAGCTTACATTAATTCGCATAAGGTTAAAATTTTAACCATATTTAAGTTTACGTTTAAGTCTTGGTGAGACTTACATTTTTGAGCCTTTTGGGGTTGAAACTCTTGGACCTTGGGGGCCAAACGCCCACAAATTTTATCGTGAAATTTGTAAGCGTATTTCTGAGGTATCACATGATCCAAGGGCTGGCCTCTACCTGGGGCAACGCATTAGCCTTGCTATCCAACGCGGTAATGTGGCTAGCCTTTTGGGTACGTTTCCTCAGGAATCTGATCTTAATCAGATATTCTATTTATAGGAATTCCCTGTAAATAGATTATCTGGTTCTTTTTTCTTTTAATAGGTTAGCTGTGTATGTTTTTAAGTTATGTGTAAATATTTTATTTAATAAATTGTTTCTTTTTTAGTTTACGTTTGTTTTGTTTAATTTTGTTAGAAACTCAATATGAAAAACTCAAGGACCCTGCGTTAACTAAAAAAGTTATACAGTTATATAAAAAAGTTATAAAAGCTTTATTTTATCCTTTGTGGTTTTATACAAGGATGCAGGGATGTTAAGATAGAGACCCTGAGGCACACCCAAGTTTCCTTGTTATGGTTGAGTCATATACTTACCTCTTGATATTTACATAGAAACTTACTTTTCTTCATTATAAATAGCACAGTCCGTACAACAAACTATAGGTACACCATCCTTATACCTACATATTTCGTTAAACTGTGGAAATTCCTCAGCAAAACCCGCATTGCTCTGCAAATAATAAGAGGCAAAAGTTTCACATTTTTTGGTAAGGGACAAAAAAAAATCTCACAGATGTATTTATTAATATAATATCCAAACTCGGTGTTCGCATGGGTCATGAGTTGCAGTTTTAAATATTTAATTTTATTTTTACGGGACAGTCCCGCAAGGGGATCCCCCCTTTATAAAATAATATTACTATAGTTAGCCAGGAGTATAACCCAGGATTAACAGCGATGACCGGGACTCAGGAGCCCCAGAGAATGCCTAACCTACTGTTTTGAAAGCAACGAAATTAATCAGAAGTAAATGGAACAGATGGAAAGAAATTATCCACTTCTCTCCATAGCAAAGCGGGAGATAAAGGTAATCTGTATATAATCTAATCCTATTAGAGAGAAAATGTTAAAAGTATTCGAGTCTGGAGTCTGTGGGTGTGTTTGGTTCATGTCATGGGTAGACTACCGGCTAACCAAAATGACAAAAACTTACATAAATATATATTATAGCAGCTCTTTGACATCTGTAGACAGAGACGCACGTTCCGTTCACACCCTCACTAACGCATGCAGATCCTGAAATATATCAATATAATCGTGTATGGACTAAATTTGAGCGAAAGAAAAACGAGCAGCTTTAATAATTTTATTAATAAAGACGTCAGAATTGAAATAAATAAAAATAATAATAACTTTTAGGTCCATAGCCCATGCGGACCGAGTCAGAATTTAGATTTTTCTTTCATATTGGGAATCATATCTGCTTCATTGTCGAGATATACCGCTACATCTATTTGCAGGGCACCACAATTGTATTCTATGTATGAGTTTAATAGGTAGGTATTTGAAAATAATCGTAAAACTTTTCTCATATTTATAGTCGACAGTGTGCGTCCGTCCGTCTCACTCATATGGTCTTAGCAGAATACCAGCGCTGTCTTAACCCATTTACAGCGACCGATCTTTATAAAGATCAAAAATATACATAAAAAATAACATCAATTAATTTATATTTTTGACAGCAGAGTTTTAGATCCTTATTTACCAATTCGTGTAATAAGCATTTGACCGTGTTTCGGAGTGTAATTTGTTACAGTAAAATTATTATTTATAAGCGTATTTGCATCTTAAATTAATTTCTTAAAATTAACTTTCGAGGTGTCATCTAAACAATAAGTTTTTATAGAGTTATTTCGGATTGAAACACATTTGAAGTATGATTTTTATAAATTTATAACCTCTATAATGAATCTTTGGAAAAAAAGAGACTTGCTTCCTGTTTTTTTTTTTTGAAAAATGATTATAAATTTTATGATCGTTATAACGATCGGTAGTAATTTGGGGATGCATTTAGTTTTCTTATCAAGACCACTGTCTCTAAACGAAATCATTTATGAAATGGAATAATTAGATTATGTAATCCAATTTTCCAAGAAATATAACTATTTTACCCCTTGATAACGTGAATGCTTATATCACAAATGATGATTCTGTGAGGAAGTTGTAATTTTGATCAATTTTTCAGGTTTGATACACATTTCATGGGTGTGTAAGTATTGAGGTTTTTAGCTAAGGGCTCTTACAGAGATAGAATACATGTCGTTCGACAGTGATGACGACAGTGGACCTTTCTCTTCTGTAGCAAAAAGGAGACGAACTAACGAAGACCCTCCTATTGAGGAAAATATCCAACCTGAGCCATCTAGTTCTATTCTAGTTATTGATAGGACGTAATCGTTCTTTTTGTTGATTCTACCGTAACAATCAATCAAAGCATACTTGGAGAAATAGCCAAAATTCATCAGACAGGATCGGTCTGATAAATTTTGGCGATTTCTCCAAGTGTCTAATGACAAGAAAATGAAAGGCGATATCTTCAAATACCCTGCATACCTAATAAATTAATTGTAAGGTCCATGATGGTGTTCCCTAAAAACTACAGGGAAATTGCATGCTAAAACAGAATTGACTATCTAGTAGAAGTACTAGAGTACAATTATTCTCAGCTTTGTTGTGTTTTTTACAAAAAGAACTCTTTGTCAAAACATACGAACTTCACTCTTTTGAAGTGCAAAGCTCATTTACACCCTAAACCGTGCTTTGTCACTTACAATACTCTTACATAAATAAACCAATTACTTAATTAATTTTTTTCAGATAAGGAATAAAGCCTTTTTCTTGCAAAAATAGATATTGTGTCTCACTAACGAAATAATAGTACTAGCATGAGTGAACCTACCCGCCTATTACTACCGATCGTTATAACGATCCACATTTTCCGAGATTTCCCGATAACCCTGATTTTTTTTTCTATTTTTATACATTTACCATAGGCATGAAGGTAACAATATCTGAAAATTAGAAAGATACGAGCCAAAAATTTGTTTCAGTAACAACTGGGTTAATCTGTTTCAAGACAGCTATATGATGCTGAGCTAAGATCATTTTTGTCTCGCATATAATTATTTTAGTATAAAATTGTATTTATTATGTAAGTAGTTTATATTAGTTTCAGTAGGTAAGTAATTGTTAATTTTGTATTTTGAGAACAAAATAAATATTTCTCTTTCTTCCTTTCTTTCACAAGGTGGTTAATTTTGATATCTTCTGTAGTACAAAAAAGTTGATTGGAAAATTAGACTTGAACATACCTTCGCTGAGATTCAGTTCACAAATCACATAATACATACTACTGAACAAAAATAATAACTTTATATAAATAAATGACGCCATTTCGATAAGCACATTACACTGACACGAAGTTGAATTCATTATGAACCATTGCTGTAATGTTTCCTTCTCCGATTAGCTCAATAGGGTTATAGGGATTATCATAAACGATAAATAATAATTAGATTAATATTATGTACTCTTTAAGGTTAAACCCACAGATATATATGGACCAGATCACGCAAGTGTATGTACTTTGCGTGTAAAAAGGGAGTAAAAAGATCCTCCTTCATCGTAATTTTATTCATTCCGCACTCGAACGTTCTCGATGCCGGACGTCGAACGAAAACTAAAAAAACTAAGAAACGTAAAATTGTAAATACTGTTACATTATAATCTATCTCGGGAGAATGTAAACTGTCGAAAGATTGGGAACCGTAACACACTGTTTACAATTTAACGCATTATTTTTCGGTAGATTATCTATCGAAGTGATACCGTCAAATGGAATGGCATGCAACGCAACGCATCTCGCGCGCTGAATGATGGTACTGGTAGTAGAATGTCATGTGTCCCGCACCGCCATATTTGTTTATATAATTAACAAAAGTATACATATATATCATCATCATCATCATCATATCAGCCCAATGACGTCCACTGTTGAACATAGGCCTCACCTAATTTCCGCCACAGCGAGCAGAAGAAAAAATTATTTATAAAGTATATAAAATATATTCACCAAAAAACTTGTTTACATTATTACTAATGTACACAAACACTTTTTTGGTGATTATAAATTGATTTTGTTTTGAAAATAAATCACAGCTTTAGAATTAGTTATATGAAAAAAACCATAATTATGGTTTCATGCCTAACTCTATGGATATGGAACTAAGGCTCTAATACTAAATTCCCTCCATTTTTTTAGAGGAGACCCGTGCCCAGCAGTGGGACGTTTATGGGTTGAAATGCTGATGATGATCAGATATCAGCAATATTATCGCCAGTCTTCAGAACCAAGAAGAATTTCCTTCCCCACAATATAAAAAACACACTTCAACAATTCACAGTAAATTTTATTAAATTTTAATAATAACTTGAAATCTCTATCTTATTTTACATATATTATATAGTATCTTTTCAGTTCTTTTACGTAACGTTGGACAATTTAATTGTTATTTTAACCTCATTTGAAGAAGGGTTGTTATACTCAAGAAAACAACAACAATGATACAATACAAACATGGGTCGCCGGGGCACACCTGGAGCCAATGCTGGGTGTCTCAGCATGCGAACCATTGGCGATGCGGAGTTGAACAGGCGGCGGACTCCGATCGACAAATCTGTTACAGCTGACTACTTAGGCGATGATAGTAGGTCGTTGTTTTCATCGTTCCCTTCTACTCGCCCTTCCTACATGACAAGAAGAACACCTACCTTGTCCACTGCTGGTACGTCCAACAGTGTTGTGCAAGAAGTCAATCTAGACTCACAGTTTGCACCCACTTCGGACAGCAATTCCTCTTTAATACGCAGGCGATGGACACCTGAAATGAATAAGTTCATAATGCGTACTTACCTTCAATTAACTGCACTCAATACAGATACCAAAAACTATCTCGAACCACTACACCTTAAATTCATAGAAAAATTCCCACAGATGCAAGTAAGTAGACAAAGAATTGGAGATCAACGTAGAGCAATTATCCGCAATAAGTTGTTACCACAGGACACAATAGACTTGATACATAACGAAATTAAGGCAGAATTAAGTCAATTACAATTAAGCTCCTCACAGAATAACACTGATCCATATTTAACCTGTGACCCAATAACAACAGACCATAATACACCTGAAACATCTAAAACACAAAATACAACACAAACTCGAATGAGATGGACAACTGAACAAAATGAAACCATAATACGGTCATACTACCGAATAACAAACCTAGGCACAAATGAAACAGCTTATCGACCACTATTACACGCAGATTTTATTAACAGATTCCCTTCCCTAAGTCATTTAAGCCAACAACGAATAGCAGATCAAAGAAGAGCAATAATTAATAATAAATATATTAGTAAAGACAGATTAAATGCAATAAAACAGGAAGTAGCAGAGCAACTAGGAATAAATAATAACAACGTAAACAACCCCAGCACTGATGATAACATTGATCTAAATAGTCATGAATGCAATAATGAAAATATGGAGTCCTTCTTTTTAGATATTATTGACATAAATCAAGAATCAGAACTAAATTCAAATATAAATTCAGAGAGACAACCACAGATAGATGAAACATTTCAACAGACATTACAATTTTATAATGATTCCGAACCCACAAAAAGAGCTTACATCCCTAGACAAAAACCATCAAAAAAACTGGCAAACATTATTCATTACCTTAACACAATAATTCTTCCTGAAAATACTAGTATAAACACCGATTTTAACACATTACAAACAGTTATCTATTGTGCTGCCTGGACAGCTGCTAAAGTAAATGGAGCGAAGCTGACACTCCAAAACAGAGATACTCAACAAAGAGCAACAAAAGAATATAAACCAAAGTGGCAACGGCGATTAGAAAATAAACTGGAAGACCTTAGAACAAAAATAGCCAGACTCACACAATTCAACAAGGGTAACAGAAGTAGGAATGTAGTTAAGCATGCAAACAAGATTATGGATCAATATAAAAGTCATACTATTCACGAAGAACCAAATACTCAAGCTTCACACACACTAGACACTCTCAAACAAAAACTTGCAGTTACAACAGGTAGATTACAAAGATATAAGGCATGCACACTAAGAAAACAACAAAACATTCAATTCACTCGTAACGAAAAGCTTTTTTACCGTAATATCAAACAAGCAACCACCAATACACCCAGAAGTAATACGATTGATGATGCTCAAGACTTCCCCACTGCAGATACATTAAAAAACTTCTGGTCAGGATTATGGACAGACCCCATTGAACACAACGACGATGCTGATTGGATTCATACACAAATGGAACACACTAACTCACACATTCACACAATGGCATTTGAACATATCCCTATTGAAATTTTTCAGACCGTACTCCGAAATTTACACAATTGGAAATCACCAGGGTCAGACTACATTCATAGTTATTGGTACAAAAAGTTCACAACCGTGCACAGTTACTTACATAATTTTATAAATATATTTATTCAAGATCCCTCCAAAATACCCACATACTTAACTCTAGGCAGAACATACATGATTTCAAAAGACAGTAATGATCTATCAAACCCAGCTAAATACAGACCTATTACTTGCTTACAAACTCTATATAAAATAATTACAGGTTGTATTTCATCACTGATTTATGAACATATTAATACCAATAATATCTTAGCAGAACAACAAAAAGGATGCAGAAAATTTAGTCAAGGCTGTAAAGAACAATTAATTATTGACTCTGTTATTCTTAGACAAGTTCAGCGAGAGCGATCAGATCTATTCAGTATGTATATCGATTATAAAAAAGCTTATGACTCAGTTCCACATTCTTGGCTCGTTAAAGTTCTTGAAATTTACAAAATTCATCCGTCAATTGTAAATTTTCTGAAAACTATTATGACTCAATGGTCTACTATACTCACACTCACTACATCAACGCAAACAATAGAAACAAGTGCAATCCAAATAAAAAGAGGCATTTTCCAAGGAGACACCCTTAGTCCTTTATGGTTTTGCCTTGCTTTAAACCCTCTTTCTGATATCCTTAACTCGATTTCATTAGGATATCCTTTGAAAAATACAGAAACTAATGATCGAAACCATTTAATAAACCATTTACTTTATATGGATGACATTAAACTATACGCTGAAACCGAGAGCCAACTGCACGAACTAGCTAATTTAACGGAAATATTTTCAAATGATATCAGAATGGAATTTGGTATAGATAAATGTAAAATAAACTCAGTTAAGGCCGGACAGAACTATAAACATGAATATACATTAGATACAGGAGAACACATAAAATCACTAAATGAACAAGACGCCTACAAATACTTAGGATATAACCAGTCCTTACAAATACACCACAAAGAAACTAAATTACAGCTGACACAACAATTCCAACACCGACTAAACACAATTTTAAAAACACAACTAAATTCACGAAACACCATAAAAGCAATCAACACTTTTGTAATACCACTACTCACTTATTCTTTTGGAGTAATTAATTGGACTAAAACAGAGCTGAAAAATCTACAAAGAAAAATTAACACGACAATGACAAAATTCCGCAAAAATCACCCCAGATCATGTTTACAAAGGTTAACACTACCTAGAATAGAAGGAGGCCGAGGACTCATAGATATTGTAAACCTACACAATAAGCAAATCACAACACTTAGACAATATTTTTATACCAAAACCGAAACATCTACACTACACAAATCAATAGTACAGCATGATAATAAACTCACTCCACTTAACCTCAAAGACACTACACGACAGAAGAACGAAACTCTCGTAGAAGATAGAACAAAGATTACCGAATGGACTCAAAAGTCTCTACATGGAAGACACCGCCAAGATTTATGCCAACTGAATGTCGACAAAGAGGCGTCGAACGCGTGGCTAAATCGAGGTGAGCTTTTCCCAGAGACCGAAGGCTTCATGATCGCAATACAGGACCAAGTAATTGAAACTAAAAATTACAGAAAATATATAATAAAAAATTTGACAACAGATATATGTAGAAAATGCAATAGTTCACCAGAAACAATCCAACACATAACAGGTGCGTGCAAATCAATAGCCCAAACTGATTACAAACATAGACATGACCAAGTTGCTAAAGTCATACATCAAAAACTGGCACATCAATACAAACTCATTGACAAATATACACCGTATTATAATTATAACCCTGAAACTATTCTAGAAAACACCACTACCAAACTTTACTTTGATCGAGCCATCCTTACAGATCGAACCATCCATTACAATAGACCAGACATAACATTAATAAACAAAATAAATAAAACAGGATACCTCATAGACATTGCCGTACCAAACACACACAACCTACAAACAACAATAGCAGAAAAACTAACCAAATATATCGAACTAAAAGATGAAATAAGCCGACTCTGGCACCTAGAAAAAGTTTTAATAGTTCCCATAGTACTCTCCACAACAGGAGTTGTACCAAAACAGTTACACCAGTCCCTCAAAACCCTTAACATACCACCTAAAACATACCATCTTTTACAAAAAGCAGTGATATTAAATACATGCAGGCTGGTCAGAAAATTTTTACAATGTACACAGGACAACACAACTGATTCACCCACTATCCCTACACAACCTATGATTTCACACTGATGTACACTTGGCTTAGGCCCGTGCCATCAGTTTTACCGACTTAGTCGAGAAAAAACAGAAAAAACATAATAATAATAATAATAATAATAATATTCTACCACATTCACACAGCGCCATCTAGTCCCAAAGTAAGCAATTATATTTGCTTGTGTTATGGGTACTAAACAACTGATATACTACTTAAATACAGTTTTTTTTTTTTTTTTGTAAATACATACACATTATAGATAAATTACACCCAGACACAGAACAAACCTTAATGCTCACCACACAAAGATTTGTCCTGGGTGGGGATCGAACCCACGACCTCCGGCTTAGCAGTCAGGGTCACTAACCACTAGACCAACGGGCCAGTCCATGTAGTATGTGTCCATTCCCGAGATTGGCTAGTTGGGGATATGATAACGGATCAAATTATCAACTCTGTGGACTGTTCCAGAAGAACCATTATTATTTTGACAGAAAATTTTCTGGCATCTGAATGGTCATATTTAGAATTTCGTACGGCTCACAACCTGAGCATACGTGAGGGTAGGCCACGAGTCATCATCATCTTACTCGATGAAGCTATCGCACGAGACGAGCGCCTAGACAATGACTTAAAGTCATATATTGCTGTCAACACTTACTTGGTGGTGGGAGATCCTAATTTTTGGGAGAAATTGAAGAAAGTACTGCCCACACCGCGGCGGAATTAAGTTGAGGAATATTGGTATGTCTAATTTATAGTGGCTGACGTCAAAAGTCTTTATATTCCAAACAGAGGACAAGAGAAGAAGTTCACAGGAACTTATTCACCGGAGATCATTGTTGTTGTTTTCTTGAGTATAACAACCCTTCTTCAAATGAGGTTAAAATAACAATTAAATTGTCCAACGTTACGTAAAAGAACTGAAAAGATACTATATAATATATGTAAAATAAGATAGAGATTTCAAGTTATTATTAAAATTTAATAAAATTTACTGTGAATTGTTGAAGTGTGTTTTTTATATTGTGGGGAAGGAAATTCTTCTTGGTTCTGAAGACTGGCGATAATATTGCTGATATCTGATCATCATCAGCATTTCAACCCATAAACGTCCCACTGCTGGGCACGGGTCTCCTCTAAAAAAATGGAGGGAATTTAGTATTAGAGCCTTAGTTCCATATCCATAGAGTTAGGCATGAAACCATAATTATGGTTTTTTTCATATAACTAATTCTAAAGCTGTGATTTATTTTCAAAACAAAATCAATTTATAATCACCAAAAAAGTGTTTGTGTACATTAGTAATAATGTAAACAAGTTTTTTGGTGAATATATTTTATATACTTTATAAATAATTTTTTCTTCTGCTCGCTGTGGCGGAAATTAGGTGAGGCCTATGTTCAACAGTGGACGTCATTGGGCTGATATGATGATGATGATGATGATATATATGTATACTTTTGTTAATTATATAAACAAATATGGCGGTGCGGGACACATGACATTCTACTACCAGTACCATCATTCAGCGCGCGAGATGCGTTGCGTTGCATGCCATTCCATTTGACGGTATCACTTCGATAGATAATCTACCGAAAAATAATGCGTTAAATTGTAAACAGTGTGTTACGGTTCCCAATCTTTCGACAGTTTACATTCTCCCGAGATAGATTATAATGTAACAGTATTTACAATTTTACGTTTCTTAGTTTTTTTAGTTTTCGTTCGACGTCAGGCATCGAGAACGTTCGAGTGCGGAATGAATAAAATTACGATGAAGGAGGATCTTTTTACTCCCTTTTTACACGCAAAGTACATACACTTGCGTGATCTGGTCCATATATATCTGTGGGTTTAACCTTAAAGAGTACATAATATTAATCTAATTATTATTTATCGTTTATGATAATCCCTATAACCCTATTGAGCTAATCGGAGAAGGAAACATTACAGCAATGGTTCATAATGAATTCAACTTCGTGTCAGTGTAATGTGCTTATCGAAATGGCGTCATTTATTTATATAAAGTTATTATTTTTGTTCAGTAGTATGTATTATGTGATTTGTGAACTGAATCTCAGCGAAGGTATGTTCAAGTCTAATTTTCCAATCAACTTTTTTGTACTACAGAAGATATCAAAATTAACCACCTTGTGAAAGAAAGGAAGAAAGAGAAATATTTATTTTGTTCTCAAAATACAAAATTAACAATTACTTACCTACTGAAACTAATATAAACTACTTACATAATAAATACAATTTTATACTAAAATAATTATATGCGAGACAAAAATGATCTTAGCTCAGCATCATATAGCTGTCTTGAAACAGATTAACCCAGTTGTTACTGAAACAAATTTTTGGCTCGTATCTTTCTAATTTTCAGATATTGTTACCTTCATGCCTATGGTAAATGTATAAAAATAGAAAAAAAAATCAGGGTTATCGGGAAATCTCGGAAAATGTGGATCGTTATAACGATCGGTAGTAATAGGCGGGTAGGTTCACTCATGCTAGTACTATTATTTCGTTAGTGAGACACAATATCTATTTTTGCAAGAAAAAGGCTTTATTCCTTATCTGAAAAAAATTAATTAAGTAATTGGTTTATTTATGTAAGAGTATTGTAAGTGACAAAGCACGGTTTAGGGTGTAAATGAGCTTTGCACTTCAAAAGAGTGAAGTTCGTATGTTTTGACAAAGAGTTCTTTTTGTAAAAAACACAACAAAGCTGAGAATAATTGTACTCTAGTACTTCTACTAGATAGTCAATTCTGTTTTAGCATGCAATTTCCCTGTAGTTTTTAGGGAACACCATCATGGACCTTACAATTAATTTATTAGGTATGCAGGGTATTTGAAGATATCGCCTTTCATTTTCTTGTCATTAGACACTTGGAGAAATCGCCAAAATTTATCAGACCGATCCTGTCTGATGAATTTTGGCTATTTCTCCAAGTATGCTTTGATTGATTGTTACGGTAGAATCAACAAAAAGAACGATTACGTCCTATCAATAACTAGAATAGAACTAGATGGCTCAGGTTGGATATTTTCCTCAATAGGAGGGTCTTCGTTAGTTCGTCTCCTTTTTGCTACAGAAGAGAAAGGTCCACTGTCGTCATCACTGTCGAACGACATGTATTCTATCTCTGTAAGAGCCCTTAGCTAAAAACCTCAATACTTACACACCCATGAAATGTGTATCAAACCTGAAAAATTGATCAAAATTACAACTTCCTCACAGAATCATCATTTGTGATATAAGCATTCACGTTATCAAGGGGTAAAATAGTTATATTTCTTGGAAAATTGGATTACATAATCTAATTATTCCATTTCATAAATGATTTCGTTTAGAGACAGTGGTCTTGATAAGAAAACTAAATGCATCCCCAAATTACTACCGATCGTTATAACGATCATAAAATTTATAATCATTTTTCAAAAAAAAAAAACAGGAAGCAAGTCTCTTTTTTTCCAAAGATTCATTATAGAGGTTATAAATTTATAAAAATCATACTTCAAATGTGTTTCAATCCGAAATAACTCTATAAAAACTTATTGTTTAGATGACACCTCGAAAGTTAATTTTAAGAAATTAATTTAAGATGCAAATACGCTTATAAATAATAATTTTACTGTAACAAATTACACTCCGAAACACGGTCAAATGCTTATTACACGAATTGGTAAATAAGGATCTAAAACTCTGCTGTCAAAAATATAAATTAATTGATGTTATTTTTTATGTATATTTTTGATCTTTATAAAGATCGGTCGCTGTAAATGGGTTAAGACAGCGCTGGTATTCTGCTAAGACCATATGAGTGAGACGGACGGACGCACACTGTCGACTATAAATATGAGAAAAGTTTTACGATTATTTTCAAATACCTACCTATTAAACTCATACATAGAATACAATTGTGGTGCCCTGCAAATAGATGTAGCGGTATATCTCGACAATGAAGCAGATATGATTCCCAATATGAAAGAAAAATCTAAATTCTGACTCGGTCCGCATGGGCTATGGACCTAAAAGTTATTATTATTTTTATTTATTTCAATTCTGACGTCTTTATTAATAAAATTATTAAAGCTGCTCGTTTTTCTTTCGCTCAAATTTAGTCCATACACGATTATATTGATATATTTCAGGATCTGCATGCGTTAGTGAGGGTGTGAACGGAACGTGCGTCTCTGTCTACAGATGTCAAAGAGCTGCTATAATATATATTTATGTAAGTTTTTGTCATTTTGGTTAGCCGGTAGTCTACCCATGACATGAACCAAACACACCCACAGACTCCAGACTCGAATACTTTTAACATTTTCTCTCTAATAGGATTAGATTATATACAGATTACCTTTATCTCCCGCTTTGCTATGGAGAGAAGTGGATAATTTCTTTCCATCTGTTCCATTTACTTCTGATTAATTTCGTTGCTTTCAAAACAGTAGGTTAGGCATTCTCTGGGGCTCCTGAGTCCCGGTCATCGCTGTTAATCCTGGGTTATACTCCTGGCTAACTATAGTAATATTATTTTATAAAGGGGGGATCCCCTTGCGGGACTGTCCCGTAAAAATAAAATTAAATATTTAAAACTGCAACTCATGACCCATGCGAACACCGAGTTTGGATATTATATTAATAAATACATCTGTGAGATTTTTTTTTGTCCCTTACCAAAAAATGTGAAACTTTTGCCTCTTATTATTTGCAGAGCAATGCGGGTTTTGCTGAGGAATTTCCACAGTTTAACGAAATATGTAGGTATAAGGATGGTGTACCTATAGTTTGTTGTACGGACTGTGCTATTTATAATGAAGAAAAGTAAGTTTCTATGTAAATATCAAGAGGTAAGTATATGACTCAACCATAACAAGGAAACTTGGGTGTGCCTCAGGGTCTCTATCTTAACATCCCTGCATCCTTGTATAAAACCACAAAGGATAAAATAAAGCTTTTATAACTTTTTTATATAACTGTATAACTTTTTTAGTTAACGCAGGGTCCTTGAGTTTTTCATATTGAGTTTCTAACAAAATTAAACAAAACAAACGTAAACTAAAAAAGAAACAATTTATTAAATAAAATATTTACACATAACTTAAAAACATACACAGCTAACCTATTAAAAGAAAAAAGAACCAGATAATCTATTTACAGGGAATTCCTATAAATAGAATATCTGATTAAGATCAGATTCCTGAGGAAACGTACCCAAAAGGCTAGCCACATTACCGCGTTGGATAGCAAGGCTAATGCGTTGCCCCAGGTAGAGGCCAGCCCTTGGATCATGTGATACCTCAGAAATACGCTTACAAATTTCACGATAAAATTTGTGGGCGTTTGGCCCCCAAGGTCCAAGAGTTTCAACCCCAAAAGGCTCAAAAATGTAAGTCTCACCAAGACTTAAACGTAAACTTAAATATGGTTAAAATTTTAACCTTATGCGAATTAATGTAAGCTTCTTACTGTACCACTCTTTTTCAAACTGATTTGACAATATAAATTAAGTATTCTCTCAAAACTAGGGGCGGCCGCCCGCCAGATGTACCGACGACCGGACCTAGTAAAGGTTGCGGGTGGCCGTTGGATGCGGGCGGCACAAAATCGCTCGCTGTGGCGGAAATTAGGGAGGCCTATGTTCAACAGTGGACGTCATTGGGCTGATATGATGATGATGATTCTCTTAAATATTTCAGATATAAGGATTACTATATCGATATTTGGAAAAATTTTAAGAAAAAATCTGGGAGTAAATCTTTTTTTAGTAAGTATTCAGCTTTTATTTTATACGTGAAACAAAATTAGGAAACTGTTTCTAAGAATACAGGTACTATAATGTACAAACATTTTATACATTGTACATGTTATATTTAGATTTATTATCATCATTTCAACCCGTCATTTCAAACGTACTGCTGGGCACGAGTCTCATCGAAATATTTTGGAGGGAATTTAGCCTACTATACCACGCTGGCCAGATGGGTTGGTATATTGTTTTGTTTCGAATTTTCCTTTTGTCGCAGTGCTTTTATCTGCTTAAATTTAGTTCCCTTACTGCCATAGTCAGAGACGTTACTTAACTGTAAAATTTATTTAATAAAAACATGTAATACTTAAGTCTATACGCATAAAGACGATTATTCAATGAAAAAAATGTGTTAATGACAGATTACTGCTAATTGACGTCTCTGAGTGCGGCATTTAGTTACCTTTTACAACATTCACGGGGTGAAATGGGGTTGCGATATTATGTATTGTCACTACTCCATTTCACCCTCTTAGTGTATCACTAACTCTTATCATAACCGTTGATAGGTAACTCATACGCATTGTGTTCACGTTCATTCCGTGAAAAGGAAGCTTTCAAATCGATTGCTAAATTTAATTTATCTACAAAACTTAGCTTTTAACAACAATAAGCCCTTCCCTTAACAAACATGATAAAAATATTTTTTTTTTGTTTTATGCTTAAAAAAGACAACGCCCGCACTAGGGTACAAGCCCTGTATCGCGGGGAGCTTTACAAGCATGAAACTAACGGACACAAAGTACACCCAGACTAGAAACAAATATCTATGAATCACACAAATATTTGTCTCGTGTGGGAATCGAACCCACGTCACCCAGCACGGCGATGTAGTGGCGAGGCGCCCACCTTAACCACTGCGCCACGGTGACAGTAAAAAAAAAGCGTTATTAATAACATTCGATAAATGATAATTAATCATTAATTATAATAATTGTTGACTTTGTTATGGAGAAAAAACATTGGTAATTAGGTATACTTACAAAAATACAAATCTTTTCTTTTTATTTTGTATAGAAGTATAGAAAACTAGCTTCCATCTGAAACTGTTCGCTTGGTATGTCGATAAAAAGTAGTTTATGTGGTATTTCCGACTATAAATCTATCACAGTGCCAAATGTCATACAGATCGTTTCAGCCGTTCTGGCGTAATTGAGCAACAAACGTCCATCCATTTAAATCTACTTCCTATCCTAACTTTCGCATATATATTAAGTAGGATATTTTTTTTGTATCCGTGTAATAACGGTATAAGAATACATAATGTCACTATCTCATCTCAACCCGTGGGTGTCGTAAAAGGCGACTAAGGGAGTAAACTTTAGTATAGTGTAGTCATCTATCTGCATAGTGTCATATAAAAAGTGTTAGTACTCTATCGTTCGTGTAGTGACGGATTATGAATACATAATGTCACTACCCCAATTAAGGAATAACTTTAAGCAAACAAGAGCACTGCGAGAAAAGGAAAATTCGAACCAAACTTTATACCAACCAGTCTGGCCAGCGTGGTATAGTAGGCTAAATTCCCTCCACATTCTTTGGAGGATACCCGTGCCCAGCAGTGGGACGTTTATGGGTTGAAATGATGATGATGATGATAAATGTATCTCAACCCGTGGGTGCCATAAAAGGCGACTAAGGAAGTTAACTTTATACAGACAAGAGCATTGCGAAAAAAAGAAAATTCGAAACAAATCCTATACCAACCCGTCTGGCCAGCGTAGTATAGTAGGCTAATTTCCCTCCACATTCTTTGGAGGAGACCCGTGCCCAGCAGTGGGACGTTTATGGGTAAAAATGATGATGAGGATAATTTTACAAACATTAAATGTAAGAATGATCATAATAATATTTATTGATAAAAAATGGTAGTGTCGTGGGTAAATGTTAACATATTAATTTGTTATCAGGTCATATGACCTCAGGGTCACTCCTTGGTCTAATTAACATAGGGTCAGTACGTGTATACCTAATGCAAATAATGTATTATGTAAATATAGTATTTCATAATGATAACTATAGTACCTACATTGTATTTACTTTGATAATTCAGGTATTGTAATATTTTATGAATTTCCATATTCAATTTAGTTCGAAGCTGTTTCTGTTTCTAAGTTTTGAAACAGAAACAGAAATATTTATTTGTTAATGTAGGTAGGTTAAATTTACAGATCTTGCGTTATTAAAAAAAGTGAGCCCATAGGCAAACAAATATTACTTTTAGATAAAAAAAAAAGGAATTAATTTATTACAGTTAATACTACAAACTAGACAACAAACAAATAACAAACGAAAGGTTTAACTATTTAAATCTAAAAATTCAGAAAGTAAATAAAAACATTGCCTCTGGAATTGAAACTGTCTTTGTGGCATAGTGGAAGGTGTATACGACTGTTCGATTCCCGGGTCGGGTGAAAATGGTATAGGATTTTTCTATCATGCAATACCAGTATTGAGATTTTTTAGGAGTTTGGAAAGTTGTTGGCAATCTCATAATTATAGCTGGCGAAATATGGGTGTGCTACACCTCTGCCTACCCCTTTAGAAGAAAATTGTTAGTTAACTTTATTAAAATTATTTGTTAAATAATGTCAAGTACTTTCATTTTAATCTAATAAACATTGAAAGTAGGTCTTTTAATTTCAAATTTCATGAACTAAAAATATTTCTAAGCCAAAAATCACATTTTATTATTATAAAATTTACGAAAGCCGAAAAATTTTTGTGAGTATCACGTTAAAAAGGCTGGAGCTATTTTGATAAAATTTGTATTGAAATAGATGACACCCTGATTTTTTTTTCATAAAAGTTCAGTTTTTAAAGTTTTAAGTAAATAATTAAACTTTAGCCACCAATAGGCATAAAAATCATGGCGTGATGTCTTTCCCCAGCATTGGGATGATGTGGGTCGACAGTAAAAGTAAATTAAAAAAATGATTTTATTATTTCTTTTTAAAGTGAATATTGTAACTAAAATATTTGTCAATAAAGCCAAAAATAACAAAGATCATTATTTCTATTTGGCAAAAAATGTGAAATAAAAAATCTTTTATTAATTACAAATCGTAATATGTGATGCGTAAAATCAATTAAATTGATTAAGTACTTGTACATTACAATTTTGCTAATTGAAACACGAATACACAGTATAATTTCAATTTAAATTGTGTATTTCTTAATTAATTGTTTTATCAGAATTATCGGTGTGCAAGCTATTACGTCGAGTAACTGTTCTTTTACATAATTACTTATCTAACATACTATGGCGTCCTAATTATTCTAAAACTAGAAGTTGCGAGGGGCTTCGCTTCCTTCGTTATTTATTTGGCCACTGCTCAGCTCCTATAAGTCGTAGCGAAGTGATATATAGCCTATAACCTTCTTCAATAAATGGGCTATTCAACACTAAAATAATTTTTCAAATAGGACCAGTAGTTCCCGAGATTTTAGCGTTCAACCAAACAAACAAACTTTTAGCTTTATAATACATATAAGTATGGAAGTATGGGCATCTGAGAAAGTGATGAATGGTGAAAGAAAATATCGCAAGGAAAGCCACATGCCATAGTAGAAATTGATCAACCAACCCGCATTAGGTCAGCGTGCGTGGAATATGGCCTAAATCCTTTCACGTCTCTAGACAAAGGAAAGAAGCCCCTTGCCCAGCAGTGGGACATTAATGGGTTGATGCTGAGAGAAATAATGAGCTGTGAAAGTGCGTAATGCTGAGAAAATTAGGGCTCAAAGATATCTCTCCTTTAAATTTAAGCAATCTGGATTTCGGGTTATAGCTTAAAGATTTTGACTGAATAGAAACCATGTTGAATTTTAATAAGGGCTCCCTTATATAAACTGTTAGTACCTATATTGATAACAATGCGAAAAAGTTTTTTTTTAATTTAAAAGCTTTACAATTTCTCATTTTCTCGTTTCAGGCGAATGTTTGACATCGGGAAGATATCCGTTTAAATGTTTACAATTCGAGCTGCCTCCCGACGTAGAGCCCGAAGAAGTCAATGTGGTGGAACTTTGGTTTTATAAGGTAAGATATTTGACGTCTTAACAGTGAGAGATAGGCATAAAGTATAAGCACTGCAACTCCTATATCCTATAGCCAGGATTAACAACGAAGACGGTAGTCCCATGTAATGCCTAACCTATTGTCTTGGAACCCGCTATGAAAACAATCAGAAGTAAATGGAGGAGTTAAAAAAAGTTATCCACTTCCCACCATAGAAAAGATATCTGTATAGAATCCAATCCTATTAGAACTTTTACAATTTAATTGTAATTTTTTAACACAATTGTATTTTCTTTTCCAGGAAAAAGATCCTTTGGACGACTACAATCAGACGTTCGTAATCTCCGAGGCCGCTCATTGGGATAGCCAGCAGCAGTTCAAGAAAACCAAACCTATTGCCATTAAGGAGACTGATATTGGAGAAGGATGGGTGAGGGTGGAGCTCGCCTGGGCTGTCAGAGTC
This sequence comes from Laspeyria flexula, assembly GCA_905147015.1. Lineage (NCBI taxonomy): Eukaryota > Metazoa > Arthropoda > Insecta > Lepidoptera > Erebidae > Laspeyria > Laspeyria flexula. The sequence goes on from LR989974.1 coordinate 2,093,450, forward strand.
TGGTTAGAAGGCAGGGAGAGGCTGCATACGTTGCATGTGGCGTGTAGGACTTGTCAGGTGAGAGGATGAAGCCACGTTATATCAAATTTAATAGATAAATAGTTAATATTTTTGATATATCTGATATCTCGATATTTCACTTAGTCGATTTTAATATCGCTGTAAAATATTCCGAGTAGGCGCTTTGTATACTCATTTGATGGATTCAGTTCTAAAAATATTTATCGAATTCGCTTCAAAAGTGACGTTACGTATAGCGTCATCTATTTTGAAATATGAAAATTATGTCTAGCATCATCTGTGATTTATGGTTATTCTAATATCATCATTTCAACCCATAAACGTCCCACTGCTGTGCAGGGGTCTCCTCCAAACAATGTGGAAGGAATTAAGCCTATTATACCACGCTGGCCAGAAGGGTTGGTATAGGATTTGTTTCGAATTTTTCTTTTCTTGCAGTACTCTTGTCTGCATTAGGTTACTGATAAGATTATTTACAATATAAACTAATAAAAATATTACATTTTCCAGTTACGGCGTTCTCCCCTATCCTTCCACGAGAAACATCGACCATTCCTGGTGCTGTACACGAAGTATGCTGGTAAACGTCGACATGGCAGAGCCGTGGACTGCAGCGCCACTACTAGTGAGTGCTGCAGAGAGCCTCTGTTTGTCAGCTTTAAGGAGCTTGGCTGGGACGACTGGATCATCAGACCTGCTGGATATCACGCCTACTTCTGTAAGGGCACTTGTGCTCCAATATCAGCAGCAGCCAGTTCTGGTGCCACCAATCATCAGCATTTTTTAAGAGTAAGTATTTAACAATCCTTAAATAGTGTTATATGTTGTTGAATACAATTGCAATTAAACTCAGTAGAACAAACGCAGAAAAAGAGAATGGAAAAAAATTATGAAGACAAAAATAAATTGAAAAAATGATTTTCAAATCTTAAATGTTCATCGGTAGAGACATCTTTGGCATTGAGGCTATTTTTGTATTTTGCACGTCAATATATGAAAATTCCAGCTACTGGGTTCAGGTCTGTTTCTTTTATAAACCAAACTTTTGAGAGCATTGGAACTGGCAGGATAAATAAAAATTTATATGCTGAATAATTAACTGCCCAGTCCTTAAAAAGTCAGACTTGTAAGACATAGTATCCCCTAAGCATCCATCAATAACGTTCCTTATCATCAGAAGTTTACCGTAGTCTACCTCTGAGAATAGTCCTCTAATTTGGCATTACCGAATTATATATGGTATTAACCAGATTTCTTTATTATTTACAGAAGCTGTTCTACTCCGTCTCCGATAAGAAGTTCGAGTTTAAACCCTGCTGTGCCCCCACCACTTTTAGTTCATTACAGTTGTTATATATGGACTCAACGAACACAGTGACACAAAAGACCCTGCCTAACATGGTCGTGGAATCTTGTGGGTGTATGTGAGTGAGTGTTGGACAAAATTAGATTTTGTTTTTATAAAATAAGGTGGTGAATAGACCGCTTGATAATGTGACTTAAGGATACTTACAACCAGGGATGTTGATGTGCAAGTTGATGTCTCAGACATATCCTCTGAAGAAGAAGAACCTTTTGTAATAAATCTGTACAAGAACCTCAATATCCTAATTGCACATGAAATTATACATAGCCTTCATGAAAACGTAACGAGTCAGTGCAGATTCTAATCCAAAGTTAAAGGTTACCGCACTATAAAGAATTCAGGCAGTAAGAACGATCTCCAAGTTCTTTTTAAATGACATAAAGAAAGAAAAGAAAGAAAAATATTTTATTTGACGACCAAAAAACACAATACACAAACAGAACACAGATTAACATATTTATATTAAAGTCACCAAAATAGGCTCCAGTTCAGCTTAAAATACATGGCACAAAAATGCCATGTGCTGATTTTCAACTAGAGCCTTTTTGACAACGGTGTCGAAAACAGCAGACCAACCACCCACTCGTAAAAAAAGAAAAAAAAATACAAGGATTTTTTTTAAAAAGAGGTTATTTTTTAATTTGAATGATATTGCAGTGAAGACCTGGATGATATTTTTAAAATAATTAAAGTACGAATTTTGGAATGATGTGACTGATCTGCTATTTTTCATGCAGTAAACAAGAAGAAGTTACATAATCACCTGATTTGATCATCCTCAAGGATACTTAGTGCCTGTAGTTATATAATTAAAGACTTGAAAGTAATTATTGAGCATTTGTGTGAGAACGATTTTAACCTAATTAGATAAATTAGTTCTTTATAAGCAAAATGTGATATGGTGAACATATTGTAACTGAAGGATGTTGTAGAAATATTAAATTCTTTATTACTTATTATTTAAATTGGCGACATAGTTTTGTCGTTGGAATGCTTATTGAATATGACTCATTGACTTCTAGCCACATCAATCTAATAAAATATGTTTTGTGCTAAATAGCTAATTTCTTGAGGAAGTTTTTAGAGGATAAAGCAGCTATTTACAGACACTGAAATTTTGAAATTACTTAACTTTTTTTTCAAACCTTTTGCCACATCCTTCGGTAACAGCAAATTATGTGATTTTAATATTAATTTAAATAGTAACCAGTGCATTTATTTTACGATTATTTATAAGTCATGATTTTTCATGAGATAGTTATAATAGAATTTTAATATACTTCGGCGTAGACTGTCTCCGAGAAGCGATATTTTTTAATTGAGACTAAAGTTCATAATCTCTGTTTCTGAAAAAACAACTAGTCTAAGTTTATCTTATTATTAATAATTCTTTCTGGGGCAGTCATTGCTCAAACTTGTTGTGCAAACGATTAAGTAAAGATTTAGTTTTCAACTTGTAATGATAGGCTGCTCGCTGACAGATGTCGTTGTATGTAGTATAGGTACAAATAAAAAGATGTCGCTAGATGTAGTATCAGCGCCACCTTTGTTCAAAATTAAAGTACGTCAAACTATTAAAAAGTATATTAAAATTCATATTATAATTTAAACCAATATTTACGTTAATGTTAATGTAAATGTTAAGTATGATAAATTATCAAACACTTTGTAAAATATTAGTTTAAGTTAGTGTAATTTGTGTAAGATTATGTTCCTATGTTCTAGTTGTAGTTAGAAAATTAATAGTTTGACCAAATATTAACACGAGTTTGGTATTTTAATTTGGTAAAATTTGCTTCCAATTCAAACCGATTATTGAATTGAAAAATTAAAAAAAAAAAATATTTATGATTTCCAGTTATCATATCACTTACATTTTTACGAACGTTTTTACGGTACTACTTACATATTTATTGTATAGTATATCGCCTTTACAAAGTTTTATTTGATACAGAGTCCTCTCTATATTAGAGGACTACATATTTTCAGTTCGATAACAAGCGATATAATCCGTTAACAATTTCCATTAACAAAAATACAATTTAAATTAATTAAATAATTTTCAATTTATTATGTCAATTACCTTTCCTTATTATGCAACTACTTTCAATTAGTGTTGATGTACTTCGATAGATGTCGTTAAATGTCCGAGATAACTTAACCCGTTTGTCGTATTGGCTCCAAAGATGTCGCTTGTATATACTACAATTAATAATGATAATAATAATTTATGGTTTTTGGTCAGGCTATACTCGTTGTACTGGTTTTCAGTGTTTTGATATTCTCAAATATTTTAATAATTGTTTGAACAAAAAGCATTGTGTATAACATGGGCGTACCCGGCTTTTAGTTCAGTCGAGGAATAGGAAATTAGTCCTCATAACGTCTAGAAGAGTAATTCAGAATCTTCATATTGATTATAAATTTGTTATAGTAGGCTAAATTCCCTCCACATTCGTTGGAGGAGAGCGGAGCCCAGCAGTGGGACATTTATGGGATGAAATGATGAATAATGATCCATTTGTTTGTTATAACATATTGATACTGTAAGCTGTAAATAAAAACATCTAGTAATCTTTGTTATTTGAACATAAGTCTTACATAAAACATTAGGTTGATAAAAAAATCTCAAATTTAATAGGGTAGGGTACAGCAGCCCACTGCTCCTGGGTATGCCTATGTAAATTAGGGGTTGTTTACACCCTGTCGCACCGAACTTACTTTTCTATAATCTATCTTCTATGTATCACTTAGAACCGTCATTTACTAGAGCGAAGTAGGGAGGGGATGTCGAGCGCGTTTCGTTCTAGTAAATAACGGCTCTATGTCAGAAAGGGATTAGAAACAAAGGAAAGTGCGATTCAGTGCGGTTAAATGCGGTCAGACCCTTAACGTGTCGAAACAAATAATAAACATGTACTTAAATATTGTCGTGCTCCAGTTAACAACTTGATTTATTTTGTCACAACGGTGTCTAAGTATTATAGAATAAGTGCGAAATTATTGAAAAATTAACTTACAATTAAAGAATTGCTATCAAAATGAAATTCTGTTTTATTATGTATCTGCCTCTTTAGCACCCATCTGGCGTGGGATTTACCTATTCTGGGCAATCTTGCACCCCTTGACAATGAAACAAAACAATGAGAAAGACTAATTAAGAAAAGGTTCAGACGTCACGCGATAATTAGTAGCGCCTGGCGGCGGGCGATCGCCTGCAACTGATCGTTTACACAGTCGATTTTAGTCACCAGTCGCAATCGGTCGATCGCCGCGCGACCAATGTCGGATGCCACCTAACTTTGGGGCTGTGGCTTTAGTCACTTGCCACCTAGCCGAATTGCCATTTAGACGGTTAATTTAGGCCGCGAGGCAAAAATCGTACGGCTTTAGTCACCCGTGTAAACCCCTCATCACGTGCGTTTACAAGCATAGTGTACCTACATCAACGATATGAACCTCTAACGTGATATTAATATTGACCTTTGGATTTTTTTAACCTGGTGGTGACCGAACCGGTTTTACATATCTGCATACTTGTTCTTTATTAATACCAAACATCGGTCGCAGAATATTGTATTCGAGTTTAAGACTAGTCAGTTTAGGCATATAGACGAAATATCAGTGCTAATAAATCACCAATGTCTAAAGGAAGCTTCAGGTAAGAAATAAAAAAACCACATCTTTTCCCACTGGAGAGTAGACACCTAATGCACTTCTTTAGATCTCTAAATATAATAGATAAATGTAGTTGTTGATGACATCTCTTTTGTGTGTTGTGTATCGCTAGGCTCTGCTTAATAAGTATGTAACATAACACTAATATTAAGATTATTTACATCAATAAAACAGCTGTGTTTTTTATTTTGTTGTTAAAATGAGCTCAGTGTGAGAACTGTGAGATATCTATAAGTGATGTAGATTGAAGTAGCAGAGATCTTTAATATCAGGGAAAATGGTAAGGCCCAAAATACTTCCTTGGGGAAAACCATAAGTGAGAATTTTAACATCAAATTAATGATTTCACCTATTTTGACAAAATGAAATCTGCTTTATAAGTATTGTTGTTTATTAATTTGATTTGTTTTAGCTAAATGCCTCTTATTCTAAATGCCTCTAGTTTTGGTAGAAGTATTGGAACGGGAACATTATCAAAAGCTATGGCAAGGAAGATTCCCTGATCTTGTCATTTTTACTTGATTGCCCTTTCCGATTTCTGCACTGACATAATCAATTAAATAGTGTACAGTATCCGCTGTAGAGTTTGGATCTGAAACCAAATTGCATAGGGAAAAGAAGGGAATTGTTGTCCGATTGGGCCAAAATATTTTTATATTCCGAAAATATACTTAATTAAAAAATGACAATGGGCAAGTGGATGTACTTTGCAACAGTATTAGCTTTTAGCTCAAGCGTAATTGTGTGCTTTTGATTTAATTATGGTATAGTTTCGTATGTTTTGTCAAGTTGCAGATATTTAGCTGCAATAGCAGTTGCATTAGTATGTGTCGCCGTCGAGGCTACTGGCGAATTAGAGGCGCCGCCAACATTGCCGTGCCCAACACACTGCGTCTGTGACTTCAAAGATAAAATCTACAACTGCACCGTGGGCAATGCCAGCTTCACTGTCCTTTTGCGATACGGTCAACCCGAAAAAGTTTGGATGTTTATTTGCCAGGTACGAGTACGTGCTTTTTATTAAACTTGTCATACATTGGAATTAATAAGTTATTTTTATGATCTCCAATAACTTCGTAATGTAAAAGATCTTTCTTTCTATTTATTGATTTTAAACGGGAATTTACTTTTATTTAGTTTAAATCTTAATTATATTTAGTTAGTAAGAGCGCCTCTTTTGCCAACAAACTGTTTGGCGATTGTGTATAAAATGTAAAAAATATGTATCTGAAAGTGAATATATATATAAAAAAAAAGTTTTTATGATTTAGGTATTTACATACCTTAATAAATATTAACCTTAATAAATTTAATCAATAAATATTATCATGCAACGCGAAAGTTTAAAGTAAATCTTTCTTTATTTCTCTATTGTGTTGTAGTAACAGTACTAAATACTCTACAGATAAAAAAGAAGTACATTTAAAAAGATAGATGTCTTTTTAAAAGTCTTTTTTTTTATTCGAAAGAAACCCTATACCAACCCGTCTGGCCAGCGTGGTATAGTAGGCTAAACTCCCTCCACATTCTCTGGAGGAGATCCGTGCCCAGCAGTGGGACGTTGATGGGACGTGATGTCTTTTTGTCTGAACCAGGGATGTTACGAATGTCATATTTTAGACATTCCCAAATGCGAATGCAAATGTTTAGAAGACGCAAAAAAGGTTATATTATATCAAGGTATGATTTTCATCATCAGCAACCCATTAAGTCCCACTGCTGGGCTCGGGTCTCCTCTCCTCTAACTAGAGAGCTGAGAGGGTTTAGGCCATAACCCACTAACGCTGTCCTAGTGCGGGTTGGTGGATCAGACATACTCATAGAATTTCTTCTAGGGTATGTGGGTTTCCTCAGGATGTTTTCCTTCACCGTTAGCAGATGGTAAGTGACATGAGTAGTACATATAAATTCCACAAAGTGGAATCTACATTGGTACTGCTGGTCGGGATCGAACTCGGACCATTTAGCCACCATCGCTTCGCAATCGCATTTAAAGTCAAATATAATAATCGAATTTCAATATGGGCAGATTTTATTTTAAAAACAATAATTTAGCGGCTTTATCACCCATGAGACGATTTCGTAAATTCTCATATTATCAGGCTAGCTAGGCTCGCATTCGCTAAATATTCACATTGTTTGATGTGAATACGAGTGTTTGAAATGATGCGAATTATTGGCATATGTGAATTATATGTTCCAACCACTTAAATTTTATATCTTATTCTTATATAGGAAAATCTAATTATTTATACTTAGTATTATATATATATATATAAGCAATGTGTCAGCATTTTCTTCTTTCTGCGTTCTCTATAAAACAGAAGCTAGTGTAACAGTTTTTTAATAATGTTGTGTATAGTTATAATTGGATCTTAAATTTGTAATAATGTGTACTGATACTAAAATTTGTGTAATTGTTAATCTGTTATCTGTTACTGTACCTATTTAATAAAATAAAATAAAAATAAAAATGCGAACATTCGTAACATCCCTGGTCTGAACTAATCGTATTTCAGTTCATGATAATTTTATTTCAGGGGGACCCATCTTCTGAAGTAAAATGCTCAGACATGCCTCAGATCAATGAGGAGATCAAAACCCACTACCTATTCGTTAATATGTGCTCGCCCCGCGTCCTCGCCTGTGTAGAACACGTGTTTTATCGAGCACTCGTCAACTTCACAAACTTGGAGCTGCATCAATTGAGCGAGCCATTGAGAGCTGAACACGTAACTCTTCAGAAACATATCATCAACTTGGACATTACTCTAACAAGTGATTATTATTATTATTTGGGTTATATGCTATGAGCTTTTTTGCTACGTCACCCAGTTACTGATTTATTGTAGCACCCACACATACACTTAGAATATATTCTAGGGAATTTATGGGTTTTCTCACGATGTTTTCCTTCACTCTAGAACAAATTCTAAGGGTCTGATCCACCAACCCGCATTAGGCCTTGTGTGTTTTATGGCCTAAACTCTCTCTCAGCTCTCTAAGTAGGGGAAAGGAGACCTTTGCTCAGCAGTGGGTCTTTATTAGTAATAATAATAATAATACTCTACCACATTCACACAGCGCCATCTAGTCCCAAAGTAAGCAATTCTATTTGCTAGTGTTATTGGTACTAAACAACTGATATACTACTTAAAAACAGTTTTTTTTGTAAATATATAATATAGATAAATTACACCCAGACACAGAACAAACCTTGATGCTCATCACACAAAGATTTCTCCTGGGTGGGGATCGAACCCACGACCTCCGGCTTAGCAGTCAGGGTCACTAACCACTACACCAACAGGCCAGTCAATAAGGGAGTTACTATTAAGTGAATTTATTAATATTCCAGATGAGACAACGTTCCCCAGAGAAGCTGTCAGTGCTCTGCCCGAGTTACGCTCACTTAAAGTCAAGAATGGCAAGATGCGACTCACTTCAAATGATCTCAACGGGACAGACTTACACGAACTAACCCTTTTCCATAACAATGTAAATAGCCTACCAACGGATTTTTTTAAAGGGTCGTCTCACATGAAAAATCTATATATATCGGGAGAATTTAATAAGATTGACGCCGATACCTTCTTAGGTAAGTTTTAATACAAAATAATCTATATACTACTATGACTAATAGGAGCTGAGTATGTAATGTCAGTTTGATTCCCACACGAGACAATTTTTTGTCCGATTCATAGATATTTATTTTGAGACTGGGGGACTTTCAAATTCATCAATTGAATACTAAAACTGCGAGTACTACGAGCAAAAATTTAGCAATTATCAAACAAAATAAGGCTCGTGATTCTCCAATGAATGATCTTGTGTATTTATAAATGTCTAAAACAATTTTTATTTGTACGATTTACAGGTTTGGAATCTCTACAAAAATTAACAATGACATATACAGAAATTAAATCTATTGAAATCGGCGCCTTCGCAGCTACGCCTAATTTATACGAGCTTTATTTGTATAGTACTAAGCTGATGACTCTACCGAACGGTTTGTTCGAAGGACTTGGAGCATTAACAAAAGTAAGTTGTTTTTTTTTATTTTTATTTTTTATAGTATCCAAGCATAATGGCTCCTTTTCGCCTAATGGAAAGCTGCAAGAGGAACCCAAGTTCAAGTTAATTCAAGTTCAATAATACTTTGTAAGTTAGCTGGTCTCGTTTTACTAGGATCACTTTAGCTTGTAGAAGCCTGTAAAGCTAGGGACTGATTTTTTATATAGACCTATGTCTATATATGACATGAAAGGCTTCTTTGCTATATTTATTGTAGAGCCCACACATACACATAGAATTACTTCGAGATGATGTGGGTTTCCTTACGATGTTTTCCTTCACCGGCAGCAAATTTGATTGACACTTGATATACATTCCACAAAATAAAATCCAAATTGGTACTGCCAGTCGGATTTATCCATTCGGCCACCATCACTTCAGAGCCACGAGTCGGAGTCACGAACGCGATTCTGATCATTAAAAAAATTGTTCCCTCTCTTTTTAAAGTGTCATCACTGTATTTGGTAGCATGTGGAATCAGCTGGTATAGCGACAAGCCACGTAGTACCACAATATCTGTGAATATCATTGTGGGTCAATTGAGAAACTATACATAAACTTAACTTAACTTATAAACTTAGGATTGATTTTTCAATCATCGCATTAACTTCAGATAGCAGTAATTCAACTAAAAGCGAGATTTTGAGTGCAATGGTCGGGTAGATAATATAGTCGACAATAAAATTGCTTTATCACAAACCAATAATGTCTATTTTAGCTTGCAAGTGTCATCAGTACAGTAACAGTTGTCATATATGTGGCAGCGTCAACATTAATAATGAGTCTTAATGAATTTTAATTTTAATGGAAATTTTTGCCAAAAGTGGTAAAGCATATAGTCGACTATACACATTTCTAGAATAAATTTATGTCAATTGATTATAGTTATTCGCTTATTTTAATGGTGTGATATTTATCTGAATGAAAATCAAAATCTATCAAAACTCACTCAGTTTTCTTATAATATATGCAGGTAATTGTTTAAGTGCATTTCGCGCACATATTAAAAGCACGAATATAAATCTGAGTATTACTTCTTTCTAACGTGAAGATAAATTGTACTAATGCTTCTCGCTCCCACGTTAATAGTGTAACATAGGCCAGAAAAACTAATATTAAATCTATAGAAATATAATATAAAATAAACTTTATTCACTAGGTATCAAGCGACTTATTTGAGGATTTGCAAAATCTACCCTAATATATTATACTTAAACGTTTCTTTTTCAGTTGACCATAGATACAAACAGCGATGTAGAATTGTCGTTGGATTCACACGTATTCTCACCGCTGAAGTCATTGCGCGTAATTTATATAGGGAGTTGTGGCCTTACCTCTCTGCCCGAAGAGCTATTCACAGGTTCTACAAACATAGAAAAGATACTGTTATCAAATAACAATATAAGTGGACTACCTTCCAAAGTATTCTCAAACCTATTCAATCTGAAAGAATTAGATTTATCATACAATGAAATAGAGGAGATTCCTGATAGGATATTCGCCGATCTACAAGCCCTCACAGTCTTGAATTTGAATTTTAACAAAATCAGATGGTTGTAAGTACTACAAAGAAATACTCTAATCTCTATTTTATTTTGGTTTAGTTAATTTAGTTGCTCATGGCATTGCTGTGTGGCAAAACTAACTTTATTCCAATCCATTCAAAGATAAAATCGCTTTGAGCGATAAAATCGCCCATTGTCACTGTGCATCATTTGAACTCATAAACGTCCCACTGCTGGGCACGGGTCTCCTCCAAAGAATGTGGAGGGAATTTAGCCTACTATACCACGCTGACCCGACGGTTTGGTATTCTGTTTGTTTCGAATTTTCCTTTTCTCGCAGTGCTCTTGTCTGCATAAGGTTAGTCGTCTTTTATTCACCCACGGGTTGGCATGGGGTAGTGACATTATGTATTCTTAATCCGTCACTACACGTGTACATCAAGGTTTTTATTTCTACGCGTCGTATAAAACAGGCACTCATAAATGGTATGTTTACACCGTTACTTTACTACTAACAATAGTGTTTTTACAGTACTGTCAGCGGCCTTAGTAACCTGACCTCACTCAGTTTAAAGAATAACGATATTAGTCACATAGTCGTATATGGCTATAGCCGAACATATCACTACAAGACTTCAGAAGCGATATATGATGATCGTCACCATGATTACGAAATTAGAGGATTCCAGATTAAATCGTTCCCACAACTGAAGAGATTGGACTTGAGCGGTAACCATATAAGCTATTTATCTCACAAGGTGTCTTCTTTGAAACACATTAAATGGATGGATCTGTCCAGAAACAGTTTTGAAGACATAGAGGTAACTAACTCAAGGATATTATACACTGATTAGCCTAGTAAATCTAGTATTTTTTCATAGATTATAACAACTTAATGTACTTTACAAAATATATAATATTAACACTACTTTTCAGATTGAGATTGAAAATTTTCAGTTTCGCAAGGGTTTAGTATGTACTTTAAACATTTTTATAATTTGACTTTTAACTTTTTTCTATCTATAATATGTTACCGACAATGTTTGAATATCTACAATCTATCGCTTGCCTCGCCTGTAGGTAATAATACTACCTCAAGTTTTCAGTGCCGAGAGCTATACCCGTCCAGCATAAGGTTGATACACTTGTTTAAATCATAACAATAATGGCGTGTGTTTTGTTACAGGAATTTAAAGTTGATTTCTCAGATCTTGATATCATAATAGATTTGGAACATAACAACATAACTGACATGACGCTGGACCCGCGAGTGTACCCCACAAATGCCTCACATGAATCCATCCGGGGCGTTTTGGTACTGAAAAACAACCCTATTACGTGCGATTGCAATATCTTAGGGATGTATCGTAGAGCTAACTGGTATAGGCCCAGAGAGACAGAAAAAGAACCCATATTTCGTGTAGATGGCCTTAAATGCCACTCTCCTCCCTCACTGGCTGGACAGTTGCTAACGGATGTGTCACCAGACAGTTTCGTTTGTGATCTTCCTGACTACTGTCCTGCTAATTGCACTTGCACTGCTAGGGCTATCACCAACGAACTAATTATCGACTGTTTGGAAGTACCATCCACAATGAATAAAACGGACGACAAAGATTTTCCTTATAAGTACTTTGAAAAACCTAGAGTTACGTTAAATTTAAAATACCAACCTGATAGTATACGTCACCTCAATATACATAAATTAAATTTATCAAATACCGGTTTAAATGAAATCAATTTTACACGTACCAAGTCCTTAAAAATTTTGGATCTATCTCACAATAAACTCACTCGCATTCCAAGTGAGTTTCTAGAACCAAATATTTATTTATATTTGTCCGACAATCCCTTGGAATGCGATTGTTTTTTAGTAAAATCATTAAAAAGAACCGGCTTGGTTGCTGATCTGGAGGAGGTTCGATGCGTGACTGGTGATAAACTTTCAGAAATTGATATTTTAGAGCTGTGCAGTAGAACGAATACCTTAATCACTGGTGTTGGCACCACAGCTGTGGGTAGTCTGTTTTTATTAATCATTGCCAAGACTATATATGCGCATTTGAATGACATTCGCTCGTTTATGTCAAGGAACATTTTATGTAAACGTGGTGATGCAGATACAACGAGAACAGAAATGAGATTAGATGAAACTAAACAATTCGATCTTTTCATATCTTACGCTCACCAAGATGAAGAGTTTATCTCAGAAACGCTATTGCCCACATTAGAAAACAAATATAAACAGAAAGTATAATAATAATAATAAGAATTATATTTATACGCGAATATTATAAGAAAACTGAGTGAGTTTTGATAGATTTTGATTTTCATTCAGATAAATATCACACCATTAAAATAAGCGAATAACTATAATCAATTGACATAAATTTATTCTAGAAATGTGTATAGTCGACTATATGCTTTACCACTTTTGGCAAAAATTTCCATTAAAATTAAAATTCATTAAGACTCATTATTAATGTTGACGCTGCCACATATATGACAACTGTTACTGTACTGATGACACTTGCAAGCTAAAATAGACATTATTGGTTTGTGATAAAGCAATTTTATTGTCGACTATATTATCTACCCGACCATTGCACTCAAAATCTCGCTTTTAGTTGAATTACTGCTATCTGAAGTTAATGCGATGATTGAAAAATCAATCCTAAGTTTATAAGTTAAGTTAAGTTTATGTATAGTTTCTCAATTGACCCACAATGATATTCACAGATATTGTGGTACTACGTGGCTTGTCGCTATACCAGCTGATTCCACATGCTACCAAATACAGTGATGACACTTTAAAAAGAGAGGGAACAATTTTTTTAATGATCAGAATCGCGTTCGTGACTCCGACTCGTGGCTCTGAAGTGATGGTGGCCGAATGGATAAATCCGACTGGCAGTACCAATTTGGATTTTATTTTGTGGAATGTATATCAAGTGTCAATCAAATTTGCTGCCGGTGAAGGAAAACATCGTAAGGAAACCCACATCATCTCGAAGTAATTCTATGTGTATGTGTGGGCTCTACAATAAATATAGCAAAGAAGCCTTTCATGTCATATATAGACATAGGTCTATATAAAAAATCAGTCCCTAGCTTTACAGGCTTCTACAAGCTAAAGTGATCCTAGTAAAACGAGACCAGCTAACTTACAAAGTATTATTGAACTTGAATTAACTTGAACTTGGGTTCCTCTTGCAGCTTTCCATTAGGCGAAAAGGAGCCATTATGCTTGGATACTATAAAAAATAAAAATAAAAAAAAACAACTTACTTTTGTTAATGCTCCAAGTCCTTCGAACAAACCGTTCGGTAGAGTCATCAGCTTAGTACTATACAAATAAAGCTCGTATAAATTAGGCGTAGCTGCGAAGGCGCCGATTTCAATAGATTTAATTTCTGTATATGTCATTGTTAATTTTTGTAGAGATTCCAAACCTGTAAATCGTACAAATAAAAATTGTTTTAGACATTTATAAATACACAAGATCATTCATTGGAGAATCACGAGCCTTATTTTGTTTGATAATTGCTAAATTTTTGCTCGTAGTACTCGCAGTTTTAGTATTCAATTGATGAATTTGAAAGTCCCCCAGTCTCAAAATAAATATCTATGAATCGGACAAAAAATTGTCTCGTGTGGGAATCAAACTGACATTACATACTCAGCTCCTATTAGTCATAGTAGTATATAGATTATTTTGTATTAAAACTTACCTAAGAAGGTATCGGCGTCAATCTTATTAAATTCTCCCGATATATATAGATTTTTCATGTGAGACGACCCTTTAAAAAAATCCGTTGGTAGGCTATTTACATTGTTATGGAAAAGGGTTAGTTCGTGTAAGTCTGTCCCGTTGAGATCATTTGAAGTGAGTCGCATCTTGCCATTCTTGACTTTAAGTGAGCGTAACTCGGGCAGAGCACTGACAGCTTCTCTGGGGAACGTTGTCTCATCTGGAATATTAATAAATTCACTTAATAGTAACTCCCTTATTGACTGGCCTGTTGGTGTAGTGGTTAGTGACCCTGACTGCTAAGCCGGAGGTCGTGGGTTCGATCCCCACCCAGGAGAAATCTTTGTGTGATGAGCATCAAGGTTTGTTCTGTGTCTGGGTGTAATTTATCTATATTATATATTTACAAAAAAAACTGTTTTTAAGTAGTATATCAGTTGTTTAGTACCAATAACACTAGCAAATAGAATTGCTTACTTTGGGACTAGATGGCGCTGTGTGAATGTGGTAGAGTATTATTATTATTATTACTAATAAAGACCCACTGCTGAGCAAAGGTCTCCTTTCCCCTACTTAGAGAGCTGAGAGAGAGTTTAGGCCATAAAACACACAAGGCCTAATGCGGGTTGGTGGATCAGACCCTTAGAATTTGTTCTAGAGTGAAGGAAAACATCGTGAGAAAACCCATAAATTCCCTAGAATATATTCTAAGTGTATGTGTGGGTGCTACAATAAATCAGTAACTGGGTGACGTAGCAAAAAAGCTCATAGCATATAACCCAAATAATAATAATAATCACTTGTTAGAGTAATGTCCAAGTTGATGATATGTTTCTGAAGAGTTACGTGTTCAGCTCTCAATGGCTCGCTCAATTGATGCAGCTCCAAGTTTGTGAAGTTGACGAGTGCTCGATAAAACACGTGTTCTACACAGGCGAGGACGCGGGGCGAGCACATATTAACGAATAGGTAGTGGGTTTTGATCTCCTCATTGATCTGAGGCATGTCTGAGCATTTTACTTCAGAAGATGGGTCCCCCTGAAATAAAATTATCATGAACTGAAATACGATTAGTTCAGACCAGGGATGTTACGAATGTTCGCATTTTTATTTTTATTTTATTTTATTAAATAGGTACAGTAACAGATAACAGATTAACAATTACACAAATTTTAGTATCAGTACACATTATTACAAATTTAAGATCCAATTATAACTATACACAACATTATTAAAAAACTGTTACACTAGCTTCTGTTTTATAGAGAACGCAGAAAGAAGAAAATGCTGACACATTGCTTATATATATATATATAATACTAAGTATAAATAATTAGATTTTCCTATATAAGAATAAGATATAAAATTTAAGTGGTTGGAACATATAATTCACATATGCCAATAATTCGCATCATTTCAAACACTCGTATTCACATCAAACAATGTGAATATTTAGCGAATGCGAGCCTAGCTAGCCTGATAATATGAGAATTTACGAAATCGTCTCATGGGTGATAAAGCCGCTAAATTATTGTTTTTAAAATAAAATCTGCCCATATTGAAATTCGATTATTATATTTGACTTTAAATGCGATTGCGAAGCGATGGTGGCTAAATGGTCCGAGTTCGATCCCGACCAGCAGTACCAATGTAGATTCCACTTTGTGGAATTTATATGTACTACTCATGTCACTTACCATCTGCTAACGGTGAAGGAAAACATCCTGAGGAAACCCACATACCCTAGAAGAAATTCTATGAGTATGTCTGATCCACCAACCCGCACTAGGACAGCGTTAGTGGGTTATGGCCTAAACCCTCTCAGCTCTCTAGTTAGAGGAGAGGAGACCCGAGCCCAGCAGTGGGACTTAATGGGTTGCTGATGATGAAAATCATACCTTGATATAATATAACCTTTTTTGCGTCTTCTAAACATTTGCATTCGCATTTGGGAATGTCTAAAATATGACATTCGTAACATCCCTGGTTCAGACAAAAAGACATCACGTCCCATCAACGTCCCACTGCTGGGCACGGATCTCCTCCAGAGAATGTGGAGGGAGTTTAGCCTACTATACCACGCTGGCCAGACGGGTTGGTATAGGGTTTCTTTCGAATAAAAAAAAAGACTTTTAAAAAGACATCTATCTTTTTAAATGTACTTCTTTTTTATCTGTAGAGTATTTAGTACTGTTACTACAACACAATAGAGAAATAAAGAAAGATTTACTTTAAACTTTCGCGTTGCATGATAATATTTATTGATTAAATTTATTAAGGTTAATATTTATTAAGGTATGTAAATACCTAAATCATAAAAACTTTTTTTTTATATATATATTCACTTTCAGATACATATTTTTTACATTTTATACACAATCGCCAAACAGTTTGTTGGCAAAAGAGGCGCTCTTACTAACTAAATATAATTAAGATTTAAACTAAATAAAAGTAAATTCCCGTTTAAAATCAATAAATAGAAAGAAAGATCTTTTACATTACGAAGTTATTGGAGATCATAAAAATAACTTATTAATTCCAATGTATGACAAGTTTAATAAAAAGCACGTACTCGTACCTGGCAAATAAACATCCAAACTTTTTCGGGTTGACCGTATCGCAAAAGGACAGTGAAGCTGGCATTGCCCACGGTGCAGTTGTAGATTTTATCTTTGAAGTCACAGACGCAGTGTGTTGGGCACGGCAATGTTGGCGGCGCCTCTAATTCGCCAGTAGCCTCGACGGCGACACATACTAATGCAACTGCTATTGCAGCTAAATATCTGCAACTTGACAAAACATACGAAACTATACCATAATTAAATCAAAAGCACACAATTACGCTTGAGCTAAAAGCTAATACTGTTGCAAAGTACATCCACTTGCCCATTGTCATTTTTTAATTAAGTATATTTTCGGAATATAAAAATATTTTGGCCCAATCGGACAACAATTCCCTTCTTTTCCCTATGCAATTTGGTTTCAGATCCAAACTCTACAGCGGATACTGTACACTATTTAATTGATTATGTCAGTGCAGAAATCGGAAAGGGCAATCAAGTAAAAATGACAAGATCAGGGAATCTTCCTTGCCATAGCTTTTGATAATGTTCCCGTTCCAATACTTCTACCAAAACTAGAGGCATTTAGAATAAGAGGCATTTAGCTAAAACAAATCAAATTAATAAACAACAATACTTATAAAGCAGATTTCATTTTGTCAAAATAGGTGAAATCATTAATTTGATGTTAAAATTCTCACTTATGGTTTTCCCCAAGGAAGTATTTTGGGCCTTACCATTTTCCCTGATATTAAAGATCTCTGCTACTTCAATCTACATCACTTATAGATATCTCACAGTTCTCACACTGAGCTCATTTTAACAACAAAATAAAAAACACAGCTGTTTTATTGATGTAAATAATCTTAATATTAGTGTTATGTTACATACTTATTAAGCAGAGCCTAGCGATACACAACACACAAAAGAGATGTCATCAACAACTACATTTATCTATTATATTTAGAGATCTAAAGAAGTGCATTAGGTGTCTACTCTCCAGTGGGAAAAGATGTGGTTTTTTTATTTCTTACCTGAAGCTTCCTTTAGACATTGGTGATTTATTAGCACTGATATTTCGTCTATATGCCTAAACTGACTAGTCTTAAACTCGAATACAATATTCTGCGACCGATGTTTGGTATTAATAAAGAACAAGTATGCAGATATGTAAAACCGGTTCGGTCACCACCAGGTTAAAAAAATCCAAAGGTCAATATTAATATCACGTTAGAGGTTCATATCGTTGATGTAGGTACACTATGCTTGTAAACGCACGTGATGAGGGGTTTACACGGGTGACTAAAGCCGTACGATTTTTGCCTCGCGGCCTAAATTAACCGTCTAAATGGCAATTCGGCTAGGTGGCAAGTGACTAAAGCCACAGCCCCAAAGTTAGGTGGCATCCGACATTGGTCGCGCGGCGATCGACCGATTGCGACTGGTGACTAAAATCGACTGTGTAAACGATCAGTTGCAGGCGATCGCCCGCCGCCAGGCGCTACTAATTATCGCGTGACGTCTGAACCTTTTCTTAATTAGTCTTTCTCATTGTTTTGTTTCATTGTCAAGGGGTGCAAGATTGCCCAGAATAGGTAAATCCCACGCCAGATGGGTGCTAAAGAGGCAGATACATAATAAAACAGAATTTCATTTTGATAGCAATTCTTTAATTGTAAGTTAATTTTTCAATAATTTCGCACTTATTCTATAATACTTAGACACCGTTGTGACAAAATAAATCAAGTTGTTAACTGGAGCACGACAATATTTAAGTACATGTTTATTATTTGTTTCGACACGTTAAGGGTCTGACCGCATTTAACCGCACTGAATCGCACTTTCCTTTGTTTCTAATCCCTTTCTGACATAGAGCCGTTATTTACTAGAACGAAACGCGCTCGACATCCCCTCCCTACTTCGCTCTAGTAAATGACGGTTCTAAGTGATACATAGAAGATAGATTATAGAAAAGTAAGTTCGGTGCGACAGGGTGTAAACAACCCCTAATTTACATAGGCATACCCAGGAGCAGTGGGCTGCTGTACCCTACCCTATTAAATTTGAGATTTTTTTATCAACCTAATGTTTTATGTAAGACTTATGTTCAAATAACAAAGATTACTAGATGTTTTTATTTACAGCTTACAGTATCAATATGTTATAACAAACAAATGGATCATTATTCATCATTTCATCCCATAAATGTCCCACTGCTGGGCTCCGCTCTCCTCCAACGAATGTGGAGGGAATTTAGCCTACTATAACAAATTTATAATCAATATGAAGATTCTGAATTACTCTTCTAGACGTTATGAGGACTAATTTCCTATTCCTCGACTGAACTAAAAGCCGGGTACGCCCATGTTATACACAATGCTTTTTGTTCAAACAATTATTAAAATATTTGAGAATATCAAAACACTGAAAACCAGTACAACGAGTATAGCCTGACCAAAAACCATAAATTATTATTATCATTATTAATTGTAGTATATACAAGCGACATCTTTGGAGCCAATACGACAAACGGGTTAAGTTATCTCGGACATTTAACGACATCTATCGAAGTACATCAACACTAATTGAAAGTAGTTGCATAATAAGGAAAGGTAATTGACATAATAAATTGAAAATTATTTAATTAATTTAAATTGTATTTTTGTTAATGGAAATTGTTAACGGATTATATCGCTTGTTATCGAACTGAAAATATGTAGTCCTCTAATATAGAGAGGACTCTGTATCAAATAAAACTTTGTAAAGGCGATATACTATACAATAAATATGTAAGTAGTACCGTAAAAACGTTCGTAAAAATGTAAGTGATATGATAACTGGAAATCATAAATATTTTTTTTTTTTAATTTTTCAATTCAATAATCGGTTTGAATTGGAAGCAAATTTTACCAAATTAAAATACCAAACTCGTGTTAATATTTGGTCAAACTATTAATTTTCTAACTACAACTAGAACATAGGAACATAATCTTACACAAATTACACTAACTTAAACTAATATTTTACAAAGTGTTTGATAATTTATCATACTTAACATTTACATTAACATTAACGTAAATATTGGTTTAAATTATAATATGAATTTTAATATACTTTTTAATAGTTTGACGTACTTTAATTTTGAACAAAGGTGGCGCTGATACTACATCTAGCGACATCTTTTTATTTGTACCTATACTACATACAACGACATCTGTCAGCGAGCAGCCTATCATTACAAGTTGAAAACTAAATCTTTACTTAATCGTTTGCACAACAAGTTTGAGCAATGACTGCCCCAGAAAGAATTATTAATAATAAGATAAACTTAGACTAGTTGTTTTTTCAGAAACAGAGATTATGAACTTTAGTCTCAATTAAAAAATATCGCTTCTCGGAGACAGTCTACGCCGAAGTATATTAAAATTCTATTATAACTATCTCATGAAAAATCATGACTTATAAATAATCGTAAAATAAATGCACTGGTTACTATTTAAATTAATATTAAAATCACATAATTTGCTGTTACCGAAGGATGTGGCAAAAGGTTTGAAAAAAAAGTTAAGTAATTTCAAAATTTCAGTGTCTGTAAATAGCTGCTTTATCCTCTAAAAACTTCCTCAAGAAATTAGCTATTTAGCACAAAACATATTTTATTAGATTGATGTGGCTAGAAGTCAATGAGTCATATTCAATAAGCATTCCAACGACAAAACTATGTCGCCAATTTAAATAATAAGTAATAAAGAATTTAATATTTCTACAACATCCTTCAGTTACAATATGTTCACCATATCACATTTTGCTTATAAAGAACTAATTTATCTAATTAGGTTAAAATCGTTCTCACACAAATGCTCAATAATTACTTTCAAGTCTTTAATTATATAACTACAGGCACTAAGTATCCTTGAGGATGATCAAATCAGGTGATTATGTAACTTCTTCTTGTTTACTGCATGAAAAATAGCAGATCAGTCACATCATTCCAAAATTCGTACTTTAATTATTTTAAAAATATCATCCAGGTCTTCACTGCAATATCATTCAAATTAAAAAATAACCTCTTTTTAAAAAAAATCCTTGTATTTTTTTTTCTTTTTTTACGAGTGGGTGGTTGGTCTGCTGTTTTCGACACCGTTGTCAAAAAGGCTCTAGTTGAAAATCAGCACATGGCATTTTTGTGCCATGTATTTTAAGCTGAACTGGAGCCTATTTTGGTGACTTTAATATAAATATGTTAATCTGTGTTCTGTTTGTGTATTGTGTTTTTTGGTCGTCAAATAAAATATTTTTCTTTCTTTTCTTTCTTTATGTCATTTAAAAAGAACTTGGAGATCGTTCTTACTGCCTGAATTCTTTATAGTGCGGTAACCTTTAACTTTGGATTAGAATCTGCACTGACTCGTTACGTTTTCATGAAGGCTATGTATAATTTCATGTGCAATTAGGATATTGAGGTTCTTGTACAGATTTATTACAAAAGGTTCTTCTTCTTCAGAGGATATGTCTGAGACATCAACTTGCACATCAACATCCCTGGTTGTAAGTATCCTTAAGTCACATTATCAAGCGGTCTATTCACCACCTTATTTTATAAAAACAAAATCTAATTTTGTCCAACACTCACTCACATACACCCACAAGATTCCACGACCATGTTAGGCAGGGTCTTTTGTGTCACTGTGTTCGTTGAGTCCATATATAACAACTGTAATGAACTAAAAGTGGTGGGGGCACAGCAGGGTTTAAACTCGAACTTCTTATCGGAGACGGAGTAGAACAGCTTCTGTAAATAATAAAGAAATCTGGTTAATACCATATATAATTCGGTAATGCCAAATTAGAGGACTATTCTCAGAGGTAGACTACGGTAAACTTCTGATGATAAGGAACGTTATTGATGGATGCTTAGGGGATACTATGTCTTACAAGTCTGACTTTTTAAGGACTGGGCAGTTAATTATTCAGCATATAAATTTTTATTTATCCTGCCAGTTCCAATGCTCTCAAAAGTTTGGTTTATAAAAGAAACAGACCTGAACCCAGTAGCTGGAATTTTCATATATTGACGTGCAAAATACAAAAATAGCCTCAATGCCAAAGATGTCTCTACCGATGAACATTTAAGATTTGAAAATCATTTTTTCAATTTATTTTTGTCTTCATAATTTTTTTCCATTCTCTTTTTCTGCGTTTGTTCTACTGAGTTTAATTGCAATTGTATTCAACAACATATAACACTATTTAAGGATTGTTAAATACTTACTCTTAAAAAATGCTGATGATTGGTGGCACCAGAACTGGCTGCTGCTGATATTGGAGCACAAGTGCCCTTACAGAAGTAGGCGTGATATCCAGCAGGTCTGATGATCCAGTCGTCCCAGCCAAGCTCCTTAAAGCTGACAAACAGAGGCTCTCTGCAGCACTCACTAGTAGTGGCGCTGCAGTCCACGGCTCTGCCATGTCGACGTTTACCAGCATACTTCGTGTACAGCACCAGGAATGGTCGATGTTTCTCGTGGAAGGATAGGGGAGAACGCCGTAACTGGAAAATGTAATATTTTTATTAGTTTATATTGTAAATAATCTTATCAGTAACCTAATGCAGACAAGAGTACTGCAAGAAAAGAAAAATTCGAAACAAATCCTATACCAACCCTTCTGGCCAGCGTGGTATAATAGGCTTAATTCCTTCCACATTGTTTGGAGGAGACCCCTGCACAGCAGTGGGACGTTTATGGGTTGAAATGATGATATTAGAATAACCATAAATCACAGATGATGCTAGACATAATTTTCATATTTCAAAATAGATGACGCTATACGTAACGTCACTTTTGAAGCGAATTCGATAAATATTTTTAGAACTGAATCCATCAAATGAGTATACAAAGCGCCTACTCGGAATATTTTACAGCGATATTAAAATCGACTAAGTGAAATATCGAGATATCAGATATATCAAAAATATTAACTATTTATCTATTAAATTTGATATAACGTGGCTTCATCCTCTCACCTGACAAGTCCTACACGCCACATGCAACGTATGCAGCCTCTCCCTGCCTTCTAACCAGACTCTGACAGCCCAGGCGAGCTCCACCCTCACCCATCCTTCTCCAATATCAGTCTCCTTAATGGCAATAGGTTTGGTTTTCTTGAACTGCTGCTGGCTATCCCAATGAGCGGCCTCGGAGATTACGAACGTCTGATTGTAGTCGTCCAAAGGATCTTTTTCCTGGAAAAGAAAATACAATTGTGTTAAAAAATTACAATTAAATTGTAAAAGTTCTAATAGGATTGGATTCTATACAGATATCTTTTCTATGGTGGGAAGTGGATAACTTTTTTTAACTCCTCCATTTACTTCTGATTGTTTTCATAGCGGGTTCCAAGACAATAGGTTAGGCATTACATGGGACTACCGTCTTCGTTGTTAATCCTGGCTATAGGATATAGGAGTTGCAGTGCTTATACTTTATGCCTATCTCTCACTGTTAAGACGTCAAATATCTTACCTTATAAAACCAAAGTTCCACCACATTGACTTCTTCGGGCTCTACGTCGGGAGGCAGCTCGAATTGTAAACATTTAAACGGATATCTTCCCGATGTCAAACATTCGCCTGAAACGAGAAAATGAGAAATTGTAAAGCTTTTAAATTAAAAAAAAACTTTTTCGCATTGTTATCAATATAGGTACTAACAGTTTATATAAGGGAGCCCTTATTAAAATTCAACATGGTTTCTATTCAGTCAAAATCTTTAAGCTATAACCCGAAATCCAGATTGCTTAAATTTAAAGGAGAGATATCTTTGAGCCCTAATTTTCTCAGCATTACGCACTTTCACAGCTCATTATTTCTCTCAGCATCAACCCATTAATGTCCCACTGCTGGGCAAGGGGCTTCTTTCCTTTGTCTAGAGACGTGAAAGGATTTAGGCCATATTCCACGCACGCTGACCTAATGCGGGTTGGTTGATCAATTTCTACTATGGCATGTGGCTTTCCTTGCGATATTTTCTTTCACCATTCATCACTTTCTCAGATGCCCATACTTCCATACTTATATGTATTATAAAGCTAAAAGTTTGTTTGTTTGGTTGAACGCTAAAATCTCGGGAACTACTGGTCCTATTTGAAAAATTATTTTAGTGTTGAATAGCCCATTTATTGAAGAAGGTTATAGGCTATATATCACTTCGCTACGACTTATAGGAGCTGAGCAGTGGCCAAATAAATAACGAAGGAAGCGAAGCCCCTCGCAACTTCTAGTTTTAGAATAATTAGGACGCCATAGTATGTTAGATAAGTAATTATGTAAAAGAACAGTTACTCGACGTAATAGCTTGCACACCGATAATTCTGATAAAACAATTAATTAAGAAATACACAATTTAAATTGAAATTATACTGTGTATTCGTGTTTCAATTAGCAAAATTGTAATGTACAAGTACTTAATCAATTTAATTGATTTTACGCATCACATATTACGATTTGTAATTAATAAAAGATTTTTTATTTCACATTTTTTGCCAAATAGAAATAATGATCTTTGTTATTTTTGGCTTTATTGACAAATATTTTAGTTACAATATTCACTTTAAAAAGAAATAATAAAATCATTTTTTTAATTTACTTTTACTGTCGACCCACATCATCCCAATGCTGGGGAAAGACATCACGCCATGATTTTTATGCCTATTGGTGGCTAAAGTTTAATTATTTACTTAAAACTTTAAAAACTGAACTTTTATGAAAAAAAAATCAGGGTGTCATCTATTTCAATACAAATTTTATCAAAATAGGTCCAGCCTTTTTAACGTGATACTCACAAAAATTTTTCGGCTTTCGTAAATTTTATAATAATAAAATGTGATTTTTGGCTTAGAAATATTTTTAGTTCATGAAATTTGAAATTAAAAGACCTACTTTCAATGTTTATTAGATTAAAATGAAAGTACTTGACATTATTTAACAAATAATTTTAATAAAGTTAACTAACAATTTTCTTCTAAAGGGGTAGGCAGAGGTGTAGCACACCCATATTTCGCCAGCTATAATTATGAGATTGCCAACAACTTTCCAAACTCCTAAAAAATCTCAATACTGGTATTGCATGATAGAAAAATCCTATACCATTTTCACCCGACCCGGGAATCGAACAGTCGTATACACCTTCCACTATGCCACAAAGACAGTTTCAATTCCAGAGGCAATGTTTTTATTTACTTTCTGAATTTTTAGATTTAAATAGTTAAACCTTTCGTTTGTTATTTGTTTGTTGTCTAGTTTGTAGTATTAACTGTAATAAATTAATTCCTTTTTTTTTTATCTAAAAGTAATATTTGTTTGCCTATGGGCTCACTTTTTTTAATAACGCAAGATCTGTAAATTTAACCTACCTACATTAACAAATAAATATTTCTGTTTCTGTTTCAAAACTTAGAAACAGAAACAGCTTCGAACTAAATTGAATATGGAAATTCATAAAATATTACAATACCTGAATTATCAAAGTAAATACAATGTAGGTACTATAGTTATCATTATGAAATACTATATTTACATAATACATTATTTGCATTAGGTATACACGTACTGACCCTATGTTAATTAGACCAAGGAGTGACCCTGAGGTCATATGACCTGATAACAAATTAATATGTTAACATTTACCCACGACACTACCATTTTTTATCAATAAATATTATTATGATCATTCTTACATTTAATGTTTGTAAAATTATCCTCATCATCATTTTTACCCATAAACGTCCCACTGCTGGGCACGGGTCTCCTCCAAAGAATGTGGAGGGAAATTAGCCTACTATACTACGCTGGCCAGACGGGTTGGTATAGGATTTGTTTCGAATTTTCTTTTTTTCGCAATGCTCTTGTCTGTATAAAGTTAACTTCCTTAGTCGCCTTTTATGGCACCCACGGGTTGAGATACATTTATCATCATCATCATCATTTCAACCCATAAACGTCCCACTGCTGGGCACGGGTATCCTCCAAAGAATGTGGAGGGAATTTAGCCTACTATACCACGCTGGCCAGACTGGTTGGTATAAAGTTTGGTTCGAATTTTCCTTTTCTCGCAGTGCTCTTGTTTGCTTAAAGTTATTCCTTAATTGGGGTAGTGACATTATGTATTCATAATCCGTCACTACACGAACGATAGAGTACTAACACTTTTTATATGACACTATGCAGATAGATGACTACACTATACTAAAGTTTACTCCCTTAGTCGCCTTTTACGACACCCACGGGTTGAGATGAGATAGTGACATTATGTATTCTTATACCGTTATTACACGGATACAAAAAAAATATCCTACTTAATATATATGCGAAAGTTAGGATAGGAAGTAGATTTAAATGGATGGACGTTTGTTGCTCAATTACGCCAGAACGGCTGAAACGATCTGTATGACATTTGGCACTGTGATAGATTTATAGTCGGAAATACCACATAAACTACTTTTTATCGACATACCAAGCGAACAGTTTCAGATGGAAGCTAGTTTTCTATACTTCTATACAAAATAAAAAGAAAAGATTTGTATTTTTGTAAGTATACCTAATTACCAATGTTTTTTCTCCATAACAAAGTCAACAATTATTATAATTAATGATTAATTATCATTTATCGAATGTTATTAATAACGCTTTTTTTTTACTGTCACCGTGGCGCAGTGGTTAAGGTGGGCGCCTCGCCACTACATCGCCGTGCTGGGTGACGTGGGTTCGATTCCCACACGAGACAAATATTTGTGTGATTCATAGATATTTGTTTCTAGTCTGGGTGTACTTTGTGTCCGTTAGTTTCATGCTTGTAAAGCTCCCCGCGATACAGGGCTTGTACCCTAGTGCGGGCGTTGTCTTTTTTAAGCATAAAACAAAAAAAAAATATTTTTATCATGTTTGTTAAGGGAAGGGCTTATTGTTGTTAAAAGCTAAGTTTTGTAGATAAATTAAATTTAGCAATCGATTTGAAAGCTTCCTTTTCACGGAATGAACGTGAACACAATGCGTATGAGTTACCTATCAACGGTTATGATAAGAGTTAGTGATACACTAAGAGGGTGAAATGGAGTAGTGACAATACATAATATCGCAACCCCATTTCACCCCGTGAATGTTGTAAAAGGTAACTAAATGCCGCACTCAGAGACGTCAATTAGCAGTAATCTGTCATTAACACATTTTTTTCATTGAATAATCGTCTTTATGCGTATAGACTTAAGTATTACATGTTTTTATTAAATAAATTTTACAGTTAAGTAACGTCTCTGACTATGGCAGTAAGGGAACTAAATTTAAGCAGATAAAAGCACTGCGACAAAAGGAAAATTCGAAACAAAACAATATACCAACCCATCTGGCCAGCGTGGTATAGTAGGCTAAATTCCCTCCAAAATATTTCGATGAGACTCGTGCCCAGCAGTACGTTTGAAATGACGGGTTGAAATGATGATAATAAATCTAAATATAACATGTACAATGTATAAAATGTTTGTACATTATAGTAAGATATATTTTAGGAGGTATAGTAAAAGTGAACCAGTGAACTTCCTTGTTTACAAACATTTGATTTCTGTTTAAATGATAACATTTAATCTAATCTTCTGTAAATATTTTTTCGTATTATATTTTAATTAAAACAATGTTAACTGAGATAATTCTGTTTACAATTTAATTAAGTAATTGGTATTGAATATATATCAGATTGAAGAGGCGCCTATATACAGATTGTGTTTAATTTAATTTAATTATATACTATTTTGGACATTATTTAGAATAATTATTGAATTTTATATGTTAGTAACTTTAGCTTCAAATATTGTGAATCATTTTACTATCGTTTTAATCATTTTATGTTTAAATTATTTGATGAAATAACTGTTTAATAATATTATATACTTTATAAACTGTTTGTACACCAATAATGGTCAAACATGCTGATCTGTAATGTAATTTTTAACATCTATATTAATTGTACACATATTTTTACAAATAAAATATCTTGTATCTTACGCAGAAGTTCTCCTGGGAATCTCGACTTTTGACTTTTGATATCAAGGTCAAAAATATTTGAAAATGATATTGATCTTAAAGAATATTCAAACAGGGAATATCTGCTTGCATATTCCTAGAACTTATCACATCGTCTCTGTTTTATTACGTGGACACTATGGAGCTTGGTTACCTATGCCTGTCGGTTGTGCATGCTAGGTTAAAACCGTAAACTAACCTAGCGTATATTATGTGCAATTTGAAACTTGCTTATATGTGTATGGTATTTTTGACATTTTAATCTTTATACCTATGACATTTTATTATTATTATTTAACTATTCTTTTGCCTGTCTAATTTAAGCTATTTTATTTTAATATGTGTAATAATAATAATAATAATAAT
This sequence comes from Laspeyria flexula, assembly GCA_905147015.1. Lineage (NCBI taxonomy): Eukaryota > Metazoa > Arthropoda > Insecta > Lepidoptera > Erebidae > Laspeyria > Laspeyria flexula. Next base: position 2,121,843 of record LR989974.1, read on the forward strand.
AATATTCTTTATTGTACACACCAAAAATAAATTTATAAAAACAGTAGGTATACACACTTAGTGGAAATAAAAGATAATAAGTTAGTACAATGGGCGGTCTTATTACTAATAGCAATTTCTTCCAGACAACCTTAGGATGGATTTAGATGTCAGTAGAACGACAGTTGTTGGTGTGGTATAAATACATTTAATAATGCTAATACATAGATAAAATACATAGTTAATATAAATAATATATATATTTAGATATATAATATATATATACACACTTATACAGGGAGAGAAGTAAATAAAAATAAAAAAGAGTTTTCTATTACAGTGATAGATAATAATTCTTGACCATAGCTTTAAAGGTAACAAGAGACTGTGCACGTTTGATTTGTAGAGGGAGAGCATTCCACAGACGTATAGCAAGTACTGTGAAAGACTTATCATAAAAAACTGTGGAATGTGAGGGCATTTTTAACTGAAGATTTTCCGATGATCGTAAGGACCTCGCATGTGTATCATGAAGGAACTCAAAACGTCCTTTAAGATAGGAAGGTGTAGAAGGGTTAAACAATATACTGTACAATAGAGAGAGGATATGAGCATTCCGGCGAAGTCGTATTGGTAACCACTTGAGCTGTTTACGAAACTCTGAAACATGGTCATACTTACGTAGACCAAAAATAAATCTTATACAAACATTCTGAAGTCGCTCAAGTTTATCTAATTGGTTCTCGGTGAGATCTGGATAGCTGGCATCCGCATAATCAAGGATAGGCAGTACCAAGGAATTAGCAAGCGCAGTTTTGGTGGCAATGGGTAGAAGATTTCGCAAACGCCTCAATGAGCCTGCTGTAGCAAAGATTTTGCGACTTACTTCTTGCAGTTGGGGAGCCCAAGACAGTTCTGAGTCAATAAATATACCCAAGTCTTTAACTTTTGTACTGTAGGGAATAATAGTGCCGTCAAATACTATTTGAGGTAGTTGGTTCCAATCAATCCTGCAGACTTTTCTGGAACTACCGACAATTACGACCTGAGTCTTAAGTGGATTGACTAGAAGTCCATGAGTTTTACTCCAAAGATTTATGGACTCAAAGTCTTTATTTATGACATCTACCGCTATTGCAAGTTTTTCCAAAGGCGTCTGGTAGTATATTTGCAAGTCATCTGCATAAAGGTGGTAGGAAGAAATAAGGTTATTTGAGATATTGTTAATAAACATAGCGAATAGTAAAGGAGAAAGAACGCCACCCTGCGGAACGCCCGCATGCGTATTACACCACGAAGAAAGGGTATCCTCGATGCGTACACGCTGTCGGCGGCCACACAGGTAACTACGAAACCAATCGATTACTGTTGGAGATATGTTAAGTGAGCGTAATATGTTTATAAGGATGTCAAAATCAACTGTGTTGAATGCGTTAGAGAAGTCTAATAGAGCAAGAACAGTTAAATTTCCACATTCCATGCCGGATCTTATGTCGTCCGTAATATTAACCAAGGAAGTGACTGTACTATGACCGGGACGAAAACCAGACTGGAAAGGATTGAGGAGATTATTTTTTCGAAGAAATATACTAAGTTGGTTATGGACTAGGCGTTCAATGACTTTGGAAAGGAAGGGCAAAATGGAAATTGGACGATAATCAGATGATGATGTAGGATTAGGTTTTTTTGGTATGGGTGTGATTTGGGAATCTTTCCACATGGATGGAAAGACGCCACAGGATATGGAATAATTTAGGATATGAGATATTATAGGGAGTATTTGGTCTAGGATAGGAATGATCATATTACGGCTGACACAGTCACTTCCAACAGCGTTGGATGTGATTGACATAATACTCTTCTTGACATCACAATCAGTAAATGGATTAAGAACAAACGGTTGATGATTAGGTGTTGGAAGAGATGAAAGATGATTTATTGTATTTAATTTAGTTGCTCTGTCAAAACTAGACAAAGCAGAGAAATGTTGATTAAGTTGATTGACGTTTATACTTTTGGGAACGCTGTTATTGTGTGATTTTCCAACTCCTAATGTTTTAAGAAATTTCCATACCTTAGCAGGGTCCCCGTTTTGGACTGAAGTGTGAATGTGTCGGCGTTGTGCATCCCTACACACCTTATTGCAGTGATTACGGATTGTAATATATTTCTCTGAATTCGCATCAGTGGGCCTTATTTTAAATTTAAATTTAGCTGCAGCTTTTTGTGCCATAAGTTTCCTGATTTCGCTTGTCAGCCACGGTGCAGGAGCATGTTTCATTTTAACGGGGCGGATAGGGGCATGTTTGTCATACAGCTCGATCAGGGTGGATGTAAAATGTGTAATTAATATATTCCGACACAATGTAACATTGTTTGTGAAATAAATAAATAAAATTGGTTGTATATGTGTAAAAATGTCACAAATATTTAAAAGAACAAACATTAAATATATTTTTTTAGATTAACTAGTGATTGTTTTTATTCAATAAACATTTACATTATGTACACATATCTTATATTTACAAATATAAGATATGCAGGGGACAGGACGAAGGCAACATTGTCTTTTAAATTGTCCACTGTCTTGGCGTGTGTTTGCATCTAGTAGTCCTACTGAAAGAGCTGTTGCATTAATTAACAGCTTGGTACGTACAAGTCCTGATGCAGACATATTTTTGGCAACTTGGGCCAAATCAAGAAAAAAAAACGTCGATTATTGTACCTGAATAATAAAAGTTGATTTATTTTATGTTTTTATTTAATTTTATTGTATTATTTTTTCTGTTTCTATCAATATTAATAACTTTTGATTAGATAATTTAGCACAGCATGGTAGGTTTGGTGTGAACTGTAAGCTTATAATGTTATTAATTTCTTGATAAATAAATAAATTAATTATGGCTGCCGTCTTTCTCAAACATTTGACAGCGGTTTCGATTCCGAACAAGTTTCAAGTCGAGATTCTCAGCAATGAACATAGAAGAACAAGTACACGCATCGCCCTTATTCAGCCATCATTGTCTAATATGGAGTGGATCGCTAAAAGCATTTTGGTCAAGAAATTTTGTAATGGTGGGCGAATGGACAAGCGACCGGCATGCAAATCATGCGGTTCCAGTTCGATTCCGACCGGCAGCAGCAATACCAATGTGAATTTCACTTTATGGAATTTATATTATATTTTAGTCAAGAGGCATCATCATCTGATAACGTTGAAGGGAAACTGGATGGATACATATCCTAGAAGAAATTCTAAGGTTATGTCTAATCCACCACCCCGCACTAGGGCAGAATGTGGATTATAGCCTAAACCCTTCCAGCTTTTTAGATAGAGGAGACCCGAGACCCGTTAAGAGAAAAACTTTTAAATGGTATATAATTTTATAAATATAAGAATAAAGTAACAGATACTCTACTGAATTCCCTCATTAAAATTGTTTTTACGTCGATAAGTTTTGAAACAACAACCTATTATTGTAAACATACTTTAGTCTCTATGCAAATAGTTATGAAAGTTATTTAAGTACTAGTTTCTGCCACCTGCTCTGCCTGGTATGTCGATAAAATGTCGGTTTGATTCCCACCCAAGAGCATGATTGTTTGATCTGTGCCTGGGTGTAATTTATCTACATAGAATATAGGTACATTATGTTTATTAGTAGGTACATTTTTAAAAAGAAGGTCAGAGCTCTTCTCACGGATAAAACGTCGGAATTATCGCGTCTTACATTATAATAGACATATTTATATATTATATATTTAAAAAGGTATGTATTTATGTATATTATAATTAGTTTATATATTGCATTTTATTTATGTATTTATAATTTTATGTACTGATATTTATGTTATTTTGTATTTTCCTCTTTTTATTTTTTTTTATTCTCCAATAAGTTGAGCATTGTGCACCTTCTTTGTTCTACTCTGCATCACCCAAGGTAGACTGGTAGAAAATGCCTACGGCATTAAGTCCACCCATGTTATTATACTAATAAATTATTACCAATTAATTATATATTTACAAAAAAAAAAGGATTTATGTAGCAAATTATTATATTATTTACATCCATCCGTCCTAACTTTCACATATTTCATAAATAATATTTAAGATTTTTCAGTAAAGACTAAAGCAATTTTTATTCATCAACATCATCATCATACCAGGCCAATGACGTCCACTGTTGAACATAGGCCTCACCTAATTTCCGCCACAGCAAGTGATAGACCACCACCACCATGAACGGCACAATTTTTATAAATCAGCGTCAACATAATCATCATCATCATCAGCAACCCATTAAGTCCCACTGCTAGGCTCGGGTCTCCTCTCCTCTAACTAGAGAGCTGAGAGGGTTTAGGCCATAATCCACTCACGCTGATCTAGTGCGGGTTGGTGGATCAGACATACTCATAGAATTTCTTCTAGGGAATGTGGGTTTCCTCACGATGTTTTTCCTTCACCGTTAGCAGATGGTAAGTCACTTGACTAGTACATATAAATTCCACAAAGTGGAATCCACATTGGTACTGCCGGTCGGGATCGAACTCGGACCACGTGATTTGCACGCGCCAGTTCCTTATCCATTCAGCCACCATCGCTTCAGAGTCAACATAATACTAAGGGTCAAATTCGGAAAAACATCAATAATGCTTGCTAATGATTGATAAAAATCTTTTTGAAAAAGCGACAACAAAGGTAACTAATAATATACAGTAGTAATTGCAATTGGAGTTCTGACGTCTTTGCCTAACTTAATGGCGAAAATCAATAAGAAGTAATTATTAGAAATTGTTATAAATTATTCAATAAAAACCAGCAGTAATTTATTAAAATACCTCCGTCGTCTGTGCACTATTGTGTTTTAACATGATATTAAGATTTGGTACCGGTGTACCGCAAGGTATTATTTAGGACCTTCATTCATTATTTATTGTTGGAGTGCTTTAAGGCACTATTTTAGGGCCATTACTCATATATTTTGGAGTACTACAGATGGTGTTTTGAGGAGCTTTTATGCGGTATTATAATGTGCAAAAGCTAATTAGTTTTACATGTATTATATTTATAGAAGAATGAATAACTATTTATCAAATACACGTTGACATTCTTTAATGACTGTAATAATCATTCCAAGAAAGAGGTTATCTAGTTGCATATTAAATCCATCATAATATATGCAGAGTGGGAAACGAAATACATTATGCTTTTGAGTTAATTAAGTAAAACATTTTGTTTGGCTTATGTATGTAAATAAGACTTCCTGAAACTAATTTCATGTCAACGATAAAAACATTTAAGTATAGCGATTTCTTTAAGTACCTATATTTCGTCCGCGTGGTATTACACAAAAACGTAGTCTTTGCCTTGTTCAGATCTTAAAATTTTCTCATTGAGATACTATGTGAAACTTCAGGTACTTGCGTATTTATAATATTAGTAAAGTTAATTCAGGGGACATTAAGGAAACTCAAGGTGCCAAAAATAAACCACGAACCTATTTGGATACCTTGCAATACATTTCAGGTATTTTTAATTTTATTTTTTTCAGTGCATTATATTTGAAATATTTACTGGAAATTCATTTTATTACTTGACGTTTCGACTAGTTTAGGAAGGCAGAGATCACAAACAGAGGTGTAATTTATTACAAATGTAAAGTTTGATTTTGATTTCATTATTATAAAAGCCAACTCATGCACTAGGAAATAAGCCCGGTGTCACTAGGACTTTACAAACATACAATTAACTAACACAAAGTACACGTGGACTCGAAACAAACAATGAATCACATAAATATTGTTTTGTGTAAGAATCGAACCCACAACAATTCGCACGGTGACATCATCATCATCATTATAACCCAGAAATGTCCAACTGCTCGGCACGGTTATCCTCTAATTATTTTACAGGGAATTTACCCTACTAGACCACGCTGGCCAGACGGGTTGGTATAGTTTTATTCAGAATTTTCCTTTTCTCACAGTGCTCTTGTCTACTTAAGGTTATTTGGAGTTATTCCCTTAATCGCACTAGGCCAGCGTGAGTGGATCATGGCCTAAAACCCTCTCCGCTCTCTAGATAGAGGAGAGGAGATCCCGAGCCCAGCAGTGGGACTTAATGGGTTGCTGATGATAATTCCCTTAATCGCCTTTTATGACATCCACGGATTGAAATAGGGTAGTGACATTATGTATTCTTAAGGTGATTTTCCACCAGAGTGGCGAGGCGAGGCGAGGCGAGGAGAGAATTGAAATTTGTATGGCAAATTTTCAATCCTCTCCCAGCGCATCTTTGGTGGAAACAGCGTGGATTAACGAGAATATGCGAGGCGTGAAATGAAATATTTGTTTGTGTAAAAATAAACCGTATTGCTTCCGACATAGAGCATAAATTAACTTTGCAACAGAAACACGCTTCTCACAAGAGGCTTATTGTTATTCGTTGCTACTTATTACCGTGTACAAGCCTTTTCTACTAGAGGTCGGCGGTCAGGCGCGAGCTCGCGATAGCTATTTTTAAGTGGAAAAGGGTCAGTGCGATTTCAATTCTCTTCTCGCCTCGTCTCGTCTCGCCACTCTGGTGGAAAATCACCTTGAATCCGTCACTACACACACAACAATTTGTCTACTAACACTTTTTATATTGACACTATACAGAGAGATAACGACACTTATACTATAATATTATATTCTACATAACAGTTTATCAGATGCATCTAAACTCCGGTACCTATTCTAAGCGTAGCTGATCACGCGTATACGGTATGGATTCGGTCTCTCAGATAAAGATGACCTCTAGGCCTAACAGACAGATATACATGAAGTTAATGAGTTAAGAATAACCTTTTAGAATAATATGGTAAATTGGGGTAACCCGGAGGGTTATTGAGGTCGTCGCCTTGGTATTATATGTACATTGACACACGAGTTTCTTGGCAATTCTTCTAAAAACCAAGGCTCGGAATCGGTTAATTTTTAACCTGTTAAAACCCATCAAAAGTGGTTTTGCCCGAATATTTCGTTTGGAGCGTAAACGTTTAAGAGCGTTTTGAAAACCGTTTTTAACCGGTTTATTCGGCGGAGTCAGGCCCGTCTCGTCACGATCCCGGCTCGTCCTCAATAAAAAACATACAGCCAATGTGATAACAGTAGCCCTCCTCTTGTAAAAAAAAACCAGTGCTAACTAACACGATATAATAACACTGACAGAAAAACTGAAGTCAACAATGACGAGTATAAAGAAAGATACCTATCTCGGTTAATTAAAACAAAATGGTTACCGACGGAACAATGGCGGTGGTTATTTGTGATGAATGTTTAATGTCTAAGTTTATCACTTGTAAACTTCAATTGATAATGTTAACAGACAAATTAGTGGAGTACAAGGGGCACGCCGCGTTAGTTTTTTATTACCTCTGCCCGCCCCAATAAGATAAATTAAATTAATTTTAGTTCCGTGTAGATAATTTGTTGTAATTTAGGAAAAATACTTTTTATTTTTAGACCTTAATATAAACTAGAGTTTCATAAACTGCCTTGCGAATTCGTATTTCCAGTCAATTGATATTTCTTTGAATGGTTTTGCTGTCAAATATGAAGTCAAGTTTGTGGCGAGGGTCGTATCTATACTATACATATACTAATATTATAAAGCTGAAGAGTTTGTTTTTTGGTTTGAACGCGCTAATCTCAAGAACTACTGTTCCGATTCGAAAAATTATTTTAGTGTGGGTTAGCCCATTTATCGAGGAAGCTTATAGGCTATATAAGATCACGCTACAGCTAATAGGAGCTGAGCAGTAGCCAAACAAAAGCGACGGGAGCGAAGCCCCGCGTGACTTCTAGTAACATTATAAAGCTGAAGAGTTTGTTTGTTTCAACGCTAAGATCTCAGGAACTGCTGGTCCTATTTGAATAATTATTTTAGTGTTCGTAAACCCATTTATCGAGAAAGGTTATAGGCTATATAACATCACGGTACGGCCAATAGGAACTGAGCAGTGGCCAAATAAAGAACGACGAAACTTATAAACTAAATAATTTTCATAGAATCTTCTACTATGTGTGTCACAATAAGAAAATGATCAATACAAATGATTTATCTATATTGGCGGTGTCGGAGTATGAAAACAATACATCCAGGAGTATATGGGTGAATTTCCCAAGCACGATTTTGGAGTGGCGTCGCTGAAAATCGATGTGTAAAATTTAACTAGCGTATAATAAATAATTCTATAATATAGTTCACATTGTTATCTACACGGTGCCAAAGCTTTTTAGCAATTAACTATTTATTTGCATATTTAAAAAAAATCTTAAAGGGCCAATTTCTAATTACGGTGGAGTGTCCCGATTCCATTTTTACGCACGAATTGCTTTATTTCGAGTTTTTGATAAACTTAATCTAAGAAATAGTGAATTATTCTTAAAATACATTAGATAACGACATTCAAAATATTTAGTTCGTTTAATTTATCTAATATTTTAGTATTTAAAACTGCCCTCCAAAAATATCCCGAGTAAAAAAGCAATTACGCTGGCGCAATTTGAACACTTCATAACTTGTGGCAACATTACATATGAGTCATCGAACTATAGTCGCCCTCACCCCGCAGTTGCCCTCTTGCGAGCGGGATAGATGGTTGTGTGTTGTGCTGTACGAGGGTCACACCAAACATGCAAGTACGTGTTACGCTGGCATTGGAATACATTTTTTTACAATTACTGTGGCATCATTATTTTTAAAACTATAAGGTAGATAAATACGAAATTTCTTATACAAATTAAGATTAAAGCACATTACCTTCATTATAGACTAAATTTTATGTAGAAACAATATAATTTTTAATAATCTTAGTTTTGTCTCTTTATCTAAGTACGGTGGCGCAATTCCAGTGGCTCCAGTGGCGAAAAGACGTGCCACCGTAATTGATCAGTGCCACCGTAATTGATTTAATGGTGTTTTTATCGATTTTTATGAGTTTTATAGAATTTTATTAACAAAATTATATGTTTTATCAGAGTCATTTTTATAGAGTTACAGACCATATCAGAGAATGTCAATATGCCTTTATAATAAAGGCAATGCTTACAGGTAATGCCTACGCATTACCTGTAGAACTAGCTTCTTTTCGTATTAGCCTAGAAAAGAAGCTAGTTCTGTACACACGAAGACAGAGATACTAGCTTATTAACTTACTAACACTAGCCAAGTAAGCTACTAACTCTGACTTCGTGTGTACGGAACTATTACTAGCTTATTGGGCTTGAATAGAAGCTAGTTCTTGTCACGTATAGATTACTGCACTAGCTTGCCATCCTGTGTATCCCGGAAATGACACTAGCTTACTATTCTAGGTTGAGAAACTAGCTCAATGCCTAGGGTACACGAGACTGGTTTTTCGAGCTAGGATAAGAAGCTAGTAACTTTGGCTTTGTGTATACAGAATTATCTTCTTTTCTAGGCTAGTAATAGTTCCTTGTACACGAAGCCAGAATTATTAGCTTACTGGCACTGACTTGCTATCATAGCTTCGTGTGTCTCAGGCATTAGCATGCCTAGACTGTCTAGTCCCCGCGCAGCAACTGTAAAGTCAAGTCAGGTGTATATAAAATTATGTGTGGTGTACATATAATTTTATATAAATTCAACCCATTTTTTTTTCTTTTCTTGTATTAGCATTTATGGCCATCTAAATATCTATTGTTTTAGCATGGCGCCCCAAAAAAAAACAGATTAGAGAAGAAAGGTTGGAAAAAAAGCGAATAGCAGAAAGAAGAAGAAAAGAGAAAATAACGAAAGATCCTTTATTATATGCTGCTTTGAAAGAAAAAGACAAACAAAGATACATTAGACTTAAGGAAGAAAAAAAAATTATACCTTGGGGCGCCATGCTAAAACAATAGATATTTAGATGGCCATAAATTCTAATATGCGCGGGGACTAGACAGTTTAGGCATGCTAATGCCTGAGACACACGAAGCTATGATAGCAAGTCAGTGCCAGTAAGCTAATAATTCTGGCTTCGTGTACAAGGAACTATTACTAGCCTAGAAAAGAAGATAATTCTGTATACACAAAGCCAAAGTTACTAGCTTCTTATCCTAGCTTGAAAAACTAGCCTCGTGTACCCTAGGCATTGAGCTAGTTTCTCAACCTAGAATAGTAAGCTAGTGTCTCTCTTTGCTAATAAGTAGATATGTAGAAAAAACATGTGATAACAATATTATCTATATAAGAATTTGTTTGTTACCTAGTTTATTTTGATATAGTAAAAAGATTTTTTAAATAAAGTTGATTTGAAATACATTGTTTTTTAAATATTTCTAATTCCACTGGCATTATGCAATTTCGGTGGAACGGTTTTCAATTTCGGTGGGCCAAATCTAATTACGGTGGCGTTTGAAGATTTCAAATTCAAATATCTCAAAAACTAAACATATTTTTTTGATCTCTACCATAGTACTCAAAATGTTATTTATTCAGCTACCTGTTAACATAAAAAAATCTTTTGAAAACAAGCAAATAAAATTAGCCACCGGAATTAGGCAAAAATCGAAGTTGTTGAAATTCACCCATATAAGACACGACTATGGATAGCTAAAGTATATATGTATGTATCTAGATATATTTATTTATTGATGGATATTTATTCAATATTTTTATTCTAATGTACTTATTTCGACGGTATACATTATGGTATACCAAATCTACGCTATTCTTGTTTTCTTTTCACCTTTACTTCGTTGTACACTTCTTTTACTCTCTCGCTATATTTTTCTTTCCTCTATGGGGCTTGCTGGAAGAAAACTCAAATTTGAGTTAAGCTCGCCTATGTACATGTCATGTGTTGTGTTGTTTTGTAATATTTGTGTACAATAACGAATTAAAGAATTAAAGCTAATAAAGGCTACGAGACCATTCGACCCTAAAAAAAGCTTCGATAACAATATCTACACAGAATTACGTATAAAAAATCCCAATTGATTTAAATTTCTCACATACATTTATGAATGAGCTTATTACATCAATTATTTTTTATTTGACTGGCCTGTTGGTCTACTGGTTAGTGACCCTGACTGCTAAGGCGAAAGTCGTGGGTTCGATCCCCACCCAGGACAAATCTTTGTGTGATTAGCATGAAGGTTTGGTTTCTGTGACTGGGTGTAATTTATCTATAAAATATGTATGTATTTACAAAAAAAAATATTTAGGTAGTATATTAGTTGTTTAGTAAGCAAATATTATTGCTTAATTTGGGACTAGATGGCGCTGTGTGAATGTGGTAGAATATTATTATTATTATTTAATTTGATTAATTTTAATAACAAAAACTGTTTTATATAAATATGTTCTATTTAATACGAGTATCTCCGTTTCAATTAAATATATCCTACTAGTATTAATATTATGAATACGAAAGTTAGAAGCGATGTAGCAATGGATATATGGATGGTTGATTGTTACTGAATCACGTCAGTGGCGAATGAATCTGTATGATTTGGCATTATAGTCTGGAATAGTTTTTAAGACGGATTAAGAATACATAATGTCACTACCCCATCTCAACCCATGGGTGTCGTAAGAAGCGACTAAGGGAGTAACCTTATGCAGACAAGAGCACTGCGAGAAAAGGAAAATTTGAAACAAACCCTATACCAACTCGTATGGCCAGCGTGTTATAGTATAATTTCCTCTGTTCTTTGGAGGAGACTCGTGCCCAGTAGTAAGACGCTTATGGGTTGAAATGATAGTTCCCCATATATAGCTGATATAGCTTCATTTCCAAAGCGATGATTGTCTTTATTAAAGAATATTTCCAATTAATCTCAACATCATAATGTCACGCCTTTCCCGACAATGTTAATTTACATGTAATAATAGAAGTCTATTGCCAGAAACCACAGACATTTCCTAACTTCGGAATTAAAAAAAAATAAAATTATCAAAGATTTTTAAAAAATCTTTTTTTTAATGCCTGAAGTGGCAGATGATAGAAACACGAGAAATATTTCAAAATGAATAATGTTATTTGTCTTCGACTACTTTATAAAATCATAACCTAATTGATTTAATGATTTTCAGTAAAATATTTAAAACAGACATGCCAAACGTGAAATAACCAATACCTTTGGACCATATTACATTGCAAAAAATTTACTATGATCTAAATTACTACACCGATCAAAGTGCAAATAAAAAAATACATAGACAGCAAAAAGGTGCAGGTTTAAGCACGCATGCGTATCGTGAAACTGCCGCCCGCGCCGGTCCAAAGTTGGAATCCCGTGTATTATTGATAATGCAATTTCATCATCTGTTGGAGTTTAAATGAGTTAAATATAATTAATTGGTTTGATTTATAGTCTTCAAAGATTTGCTATACAATTTCTTCACCTGACGTCTAGTAGTAAAGTTAAGTTTTACCTTTATAAAACCGAATTTTACCTATTGGGTTCGACACGAATAAAAAAGTGTTGTATAGATTTTTGTTTCAAGTTACCTAAAATTTATATACTGAATGTAATTTTTCGATTTCCGCATTTATGGCCTAACGGACTAGATAGCGGATTTCAATACTGACACCGCACCGCATTCAGTTTTTTAGCACACGAAATATAATATAAGAAATAAATATTTTTTAGCACACGAAATATAATATAAGAAATAAATATTTTTTAGCACACGAAATATAATATAAGAAATAAATATTTTTAAGGGTTAATGCATAAAATAAGCCAAATACTTGCAAGGGGTTAAAATAATTATTTCCATGAAAATTATTTCCAAGCAAACGTTTTTAAAATTAAAAGATTACCTTACTTATAAAAACTTGAAAAATTTCCTTTTTCAAGATAATTAAAGAAAAATTTTTCAAGTTTGATGGTTTTTGTAAGAAAGGCCTTAGATAGTTCTTGTTTAATTTTTTTTTGGAGCTTTAGCCCTGCTATTAATTTATGGTTGATACATATTATTATGTAGGTACGGTAAACCAATTGAAAAACTGTTATTGCCGAGTCCCTCAGGTGTTCGACTCTTTTAACTCGTGAGATAAACTTAAAAATGTACACTTCATCATTTGTTATTATTTTTATCTAAATAGGCTAATCTATACTGATAAAATAGCGGAAAGATATTTTAATGTCCAGAAGTTAATCTTTTGGAATTTTGTTTTGGGTTCAATTTCCGGACGTGACAAAAGAAAAAAAAGCCTACTAAGTATATTTTATAAATATCTAATTAAAAATCTGTTGTTTCCATAAATTATTATGTCTAATTTTATTACACTATCAAATTAAAATAGGCTATTTAAAATCTATTATAGCAAAATGTAGAAAATCTGTAATATGAATGACTGCTGACTATCCGAATATAAGACGAAATTATTGTACTGATTATAAAACTGAGACTCAAAGCTTTCGGCAATGCATTAAAAAAAAATATTAATTCCCCCTACTTATTGAGGATAAATAATTCAATTTGGCTGCTATAGAAGGCTTGGAACACCATTAAACAGTCCATTCTGTTCAACAGGAAACGTCTATAGCTTGATGATAATGAATTAAATTTGAAAAGAGACTCACCTTCAACAGGAAATATAATCTTCTGTTCTGTTCTTCCATAGTAGTCGTCGAACTCCGGTGGTTTGTCCACACGATCACTCAGGGTTTGACCCTGAGCCACCGGCATCGGCAAACTATTCACCGGCAAAGCCACTGCGGGCTTCTTACTCAACCTCAACTTCTTCAAAATCTGCTGCTTCACAAATTCAATTCTTGCCTGCGTCAGTTCCATAACACTAAGGTCCCCATTCGCGCAATTAGCACAACTACCCAACATCAATACCTCTAAACTTAAATAACTAATGACTAGAATCGACACGAACACGTTTGATAGACCCATCGTGGTAGATTCCTACGACGTAGACAGTTGAAATAATAGAGCAAATCGAGCCGCATGCGTGCGATGTGTACTGCGGGCGACGCGCGACTGTCGCGCGGAAAAAAATACACGGATTAATATACATATGAGTACGAGCACCCGTTTGTTCTCGGGGTGTTCCGTCAACGATTTTTTTTTATTTATCAGAACACTCTCTCGTATCGGAGGTCGAGAGCTGGACAATGAACGTCGTGATACTGCCTAGGTATCATAAATTTACTGCCTCGTATTGTTTTCAACGTGAGCTTTATTGTTTGTTGTTTGTTTTTCTGTCCTTTTCTAATAATGTCCTGGGAACAAAGTCTGATGAGATGCAGCTAGTGTATGGTGTTTGGGAGGGGCGGTAGCGGAACTTATGTCATTTTCATTAGCAATTTTTTTGGCAATAAATTATGGTTGTCATCTTATATTTTGCCACTGCAAATGAGGACTGCAATTTTGTTGAGCTATCATCATAAGCTAGACTAGCTAGCTAAGTAGCTATATTAAACCATTTGTTTTCTAAGTTTCCTATTAAAAAATAACTGTACCGGTCAATCCCCTTTGTTTATCTTTATCTAAGTGACTTTGGAACGTTGTGTAAGCCAGGAGTTTGAAAAGTTTTTAATAAAGTTCGTTGGACTTTTATCAAGATATGACACATAGTTACTAAGAACTATTTAAAATTTTTACAATTAAATATTTATAGACATTTAATCTTAATCACACTATATAGGTATGCGCTGCAGATACTTATTTCCTCTCTAATAAGCTTGACTTCCCCTTAATAAGAATCACCCTGTCAATGTGTTTTCAATGAGAAAGGGAATTTAGCCTACTATACCACGCTGGCCAGACGGGTTGGTATAGGGTTTGTTTCGAAGTTTTCCTTTTCTTGCAGTTCTCGCTGCTTATGGTTACTCCCTTAGCCGCCTTTTACGACACCCACGGGTTGAGATGGGGTAGTGACATTATGTATTCTTAATCCGTCACTACACGGAATACAATGCAACACGTCTCTTATTTATAATATGTAAAAATCATCAAAGAAGAATCTATTTTAGTTATACTCAGTTAATCAATCAGACACACACGTTTGTATAACTACGTAATAAGGTTATACTAATTACGCTAGTATTTATGTAATTTTATCAGCAATTATAATCAAATGACGTAGTCTTGAAACACTCATTACTTGACCGAGTGAAATAGATGAGATTTAACAGACGAGAAGGCAATAAAACAACAGAGCCCGAAGTCTGCTGATTTACGTATGGATCAATTTAATCGTAATTGGATGTCAATAGCAGTTTTAAAGGTTTTTGATATTCTGCAGCTGATTTAAGACCAATATATGAATGAATATCCATGTAGTAACGGATTAAGAATACAAAATGTCACTACCCCATCTCAACCCGTGGGTGTCGTAAAAGTCGACTAAGCGAGTGACCTTATGCTGACAAGAGCACTGCAAGAAAAGATTGCGATATGCGCGTATGTTTGTTATGCAGTTAAATGAAAAAAAAAGATGCGACTTAACTGCATGAAGCACTAGAATTACCGCGTAAACTTCAAATTTATTCATTGTAAGTAACTTAGGTTAGATTTTTATGGTTTTATTCTTATTTAATTAACCATGTTTGTTAGTAAGATTCGATCCTTATAGTTAACCCTATCGATCAATGCCATAAAAGTCCAGGATGTTATTTTTTTGGATTTTCGCTGGTTCAATTCCCGGGTGTGGCAATCGAATTTCTGAAAAATTTTGAATGCAGTTTTGTTTCTTTTTAAAAATAAAGGAACGTTTTCTTTGGGTGAAATTGCCTATTTCTAGTATTAAGAGTACTTTCCCTCCAGGTGGTATTACAAAATTCCACCCTGTATATGAATGAATGAAAACTGCTATTCAATCCCATTACGATTCAATTGATCCATTCGTTAATTAGCAGACTTGGAGCCCAGATGTTAAACCACACTTCCCTGATAGTAATGCGTTTCTAAGAAATTCTAAATGTATGGTTAATCCACCGACTCACATTAGGCTAGCGTGTGTGGATTATAGTCTAAACCCTCTCAGCTCTCTAGATACAGGAGAGAAGACCCGAACCAGGCAGTGGGACATTAATGGGTTGATAATGATGGTGCGAGCATTCATTTATGGGGTTCTTCAAAAAAGGAGTGAACAGGTTTCTTAAGGGTCGGCAACGCGCTCGTGATGCCCCTGGTGTTGAAGGCGCCCATAGGCTACGGTAACTGCTTACCATCAGGCGGACCGTACGTATGTTCTCCACCGTCATGGTATAAAAAAAATTGCTAATAACTTACCTTATTTAGCTTGACGTTTTGACCAGGGTGCTTACTCTGAATTTCGACATTCCAATGTTCGGTTTTGATGTCGCTGTCAAATGTAAGGAAATTTAGTTAAGGTCGCTGTCGCTGTGAAATGCAACCACAGAGCCTTACTTTTTACTTTCTGTTTAATATTTAGTTTGTAACATTCATTATAATTCGTTAATCTAACGGTGTAGTGCTCTACTGCATCACTTTACACGCTACCCAAATTGTAAATTACAAAAGATTGTAACTATCCATTTTTTTAAAAAGAGTGGCGTGAGTTTCTTCCAGTTCTTCTCATAGCTCCACCATGTCAGCGAACTGGTCGTAGGCAAATTTGCTGACACTACTTTTCGGATAACCTGTTACATTCTTGTGACTTTCATAAGTGTTACCTTGTAACCTAGATGAATAAACGAGATTTCATTTCATTTCATTTCAAACCGAACATTCGAATGTCGAAATTCAGAGTAAGCCCCCTGGCTACACTTACACCGGCAGTGGACACAAGCTGACTTCACCCGCTGCCTCCTCTAAAATACAACGTATTGATACTAATCAGGTCAAATAGTATCTCACAATATAGACCGCGACCTAAAGTAGTTAACTTCAATATTTTTAGATGTTTTATCAATAGTTCCGTAGTAGACAGGATCCGGGATTGAAGTCTACGGACATCCCTAAATACAGAGACCTTTTTTTTTGTAGGAAGCAAGCTTTAATGTATGCAGTATGATAAGCCTACTCTGTCACCGAAATGATCGGAGAATTAGCTAACGTATTTTTTTCGGATTATATTTATATTTTTAAATTATGACGTTCAGAAGATGTTCCTTTATAACCTAAATTAATAAATGACATTTCATTTCATCGATACAAGGATTTTTATTTTATTTTATTGAGGAAACAAACAATTGTACAATGTATTACAAGTAGAATAAGGTAAAAAATTATTTAACAAAGTGTACAAGCCACTACGTCTCCACATATTATAAAAGTACAGTGAGGTCAGAAGATAGTAACATAGTTAAACAACTTAAATTGAATCGTCAACATCACAAGGTTTGCCGAGAGTCAATAATATTGTCGTGTATTATTATCTAAATTTTACTATTTTCAGTAGGTATAAATAATTATTGACCATAAAAGACAGTTCTACGTCGCACGGCCAATTCTTAGGTTAAAAGCTATATTTTATAGTCAACAGAAACACTAAACTCTGGTAAATAGTAAAAATGAAAAGGTAAATTATGGTCTAAACCCTCTTAGCTCTCTAGATAGAGAAGAGGAGACCCGAGCCCTGCAGTGGGACAATATGGGTTGCTGATTATGATGATCAAAAGTAAATTAAATTAAAATTAAAATCTATACTATCCATACTAATATATAATATATAAAGAGATCCATACTAATATATAAAGAGTTTCTTTATTTGTTTGAACGTTAGGATCTCAGGGATTACTGATCCGATTTGAAAAATTCTTTAAGTGTCAGATAGCCCATTTATCGAGGTAAGTTATAGTCTATATAACATCACGCTACGGCCAATAGGAGCTGAGCAATGGCAAACAAAAGCGACGGGAGCGAAGCCCCGCGCGACTTCTAGTAAATAAAGGATAGAAATTTGGATGGATGATTGTTACTCAATCAGGCCAGAACGGCTGAGGGGATTTAAATGAAATTTAGTATACATATAGATTATAATCTGGAATAGCACATAGACTATGTTTTATCGACATACCACACGGGCAGAGCCACAAGTGGAAGCTAGTTAAAATATAAATTAACCCATTCAATGCACATTAAAAAGCTCTAAGCGATTCAATTGCGAAGCTTCGAATACATGTAGTACCAAAACTACATTATCATGCTAACAAAAGCACATTTATTATTGAAATACCTACTTATATAAAACATATTGTTTTTATTGCAGTTTTTATTAAGATATCAGCACGCACCGTTTCCGTGCCTTCAAAGTTCAGTGAAGTATTATTGTCACCCAGGTAAGATTAAATGTATTATTTGATGTAACCATATTTAATTTTCTTAGAAATACTTTGTTGACGTTGAGTGCTTTTACGTGACGGGCGGTGCTAGCAACAACGTTTGCCGGGTCAGTTAGTTTAATATAATATAACTAATTCTAAGCCGGAGGTCGTGGGTTCGATCCCCACCCAGGACAAATCTTTGTGTGATGAGCATAAATGAGGTTTGTTCTGTGTCTGGGTGTAATTTATCTATAATATGTATGTATTTATAAAAAAAAAATATTTTAGTAGTTTATCAGTTGTTTAGTACCCATAACACAAGCGTAATATAATTGCTTACTTTGGGCCTAGATGGCGCTGTGTAAATGTGGTAGAATATTATTATTATTATTAATTCTCACACGGTTTCACCTGCGTGATATTTCGGTAAAAAGTAACACGTTCATTATCCTAGAAAATTTTAAAACAAAAGAAACATTCATTTGGTGCATGACAAGTAGGTATACAATGACATTTACAATAAAAAAATACAGAAAAAATAAACTATTTTTAACAAAAAAATATTAAAACGACTTCAAATCAGTACTAAAAAGCGAAAAATAAACTGAATTAGATATTTAATTCCAAGCTAAAAAATACCTACCTACCTGTTTAAAGTATAATACCCTATTACTAATCTGTTTGAAGTCGGTGCCAAGCCTAAAGAGTTTGTTAAGCTACGTACTACTACATCTGTTACCGCTCGCTACTTCACACCACCTCGCACTTGCGTGTGATCGTACCTAGTGGACGGCTCAAACTGAGTGAGTACAACCTCATAAGGCTGGCACCGACTTCAAACAGATTAGTAATAGGGTATTATACTTTAAACAGGTAGGTAGGTATTTTTTAGCTTGGAATTAAATATCTAATTCAGTTTATTTTTCGCTTTTTAGTACTGATTTGAAGTCGTTTTAATATTTTTTTGTTAAAAATAGTTTATTTTTCCATTTTTAGTGTACTTTTTATCTAGCAGATTTAATAATACTGGCTGGCAAACTAAGATGGAAAACCGAAATAAAGAATCTTCGATAGAAGGGAACGTCTATTTAAATATTCTAGAATAGAGGAATCTCAAAACTCTCAGCTTTTTATGTCTTTCTTTTTTCCTATAAAATGCGACAGGTAACAAGTATAGGTATACAATGCAGGTTAGATACTATATCGAAAACTTAAAATATCATCTAAGAATTCCTTTGAATTATACAACTTTATCTTCCATCAAGAGCTCTCACCTCAGACACTTGAAATAACACAACTTAAGGTTTATACATGGATGTGATATTTAAAGAAATCATCTTCATACTCCTAAACATTAAGAAGTTTCCCTTCCAGTGACAGCTCACCTAAATAACCTACAAGAATACAACTATAGGTTTATAAGTACCTATAATGTTGAAAGAATTATCCTCCAACTCCTAAAAGTTAAGGAGTTATACCTTCCAGTGACAGCTCACCTGAATAACCTACAAGAATACAACTATAGGTTTATAAGTACCTATAATGTCGAAAGAATTATCCTCCAACTCCTAAGAGTCAAGGAGTTATACCTTCCACTGACAGCTCACCTGAATAACCTACAAGAATAAAACTATAGGTTTATAAGTACCTATAATATTGAAAGAAATATCCTCCAACTCCTAATAGTTAAGGAGTTACACCGTCCAGTATCAGCTCACCTAAATAACCTACAAGAATACAACTATTGGTTTATAAGAACCTATAATGTCGAAAGAATTATCCTCCAACTCCTAACAGTTAAGGAGTTATACCTTCCATCACCAGCTCATCAACATGAGATGTTGACTATCAGACGTAAATACTTGAATAACTTTAAAAAATATATGAAACATGTAATATGTGCCTATAAAATTTGAGGGTTGCCTTCGATTTCCCTAAGATTCCATCATCAGAACTTGACGTGATGAATAGGGGACCAATTTGGAAGTATACCCTTTCAAACAAAAAAAGAATTTTTTAAATCGGTTCAGGCATCTCCGAGTAATCGTTGAACATACATAAAAAAAAAAAAACACAGTCGAACATATAACCTCCTCCTTTTTTGAAGTCGTTTAAAAATTCTGTTTTAAAAATTCTGTTCTGTTCCAAACGGGTGTCCAGTTCAGTGTGTCATCAGCATCAACCCATTAAGTCCCACTGCTGGACTCAGGTCTCCTCTCCTCTAACTAGAGAGCTGAGAGGTTGAGTTTAGTATTTTTTTTTGTTTTTCTTAAATTGAATTAAAATACATATAATTTTACTCTAATTCCTATTAATGAAAATGTATTAATGAAATTACAGATTTTTGACATTAGCCATCGAATATTTATTTTTATTTCATTTTTTTTATGCATTATTTAATTGTTATAATTATTATTTTTGTAACCCTTTTGGAATTTATTTTATTTTGTTTTTAAATAATATTTAATGTAACTAATTCAAACACAATGTATTTTGTTAATATGAATAAATAAATCAATCAATCAATATGATGATAATAATATAACATTCTACCACATTTACACAGCGCCATCTAGTCCTAAATTAAGCAATTATATTTGCTTGCGTTATGGGTACTAAACATGACAATATATGTGATATAGTTTGTGTTCCGTGTTAATGTCACTACCCCAACTCATACTGTGAGTGTCGTAAAAGGTGACCTTATGCAGACAAGGGCACTGCAAAAAAAGGAATATTCGAAACAAACCCTGTACCCACCCGTTGGCTAGCTTGGTAACGTAGGCTAAATTCCCTCCACATTCCTTAGAGACCCGTAACCAGAAGTGGGTCGTTTATGGGTTGAAATGACGATGAATGATAAATATAATAATATGTAGTATACGACTGCTGTGCAAGAGGTCCCGAGTTCGATTTCCGGGTCGGGTGAAAATGGTATTGGATTTTTCTATCATGAAATTCCAGTATTAAGATTTTCCCGGAGTTTGGTAAACAAATGTTCCCGGTTGATGACAATAGGCTCGCCCCCTATTTCATGGGACCAATCATAGCTGGCGAAATGTGGGTGTGAAACACCTCTGCCTACCCCTTCGGGGAAAAAGGCGTGATGCTATGTTATGTTATGTTTATGTAGAATTAAGAGAAAAGGTAATAATAACTATGTCATATTGTGAAACGGAATTTTTTGCTACACTTATATTGTTGATTACACAAAATTAACTATGTTACGTAATTCTTTTACAACAGACGGCACGTGGATATCCATACGTATATAATCTGCTGGATATAATTGGCAATAATAAAGGTCAGTTCCCCCTTTTCCCCCCTACTTGGAACGAATAAGATTTCTTTGTAGATAAACTTCAACGGCTCAACGCCCGGTATGAACAAGCCCAGCGTCACGGGGGACTGTACAAACATACATTTAACCCATACAAAATACACTCAGACTCGAAACAATCATAAATATTTGACTCGTGTGGGAATCGAACCCACGTTTCTCGGCACAGCGATGTTGGTGGTGACGCGACCTCAACAGCTACGCCATGCGCCACGGCGAAGTCAAAACTATTAAAATAATGTTTTGTTTTATCCACAAAATGACATTAATTCTTTCAACACACAGCTTCACGCTTTTTTCTATGAAAGGGTAGGCAGATGTTAATCACACCAAAATTTTGACACCTATGTTTGATTCTATTGCCTAAACACATTTTTAAACTCTGATTTCATACAGAAAGAAAAAATACAATACCGTTTTTACCCAACTCGGGAATCAAATCTTTTTGCGTAGCTGTTGTATACACCCACTGCGCCACCGAGGCAGTTATACAGTTAATAATGTCTACAAATCTATACCATTATTATAAAGCTAAACTGTTTGTTTTGTTGAAAGCGCTTATCTAAGGAATAACTGGTACGAATTGAAAAAGGATATATAACATCACGCTACGACCAATTGGAATTCAGTAGTGGTTAAACAAAGATCCAAGGGATCGCACTCCCAGGCAACAGATGGTTTCAAATAAACAGATTGGTTTTAATATAGCCATAATAGTATTTGTAACATCTTCAGAATTAAAATCTTCAATTGTAAAAGCGGGTTAAAATATAAAAACTTATATCAGTTCAGCCAACACTGATTCATCACAGAAAAATTGGGACAATTTATCAAATAGCACGTTGAAGACACGCATTAGGTAACAAATAAATTTCATTGTTTTAAATTTATTTAATAAAAAGGGTTATCGGAGAAGCGATCCTTAGAAATAAAGAGATAAGTAATGGCTCGTGTACTACTGAAAAAAAATATTATTTACATAATGAAATAAGAACGATTCTTCTCGATTTTAATGTATCTACAATCTGTAATGACAGTGTTTGTCCATGATTGTGTCAGGAAATAAACAAGTAACGCTAATTAACAATGTTATCTATAAGATATAGGTTATGCTAGAACGAATCAAATTAAAAAAAAAACGCGCAAATCTGATACATACTACCTATCACTGACAGTTTTATTTTTTCGCTTCGAATACATAATGTCACTATCCTATCTCAACGCGTAGATGTCGTAAAAGGCGACTGAGGGAGTAATCTTGTGCAGACAAGAGCACTTCGAGAAAAGGAAAATTCGAAACAAACCCTATACCAACACGTCTTGTCAGCGTGGTATAGTAGGCTAAATTCCCTCCATATTCTTTGGAGACCCGTGCCCAGCAGTGGGACGTTTATGGGTTGAAATGATAACGATGATGAGTTTAATACATGCTACCTAAAATCATGAACAGAACAGTGTTCCTGTCGCAATCTGCGACGCTTTAAATGAAAATAACTGTAAAAGGAAATTGTTAAAATACTTTAAATCATTAGAATAATAGTCTCATCTTAAAATTACGTTAACTTAAAATGTTGTACTCGAGCTCTAGTGGCTACCATACCACAGTTAAACCCTAGATGGTTTGGGTGGTTATGTTATATGTGAAGTAATGTAATTTTTTTTGTTTTTATTGGTCAATAAACGCTGAAAAAAAAAAGTAATTCTTAAATTAATGGTCTAGGTCACATACTTCAGCATTGCTATACAGAGTCACAAGCGCGTAAAGTTCGGGTCAATAACCTTCCAACTCTCAAATCAGCAAATTTTCTTCAAATTTCTCAATGAATAATATTTTTATCCTTTCAACCTGCCAGCCTTATTATTATTAGTTAATGTGTTCGGTTTCTTTTTGTTCCAATTTACAATTTTAAATTCAATATCAAAATATTTGTTTCGAGACTAGCTATATTTGACAGACCTAAATTGGTCTAGTGGTTAGTGACCCTGATTGCTAAGCCGGAGGTCGTGAGTTCGATCCCCACTCAGGACAAATCTTTGTGTGATGAGCATAAAGGTTTGTTCTGTGTCTGGGTGTAATTTATCTATAATACGTATGTATTTACAAAAAAAAAATGTATTTAAGTAGTATATCAGTTGTTTAGTATAATTGCTTACTTTGGGACTAGATAGCGCTGTGTGAATGTTTTAGAGGTGTGTTCTTTGTGTTCGTTATTTGAATGTTTGTGAAGAACCTCGAGAAATGGAGTTTGTGAACCTTTTTTTTTCAAGTGTTTGTCTTTAAAAATAAAAATAGAAATAAGTGGTCAGTTATATGTCGTGTGGGCGATTCCACGCTAGGGCGCGATGATGGGCATATCCATTATGACTTTGACCCCTCACACTTCACGACCCGGCAACGGCACGTACTGATAACAAGTCAGTTCTCAAACTACTATTATTGATTATAATTGTGTAAGTGATACGGATGATAGGTTGAGCTAAAGGCGATCTAGGGTTTTGTTTTTTTATAAAGAAAACGCTTTCACTTGCTAGCCCTGCCAAGCCAAGAATATAATTAAGAGTCACAAAGTGCACCCAGACTCGATACAAATATCTAGGACACATAAAAATGTCTCGTGTCGGAATCGAAGCTGTGATGTGAGTGACGAAACGACCGCCAAAGTTTAGAATGATATGGGAAGATGGGGCGAAGAATTATATTGCAGAATGTTGAGAACATTTTGATCAATATTTACTGCTATCATCATCATCATCATTGCAACCCATAAACGTCCCACTGCTGGGCATGGGTCTCCTCCAAAGACTGTGAAGGGAATTGAGTGTACTATACCACGCTGGCCAGACGGGTTGGTATAGGGTTTGTTTCGAATTTTCCTTTACTTGCAGTGCTCTTGTCTGCATAAGGTTATTCCCTTAGTCGCCTTTTACGACAGCCACGGGTTGAGATGGGGTAGTGACTGCTATATTCCTGTTCAATTATTTTTAAATTTGGGTTTATTGTTCGCGCTCGAAGGAATTCCTTTTCACTCCGGGATCTATGACATAAAGTCGGGGATCGAACTCGATAAGACCTTTAATATAGGCCGGCTTAAAGAATAGAGCCAATTTATATAGTATTCAAAATTATACTTTAAATTTGGAGTATTATAGTGCAGAAAGCTATTTTTTAATGCAATCGAATTTCTGTCACTGTAGCTGCTACTTATTTAATTATACGTACATGTAGTACGTATAATTATGAGTAATTATAGATTTGCAAATTGAAGCAATCTTCCCACGACTAAGTATAGGTACTCGTTGACAAGTTATATAATTAATTGAAGGCTAAAAAATTAATAGAATTCAAGTTTTTTTGAATGGCCTTTACACTTTGTCTGTTATCCTGTAATAAAAACGTTGATTAACAAGTTATTGATCACATTACATACACGTGATATGAACATACTTATCTAATCATCACGTAGATCTTGCTCTCTCAATAGTTAATTAAAGGTCCAAGGATAACTAGGATCTTAAAATACACTAGCAATTTATCTAAAATATGTAGTATATAATTTATTTCTTAATAACGTTTTGCCTGCGGTGTCGCTTGTATGTTCTTTAATTCAAATGTCAAGTAGTCAAGCTAGAAAGGCTCATAAATAACCTACCTTATAAACTAACATATAAGTTATGAAAATTATTTTATTAATTTTGCTTTATGGGCACATTATTTTTCATTGCACAAAACGTGATAAGGTAGTATGTATATATAACCCATTACCCATAGCCCGGTCTAATATACATCTATAATATAATTCATGGATGATTTTATTAGACCAGGCCGTGTCCAACCGCACAATCGTGGTGTAGACGAGCATCGTACTTCACCTAGTAAACGGGCCCAGACGGGACACGAATCATGCACTGTGTAATATAAACTGCTTCATACAAAATGTATTTAACGTTTCAAATCCATGCCCTGGCCATGCACACAGCACGCCCCGGGCACGACTCGGTCTAATATAAATCTTCCCTAACACAATGAACATAACCTACTCTGCCTACCTTAAAATATATTTTGCAAGAAATTTCAGATACTGAATCCACCCACTCTACAATCACAACGATTACTGAATCATGTGATCAAACCTGAGTAACTGTGTACTCGTCATATGTAGTAACGTTAACCGAACCACAACAAAAAGTGATAGCTACCTATTTAATTAATAAAGATAAAGAGGCCGCACGTAGCTGTTGATAATGCGGCGTGTGCGCAGTTATCGGATTGTTGTTATATTGATGTTTTATCACATCACCAGGATGTTTTGGGTTTGATTCCGTCGTAATGAACGATCGTCTACCGTCGAAATGAAAGTTTAGAAGTTTTTCTTTCACTTTAAAAGATTCATTCAAGAAATAAAAAAAAAAGATAAGCTCTGTATCGCAGGGAACTTTACAAATATGCAAATAGGACACAAATTAAACCAAGAATTAGAGAGACTATCCACTATTTCGATGTCCGATTTTGATATCGAAATTATTGTAGAGCACATAAAATTTCACATATTAGTATGTTACATAGAGCCCCATTAAACAGTGACTGTATTTATCGGTAGGAATAAAGGGAGTTTCATGAATAGAACTTAAACTTTGGCAATATGTCTAAATATATTATGTAGTATAGCTGAAGAAAGTTCATATTTTTCTATGTTTGAGTATATTTTTAATTAGTTAGGTGATTGCTAGGTAAAGGGGAGGGCAGCTACCCCATCAATCGTCATCACCAAGAGCAATTTTAAGAAAATAAATTTATTCGACGAGCGATCTAGCACCCCATCTGAATCTGAATAAACGTGGTTATCATAACTTCATTGTGGATTTATTTAGACAATATATTTTCATTGTGTAACGAGACGAAGCAAAAGCGGAAGTAAGTAAAAGGCCATTTTAACCACAGATCATTAATCATCAATTTTAATAGATGGCGTCACATGGTTTATAAGTAAAGATTATAATATTTAGTACCTTAGATTATAACAGATACAATCGTAACGTGTATAGTCTATGAAATATATTCCATTCTCGAAATGGCGACTATTTTTAAACCTTAACCTTAATTGAGTAACAAAAAATAAAATGTATACATGTGTTGAATCAAATTTATCATATAACAATAAAAACCTTAGAAATAGACATTGATGAACGCCTTGACACCCGTTAAATACGCAGCAAATATAAATAATACCTACCTAATTAATTATAATCAACTAAACTTAATTATATTCAATGCAAAGCAAATAATATCGTAATTTCAGTAAAGTTTTAGTTCTCAGAAAGATCTTTAACAGTAGCTATCAAAGAAGATAGTTTTGAGAAATTGAGAATTCTGACTTTAAATATGTGAAGGCTAAGTTGGTCTACTGCAAGAGCGATGCTGGCTGAACGGGCAGGTAGCTAACATGCTTCGCTGCCGACCAACAGGACGAATGTAGTTTGTACCCTTAACAGCTCTTTGGATAGAGAGGAGGCCTGTGCCCGGCAGTAGGACAATCACTCAATCAATAAGTCTATTGCAGTCCACTGCTAGACTAGGCCTTTCCTAAAATAGTTTTTGACCTTTTGACTGTGCTGTTCAGACGGATTGGACGTTTGTTTTAAGTTTTCCTTTTTCTTCAAAGCGATTTTATCTGCTTAGTTTACTGCCAGTCGACCCTTACATTATCCTCGGCTCGGAATAACATTACATAGACTGACCTGTTGGTCTAGTGGTTAGTGACCCTTACTGCTAAGCCGGAGGTCGTGGGTTCGATCCCCACCCAGGACAAATCTATGTGTGATGAGCATAAAGGTTTGTTCTGTGTCTGGGTGTAATTTATCTATAATATGTATATATTTACAAAAAATAATGTATTTAAGTAGTATATCAGTTGTTTAGTACCCTTAACACAAGCAAATATAATTGCTTACTGTGGGACTAGATGGCGTTGTGTGAATGTGGTAGAATATTATTATTATTATAGTATTTTATGCTCCTCACTACACGGATGTCGGATACTATTACACGGTGTTCTCGTACTTACTCATTGCAGTAAGAGCGGTACATGGTAGCGGAGTGTAGTAAGTTGTCGCAGAAATAACTAGACCGTTCCAAGTTTGAGTATTGAATGGCAGTTTTTAAGACCAAGTTTGTACTTAAGGTAGTTATTTATATAAATGCGTACCAACCAGGCGCCGTACACCCAATTATCAGAATATCTTTGTAAATAAATAAAAAATGGGACTCATTAAAACACAAGTTATCTCGTGTCAGCGGTGAGGTCGGCACGTGGGAGAGGAGTGCTCAGGCCTGCCTACCACGATATATCTCCGTATGATGCGGGCGCGTATTCCACGCCTTGTTGAAACGTATAACACACACATAACTTCCATTTTTGTATTTTCATACTCAAAATTCTGAAGAATGGCAATTTACTTATTGAAAGGAGAACATTAAATTTATTGGCTTCTGAGAGACTACTATGAATCTCGACATCGACTTAAGTCGGAGTCGATATCCATAGATAATACAATATAGACCAAAGAGTCGAAATCTCTGCCAAAATATGTTTGAAAGTGACAGCGAAGGTTTTCGAACATTAAAATTTGACATCAATACCGAATCGGACTAAAGGGCTTATTACACTACACGATATTCAGGGTACCTTTAAGGGACCTACAACAGTAGATATGTCGCAGCCAACTGGTTAAATCAGCCATTCAAATAACTGCCTAGCCGTTTAACTAAACGGTGGCGTTCAAGTAGGCAGTCAATTAAATGGCTGATTTAACCAGTTCGATGCGACATAAATATTACAGTGATTAATAATAATATAAGGTTTTTGAAATTGTATATAATATAACTGATTTATGTCTAAATAAAATAGATATTCACTTAAGGTGCGAAATTGTAACTCAAATGTATCAGTATGACCAGGGACACAAAAGAGTGGCCCTGGTCAGATCAATCCAATAAAGGTCTCAGCACACATATGGGATCGGAAAGGGATCGTCACCGTATCGCCTCGAGCCGTTCAGAATTGTTTGTATTAAACTCCCTACTGCAACGCACACTAATCGGAATCGTAACGTAATCGCCTCGCCTCGGAACAGACTCCGAACTTGCAATTCCCGCGCTTACGGCTCGTCGGTCCCGCGCTTACGTCTCTCCGTACCCGAGCTCACGTCTCTTCGTCCACCCTTGCCCCTGTCGGCCAAGCGCGGTGTCGCCTAGCCGTAGCCGAGTTGACGTACAGGCGCTGCTGATACGCTTACGTTACGTGCGTACGTTAGGTTGACGCCTGGTTGACAGCGAGGCGAAAGGCGATACGGTGACGATCCCTTTCCGATCCCATATGTGTGCTGAGACCTTAATGCGATCAGAACACGGATACCGGCCACCGGGTCATATGTTGTACCTACGTTTTACGTCTCAATCAGTTCTGTCAATAAGTTGTAAATAAGTAGTGTCAAAATATAATTAGTGTTTTTAATTGTGATGGATGCATTCCAAAGAGATAGTAATAACGATAATAATATGAACGATAACTGACTTTATTATTCATTACGTTAGTCACGTAAACACTATTTTTATTCTCTACTAGCTGTTGTCTGGAGCATCATCGCTCCCGTGTATTTTTGTTTGGACTCTACTCAGCTTCTATTGGCCGTAGCGTGATGCTATATAGCCTATCGCCTTCCTCGATAAATGATTTGTTAATTTATTATAAAAGGAGGTTCCAATCACTGAATAAGTAACTTTGTATTTTATTGTAAAGGAAGACTTTAAAAAGTAACTATTCTTCCCTATTCATACGTAGCTGCGTAGGGGCAAACAGCTGGTATGAACCGACGAAAGACCCGTTTGTTTATAAGGTAAATTTCTAATTAGTCTAGTTTTTTTTTTTTTATACCACGAGGGTGGCAAACAGACGTACGGTCCGCCTGATGGTAAGCGGTATGGTAGTCTGTACAAATAAATAAAATTGGTGTGACTGTTCGTAATATTGAAATAGCCGTTTTTTACTACATACACAATACAATACGGTACATACACCAAAATAACATTTTTTTTAATTTTTGTCTGTCTGTTTGTTCCGGCTAATCTTTGGAACGGCTGGACCGATTTCGACGGGACTTTCACTGGCGGATAGCTAATGTCACAAGAAGTAATTTAGGCTACTTTGGTTTTAAAAAGAAATTAAAACTCAATGAATGCGGGATAAGTTGTCCACGCGAACGAAGTCGCGGACACAGCTAGTTTTTAAATAGATGAATTTGATCTAATTACTATAGGTGTGAAACTGTGTGTAAAAAATGTGAACAACCTTAATAAAGGCAGATAAACTGAACAGTACTTAAGTGAAAAAGAGAAAACAATATCTTTCTTAGTTCAATAGCTTCACCTCTGACCTCTGCTCACCCTTCACCGTCACGAACCCTGATAATTATTGTTTTTCTAATTATATTCGCAAATTAATAGAGTTATTTTCACATTTAGATTTTAAATTTGTTTGTTTATTATAATCAAGGTACAGGGTCATATTTGTCGTCTATTTTTCTTATCGTAAGGTTTACTAACCTGACAGTTTAGCCCCGCTGTACGGGATCATCCTTTGCAAATATCTGTCACTATAACAACACAGGGACGGATTGTAAATTTGTAGATCATTATGTATAAGTATGTTATGTATAAGTATGTAATATATAATGGAAAGTGCAGCGTGAGGCGGCCCCCCACTAGATGGACCGACGATCTAGTAAAGGTTCCGGGTGGCCGTTGATTGCAGGTGGCACAAAATTTCTCGCTGTGGCGGAAATTAGGTGTGACCTACTACATCCACTAGTGGATTTTATTGGGCTGATAATATATGACATTGATGAAATGACATAAAATTTGTAAATTACAAAAGATTGTAACTATCCATTTTTGTAAAAAGAGTCGCGTGAGTTTCTTGCCATTTCTTCTCATAGCTCCACCCCGTCAGCGAACTGGTCGTAGGCAAATTTGCTGACACTACTTTTTGGATAACCTGTTACATTCTTATCTTGTGACTTTCATAAGTGTTACCTTGTAACCTAGATGAATAAACGAGATTTCTCCTTATAGCCAGAGGATTACCTTTCTGTGCCCTGTCCGGTCGCAGAATATTTGATTCGGGGACGCGACCCCGGCTTCTCCAGCCATCAGCACCGCACCCCCTTCTTGTCCCCAGCGGTACTGATGTCCTATCTCTACCCCTCCTTTCCCACTGGTGGTAGGGTTTACGGACCCGAACGGGTAGGTACCACCGCTCTGTCCATTTTGGCCGTGAAGCCATCAGGCGTTTCGGCTAAAGGGCAGTGAAAGCCGTCCCTTCTCTCCAACCTCCTTTCCCAGGTGTTGAGTGGGGTTCCTGTGATGCTGGAGGCATGCGGTGGTGAGGTCTGGGCTGGTGTGTTGAGCGTGATGGGTTGACGCGAAGTCCAGGGAGACCCGGTGGGAATGGTTCCGCCGGCCACCTGCCGGTCAGTAGGGGACCCGAACCCGGATTTAACCCACCCGGGAGGCTGTCCTACCAGCCGGCGAAAATCCCGTCATGTAGTCGCCGGGCCGGATTGTGATACCGGTGTGGAACCCGGTGACTGCATGCGGGGGGGCACCGGGGGCCCTTCCGTGCTTCGCGTCAGCCCCTCACATAACTCGGGCGTCGGCCCTGACTATGCCCCGCCTCTATTCCTTAGGGGTCACAGGGACCTTACACTACACTTAAATCATCCCCACCCCCTTAATACCTCTTTAAAACTATGGTTCGGAAAAATAAAAAGAGCATGTACCATACGGCGGACCCCCTTTCCACACTCCAAGTGGACTTTTGCAATGTTAGGGGGCTTCACAGTAACCTCGACGCTGTCCATCACCACCTTGAGACAGCGCGGCCTGCCCTGCTCTTTTTAACGGAGACACAAATATGTGCCCCTGACGATATTTCGTACCTTAAATACCCCGGATACGAACTGGAGCACCTGTTCCTACGTAAAGCCGGGGTGTGCGTTTTCGTCAGGGGCGATATATGTTGTCGCCGCCTTCGGGGCCTCGAACAAGGGGACCTGTCACTTCTATGGCTGCGCGTAGACCATGGGGGTCTCACCCGAATCTATGCGTGCCTATACAGGTCCCCGAGCAGTGATTTGGGGTCTACTCAGCTTTTTGAGAGCGTCCAAGAGGGGATTGACAAAATATTGGAACAGTACCCGTCCGCGGAGGTGGTGGTCCTTGGTGACTTTAACGCTCATCACAATGAGTGGTTGAAGTCCCGGACCACCGACCTCCCAGGACGAACTGTATACAATATGGCGACGGATTATGGTCTCTCACAATTGGTTATGCAGCCCACCCGCATACCAGATATCGAGAGCCTTCCTTCCCTTCTTTGAACCCTTCTTTGCTGGACCTTCTGCTGACCACTCATCCGGACGGTTACAGGGTGGTGGTCGATGCCCCATTGGGGTCTTCTGACCACTGCCTTGTCCGTACTAGAGCCCCTGTTGTGAAACCCGATCGCTCACCAGCGAAAGGGTTTCGCAGAGTCTGGCGTTATGAGTCGGCAGATTGGGATGGGCTTCGCGAATTCTTCGCCTCCTATCCATGGGGGCCGCTTTGCTTCTCCTCTAGCGATCCCGACGTTTGTGCGGACTGCATTACGGAAACAGTGCTTCAGGGGATGGAACTATTCATCCCCAACGCCAAGTTGCCCGTTGGCGGCCGCAGTCGCCCCTGGTATAACAATACCTGTAGGGAGGCTGCGAGCTTCAAGCAGTCCGCATACCTGGCCTAGAACAGCGCCAGAGAGCGTCGGGATCCAAACGTCAAAGACGTAAGGAAGGAGTACAATGCGGCCTCCAGGTTCAGCAAAAAGGCTATTGCCGAAGCCAAGGCAGAGCATGTTGCCAGAATTGGCGAGCGACTTCAGAGCCATCCCAATGGGAGTCGAGCCTTTTGGTCGCTCGCCAAGGCTGCCCAAGGCAACTTCTGCCAGTCCAATCTCCCACCACTGCGGAAATCTGATGACAGTTTGGCCCATAGTGCAAGAGAGAAGGCTGATCTTCTGGCCGATCTCTTTGCCTCAAACTCGACTTTGGACGACGGAGGAGCCACACCACCCACCATCACGCGGTGTGAGAGTTCTCTGCCTGAGATTCGCATCACACAGCGTGCGGTCAGGCGGGAACTCCGACTCTTAGACGTCCACAAGTCGAGTGGGCCGGACGGCATCCCCGCGGTGGTGCTTAAGACGTGCGTCCCTGAGTTGACCCCCGTATTAACGCGCCTTTACCGTCTCTCCTATTCGACCAACAGGGTTCCATATTCGTGGAAGGTTGCTCATGTCCACCCGATCCCTAAAAAGGGTGACCGGTCGGACCCGTCAAATTACAGGCCTATCGCGATAACGTCCCTGCTATCTAAGGTGATGGAGCGAGTCGTCAACACACGGCTCCTACAGTACCTCGAGGAGCACCAGCTGATTAGCGACCGACAGTACGGTTTCCGTCACGGTCGCTCAGCTGGTGATCTTCTTGTGTACTTGACACACCGATGGGCAGAAGCCTTAGATAGCGGGGGAGAGGCTCTAGCTGTGAGCCTCGATATCGCGAAGGCGTTTGATAGGGTCTGGCATAGAGCCCTTCTATCGAAGCTACCATCATATGGAATCCCCGAGGGACTCTGCGAGTGGATCGCCAGTTTTTTAGATGGGAGGAGCATCAAAGTCGTCGTCGACGGTGCATGCTCCCAGGGAAGGCCCATCAATGCTGGTGTTCCACAAGGCTCGGTGCTCTCCCCAACGCTGTTCATTCTGCATATCAATGACATGTTGTCTATAGATAGCATGCATTGCTATGCAGATGACAGCACGGGTGATGCGCGGTATACCGGCCACCAGAACATCCCTCGGGTCACTGTACAGGAGAAACGGTCAATACTTGTGTCTGAAGTCGAGGCATCTCTAGGGCGAGCCTCCGAATGGGGTGTGAAGAACTTAGTTCAATTCAACCCCTCGAAGACACAAGTATGCACGTTCACTGCGAAGAAGGACGCATTTGTTATGGCGCCTCAGTTTGAAGGAGTATCTCTCCCGTTGTCCGAAAGTATTGGGATCCTCGGCGTTAATATCTCGAGCAAAGTCCAGTTTGGGAGTCATTTGGAGGACAAAGCCAAATTGGCGAGCAAAAAACTGGGTGTCCTGAACAGGGCGAAGCAGTACTTCAAACCTAAACTCCCTCCAAAGGCGGGCTGTTCGAATCGTCGATGATCCCAATCTGACGGACAACTTGGAATCGTTAGGGCAACGGAAAGACTTTGGGTCACTCTGCGTGCTCTATCGATTGTTCCATGGGGAGTGCTCCGACGAACTTCTTGATTTGGTGCCATCGTCGCCTTTTTATCATGGCACCACTCGACGCCGCTGTAGGCTTCACCCGCACTACCTGGAGCCGTTATCATCTAGAACGGTAAGGTTTCAGCGGTCATTCATCCCACGTACGTGCCGGCTCTGGGGTGAACTTCCTACAGTGGTGTTTCCTGAGCGCTATGACATGTCCTTCTTCAAACGAGGTTTAAAGAGAGCTATCCTATCAAGGTAGGCAGCGGCCTGGCTGTGCCCCTAGCATTGCCAACGTCCATGAGCGGCGGTAACCACTTACCATCAGGTGGGCCGTCTGCTCGTCTGCCACATTAGGCAATAAAAAAAAAAAAAAAAAAAAAAAAATTCATTTCATTTCACAAAAAACCTGGCACTGATGGGCTACTGCCACAGCTTCGCCTCTGATAAAGTCATGGACTACAAATTACATTTCATGATGATCAGTTAACAAATAAACAACAAGGAAACAATTAAACTCACTTTAGCTATTCATCATTATCATTTCAACCCAAAAACGTCCCACTGCTGGGCACGGGTCTCCTCCAAAGAATGTGGAGGGAATTTAGCGTACTATACCAGGCTGGCCTGACGGGTTGGTAGGGTTTATTTCGAAATTTCCTTTTCTTACAATGCTCTTGTGAGCATAAGGTCTCTTAGTCGCCTATATGGCACCCACGGGTTGAGATGGGGTAGTACGTATAACGTATACATATAATTAATTATGAGTAATTATAGACTGATACTATACCAGGCTGGCCTGACGGGTTGGTAGGGTTTATTTCGAAATTTCCTTTTCTTACAATGCTCTTGTGAGCATAAGGTCCCTTAGTCGCCTTTTACGGCACCCACGGGTTGAGATGGGGTAGTACGTATAACGTATACATATAATTAATTATGAGTAATTATAGACTGATACTATACCAGGCTGGCCTGACGGGTTGGTATATGGTTTGTTTCCAATTTTCCTTTTCTCGCAATACTCTATTCCGCATAAGGTCCCTTAGTCGCTTTTTACGTCACCCACGGGTTGAGATGGGGTAGTAACATTATGTATTCTTAATCCGTGACTACACGAACGGTTTAGCTATTGTAGATAATTATTACAATAAATATTAATATATTCTACCACATTCACACAGCGCCATCTAGTCCCAAATTAAGTAATTATGCTTGTGTTATGGGTAGGTACTAAACAACTGATATACTACTTAAATACATTTTTTTTTTGGAAATACATACATATTATAGATAAATTACACCTAGACAGAACAAATCTTTATGCTCATCACACAAACATTTGTCCTGGGTGGGGATGGGGATCGAACCCACAACCTGCGGTTTAGCAGTCAGGGTCTCTAACCAATAGACCGACAGGCCAGTCATATTACACATTATAATTCTATTAGTTGTTTAGAATACCTACATCGACTCTCCTGTTCTCATCTTCATTTTGAATCCGGGCCTTATAATCGGTTCATATGACGGCCTATCATTATAATAATAAATAAAACTGTGTCAATAACCGTACACTCACTTAAACT
The DNA here is from genome assembly GCA_905147015.1 of Laspeyria flexula. Lineage (NCBI taxonomy): Eukaryota > Metazoa > Arthropoda > Insecta > Lepidoptera > Erebidae > Laspeyria > Laspeyria flexula. The sequence continues at coordinate 2,157,368 of LR989974.1, forward strand.
GAACTTTCGTTAAACAAACTCATATTATTTCATTTCGGTACATTCAACTCGACGCGTCAGAGGACTTCAATGTAATAGTAAGTATTAAACTTCACACAATCTGTGTTGTGCCGCATTTAAATATCAAGTGCCTAGACTGTGACTTATCCATCTATACTAATATTATTAATATAAAACTGAAGAGTTTGGTTGTTTAGCTGAACGCGATAATCTCAGGAACTACTGAACCGAATTGAAAGAATTTTTTTGTGTTGGATAGCCTATTTAGGAAAGCTATATGACTGTATATAACATCACGCTACAACCAATAGGAGCTGAGTAATAGCCAAACAAAGATCCACGGGAGCAAAGCTCCGGGCTTCAGCTAATAATATATAAATACACATAAACATAGCCAAGAACGACAGCAAAATACAACTATAAAGAGTCAAATCTTTTTCTCCGAAGGGGTAGGAAGAAGTTTATTACACCCAGATTTCAAATCTAAGTTCAACTCCATGTTATTACATAGGATAGAATATACCTAGCTGTGAAATGTGGAACGAGTCTTTTTGATATTAATTTGACCCAAAAACCGAAGCAAGGTCGCCAGAATATAACTACGTTCAATGAAGTTATATTATAAAATAAATTCCATATAATTTAACCTAAAGCTGTTATCTTGCCATTCCGGATACAATTCAGCACCCTTATGCAATATTTAAACACTTAATGTAATAATATAAAATTTATTAAGTTAATTTTGGAATGTGGGGTTATCTGTTGTCTCATAAGTAAATATAATTATCTATCTATTAAATGATCCATACAAACGCTATTCTTCCGTCGAAATCGGCACAGCTCCGTGTTCGAAACGTGATTTCAAATTATTTTTGTTTTACAAAATGATAATTTTGACTATAAGTATAATGCTTTGACGGCAACACTATTACACTACAATTATCTATAATTCCTCCATTTACTTCTGATTAATTTCGTTGTGGGTGCGAAACAGTAATTTGGTTGACACTGGCCTGGCTACCATAGACGATTTTGATTTTGATAACACAAAAATTTTGTCGCTTATTATTCGAAAACCCCGATGGTGGCCAAGCCAGTGTCAGCCACACGAAACAGTACGTTAGGCATTTCGACTCTAATTTCTGCAGTGAAATAGGGCCTATAGGTACTATGTTAAATTACACCTCTAGCAATAACACATTAAAACTGCATTCAATTCAAAAGTTTTTGCGTGATATGCTTACTATGACTATGTTGAACTTTGTGGAATTTATATGTACTAGTCAAGTGACTTACCATCTGCTAACGGTGAAGGAAAACATCGTGAGGAAACACACATACCCTAGAAGTAATTCTAAGTGTATGTGTGGGCGCTACAATATATTAGTAACTATTCCAATGTAGAAAAGAAGCAGCTCATGGAATCTAACCCAAAAATATTAATAATTATTAGACTTTCGTTGGTTTTCGTCCTCAGTGTAAAATCTTTGTGTTAGCAAGGATTCATTGCTGTTATTCCTGACTTACGGTTGTTGAAGTGGTGTGTGTGTGTGTGTGTGTGTGTTGAAGTGGTGTGTGTGTGTGTGTGTGTGTGTGGATTGACCTGGTGTTGAACTGCTGAAGTCAAGAACAATCAAAATAAAATAACAATTTTGATATAAAACCCACTTTATTTTTCTTTCTATCTCCCATTAGAACCTCACTATATATCTGTACATAAAACTATAATAATATATTTACAATATACACAAAACATATACCGAATAAATACAAAAAAAAATCCTCATAATTTCGATATGTATTACAATATAAAAATTATCAAAAAATAATAAAATGTATAATAAAAAAACAGCCATGATTGATTAATCTCACAAAAAAAATATAAAAAAGAAAATAACAATCTAAACCTGTAACACACCAAAGACAATAGCCGACAGTTGAATTTAAGCGGTATAGCTTTATTAATAGGTCCCAATTTCATTTGTCGGCCATTGTCGTTTTGGCGGGTAAGGGTTAACTAATAAAACTAATTACAGTAACTGGTATTTATAATATTTCATAAATATCGAGTGAAAATGACGTATGTATAAAAAAAATGTTTCGTAGAAAAAAAAATATTATGAATACTGTCATGGTTATTAAAAATAACTCATAATATTCTAATAATCTCTAAAACGCTAATCTCTTTAACTATGTATTTAAAAAATAATAATTAATAAAACATAAAAAAAAATGTTAAACTATAAATTTATTTCATTTGTTACAAATAAAAAAATAAAAAGTTCATAAACAGTATAAAGTCTAGAACTGGTACTGTTCAGGTAAAGTTCACTTTAAGTTCAACTCTCGTACAACTTTAGTTCGAATAGTTCAACTTTAGTTCAATTAGTTCAACTTTAGTTTAAGGAGTACAATTTTAGTTTAAGGGGTGTAGTACACGAATTTAGTTCAGTTTTTTCGTAAAAGTGTATTTCAACTTCATAGAATAATTTTAATTTATTTAATATTAACTTTAGTATTTTCACTCGATACTTATGACATTTAATTTCAATTTAAAATACTTAATTCGGCTCATCACCTTACAGCCATATGCGACTTATTAATTATACTATTAATCTATATAATATATCTTTAGCAGTTCCTTAAACTTTAAATAATTTAAGTCCCATAAAATATCAGATACCGTATGGTAAGATACTAGGTACATACTTGGTCAACGCCATGAGTATCGATATTTTCACTGTTACAAATAACACAGGTAATATCTTTTTCACTGAAATATTAGAAAAGTGATGCATAACACCCATATTTCGCCAGATATACAGGGTTCTTGGTAATTCGACCCCTAAATGTATGGTCGAATTAATAGTTTCTGAGATATTGTAGATTCAAACCTATTAATTTTGGGCCATACATTCAGGGCCTACCTCGTCCTGTCCGGAATACATCGAATTACCAAGAAGCTGCCGAGCTGTTACTGTTCAAGACAGAAAAAATCAATACTATTTTAGCCCGAACCGACAATCAAATCAGGGACCTCTTGGGCAACATTTTATCTGTAACAGTGACGTTTATACTCATGGCGCGTCTACTAGAGTGGTCATGGTATTGCTAGCGAGTGCTACTACTCACTACAGTATAGAGAGAAAGATTTAATTTGTGAAATAAGGCTGTGTTTTCACTAGAGTGCAATTAGGCGAAACGAAGGATGTGTTTGTTAAGAACTTAGTGATACCCGGTAAATGAAGTGACTCTAGTTGTTTTTAACATGGCCGTATATAAGGTGACCGGACCTCCTCCCCTTAACACTTAAATATTGCAGAATGCTGGATAGCGTGATGTACTCCGTGCTACATAAAATACATTATTGTGTAAAGGCATTGGCAATCAATTGAAATCCGGGCAAAAATTAATATATCTTCCAAATTTTGACCCACTTTGTGAAAGCTATAGCTACGGTCGTGGTTCTTAACAAACAACAAACTCACAACGCAGCCTTAGCAAGATTCGAAACCTTGGCAGTGCTGAAGATTTAATAATTTTATATTTTTGTAATAGGGATGTTGCAATACATATAACAGCTCTTAATTATTTTCAATTTTACGTACTGCACGTAAAGCGACGAGCTATCAACGTCGCGTTTTTAATTATGTTTTTAACTATATTCGCGAATGCAATTATTCGTAAATTTGGCAATAGATAAACGTTATAACCTCTTCAAATAATTTTTAATTATTAAATAATTATACGTATATATTTTTAGCCTTTTTAAAAAGATATTTGGAGGACTTTAACATCCCTATTACGACCATATATTATATTGCTCTAGATTGTATATTAATATTAAAAAGTTGCACCTATTCTCAAAACACTCTATTGATAGAGGAATGAGCCCAGTAGTGGAATATTAATGGGCATAATTATATTATTTAAGCCCAGTTTCACCACAAGAAGATAGATAACGGATAAACTGTCTAGAAAGTAAGTGACAGATATTCATGTCAAAAACCTGTCAACTAAGTTTCAGATAGTAAATCAAACACTTATCTGCAAATGGTGAAACTGAGAACCTGCTATTAATATCGACATCGACGAATTCAAATTCGATAGAGCTGTCAAATCATTGAAAATGACAGCGACCATATTTAAATTTGATTATACTCTAAGGGTGAGACCACATCTGGCCGCATCGAATCACACTTTCCTATACTTCGTAACCGTCATTTACTAGACCATGACAGAGAGTGATAGCCAAGCGCCTCGTTGATTCTACCGCGTGCGGTCGCACACTCGCTCTCTTTCTCGCTCTACTAAATGACCGTTTTAAATATCAGAAAAGGATAGAAGTATAGGAAAGTGCGATTCGGAACGGCCAGATGTGGTCCACCCCAAGTCAGTCCCAAGTCGATATTGAAATTCATAGGAGGATCTTAGGATTTTATTCTCATATTTTGATAAAAATATCACTGAAATAATGGAACTAAGACAACCAGTATCTAGATTACTTCACTGTTGGTCAGTGGTCCGAGGGTACGGAGTCAGGAGTACTGGAGCTGGTGATGCTGGGCAGTGCTGTGACAGCGGTGGTGATGGCTGGGGCATCCTTCTCCAATGGCCTGAACGACCAGTTGCCAGCACCGTCGAATTCCAGCACGTGGGTGTGGTATTTCCTGAGAAGAGAAGATAGGAGATTATTATACTGATATAATTTTTTATAATAAGGAGAGAGCCTGAAAATTGCTCGCACGGGTCTCTGTCTCATACTCTCACTTAGTTTTAATTTCTCTTGGCATATACATAGGCCTTCTATGTCCAACAATAAACGTGTTTCAGCTTATGATAATCATGATAATTGAAATATATTGCAACTAGTATAATAAAATAATGTAGTTAGTATGTGTAAGGTTGCGGGTGGCCGTTGGTAGAGGATGGCCGTGGCCGTTGGTTGCGGGTGGCCGTTGGTTTCAGGTGACACAAAGTCGCTCGCTGTGGCAGAAATTAGGTGAGACCTATGTCCAGCAGTTGAGGTCGTTGGGTATATGATGTTGATGATACTAACCACACGCTGGGCCTATGTGTGATGGACAGGAGCGTGATGCCTTCCTTGACAGCCTCCTCGTACATCACCACCTCCGTCTCCATGGATACAGCGCTCGTGCACTCGTCCAGTAGTGCGTATACCGGCCTGTAAGCAAAAAATCACCTTGCATTATAAATACACGGGGGATTTTTTAAATGAACTGGTGATTTTTAATTAACAAGGTGATTTTGTAATATGCAGGGTGATTTTTAAATAGGAAAGATGATTTTTGAAGTGTATATATATATGGTAAATAAATAGCGCTTATTCTTTGAGAACTATATTGTCGTTATAGTTATTTTCGTGGTTTTTTTTATTGATAATTGCCATTGTTCTCTCCAAAAGCCACACAAATATTTGGCTTCTGAGTCAGGCTAATTCTTTATGACCTTGGATACCTTTTGTTATATTTATATAAATTTTGTTATTTCATAAGACACTTTAAAATTTACTGCAAGGGGTATTTTATTCGTATTTACTTCTAGCTGACCTCGTTCTGTCTATTGACAGCTAAGACCAGTTTATATGTAAAAAAAAAGAAAAACGTTATTAGTGTATTTTTTTTTTTTTTTTTCTCAGCATAAAATTAGGCGAAGTCGTTCTCTTTTATTTTATTGACTCTTTTTATTTCGACATCATTCATTTATGTATGCAAAATTATATAATTCATGTAAAATAACTGACCTGTGGTAGAACATCCTAGCCATGGCCATCCTCTGCTTCTCCCCCCCAGAGAGCGTGCTCCTCCAGTCCCTTACGGCGCGCAGTCCCCCGTGGCGGGCGGCGCACGTGTCGAGGCGGACAGTCTTCAGAATGTGCGAGGCGCGGCGCTCCGACGCGGCGTCGCCCTCCGACACGCGGGACGGGTACGTCACTTGGTCGATCAGGGACCCCATGGACATGTAAGGTCTGGGATACACGAACAAAATGTTACAATTATTTGTTACCAGCTTCCGCCCGCTGCTTTGCCCGCGTGGTATGTATTTTATACCTATAAAACTTCCTCTTAAATCAGTCTATCTATTATAAAAAATCGCATCAAAATCCGTTGCATTATTAAACATTTAAGCATACATAGGGACGGACAGACAGCGACAGCGACTTTGTTTTATACTATGTAGTGATAATCAATAGAAGTCATAAACAAAATAAATTTAATATAAATAACAAAGAAATAGAAGAGGTTAAGGAGAATACTAATACTAAAGATAATTGCAGAATCAGTGATGGCTAACATTTATTGATGAACGTGCCATACTTTATTAAACCAATATATACAGGTTGGTATTTTGTTATGCCACTTGGCCCTCTAGACAAGTGGCAATCGATTCGATCTATCTAATCTATCGATATGTCAACTTAGTACATTGATCACGTGACATAGTTTATGTCAAGAAAGTGTTCATTCAAATGTATTGAAGTGACATGTCGTTTAGAATAGACAGATTGAAGCGATTGCCACTAGTCTAGGGAGGCTGGGGCTGTACTTTCCGTACTTGAAATACTAGAGATAGTTCATTTTACTAAAAGAAAACATTCCTTTTTTTAAAAAAAGAAACAAACCTGCATTCAGATATTTTCGGAAATTCCTTGCCATTCCCTGGAATCGAACCAGCTAAAATCCCAAAAAATAACACCCTGTACTTTTATAGCCTTGATCGATAGGGTCAATCATAAGAATTGAATCTCTCTAAGAGTAAAATTATCTATCTCTAGTATTTAGAGTACTTTCCCTCCAGGTGGCATTACAAAATTCCACCCTGTACATAGAATTTAATAAAAACCGTACCTCTGCGGTATATAGAACATGATGGGGCGCGAGGTGCAGAAGCCGGTGTCGGCCAGGTTGGTCTCGTCGGCGCAGTGCGAGCAGGCGCAGGGCCGCGGCACGTGCAGCTCGCCGCCGAACACCGGCCACAGACCAGACACTATGCGGAACAGGCTGCGACAAACCACAACATTATAGCGTTACATTTTACGTTACCGTCTTGTTCTTCTTATAGTGTCGACAGCAAATCGTTTAAACATTCGTAATCATTCGTCATTTCAACCCATAAACCTCCCACTGCTGGGTACGGGTCAAGTTGGAGTCATCAGAAAGACGGTCAGACCTCATGGTAGTGTAACTGGAGAAAGTGTTAGTTGTTCTTACCATTATAGTCAAGAAGAGCGCACAAAAGGTAGTTAACGGTACCAATAACCGAAATACTCTGGTGTATCATGAGGTAGACATCTTGATAGTGCAATCTTTTGAACTTTCGCGACTTGTACATATATTAAATTATTTTTTAGCGGGTGTAGACCCGTGTCTATATAATGTGAATATACATTATTAACATATTTTCAAAGAAAATAGGGCTCAAACATTTGAATACTATACTTTTTTTACCATGACTATGAAAAAAAATTTTTTCTACAAAATTTACACAAATAACTTTTGAATTTGTAACAGCAAACTAACGTATACTTAATAAGGAGTATGTAAAAAAAAATCGTGGCAAAATCTGTCTAAAGAGTTGTCGATTTTCATAATTTTCAAAAAACAATTTTTTATGACAGAACCATATGACTTGGATTTTTGTTTATATTTTTCTCAGAACAGGTACAGCCTATACCATCGCCCGGTAGCCGCTTGACGTTGAGTTTCGGGACACCCTGTATAGCAGTCAGCCCGTGACCACGGTCGGTGTAAGTCGGTGTAGCTCTACTAGACTCCTACATGATAGTATATTTTGCACAGCCATACGCATATATAACAAACTTCCAACAGACATAACAAACGTCACAGTCATAAATCGCTTAAAAAATAAATTGCATAATTTCTTAATTGACAAATGTTACTACACCTTAAATGACTTCTTGACTGACATACTATAATTATTCCCAACAATCTTACTACTTACAAATCTGACATTTTGTGTTGAAGTGCCCTCGTATTTTATAAGACGTTTGTAAAAAAAATTAAAATTATGTTATACTTATTATGCATGAAAACTTATTATTGTATGCCTTTTAGGCGGAACATTGAGGACTATTTATAATCTTCAACAACTTTTGTATGCACCAATGACCACAATAAATAAATTGATTGATTAATTGTAAATCGATCGAAACGTCGGGCAAAATAAATAAGGTATTTCATATTCCTTAAATATAAAACGTGACGTAGACCCGCTATATAATAATTTGATATCTTGATAGTGCAGTCAAATGTTGATCCTAACACATTGGTAAGCCGATGATCTCATTCAACAGCTGTGATTGGCGTACTAAGTCAATTGCGCCATATTGCCGGGCTGTGATTGGTCGATATTCGTCCATTCGCTCTGCTATCTAATTTAGCAGAATCGGCCCCCAGCCCAATGACGTCCACTGCGAGCGATTTTGTTGATCGGATTAGCAAAGAAATAAAAAGTTGAACGTTGTTGGTACCTTTCCGTGGCTTCTAATAAATCTCTCAAGTAATTTATTACGATTCTAAGCGTGATAACGAGTTTATTACAATTTTGGTAATATGCATACCTAGATTTGCCGCAACCGTTAGGTCCAACTATGAGCAGGTGCGTGCCGGGCGCGATGTCGAGCGTGACTCCGCCGGCGACTACGTCACACGCCGGCGTCACGATGGGCACGCCGCGCAGTCTTATCGACAGGTCCGACGTGTACAGGATCTTGCCTACAAACGAACAGCATTTATTATAATTGTGACAGTCATCTTTGTGGTCATTGTCACAGTTACCGTAATCGACATTGTCATCTTTACAGTCATTGTCACATTTACCGTTATTGTTTTCATCACCATCGCATTTTCAACGATCTCCAAAGTTTTTAAGCAACAGTATAGTTAGTGTACAAACCCTGCGGCACAGGCCTGTTGTCCTTGAAGGTGACCTGGAAGGCGGCGTGGTGCTGCGCCACGTGCACGTCCCGCACACACTTGCCGCGCGCCACCTCGCCGAACACCACCAACATGTCCGACACGCGCGTCGCGTACCCCGCCAGGGTCACCACCTCCTGTTGGTACCATATACACGGTTAATATTCGATAGAACATCGGTTAAGATGGATTTATAACTACAGACAACTACCGTGTCAGACAAAAAATATTCTTTTATAAATTGTCTATAGACCCATTTTATCAACCGTAACGTAACGGCCGGACAGACGCTGACAGACAAATTCTATAGAAAATCTTATTTTGTCTGACACGTCACGCATCTGACACATTCAATGTCTGTAATATATAGATAATATAGATACGTATAATATATATATATAATAGATAGATAATATATATACGTAACTTATGCGTCTCAGATAAAAAAAAATCAAAATGCCGCAAAAGTTGTTTTTATTAATTCATCTCTCACTGGCAATAAACTAAAAAAATCAGACAAGTATAAAACCATTAATAACCTTGTAGCTGGACATGAGCCTCTCGATGGCGTCAGCGGCCGAGTTGAGCAGGTTCCTCGATGTGGTCATGTACTCTGTTCTATCACTTATACTCTTACTTGTGCCTGAAAACATATAAATAGTGTTTTACTAAGGCGCCGCCGAAGGGGGGACATGACCTCCCCCCTCACCCCATATTGTACAAGTCATATATTCTACCATATATATATATATATATAATATTAATATATATTATTGAAAATAAACACATAACCTCCTTTGCGTCACGCAGTCGGGTAAATACAAAATACACATAAACGTACCATCATCCTTAGTGCCGGTGAGTATAGGCAGCGCCAACATGATCATGCCGGTGCCAGACCACACGTACTTCATGAAGAACTGCTCCAGCATCACGTACCACAGCTTCTTGTTGAAGACAGACGTCATCTGCGTCACCAGCTCCTTGTATGCTGACTGCAGCTGACCTAATTCCACCTAGAAGGTAACGAGTAAAACATAGAGTTTTTAAACAATAACTAAAACTGTATTAAAAATACATATTATTATACTATACGTTTAAGTATTTTTTAAGAGGGTTCATACAAAGGAATGGCGACGTCGCAAATTAGTGTCATTTCGATTTTTGTTATTTAAATCTAAACATAACGTAACATTTACGCCTTTTTCCCCGAAGTGGTAGGCAGAGGTGTTTGACACCCACATTTCGCCAGCTATGTTTGGTCCCATGAAATAGGGGGCGAGGCTATTGTCATCAACCGGGAACATTTTCCATGATAGAAAACCCAATACCATTTTCACCCGACCCGGGAATCGAACCCGGGACCTCTTGCACAGCAGTCGCATACACTTCCCGCTGCGCCACCGAGGCAGAGGCAGCAAAAAAAATAGCTCCGAATAAATAGTAAAAACCGAAAACCGAGAAATACGACACTAAATTGCAACATTGCCTCTGTATGAACCCTCTTAATGTTTTTATTTAGTTTCTAATCGCTTTTGTAACAAAAATAATAATAAAATATTTCCTTTCCCTCCTCACCTTATGACCGCCATAGAAGGCAACTTCCTCCGCATGAGCGATGAGTCGTGAATGCACGTGCCTCAAGTTGGCCTTCATACGGGCCTCTTCACCTGCCAGGGCACCGAACCTTGGACTCAGCATCCTCAGCAACTGTCCAGTCACACAGATCACTACTGTTGCTATGCCGGGACCTGAAATAAACGTATGTTTTTTTAAATAAATAATTCTGTATACGATACGGATACATTATGTAGAGAATACACACCGAAAAAAAAATTTATTATTATTCAAAATAGCTCGCAGTGGCGGTAATTAGGTGAGGCCCCGTGAGGCTTATGTCCAGCAGTGGGCGTCACTGGTCTTATATGATGATGATACACCGTGCAATATACAAACTTTGTCTAGACTAGGTCATAGTAACCATTTACAATACATCTAGCCATACTGAACAAAAAAAAAAAATTATAATGAAATCAAGTATTCCTCGTTTAGTCTATCAGACTGATATCATCATTAATTAATTACTTGGAACGTTGTGAGAGCTGGAGTCCGTAGTAGGTTCGAGACCTGTATGACGGATCTCCAGGCCCTCTTCTTTATAGGGTACACTCAGACACTTAATACCTAGTCAGTTAGAGACCGTAATTATTATATTTGTTACTTAATTATCATTGTTGGAGGTGTAACTTATTCTATGTTGCAGAGTTATATTATATAAACTGCATGTGTGTGTGTGTGTGCGTGAGGGTGTGTGTATGTGTGTGTGTGCGTGTCTGTGGATTATTTTAGAGTATGCATAATGTCTTCTGTTTGTATATAACTTAGGGTTAGTAGCCACTTTGTGACAGTTTTTTTGCACTCTAATTTACATTTGGGGTTTTTTTCATTATAATCCATAAACGTCCCACTGCTGGGCACGGGTCTCCTCCAAAAATTGTGGAGGGGTATTTATACTATACAGAGAGTAGCATAGTTTTAGTAGAGTAGGACGCCCTCCAGCTAGATGGTCCGACGACCTAAAAAAGGTCGCTGGGTCTGACTGGATGCGGAAGTCGGGGAAGGGGCGGAGAAGGACAGAGTGCTATGGCGCGTCTTAGGAGAGGCCTACGTTCAGCAGTGGACTGCAATAGGCTGAGATGATGATGATGATGATACCATACAGGCCAGACAGACGGGTTGGTTTTGTTTCAAATTCAATGTATGTTTAGAAAGTAGTTTATAGACAACTTTGATATTGTATTAGGTTTTAGTATCTGTAAGAATAGTTGTAAATAAACATACATGAAACAGCATCACGCCTTTTTCCCCGAAGTGATAGGCAGAGGTGTTTCACACCCACATTTCGCCAGCTATGTTTGGTCCCATGAAATAGGGGGCGAGCCTATTGTCATCAACCGGGAACATTTGTTTACCAAACTCCGGGAAAATCTTAATAATGGAATTTCATGATAGAAAAACCCAATACCATTTTCACCCGACCCGGGAATCGAACCCGGGACCTCTTGCACAGCAGTCGTATACACTTCCCGCTGCGCCACCGAGGCAGTCACTAAATTAATTAATTAATTTTCCTTTTCTCGCAGTCTTCTTGTTTATATAAGGTTTACCCCCTTAGTCGCCTTTTACGACACCCACGGATTGAAATGGGGTAGTGACATTATGTATTCTTAATCCGTCACTACAGGGACATCAGTTTGATATCATCACCATCATCATCATATCAGCCCAACGACGTCCACTGTTGAACATAGGCCTCACCTAATTTCCGCCACAGCGAGCGATTTTGTGCCGCCCGCATCCAACGGCCACCCGCAACCTTCACTAGGTCATCGGTCCAAAAATGTGAAATACTAACCAACAAATATGTTGCCCTTCATCTTGTTGGAGTAGCTAGCGAGCGTGAGCACGATGAGGAGCAGGTCGAACAGTGGCTTCGTCAGCGAACTGTACAGGTGCGCCACCGACTGGGTGAACACTGACACGTCTTCTGTTAGCCTGAATAACAAAATAACATCAATATTAATTAATATTATACAACGGTATCTTTAAAACGGCTCTATTTCTTTTATCTATATTAATATTATAAAGAGATATGACGCTCTCGGGATATACTGAACCGATTTTCAAAATTCTTTTAGTTTGTATAGCCCATTTATCGAGGAAGGTTATAGGCTATATAATATAACGCTACGGCTAATAGGAACTGAGCAGTGACCAAATAAAGGACGACGGGAGCGAAGCCTCGCGTGACTTCTAGTCTATTATAAAAAGATTCACTTCAGAAACTGTACTTTGATGCTGTTTTCTTTTAAAGAATTTCCAGGTGTTGTGTTGTTGTAAACGCTCACAAAAAATAACAAAACGCTAATAATGATATTTTGTAGATAGTAAGTACCTGTAATCTATAAATAATAATTCAAATCGGTCACCCCCTATATTGAATATTATAATGTACAGTAACTGTTACAAAATTAGGTCTAAGTAGAATATTTTATTAATAATAGTCAGTAGATTTATTAAAAACTTTAGTAGAACTATTACAACTAATTTAGACCAAACCAAAGAGTAACATGCACTCAAAACATTAAGGCAATATCACATCTATCACCTATAGAAATAAAGCTCACATTTAAATTCAACTTACCTATGATCAGCATTCTCAATCCTGGCATCTAAGTTAGCGACTCTGTAATAAGTTTGGTTCTTGAAGTACAGGTCATAAGCATGGTTGACGAGCCTGGTGCGGAAGGCCAGGGCCAGGCGGGACTCCAGGTATCTGATCATGGAGTTGATGAAGGTGGCAGGTATAGCGATGCCGAACCACTGCATGAGTAACGCCGCGAATCGACGCATGTCTTTCTGGACTATGTGTTTGACTGAAATTTAAAATTCTGGTTAGGCATAGACTTATAAAATACGAAACGAAAAGAATACAAAACGACACAAAATATGTAACAATCAAGACGTTTATTTTTCCCAGTTCAACTGTCAGCCCCTTTCCCCTTCTCCCAATGAGTTCTGGATACCACTACTCAAAGTAAAAATACTAAGGAAATACTTTTATTATCAGAACTTACAGAAGAAGCAGAACGATACCCAATTGAATTGCTCAATAATTGTAGAAGGCACAGTGATCAATAGGTGTAGAAGAGTAAACAATAGACCATAAATGTAGTTTGCGAACTAGAGGCTTAAGAGCGTCTTATTTAAAAAAATGCTCGCTTGCAAACACAAGGACGAGCGGCACAACACTAACTTTACTGTGGCCTTTATATAGTTATATACTTAAACAAATATGTCTGGCACTGAGAAGGCACACTATTACTAAACCATTTAGCAATGTTTGCGTGAAACAGTAAAAAAACATCCAATAATCCACATAAAAGAAAAGAACCCAAATTGGAATAAGTCGCCAATAAGAGTGGGTCTCTAAACATTAATTATACAGGACTAGAAGTCAGACCAATGAGTGGCTTATTGTGTATTGAAACAGATTGCCGCTATGCAGTAAACTCAGAAATGAAAAAAATAATAATCCACACAAACTTTAGAATTTTTAGATCACTAATAGTTTGGTAAAAGTCTAGAAAGCGTTACAAATCAAACAAACAGAGTACTTCGCATTTATAGTATTAGTAGAATAGAATAAAACTCACCGATAGAACCTTCTAGAGAAGCCACATAAATTGACAAGAAAGTTCTGGTGAACAGACACAACGTATGTACAGAGAGAAGGGCTACTTCGTGACTCCTTACTCCTGGCACCATGATCTTGGCTAGTGAGATGAGCTGCTTCAAGAACTCCAGGTTAAGACCAGGTATATGCTCCTCAATAGACTGGGTTTCATCTGCATCTTCCTGGAAAGACAAATGTTTGGTATAAGAATAATTCTTATAATTAAGTTCTAAACTTTCAATTATTTTAATCTTAGATTACAAAAAACTTTCAGTTAGGATGTATTTCTAATTAAAAATCTTTTGTAACTAAAGATTTAAATAGTTGTTGGAAAAAATCATATATAACAAAAGCAGCTGTTTCATGAGTTCAATGGTCCATACAATGTGAAATAAATACTCACGGACCTCTATAATACATAATTGTTATTAAGAAGTCACCGATTTTTGTTTGGTCGGGTGAAAATGGTATTTGGCTTTTGAGATTTTCCCGGAGTTCGGTAAACAAATGTTCCCGGTAGATGACAATAGGCTCGCCTATATCATTCGCCCTATTTCATACGACCAAACATAGCTGGCAAAATGTGGGTGTACACCTCTGACTACCTCTTCAGAGAAAAAGGCGTGATGCTATCTTATGTTTCTGATTTTTGTTTTCGGGTCTGTTTTAGGTCACACTAGTATAAAACATAAATAATTCATTATACCAAAGCTAGCCATTGCTAATAAATAGATGTTCCCTAAATTCTGTCGTTTTGTTCTAATTTTATGTCCAGTATAGAATAGATATTACATTATTAAAACAGTTCTGCATAACTGGTATAGATAGAATCTATTTATAATGCTGCGTATAATAACTTTACACGATAATATTGTCTAAATAGCCAAACTTATATAATGATTTCTTTTTACTAAAATTTTCCATACAAAACAGGTACTGATGACAAAACGTTTCATATCATTAAAACAACGCAGGACTGGCCTGTTGGTTTAGTGGTTAGTGACCCTGACTGCTAAGCCGGAGGTCGTGGGTTCGATTCCCACCCAGGACAAATCTTTGTGTGATGAACATAAAGGTTTGTTCTGTGTCTGGGTGTAATTTATCTATAATATGTATGTATTTACAAAAAAAAATGTATTTAAGTAGTATATCAGTTGTTTAGTACCCATAACACAAGTAAATATAATTGCTTACTTTGGGACTAGATGGCGCTGTGTGAATGTGGTAGAATATTATTATTATAACGTGATTGTTATAGAAATGGATCAATAATGTATTAAATTAATGAAATTACGTAACTTTGTTGAATTTGATAAAAAGCTCTACATATTATAAAAGGTCCAACGCCACGTCTGTCTTGATTTGAAAAATTCTTTTAGTGTTGGATAGTCAATTTATCCCTTTGCACGGGTACTATTTATTGTGATTTTCATAAAAAATACCATTTGAAATACAGATTTACCCCCCTTATTTTAATGACGACTAATAAGTTTTCATTCATTGAGCGACACTCATTGTTAAGATAATTGACACTTATTAACATATTACTAGCATAATATTTTTATTTATTATTCCTCATTATTTAAATAAGTTCTCAAAAAAATACATTTTTAAATATAAAAATACAAACATTTGGAGACCCACCGGTATCGGGTACAGGGACCAAGCTACCGGTGGTTAGGTCTCCAGAGAGAGGAACCTCCTCACAAAGCGAACCTTGTCCAGAAGTACTGCCTTCTGCACCTATCATTATTATTATCATTTATCATCGATTTATTATTATAATATAATATAATAATATAATATTCTACCACATTCACACAGCGCCATCTAGTCCCAAAGTAAGCAATTATATTTGCTTTTTTATTATTATTATTATCATTATTATAGCCTCTTTATTTCCATAATTATTTATAAATTAAATTAAAAATTCATATTGTTATTAATAAGCACATAATTATGTGCATGCATTAAATTGACATAGGATTAGAAACTTAAGGAAGGCCTTTGCTCAGCAGTGGGACAATATAGGCTAAATTAAAAAAATACAATGAAATGAAATATTTTAATTAAAATCTCTTTTCATTCATATCTTACTAAAACATTAAAAATGAAGAGTTTGTTAATTTGCTTTGCACTAAAACGCATGAACTGCTTATTCAAATTGAAAAATTCTTTCACAATTGAATAGCTCTTTTATCAAGGAAGGCTGTAGGCAATATAACATCTCGCTAAGACTTATAGGAGCTGTATAGTGGCCACACTAAGATCCGGCAACAGCTAGTATTACTTATATTTTCTCACGGCTATACATTGATAGAACATAGAAAGTCAGTGTCGTGGGAACAATCACGTGACATAATCGAAATGGAAGTTTACACGTGACGATATACTCAGAGCCTAATTAACGATGGCCATGAATGTCAAGGAATATCAGATACATTGAACAATGACGATTGTTTCAAAATAACCGCCGCAGAATATGTCGCGGATTTATCAATTGCAAATTAAGTAGGTGATGGAAGGGTTTAACTAACAAGAGGCTGGAGACAACAGCGTAGACTGACGTACCACTGAGTTGTAAATTGTAATGTATAATGAGACTTCGAACCTGAATCTGAGCCGTCGGAATACTCCCGGAACGTAATCTTTTTTTAATCTTATAACAATTTTTAGGGATCCGTACCTCAAAAGCCAAAAAACGGAATCCTTATAGGATCACTCCGTTGACCGTCTGTCTACCTGTCAAGAATATTTTTCTCAAGAACGCACTGTGGTGCACCTTAACTATAACTATCCTGTTAGCTACTTGTTTTACCTTAAATAAAAAAATACATGTCCGTACGGAACCCTCAGTGCGCGAATCCGACTCGCACTTGACCGGTTTTTTTTTGCTGCATAATAGATTAACATATACTGATTGTGATGTGAAAACAAGCTACTTTAGTACTATATTATTATTATAACACGACGTTAGTAAACAAAGTTACAACATTTTTTGTAGCTTGATCGTAAATAACATTATAGTAGCGATAGGTTTTCGATAAGCAAATAATATGCAGAAACATTATTTCAGTGTCATGTATTTTAAAATTTGGATTTTATGAAAAAGTTAGTAATAGTACCAAATTACATTTTGTGTCCATTACATCACTGGATCAAGATATCTTTTTTTATTTATTATAAAATTTGCCAACCCTGTAATTATACGTCCTCAGTGTTTATCTATTTCGCGAAATCCTCTAACCTCGAGCAATTTAATCGAGTGTTTTAAAAATTTATCTACTCAAATGTGTACAAGATGATGACAGCCTCTTTTGATTCACTGACTATTTTATTGTTTTTTTATCTTACTGTTTTGTTATTTTACTTTATGTCATTTATGTATTTCATTACCTACTCCTACTAATTAAAAGACATTTGTTTTTTTTGTATTCTTTATATATAAAAAACAAATGTTTAAAACTAAACTAAAAATTAAAACAAAAGAGTATAAAAAACAATTAAATGATTAAATCTAAATAATATGCGGCCAGTGTCACAAAAAA
The DNA here is from genome assembly GCA_905147015.1 of Laspeyria flexula. Taxonomy (NCBI): domain Eukaryota; kingdom Metazoa; phylum Arthropoda; class Insecta; order Lepidoptera; family Erebidae; genus Laspeyria; species Laspeyria flexula. The sequence goes on from LR989974.1 coordinate 2,175,109, forward strand.
TGACGTCATGTCATAATTTAACAGATTAAAAATGTACTTATAAATTAATTTATTTCACATGTTAAGTTTTAATTAAAGAATTAAGCGCGGATGGACAACAGCTGTGAAATTAGTACTAGAAAAAATATTATTTTGTCTGAAACGTTCGAAACGAAGGTACAGGTCGCGCCACAAGTTATGATCGCTCTATTTTAGTGGTGGGGATCTACACATGTGTACACTGTACTTTTTGAACACGTCCAATGTGTGCTAAGCGCGGGAGTTTAGCAGCGACTGATTGTCCAATCGCGTGCAAGAGCTGGCTCTGATTGTCCAATTGCGTCCAAGAGCTTGCTCGGCGCGTGCTCCCCTACCCGTGTTACCAAACAGACCTAAAAATGCGTTCTGCGCAGAAATTGGCACCGCTCAACTCAACCGCTAACTCGTGGCGCGACCTATACGTTCCGTTTCAGAAGAAATTAACGCAGGTTTAGGCGTACGACGCAATGGCGCCGGTACGACGGTAGTTCATTATAATATTATATACTTACAATATGTTGTTTATTGTCCGTGTCTGCGTCCCCCCGACACAAAGCACATTGCTCAGCTCCACACCGACCTCCGCAAGTGTCCCCGTTGGCTGTGTTCTCGTCCACTGTCTGTAGCTTGCCATTTTTCGTCACCTGAAATCGTTTATTAATTCGTTAACTAAAGTAGCCTGATATGTAAGAGCACTTGATAGTGATTATCTTGTGACGCCATGTTGTGTGTTGCCAGTAAATTTTAACTTAAAAAATCTTTTTTTAATTCCCTCTGATATGTTATATAGTTTTTAAATTTATTTACCTACTTGATGCTTGTTCAAGTTTTATTTTAATCTAGATTGCCCGTAAAATTTTATGACCAATGTGTGCGAGAGCGGTGGTAAAATAACACACATTAAATTCATCCTATTGAATTTTGATACTTATCAAACCTCATAATATCACATCATATTGATTTGAAATAGCTATAATAATCAATCAGTAGAAAATCACATTCCTAGAGAAAAGAGTACAAAGACGATCGACTCCAGGCAATTTTTAACCTTATATTTATAAACAGAAGATGTTAATTGCTCTCAATTTATTTATGTTTTAAATTGGCATTGTCTTGAATAGCCGGAAACGGCAACTTCCGACCTTAGTTAATAACAAAATAGCGAAATGTAGAAAAAAGGAAGTAAAGGCTTTACCTTGAAGTAGAACATCTAAAAGGCTAAAAATAATAATAAACAGCAACATACGTGGGCGAAATCGACATTCTAAAAATGAACTGAGGAAACATACGTTTATAGAAGTAGTTTTTAAATTTAAATCATATTATATACCTACATATTGTATAAAATATACAAAAAATGATAATATCTTCTTGGTCAATTGGACACGGTGGCTAATCAAGGGACTATACTGGGGCCGAATTAAATGTAGAATGTTTGTAAACAAATGACTGTCAATTGTATTTTAAGATTTAATTTATACTTAGATCAATATTATCATCATCATTTCAACTCATAATCGTTTGTTTCGAATTTTCCTTTTCTCGCAGTGCTCTTGTCTGCATATCGTAACCCTTAGTCGCCTTTTACGACACCCATGGGCTGAGATAGGGTAGTGATATTATGTATTCTTAATCCATCACTACACGGATAATTCTGAATCCGTCACACACTAATAATATAATTTATACTCATATTATAAAGCTGTAAGTACATTATGTAAAGTACCAAATCTAAAAACTAGTAAAGAAAAGTAAGAAACTAAAGAGAATACTAACCTTATAATTATTATTATTGTTGCATGGCTGCGTTTGTTTCTTCTCCCTGGTTCCGTACACAGCACAAGCGGCTAAGGCCACGCCCACCCCCACTCCCAACGCTATCGAGGGCTGCACCCTCGACGCCTGCTCACGAATCTTGGTCAAAATCGCCGGCATTTTTGTATTTCACTGACACTTTGACACTGTGATCATTTATACTTAACTATAGAGATCGATCACTTAAACTTAAATCACAGTAAGTATTTAATAATTAAAATAGTCGCTTGTGTCACGTCATTGAAGCAATGTCTCCTCGTCCATTTTCCTGTAACAATGAGAGAAAATAAATTAATTGATGGTATCGAAGGTTCTAGAACACAAGGAAGTTTCGTTTTGACAGGTTAACATAAAGGGTTATTTTTGTGAACTGGCAAAAGTGCAAAACATGGTAATTTCACCAGCTGTGGTTATTTCAGTAACGTAATTTGCTCTAGATGAGCTCCAACTCAAAATTCGTAAAGGGGCCAAGCAGCGAAACCGAGGATTAAAATTTTATATTAAAATTGTTGTTGCGCTAGAGAAGGAAAACTCCAAACAAAACCGTATACCAACCCGTCTGGCCAGCGCGGTAACGATAGGCTAACTACCATCTATTTAGGTGAGACCTATGTCCTGCAGTGGACGTCAATGGGTTGATTTGATGATGATGATGATAAGTTGCTTACCGAAGCAGTAAAAAATCCTTATCATCATCATCATTATCAGCTCAATGACATCCACTGCTGGACATACGCCTCACCTAATATACGCCATAGCGAGCGGTTTGGAAGTACTACTATTTTGAATTACTTTGCTTTAATTGCAAACTTGTTATCTTAATATAGAGTCTATTGTGCTTGCAGCGGCTCTCGGGGTTAATTGATATAACGAACACAATTAAAATCTGTATTTAAGTAAACCAGTGAACGTACAATTTTCTTATATGGCAAATTACGCAATGACTCACAATTCACACGTAGGTAATCATAATTATCAATCCAAATGAATTTAAAAACCCCCAATGTTTGTCTTAATAAGAATATTATTTAAACTCAAAAGTAATGATATTGGCTTACGTAGGCGAGAGAACAATTTCTTCTTAGGTAACTGGTTACAAAACACAGTTACCAGTGCAGCCAAAAGGCAAATTTTGGCCGGAACAACTAACGCATCAGTACATGCTTCAGTTCGCCACCGATGGCATTTGATCCCGTTCGTGAATTAATCAGAACCTTTATGTAGTTTTTCTTTTATTTTTAAAAATCAAGATTGATCACCTGATATTAATTATTGTTGATGAGTTGTAGATGATATCATAGCAATATAAAATTTAAGGTCAAGTCTCATATAATTTTGTTATTATCCAAAAATCTTAAATGTTACAGGTACCACAAAATTTTAAATTTATGATAGCTACTGCGAAATGTCAAATTTTATATATATTTTATAAAATATACAGGGGTCAAATTACTTACACACTTTAAATGATATTTTGCTGTCTGCGTATTTGATTGTTATTAGTACCCTAAACAACGACAAGATTAGTGTTTTATGGCAAAAATTAAAAATTAAATCCACTCAGTACAGGACCAAGATCAGTTCCTTTAAGTACACCTTTAAAAATTACATTATATACAACAAAAATTTAATTATTTTGACCTGTTTAATATTATACGAGATCATTATATATGATACCATTAAGAAAGGTTAATAAACTGCTTTCAAAGCGTTGAGGATTAACAAAGTAAATGTGAATGAACTAAACCAACGCATTGTGACAATCGTTGAACTCAACATAAAGATAAATAAACTATGAACAGCCTTGAAGTAACAATAGAAACTATTTGTAAGGTAATCTAAGTGGCCATGAGACTATGTCCCGCTGAATGTTGTGGTGAACTTAATCATAGAAACGTGAACATTTTTATCTGAAGCAGTAAACAGCTAGGTTTTGTTCCGAATTTTCGAGTAGTGTTTTTTTATACCACGACCTCAGACCAACAAAAAAGTAAAGACGGAGCATCACGAACATCAAAATGAAGCCACCTGTTTGTCTATGTGTTTGTTGGCAGGGTTGCCACTTGTTAAACATTTTCCCTATAATTTGGGAAATCATATTATGTGTGTGGGATAAGTATGTATATTGTACGAGTAAGATATTGTTGTGTATGTATTGTATCTCAATTGTTTAGAAACTTCTATTGCGTATAAAAACTTCATACATTCATAATCCGGTTCGCATAAAACAGTAGGAATAACATATTTAACATTCACAGATATTTTACCACAGGCCTGTATTAAATCAGACCTCTAGCAACACATTGGTGAAATTTATTTATAAATTGTAGGTCATCAAACATAGGTGAAATTATACGCGTACATGCCGTACATTTATAGAGACAGATAGGCAGACAGACAATTTTGGCTCCTATTGCCCTAAAAAGACCTATACTTTTTCTTTAAGATCTATAATGTACAGACATCAGCCTGTTACATATATTAAGATAATTTATAAATTTTATTACGTTTCATCCCCAATTTCACCCTTCCAAAGCCACCCTTGTCAAAAATATTGATGAGGGTATTTTATATTTTGATAGTAGTACCGCAAAACTAATTTTCAAACCTATAAGTTAAAAGACAAAGAAGTTTCATACAATCGTTTTTATCCCTTTTCACCCCCTTAGGGGTTGAATTTTAAAGAACCCTTTCCTAGTACACTTCTAGACATTAAGACAAACACACCCTCCAAATTTCAAGTCGCTACGACCAGCGGTTTAGGCTGTGCGTTGTCTGTCAGTCAGTCAGGACAAAGCCTTATAATATGTATGGATGGATGTTAGTAAAATAAAATAAAATCACTGATTTTGAAAAAAAAAATTACCTATTTTTACCCTTGTAGACACAACGCTGTAAGTAGTATTATTGTCAAAATAAAATATTTTTTATATCTAAGTATAAATCGTTTTATTTGCAATGAATACTATTTACTAGAGACTAATTTAAATTATTTCGATTTATGAGTTCTGAATCGTTTAAAAAAATATTCTAAAAATTCCTAAATTTAAAATTAATTAATTATTTATTTAATATCTCATTTTTTTAATTATTTTAAATCGAATCATGAATTTGTAAGGTCATTACAAATTTCACAAAAGAAAACGAATCGACAGAGTATAATCTGTGGTTTAATAAATGGGGAAATATCAAATCATAGCTATGGCCACATTATTATTTTTGTTTTGTTGGCAGTATTGGTACCAACTAACCTAAAAGTAACCTTAAATTTACAGTTTCATTAATTAAGAAATGATGTAAATTCAAGTATTTATAAGTGATAAGTGATTCCATGGGATTTCTTTTGTATATTACTGTTGTTTTTGCAACCTTTCACAACACAGGTAGGCATTTTCACTTTTTTTTATTTTAGTTATTTGTTTACGACGCGGCGACGACTCGTGACGTACTAAAAGAAATTGTCTCGGTTTTAGTGTAGGTGTGTGCGTGAGGTTGTGTGTTTATTTGGAATGTCTTGGTCAAGTTGACTTCACTGCAATTGTTCGTGATGCTCTGTCTTTACTTTTTTGTTGGTCTGAGACCACGACATAGGCATGTACATGCATGGTGGTAAGCGGTTACCGTAGCCTATGGGCGCCTGCAACATCAGGAGCATCACGAGCATCATTTGGTATGGTTCTAGTCTAAACTAAATTTTAAAGTAGTTTAGACTGAGTCATATTCGCATTTCTAATGTTATATTATTAGGGAAAATTGTATATATTATAATATTTTTTGTATCTTTTTCTGAGCAATGATTTATTTCGTGACAAAATTATTGTCTCTGGTGTAATTTTATATGAAAATAATTACAACGATTCTGGTTAACTACCGTGGGAAATTAAATAAAAACATCGTCATTTAAAAAAATAAAATAAAAAAAGAATTCATTGACGTTCATACAAAGCAAATCATTACTATTTTTGGACATGTTAAATGTAAAATAGTAAATAAAATTATTAAACTTTATACGTTCAATGATACATTAAACAACATTAAACATATACAAACAATAATACATTTGAATAAAACACACACATGATTTATCTTTTGAGACAGTCATTTTTCATTAAATAATTACTTTGTACAAGACTAATAAAATGAATTAAAAAATATCTAAATGACCTTAATATGTCCTTCACACAGACAATACAGACTAGAACTAAAGGTAATTTATAATAAAAGAAGAAATCATATAATTTACTGACCTAAAGTGATAGTAAAATACTTCCATTTTGGTTGTAATACTATTGATCAAGCAACTCTTGTATTTATAAAGCATTGATATCTCAGAAACGGCTCTTACGATTTGGATAAAAATTAGTAAGTATATTTATTATAAAGTTTTACTTTTTAAGTTAATTGGTCTTTCCATAAAGTAACATGTTTTTAATTTAAAAAATCACGACCAAAATAAAAGTGATTAATCCTAATTAATCACTGACGAGGCTATATTTCAATAATCATCATTACCACCCATAAACGTCCCACTGCTGGGCACGGGTCTCTTCCAAACAATGAGATAGGCATTTAGCCTACTATACCACGCTGGCCAGACGGGTTGGTATAGGGTTTTGTTTCGAATTTTCCTTTTCTTGGAGTGCTTTTCTGCTTAAGGTTACTCCCTTAGTAGCCTTGTACGACACCCACGGGTTGAGATGGGTAGTGACATTACGTATTCTTAATCCGTCACTACACGGATATAGTTTATACTAATATTATATAAACAGCTGAAGAATTTGTTTTTTTTAAGTATCTTAAGTTGGATAGCCTATTTATATTTATTATATATTATTCTTATTTAACTAACCATGTTTGTTAGTAAGATTCGATCCTTATAGTTAACCCTATCGATCAATGCCATAAATGTCCAGGATGTTATTTTTTTGGATTTTAGCTGGTTCAATTCCCGGGTGTGGCAAGCGAATTTCTGAAAATTTTTTAATGCAGTTTTGTTTCTTTTTAAAAATAAAGGAACGTTTCCTTTGAGTGAAATTGCCTAACTCTAGTATTAAGAGTACTTTCCCTCCAGGTGGCATTACAAAATTCCACCCTGTATATATATAAATGGCCTTTAATTGATAAACAATTATTGTAATAAAACAATAATTATTTCTATATTATTATTATCATTGTTCATCATATATGCGGTTCCTTGTGGTACACCTCTTATTGTTAACACATGCCACTCGAGCCTTGACCCTCACGTGACTCAGATACAGATACTACAAACAATACTTGGCACCGACCTCTGTCACTACATAATACAAAACAAAAGGAAAAAAATAATAAGAATAATCGACGGGAAAACATGGGTCGAAGTGTAAAACGCCTTTGTTAAATCTAAACAACTTAACTTACTTATTTTAGGGTACTGTACCTCGATGGGAACAAAACGGAACAATAGATAGGATTGCTTGTCTGTCTATTCATTGATCTAGATTTCTAGAAAGAGGAAATTTCAAATTAATTAAGATTTTATAGCATAAAGTAAACAAAAAATCAATTGTAAATATATTGTTAGATCCAATGAAATAAAAACGATTACAAACTTACATTTGCAGCTACAATATATGAAAGATCATGTATTACAGGTGCAATGATTAGTTTATTTTCGAACAAACATGGTAGATAACGTTATTAATAGTACATATCTCTCTGCACGTAAGTTTAACTCACACTTAGCCAGATTTTTTAGTTTGTTTAACTGTCGGAAATGACGAAGGTACTGATTACTTTTTGTAAATTAAATTAACAATAAGAAATTCATATATGAGTTTCTTATTGTTAGAAACATAACACTTGCTATATATAGCAAGTGCTATGTTTGGACCTGACAAAAACACAGGTACAGGATCTAACTAACTAAATTTTATTAATTTGCCTCACGTATGCACCGTGCACCGTGGTGTAACGATTAAAATGTTCGCAGTGTTTGGAGAAGCTAGATTTGGGTGTAAGTAATCATTTTGTTTGGTTTTATAATCTTTAGGCGTATACTTATAATTATGAAAGATAAGTTTAACTAAATTTACACTTACAAAATATTTTGTTTCATCTTTAACTTTTATGGCGATCAAGCTTTTTATGTAAAGAATTATATCCTTAAATCATGTGGTCGTTTAATATGTTATCAACGTGTTTTATAATATTACTTTTGATAAATAAGTATTAGCTCATCCGGCGAACTTCGTACCACCTTAAAATCATATGTTGTGTTAACATATTAACACAATTAAATTTTTTTTTTTAATATAAAATGGTACCTCAAATCTACCAACCTCAAATTCTTAGTATTACTACCTATCATAATTGTCAGAACATGGGTTATATACAAGAATCTTAAAACGTCGGATATGAAACTGTACCCGTGCGAAACCGAGGTGCACCTCTATCTATTCAATCATATTTCTATGAACAATATAGATTGTATCAAGTCCTACTTAATTAGATAATACATAACGACCATGTTGTTTTCAAAGGTGTAACAACAGAAATTAATGTCTTGACCCCAATAATAGCATAGTGAAGGTCGTCGATGGAAAATTTGTATTTCAATGGTATTCGCAGTTAATAAATTTGAATAAATAATTAATAAACATCTTGATTGCAGTTGTTTTTGCTTACAAATAGAGCTAATTTATGTGATGTATAAGTATCAAGTACTAGAAGTCGAGTCGCGCGGCGTTTCACTCCCGTCGTTCTTTATTTGGCCACTGCTCAGCTCCTATTGGACGTTACGTGGTGCTATATAGCCTATGTTACTCAGTGATAGTGTAGCTTTCTAACAGCAGAAGAATTTTTGAAATCGGTCCAGTAGTTTTTAAGTTTATTTGTTACATACAAATATACAAATCATTTAAATCTTTTGAGCACTGCGAAAAAAGGAAAATAAAATTCAAAATAAACCCTATACCTATACCAATCCGTCTGGCCAGCGTGGTATAATAGGCTAAATTCCCTTCACATTCTTTGGAAGAGACCCAAGCCCAGCAGTGGGACGTTTATGGGTTGAAATGATGATGATGATCCACCAATATCTCTCTTGGATTACCGACAAAAGACAAGCAACCTTCCTCTATTAACGTTATAACTATTCAGTTTTACTGAGAACAATCTTAAATAGGAGCCGAAATGATAATAGTTTAAATTTTATTAATAAATTCATCATGTTTGTTTATTTAAATAATTTAATCTAACCAGTTAAACAGCCCAAACAAATGGAATTTCGACATTTTAATTAAATATTAATCATGTGTTGCGTAAGCGCAGATAGATGACATTTTATTAAAGAATATTATTCGGTGTTAAATACGAATTCATATGAAATGAAACTAGCTCACCGAATAGCATCACTAACCACTAACTAGGTACCACATATTGTTTTCTTAAAAAATGAAAACGTAACATCTAATTAATTTTATTTCAGTTACACAAAGTTAAATAGAGATTAATATAATACGGAAAAAAATATTTCACTATCTGACAGACGATTTTTATAAAACGGAAAATGAATTTGCGAAATTTGACACAAAACACATTTCATCATATTTATATGAATGAATAATAAACACATAAATTTAATAGGATTTATATGTTTAATATATTATTATGGTAATAAGACCACTAAGGACACAGCGATGTGTAAAAACTTAATGTGTTATAAATAATATTGTGAATTCTATGCTAATACACGTCAAAAGTTGTCCTGTCAAACGTTTGTCGTGCCGACATCACCGCATCGTTAATTTGAAGAACGATGGTATTGCTGCAGCGTCACTGGCAGTACCTACTTCACTGTTTGACACCACTGTGTGAATCGAACATGGACGGTTTTTGAATCTCCCCTACTTATATCTTATTCCAACTTGTTCAATTATGTCATTAATTAATTTCGCTGGGAAGTTCTAAGACGATAGGTTAGACTTTCTCTAGAAGTCTTGAAATTAGTAACCCTTCTCATGAATCACTCTATCTATTGGTGAAAACCGCATCAATATCCGTTGCGTATTTGAGAAGATCGAAGCGTAAATATATTGGAAGTAAACTAGAACCGCGCGGGGCTTCGCTTCCGTCGCTTTTGTTTGGCCACTGCTCAGCTCCTATTGGCCGTAGCGTTATGTTATATAGCCTATAACCTTCCTCGATAAATGGGCTAGCTGACACTTAAATATTTTTTCAAATCAGATCAGTAGTTCCTGAGATCCTAGCGTTCAAACAAACAAACTCTTTGGCTTAATATTAGTATAGATTATGAAAGGATAAGTCCGTCTCCTCTATTTTAATATATAATATTCTACCACATTCACACAGCGCCATCTAGTCCCAAAGTAGGTAAGCAATTATATTTGCTTGTGTTATGGGTACTAAACAACTGATGTACTACTTAAATACATTTTTTTCTGTAAATACATACCTACCTACATATTATAGATAAATTACACCCAGACACGGAACGAACCTATATGCTCATCACACAAATGTCCTGGGTGGGGATCGAAGACACGACCTCCGGCTTAGCAGTCAGGGTCACTAACCACTAGAACAACAGGCCAGTCGCCAGTTAAAACACCCTCCATCGATATTAAGAAACAATTTAAGCTATGACAAGTTATAAAATTAATATCGTTTTAAATAAACATATTGCCTTTGTGTAGAAGCAGGAAACATAATCGTGACATTTAGTTTTCCGAAACAAACGTGTTAAGATTTGTTCACGTGTTTGAAACGAATGGATTATATGTAGGAAATAAAGTGTTATATATATATTGAATAACCGACTACAACACAGCTGATATTAGATATTTACGACTGGCCTGTTGGTCTAGTGGTTAGGTGCTAAGCCGGGGGTCGAGGGTTCGATCCCCACCCAGGACAAATCTTTGTGTGATGAGCATGAAGGTTTGTTCTGTGTCTGGATGTAATTTATCTATAATATGTATATATTTACAAAAAGAAATGTGTTATCAGTTGTTTAGTACACATAACACAAGCAAACGTAATTGCTTACTTTGGGACTAGATGGCGCTGTGTGAATGTGGTAAAAATATTATATATTATTATTATTTACGTAAAGTAAACATAACAATGACATAGTATCACGCCTTTTTCCGAAAGGGGTAGGTATTTTCAACCTCCCATCTCAACTAAAACTGAGAATTTCAAATCCCGATATTGCTCTACCCAGGGATCGAACCTTACGCAGCAATCATACGTATAGTTCCTCATGGTATAAAAAAAAACTTATTCATAGATGGATGAACATACATCTTGGTTTTTTTTTTTCTATTTTGTTTTTGAGACGCCAGACTCAAAATAAATAATAATATGAATCACACAAATATTTGCCTCGAATGGATTCAAACCCACGTCACTCGGCACAACGATGATAGTGACGAGGCGATCACACTGCAACAGTCAATTAGTCACTTCTGTGATTATTGATAAATATTTATATATTCCGTGAACTTTCTATTTATAATGTGGAAAATAATAATTTATTAAAATATACGACCTAGTCAGTCTACTCACGTGTTTGACCACGATCTCGACTGCAGTTAAGTAATGATTTAGTTAGGAAACGTGTTTACAATGTTATTTCTATATTATATCTTCGGCATTTTTTATATATGCGTAGAAGAAATTCTAAGTCTGTCTGATCCACCAACCCGCACTAGGCCAGCGTGTGTGGATTATGGCCTGAACCCTCTTAGCTCTATAGATAGAGGAGAGGAGACCCGAGCCCAGCAGTGATTTACCCTCAATGTGCGTGAACTTTTTCAAATAAGATCGGCTGCGAGTCCATTATGAAATGAAATCTCGTTTATTCATCTAGGTTACAAAGTAACTCTTATGAAAGTCACAAGTTAAGAATGTAACATGTTATCCGAAAAACAGTGTCGGCAAATTGGCCTACGTCCAGTTCGACAGGGTAGAGCTAGATGTTGTAGTTGAAGTAAGTTCGCGTCGCGCTCCAACTGCTTCGTGCAACTGCATCTGCTCTGATGGGGACATTGAGCTCCCCTTTCTGTTCACACAAAAGTTGCAGCGGGCTGCAGCCGCTCCAAGAGCATGATCGTCTCCATGGTATGGAGCGGTTGCAGTTGTGCACAGCTGTTGGAGAGCGAATATGAATACGTAGCTTTATCCATATTAAGTCAGATTGAAGTATAGAACGGAGTTGAATAAGAAAAATAGGTTGACGTGGCCGAAATCAGTCGAAGAACAATAAAAAATATTATTATTACATTTTTAAATGAATATGAAAACGTTATAAAATACGAATGTTCATCTAAAGTGTTATAGCCGATTACAAGTTACATAAGTTTAAATGTATGTATCTACATATCACGAGATTTAAATTTGACCGCATATATTAAAAAATAGACAAATCTTTTACACGTGACATATAAGGCTTCTGTTCACACAACATATTTAAGAAAACAAGAATAACAAGACTTATACCAAAACAGGCTTTAAAAAATGTCTACAAAAAATAGATTAGATTTGATTAACTGAATATAATTTAGTGTTTAAATTACATACCAAAGCCTTGTAATTTCTGAGAAAAAAAAAACATGTTGACAGACGAAAAATGACACGTGATTATGTTAAATTTCAAATCAAGTTCGCGAACGAAAAAAGACGCTATAAGATGATTTTAAATAAACGAGTGGCTCAAAACACGTGATGAACAATACCAATTCATAAAAAAAACGGTAAGTTGGTGTGTACTTATTGTTTTTTTTTTTCAATTACATGGCCTCTTCTTACGTGGTACCTAACATATCTAACACTAGCTATTGCTTCACTCTAGTGGATCTTTGTTTGGTTATTTATTAGCTTCTATTATTCGTAACGTGATGTTTTATTCCTCGATTAATAAAACAAAAGAAAATTGTGTTAGAACTATTTAATTTTTTTCAATTCGGACCAGTAGTTACTGTGATTAGCGAGTGCAACCAATACATAAATTTATATAGATCACGCCTCTTTCCCAATAGTGCGGTAGGCACTAGGCAGAGACTATTTCCTTTCAATCAATTAAATTCTAAAATTCTTAAATTCTAAATTTTTCTTAAATTCTAAATCTTTTTGTATAAAAAAAAGAAGTGACGAAGAATGTATATTCTCACCGGTTTAGGGTACTCCTGATCTGTCATTTCTTTAGAACGTCTTTTATTTGGTCAAGGCAGATAAGTAATACATATTATTATCCTATCTGAAATTTAGTTGACATAATTTGGATGTATTATTCACTTAAAATCTGACACTTAAGTCTTAGGTAGTTTATAAGGCACTTATCTAACAGTGGTAGTGAAACAGGGTCTATTATTATCCAAGCAAACTTAGAGGATTGACAGAGTTACCTTAAAATCTTTAAACTAGCGTAACTTAATCATAAACTGACTGGTATCATTATCAATCTATCAATCCGATCACGTAGCGGCAATGGACTCGAAATAGATTCTATTAACGTTTCCTCTGCGTCACAAACGAGACGAAATTTATATCAACACCTCCTGACCTGAATTTAAGATAACCCGTAATTATACGACAAATAGTCGGTCTATAGATCTAGTATAAATTTACAGGATAATCTTCCGAGCTCATCTTAGGAACTACTAATTCGAATTGAAGATTTAGTGTTAGACAGCCCGTATAATGAGGAAGGCTCTAAGCTATATTACACACGCTATGACCGAAAGGGGCTGAGCAGTGGCCTAGTAAAGATCCAGACGAGCGAAGCTCCGGGCAAGACTAAGTGCCTCATTAAAATTTTTATTAGGTACTAGAAGTTGCGCGGGGTTTCACTCCTGTCGTTCTTTATTCGGCCACTGCTCTGCTCCTATTGGCGGTAGCGATGTTATATAGCCTAAAGCCTTCTTCGATAAATGGGCTATCCAACACGCAAAACAAATTTCAAATCGGACCAGTAATTCCCGAGATTCTAGCATTCAACGAAACAAACTTTTCAGCTATAGATTACCTCCTCACGGTTGGAACTTCGGCAACACTTTGACGATTGATGGTGTATTGTGACTGACATATGGCGGTATGTGTCAGGTAATTATGACACAAAGCACAACGCTCGTGCGTGGCCATGTATGTCAAATTGTACAAAGAACTTGATACACTACTAACTGCCACCTTCATGTCTGCTATAAATTAAATTGCCGACTTGATTAACAGAAAAAATCTTTCCGGTTTTTCTAATCTATACTAATATTAAAACTAAAGAGTTCGTTTATTTGGTTGAATGCAATAACCTGAAGATGTACTGGTCCGATTTCAAAAATTCTTTTAGTTTTGGATAGCCCATTTATCGGGAAAGGCTATAGGCTATATAACATCACGCTTCAGCAAATAGAAGCTGAGCAGTGGCCAAACCAAGAACGACGGGAGCGAAGTCTCGCGCTACTTTTAGTAATATTATAAATTACACAGCCGCCCCCAACTTCACCCTCACGATTAAATTAATTAAGTAGGGACTAGCTTTCAGGTACTACAAGTTAAGTGTTGAACTTGTAGTTTTTGCTAAACCTCAGATGAGCCATAAGCTTTTTTTTTTTTTTTTAAAGACAACTCCCGCACTAGGGAACAACCCCTGTGTCGCGGGGAGCTTTACAAACATGAAACTAACGGACACAAAGTACACCCAGACTAGAAACAAATATCTATGAATCACTCAAATATTTGTCTCGTGTGGGAATCGAACCCACGTCACCCAGCACGGCGATGTAGTGGCGAGGCGACCACCTTAACCACTGCGCCACGGTGACAGTCCAAGCTGTACAAAAAATTTAAAATAATTGTCTATAGTTTTGATTAGCAGTGTAATTTTTGATGGGACATGATCTATAAACCTGTATTAAACTATCCAACAAAAAAAACCATAAAATTTACGACTATTTCAAACGTCATATTTTTCTTACAACACGTCTATCATCTCGAAAAATGAAATTAATTTTCACACAATATTATTTATTGAACATGTGACGTAATGGCAACCGGTTATGACGTACCAAATATGTCGTTGACTGAGACTCAATTAGGAAACTGTATATTTTTTTCAATCTAGATTTAAATATTATGTAAGGATTTATAAGTTAGTCAATAAAACTTAATAACCTATTACTAAAAGAAATATTTCAATGACTAATGCCTAGAATAAAAATTCCTAAATTAATTACAATTTATGAACTTGTTTATTCCAATATATTGATGTGACGCCATTCGGATTACTTCAGAAGCTTTAGTTTCCAAACGAAACTTTTTTTATTACACAGCGCCGTTTAGCCTAAAGCTTATATACGCTTCTGTTATAGGAACTATGTCTGGTTTCTGAACTAGCGAATAAGTTATTCATCGATAAAATTTTAAAGTAAAACAATAGGTAGAACTTATTAATACAACTGTAATTTTTTATTTGTTTAAGTTATATTTTATCCTAACTTTTAATTTATTTTATGATTCAGAAACCGGGCACTCGACAACAGGCCCAGTTGTCTAGTGCCCGGTTTGAATCCGATGATGTTTGTTACAAAATACATATAGTTCACGCCTATTTCCTGACAGAGAGGTAGGCAGAGACCATTTCCTTTCCCCAGTTATGATTCTGTCATTATCTTTCGCTTCTTCAATATTTACTAAACTTTTCGTATTCTGACTATTGATCTGACTATTATTTTACGTTAATCGACAGCTAATTTTTATATTTATCTGCCAATGTTTTTATTGTCATTGTTTCATGTCATTAATATTAATGCTTATGTCAAAGTCTGACGGCAAATACTGATGCTTACCTACATCGGAGACGCCTATTTTTTATTCAAAATTATGTAAAACGCATTAAATAAACGTATCTCAAACATTATCGTGAACTTGAAACGTGATATGAAGTTGTAATTGTTTTAGTGAATCTTGTTTTGTCTTGTTTGTTTGGTTGAACGCTATGATCTCAAGAACTACTGGTCCGATTTAAAAAATTCTTTACTGTCGGATAGCCCCTTTATCGAGGAAGGTTATAGGCTATATAACATCACTCTACAGCTAATAGGAGCTGAGCAGTGGCCAAATAAAGAACGACGGGTGCGAAACCCAGCTCGACTTCTATATTACTACAACCAATAAAGCTAGACTGCTGTTGCAATAATAAACAAAGTCAAATCATTAACTTTAACGTAACCACTTCACCTAACATGAACCCAAAACAAAAGTCTTCCAAACTGTAAATTATCAACAGTTATGAAAAATACGTTCGTTCATTTTGGAATGACCTTAAAGAGTGAACATAAGAACTATCATTCATCACCCGAGTGCTCACTCATCGTAAAGAGAAAGTACAAAAAAATAAAAAAATCGGTGCCGCGTAGTTAACTGACACGCATTTTTTATTTCACCGTTAGCACATAGACAAGCATAGGATTTTAGACGAATGATATTAATTTATTAGATTAATATTTATTTATTTATTATTTTTCGAAGCTCATAGCTAGATAAAAGTGTTTAAGCCAAAGTTGTAGATCATTGTATCAGCTTTCATTGTGTAGTACAATAAAATTTCGTACGACACACAGTTTTCGAGATGTAAGCAAAAAAACGGAACCTTCTTTGTGCTCTGATAAAGGACTTTAGTATGTTTATCTCCTAACTCCTTAGGAACTTTGTTTGGACTAGCCAAACAAAGTTCCTAAGTCAAAGTTTCTGCTTTCGACATTCACATTCATTCATTCACATTATTCCAACCCACCCAGTCCATTCCAATCCATTTACACAGTGCTGTAACAGTCCAGTTACATTCCAGATAGTTTGGATAACTGGAATGGGGCGTCGTTGGTGGAGTTATTTATTTTTTATTTGTTACATCTTTTAAACACCATAGCCAAGAGTCAGGCCCGGCTCGTCACCATAAAAAAACATATCCCGACTCGTCCCCTACATAATGATAATGATACAAATCAAAATAGCACTCATATTTATTTGTATAAAACAAAAATAAAATTCAAGAATCAATCAATGTAAAAAATGGTAATATATTCAATTTTTGTTTACTTTATTTATTTTTGGATGTGCAATCACAGATTTTTGATATTTTGCTTTATTTGAGTAAATTAGTGGATGAGTAAATTTGATGTTATTTAAAGTGCGATTTATAGCTTTTTTTTGAAATTTATTTAATGATGCTGCTAGAATACAGTTACATAAAATGTTGTATTTATTTATTAAGCTCCATGCACAATGGCGGTGTTCCATAACGTTTTATAACTATTGTGTGGCAGACCTATTTGTCAATATATAATAAACGTTTTTTTACTCATAAACTTTATAATATAAGTAAATATTATAAACTTAGAAGATGCCATCTACACCTCCAATAGAAAAGTCATAACACTACATAAATCTATACTGTAATATCAGTCTTATTTAAAAATAATAAGGTTCAAATTTGTCAAGCGTAATTTCATCTTACGCGTTAAATTAACCAAGGAAGCGACGACGTTAAGTTATATGACAATTTTCACTTTTAAACGACCACTTTCTCCGAACACCGAACCTGTTACCTTGTCAACATAACTTTTATTTTTAGCGTCAACATCTGCTCGTTACTTAATGATTACATAGCGATCTGAATGTTGTTTTAAAACAGTAAATATTTTATATCTCTTTCATAAATTTCATAATAAACATAACATAGAATCACGTTTTTTACTCCGAAAGGGTAGGCAGAGGTGCATCACACCCAAAATACTTTAAATATACAATGGTGTTTTAGATAAAAAAAATGGTTTTCACCACATTCCGTGTTACAGCATACAATACCGTCTTATTAACTTTAATTTATATGAAATTTAATGCATACACACATCCTGTTCTTAAAATAAACAAATATACCTATAAAAATATCTCTATACAGGTTCTATCACCGATGACCTGACCAAAAAGCAAAAACAAATCCAAAAGCAGAAATTCAAATAGAAAGATCTAGAAAAACACGTGCTTTGGCCGACGTTAATATAAAATAGCTACTAATATATATTATTATTAAAATTAAGAATATAAGTTATGGATTTGGTAATTCGAAAGTATGTGAATTAGAATTACTACGCTATTATAAATAGTTCACCCTCTCTCTATGAGACTTACGCCCTGCCTACTGCGCTACAGTAATGTTGTGCCCGACAGGGTCCATAATTTATTCTATGTATAAAATATGTAAAACCTTACAAAACATTCTGAAAAGCAATAAAGAATTTAGATTGAGACGTGTGTGTCACATATATAATATAATAAACACTAAGTCGCACAGGGCTTCGCTCCCGTCGTTCTTTTTTTTGACTACTACTCAGCTTCTATTGGCCATAGCGTGATGTTATAGTAGCATATAACCTTCCTCGATAAATGGGCTATCCAACACTTAAAGATACTCGTATTTTCAAATCGGACCATGAGTTCCTGAAATTAGCGCGTACAACGAAACAAAAACAAAGTCTTCTACTTTATAAAATTAAGTAAAGATTAATTAACGTTGAAGAAGCGAAAGAAATATGTCAGAATCGCGAATATTCTCATAATCCTAATAAATCATCGTAAACATGCAAATTTGACCGCGCCAAGCATCGAAGCGGCTAGCCTTGTGGTCGCCTTGAAGTTATTTCGTAACAATATTAGTGGAGCTAGCGGAGTGTCGAAACTTCTTGTTTATACCGGTTACCGGTACAATCGAATAAATACAAGTTCTGCACGGTTTTGTAAATATATAATTCTAGAAGTCGCTGCTCAGCTCCTATTGGCCATAGCGTGATGTTGTAATTATAGCCTTCCTCGATTAATGGGCTTTTGCAACCAAACAAACTAACAAAACTCTTCAGCTTTATAGATTTGGACCCTACCTCTTTTTGTCTTATATCATCCCGATTTAGGTAATGGGGCCTTTATACCGTGTAGTGATACTCCTTTTTACCTGACTGTCAGGACTACCCGACTGTCAGGACGGGTATTGTTTTTCGCGCGTATCTTGTATGTTTGTAAATTTCTTTATTCCCACGAATCTTCCAAACGGCTGAATGGATTTTGACAATTAGGGTATCGTTAGATTCGTCTAGAAAAACCAAGTGTCCTTAGATAGGTTTTAAAAATAAAAAGACTTAAACGGCGGACTTTTGACGCCAAATTGTAAGAAGTTCCATTTTTTTTTAACCAAACCTTTCGTGTTGGGTATCAAAATAAAGAGAATCAAAAGGAAATTACATATATTCAAAAAGAGATTATACATAATTGAATGGTTCCAAATTGTAAATAGATCTATTATTTTTTTAACCAAACCTATCGAGTAGAGTATCAAAATAAAGGGAATCAAATGGAGATTACAAATATATATCAGGTATAATAATATTACAATAATTTTTCGGTCTTTTTAGTGCGTAGCTTTCTGTTGATTGTTTGCGGTCGGGTTATTAAATTTTTTAATTATATTTACTTGTTATAAATGTTGCATAGTTGCAAAACACCGTTACTATGTTACATAACAATGACCTTGGACCTTGGTATCTCTGACCCTCGCCAATTAAATATAGACAACTTTTTGCGCTCTATTCATGCGAGTAATTAATTACCCACATATAATTTCAAACACATGATATATTGATAACATTTAACATACAATCTGCTTCAAAAAAACATAGAGGAAATAAGACCTTTAGATATTTTTTGCAGCTTAAGTTCAATGAAATATACAGAATTTTATTAATGTGAATTTTTTCTTTACTCTTGTTTACGAAGTGATAAAGAGATATTGTACATGCTCTTACTGTAATTGTTTGTTGTACATTATAAATACATCCGTCTGTGTATTAAGAACACATTATGTCACTACCCATCTCAACCCGTGGGTGTAGTAACACGCAACTAAGGGAGTAACCTTATATAAACAAGAGCACTGCGAGAAAAGCAAAATTTGAAACCAACCCTATACCAATCCGTCTGGCCAGCGTGGTATAGTAGGCTAAATTCCCTCCGCATTCACAGAGACTCCAGCCCAGCAGTGTGACGTTTATGGGTTGACATGATATTTATAATAGTATGTTGCTAACATTAGCTTCCGTCCGCGTGTTATGTCGATTGTTTTATATAGTTATACTATAATTAATATCAGAATAAGCATTCAACAATCAGCCGTTCCGGCGTTTTTGGGTAACAAACATCCACCCATACATATTTAACCTAACTTTCACGTTTATAATAATAGTCAGTTTTAAAATTAAGTTAAATATTAATAAATAAACAACGTACCTACTTACTTTAAAACTGACATGTAACAAACAAAAAATAATAATACATGTACTATTGTACATATAATAGGTACATAATATAATATATAAATGATCAAAACAGTTGGACAACAAGCCTATTAATTATAGCTGCTTAGGTACATATTTATGTTTGATAAATATTTTTATTATTAATTATATTAGGTAGGTACCTATTTATTTTATTAAACGGTGCTGCAAAAACGTGCCTAGACGCCTGAAGAGTCGGTAGTAACTCTAAAATATATTATTTTTGCTAATGAAAAAAAGCCTAATCATTAATTACAAATTTAATTTGCGATATTTTTAATCATCATCATCATCATCATTTCAGCCCATTGCAGTCCACTGCTGGACGTAGGCCTCTCCTAACACGCGCCATAATAAATATATATACCGCCATATTTTTAATACCTAAGACAAATTTACAAATTGTATTTTAATACTTAATTATTGTTATAATTCCCATTGATAAAAGGAGCCATAATTATTAGGTAGGTAGTCTGTTTTCAGTTTCAAAAGATAACGCTTGTAGGTACAAGCATTTTATCGTAGGAATCTTTATATACGTGTCATTAGCAGACACAAAATAAGTTCAGACTGAAATTTCCTAAGGCCAGTTCTCTGAGGTGGTTGAGCCTAGAAAAGAGCTAGTAAGACATTCAGGCCACTCGTTTTAATCTCCAAAAGGTAACAATTTGAAAAATCACAGAATGGTACAGGCCCAGGTGGTCCAATAAAGACCCTATGATGAGGTGAAACTCATGCCCAGTAGTCGGTACTGGGACGATTGATTTTTTTCAGGCACAGTATAGTAATAATGTAATTAAAAAATAAAAACAAATAAGTACCGGATATTCGATCAAAATAAACAATATTGTGATCTATAATATTACGTGCCTACCAACAAGATAACCTTGACCTTGACTCAATCACCTCAAGTTTCAAAACAGACAAATAAATAGGTTTGTTTTTTTTTATTTTATTAATGTCAAATAACTTCAAAGAGGCAAAGTACAAGCTTGCAGCGAACCTGATGTTAAGCAGAACCTGCTCTGCAAGCGTGCTAATTAATATGTAGGTATATACCTATTCACTTCCATACTTATATGCATAGATAACCATTAACCGCTCTAACGGGGTTTCTCTAATTGGGATGAAAATTTCTACTTTGATATATGTAGGTACCTAGTGCTTCTTATAAAGTTTATCTACTACAAATTGTAGTTTAATACTTTATTTTGACTGGCCTGTTGGTCTAGTGGTTAGTGACCCTGACTGCTAAGCCGGAGGTTGTGGGTTCGATCCCCACCCAGGACAAATCTTTGTGTGATGAGCATAAAGGTTTGTTCTGTGTTTGGGTGTAATTTATCTATAATATGTATGTATTTACTAAAAAAAAATGTATTTAAGTAGTATATCAGTTGTTTAAAGTAAGCAATTATATTTGCTTGTGTTATGGGTACTATAAACACAAGCAAATATAATTGCTTACTTTGGGACTAGATGGCGCTGTGTGAATGTAGTAGAATATTATTATATTATTATCTGAATAAGTGAAAATTTCCAAATTTCATTCAAAAATAAAAATTCACTAAACATTGGTAGCGTCATCTCGACGAATTTTGAAACAACTGCATAAGACAAACAGTAGGTACAGTAGCTCCTCTTCGTCTAATGGAAAGTCATAGGGGGGAGCACATTGCTAAACTAGGCTTAGTTTAGCAATCTGCTCCCCCCCCATCATTTCATGAAGATCGGCTGATCTTCATGAAATTTCACATAGTGATAGTCTAAAACTTGCAGAAGGACACAGGCTACCTACTTATTAAATATCACACACGCCTGGCCACGGGCGAAAGCTAGTGTAAATACAAGCTTGTCAATAACTCAATACCCAAAAATCAATATAATACTTATTATTTATCAATGACTGTCATTGACAAAGCTAAATGAATGAACATTCATTTATTCTTACATTTAAAACCGAAGGCCCGCCGCGCCGGGTGCAACTTTCACTAGACGATCGACGTTTCGAGATTATTCCATAGAAAGTGTTATATTTTATCTAGTTAATACTCGTGACTTGCACTATCAAATATAGCAAACTATTTAAAAACAACCAAAAATGATTCCGACGAATTAAGAACCTTCTCCTTTTTTTAAGTCGGTTAAAAAAATAACCAACTCCAATACGTTCAATTAAAAATACATCATTATGGTGTCTTCTTAAAAGGTATTTGTGTACGTGTAAAAAACATTTACCTACCCTGTTAAATTGAGAAGGAACCTCCTTTTTTGAAGCTGGTTAAAAATTGCGGGCGAATCGCTGTGATGCATCTTTGTTTACCCCTTCGAGAAACAAACGGTGTGATCATAGTAATTTTGTGATAACAATAGAAGATAATAGTATTTCATGACACGTGTGACAGTCATACAGGCAACCTTTAACTTTTTAATTATCCATACAAATATCCATCATTAATAATGAAATTTTAACATTAATTTCTCTTTTGTGTACGACGACATTTCACCTTCAGCCAATGATGTCATCCGACTATAAGTCGCCAAGTTTGTATTGTGGCAACACTGCCGGGTTCATAAATCCATATAGAGGAAGCTATTGACACGAATAAAATGTCAATTTGGTAAAAAAAACTCTCTCGCTGCACCAGTGTGTACGACTGTTTTGCTAGAGGTCCAGGTCGTGCTAAAATTGTACTGGGTTTTTAATTTTCAGTCTTTAATTTCTCGTAGTCGAGTAATAACTTTGAGGAGACCTATGCCCAGCAGTGGGACATTTATGGGTTGAAATGATGATGAATAGAAGACTTTTATCTCATCTGTGCCGTAGTCTGGAATCTTTTAATAACCAGACTTATTATCCGTAGAAGTGTATTAGATTGCAATATATAAAAAATATTGTTATAGAATATACCGTAATTAAATAAGAAAAGTTTTAAACTAGCCGGGGTATTTGGTCGTAATTTTTTTCTATTCTAGCAAAATTTACACGAAAATATTTGTCGAATTAATACGACGTAGGCGGATAAAATTAAAAAAAAATTAGGGCAGTGTTGTTATGCGTTTGTTAATAAGTTGACAGTTATAATTTATAATACAGTTTAGTTTTGTGTCCCTGTTCCCTCCTGCTGGCGAGTGGTATTCAGCGCTCATTGGAGAGGGAAGGAGTTTTACAAGGTCGGCAACGCGGAAGTGATGCCCTGGTGATACACGCACCCATAGGCTACGGTAACTGCTTACCATCAGGCAGGCTGAAACTTATTTGCCACCATCGTGGTTTAAAGAGAATATAATTTATGCCACTTAGTTCAACGTGACAAGTAAATAACAAGTAAATAAAGATAATTAAAAAATTAATATAACCTGAATGAAATCTCTTCAACTAAAAAGGCCGAAAAATTGCCTATTGCAGTCCACTGCTGGATGTAGACCTCTCCTAACACGCGCCATAACACTCGGTCCTCCGCCTTCCGCATCCAGTCAGACCCAGCGACCTTTTAGGTCGTCGGACCATCTAGCTGGAGGGCGTCCTACTCTACGCTTGCCGAGTCGCGGTCACCACTCTAGGACACGCTTGCTCCACCGTCCATCGGTCCTTCTGCAGATATGACCAGCCCACTGCCACTTCAACTTACTTATACGAGCTATGTCAGTAACTTTGGTCCTTTGTCGGATTACCTCGTTGCGAAGTTTGTCCTTCAAAGAGACGCCGAGCATAGCTCGTTCCATAGCTCGCTGAGTGACTTTCAGTTTGTGGGCTAGTCCTACAGTGAGTGTCCACGTCTCGGCACAGTAAGTCATGACAGGTAGGACGCATTGGTCGAAGACTTTGGTCTTCAGGCATTGCGGTAAAGGCGAAGAGAAAACCCGACGTAGTTTGCCAAACGCTGCCCAACCCAGTTGGATCCTGCGGTCGATTTCTTTCTCGAAGTTGTTTCTACCGAGCTGGATAATTTGTCCAAGGTAGACGTACTCTTGAACAACTTCGAGAACCGATCCGTCGACATAAATCGGCCCCTTATTATTATTAATGATTAAAATTTAAACATATAACATAAATATATTATGTACTCATAGGTTTGTAATCTCCATTTGATTCCCTTTATTTTGATACTCTACTGGATAGGTTTGGTTAATAAAAAAATTCTAACTGTTTTTTTTTTAATACCTATCTAAGGACACTTGGTTTTTGAGAAGAATCTAACGATACTTTAATTGTCCAAATCCATCCAGCCGTTTGGAAGAAACG
The DNA here is from genome assembly GCA_905147015.1 of Laspeyria flexula. NCBI lineage: Eukaryota > Metazoa > Arthropoda > Insecta > Lepidoptera > Erebidae > Laspeyria > Laspeyria flexula. The sequence goes on from LR989974.1 coordinate 2,199,562, forward strand.
TGGGAATAAATAAATTTACAAACACACAAGATACGCGCGAAAAACAATACCCGTCCTGTCAGTCGGGTAAAAACAAAAGTAGTTTTTATTGTAGCTTGACGATGACGTCAAGACACATTACTCAGAAATGTATTTATTTATAATTCTATAAACAGCAATAAATCTCTATTTTTATGCTACTAAAGTAAACAAGTATACGGCCTACCTTGAAAGAAATACCAAAGTTTCGCACGAAACTAAACCATGTTTTAAATACTTGCGTTAAATCCAGTATTCGAAATTTATACGCATTGCATTTTATAGTCGTTTTATTATTTTAGGATTTTAGATGATTGTGTTTGGTTTTTCGTCGGTGCGCTTGCCAAAGCTGCTATGTGCATATTAGGAACTTTTAAGGACAAAATTATTTATATTGTTTCACAAATTAATATATTACAATATAAATATTATATTATTTAAAAAAAAAACAATTTTTTGTCTTGTCCTGAAAAGTTCCTAATATGCACATAATAACAATAGGCAATTTTTATAGCAGCTTTGGCAAGCGCACCGACGTTTTATTGATGATAACAATGCTTTTATTTATGATACTGGCAATAGTGTAATTGAAATGTTAACAAATAATATTATATACCCAATTAATTGTATAGATATCTACTAATATTATAAATCTGAAGATTTTGTTTATTGGTTGAACGCGCTAATCTCAGAAACTACTGGTCCTATTTGAAAAATTCTTAAGTATTGGTTAGCCTATTTATTGAGGAAGGCTATGGACTATATAACACCACGCTACGGCGAATAGGAGCTGAGCAGTGGCCATACTAAGAACGACGAAGCGAAATTAAATTTAATCAAATAACATATTATTATGTACTTATATTAGTGATCAGCGTTCCCTGTGACATAGCCCTCTTCTAGCTGCTTCCATTCCTTTCTGTATCTAGTTTTCCTCAACCAAAGAGAATAACATGATGATGAAATATACTATTGTACTACCAGCTAAAGACACAACGTAGCATGATTATAGGAGCGTCTTCTGTAGGGTCAAGGTACTCACCCTGTAGGCTTGCTCAAGCAATATAATAATATATATATTAGTCTATTTGTTAATTTTGTGTCTATAACGAAAATATCAAACAGCCTTGAATTGTGCACTTTGTTGAATCAATCGAGCGTCTCGAATAAGTTATAATTATAACATATTATTATTATGTTATTGTTTGGATGCTGCCGCTGCGTAACTTAAGGACCATCTACATCGAGAAGAATAAATAGAAAAAAAAAGGTCACGAGAATAGAATTCCACGCGGACAAAGGCTAGTTAGCAATAATTTATGTTTATTTTTTATAATTATGTTTTATGTTTATTAGGGCAAAGTTATTTTAATATACTTACTTGATTACTAAGATTCGCGATGCTTCATAGGTCAACGTCCTCTTTTAAGTGTAAAGCAATCAAAAATAATTAGTTAAGTCGTAACAGAGTTAGAATTACATTTTTGATTTCACTATTATTAATTATGTCAGAAAAAGATTTAAATGTACATCGTATAACTACTTTTTTATAGTTATTATGCTCTTTATTTTTTTATATAATTGTTTACTTACAGCTTATTCTCTAGGACATGGTCATCATTAAATCTATATTAATATTATAAAGCAAAAAAAAAAGAGAAAAAAAAGAGAAAAGAAAAAAAAATATAAAAAAAAGGAAAAATATAGTTAAAGGAAAAAGAAGCTTGTTTGTTTGGTTGAACCCGCTAATATCAGGAGCTATTACTGCACTGGTCCGATTCGAAAATAGTACATTATGATATAAGTGCGGTAAGTTGATAATTACAGCCGAGGCGATATTGCTAGCCCGAGCCGCAGGTGAGGGCTACAAGAAAGCAGAGGCTGTAATTATCAAACCGCGCGAATGTCATACGACGTTTTATAACATATTTGCGAGGAAATAATTAAAATTCGGACTTTCTTAGAAAAAAACAAATACAGCGAAAAGAAAAAGCGCGCGGAATAATTTTTACTTGTCACAAATTATCGATGCGCGCGCATCAGCGCTTTTTTTTAAAGGCATAAACACAAAAACAGCCAGTATTACTAATAAAGTAAATTAATATTTTTGTGTTTTATTACAGATAAATGGTTGTAATTTATGGTCTAAATTAATTAAGTTAAAGAATTGAATGTTTATTTTATATATATCATAATTATTTTATCTCCCAAAGCTAATTTTATTTATAAAATGTTGACCACTTTTGACATAAAAACTCTTTGCTAAGATTTAAAAAAATTGGTACCGTTCGTTACGTACGGAGCCCCTTGATTTATTGGTATGTGAGCATGAGAAGCTGTGCAATTTACTTTACATTACCGCACTAGTGCGTAATGAGATACATTACAACACTGAAATTGGTGAAATAAGAGACCCTTTACGAGCAAATATGTTATAAAATATTTTATTGTTAGATAGCAAATGCCATGCTTATCTCTAAAGAAACTGTTAACAATATTACTGTACTGTATAGTAACCAATAGTAGATGTACAGTAAATTAATCTATTTTCTATTCTTATCTATAAACGTTTACGTCACATTGATGTAAATTAATATCTGCCATTACAGCGTTATAAATGTACCGAGTTGACCTAAAATATCAAATTACATAAACTGATTATTTGTTTGTTTTAGAAATATTTTGATACTTACTGCAATCTTAAAAGCACTAAATAAACCTAGAGAACGAAAGATTGTAGTTGTGTTTTTCTTTTTTTTTGCTTAAGTAAAATAATGTAATTAAATGCGAGTATCAGGTTAAAGTAACTCTGGCAAGTCTTATATAATAAATGTAGGAGCAAAAAACACAAGGAATTGAAAAACACAAACGAATGAAAAATACAATTCTCTTGCAAAAACTTGCATTGACATTGAGATTTGTTTTTTTTTTAATTTAATTGTATAGTTTTTGTTTATTATTAATACATAAATTGCATACTTAAATGGCAGAATATGGCTGCACAAAATCTTTGTTCCCAAAATATATATTATAAACACCTTTTAATTACCTACCTATATTCGGAATAAATGATTTGAATCTTTGAACCCTTTTATGTAATAAAAAGATTAAATTATTAAATAAAAAAAAGCCGGTTAAAAGCATGTCAGACCATACCATATTTTAGTTGGATGAGCGTTGTCTTTGTGATTTTTAGGTTTTACGGTTTAGAAAATAGAGAGGGGCACAAGTTATGCTACTTTCAGAGAGTTTATTTCCGAAAATATTCACGTCGATAATCGGAAAACTTTCTTAAAAACCTTAAAGTGTTTTTAAGATCTGGCGAAGTATGTGCCACTCGTTAATGTTTTACTAACTTTCTTCTAACTTTTCACCTGGATCCTATGTAAGTCTTTTTACGTTTCTCAGTACAAATTTTCCAACATTTCTCCTCAGACGTCAATAAATTTAAAAAAAAACCAGTTAAGAGTATGTCGGACTTATACTCAATGTAGGCTTCCGCAGCAAAAGAGCGTACCTTCATAGCGGTTACGTCCTTTTGTTGAGAAACGCCATTTTCGGCAAATATCCGATCATGTTCAAAATAATTTTAGTTTAAAGTATCTGTAATTTTTTTGAAGATTACGATACGCCTAAAAAATTGTGTTAATGACAGATTACTGCTAAAATATGCAATTTTTTGCCTCACCGCTCTGTGACCTAAACCATCTTCCAAATTCTTTGATATCCAGTAGACTAATTCTCTCTACTTTGCTTTCTATTCTACCGTGGTGTAATACTTACTAAACGTATTGTCTAGTTCTAAAACACACACCGTAAAACATATGATTTGATCAGGTTCACCACACACCGAAGCTTGGCTCGATTCTGATTATGCTTTGCAGTAGGAGTTAATACAAAAGAGAGTTTAATACAAAGAATATTGAACGGCTCGAGTTCATACGGTTGCGACCCGTTTCCGAGTTGATATTGTGTGCTACGACCTTTAAAATGCTTTTCTATTCTTGCTATTTTATTGCCTGATTTATAATAGCTGGAATGGCAAATTATTTCAAAATTATACGCTATCATTACATGACTGTCTTAATAATAGCACGAATGGGTAATAATGATTTCAAAACAAAACCTCGATTTCTATATAATGTTTCAATTACTAAGTTTATTTAGTAATAATTGACCGATACTGTCAATTGTTAAGTAAACTTTTCGAAACAATTAATCAATCGTATGTAATAATAATTTTACACTTCAAATGTAATTCACAGATTTGAAGATAAGTTCTTATTACAAAATGTAAATAATTTTGATTAGCTGCGTACTCATTGTAAGAATTAAATATTTGAATGCTTTTGTAACTCAAGGTTAATCCTTCTATTCGTTTTAATTGGACCTAATAATGCCTTGGTATTTATTTCATGAACGCGTTTAAATTGATTTTACACCCGAAGACTATGAAATACAGTATATTATTCTCTAAAACACAAAAAAATACTGTTTTTTTTTCACAGATAAACTTTAGAAAAAACAGAAGAATGCACATTTTTGACACTCAACATCCGTAGTGATTCCGTAGTAACATGAAGCTGGCCCTCATCGCTCTCAAACAGTACTTAAAACCGTATTAAATTGATTGTACTTGGATTAAAGAGGACTTAGATATGGCCGTTATTAAGTGTATAATATCTTGAGTTCATGACACAAGCCTCGTATTAAACTTATCGCAACATCATTAGATTTTCCTCGTCAGTCACAATCAGATAATCTTAATACAATTAAAAGAATATAATACTTAATAAGTTGCTCAAAACTCACCAAAGATAATCCTTTAAATAAAGTAAATATATCACAAAACAGAAACACCACAAAGCACAAATATCGATTAACTCGAATGTTAAAACAATTTAAATCGATACGACTCTGTGCGCGTGCGTCGCAGTCCACGGCAACTTGTCGACTGACGCTCGGGAACAACTCGAAAGCCTCCGAACACTTAATTACGTATAGATTGTACAGTAAGCAACGCAGATTGTTTACGGCTATGATTCTTATTGTAAGTAATATAAAAACGTGACTTTTTTGGTACACTGAGACGTTGCCCAAAATTGGGTCAAACTCATTTATGCTTAGTACTTAGTATCAGGTTTATTTGCATTAACATTAGCCAAAACCACTTAACGACACCTGGATGTTACAAGCCTTAAGTTGCGAAAGATCAGGTAAATGTGAAGACTGAATGTGTAAATTACTTTAAAGCAACCTTAGATCTGATGAAGATACAAGGATTTATTCTGAAAGCTGAATATAGGATGTGTTTTTTGGTGACAAATTGAAACGCTGAAAAACAAGACCATTGTTTCGGCAATAAAATACTTCTATCCCTCTCAATCTAAACGCGACACCAACTTACTGTCGACGTCGAACGATATTTAATTTTCGTTTTCGCTAATTAAATTAGTTGCCCTGTTTCAAAACCCATCAATACAAGCAGGTCGGAAATACTGACGTTACCTGGCAAGGGACAATGAAGGAAAGTTCACGCTTGGCCGACAGACTAAAGAGCAACAACCTACCATTACCGACCCGGTAGACCTTTTATCTTTAAAGCAGATCGGCATTTCGTTAGCGGTAGCGATCTTATTCTTTTTATCATTGGAGGGCCAAGAACATGTAAAATTAATATAGTTACCATCCGCACATAGTTCGTATTTTGTCCGGTTTCTCTGGCCTTTCGTTAACCTCATTCAAACTTAGGTCACGAGTCACGACATTTTGACCGTTAGCTCTTGAGGAGAATTTTTTTGTTGCAAAAAATGTGTGCATGTTTTTTAGTTTCATTGTTTTGCAAATAAAAGAATTGTGACCACAATTTTTCCTCTCTAGAAGATGAATTTACATTATTCCTTTGTTGAAGTTACACGTAATTTATACTTAGGCGTCTTTTCAGAACAAATAACACGTAGTTTTGCCTGTGCCTTGATCAATTAATTTACCTTACTTAAATGAAGGACCAATTTGCAGGATCTTTACCTGTCGTTTTGACCCAAAATTATTAAATCACGTGCGTTTTATCATAATCTACTAGTAATTAATTATAGACTTATTACATTATTGCTATTTCGAATTTAGGTATAGAAATGTTGTTATCACATTAATAACTTATCGTTTACGCCGATCAAAAGACGTCAGAAGTTAAAAATAATGTTAACTCCTCGTGACGCCCAACGACAGCAATCGGCGCTGCGGTGGTCCTCGAAAATAATGGCGAGAATTGGCGAGATAGATATATACTCCTAAGATTGGTCTATATTGGCTATGGATCGAAAAGTATGGAACTCAGGGAAGGCGGCGTTTATCCAGCATCAGCAGTGAAATGCGGCAGGCTAACTGTACCTATAGTATCTACGAGGCGGAACTTTACTTGCCAGCACTCAGTCAATTTTCCGAACTTAACGAGATGATTTTTGGGAAAATTTGCGTTTACCCCCCTAGAATACACCTCCATAGATAAACTTGGAAAGGATTTTTATGTAAATTATTATCCAAATGTTTAGCCGTTTACGAAATAACAGTTCATAAATTAGTAACAACTTTTAGTAAATCAATAAAGAAACTTTTAATTACAACATGGCATTTCGACTTCGATTCCATTCGATTACACGAAATATGAACCAATTATCCATACATGGAACTTGCCGAGGTTTACTTACGATAAAAACCTTGAGTACTACAAAAACGTGTCCCTCTCACATGGACCTTTTCTCTACGACCTATTAACTACGAAAAGAATTGACTGTCTCTGTGGTGCATAGGGTGTATAGACTGATACAGAAGAGGTCTCGAGTCTTGAATTTGGAAATAATAATAATAATATTCTACCACATTTACACAGCGCCATCTAGTCCCAAATTAAGCAATTATATTTGCTTGTGTTATGGGTACTAAACAACTGATATACTACTTAAAATACATTTTTTTTTTTGTAAATACATACATATTATAGATAAATTACATCCAGACACAGAACAAACCTTTATGCTCATCACACAAAGATTTGTCCTGGGTGGGGATCGAACCCACGACCTCCGGTTTAGCAGTCAGGGTCACTAACCACTAGACCAACAGGCCAGTGACCAAATGCTGTTCAAGGGCGCCCCCTATTTATAACTTGGGACCAAACATATATGAGGAAATATAATAAAAAGAAAAACAAGTCTCTATAATTTGCAATTCGTATATCAAATGCTTCGGGGAACTTTTCAATCATTAAAACAAACAATACAGAGCTGACAAAATACATATTTATCATTACAAGGAATTAACATTTGAAATAGTTAAGAGGTTTTATACTTATTTATTTATTTATTCTTGTTAAGCAATACAAACTTACAGTGATGTCACCAAATCGTTTGCATGCACAATGTACAATTAATAAATTTAATTAACATAAATATAACAATAAATTTCACATACAAACATAACAATTTCAATTTTACTTATGCATGGTTTTCAATTTATATTATTTATTCGGAGCTATAATTTAAAAATATTTTCAATACACTTTTTACAATTAGTTGAAACTGTATAAAAGGTAAGTTGAGATTACAGTTCTATTATGCAAATAACACATTAGACCTTGCAGGGCGTTATTTTCATAATAAAATTTAATAACTGTAAGCATTACAGATACTTACTTTTTAATACACGTACACGTAATTCTATAAAGTGTATTAAAGATATTTTAAAAATATAGCTCAAATTAAATAATAAGAATTGAAAACCACGAAATATGACAAATGCGACATTACCGTGCATAAGTATAAACGCTCTTAACAAAAGACTAACTTGCCTTACAACGATAATATGCATTATGTTTACATATTGCTAATTATTTTCCGGAAGACATTATTGCATAATATCTGCAAAACGATTGCATCTGAAGTTAGATTATAATTATTCATTTAATCTATACGGATTGGTTGACGAAAATATAACGTGTTTAATAAGGATATTAATTGAAGAGGAAGCGATAGAGATAATAATATGTTTTAAGTATCCAATTAGCATCCGTGTAGTGACGGATTAAGAATACATAATGTCACTACCCCATCTCAACCCGTGGGTGTCGTAAAAGACGACTAAGGGAGGAACCCAGCTAATTAAAGCATTGCAAGAAAAGGAAAATTCGAAGCAAACCTAAACTCGTCTGGGCAGCGTGGTATAGTAGGCTAAATTCCCTCCACATTCTTTGGAGGAGACCTGTGCCCAGCAGTGGGACGTTTATGGGTTCAAATGATGATGACCAAATTAGCGCACTAGGTTTAGTCCCCCAGTTTACTTGAATTAATCACACATTTTACAGGGAAAATCGTGCGTGACTGACTGAGGACTGACAAAAACGCTACACCAATAGTCTAGTATTTCTGCTGATGACTAATTGTTTATAGAGCTAAACGTCTAGCTCTGGAAACTTTTAGGGTGAGGGTGACATTGCTGTGCAAACAGTGAGGACCACAATTTTTAAGCCACTATCTCCTCTCTCGAAAATTACAACTATTCTACAGAAGGATATTCACAAAGAACACTTTTGTTTACATACAGTCTAAGGTCGAAAGCCTGGAGACCCGTCATACAGGTCTCGAACCTAGTGCGGACTCCAGCTCTCACAAAGGTTTTAGTTTAAACTGTCAACATGTGTTATCTATTATAGTAAAATAATGTACCTACTTATCTTTTTGAGAGAAATAAATAAATATATTATAATTATAATTTTGCTCTATGATCAATCTACGGACGTTTCCCCTTCTTCTCGATATCGTTTGAATATACAAAAATAATACACAAAATAATAAAGATACTATTAAAGCATTATTACATCATGAGAACCGGTCGACAACTGGTACAAGTTTGCAAACTGGTCCTGTTACTATATAATATACTATAACATATAAAATTGTATACCTACATTAAAAATTATGTAGGGTCGTCATTTCAAGTTTTTGTTACGATTTAATTAATAGTGATTTTATTTAAGGTAAATGTCTGATTTTATAATTCGTATAGCATAATAGCCAGAACACGAATTTCGCTACGTGGTCTATCTGAGATTAGCACAACGCATCGTGAGCTTGTTTTGCGCGCTTATATTGCGTTTTGAGTTTTTCAGAATAACTAAAGTATATAAATGTGGATACTAAGTTTATGCCTTCTAAACGGCGTCATTTTAAATTTAGTATGATGCCTTTAACTTCATCAGCAACCCATTAAGTTCCACTGCTGGGCTCGGGTCTCCTCTCCTCTAACTAGAGAGCTGAGAGGGTTTAGGCCATAATCCACTCACGCTGGCCTAGCGCGGGTTGGTGGATCAGACATACTCATACAATTTCTTCTTGGGTATGTGGGTTTCCTCACGATGATTTCCTTCACCGTTAGCAGATGGTGAGTCAATTGACTAGTACATATAAATTCCACAAAGTGAAATCCACATTGTACTTGCACTGCTGGTCGGGATCGAACTGGGACCGCGTGATTTGCAAGCCGGTCACTTATCCATTCAGTCACCATCGCTTAATATAACTTAAATCAAGACTGTACTAACGTAACCTCATATGCCCAATTATGATAAGAAGTTTATTTATAAGAGCGAACAGATGAACATCCATAAATACAAATATAGCCTGCTACAATCTAAATAGTCGGTTAAATAGAGTTTTGACAACCCTATTGTGCTCTGCACTCACTTTCTGTTCATCCCGATACAGTTTCATAATTTACGCGCAATCTCACTTACGAAAATTGTGGACAAAAAAAATTGTTTACATTTTGAGAAAAAAACTTTTAATATTTTGTTTAGGTACTTATTGTTTTCTTCGTTAAAAGATATCCGAGGAGGATTTTTATTGACAAGATCAAGGAGAAGGTACGGGTTGGGACGTATCAGGAGGTGAAAGAATTGGCAGAAGCAAGAGAGGATTGACATTTACTCCACCGACAAGAGCGCACAAAGAGTGGGCAGGGGAAAGAGACAGAGAAAGATAAACAAATCACACATATAGCTCAACACATCGCACCCACATTCAGCCAGCTATGTTAAGTCCAATGTATTCCATTCCCAGTTAATGGAACATTTCATAACGGAAAATGCCAATATTGTTTTTACCCGACCTGGGAATCGAACCAGAACCTTTAGTGCAGCCGTAATATACACTCCTACTACCAAGGCAATTACAAGTCGAGGCATTGTGAAAAGACATAATTAAATTCAGTTACGAGTATTACGACATACACAAAGAGATGAGAGAAAGTATAATGTCTGGAGACACAAAGGTACCAAGCCGGTTTGGTGCGAATACTATCAAGCTGAACAGACAAATTCACTTTTATATGTAATTAAATTCACTTTTATGTCTTTGTGTATCATTACATAAAACATATTGCACGATTATCGTGAAAAGTGAAGATACCCGCTACAGTACAATTTTCAATCTTATGTTAATGTTCACAAGATAAAAATTGGTTCAGATTGGAAACTCTTCTAAGATTCCGAGTCTCTTTATCAATTATTATCACACTTTTTTCCTGAAGGTGTAGTCAGAATCAGAAGTGCGTCATAGTCCCTACATTAAGTTATTTTTAAGAGTTCTATAATAATATGGTTACCTCATTAGTTTAATAAAATTTTACTTTATTTTAGATTCTCATTTCACCAGCTTTATTTTGTATCATGAGCGTTTTGAATTTAATCGTCCACATTCTAATAATTTCTACCCGAACCGAGGACCGATCTCGTGTTTTTTTGACTAGCAGTCAACTCCCATTGCACTATAGAGAAGCCATAATATTTAACCACATAATGCGTTCAGAGCGATGTTGGGGCTACCCCGCTACTGTAGCGCATCGGGGATGTTCGCCAAGGCGCGCACCGATTGCTTTTTCACCACCATGCGCAAACGCTGCCTATCCCTGGTGCGCAGAGTGCGGGCTAGTACCAACACCGTCCTAGCCATGATCGCGGGCAGGCTTGACTGCCCCTATATGCGTAGATGCTGTGACATACATGTCAGACCATCTAAAATAATATAATTAAGTTACTTTTTAAGATTACTAACACGTAGAATAAGTTTTACTAACAAATATGAGTTGTAATACTTGAAATAAATAAATTATATTATATATATATAAACAGAGTTCGTTCTAAAGAAGGGACAGATCAGGAGTACCCTCAACCGGCGAGAATGCATGAAAAGACTGATGAATGTTGAAGAAGCCAAAGATGTGTGTCAGAATAGTAGCAAGTGGAAGGAAATGGTCTCTGCCTACCCCTCTGTTGGGAAAGAGGCGTGATGTATGTATGTATAAACAGAGTATAAGCTATTTCCTTCTAAAACTCATCCCAAATTCCTATAATCCATTATTTCCCACATAGATGTAATCGTTTATATTCTACGCAACGCGGCCCATCTGACGTCAAACCAATGATATATAGTACTTATTGACGTGTGACGTGATAACAAACACACACTATGAATACAGACTACTTGATATTGTGTGGGTGGAAATTATTCCATACTCATATTACATAGCTCCGGAGTGACTGAGCCGGAGACTGGCCGTTGGTCTAGTGGTTAGTGACCCTGACTGCTAAGCCGGAGGTCGTGGGTTCGATCCCCACCCAGGACAAATCTTTGTGTGATGAGTATAAAGGTCTGCACTTTGGGGTTTGCTGGAAGAAAACTCAAATTTGAGTTAAGCTCGCCTATGTACATGTCTTTTCTCTCTGTGTTGTGTTGTTTTTGTATTTTTTTGTGTACAATAAAGAATTAAAGAAGGTTTGTTCTGTGTCTGGGTGTAATTTATCTATAATATGTATGTATTTACAAAAAAAATGTATTTAAGTAGTATATCAGTTGTTTAGTACCCATAACACAAGCAAATATAATTGCTTAATTTGGGACTAGATGGCGCTGTGTAAATGTGGTAGAATATTATTATTATTATAGCTTCGGAGTGTAACAGCTGGGATAGTGCGCACAAGTTTCCTTCAATACGGATTAACAGAACATCGATTCCACTCAAGTTATGTTTTATACAAAAACATTACCCTCCTTTTTGGATCACAAGAAAACAGATCCGATTTAAAAAAAATGGATATCCCATTTATCGAGGATTCTAATATAACATCACATTATGGCTAATAGGAGCAGAGCAGTGGTCAAATAAAGAACGACGGGAGCGAAGACCCGCGCGGTTTCTAGTATTGAATTTTAGTACATATAAGATCACTGGGTATTTATGGAGTATATATTGAGATCACTGGGTTGTGAGACGGATTCAGAATTTATTTGGAATGTGTAAGACTAATGGATTTGGGTAATAGGGATTTGAAATTGGATGATAATTAATCTATGTCTTGGAAGGACTAGTCTTGATTTACAGTGAAATTTGTTTGGCAATATTTAAAATCTACGCAGATGAATGAAGTCGTGAGCAAAAGTTAGTTGAAATATTTACAGAAAAGTTAGATCTACAGCTACTTCAGAGACAGAAAGAAGAGAAGAAACAATTTACGATTCTTCTACCATTTACACTGCTAAAACATTTGCCTAATGCGTATAAATTGTATAATACGTTGAAAGATGTTACCAGCAGTCATAAAAAATATTTTTGAATTTCACCTGAAATTTAGTTATTTTATAAACTATGTAATTAAATTACTAAGATAACTAAAAACATTTAGTCTGTGGAAACCATGTTTTAAATTTCGAACAATAACATAATAAGTCGTTACTTGATAGATTAAAAACCATTCTATAACATAAAAATTATGATTGAATCGAACCATCGAATCGGATGTGAAATTTATTTGATAGATGGAGGGAGTCAAGAAGTACGATACGATACTTTTTAACGATATTTTAAGTTTAAACCTATTTAATAAGTCCGGAGTAATAATCATAAATGATGTGTTAGAGAACTGTCGACAAACTGCTAAGCAGTGTGGCAGACTTATACCTTATATTTTGTATGTATTTTACTGAGAAAAAAAAAATTTACTCTCGTGTGGACTCCATACGCACATACTGCTTTCTAATTTGCAGCGGACTACCCAAAAAGTTACTTTACCACGTGATGGTTATGGAAGTCTTTAGAGTTTCTAAGTACAAAACTAGTTTAGGATAATATATTATAATAGTAATAGGAGGATTAATAATTTATTTTCGAAATATCCGGATGAAATTATGGTATTTCAAAAAAAATCTTTCTAAAACTAAATACGCTAGGCAAATAGGGATTAGAAATCTTGCGTTTGAATAAGTATAGCTATAGGTTTTCAAATAAAACGTGGCATGTCAGAAAAATGCCGTAGATATATAAAACACTGTGCTATGTAAAAAAGGGGGAAGGTGGGCTGAGTTACCACTGTTACCAGGCACAATTCTAAATTTCAAACTGATAGAGGTATTACGATGGAAAAATCTATTACCATACCCGCCCTTAATAGAAACGCTAGATCAAGGTCAGTGTGCACTATCGCCCCAATTACACGGCCCGGTGAAGGTAACTGTTTAACCTCCTTTGGTAATAACACGTTCTGAGAGATTAGATCGCATGATGTGGTTGAAATTGTGCGTAAACCACACAAAAAATATTTTACGGTTTACCTATCTACGTACAGTCGGCAACAAAAGTAATTGAACATATCCATACCTAATTTAAAAACGCATGTGTACCGTAGCATACTATGCGATTAAAATAAATATGGGACTGTCAAATCAAGACGCCATTTTGTTTTCCATTTGAAAACAACTTTATACCTTACAAGTAGGGTACAAAAAACGAACACATTACAAGTGCATATATACTTTTTCGGTTTGAAGACCTTTATTTTCTGAATAAGTGGTGGTAGTAAGTAATAACAACAACAAAAAACTATAACAACAAGTAAATCTAATTAAATAAATTCAATAACCCGACTGCAATGATATTGTATGTTAAAAAAGGTGCCCGACTGCAAAAAATCAACAGAGAGCAACGCACTAAAAAGACCTTAAAATTATTGTAATATTATTATACCTGATTAAATTTAAATACATAACATATGTATAATATTTGTAATCTTCATTTGATTCCCTTTATTTTGATACTCTACTCGATAGGTTTGGTTAAAAAAAATAATAGAACTACTTACAATTTGGAACCATTCAATTATGTATAATCTCTTTTTGAATATATGTAATCTCCTTTTGATTCTCTTTATTTTGATACCCAATTCGAATTTTTTTTTAAACCAAACCTGATTAAAAAGTTAAAAAGTAAAAAAAAAACCTATCTAAGGACACTTGGGTTTTCTAAACGAATCTAACGATACCCTAATTGTCAAAATCCATCCAGCCGTTTGGAAGATTCGTGGGAATAAAGAAATTTACAAACATACAAGATACGCGCGAAAAACAATACCCGACCTGACAGTCGGGTAAAAAAGCACAATAACAAAAAAAAATCAATAACTATTAAATTAACACTTGTAACAAAATAACATAACGAAACGTTGCCTATTTTATTTCTGCTAGCTGTACAAAAATGTGCATATTCGACTGAAGTTTGCGGCAAATACTGTCAAGTGCGATCCCATACTTATTTAAATCGCATAGTACATAAATTATTTAACAAGACTTGTGCCAGAATTGAATTTACTATCATAATTCAATTATGGCAGTTTAACATTTTGAAATTTAAAAAAGGCGTTTTGAAATTATGAATTTGTTTATCTACTTCTGTTGCTGACCGTACATAGTTTTTTATTTCTTTTATCATTATCTACGACTCGGCTGATGGCAAGCAGTACCAGTGATTAGATTTTTAAGTAAATTCGTCACATTTTTGGTATTATACTTCAATGCATTTTGTACACTCCTACATTGAAAGTAAATCCGCGACTTGCATCAAATAATTTACACATACTCGTATATTTTTCTGTGTGAATTGTGGCGAAAATACTTGTGGCGAATGTACCTATTATTCTTAAAGCTGTGCTACATGGTTGAAAACCTGTCTTCCATAGAGGTGCCCTTGGTGGATTCCAACCGTGTAGCCGTCTGTTGTAAACCAAATTTCATACAAACTACGCGGATGGCTCCCACCAAGGTCACTCTGTTGGGACGCAAGTTCATAACCGTGTAGAACACCTATTATAATAAACTTCTTGCAAATTATATGCTTAATATATTATAGTATTACACGATTTTTTAAATTTTTAGTGCTGCCTGAGTGAAAATGTCCATCATCATCCGACCACGATTCGCCACAATAATTTATTTATTAATTTTTTAAGTACCGTTGTGAGCATAAAAGAGATATTTATAGTTAATACATTAGCACCTCTTCTGTGAAGTAGCACGGACATGTGACTAACGGTCAAGTGTGAATTGTTTAAATGCAGAGATGTCCAAACCGCGACCGGCGCGGCTCACATATGTACGAGTGTGCGACCCATGATATGTGCACAAAAGGTTTTTTCGTAGGAAATAAAATTGAAATGAGATTTGCAATAAAATCCGAATCAGTTTAGATCCGCCCCCTGATTCTGACTCGTCGGATTGCTCCCGGATCGTAAACTTTTACGAATCTTAGTACGACGTATTTTTACGGCTTGAGTTATTTAATGTTAGAAAATAGTCTACCATATAGAAAATTAAAATCTGATTAATTTAAGATTTTTTCCTACAAGCATTTACTTCTTTAACATTATGTTATTTAACTTTAATTACACTGACATTTCAGACCGAACATTTTCCGACAGCTCAGAATCAGGGGGCATATATATGAGAGGTCACCGCTTGCCGGTACGTGATCAACACTCGAGAACTTTTCAGCCCCATCGGCTATGAGTTCTGGTACTTACCTAGTAACTTAGTTTATTTAAAGTGAATTATTACGTCCAAATAAGTGAATTTAATGATTTGTTCGTATCACAACAAGTTTGTGTATATAAATTTAATGATAGATAATGATATTCTTGCACCAAATAAAAGCTTCTTTCTTTATTTCCTTATATTATTTTTTAATAAATTTAGGTAGGTATTATAATATGCATTTAGTTTTGCGACCCTCCCAGAATTGTATCGGCCCGAGTTCGTATCTGGTTTTACCAGCGCTGGTCTAATGTAACAGTAACAATCTTCAAGAAGGTGCCACTGTTTTAACTTCCCACGTTTAAAAAAACTTAATTTCTAATTGTCTGTTTATTTAGTTGGAAGTTTTACAGACAAGCTAAATATGACGTGCGACGTCTTAATTTTAATTTTACCCGACTGTCAAAACAAAACAGGTTAATGATCTTATAACAAACGTACGTAAAGTAGTATATAAGTAATAGTATATATAACTTTATTTTTCTTGAATTTATTTAAGACTACTAAATTTTGGAATGCACCTACTCACAATTATCTCTGCATCACCCTAGGTTGACTGTTAGAGAATGCTTGTTAGCATTAAGTCCACCTATGTACATTTTATTTGTGCAAAAGTTTAAATAAATAAATAAAGTGTACGGCTTCACAAGGGATGATTGTTGTGGATGCCGAAAGAATTTCATGTGGTTCTCGGAAAACCAGAGACAATACCTAATTAGGTAACTAAGCTATTATAAATAAACAAACACTCAAAACGTTTTTTAAGATTACGTTCTTAAAAAATTAAAGAAAAAACGTAGTAAGTACCTAATTATGAATCACCACAATATTACCACGTCATGACCACACCTTAACCATCAGTATGCATTTCCATTAACCCATGAGGTTGGTATCTAAAAGAGTATGAAGTCGTTGCCCTCGCATCGTATTTTCACTGTTAATGGTTTCAAATAAGGCTTTATCAATAAACTAAACGTAATGTAATACTGTAGGGCTGCCGTTGCTGTATCTATTTTAATTCTAATAAGTCTTACAGTATGAGTACTGTGTGATCATCACTATATAGTATAAAACAAAGTCGCTGTCTCTGTCTGTCCGTCCCTATGTATGCTTAAATCTTTAAAACTACACAACGGATTTTGATGCGGTTTTTTTTAATAGATAGACTGATTCAAGAGGAAGGTTCATAGGTTTAAAATACATACCACGCGGGCGAAGCAGCGGGCGGAAGCTAGTAACTTATAAAACAATAGAAATTTTTGACGTTCAAAAAACAAAAAGTCAAAAATGTCTTTAGTTTATTAAATCTGCCAGTGGTGAAACAGCCCCAATAATGTCAAATTTATTTGTATGACGTATATTAAAAAGTGTAGTTCTTGGAGCATGGTGAGCCATGTAGTAACGGATTAAGAATACAAAATGTCACTACCCCATCTCAACCCGTGGGTGTCGTAAAAGGCGACTAAAGGAGTAACCTTATGCAGATATGAGCACTGCAAGAAAAGGAAAATTCCAAACAATCCCTATACCAACCCGTCTGGCCAGCGTGGTGTAGTAGGCTAATTTCCCTCCACATTCTTTGAAGGAGACCCGTGCCCAGCAGTGGGACGTTTATTGGTTGAAATGATGATGATGAAGTCTTACATTAATCACAGCCACACCTCAAACACTCGAGTGACGAACTAGTCACCTAATGATAAGATACTTTTAGAATGACTAGCAGTCGCCCAGGGCTTTACTCCGTTTGATATTTGTTTGCCCATTACTCAGCTCCTTTTGGCTGTAGCGTGATGTTATATACTCTATAGCCTTTCTCGATAAATAGGCTATCCAACACAAAAATATTTATTCAATTCGGTTCAGTAGTTCCTGAGATTATCGCGTTCAACCAAACAAACAAACTCTTCAGCTTTATAATATAACATTAACCCCATAAATATTAGGGGACGAGCCTATTTAAACAATCAATTTAGAGTTGATTGTAGGTCATTTTAAAGCTTAGAGTGCTACAATTGATGTATAGAGGCTTCCCTTAACAAAAGGTGACACAAATCATAATAATATAAGAAATAAGCTGTCTTAAATGTCCTGAAGGTCATTGCTGACAAGCAGGACTCGAATATCCTGAAGGCCTATCTACGTGCACAAATAAGATAGTTCACTTACTATTAACCTATTTGTTAAGTATTGTTGTAACATCTATTTGTAATACCTTAATTAATGTAAACATTTTTTATGGACTTCGGACCGAAATAAAGATTTATTATTATTATTATTAACGCTGAAATGTTAGTTGGGATTTCCATTAACCGGAGACATTTTGAATCAGGGCTTAATACCAAGAAATTCAAGATAGAAAACCCAACCATTTTGCCGGACTCAGGCAATGAACCCGGTACCTCTTGAGCAGCAGTCGCTAAGACTCCCACTGCGTCCCCAAAGTAATATATTCTAGCACATAACAACACATAGATGACGACATAAATCACTTATATGAAATAACAATATTGTAACAACCTACAGAAGAAAGGAAAACCATTTCAAATGTCATTTCATAACTGCAGACGACTAGTGACGGGACAATATCGATAGCCAAACTGATTTTTGTTTAAATAATTTGTTAAAAAGACCGGTCAGCAGTGACTGGAATTAGTTTTTAAATATTTGATATATCTAAAAGCGAATTCCAGTCACTGCCGAGTTGGTGTCTATCTATCGGTGTTTTTGTAGCTTTTTTTTTAAATTTTTATATTCATAACATACTACAAATATCAGCTTATTCAAACAATGAGGGAATCTATTTTCATTTAATATCTACTAAGATGGCGGGAGTTAGGAAATCTGTCCAAATGTCAATAGGCCAAGCTCCCATTACGTGGGACTAGCTAGCAAAATGTGGTTGTGATTCACCTTTGCTCAACCTCCTTAGGGGATATTGATCCTTTGTTATGAGTTATATTTGATAGCTTTTGAAGCACAGTAACACCCTCCTTGTGACGTAATTACTACCGCTTCAGACTATGTTAATAACAACAGAAAAATAAAACTATTTTTATCAAATTAATTATCAGTTAATACGCAAATGCTAATTATATCTGAATCCTTGTGTATTCAAGATAAGATATCCTAATTATCTATGTCGCGACTAAATCTGATGCGGATACACAATATTATAATCTGTTATTTACGATAAATCACGTTTTTACTTATTTAGTATTTATGTTTTTAGATAATTACGTAGTTTTAACACGTTTATGCTAACGATTATTAGATTGTTAGTATGACAGATGCCATAACTGTCAACTGGAAAATTGAGATACTTCCTTAAGTAGGTACCCTTTTCTTTTAAACACCTTATGGGAAAAACATTCGTCATATTTTCCCATAAGGTGTTTAAAAATAGAAGATAAATAAAATGAAAAATATTCTTTTGTCAAACAAAAATAAAAGAACAAATTAGTGATCTTTATTCTCTCTCTCTTACTTAAGAGCATCGCTCTTGTCGTTGAAGCAATCGCCATTCTTCTCTATTTTCTGCTTTTTTTTTATTAGTTGGAAAAAAATGTTTTTTTTCCTTTACTTGATGGATGAAACTTCCTAGGTCTACCCCTATCTCTACTTTCTTCTAGTTCTCTTTTTAGTTTTTAAATTATTGTTTTAAAGAAGTCGTTCTGTCGTATCAAGTGACTAATTAACTTTCCTCTTCTATTCTCTATTGATCTTAGTTTTTGTCGTCCTTCCTCCACCTTTTTTAATACCTACCTCCTGATTTTTTTCATATCTTTCCAGTTTCCTATTTCTTTCTTCTCCTACACCACATTTGCTTTCTGCTGCACTTTTTTCAAATGCCTCCAAATTTTCCGATCTTTTAAAATTCATTATTTATTTTTGTTTTTGTCTATTGTTGTTAAATGAATACTTCTACGCCTTTACTGGAGCTATAAAGCATAAACAATGATGCGATAAGATAATACATTCTTTATTTGCGTAATTAATGGATATAACAAACCCAAACAGGCTACAAGTGTCGATAGCGCCAACATTATTCGCCGCACTATTCAATGTTAAAATGACCCGTTAAACCATTTTAGATAAAATAATGCTAAACAACAATGGAAAACTTTTGTCTCGCGATGACGGTACTTGAGCCTGCGACCGTGGCATGCCGTAGCTAATCGAATTTTTCCATTACTAACTTAATTTTGTGTAGTGATGGATTAAGAGTACATAATGTCACTACCCCATGTCAATCCGTGGGTCGTAAAAGGCGACTAAGGAAGTAACCGTATGCAAACAAGAGCACAGCAAGAAAAGTAAAATTCAAAACAAACCCTATATAAACCCGTCTGGCCAGCGTGGCAATAGTAAGCAAATTCCTTTCACATTCTTTGGAGGAGACCCGTACCGTGTTTATGGGTTGAAATGATGATGAAGAACTTGCGATCTTCACAGTGACTTGGAACTCTAACATAAACATCGATATATATCTGGACGAGCGTCCCATCCCTACAGCGGAACGAAAGCCCGCCGCCATTGCGTGCCGACGCACCGCTCAACTCAGGTCATCTAACACAATGACACACTGCGACATTGTGCAACCTTATGTGGGACAGATCCCACTTAGATAAATATTATTATATTTGCTGAATGTTAATGCCACAAAATTATAACTTTTGTTATGTTTTTGCTTTATCATCATCATCAGAGCCCAATGACGCCCACAGCTGGATATGGGCCATACCTAATTTCCGCCACTGCGAGCGATTTTGTGCCGCCTCTGCAACCATATTTTGCTTTATATGAAATTAAAAATATTACCAAACGGTTTCACCCGCCAAATGTATTAATGTTTTTTATACACTTATATAACACACTAACATTTATAAAGATGGAATGCCAAAGGCATTTAAATTCAAAGGATTCGATCTTCGGGTCGGACAAAAATGGTAGGTGAAGGGCTTTCCTGCCATGAAATTCTCAGAATCAGCACAGAAATCAGAAATATGCCCGGTTTACTTACATACAACAAATACGGTTTATATACATGTAGAACAAACATATTTTTTAAATCTTGGTTCCACATTTGCACCTACGTACATACTACAGAAGATCAAATATCAATAGAGAATAGAAGGGGAAAGTTAATTGGTCACTTGATACGACACAATGACTTCTATAAAAAAAATTAAAGGAAAATAGAAGGAAGGGGTAGACCTAGGAGAAGTTTCATTCGGCAAGTGAAAGAAAAAGCGGGAGTCGTGTCGTACATACGAAGAAGTGACAAAAAAGCAAAAAATTGAAAATAATGGCGATTGCTTCACCGACAAGAGTGAAGCTCTTAAATTATGGTGACTCCAGTTTAGCTTAATTTGGGTTACAGCACAGCTGACCCGCGCTGGTTTTCAACTGGAGCCTTATTGTTGTTGGCGGATGACACAACAGCAGGACTTACTTGCTATTCTACCGTCATCATCATCATCAACCCATTAAATTCTAGTGCTGGGCTCGGGTCTCCTCTTCTCTAACTAGAGACCCTCTCAACTCTCAGAACAAAGAACCTATCTCTATTCTGTGGTTAAGACCGTAATCCACTCACGCTGGCCTAGTGCGGGTTGGTGGATCAGACATAGTCATAGAATTTCTTCTAGGGTATGTGGGTTTCCTCACGATATTTTCCTTCAACGTTAGCAGATGGTAAGTCACTTGACTAGTACATATAAATTCCACAAAGTGGAATTCACATTGGTACTGCCGGACGGGATCGAACTCGGACCGCGTGATTTGCGCGGTCACTTATCCATTCAGCCACCATCGCTTTTCTACCGTATTGTATTATAAACAGAAATAAAAATAATCTAAATAATCAAGTTTCTAACAATAGCCACAGCCAATATGTATTAAAACAATCATTCAAGTGTGTAAACTAAGTATTTGTTATGAACTTATGAATGAGGAAGTTACGTCTATTAGGTTGTGGTGGGAGTTAGAATGGCGTAAGTAGTACTTACTTTTGAATATTGGTGGCGTTTAGTACCTGAAACAGAAGTATTATGTCATGACTTGTGAAGTATTGGCAATGTAGATAGCGAAATGTTGGTCAAAATCAGAGGCTTCATATAATTTAAAGCCCTGGTACATGGTTGGAAACTTGGCTACCACAGAGGTGCCCTTGGTGGATTCCAACCGTGTAGCCGGCTGTTGTAAACCAAATTTCATACAAACTACGCGGATGGCAACCAAGCTCCCACCAAGGTCACTCTGTTGGGAACGCAAGTTTATAACCGTGTAGAACACCTATTATCCACAACTTCTGAATTTATATTATGAAATTTATATTATATTTATATATTTATTTGGCCGCTGCTCAGCTCGTATTCAGCCGTAGCGTGTACATATATAGCCTATAGCCATCCTCGATAAATGGGCTATAAAATACTAATAGAATATTTAAATAGGACCAGTAGTTCCTGAGATCCTAGCTTTCAACCAAACAAACAAACTCTACAGCTTTATAATATTAGAATAAATTTAATAAGTTTGTATGCGATGGCCGAATGGATAAGTGCTCGGCATGCAAATTATGCGGTCCGAGTTCGATATCGACCACCAGTATCACTTTGTGGAATTTATATGTATCTGCTAGTCAAGTGACTTACCATCTGCTAACGGTGAAGGAAAACATCGTGAGAAAGGAAATTCTAATAGTATGTCCAATCACTAGGCCAGCGTGAGTGGATTATGATCTAAAACCTTCTCAGTTCTCTATATAGAGGAGAGGAGACCCGAGTCCAGTTGTGGGACATTAATGGGTAGCTGATGATGATTTATTAAGAAGGTATGTTTATTAGGAGCAATAAATTTTCAGCTAGATTCGACTGTGCTTTTTATTTTCACATAAAACCGATCGCTCAGTTCTTGCAAGACTGATATTTATTTTATTAGACTTACCAACATCTACTTATACTAATACATTTATCTTTTACATAATGACATGTTGGTATAGCAGCCATTTACAGGCAAGTACAGCATGCATAAAATATCCAAGTAGAAACAAAAAATTTGCTAAATTAAAAATTATAAAAATAAATAAGTGTAAGTATTAATAAAATTAAATTACATTTATATTTTCAATGTTCATTAAATTATGTAATTAAAATTGTATGTATGTTTATAACACATTTGCTCGTAAAGGGTCTCTTATTTCACCAATTTTTTTTTATAATAATAATAATAATATTCTACCACATTCACACAGCGCCATCTAGTCCCAAATTAAGCAATTATATTTGCTTGTGTTATGGGTACTAAACAACTGATATACTACTTAAATACTTTTTTTTTGTAAATATATACATATTATAGATAAATTACACCCAGACACAGAACAAACCTTTATGCTTATCACACAAAGATTTGTCCTGGGTGGGGATCGAACCCACTAGACCAACAGGCCAGTCAAGTTCAAGTCAAGTTCAAGTCAAGTTCTACGAAGTAAGTATATATCATGCAAAATATCCAATAATGGTTGAAGTCGAAGGATATTTTAGTACAATAAAAGCATAACAATAAGAGTGTTTATACTTATGAACGGCAATGTCGCAATTTAGTGTCATATATCGTGATTTTCAATTTTTATTACTTAATCGCAGCTATATTTTAAAAATATGTTCAATAAACTAAGTAAGTACATTTATTTCGTTGGAATTTTCAACAAAACACATATTATACAAGACCGGTCATAATACTCATACCTAATATGAAATCGGGTCAATAGACAATTGTATTAAACATTATAAGTGTGCGAACACTTATAAGTACAACACTGCTCTTCTAACTAAAAAAGTTGTAACTGAAACACGAGCTATATAAAAACTAACCCTAATAATGTTAATTTAGAGACATTTTTCCAATTCCGTTCTCTGAATTGAGTTGTTGTTTTTTTATCACCGTAAAATCGTTGGAATGAATCAGGGCAAAGGTTAAGTTATGTTTTCGATGTTATCTAACTCATATAAATAAAAATATTATAATAACTGTTAGGTATCTTAAATATTTGTTATTTATAATAACAAAACCATTCGTTTATAACAACGTTTTGTTTAAATACCGCATAAAAGCATGTCGAAACATGCTCCATGTTCCACAGCAAACGAGCGTATATCCATAGCGCTTACGTCCTTTTGTTGAGAAGCGCAGTTTTTCGGCAAGAACTCAAAAACGGTACAAGGTTACACAAGGACTACAAGACGTTTGTATGAAAAAAAGGATAAACGCTTCTAAAATTTTAATATTAAAGTACGTGCTATACCCATGTTGTTAAAGTCTACTTAAAATGAGTAGGTACTTATGTTATTTTAAATCTGAGACGGGGACGAACCTCCACATGACAAATATGTTAAAACTAAATAATATTTGATCACAAACGCGCCAATTATATTAAACTAATATAGAAATAGTCTGCTATTTTTAGCAAAATCAACAAAGACAATACGGTACTTTACCGAATAAGTTATTGTTTGAAATACATGAAAAATGCTTTACATATTTGTTCTAAAGACAAACACATTAATTCATATAGGTCATTTAATAATTACATAATATACCTAATTATAATTTTTAATAGTGCAGATGGCAGACAAGTCGGCACTTATTAAAGCCGTGCTACATGGTTATAAACTTGCCTTCCACAGAGGTGCCCTTGGTGGATTCCAACCGTGTAGTTGTAACCAAATTTCATACAAACTACGCGGATGGCAACCAAGCTCCCACCAAGGTCGCTCTGTTGGAACGAAGTATGTAACCGTGTAGAACACCTATTAGTATTACTGTGGTATCGTTCACCGAGTCACGAACCCAGTTGCTAATAAGATAAATTTTCTTAAAAAAAAAAGTTTTTCCTCCCACCTAATGATGTCAGAACTAAGAAGACGACTAGGTATAAATTACGCATTGGCTGACAGTTTTCTGGTTACTTTCATGAATCATGAATAAGTTAACATATCAGATAAAAAAAAAACTTCAAAATACACGTTGACAACTATTTATTTACCAACTTACACTTACAAAGTTAAATCCACACATATAAGATATAGGCAAATAGAAGTAGTTATTTACAAAAAATATAGAATGTGTTTGCATAAAAATAAAAATGATTATAGCTAAATATATAACATAGAGAATCCGTAACTGTTTATATACATAGGTAGGTACGTTTTTATAAAGATTTTGCAAATTTCTTAAAAAAATCTATTTCATTCAAGAGTCTTTGCGCTTTTGTTTAAACTAGAAGTCGCGCGGGGCTTCGCTGCCGTCGCTTTTGTTTTGCTACTGCTCAGCTCCTATTGGCAGTAGCGTGTCTATAACCTGCCCCTATACATGGGCTATCTAACACTAAAAGAATTTTAAAAAACAGTCCCGTAGATCCCGAGATTACGTCACAAACTCACAATCATTACCTCTTTATAATATTAGTATAGATGAATATTTACTTCTGAGTTTACAGGTCAATTTAACCTGAATGTGGGTTAAATAATGCAAGTAGGTACTTCTTCGTAGTTAGTTTAGAAACCTGTTTCCCAAAGACTACTATAAGTAGCTGTACCTATACGTCGATATGTCAACATCACACGGCGAAGCACTGAATGGAAATTTGCAGACAAACGGTTTCTTGTTTATGGTAAAATGTACATGCGTTTGTGTTTGAAAGTATTGAACTATTAGTTCTTACAAATAAAATTATGTATTGCATTCGTATCTTTCACTCCGTGTAAGAATCATCAGCAACCCATTTAAGTCCCACTGCTGGGCTCGGGTCTCCTATCCTCTATCTAGAGAGCTGAGAGGGTTTAGGCCATAATCCACTCACACTGGCCTAGTGCGGGTTGGTGGATCAGACATACTCATAGAATTTCTTTTAGGGTATGTGGGTTACCTCACGATGTTTTCCTTCACCGTTAGCAGATGGTAAGTCACTTGACTAGTACATATTATAATTTCCACAAAGTGGAATCCACATTGGTACTGCCGGTCGGAATCCGAGTTCGATTCCGACCGCGTGATTTGCACGCCTCACCGTATCCATTCAGCCACCATCGCTTATGCATTCAGCCACCATCGCTTCGTGTAAGATATAACAATACATAATCTCAACCCAATCTCAATCAGTGGGTGTTGTAAAAGGCATCTAACGGAGAAGCCTTATGCAGACAAGAGCACTACGAGAAAAGGAAAATTGGAAACAAACCTTATACCAACCCGTGTGGCCAACGTGGTATTATATAGTAGGCTAAATTCTCTCTAGATTCTTTGGTGTGTGTGCCCGGCAATGAGACGTTTATGGGTTGATTAACAAAAAAGAATATAAAGAATAGACAAATTGAACATTATTTGAACAAGTAAATATAATTAAAAAAATGTAATAACCCGACTGCAAAAAATCAACAGAGAGCAACGCACTAAAAAGACCGTAAAATTATTGTAATATTATTATACCTGATTAAATTTCAATACATAACATATGTATATATATTTGTAATCTCCATTAGATTCCCTTTATTTTGATACTCTACTCGATAGGTTTGGTTAAAAAAAAAAATAGAACTACTTACAATTTGGAACCACTCAATTATGTATAATCACTTTTTGAATATATGTAAGCTCCTTTTGATTGTCTTTATTTTGATACACAACTCGATAGGTTTGGTTAAAAAAAAAATTGAACTTCTTACAATTTGACGTCAAAGTTGCAGGCGTCCTTAGGCTACGGTAACCGCTTACCATCAGCGAGCAGTAAGCGTGTTTGCATTTTAGCTATGGAACCCTAATAAAAAATAGTAGATATGTACTAAAAACATCTAGAAAAAGGTCGTCAAATTTGTCTAAATACTTAAGTACATACAAGTACTATACGTATAGAGTTAGGTACTATGAGCATACTATGCAATCGTTTAGCCGGTGAGCTTTTGCAACGTGCGTTTGCGCCGCCTGACCCCGTTGTGCATCACTGACTTCTGTCAACTTTGTTTACTTACCTACTGTCTTACTAAACATGACCTACGGCTATTTTCTAACAACAACGACAACGTCCGCAGTTTCGCAGTAGGGAACAAACCCTACCGTACTTTACATACACATACATACACACATACATATAAATCACACCTCTTTCCCAACAGAGTTGTAGGCAGAGACCATTTCCTTCCACTTGCTACGATTCTGACATACATCTTTGGCTTCTTCAACATTCATCAGTCTTTTCATGCATTCTCGGCGGTTGAGGGTACTCTTGATCTGACCCTTCTTTAGAACGTCACCTATTTGGTCATGGTACGTTCTTCTAGGTCTTCCCCTTCCAACGTACTTTACAAATATACAATTAACGAATTTTGTACGAAAGAAATCATGATTTTTATTGAATAACCCAGCGGACTGTTGAAAGCTTTACAGACGACTAGTGCATGATAAATGGACATGAACTTTTACCAACTTGAACAAAAATATAAAAAAATGTTTGAAAACTGGTCGAAAAGGAAAATTTAATGTGAAACACACATTTCGAGGAGATACGACGTACCTAATGCTGTTGTTCGTATATTCCTCTCTTACATGACAGACTACGTAATGACGGTTATAGGATATCTAACATCACGCTGCGGCCAATATGAGCTGAGCAGTGGCCAAATAAAGAACGACGGGACGGGACCGAAGCGCAACTTCTAATTCCTTATAATTGGATCAACGGCATCCTGACGTGTGCACGCTTAATGCACACATTTACTACCAAAATTGGCTATATTAGTCACATCAGGGCATCTCAGCTACGCGTACTGTACGCTGTAGCAGTCGCCGTAGCCGAAATTGATATGGAGGACATGATTATTCCCTTTACTATTCGTAGTTCATCCACGCATTTCCTATGGGTGAATCATGGGAAATTATATTTATCAAGTAAGTAGATGAAATAAGGGAAAATAGTTGGGTTTTTTTCCGGGGATCCACTGAGTGTTAATGGCCATGGAATTTTTTTTATTTCCCGTATATTTACCGTGTACATATTGTTATGCATCAAATAATTAGCGGAGTTAATATGATATTTAGGTATAATTTGGTGAATATTCAATCCCTCAAATGCGAAGTATTTTATTTTCTCGCAGTCTCTTTTTTCTCTATTTTTTTTCTTTCTCTCTCTCTGCCTAAGACTTTTCTTCAATTATTTTATGTAAGTAGGAAAGTTATTCATCTTTACCTTTGTAGGTTCGATGCAATCCAAGTTGCGCCAGAGTAATCGCCACACTGACGTGCCAATATTGGCACACACGCAATATAACCGGTCCTATCTATACTAATATTATAAAGCTGTAGAGTTTGTTTGTTTGAACGCTAGGATCTCAGGAACTACTGGTCCGATTTGAAAAATTGTTTCAGTGTTGGATAGCCCATTTATTGAGGAAGGTTATTGGGTATATAGCATCACGCTACGGGCAATAGGAGCTGAGCAGTGGCAAAATAAAAACGACGGGAGCGAAGCCCCGCGCTACTTCTAGTTGAAAATATCTTGGAGATGTCTTAGTGGACGTCCCGGCTGATATGATGATGATGATGATGGGCATCCAACACTGTAGGGCTTCTGACATTAATGTCAATTAACAGGTTGTTTTCCGAGGGATTTATAGTTAAACTAGCTAACGCTCGCGGCTTTGGCCGCTTGGTATGTAGGTATGTAATCAAATTAATATACCTACCGACCTAAAAACCTTCCTAAAGAATCACAAACAGCGTCAAAATCCATTGCATAGTTTAGAAGACCTAAGCGTATTGAACATACATACAGAGGGAAGCGATTTTATTTTATACTACCAACTAGGTATTTAAGTACCTAAGGATAATTTGAACGTACACAAGCAGCAGGAATAATGTAAATTGATGCGGTGAAAAAAGGAAGGAAAAGAAATAGAACGCGACTCAGCTATTAATCTGTGGTCTATTGACCTTCTTTTATACTAATATCGTCCTCTATCTCAAATTCTCAACTTGCCGCTAACAAGTACAATAAACAACCACAAAGATAAAAAATATTCGGATACATTGACCTCTAACCCGAGTTCGTAGACCTCGAGT
The DNA here is from genome assembly GCA_905147015.1 of Laspeyria flexula. NCBI lineage: Eukaryota > Metazoa > Arthropoda > Insecta > Lepidoptera > Erebidae > Laspeyria > Laspeyria flexula. The sequence goes on from LR989974.1 coordinate 2,228,604, forward strand.
GAACAATATTCTAAATATTTGTTTTAAACATATAATCAGTAAACAAAGTACCTTCAAAACAAAATACCTACTTTGCTAAAATGTCAATCACAAAATGGCGTAGGTACCTAAAAATAATTTATGCGCACCGATTTAATTTTACTTTTAATACTACTTAAATGAAAATATGCTCCATCTCCTGCAAAAAATCCAACCCAATCCGGTCCATATTGTATACATACTGTATTTCTTATTTTATATAATAAGTACCTACTGTAGAACCTTATTATATTTGTCTTCATATTACTCAGAATAGGTTCTAATTTCAAGGGCAGAGAAAGGAAAATTAATTCTGCCAGACAAGAATATATAAAAATAAAGAAATTACGTACCTACCTATATAGATAAATATTTAATTTTTATCTAGACACTTGCTCAATGTTAGGTAACTGTTCGTAAACGCTAATGAACTTGAGGTTGGGTGCGATTTCAAAACACACTACGGATAGAATTTAAGAGGGTTCATACAGAAATCCATGAAATCACGAGATTTCCACGTTCGCTACAGAATATGTCTTTATATGTAGCGAAGTAATTTTTGGCATACATAGACAACAGTTTTCTTGTCTAAAAAGTGTATTAAGAAAAACAGACTATTTATTATTAGTATTTTAGTTAGAACAGTTCTTTCGCACAGCGTTTTAAGAAATTCTACGAAACAAGCCTACTTTCAGATTCGCTAGGGACTAAAGTAATTGAAATGCATAGAAAAAAAAGCTTGTTTTAAGGTCTACATATAGTCCTTTAGTTAGTGTATTGAAAAAATATTAGAAATATTCATTTTTTTATAACTAAAACTTAAGAACTAAAATTTTTAAAAACGTTGAACTTTGATCAAGTTTGATTATAATTTTGGTACACTGTATGTGTTTAAAAAGTCGATTTTTTTACATTTAATTATTAAACAAGATGTTGTCATTCATAAACGTCCATAATATTTTCGAAATCCCTTTAGGAATATTTTAAAATGATTTTTGAAAAGAGCCTAAAAACGCCTTATATTTCGGCGCACAGGCCGTGAGAAATCAGTACCGGCTGAGGCCTTCTAGAGAGAGGACGTAACGCTTTGCTTCCCGCACTCCCGGTCCGATGTTTACGTAATATTTGTATATTTCAAGAGAGTTCAATACCAGTTGATACTTTGTTATGGAATTTTTTTTTTATTAAAGATCAAATTATTAACTTTGCTGTTTTTGGGCTGATGAACTCTAAAATCGATATCTGACGATCCCTTGGTCACTTGGCATAGTTCTGAAGTCAAAATTTTAAAAATGACCGCCATCTTGAACTTTGTTGTTTTTGGGCTGAGTGATACCAAAATCGATATTTGACGATCCCATTGGTCACTGGGCATAGTTCTAAAGTCAAAATTGTAAAAATGCCCGCCATCTTGAACTTTGTTGTTTTTGGGCTGAGTGATACCAAAATCGATATTTGACGATCCCATTGGTCACTGGGCATAGTTCTGAAGTCAAAATAGTAAAAACGCCCACCATCTTGAACTTTGTTGTTTTTGGGCTCAGTGATACCAAAATCGATATCTGACTATCCCATTACTCATTGGGCATAGTTCTGAAGTCAAAAATGTAAAAATGCTCGCCATCTTGAACTTTGTTGTTTTTGGGCTGAGTGATACCATAATCGATATTTGACGATTCCATTGGTCACTGGGCATAGTTCTGAAGTCAAAATTGTAAAAATGCCCGCCATCTTGAACTTTGTTGTTTTTGGGCTGAGTGATACCAAAATCGATATTTGACGATCCCATTGGTCACCGGGCATAGTTCTGAAGTCAAAATTGTAAAAATGCCCGCCATCTTGAACTTTGTTGTTTTTGGGCTGAGTGATACGAAAATCGATATCTGACGATCCCATTAGTCACATATCCTTAGCAGCTTTATAAGCCAAGCTAAGGGCTCAGCAACACCATGTCGTCTGCATAACTAAGATTATTTACACACACATCATCCACAAAACAGCTGACATGTGTGCTGCTAAGCTCCTCAACTAGGTCATTGACATAAATGTTAAAGGGACGAGGGGATGTCAATCCTCCCTGTCTCACTCCACATAGTTCTGTAGTCAAAATTTGTAAAAATGCCCGTCATCTTGAACTTGAATTTTGACTTCAGAACTATGCTCGGTGACCAATGGGATCGTCAAATATCGATTTTGGTATTACTCAGCCTGAAAACAACAAAGTTCAAGATGGCGGGCATTTTTACAATTTTGACTTCAGAACTATGCCCAATGAGTAATGGGATAGTCAGATATCGATTTCGGTATCACTCAGCCCAAAAACAACAAAGTTCAAGATGGTGGGCGTTTTTACAATTTTGACTTCAGAACTATGCCCAGTGACCAATGGGATCGGGCAAACAAATAAGGTATTTTCATATTCCTTAAATATAATACGTGACGTAGACCCGTTATATAATAATTTAATATGGGATCGTCAAATATCGATTTTGGTATTACTCAGCCCGAAAACAACAAAGTTCAAGATGGCGGGCATTTTTACAATGTTGACTTCAGAACTATGCCCAGTGACCAATGGGATAGTCAGATATCGATTTCGGTATCACTCAGCCCAAAAACAACAAAGTTCAAGATGGTGAGCGTTTTTACAATTTTGACTTCAGAACTATGCCCAGTGACCAATGGGATCGTCAAATATCGATTTTGGTATTACTCAGCCCGAAAACAACAAAGTTCAAGATGGCGGGCATTTTTACAATGTTGACTTCAGAACTATGCCCAGTGACCAATGGGATAGTCAGATATCGATTTTGGTATCAATCAGGAAAAAAACAACAAAGTTCAAGATGGCGAGCATTTTTACAATTTTGACTTCATAACTATGCCCAGTGACCAATGGGATTGTCAGATATCCATTTTGGAGTCAATCAGCCCAAAAACTGCAAAGTTCAAGATGGCGGACATTTTTACAATTTTGACTACAGAACTAGGCCCAGTGACCAATGGGATAGTCAGATATCGATTTTGGTACCACTCAGCCAAAAACAACAAAGTTCAAGATCGAGGGCATTTTTACAATTTTGACTTTAAAACTATGCCCAGTGACCAATGGGATAGTCAGATATCGATTTTGGTGTCAATCAGGCCAAAAACAACAAAGTTCAAGATGGCGGGCATTTTTACAATTTTGACTTCAGAACTATGCCCAGTGAACAATGGGATCGTCAAATATCGATTTTGGTATCATTCAGCCCAAAAACAACAAAGTTCAAGATGGCGGGCATTTTTACAATTTTGACTTCAAAACTATGCGCAGTGACCAATGGGATCGCCAAATATCGATTTTGGTATCATTCAGCCCAAAAACAACAAAGTTCAAGATGGCGGGCATTTTTACAATTTTGACTTCAGAACTATGCCCAATGACCAATGGGATTATCAGATATCCATTTTGGAGTCAATCAGCCCAAAAACAGCAAAGTTCAAGATGGTGGACATTTTTACAATTTTGACTTCAGAACTAGGCCCAGTGACCAATGGGATAGTCAGATATCGATTTTGGTATCAATCAGCCCAAAAACAACAAAGTTCAAGATAGTGGGCATTTTCACAATTTTGACTTCAGAACTATGCCCAGTGACGAATGGGATCGTCAGATATCAATTTTGGTATCACTCAGCCCAAAAACAACAAAGTTCAAGATGGCGGGCATTTTTATAATTTTGATTTCAGAACTATGCCCAGTGACCAATGGGATCGTCAGATATCGATTTTGGTATCAATCAGTCCAAAAACAACAAAGTTCAAGATGGAGGGCATTTTTACAATTTTGACTTCAGAACTATGCCCAGTGATCAGTGGGATTGTCAGATATCGATTTTGGAGGCGATCAGCCCAAAAACAACTAAGTTCAAGATGGCGGACATTTTCACCACTTTGACCTCAAATAGTCACATTCATCATCATATCAGCCGCAGTTATTATTGAGAAATTAATTGTTAGTCTTATATAAAATTAATTGTATTTTTCTTTCTTTCTAATAAAATTGTATTTTAATTGTTTATAGAATACAATACGATTAATAACAATTAATTATTGATTAATTTAATTTGAAATTTTGTCCTATCCAACTTTAACAAAATACGAGGTTAGAAAATACCAAACTCATTAGTACGCGCTATATTGTTGTACCACACAGCATTAGAGAAGTGTGCATGTTTCGGCTCTGTGTGCGTAATTTAAAAACCTATTTGCGAGCAACTTGAAAATGTATGAACCCTCTTAATACAAATAGGTATAACGTTATAAGTATAACTTACTTGATATATTTGTTATGCAATATTCATAGATATCGAATCCATGTTTAGATTAATACTATTTAAAAAGTAAAATATTATCGACTATTTGGAAAAAGTCTTAGTACTTAGGTACATCTTTCTCTTTAAACAAGTGTTTATTGAAAAAAAACAAAAGACCCGACTGTCTTGCCTTGCCAAAAAGTAGTCTTGGTCATTCAATATTATTAATTATTATGAGCTGCGGGCAATAGTTAGTGCATATATAATAAAATTAGGCTATTAATTAGCTTTCATCTGATACCCATATTGCAATAGCACTAAAAAACGTCTGTTTTGACAGTTTACGTCCGCCATATTGGTTCACGCCACACTCGGGGGAAAATTACAAATCTAATGCCTACTCACACTTTAAAATCAGCCAAGTCGTTTAGGCTACAGAAGGTCACACTGGAACAGAAATGCCCACATACATACACATACATACGCGTGAAAAACATTACCCTCCTTTTTGGCAGTCGGGTAAAAAAACTACGCCCCCCTACGCGCTACGTTAGTACTATTACTTACCTATTCTGTGCCCCCATTAGGGATCAAGGCCAGTGTCACGGGGGATTTTACCAACATACAATTAACTGACACAAAGTACAGCTAAGCCCAGATTCATAGACCGCACTTTGACTTTACTTTGAGGGCTAGATAAAAAAAAACAAACAAACTTCCAACCAAAATGAGGTTTTCAAACTCTACTTTCCAAAACCATCCTTTGCTTGCTGTATAGTCAAGGCACTGTCTGTGAAAATTATAAAGAAAATAAAATTTCGGAATTCGAAGTTTACTTTGGGAAGCCTATTTTGCAAAGTACACAGCCTTTTTTTTTGGCTCTTAGACATGAAACAAATATCTATGAAACACACAAATATTTGTCTCGTGTGAGAATCGAACCTTTCGTCCCTGCAACTGCGATGTTAGTGGCGAGGCCTTACCCTTAACCACTACGTCACAGTGACAGTCATCTCTAACAATAACGTTATTTATAGTTGTCGGAAAGACGCGTCGCGTCGAGTTGGGCAATTAAAACGTTGCTATTTTACCTTCAGATTATATTGCGATTGAGACACGTTATTGCAAAATAAACGCTCAATCTGAGAATATTTATAGTATACATTTTCTATTTTTATATACGAAAACAAATGACAAAAATATATTGTTGTACCTAGTGTTTCTTCGCATCAACATCACTCTCTAAAATGGGCCCTGTCGGATTGTCGGCCGTAGTTGCTATACTAACACTGGTGAGCATAGTCCGTTCCGTATATAACAGTCGACTTTACACCTTTAATCCCCGAAGGAAGTGGACACCCATCCACATTTCGGCAGATATATTAGATACCATTTACCAAGCGAGCTTATTGACTTTAAAAGAGCCCATTACCGAACTCCGGGCTAAAACACACTGAAAACGCAACGACGGAATACACCCATAACCGTTTTTCAGGGCCCAGGCATAGGACTTGTGCAGTCGATACTGCCGCCAGAGCAAGTGAATCAAACATGAATTATTGTATGAGCACAACACCCTATCAAAGCCCACCGTGAAGGAGAATCGTAACTAGTGCCGTAACCCTAAAGCGTGTGCCACACGGTTGTAATCATGAGATTCCATCTATCTAGCCTGCAGATCCATATTTTACCCAAAATACGCGGATGGGATCTAGTTTCCACAGGTCAGCTCTGTTGGAAACTTGGAACACAAAATTACTACCGTGTGGCACACGCTTAATTGATCTAAAAAGTTTATTTTATCTCCAGAACGTTTGGCGACAATTTTAGGTAAATTAAACCTAGTATGCAAAAACATTTCCAAGTTGAACTTAATAGACAGGTGCAACATCCAGTGTTGCCCAAGTCGATAAATATTCACAAGGTGAGTTTTATGCCGTGTTTCCGAACCGCCGCGCCGCCACTTCCTTTCATTTATGTTGCAACACTTATTATATATACGATACTGTTATAAGCTGGCAATCTTCGTCCTTGTTCACTGCTGGACATAGGCCTATTCGAATTGGGACATAATTCATATACGTTAACATGATAAAGTTTGCACAACAGCTACCTATTCGCTAGCAGAAACACAACATTATCATTGTCAGGACTGCAGTCTTCTGGAAAGTAAACGTACTTCTCCAGTCGGGTTGTTAGAATTTAGCGACAGATCTGGCTGTGAAAGAGGATCTGTATTAAAATTATTTAGGCATCACATCAGTGTCCCTCCCCTAGTTATAATCAACCAGTGTAACAATAGCTTTATGTTAAATTTAATGAGGTTTATCAATGTTATGTAGGCAATATAGTGCATTCAAATCAGTACTACGTATCATACTGTAGTGAAACTCGGAGAGAGGCGCTAATGAGTGCTTACTTTACCATTTCTACTAGAAAGTGGTCTCTCTAACCAGTCAGGCAAGAGTTTGTTGGCCTTGGAATTATTAAATTGTTCAAATTACTCAACAATCTATGTTATTGACATTTGACATCATGCGTGTCCATGGTTAATTTATTTTTTTAATGCACAATGTTGCAATAGCGCGAAAAGATCGGATTAAAAAATTACATACCTACTTAAATTTTTTAAAGGTTAATATTGTATATATATTCAATATATATATATATATATGAACTCAAACTTGAGGCATGACAGTTTTAAGACAGACTTTCCTCACATAGACAGTCTGTTTTAAAATTAAAACGAAACTGTTTTGTCTACGATGACTCATCGCACTGACCGCACCGTCTACGCCAATTCTTTTTCATTATCACAATGGACTTCGCCGATACGGTTTAGTTATACGTGCATTTGCAAAATAACGACGTTTGATAAAAATAAAAGTGCACGTTTTGATAAAAAATAAAAGTTTAAATCTACTTCACCATTAAATACAGCTAAAAAACTTGATTGTAAATACGTGTGAGTGACGTAACTAGGCTGGTTTCGAAGGTTGGTTAATAGGTTCGGCTAATTCAATTAAGATATTTAAATATATAAGAAAAGTACCCAACGAGTACCTAATAAGACTGTGCAATGTCTTGTCTTGTCATAAGGCCAGCCCACGGAGCATGAATCATGCCTGAACTCAGGAGACCGGTCTCAATTAGATACGAATATAAAAACAGAGAAAAAAAATCTTTTTAAATACGGTAGGTACCTATTTAAAAAGAGGTTCTGTTTCACTTGCTATTTTATCGGGCTTTTTTATAATAGGTATTCAGATAAGGTCCACTATCGAAATTATTCAATCTATTAATCGTAAAAAACTAGTAAATATAAAGAACCTCATCAATCAAACACTTCAATTTCCGCCAAAAAACTATACAACGTGATAAAAACTAGATTACGAGAAACATTACATTAAGACGTCGTTTCAAGGTTCACTACTTTTGCAAAATAATTCAAATCTATATAATACTGGAATCTGCCAGCGGCTTTGCTCGCATAGTAAGACGATAAAAGTAGCCTAAAGATCTATTCACATATCAGGGCCAGGCAGAAAGAATCGGCACACTTTGCCCCGGACACGGTGAAAAAAGTTCGTATTACAGTATAAAGTTAGAAAAAAAAAATATTTAAAAAGTTTCATCTCTAAAATCTATCAACCAGAATAAGAAATGTGTAAACCGTGGCTTTTAAAGCTTGCAACCCCGATATTTGAAGCGGGGTGCACCGGCGTCGGCGTTGGCGGGGTTTACCTGCACCACAATTAACCCAACTAAACATAAAAAAATTTAACTTGGACAAATACAGTAGAATCAAGACAGATCGCAACCATAAATTAAACCACCAATATTTCTACCACTGACGTGGCACAATGCTTGATGTGTGTGAATGGAGCTAGCAAATGTTAGGTAGGTACTCATTTGCTAGCTCCATTCACATCACAAATCAAATGGGTGCAGCAGCAGTGCTATTTCGAAATGATGCGCTTAGACATACATTCTCAATTAACTTTTATTTATTCAAAAAATAAAGTGGCGTTTTGTCGAACGCGGAAGTAATATGAACTATGTTGACAAGACGTGTTTGTTATTCTAAAGTAGTTCTAAAGTCACTTCAGAGTCAGTGTCACTGCCTCGTTTTTTAAACTCCTTAAAAAAACAAAACAAAGAAATAACTAAATTTTAAAAGAGTATTTGGTTTGAGCGAGCTCTGATGTCAAATTGATATTTTAAATTAACTTCTTGCGGGGCTGACTCAGTTAACAGCTGCAGTGTGTAGGACTGCTTTGTCACCTTGTAAGTGTGTCTTTGGTTTTATTTTAATTCCTGGTCGGGGACAAGAGTGGTAACTATAGGGTTTTATGGCAGGATATTCTCTTGTAGCTGGATAATGGCAATCATCGGTTGTCGCAATGTGCATCATGATGCCTATCCGTTCAAAAATGCTTTACGCATACCTACCGTTCGACGTTATTTGCGAGATAGAGAAAAATATGAGTTGAAAACAAAACCTACTTAATTCTAAACAACATAGTACTCGTAGAAATCATGATTCTCTATGCAAACTATCATTTATGATAATGATGATTACAGAACAATCTGACTACGTACTCATCAAAGTTACTGACGTGACTGTTTCAGGACCGCCCCGGAACACGCTATCGGTAGAGGCACCATGCACCACCGAATATTTAGGACAGACATTTTACTAAAAACTTGCAGACGAGTAAGTAACCCACTTGATGGTTGTTGGTAACCGTCGCGTCGCCCATGACGTGCATAATATGTCCAGTGGACAGTTTTTATTTTTAACCTACTGCCGAAAGAAAGAATAATGTTTTTTAATTTGCTCTCATACAAATATTTTTTCTATTACTAATTTATTTGTTACTAATTCCTGGGTTACTAATAGGTGTTCTACACGGTTAGAAACTTGTGTCCCAACAGAGTGACCTTGGTGGGAGCTTGGTTGCCATCCGCGTAGTTTGTATGAAATTTGGTTTACAAAAGCCGGCTACACGGTTGGAATCCACCAAGGGCACCTCTGTGGAAGGCAGGTTTCCAACCATGTAGCACAGTTTTAAGCCGCATAATCACACGATTACAAATGGTAGAACGGCAGTACAATTGTTTCAAATCACTCGGCTATATTCTCTGTTGGTCAATGTTTATAAAATTATTTATACTTATACCTAACTACGCGTCTGAAAACACGCGATTGGTATAGTATGGCAATGTAATTCAATCGATGTACATACAATAAAATGCTACATTATTGCTATTACATACAAATGAAACATAGTTGAATAACTAAATTATAAGCGTATTCTTTTAAGATTTTTTATTATTTGTTTATTATGCAGATACCTAAGAAACAGAAAGACGTGACATTAATCTTAGCATACCTAGGTAGCTTTTCTAGGTAGGTACGTTACTAAAATTAAGACTATAGATTATTAAAAATAAGAGTTTTTTGCCAAACAATGCTCCGGGCAACAGCTTGTTGAACGTGCTAATTTCAGGAACTACTGGTCCGATTTGAATTTTTTTTTCAGTTTTGGATAGCCCATTTATCAACTAAGGCTATGGGCTATATAACATCACGCTACGGCCAAAAGGAGCTGAGCAGTGGTCAAACAAAGAACGAACGGGAGCGCAGCCCCGCGCGACTTCTAGTATTTAAATATATATTTAGGGACTTACAATACAAATCTGTGTCAATCTGTAAAGCAGTGGACTGTAATAGGCTGAAATGATGACGATGATGATTAATACAAATCTTTCATATATATATTAGTAAGTAGGTATAGATCTATATAGATTGGTACCTTACACTTGCCTCGTGTTGTTTTGTAGACGGTTTTGGTGGACTCCGAGCCTTTTTTTGCCTATCTATGTACTACATTTTACTTGCAAACACAATATCTTATACCACGAAAACAATCTTGTTTACAAAGTAGGTAACACAGAAAAATAAATTAGCTGATTACTTCCTTATTTTCTTTTCCCGATAAATCAGTTAGGAGGAAAATCATTTCCGTGATTGGCTCACTGACAAGTTCCCAAGTCGACTCGTACGTACAGAGCCTTATCTTGTCGTTGAATGTGAATATTATTATGACTATTATCATATTTACACGTCTCCCGTAGGACAAACCAGCTGATCTTTTATTTTTAACAAATAACAAAATTATGACTAAACCACCAAGCGTTGACAATTTAATATGACTCATAATGAATACATTTAAAGTTCAATTTACTTAGTGTTAATAGCTCTGTTTTGAACAACAAAGAAACAAGGGAGACTCATCGCTATCTTATCGTAATACAAACACATTGCTTTAATGATCAAATTCTCGGGTCGGATCGGATATGAATAATAAGACAACATGTTTTCTCGTCAAAATAAACCATAGTGTGTCTGTTTCTGACTCGCACAGCAGTGTGTAAGAGCCTATGAGGTCTCTATCACACTTTATCACATAACTTGTTTTGAGTAAAATGCCTGTGACGGACGGACGGGCGGACGGACAGGCGGGCGGATTTGACGATACTATAAGGGTTTCGTTTTTGCCACTTTAGCTACGGAACCCTAAAAACGAAAATGTGTAGATGAGGTGATAAATCCGTATTACTGTGAGAATTAAACGAAAGTATAGTGTAGATATACCTACGCAAAGGCCGTGCGAAACTATCTCCTAAAAACATATGTATATTTAATTGGTCTAGGTATACACATTATACCTACATATTCATAGCCTGTTCAAACACCTGGTAATTTTTCTAGAATGCATTAAAATAAACCTCATTTCTGTGACTCAAGGTCGTCTACGAAAAAAAGTTAGTTAATCAAACCATAGGTGTGCCAAAAAAGTGCTCTAAAAATATACAAAATTGTAAACATAATAATTTATTATAATACTTATTAAATTGTAAATGAATAGTTGTAATTGTATCTATACTAATATTATAAAGCTATGGACTTTGTTTATTTGGTTGAACGCTAGGATCTCAGGAACTACAGGTCCGATTTAAAAAAATATTTTAGTGTTGGATAGCCTATTTATCGAGGTTAAAATAAATAGAATTGTTTGTGCCAAGGAACTATTTTCTATGAATAAATTGGTCAATATTTGTCCTTTTAAGTATGCTTCTGTGTTGCAGCCAAAAACCTAAATTTAAATACTTTTTAAATAGCAATCAGTAGGGTGGCCTTTATTATATATATATATGATCTAATTGCTGTTCAATCTGTTTACAAAAAATAGATTGATTGGGAATCATTATAATGTTGTTATCAGTTAAGTTAATCACAATACGTATGTGAAAAAAATATCTAAAACTGGATAAATTTTACTACGCAAAAGCATTATGCACACATTTTACCTATATAATACATTAACTAATTATATGGTAATTAAATATATTTTTCATATATTAATGTACCAAACCAATAGCCATTAGTTTGTCTATTTAGTGTAGTGTGTTATGTACTTATATAGGTTCAGTTTATTTATAAAAATGAAATTACAGTATACTAATTATACAACTTTATGGATCTGTAAAATTCACACTTTATTAAATATGTCACTGATTTATTTTGATATCTACTCACTACTCTTCATAGTTATTGTGTTAATGATAAACTTATTCATATACTTAATAATTTTTTAATTAACTGGAACCATTGAAATAAATGTCTAATGATGCAGTAGTTTCACTGCAGTATGTTTATAAATATGGCTTTTCCGGCCTTTTTGTATCTATTATTTAATATGAACATATTTTGTAGTATGTGAAAATAAAAGCACAAAATAAATACTCAGTCGACCGTATTCATACAATGTTCTTGAAAGGGAAAGGTAATTGCATCTTTGGAAATAATTATATAAACCAATAAGATTCTTATAATTATGAATTTAGAGTTGGTTATCTTAGACATAGCTTACATGACTACTATAAACATTCACTTTATTATAACTTATTATAAGAGTTTAATATTAACAAGCAACTATTTACAACTTACCAATTTAATGGTCGAGAATACTCCAACAATAAGTTTGTGCAAGTACACTTCAACAAAATCCTGTTATGAGGATTTAGCGAATATTAATAATATAAATATGCAACGTTTACACCGACATGACACACGCGCACTATTTTCTGCGTATAATATTTATTATTTTACAATAATAAACAACGCAGCCGACCGCACAATGACATTCACTGTGAAGTCACAAATGACAAAATAGTCAAATACACAAAGGCAAAGGCAGTCGCAGATTCAGTGATTGGCACGCAAGCGTACTACGCTACGAATCAGAAGAGGTTTGGAGTTTTGGACCAATCATAGCCCGATTATTTAGACTTCTTTTTGTGTTGCCTGCCTTAAGAAATATGAAGTTATTTTTTAGAATATTATTCAGTGATGTTTAAGAATATAGACTTTAAATTTAATTAAAGTTAAACAAAAAATACTAAAAGCTAGATTGCAATATACATAGTTCTTCGTCCAAGACGCATAAACAAAACAAGGCCGAAATGATAGCTTATGTTTATTCTAAATTATGCTTTGAAAAATAATTTCTGATTTGTTTAAATACTACGAACTACGAATGATATAATGTTCAAAAATGGTACAAAATAATTTATTATTAATATAAGTCTTGCTTGTAATGGAACGGAGAATGGCGAATCGAAGAGTTTCGTTCGACAGGTATGATTTGATACCCAGTTTTAATATAACTCATTGTTTATGCAAATAAAAGATAAAAGGATAACAAATATTATAGAATGTTATTTATTTTACCATAATCAGCATTGCAGCTTATTCAAGCAATGTGTAGAAAAATATTTTTTTATATCATGCTTTGATTCTAATATCGCGCCCTTCAGTCCTCACGCCCAGTTTGACGTCACGGGGTTCTCGAATGAACCGTACCGCACCCAATTCCATACAACCAGAAAGATCATAACTACAATTATCACAATTTTCAGTAGCCCTTGTTCCTTTACATTAAAGTCATTTTTCGTTTAACAGAATTATTAGTGTCTTTTTGTATCAGCAGATGGCGCTACGGTAAGAAACTACACTAGCGCAGAGTACACCAATCACGTTCCAGGAACTTTGACGCAATTTGCAAATGGCCGTGAATTGTGAAAAGGATCGAGCTTGAAGGTACAAGAAAAGCTAATGGTGGATTGTTCCGTGATAAAAACTTGTGATTAATTCTTGATTTTGTGTGGTGCTGTTTAAAAGATACAAAATGTGCCAAAAAGTGAGAATCCAGTCTTAATGGTGTTATAGGAAGCGCCCAAAAACCGCTGGAGCGACGATCGAAGGGACATTGCTGACAGAAGGGTAAAAATCCTACTATCATTTTTGCCTAATTGTTAATTATTTCGCTGCTTGTGTCCTGTATTGGCAATGTTTAGTGATATCAACGTAATTTAATCTTAGTTCTAACTATAAATAATAGGCTGAAATCGTGATTGGTATGGGTGTATACGCTTAGCTTCGCCGGTGCAAAACGTTGCGTGTAAGGCGTACTAGCGCCGATATGTGAGTGCTAATAGGCTGATAGTGTCACGTATGCCACTTGGGGAGCACTAGGGCTCCGATAAGGACTGCTGGATGAAAGGATATTGAACATTTTATCGGGAAAGATGGGGGGGTGTGTACATAGTAGTAGGTATGTATATGAACCCATGTAGCCACAGCCCTGTTGCTAGACGAACCGACATCGATTTGTTCCTGCAATCCACTTATCACCTTTAATTAGCGCTTTATTTGTTAAAATATTGTTATTAAAGACGAAATCTAAGTTTATTTTTTGTTGCAAAGAGGTTTTACTACAGATTAACATATCATAGATGTAATGGTCACCTCACACGGCTCGTAGTTGAATAGCAGTAATGATAGCCAAAATCACTATTCGATTCGCAATATTATTCGCACGTATTTAGTTATTTTTATACAAAACAAGGATTTCAAAGTAATAAATATTGAAATTATTATATAAAAAAGATTCATTTTAATTAGATATAATTATGGCAATAAGTCAATAGCTATTGGATCGCGTTTGTAGAAAAAAGTAATGTGAACATTTGGTGGAGATTAAATAAATGGTTAGGTACCACACCCTGCATTACTTGTATTACTGATTCAACAGATTGACCCAAATGCCTTCAAATAATATTAAAGTTTCAGTACATGCTGTGAATAACTAACTAACCACTCCTAATCTGGGAAACTGGACACAAGAGTAGGCACATGTCAGTGAACCTATCTTATGACACTTGAAGATTGAAGATGTTTCATTATCAATTTAATGATTTTGGAATTGGCAATCTTATTAGGCAGTTTGTGGTGATCATTGACTATTATTATAAAAAATACATAAAAAATTAAACTTAGAATCTCTTGTTCAAGTTTCACATTATACTTAGAATGTAAGCTACATTGAGAAATATTGGCAAGAAACTCGTAGCAATTGTACATTAAAAAGTGGTTGATATAACTATTGCTATTTTAAATGTCTAGTATGTGATACCTATTAGTATTGTGATATTCAAGGTGAAACTAGATTATTATCTGTGATAAACTAACAGAATATTGTCTATGGTTGTAAGACCAATTTTAACTTGCCAAGATAAAACAGTTGTATATTTTACTGTTGAAGGCAAATTTAGTGCAGGTCAATGGACATGTGTTATTAAAGATCCTGACTACTTGGTGTTGACATTTTTTATTAACAATAATTTAAGGAGACTTTATGAAAGGAAAGAGTTATGTTTATGAAAAATGTGATATATATGTATAAATTCTTTCATTTACTGTTGAGAGTAGCTGTAATATTAGAAATAGAAATAGAAATAGAAATACATTTATTTACGAGAAATGTGGTTACAATGGTGTTACATATTAATAGTTCCAACACATTCTACCATAACAATGGTACGTAAATATTAAAATTAAAGATAAAACAATTAGTGATACAAAAATTATAAATTAGATGTCAAAAGTTATGTTCCAGTGATACTTAATTAATTAATGTCATTCAATATTATATATGTCAAAGTTTGATGTCACGAATGTCATAGTAGTGATTTAATTGTGATTAATATACTAATGAATTAAATTATATTATTACCAGCATCAATTAATTAAATGTCATGAGTTTCTTTAAATTCCATAAATTCTTTCAAATTATAAAAACATTTCTCAATAAGCCATGAGGTTATTCTCTTTTTGAAAATAGTAAGAGGCAAGTCTTTGAAACTATTAGGTAATTTGTTATACACTTCTATAGCTTTAATATATGAGTTACGTATATGTATGTCTGATTTGCACATTGGACGTTTAAGTTTGAATTTATTCCTATCACCTCTGACTTTTTTTTCTGGATATTTTTCAAAATAATATGGGTGCATTTTAACAAAAACACAGAGTTCCTTGATGTACATGCAAACCAGTGGTAGTATTCCGTATTTTTTAAATAGCGGCTTGCAACTATCTGTAAACCAAGCTCCACAAATAGCCCTGACACATTTCTTCTGTACCCGAAATGCTTTCTCAATCTCAACTGAGTTCCCCCATAGTAAAAGGCCATAGGAGAGCACTGAAGACACGTACCCGTGATAAGCACTAAGTGCTGCTTCTGTTGTTACGGTTTGTCGCAGCCGCTTAATGGCAAATACAAATCTGTCGAGTTTATTGCACACTAGTTCGACGTGTGCCTTCCAATTGCAATTTTTGTCAAGTATTAGCCCCAAAAATTTTGCAGTAGAAACCTCCTGTATTTTCTCGTTATTGTAAGTTACGTTAACATTAAGGTTTTTACTTTGATAATTATGAAATTGAATAATTTGTGTTTTATTTACATTAATTTTTAAATTATTCCAACTAAGCCAAGTGATAATATTATGGAGTGTCGTATTAATTTCATTTTCATAAGTTTCTTTGATCTCAGACTTGATAACGAGTGTGGTATCATCCGCAAATAAAACGGTTTTATGGTTAGTGATATTGGGCAGATCATTGATATACATCAAAAACAGAAACGGGCCTAACACACTGCCTTGTGGAACTCCGAATCTATTAAGTATGAGGTTCGATCTGCCTATTACTTTAGCATTGTTTTGTATCTTAGATATTTCCACACATTGAAAACGACCTTCTAAGTAACTTTTTATCCAATTACTGGCTACTCCTCTAATTCCATATCTTTCCAATTTATAAAGGAGCAGTTTATGGTCAACAAAATCAAACGCTTTACTCATATCGAGAAATATAGCCGTTATTGGTTTCTTTTTATCAATAGCATCAGTAATTGTTTTTATTAGATCAAAGCATGCTAGTGAAGTACTACTGTTCTTCCGAAAACCAAATTGCTCTGACTTAAGTATTTTTTTGATTGTGACGAAATCATAAAGTCTTTTTAGCATTACTCTCTCAAACACTTTTGAAATTACTGGTATCAAAGTAACAGGGCGATAGTTTGTCATGTCCGTAACTTCTCCTTTTTTGTAGATCGGTTTGACAATTGATTTTTTTAAACTCTCAGGAAAGATACCTTCTTGAAATGATTTATTGACTATATAGCTCAAGGGCTTACAAATAAATTGAGCGGTTAGTTTAATCATCCTAGTGCTAATGTTATCAATACCTACCGAACTAGTATTATTAAGGTTAATTATTGATTTGTATATTTCCATTGGGTCTGTCGGGCTCAAAAATATCGTATCAGAATTATTCGTGTCAATAGTTTTATTTATGTCGTCAGAATTAAATTTAAAGTCATATTCATTAGTCAGTTTAATATAAAATTTATTAAAAATGTTACTTATCTCTTCTACAGTCGAATATACTAGATTATTATATACTATTTTATCTATTTCGGAATTACTCTTTACGTCTCCAATATTTTCGTTAATAATTGCATGAAACTTGTTCATTTTCCTTTTCCAGTTCATTATACTTCCAGGTAAGGATGTGTCATTATTGTTGTACTTACATGAAAATTTCCAGTGTTCATTGTGCTGTATGTGGACTGTTATTGTTTTTCATGTTGTTTCAAAGAGTTCATGCATTTTTGAAATGTACTTTTATAAGGAAATGCAGTAGGTGTCTTTTTTTCAATGTGTTAAATCTGTTAGTGGCCAGTTTTATTGAATTTTATTAATATTTTTTTTATTCTTGCATTACATTTATTTTCATGTAGGTACTAATCTTGTTCAATATTTACCTATTGAATGTGATATTTTTATATAACTTTAAGTGCTACTTACCTACAATGATAAACAAATTAATTATGTATGCAAGGCTAAGAACATGAATCATTCTGCCAAAGTAAGCATACATAGATAGAATAATTAGGTTTACTAGATCTGCAGCCACTTGAGTTATTTTACTGTTATCAAAATAATACTTAAAATTCGATCGTTATATTTCAGTGAAGGGGTAAGAAGGGTAAGGTAAAAAAATAAGAACATATTTCTCAGTTCAAAGGGTATATTGTATTGTAATTTTCCTAATGATTTTGTATTTGCATGTTGACTTCTTTTAGTGGAGATAATATCTGCTAATGTTTAGATAATGACCACTTACAAATAGCTTCTTTGAAGTATTTAGTTATTTTTTTTGTCATAATTATGTTAAAAGACAAGATTGAAGAAACAAGATTTTGGCGAGAGCAGTGATCCGGAAAGCTCAATATTAATTATATAATTAGAAGTTAAGGGAACACACTTCCATAAAATAATATCTGTTACTTGGAGTTAACATTTTGTCCTTGTATGTGATAATTTTGGGATAAGATGCCAACATTCTGAATATTACCGTTACAGTCAGCCTATTTCATCACACTGCTGGGCAAAAGCTAAAATTTTCAGTGTAATCTATTAGTGGATGTAATGGTCCAGTCTTGGTGATATTTTTCTAGTCTATTAGGCCATCTTTTTCATGGCCTAGCTGCACCAACTTACTGTCTCAGGAGACCATGTGGCACATTCTGAAAATATTTTAGTTAAACGCTAATGGTAATCAATGGATATATATATGGTTATAAATAACACCACTGATACTTAATTTTACTTTTTTATTGGTTTTTGGTAAATGGGATATTTAGAAGTGTTACATAGCTTTTTTGAAAGGCATGGTAGGCACGCTGTTCTGCTTCTTATTGGAAGTATGGATAGTTGTTGTTTGTACATAACTTAGTATTTAGTTCAGGTTTCATAAGGATTGGCAAAGTGCTTGTGATGGCCCTAGAATTTTTCAAATCAGACCAGTAGTTCCTGAAATCCTAGCATTCCATACAAACAAACTTTTCAGCTTTATTATTAGTATAGATTATTAATTTAATTAAGGTTCACTAACAGTTGTTACAGCTGTTATGTAGGAGGCACATACATTTGTGTCTTAAATCTACCAGCACAACCAATTACAGGCAAACACCACATAAAAAATCATCTACTTAAATTTCAAAATCAGTTTTCTGTCAAAGAGTTCTAATCTCTGTCATCTTGTGCCCAATAGACTTTATAGTATGTTTTTCTTTAATTTTATGTGTTTTATTTACCTAGTAAATAATCTTGACATTTTTTTTTAAATTTTATTGTAATATAAAATGATTCTATGCTAAAAATTTTACATATTAATCAACCAATTTCTATTTGTATTATTTACATTTTTAAAACAATTAAGTATTAAACTAAATCTGACGAAATATTGGCCTAGTGGCTGTGGCCTATGTTGGCCTATGTTCAGCAGTGGACGTCATTGGGCTGGGCTGATATGATGATGATGACTCTTTTGGAAATTAAATCCTTTACTCTGTGTTGAAAGAAATCTCTCCAATCTTATTCCGATATCGATAATAAGATAATGTTAACATAAAAATATATTCAAGTGGTTCGGTAAAACTAATACTATCAGTTATCACGTATACACATGTCTTGACCTTGTTTGAGTAACGGCTATGTGTGAAAAGGTATAGAAAATTGACCGACATAACTGACGGGCGCGTGTTGAAATACTAACTCCAATATGGCGAATATACGGGTGAATATTACATGAATAACTTAAAAAAATAAATTTAATATAAATAAACCTAAAAAAATTACATAAACACCACATTATTTAATTATATTGATTGTTGTGTATTAATTTTAAGAAACAAATAATAATAATATATAATCCTGTAATTTCTTGTTTATCTAGCCGTGCCCGCGACTTCGTTCGCGTGTGAGTTCATGGTTATTTATTTTTTAAGCAAATCTGATATAGGTATTTTTCCAAAATCAAAGTAGCCTCAGAAACTCCTTGTGACATTTGCTATACGCCAGTAAAAGTCCGTCGAAATCGGTTCGGAGGTTACCTCAAACAAACAGACACAGACAAAAAATTTTAAAAGTGTGTTATTTCATACATTTCATCTGCTCACATCGCGCCGGGCGTCCCGTCCCGTACGCTGTGTGCCCAAACCTTTAGTATGTCCAGTGTTAGTCAAGGATAGATTTTATAGTATGGAATGAATACTATAAGAAATTGCTAATAATATTATAATAAGTTCTGTATAAGTAGTGTTAAATTCCTAGTTATATATCAAGTGAAAGCTTCTTAGTAGATAAAGAAGTGATACCTAGCAACTAATTAAAATAGAATTCCACCTGTCCCATAAAGGGAACAATGAAGTCATTGATGTGTTCCATAAGTGCCTATACAATACGGCATGCACCTGCCTTGAAATATTACGAGATGTCGAACTTATTCTATTGTGTATAACTCTACCAAGTGCCTTATATTTTTAAGGCATAGGTATTATTTGGTTAGTTCAATTCCGATGTTTCGAGTCGTCGTCGTAGTCGATTCCGAGTGCCAACGTCGCAATTTAGTGTCATTATTCATGATTTTCAATTTTTATAATTTTTTCGGATCTGTTTTAAAAATATATTTGCTATACTTTTAAGATTTCGCGTAGGTATAATGTAGCCTATGTTCTATTCCAGAATATAATCTATCAGCGTGTCAAATTCCATACAGTTCTTTTTAACCGATTCTCGCGTGATTTAGTAACAAACATGATGGATGTTACACATAAACATGAATCCTAACTTTCGCATCTAGGTATAATAATAATAAATGAATCATCAGCAACCCATTAAGTCCCACTGCTGGGCCCGGGTCTCCTCCCTCTAACTAGAGAGCAGAGAGGGTTTTTTGGCCATAATCCACTCACGCTGGTCTAGTGCGGGTTGATGGATCAGACGTACTCATTGAATTTCTTCTAGGGTATGTGGGTTTCCTCAAGATGTTTTGCTTCACCGTTAGCAGATGGTAAGTCACTTGACTAGTACATATAAATTCCACAAAGTGGAATCCACATTGGTACTGCCGGTCGGGATCGAACTCGGACCGCGTGATTTGCACGCCAGTCCATTATCCATTATAATCTTTATTGTACACACCAAGCTATACAAAGAACATTTTATACAATAACATAATAAACAAATAAGTAAGTACAATGGGCGGTCTTATCGCATTTTCTTCCAGACAACCTTTGTATACATAATATTAAATAGCTAAAGAATTTGTGTTTGTCTGTTTGAACGCGCTAATCTCAAGAATTACTGGTCTGATTTTGACAAAAATGTTTAGTGTTGCCCATTTATCGAGAAAGGCTATGTAACATCACGCTACAGCCTAAAGGAGCTGAGCAGTGGCCAAACAAAGAACGAAGGGAGCGGGCAACAGTTTAATACATCTATAGTTTATTATAAAGCTGTAAAGTTAGTTTGTTTGGTTGAACGCTAGGATCTCAGGAACTACTGGTCTTATTTGAAAAATTCTTTTAGTGTTGGATAGCTCATTTATCGAGGAAGGTTATAGGATATATAACATCACGCTACTGGCAAAAGGAACTGAGCAGAGGCAAAATAAAAACGACGCGAGCTGAGCCCCGCGCGACTTCTATAATACTAGAGGTCGCGCGGGGTTTGGCTCTCGTCGCTTTTGTTTAGCTACTGCTCAGCTCCTATTGGCTGTAGTGTGATGTTACAAAGCCTTCCTCGATAAATGGCCTATCCAACACTAAAAGAATTTTTCAAATCGGACCTGTAGTTCCTGAGATTAGCGCGTTCAAACAAACTCTTCAGCTTTAATATTAGTATAGATATAAATTTTGACTGCCCTGTTAGTCTAGTGGTTAGTGACCCTGACAGCTAAGCCGGCGGTCGTGGGTTCGATCCCCACCCAGGACAAATCTTTGTGTGATGAGCATAAAGGTTTCTTCTGTGTCTGGGTGTAATGTATCTATAATATGTATGTATTTATGTAGTATATCAGTTGTTTAGTACCCATAACACAAGCAAATATAATTGCTTAATTTGGGACTAGATGGCGCTGTGTGAATGTGGTAGAATATTATAAATAAGTAGAGTTCTAAGAGTAAGTACAAGTTATATTTGTCCTATACTCTTGACCTTAACTTCATTATCAGCGAAACTAATAAAGAAAATAGTAATTTGTCACATGTTACCAACTTGAGCGGGTTTAAATTGAGCGTAACAGACATAAGTAGTGTAGGTCGTTTTAAATAACTTTTGTATGGATTTTGTTGCTATATTTGAATGGTATTGATGTTTTTTCTCGTTACTACTCATAATATTTAATTTAATTCTAGTAGGATACTTACGTATTGTAAGATGTTACTGCTATGTATTTAGCATAAGTATAGTCTAATTGATTGTATTCAGTTTTGCGAACCAATAAAAAATATATATATATATTTAAGATCTAGTTGTTTTCCGTAGCTTCGCTCCCTTGGTTCTTAGTTTCGCCACGGTTCTGTTCCTATTAGTGATAGCCTTTTATTCCCGGTCGTCCCCACTGGGTACAAGTGGGAAAAAAAGTTTGGTTCGTCCCCAGTGGTGACGATTGAAACTTTTTATTTCCCACTCGTTCTGCTTATAGAACGAGAGTCAAAATACAACAATCGAAACATTATACCTCATCAGTCATCAGCAACCCATTATTGTCCCACTGCTGGACTTGAGTCTCCTCTCCTCTATCTAATTCCAATCTTCACCACTGGGGACGAACGAAACTTTTTTTTCTCACTTGTACCCAGTGGGGACGACCGGGAATAAAGGCTGATAGCGTGATGTTATATGGCTATTCTATACTAAAATATGAAATCGAATCAGTAGTTCTTGAAATTTGCGCGTTCAAACCAACAAACTCTTCATTTTTATAATATATAAACCTATTTGTAGCAATACATCTTACCCATCTTCGTGAAATAATTAACAGAATCAGGTTCCTCACAGACGCCGCGTCAATAATATGAGTAATGTATTTACAAACTAAATGAGACGGGCCTTTTGCGTGGTAGGTAAGTACTAATTAGTTATTATCTTTGTTTTTCTCAGCTTGTAAGACAGAGATAGCAATACACCAAGATTACAAAACCATTATTAGCTTCAAAACAAATATTCAAAGTAGAGATGGGTGCTATTTTTCAGAACATACTATAGATTACGCCTTTTTCCCAACAAAGAGGTAGGCAGATACTAATTCCTTACACTTGCTACGTTTGGCATACATCTTTGGCTTCTTCAACATTCATCAGTCTTTTCATGCATTCTCGCTGGTTTAGGATATTCCTGATCTGTCCCTATGTATTTTTCAGAACAGATCCGAAAAATAAATATTTTACAAGATGGCACGCACTGTTGGTACTAAATCCAACTAGTCTTAGCTAGAAGCATTTATTCACATAACACTATTGTATCATTCACATAACTTAACACCAGTTTCGCTATCTTTCTCCACTACTAATGTACATAAGAAAGACTTTGCCAATCAAATAACTACGTACGTCTACGGCAATCTGATTAATTGATAACCTGCCTTTATATCCACTAGGTTTTAGCAACATATAAGTAATAGTACTACCGGTTTTAGTAAGAATTAGGACTAACATCGGTAGGAGTAGTATTCTAATCAAACCGTCTCTATGTAATAGGTAAAAAACCTACGTATAAATTTAGAACACATTTAAAGAATAGGAATAAATACAAGTAGTCTAATAAATTTTATTGAAACAAAATAATATAATAATTACAATTCGTTTTTCCATCATTTACAAGTTAAAAGTGCGCAATACAACATGACGCTTATAAATGATTAATTACGTAATGTAAAAGATCACCTGTCTCCTGTTGTTGTCAATTTTTTTTTTAGGACTGGTACTAGCTGCAATTTATGCATGCCACCCTGTGGGAAAAACGGGACCGTTATGTAGGGCGCACTGTTCCAAGATGGCAAAAGGCCAGTATACCCACTAAAACCAACTTCAACTCCAACTTCGCTTCGTGGGGTTGGCCGCCGGTACCTAATCTACATCAGAGACTACTCCCAATTTCACTTAGTACAACCTGTACACCCCATCTCTACTTCAAAGGCAAATTTCGAAAGTAATTTTCAATACACTGTAAAACATGAAGGCAGCACGCAGCACCGAATCTGTAGTTAGTGTAATGGAACAAATCCGGTCGATACCGCGATGTAGGCGGCTGCCTGTTGAACACGCTGGTTTAGTTTTTAGGCTAACGACCCGCGTTATTTAACCTGACGTAAAATAACGTATTGCACGCCGTGTAGCGTACAGTTTCAGTGGTACCGGTACCTATAATGACTATCTGACTGTCACCGTGGCGCAGTGGTTAAGGTGGTCGCCTCGCCACTACATCGCCGTGCTGGGTGACGTGGGTTCGATTCCCACACGAGACAAATATTTGTGTGATTCATAGATATTTGTTTCTAGTCTGGGTGTACTTTGTGTCCGTTAGTTTCATGTTTGTAAAGCTCCCCGCGACACAGGACCTGTTCCCTAGTGCGGGCGTTGTCTTTAAAAAAAAAAAAATTACATTAGTTCAGTGAAAATATGACAGTTTCACTAGCACCAAACAAACTGAAGCTTATTAAGATGTAACTCACGAAACTCTTTTCTAAATTCCGTCTTTTATATCCTAGTGTCCTTGATCAAATTATCGGGATTCCTTTCTCTCAGTACTCCTATTAAAATATTGTCAAAAGCCTAGTGTAATCATTGTTTATTTCAATTACGAATGGTATATTGACCTTATCCGCAAATTAAGTATCAACAATCTCCAAAAACTGTCATCTACATGTGAGCACATCACAAAATTTATCTTTCTTTATAAAATATATTATTATTGATTTTGTTTATAATTTTACAGTCTGAAAATTCATGCTTTATACTAATTACCACAAAAAGAAAATTGCCATAAACCTATCCCAAGTTACACTTATTTACGCATTGTACTCATAAAATTTAACTTCGTAATCATATGGATACTACGGCGTTAGCAGAGCAAGTGAATCCTTTTGTTTGATTAAAGTTCTTCAAAAGGTTTCTGTTTACTCCCCATAACATTATTATAATCCTACCCGAAGCCCGGAGGTGTTGTTTCATTTTGCCTTTTGCAAGGCAAAATAAAACAGAGGGTTAAGGGAACACATTATGCTAATTAGAAACTCATAATTATCATATTACTTGCAGCATTTATAAAAATAAGTTAGTTTTTCCCTTCTGTGGGTAGCAGTCTGAAATTTTATTCATTTTCCTTAACCATGCACCGTTGTCTCGCAAATATACGGTTTTAGATTTTACTGATAGCTTCTGCGATTAGTGCGTAATATTATAAATCTCTTTATCTTTGTAACATTATAAAGAATCAAAAGTTTGAAATCGGAAAAATATCTTAAAATGAAACACAAGTAAAAGCTACAACTACATACGCAGTAGACAGACATTTAATTTAAAAGATACATCTTTTACCACATGCTGTATCACCCCATCTTCGTTCTGAAAGTCCTTAGACGCCTCTCAAGTCTCTCAAACAGCGTTATTCGAGCTCGTTATTAAGTAGCCTCTCGACATGTAGTGGAGATTGCTAGCCAATATGTCGCCGTATTCGCTACTAGGTAATGTAATCCGGTTAACGTATCGGCTTATAGGATGTTACGAATAAACGTATGTAACTGAACTATTTATGCGTTGCAATTAAATAAATGTATTTAGGTAGTGTTTAAGTTGTTACTATATGCCACTAGTTAAGTTACGCATGCGGTAAGTTGACAAAATAGGGTTGTTGAATGTTTAAACAAATTCAGGTAAGGCGAAATTCAGCAGCTTCACATAGAAGTCATCAATTTACAGCAAAATTTTTAAATAACATTATCTTTAATTTTGTATTTCTTCTGGTTGGTCTCCAAAGCTCCATGGAATTCTATTTTGAAAGCAGGAAAGTATTTGTCCTAGCATTAGCACAATTTTTTCCAAACTAATAGATGGGCAACTCTGGAAATGCTCCTAAGCAGTCCTAAGCTATGCTTCGGCATCCGTTATTCAGGTCAATTCGTAAAGATCTTCACAAACAACACAATTAATCAATCTGTTTGTTGATAAAACTATTTTATTTAAATCCTATAGACGATTCTGTTCCCAATCGTCAGTCAATTAAGCCGCTAATCCGGATCTTGCTATCAATCTCTGGACAAAAGCTCCACAAATACTGAGGACACATATGTATAATCTGATCAAGTTATCTGGGTCAGTCCAGTGACTGTTTAATCCTGTCATCTGTTGTCGTTTTAATTGAATCTGATTTTAACTGGAACAGTGTTCACATGTTATACAATAATAGCTTTTACATAATATTACGACGGTTTTTGTTCTGAGTTAAAAATGTTATGAGGTAAATTGAAGGCAGTTTTGGGTATTTAAAAAAAAACTAAGCATACAACAGTAGGGTCTGGGATTCGGTCAAATCGTTGAACAAGTATTTCCATATTTAAATTTTATGCATTCGCTCATCCTTACGTGTATTTAGTTGTTTATGCACCACACATTTCTCGTTTTGTCTTCACATTTGAAGAGTCTTTTCCTCAACTAGAAACGTAGAGCCTTACCGCAATTCAGTATAGTCGTCAGACATAATGGAAATAGAGACGTGGCATATCAAATCCAGTGAAGCATCTGCCTAACTTAGAATAAATCCCTGAACAACTGCAATATTCACCTTGCAAGCTGACGTATTTAAATAAATTTATTTCCACTATGGGTATATTAATAAATTTCCGTATGACGTCACCATAATATATCCATCTATGTATGAGTGTTTTCACGCTTACTCGTGGCTGTTGAAAGGCTATCGATCTGTCGGTGACGTGTGTAGTTTAAATTTAATATTATAATCAGACGGCAGAGTGGATTGGTAAAGTTCAAACAAGCAAGGTTCCTCTTAAATTAGAACCAACTTATGCCCGTGACTTCGTTCGCAAGTTGAAGTGGGGACTTAAATCACTTTATGGACCGTTACTTGGTTCAGGTTACTTTCGTATTTATATTAGTAGATACGGAAGTAGAGGTTTCCAAATACTCCTCCATCCTATGAAAGAGTTTGATTCTTCCCGACCAGGCGTTATTACTTCCCAGAATTCGTTCCTACACAATGGAAATGAAATGAAAATGAAATCTATTAGATACGGTAATAATCCAATTTGTTCGTTTCCTAGAAAATTCTAAATTGAATCTGTGCAATAATTTTAGCCTTCAATTATTTCTTTGAGTTTTTCTCGCTTTTCCACGGTGAGAGTTGCCCAATCGCGTCCTAAAATTTCAGTTTTCAACTTTTTATATTTGTTTTAAAAATAGCGTTTTTACAATTCCTCGTTTCAATATCTTCTAGTACGCACGTCTTATTTTCACAAAATTAAATAGTCATATCGATGGAAATATCTAGAAAGGCATGTTCATGCTCAGCTAAACACATAATTGTTTGTCAATCATTGAATACATTGTCATTATATCTGCTCATACCCGTATTTGTTACTGTCCATAGTGCTCATATTGAAAGACGGATTCTGTCTGACGCACGTCAATCGTAGCGTGCTGTTTATTTCTAGAATTTTTTGGTTTAAAGGAAAAATATGGTGACCCTTATATTAAGTTTTTTTTTATAGTGTATTTCCCATTGCACCAAAATCATGAAATTTGACATGCAGCATGGTTTTATACCATTAAAGAAAAACATTTGGAAGTCGTTATCATAGCACCGGAAGAAACTATTACAAACTTACATTTCCAGCTGAAATGTATTCGAGATCCAAATTATATAATAATTTTGTTTATCACCATTCTCCACTAGAGAGTTCAGAGGGCAATAAGCTACACACGCTCGCTCGAGTTGGTGGATCAGACATAGATTTTTTCTAGAGTATTTGGGTTTCTTCACGATGTTTATTATTTCAGCCGTGGGACGTCCACTGCTGGATATAGGCCTGCATAGATTTCGAATAGGACCGATTTTATGCGGCTTGCATCCAACCGGTTTGAAAATCAATTACATCCACTATGTTTTTGAAGATAAAATAATCCTTGCTCATAATAGACTTCCATAGAACGTTGAATTATTCAAAAATAATCCAACGTGAAAGTTAAAATACAAGATATTTATCCTTGAATTTGTAATAACCCCATTTAACGGTGCACTACTAAAGTTAGCTGTAATGCTAAGTCAACAACCTCGCGATCGCAACAAATAGTTGCATGCTCCTTTCGGTTGCGTTTCCGTCTTAGGGCTGCCATACACGGACAGCATAGTGCAATCGAGACCGACTGCTTGAGAGCAGTCATGTTGTGGTTGTGGACTCATTCGAGCATTCGAGACCGAGTGCTCCTATCCCAGAAAAGCGGCAGACGGCGCGAACCTCTTCAAGCAATCCGTGTATTAATTTTGCAAATCGCCCAACAGCGTCCGCTGCTAGCAGTCGGCACAGACTGCTACTCTAAGCACTACTAAGCAGTCGTCGTAGTCAGCAAGTCCGTGTATGGCTGGGTCTTTATGGGTTGATTACCTAAACAAGTGTTTATAACTGTACCTACTTACTTGCTAGTTGCGTACGCACAGCTCTAGACTCCGTTGCACGCTCCAACGGTCTTGTAACGATACGCAATATGGGATATGTTGTACTAGCGTTATTATTATTGTTTCAGACATGTTGGCCTTATAACATTTATGCTAAGAAAATATTGCCTATATGCATCTGCTAGGCTTGTTTGCTTGCAAATTTATTCATGTCTTCTCTAAAAAAGAAAACGTTAACTACGATTTGTACAAACTGTATTCCAAAATAAGTACAATTGGACCATAAAAAAGCACTGATGAATAAATACATATAATAATGTTCTTTTTCTAAACAGCAGCAGATTGCTTTGTAATAAATATTTATAATAACTGAAACTTGTTTAATTTGCAGTTTAGTAGTTTAAAATGTAAATCCGTAATTATATGTATGGCACGTATAATATAAATATTAATGTCAAAAATAGAAATAGTAATAGACAGAACCGGTCCTTTGCAAGCCAAGACTTAATTATGTAGATCTTCAAAACACACTTTCAAACACATGACAGCTAGCTAAGTTTGCGCATAAAAATGCACAAACTTACCTAGCTGTCATGTATTAACTTCCAATAATAAGTTTTAGTTAAACACGCGGACTAGATTACGAAATATCCATACTACTATTATAAAGCTAAAGTGTTTGTTTGTTTTCTTGAACGCTAGGATCTCAGGAACTACTGGTCCGATTTGATAAATTCTTTTAATGTTGGAGAGCCCATTTATCGAGGAAGGTTTATAGGCTATATAACATCATGCTACGGTCAATAGGAGCTAAGTAGTGGCTAAATAAAGAACGACGGGAGCGAAGTCCCGCACACACTTCTGAGATCCTAGCGTTTAACCAAACCAACTCTACAGCTTTATAAAATTAGTATAGATTCTCGTTGCACCACCGAGGCAGATGAAGAATACGCTCAACTTCTAGCGTCTCCACTGTCCCCTCCAGTGGGCGCTAGGCAAGAGTATAGGAGTAGATCCGGCTATAGTATAGGCTATAGTGGTAGTATTATTGAGTGTTACTATAAACTGTTTTAAACTTATAGCATTAATTTAAATAACCAGAATAGCGTGCACTGCACTAGAAATTAAAATAGTAATAATGAGCCTCAAGTCTTCGACGGATGCTCCGGCAAAGACTCGGTTCGAATTTGAATTTGTATTAATTTAGGATTTTGAATTTTAAATTATTAAAGTAAATTAAAAAGAAATCAAAAGAAATCCAAAAGGTGGTCAAAAGAGGTGCATTCGTGCAGGACGTAGCCTGCAACGGGTGCAACCGTTACAAACTCATGATGAATGGACACTATAAAACGCCATGCGTCATATATTCCGCGTACACAACACAATTTCTCTATAGACAATATAATTTTAGTGTATTTCCAACTAATGCCAGTATCCTCCAGTTTTTCCTCACGTTTGTATGTTTACCAGTTCCTGAGAATGCGTCGTTTATTTATTTTTACGTTTCTGTTTATGATTCGGAGGTAGATTGAATTAAGTTTGTTTCCACTCGTCACTTTCTAAGGAAATTTGGGTATTCTATTTACAATAATATACGAGTAAATTCCTAGCATCACGTCTGTTTCCGAAGGGGTAAGCAGAGGTGTGTATACTTCATTTTGCCGGCTATGTTTGGTTCCATGTACAAGAGTTATAAGACGATCTATGGCCATGAGCACTCAGCCCAGGAATTTGCGACTACGATAAGGAGACCAGCCTTTTTTATTCGTCCCCCTGATGAGCAAAGGCCTTTTCTACTCCTGTCTCTTTCTCTAGCTCTATTACACCTGTCCTTTTCATAAGCTTTTACGCCGTCACACCAGTGATTATTAGGTCTGCTTCAGCGACGATGCCTGTCTTTAGCTATTCGTGCAATCTATCAGTGACGCGGGTGAAATTAGCCCACGCACACAACGCATTCGACACAGAATGTCCCGTGAGGAAGAAGTGGGACACCTTAGGAAGGTCGGCAGTGGCTTATTGCTAAGGTGGCCCCACTTCAAACAGCAATCAACTCCAGCGTGAAACAGTGTGTTATCTTGTGTCGTCCTTGGGGAAAATTGAAGAGGGTGTGTTCTGCTAAGGCTGCTCATTCAAACTCGACCCGGTCCCGCACCGCGACACGCGCGCAGTACCACTGTCTCTTGGACAATATTGTAGGCAATATATGCCAGAGAAGTGACGTCAGGCAGGAGGCATTGCGCTGCGGTCGACTGGCATGTGTCGGCCTGGGCATAACATTCCCTCGGATAGAACTATGTGTGTCCTATCGTTTGTACTGTAAGTGTCCATTATGTCGTAATCCGATATATATCGTTAGGTCCTTGGTCGAATTCTGCACCGGGGTGCAGTGGTGAATTCACAGAGACAAATATGATGTTTGTACAATGGCATTCTACCGTGCACACCGGTGCAGGTTTCGATCAAATGAATAATGCAAAAATAGATTAATAGTAAAGTTAACTAGAAATCATTGGAACGTAAAATAAATAAATATACACAAAAATCTGAAGACCCATCCAAAAGTATATACAACTAAGAAAATAATTAACAAATGCTCATAAGGACCTGGATTATGTCCGGGGATCTACACGCGGAGTACACAAAAGTGTACTCACAAAAAAAAAAAAAAAAATCTATCCGTGACAGCATTATGCACATGTTCATCAAACGTCCCACTGCTAGGCACGGGTCTCATTTAAAGAATGTGGAGGGAATTTAGCCTACTATACCACGCTGGCCAGACGGGTTGGTATAGTGTTTGTTTCGAATTTTCTTTTTATTGCATTGCTTTTGTCTGCATAAGGTTACTTCCCTTAGTCGCCTTTTACGACCCACGGGTTGAGATGGGGTAGTGGCATTATGTATTCTTAATCCGTCACTAAACGGTTAACAACTAGTTACATACTGTTATTCACAGTTGTTTCCTAATCTCAATATTGTTACTGGAGCATCGGACGCACAACGTAATCTATTTGCTCTCTTATGTAGGACGGTAGTAATAAACTTGGCTGTGTAAAGCCGAGTGCACATGGACTGAGAGAAATATGGACTTAATATTGATAATACTGTTGGCTGGCCTGTCGGCCTAGTGGTTAGTGACCCTGACTGCTAAGCAGGAGGTCATTCGATTCCCGCCCAGGACAAATCTTTGTGTGATGAGCAATAAATTATATGAATTTGAAAAATTTGAATTTGAATGATTGTTTGTTCTGTGTCTGGGTGTAATTTATCTTTAATATAATACATACACATAATACACAAAAACAATTATTTACGTAGTAAGTATATCAGTCGTTTAGTACCGAACCCATAATACAAGCAAATATATAATTGCTTAATTTGGGACTAGATGGCGCTGCATTGTCATTTTTCATCCCTATTTATTTTTGAGTAAAATAAAATTGCTCGGAGATATTATAAGTTCCCTTTCACTAACAATATTCATATTATTTTGGCTTTCGTTGTGCAGTCCCCTCGAGTGCTACTACGTTACATAAGATCTGTACAATCAGGGACGTGCGTATAACGTCCCGGCTCCTCTTAGGTACGATTCAGACCAACCGGCTCGCGTCGCGCCGCATCGGAACGGAGCCGTCCGCATGCCGCGGCAGCCGATCGGCTGCCGCGGCATGCGTACGGCTGCCGCGGTAGCCGTTCGGGTGCCGCGGCAGCCGACAGCGTCCGCTGGAATCCGTACGCACTGCAAGCGCCCAGAAGTGCCGCTCTCTTTGCGCCGCGTAGACGTAAAGTGAAATATTATTTAAAATATCGCTTGAAGAACACAACTTGAATGATTCGCTAGCTGTTGCTGCACCGTAATCTCCGTACGACACACGGCCGACCGGCTCCGAGCGGACCCGACGGCAGCCGGTCGGAGCCGGTCGGCCGTCGCGCGTCGCGGGGTGCCGACGGAGGTAACTATGCGTAAGTTGCATGCAAATATGAACTGTAATTACTGTTGATACATTTCAATGTTCTTTAACGCATTGTAAAATGCCGCCCGGCGCGGGCCGATGCGAGCCGGTTGGTCTGAATCGTAGCTTAACGTCACTCACTAATGTCTCGTGTCCTCCCCAATCTTACATGAGCGAATAAATAGGTACATAAATTATGTCTATCACAAGTATTGATGTTGACTATTGCGATGTATTCTGTGTGTGTATTAGATAATATCAGTGTTTATAAACTACTGTTTATAAACAATACACGTACCTATTTGACGAGTCTAGCAGTTCATAATAAATATAATTAATGTATGTAGTCAATTGTCTTTATCTTAATGATGGAAACTGGAATTGATGGTAATTACCTCGGATACACCATATTAAAATATCAATTCAATAATGTCGTCCCGTTGCTGGACACGGTTCTCTTCTCCCCTACCTAAAGAGCTGAGATGATTTGGCCACAAATTCAAACAATGTCCAATGAACTCAAACTCTTCCTAAACCCGGTTAACAGATGCTATGTAATTAAGAATCAATTAAAATCAGACGTGACTTTTCATTTTCAATATCTATTCCTTCTTCTTCCTTCCTTCTTCCACCGTTAGTTTCTCACCATAATGTATGAATAAAACTCCACATAACTACGAATGCGTATAGACGTATGTTTAATACTCGATGTGAGTTCTTATGCGTGTGTCACGCGATGGCCGGCCGCCATTCAAACAATCACGCTCGTAATAGGAAACTGGTGCTGTGTGACCATGCTGTCTGTAGTACTTGTTGTTAGGCCAGGACTGCAGTAAAACAGAGGAGGGATCTGTTTTCATGTGAAGTGTAAAGGGTTTGCAACGCGCATGCAACTATAGAAGCTCCGTAATTCTTTTTCGTGGTCTCCTGCTTAACCGATTTGCTGACTAACTGCCGTACTCAGAGACGTTATTTAACTTTAAAGTTTATTTAGTAAAAACGTGTAATACTTAAGTCTATACGCGTAAAGACGATTATTCAATGAAAAAATTGTGTTAATGACAGATTACTGCTAATTGACATCTCTGAGTGCGGCAGTAAGAGCACCACCCGGTTTTTGATTTAATAGCTCTTCAAGCATACGACAGACGTATCCAGCCCAATCACACTTTAGCTTGCAACATGGCAAGTGAGGTAATTAATTACTTCAAATGTCGTGTATTAAACCGCAAAGGAAATAAAACTGTGGAACATACACGACACAAAAGTTGTTACTCAAATGAGTAATGTGTACAAATAATGAAATATTGTCCTTGTTTAATACGTATTGTTCTGGGTTTGTGAGTCATTGGCAATGTTTTGAACATGTCATTTAGCAAATCTGGTATACGTAATTAACATCATATATATTACCACTTGCACTGCTGCGAAATTGATCGTTTATTGCCGTAATGGCTCTCTCATTTTCTTAATAATTTATCACACTAATGTTTTTAAGGTGAAACTTTGAGAGTGTGTATATGTTGTTACTCCTTCACGCTCAAACTGCTGGACTAATTTGGATAATATTTGGTATGAAGGTAGCTGACACCCTGGATTAATATAGGCATAGGCAATTTTAAGTTTTACCATAAAGCTTAAATTGTTTCGTTCATGTTATAAAATAACTTTATTATTTATATTTAACTCTACGTTTAAATATATCCGTACATCAACAAAACTGGCAAGGAATTTACTATTTATTGGCTAGATAATTCCTTATTTAAATTTTGACCACGATTCAATCATCATTTATTAAAATCCTTCGCCTACCCGCGTTCCAATTTCAACCATTATTGATACAAATGACCCCAGCTTATTTGGGAGGGTCGCGACATGTCATTCCCAGCAGGCAGAGATGCCAGTTATGTATAAATGAGACTTGCCCATCACTTGCAAAACGTAACCCTTGGGCCTTGTCTACCCAGAAATGACGTCAATAATATATTATAACCAGCTCGTATAACTTACAGTGTCATCTGCTTATATTTAATATTTATTAGGTTATCAGGTAGCTTTTTGCTTAGTTTTGCAACGAACAAAATATGCATAAACCTATATGGTGTTTGAAATTAGGAAACTGTTTCATCCTAAGGTTCATAATTTAATTGGCATACTCTAATGAAGGTTATCGCTACTTGATGATTTTCTTATTAGATCATCATTAATCAAATCGAATGACGTCCACTGCTGTACATAATTATGCCTCTCTCAAATTATTCAATTTCCAATTTATATGCTGAATTTTGAATATACAAAACGAATCATTTCGCTTCATCATCATCAGCAATCCATTAATGTTCTACTGCTGGGTTTATGTCTCCTCTCCTCTTTCTAGAGAGCTGAGAGGGCTTAGGCCATAATACACATACGCTGGCCTAATGCGGATTGGTGGATCAGACATACACTTAGACATTTCTTTTAGGGTAGGTATGTGAGTTTCCTCACGATGTTTTATTTTGTTTTCACTTACTTGCAACTATTAAATTCTGACATATTTTTCATAGAAGAAAATCAAATGTAATAGTAAAATGTGTTGGACAAATAATAATATAAATTTATGGAAAAATAATACGGATTTATCGTTGAATCAATTATCTATACACTTCCCTACATTCTACGTCCTATAGCTGTATTTTACTTCACGCATGCGCATTCAATGAACAATAACTGAATCGGCAAAATGTTGTCTGTTTCCAATTTGCACAGTAAGCAAAAACCTATCGGATCTAAAAGCAATCACTATTACGGAATGTTTGTTAAGCAAATATGCCTTTTTGGGCCTTAATCACGGACTATTTCTATGTTAATGCTTGTTCTGATAGCTTCCATTGAATTGTTTTTGTACCTCGTTTTTGGTATGTTAGTGTGAATGCGTCATTATGAGTGATAGGGCTGTATGTTGTTGTCAATTGGAAATGTTGTTTGCCGCTCGATATTGCACACATTGCAAATTAAGCACGCAGCACGCAATAATTACTTATAGCTAAACTTTTAAATAAAGAACTGTTGACCAGGTATGATGGCGTTAATTAAAGGTCAGACGGTAGGACGTCCATTGTTGGACATAAATCTTCCCAAGAAATTTCCAATAGGACCGGTTGTGTGCGACTAACATCCAGAACGATTCTTATCATTATTCTTCTACAGTAAAAATATTCAATAAAAAAAAAATTAGCAGACATTATGCGTCAGCTGGTTGTCTAAAAGAAGATCTTTCACCGGACCAATATTACTCCATCTAACAACCGATCCAATACTAAAATTTTACGAGTATCGCAAACCGCAAAGTGGCTATCTTCCATATTTCCCTTTCGCTACAAGATGGGCGTGGAAACACGATAAAATTATATCGCCTTTCAAAAATAATAGTGTTTGCGGCAACCCTGTACTGTAACGTAAACAGAACGAACGGGAGCACTTATAACAATAACATACGAAACTAATTTTAGACACTTACAAAATAGTTACAAAACTCTTACTTGATTTATGTATTTACTGAGAAATTTTGTTACATGGTTCATTCGCCGAGTTATTATCATTCTCTTTAACGATTGGCAAGTCCAGTAGGAGAAATGGATATTTAGAAAGACTTATTAGTCCTATCATAGATAAGGTAATAACATGTAGGAGTGAACTTTGTCTCTAAAGTGAAATTCTATTTATTTAGCGAAATTATTTTATGAATAGGAAAACAGCTTTTTTAGTACACAAAACGATGTCATCATAAATTAGGCGATAATGACTGAGCGGTAGGTACGGTTGAAACAGGGATATAAACACATAATTGGGGTGTTATTTAGTATGTTCTCATAGTTATCCGTTACTTCCACTGTCGTCAATACATAAGATTAAATCGATATACACCCACGTCATCACGTCGCGTCCCACAGAACTCACATACACATAGGTACTATGACCGTTAGTTTGTTTACTATAATGTCTGGACTCTAAAAACAGGTCCAATTCTCAAAATAAGGTCCATTTCGTAGTTCTAATTTGGTTACTTGGTTTAAATGATATAGGTACTCGTAATTTAGATCGAGAGAAAGATCAAATTGGATCAAACGCGCGAGGGTTATGAATACCCAATGGAGATGCAACGAACTGCGTGCGTGACGTAATAGGTCGTAAATATTGAAGTACAACGTTGTTTACAGACTATTAATATTATCTTCTCCCTTTTACCTGTACCCCAAAGTTCTTCAAAATACAGACTCTTCGGCTCTATATGGTTTTTCTATACCGGACTGATAATTTGCGAGATTAATGCGTTCCAACAATCTTATGTACACGTGCCTCAATACCACAGCTATTACGGGGTTAATTTAGAGCCTCGCGTATACGAGGTTAGCACGGTTATAATTGCATTAATGGACTAAGCCAAGGTCGAAATCTATCTATAAATAACATTTTAAAATTTTGCAATATTTGCTAGATGAAGATTGCAAAACAAATCCTTCGCTTTGTTATTTAATTCCTTCACATTGTTCACATTACTGAATTTCAACAGCACGAAAAAAACATTGATACGCTTGGCTTTTCGGATCTTTTTACATACTATTTGGGATAATGATGAGTTAAAATTCATTAAACTTTAAATAGACTATAGAATTAGCCGCCCAATGTCATACCCCATCTTATATACAAATTAAATATTCGGAGTTGAAGAAGTAGAAATATGTGGTTTGGAGCAGCAAGTACTTAGATTCTGCTATATCTAAAGGTACCCATAGATTCACAGTTCGCTTGACGATATCAATCTGTTAGTTAAAAGTAACGGGTCACCTATTGGCTATTGGCACAATAATCGAATATTTCTAAATTACTAATAACTATCCAACCTTTAGCATTAATCTCAAGTAATGGTGTCAAATAAACTTGTATGCTGCAAACTCGGCTTAACGCGAGCCAACCTCTAGTTACGCAAACAATATTTCAATAACAAAACCGACTTGAACCATTACGTGTGCAGTTTTTCACCGTTTAAAAGGAATTTCCTAACACATAATATCCGCCGTGCGTTGTACAATAGTGACGTAACAACAGGACAATGCCGCGAAACAATGGACCGAGATAATAGAGCTATTACTGAGGCACAGTCCTTCACATCTTCAGAGAAGGTGTTTTTATTTAACCCGAGATAGTGTTTTTTAACTGTTGGTTAACTGTAATAATAATATATTTGTTAAAAGAGCTATTATTGATGCAATCTATACCTAATGGATTGATCTCAGCTTTAGGTCCAAATTTCAACAAAACGAGACGAGAATACGGCGTGTTGTAAACAATCTATAGAATTCCATTACTCATATTTACAATTTAACTATACTTTCACCGTTATGTGTTTTATTGAAGAGAAAAACAATTGTACAATGTATTACAAATATAATAAAGTAACAAATTTTGTAGCAAATCCACTACGTCTCCACAGATTACCATTAATAAATTTATAAGAAGTACAGTGAGGTTAGTAGATAGCTAAACTTCAATTGAATGTTAGTATTAAGTTTCTTATGGATATCTATAACTATTTTCCATGCTCCCATCCTTACTTTCGCATTTTAAGAAAATAAAGTATTCATATTTTTTCGTCTGTTCAATACACTTACATAGGAACTGTCCTGAACAAGACGGTCTCGGTAGAATTCTAACATTTACATCACGAATTCGAGTATAGGCTCTAATTCTGCCATTTAAATATAAGAACGCCTTAACAACCAGATTAGTGCCCTGGCAAAACTGTATCTAAGCATTTAATATTAGATGCGTTTTTCGTAGATACAATGTATAAACACACAACCTCCATCAACACGCTACGCCTCCATAAAACAAAATATTTTAACAAGTGACTAGTGCCGTACGGTAGTGCGTATGGCAGATTGCGTGCCAAGTGCTTCTATTCTAATGAAGTCGTAAACTTTATTGAGTTGGAATCGAACTATTTTGTTAGCCCCACTCTTTAACAAACAGGACGACGTGTGAATGAGAGAGAAAGTATTATTGTATACCGATGGTCAACTTTTAAAGGCACAAAAATTAATCTATAACAATAAAAAAAGCAATATTTTATTCTTGAGAAATTTAAGTAATACGATTATAACAAAACTGTGATTTTAGGTGAGTTATTCCGAACGAATACCACTCTTTAAATAATTAAATTTAATAGTACTACCGTGTGTAATCTTATAATTATATGTTTTGGCATTAGTTTTAACAATAGTATCCATTCGGAATAACTAGAAACAAAATATTGACTACAATAAAATACAATTAAATTATTACCGTGCGTGTGGTGACGGTCTAATACGCTAAATTCAATAAAAAATATGGAAATCTAAAAATGCCGAGTTTCAAGATTCACCCTTAAAATAATAGTTTTTTTTACCGCGATGCCACCGCAAACAACTTACGGGTCACCTGATGGTAAGCGGTTACCGTAGCCTACGGGCGCAAGCTACACCAGGATCATATCCATGTGCATTGCTGACTCTTTAAAACTTCGAATTTTCCTTTTCTCGCAGTGCTTTTCCTTTTCTTGCAGTGCTTAAGGTTAGGTCCCTTAATCGCCTTTTATGACTCCCAGGGGTTGAATTAGTGTAGTGACATTATGTATTCTAAATCCGTCACTACAAGGGCAAAAGTCTTCTCTAGAGTGGAGTTACTTCACAAGGCGAGCGGCTCAGTTTGACTGGGCTACCCGCTGTGGCCTAAATCCGTATATGTTTTTCTAATGTGTATTATCCTTTGTTGCTAGGTCGGAGCGTTGCGTGGATATAGTACGCGGCGCGGTCCTCAAGCGGTGAGCACAGAGATACTAGAAGTAACTACAGCACCATGAATGAATTGGACAGCCTGCGTCAGGAGGCAGAGACCCTCAAAAATGCTATTAGAGTAAGTAAAGTCGAATTCGTATAAGAAATAACTTATAGAATAATAGTAACAGAATTTACTGTTTTTCATAATACTTGTAATTTTTCTTTCGGTTTTAATGCTCAAAGCCACCGCAGATTGGACCAACTTATGCCATTATATGCTACATAAACAATTCTCACAAAATGGAGCCGCTATCGAGTAAACTTTTCATTCTAATTTGGTGATATTAGTACATGTGGCGCCAAAAGAGAGCTTACAATCATGTGAAGAAGAAAAAAACATGCTCATTGTTTCCATATCTCTATTTCTTTGGCTGGCCTGTTGGTCTAGTGGTTAGTGACCCTGACTGCTAAGCCGGAGGTCGTGGGTTCGATCCCCACCCAGGACAAATCTTTGTGTGATGAGCATAAAGGTTTGTTCTAAGTCTGGGTGTAATTTATCTATAATATGTATGTATTTACAAAAAAAAAAGTATTTAAGTAGTGTATCAGTTGTTTAGTACCCATAACACAAGCAAATATAATTGCTTACTTTGGGACTAGATGGCGCTATCTGAATGTGATAGAATATTATTATTATTATTTCTCTAGAATGTTGTCCACAAAATACAATTATCAAAATACCTTTTAAATCGCATTAATGTATTTTCTATCCATGTTACGTATAGGATGCAAGGAAGGCGGCGTGCGACACGTCCCTCGCGCAGGCGACGGCGAACCTGGAGCCCATCGGGCGCATACAGATGCGCACACGGCGCACGCTGCGCGGTCACCTCGCTAAGATCTACGCCATGCACTGGGGCAGCGATTCCAGGTTATTACATTTATTTTAACTATAATAGAATCGCGCTGGATTCATGATAGCTGTCACAGTGGCGGAGCAGTTTAATGTGATGGGTTCGATTCGATTAGAGATAGTGAAATTGATTTTACACTATAACTAATGCTATATCATTATCATCATTTCAAACCATAAACTTCCCATTGCTGAGCACGGATCTCCTCCAAAGAATGTGGAGGGAATGTAGCCTACTATACAACGCTGGCCAGATGGGTTGGTATAGAGTTTATTTCGAATTTTCCTTTCTCTGCTCTTGTCTGCATAAGGTTACTTTTAGTCGCTTTTTACGACTTCCACGGCTTGAGATGGGGTAATGACATTATTTATTCTCGTTATATACCCATGCAGAAAAGCTATTTTACTCTGGTAGGAGAACTACACATAGCTGGGGAAACCAAGATTTGGATGTTATAAATAACACGCTTCAAATTGTGATCGATTGGTATTATTCCGATAAAGTTTGTGGTGTGGATATGGTGATAGCTCAATCATAAAACAATCCATATTATATGAGTCACTTGTCACAACGCTGTGACGCGACGTCGTTTGGTGAACGAACTGAGTTGTCATTGGATTTTACGAGCGATGCGTATCATAAACTGACCTATTTATTGAGGAAACTCTTTGTCATAATACCACTTAGAGCTGTTGCGTCATATTTTGGCAGGTAAATGATATATGGGAGTAGAGAAACTTATTGATAAACAGAACAGCATAGGAGACTCGATCTTTGTACAGTGACGGAATAAGAATACAATCTTCTTATCTTATCGAGATCTTTTCTTATAAAATGCAATGGTGTAAAATAAAATGTATCTATAGTATGTATGTATTCATAAAAAAAAAAGTTATTTAAGTATTATATGGGTCTAGACTGTCTAGTATCCATATTACAAGCATTAGCTTAGTCTGGGACTAGGTGGCGCTGTGTGTGAATGTCCAAAACAAACATTAATGGTGGTCGAATGAATAAGTGACTGGCATGCAAATCATGCGGTACGAGTTCGATTCTGACTGATAGTACCAATGTGGATTGCACATTGTGTGTAGAATTTATATGTACTAGTCAATTGACTTACCATATGCTGACGGTGAGGAAACCCACATATTATGTTTCCTAGAAGAAAGTCTAAGTTTATGTCTGATCCACCCACCCGGATTACGCCAGTGTGTGTGGATTATAGCCTAAAACCCCTCTCAGCTCTCTAGATACAGGAGACTCGAGCCCAGCTGTGAAACATTAATGGATTGCTGATAATTTTATCGAGTGGTCTTGACGCAGACCCTGGTGTTTGAATTTATAAAGTCAAAGGCTTCCAACAAAAAAATTGTATAAACTAAAATATCAACAGTCAAATACAAGAATAACATTAATATTTGGCTAAATAGACAGATGGCTATCTGTGAACCTGGACGCACAGCCAACAATAATAAAGGCTAAATTTATAAACACATTATTTGTTTTGTCTCGACAGTATCATCCATATTATGAAGATGCGGAAGGCGTTTAATTCTTGAATATCTTTCATACGTATTTAAGTTGTAAAGAATTATAAGCAAAATAAACAAATAGTTGTATTGTAATCCAAAACATTACATAGCGGCGTCACGCCTGTTTCACTGAAGGGGTAGACAGAGGTGTATCACGTCCACATATCACCAGAACCCCAATTCTGCTAATTTACGTATGAATCAATTGATTTGTAATTGGATCTCAATCATCATCATCATCATCTTAACCTATTAAGCAGTTTTAAACTTTTTGGGTATTCTGCTTCTAATTTAGGACCAATAAATAAATGAATATTATAATATAATTGAAGGAAGTGTGACAAAACAAATATATGAGGCGAATGTGAAAGGAAGCGTTGGTAGAGGCAGACCTAGAAGAACTTATCACGACCAAATATGTGAAGACTGATGAATGTTGAAGAAACCAAAGATGTATGCCAGAATCGTAGCAAGTGGAAGGAAATAGTCTCTGCCTAACCCTCTGTTGGGAGAGGCGTGATCTAAGTGTGTATGTATGTAAATAAATGAAATGTGAAAATATAAAATACTAGAAGTCGCGCGGGGCTTGCTCCCGTCGTTTATTTAGCCACTACTCACTCAGCTACAAGCCTTTATAGGAAAACCCCTTTTTTTTTTAAGAGTGGAATGCGTTTACGCATACCGCCCCGTACCGACGGCGTGGGACGTGTGACGGTTATGTGGGACTCGCCGGCCGAGGCCGGAATACCCACTAAACCCCTCTGTGCACCGACTCTTCGCTGTACCGACGGAACTTGATATGACATCAGCGGCTTATAGGAAAACCCTATGCTAACCCGTCTGGCCAGAATTGTATAGTCGGATAAATTTCTTTCAGAATGTTTGGAGGAGACCCGTGCCTAATAGTGGAAAGTTTATAGGTTGTAATGATAATGATGATGATGTCGCTGGTGTTGCAGGCGCCCATAGGCTACGGTAACTGCTTATATAACATGGCCATCGTCGTGGTATAAAATAAATCAAGTACAGTCACAACAAGCTAGTCGATGTTCTTTGTTCTAAATGCAATAACTAATTAAATAAGTAATACATTTTAATAATTTCATATTACTCACTTTTCCTTCTGATAACTGTTGTATTACACCCAACATTGTATACCAATACACAACCATTTTAAACCATACGCGTTACATTATGAAGTTCAAATTATTTGAACTTGTTTGGCTCAGGATATTGAGTCATTAGATGATTGTGTACCTGTTACCCGCGTTCGATTGTGTGACGTCATGTATAGGGAAATATAGGATGTTTTTCTATTAGGACATAAATATTGTATCTCATAGTGGTGAAACAGCAATTTTATTGAGAGTTACGCGTGAGCTCAATTAATTTACGTAGCTTTGGCTTTTGATATGTAATTTTATGGTGAAGATGTTTCCCATCTGCCCCCCTAGACAAGTGGCAATCGCTTTTATCTATCTATTCTAAACGACATGTCATTTCAATACATTTGAAAACATCTCTGACATAAGCTTTCGATATGTCACGTGATCAATGTACTAATTTGACATGTCAATAGAATAGATAGATCGAACCGATTGCCACGTGTCTAGGAGGGCTGATCGACGTTCATTTGTTGGTTTTGGGGCGTCTAAAGATGTCACCAAAATGTGTAAACTATGTATTTTGAAATATGGTGTTAGTATCTATATATATATATTATAATAATGATCTTCAACCATCATCCCATTATTGCCAAATTGGTTGGATGGTTTCAAAATTTATAACGGACATAAGTAGAAACGATTCTTGTATTTTATTGATTGACTGAACAATTTGTAATTTTTGTTACGACAGGAACCTGGTATCAGCGAGTCAGGACGGCAAGCTGATAGTGTGGGACAGCCACACGACGAACAAGGTGCACGCGATACCGCTGCGCTCCTCGTGGGTCATGACCTGCGCCTACGCACCCTCCGGCTCCTACGTCGCGTGCGGTGGACTCGACAATATATGCTCCATCTACAGGTACCTTACTGTTCGCAGTCACTCCATTTTTAGATGAGAATGAGACGGTGCAATAAATTTACTGCGCCAGCTGTGACGAGACGCCAGCCACTGGATACAGTTGTTCTGTCGAAGATCCTTTAAAGACTCCATAATGTATACCCTTAGGGTAACAATATTTTTTTTACAAAAGAATAACATTCCAGATTTAGTGCTATAATTAAAAAAAAACAACCATATGTTCATAATAGAAAGGATACGAGACGAAATACTTGACCCAGTTGTAATGAACGCACTTACATATTTGTATGCGCTGATTCCGGTCGCGATAGTGACGAGCGTGCCTCATGACGACAGATACCTTCGAAACATTTTAGGGGTCACTTTTGAACTTAAAATAAATCATTGCCTAGGTCTTATTACCCGACTGCCAAAAAGGAGGGTAATGTTTTTCGCGCGTATGTATGTATGTGGGCATTTCTGT
This sequence comes from Laspeyria flexula, assembly GCA_905147015.1. NCBI lineage: Eukaryota > Metazoa > Arthropoda > Insecta > Lepidoptera > Erebidae > Laspeyria > Laspeyria flexula. The sequence goes on from LR989974.1 coordinate 2,272,562, forward strand.
TCCGTTGTGACCTTTTGTAGCCTAAACGGCTTGGCTGATTTTAAAGTGCGAGGTGTGGATTTGTTTTTTTCCCCTGAGTGTCATAGGTGACGTCAACAAAAAACCAATATGGCGGCCGTAAACTGTCAAAACCGACCTTTTTTAGTAGGTACTATGGCAAAATGGGTATCAGATGAAAGCTAATTAATAGCCTAATTCAATTATATGTGCACTAACTATTGCCCGCGACCCCACTTCTCTCTTGTAACCTAAATAGGTTGACCGATTTTGAACTATCAAAATTCACAAAGTTATAAATACATAATAATTAATAATATTGACTGAAGAAGGCTACTTTTTGGCAAGGCAAGGCAGTCTGGTTTTTTTAAATAAACACTAATTGTTTGATATTTGTTTTTAGGCTTCCGTATTTCAACTCACTGCTGGACATAACCCTCATCTAATATTCGCCTCAGGGTTCGATTTGTTGTTAGTTATATTATATTGAAAACGATTACATTTTCAGCTGGAATGTATGAATATATATTATGACAGGTGGTCGATTCTGCTAATGAATGAGACCATTGTGTTAAGATTGTGTTCAGACTGACCCCTTGGTCTGACGATAAGTTTAGTTTGAAACAATCGCTATGGAGGCTTCTATCTTATCTTATCTTTATGTTTTTCTTGTTTTGTCTAAAGGAACCTAATTATCTTATGTTTTGTACTGTTTCAGCTTGAAGACGCGCGAGGGTAACGTGCGCGTATCCCGTGAGCTGCCCGGTCACTCGGGCTACCTGTCCTGCTGCCGATTCCTCGATGACAACCAGATCCTCACCAGCTCTGGCGATATGACCTGGTTAGCATTAAACCCCATCTAGACTGCAAATTTTGCCAGACAATTCTCTATTCTTATTTACGAGTAAGATACAAGTGAACACGAAAAGTGACGTACAAAACTTACACCATGTAAATAAACCTTTAATTGTACATATATTTGAATGTCGCGACCACTATATCAAAAATTCAGTTTAAGTACAAGTTTCAAAGTCAAAAGTTAAGTCTTAGCTATTATATTGTATCGTGCTCATACTCAGTCGATCATGTGTCGTTTTACAGCGCCCTGTGGGACATCGAGACGGGTCAGCAGTGCGGCCAGTTCACGGGGCACACGGGTGACGTCATGTCGCTGTCGCTGGCGCCGGACCAGCGCACCTTCGTGTCGGGCGCCTGCGACGCCTCCGCCAAGCTGTGGGACATCCGCGACTGTCAGTGCAAGCAGACCTTCCCCGGACACGAGAGCGATATCAACGCCGTCACTGTCAGTATACACGCATATTATTCCCCTACTTACATAAGCTTGACATAAGGCCTTGTTTCCACCATATGCCGATAAAGGGTCGGCAACGGCATGTTCGTAGTGTTGCAGTTGTCGATAAACTACGTCTATAACCACATTAAAAAAATAAGTTTACATATATTGACAGCAGTACACTTCTTTAAAGATACATACATTTAAATCACGCTTATTTCCCAACAAAGAGAATTCTATCTGCACGCTGAGACGCGCCGTCGTTTACGACACACCTGAACATATAAAGCAAGTTTTGTCTGTCCGTGCAGTTCTTCCCGTCGGGCTACGCGTTCGCGACGGGCTCGGACGACGCGACGTGCCGCATGTTCGACATCCGCGCCGACCAGGAGCTCGCCATGTACTCGCACGATAACATCATCTGCGGCATCACGTCCGTCGCCTTCAGCAAGTCCGGCCGCCTGCTGCTCGCCGGATACGACGACTTCAACTGCAACGTGTGGGACTCCATGAAGAGCGAACGTGCTGGTATGTACATACACTCACGCTTGTATCTCTTGCGTCACACCCATCACGGAAACGTACTTTCCCAGTCAAAATATATTTCATTTATTTGGCTCACAAAAGAAATTACTATATATATAATCTATAAAGCTAGATGGTCCATGTAGTGTCGTATTAAGAATACATAATGTCGCTACCCCATTTCAACCCGTGGGTGTCGTACAACTCGACTAAGAACGAAAACCATAAGCATACAAGAGCACTACGAGAAAAGGAAAATTCGATACTAAACCCTATACAAACTTGTCTGGCCAGCGTGATATAGTAGGCTAAATTCCCTCCACAATTTTATTTGGAGTAGACTTGTGCCCGGCTGTGGGACATTTAAGGTGGTGTTTGTAATGTGAAAGCTAGATTGTAACTCTTATGTATGCACAGAATGTTCCAAGTAAAGTGAGCCCGGTACCTGCTTTAAAGCTGGCGGCTGGCAATTAAAAATGTCGGTCTACTCTTTAGTTACTGTTTTAGTACCCCTATATTCTTGAATTAACATAACGGTGTTTGTGTTTGCAGGTATTCTCGCCGGACACGACAACCGCGTGTCCTGCCTGGGTGTGACCGAGAACGGCATGGCGGTGGCCACGGGCTCCTGGGACTCGTTCTTGCGCATCTGGAACTAAGCCTCCCCCTCCACAGCCCTCCCACAACCACCCCCACCCCCCACACCACACTGATGCACCATGGTCACAACGACTATGCGTCTTCATATCCCTTTCTAGTTTTGTATTCAAACGCGGTGTGTGAATGTGTTAGCTTCCTGACGGTCGGTATTTCTTTCTAAGCCGTCATTTATGAATGTAGTTTGATATGAAAATGGTCGGTTAGGTATACTATGGGGCGGTTGTCACTGTATTTAAACTTGTCCTGTATAAATTTGTCCGTCAACATCCATTGTTTCTGATCTGGTGCACAAATGGCTACGTGTAGATAACTGTCGTATTGTCGAATGTCTTCATTTCGCTGTAGCAGTGGGAAAGAGGTGTAAGTTGAGAAATGCCTGCAATTTTGGTCTTTATAACAATATGCAGAAGACAGAAATTTTCAGACATATAAATCTCAGCTTATACTTGTTTTTCACTGACAGTGCGATTTATATGTTTTGGTGATTAACCTTTGAAAGCTGATTCATCACCTTGTGAAGGTACTGGCCCTTACGGTGCAATATGACTAAACAGCCGGGTAAGAAATCCCGTACAAAAAACTTGCTTTATTTATTTATAATTATTTCTAACAATATTTAAAGAAGCATTTAAACAACTTTTAGGGAGGTATGTAGTTTTACATTTGTATGTATGTGTACGTTGTTGGGCGTGCGAATGTGTGTGAGCGTCTGTACGATCCATGGTTCATTGTAACAGTTATTATATAATATATATTGGATACTGTAATATTAACCGTTAGGCACTGGGGCCCTTTCCCTGGAGGGGGCGAAGGCTGCAACTATCATTTTCATTTTATTGGTGAGTTGATTTTGTTTTGTATTAAGTTCGATTTGTATGTACTCATAAAGGGGGCTAATAAATTAAGGCCATGTTTTACCACTGGCAGATAAATGTCTTAACTATCCGAGACCTAACCTTTGAACGTCACGCCATAGTGGCATCTTCCTGCCCTGTACGATAAGACACAAAATTTAATATGTAGCAATCAAACACATAGAAGTAATGTAAACTTGTATTTTTATGTGACCTGTGTTCTGTCGGCTATAGAAATCTTGGGCGTACAGTTAAATGGCAGATTTTAAGAGAAAAATATGTATTGAGGTGTGATAATGGAAACAGAATGCGTATTTGAAAGCCCAATGTAGGGTGACCCCCCACGAGATGGACGGACGACCTTGTCAAGGTTGCAGGCACAAAGTCGCTCGGAGTGGCGGAAAGTGGACGTCATTGGGCTGATATGATTATGATGAATGGAAACAGTAAATGACAGTCTAATGTACGATTTTCGAGCCGTCAAAAGGCGGTCATTGATAGGATGAAATATAACTTAAGTAAATTAAAAATGACATTTGTATGAATAAACTAGTTCATTGTTTAACTTTTATATTCAGTCAGGTTATACAATATATTATAACTTTAATCTAAGGGCTGAGAAACCGGGCATAAGACGTTTATTAGGGCGTTTGCATATTTATACACATACACTACGTATTGTTACAAATTTGGTGGTAACTATAAAATAAAATAGGCAATGGACTCGCGACAATATTGGAAGTTAGGCGGCATAACTTTTGGTTTCGGGGCTGCGCGGAAATATTTGTTTTTAATGTGCCATAATTTAGTTTGCGTTTTAATTTTGTTTAAGACAAAATATACGCATACTTTATTTAAATTAAAATTTTTATTGTTTTAACTTTTTCATTCCGTAGTTACAAAAATTTCAAACATCTAACTATAAGAATTCTTTTATATATATTTATGTGTAGATTATGACACGATATTTCTTACATTTCAGGTGTCGACGTCGCGCAACTGTCGCTCGTAACGCTAAAAAAACTATAATTAAAGAACCAAATATTAATTATAAATGTATCTATGCGTAATTTATTGATTGAGAATTATTATTTTCGATTTCTCAAGCATTTTCAGCGATAGATGACTTGTATATGGGTGAGACGCGTTTTAATTATTTTAATGTTACATCTTTAGAAATATGAGGAAGCGAGATGACACTACCGTAAACATATATCTTTCTCTTTCTTGCGAGATAATTAGAAAGTATGACGTAGTCCTCGTACCACGGTATCTGTGTTCGTATGTAACTGTGTACACGTTAATAAACAGCGATAATAATCGCAATAATCCCACATAATACAATTCACTCTCGCTAAAAATTCTGCGACGTATTCCTAACTTGGTTGAACTATATATTTAATTAATATATGTTTTAAGATTAGTCTACACAACCATTTGTTTTAAGTGAAAAACGAGATTAATGATCTCCATTGACGAAAATGAATTCTTTTTTTTTATTTTGTACCTCCATAAAGGCGTTTCCACACGAATTTTAAGCGATACGCACACGATCACGCACAATACAACGCTGTCTTATATCGCTAGACACACCGCACTGTCCGTGTGTAAACGCCTTAAATGACTATCACGAATTGTAACTGATATTTAAATTTAAAATATAGGCTTTAAGCATACAATGATTTATACTATGACATGCAATATAATTTATCTATATCCAATTATGAACTTGTATCATTATCCCTTTATATAAAGCACATTTTAAAACTATTCTTTGATATGTTACTTATTGGAAACAAATCGAAATATAAGAAGCATATGCTGCTGAAATTTAGACTCTTATGTCGATCATTTTAGGACGACACGCGACATGTTTTAGCAGCGACAGATTCAAGGCGAATTCGCCTTTATGTACACGATTTGTCGTGCGCAATTTCCTTATCAAAAATGATCTAACCGAAATGAAAATGTGACCTATGCTGAAGGAGTAAGAGCTTATTTTTATTGTAGGCTTTTAAATGTAACATTTCAAAGAATAGCTTCACCCAACGAGTCCATATTATCAGCTGCAAATTTGAAAGTTTATTACTTACGCGTGTGTGCATATCGGTTCTTATAGATGCATTTTATCTCTCCATTCCTATGTTCGGCGTAGTAACTACTTACATTCTTTTGTTATTTAACAGACTATTGAGTCTACAAGTTAAAATATTCTCCAAATATTAATGTGGGTACTACACAAAATAGTATTAGTGTCATCAGACACTTGTTTGCGCGAGAATCACCCGTCAGAGTTCTTCAGGCCGCCTGAGAGGCATATACTCTAGACAGTGAATATTAGGGGGAATGGATGAACTTTAGGGGGTCATGCTTCCTCACGTATGTCAAAGATACCATTGACAAAAGAAGAGTTCTCGAGCAAACAAGTAGTGTATCATTTCATTACGCACCATTTTATATGTTTATACGGCTTTCTCTATAAATAAGTATCATACTCAGCTTACGTTACGTGAAACTAACATCACATTACGCTCTAAAACATGAGCGAATCGTGTCATGAGCTTAGAGCGTCGGTAAGATGTCTATATTTGACTTAATGTAAGCTAAATATGCTAAGACTTCTCATAATAGTACTTAGTCCGTCTTCAATAAATACATTTTGAAAATTTTAATGGAAAAATGAAAATTAATAGATGTTTAATTTAAAATTAAGCATAAACAGTAGCGTTTTTAATGTAAAGGGTTACCATTATTAATGTTTTGTGCAAACATTTGTATTCACACGCGAAAATCATCTATAATCCCTTGAACATAAAACACATTTAACTTTGCAGACAAAATGTTGTTTGTCTGATGTTCATTCATAGGTTTAAGTAATAGATATACATAGGTTAAGTAATGAATAAAAATAGGCATTTGTAACTCGAACATTCTGTGTTGCTATCTGCAAAAATTCGATGCCAACATTTTTTTTGTGGTAACATTAAGTTATATTCGTTGCAGTATTTGTTGGGATTTTAAGCACAAAATATTTTATAATTATTGTTTGTCGGCTTTTTAATTATACTATTGATGAATGGTTGTCGCGCTATTGTTTTTTTTTTTTAATTTTTTTTTGTTTAAATTAAGCCTTTTTGTCTTAGATAGGTTATAATATAGATGTTTGTATTAGGCAGACGAGAACAGTTGCAACTTCGGGGGCTGACAGTTATCGATATGCTTTCAATAAGTATCTATGGAAGCACAAATTTAATATTTTCATTTTTATAGTTTGTCGTGCTCAATTATCATAATATTTATACTGCACAAAGGCGGCGAAAACTATAAACCTATCGACTACAGTTTCAATAAGCTCTAAAGACAAAAAGATGAATGTATTTTAAAAGTGGCATATCAACCAGTTACTCCGCCATTTTGTATTTCAAATCATTTCGTGTACATTATTTTGATTAAACACGTTTTGAGAATATTTAATATCTATGTTCACGCATGCATCTATTTGTCTATACGTAAGGTAATTTTGCATTATGGGAAAATTATTTGTCCAACGGTACAACGTGTTCGCCATGATGAGTCGTTCGATTTAGTCACAGGCACAAGAGACAAGTATACAGCCTACGTTGGACAAGTAAATAGAATAATCTGATTAGCTCTGGTCGGCTAGATTTACGCCTAGGATAAGACTCTTTTTTAAATAATAATAATAAAAAAAATTGTTTTCTACTGTAACAGCTTCTTTTCAGATCAATGTACGATAACTATATTATAGCATAACATGATATGTATTATATTTAATGAATAGTTTGATGGGCTCCTGTTCGGTTTTCGTCTATTCAGACCAATTTTTCTCACTTTTACATCATATGGAATGGACTGCCATATTTTAAACCTATGAACTATAAATAAATATACTTACACGAGGGATACAACAGATTGTATAAATATTCAGGGATTATGATGCCTAATCTTAAAGAGAACGTGAAAATGAAAACAAACTCCTCGAATTTGTTTTATGAAACTTGTCCCTGTAATTGTATATGATATTCCTTTAACAAAAGGATTTGTATACCTTAGTTAACGTTTATTTGCTAGTCCGCATCTTGAAAAATAATTATTCTTAGTGGTATAATACTAATTATAATGTATTGTGTAAAATATTTTTTTTAGTTATTATATCAATAAATTAAAATTTGTTTATTTTAATTGCCTCTTTTATTTTGTTTTTAATTTGATGACGAGGCATTGACGATGACCTAAATGCTGATTGATCCATCTTGAACCAAGCGCTTGTCAACGATAATTTTTAGGATATTTTTTCAAATCGGACCCGTAGTTCTTGAGATCCAAGCGTTCAACCAAACAAATAAATTCTTCAGCTTTATAATATTAGTGTAAGAACTAGATTATGCACCTCTACACCAATGGCGCGCTCGCTGAAGACGGTACTGGCCTACGACGCTGTCGACTTCTCCACGTAAGTTTCGATACAGACATCTAAATTTAATGATTTGAAACACGTTTAATTGTTGATGAATTGATGATGATGATCATAAATCATCATCACCAGTCCATTGGTTTTGAGTCTCATAATACCCTTAAAGCTGTGCTACATGGTTATAAACTTGGCTTCCCTTTATTCCCATTTGCCCCCTTTAGGCTTGCCCCCGGTGTGGTGTTTGGCACTAACGGTGGCGTTTATCACGCCGGTGGTCAATGGCACTTAATTAGTTTCAGCTGCCCCCTTCACAGTTATAGTACGGGGGTTTATTCTCATATCGTATTGGACATTACCAGAGATCGGAATAGGTAGAGCTATTTTATGTACTTGCCATATGTTAGAATAATATGGATATTTGTAATATGTTAGAACAATATGGGTCTGCTTCATAAGAAAAAAAAAAAACTATTTACGCCTTAGGGAGTAATGAAAGAATACACTTCCTCTCCGATTGGTAAGTATAAGGACGGGTTTAAGGTAAGACAAAAAAATTAATAGAAACTTGATTCACTTGAACACCACCTACCTATTAGAATTCTTTCTAGAGTGTGGGTTTGCGCCTCCCGATGTTTTCATAAATTATTTTTATTTGTGATCATCAGTGACTTATCACTTGACTAGTACATATAAAAATCTAACAAAGTGTGAAACCCACATTGGCACTGCCGGTCGAAATCGAACTCGGACCGCATGACTTGCATGCTGGTCACTTATCCAATCGGCCCCCATTGCAATACCTATAGTTACCTATGTGACTGACACTGGCTTGGCCACCATCGTGGATTTTGATTTTGACAACAAAAAAATAGTCGAAATTAGTCGCCAAATATTAGAATTAGTAGGTCAATGGTTCAAGAGTTAAAAGCGTTTTAGTTGGTCGATTTGAGTCTCCCGAGTTGTGCCCAGGTTATAAAATTAGATACCTACCTAAATAGTTTTCACTTGTTTTCAATTCGCCAAACTCCTAGCAACATAAATAAATAGTTATTAATGAAATAATGATAAATAAAACATTTAATAACTAACAAAATATGTTTTATTATTACCTTGTAAGCGACATTTGTGTAATGCTATTTATAATATATAATAATAGTACCTTTTTTTCTTCTAAAACACAACAATTTAAACTGGCTATAAAGTAAGCATTATAAATAATATGTTTACTTTTTATGTGTAAGTACACCTACCTATAGCTCAGACCACAAAAAAGAAAGACTGGTCACCATTGAACAGTAAAAGTGAAGCCGCAAAACCGTATTTCTGCAAGTAAACACAAGCTCACGCTTACATCTAGACTAAAATCATGCTTATGTTTTTAGTACGGCTAGAGTCGTCTAGTTCACTAAGAAGTCGTGTCGAACCTAAAGTTAGAGACGTATTTGAGTATCGTGTCATGGCGCCACGACGTACCTACTAAAATTTTCCCATTCAATTACTCTGTATATTAGTTTAAATTTTTTTTTTATTAATTTTGCGATTTATGGAGTTTACTTTTTATTCGGAATAGAAATCCTTCTAAACAATCGAGCTACAATACATGCTCAACAATATCTTACTCTTAAGTCGTATAATAATATCCTACCCACATCATTATTATGCATTGGCCACTGGTTCCAAAACTATTAGAAGTAGACAATTCCGCCAAACGTCTGAAGAGACGTAACATTCTCTAATGGGATAAACAGGCGCTGGCTTGGAATCCCAATAAAATTGACAAAACACAAACGGATGGCTTCATTTTTGAAATTCGCGTTGAGCCGTATATCTTTTTTTGTTGGTTTGAGACATAATAGCTTGCTGATGTATACTCTAAGGTTTGAGACCTATAGATATTAAAAATACATTATATATGAAGCTAACGGAAGTGTGGGTAGCACTGGAATATTGTGATGTCATAGCAATAGTCTAACTTAAGTATTTAAGCCCTTTGGCTACAGTAGCTGCTTACTTACTATCAGGCAACAACATCAAATGGCTTAAATATAGTGTAGGTCTGCGATAAATGCACCCGTCAGAGGTTTGTAATGTAATTTAGATTACAATAGACCATTTTCCTTTTGAACCATTCGAATCTGATCAAAATTGAGTAAGTATTTATAACTACCTACAAAATGTCAGAACAAACTGTCTCGTTTGCGCTGCTATTAGGTTTGACAACAAGGAAATCCTAGGTGCAACATGATAACATAAATGTTGCCCTGTTTCTAGATAGATCAAACGGAATAAACCAACTTATAAAGGTAGTTCAAAGTTCCGAAGAGCATCCGCGGTATTCAGTTTTGCGTTAGCTTTGCTTGAGCTAACTTTACTCAAATAATTTAACTTGAATCTCAGTACACGCTGTTCTAGTTCAAACAATTTCCTTTTATGATGCATTTCCGCGTGTAACTGTTTTATTTTTAAATTTTCTGCTTCAATTTGTCTCTTTAGTAACGATATCTGTAAATCCATTATGGCTTTACAGCAACTGCAGGGCTTCTTATAGCAGGATTCTATAAACATTAAAATGTCAGGTTATTTATGGCCACATCATTAACCCCCACGTTGGGTTCCCGTTTTACCGTGGCGTAGAGGCTGAGTAGCCGTAGTTTATGGTCCCAGGGTTGTGTCATGGTTGATTTCCCCCGGTGAAACTAAAAGGAACCCGGAGGGAGCCGCTCACCGACCCGGCTAAGTGGAGCGTCCTGCGCTGACGAGTCCCAGTGGCCGCCGCGCTGTGTTACTGTGTTGTGACCGTACAGTACCAAGGGGGCGGGGGGGGGGGGGTTAGTATAGCGCCGACAGCCTACCTTCTTGCCTCATCCTCCAGGCCACAAGCGTATGATTGGCGACGGTGGGCCGCACAGTGTTTGATATGACCCAAAAAATTTCCCTCAGCTGTTTATGGTAGTAATCGATTTAGGGATGCATTTAAAATGCAAGAGTAAAACACCGACGTGTCTAATTCAAATAACTTTTTTTATAAAAAATAATGAACTTTACGTGACCTTGTCGTAAAAAAAAAAAAAAAATCTGAAAACGTAACTGTCCAAGATATTTATGTTAGATAAATATAGTCTAATAAAGCATCTTAGGGCGCATATTTTCCAGTTTTAATTTTTTTTAAATCGCTTCTGGATACCGAGTAATTTAATTTTTTCAGATTTACGTTTTTATTTTTTTTCTCCCAAAAAACTCAAAAGTGTAATTTGTGACTAGCACAGAAAGATTGCTCTTAATAAGGCCTATCGCTGATAAAATAACCACATTCCACTATCGAGGCCTTTAGGAGATATAAACCATTTTGTTCTAGGGTCAAGTGATACAACATAGGGTTGCCACTAAAGGTCAAACAAGTTTTTTTTGTGAGTGTTTTTTGTTTTCATACTTATGAAACTTTATTTAAGTTTTTAAACGCCATGTCGGACAACGTTGTCCGACAAACATAAATAGATAAAATTAATAAATTGTGTAATTTTGCCTTTAAATGTACATTGTTGCCCTGAATAAATTTTCAATTTCCATATACTTAACAATTATTTAACAACCATCGAATTATTACGAAGTGACTAATTCAGCTTCCAATATTTCACCTAAACAAACCCACCACCCATCATCCCACCATCATGCAAACCCCATCATCGAAAAAAACCTAAAACAAAAGGTCTGCCGAGCATGTAATTAGATTTTATTTCTAAATGTGGTAAGTTATTGTAGTATAGAATAAAATATACTTCAAAATAAAATAAATAAATTAAGGGCAAATAAAGTGACAACCCTAACACTATTTAAAAAAAATTAATTCCTCCTAAAGGCCTCGATAGTGGAACGTGGTTATTTTATCAGCGATAGGCCTTATTAAGAGCAATCTTTTTGTGCTAGTCACAAATTACACTTGAGTTTTTTGGGAGAACAAAAATAAAAACGTAAATCTGAAAAAATTAAATTACTCGGTATCCAGAAGCGATTTAAAAAAAATTAAAACTGGAAAATATGCGCCCTAAGATGCTTTATTAGACTATATTTATCTAACATAAATATCTTGGACAGTTACGTTTTCAGAATTTATTTATTTTTTTACGACAAGGTCACGTAAAGTTCATTATTTTTTATAAAAAAAGTTATTTGAATTAGACACGTCGGTGTTTTACTCTTGCATTTTAAATGCATCCCTAAATGGATTACTACCATAAACAGCAGAGGGAAATTTTTTGGGTCATATCAAACACTGTGGGCCGCTGAAGAGACGTGATAGGTACACCAAGAATTTATACGGGTAGGTACCTACCTATATATTTTTCCACCAAAATAAATTAGTGGGCATCGTGGATAAATTATTGATAACATGTTACGTTAGGTCGCGTTACGTCCGAACAGTCAAAACTAACAAAAACATTATTTTTACACTTAACCGATGATCCGTCAACGCGTACCATGGCCGTATTTATGGGGGAGATTCTAGATGTCCGGACCCCGCCTCTTGTTATTTGATATCTGCATCCGACGTATCTTCCGTCAAGTATAAAAGCTAGGACCTTCATGGGCACAAGTCTAGATTCCGGCCGCTTGCTGAGCATTTGTAAATAAATAGCATGCATTACCTCTTTTGTGTCTAGGGTGGAGTTCTCCCAAGTCGCCGACCTGACTAATATATTGAGCAATGTGACCCAAGTGAATATTGCATCCTCGCATAACTTGCTTAAGATCCTTTTTTATTAACTCATTTCTTGGCGAAGGAAGCTGTAAATATATATATATATATATATAGGTAGGTATATAATTAAACTAAAACCATTTCCGTACACGAACTACTTACTTGTCTGTGTAGTGACGGGTCAAGAATGACCGTGTGTAGTGACGGATCAAGAATACGTAATATCACTACCACATTTCAACTCGTGGGTGTTGTAAAAGGCGAATAAGGGAGTTTTATCTTAAGCAGACAAGAGCACAGTAAGAAAATGAAAATTCGAAACAAAATCCTATACCAACTCGTCTGGTCAACGTGGTTAAATAGACTAAATTCCCATCATAATGTTTAGAGGAGACCGGTGCGTAGCATTGGGATGTTTATGGGTTGTAACGATGACGATGATCCCAATCTTCCAAGTACCTATTGTAAGTAGATCCTGTGGGAGCGCACAGACTGGCTGCGTCGCGTCTACACGTCATGATGAGTTTAGTCAGGACGACAACGTCCGAAAATAATTTGAACTTGTTGGAGTTTTTACTACTTGGTATTTCTCTTTTTTTTTTGATGGCGAAAAACCTGTTCATACGTTTACGTACGGTAGAAATCTCCCTCCAAAAGGAGGCTTATGGTTTGTGGCGGGTTACTGCTACGAGTAAAAAGCTTATAAACTACAAAATAATTTGATACAAGATATCCTCAAAATTCGAGCCAGTTGAATAATAATAAATTATTCACACCCCAATTTAGTCACGAATGTAAGTACCTACCTACGCGCCTGTTTTGAGTATTTACATATATGAAACATAAATACGGAACGCTAATAGTACTAAATTCATCATCATCATATCAGCCCAACGACGTCCACTGTTGAACATAGGCCTCACCTAATTTCCGCCACAGCGAGCGATTTTGTGCCGCCCGCATCCAAACTAATGGTATTGGTACTATTGGTACTTAATTACTACAGGCAAATACGATAATTTTAAAAATATAATTACCTGTGTAGCCTGACATATTTGAAAATAAATAATCAAGTATTTCAACAGTAACAATCTGACAAATAGCATATTATTTTTATTTCACTATCTATCAATTATTTTCACAGTCATAGAATAATATAATTACATGCTGCATTTGATTATTACATTTAAGTATTAAAAATATTCTTCAAAATAAAATCAACACAAATTTTTGTGTAAACAATTTTCGGCTCTGTGGATTGTATGACCATAGTGAAACCATAAGTAAAACATCAAACATTTTTCTTTTGACAAGGACTTGATCAATTTGAGGTCAGTAGACAACGACAAATTATGAAGAATGACGCCATTAAATTGTTTTTTTTTTTTTTTTTTTTTACCACGACGGTGGCTAACAGACGTACGTAACCATAGGCTACGGTAACCACTTACCATCAGGCGGACCGTACGTCTGTTTGCCACCGTCGTGGACCTTATATTAGACCGGATCGTGTCGTGTGGGCGGACGGGACATGGATCATGCACTGTGTAATATAAACTGCTTCATACAAAATGTATTTAATGTTTCAAATCCGTGCCTCGTCCGGGCCACGCACACGAGCCCCGGTCTAATATAGATCTTCCCGTTGCCCCACTGTCATAACCTCATACTGCGCAATTCTTGATAATTAAATCTGTTATAGAGTTATCTAGTACCTACCTTTCGTATCGTTATTCGAATCGACGCGACGGAAGGAAAAGTATCAGCTAATGTTTGATATCAGGCACTTGTGGATTATTGTTATACTCCTCATTATATAACAATAGGACATCATATGGATATGGAACCTTCATTTTTTTCTTTGGTGCTAATATGTCTAATTTTAAATTCTGTGCGCCTCGTTCTAGCTCAAACAATTTCTCCTTGTAATTCGTCTGTTCTTGTATGAGTTTCATACCTAACATGGCTTCTTCAATTTTTTTCTCTAATAGCTGTTTTCTTAATTTTATAATAGTTCTCACCTCTTCACAGGTTTCATCTTTAGTTTCTACAAAAAATACTAAGCTTTATAATGCCAGTTTTAAGTAGATTCCTAGACTACAGGGTCCTGATTCTGAGCTGTCGGAAAGTTATCGGCCGGAAATGTTAGTTTATTTAAAGTTAAAAACACATACATCTCAGCCTTTTGCAGTCCACTGCTGGACATAGGTCTCTCCTAACACGCACCATAACACTCGGTCCTCCGCCTTTTGCATCCAGTCAGACCCGGCGACCTTTTTCAGGTCATCGGTCCATCTAGCTGGAGGGCATCCTACTCTACGTTTGCCGAGTCGCGGTCTGCATTCTAGGACACCTTTGCTCCATCGTCCATTTGTCCTTCTGCAGATGTGCCCAGCCCACTGCCACTTCAGCTTGCTTATTCGAAGAGCTATGTCGGTAACTTTGGTTCTTTGTCAGATTACTTCGTTGCGAATTTTATCCTTCAAAGAGACAAAGAGACGCCGAGCAGAGGTCGTTCCATAGCTCGCTGCGCGACTTTTCGTTTATGGGCTAGTCCTACAGTGAGTGTCCACTGAATCTAAAATTGGAAAAAGTTTACGATGCGGTAGCATTCCGAGGGCTCAGAATAAGGAGGGGGGAAGGTACGCAATTCATAATTTTAGATTTTGAAGATCTATCCTGAAAACTGTAAATTTAAAATTTTCCCACAAGTTTTTCAAGGTTTAAAAACCTTTTGACCGAAACGTCAAATCGGCATCTCGGTACCCTGAGCGCCAAGCCATGAAATTCCATTTTTATGATGCAGTGTAGCAATTCACATAAAAGTAATGATATAATGTCTTTATCTTGTATTTTTATGAACATCGGCGCTCGTCGAGTACCTATAGCCGGTGTTGACGTTCAAACACTGACCTGTATAATACCACTGGACTGGCTGTCCTATACAAATGACAGCAAATTTCCAATGTGTATTTGACCAACTAGTGGTGGTGAGTGGAACTATATTTGACGTAATATTGACGTATATAATGAGTGATATTCATATCATCATATCGATAAACATGATCATGGTCTAATGTGATCTATGGTTGCAAACAAAATTTTATTTATTCACAAAAGAAAATAATTAAAAGCTGTCTGCCCATTTTTATTTTCAGACATTAACTAGGTACTTATGTTTTTATAATAATAGATTTTTATTTCATTGTAGATTCCAACTGATCCAGTGCTAAAAAAATCATGGCTAGCCAATATGAAAGCGCCCCTAAATTGGACTCCAAATGCAAGCAGTCATCTTTGTTCGAACATTTGACGATTAAGTCCTCTAAAAAGCGGTTAAAATTTGAATAGATATGCTATTAAAATTAGGACATTCAAAATCGATTAACGTCACTAAATTAACGTAATGGATTATTAAAAATTACTTTCTGTTTTTCAGAATATGTTTTTATCAAATCTTAAAATGAGACGTACGTGTTAGAAAGTTTTGCACATCACTAATTTTAGTTTAATTCCTCACCGCCACTGCGTACGGCGCACAATGGCGAAAATCAAACAGCGACATCAATTTGACAACCGCTTTTCCAGAGGTACGAGTATATACAGGTCAGTGCGTTCAAAAGTTAAATTCACATGGAGGGAGAGTTTATGGTTTGTCTGCTATGTATTTGATACACAACATAATACATTAGGTGATTGTTGAAAGGTATTTGTATGGCACAGTATACATACTATTATAATATTTTTCACACATTTACACAGCGCCATCTTTTCCCAAATTAAGTAATTAAATAGGCTTGTATTATGGGTACTAAACAACTGATATACTACCTAAATACATTTTTTTATTTTTGTAAATACATACATATTACAGATAAATTACACTCAGCCACAGAACCAACAATCATAATCATTACACAAAGATTTGTTCTAGGTGGGAATCGAACTCACGACCTCCGACTTAGCAGTCAGGGTCACGAACCACTACGCCAACATGCCAGTAATACTCCAGGCTAGACACATCAAGCGGTCTATGGCAATCTCAATAGAATTATTTAGCTGTGTGATATTTGAAAAATATCAGAAAATATGTCCGAAATTAAGCACAGGCGGCTTGCTTGCTTATTGTATCAAGTAGCTACTAGCTGCAACACCATGAAGGACTACGGTATCTTCTCAAATTGAATATCTGCGCGAATGATTAACATTTCTAAATAAAAAATTATAATAACCCGACTACAAAAAATCAACAGATAAGCAAAGCACTAAAAAGACCGAGAAATGGTTGTAAATATTATTTCTGATAAGACTTAAATACATAACATAATATGTATATATTTGTAATCTCCATTTAATTCTCTTTATTCTGATACCCTACTCGATATGTTTGGTTAAAAAAAAAAGTTAATTAATTACAATTTGGCGCCAAAAGCCCACCATTTTGTTTTTTTCTTATTAATACCTTCATCTAAGGACACTTGCGTTTATGAGAAGAATCTAACGATACCTTTATTATCTAAATCCATCCAGCCGTTTGGAAGAAACGTGGGAATAAAGAAATTTACAAACATCAAGATAAGTACGCGCGAAAAACAATACCCGTCCTGACAGTCGGGTAAAAATAACTATATGAAGGCCTGTAATAGCAACCTGATGGCCTTAACCCTCTCAGCTCTCTAGATAGAGGAGAGAAGACCCGAGCCCAGCAGTGGGACATTAATGGGTTGCTGATGATGATGATGATGATACTAATCGTCTATTAAACTCTAACCTCCTTTTAAATTAAATAAATAAAATCTAAATATAGAAGAATGCAGTTAAAAATACTACCTCCGCGAGGCGTTACTTCTGCTGTGAGCTCTTTTTCTTCCTCAGACACAACGGCACCAACTTATCATAAAAAATAACATTTAGTCAATTTCAAAACAAACATAACATATTTTTACTTTTAAATTTTCGCGTTGCATGATAATATTTATTGATTTTAAACGGGAATTCACGCGATTATAATTAATAAAATACCTAAATCATAATCGCCTGAATTCCCGTTTAAAATCATTAAATATAAACATAATTTATTTGACTAATAAATAACTGGCCGTGTAGTGAAGGATTAAGAATACATAATGTATTCTTAATCTTTCACTACAAGGATATATTGCCTATAAAGGTGAAGTATTGTGAGTGTGTATCTGTGTATGTTTGTTACTCCTTCAAGCTTCAATGGCTGAACCAATTTTGATAAAATCTGGTATGAAGGTTACTGACACTCTGAATTAAAGCGTGTGCCAATCGGATGTAATCTTGAGTTCCAACAGAGGGGACCTTGAAGGAAGCTGGGATTTCGTCGGTGAATTGTATTTCGGCTGCCTACACGCTCGCGAAATATGGATAGGAACACGCGCCCATCCAACGACGATGAAGGTCAAAATTAACCTGCAATCTAGATGGATAGTACCTATCACTGGATTGGATGCGTCTTTAACACGATTTACTACGAGCACTTGTAAACAGATGACGCTAGTTCAAATTGTCTGTACTGTAACCAATTTATGATTTTACCTTCATTTGTTGCAACAGTTTGTTTCTTTTCCAAAATCGTGGTTTGGTATTTAGACCCTGGAAAATCATCTAAATGCAGATCCTCACCCACATAATTTTGCTCGGAGTTATAACAACCCTCTTGTTTTTTTAAATCGAAAGCTTTGGCTATAGTTTCGGTTGTAGTAAGCTGAAATATAGAAAGTATTTAAACCGTAACAGTTATTATATATCTACTAACGTAAGCACAACACTACGGTGGAAAATTTAATTTTTAGAGTAATTCATTAACTCGTCCTAAATGCACACGGCCCATTTAGGACGACTTAGAGAAAATCAAAATAAATAATATTTAAAATGACATTGTATCTAATACATTTATTCAATAAAATATTTACACATAACTTAAAAAAGGGAGGGAAATTCTTTGAGAATGTTCACTAAATCCTAAGCATGTTTTCAAAGAGTTCTGTGAGAGTGGCCCTCAGAGCACACGCACACAATAGACGATCACGGAATAGACGTTCGAAGAAATAGACTATCACGGAATAGACGTTCGAAGAAATAGACTATCACGGAATAGACGTTCGAAGAAATAGACGATCACGGAATAGACGTTCGAAGAAATAGACTTAAGATTAAACTGGACCTAACAGGAACTGGACATAAGAGACCGAAGGGAAAAAAAAGAACCAGAAACTCTAATTACAGGAAATTCCTATTTAAACAAATAGAATATCTGACGTACCCAAAAGGCTAGCCACATTACCGCGTTGTTTATAGTATCTTGTCTATAATTTTACTGATCTGTTTCACTATATTATCTACATCACTATTGTATCTGTATATATTCATACTATAGTATTACATAATATATGTACAATTCATTCAGCAACTAGGTAGCCCCAATTTAATTTTAAAACAAACTATATCAACGTTTGGTACAGTTGCATTTGGGACGAGTTGAATGTAAATATATTATGATTTATTTTGATTTTCTAGATGTCGTCCTAAACGTTGCAAAAACATGATCTCAACTCTCAGTAATGAGGGATGTTTTAAATTATTATCTATTGTATTTAATTAATGAAACAATAGTTGTATGTGTGGCTCTTGTACCCCACTTTACAAACCACAATCATAATAATAACAAACTATTGTAGCTAGGTACCTGAAAACCCTGACAAAATAACTGAAAATGAACAATAAAAATGTATTTAGTCAATAACAATCTGTTATTTAGCATAATAAAATAATTGTTTTTATATCACAATCTATCAATTACTATTTAAAACTTATTTAGAAACTATACAGGTTTAACAATTTTAATTTGACAAGAAATCAACCTTGTCAGCTTCGATGTAGATACCACAGAATATAATATTTATGTTCCTAAATAGAAAACAAGAAGGTAAACTGTTACAATGCAACCTTCTTAGAAAACAGAACGTGTATATTTTATCTTCTTTATCTTTATAATAATCTTTATTTGGAATAAATAACAAGTCATATGGAATGGAATGGAATAAATATAGTCAAGTCATTGTGTTACCCGACTGCGCGACGCAAAGAAGGGTAAAGTGTTTACCAGCCTACACAAGTTTAGTTCAAGATAAAAACGTTTAAATAAATTAATTAATTATTATGTATACCAAGGAAGTTATATATCTTTAAAATGTATACCTAAGTTCCTTGATATCGGTATACGAGTTTTATATATCGTACGTTCGTGCTTGTATCTCTTCAAATCTACAAATATTTAGTGTCCTCCACACCTCCACAGTGGCTTCCAATAGGCATGCAAATATTTTTCACATTTTTCATTTAACTCTTATCAGGTTGTTTAAGATCCGTTGGTATGGGCAGTTCTGAAACTGTAAGACAAGAAAATCTGTATTTAGGAACCATGTCATCGATTTTGGTGACAAGAAAAACTGAACGGGAATCGAACCCGTATTGAAAATAAATAAAACTTACGTCATTTCTATTTAGATAGCGATTGTATAGGTCTTAAGCAGTAAATGTATTGTTTTTCAAACATACCGCCCAATGAAATGGCCCGCGAGAAAATTTTCCTACATGCGTTTCTTAAATTACACGAATACCTAAATACATGGATATGTTGCCTGACCTTCATTTGTCTTGAACAAAATAACAATATGATGGATTGTATGATACATGTTTCTTGAAATGCATAATTGCACTTATGTAAAGTGAGTCTATATTTAGTGCTGACGTCGCGCTGACGACATAAATTTTCACGTAAAAATGCTTTTCTTAGGAGTATTATTCTTGCAGCACCTATGGGTTATCGCTAAACTAACCATCAGGTTGTGGAATGAACTCCCTAACGAGGTTTTCCCAAGGGACTACAGTATGGGGTTCTTCAAAAAAGGAGTGAATAGGTTTCTTAAGGGTCGGCAACGCGCTCGTGATACCCCTGGTGTTGCAGGCGCCCATAGATTACGGTAACCGCTTACCATCAGGCGGACCGTACGTCTGTTTGCCACCGTCGTGGTATAAAAAAAAAAAAAAAAAAAAAACTGGCAGTGGGCAGGGCACATAGCTCGCCGAACTGATGGCCGATGGGGGAAAAAAGAGGGTGGTATTGGAAAGTGCAGCATAGGACGGCCCCCCACCAGATTGACTGACGACCTGGTCAAGGTTATTTATTAATATAAAGCTGTTGGTTACAGGCGGCACACGATTTATCAGATCATCATCAGCAACCTATTAAACCTATTCCCACTGCTGGATTCGGGTCTCTTTTCCTCTGTCTACAGAGCTGGGAGGGATTTTAAAATTTGAGATTTATCTGAGAGTAGGTATTCCTTTTTTTTTGTATTGTTTTTTTTGTAGATTACAAAACTCTACCGTGATTAAATCGCAATCTAATCGGGCGGTGCTTCGGCCTTCTCTCGAATGGATCTATTTTGTAAACAAACCTAAATGATGTCGCCGCACGTATACAGGCCATGACGCACAACATTGATTTCGTGGAACTATAACTTTATAGCTGAAATCTTCTTCGAATTGATAGGTCTAGGAGAGAGCCTTATATATATTGATAAATTATGATACAGGAGCCCATTTCGGACCAGCTACGTCACTGGATGTGTGTATCACACTTATTAATGTAATAAAATCTCTTTTCTTCGGCCAAAGTGTAAAATTTACTCTTCTCTAATTGTTCTCAAAATATTTAAAGATATATCTACAGATAGGTATATCTACATGGGTGGCGAACTAGCCAGTGGCCCCACTATTTAACAATTGGAGACTGCTATCCTTGCGTGGTTGCGGCTACGGTTGCCAACAAACTGCTATGCAGTTTGGCAGATGTGAAATACTAGTTTTATGCAAATTTACGTCGATTAGACGCTTTTCCATTTTCATTCATTTCACTGTAGGGTGGTAGAGAGGGCAAATCGCCACGGGCCCTCATCTAGCAGTAACCAAATAAAGCATTTACTACAAAATTTTAAATTAAGTAAATTTAATGTTGGTACTTATGTGAACCCTTACAAAAACAAAGTTATGGCGCTCGTCCTAATAAGAATGCATAACATTGAATCTCTTCGCACACGCAACGAAATCAGAAGTAAATAGTGAAATTCAAAGGAAATTATCCACGTATTTTTTTTTTTTAATTATTGTTAGTTATTCTAGTCGCTTTTTATATCATCTTAATTATGAAAACTTGTGGCAAAACGGCCTACTAAGTACTCCTATATTACTCTATACTTTTATACGAATAAACCTAAAAACTACTGGACCGATTTCAAAAATTCTTTTGCCATTAGTAAGCTACATTATCACTGAGTAACATAGGCTACATAACACAACACTATGGCCAATAGGAGCTGAACAGTGGCCAAATAAAGAACGACGGGAGCGAAGTCCCGCGTGACTTCTAATATTCTATGCTCTTACTTCTTTACCACATCATAGAACCACACGCTGCTGTCTAAAATGCTGCAATTTTATCTGTTTATACGCGGTTTGATGTAAAATCTATTATTCCATGAATAACATTGGATATACAGTATTGACGTGTAAATTAAATTCATGTTTGAATTGTAAATAATGTAAGCCGTATGTTTGGATGGCGAAACGTTCGGGCTTCGGCTGTGCGCCCGCGCCGGACCAAATTAGACACTCGCTGTTGACCGGTCCAAGTAGGGCGTAACTACGTTTCTATTTTTTAGAGATAATCCGTCTCTTAATCTTTTTTCTTTTTTTTTTTCTTTTTTTTATTTTTAAAAGACAACGCCCGCACTAGGGAACAAGCCCTGTGTGGCGGGGAGCTTTACAAACATGAAACTAACGGACACAAAGTACACCCAGACTAGAAACAAATATCTATGAATCACACAAATATTTGTCTCGTGTGGGAATCGAACCCACGTCACCCAGCACGGCGATGTAGTAGCGAGGCGACCACCTTAACCACTGCGCCACGGTGACAGTCTTAATAAAAGTAAAGAGCTCACAAGTAAAACAATCATGAGTTTTACGACTTTTAAGCCCAAGAACAGACAACAGATATTTGTTCTCCGAGACAGAAGAATATTTCGAAATAAATTTATGTGCCATCTCGTCAGATAAGAGTGGTAACTGGTATCTAGATTTCTCTTAGTTTGAAGAGAGACCCGTACTTTTCCATCAGTGGGATGATGAATGATGCATGATGATAAAAATAGTTATTTCTTGAGAAGGACTTTACCGGTAGAAATAGCACTCCAACCTCCGAGGACCTCCGAGAACCTCCGAGGGTCACGGATATATTTGTCAACAATTCGGGATCGATAGTCTCTAGTTGCCATGGTATAAAGTATTGATAAATATAAGAAATCCCACGGGCCATTGTCACCGTACTCTGGAGCTTTTCAGTGTATTATGCAACCATGTTTCAGAACTTATTTTAGTTTGTGTGAAAACTTCGCGGTGAACGCACAACGCGACGTAAATACATGCAAATACGGTCTTTAATCGTAATGTAATAAGAATTATTAAAACGTGAATTTGATTAGTGACGTTTGTGAAGTTTAAAAGTTTATTTTTTTATTTTATTTTGCCCACGTGGGACGTGTGACGGTCGACATTTATGTTATTTATTATTTATATTTTTCTTTATTGTTTTGTCCGTCTGTGGATAGATTTCCGGGATGACACATTTAGTCTTTGTCGTTATATATTTTTTACCCGACTGACAGGACGGGTATTGTTATAATATTAAATATCTAGTGCCAAAGAAATAATATTAAAAATAATTGATTTTAACATCGGTAAAACAAAATATTATAGGTAGATATAGAGTAATAATTAAATCAATGATGATTATCTTTTCTATTTTCCATTATTAATTCAATTTTGATCTTTAAAATAAATTAAGAAACCATAAGTTATTTAAATACCGTTTCCATTGTTAATTTAATACCGGTTTTATTTAAACCTATTTGTCGGACACTATCTAACGTACACCTACGTATAAACGAGAGATTTAACATAATTACAACAGAATTTTAACTTGTACTACACTCATAATGAAATATTACTCGTATTCTTAATCACACTGGCACATTTCACATACCAAATATCACACAAAATATTATACAGGGACTATAGGTACCATTCTTATCAATAAGTGACCATTATTGTATTGAGAAAGTTCAGGCTTTGTAATTGATATATTCGCTTACTTCTTTAGTATGTACTAACTACTACCTACTGAAACAAGTTATGTTGTATCAATTCAAATTACTATTATACGTACTTTGAACAATACTACCGGTATTATAAATTCCGGTATTATTTATATTTTCCGGTTTTCTTTACGTCATGTCAGTGAAAGATGAATTTAAATTGTGTATATATAAAAATTGTTAGTGAAAATTGAATAGGTATATAGATATTTACAATAATTTAGATAACATACATATCACTTATTTTTCAAACACCGTGTCTGCTTTTTGGACAGGAACAAAATGAAATAGAAAAGAATTTAAAAATAAGACATTTGCCAGAAAACGTCAGTCGATACTTAATTACTGCTGCCAGGAGATGTTTTTTGTAAAACAATACTATATCTTAAGATATGTACTAACAGCTTTATTTAAATCTCATTACATGCGTGTTTAGTAAATAAATCCAAGTACAAAGAAGTAATATTTTGTATAGCTGGATAACTTCAATGTTAATTTATTAGCACACATTTCTCTGGCTTCTTCCATATTTTATTTACAACTAGCGGCCCGTTTCGGCATTTAACGCATTTATATACAAATACTATCGCAATTTCCAACATTTGCCGTAAATTTTTTAAATAGTTTTTCAGTACCAATATATATCTTGAAAATTCCAAACACAACAAAAATTAAAATTGTCAAATTTGCTCTACTCGTTCTAAAGTGGTGCTCCATCATGCAATAGCAATTAATGTTTAAGTTTATAATAATTAAGATACACGTGGATGTTTTAAATAATTTAGGCTTAGACTTGCCATATGGATTATCAATAAGGAGATTGTTCCTTTACTACCTAAAATTGCAAATATAATCGAACAAAAAGTTTGGTTAAAACGCTTTCACACCTAAATTTTTAAACGAATCTTAATAAAATTTCTCATAAAGATAGTTTAAGATCTGGAGAAGGTCATGGGTTACTTTTTACCAACATATCATACGGACGAAGCCGTGCACAAAAGCTAGTAAATTAACAAAAAGAAAGAATGTGAATGTATAGGTGTTCGAAACGCGTGAATCATTTAATGACTCTGTACTAGTGCCAAGCGTTCGTTCTATGAAAGTTTCACTTTTAATTAATGTTCAATGAATTTATTGAGACTACTGAGAACAGAGAGACGAGCAGAGGCTACTTAGAAATACATCTCTGTGCAACGTGCATGGCTTTTTTGACAATGCTTTGGCTGATGTGTAATATTTTTGCTCGATACAAGGGTTTACAGTTTATAACTGAGGGCATACTAAGCTAGACTGAAGCTGTATCCCGAAAGGCATTACCTTGGTAGTTGGTTACCAAAAATATTTGTTTTAAGGTAGGGGTAGCCAATTAATTGCCAGCCGGACAATTTTGTTAAGACAATTTAAAACAGGACCATACTACCACAACAAAAATTGTGTCGTTAATTAAAACATGAACAGCCGCGGGGCAGGGTAACAATTTGCGATGCGCAGATCTTGCTCATCATTCATGTAGGTAATATACCTAAATGAGAGACGTATGGTTGAGTCATTGTTTTCCTAATTCTACGTACTACAAAAAATAATTTTGTTCAGAGTAAGATCTGTGCGCCGCAAATTGTTACCCTGCTCCACGACTTAATCTACCCGCGTGATAATGTCGATAAAAAAGAAACCTATGTGCCTAAGAAGAATAACATCAACTGAGTGTCTAATTTTATACAGATCCTTGTAGTCCTCATCATAAGTTTCAAATTTATAATATTAATAGAATTATTTACACATTGACGAAAATGTTGTTTATGACAAGTATTACGAGTTGAACTGAAGGCCGAGTGTTCACTGCTCCCATTATTTACAAAGTACATACCACTGCATGCGGCATGCTATATTATTTTGGCACGTTGATTCAAGCATTAACCCTGAGTCCCTGAGTAAACGGAATGTTACGTATTTAGCGATGCGGCCTCTATGTTTTTGATACACAATTTTGTTAGTTATATCGTTTAACTGACCGTATTAATTTTAATATTGCATAAAATTGACAATCATTCAATTTTAGATAGGAAAATCGAGAGATTTGCCTAAGGCCAGTTCACTGATATGGTTGAGCTCCGAGAAGAACTTGGCAACTTGGCGTTTGTGGAAATAGGTTTGCCCCCTGTACCCTATAACTAGTTAAATGTGGGTCTAATGTCAGAGTTGTATCTCAGCTCAACTCTGCACACTTTCGCGGAAAAATTTTGGCCTCCGGATCATCCTAAAGTTGACTGGTAGATACTACCTCAGGCATTATGTCTGCTTTTGTACTTTTTTTGTGCTGTGCAGAAAGTTTAAAAAAAAAGGCGGACCACGTTTTTTTTTTTATTTTTTTTTCCAATATGTTTTTAGATAACTCTTTCATCAACCGAGTAAACATTTAGCTACATTGAAAATGTGTGCATAAATTTTGCCATTTTAGCATCAAACTACGATACATAAATTCCCGCAATGAAATAGTACATAAAATAAACTAGGTTGAAACGTCACTGTGAATGGTTATGACTAACACCTGTAGGTACCTACTTGGTAGTGGTATAGGTACAGATGAATAATACTAATGTGCAATTATGTAAACATCTTGTGAAACTGTTTTCGTGGAAAAAACGCAAAAGACGAACTTTGGACCGTTTCGCCTACTTTTATGTAGGTGTTTTAATTCTTTGAGTGGATTCTTGGTGATGTTGTGGTTGAATATGTTTACTTGTATATACTTCTAAGTACCTACAATAAGCACTGACAGTTGCGGGCTTGAAATATCAATATTCCAATTAGGTAGGTCATTAGGAATTGGTATTCAGATTCTTTCTGCTTTTATTTATAGTTTAATTTAACTATAAACATTACTGCAAAATGTATGACAATACAATTACCTCTGGATTTGGTTTTTAGTCTCCAGTCTGCCTTTCATTAAAAAGTTTTATTTAACTTATACTAATTACTGCACAATAACTTTTATAATATGAATAATGATCTTGTAGATAAAATTGAAAATATCTAATTCTCAAAATAATGCATCTTGTATGCTTGTACGTCATTCGCTGTGTTAGCTTAGTGATTAAACTATCGAATAAACAGTACAGGTTCAGTGCTTCACAATAATTTGGCAAAGTCTATGACACTCATAAAACAGACTAGCAATAAAATAATATAAACAACACATTCAAGTACATCAATAGTTACTAGAAACTACTATGTGGAAATAGACTATTTGAACTAGATCACTACTTTGAATATAGCTCTATTTGAATTTGAGGATAGCTCTCTTTAAACTCGTTTGAAGAAGGACATGTCATAGCGCTTAGAAAACACCACTGTAAAAAGTTCATCCATAAATTGCTTCGAATAAATATAGGATTCGATCTTATTATTTCTGTATTGATTGACAATTACACTGCATCCATCTAAAAAGACTGACTGGCTGACGATAACTTACACCTTTAAGTTTTCTGAAGCCTAAATACTCATGTATAAAGTTAACGTTTTTAGAACTGAAATTATTGTTTCAACAAAATTTCTTCGGAAATTCCCTGAAACAAGGGACCGAAAAACAATAGAAGATATTTCGTCGTAAATATTTACTGAAAAACATCAGTGGAGCGCTCGGCAACGGATTTTTTGCTGAAGTATTTTTGTACAACACAATCTTTGCATAAAATACGTCAATTGTGTTCTGCATGCGATATTGAACTTTATTGCTGAAGAATAAGAGCTTTAGTTATGGAGAGTATAGTTTGGCATCTGTTTAAAATCGTGGTCGTGGGTTTCGTTGCAGTGACGGACTGTACAGTTTTATGTATTATTTTACTCTGAAGTTTTAATATTCTAAAATCTAGTTTAGTACGTGAATATAAATAGGAAAATATTGGTCCTATCAAATAATCATTTTTTTTTACTATTACATGTATGTTCAGCATTTATTTACTTTAGAGATATAAAGAAATTTATAATATTATATAGGCATATTTTAACAGCAGGCTCGCGCTGAATACAGGCCGCATACAACCGGTCCTATTGGAAGTCTCTTGAGTAGGCCTATGTCCAGCAGTGGACGTCCTACGGCTGATATGATGATGATATTTTAGTATCTCATTATAAATCAATAACAGCCATGTCATAGCTAAACGAAGTTCACGATATAGGCCTTTAACCCAACAATGCATTCGGATTTTGGGATATCGGAAAAAATATAATATGAAAAATAATATTCACTGTTAATTTTACGATTAATAATAAATTAATTTATGAATTGTAGAGTTAATATTCTTTTCTACACATAGATTCATCCTAAAATATACATACCTAAATATATAATAGGCAAACTCCATAACAAACAAATATAATTTTGCGCAGAGATCAAAATAATTGCATAGAAGGCCACTGCGTCACAAGTCAACCATAACAGCTCATTCACCCAAATATCCCGGTACACAGCACAAAGTACACTCAACAATATAATAACGTTACAAAATTTTCTAGAACCTCATAGAAACGAACTAAAGTGACAGTGAAGTGACAAAGAATCATTAAAAATGATGACAATCAGCGAAAGTCAGTTCTCTTCGAACAAGATGTCGAGTATCCACACAATTAACGACAGGATCGTCCATAAAGACAGCTTTGATGACACGAAGAGTTCTTCCAGTGTGAATAGCACCCTGATCACGAAGAGAGGCTTCAAACCATCCGACATGTACGACCCACAGAAAAAGGAGTTCCTCACCAATCTCAGTTATAAGTTGTTCCCTGTAAGTTGGGTAAGTCTTTTTATGTAGTTGATAGGTGGCGCTTCTAACCCACGCCTTGGATTTGGGACACGATAATAAGTATTTAGTATTTTGTTTATTTTTAAATCATGAATACTTCAAATTAGGTTATATTTTAATTTTTTTAAATAAAAAAAATACATAACTTAAATAAGTAACAATACCGGTATCAGCATTAACGTTTATACCGGTATTATTTTTTTAATTGTTTGAAGTATTCTTGACTGTTGACTTACTTTTGGAACAAAATTGTGTAAATAACTTCAGAGTATTAATGTTAAGGCATCATTCTTCCTGTCTTCAAAGACGATTTATCAGATATTAATTATTTGTACTAGACTATAATAACATACCTACGTCTACGTTTTGAAAATAGCAAAATCCGTGTCCGTATAGTGACGGATTTAGAATACATAATGGTACTACCCCGTTTCAACCCGTGGGTTGAAAGCAGATAAGAGCATTGCGAGAAAAGGAAAATTCGAAACAAAACCCTATACCAACCCGTCTGGCCAGCGTGGCAAAATTCCTTCCAAAATCTTTGGAGGAGACATGCTCAGTCGTGGGACATTTATGGGTTGAAATGAGAATTATTTGTTGCTGAAAATGTTTTGTATAATTTTCAAAACTATGTATGTTGTGCAAATAATTGTTCATACTTTTCGTATCAACCGGAAACTACAAAGAGATGTTCATAATCCCCCCAAATTTCGAGATACATTGTTAAAAGTGTGTTAGGTACATTTTCATTTATTTTTACTTAACTATATAATTATTATTGTAAATAACTTCACGAGTAAGTAGTAAATTGCGAGGTCAATCTTGAGATCTTTCGGCGCAAAATAGAGGATATAAACATATTATGTATCTGTATTTTACGACAACAGATAATGTGCAATTCGTGAAGGAGGATTTTAGCTTTGATGTTATTGTGTATGTAGTAGGGATACCTATTTGTTCGTAATTATCGTTTACCTAGAGATAATTTGGATGATATGCACACTTGTAGGTAAGAATATTTGTTAGTTTCATTCCAGTACAGCCCCTGATTCTGAGCCGTGGGAATGTACCCGCATCTTAAAATTTTTCGTATCATTGAATTAAGTTTATTTACGTTATTATAACGGAGGTATATAACTCAACCTAGAATAAATAATAGTACTAACGTATCTCAACAATGTCGTCTAAAAAGTAAAAACCTATCTCCGTTCTGTGAGGTATGCCGATGAGATATTTGCAAGTTCTTCTTGATTTTGCACAATTTTGTTCCAAAAACTTAATATGTACTTTTATTTTTATTTATTTCAATATTTATTTATGTTTTGTTCGTAGATATCGTAGAAGTAGTTAGATTTACTTACGACTTACGACACTAACTAAAAAAATGTGCTATTGAAAATATCGTAACGAACATACAAAAATATACCGCTGAAAAAAAAAAAACAATAAAATCACAAGTTGATAAAAATTAAAAAATGTGTAAAAAATTACGTGTCAATTTTAAATTTACTGGATCAACATGATACTTATTAAAATACAAATAATTTATCGACATGTTTATCAATCGAAAACAATAATTAAATGAAATCTTTATTTCCAAAAAATAACTATCAGTTTTAAAAAGCCGACTAGCAGTTTTAAAAATGCACAATGAAAAAATGCTTCGTCTAATTTACAATTTAAAAAGAACGGAGTTGTGAAGTTGTCAATTTTGAAGAGTTTATGATTTTGTTTGTGAGTAAAGTCATTGAACTTCCCGAGGGTTAGCGTTACTAATGAGGTTCAGTTACCTCTCAACTCAACTAATTAACAAATGATTGGTAAAAAAAAAGAACTAAATTAATAGACAAATATTTTTAGTTAATGCTTATTTTATTTATAAAAAAAATATCCTGATACATACCTGTACCGACTGCTTGCAATTTGGAATATCTTTTCAAAAGCATAGTCTGCTTATCTGCATACTAGCACTCTTGAATCAATGAAAATTGAAGCAAAGTACTTTTTTGAAACTTGCAGGCAAACGAATATTTAAAAATAGCCGATAAAGTTTGTAAGCAATTTCTCGTCGATTGTGAGGAATCTTGTCGATGTAACATTTACACAAATTAATATTATGCTTCTATACTCCTTTTAATACATGAAACTTTTACAGGATATGGAATTATGCTACGTTATCTACGCTTTTTACGTTGGACCTGTCACGTGGTCGTTTAGTGTTTATATACTTATATGTATATATTTACATTGCCTGACTTAATACGAGTATATACCTATTTATAGTCGGATGTACAATCCTTATTAGGTAAGACAGATTGTTATCCCGCTCAAATTTCTTAGTAAATGGGCTGATTTATCCAGCTTTTCGGCTTTTGCAGACAACCCTGCTCCAAATATAAGTCGTAAACGTGAAATAGGGAACGTAAGCCGCTATTTCTATTATAATTTTATAGTAAACAAAACAGACATAACTAATTACTTAAATACTAAAGTCATTTGTGTCTCCAAAATTATAAATTAACCTGTTTCGTAACTGCTGAAAGCGACTGCGGCTATTTGAAGACGGACAGACACACAGATTAACCTATATATTTTCATGTTGTTTGATTCTAAATATAATGGGCTACTGGGAGAACGTTTTTTGTTACAACACTAGGATATTTAAGTACTATCTAAATGTATGTAAATTCATATTATATATAGTTATATATCTATTTACATAGTGATGTATATTGATAAATTATCCTTGTAGTGACGGATTAATAATACAAAATGCCACTACCCATTTCAACCCGTGGGTATCGTAAAAGGTGACTAAGGGAGTAATCTTATGCAGACAAGAGCACTTCGAGAAAAGGAAAATTCGAAACAATTCCTATACCAACCTATCTGGCCAGCGTGGTATAGCAAGCTAAATTCCCTGCACATTCTTTGGAGAAGGCCCGTGCCCAGCAGTGGGACGTTTATGGGTTGAAATGATGATATAAAATGATAAAAGAGTATAGATACGAGTATTTAAGACTAAGTTTTTCGTTTTTTTTTTCTAGTTTTTAAGCATACTCGTTACTTACCCCCTGAAAAAAATTAAAAATTGACAGACCTGTTGGTCTAGTGGTTAGTGACCCTGACTGCTAAGCCGGAGGTCGTGGGTTCGATCCCCACCCAGGACAAATCTTTGTGTGATGAGCATAAAGGTTTGTTCTGTGTCTGGGTGTAATTTGTCTATAATATGTATGTATTTACAAAAAAAAAATATATTCAAGTAGTATATCAGTTCTTTAGTACCCATAACACAAGCAAATATAATTGCTTACTTTGGGACTAGATGGCGTTGTGTGAATGTGGTAGAATATTAAAATATTAAAAATATTAACCTTACACAAAGTTTTATTTTTAATAGTAACAATCATATCTTTGTGTCGTACCTGATATAATTAGATTAGTTTGTGCACTTTACGTGGGCAGTGCGCATATTGACTAATAGTCTATGTTTAACAAAGATAGATGGCAGCAGTGTGACGCCCACTCTATAACATTTGCCAAGTGTCCAACAATGTCCTTCCTTGACGGTTTATTTATTTTTTCTGTTTTGAAATACTATCTATAGATTATGAGTATACTATCAATCTATTAGAAAGGGTGGCTTGAGTGTCTTGTTTCTTGCCAGCTCTTCTTAAGGTTAGTCTTATCAGCGAACTGGATTTAGAAAAAAAAGCTTTCACCTTTTTGGGTTTTTATAACGTTCATATAAGCGATGGTGGCTGAATGGATAAGAGACCAGAGTGTTAAACACGCGGTCCGAGTTCGGTTCCGACCAGCAGTACCAATGTGGATTTCACTTTGTGGAATTTATATGTACTAGTCATGTGATTTACCATCTGCTAACGGTGAAGGAAAACATCGTGAGGAATCCCACATACCCTAGAAGAAATTCTATGGGTATTTCTGATCCACCAACCCGCACGAGGCCAGCGTGTGTGGATAATGGCCTCAACCCTCTCAGCTCTCTAGATAGAGGAGAGGAGACCCGAGCCCAGCAGTGGGACATTAATGAGTTGCTGATGAAGATAACGTTCTTAAGTATATACGTGGTCTTAATCAAATAAGAGAATTGACTATTGCTTCTATTAACTTAATATAATAAAGCTGAAGAGTTTGTTTGGTTGAAAGCGTTAGTCTTAGCAACTAATGGACCGATTTGAAAAATAATTTTAGTATTGGATAGCCCATTTATCGAAGAAGGTTTAAGTTAATTATAACATTTATCATATATTATTTTTATTCTATGTTACTTCTTATATATTGTATTTAACTTATGTATTTAGTCAAGTCACTATTTCTCTTTTATTTTTGCACCTACCATGTTCTTCTCTCCATCACCCTAAGGTTGGCAGTTAGACAATGTTTTTGGCATTAAGCCCAGCGTTGTACCAACAATGTGCATAAAGTTTTTAATCATTTTCATCATTTTAACCCATAAACGTCCCACTGCTGGGCACGGGTCTCCTCCAAAGATTGTGGAGGGAATTTAGCCTAGGTACTATACCACGCTGGCCAGACGGGTTGGTATAGGATTTTTTTCCAATTTTCTTTTTCTTGCAGTGCTCTTGTCTGCATATGATTACTCCCTTAGTCGCCTTTTACGGCACCCACGGGTTGAGATGGGGTAGTGTCAGTATGTATTCTTAGTCTGTCGCTACACGGAACTTTTTAATAAAGTTTTTAAATAAATAAATAATAAAAAACATCACACATGAATAATAGGAGCTGAGTAGTTGCTAAACAAAGACCCACGGGACAACGGCAAGTAACTTAAATAATATCACACTAAACTGATAATTGTCAGTAAGTTCTTTGTATGTCTGCCATGTCTTTAATGGCAACAGACTCACCCTCCATCAAATTGGAGCTTACGTAGCTGGCACAATGTAGGTGTGATGTTCTACTGCTTACCCCTTCGGGGATTATAGGAGATATTATTATCTTTAGAAAATACAAAAGTTTGTTCATCTTTTTAGGTTGCGTTAGAGTAAATCAATGTACTTTTTTGTGAACTAAATTGTTTGAGAGCAGAGGCCATGGATTCACACAGGCTTACATTATCTTCCATATTATTTATAGTATCTCTTTCTGGGGTCAAGCATTCCATTAGCCCGCCCCAGCCATGATAAACCATTAGAATATTTTAGTTTCAATAACAAATGATATCAAAAAAGCTAGCTAGTAGCTAGGAATAGCCGTGATCCAAATGTGTTCAGCCGGGCATCGAACTCGCGTCACTCGCCACCTCTGGTCTTGGCCTCTGTTTTATTAAGGGCTCTGTTACATATCATAAAATTGTCGCAGTTTAGTAATTATTCCCCCCTATCTTCACTTTTCCAGAAGTTTAATTAAAGCTTGCGATTACAAAATAAATTTAGGAAATCAGAAGTTGTTAATAATACATAGGAGCAATCTGTAATCCTACTCGTGATGAATTTTCCAGAGCTGAAAACAAGATAATATTGATGACGACCGAAGGGATATTTTATCCAAAATTACGTTAAAAGAAAGAAATTTGTTTGTTTTAACACTTTATTGCACACAAGAAAATAATAAATACAATTACAATATATACAACAAGCATGTACAAAGGCGAGCTTTACTCAGGATTGAGTTTTCTTTCAGCAAACCTTAGAGTGTAGAGGAGATAAGCGTAAAGAAGAGAGCATGAATGAAGTGTACAACTAAAGAGAGAGAAATAAAGAGGATGTAAGTAAAATAGAACGAAATGTAGAGGAAAGGATTATTATATTATTGTGGTACGTATACCACTATGCTATATATATATTAAATAGACATACATACATACATATACAATATACTTAAATACGTGTATAATATACTAAAATACATAATTAGATAATTAAAAGCAAAAAAAAATTAAAAATTGTTGGCCCATGATCAAACAAATAGTTATAAGTTGTATTTAAAGCTTGTTACTTCTAATCTGGGGTTAGGTCCATAGTGTGTAACTCCGTGTAGTAACGGATTAAAGAATACATCATGTCACTACCCCATCTCAACCCGTGGGTATCGTAAAAAGCGACTAAGAGAGCCTTATGCATACAACAGCACTGCGAGAAAAGGAAAATTCGAAAAGAACCCTTTACTAATCCGTCTCCGTATTGGCCGTAGCGTGATGTTCTATAGCCTATAACCTTCCTCGATAAATGGACTATTCAACAAAAAAATTTACAAACCGGTCTAGTATTTCCTGAGATCCTAGTGTCCGATCAAATATGTATAATAAAGTATTTAAGTAGTATATCAGTTGTTTAGTACCCATAACACAAGCAAATATAATTGCTTACTTTGGGACTAGATGGCGCTGGGTGAATGTGGTAGAATATTATTATATTATATTATTATTATTAAATAAACAACCTCTTTAGCTTTATAATATTAGTATAGATTGTCTAAATTTGTCAAAGTGCGAGTCTGCCTTAACAATGCAAGTTGTCAATTATTAATAGAATAATATAATTAATTATTATTGTACTTAAATAATATTTATGACTGACAAGTGTTCTATGAATCTCTTTGTAGATTATTTTGATATGAGCCGTTGTGTCTGTCTGTCTGTCTTGACGTAAGTCGATTTGTTTGTGAGAGAGATAAATTATGACATTCAAATATATTTTTATTCTAGGAAGTCTTTACGGTGCTAAACCCAAGGAACTTATACCGCCTAACTATAGGATATATATTAATAAGTTCCTTGGCTAATCCTAGGTAAGTGACGGGCATAAATATCAAAATTAAGTATCTAAAAGTTCGCAAATATAGTAGTAGTAGAAGTTTCTATACAACTGCTTTTAATTATTATCATTATTTCTACTTTTCTAGTTACTATATAGTATATTTTACGACCATAAATACCATAGAGGATCGAGGAGAGGACCATACAACTCCTTTCAGCTCTAGCTTCTACTTAAGCCTAATGTTACCATCTAAGAAATATCATTATGGAAAACATACAAAGGCATAGGTTGTGTTTCTTTCAAATTGTTTAATCAATGAGAGAGAGAACAAAGAGAAGAGAACAAAGAGAAGAGAACAAAGTCATGTCCATGGACGGAGGTTATAAATTACCAACGATCTAGTAATTCTATTTAGTACTTTCGAGATCATAGTGGTTGAGCTAAAAAACAACATCTTAGTATCAAAAAGACGTAATAGCCAATAAGCATCTGTTGAATCGATACACTAAACCATGATTAAACTCCTTCGTACATTATATTCGACGTATTGACCTCGATTCATAGAAAAAGCAAGTTTAATTTAATTTTCATTGCGTTCTTAGCTGCCAGCGTATTGTTGGCTCTCTGCCAGCCCCACTTACTGTAAAATCTAAACTGAAAACGTCAAACTGCGGTTACAATCGATTTTACACTCTGTATGCATTGATAATAATGTGTAAACTTGAATAATTTTGCATACGAAAAAATGGAGCAACAATTTCGTTAGTCACGAAAGTTTTATGTTATTAAAATTTAAAAATCTACTTAACTATATGTCTAAATTCATTTTTTCAATAAGTTTAAGGATTTTTTCTAGGATGTGTGGTTTCAGAGATGTGGAAATCAATTAAGAAGAGTATCTAATCGATATCTAATCCCGCACCCTCATTAACGTTTCTTTTGTTCTCCTATTTCCTATTATCTATTGTTTCTGGTAGACCCTCATTAGCATTCTTATCTATTACTCATTGTAAGCCCTTATTATCACTGCTATTGTTTAAGAACTTCCATGCTATTCTGAATCATCAATAAAACACATTCCTTCATTTCTACATTTTTATTGCTTATTAAAATATGAATGAAACATCTGATCCACTAAAATATCATTGTATACTGTGTTCTCTGTAAATATGTTCGTAAAACTACGCATTGAACACATCATCATCATTATCACTGCTATTGTTTAAGAACTTCCATGCTATTCTGAATCATCAATAAAACACATTCCTTCATTTCTACATTTTTATTGCTTATTAAAATATGAATGAAACATCTGATCCACTAAAATATCATTGTATACTGTGTTCTCTGTAAATATGTTCGTAAAACTACGCATTGAACACCCCTGAAACTTATATAGCAAATACATTAAGCAATATTCGCCGCAAACTGATGTCCACTCATTCTGAATTCTATCCACATTCCAGTCCCATCTTTTACAATTCCTTCTTAAAAAGTCGAGATGATATCGTGTAGGTGCACGCCCATATGAATCAAAATATTGACCAATACCATTCGTATCGACATGTAAAGCTATCCAATGTGAGCCTGGTTTATCATCCGTATCCAAATTGCATATTGTGTACATAGGTACATGAGTGTAAATGGGTAGTCTATTAGCAGCATACACATTATATTCTAGACTGGGGTGAATCTTTTTCAGATGTTGTTGTACATCTAGTGTATCCATGATATTACCAATCTATTCAATGGCTAACATAGGAATGATCAATTATAGTCACTTGTTACGACTTGTATTAAATGTCATTCGCTTGTGGAGATTTTGTATGATTTATCTGTGCAATGCACTACGCATTACGAAAGAATGCGAGATAAGTTTGTTAGTTCAAATTTACTATCGGTTGCACTGAGGAAATGCTTTAGATAAGATAGAACTATATAAGACCGAGTGGGGGCAGAGCCATCAGTCATTCTATGGTCTCGTTTGACCGCAGTGAATCGATATATCAATACTAAGTGTGTGCTACTTCAACGCAACAATAGTCATGGACGTAAGTGTTATAATATTTTATTGAAAAACTTACTTTTCTTTATGTTGTTGATTCCTTACGTGTGTGTGTGATTAAGTGTAATTATGTGATTGATATTAACATGATAACTGTGTTGTTGCAGAAAACATTCAGCTTCATAGACAATGAAGAAAATACCTATAAACAGTATTACTACCCGCCACTCTCCCCTAATCACGAAGAAGAGAGTGATGACATCGTTATTAATAACACAGGCGATGGGGGAAAAAGGAAATCGCAGTCGATTGACCATTTTTTTGAAGTGGAACCTAAAATAAAGAGGAAGAAGCTGTTGTCGTCAACCGTGGCACGAGCCGCTAGAGGTGGTGTATCATACATTTCTACTAATTCTGACGACGGAGACCAAGCGACGCATCTCATAAAAATAGAAGTGTACGATGTGAAAAAGCTATGCAAGGTTCCAACTACTGATCATTGGAAACATGCTACCACGAGGATTAAATATTATGTTGGGAATAATAGGGATAGCATCTACGACAACACAAACGCCCTCGTATACAATATTACAAAGACAATAGCAGAAAGTGAAAAAGTGAAAAAATACTTTTTCAACAATGACAGTCATTAGCTGATCATTACTGAATGTGATTCTGATAACATAAATTACTTTTGTGTACTCATTAGATTCAAGGATTGCGTCTTGCGATACTGGGAGAAACACGAGAGCAGAAGGAAGAGATGAGTGTGGTATACGTGAACAGAACTTGTCATTGAATAGCAAAACTACAACACTGAGTGGAGAAGAAAAAGAGAAGAATATGCAGTATCCAAGAGCTGAATATCCATTCTTCAGTTCAAAAGCTAGACGGTTGCTCAGTTTCGAACACTGGCCTCTCCTTTTGCGACAGAAGCCTGAAGATCTCGCAGAAGCTGGTTTCTTTTATACCGGCCATGGAGACAGGACCAAATGTTTCCATTGTGGTGGTGGTTTAAAAAATTGGGAAGATGATGATGATCCTTGGCAGCAACATATTCAGTGGTTTAGTCAGTGCGCTTATGTAAAGTTTAAATTTCAACAGCGTTTTGTGTAAGATGAAAGGTGTATAAAGAAATAAAAAATAGTATATTTGATACAATTTGTTTTATTTAATTTAATAATGTTTTCCCATAGTTACATAGGTACACATTTAAACATGCATTACACATAAATCTAATACACAACACACATTATAACCTTAACTACTGTAATCTACAGTAATATTTCTGTTTTTATCTATTTCAAATTTTCCTCGAAGAAATGTTGTGATGAAAGATATAGATGATCTCTGGCAAGCAGATTTAATTGACATGCAGTCTGTTTCTCAAGAAAATAAGAAAATGAAATATATTCTTACAATTATTGACACATTTTCAAAATATGGATGGGCTTTTCCTATCAAGAATAAAAGTCAAGATTTTATATGTGACACTTTCAAAACCTTGTTTGTTAAGGGACGTATACCTAAAAATTTACAAACTGATAATGGTACAGAGTTTTACAACAATAAATTCAAAAAGCTAATGAAATTTTATAATATCAACCATTATTCGACATTTTCGATAAAAAAAGCTTCAATAGTTGAACGATTTATCAGAACATTAAAATCAAATTTATATAAAACATTTAGTTTAAAAGGCAACTACAAGTAGATAGATAATACCCTCAATGATATTATTAATAAATATAATCATACACACCACCGAGCCATTAGTGAAATGCCAGCAAAAGTAAATAATAACAATAAAACAAACATATTAGAAAGATATAATAATATTAAATCAGAAAATAAGGGTACTCTTACAAGAAAGTTTAATGTTGGTGATTTTGTCCGTATTAGTAAATATAAAGGAACATTTGAAAAAGGATACACCCCTAACTGGTCAACCGAAATATTCAAAATCAGTAAAATACAAAATACAATACCTGTAACTTATTTAATACAAGATACAATCAGAGGCCAGCCTATTTTAGGAGCATTTTATGTGCAAGAACTTCAAAAGACTAAACATCCTAACGTTTATCTTTACCTTATTCATACTGAATGTTAAAAAAAAAATTAAAAAAATTTGTGTCAATACGCAGCGCAGACATAAAACTCAAAAAGAGTAATAAAAATAATCAACATGAGTAAAGCGGATGTGGTAAATGAAATTCATAAAAATGTTAGAGTCAATTTTCCTCGAAGAAGTGTTGTGATGAAAGATATAGATGATCTCTGGCAAGCAGATTTAATTGACATGCAGTCTGTTTCTCAAGAAAATAAGAAAATGAAATATATTCTTACAATTATTGACACATTTTCAAAATATGGATGGGCTTTTCCTATCAAGAATAAAAGTCAAGATTTTATATGTGACACTTTCAAAACCTTCTTTGTTAAGGGACGTATACCTAAAAATTTACAAACTGATAATGGTACAGAGTTTTACAACAATAAATTCAAAAAGCTAATGAAATTTTATAATATCAACCATTATTCGACATTTTCGATAAAAAAAGCTTCAATAGTTGAACGATTTATCAGAACATTAAAATCAAATTTATATAAAACATTTAGTTTAAAAGGCAACTACAAGTGGATAGATAATACCCTCAATGATATTATTAATAAATATAATCATACATACCATCGAACCATTAATGAAATGCCAGCAAAAGTAAATAATAACAATAAAACAAACATATTAGAAAGATATAATAATATTAAATCAGAAAATAAGGGTACTCTTACAAGAAAGTTTAATGTTGGTGATTTTGTCCGTATTAGTAAATATAAAGGAACATTTGAAAAAGGATACACCCCTAACTGGTCAACCAAAATATTCAAAATCAGTAAAATACAAAATACAATACCTGTAACTTATTTAATACAAGATACAATCAGAGGCCAGCCTATTTTAGGAGCATTTTATGTGCAAGAACTTCAAAAGACTAAACATCCTAACGTTTATCTCGTTGAAAAGATCCTAAGAAGAAAAGGAAATATGATTTTAGTAAAATGGTTAGGTTTACCTTCCAATGAAAACAGCTGGATACATAAATCAAATATATTATAAGAAACAAACTATTTGTCACTGTTTTACATATATGCATATTAGAACAATGTTTATCGAGACCCTTGTTGTCTGGAAGAAATCACTATTAGCGATACGACCGCTCATTGACACTGTTCTTGTATTTTGTAAGAAATCTATGTTACTATGGAGCACACAAAATAATATTCTATCTATCATAAAATACCTTGGTTCTAAAGTACACTATAATTATGATAATATACAACTATCTGTGCAATGCACTACGCATTACGAAAGAATGTGAGATAAGTTTGTTAGTTCAAATTTACTATCGGTTGCACTGAGGAAATGCTTTAGATAAGATAGAACTATATAAGACCGAGTGGAGGCAGAGCCATCAGTCATGTATTAGTTTTCAAGTGCACTCGTTATTGCTTTATAATTAATGATCGACTTGTGGAATATAAACCTTTGAGTAATATAGTACGAAGATTATCATGACTTCCATCGTAGATGTCCAAGGATTTAAAACAGAAGAAAATGAGTTCATAGTAAAAGAAATAGCTATCCTATATGAAAATAAATTGCAGATATTTTTGATAAAACCACCATTTCCATTTCATGAATTGACTGAACGGGAAAAGAAACAGGTGAACTGGATTGAACGTAATAGAAAGATATATTGGAGTGAAGGATTTATAACATATTCAAAGTGTCAGTGTTTGATAACAGATATATTAAAAGATAAATGTATATATGCTAAAGGTTTAGAAAAAGTGTCGTGGATGAAATGTATTTTGAAAAATAATAATATAATTAATATAGAAGACAAAGGTTGTCCAAGTTTGTTAAGTCTGTATAATGAGTATAAATATTCTAAAGATGTGTATAATTGTATTTATCATGATTCTGTTTGTGCTTTGAAAAATATTTTATGTTTAAATAAATGGTTCTTAAATTACAATAAACAATTTTATCAGTATAAGTTGTTTTATTATTAACAAAATAAAAATATTATTTCCCCTCCCAAACACCTACTATTCTACTAAACGTTTATATGTAACTAACAACACTTATTACTCTTCATTACACTTTCATAAATATTTGCATCTAGTACCTTGGAAACAAGCTTCAAACATTGAAAATGCATCAAAACAAATACGAACCTCATTATGAAATGTATCATACCAATAAGATGCGTTTATTTTCATTTAACTTTTATTGGGTTACCGCTAATTCACATAAAATATTAATAACAGAAATGGCTGACGCTGGATTTTTTTATTGTGGAAATGGAATAAATGATGAAACTGCATGTTTTTCTTGTGGAGGAATTATTAAAGATTGGGAGATTTATAACGATCCTTGGATGCAACATGCTATTCATTATCCCAAATGTATTTTTTTGAATGCCGTAAAAGGAACGAATTACGTGTTGAATGTCTCTATGAAAACTAAAAATTTAAAAATCTGTTGACAGCTGTAGTCTAACCAGTGTTATTTGTGTTAGACAGAATCACCCCGCTTAAACAGATCCTAGCAGTATTGGGGCGCCTGCATTGCGAACCGAGCGAAGCGAGGTGAGTGATGCAGGCGCCTCCCAATCTTTAATAATTCCTCCACAAGAAAAACATGCAGTTTCATCATTTATTCCATTTCCACAATAAAAAAATCCAGCGTCAGCCATTTCTGTTATTAATATTTTATGTGAATTAGCGGTAACCCAATAAAAGTTAAATGAAAATAAACGCATCTTATTGGTATGATACATTTCATAATGAGGTTCGTATTTGTTTTGATGCATTTTCAATGTTTGAAGCTTGTTTCCAAGGTACTAGATGCAAATATTTATGAAAGTGTAATGAAGAGTAATAAGTGTTGTTAGTTACATATAAACGTTTAGTAGAATAGTAGGTGTTTGGGAGGGGAAATAATATTTTTATTTTGTTAAGAATAAAACAACTTATACTGATAAAATTGTTTATTGTAATTTAAGAACCATTTATTTAAACATAAAATATTTTTCAAAGCA
The DNA here is from genome assembly GCA_905147015.1 of Laspeyria flexula. NCBI lineage: Eukaryota > Metazoa > Arthropoda > Insecta > Lepidoptera > Erebidae > Laspeyria > Laspeyria flexula. Next base: position 2,314,930 of record LR989974.1, read on the forward strand.
CAAACAGAATCATGATAAATACAATTATACACATCTTTAGAATATTTATACTCATTATACAGACTTAACAAACTTGGACAACCTTTGTCTTCTATATTAATTATATTATTATTTTTCAAAATACATTTCATCCACGACACTTTTTCTAAACCTTTAGCATATATACATTTATCTTTTAATATATCTGTTATCAAACACTGACACTTTGAATATGTTATAAATCCTTCACTCCAATATATCTTTCTATTACGTTCAATCCAGTTCACCTGTTTCTTTTCCCGTTCAGTCAATTCATGAAATGGAAATGGTGGTTTTATCAAAAATATCTGCAATTTATTTTCATATAGGATAGCTATTTCTTTTACTATGAACTCATTTTCTTCTGTTTTAAATCCTTGGACATCTACGATGGAAGTCATGATAATCTTCGTACTATATTACTCAAAGGTTTATATTCCACAAGTCGATCATTAATTATAAAGCAATAACGAGTGCACTTGAAAACTAATACATGACTGATGGCTCTGCCTCCACTCGGTCTTATATAGTTCTATCTTATCTAAAGCATTTCCTCAGTGCAACCGATAGTAAATTTGAACTAACAAACTTATCTCACATTCTTTCGTAATGCGTAGTGCATTGCACAGATAGTTGTATATTATCATAATTATAGTGTACTTTAGAACCAAGGTATTTTATGATAGATAGAATATTATTTTGTGTGCTCCATAGTAACATAGATTTCTTACAAAATACAAGAACAGTGTCAATGAGCGGTCGTATCGCTAATAGTGATTTCTTCCAGACAACAAGGGTCTCGATAAACATTGTTCTAATATGCATATATGTAAAACAGTGACAAATAGTTTGTTTCTTATAATATATTTGATTTATGTATCCAGCTGTTTTCATTGGAAGGTAAACCTAACCATTTTACTAAAATCATATTTCCTTTTCTTCTTAGGATCTTTTCAACGAGATAAACGTTAGGATGTTTAGTCTTTTGAAGTTCTTGCACATAAAATGCTCCTAAAATAGGCTGGCCTCTGATTGTATCTTGTATTAAATAAGTTACAGGTATTGTATTTTGTATTTTACTGATTTTGAATATTTTGGTTGACCAGTTAGGGGTGTATCCTTTTTCAAATGTTCCTTTATATTTACTAATACGGACAAAATCACCAACATTAAACTTTCTTGTAAGAGTACCCTTATTTTCTGATTTAATATTATTATATCTTTCTAATATGTTTGTTTTATTGTTATTATTTACTTTTGCTGGCATTTCATTAATGGTTCGATGGTATGTATGATTATATTTATTAATAATATCATTGAGGGTATTATCTATCCACTTGTAGTTGCCTTTTAAACTAAATGTTTTATATAAATTTGATTTTAATGTTCTGATAAATCGTTCAACTATTGAAGCTTTTTTTATCGAAAATGTCGAATAATGGTTGATATTATAAAATTTCATTAGCTTTTTGAATTTATTGTTGTAAAACTCTGTACCATTATCAGTTTGTAAATTTTTAGGTATACGTCCCTTAACAAAGAAGGTTTTGAAAGTGTCACATATAAAATCTTGACTTTTATTCTTGATAGGAAAAGCCCATCCATATTTTGAAAATGTGTCAATAATTGTAAGAATATATTTCATTTTCTTATTTTCTTGAGAAACAGACTGCATGTCAATTAAATCTGCTTGCCAGAGATCATCTATATCTTTCATCACAACACTTCTTCGAGGAAAATTGACTCTAACATTTTTATGAATTTCATTTACCACATCCGCTTTACTCATGTTGATTATTTTTATTACTCTTTTTGAGTTTTATGTCTGCGCTGCGTATTGACACAAATTTTTTTAATTTTTTTTTTAACATTCAGTATGAATAAGGTAAAGATAAACGTTAGGATGTTTAGTCTTTTGAAGTTCTTGCACATAAAATGCTCCTAAAATAGGCTGGCCTCTGATTGTATCTTGTATTAAATAAGTTACAGGTATTGTATTTTGTATTTTACTGATTTTGAATATTTCGGTTGACCAGTTAGGGGTGTATCCTTTTTCAAATGTTCCTTTATATTTACTAATACGGACAAAATCACCAACATTAAACTTTCTTGTAAGAGTACCCTTATTTTCTGATTTAATATTATTATATCTTTCTAATATGTTTGTTTTATTGTTATTATTTACTTTTGCTGGCATTTCACTAATGGCTCGGTGGTGTGTATGATTATATTTATTAATAATATCATTGAGGGTATTATCTATCTACTTGTAGTTGCCTTTTAAACTAAATGTTTTATATAAATTTGATTTTAATGTTCTGATAAATCGTTCAACTATTGAAGCTTTTTTTATCGAAAATGTCGAATAATGGTTGATATTATAAAATTTCATTAGCTTTTTGAATTTATTGTTGTAAAACTCTGTACCATTATCAGTTTGTAAATTTTTAGGTATACGTCCCTTAACAAACAAGGTTTTGAAAGTGTCACATATAAAATCTTGACTTTTATTCTTGATAGGAAAAGCCCATCCATATTTTGAAAATGTGTCAATAATTGTAAGAATATATTTCATTTTCTTATTTTCTTGAGAAACAGACTGCATGTCAATTAAATCTGCTTGCCAGAGATCATCTATATCTTTCATCACAACATTTCTTCGAGGAAAATTTGAAATAGATAAAAACAGAAATATTACTGTAGATTACAGTAGTTAAGGTTATAATGTGTGTTGTGTATTAGATTTATGTGTAATGCATGTTTAAATGTGTACCTATGTAACTATGGGAAAACATTATTAAATTAAATAAAACAAATTGTATCAAATATACTATTTTTTATTTCTTTATACACCTTTCATCTTACACAAAACGCTGTTGAAATTTAAACTTTACATAAGCGCACTGACTAAACCACTGAATATGTTGCTGCCAAGGATCATCATCATCTTCCCAATTTTTTAAACCACCACCACAATGGAAACATTTGGTCCTGTCTCCATGGCCGGTATAAAAGAAACCAGCTTCTGCGAGATCTTCAGGCTTCTGTCGCAAAAGGAGAGGCCAGTGTTCGAAACTGAGCAACCGTCTAGCTTTTGAACTGAAGAATGGATATTCAGCTCTTGGATACTGCATATTCTTCTCTTTTTCTTCTCCACTCAGTGTTGTAGTTTTGCTATTCAATGACAAGTTCTGTTCACGTATACCACACTCATCTCTTCCTTCTGCTCTCGTGTTTCTCCCAGTATCGCAAGACGCAATCCTTGAATCTAATGAGTACACAAAAGTAATTTATGTTATCAGAATCACATTCAGTAATGATCAGCTAATGACTGTCATTGTTGAAAAAGTATTTTTTCACTTTTTCACTTTCTGCTATTGTCTTTGTAATATTGTATACGAGGGCGTTTGTGTTGTCGTAGATGCTATCCCTATTATTCCCAACATAATATTTAATCCTCGTGGTAGCATGTTTCCAATGATCAGTAGTTGGAACCTTGCATAGCTTTTTCACATCGTACACTTCTATTTTTATGAGATGCGTCGCTTGGTCTCCGTCGTCAGAATTAGTAGAAATGTATGATACACCACCTCTAGCGGCTCGTGCCACGGTTGACGACAACAGCTTCTTCCTCTTTATTTTAGGTTCCACTTCAAAAAAATGGTCAATCGACTGCGATTTCCTTTTTCCCCCATCGCCTGTGTTATTAATAACGATGTCATCACTCTCTTCTTCGTGATTAGGGGAGAGTGGCGGGTAGTAATACTGTTTATAGGTATTTTCTTCATTGTCTATGAAGCTGAATGTTTTCTGCAACAACACAGTTATCATGTTAATATCAATCACATAATTACACTTAATCACACACACACGTAAGGAATCAACAACATAAAGAAAAGTAAGTTTTTCAATAAAATATTATAACACTTACGTCCATGACTATTGTTGCGTTGAAGTAGCACACACTTAGTATTGATATATCGATTCACTGCGGTCAAACGAGACCATAGAATGACTGATGGCTCTGCCCCCACTCGGTCTTATATAGTTCTATCTTATCTAAAGCATTTCCTCAGTGCAACCGATAGTAAATTTGAACTAACAAACTTATCTCGCATTCTTTCGTAATGCGTAGTGCATTGCACAGATAAATCATACAAAATCTCCACAAGCGAATGACATTTAATACAAGTCGTAACAAGTGACTATAATTGATCATTCCTATGTTAGCCATTGAATAGATTGGTAATATCATGGATACACTAGATGTACAACAACATCTGAAAAAGATTCACCCCAGTCTAGAATATAATGTGTATGCTGCTAATAGACTACCCATTTACACTCATGTACCTATGTACACAATATGCAATTTGGATACGGATGATAAACCAGGCTCACATTGGATAGCTTTACATGTCGATACGAATGGTATTGGTCAATATTTTGATTCATATGGGCGTGCACCTACACGATATCATCTCGACTTTTTAAGAAGGAATTGTAAAAGATGGGACTGGAATGTGGATAGAATTCAGAATGAGTGGACATCAGTTTGCGGCGAATATTGCTTAATGTATTTGCTATATAAGTTTCAGGGGTGTTCAATGCGTAGTTTTACGAACATATTTACAGAGAACACAGTATACAATGATATTTTAGTGGATCAGATGTTTCATTCATATTTTAATAAGCAATAAAAATGTAGAAATGAAGGAATGTGTTTTATTGATGATTCAGAATAGCATGGAAGTTCTTAAACAATAGCAGTGATAATGATGATGATGTGTTCAATGCGTAGTTTTACGAACATATTTACAGAGAACACAGTATACAATGATATTTTAGTGGATCAGATGTTTCATTCATATTTTAATAAGCAATAAAAATGTAGAAATGAAGGAATGTGTTTTATTGATGATTCAGAATAGCATGGAAGTTCTTAAACAATAGCAGTGATAATAAGGGCTTACAATGAGTAATAGATAAGAATGCTAATGAGGGTCTACCAGAAACAATAGATAATAGGAAATAGGAGAACAAAAGAAACGTTAATGAGGGTGCGGGATTAGATATCGATTAGATACTCTTCTTAATTGATTTCCACTTATCTGAAACCACACATCCTAGACAAAAACGGACCGCAGATTCGTGATCAGAGCATGGCAAAACCTTTTTTTTTTTTTTTTTTTTTTTTTTTTTTTTTTTTTTTTTTTTTTTTTTAGTTTTTGTCGACTCGAGAATAGTGAGCTAGTGAGCCAGACGGATTCTGGATAGTGAGCTAGAACTGGTACAACCTAACTACTCTTTGTTTTCTAATTAAAATGTAATAAATATGTGCGTAAATAATATATGCACAAAAAAAATACACAAAAATGTCCTTGTCCTTTTTAACTACCTAATACAAAAATCTTATAAAAATAAATAAAACTTCCGTAAATTTTAAATAATATTTAATTAATATCTTCAAAAATAATGTAAATCATGTCTTCAAAACTTATTATGTAAATGTATGTATTATGATAATTACACAGAACGATGGAGAATTATCCCAAGAACGTGAGCTGTCTGAGGAGCCACTGGAGACTATCGATGTCGCTGTAAGACTGTCCTAGATAACACAAAACTATGGACACATTAGTTTCATTAAAAAAAAATACATGTAAATATTTTCACGATCACTTTCCAAAAAAACAACCAATCATATTAGGAATACCATATTTTTATGTGTTTATTCATAATAACTTACTTTTAATTTTATTGTTATTTATCTATGGTCTCCTGCTTTGCTTTATCTGTCTGGTTTACTAACAACTAACATTTTCTTTGTCTATACCTTCTAAATAAAGTAGTCTTAGATGCTTAATTTAAAAAAAAAATGATCTTAATAATAATAAGTATTAGACGTAATTTTGTTTCAATCTTTCTGGTAATAGTGATGTACCTACTGTGTACTGTTTTAAATGAAAGCATTGACGTGATGGTGACTTAACTATAACCTAATACTTGTAAGTTTCCATCACGTCAGCACTAAGTCACCGATCAGACATTTTGTTTTATATCATTTCTGAGGTAACAAAAGAAAGCTTGACGTACAAAATATTATTGTTGACGTGACGGTGACTTAACTAATACAGGGTGTTATTAGATCCTTATTGGTACCGAAAACTGGGGGTACTGGTACAAAAAATGAAATAGAAAATGTAGGTTTGATTATTTTTATTTTTAAGAGATTATTATGAAAATAATTACAGAACTATATTTAAACTTTCTACACTTGTAGCTCTGTGGGTATATCTTTTGGATTTGGTGACCTTGCTCATTGTGTTAAGAATCACTAACACTATTCCCTTAGGAACCATCACGTCAACACTACATAAATAAGTCCCCGATCAGTCATAGGTATCATGTCAAGTCAAGTGTGGTTGTAAATGACTGAAGTGTATGCAGTACATTTAACTATCATATTACTGTCATTTTATGTGTCTTCTGTGTTCTTCGCCTTATAGACGAGACTGCCCTAAGGCTCTGCCTACCCTGTTCTTTCAGCGTTTTTGTTAAATTTGATGTGTGAAGTATACATAATAAAATGTTTTATTTAGGACTTCGAAGATGACATCCAGTTTATGTGTCCACAACAGAAGAACTTTATGTGTGTACAACACATAAAGTTCTTCTGAGTGTAGCTGTACTTTGTTTATTTCTAAGTCTCCTGAGAATCAGTGTGTTTCGGGGTGCGAGTGAAATTTTATTAGATATTATCTACAAAAAAAAGGTTCATTTATATTGTAAAACGCAATTTTTGGAGATTATATGCATATTATTATTGTTATGAAGAGTCAAATTTTCAAGATAGCCTTTTTATTATCTTACCGTGTGTAATTTATCTGTTCTTGCAAGGGTTTTATCTCTGTTAATCCTTACTTACCGAAGTTTTAATGATTGTTTTCCAAAATCGTAAAGGGTAAAAGCCAATGACCTCCCAATGTTTTTTTAAAAGACAACGCTCGCTTTAATGAATAAACCCATAAAGTACACCTGGACTCGAAGCAAATATTTATGAAAATATAGAAACATTTTCTCGTGTGGGAATCAAACCCACGACACTCTTCACGCAAATTTTAGGGATGAAGGTTCCACCTTAACCGCTAGACCACAGTCTATAAAAGTGTTGGACTTCGACATGACCGTAACTATCCTTTCCATCTCTGGTACACAACCAAGACACCAGTTAATTTTCACCACGGTGATTACAGGAAGACTTGGAGAACAAGCCGGTAGTTGTGGGCGAGAAGGAGGTGGACCTCAACAAGATCTTCACACCAGCACCTGATGCTGAGGAGCATATCATTAAGAAGGATCGCAAGTTCGGTAAGCATTATCTTTTACTGGCTGTTGCGTGGGACTTCGTTCCCCCAGCTCTTTTTGGTCGTAGATGTTATAATTATAGCCATGCTTGATAAGTTGGCTATCCAACACTAACAGAACTTTTCAATTCGATTCGACTACAAACAAGCTGTAAAGATTCTTTTCTAATAAATAAATCCTACTATTTTATAAATGTGAATGTTTGGATAGATAGATAGGTATATGAATGGATGTTTGTTACATAATGACGCCAAAACGGCTGAAAGGATCTGGATGAAATTTGGCACGCATATAGATTATAGTCTGGAATAGCACATAGCCTAAGATAAGTAAAAAAAAGGGAAAATAAAGAAACTGAACCCGGAGCTTCTTCTGCAGCAGTCGTAACACAGAGCCACTACGCCATCGAAGCAGTTCTTCGTTTTTACTTTAACGTTTGGTGACAGATGTTTCATGCCCGTTTGTATTTCACCATGTTAAGCACGTTTCGAAGTTATTTTGGTAACATTACGTTACATTAGTGTTGTTATATTGAATTGTTTATGTAAATCGTAGACGCTGTGACTTTGGTAATTTAAGTACTGACGTTTGTATGAGTCAGACTTTTTCTAAAAAGCTCATTACTCAATGTTTTGGTCACAATTTAGTCGTAAACCAGAATTCACGCGCTTCTCTCCCTGTCGTTCTTTATTTGGCTATTGCTCTACAGCTACAGCTCCTATTAGCCGCAGCGTGATGTTATATATCCTATAACCTTCCTCGATAAATGGGCTATCCAACACTAAAAGAATTTTTCAAATCGGACCAGTAGTTTCTGAGATCCTAGCGTTCAAACAAACAAACTCTACAGCTTTATTAGTTATTATAACTATAGATGATTCAGTTGTATAGCCTTGAATACTAATGGTGTATCAAGGTTTCTTTATCCATATTATGGAGTATTGAATTGGGGTTCGTCGAAAATCGCGGTCGTTACGCCGCTGATATTGCAGACGTAATCGTTGACCATCGTGAAACTTATAAAATAAATGGCCAAAATGAATATGCACCTGAAAAGAAAATGTCTGTTATGTTAGGACAATTACGTGTTTTAAATTTGTAGGAGGATTCCTGATCTCTCATCTTTAGCGCCCATCTCTGTCTCAGGCAGCTGCCTGCTTCTCAAAAGTTGGCTACCTATTATAGCATACGTAATATGAGCATCTTAGTCAAAGTGACTTTTAGTGACATTCGTAATTTGTGAGGCAGTGGTGAACTGGTGACTATTATACAGTAATAGCGACATTTTATGTATGACATGTAAAAGTAACAAATAGATTTTAATAGGTTTTTAAGTACCGTTTTAACCATTTATAAATTAAAATTCTTACAAAGATTCGTAAAAACATTGTACTGCCATCTATTCTACAAAAGTAAAAATAAACTTTTAACTTAGCTCGACAGATGGCGCTAAAGTCAAACTTCTCAATTTCAGAAAAGACATTTGCCTCATCAGCTTTCTACGTACCGGGCGTACATCCTACGGTGAAGGAACAGATGGACCTCGCCAGGTCGATCTCCAAGTCTCTAAGCGACTCCAGCAATCACATGAGTAGAGGACAAAGCATGTATGTCAACAGGAAGAAGAGATCTGTCAAATGGGTACACGAGGGACGAGGTGAGAGTTTTTTAATGTTTTATTGATATTAAACTAGGTGTTAGATGTAGTTTATAAACTTTAACCCAGAAGGCAATATATTCAAATTATCTTTTCAATATCAATGGAAAAAAAAATTTGAGCATGTCATTTTCAAAAAATTAAAACAAAAATTTTCAATTCTGTTTTTGGAAACATGTTTGCCAATTCTAGTCTATAACTCCAGCTTCGTATTTTGTAGGTCAAAAAGTACATCAATTTTATAATATTATTCCTAAGTTTATTATTAAAATATTTTTGAATAAAAATGTTCTACATTTTTATTGCTTTGATCAATATTACAAGGATACATAGATCTTACATATTAAAATCTGTTGTAGCCAGTAAACTTCAGTTAAAATTAATTTATTACATCCATCAGCAAGTGAGATTATTTACAGCAGCAGCTGATATTGACAGATTGGTCGGGAGCCAGCTGGTGTCGGCCTCAAACATATTACACAATTATTTATAGCAAACTGCTGCGTTATTGTAATTACTTATGTCTGTACTATGTAGCGAAATAGGTATTATTAATTTAAGTTCGGATATTTATGTGAATGAACCACGAATGGACCACGCTTCTGTCTAAAGATATTCTTTTTCTACGTCTTTGTTATTTCCTTATTGCTGAAGATCACAACTATATATTACAAGCCACCACTGTGTGTCATCATAGGCGGTGTGAACTGCACGATGCATGCCACCCGACTTCAAAAAAAGAGGAAGATTCTATATATGCACATTCTGTATATGCACAATTTGACTGTATTCTTCTAGTCTTTCGCATTGAATAATAACGCTTGACAAACAAGCGTTTTTATGTCTTTTTTTTAAAGATTTTTCTAGTTACTACTATTTTATTTCTTGAAAGTGCTAGTCAATATTTAGGACAGAAAAGCTATAATTTGATTAATGAACAAGATATTTATAATTTCAGGTCGAAACACATCGAATGCAAGCTCCACACCGACTCCAGTAGCGAACCACGACACGCCGTACCGCCCGCCATCTAGTTTACGCAACCAGAAAACTTACCCGAAATCCGCGCTCAAACACACCACGGTATTCCCCTCAATGGAACCGTTCCCCGTTTCCCCACCCACAATAAGTGTACAAAACATAGATTTACCTGTCCCTCTGGCACCTACAAAGTTAAATGATGTGTATGCTTCACCTAAAAGCCCCAGATTGCCACTGGTTTCTGGACCTAACTTCAACGTAGCACCGCGCGGTTGGGGCGAAATGAAGGACTATTATCGGCCAGTAGTACTAGATGTCGCTGGTGCAGCGCCACAGTATACGGATTTTTAAAATTATTTTTAATCTGTTAAATAATTTTAAGATAATCTGAATATATGAATACGTGAAGATTTTTGTTTCAGTTTTCATTTAGTTAAAGTATTTCATTATTTTTAGTTAAGTATAGGTATTAATTTATAACAATAAATTACAATTATTTTAGCCACATTAGAACAAAATGGCGGTTCCATTCTTTATGATCATGCACCATAAAGTTGTAAAATACTTTTATTTTAGCATTTTAATGTAATTATTACCTATCTAGGTGTAATTTACACAATTATTAAATAAATAGATATTATTTAAATGTGTTTAAATTTATTAATAAAACATCGTAGTCGAGCACTAGTCATATTTAATTATAAGTTACATATTATTATGGTATAACAATTAATTTAGATAATACCAATACAATACTCAGTGGTGCCTTATTGTAACTAACCAAAGATTAATTATTTTAATAAGTATAACTATAGAAAAATACATAAAAATAAAAAAATTGTTTCTATGAATATAATCTAATATTATTAGGACTTAAAATACGTCTTGAGTTAATTTCAAAGATGTTTTGGTTTAATTTTAGAACTTATTTAAAAAGGTATTTATCAGAATCTTTTTGTACGTAACAAATTGATGTTTAAAATACTTAAACAAAATACATTCAATTTTTTTCTAAATATAAAAAAATATGTTTTGGTTCAATTTCAGAACCTATTTTAAAACGTATTTTCAGGATTTTTGTGTATGTAAAAAATGGATAGTATTTTAAACAAGATACCAGATTTTATAAAAAAAAAAGACCTCAATTAAAACCAACAAATACTGGACACAAATGATTACGTACCATTTTAAACCATTTCCCAAAAAAAAGAAAATTATGATAAGAATATTTTTAATGTTTTGAAAGAAACACATTTTCTTATTGTGAATGAGGTTCTAGATTAAATGATGAACAGTTTTGTATTTATTTGATGTGATCATGTTGTTTTGTATGTGAGACGATCAATAAAGTATTAAACTTAAGGTTTGTTTTTATTCAGTGGTCACACACATACAATAATATTTACTAGCTTCTGCCGGGAGCTTCGCTTCCATGGATATATGTTTACAGTTTTATTTGCTTCGGTAAAAAATAGTAATCATTATCACATTATTTGATTTCTGAAACGCGCGGGGCTTCGCTCCCATCGTTCTTTATTTAGCCTCTGCTCAGCTTCTATTGGCCCTAGCGTGATGTTATATAGCTTATAATCTTTCTCAATAAATGGGCTATCTAACACTAAAATATTTTTTAAATCGGACTAGTAGTTTCTGAGATCATAGCGTACAACCAAACAAACTCTAACGTATAGATAATGTAAGATTTCAAAGTTTATTAGACTACCAGATTTATAGGGACCCTTTAAGGCACCTCCTGAATACCGTGTAGACTGTAATTGTACTAATGGATCAATAGGAAGTATATATTACACTACAGGGTGTTTAGGAGGTACCTTAAAGGGGCCTTAGGAATCGGGTAGTCTAATAAGCCTTATTAATCTGTTTTCTGGTAATCTAGAAGCTACAAATTAGGAGAATTACCTCATTACCTATTTATATACAATTTCATACAATATAGGTACTAGGTACTGACAGCAAGCAAAATGATTAGTCAAGCTAACAACTCATTATATATCCCTTTGTTCATTATTATACTGACCAAAATATGTTAAACAGTTGTTATTTTTTTTACGGTATATAATTTACCAAAACATTTGTTTTGTTGTTCGAGTTTTTATATGGTCATTAAAAAATAGGAATTCACGAACACGCCGAACGACTTGTTTGAGTTGTGGACTTATGGTACTGTCATGATCATGCAAAATAATGAAAACAAATTTGGGAAGAGACCTCCTCTTTATTGGCAATTTTCGGCTTTGAATGTCAAAAGTCTGTTTTCAAGGTTCTGTATCTTAAAAGAAAAAGCGGAAAACTTTTCGGATCACTTCTGCCCGTCCCGTTCGTCGAGCGTCCCCGGTGCACCCGGACGCTGTCGTCGTCGTCGCTGTCGTGGAGTTAGTGCCCCGAAGGTCCTGTGTCGGTGCTCCGTAAGGAGCTGTCGCTGAGTGGGCTGCTGACGACATGTCAAGTTCCAGGGTCCACCCGACAAGGCGAAGCGACGAGGGGGGCACAGGGGGGTTTTAGTGAGTATTCTGGTCCGTTGATATTCTTTAAAAGTAGCGAGAATAATAGCGAGTCCCACATAAGCATAACCGTCCCATGTCCCCGTACCGAGCCGTATGCTTAACACATTTCCGTCTTAAAAAAAAGGCCTTGTGTTCTGGAGGGACGTTGTTGGGCTGGTATGGTGATGATGATGTTTATTAGCTCCGTGTAGTGACGGATTAAGAATACATACATAATGTCACTACCCCATCCCGTGAGTGTCCTAAAAGGCGCCTAAAGGAATAACCTTAAGTAGACAATAGCATTGCGAGAAAAGGAACATTCGAAACAAAACCTATACCAACCCAGCGTGGTATAGTAGGCTAAATTCCCTCCACTTACTGTGAAGGAGACCCGTGCCCAGCAGTGGGACGTTTATGGGTTGAAATGATGAATATCTATGTAAATTTCATAGATAATAATAATGACATAATATATATTATGCGTTAGGACTAGGAGAGGCCTATATCGAAAAGTGGACTGCAATGTAATAGGCTGAAACGAAGATGATGTAAATTTCATATTAATTTTGTGTTTATTATGTGTAACAATTTAAACTACTGCAAATGAAGCAAATTATCCGTGATTATGTACGATGACAAAGAGGCATGACATATATAATCGTAGGAAGACAATCATCATGCTAGACTGACTGACATACTTACTTAATTATAGATAAGTACCCTTGTTACAATTTTGTGCATAGTATGAAACAATTATAGTTGACTATAACATACATGTAACAACATTGTATTTTCAATTCGCACGTGTCACTTGTAAAGCTTTTATGGTTCCTCTCAATTGTGAGCCATTATGGACGTATATAGATGGCAACACATATGTGGAGGCTTGGTGATAATGGCAGTGAAGCTAGTACGCGATTACCTAGTTGTTCTTCGGATCTCCTCATTCCCGACCACGTAGAGAGACGCCGAACCACAGGATTACTCCGAACATTGAACTTTCCATAGCCTTTTTGACCCTCCAGAGTCTGCACTCTGGAGGGTCAAAAAGGCTATGGAAAGTTCAATGTTACGTGGTCGGGAATGAGGAGATCCGAAGAACAACTAGGTAATCGCGTACTAGCGAATACAATGCCACTTGTCTGCACAAGTGGCATTGTATTCGCTCTATCTATTCTAAAGCCATGTCAAATTAGTACATTGATCGCGTGACATGTCGATAGCTTATATCAGGGATGTGTTCTAATCTATTGAAACGACATTTCATAATTTCGAATTAAAGCGATTAATATTATTAACAGCGATTAGCCACTTGTCTAGGGAGGCTGATAGCAGCCGCGATCAAAAGGTTGATCTATCGACATATTGGCGATCCCTGCCCTAGACATTTACCTAAGGGTTAGTAAAATTTCATAGCTAGCTGAATACTATCGTTAATTAAATGAGTGTTTGTAAAAGTGCGTGCTTTTGCGACTATTGATCATATATCAGAGGATTGCGTGACAACCTTGACCTGTTAATGGATTGATTTCTTCAAGCGACAGTCTATTCGTATTAAAAGAAGAAATGGACTTAGAATTATATAGGTGAGTATAGCTTTTGGCCGCAATTTCATTCACTTGAATATTAATAAAAAGTAGCCTATTTCCTTTTCGATAAATTTCCATAAAAATAATCTAGGAGACCTCTCAGCTGGAATCAACCGTCTGTGTTTCAAATGATATGATCTAGTCTAGACAGAGTTTATAAGACTATACAAACTACTAACTAAAAAGCACAGTGTATAAAGTAAATCATAGCCGATTTTACATATAATTTAAACTACAAAATGTATAGGGAAAAACATATTCTGTGATGGTGATATGAATTACGTCAACGGAATGAGGAAAGATAAATAAATATACAAGCTATCGCAATTCTTTTGGCACGTACCACAAACACTAATCTCACGTAATAATGTATAATGAACTAATTGGTAAAGTACCTACGCAATGTGACACAATACAGGTATTATATGTCTCATCATCGTTATCATCATCTCAACTCATAAACGTCCCACTGCTGGGCACGGGTTTCTTCCAAAGAATCTGATTCTTGATCTGGTTACGGGAGTAATCATATGCAGACAAGAGCACTTAGTCGCCTTTTACAACACCCACGGGTTGAGATGGGGTAGTGACATTATGTATTCTTAATCAGTCACTACACGGAAGACACAACACAAGACATATACCCATATGTCTTGTACATACATAAAATAAATTATATTATTATGTATTAGAAGGTTCTGTACCATTCTGTGATAATTCAAACTGTAACCAATTGAAATTGTAACTACTATGACGATTAAAAAGAGTGTCCTGAGTTTCTTGCAAAGTTCTTCTCAGAGCTCAACCTTGTCAGTAAACTGGCCGTAGGCAAATTTGCTGACACCTTTTTTTTTGGCTTTGTATGACGTTCATAAGTATCATGTACGTAATCAAAATGAAATAAAAAGTATTGACTTTGACTAAGCTGTACTAGCACTGACCATCATAATTATCTGCAGAAAGACCGATTCGTAATGGAGCATGCGTGCGTGTTCTGAAGTAGGACCACAGAATACAGGTAGGTGAGTAGGAGGGTCCTCAGCTAGATGAACAGACGACCGAAAAGAGGTCGCTGGGTCTGACTGAATGCGAAAGGCGGATGACCGAGTGCTATGGGCACGAAAATGCCTTTGCTTTCTTTTGGTATTCCCCTCATTGGGAAAGGCTTATACTGGGGTCGGCAACGCGCTCGTGATGCCCCTGGTGTTGCAGACGTCCATAGGCTCCGGGAACCGCTTACCATCAGACGGGCCGTAAGGATCATTAACCGGACGCATTTCCAAACAGGATTTCATAACAGAGATTCCAAAACCGTTTTTGCCTGAGAAAATGTTAATAGTATTCAAAATACAACTTTAGGACATTTGAATTACGATCTATTTTATATTTGACAAGAAACAACAATAATCATAATTATTATATAAGATGGATAACTGAAATAGCAGAGTTTATTTGTGTTATGCAATAATAATTAAACATAAAACAAATAAAATTCTCATAATCATTATTCATTTGCAATTAGTTTTCCTTATCATGATTATCCAATAACCAAATAAGCTTATCAAGCCATTTTAAACCATTACCACAAGACCTGGAGGGTTATTCTCGCTGATTAGAGATTATCTCTATTGCGGGAGAATAAAGCCCCTGATTGAATAAATCATTCATCATTTTATCGGGGTTATTTTTTATCTCTCAGTACTTACGTAACAGGAACTGACTTTTTCCTTCACGAAACATATGAAGGAAAACGTCAAAATTTTATTATACATATTTACTATTAGAAGAAAATTAAGGCAAGGATGTGGAACATGTTAGCGATTTCCTCAAAGATACTTTGCTTCCACTTTGGTACTGTAGGCTTAAGGGAAGACCCGTCTATAGTATAAGTATATATATATATATGTAGAATCAGAATAGTGTGGATGGTCAGGATGGTGAGAATAAATAGAATTAAATAAGATGAGAACATAAAATCAGACATCTCTCTTTAGTGGGCGTTAAATAATAATAAATATGGATTTCTAAATTAACAAACAACAATTGATATAATAGTGGCTTAATACAAACAATATAGACAAAGGAACCTGTGCGTACAATATTAATAATAATTAATTTATCAGCATTAATAGAGGTCAGGCATAAAATGTAGTACAAACTATGTTACTAACATTAGAGGTCAATTATTGGTATACAAACTATTTTAAGTTACAAATAATGGAGGTCAGTATCTTGGCCGACATTATATTCTCTTTGGCCGACACCTCCGATACACAGATAATAATTATGTTAAAATAATTAGAAGTTAGAGTACCTGGTCAGACAGCCTATATGGGCGTCACATACCGTACTGTGGTGAAATACATTACCTATGCCAAAGCGATCGCAAAGCAATCTAGCTAAGGCAAATATACAGACCATGGGTTAGAGTCTGTACCGAATAGTCCCTAACGAACACAAACAGACGAGCCGTTATAGTTCGTACAGTGGCATACACCACCCAAAACCTAAGCGATCGCAGAGCAATCTAGCTAAGGCGAATATACAGACCATAGGTTAGAGTCTGTACCGAATAATCCCTAACGAACACAAACAGACGAGCCGTTCAGTTCGTACAATGGCGAAAGCCATCCAATCATCCGAACCTTCACTGAACCAACCGGCCAGGCAGGGTAGCCCTTGAACCGTAGATAAGAACAGCTGAAGTAGGAGAGTAAACCGACAGTTCTGTCGGGAGCGGGGAGCTCTATGAGTCTTTCACAAGGATCGACTGGCGGCAAAATCAAATGTATGGGGTTTATATACCCACCGAGTTCCCGCCAAACAACTCTGTCCATTGGCGCCAGGAAATGGGCGCCAAAGCGTTTACTCAAAACATAACTATTATCAAAATAGATCTTAAATCTAATAAGATACACATTGTAAATTCATTAAATAATCCAATAATAATTATCATTAACTAATAACAAAGATTAGAATGATATTAATAATCTTTACAATAAAAGTTGTGATATTCAAACATGTCCCGCCAATAAATTTTACAAAAACATAATTTTATCATAAAATGCTATGAATCACATTTGTATGCACATAAACAATCATCTTTTAATTAATTAGGCATCATTCAATAGTTATATCACATAAATAGACAATTATTAACAATAATTGAAAATTCCAGTACTTAACCTCAATATTGTATTTACAAATTTAATCATCTCCGACACGGCCAGAACTGACATTACACACGTCCTCGTGTGGTTCTACAACAAAACAATAATGATATTTACTAAATATCGTTCGGCCTTTCTGACAACTTCTATGCAAAAGAATATGAGGATCCTTTTGGACGCTACGTAAGTACTGAAAAATCATGATACCAACAATAATTCTCAATAAAAAAATTAATTTCAGTAAACAACAATACCCTTGTAGGCATAACACATAGCATTTAATTACAATTAAAACAGTCGTATAGACATCCAACATAAAAGTCAAGATCAACTTCATAATCAGGCGTCAAAATAGACAACCATAAAACGATTTGCAATAATAAAAGTTTATACAGAAAATTCCTGAAGCCATAAGTAATTCTCAAAATGATCTTTCGATCTTGTGCAACTACACTGTTGTAGGCACATTACATAGCACAAATTGCAAAACAGTCAGAATATACATCTGACATAAGAGTCAATATCAACTTCAGAATTACATAAAATGCATCTTTGACAGACGTATTCGACGAAAATCGATAATCACATACAGGTTTCCAACATAATAGGTACCACTCAGCTACGCAACCAGTTAAACGCCCTGGATCAGAACCTACGAGAAGCTAACTTAGAAATTCACGGACTACCTGAAAATAGAAATGAAGTCTTGCCAAACATCGTAACTCAATTATCCAACGTAGTGTCCTTCGGTCTCAAAGACTGTGATATAATGAAATGTACCAGAGTAGCTAGTATTAATAATAATAAGACTCGCCCGCGCACTGTAGTGGTAAAATTGCGCAGCCCTAGATGTAGAGATGAATTTTATTCTGCAATTACGCGATATAACAAAACAAACAATAATGAAAAACTCAATACATCTCTTCTGGGCTATAGCGGTAATAAACTTCCTGTTTATGTATCTGAGCACCTTGCCCCAGTATACAAAGCGTTGCATGCGGCTGCTAGGCTGAGAGCAAGAGAAAAATCTTATAAATATGTCTGGGTTCGTTATGGTAAAATTTATGTCGCCAAGAATGAAAATTCAGGTAGTATATTAATCAAAGATAATCAATGTTTGGATAAAATTGTCTGAAAACTTTGTCTTACCTAATGACTACACGCTGATGTGCCACATGTACCTATTAACTAATATCTTTATGTACTTATCAATTTACTATCAAAATGTGAGAGGAATGAAGACGAAGTCTCATGATATTTACATGTCAATATTAAATTCCAACTACGACATAATATGTTTTACGGAAACCTGGTTAGATGACTGGTTCTTATCCTCGGAGTATTTTGATGACAGATACACCGTTGTTCGTAGGGATAGGTGTGATATCTTTAAGCAGTTATATTCTAAAGCTCATGGAGGTGGCATTCTGATAGCTATTAATAATAAATTTAATTTTGTTAGAAAACTCAATTGGCAAACCTCTGTCGAAGACATGTGGATATCTTTTAGCTTAGAAAATACCTGTTTGAACTTATGTGTTGTTTATTTACCATCTTATTTACCAAATGATATTTTTAAGGAATTTTTGACTAAAACTGAGGAGATTTGTCTTCAATTTACGGATTGTAATACAATGATAATAGGTGATTTTAACATTCCAAACATTCAATGGCAATATCCGAATGGACCGGTCATTTGGACATGTGATCCCAAATCTACTATGCTACAGCATTTTTTAAATATAACTGGCTTTCAACAAGTAAATAACATAAGCAATCCTAATCATAATACATTAGACCTTGTTTTGGTGGATGAAAATACCAATGTCAATGTGAGTAATGCACCACCCCTCAGTAAGGTAGATATCCACCATCCCCCGCTTGAAATAGTATTACGGAAAACTATACACTCTAATTTGGGCCCTAACACTTCACAATTGAGATATAGCTTTTATAAAACAGACTACCAAGCGTGTATTAGAGATCTGCAGCTTATTAACTGGAATAATTTTAATAATCTTGATATTAATGAATTTACTCAAACATTCTACAATATTTTGTGGGAAATAATTGAAAAATACACTCCCAAAGCTAAAGCCAAAAAAGCTAATTATCCTGTATGGTTTTCGCCTTCGGTTGTTAAATTATTAAAGGAAAAAAATAGGTATAGAATAAGGTTTAAGAAATACAACAATCCGAGGGATTATGATACTTTCGACACATTACGTAGGAAGTCTCGATTGGCTATTCAAAATTGTTTTAGATTTCACATAGATAACATTGAACAAGGACTACAAACCAACGTACGTTCCTTTTGGCGTTATTTAAAGTCTAAAAAGACATTTAAAGGTATTCCCAATCAAATTACTTATGGTGATCGAGTGGGTGAGGGAGGCTTTGATGTGGTGAATCTGTTTGCCAAATATTTCGCATCTGTGTACGGTGATAATCACTTGCCCAACAAAATAACTGCACCTCTCATCGCTTCCAGTTACTCTCTTTCTACCATATGCATTTCGGAAAACGATATTAGACAAAACATTAAAAGGCTAGACTTAACTAAGGGACCTGGTCCAGACGGTCTGCCACCTATGTTTATTCGTCTCTGCATGGAAGGGCTTATTAAACCTTTACATATTATTTATAATAAATCTCTAATAAGTGGGGTTTTCCCAGACCTATGGAAGATTTCTCATATTATCCCAATTCACAAATCTGGAAGTGCAAGTGATGTAACGAATTATAGGCCGATTTCTATATTATCTCAATTTGCCAAGATTTTTGAAGGACTTATTTATAGTGTAGTGTATTCGCACCTTCAACACACCTTAAATGTTCGGCAACATGGTTTTATGTCAAAGCGCTCGACTGTTTCGAACCTATTGCTATATACTAGTTATATAACTGATTCTTTTGAGGTTAGGGGTCAAGTCGATGCCATATATACAGACTTTGCGAAAGCATTTGATCGTGTAAATCACTCACTACTTTCTGTGAAGCTTAATCATGCTGGTATCCATGGCTCCCTGTTGCGGTGGTTTAACAGCTACTTAAATAATCGCTCTCAACTTGTAGCGCTTGCAGGTTATGAATCTAGCCCGTTTATTCCTAGTTCCGGAGTTCCTCAGGGATCAAAATTAGGTCCTTTATTGTTCCTAGTTTTTATAAATGACCTGCTTGACCTTATAAAATGCGACTGTCTAGCTTATGCTGATGATTTAAAGTTATATCGCAGAATTGATACACTTTATGATTGCCTAATGCTACAAAATGATTTGAATCTTCTACAACAATGGTGCGTGGATAACAAAATGTCACTCAACGTAACCAAATGCCAGTTTATAACTTTTACAAATAAGGCAAAATATATCGAATATAATTATATGATCGATGGTGTCCAGCTTCAAAGGGTTTCAGCTGTACGCGATCTGGGTGTAGTTTTGGACACGACACTTTCATTCCGCCAACACATTGAAAAAATATCATTGAAAGCTAACAGAATGCTAGGTTTCATAATTCGGATGGGTAAACCTTTTCGAAACAACAGCAGCATCGTTACACTGTATAATGCCTTGGTGCGTAGTAACCTTGAATACTGTTCCACTATTTGGTCCCCCTATTATAGTACTCATGCTGATGTTATAGAATCCATCCAGGCTCGTTTTATTAGACATTTGGCTGTAAGAAATGGGATACGAAAACAAATTCCTGACTATAATGATAGGTTAAGTCACTACAAAATGATAAGTCTGAGGGAAAGGCGCAATGTTACGGACTTACTGATTTTACACAAAATAATCAATGGGTCTATTGATGCTCCACTGATAAATTATTTTAGCTTTAGAATCCCTCAACGCTCACTGCGACATCCACGTCTATTTGAAGTTCCTACATGTACCTTAAATACCTCTTTTAATAGCTCATTAACAAGAATGGCGCGGTTATATAATGAACTGGTTGTCGAATGTAGCAACTCCATCGATATACTCGCCACAAGTTATGGATCATTCAGGCACTTTTTATTACACCCATAATGTACTGTTTGTTTTCTTTAATTCTATCTTTATTCAAATTGCTAATAATATTATTTTTATTTTTTAATTCACGTCACATTATACATTTTATTTTGCAATTTGTAATCTCCTTTTATTAATATAAACTAATTATTAAATGTTATGCATGCTTATAATTTGTATAATTACTTTTAAGGTTATTTTTAAGTTTATATTATATCCCAAATGTTGTGTAATTGTACTGTTGGTGTGCTTATAAATAAATAAAATAAAAAATAAGATTATCTAGAAAAATCCTAAAGCCGTAATTATTAATTAAAAATTAATCATTTTAACTCTAACATCTATACTGTTATAAGCACATCTCATATAGCACAAATTACAAAACAGTACAAAAATGTACATCCAACATAAAAGTCAAGTTCAACTTCAAAATTATACAGGTGCCAACCACAAATAGGCGTCAATTTAGACAGCCATACACTGGTGTCAAAATAGACAACCGTAAACAAGCGTCAAAATAGACAGCCACACACAGGCGTCAAAATAGACAACCTTACACGGGCATCATACTAGATAACCATTCATTGGCGTCAAAATAGACAACCATACACAGGCGTCATAATAGACTACCTTACACAGGCATCATACTAGATAACCATTCACTGGCGTCAAAATAGACAACCATACACAGGCGTCATAATAGACAACCTTACACAGGCATCATACTAGATAACCATTAATTGGCGTCAAAATAGACAACCATACACAGGCGTCATAATAGACAACCGTACACAAGCATCATACAAGATAACCATTAATTGGCACCAAAATGGACAAACATACATAGGCGTCATATTAGACAACCTATTGCATTTAGGAGTCATCAAAGACATCCTCATCGCATTAAAGACATTCCGAACAATAACTTGGCTATGATGTGTCAGTAACAGTACAATCATCGTCATAATAATATTCTACCACAATAACAATATTCTACCACATTTACACAGTGCCATCTAGTCCCAAATTAAGCAATTATATTTGCTTGTGTTACGGGCACCAAACAACTGATATAGTACTTAAATACATCAGTCAGTCAGTAGGCAGTCATCATTGAAGGCAAACAGAAACTAGACATTCAGGCATTTTTCTTAGAAAACCAATGGCACATTAGTAAAAATCTAAAATATACCACATAAAATTAAACAATTATCTCAGTTACTTTGTATTAGGTTACCCAACTCCATAAAGTTGTAAATTAACTTGAAATCAAGGTAAGTAATTAAATTAGGCAGTACGTAATAACAATCCTGACACAAAACTTGAGAAATATAACATAGCATCACGCCTTTCCCTTCTTCTTCTTATCGTGTGGGTTTGAGGCAGACCCTGGTGTTGCAATTTATCAAGTCGCCGAGAAGGCTTCCAACTTGACTTAACGACTACCACATTATGTGGTAACCATGACCAACGGGTTTACGTGCCTTCCGAAGCACGGAGACGCTCGAGAATGAAATTGCCACAAACGGTCTCCCATCATGGACTGACCCTGGTGAGTGTTACTTAAACTCGTTGATCGTAACGAACATCTCAGTACCACAATGCTACGAGAGTCTGCAACGCCTTTCCCTGAAGAGGCTAGCAGGGGTGCATTACACACACATTTGGCCGTCACATGAAACAGGGGTGAGCCTTCCAACTGGAAACATTTATTTTCCAAACTCTGAAAAGCCCAATAGCATTTTTACCCAAACCGGGAATCGAACCCGGGACCCCTTGTACAGCAGTCGTATATACTTTCTGCTGCTTCACTGCGACAGTTACAATATGAGAAAGCCATTGAAAATTAAATTAAATCAATAGCACTTTAAAAGTCAGCAATTAACTTCGATTTTCTCATTATCTATGCTCATTAAATCAAAATATTATTTACAAACGCATAAAACAATAATTCAAAAATGGTCAATAACCAATACATTTTTAAGTTCCTCATTCATTCAAAGTAGTTATTGTTGATGAAACTCACAACAATATTTTTGTTACTTTTCGTCGTACTAATGATAATTATGAGTAACCAAAACTGTCATAGCTATACCTATTAAAACAGGAAATAGCCTAATACTAAAAAAACAATTATAAACAACATTTTTTTAAGTTGTAAATAAAATTGTTTGGTACTTCATTCTCTATTTAATTTTACTATTTGCGTAATAGTTGTTTTAATACACAAAGTATAGAAACATTCTCAGAAACTCTTTTAAATAAAAGTTTAATGTAAACTACAAAATGCAATAATTATTGTTAAACCATACCGAAGTGAATCTAAAGAAATACTTTCTTTAGATAAAAAAATAAATAATAATAATAATATGAGCTCCAATTTAATGCTGAAGTTACAACTCTATCTGAAATATTATTTTAGCGGGAAAAGTTGTAAATGTCAATTTCTTAAAAGTGAAAATAAGAATTATTAGAAAATGTAACAACAACTTTTGCACTTGCCAATTGAATTTACAGCAAAGCTTTTTAAAGCTACTCTAAGTCTTAATCCTCATATTACAGTACCAAGTTTGAGATCATATAAAGCGTCAATTAATTTTATTAAGGTAAACACACATACTAATTGTTGTCAGCGGCAATATTGACATTAATTTCTATTTTAGACTAAATATTAACCGCTACATTTAGAGGTTTAAATATTTCTTAGTAGGTATTTATCTTTCTCTAGTTAGAGGAGAGGACACCCGAGCCCAGCAACGGGACCAAATAGGTTGCTGATAAGTGATGATGAGCTATTTATAAAAATTACTTTGCTTCGCAAAAATCAAGTAAAGTCAGCGAGCAATCATGTAAAATTTTGCGGTAATGCAATATTATTATTAAACCATAAAAAAATCAAATGAAATAACAAAACTTGTCTCCATATGGGCTAGAGAACAATTCAAATAATCAACCTTGTGGTGTGATACAATCAAACGATTTTACCACAAAGCTTTCCTTTGATTATCATTTTACAAAATGTTTACTTAGGTAATTCGTTCATTAAAACATCAATAATTTAAGGAACATTCAGCCTCAAAATAATAACGAAATAAAAGTACATCACCGGATCATCACAAAACATCGGAGACAGTTCGTACTCCATCCACAAGATTCCACTTGTTTAGCAGTAGGTTTACTGCTCGGCAACTGGTTACTAGCAGGTCCGCTTGAAGGTCTCGAGGTCCACCACTCGTATCTCCTGGACGCTTTACACCGTGGAGTGATGTGGCACAACTCCCCGAAGCAATAGCAGATTTTCTTATGGGCTGGCCTTTACGAAGAACTTGTCGATGCAGAATGTGTTACTTCAACAATTTTAAACCTTATGACAGAAAACACAGATTAAAGTACTTGTTCGTATGTTTATAAAAATAATAGTGCGAGTCAGATGAAGACTGTGATTTGCTTCAAGACAAGACACTCAGTTCTTGTTGTACCATAGACCCAGTTAACAATTCAATAGTAAATGCAAATTAATAATGAATCGAATTTAAAAACAGTTGTAATTGCAATAAATCCAACTGTCGGTGTTTCCATTTGGACTTTAAGGAAGTACCTAGTTAATCGATTAGTATGAACAGCTAAGGAAACTTTGTCTCTTGGTTCCTTATTATAAAGTAACAGTTTCAGAAATATAAAACACTTTGAAATCTATCTAAATAACATCCGCGTAAGATACTTGAGCAAGCCATGTACCACTAAAGCAATGACTAATTGCAATAATAAGTTTAATCCAACAAGCAAACGTTAAAAGAGACAACCCACGGATGTGTGCTAGACTCAGTTATATCAGTATTGTGACAAGAGTAACAGAGACACATAAGTTTAAGATATTCTCATAACTTTGAATTATAGTGCCTTATTATTCCGGTTCTATAATTTTTATAATGCTCGCCATGGGTCATCAGTCTGTGTATAGTTATGTTTCAGACTGGATCAGATCAGCTCTGATCCCACTTCTGATGTAGAATCAGAATAGTGTGGATGGTCAGGATGGTGAGAATAAATAGAATTAAATAAGATGAGAACATAAAATCAGACATCTCTCTTTAGTGGGCGTTAAATAATAATAAATATGGATTTCTAAATTAACAAACAACAATTGATATAATAGTGGCTTAATACAAACAATATAGACAAAGGAACCTGTGCGTACAATATTAATAATAATTAATTTATCAGCATTAATAGAGGTCAGGCATAAAATGTAGTACAAACTATGTTACTAACATTAGAGGTCAATTATTGGTATACAAACTATTTTAAGTTACAAATAATGGAGGTCAGTATCTTGGCCGACATTATATTCTCTTTGGCCGACACCTCCGATACACAGATAATAATTATGTTAAAATAATTAGAAGTTAGAGTACCTGGTCAGACAGCCTATATGGGCGTCACATACCGTACTGTGGTGAAATACATTACCTATGCCAAAGCGATCGCAAAGCAATCTAGCTAAGGCAAATATACAGACCATGGGTTAGAGTCTGTACCGAATAGTCCCTAACGAACACAAACAGACGAGCCGTTATAGTTCGTACAGTGGCATACACCACCCAAAACCTAAGCGATCGCAGAGCAATCTAGCTAAGGCGAATATACAGACCATAGGTTAGAGTCTGTACCGAATAATCCCTAACGAACACAAACAGACGAGCCGTTCAGTTCGTACAATGGCGAAAGCCATCCAATCATCCGAACCTTCACTGAACCAACCGGCCAGGCAGGGTAGCCCTTGAACCGTAGATAAGAACAGCTGAAGTAGGAGAATAAACCGACAGTTCTGTCGGGAGCGGGGAGCTCTATGAGTCTTTCACAAGGATCGACTGGCGGCAAAATCAAATGTATGGGGTTTATATACCCACCGAGTTCCCGCCAAACAACTCTGTCCATTGGCGCCAGGAAATGGGCGCCAAAGCGTTTACTCAAAACATAACTATTATCAAAATAGATCTTAAATCTAATAAGATACACATTGTAAATTCATTAAATAATCCAATAATAATTATCATTAACTAATAACAAAGATTAGAATGATATTAATAATCTTTACAATAAAAGTTGTGATATTCAAACATGTCCCGCCAATAAATTTTACAAAAACATAATTTTATCATAAAATGCTATGAATCACATTTGTATGCACATAAACAATCATCTTTTAATTAATTAGGCATCATTCAATAGTTATATCACATAAATAGACAATTATTAACAATAATTGAAAATTCCAGTACTTAACCTCAATATTGTATTTACAAATTTAATCATCTCCGACATATATATACTTTTACTGTTGACAATCCGAACTTAGCTGTACGAAACCGGTCGCGTCGTCCAGTAATCTTCAGCGTGTGCGAATCGTATGATTTTTAGTCAGTGTGTGGTTTGAAGTGCCGTGAATCAAACGTTTCCGCACGAAGTAACGCTTACGACGAACAAGTGAATGAACCGAGTGAATAATTTTTATAAAAACTATTATGTACGTTCACGTTTAAAAATCAAAAAAGTGAGTAAAAACTTCTTTGTATTTTTTTTTTGTTTTTTTTTTGTTGCATGCGGCAGGGCGTTGTTTATTTTTTATTTCTGTTTTGAATCGTGTTTGATTTTGTTTCGTATTCGCGCTGCGATTCTTAATTTTAAGGCACCAAAATAATTTGAATGGCTTTTTGTAAATTATTAAAATGACAACCAGTAAATATTATAGTAAAATTAATTTTGTTTTGGGTATCACAGTCCCTTTTCGAATAATTTATAATTTTTATTAAAGATTATTAACTCTCTAAATAGTATAAGTATATACCAAAATCGCTTTCGTTGTCTGTCTGTATATTCGCTAACACCTCCTAAACCACTGAACCGATTTTGATGTAGCTGTCACCATCAGCACAATTTTATACATTAGGTATACCCGCGGGTGAAGTCGCAGGCTGAAGCAATTTAGATTTTATGTAAGTAAAAAGTAATTTACATAAAATTTACATATAAGTATTTACTTAAAGAACAATACCGCTCGATGTTTGTTGTGTAAATGAGTGTTAATTAATACACTCATTTACACAACAAACATCGGGAAGAGCTAATGTATATCATAATTGATATACATTAGCTCTTCCCCTCACTACTGAGACTCCATTTCACTCGAGACATGAGACTTATATTGATAGTGATCCACGGATAGTAGTTCTAATTCTAGCTACGTTGGCGGTACTTTTTATCCGTGAATTCTGTTTGCAAAGACTTCCGCAAGTCGGCGACATATAATTAATTTCCTAGGTATTTAAAAAAAAAGTTTCTTAATTAAACAGCTGGTGGTAATAGATCCCTCATTTTCTTATAAGCTTCCGTGGCAGTGGTTAGTGACCCTGACTTCTGAGACAGAGTGGGTTCACAATATTCTTTGTTCTGTTTCTAGGTGTAATGTATTTATAATAGTTATGTATGTATTTACAACAAAAAAAAAACAATTAAGTATCATACCAGTTGTCTAGTATCCATATTACAAGCATTAGCTTAGTTTAGGACTAGATGGCGCTGTGTGTGAATGTCCAAACATTTTTATGTATTATTCTATTGTATTTGTTTTTTAATTGCTAATATAACACTCAACCCGTTTGAAAATCGAACCTACACAACTGCAGTTGCAATGGCAAGTTAAACCACTAGGTTTTCCGCGGATCTACATAAGAAATTTATGCTAAGAGTACGTTACTTTAAACAGTCATTTCTCAATAACTACAAATCCGATTTCGATAAAACTTTAACTATACGATAGCTCGTTTATCGAGCTATATAAGGCTGTATATGTTCACGCTATGATAAATAGCAAATAACAACATAGCTTAATAACAAAATAAAATTATTATCTTAAGTTATAATTCACGTATCTTTATAGTGGGTTACAATATCTGTGCAACCTGAACTCAATAAAACTATCTCGGGTCATGTGTCGGTAGATAAGCAGATATTGTTACAAGTGTATTTGATTAATGACCTCAGATTAATTGGCTCCATATGCTTTAATTTTTTTGCGCATTTTTTTTTTCTTTTTCTTTTTAAAAAGACAACGCCCGCTCTAGGGAACAATCCCTGTGTAGCGGGGAGCTTTACAAACATGGAACTAACGGACACAAATCATTCATTCATTAAATTGTAACAAAACCATTGGATTTGTTTGCCCACTAGAATGACTGGCTGTAGGCAATAACATATTATAAGTTCTAGTAACGTAATTGTGTCTCCAATTTCCTGCTTTTTTAAACCAACTCATAACATAACATAGCATAACGCCTTTTTCCCCGGGGTAGGCAGTGGTGTTTCATACCCACATTTCGCCAGCTATGTTCGGTCCCATGAAATAAGGGGCGAGCCTATTGTCATCAAGCGGGAACATTAAATTTGTTTACGAAACTCCGGGAAAATCTCATTACCTACTGGAATTTCATGATAGAAAAGCCCAATACCATTTTCACCTATCTAGGGTGAAAATTGTATTCACCTGAAATGTAGATTTGCCCGTAAATATCCGATTAATCGATATTTTCTAGTTACTTGTAATTGACAAATATCGATTACGCCGGCAAAATTATCACCTATCAATTTGCCAATCTTTGCGAAAATAAAACTTTGATATGTAACAATTGCCAATCTCATCACCGTTAAGTACTCCGATCTCTATACCGACTGTCATCACCATAGAACAGACATACATCACATTTTATCACTTGAGTTAGCTCTACTACACTTAGTTCTACTTGATGTCTCATACATTGAAAACAGTGAAAGTAGTATCAATTTGTAAATCTAAGCAACCAACTTCTTTCTTTGTGGCATTATAATTCTAATTAAAATTGATGAAAGATCCGACAAGATGAACACCACATGATATTTGGGATTTTCCAGCATGCGTTTATCATATTTAAAACTTAGGTAGAGTGCCAATGAACAGGTAATTGTAAGCTTCTGTTGACTAATTGACTTGCGAATTAAAATAATATTGGTCTCTATTTAAATTAAATGTAAATAAGTAGCACATTCATGTGTTCAGATAAGTGGGTTTCACAGTTTTTATCAATAGTTTATCAACCCATTAACGTTCCACCAAGGTAAATACTGCTATTTAAATATTTATAATTAACAAAAAAAGCCAGCAAAAAATACGTACTAATTGAAAACTTAGCTCATTATTAAGGTAAGAAGGTGTGCGTAAGTGCCAACATATTTAATTAAATACTATAGACATAGTCACATACAATACATACATTGTAACAAAAATAACATACTTTGCTAAACTAAATAAATTTGAAAACAAAAAAGAAAGAACCTTTTTATTTCTATCAAACAGTAATTGCCAGAAGTAGTAGTCTCTAATCTTAAGAACCACCGAATCGAATTGAAAAAATATCTTTGTGTTGCCAAGCCCATGTATAAAGGAAGGCAATAGGCTATATAAGCACGATGCCATGACCAATAAGAGCTAAGTAGTGGCAAAACAAAGATCCAAGTTCAGAAACATTAGTCATGTGATTTTAACCTTTAAAATCCGGTCAAGTCGTTATAATTCTTACGAAATATTTACTGTTTTGAATACAATGCATTTTGTTCTAGTACTGTAAGCAGTTAAGTAATACTTATAAACAAAACAATTTAAGTTAGATTACATTTAAAGAATAAGAATAAAATCTTCGTTTTTCTAGAATTTTATAACCGGTTGGTCCATTGAATTAGTGTTTTGAAGAATTTTGCTAGCGATAGATTTTACTATAATAGCAATAATATGATCTGGCGGATAAGCGTCTTTATTTAAATATAGATTAATTTTGTATCTCAAAGCAACGCATAATTTGAAAACATCTTTTAATTTGGCGACTCTCATTGTTGTGTTGCAGCCAATTCTTTGTTTTTGGCAACTTTCAAATAATACGATTGAATTATATTGAATCTAATTATAATTTCGGTTGGGAATGTAATAATAATGTGGCAATATCAATAAAACTAACGAGAGATGTAAACAAAGGAATTCATCAGCTTTATAATTTTTTATCTCAATAATTTTTCAACGTATCGACGTATTTTAAAGGTCAGTAGAATCGTAATAGACAGGGGCTTTAAATAAAGGCATAATACTGACAACATATTTATAGTGAAAAAATTTTTTTACATAACCTGTGATACTGGTTACTCACTCGGAAATCGAGTATGCCAACCGGCCCCCTGATTCTGACTCTTCGGATTGCTCCCGGATCGTAAACTTTTTCGAATCTTAGTAGGTACAATGTATTTTTATTTAATGTTAGAAAATAGTCTACCGTATAGAAAATTAAAAAATGATTAATTTAAGATTTTTTCCTACAACCATCTATTTCTTTAACATTATGTTTTTTAACTTTGATTAAACTGACATTTTTGGCCGAAAATTTTCCGACAGCTCAGAATCAGGGGGTTGGTTTTGGTTTCTTTAGGGAACCATGGAAAGTTGCCCACTCGCCCTGATGTCGAATATTTGATTCGATTTTTTCATCGAGCCTATGAATCGTCCTTTTATATATTTCGAACACGAGATTTTCCCGTATAGACATTTAGTATGTACGTCCAGGAAAATCTGAGGCTGAACCATACTTAAGTTTAATAAATACGACTGATGACACATTTATCTCGAGATAACCGGTAAATGGGAAACAATGGCCACGTGTCTACAAAAGGCATTTAAGAATCACACCTGCATGCATATTTGCACAATGGTATAAACGTTTGTTTCTATCTTTTATGGTAAATTTATAAATACGAGTGAATGTGGGGAAAAGACACAATGCATATTATTATTTGATGAAGTATGGATAACAAAAAATACTTAATTCTTATAATATTATGTTTTTCTACGTACGTTAGGCAGAGATGAATCTATGGCCCTTGGGTGGGGTCGTCGTAGTAATAATATTATAATCCCGCGCTCAATCTGAGCCGCCCGCAAGGGACACAGAACAGAGATAGGTTTTTGAGGACCTTCACTCTACAGACAAGAAATAGAAATTGAAAATCTTTATTGGTACAAGCATAAGACAAAATAAATGGTAGTACAAAAAAAAACCAGCCAAGTGCGAATCGGACTTGCGCACCGGGGGTTCCGTAAATTATGCAATTTTTTACTGTTTTCTTTTGCTATTGAAATGTAAGATATTCGTTGGTAAAGTGATAGATATATGACATATCCTCCTTCAAACGAGGTTTAAAGAGAGCTATCCTCTCTAGGTAGGCAGCGGCCTGGCTGTGCCCCTAGCATTGCCAACGTCCATGAGCGGCGGTAACCACTTACCATCAGTATTTGGGCCTTCTGCACGTCTGCCACTTTAGACAATAAAAAAAAAAAGATATAAGTTAGAATAAATATTCACGTTAAGTCACGTAGGCACCGCACCATCTTTATGTAATGTCAGTCCAAAATAAACTCTCACTTAGGAGAGGCCTGCGTCCAGCAGTGGACCGCAATAGGCCGAAATGATGATGATGATGATGATGATTCAATGATATAACATACGAGTAGGTAAATAATTTAGCGGTATATTTTGTACATTAATGTTGCTAATTTAAATTATAAGCTATTTATTCTGCAATAAACTTTGTCATTGAAAGCCAAGTAGATGAAGAAAGAGAAATATAATTCGAAAACAAGAGAGACAAGTGTATAACTGAATGCCAATTGAAATTATTTCGTGTTTACATCGTTAGCGCTCTGAAACAATGTTTTAGATAATAAGATGTTTATTTGTAGAAACAAATTTAACTCAAACTAGCTTTTGCCCCTGGCTTTCCTCGCGTGGTATATCGGTGCAACCTAGGCTATGCTACTCTCTGATCCTCTAGCTATTTTTATCATCATCATCATCAGCAACCCATTAAAGTCCCACTGCTGGGCACGGGTCTCCTCTCCTCTATCTAGAGAGCTGAGAGGGTTTTTTAGGCCATTATCCACACACGCTGGCCCAATGCGGGTTGGTGGATCAGACATACACTTAGAATTTCTCCTAGGTTATGTGGGTTTCCTCACGATGTTTTCCTTCACCGTTAGCAGATGGTAAGTCATATGACTAGTACATATAAATTCCACAAAGTGAAATCCACATTGGTACTGCTGCCTGGTCGGAATCGAACTCAGACCGCGTGTTTAGCACGCCAGTCTCTTATCCATTCAGCCACCATCGCTTTTTCCACCCTTTAGCCACCATCATCATCATTACAACCCATAAATATCCCACTGCTGGGCACGGGTCTCCTCCAAAGAAGGCTATTCTTATGTTATAATCAAATTGCTCCGTTGCTCTATTGCAACGTAACAATTAGAAGGACAAAAAGGCTGATGCGCGTTGCTGACCCTATGTTATAATATATGATATTCTACGGTAAATGCTGACCAT
This sequence comes from Laspeyria flexula, assembly GCA_905147015.1. Lineage (NCBI taxonomy): Eukaryota > Metazoa > Arthropoda > Insecta > Lepidoptera > Erebidae > Laspeyria > Laspeyria flexula. The sequence continues at coordinate 2,347,692 of LR989974.1, forward strand.
CAGGCGGGCCATATGGCTGTTGTTTGAAACGAAAATTGAATTTTTCGTGCCCTAAGCAAAGCGACCACGTTACGTCACAACCAAACAAAATGGAGTCGATATATCCCGACAGTGCACTTCCTTTTCCACCTCGTGTTATGTAGTTGCACGGTATAGTTACATAGTGGTCAGTTCATTATTTATTTATACAAAAGATATATCCGTATTAATTATTTCTCTCTTCCGTGTCATTTGTTCTGATTACTACTTCCTAGAAGAAATGTCCTTTTAAAGCTGTTTGCTTCCTTCGGTTGTAACTTGTCCCTCTGCTCTGTATTTGATGGATGGGCAAGCTTATTTGATTTACTTGAGGGAAATAAAGAAACTGGACTGGAACCTAAGGCTTGCATTATGATGTGTTTAATATCATCATCATCTCAACCCATAAACGTGCACTGCTGGGCACAGGTCTCATCCAAAGAATATGGGCCGACGGATTGGTATAAGGTTTGTTTCGAATTTTTCTCTTCTCGCAGTGCTCTTGTCTGCATAAGGTTACTCCCTTAGTTTACGACATCTACGGGTTGAGATGGGGTAGTGACACTATGTATTCTTAATCCGTCACTACACGGAGGATGTGTTTAGTATAATTTTTACTTATTTAGATTAACCGGTAGTGACGTGTAGCCACTATCTTATTTTAGTCGCCTCGGCTTTGTATGTTCATGTTTCTATAAATATATTTTCAGATTTTATAAATTCTCTAAATATATTTTTATGAATGCGAAAATAACTCTGTCTTTTAATAATTTCACGGCTACTAACTACTATTCAGTGAAAATTCAAGGTCAATTTTATCACAGTTTTAGCTTATCTTATTTCTTTAGTAGGGATTCGTTCCAAAAAAGACTAAAACGGAACTTTAACTTTAACTTTAAATTTATTGGTTTTTCGTTGTCCATCAGGCTTTCTAGTTGCCCGTCCGTCTGTCGAGACTCGATTCTCATGAACGCGTGGGAGGTATCAGGTTGAAATTATTATCAATTTCTCAGATCAATCTACAATCCTTTGGGGCAGTGAAAGAATCAGAAGTAACTAATAAGTAAATGCCGCGCCGGTTCATACGTCGCAATTTAGTGACATATTTCATGGGTTTCATTATTTAATTGGAGCTATTTATTTTAAATGTTTTCAATAAGTACATTGTTTAGGATTAAGGGAAAAAATTTTTTTTGCAATGAAAAATTTTTATGAACCCTTAGTGCACGAGACCTAGGTATTCGCATTTGACCGATATTTTTTTATTTTTTTTATTTTTTTTATTTTTTTTTTTTATAAAAAGACAACGCCCGCACTAGGGAACAAGCCCTGTGTCGCGGGGAGCTTTACAAACATAAAACTAACGGACACAAAGTACACCCAGACTAGAAACAAATATCTATGAATCACACAAATATTTGTCTCGTGTGGGAGTCGAACCCACGTCACCCAACACGGCGATGTAGTGGCGAGGCGACCACTTTAACCACTGCGCCACGGTGACAGTCGTATATTTATAGGAGTTCAACTAGTGTCGATAGAGCAATTGACACTATTCTCCTTCTTTTTGATACTTACATACCTAGAGCTGAGCTATAATTTATAGACATATTCAAGCTCACATAATGAACGTTTGTCAGCATAAACATCAGTCAAGTATGATTGCTGAGTCGAATGTGATGATGTAAGGACATAACGCAATCACCGTATAGAAACTACCTACGTATGTTTTATAATTTTACGTAACTAAATGATGAACGAAACAATTCTTCGCACCGTAATCCTTCTAAAAGCGCGAACTACGATGATAAAAAACCGTCGCGAAAAATTTCACAAATCTGTGAACATTAGGTAGGTACCTACTCGTATACTACAATTGTGAAAATAAATCGTTTACCAATTAAAAATAGCAAATGTGAAATTTAATTTACTTATAATTTGTACTACCTAATAAAATTTTATTTCTCACATTAAAAATAAAAATCGCAACGAATAAATTAAATGCAATTGTGAATTCATTTGTACGTGTGTTGTAAGGAGCAATTTTTTGGAAGCTATTTCATATATAAGAAAGAATTATTATTATAGCCACAATAGGTACAACCAGGCTGTTGTGTTGTGTAACTATGTTATAATCGTGTTTTATCCACGTGCCAAGATATTATTACAATACACAAACCGGTTTTAAAAAACATAAGAAGAAATAAATCTTGTATATCACGTGTAATTTTGACAATATGCTTGAGGATATATGGATGGAGTAGATGGTAAAAATTATTCGTCAACTCGGCTTGAGGTTGAGTTGCCCCGATTCATTTTTTTCATTTGTCAACTCGGTCCAGGTATAAAAGAACAGTTGATAAAGTAACATTTAGTCCATTAATAATAAAAATAAATCCACGAATTTTCTTTTTCGTTCTAAATGTAAGGCTTTAGAACAGCACAGAATAAGCAATAAGTACCTTTAGTGCTAAACGATACGATTTAAGTATTTTAAAAAAGATTGAATATTTTTGTGGCCCGACTTGTCGAAAGAGAAAAAAAATATTAATGATAACAATTTTGAAATTCCACTTTAGCTTACTTCTTCTTCTTATTGTGTGGGCTTGAGGCAGACCCTGGTGTTGGAATTAATCAAGTCGCCCAGAAGGCTTCCAACTTGACTTAACGACTACCACATTAAGTGATAACCGGGACCAACGGCTTTACGTGCCTTCCGAAACACAGAGACGCTCGAGAATGAAATTGCCACAAACGGTCACCCATCATGGACTGACATTGCCGAGTGTTGCTTAACCTCGATGATCGTAACGAATACCTCAGTATCGCAATGCTACGAGCGCCTCTAGCTTACTATACTTCCCATATAATATCATAGCTTAGGCCGAAACGCAGGTAGAAACTAGTTACCCATGTAAACAACAAAAGTCACTGCACGAGCTATTCAGTTACAAACACAGGTAACACAAAGTCCTTTTAAAGCTTATCAATCAATCATTGACCCTTGAGTTACATCGGGCAAAAACCAAACCAGCCTCATCTCACAAAATCTGTTAAATCATTCAAATGTAAACCTTATGACCTTAGTAATAAAGTTTTATGAATATTGATTACCTACATCGTTAAATATTGTGAATATTTATGATTTGAACGACTATTAATAAAACAGCATCGTCTTTGATTTTATATTGAGTTTTGACCAAATCTGAGAAATTAATTATACGTACTCTTTCTGAGGATATAAAAAATACTCCAATACAAAAAAACCTACTTAGTTCGTCTTTGCAACCCCATGGACGCCATGATTGACTGGTGCAGAATGCCTGTGGTAGTTATTTAGTTCAGTTGACACATAAAGGAAAACAAATAGAAAAAGCTAGTCAAATCATCCCGCAGGTCCAGTTTAAACTGAGATCAGTTATCCAAAGAGCCATTTGAGATTAAAATGAAAAACAGTGCTCACTTATCAGGCACATCATCATCCCAAGAATGTCGTAAGAGACCACACGCTCCACCACGCATCGCACACGCGAACGATAGAGGTCCGTTTTAATTCGTCCGTTTTCAAATCATTTTTAATCAAGGCAGAACGCCTTTGCCCAGGAGTGGGATGATTTCAACCCACAAACACTCCACTGCTGGATATGGATCTCCTCCATAGAATGTGGAGGGTATCTATATCTAGCCTCTATGCTAGCCAGACGGGTTGGTAGAGGGTTTGATTCGAATTTTCCTTTTCTCGCAGTGGTTTTATCTGCATTAGGTTACTTTAGTCGCCTTTTACTGGCCTGTTGGTCTAGTGGTTAGTGACCCTGACTGCTAAACCGGAGGTCGTGGGTTCGATCCTACCCAAGATAAATCTTTGTGTCATGTGCATAAAGATTTTTTCTGTCTGTACTTTATCTAGAATATGTATATATTTAAAAAAAAAAAATTTAAGCAGTATATCAGTTGTTTAGTACCCATAACACAAGCAAATATAATTGCTTAATTTGGGACAAGATGGCGCTGTGTAAATGAGGTAGAATATTATATTATTATTATATTATTTACGACACCCACGGGTTGGAATGATGTACTTAGTAACATTATGTATTCTTAATCCGTCACTACACAGATGGCGACACTTTAGTAATGGAGTAATTATATAATGTCTTAAATAATAGTTAGGAACTATTCTAACAGATATTTATTTTACAACAGTTCACGTGTTCCTACATGTATATATATATATAGGTATACATATACCGTACTCCTACCTACTCAATATGTACGAGTAGTTCGAATTTATGACCGTGAAAATTAATGAATCGATAAATATTATTTGAACGATAACAATATTTTATACTTACAACTGCCTCGGTGGCGCAGCGGGAAGTGTATACGACTGCTGTGCAAGAGGTCCCGGGTTCGATTCCCGGGTCGGGTAAAAATGGTATTGGGTTTTTCTATCATGAAATTCCAGTATTAAAATTTTCCCGGAGTTTGGTAAACTAATGTTCCCGGTTGATGACAATAGGCCCTCCCCCTATTTCATGGGACCAAACATAGCTGGCGAAATGTGGGTGTGAAACACCTCTGCCTACCCCTTCGGGGAAAAAGGCGTGATGCTATGTTATATGTTATGTTATGTTACATGTGCCTAACGACAGGAATATAAAAGATTTATTGTTGGTGGACTAGTCTTTTTATAGCTTCGTCTTGTCTAGGCATAGGTATGTAGACATTACAAAAGTGAAAACGATATAAGAAGGCACGTGTTTGTGTCGCTTGTATAAATCAATAGCCGAGCGTGAGGAGAAGATATAGGTACTATACTATTATAATACTGGATATGGTTTAATATTCATCGGATATCCACATTATATTTAACAACCCAATTCTGTGCCGCTTGTTAAATGGCAGGCAAGGCTGCTATAAATATCTACTACTACAAATAATATCTAAATAAATTAAACACTTATGATTACATGAATAGGAAGGACATAGGAAGTATAAAGATTAATTAGTTATCTATTTGTGACCTTGTTCAAACTACATTAAAAATGGTACATTATAATCTACTCTTCGACCCTGCGCTCATTGATGTTTCAGGCGTCCGTAAGCTGCGGTAACCCCACAGAACAGAGATAGGTTTTTTTTTTCATTGTTCTGTGGATAACCCATACACCTCAGAATATGCCCCTTGTTCCCTGTAGTCACGCTGTCCGCAGCCACGGTAGCGGTCGCGGTAACGGCGGGACTGGGTGTGCCTAGCTATCAGTCGAGCCGTAAGTAAGTTTATCACTATTTATAGTGGTATAAAAAAAGTTAATTGATTGGTAGTATCAACTATGCAATCCATCATGCGGATCGCAGTGATACAATACATTGTCCTATGTATCCCTTGACCTTAAATGCAACACTAATTCAATTTACATACTTACATAGGTATAATTTGGACCACCAGAATGAATTAATGGGTAAAATGGACATACATTTTTTAAAATTCCACTTTGGTGGTGAGGTAAAAGTCTAGTAGTAAAAAAATATGAAGGAGCAGCAGAAACGGTTGTCGCGAATGAAACTGCAAGGCAAACTAGTTCTAAATAATTATATTCAAACAATTCGTCAAACAACAATTTATTCCACCATTAAATTATAAGAGAAAGGTGCTAATGCGTGTGAAAAGGATGCAAATATAACAAATCTATAAGTAAAAAGAGGATAGCAGTAGGTCTGCCGTCTGATAAAGTAGGACGTCTAGTGTCGCTGTCGATGTGTCGATGCGCCACTTTCTGCGATTGCGTCAAATAAACAAGTACACTATATTAAAAATAAATTAAATAACCACATCTTTTTTAAAGAACTAGCTTCTTCCAGAGACTTCGTTTGCGTGGTATCCTACCAATCCTATACTACAAATACACAATGATTTTGTTGGTTTGTTATATAAGTCTATGACCTGTAGATACACTACTTTTTCTTAAAATATCAGACAGGCAAGGCCTTTGAAGAAGTTAGAGTCGATATAGGTACCTATAGTCCTAATCCAAGTACCTAGTAAAATAATAAAAAATCTCAAAGTTATAGCCCAACTTTTTGCCAAACCATATTGGTGGCAAAGCTTTGTGACCTGGGCGCTTACTCTGAATTTCGACATTCGATTGGTCGGTTTTGATGTAGCTGTCAAATGTAGGGAAATTAAAATATGGTCGCGAAACATTTGACAGCGAAATCAAAGAGACTAATCGAATGTCGAAATTCAGAGTAAGCCCCCAGGGTCTTAGGACCTCACTCTAGACCGATCACATTTCGATATCATTGTCATGTATTTGAAAATACCACCGATATTAAGATGGTGACCCTTTATACCTAGCTTAACACACTCAACAGTCTCAACACCCAGTCTCTAAAATCAATATTGTACCTGGTAGGGAACATACTAATAAAATTTACTCTTTTTCTTCACAGATGACGCAGCAGCACTGAATTGTATTAAGAAGAATCGAACCCTTGCATCATGACTGAGCGGGGATACGTTACTCCATTCTTGAGACAGGTAGGTCATAGTCATATCACAATAAAAATATACCATTTTAAGCAATAACACGTACCCAGTTTTGAATGTTATGATCTTACGTGAACAAACTTATTTAGTATTTTTGAAGTGAAAACTTGATTCTGTAACTACATCGTGTACTTATTACTTAGTTTTTTGTTAACTCAGCTTATGGTGATGTATCGGCCGCTGTACCACGATAGCGGGAAAAATAATTACGATGATAAATATTTGTAATGATAAATGTTCTATGTGAATATACAGAAAAATCATCACCATCATCATCATCATTTCAACCTATAAACGTCCCACTGCTGGGCACGGGTCTCTACAAAGTTTTTGCAGGGAATTTGGCCAACTATACCACGCTAGCCAGACGGGTTGGTATAGGATTTTGTTTCAAATTTTCCTTTTCTCGCAGTGCTCTTGTCTGCTTAAAGTAAGATCCCTTAGTCGCCTTTTACGAAACCCACGGGTTGAAATGGGGTAGTGACGTTACGAGTACGTATTCTAAATCCGTCACTATACGGACAAATCAGAAAAATGACAATTTCAAACTATTTATCAACCTGGTGATTAGAAACACTTGGTTGATAATAAGCATATTTCTTACGATGATCTGTCCTTCTAGCTGCTGGCTGTCAGCGGCGTGGTGATGTACATGATCGGTACTGGCGCCAACATCGCCTTTCCTGGCGTTCTGCTGGAGCAGCTCAGGGAACCACAGTCAGTACTGCGACTTACTCCAGACCATGAGTCTTGGATAGGTATGTATCTACAATTTTTATTCAATTATATAGTCCGTATAGTATATTTAAAAGATAACGACAAAAATAGACTGTCACCGTGGCGCAGTGGTTAAGGTGGTCGCCTCGCCACTACATCGCCGTGCTGGGTGACGTGGGTTCGATTCCCACACGAGACAAATATTTGTGTGATACATAGATATTTGTTTCTAGTCTGGGTGTACTTTGTGTCCGTTAGTTGCATGTTTGTAAAGCTCCCCGCGACACAGGGCTTGTTCCCTAGTGCGGGCATTGTCTTTTAAAAAAAAAAAAAAAAATATGGCCTATAAATCGGACTCGTATAGTTCGTATTTAACTTCAACATTTTGTGTAGACATTATTTAGGTTCTTGAAAGTTCTACAACCTATAAAAACAGTACGTTTCTTTGTGCCGACCATTATAACACCTTTTATGTATTGTGTCATTTCAAGGGTTAATTAAACACGAAATTCATATGTAGTACCAGGTACAGATACTACATATGAATTTCGTTTGCGTGCTACAAGCTCATTAAAGTAAATGGATCTAGTATCATTCCCTGAGGTACACTGACCAAATATAGCCGAATTATATTGTCTGTATTTTCTAGATATACTTGATTCGTTGAAAATTGGATATATAGTTTCGTGACCAAATTATCTTTGGACTTTTACACAATAGAATACACGATACAAGTACTTTAGTCACGTTATCTCAATCAAACGCTAAGTCTGAACCAACGTAATATAATGGTCACGAGTTCACGACCCTCAATCATGAGGTTTCGCCGAGATAGAACATATTATAGCAAGGCAAATGCACGACCACACGGTTGTGTAAAGATACAGCAATAAGTTCTACCTTTCTAGACCTTTAGGTCTCAGAAATATTGTTTTTGGCTTCAGAATTAGAGATGCAGCCTTAAAGATCTGATCATCTAATTTGAATATTATGTACCTACTTGTAATTTTTTTATATGGGTGAAATGGTAAAAATCTTTAATGTATTTATAATATGTATTGCCGCCTACGTGTATTGTATTATAATAATATATGATTTCACTAAAAATGTGTAATATCTAGTTTCTAAGAGTAATAAAATTCTGTATTAAGGGTTGTATGTACTTGGAATACGTCATACATACGTTATGACGTAAATTATACATTATATGACTCACCCCCTCACAAATAACAGTGGTTTCATGTAATCAGGGATGAATTACGCATTTCTATGTTTTATGTAGAAACTTATATTATGTATGATCCAAACTTGGGTTCTGTATGGAGTATAACGGCCGCGCCGGTCTCAAATTCTGCATTCTAGTATTTCCATAGTAACGCTACGTAAGGAAACAGAGCAATACCTGTATTTGTATTTTTTATATGAACCTAAAATAAAGCTTATTGAATAATATATAATAATAATATAATATTCTACAGCATTCACACAGCGCCATCTAGTCCCACATTAAGCAATTATATTTGCTTGTGTTATGGGTACTAAACAACTGATATACTACTTAATAATCAGATGAACTTGGTGAAATATATTAATATTTATTAAAACAAGTTTATTTAAATTAGATTTTAATAAATTAAAGGATAGCCGGTCGTTTAAACAGGCTTAAATGTTTTTTAACATGTTTGTCACAAATATTTTTAAATTTATTAAAGATCATGTTTTTAAAAACCGTGACTATTGTTTTATAAAGACTCTATAACGTAGCTGTACTAAAATAGTAGGTACAACTGTGAATCTGTGATATGATTGCGATGTCTCACCCCATTCTAAACGATTGGGCGATTTGATAAATTCCATCATCAGGGTCTACCTCAACTTTATTCGATAAGAAGCAGAAGATATCGGTTACTTTACCATTCGGCCACCACCGTTAATAATAATATCGTTCAATTGACCTAACCATGTGTGTATGTCAAACAATTTTATCGTTTTTTTATTGGTAAGATATTGAACACCCTTTGCAATAATATATAAATGATACATATCAATTGAATATTGTTTTGATTCCAATGAATAGCGCATAACAATTACGTTTTAATTATCACCTGTCACGAGACGTGATTGTTATTTTCTATTAGCAACTTAAATATTGCTTGTTGATATTTAAGGATAGCACCTTTATAATATTTTTATAGGTTGCAAATTCCCTGACCATTATTTCGTTTTCTATTCAGGTTCAACTTCTACGGCATTTTTTAAATTAATAGCCAAAATATGGCTATGAAAGTTCAAAACACGAAAAAATCCTGTAAATTTTATATACTTTTTTATTCAAAGAAATACATATAGATAACGCCATCTATTAGGAAGTATAATAAATTATTAGTACAGCTAATTTCTTAATAGATGGCGTTGTTTGGGAATATCCACTTATGTTATTTTAAATAAAAATGACGTAGATTGGGCATTGGGTACTTACTCACAAATATGTTTTTACTCTTAGAAATATATTAATATTACACGTCTAAAAGTAATATACAATAGGTAGGTACGAAAATATTGACAATGGCTAAAATTGCAATTGTTTTTGTTTATTATATCCGTTCTGCGCCACCAAAGGTATCATATCCCACATCGCCACTAACGATAAATCTACTAAACTCAATTTTTCTGTACTTTCCAGCATCAATCCTTGGCTTGGCCTTGATCAGTGGCATCATCGTAGCACCATTCAGCTTACAAAAGTTAGGCAGGAAGCTGACCAACCAACTCAGTACGCTGCCCGCTCTAGGAGGCTGGGCATTACTGGCTACTGCGAAAGGACCTACTGCTTTACTCATCAGTCGATCTTTACAGGTACAATTATGAAAATTTAATAAAACCTTTGCTGTAGTTACACATTTTAGATTTAATAAATACTCAACAAAGAGTTGATCCCGCGGCTGTGGTATTCCGCGTTCAGCGATCTTCCAATTGAGTTACCTATGTGGAAATTGTCGTCACAGAAGCGAGTACTAACTGCTTGGTTTGTTACAGAATATCTATGAACGTCATTCTTTCAGTTGGTGGCGGGTAGACTGTAGTAAATTTAATTGTTTTCATTATTGTTTAACATTTATCTAAGAACTTCTTTTATGAAACACAGAGAAGGATCTTTAAATTCTAAAGTAGCCTGACAGAAAGTGGTTAACACGGCCTAAACTTTTATTTACGATCCAAATGCTTAATGGATTGTAACGGCCTATCGTGGCCTGTTGTCGAGAAGAGGCAATAGATGGAAGGATACAAATCCAAATGTCACACGCATAAATGTGACAGCATCGATTAATATATTAAAGTTTTTTATAGGTTTGTTAAACACGAGAATATTTTCTATAGCAATCTGAGCAATTGGTGCCAATATAAATAACGATCTTGGTAACAAACACATTGACCCTGTATTGATTCTATATTCATACGCATTTGACATTATTTGTTTACTAACGCCTTGTGACCTATTACGAGGGTGCTTTTTAACTAATTATCTACACAGCGCAGGTTTTTATGGATGCAAAAACCATCCGATGTAGTAATATTGATTTGTCCTTTATTTGTTTTGATTCAGTCAACTACAAATACTACAATCCTAGTTAGATACGAAACAGATATTTAGTTACAATATTATTTGCAAAGACACAATTATCCTTTACATAATACTTTACTTCAAAGTGCACTGAGAGATTTATACTTATCAATAAATTATTTTTTGTAAAGTCCATCCATCAAATACTTAATCAAATCTAAATTTAACCCATCAAAAACAGTTTGAAATATATAAACTTATAAATAACGTTAAATTAATTTATCATTCCAGGGTTTCGGTATGGGCATTCAAGCAGCGGCGGCGCCAGTCTCCATAGCTGAGTATTCTGATCCAAAGCATCGCGGCGCTTTCCTGGCTACCATCGCGTTCTCCTTCGCCACCGGCATGTTAATCGCCCACGTCTTCGGCACCCTGCTCTACTGGAGATCAGCTGCTCTAGCCTGCGGGAGTGTCTACGCTCTATCTCTCCTCCTGATCTCATTAACTCCAGAAACTCCTCCGTACCTCGCATCTATGGGTCGAAATGACGCTTGCAGAAAATCATTCCGCTGGTTCAGAGGCTACGAACAAAACTCCGAAAAAGAACTAGAGATTCTTCTGAATAGTCAGAAGAAAGCTCCAGCTAGGAAAGTGTCAAGATGGAGGACTTACAGAGAAATAATAAGGAAACCGGAATTCTATAAACCAACTACAATCATGATGTTCATGTTTGTTTTGTTCCAAGTGTCTGGCATGACTGTGGTACCTTCGTACACTGTGAGAATGATGAACGAAGTCAGTGGTGGTGTGATAGATCCTAATGTTAGCATGCTGATGGTAGACGTAGTAAGATTCGTCACAGCTGTGCTCTCGTGTGTCGTAGTCAACAAGCTCAACAGACGAACCGTACTCTTCATCGGAATCATCACCAGCGTGGTCTCACTATTTACCACATCTATTCTCCTATACTTGAGAGATTATGGCTACATACCCATTGCATACCACTGGGTGGCTGTTATACCAACTCTCATCTATATCTTTGGTAAAACCTTAGGTATATTGCCAATACCCTGGGCCATCGCAGGAGAGGTATTTCCTCTGGCATACAGAAGTTTAGGCAGTGGAATTTCTGGAATGTTTCTATCAATAATGTTTTTTGTGATAGTAAAAACTGCGCCATTTTCCTTTGATGCTATTGGAGTTAAAGGTACTTTTTGTGTCTACGCTGGTTGTGTAACTGTATGTGGAGTGTTTTTATACTTCTTACTGCCGGAAACTAAAGGGAAGACGTTGTATGAAATTGAATGCCACTTCAGGGGGACAAAAGATGATGCTGAAAGCGTGGAATTACGAGAAAGAGAGAAGATGCTGGAGTTAGGAAAGGTAGAATGTGGATGAAGAAGGACGGGAGACCACAGGATGTGATTTACTGTTATGATGCAGTTACGTTGGGAGGTGAGGAGTAGATTATCTTTGACGTTCAGTGCCACCGCGGTGTTTTCTAGTTCAGAGAATGCTGGCAAAGAAGAACGTGACAATTTATTTGCTTAAATATTTCATGAAAAACCAAACCTTGATTTTAAAAGGAGCGACAGATCCTGAGTGATAAATATAGGAACCAAATTACAAAAAATCATGAGTCTTTTTATTGCTGGATTTTGATAACTCAGTAACGAGTACCGATGTTCCAAGTTTTGGCTCGCTTTTCTTGAGGGTGAAGACTTGACAATTCGTTGACAATAAGGTAATATTATTACCGAGTTTGTGACTTATTACACCTCTGCTGCACCTTTTGAGGAAGAAGCTGTATTAATAATATAATTGCTAGAATTATTATAACAATGAAATAAATGCCAACACTTTGCAAAAGGTTTTTGTTAACGTATAATGTTCGTCACAACCTCGATGTCAACTGCAGTTAGGTAGCCAAAAAATGGCTTATAATTAAAGATCAGACTTCTGTAACGTCTACAGACGCAGGGGCACTGAAAGTATTAATAGATTGAATGAATAAACATAGAACAAAATTAAATCGTTTTATTTACATACTTATTTGAGATTGAATTTTGCAATTCAGTTACATAATTATACTACTTAATATACTAGTTGTAGATTAGTTAAATACTTATTCAAAATTTATGTATGTTTCAATAGATTTTGTAAACCGTTTGACCCGTTTCTCAACTGGCAGCAAGTTTGCGTTCAGTAATGAGTTCCATTTAAAAGTGAAGTTCCACAATAGTAGAAAATAAATAACATATTTAATAACTTTTACATATTCTATACGAAAACGTACCGTCTGCCAATATGTGATATAAATCAAAAATGCGCCTCGTTATAAATTTTCCGTGTATGGGACCTTTAAAGATTCTCTCCGATGTGGGAAGCCGACGATTGAGAATAAGTTATAATATAGGTAGTAATACCTGCACTTAATATTAGTTTATAGTCGATGCATATAACAACACAAATTTTTGAGTATATAATCTGGTTTTAACTACAAATTTACAATATATTTACGTCTCCTCTTCAAAATTAGGATAATATTATTCTTAAACCCTGCCTTACCTATTAGTTAAAAGTTTACTTGACTACTTATCATAACTATAACATTTACAAAAGTAGTATGCTATCTTCTTTTGTATAAGTTACAAAACATTACAATCTTCATCCATCAATCGTCTTATTAGTGATAAGGTGTTGCAGGCGGCCATAGGCTACGGTAACCGCTTACCATCAGGCGGACCGTACTTCTTTTGCCACCGTTGTAGTATAAAAAAACATCACCAAACATCTAAACACACTTAAGTAAAATTTCCAGGACTTACATACGTAGCAGTCCTCAATGTCTAAGATTTTTATTATCTTAACTTACTATAGTAAGCTTGCCTTGGCATGAGCATGGCATAGAATTATGTTAATAACTTACAAAAAGAAATATTTGCATGTTTAAACCAAAATGGTCCATGCCTAAATATAAACTCGTCGATATCACTTAAACGAAGTCCTTAGTAGTTAGTACATAATTAAAGAACTATTTCTCCTCATCATTTCAATTTTGCCATTCAAAGGCTCAATCTGCCTAATATCAGTGGGAGATAACCCTCTAAAGCTATCTTCTATCTCCTGAAGAGTCTTGTCTTTTGTTTCTGGTAATAGGAACCAGATTATGCTAAGACAAAAGGCTACAACGCCAGCGTACAAACAGTAAGTCAATGGTAGCCCAATAGCATTAATCAAAACAGGGAAACATTTTAAGGCCACGAAAAAGTTTAAAGACAAACCTAAAATGCTGATGCCACTGCCTAATCCACGATATTCTAATGGGAAAATCTCTCCTGATAACGCGAAAGGTATAGAAGAAATGCCTACAGTTAAAGAAAACATGTAAATGCCAATTAAAAGAAGAGGAATCCATTGACTATCGAATGGCAGAAGATTATTTTGCTTAGCGTAAACATAGCCGCCTTTTCCAACGTAGGATAGAACACAGATAAGTCCAGTGCTGAACAGTAGCGTTCTTCTTTTCATCGTCTTCATTAAGTAGACAGCCAGGAGGTTGCACACCAGTCTCTCTACGTCCAACGCCACCATGATCACCTTCGCGTTCGCTTCAGGGCCCACAACTTGCTTAATAATATCCGTGGCATAAGAACTTATTACATTAATCCCAGCAAATTGGAACATTACGTATAAAAACACCATGATAGTAATAGGCTTATAAAACTCCGGCTTCTTAATAGTACGTCTGAAGTATCTGCAGAAATGGCTGATTCTTTCTCCGACTGTCAGATGTAGTCCAAGCACGCTAGATTTTCTGGCCATCTTTTGAGCTGCAATCATTTTTTCTAGTTCATCTAGTTGCTGATCGTCGTCACCTCGGAGCCAAATAAAGACTTCTCTAGCCTCGTCCATTCTTCCTTTAGCTATCAACCAAGATGGGGATTCAGGAGTGTAGATGATGAGTAGACAACTGAAGAAGGTGATGAATGAGCAGATCAATGCACTTTGTTGCCAACTGAAAAACGTGCCTAAAGAATGGCAAAATAGTACTCCAATGGTGAGTGATAGAGAGACAAATGTTAGGAATGCTCCTCTGTTCTTTGGATCTGTCATTTCCCCTATTATGATGGACCCGAGAGGTCCCAACATACCCATGGCAACACCTTGGAGGTACCTCGCTATAATTAGACCAGCTACTCCATTGACGAGAAGAGTTAAGAACCATCCCACTAGAACTGGTAGAATTGTCATCAAATGTGATTTTTTTCTTCCCACGATGTCCATTACAGGTGTAATGATGATATTGCCAGTGATTAACGCAAATCCAATGATGGAAGCTGGAATAAAATAAAATACATTATTTTAACTTGTTCATAAAAATACCAAAATAATAAAAAATGTCGATATGTAAGTAAATTGTCTAGTACGTTACGAGAGAATATTAGTTGTAAGGAACTATGAATACAGTTTACTTTTAATTTACAAAATATCAGCCTATTTTATTTATTTACAAAATATAACACTAGAGAACGCTTCATATTTTATTCTACAGTTTTATCTCATTTATACATCAAGATATAATATATTATAAATAAATGTATTTTGATTGGTAGATTAACTTCAATGACATTGTTTTATTTTTAATCAATTTTATCTGTTGATACCTACATACCACACACATTATATACAAATATTTTAGGCCTATTGTATCAAATCAAATAACATCAATGCACAAATAAACTAGTCACGACATCTATACATCACATCGTTTTTTCAACAACGAATAGTTTTATCAAGTTGGTACACAGATGTCACTGTAATAAATTTCGTACACGCGGATTTTTTGTCACGTTTTTTTATTGTGTAGAATTAAATACATGTAACCAAATCTTACCTATCCATGACTCCTGGCTGGGTGTGGCGTGTATATGAGACTCAGGTAGACGAAGGCTTGGGATCAAAATGGCTGCGAATCCAATAACGCAGCCGTGTGCTATGATGTTTGTAGACACGCTTGCCGTTACAAAGAACTGGAAAAGATACAAATAAATTATTATTATTAAAAAATTAAAAAATAATGTTAACTAGCTTCCGACCGCGGCTTCGCTCCGTGGTAAGGCCATGTGCTATTACAGACTATCGAAATCGATCTGCGTGCCAAATTGCATACAGATGCCTTCAGCAGTTCTCGCGTAATTGAGTTACAAACACCCATCCAAGTATCAATCTATCCATCCATCCTAACTTTAGGAACGGTATGTATCTATTGTTTGAGGAATTATGCTCAAATTGAAAATACAACGAAAAGTTCATGCTTCTATCTCAATATTGCTAATTCGCAACAAAAAAAAACAATGATTTTATCTAATATTGATTCATATCACATCACTAAAGCAATTAATTAACCTTAACCGAATTTCTAAAGGTGAAGTTCTGCGTTCAAGTGCACTCGATAACATACATATTATCATAGATTAAAATGATAACAGGTACCTAGGTTTTTTGTGTTTAATGAAAGCAAGGAGACCGTAGCCTGTCACTCAAGCACACAACGCAATTATCGCATGCGACTTACTGCCATACGTTAAAATTTAACTTTAAAATTTATTTAGTAAAAACATGTAATACGTGTAATTCTAAACGCCTAAAGACGATTATTCAATAAAAAAAATTGTGTTAATGACAGATATTGCTAATTGACGTCTCTGAGTGCGGCAGATAATTGTATTTTTTTTTTTGAGAAATCGCAAAATATCCTGCTTCGAGGACTCATCCTACTTATTGACGCATAAAATTAATGAGGTTGTAATTACATGTTTTATTCTTCTTCTTATCGTGTGGGCTTGAGGCAGACCCAGGTGTTTGAATTTCTCAAGTCGCCCATAAGGCTTGACTTGGCTAAACTTGACTTAACGACTACCACATTAAATGGTAACCGGGACCAACGGCTTTACCGCGATAGAGACGCTCGATAATGAAATTGCCACAAACAGTCACCCATCATTGACTGACCTTGCCGAACGTTGCTTAACTTCGATGATCATAACGAACATCTGAGTACCACAAAGTTACGAAAGCCTCATGTTTTATTAAATTTTGTGCAGTCGTTTCAAGCTCTTGTCGTTGGGTGTGCTAGAAAGAAAGAGACTAGGTACGTCTTCTTTTTTGTAGTCAAAGATATAATAGACAGTAAATATTGGCACAAAGAAACAATAAAATCAATAACGTATCGCTCTCAAGTGACAAAACAAACACTTAATTATCACAAATCATATAAATAGATATATTCTTTACACTTCTTATAACAACACGTCAGATACTCGTAATGCCGAGCCGTAAAAAATATGACTGACAACAATAAGTACTAAGTTAATATTTGATCACACATAAACGTATGAAGTAATCAATCTCTTTGAGTTATCTCTAACTTTAACTACGCGATTATCTACGTATATACATAATTGTATACCTATATACTTAGGTATAGTACTTACTTAGAAGAGTTTTAACTGTTATTGTACTTGTATTTACATAAAATATAATATGTAATGGGTATCGCCGCTGTGTAATCATTGCACGAAGTTTATTTGGTTTAAGTTATTACCAATACTTATATAAAATTAAAAACTGATTAGGAAATATTCGATTTATTCTACGTAACCATCTATTTTTTAACTTTAAATTCTAAACTGACATTTCCGGCCGAAAACTTTCCGACAGCTCAGAATCAGCCCCCTGATTCTGACTCGTCGGATTGCTCCCGGATCGTAAACTTTTACGAATCTTAGTACGACGTATAATTACGGCTTAAGTTATTTAATGTTAGAAAATAGTCTACCGTAGAAAATTAAAATCTGATTAATTTAAGGTTTTTTCCTACAACCATTTATTTCTTTAACATTATGTTTTTTAACTTTAATTACACTGACATTGAGCTAGAATAGAATCAGGGGGCAGGGCTCACTTTTAACAAAGTTAAAATCCTACTTCTGAATGATGATAAATAAAAACATCTGTCTCTGGTAAACCAGGATGTGTAAGATATTAAATCGATGTTAAGAGTATAGAATTTCACACTTTAGGTCCTAAAGAGTCCAAAACTTCCCTAAAGTTTAGGAGGCGAAAGTATTGCCTAAATCCACACTCTCACTAGTGATTATGTCACTCGTGCACACGAAGAAATGAAATGACTTTAATGTCACTCAGCCTCACTCAGGTATCAAGATGTAACATGCATGCATCTTTATACATGATTAGAACAGACCATCCAAATCACAGTGACAAAACAATCACAGTGACAACACTGACCAGTGCGGGCAGTTCGACGGCTAATATTTCTAGGAAGAACAATATTACCTAGGTACCTAATTAGTGTTAGAAACGTGCTTGTAACTACGGTTTATCTTGTTTTTGTTTATTTAACAACACCTTATAATTAAGAAACTTTATATAAGAAGTTATCTTTAGCCGGAGCTATTTAAAGATGATTCGCGAGATTCCATGATAAGATTATACTAAATTTCGTAACAACTTTTACATTAGACAAGAAAATATTCTGTTTAACCTTGCTCTCTAGAGATTATAATATATTACATAAATTATACTATAATATTATACTAATGTTTTAATGACATGTATCATCATTATGAAGCGTGTATAATTGATTTATTTTACATTATTAATAATAATTGCGTCTGGATATTTCTTATCTGCTGCACTTCATCACCCCCGTACATTACATGACTCAGATATTATGCTTTTCTTTATAATATAAATAATTATATCTTACTATCTATAATATTATTATAAAGCTAACTAATTTGTTTGTTTGGTTGAACGCTACGATCTCAGGACCTTCAGGACGCTCGTTTCATACAATCGGTCTGATTTGAAAAAATCTTAGTTTGGATAGTCCATTTAACGAGGAGGTTATGGGCTATTTAGCATCACGCTACGGCCAATAGGCGCTGAGTAGTAGCCAAATAAAGAACGACGAGAGCAAAGCCCCCCGAAGCGACTTTTAGTCTTACTATAATATTATTATTATAACTGCGAAAGTTAGGATATGGATAGATGTTTGTTACTCAAACGCCAGACCGGCTGAAGGAATATGTATGAAATTTGGCACACAGGCAGATTATAGTGTGGAATAACGCATAGGCTACTTCTTTACAGTACGATAGAATAAATAACTGTACTAACGTAACTGTACTGACAGAACAACCCAATACAAATTATACCCGACCAGGGAATCGAATGTTTTACTTTAGTGATGCAGTCGTTATACACTCTCGCTTTTTTAGGAATATTATAATAGAGAACTAGAATAGAAGTGTTGGCTAGTAGTCTAGTACCTACATGCCTATAGATAATTATATAGGTACCTATGTATTTAGGTCACGACCTTTTTGGATTATGATCACATTAAGTTTATCTGTATAGAATTATGATACCTACGAATTTGTTCATTTTTCTATCTAAAGTCTCATTTGTGTATACATATTCATCATCATCATCATCATCATTTCAGCCTATTGCAGTCCACTGCTGGACGTAGGCCTCTCCTAACACGCGCCATAGCACTCTGTCCTCCGCCTTCCGCATCCAGTCAGACCCAGCGACCTTTTACATATTAGGTACATAGATTTTATTATTTATTATTGAAAGAACCATGTAATAATAACTAAATGAATTTAATCGGGACTGCACATCCGTTACATAAATAATATATAGGGTTCTAGCAGTTAAAAATCCTGGATTTTGGACATTTGAACACAAAGTTATTTAGTAAAATAAAATATAGGTTTGATAAAACTCAATCAAACTACAATAAAACTCAGCCCGGCTTCTTATTTATAACAAATTCGGAGAAACCCGCTAGGAGGGTGTCCTATTTATCGGCTTTTTTCTCGTTCGTCTGATGTATATTCGGAATGCAAATAAAAAAAATATTCCGGTTCGTCCCACTTTAATTAATTATTTATTGGTGTGACAAATAGGAATATTTTAAATATTTTTTAAATTTGGTAAATAGGCATTCCAAAGGTTAAAGTAAAAAACGTTCCCGTTACGTTGGTCCCAAACTGCTTAGATTTGGGGGATGAACAGAAAAATAATAAAGCTCTACCCGTTGTTGGTCTTATCAGTGGGACAAATGGGAATACACCGCGAGACATTGTATCTTACGTCCAGTTAAAACATGTAAATAGGTACAATATATTTAATATAGGAAAGAGGTAATTGAAGGTATGAATCTGCGTTTCAGTCCAAGATGATTAATAAAAATACCTGATAATAACAAATTTTCTTGTTTTCCTATCAAACTAATAACTAATAACTGTTTGAGGCCTGATTCCTGAGGCAATTGTGTCCAAAACATTAGCCACATTACCGTGGTGAAATACTTTTTTGTTAGAAGGGTTTAGCTGCACTGCTATTTTTAAAATAGGTAAGTACATTGTGAATACTTTGAGGTACTTAATTGACATTTATTTTAGAACAAGTGTACTTATATAAATGTTAAATATTTTCATAACTATATAGCACTGCGAGAAAAGGAAAATTCGAAACAAACCCTGTACCAACCCACCTGGCCAGCGTGGTGTAGTGGGCCAAATTTCCTCAAAAATGTTTGGAGGAGACCCGTGCCCAGCAGTGGGCATTAAATGAGTTGTAATGATAAATTATAATAATTTTATTCACAAAATAAATCGCATATTCATACTCAGACACCCAAAATAATTAATTAAAATAACTCCATACCTGTCTCCAGAACGGCGAATTTTTACTCCCTTTATTTTCGTTTATATCACCCATTTTTCTTTAAAATTAAAAACTGAAAACGTTCAGAAATAATTCATTATTCACAACACAAATTCACACTAGAACACAGACGACTCGTGTCGAACAGTCGAGTGATGAGTGGTAGTTCGTCGTTATCATAATAATGTTTCAAGTATGATATTTAAACGACTACAGATTAGATTATAAGATTTTCATTGTTCATTTTTGATTAATTTTACGTTGTACGGATTTTTAACACTTGTATTTGTTGCTGTTTTATTACTTTATTGTGCTAATATATAAATAATGACGTGTGATGTTGCGAGCTGAGTTTTAAGCGGTTACTACACTACTATATCATTATATAATTTATTTTTTCGTAGGAATGCGTTTTATAGAACAAAATCTGGAGGCAAATAAAAATAATGTGTATTGAACATTGGTTTACAAAAAATTCAGTGTATCACACAATCATGTACGGCAACAAGGTATGAATTTTTTTTAAAGAAATATTTCAAATTACATATTTCTACAAAATGAAATTTTCTTCGTAACAAGGGACACTAATTGAATTGACCAAATAAGTGTTTCTTTTTCTAAAATTGACTGTTGCCATAACTCATTACACCATTCTTGATGAATTCCTATATTTAGGTAGTAATGTTTGTGCCAATTTATATTTAGATGTTCCTCTGTGTGTTGTGTTGTACTTAGGTATTTAGGTGTCAAGGTGTGTTATATAATAAAACAAAAATCGTCTGGCCAGGAACAAGAGAAAATTCTACGTTTGGCACTTGTTTATATTTTAAATCCTAACTCAAAGAGATGGGAAAACTTTTATCACGATGTTTTCCTTTAATGTTAACAGATGGTACCTAAGTCACATGACTATTCATAAAATCCACATTGGTACTGCCTGTCGGAATCGAACTCGGACCGTATGCACGTACGCTGCTCACTTAACCAATGGGCCAGGCCACCTTTGCTTCCAAATTTCCTATACGTTCACTTATTTGCATAATACATTATTATTAAGAATAGGATTATGTGAAGTGTGATACAATCGATCTTAATCACTACTTGTTATATCGGCTACTGACGATACCGAAGTACCGATAACGATACGATACCGAATACGTACACGTGCTTTACGTGCTTACAATGCTTTCTTCAATCGATTTAATTCAATTCATTTATTTCTTAAAACATAGGTTGCAGAGATGGCACAGTGATACAAAATAGTTCTTCTGTCTATGGGTTCAGGCTCAGAATGTCCCTTTCCCAAAATGTCCCTAGGTTTCAAATAGTCCCTTTCCCAAAATGTCCCTTTCCCATAATGTCCCTTTCCCAGAAAGTCCCTTTCCCGAAACGTCCATTTCCCAAAATGCTCCCTTCCCGAAATGTCCCTTTCTTACTTCAGCTATGCGGTTAACCGGGAATATTTAAATAACATAAGCCAAGTAGTCAATTAACTTTTTAATCACATATAATAATTAAAGGATATAAAATATCAAAATGTCGAAAGCAAAAAACATAAATACATCATAATATTAATATATTAATAAAAAATAATATATATATATTAATATATATATAATATATGTGATTAAAAAGTTGATTGACTACTTGGCTTATGTTATTTAAATATTCCCGGTTAACCGCATAGCTGAAGTAAGAAAGGGACATTTTGGGAAAGGGACATTTCGGGAAAGGGACATTCTGGGAAAGGGACATTATGGGAAAGGGACATTTTGGGAAAGGGACTATTTGAAACCTAGGGACATTTTGGGAAAGGGACATTCTGAGCCTGAGCGCTTCTATGTTTCGCCGAGACGGCCTACGAAAATTAAGAATGTCAAATTTATTAAATTAATATCCAATGTTCTAAGTTGTGTTAAATAATAATCAAAATTATATGAAAAAATATAGATTCAATTAGTTAGTATTGTCATTTAAAAATTCATTGATAGAATAGATTAATTTATATAATAATCAAGGCATACTCCGGTGCTTACTTCAGTTTGATACCGTGAAATAAAACGACAAAGTAACATTCGTCGACTCATACACCTGGTATGAAACGACGACTTAATAAGGTCACTATGCGATTCATACCGTTGCATGAACAGCTCGTGGTTTTAATCGATGAAGGACCCTATCTTTTAGGATTTCTTAATTTTTTTTCTGTGACAATAAAACCTTGAATCGCCTACACGTAGAATAAACAGATTATGCAAAATACCGTCCCATTTATTAATATAGACAACTGTTACCAACGTAGATTAAATACTATATGTACGTAATCATATAATCTTTATTATCATCCACACACCCACATATACACAGATGACAGCAGTGACTTGATATGTAAAACACTCTCAATTTCCACACAAGACAAATATTTGTGTGATTCAAAAATATTTGTTTCGTGTGTGTACTTTGTGTGTCAATATTACCTGGCCAGCTTCGCCTCAGCCTCATCTAATAACAAAAAGTGTAACGTCATCAGTCCGTAAACTTTCGTTCTTATCATTATATACCGCTTGCAATATAGTACTCATATTCAGTGATATAAATTCACGAGTTGGTATTGGTACTACACTGCTAGGCACGGGTCCCCTCCAAAAATTCTGGAGGGCATTTGGCCTACTTTACGGTATACCTCGCTGGCCATCGCAGTTTAGGTCCCTTAGTCACATTTTACGACACCCACGGGTTGAAATGGGGTAGTGTCATTATGTATTCTAAATCCGTCACCATACGAACAAGTCACTACAGCGGAAGCTAGTTAAATAATACAAATAAGTTTTAAAAGTCCACAAGCGCCTACTTAATAATGTGTAGCAAGAAAATAGGCAGTGAGTTTTGGTGTGACTACTAACCGTGGCACTAAGTCCAAAACAAACATACTCTTCAGCTTTATAATTCGCCCTAACTATATATATTATAACGTACCATCACCAAATAGCGGATGTTCTTAAGAAAGGACAGATCAGGAGTACCCTAAACCGGTGAGAATGTATGAAAGATTGATGAATGTTGAAGAAGCGAAAGATGTATGGCAGAATAGTAACAGGTGGAAAGATCCTTCCGGGGCGTTATATAGTCTCTGCCTACCCGTCTCTTAAGAAAGAGGCGTGTGATCATATTGTGTTATAAAACATCCTTATTAACAACGCCTGAAGATATTATTGTCGTTTTGTTACATGTTTATAGTTTTATGCCGATTTGGCCGAATTTCAATGACTTGTTTTATTTTATATCCACTACGTTATGTTCCGCGGTTGTAGTAAGAGACTAGTAAGGCACGTCTCCAAAACGGTACATTATTTGTGAATTATAATAATAATTGTGAATCATAGAATATATGTATGAGAAAATGAGTACCAGGGTTATAAAGTTTTGTTGTGTTGTGGTGTACATTTTGCGTGTTGCATTTTCTGCGTTTTGTACATTATGCTCCAGAGGGATTATTTTTGTGTTATCAAAATCCCGATGGTGGCAAGCCAGTGTCAGCAGCCACCGAGATCAGCCATCTTTTGTGTGTATGGGTTTTAGATGAGTGATGACAACAAATGAAAGATATTTTTTTATAATGTTCGTTTATTTAATACTGATCCAACAAATTGATCACAGCTGCAGATAGGGTTCTTATTAGGGTTCACAATAATTCACAGGGTTCTTAAAATTAATATGGCGAAATAAATAAAACTAGACAGGTACATCAGTCTTGGAAAATAATAGTAACAAATCTACAAAGTCCTGAAATGAACTTGCTAGTCTGTTTAATCTACTTCTTCAACTGTGGGGCCGTCGTTTCTGTGGTAGCCTCCGTAGCCACCGGGCATTCCTCCGGGCATGCCTCCAGGCATACCGCCGGGCATTCCTCCGGGCATACCGCCGGGCATTCCTCCGGGCATTCCTCCAGGCATGCCACCTGATTGTCCACCGCTGTGCATCTTGGTCATAAGCGGCGAGCAGACGCGCTGCAGTTCCTTGAGCTTGTGATCGAACTCGTCCTGCTCGGCGAGATTGTTATTGTCGAGCCACTTGAGCGCGTCGTCGCAGGCGGCCCGCGCCGTTCCCTTATCCTGCTCGGACAGCTTGTCCCCGGCCTCGTCTAGCGCCTGCTTCACGCTGAACACGTACGACTCTAGCTGGTTGCGAGCCGCCACGCGCTGCCGCTGCTTCTCGTCTTGTTCTTTGTACTTGTCGGCCTCGGCCAACATACGGTCAATCTCGGCCTGCGACAGACGGCCTTTGTCGTTCTTAATCACGATGTTCTTGCTGCGGCCCGTGCTGTTCTCCTTGGCCGACACGTTGAGGATGCCGTTGGCGTCCAGGTCGAAGGTGACGTCGATCTTGGGCACTCCGCGAGGTGCGGGTGGGATGCCCGTCAAGTCGAAGGTGCCGAGCAGGTTGTTGTCCTTGGTCATGGCGCGCTCGCCTTCGTACACCTGGATGGTGACGGCGGGCTGATTATCAGAGTACGTGGTGAATGTCTGTGTCTGCTTGCACGGGATCTTGCAGTTGCGCTCGACAATCTTGGTCATGACGCCACCGGCTGTCTCAATGCCGAGTGACAGCGGCGCCACGTCCACCAGCAGAACGTCTTGTATCTTCGAGTCCGTCTCGCCGCTCAAGATAGCCGCCTGCACGGCGGCGCCATACGCTACTGCCTCGTCGGGGTTGATGGACAGGTTGAGTTTCTTGCCGCAGAAGAAGTTCTGCAGCAGGTTCTGCACCTTGGGGATGCGCGTGGAGCCTCCAACGAGAACGACGTCGTGGATCTGGCTCTTATCCATCTTGGCGTCCTTGAGCGCCTTCTCGACCGGGTCAAGTGTGCCGCGGAACAGGTCCGAGCACAACTCCTCGAAGCGCGCGCGTGATACGCGTGTGTAGAAGTCGACGCCCTCGTAGAGCGCGTCGATCTCGATGGTGGCTTCTGTGCTGGACGACAACGTGCGCTTGGCGCGCTCGGCCGCCGTCCGCAGGCGGCGCAACGCGCGCGGGTTGTTGCGAAGGTCCTTCCTGTATTTGCGGCGGAACTCGTCCGCGAGGTGGTTCACCAGTCTGTTATCGAAGTCCTCGCCGCCCAGATGCGTGTCGCCTGCGGTGGCACGCACCTCAAACAGCGAGCCCTCGTCGATAGTGAGGATGGATACGTCGAAGGTGCCGCCGCCCAGGTCGAAGATGAGCACGTTGCGCTCGCCCTTCAGGTTCTTGTCTAGGCCGTACGCGAGTGCGGCGGCCGTGGGCTCGTTGATAATGCGCAGCACGTTCAGGCCGGCGATCACTCCCGCGTCCTTGGTGGCCTGTCTCTGCGAGTCGTTGAAGTACGCCGGCACGGTGATCACGGCGTCACGGACACCGGTGCCCAGGTATGCCTCCGCCGTCTCCTTCATTTTCGTTAGCACCATGCTGCTGATCTCTTCCGGTGCGAACCTCTTCGTCTCTCCCTTGAACTCCACTTGAATCTTAGGCTTGCTACAATCGTTGATCACTTTGAAGGGCCAGTGTGTCATGTCCTGTTGGATCTTGGGGTCGTCGAACTTCCTGCCGATGAGTCGTTTGGCGTCGAACACTGTGTTGTTGGGGTTGAGGGCCACCTGGTTCTTGGCCGCGTCGCCTATGAGGCGCTCGGTGTCTGTGAACGCCACATAGGATGGCGTGGTGCGGTTGCCCTGGTCGTTGGCGATGATCTCCACGTTGCCGTGCTGCCACACGCCGACGCATGAGTAGGTTGTTCCAAGATCAATTCCGATAGCTGGCATCTTTAATTCTTCTTTTTTTCCGCTGTGTGCACTAGTAATGCTGAGTAAACTCCGGTTTTCACCGAACTACTTCGTCTGCTTTGCTTCAAGTTTCGAATTATTATGCCTTCCCGCCGAACTCGCAGCGCTTATATACGAATCGGACGTGATTCGAGAAAATTCTACCGTGTGCTAGACACAGCCAATCAGAGGCGAGAATCGGTCGAACATTCTAGAGCGTCACAGCCTGCGGACCAATAGGATCGCGGCATTGGGTGAGAGAGATAGAGCGAAAACATTGACTGTGGGTGGCCACTTTTGAAATTCTCCCGATAGTAAAGGGAAATATAAATAGGTAAAAGAAATAAGTAAAATTGGTCATAGTAATGATTACTTAATTCGTAATATTGTACTTGATAGAACAGAAAACAAATAATCTCAGAAAATATTATTAGACATAGAATAAATGCTAAAACTATAATCATTAAAATCATTGTGATATTCTTGTTAACAATAGTTTTTTAATTAATTGAAAATCAAATATTTATCTACCTATATAGATTGGTATTAATATTTATATTAGTAATTTATCCTATTAGTATCTATGCTAATAATATAAAGCTGTAAGTAGAGTTTGTTTATTTGTTTGGTTGAACGTTAAGATCTTGGGAACTACTACTTGGGTCCGATTTGAAAAATTATTTTAGTGTTGGATAACCCATTTATTGAGGAAGGTTATATATATACTATATAACATCACACTACCGCCAATAAGAGCTGAGCCGTGGCCAAATAAAAGAACAATAAAATGTATTGTGAAACTATACAAAATCTATGTATTCTACTCCCCATTTTTACATAAAATATGTAATAATAGGGACTAGAATATATTATTATATATTTTAAATTATATAATTATTAAAAACGTGCTATATAAAATAATAACACCCTTGGGGTTTGTCAGTAAGAATTAAGTTACTCAGTGATAACGTAGCATTTTACTGGTGAAAGATTTTTTAAGTCGGATGAGTAGTTTGGAAAATTAATTAGGTACTACATCCAAACTCACAAACATCCTTATTTATCATCGTCATTTCAATCTATTGCAGTTCACTTATTGCACAAACATTATCCCTCAAAATATATATTCTATTAATACAGCTAATATTACTAATTAATACAGCTAGCTTACATACAAATTTCGACAAAGAAAAAATATTTAGGTAAATTAAAAATCGGAACTAACAACACCAGGGAGAATTCTAGAACGCACGAGATGGTGTATGTGTGTGTACGTCGTGTATATTGTCACAGAAAAGGTGATATTGTAGGGATGCCAAGTAATAAATATCGTTACTGGACTGTTTTCGATAACATTTCATTTTATTTAGCAATGAAGTATTTTATTATGTTCCAAGAATTCTATAAGTTTGTATGTCTATTTTACTGTTTGTTAAATTGATTTATATTGTATTGTATTTGTATAAGTATATAAATACAATACAATATCTTTCTCATAATTTTGAGCTTTGCTCTTGTCGCTGAAGCAATGGCTATTCTTCTCTATTTTCTGCTGTTTACCCGATTACGGCGGGAAGCCAAAAGGAAGGGTTATGATTTTGGCAGTCTTTGTATGTATGTATGTTTCTATGTTCCATCGTAGTGCCTTAATTACTGAACCTATTGTAATGAATGAGGTGTCAATAGATTCTTAATAAGTAGCCAGGGTGGGCTATATAAATTTTATCAAACCTAACCTAAAAAAATAAACTGAGACAACCATCACGTTTTGTTATCCAAAGAAAGGTATTGGCTTATTTATATATATTATTTTTTTTTCTTTAATTAGACAACGCCCGCACTAGGGAACAAGCCCTGTGTCGCGGGGAGCTTTACAAACATGAAACTAACGGACACAAAGTACACCCAGACTAGAAACAAATATCTATGAATCACACAAATATTTGTCTCGTGTGGGAATCGAACCCACGTCACCCAGCAC
The DNA here is from genome assembly GCA_905147015.1 of Laspeyria flexula. NCBI lineage: Eukaryota > Metazoa > Arthropoda > Insecta > Lepidoptera > Erebidae > Laspeyria > Laspeyria flexula. The sequence goes on from LR989974.1 coordinate 2,376,080, forward strand.
GGCGATGTAGTGGCGAGGCGACCACCTTAACCACTGCGCCACGGTGACAGTATTACAATACAAAAATAATATGTATTTATTATTTTTTTAAAGTACTGCCACATGATACATATGAAAAGTACAACAGTTCAATTATATCTAAATAAATATTCTGAATGCTTCACAATAACGGCGTACATAAGATTTGTATTAACTTTGTACCTAAAAATAGTTTGGAAAGTGCAAGGATCTACAGTGGTTAAAATAGTGGTTAAGTTAAATAATGTCATAAATGAGGGGCAAACATATATTGTTTAAGTCAAAATATGTTCAAAATGCAGTCGTACAGTTCAGTCGTTTCAGTTTTATTGTGTGATTTTGGTGTCTCGGTCTTTCTATACCCTTTCTTAGAATGCAAAGATGTTGATATTGCACGGCTAGTGTATATAATGCCCGGTCGGGAAACCGTAAAAGTATCATCATCATCAGCCCACATCCACCCACTGCTGAGTATAGGCCTCTTCTCTACAGCGCCACTTCTCACGGTCCTGTGCTAGCCGCGTCCAATGAGATCCTATGATCTTGACGATATCGTGTGACCATCGGGCTGGTGGTCTGCCCACTGGCCTGCTAGCTTCTCTAGGCCACCATTCTGTGGCTGCCTTGGTCCACCTTCCGTCATCCCTTCTTGCCAAGGTAAGGTCGTAAAAGTACTAAATAAAAAAATAAAGTTAAAAAAACTATAACCTGACTAATATAATAATAAAAGAAAATGTTTATATAAATTATTAATTAACAAATAATAGTTGTATACACTCTCGCTGTACCAACGAGGCAGTCAATGTCAAATGAAATAAAATACATACAAATTAAGTTATTATTATATATATATGAAAGTTATAAAGTTATTTTTAATTCGTTCTTATAATATTATATCTCAATCAATAAATTTCAATAATTAAAAAAAAAAATTCAGCAACATAATAATTTGCCATTATTAAATTACCACAGCTGGCAACATCGGGGAAGTGTGTGGAACGTACGAGATTCACGTCACTGCAACTGGGACGGGACGTAATAGGCATGCGTCATTCATAATGTGCGAGGGAGTGAGACAGCGATATAGTGCTGTACTCAACTTATAAACAGCTGTTGTATTCATTCCTTGTTTGTGTGTTCAAAAAAACTCGTAAACAAAGTTCGAGAATGGCCTTCGGTATCGTTTCTGTTGTTCTTTCTGGATTTTTCCACCCTACCATTGAATGGTCGAAGTTAGTCGAAACATAACCGATTTTATTTTCTAGAGTAATCGTTTTTGGATCATTGAGTTATTATGTACTACGTAGGTACATAATAACTCAATGTTTTGGATTAACTTTTCGTGAATTAATTACTTGTTTATGAGGGTTCATTTATAGGAATGACAAAGTCGCAATTTAGTGTCATATTTCGTGGTTTTCGATTTTTATTATTTATTCGTACCTAGCTATTTTTTTCAAATGTTTTCAATACATTATTGTTTAGGATTACGTGAACTTGTATTTAAAAGTAAATAAGTACATAAACGTAATGGTTACAGTTATTTTACTATGAAAAAAAGGCCCTGCAGGTTCCAATGTGTTTTGTGGATAAATATAGATACCTACCTACCTAAATACCAAACCACGAAATATGCCACTAAATTGCAACATTGCCATTCCTCTATATGAACTTAGGGCCTCTTTTGTTTCTTTTATATGCCTATTAAAATGATATGCCAATTAATATAAATGAAAAAATTACTTACACTATTTGCAGATGATTGCACCATACTTTTTTCTGGTCCCTATTTAAAATCTCTAGACCATTATTCATTGGCTAACAGTTAATAATTTAAAATTAAACTTTGATAAAACAAAATATATAAATTTCCGACAGCGTCCTATAAATGCAATAAGTAGATGATACAATTACAAATACATAATTACAAAGGTACTTACTAAAATTAATGAAGATACATCTACAAAATTTTTAGGGTTATATTTAGATCCAAAAAAGAACTAAACTTCATATTGATGTAAAAAATCAGTCAGTTTACTTATGGATTATATAAGTTAAAAGACGTTACTAATAAACATACATTATTAACAGCATATTATTATCATGGATATTATGTATTTTCCCAACTTATACGTTATGGAATAATGTTCTGGGGTAACGCGACTTAGGTATTGTCTTTGTGTACGAACGAAATTTAACCTTACCCAAAGACAGTAATGTAAAACATATTTCACCGAATACAAATTATTATCATTACCCTGTATCTACATTTACAAATTAGCTGTATTTATAAAACAAACTTAAACTTACCTAATAAGCGTGAAACGTCACGACATTCCAATAAATTATGTATAGTTCTTAGTAAAACCACTTTAATGCAGAAAGTCATTTTCTGTAGGGCTTCTCACATATACAATAATTTACCAGAATCTATTAGAAACCAACATAATATTAAATTTTTTAAAAGAGATCTACTTAAGTTCCTCACACAAAAATGCTATGAATTCTTGGCGGATGCTTGACTTTGATGTTCTAAGTTTATACATACATAGCCAGTTATAAAATGTAATTATTATTATATTGTATTTTTTGTTATTTTAGTTTAGATTGATCTCAGATTAGAATAGTAAATATTAAAAAAATATCTATCTTGAAGATATAAACAAGTTAAATGAAATAAAGCAGAGACAGCTCAAAAACATCGAATTGGCGAAGATCCAAGAAAAATAAGGAAAAGCAATGCAAAAAAAAAAAATCTGCTTTCTTGGCAGTTTTATGAGTTTTATTTAGAATGTCATAAAAATAAATAATAATATAATAAAATGTCAACATTTCAATGTCAAAATATTAATAAGAAATAACACATAGGTACACAATTTATAGCCATTAACAGATAAAATTAATTAGGTAATAAAAATGTCAGAATAGTCGAATACCTATAATAATAATACCTAATATTAAAATTTCTTATTAAAATTTGTCATCCAAATATTCTTGTAACGATTTTGATAAGTAATAATCATTTTTTAACGCTAAATTTAAATGCATCTCTATTATCTATTTCTAATTAAGTATTTAGGTAAATGGTTATAGAGGCGCGGTGCCATACAAAATAAATGGTTCTGTTTGTTTCAGGAACTTACTTTTTTTTTGTAACGTTGACTTTTATACGCCTCGAACAAAACGCTTGCTCTGAAGAATAGTGTATTATGTCAAAATTACCCAATAGTCAAGTGGTACCCTTCATAAAAAAGGTATAAATAACTAAAAAAATTAAAAATATAACAGTTGTCTTTATGATAAATGATAGATTATAGACTAATCTATGCTATTATAAAAAAAAAACTGTTTATAATATAAAAATATCACAATATTTGTAATTGAAAGATTAATCGCTTCTGAAAAGTATAGTTTTTGAGTTAATACAGTATTCTTGCGAGCAAGCGAAATGTAGGTTATGTTTTACAAAAACAACCACTTCAAAGATGTATAGTCATGGCAGTGTTAGTAATTTAATTTTTTTTAAATAGAGGTGACAAATGGCCCTGACACACTTCTTTTGCGCTTTAAATAGTGACTCTTTATCGGTACTAACTATAGCCCCAAAACATAACACCATACCTCAATAAGGAACCCACATATCCATGATATGCTGCTAATACAGCGGATGTATCAACTGTTTTTGCTAGCATTACAGTGCATAAGACTGCTGACTTAATTTGAGACAGAGTGTTTCCATCTGTGTTTTCCAGTTAAGTTTCCAGTCTATATTTAAGCCTAAGAATTTTGTAGTTTCAATTTGTTAAATTTTTTGTCTTTGATAATTAATATTTATGTACACAGATTTTTATTTCTAAATGTCATGAGTTTTGTTTTATTGAGATTGATTTTTTAATTATTACATGTCAGCCAGTTCAATTAACGTCATCGACTAATTTAGAGAATTCTTTATTTGTAATGACCACAGTGATATCATCAGCAAATAGGATTGTACGATGATTTTTGTTATGCGGGGCAAGTCATTAATATAATTATGATGAATAGAAGAGGTCCTAAACACTGCCCTGCGGCACACCTGTTTGTATTGCCCTGCATTCTGAAGAGTAAATCGTTACTTTTCTACTTTTGGAACAAACTCTTACTATTTGAGTAGATTGCTTTCTGTTATCTAGATATGACTGGCCTGTTGGTCTAGTTGTTAGTGACCCTGACTGCTAAGCCTGAGGTCGTGGGTTCAATTCCCACCCAGGACAAATCTTTGCGTGATGAGCATAAAGGTTTGTTCTGTGTAATATAATAATTCTGTGTGTCTGGGTGTAATTTATCGTAGGACCTAATGGACCGAAGGGTATATAATATGTATGTATTTACAAAAAAAAATGTATTTAAGTAGTATATCAGTTGTTTAGTACCCATAACACAAGCAAATAATATTTGCTTATGTGGTAGAATATTATATTATTATATATGATTTAATTAAATCTTGAGAACTTCCTGGTTAGAAATTAATATTATATTAATATTATTTTGGATTTGACGACATGACTAGTTCTTATAAAGTCCTTTGCCTTACCTGTCTACTTCTTAATCTACCCGTTTTTGGTTGTTTGTAACTATATATATATATACATATCTGTTTCTGACCTATCCTGTATTCGTTTTTGGCGTCATTTTTTTATTCTTGCCATTACAATCATCTCTTTAACCCTATATGTATAATAATACACGTAGTATTACCCCATTTACCGAAGTAAAAGATTTAAGTTTAAGATCATCTTAAGATGAATTTTTATACTTTAGCATCTTCAGCCAGTGTCAGACACACTTAATTCTGTAGTACACTGTTATACCCCTTCGTCCATATTGATAAATAACCACAGTGTAGGTACATACACTTTTGAGTATTGAGAAAAACAAGGATCTGTGGATTATATAGGTAAACGGAACGTGAATTAATAGTGTGGTAAGGGAATATTTGTGAGATTTTACTGAATTAAACAAATTTATTAATCAACTCATGATTTATTGAGAGATCCAACGTAACGAATAATGATACTAAATAAATTAAATATACAAACTCTGGTACACCACATAGTGGCGACAATAAATTACATCAGTCTTGAATTAAAGTAAATAAATCTAAATATCACAAAATCCAGAGGGTAGTTTTATAACTTCCTAGTTTGTTTAATCTACTTCTTCAACTGTGGGGCCGTCGTTCCTTTGGTAACCACCACAGCTGCCGGGCATTCCTCCGGGCATACCGCCGGGCATTCCTCCAGGCATACCGCCGGGCATTCCTCCAGGCATACCGCCGGGCATTCCTCCAGGCATGCCGCCAGATTGTCCAGTGCTATGCATCTTGGTCATGAGCGGCGAGCAGACGCGCTGTAGTTCCTTGAGCTTGTGATCGAACTCGTCCTGCTCGGCGAGGTTGTTGTTGTCGAGCCACTTGAGCGCGTCGTCGCAGGCGGACCGCGCCGTGCCCTTATCCTGCTCGGACAGCTTGTTCCCAGCTTCGTCTAGCGCCTGCTTCACGCTGAACACGTACGACTCTAGCTGGTTGCGAGCCGCCACGCGCTGCCGCTGCTTCTCGTCCTGCTCTTTGTACTTGTCGGCTTCGGCCAACATGCGGTCGATCTCGGCCTGGGACAGGCGACCCTTGTCGTTCTTGATCACGATGTTCTTGCTGCGGCCCGTGCTGTTCTCCTTGGCCGACACGTTGAGAATGCCGTTGGCGTCCAGGTCGAAGGTGACGTCGATCTTGGGCACTCCGCGAGGTGCGGGCGGGATGCCAGTCAGGTCGAAGGTGCCGAGCAGGTTGTTGTCTTTGGTCATGGCGCGCTCGCCTTCGTACACCTGGATGGTGACGGCGGGCTGGTTGTCGGAGTACGTGGTGAAGGTCTGCGTCTGCTTGCATGGGATCTTGCAGTTGCGCTCGACGATCTTGGTCATGACGCCGCCCGCCGTCTCAATGCCGAGCGACAACGGCGCCACATCCACCAGAAGCACATCTTGTATCTTCGAGTCCGTCTCGCCGCTCAAGATAGCCGCCTGCACGGCGGCGCCGTACGCTACTGCCTCGTCAGGGTTGATGGACAGATTGAGTTTCTTGCCGCAGAAGAAGTTCTGCAGCAGATTCTGCACCTTGGGGATGCGCGTGGAGCCGCCGACGAGCACGACGTCGTGAATCTGGCTTTTGTCCATCTTGGCGTCCTTGAGGGCCTTCTCGACCGGGTCGAGCGTGCCACGGAACAGGTCCGAGCATAGCTCCTCGAAGCGCGCGCGTGTCACGCGTGTGTAGAAGTCGGCGCCCTCGTAGAGCGCGTCGATTTCGATGGTGGCTTCGGTGCTGGACGACAACGTGCGCTTGGCGCGCTCAGCCGCCGTGCGCAGGCGGCGCAGTGCGCGTGGGTTGTTGCGAAGGTCCTTCCTATATTTGCGGCGGAACTCGTCCGCGAGGTGGTTCACCAGTCTGTTGTCGAAGTCCTCGCCGCCCAGATGCGTGTCGCCTGCGGTGGCACGCACCTCGAACAGCGAGCCCTCGTCGATAGTGAGGATGGATACGTCGAAGGTGCCGCCGCCCAGGTCGAAGATGAGCACGTTGCGCTCGCCCTTCAGGTTCTTGTCTAGGCCGTACGCGAGCGCGGCGGCCGTGGGCTCGTTGATAATGCGCAGCACGTTCAGGCCGGCGATCACTCCCGCGTCCTTGGTGGCCTGTCTCTGCGAGTCGTTGAAGTACGCCGGCACGGTAATCACGGCGTCACGGACACCGGTGCCCAGGTATGCCTCCGCCGTCTCCTTCATTTTCGTTAGCACCATGCTGCTGATCTCTTCCGGTGCGAACCTCTTCGTCTCTCCCTTGAACTCAACTTGAATCTTAGGCTTGCTACAATCATTGATCACTTTGAAGGGCCAGTGTGTCATGTCATGTTGGATCTTGGGGTCGTCGAACTTCCTGCCGATGAGTCGTTTGGCGTCAAACACTGTGTTGTTGGGATTGAGAGCCACCTGGTTCTTCGCCGCGTCGCCAATGAGGCGCTCGGTGTCTGTGAACGCCACATAGGATGGCGTAGTGCGGTTGCCCTGGTCGTTGGCGATGATCTCCACGTTGCCGTGCTGCCACACGCCGACGCACGAGTAGGTTGTTCCAAGATCTATTCCGATAGCTGGCATCTTTGATTCTTCTTTTTTTCCACTGTGTGCACTAGTAATGCTGAGTAAACTCCGGTCTTCACCGAATTACTTGGTCTGCTTTGCTTCACGTTTCAAAATATTATGCCTTCCCGCCGAACTCGCGGCGCTTATATATGAATCCGATGTAATTCGAGAAAATTCTACCGTGTGCTAGACACAGCCAATCAGAGACGAGAATCGGTCGAACATTCTAGAGCGTTACAGCGGGCCGACCAATAGGAACGCGGCATTGGGTGAGAGAGATAGAGCGAAAACATTGACTGTGGGTGGCCACTTTGGTAATTCTCCCGATAGTAATTGGAAATATATAGGTAAGGAGGTAAAAGAGGTGTAATAATTTAGATTTACTGATATATACTATGAAAAAAAGTAAGACTATTGCGTAAAATAAGTAGAAACAATTAAATAGTTATTACTTAATATTCATAATAGATAAAATATATTTAGAAAAAATAAATAATATTTTTAATAAGTACTTACTTAATTTTATTTATTAAATTTATAGCTTGTAAAAAACAAATATTTATTTACCAACCTAAAAATATGAATACCTAGTGTAGTCCCTTTTGCTCTATATATTTTTTCATGAAAAGCTCGTATAGCCAAACGTGCAACTTAAAATTACCACCCGCCACCCGCGTGGTATGTATGTCCGTAAAAAATTAGCCTACGTTACTCAGAACATCTCGTTGTTTCGAAGACTAACTTGTCCTACACTTATCGTGTACAAAATAGTTAATGCCCATAATAATATTGCTTAGAAATTATGTCCTATGAAATGTCATGTTTACAATATTGTGATGAAAAAATAAATATATTGTTCTGTGTAGGGAATAGTAGAGATGCCAAGTAATAAAGATCGTTTCTAGACTGTTTCCGATTAGGTTTTATTTAGCGATGAAATGGTTTTACGTTCCACAAATTATATTAATTGAAAATAAAATTACATTTTTATTTTTATTTTATATATTTGGGAAAACAAACAGTAGTATATTATGAGTACAAATAAACTTAGCATTAAACTTAACAAATATACTACCCACTACATTCTCCACAGATTAACATAAATGTTGTAACTGTTAGCAGAAAATTGCTGTCCTCACTATTATAATTAAATATACCTAAATTAGTATAAACAAAAGAAAATTATGTGAAGTACTTAAGTAACTACGAGCATTGAAAAGGTTATCTTAGTAACAATCTGTACCAGGTCCTCTCTGTAACTACTACTAGTTCTAAGAAAACAGTATCAATTAATGTGTTTGGTATGCTTCATTATTAAATTATTATATTGTCTAAGGTGCCTTTTTATTAGTAATGAGAATAGATACAAAATGATATAAAGAAAAAGAAGTGGCAACGCGCTCGTGATACCATCAGGCGGACCGTACGTCTGTTTGCCACCGTCGTGATATAAAAAAAAAAGAAGTAAATAGAGATAGAAAGAAAGATAGTAATTAGGTAAGTTTAATCTTTGCCACCTGGACCTACTAGTGATCCATCAACCTTTTTATATATATTTAATATGTTTTACATTACTGTATATAGGTAGGTACACAACATCAAAACTGCATTTAATAAAAAAATAATTGCAACATAATAATTTGTTGGGATTATTAAATTACCGCAGCTGGCAACATCGGGGAAATGTCTAGAACGTACGAGATTCTGATGACACTTGTGCATTGCGTCATTCTAGTGGGCGAGGGAGTGAGACAGCGATATAGTGCTGTACTCTACTTACAACAGCTGTTCAAGTCATGTCTCGTTTGAAAGGGTGTGTCAGGTGTGTGTGCTTGAAAGTGCGAGTGTGTACAAAAGTTCGCCGTCCGGATCTATTCGGACGTTCATTCTCGATTTTTCTACCCTATGGCAAAGCACGGACGGCGTTCTAGAAAAAATATACTTTCTTACCGTTTTTGGATTGCCTTCGATCAATCTAACGGTTAAATATGATGAAATCTGCATATGAATTGAGCTTCGGTTAAGTATCTACTAACCCTACCTTATATGTCAATTGTTGCAATCGACACAGACACAATAGTACAAGATCCCATTAAGAAATTATATACCCTCATCTGTTATTTATTAGTGATAAGAAATAAATGATAGATACCTAATATTCACATTGACTTATTGCAAGTTATGCCTAGTTTAATCGCGCCCGGATAATAATACCTATTAATATCGTGCGCAAAATTTTTTGTTGGAGAGACTTTCAGCATGGTGGCATGAGATTGGAGTCCATAACTTTTTTTTTCATAAAGTGCTCTTTGTCACTGTATATTACTCGCATTTAAAATTTACATACAAAATCTAGAATACCATGACTAGATCAACTTTTTAATAAGGCATCCTAATACAGTTAAATTAAGAATAAAATAGGCTTTCATTTGATATTTTTTTCGACTACATAGGTAACTGATGAGAGCACTTTATTAAAAAAATAAAAGACAGGTATGGACACAGATTAGATAAGTGTGGACTCCAATCTCATTCCACCATGCTGGAAGTCTTTCCAACAAAAAAATTTGCGCACGATATTAACATTATCCGGGTGCGATTTAACTAGGCAACCTAGGTATTTGCAATACGTCAATGTAAATATTATCTATCATTTATTTCATATCACTAATAAATAACAGATGAGGGTATATATTCCTTAATGGGATATTAAACTATAACTAAACTATAGGTAGGTATATTGTATTCTGCTAATGACGTCAGTGTTTGGGTTGGATTTGGGGAAGCGACCTATGATATTATAGAGGCCGATTCGAATGTTCCATGTAAAAATAGTGTGTAAGTTTACGTTTTATAAAAAACATTGTTTAGGTATATCATTAGGTATTAATAGGATTTCGAATGTTACTCAAGTAACATTAAAAATATCATTATGATATTTTTAATGTTACTTGAGTAACCCTATATAATTTTTAGAATAGTATTAAATTTTATCTACGAATTTCTAATGTTCTTAAAATTATAGTCTTAAATCACAGCCTTATCCAGCAGAAGCAGTAGTACAAAGTACTATGCTCATATGCTGTAGTTATACCCAAAAAATACATTTTCAACCCAAAAAGGCAGGTAGGTAATTCACCAAAATTTGTTAAGAAGTACGTACGCTATTATTTTTTTTTTTAACATTACTTAAATCAGTTAGACATAAGTACCTACTTACATATTTATTTTTGCGGATTTACTATTACCTACTTAAATACAATGACATTCGGTTTTATATTTTATATTTATATTTTTTATATTTATGTTAGGTACGTGTTTCATAATTTGATCGAAGTTGTATTTTTTTTGGTAAAGGTGAACAAAATATTTGTTCCCCTAATTAGGTAAATTCAAAACTTCTCTTCTCGAAGCTTTTTCATCCGACATTCATAATAATAATATTATTTCCATTATTACAAGTTTGCAGCTGGCAATTAATACTGGAGAAATCTCTCGAACTGGAATATTTGCAAGAAACGTGGGAAATGCGTCATAGAATGAGAGAAGAGATGGGCGTTGAACGCGAGGAAGCGAGACAGCGACAGTATGGTTGTGTTTACGAACAGCTGATCCGTTTTGTGGCTCAGCATGCTCAGCAGCGAGTGAGCTTGACGCGCAACCCCTCTTTCTGGATTTTTCTAATTATGTATTGTTGACTGCAGATACTTTCAAGAAAAAAAATCGTTTTTACAGAGAGGTAGCCTACCCGAATAGTAGCCCCCTGATTCTGAGCTGTCGAAAAACTTCTATACGGTGAACTAACTTATGCCGTAAAAATACGTCGTTCTAGATTCGAAAAAGTTTACGATCTGGGATCAATCCGAAGAGTTAGAATCACCCCCCTGTGAACTCATTATATTATTCACTTTTGAGGTTTAATGGGTGATACCTATTCAACCAAAAAAAATAGTACAAAACAGTAAAAAATAGTACAAGAGAAATTATTATTTTAATAAAAAGTTTTTGATTAATAATTTCTGTTCTATTAAATTAACAACAAGACACTTTATTATGAGACCATAATAAAGTGTCTACAGAAAAATAATAGCAATAATCGTTGGAACATTGTCAGCCTGCTAATGAAATTATAGGCGTCGCGAACTAAAAACCAAAAATAATAAATAACAACTCTACCTGCGTACTTTTTATTATTACCAGATTATCTATACTTCTACAACTATACATACATTTTATATGCTATACTAATATTATAAAAGATGTAAAATTTGTGACGTTGTAGGAGATAATATCGGGATCTACTGAACCGATTTCAAAAATTATTTTAGGGTTGTATATCTCATTTGTCGAGGAAGGTTATAGGCTATTTAGCATCACGCTACGGCCAATAGGAGCTGAACAGTGGCCAAATCAATAACGATGGGAGCGATGCCCCGCGCGACTTCTAGTCTAATAATTACACATATTATAGGGGAGAAAAAAGGATGTTTAAGTTTCTAGAAGTTTGCAGAAATCGAAGTTTGCAAAAACCGGTGTGTAATGTTCTGCGCATGTGCAAACTAAAAAGGTCAAGGGGTGGATGCACCAATGTAATATAAAGAGTTCTAGACTATTCGATAGCGTTATTGATCGCTGTTGAGGTCCAGGACAGGTACCTAGTCGTATTGTCCAAATTTAACCGTAAAATAGAAAACATTTTGAAAAAAAACTTGCATCATGTAGACAGGTAACGAATTGGAGGATGAAAAATTTTAATAATACTTACTCTTAAAACATTACTTTATGGATTTATATAATAATGACTTATATTATGAATTTATGAGTCACCATAACTGTAATGACTAATTTAGCTGTGATTTTGTGGAAGTACCTAACCTACTAAAATTAGTCTCTGCTATTCGACAACAGATGTCGCTCATATATTTTTATTAACATTATGGAGTTACAAAACTTTGTTTCCTCTAGCTTGACAATTGTTGTTTTATTGTTAGTCAATTTATTTACCCCATCTCCATGCCCTAAAAGTTAGAAACATCAAGCGAAAGGCATTATAGAGCTACGGTTGGTTCATTTATCCATATTAGTACTAAAATAATATACACTTTCTAGGCTCAGACCAACAAAAAAGGAGTTGTTGGTCTGAGTTTCTAGGTAAGTACGCCTTTTCGGTTCATTTGTTATTCTAGACTTCTCGCAGAATTGAATTACAAACATCTATTCATACAACTATAAATAATAACTTTCGTATATATACCTACACAAGTCTTACAAATTTTAATATGCTTAGGCGCTTAGCATGAGTATATGAATGAACAAAATCACCATGTCATACTTTTAAGTCTTAGTACATAGAACAAGAGGCATAGGCGTAGCAAACTCCCAACATGTTTAAAGTTATTAAACTAATACAAGATCGAATATATAATTTTGTAGATTTCTATTCATACAAAAATAAAGCATCTACATTATTTAAGATATCCAAACATGGTCTGAAGCGCCTGTCAAAATAAATTAGTCGCGCGACGCTACACCTATTTAGCTATATCGAATTAAATTTCAAAGGCGTTAAAAAATGCAGGTGTGGTGTGATGCAGTGCCCCCAAAATTCGTACACGAATTCGGGTGACGTCATCAGATCGGCACACGATGCATGCGGCCGCATTTTAAAGTAGCGTAGGACCGTAGGTACGACAGAGAGGCTGAATTTTTTTTTATTAATCTTAAATTAATGTTTGTCTATGATGTTCCCTACCGTACCAATAAAAATAAATAGTAAATGAATGTGTATCCAAGCATTCCAAGTGTAGATATAATAAAATACCATAATAATAAAAATTCAATTGTAGGTAGAGGTACCTACTGAAAAAATGAGTCGATAAGTAGTTTTATTTAGTCTCAGAATTCATGTCAAGTAAAGATATTTATAGTGTGCTATAAATTAATATCTTTTGCTGATATCAGTCTGCAAAAAGTAATTTAATATAATGTGTGTGAATTCGAAAACAAAGGAGAATTTTACCATAATTTGTGCTAGTTACAAGCAAAAGAGCTACTTGCTTTGAGATTTATTTGGTTTACACTCAGGACTCAGGAGTGTTGCTTCAAGTACCTAGTTAGTCTCCGTACCTATCAGTGATTAGATTCATACCTATAATAATGACTTGTTAGATATATTATATAGAGTACCTAGTAGTAGTAGTATTCGTGTGCACCAGGATCGCCGGTCACTAAGTACCTTTATTTTTCTCTACATCGAAATAGACATGCTACCTAATCGTTAAACGCTTATTGCTACCCCAACATTTATAAAATAAACTAGGTTGGTAGGTACCACTATTTTATAAATGTTGACCAACCACCTACCTACTATAATTATTATTATTATGGTCCCAAAGAATCAAAAACATTTATATGAAAATTCAACAAACTGTATGCAAGTTATTTATATCGGTGGGGGAAAATACAGGCGAAAGTTAGGTACCTATTTCAGTATAAGTCTGTTATAAAAAGGAAGTAGGTGCACTAAGTAGTACCTACTTAGCGATATTTTTTTTCTCTTATAAAAATACAATTAGTTAGGTACTTACTTATTTTGTTAATAGGTAAGTACCTACCTAAAGCCTTTTTTTTTTATAAAATACCTACTAACTAATGGGATTAGGATATATCTGTTGCTATTTTGATTCTTCAGGCGCTTAGGCATAAAAACTATAGTAACTCTTATAATTTTTCCCTTCTGACCCATTTCATAAATACATGAAGTCCAAAAAATAGCTCCTAGAAGCAAAAGGGTATATCTACCATAGCTATCTTTCATGACATCACTGGCGGTATCATTTCGTGGTGTCATGGGGAAAGGTTTTAAATTACCTGATCAATTCTGATACTAGGTACATATTGTATATGGTGTGCGGATTATTTGACCAATAATTAATTATAAATCTTGTGATTTTAAAACAACTAGACGTCAAACGTGTGTGGTGTGACATTTGGTGAAAAAATTATAATTATACTCAGACCAACAAAAAAGTAAAGACAGAGCATCACGAACAATTGCAGTGAAGTCAACTTGACCAAGACATTCCAAATAAACACACAACCTCACGCACACACCTACACTAAAACCGAGACAATTTCTTTTAGTACGTCACGAGTCATCGCCGCGTCGTAAATAAATAACTAAAATAAAAAAAAGTGATAATGCCTACCTGTGTTGTGAAAGGTTGCAAAAACAACAGTAATATACAAAAGAAATCCCATGGAATCACTTATCACTTGTAAATACTTGAATTTACATCATTTCTTAATTATTGAAACTGTAAATTTAAGGTTACTTTTAGGTTAGTTGGTACCAATACTGCCAACAAAACAAAAATAATAATGTGGCCATAGCTATGATTTGATATTTCCCCATTTATTAAACCACAGATTATACTCTGTCGATTCGTTTTCTTTTGTGAAATTTGTAATGACCTTACAAATTCATGATTCGATTTATAATAATTAAAAAAATGAGATATTAAATAAATAATTATAATTAATTTTAAATTTACGAATTTTTTAGATTATTTTTTTAAACGATTCAGAACACGGTGAAAAGGGATAAAAACAATTGTATGAAACTTCTTTGTTTTTTAACTTATAGGTTTGAAAATTTGTTATGCGGTACTACTATCAAAATATAAAATACCCTCATCAATATTTTTGACAAGGGTGGCTTTGGAAGGGTGAAATTGGGGATGAAACGTAATAAAATTTAGAAATTATCTTAATATATGTAACAGGCTGATGTCTGTACATTATAGATCTTAAAGAAAAAGTATAGGTCTTTTTAGGGCAACAGGAGCCAAAATTGTCTGTATGCCTATTTGTCTGTATAAATGTACGGCATGTACGCGTATAATTTCACCTATGATTGATGACCCACAATTTATAAATAAATTTCACCAATGTGTTGCTAGAGGTCTGATTTAATACAGGCCTGTGGTAAAATATCTGTGAATGTTTAATATGTTATTCCTACTGTTTTATGCGAACCGAATTATGAATGTATGAAGTTTTTATACGCAATAGAAGTCATTCTAAACAATTGAGATACAATACATACACAACAATATCTTACTCGTACAATATACATACTTATCCCACACACATAATATGATTTCCCAAATTATAGGGAAAATGTTTAACAAGTGGCAACCCTGCCAACAAACACATAGACAAACAGGTGGCTTCATTTTGATGTTCGTGATGCTCCGTCTTTACTTTTTTGTTGGTCTGAGTAATTATATAAGTATATATTAATTATAATTATATTTTATGTAAGTTCAATGTGTAGTAATAAATATTGTGTGTACCTACATAACATTGGTCAAATAGTCAATGACAAATGAATGATATGACATACAGAAGAGAGGGAATAAAACAATAAACATTTAATTTGTTAATGTTACCATTTATTTTGAATAATGGAATTTGAACTAAATCAGTCTTTGGCTGTACACCAGTGCACAAAATAATTCTGCAATATAATCACATTCTTACACCATTACAACATGGCTATTACAAGTAGGCGGGATGAGATTAACGTTTAGTCGACTTCCTCCATGCGTGAAGCTTCATCAGCATCTCCTTCCAGTGGTGGTACATCTCCAGAGCTGCTCTCCTCAACCTGGATAGGCTCATCCTCATCAATTCCAAGACCAAGCTTGATCATGCGGTAGATGCGAGAAGCATGAACCTGGGGCTCATCCAGAGCAAAACCAGAAGACAGTAGGGCAGTCTCGTACAACAGGATAACCAGATCCTTGACAGCCTTGTCATTCTTGTCAGCCTCGGCCTTCTGTCGCAGAGTCTCAACAATGGAATGGTCAGGGTTGATTTCCAAATGCTTCTTAGCAGCCATATAGCCCATGGTGGAAGTGTCACGGAGAGCCTGAGCCTTCATGATGCGCTCCATGTTAGCTGACCAACCATACTGAGCAGTCACAATGCAGCATGGTGACTCCACCAGGCGGTTAGACACCACAACCTTCTCAACTTTGCTGTCAAGGATGTTCTTCATGACCTTGCAGAGTCCCTCGAACTTCACTTTATCTTCCTCACGCTTCTTCATTTCCTCCTCATCCTCAGGGAGTTCAAGACCTTCCTTAGTGACAGACACCAAAGTCTTGCCATCATACTCCCTCATTTGTTGTACTACATACTCGTCAATAGGCTCAGTCATGTATACTACTTCATAGCCACGTTTCTTGACACGCTCTACGAATGAGGAGTTAGCGACCTGGTCACGGTTTTCACCGGTGATGTAGTAGATGTGCTTCTGGTTCTCCTTTATGCGGGAGACATACTCCTTGAGAGAGCATGCCTCATCACCGGAGGCTGATGTATTATAACGGAGGAGGTCAGCCAACTTTGTCCTGTTCTGTGAATCCTCATGGATGCCCAATTTCAAGTTCTTGCTGAACTGTTCATAGAACTTCTTGTAATTCTCCTTGTCCTCGGCTAACTCCTCGAACAACTCCAAGCATTTCTTTACCAAGTTCTTCCTAATAACTTTGAGGATCTTGTTCTGTTGGAGCATCTCACGAGAGATGTTAAGGGGCAGGTCCTCACTGTCGACCACACCCTTGATGAAGTTGAGGTACTCGGGGATGAGGTCCTCGCAGTTGTCCATGATGAACACCCTACGCACGTACAGTTTGATGTTGTTCTTGCGCTTCTTGTTCTCGAACAAGTCGAAGGGCGCACGGCGAGGTACGAACAAAAGAGCTCTGAACTCCAACTGACCTTCAACAGAAAAGTGTTTGACCGCGAGGTGGTCCTCCCAGTCATTGGTGAGCGACTTGTAGAAGTCACCGTACTCCTCCTGGGTGATGTCGTCAGCGTTGCGAGTCCAGATGGGCTTGGTCTTGTTAAGCTCCTCATCCTCAGTGTACTTCTCCTTGATAGTCTTCTTCTTCTTCTTGCCGTCCTTCTTGTCCTCATCGAGGTCCTCACCGACATCCTCGATCAGTTTCTCCTCCTCCTTCTGCTCCTCCTCGGCCTCGTCGTCAGACAGCTCCTTTTCACGCTCCTTCTCAACGACCAGTTTGATAGGGTAACCGATGAACTGAGAGTGCTTCTTCACGATTTCCTTGACCTTATGGTCCTCGAGGTACTCGGTTAGGTCTTCCTTGATGTGAAGTACTATCTTGGTACCGCGGCCGAGTGGCTCGCCGTGGTCGGGGCGGATGGTGAACGAGCCTCCCGCAGACGACTCCCACTGGTACTGTTCGTCGTCATTGTGCTTGGAGTGCACGGTGACGCGGTCCGCCACGAGGTAGCACGAGTAGAAACCTACACCGAACTGACCGATCATGCTGATGTCCGCGCCGGCCTGCAGCGCCTCCATGAACGCCTTTGTGCCGGACTTCGCGATGGTTCCGAGATTGTTCACCAAGTCAGCCTTGGTCATGCCCACACCGGTATCGATAATGGTTAGCGTACCTTCGCTCTTGTTGGGGATGATCTTGATGTACAGCTCCTTACCGCTGTCGAGCTTTGATGGGTCGGTGAGCGATTCATACCGGATTTTGTCCAAAGCGTCAGATGAGTTTGAAATCAGCTCACGAAGGAAGATCTCTTTGTTTGAGTAGAAGGTGTTGATGATGAGTGACATAAGCTGGGCGATCTCCGCCTGGAAGGCGAAGGTCTCCACCTCCGCTGATTCGGTCTGCATTTCTTCGGGCATTTTGACTTAATTACACTTAAATTATAGAAGTTCTCGAGTAATTTAATTTAAGACTCACAGAATACTTTATGACTAGCGCAATTCAGAATACACGTGTTTTAAATATCGCGTCGAATCGTCGTGTACCTCACAGTTAGCTTATCTTCAAAATGACGCCGGCTGAAACGTCAGTTTGCTTTTATAGAGTCAGCAAACGGGCGACATCTATGGACGAGTAGAAATTTCTAGTTTTGGCGCGCTATCCGGCCAGAGGCACTGAAACGTAGGCAAATTTTACGACGAAGAAAATGTTATTTTATTTCTTTATACCTAGTAGGTACATAAAAATTAAGAAATCTACACAAAGAAATTATTTATTTTTAATTTAATACTTTTCGTGGAGTGTACACACATCGAGTTAAATAATGATGGAATAAAAAGGTAGAAAAATATAAAAGGAAGGAACATAGGAGACGGCATTTGAAGTAGTTTTACAAGAAATAATATGTCCAATGTAAAAAACTTCATTTATGAATTATTTCTATATTTTTTATCATTTAGATTTGGAGACTAGGCAGGTATTATTTTATATATGTAGGTAACGTTAAAATAAATTAAACCTTACATGTTAATACTTGTCCACTAAATAATAAAATTAATGTCAGAATCAATATTAATGTATGTTCTCATGCGTTATTATTTATTTTTTACTACCATTAATTATTGAAATTCTATAAATCTTAAAATAACAGACATTTTTTAAGGAGTAAGTAGGTATAATAAGAAATGAAATCTTGTTTATTCATCTGGGCACAGAATAAATAATAGTACTTACACGTGATCTAGAGTACATAAAAAATAATCTAAATCGATTATAATTATTTGCGGCATTTGTTACAACAATATCATAGTGCCTCAAAACATTCAACTCTATTAGTCCTTACTCCTTTCCATACGTTGTTTCATTCATCGTGACATTGACAGCAATTTTATAAAATTACCAATAATATATATAATTTTAAAATTATAATTCATCATAATTTTTCTGTACTTATTTAAGATTATTTTTGCAATAACGATCAGAATGTTGATATCACCTATGAAAAAATGTTGTTGACATCAGGCAGAAATTTTGTAGTACGGCTATTGGACGCATTTGAGCGCTAGTGTCGCGGTAATGATTTTTCGTAGAACATTCTGGATTGTTCGAGAACATTCTTAAATTTTATTGAATACTGTGACATTGTAAATGAAACTGTCTATGAAAGGTAATTTGTTTCAGTTCTTAAAATAAATTTATGGCTGATTGCAATACAAAAAATAAACTCTACCAAGTTAAAAATTTCTATATGAGGTATGAAACATTTTAACTAGAAAGTTCGGGCCATATCCGGTGTGTAGTTCAACTTCTGCCTACCACTGGCGCTAGTGGCGTCCGGGATAACTTTTATGTCAAGTTCAATGAAATCGTTAGGGATACCAGGTAATAAATTATTATAGGAATAATAAATTATAAAAATGCAAAATAAATACAAAAAAATCTTAAGTATAATGTCGCTATGGTGAAAATTAGGTGAGCCCTATGTCCAACAGTAGATATGATTGGGCTGATATGATACTTATGATGAAGCCTATTTTTTAGTCCACTATGTCTACATGTAAGATATGCTTAGGTTTTTCGTATAGGTACTTAGAAAATTTAAAGGATGCACGAAACGTAAGTTGAGCAGGTAGAATAAAAATCAGTATATTTACTAAGTTTAAGCAATAGAAACATGATTCTATTATTCTTTTATTTTTATTGCCTGAAGTGGCAGACGAGCAGGCGGCCCACCTGATGGTAAGTGGTTACCGCCGGTCATGGACGTTGGCAATGCTAGAGGCACAGCCAACTTCAGCCAAGCCGCTGCCTACCTAGAGAGGATAGCTCTAAAGAGAGCTATCTAAGGTTCAAACGAGGTTAGTTAGTAACCTCGTTTCAATTTTACTTCCTGGTCCCTCTTTCAAGTTGTAATGGACCAAACGTGATTTTTAGTATAAAGATTGTTTGACTGCCGAAGAAAAAAGTGATTAAGATATTTTTTGTAAGAAGCAACCAAAAATGCGTTGTCGACAAAGAATCCATAAAAAAAATATGAAAATGCACATTGAAATAGTAATAATTTTAAAATGTATATCAGCGCATATCTAGCCTACAGTATTGATTAGTATTCTTATTTTGCTACGCAGTAAGTACCTACCCATTTTATTTACTTTTTTCAATCCAATTTACTTTAAACTTATGATAAAAAAACCAACTTTGCCCGCGACGACTTCGTTCGCGAGGGCAATAAAATTATTAATCCTACATTCATTGGTTTTTTATTTTTTTCACGGAACCCTGATATAATTTATTTTACTTAAATGGGCCATTTTGATGGAATGAAAGATGACATTATCTTAAAAGTTGAATCCGGTTTTAATTTAAATGAAATAAAAACAGGAATATTTTTGATTATTATATTATATTGATTTGCATAAAAAAGTAGCCAGATATTTTTGGCTACTTGTATCTTATAAGGCTGACAACATTAATTCTAGATTCCACTGTACTGTATTGATTTATAATCTGCAGGAGTCTGCAGGACTTACTAAAGTAATTAGGTGGTTAAAAACCTATCTAGGTCCATCCTAGAAGGATATCTTTTTGTACCGAAAGGCTCCAACGAACACGTGGTGTATGTGGTACCTATGTAAAGCTAGAACATCAAATGACTTGCTAAGCTACCTAATTGCTGCATTTTAATTTTTTATTAGGTACTTTTTATTAAGAATATTGATAAAAACATTACCTAGGTATGTAATGTAAGTACCTAGTTCCAATTGATGTTGTCCCTAAAACGTTCTTAACGTAGTCTAAGTAGGTACTTACAGAGAAATACCAATTTTAAAATATTCTCTTTATGATAGCAAAAAACAATACCCTTTCTTGGCAGTCGGGTAAAAGACTTAATAATCTGTGGCATAATAATTTATTTTACTGGTCTCATAGGTACATTTTATTTGAAATAGGGATGGTGTAGATTTGCACATAATAATATATATTTTCTAGAACTTAATAATGGCTATAATAACTAAAAAAGCATTTAGCGGTTTACCGGCCGGGTGCGGTCCGAGCGCGGTCGGTGGCATCTCGCGTTGATACCGGCAAACCATGCTTTTTTTAAATATTTTTTTATTTAAAACCTAGCTAAGTATGTACCTAGTTACTTATGTATTTATTTCTTTTAGCTTGGCTGGTAATAAAATAATGTATAGTTTTGTTAGGTTTTGCTCTTATTTTCCTAATTAGTCGGTATGTTAATGTGATGGACTATGCCCGTTTTCTGAGCTGTCAGATGGGTCCTTGCAGAGCTGATTCAATCTGTGTCTGATACGATTAAATTAGGTAAGTAGGTACTTACCTAGGTTCATACCACCAATGAAAAATATCAGAAAATTCTGGAAATGTATAGCGCGCGATAAAATTATACCCCTGCGCCGCACCGCGCTCTATCATTGCGCGCGCGGGCTTTACATTTCCAGAATTTTCTGAATGTTTTCATTGGTTAAAAACCTAGGTAAGTACTATCAGACACAGATTGAATCAGCTCTGGTATGAGTAATTTATTGTAGATAGGTAGATACATACAAAGGTTCCTACTTATAGATACCCACCTAACCTAGGCAATAAATACTTTAATGCTCAGAGACATATAATAATTTAAAATGAATAGGTACTTTTTAAGTTGGTAATTAAATAAGAACTATGAATATTTCATCATACGCGGCTGTCGCTGACGGGTGACTCGGGCGAGCGATGACGATTGTTCACTCTACTTACTCTATAGTACACGTGTTACTTTTAGGTTATGTTTTTTTTCGTTAGGTTAATAACTAGAATAACTACATACCTACATACATAAAAACAAGGTATTCATTGAATAACCTCTTATGTGATAGATAAAATTATAAAGACTTTTTGCTTCGACCTCGGTAGACAGTTTAGCAATTTTTGGCGCGTAAAATATTCGGTTTTGTTTCGGCGCCATGCCAGTGTGAATATAATTCCATCAGTACTTATTGTAAACAAACGGTCGGAATGCGGCAGAAAGAGTGCGTTTCCGTAGGTTGCGGGCGAGGGCGACACAAAATCACTCGCTGTGGCGGAAATTAGATATGAGGCCTATGTCCAGCAGTGGACGTCATTGGGCTGATATGATGATGATGAAGTGTACTTTTTTAAAAAAGTATTTAGTAGTACATAATAGTTATGGCAAAGTAATACCTATGTTGAAAAAATTGAGGAAATATTCCGGAAGTCATTTAAAACTAAAAACATACCTACCTATCAATAATTGTAAAGTAGCTGCAAATTTCCATATCCAAGTGAAACATATCCCTTTTCTCCTCTATGTTTCTCAAAAGTATTCTTAGCTAAACTTTTTACACTAATGCGGATTTTTATACTTACCTACTACGTATTAAATTTAATATAGCATTTCGTACGCCTCAGTCGAGGCGTAGGTAAGTAATTAAGTATTTTACTGTCACAAATTTAAAATTATAAATTAATCACAGATATATCTGTGAAATTAATTTTTAATAAATGTACTAACTTATCATAATGATAATAAAATGAATTTTATTGAACACTTACTATTTCATTCACAATGAATTTCATTTTTAATAGTAGATACCTAAAAAAAAGTATTTAGAAACTCAAGTTGATAGATTAAATTAAAATACAGTAGGCGGACAGCCCTATCGCATGTTTATGTACTGTGCGGCACTAGCCACTAGGTCATTCAAGGAGAGGGCTGAAGTGACAATACTGAATGTACCTAATTATTTTATATTGTGCTTTCGATGATTTGATAAGGTTTTAGGTAGGTACCTAGTAGGTAGGTGGCTTAAAACTCCTGTTTTTATTGGTTGAGATGGGTATAAATTCAGGTAGGTAGGTAGGTAGGTACCTACCTATACATAAAGGGAGATACATCCGTACATAGATAAGTACTTAATAATTAATTATGTACTTACCTACCTAGGTAATAGTTAGACATAGTTAAGTAACCTACCCTGAAATTTATCTAAGTATCTACTTATGTAGGTACTTACCTACCTCTAGTAAGAGTAAAGTGGGTAGTAAGTATAACTAATAAACTAGGTAACGTAGGTAGGTACCTACGTTACCTAGTTTATTAGTTATACTTACTATATAAATTTAGATAGACCTAGAGCTAAGTAGGTACTTAGCTCTAGGTCTATCTAAATTTATTACATACCTACTAGGTACATAGGTATCTATTAATTTTGTTCAATTAGGTACGTTATATTACATAATAAGTACAAGAAATGCAGTGATATTTTTATTGACCTCTAATAAATCTCAATAAAAATAAATTGTGAATCACAATCAATGAACAATAGGCACTAAAGGATACCTATAACTAAATTTATAATAGGTAGGTGATAGGAGAATACCAACTTATACCCCAGTAAAGTATTTATACTATGCTTATACCTGCGTGTGATTGGCAGAACCTAATAATAACTTCATTCATCTCTTTGTTTGTTTCTAATGAAATCCTCCTTTGTGTTGCAAGTATTTCTAAACAATGACGAAGCATTTTTTCATTATCTTAGTATCGATTGGCTAAAGAGAGTCATGAATTTAGTGGAATAGAAATCGCAGGAACACGTCATGTAAAAGTCCATGTATTTCTTTCTCATGCTCGAAAATTTGGGAACTTTCTATGTTATTCGACGGCCTGTAATGTAATGTAATCTTGTATCACGCACACGCTATCGAATTCCATAGACTTATTACAGGCTAAGATATTAGAGCCATCTAGTAGCAAATAGATGAAACTAGTATAGTTTTCTAACAATGACTGTTCTAGAATCAACGTCTTTTATTATGTTACTGCATAAGTTTTTCAATTATTATTGAATTATTATAACATAATCTTCTTTCATAATAAAAACTACTGTTTATATTAATATTATTTAGCTTCATCAAAATGAATAAATCAGATTAGCCATCTAAACTGTAAGCGACATCTCTTAGTCCATAGAAGCATCTTTTATAATTATTGGTAGACATTAAAGTTGCTTCTCGCCGCTAGGTGTCGCAATGTTTATTACTCTAGAAAAATCTGCAACATTCTCGCAGCCGCTCGTATTTTCCTACTCCACGAATGAGAAATATAAAAGCGTTGCGCGCGCCAACTGGCGGCAGTATTGAATACAACAGATTGAACAGAGAGCGACAGCGAACTAAGTTTCAAAGTTTTAAGTACACTTTTCTAGAAACAAAATGGCACTTGTACCGTTTTTACTTGAGGATTTACTACCACGACGATTGGATCAGCTTTTCGGCCTGGATCTTTCTTTAGAAGACCTAGTAGAAAGACCAACAATATCTCCACGGAAATATTTGCGTCCATGGCGTAGTTTGGCGGCAGTTTCCCGGGATGTCGGCTCTACCATCAAATGCGACAAGGATAAGTTTCAATTGCATTTGGACGTGCAGCATTTCGCCCCGGAGGAGATCTCCGTCAAGACTTCCGACGGCTACGTGATCGTTGAAGGCAAGCATGAAGAAAGAAAAGACGCACATGGTTTCGTTTCTCGCCAGTTTAAGCGGCGGTATGCTCTTCCTGAAGACTGTTCTTATGAAGCAGTGGAGTCCAAACTGTCCTCTGACGGAGTATTGACAATAACAGCCCCGAGGGCATCGCAGAAAGACGAACGAGTGATTCCTATCACCCACACAGGTCCTGTGAGAAGGAAACCCTGTGATGAAGAAATAAATGGCCAAGCAGAACATGATGAACTTGATGACAAAACTCCAGAGAAGAAAAGAAAGAGAATAACTCGAGAACAACATAACAATTGATTTTTTTGTCATAATCATTCAATAGTTCATAATTACTACATATATAACAGTATTAAAGAAGACTGACTAGACAGTACTTGGTTTTTAAATAAAGTTTTGTGCATTTATTTTGGTTTTTTATTTGCTTTGATTGATTCTTTGAAAATGCAAACTCGGATAACTCAGTTTATACAAGTTTTAGAATTTACGAATATTTAACTCCTTTTAATTTTATGTTATTACTCACACACAACACAATTAAGTACGGGACGTGCTATTAGAATAAGTGTAGGCACCTAATTTTTTTAAGTAATTAATGGATTTATGGGATACATACAGTCCAGCATTGACGCAAATTCCGTGGTCTTCTTAGTTCGAGAGCCTTTTTAAAATAATTCTTGAACCATGCCTGTCATGATTAAAAGTTTGGGCACAAATATATACAAATATATGCACAAATTTACTCTATCTGTATACAAAAAAACATGACTGCGCGTCCAACAAAAAGAAGAGAAGAAGAGAAGAGAAACAGTGAATTGTCTGTCTACCCTAAAAGACATCTGGAACGCCAATAATCATCATAATCAGCCTAGTGCAGTGCAAATAGGACTCTCCTACCACGCGCCATAAACTATGATCATGATAAAACTACATTAGTCACAAACAACAATCCATTATTCGAAGTCTTTTATTTATTATCAAATTGACATAATTTATTTTTACTTCAAATAATTATATTCTATTTTACAAAATTTAGTATTTCATTATTCTATTTTACAAAATTTAGTATTTCATACAGCCAATTAGAAAACAAGCTCCGAGTAACACGGCTTTGTCTCGAACGTCGAATTGGACGGGGAAAGACACCCCATAGTTTTTTACGTTGAGACTGTCCAGACAGTGTTTTCTAATTATTCCGATGGCATTAATACCACACACGTAACGAATGTTGTACACTAAGTTATAGAATCCATGACTTCTGATCGTTAGAACTTTGTTGCCAGTCCAGTTTTTGACAGAGTACTTGTTCCAATGCCAGACTTTTTCCTCAACGGACCCCGCGTACCTCCCCGGCGGCGCCCAAACCAACACCCTGTTTACACACAACTTGAAAGGTCGCTTTACTTGTATCACTTCGTTCCCGTAATTATTGTACACTTTAATTGTAAAGTTTCTCCATTTTTTTTTGCGTACAGCTACAAACATCTTTTGTCCTAAATTGTTAAATATTGTGTAGCTTATTCGAGCGCGGTCGCCGATGATGTCGTGAAGGGCGTCTCGCGCTTCCGCTACTATTAGTTCATCTATAGGACATATATAAGCTAGTCCTGGACAGTCGGAATGCTCGTCCGGACACGGCATCCATTCAATTTTTTTAGACACATTGCCTTTCATTTAAGAATGCTGCATTATTATGTTTGTAACACTTACATCTTTAGTTATTTTACTTTTTATTTATCTACATTGAAATTTTGGTTAAACATTGCAAGAGAATATTTATTATCATTATCACTATGTTTTATTACATTTTAAGGTTATTTGATTAATGACTTTTTTAATTCGTTATCATAGAGTATTTGGTTATTCTGTGAAAATTGGAGGTAAGAAAGGAGTTTATGACAATTATACTTTATTTTCCTGCAATTAAAAGGTTTTTACGCCATCTATACATTTATGTAAGAAACTCAACAGAATTACTAACGCCATCTGTACTTTTGAAATAGAAACCTTTTCATTCCCTTAAATCTTATTGTATACCAATACTTAAAAAAGATGGCGTTGTAACAATTTGAAATATCTTTCGTTTACCCAGAAAATTGCTAAACAAAAATTTATCGAAAATTAGTGCTGTTTTACATGAGTGGTGGTGCCAAGAGAGAGAGATCCCTCGAGATATGCTGTGCTTGCACTGGGGACGACAATCTTAGCTGTAGCAAGCCGTAGCACTAACACACAGACAGGTGATGGTGTAGGCATCACAGCTCGTATGTAAGTTGTATGTAAATTTGTGTGTAAATTTTGTATCAGTGAAACTGTACTGTGGCATTAGGTTTAGCAGATCCTGGCGTTGGAATGTATCAAGTCACACAAGGCATTCAATTTGACTTATCGACTGCCACAGTTAGTGGTAACCACGACCAACAGCCCTGAAACCACAACTTTTTTTTAACATACATAATATATTTCTAAACACATCTAAAGCTGAAGAGTTTGTTTGTTTGGTTGAACGCTAGTATCTCAGAAACTACTGATCCGATTTCAAATTCTTTTAAAAGTCGTGAAACTTAAGGTTTTATATTATTTTATATTAGAGTTTACGGTCGGATAGCCCATTTATCGAGGAAGGTTATAGGCTATATAACATTATGCTAAGGTCAATAGAAGCTGAGCAGTGGCCAAATAAAGAACAATGGGAACGCATTTGCCATACAAACTATGACTTTTAAAATCTCCAAAGAAGAATACACGTCAAAGCTGTCAGTCAAATCTCTTAAAAAAATATAGAAATAAATAAGCTTTGATATGTAGTTCTGATTACTCAGAAATTGAAGGTCATTTCAGAATTCAGTATAACAGTATGGATAGATAGAAAAACGGTGTTGTGTGTTGTGTTTAGAGGCTTATCGTCAAGCTATTTATTTTTATATACTTCATCAGCAACCCATTTAGTCCCACTGCTGGGCTGGGGTCTCCTCCCCTCTAATTAGAGAGCTGAGAGGGTTTAGGCCATAATCCACTCACGCTGGCGTAGTGCGGGTTGGTGGATCAGACATACTCATAGAATTTCTTCTAGGGTATGTGGGTTTCCTCACGATGTTTTCCTTCACCGTTAGCAGATGGTAAGTCACCTGACTAGTACATATAAATTCCACAAAGTAGAATCCACATTGGTACTGCTAGTCGGGATCGAACTCGAACCGAGTGATTTGCACGCCGCCCGGTCCCTTATCCATTCAGCCACCATCGCTTATTCTATACCTTAGACTTACTTGTCACTCAATCACACCCGAACGGAAGTATCTATGTGAAATTCGACACAAAGAAAGATTATAATGGATTTATGGATTAGGTTACTTTTACCGACATATTATGCGAGCAGAGCTACAGGCGGAAGCTAGTAAGAACTAAGTCCTTACAACTGAGAAGGCAGATAATAATAACGTTAGGAAATCTTCAAGATTCTTATTAAGGGGAAATGTTTAATTGAGTTGTACGTCTGTGTGGCACACACACAAAGACAAACAGTTTGATATATAAATAGTTGGTATATAGCAATAAAGTATAAATGATGGAACTAACATATAGGAAAATATAATATATTTGTTCGTATAGCTACGTCTTGAGCTATATATATTGCTCGCTGATGGAATAGGGCGGTCGTGGAGACGAAACATTCTGTTCTTTTTTTGTTGTTTAAAATTTTATTAATTTATATATTTACTAGGTTCTGTACGCGGCTCCGCTCACGTCGTATGTTGGTTAAAGGTAGCCTATATGCTATTAGTAACATTATTAAGATAGACAATGGGTCCGACACATTTAGCTCTATTCAAAAATTGCCCACAAGTCACAAATATTTTTTATTTTAATCTGTAATTAATTATGTTTAATTGGCTTCTTCTTCTTCTTATCGTATGGGCTTGTGGCAGACCCTAATGTTGGAATTTATCAAGTCGTCCAGAAGGTTTCCAACTTGACTTAACGACTACCACATTAAGTGATAACCGGGACCAACGGTTTACGTGCCTTCCGAAGCACGAATACGCTCGAGAATGAAATTGTCACAAACGGTCACCCATCATGGACTGACCTTGCCGAACGTTGCTTAACTTCGATGATTGTAGCAAACATCTCAGTACCACAATGCTACGAGTGCCTGTTGTTGACTTTTTTAATAAAATAATTATAAAAAAATAAATGAGCAAGAGGGTCGAAATCTCGTCATTCGATTTAGTTGATTTTGTTATCTTATATCTATATAATATATTCTATGTATATATTATCTATTTGAGATCCCATATTTAAATTTTCAAACATTTGACAGTGATATAATAATAGCGAATAACAATGAATGTCGAGTTTCTGAGTAGACCTTCTGTTCTCACTTGGGCTTATAAGCAGTTTGTCTTATAGCAAATTGTCATGTTAGTGCCTTAGTTGTCTTAGTAAAACTTAACCCAAAACTTCAAGATATATTAATAAAAGATCAAAAAAGTGTCGTCCACCACATTCCGCCTTGCTGCTGCTTTACGTTTGGGTGCTCCATGTGTTTCTCCGCATCACTGTCACTGCGGTGAAGCCGTCGACAGCCTCGGACACCATGGCTTGTCCTGCAGCAGGAGTGCCGGCCGTTTTTCCCGACACGCTCAGCTTAATGACATTATCCGTCGTGCTCTTGTCAGCGTTGGCGTTCCATCCTTATTAGAACCTCAAGGTTTGGCACGTGACGATGGGAAGAGACCTGATGGTATGACGTTACTGCCTTGGAAGATGGGCAGGCCTTTGGTGTGGGACGCTACCTGCGTCGATACCCTTGCGCCATCACACCTTCCGAGTACAGCGGGTTGTGCTAGTGCTGCTGCTGCAGCTGCAGAGTCCCTTAAACGGCGCAAATACAGTAATTTAGCTGATAATTACTTATTTGAGCCGTTTGGGGTCGAAACATTAGGCTCATGGGGTCCGAGTGCTCTCCGCGTTTATAATGAACTAGCGACGCGGTTAATCGACACTTCACGTGACCAGAGGGCTGGTTTTTATCTCGCACAGAGAATCAGCATTGCCATCCAGCGTGGCAATGCTGCTAGCCTTCTGGGCACTTTCCCTTGTGACAGTGATGCCGATGAATACTTTGACGCCTAGCCCACATTACCATTTGTATTGTTATTTATTTATAGTATTGTAAATAGAAGTTGTAGATATATAAGTAGCTTAATTTTAGTTTAAAATAGTGTACATAAGACTGTTCATATTATGTTAAATTTTACATAGAATTAATTTATTATCATGAAATAAAACCAATTAATATAAAAAAAAAAAATAAAAAAAATAAATAAATAAAAGATACAATACTTATAATTAAGTTTAGTTTAAAGTCGATTCCGCAAAATTTAACAATAAGTACATTAGATTTGCAAACTTTTTCTGGGTCAATAGTCATTAATTAAACTGTGATTGTGAATTTCGAGCCTTATATATTGTAATCTCAACATCTATGTGTAAAAAGGGACTCATCATTATCATCATATCAGCCCAACGACGTCCACTGTTGAACATAGGCCTCACCTAAGTTCCGCCACAGCGAGCGATTTTGTGCCGCCCGCATCCAACGGCCACCCGCAACCTTTACTAGGTCGTTGAAAAAAAAGGACTGCTGCCTAAAAAAGGAGTATTATGTTTTCAGAATTCAGCGGATTAATGGGTCGATATTAAATTTGTAAATGAAAGGGAAATGATCTGTTATTTCATTGGCCACTACGGAATTTACGGTTAACCAATACTAAAAGAATTTTTGGTGTTAGATAGCCCATTTATCGAGGTAAAGTGGAGTTTTGCCATGTATATAACCTTTTCTGTTAATTTGGCAAACCTCTTTACACTCGCGCTGTCACTTTTGAATTTTGATCGGAAGTGAAAATAAGAAGCTTCTAGTAGATTCTCTGAGAAAAAAGGGTTGAATGTGGACTTGGAGGTGGGCAGGTGGCCCTTGATATTAGCTGTGTGTATTTTTACTACCGTTTTTGTCTTTTTCGCGATAAAAAACCAAATAAACATAAATATAAGGCTATAAAAGAGTTTCATTCTACATAATTTAAAAAACCTACACCTTCCCAAACGGGAAGTAAACGCCCCAAGCGTTACAGTAGGCTATATAACATCATGGTACGACGAATAGGTGCTGATTAGGAGCCAAACAAAGATCCAAGGAAGCGAAGCCCCGGTCAACAGCTAGTATATTTAATATTATTGTACCAAAAAAATAAACAAACACAATAGAATAATTAAGCGCGACTCCATCGTGTCTCTGTTCAGAACACACATACGAAGCGCGCCGCGCTCCGTCTTAAGGACGACATATGAAGTAATTTTTTTTCCAACTCACATCCATACAAAAATGTACCTTATATAACATTTATTAAAGTTGTTTTTAGACAAGCACGCGAAATATTTTTTCCATTTCATATTTACGAATATGCCCCAAATTCCCCAAAAATTAGAACCGTGAAAGCGGCAAGGGCGGGGGGTGGCCCTGTAAGGGTAGCAAGTACGAATTTTTCCACACACACACAGAGATACACGTGCCATGGGGGGATAGGGGGGGATGAGATAGTAGATAGTTTTAGAGAAAGAAAATATTATATATGTTTGTTGCGATGGATTCACCAAGAACACTTCATTTAGTGCGTTATTGTTAATTGTGGGGGACTTTGTGCACGTTTCTTGCGAGCCACGAACCAGCTACATACGTTACTACACGACCGTGCACTGTTCTAACTGGCGTTGGGGACACCAATATTATAATATTTGCAGTTAGAAAATTCTCTAAACTTTGCTACTAAAGGTTCCCTCACAATATTTATAATAATATCAATTTATTGAGATATTATGGTGTTTACAAAGAGTATATGTCTTAAAAATATCTGCGACCACAGAACAGAAATATTTGTTGTAGTTTTTAGTTTCATAATACGAGTATGTTCTGTGGGGTGAAAAATATTGGTCGTTCTGAGGGTGATTAAGTAACAAAAATCAATAAATACCTTTCCATACATCTAAACTTTAGCATGTATAATATTATTAGTAAGATTATTGTTTAAACTAAAAAAATCAAATATCTATTTTATAAGTCCATCGCTACAAGGTTGGCACAGAACTGTAAAACAATTTGAAGAAACAATTGCAAGTCGCGTGAACAGGGTACTTAATTAATAATATTTTGATGAATTTTCCCAAAAATTAAATTACCCTTGCAACTTTAAATGTGCGCTCAAATATTCCAGCTGAACATATAAATTGGTAGTCGTAGTACATTATAAATTAATATTTTAAGGCATCGACATCAATGCCTAGTACTTTTAACCTTTATTAAGCATATTATAATATGTTATGCATTCCCTGGGACTCAAAACAAAACTCATTGCTGTTAATCAGGAATTGTAGTGGATTATAATAATATGTACTTATGTTCTAAAAAAATAAACCCTAAATCCTAATTTAAAATTCATTACGTAGAGGTTCTACGACGTAGAAGTTCTACGAAGTTTATTTTATGGATTATAGCTACTGTTACCAGGGGCTTCGCCCCCATGGATGTTAAATTGGCCACTGCTCAGCTCCTATTAGTCTTAGCGCGATGTTATATAGCCTGTTCAGCTTTATAATATTATAGTATAAGTTAATAATGTTGAATACAATATGGCAATCACATCACAGTGGAAAGGTTTGAGATTTCATTTTTAAATTAGATTTTTTATTATGATCTTTAGTATAAACTATAAACAAAAAATAACGTTTTTATCTTACAGTCAAAACACTTAAAAAACTAAGGAGGTTGGAACTAACTGTTTAGATTAGGTTAGTTTCCATAATAATTATAAAAACTTACCTAACCTAACACAACCAGTTTTGAAAACTCGTTTAGCACTGACCTCTTTACTTTTATAAGAGTTTTGACTGATATAGCCAATCAAAATTACTTTTGACTGGTTAACTTCTATTTGTTATTTTCATTCGTACATCTCTTCTAAATTTGCACCTACCTGTTCTCATCTCTGCATCACCCAAAGGTTGGCTGGTAGAGAATGCTTTTAGCATTAAGCCCTCCCTTTGTACATTTACTTTGTATTTTGTGCAATAAAGTTTTTTAAAATAAATAAATAAAATAAGAGTTTTGACTTTAACATATACACTGCTATTTGGCGTTGATGTTCTATGGAAGGGTAGTACTTCCCCGGGCATGCCAATACACACTGGCATGAGTGGCATGCCAGCGAGGCACTATTTCTTCTCAAATAAAACTTTATTTAATCCCAGAACATAAATATGTAATATATTTAACAAATATTTGCATGTTATTGTGTACATTGTAGAATCTATGTAAGTTGAATACCCGCTATGGAGGTACAGTCGGACACGTACATCTATTGACCTTTTATTTTTATCCTCGTAACCTTTTAAAGCGAGGGATCTTGAACGTAATTTTTGGATTGCGTATTTAAGATTATGGTGTCGTTTTTATATAAGTTCTGTAGTATTAGAGCTAGGGTATGTTATTATTTAGTTAAATATAGTATATATATAACTTATAGAGTACAGGCTCCTAAAACTCTTTTAGATATTTGTCATCCAAATATAGCTTAATCTTTTAAATTCAAATTTGTTTCTTTATCCTCTTACTTAAAAAAATAGCAATTAAAAAACAAATTACTATGTTGCTATTTTTAATTATAAGTAACCTCCGACAAGGATTATAGTGACCTTGAATTTCGATAAAATGTGACTAAGAATCATAACGAAAAAACCGCATCAAAATTGACCCATTCGTTTAGGAATTAGGAGCTACGATCCCGTAGACAGATACGTCAGGTTAAATTTATAACACCTCTCTTTATGCATCAGGGGTTAAAAATTCCCCAACAAGCATTTAATTTTTTTGCGTCCGACTGTACGCCAAAAAATATAGGGCAGTAGGAATTTTTTAAAGTGAGTCAAATAAGCGTCTTGGGAGCGAAAGGGTCGCGCTTTGTAAGGGGCAGGCCCTTCCAAGGGGTGGCCACGAAATGTTGGACTCGGGCGGGTGGCAACTTTCATAATTTTACAATTGAACACGCACGAATAGTTTGGTAAGCGTTTTAAACTCATAAATATTTTATAACAGTGCTAAATATTAAATGTATTCTTGAGATAATTAGTGTTATAATGACATATGGAAGTGCACCGATATAATCATTGTTCCTGAGTTCAAGAAGAGGGAATATTGCCTGACCTATTGTCTTGTAGTCTGGTATTAAATTTTATGTAATATCTGGGAGATAGAATTTTGCTCAGTAATATTTTTTTTAGAAATAGATACTTGAAATGCAACACTTTATCAAATGTACTTTCGCTTCGCTTTCGATAGAGCCGTTTCTGAAATATCAGTGCATAAATAATAAATTACCTGTCCAATAGAAATTGACTGCCTCGGCAGCGCAGTGGCAGTATATACGTTGCGGTTTCTGAAGTCTCGGGTTCGATTCCCAGGTCAGAAAAATATGTGTATGATCTGGAAATGTTTGTTTGAAAGTTTGAGTGTTTTTCTATGATAACACTGTAACGGTTGCACCCGTTGCAGGCTACGTCATGCACGAATGCACCTCTTTTCACCACCTTTTGGATCTCTTTTGATTTCTTTTTAATTTACTTTTAATAATTTAAAATTCAAAATCCTAAATTAATTCAAATTCAAATTCGAACCGAGTCTTCGTCGGAGCATCCGTCGAAGACTTGAGGCTCATTACTATTCTAATTTCTAGTGCAGTGCACGCTCTTCTTGTCATTTAAAATTAATACTATAAGTTTATAAGATCAGTTCTGTGTTTTATTTTGAGGGCCCCACGCCCTTCCCCATATAGCCGGATCTACTACCATACTCTTGCCTAGCGCCCACTGGAGGGGACGGTGGAGACGCTAGAACACTATGAAAGACAAGCTACCGGACTCAATGGAAAATCTATTGTTTTGGGGACACCGGTGACTCCCATGGCGATTAAAGACTTAATTGACTTAATTGAACGACCTGTTTGCCAGTATAAATATGAACACTGACAGCTCATATTAATTTGGAAACTGCTTGCTTGCATATTTTGACCACCTTGTTATATGCGTAGAACTTTTTTTTTGATTACTTTGTTTTATTATTTATTTATTAGGGATTAACAAACAGTTACACACTCACGATAATTACAATGAATGCCTAAATTAACTATGATTAAATGTGCACTCAGAACGTAATCCACAGAATATAATTAGGTAAGTATACCAAGTTATGACAATTTTTGCATGTTAACATTTGATTAATTGAAGAGTGAAGAAAAAAAAGAAAAATGAAATGTATGCGAAGATAAAATTGTATTTCTGTGTTTTTACATCATTTTGACCATCCTCTAATATCAGATCAGTTTATTTATTTATTGGAAAACCAACCACTTTACAGATAGTAATAACATGGTATGATACACATAAGCGAACAGTGAATTATAGGTTTCCTCGAAATAACAATAGTAAAACAGTAGGTAGTACACATGTTAGCGGAGGGATATATATCGCCCGCAACGGTTTATATAGTGATATGACCAGTTTTATCACTCGAGACGTTCCAACGGGTACTAGTCGGAATAGCTATTTGTATTATCCTACAAATATCCACAAATATTTGAGAATCGAACGATCGAAAACAGTTCCATTAAATTTCAAAATTTTTTCTTGATTAAATTCATATGTAAAAAAAATTGTTGAAATTTAATGGAACTGTTTTGGTCAAAATTTATTTTATTTAAAACTGTTTGTTTCTTGAAATGAATTAATAATAGGTGCAATATTCTATCTTTTTCGTTATATTTTTGGTCGTTATAATTCTGAGAGGTTACCTTAACAGAAACATCACCGGCGCTTTGCCTACGCTTTAAAAATAACCGCTAGAGAAGGATGGCAGGCGTTAGGACGTTTTCTCCGTATACCAATAATAAAAATCTTTATCTGAAACATCGTTATCATAAAAAAATTGAGACAGCTCAGTACTCTTGTCGAAGCTACCGCAATACTTCCCTTAGAATAGTAATAATAATAATAATATTCTACCACATTCACATAACGCCATCTAGTCCCAAAGTAAGCAATACAATGATGACATAATATTATTATTAAGTGATACGTCGAGCAAATTAATTCAATTATATAAAATTGTAGTGACTCTCCATGTAGTCTCAACCCGTGGGTGTCGTAAAAGGCGACTTAGGGAGTAACCTTATACAGATAAGAGCACTGCGAGAAAAGGAAAATGCGAAACAAACCCTATACCAACCCGTCTGGCCAGGGAGCGTGGTATAGTAGGCTAAAGTCCCTTCACATTCTTTTGAGGAGACCCTTGCCCAGCAGTGGGATGTTTATGGGTCGAAATGATGATGATGATATAAAATTTATAATTTGAATATTAATAATAAATATTATATTTATATTAATCTTATTTAATAAGAAAAAGCCAATCAATAAATAAATTAACACTTAACAGGTTAATAATATTAAGAAAATGTAGTTATTATTATTTATTTATACTGTTATATGACTACAAACTGTAGTGCGCAGGTACTCTCCCAGGCTCTCGGTTTAAAAGGTTATCCGCTACAGGCGATTACGAGTTTTCTTTCTCTTGCTTCTTACGTGTGTTGTGATTGGTTCCGCTTGTCGCCACTTATTAAATTCTGACGATAAAACGGAATGGTCAATCAATCAATCAGTTTATTTGCTTAAAATGTGGTACAAAAGCGGTTACAATAATATAAATAGAACACACATTTTATTCAGGTTTGAATATGCAAATATTTTTTAAAACACAATACATTATAATAAATTAAAATGGTGATTTAATTATGGTAGTTTTATTAATTCGCTACATGGAAGTCTAGTCTACTACGTAGAGATGTATAAAAAAATCTGTTTATTTCGGATTCTATTGCAAAATCTACTTGTATGAAATGATTATCTTATAATCAAATTCGTTGCGGGTTTTAAGACAGCAAGGCTTTCCCTGGGACTTCCGAGTGTTAGAAAGTGAACTATTAATTATCGGGAACAAATACTTTTTTTACCAAAATAAGTTTTACTAAATATTCGGTTGGTATTTGGAAGGGTTCAGAAAAGTCAAAGTATTTTTTTTAATCATTTAGAGCACATAAATTATACTTATGAACGTCATACAAACCGAAGAAGGTGTCAGTAATTTTTTTTATAACATATTTGCTCGTAAAGGGTCTCTTATTTCACCAATTTCAGTGTTGTAATGTATCTCATTACGCACTAGTGCGGTAATGTAAAGTAAATTGCACGGCTTCTCATGCTCACATACTAATAATCAAGGGGCTCCGTCTAAAACGAACGGTACCTAGTTTTTTAAATCTTAGCAAAGAGTTTTTATGTCAGAAAAGTGGTCAACATTTTATGAATAAAATTAACTTTGGGAGATAAAATAATTATGATATAATTATATAAAATAAACATTTAATTCTTTAATTAATTAATTTAATTTAATCAATTTAGACCATAAATTACAACCATTTATCTGTACTTTAGCAAACAGCCAGTATTACTAATAAAGTAAATTAATATTTTTGTGTTTTACACAAAAATATTAATTTACTTTATTAGTAATACTGGCTAAAACACAAAAATATTAATTTACTTTATTAGTAATACTGGCTGTTTTGTGTTTTTGACTTAAAAAAAAGCGCTGATGCGCGCGCATCGATAATTTGTGACAAGTAAAAATTATTCCGCGCGCTATTTCTTTTCGCTGTATTTGTTTTTTTCTAAGAAAGTCAGAATTTTATTTATTTCCTCGCAAATATGTTATAAAACGTCGTATGACATTTGTGCGCTTTGATAATTACAGCCTCTGCTTTCTTGTAGCCCTGGCCTGCGGCTCGGGCTACCAATATCGCCTCGGCTGTAATTATCAACTTACCGCACTTATATCATAATGTACTATTAAGGCATCATCATCATTGATAATCCTGAATTACATGACTCACAGTTATGGGAGTATGGGTGGGATTGTCCCATAACAACAGATAAAGATATGGGTATCCATACCATGTTATAAGATATTCTATATACATTTGACGTAATATACGTTACAAGGTGAAGATAAAATAGATCTGATTACGAAGCCTGGCGGAGGTTTAGATAACACTTTTGGCGAGTTGAAACGTTTATTCGTTTTTAATTTATTTTATCTTTTCAAGACATTTACTTATTGACTGTCACCACTGTCGCGGTTCATGTGGTCACCTCGCCACTTATATATTTGTGTGGTTCAAGGATATTTTTTTGAATTTTGTTTGTACTGTGTCCGATAAATGTATTTTTGTAATATTCCCCGCGACAGGGGATTGTTATCTAGAGGGTACTTTGTTTTTAAAAGAAAAAGTAATAGAAATAAAATGATATTGTGAATTGACTTGGCCATATTACATGAGATATAGCTGTCGAAATAATTGTGTGATGCATGTCTACCTATCCCACGCGGCGACAGTGGTGAAATATTCGTTCGTCCCGCCTAGTGGTAGGCGATTACCGTGGCCTATGGACGCCTGTGATACCAGGAGAATCACGAGCGAGTTGCCGTTTCAAAAATTAATTTACTGCCTAATATAGTATGATGTTGTTGTATATTTGTACTTACCAGTAACGGATGCCAAAGTAAGCCGTAGTTATTTATGGTAGCGAGTATAGAGCTCACCTCGCTACAGAAACCTCGTTGGTACAACGGAACCAATTCCAATTCAATTTTAAACAACGCCGAAAAAAAAACAATATAATTTTTTTTATTCAAAAACCTACAGCCTACACAGGGTGGTTTAAAAATCGAATCAGTCCCCCGTCCTTGAAGGGAGAGTAGGTACATTGCCGTCAACACATAAATCATATTTCTGGAGAATTTTTAAAAGTCCTATTGCTTTCGCGTATTTGCCATGTACTCCCCCCGTGGGGGGTTGTGGGGGCGTGTGTACTTACTCCCTCGTTTCCTAGTTGTGCCGGTTGTTAGAGGGTGTTCGATATTGTTCCTCTGTTGGTTAGTGATTTGTGATGAGATAAGGCATCGGGTCGCAGACGTCGGCGTCGGGACGGTAACGTGACGTGCTGTTTCTTACAAATGTTTTGTGTTTTTATATTGGACAGTTTCTGTAGCGAGTAGTTAATGTTATTTAAGACCTAACCATTACTGGTAGTGTCTTGCTATTTTCAGACACTCTCCTTATGCCACTTTATAATGATGACTGGCCTGTTGGTCTAGTGGTTAGTGACCCTGACTGCTAAGCCGGAGGTAGTGGGTTTGATCCCCACCCAGGACAAATCTTTGTGTGATGAGCATAAAGGTTTGTTCTGTGTCTGGGTGTAATTTATCTATAATATGTATGTATTTACAAAAAAAAATGTATTTAAGTAGTATATCAGTTGTTTAGTACCCGTAACACAAGCAAATATAATTGCTTACTTAGGGACTAGATGGCGCTGTGTAAATGTGGTAGAATATTATTATTATTATATAATGAGTATAACTGCTTTACATCGGAATTGCTATTATCAATGTTTATACATCGCTATCCTTTGGATTGGAGGAGACCCGTGCCCAGCAGTGGGACGTTTATGGGTTAAAATGATGATGATGATGATACATTAGATACTTAACAATATAGAACCAAAAGACAGTTTATACACGATTACAATCAGAGGTAAAGTATTTATCTTACGCAGTTCTTTTATGAAGTGATTATCAGATAGACAGATGCTGAATAAGACAGAGACAGAGAGAGAGAGAGAGAGAAAGAGAGAACTTACTTTAGCCCAACACTTGATTTAGACAGCAGTAGGTTAAATTTAAACCCTCTAAGCTTTCTAGATAGATAAAGAGATTACTTTAGCCCAGCACTTGATTTAGACAGCAGTATGTTCAATTTAAACCCTTTCAAAGAAGAGAAGAGACCCGTATCCATCAGTGGGACATTAATGGGTTAATTTATTATAATGTTAAATTTTAGAATAAACAAATATTGATTCATTGAAATGCATTTAAACAATCAAAGTGCCAAAAAATCACACTCGTAAAAAAATAAAACCAATCCAAGAATATATTATATCACTATGACTAACGCATTGCATCCCACTTCCCACAGTCCCACTACTGGAACTATTTTCACAGAACTATATTATTAAACTACTGTTAACACAGCCATAAACAAATTCTTAATTAAAACATAATTAACAAGTAAAATATATTTTCAATAAAACAAATCGATCCAATACATCTATCTATAGAACTATCCAGAAGAAACCAAATTCGTATTTCAATGGGCAAAGCAATAAATTACAATTAATTAAAATAAAAAATACGCGGGCAGTATTAGAAACACGCTGTGTATCTATAAGGCTCCGTGGAGGAACGAGGGCGGGCGGCCGAGCGCTCAACATAGTACATCTACAGCATTCAGATAAAATAAATCTTTTATTATTCAAGGAAGTGAAATTAAATGTAATGAAACCTCATTTATTAATAATATTTTTTATTTTTTTATTTTATATTGAGGTAAACAAACAATGCCACAATACAATATATACCTTATGAGTAATAACTTAGCTATTTTAATTAATTGTGACACCGGGGACATTTACTTTTTTTTTTTTTTTTTTTTTTAAGTGAGAAACAGTGAGCCAGAGGGAAAAGTAGGTTAGTTTTAGAGGGTTACTTTACATTAGGGCTAAATTATCAAGTAAGAGTTTTTAATCTACAGAGTTGAAATTATTGTTAAATGATTCAAACTATATGAATGCGAAAGTTGAATGGATGGATGGATTATGGATGGGTGTTTGTTACTCAACTACGTGACAATAGCTGAAAAGGTTAATAATAATATTTTTTTTTTATAATGCCAATAGTAACAGATTTTTTTACAATGATACTGATTACAGATAACTGATTTTTGATTTTCTGTGCAGTAATGACGTCATAAGTGGGTGCTTTCAATGCAATTGGACTATGCGGCTACATAGCTATTCGTATCAGACTTTAGCACCTAGATAATTCTAGATGTAGTCTAGAATGGCACGTACGTGCTACTTTTTACCGATATACCACTGGAGCGGAGCCCCGGGCACAAACTAGTCATTTGCAAAGTAAATGATGAAAGACCAATATTGAAAATAAAACAGGTAATCCAAAAACACATTACACTCCTTTGCATCGCGCAGTTGGGTAAAAAAAATAGTTTTAGGGATACCCGGTGTGCCTCGCTTAAATGTCAGCCATTTTGCCTAAATGATAACGTTATATGCATGGGCTGCTTTAATAAATTACTGGTAGTGATAATTAACATGTATGGATCCCGATATACCGCAAAATAGATTCAAAATTAAAGTTAAATCTTTTAATAACGAAGTATTTAAAAGCGATAGTAGTACTTGAAAAGAGTAGAGTATTTTATTATTAATTTCTATTTATAGAACAATATATTAAAATTTATTGTTAAGACAATCTGTTAAATGGCATGTCAACGAAAAGTAAATACTACTGATTCTACTGAATTACAATTTAAGAAAAACGCCCAAAATCTTTCAGGAACGGGGAAAATTAACGCAGAAAAACTTATAAGAAAAGCCTAACACGATTGATAAAATTTATTTATTGAACCAAATACTAAAACTACAACTTATTTATCTACCAAATAAAAAATGATCACGTCAGATAACACCAACCAAACGAAATTCGATATAAAACATTGAAAGATAAGATAGAACCTCCAAATCGTATGAAACCGGAAACAAACGTTATTTATCTGAAAACATTGGGTATACTGTACCCGGCACACATGTGGTGGGGCACTAGGAAGAAGAAACGGGCGAAGAAAAAATGAGGGAGACGAAAAACTAGAGCAGGACGGAAAAGTGGGCGAAAAACGAAAAATTTCACCTCCCCCCCTCCTCTTCTCACCCGCTCGCACGCCGCGCGCCCCGCGAGCCTCCCCTTACACGCACACACGCGCCTCCCTACTGTGAATTAGCAATCTTGATACTTTCACTTTCACTTGTGCGTAATTATTATAAAAAAATAAAAAAAATGTTTTTATTCATTTAGTTTTCGTGGCTAGTGGCGTGAAATTGGAGCGGCTTTTGTCCAGCAGTGGACTAGTAGAGCAGAGGTTGATAATGATGGTGAATAAGTTTTCTATTAATTTAATTGATTGCAGTGGATACGTAATAGGAATAATCGTGTATTTCATTTCATAAGTGTTTGATTTTGTAGCGTAGCGTAGTAAGTAGTAGCTAGTTATGTATTAGAAGACACTTAATGGCCCTGTAAAAAGGAAAAGTTAATTCTATACTAATATTGTAAAGCTGAAGAGTTTGTATTAGTGTTGGATAGCCCATTTATCAAGGAAGGCTATAGGCTATATAACATCACGCTACAGCTAATAGGAGCTGAGTAGTGGCCAACAAAAAACAACAAGAACCCAAACCCCGTACGACTTCTAGTAACATACATAATATATATTGTTATAAGACTATGGTCGAATAGTTTCACTATAATTTCTTATTAATTTCTTTATATTTCTGGAAGACTGATGGAGTGTTTGGAGCATAGTATGTCAATAAGTTCATTTAAAGTAATACTATAAATTTAAATTACTTTATATTGGTCATTGTGTTCAATTATTATATAACACAGCTTATTCCTATTTTTTACATTATGTATCTACAATGTATGTATTCACCTGCTTTTCAATTTTTCTCTTTACCATCAAAGATTTGTAAGATAAAATGTGAGCAAATGAAAATGCCTAACT
The DNA here is from genome assembly GCA_905147015.1 of Laspeyria flexula. NCBI lineage: Eukaryota > Metazoa > Arthropoda > Insecta > Lepidoptera > Erebidae > Laspeyria > Laspeyria flexula. The sequence continues at coordinate 2,418,462 of LR989974.1, forward strand.
TTAATATTCGTCATTACATCATAAGAACTTATTCATTTACGAGTATTGCTGAAGTCATTACGATAATTAAAAATTTTCTTTTACTAATTAATGTTAATTTATTCGAGCTATACAACAATCGCAATTAATTTTTAATGTTCTTTACTAATTTAATGAAACATTAAATAAATATTTCTTGTGTTTAATAAGCGAGAATCTTATTAAGTTATACAATTACTAATAACTTCAAGGAAGATTATAAGGAAATGCTTTTCTTTATGAGTCTTAAGGCACAGATGCTAAGGTTTATTTTAGCCTGCGTGTCGCGCCCGCTTCCCCTATTTTCCCCCACGCATGAGTTTTTCCGGCCTATGAAAGTACCAAGACGTTTCGTGCCCGTAGGAGGCTATTGTAGCATGTTTTTATACCCAAAAATTTTAAGTCAGTAGGCGCTCGCACTCAGAGCCGCTAGTACGTTTATATTATTATTAATATATATTTATATTTCGTTTTAATTTACAAGTTTTCCATCGTTCATAATTTTAATATTTTTATACCGTTTTATACAATAATAAAGTGTTTATAGATAGGCGTAATTACAACGTAAACATAAAGTTTCTACATCAAAAAAGGAGTTAATGAAATATAGGAGGGAATATTTCGCGAATTACTCCCTTTAAGTTTGTCACCAAGTTTCGGCTGACTGGAGTTTGACAGTTGGGTTTGAAAAATATAAAATTGACGTTTTGAAAAGCAATATGGCGGACTGTGTGTATGTCATCGTGCTTGGCAAGTTCGTCGACCTCTGCGGAGTCCAGTAGCGATGCTTCACTTCCATAATATTTGACGCCTGCTGTATCCGTGAGTATTGAGCCTAATTTAGAATCAATTGTGTAGAATTATTGATAAGGTATATTACGTAAGGGCTAGTTCATAATGTCGTATGAATATTGTAACACTTAATATTATGATAGGTTGTATCTGCGGCACGCACGGCGGCCGAATTGTTTTTATCGTTGCTAGTAAATTAGAGGGGGTTTCGATAGTGGATAGTGGATAGTCGTAGCTACGTAACTAGTATTGATTTTTTTCCCTCATCTTGTTAAATTTCATTTATTGGGGGAACGGCCGATGACGTGTGCGAATGTCCGCTTGTTAAGAAATTGGATGGAATCGAACTTTACGAATGTTTTGCATTCCATTGCGTTATATATACTGAGTTATGCTAATATGGTTGGATAAGTTTTGTTGTGAGGGAGCGTTGTATGGCGCTGTTGAAAGTTTTCTGATTCGATTTGTAATGAAATGAGGAATGCGCGGGTAGTTTTATGTTTGGATGGATATTTATTGTTTGAACTTGGCGGGTGTTTTTATCCTTGAGTTTCGTGAAGGTAAGTACGAGTAGTAAATAGTTTGAACTTTTAATTTTTTTTTATGATTTGAAACTGTTGTGACGTCATGTTTATGATTAAACGTATACTTATAGCATTTGTTGCCGAATGGTGCGAGGTTCAATTCTTATTTATTGTATTTTTTGTGTTTTTTCACTTTGCAGGAAGGACTAGAATGTGACCTTGCTCAGTATAGCCTATTTAGCATTATTGTTTTTACGGTCGGGAATCGAACCTGGTGCGTTCACTGGGTCATATCCATGTTGTTTCTTATACAGGCTCTTACTATAGTTTGTTTTCCATTATGTACAGAAAAATGTTTACGCGATATAGAGCACTATTTTGATAACACGAAGGTTGTCATATGGGCCACCATTTGACGTCACGAAAATATTAAATTGAAATTTTTATTAGAATATCCAAATACATGCATCATCATTACAACCCAGAATCGTTCCACTGCTGGACACGGGGCTCCTCTAAAAGATTTTGAGGGATTTTAGTCTACTATACCTCGCTGGCCAGACGGGTTGGTAAACGGTTTGTTTCGAATTTTCCTTTTCTTGCAATGCTCTTGTCTGCATAAGGTCCTCGAGTTGCCTTTTACGACACCCACGGGTTGAGATGGGGTAGTGACATTATGTATTCTTAATCGGACACTACACGGACAGTATTATTATATTTCAAGGAAAATAAATGGATCAAAAATGAGGATAGATAAAATATATTTGACCCCAAAATTACCTATACAAATAAATAAAATTGACGTGTCTGTTTGTATTAACAAAATAACAGCCTTTTAGTAGGTAGGTACGTTACTTATAACAAAAACGCACTTTTCAAAATTTTCGTCTGTCTGTCTGTTTGTTTGAGGTATACTCCGAAATGACTAAACCGATTTCGAAGAAACTTTCACTGGCCGATAGTTAATGTCATAAGGAATAACTTTAGGGTACTTTGATTTTGGAAAAAATAGCAGTTGCCTGAAAAAAATAAAATAATGAACGTGGTGAAATGAAATGAAATAAATGAAATGAAATCTCGTTTATTCATCTAGATTACAAGGTAACACTTATGAAAGTGACAAGATAAGAATGTAACAGGTTATCCGAAAAGTAGTGTCAGAAAATTCGCAGTTCGCTGATGGTTAGTTCTACACGCGAAGGAAGTTGCGAGCAGAGCTAGTGGTATTAAAAATTTCAATATTTTACATTAAAACTAGTTTAAACTAGTTCTTAATATCATCATCATCACCAGCAACCCATTAATGTCCCACTGCTGGGCTTGGGTCTCCTCTTTTCTATCTAGACAATGTTTAGGCCATAATCCACACACGCTGGCCTAATGCGGGTTGGTGGATTAGACATACACTTAGAATTTTTTTCTTGGATACGTTTTTAATATAAAATATTGAAAATTATATTACATCATTTATTATTAGGTATATTTTGTGACAATAATTCGAGCTATATTTTGCGGTAATTTCTAGTTTTTATTTTTTGGAGAGGGGAGGGGGGGGGGAATCCGGCACCGGCGTCTATAGGCATGCCAGCTTCGATACGTTGTATGGTGTTGATATTGGATTATTTATTTTACCGAACTAAGAGCGACTTCTATGCCGCTAGGGACTTCACAAATATAGAACCTTTTTCTTTTATAAAAAAATCAACATGAAGTTGGTAAGTACACCCAGATTCAGTACATCTATTTGTGAGCCGTGAATGTTATATGTGAAAATTGCTAACCATAAACAATATTGAAATGGTTATAAATTAAGCGTCCAATAGCAGATGCGATGGGGAGGGGGAGGTAACAGGGTTCAAGACCTTTAGCTGAAACTACTATTAACTATTTTGATTTAGCCTTTGTTAAATTTTCTGATTTTATGTACTTTTAAATACCTCCGAAATAAAATTAATCAAATCTGTAATTCTAAAATTAATGTTATTATATTATTTTTAATAATATTCTACCACATTCACACAGCGCCATCTAGTCCCAAAGTAAGCAATTATATTTGCTTGTGTTGTGGGTGTACGTACTGGTGCAAGAATATTTTTATACACGAACTCATTATGTGAAAGCTAGCAATTTAAGTTACTTATTTATAGCCACACATGTATCCTATTAGTCTGTAAGCTTTCTGAACAGAAATAAATAAATAAGTTAGATTTACTCTTGCAATTCCTATTTGACAAAAAATCACAATAAAAAAAAACAAATGATCAAAAACATCGGTAAAAACTCGAAACCAATTTACTGCTAAATAATGATTTATTTCAAACACCGACTGGCATGCGGACGAAGTCGCGTATTCAGCTAGTGTTCGTTGAACAGACATCAGAGCCTTTTAGCGCCGAGTGCAATGAACACTATGAATGTGTTACAATTATGCCAACACTATAAATAGAAACGTTGATTCACTTTTGTGTTCGATTGTACTTTGCTAACGATAAAGCTGTGTCTATTATCTACAGACACGGAACGTACCGTTTCAGACAAAATAATATTTTTTCTATAGAATTGGACAGCTTTTGTCGGTTTGTGTCTGTGCGGCTTTACATTACAATAGATATAAATGGCCTAATAAAAACTGTATGGAAGAATATTTTGTTGTCTGGTACGGTATGCGTCTGAAACGTTAAGTGCCTGTTAATATAAACGCAGCTATATTAAACGCATCAGACGCTTGCTGTGTCAGACAAAAAAAGCTGTACAATTGTACGTACTTACATTGGACACACGGGTTGGTAAAGGACAGTGTTTTTCATTATTATGAAAGTTCTCTCGACTCCTTTACAAGTTAAAAAATCTGGTGACCCCAAAAAATTATGATTTATGTATTACTTATCTAATATCGTAAAAAATTGAGATAGATTTTGGCATATTTTTGATTAATAATCAGCATTCTTCAACTAGTATTTTTTTTGATCAAGTGCCTAATATTATTGGCGTGCCAAAAATTTTATTTGCGTGCCATTCGTGGCACGTGTGCCATTGGTTGGCTCACATAAAATAGATAGGTTTGACTATATCTGTGGTTATATTTTGAAAACCTTATTTCGTGACTACCAGTTTTACCAAAATACGTCATTCCACGTCTTCCGTTTCCACTTACGAACTAACGGATGTCGCCGGAAATTTCATCAATGATGGATAAAATTCGAAAATACTTATATATGTATACTCTTTATTTATATAGGATTTTATGGCGCAGTAGTTATTGTGCACTTAATTGTCGTGTCGAGTGACGTGGGTTCGATTTCCACATGTGACGTCACCATCATCCGCCTGCATCATTTCCCATCATCTGGGGTCGACTCTCCGTCTTCTTCATTCAGAGTGGTTCTGGACGGTTCCTGGCATTATGTACTTTTGTGTCATATAATTTTAAAAAAAATTAACAATATTTTTTTAATACACAGCGCCATCTAGTGCCAAATTAAACAATTATATTTGCTTGTGTTATGGCTAAACAACTGATATACTAGGTACTTAAATACATTGTTTTTAATATATATTATTATATAGGTACGTATGTATACTAGAAGTCGCGCGGGGCACCGCTCCCGTCGTTCTTTATTTGGCCACTGCTCAGCTCCTATTGGCCGTAGCGTGATGTTATATAGCCTATGTTCACCGGAGATAGTGTAGCTTCCTAACAGTGAAAGAATTTTTCAAATCGGTCAAGTAGTTTCGGAGCCTATTCAATGCAAACAAACAAACAAAAAGCAATCAAATCTTTCCTCTTTATAATATTAGTGTTGATAATATATATATTACACTCAGACATAGAAAAAACAATCATGCTCATCACACAAAGATTTGTCCTGGGTGGGAAACGAACCAACAACCTCCGGCTTCGCAGTCCTAGTAACCTAACCACTAGTCCAACAGGCCAGTCCGGTTTTACACTGTTGTTAGCTTCCTTCTTTCATTTTTTTTTTGTATAAGTTTTCAAATAGTAACACAAATCTACTTAACATCAACTATCTACAATGAAAAGTCCCCCCCAAATTGACAAAGCCGTTTTAGAGATTAATCATAACAAGGCAGGTCACTTTTCCGTTGGTCTTCCCACACATTATATGGGACAGTAGTTAACTGCTTACACTCTTGAGTCATAGGTATTTCAAGTAACTCATATTTTCCAAAATATATTTTGTACAAATTTCCTTAAATTTCTTTTACCTCGTTTTGTTCAGTAGCCGAGCCCTTACTCACATTAACATGATAATGCACCGTGCACCATGTTTGAACAAGTTCGTGATCACGACGTGGTCTGATATGTCTGTTTAGACATAGCGTGAACATATAGTTCCTTAGATAAAAGATGCACTTGCTTTACTCTTTTACTCTTTTTTTTAAAAAGACAACGCCCGCTCTAGGCAACAAGCCCTGTGTCGCGGGGAGCTTTACAAACATGAAACTAACGGACACAAAGTACACCCAGACTAGAAACAAATATTTATGAATCACACAAATAATTGTTCTTTAAAGGACGTCTAAAACGAATCTTGAATTTGGGGTTAGATTTTTCTGTTGCAATTGTTTTAATTTATATAGACTAGCCTGTTGGTCTAGAGGTTAGTGACCCTGACTGCTAAGCCGGAGGTCGTGGGTTCGATCCCCACCCAGGTAAAATCTTTGTGTGATGAGCATGAGTGTTTGTTCTGTGTCTGGGTGTAATTTATCTATAAAATGTATGTAGTTACAAAAAAAATGTATTTAAGTAGTGTATCAGTTTTTTAGTGCCCATAACACAAGCAAATATAATTGCTTACTTTGGGACTAGATGGCGCTGTGTGAATGTGGTAGAATATTATATTATATTTTACATGACAAGAGGACCAGGTGTTATGGCGCGTGTAACAAACATGTTGTTAACAGATTCAATACAAACCTTCAACCCTTTCCCCCCCTTCAAACTTTAATTTTTCACAAGATTTTTTTATTTAATAAAGTCCACCAACAGTTGCTTACACTAGAACAATACATGACAAAATCGAATAAAAGATAACATTGTGTTCCCACAGGTACAGGATATGCACCAGAAAACAATAATAATGAATACCTAAGCAAACTAAGAGTGGGAATGATATAATTTTATATACAAATTTAGAATTTAATTACAAATTTAGTATGTAGTATTAATATATCTACTATCAAACATATACTACAATTAATCGTCCCATTAGAAGAATAATGTTTTATCTTCACATAAAACAAAAATGAAATTATTAAAAAATTCGGCATTAAAAACCGTAAACCATCGATTGATCAAATTTTTACTTTATTCTTTAGTCAGTATAAAATACAAATTTGAACAATTTGATACTTAGTTTACGGTTTTTAATGCCGAATTTATAATAATTTCATTTTTGTTTTATCTGAAGATAAGACATTATTCTTCTAATGGGACGTAATGTCGCAGACAAAATTGTTCCTCTATAATGGAAGTGAAACGTATAATTTTGAAACGTTTCAATGGCAGCAAAATTTACATCGACATTATCACTCACGAGTCACACTATTTAAAGTCTTGTTTATAAGGGTTGAAAGTTTGTTTAAACATAATTTTAAACAATACCCTTCCTTGGCAGTCGGTAAAAAGATATTTTCGCAATCGTAGTCCAGGTGTTTATAGCTCTATCAGTAAGAAAAAAGCCACGGTATTTGAATTAGATGTTTACGGTTTTTGAACCCGGACTTGTATATAATAGAGTTTTAAATTGTGCAAGTCAGGTAAACTACAATATTGGTAATAATTACAAACTCAAACCAAAACTAAAGACAATTAGCTATTTAAAACAAAAGAGACGATTGTCAGAAGTTTTGGCGGCTTTTTTTGACCAATGGACGATGACAATATCTTTTAGGAATACAAAGAAATATAAATATTGGCTTAGCACTAATCGAATAAATGGTTGGATAAGTTGGGAAGTCTGTTTGTCACCATCGTGGTATAAAAATAGTCGGCTTGACAAATTATTTTAAAATAATTCCACTGCCAATCATCATCATCATTCCAATCCGTAAACTTTCCACTGCTGGCCACGGGTCTCCTCAGAATATGGAGGGAATTTAGCTTGCTATATCACGCTGGTCAGACGGTCCATGTAGTGAGTGATTAAGAATACATAATATCACTACCCCATATAAACCCGTTGGGGTCGTAAAGGCAACTATGGGACTATCTTATGCAAACCAGAGTACTGCAAAAAAAGGAAAATTCGAAACAAACCATATACCAACCCGTCTGGCCAGCTTGGTATAGTAGGTCAAATTCCCTTCACATTCTTTGGAGGAGACCCGTCGCCAGCAGTGGGACGTTTATTGAAATGATGAATCCGTCACTACACGGATAATAATTTCAGTGTATTTTTTTAAATATTTGTGCACTGAAACAGTAATCGTACTAGTTGGAAAAGACACTCATATACCGGAGCCTATAGTGCTTGGAAATAGTTGCTAAAAACACATGAAAATAGTAACTTTTATCCCGTTTTCAATTCGGTAAACGTAGATACAGAAAGCCTACTTGAAATTACGACATTTGTCACAGTCGATTTTTTTTATAGTGGCCAAGCATAGTGGCTCCTTTTCCCCTGATGGAAAGTTGAAAGAGGAACCAAAATTGCATTGCCAGCTGACAGAAGAATCAAGTGTCCTGTCAACCAATATAATAAGTGTATCATCGACCATATTATTATTAGAATTTTCAAACATTTGACAGACCTATCTATGCTATTTGATACAGTTATACATTTTGAAGAATTTCGTCTGTCTGTGACGGCATAGATATGGTTGTTGGTAGAATGACGTCATTCACGAACGCAGATGGCGGGAATTCAGGATGTGTCGCGCGCGCAGACATATGGATACATAATATACATATGTATAAATTTTTCTATTGAAACAATTTGTATATTTCAATACGGATTTCATAAATAAATTTGCATTTTATTAACGAAATTACAATTGTTATTTCGTTTCTGTGAGCGTTGATGTCTAAAAATTTTTGTGATTTTTCTTTTGAATTTATATTTGTTGTTATTTTTCTTCACAAATGTGTTTTATATTAAGTAAGTATTTTAGAGAATGTTTTGTGTTGGCTAATCGGGACAATCCCACCCACTGCAACTTCTGTAAGCCAGGCAGGACTAACAGCGATGACCAGCGAGGACCCGTGCGAACCCAGAGTTTTGACAATCGCGAATCCCAGGAAATGCCTAACCTAAGTACTGTCTTGGAACCCGCAACGAAATTAATCAGAAGTAAATGGAGCAATTGGAAAGAAATTATCCACTTCCCTCCAATGGATAGAGACAAATGTAATCTGTATAGGATCTAATTCTATTAGAGAGAAAGCACCGCGGTCAAAAATTTTAATCGATTATTTATTGATTTATTGATCGATATTTAATTAGATTAGGAACCAGATCGATAATCTTACTACTGTTTGATTATATCCTTTCACTAATAATAATATCAAGTGATGGTGGCTGAATGGATAAGTCAAAAAATGCAAATCACGCGGTCCGAGTTCGATCCCGACCGGCAGTACCAATGTGGATTCCACTTTGTGGAATTTATATGTACTAGTCAAGTGACTTACCATCTGCTAACGGTGAAGGAAAACATCCTGAGGAAACCTACATACCCTAGAAGAAATTCTATGGGTAGGTATGTCTGATCCACCAACCCGCACTAGGCCAGCGTGAGTGGATTATGGCCTAAACCCTCTCAGCTCTCTAGTTAGGGGAGAGCAGACTCGAGCCCAGCAGTGGGACTTAATGGGTTGCTGATGAGTAATTATATAACTGCTGTCTTCTTGCTGTACTTAGAAATAGGAACTATGCTATAAGATTTATGACATTTGTTTTCTTTTATCAATATTTTTTCATATATTTTATGCATGTGGTGTTTACCTACACGAGTTGTGCACTTAGATCTTAATATTATATTCTGTTTTGTAATTAATGCATTACTGTAATAACTACTGGTAAACCAATGAAAAAAACACTTTAGCGCACAAAAATTCACCCGCGTTTACACAAGATCCCCATATAATACACAGTACACGACTCCTGACGATACTTGCAAACTATAAAGTATAATATAACATGACATATATATATTTGTTGGCTAATGTAAATAGATTCTGTAACCGTATCAATCTAATAAATAAATATGTGTGTGTATGGATCGGTGCGATGGATGGCGGCTTTGCAATCTTTGCCTACCTCAGGGGGACCTAATATCATGTGTATATTTTGTACTGTAATGTCAAAATGGAGTACAATATACTCCATATTGTAAAAAAAAAAAGGAAATTTAACGTTATATATATTTAAATTCTTTAGAGCTAAGTGTATTCACAATAATTACAACATATTTATGTCCATCATTACTATTCATTAATGTCCCACTGCTGGGCACGAGTCTCTTCCAAACATTTTGGAGGGTAGGTATTTAGCCTACTATACCACGTTGGCTAGACGGGTTGGTATAGGGTTTTGAATCGAATTTCATCGCCCACGGTTTGAAATGGGGTATGAGAACATATTTATGTAACTTTTTTACAATTCATTTTCATTCTGCATTCCCATCATTGCAGCTCTGCTCCCTCTCTCAATCCTGTCCACAAGAGAGCTTGGCAATCCATTCAATATCTTGGATAGAATGCATTGCCAAGCTCTCTCGCCATAAACATTGTTGCTATTTGGGATTTCATATAGTGGGAGATAAAACAATGGAAGGGTGTGAGAAATCTTCCTTAATATCAGCACAGTGATACCTGCAGTTTGTAAATCACTACTCTATACAACCCCTGTGGCTCCTGAATACCTGTATTAACATCGATGAAGCCTTGTAACACCGAGCTATAATATGGACAAAAGCCTAGCCTAACTGTCATAGAACGCGACGAATTTAATATTAATTTAGGAAGATGGTTTATTATTATCATTTATTTTTTGGGTTAGATGCTATCAGCTTCTTTGCTACGTTGACCAATTACTGATCTATTGTAGCGCCCAGACATACACTTAGAATTACTTCTAGGGTATGTGGGTTCCCTCACGATGTTTTCCTACAACGTCAGCAGATGGTAGGTCACTTTGACTAGTGCATAAATTCCACAAAGTGAAATTATCCATATTGATACTGCCGGTCGGTATCGAACTCGGACCGCATGATTTTTATGCTGGTCTCTTATCCATTCGGCTATCATCGCTCCCCGAGAAGTTAGAAAATCAGTATTGACAGCAGCTGGAGCTTCATGACTAAGCGCCTGTGCTAGATAGCCTATATGAAACTCACTTGACATATTTTTGACGTATTTTTCATAAAAATCTGTCAAAGAAGTTTTCGATAGTTTATTAGATACTTATTTAAAGGTGGTGAAACAGGCCGTAACTCTAGTCTTCTTTTGTGTAATTGTGACAGTCAGTTGCCATTTAAGTATTTGGGATTTCTATGAAGGACTTCTGAGAAAAAATAAATGATTGTCGTATTACCGTTACACAGTAATAATATGTCAAAATATTCTCAGAAAACCAATTCAAAAATACCATGCGTCATAAGTTCATAATCATAACTCATACGCATATTATACAACTCGTCTTCTAAATTCAAAAAACGTGTTATAAATTACGAAACTATTTCGGAACGAGAACGTATCCAAGTCGATTTTAGGCAAGCGGTTTTCGAGGTCAAGTTGTCAGACGTACACACAAATTTTGAAAGTGGCACAGTAGTAATTTTTATAGTCGTTCAACCGAGAGGGGATTTCCGAACGGAAAAATAAGTAACGGACTGTTTTTCATGTTCATTTGATAAATTAAGTTTTTGGTGATTTGTGTATTGGGTTTTATTTTATTGTTTTTTGACCTATTGTGGTGGTACACTACTTATTAGTGGTTTAGGTGATGGTGGGGTACTGGGTTTTAATTCATATGTTATCTCAGTAGGAGCAACGCTTTAGAAGATGGTAAATACTTGCTTTACAATTTTAAAGCTAAATTAAATTAGCATAAGGTTTAAAATGATTCATTCATATCATCATCATCATATCAGCCCAATGATGGCCACTGCTGGACATAGGCTTCACCGAATTTCCTAAATTATATAAAATTAAGTTAAAAAAATCTATATACATAATTACATCTAATACTTTTACACGGTAATCAGAATAAGTACCATACCTAAATGGGCAATCAACTAAATAATGTCCCACTGCTGGGCATGGGTCTCCTCCAAACATTTTAGAGGGATTTCATAATTCCAACGAGATACCCTATCTCGTTGGAATTATGAATATGATGCCAAACAGGTTTTATTTTTTTGCTTATAGTGCCTCTACTGCCGTAACTATAGCCACTAAAACATACTCAGAACTTCGAATTTGGTGAAATATTAATTAGAAAGAATACACACAATAGCTGTCAGTCAAACCTCTTCAAATAAGTATAAGGTTTGACATGTAGTTCCGATACCCAGAAATTAGAGGTCGATAATAACTGAATAGTAGGTAACAAGGTCTTATAATAACCAGAAATATAGGTACGGAATCTTAACACGTAACCAGAAAAACATAGTAGTACCGTACCTATGTTTTTCTGGTTACGTGTATCCGTTAGCAACGGTAATAGGACATTCGTTTTTGGACTCAAATAATTAGATTTAGCGTGCAGCCCAGGCACCCATTTCTTTCAAGATAAGGACGAGATCCTAACAACGACGGCTACACCTTGGTATTTATACTAAGAATCTGACCAACTGAATAAATTTATTTGTGTAAGACGATAGGGAACGTAATATTATATATACAGTTTTCTTTTATCGTATAGGTAACATAGAAAAGATTTTTGATAATTCAAATTCCCCAATAAGGGAAAATTCCAGACGTCACAGGAATCAAAATACGCGTGGACAGAGCCGTGGGCGAGGTTATTAACGTTAGTGCTATTATTAAAAGAATATATGTTATTTTAATATCAAAATGACGTAATAAGAATCCAGTTTTGCATTTCCCGGCCTTAATGGAGGAAAACCATCAACATATTGACGTACAATTATTTTTTATCGGTAATTTGCATATTGTAACAGAAATTCTAATTTTATATTTTAAAATAGCACACCCGAACTAGCCATTTAAAATATTTTGACGGGATTTAGGCAGTTAATAATATTATACCAAAACTAAAAACAGACACAATAACCTTGTTTGCTTTTTAAGTCATAGTCAAAAACTCTTTAATCATTTGGATCACACATTACTTATAGACAATACAAAGCCAAAAAAAAGTGTCAATTTACCTAAGGCCAGTTCGCTGACATCTGACAAGGCCTTGAGAAGAACTGGCAAGAAACTCAGGCCACTCTTTTTAAAAGCGAAAATAAATAACTCCATAACATACGTCTCACTTAATCTCGGATGAGGCAAGTCGAGATGTAGGTATTACACCCGTATTTCGAAAGCTGCATAATATTTTAGAATTTTATGGCAGAAACACCCGGACGTAATATCAGTCGGTCTTACACTCTTTTCACTGAGCCACCGAGACAATAATTATAAAAACTTCAGTCTTTTAAAAGCTGATTATCATTACTTATTGACGCCCACTGCTGGACTTACTTAATAAAAAATAATCGAAAATATTTTGTGAACCCCGACGATAGAATCCCTTGAAATGGCTGCACAATTTTGATAAAAATGTCTAATAACCTTCACGATCATGTCAGCTTTATAACAAAAACCGCATCAAAATCAGCCCATTCGTTTAAGACCTACGATGCCCAAAACAGGCTTACTGAATGTGTTTCAATAAGTCTGTTTTTACGATAGGAGTTAAAAATAAGGATATATTTGTTTATTGAACACGCTGATCACAGATACATCAAAGCTCTGCATCTGCTGGGCAAGGGTCTCCACCTGGAGATGGATGAATTAAGCCTACTATACCACGCTTGCCAGACGAATTGGTAAAGAAAAGAAAATTTCTTCGTCAGTTACGACACCCACGCGTTGAGATGGGGTAGCGACATTATGTATTCTAAATCCGTGACTACACGGATAGATCACAGAAACAACTAATACAATTTTAAACAATTCTTTTACTAATGTATTCTCTCTATCTTGATATATGAAAACAATTATATTAAATAATTGTTTTCATATGTCAACTAAACATTGTGATAAATACCATTAATAGTGTTCCTAATGATACTCTACATTAAACCTTTAATTACGGATAATAACTGAATACCCACAATAAGAACTTGATGTCATGGTTATTTAAGTGCAAAATTATAACCGCATTGTATGACTACATAATATACGAACAAGACCAGATCGTTTATAAGCCGACGCATGATGTTTTTTCCCTTACTTTTATGTTGACCGCCATTCAAACATGACTGCACTACTGCTTCTCGTTCTCACGTTAACTGCAACAGTGAAAGCCGCAGTCATAGCAACTGCAACTGACTGCAAATGCAACAAAGATCTCGACAAAAGTCCTGTCTGGAATTACCTGAAGAGTCTTTCAGAGGAGTTGGATACGTCTCGGGATCGTGCATCTTATTCTGTATTGCCAGCTGTTTTATCTCCACTTGTGGACTGTGACTGCGATGAGAAAGACAGACAGAAGAGGAAGATCATGCCCACTGTGCCAGAAATTCCCAAAAATAACATAGATGCTGATAGCGTAGACGACGATATACCTCAGGAGAAGAAAATTGTTCGTCCTAATGATTATCACTGTCCACAGAATTTTGTTAGGATGGGACATATATGTGTTGAGGAGGATTCACTAGATTAGTAAGGAAAATTACATATTGTTGGCGTGTGCTGCGGTCTATTGGTAGACATAGACTTCTTCAACCCTAACGAAATTCTACTCGCAAATCATCGCTCCGTTTCTAACATTTATAATAATTATAGAAGAAACTAAGGCTCGCCGACTTAAAATGTAATTCTTCACAAGGAATCTAAGGTTGGTTTCATAATATTCCAAATGCTCAATTGATTCTAAACTTTATTATAATAACATGAGTGTTCAAAATTTGCATTTGATGTGTTATATAATTATAATTTTACACCAAAGAGTAGTATAATTCTTATTTTAAAAATATTATGTGCCATTTCGTGTTTTATACATTTTTAAAAAACAAGGATTGATATTTTTATACAATATAATTTATATAGATAATTATATTCTGATGTGTATAACAGTAATGTTATCTATACAATTTAGATTAACTTTAAATAATAAATATTTAAAATATTATTAGAGTTTTATTTTGGTTACTTTAAAGTACGTTTAATTATATATCTTTCCTACCTACCTTATTTCAACATCGACCTATGCTATTGCATATTAATTAGAAATGTAAAATTTTTGACAAGACGTGGCGGAAAAGAGGGTTCTTTAAACGGGACAGTCCGACAACTGCAATTTCTGTTCAGCTAGAATTAAAACTTGGGAGTGCCAGGGAAAACCCAACCTTATTGTCGTGCTCGCAACGAAGTTAATCAAAAGTCACAGTAATTTTAGGATGGATAATGGATATGTCTAAAGAAATTTTGACGATATAGACTATTTTTGCACACTGAGTTTAAGGTAATTGTCGCTTACGCTCTTTGAGCTCGGGGCATTGATATAGATTCCCATTAACACATCGGGAAGACCAAGAATGATTTTACATATCAGGTTTTCCTATGTTATTGGTGTTTATAAATATTTTCCTTAATGAAATATGGTATATTGCAATATACAAAAACAATTATGTCAATACTAGTCATATTCAATAATGAACATAATTGTTTTTTTTTTTACTTGGATCTATGGAAAGTGCTACTAGTAGACACGCGGGGCTTCACTCCCGTCGTTTTTTAATTTGGATACTGCTCAGCTCTTATTGGTCGTAGCGTATATAGCCTAACCTTCCTCGATAAATGGACTATCCAACGCTAAAAGAATTTTTCAAATAGTCGAGTAGTCTCTGAGATCCTCGTTCAACCAAAGAAACAAATAATCTTTAATATAATCTAATAAAATATATTGTAGTATAGATTAGTTTAATTAATATTAGTATAAATTCATTATAGTTGATATATTGATACTAGTACCTATTACGAGTATCCCAGTGTTTATCTTCACACAACGCCCAATCAAATATTATTAAAAAAATATTTGGTCGTTTAAAAACTTTTTTGTAAAACTGGTGGGCGAAACGACTGATAACTATAATCTTTAAATATATAATTCTTCTGTACGTGTGTTGAGTGAACTCCTCCTAAACGGCTGAACCGATTTGAATGAATTTTTGTGTATGTGTTCAAGTGGATTCGAGGATGGTTTAGATTCGCAAATAAAAAAATAAAAAAATGCAATCAATTGGTATATCATGCAGGACAACGTCTGTCGGGTCCGCTAGTTATAATATTCTACACTACTACACATTCACACAGCGCCATCTAGTCCCAAAGTAAGTAATTATATTTGCTTGTGTTATGCGGGTGTTATATATACTAAACAACTGATATACTACTTAAATACAAGTTTTTTTTTGTAAATACATACATATGTATTATAGATAAATTACACCAGACACAGAACAAACCTTTATGCTCATCACACAAAGATTTGTCCTGGGTGGGGATCGAACCCACGACCTCCAGATTAGCAGTCAGGGTCACTAACCACTAGACAAACAGGCCAGTCTGACAACTTTAAATTTGTATTTGCTCAATTGGTTACAATTCATTATTCTGTGCAGACTTTATGACAAAAAGTAGATAGCTACCTACTTACCTATGTAACAGGAAGGAAGAATTTTACCATTACGACTTGTGTGACTCAAACGATAGGTAGTCATAATTAATGGCTGTGAATTACCGTTATTTGAGTGATTCATACATTTTGGATTCAGGGCTTCGTAGACCGAAATATGTGACGTCATCGTAAGAATATTTTTTTGACAGTCTTGTAATTAAAGGGTTGCCATGGAAACCTGTAGTTATGAAATACGTCTTCCAATCTTTGTTTTGTGCAATACACGGTACACCATATACCTATATTTTAAATTTCTGTTGGTCCAGTGGTTAAGCTTAACTACTTAGCTTGCTAGCCTGAGGTCGTGGGTTTGATTCCCACCCAGGACAGATCTTGTGATAATTTATTTACTTATTTATTTACAACGGTTTACACCAACTATTTATAGTAAATAATTCAATTGTTTTAATTTAAATTAAAAAATAAAGTTTTACATAAAAAGAATAAAAATAAAAAGAAACATAAAAAGCATAAATTAATTCATACATCTAAACACACTATAAGTATGATTGTTTGTTTTGTCTGGGTGTAATTTATTTATTAAGTAAGTATTTACAAAAAGAAAATGTATTTAAGTAGTATATCAGTTGTTTAGTACCCATAACACAAGCAAATATAATTGCATTTTGAGATTAGATGGCGCTGTGTATAAAATATAAAGCTTAGACGACTGAAAGTGCACAAAATTGATGGTTGACCTATTAAATAAATGGCGGAAATTAGGTGAGGCCTATGTTCAACAGTGGACGTCATTGGGCTGATATGATGATGATGATGATGATTAAATAATTCTCTTATTGACAATACAGATGATTTCACAATGTTTGTAACAATTCGATATATTATGGACAAGCTGTGCCCGTGACTTCGTCCTCGTGGAATTATACAATAGCAACATTACATTTTTAAAATAATATTAGAATTTTTCTAAAATAAAGGTAGCAAGTTACTTCTTATTACATCAGCTATATGCTAGTGTAAGTTTCGTCAATTTCTAGCCAGGCGTTCCAAAGATTAGCTGGAACAAACAGACAGACAGACAGACAGACAAAAATTGAAAAAATGTTATTTTGGTATTTGTACCGTATACACATTCATATGCAGCATGTAGTAAATATATTTTTTTTTTTTTTTTTTACGATTTTTGACTGTCTGTTTGTTCCGGCTAATCTCTGGAACGGCTGGACCGATTTTGACGAGACTTTCACTGACAGATAGCTGATGTTATAAGGAGTAACTTAGGCTACATTTATTTTAGAAAAAATCTATAAATTCCACGCGGACGATGTCGCAGGCTAGTATTAAAATTTCACTTTTATAAATGTGCAGAAAAAAAAATTAAAGTACCGGTTCCGGTGGGCCCCTCCATAAAGCATAGTGGTACACAGAGGGGTTTTAGTCGCTATGGCCAATATCCACAAAAACCCCTCTGTGAGTAGGTATACTGGCCTTGTGCCATCTTCAGACTAGAAAGCCCTACATGCTTTTCCGTGTCCTCGAACGGGGTGGCATGCGTAAGTTGCCTTTCCCCTCTTAAAAGAAGGTTTAATTAGGCAACCATTTGTGGTCACTTCACAATGACTATTGCACCACGTATACATAATGTTATTTGTCTTATTACGATAGGTGGAACTTGTGATCTTTAGATGACTAACGAGTAAAATATTATGTATTTATTTAGTTACTAACTGTTGCGCGGGCGTTCCATGGAAAGAACTGGAGGAGGCCTATGCCAGGGGCACACATAGCACACATCTAATACATAGATACTACAAAACGCTATTAATATACAAAAAAAAATTAGGAAATCAGTCTCTAAAATTATTAAATACTAGCTTCCGCCCGCTGCTTCGCCCGCATGGTATATATTTTATACCTATAAACCTTCCTCTTGAATCAGTCTATCTATTAAAAAAAACCGCTTCAAAATCCGTTGCGTAGTTTTAAAGATTTAAGCATACATAGGGATATAGGGACAGAGAAAGCGACTTTGTTTTATACTATGTAGTGATAGTGAAGGTAACAATATAACTTATAATATTGACGGGCTTGTTAGTCTAGCAGTTAGCTGCCCTGACTGCAAAGCCGGAGGTCGTAGGTTCGATCCATACCCAGGACAAACTTTTGTGTGATGAGCATGAAGGTTTGTTCTGTGTCTGGGTGTAATTTATCTATAAAATGTATGTATTCACAAAAAAAAAAGTATTTAAGTAGTATATCAGTTGTTTAGTACCCATAACACAAGCAAATATAATTGCTTACTTTGGGACTAGATGGCGCTGTGTGAATGTGGTAGAATATTATATTATATTAATATAAATACAAATATGTAATAATTGAAATTGTCTGAATAAAATGCTTATTTTTTTTTGGGCGTTTTTCGCTCCCGTGGCTCTTCGTTTGTCCACTACTCAGCTTCTATTGATCGTAGCGTGATATATCGATAAATAGGCTATCTAACACGAAAAAAAATCTTTCAATTCGGTGCAGTAGTTCTTGAGATAAGCGCGTTCACTAAACAAACACTTCAGCTTGATATTATTAGTATAGATCATTTCATCATTGTCAGATGGCAGGCAGATGTCCACTGTTGAACATCACCTGCAACTATCATTTTTTTTTTTTGAAGCCGATGCCCGCATTCCTGAACACGCCCTGTGTCGGGGACGGACGCAAAGTAGGTACAGTAAAACAAATATCTATGAGTCACACTAATGTTTGTCTCGTGTGGGAATCAAACCCACATTTGGCACGGCGAAATGTGTGGCCAGTTGACAAACATTAACCGCTACGCCTAGGTGATAGTCAATTCTATTATTCCTTATTTTACTGTGGCTAATTATTTATGGGTTTAAATTTTTTTTAACAAAATACTTAATCCATTTTACATGAAACCGTTTTCGAAAACAAACCCAGTATTTCAACCAGGCATTTGTATGGAATATCACCCCATCAACATTGATGGGGTGGTAATACCTATGCCATACAGCGGTCCTCTGTTTTGAGATTGATTTCGAAAATGATATACATTGAGATTATATTACATAAAAATAGAGGTTAAAGTTGCAAGTTTGTCTAACTGTATAGTGATGAATTATAGGCAGGTATGTATCTCACAAGAAAAAATCAAAATAATTTCACTTATTAATTATTTATTTAAACTTATTTCTACAATACTGTTTTATCACTCTAATATCTATTTCTTACAACATAACGACTAGTTACAATTAATAGATATCCTATAAGTCCTTTTGCATTTAAAAAACATTTGGCATGAAGTATAAAAATTAAAAATTAAATGCAATCGAATATAACACTTAAAACAGTGCTATTACAGTCTCCTTCGTCTTACCGATTGGAATGTATCACTGAAACTTCACTGGATTAGGAGATCAATTGTCATTGGAATCACTGTCACTGGATTAGTCTAGGAATTCTTCTGGAACGCACAAGTAGCCGACCTTCGCGAACCCAGCAGGGCACTTCCTTGATCCGAACTTAATAGTCTTATAAATATGATGTCTTTCAATTTTGAACTCTTTGCTGTCTTCATTTGACTCATTCTTAGACTCTTCAACTTTAGGCGTGATAGACCTTTTCCTTCTCTCTTCTGTCTTCTCAAGGCAATTACAGTCAATTAACGGCGACAGAAAACCGGGTAATACTGAGTGCAAGTCTTTTTCTTCTTCGTTATCAGTGTCTTTGGAGTCATTGGAGAGTTGATTGAGGAAATCCCACAGTTCTTTTGTGTCAGCCTCATTGCAGTCACAATCGCTAGCAGCTGCGATCGCAAATGACATGGTTACGGCGAAGACGAGAACTAAAATTTTGGTTGCCATGTTTACTGAGCGATGTTTGAATGTTGAATGAGTAAACTTCCCTACAGACGTCTTTTATATTCGTTATAATGAGTCATGTCGTCTAGTATCAGTGGATTTGTTCGTCAGAACGTCCGTTCGATTTAATTTGTTTGTGTAATGCTTATTATAATTGGAAGACACACGTCATTGCGTCGATAGTGGTCGACTTGCGTGTGCCATTTGCGTTTAATGATAGTACACGAAAAACAATTGATTTCTATATATTTGTAACGTTACGAATATGGTGTTGGGGTTTTTAAATCGTGCGAGGGACTGAAATGTTAGGAGGTTTTTTTATTTATTAATTGTTATTATTTTTATAGGGTAGGTGTTAGTTTATAAAGATTTTAATATTTTCGTTTAAAATTTTATTATTTTTATTTGTTATGTAGGGATTTTAGTAATATTTTTTTTATAGATAGGTTAATGCTGTAATTAATAAAATATATCTTCAAGTATAATACGTGATCACATACAAATATTGTGTATTATAGTTACCGTATTTTATTTCAGTTGATTTTGTTTTTTAAATACAAAATAACAACTAACGAATAATTATTAAGTAACTTTTTATATTCTCAGTTTGAGTTGG
This sequence comes from Laspeyria flexula, assembly GCA_905147015.1. NCBI lineage: Eukaryota > Metazoa > Arthropoda > Insecta > Lepidoptera > Erebidae > Laspeyria > Laspeyria flexula. The sequence goes on from LR989974.1 coordinate 2,439,127, forward strand.
AAAATAAACCTTTTTACTGGCAATAGGCTTAACCCTATCGTATGGTACTTAACATAGCTGGCAAAATGTGTGTATGATGTATAAAAACCCTATTTCTGTTCTGTGCATGTACCTCTACTTACCTTCCTTCAAGGATAAAAGGTGTAACTTTATGTTATGTCCTTTTTTATTACAATTTCTAATAAATCAAACAGAACCTCGGTATTTTGCAAACCATGAAAGTCAAAATGAAGTAAATAGAATATTTTTTTGTCCAAATTACCGCCTCCCGCTGTCACGAAATTGTATTAAATTATTTCTAATATCTCTTGTATAATGATATCAAAACATTTCTGGGAAAAGACTTTGTAAATTTGTACATAATTTGTTTATGATATCTTTATGTATATAATATTCATATGTATCATATATATAATAATATATATATGGTATAATGTGTCCCGAATTCTAAAGATAGGTATTTCAAAGATCATTATGGCTGTATAAGTATTTTCCTTTCTTTATATAAAAAAATGAAAGATTAATTTCAATTTACCTCTTATTATCTACCTATCTTAAGACATTGCTCATCATGGGGAAAACCTTAGAGAAACTATTTTGTAATGATTTCACAGCGTAAATAACCCACACACCTGTCTGAGGAGAAATTTTAAGGGTATACCTGATTCACTAACCTGCGTATAGTGTTGGTAGTAGCAGAAACACTATCAGCTCTTTTTATAGAGGAGAGAAGAATATTGGCAACACAAGCGATCCACTGCTGGGCTTCCCACTATTGGCTATTGTTAAAAATAAAAACAAACAAAGAAACAACTATTCTTTTCTTTGTTTGGTTGAAAGCTAGGATCTCATGAACTACCGGTCCAATTTGAAAAATTCTTTTAGTGTTGAATAGCCCATTTATCGAGGAAGGTTATAGGCTATATAACATCACGATACGACCAAAAGGAGCTTAGCAGTGGTCAAATTAAGAACGAAGGTAGCGACCCATGAACGTCCCACTGCTGGGCACGCGTCACGGGAGTGGGACGTTTATGAGTTGAAATTATAATGATGCTTCTTCTTATCGTGTGGGCTTGAGGCAGACCCTGGTGTTAGAATTTATCAAGTCGCCCAGAAGGCTTCCAACTTGACTTAACGACTATCACATTAATAATGATGCTGAACGTAAACGACATTTTACGTTCAAATATATATATATATATATATACTCAAATATATAGTACTATTGGGAAATTCATGAAAAAAAATTGTACACTTTTTTTATTCATTTTTCATCATCATCATTCATTTAATCAAATACAAATAGAAATACAAATACTTACTTACAATACTTTTTTTTGTTTGTATTTAATTGTATATATAGTTTTATGTAAGTAGATGTTTAATTTAATTATTTTCATTATTGCAATAAAGAGATTATTATTATTTTCCACAGGAAAAAAAAAAAAAAAAATAGAAATACAAATAATTTATTTTGTAAACATAGGTACATACAAGCAGATGGTATTCTTACATAAATAAGTCCTTAGCTATGTTTTGCCTTTCTAGTGGCGTACAAAATTTAACACTTATTTTTATCTAATAATTACATTTATTTAATTTGATAGCATATTATTTACAGAAAATTATAATATTAAACTAAATTTAAACAATAATATTTACAAATAAAAACTAACTAAATGTATAATTAAAATATAACTTATTTTTGGTAATTATTTATTTTTCCATGTGTATATTTTGCAATTGAATGCGTTTCGTTCTGAAATTCCCAAAGCGTCAATTATGGATGAAAATATAGTATTATTCGTACTATATTATTTTTCTATAACATATAGTACAATAGACTGAAATATAGCACGATAATATTTAAGATAGTGCGGGAGGCAACCCTAGGCAGCCCACACATTAAAGATTACCGTTTTAAAACAACTATTAATAAGATAAGGAAGAATTTACAATAATATTTAATACCTAGTTAATTATAAATGGTTTTAAAGAGGGTTTTCCACTAACTGATTGGACATTATTATTTTAAACCCATGTCGTCAATGCGGGTCACAATGTTATGAAATAGATAACTGGGAAGGTTATCTTCTTGACAAATGAAAGAGCTGCTCATAGTATTGTGATACTAAGATATTCATATTATTATCGAGGTTAAGCAACGTTCGGTAAGGTCAGTCCATAGATGGGTGACCGTTTGTGGCATTTTCATTCTCGAGCGTCTCCGTACTGAGACAAGACACTGAAAGGCGGTGGTCCGGTTACTACTTAAAATGGTAGTCATTATGTCAAGTTGAAAGCCTTCTGGACGACTTGATAAATTCCAACACTAGTTGATATTCAAATTCTCGGACAAAATAATGATCTTTTATTTTGAAAATACATCATATTTCGCGTCGATATCCATGAGAAAAAATCTCGGCCTTTTCTAGGTTTCGTAAGCTACGTGTTTAATTTAATTAATTAAATGTTGCAACAATATTTTTATTTGCCGTACCATATACACCTAATAAACCAGCGGTTCTCAAAGTTTAAGAGTCTGCGGCCCACCTAACAAAGCTTCGGAATTCGAACCTATAGTTTATGGATATCATGAATGTCATGAAATGTATAAAGAGTATACCATATCTACAATACTTCCGTTTCTATTTGTAAATATTGTTTAGGTATAATATGTATTAGTGTTATCTATTGTGAAATTGTTAGTATCAATCGAAAGTTTGGAACTGTGTATTGACAATAGGCTTATCCCCCTTTTGCATAGGAATTAATATAGCTACAGAAATGTGGATGTGAAATTCCACTACCTATTCCTTTTGGGATATAAGGAGTGACGATGTTACGTTAATTTAAGAATATTGGTCGATGGTTTGTCCGTGTAGTGACTGATTAAGAATACATATTGTCACTACCCCATTTCGACTCGTGAGTGTCGTAAGAGGCGACTAAGGGAGAAACCTTAAACAGACAAGAGCACTGCGAGAAAAGGAAAATTTGAAACAAAATCCTATACCAACCCGTTTGGCCGGCTTGGTATAGTAGGCTAAATTCTCTCCATAATCTTTGGAGGAGACCAGTGCCCAGCAGTGGGAAGTTTCTGGGTTGTAGTGAAGTGAAGTGAAGTTTGGTCGATGTACTATGCGTATCACAATAAAATGGGATCGGTTAAGCACCATTTTTGTTTATTATTGCGCGTTAACTGGGAGTATGTGTACGGTGCGGTGTGCCGAAGTGTGCAACGTATTTCATATTTACGAGAATAAATTTTAATACCTACATACTACCTAATTATTAATTAATAATTTATTTTTATTTAGCGTAAATTAGGTCAATGGGCTGATATGGATGATAATGATGAAACCAATAGTATTTTTTTTATATAAAAACATATCCCAATCTATTGTGAAACGCATAGTTCCTATCGTTGTATTTTTAGGGGTCCACCCAATATTCGCTGGATGTAAACTTTGGGATATGCTGTACAGTTCTAGGAGTGTTTTAATTATGGCTTTGGTGTCAGCAGCCTAGTTGTGGTTAACAGTAAGTCAATAAAGTGTTCTTACGAACTTTGTCTTGTGTTTATTATAAAACTTGTAGAAGTTTAAATATAATGTAGTTTAAATATAAATGGTAGTTTTGTGAAGTGTTAGTTAATTCGTATTGAGTTGAACCTTCTTTTAAATAAATGCCTAAGTTGAAAAACGACAAATTATTTTATACTTTTTACTATCTGACATAATTATACACTGTGCACTGTTTTGTCGTTTCATAAACTTTGTCTACGTCGTATCGTATAGTAGTAGTCATATAGTAGATATATAAAACAACCTAGCCATATAAACCAAAAAACTTCTACTAACTAACTTCTTCTAACTTCTAACTTATTCTTCTTCTAACTTCTTGTAACTAAGCACTGCGAGGAAACTAAATTCCAAACAAACCCAATACCGTCACCCTGTAACATCAGTGAACTGGCCTACGCAAATTTGCTGACACCTTTTTTTGGCTTTGTATGACGTTCATAAGTATCATGTATTTGTTCTATATGAAATAAAGATTATGACTACCGACCCGTCTGGCTAGCGTGGTATAGCAGGCTAAATTCCCTCCAAAGTTATTGGTGACTTACGAACGGACATGGCGAAACTATAAGAGTTCTGTTTTTGCAATTTTGGCCACGGAACACTAAAAACAACTCTTCGGCTTTTAGGTATTTAATAGAAAAGTAAGTTAATTTTTAGTACAGGCGCAACCACACCTATTTATTACTGTATAATACAAAAAGGGCAGTAAAAATTAAGTAAATAGATTCTATTGGACATGATAGGAATGGTCAAGTAATAAAAATGCAATTCAACTTTATTATAACTAGGTGGGTCAGGAAATTGGGCGCTCTGACGTCAGGGGTGACGTCATCAATTTTATTGTTCACCAGACGTACCTACTATCGGTTTTGGAATAAGTAAAGAAAATATTTTTTTACTAACTGACTCGACAGACTTCCTACGTCCAGTTTTAATGGGATAATGAAAATGGATGTTGTTTTTCAGAGTTTTTTAAAACTTTTGAATCTTTTCAGGACTGACAAATATTCGAAACTGAGTTTATAATTTTTTTTGACATAACTTCATTATTTTTGACAGTTTGTTTCTAATGTAAATTAACTTTAGTAAAAAATAACAATTAATATTTTATGCCATTGATATAGTCAGTCAATAAAGGAGTTGTAGAGTGCGTGAAAAGGAAGCTAAGCGATTTCTGCAGATCTACAAACAAATTAAAATTCCGATAGCGTTTCCTGCAGTTTACAGTTACTACGTAAATTATATCCGTATTTACTAGGTAATTAATTTAATTATTTAATTTATTATAGTTTTAAAGTGTAAAGTTTTTAAGAAATAAATTATAAAGTTATTAATTACTTTTTAACAAATGAAATGAAATCTCGTTTATTCATCTAGGTTACAATGTAACACTTATGAAAGGAACAAGATAAGAATGTTACAGGTTATTCGAAAAGTAGTGTCAGCAAATTTGCCTACGACCAGTTCGCTGACGGGGTGGAGCTATGAGAAGAACTGACAAGAAACTCACGCCACTCTTTTATAAAAAATGGATAATTACAATCTTTTGTAATTTACAATTAGGGTAGCGTGTAAAGTTATGCAGCAGAGCACCACACCGTTAGATTAACGAGTTAAAATGAATGTTTACAAACTAAATAATAAACAGAAATTAAAAAGTCAGGCTCTGCGGTTGCATCACTTTACACATTGATATGCAGCCGTTAGGGCTGCCCCTAACGGCTGCATACACAATGTGTGTGTGTGAATAAATATCATTTTAATTTTGTAAAAACATAACTTAATTAAAAAATAAAACAAGAAATCTATCTAGGTCTTTATAGATAACCTATTGTTTATAGAATAATTATTATAATCTACTTTCAGTTGACTAGAAAATCCTAAGTACTTACGATCGCTATTTTATATTATTATTTAGCATTATTACAAACGTGTTAAGATCTATTTCAATGATGTTTGAAAGATTGTCATTTCCAGATATTTTTGTAATTTTCATTTTTTTACTTAACTGCCTCGGTGGCGCAGCGGGAATTGTATACGACTGCTGTGCAAGAGGTCCCGGGTTCGACTCCCGGGTCGGGTGAAAATGGTGTTGGGTTTTTCTATCATGAAATTCCAGTATTAAGATTTTCCCGGAGTTTGGTAAACAAATGTTCCCGGTTGATGACAATAGGCTCGCCCCCTATTTCATGGGACCAAACATAGCTGGCGAAATGTGGGTGTGAAACACCTCTGCCTACCCCTTCGGGGAAAAAGGCGTGATCCTATGTTATGTTATGTTTAATGCGACAGTTAGTATGGATGTATGGTTGGATGTTTGTATGTTACTTAATCACGTCAGAACGGCAGAAAGGAACACAGATATATTATAATCCCGACATACTGAGATGTTCAAGACACAAAAACGGGCATCGAAATTGGGACCTTTTGCACAGCAGTAATTATTCCCACTGCGCTATTGAGGCAGCCTTTTTGTTTTTGGAGTCGAATTAAATTTATCTGTGGTCATCATCATCATGCTTTTGCCTAGTTCTGGAATGTAACGCATTGATCTCTCAATACAATACATAAATTAATTTTAAATTGAACTATTATATCCTTATATTGATGCGTTCAAACAAACCATTTAGCTTTTTAATACATAGTATGGATTACATCTTCTACGCCAATAGGTCAGACAAACATCAATTTATAAATTACATAACGTAATAAACCAGACAACCTTAGAAAACTGTATTTCCAAGAAAATAACAACAAAAAAATCATGATTAATATTAGTGCTATCCTTTTCTAACACATATATAGAGTTATATGTCAGACAGAGACACCGATATAAACTCGACTTGCGTAATATGATGCGGTGTGAATAGGTAAGTAATTCGCACGAGAATTGTTTAGAAGGCAATTTGTATCTACTGATCTTTAATTTAAAGTTTAAAATTGTCTAACGGCATTTGTCATCTTGTTACTGTTTGCCATTGGGAGTGCTATCGCGTCATAGTTGTATCTTAAATGGTGGGTATCCCCGTCAGAGCATGCGCGCAGCGATCGGCGCGTGCGCCTGATAAGGCTAAGTCGCGGACTTTACGCGAATCTTTTAACATTGGGGATTTTGTAACTGTTTTTGTTAGTTGTTTATTTATGTAGGTTGTTTCTTTAATTTATTGTGAGTGAAATTAATTCAGTTTTTGTATTTCGAATTGAACTTTAATAATGAAAACAAATCGCTCGCTGTGGCGAAATTTAGGTGAGGCCTAAGTCCAGCAATAGACTTCATTTTGCTGATATGATGATGACGATGCAGGAATGAAAACAGAGTATCACCTAATAGAAAACTAGGTAAAAATAAAAATGGTTGTGTAACAGATAGTTAGTCAGTAGTATATACTACCTTTCGATACCGGCAACTGTGGATAGTCATAGTGATTGGTAACACATTAGTCCAAGTTTTAACCCCAAAAGAGAATACCAACAAAGTTTCAAGCGCGGCATGTGCGGGTCAATGACCTTCCAAGTCGGAAACCAGCTGATTTTCTTTAGTAGATAAGAAAATTAAATCAAGATGGCTGGTAGCCGTTTCTATTATATTCTGATGAATGTGAAAGTTAGGTTGCATGGATATAACATAATAAAAATATGTGTGAAAATTACACCTACATAATATAATATTCTACCACATTCACACAGCGCCATCTAGTCCCAAAGTAAGCAATTACCTATATTTGCTTGTGCTATGGGTACTACACAACTGATATACTACTTAAATATATTTTTTTTGTAATAACATACATATTGTAGATAAATTACATCCAAACACAGAAAAAACCTTTATGCTCATTACACAAAGATTTGTCCTGGGTGGGGATCGAACCCGCGATCTCCGGCTTAGCATTCAGGGTCACTAACCACTAGACCAACAGGCCAGTCGAAAATATGGCTATATGGCTGTGGCCATATGCAAAGCGGCTTCTGTTTTGTTCAGAATCAAATATTCGTATATAAATTATATCAATGGGTTATTATATCGCGTGCTACCGCTGGAGGTTACATGAAACACTACAAACCCAACAATTATACTTGCTCAGACATTATTACTAGCATTTTCTACGTAATTTAAAGTTAATTGAAATAAACTGGTAGTTTACTTGCCTTTTATAGTCGATTTTATAAATTTCGACCGCGATTTATGAGTTGTATGTTGGCCAAAATTCGTTTACCTGAGTATAATTATATAATACTTAGTTTCGCCCGCTGCTTCGCCCGCGTGGTCTGTATTTAATACCTATAAACCTTCCTCTTGAATCACTCTATTTATTAAAAAAAACCGCATCAAAATCCGTTGCGTAGTTTTAAAGATTTAAGCATACATAGGGATATAGGGACAGAGAAAGCGACTTTGTTTTATAGTATATATATTTATATAAGTAGTGATACACATAATGTCCCACTGCTGGGCAAGGGTCTCCTCTCATCCATCTAGAGAGTTGACAGTATTTAGACAATAATTATACACACATATGTGTTAGGGGAGGCCTACGTCCAGCAGTAGACTGCAATAGGCTGAAAACAATGATATTTATGTTAAAAAAGGTGTAGATAGGTTACCTACAAAGCGTTCGATCTTTGGAAATGGCAAACAAACGCACACATAGATATCGTAATAATGCAATGTCAAAATACCTTTGCCGTCAACGGGACATTGAGATGAAGTTAAGACTATTTTTAATGTGCCACTTTTTAAGCGCTTATATTATTATCTACACCTTTTTTAACATACAATATCATTGGCTGAAATGATGTTGGTGATACACACACTGGCCTAGTGTGCGGGTTAGTGGATCAAACATACCCTTAGAATTTCTTCTAGAGTATGTGGGTTTCCTCACGATGTTTTCCTTCACCGTTAGCAGATGGTAAGTCACTTGACTAGTACATATAAATTCCATAAAGTGATTGTGACATTGGTACTGCCGGTCGGAATCTAATACTCGGACCGCATTCGGCCACCATCGGCTTGCAATCTCACGTAAGATTAGTCTTAATTGAGACTACACCACAAAGTGGCTTTCTGCGTTTGTCTGTATATCCGCTAACTCCTCAGTAGTGATGTGTCGAAATTTCGAATTATTCATATCCGCGGATACGGGTAATTGGTGTCAAGATCCGCAGATACGGAATCGGATATTAACTTTTTTACTCAATCGGTGACGTTGCGCGTAATTGTGCCATTTGACACTTTGTGTGATAGGCGCTTTTTAAGAACATAGGACCTTATGTTCACCAGATATATATATATATATAGTTTCATACTAGAAGACGCGCGGGGCTCCGATCCCGTCGTTCTTTATGGGCCATAGCGTAATGTTATATAGCTTATAACATGCCTCGAGAAATGGGCAATCCAACACTAACTTATATTTTTAAATCGGCCTAGTAGTTCTTGAGATCCTAGCGTTCAACCAAACTAGTATAGATTTAAAAAACCGGTTAATTTACTTTTAGGTATTTCCTATATTTAATGTCTGATTGAGATATGATTCCTAGAGAAAGGTATCCAAAAGGCAACCACATTATCACTGGATGCCAAGATTAATGCGCTGTCCCAGATAAAGGCCAGCCTTTGCATGTGACGGTTTGGTAACACGTTTCCAAATGTGACAATAAAGTATATAATATATATTATGTTTTAAATAGCTATTTACTATCTTACACCCAAGAGACACATTCCCCTCTGCTGAGAACACAGTATCCCCTAAGGAGTTCTGATGAATACTACTCTCTATCCAAACACATGACTATTCGGAGAGTTTTATTATGACTGCGGTTTCCTGTACTGCCTTCGTGGTGTAGCGGGTGTATTGGTGTTCTGGGTTTGAATCTTGGGTCGGATGAAAACGGTATTAGGAAGAGCTGTGCCCATTTTATGGCATTTCTTTTTGTTTATTGTTTATTTGGTGTATAGTAGGCTAAATTCGACCCGTGCCCAGCAATGGGACGTTTATGGGTTGAGATGATTATGATTGTTTACACACACACATGATTATTGACTTTGTGGTTTATCTCTTTACAAATACTCGTACGCAGCGCTTACCTACCAACTATTTAAATTTATATTATTACACAATAATTATTGCATCATTCAGTCGAAATTACTGCATCATATGACTGTAGCTGATGAAATGTTGCTATGATACACTCCTGCTTAGCCATTCGGGAAGTAACTGCTTGGTATAATATCTGTAATTTTCTCTCTCTGGTGAAAAAACTCGAAGCTCAATGTCTCGTAACTTGAATAAAAATAAATAGTACCTATAACAATTATAGCGAACACGGAAACCTAACACAGCCAAAACCAATATCCTTAATCAATAAACTGCCCAAAGAAACCTACTTTTATTGCAAAATATTAATCTTAATCCAACAGTTGTATGTATGTATGTGTACGCGAGTCACTCACACATAGACATCCCGTGGCCTGTAGAAAAATCTTAGCTACACCCCGCGGGCTGCTCACAATAATTAGTTTAACAGTGTTCGAACACCCACAACCCCCTATCACCCCCTATCACCCCCTAACACCCTCTAACACCCCCTCATTTCAACATATACACACACACGGAACTTGTACGGATTTCTTAGTATGCGTGCGTCAACTATTGGGAAAATATCCAGGAAAATTGGTGAAAATAGTCATTTGTATTTAGCTGAGCTGGTCTCGTTGTATTGTGGAGCTTGTATGATAAACATGTTCGTTAGATAACACATTATTGTATTGTTTCATTAAAAGTTTTCTTACTTAACTTGATTAAGGCCCAGACCCTACTATGAATTTCAAAATGGAGTCGAAATCGCTGTTAGATATTTTAAAATGTTAATAGAAAAATAATAAAACTGTTTATTAGCAAGCAATCTTACGATAGTGTGCAGTATCATTGATGGCTATCAATGATACTGCACACTATATATCTAATGTGGCTACATTAGATAAAGCCTGGTGGTCAATATGTGGCATGTGCGCTTTCATTTTCAAACATTTCAGAGGTATATCTACTCCAGTAATTTAATTACAATACTCAGAAGTTTGCACGCTTTTATTTTATGACTGGCCTGTTGGTCTAATGGTTAGTGACCCTGACTGCTAAACTGGAGGTCGTGGGTTCGATCCCCACCCAGGACAAATCTTTGTGTGATGAGCATGAAGGTTTGTTCTGTGTCTGGGTGTAATTTATCTATAATATGTATGTATTTACAAAAAAATATATATATATATAAGAAGTATATCAGTTGTTTAGTTCCCATAACACAAGCAAATATTATTGCTTAATTTGGGACTAGATGGCGCTGTATGAATGTGGTAGAATATTATTATTATTATATTATCATATCAATAAATGTACACATATGATTGATGACATATGATTATCCAAATAAGTCGAAGTCGAAATTCGTAGTAGGGTCTCGGGTTACATCTAGGCTGAGAGGAGGTTAATAATGTAGGTACGTCAGTCACTGCACATAAACAGGTTGCTTGTCTTTTAGTCTTCACTTTTAGGTACAGTCTGAGACTAAAACTAATCTTTCACGATGACAGAAGATCTAAGTTAATTATCACATAACATAACATAGCAAAACGCCTTTTTCCCCGAAGGGGTAGGCAGAGGTTTTTCACACCCACATTTCGCCAGCTATGTTTGGTCCCATGAAATAGGGGGCGAGCCTATTGTCATCAACCGGGAACATTTGTTTACCAAACTCCGGGAAAATTTCAATACTCTAATTTCATGTTAGAAAAGTCCAATACCATTTTCACCCGACCCGGGAATCGAACCCGGGACCTCTTGCACAGCAGTCGTATACACTTCCCGCTTCGCCACCGAGGCAGTTTTTTATCACAATAGCTCTTTTTCGGCACTATGGGCTTCTCGCACCGCATGGTGGGTATCAAGCTATCAAGCTAAAATTTTATGGGCTGATATAATCGTTCACTCTTTTTTAGCTTTGTTATTAACTGATAAATTTATATTAGGATATAAGAACTTAGAACTTATTACATAATAGCGAAAATTAGGCGAGGTCTATGTCTAGCAGTGGACGTCATTGGGCTGACGTGACGATGATGATGATGATGATGATAATAGCTTAAATTCTTCTTATGTATTAATTCTTCTTAAATTGATGTATTCATCGAAAAGCACCCAGTCGAATAGCACCTGCGTGAATCGCACCTAACATATTCCTCGAAAAGGACCTACCCAGATTTTTGCAAGGTGCTGTTCTTAAGAAATACACCAAATTTACAAACAAAAATATTGGTTGGTGCTATTTAGGAATTATGTAAGGTGTGATTCGCGTAGGTGCTTTTCGACTGGTTGTTATTTGAGGAATGCTAAATTAAATATTAAAACTATGGGTATATAATTAGTTACAAACTAACAAACCAAAATAAAACATTAAAATTATAAATAAAAAACCCAAAAAAAGTTGTGTAGGTGTCGTTGAACTCATCAGCATCCCAGAACATATTTATTTGACAAGAAACAATTATTTACCTACTCGATTCTCTATCGAACCCGTTACCTTAGAGTCAGTTGAAAGCTCCACTGATTCATTGAGTTATGTGGTAACAGATAACGTTTAGCTTACATTCTTATTATGCAGGATGACACAAGATAACAGATATTCTTGTTATTTACTTACTTCCGACCGCAACTTCTCTCTTGTGACTCATGGGGACGCAATGTCGGGATTTGTTATACCCTACTGGATGTTTCGCGGTTCTTCGCTCCTGTCGTTCTTTATTGGGCCACTGCTCAGCTCCTATTGGCCGTAGCGTGATGTTATATAGCCTATGTTACTCAGTGATAATGTAGCTTTCTAAGAAGACAAATAATACAGAAAGGAAAATTGGTAAATCCCTCCACTTAATATATTAAAATCAATAAATAAAAAGCACCTAACAAGGACCTGGATAATGTCCGGGGATCTACACGCGTGCAAAAGTGTACTCACCTAAAAAAAAAAAAAAAATGTAGCTTTCTAGCGGCGAAAGATTTTTGAAATCGGTCCATTAGTTTCTAAGTTTACTCGTTACATACAAAAATACAAATCTTCCTTTTATGATTATATTTATTAGATAATTTTTATATAATTTTGTTGCAGCCACGTAAAATACTACTACTAGCTGTCGGAAGTTAATTTTTTAGTTAAATTATTTAGTTTTTTATGTATCAAGTCGTTGAAAAAGTCAGTGTATCTATACCTGCTTTTTTGTACAATTGACTTCGAAACTCATCACATTATTTAATGAACTAATAATTTATATAATAATTAGTGTATTAAAATTGTGATACTGGGTTCGACTCCTGCATTAGATAAATTTTATTTGCGGTCAACAAATATTGGCTCTGAATCTATTATAAAGTACTTAGACACAGGGTTAGATGGTTAATTTAAATGAAAAATAAACATCGCCGAATTTAATATAGAATAGAGAGAGAAGCTATAATAATATAATATAATAATAATAATATTCTACCACATTTACACAGCGCCATCTAGTCCCAAAGTAAGCAATTATATTTGCTTGTGTTATGGGTACTAAACAACTGATATACTACTTAAATACATTATTTTTTTGTAAATACATACATATTATAGATAAATTACACCCAGACACAGAACAAACCTTTATGCTCATCACACAAAGATCTATTACCATTAGAAGGCCATATTTCCAGATTCTGTGCTAATTCCTATGCAAACTAGAACAATTTTTTACTTAGGGCTTGTGATATTGCCAACGACCTAGAGTACTCATCCAGCACTAAATGGCTACACGAACGCGGCGATACAAATAGATGGATGGACGTGTTTTTAATTTATAATAAATTATTTATCATACTTATTCAAAATGTAACAAAACCAAATTCTAGGTTTATGTTTTCTTGAGAGGATCATTCGATCATTCGATAAAAATTGAAGCCATACATTGGATCTCCTGAAAAATTTAATGCTGATTTGATGATTTTTTACATATTCAGTAAGTGATTTTTTACATTATAAAATTTCTGACAAAACCAGATTTTAAAACACATCATGTAGACTAATAATGTATTTTTTTGCAGACATTTGTCTATAAATGCCTTTAGGTATAATATTGGATTTAGTGCACCTCTTTTTCATCATTTTTTGAGAGAGGGGCCTTAATGTTCTGTTGCTATGCAAAAGATTTGCGTTCCGTCTTAAAACCAACGTATATTCTTTACCTCACATATATGTTTTGACATGTGATTGTTAAACGAAGAGGGTCCAATCTCGGCACACCAATTAACAAGCCAAAGAGTATCGATTGGCGTACTTTAGGGTACCGCAGGCACCTCATAAATATGTAGTTGTTGTACGGAACCCGTATTGTTAACCGGGGAACGATTTATGTGCGTCTTCAGCCTTCGATGAGGAATATTAAACGGTTCACACTAAAACAAAAGGTTTTCTTGCACTATTTTCTTGGAGATTTCGGATTTATATTTCAGAAGATTGTGTCGGGAGTTGGGAATGAACATACTATGTAGTAAATGTACATTTTTTAATTAAATTAAATATGCCCGGTTTTTTTAGCGACTATTAAAATTATTTTTAATAGTCCTACATCCTCCAATAAAAAGCAAATACAATAACTTTTTATCGTAGATATTTTTACTTCCTAAGATTTGTTTGAAGTCGGTGCAAAGCCAACAATCATTTCAACCCATAAACGTTTCCACTGCTGGGAACGGGTCTCCTCCAAAGATAGTGGAGGGAATTTAGCCTACTATACCATGCTGGCAGACAATTAATAAGCCAACAATGCTTTGAAGTATTTTACTGGTGAGCGTACGTTACCTAATATAGTTTACCATCATGAAACATGTATTGTGAAGGTGTTTTATTCTAAGCAAACGTCTCTATAGTTAAGGTGGAAGTTCCGATACGCCTCCTCCACGCATTTTAGGTATTGGGGCTGTTGTCTCTGAACATAGACACTTTTTTACATTTTCTACAATAAATAGGCCTGCGCAGATTGACTTTTTAGTAATAACCTGCCTAATTTATTGAGAAAAAAATCTGTGAAAAATTTGACTTTTTCGTGGACAAATGATTTTCGATCTTATTTCAAAAAATTAGCAACGATATTACTGTGTTATATTAAAGAATCTCACTGATTTTACTGTCATTGTTTCATGTTAAAATAAATGAATGTCAGTGCTAAATTCATTGCAATAACGAAAATCATTTTCCCACGAAAAATGCCTATGTTATGCCGTGCTATACCATGCCGGATAGAAAAAAAGTAAGTTTCATATAAATGTTCTGTAAATGCCAGCACTAGGTGCAGGAAGCGTAACAAACAAGAAAAGTTACATTCGCATTTATAATATTATTGTCAGGGATAAACCAATCAATACATAGAATTATTTCTAAAAAGAGAGAATTGCCTTCATTACTATCCATTAAATATATATTTCCGAATTACATACAAAAACATCCATTGAAGCTGAATTGAGATCGGTAATCACCCGGTCATCGTACAATACGTGATCAGTGGTCAATTTTGCCTCAATAACAACACGTGTACATATTTCCACGTGTGCCCAGGTCACTAAACTCACTGTTTGTGAATATTTTTTCATCCAATACAATCATATTGTAATTTTTTTCACGACTGTCTGCTTTTTTACTCTCTAAAAAAACAGACAGACGTTAAAAAAATCACGTACCGTTTGAAACATGAAGAGCTCTGATTGACAAACTCATTTAATTTATAATTAGATACACAGACACGCTTTTTTCACTATATACGTTCTTGATTATTTTATAAAAACAGTGGCAATCAATATTTTAAGGTTATCTAAGTAACAGAGATGGGCTGGGTGCTATCTTCTGAGATATAGTTCAGAAGATAGAGTCACCTATAGATAAGTAAACCTCTTTTGTCACCACAAATGCTGCTGGATATTTATAGTTTAATTAAATTAGTAAACTGCCTAGTATTAAGTCATTTTTACTGTGTACCGTTGCTTTACGCAAGTTGCTTATTATTTACATTAAATATTAAGCAATTTCCATCGCTTTGGTTTAACATTTTTTAGCGATGGAAATTGCTTAATATTTAATGTAAATATTGAGTTTCTACTTTCATTACGATATTAACCTACCTGCAATGGAGGAATATCGTCCGGTGACAAGTGACATGACGTCATCATGTTAACAGGTAATGGATAAATTCGATCTCAGGGACGTCCACCCGCGTAGCTCAGATGGAAGAGCACTGCACACGGAATGGCAGAGTCGCGGGTTCAAGACCCGTCGTGGTTTTGAATTTTTCCATTACTTGTTTAGCATTTATATAAAATTGCTTATTATTGTCAATACAATATTTTTGCTATAAGCACTGTGATGAACAACTCCAATTTTGATAAAATCAATTCACTTTATTTAATTTTCTTTCCATACAAGCCTTTTATCGTAGGACAAACATATCCAAAAGAATTAATATAATATTCATCATCATCATTTTAACCACTGAACGACCCACTGCTGGGCACGGGTCTCCAAAGAATATGGAGGGAATTTAGCCCACTGTACCACGCCGGCCAGAAGGGTTGGTATAGGGTTTGTTTCGAATTTTCCTTTTCTCGTAGTGCTCTTGTCTTCATAAGGTCCTTAGTCACATTTTACGACACCCTGGGGATGAGATGGGGTAGTGACATTATGTATTCTTAGTCCGTCACTACACGGAAAATTATACATTATATAGGGTATTTTCAGACTTTATGAGCAGAGAGATTCTGCATCTCATCAGGTTTTCAGATTCTCTATCTACAAGTAACGGAAACAAAGTACACTCAGATTCAGAACAGCTATTTATGGGCTGCTAAACTTTTTTATAAGTGGCGATCGAACTCACAGCCTAGCGCTCAGCAATTGTACTCTTCAACCACTACACCAAAGAGGCAATCAAATTCATTCGTGTTTTGTCGTAACCATTACTTATAATAATTTTAAACTTATATAGTTTACTTCCGTTAATGGACGATGGAGCAAACGTGTCCTAGAGTGGAGACGGCGACTCGGCAAACGTAGAGTAGGACGCCCTCCAGCTAGATGGACCGATGACCTGAAAAAGGTCGCCGGGTCTGACAGCATGCGGAAGGCGGAGGATCGAGTGTTATGGCGCGTGTTGGGAGAGGCCCATGTCCAGCAGTGGACTGCAATAGGCTGAGATGATGATGATGATGAATTTTAAAGAGAAGTGAGGAAATGAAAATAGTGCTTACTGCCGCACTCAGAGACGTCAATTAGCAGTAATCTGTCATTAACACAATTTTTTCACTGAATAATCGTCTTTACGCGTATAGACTTAAGTATTACACGTTTTTAATATATAAACTTTAAAGTTATGTTACGTCTCTGAGTACGGCAGTTAGACTCTTATGCATGCAGATTAAAGTGATTAAAATATAACCTGACTGAATATAAAAGTCAAACAATAGAACAAGTTTATTGATACAACTGTAATTTTTAATTTGCCTATGCAATATTTTATCCTATCAATAACTTTTATTTGATGGTTAGAAACCGGGCATTAGTTTGTATGTCGAAGTTCCGATTGGTGCTTCTGGTCACTCTTATGAAACTTCAAAATGTTACTTTTTTGTTAGTTTTACTAACAATGGACGACGAATCGTTGTATTATTACACAGTTAATAACAAGTGATTGGCTAACTAAATAGAGTGTAATGTTTGGTGTACTTACTCGTAGCTAGTACACAGGATACAGCAATCTTTTTACAAGTATTTCTTAGAACTAACGTTTCCGCAAGAGAGAGGGCTTGCCACCCTTCGACCTTTCAATTTTCGTCGGCCGTTTCTTATTTAGTTTCTCGCAAATTATCTCCAATTCTTCATATTATTAAACATCCAAGGGGAGAACTAGCCACCCCTCGAGGGGGTTTAGGGGGTGGGAGGGGGCCAGCTAGGGGGCTTAATGACGGGGAGCGGTCAGTCCTCACCCCACGCGTCCAACGCACTTGTTTCTTGTAAAATTTTTCCCCAATCTTTATTTTCTTCGTGGACGTATATAATTAGAGTTTTGGTGTGTGTATGTGTTTGTGCGCGGTGTTTCCGTGTGTGCTGTGTGTGTGTATGTGTGTGCGTGTGTGTTGTATACAGGGTGGTGTAAGACGGGTTATTAGTTTTCTTACCAGTTTCGGTTCGGGATGCTTTTGTTAGATTTCGATAATTTCGCAACGGTCGGTCTCTGTGGGGTGGAAAAAATCAATAAAGTTGTTAGTATGTAGGATATGTTGAACCGTGTTAATTAATATATGACGCTATTGTTTTGTTGCTATGTCTGGGCACTGGTGGGCGCCATCTTGTATTTCATTATTGTTCAAAATATTTAATTAAGACTAATAGAAATTTAATTTTGATGAAGATAAATAAGATTTGGATATTGGAGTACTTACAAATACGTTGCGAAATTGTAAATATTTTAGGATATGAAAAATTTCTTTGTTAATTATATATATTTACTTTAGGAAATAGAGCCTGGTTTTAGTTAAGATAAAGTGCTTCGTGCCAAATTACTTATGCAGATTCAAGTCCCTTAATTTATAGGTAATAAGAATTAGGTTTATATAAATTTATTGCAAATCTAGGAAAGTAATTTGTTTTTGTAGTATGCTGGCTTACCATTAAAACCGTGCTTTGCATAGGGGCTTCCGGAATCGAACCTTGCATACTTAACGTTGTGAAAGATGATAGACTCTACCGTGGATGCAGTTTTAATTTGATTTACACAAGTTTAAGTAGACGCCCTAAATCTAGATTTTGATATCCATATTCTATTCTAATACACAAACTGGGCTCTGTAGTAAAGAGATGAAATATATATCATAAGTAGCAATGTGTACCTTCACCTAAGGTCCAAAATTGTTAATGGCCTCTATCGTGATATATCCTTTTTATATGCGAATATCTTGAAACAGATTGAAAATTAAAAAAAATATTTTAGCAGTAGTTGACGTGAAACGCAGAATGGTAAATTTTTATAATTTTACCAATTAAATTATTTATTTTGGTTAAATAATCAACTTTAGAAACAATTCAAATAAACGCAAAAAATAAAAGTTCACGTGAATTAAACTGTGCCATCTACGGAAAAATTTAAATACTATTACCATAAAATATGTATTTCTCGGATTACTCTATTAAAATTTAAATTTATAGCATCACGTATCAAATACGAAGAAAACTATACTTTATCACTATGCCACGTAAGTTCACAATCGCATAGTAATTTTCTAATATAGTACGAGGATGTGCTACTAGATGGCGTTGACTTAAAGTACTTTTCATTTATGACGAAAAACAAGATATTGTCTCTGGCTCCGAACAACTGTATATCATTATTCTTCCTTTTCTTTTATCTCCACAACTTGATATTAAATGGAAGATATTTTTTTGTTTATATTCATCCGATCTCTGTTTATGGGGTTAGTAGAATAGTAAGTATTTGCTACATTTCATCTTTTATCGAAAAGCTCTGTGGCATGAGTCCGGAATCTCGGTATTCGACTTAGATTTTGATATCATTGCTTGTCAAATGTATGAAAAAGACAGCGTTGTTATTTTAATTTCCAAATATTTCATAGCGTTGTATTCTGGATTTGAAATTTATCAAGCTACCTGAAATACCAAGGCGACTATTATGCTTTAAAGCTCCGAGACTCAAAATTAAAACATACCTGTACACCGTCATATATACTAGAGATGTTATATTAGGGTCAATTTCGAATAATCCTAATATAGGATATATTAGTTACGTCATATTCTAATACCATACCTATTACTCGATATTAGTCAGATAATAGGGTAAGGAGTGAGCGTTTTAGTATTATGCTCTATATCTAGTATTCCGACTCGCGAGGCTTAATGCAATATAATAGCTTCATTATCAATAATATGTGGTTAATAGTGAATTAATAAAATATGAATGCAATGTTTGATGATGTAATCTATTGATACTATTGTATTCGCCTCGCTCGCGTGGCCGCGTTCGCGTTGTCTCTGGCTAATACTTGACTAATATCGAGTAAACTAATAGATGACATTCCTATAACCTAATATGAATACGGGTCGCTCGTATTATAATATGCATACCTAATATGAGTATATTCGTTTCATCTCTAATATATACCTTGCAGAACATGCCTTTACCTCGACGAATCGATAGACCACTTTATGAGACGTACAAATAACATTAGCATCATTTTACATATTAATATCAGGCAGACGTACCTATAACAATCCCTCGCAAACGGATTAAAAAAGATCACGGGTTCGTTTCCTTTTTAGGTAATTAGCTATTAGATATTTGTAACGCAAAATCAAGATCGTACCCTTAAAACTGTAATATGCGATGTATGATATTCTTCTGCCAAACCCCTTAAGAAAGAGTCGTGATATAAGTGTAAATGAAGAAATTATAAGATGGTATATTTAAAAAACAGTGGCCATCAATGTGGTTGGACAAATATATCTTGTGAAAGGACAAGATTGATGGCCGAAGGGTGAGGGGACTCGGGTAACCACACGATGTGGCATTCTAAGGACTGCACGCGTAGGGTGAATATGAAGTTTAGTTATTTCGAAGTATAAGAAAATTACTTTAGATTAATTTATTTGCTATAAATGTTGTTACAATAGATATTCTTTAAACTAATATTAAAGTGTTGTCACCAATAAATTTATTTAATTTAAAAACGATTAAAAATTATAATTATTAAAAATTAATGTATAAGTTCAAAATTTAAATAATTTAATACATGCAAAATAATATCTAATAGTTAAAATATATTATGACAAATGTATGGGACGTGGACACTCACTGTAGGACTAGCCCACAAACTGAAAGTCACTCAGCGAGCTATGGAACGAGCTATGCTCGGCGTTTCTTTGAAGGACAAACTTCGCAACGAAGTAATCCGACAAAGGAACAAAGTTACCGACATAGCTCGTAGAATAAGTAAGTTGAAGTGGCAGTGGGCTGGTCATATCTGCAGAAGGACCGATGGACGGTGGAGCAAGCGTGTCCTAGAGTGGAGACCGCGACTCGGCAAACGTAGAGTAGGACGCCCTCCAGCTAGATGGTCCGATGACCTAAAAAAGGTCGCTGGGTCTGACTGGATGCGGAAGGCGGAGGACAGAGTGCTATGGCGCGTGTTAGGAGAGGGCCTACGTCCAGCAGTGGACTGCAATAGGCTGAAATGATGATGATGATGGGATTATATATATATAATAGTATTTTTTTCTAAATTAAAAAAAAAAATTATAATCTATGAATCCTTGGATAGAGTAAAATAATTTCTCACATAACCACTTGTATAATGTGATTTAACATACATACATAGCGACACGCCTTTTTTACCGAAGGGAAAACACCTACAATTCTTCAACCTTGTTTGGTCCCATGAAATAGGCGGCGAGCCTATTGGCATCAAACGGGAATAGGTGTTTTTCAGCTCCCGGAAAATTTCAAGGCTACGGTAACCGCTTACCATCAGGCGTAAGTATGTTTGCCACCGTTGGTATAGAAAAAAAATATATTTCACCATTTCAAATTACATACATTAATTCATAATAGTTAATTATAAACATATCTAATTACAACAAAAGGATGAATTCGCATTCGCAACTGGCATCTTCGCTAGGCTACAAGGCAGCCTATGTTAAAGATGTCAGATAAACCCCAATTTAAATATTTAAAAATACAATGTTTAAGTTTTTTTTTTTTTTTTTAAGTTACATATTAATAGGTAATTATATAAATTCATAAGATCAAAAATGAAAATACCCAAATAAAAAAATGTACCTAAAAGCTACCTTTAAACGAATTAATACAGAGAAAGAAACCGCATTTTTAAAAATATTAGCTGAAAGGATCTGTATCAGAAAGATCGGAGATAAAAAGCGATACAGTAAAAATAAGTTTTTACTTCGCCACAACATGATTTCATGGACTGAAAGAATAATACTAATAGAAAACTGAAAAGTTGGTTTGTTTGCTTGAACGCTAAGAAATCAGGAACTACTGGTCCGATTCGAAAAATTATTTTGGTGTTGGAGAGCCCATTTATTGAGGAAAGTTATATGCTATATAACACCACGCTACGGCCAATAGGGGCTGAACTGTGGCCATATAAAGAACGACGGTAGCGAAGTCCCGCGCGACTTCTAGTATTATTATATTCCGCTATACATTTCTAAAATATGACATTTCCCGTACAGACTAAATAAAAAAATAAATATTTAGGACATTTTCACACATCCCAAAGTAATCTAATTTATGCTAGTGTTACTTATACCTAAGTCACAAATATTTGTTTCGACCCGGGAATCAAACCCGAGCTCTCAACCTATAAAGCCGCGCCTATTTCCGTGCGTAGTAACAGTAGCCTTGAATAGTCCATCCACAAAACAACTTCAGCCAAAATTACTTAACGCTAGAAATTGTCCGACGCTTCCCGTGACCGACAGGCTGGCTATTTTCTTGCACAAAGAATAAGCATTGCCATCCAGCGCGGCAATGCTGCCAGTCTGTTGGGCACTTTTCCCACAGACAATGGCAGCGATGTGGAGGAATTTTATGATGCCGTATTTTGTTTTGTAATTTCCTCCCCTTTTTTATTTTAATACATTTAGTTAGTTTTTATTTGTAAATATTATTGTTTAAATTTAGTTTAATAAAAGCAATTGAGTTAATCAATAAGCTAGATGGCACAAAACGAATTACTTATAATAATTATTATAATATGTTATGCTTAATCCTAAATATCTTAATAACAACGTATAAACTTAAAGTATATTCAATAATATCAGGTTGGAAATATCAGGTAGTTGGGACGGTTGCCAGTCGATCCCTTAGTACGTCATTTGAGGTAAATATCCCATTCGGGGCGAGATCATGGCGAGTATGGCGACCCTATTCTTGACAATAATGTCTACCGACGTGTTTACATGATCGTTTTTTATTGTACTACAAATATTATCGGACATTTTTTTGTGAACTTTGTATTGTATTGGGTGTAAGTAAATCACTCTCGATAAAACTGATGACAGTTTCTTTTAAATGCAACTCCCGCACTTAAGAACAATGTCCCACTGCTGGGCTCGGGTCTCCTCTAAAGACAGCTGAGAGGGTTTAAGCCATAATACACACACGCTGGCCTTGAGCGAGTTCGTAGATCAGATCACTTAGAATTTTCTCAAGATGTTTTCTGGTAAGTCACTTGACTAGAACATATAAATTCCACAAAGTGAAATTATTATCATCAAGAAATAAAATCTACATTGATACTACCGGTCGGAATCGAACTCGGACCGCATGATTTGCATGCTGGCCTCTTAACTATTCAGACACCATCGCATGTCACCGGGGACTTTACAAACGTACAATTAACATACACGAAGTACACTTATAGACTATTTCAGACAGTCTATGAACATGTATTATTAGGAAAATCTCAACACTGGAATGTCATGATAGGTAAACCCAATACCAATTTTACCCGACCTGGACATCAAATCCGGGACCATACCCAGTTGTCGTATAAAATTCTCGTTGAGCCACCTAGGCACCAAAAATTTAATAGAAAATGTAGTAATAATTTTGTTTTCAAAAGTGCTTTCACACATACAATTTTTTTAATCTAAAGAAAATTAGCTAATTTCCGAGTTCGAAGGTTATTGACCCGTAATTTCCGCGCTTGTAAATTTAGGTTTGCAGTTTAAGGGTCGGTGACCTTGGGGATTATGTTAAGAACCCGAATCACTGAAACTATCCCCAGTTTTTTGTACTTAGAGGACTATCTTTACACCTAGTATAGCTATATCTTTTTTTGACTGGCCTGTTGGTCTAGTGGTTAGTGACCCTGACTGCGAAACCGGAGGTCGTGGGTTCGATCCCCACCCAGGACAAATCTTTGTGTGATGAGCATAAAGGTTTGTTCTGTGTCTGGGTATAATTTATCTATAATATGTATGTATTTACAAAAAAAAAAAAATGTATTTAAGTAGTATATCAGTTGTTTAGTACCCTTAACACAAGCAAATATAATTGCTTACATTGGGACTAGATGGCACTGTGTAAATGTGGTAGAATATTATTATTATTATTATATCTCGACTATACGTGTCGTATTGATAAAAGTAGTTAATTAGTAAGGTCTGTTCCTAGAATGAGTCCAGTGTGGCAGTAGCGTAATCCAGGTGTGATGCACGTCTGTCTACCCCTGCGAGGAAAAGGTGTGGCGCTATTTATAAAGTACTAGAAGTCGCGCGGGGCTCGCTCACGTTGTTCTTTATTTGGCCACTGCTCAGCTGCTATTGGCCGTAGAGTGATGTTATAGAGTCTATAGACTTCCTCGATAATTGGGCTATTCAACACTAAAAGAATTTTTCAAATCAGGCCAGTAGTTCCTAAGATCCTAGTGTTCAAGGGATTTCGGGATAATTTCCTATTTGTAAGATTTTTATTTCTTACTAATTCTAGCCATAGATTTATATTTCGGTGTGTTTACCCATAAGTCTTAACAGAACACGTTATTTAGAATAAAAGATGGAAATATAATTTCTGTGTAAATGTTGTTATTAATTAAACCATTACATTTGTCATTTCATTTCGTTGAACAGACTCTTTAGATATTTATTTGTGAGTTTACAGTTTCCTTGAATTAAGCTGTGTGTTGAATCTACTATTTCTTTTATTATATTTTCCTTAATATTTTATCCAAAAAGTTAAGAGGGATACTACAGACTACTGGCAGTTCTCTATAAATAACATTATTTCCATGATTTGAATACGAATATTCCGATATTAATTTTGACATTTTTTTAATTCAATATTTTAATTCAAATTTGCATGCCGTCTCGCAAAAAAGTTCATATTGTAAATGCCTAACACCTGCCAATAAATTTTTGTGATTCTGACTACAGTTCAAGTTCACTGAACCCGACACTAGGATACCCTGTATTGTAGAATATAGCGTGCATTTTAAGTCGCCTTACAAACTTTATCTAGACTGCGTGCCTATGCTACAAAAGGAATCTGTTATATCTGTGCCAATTCTCAAGCTTCTAGACCCAGTGGTATGAGCTGTGCGTTGATTAATATATTAGTCAATCAGCTTCTCCTTTTATATACATTGACTGGCCTGTTAGCCTAGTGGTTTGTGACCCTGACTGCTAAGCCAGAGGTCGTGGTTTCGATTCCCACCCAGGATAAATCTTTGTGTGATGTGCAAGATTCTTTATTCTGTATCTGGGTGAAATTGAAAAGTAGTACTTATCATCATCATCATTTCAATTTCAACCCATACACGTCCCACTGCTTGGCATGGGTCTCCTCCAAATATTTTGGAGGGAATTAAGCCTACTATAACACGCTGGCTAAACGGGTTGGTATAGGGTTTTATTTTGAATTTTGCTTTTCTTGCAGTGCTTTTTTCTACTCTAAGGTTAGGTCCCTTGCTTAATTTGGGACTAGATGGAGCTGTGTGAATGTGGTAAAACATTATATAGGTATACAGGGTGGAATTTTGTAATGTCACCTGGAGGGAAAGTGCTCTTAGAGATAGATAATTTTACTCAAAGGATCCTTATGATTGACCCTATCAGGAACGCCATAAAAGTACAGTGTTATTTTTTGGAATTTTAGCTGGTTCGATTCCTGGATTTGGTAAGCGAATTTCCGGAAATAGTTATATGCAGTTCTGTTTATTTAAAAAAATAAAGGAATGTTTCCTTTAAGTAAAATTATCTACCTCTAGCATTTAAAGTACTTTCCCTCCAGGTGGCATTACAAAATTCCACACGGTTTAGATAGATGTTGGCAAATAAACATCCCTTAAACCATTTTGAAACCTTTAGTTCCTTTTCACAAAACAAATAAGTAAGTACAAGGGCTTACCATAGCAACAGTTTGGGAACATTTGTGTAGCTAGCAACCACCATAGCAACTACGTACAAGACATCTATCTATTGAAAACTCAATAAACTCGAATATATATTTTCAAGATTTTGTACAATAAGGCTTCAAACATTCAATATCGATATCCATTTTTTTTCCCCAATTTTATTTTCCTTATACGAACAATGGATTCCATTTCGTTTTCAATAACTTACATTTATGAAATACTAGCGAAAGTTCGCGGCGTTACTTACATAGCGGCACATATATATTGGTTCCTTAGACTCAGGTGTGTGTAAAAATAACTGTTTTTCTGCTGTCGTGTCGATTGAGGTCATCATTTCAACCCATGAACGTCGCACTGCTGGGCACAGATTTTGAAGGGAATTTAGCCTACTATACCACGCTGGCTAAACGGGTTGGTATAGGGTTTGTTTCAAATTTTTGATTTCGACGGGACGTTCACTGGCGGATAGCTAATGTCACAAGGAGTAACTTAGGCTATTTTGGTTTTGAAAAAATATCAGGGTTCCGTAAAAAAAATATTAAAACTCCATGAATGCGGGATAAGATGTCCACGCGAACGAAGTCACGGGCACAGCTAGCTCTTAAATAAATCTCGTACATAGTTTGATAAAACATATAATATTTTGCCCCTATATAAAATAATTTGATTCTAACAAGGCCGCCACGAAATTACATTCCGTATACTGTTAAAGAATCTACCAAATAAAATGTTTGTAAGCAATATAACTTTTTATGAATATTCTGAGGACACGTCATATTTCATACAACACTATTTCGAGCAAAATTTCAACAATCTGCGTGTAACGTACGACAAAATGATTTTTACACACAATACTGTGTTCCTTACAAAATATAAATGCTGAAACGCCAAAAAACGTCGAAAAAAGCATATTTTAAGAAACAAATTGTTAATTTCGTCGGCACAAAAGTCGAGGAGAATTCGATTCGCTCACATTGTCATCCGAGGCTGTACTCCGTCAAAGAAAATATAATAAAAGTGAAAAAAAAAATACTACATTTCATACGGAATAAAATAAAGTAAAATGAAATAAAAAGACATGTGAAGAAAATACATTGCCATTTCTTCAGCATGTGCACACATACGCGGCGTCCAATTTATAATATTGTTTTCCTTAGGATATATTTTTTCACTAGTATAAGGAAGGGGCGGCCTCCCCCCACCTCCCCGTGGGGGGTGTTCTCCCCCAGATATTATTAAAGACGTATACTCACACATTCTTGGCGAAGCGGAGTGTGATTAGATTAATATACGTTGGTGTTTGTACTGGGGTGGGTTGGGAGATATGATTTGAGGACGGACAGTCGACCTAATACAATGATATAAAAACCTTTTATAACCTGTGACGTACGGTGTCAGATTCCTATGGACTCATTTCCATCACGCTATAGAATATTCTGCGAGATAATTATCTTTTCATACCCGACGACGTACGGTGTCAGATTACTATGGACTCATTCTCATCACGCTATAAATACTCTACTACATAAATACAAGGTATGTCTTTGTCTTGAATATAAAATAATATATTCACAATGAGTAATATTGAACTGAATTATCACGTTACTATACCGCTCTGAGCCTATAAAACTGCGTTTAAATACAGACAAGGAACATACTGTTTCAGACAAAATAATAAATACCTATTTATAAAAGACAACTCTACACCTCTTGTCCACGGCTTCGGAGACCACAAGCCAAAACTTTTACGGGTGAAATAGTTTATAATGCCACTAGCTTACTAGTATGTCTTTACTAGTATGTATTTTATACCTATAAACCTTCCTCTTCAATCAGTTTATCTATTAAAAAATACCGCATCAAAATCCATTGCCTAGTTTTAAAGATTTAAGCATACATAGGGACGGACAGACAGCGACTTTGTTTTATGCTATGTAGTGATAAATGCATAAACGCGTGTAGCAGACGGTCATTACATATAATTTCCACAAAGTGAAATTAACTAGTACTACCGGTCGAATCGAACTTGGACCGCGTGATTTGCATGCTGACTTATCCATTCTGTCACCATTTTACCGACATTCGTCATTACAACCCATAAATGTCCCACTGTGTGACTGGCCTGTTGGTCTAGTGGTTAGTGACCCTGACTGCTAAGCCGGAGGTCGTGGGTTCGATCCCCACCCAGGACAAATCTTTGTGTGATGAGCATAAAGGTTTGTTCTGTGTCTGGGTGTAATTTATCTATAATATGTAAGTATTTACAAAAAAAATATATATTTAAGTAGTATATCAGTTGTTTAGTACCCATAACACAAGCAAATATAATTGCTTACTTTGGGACTAGATGGCGCTGTGTGAATGTGGTAGAATATTTATTACTACGCGGACTTTTACCGTCATACACAGACAAAACCGAAGGCGGATGCCAGATCATAAACGTACAAAAAGAACAATCGATGTAAACATCCAATGAAGTGTAAAATGTGATTTGATTCGTGTTACAATTGTGAGGTCGGGACCTCTGCAAGGTCGAGGGACCCGACATTAGAGCCGCGAGCTCTTACAACTCGTGACGGGTGTTGCGAACCAAACCCTTGTATATATAGTTTTTTAACCTATTTCAGGCAAAAAGAGGTCATTTTTACGAGATTGTCGAATGAGTGTTATGTTTCTATATTAATACCAGCTTACCCAACGAACTTCGGCCATGTTTTATTATTCGTGATAATGTGTATAAACATTTGAAAATGGATTTCAAATTTTTATATGGAGATTTCAAAACCCAAAATTTTAAGTTTTACACAAATTTTTTTGTATAATTTCATAATACATGCCTGACTTCGATAATAGCAAACACAACAAAAAAAAGAATTAGCCAAATCGGTGGAGCTGTTCTCACGTGAATCCGTCACATAGTTTTCGGCGATCCATTTTTATTTATATAGATGTGTGGTACCTAATACACTGCGCACTTTTAATCGTCTAACCAAAAACAAATTAATACATCTAGCCATAATAAACAAAAGTAATCTAACATAGCATCACGCCTTTTTCCCCGAAGGGGTAGGCAGAGGTGTTTCACACCCACATTTCGCCAGCTATGTTTGGTCCCATGAAATAGGGGGCGAGCCTATTGTCATCAACCGGGAACATTTGTTTACCAAACTCCGGGAAAATCTTAATACTGGAATTTCATGATAGAAAAACCCAATACCATTTTCACCCGACCCAGGAATCGAACCCAGGACCTCTTGCACAGCAGTCGTATACACTTCCCGCTGCGCCACCGATGCAGTTTTTCAGAAAAGTAATCTATAATACATTATATACTAGAATATGTGTGTCACCACTCCGTCTCATTCCCAGAATGTCGTAAAAGGCGATTAAGGGAAACTCGTGCAATAACACCTGCGCTAGAGAAGGAAAACTCGAAACAAAACTCTGTACCAACTCGTCTGACCGTGGTAACAGTAGGCTTACTAACACCTATTTAGGTGAGGTCTATGTCCTGCAGTGGATGTCATTGGGTTGATATGATGATGATGATGATGATGAATCTTTACTATATACTATTAATATTATAAAGCTGAAGAGTTCGTTTGTTTGGTTGAATGCTAATTCAGGAACTGTACGAATTGAAAAATTCTTTAAAATTATATTAAATATTGTTTATAAAATCTTTTAAACTTTCGCGACTTGTACACATATTAAATTATTATATAACGGGGTTCACATCACCATCCGCGACATTTACAATCCGTTGTAGTATCGCTTACGAATAGAGCACATGATCTTTGCGACCCTGAACATTTAAACAGTGAGCTCAAACACGTTCAGGAGATACTAAAGCGTAATGGATATTTGTACAACAACATGCGATGTCCGAAGAGGAAGGCACAAGTACCAGGAGTAAGCAGAGCACCTGCATTCATGCCATATTTAAAAGGAGTTACGGACAAAATTGGAACAGTATTACAAAAGTACTCCATTAAGACTGTATACAATCCGTGCTCTAAAATATCGAGTCTCCTGCGCACTCCAAAGGATGTTATCCCTCTTCAAACACCCGGTGTCTACAAGGTGGATTGCAGCTGTGGTAGTTCCTATATCGGACAAACTAAGCGAACAATAGCGGAAAGGGTCAAGGAACATATCACAGCTGTCAAGAACCGTCAAACTAACAAGTCGGCGATAGCTGAACACTTGCTGGAGTCAGGGTCCAACCACTGGATTGAGTTGCACAGGCCTCAGGTACTCTCCACCGATCGTCACTATTACTCCAGAATAGCACGAGAAGCGGTTGAAATTAAGAAACATAAAAATTTTAACCGGGAGGATGGGTACCGCTTATCAACATCTTGGAATCCAGTCATCAGCAAGTGTAAACATCGCCGATATGACAAAGTAGGCCCGTGTGTAGACGTTATTAGCGTAGTGTGTCGAAGTACCGACAGTTCAAAAACTATAAATATAAATGACCAAAGTGAGGGTAGTAGCAGAAACCCGCACGCATCAGGAACGACGCTCGGCCGCCGCTCCAGTCAGCCCGTGACCACGGTCGGTGTAATTCGACCGAAACGTCGGGCAAACAAATAAGGTATTTTCAATTTCCTTAAATATAATACGTGACGTAGACCCGTTATATAATAATTTAATAAATATTGTTTATTTCAGGTATTTACCACTACCATATTTTACAAATAAATAAATTCATATTAATTATTAAAAATAGACACTATAAATAAATAAACATCATCACTAAATGAATACTAATTAATAAATACAATACAAAAGAATAATAATAATATAATATAAAACATTTATAAAACCTGGCGATTGTATTATGTATATGTGACAAAAAACTGTTAAAAAACTTTTAGTGTTGGAAAGCCCATTTATCGAGAAAAGTTATAGGATATATCAGGTTCTGGCCAATAGGAGCTGGGCAGTGGCCAAATAAAGAACGCCGGGAGCGAAGTTCCTGGCAACAGCTAGTTATTTATAAGTCTCTGTTTAGTCCTGTAGAATCTAGGAACTTTAAAATTTCTGATAGAGACTGTTTTTCATCAGGTTGCACCTGGTTTCGTAATGGATGCTTCTTTTGTGCATGAGTGGCCCTCATGAGTAGATAGTTAGTTACACTGGACCTAACATTGCTTTCAAAATATAGAATAATACTTATTTGCTTAACCCTTCGGGGATAAAAGACTATTTTTATGTATGTTTCATAAAATGTCAAAAATCTGTAAGTAGAACAATATGTTGTTTCAATTTGAAACCCGACATTATTAAAACTATCATTCGTAACACTTTCGATAGGGAACCCCACATGATAAGTTAGGTACTTTAGAAAAATTCACTTCAACCGGTTTATGAAACTGGGTTTCATAATGTTAGAATATTAAGATAGCATTCATAGATCTAGAATATCATTTAACGATATACCTACACGAGAACTAGAGCGCGCCCTACAACATATTGAAGCGATATCTATCTAATCGATGGATAATTTACTACGTTTTTAATTTAGCTTATCGCTACTGCTATCTTTAAACTGGGCAGAAAGATAAAAATATTTTTTTCGACACAAAATCAATACGCGGCCGTCGTAACGTATGAGCACATACATATTTATGTGAGCTAGTCTTCCGTCGCGACATCACCCGCGATTTTATCTACAATGCCGTGTTCAGAATTACGATTTTTAGTCGAATTCCGTGGCAGAAATGTTTTGTTCGAGTGTTTTGATGTCTTTTGTGGGTAGTTATGTCGGTAAAAACACATAAAACACTTTCATGATATCGTATGCAAATTATGTGGTATAAAATTGTGGTTTATGATGTTTGAAGGATTGGACGAAGGATTGGACGAAATTTGCTTTCTATATCCCAAGGTTATTAATAATATAATATTTCACCACATTCACACAGCGCCATCTAGTCCCAATTTATTTTTCAGAATTAAGCAATTATATTTGCTTGCGCTATGGATAGGTACTAAACAACTGAAATACTAATTAAATACATTTTTTGTAAATACTTACAAATTGAAAGGAAACGTTGGAAGGGGAAGACCTAGAAGAACGTACCATGACCAAATAGGTGACGTTCTAAAGAAGGGACAGATCAGGAGTACCCTCAACCGGCGAGAATGCATGAAAAGACTGATAAACGTTGAAGAAGCCAAAGATGTATAATGTCAGAATCATAGCAAGTGGAAGGAAATGGTCTCTGCCTACCCCTCTGTTGGGAAAGAGGCGTGATCTATATGTATGTATGTATATGTATATAATATGTAAGTATTTACAAAAAAAATGTCTGACAACAGACTAAACTACATGCTCGTCACACAAAAATTTATCCTCCATAAATGTCAGTCATTAATGTCTCACTGTTGGGCAAAGATCTATGTTTGTTCGATCAAAGAGAGCTGAGTTTTCTAAGTAGGCTAGCCCAATGCGGGGGAGGTTCTGCATAAATGTCTCATCACGATATTTTCCTTCACGTTTAGCAGATTGTTACTTGAAGAGATGGTGACTGAATGGATAAGTGACGAAACATATCCGAGATTTATTCCGACCAGCAGTAACAATGTGGATTTAACTTTGTGGGAATTATATATACTACTAGCTGTGCCCGCGACTTCGCTCGCGTGGACAACTTATCCCGCATTCATGGAGTTTTAATTTTTTTTTACGGAACACTGATATTTTTTCAAAAACAAAGTAGCCTAAGTTACTCCTTGTGACATTAGCTATCCGCCAGAAAAGTTCCGTCTAAATCGGTCCAGCCGTTCCTAAGATTAGCTGGAACAGACAGACAAAAATTGAAAAAAAATGTTATTTTGGTATATGTACCGTATACACATTCAAATGCATGTAGTAAAAAGCGGTTATTTTATTATTACAAACAGACACACCAATTTTATTTATTTGTATAGATGTATAGATTCATGCTCATCACACAAAGATTTCAAACAACTGACAACGGATAAATCTTTGTGTGATGAGCATAAAGGTTTGTTCTGTGTCTGGGTGTAATTTATCTATAATATGTATGTATTTACAAAAAAAATATGTACATATTTAAGTAGTATATCAGTTGTTTAGTACCCATAACACAAGCAAATATAATTGCTTACTTTGGGACTAGATGGCGCTGTGTGAATGTGGTAGAGTAGAGGTATTATTATTATTTGTCCTGGGTGGGGATCGAACCCCTGACCTCTGGATACGCAGTCAGGGCCACTAACCACTAGATCAACAGGCCAGTCTCAATTAAACTAATAACCTTAAAAATTAAAAATCTAATCTAAAAATAACATCGCTGTTTGTAAAATTGTCTAGTCGCAGTAAAAAGTCGTGTTGTCTGTGTAAGACCTACGGCCTTGGTGTTCAGATATATATAACCGAGGCCGCCTAACTTTGTCATTCAAGCTTGTTATATTAGGGGGTGGGTAGTATTGTTCCTATCTTAATAAAACACATATTGTACTTTAAATTTGATTTAATATGATTTTGGATGGCACTATTGAATGTTTTCTAAGTTTATTAGGTTTATAATGAATCTGCAGACACAAGGCATATTTTGTATCTCGACATTCGGCTTTGTCAATTTCGATATCCGTCAAACATTTGAAAATGTAAGGTGTCATTTACATTCATTTGACAATCTTTGATTAGGCCTAAATGACTGACTTGGTGGTGCCGCAGTGGCAGGGTGCTCCTCAAGGAGTTCTGGGTTTGACCCCAGCTCAAGTAATTTTTTTTTGCCTGAATTGGCAGACTATCATATATGACATAACTGATGGTACGCTGTTACCGCCGCTATTGGATATTGGCAATGTTAGAGCCAAGCCACAGCACACCTAGAGAGGATTATCATCATCATTTCAACCCATAAACGTCCATTACTGAGCACGGGTCTCATTAATTAGCTATAGTAACTCAGTCTACTATACCACGCTGGATAGAGTTTGTTACGAATTTTCCTTTTTTGTAGTGCTCTTGTCTGCATAAGATTACTCCCTTAGTCGCCTTTTACGACACCCACGGGTTTAATCCGCCATTACATAGCATTCAACTCAAAAAAAAATTATAAATTCTAGGTGTTGAAATGTGCACCTCTGTTTACCCCTTCAGGGATACGAAGCGTGGTTATATAGATGTACATAATATGGAGTCGGAAGCAAGTAAATAAGTACGAAATAAAACCTCACTTTTGACAAAACAACTATTTGACCTTGAACTGGGGCAAGGGTGGTATCTGGTGATATCTAGTAATCTTATTTAAACTTGCCTAACTTAAAACTAGAATAGGTATTGAGTAACAGACTACAGACGAGTGGACAACATTATAAGGATTCTTTTAATATCGTATTGTACCTAATTTAGTAAATAATTAGGTCAATAAAAACACTGTGCACTTTTAGTCGACCTACAAACTCTGTCTAGGTCGTAGTAATCAGATATATACTTATATTAATATATCTAGAATTATTAAAGAAAAATAATATTAAAAAAAATCAAGTTAAATCTTTTCTATTTATTATTGTTTAGTTTTATATTAATATTTTAATATGTATTTTATCATATTTTATTTTATTTTTACTTTTATTTTTTTATATATATTTTGTTTTTGTTTTGTCATTTTTTGTTAACTGGGCCTACCAGAATATCAGCGTTGCGCGGCTAATTTATTGCGGCAACATTAGCTGAGGTAGGTACAATTTTTTGGTTATCTATAGGAGCATGATGTCCAGTATGTTTATCGTATATCTTATTGTGTACCTACATGTTATCCTGTAGCTGATTCTTAAAATAAATGTTTTTTCTTTCTTCTTTCTTCTTTTCTTTCAGTTATATCCTTATAACATTATTTATTAAAAAAAAAAAATATAGTAGACTGTCACCGTGGCGCAGTGGTTAAGGTGGTCGCCTCGCCACTACATCGCCGTGCTGGGTGACGTGGGTTCGATTCCCACACGAGACAAATATTTGTGTGATTCATAGATATTTGTTTCTAGTCTGGGTGTACTTTGTGTCTGTTAGTTTCATGTTTGTAAAGCTCCCCGCGACACAGGGCTAGTTCCCTAGTGCAGGCGTTGTCTTTTTAAAAAAAGAAAAAGAAAAGTATGATGTTCTGTGATATTTCAAACTGGAGCCAATTGAAACTGTAACTAATTTGGCGATTAAAAAGTAGTAAAGTAGCCTGAGTTTCTTGCCAAGTAATTGTTTCTATTTGATCTATTTTTTTTGTTATAATTTAATTTATATTATTATAATTTTAAAATTCTAAAGTGCAGCTTTAAAGTTCACCCGCGTTGGTCACACGCGTCAATTACGAAAATTATAAGTGCGCAGCGGTTGTCACCTGGCGGGGGTGGTCGTGGGTTCGGCTCCCGCCCCAATGTGATTGAATATAAATACGCTGTGACATGTCTGTTGGACAGGACCCCGTTGAGTCGACGTGTGGACTTTATAATTTAAAAAAAACAATAAATTTTAAGTACATTTTTTTTTGGCATTTGGAACATTATTTTTTTTTAGGTTTATTTGTTTAATTCTTAACTTAAGACTTTCATTTGAGTTACTTTGTAACTTAGATGAATATAATATAACTTTTAATTTTTAAAACCACAAACGGTTTAAATTTTCTGGTGCTTATAGAAGTGCCTCTAATTTTGCTTGTACTTGTCTTTCCCTTGTCAACTGATAATACAAACAAATATTATAGTTGCTTAACTTTCATAACTAAGTTACTTTATGACCTAAATGAATAATAATAATTAGAAGGAAATATAATATTTACCATAACCTAGGAGTCAACCACGACTATACCACAACAAAGGTAATTTTCCGTGAAACATCTTCAATGAATCTTAGTTTATTTCGTAGAAAATTAAACATTTACTTGTATTTCAGATATTTATACACATTATTAACAAAGCATTATAGGTACTTTTCATTTGAGGGATCGAGTATCCTCTTTTATATACTTCGTCAGCTATCTATGTTTCTAAATTTCAGCTTCATCTATGTATAAAACCTTATTGGATGACCGGAATTTGATGGACTAAGGAAAGGAAGAGGCAATGATGCGCAATGTTTAAACGGCTGGGAATCGAACTTAGAATTGCATTACCATTGAGCTATCGACACTTAAAAAGTAATTATGAATAGTTATACTAAAAGTACTTAAAATTTGAAATTTAATTTTCGAAAACAATTGTTGCTATTTAATAAAATTAAAACATAACAATACAATACAAAAACTCGTATACAACCGGTCCTAAAATCTATTGAAAAGGCCTATGTCCAGCAGTGGACGCACTACGGCTGATATGATGATGATGATCTTTCTCGGCATAAACACATACATAAGCAGTCAATTAGTTGATCAGTAGTGGGTTAGTCACATAATGTATTAAAGTCTACATATATTAGTTACTACATTTAAATAACAACCAGATTTACGACTTAAAAATCATCATCATCATCAGCAACCCATTAAGTCCCACTGATGGGCTCGGGTCTCCTCTAACAAGAGAGCTGAGAGGGTTTAGGCCATAATCCACTCACGCTGGCCTAGTGCGGGTTGGTGGATCAGACACATTCATAGAATTTCTTCTAGGGTATGTGGGTTTCCTCACAATGTTTTCCTTCACCGTTAGCAGATGGTAAGTCACTTGACTAGTACATATAAATTCCACAAAGTCGAATTCACATTGGTACTGCCGGTCGGGATCGAACCCAGACCGCGTGATTTGCACGCTAGTCCCTTATCCATACAGCCACCATCGACTTAAAAATAGGTAACGATAAAACATACGCAGTGCAGAACATAAAGCATTAACCTATCGAACTTTCCAGAAATAGTTCACGGTAACAAAACAAAGCTAAATGTAAAATGTAACGAAAAAAAAACGCAAGCTGACATTTTGGAAGTCTCCACTATAACTCGCGGCCCGCGCCCGTCGCGTCGGCGCCCGCCCGCATGTCATTTCATCGTCCATTATAAAATGTCGGCCGTAATCGGCCTTTATTTTTATTTTATTTGCCAACCACCCCTCCCTCCCCCTTCCACCCCTCCACCCCGCGACCGATATTTCAAAGTTAACGACTCTGCAGTAAAATATAGCACTTGACTCGAAAAAATTGTGAATGAATATTGGGTTGGTAAAAATGGAACGTTGTTTGCGATTGTACTTTAGTTGCAATTATATCGGCGCCATTTTGTCTCAGCTCTTTGTTCCTATTTGTGATTTGTAGGGGAAAGTTTAAACTTTAATTTTCCTTGATCCAATTTACTGTGGCCAGAGTTTCTTACCAGTTCTTCCCATGACTCTACTTTGAAAGTGAACTGGTCGTTGCCAACTTTGTTAACAATAATCTTTTCGGATTACCTACCTGTACCACTGTTACATTCTTAACTCTTAACTTTCATAAAAGTTTCTTTGTAACATAGATGAATTATGGATTAAAAAAAAATAAACGGCATTGTTTTCTCTGAAGTAATTTAAGAAGTATAGAACCTTTATTGAGGTCAAGATATATAACGTTTTTATTACACCTAAGGGATCCTATATTGATCATGACAATAAAATATGAATGGATTGACGAACCACTGTGAAGTTTGAATCATTGACTGAAAGAATACGTGGTTATATCTTTACATAGAATTTTTTTTGTTTTTTTTGTTACATTGCTGGATGTATTGTATATTTCTGATTCATCATAATAATAATAATAATATAATATTTCACCACATTCACACAGCGCCATCTAGTCCCAAATTAAGCAATTATTATTTGCTTGTGTTATGGGTACTAAACAACTGATATACTACTTAAATACATTTTTTTTTGTAAATACATACATATTATAGATATATTACACCCAGACACAGAACAAACCATCATACTCATCACACAAAGATTTGTCCTGGGTGGGGATCGAACCCACGACCTCTGGATACGCAGTCAGGGCCACTAACCACTAGACCAACAGGCCATGATCATCATTACAACCAATAAACATCCCACGGCTGGGCACGGCCTACTATACGAATTTACCTTTTCTCAATATTCTTGTCTGCAGTTACTCTCTTTAACTCCCTTAGTTGCCTCTTACGACACCCACGGGTTGGGATGGGGTAGTGACATTACGTATTCTTAATCCGTCACTACACGGATATATCTGATTACCTCGATAAAGTTTGTAAGATTTACATTAAATATTAAGCAATTACCTTTGCATTGGTTTAACATTTTTATATACTTCAATGCTAAACAAGTAATGGAAAAATTCTAAACCCACGACAGGACTTGAACCCGCGACCCTGCCATTTCACAGAGCACTGCGGAATGGCAGAGTCGCGGGTTCAAGTCCTTTGTTAGATGTCTTAAAATTAACGGTGTGGAATGGAATTTGAAATTATTATTTATGGAATATTTTAGATTTATTAAAACTCAAAGAAACTGTTGATGAATATGTCGAAAACCGAGGTTTATTACTAGTCTATACAAACAAAGCTGTCTAGATGTATCTACTAAAGGGCAGTAGAGGCTTAATACATAAGTAGGTCAGAGGCGAGGCCACTAAATCGTTCAGATTGACAAGTCGCTATCTTAATGTCTTTAGATATATAAATAACAGTCAGTTTCGATGATATTTGTAGAATCATTTTACGTCTAAAGTTAACTTTTAAGGAAAACTCAGGCATATTATGACACCTCCGTGGCTCAGTGGTTAGAGACCCTGACTGCTGAGACAGAGTTTGTGGGTTCGATTCCCACCCAGGACAAATCATTGTGTGATGAGAACAATTCTAATGGGATGAATGATTTGATGAAATGAAAAATTTGTTATGTGTCTGTGGTGTTTTTATTTTTTATTATTAATTTTTTTAAAGAAACATATTGAACATCATGCTCCTGTAGAAGACCAAAAAATGGTTCGTACCTCAGCTATATATTGTAATTACGAAAAAAAAAAAGTATTTGAGTATTATATAATATTGTGTTTCCCGACCTGGGAAATGAACCCGGGACCTGTTACACAGAAAAGTAAAAAAAAAAGCATCTATTAATATGATTAAAAATATACTTGATACATATACATAGTATAAAATAAAGCCACTTCCGCTGTATGTACACTTAGTTCTTCTAAACTATGCGCAACCGATTTTGATGCGACTTTCATCAATCATAATAACATAGTGTAGTTATGATATCGCGGAGGTAAGTGTATCACCCCATTTTAAATAAAAATTCTTTAAGGGCCTCTGCGTGTTGGACCTGTGTCCCCACAGAACAGAGATAGGTTTTTCTAGAGTGTGTCCCCGTGTAAGCCTTCCAAAAATCCAAAAGGATCGGGTATACTTCTTATCTTAGATAGAAGCATAGCCGTGAAAAAAGAGAGTAAATGGAAAAAGAATAAATGGATAAAGAATATTACTTTGAATCAGTAAATGGCAGACATACCTAGATAGCGCTACGAAAGTATTCAGAAAATCCACTTTAAAAATGATTAAGTGGGAATCGAACCCGGTTCGTTCAAATATTTTAATTTATTCGCATAATTTTACGTTTATAGCATACACCTGGGGTAAGCGATTAAGGGGAGATATTTTCCGCAGCGGAATTATTAAAATATTTTAGTTAGTGTATAAAGTTTCTTTTTGACCTTAGTGAGTGAGTACAGGTGATCTTTTTATTTTAAGTTTAATCATAAATATTAGGCCAGCGTTGTGGATTAGGACTTAAACTCTTTTAGCTCTCAAGATAGAGGAGAGGAGACCCGAGCCCAGCAGTGGGAATACATTATTATAACAAAACAATTTATAAATATTAATTAAGGGACAATCATACATTATGCTAACATTAATCTCATCCATCCATCCAAAACACACATTACCTAATTGTTTATTGAGAATCCAAGACCATTAAGCTCAGTATTAAGTGCCATTACGTCCCACAGTCCCACTGCTGGGCATGATTCCCTCCTCCTAAAATAGAATACTTATTAGCCCACTTACTGCGCTTGCGAATTCGGCAGGCGGTTATACGGGTGATTGATCTTACAAGACACGAACCAGATGATTACCTTAGATGTATCCCCAAATGATATAGGTCTACCAGAATCTCATGGCAAATGGGGAAAACAAAATTTGTTGTGTGCAATACTGGGGAAATTGAATTAAACGATCTTGATACTATAGTATAATTTTTATCTATGTATAAATAAACAATATGAAGTATATTTACTAGATGTGATAGACTTCGACCGCGCGGAATAGCCTTTAATTTCTCAAATAAAAGTAGCGTAAGTTATTCCTTATTACATTAGCTATCTGCCAGTGAAAGTCCTGTCAAACCGTTTCAGAGATTAGCCGGAACAAACAGACATTATTTATCTGTATAGATATTTCTTCACTACCTATCTAATTATCATTATTCCCAGCTACCAGTAGCATATTCGCAGGTAAACCTTTCGTTTTAGCAGTTTTGTATAGTAATAAATTCACAACCTATATTATCCTCAGATTTAATTCGAGAATATTTTTTGCCTAATCAGAATCTCGACAAGCGATTTTATAGATTCGGATAAGCTGCTCATGTAAAAAATTTAAAAGGATCGCTGGAATTTTTTAAACAATTGACAACGTTCAAAGTAAATTTTCATATTTTTGTCAAATGTTTGAAAATGACAGCGGCCAATGGTCAAATTTCAAATTCGAGGCCTGAAGTAATATTATATGGTATAACCAACTTAATTTACAATAACACTTTAATAAGCCAAATTAATGTCGGTCCATCCACTCTCTTAAACTAATTAAACTTGTTTTTTGACTTTAATATAAAACTTTTCACTTCGCTTCAGAAAAAATGCGATGAAAAAGCGGCGGTTGTTTATGTCAAATTCTACAACATGAACTTTGCGCGCGTAATTCTTAAAAAATTAAACAGCCTTGGTTTAAAAAAAGTTTTTATTTATTTTGATTAGATTAGTTTGTTCCTTATGAAAAGTAATTTAAGAAATTCCTTTGTAAGTCGGTACCGGCGTATTAAGAAAAGTAACTTGGAAAAAAAATTAGATTTAATTTTAATCTCGATATTTAAACTGCATTGTCTTCGTTATTATAATAACCTTATTAGTGGACAGTTTACTTGTTTAGGATATACCAAATAAATAACCTAAAAATAAGTCAGTAGCAGCATTTCAAAGGGGTAGGCAGATATGTGTAATAAATGGGATAATCGTGAATATTCAAGCTTCTTCTTTTACTAGAACTTAATCATAAGTCAGTCAATCTGGGCTTCCCCTTAATATGACATTCAGCTGGAAGTTTTCAGGACACCTTAATTTAAATACCAATTGGAAATTGTTGAAAAGTTGGTAACATGGGTGCGCATGATTCTAAACACCTACAGAAAATACCACAGGAATTGAACCCAAGAATCTACGTAGCACGCAGTAACGTTGCGAGTTTTTGAACAATAAAGTTATCGAATAATGAATCGATAAAGGCACGCGCAATTAAAAAAAATGAATTCCCAATATCGATAGTAAGATTTATAACAACCATAACTCATAACGACAACATTGTTGGAGCTAGATAGCACTATGTTATAAAATGAGACAGGTATAGAGGGTATTAGTATGTGAGAAAGAGAGGGCACATATTTGATCAGAGCCGCCCTTTTGATAGTGTTTCCAAATTTTAGGAAAGCGATGTGTATTGTTTGTTGTTAGGTGTGGTTTATATGGCGATGTTAAATTATGTTTTATTGTGTTATTAGTTTATTACACTTTAATTGTTTACAGATATATTGTTTAGAATAGATATTCCTTAACTAAATTAACAAAAAAATAATAGTCAATATATTTTTCTTAGGTTAGTATTGCTTGTGATACTATATGATTTTCAAGCATATTATCATTATATTATTATTATATGCGATGGTGGCTGAATGGATAAGGGACCGGCGTGCAAATCACGCGGTCCGAGTTCGATCCCGACCAGCAGTACTAATGTGGATTCCACTTTGTGGAATTTATATTTATTAGTCAAGTCACTTACCATCTGCTAACGGTGAAGGAAAACCTCGTGAGGAAACCTAGAAGAAATTCTATGAGTATGTCTGATCCACCAACCCGCACTAGGCCAGCGTGAGTGGATTATGGCCTAGTTATAGGAGATGAGACCCAAGCAAAGCAGTGGGACTTAATGGGTTGCTGATCTGATGATTATTATTTGATAAGTCCAAATTCACAATAAATTGTTATTAATTTACAGATCATGGGTTAAAATTATTAAAAAAAACTTTATTTCTAAATTATCTTCATGCCAATTTTTTTTTATTGTCTGATGTGGTAGACTAAGGCGGCCCACCTGATAGTAAAGCGTATACCGCCACTCATGGACGTTGGAAATGTTAGGAGAACAGCCAAGACACAGCCTACCTTATTATACTACCGTACTCAGAGACTTTACTTAACTTTAAAGTTTATTTAGTAAAAACGTGTAATACTTAAGTTTATACGCCTAAAGACGATTATTCAATGAAAAAATTGTGTTAATGACAGATTACTGCTAATTGACGTCTCTGAGTGCGGCAGTTAGTAGTGAAAGCGTAAAACAGAGTAACTTAACATAGACAAAGATAGGATAGTTTTGCGGTGCTGGATTATTTTTAATAAAAATAACAACTTATATTATTGAGCGGTATGTAAGCCCTCCTTATAACGTAATGCACCGGCCCCCTGTCAAATAATCGACAGTACCAGGGGTGGCCGGGTGGGGTACACAATTTTTGCTATTTTCTAACAAAAAAAAAAGAAATACACGCACACGTTTTTACTTAAAACATCAGTTTTGATCGCACGCGCACCCGATAACACGTGTCAGTAATCTTTGAAAAAAAATTTTGTTACTTACGTCGATGATTGTACATTTTAGTTCGAAGTTTTGAGTTCATTTTGAGTTGTGTGTGTGTAATGAGGTGTGTGAGGTGATTTCAAGTGTTTTATAATGGTGATTAGAACTAAGTGGTGATGATGGAAGCTATTGATCTTAGACAAAGCAATAATAGGTGAGGGGTGTTTCTTATTAGAATCTTTTATGATAGTTATGTTATGTCAGACAATATTGAGTTCCCTATACAAGATGATATTTAAGTACTACTTAAATTTATAAATTGTTTTACAATATAGTAAGTAGATAATTGAAGTATATAGGAGTTACTTGGCGGAAATTCTTGTCAAAGAAAAAATAGTAAACAATTTCTTTTTTCTTTTTTTTGGAATTGGGATAACAACAATTGTGCTATGTGTGTTACAATTACACAATCTACGACGTTTCCACTGATACTCTGTAATATAATAACCCTTTAAATATAATTATAATATAGGTACTATGAATAATTATTTTAATTTGAAATCAATATAATAACTTGGTTTAGTTTAATAAAATATTAGTAAGAAACTAATAACAATTATTCTGCTTGTAGAAAAAATTGTTTTTACTCTTTTTTATGTATTTAGGTTTATATACGAAAACATTTTCCGTCTCTATTTCATTAGGTACATATTTTTTAATTGTTTCTTAATTCTAATTTTACCATTATATTTACGTAGAATTAAAACAAAGCTTGTTACCGCAGTTGGTAGATTTGTTTAGTTTGAAAACAACTAATATCTAAACCGCAATTATTATTAAGTATGACTTATAAGTAAACATTTAATTAATTAGTACCTGTAACTATTTATCATTATTATTAATTTATATTCATGTTGTTTACAGACAACATAATTATTACGGTTATTTACCAATAGTGAATTATTTTAAATGGCTTGTTTTATTATTTTGTTAATATTTAAGTTTAAGATAATTCAAATTATGTAATTAAGTATAACGTTAATCTAATTAAAATTAGACCATTATATTGACACGATGCATCGTCGTGCTAGGTTTT
Organism: Laspeyria flexula; assembly: GCA_905147015.1. Classification (NCBI taxonomy): domain Eukaryota; kingdom Metazoa; phylum Arthropoda; class Insecta; order Lepidoptera; family Erebidae; genus Laspeyria; species Laspeyria flexula. The sequence goes on from LR989974.1 coordinate 2,482,712, forward strand.
TACTTTTCTCAGACCACTTACTACAATGGCAGAACCTTAGACAAATACATATTAATGTATTTATTTGTTTCAATCAGTTTATTTTCAATATAAGTTGTGCACCGGGAGGCCTAAACTCAAAGGCTGATGATGATGATGAAACATTAAAAAATTTCTAATGGCTAATATTAACTGTAACTGTAATTTCAACTGCACCTCATGCGATCCATTAGCGATCACGTCCCTCGTTGAAAAATGAAGTGTGTGAACATGATCAAAGAAAGTAATGTGTGCTATTTGTGGTGTTCCAGATGCGGCGGTGACGCGATGTCTGTCGCGCCGGCGGTGAAGCGCGAACTGGACCTGGAGAGCGGCGGCAGCAGCCCCGGCCGCAAGCGGCGCAAGCAGGCGGCGCCCTCCCGCGCCACCCCGCAGCACCTCGCTCCCCCGCCGCTCGACCTGCACGCCAAGATGGCAGACATCTACAAGAGCGCGCTCGCCTTCGGGGAGCTCGCTATCCCCGCCTTCGACCCACTCGCCGCCTTCCGTCTCCTACCGCGCCACGAGCCACCGCGGATATTCAACCCGGAGGCATATTGCGACCTGTGCTGCAAAGAGTTCTGTAACAAGTACTTCCTAAAGACTCACCGTGCGAACAAGCACGGTATATATGACGGTGGCGAACCACAGCCGGCAGCACCACCGCCCTTGCAACCCTCGCCACCGCGCCGCGCCTCCGACGAAGAGTCGGGCGGCACGCCGCGGAGACTGTCACCGGACTCTGCGAGGAGAGCACGCGAGGCTGGCTTCCAACCTGAAGCATTACGTCGGCTCGGCGTTGTCAACCCTGAGGCATTTTGTGAAATCTGCTGCAAAGAGTATTGCAATAAATATTTCCTACGCACACACCGGGAGCGACGGCACGGTGTCCCAGCGCGGCGCTCGCCCATCGGCGATCTATCACCACCCTCGGCGACGCCACCTGCGTGCCCACTCGGCACGCCACTCGGCACCCCTCTAACTACGCCACTAGCCACACCACCCTCTATGTCGGTACCACCTCCCGATACGCCACCACGTTCGCACTCACTGCCGCCTCCACTGGACCCCGAGGAGATGGCCGAAGTGAAGCAAGAGTGTGAGGATGAACTAGAGGCGGCGCTACGCGACGGGCAGACCAGTCCGCTCAACTTAATAGTAGAAGAGCGTGGCGCCGCATCACCGGGATCTGCGAGTGAAGAACTGCGGAAGCTGCAAACGATGATTTCGCAACTGAACGAGCTGGCGGCCGAGCGGTTAGCAGATGAGCCCAACGACCCCGGACCTCGGCCACCTTCCGCTTCGCCACCACCCTCGGACGAGCGCCGTGCCTCCTCCTCCTCCGGCTCCAGTTTCTGCGAAATCTGTAACAAGGAGCTGTGCAACAAATATTTTATGCGCACCCACATGCAGCGCATGCACGGAATCTCACTGGAGAGTGGGACGCAGCTGGGCGGCGTCACGTGTGACATCTGCCACAAGGAGCTGTGCAGCAAATATTTCCTGCGCGTGCACAAGCACAACACGCATGGTATCCCTGCGCCGCTTGCACCCGCTGCCACCGCGCCTGCCGAGCCATGTCCCCTGTGCGCCCGAAGGTTCCGCGGTCCACGTGCTCTGCGAGCACATTTACTAGCCGAGCACGCACCACCTGCGCGTCCACCGCCGCCACCACCGCGCCCCCTCGACCTGCTCGCGAGAGACAAGCCGTACGCCTGCTCCTATTGTCCCTTCACCACCGACGTGCTCGCATTCTTGTTCGCCCACGAGCGCGCGCACGCGCAGCAGCAGGCGAACGAGCCGCCCGACCTTCCACCGGAGCCTCCGAGCAGTGGTAGCGGCGGCGACATGGACACGGGTGAGGTGGGCCCGGAGAGCATCGACGGTGGCGAGGGGAGCGAGAGTGATGCGACGTATTCGTGCTCCCGCTGCGAGTTTCGTGCGGAGGGCTTCGCGGCGCTTGAGGCGCACTTGCGCGCGGCGCACGGTGGTGCCGGAGCACTGCTGGCGGTGCCGCGCGCGCCTCAGGCGCCGCTAACGATGCAGCCCTTCGTGGTGGAGGAGGCGGGCGGCGCGCTGAGCCTGGTACCGGCGCTAGTGTTCCTGCCGGTGCGGCGCCGTGCCACGCGTCGCGCCACGGTCACGCTGACGCTGACGCCGGCCTAGCGCGACCCCCTCCCCCCCCCTCCCCGCAGTAGCGCGCGCGTGCGCACCGAGATTACACCGCCGCCCGCGCGCGCCTACGATCGCTGAACTGTACTAACTACATTTAACGCTGTGTGCCTTCAAGCGATTGCTGAAATATTATGAGACGTAATTGTAAAGGGAGAAGCTGTCCGCGGCCGCCCGCTCGAGAGACACACCGCGCGGCGGCCCCCGGCCTCTTTTTTTGTCAGAGTCTAACTTCATATATTGAGAATTATATTGAACGGGTGATATATGAAACGTTGCCGCTTATAAATTCGATTATTTATTATTATCTCCTCGATGTTCCGTCGGGTCGGTCCGAGACGAGTTTATGAAACGTCGATTTCGATCGGGAGAAGAAATACACCCTAGGAGTAATTATTATTTAATGGTATATTATCGGTGAGTGTGCACTCACGATAGCGTCGTAGTACCGGTGCGATGTTGATCACTGAGCGAGCGGGGTGGCGCCGGCCGCGTGCCGCACGCCACGGCCGCGCGCCACGAGCGGGACACGCGCGAGACACGCGCGGGACACGCACGGGACACGCGCGGGACACGCGCGGGACACGCGCGGGACACGCGCGGCGCGCGCCACCGCCACAGGTAGCGTACTACGACAACCGCTCTACCTCACCACCGTTAGTTTTTATATTAGCTGTTATTGTATAAATTATATTTTGGAGTTACAATAAAGTACAAATATAGTAAGTGCGTACCCGCGCGCTCATGTTAGCTACTCGATACTATTTATTGTTGTCTACGAGTGACTTAAAGCACAAAGATACGTACTATTGGGCAGTGATCAACATTAAACGTAATTTTAGTATTAAATTTGATTAGATATGTGGTCGTGGGGCTCGGTCAGACGGGTTTTGTTGTGTAACACACCAATATATACGGGTCCTTGTTTAGTACCAGGGCGCCCGGGCTGAGCCCGGCGCGCCCGCCGCCCTGCGAGCGCTACATTATACACTTATTTGTATTGTAATCGTAAACATAATGTGTTACTGCTGACGACGCGCGTCTCGCACCGCTCCGCACATCCAGTACAAATGCCTCTTTACATTTAAATATTTTAACACAACATTATATACCTTTTATAATAGTTTTACAAACTGACCTCTAAAAAAGACTGAAAGTAACGAACGACTACCTCAACAGAGCGGCGTGAGACGCGGGCCGTGTTAATATTATTATCTTGATAATCAAGACTTATTTGATGGGTAAAATGGTAACAAAATTTGTTTAAATAATTCATTATTGGTAGATCAGTGTGGGAGTTAGCTTGTACAAACCATGCAGCTTCTAAAGAAAGTTCCTATGTATGTACGTAAGTTGTAATTTAAATTTAAAGAAACTAGAGGTCGCCTTCGTAACGACTCCAGCAGGGAACACTGAACCTGATTGTAATGTTAATAAATGTGATTTTTGATCAGGGTAAGCCTTATGAGGAAATATAGAAAATACGTGTACTTTTTGCAAAGGTTTCATAAAAGTCAAGATACACAAAAACAAAATATATGACCACAAGTCATAAATAATCGTGAAATGGGCAAAATTCAAACCATTTCTATTGTTAAAAAAATCAATAAAAAACAAACAAAATTGTCTAAATTCAAAAATAACAACGATTTAAAATTGCGTCGAATAAATAAGACAATTATTTTCAAAAGTTCCTAATGATAGTTCCATAACTATAGAGTCCTAAACTTCAAAATAACGCCAGTAATTATTTTGAGAATCCATCTTCCTATTAGTCTTCCGGATGCTGAGCCAAAGAAGCCTTGCTGGAGTCGAGACATGGGCGCGCGAGACAACAAATTATATTAATAACGTTTTAAATAATAAAAAAATTATTACAATTGTACGCGTGGTAAGATCCCAAGTCATCGTCGATTCTCTGTGAGCATTCGTGGAACAAAGTAGAGAATGCCGAGTTTTTATTATATTTGGAGAAAGGACGATCACTTTGATTGATGCCATTGGATGTAGTGAAAAAAATATGTATTAAAAATTGTGTTCAGATGTTTCGTTTCCTAGACGCGTTGTACCTTGAGTGGAAACCTGGATTAGGTTGATTGCGTAGCCAATATGGGGAGAACAATAAAGTTATTGCGTTATTATTTGGTGATGGTGATGATGTCAGAAGTTTTTGATAAAGACTAATTGAAGGAGCTAATTTTTAAAAAGGCAGGCTTTGCAGTAGTAAGCTTTTTCTTTGATTTTATTTTGTCTTATATTGTAGAGTAATTGTTTCCTAGTATATACGCTGTGCCACTAATTTATGTACTTAACGGGATTCCTAATTAGTTAGATTCCTAATCAGTTAGTCGATTGTTATTAGAACTATTTTACAAAAAAAACTAGTCAAAACAAATCTAGTCAATTAACCCTGTAGTAATCAAATTAGTAATATTTATTAATTTTGTTAATCAACTTATTTATAAATGAAAACAAAAGTAAATTAATAATTTTATTAAATTTGAGATATCTAATAATAATAACCTCAATCTACCTCAAAAAAGACAAATTAATTTAAGTAATAGTTTAAAGAATGTTAACATTGTATCCCGTAATGGCTACGTACGCAATGTAGCAATAGTACAAAATTTGTTAACCAAGTGTGCACGGTATCGGAGATTGGTAAACAAATAAATTAAACAGTACAAATTATTATTAAGTGTAGCTGAGAGGGTCGCAAGTGCAGTTATTGTTAACAAAGTCCACTCACGTACAACGCCTGTAAACAGGCCATACAGTCGCACCTTCTCTTAAAATAATAATGCGTATTATTATTTTTAAATTTCGTATTATTATGCAAATGTTATCGTTGCAAAAATTATTTTGTTGAATAATCTATACCTATTACTATGTGTATGTATGAGAATGGTATTGTATTATTAATTTACATGATTATCTGAATAGACATTTTGTATTAAAACAATATATATATGAATTTAATAATCGGTACAAACTTGGGTGTTAAACAATTGAAAATCTGTAAAACGGTTTTAAAATTATGTAATATACAAGTGGTTTTCTTCAACATTGAAAATTATACAGAAATTATTGTGAACATTTCAAAATGTATTTTAAATGCAAGATCTGAGATGAAATTTATTTGGGGTAGGTATGCAAGTTAAAAAGATATAGGTATACAAGCTTTTAAAATGTTGACGAAATCGTGTAAATGTCCATTGGAGCCTGTTTGTATGTATAAATTACAATATTTGATAGAACGCACCGTGAAAAGGTTAATTTAGAGTTAGTAGGACAATAAATGTTAAGGTACGATTAGTAACAAGAAATGAGTATTTTTTATCTCAGAACTTGCATAACTATTCAGTTTCCTTAGTAGCCGTATTATTACCACCCCTCCATAAGTCATAATAGTTTTATATCCATATAATTGTACTGCAAATAAGAAAAAATGTAGAAAAATTCTTTGTAAAAAACGAAATACGTATTGAAAAATATTTACCAATAAGTGCTTTATACAAAACTAAAATAGACTACACTTTTTGTTTACATTCCAGTATTTACGAATATTGAAATGGAATTACTGTAAACAAATTAAAATAAAATGTAAACAAAAATATTTTTTGCAAAAATAATAGTATAGGTGTTAAAAATAGTGTATATTTTTTTTAATATAACAAACGCGCTCGGGGTTCACTTCAGATCGCCGGTTAAATATTTTGTGAGGGTCTGAAATGTACCACTGATGGCTTTGTTATTATTTTTGTCAATCTCAAATATAAAAGAAGTTTACTATTAAAAATATATTTGATTTTGACAAAACAATCTTTATGATCTCTAACCGAAAGTTCCTTTTTCATTCCAAAATAATTGTAATATGTTCTAGTCTTTAGTATTCCTAGATTATTTTTAAGTGCGACTGTATATTTAAAAGGTATAAAATGATTTTTCGAGTTGTATTATAACTATGTTGTTTCTAGTCAAATTATTTTATAAAAACGTTTTACTAATGTGGATAGCCATTATGTGGAATACAAGTATTATATATATTTAGATAATAAAATACAAATGGGAGAAAAAAATACTGTATTTGTTTAAATATTAAATTTCAATAGTAATTTAGTGACTTCTGGCGTCCACATTGGTTAAAATAATATTTAAAAATATATAAAGAGAATTATATTGGCTTTAGGAGAAAGCCAAACCTTATGCCGCAACCGTTTTGTATTACTTATAATAAAAAAATTAAACAAGAACTCACAAATGTATTAAAAAAACAAATGTATTATAATTAATTTACAAATTCTGTATTATTTAAAATTTAAAAATGGAATAGACAGTTTATTTTTTAGAAATCTGCTAAAATGAAAATGTAAACAATTTAACAACTTTAGTTATTTGTATTATACAAATGATTTGCAAAATACAAATGAATTATAAATAATAATAAATAAGTGATACAATATGTGTTGCGGTCGGTATATGTTCCTAGCTCCGTCTGTTATGTATTTGTTTTCCATTAATTACTACGAAGCATTTCTACCGTATTCAATAAATTAAATATACAAATATATCCTTTGTTTTTTTTTTTTGTAAGCCCGAATTGTTTTAGAAAACCTCGTTGGAGTAAGTCGCTAGTAGGAATATAATAATGTACAAAGTTATTCTTTGTTTATGGTAAAGCTGAAACCATAGAATGAAAAGAACTGTTGTACGATAGTACTTATTAATTCCATGGCTGAAACGTGTTTTTATTTGCAGAATCAGAATAAAAAACTAAATTTAAAAGGAATTAAACCCAACGAAGTTAATACCATTTTTGGTGTTTAATTGCGCGCCGGCCGAATATTGCCGAATATTAGTAATTTATGTACCAGTTTAGTAGTTATTTATTTATCATAGCCATTACACATCAAATACACAGATACACATCAAATAACGGTGTCCAAGATTTCAAAGTTTTAATATAGATGATAAATTTTTTGTTTTTTATACCACGACGGTGGCAAACAGACGTACGACGTACGTACGTTTCATTAAATACAAGATGTCACGAGGGGCTTCGCTCCCGTCGTTCTTTATTTGGCCACTGCTCAGCTCCTATTGACCGTTGCGTAATGTGTATATATTACGCTATAGCCTTCCTCGATAAATGGGCTATATAACGCTATAATATTTTTTCAAATTGGACCAGCAGTTACTGGGTTCCTGAAGCATACAGACATCAGACATACAAAACTTTTAAGCTTAATATTAGTGTAGATAGATAATAATAGCAACCCTTTAATGCCCAACTGCTGGACACGGCTCTCCTCCCCTTTTATCTAGAGAGCAGGTTGGTGGATCAGACACAAAGAATTTTTCTAGGTGATCTGGGCTTTGAAAATTGAGAATTTAAACTAATTCAAAACTATTGAGAGACCATCCCGACAATCGAAGACAATTTCAATAGAAAACTGGGAGTCGTAAATACTTATTCGCAATTAGTATTTACCTTGACATCTTAACTTTCCTTAATCACACATGGACTTCCAAGTCACTGTTTGACTGAAACGACAATAAATTAAAATAAAAAAAACTTAGAAATATAATTAATTTGAAGTCTAACAGGTTCTAAAATATGAGATAACTTTCATTAAAATCCTTTCGTTCATTTAAGTTCGCTTAAATTATATTACATATAACTTATTCTTTTTTTTTCTTAACTTAATATATTTTCAAACTGCACCTACTTCGATCATCTCTACATCACCGTGGTTGACTGGTAAAAAATGCCTGTGGCATTAATTAATAAATAAAATCAAAAGTGCAAAAGATTCCTCATTGCAAACCAATTCAACAGTATAATCTATAAATAAATCATACAATTACAACCCCTACACAAAATCTCCGCCAAAAATAGTCTTAATTAAAGATTATATCCGCGTCAACTGTCAGCTTTAGATTAATAAAAAAAAAACTTGACAAAAATGCTTTTTTTTGTAAAAAATCGACATCCATTAAAAATCGCGTTGCAAAGGGTCGCGTGGTGTCGCATCTGTCAAACTTATTGTAGGGGAAATGCAGTGAAATTGTTGAAAAATGGGTTAAATGTTAAAAAAACATGGCAAAACATAGCGCGCACATCAGAGGGGTTAAGTTTGACAGTGTCAACATTACACGGGTTTTAACCCTATGCTCGCTATCGACACGCTTCGTTGTCGTTTGAACTTGTGCGAATTGCAATGATTTTATTTAATTTTAACGCTTTTTGCTAGACTTCATTTTAAATAACTTAGATATCATTTTCATATAAAATTTGGCAATAGCTTTATTTATTTAAAAATTCATTTATTATGTTCAAGCCAATTATATTGTATGTTAAAAAAGGTGTAGATAGGTTACCTACATAGCGTTCGATCTTTGGAAATGGCACACAAACGCACACATAGATATCGTAATAATGCAATGTCAAAATACCTTCGCCGTCAACGGGACATTGAGATGAAGTTTGCTAATAAGACTATTTTTAGTGTGCCACTTTTCGAGCGCTTATAACCTATCTACACCTTTTTTAACATACAATATCATTGGTTCAAGGTCTATACCCAACATTTTGTTCATTTGTCTGTTAATTCAGAAATGTATTTGAGTTTCATTTTATTAGGTATGGAGCCTGAGTTTTTCTGTCAAAGAAAATATATACAAAAGGCTATAAAAAAAAAATACGAGTAAGAAAGACATCTCATAAATTGACCACCATGGCCAGAACAATAGTCTGTACCTTATATGCACCATTGCTGGTGAATGTTGGAGTGACGAAGTTAGTTTTAGTGCCGAACTTAGGCAAGGTTCTATTAAATGTTGTTGCCTTGTACCGGCACTAGACCGGTTTAATGTTTTTTAGACGTCAAACAAATGATTCATTTATTATAATTTATATTATTCACGTAATACTTTGAACGTCAACCCCCAAAATCACAATCCAATTATCCTTATACAAACAACACAGCGAATATTATCCTTAAACAACACATAGTTTTAAAAATAATAGTGTGAAATTCAATTACTACTTATTCAATGATTTAATTTAATAAATTACAGTTTCCAAGAAATTTAACCGCGATTCTAAGAAATTTAGGTACTCATTATTTTACTACTGAAGTTAGTAACTGGTATTAAGTTCTACGTTATTTCTATTTCAATCCTTAAATGTCCCACTGCTGGGCACGAGGCTCCTTTTTTTTATTTTTTATTGCCTAAAGTGGCAGACGAGCAGACGGCCCAAGACTAACTCCCAAGTCACAGGAATACCTAGTTTTGGGAGTTAGGGGTTTTAAACTATTTGTATAACCTTCACCTATATGTACCCTAGTTCTAAGTTCTAAGGGCCCACCTGATGGTAAGTGTCAAAAAAATCAAGGAGTTCGTCGGAGCACTCCCCATGGAACAATCGATAAAGCACGCAGAGTGACCCAAAGTCTCTTCGTTGCCCTAACGATTCCAAATTGTCCGTCAGATTGGGAGTCAAGTGGGTCGAGCTGGTACTTGGGAGCTCCCGCCCAGAGGTGAGAGCAGTACTCCAAATGCGGCCGAACCTGTGCTTTGTACAGCACAAGCTGCTGTTTAGGTTTGAAGTACTGCTTCGCCCTGTTCTCCTCTAAATAATGTGTAGAGAATTAAGCCTACTATACCACACTGGCCAGATGGGTTGGTATAGGGTTTGTTTCAAATTTTCCTTTTTTTGCAGTGCTCTTGTCTACATATCTCTCTTAGTCCCCTTTTACGACACGGGTTGAGATGGGGTAGTGACATCGACCGTCACGGATTATATCTATGAAGACGTGCAAACAGACACACTATATTTCTTTACTATAACCTGTTGTTGATGTTTCTATAACCTAAAGGAGTACTACAATAAAAAGCTAAGTTAAGAACTAATATATAAATGTAAGAAAATTTAAATTAATATTATGTCATTAAATCTACTAACACTAATATACTTAATAACATAAATCTGGATAACATTGTACTATTGCATGCCTGATTAGGTAAATTGTGTGTACTTTTTACTTTTAAGATCACACTTGTTGTATTATCACAATATTACGCAATAAAGATATTTGAATTTGAATTTGAATTTACAATATTAGTTTAAATGACATTAAAACCACAGTCTTATACGTCATTTAATATCTAGGACCAGTAACACGTCAATAGTTACAATAACAACTTAATATGTAAATTGATTTTTAGCAACAAAAATATAGTGTTGTTTCCTTTGTGATACGTTCGTTAAATTTGTACCTAATAAGGATGTTTGGGTATATTTTGACAGGAAAGATGACATAACAATTATATGTATTTTCTAAACAATGTTAGTATTTCCTAGACATGTTACTTAATGTTTAGCCGTTACTCTGTTACGTTAGCTGAACGTAAGTGTCAAAAATAAAGTAACGGTTAAATTTTGGCAAAATATTGATTCATTTGAAACGTGCGTCGGATTCGAATCAGTGAAATTAGCAGTTCAGTAAAATTAAGCTTAAATCTTTTTTATGATATCATCATCATCATCATCATCATCATTTCAACCCATAACCTCCCACTGCTGGGCTCAGGTCTCCTCTAAAAATGCGGAGGGAATTTAGCCTACTACACCACGCTGGCCAGACGGGTTAGTATAGGGTTTGTTTTAAATTTTCACAAAATTTCGAATTTTTTTTTGTTGCATAGTTATTACTCTCAAAATATATGAAAATATATTTTGTTGTTGTAACAGCAAAAGCGATAAAAATTTTGATTACCATACAGAATTAACTATTTAGTTAATATGTTTTTTAATTGTCTACATCTTTATCCATGTAGTAACGGAATAAGAATACGTAATGTCACTACCCCATCTCAACCCGTGGGTGTCGTAAAAGGCGACTAAGGTATTAACCTTAAGCAGACAAAAGCACTGCCAGAAATAGAAAATTCGAAACAAACCCTATACAAACCGTCTGGCCAGCGTGGTATAGTAGGCTAAATTCCGTCCACATTCTTTGGAGGAGACCCGTGTCCAGCAGGGACGTTTATGGGTTGATATGATGATGACATCTTTACTCCTTATGTACACTTTAGTAGTAAGTCCACTGTTAACCCTTTGAACGCCAGAGACGTCTATACACGTAAAATGAAAATGTGCTCACCACGCCACTGACGGCACGGCACGTCAAAAATGTACTGTATTTTAAAAGCTTGGCGCTCAAGGCACGGCGATAACGATTTAACGTGGCGGTGAAAAGGTTATATATATAGATAGATTTTCATAGATTTTCCCAAGAGATTTCTGAGCGCGATCCTGCTGTTCGGATCAGATCATCTTCCACCTTCTGCTGGACGTCCTATGTCGCACCTGTTAAGTAGATTGCAACTATTGCAATCAAATAAATGCATGTAAAAATATAAATTTCAACATTTAAATCCTAACATAGCAAAAATAAAAATAAATAGAGAATCTGGTTCGGTGTGTATATTTTTAAGTTATGTTAATTATTTTATTGAATAAATAATATTAACATAGCAAATATTTGTGTGACTCACAAATATTTGTTTCGAGTCTGGGTGTACTTTGTGACCATTAATTGTATGTTTGTAAAATCCCCCGCGATGCAGAGCTTGATTCAAAAACGGGTGTGGTCTTTAAAAAAATGCATAAATTATAACACCAGAAAGACGTCAATAAACAATTCACGTAAACAACATGAGGTTAGACACAGGGACATAACTGAGTCACGAAACACCTGTCACACTAGATAGTGGCTATGCATCACTTACAAGAGGAAATAAACAACAATAAATTAATATACTAAACGCAAAGTCGGTACCAATATACTTACGATTTATTTAAAATGGTAACATAACAAACAGTTAGTATATTCTTTACAATGGTGTTGTATAGTTGACCACATAATTGCTTTACCACATCAGCAACCCATTAAGTCCCACTGCTGGACTCGGATCTCCTCTCCTCTATCTAGAGGGCTGAGAAGGTTTAGGCCATAATCCATTCACGCTGGCCTAGTGCGTGTTGCTGGATCAGACATACTCATAGAATTTCTTTTAGGGTATGTGGGTTTCCTCACGCTGTTTTCCTTCACCGTTAGCAGATGGTAAGTTACTTGACTAGTACATATAAATTCCACAAAGTGTTATCCACACTGGTACTGCCGGTCGGGGTCGAACTCGGACCGCGTGATTTGCACGCCGGTCCCTTATCCATTCAGCCACCATCGCTTATATTTGCTTAACCACTTTTAACAAAAAAATCCATCAAAATTTAACATAACATAACATAGCGTCACGCCTTTTTTCCTTAAGGAGTAGGTAGAGGTGTTTCACACCCACATTTCGCCAGCTGTTTGGTCCCATGAAATAGGGGGCGAGCCTATTATCATCAACCGGAAACATTTGTTAACCAAACTCCAGTAAAATCTCAATACTCGAATTTCATGATAGAAAAGCCCAATACCATTTTCACCCGACCCGGGAATCGAACCCGGGACTTCGGCACAGAAGTATACACTTCCCGCTGTGCCACCGAGGCAGTTAGCAGCATCAAAATATAAATTCAGTAAGCGCTTGTTTTACCACTAGCAAATAAGTTCTAGATAGCCTATATGAAACTTACTTGACAGATTTTTGACGTATTTTTCATATAAAATCTGTCGAAGAAGTCTCAAGTAGTTTAATACACATTTATTTGAAGGTGGCGAAACAGGCCCTTAAACTCACATTGTTGACAACTGTCACTGTACAGAGGTCACTTGCAAACAAAAATAGACTTTATTGTTTTGTGATATGCAAACAACATTTACTCTAAGGTTGGTATGATAATTTTATTGTCGACTATACATACTAAATACTTAAGTAACATACATAACTGATAAATTATTAGTACAATAGAACAAACCACTGGCTGATAAGTGACTTTTAAACTTAGGACTCTCCTAACTAGCACCATAACACTCGGTCTTCCGACTTCCGCATCCAGTCAGACACCTTTAGGAGAGGCCTATTTCCAGCATTTGACTGCAATATATTCAAATAGGTAACATATTTCATATCTGTGTGGTAATGTCACTACCCCATCTCAACCCGTAGGTGTCGTAAAAGGCGACTAAGGGACCTTATGCAGACAAAAGCACTGCATGAAAAGGAAAATTCGAAACAAACCCTATACCAACCCGTCTGGCCAGCGTGGTATAATAGGCTAAAATTCCTTGCACATTCTTTTTAGGAGACCCGTGCCCAGTTGTGGGACGTTTGTGGGTTAAAATGATGATTTCATATGAAAAAACATTAAAATTCTGTCAACTGAGGTTTAGATGGGCTATCTATTTACTGACGTTTGTTTGCTTTCAGACATTATCAAACTAGGTTATTTTAGAGCCACCAAGCCTGTAAAGTCCCTTGTGTCAAAGATTGTTGAGCACTCGTCTTACTTCCAACAGCAAACGTACAATTTTTAACTCTAAATCCATAAAAAGGCGCCGTTTCGTTGCGGGACAATAAAATTTGCAAGGAATTTCTACGAGACATTTTTCAATAGCGGCGAAATCAATGTCAATATCTTTTCATATTCGTTATTAAAAATATTTAATATAAGGATGGATTTCTTGAAAGTGAAAGTTGAATGATATAGATACAATTTTAATAAAATTGATGTCTACATATTCCCATTCGCTTTTTATTAAAAAACAACAATACGCGATCAATCATGGCTGCACAAAACGCGTGGCTTGCGACCTTATTATTTACAAAACAGTAAAAAAATACACTTTTTTACACAAAAAAATGTTATTTCGCAACTCTAGGCACGAAAAAACTTCTCTAAATCATTTTATAAAAAGCTATTGTGATTTTTAAAACCCTTGCTTTTTAGAAAAGCGACATGCGTGCGCCACGCTTTTATAACCGAGAAAAAAACTTTAATTCACTAAGTACACCAGTGATCTACATATATTTTTTCCCGTTTTCTGTAAAAGCACCCTTTTATTACTAGTTTTTTTCATAATTGAATTCAATCCTTTGGAAAAAGGGTTGGATAAATTCCCTATAATTTCGTTTTTTTTGGAACTTTGAGTCGGCGGCAAAAATTATGCGCGCTGTCAAAAATTCGCGTCATTAAGTTTGGACATCTGCCGAGAAAAAAAGTTAACAATGCAAATAGGGGACGAAGGACATTTTTAGGGGGAATTTTGTAGTTTTCGTACAAAATAGAGAAATGCATTTAAAGTATAACGTAACGACGTCCCCTCATTTCAATATTAATGTCCGAAGATTTTTATTGATGTTATTATGAACAATAATTCATTTAGCGTAAGATTCAAAGTCGTATAGCAAGTTTTTTACTTGTTTTGCATTTTATGGGCACAGATTTTTATTATTTATGTGAATTTATGGACGAATATTTAATGTTAAATTATTATTCAATTCGTTTCATTGATTTCCTATTAAAGCCACCGTTTCACAATTTTTTATTACTCATTGTAGAGAACAATATTGTTTGATGGATCGCAAACATAATAATTATTTAATGCAAATTTTAAATGGTTGTTTAGGTTTTTTAGTTTTTGTAATAAGTTTATATAATATACTAGCATACCGCCGTGGCTTCGCTTGGGTGTATGGTGTAGGTAACCGAGATCAATAGCTGTAGAAAACCTATCTTAAAATACAATCATTCAAAGAAGAAAGAGTAATAAGGGAAAATACGAGAAGGAAAGACTTTCAGTCTAAAACTGCTCCTCATCTTAATATTGTCAAGCATAGCACTTCTCATAGATCGGTCAGGTTGTTTAATAAATTACCTATTGAATTAAAAACTTTACTATACAAGTCTGAGTTTCAAAAAAAACTAAAAACATTTCTTTTGAAAGGGTGTTACTATTCGATTGATGATTTATAAATTATGTGATATTGACATTTCTACTTTTTCTTTTCTTTTTTACTATATTTATTAGTTGTACTTTATTATCTTGTGACTTTTTATATTAAATAATGTAATTAATTGAATTTATAATGTAAAGTAATTTAAAAAAATAAATGTAATAATTCAAACACAATGTAAAAATTGTTATGGAATAAGTGAATATGAATATGAATCGTTTGCCGCCCGTAGTGTAATTTTAGGAAGGTATTCACAAAAAAATATAAATATTAATTTTTTACCTATCGATACAACCTATGATATTACACATCTCACAACCTCGTCGTAAATAGGTAAGATTATAAAATCATCATTTCAAGACAACAGACGTTTATGGGTATAAACGTCTGTTGTCCACTGCTGGGCACAGCTCTCCTCCAAAGAATGTGGTGGGAATTTAGCCTACTAATACCACGTTTTTCTATTTAATCTAATTCTATTTCAAATTTAATCTACATATTTTTTTAATTTAATTTTTTTAATTTATATTATGTTAATTATTAATTTTAATCGCATGTTATTTTAAATTTGATTTTGTTTAATCAAGAAATAAGGCTTTTTTATTTTTATTTTTTATTTATTTATTATACCACGTTTTTCAGAGGTTGGTATAGGATTTGTTTCGAATTTTCCTTTTCTTGCAGTACTCTTGTCTCTCCCTTAGTCACCTTGTACGATTTGGGTTGATAAGTTTATAAAATGAAATAATGCAAATGTAATAATTATTTAACTTTATTAACATTATATTTGAAATACAGCAGTGAATGTTCTATGTCGTGATCAATAATAAACAAACAAAAATGTAAAAAATTACATTACTAGGAGTGAGAGCCGAATGTATCGTCGATTCTACCGTGCGATAGCACTCCAGCTTTCATTCTCACTCATAAATGACGGTTCTAAGTGATAGAAAAAGGTTATAAACATAAGAAAGGGCGATTCCTCTACATGTGGTCCAATTGTTATACACTTTTGATACCATAAACCTTATCCGTAATAAGATACTGGCGAAGTGAGCAGTTTCACGCATCGTAATACATATAGTCCATAAGTATGCTCGCAGCCAGCAGCAGTGCTTTCTCTTCGACAGTCAGATTCATATTAAAGGTCACTTCAAATCTAAAAAAAAAATTCATCAATAATTTCTATACTAATGTTATAAAGCCGTCTGGCCAGCGTCATATAGTAGGCTCAATTCCATAAACATTCCTTGGAGGAGACCCGTGTCCTGCAGTAGGACGTTTGTGATACTTACCGCCGCTATATCAGAGCTCATTATTAATTTAATCAGCTACCCATTAAGTCCCACTGTAGGGCTCGGGTCTCCTCTCCTCTAACTAGAGAACTGAGAGGGTTTAGGCCATAATCCACACACGCTGGCCTAGTGCGGGTTGGTGGATCAGACATACTCATAGAATTTCTTCTAGGGTATGTGGGTTTCCTCACGATGTTTTCCTTCACCGTTAGCAGATGGTAAGTCAGTTGGCTAGTACATATAAATTCCACAAAGTGGAATCCACATTATTAATTTATTTGTGTTAAAAAAATAAACCGGGAGAAGAATTTCGAACCAACCTGTCACTGATAGCTGCAAAGAACATCGCATGAGTGAGTCCTTGCCAGCGTTTGCTGGTGGAGCCGATAGGGCCGCCGTTTGTCGTATTCTGGATCTGGAACTGTACATCGCGGTATAAGCACACCGTGATTAATGGACCTAAGAACAGAAAAGAAGAGAACATCGTAACAGACGAGTGATATCGTTATCAGCAATATGATGGGATGGAGCAGTTTATATTGGCCAGTAGCCAGTTTTAAGCTTTTATCGCGGGCTCAAATATAACAATAATCAAGAAATTCCGTAACGAAAATAAACCTAACACCCTCGTCTAAAGTCGTTTCAGTTCGGCAGATTTCGGCACGGTGTTTGTGTGCGTGCGACTAGACGTAATGCGTGTAGACTGTACGAAGCTCGCACGGATCGAGACGAGCTGCTCCGAAATCGGACGAATACGTAAGCAGCTGTTTGTGAGAAAGTAAATAAAATATTATGCCATTATAATATAAAAATATTATAATTGCTGTAACGGAAACGCACGCTGTGACGGAAATTAGGTGAGACCTATGTCCAGCTGTGGACGTGATAAGATGCTGATGATGATGTTGTGAGTAATTGTTTCTTCTTTCTTTCTTATTTTATTAATTAAAGACAACGCCCGCACTAAGGAACAAGCCCCGTGTATGGGGGATGTACTGCCTGTGATGTGTATGTACCTGGGAGCTTTACAAACATAATGATTAGGTGAATAGGTTTCTTAAGGGTCGGCAACGCGCTCGTGATGCCCCTGGTGTTGCAGGCGCCCATAGGCTACGGTAACCGCTTACCATCAGGCGGACCGTACGTCTGTTTGCCACCGTCGTGGTATATAAAAAAAAAAAAACATGCAACTAACTGTTAGAACACCTAAACTCGAAACAAATATCTATGAATCACACAAATATTTGTCTCGTGTGGGTTCTCAGAGCTCAACCTTTTCAGTGAACTGGCCGTAGGCAAATTATGATGTTCATAAGTATCATGTTTTTGATTTATATGAAATAAAGATGATGATTATAACTATGACTATAGTCTGGAATGATGATAGGTATTCTATTAAGCTCATTAACTTGTTGCAACTCACCTCTAATCCAAAACAAAGGATCGCCATTTTCATTCAACACCAAATACAAGGGCTTCAACACAGACCACTGTTGCTGCACGCTCCCTATGAAGTGTCCAGGAGGTGAGTAGACCTCTAGATGCTGCATGTGACACGGCAGGAACCGGGCCGTGCATGCAAAGTTCCTTTGTATGCTCATGACCTCCGTACCCCCATTATTAAACACGTGTAGTTGGAGAGGCCGAAGACCATAGCAGAGGTAACTTGCCAACAAACTGGGTAACACAGTAAATACCTACATTTAAGAAGCGGAAAACTTCGCATGCCTTAGAGAGGGATAGGATAGGAGTTTTAGTATTCTCAGTTAAAGTTTTCTGCATGGTTTAAAGTATGGCTGGTCAAGAAGAGACTCGTCGCAATTCGGCTTTCTACTTGTAGCCGCCGGATCTTGCTATAATAATTATTATTCATCATCATATCAGCCCAACGACGTCCACTGCTGAACATAAGCCTCACCTAATTTCCGCCACAGCGAGTGATTTTGTGCCGCGCGTTTCCAACGGCCACCCGCAACCTTTACTAGGTCGTCGGTTCATCTGGTGGTGGGCTATTATTTAGAATAAATATTCACGTAAAGGTATATCATCTTTATGTAACGTCAGTCCAGGATAAACTCTCACTCTTACTCAAATTGTTTTATCTAATTCTTTAAAGTTGTCCATTGCGGAAGCTTTCAGTACGCCCTATGTTAAAAAAAATTATAATGCTGCCTGATGTAGAATTCGCTTTTATCAAATTGGCCTTCCTGCCAAAAAGTTTGGTCGATCTTAAAGGCATTTTGTAGGATCAACAACGCGCATGAAACGCTCCCCGTTGCCAGGCACGACGGTGACCTCCTATCATCGGCGGTTAGCTTATTTTACCAACATTGTGGTATTAAAACCCTTACCCTGTTGATTCTTCTATTTTATAAACGAGTGTCTGGTCCATGGTGTTCACGAAGAACCTACATCTCTTGCCGCGAAGGAACAGGGCGTCTTTAATGTGCAGGCGTCTGGTTATCACTAGATGGTCGACTGAACTTAGACTGTGCAATATAGATAGCACGGGACTTGCCTGGGTCAATACAACCTACAAATTAATTAAATAAAATAAATTTTAAAGTTCCTGTGCCTGTGGAAACCATATTTTTAATTTTGCAGATGATTTTCGGTTAGTAATAAAAAAAACAACCTTTTGTTTGGTTAGTAATTAAATAAACAACCAAAATGGTCTCGCATCGCACAATACCAGAGGAATTTCCTCCCAAAAACTCTTAGTCGCCATCCTATTGTCATCGCTCTTACTTGTGGATTGTTATAATGAGTTTTCCAAGAGACTACAGTAGGTATGGGTTGTTTAAAAAAGGTGTAAATAAGTTTATTAAGTAAAGATGTCTCTGGTGTTGTCATAGTGACACTCATTCTTCAGCCAATAGCCAACCCTTCGAGTGAGCATTCACTTGGTAACTAAATATCGAGCATTCGTCACTCTTAAATAGTTGAACAGAACAAAGAACAGAGCTAAGCATCGCTATGAACATTTCACTCTAGCGAACGCTCCAGTTAATGCTCATCAAAAAAGTATTCTTCACGAAGATGTCAGAGTTGACAGTCGCATGTGCTGTTTTCTGTAATATAACATTGCCCCCCTAACTTCCGCCATAGTGAGCGACTTTGTGCCGCCTTCATCCAACGACCACCAGTAACCCTAACCAGGCCGTTAGTCCATCTCGTGGTGGGTCGTCCTAGATGAGGTAAGTCTAGCAGTGGACGTGATTGAGGTGACATGATGATAATGATGAAGTTAATATTCGCCGTGTAGTGACGGATTGAGAATACATAATGTCACTTCCCCATCTCAACCCTTGTGTCGTACAAGGCTACTTAACCTTAAGCAGATAAGAGCACTGCGAGAAAGAATTCCGTCTGGCCAGGGAGGTTTAGTAGGCTAAACTCCCTCCACATTTTTTGGAGGAGACCCGTGCCCAGCAGTGGGACGTTTGTGGGTTGAAATGATGATGATAATATTATAAATGCGATGATGGATGTTCGTTACTCAATCACGTCAGAACGGCTGAAAAGATATGCACGCAATTTGGCACACATATAGAATAAAGTTCAGATTAGCACATAGGCTATGTTTACCGATATACTTGACTGCCTCTTGGTCTAGTGGTTAGTGACCCTGACTGCTAAGCCGGAGGTCGTGGGTTCGATCCCCACCCAGGACAAAACTTTGTGTGATGAGCATAAAGGTTTGTTCTGTGTCTGGGTGTAATTTATCTATAATATGTATGTATTTACAAAAAAAAAATGTATTTAAGTAGTATATCAGTTGTTTAGTACCCATAACACAAGCAAATATAATTGCTTACTTTGGGACTAGATGGCGCTGTGTGAATGTGGTAGAATATTATATATTATTATATTATATTATACTACGCGGAGCCGCGGGCACAAGCTAATTATGTTAAAGTACCTCACGTTCAACCACAGGTTCCTCAACCTTCGTCTCTAATTTCTCCGCTTGTTTCTCCTTGCTCAGTAACTTGGGAGGTGTCGCCGGTACTGACGGTATTGGGTTCAGCTGCAACATTTCGGTCGATTCTCGTAAAACGAGGTTGGGTGTTTTCTCCGTCTTCACAATTGTGGTGGTTTTTGATTGCAGGAAAGGGATACAACACAGACCTAATAGTAGAACACTAGCGTTGGATAAAAGCTCTGATTGTTGATAACGGGTTCGTTATTTCTGTTAACATGACCTGTCATTGTAGTCATGACTATGACAGACTTATGTTGACAGATCTGAATAAAAAAATATTGAAAATAGTTTCATTCAAAGTCTTTTGTAAGATTTTTTTTTAATGATAGATGGGAAATTATTATTTTGATTGTATTACATCAGGCAAGAGTGATAAGTTGTTGTGGAATCATAGATTTAATATATTAGTGGGTAGGTTCTAAGTCTATAGATAAGTGACCACTGACCAGCGTGCAAAACACGTGGTCCCACTTCGATTTCGACCGAAGTAATAATAAATCAATGATATTGTATGTTAAAAAAGGTGTAGATAGGTTATAAGCGCTCGAAAAGTGGCACACTAAAAATAGTCTTATTAGCAAACTTCATCTCAATATCCCGTTGACGGCGAAGGTATTTTGACATTGCATTATTACAATATCTATGTGTGCGTTTGTGTGCCATTTCCAAAGATCGAGCGCTATGTAGGTAACCTATCTACACCTTTTCTAACATACAATTTCATTGATAATAATAATAAAAAAAATTTATTCAATTTAAAGAGGTAAAATTTCATGAGTTTCTTAAAAATAATAATACATAAGTGCTTAAGTTTGAAATGCCTGTACTAGGAGCAATCCTATCAATACCTGACAACACAATGTGGAATTCTCTTTGTGAAACTGTATACTTTGTTTAGAACTAATCATGTGACACATCATCTGCTAACGGTGAAGGAAAACATCGTGAGGAAACCCTGCTATGGTTACTTTTTAACTTTCAACTGGCATTTTCAATAATATAAAAAATATCGTCGTTTTTATCAAACTGACGCTAAAATTACATTTCGTTTTGTATCGATTTGAGTAAACCGAATAAAAGTGCATTAACATGAGCCGATGCAAATGTAGGGATTATTGTTAATATTGGGGGAACTCATTTAAATTTTTGTGAAAAAAACTTCGGAAACTGTATCGCTTTTATCAATCGCTTGCAACAATATATGCTTACTTACAATGGATTGTACGGACACTATGCTTTATAGAGAAGTTCGGAAAGTCCTTTTGTAGATACGATAAAAACTGTTTTGTTTTAATTGCCTCGATGATGCCGTGGTAGTGTAGTGTACAATTGTTGAACAAGAGATTCTGGATTCGTCTGCCGGGTCGAGCAAAAACGGTTTCCATGTGCCCGTTATAACGTCAATAGGCTCGCCTATAATAGAAACAGTGAACCTAACATAGCTGCCGAAGTGTGGTTGAGATGACGGCAGTTACTGATCAAACTTAATACTAATATATAAAGCTGAAGAGTTGGTTGTTTGTTTGAACGCTTGGATCTCAGGAACTACTGGTCTGATTTAAAAAATTGTTTTAGTGTCGGATTGCCCATTTATTAAGGAAAATAACATCACGCTAATAGGAGCTAAGGATTGGACAAATAAAGAACGTCGGGAGCGAAGCCCTGCGCGACTTGTACATAGTTTATTCATATAAAGGTGTTAAATTAAATTATGTTTATATTATAACTAAGGTGCTGCGCCCCGCGGCACAGAATAAAATATAGTATAATATAATAGTATTACGTCCGAGCGATGTTTTCGGCGGTGTAAAAAGAAAAAAAATAGCTTCTGTACTTATTTATCAAAATAATGTCAAATTTTATCATAATTATTGGTCCAGCCGTTTGAGCGTGAAGAAATTATAAACAGACACTCACAAACTTTCACCTTAATAATATTAGTGTGATTGCTACACAAATTAATATGAATCATGTAGTTGACAACTGAGAATAAGTCCGGTACAACTACATCGCATGGACACCGCATATTTTAATGGCACGCCGCACGCGCTGCACCGCGCTACCATTTTATGCAAAAACGCAAATTTCGTTCGAAATTTGAAACGCTCCATTGTGTTGCCAGCTTGAATGAATAAAAATAATTGTTACCAACTTCAGTTTTTGGGGGAAATGCGTTTTGTGCAGGTCTCTTCTATTGTATGCGCAGGAGTGTGCCGAATACAATTAACGATAGTTTTTATGCAAGCGACATTTTGAATTAATATGGATTTTGCATGGTCAAACTGTAGTATTGATTATTTTGTGTTTGGGAACTGGGGCACTGTTGTAGTAGGTCAACATTGTTAATCATTTTATTTAGAGAATTGCAAATCTATACTTTAATATTATAAAGCTAAAGTTTGTTTGGTTTAAAATTTGAACGATTTGAAAAATTATTTTACCAAATTTAGTACCAAACCGTCTATAACAAAAATCAGCGCTGGACATATCGTCCAGCTTCGGGGATACTGAGATGGTGACCCATTTTGGCAGGAAAGTGCTGGGCAATACATTTTCTTGATAAAATTGTTAATACTTTTTTATTTTTCTTTTAATTTTGTTATGAACTTACCATTGTTTTTATGTCCCCGGCAGCTGCCTGAAATAAATGTTATTTTCTTTCTTTCTATCTGTTCAACGTGGTAAGTTTAAAATAATATCCTTGTTTTGTGAGGAGAAACCTCCAGCTGTGGGACAGATCTGTGCCCAACAGTGGGCCAGGTACCTGTGCCCAACAATGGGACATAGTAGGTGGTTGGAGTGCTAATTAAACAATAAAAGACGAATATATTCTCGTAAATTCATTGTTATTCACGTTTTGTACTTCAACATGTTTTAATCTCATACAATATTAAATAACATTCATACAATAAAGATTTTTTTGTTTTGTTTCGCTCGATATTTCAACCAAAACTGTTTCATTTATTTTTGTAAATAACATTTATTTCTGTAAATTTCATTTGTTTTGTTTCAATATTGGTGAAACTTTTCTATCAATTAATATAATTGACTGTATATTGCTTTTAAGTAATAACATTATAGTCTCCTTGATTTTAACGTAATCATTTTATAATTAATCTTTGAAAAACAATTTTAACATGAAACAAATGTTTCAGAAATCGCAAACAATAGATTCTAACTACAATTTAACTATGAATTTGTGAACAATTCAATGATAAACTAAAATTACTACTAATAAATAGTCATTTCTCTAATAAACTACAATAGTCACACTACAAAAATATTTTAAACAATGTTTATATAACTAAAACAGAGACCTTAACAAGGAATATTGCATTCTCTTTCCAACGATAACGAATTCAATTATTGCGAAAGAGAGGACAATATTTTTGTTTACATTTAAACTTGTAATTGTCTAATTCGAGCGAAAAAATACAGTACACATGCTCACAGTTTAAAATAATAATTAACAAAAAAAAAATCATAAGAATTAAAAAGTGACAGGCACTGTATCAGCATCTCAATATTTACTTACGTTAAGGAAATACGTTTGTTCGTAAAACTATAACAATATACACTGTAAAGAGTTACATTTAAATTCATTTATTTACATTTTCGTTTCATTTGAAACGGTTTGGGTTAAAAATGGGTTTCACTCGTTAAAAATGATAAATGTATAATTTCTTTTTCTTTAAATTGCATTGGCTGTTTATTGATATACGAGTTAAATACCCGTCTGTTATAGTGTTTACCGCTACTGTTTTTCATGAACAGATACAGCGAAGCCATTTTCTACCTTTCAGTCTGCTGTTATATAAATGAATGCTACTATTTTAACTTTTCTGTATACTTAACTAGGTAATTTTTTATATTACATGTTTTATATAATATCACATTTCTGGTTCATTTATTGCTGTATTTAACGAGTGAAGTTTATTTAATAAGTTCATCTGTTTGTAACTCTTACAGCTTTCATTTATTTATAGTCGCTGACGACTGGGTTAACTAAGTCGACTATTTACAAAGATATGTAAATAAATATCGTATTTATTTATTCGGTAACAGTCGAATAGTTAACTCAAATTTGAGTCGTTCTAGTCTCAATATCAAAATAATAATCAAAATATCGTAAATTCTTCATAAAAACTTAACAATATAGTGTTTTCTTAACCAGTGTTAGGTTTTCAACAATTCTATTTACATTTATATATTTAATTTTTTTTTAGAAAAAAAAATTCAAGCTTTTTCTACTAAATTGGCTAAAAAGCAAGGCACTTTGAGTAACTGCTAAGTATATTATATACAAAAAATATTATTGTATATCTAAATAAATATCATCTAAAAATATATTTTGTATCACAATGATTTATTCTGTACAAAAATGGTCCATCGTAGTAGCGTCCCAGTTTATTTATTTACTAAATACCTTGTGTGACATTCACGTGTGGTCATTATTTACCGATAAAAAAGTCTCGAGAAAGAGTTATATACCCAATACTTCAATGAAATCACTCTATCTGTTGGTGAAAATCGCATTAAAATCCGTTCAGAATTTTTTGAGTTTACCGTGAAACCTTTTTATTCGGCCTAGGCTTTAAGGGTTAAGGATATGATCACCCATCATATTTATAACCTTTTGCATACCACAGACGTCAATAGACAACTAACAGTAGAAAATGTACCTTCATTTTCTAAATAAGAAGCAATTTCATTTATTCAATTTTTTAGAATTACCTTTAGACGGTAAAGTATCAAATTCTATTTTAATCGAAGGAAAACAGTGTTTGGTTTTTGTAAATATTACTTTCCTAACAAAATATTGTTGCAATCAATATTTTATAAATGGTTCTAAAAGTTTTCGTTGCCGATATAATTATGACCCCACGCTCCTGCTACAAATAGATTATTTATTAAAAAATATAGCACCTCATAATGTAACATATTATTGTAAACATCATTATAATACTTATGTAATTTATTATGTGTATTAAATTATATATTTTATTCTACATGTCCAAAAATATTATAATTAATGTACGTTACTCTATATTGAGTGCAAAATATAAATAATAAAATATAAAATTTTATTCACATTTCCATTTTATACACTTTCTTTTATAAAACAGCTGCTATTTAAGACTTTTTTGTTTTTCCACAAACACATCAACGATTCTCAAACTTTAGGGGTCTGTGCCCCCAATATGGCTTTATATTAAAATACGAATGTAAGAATATCATTATAACGAGTCGGTAACTATCTCATCACATTCGCTCTAAATAATATTCCTTATCTAATTAAAGTGTAATAAAATAATATACAAATATCTACAGCTGGACTCTGTAGGTTAATTACAAATATTTGGAGAAAATATATTTTTATTGAGTAATAGCCAGCGATAATATTCAAAATCCAATGCCTTTATGTAGAAACGGAGATTATTTTAATTATTAATTTAATAAATAACTTTATTGGTCTAAAATCACACTGTTTGTTGTGAAACTTTACAGGTGTGACGTTTCCTGTCATATTGTTGTAGTCTGTCAGTAGTGATCGTAGACACAATCTTCGAGATTTAATTACATTTCGTTTCACAAAGTCAACTGTCAACAATTTCTCCCTAAACCCAAAGAATTCTATGCCAACTAAGTCACGAGCCCTATAAAACTCATTTAAACTTTAGTCAGTAAAGTCTACATTTGTCCAGCAGTAGTTATGAATAAAATGAATTTCTTAGATATTGATGTCAATGAACTCTTTGGCTCTTAACTGGGATTCATTTCGTG
Organism: Laspeyria flexula; assembly: GCA_905147015.1. NCBI lineage: Eukaryota > Metazoa > Arthropoda > Insecta > Lepidoptera > Erebidae > Laspeyria > Laspeyria flexula. The sequence continues at coordinate 2,508,878 of LR989974.1, forward strand.
TCATATTTAGTATATTTACGTAATTGTACGTAAAACGGGTGTCTTCAAAGTTCTCAAATAAAAGTTTTCATAACAGAATAGTATTTGTAAACCCGTAATTTATTTTTCCTCATTTATATTTTTTTCTTTGTGCAATGGGTTTCATACTGTTCAAATTTTTTTCACTTTAACTATTTCCTAAGGCTTCAGCCCTAGTCTTATTTTTAATTAAGTTTAAAAAAAAATTTAAAACATCTATGAATTTATTCAAATGGGGTTTAATTTGAGCAACTTTGAGACACACTGTAAATCATTAAATTTATTGTATACGTATAATTGTAGCTTCGTACAGTCAATTATTAAGTATATTTGCTATGTATTTTGTGTTAAAATCACATTTCATGTACATCTGGAATATATGTACTTGTAACAAAAACAATTCTTGGTTCCGTACCGTGAATGTAAAAACGTGTCTGAAAATATCTTAATTCTAAATGGATATGCAAATAGGAACAAACGTCGAAAGGTACGGAACACTCAAATATTGTACCAACTCGTACTTGGCCGGTTTAGTGAGAATCTTATTCGAATCGTAAGGCACTCAAACGTCTTTTCATTCAAACTTATTCAAGAGATCTCTAATATTTGTGTTATGATGAATTAAAAGCTACCATTACTCTTAGCCAGGGAACTACTGCTTTATTTTGAATACAACGCCATCTTACGGTATAAGGCACAATTACGTTGAATGCAGTTAACATTTTAAGCAACCAGTGTTGCAAAAATTAATTGTGTCTAGTTATATTTTAAGAAATAAAGCATCCATAAAACGGATATCAAAAGTTCTTCCTCAAAATGTACTAGTTTCGTAATTTGTTTCACTCTATTGCAATAATTTATCGTTTGCATTCTTAGTTACTATGAAACTCAACAGATGTCGCTATATATATTATGCACGCAGTACAAACCAAAACGTAAAGATGGCGTTGCTACAAGTAATGTAATAAAATTCGCTGGTTTAGAACATGAGGGTGATTTCCTGTTTTGTGTGTCCTAAGCACCGAGGTCCATGTCGAAGCAGTGCTGGCGAGGGTGAGAGTGCGGTGAGTGGGGAGCATGGTGATGAGGGCCTCCCAGCAGCAGGCTCGGAAGACAACCCTCGGTTAGTGATAAGAGACCCGTCTCTGACATAAGGGATGAACCTGGGGAATAAATTAAATAAATTAGAGAATATGAAGACAATTATTATGTCACCTGATACTTTATTATTAAAATCTCTGGCTTTATGGCTAATATTATGAATTTTATGCTATGCCCCCGATGCAAAAGGTATTAATTTGACGTGTGTGTGTCTGTGGTATCGGAGCTCTTAAAGGAATGGACCCATTTTGATACGGCTCTTTGTAAGCTGACATACTTAATCGTGATGGTTCATATCATAAAAATACAAGAAAAAATATTAATACATTACTTTTAGGTGTTTTAATCCTACATATTTTTTTTAAATTTATTTATCAAAATACAGAACATTACATTAAATTTAAACAATAGCACAAGAAAGAAAAAACCACTAAGGTTTGTCAATGTGTTACGAATCGGAGCGAACAGAACAGATATAGTACGTAGATATAATATACAGAATAGTTTCTTACTATACTAGAACACAACATAAACAATACAAAACAAAAATATTAAAAACTGAACTTCCGTTGGCCGTTACAGCGTGGCGTTCCTAATTTTTAAAACATTGTAGCCAGCCGTAAATGGTCCCTCTATCATATTTAGTTCGGCAAAGCCTTCTCCAGTCTAAAAGCGACATTGTTGCTAAAAGCATAAGGTACACATTACCTGTCCCGTGCGGGAAGGAGGCACTGTCGTCATGCAGCATGGCGGCGATGTTCCTGTCGGCAACCTCCGCTACTACACTGCTCAGGCACAGTTGGGACGTTGGCGATGAACACAGCATCGGGTCTCCTGCAATATCAAAATATTTATTACTAGCTTCCGCCCGCTGCTTCGCCCGCGTGGTTTGTTTTTTATACCTATAAACCTTCCTCTTGAATCACTCTATCTATTAAAAAAAACCGCATCAAAATCCGTTGCGTAGTTTTAAAGATTTAAGCATACATAATCACCATCATTAGTCCAATGACGTCCACTGCTGGACATAAGTCTCACGTAATTTACGCCATAGCGAGCGACTTTCATAAATACAATAACATTTTGTTATAACATAGACATCATAAAAACTTTTTTCTTGTGGATCCAGTGATAATTTTTTTTCATCTTCGATCCATTGGTGAATCTATGGATATTTATTTTTCTTTTCGATCCATCGGTGGATCTATGTCTATGTCTGTGAGAATCGAACCCACTCTACAAGGCAACGTTGTGGCGAGGTAGTCACTGACAGCTGTGCGACTTACCTGAAGTAACGGGGTTGTGTGAGTCGTCGTCCATGAGGTCGATCTGCGCCAGGTTCAACACAGCCTCGCTCTCCTCGGAGCCCAGCAGACCCGGCCCAGGAGACAAACGCATCTACAACGATTAACATGTTATATATAAGGAGTCTAGAGAAATGGGACCTTTGATGATGTCCAGTATGTTTATCTTATATCTTATTGTGTACCTACATGTTATCCTGTACCTAGCTGATTTTTAAAATAAATGTTTTTTCTTTCTCCTTTTTCTTTTCTATTTGAATTTTGAAAACGCAAGGATAATGTAGGTAGTTTCCTATTAGTGAAAAATTTTTAATAATCAGCTCACGTTTCGGAGACCTTAGATTTAGTTTTTATGTAGGTAGGTAGGGTAGGTAGGTATACTTTAATAAAATCATAAATTAAGTAGGTGGTACGAAGTTCACCGCGACAGCTAGTAATAAAATCTTTTAAACTTTCGCGACTTGTACACATATTGAATTATTATACATATAACGGGTCTACGTCACGTATTATATTTAAGGAATTCGAAATTACACGGACCGTGGTCACGGGCTGACAGTCAGCCCGTGACCACGGTCGGTGTAATTCTACCGAAACGTCGGGCAAACAACTAAGGTATTTTCATATTCCTTAAATATAATACGTGACGTAGACCCGTTATACAGGGTGTATACGACGGTACGACATTAAATGAAACCACGTGTAGCATGTGATGTTAGAAGGCTATACCAAAAAAATTAAACAGAAATTTGCAATAGTTTAGACGCAAATGTACTTTCTTTATGTCACAGTTGTTCACAGTTTTAAACAACCTGTAGGTATTTACGTTAATCGTATGTTGTCATTATGTCATTCAATTCATTTAACTATCTCTGACTCCTTCATATTATCTTATCTCTTACTCTGTTCCGCACTTTTGTCGTCGTCATGTCGAAAACGTCATGATAGAAAAATAATGTGTAGTTTTATATTCGTAACTTTTTCGACTTTAAATAATGTGTAGTTTTTTTTTTTTTTTTTTTAATTTTTAATTTTTTTTCTTATTTTTTTAATAATTTTTATTAGAATATGTTTATAAGGGTTAACACTGGCTGCCTTTTCATTTAATGTCGTATCGTCGTATACACCCTGTATAACAAGCTAGTAATAATATAAAAATTAAATAACCAACGTACCTTAATATCCTTATGGCTGAAGAGCTCGTTGACTGGCTCGAGACAGAGGTCGGTTTCGAGACAGCCCAGCGACAGCCCCTCGTCTCGAGACAGCGGCGAGCACGAACCTAGTTTTAGACCGTCTGCAAATTATGTATCGTATGATATATAGCCCACTATGCTAACGTCTAGCGAATTATGTCCAGCATTGGACAGTGGGGTACATTTCAACAGAAAGATTTCTTATGGGAAGTACTTCCATTTAGTGCTTTTTTAGTCGTCTAAAAAATATTAAATAAAATATCAAGTTAATATATGATATAATATTCTACCACATTCACACAGCGCCAACTAGTCCCAAATTAAGCAATTATATTTGCTTGTGTTATGGGTACTAAACAACTGATTAATACTACTTAAATACATTTTTTTTTTGTAATACATATAATAGATAAATTACACCCAGACACAGGACAAACCTTTATGCTCATCACATAAAGATTTGTTCTGGGTGGGGATCGAACCCACGACCTCCGGTTTAGCAGTCAGGGTCACTAACCACTAGACCAACAGGCCAGTCAAAACTTGTCCTGTTTCTATCGTAATCTTAGTACTTAAATTTTTTTTAATTATTATTTGTTTGGTATGGTTTTATGTATTCTATGTCTGATTACTATGACCTCGATAACGTTTGTAGACTAAAAATGCACGGTGTTGTTGCGTTTACAGTTAATTTCTCAGTCAGCACATAAGCGGTAACCAGTTACCGGCGAGTCTCAACAACTAGTAGTAGTGTAATATCGTACCGAGCGCGTCCAGCGCAGAGAGACACTCGGCTGAAGGCATGTCCCGCAGTAAGTCAGGAGGTTGTTCGCTGAACTCCATCAATGAACCTGGCTCCGTCTTCGGTAACACCAGCTCCTGGTAACATTCACAATATAAATTTTCGAATAACTTAAAGATTTTATATATATTAGGGTTGTACTACACTTAGCCGCACGGAATCGCAGTTAGCTATATTTCTATCCTTTTCTGTGGGACTCGACCTTGAACATAGAACGGGCATTTAAGACGGCGACACATTACCGTGGCGTAGTGCGCCAGAGACGCCTCTGGTGCATATCGGTTTTTTATACATTTTATATGGAGCATATTTGAGTGTCGTGTGTCGTGACGACACACTAATGTGTCCCTAACCATATTAAATGTATGAAACCGATATCATAATCAGAAGTAAATGGAGTTGTGAATAAATCATCCACTTCTGTTTAAACTTACAGGCGCATTATTATTAGGCGTAGGTGTAGGTGTAGGTGTGGGCGGGTGTTTGATGTCCGGTGGGGGGTGGGGGGGTTGATGGTCGGCGCAGTCCACGCCGGAGTCGTCGGTGCGCGGGGAGGACCAGCCACTCTCGCTCGGAGACACCGGCAGCCCGTGCACGCGCGCCAGGCGCTCGAGCTCCTGGAAGCGAAAGACTTACGTTACAAAAATAATTCTTAGAAAACTATCGCTCATTCTGTGCCGCCTGCAACCAACGGCCACAAGCCGAGAGAAAAAAAACAAAAAAAGTATCTCATTGGAAGCGGCTGGCACAGGACCGTGAAAAGTGGCGCTGTAGAGAAGAGGCCTATACCCAACAATGGGTGAATGTGGGCTGATGATGATGATGATAGTAAATTAAAAACTGATTAATTTAAGATTTTTTCCTACAACCATCTATTTCTTTATGTTTTTTAACTTTAATTAACACATTTCCGCCTGAAAATTTTCCGACAGGTCAGAATCAGGGGGCAGGAACCTCTATAAAGTCATCCTTTCATCTGGTGGTTGACCATCCCACGCTAGGCTATCGCTCGCTGTGGCGGAAATTAAGTGAGGCCTATGTTCAGCAGTGGACGTCATTGGGCTGATATGATGATGAATCATCACCCTATTAGCCCATCACTAACGATGATGATGATGATGAATAAGCTTGAAACCCACATTTGTACATACCTGTATCCTTAATGTAAGTTTTCTATTATGCAACTCAATCTGCTTCCGTCTCTGTTCACTATGCTTGAGTCTATTCACTTCGTCTCTGAGGCACTTAATGTAGTCCACGCTGCTCTTGAGTATGGTGCCCTTGTTGGGCCTCACGTCGCGTATCACCTCGTAAAATGGATCGTTTGTCTTAGGTAATAAGGTCCCTAGTTCTTTGATGCGGTCATTTATGTTGAAACGGCGGCGTCTTTCGACTGGAAATGTTGAAATATTTTGTTAGTGGTAGTGCTTAGGGTTGCCAATGTACTGTACCTAGACATAGGTTTTGAAGTGTAAAGGGGGATAGGAGGGAGGTGTTTTTAATTCTTCGTAACTTTATCATTAAAATCCAAGGGGAGGGTGATAGCTCAGTGTCTCTTCAAAATGGAGTTTTTTATATTTTTTATTTATACACTGACATGTCAATAATGATTAATCTTTTTAACCGACTCCCAAAACAAAAGGAGGGAGGTTCTCAATTCGACACGTATGTTTTTGTATGTGTGTTACCCGATTTCTCAGCCGATCATGAACTATTTTTGATTATTCTTTTTTTATTCGGTAGAGTTTATTTTTGATGAATATGCACTTTATTAAGTGTAGGTACTTATATTGTTAAGAAAAGTCGAAGTTTCTAAAAAAAATTCCGCCCTCTACCTAGCGAACTAAGTTCAATATTAATAATAATAATAATAATATTAATAATAATAATATTCTACCACATTTACACAGCGCCATCTAGTCCCAAATTAAGCAATTATATTTGCTTGTGTTATGGGTACTAAACAACTGATATTATTATACTACTTAAATACATTTTTTTTGTAAATACATATTATAGATAAATTACACCCAGACACAGAACAAACAATTATGCTCATCACACAAAGATTTGTCCTGGGTGGGGATCGAACCCACGACCTCCGGTTTAGCAGTCATGGTACTAACCACTAGACCAACAGGCCAGTCAATAATAATAGCAACCCATAAATTCACTGCTGGGCAAAGTTCTCCTCTTCTTTATCTAAATAGCTGTGAGAATTCACCATTTGTGGTAGATCAGATTACTTATTTATTTATGACATGGAAGACTGACATGGTGATTTGATAAATAAATTGAATGGGTAACAAAAAGTCAATAACAAATCCTAGCCTGGCTTTTGGTACTTGCAATAAAAAAAAGTTTTATTTACTAGACTTAAAAATCCATATTGGAATGATACATAATACAATGGGGGATTCAAACGAGTTGACTTACATGGAATATTGAAAAAGAATTAAGTAGGTATACCCATTTAAATATCTTATGTAAGTATATCGTCATATTATTAAAATGTATGGGTTTCCTCAAGATATTTTTTTTCACGAGATATTGTTTCGTGTAATAAGATTTGTCTGTATAATAGATACTTACTCATATTATGATTGTCTTTCTTCTGTCTGTCTTTAGCGAGCGCATGCATGTCCGCATCGGACAAGAGCGCACAGTCCCCGGCCACTGACGACGCGGCGGATGGCGGGCCCGACGACGACAGAGGACCGGCGCCGCTGTCCAGGGACAGTATGTCTTCTAGGAACTCGTCAGCCTGGGATTTATATTAATTAATTTTATTCATCTATATTTAAAAGCCCTGAATTCACTGATTGTCTAGACCAGACAATAAAAGTCGAAGGAAATCTACACGGAGAAAGTCGCGGGCATAAGCTAGTTTATACATGAAAACCTTGACCATGAGTACTGTATGAATTTTTTTCTTGTTTGTTAGATTGAACGGGCTAACCTCACGAACTAATGGTTCTATTTAAAAAAAATATTTTAGTGTTGGATAGACTATTTATCTTCGGTTTCAATTTCGTCGTTCCTTATTTCGCCACTGCTCAGCTCCTATAAGCCGTAGCGTGATGCCATATAGCCTATAATCTTCCTCGATAAATGGGCTGTCCAACAATGAAAGATTCTTTCAAATCTGACCAGTAGTTCCTGAGATCGTAGCGTTTAACCAAACAAACTAACTCCACAGCTTTATAATATTAGTATAGATATATATTATCAGTTATATCACACAATTACTATCACATTTAATTATCCTTCAAATTATTCATGTTAATAATACCTACTCAAACAAATTTCAACATCATTCGTAATTGTACCGATTATAATCTGTAAATTAATCATATTAAGGATCTAAAACGTGAGATAAGTCCTTATCAAGATGTCAAGTCATCGTTATATACTATGATTGGTAAAATACAAGATTATCTAATCACTGTGTGTTAAATAAGCTCCTTGTACATAAGTAATATATTAAAAATAGAATTCTGTTTCCTACCTTTATTATTAATATTTTATACTAGCCGTGCCCGCGACTTCGTCCGCGTGGAGTTTAACAAAAGCGACATTACATTTTTCAAAGTAATAAAATCATCATTTCAACCCATAAACATCCCACTGCTGGGAAGGGGTCTCCTGTGGAGTGTGGAGGGAATCTACCCTACTATACCACGCTGGCCAGACGGGTTGGTATAGGGTTTGTTTCGAATTTTCCTTTTCTGGCAGTGCTCTTGTCTGCATAAGGTTACTCCCTTAGTCGCCTTTTACGACAGGCACGGGTTGAGATGGGGTAGTGACATTATGTATTCTTAATCCGTTACTACATGGATGACAAAATTTTATTCCTATAAACTTTTTTCATGAATCATTAATTTCTCTTCTCTTCTTCCTGTCTATTGGTAAAAACCTGTTGCGTACAGTCAGCCAGCTTTCTGCTCGACTAGTTCCCAAACACTTTTCTACGTTTTTGTCCATGATTTATTTATTAAAAAAAAAAAAGAAACATTATAAGCTAACAGTGTGAACCAAATCGCTTACATGTTATACTACTTAACAAAATTCTTATAAACTAACTTACTTTCTTAACAATAACAGCTTTATATATACATATTTATTATACCTATACCTATTTATTATAATCTAAATACTTATATTGCAGCATACATAATTGAGATCAAAGTTATCACAATTTATCACAAGAGATTTTAAAATTGTATATTTATTTATATTACAGGGTATCTATTATTTTACTTTTAACAATTACGAGTATTTCACCCAAAATATTACATAAAACTTAATACTTACTTAACAAAAACTACTTAACAAATGTTTGTCGAGAAGGAACTTGGCTGATTGTACCTATTTCAGAAGATATATTCTATCTATATATTTTATCTTTGGTTCTTTCAATGGATCTCCTCATTGTAACGTTTTTAACAAAACTAAGGAAGTTAAGAATAAATTACTGTTTACCTCTGAGTTATTAGACGCTGAAGGTATGGTGGGTGAGCGTAGACTGGAGGAAGGCCGCTCGGGGGACGACGCGCGCCGCGAGCTCAACTCCGGCGCCGACTGTACTGGTGCTGTTCTACCTGACACCTGAATAAAGAATTATATCTTAAATAAATGTTCATTAATAATGGAACAAATCCTCCATTTTCGTCCTGATTTGAACTCCCATTTCTGGTATTGGCGAAATTGGTTTTGCAGTGTAACCAGAGATCCCACTCAGAATTTCGATATTCGATTGGTCGCTTATAGCATCGTTGTTTTTTATTCAGGGTTGTAGGTATCTACTTCCCCGGACTTAGCGGCAAATTAATGCTGGCATGCCAGCGAGGCACTACTACCGTAGAAAACTGATGATATTTGAATGTTACCATTAAATTATCAATAATAGGATTCAAACACAAATATCAGTAACGGTACTCACAATTTCAATATTTAATTGCTCGTTTCTGATATCGTTGTCAAATATTTGAAAATGACAGCTACCGTTTAAATTCTTAAATATTTGACAACGTTATTTTAATCGACCAATCAAGTATTGAAATTGTGAGTAAGCGCTCTGGATAGCTCAAATGCTGGATCAGCTAGGCGCTGAAAAGGTTTCCTCATTAGCGCGGCTTAAAAAATAATTCCCTGATTATATTTCTCCAGAATTATTTGTATTATTGTATACTGACCTGTGTTTGCGGTTGAAATGATTCACTGAGGTACTGGCGCACTTGATTCTTCTGTTTCTGTATCACGTGATACCTGGTGGGGTTCTCCAGAACTGTTCGCACCTACAACATGACAAAGGGAAACTTTCATACATATGAAACAGATTATCTAAAATTCTAATGACATGAAAACTTAAGTGCTTTAAGCCTTTCGTGTCTAAATCTGTAATTTGATGGGTTTATGAGCGCATAATTTGCGGCTAATAATTAGCTACTATAGGCTGTACGTAGCCATCTATTACAGCGATGGTTGTCGTATATTCATACGACAACCATCGCTCATCACTCGAACCGCATGATTTGTATGCATCATGCGGTTCGAGTTCGGTTTCGATCGGCAGTGCCAATGCGGATTTAATTTTGTGGAATTTATATTTACTAGTCAAGAGACTTACCATCTGCTAATGGTGACGGAAAACATCGTGAGGAAACCCACATAGGTACCCTAAAAGAAATTCTATTAGGTGTATGTGTGGGCGCTACAATATACCAGTAACTGGTCGACGTTGCGAGGAAACCTCTCATGGCATCTTGGTATAGCAGGCTGATGATAATGATGAAAGGGTTCTTTTTCAAGTAGTAACTGTATTGTAAGTCAAACCTGTAATACCTGTAATACTTGTGGAGGAAGTTCGACGTGAGGCGTGATCCGCGGCACCTCCGCCGGAGATGACTTCTTCTTGTCCTCATTGTCTTTGGACTGGCCTGCTTGTTGTGCCTGTAACAAATACAATACAGCCTTGAGTATTATGTCAGGTAACAGGGGCCCGATCCTGATAAATTACACACGTCGATAGCAGACCGATGGACTAACATCGACCAATCACAAGCCAACAATATAGCGCGATTGACTTAGGAAGCCAATCACAGCTGTCGAATGAGACCATCGGCTTATCATTGTGTTAGCAGACTCGGGCCCTTGGTTCAATGGTGAGAAAAAAAGAGAAAATATATTTATTTAAAAAAACACTTAGACACACAAAAGTAATAACCTATTAATTCACTATATTAAAAGCTGAAGAGTTTGTTTGTTTGGTTGAACGCGATCATCTCAGGAACTACTGGTCCGATTTGAAAAAATATTTTAGTGTTAGGTAACCGAATTATCAAGGAAGGCTATACGCTTTATAAGTCATATAAAGAATGACCGGAACCGCGCGACAGCTAGTATCGCTAGTACCTATATTATATACTTATATTGCGTATTTTTGACCTGACGTCAGAGGCAAGCAACATCGATACATTATAACTTAAATCAATGCACATAATAGCATGGACAAATACGTAAAACAATAATGCAATGAATCTGTCAGATCCCGTTTTGTAGTAGACAGTCTCTGTTTAACAAATATGCCGCGTGCTAATAAGATTAGAAACTGAATGACAAATATTCACACAAGTCACACAACACGTCGACGTAACAAGGATATGGTTTTTGTGAGTGTCTGGTACACATAGTATTGAAGTAAATAATTGATTGTAATAAAATAATTTCCAACTATTTTAAAGGAATCAGATAAAACAATACCTATCCTGTCAGTTGGGTAAAAAACAACACATCATACTTACTTATTATATTTTATTTGTTTATTTCTTTATATTAATTTTTCGCAAATCAATCTTTGATATATTTGACATTAATTTAATAGCTATTACTTTTATGAAAATTTGTACATCATTACGATAAAACATAGCGTATTTCTGTTACACTTAAGACCTTTATACTGTGAACCTATGTTTAACAAAATAAACGATTCTGATTCTGAACATAATTGAAAGAGTGCTTTGTATGACCTGAAACCGCCTAGACGCCTGTAGCACAGGTTTTACTACCAAGTTCTTACAGGCTAATTCATAAATTTTTGTTCCCTACATTAAGTTATTTTTAAGAGTTCTGTTTATACATATTTACCTTATTACTTTAATAAATTTTACTTTACTTTACTGAAAATTTTAAGCCACCCCCAAAAACTAATGACCGAGGAACGGCTGCACCATTTTTAATAAAAGATGTTTTAGAACCTCTAACCGAGAGAGAACGAACCACTAAGTATAACAGCTTTAAAAAAAAAACCACATCATCAGCGCTTTTGTTTAAGAGCCACAATGCCACAGACACACAGATTCGTCAGCTTATATCACCCTTCTTTTTGCGTCGTGGGTTAAAAATAACAAACTAAATACACATAATATTAACCAATTGACATAGTAACTATGTCAATGAGTAACCATTGGTTAGCTATCCTAATCAATCAATACTCAAGATAAATGAGCAACTAGCTGTTGCCAGGGTATCTGTTGTCAAATCGGACTGCAGCAGTTCCTTTAAGATCTTAGGGTTCAACCAAACAAACTCTTCAGCTTTCGTCGTTCTTTATTTGGTCATTGCTCAGCTCCTATTGATCGTAGCGTGATGTTATATAGCCTATAGCCTTCCTCGATAAATGGGCTATCCAACACTAAAATAATTTTATTTTAAATATAATATAAGTTTAATAAAGGAGATGTATGTACATAAATTTAATATTAGGTAAGCTAAGTAGTAAGTAGATTAGGTATATTAACTTCACTGTCGCAATAGGCGAAACCTGTAATGATAGCATGTATGTGTAAGTATGTGGAAATAAATAAATATTTTTTTCAATTCGGACCAGTAGTTCTTGAGATCCTAGCGATCAACCAAACAAACAAACCCTTCAGCTTTATAATATTAAGTATAGATAAGTCGAGTCTGCTATAAGATAACTGTAGTACTATAATAATAATAATTTTCTACTACATTCACACAGCGCCATCTAGTCCCAAAGTAAGCAATTATATTTGCTTGTGTTATGGGTACTAAACAACTGATATACTACCTAAATACATTTTTTTTTGTAAATACATACATATTATAGATAAATTACACCCAGACACAGAACAAACCTTTATGCTCATCACACAAAGATTTGTTCTGGGTGGGGATCGAACCCACGACCTCCGGCTTAGCAGTCAGGGTCACTAACCACTAGACCAACGGCCAGTCATACTACATATGTACAATCATACTAACTTGTAAAGATTCCCTGCGCAGTTGTTCCTGTGCATGTTCGCGCATCAACTGTTGTTTGAGTTGAGTTCTTGAGGTCGGCGTCAGGGTCTTGAACGTAGGGGGACTGCAACAATACATAAACATACTCTTAATATAAACTTAAAGTTGATAAATAAACAAATAAATAAACTTTAATTAAATACATAGTTGGCTAGATGGTCCGACGACCTAAAAAAGGTCGCTGGGTCTGACTGGATGCGGAAGGCGGAGGACCGAGTGTTATGGCGCGTGTTAGGAGAGGCCTACGTCCAGCAGTGGACTGCAATAGGCTGAAATGGTGATGATGATGATGATGAAATACATAGTTAAACATTTTATAGATTGAACGACACAGCCCACAAGATGAAACCTAAATTATGTGTTTGTTTAGCCGAACACTGTCTCACAAAAGACAAATTATGATAAGTACTAATTGAGCTTTTACTGTGACAAGCCCTATCACCACAGAACAGTTTTATTTGGCCACTGCTTAGCTACTATTGGCCGTAGCGAGGTGTTATATAGCCTATGCTACTCAGTGATAATGTAGCTTTCGAACGGCAAAAATTTTTCGAAATCGGTCCTGTAGTTTTTAAGTTTACTCGTTACATACAAAAATACAAATCTGTCCTCTTCATAATATCATTTCAACCCACAAACGTCCCACTGCTGGGCACGGGTCTCCTCCAACGATGAGGAGGGAATTTAGCCTACTATACCACGCTGGCCAGACGGGTTGGTATAGGGTTTGTTTCGAATTTTCCTTTTCTTGCAGTGCTCTTGAATGGCTCTCCATGGTTATACTCCCTTAGTCGCCTTTTACGACACCCACGGGTTCAGATGAGGTAGTGACATTATGTATGCTTAATACGTCAGTACACGGAAAATATATTTCTTCTATATTTGTTTATTATTATATATATATATATAAAGGTTTGTTCTCTGTCTGGGTGTAATTTATCTATAATATGTATGTATTTACAAAAAAAAATGTATTTAAGTATTATATCAGTTGTTTAGTACCCATAACACAAGCAAATATAATTGCTTACTTTGGGACTAGATGGCGCTGTGTGAATGTGGTAGAGTGTGTCTTTTGTCGGTACCTATCCGTACTTAAAGGATAAAGCCGTACACATCACTCGTAGTGTCATATAACGGTGAACGCACACATTCTCACGGCTATAGTTATATCAAGTAAACATGCGTACGGGTGATGTGAGCAGTATGACACGTCTGGAGAGGCGCAGGCGCATACTGATCGATTGAGCGTGACATTGTGGCCTTTATGTTAGACGATACGACTTCAATAACATTGGTGTTTTTAAAGTTCGTTTAACAATAAAGTTCGAAAAACAATAGCCCAGCCAAGGTTTCAAGGATTCAAGCTTACAATAATTCCCAGAGAGTTAAAAATTGTTTTGAATGTAGGGAACACCGTTACAAACAAATTGCGGACCGTACGTCTGTTTGCCACCGTCGTGGTATAAAAAAAACATAAACATTTATCGTATCAAAGTCACGTGCAACGTTACGGATTTTTTATATATATATTTTTTATTTCACCACATTCACACAGCGCCATCTAGTCCCACATTAAGCAATTATATTTGCTTGTGTTATGGGTACTAAACAACTAATATACTACTTAAATACATTTTTTTTGTAAATACATACATATTATGATTAGTCCTGGGTGGGGATCGAACCCACGACCTCCGGCTTTGCAGTCAGGGTCACTAACCACTAGACCAACATGCCAGTCTTTGATTTTTATTGAGTAAAAAAGTAAAGATCCGTAATCTACTGCACCTCACTACTGTCTAAGTGTCTACCAAGTACCAAGTTTGATCAAAATCCATTTTAAGGTAAGGTAAGGGTCAATGAGATAATCCAAACACGCTGGCTTAATGTGGGTTCATGGCTCAGATATACCCAATAATACCCATACCCCTTTATTACAAAATATGGACTAAGTATTAAACCAGGTTTAAATTGACATAAGCCACTGTTTTAGTGTCAAAGTTGTCAATTTAAACCTGGTTTAATGCTTAGTCCGTATTTTCTAATAAGGGGGTTTGAATTTCTTCTAGGGTATGTCAGTTTTCGTACAAATATTACCTCTATATTCTTATGATATTCATAAAACGTTTTAGTGGGATAAGATATGCCCAGACCTTTACCTTAAACATTAACGATAAGTCTTGCTTACAAATTAACGATCTAAGCGAACCATAGCTGTCGTGTCGTGATGACATAATGTCCATGGTCAGCTTGAATCGATAAACAAGGTGTTAGAAATACTCCGAGAAAGGATTTATTTGCATCTAATATACATATGTCTCGAATACAAAGTACTTTTTATATATTTATGTTGCCGAATTTTGCGTAACCATAGTATATATCCTCTCAGCTCTCTAGATAGAGGAAAAGAGACTCGAATCTAGCAACGGGACGTTAATGGGTTGCTGATTTATTGAAGACATAATATTGGCTCCTGATAGAAGGGATCGATGGCAAAAATAAGTAGAAGGCGATGGATTCAGACTTCACATGATAGAAAAAAAGAAAGAAACATTTATTTGCATAGGAAGCTGTAGAGAGCATTCGGACTAATTAAAAATTAAATTAAAAGAGTAGCCCCACGTAAAAATTCGCCCTTCATTTTGTTCTTTTTTAGCCCCAAATGTAATATTTATACTGAATTTAATATTTTAAACCTGTTTCGCCCCATTTTTCGTTCATTATTCGGCTCATTTGTAAAATTAATTTTTATTTGTTAAATGTTTATTAGAAGATATGATATCGGCATAAGAAAATATACATATTATAAATTAAATCTGAAAGTACATTTGGCAGCATTTTGACAGTGATTTGTTTACAAACATTTTTCGGCCCGAGTATTGGTGACCTTCAGCCATCCGAACCTGTGTAAATTAAATTACTTGAAATTCTCAGCATAAGACATTTTGATTCAGATGAAATTTACCATGTGTAAATACTAGCTGGTACAACTTATAATAATGGGCAAAATTGAAGCAAGGCGATGCGCTGGACGCAGGAAAAGTCTTGGTTGCGTAACATCAGTAGAATAGAGAATATAGAAATGAATAGACAGGTATTCCAAGCGTTCAAGAACTAATTCACTTGGCCCAGGATAGAGACAAATTCACTGAGCTGACAGCCAACCTCCAGTAGTAGAGTGGCAGTGACAAGAAGAAGAAATGGTAATAGGCCCCTTTTACATGGGACCAAACATAGCTCGCGAAATGTTGTGGTTCATTTCTGCCTGCTCTTCGAGCAAAAAGTGCGATGCTGTTTTCAGTAAAGCATTGCGTGTTGTTTTATCATTAATGTGACTTTAAAACGTTGCATTAAAGGCTTTGCGTGCTGTAAAATATTAGCCACGTAACGATTCTTATGCTCAATTATGTAATGTCACTGGAATACTGAGTATGGTGACATGCAATAGAATTCAAAGAAACTTATGCGCGCTACACACCTTCAGTTTTAAATGTGCGATTTAACTGTACTGTCGGACTGTACAGATAAATCGTTAGGTGTGTAGAGTTTTATCTGAACGTGTATATAGGCTGTAGGGACCTACGAATCCTACGATGTATATCCAGTCCGACTGTACAGTTACAGCGCGAAATAGGCAAGGAATAGGTTATTTTAATATCTATCTATATTTATCATCATCATATCATTGACTGGCCTGTTGGTCTAGTGGTTAGTGACCCTGACTGCTAAGCCGGAGGTCGTGGGTTCGAGCCCCACCCAGGACAAATCTTTGTGTGATGAGCATAAAGGTTTGTTCTGTGTCTGGGTGTAATTTATCTATAAAATGTATGTATTTCCAAAAAAAAAATTATTTAAGTAGTATACCAGTTGTTTAGTACCCATAACACAAGCAAATATAATTGCTTAATTTGGGACTAGATGGCGCTGTGTGAATGTGGTAGAATATTATTATTATTATCATTCCATAAACGTTCCAATGCTGGGCACGGGTCTCCTCCAAAGATTTTGGAGGGAATTTGGCCTACTATACCACGCTGGTTAGACAGGTTGCTACAGGGTTTTGTTTTGAATTTTCCTTTTCTCGTAATGCTCTTGTCTGCTTAGAGTTAGGTTCCTTAGTCGCCTTTTACGACTCCCACGGGTCGAAATGAGGTAGTCAAGCGGAAGTGATTTATCTTACAACTAGAACTCGCGCGGGGCTTAGCTCTTTATTTGGCCACTGCTCAGCTCCTGTTGGCCGTAGCATGATGTTATAAAATCTTTAACCTTCATAAATGAACTATCCAACACTAAAAGAATTTTTCAAATCGGACCAGCAGTTCCTGAGATCCTAGCATTCAACCAAACGAATCCGAAATAAAAGCGAAAATTAGGCTGGATGTCTGTTTCTCAATCACGCCATAAGGCTGACAGGATTGGTATGAAATTTGGAACAGTCTGGAATAATACATAGGCTACTTTTTATTTAGGTACCACGCAGGCGGAGCTGTGGGCAGAAGCTAGTTACATCATAATTTCTATTACTCAATCAACAATCTCTAAAGACAAAACACCAGCACGAATCAATAATACAATCCTAAATAGGGGTCAAAATAGTCGCTCAAACGGCTGTGTTGATATTGAGTGAATTAGCGGTCAAGGCTCACTCGTTACCGACGTTCATGTGTGTATATGTTTGTATGTGTCCGAGATATGATACGGGCAAATTATACCCGAGTACATATTGTGACCATGGTCGTAAGGTAGGTTTATGCCGCGGGTTGGTTTGCGGATTTAGGCGTGTCTGGGCGTTGGATTGGTACATTGGCGGTTTCGATTCCTGAGTAATATCTGACTTATTACAAAATATGGACTAAGTATTAAACCAGGTTTAAATTGACATAAGCCATTGTTTTAGTGTAAAGTTGTCAATTTAAACCTGGTTTAATGCATAGTCCGTATTTTGTAATAAGAGGTATATAATTAATTATTCTCTTTGAGCTTTGGAGTTGTCATCCCATCGGAGGGTCAAGTGCGAATTTAGATATTTTGATATGGACAAACTGTATTACAAAATATTGTCGCTAGAGGGCGTCTTTATTATTAGAAATACAAAGTATAGGTATACAAAATGTAGTTAAAGTGGTCATGATCAAACGCGATTGGTCACTCGCTAAACTCCCCCTAGGCCCTCTGAATGGATATGGTCACGAATATGGTATCAGGTTTCAGTGGATTACCAGTTAAGGCGTTGTGATAGTGCATAGGGGAGTTTTAGTGGATATTCTGGTCCTTTTCTATATTCGGGCCGGCAAGCACCCCATCATCATCAGCAACCTATTAAGTCCCACTGCTAGGCTCGGGTCTCCTCTCCTCTAACTAGAGAGCTAAGAGGGTAAGCCATAATCCACTCACGCTGGCCAAGTGCCAGCCGTCATAGCCATAGCCGTCCCCCATAGCCGTCTCATTTCCCCTCTCAGAAAAGGCCTGCTGATGGAATGGCAATCACGAAATATGCTTGATAACAATTAAATACGATACTTAATACTCAAAACTACATTATAATATTTGGGGTTAGCAGAACTATTTAAATTAGATATTTTAGTGAATATTTGGCACTCAACTCGAGCGGTTGTCAACTCGTGTTTGCCAGAAGATTGTCGCAACGACTATGTGCTATGTGCCAATATAATAGATGTTTAAAGAAAATGATTAATTTTACCATTAAATTAGTCATCAAGAATGATTGATTACACTTTATCAGGTTAGACTATCATTCTTTGAACACGTCTTCCATACATTTGGCCTACAATAATTTGTTTCTGCGTATACAGAAAATTTGAAGACAAAAAGCCTTATAACATTTTTGCCAGACCAGAAACCGAACCTGGGACCTGCGCAGTAGTGCTCCCGCATCATCATCATCATATCAGCCGTAGGACGTCCATTGCTGGACATTGACCTCCTCAAGGGATTTCTAATGGGACCGGTTATATGTGGCCTGCATTGTGATCCTGCTCTTCAGATCAGATTATATGTCCACCTTGTGGGTGGACGACGTAGGCTGCGCTTGACGGCGCGTGGTCTTCATTCGAGAACTTTTCGGCTTCATTGGCCGTCAGTTCTGCGTGATATGTGAGTGAGACAGTAACAATAACAATAGATATTAATATTATATTTCAAAGCACTTCATATCCAACAACAACTCCCCATCAATCCTCATTACCATACACCTAACATTATTAAAACCATTAGTACTTAAGTACACATAAATACATTAATTACTATAGTATACGGGTGACCCCGCACGCAAACATTTCGACAATTAATAATATATTTAGGACGCGCACCAAGTGCCGCGAAATTGTGCGCGCGCAGAATTGTCAATGGCTTCAATTATACGCGAATTTTTTCCAACGACATTTTAGTTTTGAGCTTAGGACAGATTTAAATGCATGGTACAAGGTTACTACGTTTTTGATAGGTAACTGTTTACTCATTTTCCTTTGTGATGCAAACCCGTAATAGCCGGTGGGATTGCAGAAGGTGGTTAGATTACCAGCCCAACTGATGGCAAATAGCAACTGGTAATTCATGACCTATGAGTCTAAGACGGCAGCTTTTCTCAGGGCTTGCAATTTTAGTGATCTGGCCGTAGAAAAACCACTTTTTTCACTTATATGACGCTGGAATAACAAATTCACGTCATTGTAAATTTTGACTAAAACCACTTACCTGAACACTGGCAAAAAAAGACTATTGCCTAGTTTGAAAAACAAATTCTTTCAGGACTTTGACGTCGCCAAGTCAAGGGAATCACCCTAATGCCAGCTAACCCCACTCCTATTAAGATCTTAAGACCAGTATTTATCAACAAAAACTGGATAACAAACTTGGCCAAACTCCAGTAAAGATTGTTATCCAGTTAATCTGATTTAAGCGAACTTTTTTTTATTTACATATACATGATGGTGTCAAGATTACGGTCCACCTATAGGTAAATGGTTTCAGTAGGCTATGGATGCTGGCGGTACTACATCACATTCCAACTCAACCCTTGAAGAACCCATTTCCTCAAGTTTTAAAAGGCCCAATGTATATCCTTGGAAAAATCTCCGCAAGGACTTCGGTCCACAACCGCAGCGTTGGAGAAAATCCTTTTGCAACCATACTGTCCCGAAGACAAATTAAAATAATATGTTTTATGTAATCCACCAAAAATCCTTCGTCCCCACCCAGCGGCATGTACTTACATCACTTAACATGAGTGACATACATACAGACACGATTACAATGTTTGTGGTTCTCATCAGCGAGCGTGATGTCCAAGTTAACGGGGGTACCAAGGTTGTGACGTCACATCTGTTTTCTATACACTTGTTCAATGTTAGGTACTAACTTATGTTGTGTAAATTAATAATAATATTTTCACACAGCAGCGCCGTCTAGTCCCAAATTAAGCAATTATATTTGCTTGTGTTATGTGTACTAAACAACTGATATACTTAAATACTTACATGGTTTTTTTTTGTAAATACACAAAAAAACACATGTACTTAAGTAAATACATTTTATAGATAAATTTCACCGAGACAGAACCAGTAATAAGAATAAAAAATACAATAAAAACAAAATACGAGTATATTCATAGAAAATGAACAGAGTTCTCTAATTTTTACCCGACTGTCAGGACGGGTATTGTTTTTCGCGCGTATCTTGTATGTTTGTAAATTTCTTTATTCCCACGAATCTTCCAAACGGCTGGATGGATTTTGACAATTAGGGTATCGTTAGATTCGTCTAAGAAACCCAAGTGTCCTTAGATAGGTTTTAAGAACGAAAAGACTTAAACGGCGGGCTTTTGACGCCAAATTGTAAGAAGTTCAATTTTTTTTTTAACCAAACCTATCTATTAGAGTATCAAAATAAAGAGAATCAAATGGAGATTACAAATACATACATATGTTATGTATTTAAATTTAATCAGGTATAATAATATTACAATAATTTTACGGTCTTTTTAGTGCGTTGCTCTCTGTTGATTTTTTGCAGTCGGGTTATCAAATTTTTTTAATTATTTTTACTTGTTAAGAAAGTAGATTGTGTATTCAACCCCTATTATATATAAATATATAATAATAATATACTCGTATGTATAAATTTTCATTTAAGTTTCGCTTTCTGCATTTCACATAAATTACTTGTTTTCAACATATTTCTCAACTCAATTGTTGGAGCTCGCACCTTAGACTTGAAAAATGCTTTTCACCAGACACGCACTAGTCACCTGTCATAAAACCCTAGATGACGTCACGGTGATGCCAATAACAGTAGACTATCGCACTTACCATCTAATTGATTACATTACAACTTTAGTTTTATCGAAAAAGATAATATATATAAGACGAAAACGATAATAAAACGTTATAGGCCACGCTCCTAAAAAAATGCGTAATTTTATGTACTAGAAGTCGCGCGGGGCTTCTCTCCCGTCGCTTTTGTTTGGCCACTGCTCAGCTTCTATTGGCCGTAGCGTAATGTTATATAGCCTATAACCTTCCTCGATAAATGGGCTATCCAACACCAAATTAATTTTTCATATCGGATCAGTAGTTCCTGAGTAGGGTTCAAACAAACAATCTCTTCAGCTTTATAATATACTAATATATTTGAACGTTATTACGGCTATTAGTATATATAATAATATCAACGCGCTAATCTGACAACACTGATAATTGAAAAATTCTTATAGTATTGGATAGCCCATTTATCGAGGAAGACTATTGACTATACTTTTTTTTTTTTTTTTAAACAACGCCCGCACTAGTGCACAAGCCCTGTGTCGCGGGGAGCTTTACAAACATGAAACTAACGGACACAAAGTACACCCAGACTAGAAACAAATATCTATGAATCACACAAATATTTGTCTCGTGTGGGAATCGAACCCACGTCACCCAGCACGGCGATGTAGTGGCGAGGCGACCACCTTAACCACTGCGCCACGGTGACAGTCAAAAGTTTATTTATTTATACAATTAATATATAACATTACGCTACAACCAATAGTAGCTGAGTAACATAATTATAGTCTCTACTCTATACAATCACTACACAGACACTACACAGTATAAAACAAAGTCACTGTCGCTGTCTGTCCGTCCCTATGTATGCTTAAATCTTTAAAACTACGCAACGGATTTTGAAGCGGTTTTTTTTAATAGATAGGGTGATTCAAGAGGAAGGTTTATAGGTACCTATAAAATACATACCACGCGGGCGAAGCAGCGGGCGGAAGCTAGTAATATTATAAAGAGTAAAGATTTGTATTTTTGTATGTAACAAAGAAATTTAAAAACTACTGGACCTATTTCAAAAATTATTTTGCCGTTAGAAAGCTACATATTATCACTGAGTAACATAGGCTACAGAGTCAAAGCAGTGGTCAAATAAATAACGACGGGAGCGAAGCCCCGCGCGACGTCTAGTATATTAGAACTGGCAAAGATATGGCGCCTCAAACGTAATAAAATTTTGCCTTTAGTTTCCCACGAGTACAGACGAATGTTATTATTTGTAACTAAAGGTAATTTGGTAAAATACCTCTGTTTTATTACTCTGTAAAGATATTTTTAGTGTGACGTGGAATTTGTTTAATTGTTTGTAAGTACGTAAGTAATGAGCCAGTCGGTTGTTTGTTGTGAGGAACAATCATTTAACGGATTAGTTGTGCCTAACAGGGCAATGTGCCTCAGATAAAGTACGCCAAAACGGGCAGAAACTTTTGTCATCATCATTTATAATAATAATATATAATAATATTCTACCACATTCACACAGCGCCATCTAGTCCCAAAGTAAGCAATTATATTTGCTTGTGTTATGGGTACTAAACAACTGATATACTACTTAAATACATTTTTTTTTTGTAAATACATACATATTATAGATAAATTACACCCAGACACAGAACAAACCTTAATGCTCATCACACAAAGATTTGTCCTGGGTGGGGATCGAACCCACGACCTCCGGCTTAGCAGTCAGGGTCACTAACCACTAGACCAACAGGCCAGTCAAATTTCAATCCATAAACGTCCCATTTTTGGGCACGGGTCTCCTCCATAGAATGTGGGGGGGAATTAACCTACTATACCACGCTGGCCAGACGATAAAAAACTTATATATCCTGACTATAATTATAAAAACTCAACTTGAAATTTATGAATGAATGAAACTTCACATGAAGATAGGGCCCCACAGACCATCAGTTTGTCGTACGATGACGGCCTGTCGCTATTGGTTATCACGATCGCAACAGTCAGTAGGCGAACTGCCGCGCTTAATCGACAGGCCGCCATAGTCCTGCAAACTAATATCTGTGGTTGATGATCTAATACATGCAAGCACCTATTGTTTGTAAGTTATCAGAACACTTATATCTACAAAATTGCAACAGTTATACGTCTTAATTTTTTATGGATTTATCTATAGCAAATATGAAATCTAAAGGAACATCCTCACTGAGAGCATTGGCGTATATTGAGTATTAGGCGTCGAATATTCGAGTGGTGTGAACGTTATAATAGGTGTTCTACACGGTTATAAACCTGCGTCCCAACAGTGATCTTGGAGGGAGCTTGGTTGCCATCCGCGTAGTTTGTATGAAATTTGGTTTACAACAGCCGACTACACGGCTGGAATCCACCAAGGGCACCTCTGTGGAAGGCAGGTTTTCAACCATGTAGCACAGCTTTAAAGCTTACACGCGAGCAAGAACTTCGGCCTGTGTGGACGTCACAACGCTGCTCGCGGAAATGGCTCGAAAATTTAATGAAAAATCATCAATCTGCAATGGGATTTGAAGTCATAAATTGCTATCAAAACAGCAACGGTTGCCAATGTAATGACAATGACGTAGTCACAATGAGTGACGTATGACAAGTAATGATGGTGTCAGGCTGTAGTGGCGGAAGGTAACAGCTTCCCGTCATTACCGTGATTACTAAGTGTTGTGCGACAAAAACATATTACATCCATACTATTTAATTATTTTCATGGTCTGGGATTTTTATATTTATTTCGATTTGACTACGCACGTGTAAGTGTCTAAACACACTATGTGGAAGTTGCCATTTGAATTACTACACATTATGCCGAAATTACGTTGCGTTATAGCGTATAGCCTAGCTTCGGTCGGGCGTAAGTTCAGCGGCAACATAATCTGTAGAGCACACACTTTAAGGTACGTTAATATCTACAGACACGGAACGTTACAGATGTGTGCCGTATCAGACATTAATATTCTTCTTTAGCTACAGTTTATGGTAACCCATTTACATCTATCTTAACGTGCACAGAAGAGATCTCGACATCGACATGTCAAATGCTTGAAAATTTAGTAAGTACGCTTTCAGTTTCAAACATTTGACATTAATATCAAAATTGACCAAACGAATATCGAAATTGCAAGTAAGGTTTCTAGTAAGTACTAGACTTTTTCTATATTTAATTCCATCACGATGCCATATTTAGATCCATGAAATAAAAACAACACCATTTTCGCATTTATCATATTAGGCAGGATGTACAGTGAACAACAAAAATAAATAACTGTATGAATGGTTGGTATAGTTCCCATACTTAGTGATGACAATTAATTCACAATTGAGGTGTGGTCCAAGCGACAGGCGACCGCGAACTAATTATAATTCACACGCGATCACGATATCAATTATACGTTCGTGATTGGCAAACTGTATGCAGAAAATTATTTGTGTTTATCCCTAAATATGTGCATATTTGCTATTTTTACAGTAACTAATTAGTAATTACTAAAACGATAGATCAAGACCTACAATAAAAGCTAAGGAGATGTTTGCATGTCACGAACACGTGTATCTCTGGAATTACTGGAACAATGTCAAAAAATCATTTGCTAATTGACAATTGCTATTCTATTGCTACTATTAGAGTAGTGATACAGGAGGCTTTTATGTCATTTGATAAAAGTTTCAAATCAAGACGTAACTGCTCACGCTTACTACGGACTGACAAATATAAGCCACTAACTTTTAGCCTTGTGGAAACAAGCAAAAAAATTGACTTTGAGCCTTCGATAAAAGTAATTAAGATTGCTGATTTTAAATTAATTGAAGTAATCTTTAGAATGACGTAGGGTTACAGAGAACGTCAATGATTAAACAATGTTGAAGTGTTTCAGTGGTTTATCAGAATGACCTACATAAATATACTAACAAGAAAACTTTGTGAACGTTATTGGTATAGAAGACTACAGATTTATAAACGGTCTCCATAAAATCAGACGAATTGAGTACAAAATTTAAATCATATCACTACAATCATCAGACAGTAACTCATTAATGACCAGAGCTCGGGTCTCCTCTCCTCTATCTAGGGAGCTGAGAGAGTTTCGGCTATAAACCACACACGTTGGCCTAATGGGAGTTGGTGGATCAGATTTACACTTAAAATTTCTTATAGAGTATATGTTTTCGTTCATCTTTAGTGGTAGTACCTTGTCGATGAATGTGTAAAACCTGCAGCCCTGCCCCTCATAACTCAAACCACTAAAGTCCAAATGAATGAATAGCTGAGAATAGACCATGCTAGTTACTACAATCATACGCAAATAAACGTAGAATAAGGCTAAGCGTGCACTACGATATAAAAAGTCACCAAAAAATTACGTGTGTAGTGACGGATTAAGCATACATAATGTCACTACACATATCAACCCGTGGGTGTCGTAAAAGGCGACTAAGGAAGTAACCTAATGCAGACAAGAGCACTGCAAGAAAATGAAAATTCGAAACAAACCCTATGCCAGTCCCCGTCACCCGTCTGGCCAGCGTGGTATAGTAGGCTAAGCTCCCTGCAAATTATTAGGAGTAGACCCACGCCCAGCAGTGGGATGTTTATGTGTTGAAATGATGACCATACCCATGCACTGCAAAAATTGTTAGAACCATCACGATAACATCAGATTTCAATAAAATAAAATCCACATCTATATCGGCACATTCGTTTAGGAGCTGCGATGTCATAGACACACAAAGACACCTCAAACATAATACCCCTGTTTTTGCGTCGGGGGTTAAATGGCAGATGCGAAATTTGTCGTCCAGTCGTTTGCGATTTTATTTCCCATTTAAAAAATCGCAACGAATAAATTGTGTGTGTGTGTGCTTAGCGTAAAAACCAGGCTGTCAGTTTTGAGCGATTCATTGCTGGTAGTGACGCGATAAGGCTCTCACGGTGCGACCTCCACGTCACAAATGAGCCTCTTCCTCCGACCAAGGACGGTGCCAATCGCGTGAGAGAGATGCCCGCTCTGCCGTGACAAACACGTTTCCGTGTTCACACCGATCATTAGTTCAGTTTGAAGGATCATCGTGTTATGTCACCATATTGCAACTGGACATTATTCATAGCCTTTTTTATACTAAGAGCGACGGTCACAAACAGGCATACGGCCTGCCTGATGGTAAGCGTAACTACGGAAACCGGTTACCACCAGGCTAGCAGTATGCTTGCTTGAATAACATTATTCAAGCAAGCATACTGCTAGCCTCAAAGGTTCTCCTGAGGACATAAATTACCACAAAAAGGTCTTGAAAATGGAATTAAACGCGGGCAGAACCGCGGTTAATTGCTAGTCGTACTTATAAAAAAATGTTAAGCAATATTATCATAATTACTGTAATGTTTTGATACGTGTAATCACAATATTGTAAATCTGATAATGGCGAGTAAGTGTAGGTACAGATATTGTAAGCTGACCACCTATGCGATATAGATTCGAGGCGTGTCGTATGCGCGTAATTAGATAAGGCAAATGCGTAAAAAATAATCGGTAAGTAGTGACACATTTTATTTACTGTTCGGTAATGTACTTAATTCTTTTTTACAAACCATTTTTTGTATAATACATAGCCGTGCTCTGCGGCTGTCCACCCAGAGGACAAGTTTCTAATATTATAATTGTAAGTCCTTGTAGTGACAGTTTCCTTGTATTACCATTACGGATGACCGTTGGTTGCAGATGGCACAAAATCGCTTGCTGTGACGGAAATTAAGTGAGGCATATGTCCAGCAGTGGACATCATTGAGCTGATATGATGATGATGATTTGTTACCATTTAGAAATTAATTCAAGGTGCTTCGTCTTACTTTTCTACAATATCAACTTCAAAGATATTATTTAATACTAGCGATCTAGAAAACTAGACTAGTCTAGAAACAACAAAAAAAGAACTCGATCATTTTTCTCATTTGAATCGATCCAGTTATGGGCATCGGCCCTGAATAAACCTAGACACACATATCGCCCTCATAATGCCGACTATATGAAACACTTGCTATAAATTTTCCATTAGATTCCAATCTGTGTTTAATTATAAATACTTAGTTTTACTGTGGATTTTCCGTCTTGAATATCTATCTTATCGAAAACTTGCTAAATCTGCGTTCTTTATCTACATAATTAAATATGAATGAATAAAAATCGTGTATTATTCGTGTATTTATCCGTGTAGTGACAGATTGACAATACATAATGTCAATACCCCATCTCTCCTGGATGTCAAAAAGGCGACTAAGGAAGTTAACCTTATGCAGACAAAAGCACTGCGAGAAAAGAAAAATTTCAAACAAATATTATACCAACCCGTTTAAATATAATAGTAGGCTAAATTTCCTTCACATTCTTTGGAGGGGAACCGTGCCCAGCAGTGGGACGTTTATCAGTTGAAATGATGATGATGATGAATCAAAATTGACTGTCGAGATTCCAAGTAGGCCTTCTGTCTCTGCCAGACTTTACTTTACCGATCGATTCTCGAGTCGGATAATAAATATTTCCGACTTTATTAACGAGATGTAATATTACAAACAGTAGATTAGTATATTTACAACTTCGCTACTACATACAACTTGAATGGAAACCATGAATGAACAGCCGTAGTCCATTATATGCAAATGCTATCGGAAAATCATCTTAATTGTACACGATAATAGGTGGAAAATTGTTTGCATCCGCACCGACGCAGCCGCCAAGGATGACCGGTTACTGATTTAATCACGCGTTTTTTAATTAAGCATTAATTTAAATTGTTTCTTACACTATAATACTGTTTTATTATTTAACTGGCTGCAGCCCGCTTTCATCATCATCGTCACCATCATTATTTCAGCCCATAAACTTCCCACTGCTGGGCACAGGTCTTCTCCAAACAAATGTCGTGGGAATTTAGCCTACTATACCACGCTAGCCAAACGGGTAGATATAGGTTTTGTTTTTGAATTTTCCTCCTGCATAAGGTTACTCCCTTAGTTGCCTTTTATTACACCCACGGGTTGAGATGGGGCATTGACATTATTTATTCTTAATCCGGCACTACACGGATGCGCTCCTTCATCTAATTTGTTAGAGCTGTTTGCGAGATATGACGTTGTTGTTTTTTTTTTTTTGTATGTTTTACTAGATGACAATTTTATCTAAAAATATTAAGACCAAACACGTGTTTTAAAAAACGTGATGAAGAGGATTTAACTACTTATACAAATAGGTACTCCTGCGATACTTCTAGTTACTTTAATTATCATAACTTTAGACAGTAGATAAGAGTGTACATGTACATAGGTACTGTTGTGTGTGGACTATATAACGTTTTGTACTGATTTGACTAGACTAGACTAGATTTGAGTACGAGTGAAATAGTTGTAATGGGAAACTGTATTCTGCAAATGGGCCTATTTATTTACATCAAATATTAAACAATTACCTTTACTTTGGTTTAATATTTTATTTATGGAATGCCAGGGACGCGGGTGAAGCCCCGTGTGCGTTTGGATTTTTCAATTAAATACTTATAAAATTATCAAAAATCTGTCAATTAGCTTAATGTCAATTGGCGTTATCAATTGACATTTCGAGATCAAAAAATGAATCAAATATATATCGTTTTCGTGTCTTCATCTCACAATACAAGCGCTTTGTAGTAAAAAATATCTCGTTTAAAAAAAATTAAACACATGTTGCATTGCCGATGTAAAATAGTCATAAGTTGAGATTTGTCGCTCCGAGAATTTTCATCTTCTGTCTACAATCTTAAGATTCAAAATTGCCCAGCACCCTTTCTCAGCTTTTTCACCACTGGCAAATAAGTGTCTAATAAAATACTTGAGATTTCTTTGACAGATTTATATGAAAAATATGTCAAAAATCTGTCAACTAAGTTTCATATAGGCTATATAGCACTTATTTGCCAGTGTTGAAACAGTCCCTTAGTGCAATGTACTTACAACTACAAGTGTAAAACAAAAGGTACTTACTCTTTCTTATTGTTGACTACAATGACTAGCTTCACTTTCCGAGGGCCCTTGGTCATTTTGCAGATATCCTTACTGCTATCCACCGGGCCCTGGGTTAAAATTTTTAGTAGGGGAATGTTTCCGTTGTACTCTCACCACAGCCTACCGGCCGATCTCCTCGTCACCTCACACACATAATCACTAATAACGTCCACATTACTCTTAACACATTATTATACTTTAAATCACTTTTTGTCCATTAATACTGATAGAATCACTACACTTATAGAATACTGTTTTGTTGCTGAAATGATAGGATATCATTAATTGAGGCGCTTTTTTAATTGTATTATCGGATTATACTGTGAGCGATGCAGTTTATTATAATTTAGATAGCTGGATTATATTAATGATACACGTGAATTCGCCTAATCTGAGTTACTATACACTTTAAAGAAAGTTAGGCTCGCGTTTATCAATCTTTAAAATTCCATTGATAAAAATTCCGCACTGAATATCACTCAATATTATTTATAAACTAAAATATTATATACAGTAGGTTATATTTAATTCTAAATATATTTTCATGGACTATTTTTAGGTTATTATGTAATAGACTTATGTAATATAGTTTTTAATAAAATATATGTACATGTTAACTCTTTGACAAAAATAATCAAAATGGAACACGAAATCCGTACGATGCTGCGTCAACTAGATGATGAATTATGATGTATCTCCGTCGCTGTTAAGATTTTGATAAGATTTACTGAGATAACTTTATGTGAACAAATATTTAATGTAACGTCAAAGGAATTTGGGCTTTCCTTATAAAACTAATAACAAGATTGGAAGTCAAGAAAATTTGTAACTACTCTAAATTTACACCGCTGGGCCTACTCAAATCTACGAGTTCAGAATCATTTTGAAATTCTTTCTGAACGTACTTATATGAATTATAGTTTCAACTTTTTGTTCTTAAATTATTACGTATACCAACTCTGCAATATCATTCACACTGTATTCAAATTCCAATAATAAATTTTCACAAATTGAGTTCAGACAACACTAGAAGTTACTTGGGACTTCGCTCCTGTCGTTCTTTATTTGATCAATGCTCAGCTCCTATTAGCCGTAGCGTGATGTTATATGATCTGTAGCCTTACTCGATAAATGGGCTATCCAACACTGAAAGAATTAGTATAGGGTTTATTTATGCTGTGGTTATATTTGCTTATTAGCTATATTAACTTTAGTAAGAACACGTTAAATTACCATATTATTTAGTTGCTAAGGAGCATTGTTACAAAATACTGAATTAGTTTCGAGTAGTTCGTGTGTGGTTCATATACTTAATAAGTATTACACACAATTACATTTGATCATGTAACAGGAGCTATGTAACGTGTTAGGTATTAGTAATGCCTATACCGTTCTGTAACACAATTTGTTTTGATAACGTATTGTTTCAAACTAGTGCCTATGAAAGTGTACTATTGTTAACGGTATCGCAAAAATGAAGTTAGTTTTCAAATTAAATTTAAAAGGTATATAACTATATATACTAATATTACGAAGGGTTTGTTTGTTTGGTTGAACACTATCTCAGGAACTACTGCTCCAATTTGAAAAATTGTTTTATTGTTGGATAGCTGAGCAACGGCGGCCCGACTTCTAGTAATTTATATCTATTAATTTCCGTCAAAAGGTATCACGGTCAAAAGTATAGTCGGACACGGCTTTCTGTGTAGTAATGACGTCACAAGGACGCTAAGTTACTGTGTAAAAAAAAATATTTTTTTCCATTTTTTTTGCTGAATTGCCAATTCATTGCTTTCATAATCGTAAGTAGGTAATCAGTTATGTAAATATTTTAAAATATAGGTACTTCAAGTGCATGTAACTATCTAAATCCACGCATAAAATCGGCGAAAAGCTAAAAATATTAATACAAACACAATAATAATATAAATAAATATAATCTGCTAATCCGAACAGATATTGTAAAGAATTCTACAAAGATTAGGTAGTAGGTACATGTTTTGTATAAATAGGTTACTCGAATACATAATTATTTAATTGTTTCATAGCAGCAGCTGATGAATCATCACCAGCAACCCATTATATATGTATATAAGGAGATATAACATCGCGCTGTGGTCAATAGGAGCTGATTAGTGGCCAAACAATCCACGGGAGCGAAACCCCGGGCTACTTTTTTTAAGCTTAATTATTATGTTTTGTTTTTACCCACGACGGAACGGAGACGGTATATGCGTTTGGGGTGAGAGGCTGTGTGTTTGTGTGTTTGTGTGTTTGTGTGTTCCAACATAATGCCTTATATCACGGAAACGGTTTGACCGATTTAGATGCGGTTTTCTGTAAAGTGTGTGCGGCTCTTG
The DNA here is from genome assembly GCA_905147015.1 of Laspeyria flexula. Classification (NCBI taxonomy): domain Eukaryota; kingdom Metazoa; phylum Arthropoda; class Insecta; order Lepidoptera; family Erebidae; genus Laspeyria; species Laspeyria flexula. Next base: position 2,540,343 of record LR989974.1, read on the forward strand.
GGGACAGGTTATTAGATAGGTGTTATGTTAATAGCTCGCCAGGGGGCGCTACAATACACTGATTTCGTTGAATCCTTTGTGCCCTCCTAACTTTAAAACGATTAGACTGATTTCAATACGGTTTTCTGTAATGTATTTGTGATTTATCGAGGATTGTTTTTGGATTCAAGATTTTGTATTTTTTCGCCAGGGGGCGCTGTAATAGACTAGGCAAACCTATGTTAATTTCGTTGAAACCTTTGTGCCCTTCTATCTTTAAAACGATTAAACCGATTTCGATACGGTTTTCTGTAATGTATTTGTGATTTATCGAGGATGACTTTTGGATACACGATATTGTATTTTTTCGCCAGGGGGCGCTGCAATAGACTAAGCAAACTTATTTTTACAGTTATCTGTAAAATAATTAGACCTGTTACTGTATAGGGACACGTTTCATTGTAGTACTGAGATATTGATTACACTCATGAGGTTAAGCAACTTCGGATAAGGTCAGTTCATAGATGGGTGACCGTTTATGCAATTTTAGGCTTCTGTACCTCAAAAGAAAAAAAAACGGAACCCTTATAGGATCACTCCGTTGTATGTCTGTCTGTCTGTCTGTCTGTCCGTCTGTCTAGAATATTTTTCTCAAGAACGCATAGAGGTATAAAGCTGAAATTAATATCATATACTTGGGTCTGCAAACCCTCGGCGTAAAATAAAAATCAAAATTCTAAGTTAACGCAATCAAAAGATACAGCTGTTTTTGCTTCATTTTTGACGATTTATCTTGACGATCATAATCTATAGGGAACTTACCGTTGACCTAGAATCATGAAATTTGGCCAGAAGCAATAACAAGTTGCACAATTAAAGGAAAACATCCGAAAACCGATCTCGTGTTGTTATATCACTGAATATTAGTACTGAGGTATACAATGATAAGCCTAAAGAAAATTAGTAAGTGAGAGTTTATTCCAGACTGACGTTATATAAACACCTACCTACCTTATTTATTCTAACTTATAGGTATCCCGTGCTCGAGGTGTAACCAAATTTTCATCATTTTTGCGATAGCACGCACCGTTTTCGAGATACAAGCTATTATAGGTGGAAAACTGCGCTAACGCCGAAGGCAGTCCGGCTACGGCAATCAATGTGCGATAGCTAAACTTAACACCCCCCGATTCAGAGCAATCCGAATCGGACTGGTTAGGTTAGGGTTATTTTTTTTTTCAAACCAGCCAGAAGTAGGAGCCCCGCGAAGCGGGGCTCCAGCGACCTTTCTGCGACGGATGAGCACACAAGTCAACAAAAAATAAAATATATATAATATAGTCGAAGCTCCATGCAAATTCCATTCATTCTCGAGCTTACATGGTAAGATGAGGCGCTCCTTAAAAAGTTTAAAATAAGAAAATTAAAATGATAATTTCAAGTTATAAGACTTACTGCAACAGTAAATTTTAAAAAAAATGTGTTTGTTCTATAACTTAGTATAAAACTTTTATTTATCTATCAAGGTTCTTAAAATTTTATACGAGTTACTTACAGTTAGTAAGATAGGGCGCTCTTTGAAAATATTTAAAATAAAAAACAAAATTAAAAATTTTGAAAAAACCCACGACGATAACATCTATACAAAATAAGAAACGTAACATATAAAAAGGTTTAAATAACTTTATTTTAAATCCCCGACGAAAAGATAATAAGTAGCGTAAAAACAATCCCAAGAAAATTCGTCGGGGGCTGCCAATATCATTACTGTTTCTAGTATTAAATATATATTGTAAACTAAATATTGTTAATAACTAGGTAGGTATCATATACATAAAACTGCATTACTTTCGTTCATTTCAAGTCAGGGTATGGCAGCCCCCGACGAATTTTCTTGGGATTGTTTTTACGCTACTTATTATCTTTTCGTCGGGGATTTAAAATAAAGTTATTTAAACCTTTTTATATGTTACGTTTCTTATTTTGTATAGATGTTATCGTCGTGGGTTTTTTCAAAATTTTTAATTTTGTTTTTTATCGATACACTTGTCACCTCCAGCGATATTTTTGTCAAATATTTATCAGATAGCCACTAAATAAACAGGTCGTTGTGGAATTCAGTCACGTGGTAATTTAATTAAAATAATTAATTATGGATTATCATCAATCATGTATCATGTACAAGCTAAGTCAGTCAGTAATTTAATTTCACTAGAAAATAATTCAGTCGATCAGTATATTTGATTATCAGTACACATGTAATAATAATAATAAAAAATATATTTATTTAAAAATGTAATATATTGAGAATTAGCAATTCAATGTTTTTTGGAATATTACAGATTCTGATTTACTTTGGAAGGTAAGTTATTATATTTTATTCTTGCATCAAATTAATTTTGTGTTATTCATGTTTTTAAAATTTAGCCCAATGAAAAAACCTTTATCATAAAATAGTAGGTTAATAATGTCAAAGTATAACATGAAAAAGTTATGTGTAGACAATGTAATTATGTAAAATATTATTATGATACAAATATTTTTAGCAACGAATATTATAATTTCAGAAGCTCTAACCAATATATTGTGATCTTTACATTAAAGACAGAGACAAGCCTCTAATGTTTACGTACTTATCGCTTTTTTTGGTCATTAGTAGGTTGTTATTACATATTGTCAAGTGACTACCTTATTTTTTTTTTTTTTAAGAGGGGAAATGCATTACTCATACCGCCCCGTGTGGGGACACGGGACTACCTACCATAATCTAAGACAAAATGTTCCATAATTAGATAAACGTAAGCCAAACCAAAGGACAGTATAACCATTTGGGTGCCGGGGTTAACAAATTATATCTATTTGACATTAACTAGGCTTAAAACCGATAATTATTAATCTAGGCGTTAATTAGATTATCAAATCCATTTATTAATCATAGGATAATAACTACAAAATCAACGTAGTAACGTTAATATTATAATCTAAATTAAAATGAGAGATTATTTTATAATTGGATATCTTAACTGGATAAGTAACTGTTGACAGTTGGTGGAAATTTTTGTTTGTGTGTTTGGTAACCACGCGGTAACCGTGTGTAGACCAGCGAATAATAAATAAAATTGTTTGGTTTAATGGCCTTTTTATCAACATACACATAAACGGGACAATCCCCGCCTGATGACCACCACTTCAAGCGAAGACCCTTGCGAACACCGAGTTTTCACACTCGAGAGTCCCAGAGAATGCCTAACCAACTGTCTTGGAATCCGCAACGAAATTAATCAGAAGTTAATGAAGGAGTTGGAAAGAAAATTATCCACTCAGCTCCATAGCAAAGCGAGAGACAAAAGTAATTGGTAAAGGATCTAATCCTATTAGAGAGAAAGCACCGAGCTCAAAAATAAGAGAAAAAAAAACCAAAAACACATAAGCCGTAGACAGAAATTACTTGAAATTATGAGAGAGAAAAATTTATGAAGATAGCCCTAATAGAGTCCTGTAAGTAGCACATGTGTAAGAGAGCTACATCTCTAAGGAAAAAAAAGAAATTGAGAGGAAAATACCAACCTGCACAGAGACCTCCATCAAAAGATACTAAAGTAGAATAACGCAGCCAAATGAAGTAGGTAGGTAAGATAGGTAGGTTTACAGTATCTGATAGCACAGTGATTGATAGCCGCGATATACTTATATTATATCTATTTTTATACTCAAAACGAGGTTAAGATTAATGTTTGTCTGCGAACAGTTTTTGGAAATTCACTTTCGACCGATAATGTTTCGTTTTCAGACGTAATACGTCATTTATTTGCATAAATGTGTGTCTTGTTAATAAGAAGCGTAACTATATTCTACATTTTTGAGTTAGCAAACAAGTATTTTTCCTAGTAGCGATAAGCGATCAAATACAGTAGCTGTTATTATATTAAATTAATAATTTTTGGGACAACTTAAAAACAAACACAAAACAAAATCAGTGGACTCGATAAGTCAATGATCAAGGACGCAGGCTAACTGCACTTATGTAGCTACGTATCGTGCCGGACAGTGACTCTTTGTATGTCATGTTTGCAAAATAATATGTCACCACTCCTATAGAATTTCAAAGATGACTAGGAGAATAAATCAAATTACAGATCTGCAATAAAATAAGGCGCAGAAGCAACTTGCCTGAGCACCGTGAAAACAGTAGGGTCATTTTGTCCAATGGATGAACGAACCTACCTACTCAAATTTCAATGTCACTGTCAATAATAATAATTTATTTATTCTAACCTGTCAATTGTTTAAATTTAAATTTGATTGCTGTCATTTTCAAACATTCTACACGATACCAAAATCGACTGTATTAAATAAAGAGACTTTGAGTAGGGTGTCAGTTGAGGGCCGATTGATTTTCAGCAAGCATTAGACGTTATTTTAAAGGAATATTCACGACTAAATATTTGTTTTACCACGCATTAGATGTACCTGATTGTAGCTAATAGTAAACGTTACAAGTGAAAAGTTGTAGCAGCCTTATCACAATTATGTCAGGCTGTTGATAAATTAAGATAAATGTGTCAGTAACACAAGAGAAATAAGACAAACAATAATATGAAGGTAATGTTTAAATATTATCGCGACTAGACGGCGACTCAGAAAACAGGTCGTGATACTTTTAAATTATATTATGATTACAATAATATTGTTAATGTAATACTATGTATGTCTGTGGTAAGGCGTGGTTGAAATGAGATGTATTCGTGAGAGCACAGACCATTAATCTGGTATAGGTTGCGGCTGGCCGTTTGGCAGCAGCCGGCACATATTAACTCGCTGTGACGGAAATTAGGAGAGGCCTCCAGCAGAGGACGTCATTGGGCTGATATGATGATAGTTTCGTAGATTGTTAGTTAGTTTAGGTCGAGTCTTCGAGAGCTAGCCCTCGAGAATTTCGATACAGAATATCATTATTATCCGACAGGGCATGCAATCGATCAGGATTTCTTGCGTAACAGTCTTCACCGAGGCAGTAACGTACTACGAACAACTAAAAATAATACATAGTAGTAAATAGCTCACGTCGCCAATAATTATTTACATAGTCATGTAAAATTGGTATTATTAAATCCCCATGTCGAAACAGGTAATGATGGTGGCTATAAGAATGAATTTTCAGTGTACTCCTAACTGCTCACATGAATGCTTTGTAGGTCGTGACTCGTACATCCAATCCAAAAATCAAAGGTGAAAGATAAATTTGAATTTTAGAATTTTCAGTTGTTCAAAATAGGTATAGGAGTTTGAAGGTTCGGCAACCCGCTAGTGATGCCCCTGATGTTGCAGGCGTCATTTATCACGTCTGTTAACCAACTTAAAGTATAACAAAATAAAATACCGCCATACATTACCGATAGTATCTCGATATTATCGTTACAATAGGAATTTCAATTACAAATACCATGGTTAATTTATTTACCGTCAAATTTACGCTCGTCAACCAAAGCGGTCGTGTTAAATGGTCGAGATCGGTTCGTTAATGAACAGGAGCCTGGTCAATGTCGGAAGAACTTCACGCTGTGTTATTGCCGATGTACTTAAAGGGGAAGGGAGGGGAGGTATATAGTGGATACCTCTTAAAAAATATGTGTATTGAAATAGAGAGCCATGTAACGCCACTAATATTATAAAGCTGAAGAGTTTGATTGTTTGGTTGGTTGAACGCGCTAATCTCAGAAAATACTGGTTCGATTTTAGAAAATCTTTTAATGTTAGATAGCATATTTATAGAGGAAAGTTATAGGCTATATAATATCACGCTACGACAAATAGGAGCTGAGCAGTGGCCAAACAAAGATCCACGGGAGCGAAGGCCTGCACAAAGGCTAGTAATATAATTATAATATGAAAGTCAAATCGGCTGAAAGGATCTATATGACATTTGGCACACACAGATAGATTATAGCTTGGAATAGTGCATAGGTTAGTTTATATCCATATACCTCACGGGCGGAGCCGCAGATAAAAGTTAGTTTATAATACTAACGAACTTACTAATACGAATATCTAACAATATACAAACAGACCGAATAGAAAACGTCCTTTTTGGATCGATTAAAAAATACATTACATTAGTACCATCCAATGATACCTTTCAGAAATAATCCTCACAGTTAAACCACAGAATATTTAAAAGATAATAATTATTAACAGCGAACAAATTACGGTAACAATGGACACATATAGTACAATATAACGAGCCACGTCACAAAAACTTGCGATTATGTCTCGGCCATGCAGCTGAAAGGAATCTCAACCGACACCATTTAAATAAAAAGACCGATTCTTCACAATACACTCGTATAATGACGTGTATTACTTTATCTGTTCAACAACTGAGTTAAACTATGTTGCTGTATTGTTCCTTTTGTAATGTCGCTTTGAAATGTACTTATTTTGTTTTTACTTTGGTTTCAAGGGCAAAGGGAGAAGATATAGAAGCTACAACTACCGCTTCTGGTGTTTTCTGATACGAAAGATGAGGTAGATCAGAATTTTCGTCAGCTTGAGGTCAGAAACCAGCAAGAAATCACGCAAAACCGACCAATGCTTAGATAAAAATAAATTAAATGCACCATATACCTACATCTTCTTAAGTGACAGTCGCAGATGGAATGAAATACAGATGGAAATTAAACTGAATTAATTGTCAACCACCTGCCTTATTTGAAGTCCGCAAACACGTATTTGTGCCGCACATGTATTTTTTTCTATACAAGGATCGAATCTCACCAGCACAAACGCCAAAATACCAACAACTCAGATATATTAGTTACCAACAACACCAGCAGTACCACAAATGAGTGCCACCGTAGATACACTTTGTACGAAACTCTATTATATTTCCTAGCGCCTTTTAGTAGGCTTATGACATAAAATAGGTTACTACTATGTAGTCATATTCTCATAGATAAATATTATAGTATATAGTATAATACTATTAATAGTAATAACAATTATAGTTAAAGACACGACCGGACTAGCGTCACACCATTCATTGTAAGCCGGCGCCTACAGTTACAATACTAAACGTATTTATTACTTACCTACTAATGAGGCTAATATTATAACTAACGACAACAGACACGAAGTTAGTGTTCCAGTTAGACGACTCTAAACTACATTATATAGCGTCACGACTTCTCCCCTAAGGGGTAGGTAGACATGCAATACACCAAGTTTCACTAGCTATGTTAGATCCGGGTACTTTTAATTTTTGCTCTTTTTCAGCACATCTTGCATTGGTATGTTCTTCTGCAAAACCTTAATGAGGACACTTTCTGCAAGGTTAACTAACCTGAAGGGGCCTATCTATTTTATAGTTTTGTATGGTAATAAGCTGCAGATGAAATGCATCATTAAGGTAAATATATAATACTGATTGACTCCGATATTGGTTAAAATTGGATTCATTAATTTCTTACTTCTTTACCTTACTTACTTTTGTATGAAATTCTTGTACAGTTCAAGGCACTTTGTTTGTTGTAGATCTTTTCCAGTGTTTCATGTGTCGCTCATAGTTTGATAAGGCATCATTATCAAAATCAATAAATTTATAGTAACAATTTTTAATTTTATAAGCAGACATCAGATTTTCTTGTTATCTGAAATTTAATTATGCTTTTGTCATTGATAGTATTTCAGATTTTGTACAATCAATCAATAGTATAATATCTGCATTATTACTAACATTTTTGTGCGATGAAGGTCATACTGAAACACTGATCGTTTTGACAAATTCAAGACTACGTTTTCGGTTTTACGTGTATTTGTCATTTCATTCTATTAATACAATCCATATAAAAATCTACCGCCTCCACATTTATCACTTCAGAATTAAGCAGTTGGCTTATTTTTTTTTTTCTTATATTCGTATCACTTCGTGTACATGAAAGATAATATTTAGAAAATCTCCATTACAAGCCGAAAATCAAAATTTCTTTAAAGTAACTAGATTAGCCAAGTTCAACGTAACAAATGTTAGCTTGATCAGTCACTCGTCATCATTAGCGGACAATAGTCAAGGTCGCGTCGCTAACGTAACAAAACAATGGAGATGGGAATATCACACGTGTTAATGTTTTGCAGTTGTCTGTCTGTCAGCCTCTAGTAAGTACGTACTATGTGGAGCACAGATTGTGTGATAATAACTTCAGCTTATAGCTATTGATGTCTATAGGACTGCTTTACCACTATTGCGCCTATTTATACCACGTAAGTGGCAAATAAGTTTAATAAGCCGGATAGTAAGGGGTTACCGTAGCTTACGGACTGGTTTTTATTGCCTGATCACTCCAGATAAATACTTAAAAGAAGACCGTTTTAAACACAAGGCGTAACTTCTTTGCACCAATCACAACACTAACACCAAAAAACTTTTGGGAAACACTGAAATAATAAATCAGAATCCGTGTGCACAAGGAACCAAAGCTATCAGAACCAAATACCTACAAAATCGTAAACCTAATCGTAACCTAAGATAAACTATAAAAGATAACACTTTAAGAGCATGCTCCGGATACAGAAAAAGGTATCTCAAAAGAGTCAAGCTCGGCTGATTGATTAGAGCCATTGACAGATGACATAGATAACAATAAAGGTTTAAGAACAGATAAATGTTATTCATCATGATAACTGTTACTTTGGGACAAAACATGAAGCTGTTAGATAGAAGAGTTTATCTTATAATGTATGTAGATCAAATATTAAATCAAAATTAGTTAAAGGCATAGTAGAGTAGATTAGAACAGTTTCCCTCAGGAGTGATGAAGATTATTTAAAGCCAGTTGAAATACTTGTAACTGCTGTTTTTTGTAGAGTAGAAGTCTTTTTTCATATCTTATTATTTATATATTTATAGTAATAAAAAGATTTCTGTTTCAAATAAACTTATCAAATGGCAAAATGCATGCATCAGCCAGTAAACGTGCTGACCTCTCCGAAGGACTCCCCCAGGGATCGATCCTGGGCCTCCGGTATATTCATTTTTCGAACTATATGTAACAAAACTTTTGATTCGAATAATAAATTAATGTAAAAGTATACCATATGAGTTGGACAATTGGCAATAGCTTTGTATCAGAAACAGTTCAAATCGATTGTAGATGTGTCATTTAGACTCCATTAACCAGTGCCATGTGACCGACACACGTGACGACAATTACACGATATTACATGAGAAAGTGTCAACAATTGTGTCAGTGTAGCATTTACGTGTTGTTGTTGTAAACATCTATGAAACAAGGATAGAGATTCTGATGGCTTGAATGTACTTGACGACAGATAAAACGTACGAGTAAACTTTAGATAATTTATGGTAAAATTTAAGATCAAAAGAGTTGGCTGTAATGTTTATATTAATCTTTTCTACTCGTGTCTGTTTCTTAATGAATAGGCTTAATATTGGTGGCAATACATTTAAATTTGTTTCTTTAACCGAATGCAAAAATTAATCGTTCCTTTTTGGGTTGCAATTGTGTAGTGACCTAGATAGTTGAGAAATTCATTTGTGACAAACACGCATCATGCAATGGGAGTTTTATGTAATTTGGTTCCATTAAGGATAGTAAATAGGACAAACTAACTAGAAGCGTTGAATTGCATCCAAATTAAAAGATAACAAGTCCACCATTGACTAGCAACAGTTGGTATTTTAAATAAACGCTAAATATGACACCTTTTTACTTGACTTTCCTGTAAACAACTCATAAATGAAGCGAGGAAACAATGAATTGCCATCACTCATAACCCACACTTAGGTTTGCCAACAAACTCAAAACAAAACAAAATTTTAACAGGAAAAATGAAATCTGCGGATGAATACGTAGTAGTAAACAATATATAGTAAATGATGACAAAAAGAAGGAAATTTGTACCGCTGACCGGTGATACAATGTCATGCATTGTTTGGTTATGGAAACTGAATACCTTCAATAGGTTTTTGTGGTTTAATATGATGGGTGTATAAGTACTGTATTTGAAGTTGACATTGCGACATTTGTAACACTTTTTTGCTGTGATGAAATTCATCCAATGTAAATTATAGATTGGTTGGGTTGTTATTTCGATCGTCGCATGTATCATTTTTTGAGAATGGTCGATTTGGCTATTTTTTTTTTTTTTAATTAGGTACTAATTTTCAGGACAACGATTGCTTGAAATTTTTGTTTATTCCACCAGAATAGAAAGAACACCAAATATAAATAACACCAAAATAAATTTAGATAGGGTTTGACTTTTAGCTACAAAAGCAAGCTACAGTGGCAAAATATCAAATCATTATTTTGGAAACAGGCGAATCGTCTAAAATTAAAAAATCAGGCAACTATAAAAAGTGTAGCAACAAGAGAGTGATGTGGCACGCAAATATTTAAATAAACGATAGATAAAACAAGTTATAGGCAAATAAATAGCGCCAAGATATGCGCCACAGATAAGATAAATGCATCACAAATTTACAACTGCACATCACAGTTGTAAATTTGTCAGATTTCAGCTCAGATTACATTCACTATTGTAACTATTATGATTTCAAACACGCCTATTTGGCATTCAAGTTTATAAACAATAGGTACTATGTACTACAATAAAATTTAGATAAACGAAAATGATTTACTAACTATAAAATTGCATGTGCAATTTTTCGGCAACATTTCACTACTATTATACTATACTTATACTATTTTTTTATCGAGAGCCCTACTCGGTCTAATCGAGTGTGATATCGGTGTCTAATGTTTAAAAATGTCCGCCATATTTTAATTCTAAAACATTTCATCATCATCATCATCATCATCAGCCTGTACTAGTCCACTGCTGGACATAGGCCTCTCCAATTGCACGCCACTGAGTACGATTTGCAGCTACTCTCATCCAGCGTTTGCCAGCCACCCTGCGAAGATCGTCACTCCACCTAGACTGGGGGTGTCCTACACTACGCTTGCCACTACTAAACATTTCATAGCGATATCGAAATCGATGAGGCCGAGTATTACGACTAGGCCCTCAGATCTGACAAATTTCATGTTAAAAAGATTTCGCAATCGTCATTTCTTGCTTAAAATTTGGTGGTCGTTTTGCACCCATCGAATATATTTAGGGGCGAAACGACCAGCACACTTGGTCCGAACGAAAAACGTTCGATTCGACGTATAGGCAAAATATTGTTGGTCTATAACAGAAACTTGAATTGTTCTTTACTACAATATTAAAAAATTTACCTTCATATTAACTAGGTAAGCTACTTGTCAAACTGATAAAAACACATAATTTTTTTATAAAGGTCCCGCTTATATTGTCTATCATAGATTATGTTTTTATCTATTGCTTTATCGTGATCTTCTACTAGTATGACTATTGACTATCTCAAGTGGTTTTCAGTGTTACTAATCTAATTTTCTACGAGATTCTATTTACGTAATTTTTACAAAAGAATATGTTTTGAACTACTATTGAAGTACATTTTGTTTGCAACAGGTTGATTTATGTTTTAGTTTCCCTTGTTTAAAACATCATTAAGATCAGTTTTGCAAAATTTTATTAACATTTCCTAACTAGGATAAAATATGGAGCCACTTTTTTATTCATCATCATCATTTCAACCCATAAACGTCCCACTGTTTATTCATCAGATATTATTTATCTGTCTCATATAAATTAGAGTAAAAAAAACTCGAAAATTTAATTCTGGCGACATGTTTTAAACAGACATATAGCTAAAGTGTGATTTCACCTCAATGCGTAATGACCTATCGTGTTTAGAATTCTAGATTCTAGTAGTAATGAGTTTCAGGTTCGAAAGAAATATGTACTAAAGATAGACCGAGTTAGTTTTAGTTGCCAGAATGTCTGAGTTGTCTGTACTTTTTCTATTTTACATTTGACTTGTAAATACTATATATTGGATTGGGATATAATTAAAATGAGAAGAGTAAACAAAAACAATCATATATGTATACCCATCGGTCTTCCTTCATTGCAAGAGTAAATTGGTAAAAAAAAAATGTCTAATTGTGTAATGAATTGGGAGATGCAATGAAATGCCAATCTCGTAAGTATTCTGAATTTAAATTTATAGAAGATGTAAAACAAATTTGGGTCACGGTTGTTCTTTGTCTCTCCGTGTAGTGACGGATTAAGAATACATAATGTCACTACCGTATCTCAATCCGTGGATATAGAAAAAGGCGACAAAGGGAGTAACTATAGGCAGACAAGAGCACTGCGAGAAAAAGAAAATTAGAAACAAACCGCCCTGAAACAAATACCAGCCCGCTAAATTCCCTCCATAATCTTTGGAGGAGATCCGTGCCCAGTAGTGGGTCGTTTAGGGGTTGAAATGATAATAATGATTGTTCTTTGTGGGAATCGAATAACACCCGATTATGTATAAATGTCGAGATGATTAATCGACTAACCGAATGTGCAGTATTTTTAATGCATCGCAATGCATCAATCAATCAATCAGTTTATTTGGTGGTACAAAAGCTGTTACAATAATATAAATAGAAAGAAGAATATCCAGGTTTGAATATGCAAATATTTTTTTAAAACACAATACATTATAATAAAATCATGCAATGCATAATTAACTATCGCCTTTTTTACATAATGATAATGTTAGTCACTATCCTGGTTACTCATATGAAAAACCCGAAGCCTAGTTCACTCTGAAACTAGAACTGCACCAGGAAAATACCTAATAATATACTTACCCCAATATTTTTTACCATACAGTAAGCGAAAATTTCTACCAGAGGGTGTTGTAAAAGCCGACTAAAAGAGTAACCTTAAGCAGATAAGAGCACTGCGAGAAAAGGAAAATTAAAAACAAACACTATACTAACCCATCTGGCCAGCGTGTTATAGTGAAATGAAATGAAATCTCGTTTATTCATCTGGGTTACAAGGTAACACTTATGAAAGTCACAAGAATGTAACAGGTTACCCGAAAAGTAGTGTCAGCAAATTTGCCTACGACCAGTTCGCTGACGGGGTGGAGCTATGAGAAGAACTGGCAAGAAATTCACGCCACTCTTTTAAAAAAAATGGATAGTTACAATCTTTTGTAATTTACAATTTGGGTAGCGTGTAAAGTGATGCAGCAGAGCACCACACCGTTAGATTAACGAGTTAAAATGAATGTTTACAAAATAAATAATAAACAAAAAATAAAAAGTTAGGCTATGCGGTTGCATTACTTTACACATTGCTAGTAAATTCCCTCCACATTCTTTGGAGGAGACCCGTGCCCAGCAGTGGGATGTTTTGATTGTAATGATGATGAAGTTATAACATTACGTTCTGCACTTTAATACATAGCATCACGCCTTTTTCCCCGAAGGGGTAGGCAAAGGTGTTTCACACCCACATTTCGCCAGCTATGTTTGGTCCCATGAAATAGGGGCGAGCCTATTCTCATCAACCGGGAACATTTGTTTACCAAACTCCGGGAAAATCTTAATACTGGAATTTCATGATAGAAAAACCCAATACCATTTTCACCCGACCCGGGAATCGAACCCGGGACCTCTTGCACAGCAGTCGTATACACTTCCCGCTGCGCCACCGATGCAGTTATTTATAGATACTATTTATATTAAAAAGAGTTTGTTTATTTGTTTGGTTGAAAGCGGTAATCTCAGGAACTACTTGTCCGAATGGAAAAATAGCCTAGGACTGGCCTGTTGGTCTAGTGGTTAGTGACCCTGACTGCTAAGCCGGCGGTCGTGGGTTCGATCCCCACCCAGGACAAATCTTTGTGTGATGAGCATAAAGGTTTGTTCTGTGTCTGGGTGTAATTTATCTATAATGTGTATGTATTTACAAAAAAAAAAGTATTTAAGTAGTATATCAGTTGTTTAGTACCCCTAACACAAGCAAATATAATTGCTTACTTTGGGACTAGATGGCGCTGTGTGAATGTGGTAGAATATTATTATTTTTATTATAGCCTATTTCTTGAGGCGGACTAAATCATGCGACGTACAACCAATGAGGTTGGACAAAATAAGATCCTCAGACAGCAGCTAGATATAGTATTCAGCGTGCCTCAAATACTTACCCAAAAATGCTAACTAGAAATAGGTTTCAGATTTAGTATGATGCAATCATAATAAAAGGTTGACCGAACCGTTTAAAATTTCAAAGTCAATAACCTAATCAAATGTATTGTTTATTCAGAATTCTTCTAAACTATAAAAGGTGACTATTATTGATAAATTTAATATCAATACTGACTCATATGCCACATAGAAATATGTAACAAGTGCAGTATTTGTTTACTAATGAGTCATATTATTTACTTCCAATTTCTTTTATCAACTAGTTGTTGCATTCGCAATTCAGTTTGTTTTTTGTTGTCCCACTGCTAGGCAAGCTGTGTTTAAATCTACAGATATAACAGAATAAATAAAAAAACATCTATGAAAAACGTGTGTGATGCATCCCTGCCCACCCATTCGGAGGAAAAAGGCGTGATGTGTATTAGGTATATTAGGGTACTTACACACTTAGTCTAGTCGAGGTCATTTGTCAAAACAATCACGGAATCTTATCGTGAAGAGTGCTCACCCGACGGAATCAAACTGTACGTAGGTTTCAGTTCTTATCATTAACATGATAAAAGGATTTCGGAGATTTTGATTTCACTCGGAATTATTTCGCGTTATGTAATTACAGTTACAAAGTCACCTATTTATTTCTTTTAGTGTTTTATTTAGGCATTTATATTTTATCTATTTACTTAAAATTATCTTCGTAGTAAAAATAAACTATGTAAAAACAAACAAAAGTTGTAGTTTTGTATAATGATTCACGAATCATTATATAGGCGTAGTACCTATTTGGTTGAACGCGATTATCTCAGAAACTGCTAGTTCGATTTGAAAAATTTCTTTTAGTGTTGGATAGCCCATTTATCGAGAAAGGCTATAGGCTATATAACATCACGCTACGATCAATAGGAGCTGAGTACTCGGCTACTCGCCAAATATAGATCCACGGGAGTGAAGCCCCGGGCACCAGTAGCTAGTATGAGTATAGAAACATAATATGTTATATATCTTATTCTTAAACTGTACCTGTACCTACAGAATCACCTTGAATCGCTATCTTATATCAGAAACGTGACGATACATCTCAAATGCCACGTCTCACTAGCAACCGTTGATAACTCTGTCAAGTTTATCGTACACAAATCCTTTACAAAAGTACAAAACTGTACAGATCTACGAGAACTTATCGGTTTTATAGATTAACTATTATTTCGAAACTAGATTTTTCTCGTGGCCTTATAGAGAACATAAGGGTAAGTAAGTAATTACTGTTCCTAGAACCTTTTTAGTTCGGCACTAGACACCAATCTATACTAATATTTATAAAGAAGAAAGATTTTTATTTTTGTATGTAACGAATAAACTTAAAAGCTGGACGGATTTCAAAAAATATTTTGCCATTAGAAAGCTACATTATCACTGAGTAACATAGACTATATAACACCACGCTACGGCCAATAGGAGCTGAGCAGTGGCCAAATAAAAACGATGGGGGCGATCCGCGCGACTTCTAGTTTTTTTATAAAATGAAACATAGGTACATATTTTGCTGGATTTTTCTTTCTTTATTAGTTAACGGCCATTTTTTTTCAAAATGCAACGCTGCTAAAATCATTCCGACTCTAGTTTACTAATTCTAACTCGCACTAACGCATAACAAGAGCAGTAATTTGCAAGAAAAGCTCTGTTTAGTCCCAACCAGTAACAGTGCTCGGAATCAAACTGGCACTAGCAAATTACAAGTCAGTAAAACAAGGCACTAATAGTCATAATTAAATGACATTTCAAAGTAATAGGGTGTGATTAACGCAATAATTACCTACTAACGAGGGGCACTATTGCTACAAGACTATAATTACGTCACTGTGTACAATGGCTTGACAATTGTTGAAATTGACACACTACACTTCACATTTAATGTGATTTTTACCCGACTGCCAAAAAGGAGGGTAATGTTTTTCAACGCGTATGTATGTATGTATGTATGTGGGCATTACTGTTCCAGTGTGATCTTCTGTAGCCTAAACGGCTTGGCTGATTTTAAAGTGTGAGGTGTCATTAGATTTGTAATTTTCCCCGAGTGTCATAGGCTATGTGACGTCAGCAAAAAAACCAATATGGCGGACGTAAACTGTCAAAACAGACGTTTTTTTAGTGCTATCGCAATATGGGTATCAGATGAAGGCTAATTAATAGCCTAATTCAGTTATATATATGCACTAACTATTGCCCGTGGCTCTACATAATAATTAATAATGTTGACTGACGAAGACTACTTTTTGGGAAAGCAACGCAGTCGGGTTTTTTTAAATAAACACTTGTTTGGATTCCGTAGGTCTGTTTTTTTTTTTTTAAGAAAACAATTGATACAGCGTATCTCTATATATACATATATGTCTGCTAACTGTTCTGATGATGATTATGTCGACATCTCGTAGTTAGTTTTAATGATATTGAATTTTTAAATCACGAATTTCCAGCGTGGTAGTAGTAGTAAGCGATGGTGGCTGAATGGATAAGGGACCGGCGTGCAAATCACGCGGTCCGAGATCGATCCCGACAGGCAGTACCAATGTGGATTCCACTATGTGGAATTTATATGTACTAGTCAACTGACTTACCATCTGCTAACGGTGAAGGAAAACATCGTGAGGAAGCCCACATACCCCAGAAGAAATTCTATGAGTATGTCTGATCCACCAACCCGCATTAGACCAGCGTGTGTGGATTATGGCCTAAAACCCTCTCAGCTCTCTAGTTAGAGGAGAGGAGACCCGAGCCCAGCTGTGGGACTAAATGGGTTGCTGATAATGATGATGATGATACTAGGCTGAATTCCCTCCACATTCTTTGGAGGAGACCCGTGCCTAACAGTGGGACTTTTGTGAATGATTAATTTCCCAGTATCAGCCCGTGGCTTGTTAGTAAAGGAAGATTCAATATTACACAATTATTAGTGTTAATTTATACGACACTCGATAGATATCTTCGCTCGAGTGGTTTGACACAAGTACGTTACTCGAAGCCTCATAATATATCATTGTATTATCGGCTTTTATGTTCAATAGTGTACTAGGAAAACATGGTGAGGAAACCCACCTTAGGATAAATTCTATGGGTCTGATCCACCAACTCACACTAGGCCAGCGTGTGTGGATTATGGCTAAACGAGAAGACTAGAGCCCAGCAGTGGGATATTAATGAGTGAGCCATTAAGTGACTAACACATTAGAAATCAATTTCTTTGACGACTTATTTATTTGACTTTGATTTATTAATTACGCAATTAAATACACACACTCATACACCTTACTCACACAGAACCGTAGACCTACAGATAGATATGTAAGCATATGAGTCAATTACTACTACTAATCCGAACTGTCTCTCGCTACAAATTGTTTTATTGTGTATGCATATTGTTACGCTACAATCCAGATCGAAATTATGTATCTTCTATTTTTATTATATTTCCGATTGTAATGTGTTTTGTGTACAAAAAAAATGAAAAAAAAAAAAAAAATTAGATTATAAGCCTTCCTGCCCATGGACCGTGGTATAGTTAGTAGAAAACTATAGAGGAATGACAACGTCGCAATTTAGTGTCATATTTCGTGGTTTTCGATTTTTATTTTTATTTGGAGCTTTTTTATATGTTATCAATACACTTTTTAGAATTACGTGAACGTGTATTAAAAAGTAAGTATCCGTAATGCTTACTATGAAAATAACGCTTAACAAGACTAAGTTCTAATGTGTTATTTGTATAAAAATAGAAATTTGCATTTAAACGCAATGATTTCGTATCTTTTAATAATAATAAAATAATATTCTACCACATTCAAACAGCGCCCTCTAGTCCCAAAGTAAATAATTATTTTTGCTTGTGTTATGGGTACTAAATAACTGATATACTACTTAAATACTTTTTTTTTTTTTTGTAAATACGTACATATTATAGATAAATTACACCCAGACACAGAACAAACCTTTATGCTCATCACACAAAGATTTGTCCTGGGTGGGGATCGAACCCACGACCTCCGGCTTAGCAGTCAGGGTTACTAACCACTAGACCAACAGGCCAGTCTTTTACACAATTTTCACCTAATTCTAAAAATTGTATAGAAAACATTTAAAAAAATAGATCCGATTAAATAATATATACTCGTATCATATTAAATAATATGACACTAAATTGCGACGTTTTACTTTCCTCTTTATGAATACTTTTAAAGAGTATGCATATGAAAAAGTCGAATACAATGGAGTAACCCACCCGGGTGATGAGAGTGCTGCCGTGGATCGAGAATAGTCAAATAAACTCAGACGAAATATAATTATATGAATTGGAAAAATGTATGATCTATTCATATTTTCCCACGGAACCCAATAATGAATATTCTCGGTCAAAATTTCGACTAATTAGCGTAAATAGCGCGAAGCGGACATCGTGTCGACTCGTCATATGCAAATGTATGCGTATGCGCGCCTTGCTGAAACGCTTCACTTCATTAACTCGGTATGAAGGCTTTAGTTTTGCGAAAATCTGCTACAACTTAAATGTAGCATAAAAAGTAAAAATGTTACACAAACAGACAGACGTCTAGTGACGATGAGAATGACATAATAATGCTTCTGAACGGATTTCAGTTGAAGCAGCTAATCATTTACGCAGATGTTATGAAAGTGCAAAGCTTCATCTAAATTGTTAGAGCAGTTTCTGGGATCTGAATCCTTTGCTGACAATTTTTTGGCTTTATATGAGGTGCATAAGTATCATGTGAACAAATGAACTAATTGAAAAAATGACTGATTACTTATTTATTTGCTCGGATGAAGACCAATTTTGATTTCATTTGCGTGTAAAATCCATGATAATATGACATCAATAGTTTATAAAGTTCATCAAAACAACGAAGGTCGTTTACGGAAGTTTTGCACAATTAAACAAGTATTACTTTCTTGATCGATAACTAGGTCGATATTTTGCAAATAATATCGATTAGAGCCTCGACCGAGATTTAATGGCGTCGCTGGGTCATGGGCTTGGTGTTAAAGGCCGCAGTGTTAAACATGGTATATTTGATAAGATGCCTCAGAGGCTTAAACATCGTTATGCATATTTGGGGTTCAACGTCAACTAGAATAGCCACAGAATTGGTATTTTTAATTAAAAAACGTCTGATTACGGTGGATAAAATTCGGCACAGATATAGCTGTAACATTCATGATCGTTAAAACTCCATCCCACAAAGGTAAAGGAAACTGTGAAGTGGATTTTGATATGTCGGCTATTGAAGTATTTGAAGTCCATGACGCGGAAAACATTTAAAGATTTTGGAGAAATTAGAACTGCTTTTTTAGAGCTAAGGCAAATATTGTCGAAAACTATTTAGATTTTTAGAACAATTAGAACATTCTAGAACAAAATAAGCAAGATTTATCAGCGAAAAAAGTGATACAACTTTTTGGTTAGATTTTAAGTTAGTATATCACACTTTAGATTTAGATGCTAGTAAATTTTTTATAAAGAATACTGTAATAAATATCAATAATCTAGTTCTTGACAATATTTTTTGGCCAGTGGTTGTCAGTCGAACGTGAAACATGTAACGAAAGGCGGTAGAGGCCACAATCAATTACAGTGATGATGGGTCGACAACCATGAAGCGAGACAAGGTGAAAAAAAACTACGTACAAGTTACTTGGCTATTTAAATTTGAGTATAACGCTACCGGGTGAAAAAGTAGATGGATTTTATGGATTGACGACCAGCAGAAGGCATCTAGGAGAGATTAGATGTCAAATTTTTGAATATCGCTACTGGTTGCAAAAGGAGATGCAAAAGAATCAATGAACGAGCCATTACGAACAACATCACCAGCTTGAAGACATCTGTAGCGTAGTATATGGTGGTGTAAGGCCCAAAACATACGACAGGGCAGCCACGGTCAGACGTGTGCGGTCTATTGGCCGCGCCGCGTCTCGTGGTATAGTAGGCTAAATCCCTCCACATTCCTGGAGGAGACCTGTGCCCAGCAATGGGACATTTATGAGTTGAAATGGTGATAAATGATGCTAATGATAGGAGAGTTAATAGTCCAGGATCGTCACTCCAAACAGAAGGGCACTGTGCAGATTAGATTATTTTGATGAAATTAAATGCGACAAATCTGGTTATCTCGTTGCGCAATTTGGCAAGATCTACAACCATAACGAGATAAGTGTCAGCTTATTTGATAACTACTTACATTCTTATTATAATTGAGATAAAAACCACTAAGTAAATCGTGTAATATATCTGATGTCATTGAAAGTTTGAAACACAGATCTTTTGTTACGATTACTGGTTAGTTAATTACTCATCGTCTGTGATTTGTTATTATATCTCAGATGTTTAATTTGTGTATTTATGTTATTAGATTAAATACTTTAGAATTGAATATAATGTTATGCACCTGATATGTAAGAAAAAACGACTAAAGAGCCACAAATGTACGTTAGAATTTCAATTGAAACGTAGTTAATATATTTATCAAATCAAATCTTTTATTCATCTAAATTTTGGTACGTAGGATCTTCCTAGTATTACAGTGTTCTTCAACATCTAATACAAAAACAAATAAAAAAATTACAGCTTTTTAGAGTAGGCATATGAAAATGGAATTAATGTAGGCCTATGTTCAGCAGTGGACTTCCTGCGGCTGATATGATGATGATGATGATGATGATATGAAAGTATGTACGTTACCTACTTATAACAAAAACGCACTTTGTAAAATTTTTGCCTATCTGTTTGGTGTTTGAGGTAAACTCGACGAATGAAATGATTTCGACGGAACTTCCACTGGCAGACAGCTACTGTCACAAGGAATAACTTAAGCTACTTTGATTTTGAAATAAATATGAGGGTTCCGTTTAAAATGCGAGGTTAATTCTCCACGTGAACGAAGTCGCGGCCACGGCTAGTTCTATAATAAAATTGTCGATTTGAAGCAAGTGTCTTTATACCCACAATATACAGTGCGGTTTTAATGCTAAATTGGCAAACTAAACCGCAAGACCACGCAAGACGTAAACACGTTATTTTGTTTAAGAGGGTTAATACATTTTCAAGTTGCTCGCAAATAGGTTTTTAAATCACGCACACAGAGCCGAAACATGCACACTTCTCTAATGCTGTGTGGTACAACAATATAGCGCGTACTAATGAGTTTGGTATTTTCTAACCTCGTATTTTGTTAAAGTTGGATAGGACAAAATTTCAAATTAAATAAATCAATAATTAATTGTTATTAATCGTATTGTATTCTATAACCAATTAAAATACAATTTTATTAGAAAGAAAGAAAAATACAATTAATTTTATATAAGACTAACAATTAATTTCTCAATAATAACTGCGGCTGATATGATGATGAATGTGACTATTTCAGGTCAAAGTGGTGAAAATGTCCGCCATCTTGAACTTAGTTGTTTTTGGGCTGATCGCCTCCAAAATCGATATCTGACAATCCCACTGATCACTGGGCATAGTTCTGAAGTCAAAATTGTAAAAATGCCCTCCATCTTGAATTTTGTTGTTTTTGGGCTGATTGATACCAAAATCGATATCTGACGATCCCATTGGTCACTGGGCATAGTTCTGAAATCAAAATTATAAAAATGCCCGCCATCTTGAACTTTGTTTTTTTTGGGCTAAGTGATACCAAAATCGATATCTGACGATCCCATTGGTCACTGGGCATAGTTCTGAAATCAAAATTGTAAAAATGCCCGCCATCTTGAACTTTGTTGTTTTTGGGCTGAGTGATACCATAATCGATATTTGACGATCCCATTGGTCACTTGGCATAGTTCTGAAGTCAAAATTGTAAAAATGCCCGCCATCTTGAAATTTGTTTTTTTTGGGCTAATTGACACCAAAATCGATATCTGACTATCCCATTGGTCACTGGGCATAGTTCTGAAATCAAAATTATAAAAATGCCCGCCATCTTGAACTTTGTTTTTTTTGGGCTAAGTGATACCAAAATCGATATCTGACGATCCCATTGGTCACTGGGCATAGTTCTGAAATCAAAATTATAAAAATGCCCGCCATCTTGAACTTTGTTTTTTTTGGGCTAAGTGATACCAAAATCGGTATCTGACGATCCCATTGGTCACTGGGCATAGTTCTGAAATCAAAATTATAAAAATGCCCGCCATCTTGAACTTTGTTGTTTTTGGGCTGATTGATACCAAAATCGATATCTGACGATCCCATTGGTCACTGGGCATAGTTCTGAAATCAAAATTATAAAAATGCCCGCCATCTTGAACTTTGTTTTTTTTGGGCTAAGTGATACCAAAATCGATATCTGACGATCCCATTGGTCACTGGGCATAGTTCTGAAATCAAAATTGTAAAAATGCCCGCCATCTTGAACTTTGTTGTTTTTGGGCTGAGTGATACCATAATCGATATTTGACGATCCCATTGGTCACTTGGCATAGTTCTGAAGTCAAAATTGTAAAAATGCCCGCCATCTTGAAATTTGTTTTTTTTGGGCTAATTGACACCAAAATCGATATCTGACTATCCCATTGGTCACTGGGCATAGTTCTGAAATCAAAATTATAAAAATGCCCGCCATCTTGAACTTTGTTTTTTTTGGGCTAAGTGATACCAAAATCGGTATCTGACGATCCCATTGGTCACTGGGCATAGTTCTGAAATCAAAATTATAAAAATGCCCGCCATCTTGAACTTTGTTTTTTTTGGGCTAAGTGATACCAAAATCGGTATCTGACGATCCCATTGGTCACTGGGCATAGTTCTGAAATCAAAATTATAAAAATGCCCGCCATCTTGAACTTTGTTGTTTTTGGGCTGATTGATACCAAAATCGATATCTGACGATCCCATTGGTCACTGGGCATAGTTCTGAAATCAAAATTGTAAAAATGCCCGCCATCTTGAACTTTGTTGTTTTTGGGCTGAGTGATACCATAATCGATATTTGACGATCCCATTGGTCACTTGGCATAGTTCTGAAGTCAAAATTGTAAAAATGCCCGCCATCTTGAAATTTGTTTTTTTTGGGCTAATTGACACCAAAATCGATATCTGACTATCCCATTGGTCACTGGGCATAGTTCTGAAATCAAAATTATAAAAATGCCCGCCATCTTGAACTTTGTTTTTTTTGGGCTAAGTGATACCAAAATCGGTATCTGACGATCCCATTGGTCACTGGGCATAGTTCTGAAATCAAAATTATAAAAATGCCCGCCATCTTGAACTTTGTTGTTTTTGGGCTGATTGATACCAAAATCGATATCTGACGATCCCATTGGTCACTGGGCATAGTTCTGAAATCAAAATTATAAAAATGCCCGCCATCTTGAACTTTGTTTTTTTTGGGCTAAGTGATACCAAAATCGATATCTGACGATCCCATTGGTCACTGGGCATAGTTCTGAAATCAAAATTATAAAAATGCCCGCCATCTTGAACTTTGTTGTTTTTGGGCTGAGTGATACCAAAATTGATATCTGACGATCCCATTCGTCACTGGGCATAGTTCTGAAGTCAAAATTGTGAAAATGCCCACCATCTTGAACTTTGTTGTTTTTGGGTTGATTGATACCAAAATCGATATCTGACTATCCCATTGGTCACTGGGCATAGTTCTGAAATCAAAATTATAAAAATGCCCGCCATCTTGAACTTTGTTTTTTTTGGGCTAAGTGATACCAAAATCGATATCTGACGATCCCATTGGTCACTGGGCATAGTTCTGAAATCAAAATTATAAAAATGCCCGCCATCTTGAACTTTGTTGTTTTTGGCTGAGTGGTACCAAAATCGATATCTGACTATCCCATTGGTCACCGGGCCTAGTTCTGAAGTCAAAATTGTAAAAATGCCCGCCATCTTGAACTTTGTTGTTTTTGGGCTGAATGATACCAAAATCGATATTTGACGATTCCATTGGTCACTGGGCATAGTTCTGAAGTCTAAATTGTAAAAATGCCCGCCATCTTGAACTTTGTTGTTTTCGGGCTGAGTAATAGCAAAATCGATATTTGACGATCCCATTGGTCACCGAGCATAGTTCTGAAGTCAAAATTCAAGTTCAAGATGACGGGCATTTTTACAAATTTTGACTACAGAACTATGCCCAGCAGATCAATGGGATAGTCAGATATCGATTTCGGTATCACTCAGCCCAAAAACAACAAAGTTCAAGACGGTGGGCATTTTTACAATTTTGACTTCAGTACTATGCCCGGTGACCAATGGGATCGTCAAATATCGATTTTGGTATCACTCAGCCCAAAAACAACAAAGTTCAAGATGGCGGGCATTTTTACAATTTTGGCGTCAGAATTATGCCCAGTGACCAATGGGATCATCAGATATCGATTTTGGTATCACTCAGCCCAAAAACAACAAAGTTCAAGATGGCAGGCATTTTTACAATTTTGACTTCAGAACTATGCCCAATGAGCTATGGGACAGTCAGATATCGATTATGGTATCACTCAGCCCAAAAACAACAAAGTTCAATATGGAGGGCATTTTTACAATTTTGGCTTTAGAATTATGCCCAGTGACTAATGGGATCGTCAGATATCGATTTTGGTATCACTCAGCCCAAAAACAACAAAGTTCAAGATGGCGGGCATTTTTACAATTTTGACTTCAGAACTATGCCCGGTGACCAATGGGATCGTCAAATATCGATTATGGTATCACTCAGCCCAAAAACAACAAAGTTCAAGATGGCGGGCATTTTTACAATTTTGACTTCATAACTATGCCCAGTGACCAATGGGATCGTCAAATATCGATTATGGTATCACTCAGCCCAAAAACAACAAAGTTCAAGATGGCGAGCATTTTTACAATTTTGACTTCAGAACTATGCCCAATGAGTAATGGGATAGTCAGATATCGATTTCGGTATCACTCAGCCCAAAAACAACAAAGTTCAAGATGGTGGGCGTTTTTACTATTTTGACTTCAGAACTATGCCCAGTGACCAATGGGATCGTCAAATAACGATTTTGGTGTCAATTAGCCCAAAAAAAACAAATTTCAAGATGGCGGGCATTTTTACAATTTTGACTTCAGAACTATGCCAAGTGACCAATGGGATCGTCAAATATCGATTATGGTATCACTCAGCCCAAAAACAACAAAGTTCAAGATGGCGAGCATTTTTACAATTTTGACTTCAGAACTATGCCCAATGAGTAATGGGATAGTCAGATATCGATTTCGGTATCACTCAGCCCAAAAACAACAAAGTTCAAGATGGTGGGCGTTTTTACTATTTTGACTTCAGAACTATGCCCAGTGACCAATGGGATCGTCAAATATCGATTTTGGTATCACTCAGCCCAAAAACAACAAAGTTCAAGATGGCGGGCATTTTTACAATTTTGACTTTAGAACTATGCCCAGTGACCAATGGGATCGTCAAATATCGATTTTGGTATCACTCAGCCCAAAAACAACAAAGTTCAAGATGGCGGTCATTTTATAATTTTGACTTCAGAACTATGCCAAGTGACCAATGGGATCGTCAGATATCGATTTTAGAGTTCATCAGCCCAAAAATAGCAAAGTTAATAATTTGATCTTTAATAAAAAAAAAATTCCTTATCAAAGTATCAACTGGTATTGAACTCTCTTGAAATATACAAATATTACGTAAACATCGGACCGGGAGCGCGGGAAGCAAAGCGTTACGTCCTCTCTCTAGAAGGCCTCAGCCGGTACTGATTTCTCACGGCCTGTGCGCCGAAATATAAGGCGTTTTTAGGCTCTTTTCAAAAATCATTTTAAAATATTTCTAAAGGGATTTCGAAAATATTATGGACATTTATAAATGACAACATCTTGCTTAATAATTAAATGTAAAAAAATCGACTTTTTAAATACATATAGTGTACCAAAATTCTAATCAAACTTGATCAAAGTTCAACGTTTTTAAAAATTTTAGTTCTTAAGTTTTAGTTATAAAAAAATGAATATTTCTAATATTTTTTCAATACACTAACTAAAGGACTATATGTAGACCTTAAAACAAGCTTTTTTTTCTATGCATTTCAATTACTTTAGTCCCTGGCGAATCTGAAAGTAGGCTTGTTTCGTAGAATTTCTTAAAACGCTGTGCGAAAGAACTGTTCTAACTAAAATACTAATAATAAATAGTCTGTTTTTCTTAATACACTTTTTAGACAAGAAAACTGTTGTCTATATATGCCAAAAATTACTTCGCTACATATAAAGACATATTCTGTAGCGAACGTGGAAATCTCGTGATTTCATGGATTTCTGTATGAACCCTCTTAAGAACTACACTGTAGGCTCTTGAGAAAATCTCGTTACGGAGTTCATTCAATTTCAATTAATATAAAATTAGTTGTTTCTTAAAAATATTTCAATAACATTGTTTGCTCATATACCTTGTTAACTTTAATGCATGTCGTGGCAACTTGTAATTGAAACAGCACTATTGCTTGAGCCACTTAGAACATTGTGTGATTCTTTTCAAAGTGTATGTTTTGTAAGTTGTCCTATTAATAAATAAATAAATAAATAAACAAATAAATTCCACATTTTTAGAGTTTTTGGGAGAAAATTTCTGTAAAACCGCGTGGTTATACTATTTAGGTTATAAAGTGTGGGAACGAACTCCCTGCCAATAGCGAGCAGTGTGATGATAGTTAATGGCAATAGGCGAGCCCATTATTAAATAGGCCCAAAGATAGCTGGCAAAATATGGGTATAGAGAACCTCTGCCTACCCCTTGGGGGTAAAAGGCGTGATGGTATATTGTTTGTTTTTATCGTATAGCTCACGAAATGCCGATACACGATGCGTGAGTGTGCGGTTAAAATTACGCCATTTGATTTGTAGTAGGTACCGTGTCGGGATACGGTTTAACTAAGTTACTGCGGCACAGCGTGAAAGTAATGCGATTTATTTACAAATGCGTATTTGTATTGTTTGATCTCCCGAACATTTTATATTTAAGTACATAGACCCTAAACTTAGGACACAGAACACATAAGTAACATACAAGTCCACCGAACTAAAGTGAGGCCAGGCAGAGTACCTGATGAGCTCAAGGACAATAATTATGAACGCTCGCAAAACTTATAGGGTTGTTCTTTATTTGGCCAATACTCAGCTCTTAGTAGACATAGCGTGATGTTTTAAAGCCTATGTTACTCAGTGATAATGTAGCTTTCTAAAGGCAAAAGAATTTTTGAAATCGGTCCAGCCGTTTTTAAGTTTACTCGTTACATACAAAAATACAAATCTTTCCTCTTTTTAATATTAGTATAGATACTACAGTTCGCTGTTCTTTTACTGAAAACGCTGTGCATGCTATGCTTTGCATGTTGCTTATATTGGCGAATACTTTGACATTCGGGCCGCATACGTATTGGTCGGTTAAATGTGCCTTATATTTCAAAAGAAAGAGATTTAGGCATATCTACGAATAGGGGTGGATAAATCGTGTTTAAGAATCTTTAGTGTTTATAATACCGATGCTTTTAAGTCACCATTAGATAATTGACCTTAGATAGGTCAAAGCTAAAAGGTATAATTTTACTCTCAAGTCTTCTAAACTTCGAGGTAATGATTGTGTTTAATGCATTTATTTCAACTAATTACGTTCTAACTATTAAGTAACTGCGCAACGTGCTATTAACTGTGACTGTAGTAACCTATTCTCACTACTTAGATGATATTTTTCATACAAAAATAGCTAGCTACTTCCAAACTAATATTTCACATACCCTTACTTTAAACGATCCGTATAGTATTTGTATCACTTCACAGGCGCCTCAATTAGATACGGTATTACTGTATTATCACTCGCGTATAGTTGAGTACACAACACTACTGAGATACAGTACGTCAGTCCGCGGATACAGTCTGAGAGGGACTGATTACCGTGTGCCATTATCGCGTAAAAAAAATACAAATAATGTTGTGATAATGTACAGGTGAGAAGTCAGTCAGTCGTCGTTTGACGGTACGGCTGGACGCACGCTTGACGGAAAAACGTCTAGAAACCGAAGTTTTTGTGTCAACTTCATGTAAATTTTGTCAGGAAACGAATATATCCATTTGAATTATTGATTTTATTTATGACGACTGTTTTAACTGCGTGTAGTCCGTTTTGTAAGTTGAAACCACTCTGAAAATTCCAAAAGTTCTGGGTTCCTATTCCAATGCCACATGGGATAAATTTTTGTGTGACAGAAACTTGTATCTGTGTATTGGTAAAGTTTTCTGTTACTAAATGATTTTAGAGTATGTCTGATCCTCCAACCCGCATTAGAGCAGCGTGGGTGGATTATGGCTTAAACCTTCTCAGCTCTCTAGATAGAGGAGAGGAGACCCTTGCCCAGCAGTGGGACATTAATGAGTTTTTATGATTACATATTATAATAGATTTTCTCTATACATATAATTATAGGTCGATTTCTTTCTTGTATTTTGCTCTATATTTGTTTGTTTATGTCATATGTATGTGGTTCTGATGCTCAATGCCATCGGCTATTGATATAAGTAACTTCACTGATATATTTACGTCTTGAGGATATAAATGTGATAATGAGAGTCTCGAGTGTTGATAATATTTCAGTTAATCAAGGTCATATAACTAAGATCATATATTTTGGTCTGTTTTTCTTATAGTACTGTCTTGTCAATGTGTCTGTGATAGCTCAAAGAAATGAACATAGAATGGCAAGAGGTTTTATCAAGAGAATTATATGACATTAATCATATGGTGAATTTTTTGTTCTGTTTAAAAAACTCGTCAAAATGCAGTATGTTATTGTATTGAATTGATTGAATTCAAATGCAACTAAAATCTATCTCTTCTAAATCTTTTTCAAAAGGAATAAAATGACATAACATCTTAGTTAATATTATAAATGCGAAAGTGAGCTTGTTTATTGGTTTGTTAAACTTACACGGCTAAACCACTGAACTGATCTTGCTTAAATTTGATATAAACAGTCTAGGACCTGAAGAAGGATATCTATCCGGGCGAGGTCGCGGGCATTCACCAAACATGCCCATTCATTTAAATTTATTTGGTTTTTGTAAGAACTACTTGACACAACATAACATAGTTTTCCTTTTAACTTAATGTTACAAACAAACTTACATTTTGAGGGCAAGTTACCTAAAATACGGAATGTGTATCTAGGTTATCACTTATCATTCTAGCCTAGTCAGCTGATTTTTAATCTAGAGTAAATAAAAATCATGTGAACTGGTATCTATTTCTATAAAACACATCGTAGGTAGGTAGGTAATAATAAAATAATAAAAAAAAAATGACCAAGCCACATATTATTATTTTGACTAAGGTGTAGCGTTAAGCCTTGTAGAGTAAGGGCGTAAGGCAGTCAGCTTGTGACCACGGCCGGTGTAACCTGCCCCTTGATTCTGAGCTGTCGGAATATTTTCGGCCAGAACTGTCAGTTTATTAAAGTTAAAAAACAGAATGTTTAAAAAATAGATGAATGTAGAAAAAAATCCTATATTAATCAGTTTTTAATTTTCTATACGGTAAAATAATTTCTAACACTTAATAACTTAAGCTGTAAAAATACGACGTTCTAAGATTCGAAAAAGTTTACGATCCGGGAGCAATCCGATGAGACAGAATCAGGGCCCAGG
The DNA here is from genome assembly GCA_905147015.1 of Laspeyria flexula. Lineage (NCBI taxonomy): Eukaryota > Metazoa > Arthropoda > Insecta > Lepidoptera > Erebidae > Laspeyria > Laspeyria flexula. The sequence goes on from LR989974.1 coordinate 2,570,133, forward strand.
TCGAAACGTCAAGCACTATAAGGTATGTAAATACCTAAATCATAATCGCGTAAATTCCCGTTTTAAATCAATAAATATTATCATGAAACGCGAAAGTTTAAAAGTAAATAAGGGCGTAAGCTGGGCTCTACATGAGATCTGATAACTTTTTAAGAATATATCTACACTTAGAATTAATTCTAGGGTATTTGGGTTTCCAAACGATGTTTTCCTTCACCGTTAGCAGATGGTGAGTCACTTGATTAACACATATAAATCCACAAAGTGAAATCCTTATTGGTACTGTCGGTCGAAATCGAACTGGGACCGCATGATTTGCATGCCGGTCACTTAAGCGCGCAACAGACGGCGCTTAATATATTAATAAAGAAAAATATGTATATATTACGGTATAGCAAGCTGCCATTCACGGTGGCTATACTTTAATATATATTTTTGCACTTATTAACTCAGTGGCATAATATATCGTGCTATATCTGTCGAAGTATTTTGGTGACGTAACAAAAATATAAGTTATCGCTGCGTCTGTGGACAGTAGCCGACTTGTATAGAAAATATATCATAATATACCATACGAGTAATATGAGTTATATTAATATATATTATACCGCAGTCTGTTGTGCCCTTTATCCATTCAGCTTCCATCACTTATATTAGACTATTAGTATGAATAGTTTAAATATATTATTTAAGTATATAGTAACAATAAAAACACGGTAAAATATACCTTATCTGCAACGCATTAAATTACAAGTATAATCAGTTTCGTAACATGATTAAAGAGATACGAAGTAAATCTGTGTTTTAAAGTGTAATTATTTGTATAAATAGTATTGTTTAGTTTCAAGGTCATAATGTTTATTTAAGTCTATAATTTAGTTTTTTAATTCTTTATTGTACTCAAGTTAAAATATAGAAAAATAATACAGTAAAAATAGTCGAGCTTAACTCGACTTTGAATATGTTGGGGCTTTTATCGACATAGACCACTAGCTGTTAACATCACTATGTGAATGGGAAAGGACCCTTTTTAAAGTCACTGTTTCGATTACCGGATAAAAACTACACCCACACTCTAAACCAATATATATAAATTACACAAATATTGGTCTCGAGTGGGAATTGATCCTACGTCACTCGGTACGTCAATATTAGTAGCAAGGCGACCACCTTAACCTTTACACCACGATGACGGTGTAATAAGGCTGTAAGTAAAATGTCAAACCTTACCCCAAAAATCCGTAAACTAACACTAAGTTACACAGGCAATGTTACGGTAATTATCCGTCCTTATCTGTCTCATGAATATTAACGTACAGCACAATAGTGCGGGCTATTTGTGGCCGCTCGCGTGCAGCGCAAGCGCAACCACACAGCTCACAAAAATAACCGCTGTTTATTTACTTATAAACTTTCACGTTGACTGATATCTATAATAAACTTTTGAACGTCACGCCATATTGCCTTGTACACTAAGCCAAGAAATTCAGTTTTAATATGTACCTAGTTATGAAACAATAGAAACTTTTAGAAATAAAAAATTCTAAAAGTTTTTTTCTTTTTCCTCTTTGTGTTGCAATCTGTCAAGAAGACATTCAGCAATATTTTATAATATAAAAGAAGCGGTATACGAGGTAAAATGTGCGATGACATTTATTATTATTGCTAAGTTGTTGTAAGGCTGTTGTAAGACTGTAAGAGCAAGTCTTGCTGTATTTGTAATTTTAGTTTCCGACCGCTGGGAAATATCTAAAAGTAAAGATTTCATATATTTATCTTTTATTTTTATGGACATGTTTTATGTCGGCTATAGCTGTCGTCGGCGCACAGGAAACTCTTGTCCTTGTCTTGTAATTCTAATACAGCTGACGTTGGCGTTCAAGAGGTTTATATTAAAGAGGTAATTTTTGTCAGTTTCAAAACTACGCATCCGATCTTCATGTTTCATAAAGAGATAATCTTGTACCTGGAGTACACATAGGAACAAGATATTTTTTACAGACACATCACGAGGACTAAGCTAGCAATATAATTTGTGACTTTAGATGTTGGGATTAACCTCCAAAACGACTGATAAAAAAAATCTTTTACCATAATAATAACGTTATAAGTGCGTTGTTATTAGTTAAACACCCCTCTATTTGCGTCGGGGGCAAAAATGGGAAAACACACTATCATGACGTTTTAGGGACAGGGACATAAATCTATTTGTGACAATAGCCAGTTGATTCGAGTCTGAGTGTACTTTGTATCCGATAATTGCTTGTTGTTTGTAAAAGTCCACAAGTGACACAGGGTTTGTTCCCTAGTGTGCGCGTTGTTTTTAAAACGAAGAAAAAATCAAACAAAGAGTACAGGAAAGTCTTCAGTGCCATCGAATATGTTTGTACGAAGTTACGTAGCTGATACTTCTTTAAGCTGTGGTATCGGTGTCACAGTGAAGCATTGAGGACCACTAAAGGATGTTACTACTAATTGTACTGTTAACATTATTAAGAAAAGAGGATTTTCACTTACTTTTGTTAGAATTAGGTACTCGTACTAAGATTAGTTCAAAAGATGATGAAATGGCTTATAGTAGAGTCATAACGGATGAGACAGGCAGAGATATGAAGCAAAGGAGACGTGGACTTCTGGGCCCAAAATGTAATACAATGTGATATGGCTTAAAAAATTGGTTATTTTTTTCTTATTAACATATTAAAAAATGAGCTCAATTGGCAATCTGGAAGTTGAGATATCTCAAATATAAAATTCTTAGTCCATTTTTATCGATTGTATCGACAATATTTACCGATTATCAAGTTATACTAAATTCAATAATTATTTTAAAATTATTAAAATAATTTTTAATTATTATTTAATTATTAAAATAATTTTAAACGTTAATTAAAATAATAAGTAACATTCGTAGGTAAAACTAATGCAATTAAAAGTATTTAAATTTTTTAATATCCATATTAACAAAATAAAATAGTATTACACTCAAATGCATAATAAAACAGTAATCGATTCAAGTATCGATTTATAAATAATTATTTATTGTATTTTTAATCTGTGTTTACAGATGACAGCGCCAAGACAGCGCGCAATCACACTATAAATATAATTACAGTACTCAAACTTCGCTCCCTCCTTGAAATAATTACCTACAGCCGCACGGTATATAAACTGGCGATGCCTACCTACAGTATTTTTATTTCCTTTATTTACTTGAGTTTCTTTCTTGTGTCAAGTGATTGTAAATTGGAACAAATAATATCCAAGTTGTGTTTTTTGATTAGTAAATGTAAAAACAGAACAAGTTTAACACTTATCATTATTTTTTTTTAATTTAACTTAAAATAATGTTGGCTATATTGACCACACTAAAATTGTATACCCAGTAGAGGCGCGTAGGTAAGACTCGCGTTCCAACCGTTTGTATGTTAAATTACTGTATATTATCTATTATGTGGCGCAATGAAATAAATAAGTCAATGTCATAATAAATTGTCATAAATTGTCGTGGGCCGTGGATGATGCCCTGTGTTTACGTATTTGCCAGAGCTTTGTTAGTACTCCAAAGACTTCTTTTTTTGCGAATTTCTGCTTCATTTGTACCATCTCTGCTGCTATACCGGACGTGGGAATCTCACATGTTCATTTGGATTGATATTTTTACTGAAAATCATAGATCACTTACTTTCACAAAATCTCATTTATCTCTTTTCTCAGATTGACCAAGAGTCCAAAAATTTCAAAAAGCATTTTATAATATGCCAGCTAATAATTAACATAATTTTCATCTCTTTACAATTTGGGCCCAAACATGTATGGTAAGGTATCAGTCTCCTTTCACGGCAAAACAAATGAATACCAATTTACGCAAGATATCATGAGCCGAGTCATCATTTTAACCCATAAATGTCCTACTGCTGGACACTGATCTCCTCCGAAGAATGTGAAGGGAATTTAGCCTACTATACCACGCTGGCCAAACGAGTTGGTATAGGGTTTGTTTCGAATTTTCCTTTTCTCGCAGTGTTTTTGTTTGCATGCTTTTGGCTACGCATAAGGTTACTTCTTTAGTCACCCGACGGGACCGGGACCGGACCCGACGACCCAACCCACGGGTTGAGATGGGGTAGTGACATTATATATTCTTAATCCGTCACTACAAGGTAATATCAATGACAAAAACTACGCAAACAAAGTCTAGATATATAAATATGTCTGAATTCCAAAATTGATTTATAGAAATACGTAGACAGCTAAAATAAATGGGAGGTCTTGAGAATTTCAGAATTCTATCTCTTTGTTGTTGCTTTTGGAATATAAAATACAAAGTAATTATAAACTTTGTTAAACATAAATGAAATATACTTAATTAAATCAAGCGGTGGCAAACAAGCATACGGCCAAATAGTTACCGAAGCCTGGTTAGCTATTACGTAAATTCTATTATATAAACTAATATTAAGTAAAATTATATATAATTCATTATGGTAAGAAGAACAAGAGATGAAATTTCTTTCAAATGTTCAGATATTATCTGAAAGAAAATTGATGGTTCAGTGAACAATGATAAAATAGAAATTCAGCCTATTGCCATTAACCGGGTACATAAGTTTTCTAAACTCTCTGGGTTGATTCTAAGAATTTCAAGACACAAAAACCCAATATAATTTTTGACCGTCCTGGGAATCGCACCCGGCAGCCGTCGTATACACTTTCCGCTGCGCCACCGAGTATAAAATAATAAAAGGTTGTCCATTTTCACTTCCACCTACCCGCAGTGGCGTGCCTAGGGTTTAAGGATAAGGCAAGCCCGTTATACCTACCTACCTATGCTTTTTAACCGACTACTCCAGAATAGGCAGAAGGCTATTTTTGTACTTAAATATAATAAAATGAAAAGTAAACAAACCTGACTGCGCTGGAAAGGCGATGGGTGTAATGTTTTTTTATGGATTTTGTTCAATTTCTCTTACATGTTGATAGAGGGTCGCGCCGCGCGCCGCGCCGCCCCGCCAAAGCTCAGTGAAGGTACCTATGCTAGTGCTTGATTGAATATACCTAATAAACAATCAGCATTGCATACATGCATACCTTCGGTGGCTTTGAAAAAAGCCCTTTGGTTTCCTTGAGTAAACGAAGATAGCTAAGTAAGTAGGTAGTTGACCCTTGCCTGACTATACGAAGACCTATAAGACTACCTATTATTTATATTCTAAATTGACTCGTCTGTCTTTCTTGAGAAATGACTTAATTACGTAAGAATAAAATGTTGGTAAACGTTTTAATTCTGCCAACAACTGCTTTTCAATAGCTATCATTGATATTATTTCTTAGATAAGTATGAATAGGTACGTTTAAAGAGATAAAAATGCGCGTTCAGCGAAGAACTACATAGCCGTAATAGTTACAACAAGATATGTTAACTTTATAAACTCGGGCAAGGCAACTTCGAGGTTATTCTCATTAATAAAATCAAATATAAACAAAGAACAAAGTTCAAAAATTTTACCTTTTCTTCGCCCATCAAAAGTTGAACACATTTTAATCCTCACAAGGAACAATAATTATTACTTGCATTGTTGTATGTCACTAAATACAAAAGAATCACTTTAAAATCTTACAATTAACAATTTTTAAAGTAAGTAAACATTAACCAAAACTTTTCGTCCTGTCAAACAAATGAACTGAGTGAAGTTAGTAGACGCGAGTACGCATGCGCGGCCGCGGCATTTCACTTCCATAGTCGACAACTTCATACATAAAGCCCGGCTTATAATTTCATACTGATTGATATATAAATTAACCTAGTTATATTTCAATAATCGACAGTTTCTCTATAGGTTAGAAAGAGAGATCCGACGGTGGTCAAAAGCCTCATAACAAGCCAGTGCGGGTGAGCGAGATAGAAAAAAAAGTTGTTGCGCTCAGCGCGCGCCTCTCTAACTCTCGTTCTCGCTTGATGCTTCATCAGTCACCGAGTCAAATGACATGTACTCTGTGCACCGAGTCACTGCTCTCGCTCGCGCTTGGAAATAAGCGCGCGAATTTTAAAATAGATAATGGTTTGAATTAGATATTTTTGATCGAGCATTTTAGTAGGGCAAGCCGGGCTTTTGGGCTTGTATGAACGTACCGCCACTGCCTACCCGACTGATGTAACAATAAGTGAAATTCAACAAAATAAGTATATATTTATTAAAGTAAATAAAAGAATCATGAAACATCGTGTTGGTAGTGGTTAGCGGGCACTCGTACAAGTATCGTGTGCCGTCAATTTGTAAGTCGTGTGTCACACGTGAGGAAATCAAGGATTCGGGTTGAGGCTGGCATGTACCGATAATTGGATAATTTTGGGTGACATATTTAGACAGCGTTCGTATAAATTGAGATGCCCTACTGTACTGGGTACTAAATTTCAATTCCAAATGATTAAAATTATACATACATATAGATCACGCCTCTTTAACAGAGGGGCAGGCAGAGACTATTTCCTTCCACCTGCTACTATTCTGCCATACATCTTTCGCTTCTTCAACATTCATCAATCTTTTCATACATTTTCGCCGGTTTAGGGTAGGTACCTACTACTGACCTGTCTTTTCTTTAGAAAAAAAAATATCACATAGTATTAGGGTTCTGTACCAAAAAGAAAAAGAAACCCCTATAGTCTTGCTCTGTCTATCGATAGACGTCATCACATTGTTATAACTCGAAATCTACGTATGCCAACGACATGAATTTTGAAAGAGTTTTTCGAAAATTTTAAATTCTTACATCAAGTGGGGTATCAAATGAAAGGGCTTTGTTTCCGCATTCTAAAAACCTATTTCTATTTACTTTAACACACCGCAGTTTTTGATTTAGGATTACAAACATAAAAAAAACACCAAAGTCAAAGTCAAATCTTTTTATTTCATTTGGATCACATACATGATACTTATGAACGTCATACAAAGCCAGAAAAAGTGTCAGTAAATTTGCCGACGGCCAGTTCACTGACAAGGTCGAGCTCTGAGAAGAACTTGGCAAGAAACTTAGGCCACTCTTTTCAATCGCCATAGTTGTTACAATTTTAATTGGTTACAGTTTGAAATATCACAAAAAGTACAGAACCAAAACACCATACTCAAAAACCAAAACGTTAACGTTAAAAAGTTATTTATACTGTTTTTTTAAGGAAATACATATGAATTACAATAAAATTACAATAAATTATCACTAGCGCAATTTTTGATGACCGGCTGTCAAAGTTCACCATCCCCCCCCTCAACGGAACATAAAGTTCAGTTACATAAAGCCAACTTCTGAAATTTTCCTTTCATAATATACATCGAGATATTATGTCGGGAAATAAAAAAAAACGGTAGAAAAAAAAACATGTGTTAGTAAAATAACATAGAAGACATTATCTCTGTTCCACCGTACATAGTACAGCGATACCTGCCATATCAATCAGATAAGCCATCCTCAGTTAAACCTTAACAATGAAGTAATTTTCCATATTTTTATCAATTATCATAACCATTGTCAGTCAACAAGCGACTGCGGACAGTGTAATCTGGTTAAATTTAGATAAATACGTTGTTTGTATTTAATACCTTATAACACGAAAGTTTGAAGTTAAATAAAGTACAGTTGGGATATAAAATCATCTGAAAGAAAGAAGAAAAAATCTGAAGAAAATACTTTTATTTTATCTCCCACAAAACTTAAACAAATAAACTATGCTACATAAAATCTAAATAGGCAGGTATATAATATAGCTTAATAACAAGGGAATATAATTTAAAAAATTTAATAACCCGACTGCAAAAAATCAACAGAGAGCAACGCACAAAAATACCGTAAAATTATTGTAATATTATTATACCTGATTAAATTTAAATACATAACATACCTATGTATATATTTGTAATCTCCATTTGATTCCCTTTATTTTGATACACTACTCGATAGGTTTGGTTAAAAAAAATTGAACTTCTTACAATATGGCGTCAAAAGCCCGCCGTTTAAGTCTTTTTATTCTTAAAACCTATCTAAGGACACTTGGGTTTTCTAGACGAATCTAACGATATCCTAATTGTCAAAATCCATCCAGCCGTTTGGAAGATTCGTGGGAATAAAGAAATTTACAAACATACAAGATACGCGCGAAAACAATACCCATCCTGACAGTCGGGTAAAAACTAGGTACAAAAAATTAAAATTAATTTTAGTGAGGACAAAACTGGCCATAGCTCAGCGTATATGCTGTTTAGCTAAGTAAACATCTGAATGTACATATCTCATTTAAACGAGCAATTATTTTATTTTAGGAAACAAAATTTGCAAATATATTTATATAGGTAAATAATGCAGAATACATACTTAATCTATCTATATTTTGAATTTCCCAAGGCTGATTAAAATATCGCTGCTAACAAATATAGGTCTCTACATCCATTTAATATATTTTTTGCTATAACTATAAAGATAAAATAACCTTTTAAATGTAGTCACGTTATATCACTAAGATGTAAAACAGTATCTCACGGTACTATTGTGATTTCTACTGTGTTGTAAGCATGTGTGAATGCACGATGTTGCGGTCAAAACATGTTATAAGGGTTTACGTAAAATGTTTATCAGTGTTACGCGCATACTGTTATTGGAGAAATGCCAGAAAATTAAGCAATATATCTTTTTTATTTTAGCACAGCATAATGGCTTGTTTTGTTCAGAAGAAAACCAAAAGAGAAGCCCATATTACATTGGCAGCTGACAGGATACCAAAACACTATGTCAGCTGCTAATACCATTTTAACCCGCAATGCAAGGGCAAAAAACTCCATATGATTTGATGATGCGACCCGGCAATTGAAACCAACAGTAGCACACTCTTTCTACGCCATCGAAACCGACATTACACATGTAAAATTAAAACCTTAATGTTTTAGTTAAATATCACAATCAAAATTTATTTTCGATGCAAACATCTAAATTACAAAGTACCAGACCGGTAGTTGCTATTGTATATTTAAATAGGTTTCTTTGACTTTTACAAACAAACCATATACCTTTATGGGATATTATCAAGAGTATCTATTTATGGACTGTCAAATATTGGTCCTAACTATATGTTGAGCCCACAATATTCTTTTCAGCAATCTTTAACTCCGACCACTAAACAATTGAATTAAAAACTATGTAAAAATTTCTTACTCTTTTCTAGTAACTTTTCTGCTATCAGGGTATTTTCAGAAAATACCGATTCGTCACTGATTCAGTGACATACAACAATATGTGTTACACGAAGCTATAAATGACAATGTTCCTCACCAATACATATATTATGTTTGTTTTGCCTTCGAAGAAGTCACACAGATTGGATCAAGGTTTTTTATTTATTGAGGATAATATATTATATTTTTGATCCGAATGCACAATAATTAACTTATTACATCATAAGCTTTCATTGGCATTAACTTTTCCATAAATTGATCACGTGCAATTTTTGTAAAGTCACTTTCATGAAAGCAGACCATCCCGGATTGACCTACGTACGTGTGTACGTACTTACATAGGCTGTTCGCTGCCTTGAATAGTCTTACATGTAAATGGAATGACATAGAAATTAGGTCACGTCTATGTCCAGTAGTGGGCGTCATTGGGCTGATATAATGATCAGCAGCTGCACCCATATGACCATAGATTTTTTTTTTACCACGACGCGACGCGCGACGGTGGCAAACAGACGTACGGCCCGCCTGATGGTAAGCGGTTACCATAGCCTATGAGCGTCTGCAACACCAGGGGCATCACGAGCGCGTTGCCGACTCATAAGAAACCTATTCACTCCTTTTTTGAAGAACCCCATACTGTATTCCTATCAGTCTAGAGTGAAAAATGTGCAACTATTTAAGAATGACAGAAATAGAGAACGAATCAGACTTCGCGTCATGACAACACTACTTACTTACTACAATTCAGTTTGTATTTATTATTCACTATTACTATTAACAATGACTTTTACTATCTCAATAATTTATTGTAGTAGTATTGTAATGACAGTATACCTATCTGTGTTTGGCGAGGCAACGTTAGTAGTTAAATAAAGACAGGTGGGGCAAAACCTATCTCTGTTGTGTGGGTGGGGCAGTGGTTTTCGAATCGAAAAGCTCAACTTTAAAAGGATCTAGATTTAAAGGACCTACCATTTTTATACCGCTGGAGTCCCTACACTAAATCACCAAAAAAATTATTACACTTTCAGAATTGTCTTATTACTCATTATAAATTTCCTATATATCACAGGATTAAGAATACATACTCGTAATGTCACTATTCCATTTAATCCGTGTAGTGACGGATTATGAATATATAATGTCATCCCATTGCAACCCACGTGGGTGTCTTAAGGGCGACTAAGGGAGTAACCTTATGCATAAGGTCACGAAAATTCGAAACAAACCCTATACCAACCTGTCTGGCCAGCGTGGTATCGTAGGCTAAATTCCCTCCACATTTTTTGGAGGAGACCTTTGCCCAGCAGTGGGACGTTTATAGGTTGAAAAATCTCTTTTTAAGATGTGTACGGATAGTTATAAAAATGACGTATATTAACTATAGTATAGTATAGTAACAGGTACCTTGTTATCTTATCTTACGTTAGCAGCTTGCCGTCATTCATCATGGTGACAACTTGTCAAGGTATTGTGTTACTGGGCTCCTCCTAGTAACAGGAGAATGTTTCTAACATTACTTTAATATAAGTAAATAGGTACAATGTTATCCTATATATTAAGTACTTGCTGTAAGTATGTACCTATATAGAAAAATATTGTTAATTTGAATAGTAGGAAGATAATATTGACAATCTTAGGGCCTACTCAGTATTTCAAGTCTTACCTACCACAGCCACCAGTCTCTTATAAAGGAAATTATGTTAAGATTTATAGGTAAAAACTGTGTTATCATAGTGTTTGTGAGAAAGAAAGAAATAAATACTTATTATACTCAGAATCCCGACATACAAAGTTTCGAAAATTTGTTTCAAGTCCGGGTCGGTTCAGTGTATCCTTATTATATATACTTCTTTACAATACTAATAAACATATTATTAGTATTGTAAAATTGACTTCGTCCAGCCAGGGGGCCAAGTCTGCTAACACAATCGTAAGCCGATGGTCTCATTCGATAGCTGTGATTGGCTTACTAAGTAAATCGCGCCAATTTGCCGTCCTGTGATTGGCCCATCGGTCTGCTATCGACGTGTGTAAATTAACCGAATCGATCACCAGTTCATTACCATAAGCAATACTAATACCAATAAATATTACGTCAGATGACGTAGGACAATTTGAACAAGTCGCGTTTGAAATAAGGAAACTGTCTTTAAGACGCGAACTGATTCGGTCCAAGGTCTTCTGAACAATAACCCATACATCATTGCCATAGCACACATGTGTGGTCTTCTAACTTCAATATGTTCATTCATTTTGTCTGTCTGTCTGTCAACAGTGTCAGGCACAGTAGGACTACAGAAAAGCTGATTTATATTGAACTGTCTACGATTGATAATTTCATATAGGCTCTTTATAAGTTTACAGAGAAATTCATTTGATTTCTAGCAACGCGCCGATTGATACTCATAATGGTGGCGCCGTAAGCGGTAGGCGCCTTAAGCGGACAATTTTTCCGTTATCATAGAGTAATAGGAATCGAACAACGATAAACGGAGATATAAAGACTGATGTATAGAATATTCTCGAAGTTAAGCAAACAACATTTGTATGAAAGGTACAGATGAAACGCAACACAAGATAGCTGTTGCGATACTTGGATTGTCAACTGCGCCGTTACTGTGGCCAATAAACCACAGAAGCGTTCATTGTCGAACTAAGAAACCTGTCACACAGAAAGCTGCGTTTATCTATATCTACATAATATATATAAAGATCACACCTCTTTCCCAACAGGGGCTAGGCAGAGACTATTTCCTTCCATTTGCTACGATTCTGACATACATCTTTGACTTCTTCAAAATTCATCAGTCTTTTCATGCAGTCTTTTTTTACAGTTATGTAACATTCTTCTATACAGCGTCTATCCATTTATATTTAGCGTAACGTGGCCGCACAGACGCAGACAGACAAGTGCTGTCAAATTCTACATGTTCAATGTCTGTAGATAATAAACGCAATGAACGCGTTAATGCGTTTCTGCGTTCGCTGTGTTGTCCGCTTCGGTCAACCAGTACCTACAACGTAAACGTAATATATCACAAGGAACGCAGAAAGTGAACTAAGGACGCATGTACGCGTTGTGTGTGACAGGTCCCTAAAAATCCCAACACTAAAGTTCCAAACAGAAAGAGATTACCAATTTTTATAACTGGTTACCTATCTCCTATCTTCATTTTTATTTTGATCCAAAAACGTATTGAAGTCATAGTGTGCCATCGACATCAGAGATAGTTATTACTTCTAACAATCGTAGTATTTTAATAGGTACATCATTGTAGTAATGAATCTCAAACATGAAATCAATTATTTATTATTTATTTATTAAGATGCACAAAACACATTACAATCGTAAATACAGTAAAATATTAAAAACAGAAGAATACAGAGCTGGATTGCAAAGTAAATATATGTGCATACAGTGACAATATTATTTATATTACTTAGTGCTATGTATATGTTAAATTATCTATAAGGACTGTCTTGACATTACATTTTTTTTTTTATAAATTAATAAATGATAAATTAATAAATGATAAATTAATGAAAATAAATTAATAAATTAATAATGAATTCTGAAGCTTCGTATGAAATCACTTGTCGTTTTTATATATTTGACTGGCCTGTTGGTCTAGTGGTTAGTGACCCTGACTGCGACGCCAGAGGTCGTGGGTTCGATCCCCACCCAGGACAAATCTTTGTGTGATGAGCATAAAGGTTTGTTCTGTGTCTGGATGTAATTTATCTATATTAATTATGTATTTACAAAAAAAAATGTATTTAAGTAGTATATCAGTTGTTTAGTACCCATAACACAAGCAAATATAATTGCTTAATTTGGGACTAGATGGGGATGTGTGAATGTGGAAGAATATTATTATTATTTTATATATAATAATATTCGTCATAGTAATCTGAATCGATTTCAGTACGAATGAACTTGTTCAGAACGGCCTTAGGCCCGATTACTTAAATCGATCTATTGGATAAGGAGTCTTCAACCGTTTCGATACACAGCCTTGACTAGAATAAGGCTACAAAAATAAGAACAAACAGATTTAACAGCCCATCCTTGACTATTGAAATGAAAGACTGAAAATTATAAAAAGTTTGAGGTCGTGTCGACCTTAGCAAAACAATTATTTGTAAAAACAGCTACTTATCGCTCCATTTACGGCTTATTGTTTACATTCGGAGATCTGTTTCCGTGTCGATTAGACAATATGCCTAACGACACAATGATACCACATAGAATCACAAAAACTTAAGTAACAAAAGTCGGTTGGAAAGTATTTTAGACCCGATTATGTCCGAATTTATACACAGCCAAGTTGACAGCAGGTAAGTTGGTTTTTGGTTGGAGTAACGTGATCTTCCATAAAAAGATGAAATATTTAGAGCTCTATATTTTTGTAATTTCTTGGATATTGAAAGTAAATATTTTTGTTTTTGTTTTTCACCGAACTTACAATGAAAAATTAAGATGACTAAAGAACGATAGGTTACCATACAATGAATTAGAATTACAAGTATTAGAAGAAAAAATATATACATACTAAGGATCGTATGAAATACGAATAGTTTATAATTATGAGAAATCATTCAAAACGTCCATGTTTATTCCACGATATGTTTAAAGGTTTCAATAACAAGGTATTTTATTTAAAAACATAGTAGATAGTTGTATTTCAGGCATTTTATACATATTAGAAAGTATAATTAATAGATAAGTAGGTACATACGTTAAAGGCGACAAAACGATTAGAAACAGAATGGAAGGGAACCATTATAGCGTAACTAATTTACCCGTTAACAATGCCAAGGTTATGTTCGAACTATTTAGTATTCTAGGCACGAACGTCTGCATAAATTATATTAATTTAGATGTATCTTTCAAAAACAATCACTTAGTTCACCTCTGCGATGTACAAGATCAAACCGAATATAATCTAGTAAGATGGCTTACAATTTACATTTAGAAACGTTTTTGTACGCCATTTTTATTTGAATCATTAATGAAACTTAGCTTCAGTTTTCGTAGAACAATCCTTAGAAAGTATCATCATTATCATTACAACCCATAAACGGCCCACTGCTGGGCACGGGTCTCCTTCAAAGAATGTGGAGGGAATTTAGCCTACTATACCACGCTGGCTAGTCGCATAGGCGGGATGGTATAGGGTTTTGTTTCGAATTTTCCTATTCCCGCAGTGCTATTGTCTGCTTAAAGTTACTCCCTTAGTCGCCTTTACGACACCCAAGGGTTGAGATGGGGTGGTGACATTATGTATTCTTCATCCGTCACTACACGGACCACAAATAATATCTTCACAAAGTATATCCAAACTTATTAGAACTATCTATGAGTTAAAAACATTTTCGTCATCTAACGAACACAAGATGGCGAGATGAGTCCGAGGACCGAACAGTGTGGAAGTCATGGGCCTCCCATGACTTCTTATCCTTATGGTGGGATGGTACAGGCTAACTGTAACGAACACATATGTATAAAGAGATCAAAGACCTCAAAGATCAAATTCCTTGATGGGTAGGTAGGGGTGTAAATACACCTATGTATGTATGTATGTATGTATTTATACCATATATAAATACACCCACCTGGCTTATTGTAGCAAAATATTATAAAATAAAGTTAAATTAGATCTTATAAACTACGCAACGGATTTTGATGCGGTTTCTATCAATAGATAGAGTGATTTATGAAGAAGATTTTTAGGTTTATAATTTTATTATCTATATACAATGAGTGCGAAACCACGGACGGAATTCATCTAGTAATTCATAATTATTTAATTTAAATCTGGAAAATCCGTATGTAAGTATAAGAAGATACTTTAGAAAGATATAATTTGTAAAAAAGTCACTTTGATAGTCACTTTTTTAACAATCGTGGCACAAAACCAGAACTGACTGTAAATATGTACAAAGCCTTGATTTTTCCTTTAACGATATCTTTCTGTCGGCTCTCTTTAATTAAACGTGTAAAACTATAACCGCTTACATTCTTTTTTTCTTAATGAATTAATTAATTAAATGCGTTCCTTTTTCATTCAAGAGTATTTAAGTGGCAAACAAGAATACGGCCTACTAGATGATAAACAGCTTGTACGCTTTCACGGATAAAGTGCTGAATAAAAATGAATTTATAATAATTTTGACGAGATTTTTTTTCATAATTTTAGAGATTTCTATTGTTAAATGTGTTAATTCATTTATTAATTTTCAAAAATCTGAAAAGCGTTATCTAAATCGACGAATCGAATGTCAAGTTGACCCTCTGAGGCATGGCTTAGGCTAGCTACTTTTTATAGACATCTTAGTGTACGTTTACATATATCGGCTCGAAGAGCAGAGCAAATTTGTATAGTATTCAAAATAAAGCTAGAAATACGGTATATTATTAATTGCATATAATAATTATAAGCGAAAGCGCTGGCGAGACGATCTGGACTCATTTGACAAGGACTGGAGGATCAAAACATCCAATAGAAAAGAATGGGAGAGCTTGGGGGAGACCTTTACCCAGCAGTGGGACAACACAGGTTGAATAAAAAAAAATATTTAAAAAGAATTCTTAAGCTTTTTTGTCAAATATAAAATAAGTTGATCATGAGTAATCATGACATAACACAATGGCTTAAAGTTTAAATTTGAAACGCATACTTACGAGACGGCGAAGTCACGGTTAGATATCGATCATCATAATATATCAGACGTAGGACGTCCACTGTTGGACACAGGCCAAACATTTAGCAATAAGAGATTACTAAATGTTTGGCCTTTGGAAGGTCCAAAATTAATAAGAAATAATTTCTTCTTACAAATTCAGTTAGGGTTCAGGAGGGAGCGTAGAGATTCGCCAAAAAGCGATGCAACATCAATTCAGTCACAAAATCGCCGTAGCAAGTGTGTCAGGGCCTTAATAGTACATTAAACTTGTTAAGCTATTCTCAAGCTTTCTCTGAGAAGACTATGCAAAACTTGAGAAACAAGTACCCTATAAATCGATATCAAAATCTAATTGTGCGCGAACAGCTGCCGTTGCGCAAGTGATCGCCAAATCGGGGACACTATTATTCCGAAGGTTGTCGAAAGTGAAGTCATTTGTCGTTCTGTCGCGTTGTATGTTACCGACGGTAGTGACGGCACCAAACTTGTCATGGGCGACAGGTTGTACACTCAACAACAAAAGCATCAGAAAGTACCAGTAGGTGTGATCAATCACGAATAGTCCAGAAAATAATAATATTAATAATTTATTTATTTCACCAAATTACATACATAAATTCATAATTATAAACATAATGAACACTGTTTGGTCTAATTTTAGATAAGGATGAGTTCGCAACTGGCTATTAAATCTCTGTAATAAATGCGAAGAATGCCTCATTGTTGGTAAGTGTGGACGACTGCTGCCCAAGATGTCCCGAGTTCGATCCCGGGGTCGGGCAAAAATGGTATTGTTTCTTTAACCACTTTCACTGCCTCGGTGTGTATGGTTGCAGTTTCTGAGGTGAAACCGAAAAGGTAGGTACAAATATTTGTGTGACTTGCAAAATTAAATGTTTATTTCGAGGTTTGGATGTTTTCCATATATAGAA
Source organism: Laspeyria flexula (assembly GCA_905147015.1). Lineage (NCBI taxonomy): Eukaryota > Metazoa > Arthropoda > Insecta > Lepidoptera > Erebidae > Laspeyria > Laspeyria flexula. The sequence goes on from LR989974.1 coordinate 2,586,976, forward strand.
ATATATATGTATAGTCATCAGTTTCTAGATCTCATGATACAAGCCTATATTGGCTTAATTTGGGCTAGATGGCGCTGTCAAGAAATTAAAATATAACAAAAAAGAAAATTAATTCTCTTGCCTTAGTTCAGAAATAAAATAGATAAATATTTATACGTAAAATTAACAATAATATCTGCGGACTAATTATCACAAAAAAAGTGAAGAAAAAATCTTCTTTGTCTCACGTAGGTGAAATTACTTGTGTTCTTGACGATACCTCAAGCGGTTTCTTTGAATATATTTCTAAAGCACTTGTGAGTTGTAATAGACAGAGTAAGTTCAATGTTGCGTATGACTGAACCAATTTTCTCGTTGACCTCTTGAACAAGGGGAATGGATTCATCGAGAAGTACTTACTTTGTTATTGTAATCATTTTGATTCCGATCGTAAGTGTGTGGTATAGTTCGGTGGAACATATTGCAACCTCACAGGATTTTCAAAAAAAAATGTTATATTTTTCTTTTGCCATCCCACAAGGCAATGCTTTCAGCCTGTGGAACGTTTCCGCTGAACAGCAGCAGTGATGCGAGGGTATTTTACGACCTTTTTAATTCCATTTTTTGGGTTCCGTACCAAAAAGGTATAAAAGGAACCTTTATGGTCTCGCTTTGTCTGACTGTCACAGTGTTACATTTCGAAATCTACTTATGGTATCCACATGAAACTAGGAATAATTTTAAATAATGCTGATCCAACACTAATCACATTAAAAAATATTGGAAATTGTTTTTATTTTCTTGTCTCTATTTATCTTTTTTTATTTTATAGCCTTCTTCGACAGTTGGGTCAGTTTCATTCGGACCAGTAATTCCTAAGATTTGCGCGTTCAACAAAATGAACAAACTAACTTTTCGGCGTTTTATATTATTATAATAATACTATTCTACCACATTCACACAGCGCCATCTAGTCCCAAAGTAAGCAATTATATTTGCTTGTGTTATGGGTACTAAACAACTGATATACTACTTAAATACTTTTTTTTTTTTTTTTAAATATACATATTATAGATAAATTACACCCAGACACAGAACAAACCTTTATGCTCATCACACAAAGATTTGTCCTGGGTGGGGATCGAACCCACGACCTCCGACTTAGCAGTCAGGGTCACTAACCAACCACTAGACCAACAGGTCAGTTCATTATATATAAAAATCAAAAACATAGTCCAGGAGCTGTGGAAAAATATATATCTATATATCTGCTGATAGAAGCTTATCCTTACATGATTAAAGCAAAAGAAACAATGTTTTTGTTTGTTTGTTTGTAACACTTACGCCTTGAACACTACAAATCTTAATGAAAGAAATAGAGACAGTGTATGAGCTTGAAAAGGACAAAAGTTACTTTTCATAAACAAACCAAACGCAGTCGCGAAGAAATTATATTTAATAGTGACGTAATAATCCTGAATGGCGGTTACTTATAACTTTTATAAGTTATTGAATCAAACCTTCACCTTAAAGAAACCGGGCCAGTCATTGTCGCACGCGCATTGCGCCGAGCCGCTAAGTGCACACCACATGCACTTGCAATGGAAAAGAGTTATAAAATGAAAAACGGCATTAGACAATTTTGAACCTTATCCTTAATTTTCAAGATATATAATGCCGGCCAAGCAAATCAACCTATGCCTGTTATAAATTGTCAGTGCGACATGATTTGTGCAATCAGTGGCGCGTGCGTTTTATTATCAATTACGATACGAAATACAGATTATGTAGTATTAAATAAGGATTTTATAAAGACATGCATCGGTAAATAAAGATTAGATGATGATGAAGATGTGGGTAATGATCTTGATGAATTACCAAGGTTTATTAGACAATAAATCGCTGTGGCGGAAATTAGGTGAGTCCTATCTCCAGCAGTGAACGTCATTTAGCTGATATGTTGATAATAATTGGACAATAATTAAGATAATATTTGATTTATTTTGATAAGATGGCGCCTTACCTTGACTGTTGTAATTCTCACACAAACATATTGCTCAAATACCGAAAGGTTTCCGCGAAAATTCCCTATACTAAGGTATATAAGGTACTATATAAGGTAAGTACTTACTAACCCTATACTAGTGGGCTAAATTCCCTCCACATTCTTTGGGGGAGAACCATGCCTAGCAGTGGGACGTTTATGAGATGAAAGCTGTATAGGTTTAAGCATGCAAAATCTCAGCTCAATCGAAAACTTTCAGGTCAAATTCAACTAAGATTTGTAAATAATTTTACTAACATTATAAATATGACAGTTACGATGCATATATGAATCTATGGATAGATATATGTTACTCAATCACGCCAGAACGGATGAAAAGATCTGTATGAAATCTGAGACACAGATAGATTATAATAACATCACATAGGCTACTTTTTACTAGCGATGGTGGCTGAATGGATAAGGGATCGGCGTGCAAATCACGCAGTCCGAGTTCGATCCCGACCGGCAGTACCAATGTGGATTCCACTTTGTGGAATTTGTGACTTACCATCTGCTAACGGTGAAGGAAAACATCATGAGGAAACCCGGAAGAAGAAATTCTATGAGCATGTTTGATCTACCAACCCACACCAGGCCAGCGTGAGTGGATTATGGCCTAAACCCTTTCAGCTCTCTAGATAGAGGAGAGGAGACCCGAGCCCAGCCGTGGGACTTAATATGGTTGTTGGTGAGGCTACTTTTTACAGACATATCACGCGGGCTAAGAAGCGGGCGGAAACTAGTAGTAAAATAAAAGCTTGTAAAAATAGTTTTCATTGAAGGACGTGGAATTATTGTCATAAAACTAAGCCTACATCCGTCACGGTATTAAGACCGGATGAGATACAAAAATTTGTCAGCTGTGATTGTGACTCCGTATACCTATCTTGACCTAAGTTTTTACACCTCTCTTTATTACAACTATAAAATCGTTATTGACTTTTATTGTGATCTTATCTTTGTATTTGTCGTTCATATAGTTTATACCGACGGAGACACCTTGAACTCGTAATAAATATATGACGTTTAAAAATACAACGTTGGTTTCAACAAAATTTATCATAAAATTGTACATGCAAAAAAAAATCTAAGTGTTACGACTCTAATAATAGAGCCACCTGGCTCTATATATTATCTAATTGCTTCAATATCTATTCCGTGTAGCGACGGATTAAGAATACATAATGGGGCCGATCGCGTTTCTTATCCGATCTTAAATAAGTGCAAAAAGTGCACTTAAATAAGTGTAAAACTTGATCTAAAATTTTAAGCCCTTATTGGTATTTGCGTTTGTGTTATTTAAGGACGTGACCTTAAATAAGTATGGTTTGACTTAATTAGAGATGGTAGTTTCTTAATTGGTATTGTCTTTCGACTTATTTGACAGTTCTGTGATCTTAGTGCAACCTTAATTTAAGTCGCACCTAATTTGCGTGTACTAAATATTTCACTCATATTTCTTGGCTCAATTAAACACTTATTATTTAAAATGTTCCCTTTTCATGCTGTTATTTTACAAAGAAGGTATAATGAAGATCTTCGACGGCAAGTATTACTTTGTTTTAACTTGTTTTATTAATGATCTAACCTCACTTTTGCCGAGTTCTGATTTTGGTCCTTTTTATTTTTTAGATTAAAAAAAGGCTTATGTATCGTCATATTAGATTTATGTAAACTATATAAATATAACTTGTGAATCTACAAACTGATACTTTGACTTTAACATCTAAAAGTAAATAAACAACATGACGTTTATGACAGTTTTTCCGATTATAATCTATGGTAGTGTCCTTAAATAAGGTTTGTAGCATTTGGTACTTTTTTAAGAACGTATCCTTAATTAAGTACTAACGCGATCGCATAAATTTAAGAATGTGTCCTTATTTTACAAATTTAAGTTCATCTTTATTTAAGGTTGAAGAGAAACAAAATCGGGCCCAATGTCTTTGCAACATTTAAACCCGTGGGTCTAATTATAACTAGAAATGCTCTTACCTATTATAAAGAACCCCCCTGAATACATATCACTATAATTCTAGCAACAAAGACGATACTATTAAATATTAGTGTATTGTAACATCATTATCTAAGGTAATTAAGATTATTTAATCTAAATAAAAGAAACGTTTACAACCAAAGGTTAAAAAGTCAAGATAAATTATTGAGTTTAGAACTGCGATGACCTCGACTCGACTTGTTCCTGTAAGTGACGAAAATTATACGCATTTTACGCGTCGTATAACTAATATCCTGATATTAAGCAATTAAACAATATAAATAAAATAGCATCACGTCTTTGTCTCCCAAGGGGTAGGCATGAAGAGTACTACACTCACACTAACTATGATTGGACATACCGACGTTGATGATTCGGTATTCGTTATATTCGGTATCAACAGATACACCTAACAAATTTGCTCAGACATAATCATGAAAACTGACAGAAACAGATTAGAATAGTTTATTTGCAAAACATAAAATTTAAGGTGATGTTAACCAGACTTTAAATGAAAGAAAAACAAACACCCAGCCTGTTGGTTCCGCGAAGTTTTGTATATATTTCTATAATAGTGTTTTGTTAAAGCATAAAATTATCTACGAGGTATATAGGCGTTTACTATATAGTTATTGAACATTAAATCGAGAAAAGACAAACTGATGATTTAATACTAAATATATCTGTAATCATGACTATTTCTTTCCACCTGCTACGATTCTGACATATATCTTTCGCTTCTTCAACATTCATCAATCTTTTCATACATTCTCGCAGGTTCAGGGTACTCCTTAACTGTTCTTTCTTTATTGAAATTAATTTCTGCTCAAGGATGGAATTAGAGTAAAAGTGCTAAATATTGTATAGCAACCAAAACATCAAAAACTGCTAATAACGCCGAGTCTTGTTTTCTTCGATGAATATAAATTAATTCAAATTTGTTTATCATCAGGCATTTAAATTCAATTAACATAAAGTCAATTGAATGTCTTAATAGTTTTTATACGAGATCCTTACGATGTGTACTAATTTCTTTATTAATTTATTGAATTAAATATGTTATTATGGTTTTTGCAAATATGGTAACTTGTCCTTTAAGTATGCTATAGTGTACTATCAGTATTTAAATTATAGCCTCTCAAGTTTTTGTGTTTAGCACCCACTCTGAAATTTGACTCTTGAACACGGAATTTGTCTATTGTCCTCCCTTTAGTTAAACAAAATATGAATAATCCCTAACTATTTTCTGACATTGTTAATTCAAGTATATCGCCCATAATTTCACACACACACGCACATTTTCACAAAAACGAATTTATACTTAGATACGCATCTAGAATTTAATGACATAATATGTAAGCTTCATTTATGGTCGTTTAAATTTGAAGGCTAAGATCCAGATTAATCTAGGTCATTCAGTTGACAATAGCACTTTAATTATCAATAATCCTATAAGGAGTGTTACTCACCAACGATAATGTTTGGAACAGACCGTCAACACGTGTATCCAAGTGTCAGTAAGTACTGCGCATTTGATCATTATGTAAGCTATATATGTAGACGCTAAAATATTCATCAACACGCTACGAAAACACTTAACGCAACAGTTAAACAACAACATAATTTTAATACTGGACCCAGAATAGTACCCTGTGGGACTTTCTCTCATTTTGAGACAATAATACAATAACGCGAGTTGTTTTTATTTCTCGAAACGTGTTTTATTATGAAGAAACTGGGATTTTTTGTGTTTATTATCTTAGATCTTGTGTACTAGTTGCAGAATTTTATAATTTCGTATGCAGAACATACTCAGTTGCATCTTTAAATTCATGATTTGCGAAACTGGATTTCCGTGACCCAAATATTAAGAGGAAAGCTGTTACAGAGCGAAATTTACGATGTACAAGATAATCATTCAACTGAACATAGTCGTATATCTAATTGGACAAGAATTACAGCAAGTCTGGATAAGGAAAAGTATCATCAAAACTTAGCACACACTTAAATTATACCCAAATTATATGTCATAAAAGTTTGATTACCAAGCAATAATTAACATAGATCCGAGGGTGTCGTAAAAGGCGACTAAAGGAGTCAAAACCTCAAGAAAAGGTCAGGCCAGTGTGGTATAGTTGGTCTAAATTCCCTTCAAAATATTTGAAGGAGAACCGTGCCCAGCAGTGTGACATTATTTTATGGGTTGAAAAGATGACATGAGTAGATATTTTCTAAGAAAGATATAAGGTATATGTACTGGGGGCTTACTCTCAATTTCGATATTCGAATATTCGGTTTTGATGTCGCTGTCAAATGTTTGAAAGTGACAGTGACCATATCTAAATTTCCTTACCGAACATTCGAATGTTGAAATTCAGAGTAAGCCCCCAGATGAGCATAAAGTAAAAAAAAAGTGCATTTGAATCGAAAGACAAAAGTATACAGCGGACAATCAGACACTGACATCTCCATTAAAGTATCAACAAAAACTGTCCCAAGAAGTTTTTTAGCCAAAATGAACAGAATCCAGTCATTGAGTAAAGGTCGTAACATAATTACGTAGTACAAAAACTGACATAAATGAAGTTTGTCTGAACGATCTAGTCGAGAAGTGGGTCTCACTACAATCTCGACCAAATGACCCCGACGACCGTGAACGCTGAAAAAGTATTAGCGCCGCTGTTCGAAGCTACGCAATCGAACAGCGCAGCGATTCATAATGTGCATTGCTTGCACATTATCAATTCATTAATTTATAATTTCATATGTTAAGTCAGTTCGAAATCGTACAGCGACCGAGCTTGACCATTTTTACCATTTATCATTTTACCATTTAATTACCATTTAAGTTACCATATTTTTACCATTTATATTATCTCTATTATTTAATAAAGTTCAGTGTTAAGTGTTAACTGTTTTGTAAATATAGTGATTTTATATATAAACCAAAACAGTCTTATTTATTACGTCCATGCCACGTAACATACCATTAAACGAGCTCGTCCCGCTACATGGTCCTTCGAGCCGGATTTGAACCAGCGACCTATGGAGCTCGTCCCGCTACAGCCGTAAAACTCGATTCTGGCACAATATAAACAACAATTAACAACAGTTTAATAGTTATAATATTTTGTTTCGAATTTTTTGGTATTTTGGAAGCATATATTATATTATACATGAATTATACGCAAAATCATGAGGAAGCCTTTTTTATTAATATTTATCCTTATTTACGTATATCTGTTCTATCTCTCATGCCGATGCAGTATATCTTCAAGAACATTGAGCTTACGGATGAATACGAAATTTGGTATCAATATGGTGTCTAATTAATAGAAAATAAGTAAAGATTTAATATTTAGTATCGAATTCGGGTTTGACCAATAGGACCCCTACTAAATACCTCTGTCAATTCTGCAGGTATATATATGGTAGATATATATAATGTAATATTATAAGTAGGTAAGTTGACCATCTATATTTTCCCCATTTATGAGGAAAACCATAGTTTTTAATTAAATTAGCAAATAAAACATCTCAATGGTAAAACATCAATATTGTGGTAACCTTCATACAACCCATATTCATATAAATACTATATTCAGATTCTATATTTAAATCAGTAAAACGTTATGAGATTTATTTCGTTTATTTTTAATTATATTCAGTTTTTAATTGTGACTCAGTTAAAAGGTTAATTTATTAGTCGATTTTGTTATCATATTTATGAGTTTCAGATGATAATAATAATAACAAAATATTATTTTTTAAATAATTTATACATTAAGCACAAACATAAATCTGCCGTTTTTAATTATTTTACAATTAGTAGTTAACTCGGTATTGTACATTTTTTACTAAGATTATTTTATGACCCTTGACCTCCTCAAGATCATTCGGGTTGCTGTACTTACAATTAATCTTAATCACGCGGTCCGAGTTCGATCCCGACCGGCGGCAGTACCAACGTGGATTCCACTTTGTGGAATTTATATGTACTAGTGAAGTGACTTACCATCTGCTAACGGTGAAGGAAAACATCTTGAGGGTTTCCTCACAAAAGGTATATGGGTTTCCACATACCCTAGAAGAAATTCTATGAGTATGTCTGATCCACCAACCTGCACTGGGCCAGCGTGAGTGGATTATGGCCTAAACCCTCTCAGCTCTCTAGTTGGAGGAGAGGAGACCCGAGCCCAGCAGGGAGACTTAATGGGTGGCTGATGATGATGAGTATCCAAAATACAGGTTACGCCTATATGTATATTATGCACTTGTTTGTAAATTCAACTGACGTACACAAACGCCCACTCTATGATGACGGCTAAACATTGACGATCATGACTATTCATGACGCATTGGGGCGTCAGTGATTAAACTAGATAAGCAGATTAGTTTCGTGTTAATAAGGTTGAAATTACTGTTTTCTAATTATTATTTCCCCGGAAAGGGCTTATGCGCCCCAGAATTCTCCAAATTTAATTTTTCCTTACATTCCATAGAGCTCCAAGTATTTTTATTGATGACAATTTGGTATGAATATTTCCTTTAAAAATGAGCAAGCGTAATTCATAATACAACATTTTTAAACGCCTAATGTGATCAAGAGATAACGAGCCTACATAAAATCTCGACATTCTACATAATCGATCTCATATCGTTGTCAAATGTTTGAAAGTGAAAATATGTTCGATGTCAATTTCAAATATTTTACAACGATTTCAAAATCGACTGTCCAATTGCGAGATTCATGGGCCTTCTTGAATTGTCGGCTATCTGTTATTTAACTAATAGTTTGACGCCAGGTTCTCATGTACGCATGACCGCCCGAGATAACAATCTACGCAGTAACGTCTACTTGTGTTTAGATAAAAACTCTACTACAAATAACTAATAATTAGTTACACAAAAAATAATGCTACTAAAACAAACTAATGTATTATTTAATTATTGTTTTCTTTCGTTAATAGGTATTACGTATCTGTACTAGGTAAGAGTAGTAGTACTGTGGTGATTAATTCTATTCCTGAGTGAGGCAAAGGCACGGAACAGAAAAAACAAATGGAAGTGCGATAGGGCAAAATTATTACTGAAACCGGTGTCGCCAAACTCACACATACAAACAGTGCACTACTAGTAAACAATTGTTTTAATTGGTCAAATATTTTTAAACCCAAATTGGCTTATAGACCGCGGAGCAAAAACACACTTTACCGCTTTACAATAGAAATAACTTTGCAATATAAAACAAAAGTACTTACGACGTTTCGTATCTTAAATTAAGTATTAATTTCCATTAAAAAATTCAGCCATTCCCCAAGAGATGGCAGTGTATTTTAGGTAAATTTATATTGAACTTAATTCAATTGTCATAAAGATGACATTGCCTTAAAACATTATTATAATTAGCTCGAGTAGCTAGAGGGGTGGCACAACACAATATAAAATAAAACATTATCGATTTTGGGTCTGATTAAAACTTACTTTGATTAAAAATAATGGTAATTTAAAAAAGAAAGTTCAAGGTAATCACTCTGATGTTCAAAATAATACATGGCAGTTGATCTACATTGCAGGTGCATAAGCCTTTAACAAAGGTACGATTGTAGTTGGAATACCAATGACCTCAGACTGAAAAAATAGGTAAGGTGTATACCCTGAAACAATTGCCGGTAGGTAAAATAATAACTACCAATTGGCCTATTAAAAAGAATAACAATATAATTCAAGTTCTAGTAGGTTTACAATAAAATCGTATCGTTTTTAATATCGGTATTTCATCGAGGGTCTACCTATCGATTACTGAATGAATGTGATAAATAGTAAAAATCGTATGAGATTTTAATTCAAAACATCAAAGGGCCTACTCGGAACCCCATCAGTCGATTTTATATCGATTAGACTTCATTAGACTATTTCAATGCCTCTTCAATGAATGAAAATTTAAGGTGAGGCCTATGTTCACCAGTGGATCTCGTTAGGTTAATATCATGAAATGTCTTCCAACAAAACATGTATTTGAATAAATGTAGGTATTAATTAAAATTACGCTACAAAAACAACAGCGTACACGTCTTGTACAGTCAATGACATTCGTCAATCCAGTTTGTAATCCTGCGCAAGAGTGCTCAGACAAGTGACACTAGTGACAGTATTAGCGTTCAACTGTCAAATCTCCGTTATATTAGGCAAGTGTTTAAACTAGCTTCGGCTGGCGGCTTCACTTGGATTGTGCGTTAATAAAAAATACGTGCTTCTAATTAGTCCTATGCAAAACTTGGCATACTTTGGTTTATCCTAAATATATTTACGCATAATATTTCTTTGCGCTAGCTTACTCATAATTTTGAAAACATAACTTCTCTAAGCATAATAATGTGAAAAGATAATAATTAAATATAAAGTTATGGTAATAATTAGTATATAGTTTGTTTATCTTTATTATACGCATGTAAAACAGTGGCCCAAGGGCCATCCTCGCCGTAAATAAAATAAAATAAAAAATAAAAGAAGGGATCCCGCAAAAATCACGATGATCTCTTTCTTCGTGCATTACCGCGTGGCGCTAAGACAAACAAACAGACAGTTGCATTTATATATTTGTATTCTTAGATAACTAGTTTGCAATACATGTGGACTGTTTAGCATATATATTAGTTCTTCGAATAAATTCATCAATCAAATAATTAGATGTAGTTCATTTTGTTATTACAACAACTAGCCATTACTGCTGATTGCTGGGCAAGTCTCTCCTTACAAGAAGATATTTAGTCTTCTGTTCCCACGCTGACCTGACGGGTTTGTATAAGAAGAAGACTAAATAGACTTTAACCCCCGTATTACAAAATACGGACTACGCATTAAACCAGGTTTAAATTGACAACTTTGACACTAAAACAATGGCTTATGTAAATTTAAACCTGGTTTAATACTTAGTCCATATTTTGTAATAAGGGTGTAAGAGTGGAAAGGTTTGAGTTGGATAACATCAATTTTATAGATTAGGGTTGTAAAGTTCATAATATATGGAGAAAATTTGAAATTGTCGGGATTTGGGGTTAATATAAGGCAAAATAAAAATTTAAAGTATACTTTAAAATGGTACCATAAGCCATTATGAGTCAGCTAATTCGGTAGTTGACTTTTTTGGGAAAGTGGTTTATATTTTACCTAAATGGTCTTTTATTCAAAATGAATACATATTTTATTAAGCTGTTTGTCTGGCGATTTTGAGATTTGTCTAGAACTCATCGGGAAGGCAAGGGGTTTGTAGGATTGGGAACGCACTCATAATGCCTCTGGTATTCTAGCAGGTTCCATAAACCATGGTAACTGCTTACCATCAGGCGGATTGTACGGCAATTTGAAACCGGTATATACAATATGTTATTTAACCAACAACGTCACATTCTGGACCAATATCAATCAGAGAGATTGAACGTAAGTGATTGAGTTGACCAACAGAGCCAATATGGCGGCTCATATTCGGCGAAAGCGCTCACAAGGACGCGAGTACGCGGCGTAATCACTTTGTTATTTATTGACTTCTAGTGGAATGTTTCTGTTGTAATAAGGAAAGTTTTGTCTGTTAAGTTCGTGTATGTTCTACTTGAGACCTTATAGTTCGATTAATTCATTTCAACCCATAAACGTCCCACTATTAATATAAGAGAGTAATATAATAGAGACCTACAAAATCCTCACAGACTATTATGATGTGCCCAGCCTTAAAGACATGTACATGAAAAACGACAATAAACACCTACGAGGTCATCCACTAAAACTTTGGGAAAATACATCAAATAAGAAACCACTACACTTCCTGCCTAACAGAGTCGTGAAGGCATGGAACAGACTACCGGAAAGTGTTGTCATGGCTCCCACTTTAAACGCATTCAAGAACAGATTGGATAAAGAAAACATCTCCAAGCTATTTGATATACACGCATCAGCTAACTAGCTGCTAGTGTGCTATACCAATAATAATAATAAAAATAATATTGGGTGCGGGTCTCCTCCAAAGAATGTTGAGGGAATATAGTTGACCAGACGGGTTGGTATAGGGTTGGTTTCGAATTTACCTTTTCTACCTTTTCTCTTGTCGTTGTAGTCGCCTTTTACGACACTCATGGGTTGAGAGTGAGTAGTGACATTATGTATTCTTAATTCATCACTTTTTGATTGAACGCTAAGATCTCAGGAACTGCTGGATTTAAAAACACTTTAAACAGTTTGCATTGCTTGACCATAAGCGTAATTCGTCCACGCCTTCACAGATTATAATCACAATATCTACAACATTATTAATAAAAATCTGTTTACACAACGTTATTTAATTAAGCAATGTTTAGCCGCGTCAATCATACCATTTGAGAACATGAACTCAGAATACATCTAGTTTTCTCTCTGTCTTTCTTTCTCATAAAGATAAGGACAGAAATACATGCAGGAACACGAGCTAATGTAGTATCTTTTTTATATCTTGACTGTATATTGACCTCGGTGTAAGAAACAAGTGTCCACTAACAGTATAGTTATAATTATACTGAAAAGAATAATTATTATATACGAGTATGAGCATGAATGAAAAGATTGAAGAATGTTGAAGAAGGGGAAGATATAAGTCAAATCTTAGCAGTGGAAAGAAATGATCTCTACTTACCCCTCTACCTCATGTGCAAAATGTTTTAGGAGTAAAATTCGTGTTTTCTCAAGGTAGAAATACAGATAAACTTGAAAGAAAAACTTTAACAATGTGCAATTTTCATTAGAGCCTTTACAATATATTTAGATCAGAACAGCCTAAATTCAACTTTATCCACAGCAGACTAATAGTTACCGAGATTAAACAAAATAAACAATAATAAACTATGTGTAAACACACTTTACAACTTAATAATAAATATGATAGAAGGCATTACACAACATTTTGCATTTTTAAGTATATTTATCTAATTATTATAGAACAGACAAGATGATAATAATCGGTCGTGAACATGCGTAGGATAAGCAGGACGCATAAATCTTGTTCAGTGCTACCGGTCATTAGTGCATTCGTTCACTGTATTGCGAGAAAACGATGACTGCCGAATCGTATGCGCATGCGACAGTTTTGAATCAACACTATTCTGTCCGAGAGATGGAGCCGATCCTATTATAAAATCTCTTGGGGAAGCCTATGAGCAACAGTTGACTTTCTACGGTTGATATAATGATGATGACTACTTCCTGGGTATAGCGTACGGGAATTAGACCCACGATATTCGGCACCGCAAATCCTAAAGGCAAGGCAACCACTAGTAAGTTTACCAGGTAGTTTGTGAAAGTTTACTTAAATGTATGGCTTTAAACAACAAACATCATATAAAATAATATTTTCCATATTCCTATCTCTCTCACTCTTATTGGTCTATATGAGACATTAGTTAACCTAAGCCATTATATCACAATAAGCAACAATCAATAACAATAACAGATGCATTCACTTGTTTAATTGTGATGAAGTTGACGCATGCATAGCGCCGATGTTATAGAAATATAGATGGAGTTGGAGCACAGAGGCAGGCACTCAGAATCTCGATATTGATATCGTTGACAAATGTTTGAAAAGGACAGAAATCGATTACCTAATTCGAATGTTATCATTGCAATTTTATAAAGCTAAAAAGTTTGTTTGTTTGGTTGAACGCTAGAATCTGAGGAACTACTGGTCCAATTTGAAAAATTCTTTTAGTGTTGGATAGCCTATTTATTGAGGAAGGTTATAGGCTATATAATATCACACTACGACCAATGGGAGCTGAGTAGTGGCAAAACAAAGAACGATGGGAGCGAAGCAACCCTCAGCAGCTAGTACTTAATAAGCCTATGTCCATTTCCAGGTCTAGACAATATCTGTGCGAAATTTAGATAGGGTCTATGTCCAGCAGTGGACGTCATTGGGCTGATATGATGTTGATGACATTGAAAGCGAAATAAAGAAACATAGTTTCGCATTGCTAAATATTTAAGCTAGTCATCTCAGTGTGCCCTTCAATGATCGCCCAGTGATGTGATTATTTGAGTACTTCCATATTCTATAATATAAAAATGAATCGCTAAATGTGTTGGTAAGCGCATAACTCAACAACGCCTGGACCAATTTGACCAATTCTTTTTTTTAAATGTTCGTTGAAGTTCAAGGATGGTTTTTACGGGGAGAAAAATTCGAAGAATTATCAAATTTTTTGTAACAAATGAATTCAATAAATGGATGGCGGTACGAAGTTCGCCGGGTCAGCTAGTTTTTAATAAAGAATAAATACAGACACAAATATCCGCTCTATATACATATATTATAGGTGAACTTTATTTACCTTTAATACAAAGCATACGTAGATAACCTCCGAGTTTGCACTACATGTCTATAATAAATTCATTACTAAGTTTTCCTCGTATGAAGTAACGTATTAAATCCATATGGAACTCGACCTACAAATAAGGACTGTAGTTGAATAACTTGAGGCATTTAATAACATATATTATTGTTATATTGAAACAGTTTCTTTGTTTCTTTTAAAAAAGACAACGCCCGCACTAGGGAACAAGCCCTGTGTCGCGGGGAGCTTTACAAACATGAAACTAACGGACAAAGTACACCCAGACTAGAAACAAATATCTATGAATCACACAAATATTTGTCTCGTGTGGGAATCGAACCCACGTCACCCAGCACGGCGATGTAGTGGCGAGGCGACCACCTTAACCACTGCACGGTGCACGGTGACAGTCATATATAAAATCTCTCTTTTCCCTCCTGCATAACACTGGCCTGACGATTCTTTAAAACTACAAATGAAATAATTCTTTTCTGTGAAAAGGTAGCCAGAAGTCATCATCATTTCAACCCATAAACGTCCCACTGCTGGGCACGGCTCATCCAAAGAATGCAGGGAATTTATCCTACTATACCACGCTGGCCAGACGGGTATGTTTCAAATTTTCTTTTTCTCGCAGTGCTCTTGTCTGCATTAGGTTACTCCAAGTTGCCTTTTACGACACCCACGAGTTGATTGGGGTGGTTGTTTATGGGACATTATGTATTCTTAATCCATCACTACACGGAGTGGTAATGGAGTAATATTACACAGGGTTGGTAAAATAAAAATTACCTGAATTTTCTAGTACTGAAATTTAATATAAGTTCAATGCTGTCTGAAATTGTTTTGTCAAAATATTCATTCGTATAGACTGCGTAACCTTGAAAAGGCTGTTTCTAGGTGACGCTTAGTGATTTGCACTACCTCCTTTTACATAATTATATAACAGATTCCTTTCTTGTGCAATAGAAGAAATAATTCGAGAGGCTATAATCCTTCCAGTACTGAAACGTAGTGGATGATTTATGACATATCTGTTTAATAAAACCCACGCAGTTTGATATAATTCGATATCTATTCTGCAATACTTTGATACACCATTCGAATAAAACCGTGGGGGTCTGTTATGCAAAATCCGGTGTACATTAGCTACATATGCTTTCACATTTTAAGGTCCTGGCATGTGTGTATATTACATTTTCTGGGTCAGACACATTCGTGACTGTCAAGCATTCTTGGTTTTATACAACAACATTTTTGCAAAGGGATATTTTGTTTGTGTGTCATGTTTGAAATGGTTGGAGGCTACGCACGCACTAAATAAAAACCTTGCGAAAAAAATATCGCAAATTTAATTATTATATTAATAATAGATATGCGTAAAAATCCTTTGCGATTTAAAATCGCAGATACGAGTCATCGAGTCTTTTGCGATTTTATTTCGACTAATGACTCGGTTTATAGTTTATTTCTGCTGTGTAGTATACCTACCTTCAATCTCTGCCTATTATCAGGACCGCCAGTCCCACCTTACATACCTCCCAAAATAATACAAAATTTAATAATACTAATTTCTCATTGTAGATTTTTGGATCCTCGCACTTCCCCCGTCCGCTCTATTTTTCTTAGCTTTGTCTATTAAACAAAATGAAATAGCTTAAGAGAATACCGTGTGTTATTGTATAACGCATTCATAAATATTATATAAACAAATACAATAATTTAGATAAACATTTGACTGTACTACAAAATCCCCAGAACTATTTATACACAAACTTTTAATTTCGCACAACCAGTTTCCGTCATGACTCAACGATGTTTATGTCAATGGTAATGTTTTTCTAGTCAATGGGAGTTCCTTGAATTCATTGAGTATCAGGATAACAACCACCAATTGTTTGACATATCCAGATCCATATCCATCCACCAGAACAAAAAATATATGTAGAATAATTCCTGGTTATAGATGAGGACCTAATGATGGTCCTTGAGGGACACCCTTAGCTGATGGAATTCAGATTGATTAGTGAACTTATATAACAATAATTGACTCGACTCAATTTTAGTATTTTAATTGTTATAAAATTGAATAAATAAATGCTATTATAACATTATTTCTCCTGACGCATAACCAAAACTGCCAACACCAGAAAGATAAATTTCAGAATTTTAGGCCATTTTCACAACGTAGGCGCTTATGTATGTATATGCGTATGGATGTAAAATATATTTCCTAATTGTATATTCGCAAAGTCTTGAACACTGAGCTTCTTCAATACTTATAATAAATAAAATGACTAACAAGAATATGTATCCATGGCAACAAAAGTAAGTAAGACATCCTGACCGTTGAACCCAGTTTCAAATTCAGTGTTTCCTGTCTAAGGGGAATAACTACGACATTGCGTGATTCACAATATGGCGGTGCTTTATCTACACTGCAAGGGAAAACCATTCGAATCATTATGTTTATCGGTATTATATACGTAGTTTGATTTTTAACATCATTTGTATATTAAGTTATTACTGATTTAATTATAATTATCCTGTTAGCCCGTTGTCAGTGTAGTGACGGATTATGAATACATAATGTCACTACACCATTTTAACCCGTCGGTGTCATAAAGGGCCACTAAGGGAGTAACAACCTTAAGCAGACAAGAGCATTGCGAGAAAAGTTAAATTTGATACAAAACTCTATACCAACCCGTCTGGCCAGCGTGGTATAGTAGGCTTAATTCCTTCAAAAATGTTTGGAGGAGACCCGTGCCTAGCAGTGGGATATTTATAGGTTGTAGTGATGATGATAATGATCATGTTAGCTATGTATCATACCTTTAAAGTAAAAAAAAAAATTCAAATAATTATGTTATTACGGAAGTTACGCAATCAGTGCGCGAGTCCGACTCGCACTTGTCCAGTTTTTATGTCAGTCTGAATTATTCAAGCCTAGATTAAGACTTATTTACTTCGTAATATTTCTAATTCGAACATTATGTTTTACATACATACGTACATAGCATCACGTCTTTTTCTCCGAAGGCAAGGCTCCGAAGGCAGATGTATATCACACTCACATTTCGCCAGCTATGTTTGGTCCCATGAAATAGGGGGCGAGCCTATTGTCATCAACCGGGAATACTTGTTATTATGTTATGTTATGTTTTAGTCATTCCTATTTACTATCAATGACATGTGAAACGTCTAGATAAGTTTCCATTTTAAATGTGTGGAACTGTACTCTGTAAGTATTTTTATGTATTTTGTTAGTCATATTGCGTGGAATTTACCCATATACATAAGTGTACCAAATGAGTTTCGAGTTAAGTAGCAAAACGGGATTTTGCTAATTCTTTTTTAATTCAAGAGTTACAAACTCTTGTCGGTGGAGCAATCGCCACTGTTCTCTGTCCCCTGAACTCCTCTGCCATAACCTTGACCTTTTGATTTTGCTTATTACATCCATATTTCATATATGAATTTGTTATATTTCCAGATTATAGGACAAACGAAATCTAAATTTTTATTTCTTATTTTATCTAATCTTATCCGTACTTTTATCAAAATGTCAGTAGGATCTCTTGGCTTCTACACTATTCATATTATGTTCATGCTGCTTTCTCTGAGTAAATCTTCGCTATCTATCAAGTAGATACATATAGATCACGCCTCTTTCCCAACAGAGGGTTAGGCAAACTCTTTCCTTCTACTTGCTACGATTCTGACATACATCTTTGGCTCTTTTCATGCATTCTCGCCGCTTTAGGGTACTCCTGATCCCTTCTTTAGAATGTCATCTATTTGGTCATGGTATGTTTTTCTTTCACATTCGCCTCATATATTTGTTTTGTCATTCTTCCTTCAAGTAGATATCAATTAGATAAAGGCAGCACTTGTACCTACCCCTTTAGGGAATGAAAGCGTAAATTTATTATAATTATATTATTTAGCTACTTCTGCAATACGGATGCCATTAGGTATATTACAAAATGTATCCTTTTTTAAATAACTTAATTATCTCGTAATTTATATGTATCTATGTCAAATTATACAAACTGTTAACATTAGGTTTAATTACTGTTTTTAGACGCGACTGTCCTGTCAACAAGTCAATTACTAAAACATACTGTCTCGGTTTTAAGACCAAATTAGGGATTCAGATTGGTATAATATAATATAATAATATATAATATTCTACCACATACACACAGCGCCATCTAGTCCCAAAGTAAGCAATTATATTTGCTTGTGTTATGGGTACTACTACTAAACAACTGATATACTACTTAAATACATTTTTTTTTTGTAAATACATACATATTATAGATAATTTTTTTGAAAAATTGCTCATCACACAAAGTTTTGTCCTGGGTGGGGATCGAACCCACGACCTCCGGCTTAGCAGTCAGGGTCACTAACCACCAGACCAACAGGCCAGTCATCTTCCGTAAATGTTCAACAGCAGAAGAAATTCTAAGTACATTTCTGATCTACCAACCCGCATTAGGCCAACGTGTATTATGGCTTATATCCACTCTCTCAGCTCTCAGAGGAGACCCGAGCCCAGAAGTGGGACATAAATGGGTTGCTGATGATGATCTGGTATAATCTGGTAGAAAGGTTGGCAACACAAGATTTTGCTAGTTTCGGAGCCACTGTACACCACACATAATAAAAAGCCGTAGACTTTGTTTGTTTGGTTGAACGCTAGGATCTCAGGAACTACTGGTCCGATTAGAAAAAATATTTTGGTGTTGGATAGCCCATATATGGAGGAAGGTTATAGGCTATCGCACTACGTCCAATAGGAGTTGAGTAGTGGCCAAATAAAGAACGACGGGAGCGAAGCTACACTCGACTTCTAGTAATAAGGTAAAATAAAAATGTATTATTTATATTTGCCAAATAAATAATAATGTATTAATGCAAATCCGTTGCAGTACTTTTACTAACTGAGCTCAGCAGATACAAGGCTCGATTAACTACCCCCATATTTGGATAGCCATGTGCATTTGGTGGATACGAAGCACTTGTATGCTATCATTTTGCATATTAAAGCCAGTGTGAAAACGCTGTAAATATTGTTAACTAACTCATAAATATATTAAATATATTTAATCAATATAATTGTATAAGTTGATTTTGTCACATGTAACAATCCAATCATTCAACACATGTTAACCTTCAAAAACCTATTTATTCTAGCATTTTCTAAAGCATAGGTCACTTTCATTACTTGTATTAGGTGCATGAATAGCCGAGAGCTCTGCTATTACCCCACATACTCAAGGTTGATAATATTATCGTGAGCAAAGTCTTGCCGGCGGCTCCAACAACAAGTTGAACATGTCCTTTCGCCGTAACATCTCATGTAAGGTCGTCAATGCGCCTGCGCAGGTGTGACAGGAAAATTATGTATTTCTAGTTACAACAAAAAACCCAGAAGCCAATTATGAATTACTCACTAAATTCTACGAATTACAAATTATAAAAATACTTACTATTTGTACTACTGCCCAGGGGCTTCGTTGCCTACTCTGCTTCTATTGGTCGTAGCGTAAAGTTTTTATTAGTATTTATAATTATTTTTGAGTTAAATGCCATGAGCTGCTTCTTTGCTACGTCGACCAGTTACTGATATATTGTACGCCCATACGTTCATCTAGAATTACTTCTAGATTATGTCGGCTTTCTCACGATGTTTTCCTTCACCGTTAGCAGATGGTAAGTCACTTAACTGTTTTGTTTTTAAAGTTCTTTATTATCATTATAAAAATTAAAATATTGTCACAACACCAGTGTACATTATAGACTTATATATATCTTATATAGATTTATATACTGTACTAGTTAAGAAGTCACTTAACTAGTACAGTATATAAATTCCACAAATTGAAATCCACATAGGTACTACCAGTCGGTAACTTGGGATGTCAGGATCGTCACACAGGTCCCTGTCATTATCTCAACTCATAAACCCACTGTTGGACACGTGTCTCCTCCAAAGAATGTGGAGGAAATTTAGCCTACTATAACACGCTGGTCAGACCCTGTATTTACTACAAACTCAAGCTCTCACTAAGTTTTAATTTATACTTTTAATTATTAAACGGTTATGAAATATGAAAAATTATTTTTTAATTTAAGATAAGCATCCGTACGTCACACCAAATAGGCCCATTTGAAAATCAGCGCCGGGCACTTGTGCTCGGCATTATGCTGAAATGGTGCCTATTTGGTACAGACACGGGATTGTTGTTTGTTTTGTATCTGTTCTATCTATATATTTGTTATTTACTAGTATGTCTTGTGTTTGTACCAATAAATGTTTTCTATTTCTAAATAATATGATTTTGTTTCGTATTCTTGTCATCTTGTGCCATAATTTCCTTATCCAAGAAACGTGAGGTCATTTAGAAATGTATTCTATAATTTCCTTTTCCGTCCTTATTTGTTTATTTGAGATCATGAGATTGATGTTTTAGAAATAAACAATACATTGTTTCGTTTTTGCTTTACATTTTATTTTTCAGGGAAATTACGAGTTAGTGTGCCGTTTGGTCGTACTACTATTACTATCATCATTTCAGCCTATTACAGTCCACTGCTGGACGTAGGCCTCTCCTAACACACGCCATAACACTCAGTCCTCCACCTTCCGCATGCAGTCAAACCCAGCGACATTTTTTAGGTCGTCGCTCCATCTTGCTGGAAGGCGTTCTACTCTACACTTGCCGAGTCGCGGTCTCCACTTCAGGACACGCTTGCTCCACCGTGCATCGGTCCTTCTGCAGATATGACCAGCCCACTGCTTCAACTTACATATTCCACAAGCAACTACTACTATAAAATTGTCTTATTTTATTGTTACTCTCTCTGTCTTTATGCCAACAAGAGTATGTTCGATTGCTGCCCAAGAAGTCTCAAGTTCGATCCCAACATTGGGTTTTTCTCTCTTGATATTCCCAGTATCAGTCTAGAATCTGTGAAATACCCGATTAATGGCATAAAGGCACACCGGATATTATATGGTTTAACATACGTAGCTAGCGAAATGAGGGTGTTTGTCTACGGTTTCCGGGCAAAAGGAATGCTGCATTTAATCTGATTATAAGGTCAGAATAAAACATAGAATATAATTCATTATAATGAAGCACTCCCTTGATTCACGCTGGTAGAAAGCTCTCAAACTATAACATATTTAATGCAAAATAAAACCTTCGAATTAACATGAAGTTCAAATATGTATCTCAAATAATTCACCCGTGATTAATAGTGCTTGTCACTTTCAAGTCGAGCAAAATGCTCTAAAAAGGGCACCTGACTCCAATTACACTTGAGAACAGGCTCACAGATAATAATCAATTGTTTACACAGAGTAACTGTGTGTCAAGGGCAGAATACCTCGGAGGTCACATATATGAACATATCTCAGACCCAGGAATTTAAAGGGCATCAGATCCATTGTCATTGCGGTTTATCTAATGGTTAATTTAAGGAGTCTTGTTTTGAATTGGGTTTCTTTTTGCAACTATAAAATTTACTATTGAGCTATAAAACCAGCACGAAGCGCCATACTTCTGTGCTATGCATGTACCTAAGCTGAATTAGAGCATATTTTGGTGATTATTTTATTATTATGTCTATCTATGTTCTGCATAAATGTTTTTTCTTTCTTTCTTTCAAGGGCTTGTGTATCTTGGATTTTCTTTTTTTTTTTCATATTATAACTTTTTAACCCCCGACACGAAAAGAGGAGTATTATGAGACGTGTCTGTGAGTGACATCGTAGCTCTAGAAAGAATGGGCTGATTTTGTTGCGGTTTTTTGTCTGGAAACTGATGTCAGTTTCCAGACAAAAACTGATGTCTAGTTTCCAGATTGAGGTCGGGATGGTTTTTAGACATCTTATTTTAAAATTTGTGTTTTAAGCCGTTTCAAGGCCATGATTTGGTTTTTGTTTTAGATCTACAATTAGGTCTTTAAAACCATCAACATCAGATTTATATTATTTGTAAGGATTACAGTAAAATACAACCCGTAGTTTAAACATAGCCTAAGCTCAATTTAAACGACGAAGACAGGGCCAAATTAAATCTTAAATTAAAAAGTTGTTTAAGCTTTCTAGATAGCGTTCAAGTTTGGTCTGATTACTCATTTCGATATCAATTTTATAGCAATAATTTAAATGGTTGGATGACCGTAGATCCTTTTAAGAACCGTTATTTTTAAATAGAGGAGGTTTGTTACCAAATGTCTGTCTAGGCAACACGCAGTTTTTCAAATCAACATTATGGAAAATTTTATATTTTTGTTGATTTGTGTTTGCAATCGAATTACTAAACTCTTCGACTAAACAACTGAACGAATCTTAATGAAATTAAGCATAGAGATAGCATACAACCTGGAAAATGAACTGAGCTAATTTTCTCAACATAAACTCAAGCGATATTAGCAGTAGCTAGCTTTAAATATTTTGTGGACAATAAAATGCGATAGTGTAGTGAAACAATAAACACAGAGCTACATGACTCGCAGCGTGCGATAGGCAACGAGTGTAATTATATAGCTAATTTAGCTTGTTTAGATAATTAACTGCTGGTCTGCCGAACTAAACATGGACTATGTGGCGCTACAATCATAATATTTTAACACAATCTCTCTGTGTTTTGTGTTTATTCGTATAAACGTTCGTGGTTATTTTGAAAATCTCGAATTTTATAGATTACTTACTGTTTTATTTCTTGTTATGTATTACTATAATAAAATAAAAATTAAACCGAATTAGGGATGATTCATATTAGATCGGGCCGTGTCCTTGCTGTGTACAACCGTGGTGTAGACGAGCGTCGTACTTTAGTAAACGGGCCCGGTCGGGACATGGATCATGCACTGTGTAATATAAACTGCTTCATACAAAATGTACGAGTATTTAACATTTCAAAACCGTGCCTCATCTGGGCCACGCACACGTCGCCCCTGGCACGGCTCGGTCTAATATAAATCTTCCCTTAAACCACAATTACTGTCAGTATAAAACAATACATGTTGAAGAGGCTAAAGATGTATGTCAGAATCTTAGCAAGTGGAAAGAAATAGTCTCTGCCTACCCCTCTGTTGGGAGAGAGGCGTCATCTATATGTATGTATTTATAAAACAACCAAATAATTACAATTTGCCGTTAAATATCAAAGGCTATACTGATAAACAATGAGTTATTAAGTTGACACAAGTTTGTTGTTACTATTAAAGCAATTAGTGTGTTAGTAACCAGTTAGTTAACTAAATGGTGACAGTATTAAATAATTAGCATGTGTATTACAGACGGCGGCATATTTGTTTAGTTTAATGTGTTTAAATATTGACGTACAATCAACAATTAAAACACACCTGTTAAAATAATATTAACAATCTATTAATGTCCTATTTATTAATTCAACCCTTATACGTCCCACTGTTGGGCACGGCCCCCTGATTCTGAGCCGTCGGAATATTTTCGGCCGGAAATGTCAGTTTAATTAGAGTTAAAAAACATAACGTTAAAGAAATAGATAGTTGTAGGAAAAATCTTATATTAATCAGTTTTTTATTTTCTACTCGGTAGACAACTTTATATCATTAAATAACATAAGCCGTAAAAATACATCGTACTAAGATTCGAAAAAGTTTACGATCCGGGAGCAATCCGATGAGTCAGAATCAGGGCCCAAGTCTCCTCTAAAGATAGTTGAGGGAATTTAGCCTACTATACCACGCTGGCCAGACGGGTTGGTATAGCGTTTTTGAATTTATCTTTTCTCGCAGTGCCCTTGTCTGCATAAGGTTATATTAGCCTTTTAATAGAAAAGAGAGATGGGGTAATGACATAATGTATTCTTAATCCGTCATTCGATATAATTAATGTCCCATTGTTGGGCAGGATTCCCTTTTCTGTTCCGAGAGCTAAGAGAGTGACGTAGGGAAATAACTCTGGCTCAATGTGGGTTGTTAAATACCTTAGAATTACTCTAAGGGTACTTAATTATTTATGTGGGTTTTCTCACGTCATTTTGGTTTCGAAATTTGTAGGACCAAAAATAATTCGTATTGGAATATAATCGAATTTCTTGTAACATATAAGAAATTCAATTTACACGGTTTTTAACAGTTTATTTTTATTACATAAAACGTGTGAGTTTAATCAATACGTTCGTTAATATCATAATATTTGCAATACAATGCCAAGTCAAAATGACTGCAAGTCTTAAGCAAATATTTTGTATAAATACATTTCTTTTAGGATAACATCTTTTATAAGAAGGAATATCTCTGTGAAGGATGCAATAGTGTTAGAATTAGAAAAGACTGGAAAGTAATGAGAGACCTTTGTTCAGAGCTATATTGGCTAATTAAAACCAAGCCTTGTTCATACAGGAATCGTTTAAAAAAAAGATTGCAAGTAAATTATGAATCAGTCGACTGTTGATAGTAATATCAATTAGCAATAAGAGTGGAGATAACAGTGAAGGTTGAATGCACTCTCATGACTGTCTGTCCTCACGTTATCAAAAGTAGGCGTCGATTTATCTAAATCAAAATCATTTATTACGAAATCAAAAGCAGAACTTTGTGAATGATGTGTTTCTTGTATATTAAGTTTAATTTACCCTCTTATTACAAAATATGGACTAAGTATTAAACCAGGTTTAAATTGACATAAGTCATTATTTTAGTGTCAAGGTTGTTAATTTAAACCTGGTTTAATGCTTAGTCCGTATTTTGTAATAAGGGGGCCACTGTTCATTTTAACATGTAACTGTTTCTACCTTAGGGCTCCCGCTGATTACTCCTAACATCGGCAATCGGAGACAGAATCTCTGAAACGCGTGATTTTAATATTGTCACGCAGAGAGTCGCAAAAACTTAAAGGAGCGTGTGGCTATGGCCCTAACAATTAATATAAAATTACCTTGACCAAATATAGCTCAGAAGATTAGTTGAAGTGGCAAAGCCTACATCGCTGGTAGAATCAGTTAACGAAGGATATAAATGGTATAAATTGCTATGAAAGGTTCTCGAGTGCAACCAAGAGCTGACATGCTCCTGCAACTACAAGAGTGTAAAGTTTCTCTTCTTCAAGTCATCATCATCATTACATCCCATAAACGTCCCACTGCTGGTCACGAGTCTGCTTCAAGCATTGTGGAAGGATCTAGCCAGTAGGCTAGATTCCTTCCACAATGCTTGAATATAGCCAGCGTGGTATAGTAGTACCACGCTGGCTATACAAGTTGGTATAGGGTTTCGTTTCGAATTTGGCCTGTTCTTGCAGAGCACTTGTTTTGGGTTACTCTCTTAGTGGCCTATTACTACACCTACGGGTTGAAATGGGATAGTGATATTACGTATTTTTAATCCGTCACTACACAGATATTCTCCAAGTACATCAACTTATCCTTCCAGCGGATGATACTTTATAGCTTAATTTACAAACGAATGAGTGAGTTTACGTCCAATTTACCTCATTTAGTACATGTGAGTCAAGTGTCCGTTTGTTTGTGTGTACACAATCAACAACAAGCCACAAAAAGCTATGCAAAAACGTATAAAACTCAGCCAAGGTTAGGCATTCAATGTTTTTATTACTACAATTTTCATTTAAGATCTGACTTAAAGTTGCAGTGGTAATTTATGACAGATCGATCAACGTAAACTATCAAAACATTGGACCAACTTATTTCCAATATAGACCACAGCATAGCTAAAGTATCTTTACAAAATTAAACTACTGTAAATTTTTATAAGCTTTATGTTTGTAGTATGAATACACTGTGTACAATATGGATTAATTAGACCAACACTAATTTTATTGTAGTTAACTCCTATGAACTTTCGATAGTATTGTTTTGAAATATACTAAGGCACGTTCGATATTCAAATAAACCTTTTGTCCATTAAAATCATACTACTCGTTTTTTCTTTTTTATTATTTCGCGTGAAAAACATTTATTTGGCATAATATTTGTTATGTAATAATTTGTATCTCACCCAAAATATTTATATATATTTTCAAAATAACTAGTTTTTATAGAACAGAGGGCGTCTTATTGTCCTTATACTTGATATAATTGAAAAGATTGATGAATATATAATTTTGAGCTTTAAAGTTAGTTAAATAAATATGTAATTGCCTTGTTTTATAGCTAAACGAATATAAATGTTTAATAAAAAACCAACCGGTCATTTCAGTCAATGATTCCACCTATCTACATACACAATTATGTTTGTTTTCCATTGATTATTGATACAATATCAGCATTGCTCAATTCCATTATCTCAAGTGAATTCACTACAATTATCGACCTAATACCTCACGAAATAAGAGTCATGTCATCATTCAATTCAAACTAGCCCATTGACAACGAACCTATTAACACGGTATGTGTACTACAATTTACAACTATCAACCGACTTATTTATTAATTACAGCTATTTGTAAACTACCAATGGTAACATTGCGAATTCACGTATGTCATAAGTCAATAACAAATAAATAAACAATTTGTCACAATACCACGTACCGCTATAAACGAAGAAAGTGCAATCCAATAAAACACTAACCACTTACACTAAACACAGTATATTATACCAATTATTCGCAATCGGTCAACACTTATTATTTACACAACAACACGTGGCGGTATTTACGCGAGCGATGCGATACGTCTGTACGCTACGGCGTTCTGAATGACACTGACTGGGATACAACTGTGTTGATTTGTGATCCGGCGCCGGCGCAACTTATCAGTAATCAAGGTATATAAAACAGGTAAATTGCCTCTGAAATAAATATAAATGAGTGATGCAATCGGCATGATGCCTTAGAGTCCTTAGAACGTGGTGTGGTGGATACTATTAACGTTGAGGCAAAGCGTGTATGCATTGTCCTATTTTGAGAACCTCAATTGAGATTACGGATGGCGTAATCGCTGTTACAACAGGTAGGATATTTACAGGAACTACAGACATTCCTATTTAATTTTTGTCTACTGCAAGGGGTTACCTACTATTTTATGTAATATTAATAGTCGCACGGCGCTTCGCTCCCATCGTTCTTTATTTGGTCACTGCTCAGCTCCTATTGTCAATAGCGTGATATTATTTATTTTATTTGGAAAACATACAGTGAAGTACAATAAATATAATAATATAATATTCTACCACATTCACACAGCGCCATGTAGTCCCAAATTAAGCAATTATATTTGCTTGTTTTTTTTTTGTAAATACATACATATTATAGATAACTTACAGCCAGACACAGAAAAAACCTTTATGCTCATCACACAAAGATTTGTCGTGGGTGGGGATCGAACCCACGACCTCACCTATGTGAACCTGGCACCCTACTTACAAAAATCTAACTTTTTTTTGCGCTTTCTTGAAGAGTTTCGTATGTAGTTAATTGTAGTTGAAAAATTTTTGTTTGTAGTTGACCCAAAACAAAATTATGGGTCACCCAAAAATTGCCATCCCCCGGATCTGAAAAAAATCGATTCCAACGGTTGATTTGTATGTGAAATCGTTAGTAGTTGTTTGTAGTGAATGAATTTTCGTTTGTAGTTAATTCTTTATTTTTTTTTTTTCAACATTTAACACTGCTTAATTTATCGGAAATGACTGAGAGATGCTCGCAGAGGTTTGTAGTGAAAGAATTTTCGTTTGTAGTTAATTCTTTATATTTTTTTTTTAATTTTTTTTTTTCAACATTGAACACTTTGCTTAATTTACTTCGGAAATGACTGAGAGATGCTCGCAGAGGTTTGTAGTGAAAGAATTTCCGATTGTAGTAAAACGGAAGTTAATGAGAATCGATCAAGTTCAGTTCAACTCTCTTTAGAGTGATTTTAACTAAATTATGCCGCTTAAGGAGATAAGACAACTACTACAAACATCGGAAATGAATGTGACATGCTCGCAGAGGTTTGTAGTGAAAGAATTTTTGTTTGTAGTTAATTCTTTATATTTTTTTTTTATTTTTTTTTCAACATTGAACACTGCTTAATTTACATCGGAAATGACTGAGAGATGCTCGCAGAGGTTTGTAGTGAAAGAATTTCCGATTGTAGTAAAACGGAAGTTAATGAGAGTCAGGGTCACTAACCACTAGACCAACAGGCCAGTATAATGTAACAGATTATTATAAAACTAAACACCATTTAGCTGTTTTCTATAGTTTTATATGCCCTATAACCTTTCTCGATAAATGGGTAACCAACACTAAAAGAATCTTTCAAATCGGACCAGTAGTTCGTGAGATCCTAGCATTCATCCAAACAAACAAACTGTTCAGCTTTATAATATTAGTATAGTTTATATTATAACAATGAACTATTAATAGTTATTGTTATCGTACACTTCATTTCTTTAATATAATATTATTTTAATAGAGAATTAATTAAATATGTTCGTAGCTACTTAAGTACATTCCATAACATTGACTTCGCTTATTAAGTAGGTTTGTACCTATAAAAACAGCTTCTCTAAATAGTATAACAAAATAGATTTATTTTAGTGTCTGTCTGCATAACTGTTACCTCCTCCCCAATGACTGAACGAGTTTCAATGTAGTTTGCACCACCAGATAATTTTATGAGGCTACTCCCTTAGTCGCCTTTTACGACACCCATGGATTGAGATGGGGTAGTGACATTATGTATTCTTAATCCGTCACTACATGGAAAAATTATTATTCATTCATATTAGTATTGAAAGATTTATTTAAGTAAGTACCTATTAAAAAATTTAAATAAATACTAGACCACTCGTGTGTCACACTCCAGTTCTCCAACTATGTGCTTAATAGGGGCGAGAACTCAGGGTGGCTACTGGGAACTTCACAGCAGAAAAACCCAATTATATTTTACCCGTCCTGTGCATCAAGGCCCTTTTGCACAACAGTGGCTATCGGTGAATCAACTACGCAGTCATATTATAAATAAGCATCAATGAAGGGCTACGGATAAGCCCACACTGCGAAATTCCACCACGCGATTTTTGTCGCAAAATTCTGTGACATAATTAGTTGTATGACGTTATACAGATTATAAAACGCAAGAATGAAATCGCATCAAAAATTTTCGCAGCGCGGGCTTAATTTAAAGCGTTTCCACATTCTATTTATATTTATATCCATATCCACAAAGCTCTTGGGGAATCCCTAGGTGTATATAATTCCTGACACGAATTATCCTCATAGTTGGAAAGAACTGATTGGCTTGTGAAACTATGCAAAAAAGATATCCACGGGTTAAAATATGATAAGAATAAATATGTTTTGTAATCGCTGATTACTGACGAATTACTTTCCTTGCACAGCTATAGATAGCAATTAATTGCAACAAGGATTTCTAATTGCATAATCTAAGGTTGGGTGGTTTATTGTTTCATTCATAATGTAATGTCTTCGTTAGTAATTCAAAGACCTTTGTTGAAGTAAAATAAAGTATTTAAAATAGTGATAGCGATTTCATAAGCGATTTGATTGTATTGATGTTTGAAGGCAAAAGCCAAAACTGCCCTAAGACAATCTTATGGCCGTTTAAAGTTTTCGTGTTAAAGTTAGAATTTTGACTGACTTTTTCATTTTGTTTTGACTCCATACAAAATATTTCAAAATTCTAAGTTTGGTAGCCAAATTCATAGCTAGATAGATTATTGAAAACGGCCGTTAGTGATAAAAATTCAGAAACTCAAACAATTTCAAGATACACAAAAAGCAAATTTTTCGCCAGAACGAGTATTGAACTCTTGGGCAGCTGCGATGCGCCACATAGACAGATTTTGTACATAGTTTATACAAGTATACTGTGTTGTGTATGGGATTTTACCCACTAACCTGTATTTGCAATATACTCGTATTGTATAGTTACCTATCTTTTCCAAATATAGACGATGATTCTATATACTGAACAAAAACAAAATAACGATACGGAAACCTACCTAAACACTTCAACAATAAACATGTAAATGACACATTAGAGTACGAGTACCAAAAACAATCAAGAGCTGAGCCGCCCATTATCTCAATTGTGACAATACGTTGCGCGTGCGACTGTAACTGTTCTCGCGTGTCCATCGATATACTGCGACATACCTACAGATAATGGACTGAATTCATCCTTTTTGGGGGTAGACGTCTGTCTATCATGCCTATGAAGCACTCTTGGATATTTTGGGCATATCGCTAAGCAGGATCCGGACAACCTCGAAAAACTATCGGTAACTGGTAAAATTTAAGGATAATGGAAGAAAGGACGCTGCCCCATTCGGATCAAGTCTGCTCTGCGCTCGAGTCTGAGCTTCCCAACACAATTCACGTCACCACTGACCATCGGAAATGGAAGTTATTACGAGTAATACAAAGACAACTCGCGGGTGCAAGTCGCGACCTTCAGGAATGAGGACAAGACGCACGAAGAAGGAATGAAGGTCATTAGGTCGTGATCTTCGCAGGGTGACTGGCAAGTACAGTATGGGGTTCTTCAAAAAAGGAGTGAATAGGTTTCTTAAGGGTCGGCAACGTGCTCGTGATGCACCTGGTGTTGCAGGCGACCATAAGCTACGGTAACTGCTTACCATCAGGCGGACTGTACGTCTGTTTGATACCATCGTCGTGGTATAAAAAAAATAAAATACTGTATGAGAGTACCCGCACATCATGCTGAGTAGCGTGCAATCTAAGAAGGATGTGTCCAGCTGTGGACTAACATAGGCTTATGATGAGACAGGAGAAGCTGTAACAACTTTTGAAAACCTAGGATTGTGAGGCTCTAACAGACAATTCATTTCAAAATTCCAAAAACAACTGAGTCGAATGGCGAGTGGATTTAGCGATTATTCTGAACGATTACAATGTCGCTAGTGGTCTAAGTTTTAGAATGCGACAGACAACTTCTACTGCAATTATTTTATACAATCTCATTAACATATTAATGATATAACTCGCATAAAATGCCCATAAGAATGGAGGACGGTACTCAGACAATTTTAATGGTATTTTTTGCAGTAAAACTAAAAAATCTGGCGTGAATTCTTTGTACACAGCCACAGTTAAAATTTCCGAGAACAATTCTATGAAACAATAAAACTCATCATCTTAAATGGCCGTGGATTATTGATAACGTTTGGTAAAGCCCATATTTTGTTTGAAACGGTTCGTCACTGATTCTGCTACGTATCATCGCTTGCTCATACTTGGTTGCATTTATTTTTTAGTGATAACTTAGATAATGTGATGCAAGCCGTATACAAGCGATATTATTGGAAATCTCTTGAGGAGACCTACATTCAACAATTGACGTTTCACGGCCATCATGATTTGAACCCACAACCAAACATTGCTGGGCACGGGTCTCCTCCAAACATTTTGGAGGGAACGGTATAGGGTATAAGGCTTTGTTTCTAATTTTCCTTTTCTCGTAGTACTCTTGTCTGCTTAATGCTCTATCAAAAATGTGTTTTTAGCTTTTATTTCGTAAAAAATCTCACTGTTGTTGACCGCCATTCATCAAAGCGAATAGTATGTCTGTCGACTATGAGTGATACGGTGAAAGAACTCTGAAGCTGTATTCCGAATAATTCCTCAGTTTAAAAAAAAACTATTGGTGCGTCTAATGACACATTTCTTTACCAGAATTATCTATAATTTAACTACTATTTTTACATGGTATACTTGTAAAATGATTGTCATTTACAACACCTTTCCTCAATAAACTAGGCGACACAAAAACCCAGTATATTGAGAAATATTATTGTCATAATTTATTTATAGATATTGAATTTATTGCTTCAATTTATCGCAGATAACCGTTTGTTTCAGGCGCCCGCGCCGTTCTTTGGTATCTTAAACATGCCTGATAATCGTGATAGAATAGGTAAATTCCAGTAGATTTTTTCAAATATATCGCCTTATTAGTCTAAAGGACGTGATTTATCTGTCTGGCAATTTCAGTCTTCTAAATAATAAAATAAAGTTTAATATTGCCCTTTGGGATTTCACACTTTATAACTCTACCCCACTATTAGTTGTATATAATAATTTGAATGTTTACTACTATATGACACGCGTATGTCTGAGATCCAGCAGAAAACCAGCGCAAGGCCTCAACCTAGCACATGCTGAGCGACACCATTTTAGTACAATAGGGCACACACAAGGAAATTAACGAATTATTTTTATATTTTTTCTTCATATTTATTATAATATTTTACTATTCATGTCCTACTTTTAAATTATAAATGCTCTCCTGTATGTTTGTTTTTTTGTGCCAAATATTGTTTTTTCTTTTAATACCCATGTCTAATTTTACTCCATAACGGTAGCTATCAAAATGAAGTTTGAGCTAGACCTCGGCTTATATCTGTGTAAAAAGAAGATCCATATGTGTCTGTAAAAAACCGGAACTTCTTCTTACTTCTTAGTCAGAATGACATACTTAATCCTGATAATACTGTATCTATATAAAATTTAACTCACAGATAAAGGGATTATTTATTTATCTGTATTTACCGAGGCCTATAGACTTCGTTTCCAGTGTTTCCATCCGCTATAGACGCCGACATTGCGCTTAACATGAAAAGAGAATCACTCCTAGGCAGAGCTGATAATAAGATCTTTATCTCACACCTTCATGTCTCTTACAAACAAACATATTGCACAATATACAAAAATGATACGAAATAACTTGTGGGTTGTAGATACGAGTAAAAAGTTTGAGTGCAAATTTAATGACCAACAGGTTTATCTACTAAAGATGCAAACAAATTGGGCTTATGTGATGCCACGTATGTCAGTTATACTAAATATATGATAAATAAATATTTAAAACTACATTAATCCGTGTAGTCACGGATTAAGATACATAATGTCACTATCCCATCTCAACCAGTGGGTGTCGCACAAGGCGACTAAGGGAGGGCAGACAAGAGCACTGCGAGAAATGAATTTAATATGTTAAATTTAGTGAATAACATTATTGATAATTTAATTTAATTCAATTTAATGCAATTTAATTCAATTTAAATCAATTTAATTCTTATTTAAATTTGATTTTATTTTATTATACTTGCATGCTATCGAAGATGGCTGGATGGGCTAGAGCTTATATTCTTACCTTTAATGTAACACCTGTATGTACCCTATTTAAAGTAATAAAGATTATGATTATGTTAAAAGGAACATTCGAAACCAACCCTGTCTGGTCAGCATGGTACAGTAGTCTAAATACCCTCCACGTTCTTTGGAGGAGACCCGTGCCCCGTGCAGTGGGACGTTTACAGGTTGAAATTATGAAAAATAATGAACAAATTTAAAGTCAGTACTATTTCATTGTAAGACATTTTGATAATGATGATGATAATGAATGTTAAATGAATGAGGTTTTCTGTTATTTTAACAAAAAAATATAATAGTTACGTCAATGTTTCAGATACAAATTTTGTACTTATTAGCCATGTTTTGGAAATGACTTTGAATTGAATACTAAGAACTTACTACTTTAAACTCAAAACATGGTTGAATTATTAGTTTCCAGCAAAAAATGGGTATTAAAAATCCTATTCATAATATTAAAAAACCATTAATTATTATGTTATAAAAAGAATACCTCTTTTTCTTTATATTTGAATACAAAACATTTATCCGAATTTTTCGATTAAATACACAGCAGAAAACCTTACTGTTCGCGGGCGCAAGTCTATCGACGTCCAAAACAAACAATTGGCCGGGTCTGCGCATCATAACAAAGCTCTGACCGACCAAACAGACAGTCCAATAACACTGCACAGTGACACTGAACACTCGACCTTAATGTAACAATAATAAATCACTTTTCACTACGCGCTAAAAACTGAATGATGGCACTCACGCACGACGGACTCGCGCCAAAATCGTAGAACGCGCGAAAATTTATATCACCGTCCACCATTTTATATCTAAACCGCTCATTACACATTTATAACGCATTTTATTAATATTTAACTGTTGTTATTATTTTCTGGAGACGGTCGGCGTCTACCGCGCGCAGTACTCTTCTGGTCCAAAATAGAAAAACTAATTGGCCAGACGGCCAGACTGTTAGGGTTGATGCTAAAATTACGTATTAGATACGTGAAGATTTACATCTAAACGTACAACACGCCCAAGGCCTGACACCGAATGCCCTAAAAATAAAATTTGTTACGTTTCGCCGCTTTGTATTCATATAATTCCAGACACCGCAATATGTTTGTATCGTAACTCCTCTCAATAACATAAACAACGGTAAATGATGTTTTTATTTTGTATCTGTTGTTACCTTTTTGGTTAGTTTATTAATTATCTTCGGTTCATAATTTGTTTAGTAATTTTATTCTCTACTAGCTGTTGCCCGTTCTTTATTAGGACACAGCTCAGCTCACATTGGTCGTAGCCGTAGCGTGATGTAATATAGCCTTCTAAGACACTTCACAAAGCTATGACAGTTTGTTCCAAAATAAATAAATGAACTAGGCAATCTTACTAGATCAAGCAAGAAAAGTTCATACAGTTAGTTTAATTTAATTTAATTCAATTTAATCCAATTTAATTCTTATTTAGTTTAAACTCTATTTTATTTTATTATATTTACATGCTATCTAAGATGGCTGGATGGGCTAGCTAGAATATAAGTTCTTACCTTTAATGTAACACCCATATGTACCCTATTTAAAGCAATAAAGATTATGATTATGATTATTATGATTACAGTCAATCTACAAACTGGGCTGAAAATTATCGTCAATCTTCCGAAAATTTAGTGCCACATGCTGGTTTTTTTTTTTGTTGAAATCGCTTAGATCTAATGTTTATAACAAACACTTAAAAACAAAGAGAATCTTGGACAGCAATAAACATTGCCAGAGTTTGCATTGGTACGTAACCTTGAAATGGTTCAAATAGCTTCTTGAAAATGTCTAAATAGCAACTAACTACTTCAAATATCTAGACTGAAGCTAAAACTATATTTATTTTCAGCATTTTTTCACTTGTATTCTCATCAATATCTTTTTTACGATCCAGTTTATGAATCAATCTAAGTCAACGTGTCTAGATTAAAAATATTATCAGCTTCGGTTCCCAGTTATTGCTTGATCCGTGTAATCTTTCTGTGTCACTTCAACTAGAGATTCAAAATTAAATGAAATGATACCAGACAGTTCATATCTTACCATATTACGAAATAAAATTCTAAAAAGTGTATTGAAAACATTTGAAAAATATAGCTCTGAATAAATAATAAAAATCGGAAACTACGACGTATATGACACTAAATTGCGACATTGTCATTCATCTGTATAAACCCTCTTAAGTATAACACAAATACCAACAAAATTGGTATTCAACTTGAGTATCAATTTAAATTATAAGGTTTTCATAAAATACTGTAGGAAAACTATACGATAAATTAACTGGCCTTGAATTAAACTCTCTTAGACGTCTTTTTGTTTAATAAGGAAAATATAAGGAAATATGTTTGTTTACGTCCAAGTAAAGATATGTTGCAAGGTAAGATAGATTAGATAGTTATAGCCCTAAACTACCAGGAATCGTGACAGATCGCGTTTATTTTGTAGACCATGGAGCAGAACTGGATAAGATAAAATCTATTTAAAAGTAGTTGAAGCTTCCTTACAGCTTACTGGCGGTTTAAATATATTGCGCATAATCTAGGTCTTAATATAATGGAAAACACTTAAAATATTAATTATCAGTCAAGTAGAATTAAATCTGCACTTACATATTATGATAATATGATTTCATTGTAATTGTAATGATTATAATTTCTAATTCAAGAAAACGCTTTTCGCAAAATATGTCATATTTTGTGTATCTAGTTCACGTGCAATTTAGCGTTTCAAAAATATTTTTCGGACATTTTTTCATGCCCAAAAGTGGGACATTAATGTGCTATTACCTTTCAAATGAACTAAACTATCATTGCATTCATTTCACAATAGAAGACTTATTTGTTACAGTTCTGAGAACGCCGACCAGATGCGTGTTGTACATCAGACGTCGACGATTATACGCAATTGGCACAGCCGATGCGTACACATGGTAAAATTAGCTTGCATTCGCACTTGTGACGTCACATCACGTCATTGAAGATGACGTCACATATGTTCCACTTTGTAACTGTTTGGTACTCGCGAAATTGGTTGGTCGTTTTGTTGATTGAGCACTAATCACTACATAGTATAAAACAAAATTTCTCTGTCCCTATATCCCTATGTATGCTTAAATCTTTAAAACTTCGCAACGGATTTTGATGCGGTTTTTTTTTAATAGATAGAGTGATTCAAGAGGAAGGTTTATAGGCATTAAATACATACCATGCGGGCGAATCAGCGGGCGGAAGCTAGTAATATTATAAAAGCAAAAGTTAGGTTGGATGTATGTATAGATACTTGTAACTCAATCTCACCAAAGGCTTTATCTTGCTAAATTATACACGTCGATAGCAGACCGATGGACTAATATCGACCAATCGCAAGCCAACAATATGGCGCGATTGACTTAATTGGTCAATCACAGCTGTCGAATGAGACCATCGCGCATCGGCTTACCATTGTGTGATCGAGCCCCAGAACGGTGGATAGGATCTATATGAAATTTAGCATACAGACAGATTATAGTAGGTAGGTTACATTTGACCGACATAACACGCGGACGGAAGATACATAGACTGCTTTACAGGTCTGCACGCCTAAGCCACGGGGTTTACTTGGTGAGATAGCAGCTTTGGTATGTAGAGCCCTCTAATTAGGTAACCAAGAAAGTTCTGAAGTGGTAGTGGGCTGGTCACATCTGCAGAAGGACCGATGGACGATGGAGCAAACGCGTCCTAGAGTGGAGAACGCGACTCGGCATGCGTAGAGTAGGACGCTCCACCTAGCTGGGGGGCGTCGACGACCTGAAAAAGGTCGCCGGGTCTGACTGGATGCGGAAGGCGGAGGACAGAGTGTTATGGCGCGTGTTAGGAGAGGCTTATGTCCAGCAGTGGACTGCAATAGGCTAAGATGAAGAAAGTTATAAAATTACAAACCTACCTATCAAAACAAAATATGATTGGTACTTTTTATGACTTGCGACATTTTAGTTCACAAGTGCCTGAGAGGCAGCTTGGTCGGCGCTTACTACTTTAACATATTGGTTCCCTAGTTTTGGCCTGTCAGAAAGTTGCCATCCAAATTCAAGGTAACCTATATAGATATTTAACTTTCGGCAACTTTCCAATGTGACACTTATCGACAGTTAATTTGGAACCTTATCAAAATCAATAAAAAATGTTGCGAATTTTCCATTTCTTTTTTTTTTTTTAAGTAACAAAGTGAATCAAATCTGTTGTCTATCCGCACATGCAGAGACCAAGAATGACGTTGAACATACGCTCTCAACGCAAATAGAATCGACATTTAATTTTAGCTGTGAGGTTAAACTCTAATGTTTTGACTGGCGTATTATAACCCTGTCTCTTAGATATATTCTGTATATGATGGAGTAAGAATAGAATGTGTCATCACTACATTTTGAACGCAGGATGTCGTAAGAGGCGACGAAGTGAACAAATCACAATACAACTACGCAAAAAGAGCGGTATTATAAATTTGACGTGTCTGTATGTGGCACTGTAGCTCCGAAACTACTGAGCCGATTTTAATGCGTTATGTTTTTTTCCAAAGCTGATATGATCGTGATGGGTCTTAGACATTTTTGTTTTATTAGGTCTTGTCGATGGTTAGGTACTTAATTTTTTTTTTTTTAATAAAACCTCACGCCGTAGTTTACCATAGGTTTACCATCGTACCACACGGGCGAAGCCAATGGGCTTAGACTAGTTTAAATTATGACTAGGACGTGCACCAGCTGCGATAGAAGTACTATGCCACACTAATAAATATTTGCCTTCTAGTAAAAAGCCTAAGCGAAATACTACTTAGCAATTTTTAACCTTAAGCATATTACACAAGATAGCAAATTAAACAACGGCTCTGATGTATCTTACGTCATCTTCAATAAAGATAGCATTATTTTTGTAGCGTACAGATGAATGCGGTAATACTAATACCATATAAAATCACATAACACCTGAACACAATGATATACACACGCGTGAGTGTCAATATTTATAAAAATATCACGTTTCCACAGAACAAGTAGGTACTTAACTATAGAGAATCGCTAAGAAAATAATTAGTTCGCAGAATTATTAAGTGTTTCATGATACGGATAGGCATTGTTAGGACGGCCACACACTTTCGTTTAAGGTTCGGCGCCGACCACAGCCGCAGCCGGTTCACAGGTTTATTCATACACTAGAAGTCGTGCGAGGCTTCGCTCCCGTCGGTCTTTAATTGGCCACTGCTCAGCTGCTATTAGCCGTATCGTGATGTTATATATCCAATAACCTTCCTCGATAAATGGGCTATCCAACACTAAAATAATTTTTCAAATCGGACCAGTAGTTCCTGAGATCCTAGCGTTCAAACAAACAAACTCTTCAGCTTTATAATATAAGTATAGATTTTGTATGGACTTGCAGCACTCGTGTGCCACGCGCTTCTGTGCTGCGAGTAAAGTAAAGTGGCTGTTGTGGTCACAGTTAACTGTGGTCGGTGGCCCGTTTGCCCCGAGCCTAAAGCCCACCATACCCGTAAGATAAACTGGTGCACAAAACAGTGATGCGAAGACGCATCGTACAAATACAAGCTCAACTTGTGAATTCATAAATCGTGTATTCCTGCTATGTAACGTCATACTTGTTGTTCAGAATCGATTAGTTGTTTTGTGTACTAGCCCTAAAGTCAATAGCAGTTGAAAAGTCAAAGTCAAAGTCAAATCTTTTTATTTCATTTGGATCACATACATGATACTTATGAACGTCATACAAAGCCAGAAAAAGTGTCAGTAAATTTGCCTACGGAAAAGAGTTATAAGTTAAACAAGTAAATATAATTAAAAAAAATTAATGGCCCGACTGCAAAAAATCAACAGAGAGCAACGCACTACGCACTAAAAGACCGTAAAGTTATTGTAATATTATTATACCTGTTTAAATTTAAATACATAACATATGTATATATTTGTAATCTCCATTTGATTCCCTTTATTTTGATACTCTACCCAATAGGTTTGGTTAAAAAAAATAATAGAACTACTTACAATTTGGAACCATTCAATTATGTATAATATCTTTTTGAATATATGTAATCTACTTTTGATGCTCTTTATTTTGATACCCAACTCGACAGGTTTGGTTAAAAAAAAGTTGAACTTATTACAATTCGGCGTCAAAGGCCCGCTGTTTAAGTCTTTTTATTCTTAAAACCTATCTAAGGACACTAGGGTTTTCTAGACGAATCTAACGATATCCTAATTATCAAAATCCATCCAGCCGTTTGGAAGATTCGCGGGAATAAAGAAATTTACAAACATACAAGATACGCGCGGAAAACAATACCCGTCCTGACAGTCGGGTAAAAACACTACTAATATACTACTATAATATAAGATTTTGAACCTTAGATATAATAGATAGAAGACTGAAATTGCCAAATAGACTAATCCCACCTCCCACCAATCAATTAGTCGATAAATCAAGTAATCAAGGAACTTTATACTTGATAAATTAAACCAACACCAGGGTCTGCCTCAAAGCAATACGATAACTAATGCCCAAAGACCGCACTCATATCCCACGGACATAAGCAGACAGACAGACAAATTAACATCCAACAATAGCGATTAACAAAACATTCCATCTTCATTGTAACCAGTTCGAACCCATTTAAGTCGGTAAGCTTTTTTATTAGTCCAGATTAAGGTTCAAGCGTTTATGAGACATGCGCGTACGCAAGTGTGTTGCGTGTTGAATTAAATGACTTTTAATTATAATAGGAATTTTAAAGGGATTTTGATGTCAAGGGCTTTAGGAGATTAATTAGACTAGTTCTATGGTGATCACGTTGAAGAATTGTAGTTTAGAAATTTTAATTTTTAATGTTTATTTATTTTGAAATGTACCTATTTATTGGTTTTAGTTTTTTTAGTTCCTTTTAGTGTTGAATAGCCCATTCATCGAGGAAGGTTATAGGCTATATAACATCACGCTACGGCCAATAGGAGCTAAGCAGTGGCCAAATAAATAACGAGTGAAACCCCGCGGGACTATAGTAGCTGCTTACCATCAGGCGGGCAGTAAACTTGTTGCATTTTGACATCTATAAGTCAAGATAGTCTACACAGAATTTAAAAAAAAACTTTTTTTTTTTATATTGTACAATACTTTTTATTTTTATATTCCGGATCATAAACCAAACCAGTTTTTTTAACGATGTTATTCCACGGACGCGATTTAATTATTGTTTTGAATTCGACTATACTTTGTGTTATTTAATTGTGAATTGTTAAAAAATAATAAGAATTGTTTCATAATGTATGCAAAAAAGAATTCTATGTATCATAATAATAGATTCAATAAACAAATGCATTCCATTTAGTAAACCAAGGTAGTAAAACTTCTAGAGGTGTCAATTTTCCTTTACACTACGGTATAGAATTTATTATAGAAACGTGATTTTGTCTAAATGTACGTGTTTGTGTTGATTATCTGGAAATAATGTCCGTTAACTCTATGTTTAGCTAACATATTTATATATTCTTGTAAATTGTGTTTTGAAGTGTATTGAATTATATAGTCTCCTGAGGGGCCACTCGAAAAATCTCTACATAGAATTTAGTCGGAAAAATGACAGCGACTTAATTTTCTAAAATTTGACGGCGATATCGATATTGATTAAATCAAATGTCGAGATTCCGAATAGAAAAAAAATCAATTTTGACCGTTTTTCATTACTTTAGATAGCCATGTTTGGGCACGAATGTAATATATACAACAATCCATCCTAAGGTTGTCTGGAAGAAATCGCTATTAGTGATAAGACCGCCCATTGTACTAACTTATTATCTTTTATTTCCAGTAAGTGTGTATACCTACTGTTTTTATAAATTTTTTTTGGTGTGTAATAATATAAATAAAGAATATTATTATTATTATTATTATATATATTTTGTAGGATCAAAATCCTATGAAATTTTCATACGTACGCATGTACATCGACTTTCAGTTTTAGGTATGCTTCTGGTTTTCTAAAAGAAATTGGCTTTATTGTAATGATACATTTGCATTTTTCGTTTTGTGCTTAAGTAAGCACAATTATATTAGTAGGCAAATTAATTTATTAAAGTTATAATTAATTTTAGGTAAGTACCTATCTAAAATATACAATGTTGAAAAAAAAATCATGTAGAATGACATCAATCGATTAAATAAAATAAAAGATAGACAAGGAAGACAAGATTACACCCTAATATCTGGCCCATTTACTCGTCAGTCACCTAAAAAAACTCCATTGATAAAACAAACACATACTCATTTTTAAGTACATAGAATAATTTACATAAGATCCAACATGCGTAAACTAAGAGTAGAGCCTACTTGATAACTGTGACAGTTACGATAACAATGATATGCGTTAAACAATGTTAGAACACACTTGTGTGTTGCGTGAGTTTATGTACTTGTATGTTAAAATATAACTACAGAAGTTCCATACAAAAATTGCGTGACATCAACGGATTTCGGTGGCCCACTCCACGTAGCGAAGTGTTGGTGCATAGAGGGCTTTTAATGGATATTTTTCATTAATATTTGCATAAATAACATGAATAACATGTGCTTAATCCCGATCACAAAATATCTCAGAATCTTCTGTAGGCATGGCAAGATCTTATGGTAGAAATATCAAAGGATAGTATATCACTGTACCTGCCATATGTGTTTTAATCACATTTTGATGGAAATGATGAAAATATAAACAATTTTATGTTATAATGTTGGCCTTACTTTGTAAAAGATCTTATGACGCCTGCAGTCATCATCATCTGTAGGGAATACCTAATGATAAATAACGATGTGAAATATTAATTTAAAACTAATCTTCTAAGAAATTGAGAGGTAATTAACTTATATAGGTGGTAGGGAGACAAGTATCAATAATGACTTCTTCACATTCGACTGTCAAATGCTTGAAAAACAGCGGCCATATTTAAATTTTCATACATCAAAATCGTTTAGACGAATATTGAGACTGAGGTCGTCAGTTGTCGTTATTGTTGTCTTATGTGATGCATATAGGACATTTTCTCCTAAATTTCCCTAAAATAGTAAAAAATCAGAAAAACGTTCATCTCTGTCAGTCATTGCTTTTATGCTCAAATACATATAATGACAACTTAACATACTGTTTAATATACACTGTGACATATTTGTAGTTCTTGACAGTGATTCTCCAATCACATGACGGTACACTAATGTTTGTTCACTGTCAAATTTTCGTGTAAATCCTTTGTTTTACTCACCAGAGACACCATTCACATGTTTACCTGTTCTATGTAATCTGAACAGCTTACCTGCGAACAAAGAATACAGTTAAATTTCGCTGATAACATATTGACGTCACATAAAGTAAATGTAGAAAAGAATAATATTTAAATCAAAGTAGATTTTGAAATTTCGGTGAATTCAGTGTTTTAAGAAGTTGTAAATTAGTGCGAGATATGCTTGTTATCCCTCATTCGCCTTATTACCTTTTGCAATGATAGAAATATGATTTGTAAGAGTAAAGCTATGGAATGCCGACAGTAGT
Source organism: Laspeyria flexula (assembly GCA_905147015.1). Lineage (NCBI taxonomy): Eukaryota > Metazoa > Arthropoda > Insecta > Lepidoptera > Erebidae > Laspeyria > Laspeyria flexula. The sequence goes on from LR989974.1 coordinate 2,630,123, forward strand.
CAGTTTGTCATCATTTCTAAAACACCTTGTATTAATTCCCGTAATGCCGGCTTTTTCAATATTTTTACTATTGTAAGTAGCTATTTCTAAAGAATTTCCTATGCTAGTGGGAAGAAACTACAATATAGATATACTGAAAATAATAAGCTGAATACAGACTTTTAAAAACTTTTTAAGTTGGCCTATTCAACTTGACGATAAAATGTAAAACGAAAAACAAAACTGCCCCTCTAGTCAAGTGGCAATCGATTCGATCTATCTATTCTATCGACATGTCAAATTAGTACATTAATCACGTGACATATCGATAGCTTATGTCAGAGATGTGTTCAAATGTACAGAAGTGACATGTAGTTTAGAATAGATAGATTGAAGCGATTGCCACTTGTCTAGGGGCCTGATCACATCTATTTCTCTTTCACGCTCAACAGGACAATAGACATACCCCAATTCTACATCTCTTGTTAGTCTTAACAGCAAGAAATCAATAGAAAAACCGATTAACGATAACCAAATCCAAGAAAAGTCTAACCTAGTCTAAAGCATAGCAACGCTCTCATAGAGAAATTACAAAGAAATTGTTATCTAAATAACAAAACTTTTTTTTGACTGTCACCGTGGCGCAGTGGTTAAAGTGGTCGCCTCGCCACTACATCGTCGTGTTGGGTGACGTGGGTTCGATTCCCACACGAGACAAATATTTGTGTGATTCATAGATATTTGTTTCTAGTCTGGGTGTACTTTGTGTCCGTTAGTTTCATGTTTGTAAAGCTCCCCGCGACACAGGGCTTGTTCCCTAGTGGGGGCGTTGTCTTTTTAAAAAAAAAAAAAGTACTAACTATTTACAACTTTATAACAAAATAAACAACGTCTCAATTTCATTGGCAAAAGCGTTTCAGTTCGCGAACTTATTAAAGCTAAATAGCCAGTTAACTTCCAAACTCTTATTATTAAAGGTCCTGAACTCCTGAGAACAATGAGCTACCGTACAAAACTGTGCGAACTTCTTATAAACACAATTAATGCTTCAACTAGTCTGTATGATCATAGTATATGATACTGTGTTTAATGTAGTGGTCTTGTGATGGTTTGTCGACCTAATTACTTGATTCGTTCTGTTCAGTTTGTTTACGTTTGAAAAATCAGTGTTATTTGTACACGATGTTAAAGCGTGGTCTAATGGTAAGCAGTACATTATCATCGTCATCACAAGCCTAAGTATCAAATATAAAACAGACCACCATTTCATAGAGTGCAAGGACATTAACAACGATATAGTCTAGTAAATGAGTGCACGAAATGGTACTGTGGAGGAAAATGTCGAAAGCAGAAACTTTGACTTAGGAACTTTGTTTAGACTAGTTCCCCTTGGACTGACCTCGGGGGGGTAAGGACTTTTAGTATGTGTATATCCTAACTAGTCCAAACAAAGTTCCTAAGTCAAAGTTTCTGCTTTCGACATTTCCCTCCAAAATCATTCACTGACTGATTGATTGACCTAATACATCGACTTCGGTATCGCTGTTAAATGTTTGCAAATAACAGCAACAATTTAAAAATGCTATATAAATTCTGAAATTTTCACGAAATCGAATGTAAAACTCCGAGTTACCTAAAACCCGGATCGTGACTTTCATTCACATCATTACGTTGGCATCCCTATCGTAGCTTTTTCGTAGACTTGTATGCGCGACTTTGCTTGGTCATTAAGCAGTGGGGGAAAGATAAAAAAAAATTAAAATAAGTATATTAAAATATAATGTGTGGCGGTAATGAAGTTAGGCTCGTCATTAGGCTTATATGATGATGATGATGATGATAATTTAGCATTAAACTTTTCAGAGCTTAACCGAGTTAAAAAAGGAAATTTGTTTTCCACTTATGTGATGTTTGAAGGAACGGAATGGTATATCAGTGGAATGAACATAATGATGAATGACTGAGGTGAAGCATAAAATAGTGAATGAAGAATGAGAAAAGGAAGGATATGGAAGGTGAGACAGAGGATAGAAGTTTTAATAGAATAATTATATTTCTGTAACAAAATTAATCAGAGTTTATTTCCAACATCAAGAAGTTTTCTTTAAAATATCATCTAGAATCCCAATTTACGTAAGCAATAATTAAAAAAACTAAAATTTCAATAATAGTTAGAGTAAATATCATATGTCCTTTACATTGTTTCAACCTGTTTTAATAGATATGTGAGTATGTGACTATTCATAGCGCCCTCATGATTTTATAAACTCGAATACCTTAGTGTTATCACTGTAATGAAGTTACTGAACTAATTAAAGTGCATTTGTTATCTGTAAATAATTAATATGGCTATTTACGAATGTTAAGTGAAATACATTTATCAATTTGTAATTGTAATAATTATACTGCGTATGAACTTTACAAACAAACAATTAACTTATATCACATTTACTCGAAATAAATATCGCTTTTAATTTTTAGAGAAAATCTTGATAGAAGGCCTTTATGCAAGTAAGAATTAATTTTCATATAAATTATAAATCTTCATTCTTCATCATTTCAGCCCATAAACGCCAATGCTAGGCATGGGTCTCCTCCAAAGAATATAGAGGGAATTTAGCCTACTATACCACGCTGTCCAGAAGGGTTGGTATAGGGTTTGTTTCGAATTTTCCTTTTCTCGCAGTGCTCTTGTCTGCATAAGGTTAAGTCCCTTAGTCGCCTTTTACGACCATCTATTTTGATAACTGTCAATAAATGGAAAAGTGAGCTATTTAGTCTAATTAAGTCCCCTGGTGTTGCAGGCGCTCATAGGCTACGGTAACCGCTTACCATCAGGCGGACCGTACGTCTGTATGCCACCGTCGTGGTATAAAAAAAAAAAAAAAAAAATATATCTCGGATAAGTTAAAAGCAACGCTTTATGAATGCACAAAGTATCATCTAAATCGTACAAGCCATTTCGTAGACACAATAATAAAAATATTTACAAGAATTGCTAATTTAATGGTGTATTATTTAATTCAAAGTGTCATTAACTAAGGCAATAAAAATGCAAATTTATGACGTCCCAAAACGGTAGACAATCGGTAAAGAGATCATTGTTGAACGAAATTCGAGCACCATTACGAGAGGCCAATATGATCAGGGTAAGTAACGCCCATTATAACGACACAAGGATTATTCCATTAATCCCCATTGACAAGCCTCATCAACGGGGATTAGAGAACTTTTCTTCCACAATGTGGCAATGGGGGTTCCAGTGCCACCTTTTCAGGCTCATAATTGGGCTTTGTCAAAGTTCACAAATCCCCAGGCTAAATTCCCTCCAAAATCTTTGGTGGAGACAGTGCGACATTTGAAAGAAAGAAAATAATTTTTATTTTATCTCCCATTTAAAGGAAAAACTATGCTACATAAAACTAAATAGTTTAAAATATAGCTTATAACTAGGTAACAAAAAAATTATATTAATCTTAGTGGGGACAAAAATGGCCATAGCTCAGCTTATATGCTGTAGGTATAGCTATGTAATTATAACAAAACAGCGCTGGTTTTCTGCTATGTCCGTGACGGCGTATGCGCATTACTTTATACTTATTTATAAATATAAAAAAAGTAGGTAACTGATCTGAATGGAAAACTATAGTTAGTACATAATATGAAAGATCTAATAATTAACAATATAATATTGAAAAAAAAAAAATAAAGCTATCTGTGCAATGCCACAACATACCAATGACAGTGACACTGACAGTTTAAGGGTGGTAATGATGAAACGACCACTTGAAATAGGATCCTACCTAAATCATACCTTGAGGCAAACAGCAGTAAGCAGTAGGTATCAGCTCGGAACCTGACAAATTAAACCTGGCTGTCGAAATGTGGATGTGATACACATCTACCTCCCTTCAGGGATTCAAGGCTAGAAGAAGCTATGTACTCATCATCTTCAAAAGCCTATAGACGTTCACAGTCGAACGAAACTATCCGAAAACGACATCACACGGCAACATCCTGTAGCAATCAATGGGCCTAAGTACGCGCGTGGAAAACTTCGGGCGACTAGTGACATGCCATGGTTAAGGACATTTCAATCAGGTCAAGATGATACACGCCCTTACATTCTAATAGCAATCTAACATCAGTTATAATATTTTCATTGGATATTCTTTCAAGCCTGCTAGACATCAAATAGATTTTTTTTTTTTTTTTTTTTTATAATAATAATATTCTACCACATTTACACAGCGCCATCTAGTCCCAAATTAAGCAATTATATTTGCTTGTGTTATGGGTACTAAACAACTGATATACTACTTATATACATTTTTTTTTGTAAATACATACATATTATAGATAAATTACACCCAGACACAGAACAAACCTTCATGCTCATCACACAAAGATTTGTCCTGGGTGGGGATCGAACCCACGACTTCCGGCTTAGCAGTCAGGGTCACTAACCACTAGACCAACAGGTCAGTCAGAATTAAACAGATCATATGCCTGATGTCAATTAATATAAACAATTTTCCAATCTAAGTATAAATTAGAAACAAGGAATGAACATCGTTTACAAGGCGATCAATCAAAAACGTTGCTACTTACATAAAATAACGTTAACCCTAACATGGCATTCTTCATGCCAGCAAAAGGCTGGAGATAGGGAAAAATTGGCATCTCTGGGAAAGATCTTTACCCTCGTGAGGAAACCTACATTATCCTAGAAGAAATTCTAAGGATATTGCTGATCCACTAACCTGCATTAGAACAGTGTGTGTGGATTATAGCCTAACCCCTCTCAGCTCTCTAGAGGAGAGGAAACCCGTGCCTAGCATTGGGACATTAATTACAAATGGAGGAGTTTAAAATAAAGAAATACACTAGAACGTTTACCAAGTATTTTATGAATTATCAAACCCTCTAAATCATTAACCAAAAAATCCCATAAATTTTCCGCAACGATCGATATAATATCTAAACTATAACTAAACCTTTAATCTCGAACAATAAGAAAATCGTAAAACAGTTTACGATCAATAAAAAATCAATCATCAATCAAAATATTTTCCGCCTGACTTACCTTACGATCTATGAACGAACTTGTATCGCCATCTAGTGGATTACGGTTGAAGTAGCAGATGAAACTGTTATCGCGCGATCTCGTAATACCACCGTATCAACAATAGATAGAGCTACTCAATTACTACTATTAAGGGAAATGTACATTTACATAATGTTGCCGTAAAATACACTTTCACTTCTTAATACTAACAGTATATTAAAGTTTGAATTAAAATAGCAGTAGATATAATATTTTTTCTAGGTTTGTATTTATTGATTTTAGCGACAAAGAGAGACTTTGCATTCCTAACATCTCAAGTCAATATTAAGTTATATCTACATCAGAAATGTGATCTTCAGATCAAAGCAATTCGCGTTAGGTAAGTCTCTTCTTACAGCCTAATAAAGTAAGGTTTAAACATTAAAATATAGACAAACAAAATTCAAACAAGTATATTATCCAAGTGCTTGGAGACCGTATTATAACAAAAACGAAATTGTGTTGTATATCTTTTAGTAAAAAGGTTACCTTTACAAGGTAAAGCATTCTCTTAGAATGCTTTACCGGGACAATCCTAGCCTCATACCCGCCACGAATAGAACTTCTCTAAGCAAGGACGTTAACTATACCTAATGGACCGTTGCAAACACAAAGTTACGAAACACGGTCGTCCAAGGGGGATGCCTAACCTGTTTAGGCATCCGCAACGAAATTAATGAGATGTAAATTTAAATGGAAAAGTTGGAAAGAAATTACCCACTTTCCTCCATAGTAGGTACCTGCGAGTAAAGCGGGAAAATAAAAAAAAGTTTTGCTTGTTTTGAATTTGGTTTAATTTGTGTGCGTGAATTTTATTATTCCAAGAATTTACGCCAATAATAAAGTTGAATTTGGAGTAAGTTTTAAGTCGCAATACTGCGACGTGGGTTCATACATAAAATTATAATTATGCACTCCGTTTCAGATTCAGAACAAAATATTTGTGAATGGCAGAATTTATGCCGTTTGAATTTTTGTTAAAATAAGTTAGCACTAGAAAGATAATATATATAAGGCAATAAATAATAAGGTGACTAAGACTTGAAGCAACAAGAGCACTGTGAGAAAAGGATAATTCGAAAAACCGACACAACCAGTCTAGCCAGTGTGGTATAGTAGGCTAAATTCCTTCCAAAATGTTTGGAGTAGACCCGTGCCCAGCAGTGGGACATTAATTTAATTTACTCATAATTAAGATCTATTTTTATCCAAGCCTTATCAGCTAAGCAAATGTGCATGCAATTTCTCTATGCCCTAGAACACGAGTCCTTTAACATTGGCACATTGAGTCAACGGTACACGTCGTCCGTATTGTATTACTGATATATATAATGGGCCATTATATACTTTAGTGGCCATACCATTGTTCTGTACATGTGATATAGTTTAAGACAATAATAGCTATATCACAAAGAGTGACCTTTTTTCAAGGGTCAACCCTGTTAGCGACCTACCATTTGAAAAAGCTGACACCCAAAAAAACCTGTTTCTGTTCTGTGTGACACCCTTTTGGCTTTGTAAAGCGTTCATAAGTTTTATGTAAGTAATAATTTCACCACATTCACGCGGCACCATCTAGTCCCAAATTAAGCAATTATATTTGCTTGTATTATGGAACTAAACAACTGATATACTACTTAAATATATATTTTTTTAAATACATACATAGTATAGATAAATTACACCCAGACACAGAACAAACAATCATGCTCATCACACAAAGATTTGTCCTGGGTCGGGATCGCACCCACGACCTCCAGCTTAGCAGTCAGGGTCACTAACCACTAGGCCAACAGGCCAGTCGATATCAAGTAATAATATTTATATTATATATAGTTAGTCGATAATAATAATAATAAGTTTCTTAAAACTAGGTAAGACGTGTATCTTAAATTCTTAAGAGACAGTGATTCGCCCATGGGAATTGTATAATGGCTTTGTGTTGATCATCATTATTATGTAAGTTTATGCAAAAAAATATGTTTTAATTTGTAAATTTTGTTTCTATTTTAGAATATTTTCGAAGTTAATTAGATATTTGCATAGAAGTCATCATCTTATGATGCTGAGATGAACCGATATAGAAATTAAAGAATGAGAGCCGAGTCGATTCCGTCGCTTGCAGTAGCAAGCTCCCGCTTTCGCTCTCGCTTTAGTAAATATAACGGTTCTAAGTGGCAAAAAAGGATAGTAGATACAAAGGAAGGTGATCTCCATTTCATGGAATACTCTAAAATTTCTTTTGTTTCATGGTACAGCTCGTTTCAAGTTCCTGTACGGAGTGTACTAGCTATATTTTGTTAAACTGTTATATTAATGTATCTATTATTATATTCGTAATACGTAGTGATAATATCAGATCCGAAGAATTTAATACCACTATGTTGAATATAAATAGTCACATTAATTTTATTGTGAAAATATAGATATTATTAAAGGAACTGCTAACAAATTTTTTATTTTTTTTTACCATCCAGTACTGCGGCAAACTGACGTACGGCCCGCCTGATGGTAACCGGTTACCGTAGCATATTGACACCTGCAACACCAGAAGAGGTATCACGAGTTGCAGACCCTTAAGAAACCTAATTGCTTGCCCTTCCACCAGTGGCTTCAGCCAAGTGGTATATGGGTAAAAAGTAAACTATATATTTCTCCAGGTCTTAGACTACCTATAGTTAAAATTTTTGATTTCGATTTTTTATGATGGTAAGTGGTGACCACCATTCATGAGCGTTGGCAGTATTAGGGGCATAACCAAGCCCCTCCCTGTGTACCAATTTTTTTAATATAATAAATCGGGCGATATTCTGTCTTTTCTCGTAACGCATAATACTTTGTTTATGATAAACATGAGATAAAGTATTAACTATCAACATTATCTGTGATGCAAATCTTATAAGCATTATATTGTCAATTGTCAGTTAAAGAGATATCCTGTTATTCATATTTTGTTATTTCACAAATACTATTAACGTAATAAGCAATGGTGGCTGAATGGATAAGGGACCGGCGCGCGGCGCGGCGTGCAAATCACGCGGTCCAAGTTGGATCCCGACCGGCGGCAGTACCAATGTGGATTCCACTTTCTGGAATTTATATGTACTAGTCAAGTGACTTACTATCTGCTAAGCAAGTTGAAATGTTTTCGACATATTAAATTTGATTTTATATTATTTATATTATTTTTGATTAAAAATTGACATTAACAGCCGAGCTTATTCTGTGCCCCAAGTCCCATCGCATGAATGAATTCACATCATTCGGTTAGCATTCAAATCCATTTTAAAATAACATAATAATTTTTAACTCGTTGATTGAGGTATAATTTTACCAGCATGGTTGATTGCTAGGTATTATAATAAGTTCTTTGATATCGAGTACAAGACTTAAATTATAATACTAAAGTCCACAAACGGGAATGAACAGAGTACCCTGTTGTGCTATCAGTACTTTTATCTAGATGTACACTATTAGCTTTTATAACTTGAGCTCTGACCTAAGGTCAATTATATGTCGTCAAATCACAATTTGATATTATTTATTTAATAGAGGATTTAGAAATGGCACTCTTTGGTAGCATGATAATAATAAAAATATTCTACCACATTCACACAGCGCTATCTAGTCCCAAAGTAAGCAATTATATTTGCTTGTGTTATGGGTACTAAACAACTGATATACTACTTAAATACATTTTTTTTTTTGTAAATACATACATATTATAGATAAATTACACCCAGACACAGAACAAACCTTTATGCTCATCACACAAAAATTTGTCCTGGGTGGGGATCGAACCCACGACCTCCGGCATAGCAGTCAGGGTCACTAACCACTAGACCAACAGGCCAGTCAATGAAGGATAGAAAAAAGGTAAAAGAATTTATTAAGGAAACAAACCGTTTGCGATTTAAAATCGCAGATGCGGATCTATTTGGTACCGATTTTTCGTCGAGTCATTTGCTGTGTTACTTCAAATTAAAAATCGCATCAAATTGTGGCCTAACAAAATGGACTAGCACTAGAGAGCTTATTAGTTATAATATAGTAACATTAACTGTATTTACGAGTACGCGTTATGACTAATAAGATTGTGAACCGATTTATTTCAGTGCAGTCCCCGCACGTGTGCTGTTCAAATTCACTGCCAAGTTCAATACAATAACATGTGGATGACAAACACACGCAAAAAATATACCAATACTATCTTCCGCCCTCGGTTCTGCCCGCGTTAAATGCTCTTCTAGACTACAATCTATCAGTGTGCCAAATTTCCTACAGATCCTTTCAGCCGTTCTGGCGTGATTAGGTAACAAAGATCCACCCATACATACATCCTAACTTTCGTATATATTCTACGTCGAGATAATCAATGTGTTATAAATAATTGTTTAACAATAATAAAACCTAGTTTACATTAATTTAAACCATAAGTATAATAAATCATTTTAAAGATTAGTTACGCACGTGGATATAACTAAAATGACTCACAATTGCACGCTACGAACAAATCGCTGTAACTCGTTAATTTTAAACGTGATGGCTACTTCTGTTAATATCGTTAAAGGGGTGTTATAATATAAATAAATCTATATATTTTTTCGTCAACAAACAGTATATTTTACACAATTAACGGACAACAGTTCAAGACCCCGTTGTTTTGAGTCTAAGGTGTTGGACTAAGGTCCAGATTCATAGACTGCACTTTGACTTTACTTTGATCAATTTTCAACCAATATGAAGTTTCATAATCCTGTCAAACTCTTACTTTTCCAAAACCAACCTTGGCTTATTTAGTAAAGGCAAAAAAAAGGCGGTCTGTGAAATTTAAAAGATAAAAGAATTTTCGGCATTCAAAGTTTTGCAAAGTTAAATCACGACTGTGAATTTGGCTCTAAGGCTAAACAGGCTATAACTAATACGCTATAATCCATAGACTGCGAAAATAAATCGTCTTCGATTTGAATAAGCACGTGCGAAATCACACTATAAAGCGATTAGTCGTCAAGTAGTTAGCGATTTATGTCGTATTTTATAAATCGTAAAGATTAAATTCGTTGTACCTTATGTTCAAAACTTTGGCTAGCAGCATCGACTACTACTATACAATACAGCGGAAAAGTCCAGCTTACAATCTAGGTAAAACATTATATCGTTAGATTATAGCAACCATGTTTAGGGCACGGATGTTTGTCCTCCAAACACGGTAGCTGTGAATTGAAACCTGGTTATGTTTAGCGTTTCATTAAAACATGCATGTTTGGTACTTGACGAGGTCATTAACATTCTGGAGATGCGTGTTACATTAGTGTAAAATATAGTTACAATTCCATTGAATACTGCATTTAAAGGCTAGAGAGATAAATTTGAAAAGGAACCCTGACAAGATACCATATTATATTGATGTCATTTATTATTTAAACACATTAACAATACCTTTCATCTACTATCGTGTAGTAACGGAAGAATACGTAATTTCACTAGCCCATTTCTATCCGTGGGTGTCGTAAAAGGCGACCAAGGGAGTAACTTTATGCAGACAAGAGCACTGCGAGAAAAGGAAAATTCGAAACAAACCCTATACCAACCCGTCTGGACAGAGCGTGGTGATAGTAGGCTAAATTCTCTCCACATTCTTTGGGGGAGACTCGTGCCCAGCAGTGGGACGTTTATGAAATGATGATATATATTAGGTTAGCCTGTAAGGATAGTTGTAAGTTTGTAATAATAAATAAATAAATAAATTTAATGATGATGATGAGTTCGCTGACAGGGTAGAGCCGTGAGAAGAACTGGGGCTACTACTAAGTCAATCGCGCCATATTGCCGGCCTGTGATTGGTCGATATTAGTCCATTGGTCTGCTATCGACGTGTCTAATTTAGCAGAATCGGCCCCCTGGTAGGAAAGATTGTATTTCAGTTATTTTTGTTATCCCATCGTAAAGGTGAACAAGAATTGGAGTAAGCGGACTGTGCTAAACAATTATGTTAATAAGTTTAAAATTTAATAAATTGTGTTTTGACTTGTATACCATGTTAATACATGTCTTGTAATATGGCCCAGTTTAACTGACCCAAAAGATGGTAATAATAACTAAATCATAAAAATGAAATTGGTAATTATTTTTAATGTGCACATGTAGATATAGCTGAAGGCGTATTCATGTTCAAACAAGGTCAATATGTCTACTCTTGAAGTCAAGTACAGCTAGTATGTATAATGTTATTAACAATTAACTAACAAAAATGGATCTTTGGACTGAACTTATCTGGATATAGTAACATTGTAGTACGGAGATGTTCGTTACGATCATCAAAGTTAAGCAACACTCGGTAAGGTCAGTCCATGATGGGTGGCCGTTGGTGGCAATAATTCTCGAGCGTCTCTGTGCTTCGGAAGGCACATAAAGCCGTTGGTCCCGTTTATCAATTAACGTGGTAGTCGTTAAGTCAAATTGGAAGTCTTCTGAGCGACTTGATTAATTCCAACACTAGGGTCTGCATCAAGCCCACACGAGAAGAGAGAACAGAGAGAGATAAAATGTTTGTCGCGCCATCTTTCCGATATCTGCGAACTGCTGCCTCGACACTACACACAGACGGCATACATGCTAATATTTATACTATTACTATATCACTACTGCCAGTAACAAAAAAGCAAAACGTTTGTGCCAGTACTGATTCCTCTTATCATAAATTAAATACCAATCAATGTAATCTATACTAATATTATACAGAGGTAAAGTTTGTGAGTTTGTAGAGGATAATCTCGGGATCTACTGAACCGATTTGAAAAATTCTTTTAGTGTTGGATAGCCCATTTATCGAGAAAGGTTATAGGCTATATAACATCACGCTACGGCCAATAGGAGTTCAGCAGTGGCTAAATAAAGAACGAAGGGAGCAATGTCCCGCGCGACTTCTAGTTCTATTATACGAGTACATTGGCAGATATTACGTCAGACATATCCAAACAGAAAAAAATGAAAGTGCTTATTTCACCTATAAGAGACAATAACCAGTTTTAGTAAATTAATATCTAATACAAATAAATACATCGTTCTTTACTCAATCACCACACGGAGCCTACTTCTTATTTTCTACTATCTCCGTAAGGATCAGGAGAGATCAGGTCAGATCACAGAAAAGGATTATACTTAATCTCAATAACCATAAAGTCTATTTTAAAACTTACTTTAAACAAATAGAAATTTTCCATCAAATGTTTAGACGGTTCAACAGTTATCGTTAATTTGTGCCCAGGCCTCCCATAATCTTACTGTTAATTAGTTAATTGTCTTAATTTGCGCGTTTTAGTACGCGTGATGACGCGACGGGGACGTTAAGTTTTACGTCACACGAGTGCTTAGAGAATGAAAAGGTATAAGATATTTTCATTGGTCTATATAACATCAGTTTTAGATAAATTAAAAAATGCCACTCATCTACAAAGGGGCTCAACCTTAAATTACGTTCAACGAATTTTATGATTGTGGCGTAATTTTAGAGAAAAGAAGAGATTTATTGATACATCCACATAAATTGACATTACAGTTAAAATTCAACAAATAAGGCAAAGCATTCCAAAGTCACTGCCTCGAATTTCGCTAAGGATAATAATTAATTAAAAATGTAAAAAAATATTTAGGTTATAATACAAATAGGTAACAATGGTCTAATTATAAATACATTAAATCTTACATCATTTACTAAAATATTACTATTCTTTTATTTATAAACTAACAGTAGGGACAAACATTAGTAAAAAATCTTTAATTCTCATCATAATCACACGTGCTATTTGATTCCCCTGAACTAGGCTGGGCATGTATGTACTTCAGGCGATCGCTTGAAAAAATTTAATTATAAAGTGGATGATTATATTATTAACCTTTACGTCACAACATCACAACGCACAAAGGCTTTTCATTATAAAAAAAATCTACCAAACATTCAATGTAGCTAAATTTCCTGCCCGTATATTCCGAAACCCCATTCAATTTAACATACCACAAACATCTGTATTCTATTTCTACTCGCAACTAATTCACGTACTTCACACAATCTGTCTATAAATTGTACCACAATCTTGTTTACGAAGTCGTGTATTTTTATACGTAAGGATTATGGTATTAGGTACTGTCGTAGCTAGACACAAAACGCATTAATATTGTTGTCAAAGCTTGAAATGGTACTTTCTCATCTCAAATAACTAATTGCCTGTTCTTCTTATCGAATAGATATTAAGCAGACCCTAGTGTTGGAAATAATCAAGTCGCCCACAAGGCTTCCAACTTCCAACTACCATAATTTAGTGATAACCAAGACGATCGGCTACACGCGCCTTCCGAAGCACAGAGACGTTCGAGAATGAAATTGCCACAAACGGTCACCCATCATAGACTGACAAGGGCAAGGAGAAACGGGTTTGCATAAAATCTCTGCTCTGCTCCAATGGACTGAATATATCGGTTATTATTTCTCCTTTCTCCGCTCCGCAGTCTCGCTCCGCGTCAATGGACAGGCAGCCTTAGCCTTCAGAATTAATCAAATAAGTAAATCACCGTCAATCCTGTTATACAGGTGGTGAATATAAGCGATATTATAATTATAAGCGATATTATTAATAAGAAATTATCCATATGAAATGAAGTATTTTTATATAAAATCAAAATTCTAGATTTTATTTTTACATAATATATTATTGTATGTATTAGTATTTTAATATTTTATTATTTGAGTATTATTATTTTAAGCTTTTTTCGCATACAAGACATTTCAACCGAAATCGCGGCAGACCTGGCTAAATATGGTGAGATGAGTTAGACCTATACTGCAAAGAGTGGTCCCATAATAGCTACGGACCGAACAATATGGCAGTCATGGGGAGAGGTCTAGTCTTTTCTTTTTTTTTTTCCTTGGGCATAGGTTTTACAGTTTGTAAATAAATATTAATAACTAATGTTATGGAACAAAAAAAATGGCTGGTACATAATATAATGTAAGTTTGGCCGAAGCGCGTGTTTAACAACGTGTATTTATTTTTGTTGCGTCCGCAGCGCAAGTTCAAGGGCTTGCGTGTTGTGCTAGGGACAGCTGACTCATAGGTACGCAGTATATATTTTGGAGAAAATCTTGATAGCTAAGAGTACCCACATGATTTGTACTTAATTAGTCTTTATTGGTCGTATTAGGGTATGTTTCGGATCTCGGTTGCAGCAATGATGCCACTGCATGTGGTGCTACGCAGCAGTGCTGCCTGTCGCGTTGATTCCGATTTTTCGGCTATTGAAATTTCTTGATTAAAACTGTCCGCGAGACGGATTAAGAAAACATAATGTCACTACAAAAATAGGTGTCGTAAAAGGCGACTAATGGAGTAACCTTATGCAGACAAGAGTTCTACAAGAAAAGGAAAATTTGAAGCAAAACCTATACCAACCCGTCTGGCATCGTGGTATAGTAGGCCAAATTCCCTCCACAATCTTTGGAGAAAACCCGATGAACAAACTTTATAGAAACAAAAGAGTGCGTTATATTGGCAGGGCGTCGTCGGGGCGCGTCTGATCATCTCAATTGGTTTCACGAGTTTGTACTTATTACTTATCAATTGTAATACAACGGTTCATATTATACTAGCTATTGCTTGCAGCTTCACACGCGTGCCCTGAGATTAGTTTTTATAACTGTAACGATGGTGAAAAACAAGCATATGGCCGTCTGGTAAAACGTTACCATAGCCTATAGACGCCTGCAACACCAGGAGACAAACTCTTTAAAACCACCCCTGCCTTTTTTCCCTGCCCAATGAGCCCAATCATACTAGGCCTCACCAAGCGACGGACCGTACCAGGATGAGGAAGACCACTGATGAAAAACAATCATACAGTCGAATTGAGAACCTCCTCCTAGATATATTTCGCCAACGTACCAACTAGATATTATGTTTGACATATTTTAAAAGACGTTTGTACTACACTGAATTAATCGCCAGTGTCATTAAACGTTTAAATTAAAGTGGAATTTGCCATCGTGATAAAAGAGACAGAATTAATTAGATACGGTTTATTTAAACGCCACTTATTGTGTTTTATTCTGTTTGTAAATAACTAGTATTGTGACAATTTTTTCTTTATCTTTTTTATTGCTGGTCTGTGACAAATGGGCTGGCGACGCACTTGTTGGTAAAGCCTGTAGAAAACTTTGTTATGACAAAGGGACAGGGATTCAATACATACATCTTAATTCACGAAACATTAGGATACCTGGGATTCAAATTAAAAATCCCCTCCACCTTACAGAAGACCACAAACTCACAGCACCTCGATAATTCGATAGTTCTGTATAGGTGGTCTCTAAAGGTCTATGAGAGAAATTAATACTAGCTCTGGCTCTGAACACAGCAATTTTGTTTTTAGAATACTCAGCAGCTAGGCTGTGTCCCTGACACCGTAAACGTCCATGGTCAGTGGTTCCCACATACCACCAAGAAAGCCGCCAGCTCAAAATTTACAACACCACCATTGTATTTAAACGCGCATAACAATATTTCTAACATCTCATTCCGACAAATAATCGACCATTTCACCTTCTTAATGACATAATAAATTAGATGTAGTGCCATTAATATTTTTTATTTGATTTATTGTTAGAACTTACATTTTGAACTGTACCTTTAATGTCTGATTTAATGATATTTGCCAACAAAAAGATATTTATTGTTATATCAAACGTGTGACGGCATTTCTTCGTGTCCACATGATAAAACTATATAGTTATAGTACAAAGGAGATGTAATTAATGTGTCTCTATATTTTATTAATCCGACATGGTGATAAAGATTCTTGTGATTCTTCTGAGAAAAAGATAAGACATTGTTAAACTAGTATATTTGCAAAATTTATGTATGAATTGACGGAGTAAGAATACAGTGGTTCCATAACTTTCGTCCGATGTCACCAGAGGTGTGAAGACTAAAGGCCGTTTTCAATTAATCTATCTATGGAATTGACTACAAAAGTTAGATTTTTGACATAATATACAAAATAATGTCAAAACTCTAACTTTAGTAGCCAAATCTATAGATAGATTGTTGAAAACGGCCGCAAGTGGATCACAATACCTTTCTGTATTGTGATTTATTCCCATACCAAGTTGACTGACGATGTGCAAAAGTCTTTGACAAGTTGATGTTGTTAAAGTTGTCTACTTTGACAACAAACGCTCAGACACACAAAAATATTAATTGGATTCAAAGGTTGGCTTGCTGATGTTTTACTTGGAGCAACATATTAGCCTTGCCATTCAGCACGGCAATTATGGCAATATCTATAGTCAGTCTTTTGGGCACGTTACTTAGACCACAATTTACCATGTTTAGCGGTAAATTATATGTTAAGTTTTAAATATTAAAGACATTTGTGTCACCACTATAATCGAACTTTTGTGTAGTGTAGTTAAAATTTGTGCCTAAGTCCTTAAAAAGTAGCTGCCGAGAGAATAGTTCTATAGAAGCTAGACAAAGAAAAAGTCAACCAACGCTCTCCAGCAAAACCCAAACATTTTACATAACAAAAGTAGTGACACGTGTCTATAAATATGCCACTGAGTACACATCCAAACACACAGACTACGCTAATGTTCCGGATGTCGTGCCGCTCTGGTATGCAACGCGTTGACGATGGCGAGGAGCCAGCTCCACTAAATGAACTGTCCATGACATGTGTAAAACGTCCATTGGTACTTTACCGTTGGTGATGCCTGCCAAAGGATTTTCTGGTCCTTATTTAGCAGGATTCATGATTTGTGTCCTAAAGCGAAAAGTTTTGATAGCGGTACCACGGATTTGACACGCAATTTCTACATTAGACTGGTCCAGATTGATAGCATGATATAAAATAGCATCACGCCTTTATTTCTGAAAGGATAGGCAGAGGTATATTTCATTCACAGGTTAATTTCGACAACTGTTTGGTCTATAGAGGGCGAGCTTATTGTCATCAACCGGTATTTTTTTACAAACTTCGGGAAAATCTCAATACTGGAATTTCATGATAGAAAAATCCAATTTTACTCGATCCGGGAGTTAAACCTGGGACCTCTTGCACAGCAGAGCTGTCGTCGTAAGGTGTGATCTTAATAAGAAACTAGGTAATTTGTTTCATTGAATATCTATTATGTTTAGGTCATTCCTAGTAGCTTAAATACTCCTTGTACTCGTAAACAGCGCAGCGATTTGAAAGGTAGGTGATTCGCCTTGGGATTTCGTGATAGTCCATTTAGTGCCTTCACGATTTCGTTAGCACATGCGGATCAAAAACCGATGTGTATGCAAGTGCAAGTCAATACTTTTATAATAATAATAAACTTTTTATTTATTAACTAGACTGGCCTGTTGGTCTAGTGGTTAGTGACCCTGACTGCTAAGCCGGAGGTCGTGGGTTCGATCCCCACCCAGGACAAATCTTTGTGTGATGAGCATAAAGGTTTGTTCTGTGTCTGGGTGTATTTTATCTATAATAAGTATGTATTTACAAAAAAAAATGTAGTATATCAGTTGTTTAGTACCCATAACACAAGCAAATATAATTGCTTACTTTGGGACTAGGTAGCGCTGTGTGAATGTGGTAGAATATTATTATTATTGACAACAAAGGCCAATGGTTAGTGACATCTTAATCTAAGTGTTAGTAATAAATTTATAAATTAGAAAAGTACACAATATTTACATTTAACTTAACATAATGCCTCCACACAGGTGCATCATGTTTGACCACCAATGTGTTAAGAATGCTGTTGGTGCTAACCCAGGCTCTGCTTAATAATGAGGCGGTCCTGTTGCGAATGATCACTTTTGTTATGAGTGCTTTATTACTATAATGACACATAAACATAGCATCATGCCTTTTTCTCCGAAGGGGTAGGCAGAGGTTTATCACACCCACATTTCGCCAGCTATGTTTGGTCCCATGAAATAGGAGGTGAGCCTATTTTCATCAACCGGGATTGTTTACTTAACTCCGGGAAAATCTTAATACTGGCATTTCTTGATAGAAAACCCAATACCATTTTTACCCGACCCGGGAATCGAACCCAGGACCTCTTGCACAGCAGTCGTATACACTTCCCGCTGCGCCACTATCATTTATTTATCACTAGCTTCCGCCCGCTGCTTCGCCCGCGTGGTATGTTTTTATACCTATAACTATAAACCTTCCTCTTCAATCAGTTTATCTATTAAAAAAAACCGCATCAAAATCCGTTGCGTAGTTTTAAAGATTTAAGCATACATAGGGATATATTTTACACGAAATAAACACTTACTCTGTAATATTTCCCATCGCCTTCATAAAGTCCACAACTCTTTTGTTGGACTAGGAGTACGTTTTTATAACAAACTACCCATTGAGATGATGAACCTACCCTTACAGAAATTCAAACTTACGGTTAAGAAACATCTAATAGGGAAAGGCTACTATACCGTTAACGATTATATAAATGATAAAAAGGCATGGGACTAGTTTCTATCTTACTCTTGTTCACTTATTACTGTAAAGTGTCATTGCTAGATAAATTACACCCAGACGCAGAACAAACCTTTATGCTCATCACACAAAGATTTGTCCTGGGTGGGGATCGAACCCACGACCTCCGGCTTAGCAGTCAGGGTCACTAACCACTAGACCAACAGGCCAGTCAATATATCTATAATATGTAGGTATGTATTTACAAAAAAAATTATTTAATTAGTATATCAGTTGTTTAGTACCCATAACACAAGCAAATGTAATTGCTTACTTTGGGACTAGATGGCGCTGTGTGAATGTGGTAGAATATTATATTATTATTATATTAAATAAATGATTTGATTTGATTTGATAGATAAGTACTATCACTGCTGTGCATGGTCTCATTGTATTCTCACCTTATCAAACTATCATTGCACTAAATTGCTATCAATTCCAAAATGGCCGCCGATTGGTCTGTAAGTGCGGGATTCATTAAAATCGAAATCATTGACCAATAGAGCTTGCGCACGTGATTGATTGTTAAACGAGAATCAACTATCATTTAGTAGAGATGATGTTAGTAATATACGTTATATATCTAGAAGATAGCTTAGTACACCTGTCCGGTAACCGGTATTGTCACATCTGGTTTCAAATACATATATGTATATTAAGTAGGTATAGATAAATTACACCCAGACATAACAAACAATTATTCTCTACCCAAAGATTTGACCTGCCTCCTGATTCTGAGCTGTCGGAAAATTTTCGACCGGAAATGTCAGTTAAATCAAAGTTAAAAAACAGTGTTAAAGAAATAAATGGTTGTAGGAAAAAATCTTAAATTAATCAGTTTTTAATTTTCTATCCGGTAGACTTTTTTCAAAAATTACAATTTTTTTTTTAAATTTATTTGTCACAATACAAAACATTACATTAAAGTTAAACAATAGCACAAGAAAGAAAAAACCACTAAGGTTTGTCAATGTGCTACGAATAGGTTAGTTGTTTAGAATATTTAAGTAAGTAAATAACTTAAGCCGTAAAAATACGTTGTACTAAGATTCGAAAAAGTTTACGAACCGGGAGCAATCCCACGAGTCAGAATCAGGGGGCTGAAGTGGGAATCGAACCCACAACCACCAGCTTAGCAGACAGGGTCACTAACCACTACGCCAACAGGCCAAAAGCAGAACATATGACAAAAAAAAATCTGTTTATAGATGTATTTTTTCTTCTAGGTAGGAATAAAAGAATATTTTTTTATTATAATGATGAAAAAGTTCTTCCGCGTCGACAGGAATAGGTTGGTAAGTACCAATTGGCACACAATTATATACATAGAACATTTTTGTTGTTAAAATTTATCAGAATCGAATATTTTGGCAGCCATCACTGATAAATCGCGTGGCCAGCCGCGTGTTCGAGTACAGGTTTATTACAGTTCTGTCCAGCGTTTGTCTTAAAGATAAAGACTATTAAAAAGACAATTATTGCAATAACTATGATATACATTATCCTAGGATCTACCCAATCGGACATTGCAATATTATGTACTTAAAAGCTAAATTAAAATTATACATAACCAATACTTATTTGCAAAAAAATCAGTTAAGTTGTAAAACACAGACTTTATTAACCACTTTTTTAGAGTTGTTTTAAAATAAACAATTTCCATTCAAGGTGATTAAATGCTCTTATTGCTGTTATATAAGTACTCTTAACTCTTACAAACTCTATGAATGTAAAACTCATTGACACGTCAAAATTTAAATTGGGAATACCACTATAGGTACTAATGGTCCGCACAAACGATAGGTGCCTCATGCCAGCCTCGTGTCTCATGCAAGCCCTAGCGTGTGTGCCGTAAAACTGTTTAGTTATATGGTAGGTTAACATGGTTATGCCTGACAGCTATATCGAAACCATGAATAACCTAACATTAAAATATAGCTCCGATTAAATAATAACAATTGAAAACTTCGAAATATGACACAAAATTGCCACGTTTCCACTCTGTTTGTAAATACGCTCTTAAAGTCATTCAATAAGGCACAATTATAGGAAAACGTATGAATACATACGTCGATTTGATTACTCACAAATTAACGCATGATATTACTAAGAATCTTTCACAGAATATGGGGTATAATTATAACTACATTCATAATATGATGATAAAGAGTATTTAACGTGTATTAGAAAAATTGGGGCAGTAAATTCTTTGTTTGAAAATCTCGTAGCATTGCAATACTACGTAGCACGAGCGTAGCCGGGTTTTAATTCAGTGGCCAATGATACGTAGTACGTATTACTACGTAGACTATACTTGTTTTAATTCCATAATTACACTATTCAATTGGTAGAAAGTCTAATTTCGAATTCCGAAGATTTAGATTCCAATTTAATTTTGGAACTCCGATCGCACTACTTACTTTCCGAATCTTCTACAAACTTTTAATTTTAAATAAGCGTGTTACTGCGGTATCACAGAATCCTATAGCAACATATTAGCATCTAACGGTATGATCTGACTTTAATCAATTAAATACGAAATTCCTATGAATAGAGTATCTAGGTTTTAAGGTTTTTATAATAGGTAAGTTGTATATAATATTTAAGTTATGATGCAAATATTTTATTGAATAAAGGTAATGATAGTGTTAAGGGCGCTGGTCGTTTAAGTAAAAGTATTATAGGATATATGCATTATCGTGCGAATAATTCATTTCCAGATTTCCATTGTGTATCTAAATAAAAAACATTTAACAGAACAAAAAAATAAACCGACGAATAATTACTAAAAAGCATATTATTTTTATTTATTTAACGTAATATCAAATTATATATAAACATATTTGAGAACGGCTGAAAGGACCTTGGAATAGCACATAGACTTTAGGTGGGGTGGGGTTTATTGGTAATAGGTTCTCAATAATTTTCAATGTAATAACATAATATATATTGCTAGCTTTACATGGTTATAACATTATTATAATACTAGAACAATACTGTTATTCATATAACAGATAAATGTTTAAGTACTAATAGAATAAATATAATAGTATGAATAGAATTTATACGTCATCAAAATAACACCTGTTCCCGTTACGAAGAGAGGTGCAAGCAAACCTTATTTTTTACAACACATGTGCATGGAGCCTGCTATGAATCTCAATAGCGACTTAGTCGAATTCGATTTTGCTATCAAATTGATAATAGGTTTTCTACACGGTTATAAACTTGCGTCCAAACAGAGCGGTTGCCATCCGCGTAGTTTGTATGAAATTTGGTTTACAACAGCCGGCTACACGGTTGGAATCCACCAAGGGCACCTCTGTGGAAGACAGGTTTCCAACCATGTAGCACAGCTTTAAACAAAAATTCTGTGTCTCCCCCCTAGATGTATAATCACGTACTAAGTCACACTCACAACCATCGTCGATGTACTGTCAAATAATAATTAAATTTTTTCATCGTTCCATAGTACGACTTTAAGTTTAGCCTAATTATAAACATATATATATATTCCTTCGCAACACTAACGAATATATTCTCAGTCCATTGGCCTGAATTTGGATGTCCTTTAATTGTGTTTGTTATGACGTAGAGCTTGTTGCCTACAGCAGCAATTGCCTTTAGAAATCATAATCAAATCATCTATATTAGACGTCATATTTACAATAGCTGCCTACTTAAATAAAACACTTGAAGATATTATAAATAGCTAAACGATAACAATCTAGCGTTCACAAATATAAAATTTTAGGTTATTGTCGTGATAATATACACGAGAATAAGACGTACAGTGATGTACCCACTATCTTGATGGAAGTTGAGACGATAATCTATGAGCATTGTCTCCCGAAGTATGAAATATATTGCGTTATATATTTTCAGTCAGACAAACACGAATAGCTGTCCAGCGAAACTGAGTGAAATTAGTGGACGTCATTACTGCACAGAGAGCAGTGTCAGACTATAGAAAGCACTGAATCGAAGCCTATAAAATACAGTCATATAGAAAGAGGTACACAGCAAAGAATAAGCTAGAATCTAATAACAATTGCACTGTAATTAGAGTTTCAGCACCGTCTACTACCAAGGGACTGACTGGACCAGGTGGTGGAAGACCACTGAACAACTAAGATCTAGTCACGATCTTCCGCTATGACGAAATGATTAAAAGATAATTGAGGTAGACTTCTAAACAAACTGCTAGTAGATATTAAGTAAGATCACATTTTCAAACCATTTACCATATCAATAGCCCAATAGACTCGTATAAAATTGCGACATTCTTCAACAGCAGGTCAAAATCAGGTGACTAAATGAAACGAATCAACGCGCCGAGGTCACTACAGATGCAATACTAGCTCAAGGCGGTTACTTTTTGTCATTTCTATTCTATCAGTTAGTTATGGACCTTTGAAATTAACTGCAATATAGTTATTTTATTAAATAATAGCTTTCTTGACTATTGCTGCTAGACGGAAGTAGAGTAGCAAAAATTTTCACCTCAATTTAGCAACTCTGTTTTGTCCCCTACAATTACAACAATACCTCGGTAATTTTGTACATGTATCTGTTGACAAGTAGTGCTTTTGAGTACTCAATGGAAGCGAGGAGGTAGTTAAAGGGACCAGACCCCATCCCTCACATCTATCATAGTAAATTTTTGGATAGGTACCCGGATCCATTCCCTCATTTTAACCCCTGCCAATTTTTGATTCCTCGGGAGCAACCCATTTGATCGAACGTTCTAAGGACGCATTGAGACCTGAAGAAACACCTTGCGGACTGGCATGACAATGCCAGCTGATGTAACTTCGGTATACGGCGTACCCCTTCGGCGAAATACTATGTTTTGGATTTATTCGTCAACTCACGAGCTTGAAAATCGCGCGTGCGCGCGTATTGGCACCTTCTGATTTTACCTATGTTGACGAATAAGTCATGTTTTGTTGGCACCTTCTGATTTTACCTATGTTGACGAATAAGTCAGTTTTGTAAATTTCCTCTCTCACAGGTCAGGAAGTGCAGGGCGTTACCGCGTTTATAGGTTATTATATTGTTTACTTGTTAGGACACGTATGTTTATTCAACACTTATTAAAGTAGTGGCAGTGCGTCATGCAGCATTAGAACTTTTTAAACTTGCATTAAGCTACGTCATAGCACGACGCGACAGTTCGACTCATATTTATTGTTTATTTTGTCACTTTTGACTGTCTGATAAATATTTACACTAATGTCAAGATAAGGAATGTAATTAAAATTTGGTAATTAACGTACAACACTTCTTGAAGTAGAGATAAAGAAAAATAGTCAATACAAAGTTTATACAAATTAATTAGGTACCTAGGTACTTATTAGCTTTCACTCGTGCCTTCGCTCCCGTGGATCTTTGTTAGGCCCCTACTCAGCTTCTATTGGTCGCAGCTTGATGTTATATTGCCTACAGCCTTCCTCAATAAACGGGCTATACAACACTAAAATAATTTTTAATTCGGTTCGTTAGTACTTACTTATGTAGTTCCTGATATTAGCGCGTTTAACCAAACAAACAAACTAGATTTATATTACTAGCTTCCAATTATATAGGAGCCTATAAACCTTCCTCATAATTCACTCTATCTATTAGTGAAAACCGCAACAAAATCCGTTGCGTATTTTAGAAGTTGTAAGCGTATAGATAGCGTAAACGATTTTATTTATTACTCTCTTAAATGGAAATTATCAACTAAATAAACTGTTTAGCTTTATAATAGATATAGATGTACAATTACTATGTAGACAGTATAATTAGAGTAGTACCTATTTGGGTAGCACGAAAGTGACACGTGTGATGTTAGTGAAAGAGATATCAATATAATACTCTCACTATCTCTCGTCCAGACTCCGGGGGCCCACACAAAATCACAATCTATGTTTATTAACTAAATATGTTATTATTTATTTTTACAGCTTGCTTGCTTCGGTCCAATGATTTATATCTTTACTTTCAGACAATATTAATTTTCTATGAAAGAAATAGGTAAAGAAGTAAATCTTGCTTTCTCCGTATCCTAATCCGTGTAGTGACAGATTAAGAATACATAATGTCACTATCCCATCTCGACTCATGTTTGTCGTAAGAGGCGCCTGAGGGAGTAACAAAAAATTCTGAAAATGGAGAAAATTTGAAACAAACTCTATATATAGTAGGCTAAATTCCCTCCAAAATCTTTGGAGGAGACCCGCGTGGGACGTTTCTGAGATGATTATAATGATGATGGTGAAATCAGAAATGAAACGTTACAAAAGATTCGTATAATTAAAAAATAATTACTTAATTTAAACACACAAACCCGAATTCAGCTACTTCATAAATATTCGTAAACATTGAACTATGTAAACAAGATAGACAGTCTCCGCTCACTTGGTCACAGAGATAATAAGGCGTGAGTGCTCCATAATTACACACAAACTTATAAACAGATAACATTACTTTTTGCTTTATCTATATATTTAATAAATATCTCTTTTTTAAATAGTTTGTTATTATGCCAACCTCTCTTCTCTCTCAAACTCTCAACCCATAAACGTCCCACTGCAGGGCTCAGGTCTCCTCCAAAGAATGTGGAGGGAATTTATCCTACTATACCACACTGGCCAGACGGGTTGGTATAGGGTTTGTTTCGAATTTTCCTTTTCTATCAGTGCACTTGTCTGCATAAGTTTACTCCCTTAGTCGCCTTTTACGACACCCACGGGTTGAGATGGGGTAGTGACATTATGTATTCTTCATCCGTCACTACACGGTAGGTTATTATGCATTGATATACAAAAGTCCGGCGTTAATGGTTAAATGACAGTTAAACTAGGTTTTACTGCTGGGCCAGTGGCAAAGGCCATGCTGGAGAGCGAGACGAATTGGGGAGCAGTGCTCTCCTTCTGCGAAGAGGTGATGAGGCAGAAGGAGGAGGCGGAACGGCAGAGGGAAGACGATGCCCTCAGTGACCCGATCCGCCATAGAGGGGTAGGCGGGAGAAGACGGGCTTATGCCCGCGACCTCCCGCCGTAAAAGCCCGAGAAGGGGACGCGCCCGGCTGAGCGCGTCCGCTACGCCAGGAACGGGATCGACTTTGGGGAAAGTCGACCGCGAGCGTCTTCTGGTGGCGTGTGCGTGTTCCTGCACGTCACCGCCGGAGCTAAGCTCCAGCAGAGAGGGGGCCCGTAGCGGGCCATCGTCGCTGTGGTCGCGGACGAATTTTCCTGCGCTCCCGTGACCACAGCAGAGAGCGACGAGAGGAACACCTTGGGGTTTTAGTGGGTGCGAGCCCCACATAACCCCTCTGTTCTTAACCCAAGACCGAGGGGTATGCGTCAGGCATTTCCCCAAGTAAAAAAAATAAAAAAGGTTTTACTGCTGGGCAAGGGTTTCCGTGATCCGTGTAGTAACGGATGGCTGTCGTAAAAGTCGTAAAAGGCGACTATAAGGGAGTAAACTTACGCAGTCAAGAGCACTGCGAGAAAAGGAAAATTCCAAACAAACCCTAGGCCTATACCAACCCGTCGTGCGTGGATTACTTTTGTCTCCCGCATTGCTATGAACGGAAGTGGATAATTTCTTTCGAACTCCTCCATTTAATTTTGATTAATTTCGTTGTGGGTTCCAAGATCTAAAGCATAAGGCATTCCCTGGGACTCCCGAATATCCAAACTCGGTGTTCGCAAGGGTCATCGCTGGTCATCCTGGCTTAGAGTTGCATTGGTAGGCATGTGGGTTGGATTGTCTGCGGGACAATACAGACAATCCAGAGATATACGTATCTCTAACGAAAAAAGATTCAAAGATTAAGGAATTGTTGTGATAATCTAATGTCTTGACTACTTCCCAATTCCATTTTCAAACACTTACATTTACGAAAATCGCCAAGTTTCGTGATAGAGTATACGATATACCTACGTTAATAATTTTGAGCATAATAACTCAATAATAAATTAGGTACCGTGCAATTAAATAATAAATAATGATGAGTGATTGATGACACAAAAGATTTACAAGTTTGTGAAAAAGGGCGGGAAAATATGAAAAACGCGAAACATTTCCTATTTTTTTTTCTTTTAAAGTTTGAATTGATCTCGACATAGGTATCTGATAAGGCAATAGAAAGCGTTTATTTCACTTTGAACGCATTACATCCGTCAGCGGAATGTTTGCAAAATTGTGTAACACCAAAGATAAACAAGAGGTAAAACTGGGGGCTTTGCCAAGTCCAGCTTTCAGGGTCGCGGGCGTTCGAACTACGGTGAAATTGTTCCTCATAGTGTGCTAAAAATATTCGTAATGTAGACATTCGCCGCAGCGCATCTTGGAATAAGTTACATGTTTATAATAATTTACCACATACCTTTCGGTGATCGGAACGGCTTTCGATTTCAACTCGTAAAACATGAAGTCCTGGTGCTGTTGGGCAGCTGTCATCTCCTCCAAAATCTTCTGATCCACACTAAAATCTTTCGTGAGCAACGATGCAAGATCGAAGCCCATATCGATCCCGGATTCATCCATTTTTGAACGTAAAACACAAACACAAACTTTTTCACTGTAAAAGTTTTTTACGACCAAATACGAAATATCATGTTAAAGAAACAGAACAAAGTTATTTATTGGGAGATAGAATGAATATCACAACAGCATCCATCCTCCCAGCTGTCTACTTGTTGCTATTGTATTATTGGTTATACATATTTTGACGTATGATAAAGGAATGACTATAATACTACCAAAATAAATTTCTCTTGTTCACCTAGATAAAATTTAAATCAAGTGGTTTTCTTCACTACATTGGATTACATGGAACGTAATATTTTTTGCACTGGTAATAAGAAAGTGTTTGACAAAAGTATCAAATAACTTTTATGAAAGCAGCAGCCATAGTATAGTATGACCTCTGTGATTATCTGGTTTTGATAAGCCTGTAAGTCATTCACTAGTACCATAATATACATACGTAAAATAAAACTAGAGTCAATTTCTTTTAACTTTTGTATTGTGGCTACACTGAGAACCACCTGCGACTGCGAGTGTTCTAATACTATAAAACATGTATGATTTCAAGCTTGAAATTTGTATTATTCTAGTCATAATTTAACACTGGTTATCATTAAAATTAAATAAACGTAATTTTAAAATCTTATTTTTAAAAATCGAACATTTTTTTATGAAAAGTTATAATTTAATTTAATAAAATTATTGTATGGTCGCCGCGCCCGCCGCGCCTATGTGAAAATTTACTGCAAGGAGAAATGTTTTCAATGTGACCAAGTTTTATTGGTTTCTTCTAATTTAGTATGTTATTGTGTTTTATCTTGATTGTCTTGTAGAGCAAGTATCTAAGATTGTATTGTATTTGTATCTAAGTTTATTTACTATCAGATTTTGGACAGAAAAGTGCAGCAAACTTGATAATAAAAATTCAGTTCTTTTGTTGATTTAGATAAAAAATGGGTATCAATCACCAAGTAATTGTGTTTTGTGTGACCTAATAAATAATATTTGTACTTTTATTGTTAGATCTGTCATCATCAAATATTAATTAAACCTAAATATTAATTCAAAATCACTTATATTAATTCAAAATCTTGGAAAAAAATATCAGTCATCAAATATATTGTATTGGGTACCGAATTGTGTATCAGCATCATAGATAATAAGTACATAATATTTATTTTACCATTAATGTACTTATATAAATTATATTCTGGTATCTGGAAATACAGATGTAGGGCTGGAATTCTGAAAGATTCTTTTAAGGTTTACTTACTTAAATAATCTTTTATTAGTGGCAGATGAGGAAGTCGCCCATAAACATCAACAACCTAATAAGTGACCCGGCGCCCGACCCTAATTAGTGACTGCGATTCCACGGAGAGAGTAGTACATAAAGTATCTGCCATAACTCCGTATAGTTTTGTTCATTTTTATTAACTCTTTAGGTGTTTTACATGGTTGAAAATTAAAATAAGTAAGTTTGTTTACTAGTACCCCATACAGATGATTGAAATGTAACCTTTAGACTCAAGATTTTTTTAGTAGAGTAGAAATGTTCATTTTTTAGTATGGTCTGCTCTCCTGCTAGTGCTGCTACTGCTCACACTTGATATGAATGGCAACATTAAATCCCAAAACAAAAATTTTGAATTTTCTGTACATTGTCTGACATTGTCCTTGTCTTCGCTTATTTTTATGCTTTCCGTATTTGTAATTTTCAAATAATTCTCCAGTAAATATATAAAAAGAGTAAAAATGTCGAAAGCCCACCCTCCAGAGTTGAAAAAGTTAGTTATTGACCATAATTTCCTTGGTTTTTGTGTTTGATATAATAGCGTCCTACACGCCATTATAACCTAAACGTTATAAAACTGATCAGTTTTGTAGCCTCGAGGATTGTTGTAGAAGAATAAAAGTGATATTTTATAGAGTTGGAAATACAATCTACAAGTATATTTTATTAATTGCAGGTTCATGGACAAGAAACTATCTATCAAACTAAATGCCGGCAGAGCAGTGACTGGAGTGCTACGCGGGTTCGATCCTTTTATGAATCTCGTGTTGGACGAATCTGTTGAGGAGTGTAAGGATGGCCAAAGAAATAACATCGGAATGGTGGTATGTTATGAAATTTTGTCACTTTGGTAATAGATAAGCCAGATTTGAGGATAAATGGTTACCGGTGCTCATTGTCAATGCTAAAGGTACCAATATTGTATAATGTTTATATTGAGCATTCAAAGTATTAGTGATAGTCTGCTCTTGAACTAATGAGAGCCTTGTGCCTATAAAGCATAAGTTTTACTTTCATCATAACAGCCAAAGCATATAATTATACATAATATAGTTAAATAATTAGAACAGTTAGTTTTTACCCATTATTCTTCCAGTTTATCCGTGTAGTGACGGATTAGGACCAAAGTTACCGACATAGCTAGTAGAATAAGTAAGTTGAAGTGGCAGTGGGCTGGTCATATCTGTAGAAGGACCGATGGACGGTGGAGCAAGCGTGTCCTAGAGTGGAGACCGTGACTCGGCAAGCGCAGAGTAGGACGCCCTCCAGCTAGATGGTCCGACGACCCTAAAAAAGGTCGCTGGGTCTGACTGGATGCAGAAGGCGGAGGACAGAGTGCTATGGCGCGTGTTAGGAGAGGCCTACGTCCAGCAGTGGACTGCCATAGGCTGAAATGATGATGATGATGAATGTCACTACCTCATTTCAACCCGTGGGTGTCGTGAAAGACGACTAAGGAACCCTAAGCAGCCAAGAGCACTGTGAGAAAAGGAGAATTCTCTACAAAACCCTATACCTATCTGTCTGGCCAGTGTGTTATAGTAGTCTTCTTCTTCTTATCGTGTGGGCTTGAGGCAGACCCTGATGTTGGAATTTATTGAGTCCCCCAGAAGGCTTCCAACTAGACATAACGACTACCACATCGCGTTCGGTGTGACAGGTGTGGTGTAAGTGGTAACCGGGACCAACGGCTTTACGTGCCTTCCGAAGCACGGAGACGCTTGAGAATGAAATTGCTACAAATGGTCACCCATCATGGACTGACCTTGCTGAGTGTTACTTAACCTCTATGATCGTACCAAACATCTCAGTACCACAGTGCTATGAGCGCCTCCAGTAGTCTAAATTCCTTTTAGATTGTTTGGAGGAGCCTCATGCCCTGCAATAGGACATTTATGGGTTGTAATGATGATGATAGCATGTTCAGTGCTGGACATCGTCTCTAATAGATTCCAACAGCACCGGTTATATGCGACTTGTATACTGCGTTAAGTTTTACTTTGCAATTAACCCTTTAACCACCTATGATAAATCTGATAAATATTGTCATGTCCAGTTATATATTTACTGACAAATATTACCTGTTTAATCTACTTTTTGTTAATTAATTACAATTTTATCAAGTTAATTTTATTATTAAGAAATTAGTTGAGTTATCATTTACAATTTGATACACTTCGACTAATAAATCTAGCGAATGAAAGATTAATTATCTTCTTTTCTGCATTCCAGGTGATCCGAGGAAACAGTATTGTGATGCTGGAGTCATTAGATAGAATATAGAAGTATTAGCATTCCCTAGTGTAAGATAACATAGGAAAACTTTTTCAACACCACCATTCAAGCACACATCCAAAAATTGGAAGATTTTGAACATTAACAATTAATTGTATAAAATAGTGAAATTTCTAAATAGAATGCAGTTTTGTTGATTCCAATTGAGTGTTGTAAACATGAGGGTACCAAAAAAAAATGTAATTTTTTATGTTTCATAAAAATAGTGTGACAAAATAAATAATTTTATATGAAAATAACAAGGATGTTTTTTTAATAATATGTAATTATGGTTGCAGTTTTTCGTAGGGCGAAGGTAGTATTTCCCCAGAGTGCAGCGAGTGGGGGTTACCCGTTTTGCTTTATCGGTATTATTAGTTTTAACTAGATACCTATATCCTTCAAAAATTACAAATTATTAACTAGTGTCAAAAATACTTTCCAAGCACCATAATCTTATGCATACTTCAGAACTGTGAAGCGGTCAAAGGAATCGCCATGTTGGTGCCGATCGGCCCAATTTCAACATATCGGTAATTTTGCAATTTTGACTTCATTTTATTTTATTTTATTTATTTGGGAAAACAAACAGTAGTATATTATGAGTACAAATAAACTTAGCAATAAACTTAACAAATATACTACCCACTACATTCTTCACAGATTAACATGAATGTTGTAACTGTAAGCAGACAATATTGCTGTCGTCACTATTACAATTAAATATACCTAAATTAGTATAAACAAAAGAAAATTATGTGAAGTACTTAAGTAACTACAAGCATTGAAAAGGTTATCCTAGTAACAATCTGTACCCGGTCCTCTCTGTCACTACTACTAGTTCTAGGAAAACATTATCAATTAATAATATATGTTTGGTATGCTTCATTACTATATTGTCTAAGGTGCCTTTTTATTAATACTGAGAATAGATACAAAATGAGATAAAGAATTAGAACTACATTACGTGATCAAAGGTATCATCAGATAACGATTTTGGGGACGATCGACTAAAAACAAAGTACAATATGGCGGACATTTTTGCAATTCCAGAACTACATACATAGGTACCCCTATAATACACAATTTCTCATTATCACAATCCCTTATTTAAAAAAAAAAAACACGATTCAAAGAGATTTACGGTAATTCGCTTGCCATACCCCGGCATTGAACCTACTAAAAAGTGTTATGCTCCGGGGCAGGACAGTTGACGATTTTGGGATTTTGTCTAGGTGAAAACAATTGTACATAATGGGTGCATACTTAAACAATAAATAGTAGGTACTTCTGTAGTTTAAGAGAGCACATAAACTTGAAATTGGGACTGCTGCGGAGCATCCTCTCCAGCAAACCATAATGCAAATTAGCGCTTCTGTAAATGATTTTAGCACGAAAGTAGTATAAAAAAATGTACATGAGAGATTTATAATAGAACATAAAGTATTGAATTAATTGCAGGCGCCGAATAACATTTTTATATTTCAATTTATAATATGAAACTGTGCCTGATCCAAATATTATAGCTTACTGCTAAAATCATTCACCGAAGCGCTAATTTGTATTATGGTTTGCTGGAGAGGATGCGCCGCAGCAGTCCTAATTTCAAGTTAATGTGATCTTAAACTACAGAAGTACTATTTATTGTAAGGTAGTACTAATTATGCACCCATTATGCCTACCCATTGTACTGCCCCGGAGAATGACACGCTAAAATCCCAAAAATAACAATCTGTAGGTATACCTACTTGTAGAGCAATTAAAATAGGGAACGCAAACGGTTATTACAAGATAATTCTAGTGCCTCAGTAAAGTTATGTCGCATCTATCCTTAGAATTGACTCTATCGATCAACGCCATATAAGTAGGTACAGGGTGTTTGTATTTTAGCTACTTACTTACTTAGTTCAATTCCCGGGTGTGCGAATTTCCGATAATCTTGGAATCCAGTTGTTTCTTTATAAAAATAAAGAAATGTTTACGTTTGTAATCCCCCGGCAGATGGCTTGCTCCCAAGTGCCGGCAGGCGCGGCGGTGCTGTCTTTCATTTAAATAAAAATGTAAACACGTAAACAAAAGAATAATTAATACACTTAAGTTAAATGTTAACACAGCAATTATAAGACGTCAAAGGAAATCAATAAAACACTAAAAATACAATTAAATTATAAAACTGGACGTTTATTTTTATATTTCAATTAAAACTGTATTTTAATGTACAAAAACATAATCTATGTATAGAAAATGCTAAATATCTGTGCTAATAGGAGCTAATAGTTTATTAACAATAAAATTATAAATTATTATTTAACAATATTGATTTGATTGACCCGTTATGTCAAAATGCAATTATTTTTATTATCCATATTTCTGAACGTTTGTAACCTTGAATTGAGTTATATAATTACTAAATGACTTCCTTGATTGTACAGATTTTTAAAAGGTTTCCTATACAACAATAGAAATAAATTGATTTAAAGTGGATGATGTAATGTAAAACGTTTTTTATTTGTTAAAGTAATAAAGCGAATGAAACACGTTGTCATTCTGCTGCATTCATTGCTGCTAACAAGAAACTGGGGGTAAACGCATTTTACACGGTGCAAGTTTATACTAGGTAATATTAATAAGCTGCAGAGTTTGTTTAGGTAATTAGTTGAATATGCTAATCTGAGAAACTACGGTTCCGATTTGCATTTTTTTTTGTGTTGGATAACTCTTTTATTTATCGAGAAAGGCTAGGTATTTATCATAACGCTACGGCCAATAGGAAATAGGAGCTGAGCAGTGGCCAGAAATAAAACGACGGGAGCGAATCCCCGGGTAACAGCTAGTCATGTAAGTATAAAAAGATATAAATGAGTCTGCTAGGGCTATTATGGATTTCGTCATGCACAATATTTTCCTTCACCGTTAGCAGATGATAAGTCACATGATTAGAACATATAAATTCTTCAAAGTTAAAACCACATTGGTATTCAAAAAGGGTATGAAAAGTGAAAAGTGCGAGTCGGACTCGCGCGTGAGTGTTCCGTATGAACTTGTAATTTTGTTTTGAAACAATTTATTTTGTGACTTAACCCTAACTTAACAACAAATTTATATTTTTGGGATATTTTCCTTCACCTGCTTGTGCATTAGGTATTAATTTCGGGATGTACGGTCCGTACACCCTGGGAAAATTCAATATGAAAGCGTAATTTCGATTTTCAGCCTACCCCTTAAGTTATGTAGGTATTTGCAATCCATCATATTCATTACGTTACGACATATGATTCTGCAATATAAACACTGGTAAGTACACTTACCATAGCACTAATTATGTAATTGTTTGTAGTACCTGACCGACTTGTCTTGGTGAAAGAGACTTGTGAGGTCGCGAATTCGAATCATTGAAGGGTTATTTTTTGGCGGTTGCTGTTTTTTTTTATTAAGGTCTATCTAAATAAAAGTGACTGACTACCTCGATGGCGTACTCAGAAACTCGATTTATTTGATTTAGCTCTTGATTTTGATTTAGCTGTCAAATTTTTGCAAACATAAAAATGGTTGCTATCATTTCCTGACATTTGAAAACAATATTAAAATCGACTGTCAAATGTCGAAAATCTGAGAAGGCGCTGTACAAATTTCTTGTGTACCTAACTACTAAGTATAGCATTAACTATGTGTCTAGCTGGAGACATGAATGCTCAACCCAGAGGGCGTAGAAGCCATTAACTCATGATCTATCTCTGAAAACCTACTATGAATCTCGACATTCGACTTAGTCGGATTCGATATCGCTGTCAAATGTTCGAATATTTAAATAAGGTCACATAGGCTTGACAGCGCTATCGACTCCGACTAAGTCGATCGATGTCGAGATTTAGGTATGTAAGCTCGCTGAAAATGTGTCATTGGGTCGAGTATTCGAGTCTAAAAATAAACATTTCTTCACCTTAACCATCTAGTGGTAGCCGCTATCGAGCAGATGTTAACCGGGCTATGGTCAGACCATACAGGCACCATGATTAGTGTCAAGGCCAATAATCTCAGGCTATCAGGAACCAAGCTATTGATCTGTGCGTAGCAGACGGTGATAAAATAAAGATCGTGCGTAAGATATCAGACACTTAACAACGAAAAAAAAAACGAGGAAACGTTATTAAGAGATCCAAAATTAAATGATCGGGGTAAATCATTCACTTAACTTAATGATAAAGCTATATAATAAATAATTAATTGAGCTCGTTAGTGGGATAATAAAACACTAAGTAATTTTATTATAGTTTCTATTTATTTCTTGGCCTGGGAAAGTTCCGTTCGAAACTGTCACTTTATCTATGTTCAAAAAATAATAGACCCTGTTTCTGAACTGTCTTCTGAATTTATTTATTTATTTATCTTTTTATATCCAAAATAAATCTTTTCAATCTTTTTATATCAGAAAAAAATATTTACGGCCGGTAGTGGCGGTGAATACGTTACACAAAGGACAAAGCTATTGAAAACATTTGAAAGAACCTTGGATGATTGACCCCGCTGTGTATCCAACACTACAATATTTTTTTAAATCGGACCATTAGTTCCTAAGATCCTAGCGTTCGACCAAACAAACAAACAAACTCTACACCTTTATAATATTAGTAGTACTTAGTAAGATAAAGTTGAAGAGTTTGTTTGTCTGTCTACACTACTACTACTACACCAAATTGAATAATTCTTTTAGTGTTGGATAGCCCATTTATCGAGAAATAGACTATAACATTACACTGCAGTAAATGGGAGCTGAGCAGAAGCTCACAAATCGACGGGAGTGAAGCCCCTAACAGTTGGTACGAGATATACTTATTTCTATGAGATATTTCCACAGAGCCAACTAGACACCGATGGCCTAACTTTGAGGATAATTTCTTAGAAAATTATATACCTAGGTAAGTAGGTACCTGTTTTGTCAGAAATTGGCAACAGCAATCAGTATGCAACAAACCATTACATAAAATGCTTCAAATTTTGTCATAGCAATAATATATGTGATGGACAAAAATGTGGCAATTTTTTACCGTAATGTCGTCAACCACTTGCATTGAGGGGATTAAGTTCATTGTAATGTATACCGATATAACTGCCTCGGTGGCGCAGCGGGAAGTGTATACGACTGCTGTGCAAGAGGTCCCGGGTTGGGTGAAAATGGTATTGGGTTTTTCTATCACGAAATTCCATTATTAAGATTTTCCCGGAGTTTGGTAAACAAATGTTCCCGGTTGATAACAATAGGCTCGCCCCCTATTTCCATTTTCCGTTTCCATGGGACCAAACATAGCTGGCGAAATGTGGGTGTGAAACACTTTTGCCTACCCCTTGGGGAAAAAAGGCGTGATGCTATGTTATGTAATGTAACCGATATGGAAGAGCGGAGTCACCTACAGGCATGAATTGCTTAATAAGTGGCTAATTTATACTAGGTACCATAATCTTATAACCACGGATCTTATAACAATAAACATTATTAATATTAGGTTTCTGGCAACTGGGACCGCAATTAACTCGGACCGCTAAAAACTAAACCAAAAACAGTGCAATACATACATACATATACATATAGATCACGCCTCTTTCCCAACAGAGGGGTAGGCAGAGACCATTTCCTTCCACTTGCTACGATTCTGACATACATCTTTGGCTTCTTCAACATTTATCAGTCTTTTCATGCATTCTCGCCGGTTGAGGGTAATAAAATATACATACTTACATAACAGTAATAAAATGTATTGTTCAAGCGCGGTCCCAGTTAAATGCGGTCCCAGTTGCCGGAAACCTCGTACATTGAAGATATTATTACATTTCAGATACTGTACACGAATTAAACATAAGTGTGCGCATCGGCTGTCTCTATCATGTTGATCATAGCCGTTTATAAGGGGGGGGGGGATCCTACTAGGTGTCTGGACCACCCCCCT
The DNA here is from genome assembly GCA_905147015.1 of Laspeyria flexula. Taxonomy (NCBI): domain Eukaryota; kingdom Metazoa; phylum Arthropoda; class Insecta; order Lepidoptera; family Erebidae; genus Laspeyria; species Laspeyria flexula. The sequence goes on from LR989974.1 coordinate 2,666,769, forward strand.
AATTAGCACCTAAAATGGCAAGATTTTGGATAGGGTGATGCATTATTTTGAATTGAAATTGAAGCCCGTACAATAAAATAATAGTAGGTATAGCCAACGTTGACGTTCAAAGGGTTATTGCTGTTCGTAGCTTTTTTTTTTTACATACCATGACGGTGGGAAACAGACGTACGGTCCGCCTGATGGTAAGCGGTTACCGTAGCCTATGGGCGCCTGCAACACCAGGGGCATCACGAGCGCGTTGCCGACCCTTAAGAAACCTATTCACTCCTTTTTTGAAGAACCCCATACTGTAGTCCCTTGGGAAAACCTCGTTACCTCGTGGAGTTCATTCCACAACCTGATAGTTCTTGGGAGGAAATTCCTCTGGAACCGCGCGGTACGAGACCATTTCGGTTCCAAGGTGTGGGGATGAACTCCCAGCCGTTGCAAGTTATATTATAGCCCTTACCACACGATTATAATCTTGCTTTCCAACAGTGGTGACCTTGGTGGATTCCATCCATCCAGCTGACTGTTGTAATCCAATTTTAATACAAACTACGCGGATGGCACCCAAGTTCTCACCAAGGTCACCACTGTTCGAATGCAAATTTACAACCGTGTGGCATATGCTCAATGATCACTATCTTTAGTTTCTACCTTTGAATCTACCATACAACCCATTATAAAGACTTGAAAGAAAGAATAACTTTTATTTTCACACGACCCTAACAACTTTTTTTTTACAGAAAAAAAAATTATTTAGCAGTGCATCACGTCTCTGTGCTCAATTTGCCAATATATATTATACAGTTTATATCATAGTGCCGTACTATTGCAGTCAGTGGCGTAACTATAGGGTGGCAGAGCTGTCAAAATGCCACGGGCCCCCGACCCAAGAGGGCCCCGGCCTAAGAAGCCCCCAGCTCAGAAGTAAATTTTTAACAATGTACGGTGTACCTGAGTTAAGTATATAAAAAAAAATTAACTAAAAAAATATTTTTTCACTTTTTTACGTATCTAAAATCTATTATAGTAAGACAACTAGAGACCATAATATAAATTCAAGTAAATTATTAAGGATGTTAACACCTCTTTTTAAAATTATTATTAAAATTAAACCTAAGTACCACGTGCCGATTCTTACTGATAGGGCCCTATCATAAGAATTTGCCACGGGCCCCAGATGGTATAGTTACGCCTCTGATTGCCGTATCATCTACAAACAGTATTTGTAATACAATGGCGGCTTGTGTTTACTAAAGACATTATTTTGTAATCAAACGTTATTTGTATGATTTGTTGTGTCTTTGGGATTTGTCGTACATTTAGATTCACACACAATACCTCGGTTACATCAGGGCTGGCCAAATTAAATACTGTCTTGTGCTGATACAAATACAAAATTTTCTAAGACTACAGTAAAAATCCTTGTTTTTCGCTAAAATTCGGTTTAATTTACACATGTGAAAATAAAAGATTTGAAATTGAAATCAATTATTTTCTCTTTAAAATGTTCGTTACGATCATTGGCTAAGCAATTGGCAATGTTGGACAAAAGGCACGTAAAACCGTTGGTCCCGGTTAACGTTTGTCCCGTGGTTTGGGCAGCTCTGCGTTGTTGTTGGAACAACAAACGACTTTATTTATTTATTGATAAATATCTGTCTTGTTGATGTTTTGGGCTTGATTCCCACGTAACACAAATGTTTGTGCGGGAAACAATACTTATTCTAATCTATTTGTTGTGTTAATTGCATTTGTAAAGTTCTTGTCGTGCACTGAGGGTTCCGTACGATCTTGTAAGTAGGTGTGATATAAAAATAATTTTGAAAAAAATTGTGCAGTAACTTCCTACACGTTTACGGTTTTTGGATATTTTCTCTTATTTGTGCCAAATATCACGATTCTAGGTCAACGGGCAGTATCCTATAGGTTCTGATTCCCTTGCGAGTATCAAAAATGCGGCTTACAGAACGGCTTCAGCTTACTACCGTGAGGTAAATAGCTCGTGGAATAAATCGACTCGAAAAGACGTGATTCAATGTTATATTATTGCATTGCAATTGAATAAATTATTACTTTACTGATGAAGTACTTACTTAGTGGATAAAAAAATATTTATCTTAGTATGAAATTACTCGTGACCAGTCTCGATTTTCTCTTAACCTAAGTATAGTGACGTAAATCATTTCTCTAATGCGAACTGTCATTGACCTAACATATTAACTTTACTTCCCACTTCCAGCAGTTTAACCTTTAACATCCATTGCGTTTTTACTACATAAGTTGATAACATTCAGCAGTGTCTAACAAGCAATGCACTTCGTATGAGGCATGCTATGACACTTTCTCAAGCAGCGCCAATATTTCATAGTTATATCACTTGTTGTGCAAAATTAAGACCATTCAGTTTTGCACAATGCCTCCTACGTGACATCATAATACAAACACATTCTACACACATAGTGATGAGATCAATATCTAAAAAATCATCGATAATCGATACTCTAACATTGAAATAAATATTGAGGTCGCTAGCATAGTTATGTCAGAAAATGTAAATGCTGATAATTACGACTACGCGACATAATTATAAGGAATAAATAGTCATTGTATAGATAGAGATAATTGATGTTGTGAGGAAATAAGTGGTTAGATGTAACATCACTAGACGCGATGTTTCGTAAGTTTGAAGTCAGTTTGATGGTAAGGGCACGGAGAAATCGTCGTGTCCGTCCGCACTTTCCCCGCACTAGTCGTCGCGAGTTAAAAAAAACTTGTGTTCGAATTTGAACTCTTCCGTGATTCTATAATTCTATAATTTTTATAATTCGTTATAATTTTTAATTAATATGAAGGATTATAGTTATGTTTTGTTAATGATTTATATGTAACGAAACGTACTAAAATGAGGAAGGATATTTTTTATGTAAGTTTTACGATTTTAATTAATTAGTTGTAATATTTAAAAATTGTATGAGTAATAAGCGTCAATATTCCCATGATTACTGTAAAAAAAAGAGTTTATGAATTTTTTTACGTGTAAAAAAAATATGTCTTAGTACTTAGCATAGTTAATGAATAGTATCTACGGTACGAGTCTACCTTCAATAGTAAGTACCTAACTTTTAGAACATAAAATATGTAAGTACTTACTTATATAAAAAAGGGTGCTTATTTTTTTACATTTTACGTTTACACCAGACTACTAAAATTCCGTGTTTTTACTATATTTAGATATATATATTTTTTTATTATTAAATTTATTATACAACAAACTACAAGCACACTTTTTATACATATTTTGCCTTGGTCATAAACCTCTAGGGGTTATTTATCAAAATTATTAATTATTTTGATTCAATTATTTTCACTTCAAACCAATCGAAAAATGCAATAAGTAACTGCTCTTTAATAGTCTTTTTCGATTCATGTGAAATATTTGCCAACTTTATTAGTACCTATTATAAAATAAACGCAAATATTGGGTTTAGAAAATAGCTTGTGTTGTAAGAAAAAACCGAATGCCTGATGAAATGCCTTATTTGAACGACTAGGTATAATATTTTGCAAATTTTTGCTATTTCAACATAAGTACAGAATTACATTCGTTGAATCAGCAACACTTGTGTATTTGTCGCAACTAGGTACATAATAATTTTATTCTTTTATTATATTTTTATCTTCGTATCTCTCATAGTTACAGACTTGACCATAGGTACTAACCGTTCTAAATGTTACACCCTGTATATAATTAATTAATAAAAAAGGTTAACATTGACAAAACTTTACCATTTATACGCAGCGTATCGTTTCCATAAATACGAAAGTTTGTTTGTCCTTCTTTCACTTTGAATTGCTAAAGAGACTCGGAACAATGCAACGTGAGTTTATGCATAATAGAATACCTTGCTTGAAGGGCCGGGAAGTGAATGAGACTCACTTATTATTCCCGATAATATCTAGGTACTTACTGACAGTTATATTTGACTTATTTTTCATTATAAGATACTACAAAATATAAAACAAAGTTCTCAGCCGTATATGTAGGTACGCGATATACTCAAAAACTACTGAACGGATTTTCATGCGGATTTCAAATAGAGTGAATCATGAGAAATGTTTACCTACAATATAATTTTATTTATTATCTACATACCTTAAACGGAAGCTATATACCTAATATAACATTTTGGTATTTTCGAAAAATATGTCAATGTATCAATTGTTGACACATTTTTCGAAAATACCAAAACAAAAATTAACAAAGGTCTTCAACCAATGTGTGTTGCCAGTACGGTACTGAGACGTAGCCGCTAAGTATGACGGTCACAAGTATGACAGAATCTTCCGTTGATCTAAGCAATGCGCGCCGTGATAAACCTTTTACTTCGATAGGAGTGATACCTAGCTATACTATTTCCATTGGTCAGAGTAATTCCACTTTATTTTTTGATCATCAGAGTGGCACTCTATTTTTCGTTGATCAGAGTAAATCCCTATTTTCCGTTGACTAAAGCAGCGTCCCATTTCCTTTGATATACTTATAATTGAAAGTTTTCGTTGTGAAGAGCGTTATTCTTACCATATAACTTAGACGAAAAAGTACCACCTCTAAATATCTACCTTCACATATTAGTTCACACAATTGTTAAGTAAATACGTGTTCACTCATTTTCCTGTCAATTAACAGCACTCACAAACTACAAAAAGATCTTTGTGCCAATAAATTAGTTCCTATATTATTAATAAAGAAACGTGGAGCTATGCGAATTTTTATCCAACATAAAAAGAGCCCCCATATCTACAGACGTATTATTTTTTAGAGACCAAGCTTAACTGATCGAGTAGTACCAATAACCAACATATCTTGAACTGCCAAAGTTTTCCTTGACTATATATTTCACAGTCTACTTTATCTGGTCTAAAGATACCGGTAACTAACCAATATATTTTAAACTCTCACAACTTTCGTTGTCCATACATACTTAAGGTCTAGCTTAAGTGGACATTACGTCCGTTATAGAGCGGTCTCCAGTATTCTTATAAACAGTAGTATTGAGAGGTCTAAGTCTAAGTCGTATATTTACTATTAAATGAGTAACTAATTTACGTAGAGCTGTCGGTTAGTTGTTTCTGGTTGCGCTTCAAGGTGTTTTTAAGCTGGTTATTTCAATGTCAAGGTCAGAAAAAAGCTTGTATTTATAAGAAGGAACGCATGTCAATAATGGTTTAGTCGAACATGGACGGTTGATGAGACAATTAACTAAAAGTTTTTATTAAAGTTAAAAGAAAAAAGAAAAGTGTTTTGGTATGTATTTTTGTTATAATTTTAGTGTTATTGTGAATCAATTAAAAAGAAATTGCAAATTATTATGTAAAATGCCGGACTGTATCTATTTAGTAAAAAATACGAAAAATTATCGTTAGAAAATTAAGTTTTCTTTAACGATAAATTTTACCTACTTAAAGGGTAATTAATTGGAGCCTCCATATATGGAAATAATGCCTGTATTATGAGACTCCGCATTTCCATAGCAAAGAATAGTTCATATTGTCGGCTGTCTAGTGTAACGTGAGTAGGTACCATAGTTAAATTTTTTATACTTTTTCTACTATTTTTTTTTAAATGAGTAGGTAGCTTAAAATTTTCGATTTTTTATAAAACATGCTTACCATGTAAATTTTCAAAATTGTGTTGATAATAATTTAAGTTATTAAAATTATAAAGCATATTTTCAACCAAAAATATCTTGACTGATAGGTATAGGATACCTGACTTCTTCTTCTTCGCACTTGTAGGTCTTTGTTTGGTCACTACTCAGCTCCAGCTTGATGTTAGATAAATATGTAGCATTTAGCCTTCCTCGATAAATGGGCTATAAAATTCTAAATTTTTTTTTCAATTCGGACCATACCATTTTTCAGTTTGGACAAACCACGGACAAACAAACTCTTCAATTTTATAAAATTAGTATAGAATTATAGATAAATCATGGGCATGTTCTTGAATACATTTAAAAATGGTGTACCTACTTACCTAATATTTGTTAGGACTTAAGGTACCGGTACCCGGTAAAAACTAATTTAATGTACCTAAGTACTTAGTTATAACAAGAATAGTGTGTGTGTGTGAATATCTAAAATAGACTGTATCTAGGTACCTAGAATAAACTGATGATGGTAAAGTTAAAAAAAATTTTAAAAAGGTGGGAAAAAGTTAGGACGAATTCATCATTCCACAGAATAAATAATTTTTAAACTACAAAGTTTTTAACCTGTGTAGATTCAGGCAAAGACAAACTATTTATAATAAATATACCTAGGTAGGTACATAGATATAAATTTAATAAATTTTCTCATGAAAATTACTTTTAGGTAGACATAAAATTAATAGGTAAGTAGGTACCTACGTTAAAATAATTCAATTCAATTCAGATTGTTATATTTCCAAATAGATAATTGATAGGTAATATAGGTATATTTATACAAATAAATACAATTGTATTGTCTTTTTGTTAATAAAATAACAGCTTTTTATAGTAGGAATATAGAGGTATATGTACAGTCGAGTTCATTAATATATTGGCACCATCAAGGATTCAAAATATTGTGAGCGTTGAAAAGCTCAATAAATACTATAGAACCTATGGATCAAATATATGTCTTCATGTGAATGGTTCAATAAAATATGCTGTACATTATGCAATAAGTTGTAGTCACCCTTTTCAACAGAAATATCTAATGATGGTGCCAGTATATTAATGAACTCGACTGTACCTACCTCTACCTAGGTACGGCACAATAACAGAAAACACACTTCAAATTTTTTTTCTGTCTGTCTGCGGACACAAAGTACCTACACTCATACTCGAAACAAATATCTATGAATCACACAAATACCTACCTATTTGTCTCGTGTGGGAATCGAACTCACGTCACTCGGCATGGCGATGTATCTACTATAGCGAAGCGACCTCCTCAACCGAAACGCTACGGTATCGGGTGCTGAGAAACGTGACATAAATAATATTTAAATAAAATAACAGAGTGCAAAACGTGAGTAGATTTAATTTTCATTAATTTTTATACTGTTATACATTTTAAGTTAATTGGCTATTGAAACGTGTGAATTAAAAGATTTTGAATGACAGATTTTTTAATTGCATTAAATTCTTTTATTTTTACACACTTATGATGTAAATTAGCCAAATCTATACTTAATATCATACTAGAAGTCGGGCGGGGCATGGCTCCCGTCGTTCTTTATTTGGCCACTGCTCAGCTCCTATTGGCCTTAGCGTGATGTTACATAGCTTATAACATTCCCCGATAAATGGGCTATTAACACTTAAAGATTTTTCACGTCGGACCAAGTAGCTCCTGAGATCCTAGCGTTCACAAGCACATCATGTCGCCAGCTAATATGGAGCGAGCCTATTCCCACTAACTGGGGACTTTGCCAGTTTCCTATCTGATGATAGAACACCACGCTACGTCTAATAGGAGCTGAGTAGTAGACAAGATCCACAGACCGAAGCCCCGGGTAACAGCTTAGACTTAGGCTGAGATGATGGTATACTGAGGTGCTGGTACCATCCGAACTACCATTGCATCTGCGTTGGTGAAGCGAAAAACTTCTATTCTCATCATAAACAAAACGATATCCAATTTTATATGGCTCATCAACCATTTGGTACGCTTTCATTTTTATCAATATTTAGCAGTTTATTTTATCTATGATGAACATGATTGATGAAAGTTTGTAAGTATTATGTGTTACAACTTAACAAGAGGTCTTTGAGGATATGTGATGATATATTTTCTTTTTTTAATTTTGTTCACAAATCGGAAAATACAGAACAACTTGCTGATTATCGTATTCTTATATTTAAATAAACACAGAACTGCATAACCTAAACTAGTGAACACAACATGCATATTATAAATTATGAAAGTTTAGACTTAAAATTTAATTTTAAATTACAATAACATAAAATAAAGAAATAGGGTGGAAAAGAAAGGGCGTGTAGCCCTAATTTTAAACATTATTAAAACATAGAAACTATGAGAAATAAAAATTATAATATATATGCTTTCCATTACAAAAGCAACGTGTTCATTCTAGTCTCTATATAATATTTTCTTAATTATACTTTTGGCAGAGAATAAGCTACCTGAGAAGATATCCAAATGCTGTCTCACTCCATTATAGCTAGAAAGCATTCTGTATAAAGGTTATTGATATTTGTCCTGCATGTGGGTGTCACAAAAGTTTTTCTATTATGCAATCGACTATTCTGACGTGGGACAGCAAGTTGAATTTTAAATAATGGACTTTCGCAATCTACCATACCATTTATCAACTTGTACAGATATATTACGTCTGCTGATTTTCTTCGGGATGATAATTTGGATATTTTAAAGTACCTAGTTTAATCTAGATTCCTATGACACAGAGTTTCTGCATTGATTACTGTTATATGTTAAATGGTACAAATATCGTTTCTGAACTCTCTCTAATTTGTCCGAATGAACTACGTATGTCGGATTCCACACAGCGTATTGCGTACAAGGCAATTATAAATAGGTATTATAATCTTGGGATCTTTAAACGCTTTCAGTTGTCTTGATATGAATCGTGACATGACTTTGGACTATATTGTCTATATGTTGCTTAAAATTAAATTTATTATCTACAATTATTCCTAAATCACGTATACAGGTCACTTCTTCAAGTTGGACATTATCAATGGTGTAGTTAGATGTAATAGGACTTAATTTTCTTCTAAATTTAATATGTTTACATTTGTCGGCATTTAAAATCATTAGGTTTTCTTTACACCACTCGCTTACTGTATTAATTTGGTTTTGTAGTTTTAATGTATCATCACTACACTTTACTACCTGATACAACTTAAGATCATCCGCATACATGGTGAAATTGCCATTTATTTTATTTGCCAAATCATTGATAAATATTAAAAATAATAAGGGCCCCATATGGGAGCCCTGTGGTACTCCGGACGGTATAACATTTGTTTTAGACTGAAAACCTTGTACTACAACCATTTGTGACCTGTTTTTCAAGTAGGACTCGCACCAACGTAGCAATGGTCCATGGAATCCCATTTTAATTAACTTTCTCAACAAAATATCATGATTTATTAGGTTAAGCGCCTTACTAAAATCAGTGTAAACTGCGTGAATCTCACTCCCTTTATCTAATGCAGCAGCAATATCACCCACAAAGCACAAAAGATTTAACGTAGTGGGCTTTTTGGCAAGAAACCCATGTTGTGCAGGATGAAGTTGTTGTTTGACATGCCATTGAATATTTTTCACATCTTTCCAAAGGACGATAAAATAGAAATTGGACGGTAATTGTACACTTCAGCAATATCACCTGATTTATGTATACGTGAAATCCGCGCTATTTTCCACTTTTTGGGAAACAAACCCGTAACCAAAAACGTATTATAGATGTGTGTAAGCGGTCTTACTAATTCCTTAGCACATTTCTTAAGGAATAAGGGGGGAATACCATCTGGACCGCTGCCTTTACCAGTGTTTAAATTTATTAATGCTTTAAAAACATCTGACTCAGATAAGCGAATGACACCAAAAAATGGAGCATTATCTGAAGTCAAGGAAGTATTCAAACTTAAGACAGAAGTTCCCAATATGCTATAAACAGAGTTGAAATGCTCCATGAAAATATCACATATCTCCTGTCCACCGTTTGCACTTTTAGAACCAAGTGTCATACGATTAGGTAGTGAAGAGCTGTTAGATTTCAATCCTATGACAAGTGTTTAGGGTTTGTTCGAAGGATTGCTGCTGCATTATTTCTATATTTTCGGAGACATTCTTTTATCATTAATTCACATCTATTTCTAAGCAACTCGATAGTATATTTATCCATGTGGTTATTGTATTTTTTAAAACGATGATGATATTTTGCTTTGTCCTTTAAAGCATTTTATCAGCAAGCATTTTATTAAAGGTTTACTATAGCATACGGGATAATGCTGGTTACGAGGATGTGAAAGAGGAGTGTATTCAGTTATTAGGCTATTCACTGTTTCATAAAAAAGTTTTTGTCAATTGACATAAGAACTAACATTATCCAATAAAATGCATTTATAATAAGAAGTAACAGCTTAATGTCACCGATATCAGCACAAGAAAATATATTATAATATTGACTTATATTATTAAAAAAATTTAATAACCCGACTGCAAACAATCAACAGAGAGCAACGCACTAAAAAGGCCGTAAAATTATTGAAGGTAATATTATTATACCCGATTAAATTTAAATACATAACATATGTATATATTTATAATCTCCATTTGATTCCCTTTATTTTGATACTCTACTCGATAGGTTTGGTTAAAAAAAATAATAGAACTACTTACAATTTGGAACCACTTAATTATGTATAATCTCTTTTTGAACATATGTAATCTCCTTTTGATTCTCTTTATTTTGATACCCAACTAGATAGGTTTGGTTAAAAAACAAAATTGAACTTCTTACAATTTGGCGTCAAAAGCCCGCCGTTTAAGTCTTTTTATTCTTAAAACCTATCTAAGGACACTTGGGTTTTCTAGACGAATCTAACAATACCCTAATTGTCAAAATCCATCCAGCCGTTTGGAAGATTCGCGGGAATAAAAAATTTACAAACATACAAGATACCCGCGAAAAACAATACCCGTAAAAAAAGCCGGGTAAAAAATCCAGGACGAATCACTCAGCTATCAAAAAACGGTAAAGTACAGATCATGTCGTGAGATGTAAACGTCAAAAAGTTTTATTGCTCTATATGTTTTTTAAAAGCAGTAGGTAGTAATATTTATTATATAGGACTGGTTTTATGCAAAATTAAAATTTGACACGGTGACTTTGTGTGATTGTGCATCTAGACTCTAGAGGAGACGCCGATATTTTAAAATCAATGATAATTTGACGGCATGTTTCTCAGTGATTTTTGTGTAGAACCATTCTATACAACGGCCTGCGTGTATATAATTATAAATTCGTTGAGGTTAATTTTATTGTCGTTACTTTAATTTGCACATAATATGGAAGACATGATGAACATTTTGAGTTTAATTACATTAGGTACTAATATAAAACTTACGATAAAAAGTACATTTTTAATAATTTTATTTAATTAGGTAAGTATATTCATATCTTAATTTCTCACGACTGACGTAAGTATTTTTTTTTTTTGTTAGATACCATTCACAGACCGTGTAGATACAAGTACTTACGTATGATAATATTAACACAAAATTTTGAGATAGAATATGTAGGTAAGTACATGGTTTTGATAATAATTATAATTAATACAATGCGTCTTTTATTTTAATTAAAGCATACATACAGATATATTTTATAATGATAGCGTTTTTACTATATTTTAATGTGATAAATTATAATCATCATTATCATTTCAACCCATAAACGTCCCACTTCTGGACACGGGTCTCCTCCAAAGAATGTGGAGAGAATTTCGCCTACTATACCACGCTGGTCAGACGGAATGGTATAGAGTTTGTTTCGAATTTTCCTTTTCTTGCAGTGCTCGTGTCTAGATAAGGTTACTTTCTTAGTCGCTCTTTTACGACACCCACGGGTTGATATGGGACTTTATTAGTAATAATATGTCCTAATTGTGGGAAATAATAGGAAGTTAGCGAAGATAGGTAGCCTCTTAGAGAGTCACGTCTTTTTCCTCAAAGGGGCAGTCATTTTATTGGTCGTATTAGGTCTACGTAATATGGAGCAAGCCTATTGCCATTAGCCAGGCACTTCCAGTTTCCTGACTGATAGATATGTATTAAAACTTTATACGTTAACTCTAAATCTATATTTCTATACTAATATTAAAAGGGAAGATTTATATTAGACCGGGCCGCCCGGGGCGTGACGTGTGCGTGGTCCGGACGGGGCACAGATTTGAAACAATAAATACATTTTGTATGAAGCAGTTTATGTATTATGGTGGCCATACACCATACTGCCTATCGCCCAATCGGCTTGATCAAACCAAAAGAATTGAATTTCGATTGTTCCGTTAAGTACCTAATGTCATGCTAAGTCACGCCCACACACGGTCATTCTCCTTGATGCAATCAGCAGCGTCATGCCGATTGGACGATACGCAGCATGGTGTATGGCCACCATTACACAGTGCATGATCCTTGTCTCGTCCGGGTCCGTTTACTAACGTACGCCGATCGTCTACATCACGTTTATGCACGACACAGACACGGCTTGGTCTAATATAAGTCATCCCTATTGGAAATTTCTTGAGGAGGCTTATGTCCAGCAGTGGACTTCCTGCGGCTGATATGATGATGATGAAAATTAAAGAGTTTGTTTGGTTGATCGCGTTAATCTATGTTAAGTACTGGTTAGAATTTAAAAAAAAAGCCATAGGTTGAAGACTATAATTGGATATGTCTACTATGCGGGTGAAGCCGCGGCTGGAAGCTAGTCATTTATAATTACGTTTAGTTAGTTAGGTAAATCTTTATCTCTCTTGGAACGTAAAGAATAAACGCCATAATTACATACAATACCTAAAGCGTGATGATGTCGCAACTGGTTCATTGTTTACAATCGCATTACAAACGACTCAGCCATTAACAACAATAACTGATTCATTCATAAATCATAACAGACAAACGGGTTTCTGACTTTCTGACACATCACGCATATCTTTTAATTCCTGAAGGAGTAGGTAGAAGTGCATTACATCACAGTTTACATCCACATTTCGCCAGCTCTATAAAAGTGTGTACGACTGTTGTGTATAGATTCAATTTCTAAGTCGGACAGAAATTAAAAAAAAACAGACCATAGACCATAATCACCAAAGTCACGCACCATCCTACGTGAACTCCTTTTCGGTAATGTCGGTGATAGTCTTATAGTCTACCGTATCATACGCATGTCCCTGTCATTTCCTTTTTTTTTTCAAAAACAAATATTTACAGAATATAATATGACACACCAAATATTGCATATCTTTGATACATTGGACTGTTATTCTATTGGTTTGTTGCATTTGGCGTGATTGAACGTAGACAGCGAAATAGATAGGTATCCGATCCGATGCAAAAATTCTTTGGAACCTAGGTTAATTTAGTTTTCTTTTTTTACAGATATTATCTTCTGTATGAAGTCACGCAGCGATGAAGCCATTCTTAAAGCAGGTAATATAAATCATTATTTAAACACTTTTTCACACCGCAGACTTTACTGTGTTGGCTATCTAAAGTTTAAGAATTTCAACAAAATTTGCCGTAATTTATTTTTTCAGATACAAATACCTAATATATCTATCTTTATTTCTGCTAAGGGTTTACAAAAATGTAGATGGTAATTAAATTAATATTCAAATTAAAAATAAAATGGAAATTAGCATGTAGGTAGGTATGCTACGTTATAATATAACGTAATTAAATACACATTACATCCTAATTTGTATTGCAATATTTTTTATAGTCTGGACACCCAGTACAGTGTTACAGGTTTGGGTGTGACTGGATGGGAATGAACCTTATTACCGCAAAAATTTATAATTTAAAAAATCATGACTTATTGTAGGTATCTATTTATCTCAATTAAAATCAACAGACCGATAGCCTAGTAACTGATATATTAATATTTATATACTTAATTATGTATTTTAATTAGTTGACAGTTGTATGCATAAATTACTCATGCTACGCTAGTAGGTAGGTACTATTAGTTATTCTGTGCTCATGCGCTAGGTTACAATTAGCATGCCGCTGATGCCAAGATGACCCAAAATGTGTTTTACAAAAGAGGTTTTACACTTGTAGTGGGTATGCTACTGGACATCTGTCATCTGCCAAATTCGGGCCACCAGCGAATTCCACGTAACTATCCCGTTTCCCCGAACAGTGGGGAAGGTGTAAAACGCATTTCTCCTCTTTAAAAAATAGAGTCTGGCCATCCGTTCTTTGCACAAGAAAAGAGCGGTAAATTCAAAAAAACAAGGGGTGACAACACCGACTATAGACTGAAAAAATGCGTTTGATACTATTATCTCAACTTAAGTAAATATCAACTTTCTAACTACGCCTATAGCTATAGCTTTCGGCATTATTTTTCAATAATTTCAAAAGAATATTGATTGAAAAACACTAAAAAGACAGTGACATGACAGTTCAAAAATATTGCCATGTATAGATTTTAAAAAACAGTCCAGTGCAGAGAACCGGTAGCCAGACTTTAGTACATAGACTCTATGAAACAAATTCTAAAGGTCGTTTATTACCAAAATAGGTAGGTAGGTACTTGGTTTGGTGGCCCTCTTCAGTCTTCGGAAACAATTTCGGTTTAAAGGTGTTTTATTTATTTTTTTGGAATATATGTATAAACAGAACTCTTAAAAATTACTTAATGTAGGGAACAAAATTTATGATTAACCTGTACTAGGTAGTAAAACCTGTGCTACAGGCGGTCCTAGGTCAAACAGTCTTGTACTTCTTACAAAAAAATATTAAAATAAATGCATGGAATCCGAACTAAGTCCGCCATTTTTATCCAAAACTTTGAATTTTTTTGGAATTTGGACTGTCACCGTGGCGCAGTGGTTAAGGTGGTCGCCTCGCCACTACATCGCCGTGCTGGGTGACGTGGGTTCGATTCCCACACGAGACAAATATTTGTGTGATTCATAGATATTTGTTTCTAGTCTGGGTGTACTTTGTGTCCGTTAGTTTCATGTTTGTAAAGCTCACACTCGGGTCTCTTCTCCTCTATTTAGAAGCAGAAGCTGAGAGGATTTTTAGGTCGTAATCCACACACGCTGACCTAATGCGGGTTAGAGGATCAGACATACACTTAGAATTTCTTCTAGGGTTTCCCCACGGTGTTTTCCTCTTCACCGTTAGCAGATGGTAATATAAGTCACTTGACTAGTACATATAAATTCCACAAAGTGAAATCCACATTGGTACCAACAGCCGCTCGGAATCGAACTCGGACCGCGTATTTAGCATGCCGGTCACTTATCCATTCCCATTCGGCCATTATTGCTATATGAGGCCATGAGAGCCAGAATGGCCTAACTGCAATTAGGCCACTCTGGCTCTCATGGCCTCATATAATATAATAAATCATTGAATTGAATGGAAAAGCAAAACTGCAGTAAAAGTTGTTAAAGATATCCCTAGCTAACTGTTTAAAAGATTATCATTCCATGGAAGCCTTTGAAGGTTGTCTTTCTACAACAGTGGACGTCTACTACACATAATATTATGAAAATATAAAGCAGCATAACATATAACTTACGCATTGATCCCAGATATATTTTATGCCTGAATTTATTGCACACTACCTATATTTTTTTATTGCTGTAGTTATCTGCGTGTTATGTTATTTATTTTTTGTCACCGAATAAAAACTAACTAAAAATAGATTTTCTCATTTTAGTCCACAAAAAAATTACACGCTCGAATGGTTTTCACATGGTTTCTTAGAATCTAATGGTATTTTTTTACAAATCTAAGAATGGCTAATAAAATGTAGACCGAATTGTTTTGTTGCGTGCTTTAATAGTTTAAAAAAGTATTGGACTAAAATAGATTTTAACGACTTCTGGATACTGATTATCAAGATTATGTACCTGAATGGGGAAGTTTAAATTCCCAAACACAAACAACGTCGAAGGATTGACTTTTCGGTACTTCTTAAAGCCAAATTCACAGTCGTTACTTTACATTATTACATGGGACCAAACATAGCTGGGGAAAAGTGGGTGTGTTGCTCCTCTGCCTACCCTTTCGGGAAAAACGGCGTGATGTTATGTTCTGTTTATGTCATACGTTTACTCTAAAGGCGTGACATACGCGTACCGTTTCAGACACTGAGAGACGTCTCGGTTGGTGTCGGATGTGGCCGCTTTCACCAACAGTTAAAGGTGCCACAGACTGACAGTTCGCCGGACGATGACGGCCTGTCGGGTCGGTAAAGCGCCGAAGGTCGCCTATAGGCCGTCATCTGATAGTGTATGTCACGCTGCTCACCGTCTGTCAGTGTCTGACCTCTGTATTCAACTATGTTTTTATGATATAGCAAAGTCAAATCTTTTTATTTCATTTTGATCACCTACATGATACCTACTTATGAACGTTATACAAAGCCAAAAAAAGGGTGTTGGCAAATTTGCCTAAGGCCAGTTCACTGACAAGGTTGAGCTCTGAGAAGAACTTGGCAAGAAACTCAGGCCACTCTTTTTAATCGGCATAGTAGAATTACAATTTCAATTGGTTACAGTTTGAAATATTACAGAAAGGTACAGAACCAAAACACCATACTAAATTAAATCAAATTAATTTGGATATAAGAAAATAAATATAATATTAAGCAATTACGTTATGTTAAAATTCATCCTCTAATTCCAGGCTTTTGTTGTGAGTGGAGCTGCATTGAACATAGCGGGGCATGGCTGCGCACACGGCTACCCGGCGGTACTGTTCGCGCAGCTCCTGAGGGACGGTGGACCTGTCAAGTTGACTGATCACGACACCTCGTGGATTGGTAAGATATTATATACTGACTGACTGGCCTGTTGGTCTAGTGGTTAGTGACTCTGACTGCTAAGCCGGAGGTCGTGGGTTCGATCCCCATCCAGGACAAATCTTTGTGTGATGAGCATAAAGATTTGTTCTGTGTCTGGGTTTAATTTATCTATAATATGTATGTATTTACAACAAAAAAAAACTGTATTTAAGTAGTATATCAGTTGTTTAGTACCCATAACACAAGCAAATATAATTGCTTACTGTGGGACTAGATGGCGCTGTGTGAATGTGGTAAAATATTATTATTATATATTAACTGCCTCGGTGGCGCGGCGGGAAGTGTATACGACTGCTGTGCAAGATGTCCCGGGTTCGATTCCCGGGTCGGGTGAAAATGGTATTGGGCTTTTCTATCATGAAATTCCAGTATTGAGATTTTCCCGGAGTTTGGTAAACAAATGTTCCCGGTAGATGACAATAGGCTCGCCCCCTATTTCATGGGACCAAACATAGCTGGCGAAATGTGGTTGTGAAACACCTCTGTCTACCCCTTCGGGGAAAAAGGCGTGATACTATGTATGTATGTGTATTATTTTAATCCACTAACATCGCTATAGGTTCAATTCTCACTCAAGATAAATATATGAGTGATTCAAAATTTGTTTCCATTGTATGCTTGTCAAGTACCGAGCCGTTAGTATAGTCGACCACATAATTGCTTTTTCTTCCATCAAAATTAAAATTCAATAAGACTCGCATTGATGACAACTGTAACTGTACTGATGACACTTGCAAGCAAAAATAGACTTTATTGTTTGGTGATATGCAAACGACATTTACTCTAAGGGTGGTAAGGCAAAATCAGCAATTTCATTTCATCCTACTAGGTACGCATTTCTTACTAATATTGTAAAAGCAAAAATGGATTGATGGACGTTTGTTACTCAATCACGCCAGAACGGCTGGAAAGATCAGTATGAAATCTGGTACACAGATAGACTTATAATTTGGAAGAGCTACCGATATACCACGCGAGGGAAACATAACTTCATGCGGTAACTGATCCTATATAAATATTTATTTTTCCAATAAAATGCGACAAAATAAGAACGTAGGTAGGTATTCTACAGTTAAGTTATTCTAAATCAACACGTTATAATCGTAATAGCAAATATTGTATAAATAGGTAGGTACTTAATACATAAATGAGAAGATATAATCACAACCAATTAACATAAAATATAATTTAAATCATAGCGTCACGCCTTTTTCCCGAAGGGATAGGTAGACTAGAGGCGTATCTCAATCTCAACCACATTTCGCCTATCATTAACCGGCTACACTACTAAACCGTGGGCTGAAAAATCCAATATAGTTTTCTACTCGACCCTGGAATCGAATCCGCTACCTCTTGGGCAGTACTTATTTATATACTTATATTACACACTTCCACTGCGCCGCGCGCCGCTGAAAGTTATTATAGTAATTTTATATTGTTTATCTTAACTGTAATAATATTTCTCTTTCGACAATCGGGTGATCGTTACCTACCCATGAACTCTTTCAAGGTTTCCGATTGCCAAGGTTTTCATAATATAAACGAGTTTTTCTCACTGTTTAATGTAGGTACTTTATAGCTACTACTTTTGCCAATTTACTAAAACCGTTGGCGCCATATTTGGTTGTACACCGAAGGCCGAAAGACAAATTAAGCATCGATAAGCAGGTAATACCTGTAATTTTGGGTAGTAGAACCCTAACCCTGGACTCTTCGTAATTAGATCTATGGCCGTAATTTAAACTGTTGCAAAGTTAGTTTCCGTTTTGGTCGAAATGGTTCCTGAAATAATTTAGTTTTCCTTTTCAGCGTCGGTGGTTGGCGCGATGGGCATAGTCGGTAACTTCATATCACCAATACTGATGACCAAATTCGGTCGTCAGAGAGCTCACCTGATCTCCACACTGCCAGCCCTCCTCGGCTGGATAGTCTTTATCTTCGGAAACTCCGTACCACTCTTCATACTGGCAAGGCTGCTACATGGACTGGCATTAGGTCTTCGAACGCCTTTAGCAGCCATCTTAGTAGCAGAATACACTGATCCAAAGTACAGAGGAGCTTTTCTTGGAACATTCGCAATTTCTCTAGGAATGGGAATATTTCTGTCACATCTTTGGGGAGCACACCTAACGTGGAAGATGACTGCAGCAGTATGCTCGCTGTTCCCCCTAATATCAATGGCAATCATCAGTTTGTCACCAGAATCCGCAGGCTGGTTGGTCTCCAAAAACAAGTTTGACGAAGCAAGGAAGGCTTTTAAGTGGGTGCGTGGAGAAGGTCCTGAGCAGCAAGAAGAATTAGAATCCATGATCAATGCACAGCAGTTAGAAAGAGCTGAGGAACGGAAAGAGAGACAAGAAATTCACGTTTGTAATAACATCTTCAAGAAAGTTTTTGAAACTGTCAGTGATATTATGAAGATTTTTAAGAAGAAAGAGTTTTATAAGCCGGCTATTATAGCTATATGTATGCTGGTCGTGTTTGAGTTTGGAGGTGCACACATGTTTGCTGCTTACGGAAATATAATTCTTCAGGTGGTCTTGGACAAAAAAGACCCACAAGACGTTGCTTGGCAGTTCACTGTGATGGACTTATTAAGAACAGTGTGTGCGTTCGTAGCTATATTCTTGTTGAAAACATTTAAACGAAGGACTATTTTGTTCACTAGTGGTGTGATGACAGTAGCGTCTATGTCAGCTATATCAATATTTATATATTTGAGACGCGCTGGGGTATTCACAGCGCCTTGGATTTTAGACACAGTTCCGTTGGCTTTAATGGTATGGTACACTGTATCGTTTTGCTTAGGTTTAGCGCCATTAAACTGGGTGATATGTGGTGAAGTGTTCCCATTAAACTATAGAAGTTTAGGTTCAACATTTTCGACATCATTTTTGACACCGTCGTTTGTGGTGTCAATGAAAACGGCACCACATTTGTATTCGTCAGTGGGCGTTGAAGGTGCATATTTAGTGTATTCAGCTACTTTGACTGTGTTCCTAGGTATAATGTATATTTTAATGCCAGAAACTAAAGATAGGACGTTACAAGACATTGAAGATAGTTTTAAGGGTAAGAATAAAAAGACTAATGATTCCGAAGCACAAATGAAATTGATAAGAGATGTCAACTAAATTAGTTAAGTTGACGAAATGTGACAATATTTCCACAAATAAGTTATAGTACCAAATTTATGTAAGTTTTTAGTATTAGTTCAAAGTATTGTAGAACTTGTAAGTAATTGACAATTTCGATTTTTTTTATATAGAGACCTATTTGTGTTGCTTTTTGACCTTCATAGAACAACAAATTGTTATGGATAACTGTTAATTTTAAGACAACTGTACAAAGCAATAGATTGATGTTTTTTATTTAGCTTTTTTATTTGAATTTGAACCATTTTTAATACCGGCATATTACCATTTACCAATCGAGTTACACCTGCAGCTCATAATAATATAATCTGTAAAAGGAGATCGGTATTTAAAACATTATCTACTACTGCACTTATTGGCGTTGGTAATCCGAGAGAGAGACGGAGGTTTCTATCTCTTCTTTAAAAGACATAATAATTAAGATAAAGTTTGAAATATACAATAAAACGCAGTCTATTATGTACCTACATAATACCGCCCGATGGATTCCAAGGTAGTCTATAGATTTGCATTGTATATAATTAATTATGTCGTAGGTAACAATAGTTTATTAATCACAATATAAAACCTTATCAATATAAAAATACAATTTAACGTGATTTCCATTTTTAGTTTTAATTTTCTATAGCTAAAGCAACAGACAACTAAGTTTAATCTAAATGGCATACAATAGGTATTTAAAAAATCATCAATTAATATTCTAATCAAAAATCCTTATTACACTAGTTAAGTTTGTAGAAAGTATAAATAGGAAATCGAAGGTTTTGATCGAAGTTAGAACAGTTAGATTCCAATTTAGTTCTATTGGAAGTTCTCGCTATGTTTACATATTTGTTTGAGATTTAAATTTTCTACAAATTGATTAGTGTAATAAGGGCTTAAGTCTGTCACCTTGAAAAAGAAGACACGATCGGCTACCGTGCCAGTGATATTCTTTTTAGTTGATGGCATTCACTCAGTGCCACATACACGGAATTATACGTATTTTGATCGCTAGCATGCTGTTTTTTTTACTCGCTCTAAATACGTGTATCTATATACGTATAGTTAGCTAAATGTAGGGTGATCACCTTAAATCGATAATCCGGCATTCAATGGGTTAATTAAGCCAGTGCAAGGAGTGCTTAATCCACTTAAGATAAAAATAAAAATTAAGTACCTAACACAAGAACTTTGGAATGTTCACGAGTTTTACTTAAACACAGTTGAAAGAACACAATTTCCCGCCATTTTAGCCACAGCTAAAACATTATACAGCCATTTTAAAGGCACATTTCGTAATTTGAATTCACTAACACACTTATTTGTTCGACCACATATTTGTTAATATACACAAGATTTTTCTATAAAGTTACTTAATACATAAAGTCTAGTCACAAAGCGAGCATAACGGAACTTTGACGCGACGATAACAGGGTGTGGGCGTGACGATAACAGGGTGTGGGCGTGACGTAGACGTGGCGTGTGCGTGACGTCGACGTGTCAACGATTCAGACGTTGATATCAAACCGTCATTATTCTATTACAAAAGCAATAGCGAGATTTAGGCGTCATCATATCCACTCACAAATAATATCAAGAAAGTACTTAGTAATGTCAAGCAAATAAAAAATAAACTATTTAAGTAGTTTAGTACCCATAACACAAGCAGATATAATTGCTTAATTTGGGACTAGATGGCGCTGTGTGAATGTGGTAGTATATTATTATTATAACAAGAGAATCAATCCATTAAACGTCATCATATGCCCAATGACGTCCACTGGCGGACATAGGCCTCACCTAATTTCTGCCATAGTAAAACAAACATATATTCGACCAAAACAATTAGGCGCATGATAGAAATGCGGTTACGGCACCTGCACTGGCTTCTACCCCTTCGCTTCCCCTAGTGACATGACAGCAGTTGTGTACTCACTCTCGACAGTAATAATCATAGCGCTATATATATAATTTTTGGTGAAGTTAGTTTAAAAAATTAAAAATGTCTAGCTGTCATGCGGCTAATTGTTTTAGTCAAGTAGTAACTTAATAAAACTTAAAGTAACAATAAACATGCATACATATTTAACAATAACAAATATGTGAGTTTCATAAATCTTTGGCTTAAATTATTTGGTGAAAAAATTATCATACCTACAATTTTTTTTTTTATTCCCTAAAGTGGCAGACTAGCAGACGGCCCACCTGATGGTAAGTGGTTACCGCCGCTCATGGACGTTGGCAATGCTAGGGGCACAGCCAGGCCGCTGCCTACCTTAAGAGGATAGCTCTCTTTAATCCTCGTTTGAAGAAGGACATGTCATAGCGCTCAGGAAACACCGCAATTTCCTGTTAAGTTGACGTCACACATTAGTGACAAGATAACAAACACCTTTTATTATAATATTGTTTCCTATTAAACAATATTATAATAAAAGGTGTTTGTTATAGATCATGGGTCAATTGGACATATTTTTTTAGTATTATTCAATATGTAGATGGATACAAAATAATATAATATAGTATAGTGAACTTTTTAAATTATTATAAAACTATTAAATTATATAAATTATTATATTATAAGGAATAGTAAATACCTTATTCATTTGCCAGATGTTTAGAACTAATTGAAAAATTTACTATTTCTTATAACATGTGACCTAGACAAGCTTTATACCTAATAATTTAATATGTGTACAAGTCGCCAAAACTATGTATTTATTTCAAGTCTAGAACAAATTGTAGTTAATAGTAATTCACTCCTGTGGATCTTTGCTAGGCTGTTACTCAGCTCCTATTAGTCATAGCGTCATGTAACATGTTATATAGCTTTTCAATCAATGTAAGCAACATCAACTTAGCCACAAAAGCATCATAACTTATTCATAGTAGTAATAATTAATTAAGAATACATAATGTCACTACCCCATCTCAACCCGTGGGTGTCGTAAAAGGCGACTAAGGAAGTAATCTATGCAGACAAGAACACTGCGAGAAAAGGAAAATTCGAAACAAACTCTATACCAACCCGTCTTGCCAGCGTGGTATTGTAGGCTAAATTCCCTCCACATTCTTTCGAGGAGACCTATGCCCAGCAGTGGGACATTTATGGGTTGAAATGATGATGATGATGATGATGCCTAATAATCTGTATAATATTACTCAGGAATAGCTTTCCATATCTCATTGATTTTTTCCGAACTTATATCTGGAGGTCCAAATATAAAAGGACTAAGGTATTTGGTCCCCATCATTAGTAGCATGTTGGCTTTGGATTGAGACAATATTAGGCTTGAAAATGATCTCCGCTCAACTCCGATCATTGACGCACATACTCCAGTTATGTGGACATCGTCAATCCAGAAGTACGGGATAGATTGTGCTGTTTTTAAGAGACGAGGGATTACGTCTTGGGAATATAGTATTGCCCAACCTGAAAATAGAATGTACATTATTATTAATTTATTTTACTACAAGGTATTACGATAGTAGTAGATAACCTCATTAGCACAGTGGGCATAAAGGCATGTCGGAAGCAACAGATTATTCATATTATTAATACATAATGTCATGTTGTCTGGGTAAGGTTACTCCTTGAAGCAGACAAGAGCACTGCGAGAAAAGGAAAATTCGAAACAAATTCCTATACCAACACATATGGCCAGCATGGTTTAGTAGGCTACATTCCCTTCAAAATGTTTGGAGGAGACCCGTGGGACCAGCAGCAGTGGGACATTAAATTTATAATGATGATTATATGGATTGGTTTTTTACCTCTAGTGGATGCATCTCTCTCTCTTATTTAAGAGCTTTGCTACTTAGTAAATGAGTTACAATAAAAGTGCAAAATATTATATCATATTTTAAATCAAACTAGTAAATTTAGCTACAAGTTTTACCAAATTCTAGCTGCCTGATATCGAAAAATCTGGAGTGGATGCATGAATAAGGTAATTGCAACTCATTAACCTAAGGTTGGCTACCAAGAATGGGTATCAAACTATCAACCAGGGTATTTTCTCACAAATAATTCTAATTAGGAGCCTCAAAAGAAAAAGACACAGACCTGCACAATAAGTCGGGTAATATTCTGAAGCATATTCATCGGTGGTGACATGCCACTTTGACTTCTCAGCTCTCTGAGCCTTTGCATTCACTAATGCCTGACAAGTAATCAGATCCTTAGTACCCCAAGGTGACAGTTTTGTTGCCAAAAAATGTCTTAGCTCCCGGGTATTCATCAGAATGTCATCGTCTGTTTTTAATATGTATCTTGCTGTAGGACAATGATGGGCTATCCATTTCAACCCCATAACATGCTTATAAGTCATATTTCTATACACATCCACGAAGTTACCCTGTACAATGTCTTTATACTTCTTGCTTTCATTTAATATTTGATTATGAACACTAATATTCTCAGATTCGCCCATTAAAAATACTAATTTTGTAAAATCGAAGTTTCGACCCCAAGTGTTGCGAATAACCTTGCGGTTTTCGTAATTACTTGGCTTTGAAGACACTATCACCATTAAGAGCAAGCCCGCTGGATAATTCTTGCAAGGTTGTGGGTTAATTTTAAACGTAAAATTTTTAATATTAATCAAGCGATCATAGTCATCTTCAACAATATATTTTGTTGTATTATACGGGCCATAAACTCCAAATTTAGAGTCCATTAAGTGAGTCACATGTCCTTTACCAATGTAACACTTGTATATTAAAGAAAAAACACAAATAGTGAATAGAATCTTGTGAAGTGTACTCGTATCCATTTTATCACGTTGGCTTTCTGCCATTCCAACTGGTTTTGAGGAAACTGAACAAAACTACTCTCTGTTACTAGTTTTTCAGTTCGCAAGCACTTTTAAAGGTGTTTGTTTGTTAACATTCGCTACGCTGAATTATTATTCTATGAATATTCAGTAGGGTTGAGAGGTGTCCACTCTGTCCACTGTTCTCTAATATTGTTTACACATTTTTCTTGTATTGACGATTTTGACGAATGAATCATACCTACCATAGATTATACACGAATTACAAGATCAAATCAAATTCACAAACAGTGTTGCCAACACTGCTACCTTTAACCAGTAGCCAGACATTTTACTAGAGTTGTTAAAAGTTGTTAGATTGTAAATTTTTTCAAAAAAGTAACTTGTAAAATTTGCTACTTAGTAAATGAGTTACAATAAAAGTGCGAAATGATATCATATTTTAAATCAAACTAGTAAATTTAGTTACAAGTTTTGGCAACACTTTCGAATTTCACATTACACAACACTACCATGGACGTAAACACTACAATTATAATTTATACTCTGTGTGTGTTGTTTTGTTTACAATAGTTTACAATCAATAACAATAATATAATTATAACAAAAAATAATTATTCACCAAAATAAAGCACAGCTCGTTCTTTTTCTTCTCATGAATTATTATTAATTATAACAACAACAACATGGATTACACAATTTGTCGATTATGTATAAACATTACCAATACAGAGATGTGGAAGTTATCGAATGATTGTGATATTCTTTGCAAACTGAACTCATGCATAACTTTCAATGTTAGTACATACTCTTAATATTATTCTTTGTAAGCACTGACCTGTAAATAACTTTGTAAGAGATACGATATCTACTTTACGACATCTATGTTTACGACTACTATGCCCGACAGGGTCGGAGTTTATTTTACCATCTAAGTCAGCATTAAATTTGTGAAATGCAAATAAATATTGATGGGGCATAATTTCAATAAAAAACAAGTAACAAATTCAGTTCCGTAACTATGGCAGTTTCAGAAGTGCTCAAGCACAAGGTGAAGACCATGAAAGGGCAAACGCCGGATCATTTCTTTTTGCCTTAGGTGCCAAGGGACTACAGTAGAAGTTTTTTATAAAAAAGGAGTGATAAGATTTTATAAGGCTCCACAATGTGCTTGTGATTATATATTATGTTGCAAGCGTACATTGGCTATGGTAACTGCTTACCATCAGGTGGGCTGCACGATCTTTTGCCAATATTCATCATCATCATCATGATGATTGAGGATGATGATGATGAAATGATCAAATTTGCCAATATTGTGGTTTAAAAAAAAAGTTCCATGAAGCTTGCACTGGGCCATCAAAGGCTAGTTACAACACTGCATTAGTATCAAGCTTGCTTAGAAATTCTTGGTTTCTCAGACATTGTAAATTAACACATTTAACACCAGACAACAGACACAACAGAAAATGATATTGTTGTGTTCTAAATAATATAATGGTGTATCTATATTTCCAGCTTTTAATCAACGAATCGTTCCCAAACCACATTTGTGATAAATGTGTTGATAAAATAGAACAAATATACGAATTTTCTACAATGATAAAAGAAACTGAACAAAAATTACAACAGCATTTTGAAAATAACAGCTTAGTCAATTTCTTTATGAATTTAAGCAATAATTATATCAAACAAGAAAGTGAAAATGTTATCTATGCAGAACAATTAGATAAAAATAAAGATTCGACCTTTGATAGACTTGATGAAAAAGAAAATAAGTTCAACGGAGACTTAAACCAACAATTAACTACACAACCAAAAACAGATAGTACCCACAGTATTTCTAATGATGAATTAATTAAAATGGAAGACAAAACATATGACTTTAACGTTACAGTTTACAGTTCAGAAGAGGATAACATAACACTTTCTTCATTAAAAGAAGAGAAAACGAACAATACAGAAAACATTGAATCAGTGAAATTAAGAAATATACTGCAAAACTACCGCTGTCTCACATGTGATAATATTTATGACACTCAAAACGAATTACGGGATCACTACAAAGAAGACCATACACATACTAATAACGAAATGATTAAAACGATGTGTACAGAAAATGTTATCAACGGAAAAGTTATGTATAAGTGTGAGAAATGTAAAAAAGTATATTCAAAAAAATATATAAACACTCATATGGTTTATCATATCAATGAACGACCATTTGTTTGTAAATTGTGTGGTGGGTATTACTGTTTTTTATATAACTAAATCTAATAATGTAATACTTGACCAAAACAATTAGGCGCATAACAGCTAGACATTTTTTTAATGTGCTATATTGATCATTTTCTAAAGCTTCTAACAACCCATTAAGTCCCACTGCTGGGCTCGGGTCTTCTCTAACTAGAGAGCTGAGACGGTTTAGACCATAATCCACTCACGCTGGCATAGTGCGGGTTGGTGGATCAGACATACTCATAGCCATTTCTTCTAGTGTATGTGTGTTTCTTCACGATGTTTTCTTTCGCCGTTAGCAGATGGTAAGTCACATCACTGTCATGTCATTAGAACAACAAAATTTTGGCTTGAACTAACGTTTTATAAAAATATCTAGCTATAATGCACCTAGTTGTTGTGGTCAAGTAGTATGTAATCATCATCATCATCATATCAGCCCTAAGATGAAGGTACCATACCACTTATTTATCATTACCCGCCAGATGGACCGACGACCTAGTAAAGGTTGCGGGTGGCCGTTGGATGCGGGCATGCACAAAAGCGCTTGTATTGGCGGAAATTAGTTTATAATTATACTATAAATTTAGTTTTTACACATTTACACAGAGCCATCTAGTCCCAAATTAAGCAATTATATTTGCTTGTGTTATGGGTACTAAACAACTGTAAACTACTTTTATAATGGTCGTAGGCAAATTTGCTGTCACTACTTTTCGGATAACCTGTTACATTCTTGTGACTTTCATAAGTGTTACCTTGTAACCTAGATGAATAAACGAGATTTCATTTCATTTCATTTTTATTTTTAAATGTAGATTATACATATGACATCCCATCTGGGTGAAATAGTATTAATATTTATGTGTTTACAGGTAGAACATATAAGACGGTGTCAGACATAATGCGTCACGGTATCAGAGCGCACAGCGATCACAAGATGTTCTGTTCTTACAAGTGCGGGTTCAGTACAGCGTATACTGGCGCGTTGAAAGCGCATGAAGAGAAAATACATAAGAATATATTCAAAGTAAGTGTTCTTATACTAATCTATTTGGCTTTTGTTTCACATAATTATGCGTTTGGAGCTATATTTAAAAAATATGTTCAATACACTTTAGATTTAGCTGACAAGTGTGTAAAAAGTAAGAAATCATTGCATTTACTGTTCTATTTATAGCAAATAACATATTGGGACTTGCAAGGCATTACGGATACTTTTTAATACATGTTCATGTAATTCTAAAAAGCGTACTTATTGAACATATTTTTACCCGACTGTCAGGACGGGTATTGTGTTTTCGCGCGTATCTTGTATGTTTGTAAATTTCTTTATTCCCACGAATCTTCCAAACGGCTGGATGGATTTTGACAATTAGGGTATCATTAGATTCGTCTAGAAAACCCAAGTGTCCTTAGACAGGTTTAAGAATAAAAAGACTTAAACCGCGGAGTTTTGACGCTAAATAGCAAGAAGTTCGATTTTTTTTAAATCAAACCTATCGTGTTGGTTATCAAAATAAAGAGAATCAAAAGGAGATTACATATATTCAAAAAGAGATTATACATAATTGAATGGATGCAAATTGTAAGTAGTTCTATTATTTTTTTTAACCAAACCTATCGAGTAGAGTATCAAAATAAAGTGAATCAAATGGAGATTACAAATATATACATATTTATGTTATGTATTTAAATTTAATCAGGTTTAATAATATTACAATAATTTTACGGTCTTTTTAGTGCGTTGCTCTCAGTTGATATTTTGCAGTCGGGTTATTAAATTACACAGCGCCATCTAGTCCCAAAGTAAGCAATTAAATTTGCTTGTGTTATGGGTACTAAACAACTGATATACTACTTAAATACATTTTTTTTTTGTAAATACATACATATTATAGATAAATTACACCCAGACACAGAACAAACAATCATGCTCATCACACAAAGATTTGTCCTGGGTGGGGATCGAACCCACGACCTCCAGCTTAGCAGTCAGGGTCACTAACCACTAGACCAACAGGCCAGTCAATATATATATAATATAATTATATATTGTATAACCCTCGTTGGCGTTCAAAAGGTTATCCTTTATTACGCTTTTTTTATTATTATTTTTTTTTTCAGTACAAATGTGACAAGTGCGGCAAGGGATTCTCTGTGAAGACCTGGTATGAGCAGCACCAGAATGTGCACAACGGACTGAAGCCTTTCGTCTGTGACATTTGTGGAGCTTCCTTTCATATGGATAAGTGAGTGATAAGTCATGCCACCGCCCCCCTCTATTTTAATTGCATGGAAATCCGTTCAGCAGTTTTTGAGTTTATCGCGTACATACATACAGGACTTTGTTTTATACTATGTAGTGCTCGCATCACAAAAGAATCTTATGATGAGAAATATTATTTCCAATATTATTCTCAAAAAAATTCATATTTAAATAAAAATACATTTATAAATATAAAAATTTGGAGACCCACCGGCGTTTACGACCAAGCTACTGGTGGTCAGGGCTTCAGAGATAGGAAACTTCTCACGATGTGAGCCAGAAGTACTGCCTTCTGCATCTGGCCCACGACCCATGAACCTAATGTGAGCTTCCTCAGGTGTCGATTGAGGCTCATATTATTATTACTATTATTATCAATATATCATGTACGCATAACACTTTTATTCCCGAAGAGGTAGGTAGATATCCACACTCACTTCAACCAGCTATATTTTATACGAAACGAACTGTTGCCATTAATTCAAATATAAACGTTATAATTCCAGATATTTGACGACACATCGCAGCTCGCTACATCCGCAGTGTACGAGTATTTCCAAGAAGACCCTCGTGTGTCCACAGTGTGACCTGAAGTGTGACTTTGCGAACTCTCTGGCGATACACTTAGAGGTAATTATCTATAATAATAATAATAATAAATGTTGCCCCTTCTTGCAAGTTGCGAGTTTTCTGGGGGCCCATCACTGAGTTGGCAAGTCTCCGTCTGCCCATTTTATACGTGTTTAACAGCATTGTTACGGGCAGACGCCATAGTCCCTTCCATAGTACCAGTTTTTCCAACACACTTAGCAACCCAACCCAATAGCCCATGATTTTTATTTTCCAAGTACTACAATAGACCTACAGTGACCGGGGAGTATTATATTTGTGTGAGTTTATATAGCGCATACAAGTATACTCGCCGGTCAGTGTCACATTACAACTAGATTAAACTGTCTAAAGGGTCTCTTCATGTTGGCTTCGGCCCCATGTACGCCTTCCAAAAGTCCGAGTCACCATTGGCTCGAGATAAAGGAAAGACATACATAATAATAATAAGCTTTATTGTACACACCAAAAATGTTACAAATCTAAAATACATTAAAAGTTAATATTTAGTAGGTACAAAGGGCGGTCTTATCACTTACAGCGATCTCTTCCAGACAACCTTAGCGTGGATTTGAATGGAAGAAGAGACGGCAGTTGTTGGTGTGTTATAATCTAGATAATTATTTGTAATACATTAAAAAAAAAATTAAAAAAAAAACTGAATAATATAATATATATTACACACTTTATACATTACCTTTATACTAATATTATAGAGAGGAAAAATTTGTATTTTTGCATATAACGAATTAACTTAAAAACTACTGGACCAATTTCAAAAATTCTTTCACCATGGTATCCGGAACACAAGACAATGTTATTAATGCTATTAGAAAGAAAGAAAGAAAGAAAAAATATTTATTTTCTTCTCACAGTACCAAAAAATAAGATAAAAATATAATATCTATTGTATCTTAACAAATTACTTACTAAAATTACTACAAGCTACTGACATAATAAATACAATTAAACATGTGTGTGAGACAAAAATGGTCTTAGCTCAGCATTATAGGTGTCTTGAAATAGATCAAGACAGCGCTGGTATTCTGCTAAGACCATACGAGCGAGACGGACGGACGCACACTGTCGACTATAGGTGTGAGAAAAGTTTTGCAATTATTTTCTAGTACCTACCTATTAAACTCATACATAGAATAAATTATATGTATATATATTTACAAAAAACACAATATTTATAAATAAAAAAAAAATATAAAAACAATAATCTATCTATTACGACTGCTCTATGAAAAAATACTTAATTTTTGGGTACCTACGAAATTAAATGAAATGAAATCTCATTTATTCATCTCGGATGATTGACTGATGTTCCTACTTTATACATACTTAGCCAGTTATATCATTATATTGTTTTTATTTTATTCTTTGTTATTTTAGTTTAGTAGTAAGATTGATCTCAGATTAATATAGTAAAATGTCAGTAAATAGGTACTAAATAATAAAAAATACATCTAGTTTTACGTTACCATTATAATTAGTAGGTATTAAATTTGCACACCTTTTAGGAAAGATAAGGTCTAAAGTAACTAAGTTCATTGTACCCTTATGGCCATCTACATTTTTGTAAACCCTTATCTATGCAGAATAAAGATATTTGTGAGGTCCGTGAGGATGTGAGGCACTCACTACTAAATAAAAGATCTTCTTTTTTAAACAAACTCAAAAACTATATATTATAACATCTTCATCAAACTTTACATACTAACACACAACAACTAATACATTTAAATATGTTACTTTATAAAACGTAAAACTATAAAATAATTTTGATGTTCTTTATTTGGGGCCAAGACGTGAAGTGATGCTAATCTAATATTTTTTTCTCCTTCCATATAATTTATATTTGAAATCAAATTACAATGACATTCTGGCAGGCTACAAGTTAACGTGACAGTATTCTTTTAACACTCTACTGAGCCCACATTAAAACCTCTGTAGTAAGGATTACACTTCAACAGTATTTTGTTAGGTTACAAGACTTTCATAAGTCACAAGTTAAGAATAACAGTAACAGGTTATCTGAAAAACAGTGTCAGCAAATTTGCCTACCAGCTGGTAGGCAAATTTGGATAGGCAGCCAGTTAATTTGAATGAAATTTACTAGTCTAACTGTTTTCAAACGAAGCATGTTTTTTCAGAAGGAGCATGGCGTCCCAAGAAGTAGTAGTAGTGGCAAGAAGAGGAAGACACTATGTGACTATTGTGGCAAGATACTGAACCGGCCGGAACAGTTAGAGTTACACCGTAGAATGCATTTAGGAGAGAAACCATTTAGCTGCAGGTAACCTACATATTACCGTGAAGAGGTAGGTAGAGGTACTGTCAGCAAATATAACATAACATAGCATCACGCCTTTTTTCCCAAAGGGGTAGGCAGAGGTGTTTCACACCCACATTTCGCCAGCTATGTTTGGTCCCATGAAATAGGGGGCGAGCCTATTGTCATCAACCGGGAACATTTGTTTACCAAACTCCGGGAAAATCTTAATACTGGAATTTCATGATAGAAAAGTCCAATACCATTTTCACCCGACCCGGGAATCGAACCCGGTACCTCTTGCACAGCAGTCGTATACACTTCCCGCTGCGCCACCGGGGCAGTTGTTGCACTGTCAGCAAAGCAGACTAGTGTACAGGCTCACCGTATAATTTTATTTTATTTTTATTTTTTAATAAAAAACGCGCGCACCAGGTAGCGAGCCCTGTGTCGTTGAAACAAATATCTATGAGTCACACAAATATTTGGCTCGTGTGGGAATCAAACCCACGTTATTCGGTGCGGCGATGTTAGTGGCAAGGTGACATTAATCGCTTCGCCACGGTGACAGTTTAATTATATAAGTTTAATATAGATAAACTACAGCTACAATGTCTTATGAAATCAACCATAAAAGAGAATTTTGCAGTTTTTTTTTCTACTTCTTCTTGATTCCCATTTACTATTTTTTCTTGATTTAACACAATAATAATAATAATAATATTCTACCACATTTACACAGCGCCATCTAGTCCCAAAGTAAGCAATTACATTTGCTTGTGTTATGGGTACTAAACAACTGATATACTACTTACATACATTTTTTTTTTTTTGTAAATACATACATATTATAGATAAATTACACCCAGACACAGAACAAACCTTTATGCTCATCACACAAAGATTTGTCCTGGGTGGGGATCGAACCCACGACCTCCGGTTTAGCAGTCAGGGTCACTAACCACTAGACCAACAGGCCAGTCCTAATAGTACATGTTTATTGTATTAAATATTAGAAGTAGTGCGCTTCACTCCCGTCGTTCTTTATTTGGCCACTGCTCATCTCCTATTGGCCGTAGCGTGATGTTATATAGCCTATGTTACTCAGTGATAATGCAGCTTTTTAGAATTTTTGAAACCGGTCCAGTAGTTTTTAAGTTTATTCATTTCATACAAAAAAAAATAATCCTTCCTCTTTATAATATTAGTATAGATATAAGTTAAATTCTATATTTTTTTTTATACCACGACGGTGGCAAACAGACGTACGTACGGTCCGCCTGATGGTAAGCGGTTACCGTAGCCTATGGGCGCCTGCAACACCATCTACCTGCATCTATATGAATGTAATTGAAATTTTGAACAAGCTGAATAATATATAAAAAAAGTGTTTTGAATCCCTGACTCCTAAGTAGTCCTGAACTACTAAAATAACTGTATTACAGGAGTCAGTCGGAGGATTAAAAACTTATATTTATTAATTTTGTGAAAAGGTTGGGAAACCCTGTTATAGTAAGTAGGTAGTACTGCTTACTAAAACAGTGTTTCCCAACCTTTACTTCGCTGAGCCTTGAACCCAAAATAATATTAAAATATTTAAAATATTATTTTGGGTATATTTAAGGGGGGACCCTTAAGTAACAACTAAGTTAAGAAACACATATTTTTTCTATCAACTAAATTTTTCATTTGAATTTCAATTAGATACAATTCCTACAGATACGACATATAATCTTTTCTGGAATGTAAATGTACCTATTACGCACCTCCCCCTGACATTTTTCTACGTCCCCCAAGGGGGGCGAGCCCCCCAGCTTGGGAACTCCTGTACTATAATATAAATTTTCCCCCCAGCATATGCAGTAAGTCGTTCTCCCGCAAGTTCTCCCTGCAGCAGCACGCGCACGTGCACGCGGGCGCGCGGCGCCTCACGTGCGCGTGCGACCGCACATACACGCAGCGGAGCGCACTCTACAGACATCAGAGACTGTACGTATAAATAAATCATTCATTTATTAGTACAAATATATTATAGGGACATTAATGCTCTTGGTTTAAACCACATCTAGCACCGAACCGCACTTTCATCTATTCTATACCTTTCTGTCACTTAGAACCGTCATTTACTAGAGCAAGATAGGCAGTCGACCGCCTCGTCGATACGGCCACGTGCGGCCGCACACCTGCTCCCTTTTCGCTCGGCGACAGAAAGCGGCCCTCAGTGACAGAAAGGGATAGAAACACACTGACTTTGTTTAAAACAGTGACATTCAGGAACATTTTATTGACCCCGGAATTTCTCCGGTTTATATCCATATTATTATATTATCATATAGACAATATTGATGCATTTAAATTAAGCGTTAAAAAATTATTATTATCAAAATCATATTATAGTGTACAAGAATATTTGGATGACAAATTTTAATAAGAAATCTTAATTTTAATATTAGGTATCTACTATTCTGTGACATTTTTATTAATTAATTTTATCTATGTTAATGGCTATAAAATTAAATGGTGTATGCAGTGTATGTGTTATTTCTTATTAATATTTCGACATTGATATTTTGACATTTTATCATTATTTATTTTTATGACATTCTATATAATATAATATAATATAATAATAGTAATATTCTACCACATTTACACAGCGCCATCTAGTCCCAAATTAAGCAATTATATTTGCTTGTGTTATGGGAACTAAACAACTGATATACTAAATTACACCCAGACACAGAACAAACAATTAT
Organism: Laspeyria flexula; assembly: GCA_905147015.1. Taxonomy (NCBI): domain Eukaryota; kingdom Metazoa; phylum Arthropoda; class Insecta; order Lepidoptera; family Erebidae; genus Laspeyria; species Laspeyria flexula. The sequence goes on from LR989974.1 coordinate 2,701,449, forward strand.
GCTCATCACACAAAGATTTGTCCTGGGTGGGGATCGAACCCACGACCTCCGGCTTAGCAGTCAGGGTCACTAACCACTAGACCAACAGGCCAGTCAAATTTATTATATATTACTAATGAAAATGATAAATATGTGTAAATTAAACAATGCATTTGTAATAACTAATTATAATTGACAAAAATTGCAAGCTTAATTAAAGGCAGAATATGGCGCCCTGGAAAAACCTGTATTATAACACCATTATGTTACCTATATTCGCAATAAATATATTTTGATTTGATCATCCACATTTTTTTTTTCTATAAGTATGATCATTGTGCACCTACTTTGCTCGACTCTGCATCACCCAAGGTAGACTGGTAGAAAATGTCTACGGCGGCATTAAGTCCGTACGCCGATCACTGCAAAACTGAAAAAGTTATAACTTTTTGCATTGGAAGTTAAAAATATATCTGTTATTGTTTCAGACACCACGGCCTGTCTCGTAAAGAAACTCGTGAACAGAAAACTGATATTTAGTGTTGAGAACTAGGCGTCAGCCAGTGACGTCTTGCAGCTGATTTTTTGTTAATGAAAGTCTATTAATTAATCCCCATCCCCATAATATTATAAATGCGAAAGTTTGTAAGAATGTTTGGATGTTTAGATGTTTGTTACCAGTAAACGCAAAAACCACTGAATAGATTTCAATGAAACTTTGCAGTAATGTACCTTATACATCAGAATAACATATAGGCTATATTTTATACCGATATCGCGTAAATTGGCTAAACCATGAAAACAAATGTAAAGTAAGTCGGAGAAAAATCTGCCATCTTATAGCTATTTCTGCTTCCTCTACCTAAACCGTTACTTTTACATGAGGACAATGTATGAAGGAATTGTTACTCTTAAATAGTTATAAAAAAAAGTCCGCGACAGCATTGCCTATCTTTTATGTGGAAGTCTATATAGAGAGAATAGTGATCCAGAAATATATTTTAATCGGATACTGCATTTAAAGTGAAAAATTTCATGGTATTAAACTAATTCCTAGGAATGTAAATACCTTTATCACTTTTGTCATTTAATGTAGATAAATTTTGTCGTTTACACTAAGTTATTTCGACAAATAGTTTAAAAGTTATTACGATATTAAAATTGAAATGTATATAATCCCAAAAATCTTATAATAATACTGTATGTCACCCGTGACTTCGCTTACCTGTTATTTTGTTCGTGTGACCACAGCAACTTTTCACTTTTAGAGGGGAAATTTCGGCCAATGTTTTCTAAGCACAGATATTACTTCAGATTAAACATAACCAATATTACGTGATTGATTAGAATAGTACTTATCTTTGTGAAACATCCATCCCGTGCCTTTTTGGTTAAAATTATCAAACATCCAAACAAACATTCATCCTTTCAACTTTGTGTGTGTATATTACTAATATTTATCAACGTCAGCCCTAATGACAATTCAGTATGTCAGATTAAAAAGAAATCAAAGATCTCTATTTTCTTTTTGCTTACTATACAACCTCATCACTTGAATATATTACTAATCATTCACCAGTAAATTCAAAGAATATATTATGACAATTGTGTAGTATAATATTATGAAATAAAGTAAAATATGAAATAAAATATTTTTCGTAGACAAGTAAATATATTGCAGTATCAAGGTAGTATAGTAGCAGAATACAAATACCATAGACCTAGGATCCGCGCGCCATTTATTTTCGGTCTATCATTTGACATTTGACAGTGAATTATAATTGTATGTATTTATGGTCGCATAAGTCAAAAACTAATAAAAATAAAACAACAAGGATGGTTTTTACGTTTTTTTTTATTACGATGTATTTTTTTTATATATGGCGGTACGAAGTTCGCCGGGTCAGCTAGTATAATAATATAATATTCTACCACATTCACACAGCGCCATCTAGTCCCAAAGTAAGCAATTATATTTGCTTGTGTTATGGGTACTAAACAACTGATATACTACTTAAATACTTTTTTTTTGTAAATACATACATATTATAGATAAATTACACCCAGACACAGAACAAACCTTTATGCTCATCACACAAAGATTTGTCTTGGGTGGGGATCGAACCCACGACCTCCGGCTTAGCAGTCAGGGTCACTAACCACTAGACCAACAGACCAGTCAATTCAAATCAAAATTTAAGATTCACTGTATAAACTTTAATTTCATGTATATTGTTCAAATAGTAAAGAGGTCGGTACTAAACGTATTTTCAGAACTGCTTGTGTTAGTTTAGATTAATTTTTATAATTTTATTATAAAAACTAACCTAACTTAAATAGTTAGTTGCGACCTCCTTACTTTCTTAAGAGTTTTGACTGATTGGTTAAGAATTTTGACTGTAACTTAAATACTTAGATTATAATTTATAAGCTTTCACTCGTTCTGGCGTGATTGAGAAGAAACACTCATACGTTCACATTTTAAATATCAATAGGATTATTAATAAGATCACAAATAAATTTAAAGAACAACTACCTCCTAAGCATTCACATTAAAAAACACTGTTGAATGAAGTTATAAGTTTTATTTTTTTACCACATTCACACAGCGCCATCTAGTCCCAAATTAAGAATTATATTTACTTGTGTTATGGGTACTAAACAACTGATCCACTACTTATATACATTTTTTTTTTGTAAATACATACATATTATAGATAAATTACACCCAGACACAGAACAAACCTTTATGCTCATCACACAAAGATTTGTCCTGGGCCCCACCCATGACGAATCCAGGATCGAACCCACGACCTCCGGTTTAGCAGTCAGGGTCACTAACCACTAGACCAACAACAGTCCAAGATAGCTTAGATGCGTAGATATTAAATTATAAACAGATTTTATGATTTTGGTTGTTATTCCATCGTAACCTTTTCAATGTCCTGAGGTACACACGGCGACAAAAATATGGAGTCTCTTTCAGTCGTAATGGATGACGTGTCAATATTCTTGTTTTTCCTAGTAGCAGAAAGCGGTGTGACTTTGTCTACAAAATAGTTATTGAAGCTTTTGACTATATCCTCTGGATCTTTAATTATATTGCAATTTATGCTTAATGTATCGATTGTATTGGTTGGAGAATTGTGTTTTGAATTATTTATTAATGTATTAGATATATGTATAGAAATAAATTGTAATGGTCTTTTTCGGATTTGTAATAGTTATCCTACTATCGTTCGGGAAACTACGCGCTATTTTCTCGTCCACAATACCCCAATTTTTGAAGACAAAAGTCTGCAACCAATGTTTGTTGCCAGTGATGACTTATGGTACTGAGACGTGGCCGCTAACTATGGGGCTCATTAGAAAGCTCACTGTCGCTCAGCGAGCCATGGAAAGGGCTATGCTTGGGGTTTCCCTGCGTGATCGAATCAGAAATGAGGAGATCCGCAGGAGAACTAAAGTTGTCGACATAGCTCACCGAATCGCATCGCTGAATGGCAGTGGGCAGGCCACATAGCTCGCAGAACTGATGGCCGATACTGGAAAGCGCAGCGTGGGGCGGCCCCCCGCCAGATGGACCGACGATCTGGTAAAGATTGCGGGTGGCCGTTGGATGCGGGCGGCACAAAATCGCCGTCATTGGACTGATATGATGATGATGATCCTACTATCAACATTCAAATTAGTCACAAAAAAATTCTCAAAACTATATCTTAGCTGGATTCGAAAACAATGAATCATTGACCATAAAGATAAGATAACAATTAGCCACTGAAGTTAATCTGTTTGTACAAAATGCCATGGGGCATGCTACTTGATAGTATTCAATGGAATATCGGTGGAAAGTCCGCCCGCTTCCTTTGATAAACGTATCCGAACATCCCGTTTGTGGCAAAGAGTAAAAATTGTTGTAAAAGAGACGTTGGCCTTTGAACTTTTTGGAAATTAGGTAGAAATTTGGTATTTATTTTATTGCTTACGCCTGAGGCTGCGCCTGCGTCTTATGTCGGTAAATAGTAGTCTATATGATATTCCCAGACTGCTATGTATTTGTGTACCAAATTTCATACAGATCTTCTCAGCCGTTCTCGCGTAATTGATTAACAAACATCCATGCATTATACTATCTATCCATTCATCTATTAGGGGGGGGGGGGGGGGGGGGAATAGGTATGGTACTTTGTTTGATATTTTTAATCCTAACTAATAAATTGTTAAAATTTGGCTATAAAAATAGATTTTAGAATGTGGGAATAAAGCCCTTTCATTTGATTCCCCGCTTGATGTAAGTCTCAATTTAAAATTTCAACCCCCCATTTCGGCCGCTGTTGTCTTTTTAAAACACATTTTAAAACACATTTCTTGTATATTAAATCTTAATAGGATCAGTAGTGTTAAATTTCATGTCGCTAGCAAAAGTAGATTCCGAGATATAACACTGACGGACACACGGACGGACAGAGCAAGACTATAAGGGTTCCTTTTATTTGGTACGGAACTAAAAAAAATAAAAATAAAAGTAGGTACTGTAGGTACCTACTAACGGTAACTAATTTACTGTCAAACATAAAAAATCACATGCACCTATTTTGCTCGTAGGTAGAATACATGACTGGTACAATAGGAATATCTGTTATCCTGTACTTATTAGTGTTTGTCCCAGGATGGCACGTAGTATAAATAACAGGACATTTAAAGTGAGTACTTTACTGCAACGGGTCTAGTCTGTAATTATGAAGTAAATGAACATTATTTATTAAAAAAATATATAATTATTTGTTATTCAAGTAAATTTGCAAAGTGAACAATGTATTTAAAGTGTTTGGTTTTGTTGTTTTTCTTCGATGTTATTGGTGCACGTAAGTTTTTTGAATCATCATTACAACTCATAAACGTCCCACTGCTGGGCAAAGCCGGTTGGTCTCCTTCAAACATTTTGGAGCGAATTTAGCCCACTATACCATAGTACTAAATATCTTAGGATTTTGTATCAAATTTTCCTTTTCTCGCAGTGCTCTTGTCTGCGGTTACTCCCTAGTGAATTTATTGTATATTTAATTTAATTTAAATCGGTAAGTACTTAATACTAAGATTTACAAAGATACTTTTTACGAAGATTCGGCCTATTCGTTTAGGAGTTACGATGCCACGGACACATACACAGATATATACACGTCAAACTTACAACTTATCCCTCTTTTTGTTGTAATAATAATACGATAAAATAAAAAAAATATAATTATATTACATTTAATTTAATTTTATATAAGAATATTACATTTCAATTTTATGTACCTACTTATTAAACTATTTTAATGCATAATAGCTTAATCTCTCCTCTCTCCCACGTTTGCCTTACCCGGCAGGGTCCATAATATGTTTCTTAATTACAAATAACATCTATAATACTTTATGGTGTGCAATAAACGTATTGAGTATTGTGTCGGGGTGAATAAATGAAACCGAATTCCACTTAAACAGGACTCTATTATAGCATCAACGTCACATACAATCTGAGAATCAAACCCGTAACAACGTTGCGCTACCATTGACGATTGACGGCATCCCAAATCAGTTTGGGTCTTTGTATCTTAGTCTAGTAGTCGCGCGGGACTTTGCAACGCAATTAGATACGCTTTCAATTAAGACGTCTGTTGCCACACCGCTGCCGCTGCCGTCCTGCAGCAGCAATGCAGACGTAGCAAGCGGCATACGTCTAGCAGCCATCCGACACGAAACGTTTAAATTGAAAGATCCTTAAAACTCTGTCCTCCGCCTGCATCCGGTCCGACCCAGCGACATTTTTTTAGGTCTCCATTTTTCTTTGTCAGATATTAGCAATTAACTCAGTAGGTACCTAATTAACAACAAATTAATTCATTCGTCAAGGAAATTAAGATAGATTCCTATTAATTAAAGCGCCTGTTTTATTGCCTCCGTCTAAAGGAAATATCAATTAAATTGATTTTAAGGTGCATGTTCCAATACACCTTCTCCATACATTTTTGTCTCTGAGCTTTACTTTTTACATAGAACAATTCAGTTTATCATTCTACAACAAATAATCACGCGTATTGACTTGTTAGCCATAACTTGCCTAATTGATTGAGAAAAAAAAAACAGAAATATTTGACGCTGTCAATTCACTATGACAATGTACTGTAGTAAAGTGATAAATTGAATTATTCCATGTAAAAAAGTGTCTATCAGGGGCGGACCGTGAGTTTGTGGGGCCCTGGGCTGATACTACTCGGGGTCCCCTAGGGGGTCTGTCCTTATTATCAATTAACTGACATTAAAAAAAAACCGGCCAAGTGTAAAGTATATAATTAAAAAAAGATAAATATATATTAATTAATTAAATATATTATAAACTTAACCATATAGGTATGATTTTTTTAATGCATTGGTTTGAACATTGCATTGATCGGCATTAGGTTGAGTACGGGGGGTAGGCGTATGGCATAGCAAATTTGCAGTAATTTAATTTAATAATAATTTTTAATTATAGTTCCACACTTCCACAGAGCATTATTTAATTATAGATTATTAAGTGTCAAATTAATGACACTTCACTTGTCAGCTGTCATTTTTATTACCTTGTATATATTTGTATGTACTTTCTTATTAAAACTATAAATATCTATTTATTTAAATATTATTTAATTTAGTTAGTAAATGTTATGTATGATGTCAGTCCCAACCACACAGGGTCCTAACAGAATACCAGAACTATCTTGATATTATTATATTTCAAGGTAGCTATTGCTGAGTTAGGACCATTTTTGTTTCTCACAAATAGTAATAAGTAATTTCATCTACTTTACTGTAATTATGTTTAAGGGAGACCAAAATAAATTATTTTTCTTTCTTTTCTTTCATAATGTTTTCTATTGGGACTGGGGTCCTTATATCCGGGGGCCTCGGTCAGTAGCCCCTTTAGCCTTTACATAGATCCGCCCCTGTTGTCTATGTTCAGAGACAATAGCGCCGCGCCAGTAATATACAAATATGGAGGTAGCATATCGGAACATCCACCTTAACTGTAAATATTTTCCTTCCTCCATTAACAAGTATTTATATAACTACAAATGTATTCTATAAATAATATTGGGGTAACCCGTTGGTATATGATTGGCATATACGTCTTTGTTGGTGTCAGCATCGTCTCCTGGTGTTGTCCATAAGAAAGAAAGAAAGAAAATTGATTTTATTTTCAGGCTTAATTTATATAGTACAGCACAAACATAAACTATAAGACTATTGTGAGCCTGAAAAACGGCCCTATCTCAGCATAATGCTACAACATAAATTATATAGCGCTGATTTTCAGACAGAGCCGGAGCTACGTAAACGTTTATTATCAGGCGGGCCGTACGTTTGTTTGACACCATCGTGATATATAAAAACTCAGAACTGACCCATAAATGTCCCACTGCCAAGCATAGGGAGACCTATGAATCGAAGGAATGTGGAGGGATTTTAGCCTACAATACCACGCTGGCCAGACGGGTTGGTATAGGTTTTGTTGAAACTGTTTGATAGCTACAATAAATTCAGAGCACGCGGATACTAGGTCTATGGTTCAGACCTATCTAATCTATTGTCATACACCAGTCATTCAAACTCCGAAATGATACGGGGAGTGATAAATTTGACGAACCCAATAGAAAATCCAATAGCTTACAGACTTTGACTAGAGAAGGTATCGTAACACAAAAGATTATCATTAACTATATTGGATTGAAAAGACAAGGTTTCTGGGTCATGCTAGTTCTTCTAATGGTTGAACCATTTGAAAAACTGGCAGTGAGCTGCTCGTTGACAAATTGGCTCATATTTATTTTGGATTCCCTGTTTGTTATTATGATTTTTACAAGAGCTGCTATTATTTTATTATTTACGTACTTATGGCTTGTGGAAGACCCTGGTGTTGAAATTACTTAAATTTTTTCAAGCCCAGAAGGCTTCCTGACTTGACTTAACCGAACTATCACATCACGGAGACGCTCAATAATGTAAATACCACAAACGGTCACCCATCTATAGATTGACCTTGCCGAACGTTGCTTAACCTTTAACCTCGATGATCGATCATTTCAGTACCACAACGCTACAAGTGCCTCAGAGTTATTTTGTTACTTAAATGAATGGATGAGATTTCATTTCAGTACCCCTTTCACATATCGGCTTCCACATGCTACTGTGGCAGAAACAAATCAGCGCAGATTTATCATTATTATAAATAAACAATACAAAGTTAAAAACATGGGTTATAGTGTGAGTTATCGGGCGGACGTACGCTCTTGACTGTATGTGTGACACCAAGCTTCCGTCGAGGAAATAGCTATTGTGTAGGTTGATGTATCGCCAGTTTTGTACACATTAAATCTGATTATGAATACATTAGGCAAAATATAGGGAACTTATGCAGACAATAGCACTGCAAGAAAAAGAAATTTCGAAACAAACCCAACCCCTCAGGCAGCGTGGTAAAATTCTCTCCACATTCTTTGGAGGAGACCCGTGCCCAGTTGTGGGACGTTTGTGGGTTTAAATAACAACAAACAAGGCAAATTTGGAATGTCTGTTATTTATTTATTTTAAAATGTACCTGAAGATGAAATTGGAATTGAATGTATGAATTTAATATGTTAAATGTAGCAAATAACATTATTGATAATTTAATTTAATTCAATTTAATTCAATTTAATTCTTATTTAGTTTAAATTTTATTTTATTATACTTGCATGCTATCTAAGATGGCTGGATGGGCTAGAGCTTATATTCTTACCTTTAATGTAACACCTATATGTACCCTATTTAAAGTAATAAAGATTATGATTATGATTAATATATCTACTTCTTAAGAATAGGTATTGTAACTTAACACCCCTCGTGTGAGACCTGTCAAAGGTATAAAACTTTATTTGCTTAAATAATAACACACTGCAACATTTTAAGTTTGGTTGAATGCTTAGATCTCAAGAACTACTACTGGTCCGATTTGAAAAATTCTTGTTGGATAGCCCCTTTTTAACTGACTCGGTGGCGCAGCGGGAATTCTATACGACTGCTGTGCAAGAGGTCCCGGGTTCGATTCCCGGGTCGGGTGAAAATGGTATTGGGTTTTTCTATCATGAAATTCCAGTATTAAGATTTTTCCGGAGTTTGGTAAACAAATGTTCCCGGTTGATGACAACAGGCTCGCCCCCTATTTCATGGGACCAAACATAGCTGGCGAAATGTGGGTGTGAAACACCTCTGCCTACCCCTTCGGGGAAAAAGGCGTGATGCTATGTTATGTTTTATTTATTTATCTATTTGGCTCACAAAACAAATTACAATCACAGTAAGGTTAACAGAGCAATAGGTATAATGTAAAACTAGATTGTAACTCTAAATATGTGTGCACCGAATGTTCCAAATAGAGTACCTAACGGTTCGTTGTAAAAATTTGACAAATTATAAAGCTTAAAAACCAAAAAATGAAGAACGAAAAGGCTTACTTAATCATTTTTCTAGAGCTAGAGCCATGGAAGCCTAAAATGCCACGGATTTGGGACTTAAAATTACTGAGACTACTTGTAAATACATCAACGGTAGATTGGATACCATATCATTGTATTATAGCCCTTTTATCGAACAAAGTTATAGGCTATATATAACATGACGCCACGGCAAATAGGAACACCAAGTAAACAGCGACGGGAGCGATGTCCCGAGCAACTTTTAGTTTTTAATAAAGGAGTCGACTGGCCTGTTGGTCTAGTGGTTAGTGACCCTGACTGCTAAGCCGGAGGTCGTGGGTTCGATCCCCACCCAGGACAAATCTTTGTGTGATGAGCATAAAGGTTTGTTCTGTGTCTGGGTGTAATTTATCTATAATATGTATGTATTTACAAAAAAAAAAAGCATTTAAGTAGTATATCAGTTGTTTAGTACCCATAACACAAGCAAATATAATTGCTTACTTTGGGACTAGATGGCGCTGTGTGAATGTGGTAGAATATTATATTATATTATTATTATTATAGTTATAGATTTTTTTCTAAAAAATAGTGACAGTGTGTTCGTAAATGTTTGCTGAAAAAAAAATCAGCTTCTGTTACACGTATGGAGTGTCCCACTTATAAATATTTATTTTCATTATTTAACTACCAACGTAGCGGCCCACACAAGACACCAATTCTCCAAATTTCATCAATATACATCTAGTAGTTTTTGAGTAAAACACCTGTGACATACGGGCGGTGGGACATGACTAAATGACCTTATAGATGAAACTATAAGGGTTCATTTTTGCCATTTTGGCTACGGAACACTAAAAACCATTAACATCTAAAAAAATACTAGAGCCGCCACTGTGTTGGTATAAAACCTCTGCTTACTTGGGAAAAAGAATGATCCAATGATATATGTTTTTTTTTATACCACGACGGTGGCAAACAGACGTACGGTCCGCCTGATGGTAAGCGGTTACCGTAGCCTATGGGCGCCTGCAACACCAGGGGCATCACGAGCGCGTTGCCGACCCTTAAGAAACCTATGTATTTTGGTCATCATCATTTTAACCCATAAACGTCCCACTGTTGGGCGCGGGTCTCCTCCAAAGGAGGGAATTTGGCTACTATACCACGCTAGCCAGACGGCTGGGAAAATGTTTGTTTTGAATTTTCCTTTTCTCGCAGTGCTCTTGTCTGCATAAGGTTACTCCCTTAGTCGCATCTTACGACACCCACGGGTTGAAATGGGGTAGTGACATTATGTATTCTTAATCCGTAACTAAACGGATGTCATGGATTTTTGATGAATTTACATTAAATTACAGAATACTATCACCATCCAGGTTATGAAAGATGTCCGTACCCGCACATCGACAACGGCGTAGCCCGAGTCAAGCACAGAATGAACGTGGTCAAGTTCACGTGTCGCTCCCGTTACATTCTCATGGGGAACAAATACGCCACGTGCAGGAATGGTTTGTGGGATGTACCGAAGCCTATTTGTATCAGTAAGTATCTACACTTATCCATACATATATTATTATAAAAGGCTTTGTCCTGACTGACTGACTGACAGACAACGCATAGCCTAAACCGCTGGTCGTAGCGATTTGAAATTCGGAGGGTGTGTTTGTCCCCTAGTGTCTAGGGGTGTACTAAGAAAGGGTTTTTTAAAATCCAACCCCTAAGGGGGCGAAAAGGGATAAATACGATTGCATGAAACTTATTTGTTTTTTAACTTATAGATTTGAAAATTTGTTTTGGGGTACTACTTAACTATCAAAATAAAAAATACACTTATCAATATTTTTGACAAGGGTGGCTTTGGGAGGGTGAAATTGGGGATGAAACGTTGTATGAAAAGATCTTTGTTTTGAAGTTAACTTTTGCAAATTAGTATTGGAATAGGAACTTAAAATGTTGTTTTAGCTTTGTCCTGCCAATAGCGTCTAACTATAAAACTATATCCACGCGAGCGAAACCGCGGGCAAAAGCTAGTAATATTATAAAGCTGAAGAGTTTGTTTGGTTGAACGTTAGGATCGCAGGAACTACTGGCCCGATATGAAATTTTTTTTTAGTGTTGGATAGCCCATTTATCGCGGGTGGCTATATAACATAACGATTCGGCACAATAGGAGCTGAGCAGTGGCTAAATAAAGAACGACGGGATCGAAGCGCCGCGCTACTTCTAGTATGACGTAAATATAGATGTCATCACAAGGTCAATTGAAAAATCGGAACAATCGATATCAATTTTTTCCGGAAATTTTCCACTAACTAATCATTTAACTAATTTCCATTTTTTTTCTAGGGTCAGGCTGCGATCCTATTGAAGATGTGAACAATGCAGTGGTGCAGAGTTACCACAATAACGCGTGGATGCTGTTCTTCTGCCTGCCTGGCCGTAAACTCGTGGGGTCGCCCGTCATATATTGTGATGGAAGACAGTGGAATGCAACCGCTCCTCAATGCGTCGGTAATGTTTAGTTTTAGCTTCTTTAGAGGCGTCGGCCGCAAGTTGAAGTGCATTAAATTGTAAATGTTTACTCAATTTTCTTAATGTAATTTTTTATTTTATTTAATTTAATAAAATAAAACGTACAAGAAGATTAAACGAATCGGGGTATTTGTTCGTAAATTACGCTTTCGGCGATATGAAGTATGAACTCGAATACACTTGTCAAATTTATTCAAAGTATACCTACGTGCTATTTCATACTATACATAAATAAATATTGTACCACGTTCACACAGCGCCATCTAGTCCCAAAGTAAGCAATTATATTTGCTTGTGTTATGGGTACTAAACAACTGATATATTATACTACTTAAATACAAATACTTTTTTTAAAATGTAAATACATACATATTATAGATAATTACACCCAGACACAGAACAAACCTTTATGCTCATCACACAAAGATTTGTCCTGGGTGGGGATCGAACCCACGACCTCCGGCTTAGCAGTCAGGGTCACTAACCACTAGACCAACAGGCCAGTCTATATCACTATAATCTATATCTGTGCCATTTTTTAGGGTTCCGTAGTCAACTAGGAACCCTTATAGTTTCGCCATGTCTGTCTGTCTGTCTGTCTGTCTGTCCGTCTGTCCGTCCTCGCTTAATCTCTGTGACCGTTAGCACTAGAAAGCTGAAATTTGGGACCAATATGTGTATCAATCACGCCGACAAAGTGCTAAAATAAAAATTGGAAAAAAATGTTTTATTAGGGTAGCCCCCCTATATGTAAAGTGGGAAGTGTTTTTTTTTTTAATTTTAACCCTAATGTGTGATATATTGTTGGAAAGGTATTTAAAAATGAATAGGGGTTTACTAAAATCATTTTTTGATAATGTCAATAATTTCGGAAATAATCGCTCCAAAAGTAAAAAACAAAGCGTCCCCCCCCCTCTAACTTTTGAACCATAAGTTTAGAAAATACGAAAAAAATCTGAAAAGTAGAACTTTATAAGGACTTTCTAGGAAAATTATTTTGAACTTGGATGGAAACAACAGATGGAAACTGCAGTTAACCAATATAATTTGGTCCCTGAATCGTATGAGCGCCTATACAATCCAGAGGTCAAGTTTCATTTGCCCGTATTTTTTTTTTAACTTCGTTTACATAATATTTTATTATCCTGAACGTATCTTTTTTCAAACAAAAAAATAATTATTAAAATAGGTTCTCGCAATTCAAAATTACCATCGAAAACTTCTGGCACGTCTAACGGACGGGAAACTACGGAACCCTACACTGAGCGTGGCCCGACACGCTCTTGGCCGGTTTTTTAATGATACTTTTATTGGTTTGCCGGGATTCTACTCAGTACTAATACCTACTTTAATTCTATCTTTGCATCACCTCACCGGTTGACTGGTAGAGAATGCCTGTTATTTGAAGTAAATAAAATTAATAAATAATTCTCTCACATCCAGATTCCACTGTACAATCCAAGACCACATGTGACTTTGAAGATCCGGACCTCTGTGGTTGGAAGCAGGATGAACTGCATGACTTTGACTGGAGAAGATTTAACAAGAAGACACCGAGCTCTTTCTTATCCACCGGACCTCAGTATGACCATACTTTTGGCAAAAATGGCAATGGTAACTTGAATATATGTTCAAAAGCCGATTTTTGGTCGAAGCCAATTTCGGCTACTAAGAAATCCAGCCGCAATCGAAGCTAAAGTCTAAAATTATGTTCAACGTTCTTTTTTTGAACACAACAACGAACAACGACTATTTTTTTTAAAGACAACGCCATAAATTATCCCATTTATTTAAATAGCGAGTCGCTTAATAGGCGTCAGGCGTTATGTTTTTTTTAATAAGATTTTCCACATTACGTTTGTTTAAACGATGTTTTCTCCAGATCAAATAAATAATACTGACTTGAAGTTATTGTTTCAGGCTTTTACATGTATATTGAGAGTACAAGTCGCCAAACGAACGACACAGCAAGGTTGATATCTCCCGTGTTTGACCAAAAAATTACAACCAATAGTTGTTTCGTGTTTTACTACCATATGTATGGAAGGTAAGGATTACCAAGTGTATATTTTAGTTCTCTTCAGTTTTTTCTGTCGACGAACGATCTTGGCAACTTCTATAATGAAAAAGCTAGGTTCAGGGTTTGTTCTACGTAGGCGTAAATCCAAATATAATATAAAATATTGTCTATAGACTAGTGCCTTATTGCGATACAGTGTTGGACCTACAGTATATCTGATAAACCACAATCCAAAGTGTCTTGGATAAAGAATTCATAGGATTATATTCCTACATACCTACAATACCTATAAAATACAATTCTGCATATATCTGTATTTATTTGTAAATGTTACTTAATTAACCATTTTCCTAATATAATCATTATTGTAATAGAACTAATATAGTGTAATTAAATAACAAAAGGAGATTATGCAAGGGAGATTAAGCGGGGTATTTGGTCGTAAATATTCTGACAAAATCAACACGAAAATATTTGTCGAATTTATCCGACATAGGCGGTTAGAGGGTTAAAAATGATCCATAATTTCCTCGATTTTTGGAGAAATTTCATTCTCTCGCATTAAAACATAACATATTATCTTTTCAGGAGCGTAGGTGGTTTAAGAGTGTACCAGAAACCAGATAAACTACCTCTATACAATGTTCTAAATTACTCAGTCAATGGCACCAATCGATACTTGTTGTTTGAAAAGTGGGGGGAGCAGGGCAATAACTGGTTTACCGGCTTCTCCCCACTTTTGAATGTGGATGATGATTTTCAGGTAAATAAGAGTTAGCTTTGGCTGATGTATTTATTAATCCAATTATTTTATTGTCTGAAGTCGCAGACAACCAAGTGGGGACATCAGGTGGTAAAAGTTAGTGGTAACGGCTGACCATGATCATGACTGTGTTCTCTTCATCATTATCATCATCAACCGTTAATGTTTCACTGCTGGGCTCGGCTCTCCTCCCCTCTATCTAGAGAGCTGAGAGGGCTTAGGCTATAATCACGCTGTCCTAGTGCGGGTTTGTGGATCACACATACCCTTTGGTGACAGATTAAGAATACATAATATAACTACCTCATCTCATCATCATCATCATCTCATCTCAACCTGTGATTGTCGTAAAAGGCAACTAAGGGAGTATCCTCATGCAGACAAGAGGCCTACAAGAATAGGAAAATTCGATACAAAACAACCCGTCTAGCCAGCGTGGTGTAGTCAGCTAAATTCCCTGCACATTCTTTGGAGAAGCCCCGTGCCCAGCAGTGGTACGTTTATGGGTAGAAATGATGATTTTTTTTGTTGTGGTCAACAGATTGTAATCGAAGGCATCAGAGGCAGCAGTTTCATGAGCGACATCGCTATTGATGACGTCGGCATATACCAAGGCGAGAACTGCACAAGCCTGAAGACCGAAGCCTCCACGCCCCCTTCGGGTTAGTACTAACTTTCACCCACAATTTCACCCGGTATCTTTATAAAAATTGCGTATGAACTTTTCTAGATTATTTCATTTATGATATTAAAAATAGACACTTTTGGGTTACAAAATTAAATTTATTTTATTGGGGTATCAATTTTACTAAATTTGGACATAGACATAGCATCACGCTTTTTTTCCCCGAAGGGGTAGGCATAGGTGTTTCACACCCACATTTCGCCAGCTATGTTTAGTCCCATGAAATAGAGGGCGAGCCTATTGTCATCTACCGGGAACATTTGTTAACCACACTCCGGGAAAATCTTAATACTGGATTTTCACAATAGAAAAACCCAATACAATTTTCACCCGACCCGGAAATCGAACCCGGGACCTCTTGTACAGCAGTCGTATACAATTCCCGCTGCGCCACCAAGGCAGTTAAAAATTAAATTTGGTCAGCAGTTTAACCACAGCCTTTTCAAAATATGGAGTATATAAATATACTCCATAGCCAGTTATTTTTTATTTTCTTTTGCAGTCAACGATTTTTCATGTGTGGGCCGTTGTGGAACGTCATCACCCGGCTGTGGCTGTTACATGATGTGTGTCATGTATGACAATTGCTGCTCAGACTTCCTGGATGTCTGCGAGTTTGGTATGTACCAGTCACTCCTCATCTCCATAAGGCACTTGTAGCATTGTAGTACTGAGATGTTCGTTACGATTATCAGTTTCATCATTTCATCATTTCAACCCATAAACGGCCCATTGCTGGGCACGGGTCTCCTCCAAAGAATGTGGAGGGAATTTAGCCTACAATACCACGCGGGCCAGATGGGTTTGTTTCGAATTTTCCCTTTTCGCGATACTCCTATCTGCATAAGGTTACTACTCCGTTAGTCGCCTTTTGCGACACCCACGGGTTGAGATGGGGTAGTGACATTATGTATTCTTAATCCGTCACTATACGGATAAGTACGGACGAATATCTATTTTTGGTAAGAATAGAATAGAATAGAATTTCATTATTTGTATAAAATGTAGGTGTACCTAAATTTATACAAATAAATCAATATTTTTATCTATTATTACGATAAAATATCAATTATTACAAACAGATCATGTCAAGTAGAAGAAACTAGAGCCTCCTCAGAATCTCAAAATTGGTGTAGTCTGTTTCGATATATATATATGATAGCGACCTTATTTCAAAATTCAAACATATGCCATAGATATCGAAATCGGTTAAGTTTTGTATACGACCAAAGGGTTGGTTCCCTGACTAGATTTTTGTATGAGGCGCTGACGGGCCTATATACAGCGGCTTGATAGAAAAACTAACCAACTAACAAGAAATGAAATGAAATGAAATCTGAAATGAAATGAAATCTCGTTTATTCATCTAGGTTACAAGGTAACACTTATGAAAGTCACAAGATAAGAATGTAACAGGTTATCCGAAAATAGCGTCAGCAAATTTGCCTACGACCAGTTCGCTGACGGGGTGGAGCTATGAGAAGAACTGGCAAGAAACACACGCCACTCTTTTAAAAAATGGATAGTTACAATCTTTTGTAATTTACAATTTGGGTAGCGTATATACAAGTAACTATTTTCCAGGTTCGAATTCTACTGATGATGATGTTGATAGTTCAAGTGCTGCAAGCGCATCAATGCAACCACCACAAACTCAGAAATTAGTTGCGACAACGACTTCAACAATAGCCACCATTAGTTCAACTAGCTCGAGAACGACCACTCCAAAGATAGAAACGACTAGTACATCTACGACTAAAAAACCAACAACATCAACAACACGGGCTCCTACGACCATTAAAATTACTACGAAACAATTTACTACGACTACGACCACTCCAAAGCCTACTACCAGGCTTGTGACTCCAAAAGTCACGACTTATATTAAACTAAACAAAACGACTACAATAGCAGCGACAGTTAGTACTCGGTCTAAGCCGACCACGATTTTGAATACGGTCAAACCTACGACCACGAAGAGGACGTTCAATTTTAATTTTACCGTCAAACCGCCCCTTCCTCCGAAACAAATTGTGGCCAAGAAATCTGAAGGTGGGTATACCTATTAGTCCGGGATCCCTGGTCCAAATTTTGTTTTTATTACTATCAAGCAAATTTTTCGTGAGTAGCTTCATTTCGATGAGACGCCCAATAATTTCGTATTCCAAAAGTTTGATTGTGGTAGCTAACAGACGTAGCAAGGGTATACCGGACCGGTATGGAAATACCGGGATAACGTACCACGCAATTTGTAGGACAATATGACTGTTCAATTACATAAATATTAAGTGAGTAAAAATAATAAAATCAGCTGGTTAGTAATCAAGAAGCTGAAATGAAGCTACTCACGAAAAATTAGCTTGATAGTAATAAAAACAAAATTTGGACCAGGGATCCCGGACTATATTGTACAACAGTTTATATAATCAAACAAGTTTTCTTGTGCTAATGACTGTATTAATTAGGCCACCAATTTTTAGAGGACCCTGCAAACCAATGATATTGTATGTTAAAAAAGGTGTAGATAGGTTATAAGCGCTCGAAAAGTGGCACACTAAAAATAGTCTTATTAGTAAACTTCATCTCAATGTCCCGTTGACGGCGAAGGTATCTTGACATTGCATTATTACGATATCTATGTGTGCGTTTGTGTGGCATTTCCAAAGATCGAATTCTATGCAGGTAACCTATCTACACCTTTTTTAACATACAATATCATTGCTGCAAACCATCTTGTACATAATATACTGTTACTTATCAGATCTTGGAGGCCTCTGGATCTTTGAATCTATAGGACCTAAAACTATTTTTTTAATTGAAACCAAATAAAACGATTTATTAATTGAATTTGAATCGGACGTGGTTTCCTAGATTAGCGTCTACTGCCCCCTGATTCTGAGCTGTCGGAATATTTTCGGCTAGAACTGTCAGTTTATTTAAAGTTAAAAAACAGAATGTTAAGAAAATAGATGGATGTAGAAAAAATCCTATATTAATCAGTTTTTAATTTTATATACGGTAAACTAATTTCTAACACTTAATAACATAAGCTGTAAAAATACATCGTTCTAAGATTCGAAAAAATTTACGATCCGAGAGCAATCCGATGAGTCAGAATCAGGGCCCTGATAACGTGGTGGAGGATTTTTAAACCGCTTTGTTTCTGCAAGCCCTACACTTTCTCTAGATCAAAGTTTAATGAGATGAGAGCGTAACAAACATTCGCATTTATAAAATAATTCAGAATGTGTTGTTTGTCAAGAGATTCTTATACATATATTTAATTTGACAGGTTCAAAAGCAGTTATAACAACCGTAGTGGTAGTGCTGGTGATAGCGCTGTGTATCGGCGCAGTGTTCGCTGGTCGCTCGTTGCGCGGGTCGCGCGGCGCACTGTTGCTCGCTCGTGTGCGCGCTCGCGGCGCGCGCGACCCCGAGGTGCGCTTCCTCAAGTCTGACGACGATGATGTTGATGAACAATAAATGTTGTTGATAAATACTGTTTTAGTTTTCATCATTTCAACCCATACACGTCCCACTGCTGGCCAGATGGGTTGCTATAGGAATTGTTTCGAATTTTCTAAACAACGATACCTCTACGAGACCTCTGGGAGATCTCTAGGAGATTTCTATAATCTCTGAGAGACTTCTGTAACTTCTACGTGACTTCTGTCAGTGCTACGAGTCCTCTACGATATCTCTACGACACCTCTACAAGACCTCTACGAGACTTCTATAACCAGATTTCTGTTGACGCTATGAGAACTATAAGCCATGATAACACGATATCCGTTCTTTGTTCTGGAAAAGCTTTACGCATGCATTCCTAAAATTAAATGAAATTGAAAATGGCCATAAAAACTGCTTTTTGAACACTGTTTATTAAGTTTCTTTAATATAACTTTAATTATATATTATTATAACAATTAAAAGATGAATTTATGAATAACTTTTATAAAATTTCTGATTCCAAAAGAAAACATTTCATTCGAAATTTAAATAACTGTCATTTGAAAAAAAAGCATCTGTATTTTGCGACTGGCAACAATATTAGCTGTATCCATGAAACGGTATCACTGAAGTACGGAAGCGCGGGTTAATACAAACGGTGACCTCGTTTTTAATGTTACCCCGTTAGCAGATTGTGACGAGCCATGGCGCAGCCTTACTCCGACACTTATCGCGCACTATCGACCCACTGCCGTCCGCCATATTGCCTGACGCATGCGCGGCAACGCATGCGACAATACTGACGTTTCACAAACCCCAGTAGCACTCCGAAAATTACCCGTAACTGTAAATAAAATTGTAAATACAATAAAAAAACCGTGATATTTTAAATTAATCGAACTTAACTAAAATGTCAGTGAGAGTTTATTGTTCCTTTTAAAAGTTTCAACCGACGGATAACGTTTATTGTGGTGAGTAGATTTTTGTATTATAAAAACTATTTTTAAATCGAATTATTGAACAACAAATTGGATTTCGCTTTTGTTAGAACGTAGTTTTATTAAAATAAAGTAAAGTCTTACAATGTTTATCCTTTTATATAACAAGGTACATGTGTACTAATATGTAGGTATATAGAAAGTGCGGAACTTTTCTCTGTATTGCCCAAATTACGTTAAAATGCTGATTAATTTCCCTTGAAGAGCGTTCGAGGTCAATATAATTGTTAAATGGATGATTGTTAAATACATTTTAAGTGTTTTGTTCAATGAAAACCAGTTGGCACGTACTTAAATTTACTTTTTGGGCCAATGATAAAGGTTTTCCTCCGAACAATGAAGAATAGAATAGCATTTTCTTTTGTTCTGATAATTCCTAGACGTATTATTGTGATACCCAAAAACTAAGTAATGCATTAATAGCGGCTGTAACTATGTTAGAAGACATTTCTATGATGTAAAAGTAATTATTTTATTTAAAGAAAAGTTAGTAATAAAACTTTAACTTGTTCTAAATTTGAATTTTGAATTGGTCTTTAGATGTTTTTCGAAATTATGGTTATTTTTCTGTTTAGTAGATTTAATTGAATTTTGAATAGGTACTAAAAACTTTTAATACCAAAGGGAAGTTTCGCCAGCTATCTTTCCAAGCCGAGCCCTGATTCTGAGTCGTCGGATTGCTTCCGGATAGTAATCTTTTTCGAATCTTAGAACGACGCATTTTTACAGCATAAGTTAAAGATTAATATAAGATTTTTTTATAATCATCTATTTTTTACAGTACGTCTTTTTAACTTTAAATAAACTGAGATTTTCCGCCGATAATTTTCCGATGTCTCTGAACCGAGGGGCAGCAGCCCAAGCGGTTTCAATTCCCCCTTCGAGGTCATGTAATATTGTAAGTAAATTATTTTTATTTATCATAAATATGTTTTACTTATTTATTAACAAAACAAAGTAAATTTACCTTTTATCTTTACATTTTTAATAACTGGAGTTTTAAATTGAAATACGATGATAAGAGAGAATAGCTAATTAGTAAAAACAGTCTTCCATCTTGTAATTTATGTACAAACGTACAACCAATGAATAAATAATGAGTACCGTACGTTGAATGGTGTTTCTTTAAATACGTAAACAGGGCGGGCGTTCATGGAACCAAATCAAATATATTTAACACAGTAATTTATATAAGGAAACGAGGAATAACTGCTTTGTAGGGAAATTGCTGGGAATTATCGTCAAAGGGAACGGATTCGAGAAAATATGAACTTAAGTTTTCATGTGAAAACGATACATTACGACTTCAAAAACGGAGGAGCCTGAAGTGGCAGACGAGCAGGCGGCCCATCTGATGGTAACTGGTTACCGCCGCTCATCGACGTTAGCAATGTTAGGGTCACAGCAAAGCCGTTCATTACCTTAAGAGGATCTCTTTTTGCACCTCGTTTGAGGAAGGACATACATGTCATAGCGCTCAGGAAACACGGCTGCAGGAAGTTCACCCCAGAATTTGATTATTTTTACCTGCAAACAAACTGACGTTTCCGAACAGAACCTTTCCGATAGTTCAGAATAAGGGACCAGAAATATTTTCCACTGTTAAGTTCAATAAATGTCTATTGTACGCGTATATAATTTGTTATACATGTAAAATCGTGTGTCAACTTTTATCTACAAAACATCCGTTCAGACAAACACGTTTATTTGTGACTTTATTTATATGCATTCGGCATTATCAACAGTTAAGTGGATCAAGGTTAGTGGGCTCAGTCAGGTAATGACATGTGCTGGTCCAATATTGAGCAAAACTTTCACCCAATCTTCCTTGCTTCTCTATCTGAAGCCAGATCTTTCGAGTTCTTGCAGCATACATAATTTACTTGTACATAATATATATCGCATATTCGAAGCGATTGTAGATAAGACTAAATTTAGTAAATTTAAAAAATATAAATAAGAATAAATGTATTAATCGTATGAAAGAAATAGTATACAGGGGCCTTACTCTGAATTTCGACATTCGACTTATTAGGTTTTGAAGTCGCTGTCAAATGTATGGAAATTTCAGAAATTTTGATATGGACGCTGTCGCTGTTGCTGACCTTCAAACATTTGACAGCAACATCAAAACCGACAGTCGAATATCGAAATTTAAAGTAAGCCCCAGGTTACTGTGATCTACAAATTAAGTATCTTTCAGATTCCAAGTAGTCTTTCAGGTTTGTTTCAAAGTCGAGACTATACTATACTATACAAATAAATATAATTGAAGTGTTTGTTTGTAATATCAAAATAAAACCTTTTTAGAGTAGGCTTACGAAAGTACATATATGTATGTATATTACTTATAACGAAAACACATAATACATTTTAAAATTTTTGTCGGACTATCTGTTTGTTTGAGGTAAACTCCAAAGCGATTGAACCGATTTTGACGGAACTTTTAGTCGTGGATAGCTAATGTCACAAGGAGTAACTTAGGCTATTTTGATTTTTGTAAACATTAGGGTTCAGTGAATGCGCGATTAGTTGTTCAAAGCATAGCTAGCTTTTTTTATGTAAGGGGATGAGTCATTCGATTCGTCTGAATTTAATTCCTCAACGGGAAACCTTACGAATGCGGCCTCCTTAAGACGCAGAGCAGTCCGACAAGAAGAACATTATTAATAAGAAACCTTTTACATTGTCGTAATAAAACCTTTTAATGACTTACACTACTTGAATCTTAATTTACTTTAGTCCAACGTATCGAGATACAGAAAATTTTGACAAAGGCACTCAAAATACTTCAAAGAAAACTTTTAAGAAAACGTTTTAAAAGAAACCTGAACTGGCTGCTCTCAGAGCTTGGTACACTTGGCACACAGCCGAGCTAAGTTAAGGAGATTAAAATATAGAAAACTGTGACACAGTTTAGGAAAGGAACGCTAGCATTTTGTGCAAACTAGTAATAATACGTTTTACGATAAAAATTCAGAATAATTGGGATGACAATTTTAAGCTTCATCATATCAGCCCAACGACGTCCACTGTTGAATATAGGCCTCACCTAATTTACGCCACTGTGAACGGTCCTGTACCGCCTGCAACCAACGGCCGCCAGACACCCTGACCAGGTCGTCGGTCCATCTGGTGGGGGGCCGTCCCACGCTGCGCCTTCCAATACGTGGCTGCCATTCGAGAACCTTTTTCCCCCATCGGCTATCAGTTCTACGAACTATGTGCCCTGCCCACTGCCACTTTAGCGATGCGATTCGGTGAGCTATGTCGACAACTTTGTTCTCCTGCGGATCTCCTCATTTCTGATTCGATCACGCAGGGAAACTCCGAGCATAGCTCTTTCCATGGCTCGCTGGGCGTCAGTGAGCTTTCTAATAAGGCCAATAGTTAGGGGCCAATAGTTAGCTAATACAAGTTTAAAGCTAAAACATATTATTTTGGTGAGCTATTAAACTATTATTTAACGTATTTTTTGCAATATTGCTCATTCAATACATACTTAAAATACTAATAATACTTTGCCGGGTAGTGACGGATTAAGAATACATAATTACATAATGTCATATGTCACTACCTCATGCCAACCCGTGGGTGTCATAAAAGGCGACTAAAGGAAGTAACCGTATGCAGACAAGAGCACTGCTAGAAAAGCAAAATTCAAAACAAACCCTATACTAACCCGTCTGGCCAGCGCAATATAGGCTAATTTCCCTCCATTCTGTGGAGGAGACCCGTGCCCGGCAGTAGTAGTTTATGGGTTGAAATGATGACAATAAATACATAATGTTACTTAATGTTTCACTAGGGTATTACATAAGATAATGTCGTATATTTTGCCATGGATCACAAGGGTACGAAAAAAGCCGTTCTTTCTTAAACTATGTATTACAGCAGCCGAAGAACTGCAGTCTAGCCTATCTATTTATAAAAGTAAAAGGTCAACGTTGTCTAGAACGATATTTAAGCCCACACCGAAGGCCTACCTACATTAAAAAAGTTTATGCGTCATCACGTTTTGTCTCCCAAGGGGTGGGAGAGATTTAACACATCATGTCTTGTCACCTACGTAATAAGGACTTATGTACTTATTTTTTTGTTTATTTGAAATGAAAAAGTATGATTGTACCCTTACCTATTCAGAAGTCCTCATTTCAATCACATATTTAATTTATGACGTTTATTAATAAGTTAGGTACTTACATAATATTATGTCCATCACTTCCACCCATAAACGTCCCACTGCTGGGCACGGGTTTCCTCCAAAGAATGTGGAGGGAATTTAGCCTATTGTGCCACGCTGGCCAGACGGGTTGGTATAGGGTTTGTTTCGAATTTTCCTTTTCTCGCAGTGCTCTTGTCTGCATAAGGTAGTCGTCTTTTACGACACCCACGAGTTGAGATGGGGTAGTGACATTATGTATTCTTAACCTGTCACTACACGGATCCTAGGTACATAAGCTTATGAACATCGTATGATCTAAATTCTAAATGAAACAAAAGACATTACTATCCGGCTTAAAGTACAAAAAAAAAACATACACAGGTACACATTAATAATAATAATAATATTCTACCACATTCACACAGCGCCATCTAGTCCCAAAGTAAGCAATTATATTTGCTTGTGTTATGGGTACTAAACAACTGATATACTACTTAAATACATTTTTTTTTTGTAAATACATACATATTATAGATAAATTACAACCAGACACAGAACAGACCTTCATGCTCATCACACAAAGATTTGTCCTGGGTGGGGATTGAACCCACGACCTCCGGCTTAGCAGTCAGGGTCACTAACCACTACACCAACAGGCCATACATACATTATCATACGGGTAAGCCGTATTTAGATAAACTAGATAAGTAAAACAATTTTGTGCTTGAAGCACTTGTTTATCTACTAACGTCATTTTTCCAACACACTAAACACGTTATCTTAACTATGGTAAAACTTTTATGCCAAAACCGTGTTGTTATATAAAAAGTTATAATACTTTGTATAAAATTTGGTGGTTTCATCAGAAATCTTCCTAAGGGAAGTTCATTTAAGTTTTAACCATAAGGTTTTATGGCAACCATGGTTTGGTAACTGACTTACTTTACGGTAGGTATATACGAAGAGAACTGAATATTTATATATAACTAACATTAGTAACAATAGGATTTTTCTTATATCAACCGTTTTTTTTTAGAATTTTGACATACCTACTTGTATGGAGCTTATGTCAAAATTCTAACTTTAGTAGCGGATAGCTTATATATCGAGGAAGGTTATATGCTATATAACATCACGCTACGGCCAATAGGAGCTGAGCAGTGGCCAAATAAAGAACATCTAGTCTGTGATAAAGTGAGTACTAATTTTCATATTAGGCCAGACAGAATATATATTTTAGCACAATATCGCAGCATTATCTCGCAGTGCTTATCAGTAAGCTTATCGACAACTATTACTGCTGACTGTTGTCAACTACATAAAACGAAAGCTACAGTCAAAGATCATACACAAACAAGCCTAAATAAGTATCTTCAAACCAATACAACTAAGATGATAGCACAACTTGGAACCTTACATTAATTTTTCAACATTCCCTACGTTTGTAAAGTAGAACCTTTTGGGGTGAAACAAAAATATAAAGAGAATAACAGTATTTCCGATGCTTATCCGGAGGCTACTGCCGGGGTGAATTTTGATTGGCTCTTCTCGTAAACTTGATCAGGTTTGTGGATAAGATGGCAATTTCCAATTGCAGATATTGCACTTCCACTTTTAGTAGACGGATAAAAGTTGGTCAATGTTTATAGGATCAGGAACATTTATAACTATTCATATTCATATTATCTATTGCTTGGCGTAGGGGTATTATTATTATTATTATATGTATCGCCAATTTGTAGTGTTCGCGTATATCCTTGTACAATACTATCACTGGCTCATCTACATACCAAGCTCCGGGAATGCACACTGACTCTTCATGCTTGTATTTATCTATGATTTACGTCTCTATCATCTGTCATGTCATTACCCAACCAGCCTGTATACGTGAGACAGTGTACTGCACCTACTACGGGCCTATTGGTCTAGTGGTTAGTGACCCTGACTGCTAAGCCGGAGGTTGTGGGTACGATCCCCACCCGGTACAAATCTTTGTGTGATGAGTATAAAGGTTTGTTCTGTGTCTGGGTGTAATTTATCTATAATATGTATGTATTTACAAAAAAAAAAAATATTTAAGTAGTATATCAGTTGTTTAGTACCCATAACACAAGCAAATATAATTGCTTAATTTGGGACTAGATGGCGCTGTGTAAATGTGGTAGAATATTATTATTATTATTATTACTAAGTAGGTGCGCATACATTGCCTATTTTTAGTAACAAACAAACAAAGTTTTACTCTCGAAATAAGACAACAAAAACATTTTAATGCGATTGTATTCAAACTTTGTCTACTTATAACTCATTAGCTCTTTGTATGTACAATTTATGTACAATGTTAGGTAAGTATTAAAAGAAAACATACCAACAAAAAATGGTTGTAGTAATAACTATACAACCTCTTTAGATATTAAGTCGTGAACCTTAATTTGTCTAAATAAAGAACCAACCTAAGTCGAAAGCTTTTTCAATCAGCCCCCTGATTCTGCTTAATAGCTGTCGGAAAATTTTCGGCCCGAAATGTCGGTGTATTTAAAGTTAAAAAACATATTGTTAAAGAAATAAATGGTTGTTGGAAAAAAACAGAAATTAATCAGTTTTTAATTTTCTACGAGTATACGTTAGACTATTTTCTAACATTAAATAACATAAGTCGTTAAAATACGTCGTACTAAGATTCGTAAAAGTTTACGATCCGGGAGCAATCCGACGAGTCAGAATCAGGGGACTGATTGCTCACAGTTAAAAGGATATACCTATCTTCATTACTGCCAGTTTCATAGTAATAGCACTTAATTTCATATAATTAAGGTCCAAATTGCCACTCCAGATTGTATTGAGTGGACTTATCAACGGCTTAAAAGCTAATAATTACGTGGAAATTAATCGAGACTCTATTCGAATTTTATATGAAAAAGGTGTTTAATGGAGTGAGAAATAGGTTATTAACTTGTGTATATATTATTTGTACCTATGCTATAATTATCTAATCATTTACTTGACTGCCCATTGTTGAACGCTTTAATTTCAGGAACTTGAAATTGAAAAATTTTATAGTGTTAGCTCATTTATAAAAGAAAGCTTAGTATACGACTGGCCTGTTGGTTAGTGACCCTGGCTGCTCAACCGGAGGTCGTGGGTTCGATCCCCACCCAGGACAAATCTTTGTGTGATGAGCATAAAGATTTGTTCTGTGTCTAGGTGTAATTTATCTATAATATGTAGGTATGTTAGTATATTTACAAAAAAAAAGTATTTAAGTAGTATATCAGTTGTTTACATCGGTAACCGTTGCTGTTTTGATAACATTTTTGACTGGCCTGTTGGTCTAGTAGTAGGGTTACTAACCAGTAACCCTGACTGCTAAACCGGAGGTCGTGGGTTCGATCCCCACCCAGGACAAATCCTTGTGTGATGAGCATAAAGGTTTGTTCTGTGTCTTGGTGTAATTTATCTATAATATGTATGTATTTACAAAAAAAATGTATTTAAGTAGTATATCAGTTGTTTAGTACCCATAACACAAGCAAATATAATTGCTTAATTTGGGACTAGATGGCGCTGTGTAAATGTGGTATTAATTAAATATATATTGGTATTTATTTAATATTATTATTATACTTATAGGGCTCGCACTTGGCCGAGTTTTTTAGTGATTACCTACCTACCAATAACTTAAATGTCTAAAGATATTGGTAGGTAACTGGATAGCTGTATGTTAGAACAAATATTCACGTATATAATAGGTAGTTAGGTGCAAAATATCTATTTAACGTCAGGCTATATATATAATTTTCTTTTTTTCTGTGTAGACGGATTAAGAATAAATAATGTCGCTACCCCATCTCAGCCCGTGGGTGTCGTAAAAGGTGACTAAGGGAGTCAAGACTTTAAGCAGACAAGAGCACTGCGAAAAAAGAAAAATTCCAAAAGAAACTCTATACCAACCCGTCTGGCCAGCGTGGCAGTAGGCTAAATTCCGTCCACATTTTTTGGAGGACACTCATGCGTGCCCAGCAGTGGGACGTTTATGGATTGAAATGGTGATAATACATATAAATCAATGCTACGAGACAAGGCGTATCATTAGATAACACCTTAAATATTATCTTTCAGTGATATAACGACATAAGTACGGTTTTCGGATATTTACCTTTATTTGTGCAACTTGATATTGCTCCTTGCTAAATCTCATGATTCTAGGTCAACGGGAAGTACCCTATAGTTTCTGACGTTTTTGATCGTCAAGATATTCGACAAAAAATGGAGCATTAACGGCTGTATCTTTTGATTGCGTTTACTTAGAACTCTGACTTTTTTACTGTGCCAAGGGATTGCTTGAATTGATTGCTTTTCTCAAGAACACGTAGAGGTACGTGCTCTTGAGAAAAATATTCTTGACAGACGGACAGATAGACAGCTAGACTGGCAGACAGACAGACGGACAACGGAGTGATCCTATAAGGGTTCCATTATTTTTCTTTTGAGCTACGGAACCCTAAAAAGTAGGTCAGTTAGTTTTCCTTACAGCTAATGCACTTATACTTAAGTAAATTTAACTCAATGTATCCCATAGCGTAGGTTTATTACCTGGGGATGTTTGCTACCCCTCGTTACTTGATTCTGTATAATTTCGGCTTACTTAACTCCGCGACTAATGAACTTAGTTAATTTTAGCGAGTTACGTTTAATTTTACGTCGGTTAAGGTTTTAGGCATGTTATATCATAATTATTTTATCTCCCAAAGTTAATTTTATTTATAAAATGTTGACCACTTTTCTGGCATAAAAACTCTTTGCTAAGATTTAAAAAAATAGGTACCGTTCGTTACGTACGGAGCCCCTTGATTATTAGTATGTGAGCATGAGAAGCCGTGCAATTTACTTTACATTACCGCACTAGTGCGTAATGAGATAGATACATTACAACACTGAAATTGGTGAAATAAGAGACCCTTTACGAGCAAATAATAATATGTTATAAAATATAATTTTTCAAATCGGACCAGTAGTTCCTGAGAATAGCGTGTTCAAACAAACAAACTCTTCAGCTATAATATTAGTATAGATTAACCCATAATTATTTTATTTTTAACCGCCGATGCAAAGAGAGGGTTGTTATATCCAAGTTTGAAACTACAGCTAACTTGTGATCACAGTTGGTGTCACCTGGGGAACCAGCACTGGTCGAAATCTAAACAATTGTTGACCAACCTTGACCAGGTTGTCAGTCCTGGTAGGGGCCGTCCTACGCTGAGCTTTCCATACAAGTTATGAGAATCTAATTTTTTTTTATCAAAAGTTTGTGGCACCTCAGCCATTTTCATCATCATCAGCGACCCAATAATGTCCCAGTCGGGTCTCCTCTCCTCTATCTAGAGAGCTGAGAGAGTTAAGGCCATAATCCACACACACTGGCCTAATGCGGGTTGGTGGATCAGACATACACTTACAATTTCTTATAGGGTATGTCAGGCATAAAAAAAAATAAACGTTTTTATTATGGATAAAAATGGATAAAAATTATAACGGGACAGGACTGACATTTTATATTATTTATTTTTAATTAATTGATTTTCTTGACATATTATTATGAATTATTTTGTGACATTTTTATTGATTTTGTGACATGAATTTTTTATCTGAATTTCTATTTCTCTAAAAATCTGAAATTTTTGTCTGTTATTATTATTGTATTTATGTTTAATTTATTGACTTTTGTATTTATGCTGACTGTTTCTTATTACTTTATTACCTACACTATGGACATGCTTCTGAAATAAACTTATTACTATTATTATTATTATGCAAAACCGAGATAAACAATGCAGGATCGCGTTAACTTGTTTGTAAGTAGGTATATTATTTAATACCTACTTAATAAATTGACTTATTATACTAATAAACAACCTCACAATGATTATTTATTTAATAGAAATTGAATAATACATAAAATGAAAGTGTGATGTCGTTATAAATACCAGTGTGCATGTTGGTAGTCCATTATAACAATTATGGCGACACGAAGTGGGAATTAATTCCTAGAACACACGTTATTTTTGTTAAAAAGTTGGGTTTTTGTGAAAAATGCCATTGCTGTTACTCATACATACCTTTGTCGTGGTTTATAGCTTGGTAATAAATAAATAAGTAGATGATTATGTTAAAGCTATTTGGAAATAATATACTTACATAACTAAATAACTTCATCAGCCCCCCTAGATAAGTATCAAAATCGCTGGTTGTGTCCGAAATATTTAATGGTTCTGCTGTAAGCTTGTATTGTTTTCTTTTTTTAAATAAATAAATTAAAACATTTAAAATATGTCAAACTATAACCAACTGAAATTGTAACTATTAATGATAATTAAAAAGAGTGGCCTGAGTTTCTTGCCAAGTTCTTCTCAGAGCTCAACCTTGTCAGTGAACTGGCCGTAGGCAAATTTGCTGACACCTTTTTTTTGGCTTTGTATGACGTTCATAAGTATCATGTATTTGATCTATATGAAATAAAGATTATGACTAATGATTATGTTACTTCAATACATTTAAACACATTCCTGACATAAGCTATCGACATGTCTCGTAATTTTACTAATTTGACATGTTGTTAGAATAAATCACTGAATGGGTAGATAGAATAGTTTGCCATCTGTCTAGCCCCTCTGATCAGCCCCCTAGACAAGTGTCAAAATCACTGATTATTAAATTAGAAATATTTAAATGTCAATTGAATATATTTTATTGATTTGAACCAAGGAACTTATATCTAGAGATATAAGTTCCTTGATTTGAACACATCCCTGACACAAGCTAACGATATATCACATGATCAATGTATTAATCTAATATGTCGTTAGAATAAATAGATCGAATTGATTGCCACTTGTCTAGCCCCCAGGATTTATTGAGACAACTCCCACGCTAACAAAGTTTATGCGAAAGTTAGAAGTTAGTATGGATAAATGTATGTACTACTCGACCAAAACAATTAGGCGCTTGAGAGCTAGACATTTTTAATTTAATAAAACTAACTAAACAAAAAAAAATATGTTTAAGGACTTTATTACTCATAAAGAAAATATAAATAGTTCAGTTAAAATGAGTTTAAATAATAGTGTTTCTGAAACTAGAAGTTATGTATTTCAATTATTTGCAATATACATACATACTAGAAATTATCCGGTTTAAACTTTCTTAATCTTTTTTTAAATATGTTACTTGATTTGGAGTCCTTATAAACTTTGGTAATTTATTGTATATTACAAAATATTCTTTTAACCGCACCCACATCTGTAAGATTTTAAAATAAGTTTGTTTGTGTTTCTAAGGCAATGTTGGTATGATTTCTGTTTGTATTTGTCGAGTTATTATCTTTCTTACTAGTAAGCATGTTGTAAATTGATAAAGTTATAGATGGACATACAGTTTACAGTCTCGCGAGATTTATTGTGGTCTAACGGTCTAAATTTTACGGTGACATTTATCTACGTACATAGCCAGCGCAGCGCCGCTAGCGGGGATGGACGGGCTGTGTGAGCGTGCCGGGCCCTATTGTTTGTTTTTATATTGGGAAAAACGCTCAGAAGGTCTTCGGGAAAAACAAATAAGTACTTAGAAATTACAAATCCTTTAATTTTTTAAACTTAACAATAACAACAAAATATTTCAACCAAAACGATACAGTGCTTCAGTTATTTCGAATATACTCGAATAATCGAATGTCACTCAACGTTTGACACTAACACTTTATGTAAACCATAAGTAAACTGAACCAAAAAGAACGTAACAATTGTTTGTTTGTTTTCTTAATTTAAGCAAAAACTATGTACTTATCTTAGACAAACCTCATAGAGGTTTTTAGGATAAAATTTTGTAAAACTTGAACTGAATAAACTCTGGAATGGCACTTAAGCTATTTATTACCGAAATACCACGAAGCAGCGGACGGAAGCTAATTATTTATAAATTGTTTCGTGTCGCAAAAGTATGTGCCTAACTGATTAGGTGATTAGTGCTTCGAGCGATGTTGGACTCCACAAAGGGTTAGGGATGTCTCGACCAGGAATGGTTTAATTTTGATTGTGTTGAATAATTTTTACATTGTTTAATTTTGTGTGGTAGAGATCGTGTGTGTTAACTGGCTTGCTGTATAAATATCGGTATTTCCTTGTATTGTGTTCAGAATTAAGAATTACAAGGTTTTTAATCTAAAAATGATTTAGGCATGGCCCCTATTACCACTTGTCTGGCCAAATGGAGGAGCCCAATGGTCTGGAGGTTTCCCAAACACCTCCAAAAGATTTTGGAGTACCTCAAATAATATATCGTCCGTCGTTTAGAGCCCTTTTTTACGTAGTTGGAATAAAGATTTTCCAACTTAATTTTTTTTTTCTGATATTTTGTATCTCAGTTATTTTTTTCGAGGTTTCAAATTTGTTATATAAAATTTATATAGCCTATGTCACCCGGGTCATTATTCGAATTTATTGACAACTCATTCATTAAAAACGGTTCACAGTTTAGGCGCTACGGTCCACCATAGCGCCTAAACTGACTTGAACATATACATATAGGTACTATCAAAATTATTACCCTTCCTTTTGCCTTCGCCGTAGTCGGTTAAAAAGAATCAAATATTAGCAACAAAGGCATTACAATATTTAGTTTACGGATAGCCTTCTCATAATTATTTCAACCTCACAAGTAAGTGGGTAAGTAGAACAGTGTTTTTCATTCTTAATTTATGTGTTAACAAGTTTCTCTGTAATACTGAACTATTAATAGAGTTTATGGCTTAGTAATGTATAATGCATGATGGAGGGTTGAAAAATTCTTACATGGAAAAGCTACTTGACTATGGATTTTTCGAATAATAATCGTGTTTTTCAGCTCTAAGTGAAGAGAGTAATGCTATTTTCAATAGTCGCAATTCGTGTAGTGACGGATTAAGAATACATAATGTCACTACCCCATCTCATCCCGTGACTGACCGTGAGAGCAATGCGAGAAAAGGAAAATTCGAAACAAACCCTATACCAACCCGTCTAGTCAGCGTGGTATTGTAGGCTAAATTCCTTCCACATTCTTTGGAGGAGATCCGTGCCCAGCAGTAGGACGTTTGTGGGTTGAGATGATGATGATGCTGATGATGTCGTATTTCGAGAATTACGATCATCATCATCATCATCATATCAGCCGCAGGAAGTCCACTGCTGAACATAGGCCTCCTCAAGAGATTTCCAATAGGGCCGGTTGTTTGCGGCCTGCATCCAGCGCGATCCTGCTATTCGGATCAGATCGTCTGTCCACCTGAATTACGATGGTGCGTAGATATTTAGTGTTAGTTGTAACCACATTATAAATTATACGTCGTGTATCCTTATATTCTTAATACAAGTATTTTCTATGTAATAAAGCAATATTAGGAAACATGGGAATAAAGATTTAATATCTCTTTCGTAATTTTATTAAGCTAAAGTATCATGGAGTAAGATTTTATTACATTTTATAAGAGCCTTACCAATCAATTATTAAACTAGAACCAAGTCATTAAAATTAGGTACAGTCTTCGCTATCAATAGCGTTTTTGTCCATTCAGTATACCTCATCATCATCAGCAACCCATTGCGTTCCACTACTGGGCTCGCGTCTCCTCTCCTCTAACTAGAGAGCGGAGAGGGTTTAGGCCGCAG
The DNA here is from genome assembly GCA_905147015.1 of Laspeyria flexula. Classification (NCBI taxonomy): domain Eukaryota; kingdom Metazoa; phylum Arthropoda; class Insecta; order Lepidoptera; family Erebidae; genus Laspeyria; species Laspeyria flexula. Next base: position 2,735,218 of record LR989974.1, read on the forward strand.
ACATACTCATAGAATTTCTTCTAGGGTATGTGGGTTTCCTCACGACGTTTTCCTTCACCGTTAGCAGGTGGTAAGTCACTTGACTAGTACATATAAATTCCACAAAGTGGAATCCACATTGGTACTGGCGGTCGGGATCGAACTCGGACCCCGTGAGTTGCACGCCGGTCCCTTAGCCACAGTATACCTACGTACTAGTATACCTACAAACAAAATCTCTACAACACAACACAAAAAATTAATTCTACCATTTTCTTCTAGCAAGTTTATTATGCAATATAACCCAAAGGCTTAACCTTCCCTAAATTTAAGTGCTATTAAGTTCCTTTTTTATTTCCAAAATAATTTTACCCGAGTCCAACTTAAGGGAAATTAGTAGAAGGAGGCATGACTCCCTATCATACGTAGAGGCCTAACATTATTTGTTGCCGCTGGTGGTACAATTGAATTAAGAAAATACTTGGCAGTGTTGCCACTGCCTTGAAGCTTATTTGCATCTATTGTCAGATAAAGTTATTAGTTTTAGTAGAAATGTTAAGTTGGCACCCTCAAAAGGGGGAGTATTGCCAAGGTTTTCTTTGTTTACTGTCGTTGTTAATAGCAAGTTTGGGTCTAATTTTCGGCCTACATTAATTTGACCTAGATTTTTTTGTTAAGCCACGAATATTCTAGAAACGCTGGATGCGGAAGGTGGAGGACCGAGTGTTACAATAATAATATTTTACCATATTCACACAGCGCCATCTAGTCCCAAATTAAGCAATTATATTTGCTTGTGTTATGGGTACTAAACAACTGATACTTAAATACATTTCTTTTTTTAAAATGGCGCGTGTGTGTCCAGCAGTTGACTGCAATAGGCTGATAGATGATGATGAGGATTCTAGAAACTACCTAATAATATATATTATATCTTATCTGATCTTTACAGACAATTTCACAAAGCAATTTCTAAATCAGTTTGTTTATCTTGATGTGACTAGAGATGAGAGAGCTGGGTTCCCATTACTATGGATCACGAGAATGGGCAATAACTGCCTGTTCCGAGTAGGTAAAGCCTCTGAGCTTGGACAAGGACAAAAAGTAACATCAAGTTTGACCTTGTTATGTAACATAATATATTTATTTTAAAAAGTGCTTTGTTTACTGGCCTTGAAGATTTTATTCATGGCTACGAGTAAGGGATTCTATTATTCTAGATAAGATATTATGTTTGGAACATTTTCTATCTTGAAATATTAAATATTAATTCAGAATTTGTTTTGTTTACCTTCCTTTTCCTTATTTACTTTTAAACTTTCGCGTTTCATGATAATATTAATTGATTTAAAACGGGAATTATGATTTAGGTATAATTACATACCTTATAGTGCTTGTGACCACGGCCGGTGTAACCAGGTCGAAACGTCAAGCACTATAAGGTTTGTTTTTTTTTTTTATAACACGACGGTGGCAAACAGACATACGGTCCGCCTGATGGTAAGCGGTTACCGTAGCCTATGGGCGCCTGCAACACCAGGGGCATCACGAGCGCGTTGTCGACCCTTAAGAAACCTATTCACTCCTTTTTTAAACGACTTCAAAAAAGGAGGAGGTTATATGTTCGACTGTATGTATTTTTTTTTTTTTTTATGTATGTTCATCGATTACTCGGAGATGCCTGAACCGATTTAAAAAATTCTTTTTTTGTTTGAAAGGGCATACTTCCGAATTGGTCCCCTATTCATCACGTCAAGTTCTGATGATGGAATCTCAGGGAAATCGAAGGCAACCCTCAAATTTTATAGGCACATGTTACGTTTTTCATATAGTTTTTAAAGTTATTTAAGTATTTACGTCTGATAGTCAACATCTCATGTTGATGAGCTGGTGATGGAAGGTATAACTCCTTAACTGTTAGGAGTTGGAGGATAATTCTTTCGACATTATAGGTTCTTATAAACCAATAGTTGTATTCTTGTAGGTTATTTAGGTGAGCTGATACTGGAAGGTATAACTCCTTAACTATTAGGAGTTGGAGGATAATTCTTTCAATATTATAGGTACTTATAAACCTATAGTTGTATTCTTGTAGGTTATTCAGGTGAGCTGTCAGTGGAAGGTATAACTCCTTGACTCTTAGGAGTTGGAGGATAATTCTTTCGACATTATAGGTACTTATAAACCTATAGTTGTATTCTTGTAGGTTATTCAGGTGAGCTGTCACTGGAAGGTATAACTCCTTAACTTTTAGGAGTTGGAGGATAATTCTTTCAACATTATAGGTACTTATAAACCTATAGTTGTATTCTTGTAGGTTATTTAGGTGAGCTGTCACTGGAAGGGAAACTTCTTAATGTTTAGGAGTAAGAAGATGATTTCTTTAAATATCACATCCATGTATAAACCTTAAGTTGTGTTATTTCAAGTGTCTGAGGTGAAAGCTCTTGATGGAAGATAAAGTTGTATAATTCAAATGAATTCTTAGATGATATTTTAAGTTTTCGATATAGTATCTAACCTGCATTGTATACCTATACTTGTTACCTGTCGCATTTTATAGGAAAAAAGAAAGACAAAAAAAGCTGAGAATTTGAGATTCTTCTATTCTACAATCAGGTTGTGTTGTTAAAATATTTAAATAGACTTTCCCTTCTATCGAAGATTCTTTATTTCGGTTTTCTGTCTTATTTTGCCAACCAGTATTATTAAATCTGCTAGATAAAAAGTACACTAAAAATGGAAAAATAAACTATTTTTAACAAAAAAATATTAAAACGACTTCAAATCAGTACTAAAAAGCGAAAAATAAACTGAATTAGATATTTAATTCCAAGCTAAAAAATACCTACCTACCTGTTTAAAGTATAATACCCTATTAATAATCTGTTTGAAGTCGGTGCCAGCGTAATGAGGTTGTATCACTCAGTTTGAGCCGTCCACTGGGTACGATCACACGCAAGTGCGAGGTGGTCTGAAGTAGCGAGCGGTAACAGATGTACGTACTAAGTAGTACGTAGCTTAACAAACTCTTTAGGCTTGGCACCGACTTCAAACAGATTAGTAATAGGGTATTATACTTTAAACAGGTAGGTAGGTATTTTTTAGCTTGGAATTAAATATCTAATTCAGTTTATTTTTCGCTTTTTAGTACTGATTTGAAGTCGTTTTAATATTTTTTTGTTAAAAATAGTTTATTGAAGAACCCCATACTATAAATACCTAAATCATAATCGCGTATATTCCCGTTTTAAATCAATAAATATTCCTTTTCCTTTATTTTTTTAAAATAAAAAACTTATATAAACTTATGTTTCATTTATATACTTACTTACTAGCTTCCGCCCGCAGCTCCGCTCGTGTGGTATGATTACCGGCATACCGGTAAAAAGTAGTCAACGTGCTATTCCAGACTATCTCTCTGTAGTATCTGTGGGTCAAATTTATATATATTTTTATTTATTTATCACTTTTGCAGAAGTATATAAATAAATAAAAAAATATATACACATATAATTTTGTATATAAATTCTTTCAGCCATTTTTACTTGGTACTTGATAGTAGTAGGTATATTTTATCTATATTTTATTAGCACACAAATTATTTATTTATGCGGTCCATAAATAATTACATATTCTGAGCCCGGCTGTACTTTGTCTTAATTTTAAGTTTATAAAGTCCTCCGCGGATACAAGGTGTGTTCACTTAAAAAAAACTAATCTCATCTATCATAGAATGTTATTATAATTGTTGTTATATTATTGTTAAAAGCTTAGAATAGAATAGATTTTTAGATTTAAAGAATTTATTTTCTCATAAGAACATAAAATAGTTCACTTAAAATGAGATACAGGTTATACTTAAAATTAAAATAAATGAAGTTTTATAAGTAAGACCAGTGCTTGATGATGTATGAATTTACAGATCTTTTACATATTTTTTAAGTTTATTTTTAAACAATTTTAGACTATCACATTCTTTAATTTCGTTCGGTAGATTGTTGTACAGCTGCACTCCCTCAAACAATATCGTTTTTTTTCCATAGTTAGTTCGCATTTTTGGTAGTTTAAGTTTATTATTGTTTCGTAAATTGTGTGACATTGTTTTTTTCGGTATCTGTGTGTTTGTTTGTATTGTGTTAGTTCTGATTTTTTTTATAAGAATGCATAGATATATCAATAGAATAGAATATTTTATTTGCTTATAAACATGGTTACATGTGAAGATCTTAAGCTAGGTTATGTCCTACATGTTTAGCCATCACTATGACATGCAAATATTGTTTTAAAAGCTATTTATTTATATAAAATTATATTAATTATTATTATACTATTTTATTACTATTATATTATTTATTACTATTAATTATTTATTAAGATATTCATTAATTGTGTAAAAGCACTTTTCAGTCAGCCACCATTTTAATTTAGATCTATAATATGGCATTGGCTTTAATTAAAACGTAAAAGTGCCATAAAACAAAGTTAAAACTATAAAGTAACAAGAGAGGCGACACAACCTTACAACGTATCATGAATTCAGTCGGGATTCGGCTTGTTACAGCCGCTGAAAGTTTCAACGCTCCCACAGGGACGCCATGAAAAACAAGAAGGCATGTGACACATAATTACGGTGTTACGATTTAGTTACACTAAAAGATATACGAATACTATTTAAGATATACTAAAATTGCGGTCACAATAGAATTTTTTTAATACACAAAAAAGAAAGAGTTATTTTAAAACTATAAAACATAAAAATAGCCTTTACAACTTTATTTATTTTCCCGACGTATCAATCGAATTGCACCGATGGTGGTTATGGGCTACCTGCCACAAATAAGATCAATATTTAAAAGCCTTTTTAAAAAAAAAAAAATATATTTACTATTAGCGAAAGCTTCAAAGTTTTAATACTGAATACGAGTACCATAACCATAGATTTATTGTTTGTTCCTTAGTAATACACTGTAAATTTTGTAGCACCTAACGAATCAGAACAAGAAAAATTCAACTTTTTATTTGAGTTCTAAAGAAAAAATAAAATTGTGAAATGTTACAATTTTAATAAATTAGTTTCATTTCTGTTTAACATTTGTACGGGTCCTGAGCTGGACAAGTTTGTTTGCACTATCCATTTGGTAAACTTTTCGACTCGGCCAGCCGTGTTTGTGCAGCCATTTTGTACACCAATAAAAGCAATATTATCTTTATATGTATTAGTACTTATAATAGCCATACGACCCCGTCGGGCTAGCTGTTAGCTTTGTTAGCAGCTAACTTTGTTAGTTTAATAGCTGAAATAATTATCTAATAAGCTGTACACCGCACTGTTAGTCACGGTTTTTTTTTTTTTTTTGGCATGAATTTTTTTAATATTCATTTTTCCCACTAGTGGCGCTGCGGTGGGGTTAGCGGAAGCACACCTGAACAAATTAATTTTAATGCAATACTATAGCGGCAGTATAATTAGTACAACATAATTTTATTGAGAAACGGTTCAAGGACAAATTCTTAACGAAGGCAGATTGTTATTATAAAATACTTCTATAAAGCTCTTGTTGTTTCATAAAAAGAAATAGCTAAGCGTGAGTCGCAGGAGCGTACTTAGCGTACTTAGTACAGATTTTTATTTAAGGTAGGTATCCTTATCTTTACACTAGAAGTCGAGCGGGGCTTCGATCCCGTCCTTCTTTTTTAGACACGGCTCAGCCCGTAAACCTTCAGTGCGCGAGTCCGACTCGCATTTGACCGGATTTTTTTTCCTTTTAAGGTAGGAAACCCTGACTAAAAGTAACTTGATAACCTAATCATTTCCATTTTAAAGTCGATCAATAAACCAAATCTCACATCGCATGTAGTGGAATACTGACTTAACTAAAAAAAAACATTTTTTGGACAAAGAAGACCGTGCTTTGAGCACTTATGACGCATAAAATTAACACTAATAATTTATATATTAAATGGATGCTTGTATTTTGAACTTATGGTACACTAGCTTATGCCCGCGACTTCGTTCGCGTGGTTCTTATAGTCGATGTAACTTTTTTATTTATGAACCGATTGCAATGAAACAAAAACTAAATGTTACTTCAAGTTACGCTCAATTGTTGTGTATAAAAGTTATCTACATTGCTTTCGTACTTTATACGTGATGCCCGAACAAATAAACAGACAAACAGACAAAAATTCTTTGAAAAATGCTGGAAATGGGTTCTATTGTTTGTCCTTTAACACCCTGGCTATATTTTTTGGATTTTTTTTATGTACAAAAACGACTTTTCTACAGTTTTATGATGATTTCTATAGACTTCTTCTAGCGACATATTGGCGTAACGGAATCTGTGACCTAGGACTCGTAAAACCTTAGGCTTAACTTCTCACCCCCGTTATATAACGTCTCACGATCCGACCTTGTGTCGCCAATATAAAACATATACCTACATAATATAAGAAAAACATCCGACTTTTATATCCGCAAAGAACTCAACAGTAGAAAGTTAAGTAAATAGTGAATTTTCTTTTGACTAGATGGCGCCGGCAGCGTAATATTGAAGCTCAAATATAGGAACAAAAGAAAATAAAACATATCCCTTTGTTATACCTATCGGCATATTGTGGAGAATAATCTGTGTTATTTTGTTTTGTTAGCAAACAGAAGTTATACCTATTACCTATATGTAATTTTTTATTTGAACAATTAAATATTGACTGGCCTGTTGGTCTAATGGTTAGTGACCCTGACTGCTAAGCCGGAGATCGTGGGTTTGATCCCCACCCAGGAACAAATTTTTGTGTGATTGGCATAAAGGTTTGTTCTGTGTCTGGGTGTAATTTTATCTATAATATGTAAGTATTTACAAAAAAAAATGTATTTAAGTAGTATATCAGTTGTTTAGTACCCATAACACAAGCAAATATAATTGCTTACTTTGGGACTAGATGGCGCTGTGTGAATGTGGTAGAATATTATTATTATTATTTATTCATTTAACTTATTCCGTGTAAAAACTAAGAAAGTGAACTTGAGACTAGGTGGACTTTGTATTCATTCATCACTTCAACCCACAAATGTCTCACTGCTGGCCACGGGTCTCCTCCAAACATTGTGGAGGGAATTTATCCTACTATACCACGCTGGCCAGACGGGTTGGTATAGAATTTGTTTCCAATTTTCCTTTTCTTGCATTGCTCTTGTCTGATATAGGTCGGTTCCTGAGTTGCTTTTCGCGACACCCACGAGTTGATGGGGTAGTGAAATTACATATTCTTAATCCGTCACTACACGGACACACAGATTGGATATTAGTTACTACGTAAGTATGAGCCTAGTCAAAGGAAAAAGTTGAAAGTAAAACAAGTATTTAATTTAAAAAATTTAATAACCCGGCTGCTTAAAATCAACAGAGAACAACGCACTTAAAAGACCGTAAAATTATTGTAATATTTTTATACCTGATTAAATTTAAATACATAACATATGAATATATTTGTAATCTCCATTTGATTCCTTTTATTTTGATACTCTATTCGATAGGTTTGGTTAAAAAAAATAATAGAATTACTTACAATTTGGAACCATTCAATTATTATTATATATAATCTCTTTTTGAATATATGTAATCTCCTTTTGATTCTCTTTATTCTGATACCTAACTCGATAGGTTTGGTTAAAAAAAAAATTGAACTTCTTGCAATTTGGCGTCAAAAGCCTGCCGTTAAGTCTTTTTATTCTTAAAACCTATCTAAGGACACTTGGGTTTTCTAGACGAATCTAACGATACCCTAATTGTCAAAATCCATCCAGCCGTTTGGAAGATTCGTGGGAATAAAGAAATTAACAAACATACAAGATACGCGCGAAAAACAATACCCGTCCCGACAGTCGGGTAATAAATACGAAGCGACTGCCATTTGTCTAAACTCTAAAGAAACAGTTCTTTACACATGAACATATTCTCATTAACAATATCTCATGTTATAAACCTCAACTACATAAACAGGGTAGCCAAACAAACCAAAACTTCAGCTTGGTTGAGTTAGCGAAACAAACATGTTGAATAATTAATTATTTGAAAAGGCAAGCGGGCCAAACTACATATAAACGAGCCAAACGAACCACACGAGGCAAACAGAGGTCAAACGGTCATACATAAGGATCCTTTGTCTAGCCATTGAAAACATCGCGTACCTACGTATATCTGTTTGCTTTTCCTCTGTCGAATAATCACCTTTCATTAAATTATTTACAATTCTTTGTCCGTATAACTAAGTTTAATTATATTATTGGACAATAAAATACGAGTAGATAATATATATCTCGGATTTTAAAGCTATTCTTGTTTGGCTCTAAAAATCTTTATTATTTAAGGAATTTTAACTTTGTGGATCTTATCTCACCAGTAAAACATTAACTTTTTAACTTTCATGTTGTACAGGGACGGACCGTGAGTTTGTGGGGCCCTGGGCTGGTACTACTCGGGGACCCCTAGGGGGCCTGTCCATATTATCAATTAACTGTCAGTAAAAAAAAGCCGGCCACGTGTAAACTATTTAATTTAAAAAAGTAATATATAATTTAAAAATTTTATACTAATATTATAAAGCTGTAGAATTTGTTTGTTTGAACGCTAGGATCTCAGGAACTACTGGTTTGATTTGAAAAATTATTTTGGTGTCGGATAGCCCATTTATCGATAAGGTTACAGGCTATATAACATCACAGCCAGAGCAATGGCCAAATAAAGAACGACGGGAGCTAAGCCCCGCGTGACTTCTAGTATTTTATAAATTTAACCATTTTTTTTAATTCACCATGTTTTCAATTGGGACTGGGGCCCCTTATATCCAGGGGCCTCGCACTGCAGAGCTAGAGCCCTTACATAGATCCGGCCCTGGTGTTGTATACCAATGGTATTAGAAATATGAAAGGGGAATTAACGTTTTTACATACATTATTTAGCTCGAAATTATTTTACCGGCCGTAGTCACTCACTAATTGATGAAGCCAGTCAAATAGCACTTCAGCAGTGCATTATAGTACTCTGCTTACAACAGTGCTTATGTCTCCCGTTATCATAAATAATTCTCTAAATAATTCTCTGATAAAACACCAGAATTCAACATTATGACATTACTCGCTCAGACCACGTAAAATATTAGTCGGTGTGTTCGTGAATCGTGGCTGTCATGTCATTCACATTTGTACATTCATTCGTATGTGAATGACAGCAACGAACATATTTACGAGAAATTTTTCCTTCTTAGTTTTGATGTTTATTTTTTGATTATGATTTTTTACTTTTTGTTCACTGATTGTTATGAAATTATCGCGTTACTTGCTTGAATAGTTTTGAGTTCATCGCGTACATACGAAGCGGAGGACTTTGTCTTATACTAGGTATCATAGATAATATGTAGAAACCGAAAGAATCTTTTGTACCAATTTCCAAACTTCCAGTTGCTATCAAGAATTTCTTGAAAGAACAAATGAACAACTAATTCGGCCCTAACCCTAAAATTTGAACCTGCGTTTGTAAAATCAGTCTTATTTAATACATGGTACAATTGCTTTTGAAAAACATTACTTCTAAAGCAATAAAACTTTTGACGTTTACACCTCACGATAGCGAAACAATTGTGTGATAATTGATTGCTTTTGATCGCTGAGTATACGTCTTGGGTTTTTTATAAGTTAATGATAATGTTATACGTGTCATCGATATTCATATTGTGTTACTAAATATTCCGAGTGGAGCCATAAGAAGAAACTAGTTTTATACTAGTTAAATAAGACAAAAACAAAGATTCTCTCACTTCCCATTTCATCTCTCGTTACACCAAAGATATCAGGTAACTAAGTGAACACAAAAAAATAAAACGTTATCCCAATTTCGTCCTAATGTACAGACCCAGAAATTTTTCCATCTCATTACATAATATCCTGTATTTACTTGATATTTTCCCTTATAAATTTATCAAATTATGAAGCCAAGTCAACCAAAAAACAACTCAATTATCTTCAATATGAAGTCACCGATTGTTTGTCAAATAGAATATTGCTTGGACCCTTCTTACGGAGCTATGCGCTTATTGCCGACTTGTTAGATGGTGACCCAATATCCCGGGGATTCAATAAACTGACTGCCTGGAAGTATTATCGAGATATTTATTGAAAAGCATGAAATTGAATGCATGTTTTGTATATAAATTTAACTGTTCGTGTCTTCTGAAGCTACGCCGTAAATAGTCAGTGTTATCATCACACAGAAACACATCTATACTTTAATATTATTAAGCTGTAGACTTTGTTTAATTGTGTAGTTGTTTGGTTGTACGCGATAATCTCAGGAAGTACTGGTTTAATTTGAAAAATTCTTTTAGTGTTGGATAGCCCATTGATTGAGGCAGGATATATGCTTTAGATAACATTACGCTACCAATAGGAGCGTATCGTTTTCATTTTTACTTTTAAATTATTTTTGTTTAATGTTGTAAATTAATATTCATGGATATGAATGTAATGTGTAATGTCGTACACTCTCCCATATATACTAAAGCAATTCAAGCATATCCAGACACAATAGCTGGTGTCGTGTGGTGCACACTACTGAATAATTCATGAGGTACGTAACCCTGGCCGCACATTGCGATATAGCCTCCCGTTTTATGACTTATATACTTTACATATTATATATTGATGTCTCTCATATGCAGCCGGGTTTTTATTACTTTGAGATATAATTTATATATAGGATAGGATAGTAAAAGTTTAAATTACTTTTTTTTTTACTATGTTTTCGTCTGATATGCTTGCATGTCAGCATAACTAGGATGGAACGTCCAGGTAACTACCCTCTCACAGAATATCAGTGCTAAGTAGCAGTATATTATAAATACTAGAAGTAGCGCGGGACTTTGCTCCCGTCGTTCTTTATTGGATACTGCTCAGCTCCTATTAGCCGTAGCGTGATATAGCCTATAAATATGATCAGTATACGAATTTGACTTGTCGATAGATTAGATAAATAGAATCGGTTGCCACTTGTTTAGAGGGGCAGATTAGTACATTGATGACATGTCGATAACTTAACTTATGTCAGAGATGTGTTCAAATGTATTGAAGTGACATTTAAATATTTTGAATAGAATCATCGATTTGCTAATTGTCTAGGGGGGCTGGTCAGTTTAGCTGACTACTTGCCTGATATGAATGCCAGAAGCATAAAATTTATTATCAACATCCACATAATCAGCATCATCATCATTTCAACCCATAAAGTTCCCCCTGCTGGGCAGCTGCCTGCTGGTCTCCTCCAAATAATGTGGAGGGAATTTAGCCTACTATACCACGCTGTCCAGACGGGTTTGTTTGGAATTTTCCTTTTCTTGCAGTGCTCTTTTCTACATATATACCTAAGGTTGCTCCCTTAGTCGCCTTTTACGACATAGTAGTGACATTATGTATTCTTAATCCGTCACTACACAGAAAACAACTTCCACATATATGTAGTGTTTGTTTATTTGTAGCAAATATGTTAATGAATACAATAGTTTTTAATATGACTTCATTTTATTTCTTACCAAGCACAACTGCAAAAGAGCTGTCACCTCGTGGCTAAAGTCGCTTGGGTACGACGAAACTGAGCTGCTGTTACATATAGTCGCATAATATCTACCCAGCATTTAATCTATCTGTTTGTATCTTATATTTATTCCATATACACTCTTTACTATATTCATATTCCTACATATTTCCATTAATAGACTGTACATAATTAAATTATAACATCATCTTATCATTTCTGATCTCAAGACTTGGCTTCGTAGGGTAAACAAATCATTTCACTCACACACACTCACACACACACATACACACACACATATATATCTTTACCCACTCACGCATTCTACAATCATGTCGTATAACGAACAGACATACTAGCTCCATTCACACATATTCCACCTATCCAGAGCACGGAGAGGCTGGTGATCTGTAATACAGGACCTCCTAGTACAGAGACCAGTCTCTCACACAGACTACACATTCGCTAACTTCTATTATGGACCCGTTGTTTGTTATCTTAAACATTTCATGTACTGTGTGAGAGAACAAATAAAAGTATTTTGTATTGTATTGTATTGTATTGTATTTTGGCTGTTTGCCTCAATTATTCTTCTAGGAAATTTACCGAAGTTATTATTAGATGTAGAGACCTAATCACAATTTAATATGAGTTGTGTTTCTCAGTTCTGTGTAATGGAATGACCTATTTTCATGAATATACTTGATTATACGTCGTATATTATGGGTGTGGGTCACATACATGGGATTACACTATTTGTTATTACATCCTTCGTCAAGATTGTTTAGGATTTGTGTATAAATATTAACGATGTTAATTCGCTTTATGCGTCGTGCTACGAAATTTTGTTAGTCCAAATGGAAGCCATCTGGGTGAATTCCATCACTGAAGGATCTCAAAAATAATAAATTAAAATTAATTGAAGTTTTTATTTGTTACAGAACAAGCAAAATGATTGATCCGAGCTCATCTGAAGAAGATAGCGATGACGAACACAAGAAACAGCCTTCCAAACTACCTGGTAGGATTGTGTAGTATAGTTTAATTAATTTTCTTCTTTTAATAATGGCGAATCAAATGAGACTTATTTTATGACATCAATGTAGAGCATTAAAATACAAGCAAACGTAATAATAATCCACGGCTTGATTTTAATTCTACATAAATTTTAATGACATCAGGACTTTTAAACTGTCAGCAACATCATTATCTGAAGGGCTTTCCGGTTCCGCTAACTGTATTTTAACTATAGGTAACTTAACAACATTTCTTTCACAAAACTTCCCTACTTAAATTTAACGCCCCCATCAAAACTTTGGATTTCTGAACCTTTCAATTTGTAAAGTTGTTCTAAACTTTTAACAACAGTGGCGCCACCTGGTTCTTTGGCCAGTAGTAGACCATCAGTGCGAGGGAAGCCTGAACTGCCACGAGGGTCAACAGCCGGTCTACCAGGTATTTAAAAAAAAAATTAACATATTTACTACACTCAGTAGGTACTATATAATAAATGTCATTGATTGATATTAGTATAGAGGTAGTATTATAAATTTTGCGTCATTCAGATTTAATCTTCCAAATTGCTTATATTTCAATTTACTTTTATAACTTCACTGAAAATAAAATTATTATAATATTTTTATTTATCCTTTTGAACGGTATGAAGTCTTTAATTGAACTTAAGCCTGAACTAAAATAGCGCAACAAAGTAAGCAATAATATTTTAATAGATTTTCTTCGACTCACTGCAGTGCAAGAAATTAATTCACATCAACATCTGTGTCAATTCTTAGAATTTCTCAGCGTAGGTGTGACCTCAAGCTAGAAGGATGCTATATATTTTTATTAATTATTGTATCATCTATAGGTGCAAGTCCACTAACAACAGCACCTCTGGCAGCTCCCTTACACCCCGCAACGAGACAACGAGAAGCCGCGGCCCTAGCACCACCCCCTCATGCGTACGTATTCATAGCCATCATAAATATTACTGTCTCACATCCATTTCCACTCACAACACATTGTAGACGTTTGACACTTTAGAAGTAGTAAACCTTGAACCCTTCCTTTACCCTTACCTTAGAACAGGGCCGGATTTAGAAGTGTGGAGGCCCTGGGGCAACTACGACGGGGTGGAAGCCCCTAAATTAATTTCCGAATAAAAACTTAAAATCAAAATCGTTTATTGCGAATGTATTTGTTCTAACAATTTTAAACGATCTTTTATATGCCATCATCTGGCACAATATATTTGCTTTTATATTTATCTATAATATGTATGTATTTACAAAAAAAAAATGTATGTAAGTAGTATATCAGTTGTTTAGTACCCATAACACAAGCAAATATAATTGCTTACTTTGGGACTAGATGGCACTGTGTGAATGTGGTAGAATATTATTATTATATATATTATTATTAGGTGTTTATCAGTTAAAATGCGAAAAAATGTCTGTTTTAATATTCACGTCAGCGTGTCGGTTTTTTTTTTCTCTTTTGTGGCCCCGGGGTCATCGCCCCGCCTGCCCTGCCTTAAATCCGGCCCTGCCTTAGTACTTCAGTATACTTAGTAAATCAATAAAATGTATTGATATATTTAAATATGCAGTATTTGTAAGCGATCAACAAATCTTTTAGTACCTTCGACTTTGCGTCGAGTTTTTATTAGATCGAAATAGAGCTAATAGTTTGTAGTATCAAGCATAACCATTAGTCTAAATACACTGTTCTATAATATTTCAAATGTTTCTATAGCCACGCTATGGATTTGAACAGAAACCTCAGGAATATTATTCATAACACGAACAGTGTGTAAAGACCAGATTCACTTACATTGACGACTTAATGCTATAGATCGTGTAGATCTTTCTTGCGCAGGACGTCTACGGGCAGTGCGAGCTCCGGGGAGGCGCCGGCTCCATCACCAAGTCCATCTGGTGCCAGCCATTCTGACAAGGACCAAGACCCTCAGGTAACAAAAATAAGAACAATTTAATCTAGATATTCTATTTAATTACTTCTGACTACTTAACTATATTAAAAAAGTTAATATTACAATAAAGAAAATATGATGAAAAACTACTCGATTTACTTATAAATAGTTATGCAAAACAGATTGTGTGCTACACGGAAAGAGCTAAGTGTGCCAATTTATTGTTATAGTTCAATAACCTTCCTAACCTTTAAATAAAAGTTAAGCTTGCGTTTCTATCGTAGGAAAAAATTGAAAAGTTAGAAGAAGACAAGAAACGACGACTCCAGCTTTATGTGTTTGTATCTCGGTGTATTGCACATCCATTTAACGCGAAACAACCCACCGACATGACAAGAAGACACACAAAGCTGACTCCTCATCAACTAGAAACTATACAGGCCCGGTTTCAGGTATTTATCTTATTGATTAACTTGATGAACTTGGGTATGAGTATATACCATATATATATATACGTAATATATGTATGCAAACTTACAAGAGTGGGAGTACATTGACGAATTAAGCACCATGTATGTTATTAAAAATGCAAATTCTAACTCTTTTATTTATTAAATAGGTTAGTAGGTAATGTAATAGAATAATTCTATATGATTTTAGTTTCAATAAATAGTCATACATTGCAAATATTTATACCTACTACTATTACTAACTAACTAATATTACTAACTTCTATATTGCCAAATTATATTATTATCATTTAATATTTTTGATTCTACTCAGGCTTTCCTCAAAGGTGAAACCCAAATATTGGCAGACGAAGCGTTTCAGAACGCAGTCCAATCATACCATGACGTGTTTTTGAAGTCTGAGCGAGTAGAACAGATGGTAAAATCCGGAGCCTGTTCCCATCATGACTTTCGAGAAGTATTCAGGAATAACATCGAGAAGAGAGTCAGGTTTGGAATGTTAGAATTTTAGATGATGGAATTCTATGTCATCATCATTGACGTCCTGGTCATCTGTGTGTGGATACTGCATGACTAACCTGCCTTGACCTGCATGATTATTCTCCTTTGTATATTTTCATTACGACAATAAGTCTCCCTGCTGTCTTGCTCGTGACCCGTGTGTGTCAAATGGAATTTCACTTAAAAATATTTGTAAATTTGCCACCTCCTTCGTCCCCAAACATATTCATGCAGTTTTATTTAATCCTGATTAAAATAAAAGCTGGTATTACGAGAAACGTTTCTTACAGGTCTCTTCCTGAAATAGATGGATTAAGCAAAGAAACAGTGTTATCATCATGGTTAGCCAAGTTCGACTGTATTATGAAAGGCACAGGTGAGAAAATTGTTAAATATAAAAAATCAAGTGTGGTGTTTGTTGAGAAGGGCGAACTTAATATTGTTATGATTGATGAAATGCATGTTTTGTGTTCAATAAATCATGTAGTTGACAATATCTGGAGTAATATAATTAAATCGATTCTTTTAATATTACAGAAGGCAGAATAATTAGAACAAACATATCTCACGACAAAGTAAGACTACGTATATATTATTTAATAGTCTTTACGGGTCGTTAATATTTACTTGCAAAGCAATTCTCA
Source organism: Laspeyria flexula (assembly GCA_905147015.1). Classification (NCBI taxonomy): domain Eukaryota; kingdom Metazoa; phylum Arthropoda; class Insecta; order Lepidoptera; family Erebidae; genus Laspeyria; species Laspeyria flexula. The sequence continues at coordinate 2,751,329 of LR989974.1, forward strand.
TGACAAATGTTCGCTTTTCTCAAAGGTGAAATTAAGTTGACGAAAATGAATTTCTTCTGCCATATTTCTTTATTTTAAATAATTTATACCTTATGTTATTTTGTATAAAGTTCAAGTCTAAGATATTAAAAATTTAATTAACAGAATCGTACATTCAATTATATAGGCACAAAAAGATATGCTTTTGAAAACATACGAGAGTTAAGTGGAGACATAAGAATTAAAAAAATAACTATACTCGTAATGGTGAACGAACCAAATGTAAAATTTGATACCAAAATCATTCAATCCATAAAGAAATAGGTGCGCAGTTGATGCGAAATGAATTTATTTAGTAACTTCTGATTCAGATTTAACCAAAACTTTTTTGTGAAGAAATTTCTTCTCGTTGACTTCTCGTTTGATGGGAAGGCTCGAGCATGACGCCATGTATGACGCATCAAATATTGATGTGCTTGAGTATGCAATGTGCCTATGAATGTTTGTTAAACACTTGTGTCTACGGAAGCCCGCCAGCGTTATTAATAAATTGGTTGATGATAACAAATATGTGAAAATACAATTTTAGAAACGTTAGAAAGATTTTATTTTGCACATCAAGTGCATCCCCATCTCATTATAAACTTGCTATTGAAAAGAAATATGAATAAAAAATGACTTGGTAATCATCATCTCTACCTATAAACGGTCCACTACTGGGCGCGGGTCTCCTGAATGACTTGATAATGTTAAAAAGAAAAGTAAATATATGTACATGAAATGAAATTTTTAAACGTTACATCAAGAAGGCATACAAAAAATAGTTTTTGCATTATAAAATGCATTATAAAAGAAATATTTTCTCTAATCAAGGAAGACATTGGCTTTCAAAATTGTTTGATTTCTAACATCGAAAGGCTCCGTAGACACAGGAGGAAATATGTGTGCTAATCGGTAGTGTTTATGTTATCCGTGTCTTTCTTTCATATTATAGTTAATTTTCTTTTCCCTTCCATTAAAACCTAATATGTGTGTACATTTATTTAGTGTTACGTAATTATCTGTATTATTATCGGAATTCTGTATTATATCTACATTAGGTGGATACGTTCAATAAAATATCAAAATAATGAGAATGTACAAATTTTCAGACAGGTATTCTATTAATTAGAGAATTTTGCAAAGAGATTGTATAATTAATTTTTAATGGTTGGTCCTTGTCTTCATACATTTTGGTTTATTTTAATATAACAAACAAGGAACAGCCATTGAGTTAGTTGAACTGGATGCTGATGTCTGTTTAGGTATCGTAGTGTGTAAATGTCATTGTATAAGTACACTTATGACGCATTTTCAAATCATCTCTTTTTTGTAAAACTGTTATTATTAGAAAAATATTGTGTTAAGATTGTTTAATATCATCATGAGTGTACTTATTTGGCTCGCTATTCGAGCTATGAGTTTGAAAACGTCGGTCCTTACTAAATGTACCTGAAAATGTGTGTGCCTGTGTCTGTTTCACTGTCTGTGTTCTCTCCCTTTTTCTCACGACATGTCTCTCTCACACATCCTGAGCAGGAATAACAGGTATCACTCGACAAAATTCTCTTTTATTTTTCTCCTTCTTTTTCATATTTTCGCTTCCGTCTCGTGCTATTGCTTAAATTATGTATCAGTTGTTACGTCTAAGATTTCTATGTTTACAGTATCGAACACTTTAGTTATGTAACATAAAACTTTATTCAGATTTCAAGCTTTTAAAGTAATTGTAACTTCGATTGGCTTAATCATAGAAATATTATTAAAACATTTAATTTTCAGTTTTTATTTCATTTTAAGATACTGTTCCATTTATTTAACACCATTATTAGGAAGAAATTTTCAATTTAATCAATAATTTCTTTATTTCCATTATTACACTGTTTACAATTCAACTTTACAGTGACACGTGATTCTATAATATTACACATAAGCATATTTTGTATTTCATCAGTTAAAGGTTTGAGGACTAAGAGGTAAGTTGAATATATAAGAGCACTGCATGTTTGTGAAAAGTCACTTATTTTAGCTTTTCGTGTAATAAACACCGTCACTGTTATATTAAGTTATTTTGTAAGTTTTTATTAAATTTATATAGTTAAGTTTAACTGAATAAATTATGAAATCTCTATTTCAGAGTATCCGTTTATTTTTTTCAAAAGTCCTATTTACTTTTAAAAATAATGTAGATATTGTATTTTTTTTATTATTATTATGACTAAACAATATATAACTATTATATGAATAAGTACGTTTTACGAAACACTTTGTTTTATAAAATCACTACTTGCCTAAATTAAAACTAAATGCAAATTAATATTGAATGCAGTTGCTGTCTGCTGTTTTAAATGTTGATGCTTGTTCAGGCATTCCCGGAGATGATGAATCGAAGAGGCCGTCGCGGGCACAACAACAGAGTCTGAATGCCGAATGCATCCTTAGCAAAGAGCAGCTCTACGATATGTTTCAGCAAATACTTGGAGTCAAAAAGTTCGAACACCAATTGCTTTTCAATGCTCTTCTTGTAAGTAAAAATAAAACACGTTTCAATATTCATATTTTAATTCAAAAATTCATTTAACCGCCTTACAGGGTTTTGTGTCTGTGTTCCAAAATATTTACATATATCAAAGGTAAGTCATACATACACGAGTGTCACATTAAAAATAATGATCGCAAAATCATAATAAGTAAATTATTTATAAATATTTTTCCAGGGAATCCAACTTAAATCTCGATTTAAGCTTGACTGAAGATGTACCTGCCTATAAACTTAATAGAATGATTTATATCTCTTATTTGCTATTACCCGACGTCTACAGAATTAGTATTCTATTAGGCCTCTTTACTTATTCCACATCAAAGCCTCGTATTTGCCTTTTGCGATCAGAAAATTAATTAAGAGCAACACAGACTTCAAACGCATAATTAAATTGAGTGAATTGTGGGAATTAACTTTAGTTTAACTACAATATTAATTCATTCTAGTTGATGAAGACAATCATAATATTTTGGTTGTTAATTTAAAGACTTTAATTTGCTGCACAAGAATATCAAATTGAATCTACAAGCAGTAAAATTGTGTTAAACAATTTTAATAAGATGAAAAATATGCTCTTTCCCCCAGTTGGATTCAGCCGACGAACAGGCTGCAGCCATTAGAAGAGAATTGGATGGAAGGATGCAGAAAGTCAATGAGATGGAAAGGGTAAAATGTCAACTAAATTATTGCAAGCTTTTTTATTAATCTATGAAATAATTATAATTTTATAAATTTTCAGAACCGAAAGCTGATGCCGAAGTTCGTTCTGAAAGAGATGGAGTCTCTGTACATCGAAGAGTTGAAGTCTTCCATCAACCTGCTGATGGCCAACTTGGAGTCTCTCCCCGTGTCCAAGGGTGGAGCTGACTCCAAATACGGCCTCCATAAAATCAAGCGGTATAATCACAGGTCAGTGTTTCTTAAAATGTAAACTGAAATAATAAATAAAAGTTGGTAAACTACAAAAGGACTTTTTCACACGTTGACAACTTCATTGGTTCCTTTCAAACATGTTTATAATTAACGATCACGAAGTTACCTGATCGTTCAATTTATTTCATTCTTTAATTTAGTAAGTAACTAGTATCCCTATGTGTGAAAAGGTAGCATGTCACCCCAAAAAGTAATTACGTTTGCAATTTAATCCAAAGCCTAAAATTGATTATACAATAGATATTTTGTTTACGTGGACGACCTACTTATTTATATTAATCTTTAACAGCACTATAAACGTATATTACTTTTGAAAACAATCACAACTTTATTTATGAATGTGTATGTATTGAAGTCAATGTTTTGAAAGCATGGCTTCATTTGTAATATTAACTTTGAGACAAATTTGAAGCATTCATTATAAGTCTTGTATCATTAGAAGTTGCATTTTGTAAGCGCACTCTAGCGAAATTTGATTGTTGGGTAAACACTTCGAAGGTGTCTGAAAAAAATGAAACTGACTCTAATGATAACATGACTTGTGATTGCTTATATATTGTAATTTTAAAAGATGTCAATAATAGAATCATTGTAAATGTTTTAAACGTTTCTATGGATGTTATTTCATGCTGTCTATATTATGTGTGGTCAATGTATGCTTTTGATTGATCAAAGATAAGTATGCTAATGTATAATAATATGATATACTATGAATGGTGGAAGGCGCCTCTTTGGCATTTGAAAATTCAGTAACAAATTTCTCGATGTCTAGTGAATAATGTTTCAATGAGACTACTATATAAAAACCTTTCTTAATTAATACTTTATTTTTGATCTTTCAAACCTGGATGTTTATTGAATCGGAGCCGTTTAAATAAAGAATACTTAAGTGTTCATTTTAAATGCAAAAACAATATTATTGTTTACGAATAACAATAACATTTTTGCGCGTAATACTAATCACATAATATTATTTTCGCATTTAAGCCGAACCTCAATGATGTATTTAAATACATCATAAGATCATGTTATCTAAATTAACATTCTCGTATTAAAATATTGTCTTACATCTTTATCACCGTTAGAAAGTTTGATTTTAACTGACAATTTCATTCTGGATGCAACGTTTATATTCTTACCAACTCCTAAATTATATAAGTTCTCTAGAATAGTTCCAATATCAACTCGTTTCATATTTGACATTTACTTCACTGATTTGTGATGATTTAAAAAATAATTCTATAATTGTATACCTATATAATCCAATTATGCAAGTAAATGTTGAATAGAAGCTTAACTATTCTCCAAATTAAATTTACTCCATCTCACTCCCCCACGTTTAGAAAACAGTTTTTAAAAAATCTCCGTTAGACGTTCATCCAGACACTCATTGTTTCTACTTGTTCATTTCTATTTGGTTTTTTCTGTCCCTGGCACATAACTGGACGGTAATAATAAAGGAAGTACAAGTAATGAGTACAGAATTGATAATTTTAAGCACGTGTCTTGTGTAGCAGGACCCCAACACAATCCCAACTTCAATAACAAAGTTTGCAATTCTAATGTTGTCATGGGGACCACTGTAGCTACGTAAAAGTATACTAGTGTAGAGCTTACTGCTAAAACTTTCATAGAAAATGAAACTTGTGGTCCATAAAAGAAATAAATGAAACATTTATATTCGATGACAACAATGGATATATTGTCGCTTCCACGACACCGCCAGAGTCAATAACTAAGCTTCTAGTTGATTAATATGTAGATAAAGTTTTTATAATAATTCTAGTCGAATAGCTACAGTAACATCTAAGCGACAGCTTAACATTAAAGTGTAGATACTATACCCCAACTGTAAAATATAATTAACTAGTATTAGTAAGCTAATAATAAAACCCACTGCTTAAATTTTTTTGTTCCACATTTTCTTATTTATTTTTTATCCTAATTATAACAATATCAATAGTTTACTTAATAATACAATGAAATACGCTTCAAGCTTTGTTAGGGCTTTGCTTTCTTATTTATACATTTACATTATAAATACATTTTTATTACACCGTTCGTTTTAAGAAGGTACAGTCATTGTCGAATTAAAAAAGTATACAAATGCAAGCTTTCCTGATTAGCACCATCCGCTTATCTTTATAACTGTCACCTTCATTTAAATTACTTTTGACTGGACCTTCTACCTTGTTAATGTGCAATTTCTTTTGGACATTGACAATAACCACCATTTTATCAGTACCTTACATATTTATGTTAGATAATGTGTCTCTACATATTTGTAATGTTCCCCTTTCGTATGCTTAATCATTCTTGGTATCGGTGATGGGTTTACATATGTATGCCACCATGCATTCCTACGGGCTTTTGAATGTAACGATCGCTTCATCAACCCCTTTAACTGTGAATATATCATTCCTAACTTCCAACTCATGTAACTTATAAATAACTTCACTGTCCTGGTATAATTTGATTAAATGGTGTGGGATATATTATTTTTATATTGATTATTTGGTGGTGGTATTTTGTAATGGTTGTTTAATGGTGATTAGATCGAATGCCGGACCGGATCCGAGTCCAAGGTTGAGTAAGCAGCTGTGTTTCAGATCGCAAGGCTCTCTAGCGAACAAGCTGACGGGCGAGGGTGATGGAGGTGACGTCGACACGCAACTTACGAAAATGGATGTAGTGCTTACATTCCAAATTGAGGTAACGTTAGGATGTGAAGTGAAACACTTATAATATAAAGTGAAAATACTACGTTATTCTTTTCAACAATTGATATTTAATTACATTAGATCTGAAATCCGAAAATAACCGGTGGAGTGGTATTCAAAGGTAGACAATTAAAGTTTAATCAAAATCATTTCATTGCAATGTTCAACACATTCTAGGTGGTTGTGATGGAGGTGAAAGGTCTCAAGTCTTTAGCACCAAATAGAATAGTTTATTGTACTATGGAGGTCGAGGGTGGAGATAAGCTTCAGACTGATCAAGCAGAAGCCTCTAAACCTATGTAAGTTGGTTTAAATAATACCTTTTTTAAACTGAGTTATATTCATGAAATATAGTATGATTTTGGACAACATTTTGTCAATTAATTTCGAAAGATCAAAAGACTTTATATTGTTTTTATCCTTGCTAAAACAGATTGCATTCCTGTTCCTAAATTTTTTGAACTTATTATATTCGCAGTGACTTGATTAAATTTTCAAATCATTATTTGCAAACAGGTGGGATACTCAAGGCGATTTCAGTACAACGCAGCCTCTGCCTGCTGTCAAAGTAAAATTGTACACTGAGAATCCAGGAGTACTGGCCCTCGAAGACAAAGAACTAGGGAAGGTAGTGTTAAGGCCGACACCTCTATCTAGTAAGGTATGTACAACTTTGGTTTGGGTTAAAGTTTCGAAATACGTCGCCATTTTAAGGGGTTGTGAGTGGTTGGGGCAGGGGGAGGGGACGGTTCCCCCCTTCAGCATTTCCACCCGCCAAAAAAACTTGGATTCCTAAAAAAAAATAAAAAACAGAACCTCAATATGGAGATCTGTCACAAAAAAAATTATATATAAAAACTGGCTTCAATTATGAGTCGACGGAGCTTCGCTGCGCTGCGCTCCCGCCTTAGCCATCTAACCGAACCCAATGAAGTCGGATTGTGCCAACTCGGAGTAATACATTGCTATTAATTACTTAAATTTGACATTAGCTGTCAATATCATCCATCGAAAATGGCGGGTTGCGTTTCGTATCACGTTTTTCACATAAAACCTAAACATTGCATTTGAAAAACTGTGCTAAAGCATAAAAATTACGTTCCGTTTTGCATAATTGCAATAGTATTTAATAATTTTTGGAAATTGTTTAAAAATATTTAGACGCAACTCTGGCAGCCAAAATTACTTTGGATCCCTCCAAAGTAATTTTGGCTAAAAGACTTACTCCCTTAAGTCCCCTAAACCACCAATACCCTCAAATTTAGGCGACTCGTTTTAAAATCCAACCCTTTGTTTGAAATGAAAATTCATAATTAACATTCTCAATTATTCTATAGTGTCACTTGAACTTTAAAGTAAGTTTGAAGTTAAGCATACTTAAACAATAATTATGATAGTGGCCAAAAACAAATGTAAAATACATCTATAAGCTTCAAAGAAAAAAATTGGTAAATAGTAAATACACTTTCAATGCAAATTTTCTTATTATCTGCCACTTTTTTCATACAAGTACAATCTACAATAGAATATATTTCAATGAGATGACTAATATCAAGTACTTTATACATATACATATTAAAAATAACGATTTTTTCAAAATATCACTATTTCCTTATCATTCAGTTTTAATTATTGAGGATAGAAGGGTTTCGGAAATTTATTTATCTGCCTACGAGGATAGGAATAGATCATCGAGATAAATTCAAATAACAAAGAATTTTCTGGTTTGATAAACTTGGTGTTATGATGCTTTATTGCAGGTCCCTGAGTGGCATCGTATGACAGTGGCTAAAAATTTACCAGACCAAGACCTGAGAATCAAAATTGCTTGTCGAATGGACAAGCCTTTAAACATGAAACATTGTGGGTAAGTAATCAGCTAATCCATGTAACATAATTATGCCGCATTTCAGTTAACTACTTGTTTAAATATTTCTCGGCCAGTGATTACCATATGAAAAACAATTACTAAGTACTTTACATTAATATATTATTTATTAAGAAGTGTATTAACACTTCTTTCGTATTATTCGTCATAACTTATAAAATATTTTTTCTCAAAATCGGATCTACATACCTTATGTAAATATTTATGAAAACTTTCCATTACAGATACCTTCACGTTATCGGTAAAAACGTATGGAGAAAATGGAAACGTCGATACATGGTGCTAGTACAAGTCAGCCAATACACATTCGCTCTATGTTCTTACAAAGACAAAAAGTCGGAACCAGCAGAGATGATGCAATTAGATGGATTCACTGTCGACTACATCGAGCTGGCAAGCGGTACAGTACTCATTTTGTGACACTTGTTATATTTCAAAAGGCTTTCTATGACGATAAAGATAATGACCAAAAACTACAGTAAATACTACGTAATTTTGAAATAGATGCATTTTATCAAATTTTAATTACTTAAGCACATTTAAACTTTCAAACAATAGTCAAAAATAAATTGGTTGAGATAAGTTTGAGTGCTACTTTGGTGTTAATAAATACCTACCTAACGAGGTTTTATAAATATTACTAGGTACGTTGTTAGCTATTTGAAAGTTCCTCCCTAAAATGCAAGCTTCGCAGTTTCCTAAAATATTTGTTTTGTATTACAGCTCAGTTGATTGTTGGACAAGGTAAGCCAAACAACAAGAAAATAGGTAATGAACTTTTTTACATATTTAATTTTTTTGATCCCTAATTTTAAAGCTTATAAATTTAATAATTTGGAATTGATCTAGTATATCCATCTTTTTAAATCACTTTTAAAAATAAGAAAGACAGAATAACTAAAATAATTATGATAAATATTATTGTAGAATTGGAAGGAGCTAAGTACTTCATGAATGCAGTAAGAGATGGAGAGTCAGTACTAATGGGGGTAACGGATGAGAATGAATGCCATTTGTGGGTGATGGCACTATACAGAGCTACAGGACAGAGTCATAAACCTGCACCACCTACTACATCGGATACACATCATAAAATTATGGGCGGTGAGTTAAATCTCATAAATAGAGACTTGATTCTATATTCTTTATTATCGCTACTTAGTTCTACCATTACATGGTAGTCCAAAACCTTGCCACCAATAAAGCCTTTTGTTAGTCTTCCAAATCTAATCTATCAATCAGTCAAATTTAAAGTCATCATAAATAAATTACTATTAAATGGTATAGGTTCTCCAAACTTTTGACAATAGATTGAAAAGTTTTGTATTGTTTGGACATATAACAGATGCAGACAAAGCTCGCAAACATGGCATGGAGGACTACATTCAGGCTGATCCGTGTCAGTTTGATCATCACCAATTATTCTGTACGCTCCAGTCTCTAACACTGAAGTATAGATTGCAGGATCCTTATTGTTCATTGGTAAGAATCTATGTACATATACAAAGAGAACTTGAAAATATGAAACGCGATTTTTCATTGAATTATGTTGAGGAAATAATTGCTAGAGAGCTGAGTAGGAAATGTTACAATTCGCAAAGTAATTTTCACTGATGAAAGATTACAATAATGTTCCTTCTGAACCTACTCCATTTCAATATTAAATGTTGAAAGTAAAACAATTATAAATTTACAGGTAGATTCCTTGTATTGTTTTATAAATATAGGGCATTTAAAGAGCTCAGATTTTGGAGCAATCACCGCCGTTCTCTTTTGAATGCTTGATAGGAATCTGAATTTCCTTGTCGTTAATATATATTATAATGTTACTTTATCAATTTATTTCTTTATTCATGGACACATATCCTCACTCCTATTTTCAGGGTTGGTTCTCCCCTGGTCAAGTGTTCGTACTAGACGAGTACTGCGCTAGGTACGGCGTGCGAGGTTGTTTCCGCCACCTCTGCTATTTGTCAGACCTACTCGACGTGGCTGAGAGCGGGGCACAAACTGTGGACCCTACCCTCGAGCATTATTCCTTCGCCTTCTGCGCCAGCCATGTCCACGGGAACAGGTGAGTAGAGATATCATACTTTGTAAATAGTATAGTGATAATGGAAGGTGAGACTACTGAAGTCGATAAACTAAAAAAATCTTAAGAAATTTTTGTAGCTTTTAACTAAATATCCACCTAATTATGTAATATATAAAATACGTATAACAAATTATTTAACTAAAAATATGAAGTATAAATTCTGAAATAAAATCAATGCAATACTTGTACATTAGTAGAATTGATATATAATATATTTACGTATATCATAGCACTGAGTATGTCGGTGTAATTGCACTTGTAAATTGTAACATGTTGGTATTGAATGTAAATGTTAGATTTGGTGTCCCACAAGGAGATGTCCTAGGTCTGCAACTGTGTGTATATGTGATTTAGTGGTAATAAATTGATATATATAGACTTGAAGCTGTATTTGACACAATTATATTACAATACAATACAATAAATAAAAAAAAACATTTGTTTTGGTAATTATTAAACTGGATAAAACGATAGTTTGATATTAGTAAAAACAAATCAGAGTTAAGTTTTTGATTCCTATCTAAATTATTAAAAATAAATTATTAAGCCAACACTATCTGTTCAAAAGCATTCAGTAAAAATATAATAGCATGAATTGACCACTCAACCTTTGGAAATGCTAACTATAGTATTTGTCGACCTGCATGATTTGTCCCTAACTTTGATAAAGTCAAAAACAGCTTCAAAAATCACGACTAGTAAAAAACCACGACCCCCACGCCTCACATAAATGTGATGTCGCTTCTAACTAATAGATCTTACTAACTTACTATTGCAATCGTACTAAATGTGCTTACTAACTCTGCCTGCTTTACCTTACTAAAGAACTTTCGGGCTTTGTGGATTCAGCAGAGCAAAAAAAAAAAGGTTCCTAAATTCATTCGAACTGATTTGACTGTATTTATCTTAACTAAAGCTTATAATTTTCTACAGTCTCTATCCAAGAAAACAGATATTAGTTATACCTAAAACTGGATCCATTGCAAATGCAACGTGCAAATGTAGTACATGCACATGCCGTAAAAAAGTTCACACGTAAAAAAATACATTCACATCGTGTAACGATCCATCACAGCAAAAAAGTAAAAAGTTTTATACACAAACGCACAAAGAATGCAATTCAAGTCTTCAACAAACATAATTATAAAATTAAACATAACATATTAATTACTTTTTTAAAACCAGAAGAAATTGAAGAAATCATAGTTGAAATAAGATAGCATAGAAGTTAGTTGTAGTTTAAGCTGCTGATTTCACAGCCTACCTATATCCCGCTTGTGCCCAACTAGAGTAAGCCCCACGGTGGAAGTGGTTCACAGTACAGCCACGTTGACTGGCAGGCCGGACGGGGTGGGCAGCATCACGGTCCAGGAGAAAGAAAAGTTCGCCGAGATCAAAGAGCGACTAAAGGCGTTGCTGCAGCATCAGATAACAAACTTCAGATATGCGTTCCCATTCGGACGGCCAGAAGGAGCCCTTAAGGTATGTTTTGAAAGGTACAAGATAGTGAAATGAGGCTGACCAATCTAAATATAGTTTGGTAATACGATAATTTTATATATATATTTGTTGATGTTCGTTAAAATTATGCTTTTTTGCTTAATTCAAACAAGATTGATTTCAATATTGAACTGGTTGCTGTCAAACATGACGTTATGAACTTGAAATAAAACAATTTAGCTTGTAACACTCTCAAAATAAGAAACTTAAAACAAATATGAATAAAAAAAGGCTTTGAAATCAATCCAAGAGAGTCACATTATGATTAGCAGATTCACAAAGAAATCCAACCTATTAGAGAAAAAATCTTCTCGCTTGCTTGCTGTATCTTTAGATCCAGTCTAGCTAAGGAATAATAACTCAAGAAGTAAATATAATGTTTCAGGCAACATTATCTCTACTAGAACGTGTATTAATGAAGGATGTTGTGACACCAGTAGCACCTGAAGAAGTGCGAGCCATGATACAAACTAGTTTGGAGAACGCCGCCTTGTTGAACTATACTCAACTTAGCCAGAAAGCGAATATTGAAGGTAAGTAGGTAACATTTTTGCAACAAATATTTTAATGTACCATAATATCAATAATAATTTTTTTTTATTAATAAAATTCTAATTTGTCCCACTGCTGAGCTAAGACTTCCCCCATTTTTGCCGGTTTCTAAGTCAAATCTTTTTATTTCATTTGGATCACATACATGATACTTATGAACGTCATACAAAGCCAGAAAAGGTGTCAGTAAATTTGCCTACGGCCAGTTCACTGACAAGGTTGAGCTCTGAGAAGAACTTGGCAAGAAACTCAGGCCACTCTTTTCAATCGCCATAGTTGTTACAATTTTAATTGGTTACAGTTTGAAATATCACAGAAAGTACAGAATCAAAACACCATACTAAATCAAATTCAATAAAATTTGGATATGAGAAAATAATAATAGTAATAATGAGCAATCAAACTTTAATTTGTTTTCACCAGTTCAATCAGTTAAGATAAAGAAAACAAACATTAAAATAAGATACTAGATAATAATCAATAATTTATGATAACGTAAAGTTTACGGAATGAATCTATACGTTCATGGATAGTGGAGATTCACCCCCCTTCTAATATATAAAAATCATGTACCAAGAAAGACTGAAAATAAAAACGATTGATTTTATTGTAAGCTAACATTGAATACTATGCATTGTTTACAGAGGATTTAAGAGGTGAAACAATGGTCACTCCTGCTAAAAAACTGGAAGATCTAATACACCTAGCAGAACTATGTGTTGATCTGCTGCAACAAAACGAAGAACATTACGCAGAGGTAACGTAAATTTACGTAAGGAAACAATACCTAACCTGAATGGAGCACATTTTGGAGTATAACATGAAAAATAAACTGAATGTCTTAATGAATAAAGACTTTTGGCAGTTATTTCCAAGTTATGCTCCTGAACATTTGCTCAAAAGTGTCTATGTCTATCCTGAATGTCGTGGTTTCTGTTTTGGTAAAACATTTTAAAAATATTGTCTAGTGCATTGGACCATGATGTCTATTTTGTTGCTAATTTCAAGAGTTATTCCTAAACAAGTAAGTTCATTAAAATGCTTTACCAATTTAAGTGTTTACTGGATAGCATCCTATTCTCCTGTCGCTATTAGTGTGGGAAATGATCAAGCAGTATTATTTATTTCAACAGACCGAAATGAAAATCAAACATTTCTTCGCTTGATAGGTACTCGATGTTTAACCGAACGTCAGCGTGCTTTATGTGTAATAAGTTATTGAAATGTTTAATTTTCTCAAATTATATATTTTATGTCGCTTAGTCGTCAAGTGAATGATGTATAAGTTCACTTACCGACACTGGATGTACGCTAAGTATAACTATGACTTTATTATCCACTTCTATCTTATATTTTATTTCTCCGCAGGTTTATAACACAAAACCGGACTCTAGCGGTCAACAAAATGTAACTACTCATAAATTTGATTGATTGCTCGGCTGAACGATCACTTGTCAATCGTTTGTTCACTCGATCTTGGTCATACTTCACTTTGATTGGTTTGATCACAATATAAAAGGAGTAGACTCAATAAACGATAGTTTGACTCGCTTGGGCAAATGCTTTGATGTTACTTCAATAGATTAGGAACAAGGCATTGCATGGTTTACGAATGCAATAGGCAATTTATCTGAGTGAGATCTAACTTTTCATTATGGGCTCGTATCAAAAATATTTGTAATTAATAATAAAAAATCTAATTGGCAGGGATTTCAGTCGTTTATGTCTGCAATGAAAAGTGAATTTTTGTATATTTTCTTCTACAGTCTACTCCAAATCCAACTCACGATACATGACATTAGTAACGGGAACAGATGCTTTACATTACATACTTAGGATATACAACACATCGAGCACATTACAACAGACTTTCGCTTCTGTAGCCGCTACTATTTATTTTTATAGATCCTCTGCTTGCCCTTTGATTTTGTGGTTATGGTGAAAATTATTTTAATAGCCCAAGTATTATTTGATACATCTTTACTATTTACATTCATGAATTGGCGGGCATTGTTAAAATATTTTTCGTTACATTTCCTTGTTATGTTACCCATTTTAAAACACATTAGTTCTTCAGTACAGTTAGGCGTTGCACATAATATAATATCATGAAATACTATACTAGTATCAGTACTATATTCTATGCTTCTAGTGAGTGAAGTAGAGTGGTCTTATTCACTGAAATAAATTTGCATGGTGTCCTTTTTATGTCATAATAACTTGACTGGTTCATCAAGATGTTTGTAATTATATCTTTTAAGTTACAAATATTTTGAAACCAATTAAGGTGAGTCTTACAAAATTTATTAGAATGATTATTGGGTTTTATCCAATCACGTCCTATAACATAATGTTATTGTATGCCTAGATGAACATATGTTAAAAAAACAAAAATCTTTAGAAGTTATGGATGAGATATTTATAGAGAAAAATAGTGATTCTTAAAAATTAAGTGGCATGACTAAGTTACTGTGAACTTACACAAAGAACTATAATATTGCATTCACTAAAATTTAATATTAAGACATTTTTCCGATTCCTGTTTACTTATTTCTTACTTACTCGTATAACCCCATGCACATACATGCCAAGAAATAGACTACTTGGCTTAAAAAAGGAATGATGCTACAATTGAGAAGCAAATAGCAAAACATCGTCTAAGTAAACTAAATTCCTTCCTTTCAGCAAAAAACACTTACATTACTGTCCTTGCCTTATTAGTATAGTTGAATAAGATATTTTTGATGTGTAAATAACTATGTATACCTCTATGCAGGCGTTTGCGTGGTTCTCTGAGTTATTGGTAGAGCATGCCGAGATCTTCTGGGCTCTGTTTGGCGTAGATATGGACAGAGTGTTGGCTGAACAACCACCAGACACGTGGGATTCGTTCCCGCTGTTTCAAATATTGAATGATTACTTGAGGGTAGATGGTGAGTATAATTACATAATAGTCAATTATATTAATTAATTATATTTAAGTTTAGTAATATCTAAATATTAATCATGTTATAAATACTTTAATCGTATTTATATGGTTCAATTTTCACTCAATTTTCATCCGAACAAGTCATAGTTTTATTACCATCATTCTCTTATTTTCAGATCTGCTTAATAAATTATATTTTCATATTCTAATAACACAATAGTTATTAATAGTTGTTGTGTACAAATATTTTTCCTCCATACACATTTAATCAATACCAATACTTTCTTCATCAGTTCCAAATTCTGATGTAAATAGACATGGGCAATATACAGAGATGTTGTTACCAGAAAACATGAAAGGTGGACGTTTCCACGAGCATCTGCGAGATACATTTGCGCCTCTGGTTGTTCGTTATGTGGATCTAATGGAGTCGTCAATTGCTCAGTCGCTCCATAAAGGTTTTGAAAAGGAACGTTGGGAAATCAAAGGGTAAGAATTTGAGTTAAAATACTTAACGAAGGATAGTCCTATACACAGGGTGGTACTAGTGCTTTCGATGTGGTGCATTGACCGTGCAACTTATGAAACGGATGATGTTTACCCACGACGGAACGGAGACGGAATGTGCGTTTTATTCAGCTATCTCGATGCTTATGACGTGGAAGAGGCTATAAAGGAATATCTTATTATTTAAGCAAGATGAAGCATATCAATTGTGAGGATCACAGTCATTTTTCGTATTCAAGACCACCCCTCAAACAATGCTTAGTAATTCAAAAATGTATTTTGTAGATCTTGTTCTACATATAGCTTTAAAAGTACTATCTTGTCTTCTCAGTAACGGTTGTTCAACAAGTGAAGAGTTATTCTGGAAGCTAGATGCTCTACAGTGCTTCATCAGAGATTTGCACTGGCCAGAGCCTGAGTTCCGCTCACACCTAGAGCAGAGGCTCAAACTAATGGCCTGTGACATGATGGAGACCTGTATACAGAGAACCGAGGCGTCGTTCCAGGTGAGACTGACACACTAAAATTAATATAAGAATTAATTATTTTACACTATAAGAAATTATTTACGTGAAAAAAACTACGTAGGTTATGATATCCAAACCTACAATAAGTACACTGGTAAAAGATAAGAAATCTGTGAACAACAGAAGTACACTATAATCCACGCACTGCGAAAACAAATCGTTAGCGATTTAAAATCGCAAATGCGAGATCTTAAATATGTTTTATTGAAGCTGGTTTTCATAGAGTCGCTTGCGAATATTTCGCATTTCAAAATATTAACCACAACGAACAAATTCGTAGTACACTCTTATCATTCCAGCAGTGGAATGAAGTAGGCTGACAGTGGCAGCAGTAGTATTAGAACTTATTTAAAGTGATTTTGGATTTCTTGTTTGTGTTACAGTCGTGGCTGAAGAAGAGCGTGACCTTCATGTCGACGGACTACATATTGCCTGCGGAGACGTGCGCGATGGTCAACGTGGCGTTGGACGCCAAGAATCAGGCACTTAAACTGTGCGCAGTTGAAGGGGTAGATATTGTGAGTACTAAGTAGGTATGAGTAGGACATAACGCAGCGGAATTTCTGTGGACTCTCGTATCGTTTATTTTTTATTTAATTTGATTTAACTTTTTATCTTTCATGATCACCGATTTATATTTATACGAAATGGAAGTTCACTCCCTTGGCCTTTTCTTCGTCTACAGCTTTGTGTGTGTTTATTTACTCGCTTTTTAAGGACCTATCTATGTTGTAACTGTCAGTAAATCTCGATGTTGTTCTAATTTTTTTAATTATATCTGTCGAGCCGAATTATTTGACTGTCTTCCCGCTTTCGATGTTCGTATCTTCTTTCCGTGAATTCCTGTTTCATGTAAATGTAAATCTTTTTTATTTCATTTCATTTAGTTTCATTTCACTAGACGCGTTAAAATTGCTGTTGCCATACACAATCATAAAAACGAGAGTCTTTTGGGGGTGTAATTGGCCTAAGGGGGGGTTCAAATTAAGTAGTTTCACCACAGATATTTCCGCTGTGTTATAATTAGGGGCCAAAAATGAGTAATTTGAGCACAGACCAAACATGTCATGCTTGTCATCACGAGCGACAGCGACGACGCCAGAAGCAGTAGTGGTGAGGAGCAGGGGTTGGCAGATGTTTCTTTTATCCCTACAGGTATGAGTTTTGTTTTCAATTCTATCTACGAGTTTGCATTAGTCAAAAATAAGAATGTTTAAATGGCTAATGCTAAACTCATTGCCTAATTTATTTCTAAAAATTTCTAATCTACTTATTTTGTTAATTCAATTTATGAACGAATTCACTATTTTATTATTTACTTCATAGTTACGATTAAAAAATATTTTCTTCTAATTAAAAATTGTGTCAAATATATCTTTATTGTTACTTACTTTAAAATTATAAAAAAACGATACAAAAAAACTGTATAGATGCTAGGTTTCCAGAAATTTTGTTTTTCTTTCTATATAGTAGTTGCAGTAGGAGTCTGCCTCCTCTTCACCTACCACACCATCTAAGCTTGGCAAAACAGAATGGCCATTAGTACACGATCAACATAATTACAGAAGATTTTTATATTTATTATTAATTTCTGGCCCGCGTGAAATTACAATGATTACTTCTTCAGTACCAGTATCACACCAAGATGGACGCGCAGATAGAGGCATGTTTGCAAGCGATGGCGACCGGCATGACTACCAGGCTCTCTGCTGTGCTAGAAGCAACATTAGCGAAGATCGCGCGGTTTGACGAGGGGAGGTAACGAATACAGGAACTATGATATAAAATTTCACCTTTTGTGTCATTAGTTTTTAGTATCTAGGATGAAGAAGATCGTCAAACCCATTGTCTGTGTTTTTGGAGGTTACTGTATGGGTTCTTCAAGTTCACCTTCGAAGCAAACGCCCTCACAGTCAGCGAACAAAGTAAGAAGATTAACACTGAGACTACCGATGGCTGTGAGAGTGAATACCTTGGGTTTACAATTCATCAAAACTTGACGAAAAAATTGAATAATGAGAGAAATAAATAATACTAATATTTTTTTTTAAATATCTGAATAAAACACGTAGAAGCACATTTAAATTCACTATCATAAAGGTCTGATTTTGTGTAGGAACAAAATTTCACAGGGTGTAGTTTTTTGTGCCTCCTGAAAAGTTACGTATTTCGCTGTTACGAGGTATTCACTGCCATCGCTATATACTCATATTATAAATAGGCACTGGATTCAACAAATAATCCTACATTCCCATATAAGCCGTCTACATGAATATGAAACTTAAACATAAGCGAATCACACATGCAGATACGGTAAGATTTTATCTGCGTGTACAAATACATATATCAGAAGATGTTTGCAGGCATCTGCATCTGCAATTTTATGCTATATTTGTATTGGCAGATGCTATCTGAGTATAAAAAATATAACAGCAGATGTTATGCCGATATCTTTGTATACGCAAATAGGTAGGTAGGTAATATTCGAGCCATCTGTCGATATCTGTCGGTGCTTGCAGATTTTGTAAAGTACCTAGCTTATCTGCTTAGTGCACGGCCGTAGCTAGGGGGGAGGAGGGGGCATTGTTAATATAATAAACAATGCCCCCTCCTCCCCCTAAAATAATTTTGATTAAATTGTTTGTTCACAGTTTGATAGGTATCTAAACTTTTCAGAACATACCACAGTTCATGACATTAAAATACATGGAGCCCGTGCTTCAAGGCAGATCAATTATATTAACAGTTTTTTTTTTCCGGCATACCTAGTTAACTAACCAATGCTGCCCTACCTCAAATTCGACTCTAGCTATAGCTTCAGCCCTGGCTTTGTGTGCATTGCTGTGTATTTTATATAAAGAGCGATATTGACAAATTCTGCGCTGGTGCAGATATCTTACCGTATCTGCGTAATGTATGACTCGCTTTTTATCAAAAGAAAAGTAAGTACCTATGACTGCCGCCAATCCCCAATCGGACCTAAATTGTCACCCAATTGCCAATTCAAAGACGCTATTGGAATCGACGGCAGAGATGTTAAACCAAATACCACACACTGGAGATACCATAAACTGGAAAGTTTTTCAGTAAAAGTCTCAATTTAAACTTATACCTGTAAGTTTTGAGCCGAAAAAAAAATTCTGACAAAGAATACATATTTTGATTAGACAACCTCTTGATTCCAGCTTGATCGGTTCTATCCTGACGATAGCGAACGTGTCCGGTTCCGGTAAGGACATCGGTCAAGGCTACGTCAACTTCATGAGGAATTCTATGGACCAAATCAGATCGAAGGTATGGTGATAACCATTTTCAAGTATGCCGTACGACTATTTTAAATGGTATGGAATATAAATACGCACTGTTGTTGTATTTTTCTTTTGCGTTAAATATTTATTTTATTTTTCGTTAGCTTTTTAACTGACTTGAAGCTCTGTTTCATCTAAAAAGTAATTAACATTACGATTCTAAAACTATAACGTTGCAGATCACCAGCAATGACAGGAAACCTTAATAAAACACTTTCTCTATACGAAGAACTGATCAAATAAAAAAAAACTATTTTGTCTCTTGTAATGGTTGAAAGGTCATCTAATGACAAAAATATTATAAATATTTCTAAAGCGCCAAACATTATTTCACATTTTTTTTATTGATTACCAACAACGGTAGCCGCAAACTTATACTTATGTACTTTAAAACTAGGTAGGTACATGGCAATTTACAACATGTCGTTTTGGATACCATATTGTCCCAGACATACGACGCCATATTTTTTTTTAGATACTATAATATACACGGACGTGCAAGTGGCTAGATGAAGAATCACTGTAACAATATCTTAAGACTGATTGATCACGTATAGGTGACGGACGAGCTGTGGATCCTGCAGCTATTTGAGCACTGGTACGGGATCCAGGTGGGACTGATCAACACGTGGCTCATCGAGAGACCCGCGCTACATCCGCAGCAAGTCGCCTGCCTTTCCATCATTTTAAAGGTATATAACAAGCCAGCGACTAAATTTAAAGAATTTAAAGCTGAGAAGTGCGCGCAGAACAGGGTGTAAACACCACAACGGTTGCAAACATGCGTACCACCTGATGGTAACGAGCATTACGAGCGCGTTGCTGCCTTAAAAAACTTTTCAATTGCTGTGAGTTCTCGGGAGGAAATTCCTCTGAAACCACAAGATGCAAGGCCATTTGGGTTTTAATTTGTCGTGATGAACTCTCTGCCGATGGCGAGCAGTACTATAGTAAAAAGTAACCGTGGTCTTCAACTCGAAAAGTTCTTCAGAACACAACCCATTTAAATACAAGCAGTAGAACACACGTAGGGATGCAAAGTTTCTTATTATGTAGTAAATAGTGAGATAGGCGGTGTTGTTGTTCAAGTTGGCATTGTCTTTTTATTAACCGACTTAGTGGTATTAAAATCTTATAATCAAATTTATAGATACAAAATAAGTACACCCTTTTTTCTGTGTCAAACAATCTTTATTGATCAAGGAATGTACTATGTATGCCTTTTGTACAGAAAATGTATAGCGACTTCGAGCTGCAAGGCGTGATCGACGACAAACTGAACTCGAAAATATACCAGAATGTCGCCTCTAGAATGCACACCGAAGAAGCCACTTGCAGTCTGCTACTGTCGCAACAGGACACCGGGTAAGGGCTTCTTTGTTCTTGTTAAGACTTCGGTCAGTGGGTAAGGACTTTTAATCTTGTTATGACTTCGGGCCAGCCAGCGGGTAAAGACTTCATTAGTCTTGTTAAGATTTTGGCAGGCGGGTATGGACTTCTTTAGTCTTAAGTTCTTACCCACCGGCTGAAATCACACACATACTTATTTCTCTCGTTCGTAATGTAGGTATGTTTCTATACTATGTAGTTTGTACGCGATTCATTATGCATCTGGGTAATAACGTTGGATATACTTAATACAAATTCCTAACTACATTAGTTCAGAACAGTTCATTATTTATTTAAAGTTTTGTATGTTTACGCCAACATTCCAGCGCTTCTATATTTGAGATAGAAGTGGATTCGTAAAATACAATCGTTTCAACAACTAAGTACTTCATATTAGATCTTATACGAAACAAAAGCAGAAACCTCCACCTCATTTGCTTATCTGTCTATTCGCGATAAACTCAAAAAGTACTAAGTAAACGGATTTTCACCAATAGACAGAGTGATTGTTGAGGAAGATTTAAGTGTATGTATGCATATTATAGTAGGGAAGTGCCGAGAATTTGAAAGATTCCACCCGTGTAAAGCTGGGGTGGGACGCTAGTGAATAATATGAATTAATCAATTTAAGAAGGTACAAATTGATATTAAAAATTGTAAGGGCTGATATTTTAGGTGCCCTTAGGTAGCCCTAGCTAAAACCGTGTCAGCCTTATCAGAATACGGGGTCCCTTGTCTACAAGAGCTCTACGTCTTTTTTTTGCTCCCTCTACCCCACCCATTGTGCAAGATCCACCAAGACCAAGCTGCGTGTCTGCTGAAAGTGCAAGACATGGATGTTAAAATGTAGTGTTTGTTCTAGCGGTGGTGACGACGGTGGATCAGAGGAAGGCTCCAGGAGTGGCAAGTCGAAGTTGGAGGCGCTTACTGAGGAGGCCAAGTTGGGCAATGTTACTGCTGTCGTTGGCAAGGTAACACTGGTGACATTATTATTTTTAATATGAATATTTTTATTAAATTGGCAACTTTATCTAATACGGTACTTACCCAGTTTACTGTATCGTACAAAATGTTGCTTCAACCGAAATTCAAATTACCCTATTTTTTCCTATTTATAGGTTGGCAACATCTTTGGGCGCGGCATTGGAGAGCTGTCAACGAAGCTTGGTGGTGCCTCCTCCTGGTTTTAGCGCATCATTATATACAATAAATATATCATAAACGTACATTTCTTTGCCTATATCGATGTGAGATGAGACAGACACCCTTTTTGTTAATGCATCACTGGTAAATGTTTTAATTAAAAAAATAAACGACTTAGCAATTACAAAAACTAACATTTGATTCATTTTCTGGCATGACTTTAAAAAAAAAATGTCTTATATGGTATTTGAAAATGATGCATTAACAAAAAGACTCAACTATTCTGTGATGATGAACCTTCTTTTGCAATCGATTAAGTAATAGAATGATCGCCATTTTGAATTATATAAAAGTCGACAAAATGGCGTCTTATACGCTAAGAATTAATTATAAGTGGCCAGTTAATGCATAGCTTAGTGTGATTATAGTGTAAACGTGATTTAGATTTTGTTTTTATAAACGCTTTATGTACAGTTAGGGGAACATTATTCGTTTATTGGAAGCAAGTAACGTGTAATACATGTGTATATTAAGAGTAGTATTTGATAAACACGATTCGAAAAATATATTATAAAGAACGCATACATACACAAGATGCTACAATAAGGAAACATATCGCTTTGGCAAAAATTATATTCTGTTATATTTAACGTGATGTATCGTAATTATTTACAAAAAAATATATGTAATTAAAAAATCGATAAAAAGAATGGGGGGCGGGTTGTGAATGTGTGAAAGTAAGGAATCCTTTCTCGATTTATAAAAGTTACGTTTGGTATATCTTTTAATATTGTTATCCACTTCTACGTGATTTTACTACATTGTTTCCTGTTTATCTACCTATATCTGTGCGATTTCACTTTCATTCTATTTACGAGTGACAAGCACGTTCATTAAACTGAGCAAAGTTTTCAATGCAACTCTTTCTATACCTAAGAAACAGTATTTTTCTAATTAACAAATCCACTTTTTGAAACATCTGTTTAATCTCTTTTTAAATCAATGATGCATTTTTATAAAAATCTCAAAAGAAAACAACGCGATACAGCTTATTTATTTTTCGAACATGAATATTGCCAGGAATAAAATAAAGTCCCCGCTTTTTGGGTAAATTTGGTTTTTATAAGAATGCATCTTTAAATTTACGAAGTTAGCCACTTTTCGCTATAGTATAATTCTCTATATTTTAATGCTCTCTAGATTCTAATGACAATCTGGTGACACTTTACCTTGATTAGTCGTCAAATAATACATAACTATTTATAAAAAAAAAACTATTAATAATTATATTTGTTAACAAAATAATATTCTTCTACGCTAAACACCTTACAAATTTTTGAACTAGGAGAAATTTAAAGTTCTTAGATGAAAGTTTACCTAATAATTAAATAGCGATTAGTCGCTATGCTGATTCGCCTTATAAACATGTCTTGTTCGGAACGGCTTGAGAAATAGAATACTTGTATTACTTTAACTTTAGTATCATTCTCACTGATTTTCCCATTTATTATAAGTTCATTTATTATAACAAAATAAAATTAAGCTTGAAAGCTTTCAAAATTATATCACTAAGGATAATAACGTGTGTAATCTAAATCAGATACGTAGGGACATTGAATAAATTAGTGAGCAAAGTATTCGCATTAAAGAAATGAGATATCGTTGGAAGATAATGTTCAGCACCGTACGAATTGGCATATGAAAGTAGTTATTCCAAATATTTTATCGTAACACGAGAAAGTATAACACGTAAATAGAACTGTATTGGCGCACTAATAATATATCAACGTAGTGCTCATATATCGAATATATTAAATAATATACTAACCATGATAAACATCTTGTTTTGTAGTCAATATTTAGTTAATTCTCATGTTAATTTAGTACCTAGCATCTTAGCCTTCATTAAAGCCATTGTACTCTTAAAATGACTATTAAACCGGTTCCTTCGTCTTCAAGAGTTAAAGAACCATAACATCAACATCATGTACTTGGCAATTATGTATATTAAGTTATTTTTTTCTATCTTAAGTTGGGTAAAGAGCTCAATAGAATGAAACATCAGTTTTGTAGTGTCTAAGTGCATTAAGAGCCGACTGAGATATAACTGCGTAGTAACATGCTTGTATAATTTCGCCATATCAAAACTCGCAATGGTCTTCTTAACACTAAAAACGTGCCTATTTTGATCTTAAAAAAGCCAATACAATAGTATGGAGATGGATTCTATTGCGAGTTTTAATGAAAGCTTTGAAAGCCATCGAGTGCATCGCGAGTATAAGGGGATACAATAAAAAATATTTACAATAAAAATGTTTACTGTTCCTTTGATTTTTTATTCTTAAAACTATCCTTAGTCTATATCTATATCTACAAAGAATAAGAATAAGAATGTTTATATGCGAGAAACATGGTTACATAGTGGTAGGTATAGTATTGTACAAGTACAGCATGTCTCACCACACATAGATGGCATGCAAAATAAATAATAAAAATACATTAATAATTAAAAATACATATTACATAATTAGGTACACATTTTTAAAATTTTGTCTGTTTGTATGTCTGTCTGTCTATTTGTTTGAGGATATCTTTCACTGGCGGATGGATAATGTCAGAAGGAGTTACTTAGGTTTGATTGATTTTAGAAAAAATATCAGGGTTTGTGAGAAAAAAAAACAATAAAATGTGGGAGTAGTTGTCCACGCGAACGAAGTCGCAGGCACATCTCTCAGTATTAAATAAGATCCGACATAACTCACATTTATTCTAGTTCGGATCTTGATAAATTGAAAGTTGACAAATTAAATTATAACTCAGTGTCAATAATAAAAATAATAATTAGTAATGTTGTGATAGACATTTTACTTTTGTTGTCAAGAGCAAGAATAAACAAAGCAGGCACCTGTGCATGTCCCGTACAATAATAATAAAATTGAAAAAAATGATTTTGTATTCAAACCACAAACACTCAAGAATTGGCTGTGTTTCTTTTGACCTCTTTTGTTAACCAATTTTATTTGTCCGTTTTTAGATTTCCGTATCATAAAAATAAATGACGGAATCATCATATATGATCACTCCTTTGTCTGTCTGTATTTCCAATGTTTTATTAGACACATAATTCTTATTTCGAGGCGAAAACAAATTTAAAACTTATAGATCATTAAAATCAGAGTCTTCCTTGATTTAATAATGGTGTAACCAACCTTTTGTTGTTTGAAATATATGGAGTGCTTTGGATTTATTATTTGACACCCATCTTACAATAACCAAAACAACAACGAATCACTCCTCTTTACCCACCACCCAGAAGATCTGTACTCGGTTCCTCTTCTCCTGTACCTCGCCTGTGCAAGTTACTTAACGAATGCCACGATTCTGTAGACATATTTTCGGATTCTCTCACTAATTATCGGAAAAAAGTGTTAAGTACAATGAAAGAAATTTTGCGTGCCTATTTATAAGTACATATATTATATGCAAGTGGTGTTTGCTTATAATTTGAATGTAACATTTGTTCATATGTTATATAAGATGTATTATAAGGTTGTATTATTGTTACATTTGTTAGCAAACCAAATAAAATAAATAAATAAATAAACAAACATTCAAAAGCTTCCTCCTTAATACGTTACAGTTGATCTACAATAAAATTAATATTTCTAAGTTTTCTAACCGAAGGGTAATTTATTAGTGCATTATTGCGCATCAATACCGTACGTAAGTATCCACATATTATCAGTCTTCTGTCTTAACATCATCACTACAACCTATAAACCGTCCCACTGCTGGGCACGAGTCTCCTCCAAATATTGTGGAGGGAATTAAGCCTACTATACCACGCTGGCCAGACAGGTTGGTATAGGATTTGTTTCGAATTTTCCTTTTCTCGCAGTGCTCTTGTCTGCATAAGGTTATTCCCTTAGTCGCCTTTTACGACACCCACCGGCTGCGATGGGGTAGTGACATTATATATTCTTAATCCGTCACTACACGGAATGTCTTAACATGAACATTTATAATTTTACAAGAAAAACACTGTTTCAAATGCTATTTAATTTCCAGCAAACTGTGTGGGTTGCAGTAATAAATATAAAATACCAACTATATTTAAATCGTATGGCGATTTTTCCATCGCAAATAAAACACGGAACGGGGTAGGTAGGTACGCTCATAAAAATATGCCGGTCGGTGTAAAGAAACTAATAAACATGCGAGGTGCTATATCTATAAATATCAATGTTGTTTCTATTAACCGTAATAAAATATCGAGATTTAATGTCTTTGTCCTGGTTCATTGTTGTCAACGTGACTTTATTTCGAAGCAACTATGGGCCATCCTACTTGTAGCGTAAGTTAGGTTGGATGTAAGGATAAGTAGATGTTTGTTCCTTAATCACGGCATCCAGAACGGCTGAAAGGAACTGTATGAAATTTGGCATACAGATAGGACTTTTTGCAGACTTATTACGCCGATGGAACCGCGGTCGGAAGCTAGTACAAATATATCTATCTTACGCATTTATGCAATGCTGCGTAATGTGAAACGACTTATTCTATTATTATCTCATTTTAAATAAATAAAATATTAGTAAGTAGGTACCTTTATTTCGTACATACTGGTGTATATAATCACATTGATTCCACACAGCACTTCGCGAATGCGATTACGAGCGCTCTCAGCGGCAATGCGTGCCAACAAGCATTTTTAAATATTTGACCTATTTTTAGTCTGCTAATAATAATTAGAAAAGGTAACGTGAACCTCTCAGCTCAGCTGGCAAAGAATTCAGTGTGAAGTGCTATTCGGGGACATTACATTTAATGTGCTAGCAACATTGTACGCTGAAATTCACAACAATCACAACACTTATTGTGTATCATTTGAATACAGTGAAAGATATATTGAACCTATGTCAGAAAATAAAAACGTTAAAAAATTATATATTTTCTTAATTAAATGAGAAATAGGCGTCTTTATTCGTCGGTAAAAATATATTTTAGACAACACTCGGGTAAAATAAAACCACAAACTAGCAACACTGAAACAGAATTTGTTTGACATTTCGAAGTGAAGTAGTGAACGCAGTGAACGTGTGTGTAATTTTTCAACAAAAATATTTATTTTATGTAGTGATTGTAAGGAAACTGTAAGTTTTTGACTTAAACTTTATATTATTTTTTGTATATTACTTATTTAACAGCGTAAACAGCTCTATAGTGTTGTAATATTGTGTACTAACAGTGTATTCCCGGAAATGCCTTAGGGTTTTATTTTAAAAATAAAAAAGTGAAAATAAGACCTTTGTGGGTTGTATCATCTGTGCATTCCAATGTTATTACGTAGGGCGGGGTCGGGGACCCTTAGTTGTGGCCTTTTCCCGCGAATTGTTAAAGTTTTAGTAAAAATATGTGCGGACGTTATGCGAGTCTTAAAATAGACAAAATGATTGGCATAGTAAATGAGTCAATAGTAATTGTGTTAGTAGGTGATGGTCAGGTAAACGAAAATACTATTTTGTTTTACCTTAGCCTAAATAATCTACCATTACACAATATTTTATAAATACTTTGTTTGTCAAGTACATTAGCTATATTTACTCTGTGCCTAGATAAATGCACCTTTAATAATTTTATAATAATATAAATAGATAAATAAAACAACTTATAAAATATATACAAGAGTATGATACAGACTAAAAATGAATAAATCAATATCAAGTTCATATACTTACATGAAATAAATATTTTTAATTTATTAATTATGGGTAATTTAGCTACTTTGATGAAATAAAAATCCTAAATTAATGATCTACATAAGTACTGCAATAAAGAAAGACCTTAAGAAAAATAATAATATAATATTTCCCTTACAAAAAAATAAAATACTTAAGTAAATAAATAAGTAGGTAGGTATATAAGACAAACACTTATTTTCTTCTAAAACCACCAACCAACAATAGATAAGTAATTATAAGTGAAGCTATTTTAAGTTATCAGAACCATTAGAACAGCATTCTCTGGATTACTGTGGCAAAGATAAGATAGTGCCCGGCAACCGTATTGTCCTATGAAGTTGGTTCTACTAATTAGCTTGCAATAGGCAAACAAGGATTAGGAATATAATAGAAATATTGAACCAGTTGCATTTCTTATACAAACATTTTAATAAAATTAGTGATACTTATTGAGGTTCAGGTTAAATTTTTTTTAACGCAAAATAATGTCAAATAGGTCTATGGCTCGCTCAATAGTAATTCGTAGCATATGGACGCTTGCAACACCAGGCGCATATTCAGCCTGTTACAAATCCTTAAAAAATATTCACTCCTTTTTTTCAAGATACTGTAGTCCCTTGGGAAACCTCATTAGGGAGTTCAGAATGGTTACCTAATAGAATCTTGTTTGAATTTGACAATAAACTTCTGTGAAAAATATAATTTAAATAAATAGACTGCTTGACCTGTGTGATGAGGATGTATAAGAAGCGACTAGGTTTATAAATTCCTATAATAATTATCTGTGAACAAAAAACATGTTGTCATAAAACCTCTTTTTTCATAAATCTAGCCCACATTGTGACTTCAGCTTATACACTCAATTTATAAAAAATAATTAATAGTAGGTATTTGTTTTATTAATCAGTTTTGGCTTTTTGGTTAAGTATAGGACATAATAATAAATAATGGGTTTTGCCAAGGAAACTCCAACCACTGTCCATCTATTTAATTAATGTTTACAAATTAATTAATAGAAATACAGTTTAATATTAACACCTTATTTTACAAATCTCTTTCAGGAAAATTATTTAATGGGTAATATTAATAAAATAAATAACTTCAATAAATGTTTCATCCAAGTAAACATTGTGGGTTAGGTCAACAGGAAGACTTTAAATGTGAAACTCAATTAAGTGATGTGATTGATACTCATTTAATTTTATAAATTTTCATCTAACTTAAAATTTTTAAAATATGTATTTATGTTGTTCTAACACCCATAATAGGTAGATGGGTAATTAAATAAAAATATAATGAAATTGGGAAAGCCTATTACTTCTTTTAGACTTCGACAATAATAGGTGTTCTACACGGTTATAAACTTGCGTTCCAACAGAGTGACCTTGGCGGGAGCTTGGTTGCCATCCGCGTAGTTTGTATGAAATTTGGTTTACAACAGCCGGCTACACGGTTGGAATCCACCAAGGGCACCTCTGTGTAAGGCAAGTTTATAACCATGTAGCAGGGCTTAAAGCCAGAACTGTTTTTACCCGACCTAGAATTTGAACCAGGGACACTAGCGCTGCGCCTCCGAGGCAAAAAATACACGAGTTAATATCACTTCTATAGTATGTCTATACATACTATAAAAAATAATATTACAATAACTTAAATCGAACATTTACCTGATAAGCTTTCTTTGTGACGTGTTGCAGTATGAGTCATAAAGATGTATTCAGTGATGAATGCAACAGGAATGTACAATAAAACTTTGTTTTTATTTTATACTAGTTGCTGCTGCAGAAACTTTAACCTAAATATTAGAGTTTTTACGTTTTTCAGTGCAACTTTTAAAACTCGAGAATGGACCAATTGATTCTTTTTTTATGTTTGTTGGAGTCAAAAGAAAGTTAATTGATCATAAGAACCTTCTTCGGACTTCAACAAATACTAAAAAAAAAAAACAATTGGTCCAACCGGGTTATGCGCTTAGTAAACATACAAGCAGTGGTAGCTACCGGGAAAGAAGTTCAATTGCTAAAAGAAAATTATTTTATATTTGGTCCTGCGTAAATTTGAAAATCGTATCAGTAGTGAACAAAAAAGGAACTAAAATCTTTCGATAGCGACGTAGATGGTGGCGCCACATTGCACTTACAAGACCATTATCCTAAATAAATCATAATATAGAGAATTAAGAGCAACCTATTACGTTTGTATAAAACATCATTTCAGCTCCATACACAAACAGAGTGTTGTTGCGAGAATTCCTACCAAATGTTGTTTATCGCCAATATATCTCTTAGCTTTTAGAAATCGTGTAAGCTATCGTTTGCAAACTTTATTTCTCTATGGAAAAAGTTTCTTTATTTCTCTTTTAAAAAGAAAGCGTAATACCTCTGGAATTCATAACTGGAAAGTTATATTACTTAGCTCAAAAAGGACGGTAGAAGTTGATGAAATGCGTCTGGTATTGTGTTTAGTGTGAATGTCAATGTGGCGTGGGGGTTAAGAGGGAACACGGCACGTGAATTTTCATATAAAAGTATTCCCCTGTTTTCTTCCTGACTAATGCCTTTAAAGCAATATTTCGTAAAATCAAGATTTGTAGACACGTCTTTGTCAATTCATCTATTTCAAAATCTAGCAGCGCGACTGCAATAGCGTAATAGTTTTTCCAAATACCTATATGTCCAAATTTCTCGTAGGCCGCGTTCCCTCAAGTTGGTTGCCTCGCTTGCCACTAAGATCATGCAGTGCCAAGTGTCGTGGGTTTGATTCCTACACGAGACAAATATTTGTGTGATACATAGTTAGCTGCTTCCAGTCATTGTGTCAATTGTATGTTTGTTATGTATTCATCTACGAGTGGTGAATAATTAGACATTTCTTATACTTAATAGATTCTGCTTTTTGATTGCCTATTTTCTTTAATGTAGGTATGTTGGTATTTATCCGTTTAATAGTCATAGGAACAACCTGACAGTCTCTTGAAGTTACGATAAATTAATTAAGTACAGTCTGTACTTGTTGCTCAGAATTCAAGGAAAACAATGCACGCACCATGATTATGCGCGCGCGTGTAACGTTACTTTGAATGTAGAATGATAATGACAACAATTGTACTTAGCTTCACGCCTTTATTCGCCGAAGGGGTAGGCAGAGGTGTGTCACACCCACTTTTTGTTGGGGCGAAAATATTGCTATAAAGTCTTTAATCTTTAAGTATTGGTGTGAAGTTGCAATTAAATAAATTGAAATTGAAAGTACGATTGTAAACCGGACACATTTTAAAAAACATTACCCTCCTTTTTGGCAGTCGGGTAAATACAGAAAATTTAAGACAGAAGAACCTAATACTTTTGAAGCTATAATATACATACATTATAGCAAGGCATATAAAGATATATATTCAACACGTCTGTTATATGTATTTCTATTACGTCATTAAAATATGTGCAAAGATATAGCTACACATATTAATATATATTTTGGTATATTAAAGCATATCCAGATATATTATGACGATCGAAGACCTAATGAAGGCAAAATTTTATATTTTAGTATAGCTGCCTGCGTATTAATATACACTCCCGGACTTCTAAATCCAGCCACTAAGTATAATGAGTTAGTATCGTCCATAACTTTTAACTCCCGGACTCCTAAATCGAGCCACCTAACATAATGTTAGGTGGCTCGATTTAGGAGTCCGGGAGTATATATTATAGCTACGTGAGTGACGAGCATTCTACTCAGGATTTTTTATATAACAGTCATATACACTACGGTACGCGTCATTTAAGTTGACCGACCTGAACATCGCGCGGGTGGCGGCTAAACAAGTGCAGAACTCAATGGTGACAGGAGCGGGGGGTGCATCATATTTTTAATACGGGATATGCGCGAAAGCTACGTTCAAGCCGGCCAAGTTAGATAACACGTATTGTACGCCGGGATCGGCAAGCGTAGAGTCGGACGCCCTCTAGCTAGATGAACCGACGACCTAAAAATGGGTCGCTAGTCTGACTGGATGTGGAAGGCGGAGGACTGAGTGTTATGGCGCGTGTTAGGAGAGGCCTATGTTCAGCAGTGGTATGCAATAGGCTGAAATGATGATGTACGCCGGGATTGCGAGAAAAAAAATTCGTGAAATTTCTACATAAGTATAATTTTTGACTATAGTCTATCTGTAGGTGAATGACCTGCCACTACAGCAAGTTCATAATGCTGAGTAATGCACAGTTTCAGTATAAATAGGAAAAACATCAATCATACTATTGTAGAGACAATGAAGTTTTGTTAGGTCATACGTTTTTAATAGCAACTAGCAAATATTTACGTACATTTTTACTGCCCACTAGTTTCACTCGCGAGAACCTATCTCGCGAGTAAAACTCGTCGATAATATACATATATGTCTTAGGGCGAGATTCACAGTCGTGACTTTACTTTACAACAAAGGCGTCTTCTCAAAGTATACTTTGAACGCCGAAGTTTACTTTACGTTTTTTGAAATTCATAGACAGTTTCTTGACTTTTCTAAGCAAAGTATGAACCCAAAGTAAAGCACGTGCAGAGACAGAAATTGTTACGTTTACATGCCCATAGATAAAACAACAACGTCATACGTCAAATCACTATATGAAAGGAACGTATAACCCGACTAAAATAAAATGTCGTTTGATTTGTAGAAAACACTGATTAGGTAAAGGTACAATAATTGTCCGTATTTTAATGCAAAGCATACTTTGCGGCCAAAGTCGCCAATATCGTCGACTTCGCCTTGACTAAGCAAAGTATGGTTTCGGAAAGTAAAGTAAGGGTTTGACAGGGCTGTGAAACATAATTTTGGTTGAAAGTTGAACTTTCCCTCAAAGTAAAGTCAAAGTACGGTCTGTGAATCTCGCCCTTAGACCTAAATTAAGTATTCTTTGGTTTTCGGTCTTATTCTTAGTATCAGCTCAGTATCTCCGGTTAATGCAATAAGCTTGTGACTATCAAGCATAGCTGGCGAAATGTAGGTGAGACCTCTGACTATCCCTGTGAGTAAAATGCTTGATGCTTAGTTATGTTATGAAATCATTTTACAAGTCCAAAAGAATTCTCTGCAACTCGTAAATACGCACATACTTCTGAGATCATTAAAGATGATTTGAAGACGTTATAAATTATGATTAATGACTGCAAGAAAAGATAGTCGAGAAAGTTTGTAAAGAACAAGTGTGAAATAATCCAACAGTATGTAATTATTTCCTACTTATAGATTCATTTATCACAATCAATCAGTTTGTCTCAAACGACACATTAGTACATCATACGGAGCCTCATAGATGCCCACTATTATGAATCCCATTCAGGGTATCTCATTTTTTATATTGTCTATCCGGTGGCTATTGCAGGTATCATCATTACAACCCATTAACATCCCACTGCACGGCTCTCCTCCAAAGATTGTGGAAGGAATTTAGCCAACTAAGTACACCTAGACGCTGGACGGGTTGGTATAGGAAATTGTCCCGAATTTTCCTTTTCTCGCAGTGCTCTTGTCTGCTTAAAGTTATTCACTTAGTCGCCGGAGTATCCCAGGTATATTGTTACCTTATTATTTGAATAAATGCAAAAGTATGGATGGATGTTTAATCACGCCAGGACGGCTGAAAGGATCTGTTTGATATGTAGCACACAGATATAGTATAATCCGTGTAGTGACGGATAAGAATACATAATGTCACTACCCCATCTCAACCCGTGGGTGTCGTAAAAGGCAACTAAGGGAGTAACCATATGCAGACGAGCACTGCAAGAAAAGGAAAATTCGAAACAAACCCTATACCAACGTGGTATAGTAAGCTAAATCCACTCCACATTCTTTGGAGGAGACCCGTGCCCAACAGTGGGACGTTTGTAGGTTGAAATGATGATATATAATATAGCCTGGAAGCACATAGGCTACTTTTTACGAACTACAAACGTCGCGGGCGGATATAGGTAGAATAGATGAATGTTTTAAAAACACTTGTAACATCTCAACTTAAAACAACTGTCTATCCGTCATACAAACATTGGTCTGTCTATTGAATCCATAACACTCAGTTTAGGTTTACTATATTATATCTAATCCAAGCCAATTGGTGACGCGCCTTTCCGCATAACAAAATTAGGCCATTACTTAAAATCTGCCACAAGCAAGTAGACTGAAACTTCGATGGCACAATTATCTACGTAAAATATAAATTAAGCACCGCAGAAAACGATTCAAAATCATTTGGCAACATTGGTTCTTATGCTCTTTTTCATCCAACCCTTACAGTTCTGTTTAAAATAACAATGAAATGACGTAATGCTTTAAACATTTGCTGTAAGGCCATGGTAAGTTCTACTTCGTTACTTGTCCAGAAAGTTGCATAAAAAACGTTTAGTCATATTTCTTGGTGTTTTGTCATCGAAAACGAAATATTTTGAAGATAAAGAATAGCCTAAAGGCTACTCTTAAGTGTGAGGCCACACTACGGCGAAACCGCAGCGTTTTTTAACCGCTCAATTTTGTAACTAAAGCAAACCAATAGAAGCGGCCGCACTTGCTGTTTTTTATCGCGGCCGCAGTGCATATTATCACTCGCTGGAAAAACGCAAGTGCGTCATCACACAGTGGTTTTTAGTTTTCAAACCTAATAGAGTTTATCGTTCAGTCCACTTTTGTAATAGTGGAAATGGGTGGTTAGGCAGGTAAATTAGAAGTAGATATGTTATTTATTTTTACCCTCTCAGCTCTCTAGTTAGAGGAGAGGAGACCCGAGCCCAGCAGTGGGACTTAATGGGTTGCTGATGATGATGTTATTTATGTAAAAATATGTGGTGTGGTGTGTACACGATTGCACGTCATGTCACGATTTTCGACACGATTCTATGTCATTTTATTATGATTATGATTTCTTGGATTAGCCATAAAAATGTTATTATGACAATTGTTATACTTACATAAAAATGTTATTATGAATTATTTTCACATAAGTAATTTATAGCATAACTATCTATTACTTATGAGTATTATAATTCTGCACTACATAAATATGTATTTAATTGTAATAACATTAGCTTCCAAAGTGGCTTCACCATACAAATGGCTTTTATCCGAGACACAATTAAATGCTGAGATCGGGCGACATAACTATGGTGGCGATTCAATAACAACTATTATAAAAGAATATAGTTTATATATAAAAAGTAACTAATAGATACAATATGTACATTGAGATTTTTATCGTGAGAAGTAATTATGAATGACTTTTTATGCATGAAAACAATTGTAATTAATATTTTATTTGTCTCAGTTAATAAAGCCTCCATATTTTGTACGCCGTTTATGGCAAAGCATGTTGAGACTACAAAGAAAACCAACCAAGAACTTATTATAGGTTATAAGCATTTCATGTAATTTACACATGTTTGGAACAAATAAATATATCATCATTTAGATTTAAAAAAACTCGTACTTGCGATGCTCCTGGTGTTGCAGGCGTCCGTAGACTACGGTAACCGCTTACCGTCAGGGGGCGTTAGCTTATATTATTTTATAAAACTAGCTGTGCCCGCGATTTCGTTCGCTTGGACAACTTATCCCGCATTCATGGAGTTTTAATTTTTTTTACGGAATTATTTTTTTATTTTCAAAAATAATCATAAGTTTTGAAATAAATATTATGTAGATTAACTGGTAACCAATTTTCAAATTCTTTTAAGCAATACCCATTGTAAATTTTCAAAATCATATTGATACAATAATACATTAACTTAATTAATGGGTCAGTCGTCGTTAAGAGGCACAATTGGCTCGATTGGTTTCTGTGATTGAATTAGGGCTGCAAACATACATACATTATAATCAATATTGTTTATCTTTGTCTCTATACAAATTGATAAAGGTTACGGACGATTTAGGGAAATGCCTCGTTGTGGTAATAGGTCTGTATTCAGAGAAAGCGAATGATACTCCATCAGCAACCCATTAATGTCCCACTGCTTAGCTCGGGTCTCCTCTCCTCTATCTAAAGAGCTGAGAGTGTTCAGGCCTCAATCCACGCACGCTGGCCTAATGCGGGTTGGTGGATCAGACATACACTTAGAATTTCTTCTAGTGTATGTGGATTTCCTCACGATGTTTTCCTTCACCGTTAGCAGATGGTAAGTCACATGACTAAGTATAACATAAATTCCACAAAGTGAAATCCATATTGGTACTGCTGCGGCGTGCTAAACACGCGGTCCGAGTTCGATTCCGACAATCGAACTCGGACCGCGTGTTTAGCACGCCGGCGCCGATCACTTATCCATTCAGCCACCATCGCTTTTATGAATGATACTCAGGCAAACTCTTATCTGGTCTACCATAAGCAAGTTTGCCCCTAATTTTATTATTAGAATTACAAATGCCTTTCGTATCACAAATAAATCTTGAATCAAATTAGCTAATTATTCTGTTATACAAGCAGAACTACTACTACTTGACTTTCCGTCCGACCTCATTGAAGTTAAGACGCGTCCAACATTTTAAATTCACAGAATTGCGCTACCACTAAAACTTTGAACTTGGTAAATATTATAGTTATATAGTACAAAACAGTCAACATGTTCAAAACAGCTAGATCGCCTCCAAAAAGTGGATTACAACAAACTGTGTCTGACTCAGATATTGGTAAGAACCCTGAAACTTCTACACCTTCTTTTGTATCCCAACGCCAAAAAAGGCAGCGACAATCAAGCGAAGAGCAGATGTGTAATTTTAAAGATGAAATTAAAAACATGTGACATTTGAATACCACTGATATAGGAATAACTGGTCAGAGTTTGCCAATTTACATATCTGAGGCTCTGACGAGTAAAGGTCGTCGTCTATTTTTTCTTGCTAGGGACATAGCAAAATCAAAGGACTATAAATTCTGCTGGTCAAATAATGGAAAAATCTACCTCCGTAAAGATATTCAAGCACCTCGTATCGAAATAAAGGACGAAACTCAATTAACCAGCCTTAGAAACATGTGACTAGGCTCAGTTGTTTGTTTAACCTGTTGTTTACCATGTAATTTTATATATTTTTTCGTCTCTTACTTATCAAATTTTTATATTGTTTTTAGTTCAATAAGCCGTCTAGGATCCTGGTTGTTACACCACATCATAAGTTATTTTTCTACATTTCTTACAAATTGCTATCGTGTTTTATTTAGTGTTAACTTGAGCATTTCAATTACGTTTTTGAATTTATATCAGAAAATATTTTGCCAAACAAATGTTAATGAAGTTATTAACCCTCGACCTTTCAACCTAAAGTTACAAAACAAAATTCGATTTTATAAATAAAAATAATTTAATCAACATAGATAATATATCTCCAGGGCCTGCCTTTTTGTGTAATCCTGAAGAATGTAAATCTTTGTTGCCATCTTACACTACATCAAAAGATAATTTGAAGCTGATAACGCAAAATATTAGAAGTATCTCTAAAAATTTTTCCGAATTTGAAGTTTTTCTTGCTAGGTTACAAATTACATGTGATATACTTATTCTGACAGAGTCTTGGAATTCTAAAGCTACATACTTCCCATCATTAAAAAACTATGAGACTCATTTTACAAAAATTAACAAAAATCAAAATGATGGTATAGTAGTCTATACAAGACAAGATTTGGATTGTTCGGTTGCTGAAGTAACATTAACTGACGCCACCTGTCTTATTCTTGAGACCAAATCCGATACAGTAATTATTGGTATATACAGATCGCCATCATTCTCTAACATCAGTAATTTTATATGTTCCCTAGATCATCTACTAAATGGTTATAAAAATCGCACAAATGTTATTATTATGGGTGACCTAAACATAGACATAAAACCAAATAATGATGATAGAAACTCCATTGACTACCTAAACCTACTAGCCTCCCATGGATTCTTGCCAGCACATCTATATCCAACAAGAGAAAATAATTGCTTGGATCACACTATGGTAAAAACTAGATACACTGTTACTACACTTGTTTTTCAATCCTTGGTCACTGACCATACTCCAGTATTTTCCTGTGTTGCATTAGAGAATACATCAAAACCTGTAAAGCAAAGAACGACTTATAAAATTGATTATAAAGCAATCCATGCAGAGCTAAGTTTAATCAACTTTAATCATATAATGGAATCAACAGATGCAAACTGGTCTGCCCAACAGTTACTTAATATTCTCAACAAATCAATTAGAACAAACACTCTTAAAGTACTAACACCAAAAAGATTACACTGTATAAAGCCATGGATTACTCCTGGTTTAATTCGCTGCATAAAAAATCGTGACAGAATGCACAAAAACTTGAAAAATGAACCAAATAATCTAATTCTTACTTTAACATACACAAGATACAAAAATTATTGCAATGATTTACTGAAACGACTAAAGCGGAATTTTTACAGCAATGAACTATTAAAAAATGCTAATAATCCAAAAATGAAATGGAAAACAATAAACAATGTCATTAATAAAGATACCAAAAAACTACCTGCAATTGATCTCCTGAAAATGAAAAAAACACCGGAATTATCTCTTGAAGAAATAAATTCTTACTTTACTAATATAGCAAAAGATTTAGCAAATAATATCATTCCGAGTACCAACCAAATAGAAGAACCCCAAATTTCACCACTAAATTCCATGTGTCTGTTTGAATCAACTGAAGATGAAGTTGAGTCCATTATTATAAATTTAAAGACTGTTTCAGCAGTAGGTTGGGATGGAATTTCAACAAAATTAATAAAACACATTAAAAATATAATTATTCCGAGCGTAACTCACATTATTAACCTCTCTATACAAACTGGTACCTTCCCTAATGTATTTAAAATATCTGTCGTACACCCTATTCATAAGGCAGGAAACAGAGATTCTGTTAACAATTACCGTCCTATCTCAGTACTGTCTGTGCTGTCCAAGATCCTAGAAAAAATCTTGAATAAAAGATTACTCTCATACTTAGAAAAACATAACATTTTGTCAGCAAATCAATTTGGTTTTAGAGTAGGCAAATCGACGGCACAGGCAGTCTCTGAACTTACTAACTTTGTAGCTACTCTTATTGATAGAAACAAAAAATGCATAGGAGTATTCTTAGACTTAACTAAAGCATTTGACACAGTCTCTGTACCCATCTTGATTAAAAAAATGGAAAAAATCGGTATAAGAGGTAATGTACTAAATATATTTAAAGATTACCTTTGTAATCGAAAACAACGAATTACAATTGACGGTCTCTTTAGTTCTGATACGTTGGTAACTGATGGTGTTCCCCAAGGAAGCGTACTTGGCCCTACCTTGTTTCTTATTTATATTAACAGCTTATGCAACCTTAAATTACAAAATTGTAAAATATTTTCATTCGCTGATGATACGGCATTAGTCTTCCAAGGTGCTACATGGGATGAAGTTGAACTCAATACCGAGTTGGGTCTTCAAAAAACAGCGATGTGGCTTAATCAAAATTTACTCACACTTAATATTTCTAAAACTAAATTTATCCCTTTTGGTAATTCTGAAAAATCATTAAAAACAGCAGAACATATACAAATAAAAATACATTATTGTCAAAACAAAAATTTGAAAGAAACGTGCTGCTGTAACTTTTTAGATAGAGTGAAAACAATAAAATATCTTGGCATTCTCCTTGACGAAAAATTTACCTGGATTCCATATATTAATTTACTAACAAGCAGATTACGGAAGTTGATTTATATATTTAAAAACCTAAGGTACGTGGCTGAAAAGACTGTCCTAAAAACTGTATACTTTGCTTTAGCTCAATCTATATTAACGTATTGTATTACATCATGGGGTGGAGCTCGGAAAACTCACCTCTTAAAGTTAGAACGTGCACAACGAGCATTACTAAAAGTTATGCATTTTAAGCCCTTTCGGTATCCCACTGCTGACCTTTACTCGGAAAGTGATGTTTTAACGGTTAGACAGTTATTCATTAAAGAAACAATAATGTCTCAACATCAAAAACCACATGAGACCAAAAGCATAACATCTAGACGTATGGGTCGGGTATATGAAACCACTTCATTCAAAACTGCATTTATTGACAAATTTCAATGCTATCTTGGACCATTCCTATATAATAAAATAAATAAAATCATAAATATTCATACACTAAATCAACACACATGCAAAACAAAATTAATATACTGGCTTAAATCTAAAAATTATGAAGAAATAGAAAACTTGTTTATTACCGTCAAATAATCAAAATAATTTTAAATAATTAAAATAAATACTAAATTTTCATAAAATAAAATAAAATTATACCCTAATATAACGAACTTGTAATTCAAACAAAATCATATTACTTTACTTTACAAACTTGCTCAATACAAATTCAATAAAATAAAAATTCTAAAATTGCCTAAGTTCAAACACATTGTAGTCTTAAGTTGTATCTATTACTTTTTGTCATTCTAATAGTTGTACTTACATAAATGTTTGCTATCTACCTACATTAATAAGTTATACTTATCGACAACGACAATGTATTAACTAGTTTTAGTATTATGTTAATAGTACACGTTGTCTTACGTTTTATTTAATTAATATTATGGAAAGTACTAACGTCTAAGATACAGGCTCGGCCTAGTTTAGACGTTGGGGCTCATTGTCTACTACGTATATACGAGTACCTACATCCTGATAATATTGTATAGGTTAAGAAATATGTACTATCCTCTCTTATATCACAATAAAACTTATTATTATTATTATATAACTAGTAGACCATGTCTTAATAAAATTGAAGCGCTTAGAAACAGTATTTATTTTTGTTAAACTGAATGAGCGTCATTAAGAAATTACTTTTAGTAAAACACTTGTGAAATATCGTAGTCTATTTTAAATTGACTTGCAATTAAACGGTTTGATAAATAAAATTGTCAGCCATTTTTCGGACGGCATCACTTCGTCACGATTCATCGGGTAGTGAAAATTGCGTGTTCATATCGCTCGTATTTTTTGCTGAATGACTAATAGTAATTACATACGTTTGTGATTTTTGTGTCGATTTGTCAATCATTGTCACTTTCCTATTTCTATGTTATGAGTTTGTGACATTAATGTACCGTAAAAGTGTTTACTTGTTTTTAAAATATCATTAAAGATGTATTTCGATTGTCCAAAATTAGACGTCCTACGGCTGCTGGTATGATGATGATTTTAGCAACGGATAGCTTTTTGACGTGATGCCCTGGTGTTGCAAGCGTCCGCAGGCGGACTTTTACGTCTAATTGTCAACGTCGTGTTATTAAAAAAAAAGTGTTAGGAAGTGGTCCCTGTATTGGACAATTATGGTATTAGGTTGTCTTGAAATTCTCGGTATCAGCCCAGGTTCTGGATACCCGGTTAATGGAAATATTCTCGCCCGCTATTACATAGGACCTAGTATGGCTGGCAAAAGTGGGTGTGAGGCACCTCTGCCTTCCCCTTTGGGGATAAAAAGTATGACACGATGTCATGTGATGTAGTAAGTAGATGGCTTTAAAAATGTAACCTTATAGCTATATATTCAACAAACAATTTTTTCTGTTCATTATCCGTTTCGTATTTGAATTCGACGATCGTAAACACGTTACCAGATCTTTATACAATAATATTTATATTAAATTAATTAATAATTGTACGTTATTATTGAAATTTAGCTCATGAATCACCTGGATTCACGTGTGCGATATCAAGTCATGGCTCTTCGGTCCAATCAAAACATTCGACATTAGGAAAGAGAACGTGACATATCGCTACTAACTTGTAAGTCTACTAAACCATTAATAATATCATAATTTATCACTTCAATATACTAGTTACTTGTCCCATTTGTTACGTTTTAGTTTCGCTTTTGATTTATTGATAAAACGCTCATCATGATTCATAAAGACAAATTTTGATTTGTGAGTGAAAACTGTCGGTCATTTTCTGATGTCTATTTAACCTGCCTAGAAAAACAGACACCTTAAGACGGTGATATTGTTAAAAAAACTTAGAAAAATTACTTTCTTCTAGCTTAATAAGAACAATCTTCCTGAGACTAGAAACTACTAGAAAGTCCACTATACATACATATACATCACGCTTCTTTTCCAACAGAGGGGTAAGCACTAGGCAGAAACTATTTCCTTGCACCTGCTACGAAATGAAAGTCCATTATAAATGGTAATTATGATTATACTCAAGTTTTCTTTCTCATCTTCGAAATGCTCACTTTATAAACGGGGTAGTTATTATTATCTAGTAAATATAATATAGTTTTTGGCTGCTAAATATACTACGTATAAATTTGAAAAATGCCTGGCTCCAGAGAAAAATGTTTGACCTATAAACAGTTTTAACCCACGACCACACACTTAGCGAGTTTATTTTACCGTAGATTATAAAATTGGGCCGTTCTCGTCTTCTACTCAAAGTTTATCACGTGCTAGCTGATATAATCGTCCCTAAATTGGCATAGTAACAATATAACAATGAATAACCTCAAAGGAATATTGACAGATGGATAGCTAGCCAATTTGGCAATGTAGCATAATGTGTCATCTTATACTTACGGCCTCTTCCAATGTATTCGCCTACATTTCCTACATAATATCTATTTACTTACGAACTTCTATACTGACTAATGACTATTATTTCAAGGACTTAGCCTAGAATAACAAAAAAAGTGTAAACGAGGTGACATACATATGAAAAAATTTGTTGGGCATCCAGGAAAGTCACGGTCAGGAGTAAGTGGCAAATAGTACAATAATAGGTTAAGAGGAAAATCATTATATTGTTGTTATTTTAATATAAATGGAGACAAACTATTAGACGTTACCTAAACATGTTTATTGTAATATGGAGGGGAACTATGACAGTGCCCTGGGGTAATCCAAATTATAGTTACATACTTATATATAAATTTATGATTTTACTTTTTCCTGTGTTTGATATGGAAGGTAGAATAAAAGGGCTAAAATAATATCAGTGCCGGATTCATTACCTGAACATGCAGGGGTATACCTCTAGTAAGAATCATCACGGATTTTAGATCGAACGCTTTATAACATGCTCTCTTTAGTATTACTTCTTTATAATTTGAAGTATATAATAAATACCTATACTTATAAGCAAGTTGGTAATTCACAATGGTTAAGTTACCCACATCCTCGCGGCCTCGATACAAACAAACGACTCATTCAATCAGACTTCGAAAACGTACAACATTCGTTTCTCGTTGCTTTGAATGACAGATTGACAATACTTTCAATGTAGTCTTGATTTACAATATTTTACAGTACCTACGCCAAAGCAATTATTACTGTTGTCATACATCTTCAATAGAAAATATTACAAGTTATTATAGTGAAATGATGGTTCGTTATGTCGAAAATTTCACACCAATGAGTTGGATCCGCCATTCCGATGTTCGCTCTTCGCCCATCACAATGCTTTAAGACCTGCGTGACCTACTTGTGGACGACGCGGCGAGTGTCTGACATTTACGATTTTAAAAATAAGTTGGTGCAGTTTGACAGCATATAAACAAAGCGTTACTTTATGAATCCTTAATTTCGTTACTGTTATTCTTACTGAGCTATATTTTGATTAAGGAAGCTGCCGGATTGTGTTTGGCGAAGCTGAAATAACAATACTGAGAAAGTTCTTTAAATAACAGGAGACATAACATTGACGGTTTCAAATGAAAGTCATGGATATTTCTACACGTTTTTTGCAAGTAGTCTTCGTACTAAATGATATATCACCATTATAATTTCGGTAACCTTGAGATGACAGCAAATATACAGCCAAATTCCAGTTAGGCACGTGCTCAAAATACACGCAACACTGATTTCGTTCTTAATTTATTTTTTGTACCGAAATTACTGCTGTTATTTTTTGCACAGTAATTTCTAAAGCTACTGCCAAATAGTACTATTTACTACAGTTATCTGATGAATCATGGACACATCTTTGTCCAAACGGAACCACCTACATTCTATAATCGTTGTGTGGTCTTAGTACAATGGATCGAGTGTCATCGCGTCACACCTATGTACACAGTACATATAACGACTAATACAAATGTTGGTACAACAATTAAATGTCTACTTTGTAATTTCAGTCACCCGTTACTGTTTGTTTGATTTATCTGCCTCCATTGTTACAAATTGTCGATAATTTACCAGATTCTGGTCATTCAGGGCTACCTTTTTTCATTCGCTGGTTAATCAGTTAATCATAACAACGTCCATTGTGTAACCTATTGGTTTATTTACACATCTACAAACGTATGTAACCGTTTCATTTCTCTGGCATTTTTCAAGATTCGTCTTTCTACATATTGTAATCAGGTTAGCGGTTTTAAACGGATATTCACTGTTTACTTTAACATTCAAGAACACCTTTTATTTCACAAAGCATAATGAAAACGGATCGAATATCAAACAGCTTAAATTTGGCTGTGGCAGAATGAAAATAAGCGAAATATGGGTGTCCATAAATAAATGTGGAGATATTACGCAACAGACGTTGATATATATTAGTGTCTGCAGGATTTCAGACCAAAACGCATGTAGCTTGACTCGAGACAAAGATTGATGGGCCGTGGCGTCCTTAATAAGAAGTTAGTGCCCATTTTCTGTGACTGGGAAGTGAAGACTGAAATATTTATTATTGTGTGTTTCAATATTTGCTGATTTACAAGATAACGATGCAAAATAAAGGATTATTCAAGTATCTATGAAGACATTTCCTAGGGCTATGCTCCTTATCCAATGTCGTTTACAATTATAAGGAATTTTCCGAGCCAGAAACTAGAATTTC
Organism: Laspeyria flexula; assembly: GCA_905147015.1. NCBI lineage: Eukaryota > Metazoa > Arthropoda > Insecta > Lepidoptera > Erebidae > Laspeyria > Laspeyria flexula. Next base: position 2,795,979 of record LR989974.1, read on the forward strand.
AAATTTTGTCAATGTGAAATTATTTCACATTTTTTTGAAAATTGCAGCATGTTCAAAACTTTCGAGCATCTACCAAAAATGACCTATACTTCACCCTCAACTTCGTGTCAAAATGTCAGTCAATTAACTTCTATATAAACACGTTAAATAAGCGTCAGTACAAACGTACAACATCACACTATCCTTGACACTTGCAATCGATATCTTATACGATATTACTTAATGAATCTAATTTTATATTCATGTGGAACTAAAACTATTCTGACAGTAGCACGAGGTACTAGGAAGTGGTTAAACAAGCCGTAATGTATTTTAACACAACTGGATGAAGTGCTGAAGCCATTGTCTGGTGTGACATAACGCTTCGTGCGGTTAAAATTAGCCAATCGAATCTCGCGTGCGCGCGCGCATCGCTGCAGGTGCGCGCAGTGTTGCCACACGCGAAAATGCAACTTTGTTTAGGGTAGTTGTGATGATGGGGAAAATGTTATATCGGAAATCGTGCATCATGCTAATATTTATTAAAATCAAGTAATCGTTACGAATGGCTTATGCAAATGTAGGAATATATTTATTTTTAAATTAGACTAATGGCTTAAATTTCGTTTTATTTTAATTTTTGACTGAATTTTAATAATATGAGAAGTTTAAATTACACACAGTGACGTAGTAAGGTACAAACAATCATTATACTAGATGCGTAGTGTCAAAAATCGTTCACTTGACTTATATATGGTTTATACACAACACATTCGCAAATAATAATCTCAAAACTATACAATGCCCTGCATACTAACCTCCGTTGCTCCTTGAACATAAAAACAGACATAAGATTTGCTTTACTGAATCTACCATTGGCATTTCTCATCTTCAAAGAGTCTAAAGTCAGAATGATAGAGAAAGATTCGTACACTCCATTAAATACGGATTGGTCTAGTGAACCTATGAAATTATGAGTTTGCACTTCGCGGTATGCGTCCACATTTAGCACAGAGGGTTTAGTGCCAAACTCAGGTGTACCGTATTATCAATTACTGAATACCATTCCGGCAACCGTTTGATTTAGATTATTACCTACGGCTTTCGTTTAAATGTCAACTGTCATCGCAAGAATGTTGAAAATATGTCTGACTGAAATAAGGTAATCGTCGTTAAAAGTAAAATATACTGTAGAATGCACTTTAAGTAAATATATTTGGGTATTTGGTTCATAATTTATGGAAATTGTTTCAAATCTGTCCGTGTCTGTGTGGTCTTTTTGCTGGGAACGACAAAAATTAAAAACTTTTAGTTCTTTTGTTCTTATCTTTTCTGTACCCAATTTCACACAATAAATTATTTGGATTCAAACATACAATAAACTTTCGCGACTGGAACACAGTGCCTGATGTTTTAATCAAATTTCATTGATTGAGGTTACGATTGCTATTTATTTTTACTTATCATCATCATCATCATCATTTTCACTTAGGTATAATAATATAATAATATTCTACCACATTTACACAGGGCCATCTAGTCCCAAAGTAAGCAAATTTGCTTGTGTTATAGGTACTAAACAACTGATATACTATTTAAATACATTTTTTTTTTGTAAATACATACATAATAATATTATAGATAAATTACAACCAGACACAGAACCATCCTTTATGCTCATCACACAAAGATTTGTCCTGGGTGGGGATCGAACTCACGACCTCCGGCTTAGCAGTCAGGGTCACTAACCACTAGACCAACAGGCCAGTCTAAGTCAGTATGTATAATAAATACGGGTAATGCGGACAGTGACATTCACAGCGCAAATAAAACAGTCGCCAGCAATTCATAACATCTATGTGTTCTTTGCCCGTTTCTTTCCCCTGCTGTTCCTAATAGCCGTAAATTTGCCGTTTACCTGTCGTATGCGGCATGACCAAAATTTTAAGTGTGAGTTTCACTAAAAATGCCGCTTAACATTATTTTCTCACTCTTTAATTATACCACTTTCAGTTAATTATTTTGATATTTCGATCATATATCGGATACTTTTTTATTGATTCGAAAATATCATTATTACTCAGCATGTGTTTACTTGCCATATTTTACGATTGGTGTTAATTATGAATATAAATAAAACGTACCTACTATAAAAAACATTTAAAATTTTTTGCCGCCTTTCTTTTATAATGCCTGCTTTATATTCCGTTGCCTCTCAAAGCTGATTCGAATGATTTAAAACTGGTATAATTTGTTTAAAATTAGTGTGCAAATGCAAAGAGCACTGCAACTTTGTCGTTATGAACCAAATCTTAATTAATTACGTTAAGTACAGATATTTACAAATATCCAAACGATAATATCCACCAGATCTCAGCCGTTAAATGTGCAGTTCTGAATGTACACTTTTTTTTGCTTCCGCAAGTGTTAGTGTTAGGCTACTTTAATTTTCTCCGTCGCATCTTTCGCCACAAATGCCTGTCTGCGTAGTGTCAAGGGTGAGAGGTTTTGTGGTTAACTGTACAATATAATAATCTTGTAAACTTCTAATAAGCGCCATATTGCTTTCCTTGACCTTGGTGTCAAAATTAGCTTTAACGAACACAGCTCTTCTTGTCGAAACTATAAACTTTATATCACTATTAGCTATCGCCCGCACCTTTGCCCGCGCGTATTTCTTTTCGCGTAAGCATCGTCATCATATCAGCCCAATGACGTCCACTGCTGGACATAGGTCTCACTTAATTTCGGTCACAGCGAGCGATTTTGTGCGGCTTGCAACCAACAGCCATCCGCAATCTTTACTAGGTTGGGGTCCATCTAGCGGGAGGCCAGTAAGCATAGGAATAAGATATTTTCCTGCGATAATGTGGCCCTATATTTTAAGTTAAGGTCAAAACGTTATAAGTGTCTTTTTGCGGTTAACTGACAGATTGATAATAACCGGCGAAATCAATAATCTGCGGGGCTCTTAAGATCATTCTGGACCTGACAGAACACAATTTGGCGCCAGTATCCGATAATTTAAATCAACACGTGGAGAGTTATCGGTGAATTTCGCACAAACTCGGCGAGTACTTAAAACACGTCAGTGCAACACAACCCACTCGTTTCCAAATATACTTATAAACTGAGAACGATATATTCAAGATATATGAGGAGCGAACGTGGGGTAAGCGATTCCAGATATTAACACAATTTCACTCCATTACCAGCATTATCAGTCTGGATGAAAAGCTGGAATGGCCTGCAAAGAGCACTAGGCGAGTGCTAACAGATTATTTTAGTGTTTCTGTGATATAGAAAATGTTGCGATATGCAAAATGAGTGGCTTCTGATATGTATCGCGTAGGCTGGATGTTCTTCATGATATTGTAAGACATTTTGTTTTGTAAAATTTGTCGTAAATGTCACTTGCTTGGCGCAGAGGATCCTGCAGTGATAGATATTTTGAAGATTTTTTTACCGACATTGTTGTATTTGAAAAGATTTTCTTGTTCAAAGTTAAGTTTTCAGAAATATTTCACATTAGTATTAACAAGTTGCCCTGGCTTTGCATTGGTGCAATTAGTGGTATCAGAACTTACAAACGTTACGTCACATTTTTGATGAGATTTTCATACACAAATATCATGTTTTTGGCTTTTGCGGTAGACAGATCTTCTATACCAATTATTACGTAATACAGCACAAGAAACAAACAAATTACTCAAGCCGTTCTCAAGTGACGATCTTTCATAGATACTGCAGTTGATTTTTATTAATATTTCCTCTTTAAGATTAATAACTTGATTGGTTCTATCATAATAAATTAGATCTCCAACTTTTCCATTCTATACGTACTTAGACTTGTCATTAGGTAGACCTATTAAGCTGCATTAGTGAAATCTAGTGTTAAATACGCCAAGAAAGGAATGAAGTTTTAAACTAGACGAGCTAACTTTACCTAAAATGATCGCATTTCTAAACATATTCCGTACGCGTTCTTAATGATTACATAGAGTTTAATTTGTGAAGTGTAGATTGTACCTACATTAGTACTTATTTAATTTAAAGATATTAATCAGAACCAAGAAGTAGTAAGAAAAACGTGTAAGAATAAAAACGGTAATTCTCAGAGTGACGTGACGACGTCCCAGTAAGGATTTCATTGATTCAGTTCACCAAAATCACCAAGTTCTCAATTCTGTGTTTTTAGTAGATGCCTTAATCTCATCTTAACGAAATTAATTTACTGTTTGAAAAAAAAAACTGTTTGAACTCTGGAATGCGTTTCAGATTCAGACTCTAAATAATGATTACTAAATCATTCACATAAAAACCGCACGAAAAAAAAGCATGGCAATCGGAAGCATTCGAACGAAAAATAAGTAACGTAACTAAATCAAAGTGTGTTGAACATTTTTATTCACAGTTTCGAGTTACTGCGCTGTTTATAATGAATGTTTGACCGACATTTTGTTCGTTTAACCGTAATCTTGACAAATTAACAGAACGTCCGTTTCTAAGAACTTCGCCTGCAACGCTTCCGTCTATAATTTAATAATTTTGTTTCATTTTTGTTGATTTTATATAGTTCTTTTATATAATCTTAATATGACTAGCAAAGAAATAGTAGAAACAAGGCATCCATTCGTTCGTTTCTGACACCAAAGACAAAGTTTGCGAGTAATTAAATATTTAAATAGAAAAAATTGTCCTGTATTTGTAACTTTGATGCACTGGTAAAATTGGTACCTAGTATGTGTCCTTCTATTTGTCTCTTTTTTGTTTATCATACCGTATATAGAACGACATGGATTTTCGATTCTGCCACAAAAGTGAGCACAACGAGGTGCGAGCCATTTTTCGCTAAATACGTTTTCGGTATTTGAGTGTTACATAATTTATATTATTATGTATCGCCTCATTCGACCTTAAAACTAGAGACCCTAGTAAAGCGTCATTTTGTTGTTACAACTAGCTTATTTACTAAAGGAATCAGACGCTAAAGGATCACACCCTACAGTAATAAAGTCCATTTTAATAAAATTGAATGCTACCACAAATTCTTTCGTCGTAAATTAAGTAGTTTATGGCTTCAAACACTCAGTAGATTAAATAATATTAATACAGGTGGGAGAGCAATGTCCGATCTACATTCTGAATTTCACTAAATAATTCAGTGTTCAATTAAGATCACTATTGTTTAACATGTGCAGATATTTCTGGACGTTACGACATATCTGTGACGTGATGTCCACATAATTGTTACAAATAGATTGTGAAAGATATAAGTTAACTATGATATTATTATATGTCTTAAATTGGCCTCATACTGAAATATTTACAGAGACAGAGGCATGTTGAAGTTCTCGTATTTTATTTAGCTTTGAAGCACCTACCTAATTATTATTAATGTCTATAGATACAAAAACAGAAATTTACTTGTTGACTGATCATCACAGCCAAAAATTTTACACGAAATTGCCTTACTACGACGGGTTAGTACAGGATTTTTTTGGAATTTTGTGCAAAAAAACTGCTGTGTGTACGGGAAGTGAATTCCGTGCGGGCTGGAGTCACGAGCAAGCTTCATATAAAAGTTGCCACGTCCAAGAATAATTTTCGCGATTACGCATAACATTTCCTAAGCCATTATTAAGGTTATTATTAAAGCACTGTTTATGTCGAACTCCCGCGACTCTTGCTTGAAAATCGGCTTATCAATACCTAGGTACTTATTCTATAAAAACATCACCGACTTTATCAACTATTTAGTTGTACTTTTTTTGACTGGCCTGTTGGTCTAGTGGTTAGTGACTCTGACTGCTAAACCGGAGGTCGTGGGTTCAGTCCCCACCCAGGACAAACCTTTGTGTGATGAGCATAAAGGTTTGTTCTGTGTCTGGGTGTAATTTATCTATAATATGTAAGTATTTACAAAAAAAAAAAGTATTTAAGTAGTATATCAGTTGTTTAGTACCCATAACACAAGCAAATATAATTGCTTAATTTGGGACTAGATGGCGCTGTGTAAATGTGGTAGAATATGATTATTATTACTTTACTATGTATATTTTTTTTTATTGTAACCAAGCATAGCTTAGTGGCTCCTTTTCGCCTGATGGAAAGCTGAAATATGTATTTGTTTAATTAACTGCTACTAGTTTTGTGCGTAAATATAGGGAAAGAACTCTTTCCTCCTTTTTACAAAATACGCATTAAACCAGGTTTAAATTGACAACTTTGACACTAAAACAATGGCTTATGTCAATTTAAACCTGGTTTAATACTTAGTCCATATTTTGTAATAAGGGGGTAAATAATGATCCAATATCGCGATACAATCCATAGTGTATATCCAAAAATGAACTCCAGGTGTCAGATTACTTAGCGCCATAGGTTTAATTGGGACGGTCCTAAATTTAGAAAATTGACTTTTTAGTGTTGCCATGTTCTTGTTTTGACTCACCGGCCGGCGCGGGAATGTTCAAACCTATAAATGTTTGCCGAACGAATATGCTGTGAACGTTTTCTTTCGCTTGTCTTTTCTTTCTTGATGATATTGTATGATTTCTCCCACGAAGGAAGAATCCAAAACATGATATATTTATTTTATCTATGAATATTTGTAGAGTGAGATCCCAGAGCTCCCAGACGTTACCTATGTTCTGAGAAACCAAATGTAGACGAGAAGATAGTGTTAGTATGTACCATGGACATACGCATACTCGCTAACCTGTGCCGACGGTATATTATTATACATATCAACAAAGTATTGTGAAAAATTTTTGAAAAAAATATTATTTAAGCCTACCTCTCCTACATGTCAAATGGGGGTATTTTTTCTCTCTCATGTGTTCTATAGTGTGGGGTATCGTTAGATAGGTCTTTAAAAAATATTATTAGCTCGATAACATTATTTTTTCATCTAGGGATCGGTTTGCGAAATCTTAAGCCCGAAAGGGGATTTGAGTGTTTTTTTCGAACTTTGAAGCGTCTGGCTAAAAAACCACCCCTGTTTGGAAGTTCGGTTATTGATTATTAACATTATTCTGTTTAACATATATAAAAATCAGCACTCAGATACACCGTCCGTCATTTCTAATGTTTATTTGTTTTTGTATCAACATTTTAAATTCTAAACTATATTTATTGTTTATTATTGTAAAATAGTGATTGATTATAGTAGGTAATAAGGTTGTGTAGGTAGTGAATATAAGTGATTTGTGCTTTTGCCATCTAATGTTTGTTGTTGCTGTTATCAGTAATTGGTAGGTAAGTGCCTAAGTTCAAACCGCCGCCGGGGTTCCGGCGACTTTTGCGCGATAGCCAAACTTAACACCCCCCGATTCAGAGCAATACGACTGGTTAGGTTAGGGTTATTTTTTTTTTCAAACCACCCAGAAGTAGGAGACTCGCGAAGCGGGGCTCCGGTGACCTCTGTGCGATAGCTAAACTTCACATCCCCCGATTCAGAGCAATCCGACTCGGACTGGTTAGGTTTGGGTTTTTTTTTAAACCATCCAGAAGTAAAAATATGTTAATTTTTATTGCACACCCTTGACCTATCCCGTTACCTAATCATTCTTACATTTTAATCACAAAAAATCCGTCCGGAACGGAACCCTCGGTGCGCGAGTCCGACTCGCACTTGACCGGTCAAGTGCGAGTCGGACTGGTAACAAACAGGGTTTTGTATGAAGGTGCTATTTTGCATCAGTTATTAGATTAGCCCTAGATTTGCATGTTGTAATTACTATGTACCTATGCCAATTCAATTTGACATCTCTTGAGCTTTGATCGAGAATAATAGTGTTGTGTCAATTGACCTAATACAGGCGTTATTTGCTTAAAATGTGACTCCAGTCAATTACCTGTCCCTTATGTGTAAAATTTATTCGATAAAAAAAAGCAGGCACTTACTTAGGTACCTGCATATTTAAAAAATATCTAACTTTAACATAAAACGACAACTGAGAGTAATTATTGGTGAATTTTAAATAATTCGAATACTAGGCAACCGGAAAATAAAAAAGACAGGATCATTTCCCAAAATTACACAAATGAATTTGCATAATCATGAATTACGCATCAGAGTTCAAATAAACGTGAAAAACATACATTTGTTGAATTGGCGCCAAAAACTCTCGTTATAAACAAATATTTTCGTTTCGCTTCAACGTGAAACTAATTTGGTGATTCGTCGTGCTTGTCGTTGGATGTTTTACATCTGTGGATATTTCCCGCCTTTACTTGATTTATTTTTGGGTTAAAGTTTATTGAAAACAACAAAACGCGTGGTAAATTAAATAAGTCAGTAAGTTTAGTGTCATTGATAGTAAGTATATTGATGAGTATCTCAAATAATTACCTTCGTAATAGAATCTCTGTTTTCTGAAAGAAAATATGTAAATTTTTTTTTTTTGCTACTCTGTGTGGTATTCTGTGGTATTGCTGCGTCATTGCACGCTAACCCTCACACACACGCTTACTCACAAATATTGTAGTTTCTCACCAGTACTTCTCATAGCTCTACCCTGACAGCGAATCCTGTGGTCGTAGATAAAATTGACTTCCACTTTTATAAGAAACTAGAAGTCGCGTGGGGCTTCGCGCCCATTGTTCTTTATTTGGCCACTGCTCAACTCCTATTGACCGTAGTGTGATGTTATATAGCCTATAGCCTTCCTCGCTAAATGGGCTATATGACACTAAAATAATTTTTCAAATCGGATCAGTAGTTCCTGAGATCCTAGCGTTCAAACGAACAAACTCTACAGCTTTATGATATTAGTATAGATTACTCTGTAACGTTGATGAATAAGATATTGTTACTACAATTAACGTGAGTGTATAAAACGCGAAATGAATCCTCGGCAATATAATTCTAAGATAGTTTTCATTTAATCTATTAAATTTATTGTTAAATAAAACATAATTATGATAAACCTATGTCAGTTAACTGACCCGACATTCGACGTCATCATTAATAAAATAACACACAGAAGTATTGTTTCATTATATACCAGTTACTTAACACAAACGCAGTTTGTTTGAATGTCATCATTGATACTCAAAAATTCGGCGTCTGTCTGCCCCCTATATGCACAATCACGTACTAAAGTCACGCCCAAAACTGTCACCGCTATACAGCTGTCAAATTGTAATTACATTTTTAAAAATAGCTTTTGTAAAATTTGTCTTATTTAATATACAATACAATTGCTTTTAAAAACATTAAGCAATAAAACTTATTGACGTTCAAACCTTACGACAGCGAAACAATTATGTGACAGTTGAACTCTTTTTAAGCTCTATTTTGAGCGCCGATTTTCGATCGCTGAGTGTGCGCCATAGGTTTTTTTATAAGTCAATGTAAATCATACATAGAAGTTCCCATGGTCTTATACTGACTCAGACCGCGCAACGAATTATGTCCAATAGAATTTCATATGAAAATGTTGAAGCGTTTGACTTGTGTTAAAGAAACTAGGTTAGGTACTAACGCATGCTTTCAACTTTTCACAAAACTTTTGTATTACGATAATTTTTAACTTAGTCCAGGTCAAAGCCCGAATCTATTCGACAATATTTCCACAAGTTGTTAAAGAGAACCAGTCACTCTATCATTTCATGTCACTACAACGCTACAGATCTCAGCCATTTACACATTTACAAAGTAACATCAACCGAATTAAGGTTAAAAATTCACAAATACACATAGGTATTTATTTTTTGTTTAAACGTTATCAGATAGATAATATGTCATTTCAAGCTCTCTTAAAATGCTCCATCATCCACTAATGACATGTCCAATAGATGATCTGTGGGTGCTTCCCACTACCACTGAAGTCATGTGAAGCTACCAGAAACTCGATCCATGAATGAAAATAGTGCATTCGTCATATATTACAGTGAGAAAATTATGTGCATTACCGTTTTGTCTCTTTCTTACACCTTCGTAAATAGAAGTAAAAAGGTGAAAAAACACCTAGTTTTTACTCACAAAATTGTAGGTTGCGCCGTAATGCTTTCATGTATCAATGTGAACTGAATGATTTCTTTACTCATATTCGGCATTCGTATATATAACATAAGTTTTGATCCAACACTCTCAGTGAAAAGAAAGTGGTCGCCGAGTGAAGACCGAATATTGTGTTTGTGAACCGTTGTGAATTTTTAACTTTACGAAGTGTTTTGTTCTCGTTCATTGTGAATAGTGAAATTGAGGCCTGTTCAACATGCGTATAATGGCTCCTGTATCGTTTGGTATGTTCTAACTGTAATCTATACTAATATAATTAGCGAGAAGTAAAGTTTGTGACGGTAATCTCGGGATCTACTGAACCAATTTGAAAAAATATTTTAGTGTTGGATAGCCTATTTATCGAGGAAGCTTATAGGCTACATAACTTCACGCTACGGCAAATAGGAGCTGAGCAGTGGCCAAATAAAAAACGAAAATATATTACGCTGTCGCCTTCCTATTCGATCGTTGAGTCGGGTTTAGGTTTTTTCTGTTCATGGTGCTGAAATGCTGAGTATAAACAGAGAAAGAAGTCAAGAATTCTCCTAGGTTATGGATTACGACTAATAATTAGGCTCAGTTTGTTGCTTGTATACAGAACTTAACTAGCCTACCCTTTCGGGGAAAAGGCGTGATGATCTATTACTATAATAACACCGCTACAATAACAGTAAGACGCTACCAGTCCACTTTCTGTGAACACATTTTATGATCCACAGACATGACAATTCATGTTTGTTATTAATAAATGTACATCTGCCAATAGCTAAGCCATGTTGTGAATTGTGATTCATCCAAATTAGCGGTAACTACATACTACCCGTGTAGTGACGGGTTAAGAATACTCTAGAACAACCCCATCTCAACCCGAGGGTGTCGTAAAAGGCGACTAATTGCCGTACTCAGAGACATTACTTAACTTTAAAGTTTATTTAGTAAAAACGTGTAATACTTAAGTCGATGCGCATAAATATAATAATATATTTAATATTCTACCACATTCACAGCGCCATCTAGTCCCAAAGTAAGCAATTAGGTATATTTGCTTGTGTTATGGGTACTAAACAACTAATATACTACTTAAATACATTTTTTTTTGTAAATACATACATATTATAAATAAATTACACCCAGACACAGAACAAACCTTTATGCTCATCACACAAAGATTTGTCCTGGGTGGGGATCGAACCCACGACCTCCGGCTTAGCAGGCAGGGTCACTAACCACTAGACCAACAGGCCAGTCAAATAAAGACGGTTATTCAATGCAAAAATTGTGTTAATGACAGATTACTGCTAATTGACGTCTCTGAGTGCGGCAATTAGGGAGTAACCTTATGCAGATAAGAGAACTGCAAGACAAGGAAAATTCGAAACAAATTCTATATCAACCCGTCTGACCAGCGTGGTATAGTAGGCTAAATTCCCTCCAAATCTTTGGAGGAGACCCGTGCCCAGCAGTGGGACGTTTATGGGTCGAGATGATGATGCGGTTACTATGGACTTTTCACTCTGAAGGAGTCTGAAATCCTACATACAACTTGTTCGATTTCAACTGTCGCCATGGCGGCAACGCCAAAAGGTGGTCGCCTCGCAAACATCGCTGTGCCGAGTCACCGAGTGTCGTGGGTTCCATTCCCACACAAGACAAATATTTAAATACTTGAGTCGCGCGCGGCTTCGCTCCCTTCGTTCTTTATTTGGCTACTGCTCAGCTCATATTCGCCGTAGCGTGATGTTATATAGCCTACAACCTTTCTCGATAAATGGGCTATCCAAGACTAAAAGAATTTTTCAAATCTGACCAATAATTCCTGAGATCCTAGCGTTCAGCCAAACAAACAAACTCTTCAGCTTTATAATATTAGTATAGATCTATAAATAGAGAGATATAAATGAAAAAAGTTTGGCTATTAAGCATATCGGCCTTATTGAATAGCACTGAGTGATTAATTTTGTTAAATTGTTAATATTATTTACTTAAATATCAATATGTACACGGGCTATTTAGTATGTAAATTTATATTAAACCATTATTTAAAAAAGAAGCATTTTAAACATCTTGTTCGAAAATTTAACCGAAAAATTTGAAATTTTAATTGCAAACGAACACAAGAACATAACTGACCTCTTTCCAAAACCCGCTAAAGTTAAGGTCATTAGTGAAGGTCTATTTCCGACATATAATCGCGAAAAAATGTAAATTTAGTGCGCCAAAATAAATAATATAACTAAACGTAGTACTTTCTAATTGTTTAATAGTACTGTTATATTAGTAATGGCAACTAACAGTAGTTTTCAAATCTATTTTTATCTACCCATCATCGACAATCGACAATGTTTAATTTGTCGAAAACCTACATTGCATTGAAACTTCATTTATCCGCGTTACCCATATTGCCCGCCCGCATAATTTATAAATTTGGATTTGTGATTCATAAATAAAATGGTAATCACCTATCAGTATAAAAACTTTCTATTATACCTTACATACAAATTTGTTTATTTGATATTGTGGAAAACCATTGCATTTATTTATTGCAAAGCCCTCGTCAGTATAATTTACTGTCAATTATTACAATTTTAAATTATCCGTGGATTAAGAATACATACTGACGCACATAGGGTTGCCAGGTTGCCAAACCTAATAGCCGGACAGACCAGCCAGTTTGGCCGGACATTTGGGTAGAAAAGCCGGACACCCTATATTATTGAGGATTTTGTCTCAGTATTAATAGGTACGACAAAAAAATTGTTGTTGGCTGCGTGGGCGACCGACAGTCGACTCTCGTCGCCTGCGCTCGGCGCTCGCTCGTTTGCGAAATGTAAAAAGCCTAACAAAAGCCGACAAGACGGACACCGTTTATTTTGGCCGGACACGCAATTAAAAAGCCTACCTATGTCCGGCTTTATCCGGACGCCTGGCAATGCTAGCCGCACAGAGACGTCAATTAGCACTAGCAGTAATCAGTCAATAACACAATTGTTTCATTGAATAATCGTCTTTAGGCGTATAGACTTAAGTATTACAAGTTTTTACTAAATTAACTTTAAAGTTAAGTAACGTCTCTGAGTACGGCAGATAATGTCACTACCCCATTTCAACCCGTGGGTGTCGTAAAAGGCGACTAAAGGAGTCAGACAAGAGCACTGCTAGAAAAGGAACATTCGAAACAAACCTTATAGCAACCCGTCTAGCCAGCGTGGTATAAGGCTAAATTCCCTGCATTCTTTGGAGACCCAGCAGTGGGAAGTTTGTGGGTTGACTTGTCATCATGTCAACCAAAGACATTTTTGAATTTTTTTTCATTTGTCAAAAGTATCTCCTGAAGTCTATTCCGTCGACAAAAGTCAAATTGTATATGAATACAATTTGAATAAACTTCAGGAGATAGGTACTTTGCGTGCATAGAAAAATGTAGGTAAAGTTCTATAAATAAAGGTTATCTTAAAGATTCTGTTACGGGACTCAAAGTTAATAAGTAATGCTGGTTATAAACGTTCATGTAATTGGATTAAACTGACTGGTACAAACAGTTTTATCAAATTGGAATGATCTTTCTAGCGACTACACACTTTCTTGCAAGCTTGACGCGGCGTCAGTTCTGCATCGAAGCGGGCAAAAGTGCTTGCGTTTCTTTACAATGTCTGTAGATGCCTTTGCAAATATCAATTTAGAGTTTGCTTTGAACAGCACACCTATTTTTCTTATTTCTTCATGCCATTTGACAAAGCATTCAATATGATCAATACAGACTGAGAATTCATGTCAATTTCTTAAAACACATCCTAAAATCTTAACCTACTGCCTTTTATATGTATTCATAGTCATTTATAATTGTAATCTTGTCTGTATATAAGAGATATTAAACAAAAAATATAAGGGGATCTTTCTTAGAGGCACAGAAGCTAAAAAAACATTTTTTATAACAAAAAATTTTGTCTCAAAAAATATAGGTCTCATTCAACAATAGGAAAATATCTTATTCTAACTGTTTTTGAATCAAACTACGTGCAGGCGGTGCTGTGGGTGAAAGCTTGTTAATATAACCGTATCTCATTGTTCCAGAACACAAAAGAATGGCGACAACGATAGCCACGGCGACAGCCACGATGGAGTCATCCCAGACCCTCATCCAGTCAGAGTCGAGAGTCCAGAGGAGTTACCAGGAGGTCCAGGTCTCCGAGCAACGTCAGGTCAAGAAGAAGACCAAGTCCAGGCGGCATAAGGATGAGGGGGCCATATCAGTGGTAAGTCCCTGAGCCTATACAAAAAGTATCTCGGTACAAGTTTTAAGGGTGTTAATTCTGAGCCATCGGAAAGCTAAGTTCGCAGTGAATAGATTTCCTAAAGGTCAGCCACGCGCTCTTGATGCCCTTGGGATTGCAGGCGCCCATAGGCTAAGGTAACCGCTTACCATCAGGCGGGCTGTGCGTATGTTTTGCTATAAAAAAAGTCTCAATCGTAAACTTTTACGAATCTAATGACGGCGAGAATTTACGGCTTTAGATAAATAATAATGGAAGAAAATAGGATAACGTACGTGCGTACATATTAAACTTTATTTTCAACTATTTTCTGAAATTATATACGTATAACCCGTAAATGAATCTTTATTCTCGAACGAAAACTTACCGACAGTTCAGAATCATGCATAGTGAAGATTTCGAAAACGTCCACAACTCCACATTATAGCCACCTTACAAAAATAAGTTTACAAAAATTACAGTCGTTAAATCTTTTAAACATAATTATATACAGGGTGTATACGACGATACGACATTAAATGAAACCACGTGTAGCATGTGATGTTAGAAGACTATACCAAAAAAATTTAACAGAAATTTGCAATAGTTTAGACGCAAATGTACTTTCTTTATGTCACAGTTGTTCACAGTTTTAAACAACCTGTAGGTATTTACGTTGATCGTATGTTGTCATTACGTCATTCAATTCATTTAAATATCTCTGACTCTTTCATATTATCTTATCTCTTACTCTGTTCCGCACTGTTGTCATCGTCATGTCGAAAACGTCATGATAGAAAAATAATGTGTGGTTGTATATTCTTAAATTTTTCGACTTTAAATAATGTGTAAGTAGCTTTTTTTTTTTTTTTTTTTTTTTTTTTTTCTTTTTTTTTTTAATAATTTATATTAGAATATGTTTATAAGGGTTAACACTGGCTGCCTTGTCATTTAATGTCGTATCGTCGTATACACCCTGTATACACTGTGGCTTACTTGTGACGTATGGAGCCGGTATAATAAACGTGTATCAAATATGCGGTAAGACCCCCTAGCCTATGCAAGTTTTGCCAGACAATTCTCATGCCCTCTCTGTTTTTCTCTAGAAGTAAGACAAAGCGAGCACGAAAAGTGGCTGCAAAATTTGCACCCTGTAAATATACGAACGGCATTGTGGCTGAGGCCCCGTAAACATATCGATCGCAGCGCTGCATAATTTAAACGGTGTACGTTGATGCGATAGGGATCTACCTACAAAGCCTTGTCATAATAATTTAAGAGGGTTTATACAGAGGAATGGCTACGTCGCAATTTAGTTCATATTTCGTGGTTTTCGATTTTTATTATTAAATCGAAGCTTTTTTTTTCAAATGTTTTCAATACACTTTTTTGAATTAGGTGAAAAGTGTGTAGAAGGTACCAATTCATTGCGTTTAAAAAACATTTTGCATATAAATAGAACTGTTAAATGCAAATAACACATTGGAACTTGCAAGGCATTATTTTCATTGTAAAATAACTGGGAACAATACTTTTTAATAACACTTTCACGTAATTCTAAAAAGTGTATTGAATACATTTAAAAAAAATCAGTCAAATACCCCTTATTACAAAATACGGACTAAGCCTTAAACCAGGTTTAAATTGACAACTTTGACACTAAAACAATGGCTTACAATTTAAACCTGGTTTAATACTTAGTCCATATTTTGTAATAAGGGGGTATTAGACCAGACTGACCTGCGCCCTGATTCTGAATGTCGGAAACTTTCCGTCGGGAGACGTCAGTTTATTTAAATTTCCGGAACTTTTGTGATGAAGCAGTTAAGTTGCTCGCCTCGCTACTAAATCGTCATGCTGTCATTATTTCGACATATACCACACCTAACTATGTATTTGATTGATACGTAGATACTTGTTTCAAGTCTGGGTATATTTAGTGTCCATTTAATTATATGTTTCTAAAGTCCACCGCACACAACTCGTTCCCATTTGCCCGCGTTATCATTTGTAAACAAAAATTATATCGCCTGCTTTGAAATGGATATTACTTGCAGTAATAGATTAAACGTCTTTGCCACTTGTCTTTGTAGGGTTAAATACTGATTTTTTTCTCTCATTCTTTTATTTTGGTACACAAGATACCTCAATCATAAATATAATAAAATAAAATAAATTATTAAAATAACAAAAAACCTGCTAGCCAGCTTATTAAAAAGTAAAAAATAAGCCTTGAAGTTACATAATTCTATAAAGCGACCATAATAGCCGGGATCAATATAAAAAAAGCAAGTTGTTTTTTTTTTTGATATACCTACTCAGTGTCGCTCTCACAGTCAATACAAATCTAACACCTCTCAAGCTAAAATCCATCAAGCCGTTCAGGCTGCAGAGCGCGCTAAACAGTTATACATACCTACATACTGTCAAAAAACATAATCCTCCTTCTGGCGCAGTCGGGTAAAAGCACTTCTGATTACTAAATATTATATTCACACTTCTAATTATTATATTCTACATAATATATATTATAATATATACAATATATAACTGCCTCGGTGGCGCAGCGGGAAGTGTATACGACTGCTGTGCAAGAGGTCCCGGGTTCGATTCCCGGGTCGGGTGAAAATGGTATTGGGTTTTTCTATCACGAAATTCCAGTATTAAGATTTTCCCGGAGTTGGGTAAACAAATGTTCCCGGTTGTTGACAATAGGCTCGCCCCCTATTTCATGGGACCAAACATAGCTGGCGAAATGTAGGTGTGAAACACCTCTGCCTACCCCTTCGGGGATAAAGGCGTGATGCTATGTTATGTTATATATTATAATTATCTTTTTTGTTCTTGCAGTCTAAAAGTTCAGAGAAGTTATTCAAGAAGATAAAGGCTGCGACGGACACGGATTCGATCCCGCAATGCGAGAAGTGTTCGCGGCCCGTGTACGCCATGGAACGGATCAAGGCTGAGAAGCGGATCTGGCACAAGGAGTGTTTCAGATGTGTGCAGTGCAACAAACAACTCACGTTAGTACTTACTGTTTATACCACGATCTTTTAACTTATATAATTCACTTGAATTAATAAAATAGAATATTTTATTTTAATATATGTTGCAGCAAACTGGTTAGTAGCAAAAGAGGTGCATTAAATCCAATATTATAAAGGCATTTATAAACAAATTACAGAAAAAAAACACATTATTAATGTACATGACGTGTTTTAAAATCTGGTTTTGTCAGAAATTGTATATTAATTCTACGTGATAAGTAAAAAAAAACATCAAATCAGCACTAAATTGTTCAGGTCATTCAATTGTATGGCTTCAATTTGTATCGAATGATACGAAAAAAAACATCAACCTTTCAAGAAAACATAAATCTGTGTGGTTTTGTTAGATTTTGAATCATCATTCATCATTTCAATCCATAAATGTCCCACTGCTAGGCATGGGTTTAGATTTTGGATATATTTTGGATTTTGGTTTTCTGATTTTGAATACCTAAGTATAATTTATTATAAATTAAAAACACGTCCATCCATCTTGTTGTCCATTTGTATCGCCGCGCTCGCGTTGCCACTTAGTACTGGATGAGTACTCAAGGTCGTTTTTCTGCTAGATTTGCTTTTTCATTCATTCGGCATTTGCTAGGACGTGATGCGTGCGCGATTTGCTAGAGCGAGATTGAGAGACACATAGGACATAGGCCTCACCTAATTTACGCCACCGACTGATTCTGTGCCGCCTGCAATCAACGGCCGTCCGCAACCTTGACCAGGTCGTCGGTCCATCTCGGGGGCCGTTCCACGCTACGCCTTCCAATAAGTGGCCGTCACTTGGGAACCTTTTTCCCCCTAGCTATGTGCCCTGCCATAAAATATGTATAATACTTAATTATCTTTACAGAGTGGAGACGTATCAAAGTGATCACACGACGCTGTATTGCAAGCCACATTTCAAACAACTGTTCGAACCTAAACCCGTCGATGATGACGACCAGACAGATGGTAAGCACAACATCATGAATTTTACATATTATATTATATGTTAGTATTCTCGATTAAATAAGTGTTTTTTTCCAGCCACCAGCCCTAAAAAGCATCAGATGATCATCTGTGAGAGCAACCCCATCGAATTGCCGCCAGATGTCGTTAGAGGTTCGTAACAGTTATGCGTTATAGACGCTAGATGGCGGTATTGTAAATTTATAACCGTTAAGTACCGAGCGAAATGACACACTTTACACTACGTGAGTTCTAAGATATTTTATCATTATAAATCTTGATAATTTAATTGCTCTATGTAGCTTGAAACCTAACCTTCAAAATAGATATTTCTTTTTTGAAGAAAATATGGTGTAATATATAAATTAACTAAGCATTCGTGTCATTGTCGTGTCGAATGAGTTATTTTGTATTTTATAAATATTTAAACATAACTTACTGTTACTATTTACATACCACCATATTTACATACATACCATACAACTTCAGTCAAATGTGCACATTTTTGTACAGCTAGCAGAAATAAAATTGACAAAAATATTATCTCGTTACAAGTGTTAATTAAATTGTTATTGTTATTTTTGTTATATTTTTATTATTGTTGTTATTACTTACTATTACTACCACTACTTATTCAGAAAATAAAGATCTTTAAACAGAAAATCTATGTATGTACTTGTAATGTGTTTCGTTTTTTGTACACCCTACTTGTAAGGTACAATGTTGTCTTCAAATGGGAAACAAAATGGCGTCTTAATTTGACAGTCCCATACTTATTTAAATCACATAGTAGTTATCTCCCTAAAACTCACGTTTTTCCGCAGCATCAGACAAACCGGACCTGGGCCTCGAGGAGCTGTCGTCGCTGGACGTAAAGTCCCGGTTCGAAGTGTTCGAGCGAGCTAACTCACGCACTCAGTCGCCGCCGCCTGCTGAGCCCAGGGTACCCCGGGAGAAGAGTCAGGCGCTACTTTCTAAGCTTGCCAAGTTTGTATATTTATTTTCTATATATACTAGCGGACCCAACAGACGTTGTCCTGCATGATATACCAATAGACTGCATTTTTTTTTATTATTTGTGAATCTAAACCATCCTCGAATCTACTTGAACACATACACAACAATTCATTCAAATCGATTCAGCCGTACAGAAGAATTATACATATATATAAAGATATGCATGATACACACGTACAGAAGAATTATACATATATATAAAGATATGTCGCAGCCAACTGGTTAAATCAGCCATTTAATTAACTGCCTAGCCGTTTAACTAAACGGCGGCGTTCAACTAACGGTCCGTTATATTCATATTATGGCTATACGGTTGGCAAAAAAACAACTATTGATTTGATGATTCATGATGGTAATTTAATAATATATTTTATAAGCATTGTTTAAATCTCTGCCATTTTTTGTTATGCTGCTACAAATAAAAAGCTGCTTCCGGGGTTCAAATTTTTTCGGATAAATTTAAAAATATGCTCCCGGACTCCTAAATCGAGGCACCTAACATAATGAGTTAATATCGTCCATAACTTTAAATAAATATATGAATTATCTTCATCATTGTCAACGAAGAACATATCTCCCAGTCTCTAGGAACCTGTGGCACAGTCTTGGAACAGTTTATCGGGTTATGTGGAGTTGTGTACTCACGTTTCTCTGGCTTAAACCAGACTGAAGAAGAGCCACAGCTTGAGCCGCTACATCAGACGAAGTATCCAAAATTTAAACCCAGAAACGGTTTAAACATTAACAAAAACAATTGACGAACTGTTTCAATCCGTAGATACGAAAAAATCAGTAATCAAAGCTCTAATTTACAGTTTCTGTATTGTTCCGGATTCCTCAAAAATGAACAACTGCAGCTTTTCATTTGTTTTTCGAGATTACAAATTTAAATTTAGAACCAAATGCATGTCAACTAGGCGAAAAATATGCCAGCTACAAAACTGCATAAAAAAAGTTATGGACGATACTAACTCATTATGCTAGGTGGCTCGATTTAGGAGTCCGGGTATGTATAAAGAGATTTATATTTTTGTTAAATATTCGTGAAAAGAAAGTTCATCTGATAACATAAAAAATATTTAACTTAAAAAAATATACACAATATAAAATCATTTTCATCATTTTTTTTAAACAACGAAATAAACTTGTCGCATGTATAATTTCACTTATTAATAACATAAATCTACAAGTGTTTATTTCAGTCCCCCACATTACATCGATGTACTATAATGTTCCAGTCGTTCAGAACACTTGCGTCATCGGTCGAGAGCGATCTATTTCTGTAGCCCATGAGAAATATTGATACACATGAGTTTCTGACTGAATTATATTGTTTGGTGTACATTGCTGGCTCTAAACTTAAACTGGTTAATGCAGGGTTCCGCAGCTAAAGAGCGTATCTTCATAGCGCTTACGTCTTTTTGTTGAGAAGCGCAGATTTTCGGCAAAAACTGCGGTATATGTATCTGGTTACATGTTTAAAAAAATTAATTGAAAGTATTCATTAAAAGTTGTTGTGTGATTTTTTGTTATTATTTAGTTTACGGTTTCGAAGATAGAGGGGGCCCTCCCCCCTCTATGTTCGAAACCGTAAACTTCTACTAAAAGACAAAATTTTTGGTGTTTTCCGAAAATATTCACATAATCATAAAAACTTTCTTAGAAACGTTAAAGTGTCTTTAAAAGATCTGACGAGGTATGTGCCACTCATTAAAAAACGAAAAACCAAAATGTTTTAAAAAAAAAGACAAGTTTTATAACAAAAAAATATTCGTAAGTAAATATATCGTTGAATAACCACCGAACCTAGAAAAGTTAAAAGCTCTTTTTACTCGAATGTCAGGACGGGTATATTGTACTTCGCGCGTATCTTGTATGTTTGTAAATTTCTTTATTCCTACGTTTTTTCCAAACGGCTGGATGGATTTAGACAATGGTATCGTTAGATTCTTCTCATAAACCCAAGTGTCCTTAGATAGGTATTAATATAAAAAAAAACAAAATAGCGGACTTTTGGCGCCAAATTGTAAGTATTTAACATTTTTTTAACCAAGCGTATCGAGTAGGGTATCAAAATAAAGAGAATCAAATGGAGAATACAAATATATTTGTAAATTTAATCAGGAATAATAATTACAACCATTTTTCGGTCTTTTTACTGCGTTGCTTATCTGTTGATTTTTTAATTCTGAATTCTAAAGAATATTAACACACACTTTCAAAACACGCAATGTATTTGAAACAAATCATCGCTACCGTTTTATCCGTATCGTATTTACACACAATTTTTTCATGGAACATGTTCAATAAGATTTTTTATAAAACCAAACTATTTTTTGCTCTATCGCCTTGTTATCTTTTGATCATAAGGGTGAGAATTCCATACACTTAACGCACCGAATCCCATAGCCATCACATTATAGTCTGTGTTGGTTGTGAGACGGATGAAATTTCGGTTTTAGTAGAAATAATATTTTGAAGAAATTTGACGTGATTGTGGTTTGATCTTAAGATTGTCGGTGTGATTTTCGGTGATATGTACAGGTATTACGTTATTAATAATTATAGTACTGTTTATTTAAATATTTAACGACCGGCTGCGCGTGTGATTAATAAACTCATCCTGACAATCACTACTTAGTATAAAACAGAGTCGCTTTCTCTGTCCCTATTTCCCTATGTATGCTTAAATCTTTAATACTACGCAACGGATTTTGTCGCGAGTTTTTTTAATAGATAGAGTGATTCAAGAGGAAGGTTTATAGGTATAAAATACATACCAAGCAAGCGAAGCATCGGGCGGAAGCTAGTTACGAATAAAACAAAAAAGTCCTAAATTGGTAGAGTTGTTCTTCGATGCGATGCGACACGTGACAATTTACATTTATTAAGTACTAGAAGTCGCTTTCGTTGTTCTTTATTTGGCCATTGCTTAGCGCCTATTGGCCGTAGCGTGATATTATATAGCCTATGTTACTTACTCAGTGACAATGTAGGTTTCTAAAGGCAAGGTTTTTAGTGCAATATTTCCAATATTTCTGCCCTTAAGAAGCTTCCTTAGATTTCAACGACTATTAACAAAAAGGTATTCGGTCCAGTCATTGTCGAGTTTTGTACTTAGAAACTTACATACCTATTTAATCATTCATGATTAACAACAAAGCAATAATAATAATATTCTACCACATTTACACAGCGCAATCTAGTCCCAAATTAAGCAATTATATTTGCTTGTGTTATAGGTACTAAACAACTGATATACTACTTAAATACATTTTTTTTTTGTAAATACATACATATTATAGATTATAGATAATGGATGGATGATGGTGGGGATCGAACCCACGACCTCCAGTTTAGCAGTCAGGGTCACTAACCACTAGACTAACAGGCCAGTCTAACTTTTATGTTTTTGACATACATAATAAAAGTTATAAGTTTTTTACGACACTATTCATAAGTGGCCCTGTGTCTGCCCCCTTCAAGTAATGACGATTATTTTTATAAACGTAAATATTGTGTTGTTTGCAGGTTCAAAGCGAAGGGTATGGACGTCGGTGTATCAGATGACTACCTGAACGGAGTCCCTATTGAGGAGAGTAACAGTGAACCGGAGGACGAAGATGGTGAGTCTACAGACAAAGATCTTTATCGAGAGACCCGGGTTCGATTCCCGGGCGGACAAAAATGATATAATAATAATAAGTAACACAGCTGTGATATGGCAGCGGTAAGCGTTAGATACCATTCTAAATTAAAATTCTTTAAGGGCCGCTGCGTGCTGGACCTGTGTGTGTTGCCGCGTAAGCCTTCCAAAAGGACCGGGTATACTTCTCACCAAAGAGAGAAGTATAGCCGTGAAAAAAGAGACATAATAATTAATATTTTACCACATTCACACAGCGCCATCTAGTCCCAAATTAAGCAATTATATTTGCTTGTGTTATGTAGTACTAAACAACAGATACTACTTAAATATTTCTTTTTTCTTGTAAATTCATACATATTATAGATATATTACACACAAACACAGAACAAACAATGCTCATCACACAAAGATTTGTCTTTGGAATCGAACCCACGACCACTGGCTTAGCAAATAGGGTGACTAACCACTACGCCAACAGGCCAGTCATTTGTATTTGTGTTTGTCAGATGAGGACTCAGTACTGAAGAAGTCGTACAAGCACACGCTGTCTCGGGAGCAGCCGGTCTCGTTCTGCAACATGAGCGAGATTGTGGGCAAGTTCGAGACAGGCCAGGACTCCGCCTCCGAGCGGCACCGCGAGAGGAAGCAGGAGATACAGAACATACGCAGCCGTCTCTTCATGGTCAGTACCATCTACACCAGCGGTTCAAGGTTCTATCCAGGAGATAGCAAACCCAGAGTGGTAGAATATTATTATTACTATTATGCACCTTAGCCACCCCTTCGGGGATAAAGGCGTTTGATGCTATGTTTTACTATTATTATTATTAAATAGCTGGCAGTTCACGTGCAACTGATAATGCCTGTATCCTGCTTTCTCATGTATTTTTCTATTGACTGTTAAGGCCAGTCCAGTCTGCTCCTAAATTGGTTTGTATTTTCAGCTGAGATTACATATTCTGGGAGCTTGTTCCATACTTCGACCACTCTGTTACTGATAAAATGTTATGGGGGTTGTTGTTGGAAGAACTATACTTATCAGTATTTATTTGGTTTCAGGGCAAGCAAGCTAAGATAAAAGAGATGTATGAACAATCTGTGCTTCAGAGTGAACAAGGTATGTTAATTCAAACATTAATATCTATCTTCTATAATATAAAAATGAATCGCTAAAAGTGTTGGTAAGCGCATAACTCAACAACGCCTGGACCAATTTGGCTAATTCTTTTTTTAAATGTTCGTTGAAGCTCAAGGATGGTTTTTACGGCGAGAAAAATTGCAAAAAAAAAGTCGATTGAGGCAGGACGAAGTCTGCCGGGTCAGCTAGTTACATATAAAGGTGAAAGTTTGTGAGTGTGTATATTTGTTAGGTACTCCTTCACACACAAACGGCTAGACCAATTTTGATAAAATTTGATATGGAGGTGACTGTAGCTGGTCCACAATGTGCAGATTCTGCCCAGAGTTAGAGGAGTCTGCAATGCATATCCTCTGCTCATGTGTACCACTTTACCACATTTAGAACAGCACCAGGTGCAACCTGATGAGATACAGTCTCACTGTATTAATTCCGTCCGAGAAAAGAATGATAATTACTTGTCGACACTCTTATCGCTTCTAACTAATCATCTCCCGTCCGGCAGGAGTGACGTCAGCAGACAAGATCTCCCGCGAGCTGGATTTGAACGCGGAGAAGGCAAGGTCAATCAAACAACGCTTCGAGAACGGGCAGGTGTTCAACGATGAGAACCTTCCACCCAAGAACAGGGAGATTGATGATAGGGCACTCTTCAATGAAGGTAATAATTGACATAGGCATTGGTCATTCTATCCAAATACTAAATTTATGTTCGCATATGAAATACGAACATAAATGGTTGCGAGGGGCCGTTGGTTGCAAACGGCACAGGACCGCTCGCTGTGGCGGAAATTACGTGAGGCTTATGTCCAGCAGTGGACATCGTTTATTTTTTAATGGCACCCGTCATAATATAATAATATTTTCACCACATTCACACAGCGCCACCTAGTCCCAAATTAAGCAATTATATTTGCTTGTGTTATGGGTACTAAACAACTGATATACTATTTATATACATTTTTTCCCAGGCACAGAAATTTTCACACAAAGATTTGTCCTGTGTGGGGATCGAACTCACGACCTCCAGCGTAGCAGTCAGGGTCACTAACCACTAGACAAACAGGCTAGTCGACAGCGTGTTGAGCCCAATTCTCTGTCGTGGACAGAGATCTTGCATACATCCCTCGTTTGTCAACTTCTTTTTTCAATTATATTTTTACAATTGTTTCTTAAACAGTTAATATCATTTTCTTGCATATAAATAGAACAATAACATTGTACATTACAGGTATAGGCAAGAAGTCTCGTTCGATTTTCTTGGAGCTGGACGCGAACGCCAAGAACATGCCCCCCACCTCCCCTCCACCGCAGGACGTGCCCAAGCGCAAGGAGATTGTGAGTATAAACATTTTAAACATAATACTATGCGCCTCATAATATAGTAATATAATCAATATCATGTCAAATAAATGAAAAAATAATGATCAAAATCGGATTATTCTGTAAAAAATATTTACGCGTTGACTTGTGAACTTGACTTGAGACTTGAGAACTGGTTAAAAAAAAACCAAAAGATATATTAATTATAATATAAATTCATCATCATCATTCGTCAACCCATTAAGTCCCACTGCTGGGCTCGGGTCTCCTCTCCTCAACACTTAAATATTTATTCAAATCGAATCAGTAGTTCTTAAGAGAAGAGCGTTCAGCCAAACAAACACTCTTCAGCTTTATAATTTTAGCATAACATTATAAAATAATTACTTTGTCGACAGCCATTCGTGCCAAAGGACGTGGTTCGTGCTGCCGACAAAGTGGAAGACGTCAAGATCGAGACCGCAGATATCTCGGACAGGTTCAAGTTCTTCGAGACATACAAGCCTGAGACAAAGCGCAAGGAGTTCCGTATGACGCCGCCGAGACAGACACAAGTATGTTATATTAATTTATGGTTTATGACTGGCCTGTTGGTCTAGTGGTTAGTGATCCTGACTGCTAAACCGGAGGTCGTGGGTTCGATCCCCACCCAGGACAAATGTTTGTGTGATAAGCATAAGGGTTTGTTCTGTGTCTGGGTGTAATTTATCTATAATATGTATGTATTTACAAACAAAAATTTTTTAAAGTAGTATATCAGTAGTTTAGTACCCATAACACAAGCAAATATAATTGCTTAATTTGGGACCAGATGGCGCTGTAAATGTGGTAGAATATTATTATTATTATAAGGCGCCGACCCCACTAGTGGTCAAAGTTCCGAGTTTCGCGTTCCGCCTTCACACTTGCGTACATTGCAACTGGCGGACTACTTGCTTTTGGTTTGTAGGAGTCTTCGCTATCGTATAGATTACAGCGAACGCGGAACGCAGAACTCGAAACTCTGACCGCGCGCAGTGGCGTCGGCCATTTTGAATAGCCTGCTATTTCGGCAGCTGTCATCTTTTGACATTTGACATTTAAAAACGCCATTAAAAATGGTACGGTACCCGCTTCAACAACGCACTGATTATAATAAAATAATTATTTTTCAAATCGGGCCAGTATTTCCTGAGATCGTAGCGTTCAACTAAAGGAACAACAAACTCGCACGAAAAAAAATTAAATCCACCACGTGTATCCATATTGTAAGTGAATTAAATGATTGTTTTAAGTTATTTTTAAAAGTACATTGGCTTGGTCCACAGCGTCCAAAGTCCCCGTCACCTGAGGTATACCACGAGCCGTCCGTGGTGCGCAGCGAGGAGGGCGGCGTGGACACCACCGTGGCCGCCGCCAGGCACACCGCACAGCGCATGATCAGCGTCTTCAGGCAACTTGAGGACCAGCAGAACAAGGCTGACGAACCACAAGGTAGGTAATCAACCGAGTTTGCTGTCCGCTCCATAAGACCACACTATTTAATAATAGTATCTTTTGTATGGGACCACGAATATATAACCATGTTCCTAAGAGTTTGTTAGAATTGGAAAGTAGCAATCAATTTAATTATGAACTAAAAAAGGTTCTAATAGAGATAGCTTATTATACTGTAAATGAATATTTGAATGACATGCTAATTAATTCTTAACTATTTATATATATTTTTTTTAATTTTGACATTCATCTGTGACATTTATACCTCATCATGACATTTAAATATTTTATTGGACATTATTATAACCTTTTTGATTATTTATTATTATGTAAATTAGTTTATAATGATTAATATCTGTATGTATGTATATACATAATAAATTACATTGCATGCTAAAAAGGCGGAATATGGCGCGTCTAATATAAAATGTAACACCAAATATGTAACCTGTGTTCGCAATAAATTATTTGAATTTGAATTTGAATTAGAATTTAGGTGGTCAAACAAAAAATACAGGTTCCGAACCGTCAAAAAGCGGTTATTGATAGGATAATTTTTTTTTTTTTTTTTAAAAGACAACGCCCGCACTAGGGAACAAGCCCTGTGTCGCGGGGAGCTTTACAAACATGAAACTAACGGACACAAAGTACACCCAGACTAGAAACAAATATCTATGAATCACACAAATATTTGTCTCGTGTGGGAATCGAACCCACGTCACCCAACACGGCGATGTAGTGGCGAGGCGACCACTTTAACCACTGCGCCACGGTGACAGTCATAACATAAACATAAAATATAACATAGACAAATAACAAAATGACAATTGTATGAATAAACTAGTTATATCAATTGTCTTTGCCCAGGTCCGAAGCCGTTAAAGAGGTTCACTCCCCCGCCCCCCGGCGAGACCAACCACCAGGGGGAGAGCTCAGAGGAGGAATACTCCTCCGAGGAATACGACGAGGAGGACAGTGAGGACGAGCGGCGCCGCGTGTATCTCGAGGCGAGGCAGAGGGACGAGGCTCTTAAACAGGTACTTCGGTTGTTAAAGTGGTATTTAGGGTTCCGTTAACCAAAATGGCAAAAACCGAAAAAAAATAAAAAAAATATTTCGTGGCTCAGGGTACAGGCTGTAAAGGTTCATACGTCTTTACAGCCACCTCATCATATCGGTCCAAGGTGGGTGAAATACGTAAACATTCTGAAGTTCAATAAAAAAATGTTTACAATAAATACTTAACAAGGTACTTTGATGAAAGTTCTTTGTTATTGCGCCTCGAGGTCCTTCTATTGTTCTTCTTCCAGAACACTTCACTTAGTCCCCGACGTTTATTTGTTAAGAACTCGCGCGGGGTTTCGCTCCCGTCATTTTTTATTTGACCACTGCTCAGCTCCTATTGGCAGTAACGTGATGTTATATAGCCTATGT
This sequence comes from Laspeyria flexula, assembly GCA_905147015.1. Classification (NCBI taxonomy): domain Eukaryota; kingdom Metazoa; phylum Arthropoda; class Insecta; order Lepidoptera; family Erebidae; genus Laspeyria; species Laspeyria flexula. The sequence goes on from LR989974.1 coordinate 2,824,257, forward strand.
TACTCAGTGATAATGTAGCTGTCTAACGGCAAAAGATTTTTTTTAATTCGGTCCAATAGTTTTTTCGTTACATACAAAAATACAAATCTTTCTTATATTAGTATAGATGGTGCCGCGATGTTTATCGCGTGTTCCTTTTACCGAGCGTTCCAGTTGATCCGAAACAATATCCTTGTTGTGTTCAGGCTCAGCAGTTGGCCCGTACGAAGAGTTTCCGCGACAGGTTCGAGCACTGGTCGGAGTCTGAGCCGCAGCGCTCACCCTCAGCTGTCGTCATCGACAGACAACAGGATAACGAGGAAGACGGAGACTCGCAGCTTGAAACAGCCAAGAGGTACCTTGCTATATTGATATCTCGGGGCTATGAAATTAAATGTCGTTTATTCATCTAGGTTACAATGTAACACTTATGAAAGGCTCTAAAGCAGGGTTTCCGAACCTTTACTTCGTTGAGCCTTCGTTGAGTTGAAATTTAAGAAACATTTTTTTATCAACTATTTTTTTTATGTCAATTTCAATTAAGTGCAATATCTACAGATTGATATATAACGTTTTCGGAAATGTAAACGTACCTATTGCACTCCCCCCCCCCCCCCCCCTGACATTTTTCTACGCTCCCAAGGGGGGCGTGCCCCCCTGGTTGGGAGTCCTGCTCTAAAGCAATATGAAATTCCCTTATATTATTTTTCGTCTCAGCACTTTATCAATCAGTACATATGTAATTAATAAGTTAATATTGTAATTGCAGCTTGCGTCAAAAGTTCGAAAACATGAACGTACAAGCGACATCCGTGACGAAAACCTTCGCGCCTAAAGTCAATAGATTTGTGGTGAGTTAGACATTTACAATATTTTTACCTTATAATTCAGCTTACCTTATATTAGTCTGACAAGGCTTATCATGCAGTATAAAAGTAGGAACTAACGCCCGCTTAGTTATGTCCTCACTGCACGAATAGCGTTGTCAGACTATATTATGTTTATACCACGACGGTGGCAAACAGACATACGGCCCGCCTGATGGTAAGCGGTTACCGTAGCCTATGGACCGACGCCTACAACAACATGGGAATCGTAAGCGCGTTGCCGACCCTTAAAAGACCGGGTGGATTCTAGATAGAGTTGAGGGTGCAAAATATGACCACATTCTGTAAACTGTATCGAATAAATCAATTGAACAAATGCTTTGAGCTATTTTATTCAGAGGTTTGTTGTTGGTATAATTTATGTAGATCTGATTTCAGGATGAATTTTAGCCTGATAATCATCATCACGCACATCTTGCGCATGCGCATAGTATGTTGATTGATGAATGTTTTATTATGGTATTAAACACAAGGGGGCGAATAGGGACCCCCAAAAGTTTTTAATTGAAACTTTAATTCATTTTGTAACGTTGGTAACCTTAGACCTTTGATAAATGACCTTGACATTTAACTTTTTTTTTTTCTATGTCCACAGTGACCGCTGCCAGCATCCACAATGAACCAACCAAAGCAATATGTATCTCTTATATTGTAAAGTCTTATATATTATATAACTATTTGCCAACTATTATATTCTAGTTTAAGTGATGGTTGTAACCTTTTTACTATCAATTATTGAATAGCCTGTAGCGTCAAATGTATTTATTAAAAATATTCGGTATCGACTGATTATCAAGCATTTTATGAGAACACAAAAAGTGCCTTAACGCGTGCAATTTTAGGTTTTTTTTTATAAAATCTACATAATAATATACAATGTTATAAAATTATCCATAGTAGATAAAATATATTGTTAGTTGAAATATTATGAGATTTATTCAAGTATTGTTCAAATCATTTTCATCGTTCTATTCATATTTATACGAAATCATTATTGAAGTAAGTGTAAGCTTTTCAGAATACTCAATAAGGTATACTTTTACTATATCTTTTGTGAGTAATTCTTCTCTTATAAAACGAAGAAATTATTTGGCTTCGTAAGTAAGAATTTGGTTGCCAGTTAAAATGATTTTTTATTCTGGTAACACTGTTGGTCTTGCCACATGATAGTTGTAATTTGACTCTGTGCCATCTCGAATGTCTATTAATCTCGTATTATTTAATAATTATTATTATTGGTTATACATAATTATCTCATGATTATCATTAATAGTTACACCTTGATATATATTAGGTAATTTTATTATCTGACTGAATATTGGATTTTCTGTATTTATTTGTTTGTACTTAAAAAAGTTTTGCCGATTTTTTATATTATTCGAATAAGTAAATTAAATAAATAACAAAATTACATTTTTGTTTCATTTTTTACCGGAGACCAGCTACTCTACTACCCAGTCGTTAAAGCACTCGTAACGCCATCTGACGAACCGTGTGGCTGACACTGGCTTGGCCACCATCCGGGATTTTGATAACACAAATATTTCCCTTCTTCCTTATAGTCAAACTGGTTTGACTATAAGGAATTATGCTTCCTCGTGGTCAAACTTGTCTAATGACTCTCCCTGTATATTTAGCTAAAAATGTGTACAGTCAATCAATAAAATGCTCGTTCATAAGCTTAAAAAAAGACTGCCCTCTACCAAAGTGTTTAACATCGTATTCTATGTGAACAAAGTACTAGGCTAGCATAAACTTGTAGGAGGTAATATTATAAATTTTTAGAAATGTCTTGAAATATTTATAAAATTATGTATAAACTTTTATAACAACCTCCTACAAGCTTATGCTAGCCTAGTACTTTGTGCAGATAGGGCAAATGAGCACATCGCGTATCGACGGACGTTCATATGTCAATAAGCCCGCGATATAATAAAGTACTAGGAGAACAGAAGCGTGCAAGAGATTTTCTAAACATTTATAAAATTATGTTTAAACTTTTATAACAACCTCCTACAAGCTTATGCTAGCCTAGTACTTTGTGCAGATAGGACAAATGAGCACATCGCGTATCGCCGGACGTTCATATGTCAATAAGCCCGCGATATAATAAAGTACTAGGAGAACAGAAGCGTGCAAGAGATTTTCTAAACATTTATAAAATTATGTTTAAACTTTTACAACAACCTCCTACAAGCTTATGCTAGCCTAGTACTTTGTGTAGATAGGGCAAATGACCACATCGCGTATCGACGTTCATATGTCAATAAGCCAGCGATATAATAAAGTACTAGGAGAACAGAAGCGTGCAAGAGATTTTCTAAACATTTATAAAATTATGTTTAAACTTTTATAACAACCTCCTACAAGCTTATGCTAGCCTAGTTCTTTGTGCAGATAAGACAAATGAGCACATCGCGTATCGACGTTCATATGTCAATAAGCCCGCGATATAATAAAGTACTAGGAGAACAGAAGCGTGCCAGAGATTTTCTAAACATTTATAAAATTGTTTAAACTTTTATAACAACCTCCTACAAGCTTATGCTAGCCTAGTACTTCGTTACACTTTTGGGAGAGGGCAGCCTTTTTTACCCGAGGCTGCTCGGATATTGTTTTTCGCGCGTAACTTGTAGGTAAATTTATTTATTTCCACGTTTCTTCCAAACGGCTGGATGGATTTCGACAATTAAGGTATCGTTAGATTCTTCTCATAAACCCAAGTGTCCTTCATCATCATTATCATTTCAGCTTTGTGAGAATTGGACACATTTTGAGCCCGCTGGACATTTTGCGAATTGGACATAATGCGACTAAAGGATTGCATTGTCTACTGCTGGACGTAGGCCTCTCAAACCAGTTTGACTACGAGGAAGAAGGATTAGTCGCTATAAATTAACTTTGAATGACAAGTTTAAAATGAACCACCAAATTTTTATATTGTTGCAGTGTTATCTTGGTCACTAACTTCAGGAGGTATAATGAAAATAAAACAAATCATTCTATTTATAATCTAATTATTATTTTCAAAAAATATAGGGAACGTGAAACAATAAATTAATCACCTAAACATAAATATGTTAAATATTTATCAATCACATAGAGTCTGGGGACCAGACTTGAGACCCGAGTCTAGTCTAAGGCCAGTCAAACGTACCAACCAACTTACTGACTTATATAGGGTCGCCGCACACTGGCTACTTGTTAGACAACAAACGCCGTTTTTGGAACTGGCCGTACAAGGTTAACGCTCTTGATCGTTAAGGTGAATTCAGGTTAAGGCTGCACTTCCACCAGAGGTGTGCGAGGGATATTTTTATTAAGAACCAAAGCATGGCTACATTTAGCGATGTTAGATCAATGACGGGATTAGATTGGTTCTTAATAAACACATCCCTATCGTACATTTCTGATAGAAACGCAGCCTTAGTAACATATTCAATTTATTAAATAACACTTCCACTTTATTTAAAATTACTACATTTTTTTTTAAATAATGTGGACTTGTTATATAGCATAGGTTACATAATATTATATGTTACTTAATTAATGGCCGTTCATACCCAGTGTGCGACGACACTTAGGTGATCAACCCACATACATAGTCAAACCTATATTTACCGTTGACAAATGGGTTTTTTTTTGACAAATAGTATTCACAATTGACGTAATGTTGTTACACTCTTGGCAATAAAATAATTTTGTATTTTACGTCGAACAAAACTACTTAAAAACGGTATCTTTAAAATAAACCGTTTTCGTTTTGCTGTGTTGCCAACTAAGTGTACAATTGAAATACTAATGGCAATACCTGAAATGTCTTTTGTCATTGGCGTGGACTTATATATTTATAAATCATTAGAATTCCTTATATATGAATAAATTTACTTATGGAATAAAACACAAATTTTCCATAAGTAAACTTGAACACATTCAATAGTCCATAACACTTATTCTAAACAGTATAAAATATACAAAAATGTACATTCCATCGCGAAGTAAGCTGGGCAAAACTTAAAACCACAAAATATTCTTAATTTAAAATTAAAAAATCAACGATAAAACTAGATATACATATTGCGCAAAATATATTTTAGAGAAAATGTGTGATCGATTTTCTCAAATTAATTTCATGCAGGTACAAACATCTGTTAGGACGAAATTTAACATCCAGTGTTAGAATAGGACACATTGTTTCAATTAATGAAAAATACGGTAGACGGTGATTTATTTTAGACACTAATTCTCACAACATCGATAGATGGGGCCACTGGTGCAAACTTAAGCGACACTAGCGCCACCGTATCGTGTACCTTCAATACACAATGCGCCCTATACAGAAGGTATAATTTATATTATCTACAATCATTAGGTGTCTACACACTAACCCTGACTGCAAGTCACTCTAGTGTGTAGGAACCATTCATGTCACAGTACGACTCAAAATTTTCGATGCGAGCGCCACCTATTGAAACTTTACACCTTTTCATTAACATCAATAGATGTCGCTGATTTAAAAGTAGTTAAAAGTAATACGGTTATCAGGGGCCATTGGAGTGTCGGTTATTCTAAGAAGAGGTCTCTAGTCGCTATGAATAGCTATAAACATTAATAATACTGTTTCTCTAATATTTGTGGTAATATTTATGGAGTAGGGCAATTATTATTGAGTCAAAGGAATTTCAACCTTGAAAGTGTGTTCCCGAAGTTAGATATTGCGACACGTAAAGCAGATGAAATAGCATGTATTCTGATCTTCAGGTCGGTTTTCATTCTTCTAGTGCAGGACTTCCTAACCAGGGGGGCACGTCCAGCTGGGGGGCGTAGAAAAATGTCAGGGGGGGAGGGAGTAATAAGTACTTTTAGATTTCCGAAAAAATGCATGAAAATAGTATTTTGGGTTCGGGGAGGCTCAGCGTAGTAGAGGTTGGGAAACCCTGTTCTAGAGAATAATCCCTAGGAACATATAAATATATACAATTTACGGAAATAACAAATAATTATGTATATTTGCACAAATCTTTGAGGGTAGAACCAAAGGTAACAATTTCACATTTATGTTAAAAAGACGACAAAAACCTGTCTCTCTAAAGATACACATACATTTTTATAAGATTTGCTATTCAGTACAGTAGTTAAATGAAGATAATATAAAGGAAATTTGAACTTAATATTCTAAGAAGTTTAGATAAACACGGTTAAAAACAATTAGCCACGTTCTTAACTAAAGTTGAGATTGTTATTTTTGCTTCTATAACCCTCATTTTGTTCTTTGCGAAGAGCCATATTCAGAATATAACCATGTTCAGAAGGCTTAGTGCGAGTTTTGCGAATAATCAAACGCGTTCGATCGTGACGCGTTTTTTTTATATGGAAAAATTGTATATCTAAATATTGTCACTAGATGGCGTCATTTTTACTTCATACAAATTGTAGTTTACGCTGTCACGATCGGACGCGTTTTCCTCTTGCAAAAAATCGCACTAGGCTGTCAGAAATCGCGTAATAAGGCCATTATACCGACGAGACAGTCGGAATCATTTCTTAAGTCGTACACAGGGTTGCGATTGAAAAGCGAACCACACAAACACACATTTAGAGCTCAATTCACATCGACACATACACCGTTGGTATATTTTACTCAAGACTCAGTTTGACCACGAAGTTAAAACAAAACACATAACACATAATTAGGGACATTTTCAAATATAAAACTATCGCTCGTATCGAATTTGTAATGTTGTGTAGTGAGGTAAATATTTTTATATTTAAATCAAAATGTGATTTAGGTAAGTATTTAATGGCCTGTATACCTATTTAATATTATTATTTCCTTTATCAATTAAATTCTCACATCAATTTACATTCTTAAATATAAATATTAAAAAAAATAATAAAATAATGTGGTGGCCCGCCGACATTGGGAACAGAGTCCAAGGTGCCGACGGTTAGGGCTCCAGAGAAAGGAACCTCCTCACAATACGTGCCGTGTCGACGAGTACTGCCTTCTGTATCAGGCCTTTTATCTAGCTACCTAGCTCGAGCGTCTTAAGATGTTGGTCGAGGCTCTGCTACTAGGTCACAACTATCGGTACAGTGACTGCTGAGTCCATATTATTATTATGTGATAATTAATAATAATATTATAGATAAAGGCTGGCCTAGGGAAATTCCTGTACCGAGAACTCGACTCATTTAATATTTTATACAAGTCACTGTAAGTGATAAGGCGTTTTGAACTTCATGAGAACCAATAAATTATAGCATTCACTAATCTAAAACTCAAAACAATGTTTTCGCTAATTAAATATTACCTACGCAATACGGAAGCAACATTCACAATCATAACTTGAAGAAAGTAGCTCTTCAAAATGTTTTTATAAATTTCATAGAAATTCGTTATATAAAATTTAAAGAATTTTATTCAAAACAACAATTTTTTCTCAAACTTATGACTGTGTAAGAGTTGACCCGTTATGCGTAAGTCGATCCAATTTATCCTATACCAAAATTTGGTACCTAATACTGTGACCTATTTCTGGTTTACTAGACTCTTACTAGAGTTATACTGTGTATATCTCACTATACAACATCACTAAGAACCGATACAGCGACAATAGTCTATCAGAATAATAATAATATATATATATTTACTCTCCTAGTGCATTTTTTAGAAATATGTGTGAATAAATTTAATATTTACTTAAATTTTAATTTTTATTAATATTTTTTTATTTACGTCTTCATTTAAAACTCTCTCAAATCACATTCGCGACGCAGTTTTAGATTTGTTAATTTACAACACATTTTATTTACATTGGCAACACAACAGCTCGTGTTGCCAAATACATGTATTTTCAGGTAATTCCCAATACTGCTAAGTCTTCGCAGCTAGAATTTGAAAAGAAATAATAAAATTACACAATATTTCATTGTATATTAATAAAAAAGGAAAAAGTATAATCTAATATTTATCCAATACATTTATTACTAAAACAAAATCATAGTCACTGGTTTCTATAAAGTAAATAAAAATTTATACCTATCAATTACATTAAAAAAAAAACTCCAAACAATTGATCTCTTTGATCGAAAAAATGCTTCTAATATTAAAAATCTAAAACTGCGTATCAATTCAGCCGTTCGCTTAGCCTCTAGGAGACTACTTACAAACAAAAATATTTACATCTAACCTAACAGTGCTTGTTTATTTTATGAAGGACTCTGAATTATTTATATTTTATACAACATGTTAACAAACTATTAAGCCAAACTTATCTGCATCGGAGGCACAGCCAGGAGGCTAGACAAGTAGCACTCTATTCTAACGACATGTCAGATTAGTACACTGATCACGTGACATGTCAATAGCTTTATGTCAAGGATGTGTTCTAATGTACTAAAGTGACATTAAATATTTTTATTAGAATCAGCGAATCGCTTTTATCTATCTATTCTAAACGATATGTCACTTCAATATAATATGTATTTTTTCTTTTGACTTACGTCGAACAAAACTACTTAAAAACGGTATCTTTAAAATAAACCGTTTTCGTTTTGCTGTTGCCAACTAAGTGTACAATTGAAATACTAATGGCAATACGCTATCGACATGTCACGTGACCAATGTACTAATCTGACATGTCGTTAGAATAGATAGATTGAATCGATTGCTACTTGTCTAGGGGGGATGATCAGAATGATTAGAGTCAAGCTAATATCCTTCTGTTATGAAAAGACGCATGCCCAGCAGTGAGACTGTGGGTCGTGGGGAAAAAATGATTGTTATTGAACTTAATAGTATATTAACAAAGTTATTTATAGTACGATAAAAAAGTCTAGAATTATCAATTAACAACATCGGCAAGTTAAATGTTGTCTTTGGCCCCTTTATTAATAAGGTTGTATGCTTACGGCCGATATTTAAACTTAGAATTTATTGTACTTCATACAACCAAATTTAATTCATAAAACAAAGTATTCTTGTTCAACAATATGAATATAGTTGCTTTTAATAGGAGAAGAACGCCCAAAAACAAAAACTGATGGTAGAATGATGGTTCTAAGTGACAGTAAGAGACATAAATAGTAATTTACGTTAGTAAGAGGGCAATTCTTTCACCCAGAACAGGTGTATCATAAAACGTACATCACAACATATATTGTTGAACAAATATTATAAAAAATATTTAATCACTTAAACGTGAATTTATTAAAAGGTTTTAAAACTTTTTCGATATCTCAACATTATTATAATTTACCTATTAACCGCACCACCCAACTTTAATGGAAATGCTGTCTTAGCAACACAATATTTTCTATTTTCATTACTGTAACTTCCTTTGTGTCAAATATATATTTTTTTTATTATTAATTGAAGAATTGGGTTTAAACTGGCGGGACAATATTATAAGAAATTTTTTTCGCCTGCACTACCACGATAAAAAAAAATTCTTTATGGACACGTGAAATGAACTGAGAAATGCCTTTGAAATTAAATATTATTGGAACGACAGATTCTCTGTAGGTACTACAAAAATTTACTTTTCACAATTACAGCAAGATCCTAAAGCCACAAACATTGGCGGTTAAAGATTGACGCATTTCCTCGAACAAATCATGTTCTCTATACTCCGTAGTATAAATAAGAATTTCAATCAAACCTTAAATAAAATGAGATCTCCATAATCAAAAAAAGATCTTATTTATATTACAACGTAGGTTCAAATTCCTTCACAAAATGAACACACACAACACAAACACTGTTCACTTTAGTCAGGTGGTCGATTGACAACCTCTAGCGGTAACTTGCCACTGTCAGTCACTTTGTCATTAGCAGACTTGTCTCTGTGTTTGTCATACTTCCTGTCGTCACTTCGGTGTTCCTTCTTGTGTCTATCAGACTTGTGGTGTGACGACTTGTGTCGTGACGATGATGACGAGTGACGTCGATGATGATCATGTTTGTCAGTCCTTTCTCTGTCTCGCTCTGAACGATGTTTCTCATCTTTATGCCTGTGGTTCTTATCTTTTTCTGTCCGATCAGACTTTGATTCAACTTTGTCAGACTTTTCAATCCTATCTGTTTTATCTTTTTCATTTTTATCTGACTTTTCTTTGTCATTTTTGTCGAGTTTCACTTCTGTTTTGTCAGATTTTGTCTCTGTTTTGTCAGATCTGTGATCTGTCCTATCAGATTTTTGTTCCGATTTTTCTGTTTTATCAAACTTTGTATCTAGTTTCTCGGGTCTCACGTCAGTTTTCTCTTTTTCTGATTTGTGATCTGTAATTTTGACAGGTGTTCTGACCTCAGTCTTTTCAAGTTTTGACTCAACTTTGTCAGACCTAGACTCTACTTTGTCAGACTTGGAATCGTATTTCTCGACTTTAGATTCAGACTTCTCTGGTTTAATTTCGGCTTTTTCCGTTTTAGGTTCTATTTTGTCAGACTTTGGATCAGATTTTTCAGTTTTAACATCTTGCTTGTCAGACTTTGATTCGATTTTGTCAGATTTGTCTGGTTTTGTGTCTGTTTTCTTGTCGGCGTGCTTGTCTGTCTTCACTTGTGTTTCGACACTCTTCCTACTTCGTTCTATTTTGAGCGCAGACTTTTGTATTTTGTTTTGGAACTTGGCGCTTAGCGCTCGCATTTCAATCACACCCGCCTTGTGTTTCGACGATTTGGATGATTTGGACTCTGAAAATAAAAATATAAAATAATGTCTCATTACAGATCTAACGTAGTATAATAACCTACCAATAAAGTAATTTTCAAGGTATTTATGTAATATACCTTGATGAGAAGGTCAAAGGAAAAAGGAAGGAAGTCAAAACTCAAACTATTTGCTAAAACGGTTCAAAAGTTTATTTGGTTGGTTGAAACACTAATCTATATATGATAAATATCAATTTGAAAAAAAAACCTTTCTGTAATGGATAGCTTTTATCGAGAATGGCTATAGGCTATATAACATCACACTACGACGCATAGGAGCTAAGTAGTGCTCAAATAAAGACCCACAGGAGCAGAGCACCGGGCAACTAGTATTAAAACAAAGGAAACAAGGACTTTTTTTTTTAATGGAGTACACTTCTGTGTACTCCGCGTGTGGATCCTCGGACATAATCCAAGTCCTTATGTGCTATTTTTTATTATTTTCTTTTTTAACCTTTTCAAAAAATATAACGACTTACCAGTAGTGTGGTTGACAGTGACAGCGGGTACGGGGTCGGCGGGCCGCTCTTCAGCAGGAGACGACGCCTCCGACGTCGGGTAGTACTGCTTGAGGCGCAGGTGCCACGCTAAATAATACGAAATAAAAATAAGATATACGTCCCACTGCTGGGCACGAGTCTCCTTCAAACAATGTGGAGGGAATATAGTCTACTATACCACGCTGGCCAGGGTTGGTATAGTGTTTGTTTCGAATTTTCCTTTTCTAGTAGACCTCTTGTGTGCATAAGGTTATTCTCTTATGAAAGAATTTTGACACATTTTGTATGGAGCTTATGTCAAAATTCTAACTTTAGTAGCAAAATACATAGATAGATTATTGAAATAGGCCGTTAGTCGCCTTTTACGACATCTACGGTCTGAGATGGGGTAATGACATTACGTATTTTAGTATTAGTTTAATAATATATGGCACGTCCATCAACACAGGCTGCCTATCCTAATCGATTCAAATTCGAAACATTCTAAGTTGGTAAGGTGTGGAAATATTCCATTCTTCCTCGCATCACCATAATAATGGAATCAGGCGAAACGCGTTCGATTGTGACAACGGAAGCTTAAATATTTATGATGCAAGAATGACACCTCCCGGTGACAATAATTTAAATACAGGGGGGGCTAGACAAGTGGTAATCGATTCGGTCTATCTATTCTATCGACATGTCAAATTAGTACATTGATCACGTGACATGTCGATAGCTTATGTCAGAGATGTGTTCAAATGTATTGAAGTGACATGTCGTTTAGAATTGACAGATTGAAGTGACTGCCACTTGTCTAGGGGGACAGTTATCTATCTATTCTAAACGACATGTCACTTCAATACATAAGCTATCGACATGTCACGTGACCAATGTACTAATCTGACATGTCGTTAGAATAGATATATTGAATAGATTGCCCATTGTCTAGGTGGGCTGAAACGGAAACTTAGCGTTGTCACGATCGAACACGTTTGGTTATACACAAAACTCTCTCCTCTCTCTCTCTAGCCTAGTACCTCTAGCTAGTCTCTGATTTCAACAATATAAACACGACTCACCGACTGAAGTTACTGCAGAGACGGTCCTGAACTGGTGTATGATGTTCCGGGGCAGGAAGTAAATGTCGTCGGAGCAAAGCGGCAGGCGGGAGTACCTCACACCCTCGCGGCGGAGCTGGTTCAGCTTAGCTTCCTCCAACCTGAGATGCCATTGTAATAATAAGTGGGAAATTTACACTTATGAAGAGGAAAGATTTGGTATTTTTGTATTTAGTGTATTGTAACAAAATAAACTTAAAAACTACTGCACTGATTAAAAAATAATAGCTATTAGAAAGCTACAATATCACTGAGTAACATAGGCTTTATAACATCACGCTACGGTCAATAGGAGCTGAGCAGTGGCCAAATAAAGAACGATGGGACCGAAGTCACGCGCGAATTGTAGTATTTCATATTTTCTAAAAGACCTTTGATTATTATGCAATTATTCTACCATATTTACACAGCGCCATTTAGTCCCAAATTAAGCAATTATGCTTGTGTTATGGGTACTAAACAACTGATCATCATCATCATCATCATATCAGCCCAACGACGTCCACTGCTGAACAAGGCCTGATACAACTGATATACTACTTAAATATTTTTTTTTGTAAATACATATATATTATAGATAAATTACACCCAGACACAGAACAAACCTTTATGCTCATCACACAAAGATTTGTCCTGGGTGGTGATCGAACCCACGACCTCCGGTTTAGCAGTCAGGGTCACTAACCACTAGACCAACAGGCCAGTTTAAGATACCAATGTATAAATTAATTTATACATTGGTATCTTAAAGCAGTATCCAACGATTTGGGTGGATATTTTTCAAATTCAATTTATAAATAATATTATTTGTTTGTTGAGAATAATAAAAATAAACAAAAAACATAGATGTACAAACAATAACAACATTTGACTATTTTATTTTAATGTCTGTTTCTGTGAAACCAATAAAATTAATAATTAATTTTGGGATTATTTCAAAGTGTTTCTAATACAAATTAGAGCTTAAATGATACTGATATCGGCATAATAAAATCTATACTAATATTATAAAGCTGTAGTTTGTTTGAACGCTAGGATCTCAGGAACTACTGGTCCGATTTGAAAAATTGTTTTAGTGTTGGATAGCCCATTTATCGAGGAAGATTATAGGGTATATAAAATCACGCTACGGGCAATAGGAGATGAGCAGTGGTAAAATAAAACGACGGCAGCGAAGCTCCGCGCAACTTCTAGTATTTTATAATTTGTATGTTCCTAACCATTTTAAATATACGCTACCACATGTAAGTATGTTTCAGCCTTAAGCTATGTGTATATACAGACCATGTGACACACTGCGAGATGGGCGGCTCGTACAAGTCCAGTCCCAACAGCTGCACGAGCTTGTTGAAGTCCGCCGCGTGGAAGGCCACCACGTCCTTGGTGATGCGGCCGCGGTCCGACTCGTCGCCGCACTGGATCGCCTTCAATACTCCTGCGGACAGTAATAGTAGGGTTATCATTATTATCAGAACCCTAATGTTGTCCAGCTGAGAGGGTTTACGCCATAATCCACACTACATATTATTTATACTATACATTTTATAATTTACTTGCACTTCTGGCTAACTTTGTACTGCCTAACTTGACAACATAAACAAAATTTCCGTAACCTTAACAACCAAGTCCTTTACCCTTTAAAAGGTGTTAAGCTTTCAATTGCACAATTTTTTCGATATTTTAATCAAATATCATTATAATCGGTCCAGCCATACTTCAGATATGAATGTCAGGTACTGTGTCATACATACCGACAGCAGCAGTGGTGATCCTGTCGAGTCCGTGTCCCACGTGGTCGGCGTGTGCGCGGGTCCTGTCCTCGAACAGGAACTCCCGCGCCTCGCTCCAGCGCGGCAGGTACTGCAGATTGCGCAGCTCGTTTATACCCGTCCTGCAATGGGCACCACAGTTAAATATACATACATCATACATATAGATCACGCCTCTTTCCCAACAGAGGGGTAGGCAGAGACCATTTCCTTCCACTTGCTACGATTCTGACATGCATCTTTGGCTTCTTCAACATTCATCAGTCTTTTCATTCTCGCCGGTTGAGGGTACTCCTGATCTGTCCCTTCTTTAGAACGTCACCTATTTGGTTATGGTACATTCTTCTAGGTCTTCCCCTTCCAACGTTTCCTTTCACATTCACCTCATATATTTGTTTTGTCACTCGTCCTTCATTCATTCTCTCTACATGTCCAAACCAGCTTAACATTCCTTTCTCTATTCATGTCACAACATCTATTTTTAAGTCACAACGTTCCCTTATTACACTATTTCTTATTCTATCACTCAAATTTACCCCAATCATACTTACAGTTACAGTTAAATACACATACATATACGTTTTAATAAAGACTACACGTTACTTTATACTATCAAGGCTTTGTCGCGGGAATTACTTACATGTGTACAATGACAGCAATCCTATTAAAATTTGCAAATATTTGACAGCTATATTGAAATCGAACAATTTGTATGTCGACTGTCTGAGTAGGACGTCAGTGAAAAGTCAATAGTTATCGCATCATTATCATCTCAACCCATAACCATCCCACTGCTGGGCACGGGTCTCCTCCAAAGAATGTGGAAGGAATTTACCCTAATATACCACGCTGGCCAGATGGGTTTGTTTTGAATTTTCCTTTTCTCACAGTGCTCTTGTCTGCATATGGTTACTCCCTTAATCGCCTTTTACGACACGGGTTGAGATGAATCACACTAATGTAAAACATTACCCTACTTTTTGGCAGTCGAGTAAAAATAAATACTTATAAAATCAAACTGATTAGAAAATTTATAAAATATTTAAACAATTCATACCTCCTCTTCTTAATGGGACTCTTGCCAAGTTCAGCGGTAGGCACGAGCTGCTCTCCGGGCCGTATCCACAGTATGGGGCCATCGTTAGAGTCCTGGGGCTCCATCTCCACCGCTGACATTGGACCCCACGGCATTGTCTAGAAATATTATTAGTTGAAACTTTCGAAGCTAATCATTGAAATTTACAAAATTAAACTAAATTCCTCTTATTACAAAATATGGACTAAGTATTAAACCAGGTTTAAATTGACATAAGCCATTGTTTTAGTGTCAAAGTAGGAAAATGTTACTTGGTAAGTCAGAGCAAATTACAAGTTGCCTTTGGGATAGCTTTATAGTACTCAATTTTTCTACCTTCTTTGGGAAAGGTGAGGTATATACGTACAGCACAAATCTACACGCTGCCGCACACTCATGAGAAAATATCCACGTTTCTATAGACGCATCATCATCATCAAATCAGCCCAATGACGTCCACTGTTGAACATAGGCCTCACCTAATTTTCGCCACAGCGAGCAATACGAAATAAAATCATCACACAAATAAATGGACACAATCCGGCTTGTTCATTTATTTTGGCAGACAAGATTGGCACAGTCAGACACATAGATACGTCAAACTAAAAACAAAAATAAACAACATACAACAACTTACCATATTGAGGAAAGGGCACTCAGCGAGCATATGCAGCATATCGGGGAAGTATCCCCCCACCTCCTCATGTACCGTGCCCACCAAGGAGATCTGGTGCAGAGGTCCACTGCGGAAGGTCCCTGCACAGTATGACTGTTGCACCTGTATCAGACAACATTACTGTTTAAAAATCTGGTACCAATAGAATTTGTGCCAGATTTTAATGTTTACTTAGGTAAACGCTCTCTCACTCAGTATCGAGGCGACTAAATTAACCTTTACACCACGTTGATATACAACAATAATAATAATATTCTACCGCATTCACACAGCGCCATCTAGTTCCAAATTAAGCAATTAAATTTGCTTGTGTTAAAATTTCCCGTGGTACACCAAGTGGACTACAAGACAGAAAAATCCCGTGGTTCACCTGGGTGAACTACGAGGTCGACCACGGGAAATAAAGGTGTTATGGGTACTAAACAAGTGGTATACTAGATAAATATTTTTTTTTGTGTAAATACATATTATAAGTAAATTACACCCAGACACAGAACAAACCTTCATGCTCATCACACAAAGATTTGTCCTGGGTGGGGATAGAACCCACGAACAACAGGCCAGTCAATATAATAGTACATACCTGTTGATAATACCGGCTAACAGTAGTAGTCTCAATGTCGGAGGCCCTGGCGAGCACGCCGGCCTTCACGGTGAGGTTGGGGTGAGTGTCCGACAAGTACTGCAGCAGGCACGGGAACCGAGCCGCCGCGCCGCGGACCACGCCGCACACGAAGTGCGCCCAGCCCTCTGAGTCCTCGGAGAATACCAGCTGCAATTGTGACAATACTTCGTGTCAGCTGCTTTTATTTTGATTATTATTTCAATTGATTTAATAAAAAATCAATTTAGATTACAAATACATTATCTACGTTAAAAAAAACAGTTAATCTAAAAAAAATATGTTGGTCAATTTGCCTACAGTCAGTTCGTTATTAAAACCCATAAACGTCCCACTGTTGGGCACGAGTCTCCTCCAAAGATTGTGAAAGGAATTTAGCCTACGATACCAGACTTGACGGGTTGGCTTTTCAATCAGTTCACTGACAGGTATATTCTGACCATGCTATTCGTAAAGTGGAATTATTTTATAGCTATTTAATAGCATTTGCATTTGCTAATGCATTATAAAATAATAAAAATAGTAACGTGAGAAGAACTGGCAAGAAATTCACGGCATTCTCTTTTTTAAAGCCCACTCTTAAAGATCTCGTGTAAGTCACAATTCACAGCAATAAGGGATCGGCGATTTTGCGACTGCATTGACACAGCATCGCATTTTCTGCGTTCCATCGCAAATTAAAATCACGCATTATAGAGATTCTATCGCTGCATTTAGCATCTAAAAAGCAAATAAATCGCCACGCCGATGCTAACAGAAGCCTTTGAAGACGACTAACCTTGAGGAACTCCTTGGCGAGCGCCTCCTGCTGCTGCGCGTTGAGCATGTCCACATCTCGCTGGTGCAGGTACACGACGCTGGCGCCGCCGTTAGGGTGCGTCTCCACACGCATCAGTCTGTACACGATATAAACAGTTATTTAGGTAATTTGGCGATGTAAAAGACCGCTATTTCGGGGTTTTTTTTATACCACTACGGTGACAAGCAGACCTATCACACCTGAAACATCACGGGCGCGTTGCCGATCCTTAAGAAGCCCATTCACTCCTTTTCTGAAGAACTCCATACCGAAAGTCTTTTGAGAAAACCTCGAATATTATTATTTTATGGGAATGTTTGGAGCTCATTGAAGAAAAACATGTAATAGCGGAACTTAAGTCTCTTATAATTAAAGTATATTTAAATTTTATGACTGGCCTGTTGGTCTAGTGGTTAGTGACACTGACTGCTAATCCGGAGGTCGTTGGTTCGATCCCCACCCAGGACAAATCTTTGTGTGATGAGCATAAAGGTTTGTTCTGTGTCTGGGTGTAATTTATCTATAATATGTATGTATTTACAAAAAAAAATGTATTTAAGTAGTATATGTTGTTTAGTACCCATAACACAAGCAAATATAATTGCTTACTTTGGGACTAGATGGCGCTGTGTAAATGTGGTAGAATATTATTATTAAATATTATTATTATTTAAAGGCCGGGCACACCGAATACCTAAGCATAGACATGCACGTGAAACACTGAGGGAACATTGGGGCATCACATCAACATTACACAAGTGGTATCTCATACAGTTCCATACATTACAACTTGTGTTAAGGCCTCTTAACAGCGTCGTTAGCATCACTTGCGTGTTTATCACAACTACTTTTTATAACATTTTCACTACAACCCACTGCTGGGCACGGGTTTCCTCCGAAGATTGTGGTGAGAATTTAGCCTACTATACCTCGCTACCCAGACAGGTTGGTATAGGATTTTGTTTCGAATTTTACTTTTCCCCACACCTGCGGGTTGAAATGGGGACAATATGTATTCTTAATCCGTCATTATCATCAGCCCACAAACACCCACTGCTGGGTATAGGCCTCTTCTCCACAGCGCCACTTCTCACGGTGCTGTGCCAGCCGTGACTACACGGATTTTTATATATAAATGATGTTATTAGGCTGCAGGTAGCACAGGACCGTTCGCAGTGGCGTAAATTAAAAATTAAAAAATTAGGTGAGGCTGTAAATTAAATTAGGTGAGGCCTATGTTCAGCAGTGGACGTCGTTGGGCTGATATGATGATGATGATGATTAGGCTGCAATCTTTTATAGGATGACTTATACCGAGAAATCACTCCAGAAGTAAGATCTCAAAAACTTATATTTCAGCATATTTTAAAAAGCGTCATAAGTAATAAAACTATACGTCGTATAAAAAGTGAATTAAAACTCGGCGGCGCGGCGTCGTATAGAAAGCTGGCAGGTAAATATAAAATATTTTAGTTTTGGCAACGTGCCACACATCCTGGAGATTGTATAATGAACACTACTTAGAACACAAACTTGGAAAGTGCACTAATACTCGTACTTTAAAATATGCGAGACTCTCCAGTGAAATACTGGAGAAAGCTTCAGTAGGTTAAAAAGACATCAAAGAGCAAAAATAATAGTAACAAGTATTAATTTTAAAAACAAAAAACCGGACTGCCTAAAAGTAGCTTTCAACAGTCAATTTAAAGCAATGAATTCGAAGAATATACTGGTAAAAGGTCTATAGGCTTAGATATAGAGATTCGGTGATGAATACGAATATAACAACACATTGCACTTAAAAATCAGTCAAGCTATTTAGGTTACAAGAGACAAGTGGAGCTGCGGGCAATAGTTAGTGCATATATAATTGAATTAGGCTATTAATTAGCTTTCATTTGATACCCATATTGCGATAGCACTAAATAAACGTCTGTTTTGGCAGTTTAAGTCTGCCATATTGGTAAAGTATAACTAATAAAGTAAATTAATATTTTTGTGTTTTGTTAAATATTGTTGACGGTGTTGTAGACGGTTGTAATTTATGGTCAAAATTAATTAAATTAAAGAATTAAATGTTTATTTATTATATTTTATCTCCCAAAGTTAATTTTATTCATAAAATGTTCACCACTTTTCTGACATAAAAACTCTTTGCTAAGATTTAAAAAAGTAACGTTCGTTTTATACGGAGCATCTTGATAAACCGTGCGTTTTACATTACAATAACGCATAAGTGCGTAATGAGATACATTACGATATTGAAATTGGTGAAATAAGAGACCCTTTACGAGCAAATGTGTTATAAATAAACATTATGGTGGAGTTAGAGCCTATAAATAGAAATTTAAATATTTTATTTAGGTATTCGCATAATTTAATATATATAGATACATAGATATATGATTTTTTCTTTATGCCACGGCGGTGACAAACAGACGTACGGTCCGCCTGATGGTAAGCGGTTACCGTAGCCTATGGTCGCCTGCAACACCAGGGGCATCACGAGCGCGTTGCCCACCCTTAAGAAACCTTATGATACTTATGAATATATGTCAGCCAATTTACCTACGGTCAGTTCACTGACAAGGCTTGAGAAGCGCTAGCAAGAAACTGGCCACTCTTTTGAATCACCAATTACATTCAAATAACAATTTGAAAAATCATATAATGGTAAAAGCATAGCGACACATCTATACAAATAAATAAAATTGGTGTGTCTGTTTGTAATAATAAAATAACCGCTTTTTACTACATGCATTTGAATGTGTATACGGTACATATAAAAAAATTTTTTTTTTTTTCAATTTTTGTCTTTGTCTGTTTGTTCCAATTAATCTTTGGAACGGCTGGACCGATTTCGACGGGACTTTCACTGGCGGATAGCTAATGTCACAAGGAGTAAGTTAGGCTACTTTTGAAAAAATATCAGGGTTCCGTAAAAATAAATTAAAACTCCATGAATGGATAAGTTGTCCACGCGAACGAAGTCGCTGACACAGCTAGTACAAAATACAACTCAAATTTTAAAACAATCAGATTCAAACTGACCTCTGATACTTAAGCTCTTTAACAACAGGGTTCTCAGCGAGCGGTCCCCACGAGTCGAGGTCGGCGGCCGGCAGCGCGCGGTCGGAGCGCTCGGCGCGGTCGCGGCGGCACTGCACGCCGATGGAACAGCGCTTGGTGCGAGCTCGGCGCCGGCAGTGGTGGCACGACGAGGACGAGTGGCGGGACGAGTGGGACCTGCTGGGGTTATTAACTTTTAATTATATAAGATTTAAGAGGGTTCATACATAGGAATGACAACGTCGCAATTTAGTACATATCATATTTCGTGGTTTTCGATTTTTATTATTTAAATGGAGCTATTTTTTTTTAATGTTTTCAGTGCTTACTTATCCATTTTGACTAGTTCTTAATTAAAATTGAATCTGATGATTAAGAAATGTTTTTCAAATAAATGACACAAAGAAAATAATAAAACTCACCTCTCCCTCTCTCTATCCTTTTCTTTTTCCTTCTCTCTCTCCTTCTCCTTCTCTACTGTAACTCTATCATTCTCAACTTTAACTTTAACATCATTCATTTTCTCACTTTTCACATTCCTAATGATCGCCGGGAAGACCTGTGAGTTCATATTCTCTTGCTTGATCTTAAATGGCAGTTCCAAATTACCATAACATGGCAGTTCTCTCCTAGGAGTCGCTTGGAATCTGATCGCTTTCAACGACATGTTGAAATGGGTCGCCGGCCTTCTTATTCCAGAGCTTTCCAGAAGAACATTCGACCTGGTTACTTTTGGATACTTATATTTGCACATGGACCTTTGGAAATGTGTATTGATGATCCTCAATTGCCTGGAGACGGAAGAAAATATTCTTTTTGTGACATCATCGTTCGGCATTTTGTTAGACATGTGGGTCTGCTTCCACCAAGCATTAAGGCCTCCGAACCAGTCACTCCTTGCCGGATCCTGGTGAATCTCTGACAGACTGAAGCCATAGTTGGATTCTTGGAAGAGAAGAGGATTCTTGACAGGCGGTGATTTATTCATGACGTGTAATGTCAGCACTGTTGCGTTACCGTACCCTCCGGAATCGAATACTGGCCATATCTTGCTTTGCTTCGATGGTCTGGCGTTTTCACCCCACACGCAAAGATCTTTTGATTCGCTGATTTTGCGCTTTTTACCTGTGAACAAAAACAGAGAGTTCTTAGTTATATTGACAAGAATAGTGGGCCTGGCAGTCGTTGGCGTGCCTCCGACCATCTTCAACGTAGATCGCTATTCTAGATCTCGACATCCAATCTTTTAAGAAGAGAAGAATATAAAAGATAATATTATAAGATTCAAAAATTTTAATTGAAATCCATAAGATGGTTTCGGAGAGTCTTGGGTTGACATACTGGGGTTTTTAGGGTTCCATACCTCAAAAGGAAAAAAAAACGGAACCCTTATAGGATCGCTCCATTGTCTGTCTGTCTGTCAAGAATATTTTTCTCAAAAACGCGTAGAGATATATAATAGATATATGCTAAATAGACATATTTCCTCAATAGACTACGAACAATCCATTTGTTGAGTCACATCTTGTTGATCACAAATTTCCCAGGCCATATCGACAGCTATTGTATAGCTGGGGAAAGCTATTTACATTCTACATAAACGTAATTACTGTAAGTACTAGACACGTCATCAGTGTCATCATTGGTTGTTGTACACACGCATTGTCGATTATCATGATATAGTAAAAACAAAGTTCTCCGCCGATATACGTACGTGATAAACTCAAAAACTACTGAACGGATTTTCATGCGGTTTACACCAATAGATAGAGTGATTAATAAGGAAGGTTAATATAATATAATTTTAGTACCTAAATGCCAAGCGGGTGAAGCCGCGGGCGGAAGCTAGTAATACATAAAGCAAAAACTATGGATGACTATGATTTTGGAATTCAAAATTTATATAAAAAAATGTGTTATCAAATGGTAAAAGAAAAACTAATTTTTATCACAACAAGACAACAAAACACACTAAATTCCAAAACCCCAACAGCTTTGAAGAACCAGTTTCATTTGAATTGAAATTTCTCAAGGACAAGAGTTGTTGCACCAAGCGCAACGAAGAACTATTCTACACTTGTCCACACTTAACTTCACGATTATTGCATAGAGGTGTATACTTAAGCGAATCACAACACCGACTAAATATAAAGTAGTAAAAAGAACCTATTGAAATGACTTATCAACTATATTTAAATACAATCAGTATTAAGGATAAAGGTTAGTTAAACCTAAGACATTAGTATAACAATGTGATCAGATGGTATCTACACAAGGAAAATGCTTATATCTCCACATCTGGTTCACAATAACTCCCCGACGTTATACTAAATTATACATTCATGTAACTATCTATTCATAAAATATACTTTTGATTTTCGTATCTGGTTTAAATACTGTTTTTATTCCAACAGGCGGAAATTTCCTTGTCTGTTTTTTCGGACTGATAAGTGAAATTGTTTTTACGACTGTTGTACATAGCAGGGTACATATTTTGTAAATGATATTACAATCAGAATATACATCATAAAGTTTCAAGTAACATTTTAGTTAAATAAAGTTAAAATCTATACTTGACTTGACTTGATTGACTGGCCAGTTGGTATATGGTACTTACTTTATTATTATTATTTTAACGCAATGACATTTAAGTAATATCTTTGACATTGTATAAAAATTATAAATTTGAGTTAGGTAATAATTATTGTGATTGTTAAGGACATTGTTGTTATCATTATATTAAATTAACACTTATATTAAATTTGCATGCTATGTACTATGGCTAAATGGGAATGAACTTTCTGCATATCTTTGTAACATCACATTATGTACCCACCCCTTTTATAGCAAATAAACAATTTAAACAATTTGAATATAGTGGTTAGTGACCATGACTGCGAAGCCGGAGGTCGTGGGTTCGATCCCCACCCAGGACAAATCTTTGTGTGATGAGCATAAAGGTTTGTTCTGTGTCTGGGTGTAATTTATCTATAATTTGAATATATTTAAAAAAAAAATGTATATAAGTAGTATATCAGTTGTTTAGTGCCCATAACACAAGCAAATATAATTGCTTAATTTGGGACTAGATGGTGCTGTGTGATGTGGTAGAATATTATTATATTATTATTATTATACTAATATTATAAAGCTGAAGTGTTTGTTTATTTGGTAGAACATGCTCACATTTATATATAGTTTAGTACTAGAAGTCGCGCAGGGCTTCGCTCTCGCTTTTCTGTCTTTGGCCACTGCTCAGCTTCTACTGGCTGTAGCGTGATGTTATATAGCCTATGGGGAGGACATAGTAAGCCTTCCTGTAGAGAGTCACCTTTGCTCAGGGCATCCATATTCTTTTTTTTTATACCACGACTTTGGCAAACAGACATACGGTACGCCTGATGGTAAGTGGTTACTGTAGCCTACTGGCGCCTGCAACACCAGGGGCATCACGAGCGCGTTGCTTACAGTAGTGGCAACAGCCATGTCAAAGTCAAAGTCAAATCTTTTTATTCATTTGGATCACATAAATGATACTTATGAACGTCATACAAAGCCAAAAAAAGATGTCAGTAAATTTGCCTACGGCCAGTTCATTGACAAGGTTGAGCTCTGAGAAGAACTTGGCAAGTAACTCAGGCCACTCTTTTTAATCGCCATAGTTGTTATAATTTTAATTGGTTACAGTTTGAAATATCACAGAAAGGTACAGAACCAAAACACCATACTAAATCAAATTCAATAAAATTTGGATATGAGAAAATAATAATAATAATAATGAAACTAATTACTACACCACGATGGTACATCCAAACATAGAGGTCTGATACAATCTAAATAATTTGCTGTCGACGCGATAAGAAGATATAGCTTATAACCTTCCTCGATGAATTGGCTATCCAACACTAAAAGACTTTTTCAAATCAAAGTTCATCCAAACTAACAAACTCTACAGCTATTAGTGTATATTAGTGTAGATATGAACTTAATTCGTTCTAAAATACTTACGGCCGCACTCAGAGACGTCAATTAGCAGTAATCTGTCATTAACATAATTTTTTCATTGAATAATCGTCTTTAGGCGTATTGACTTAAGAACTTCACGTTTTTACAAAAAAAACTTTAAAGTTAAGTACATCTCTGAGTACAGCAGTTAATATTATAAAGCTGAAGAGTTTGTTTGGTTGAATGCGGTAATTTCAGCAACTACAGGGTCAAATTTAAAAATTCTTTTAATGTTATGGGGGGGGGGGGGGTTTACTGATGAAGCTAGTGTATTTTTCATGTGATCATCATCATCTTTAATTGAGCCCAATGAAGTCCACAGCTGGACATAGGCCTCACCTAAATAGGTTGTAGTTAATCTACTGTTACCACGCTGGCCAGACGGGTTGGTACAGGGTTTAGTTTCGAGTTTTCTTTCTCTAGCATATTTCTCTAGCTTTACATAATTAATACTAATGAGTGTTACTGGAAAATTTACTTCAAATAATTTTTAACTAGGTTGTTGTTATATCCTCAGAAATAGTGTTCTTGATGATACTTAAATTAAGATATACACCTTAAAACACCAATAGCTTCCTATGAGCCTAAGCTTCCCATGGGACAGGATAGCCTGGCATAGGCCTTGTGTGGGGAGCTTCGTTAATAAACATTATGTTCAATAATAAATAAGGTGTAACATAACATAAACATAGCATCACACCTTTTTCCCCGAAGGTGTTTCACACCCACATTTCACCAGCTATGTTTGGTCCCATAAAATAGGGGGCGAGCCGATTGTCATCAACTGAGATCATTTGTTTACCCAACTCTGGGAAAATCTCAGTACTCGAATTTCATGATAGAAAAGCCCAATACCATTTACCAAATAAGGTGTATCCATTTGTTTATTTTTACTTTGTTTAACATAATGTTGTATAATAATATTTATGGTAATAAACATATTCTTATTCTGATAGTTAGTTCTACAAAAACTGCAATTTACAGTGAGTGCCATTATATTAAAAATGTTGGTTGAGTTGTTGAGTTGAGTGAAATTCTTGAGTCATTTATGAAAATATGGGGATATGCTGATGTAGGTAGTGAAGTAATTTAAAGGAATATTGTTTAAAGAATGACTTAAACAAATTTTCAGTTCGGTTAATGTTACTACATAGTCTAAGCTTGTGAAAGCAAGTGGTTTTAAAGATATACTAAGTGGAATAACGGTCCTAAAACCAAGATATACCTTCAATAACAACAATTTCCCATGTTTTATAGTAATTTATTTACAAAATTGCATTATATAGTTATTAATAAAGTAGAAAGTAGTGCTGACAATCACAAGGTCAGACTATGATGCAAGCCAAACTAAACTGCATAAAACCTTATTTATTCTCATCATCTATGGTTTATGGAGCTGCAGCAAAAACTAAATTCACATAAAAAGATGAAAATGCGGTATGAAATGCATGTGTTATGTTTATAAACACATACGACCTCTATTGAAATGATGTAATTCGCAAAACAAGAGGTTACCATGTTTCCCACCAAAATATTCTGCGAACAAATACCAGAATCTATTTCAGCGTCCTCATGGACTACTCTGAAGATACATATACAGGTTTACTAAGTACATAAAGAACGAATTCTTACCTTTGGATTCTACTGATGGTGTATGTTTGGGACCCGTTGACATACTTGTCTCGTGTTCCTGATGCGATAGTTTTTTACAGTCCTGCGCGATACGACGACGTTTAGAACCTTCACCGGCGTCTTCTAAGTTGTTTGAGCCACAATAAGTGTCAGCTAGTTCACGGTTTTCACTAACTTTTACATGGGCAACTCTCGCTCCGTTCGACGACGCCATTGTCCGAGGGCTAAAGATGAAATCACGATAAAATAACTACTCTCCGTCAATGAAACATCGACGGAACTGATTTGTATTATCTTAACGACACGTATAGCTTTTAGAATATTAAAGAATGATTAGAAACACATTGATTACGAATAAAAAACAACTTGCGACGCCATTTCTCGCTACCTCGAACTTTTTTTTTAATTTTTTGTGCATTGAAATTTCGTACACAAGAACACGCAAAGGTAGACGTTGCAAACAGCCACGTTTGTAAATCATAATTTCATTTTATAATCACAAGATTGTGCTTAAAAATAAATTGAATGCTTCCAATGTTACTCATAATAATTTGTAAAAAAAAATATATCCTATATTTTCATCTCGAAAATCAAAACAAAATATTTTTGGTTAGTTACACTAGTGGCATCTACTGTCGAATAATGACAATTGAATAAGTTTGTGTGACTCATACTATGCCAACTTTCACCATTAGGTTAAATCTTTACACACCGCTATAATAGATGGCGTTATCATCGGACATATGATTCACGTAGCGCAAATGAATCACGTTTCGTGTCTAACTCCTATGAGTAATTTATTTCACAATGTTTGTCTGATTTGCAGTAAATTAACTACTTAATATTAGCTGCACTTTTATGGTATTACATGCACCCAGACAACATCACGACAAAAGATAATTTATTTAGTTATTTAAGTAGGTACCTAGGTACCTAAGTCTACCTACGTTCTGCCAAGATAGATATGAAATAAAACCTAGGTACTACCTATTGTACCAATAACAATACAGGTATCCTATCTTGTTACAACAAAGCTAATTACTTACATGTAGATACAAGATGACTCAGATTACAAAACAAAACTCATTTATAGCACACAAAACACCGTAGTTTGATAATATGTATGCTAAAATCATTTCAGCCTATTGCAGTCCACTGTTGGACGTAGGTCCGTAGGGACTCCTAGCAATAGGCTGAAATGATGATGATGATGATGATGATGCTAAAATCGAAAATAATAGCTCCTACCGTAGTCTATAGACGTTTGCAACACCAGCCCCCTGATTCTGAGCTGTCGGAATATTTTCGGCCAGAACTGTCAGTTTATTTAAAGTTAAAAAACAGAATGTTATAAAAATAGATTGATGTAGAAAGAAATCCTATATTAATCAGTTTTTAATTTTCTATACGGTAAACTAATTTCTAACACTTAACAGCTTAAGCTGTAAAAATACTTCGTTCTAAGATTCGATAAAGTTTACGATCCGGGAGCAATCCGATGAGTCAGAATAAGGGCCCAGGAAACGTAGTCTGTTGCCAACTCTTTCGAACTCCTTCCCTCCCCATGCTCTAAGACCATTGCTCTTAGGAACACATAACACTTGATCTTTGAGCGGGGATTTCCCCCTTACTGCTATGTCCTACCTATATTAACTTACGTAGACTACCTACTAATCTAGATCTAGGTAAGACAACAGACGTACCTAACTTTATAGGTAGGTATCTAAATCTATCTACCATCTGAGGCTGTGTGTAATTCATAGAATAGGGCGTCTCCGTAAAAAACCAAAATTGAAAATTTTACCTAACCCCCGACAAACGGGTGCGCCAATTTTGATGAAATATTTTTGAGAACCATCACGATCATGACATGTCAGCTTTGAAAAACCTGCATCAAAATCAGCCATTCGTTTAGATGCTACCATGCCACAAACAGACATACAGACACGTCAAACTTTTAACACCCCTCTTTTTGTGTAGGGAGTTAAAAAGCTTGACCAAATTTGATTTATTTTTAATGTTGTAATAAATGGTAGGCTACCCTTGTGTGCCGGCCTTTTGGACTGAAACCCTGAATCATGAGCCAGTGCGGCAGCCCGTGGCATTTTGCCCTCTGTGCCACCATTGTTAGTCCACTGGTGCCACCTCTGCCTATAAGCCTTTTTTTTTCATATCACGACGCACAGTGGCAAAAAGACGTATAGCCCGCCTGATGGTAAGCGGTGACCGTAGCCCATGGACTGCTGCAACACTAGGGACATCACGAGCAGGTTGCCGACCTTTAAGAAAATCGTAGAAAATCTCGTGATACTATTTTAGTAATTATTCATTTCAGCAACATCAGAAATTGTATTGTAAGTACAACATTAAGCCGTCGAATTTGCCTAACAACACGCACAAACGTGCCCAATATGATACATAATGAATACACTGCAATTATTTACGACAACAAGGCGGTTTATAAGAAATATGTACATAACAACACGTAGTGACAACTTCTATGTAAAAATGCGCGCGTGTGTCTGTTCGTTCTACTCACGCATCCATTAGGATTGAAGGCTCACTGTCCCAGCTGTGGGCAAATAACCGACTTCTTTTAACCCTATGACCGTCAAGGACGCATTAAAGCGTCATTCAATAACTTGATCGAGACGCCAATGACGTCTTAAGG
Organism: Laspeyria flexula; assembly: GCA_905147015.1. Classification (NCBI taxonomy): domain Eukaryota; kingdom Metazoa; phylum Arthropoda; class Insecta; order Lepidoptera; family Erebidae; genus Laspeyria; species Laspeyria flexula. The sequence goes on from LR989974.1 coordinate 2,852,756, forward strand.
CGTCCATCTCACTTCAGCTTTTACTGACGAATAAAAGTTGGGTAATGTTGATTTTCAGAATCAGGAACATTAATATTAATATTACTGTCCATATATTTTTATTGCTTGGCGTAGGTAACACAGTTTTTATTTCAAGGGTTAAAAGCGCGTATTAATGCGATAAGAATATACAGGCAATAAGAAGCGATTTGGGCCGAATGGATAAGTGACTGGGGCCGATTCTGCTAAATGCACAGCACAGCCGTATCATCGTTTTCCCAAAGTGACTCCCGCCACTCTTGTACTACATTGTAACTTCGGATTGGATAAAGCAATATGTTTGAATTTTTCGTGATCAAGAGACATGCTTACGATCTCATATAAAACCAACAGATTAGATTTTTTTGTAAGTGCCTGATAACTTGGTATTGAAAAATTATTCTAATATTATAAAGCTGGAGAGTGTGTTTGGTTAAACGCACGTATTAATCTCAGAAACTAATGAACCGAATTGAAAAATATATTTTTGTGTTCGATAGCCCATTTATCAAGGAAGGCTATATGCTATAGAACTTCACGCTACGGCCAACAGGAGCTGAGCAATGGCCAAACAAAGAGCCACGAAAGTGAAGCTCCGGGCAACAGCTAAGCAAAACATCTAAATGGATGCTAAACTAAAATAAACAGACAAACATACATTACGTCATATTATGTAAGAGACGGTGGTCGTAAAATTTGACTTCATTAGCAGTCAGCCGACGGTCTCAGATTCGACTCCCGCCAGTTTACATTTGTATGCTGTAAACATGTCAGCGTGACCATGAATCGAAACATTGCGAATCTAATTTTTGTGCTAACGATTGACTTTAAATGTAATCGTTTAGTCTCATTCGATATAATTTTTATTCATTGTAACCCATGACGGGTGAGGCGTCAAATGTTCGTAATTTTGAATTTTAGAGTAATTTTTAATTCGAAGTTTGAATTGATAATAATAATAAAAAGTAAATAAAAGAATACATAATAAGTAGTTTTAATGCTATATAAGATTTTATGTAATATTGGTTTAAGCTGATGGCCGTGTTGCCAATGCTTTATTAATAAAAAAAAAAAGAAAACTAAACAAAGAGGTGACAAAGACCGCATCAGATCTGTTTCAGTCGGTAGACTATGTGAAGAGAAGTATAGACCTTCCAGAAAGAAAGAGGAGGAAAAGTTTTTCTGTGGGGTAACGACGAAACAAATTCCCGAGGTTTCTTAAAAATAACATTTAAAATATAACACAATCAGAAAAAACCAGAGAGCTCACTATTTTCCCCCATATCACTGGTGCTGTTCGCCAGAAATGTGCCCAGAAAACTGGCAGCATTGCCACGTTTAAGTGTCTTAATAATCCATCTTAAACAGGGCACAGAGATGCCATAGTCATAATCTTTATTTCATATAGATCAAATATATGATACTTATAAACGTCATACAAAGCCAAAAAAAGGTGTCAGCAAATTTGCCTAAGGCCAGTTGGCCACTGACAAGGTTGAGCTCTGAGAAGAACTTGGCAAGAAACTCAGGTCACTCTTTTTAATCATCATTTATAGTAATTACAATTTCAATAGGTTATCGTTTATAATAGCGCAGAACAGTACAGAACTAAAACACCATAGGTACTAAAATAAATTCAATAAAATTTGGATATTTAAAAAAAAAGAAAAATTATGTTAATATTGTTGTTCGTTATGGCGTAAATGTAACAAACAGGTAATCAGGAAAAGTGTCAGACAATGTGCCTACCACCAGCATCAGGTAGGGTAAAGGATAGCCTTGAGAAGAGCTGACAAATAGCAAAACTTACAAACTCACTGTTTACTAAACCAATCGGTCGGACATTTTAAACAAACAACTGTATACAAAAAATAGGTTAATGAGATAAGAATTTCGCGCTGTTGTTATATTTTATCATTTGTTTAGATATCTCACATTTATAACTCATCTATCTGTGAAAAATGTATGTTAAGTGCTTGTATGTGTATATATGTATATATAATTTTATTTATTTATTTTTAATACTTTATTGCACAAAATTTGTGTACAAAAGGCGGGCTTAATGCTAAAAGCATTCTCTTATTATATAATATGACCTTGGGCAAAATATTTAGATGTTTCTACATTTGTTGTATGATAAATGAGCAATTTAATTGCTTCAAACTCCTCCATACTTCTGCTTAACTTCGTTGTGGGATCCAAGACATCATTATAGGCCTCTTTTTCTTTTTATCTTATGGGCTTGACGCAGACCCTAGTCTTTTTTTTTTTTTTTACCACATTCACACAACTCCATCTAGTCCCAAAGTAAGCAATTATATTTGCTTGTGTTATGGGTACTAAACAACTGATATACTACTTAAATACATTTTTTTTTGTAAATACATACATATTATAGATAAATTACACCCAGACACAGAACAAACCTTTATGCTCATCACACAAAGATTTGTCCTGGGTGGGGATCGAACCCACGACCTCCGGCTTTGCCAGTCAGGGTCACTAACCACTAGACCAACAGGCCAGTCGAGTATTGGAATTTATCATTTAACTTAACGACTACCACAATAAGGGATAACCGGAACAAACGGCCTTCCGAAGCACGGAGACTCTCAAAACTGAAATTGCCTGAAACAGTCACCCATAGACCGACCTTGCAGAACATTGCTTAACCTCAATGATACGAGCGCCTTTAATCTTATTTTGACGCTACAGTTGTTAAGCCCTCGTTAAATTACTGTAAACTAGATCAAAACTAGACTTGAATTACTACTTTTCTTTCCACCGTATCGTAATCACATCATCTTCATTATGAAATCAACCGCAGAACGTACTCTGTTGAATATAATAATAATAATAATATTCTACCACATTTACACAGCGCCATCTAGTCCCAAAGTAAGCAATTATATTTGCTTGTGTTATGGGTACTAAACAACTGCTATACTACTTAATTTTTTTTTTTTTTTTGTAAATACATACATATTATAGATAAATTACAACCAGACACAGAACAAACCTTTATGCTCATCACACAAAGATTTGTTCTGGGTGGGGATCGAACCCACGACCTCCGGCTTAGCAGTCAGGGTCACTAACCACTAGACCAACAGGGCAGTCAAGTCAATATAATCCTCCCTAAGATATTTCAAATAGGACTAGTTGTATGCGGCCGCATCCAGCGCGATCCTGCAGTTCAGATCAGATCATCTGTCCATTTCATGGATGAACGTCTGCCAATTAAACAAAAAAAATTGTGGCATATCTGTTGTTTAGTACCCACATAACTCAAGCAAATAATAATTGCTTAAATTGGGACTAGATGGCGCTGTGTTAATGTGGTAGAATATTATTGTTATTAAAAAAAAAAATACAAATGTCAGTTTTATTTTATTTCGTTTAACGCGCTAATTAGGTAGGTACTACTGAACCGAATTAATTAATTCTATTAGTGTTGGATAGAACATTTATTGAGGAAGGTCATATAACATCACGCTATAACCCATAGGGGCTGAGTTAAACAAAGATCCACGGGCGCAAAGCCCCGGGCAATAAGTAGTTAGTCCTTTTAAATATTCAGAAGATATTTATAGTAAATCTAAACACATCTTCAAAATGGTGGGAAATATACACAAACACTTACCAATAACCAAATATCTTGAGCTCACAACACAGATTTATTTATTACTAAACAGAGATCAAGTTATACTGTTTACGAAGCAATGTTTAAAAAACAAATTAAATATATCTTACTTAGCTCCGTCTATACAAATATTGCAGATAGGTAAAGTCCCGTCTGGTGTTTACTTCTTTGCTTAATATTTGTGAAATATTTGCTGACATTTTATTTATTTCCTGGTTCATAATGTTAATTAATATTTGTTTTTACGAGACACAGTGATGCCCCTCTTGTTGCAGACATCGATAGGCTATGGTAACAGCTTACACTTACCATAAGGCAAAGCGATAGTGGCCAAATGGATAAGTGATCTGCATGCAAGTCATGTGGATCGAGTTCGATTCCGGTAGTACCAATATGGATTTGGAACTTATATGTACTAGTCACATGACTTACCATCTGCTGACGCTGAAGGAAAACATCGTGAGGAAACCCACATACTACAAGGAGTAAGGTGTGGGCGCTACAATATATCAGTAACTGGTTGACGTAAAAAGGAAGCCTCTATGGCTCTAATCCAAAAATAATAAATAAATACTATCAGACAGACCGCTCTGCCTGTTTTCAACCGATATCGTATAAAAAAGGCTCGGAAATTATTATTCTACCACATTCGCACAGCGCCATCTAGTCCCAAATTAAGCAATTATATTTGCTTGTGTTATGGGTACTAAACAACTGATATACTACTTAAATTTTTTTGTAAATACATACATATTATAGATAAAAATTACACGCAGACCCAGAACAAACTTTTTATTCTCATCACACAAAGATTTGTCCTGGGTGAGGATTGAACCCACGACCTCCAGCTTAGCAGTCAGGGTCCCTAACCACTAGACGAACAGGACAGTCATCTCATCAATTATTTCCTAGTGGAGTGAAAAAACAAATTGGATAATGTACCTAGACTAGTCCATGTATAGTTTCAAGATCTGTGTAGTGACGGATTAAGAATACATAATGTCACTACCCCATCTCAACCCGTGGGTGTCGTAAAAGTTGACTAAGGGAGTAACTTTATGCAGACAAGAGCACTGGCAGAAAAGGAAAATTCGAAACAAACCCAACCTAATTAAATTCCCTCCACATTCTTTGGAGGAGACCCGTGCCCAGCAGTGGGACGTTTTAGGGTTGATTTGAAAAAAAATATTGTTTTCTAAGAACTCCGGATGTGTAATTGTATCCCGGATGTAGCACACTACTTTTTTAACTATTTTTGGGCATGCCTAGGTGCACTCCCTAGTAAGACCATATCAGCCTCATGGGTTAACTAAACTTTAACACCAATTACACCCAGACACAGACCACAAACCTTTATGCTCATCACACAAAGATTTGTCCTGGGTGGGGATCGAACCCACGACCTCCAGCTTAGCAGGGTCACTAACCACTAGACCAACAGGCCAGTCTGTCAGTAATATATTACGACAGCCAAAGAGAGGAAGAAATCTATCTCTATATAAGTTAAGACTTCCCCCCTCAACCCCTAGTTTGCCCAATGTTATGATGTGTAATAAAATAATGGTTCTGACAATGAATGAATCAACCAATAATGAATTTGAGCGGCTGTTTCTAAGAGGTCGATAAAATCGGTATAAATAGTTTTATTTCTACGTCACACAATATAGTTCTAAATATCTATTGAATAGAGTGCCAAGGTCACACGTGAACTGACCAATATATTCTGATAACAGTCGGCTTTTATTTACTTACAACTCATTTAAAACAATCAAATATTTTCAGGTATTCAAAAGAGGTATGGCCGGGTTTTGGGTTGAGTTATATTAGACCGGCTCCTGCTGAGGACTGGCATCTCTAGAAAACTACTTTGAAAATAAATAAATTTCATCCGTGTAGTGATGGAAAGAATACATAATGTCACTTCCTCATCTCAACCCGTGGGTGTCGTAAAAGGCAGCTAAGAAAATAAGAAAATTCGAAACAAACCCTTTTTTTTTTTTTTTTTACTTGGGGAAATGCCTGACGCATACCCCTCGGTCTTGGGGAAAGAACCGAGGGGTTATGTGGGGCTCGCACCCACTAAAACCCCAAGGTGTTCCTCTCGTCGCGCTCTGCTGTGGTCACGGGAGCGCAGGAACATTCGTCCACGACCACAGGGACGATGGCCCGCTACAGGCCCCTCTCAATCAAAACAAACCCTATACCAACCCGTCTAGCCAGCGTGGTTGGGTACATTCCCTTTACACTTTGGAGGAGCGGGAGAGGATTACGGCCTAAACCCTCTCAGCTCTCTAGTTAGAGGAGAGGAGACCCGGGCCCAGCAGTGGGACGTTAATGAGTTGAAATGATAATGATGATGATTCATCATAATCATTATCATATCAGCCCAATGACGTCCACTGTTGAACATAGGCCTCACCCGCATCCAACGGCCACCCGCAACCTTTACCAGGTCATCGGTCCATCTGGCGGGGGGCCGCCCCACGGTGCGCTTTCCAATACGTGGCCGCGATTCGAGAACTTTTTTGCCCCATCGGCCATCAGTTCTGCGAGCTATATGGCCTGCCCACATATATGATGTTATGATGATTCATAGTTTCATCAAAATTGCTACAGCCATTTCAAGTTTAACTAATCTTGTCGTGGGTTACGTAATTATTTTTTCTCTTTTTAATATTAGTGTAAAAGTGAACAGTTATTTTATTCTTGTTCTTATTGTGTGGGCTTGACACACCCTAATGTTGGAATTTATCTAGTCGCCCAGAAGGCTTCCAACTTAACGACTACCACATTAAGTAATAACCGGGACCCACGGCTTTACCTGCCTTCCAAAGCACGGAGAATGAAATTTCCATAAATGGTCACCCATCATGGACTGACCTTGCCGAGTGTTGCTTAACCTAAATAATCGTAACGAACATTTTAGTACCACAATGCTACGAGCGCCTCAGCATCAGCAACTCATTAAGTCCCACTGCTGGGCTCGGGTCTCCTCTCCTCTAACTAGAGAGCTGAGAGGGTTTAGGCCATAATCCACTCACGCTGGCCTAGTGCGGGTTGGTGGATCAGACATACTTATAGAATTTCTTCTAGGGTATGTGGGTTTCCTCACGTTAGCAGATGGTAAGTCACTTGTCACTTAAATTCCACAAAGTGGAATCCACATTGGTACTGCCGGTCGGGATCGAACTCGGACCGCGTGATTTGCACGCCGGTCCCTTATCCATTCAGCCACCATCGCATCACGAGCGCCTCAAATTTAGTTAATTTATTGAAAAAATACTATGTCAACACAATGCTCGTCGTTTATCCAAATATGCGCTTACCTCAGCTAAAACTAAATCAGCATAATTAAAACACAAGGTTAAAATATAAACATATACGTAAATACGCAAACTTAATTAAACATTTGTTGTACAATAACCAACCAAAGCCGCTTACAACAGCCGCTACAACGAATGCATAATTAAATTTGTAATAGTTCAAATCGTATCCATTTATCACCAAACGTTTCATTCATCAAACTATTTTATTGCAAATTGCGAACCATAGAGATTGTAGTCCAATGCCCCTAACCCCATCTTACTATGGAATTTATATCGGATTTAATTTTATAAAGTAGGTACTCTAGAAGTCGCTTGGGGCGTCACTCCGTTCGTTCTTTATTTGGCCACTGCTGCTCAGCTCCTATAAGCCGCAGCGTGGTGTTACTGCTGCGGTATGAATCGACGAAAGACCCCTTTTGTTACATTCTCATAATTTATCAAACACTTCATTCATTGGTAAAACAGCATGCCTGAATCAACTTGCAGTTTGTAAATGACACCGACCATTTAAATTTTCAAATATTTGACAGAGATATCGAATCCGACATACAATAGGACCTTTTTCTCCAATAGCAGATAAGTACTAGATAGTCTATCTAAAACTTAATTGACAGAATATTGACGTATTTGTCATATCTGTCAGTTAAGTCTTAGATAGTGAATAAGACACTCCACCAGTGGCTTAAATCATTTATAAGCATTTTTGACTTTAATAAGAATGTACACTATTATGTTATAATAAGTAATAGTATCGAATAATGAGCTAGTGTTAATTGTTAAAAATAAATGGCGAACTCGCGACCACGTCCGTCCCGCTCGCGTTCTACATTCGAAATAATAATTGTATTAAGGAAACATGAGCGGCGCGCATGTGTTTGTTTGTTTGTTTACCCGCCAGTGACGTCATATGTTTATTCTCGCGGGGCGCATGGGGTAAAGCGCACATAATGAGTAGTTTAATTTTTTTTTGTTGTAATTATTAATTAATTTTGTTAAATGTTTTAGTTTGTACTTTGTTGTATATGGATTTAGTATGTTGTATGTCAGAGGTTAAATACAGCAGTGTTTTACTATTTTACCTCTAAATGTCTGATAATTTCTGGCATATATTTCATAAAAAATCTGTCACTGAAGTTTTAATGCTAAGATCCTTTTATTATGATATTTCTTCAAAAAAAAAATACTTTAATGTTTCTTTTCATTTTTAAATGTTAGTGATGATTTGATTATATATATATATATATATATATATATATATATATATATATATATAGACTCGACCTTCTGTGCAGTAATGACGTCACAGGCAGGACGTTACTGTCCTTCAAATGCTTTTGATGCTTTTTTTTGTCAGACTTATTATCAACCCGTTTAGAAATTTCTTTATTCCAAATACTTCCTAACGGCGTTTATTGGTTTTTTATTTTAATTCTCAATTCAAGATATTTTTGGTTGTCTAATATAAAAGTTAGATGAGCATAAAATGTCTAACCGGTATATTGTCTTTTAGCACAATAATAATTTATTATCTAATTATTTTATGCTAGATATTTTGAATACCTAATGCATTAATCTAGATTCTAGGCATACAGATAAGCCAGTTTTAAGATTTTTTTTATTTTTATAGGCTTGCAGTGAAATTAGAGTAGTCATAAAAAGTGACTATATATAAATATAACGGGTGATAAATGGAGTATTTTAAACGCCAAATTATTATAATATTTTTCATATTAATTATGCAAATTTATACCAAATCACAATTACTTAGTAGTTCAATATATATATATGTGTATTGTATTGAATTTAATATCTATATTTATCTATCTATGGATGTAGGTATTAAAATAATTATAACTACAAGGTTTTATGAGCCAATCTAACGACTGTTTTATTAGGTGAGGATATGAATGGGATCCAGCTGGTCCATCTGTGAATCAAATCAAAACGCGAATGTTGATGTGAGACAAGGTGAAATAATATGAATGAGGTTGATGTCTGGTGAGGTGGTGTGGCGGATGGCGAGTAGTGGTGCGGATGTCATTGAAGCCGCGCTGCCCCTTGTTTACACACGCACACATAGGCGCTCACGCACACTTGGCCGCGCCCGTCGCCCGCTTATTTAGGTATATTGTTGTTTATTTTATTCGGCGCTATGCTCCGACACGGGCCGAGCCTTTCGACTCAGTTTTAACGCGCACGTTTTATGAAACGACAACTATGCGTCGATGTTCGCTCGCCGGCGATAATAATTATTCATATCGGAACCGTCTCTAGCGACCGAAATAGCGACGCGGTAAACAAATTCGCGATTTTATTGGCAGGTCCTCATTGTACGAGTAGTTTTTTTCCTGCATTATTTACATTTTATTTATTTTTCATAACCTATTCGCTCGCTCGCCGGTGGCTCGGTTGTCTCCGCGAATCTTAATGGTAGTTAATCATAGTTTATTTTTACCGCGCAACGTGTGTTAATAAGTGGGGCCACTTGTCGTCGTTTCTTTTATTTCGCCATAGTGTTTGATTAAAACTAGCAATTGAATTGCGGAAGCGTTTCGGCCGTGAAATAATATTTGCAAATTTGCACCGCGATATGAAGACCTAATTATAAAGATAACAAGATATAGTTTTGATTAACAATTTTGTTAATAATGATCGATGTCGGCATCCTGTTGTGACAGTTCTCTAAGTGTTCGGCGCGCTTTTGGAAGTTTCAAAATTTTAAATTGGCGTTTGGCGGGAATGAGGTGCTAACCAAGAAGTAGGCTGCACAGAAAGTTTGGAAAAGTGTTGAGCACACATCGGATGCTGGCGAGTGTTTTTTCAACGCGTTTTCGAGGCTAAGCGCTAGTTGTTTGAACAAGTGTGTTTTCTAATGGATTTATTTTGAGGTGAGTTTAAATTTACTTGTGTGTTGGTGTTTGTATTGTTTGCTCTTCGTGTTTTGTGTGCGTGTTCACGCCGGTGGCGGGAAACCAAATACCTAGCCGGTTCTGTGCATGTGTGAGTGTACAAACAATGGCGCAGTGTGCGTGCGCGACTTATTGTCACTTTGTGTAAGAGGGGAGACAGGGAGGGAGAGGTTACTTGTCATGTATTTAGGCGAAGACGAACTTTGATGAGTTGACTTTTTAATTTATGTGCACCTTTTATGGCAATAGGAAAAAAATGTTAGACAAGAGACATCATTATATTATATTTACACACGTATCGAACGAGTCCACATTTATCTATATTGATTTTTGTCATTACTATACCAAATGTTTTATGTAAACGCGAAATGTAATTAAACTTTATTTTTCTAAAGTGCGTTGTCCTCGCTAAAAACTTGAGGCCTCCTTAGTGACAAGTATAGGTACGTATCATACACAGGCGCAGGGTGAATTTTCCCCTATTGATGCCCTTTGGCTCTAATACTTTATCGTTGACCAAATTGTTATTAACGCAATTCATGAATTTTAACCATCGAATTGAGTATTGTTCTTCTTTGTAGGACATTAAATTGAAAATAATTAACAAAGATTCCAGTATATAAATCATTGTACAGTTAAAAAACTAATGTATAGAACTGTCATTCATGCACCGTATACTTAATCATTTAAATTAAACGTGCCTATGTACAAAATGATTTTATTTTTTATATTATCAACTATCCTTTAAAGAAGATGTGTGACTTTCATTTCAATTTTTAATTGTACTTGTATTGTCATATTTATTGTACCATTGACCGCCACTGATGAAAAAGAAAAAGGAGTACCTAATAGATTCCAGATTTTTAAAATGCTAGGTATACAGAATAAAATATAATAATATTTAGGTAGTTTATATTCTTAATATGACTTATGAGTCATTTTGTACCAATTAATACAGACTCGATATTCTAATGTGTAATTATGGTACGTGTAAAAATGTTTAATATTAATACTTAATTCTAAAATTGAACATTTAAACGACCAAATTGTTTGAAAATAATCACAATAACCAAAAGCATAATACCTAATTATAATATTAATTTTTCAGTTATTGAAACAGTTTATTTTTAAATACATTTTTACTAACAGATAACTTTAACAGTTATAAAAACTGTATTAATTGTAAAACTCTATTCATAACAATTTAAACAATTAATAAAACAATTAAAAGTTTTTTTATTATTAAAGCTTCTAAGAAAAAAACGAGTATACAGAGTCGTCGCGTCAAGCCGAGACTGAGAAAGGCAAATAAGGGGGATAGGATAAGAAAAACAAGGGGATTCGACCCTTACGTCTACTTTTTTATTTCAATATACGAACTGCCTATTTTTGTTTGAGATATGTAAATAATTTCCGAAGTTTGGTGACAGATGCTTTCGTTTTACTAAATATAATAATTTCCATGACATAATTATAACGGTGCAGTGTTGTTGAATGTATGTAGGTAGGTATGTTTAGTCACCATGAATACTTACTAATACTTACTAACCACAGAAAACTGAATGATTATAATATGTGTAAAATATTTCTATTATGACAATATTGTAAAATGTGCAGCCTTGTTTTTACTGTATTAGAAAATAAATAAACAATTTTTGATAAAATATTTTTAAACTTAAACTGATTCTGAAATTGTAATAGCCTAATGGTTAGTTATTATAAAACTAATACTATTTTAAAATTCATTTAAAACATTCTTAAGTTTTATTTTATAATAATAGACAATAAATTAATACCTAATAAATATTTATTCCAATGGTGAAATAAAAAAAGATATGACCAATTTATAAAATAGAAAGCTTTTCAAAAACCGATTTATTTTTAGAAAATACCTGCCTTGCAACTATCAAATAAGTACTTTGTGACTGCCTTTTAAAATGTTGTGTGTAAAATTTTGCCCATTTCACCCACCTTTCAAATTAAAATAAATTTTGTTGTTTGGTATTTTGTTTGTTGTGGTTTAAAATTAAATTATGATGTCTAGCAGCAGGACAATTTAAAATCGACGAATGACCCAAAATTCTAACAGGCTCATTATCATCTTCCATCATCATATCAGCCCAATTATCATACATAGGCACAGGATATAGGGCTCATCTAATATCCGCCTCAAAGAGATATTTTATGACATCTAACAGAACTCTGTTAGATGCTGATGAACCCAGCAACCGATTAATGTCCCATTGCTGGGCTCGACTCTCCTCTCCTCTATCTAGAGAGTGTTTAGCCCATAAGATGCGGGTTCGTGAATCAGACATACACTTAGAAATTTTTCTAGGGTGCCTATGTGGGTATCTTCACGATGTTTTCCTTTACTGTCAGCAGCAGAGATGTTAAGTAACTTGACTAGTACATATAAATTTCACAATGTGAAATCCACATTGGTACTGGTTGGAATCGAATTCGGACCGCATGTTTTGCATGACCGGTCACTTATTCATTCGGCTATCATCGCTTCAGAATTCTTCAGATAGGCTTAGTAAAATTAACTATAGTTTGACTGTACAATACTGCCTTGCTAAGAAAGAACGACGTATTGATTTTATATTGGTCACAGAAAAAACGCACGTAAAATAAAGCATTTACGATTTATTATTCTATGAACTTTAGGTGCATTTATATCGTTTTTCGTTAGCAAGGCATAATAATTCTCTCTCTTGTCGGTCCCTCATGGCTGAGGATCGTGGTCATCATTAGATGTGGATGGTTTGCCCCTGTTTTGGACGATCTGCCTCGCCCTCCACCGGCATCTATCCATGGCGGTTCGGACAGCCGAGCAAAAGTTGGTTTATTTATTTATTTGGTTAATCAACAATTAGTTACATTGATACATTTAATATTAAAGATACATGTACAGCCATAAAGTTAAAATGTACTAATCAATTATAGATTAACACCACATGTATGATTATGAGCAATAAATACGAAAAATTTAAATTATCATTACAATATTATAACAATGACAATATGTTTAAAAAAAGAAAATGAAAATAAAAAAAAAGAAAATGGTTGTTGGTACATCGTATCAACATCGTACAATTTCATCTGGGTGGTGAACGTCCCCTGGCTCGTTTACCCTTCGTGTTTCCAACAATAACCAATTTCTCGAGGCTCTCATCCCCGCTCCTCATTATGTGGCCAAAGTATGTTAATATTCGAAGCATTAATAATAATGAATTGAAATTAATTGTATACAATTGGCTAAAAGCGATGGACTACGATGCAGTAGAGATTCTTTTAAAAGTGACATGAACAGACTATACACAAACACACACACACACACACATCTCTTATTCATGCATGCAAGTACGTCTAAGTTTTCTAACTTTAAATTTATTTTATTTATTTTATTTTGGTGTATTAATTATAATTTGATACCTATAAAAAATGTCATCACTATTGTGGGGAAGCACTGGTGCCTACATAACACCTCAGTATACTTGTATATTATCGTAGGTACCAGGGAATCCTTTTATAATTTGTACCACCTTTATATATAAATTATGTCAATAAAGATTATTATTATTATTCGCTGCTGGCAGATCGTGGAAAGGCGGGTTTGGGCGCGAAAGAATTGACGTATTTGTGCGCATGGTGGTCCAGGATATTACAATAATTAATAACTCTTAAAATGGTTTTACCTAGATGATAATGAATTTTGCTTAATTTGATATTGACGACGACCTTAGGTATAATTGCTGTATTTGTTTATTTTTATACGAATTAAAGATAATTCGAGGCGAATAATGTAATATATAAACACTATACAATGTAGATAATAATTATGAATTAAATAATGATGATTTTCGATTATAATTCGGGCACTAGTCTTGTTAACTAGTTTATGTATGCTACGGTACAAATGCGATTTGAAATCTATACTAATATTATAAAGCTGAAGAGTTTGTTTATTTGAACGCTAGAATCTCAAGAACTACTGGTTCAATTTGAAAAATTCTTTTAGTGTCAGATAGCCCATTTATCGAAGAAGGTTATAGGCTATATAAAATCATGCTACGGCCAATAGGTGCTGAGCAGTGTTCAAATAAAGAACGACGGGAGTGAAGCCCCGCGCGACTTCTAGTTATGGATATGTTCAGCCACTTTTGTGGCTGACTGTACGAGCTTATAGTAATAAAAATAACAAATACAAACTGTCTGTTCACTGTTGTACTTAAAACCGAAGACTACCTAACTAAGAATGATAATTGAATATAAATTATGCGAAATGCCTCCAAACACTCGCATTTATATGTTATATAAAGGTTAGGACTCACTGAGGGTTCGATGGTTGAGCGAGATTCTATGATAACGCAAACACAGTCATGTCGCGCTACTTCTAAGTGCATAGTGCGCGTTTTTTTGAATAGCCAAACGCGTTTGTACGTGATAACATTACGTTTTTTTTATTGACTGAAACTGTATTTATAAAAATAGGGTCACGATGCAGCTATGGTGGCAAAGAAGCTTACAGTCTCAGTTAACGGTAAGCGCTTACCGTAGCCATGGACGCCTGCAACACCAGGAGTATCACATGCATGTTCGTGTTGTCGACCCTTTAAAACCCCTTATGTTATAATGGCTGTCTTCTTAGTGATCGTCGTAAGTGTTATGATTCCACTTCTAACATACAGCCGTTTACAACCGCTGAATACGCCGAAGCTATATGTGTAACTGTGTAGTGACGGATTAAGAATACATAATGTCAGTACTCCATCTCAACCCGTGGGTGTCTTAAAAGGTGACTAAGGAGGTAAACTTATGCAGACAAGAGCACTGCGTGAGAAGGAAAATTAGAAACAAACCCTATGCCAACCCGTCTAGCCAGCGTGGTATAGATGGCTAAATCCCTCTACATTCTTTGGAGGAGTTCCGTGCCCAGCAGTGGGACATTTATGGATTGAAATGATGAAATCTGTAATTCCTTCAATGATACAGATAATTTCTGTGTCATTCGTTCATCGTTCGCGAACGGCGAATAACACCAGTGTGTGCCAACCTTTACTTGAACAAATAAAGCTTTTTTGACTAACTTAGCAACGAACGATGATCATAAAGTATGTTTTTTTTTCAACACGCGTCACAGTGTGCGTTTTGTTTATATTTGTGTGTATGTGTGTGTGTGTGTGCGTGTAGGCGTGACGGTCCGATAGCGTTATCGGCCGAGCCTTGCAAAAATATACAACAAACATTATGTTACAGTATATATAACTTATATACATATAATGTGGTACAGGTGTGTTTGTCTCATCTGCGTTCACATTCATAAAAAAAGAAAAGAAAGAAAATACATTTATTCACCACATTTGTGTGACACAAGTAGGGATAAGAATAAAAAATAAAAAAAAATAATGCAAAAGAAAAAACATACTGACATAGCATCACGCCTTTTTCCCCGAAGGGGTAGGCAGAGGTGTTTCACACCCACATTTCGCCAGCTATGTTTGGTCCCATGAAATAGGGGGCGAGCCTATTGTCAAAAGAAAAAAAAAAATAATAATACAACGCCAAAAATGATAAAATAAAAAAATAAAAAATAACCAATTGCATCTACTGCATGTCAAACATTCTGTCAAGATGTTTGTTAGAAAGTACATACCTACTTACATGTTAGGGTTCGCTCACAGACATCGACTCGGAGCATGCGGCGGGCGTGAATTACGCGCAGAACAGACGACGACGGCGCGGTGCGGTTAAATTGACCGCGTCTGTCTGACCGGGGCTGCCAACGCCGCTCCTCCTTCTGCGTTGATGATGATGCATATGAAATCGTTTGTTATATTCATGGCGGTCAACTGCGGCAGGCACTGGTGGCGCGGTCTTTTTGCCACAGTGTGCTTTAGCAAATAGGATTGGTTTTATAATTCCCAGTGCTAATGACCGGCTAGCGTCGACCTGTCGTTTGTTCTGGGCCTTATACGCTCGGAACTGGCTGAAGCCGACAACCGTTTCACATAGTCCGGCTGGAAGAGCACTGTTTTTGAGGATGGACTCGAAACCATTCGGTTGAGCGAGTAGCGGAAGAGTACGTCATCAGAGGGATACGATCGGCTCCTCTTATTATTTTAAACTTTTTTTTTTTAGGGTTTGGTTTTTTCTTAAGTAATTTCAATAATAAAAGAAGTGACATGTAAAAATAAACCTTCTTACAATGATTTAAAACTTTGTTTTAAACGTGATAAAAAAATCTGCTCTCTTCACCTACCCCATCTGTGTGAACGGACCCTTAATCTCCAAAAACATTCAACAGATTTCAATGAATCTTCGAAGGTCAGCTTTAAACTTAGGATAGCTTGGACTCGATTTTTGAGTCCTAATATTAATAAAAATAGAATGTACCCCCACCAGTTAAACCTACGACCTAGCAGCTGAAGCTGAAGTTAAATAAGTCAAATCTTTATATACTCGTATATATATAATATATATAATTCTTCTCTGTGTGTTCTGTGTGTTGACAGTGAACACCTCCTAAACAGCTAAACCGATTTGAATGAATTTTTGTGTATATGTTCAAGTGGATTTGAGGATGGTTTAGATTCACAAATAAACCCAGCAGATGGCGCTGCTTGTTTGTTTAGTAAGAATTTGCCAGTTAGCTAAACTACATTTTTTTTCTTTTATACCACGACGTTGGCAAACAGACGTAATACAAACATAATCCAGGTATATCATGCAGGACAACGTCTGTCGGGTCCGCTAGTAGTTAAATAGAAGTTCTCATGTTCCTTATTGAGGCTTTGAAAGGTGTTCTGTTTTATTTTTATTTTATTAAATTTTAATACAATGGTATAATATAGTTTCTTTTATTTAAAATTACATTAAAACAATACGCTACCTCATTATTTTATGTAGGTACTTAATTTTGAATTCAGTATTTGTTTGCTATTGTTGTAGATATGAGAACTATCCATTCTACTATGTATTTATATTATATTTATATTTATTCACAAATAAATAAAATTGAACTGTTTGTATTATCAAAATAGTAGATTTTTTAGAATCGGCATATTATAGTTAGTTGTTTAATCAGGAATAATAATTATAACGATATAAACTATATTAAATCAAGGTTATCAACTAACTTAAATTAAAAAGAGAAAAAAAACAAAAAAATAAAAAGTGGTGAAATAATTAAAAAACGGCATCATAAAATACTTCCGCATCGCTGTCAAAAAAAAAAAAAAAGTGGCAAAAGTGCCCAGCAGGCTGGCAGCATTGCCACGTAGTATGGCAATGCTTATTCTTTGTGCAAGAAAATAGTAAGTAGGTATGTACGATACATATTACAAATATACACTTTAAATTTTTTTGTCTGTCCGTCTGTCAGTTTGTTTAAGATAAACTGCCTACCCCTTGGAGGCAAAAGGCGTAACGTGTGTGTAGTGTTTGTGTATATGGAGTAGATACAGTACCTACTCACATGTACTGTCTCACGCGTGCAGGTTGGCCGGGTAAATCATAGACAGATTGTGACAGATAGAAGATGTACGCGGCGCAGTAAATATGTAGAACTGGCTGTTTGTCAAGTGAATAATTATGTATGAAGTATAATAATAATAATAATATTCTACCACATTCACACAGCACCATCTAGTCCCAAAGTAAGCAATTATATTTGCTAATAACAACAACAATAAAACTATAACAAAAAGAACAATAACAAAAAAAAAATCAATAACAATATTAAATTAACACTTGTAACAAAATAACATATCGAAACGAGATAAATTTTTTGCCTATTTTATTTCTGCTGGCTGTACAAAAATGTGCACATTCGACTGAAGTTTGCGGCAAATGCAAAGTGAGATCCCATTATAATTTGATTCGCATAGTATAATAAACGTAATACTACACTACGTTTAATATTTTTTTGTTTTATTATGGTAACTTACACACCCGAATTCAAAATATACAGGGTGTATACAACGATACGACGTTAAATGATAAGGCAGCCAGTGTTAACCCTTATAAACATATTCTAATAAAAATTATAAAAAAAAAGAAAAAAAATGCTACACATTATTTAAAGTCGAAAAATGTAAGAATATAAAACTACACATTATTTTTCTATCATTACGTTTTCGACATGACGACGACAAAAGTGCGGAACAGAGTAAGAGATAAGATTATATGAAAGAGTCAGAGATATTTAAATGAATTAAATGACGTAATGACAACATACGATCAACGTAAATACCTACAGGTTGTTTAAAACTGGGAACAACTGTGACATAAAGAAAGTACATTTGCGTCTAAACTATTGCAAATTTCTGTTTAATTTTTTTGGTATAGCCTTCTAACATCACATGCTACACGTGGTTTCATTTAATGTCGTACCGTCGTATACACCCTGTATACTATTTCCGTAACACAAAATATTTAAATAAATCATACTACAGGAATCTAAGCGAAGCGCAGACAAAAATAGTTTACGTGTTTAATCTAAAAGTTTTGCGTATACTGAGAATTATAGCGCAAAATTTGCTCCTTCCTACTGATAAAACAAAACAACCTAAATAACACAGCGGCCTCGAAATCTAAATAAACTACTATCAGACGTTTCCGACCTCCTTTTGCTTCCTAAACATTCTGAAATTGGTGCGTGCCTTTACCGCGGACTGCACCGTTTAATTTTTAATCATAGTTATAACAATAAACACTAAATACCCACGTATTATTCAGATAAATATTCTGTAAAGGTAAAAAACTAGTTTTAAATCTTATTTATTGCCATTCAATAGCATTGAAACTTGAAAGGAACAAAAATACTCGCAAAAATGTCTCCGAATTAATTTTATTTAATGTTATTGTTATTTATATAACATTAAGGAGTTCAAAAGATTAATTTGAAGAGACACTCACTTTCATAAATGTTGATGTTTTTAACTATTGTCTGTTCCGTGGAAATGTTTATTAAAACTCTAATTAATTAATTGTTTAATAGAAATAAAACTTATCTTACGACTCGCTGATACCCAGATAGACCTCGCGAGAACTTCGTGGTAAAGCTAAAATAAAATAAATGCCTAAATATTAATAATAAATTAAATTACCTATTACAAATTGTAGGCTAAATTCCCTCCACATTCTTTCGAGGAGACCTATGCCCAGCAGTGGGACATTTATGGGTTGAAATGATGATTACAAAATATTAAGTAAGAGGATTAAAAATATTAACAATCCATATTTCAACGTGGTATATCATATTGTTTAAGAGGTTAAGAGAATGTCGGACCATCCCCAATATAGGGTTCCGCAGCAAAAGAGTATAAGTACCTACGTACTTATCTACATAGAGCAGACGCCCTATTCAGATTTTTATCTTTTACGATTTAGACGATAGAGTGGGAGACACAATTTATGCAACTTTCGATGCGATGATTTCCGAAATTATTCACTTTTTCTTTTTTTAATTATTTAAATAAAAAAGTAAGCACCAGCTCACACAAGACATCTATTCTCAAAATTTCATCAATATGCATTGAATAATAATTTCTACGTAAAACACACATACGGACGGTCGGACATGACGAAACTATAAGAGTTCCGTTTTTGCTATTTTGTCTACGGAACCCCAAAATGAATCCAAAATGCCTGTCTAATTGTCGTTATGTAAGCCAGTGAGTATACATTTTGTCCGTGTAATGACGGATTAAGAAAACGCACTGCAAAAAAACGAAAACTTGAAACAAACCCTAATCAATACCAACCCGTCTAGCCAGCGTGGTATAGTAGGCTAAATTCCCTCCATATTCTTTGGAGGAGACCCGTGCCTAGCAGTGGGGACGCTTATGGGTTGAAATTATGATAATGATGATGACATAATATTGTAGTGCAGGGGATTCCCAAACTATTATTTCTCTACAGCGCCACTTTTCACGGTCCTGTGCTAGCCGCGTCCAATGAGATCCTATGATCTTGACGATATCGTCCGACCATCGGGCTGGTGGTCTGCCCACTGGCCTGATATCTTCTCTAGGTCACCATTCTGTGGCTGCCTTGGTCCACTGTCCGTCATCCCTTCTTGCCAAGTGTATACTCTTCAGCCTTATAATATTAGTTTATTTTTGTATTAAAAATATTGTATAGGTGAAGATTTGATGGCAGGTTCTTAATCTAGTTTATAACGAAGCGTTCCTGAACGATAGAAGATTGTTTCGCAGTTAAATGCACCACGAAATAATGCGTGAAACACTTCAATATAAGCAATTTTATTTAGTAAATACATAAATAAAAATATAGGTACCTAGATTTTTATAATTAACTAGAAGTCGCGCGGGGCTTCGCTCCCGTCGTTCTTTATTTGGCCACTGCTCAGCTCCTATTGGCCGTAGCGTGATGTTATGTAGCCTATATGTTCACCCGGGGTATGTATAGTGTAGCTTCCCAACAGTGAAAGAATTTTTCAAATCGGTCAAGTAGTTTCGGAGCCTATTCAATGCAAACAAAAAAACAATCAAATCTTTCCTCTTTATTATATTAGTGTAGATAGGTGTTCTACACGGTTATAAACTTGCGTTCCAACAGTGACCTTGGTGGGAGCTTGGTTGCCATCCGCGTATTTTGTATGAAATTTGGTTTACAACAGCCGGCTACACGGTTGGAATCCACCAAGGGCACCTCTGCGGAAGGCAAGTTTATAACCATGTAGCACGGCTTTAATTATTACGCGACAGGGGCTTCGCCGGCGTTGTAGATCGATACTCGCGGGTTGAAATGGGGTAGTGGCATTACGTATTCTTAATCCGTCACTACACGTATAATTTAATACTTTCATTTAATATTAGGATAGTAGGATTCGTATCTGTAATTGTCAGGACAGTGTTTGTTTATTTAAAAGAAAATTAAAAATTTATGTTTACAGATTTGCTTTAAAAATATATTTAAATTAAGCGGTTCCCTCCACATTCTTTGGAGGAGACCCATGCCCAGCAGTGGGACGATTATGGGTCGAAATGATGATGAAGTAGTTTAAAAATAAAATATAGTTTCTTATATAATGAAAAATTTGCGTACCTTTAGATATTTTCTAAAGAAGGGATAGGTCAGGAGTACCTAGTACAGAGTACTACCTACCGAGAGGCGAGAATGCATGAAAAGACTGATGAATGTTGAAGACGCCAAAGATGTATAATAATAATAATATTCTACCACATTCACACAGCGCCATCTAGTCCCAAAGTAAGCAATTATATTTGCTTGTGTTATGGGTACTAAACAACTGATATACTACTTAAATACATTTTTTTTTTGTAAATACATACATATTATTATAGATAAATTACACCCAGACACAGAACAAACCTTTATGCTCATCACACAAAGATTTGTCCTGGGTGGGGATCGAACCCACGACCTCCGGCTTAGCAGTCAGGGTCACTAACCACTAGACCAACAAGCCAGTCAGTCAGTGTATGAACTATTTGTATGTATGTATGTACCTATATATGTATATATAACATGTATACATATTACTTTTTGCACAATTGCGTCTTGGCAACAAGTTTGTGAAACAATGACCAAACGCTAAAAGCAAATTTTAATTAATGTAAATTATATCTAATCTTTATTCTATAAGTAAATTACACGGACAATGTTAAACAACAACAACAATACCTACTTATTTCTTTTGAATATTACACAAATATATATATATATATATAACTAGAATAATAAGGAAACGTTGGAAGGGGAAGACCTAGAAGAACGTACCATGACCAAATAGGTGACGTTCTAAAGAAGGGACAGATCAGGAGTACCCTCAACCGGTGAGAATGCATAAAAAGACTGATGAATGTTGAAGAAGCCAAAGATGTATGTCAGAATCGTAGCAAGTGGAAGGAAATGGTCTCTGCCTATCCCTCTGTTGGGAAAGAGGCGTGATCTATATGTATATGTATGTATAATATATATAACTAGAAGTAGCGCGGGGCTTCGTTCCCGTCATTCTTTATTTGACCAGCTCCTATTGGGCGTAACATGATGATATATAACTTATAACCTTCTTCGATAAATGGGCTATCCAAAAAAAAAAATTCAAATCGTACCAGTAGTTCCTGAGATAACGTTAACCAAACAAACAAACAAGATCTATTTCCTTGTGATGATGCAGTAACAATTCAATGTCACTACAAGTTTTAATTCTTAAAGGATGTCGTAAGAGGCGAATGAACAAACCACAATAGATACACCTGTGTAAGACAAACAAATATCAAATTGTAGTAACAATAGGCTAGAGACAGTGGGAAACTCCTGCGCACACCGAGCTGCTCGCTTACAGAGGTATCTTTGCCCCACAGAAGACGCTTTTAGCATTGGCGATTCGCTTTTTAGAAGCTAAATCATCATCAGCAACCTATTAATGCCCCACTGCTAAGCTCGGGTCTCCTCACTTCTATCTAGAGAGCTGAAAGGATTTAGGCCACCTATGCGGGTTGGTGTATCAAACATACACTTAGAATTGCTTCTAAGGTTTGTAGGTTTCTTCATGATGTTTTCCTTCACCGTTAGCAGATGGTAAGACACTTGACTTTTTCATTTAAATTCCATAAAGTGAATCCACATTGGCACTGCTGGTCGAAATCGAACTTGGATCGCGTGTTTAGCACGCCGGTCACTTATCCATTCAGCCATCATTGCTTCTGAAAAGCTAAATGCAGCGACAGAATCTGTAAAACACGCGATTTATACTGCAATCGCAAAATTTCCGATTTTAAAGTAGCGTTTGTGTGGCCCTTTAATGTTATGGTCTTTAAAGGGTGTTTAAAGTGTCGGCAACCCGTATTTCCTGCTTCTGGTGTCACAATTAGTGTGCATAGACCATGTTAACAGCTTGCCGTAAGCTTGCTTGACACCGTCGTGGTTTAAATACATGTTTAGACAAATGTGACGCGAATATAGAAAGGAATGGTAAGCTGGTTTGGTCATGTCGAGGGAATGAATGAAAGAAGGGTGACAAAAAAAATTATGAAGCGAATGTGAAAGGAAACGTTGGAAGGGGAAGACCTAGAAGAACATACCATGACCAAATAGGTGACGTTCTAAAGAAATTACAGATCAGGAGTACCCAAAACCGGCGAGAATGTATGAAATGATTGCAGCGAAAGCTGTACCTATGTCAAATCGTAACAGGTGGAAAGAAATAGTCTCTGTCTACCCCTCTGTTGGGAAACAGGCGTAATCTATTATGTATGTATATGTTTTTACATGATGATTAGTACCGTTGCAGAAAAACTTAACATTTTCGTTGTATACAGCTATTATTTCGAGTATTTTTTGTTGTTTTTAACATAAATCGTTAATGTAGTGGTCACCATAGCTTGACTGAACGTACTGTACCGTAGAGTTATAGAAAAACAACTACATTTAGTTTATAAACTAATTTTAATGAAACTTTTTTATTTGTAGTCCGCAATTATTTAGTTATTATACATCTCACCCTCAGTGGTAAACCATTACAAGTGGCTAAATTCAAAGTCTCAATTATAAACCTTAAAATGTTGAACACAAGGTAGAAAATGATTTTGACCTATTTTCACTGAATGTCTTTTTCCAAACAGGAATATTATTATATTCGTAAAACATAAAACCAAATATTTAAAAAAATATATACGTATTTCTAAAATTTTATACAGATTCCCAAAGTGGTCGTTTTCACAGAGGTCAATTTGAACGAAAACTGTTTTTAGATGTCAACGAGGTCTAAAAATCGACCTTTGATAACCAAAATTCTACTTTGAAACTTTCAAGAAGATTTCTTTTTCTTCTTGTAATAAGAACAAGTAATATTTTAATAAGAAGTCTCATTAATAGTTTGGGAACCCCCTGCACTACAATATTATGTCATCATCATTATCATAATTTCAACCCATAAGCGTCCCCACTGCTAGGCACGGGTCTCCTCCAAAGAATATAATAATAATAATATTCTACCACATTTACACAGCGCCATCTAGTCCCAAATTAAGCAATTAAGTATATTTGCTTGTGTTATGGGTACTAAACAACTGATATAATATACTACTTAAATACTTTCTTTTTTGTAAATACATACATATTATAGATAAATTACACCCAGACACAGAACAAACCTTTATGGTCATCACACAAAGATTTGTCCTGGGTGGGGATCGAACCCACGACCTCCGGTTTAGCAGTCAGGGTCACTAACCACTAGACCAACAAGCCAGTCAAAAATTTAGCATACTATACCACGCTGGCTAGACGAGTTGGTATTGATTAGGGTTTGTTTCGAGTTTTCGTTTTTTTGCAGTGCGTTTTCTTGTCTGCATAAGTTCACCTTTTACGACACGGGTTGAGATGGGGTAGTCACATTATGTATTCTTAATCCGTCATTACACGGACAAAATGTATAGAATGTACATACAATATTAAATGACTTACTTATTATTATGATTCTGATATTATTTAGGCGTTTTTGATTTCATTCAGTGTTTATTATAGCACTATGGTAAACATCTCCGTGTAGTGACGGATTAAGAATACATAATATCACTACCCTATCTCAACCCGTGGGTGTCGTAAAAGGCGACTAAAGGAGTAAACCATAAGCAGACAAAAGCACTGCACTATGACAAAAGAAAAATTCGATAGAACTCTATACCAACCCGTTAGCCCAGCGTGGTATAGTAGTCTAAATTCCGTCCACAATATTAGGAGGAGACCCATGCCCAGCAGAGAGATATTTATGGGTTGTAATGATGATGGTACCAAACAGATATACGACCCACCTAATGGTAAGCGATGGTGGCTGAATGGATAAGGGACCGGCGCGTGCAAATCACGTAGTCCGAGTTCAATCCCGACCGGCAGTACCAATGTGGATTCCACTTTGTGGAATTTATATGTACTAGTCAAGTGACTTACCATCTGCTAACGGTGAAAGAAAACATCGTGAGGAAACCCACATACCCTAGAAGAAATTCTAAGATGTCTGATCCACCAACCCGCACTAGGCCAGCGTGAGTGGATTATGGCCTAAACCCTCTCAGCTCTCTAGTAAAAGGAGAGGAGACCCGATCCCAGCAGTGGGACTAAATAGGTTGCAGAAGAATGGTAAGCAGTTACCGTAGCTTATAGACGCCAGGGGCTTCATATGCCGACCCTTTAAAATCCCTTCCCTCTGAAATGACTACCACTTGTATCCAGTATTGTCCTTGCGTACATGCGTTGTATTAAATCTACTATATGCTATGACGTAGATGTATATCTATACTAATATTATAAAGCTGTAGTTTGTTTTTTGTTTGTTTGTTTGAATGCTAGGATCTCAGGAACTACTGGTCCGATTAGAAAAATTCTTTTAGTGTTGGATAGCACATTTATCGAGAAACGCTATATGTTATATAACATCATGCTACAGCTTATAGGAGCTGAGCAGTGGCCAAATAAAGAACGATAGGAGTGAAGTCCCGCGCAACTTCTAGTCTAAATATAAAAACAGTATAAAAATGTTTATTTCACATAAAACGTTATCTATATCTGTGAGCGGTTACGTACGTCGGTATGTAAACAATCCTCCTGTTTGTATCAACATTTTGTACTAGTGTACCTTGTTTGTTTGTTTGTTGTTCTATATATTATTTGCTAGTTGTGCCTCGCAGTTTCACCCGCGTTAAGACACATTCAGGGTGCCGTATCAGACAAAATAATTATTTTCTTTATAATTTGACAGCTCTGTTTGTCCTCTGTACAAATAATATAGATTTTTTTTTGTCTGATACGGCACGCGTCTTAAACGTTTAATGGGTCTACTCGGCATCTTGATATTCGACTTTATCATCATCATCATCACCATCATTTTAATCCATAAACGTCCCACTCCCACTGCTGGACACGGATCTCCTCCAAAGAATGTGGAGAGAATTTAGCCAATTGTACCACGCTAACCAGACGGGTTGGTATAGGGTTTTTGGTTTGAATTTTCCTTTTCTCGCAGTGCTCTTGTCTGCATAAGGTAAGCAGGAGAAAACAGGCGAAACGTAAATCTCGTAATTTTTTTTATCTTAAGCGCGACTGCAATAGTTTCTTTGAATTGAATCTTTCAAATTCCTTGCAAACCGCGTTCCCTCTTAAGACAATTTCTGCAGTAGAAATATATTATATCAGAATTAAGATTGATAGGTACAACATGGCAGCAGGCAATCAGTATAACAATAATATTATCAATATTACATTTAAGAATATTTTCATAATAATGGCCAATAACATATTATTATTTACTTATTTTAATAGATAACAACGTTTCCTTTGTAAATATGTGTATTCCCCTGATAGCGTATTTGCAGATTACATGTAATCTTTATATTATAAATATAGTTTCATTTTGAATATAGGTAATTAGGTGATACCGAATTATTTGCGGCACGTTCCACAATTGACGTAATATCATGTCTTTTACCGATGGGATAGGCAGAGATGCATGAAACTCACATTTTTTTACACAAATCTTTTTTCACATGTAATAAGGAGCGGGCCAATTGCCTTTATTTTCACCCGTCCGTCCGTATGTTACAGACATTTCACTCAATGTCATCATAATCATCAACAACTTATTAAGTCCCACTGCTGGGCTCGGGTCTCATCTCCTCTATCTAGAGAGCTGAGGGGGTTTAGGCCATAATCCCCTCATGCTGGCCTAGTGCGGGTGGTGGATCAGCCATACCTACTCATAGAATTTCTTCTAGGGTATGTGGGTTTCCTCATGATGTTTTCCTTCACCGTTAGCAGAAGGTAAGTCACATGACTAGTAGGGGGAAGTCCCCCAGTGGCGGACACCTAAGGTTTTCAGTAAATAAAATATAAATTTCTGTGAAACATGTAACTTTATTTATGAATTATTTAAACCAAGAAAGTATAACATCAAAATAAATCAACAAAAACTAAATATCTATGCAAACATATTTAGGAACTATAATTAACTTTTGGCAAAAAAAACAGCAATTATTGCTAATGGCACCTAGTACCGGACGGACTTAACGTCGAACCCCTAGCGCCGGACATTATTAGAACATCGTGCATCTATCGCATATGAAGTAATCACCACATTCAGGGATGTCCGCATATGCTTCATGAGCCCACCCTTGACAGCTTGAGCATTGAATCCAGTCTTCATCATGGTCCTCTGAGCGCACTACACAAGTAGTGTTTATATTGGTGTTGGATTTTAATAGGGCTTTTTCCTTAACTTTATCTCCTTCCTCATTTCTTTTGCCTTTAACTTTAAAACCTTTTGTCAGTTTTCCCTTTTCTCCTACTAATATTTTGGCCTTTGGTTTCACATTTTGTTTTTCATTCTCTTTTTCCTCAGCAGCAATTTTGTGGTGATGATGACAAGGTGATGATGTTAAAATTTCACTCCTTTCACATTTTCTTTTACGAGCCTCTGATCTTTTTTTGGCAGCATTGCAATGCACCTCACTTCTTCTCCGCGTTTTAAAGCAGATGTTCTGTCGTAGAGTACCGAGGATTTCATAACGTAACGAAGCTTCTTTTAGACTCATTTCCTTGGACAAAATTTTATCCAAAGCAAGTTTTCAAGCCTTGTTGGTCCCATTTCCCTTTCTTCCTCTTCTCTTCGATTTCAAAATTTCTTCCTATTGTTATAGACTCTAAAACAACATAAAACGATTAATTCAACAAGTGTAACTAAACCGACAAACCAACTTGAAAACTGTCCGGTGCTAAGGAACACCTTTGTGTCCGGTACTAGGGGACAGGCAATGTGTATAACTACATATTTCTACAAAAAAAACTTGAAACAAATTAAAGAAAAGTTAAATTGAATATGAATTATAACCAAACACTCTTATAATTTTCAATCAAATTAAAGCAATAAGTACAAGACCATAACAGCAATACTCACATAAGATCTACGTGACGCACCGTGTTCCCACCAAAATCACACAAAGACCGCTCTCACCGCCGCTGTTCGCGTCACTGGCAAATTTAGTCCTGTGATCCTATACCGTTGCAGATCCCCACTCCCCTTCCAATGCTTACAAAATCGATCGCGTTTTAACTTATCGAGATAGTACGAGTGTCCGGCACTAGGTGCCGTCCGGCGTTATGGGACTTCCCCCTACATATAAATTCCACAAAGTGAAATCCACATTGGTACTGCTGGTCGGGATCGAACTCGGACCGCGTGGCTTGCACGCCGGTCACTTATCCATTCAGCCACCACTTATATACAAACAAATATTTTAAGGGGGGCACTCTATATATACCTATACCAAACAGATGCTGAAAATTTTTATTTTCAGCAAACATTTACGAGTGGCACATACTTCTTACAGATCTTATAAAAACACTTAAAGGTTTGTACGATTTAGTCCATTAGCGAGTCGGTTGCCATGTAACGGTTGCACCCGTTGCAGGCTACGTCCTGCACGACTGCACCTCTTTTGACCAACTTTTGGATCTCTTTTGATTTCTTTTTAATTTACTTTTAATAATTTAAAATTTAAAATCCTAAATTAATTCAAATTCAAATTCGAACCGAGTCTTCGTCGGAGCATCCGTCGAAGACTGAACGCTCATTATTATTCTAATTTCTAGTGCAGTGCACGCACTTCTTGACATTTAAAATTAATACTATAACTTTATATCAGTTCTGTGTTTTATTTTGAGGGCCCCACGCCCTTCCCCATATATAGCCGGATCTACCTACTACCATATTCTTGCCTAGCGCCCACTGGAGGGGACGGTGGAGACGCTAGAGCCATAATGAGAATTAGCCCTAATGCGCCTAAATCTTTTTTTTGAATAAGTGTGTATTTTCGTGTCCCAAACGTTTGGTTACTTCTGAACACCAACTGAGGGCCAATTAATCCAGTTTGATATCTCTGTGAAATGTTTGAAAATAACTGCAATTATATTAAAACACACTCTGTCTCTGTCTGAAAACCAGCACTATAACATTTATGTTGTAGCATTATGCTGAGGACACAGAAGGACCGTTCGCAGTGGCCTAAACTAGGTGAGGCCTATGTTCAGCAGTGGACGTTGTTGGGCTGATATGATGATGATGATGATTATGCTGAGACAGGGCCGTTTTTGGACTCATACAGGTCTTCTATAGTGTTTGTACTGTATACTTTAAATTGGAGTCTGAAAATAAATCGATTTTCTTTTAAAGTAATGACAATTTTGTTTTTATGTCAAAGTTTGTAAATTTTAACATTTTACTAACAAATTTTTAAGAAATTGGTTGTAGTATTTAACACTATGGAATGTCCGATAAATTATTATTATTTAAAATATTTCTTATATTAGGTATTATTTAAAATATTTTATTATTTTAAAAGTCCTCTGAATCGGAATCGTACAAAAGATTCCATATTGGACAATTAAATAATATAACGAAGTTTAAAAGCCTTTAACCTTAGCAACTGGATTAACGATCGTATGTCGATATCCATTCTAATTTAGTATTTGTAATCGGGCATTACATAGTTGTAAACAGGAAAACCTAAACGGAAATATTAAGAGATAATTTTAACAAGGTAGGTAGGTAACTAGGTATACCTAATTTATGATGTCGATCTATCCCCTAACTAATAGTATAAAGGCGATAGTGGGTTTTTGTTTTTATTTGTTTGTTATAGTTTTACGCCATAGCCACTGAACCAATTTACACGGAATTTCACATAGATATAGTCTAGAACCTGGCGAAGGACTTAGGCTAGGGCTTTTTAGGTGGTTTTAGGAAGCTAGTCTATGTAAAGAAAGGGAATATTTGTTTTCTTCTAATTAGAAAACTTTTGTTCTTTCTTTGTCAGCACAGCCAATGGAGGATCCATGGTACACAATTTCATAATGACGAATCGCCGGTGTCGGTGATGTTGGAAATACTGGCCCAACCCATAGTTGGCTATCATAGTCATTGTAGAGAGACGCCATATTGATGTTTTTTTAAGAAACCTTATTATTCAATGGGTATGGACATGCTTTTATTTGTTTTTTGTTTTTTTTTTTATACCACGACGGTGGCAAACAGACGTACGGTCCGCCTGATGGTAAGCGGTTACCGTAGCCTATGGGCGCCTGCAACATCAGGGGCATCACGAGCGCGTTGCCGACCCTTAAGAAACCTATCCACCTTGTTTTTTGTTTATCGTCATGTTTTGAGAAACTAAAACTTTTCACTTGGACGGAGAATCTTAAATCAATTTCTGTTCTGAAATATATAATTCGTTACAGAATCAGAGGACCTACCTATCAGAATCTAATTAATTTTCAAACACTAGATTAGATACTTTCAGATTCAGAATAAGTCAAATTTCGATATTCCAAGTATGTCCTTCAACGACTTTGTCCAATCGTTACATCATTATCATCATCATGCCAACCCATAAACATCCCACTGCTGGGCACGGGTCTCCTCCAAAGAATGTGGAGAGAATTTAGCCTACTATACCTGGCTAGACGACTTGCTAAAGAGTTTGTTTCGAATTTTCCCTTTCTCACAGTGATCTTGTCTGCAAGTTACAAAATAATCGTTTCACGACAAAATGACAATAGCTTAGTAACAAAAAAACTTTAGAAGTTTTATGTAGGCCTAATATAGTTTAACATAATATTATTATATCGTGTGATATCTTATCTATGATGTGCCAAATACAAATCAATATAGCGGCAGTCACTGTATATATGTATATCACAATGTTATATATCTATTTTTGGATGAGCACATGAACTCGTTTTTATATTAAATACTATGCTTTGATTTACTTTATGGTAAACGTTATGAATTTAAATATGTTATCGGACGTTGTATCGGTATTACGATTAGTTTTATTTTTTAGGTTGTTGATTTGGCTTTCTATTTACGTGCTCTCTTTCTAAATTAATATAATTGTATCATTAGCTGTTTTTTCGTGATATTAGGATATTTGTAGAACCTAAATTATGGTTTAGCTTTCTTTTTACCCGACGTCAGGACGGGTATTGTTTTTCGCGCGTATCTTGTATGTTTGTAAATTTCTTTACTCCCACGAATCTTCCGAACGGCTGGATGGATTTTGACAATTAGGGTATCGTTCGATTCATCTAGAAAACCCAAGTGTCCTTAGATAGGTTTTAAGAATAAAAAGACTTAAACGGCGGGCTTTTGACGCCAAATTGGAATAAGCAAAATTTTTTTTTAGCTTATCGAGTTGAATATCAAAATAAACAGAATCAAAAGGAGATTACATATATTCAAAAAGAGATTATACATAATTGAATGGTTCCAAATTGTAAGTAGTTCTATTATTTTTTTTAACCAAACCTATCGAGTAGAGTATCAAAATAAAGGGAATCAAATGGAGATTACAAATATATACATATGTTATGTATTTAAATTTAATCAGGTATAATAATATTACAATAGTTTTTCGGTCTTTTTAGTGCGTTGCTCTCTGTTGATTGTTTGCAGTCGGGTTATTAATTTTTTTTAATTATATTTACTTGTTTAACCATTTAGTGTTGATATTTCTTCCCAGTGACGTCGTTACAATCAGAGAAAATTCATAAAATTGATGTCGTAAATTTTATGTATTCTTTTTAGAAAATTTATAATTAGTTAATTAATGATAGGATTCTCTCACGGCCTCTGGGACACTACCCCACCTAGGAGAGCTCCTCTTAGGCGGGGGCATTTTACTTTTTTTGCCCCCTATAACGTTACTGTTTCTTGTACATACACATTATCTGCTTCCATAGAGGTAAAACAATTCGTGTATGTTTGTTAAACCCAGCTAAAGTGAATAACCTCAACATAATTAATTCTTTATATTCTGTTAGATATTACAAACAAGAGTTTAAAACAAACTGAATTAGATCTAAAACTGTGATTAGATGTAGATACTCATATATAAAAATAATAAGTACCTGTGTAAGTTGATTATGCAATGTTATTTGTTATATACAGCGAGGGAAACAGTTCACAATAGTATGGGAACACGGCCGGCTTTCTTACATTGTGTGTATTATCATACATGTATGAGCTATGAACAAACAAACTAATTAAATTGTTTATAGCTTGTTACGACAACACTTACGTGAGCTGTGTGCTACGGGAAAACTAAGTTTTGTAGTTTTTTTTAACAAATCAAAATGTAGCATCATGCTACAAAATTATAATAACAAATTGTAAATCCTCGATTGGCTGTAAGATTAGATATTAAGCTTAACTGTAAAATTGAAGATTGAAGTTTTTCTTATAAGGAATACGCAAAGGGCATCACATCAATTTCGCCAGCTTTGTTAGGTCATATGTAATCTTTTGTCCCAATCGCCCTTATATGGATTGCCATCAGATGGCAATTGGGCATAAAATTCCTAATTGCCGCCGGGTAGAAACTTCAAATTTCTTGTATAAATTGATCTCTAAATAGTAAATATTTAGGGACCAATATACAAAAATTTTTATTACAATTTTGCACCTGGCAATACCAAATTGTGGGACGGGGAATAAAGGTCATGTAATAGACGCGATTATATTGTCATAAATGTTTATAGTTTGTGAATTTACCGACATCTATTGGTCGAAGAAATAGCTTGGGTTGAAGTTTGGAATTAACGCCATCTAATTATAGTTGACGTAAACATTTTTTTTATATTTCGAAATTATTATTTTAATAACACAGAAATATTTTTGTAATTACATTTTATTCACAGTTCCCTTGTTTTCATCCATAATAAAAATACTTATTCTTATATTTCAATTTGATTTTTAATGTTTTGTAACATCATATGAAAGAATATTTTTAATTCGTAAATAATAATAGATTCTTAGTTCTATTTACTTGATTTTCATTAAAAAACTAATGAATTTTCTTATGTAAATTTAATGTATTCATCATGAATCCTGTTAAGAATTTTAATTATATGGATGATGGGTTTTTCTTTTTTAAATAATGTTTAATAAGATTAATAAGTTATTTTTTTCTTTAGTTTCCTTGTTAGTTTCGCAAAAGTTTTATCCTGCGCAATCTGGAAGAGTGCTGAAGATTATTTCGTAAAAATAATAAAATTCAGTTTTTTAAAATTTGATCTTGGACTGATCGATTCGTGAATTCGTGGGGTTCTAGGTTATTGATAATTGGGTAGTACACATTTAGGTATCAAATAGTGCACACATGGTACATATTTTTTTGGATTCTGAAAGTTAATTATGACAAAACATGACAAAATAGTTACTTTTGCCTTTTGAAAAATAAAATAAATTTATACATGTAAGTTCACTTATTTGCAATATTATTAAGACTTCATAAACTTCCAGTTATATAAAGTACAAGTATATAAATTAAATACAACCATTTTGTTCCACACTTACCGTTTTTATATCATTATGTGTTTAGGAATGGAACCTTTAAATCTGTAGCAGCTGATAAATAACCCGTTTTCAAGTGACTCAGGTAATAACCCAACCTAAATAAACAGAACAACTTTAATGCAAACGTTGGCTCTTCTACTTTCTTTTAAATTAGATTTGTTTTTAACAATTAAAGGACAACTTCATTGTTTTAAATAAATGAGTTATCCTTACTACCTTTCACCTATATCACATTTTTTGAATTTTTGTAACTCAATCACGCCAGAATGGTTGAAAGGATTTGTATGAAATTTGGCACACAGATAGATTTATTATCTAGAATAGTACATAGGCTATTTTAGCTATTATAGCGTGACTGAAGCGATGGTGGCTGAATGGATAAGGGACCGGCGCAAATCACGCAGTCCGAGTTCGATCTCGACTTCCAAACAAAACTTCCAAAAATTTAATTTTGTGGAAGTTATATGTACTATTAGTCAAGTGACTTACCATCTGCTAACGGTGAAGGAAAACATCGTGAGAAAACCTACATACCCTTGAAGAAATTCTATAGTATGTCTGGTCCACCAACCCGCACTAGGCCAGCGTTAGTGGATTATGGCCTAAACCCTCTCAGCTCTCTAGTTAGAGGAGAGGAGACCCGAGCCCAGTAGTGGCATTTAATGGGTTGCTGATGTATGTATGAATGATAGCATGAGTTGAGTGTCGCGTCGTAGCCCCGCAGAAATTACTTCTTGTATTCATATTAACACGCTGCGCTGTTGTGTCGGAAACAGCGCTAATGATTTGAATGAACATTTGTATAGGTGTCTACCTACTCTAGGAAAACACTAACTATTACAAAAAATACATTCATTCCCAGCGACATCATGTAACATTTCGGGATAAATACGTCTACAGGGCGCGTAGACCGAAGTTTAGCCTCCCAGTTATTTCATATGATTTGTTAAGTTATATCAACTTTGGTTAATACATACTTGACATGCAGATGATGGCAATAGGCGCCCCGTTTTTAAATGGTAGTGGTGCACCTCTGCCTATCCCTTTTCGGAAAATGCATGCGTTATGCAATATGTTTACTTGACTGAATATTAACATTTTGATGAAGATATAGGTATCTATAGACAGTTACGCATAACAAAATACATTTCTTTTCACTCTGAAATATTTTACATATAAGTAACTTTATCTTTGTTTATCATTTTATTTCATGTCATGGTCCTCTTATTGTTCTTTCTCTTAATTCATATCGTGGTTTATTTGGTTTGGCGACATGCTTGTACAATAACCATCTGTGTCACTGAAGTAATGAATATAAAGTTATGAATTTTATTTTTGTTCACTATAAACAAAGGATTCGTATCTGGTTCGAAAAGTTGAAACGACAATACCCTTACTAATATTATAACTGCGAAAGTAAGAATATATATTTGTTTGATGACACGTTCACGTATTAACTCAACTCAACCAAACCTCATGAAATTTCACATTAAAATTTTCTAAAGCCAGGAAAAGGAGGCTTCTTCATAAAGACATATCTACATAGAAGCCGAGGGCCAAAGCTAGTTCATTAGAAATTTTGTACCTACTTAATTATATTTTTCTTTCCGAAATACTATTTGTATCTTTAAGATTGTCTTTAAATATTTTATTTGAAATAAAAATATCCATAAAGAATTCCAACGAAGCATGTAGGCTTTAGAATTAATTAGCAGTTTCTACTAAAATTATACACACACCCACAAAAACCAGCTCACAAAAATGGCTGAATTATAATGACTAAATTACGCAGCTTAGTTTATTTATTGATAGCAAATTAGGACTCAAAATAAAATTATTATACGTAAACCAAACAAACAGGTAATAGGTAAATAAATCGATTTCATTATCAGTTTATACCTAGTTGTTTCAATGGCTGCCTTATATTGACAAGCATTTTGTTTTAAGCAATTATGTAGATCAAACTGTTTAGCACTAACCAAAACTAGGTACTATTCTTGCAAATTACCTTTCGCTAATCAAAGAAACTATATCACAGTACTGTATTTAGCCAAGTCTTCATCTTACAAAGCATCTATATAACAATATTTAAAAGCATAAAAATATCTGTACGCGAGTCAGACAGTGAATTTATTACCTACTCGGGCCTGCAAACAACAACATTTTGTGTACCGTCCTCGAGCACACAGAGCCGGCTGTGAAAACATACTAACACGCACACAAACACACATATTCACACACAAAACAAACCAGGAAACGTCTAGCGAAAAACAAACAAGGGGTCTTTTGTGTTGTGTCAACAATTGGTTGATCGTATGCAACAGGCGTGACGTCGCGTCGAAAAAAAAGTTACAGGTTATCTACTATAGATGGCGCTGATCGTACATTCTTTTGTAAGCTAACAGCCTATTTAGTTCTGCATGACTCTCGTAGATGGCAGGCTATTCAATTTGTTTTTAGATTTCGATAAGTTATTTAATTGGCGCGTATTTTTAAACAAATTGAATTAAAACTAAAATGAATATAAGATAATATAATAATTCGTATATTGATGAAATGTAAATATATAGAATGTTAGATTTATTTACATTATCTATTATATGTAGCTTGTTTCATAATTTCAGGTGCCCGTATTTTCCGTATAAAATAACTTACTACTTAAATGCATTATTTAGATTAGGCAGATAATCATTACATGTTCAGTTTTTTTAACTAGTTGTTATATTATGTATTTGTGTACATAGTGCTTACTTAGGCTAAAAGAGGTAAGCAACTTGATTACTCAGGTAGGTACCTATATATTTATTAAAAATTACATAAATTAATAAAATTAATCCCCTAGGTACCTGGTCAGTGCGGTAGTAGGCTACTATGCTGGCCAGACGGGTTGGTATAGGGTTTGTTTTGAGTTTTCCGTTTCTCGCAGTGCTCTTGTTTGCTTAAGGTTACCTTTAGTCGCCTTTCACGACACCCACGTGTAGAAATGGGGTAGACACATCATGTATTCTTAATCTTTCACTACACGGATAACGTATTGAAGTTAGATCGCGATCGAACTTCAATACGTTTTATTCGGCTTTTTGGTTCTAATAAAGAAACACGTGTTTCAGTGTTTTCGGCAAATCCTCTCTCTCTGAGGATTCCAAAAATATTCCCTTGATCGGAGACACTGCCAACAGCTGGTCTTTGATACGGCTCTAATAATTTGGATTAATATTTGTAAATTGATAGTGTTGCTTTTTGAGTATGTATTATTCTGTATAGGTATTAATTTCCCAGGAAAAGTGCAATTTTTTCATAGGAAAAAATGGTTAACACCATCTAGTAGAGTTTCAGAGTACCTATAGCGACCTGCCAAGTTGAGCGAAGCATGATTTTTTGGATAGAAGTTAACTAAAATTTTCATCGCTGTTGGGGGACTTCCGCTCAGTAAAATGAAGTCCCCCGACTTCAATAAAAAATTTTAAGCAATTAAGTTACATAAATAAATCTTTTTTTGCCTTTTAGTCCTTTTAGATATGGCAGTCGCGTTCTTTAATTTTTTTAATTAATAATTTTTATTTTGTTTTATTTAATGGCAACAAGTTACTCGGAAGGATGCAAGGATGTATCTCATAAAACAAAATCGGTTTAGGCGTTTAGAAGTACACCTACATACTTGTTCCTGAAAAAAAAACATAACATTCCTATATTGGGCAGTCGTGTAAAAACTAGGTTTTTCATTGCAACCAACAAAAGTCCCAATGCTGTGCACGGGTTTCCTCCAAAGATAGGGGAGAGAATTTAGCCTACTGTACCACGCTGGCCAGACGGATTGGAAAAGTATTTTGTTTCGAAATTTCCTTTTCTCGCAGTGCTATTGTCAACTTGGTGACTCCTTAAAGTCTGAGCGCCAATATGACGTCACACACATAGACGGTACACAGATATTTGGACTGGATTGTCCAAGCAGATAAAATAATGTTAACTTTAATACACCCAGGTATAACCCGCAAGCGTTTCTCACACACAAATTCTAAATAGTATCATTTGTCCAAAACACTGCAATAAAATAAACAAAAATTGTGAAAACATAAGTTGACTTGACACCTGATAGCTTAACAACCAAACGTTTGAATCATAACACCAAATGTTTAGCATTGAAACTGCAAACATATTGATATTGAAACTGCATTTCTTTGAATTTATTATGATGGTCACTTTTGTAAACTTAATACGTACATATGTCTTGTAAAGAAAACCTCTTCCTTAGTTTCGTTGATGGTTTTTCCATTTTGATAAAATAATAATTTGTATATTGATGAAATGCTAGATTTATTTACATTATAATATGTAGCTTGTTTCATAATTTCAGGTGCCCGTATTTTCCGTATAAAATAACTTGCTACTTAAATGCATTATTTAGATTAGTGAGATAATCATTACATGTTCAGTTTTTTTAATTGGTTGTAATATTATGTATTTATGTACATAGTGTCTACTTAGGCTAAAAGAAGTGACCTCTTCCTTGGTTTCGTTAATGGATTGTCCATTTTTTTTTTGGATTTATGTAGGGGCTATACTATAGGGGCTGCAGCCCGAGGCCCCCGGATATAAGGGCCCCCAGTCCCAATAGAAGACATTGTGAATTGAAAAAAATCATACCTATAGTTAGGTTTATAAAATATTTATATAATTATATAAGTTACTTTTTTTAATTATATACTTTATACTTGGCCGGTTTTTTTAATGGCAGTTAATTGATAATATAGACAGACCCCCTAGGGGACCCTGAGTAGTATCAGCCCAGGGCCCCACAAAGTCACGGTTCGTCCCTGGGTTTGTCAACGCTTTGTTAGAGAGAGGAGACCCGAACCCAGTGGTGGGACATTAATGGTATGCTGATGATGCTTTGCTGAATGAAGGCCGTCATGACATTTTGAAGGAAAATGTGTCATTCACAAGGTGTCCGTGTAATGACGGATTACGATTACATAATGTCACTACCCCATCTCAAAACGTGGGTGTCGTCAAAGGCGACTAAGGGAGTAACTTTATGCAGATAAGAGCACTGCGTGAAAAGGAAAATTCGAAACAAACCCTATACCAATCCGTCTGGCCAGCGTGGTATAGTTGGCTAAATTCCCTCCAAATTCTTTGGAAGAGACCCGTGGCCAGCAGTGGGACGTTTATAGGTTGAAATGATGAATCCATTGTGTCCTCCTTGTCATAAAATCACGTTAAAAATTTAATTCTGTTCAAACAAAACCACAGTACGTATAGAAATTTACACAATAATGATACCTATTTCTATACGAGTTATCTATTAGTTTTGATTAACAATATTTTTTTTAAACAGGTATACATTATAGTAATAGTATATTACCAAAATGTTTTGCTTAGCTAACCTGGCGATAGAAACAAAATATTTTGTTTCGACCTAGTGCCTTCAGGTGTCATTTTACAACCAATTGAGTTTACTGAAATCCAAAACTACTTAAATAGCAACACTATTATCATTAACTTGATCCTTGTTTTTAGCGTGATAGAGTTTAATATCATTTGCAGGCATTAGTCTCGTATATGTTATGTTATGGGTGGACTTGAAATTAGTCATAGGTTAAGATTGCCGGGCTCTATTTAAAAATACTACTTATTGTTTGTGCAAAAGTATCGGAGGTGAATGTTGGTAGGTACACCGCACCACAACCGCTTGGTTTAGCTCCTAATATAGTAGGTTAGTTTGTTTAGTTAGAAATTAGACGTGTGCGTGGGTGGGTAATAGAAAATTTAACATAGATATTTATATATTATGTTGCTATTGAGTTCTGAATGCAATTGTGAATTATTATATATTAATGGTGAATTAGTAGTCTTGTGACGTATTTACTTCAAAATGTTCATAAAATCCCCAATTTTTTTCGTTAAATGTTTTTAATTAAGCATTTGATTGTATCCACCATGCAATTATTCCTCAAACAACAGATCCTATTACTGCAAGTGCAACAGAACTTTATTATTATTTTTCTTGTTCGTTACAGATTGTATTCAAAACAACGAAGCGTGATCGCATCAGTCTGGCTGAGAGTACAGCGGTGGTGTGCCGCAGGGCTCCGTATTAGGTCCACTATAAACTTTTATTATTGTTTTAATGAAGTGATTGTGAACTTGTGCTTTCTGGATGTGTCTCCAAAGGGACGAAGACTATGGTGACAACTTAGATGAAGCGGTGAGTGCGGTTCTCGATTATAATAGATATTATACTTTTGATTTATTTTATAGGTGATATATATTATTATGATTCCTAGTAATAGATATATTATAAATAGTATGAATATAGTTTTGAATAGTTATAACATTTATGTGGTGATTTTTGAGTGACTTAAAAACGAACATAAGTACTTAGGCCGGTTAGATGATAATCTAGTGAAAATTAACTACTAACTAAACAACCACTAAAGAAGTGTTTGTGTCAATTTAGTTTTGATATGTGTTAAATAAATAGTGTGCAGAGATATTTTTATGTTTTGTTTTAAAAAAAGAAAATTGATAAATATTTTCAAACTTGCAAAACTAAAGCCTAGCTTGGTAGTTACCATTATAACAAAAACAGCTTAATAATTCGTTTAACTCTCAAGTGATGGTTTTTCAAACATGCGGCATGGTACCTAGTTGATTTTAATATATTTAGGTATAATAGGTATAGATACAGTATAACTTGTATATAATTATTATTATAATATCATCAACATGATACCTAGCTAAAAACTACAGCTTTTTAGGAATATTTTATTGTAAACTAACCATTGCCAGCACCTCCCAATTCTGTTCCTACGACTGCAAACTTTTTTTTAAGTGTTTCTAAGTTTTATAATGCATTTTCATAATTTTCTCCTCATTTAAATCTTTCCTAAAAGATCTAGCCCTTTAGGTATAGAATTAGTTATTTTCGAGATTTGAGCCTACTAACACACTTATCTTATTTAGTTAAATATTGGAAAATATATGTTAGCCCGTATTATGTACTACAAAGCAACGGTGTTTATAAAGAGCTTATTTGATAACAGATAAATTTTAATGATAATTTCAATGAAAATAAATATTAGTAAGTGTAAATAGGTTATAATTTTTTATTAATAATAATAAAGTTAGGCTATACATACGAGCTTTATAGAACAACAATATATTAAAAAAAAAAAATTCGAATTTTGTCCGTTTCTATATCAATCAGTTCCTAGGTTTGTCTGTTGCTAAAATCATGCATGGTGAGGAAACCTATATGGGGTATATACCCTAAAGAAGAAAATCTAAATGTATGTCTGATCCACTAACCCACATTAAGCTAGCGTGTGTGGATTATAACCTAAAACCTCTCAGCTCTTTAGATGGAGGAGAAGAGAGCTCGACCGATGAACATGTGTTTTGTGGTAGGCAACAAAAATATGAACTCTAAATAAAAAACTAAATAAAATTTTCATTAGAGACAGCCATCTCTTTCATTCTTTCACCTTACAAACCTTGTTAGAAAAAGCCATCAATATTTATAACAGTCTTGTATTTAAAATAACGATATTTTAATAAAGAGTGTTACAATGAACAAATTGATACCATTATATAGGTTTAACATTCATTAATCAAAAGGTCCCCATTCACAGCATCCTCATGATCAGCTTCGCTCGTCAGATGACTCGTACATTTTGCGATCAAAACATATTTTGATGTTAAAACCCCTCGGCGACGTGAAGATTAAAAAATATTTTTTAATGTATAAATTTTAACTCATAAAACATTTACTCATCCTCCATTATAATTCTACGTTAAGGGTTTTGTCACACTGAACGTGTTGACGCGGTCAAGTGTTCAATAGCGTTCAAGTGTAGAATTACGTTACATACACAGGAGGCGTTCTAACCGCGTCGGTCAGTACCAACGCATTGGTCGCATATCGTGAATGCCGAACGAACTCCTGATCCCGCACTAGGTACCATGTGTGCGTATGTGTGTAAAATCTTAACCCTCTCTGATTTATAGATAGAGGAGACTTGTATAGATGTAAAAGTAACTGTTTGTTTGTTACGCGCTGTCATGCCTAAATCGCTCATCCGTAGTTTAAGACCTACTGAAATATGCTACTTTTTACCCATATCAGACGAAGGCTGTGGGTGGAAGCTAGTATAAATCTATACTAAAATTTAATAGATGTATTTTTGGGATTATTTTTGTAATGAATTAACTTAAAACTACAGGACCGATTTTCAAAGTTCTTTCACTAATAGAATGATAGATTACAACTGAGTAACATAGTATTGTAATGTAGTGACGGACTAAGAATACAATAATGTCACTACCTATTTCAACCTGTGGGTATCGTAAAACGCGACTACGGAGCACTGTGAGAAAAGGAAAATTCAAAAAAACCCTATATCAACTCATCTGGTCAGCGTGGTATAGTAGGCTAAAGTCCCTCCATTTTTTTTGCCACACTGCACTGTTGAAGCCGTGGCAACAGGCATTATTATAAATTGGGTGCATTACTCATATTTTGGCATGTTGAGGTTGAAGTACACGTGACACATTGTATTGATATAATCTGCCAGTACACAGAGAGGCTAGGGAATTATAACAATATGACAATACATCTGAGAAGGAAAGAAAACTCACAATAAAAAACTATAATAATAATCGCGCAGTGACTAACAATAGGCTAATTTCCTTCTCAAGTGAGGGTTACCTAGTAGTGTATTTGTTGACGTGATCCGTGAGATGGTGACGTTTCTATATTCGAAATGGATGTGACATACAATGTTTGTAAACAAATCACAAATATTTACACATAACTTAAAAACATACACAGCTAACCTATTAAAAGAAAAAAGAAGCAGATACTCTATTTACAGGAATTTCCTATAAATAGAATATCTGATTAAGATCAGGTTCCTGAGGAAACGTACCCAAAAGGCTAGCCACATTACCGCGTTGGATAGCAAGGCTAATGCGTTGCCCCAGGTAGAGGCCAGCCCTTGGATCATGTGATACCTCAGAAACACGCTTACAAATTTCACGATAAAATTTGTGAGCGTTTGGCCCCCAAGATCCAAGAGTTTCAACCCCAAAAGGCTCAAAAATGTAAGTCTCACCAAGACTTTTATATTTACGCCTCTTGGAAACTCTGCAGAATTGGCAGCAGAACCCGCTTTAATACCAGTCCGTGAAAGATGGAATCACAAATCAAAGTCAAATTTTTTTTATAATGAAATGAAATCTCTTTTATTCATCTAGGTTACAAAGCAGGTTATCCTCCTATAATTAATTTAATTGGTTTTACAAAAACAGCTATTAAAAGATAGTCAAATGTTGTTGTTGTTTATTTTACATTCAATTTGGTCCGATATAGGTACCTATTTTATGATCTCTTCTACTAATCGAATAGACTTGAGTCAGACCCTAGTATTGGAATTTATCAAGTTGCCCAGAAGGCTTCCAACTTGACTTAACGACTACCACAAATCGGTAAATCTAAAGCTTAACGTGCGCACGGAAGCATGGAGACGCTCGAAAATTAAAGTGCCAAATCGGTCACCCATCTAGGGACTGACCTTGCTGACCGTTGCTTAACCTCGATGGTCGTAATGAATATCTCAGTACCATGCTTCAAGTACCTCACAATATAGCTGGGTGATAATTTCAAATTTTTTCGAGTAGCCAAACACTCGTTCGTGTAAACGTAAATTAGAATTTCTCTGAAATAAGAATGACTGACGGGAAAGTAATAAATCATTGAAGACCCTATGGCAATCTGTCGAAGTTCTACGGCTGACATGATGATGATGATGTCATCATCATCACGTCATTCTTCATATAATAAACTCTAATGCCTTCTAGGGACAATATTTTAAAACATAGTTAGTCCATAGAAAAAAGTTACGTCACGGTCGATTATGTTTGAACAATAGCTATGGGTTCTCTGCTAGTAGGTAACTCTTATACCGGAACAAAAACGGAAAATCGACTAAAATGTCCATTTACCTGGCAAGTCTAAGGTATACCGGACAAAAACGGAAAATCGACTAAAATATATTTACCTGGCAACTCTTACTTAGGTACACCGGACAAAAACGGTAATTTGACTAAATTATATTTACCTACTAGCCTGTGACTCTGCCTACGTGGAATTCTACTTCTGTGACTACAGTTTTTTTTAATATACCTTCCTTTGTCTTATACTAATATTTAAAATATTTAAAACTTACTTATATTAAACTGATATTTAAAAAAAATATATTTAAAACTTAACTAATATTTATAAAAATAAATTAGCCTAAATTGGGTCAGCCGTTTTACGAGTTATGCGCTTGGTAATCTAATTATTGTTTAGTGATAAATTTTTATTATGCATAGATTACTTTTTGTACCTATCAATTACGACTCGATTGCTTTGGTTGAAAATTTTATATAAATGCTAAACAAACAAAGGAACGTACATACGCCCGCATAGCTCAGTTGGAAGAGCACTGGATACGGAATGCCAGGGTCGCGGCTTTAAGTTGGTTCGGTTAGAATTTTTCCTTACTTGTTTAGCATCTATTGATTCAGTTTAATAAAATATTATTGTTTTAGGTATTTTTCTTTTTTTTATAACAACTACACATACATATAAGTTACCTAGAACTAGATTATGTTATATGTTACCGGT
Source organism: Laspeyria flexula (assembly GCA_905147015.1). Classification (NCBI taxonomy): domain Eukaryota; kingdom Metazoa; phylum Arthropoda; class Insecta; order Lepidoptera; family Erebidae; genus Laspeyria; species Laspeyria flexula. The sequence continues at coordinate 2,896,725 of LR989974.1, forward strand.
TACAGAGAATACTAACGTAATTCTTGAAAGCTATGGTCAATATTGACATATTATGTATGTGAAAACGTATTGTTTTCATAAGTATTTTATATAAAAAATTAAAATAAAATATTTGTGTACATTAGTAATGGTGATTATCTTTACTACACCTTACTAATATTATTATTAACTAGTTGTTGCTCCGAGTTTCGCTCTCGTGGAACTTTGTTTGGCTATTACTCAGCTCCGATCGGTCGTAGCGTGATGTGCTATCCACCACTAAAAGATTTTTTAATTCGAACCCGTAGTTTCTGAGATTAGTGCGTTCAAACAATCAAATTCTTCAGCTTTATCTATACTAATATTATAAAGCTAAAGAGTTTGTTTGTTTGAACGCTAAGATCTCAGGAAATACTGGTCCGATTTAAAAAAAACTTTTAGTGTTGGATAGCCCATTTATCGAGGAAGGTTATAGGCTATATATCATCACGCTACGGCTAATAGGAGCTGAGTAGTGAGCAAATAAAGAACGACGGGAGCGAAGCCCCGCATGACTTTTAGTAATATTAATAATATAGATAATAGATAAAGTATACATTTACCGTGAAGGCGTAACTAAGAAAAAAAAATAAGAATGCAGAGAGTCACCAAAATTAAAAAATACATGCTAAAAGTAGTATGACTGCTATTGCCATAATCATCATCATTGCAACCCATAAACGTCCCACAGCTGGGCATGGGTTTCCTTCAAAGAATATGGAGGGAATTTAGCCTACTATACCACGCTGGCCAGACGGGTTGGTATAGGCTTTGATTCGAATTTTCCTTTTCTTGATGTGCTCTTGTTTACTTGTCGCCTTTTACGACACCCACGGGTTGAAAGAGGATAGTGACATTATGTATTCTTAATATAATTCTACCACATTCACACAGCGCCATCTAGTCCCAAAGTAAGCAATTATATTTGCTTGTGTTATGGGTACTAAACAACTGATATACTGCTTAAATATTTTTTTTTGTAAATACATACATATTATAGAGAAATTACACACAGGCACAGAACAAACCTTTATGCTCATGACACAAAGATTTGTCCTGGGTGGGGATCGAACCCACGACCTGCAGCTTAGCAGTCAGAATCACTAACCACTAGACCAACAGGCCAGTCAAAATAGTTAATCCATCACTACACGGACAATTTTAATTTAATACGTCGACTTTAAAATAATAACTGCCTCAGTAGCGCAGCGGGAAGTGTATACGACTGCTGTGCAAGAGGTCCCGGGTTCAATTCCCGGGTCGGGTGAAAACGTATTGGGCTTTTCTATCATGAAATTCCAGTATTGAGATTTTCCCGGAGTTTGGTAAACAAATGTTCCCGGTTGATGACAATAAGCTCGCCCCCTATTTCATGGGACCAAACATAGCTGGCGAAATATGGGTGTAAAACACCTCTGCCTACCCCTTCGGGGAAAAAGGCGTGATGATATGTTATGTTATGTTTATGTTAAATAATAAATAAGTACCGAAAGTTTCATAAACTTTCAACCTGAAATTCAGTTAATTTAAAGTGAAGAAACTTGTGAAAGCTTTACACGGTTCATTTTCATACAATAATGTTTACAAAATTAACGCTCTTACATAAAAGCCATTAATACTTTACCTTTACAACAAACATGCCGAATCAATTAACGAAAATCAAAAACAAATTTATTTTTAAATTACACCACGCTTTATCGATTTACAATAACAAGAGAGAAAAATCGTTCGCCACCCGTGATGTTTTTAAAAAACAATTTTAACAAAAGTAAACTCGATAAAGCGAGAAGAACGAAAATCTAAACAGTAAACTCGTAGCGATATTCGCTTTGATACATTATTATAAACAAGAAAAATCGATTGGTAGCATATACAGGTGGACCGATACCTGCTACATGTTGTTTTATAAATATGCCGACATTAATTACAATTAAAATGGCGTTTCTTGTCTTGAAATGAATATCATCAGATCAATCGCATTTTTTAAAGCGATGGCTGAATGGATAAGTTACCGGCGTGCTAAAGACGCGGTCCGAGTTCGATTCCGACCAGCAGTACCAATGTGGATTTCATTTTGTGGAATTTATATGTACTAGTCAAGTGACTTACCATCTGCTTTTAAACTTTCGCGACTTGTACACATATTAAATTTATATATAACGGGTCTACGTCACGTATTATATTTAAGGAATATGAAAATACCTTATTTGTTTGCCCGACGTTTCGGTCGAATTACACCGACCGTAGTCACGGGCTGACTGGAGCAGCGGCCGAGCCATTACCATCTGCTGGTGAAGGACGGTGAAGGAAAACATCGTGAGGAAACCCACATATCCTAGAAGTAATTCTAAGTGTATGTCTCATCCACCAACCCGCATTAGGCCAGCGTGTCTGGATTATGGCCTTAACCCTCTCAAACCCTCTCAGCTCGCTAGATAGAGAAGCGGCAACCCGATCCCAGCAGTGGGACATTAATGGGTTGCTGATACAATTGCATTTTTTGTTTTATTTTCAATCATTTAATAATAATAATAATAAATCATTTATTGCCAAACACATTACAATTTTGATGATGTCCATAGGCCCCACACTAGGCTAAGCCTGTCCTGTGGGTACCTATAGGTACATTTGCGATTTACAAATTTGTTAAAATTGTTTGCTCGGTCGACATTGACAATATAATTTTTACATTTGTAGGTTTAGACATTTGTAGGGTTTTTTTAACAATAGGCAGTATTATAAAAAAAACAAAAATAAAATATTATTACAATAAGGATTACAATAACATAATAGTAAAATATAATATATAATGATGTATAATGTGTAGATATATATAATAATTATATAAATAAGTATAAAAGTATAAAATTTTATAGGAAACTTGCTACTCCGTACTAACTAATCCCCATCTCAACTTGTGGGTGTCGTAAAAGGCGACAAAAGCACTGCGAGAAAAGGAAAATTCGAAACAAACCCTATTCCAACCCACATTCTTTTGGGGAGACCTGTGCCCAACGGTGGTCTATTTATGGGTTAAAATGATGATGTTGGGAAACTAAATGACGCGCGGGGCTTCGTTCCCGTCGCTCTTTATATACTCAGCTCCTATTGGTTATAAAACTTCACGCTACGGTGAAGTTTTATAGACTAACCATAATAACCATCATCGATAAATGGGTTATCCAACACTAGGTATATAAGAATTATGAAAATCGGTTCAGTAAATCCCGAGATTATCCCCTACAATGTTACAAACTCACAAACTCTCTTTATAATATGGCCTAGACTGGCCTGTTGGTCTAGTGGTTAGTGACCCTGACTGCTAAGCCGGAGGTCGTGCGTTCGATCCCAACCCAGGACAAATCTTTGTGTGATGAACATAAAGGTTTGTTCTGTGTCTGGGTGTAATTTATCTATAATATGTATGTATTTACAAAAAAAAAAGTATTTAAGTAGTATATCAGTTGTTTATTACCCATAACACAAGCAAATTTAATTGCTTAATTTGGGACTAGATGGCGCTGTGTGAATGTGGTAGAATGTTTTTATTAAAAAAAAATTAGTATAGATTAAGTTGGTTAATTATAACATGTGCTAATTTGACTACTAGGGCATTGACTTATAAAAAACGATAAAAAAAAACGCCTAAAAAGAGTTGTCGTGAGGTGTGAACGAGAAAAAGTTTTAATTGCTTAATAAGTAAAAAGCGTTTAGGACTAGACCACAACATTAGAGCTGATGCAGGGACCTTTATTTGCTATAAGTTTTGGTAAATTATTTAATAATAATTTAATACTTTTAAGTTAATTATGTAAGCAAATAAAAAGTTTTTCTTTCTTTATTTCTTTAATGGTTTTGAATATTCCAATTTTAATGTGTAGTATACAAAACTGAGTTTACAAAAAATATTTTATAAAAATAATATACTAAATTAATTTGACAATACATATTATATCGGTGCCAGTTTTGAGCGTGACTTTAGTACGTTATTGTACATTTGTACACCTTGGGCTGAGACGCCGAATTTTTGTATATTTATGTACTAGGGCAACTGAAGTTGAATTTCGGCAATGAAATAAAAGTTTTTGCAAAAAATATTAGTTACTATTATACTTATTTTTAGCTTAAACAGTCTTGCAATTAGTTACACCAACCCTTATCATCATCATCTCAACCTAGAACCGTCTCACTGCTGGGCACGGGTCTCCTCTAAAGAATGTGAAGGGGATTTAGGCTACTATACCACGCTTGCCAGACGGGTTGGTATAGCATTTGTTTCGCCAAATGCGTACTCGCCATGAAGATGGTTCCCTATCGGAGTTGAAACGCTCGGTTGTCCCGACTTCATTACGTGAGTGACCCGTAATATACCTAGTATAAAAATATGTCAAAATCACGTTAATTGTAATATTTGTAATAATATTCCTACATATATAATGCCAAAATTATGTAATAAATATAGTACCATATTAAGAGAAGATAAGAAAGAGATTGAATTGAAAAGAAAAATGAAAGAGATATTGGGATATGTAAAAAAGAAGAGATCAATAGTAAGTATTATAATAATAATAATATTCTACCACATTCACACAGCGCCATCTAGTCCCAAAGTAAGCAATTATATTTGCTTGTGTTATGAGTACTAAACAACTGATATACTACTTAAATATTTTTTTTTATTTGTAAATACATACATATTATAGATAAATTATACCCAGACACAGAACAAACCTTTATGCTCATCACACAAAGATTTGTCCTGGGTGGGGATCGAACCCACGACCTTCGGCTTAGCAGTCAGGGCCACTAACCACTAGACCAACAGGCCAGTATTGCTTAAGTAAAAGAAAGAAAAAGGGGAAAATATATAGGTGCATATTTAATATAAAACAAAAAAACATTTTTGCGATATTTTCCTTCTGACTGTTTGTCGTACGCCACGTGACTCAACTGTTAAAACAATTTCAACTGTTATCTCTAGTTTATCATTATTTACAATAAAGCCTATCATTCGAGCCGATAACGAAGCCAAACAAAAACAAACTGCTATCTATAAACCTATATATTTATCTTTATTTATATTGAAAATTGTTTAGTCTGTTTGTATGTACTAAGTACTATTTGCTGAAGGAGGCAGATGAGCAAGCAGTTTGCCTTAGAGAATATTTATTATAGACTGGGTCGTGCCCGGGGCGACGTGTGCGTGGCCCGGACGGAGCACGGATTTGAAATGTTAAATACATTTTGTATGAACCAGTTTATATTACACAGTGCATGATCTGTGTCCTGTCCGGGCCCTCTACACCACGATTGGCGTGTCTCGGTCGAATATAAATCATCCCTTATAGTGTGACATCAGCAGTATTAGAAAGGTAGCCAAGTCGTTTAAGTTAATATTTATTTGCCAAGAACATAGATATGACAGAGATGCTTCGGTGGCGCAGTGGGAGTAAATACGGTTATGATTTCTGAGATCTTGGGTTCGATCCCCGGGACGGATAAATATTTATTTGATCTGCATATGTGTTTCAGAATTTGATAGTTTTTATTGATACTCTACTGTACTGATTAATATATAAATCATTAAGAAATAAATAAGTAGGTTAGTACGCAGTGGGCAGGCCACATAGCCCGCAGAACTGATGGCCGATGGGGCAAAAAGTTCTCGAGTGGCGGCCACATATTGGAAAGTGTAGCGTGGGGCGGCCACCAGCCAGATGGACCGATGACCCAATAAAGTTTGTGGGTGGCCGTTGGATGTGTGCGACACATAAGATCATTGGGCTGATATGATGATAATGAAGAAGTAAGTTATTAGTTGCTTCGGTCCCATAACTTAAGCTTATTGTTAGCTTACTTTGGGCTAGATGGCGCTGCATAAAAAGGGCTTAGGAGACCAATATACATACATATAGCAAAGTGTATCATACATCTGTTGGAAAAAGGCATAATAAAAATTGATGTAGCAATTTCTATCTTGAATTAAAACCTCTAAGATTTATAATAAATAAATAAAACAAACAAAATAGGAAAGCTGTTTAATCTGTATGAAGGAGAAGCTAGAAAAATTCAGTCGTTTTTAACGCCATCTAGTGGTAGCGATGTGAAATGATGTTAATATTTCTTAAAATAAAATAGTTCAGCATGCGAGAGTCTGAAACATAAGGTAATAAAAAAATATTATCTAAATTAAATTTCACAAACTGCTCTCACATTATTTCTGATCAAATAACTAGAATGCACCCGTGCGAAGCCAGGGCGAGTGACTAGTTTGTAGCGTAACATTATTATGACGTGTTATTTACATCAATAAATCATACTGTGTGTGCTTTGTTGCCATAGTGTATAAAAATATATTTAATTTTATTTTGTTATCTTTGTGTAGCGGTCAAGGATTAGGAGTTCATAAGATTAAAGGGAACGTGGAAACTGTTTTTTGTTGTTATGACCACAGATTACAAATTACAAGACAGATAGTCTAATAAACTACTTTAATTCTTTATTATTTTCATATCAGCTCAATGATGTCCACTGTTGGACATAGACCTCATCTAATTTCCGTCACAGAGAGCGATTTTGTGCCGTCTCCAATCAACGGCCACCAGAAACCTTTACTAGGTCGTATTGTACACAGTACACTTTTTTTTTTTTTTTGTGTTGTGAGACACGAGTTTGTCTGTGTCTCTGCGTCTGGAACCAGAAACATTAATTTCTGACCTTTTTAATGTAATATAAATTATTATTTATGTAGGAGAAAATTTCTAATTTAATTTTTACGTGTTTTGTCTTGACCGTCTCCGCACCAGGGTACGGAGTACATACCAGGCTTACCAAAACTCAGTTTTGCCAGTCGTAGTTGACTCCCCACCCGGGTACAGAGACCAGCCAAAACTCAAAAGACCAAGAATTTTTAATATTAAATTTTGAAAAGGCGACATTTTTATTTTACGTTTTATTTTGGTAGTACACTTATTATACACTTCCGTGTAATGACGGATTAATCCATAATGTCACTTCCCAATCTCAACCCGTGGGTGTGGTAAAAGACGACCAAGGGTTAACTACCTTATGCAGACAAGAGTACTGCGAGAAAAGGAAAATTCGAAATTACCCTATACCAACCCATCTGGCAAGCGTAGTAGGCTAAAGTCCAGTATAGTAGGCTAAATTCCCTCCACATTCTTTTGAGGAGATCTATGCCCAGCAGTGGGACGTATATAATATAAAAAACCCTTATAGTTTTGACATGTCCATCCGTCCTTAGATCACAGGTATTTTACTCAAAAACTACTCGATTGATATTGAAGAAATTTGGATAATAGGGTGTCTTGTGAAAGGAAACGTTGGAAGGGGTAGACCTAGAAGAACGTACCATGACCAAATAGGTGACGTTCTAAAGAAGGGACAGATCAGGAGTACCCTCAACCGGCGAGAATGCATGAAAAGACTGATGAATGTTGAAGAAGCCAAAGATGTATGTCAGAATCGTAGCAAGTGGAAGGAAATGGTCTCTGCCTACCCCTCTGTTGGGAAAGAGGCGTGATCTATATGTATGTATGTATGTATGTGCAGGCCGCTACTAGGTTTGGTTTGGTAGTTAAATAATAAAATTATTAGTTTTAAAGGGACACTCCATCCATACACGTAATAAAAGCTGAAAAAAATAATTTACGAGTGACACATACTTTGACAGATCTTATGAAAACTCTATAAGGTTTCATGATTATGTGAATATTATAATAAATGCTCCGAAAGTAACAAATATTGTGTCCCCCCCTGTTGTGGTAGTAAGGTTCACTTTTGTTTGTAATGATTGCAGTAATTATAAAGAGGTGTTGATTTAGATACGTGTATTCTCATACTAAGTTTACATACTAATTTTCTAAACCATAAAACCTAATAATCTGGAGAAAAAACGATCAACACTTAATAAATACTTCCAACCAAAATTGTTTTGAATATCATCGGATGTACCGTTTTTAGTTATTGCCGAAAAACTGGGCTTCTCAACAAAAGGACGTAAGTGCTATGAACATACGCTCTTTTGCTGAGATACTCTACATTGGGTATGGTCCGACTTACTATTAACCGGTTTTTTTTTAAGAAAAACCCTTCACACTGGCGCCGTAGTGTACAATTCATAAAGTATTAAATTTGTTGTTGATATTCGACTTAACACTATAATGAAATCCATGATTAGACTAAAATTGTATCAATATTCTTTTGTTTCAGACACCAATGGTGCAACTACCTATACGGGTAAGTAAAATTGTTTATAATCACGTAGTTTGTTAATTGCATGAGTTTTAATGTCTGCCTGAAAAACGTATATTGTATCAGTAACTTGACTAATATAAATACGTAAGTATTACTTGTCTGTTTGTTTTTACTTACATGTTACAACTAAACAATGGATGAACGCGATAGGAATAGTTGAACTGTTATGTCACACAAATAGAACTAACGCTCTGATTAATTTCATTTGTTATGCCGAGGTTCACACAGAGACACTAACCCCCTTATTACAAAATAAGACTAAGTATTAAACCAGGTTTAAATTGACAAAAGCCATTGTTTTAGTGTCAAAGTTGTCAATTTAAACCTGGTTTAATGCTTAGTCCGCATTTTCTAATAAGGAGGTAAAAGAACTAGCTAATAATAATTATAAAGCTACTTATATTTGTCTGCGTGCATTTTTTACGTCACGATATGGAATGAAATGAAATATCGTTTATTCATCTAAGTTACAAAGTAACTCTTATGAAAGTCACAAGTTAAGAATGTAATATGTTATCCGAAAAATAGTGTTAGCAAATTTGCCTCTGACAGTTTGGAGCTATGAGAAGAACTGGCAAGAAATTCACACCACTCTTTTTAAAAAAATGGATAGTTACAATCTTTTGTAATTTACAATTTGGGTAGCGAGTAAAGTGATGCAGCAGCACTACCCTGTGAGATTATTGTAGGGTGAAGCTACTTCCCCGGTTCATTTTAAGGTGGATGTTCCGATAAGCGTCCTACACACATTATATTAACTTTATTTTCTCTGAATATAGATTTTTTTTTACATAGAACAATCAATTAATTTTATCACTTTTCTACAATAAGACCCTTGAATTGATAGAGTCGAGAGAGAGAGGAACTTGCACTTTAAGCTAACTTTTCCACTATTATCATCATCAGTCTTTCACTCTTGGCAGAGTTGTCGTGGTGATCGCAGTGGTTTGATTCCAATGTGGAATTTGTATGTACTTGTCAAGTGATTATCTGCTGACGGTAGGAAAATATTGTGAGGAATCCCACATACCCAAAAAGTAATTATAATAATAAGTGTATGTGTGAGGGCTACAATAGATCAATAACTGGTCGACCGCGGCGTTGCAAAGAAGCCTTTTATGGCAGCTAACCCAAAAATAATAATGTGGCAGTGGTGTTTATATTGGAGTGTTCTCCTTCCACTTTTGGTAACGTTTTGAGATATATTTCCACTTCATCAGGTCCTCTGTAAAGCGATGGCTCTCCACCATAGTGTGTTTTTAATTTTAATGGACTTATTGTTAACTTATCCACTATGCTTTATAAGTAAGCATCTTCTGCCAATTTCAACTGTAGGTACATAAAGAGATGAAAAATGTTTCCATACTTTTTTCAAAACATACTTTCTATAGGTATTGGTACCACAATAAATCCACAAAAGAAAATTTTGTGAACATTTTGAAGAAGGCTTGAGTATTTCAATCGAGACAACCTCTTGACAAGTTGACGAATAGGCTTCAAATAAACCCCTTCAGTCTACCCTTATTTGTACATGTGATCTGATTGAACATAGCCTCTTTGGGACCCTTTTTTATAAAAAATGGGACCACTTATTTTGTTTAATTTTTGATTTATTCAGTTATTATATTATCTATATGTTTTGTGGATTTTACGTTTAGTTATTATGTACCTAATAAATTCGTGCTTTTAAGATTTAAATCGGCATTGATCGGCAATACACTCGTGATGCCTCTGGTGTTATAGACGCTCGTAGCATTGTGATATTGGGATGTTCGTTACGATCATCGAGGTTAAGCAACACTCGGCAAGGTCAGTCCATGATGGGTGACCGTTTGTGGCAATTTCATTCTCGAGCGTCTCCGTGCTTCGGAAGGCACGTAAAGCCGTTGGTCCCGGTTATCACTTAATGTGGTAGTCATTAAGTCAAGTTGGAAGCCTTCTAGGCGACTTGTTAAATTCCAACACTGGATCTGTCTCAAACCAATATGAGAAGAAGAAGAAGGCATCCATGAGCTACATCACCACTTACTATCAGGTGGGCTGTACTGTGCCTGTTTAACACCATAGTGGAAGTTAAAAAGATACTTAGAACTGTTGATTTAAAATAATTTGCTAAAATCCAGCTGCTTTTGAACCGAGAGTCTCGGTCAATTGATTATTGTTTTTAATCTGCCATATTGATTTAATTACGTAAAGTTTATCGACTCAATAAAGGTGTTTAATTATCTGTGAGCTCGTAAAAAATCTGCTGTCACAGCTCAGCTTATTACCATTTCAGATGACAATAAAACCTTTTTATTGTCAGTCCGTTGCATTTATTTAACTCCATTTTTTGAGTTTTTTAAAAAGAAGTTAATATTATAATACATATATAATAGGAAATAAGATACATAGGATCCATTAATTGTATGTTTGTAAAATCGCCTAGTGAGGCCTAACTTTAAAAAACAAATTCTATAGATAGATACGAGTATACACTAGACAAGACATGATATCTCGTTTTGATGAATTTCAGTTTCAAAGTAAACTCAGTTCGATAAAGCATAGTATTAAGCGTTGAAAGGTACAAAAAGTGTCGGTATCTCCCTCCGCCTGGGGGGTGGTAATACCGCAATAGTTTGAAGACCTACACATAAATATATCTATAGATATATACGCTTTATTGTCCGAAGAGAAGCGCAGTTATATTACGATTTCTGCGCCATTAAAAACTAGCCTAGGAGACTGGGCAACTGACAAAAGCGTTGTATTTTAGTCGGTGAAAGAAAAATATTTGTTGTTGGTTTATAGAAGTAGCGATCAAAACAAAGATATTTATCATAAACTAATAGAGGATATTAAACAGGTGTTTGATTTCAAACACAACAAAAACCTCAGCAGTCTGTGCAGTTCTCTAACAAATGTAGCCATTGGAATGAAATGAAATAACACTATTCATTTTTGGTTTTCTGTTATGAAAATCATAAGATATGAATACAACAGGTGTATTGGTTGAAATCGAATCCCTTTTATGAATGTCAAATCGAAATCCGTGTAATGGCATACAAGGCGACTAAGGGAGTATAACCTTATGCAGATAAGAGCACTGCGAGAAAAGGAAAATTCAAAACAAACCCTATACCAACCCGTCTGGCCAGCGTGGTATAGTAGGCTAAATTCCCTGCACATTCTTTGGAGAAGACCCGTGCCCAGCAGTGGGACGTTTATGGGTTGAAATGATTGGTCGAAAAAAAGTGTGGCAGCCAATTTGCCTATAACCAGTTCTCTGATAGGGCAAAAACATGAGATTTAATTGATATTTATTTACATTATGTAGAATATGTTATGTCAAGACGAACTTCAGTGTAATTGGAACTGTTGTCTTCATATTTATGCATGATTACAAAGTATGATTACAGTATGATTTTTAATGTAATTTCATGAAAATAAGATAAAAATAGGTGCTGTGCATTATGTCAAAACATCTTTTCTTCCCATTTTTAATCAATTTTTAGGTAGGATTTTTTGTGTGAATGAGAGATCATTAAAATGGATGGGCCTTGTAAAATTCAGATGAAAATTTTGAAATAAAATTGTAGGTTAATGAGATGCTGTTAACGTGTCTTGAAAGATGAACTTTTTGTCTTTAACTAATTGAGCTCGATTTTTTTTTACGATCAAGATTGTGACCATGACTGGTGGCTTGGTTCATGCGTACTTAGTATTTGAAATAATACCTAGGGGCCGTAAATTCTTCTCATATTTACATTATTTATCACTAAAATTGCTATCATTTTTTTATGTAACTTTCAGTCACATTTCACAACAAATTCCAATCACTCTCTGACTTCCCTTTTTTCTATCCTCCTTGATTTAAATCCTGTTATTTTCACCTCTTTGTTTTTCTCTCAGAGCATATAAACTCAACGTAGACAATGATTCCACCCCAAGGTTTTACGTTTCTATTAAGTAGGATTTCTAAGGATATTGCTTCATTAACTATAACAAGCTTTGCCTTGTAGATGAAAGGTTCAATACATTTCTTACTTCATAGGCTTTAATAACAACTCTGTTCACTGGCTATTTAGTGTATGGCTTAAAAAATGTCGACAATGCATGCTTGCTTATTAGTATAATATTATATCAAAGTTTATACTAAATCAAGCTTTAGAATTAATAAAGTTCCGGTTTTTCTGTCATGTTTTTTGACTGTCACCGTGGCGCAGTGGTTAAGGTGGTCGCCTCGCCACTACATCGCCGTGCTGGGTGACGTGGGTTCGATTCCCACACGAGACAAATATTTGTGTGATTCATAGATATTTGTTTCTAGTCTGGGTGTACTTTGTGTCCGTTAGTTTCATGTTTGTAAAGCTCCCCGCGACACAGGGCTTGTTCCCTAGTGCGGGCGTTGTCTTTTGTATTAAAGAAAATAAAGAAAAAAAAAAATTCTCCGTTTCAGCCCGAAATTTGGAAATTGCACGGTCAATGGCAATTAGAAGCTTTTGTTTAGAAGTTCACAAATGCTAGATAAAAATTGAAATATCAAAATAACGGTGTTTTTAACTGACTTATCAATTCGATTGAATTTTTTTTTTATTGTTACCTCAGAACTCTGTTATTTTTGTATTAAGTATATAATTTATGGTCTGTAGATAACCAATTGTTGAAAACCCTAGATGAAAACCAGCTTGTTCACCTGAATATTGTGTGTCTGAATGTGGTGATATTTTAATGTCAATAATTTTAATAAACAAAAATTTATGGGGTTAAATTTATAGGGCTTAACTTTTATTTTACATGACCTATATAGCTGGAAAAATAAAAAAATATATATCTGTTCTATTAACAACGAATTGCATCTGTCAGTGTGCAATCTTTAAAAAAAAAGACATTTAAAATATTGTTGCCGTACCTATCATTCGATATGATTTCGTAGAACTCCACCAAAATTTCAAATTAATTAATGACAAACGTAAGTAAGTATACGAAATAGAGTATTTTACACACTCTAAATAAAGTAAAAGTTATTTTCTTGCTGAAGTATAGTGTGTCTGACTCCTAGACATGGTGTCGGGAGGAGGTCGCTGTAAAGCGCGGCTGGGCGTCGCTTTTCAGTAGGCGGGGCGAACGCCCATCCGCTCATCAGGCGCTGAAAACTCAACACTGAAAACTTTTAATTAATTTTTTTTTTTTTTCCTCTCATTTTAACGTTTTTTAGTTTTGCGTGTCTAGAATATCGGCGATTGTGAATCTGTGGGTATTTTTGATTTTGAATGGTAGCTTTTTTCATTAAATTTTGTATTTAGGGTTTATAGATTTTTTGAAAAAGAATTGCATCTGCTAATGCGTATTCTAAGAATAGACGAAGATAAAAATGGCATAATTTTATTCAGAACACAAAGAAAAGAAAAAAAATTTCTTGTTTGTAATCATTGTTATGATTAAAAAATTTAATCAACCAGACGAATATTTTATTCATATATTTTGAATAATGATATTCAATGAGTATTTTGATCGATGTATTTTCTTTATAAAAATAACCTAATTTATTGATATAGTGATTACGAGTCATTGCCAGGGCTAATAAATAAGGGTCTCTTGTAATATTTTTTCTCTTCGGATGAATAGTGAAGACACAATCGATAGACATTAAATCATCGCCCAATAAAAATGTCACTGGCCCGTTGGTGGTACTCGGACGCATTTACACCGTAGTTCACACACGATTGTCGTTTCAATAATCAATTTTTGATCGCTACTTTATGTTGTTCTCTATGTGTAAAAAATACAACTTGTATTAGTAGAGTGGAGTAAGTTTCAATAATTTTTCCTTTTTTGTCGAAATTATTCAAATCTTTTGAAATGTATTGATGTTGTCTTTCGATAAATGCTGTCAATTTCAATGCCGTATTTCGTGTCGTAAGTAAATTATGTATCAATTTTTAAGTTACTAAGAATTTTAAGCTGATTTAGCTGAATTTGTTTAACCATCATTCGAGCAAAATCAAGAAATTTTGAAAACCTTATGGTAATGAAATGGGAGAATGCTTTTAATGTTTAATAAAAACTAAAACACATGAAAAATAAAGTAAAATTTATAGAAACAGTTAGCTTTTTGTTTCAAGCTAACTGTTAATATTTTTTTTATTGTGTAAATACACTCTTAGTACAATAATTATGTGAATGAAAATTTAAATTAAATAGCGATATTTTAGGTATTCATATGAACATTGGACTCGGTATTAACTTAATCAAAATTCATATAATATGTACCTATTAGCCAAAAAAATTCAAAATTATGATACTGTTTGTGATATTATTAAATAAATTTTATAAATGAGACCTTGGTGATATGATTTTAATTAGCTTGGGAAGTATGCAATAAAGGTTATTGTCTTTTGATATGGATAAATAAAAATACGTATTATCGTTAAAATTCTAATTTTGGAAAATATGTAAACGTGATAATGAAAATGAGCTTTAAATCTAACAAGTTTTATAAATTGCGATTACGTATGACATTTAGGAGGCTTTATTTATGAAGTAAAAACATACGTTATGCAAATAACGGAGAACTAAACGTCCTTGCCAGACTAGTTGGGCTAATTCCAATCACTTTAGCAAAAATGCCAGCAATGGACACTTAATTGTGTTTTACTAAAAATATTTCCGTTGTTATATTTTTATTTACTTGCCGTCTGGAAGGTTTAGAACTGGTAGTGATTGTGATGGTTTTTAATTAATATCATAAATAGCTATTATAAATGAAAAAACTAAAAGGAAAATCAGAATTATTTAATTTTGATTAAACTGACAGCGATCAATAGCATGTTAATCTCAGAAGAAACAGTAATCCTGCTCTTTTTCCTTTAAATTTAGTTTAAGTCAAGAAGAACAGCTGGTTCACAAGTTCAGAAGGTACACAAAGTTTTTATTTCCTATTAAGAACCTGTACATCAGCAAGGTCGATGACTCCACATGTTAAAAAAAGTAATTATGTCGCTCGTACTAGAAAATAAGATTTATGTCTTAGGCTTATGCTCTAAGGTGGCAGGAATCCTTTATAAGCATACAATTAACGCTCCACATAGTATTTATTTAAATATTATATGGATAAAATAAATCCCACTCAGTATGCAGTAGTCTCCAACTAGTCTTGATTTTAGTTTTATATTAATTAAAGCAATATACTTATTACTCGATTTTGTTACCGATCAATAAGTCACGATCTTACTTGTTTACTAAATATGATATTGACAAGTGGCACAATATTTCTATTATCCGTGTAGTGATGCATTAAGAATACATAATGTCACCACCCCATTTCTACCCGCGGGTGTCGTAAAAGGCGACTAATAACCATACGCAAACAAGAGCACTGTGAGAAAAGGAAAATTCGAAAGAAACCCTATACCGACCCGTCTGGCCAGCGTGGTATAGTAGGCTATATTCTCTTCAAAATATTTGGAGGAGACCCGTGCCTAGCAGTGGGACATTAATGGGTTGCTGAAGACAATAAAAAATGAAATCGAATTTTTCAATTCGAATCATACTTAGTTCCTGCGATTAACGCTTTCAACCAAACTATAACGGTATAATATTAGTATAGATTAGATGAATTGTTTTAATTTATTTTTTATTCGTCAAATCGTCCCAACATATACCTTGGTACATAAATAATTTGGAGATTATAACACACTACATAATAATATTAAGAAAATGTTTATTTAAATGAGCTGTAGAGTTTATTGTATTTAGGTAGATACCTATTTATGCAAGGTAACATTGTTATTAGATCCAAATTTAATTACATCAAAATTTAAATAAAATATAACCTATTTATCAGGTGAAAATATAAATTAACTAGTCATAGTTATAAGAAAAACGTATTAAGTTTGTTATTATAAACATTATAATTTATTATACACAATGATTATAATTTGATAATTATAAAATGTTTATCTCGATTATAGAATTATAAAATCGATGTATGAGTAAAAAAGTCACAAATAAAATGAACTTACTTCTATTATTAAGTTTTTTCTCTTTAAAAGACAGCTCGGAGACTGTTTGTAAAGTAATTTTATTAGGCGAATATATAATGAATTTAAAAGAAACTTATTTTATTAGGCGTTTATGCATATCTATTTTATTTAATTTGTTTTGTTTTTGAATATGAATAAATTGGCAACATAATAGTTACTTACAGAAACTATTTTTGAAGTCTGTATATATTTTATTCAGAATGCGTTGAATTAGTATAAAATGTATGAAAGCATACAAATAATACTGGTTTATTAACTGAAACTAGTTTTCTACATTACATTATACGTTAACTGAGATAACTTTATTTATTAACCTCTTTCTCTATATCAACTGTGGCAAATAGTGCAGAGATAATGTTGTGTACGCAACTTTGATAACAAATGAGGAAGTATTTATATACCTACTCGAACATATTTACCTATATTATTGTTTTGTTAAAAAATAAACTATTTAAAAAATAATCGAAAATAACATGTCGGTGTAAATTCGGCCACACGCATGCGCACAATGCTCATATTGGATTATAATTGAAATAAATCCATCTTAAACCTCCTGCCTCACTTAAAACAGATTACATTCTTATCTTTTACTTTACAAGGATTACTTCCATATTTGTCATTCTTTTTTTTTGTATTCATCTATATTTTTAAAATATTTTATATTTTCAAAAACAGAACAAATTTAGTTGGAGGCCATTTTCCAAAATGGCTGCAGCCGTTTCGTTCCACGCAGCAACAGCCAGCATCGGTGTTGCGTCAAAAAATAAACATTTTGCATCGTCAATAACATTCTTGCGCCTCGTCCCGGCGCATGCGTACAACGGGCCATCGACGCGTTCCTGTCAAAAATATGCAAATTAATCTATAAAAATGTGATTGAACATCACTATTACGATATGAATGTTAGTTTCAAAGTAATAAATTAACTTGTGACATTCTCGAACCGTTCAAAAATGTAATTAGTAAGCGTTTTGTTGCGGCGGGTGGTGTAGCTTCGTCCCTGTCTGCAGGCACGGCGCATGCTCCGCCGTAATGTTTATATTATTTGTATTTGAGCTGTGTATCACGTAAACTATAACTACCACACAGGCGTAGCGCCAATACTGTGGGCCACTGCCCGCCCCACCCCGCTTCGGTAGTTAAATATTTCTTGCTTATTTCGCCTTTGCATTGTTGATGCTGCGGCGTCGAAGGCTGTTGTGTATTGTTTAGAGGCGCTTTTCCAAGCAAATATTTTTTAAAATATAAACATTATAGTACGTTTAGGGTCGATTTTGTTATTTAAAAGTGTCGTGTGCTTTGTTTGATAAATTTCGCGTGAGATGCATCGCGCTGCAGCAGAGTAAATAATTTGCATCTGAAACTGCAGTGCGCGAGTGCTCATCAGTGGTTCGTATTGTCGCTGTATAGTGTTAATACTTATTGTTTGTTAATTGTTTAGTTTATTCTAATTATTGTTTATTGCCGTGAGTGAAATGAGCTTTATAAAAAAGTTAACTGAGTGCGCGCAAGTTTTATAAATCAAGTTTTACGATCGGTGGCTTCGATGTCAAAAATTTTTGGCGATATTAAATTAAATGAATTATCGATTTTTTCCAAAAATGTATTTTAAAATAAAAGTGTTTTTAGCAGTATCAGAAAAGTGAAACGCACTTCAAATAGAACAAAATTATAAATCACTGTGAGTATAAATATAAGATAATGTGTTATTCATTCATAATCAATTTATAAACATCAGTATTTTTATTCGAAAAAACTAGTTTCTGCTATTTCAACTAATTACAAAAATAGAATGAAGAATTTAAAATATTTTAAATACCTGCAGTTGGTTCGCGTGTCGTGAAAAGTTTGCATTTCCTCGACGGAACTTATGAGCACGTGGTGTGTCGCTCATGTGCGCCGGCTATCGACCAATCAGAGCGTCGCTCATAAGCGGCTCGACCAATTGCAAGCGCCCGCTCAACAGCACCGCGTTTGACAGCTGATAAGAGACACGCGGAAAATTGTGACACGCACGTTCGAACTTTGAAGTTTTGTCAGATAGGTAATGTTTTTTTTTGGCGTGTGGTAATTTTTTTTTGAGGAAAAGTTTTATAAATTTGAGATATTCAACTTATTTCTCTGATTAGTGATTTATTTTTGTAGTTATGTATTAAAATTAAATTTGATAAAATAAACACAGCAAACAGATAAGCAATTATGTGTACTTACATACATAATAATATATAATTTAATTAATTTCTTTATTTATAAAAAACGCAAGTAAGTTACACGAAACAATATTAAATACAAAATTTAAATACATAGTGTACAAAAAAATTAATTGCGTAACGTAAAGAGTCGATTTTGCGTAGCTTAAATAAAAAACTTACTTAAAAAATTATACAAAAATGTATGATAATCATTTCTAGTTTAAAAAACATCCTTAAAATCGTTTAAATAAGTAATTATTGAATATAAAAATCTTATTCATTAAAATAATAAATGCATTTAATTTATTCAATGAGTCGATTGCTCTAATATAGTACTGCTAACTATTATATATAAATAAATAAATAACCAGACGTAATATCACAAAAAAAAAACAAAAAATTGATGCCCCAAAAACAAATTGATAGATAGGTAAACTTGTTGCCATACGAGTAAATAATTCATTTATTTAAGTTGTAATAAAAACAAAATAATTTAGGTACTACGAAATTATTTTTTTTATTTTTATTTTTTATCATGAAAAAGTCTCGTCATTACTTATATTATATACTTATTGCTGCTTTTATTATGATAGTAGAATAAGTATGTAAACTGAAAACTCCTTGTGGTGAATAGAATGAAAAAAAAAGTTAACACCTGCCTGCTGCCGTAAAACTATAAAAGGCTAAATAAATAAAACTCATTAAATTTCAATTTAAGAATGTAACAAGTAAAAAACGTCAGTCAATTTGTGAACGAACAGTTTGATAACAGTCAGAACCATGAGAAGAACTGGCAAGAAATTCTGGTCATTCTTTGAGGCCAGTAGTGTAAAAATATTAGGCAAATAATCTCTTATTGTGCTTAGAGACTGATGCCAAGTTATAGGATTGGATTTGTTGATGTAGTACGTATTTTTATTAACTTAATAATTTTCAGACTAATATTCTGAAAGTTATAAAGAAACCACAGAAAAAGCCTACTGAGAAATTAGCATACTTTAGATTTATTTTACTCTGTAGCTTTTATTAAATTGTTGAGTTTTGTATGATAACGAACAACATTTATTTATCGTAAAAAAAATAGAACAAATTCCAATAAAAAAATTAAAAGCTAAATTTTTAGCGACGTTTGTTAGCTCAGCTGCCTAGAAGATGTTAAAAAAAATTACAGTCGAATCACAAACGATTGCCATGGCCATGTTAGATATGACTTATAAAGCCTATCATCATCATCATTTTAACCCATAAACATCCCACTACTGGGCACGGATCTCCTCCAAAGAATGTGGAGGGAATTTACCACGTTTTAAACACCACGCTGGCCAGACGGGTTGGTATAGGGTTTGTTTCCAATTTTCCTTTTCTTGCAGTACTCTTGTCTGCATATCGTTACTACTCCCTTAGTCGCCTTTATGACACCCACGGGTTGAGATGTGGTAGTGGCATTATGTATTCTTATATATATTCTTATAACTGCCTCGGTGGCGCAGTGGGAAATCTATACGACTGCTGTGCAAGAGGTCCCGGGTTGAGGTCCCGGGTCGAGTGAAAATGGTATTGGGCTTTTCTGTCATGAAATTCCAGTATTAAGATTTTCCCGGAGTTTGGTAAAAACAAATGTTTCCGGTTGATGACAATAGGCTCGCCCTCTATTTCATGGAACCAAACATAGCTGGCGAAATGTGGGTGTGAAACACCTCTGCCTACCCCTTCGTAAAACGGCGTGATGCTATGTTTTAATCCGTCACTACACGAATTCCAATAAAAAACGTAAAAGCTACATCTTTTACAGAGCCTCGATTGTTGGGTCTACCTAGAAGATGATAAAAAAATACAGTCGATTTGGGGACCTCCTATTTTTTGAAGTTATTTAAAAAGCCCTTATAATTATTATATTAAGTCATGTTAGAAATACCTTGTACAAGCCTAAGGTCAATGAAATTTTAGAATTTCTTACAGTAAGCCCTCCATGTCGTGATGGATTAAGAATACATATGGTCACTACTCCATTTCAATCAGTAGGTGTCGTAAAAGCCGACTAAATCAGAAGTAAGCACAGAAGAGCACAGCGAGAAAAGGAAACTTCGAAATAAACGCTTTTTTTTTCTCCTTTGGTGGATACCCGTGCCCAGCAGTGGGACGTTTATGGGTTGTAGGTAATGATGAAGCTCTCTAAAATATAATTCCAGTTTTGGCGTTTTGATTTTGTGTATTGAAATATCAGGAGTCTGGCAATGTGCCCGGTTAAGGCCACAGACTCACCTCTTATTACATGCAATCAAATGTTAGCTAAAAAACGATGGTGGCTGAATGGATAAGGGATCGGCATGGAAATCACGCGGTCCGAGTTCGATCCCGACCGACAGTACTATTGTGGATTCCACTTTGTGGAATTTATATGTACTAGTCAAGTGACTTACCATCTGCTAACGGTGAAGAAAAATATCGTGAGGAAACCCGCATACCCTAGAAGAAATTCTATGTGTCTGATCCACCAACCCGCACTAGGCCAGCGTGAGTGGATTATAGCCTAAACCCTCTCAGCTCTCTAGTTAGAGGAGAGGAGACCCGAGCTCAGCAATGGGATTTAACGGGTTGCTGATAATCAAATGTTAGCTAGCGTAATGTAGGCGTAATGCAGCCCTTCTGGGGAAAAGCTACGATGTTATGCTATGTTTTGTTTTGGACGAACTTTCATCGAATCGTAGGACAGTTCGAGTATAAAATACATTCATAAGACAGATCCAATCAATCAATCAATTTATACCCAAAACCCGTAAAGATATGCGAAGCCTCACTTAGATAGGCTTCACCTAATTTCCACCACAGTTTGTGCCGTCTGCATCCAACGAGCCCCTGCAACCTTTACTAGGCCATACGTCGAAATCGTATCAGTACTTAGTATAAAACAAAGTCGCTTTCTCTGTCCCTATATCCCTATGTATGCTTAAATCTTTAAAACTACGCAACGGATTTTGATGCGGTTTTTTTTTAATAGATAGACTGATTCAAGAGGAAGGTTTATAGGTATAAAATAAATAGCACACGGGCGAAGCAGCGGGTGGAAGCTAGTTTCTAAATAAAAAACGAAAAGTGCAAAGCTTAGAGCTAAACTATAATTTTATATATTAAATACTATACTATATTATGTTAAATACCAACCTTTCCGATTATTTCGGCTGATATTCCAAAAGAAAAATTTTAAACAAATCTTAGCTGAATTACCTACGATACGAAAATTCAGGCACGCTGTCCTGAAGTAATTATTTTTTATACTTATTTATTCTATTATTAATGAGTAATATATTACATACAAATATTTCTTAATTAATCTGGCAGTTTACATTGATAAAAATATTCGGAACGTGACACTTAAAACAGAAATGTCTCAGGGTAGGTTTCTTGTGAGTAATAATAATGTGTTTTATGACTAACACAGTGCCTTAGGGACCTTACAGCAAGGATTTAGATAATATCAAGCGATTAGAGAGCTTGTTTGTAGACATTTAGTCTAAAATATACTCGAATTGTGTTTGAAAAATCTGAAGAAGTGTGTTTTAGCCAGCGTGACAACAGTAGACTGATATTGTTCTATTTGTTGTGAAGCTCGTAGTAGCAGGTTGCTAATGATCTTTGTGAAAATGAATATCTTAGCATTCAGTGGTCATATTTTATATAGATATCGTGTCATAGGTGTCGGGTTCATATCATGTAGTAGAGCGAGGAAAATTGGGCAGTGCTGGGACTTCTAATTCCAGGAGTTTTGCGTACACTACGCTTACCGTTCACTATAATACTAACATGCCAGTTATATGTTTTCCTCTAAAAATGTTTAAGTATATTCATTTGTTTCATAAACTACGCACGTTAACGAGATAGATTAGATTCACAAAATTCCACACTTTACGTTGGTTGCCTTCTTAGATAATGTCAAAAGTTCCTTATCTATTGTTTTTAAAATACATCAAAAACTTATGAGGCTGTTCTTTTAAATCTTGATAAAATAAATACGGAAAGTGATATATGAAATATAAAATTACGCAAGAAATAAGAATGTTTCAAACAAAACATTTGAATTTAATTGAAAGGCCTACTGAGATGAATACATTAAACTGCTGTATATAAATAAATTTTGACCACTAACATGTTTTTATAATACTTACATGAAATCTGAGTAGATATTATTATTATGTATAGAAATCATTTATACTTCATTGTGCATCATACTAAGCCTCTACCGTGCTTTAAGTGAAAATGGATCATCAGTCTACAAAATTTGTTTAACAAGTCATGGTTGTTGGGTTCCCAAGTAAGTATTCATTGTAAAGTTGTGGTAGTAATTTCTTAAAATTGCTGATGGTAGGATAGCTAACCCAATCCCACTAACTTCATTAAACGATGAGGTCGGCGTTAGCTTGGTCTATCTTCATTGAAAGTATCTTCAAAGATCCAGTTTATCTTGAACACGTGTGGTAGACTACATACCTGTAGTGGTTGTAGGCAAAAAGCAAAATACGATGTCATGTTTATCGAAATCATTGGGAAACTATCCATTCCATTCCAGTCCATTTTTGCACCTGTAGGGACGTATTATAGACTATTTTATATTATTGCAATCGTTGGAGTGTTTTCAGGATTCGAAGGAAAGGTGTATGTTTCTCTTCTCAAAACTATCATTCGATCATTGGTTCATCCACTTGTGTGGTGGTGTGAAACCAAGGAACTTATATCTCATGAGATATAAGTTCTTTGTGTGGAACTGAGTTTCTTGTCAGTGGTTGTCATGGCTCTACAATATCAGCGTACTGGTATGCCAATTCCCTGACACTATTTTGTTTTAGATTATATACCTAGTACTTTCGTAACTTTTTAACATATAATCTAGAGAATAAACGAGGTTTCATTTGGAACTCAATATACCTTATATTGAGTTCCAAATGAAACCTCGTTCTTAACCGTTTCCAATCCGTATTACCCATACGATTCGATAAAAATATTGTTTGTTGATAAACTAGTTAACATTTCATCAAACTGGTTTTTTTATTCAGTGTTTCTAGTTCTTGTTTTACTTCTATAATCATGATTAATAGCAGGACATTTGTTTTGTAAATAAATTGCAGTCTGCGGTCCTACTGTTGTGTTCCAGTAGCGAAATCAGTTATTTTTTGTTAAATGTCGAGTTTTTAAGTAGGTTGTCTAGTTATGTTAGCCTGGATTCTTGAAACTGTACTCTGTTTTTTTAAGAAAAGGCTTATGTAAAGAAACGTGTGTTACTAAACTTAACGCTTTTTAGATCATAGTTAAATAATAAAGGCATTCACAGAAATTTATAAAAAGATTTACATATGAGTTTGAGTTTAGTAAAAATATATTTCTTTGGAAAATATACGTATTTTTTTGAAGTTTTCATTGTTAAATAAATAAAAAAAAACAAACGAAAATCATGATAAATTATAAATTTGCGTCACATATTGATTTACGCTGTTTAACTAGTATCTATTTTAAATGCTTTCTACTTTTTTTTCTTATAATTTCAAGTAACATTCTTAAGGAATCTTTAAAAAACGTCAGTTTATCTGTAATTCTTGTGATTATTTACTTTTTATCTGTAAGTAAGATTTTACCGTATTTAGTAAGGAGAATTTTCATCTATTTATAGGATGATTTATTTCAGTAACTAAGTCGTCTAAGTACATTCTTTGGCTATAAAAGACATCTACTTAAATACGATGTAACACTAATGATATAGTATTACATAAAATTCGGTGTAGATCAAAGGTGGCGCGGTCTCTCTACAGCGGGTGGGCGTGTCTCTTTTCAGTGCCGTCTCGCTATTGGTCCGTCGCTCTTTGAAGTCGCCGTCGTCACTGAAAAGTGGGGCGGGCGGACGCTTTTCAGGGGTAAAGCTTACGGTTTCAGGACAATAATGCCTTTTTAGTATTTACTGCCGTATATATATTAAGAACATACTTGAGTTATGTCTTCAATTCTTGATAGGTATGCAAGTATGTTTTATTTCGATTATGCTTTTGAAAAAGCTTTAATTCAATTTAAATTAACTGTGTTTTAAATATTTAGGTTACTATCGTTTAATTATTTTTTATGAACTCCATTTTTTTAACATCATCATCATCATTTTTTAACATAATCAAAAATAAATAAATTTATCGTGGTATTAATTCATGTCGAAATTATAGATAATTTAGATAACTAAATACAAGATTTGCAATGAATCAGGTTTAGACTTTCTAGACGTGACGCCGTCGATAGAAAAATAATAACACAGTAAAATATTTTATTTATTGTAGTATGAGATTTCACGAAAAATAAATTAGAATAGATCGTCAGTTGACAATAAGACTAGTAACACATAAAATACATAATATTAACCGTTTTTAATTAATATATTAGGAATATAAATTAAAAATTAGTATTATTTTCAAAATCTAACCAAAGCAATGTACTATCGAATTCGTATATTTATTTTATAAAATTTAAAGCAACTTTCACTCACGCTATTAATTAAAAAAAAATGATTTTTATTTTTTTATTCAAAACGATTAATTTATTTTTCAGATAAAATTCATTATGAATAATTTTATATTATAACATGAAAGAGAGAATATTATATAGTGAATTACTTAATATTAAATACGCATATAATATGACTGATAGTTAGTAAATTATAAAGTGTTCGTATAAAAGTCGTCATTAAAACAAGTGTAAAATAAGTATAAACGTTTGAAGACGAAACATTGTGAAGAAAAAAACGTTGACATGTTGTACGCAGTAAGACAGGTGAGTGATTTTATTCTCTATTATTTATTATTATTAATTATTTATTATTATCTTATGGGCTTGAAAGACCCAGCTGGTCTATTACAGGGTTTTGTTTCGAATTCTCCTTTTCTCACAGTGCTATTGTCTTCTTAAAGTTAGGTCCCTTATTAGCCTAGTAGTGACATTTTTATTTTTTTATTTTATAGAAACAAACCGTTTTATTTTTAAATTACATATTTTATTAAGAAGACTAGACTGACTGGTCATATCTGCAGAAGGACCGATGGACGGTGGAACAAGCGTGTCCTAGAGTGGAGACCGCGACTCGGCAAGCGTAGAGTAGGGCGCCCTCCAGCTAGATGGTCCGAAGACCTAAAAAAGGTCGCTGGGTCTGACTGGATGCGGAAGGCGGAGGACAGAGTGCTATGGCGCGTGTTAGGAGAGGCCTACGTCCAGCAGTGGACTGCAATGGGCTGAAATGATGATGATGAGACTTACTGATTAAGAATACATAATGTCACTACTCTATCTCAACCATTGGGTAAAAATGGTACCGTACAAGGCGAGTAAGGGAGTAACCTTATACCTTTATACTCATAATAATAATGGTCTTAGCAGAATCCTCAGGTCCTACCAGCGCTACCTTGATTGATGTATTTCGAGGTAGCTATATTGTCGAGTTAAAACCATTTCCCGCTTATTACAAAATCTGGACTAAGTATTAAACCAGGTTTAAATTGACATAAGCCATTGTTTTAGTGTTTTAAATCAATTTAAACCTGGTTTAATGCTTAGTCTGTATTTTTTTTATACCACGACGGTGGCAAACAGACGTACGGTCCGCCTGATGGTAAGCGGTTACCGTAGCCTATGGGCGCCTGCAACACCAGGGGCATCACGAGCGCGTTGCCGACCCTTAAGAAACCTATTCACTTCTTTTTTCCCCATACTGTAGTTCCTTGGGAAAACCTCGTTAGGGAGTTCATTCCACAACCTTTTTTTCCATTTTTCATTTTGTAATAAGGGGGTTTTTGTCTCGAACATACATAATTATGGCAGTAATTATAGATAATTAGTTAATAAGTATTTGTTAAGTCTAAAATAAGTTTAAAGCTGATTCACTTGTATTGTGAGATTTTATTTATTTCTTTGTTCTTTCTTTCAGTAGATTAAATTAGTATTTAAATTAATCTGTTGCCCTAGGCTACTGCTATAGGTTTATTTTTTGAGCTGGAGCCATAAGTTACTTCTTCGCTACTTCGACCAGGACTCATCATCAGTTATCATCAGCAACCCATTAAGTCCCACTGCTGGGCTCGGGTCTCCTCTCCTCTAACTAGAGAGCTGAGAGGGTTTAGGCTATAATCCACTCACGCTGGCCTAGTGCGGGTTGGTGGATCAGACATACTCATAGAATTTCTTCTATTGTAGGGTATGTGGGTTTCCTCACGATGTTTTCCTTCACCGTTAGCAGATGGTAAGTCACTTGACTAGTACATATAAATTCTCTCTGAACTCGGACCGCGTGTTTAGCAATCCCCTCCATTCAGCCACGGTCCCTTATCCATTCAGCCACCTTGACCTAACCAGGACTATTAATTTATGCTTATATTTTTATTTTTTGTTATTATTATAACATATAAAAATATATTTTTTCATTATTTTAATTTTATTTATTTTTTCAACACAATAAATAAGTTAATATTCTACCACATTCACACAGCGCCATCTAGTCCCAAATTAAGCAACTATATTTGCTTGTGTTATGAGTACTAAGTAACTGATATACTACTTAAATACATGTTTGTTTGTAAATACATATATAAATTACACCCAGACACAGAAAAAACCTTCATGCTCATCACACAAAGATTTGTCATGGGGATCGAACCCACGACCTCCGTTTTACCAGTCAGGGTCACTAACCACTAGACCAACAGGCCAGTCAACAATGTATGTATATTGTTCAGAATTAAATGACTTATGAATTATGTTGTAGTAGGTACCCTTGTTAAACATATAGTTCTCTGCATAGTCCTGTACAAGCGATGGTGGCCGAATGCATAAGTGACCGGCATACAAATCATGCGGTCAGAATTCGATACCGACCGGTAGCACCAATGTGGATTTCGCTTTGTGGAGTTTATATTAGTCAAGTGACTTACCATTTGCTAACAGTGATAGAAAACATCGTGAGGAAACCCACATACCTTAGAAGAAATACTAAGTGTATGTGTGGGTGTTACATTAGATAAGTAACTGTTCTCGCTCATGGGATCTAACCCAAAATAACAATAATAATCCTGGAGTAACTAGGAACTTCCACATTTTAGCAGATAGACTCTGTATCATCAAGTTGCACTTGCTTGGTGCTGTGCTAAATAGATAATTCTTCTGTCGATTAGTGGCCCACATGAGCATAGGAGATGCAATGGTTTCCTCTGACTCTAGGCGAATTCAATGATCCAATCACAACACAATCGATCTCAATCACACAGCGCCATCTAGTTCCAAATTAAGCAATTATATTTGCTTGTGTTATGTTTATTAATTACTAAACAACTGATATATATTTTGTTTTGTAAATACATACGTATTATAGATAAATTACACCCAGAAACAGAACAATCGGACCCTCAGGCTCTGGCTTAGCAGTCAGGGTCACTAACCACTAGGCCAACAAACCAGGCAGTCAATCAAATTTGACAATCTCGCCTCATGCCCATTACTGCAACTCATGTAAGCCAGGACTAACATATGACCCTTGCGAAATTGAGTTTGGACACCTGGGAGTCCCAGGGAATACCTAACTTACTGTTAGTAAAAGGAGGACTTAGAAGTTGGCTCTGACTCTGTTCAAAATAAAATGGTTGTTTAGCTTGCTGTGGCCGGTGAGGATTCTTGTCTCATATGTTACATGGCCTGTCATGACTTACGGTGCCGAGACGTGGACACTCACTGTAGGACTAGCCCACAAACTTTAAGTCGCTTAGCGAGCTATAGAACGACTTATGCCCGGCGTGTCTCTTTGAAGCACAAACTTTGTAACTAGGTAATCTGACAAAGAACCAAAGTTACCGATATAGCTCGTAGAATAAGTAAGTTGAAGTGGCTGGTCATATCTGCAGAAAGACCGATGGACGATGGAGCAAGCGTGACCTGGAGTGGAGACCGCGACTCGGCAAGCGTAGAGTAGGACGCCCTCCAGCTAGAAAATATAATAATATTTAATATTCTACCACATTCACACAGCGCCATCTAATCCCAGCGTAAGCAATTATATTTGCGTGTGTTATGGGTACTAAACAACTGATATACTACTTGTATACATTTTTTTTTGTAAATACATACATATTATAGATAAATTACACCCAGACACAGAACAAACCTTTTATGCTCATCACACAAAGATTTGTCCTGGGTGGGGATCGAACCCACGACCTCCGGCTTAGCAGTCAGGGTCACTAACCACTAGACCAACAGGCCAGATGGACCGACGACGATGCGGAAGGCGGAGGACCGAGTGTTATGGCGCGTGTAAGGAGAGGCCTACGTCCAGCAGTGGACTGCAATAGGCTGAAATGATGATGTCATATACCTATTCGTCTCTAGTCGTATACCACGTACTAGGTGCACTATACACCTATAGGTACAATATATGCTTAGTTTATCAACGCACTGCGCTATGTTATTGTTTTCCATACGGACTCGCATTCAACCGCGCGACGCCATGTTTCCCCTAAAAAAACAAAACAAAGTAACTGGATAAGTAAACAACGCTGACTCAAACGTTGTTTCGACATTTAAACAATCACGTTCGAATATTTCTTTTCATGTGTGAGTATAAGAAAGTATGAGTAACATTATGTATTGTGTAATTATTTATATCAACATCATGTAAATAAATAATTATAAATGGCTTTCTTGCCAATAGGTTTCTTCCACGACGCCGGTGGCAAATGACATACGGCCCGCCTAATGTTGTGCTAAACCGTGGATTGTCCTTGCAACACAAATACGTTACTGTCCTTAAAGTCTTTAAACGCCATGTCGGACACCGTTGTCCGACAAACAATTAAATTTCCATTGTGTCTGCAGTCTGGCGTTCAATGTGTTAACAAACTTATTCATTCCGTTTTTGGAGAATCCTATACTGTAGTTCCACATCACACACACAAATTGTACATCCGTGTAGTGACGGAGTAAGAATACATAATGTCACTACCCTATTTCTACCCGTGGGTATCGTAAAAGGCGATTAAGGGAGTAATCTTAAGCAGACAAGAGCACTGCGAGAAAAGCAAAATTCGAAACAAACCCATCGGGCCAGCGTGGTAAATTCCCTCCACATTCTTTGGAGGAGACCCATGCCCAGCAGTGGGACGTTTATGGGTTGAAATGATGATGATGATGATACAGATTATTTTTTCCACCCGCTTTGCTATGAAGGGTAGTGGAAACTTGCCTTCTTACTACTCCATCTTACTTTTGATTAAATTCGTTGTGGGTTTCAGAACAGTAACTAAGGCTTTCCTGGGACTCCCTAGAGCTTGATATTCGCAAGGTTTCATCATTGTTAATTCTAGCTTACAGAAGTAACAGTGATGGGAGTGGGGATGGGATGTCTCGTAATCATTTATGTAGTTATTTGTATTTACATAAGAGTCCTACCCTCACACCCATATTGCAACTTCTGTAAGCTAAATTTTACAGCGATGGCCATTTGCATTTCCAAACACCGAATTATGACATTGGGACACACAGTCTCAGAGAATGTCTAACCTTACTGTGTTGGAACTTACAACGAAATTAATCAAAAGTAAATGGAGGAGTTGGTTGTCTGAGCAGTTTATATATCGTTACGCTTTTAATCCTATAAAGGGCAGGCAGAAATACATCATACCAATATTTCACCAGCTTTGTTTGGTATTGTGTAATAGGGAGTCTTTTGCCATCGTCATTTCAACCCATAAACGTCCTACTGCTGGGCAAGAATCTCCTGAGAAGAATGTGGAGGGAATTTAGGCTACTATACCACGCTGGGTGGGTATAGGGTTGTTATTGCCAGTACCTGAGCATCACAAACACTGAGCTGATATTAGAACTTAATTACGGAAACAAATGTAACTGCTTCGGTGGCGCAGCGGGAAGTGTATACGACTGCTGTACAAGAGGTCCTGGGTTCGATTTCCGGGTTGGGTGAAAATGGTATTGGGTTTTTCTATCATGAAATTCCAGTACTAAGATTCTCCCGGACTTTAGTAAACAAATGTTTCCGGTTGATGACAATAGGCTCGCTCCCTATTTCATGGGACCAAACATAGCTGGCGAAATGTGGGTGTAAAACACCTCTGCCTACCCCTTCGGGGAAAAGGCGTGATGCTATGTTATGTTATGTAATACTACCTACCTGTTTCATAATTTCAGAATGTCATTGTTAGTTTTGCATCTAGCCGCAGTGGCGCTAGTAGAGCTGGACTAGATGCTGTATTTAATACCAGAAAGAACATTCTAGATTTAAATAACCAAATAGATTAATATTAAAAATGATTTCTTTTTGTTCTAAGAAATTTGTTTGTAAGTTTATGCCCTGTCACGTAAAGATAACAAGGAAACGTGATCTGTGTTAATGACGCAGCTAATTTGTATATTTTAAATGTTTTTGTTATACATGTGTGTGTTTTTGTTTATTGCACGTATTAGACCTCACACGTGCTTGCTATCACTGATATTGGCAATTAGAATAGGTTATTTATTACATAGAATAGCGCCATCTACTGTGAGGAATTAAAACGATATGTAAGTTTGTAGGTCTAGTATAGCTACACTATTTTAATTTCACACGTAATTGTAATTTCCATGTTACGAAGTCAAATACAGTGGATCCATACAAGTTTCATACAATTTATATTTTGGGACACTTCCTCCAATACACATCACTTTAACTCACAACTGCTTCGGTGGCGCAGCGGGAAGTGTATACGACTGCTGTGCAAGAGATCCTGGGTTAGATTTCCGGGTCGGGTGAAAATGGTATTGAGCTTTTCTATCATGAAAATTCCAGTTTTGAGATTTTCCCAGAGTTTGATAAACAAATGTTCCCGGTAGATGACAATAGGCTCGCCCCCTATTTCAAACCAAACATAGCTGGCGAAATGTGGGTGTGATACACCTCTGCCTACCCCTCCGGGGAAAAAGGCGTGATACTATGTTATGTTTGACTCACAGGTATCTGTGCTTTGACTCTTATACAATACATAAGAAGAACCGCTGCTGTGAAGATATTGA
Source organism: Laspeyria flexula (assembly GCA_905147015.1). Lineage (NCBI taxonomy): Eukaryota > Metazoa > Arthropoda > Insecta > Lepidoptera > Erebidae > Laspeyria > Laspeyria flexula. The sequence continues at coordinate 2,928,304 of LR989974.1, forward strand.
GGATACTTGGGTATCCCAGGGAAAGCCTATCGTACTGTCTTGGTACCCACAACAAATTTAATTAAAAGTATAATGGACGAGACAGAAATAAACTAGAAGTTAAGATTTTTACTTTAAATAATTGGCAAAATCGATCCAGGAAACGCGAAGGAAACGATAATAATAAGACATTATTTTCATCCGAATCTGTCAGTGTAGTGACGGATTATGAATACATAATGTCACTACCCCATTTCTACCCGTAGGTGTCGTACAAAGAGACTTTCATTTGCGAGAAAAGGAAAATTCGAAATAAACTCTATATCAACCCGTCTGGCCAGCGTGGTATAGTAGGCTAAATTCCCTTCACAATCTTTGGAGGAAACCCGTGCCCAGCAGTGGGACGTTTATGGGTTAAAATGATTTTCACCCGAAACTTTGGAATTTGTTTGAAGGTAGGCAATATCACGTGCCATCAAGTTTTAAGAGTCCTTTGAGTCAATAGCAAATTAAGCTTATGAAGTTGAATGTGTCATTGAAAGTTTTTGAAGAGAGTTTGGTTGATAATCTACTATTACTACGTTTAAAGTTTTTTAAGTGCTCTGGCGTTGTTGTAGTGCTCACTGGTGTTTGTTCGATACCCATGTAGAGCAAAATTACGCCTATATACAAAATCGTACATGCAAAATTTCAGCTCAATCGATAACCGGGAATTGGATCAAATTTAACTTGCAATATTTGATTACTGACTAACATTGGGACATGTGAAACTAAATATAAATGTTTTGTTTCTGGACCATTTTGCGCTATTCCAAATTGTAACTACTATCAATGAAGATTAAAAAGAGTGGCCTGAGTTTCTTGCCAAGTTCTTCTCAGAGCTCAACCTTGTCAGTGAACTGGCCTTAGGCAAATTTGCTGACACCTTTTTTTGGATTTGTATGACGTTCATAAGTAACATATCTTTGATCTATATGAAATGAAGATTATGAGTAAAGCTTCTAAATTAATATTTTTATCCTATTTCTGAAAATTAACGAAACATTTTATTTTAAAAATACCTATTACGAACATAGCAAAAAAATTGTCCAATCACTCCAACCTTGTTTTATAATCTTTCCTACATGCGATAGTTTATAAAAATATTTATATAGCTTGATCTTAGAAGACTACCTGAGTTTTGAAATTGCGTCGCTTTGTTTTACTGTACCTAAGTAGGTACGTACCTAATTTCTTGATGTGGTGCTACTGTTAACTGTTCAATCACTGTTTTGATCTTTCATGCATCTCAATTAGTTCCAGTTTTGTCTAATGTTTGACAGTTTTCGGATATTAGCTATCAAATTATTTTGTTTCCGCGTTAGTTATTTCAGAGACACACAGATTAACCCTTTCCGTAGACCTTTGTTTGTCATATTATGCATACATTTAAGTTACTATGTCTCGAAAATAGTTTAAATTTTGGCATTTTTCTGAAATTAAGCCCAACAGCTATCAATAGTTAGGGATTAGGTATTTTTGGATGATTTATTGAAAAAATAATAACCATGTTATGCTTAAAATGATGAAGATAACAAAAAGGTTTTATTTTCTAAATATATCTATTCATACTACAATTGTTATACATTCACAATAGCAAAATTGGCAAACGATCCTAGGATGTTTATAAAAAAAGTGTATCTTAGTTTACAATATGTAAGGTTTCATGTTTATAATATGGTTGGTTATTTATGAAAACAAATCTTACCCGAGGCTCTGGGTGACCTCATAATGTAAATATGTTTGTGCTACCGACCAGCCGTCGCTTAAGGCACTAACAATAACATTCTAGCTGTGCCTCACACTACCTATTTGCTATGCGCTATGCTAAGCTTGCTTCCACACTTTGCTTACCATCAGTTTTACCTCTTAACATTCACAATCATACAAGTCATTGTTTAGGTTCAACACTATAACCCAGAAACGTCCCACTGCTAGGGTCTTCTTCAAAGATTTTGGAGAGAATTTAGCCTATACCAAGTTGACCAGACGGGTGTTTTGTTTCGAATTGGGGTAAATTCTGTTTTTGCTAAATTTTAACTATGTATAATTAAGTAAATGAAATTCACCGCGCAAAATATTTCGGGAAACTTATATATCTAAAATCTGTTCCTCTAATTTGAGAGTAAAACTCTAAAAAAGCCCCAATGTATATATTATATCGGTACATACAAGTGATTAATATATTTTTCTAAAAAAAATTAAGTTATTGTACATATTTCGTCATACATGAGTAAATACGTCACTTTATAAAATAATTATACGAACAAAAGACGCATAGCAAAATGCACCGTCTAGACCGACTAAAACCAAAAACATCAAGTCCACTAGGTGCCTAATGAGTAGTTAGTTACCTACTCTATCTCCTTTCACTTATATATTATTATTGATACGATTATAATAAAATAAAGAAATGAGTTTTCTTCGTCACCGCGTCGTAACCATTGTCCTTTTGAATCTATGCTTTTATATGACTATTAATAATGTTTTACAATACCTTGTCTATCAAGGAGCAATAGATCTCATGGGAAACAGTTCATTATCCTTTCTACGAGTTTATGCGTCGGTACATCTCGGTGACATTGTATTATCATCTGCGAAACAGAGTGCAGCAATAAAAGTGAATTATGTGTGAAAATAAATATTAGGTCATGTTAGTATTGTATATAGTTTTATTGTTATAACTTTTGTTATGTTGGAATTGTGCTCAGTGGCTGATTTTGGAACACATCCGTATGTTAAGTTTAAGTGAAAATTTTTCATAAGATTATTATGGAAGGACTATTAATAGGCCTATAAAAAAATGCGATGTATCGCATGAAGTTACGGACCTACAGTAAGCCTCACAATATTTTATACGAATAATTCTAATAAATAATAATAATATATTCATACCAAATTGATTCGAAAGGTGGACATCTACTATATGTATCTTTAATTTTATGCGAATTTTCGGTATGTGTATTACATATTTTTTGTGTTTACAATTTTTATTTATTTTTTAATTTTATTGATAACGTCACACGTCAGGCTAAACCTAAATTATGCCGAAACAGACAGACATTTACAAAAAACTTATAGGCACGTGGATTTATTGTAACTTTTTTCGTGTACGTGTTTTGTATAAAAACAGATAACCTTATTTATAACTAAAGCTAACAATTCCGAGTGACTAGTTTTAGTATTTGCAAATTTTTATGAGTTTTTTTTAATTAATATTGTCTCTAAAAGACCTTATTGGATGAATTACGTTTGGCCAATCGCAAAAACGGAATCAGCATACCAAGTTAGTTTTTAAACAGTGTACTTATGATATCCCACTCATTTAGCAGTAAGTAAATGAAAAAGTTTTCGCAATGCCGCCAGCCTTTTAGGTACGTTTCTGGTTGACAGTGATGCTGACAAATAGGTACTACGATGTCTAAACAAGTTTTTAAATTTGTTTGTTTAATTTCACGTTTTGCTTTCGTTTTTTTTTAAAATTGTAGGTATATTTATTTATTTAATGCACAAAACAATTTACAACCTTAAAAATAAGAAAGTATAGTTTATAAATGTTACGATTCTAGATTGTAACTCAAATACATGCGCATACATTAAAAAAACTTATAGTTTTACAAGTGATCGAACATCAAAATTTGAGATCTAGCATTTATACAATTTAACAATTTTATTATATGTTGAAAATGAGCAATTTAAGAATAATAGAAATTTAAATATGCAGACATTGCGTGACGGACATCATGTTACAGCTGAAATTGTGGGTTTAGAATAGAGGATATCTTTTACCGTCTTTATGTATATTCCAACCTGGGAAACAAAAATATCTACTTGTAAATGACCCGTACTTGTAAATTATATAGTTTTAATAATTAACTAGTCATATAATTTAATTAATTTCAAATGCTTTTGATTAATTTTTATTTGTCGTTTTTTTACAGGGTCCGGAGTCGGCACTGAACTCAAATCCGGGTGGCGCCGCGAAGCCGCCGCACATCAACTCATTCGAGCTGGACCGGTGTTTGGACCGGTGAGTCTTTTACCAATAAATTTACTTAGACTTAGACTAGATTTTTGTGATGAATTTTGTAAAGGCTCATTATAAATTTAGTCTGCCTCACAATGTTTAAGGCCCTAGTATCTTTGATACTTAATTTTGCGAATATGACTGTGTAAAATTTTGATCCTATGACAGGAATTTTATAAATTATTCACTCTATAATTGCATATTATATAATGATAAGATACACATTCGAAGGAATAGGAAGCATGTAACGAGATGGACATCGAACGCAATCAAAAATAGATTTTGGATTAGAAATTTTGTACGGAGATTTACTTTTAAAATTTCGCCTTGTATGATGTTAATTGAATCATAAAACGGGAATTTAAGCGATCATGCATTATATTAGAGATATTAAAGCTCCGTTACCTTCCAGAGATTGTTACCTACCAAACTACAAAATTATCGTATTTACTATAGAATATAATAATGACGATGATCGGATCTTAACCGTAGAATCGCGCTATATTTACACAAGTACCTTACTCTACTTGACGTTTCGACTATGAATTTCAACATCTTTTTAGTCAGATGTTTGAAAATTTAATTATAGTGGGGGTCATTTTCAAACATACAGTACCGTGACTACAATATGGAGTTGTTCAAAAAAAGGAATGAATAGGTTTGTTAAGAGTCGGCCACGCCCTGGTGATGCCTCTGGTGCTGCAGATGTCCATAGGCCACGGTAACCGCTTACTATAGATACAGATTCCGACTAAGTCGATGTTGAAATTCATAGGTTATACTGGGCGTTGTCACAGGCTGATTCGTATAGGAAATTATTTATCGAATGAACATCCTGATCCTGATGTTGTTGTAGGGAGGAGTCCGGCAGGTGGGGCGGCGAGGCGGCGCGGCGGCGCCGGCGCAGCTCGCCCCCGCGCCGCGCCTCGCCCCCTCGCGACCATGAGCCGCTTGCTCTTGCACGGGTAAGTCATCATCATCATAGCCCTTTTATCCTGCTCTACAAATGGCACAGAGACCGAGGATGTCATTAAAAAAAAATGGTTTTGCCACATACCCTGACGCGTATAAATGTAAAACTTGTTATTGTCAATGAAGAAATATCATTACTATGTTGATGTATGAAATGTGTCTGACAGGCATCAGCCCCAACATCTCCTACGGGAGGCTCGGCCCATTCGAGTCCGCCGCCAGTGTCTCCGGCTGGGAGCGCAGGCGGTGCGGGCGGGGCGCGCTCGCCGCTGCCGCTGGTAGCTCCGGACATCCTGGCCATGCAGCTGCTAGACCAACATACGCAGCTGCAGGCGCTCATGAAACAGCGCCTCTTCCACCAGCATCACATGCAGAAACAGGTACGTACATTGTAACTCACCTTTTTCTTCGTGAAGGGTAGGAATAGTTACAGACACCAGGTGCTATTATAACACTATCTGATGTCTAGAGCTCATTGAGGAATGAAGGGTTATTAAAAGGAATGGTAACGAAGATGTGATGCTTCTGGTGTTGTTGGCGTCGAAGGCTAAGATAACCGTTTAAAATCGAGCCGGCTGTTAAAATGCCATGTTAAGTCACATGAAAGGAGATGACTTATAAGAAGTTTTCAAAGCGAAGATAAAGAAATCCATAAGGAAAAGTAAATAGAGTTGGATTAAATTAAACAATAATATGAAAATATTTTATAAATCCAGTTTAGGAACTTAGAATAAAAAGCAGGAAAGCAATATTTTTTCTTGTAGAAGATCACACTCACACTGGGGAATAAGAAAAACGTAATAATATAAAAAAAATACAAGGAGCGGACACAAAACACATCACACACAAAACAACATGTGTATACTAACTTTATATTTATCTTAAGTGGGTTAGAAGATCAAACTTTGTCTTCAGCCTATTATTATATTGCAATAATTTGATGATAGTATAAGGCATTTAATATTTGAAATTAAAAAAAAATACACGTGTATTGCCAGTCTTAGTTCATGTATTAGCCTTGAAACTAAAAGGAAGTAAAACAACAATACCAGTCAATATTAGAAGACCTCTGTCGAGTTCAAATATAATGATGATGAAAGGTCATAATAAAATAGTTAAAGATGAATTTATAACTTCAAACTAAACACTATGAGAGATAAGTTCCAGGTTTCTAAATACTACCAGTTATGTAAATAAAACTCATATCTAAAGCGTGTTTGCGTATTAAAACAACATTGACGTAGATAATAATTATAATGAGATAAACAATAATAAATTTATATTTAAACGCATTTTAAATTTATTAGGAAACCAATACCAATATAATAGTGCTTAGAATATTCTAAAATTAGATAAGTAAGTATAAGGCGGTAATCCTAAATTAGTCTTTTATGTTTCAAACGTACAAGACAACGTTAAGTTTACAGTCATGTACATTTTTGTATATTTTCTTTATTTAGGTCATGTTAACTAAGTAGCTGTCTGCAAATTATAGTGTGCCTATTTTTGGTCCAGCATTTATCTTCGGAGGCAGCAAAACGACAGTTGGAGCAATCTCGGCTTCAGGATCAGATCAACCTGAATCTGCTGTCACAGTCGCACCTGCCACCACCTGACACTTCGCCTGGTGAGAATCTTTACTTATTGTAATAATATAATATTCTATGGTACCTCTATGGTATGCTATCTCTATGTTATGGTAGTTTTGCACCTCTTCTCATACTACCACAAGATAAAAATGTTAACTAACTGCCAATAAAAAAGAATATCTTAATGTTTTCAGCGGCGCTTTTTTCTCTAAGTTCTACAGCTGTCTTAGCAAATAGACCGATGTCTTACTTTGTACTTTATTCAGACGTGTAGCGACATTTTGTTGTTTCTTATTTGTCAAAGGTTTCTTTTGGTATGACAATTAACCTCTTCGTCTTTCCAGGTTCTCTTCAGCAACAGCTGGGCGCTCAGCAGCAGCAGCTAGTCCAGCAACTGCAGGCGGTACAGCGTCAGTACCTGATGCATGGCCCCCTGTCTGTACCACCCAACGCGCCGCCAGGTCAGTTGGACATGACAGGTCAGCATATTTATAATTTGTATTTTTTATTTTTCAGCGTGTCTCTATTGCTTATACAAATCACATTTTTTCAATTTCGTATATTTTATCATTCTCTAATCGTTTTTCTTATTTTATATTTGAAAAACTTCGTTTTCGTTGATTGAATATTTCACCAATGTTATTGTTTCACAGGCTTGATGTTGTGGGGTAGTGAGATGGAGGAGCATCCTCTATTCGGTCGAGGTGTCTGCAAGTGGCCGGGATGCGATGCACTCGCTGAAGACTATCAAGCATTCCTCAAGTAAGTTGCTGCACCATAATTTATATCTGATGTACGGTTAGCATCAAAAGTATTTGAACATATCCATAATTTAAAAACGCGTAGCATACTTCTATTTCTTAACAAGAAGTGCTAGAATTTAATTATCATCGTAAATTAAATTCTGGCACTAGTCTTGTTATTGCTGACTGTACCTACTCAAAGTTTTATAATATTCAACATATTATTTCATAGTTCATCAAATTCTAACTCTAACTACCTAGTTCGACACGTCGACTTCGCCACATATATATTACGTATTAAAAAACACACGATTGTGACAACAGTTCATAGTTTATTTATTAAATCTTCAACTTAGGCACCTGGAGGCTGCCCATACCCTGGATGACAGATCAGCAGCTCAAGCGAGGGTTCAGATGCAAGTAGTGGCTCAGTTAGAGCTGCAGTTGAGACGTGAACGCGACCGTTTGGCAGCTATGATGCGACATTTGCATGCTGCCAGAGATACCACACATCATCCTGCGAAGCATCCTCATGGTATGTGTTTAGTTATTTTTTGAACTGATGATGGATTGGAATAAAATAATGGCTAGAGTTTTTTTGACAGCTCTTCTAAAAGCCCGTCATTGTCACGTGCTAGCCGTCAGAAAATTGCCTCACAACATTGGTAAATTGTGGGAAATGTACCTAGTATCTATAAACAAATAAAATTGTAGTTCATATTAAATAGAAATTTTGAGTTGCCTTCTTTGGTACGAAAGTATTTAATTAAGAGATGAACCAGGAGAAGAGGTAGGAGATCTAGTTCTTCCTTGGATTTGAAATAATTTCCATGTCAAATTGAATTTCATCATTGGTAGAATTCTAATGTGTCTTTATCTCAATTTCAAATATTCATATGATCATGGAAATAGATATTATACAGTTTAAAATAAGTTGCTAGGTTATAAGCCTGAATTAAATATTGTCGTAGCATAGCTCTGAGCTGTCACGTTAACAAAATACAGGAATAAAATTATTGTTCTGCCATTATTTATATTGGCTGGTTGCTAGGTGGGGCAGCTGAAGGTGCTTCTCCAGGACCGGTGCGACGTCGCGTCTCTGACAAGTCAGGAGTTGCTATTGCTGGAGGTAGGCACACCAACAAGTTTATTCTAATATCAGTTAAAGTTGACTTGAAATGTTTGACTGGCAGTTATCACTGGATGGGTTTTTGTAAATATTTGTTTCTGTCCTAAGGTCTTCCGTATATGCTCGAAAGAGCTGGATTAGATGTACAACAAGGTAAAAATTATGTAAAACCTTATTGAACGAGAATTTTTAGAGCCTTGCCTTTTGTATAATTTCAAAGCTTCTATATAACTAGATTATATTTTATTAATAAAAATATATCAACAACCAATTTATTTACAAATATTTATTTATGTAATATAAAACGATTTAATTCAAAATAAACATTTTCAGAAATTCAGCGCAATCGCGAGTTTTACAAAACAGCGGATGTTCGGCCGCCTTTTACGTACGCCTCACTCATTCGACAGGTTAGTATTAACTAAGGCTTTTGATAATGTTTGTTGACGTCTATTTTATAAATACATATATCCTTTCGTGTTTATTAATTATATAATTTACATTCTATTGAAATGATAATCATAAAACAAGAAATCAAATTTAATTGGAAACATTATTGACAATTTATAATAACGTCTTAAAACTACCTCAAGGGAACATCGGATGGTTTCAATGTTCCCTTGTGGTAGTCTAAAAACACGAAATCTTTGGTATCAAGTGATGGCTCACTTGATATCTTAAAGTATTTCAAAATTATGAATTGTATTACGTGATTTCATTTCATTTTTTCAGGCTATAATAGAATCTCCAGACAAGCAGTTGACTTTGAACGAGATCTACAACTGGTTCCAGTCCACGTTCTGCTACTTCAGACGTAATGCTGCTACATGGAAGGTATGTTCTAGACATATCATTATTTTATCCTATTGAACTTTTCACGATTTTGTCAATTATAACAATCTCAAAAAAGAATAAGCAATTATTGAATTAATAACGATGAAATTAAAATACATTAAAATATACATTATATTTAAACAATACTTTGAGAGAATTAAATATTAAAATTGTTGTTAAAATTGAAGTTAAAGTAAATTTGTGTAGTCCTAATTACTAATGATTTATTTTTGATGATATACTGTTTGATACGCAGAGAGAAGGTAACCTTAGTCAAATTATTATTATGTTTATCTGTTTATTGTAGGATTTATAATTAGAGAGGTGTAATCTTCAATTGAAATTTTCTAAGGCTACCTATCATAAGATTTCCTGCTTAAATTCTTACCATAAGGTGAATTATTTTGAAGATTGCTCCAAAATAAAATATTTATAAGATGCTTGTAGATTTAAGTAAGATTTTAACATAACTTATGTATCGTTATGTATTATGTATAATTTTGTTAATATTGATGATGCACTACGGTATGGTTCAGTTTCAACATTAAAAATTATTCAAAATTCAGGTTGCCCCAAACACTAGAAAACTAACCTATGTATGACAAAATTGTTACGAACTTTGAAAGCTACGCCAGTAAATACAATAGAACTTTGATTGAGGATCACTGATGAGATGACCGACCAGGTGGCGTTGCGTTCAAAGACTTTTATAGAAATATTAGTCACTGACAATTAATTGTAGGACAACCTGCTTTGACAGAATTTTGATGATTTATCACTTGAAGTTGAAACAACCGTCGATATTGCAACGTCATGTAGTATAAAAGTGAGCAAATAAAGAGATGGTTGAGTGGGGGACAGAACGCGGTACGTCACAACCTGTCGCTGCACAAGTGCTTCATGCGAGTGGAGAACGTGAAGGGAGCCGTTTGGACTGTCGACGAGGTCGAGTTCTACAAGCGTCGCCCTCAGCGCGCCGCACACGCGCATCCACCGCCCCTGCACGCCGGGTACACGAACCCAACTGCCATTAAGACCGATTCTAGCTAATTTTTTGAGCATTACATTACACTTTACAGTGACACTCTACAATTACTGTAATACTTTTCTCAATTTCAATTTGACTTCAAATATTACTAACTTCACATTACAAACTTCACATATTTTACTGAACACTGTCTCTATACAGGATTTCAATTTTACACTTCAATATCTACTATTATTTAACACATCAAATACAAAAATCAATTTTTTACACAATATTTCCACATGACACTTTCCATACTGTGACACAGTCTACATTTTATTACTAAAACATTTTACAAATTTTACACATTTACAATTGTACACTCGAATTTTGTTAAATTTTCTAACAGCTTTACACAAATTACTGATACATTTACAAATTAAACACTGAGACGTTTTCAATATGCCTTATACATATGCACATAAACTGTCATATACTCACGTGTGAAACTCAAAACACATTGAATTTCTTTGGTGATGGTGTTATCTTGATGCGCTTACTATAACTAATGCACATGACAATTTATTGTACTTCACACCTATGTACACTACATATTATACTTACTATACAAAATTCATAGTATAATCAATTTATAACCTTATTTTCACTTTAATACATTTTACACTTTACAAATCTACACACATTTTTACACAAACAAAACTAACAAAAAACATTACTGTTAACACACACACACGACACTTACACACGACACTTTACGCGATTTTAACTTTGACACTGCACTTACAATTTTACTCTTCACAAAAATCTTACTCCGAATACTATCTTATAACTCATAACTACTTTACAATTTAAACTTATCACAAACTATGATTCTTTACTAGAATATAATTATGTAGCTTAACTTATTTTACTGACAATTCAATACCAGACAATAATAATACACATTTAACACAATTTTACAATACTGTACGTACACCAAAATACATATTTACAAGAACATACACTTCATAATTTTCATATTCCTTCTAATGGTTTTAATAAATTTTATACTTCACATTTTTCCACTTTCACAATAACACTGTACATAAGATCATTTTAAATGAAAATCAATATAACAAATAATACCTAATTATAATTCGAAAAGCAAACAAAAGAATTTAGCATTTATTGCGGTTCGTTCTTGAATCTGAATTAAACATATTTTATCGAAATTGGGGAAAATGTATGAAAAATATTTTAATTGTGTCATCAACTAATCACACTTGTACATTGTTATAACACTTAACAAATATACACTGGACATTTTTCGGTACATTTTAATCTTCTCTTAAATATTTTCTATCTAACCTAGCGGTGTATCTAACTCTTATTGTGTAAATAAACGTTTTCATCTCGTTTCAGATTTGAATATTATGTAATTATTTGTGTAGTGGATTCTTGATTATTGTGAGTGACGTCATAACGTGTTCGTTCTGACGTCACCGATTTGTGAGGTCATGTCAATTGTTTTTCTGTATTTAGGTTTTATGTGTGTGTACGTGGGTTTCGGCACAACGGTCAATAACGTTTTCTCGCTTGCCTATTAATCTCCTATCCTGTTTGTCCTTCTGGGTTTCTGGGGCTGTCATATCCTGCATGGTACGATGTTCCATTCCACGACGATCTTTTGTATTTTCATTGTATATTTTTAAAATATTTTAATCAATATTTACGTCAATGAAAGTACAAACTGTAATTTAAGACCTGCAGATAATTGAATGATAGATATTTAAACGGAGATGCAATTATAGAACGCTATCCGGACGAACCTGTCACTGCACAAATGTTTCGTGCGGTACGAGGACGACTTCGGCTCGTTCTGGATGGTGGACGACGCGGAATTTGTGAAGAGACGCCACCTGAGCCGGGGCCGGCCGCGCAAGTACGAGCCGGCCCCCGGACACCCGGGGCCTGCCGGACACAACCCGCCACAGTAAGGGCGCCGCCCACTCACTGCGACCGTCCAACGAACCAAACAAGTCAATCTTTTTCTGATGTTTATAATTCTTCAGATATAATAACATTTTTAAAGTACAATATATTTAAATTAAACCTTAAAAATCTAAGATCTATAATTATAAACACTAACACTAAGAAAAAGGCTGACTAAAACGCAAATAGATCTAGACACTTCTCGTACTTCTGTAGGTACATTAATTGCTTAAAATTCTTAACATATATTTGATTCGAATAATGTGAATAATAAACATTTATATAAACGTGAGTCGTTGGACGATCGCGTCCAAAATAGAGTTATTTGTATGTGAAACGATACAAACCGAGAATTATCGCAAACTAGAATGAAACAGATAATCCTCGGTGATTCCACACTAGATTTGATGTTTCTGACCATTATTGTAAAGTGTATCACCGTGTAAGCTTAGATTAATTCAACATGTCATGTTAGTCTGTAACTAGACACGTGATTGTTTATAATATAGACAAAAATATTATACCTAATGTGTGTGCTTATATTACTTAAAACTATTTTGTACTAGATTTTGAAATTAGGTCAGATCTTGAGTCCAAATAAATAAATATAATTCATCATGTTAGTTAATTTTAAAAATGATAGAACAGTTGTAGAACACATTATTAAATCATCTAAATAAGCAATATAAGCATATGCTGGTATTATAGACTCCTAGAGTGCGAAGCTATAACCAATTGTTTTGCAATAGTTTTTAACATCACATTATACAAAAAACTTGTTTAATAAATTAGCTTAAACCATATTTTGCTAATGTAATTACGGGAGATTTTTTAATTTACATCTGATGATACGCCGGACCTATGTCGATGATTATATACTATGTTTATTCCTACAAAGACTTGCATGTATTGCATCTAAAACGATATATTGTAAAGGATCGTCGTTGGATACCCAAGTAAGATTAAATATTATATTTTAATCTTTTACTATTCCCACTCTAACAACATTGTGCATGTTATCCCTGAGGTAAGTGTGACGCTTCTTACGCTTTGCTTGTGCATTCTTGTCGCATGCTAGAATTGTATTTTTCTAACATTTTTTTCGATATGCTTACCTTTTTCCATTTACTATTTTTATTCTATTTATCTTTCTCTTTCACACACAAACAGACACTTACTGAAACTCTTAAACATATTAATTGGACTTTATATCGAAATTATACACTCTACAAAATATACACAATACATAAATCACTATAGTATTAATCGTTAAGTTAATTTGGAAGAGGTCTGAAATGGCCATGGGTATGATTTTTTATTTTTGTTTTTATTAAAAGACTAGTTTCATTAAATATATCTAAATTCACATAATTAGTTTAAAAAGTAACATTAAAAAAATATTGCAAATTTTCTTTATTTAAAGCTCTTCGTTTTAGATTGTTTTGCAGTTAATATAACTAGTATATATTCTTACAGGTTTATGGGAGCACAGAGTCCACCGATGATGACAAGTCCTCATGGTTATAGTGAAGCACTAAAGAGGAACCTTCAGGTACGTTTGAAATAGAGCAGTATTTAGCTCATTACCCTGGAGTCGTAGTGAGTTAACCATATCATTCGTAGAACCAACAACCATCTGGGAAAACAGATTATAAACAAAACAGATATTAAAGCGTAGTGTAGGATGGCCTCAGACTGGCGGAGTGGCTGGTAAGTGCTGCATGAGAGTAGCTGCAAATTGTGCTCAGTGGAGTAAAGTTGGAGTGGCAGTGAAATAATACAGGATGATGATGAACCAGATAATATATATTTCATTCTCAAAAAGACAAATTAATATAAAATGTGTAATAATAAATGAATTACTAATAAGATTTGTAATGATACACAGGGTATGATGGAAGACTGCAACTTGTCGTACATGTCCGGCGAGGATCACATGATGCAGTCAGAGGATTATCCCTCTTCTCATGATGATTACAGGTGACAATTATTTGGAATATTTAAAATATATTTGTAAGATCAAAAATATTTAAGTATGACACTTAATGGTTAATTTAAATGTGTAGGCTTGTTGTATTAGTGATACAGGTGATACTTCTTTCAACAAGGCTTCACTAAAATTGAGACTAGACGAGAAGAGAGGAAATGTTATTATAAACATTTAATAGAAGTTTTTACAAATATTGATTACTAGCCATGGCGATACTTACCTATGGCGATACTTTTTACTCAAACCTTTTTCATGAATCAATCTATCTATTGGTGAAAGCCGTATCAAAATCCGTTGCGTAGTTTAAAACGTACAGTATACAGAGGGAAGCAACTTTATTTTATACTATGTAAGGAATAAGTCAACACACCGGCGTCGATTTATCGTCTATTAGTTGTTTAAACACATTTCCTCTTTCTCCTCCTGTCGTCAATATTGACACTTTTTTAGTGTTTACTAGCTTAGGACGCCTACAATTATACCCGCCTCTTTTCGTCGCATTGATTTCCTTATTATTAAGGGTCATACACTGTCATATCAAGGGCTTTTTGAATTGGCTTGTCCCACAGATTAGATTTTTTTAGCGTGGCCGCTTGCCAATTACTCAAATCAACTTAATTTTTACTTTATTTCATCGACAGCCGTCCTCCCATGATGAATGGTTACGGCAGCAGCAGTTCCTCGCACGATGTCAAGGCTGAGGACCTGACCAGTGATGCGCAGGACGTCAAGCCCAACATTTATGCTCTCAAGAATGAGATGCAGGCATCTGATTATTCTAACAAAGGTAACTTGTTTTTAGTCTTGCTACTCTCGGGGAACATTTGAAATGAATCTATTAGGACCGCAAATTTTCAATCCAGTTATAAATTAAATATATAATATAATAGAATAACGTAAAATTTTGAATTTTGAAATTTTTTTAATGCCATTTATAAAATAAATAATTATTAAAGTGACCTTAAAAGCAATATTATTGAAATCATCAGATATTTTAGTAATGGAACACTCCTCTTAATAGATATCTTATATATTTTCCAGGAGACTATTCAAACTCCAACAAGGAGTCATCTAGCAACCGCTCCGGAGAAACCAGCCCTTACGATGACTACCCTCGCGCTGAGGACAGGTACCGTGCCTCCATATCACACATCAAAGACGAGGCTGAAAACCTCTCCCTCAACGAACAGAGATCTGACAAATAAACGGCCATCTTGTCCGCTTAAAATATGGCTGGATATCATACTCGCGTGGGCGTAGATCTGGGCGTTGTAAGTGTAAAAGTTTTACACATAGTGTGCCCTATACACAGCGCGTAGTGTTAAGTGTAGTGCAACAAGTGTATCGTGGACGACAAAGTGTAAACTGTTTACACAAACATTAGTGTTTGGCGTTTATTATCACAGTATATAATACTATATTACTTACGGGTGTAGATCTATTTCAAGTTATTAGAAATAGTGTTCTAGAAAGTGTAATGTGTTCACTGTTGGAAATTTTTATAATAAAAAAATATGGACGATCTCGATCTGAGGAATTGTAAGTTAGAGTTAACCAAATATTTTTTTCGTTTATTTTTTAATTGACCCGGTTTTAACGGGGTTTTCAAGTATTATAGGTTTTACGATTTTTTATGTTAGTTCCACTTTAGGTTTGGTAGCTCAGGTAGTTAACTTGTTAGTAATACATATTTATAGTGTGTAAGTGTTAGGATGGTTTAGATGGGACGGATTGCGTAAATAATCATTGATTCAACGATAAATAACCTTAAAAGGTCCATATCAATATTTAAATAAAAAATATTTAATCATTATTTGTAATATACAAGTAATAAGAACAATAAGTAGTAATTAATTGGTACGCTAAAATAAGTTAAATATACGCCTAGCGTTTCAGTTGATTCCTCAATTTATATGCAAACAGTTATACAAAAAGATCTCACATTATTATTTTTCAAAAATACGCATTAGCCACATTATTTTTTTACATTTTTTGTGATTATCGATCTGATGTTAAGATAAAAAGTAATTTTATTTTTCAATAGTGTGCCATCATTTTTAAAGGTACGAATTTTCTATTACTTTTTAATTCCAAGGAATTGTTTTTAGATTAAGTCTAGATTGTAAATATTTATCATGAATTGTAAAAATAAAATCTTTTTGAAAAATGGTAAAAATATTTAGACGGGTGTAAACGTTCACTTACTATTGCATATTAAATCGTTCATGTTGTAGAAAAAAAAAATTAGAAAAGTAATACTTAGTAGTTAAAAAAATTCACTGTATTCTGATAAATGATTATTTTCGTCAGTGTCTAGTTTTTCGTGCATTTTTCGATTTTGCATTTACTATAGATATTTTTAAGTATGTTTTACTTTGGTTTTTAGTTACTTTTTCGATAATAAAACATCGGAAAGGGTGAAACTAACCATATCACAACATTGTATGTATACTTAACGTAGAACTGTAAAATGAGTATGTAAAATGTATATTCCATTTCGCAATAACTTTGGAAATTAATAATGTATACACTAGATGTAGGTGTCACGTCGAATTATTTGCAAATACCGTTGACTTGTTCAATCAGTACTTAATCTATATAGCTGGACTTTGGTAGAGTCAATCCGCCTTATGTCAGCACTAAATTTGGTGTACATAGTCAATATTTACTTTACTGTGCTAATAATTATCGACTTTCTTATTTAGGTAATAAACTTGGTTTTAACTTGGCACAGTATTGTTAATATTTGCATAAATACGCTGAGTCAAGTGACGTCATGTTGGAAAATAGAATAATTGCTGTAAAGACACATCCGCCTAAATTGTACACAATTCCATAGCCACCGTTTAATTTATAGATTCTTACATACATTAGAATATTAATGTGCAAAGTTCTGTTCAAATATCAATTAGAAAAAAGAACTAAAAAAAAAATAAAAACTGGTATCCGCTTCATTTGCACCAGTGGCGCCCCTAGCGACAGAAAATTGCACTTTAATTTTCTATTACCATAATCTGACTTTATGCCCAATTAGTCACACGCATTCGCAAGATTTCAATATACATAGCTATTTTATATACATTTAAATATGTAAAAGTGTTGCATATACTGTAATTACCCGCCTACGCGATGTAAAGGAGGGTTATTTAAACATTTGATGTTAGCTTACAATGGTCATTAAAGAAATATTTTCTGCGATTTTTTTACTATCAAGAGGCATTTTAAATCATTTTTATAATAAACGAATACGTGTGAACCGATCCTAACAATTTAAGTACAATGTTCATTTATAGTTATTTTAAACATTATGCACGAAAACTTACAACAGATTATTTTGGAATTGATTATATTTTATTATTATTGACATTATTTTTTTGTATTTTTAACGTTTTGAAAACGCATTTGAATATCTATTTTTGTTATTATCACACTGCATCGTACCAAAATAAAAAAAAGCACTGCATTTTTCTGTGGTTTTATTTAAGTTTTGAGGTAAATTGTGTTCGATCTGTTGCGACTTTGTGCGATGTAGTGTGAGTCGCCTCTTATATTTGCGTTCCGTTTTAATTAGTACAGAGGAGCGCTTTGTGTCTGCGGCTTGAGCCATTACGCATACTTTTATTGATCATTGTAAATTATACTTAGTGTTGTATTAAACGAAATCATTACAATAATTTATCTAGTTTTATTAAAACCTTAAGCTGTAAGGGCCTGTCCGCACTGTGTTGTTTCATTATTCCGCTCTTGGATTTAAGTACCTACGCACTGCGAGTAAAATTTCGTACAGTATTTGTCAGTTTAATACAGTTCCCGATTTTATTTCGTAGTGCAGCCATAGCTATAACTACTTCATCCACATAAAACATCCGCGCTGAAATAAATCCGCACCGCATCGCGTTAAATCTGCATAAAATTACAGATTTTTTCCGAGCGATATTTTACCGCTGATACGGCTACTTCCATTATTGTTCAAGTATTTGATTCATCAACATCATCATCATTTCAGCCTATAGTACCATTGCTGGACGGAGGCCTCGACTAACTTGCGCCGCGTCAGTATTTGATTCATCATCATCATCATCATATCAGCCCAATGACGTCCACTGTTGAACATAGGCCTCACCTAATTTCCGCCACAGCGAGCGATTTTGTGCAACCTTTGATTAGGACATATAAATTCCACAAATTGAAATCGGAATCAAATTGGGGTGCAAGTTGTTCATGCTGTTTTTGGAAGACACAGACACAGACATCAGAGCATTTCTAGAAAAGGAAAATTCGAAACAAAACCCTATACCAACCCGTCTGGACAGCGTGGTACAGTAGGCTAAATACCCTCCACTCTGTTTGGAGAAGTCTCGTGCCCAACAGTGGATGATGATGATAATAATAAAATTGTGTTTTATGAAACCAAAAGTGAAAATAATTTGAGGCTATATGAATCAGACCAAGAACGCATCTCTGAGAAGTACTCAAAAAATGCACGGTGTTACAACTAAACGCATCAATATCTTAACAGTAGGTATCATAACGTGACGAGATCATGAATCATTACGGAACGAGCACATTTGTTGCGCATGCCGCATGCGACTATAAGATGCTATAATTAATTTATAACTAAATAAAAGACTACATCCGCTGACTGACGTATCTGTAGCAGTTTTGTTTTATTGATCGTCAACGATGTCACGCAGAATGAAGACAGGCTCGATGGTCTACGACGAGCCATTAATTGGATCACGTACCACAGATTACACGCAAGACTTGGCACGCTAATTATTATTTAAAGCTGTGCTTGTGGTTATAAACTTGCCTTGCACAGAGGTGCCCTTGGTGGATTCCAACCGTGTAGCCGGCTGTTGTAAACCAAATTTTATACAAACTACGCGGATGGGAACCAAGCTCCCACCAAGGTCACTCTGTTGGGTTACAAGTTTATAACCGTGCAGAATACCTATTAAAATACTTAGGTTATTTATTATAACTGGATAGGGACCGGAATGCAAATTATACGGCATGTCACGGCATCGGTGTGGATAACCTACTAAGTTCTGTCAGCTTTCTAGCCAGAGGAGAGAAGACACGGTCTAGTGGTTCTTAACTTTCTAGCAGTGAGGGACTATTTAACTTGTGTGATGGGCTCCAAAGGTCTTCCGAGTATACCTAATCCCAGAGGCCCAGGTTGCGCGTTCGCTTAGCGGACCACTTTTGCTACCTTCAAGGGCAGTCCGCGGAACTTAGGTTAAAAACCACTGGTGTACCTAGTATATGAGTTCTTATTATTAGGTAAGTATTTATATAATTAATAAAAGTTTTGCCATCACTGTGCTATGTATGTATTTTACGCGCGACTTCTAGTGTTGAATTAAACTAATATGAAAGTTTCAGTGGCACATAAAGTTTGAAGTAAAACCACATCAAAGGGGCTGCAGGTTGAATAGATAAACAGAATAAAACTATTACTGAAATGTAGTGTAATATTATCGATACGTCGCAAGCACACGCACGCTTGATTTATGATACGAAACAAGTGCATTAGGGATGTGGTTAAATGCTACACTTGTAAAAATATATCGATAGTCATATTTTTATATAATAACACGAGTCACTCACGTACGGAAGTCGGGACTGCCGACCGGGTTTCGGTTCCTTTAGGGAACCATCATGAGCGAGTGCGCAGGTTTCGACGCCTGTCGCCATCGCCAAAAATATGTCTACGTCCCACGTTAGTTTTAATAATATTATATCGATAGTACCTAGTAGTAATTTGTAAACTAGATTGGACATTCAGTATTGTTGCTATTTATCGAGTATAGTGCAATATTGCATTTGTAGTAAGAATTCTTAATACCACATTAAATATGCTTTAATATGTAATCATAACTTTCTTAATATATGTAAAATAAATTTAATTTATTAATTAAATTATAATTAATACAAATCAAGTTGTTCTAAGTGTAAGCATATTGTTATTTTATGACTAAAAAATTCTCACTCAAAAAGTGAACAGCATAAATTAGAGCCTAGTTAGGAGTTATTTTTACTCATAAAACACAAAATAAGAAAGAACATTTTGATATCAATTCCGGATAATCTGAGCAGTAGTGTAAGCAAATGTTACAAAACATCGAAGAAGCGACGAGGTGCTCGATATTAATTTTAAAATAAAATCATCGATATCGAAATAGACATCTCTAAAGTGACATGTGGCTCTTAATTATAACTGGAGTTGTACGTCTAAAAACTAGTGAACCGACAAAAAATCTAAAATAACTGTTGTTTTTAATACATATCTGGTTACTGAACTTTTGAAAAAAAGTTTTTTTGTGCACATGTCTCCGTCTACGAATGGGTTAACATCGTTGAAGAGTTTTTTTTTGTACAAAAAATGTCATTTCAATTTGAAATGGAAAGTTAGGGGTTAATTTAGTATTTTTTGAGGTTTTAGTGTTATATTTTTGAATCGTTTTTTTTATAGGGATGAGTAATGATGAGACATGTGGCTATGATTTGGTGTTGTCACATGAAACACGTGAGAAACATTTTTTATTGTGGCAACTATGTTTCCTTATGAGGAAATTTTTGTTATGTGAGTCCTTAGGTGTTAGGTAACTTAGTCTTTATGAATAATCATCTGCGAAGATGCTGTGGCCAATGACGATGATGAGTCTTTACAACACAAATGGTTGCAATTATTTTTGTACTAATTATTTTAACTAGAACTCTCACCCACTCCCGTCGTTTTTTTAACACTGCTCAGCTCCTATTAGCAGTAGCGTAATGTTATATAGCTTATAACCTTCCTCGGTAAATGGGCTATCCTATACTAAAAGAATTGAATTGTTCAAATCTATTTAGTAGTTCCTGAGATTAGCGCGTTCAAACAAACAAACACTTCAGCTTTATAATATTAGTATAGATTTAACTGCCTCGGTGGCGCATCGGGAAGTTTACACGATTGCTGTGCAAGAGGTCCCAGGTTCGATCCCCTCGAGTTGGGTTATGAAATTCCAGTTTTGAGATTTTCTCGGAATTTGGAGATATAATGTGCCCGGTTGATGATAATAGACTCGCCGCATATTTCATAGGACCAAACATAGCTGAAGAAATGTAGGTTTGATACATCTCTGCCTACCCCTTCGGGGAAAAGGCGTGATGTCATGTAATGTTATATCGCTGTCATTCTCAAATATTTTTGACAACAATATCAAAACCGACTAAGTCAATATTCCAAGTAGGTACCTATGCTCTCTGAAGAAGAGCATAGCAGGAGAGTATAAAAAAAATATTACATCATTCCAATATATTAGTCATTAACGCTTACGTGTAACTGATACTATTTTTTGGCATGCGCATGCGCCGAAAATAGATGGAACTCTGTGTGGTTGATATAAGAACCAAATATGGCTATAGGTGTAGACTTAGACTGGCAGTTATAATAGAAGGAACGCCGAATGGTGGGCTTACTTTGAACCAACATTTTAAGAGTCTAAGCACCTGTTTCACCACTGGCAAA
This sequence comes from Laspeyria flexula, assembly GCA_905147015.1. Lineage (NCBI taxonomy): Eukaryota > Metazoa > Arthropoda > Insecta > Lepidoptera > Erebidae > Laspeyria > Laspeyria flexula. Next base: position 2,950,081 of record LR989974.1, read on the forward strand.
TAAGTGGTAGATAGCCTATATGAAACTTACTTGACAGATTTGATTAAAATAGGCAGCGTGGAGTACTTTGAGAACATCTTAATATTTTCATGGAGTAGAATGAAACCTAATTTAAAATATATAATTTTTCATGGAGTAGTAGAATCATTTATGGAGTACTTTGGGAATAACCCAGATTTTTGACGTATTTTTCATATAAAATCTGCCAAAAAAGTCTCGGGTAGTTTATTAGACACTTATTTGAATGTGGCGAAATAGACCCTAATGCCAATTTCATTCAATATGTTTTAATAAATATAGATAGGCATTCATGCCAAAAATTTACCTGTCATTTAAGGTATTTAAGAACGATTTATCTATACACACAAATAGAATTGAAGTTTCTGTTTGAAATATCAAAATAACAGCTTTAAGAGTAGGTTTGACTGAACTGTTGGCTTAGTGGTTAGTGACCCTGACTGCTAAGCCGGAGGTCGTGGGTTCGATTCCCACCCAGGACAAATCTTTGTGTGATGAGCATGATTGTTTGTTCCATATCTGGGTGTTATTTATCTATGTTCACATTTACAAAAAAATTGTATTTAAGTAGTATATTAGTCGTTTAGTACCCATAACACAAGCAAATATAATGCTTGTGTTATGGGTACGAAACAACTGAAATACTACATTTCAGTTGTTTCGTACCCATAACACAAGCAAATTAAATAGCTTAATTTGGGACTAGATGGCGCTGTGTAAATGTGTGAAAATATTTTGGACAGTTTGGGTTTAAACGAACGTGTGTCTATCAGCATCATAATATGTTTCTTCAGAATCTGTTTCATGATCGTCTAGAATAATATAAATACTGATATGAACATGACAATACCGGCTTCACAATCTTGACGAAAACCAAACCTACTACCATTAATTACAATTTATCTAACAAATTCATAATAAATAAACAAGTAAAAACTCGTATTATCTACCGACATTTACAAAGAAAGTTTATTTATATAAAATAAAAAATGGCGTCGTCTTTTTTGTCCATAACAAGTAAGTAACGGGCGTGTGGCACAATTACTACTAACACTAAGTATTGTGTTTATTTCTGTATGTACACATGTGCCGCGTGCTTACTTTTGTACCTATAGCGTGTGTCGTCAACCGTCGGTCGCTTTTAATAATAATATAAATATAACGGTGTGGTGCTCTGCTGCATCACTTTACACGCTACCCAAATTGTAAATTACAAAAGATTGTAATAATAATAATAATAAATTGTTTTATTTTCATCAACTAGTTTTACATTTTCTGATAAGTGATCGAAGTCACCTAGTAAGCAAAAAATTGCCTGTGACAGGTGACTCCGCTCTTCTATAACTAATGTACATTTGGTGTGATAAATTTATTTACTTGTACTTTACTTACTTAATGCAGCTAATAACAAAAATTAATGTGTGTGTGGGTGTGTGTGTGTGGTGTGTGTGTGGGTGTGTGTGTGGGTGTGTGTGTTTGTGTGTGTGTGTGTTTGTGTGATGTGTGTGTGGGTGTGTGGGTGTGTGTGTGTCTCATCTCAAGTGATGTAACTATCTATTTTTTTTAAAAGAGTGGCGTGAGTTTCTTACCAGTTCTTCTCATAGCTCCACCCCGTCAGCGAACTGGTCGTATACAAATTTGCTGACACTACTTTTCGGATAACCTGTTACATTCTTGTGACTTTCATAAGTGTTACCTTGTAACCATCATCCTTGTCATCTAGAATAAACGAGATTTCATTTCATTTCATTAATCATTTTATTTCAGGCAACAGCCCACACATAAATATCTTATGAACTAACATATATAAAGTTATAACAATTTTGTTAGTACAGTCGAGTTCATTAATATATTGGCATCATCATTAGATATTTTTGTTGAAGAGGGTGATACAACTTTTGTTGCATAATGTACAGCATATTTTATTGAACCATTCACATGAGTACATATATTTGATCCGTAGGTTTTATATATTTATTGAGCTTTTCAACGCTCACAATATTTTGAATCCTTGATGGTGCCAATATATTAATGAACTCGACTGTACATAAATCTTATAAACTATGTCAGTAGCACTTCCTTAGCACTGTCACTACGTCACTGTGCGTTCGTGCGGCACTTGTCCGCGGAAGCGACTTTTGTATTGTAAGGTATAATTTACTTTAACCCTTTAACGGGCAGACGAAAAAAATGAAAAATTTTACGTTTAAAATGTGGGCCTGGTGTAATGTGAGAAACTACTTTACGGAAAATTAAATTGAACTTACTGAAACTGAAAAAAAGTATTTTACTTAAATTTTTTTTTGTCTAAATTGTAGTTCAAGGACTTGCACTTTTTAAATTTATTTCCACATTTACCTGGGTTGGTGTGGTGGGAAAATAGTTCCCTATGCCCGTTAAATAAGGCGGACAAGACTCATCATGAAACTAGCGAATGATACTACAGAGATCAAACAGGCGTATGTCAAAGAGAGGTGAAGGCACAAAGAGATCTTTGAAATTGAGCTCTCTAAAAAACTACTTTTTTTTAAATAGGGAAAATGCAGTTTATGCATACCGCCTCACATAGTTGATATTAATCGTGCAGTTTAATATGTATTTACTCTTATAGGGCTCTTGATAGTAAACATTTAATTATTTTTAACTTTTTGGTTTACTAACAATTACAGTAAACAAAAAACTTTTAGCTAATAGAAAAAGTGGCCTGAAAAAGTTGAGTACCCCTGATGCGCACGAGTGTGTTAATTTGGTGTACCACCGCGACGATCAATGGTTCTCAATCATTATAAATATAATTTCTCTAAACACTAAATGAAAACGTTCAATTAATTTTAGTTTGACACAACTTTAAAAAAGGAATTTTTCAAGTCATACTAGTAGGTAGTTCCTGAGATCTAGGATCTCAACGTTCAACCATAATATTGACTGGCCTGTTGGTCTAGTGGTTAGTGACCCTGACTGCTAAGCCGGAGGTCGTGGGTTCGATCCCCACCCAGGACAAATCTTTGTGTGATGAGCATAAAGGTTTGTTCGGTGTCTGGGTGTAATTTATCTATAATATGTATGTATTTACAAAAAAAAATTATTTAAGTAGTATATTAGTTGTTTATTACCCATAACACAAGCAAATATAATTGCTTAATTTGGGACTAGATGGCGCTGTGTGAATGTGGTAGAATATTATATTATTATTATTATTATATCGCAAAATTCGCTGAGTTTTGATTGAAAGGGTTGTTTTTATTACTTTCAGAAATGTAAAAACCTTATAAGTACTTTAGAAAACACGCAAACAAAAAAGATATATCGAATCAAAACTTTGAGAGCCGCACGTTAGCAACAAGTGCAAGCATTTCTCGAATATAAGTTGTCCTAGATAAACGAGCTTCAATAATAATATGAAGAAATAAACATATTAATCACACAATATGTTTCCAGTTAATATTTCAACTACTGTTCAAGTAATTAATATTTAGGTCATGGACTAAGAGATTATAATGTAATAAGGCGAAATATTTTTTAAAAAGCAATGGTGGCTGATTGGATAAGTGACCGGCGCGGCAGCGTGCTAAACACGCGGTCTGAGTTCGATTCCGACCAGCAGTAGCAATGTGGGTTTTAGTTTGTGGAATTTATATGTACTAGTCATGTGATGTACCATCAGCTAACGGTGAAGGAAATCATTGTGAGGAAACCCACATACCCTAGAAGAAATTCTAAGATGTCTGATCCACCAACCCGCACTAGGCCAGCGTGTGTGGATTATGGCCTAAACCCTCTTAGCTCTCTAGTTAGAGGAGAGGAGACCCGAGCCCAGCAGTGTGACTTAATGGGTTGCTGATGATGATGATGTTTAAAAGAAAAAGAAACAATAAATTGTTCGGATTGTGCTAATGTGAGTAGTGTGTATCGTATGAGATCTGTAGCCCAATCACAAAATATATGCGTAATCGTAACGTAAACGTATCGAGGGCTCGATACGTTTACGTGAGTCGGCATCACGAACTCTTACTATCGACTATCGAGGGCTCGAAACATTTGTCGATACCATTACATTAGGAATTTAGGTAAACATGCCCAGTTGTCGGCGTTACAAGATTACAGCTGACTTATTTTATTTATATCTAAGCTTCCGAGTAAAAAAAAGTATAAATATAGTGTATTAAAACCGTAAATTTACATATAAAATAGTTATTAATTAATTTAGAATGCTTATTATACCATTTTTTTAATATTTTTGGTTAGGTTAAAGGCATTTGTTGCAGCTGGTACACTGGGCACACTACCCTACTCGATAGTAGTAATGTCATTGAATTAAATGTCAAAAAATTTAAAATGGCGCATTTTATATTTTTTTATCGGCGTATTATTTGCTTATTTTTTCTCTAAATATTATGCAAAAATTATAGGAAACTTATTTAATTACGTTAAGAATATTATATTGGAATAATTTATACCAAATTGATACAATAATTTAACAACCAAATGGAAGGACGCCACCTGGCGGTTCACAATGTGAAACTTGCGAAAATATTGTTATATGAATTTAGGCCATTTATTGCTCTAATAACTAATATAAAATATGTTAAATATTATTAATATTGATTATACATGCATTCTATATGTACATAAATGTTGAAAAATTAGTTTAAACCCGTTTCAAAACTTTACTCACTGAGAAATTTTAAGTGACGGAAGGTTTCGACGAATACGTTAGCCAGCTTTCGAATTTTACGTAGCGTATGTCAAAATTGAGTTCGTGATCGCAATTCAAATTAATTTGTATGGAAATACCAGACGAGCTCGATACGATTACCAGACGAAAGTAGTTGTCAAAAGTTCGTGCTACCAATTTTGGTGCATCTTACGTACGATAGAGGCGCTGTACAAATTGCCATACATTTTTGCTCGATGGCGATACGATTACGTTTACATTAGAAGTTCGTGATCGGGCCTCTGACAGCGTGCTAGAAACTCTAGTTCAGTATGCCGTAAAACAATTTCTATACTTTCGCCTGAATAAGATAATAATTATCGTTTACGTCTCGATTTTGGTATGAATACTTAAAATATACTCGTAGATGCAAAAGATAGGATGGAAGTATGGATGGATAATAAGAAGTGTATGCAATTTGGCACAGATATTATTTATAACTATTCCAGGCACATAGGATACTTTTTTCTGGCATACCACGTGGTTGGAATCGCGGGTGAAAGCTAGCCTACTTAGTTTAGTCTAGTTTAATATTCTAAATCAAGACTTTTTTACCTAATACCTGAGAATTGTGTTCTGGAACCGTACGTACCTACTTGCAATTTATCAATTTCAATATCTTTCTGTTTGTTTTTTTTTGTTGTCCTGCACGAAACGCTTGTTCTGTAGTTGTCTATTTATAATAAAGATTGAACGAAATGCGTGTATCATATAATTTCAAAACAACCTCCGAAGACTGTTCTCCGAAGTGTGATATGTGCTGCCTGTTTTTTTCAACACGTGTGCTACTGACGCCAATGCTTGAGCGAATTACAAAGAGGTTTCTTTTCATCTACACTTAACTTTTATCACGTAAAAGAAAGCTTGAACTGAAAATAAAATGCAACAATAAAACAGATAGTTCTCATCAATATTTTAAAATATCTAGTTTTGCAGCCCTGCCGGGTTTACTTTAACAAGACAATTTCGCTCGTAAAAGACGTATCGCCGAGGTGATTAAATTTTTATAAAATATCTTAAAATCTCATTCTTTTTATATCCGAACGAGATGTGTTTAAAGATAAACAGTAAGAGAGTGTTTCTACGATTATTATTTATACAAAAAGAAATGATCATAATAAGAAATGGTGGGTCGCGGGTGGTACACGTGTGGTGCAAGTGCACCAACAATAAAACGTCGTCACCGCGCGCACGGCGCATGCGTCCGCGACGCTATACTTATGACAACCATCTTTTTTTAAACGGTAGTAAGAAATTTGAATTGATGAAACGGTTCGTTCTTTTTATTATAAAAAAGTTAGTTCTGTTTTTGTAAGTAGCGTTTTATTGATATTAATGCGTAGGTTGTTCTGGAAAAGAATAGAAATTTGAATTTGGAAAAGATGAAAGTTTTATTAGAAGTTAGTTTTATTTAACAAAGGTCAACATTTCGTCGTTTATAGATCGCAGAAAGAAGTCGAAACTAAAGTCACAGAATAAGTAATTGCTCAGACATACTTTAATATATGATTTGGTGTATTGAGACTTTTTTTTAAATATCTCAATACACCGTGTGGCCGAATGGAAAACAAGGTAGTCATATTTTTAATCATATCGTGAAATGTATGATATTATATTTAGTTAAGTAGGTACCAATCGTATAACCATTTATTAACGGTAAAGGAAAACATCGTGAGGCAACCCACATAGAAGAAGAGATAGAACCCACATAGAAGTAATTCTGCGGGCATGTCTGACGCGAGTATGATTGTGGCCTAAAGATTCTCAGTTCTCATAGTAGAGGAGGGCAGAGACTTGCCCAACAGTGGGACAATAATGGGTTTTTTATCACATAATGACTAAACTGACATTATAAAAAGCTTCCACTTTCCAGAGTAGAGATTTACCAGCGTATGTCGCCTTAGGTACCAGGCACACAACAGTACCTATTAGCAGATAATGTTGTAGGCTCGCTATCAACTATTATTTTAAAGTAAAATTCCAGTCATAATAACGCTGGGAAAGATTGTGTGTGAATAAATAAAAATATAGTTTTAAGATAACGGTTTTGAAATATTCCATCAGGTTAATAGCCGACAATAGAGACTTCAAAATACTGAAAAAGAAACTTTAAAACATAAAAAATGAGCTATAAATACATACATACATAGCCACGCCCACAGCAGTGGGCGTCGTTGGGCTGATGTGATGATGATGATGATGATATAGGCCCTATAGAGGCCCTCGTAACTATAAATATAAATTTTAAATTACACTTTTATTTTAGGTATATAATTATATATATTAATCTAAGTAATATATATAATTGTACAAATAGGTACATTATTATTAATTTCATCATCATCAGCAACCCAGTCCCACTGCTGGGCTCGGGTCTCCTCTCCTCTAACTAGAGATCTGAGAGGGTTTAGGCCATAATCCATTCACGCTGGCCTAGTGCGGGTTGGTGGATCAGACATAGTCATAGAATTTCTTCTAGGTTATGTGGGTTTCCTCACTATGTTTACCTTCACCGTTAGCAGATGGTAAGTCACTTGACTAATACATATAAATTCCACGAAGTGGAATTCACATTGGTACTGCCGCCGGTCGGGATCGTACTCGGACTGCGTGATTTGCACGCCGGTCCCTTATCCATTCAGCCACCATCTTTTAATTTGAATCAAGTAAATTAATCTGCTTTTAGCATACATTGAGCTCATTAAAAATTATCTTTTCAAACAAACATTTTCAAAATACTGTCACACGGCAAAAACTTGTAAATAAAAAAAGTTGACGAGAGCCGTCGTTATGTCTTCGAGGGCTTTTTAAAACATTCACGACCCATTTGAGTTGATTTTACAGGAGTTTCACTTTTTTTGTTACAGTACTTTAAGAGGTTAGAGATTAAAATTAATAAGTGGATTTATGAGATTTTTAGGAGATTTAATGGCTATTAAAATAATTAAAATTTATGTTTCCAAATAAAAATATGTATTGACTAGTTTCGAATACTACTAGCTTCCGACTACGGCTCTGCTTGTTTGTAGCCTATGTAGTATAGGGTCATCCATAAATTACGTCACACGAATTTCATGATTTTTTGCCCCTCCCTCAGTCTGGCCACATTTGTGAGACTCCCCCCTCCCTAGTGTGACGTCACATATTTTGCAAATTTACATTTAGATAATATATTAAAGTTAAATAATAGTTTAAAGTCGTGTTTTAACACTTAGATTATAATAAGTTGATTTTGAAATGTGACGTCACAAAATTTAGGACCCTCCCAACCCCTTGTCACACATTGTCACACTTCGTCGACTCCCTCCCTCCCCCGTAACGTGTGAGGTAATTTATGGGTGGCCCCTTAATTCTAGACTACACAATCTATCTATATGTCAAATTTCATACGGATCCTTTCAGCCTAAAAGCGTTGGATTGACGATCTAAGAACATTCCTGACTGTCGTCACATCCTGACCTGTGACTGGCCTGTTGGTCTAGTGGTTAGTGGCCCTGACTGCTAAGCCAGAGGTCGTGGGTTCGATCCCCACCCAGGACAAATCTTTGTGTGATGAGCATAAAGGTTTGTTCGGTGTCTGGGTGTAATTTATCTATAATATGTATGTATTACAAAAAAAATGTATTTAAGTAGTATATTAGTTGTTTAAATTAGTACCCATAACACAAGCAAATATAATTGCTTACTTTGGGACTAGATGGCGTTGTGTGAATGTGATATAATATATAATATAATATATATTCCAAGAAGACTGGTGGAAATGCTGTAGAAATGCTCCCACATCCCCCAGCTGCATTTCCACCGCTTAAGCTCAGCCGGGCTGGGCCGGACCGGGCCAGCAATACAAAAAGTGCCTATATATCCACTTACTACAATTTCTTTACTGATATCTTTTATTTTTTGAATGGCAACTGTTTAATGCCTACACCTAGCTATGTTGATAATTTATTGAGATAAAAAACATAACCGGATCCATCTTTTTAATACTAATGAGTTCATGCAGTTAATTTGACGTGTTTTTTTAAACATTATCAGTGTTTTAAGAAAAAAAAAACAATGTCATGGAAGATTAATGTATTTTACAACGAACTTTGCACTTATTCTAAGATTTATTAATCATTATGTTATTGCAATGAGTTTATTGACACATGTTGTAATTTGTTGTTTTCAATTAATTTGAAGAATTGGAATTTTAAATTTAATTATATATAATGCTCACTAAGTTTTGCCTCGAGGCTTACTCTTTAAGTATCGAATAGTTCATTTATAGAGGAAGCCTATAGGCTAGATAACATCATCCTACGTACCTACTGGGTAATGGCCAAACAGAGATCTACTAATCTCCACATTGGTACTGCCGATCCAGATTTGCACGCCGGTCCCTTAGACCAGTGATATATATTATGATTGTGATATGTGATTATTATTTTTTATTTTTTTTTCTGAACAATAATGAAGATTATTAACTCTTCAGTCACACACTATATCGATAAGTTCTTTATAACTGATTATGTCATTGTATCTGGGTTAATGTTTATTTCATAGGTAAGTGACCTGTGATAATCTGACGTGGAAGAATACTTGTAGATCCATAAATTGCTAATCGATATAATGTGATATAATCATTTATAACTGTATAATAAATAAATGAATTAAATAATACATTTTTGAGCCGAAGAACTTGGATACAGGGCGGCGGGCTGGCGAGCTAAGAACAGTCCATGATCATTATAATTATCATCAGACATCTCTCTCTTCCCTTCCTATCTAATAGGGGTTTCGCGATGTAAATCTTAACGTCGGGCACTAGTGAAAACCCCGTAAATCAGAATTTTACCTAAAATAACTTTTTATTGTATTTAGAAAGAAAACCTCCCAATTGACAGTGTCTATCAATCTGCCAACTCCACAAGCTTTATAGAAAAAAACCGATTTTTTCTCTCTCCCGTAAAATTACATTTTATATTCGTACGGCCTATGTTCAACAGTGGACGTCATTGGGCTGATATGATGATGATTCGTACGAGGTTTTCACTTATCGTCGACTTTAGTAGTCTTATACCACAATAGCAACGCAACCTCATCACCACCACGTTCGAGAGCCATCGCAAAAAGCTGCATCGACAGTATTCACACGTAACCGGAGCCTAACAGCATTTTGTCACAACGGTGTCATTGTTACGTGTAAATAAAGCCTTATATATAAAATTAATATTTACATTAAATATTAAGCAATTTCCATCGCTTTGGTTTAACATTTTTATATAAATGCTAAACAAGTAATAACGTCTTAACGTCCACCCGCGTAGCTCAGATGGAAGAGCACTGCACACGGAATGGCAGGGTCGCGGGTTCAAGTCCCGTCGTGGGTTTGAGTGTTTCCATTACTTGTTTAGCATTTATATAAAATTAATATTATGTCAATTACAATAATAATTATAAATTTCATAACATTGCGACACGAATGCTAAGTCTAGGTTTATTAAATTGATAGCACCTTGACCTTTACTTTTTGTAGTAAATTATATACAATGTTATCAGTCAGATAACCCCTAATTTTGAAAAATAAAAATAATATTTAGTAGGTAATGATTTTTCGGATAATTATGTCAATACTTTGTTGCCTACAGTTGGAATGGAAAGTTTCACAATTATCCATTGAGTTATTATGTACTACGTACCATTTATCTATAACTGTCTATATGAATGTTAAAAAAATAGAATACTGCAGTAACAAACCGAAGTATTCCACGAAGAACACATTAAATATTCAATTTAGCAAACCAGTAGGTGGGCTTAAATTTAAATTTAAAACAATTAATTGTCTATTCCACGAAGCACATCATCATTATTTCAACCCATAAACGTCCCACTGCTGGGCACGGGTCTCCTCCAAAGAATGTGAAGGGAATTTAGCCTAGTACGTATACCACGCTGGCCAGACGGATTGGTATAGGGTTTGTTTCGAATTTTCCTTATCTCGTAGTGTTCTTGTTATTTATATTTATTAAGATTTAAGGATTAAGAATACATAATGTCACTACCCCATTTCAACTCGTGGGTGTCGTACAAGGCGACTGAGGAAGTAACTTATGCAGACACGAGCACTGCAAGAAAAGGATAATTAGTAACAAACCCTATACATATGGTATAGTAGGATAAATTCCCTCCACATTCTTTGGAGGAGACCCGTGCCCAGCAGTGGGCCATTATGGGGTATAATGATGAAAGATACGGGTGTTCTAAGTGCACTGGAATAATTTAGGTGTACTTCGCCAATATATGCTTCGTTATTAGGGTATGCATCATAGAATACCTGAACAAACTTCGTTGTGGTCTGTCAGCATCATTTCAAAGTATTTCATTTTAACTTTCGCGTATAAAGTTTTATAAAACTTTTTGAAATTCTTATGTAAGTAATATCTGAATATTACATAAGAATTTCAAAATGTTTTGTGTTTTTGATGAGTGCACGTATACTCAGACAGATAAACTTTAAAAAAACGATAGCCTTTACTAAATTATCGATTATAGATTTATTCTATAATTCATTATTTATTAGTAGTCATTATTATAAATAGCACGACTGTAGCAAAGAAGCACTTATTTATGTCTCGCCATTGCAAGCGTCCATTGGCTGCAGTAAACATTCGCTTACTGTAGCCAATGGGCGCTTGCAATACCATGGGTATATAGTGCCTTATCTTTACATTAAATTGTGCAATTAATGTAGTAATTAGTTGGCTAAGTACTGTCTCCCATATAACAAGCTCACACTTAGTTTGGAAACAGTAAAAATATTTTATTTCCATTATAAATACCATGTCAGTAAGAAAAAACATTGTAATTTCTGAAAATAATGTTAATTCAACATGAAGCTGCTTTTAGCTGCTGCTTTAGGTATATCTACAAACACGGAACGTTTCAGACGCGTGCCGTATCAGACAAAACATATTTTTCATAAAACAATATACCAACCCGTCTGGCCAGCGTGGTACCTATAGCAGGTAGGCTGAATTCCCTCCACAATATTTGGAGAAGGCTCGTGCCCAGCAGTGGGACGTTTGTGAATCCCATTTACAGCTGCTCTATCGTAACGTGGCCAAATAGACGCATCCCGACAAGAGCTATCAAATTCTATAGAAAAAATACTAATATATATATATATTGATATAAATACAGGTTAAAACCCGATGTCAAAGCCATCCTGCCACCCATATTTAATTAGCAAAAACCATTTTATATTGACAACCAATTCAATAAAATTCTTGGCGCCAAAAGACAGTTAAAACTTTTTGCAACCGATGAAACAGCTTGCTAGAAGATTATAGACCTTAATGAATGCGTAATAAGGAGTTCTGTTGTAATTTTCAGGCTGAAAAACGGTGAGTACATGGAAAGCACATGTTGAGACACGGAGTTAGATGGACTGGATGACGTAATTTATTATTTTATAATGTTTGATTTTGACGATATCAGAATTTCGATATTTTTTTTTGGAAAATGTGCATTTTCTAAGGAAAAAATCAACTTTATATGTTCATCCAAATTTATAAAGCTCTGCACCAGTGTCCAAATTTATATAAGTAGAGAAAGATACTGGGAATAATTTCGTAAATTTTGTAAGTATTTAAAATGAAAAATAAAATAAAAACAATAGTAAAACATGGAGGTGCGGAAGTCTTCTAGGTACTACATGCATTGTATGCTTAAAAGAAGATTCCGAACACACCTTTGTGTAAACGATTTATTTGTCAAAAAATTTCATTTTCATTCTCATATCATCATCATCATTCTCTATTGTCTTATGCTTGTTTTTGTAAATAAATAGCAATATTTTTTTATTGTCTTGTGTGTTTTTTCAAGAATATTTTTCACGTGAAAATATCCCTCAAACTAAAAACGTCTTAAATCAAAAACAAGTCAGAAGTTTTAGAACCTTAAAACTATCTTTACACTTATCTAATTATATATCTTCAAACTGAATAACTCCCGCCTTTTTGTTCCTCGTCCTTCGGGACACGTGTGTTTATTCCTTCCATATTTTACCACATCTATGATGTTATGTGTTCAGTAAGGCGTCGTAACGATCCCGTTAACTCCCGTGCTATTCCTGTTTGAATCCCGGTGACGTTCGCTCGTCTGTCAAGCCCTTAGCTCTTAGGTTATGTGTCATAAGTTCGCGCCAATTTTGTGAAATAAGTGTGTTTAAAATAGATAGTTCCTGTGAGTATTTACTTGATTTTTACTTTAGTTAATAATATTTAATTGAATGTTTATTTATAAAGGGTTATGTAGGTATGATTTTATCAATAACTAGCTGCAGTCTGTGGCTTTGACTGCTTGGAATAGTGATATGCGGATTTCACTAATAGGTAGAGTGCCTATCTATTGATAAAAACCGCTAAAAAACCGGTGTTTATTTTAGAAAATTTAAGCGAATATACAGTAGAAGCGACTTTATTTTATACTATGTTTATGGATAAGGATTAAATCAGGCTACTTTGAAACTAACCGCGATTAAAATGTATTTTTTTATTCCATCTTGTCATGTTTAAAGTTTGAAAAGGACTTTTAATTTAAACATTTAGGTATGTCTAAAAAAATATCTCTGTTCTGTGGGTATATCACTACAGCAAGCACTAAGAAAAAGTTTTACTTATTTGGTTTAATTGAAAGTACCCGATATTTGTATTCTTTTAACCAATAGATAGGAATAAAATTGGTATAGGGTTTTGTTTCCAATTTTCTCTGCTCTTATGTCTTAAGTCTTAGAGTCTTAGTCACCTTGTACGACACCCACAGGTTCAAATGGGGTAGGGACATTATGTATTCTTCTTAATCCGTCACTACACGGACTACCTACATACTTAATTGTAGTTTATTTTTTAAGCAGAACTCTACAATTAATTAGAAAGAAAATATTAATAATAATAATAATAATAATAGTTTATTGACACCCAAGTTACACAGTGTTTTATACATAAGTATTCAGATCTTTACAATTTTAGATAAATCAATTTATTGACCAAAACTGGATCCCAAACTAGGCCAAAGGCCTGTATCTTGGGAGACAGCGTTCAGTCTTACAAAAAGTGGCAATGTTGGACGGTTTTTTTTTTTATACTGAAATTTCAATTTTTTGGGCGTGTGAGTGTATGTGATCAGTAGGTGTGTGTGTGAGTATGTGGTGTGAGGTGTGGAGTGTGTGAGTGTGTGTGTGATGTGAGTTTTGCGATCTAATATGCGGTATGAGTGATTAATTTTAATTATTTATTTAAATTTTTCAAATTTTTATGCTATGTATTTAAGGAGGTCTTCAGTTTTTTCGTAGTCAAGTTGTTTGAGCCATACAGTAATTTTCTCATTTAGGTGTCGTCTACTTAGTCTAGCTATGTTTAATTTCTTATTTATATGATTGTATACTTTTATACTTAAGATGCGTGATTGTCTTCTTGCAAAGGAGGTTCTGCTTGGCACGCGGGGGCATACCGACGACAGACTTCGTTTATTTGGGTCTGGGAGGGGGACATCGCGATGTTTACGAAGGATAGTTTTTTGGATAAATAGTTGACGAACTGAGAGAACATTACAATTTGCATACAAGTCTGTGGTAGGATACCTATAGGGTTTCTTGGTCATTACCTTTAGTACAGCTCTCTGAGCCCGCTCTAGTTTTATCAGATGTGTCTTTGCCGCCCCGCCCCAGACCACGATACAATACTGTATAATGGACTGACAAAGTGCCTGGTAAACTCCTATAAGTTTGGCTTGGGAGAGGACATCTCTTAACGACTTGAAGACATATATTAGTCTCCTAACTCTGGTGGTTATTAATTCTATATGTTTATCCCATTTAAGTCTGTGATCTATTTGAACACCCAGGTATTTGACCTGTTCAACCCGTGAAAGCTCCAGACATTTACAGCCATCAGTATTTGTACAGGTATGAGCTTTGATGGAGAAGGTGTTTAGAGGGTCGCTTTTATTTGTCAAAGAAAAGGCTATGTAGTTGGTCTTGGTAAGGTTTAGTGTTAGGAGGTTCTTTTTCAACCAGTTCATGACCTGGGATAGAGAGTATTCGGCTCTGTCTTTAACAGTTTGCCAATTTGGGCCCCTGACAAGGATAGCGGTATCATCAGCATATGTAAAGATAGTTGTGTTAGGGAGTTGGATCGTGCAGAGATCATTTATATACACCTGAAAGAGGGTAGGACCCAATATACTGCCCTGCGGGACGCCATATGGCACTAGTTCTTCGTCACTCAGGTGATTTTCAATCTTAACAAGCTGTTTCCTATTTGTTAAGTAGTCCTTAAAAATTTCGTGTGGTAGACCACGAACTCCCAGTTTTTCCAGTTTTGCCAGTAAGGTAGGAATATGGACGGTATCGAATGCTTTCGATAAATCAAGAAAAATGCATAAACATTTATTTTTTGCATCTAAATTGTCGACGATTGTGGTAGTTAGATCCTGTATTGCATCCTCAGTGGATATACCCGTGCGAAAACCATATTGATTTGGTGCAAATATCTTATACCTATTTAAAAATTGTTTTAAAGCTCGGTTTAATATCTTTTCTAAAATTTTAGATAGTGCAGAAAGCACTGAGATAGGGCGATAATTGTTTACACAATCCTTGTCACCATTTTTGTAAATAGGATGAATAATTGATTTTTTCAAGGCTTCGGGGAAAACGCCACTATTTATAGCGAGGTTGCAGATATGAGTTATAATTGGTATTAAAATCCGCCGATTTTGACTGAGAACTCGGGATGGGATGTTATCCCATCCTGTAGCGCAATCAGGTCGAAGCTCTAAGATAATGTCTTCTATTTCAGCATTGGTAATGTTAAGAAGGACAAGTGAATCTGATGGACTGTCACGGTCCAGCTCTGATAAGGTAGAAGTGCTCATCTTAGGATCAATTGTAGGATTTATATTTTCAGCTAGTTTTGTACCTATTTCTTTGAAGTAAGTGTTAACATAGTTTGTAGACTTCTTTGGGTTGTCAGATATCTTTAAAAGTTCCTTAAAGTGGTTGAAATTTTTCTGGGTAGAAGAAATTTCTCTAATGGCTTTCCATAAAGATTTAGGGTCATTTCCAGCTTTATCGATTTGTGATTTATTGTAGGCCAGTTTTAGTTTGCGGATCAGGTTGTTGCAAAAATTACGATAGCGCGTATATGTTAATTTAGTATTTCAATTTTAGATACCTAATATCTAGAATCATCTTCATCAGCAGCCAATTAAGTCCCACTGCTGGGCTCGGGTCTCCTCTCCTCTAACTAGAGAGCTGAGAGGGTTTAGGCCATAATCCACTCACGCTAGCCTAGTGCGGGTTGGTGGATCAGACATACTCATAGAATTTCTTCTAGGGTATGTGGGTTTCCTCACGATGTTTCCCTTCACCGTTAGCAGATATCTAGAATAATAAAGATAAAGATATTTATTCGCCAAGAACATGGTACAGTGGTTATTAGTCACCTCTTTAAGGCATGCGAATTTTACAATAAATTCAGTTAGTAACTAAATATATAGGTAATAAGTAAACTTACATCTATACCGTTATTAAAATCTATGTACACGAAACACCTATGAAGTTTTACAATCAAAGTATTATTTTAAGTTGTAAAAACATTTTTCAATCATCAAAGACATCAGTCTTGACTTGAATAAAGATGGCGGTAACTCTCGGATCTTTTTTGGAATCTTATTGAATATTCTAATTGTCATAATTATTGTAACTATTTTTAATTTTTTTAATATAGGTAAATACACAGAACAGATATAGGTTTAGTACCTAATTACAACAATGGCACTCGTAAACACAAATGTTTATAATCACTAAACTAATTAAGTAAATAAAGTTAGACACGTTTCATAACACATTGCCAAAAAGGCATCAGTTTATATTATGATAACGAACTTATGTCACGAACCGTAACCTTGTTAACCTACATTTCTATGTTATCAATCATTTGATAACTATTTCATAATGTCAAGTGGATGACTGCCTAAATGGTTGTGGATGTTGATGTGCGTGTTTGGGCAAATAGTTGCGTGAAAAGGCTCGCCCGCGGCCCGCTGATAGCGCGCTGAGGGTGTGATGCATTCTATCTAACCTTTCAAAGAAAAAGGGATGATGATAAATAGATTTTTTATATAAAGAACTAGGTTAGTATGAAACGGAAAGGACTAAATTTCAGGCTATTTTGATGATCTTATTTATAACCGGAATGAAAAGTATCATAAATATTCAAATCATACTTTTTCTGTGTAGTGACTGATTAAGAATACATAATGTCACTACCCCATCGTCCCATTAGAAGAATAATGTCTTATCTTCAGATAAAACAAAAATGAAATTATTATAAATTTGGCATTAAAAACCGTAAACTATCAATTGATCAAATTTGTATTTTGTAAAAAACTGACTAAAGAATAAAATAAAAATTTGATCAATCGATAGTTTACGGTTTTAATGCCGAATTTTTTAATAATTTCGTTTTTGTTTTATGTGAAGATAAAACATTATTCTTCTAATGGGACGCCATCTCAACCCGTGGGTATCGTAAAAGGCGACTAAGGGAGAGTAACCTTATGGAGACAAGAGCATTGGAAAATAAGGGAAATTCGAAACAAACCCTATACCAACCCGTCTGGCTGGCGTGGCTAAATTACTTGTACATTCTTTGGAGGAGACCCGTGCCCAACAGTGGGATGCTTGTAGGATGAAATGATGATGATGACTTTTTCTGAGTGTCAAAATTATCCAAACCGAGTAATTTTTTCGTGAAAGTGTAACATCTGAGTAATCTTGGTAAAATGGTGTCAGTAAAAAGTAGTTAATGTGTTTTTCTAGACTGAAATCTATCTGTATGCCAAATTTCATACAAATCCATTTAACCGTTCGGCGTTAAGCAACATTCATCACCTATTCAACTGAATTTTCATTCATAATATTAATGATTACTGAGAATTATTCAAACGTAAACTAAAAAAAGAAATAATAAATTAAATATTGCACCGCAATATTTAAACCCTGAATTCTTACGATGAAACTAAGTACCTCGTTTATTCATCTAGGGTACAAAGTAACACTTATGAAAGTCACAAATTAGGAATGTAACAGGTTATCCGAAAAGTAGTCAGCAAATTTGCCTACGACAATTTTATTACGAAATTTTATTTTTCAGAGAATGCATAATACAGTTATTTTCCTTGTTATTAAAATTAGTATATTATTATGCTATTTTAAAAGCTCTCATGTCAGTCTCAGTCTAAGCTATCATGGTTACAGAATTTTTATAACACAAATGGTTAAATAAAGTTTCAATATGCATTTTTGATAATATTTAAATAGTGTAACCCTCTGGAGTGTAACGAAGTTCACCCGCATGAAAAATTAATATATAAACATATAGACTGCTGAATTATTGCTGATTAAGACTGATAAGCGAACGTAAGTAGATACCCATTCCCTATTTTAAATTATTCTACTCCAACATTATGGACTATTATTTCTTTTCCTTATCGCCAATCATCTCTGAAAACGATTTCATCTCAATAATTTTCCATAAAAATAGATTTGTATTTTTCTTTGATTTGGTAATTCTACTTGTGTATTTAAGGTAAATAATTTATAATTAGTGATAGGTAACAGGAAATAGCCTGTTTCTAAGGAGGAGTTCATTAAATACATTGTAAATTGTAAATAATAACATGAGGTCAACACATGCCTTCCCTTTATCAGTGCCGCTTTGGCCTGTAGGCAATCTAGAACAATATTATGTTTTAAATTAAAACTCCTTATCCGAACACTTGTTAGATAATAAAAGTTACATTAGCCATAAATTTCGAAATAATTCAATGTGATTTCAACCAAAAGCGTTCATTCAGTATGTCTAAAATAACCACGTTTTGGTTGACCGAACAGACTTCCTCACTCGAATAATAATAATATAATATAATAATAATAATAATTTATTTATTTTCTCTCATAATGGTACATATAATTATTACAAGGAAATTATGAAATAAACAATTCGAAATGGTTATGTTCCCAGAATGAGAGCTGGAGTCTGTACTGGGTTCAAGACCCGTGTTACAAATCTCCAGGCCCCCTACAACAAAATAGTGTTTTGAATTGTGTTAGCATATGAAACACATCCTCACAATCAAAGTACAAAGTTAAAATAATACAGTACCAATACTTATATTTCAATTAAATTTATTAATTTTAAAGTGGGTAGTAAATTAAAAGTTTGTTAAAATTATTTAAAGTTACGATTGTAAAGTGTGAATGGTTATGTATGAGGGTGTGGGTATTTTGTAAGAATGTGTGCGGGCTGTGCCAATAATAGGCAATAAGTCAGTCCAACAAAACACGTGTTCAGACAGAATAATAATTCTAAAGAGACGATTAAATTTATATTTCGCAGATGCTCAAGCCACGCGTGATCCAACACAGAGAAAGTTTATTTTTATAATAATAGCAAAACCATATGCGCGAAGTTACGAGTAAACACCACATGACAACACCTCTGCTTAGAGATTACTGAACTTTTGTAGGTAAATGAACCTATGAATATGGCACAATATGATCTCATTCCATGCTACGAAGAGGACGACATGTTTGACGACAAACACGATAGTGTCACAGATCTACATGCTTATTACATGTCACAATTCAATTTAGAACTTGAAAATAGTAACAGAACTAAAAAAGTTGACAATTTCAAGTATGGAGTAGAAGAAAGTTTTGACTTTGAAGTATTAGACAGCTGGAACACTTCAACTAATAACGAAACAGAATTCGGTATTATTGATGAAGTTATAGACAACAACATAAACGAACAAAATATCAAAGAAGTCCTCTTAGATTTAGATACTATAGACTTCGAAGATAAAACTTACAAAATAGACAGTTGCAAAAGTCAAGACAGCAAAATATATGAAGTGAACAACGACTATATAGATGACGAATCACTAATAGATGAACTATGCAGAGAAGATGGAGAGACATGTAGACTAACACCAGATTTCAATGAAGAATATTTAAGTCCTGGTTCAACTGAAAGAAATATTTTACCTTCTATAGATACTGTTCTTTCGAAACGGTACTGTAATTATAGTACTGAAGACATTCAAATTTCAGAATTTAATACAGTTCCTGTACAGCAAACATCAGCTCCAGTTAACAGTTTAGAACATTATAGTTATCCAAATAATATACTTTACAACTTAGAGGAAAAGAAATACGTATTACCTGATACGCCTACCAGTTGCACTGAATTTCACTTTGAGAGAAATGAAAGAAAAATTTCAGTATCAGAATCTATTGAGAGTGACGTACAAAGTTCAGGTTATTACGATGAAAACTCTGAAAATTTCGATGAAGAGGACTTATTTGTTAATTTGGACGATTTTGGATTAACATTCGAGGGCGAAACTCATGTTAATGACATTAAAACTCAACAGCCAAGGAAGGCTGATAAGGAAAAAGTCCATGGTAATTACGGTATTTTCTGTGTCTTTTCATTCATTGTTTTAATTTTTAGAAAAATATTAAAAGAATTGATTTTTTTTAGGTGAGAGAGTGTGTCTGTGGGAGCACTGTTACGAAAGATATGCAAATCAAAACCTTCTGGTAGAGCATATTGAAAGATCACATGTCAACACTTATAAAGGTAGGTACCTAACGATGATGATAAGAGATCCTTAAATTCCTGGGTCAGCCAAGGGTATTGGGTTCTTCTCTCATGAAATTCTTAGTCTCAGTCTCAGCCCTGAGTCCTGAGTCCTGAGTCAGAGACCCCTATTAAGATTACACATTGAAGAAAGCGACGCTATGTTATATTACAGAGTTGTAATAAAAAAATACATTTTTAATTTAAGAATTTGATTTCAGGTGATGAATTCAGCTGCCTATGGAAGGAGTGTGCGAGGGAACGTCGACCTTTCAACGCTAGATATAAGCTCCTTATTCACATGCGTGTTCACAGCGGCCATAAGCCGAATCGTTGTCATGTAAGTCGATATTTTTTGCACTATCAAAAGTAGAGACGTAATTTTGATTTTCGACGTTGGATAACTTGTTTGGGCATTGAGAACTGCAAATTTTTCATTCGCCTTCTTAGTTTTTTCAATCAAATTTTTACCAAGAATTGCAAGAGGAACTTGAGCCTTGAAAAAGAAAACTTCTTTCAATAGCTAGATGTATTGTAATGAGAAAGGTAAAAGTTTGTAATAAGTACGCTAAAAGTGCAACGGTGTATAGTAAGACATCATCGTCATCACGGGTCTCCTCCAAACATTGTGGAGCATATTTAGGGAATTTAGCATACTATACCACGCTGGTAGACAGGTTATTTGGTACCTATAGGGTTTGTTTCGAATTTTCCTTTTCTTGCAGTGCTCTTCTTTGTTTAAGGTTACTCACGTAGTACCCACGGGTTGAAATGGGGTAGTGACATTACATTTTCTTACTACACGGAAGATAGAATAGAGAGTTTATAATATGTCTTTGTGTGTATAACAGCATCCTGGTTGCGGCAAAGCCTTCTCCAGGTTAGAGAACCTGAAGATACACGTCAGATCTCACACCGGAGAGCGACCGTATGCGTGTCCTGCGCCACACTGCAGAAAAGCATTCTCAAACTCTTCCGACAGAGCCAAACATCAGAGGACTCATTTTAATGCCGTACGTACATCTATTTATGTTAATTATTATTTATTTATGCTCAATTGTTACAGTTTATAAAAGTCCTTTTATAATAAAATAACTTACCTTCGCCCGCGATTTCAGGCGCGGATGATAAGATATCTCAATTATTATCCCCAGTTAATTAGTTTTACATATTATATATTACATAATTTTACTTACATATAAATAACAATTAAAATATTAACTTCCAGAGACCTTACGCTTGTGGTGCGATCGGATGCGGCAAGAGATACACAGACCCATCATCTCTTCGGAAGCACGTGAAGACTCATCCCCACATCACAAACGTTCCCAGGACTTGTATACCTCCCTCCAGACCGATGAGGAAGCCAGATCAAGAACAAACAGTGCCTAGTTCTCCAGCGAAATTAACCACGCTAAGGTGCATACGAGACAAACTGACTGTTCCTAGATTACAAAAACTGTAAACTCGTCAAATCGCGTTAAAATACTTGTTGCGAATAATCAGAGAAAGCTAGGAAAAGATCAGATTAGGCTAGGCTAAAATAATTGTCATGGCAAATGCGAAGCTAAATTTACATATTAAAATGTATGTAGATAAAAAAAATAGTTTTAAAAGCTAGGCTAGTATCAATTGAAGCTCATGAAAAGACTGAATTAACATGATTGGCTCAATTTTTATTAAAATTAAATAGAATTAATGATAAGTTAATATTAAGTTTTGTGTTAAAAACACAGCAAAAAGTTTTTCGTAAGTTAAGTACGTAACATAATTTTGTTTTTATAAAACAAATTCCAAATGAATTACATAGGAATGATTTTCATGATTTTAATTTGAGTATTTTAAAAATTACAATAAAAATAATAATACACAAGCCATACTTCGGGGTAGAATCCGGCCCCCCTCGACAAGTGGCAATTGATTCGATCTGTCTATTCTATTGACATGTCAATTTAGTAGGTACATTGATCACGTGACATGTCGATAGCTTATGTCAGAGATGTGTTCAAATGTATTGAAGTGACATGTCGTTTAGAATAGATAGATAGAAGCAATTGCCACTTGTCTAGGGGGCAGATGTAATTATTAGATAGCATTTATCTTTCTTTATGACATAGACAATCTTAATAACTTTAACCTACCTTAAAATTTGATGAGACCTTATTATTCTTTGTGAAAAAAAGGTATTTTTGCTATACAATTCCATGACTTTATAATATGTAAATATATATTATGTAGTTTTATTTTTAATATCTGTATCACAATATTTTTTTAAGTACATAGATCTCTTCAAAAAGACCAAAACTAGTTTGTATTTTGTTTAGATATTTGAATAATCTTCCATTTACACCTATATTTGCTCAATTAAATGTAAGTTATTTTAAATTATGGTTTAATTTAAGTTAATATTAGTTTCATGTTCAGATTATTGTATTTTAAATTGTTGTATATAGTTAGAACTTGAAAAGTATTAGGTATTTAATTTGAAAAATACCAATGAAAGTTTAAAAAACAATCACAGTTTCTTTTTAATTTAAACTATGTAATACACTATTGCCTGTTTAAAATGACGAATCTGACAATAATTTTATATAATCAATAACTAAAATTAGTATTCACAAAGTCATGCATTATATTTCCATGGCATGACAATCGCTTTATCGTTGGTAGCTAGGTTAGGCTCCTATCTTACTAAGGATCTTATTGACGCTTCTCGTATTGCCAGATGTTTTAAATTATCAAAAGGGTAGATAGACAACTCTTTGAGCAATCGAAAGGTGAATATTTAAAAATCATTGTCAGTTTAGGTATTTCGAAAACATCTGACAATATTTCCAACACGTTAGTATTTTTTATTTGTTAAAAGTTTTAAAACAGATAAATTATCATTACCTAATTTATTGACGGAAAGAATATACTACAGACATAATAACAGATTAGATTAATACCTAACAGTACTTTGAAAATAAGAGTATTATCACAGTATAAATATAATTTCATACAGTATTGTAAGTGCATATACAAACGGTCGAAACGCGAGTCATACCTACGTGCCTCTACTTAGTAGGTAGGTACCCGCTAAACACCATCCCGCCAGTTTTAAATTGACATAAGCCATTGTTTTTGTGTCAAAGTTGTCAATTTAAGCCTGGTTTAATGCTTAGTCCATATTTTGTAACAAGGGGGGTTAGGTTTTGCATGATAGTTTTACCTTGCATGCATAACTGACAGCAACCCTACCGAGTTTCTGAGCAGACCGTTAGGCAAGGTTAAAACCAGCATGCACAACCTAACGTGTATAGCGGTCATACAATGGCACCTAAAATCGCCCGCAGCATTGTAATATTACCTCTTAACTCATGTACAGTAATATTGATATGTTTACTGTGGTTAAGCAACGTTCTACGAGGTAATCTTAAAGATGGGTATACGTATATACCTATGTAAGCTGTCATAGTAGTAAATAGTAAGCCTTCTGGATACATTTCTACCAATATCACTATCACTACTTAGTATAAAACAAAGTCGCTTTCTCTGTCCCTATATCCCTATGTATGCTTAAATCTTTGCTTAAAACTACGCAACGGATTTTGATGCGGTTTTTTTTAATAGATAGACTGATTCAAGAGGAAGGTTTATAGGTATAAAATACATACCACGCGGGCGAAGCAGCGGGCGGAAGCTAGTTACAAGATAATTTAAATAGTAATTCATTAAAAATTGTTAAGACAGAAAGGGTTTTGACAAGAGGTACATATTTTCGGAATATCTATACTAATATTATAAAGCTGAAGAGTTTGTTTGTTTGGTTGAACGCGATAACCTCAGGAACTACTAGTCCGATTTGAATAGTTATTTTAGAGTTGGATAGCCCATTTATTGAAAAAGGCTTTATGCTATTTAACATTGCGCTACGGCTAATAGGAGCTGATGAGTCACCAAATAAAGGTTATTAATAAGAATTACTAGTTGTTGCCAGGGGTTTTGATCCCGTGGAGCATGTTATTCAACCCATATTGGTCATAGCATGATGTTATAGGTATAGTCTTCCTCGATAAATGGGCTATCTAACACTAGTTCCTAAGTTCAACCCAATAAACAAAAAAACACACTTCAGCTATGTAATATTAGTATACAATGTATAGAAGTACGTATAGATATCTCTAGTTAGAGGAGAGGGGACCCGGGCCCAGCAGTGGGACTTAATGGGTTGCTGATGATGATGATGATACTTAGATAAAATTAAGTTTTATCCTTAAATGTACAAATGCTTGCTTTCCAAAGAATCTCGTTAGGATTATAAATAAGTATTTTCCGTTTTGAGATCTCTTTAAAATATTTGCTCATATTATATTTTTTATTATAATGTTATCAATTTGATGTTTGAACATCACAGACAGTTGCTGTCTTTAGCTTAATGCTCAATTAAAATAAGTTTTAATTTAAATATGTGTTTTATTTCAAAATAAAATAGTGTGCGTTCCCATTGAGGGACCATACCTATTTTTAAACTTTTAAATGCAATGCAAATCAACCTTTAGTAAAATTTCTCAAACAATTAAAAAATATATATATAAAAATATATATAATATAGTAAATTCAGCCTACTACGTAAATTGACTTTTCCTTTTGAGAAGCGTTTCAATTGGGGGACCATCTTTAACTGATTGTAACTTTTGAATGGCTTCTTTTTGAAACTCGACATTCAATTTACAATTGTTCTAGAACTTTTACTAAAGCTAGACATATTCAAAATATCTGAATTTTACTTTGGTCTCCACCAACGGTGAACTAGTGGTGTTCAATTGAGGGACCACCTTCTGCATGCTATTTCTTTTTACTGAGTGAACAAGAAGAGTTAATATTTTGTAAATTAGTTCAACAAATCTTTTACTAACAGTCTTCATTTACAGCAGCTTTAAATTTTATCTAGATTCTGAGATATGGATGTCTGCCATGCACGACTGAGGGACCAACTTTAACTTTTGAGTGCCAGCTTTTAAAATTTTTTGGCTGAATTTACAATTGTTTGAGAGCTTTTACTAAAGGTTGATGCATTTAAAAGTTCAAAAATAGGTATGGTCCCTCAATGGGAACGCACATAATAAAATAATATTATAATTAGGTATATACAATTCAAGAGTCCTTACAACAAACAAATTTTCGAAATCAAAATCAGACTTCTATGTAAATCGAATCAATCGCAATCGCAATCAAAAGATACAACCGTTTATCCTGCATATTAATATTTGCAAGGGAATCAAAACCTATAATAGGGTACTTACCGTTGATCCAGAATCATAAAATTTGGTTATATATATGCCGTGTAGTACTAAGAATACATATTTCATCCCCATCTCAACCTTATGCAGACAAGAGTACTGCGAGAAAAGGAAAATTCGAAACAAACCCTACTTACTACTTACCAATCCATCTGGCCAGCGTGGTACAGTAGGCGTAAACAATCTGCAGCTTTATATTACCTATAATAATAAGCAACTAACTACCCGTAAAATAGGTTTATTCCTAGATCGGGAGTTGGACAATGTTGTGTCGAGAGGGCTGTAGAGAAAAATCTTCTTTAGAGCTTCTTTAAAACAACTTTGTGTGATCGTGATCTGTAATGCTGCGTTTGTCCTTATTTGTAATACCTAGCTCTAATAAGATAACTTACAGATAAAAATATGCCGTGTGAAATGTTTTTCAGAAATCTTTTAGGCAGAAATGATAATAAACAACCAAATAAAATATCAGTTATCTAAATTTTGATGTTGGAGGTCGCTTTACATAACCCGTAGTTGATTAAACACTAGTATATAAACTTGTGTTTCCGAGGAGATAGTATCAGAATAGTGCAGGTTCATTACCGGCACGATCATTGACGACTTGGAAGTATGAAGTTATTGGTGCTCACGGCGATTATCGGTGAGTCTCACATATATTTATGAAGACTATTGAATAGCTATTAAATTGTCCTCGACTCTGTCTCTCTGTCTATACGTTTCTGAATCTTAAGAATCTTCGTTGAACTTGATGACTTTTTTTTTTTTATACCACGACGGTGGCAAACAGACGTACGGTCCGCCTGATGGTAAGCGGTTACCGTAGCCTATGGGCGCCTGTAACACCAGAGGCATCACGAGCGCGTTGCCGACCCTTAAGAAACCTATTCACTCCTTTTTTGAAAAACCCCATACTGTAGTCCCTTGGGAAAATCTCGACTTGATTAGTACAGCTGTTATAGATTTTTGCAGCAAACCATTTAGTTATTCATTTTTATTACTTAGTTAGATCAGATCATTTTATGGTAGCTTTCCATAATTCTCTTCGTTTCTAGTCTATTCGATATTATCTTGTGTGTAATTTTTAATTTCTAGAAAACTTTTTATTTCTAATGTTCTTCTATATTGAAGAAAATCCAAGCAATTGCTTTTTTCCTTTTTTTTATTATCATTACACTTACTTCTCTTATTATATTACTGTAATGATAATTATCGAAATGTTTTTTATCGAAACTATCAAGAAACAAATATGGGAAGGTTAATACCTTTTTAGTCTAACTTTAGCTTAGAAGATTTAAGAAATGTTAAATTTTATCTCAACATCATTTTCTTGGAGCTCATAAAATGTATTATTCATATAGTGGAAAGGAAAAACATCGAAAGCGTCAATTCGGCAATATGGTTAACTTATTATAGACTGAAAAAATAATCCTATCCAGTTGGATTTCTGCGTCGACTGGTATAACTTTCATATTATATATTTATTTTATATACTTTCATCCGTGTAGTGCCGGATTGAGAATACATAATGTCACTACCCCATATCAACCCGTAAAAGGTGACTATGGGAATTACCTTAAGTAGACAAGAGAACTGCGAGAAAAGGAAAATTTGAAACAAACCATAGGCCAGACGGGTTGGTATAGACCAACCTGTCTGGCCAGCGTGGTATAGTAGGCTAAATACACTCCATAAAATTTACACAGTGGACGGCAGTACGGACAGCATCTAATTTTCAGCCTCTTAAATGACGGGTTTCTGGTGATCTTGGGATAGAACTCGGTATGAGTGATTTTTGAGCCATATTTTTTGGTATAGATTTTAAGAATTTTTCTTGAAACAGATTGTTTTCGAGTACATTTAAGCATTTTTTATTTTCTTTATCTGTATGTTATTTTGGATATAAGAAGTTTTTGTTAAATAAAATCTGACAAATATTGTATTTTGTTAGTAACTTTATTGTAAAGTTATTTTTATCAAATCATATTCTTAAGATATTTAGTCTGTCTCATGCTGTCTAAGAGCATTGTCTAAATTATGCGTAGGTTAGCAATTATTCTTCACAAGTCATTTTATATTACGGTCTATTCAGCATTTTAACTTTCCAAAATAATATGATTAATAAGAATATTTCCATTAATATTTTATAAAACTTACAGGAGACAAGATTTTTTTGCTAAAGTTATTTTTTCTTAAACGCCAACTATCTTGCGATAGAGTTTATTTAGATACCGCTTTAAATGTGATAATATCGATGATATTTTAAACATTTTATCTTTCAAAGACACGAAAAACTTCCAATCAATAATAAAAAAGCTATAATTTATTTTCGAATAAAAAGTTTATTATTTCCACCGTCAATCTATATATATAAAAGAAAGTCGTGTTAGTTTCACTATTTATAACTCAAGATCGGCTGTACTGATTTGGCTGAAAATTGGTGGGGAGGTAGCTAAGAGCCTGGAGACGGACATAGGATACTGTGGTAGGTAGGGTAGGTAGGGTAGGTAGGTAGAGTAGATAGGTAGGGTAGGTAGGTAAGATAAGATAAGTAGGTAGGGTAGGTAGGTAGGTGTATGTAGAGGGTAGGTAGGTAGATGAATGATTAATGTACTTAGTTTTTTATTTGTATTTTCTAATAAACAATTTAACTTAATAAATTCCAAAATCTGCTTATTTATTGCCTTTAAGGCGAAACTTAAAGGTCTATTTGACTTGATTTATAGTCATCTATATATACAGGGTGTCCCGAAACTCAACGTCAAGCAAGCGGCTACCGGGCGATGGTATAGGCTGTATCTGTTCTGAGAAAAATAAAAAAAATCCAAGTCATATGGTTCTGTCATAAAAATATATTTTTTTAAAATTTTGAAAATCGACAAATCTGTAGTTTTTTTTTTACATAATGCTTATTAAGTATATTATAGTTTGCTGTTACAAATTCAAAAGTTATTTGTGTAAACTTTATTATGTTATGTTATTTTTTTTATTTATTTATTTAGAAACAAACAGTCAATATATATTTTATAAAGATATAACATATTAACTTAAACTAGACAATAAAGCTTCCTGTATTGATGTTCTTGTATTGCAACAAAGACCCAACCAGATCACCTTCGGCAAGAAAGCTGCAAGTGATCTAGTGGGGAAGGCTGCCAAAAGTGTGAGTTAATTACGCACATTAACATACAATTAATTTATCATTATGTATATATAAATTTAAGTATATATATATTCAACAACATACCTACCAAAAACTACAAAATAGACAATTTTAATTTTAAATTCGGACAAAGAATTACTAAATAAATCAACCTCACTAAAATTATCGTTATAAGATCTGCATGAACGTCTAAAGAAGCTATTGCCAACAAAACACTTTTTAAACATTTTTACGGAAAACAAATCTTTTTTCTGAAAGGAACGCTCACTACCTCGGGGTATTTTTAGGGAAATAAATTCTAAGAGAGAAGACGAATCCAAATGGTTATTAATTATTTTAAACAAATTAAGTAAATCTATGTAAATGCGACGATTTTTAAGCGTTTGAATTTTGTGGCGGATATAAGGATCAATATATTTCATAGAGTCATGGTAAAAAAAGTGTAGTATTCAAATGTTTGAGCCCTATTTTCCTTAAAAATATGTATCTCGCTAACCTAGGCAAGTTAAGAGTAAGATAGAGTACAAGATAGAAATAAAAGTGAGACAGATTAAAATTATATTTTTGGAGAGAGTGGGATGGCTAATGATTTTCTATTGTTGAGAAATGTTTTTTTTATAATAATATTCCCACATATTCACATTTCATTTTTTTTTCTTCAAAATTTATACAAATAACTAATAATAAGTTTCGGGACATCCTGTATATGTATATATCATTTTCAAATATACATTTTTTTGGTTTTCTATTCATATAATGAAATAATTTTCTTTGTTTTAGCCGCGGTCGCAACCAGCCCGCTCTTAGAGGAACAGAAATGGCCCTGGCTTGTAGGCAAAGTATACACATACGATGTAGAAAGTAGCACCTGGACCAAATTCGACAACGGCGAAAGTAATGGTAATAGCTTTAAGACCCAGTTCGAAGTTGTCGTGAAAGCCCCCGGCAAACTTCTTGCCAAGCTTGTGAACCCTCAGTACGCACCACTTAAAGCACAAATAAGCGGGTACGATATACCTTCAGACCTCAAGTACGAGACAGTTAAGGACCTCGACCAAACCTTCGAGATTTACGTCGATGGCGGTCGCGTCGTTTCATTTAAAGTACCTTCATCGATTACCAATAATCAAGAAAACTTACTAAAGGGTCTGATCAGTGCTCTGCAGGTAGATGTATCTACTCTCGGTCATGTGGACGACTTCCCTAACAGCTTCGACAAGGAGTCTTTCCAAGGTCTCTTTGAAAAGTGGGAGACTGATGTGATTGGTAACTGCCACACCCTGTACTCCGTGTCACCTGTGTCTGCTGAAAGGCGTCGTGAATTTCCTGAATTTGCCTCAGAAGAGTATCCAGTTGAAATCGTTAAGAGCAAGGACTATGGTTCTTGCAAACATCCTGTAGGACAGAAAAAGGATTTCATCGACTACACTTATGAGGCCCATTTCTTCGTTGGCAAACAAGGTACTATTTACAAAACACAGATCTGGAGTACTGTCTCTGCAAGCCCCCTAATTACTGGTGAACAAAAGGCTGTCGTTACCAGTTATGTACAGTTTAACCTAAAATCAGTTGAGGAAGATAGTGGCACTGAATGGCAGAAAGCTAAAGAGTATCGCTCTGTTGACTCCCTCCAGTTTGTTGTAGACCAGACATTGACTCCTTTTACTTATGGTGATGAACAGAATGTTGCTAAGGCCCAGAAAATTCTTCAAGAGATCACACCTTTATTGCAAGATCCCAACACTCTGCCCAAAGGTGACTTTTTACTTAAATTCCAACTCTTAGCGCTAATTCTTCGGTCTTTGAACTTGGAGCAATTCAATCAATTGAGTAGCAGTATAGATATAGCCAAGTCTTCAAAGAATGCAGCTAAATATGGAATGTGGATAATTTACCGCGACGCTGTCGCTGAGGCTGGAACTCCTCAGGCCTTCGCACAAATCAAATCTTGGGTCTTGAGCAAAAAGATTGAAGGTCAAGAGGCAGCACAAGTGATCACTGCGTTCGGTGCTGCGCTCGCTCATCCCCAAAAGGCACTTTTGGTTGATTTCTTCAACTTCACTACGAGCCCTGAAGTTACTGAGCAGAGAGATGTCAGCAATTCTGCTTTCTTGGCTATCACCAAGCTACTTCGTTATGCTGATCAGGATGAATTTGTTATTAAAACGGTTATCCCATATTTCTCCGAACAGCTGAAACTAGCCGTAGAAAATAGTCAGACTAGTAAGGCTCAAGTTTTCGTCAGAGTTCTCGGTAATTTGGCTTATCCAAAAATCTTAGAAGTATTTGCCCCTTACTTGGAAGGAAAAGTTCCAGTAAGCAAGTACCTTCGAATCCAGTTAGTGACAAGTTTAAAAACATTAGCTAACTTAAGAGACCCATATACACGCGCTGTACTGTTCAGTCTCTTGAAGAATACTGCTGAGCCTTATGAGGTTAGAGTGGCAGCTGCTCTAAACATCTTCTTGTCATTCCCTTCTGCTGAGATGTTCCAAGTACTGGCACATATTACCAATGAGGATCCTAGCATTCAGGTCCGTGCTGTAGTAGCTAACGGTATTACTTTCGCTGCTGCATTAAAAGACCCACAATTTGCTGAACTGTAAGTATTCACTCACTTTATTTTAATATGAAAAACTTTTATAAGATCAATATTATATATGTATTAATTCTTATTTTAAATTACAGTGCTGAGGGAGCCCAGGCCGTTTTGGGTAAAATAACAAAAGTGAAATATGGATACCGCTACTCGACTGACAGTATCATCGACGGCTACACCGATGAAGATGAATTTAGTTTCTTCAGAGAACTGTCTTACATCGGCAGTAAGGACAATATTCTTCCAAAATATCACAGATCCGCTTTGAGATTCAAAAATACCGATTTTAATGATGAGAGACAGGTTAGTATCAATACTTTTTTTAGCATAAATTGATATATTTGTTTGTTGATATATATACGTTTATGTGCGTTCCCTTTTACACTACGTCCTTAAAATCGAAAAGAAAATAACTGAGAATAATTTTGAATCGAAAGTTGATCACAGTTTCTGACTATGATCTAATTTTGTCATTTATTTAATTTTAAAAGTTTTTAAATATGTGTATCGTATTAATATAAATTTCAAATTCACAGTTGACTCTGTCTGTCTCCGATGTGCAAGACTTGGTATCCTACTATTTACAAAATTTCAAGGAGGGCAAGAAAGTAGACGCAGGCTTTAAGTTCTCAGCCAAACAGATTGTTGAAGCACTGAAGATTAAACGTGCACCTCGAGAGCCTTTGGAAGGTGCTCTCTTCCTTGAGAACTTGGGCCAGCAGAAACTCGTCACATTTAACGAAGATGAACTCAATGACTTTGTTGCTAACGTAATCTATAGCATAGAAAAAAATATTGAAACCGGTTACGACTTCCAGTACACTAAAATATTGACAACTAAGAAAGAAACGATCCTCTTGCCACTAGCAAGCGGTGTACCCTTTATGTTCTCATACAGCCAGCCCTTCGCCATCATAGCCAAGATACAACCTAAACTGATATTAGACAAGCCTAATACAGCGGAAAGAAAGAGATCTTTGGAAACTAAAGTTGACATCACAGTCGCAAGGAACTATGATGGATCTGTGGGTTATGTAGATACCATCAAAGAAACGTTGGTTGTTGCTGGTGTTATTAACAGACTTCAAGTGCATCTGCCAGCTAAAATTACCATCATGTATGGTTTTAAAACCAATGTGAAAGTTAAATTTGAGCCACTACAGACTGAGAAAGATGTAAAGCTGTTCCACTACAGTGTGTGGCCTTTCAATGCTAAACGTGTAAAGGATCTGCTTACTTACGACCTTGAAGTAATCAAGCGCCCGAAAATAGTTCGTGAACTTAAAGAGACAGTTGGCCAGTGGACTAACATGTTCTACCAGCTCAAGGGATACACTTACTCTTCTGACTTTGCTGATTTTAAACTGTTCAATGCCAATCTACTAACCAACATTGGAAATTTGTTCTACCAAAAGGACATTGCATTCACTGAGTTCGAGTCGACATATCTTAACAAAGAATCTACTACCAAATCCGTAACTTTCTCGTTCTATTATGGTAAGTTATTGTTAACCTATATATCATATTTATATTATCCAATTTCCACCAATTGTAATATACTACTTACTCTCTTAAGACACAATACTTAAGTGTGTTGAATGTTCATGTTATATATGGCCTATTCAAAGATCACGTTTTTCGTACTAATATGCCAATTCCTTAATAGTACGAAATCATCACGAAAACCGATAGAGAATTGTTAATAAACAACAATACTCCAATAATTATGTTTTTTACAGATGTTTTGTTCAACCAAAATAACGAGGGAGATTTGGGAAGAGCCGCCTTACCGAAGAACAAGGACGCTGACAGTGTGGCACGTCGTGAAGAACTGGTCAAAAAAGTTACAACCGGTATTAAATCTGCTGAAGTCAGAATATTGGACTTGAGCGCTCAATTCGACGCCGTAAAAAAAATCGAATACTCTTTCACTTCAGCAATAGCATACAGTTATATTGATACCAAGTTGCAGGCTGGTTTCTTCGCTCACGGTACTGAAGAAGAATTCAGTGCTTTAATTCAAGTAGACAAAAGAGATACTAAAATAGTTCCTTTAAACTTTGAGGAAGCACTGAATAACAAAATCAATATAGGTTATGTCATAGACGTTGTGCGTCACACCAACACAAGTGTCCGCCTCGAAGGTCATGGTACACGTTCTGACAAATACACTGAGGAGCTTAGGAATGACCCCAAGGCTAAGAGCTGTTTCCAAGACGTAAGCAAGAAGAACTTCTATCAAGAAGATTGCTACAAACTCATCATCAAAGCCCACGCTCCTGATCTATTCAAGTTGAACATGAAATTAGAAAACTTCGGACATACAGACTGGGATCTGTCTAACAAAATATACCTTTACTTCAAGAATCAATACTTGGACGTAGTGTATTCAAAGCCCTTAAAGACATATGATGAAAATAGTGTTGGAATCGAAGTGAGGGCAGATTATTACAAAAACTATGTGCAGTACACATTCTTTTCCAAATTCGGTGAAAGTGCTTTGAGTTATCAGGGTATGGGATACTACCCCTACGATTGGGCCATCTATGGACCTCTTACGTCATACGAACGCAGCCGTAATTGGTTTACCGGCCACCAAGCCTGGCGTAAGTAGATAGAGAAATAATTAAATTGCTCAATCATTAATTTTTGTCGATTACTTACGTATGTTTTATATTTCCAGCGTACTGTGCTGTTGATGACAGCAAGGTGAGGACACTCAGTGGACGCAGCTACGATTACAGTCTTACCAGCTCCTGGCATGTAGTGATGCTGTACGAAGCTGATAATGTCGTAGACTGGAAAGATCTGGTTATTCTCGCTAGAAGACCCAGCGCAAACCAAGAGGAAGTCTACGTGTCTTACAAGTAAATACAATTCAAAGGCGTTTAATTTAATAGGAATACTATTAACGAGAAAATAATATTTATAAAAAATTATAATCAAGGATTTATTTGGTAGTTGTGTGCTAGAGTCTGGCCATCCGTTCTTTGCACAAGAAAAGAGCGGTAAATTCAAAAAAACAAGGGGTGACAACACCGACTATAGACTGAAAAATGCGTTTGTTACTGTTATTTTGCTTTTATACTATTATTCAGCTTTCGGCATTATTTTTCAATAATTTCAAAAGAATATTGATTGAAAAACACTAAACACAAAAATGGGACAATCCGTTTGACAGTGACATGACAGTTCAAAAATATTGCCATGTATAGATTTTAAAAAACAGTCCAGTGCAGAGAACCGGTAGCCAGACTCTAGCTAGCATAATTATGTTTTTTTTGCAATACTTCAAACATGTTAGATTCTTGCCTTGTGTAAAAAATAAACTTTAATTTTGTAATGTACCAACATTATAAAATTAAAGTTTTATTGTTAATATTTGATTAAATTAAATTTTATTTTTTCTCACAACAGAACCATCGAAGGAAAGTTCCTAGAACTTGAGATCAAACCTGATAGCGTTAAAGTCAATACCAATACTGTGAAGACCCTCGATGGTCCCCTTACGCTGTACTATGATGAAGCTACGAAAATTCCTCTCCTCGAGTACTACACCCTCGCTGAAGGCATTCAAGTGTTCAACATCCGTAACGGTGCCTACCGTATCGTATATGACAAACAAAGACTAGTTATCTTCACTGACGAAAACCGTAGCACCACCCGAGGCATTTGTGGACAAAGCACCGGTGAAGTTGGCGATGACTACTTGACTCCTTTCGGCCTGGTGGATCAGCCTGCACTTTATGGAGCATCCTTTACCTTAGAGGGTGAATACAGCGACGCTAAGACCGCGGAGCTGAAGAAAGAAGCCAAGACCAAAGCTTACCAGAGCGTAACTAAATACACCAAGATTCTCCATTCTGATGCTGAATGGAGTAAGGTATCAAGAGCAAACTAATAATATAATCTAAGATGTATTAACAAGTGACGGTACTAAAAATTCATGGAATAATTTATACAATTATGTACATATATAGTTACAAATTTGACTTTTGTTTCGTACTATAACAGTCGTGTGTATGTGGTGTGTTAGCATAAGTTTTGTAGGCAAAACAAGTTTTAAAAAATCTGTCACGATGGTTCGTGGTTGTCGTTTACAAAAGGGCTGTGACTTCACATTGTGAAGAGGGCTATAATTAAAACTGTAAATAAATACCAAAGCATTTTAATGACGCAGTTTCATTCCACTAAAATAATATCTTTAACAACTCCTTATTCACAATGACAAGAAAAGACTTTTTTTTTATTATTTATTTATTTCACAATATACATACTATCATTACAGGTAACTTAACCTAATGCGATAGTACAGCCATCTAACTTAACTCTAAATACCTAATTCAATTCCAGTTATTTTTTATAACAAATAACAAACAAAACTATCCTTGTGAATTCAATCAGAGCACAACAGAATATGTCTGTTTCCGTTGCTATCTTGTTAAGTGTGACAATGGCGCGCGTCAGCGGCACCTGTGCCAGAAGGTTAGTTCGAGCCTGAGGCACGACTAGCAAGGCAGGTTTTCGGCGTCGCCACACATATCTATCCGGTACACACAAACCTAGCAGGTTCAATAGAACTGACTTACATGTAATGCCTCTTATTACTTCTACTAAATATTTTATTAATGCTAGATCTCTTCTAACCCCCAGTTCATTATATCCCACCATGCCTAGAATAAACAAATTTGGGTACATTAATGGGTAGAAAGGATAGACTCCATAGAGACGCAAATAGAGATACCTAACAAATTTGTTCTGTACCCTCTCCAACATGAGTCTATATTTAGTTTCATGTGAAGACCAGACGACTGCGTTACATTCAAGTTGACTCCTAACTAAGGCGTTATATAATGATATAACAACTTTAATATTTGTAAACCCACGAGCCATACGAAGGATAAAGCCTAAGTTCCTGTATGCTTTTTTGCATGTTTTAATAATATATTCTCTAAACGTCAGAGCTGTGTTAAGAGTCGCTCCCAAATCTCTGACCTCTGCGAGTCGAGCCAGTGGTAACCCATCAATGTGATAATTATGCAAGACAGGTGTGTGCGCTCTTGTAAAAGATATTATTGTGCACTTTGAGGTGTTAAATTGCAGATTATTTAATTGACTCCAGGCTACCACCCGGTCTATGTCACTTTGTAGCCTCATGCAGTCCTCCAAACTTTTTATGCTATAGGTCAACTTTAGGTCATCGGCGAATAGTACTTACGACACCCACGGGTTGAAATGAGGTAGCATTACGCATTCTTAATCCGTCACTACACAGACTTAATAATAAAATAAATATTGTGAGTGGACGTCCTACGCTGAGCTTGTGTCATTATTTGTAACACCTAGCCCTGATCGAAATTATAAAAGAAAAATTTTAGGCAGAAATGATGATAAACAACCAAATAAAATACTTATGAGTTATCTAAATTTTGATGTTGGAGGTCGCTTTACATAACCCGTGCTTGATTAAACACTAGTATATAAGCTTGTGTTTCCGAGGAGATAGCATCAGAATAGTGCGGGTCCATCACCGGCACGATCATCGACGACTTGGAACTATGAAGTTATTGGTGCTCACGGCGATTATCGGTGAGTCTCACATTTATTCTTGAAGACTATTGACTGGTTTACTATTGTTTGACAAAATAAATCTTATGACAAATTATCATTTTAAAAACAACGTTAGAAAAACTAATCATTTGACAAAATACAGGTTTCGCAAATGTTTTACTTTGCAAATAATCCACTTGTTAAAATATATAATATAATATAATATAATATAATATAATATAATATTCTACAACATTCACACAGCGCCATCTAGTCCCACATTAAGCAATTATATTTGCTTGTGTTATGGGTACTAAACAACTGATATACTACTTATATACATTTTTTTTTTGTAAATACATACATATTATAGATAAATTACACCCAGACACAGAACAAACCTTCATGCTCATCACACAAAGATTTGTCCCGGGTGGGGATCGAACCCACGACCTCCGGTTTAGCAGTCAGGGTCACTAACCACCAGACCAACAGGCCAGTCAAAAAATGTTTATTTAACAAAATAATTCGTTTGTCTAATTGGTGTTTTTACAAAATGACAGAAGATAACTTATTAGTAAAAACAAACGTCTTTTGTATGTTACAAAAGGAAGTATTTTGGATAATATTAATGAAGCACGTCAATTAAAAAAAATACACTGCCTGCTTAACTAAGCGAAATAAGTAGAATTCGGTTCGGTCGCAGTTCTAACCTAACCTAGCCATTTTGTCAAATGTTCTTTATGCTATACGTTTAAAAAATAATCCATTACCTATATGAAATGAAGTTTTGACATAACAAAATTTTGTCTGGTAAATAATTTATCAAATGAGTAGTTTGTTAAAAAATAGTTTGTAAAATGATAAATTTATCTAACTGCCCTCGACTCTGCCTACTTGAATTTCCGCGCCCACGAATCGCACTTAAACTTCCATCTGTACATTAATGTTTTTACGTTTTTAAATCTTAAAAACCTTCGTTGGACTTCACAAAAACTATGCTTACTAATCGAATAATTGGTACAGCTGTTATAGTTTTTGCAGCAAACCATTTAGTTATTCATTTTTATTTATATAGTTAGATGATGGATCATCATCATCATGGCGGAAATTAGGTGAGGGTGTATGTTCAACAGTGGACGTCGTTGGGCTGATATGATGTTGATGATAGTTAGATCATTGTTTGGTAGCTTTCCATATTTCTCTTCTTCATATAATTATTTCATTATGATCTTGTCTAGGATATTTATTATTATCTTGTCTGTCATTTTTAATATCTAGAAACCTTTTTATTTCTATGTTCTTTATTACTGAAGAAAATCCAAGTGACTGATTCTTTTACTTTTTTATCATTTCGATAATTATCATTACTGTATACAGTATTAACCTTTGGCTATTTGCTTTTTGATAGTTTGAATGTACTTAACTATTTTTGTTTTACTCTAACTTTAGTTTAAAAGATTTAAGAATAGTTAAAGTTAAGAAATAGAAAGAAAAAAATTTAAAATGCCAGCGCCAGCGATTTCGGCCAAAATGAGTTATAGTTTATCTGCGTCGACAAATGCTCCAATCACTATGGAAGTAGGTAAAAGTAAGGAAAATCTTCTAAAACGGCAGATTTTTATTACCATTATCAGTAACTTCTAAAAACAGGCAGCATCTAATTTTTAGCCATTTAAATGACGTGTTTCTGGTGATTTTGGGATAGGAATCGGTTCATCAGCAACCCATTAAGTCCCACTGCTGGGCTCGGGTCTTCTCTCCTCTAACTAGAGAGCTCAGAGGGTTTAGGCCATAATCCACTCACGCTGGCCTAACACGGGTTGGTGGATCAGACATACTCATAGAATTTCTTCTAGGGTATGTGGATTTCCTCACGATATTTTTCCTTCACCGTTAGCAGATGGTAAGTCACTTGACTAGTACATATAAATTCCACAAAGTGGAATCCACATTGGTACTGCTGGTCAGGATCGAACTCGGACCGCGTAATTTGCACGCCAGTCTCTTATCTATTCAGCCACCATCGCTATATATATATAATAGGAATCGGTTAAGAGTCTGATTTTTGAGCCATATTTCTCGGTATTGATTTTAGTATTTTTTTCTTGAAACTGATTGTTTTCAAATAAATAGATTAAAGCATTTTTTCTTTTCTTCATCTGCATGTTATTTTGGACATAAGAAGTTTTTGTTAAATAATATCTGA
Source organism: Laspeyria flexula (assembly GCA_905147015.1). Taxonomy (NCBI): domain Eukaryota; kingdom Metazoa; phylum Arthropoda; class Insecta; order Lepidoptera; family Erebidae; genus Laspeyria; species Laspeyria flexula. The sequence continues at coordinate 2,989,308 of LR989974.1, forward strand.
CAGATATGTATTTTGTTAGTAACTTTATTGTAGGGTTATTTTTATCAAATCATATTCTTAAGAAATTTAGTCGTGATGACATCATGAGACAGAGGCATTATAATATTATATATAATTTTAAACATATTATTCAAAGACACCAACAACTTCCAATCAATATTAAAAAAGTTGTAATTTAATTTCGAAAAGAAAATATTAAATCTCATTTCCCACACTTTGCCATTTAACGCTTCGGAAGTTTTTCCTTTCCACCGTCGATATATTGTAAAGTTAGAAACGATGTAACTTAAAGGTCTATTACTCTATTATTAACTTAATTTAGAGGCATCTATCTAAAAAAACATTTTTCTTTGTTTTAGCCGCGGTCGCAACCAGCCCGCTCTTAGAGGAACAGAAATGGCCCTGGCTTGTAGGCAAAGTATACACATACGATGTAGAAAGTAGCACCTGGACCAAATTCGACAACGGCGAAAGTAATGGTAATAGCTTTAAGACCCAGTTTGAAGTTGTCGTGAAAGCCCCCGGCAAACTTCTTGCTAAGCTTGTGAACCGTCAGTACGCACCACTTAAAGCACAAATAAGCGGGTACGATATACCTTCAGACCTCAAGTACGAGACAGTTAAGGACCTCGACCAAACCTTCGAGATTTACGTCGATGGCGGTCGCGTCGTTTCATTCAAAGTACCTTCATCCATTACCAATAATCAAGAAAACTTACTAAAGGGTCTGATCAGTGCTCTGCAGGTAGATGTATCTACTCTCGGTCATGTGGACGACTTCCCTAACAGCTTCGACAAGGAGTCTTTCCAAGGTCTCTTTGAAAAGTGGGAGACTGATGTGATTGGTAACTGCCACACCCTGTACTCCGTGTCACCTGTGTCTGCTGAAAGGCGTCGTGAATTTCCTGAATTTGCCTCAGAAGAGTATCCAGTTGAAATCGTTAAGAGCAAGAACTATGATTCTTGCAAAAATCGTGTAGGACAGAAGAAAGATTTCATCGACTACACTACTGAAGCACGTTTCGTCGTTGGCAAACAAGGTACTATTTTCAAGTCGCAGGTCTTGACTTCCGTGTCTGCGAGCCCTCTAATTACTGGTGAACAAAAGGCTGAAGTTACCAGTTATGTACAGTTTAACTTGAAATCAGTTGATGAAGATAATGGCACTGAATGGAAGAAAGCTAAATAGTATCGCTCTGTTGAGTCCCTTCAGTTTATTGTAGACCAGACATTGGCTCCTTTTACTTATGGTGATGAACAGAATGTTGCTAAGGCCCAGAAAATTCTTCAAGAGATCACACCTTTATTGCAAGATCCCAACACTCTGCCCAAAGGTGACTTTTTACTTAAATTCCAACTCTTAGCGCTAATTCTTCGGTCTTTGAACTTGGAGCAATTCAATCAATTGAGTAGCAGTATAGATATAGCCAAGTCTTCAAAGAATGCAGCTAAATATGGAATGTGGATAATTTACCGCGACGCTGTCGCTGAGGCTGGAACTCCTCAGGCCTTCGCACAAATCAAATCTTGGGTCTCGAGTAAAAAAATTGAAGGTCAAGAGGCAGCACAAGTGATCACTGCGTTCGGTGCTGCGCTCGCTCATCCCCAAAAGGCACTTTTGGTTGATTTCTTCAACTTCACTACGAGCCCTGAAGTTACTGAGCAGAGAGCTGTCAGTAATTCTGCTTTTTTGGCAATCACCAAGCTACTTCGTTATGCTGATCAGGATGAATTTGTTATTGAAACGGTTATCCCATATTTCTCCGAACAGCTGAAACTAGCCGTAGAAAATAGTCAGACTAGTAAGGCTCAAGTTTTCGTCAGACTTCTCGGTAACTTGGCTTATCCAAAAATCTTAGAAGTATTTGCCCCTTATTTGGAAGGAAAAGTTCCAGTAAGCAAGTACCTTCGAATCCAATTAGTGACAAGTTTAAAAACATTAGCTAACTTAAGAGACCCATATACACGCGCTGTACTGTTCAGTCTCTTGAAGAATACTGCTGAGCCTTATGAGGTTAGGGTGGCAGCTGCTCTAAACATCTTCTTGTCATTCCCTACTGCTGAGATGTTCCAAGTACTGGCACATATTACCAATGAGGATCCTAGCATTCAGGTCCGTGCTGTAGTAGCTAACGGTATTACTTTCGCTGCTGCATTAAAAGACCCACAATTTGCTGAACTGTAAGTATTCACTCACTTTATTTTAATATGAAAAACTTTCATAAGATCAACATTATAAATGTATTAATTTTTGTTTTGAATTACAGTGCTGAGGGAGCTCAGGCCGTTTTGGGTAAAATAACAAAAGTGAAATATGGATACCGGTACTCGACTGACAGTATCATCGACGGCTACACCGATGAAGATGAATTTGGTTTCTTCAGAGAACTGTCTTACATCGGCAGTAAGGACAATATTCTTCCAAAATATCACAGATCTGCTTTGAGATTTAAAAACACCGATTTGAATGATGAAAGACAGGTTAGTATCAATACTTTTTTTTAGCATTAATTGATATATTTTTTGTTGATATATACGTTTTACACAACGTCCTTGTAATCCAAAAGAAAATAACTGAGATTAATATTGTGTCGAAAGTTCAAGCCCGTTTTTGAGTATGATCTATTTTTGTCATTTATTTAGTTTTAAAATATGTATTTTAAAACTAAATCGACACTGGCCTGTTGGTCTAGTAGTTAGTAACCCTGACTGCTAAGCCGGAGGTCGTGGGTTCGATCCCCACCCAGGACAAATCTTTGTGTGATAAGCATAAAGGTTTGTTCTGTGTCTGGGTGTAATTTATCAATAATAATATGTATGTATTTACAAAAAAAAAACTATTTAAGTAGTATATCAGTTGTTTAGTACCCATAACACAAGCAAATATAATTGCTTACTTTGAGACTAGATGGTGCTATGTGAATGTGGTAGAATATATTATATAATTATTATTATTATGTCTCTTTTCTCATGGCTGTACTTCTCTCTAAGGTGAGAAGTATACCCGGCCCTTTTGGAAGGCTTACGCGGGGACACAGGTCCTACTCGCAGAGGCCCTTAAAGTATTTTAATTTAGAATGGGATGAGACGCTTACCGCTAACATATCACAGCTACATTATTGTAGTAGAGCTATGATTTGTCACTGGTAAATATAACGCTATTGTATGATATTATGGAGTCAAATAAAGTTGGTCTATGGGTTTGGGTGATCGGTGGAATGGTTCGCCATCACGGGTCCCAAGTGGAGACCCGGAGCGGGTTTCCTCGTAATTATGCCACTGAAAAATTACACTTCCACTCCCGAGCATATAGCTCTGGCGACCCCTCTCTGGTTAGCTGGTTATTATTACTATTATATTATTTCGTATTAAAATAAATTTTAACTTAACAGTTGACTCTGTCTGTCTCCGATGTGCAAGACTTGGTATCCTACTTTTTACAAAAGCTCAAGGAGGGCAAGAAAGTAGACGCAGGCTTTAAGTTCTCTGCCAAACAGATTGTTGAAGCACTGAAGATCAAACGTGCACCACAAGAGCCTTTGGAAGGTGCTCTATTCCTTGAGAACTTGGGCCAGCAGAAACTCGTCACATTTAACGAAGATGAACTCAATGACTTTGTTGCTAACGTAATCAATAGCATAGAAAAAAATATTGAAACCGATTACGACTTCCAGTACACTAAAATATTGACAACTAAGAAAGAAACGATCCTCTTGCCACTAGCAAGCGGTGTACCCTTTATGTTCTCATACAGCCAGCCCTTCGCCATTATAGCCAAGATTCAAACTAAAGTGGTATTAGACAACAGACAAGTAAAGAGAGGTCTTGTAACTAAAGTTGACATCACAGTCGCAAGGAACTATGATGGTTCTGTGGGTTATGTAGACACTATCAAAGAAACGTTGGTTGTTGCTGGTGTCATTAACAGACTTCAAGTGCATCTGCCTGCTAAAATTTCCGCCATGTATGGTTTTAAAACTAATGCGAAAGTTAGATTTGAGCCATTACAAACAGAGAAAGATGAGAAGCTGTTCCACTACAGTGTATGGCCTTACAATGCTAAACGTGTAAAGGATCTGCTTACTTACGACCTTGAAGTAATCAAGCGCCCGAAAATAGTTCGTGAACTTAAAGAGACTGTTGGCCAGTGGACTAACATGTTCTACCAACTCAAGGGATACACTTACTCTTCTGATTTTGCTGATTTTAAACTGTTCACTGCCGATCTACTAACCAACATTGGAAATTTGTTCTACCAGAAGGACATTGCATTCACTGAGTTCGAGTCGACATATCTTAACAAAAAATCAACTACCAAATCCGTAACTTTCACGTTCTATTATGGTAAGTGATTGTTAACCTATATATCATATTTATATTATCTAATTTCCACCAATTGTAATATACTACTTACTCTCTTAAGACACAATACTTAAGTGTGTTGAATGTTCATGTTATATATGGCCTATTCAAAGATCATGTTTTTCGTACTGATATGCCAATTCCTTAATAGTACGAAATCATCATGAAAACCGATAGAGAATTGTTAATATACAACAATACTCCAATAATATGTTTTTTACAGATGTTTTGTTCAACCAAAATAACGAGGGAGATTTGGGAAGAGCCGCCTTACCGAAGAACAAGGACGCTGACAGTGTAGCACGTCGTGAAGAACTGGTCAAAAAAGTTACAACCGGTATTAAATCTGCTGAAGTCAGAATATTGGATTTGAGCGCACAATTCGACGCCGTAAAGAAAATCGAATACTCTTTCACTTCAGCAATCGCATACAGTTATATTGATCCCAAGTTCCAGGCTGGTTTCTTCGCCCACGGTACTGAAGAAGAATTCAGTGCTGTATTCCAAGTAGACAAAAGAGATACTAAAATCGTTCCTTTGAATTTTGAGGAAGCACTGAATAACAAAATCAATATAGGTTATGTCATAGATGTTGTGCGTCACACCAACACAAGTGTCCGTCTCGAAGGTGACGGTAAACGTTCTGAGATATATACTGAGAAGCTTAGGAATGACCCGAAAGCTAAGAGCTGTTTCCAAGACGTAAGCAAGAAGAACTTATATCAAGAAGATTGCTACAAACTCATCATCAAAGCCCACGCTCCTGATCTATTCAAGTTGAACATGAAATTAGAAAACTTCGGACATACAGACTGGGATCTGTCTAACAAAATATACCTTTACTTCAAGAATCAATACTTGGACGTAGTGTATTCAAAGCCCTTAAAGACATATGATGAAAATAGTGTTGGAATCGAAGTGAGGGCAGATTATTACAAAAACTATGTGCAGTACACATTCTTTTCCAAATTTGGTGAAAGTGCTTTGAGTTATCAGGGTATAGGATACTACCCCTACGCTTGGGCTGTCTATGGACCTCTTACGTCATACGAACGCATCCGTAATTGGTTTACCGGTCATCAAACTTGGCGTAAGTAGATGGAGAAATAATTAAATTGCACATTTATTATTTTTGACAGTTACTTACGTAAGTTTAATATTTTCAGCGTACTGTGCTGTTGATGACAGCAAGGTGAGGACACTCAGTGGACGCAGCTACGCTTACAGTCTTACCAGCTCCTGGCACGTAGTGATGCTGTACGAGGCTGATAATGTCGTAGACTGGAAAGATCTGGTCATTCTCGCTAGAAGACCCAGCGCTCACCAAGAGGAAGTCTACGTGTCTTACAAGTAAATACAATTCAAAGGCGTTTATTTTAATAGGAATACTATTAATAAACTTTAATCTTGTAATGTACCAACATTATAAAATTAAAGTTTTATTGTTAATATTTGATTAAATTAAATTTTATTTTTTACTCCCAACAGAACCCACGAAGGAAAGTACCTAGAACTTGAGATCAAACCTGATAGCGTTAAAGTCAATACCAATACTGTGAAGACTCTCGATGGTCCCCTTACGTTGTACTATGATGAAGCTACGAAAATTCCACTCCTCGAGTACTACACCCTCGCTGAAGGCATTCAAGTGTTCAACATCCGTAACGGTGCCTACCGTATCGTATATGACAAACAAAGACTAGTTATCTTCACTGACGAAAACCGTAGCACCACCCGAGGCATTTGTGGACAAAGCACCGGTGAAGTTGGCGATGACTACTTGACTCCGTTCGGCCTGGTGGATCAGCCTGCACTTTATGGAGCATCCTTTATCTTAGAGGGTGAATACAGCGACGCTAAAACTGCGGAGCTGAAGAAAGAAGCCAAGACCAAAGCTTATCAGAGCGTAACTAAATACACCAAGATTCTATATTGTGATACTGAATGGAGCAAGGTATCAAGAGCAAGGCTTCAAACCTCTAAGATGTATTAACAAGTGACGGTACTAAAAAATCATGGAATAATTTATACAATTCTGTACATATATAATTACAAATTTGACTTTTGTTTGGTACTATAACAGTCGTGTGTATGTGGTGTGTTAGCGTAAGTTCTGTAGGCAAAACAAGTTTTAAAAAAATAATGAAGAGGGCTATAATTAAAACTGTAAATAAATACCAAAGCATTTTAATGACGCAGTTTCATTCCACTGAAATAATATCTTTAACAACTCCTTATTCACAATGACAAGAAATGACTTCTTTAGTAGAAGCATTTTTTTTAAACCAACACCTTCTATGTGACAAATCTGTATTCAAGACAAAACAGTGATAGGAGAAAACTTGCTTAATGCTATTTTATGTTGTAATTTATTATAAAATAATTTTGATTTTTTATTTTGATTTTGAATACTTAAACTAATAGTAAGTATTTTGAACTCCCGAGGTTTTTCCAAGGGACTAGAGTATGGAGTTCCACCCATAGATTTTTAACAGTCGACAACGTCGTTAGGCCCCTGTTGTAGCTGGTGTCAATAAGCTACGGTAACACGAGGTGGGCTGTTTTCTAAAAAAACCAGCCAAGTGTGAGTCGGACTCGCGCACTGAGGATTTCGTTCAACAGATTATGGTTTTTTTTTTGTGATTGAAATGTAAGATATTGGTAGGTAACGGGATAGCTATAATTTAGACAAATATTCACGTAACGGTACATCATCTTTATGTAACGTCAGTCCAGAGTTAACTCTCACTCTTAGTACTATTTGGAATATTGGAATGAGTATAAAGTGGTAAGCCTAAAAAAATTTAGTAAGAGTGACAGTATTCCGGACTGACTTATAAACACCTCTCTACCTTGTTTATCCTAACTTATAGCTATCCCGTGGTCACGGTGAAGCCAAATTTTCATTATTTTTGCGATAGCACGCACTGTTTTCCTGATAATGAGCTATTATAGGTGGAAATCTGCGAAAATGGCGAGGGCAGTCGGGCTCCGGCGATCTTTGTGCGATAGCTACACTTAACAGCCCCCTATTCAGAGCAATCCGACTCGAACTGGATAGGTTAGGGTTATTTTTTTTTTAAACCACCCAGAAGTAGGATCCCCGTGCTATGTGCGACAGCTGAGCACACAAGTCAACAAAAAATAAAATATATATATTATGTTAACGGAAATATATGTAATCCGTCATTGTATACAATTCCTAGTAAATGTATGTATGTCCTAAAATCGCACGGAAATGTGTGAAATAAATTATATTAGACACATTTCCTAGGAAATCTATACATAGCCTAAATAGCAATCGGAAATGTAAAACATTTGAGATACCAATGGGTACGCGGGGATAGCGGGGCGAGGGACGGGTATTAAACTTAAAGCCCCCCGATTCAGAGCAATCCGACTTGAACTGGTTAGGTTAAGGTTATTTTATTTATCAAACCACTCAGAAGTAGGAGCCCCGTGAAGCGGGGTTCCGGCGACCTATGCGCGATAGCTAAACTTAATACCCCGCGATTCAGAGGAATCCGACTCTGACTGGTTATGTTAGGGTTATTTTGAAGATGGCCGAAGATGTGCCGCTGATGTCATATCAAGTTCCGGCGGCCCACCCGTTACAGCGAAGAATTGGTGCACAGAGGGGTTTAGTGGGTTTATTTTTTTTTTTTTTATACCACGACAGTGCGCAAGCAGACGTACGGTCCGCCTGATGGTAAGCGGTTACCGTAGCCTATGGGCGCCTGCAACACCAGGGGCATCACGAGCGATCTTTTTTGAAGAACCCCATACTGTAGTCCCTTGGGAAAACCTCGTTAGGGAGTATACCGGGCTTGGCCGGCGAGTCCCACATAACCATCCCGTGTCCCCGCACGGGGCGGTATGCGTAAACGCATTCCCCTCTTAAAAAAAAGAAAGGTTTATTTTGAAGATACTACATATTTTACTATATATTTTACGGTATGATTGTCACCTGATTGTCTCAACGAGTGCTTTAATAAAAAATATCTTCTTATTTTAACAACGTGTTTTATTACAGAAAGCATTATTTTTATACATTTCCTAATATGATATTGGAATTATATACAATTCCTAGGAAATGTACACATTTCCCAGGATATCATAGGTAATAATAATAATAATATTCTACCACATTTACACAGCGCCATCTAGTACCAAATTAAGCAATTATATTTGCTTGTGTTATGGGTACTAAACAACTGATATATTACTTAAATACATTTTTTTTTGTAAATACATACACATTATAGATAAATTACACCCAGACACAGAACAAACATTTATGCTCATCACACAAAGATTTGTCCTGAGTGGGGATCGAACCCACGACCTCCGGCTTAGCAGTCAGGGTTTCTAACCACTAGACCAACAGGCCAGCCAAGGTATTAAATAGTTTTTGAAACAATATTTAATACATTTCCTAAAAGGATTCGGAATTGTATACATTTTCTAGGATTTGTATACAATTCCTAGATTTCATATATTTTCGGTAACATAATATATATGTATATAGTCGAAGCTCAATCAAACAAAAAAACTCTTCATCTTTATAATAGTACTAGGCTCTAATATTACTAATCGCGCATGGTTTCGCTCCCGACGTTCTTCATTTAGTCACTGCTCAGCTCCTATTGGCCATAACGTGATGTTATTTAGCTTATAACCTTCCTCGATAGGGCTATTCAAAACTAAAATATATTTTCAAATCGGACCAGTAGGTCCTGAGATCCCAGCGTTCAACCAAACAAACTTTACAACTGGATAATATTAGTATCCCCTCTATAGTCTCCTAACATCATAAAGGAAAAACGGGGTCAGGCCAGGAATTTTCCAGGCATTTTCTTTTTAGGGTATGCCTTCGGAAAAACGAAGATTTCGTCAATATAAAGATAATTATATGTCATACATTATACCTTCCTGGCTTCGTTATGAGTGTACCTGTTTATTGGTATAAGTATAAAAGTAATCAAAACTGACCTGACCTCGCAGTGGTGTAATAAGTTTTGATTTTGATAATTTTCCTTCACATAACCTAAACACTTTATCACAATTCACCGAATTTACACATCGTTTCAATAAAACGACACTTTATTACGATAACACATGCTTAGGCATTCTTATTATAAACACATTTCACTTCCAAACACATAATTAACAAAATAAAAAGTATTATTTAGGCGGAGCCAAAATTTCCGCGTAATGGCTGTCGCCCGGGGCACGGACATATACCTACGTATAGTCTAAGATCCCATTAAGAAATATATACCCTCATCTTTTATTTATTAGTGATATGAAATAAATGATAGATAATATTCACATTGACTTATTGCAAATAGGTTACCTAGTTAAATCGCGCCCGGATAATATTAATTAAATTAAATTAAAATTCATTTATTTCAGACATTAGGTACATCTTTTTAATAACAGATACAAATACAAAATACAAATATATTTATTCTGCATAGATAAGGGTTTACAAAAATGTAGATGTTAATAAGGGTACAATAAACTGAGTAGCTTTAAACCTTATCTTACCTAAAAGGTGTGCAAATTTATTACCTACATAGTATAATGATAACTTAAAACTAGATAGAAATTTATAATTTTTTAGTATTTATAACATTTTACTATTTTAATCTGAGATCAATCTAAACTAAAATATCAAAAAAATACAATATAATTATATTTTATAACTGGCCATGTATGTATAAACTAAGAAAAGCAAAGTCAAGTATCCGCCAAGAATTCATTTAATGAATAATAGCATTTCTGTGTGAGGAACTTATGTAGATCTCTTTTAAAATAATTAATATTATGTTGGTTTCTGATAGATTCTGGTAAATTATTGTATATGTGAGGAGCCCTACAGAAAATGCTTTTGTGCATTAAAGTCGTTTTACTAGGAACAATACATAATTTATTGGAATGTCGTGACCTTTCACGCTTATTATATAAGTTGAAGTTTGTTTTTATAAATACAGCTGATTCGTAAATGTAGATACAGGGTAATGATAATAATTTGTATTCGATGAAATATGGTTTACATGACTGTCTTTGGGTAAGGTTAAATATCGTTCGAATACAGCGTTTTTGTGCCTTAAATATACAAAGCCAATCAGTCGAGTTACCCTAGAACATTATTCCATAACGTAGATACATTTGAATATAATTTGAGTGGCAAATAAAATAAAGTAGCCTTAATGTAGCCTTCGACAATCAATTCAGAGCAATGAATTCGAAGAATATACTAGTATAAGGTCTATAGGTTTAGATATAGAGATTCGGTGATGAATACGGATATAACAACACCTTGCACTTCAAAATCGATCAAGCTATTTAAGTTACAAGAGACAAGTGGAGCCGTGAGCAATAGTTAGTGCATATATAATTGAATTAGGCTATTAATTAGCTTTCATCTGATACCCATATTGCGATAGCACTAAAAAAACGTCTGTTTTGACAGTTTACGTCCGCCATATTGGTTTTTTGTTCATATCATATAGCCTATGACACTCGGGGGGAAAATACGAATCTAATGACACCTCACACTTTAAAATCAGCCAAGCCGTTTAGGCTACAGAAGGTCACAATGGAACAGACATGCCCACATACATACATACCTACATACATAGTATATATACGCGCGAAAAACATTACCCTCCTTTTTTGCAGTCGGGTAAAAAATCTAAGAAGACATTCTCGACTCATCGCTCCCGTCGCGCACACACATTGTTACATATACCTACAGTTTAGTTGTAATTGTAATTAATACATAATTAAATTATACTCCTGTACCTACTACTCGACTAAAACAATTAGGCGTATGACAGAAATGCGGTTACGGTGTCTACACCTTGACTTCTACTCCTTCGCTTCCCTTAGTGACATGACAACAGTCGTGTACTGGCTCTCGACAGCGATCACTGTTTTTTTCGTTTTTTTTTTTTCGTTTTTTTTTTTTTTTTTTTTCTTTTAAAAGACAACGCCCGCACTAGGGAACAAGCCCTGTGTCGCGGGGAGCTTTACAAACATGAAACTAACGGACACAAAGTACACCCAGACTAGAAACAAATATCTATGAATCACACAAATATTTGTCTCGTGTGGGAATCGAACCCACGTCACCCAGCACGGCGATGTAGTGGCGAGGCGACCACCTTAACCACTGCGCCACGGTGACAGTCATTGTAGTGTACTGTAGCGCTTTTAAAATGTTGATTTAGTTAGTTTTATAAATATATCTAGCTGTCATGCGCCTAATTGTTTTGGTCGAGTAGTATAGATTAGGTTATTCAAGATAATTCAAGTTAGGTACATACAGATAAAAATGTGGTAACTACTTATTAATGCAAATGATAAAAATTTCATTTATATGTGAATGTAGCCACAATTGCAAAGAGTAAGTAAGTAGAATAATTATCTTTTCGTGTTAGTAACAATCACGTAAATCTAAGGAAACTAGAAATCACGCGGGGTTCGCTCCCGTCATTCTTTGTTTAGCTACTGCTCAGCTCGTGTTGGCCGTAGCGTGATATTATATAGTCTATAACCTTTAACTAGCGATAACCAGCGGTAGTCATGACCAGCATGCAAATCATGCGTCTGAGTTCAATTCCTACCGGTAGAATCAATGTGGATTTCACTTTGTGGAATTTATAATATGTACTTACACGGGTACACATGACTTACACGGATCGTTGACTCGTCATCCTGTCCCTGGGGCTCTGCTGAAAATCAGCGCTGTTGAGTGACCAGCAGCTGTTAGTTGCTGGCGCCACAGCATTATGCTGAGCAGAGTCCAGATTCCCGCAGATGTGACATGCAGTAGGTGCAATTGGTTATATTTTTTTTCTTTTTTTTATTTTAATTTTTTCATTTTTTGGCATTGCATTTTTTTTTTCTTTGTATTACTTAATTTTTTTTTAATTCTTATTCCTACTTGTGTCACACAAATGTGGTGAATAAATGTATTTTCTTTCTTTCTTTCTTACTTGTTAAGTGACTTAACATCTGCTGATGGTGAAGGAAAACATCGTAAGGAAACCTTCATACTACAAGAAATTCTAAGTGTGTTTGGCCGCTGCAATATATCAGTAACTGGTCAAGAGTCAAGACATGAGAGGTTTCATTGCTACGTCTTATAATATATAATAATATCATCATTACAACCCATAAAATTCCCACTGGGCACGTGTCTTCTCCAAACATTGTGGAAGTAATTTAGCTCAATATACCACGCTGGCCAGACGGGTTGGTATTAGAAATAAGGTTTTTATTGTCCTTTTCTTGAAATGCTCTTGTCTGCTTAAGGTGACTCCCTTAGTCGCCTCTTACGACACCCACGGGTTGAAATGGGGTAGCATTACGCATTCTTAATCCATCACTACACAGACTTAATAATAAAATAAATATTGTGAGTGGACGTCCTACGCTGTGCTTGTGTCATTATTTGTAACACCTAGCCCTGATCGAAATTATAAAAAAAATACACATAAAAAAATGTGTTTAAGTACTACGTGCGAATAATATTTTTCGGAAATCTTTTAGGCAGAAATGATGATAAACAACCAAATAAAATATCAGTTATCTAAATTTTGATGTTGGAGGTCGCTTTACATAACCCGTGCTTGATTAAACACTAGTATATAAGCTTGTGATTCCGTGGAGATAGCATCAGAATAGTGCGGGTCCATCACCGGCACGATCATCGACGACTTGGAACTATGAAGTTATTGGTGCTCACGGCGATTATCGGTGAGTCTCACATTTATTCTTGAAGACTATTGTATATCTATTTAATTGTCCTCGACTCTGTCTACTTGAATTTCTGCTCCCACGCATCGCACTTAAACTTTCATCTGTACATTAGTGTTTTTACGTTTCTAAATCATTTATAACTTCGTTGGATTTCATAAATAAATATACTAATTGAATTATTGGTACAGCTATTATAGATTTTTGTAGCAAACCATTTAGTTATTCATTTTTATTAATATAGTTAAATCATGGATCATCATCATCATGGCGGAAATTAGGTGAGGGTGTATGTTCAACAGTGGACGTCGTTGGGCTGATATGATGTTGATGATAGTTAGATCATTGTTTGGTTGTTTTCCACATTTCTCTTCTTTTCTTCTTCATATAATTATTTCATCATGATCTTGTCTAGTCTATTCAATATTATCTTGTCTGTCATCTTTAATTTCTTTCTTTTTATTTCTATTCTTCTTCATTACTGAAGAAAATCCTAGCAACTGTTTCTTTAACTTTTTTATCATTTCGATAATTATCATTACAGTATTATCCTTCCCCTATTTATTTAGTTTGAATGAAATTATTTCTGTTTTATCTCAACATCATGTTCTTGGAGCGGGGTCCTGCTGTTTGACCAAAAAGGATTTAGCAAAATTACACTTGACAAACAACATTTGGTAAAACAATGGTTTCGCCAATTGATCATTTTACTACTAATCATTTTACAAATAACTTACTTTTCCAAATGATCAATACTTATATTTACATTTTATAAATAATTATTTTACACAATGAACATTTAGCAAGCAACTGAGTTATCAGATAAAACTACTATTGGTCTAAAACGTTTGATAAAATGTATTAAGTCACAAGTGTTTCGTTTATTAATAAATCTAAAGGGTCATACCCATACAGCTTAGGTTAGCGAGGAACGAAGCGAAAAGCGGGTTTAGGGCGTTTCTCCCATTAATAATGATCAATGATGATGATGATTAATTTAAAACAAGATAAGAGGGCAGTGGAATAAATTACCCAACAGACCAAATCGTAATGTTTGAAAGAGAAGTACCTACTTTTTATGAAATAACATTTTGTTAAATGACATTTGACATTTGGACAAATGCTTAATTTGCAAAACATATTATTTGATGAAATGAAAAAAGGTCAATTGACATTTTAATATTTTACACATTTAACAAGTGTAGTGTTTGCTAATGGATCATATTATGCTAAGTGAGTTTTTGTAAGATGATACTTTTGTCAAATGAAAATTTGGTGAAACGTTGTTTGTCGAATGACCATTTGTCAATAATTTTTTGGTCAAATATTACTAATCCTCTTGGAGCATATTAAATATATTTATATATAAAACATCTAAAGCGCCATTTCAGCCAAAATGAGTTATACATACTTATAGTTAGATAGGATTTTTTTTCTGCTTCGACTTGTACAACTTTCATCATAAGGTATTTTACAAGGCCATAAATGCATATTTATGGCGTTTTAGAAGTTTTTCCTTACCATCACCAGTACGGACAGCATCTAATTTTCAGCCACTTAAATGACGTGTTTCTGGTGATTTTGGGATAGAAGTCGATAAAGAATCTGATTTGTGAGCCATAGTTTTCGGTATTGATTTTTTTTTCTTGAAACAGATTGTTTTCGAGTACACAGAAAAGAGATAGGTTTGTTCTGTGTTCAAGTAACTAAATACATTTAAAAGCATTTTTTCTTTTGTTCATCTGCATGTTATTTTGGATATACGATTTTTTTGTTAATTCTGACAGATATGTATTTAATTAGTAAATTTATTGTAAGGTTATTTTTATCAAATATTCTTAAGAAATTTAGTTATAAAGACAGCATGAGACAGAGGCATTATACCTAAGTATTTCTTCTGAACAGCATTGTCAATATTATGCGTAGATTAGCAATTATTCTTTTAAAGGCTTTAATATTAAGGTCTATTCAGTAAATTTTACTTTTCAAATATGAGTTACTTAATAGTTTCTAAAAAGAATATATCCATTTATTATTTTATAACATATTTGCTCGTAAAGTGTCTCTTATTTCACCAATTTCAGTGTCGTAATGTATCTCATTACGCACTAGTGCGGTAATGTAAAGTAAAATGCACGGCTTCTCATGCTCACATACTAATAATCAAGGGACTCCGTCTAAAACGAACGGTACCTACTTTTTTAAATTTTAGCAAAGAGTTTTTAGGTCAGAAAAGTGGTCAACATTTTATGAATAAAATTAACTTTCGGAGATAAAATAATTATGATATAATTATATAAAATAAACATTTAATTCTTTAATTTAATTAATTTAGACCATAAATTACAACCATTTATTTGTACTAAAACACAAAAATATTAATTTACTTTATTAGTAATACTGGCTGTTTTTGTGTTTTTGCCTTAAAAAAAAGCGCTGATGCGCGCGCATCGCTAATAATTTGTGAAAAGTAAAAATTATTCCGCGCGCTATTTCTTTTCGCTGTATTTGTTTTTTTCTAAGAAAGTCCGAATTTTATTTATTTCCTCGCAAATATGTTATAAAACGCCGTATGACACACGTGCGGTTTGATAATTACAGGCTCTGCTTTCTTACCGCACTTATATCATAATGTACTATTACATAACTTACAGGAGATAAGATTTTTTTGATATCTTTGAAAAGTACTTTTTCTTAAGGTGTTTCTTAAGGTAAGGTGTTTTTTAGGGTTCCGTAGTCAACTAGGAACCCTTATAGTTTCGCCATGTCTGTCTGTCTGTCTGTCCGTCCTCGCTTAATCTCTGTGACCGTTAGCACTAGAAAGCTGAAATTTGGGACCAATATGTGTATCAATCACGCCGACAAAGTGCTAAAATAAAAATTGGAAAAAAATGTTTTATTAGGGTAGCCCCCCTATATGTAAAGTGGGAAGTGTTTTTTTTTTTAATTTTAACCCTAATGTGTGATATATTGTTGGAAAGGTATTTAAAAATGAATAGGGGTTTACTAAAATCATTTTTTGATAATGTCAATAATTTCGGAAATAATCGCTCCAAAAGTAAAAAACAAAGCGTCCCCCCCCCTCTAACTTTTGAACCATAAGTTTAGAAAATACGAAAAAAATCTGAAAAGTAGAACTTTATAAGGACTTTCTAGGAAAATTATTTTGAACTTGGATGGAAACAACAGATGGAAACTGCAGTTAACCAATATAATTTGGTCCCTGAATCGTATGAGCGCCTATACAATCCAGAGGTCAAGTTTCATTTGCCCGTATTTTTTTTTTAACTTCCTTTAAACTCATAAGTGGGAACACTTATTGTGACGGACGGGAAACTACGGAACCCTACACTGAGCGTGGCCCGACACGCTCTTGGCCGGTTTTTATTTTAAAACTAACCTACCACAGGCACCAGACTCTCATAAAGTTGGTTCTGACTGTAATAGTTTAAATCTAGTGTAAGAAACCTTTGTGATGAGTAAATAAACATTTTATTACTTACTTTTCTTTTTTTTTCTTAAAAAGACAACGCCCGCACTAGGGTACGAGCCCTGTGTCGCGGGGAGCTTTACAAACATGAAAGTAACGGACACAAAGTACACCCAGACTAGAAACAAATATCTATGAATCACACAAATATTTGTCTCGTGTGGGAATCGAACCCACGTCACCCAGCACGGCGATGTAGTGGCGAGGCGACCACCTTAACCACTGCGCCACGGTGACAGTTAAATTAAACTTACTTACTTACTTACTTAAACGCCAACTATCTTGCAATACAATCAAGTTAGGTACCTGCTTTATATTAGATAATTTAGATGATAATTATTTTAAACATATATTATTATAGTCCGGGATCCCTGGTCCAAATTTTTTTTTTATTGCTATCAAGCTAATTTTTCGTGAGTAGCTTCATTTCGATGAGACGCCCAATTATGAAGACGTATTCCAAAAATTTGATTGCGGTAGCTAACAGACTCAGCAAGGGTATACCGGACCGGTATGGAAATACCGGGATAACGTACCACGCAATTTGTAGGACAATATGACTGTTCATTTACATAATATATTAAAGTAAGTAAAAATAAAAAAATCAGCTGGCTAGTAATCATTTATGATGACCTCGTTGTCGATACAAGTTGGAAGGGTCCCCTCCTTCGATCAAACCATTGATTTTGTAGGACCATATTTTTTTTTACTTACTTAATATTTATGTAATTGAACAGTCATATTGTCCTACAAATTGCGTGGTACGATATCCCGATATTTCCTTCCCGGTCCGGTATACCCTTGCTACGTCTGTTAGCTACCACAATCGAACTTTTGAATACGAAATGATTGGGCGTCTCATCGAAATGAAGTTACTCACGAAAAATTAGATTGATAGTATTAATTAAAAAAAAATTTGGATCATGGATCCCGGATTATTATCATTAAGACACCAACAACTTCCAATCAATATTAAAAAAGTTGTGATTTAATTTCGAAAAGAAAATATTAAATCTCATTTCCCACACTTTGCCATTTACCGTCGATATATTATAAAGTTAGTAACGATACAACTTAAAGGTCTAGTACTCTATTATTAACTTAATTTAGAGCCATCTATCTAAAAAAACATTTTTCTTTGTTTTAGCCGCGGTCGCAACCAGCCCGCTCTTAGAGGAACAGAAATGGCCCTGGCTTGTAGGCAAAGTATACACATACGATGTAGAAAGTAGCACCTGGACCAAATTCGACAACGGCGAAAGTAATGGTAATAGCTTTAAGACCCAGTTTGAAGTTGTCGTGAAAGCCCCCGGCAAACTTCTTGCTAAGCTTGTGAACCCTCAGTACGCACCACTTAAAGCACAAATAAGCGGGTACGATATACCTTCAGACCTCAAGTACGAGACAGTTAAGGACCTCGACCAAACCTTCGAGATTTACGTCGATGGCGGTCGCGTCGTTTCATTTAAAGTACCTTCATCCATTACCAATAATCAAGAAAACTTACTAAAGGGTCTGATCAGTGCTCTGCAGGTAGATGTATCTACTCTCGGTCATGTGGACGACTTCCCTAACAGCTTCGACAAGGAGTCTTTCCAAGGTCTCTTTAAAAAGTGGGAGACTGATGTAACTGGTTACTGCAACACCCTGTACTCCGTGTCACCTGCGTCTGCTGAATGGCGTCGTGAATTCCCTGAATTTGCCTCAGAAGAGTACCCAGTTGAAATCGTTAAGAGCAAGAACTATGATTCTTGCAAAAATCGTGTAGGACAGAAGAAAGATTTCATCGACTACACTACTGAAGCCCGTTTCTTCGTTGGCAAACAAGGTACTATTTACATGTCGCAGGTCTTGAGTTCCGTGTCTGCGAGCCCCCTAATTACTGGTGAACAAAAGGCTGAAGTTACCAGTTATGTACAGTTTAACTTGAAATCAATTGAGGAAGATAATGGCACTGAATGGCAGAAAGCTAAGGAGTATCGCTCGGTTGACTCCCTCCAGTTTGTTATAGACCAGACATTTACTGCTTTTACTTATGGTGATGAACAGAATGTTGCTAAGGCCCAGAAAATTCTTCAAGAGATCACACCTTTATTGCAAGATCCCAACACTCTGCCCAAAAGTGACTTTTTACTTAAATTCCAACTCTTAGCGCTAATTCTTCGGTCTTTGAACTTGGAGCAATTCAATCAATTGAGTAGCAGTATCGATATTGCCAAGTCTTCAAAGAATGCAGCTAAATATGGAATGTGGATAATTTACCGCGACGCTGTCGCTGAGGCTGGAACTCCTCAGGCCTTCGCACAAATCAAATCTTGGGTCTCGAGTAAAAAGATTGAAGGTCAAGAGGCAGCACAAGTGATCACTGCGTTCGGTGCTGCGCTCGCTCATCCCCAAAAGGCACTTTTGGTTGATTTCTTCAATTTCACTACGAGCCCTGAAGTTACTGAGCAGAGAGCTATCAGCAATTCTGCTTTCTTGGCTATCACCAAGCTACTTCGTTATGCTGGTCAGGATGAATTTGTTATTAAAACAGTTATCCCATATTTCTCTGAACAGTTGAAAATAGCCGTAAGAAATAGTCAGACTAGTAAGGCTCAAGTTTTCGTCAGAGTTCTCGGCAATTTGGCTTATCCACAAATCTTAGAAGTATTTGCCCCTTATATGGAAGGAAAAGTTCCAGTAAGCAAGTACCTTCGAATCCAATTAGTGACAAGTTTAAAAACATTAGCTAACTTAAGAGACCCATATACCCGCGCTGCACTGTTCAGTATCTTGAAGAACACCGCCGAGCCTTACGAAGTTAGAGTGGCAGCTGCTCTAAACATCTTCTTGTCATTCCCTACTGCTGAGATGTTCCAAGTACTGGCACATATTACCAATGATGATCCTAGCATTCAGGTCCGTTCTGTAGTAGCTAGTGGCATTACTTTCGCTGCTGCATTAAAAGACCCACAATTTGCTGTACTGTAAGTAATTCTTCGCTGTATTTTAAAATGAATATCTTTTAGAATATAGATTTCGAAAATGTATTAACATAATTATTTTTTCGAATTACAGTGCCGAGAGAGCCCAGGCCGTTTTGGATATAGTAACAAAAGTGAAATATGGATACCGCTATTCGACTGACAGTATCATCGACGGTTACACCGATGAAGATGAATTTAGTTTCATCAGAGAACTGTCTTACATCGGCAGTAAGGACAATATTCTTCCTACATATCATAGATCCGCTTTGAGATTTAAAAACACCGATTTGAATGACGAAAGACAGGTTAGTGTCGGCTACTGCTTTTTTTTGCATAAATTGATTTATTTAATTGTTGGTGAACATTTTATACTAGATCCTCGAAACCGAAGAAAAAAATATTGAAATTGCTTGTGGCATCACAACTGCATTACTTGCTGTTTAACACCAATGTAGATTTTATCTCCAAAGTAGATTACAGTTTTTGCATTTAGACTAATTTTTCTTATTTATTCAGTCTGAAAAAATTGTTGTACTGTCATTATTTTTTGTTTTTTTTATTATTTAATTTATAATTTGTGGTAACGTTATCTATTTACAGGTAACCCTGTCTGTCTCCGACGTCCAAGACTTGATAGCCTACTTTGTAGATAAGTTTTTGGAAGGCAAGAAAGTAGACGTAGACTTTAAGTTCTCTGCCAAACAGATTGTTGAAGCACTAAAGATCAAACGTGCATCTAAAGAACCTTTGGAAGGTGCTCTCTTCCTTGAGAATTCGGGCCAGCAGAAGCTTGTCACATTTAGTGAAGATGAACTCAGCGAATTTGTTGCTAATCTAATCATTAACTTAGAAGACAATCTTGCATCCGGTTACGACTTCCAGTACACTAAAATATTGACAACTAAGAAAGAAACAATCCTTTTGCCACTAGCAAGCGGTGTACCCTTCATGTTCTCATACAGCCAGCCCTTCGCCATCATCGCTAAGATACAAACTAAAATGTTATTGGATAAGGCTAGTAAAACTGCAGAAAATAGAGTTCTTGAAACTAAAGTTGACATCACAGTCGCAAGGAACTATGATGGTTCTGTGGGTTATGTAGACACTATCAAAGAAACGTTGGTTGTTGCTGGTGTCATTAACAGACTTCAAGTACATTTGCCAGCTAAAATAAGCACCACATTTGATATTCATGGTTATTTGAAACTTAAATTTGAGCCGCTACAGACTGAAAAAGATGTAAAGCTGTTCCACTACAGTGTATGGCCTTACAATGCTAAACATATAAAGGATCTAATTACCTACGATCTTGAGGTTATCAAGCGCCCGAAAATAGTTCGTCAACTTAAAGAGACAGTTGGCCAGTGGACTAACATGTTTTACCAGCTCAAGGGATACACTTACTCTTCTGACTTTGCTGATTTTAAACTGTTCACTGCCGATCTACTAACCAACATTGGAAATTTGTTCTACCAGAAGGACATTGCATTCACTGAGTTCGAGTCGACATATCTTAACAAAGAATCAACCACTAAGTCCGTAACTTTCTCTGTATATTGTGGTAAGTTATTCCTGTCGCCTGCAGCTCCGCCCGGTTAATTCTGCTCATGTAAAATTGTGGAAATATGATATTTTCCTGTGGTTATATATTTTTCAATATATATTATATAACGTACAAGTAAAGTAAGTTGTCGTCATAGCTCACCGAATCGCACCGAATCACTGCTCAGTTTCTATTGGCCGTAGCCGAATGTTATATAAATTATAATCTTCATCGATAAATGGGCTATCCAACGCTAAAAGAAGTTTTCAAATCGGCCTAGTGAGATCCTAGCTTTCCACCAAACAAACGAACAAACTCTACAGCTTTTTAATATTGTGGATAGATAACAGATAATTAATTTTATTATTAATACCGAACAATACTCCAATTATGTTTTTTTACAGGTGCTTTGTTCAATCAGAACAACGAAGGAAATTTGGGAAGAGCCGCCTTACCGAAGAACAAGGACGCTGACAGTGTAGCACGTCGTGAAGAACTGGTCAAAAAAGTTACAACCGGTATTAAATCTGCTGAAGTCAGAATATTGGACTTGAGCGCTAAATTTGACGCTGTAAAGAAAATCGAATACTCGTTTACTTCAGCAATCGCATACAGTTATATTGATCCCAAGTTCCAGGCTGGTTTCTTCGCCCACGGTACTGAAGAAGAATTCAGTGCTTTAATTCAAGTAGACAAAAGAGATACTAAAATCGTTCCTTTAAACTTTGAGGAAGCGCTAAAAAACAAAATCAATATAGGTTATGTCATAGACGTTGTGCGTCACACCAACACAAGTGTCCGTGTCGAAGGTCACGGTACACGTTCTGACGAATACACTGAGGAGCTTAGGAATGACCCCAAAGCTAAGAGCTGCCTTCAAGACGTAAGCAAGAAGAACTTCTATCAAGAAGATTGCTACAAACTGATCATCAAAGCCCACGCTCCTGATCTATTCAAGTTGAACATGAAATTAGAAAACTTCGGACATACAGACTGGGCTCTGTCTAATAGAATTTTCGTTTACTTCAAGAACCAATACTTGGAACCAGTATATTCAATACCATTAAAAACATATGAAGAGAATAGTGTTGGAATTGGAGTGAAGGCAGATTATTACAAAAATTATGTGCAGTACACATTCGCTTCCAAATACGGTGAAAGCGCTTTAAGGAGTCAAGGCATTGGATACTACCCGTACGCTTGGGCTGTCTATGGACCTATTACGTCATACGAACGCATCCGTAATTGGTTTACCGGCCACCAAGCCTGGCGTAAGTAGATAGAGAAATTATAGTAAATTCCATAATCATTACTTCTTCCAAATGCTTAATTTTTTTTCATTTTCACCCATAAATGTCTTACTGCTGGGTACGGATCTTCTCAAAAGAATATGGAGGGAATTAAGCCTACTATACCAAGCTGGCCAAACGAGTTGGTATAGTGTTTGTTACGAATTTTCCTTTTTCTTGCAGTGCTCTTATCTGCTTAAGGTTGCTCCCTTAGTCGCCTTTTACATCACCCACGGGTTGAGTGGGGTAGTGACATTCTTTTCCCCAAGTAAAAAAAAAAAAAAAAAAAAAAAAGGGTAGTGACATTCTGTATTCCTAATCCGTAACTACACCGATAGTCTTTACATATAGTTGAATGTTTTCAGCGTACTGTGCTATTGATGACAGCAAGGTGAGGACACTAAGTGGACGCAGCTACGCTTACAGTCTAACCAGCTCCTGGCATTTAGTGATGCTGAACGAGGCTGATAATATAGCAGACTGGAACGATCTGGTCATTCTTGCTAGAAGGCCCAGCGCTAACCAAGAGGAAGTCTACGTGTCTTACAAGTAAATACAATTGAAAGCCTTTTATTTTAATAGAAATACTAATAATGAGTTAAATAATGATTGAATATTTATAAAATCATTTCATAAATAACGTTTTTTGGATTACTTTCAACATGATACTTTATTGTATTGTGTTAGTACATTACAAAATTATAGTTTTAATGTCGATATTAAACTTAACTAAATATTTTTTTCCTCACAACAGAAGCAAAGAAGGGAAGTACCTAGAACTTGAGATCAAACCTGATAGCGTTAAAGTCAACACCAATAGTGTGAAGACCCTCGAAGGTCCCCTTACGCTGTACTATGATGAAGATACGAAAATTCCACTCCTCGAGTACTACACCCTCGCTGAAGGCATTCAAGTGTTCAACATCCGTAACGGCGCCTACCGTATCGTATATGACAAGCAAAGACTAGTTATCTTCACTGACGAAAACCGTAGCACCACTCGAGGCGTTTGTGGACAAAGTACTGGTGAAGTTGGCGATGACTACTTGACTCCTTTCGGCCTAGTGGATCAGCCTGCGCTTTATGGAGCTTCCTTTACCTTAGAGGGTGAATACAGCGACGCTAAGACCGCGGAGCTGAAGAAAGAAGCCAAGGCCAAAGCTTACCAGAGCGTTCCCAAATACACCAAGATTCTCCATTCTGATGCTGAATGGAGCAAAGTATTTAACAAATCTATCAAATCATGAAACAAGTGACGAACAATAAATTCATAGAAGAAGCAATAAAAAAAAATCTGTAAAATAGTTACAAGTTTCTTTTTTGTTTGGTACTATAACATTTGTGTGTATTCAGCTTGGCAAAAAGAGAATAAAATAATGAGAATGCTGCAGTGGACGGCATTCGTATGGTAGCTCGTCAACAATCCATGTAGCCCCGTCAAGTAATCTAGTTAGAACTTAAATGTAGTTGCTTGTGATTCATATAAATAACTATCATTTACCTGCCGCAACAGTGATTCTTTGGTTGACATTGCTTATATACAAAAGTTAATTAACTTTCTACGTATTTTTAGCAGTAATTAATAGAATGTAGATAACAAAAATAAATAAAATTTTAAAATACGAAGTGTCATTTTAATCAAAGAAATGATTTGATTTTAACGATGTTGCCAGTCGGAAAAAAATAGTTCTGTTTCATGTTGCCGAGCTAAATGTTAGCATGAATTCTGTAGAAAAATCACAATGGTCTGTGATGGCCGATTATAAAAGGACTATTAATAATAGTAAATAAATACCAATGCAAAATTGATGAAGCAGTTTTATTCCACCAAATTACAATATCTGCAACCATCCCTAATTTCTAATTCCACTAAATTACAATATCTACAACCAACCCTAATTTCTATATTGAATCTAAGTTTGTGTGAGAGACAAGGCTTGAAACTGGAAGACTTTCTCAGTAGAAGAACAGTTCTGAACAACAATACCGGGGTTTACTATGAATCTCGACATACGAATATTCAGTTTTGTTGTCACTGTCAAATGTTTGAAAGTGACAGCGACCATATATAAATTTCCTTACATTTGACAAATCAAAACCAGACATTCGATTGTCGAGATTCATAGTAAGCCTGGTGACAAACCTGTATGTATTAATTAATTACTGACTGGCCTGTTGGTCTAGTGGTTAGTTTACATACCTATGATATTTCACATAAAAGTTATTTGCTAAAAACTATAAACCAGGCGTTTAGTGACTATTCCAAAGATAAATTTTGAGACACCGTTTTGTACGTATTTTTAGTTTTGATTGAGGATTTGGGGGTACTAGTTCAATATAGAATTGTTATAGATTTATTTGATACTAAATATTATCTTATACTATGTATAGTAATATATATATCGTGGTGATTTCGCCGGAAAGGATACTCTGCAACGCAATCACTTTATTAAAAGTACGTTAAAAATTAAAGTTAGCAACGAAACTAGGTATATAGATTTTTTTATAATAGGACTAGAATTTTATAGATACTCCATAGAATTTTCTATGTAACTTATACTCATTAAAGTAAATGTGGTTCCGCCAAGAAGCATGACCTACCAAATCTACTATTTTGTTCCTAAATCAACTCACTGAAGATATTGACTGGCCTGTTGGTCTAGTGATTAGTGACCCTGACTGCTAAGCCGGAGGTCGTGGGTTTGATCCACCCTGGACAAATCTTTGTATGATGAGCATAAAGGTTTGTTCTGTGTCATGTATATAAGTAGTATATCAGTTGTTTAGTACCCATAACACAAGCAAATATAATTGCTTAATTTGGGTCTAGATGGCACTGTGTGAATGTGGTAATATACCTATTATTATTGTCTCTTTTCTCACGGCTATACTTGTCTCTAAGGTGAGAAGTATACCCGGTCCTTCTGGAAGGCTTACGCGGGGACACAGGTACAACACGCAGAGGTCCTTAAAGAATTTTAATTTAGAATGGGATGAGACACTTACCGCCGCCATATCACAACTGCACTTTATAGTACAGCTATGATCTGTCACCGGTAGGTGTAGAGCTATTGCATGATATTATGGAGTTAAATAAAGTTGGGCTATGGGTTTGGGTGTTTGCTGGAATGGTGATATCTATTATTGTTATTATTATTATATTGAAATAATACTGAAAAATGTAGTGTACCCTGTACAGTTATAATTATACTTACTTTCATACGCAGCCCGTATGAATGTAAGTACCTCTAAAATAAAATAAAATATCGACCTTACAATAAAATAACTGATATAGATTTCTAAGTTAATCAGCAAAAATAAGATAACTTACATGAGCTATACTAAATGAAAAACGGAACAAGTACTTCTGAAGTTCAGAGAATAATACATCTTAAGTGATGTGCCTTATGTGCGTTTTTCTGTGACCAGATTAATGTAAATGCGTCGTTCTTTCTTAGCAAGGCAGTATATGTCTTATCATATAATAATACACATATTACGTAGGCACAATTTGCACAGCGTGGGGCACTCTCACACTAGCCTGCAGTTCACCTACAAGCAGCGAAATAATCAGACTTAAATATGAACGGAATCAAAATACACTTTAAAAAATACCCCTGCCGCATATTTTGACATTCGTAAAGGGCATTATCATACAATTTCTGACTTTCAAAAAAAAATCTGACTAGCCTGTTGGGCTAGTGGTTAGTGACCCTGACTGCTAAGCCGGAGGTCGTGGGTTCGATCCCCACCCAGGACAAATCTTTGTGTGATGAGCATAAAGGTTTGTTCTGTGTCTGGGTGTAATTTATCTATAATATGTATGTATTTACAAAAAAAAAATATATTTAAGTAGTATATCAGTTGCTTAGTACCCATAACACAAGCAAATATAATTGCTTACTTTGGGACTAGATGGCGCTGTGTGAATGTGGTAGAATATTATATTATATTATTATTTATCTATTTAGGAAGAAGTCGCAAAAGCAGTAAAAATCGATATAAAATACAGAATGACGAAGCGTTCAATTGTTTTAAATATTATACAATAGACATTATCGATAACATTGATGCATACGACATTTAAAATATTTTTATCAGTTGAGGTTAGAGGTCAGTTTAAATATGCCTAATCGACGGAGTATAAATTTTGTGGGAGTACGTAACACATGTTCTATTAACATAATTTCCGAACATATATCACCAGTTTCTGACCACATGGAACCATGGAGTTATTAGTGCTAACGGCGATTATCAGTGAGTAAAGCGTTTGTGTCGGAAAAGTAAAAAGTTTGCCTTATTTTCATATAAACTGTTATATTTTAAAAGATCGTTTTGTATTCGTATGTTTATTTAATACTTCAGTGACACTATGTGGATCGATTAAACAAATAAATTTGTTTAAATATTTTAATTCAGTGCTTGTACATGTTGGCTCACGGGGGCAGAAAAGAGCGCTGTTACAAAATATTAAACGTATGACATAGTATGCAAGTGTTCACGTATAAAATGAAAGTGAAGGTAGCTAGTGGCTATCTGTTGATACTTCGCAAGTGCGGGACGGCCGTCACTTCACTGGTGAGCCTAAGTGAACAACACTACACAAGTACACAAAGCCAATTTTTCGGAGGTCTATGTGTTAATGTATTTGTTCCTTTGTGCTCTAGAGACGTGGGCCTGTTTTTTAGATTCTTACGTCCCTTCATTCTTGTCCTAGCCGCGCGTGTCTCTAAAGTGACACACCAGAATACATTAAAACAATTTTATTCCGTTATATTAGGATTTAAAAAAGTGTAATATAAAAGAACGCGTAAACGGTCGCCATAACTTTTTTTTATATCCTAATAATTTTATCGTAAACGGAACGGAACCCAAATTTCATGACTTACCGGCAAACTTAGCTCAGCGGCCTATGTTGTCAGAAAAGTAAGACAACTCTGATGTAAAAACCGTCAGATATTTTAGTTATTAGCACAGATACTTACATGTACTAAAAGCTGCAATTTTTAATTTGTTTTCAGCTGTCATCTCGACTCCAATTACTGGACTCCAGAGCGAAGTCAATAAAGTGTACTACTATGACGTGGAGTCGTACACTTGGACCAAGTTTGAGAAAAGCGTCAATAATGGCAATGTCTTTAAAGCGCAGTTGATTATTCGACCCATAACTCCAGAGAGATTGCTAGCTAAGCTTCACAAACCCTATTATGCTCAAATTCAGGCTCAACTTACCAAAGATTTGCCTCCGGACCTTACATTTCAACCAATAGAAAACATCACCGAACCTTTCGAAATTTTTAACTATAGTGGTGGCCTCTCTCTCAGCCTACCGCCTCTATCAGTTACACACCAAAATTTGATTAAGGGTGTAATTAGTGCCCTTCAAGTAACGTCCTATTCCCCCAACCAGTATGGCTATTTCAAGAGAATGGAGGCTGACGTCACTGGTGAATGCGAAACTTTGTATTCAGTATCACCTATGTCTTCAGAGTGGCGCCGCGAGTTGTCCAATTTCACTTTAGATGAGGATCCTTTCGAAATAATTAAGGTAAAAAATTACGGTTCCTGTAAAAATCGTCTCGCTTACTATTACGGAGTGCCAGAAGGTGCTGTTTGGAAAGGACTCGCTTCTGATAATGAAGAAAACCAGTTCATCGAGCACACATGTGAGACCCGTATTATTGCTGGCCTTCAAGGCACATTATATAAGTCTGAAGTTAAGAGCTCCGTTTTAGTCAACCCTCTGATTTTCGGGAAACAGAAAGCAGAAGTATATAGTACTGTCACACTTAACTTGAATGCTGTTGAAGTTGATAACAATAATATGTTTGAATTGGGTCCATCTAAACGTATGGAATACTCTCTACTGTATACTATGACTCCCCCTATGTCATTGTGGTCAAATGAACAAAATGTTATAAAAGCCCAACAATTGCTTCAAGAAATCACTCCCATGTTGCAGACTCCTAACGACATGCACAAAACAGACTTTCTCTCAAAGTTCAACATCCTTATTCATTTTGTAGCATCTATGACTCTTGAACAACTAGAAGAGATGACTGGCAGCCTTCAAATCGCTAAGAATTCAGATTACGCCACTAAAAATGACAATAATATGTGGATAATCTACCGTGATGCTGTTGGGCATGCAGGCACGATAAACGCTTTCTATCATATTAAATCCTGGATTCAGAACAAAACCATTGAGGGTTGGGAAGCAGTGGCGATTATAGCTGTACTACCTAGTGTTATGCGTCACAATACTGATGAATTCATAATCGATTTTTTTAACTTCGCTTTGAGCCTTGAAGTAAAGGAACAAAGATTCCTTCATTCTTCTGCACTCCTGGCTGCCACAAAAATAATACGCTTACAAAAAGACAACAATTTCATAGTTGACACAGTAATAACTCGTCTTGCTGAAGAATTAAAACAAGCCATCGAGATCAGTGACAGCCACCAAACTCAGGTTTACGTAAAAGTACTTGGCAATCTGGGCCACCCTGGAATATTGAAAGTATTTGCTCCTTACCTCAAAGGATCTATCACAGTCTCGAAGTATCTACGCACTCAGATGATAACTAACCTTAAAACTTTGGCTAACCTGAAGGACAAAGATGTCCGTATTCTACTTTTCAGCATCTTAAAAAACACTGCTGAGCCCTACGAAGTAAGAGTGGCAGCTGCTCTGAACATTTTCCTGTCATTCCCGTCAGCTGAAATGTTTCAAGTGATGGCTCGTATGACTAATGACGATCCCAGCACTCAGGTCCGCGCTGTGCTTGCAAATAGTATCACATTTACCTCTAAACTGAAAAACGCCAAGTTTACAAAGCTGTAAGTGTCTCTTATTATAAAATTGTATCTTTAAACAAATTGATTAAGTCGATGTAGCTAAAATTAAACAAATAATATACTCAATAAATTTCTTTTCAGTGCTAATAATGCCCAAGCTGTTATGCATATCGTCACGAAGAATGAATATGGATATCGTTACTCAGCCAATATTATGACAGATGGAAACATTGTGGATGATGAAGTTAGCTTCTTCGGGGAACTTTCATACATCGCAAGTGAGGACAACATTAGGCCTAAATATCTAAGGTCTGTAATGAAGACCACAAACATTGGATTAAGAGAAGAAATTCAGGTCAGTTTTGTTATAACTTTCAAATATATCACGCTCAAGTTATATTATTTTAATACTTATAGATTTTTATTGAATCACTAACTTTAACATTTCAATATAAAACTATCTACCTGATTATTATGAAACAAGAGTCACAAAAGCTTGCAGCTAAAACGTTGGCTAAACGTTTTAAAACTGGGTAAAAAGGGGATACTGTTCTACTTTGTTCCCTATATTTTTAGGATTCTGATGAATGGGTTAGGAAAAACCTAGAAAAACAGTAGGGTCCTCTTCGAGACCTAGCTCAAAGACTCTCAGTATCTACTACAAAGATATAATTTTGTATTTATTCGTAATTAGTAGACTTTATTTTATCAGTTTGCTGGTTAATAGAACCAGCAAACTGATAAAATAAAATCTCAAGTGAGAATCATACTAAGAGTATTAGAACTTTGTTAGGTTATGGTAATATGCAACCACGAAACCCTACATTGATCCCACACGCGCTTAGGTGTCTTTTTCTGTTATTTTATTAAACGTATGGATGTCATAAAAACTTTCTCTTGTTTTCAGTTAACTCTGGCTGTCTCCGATATACAACAGTTTATGGATTATCAATCTGGTTACTCAGACAGGTATAATGACCCTGACCCAATTGAAGATGATTTCAAGTACTCTGCTAAAAAGATTGCAGATATCTTGAATGTCAAACATGAACCTGATGAATCACTTGAAGCAGCCTTCTTTGCAGAAATTTTGAACCAGCAATATCTGATCACTATTAATGAATCCGACATCGATGCCTACAAATCTGACATGAATTCATATTTTGGCCGATCTATTTTTGGTGTTGAAACTTCCTATACCAAAATGTTGTCGCAAAAACAAATACTTGTAACCTTTCCCCTTGCTATGGGTGTACCTTTTATATTTGAATACAGTGAGCCTGTAGTCTTCACTACTACAATTGACACGAATATTAAAATATTTAGCCAGATGCTCAATAACAATATTCGGTTCACCTATGCGAGAAATATGGATGGTCGAGTCGGTTTCATTGATACCCTAGGAGATATTATCGCAATAACCGGAGTGGTCAATAAACTACAGTTTAATATCCCGTTTCTCTTAAAGTCGCCATTAACGCCTAGAGACTTTGAAATGACTATACATGCTGATGAAGAAAACGTAAATTTAATACACTTCAGTGTGTGGCCCTACACTAGTTTACAGAAAAAAGATTCCTTGAAGACTATCTTTGAACAATCTACAACTAAGTTTATTGAACGGCAACGCAAAGTTGTATCTACTGACCTCAAATTTGGTGAGCAAACAGGCTTTGCTTTGGAGCTGAAAGGGTACTCTTACTCCTCAGATTATAAAAACATCTTTAACCTGGTAGGTACTGATATCTTAAGTAGTGCCGTCAATTTTTTGTACCAGAAAGATGTGGCTCTGACAAAGTTTGACCTAAATTATATCGCTAAGGACTCAAAGAATAAAGTTATCTCTATCTCGGCATTCTCGGGTGAGTTTAATTTAAAAATATCTTTAACATTATATTTTATTTTAGTTGAGATGAATTAAATTTTATTTATATTTGGGTTTTTTTTCCAGAACAATTGAACAATCAAAATATTATAAGTCAAATAGTACCAGAACTGAACCAAACCTATATAGAACAGATGACGCTGGACACCACGATCCGCCTTCAAGAAATAATAAATCAAGCTGCAGAGGGACTTAGTGCCGCTAATGTTTTTGCAGGCGACTTGTGTGTTTCATTTGAGGGACGAGAGAATGTAGTATACATTATAACTGGGGCTTGGGCTGGCAGTAGTATTAACAACACAGACCGTATCGCTGTATTACTGAAACTCAATAATGGACAATCAATCAACGCTATATCCACAACAAGAAATGGAAGAATTATTCTTACTAACTACGAAGAAGCTTTTAACAGCATAATTATGAACATTCATGACGCTCACATTCAGTTCGAAAATGGTGCAAGGATTAATCTTCTAGCATACTGCAAGAGAACAGGAAATTATGCTGAAAGATTATCCGAAGACCCTAAAGCAAAAAAGTGCTTAAAAGATATGGCTACTGGCAACGTATACCAAATGGATTGTTATAAGATGTTAATGAAATCTCAGGCTCCCGACGTCTGTAAAGGTTCAGTGAACTACAGCAACGTATCCCTAGATCATTTGCGACCTATTTTTGATATTTTTCCCACTTTTAATCCACTTCAGATTGATGTAGATGGCACATTACAGTTTGAAATTCAGCGATTTTTCTACGACGCATACGAAAACTATCAGCTTACCACCAAGCAGGGAAGGTTTAATTTGAATGGAGTGGCGAGCATCGGCTTCTCACCTGACCTGTTTGCGTCTTTCGAGCCCGTGTTCCGCCACGAACGTGCACTGAACTTGTTTACCGGATACCAGTATCTACGTGAGTAAAGCTGCATTTATATCGACAGACATATAACGTTTCAGACGCGTGCCGTATAAGACAAAAAAATAATCTCCTATATAGTTTGTAATAACCCATTTATATTTAATTTTTTCGTAACACAAGCACAGTCGCGGACCGACAAGCGTGGTCCGACCAACGAATGTTTGTTCTTCGTTGTTCCAAATACAATGTGTCTCTCCTATTTATTCATAAGATATCGAAAGAAGTAACTCGGGTATATTAAAAGACGATACACTGGTTAAAAGCTGGTACTTAACAGCACCTAGGTTAATATTCTCCTCTTATGAAGAGAGACACGGAAGGAGAGACCGGTGAAATATGAGGTTGTTTATGATTGATAATATTATTTACTTTTAAACTTTTGCGTTGCATGATAATATTTCTTGATTTAAAACGGGAATTTACGCGATTATGATTTAGGTATTGTGTAGAGTGTAGTTTAGGGTAAGCTGACAGCTTGTGACCACGGCCGTTGTAACCTGGTCGAAACGTTAAGCACCATAAGGTATGTAAATACCTAAATCATAAACGCGTGAATTCCCTTTTTAAATCAATAGATTGATAATATTGTTAATTATAGTGTTAAAAGTATGATTGATCTGTAAACAGCTTACTGCGCTGTGGATGGAAGCAAGGTGTGGACATTCAGTGGACGCAGCTACAACTACTCTCTCACTAGCTCCTGGCATGTCGTGATGCTGGACGAGTCCTGCGAACTGGGCAAGAACGACCTTGTCATTCTTATGAGACGACCTACGCTCACAGAAGCAGAAGTCTACATTTCGTTTAAGTATGACAATTTTTTTAAAATAAATCTATACATATGAAATTCAAAATCCTGACTGACTAATTGACACTCAAAACCACTGGACCTAGAGACGAGATATTTGGAGGGTGTACAAACACTTTCAAACAACAAGGTCTATGAAAACAGGTCCAATAATTTCTTCTGTGAAGCTTTTTTATTATATTTAGTAGGCAAACGCACAAGCGGGTGATTGTTATAAGTGATTCTGCGCTGTCCAGCGGCATTTACAGATACGTGACCGTCCTTTTAATAAGAATTATGTTTATTTTTTGAAGTTCTTTAAATCATACTTAACTACCATCTTATGAACCTGGTTCCACAGAGCTGCCGATCTAGGCAAGAAGTTCCTTAAAGATCACACTGCAGTTGACCACCATTCGTCAATTTGAACCAGTCTCTTCTTGTAACACAACTTCTTTTATATCTCCACAGGACCAAAAGTCGTTTGACTCTGGAGATGGAAATAACACCAACAGATATTAAAGTGAAGACCAACGTTATGAAGACTTCTGACAACCCAGTTCAATACAAGGATAGTTTTGACAATATTATGCTGCTAGAATACTATACTAATGTTGATGATGGCGTTAAGATCATTAAAATAAATAATGCAGCTCTTCGTTTACTATATGATGGACGGAGACTGATTGTGTTTACAAACCAACACCGCCGAACTACCAGAGGTATCTGCGGGCAAAGCACCACGCAGCTTAATGATGACTATAAGACTCCATATGGAATCGTCGACCATCCACAACAATACGGTGCTTCCTTTTCCTTGGAAGATGAACTCGGCGATCCCTATACTGTAGAACTGAAGAGACAAGCTAAACTGGCGGCTTACCAACCTGTGACAAAATTCACTAATATCTTTCTACCGAGTGATGATTTAAGAACAGCTGATGTCCAACAAGGGAATGTGGAAAATATACACGTTGAGTGAATTGAATTTAGATTTGCAAGACAACTTGAATGTAGGTATATTAATTATACAGGGTTGAATTTTGTAATGCCACCTGGAGGGAAAGTACTCTTAATATTAGAGGTAGACAATTTTACTAAAAGGAAACATACCTTTATTTTTAAAAAGAAACAGAACTGCATTTAACTTCCGGAAATTTACTTGCCATACCCAGGAATCGATCGAACTAGTTAAAATGCCAAAAAAAGCACCGTGTACTTTTATGGCGTTAAAAAAGATGCGAATTACTCACACCTACTTGTGAGGCACTAGAATTACCACGTAAGTAACGTAAGTGAGAATTTTATAGTTGTGTTCTTATTTAATTAACCATGTTTGTTAGTAAGATTCGATCTATATGGTTGAACCTATCGATCAATGCCATAAAAGTACAGCAAGTAATTTTTTTGAATTTTAACTGGTTCTATTCCCGGGTGTGGCAAGCGAATTTTCGAAAAATTTTGAATGCAGTTTTGTTTCTTTTTAAAAATATAGTAATGTTTCCTTTGAG
Organism: Laspeyria flexula; assembly: GCA_905147015.1. Taxonomy (NCBI): domain Eukaryota; kingdom Metazoa; phylum Arthropoda; class Insecta; order Lepidoptera; family Erebidae; genus Laspeyria; species Laspeyria flexula. The sequence continues at coordinate 3,023,626 of LR989974.1, forward strand.
AACAATTGTCTATCTCTAATATTAAGAGTACTTTCGCTCCAGGTGGCATTACAAAATTCCACCCTATATATTGTAATTTTTAACGTGATAGTGTAGGTACCTATTTATTAATATTACCAACAGTCTTCTGCGAGGTCTAAGTAGATCCTCAGATGAATAGACGTCACGGCATATTCAGAATATCGATATGTGACTAACTGCCGTACTCAGGGCCAGATTCACAGTCGTGACTTTACAACAAAGGCGACTTCCCAAAGTATACTTTGCACGCCGAAGTTTAGTTTACGTTTTTTGAAATTCATAGACAGTTACTTGACTTTTCTAGGCAAAGTATGAACCCAAAGTAAAGCACGTGCAGACACAGAAATTGTTACGTTTACATGTCCATAGATAAAACAACAACGTCATACGTCAAATCACGATATGAAAGGAACGTATAACCCGATTAAAATAAAATATCGTTTGATTTGTAGAAAAACATTGATAAGGTAAAGGTCTACAATAATTGTCCGTATTTTAATGCAAAGCATACTTTGCGGCCAAAGTCGCCAATATCGTCAGCTTCGCCTTTACTAAGCAAAGTATCGTTTCGGATAGTAAAGTTAGGGTTTGACAGCACTGTAAAACATAATTTGGGTTGAAAGTTGAACTTTCCCTCAAAGTAAAGTCAAAGTACGGTCTGTGAATCTCGCCCTCAGAGACGTTACTTAACTAGTAAAAACGTGTAGTACTTAAATCGATACGCCTAAAGACGATTATTCAACGACAAAATTGTGTTAATGACAGATTACTGCTAATTGACGTCTCTGAGTTTGGCAGTAAAATTGAATTTGTTTGTGTATGAATGAAGTAAGAACCTAAGTTATACAATAAAATGGTTAAAGTTTTATTATTTATTTCCTTCAAAAAGTTAAAGATAGAATATTACACTAATCTACATTCACAGTATTATTAGTAGAAAATATTTGTTTAGTAAGTATATTTTTACTTTTGTTTCTAACGAATAAACTCCAAAACAATTGGATCGATCGATCGAAAAAACCCAATGATATTGTATGTTAAAAAATGTGTACAATATCATTGAAAAAACCCTTTCACAATACTAAGACCGTATACTAACTATATTAACAATAAGAACCGTAATTAAGCCATAATAATATATACGCAATTTTTAATCGAATTCAATGTGATTTTTCTTTAATTTTTTTAATTATGTATGAAAAAAATATTCGTTGAAGTTCTAAGAAGGTTCTTTTGGTAAAACGATATAAAAAAAAACTTTTACGAACCACGGGCAACAGCTAATGTAATTCAATTAGAAGTCGCGCGGGCTTCGCTCTCCGCCTTCTTTATTTGGCTACTGCTGAGTCCTATTGACCGTAGCGTGATATTATATAGCCTATAACCTTCCTCGATAAATGGGCTATCCAACAAGCTTTTGCCCGTGACTTCGTCCGCGTAGATTTCGATATTACATAGATATTTGTTTTAAGTGCAATTGCCACTACAGTAGTTGAATTTCATTTTTTCCCACTACAGGAGTTAAATTTAATATATTTTCGTAATCAGCGTCCCTGAAAACCTTGAAAACGACATCCATATCAATTTCTAATAATTTTCACACCTATTTCATCCCTTAGGGTAAGTTTTTCAAACACCAAAAACAACCCATCAACTCACTTCTTAACTAAAGTTCACGAATAACTTGGAAAACAAAAAACTGTTTATTTAATATTTCACCCCCTGAACCCATCCCTATCAAAAATATTAAAAACAACATTTTAAATTCCTATCCCAGTACCCCAAAACAAATTTTCAAATCTTTAAGTTAAAAAACAAAGAAGTTTCATACAATCGTTTTTATCCCTTTTACCCCCTTAGGGGTTGAATTTTAAAAAACCCTTTCTTAGTACACCTCTAGACATTAGGACAAACACACCCTCCAAATTTCAAGTCGCAACGACCAGCGGTTTAGGCTGTGCGTTGTCTGTCAGTTAGTCAGTCAGGACTAAGCCTTTTATAATATGTATAGATATTATGTGTCCTATCCGTATTTTTTTAATACCACAATGACAATACGAATAGAGAAAGGAATGTTAAGCTGGTTTGGACATGTCGAGTGAATGAATGAAGGAAGAGTGACAAAACAAATATATGAGGCGAATGTGAAAGGAAACGTTGGAAGGGGAAGACCTAGAAGAACGTACCATGACCAAATAGGTGACGTTCTAAAGAAGGGACAGATCAGGAGTACCCTCAACCGGCGAAAATGCATGAAAAGACTGATGAATGTTGAAAAAGCCAAAGATGTATATCAGAATCGTAGCAAGTGGAAGGAAAAAAATAATGTATCATACTTTAACCCACTGAAAAGGATGGCTCGTCAATATAATGATTTGGCTAGAGACAATAATGCAGTTATTGATATATTTGATGATAACTTTAATAAATTCATGACAACATTGAAAGACATCCTCCATAAAGATTAATTTATAAAAAATTTTAACGTCAAGACAGTCTTCTAGATAATTTAATATATACATAGCACTAAGTAATATAAATAATATTGTCACTGTATGCACATATATTTACTTTGCAATCCAGCTCTGTATTCTTCTGTTTTTAATATTTTACTGTATTTACGATTGTAATGTGTTTTGTGCATCTTAAATAAAAAAAATAATAAATGATCTCTGTCTACCCCTCTGTTGGGAAAGAGGCGTGATCTATATGTAAATGTATGTATGTACAATACGCAGACAAGAAGCACTGTTTCATTGACTGGCCTGTTGGTCTAGTGGTTAGTGACCCTGACTGCTAAGCCGGAGGTCGTGGGTTCGATCCCCACCCAGGACAAATCTTTGTGTGATGAGCATAAAGGTTTGTTCTGCGTCTGGGTGTAATTTATCTATAATATGTATGTATTTACAAAAAAAAATGTATTTAAGTAGTATATCAGTTGTTTAGTACCCATAACACAAGCAAATATAATTGCTTACTTTGGGACTAGATGGCGCTGTGTAAATGTGATAGAATATTATTATTATTACTGTGAGAAATGGAAAATTATAAACAAACCCTATACTGACCCTTCTGGCCAGCGTGGTATAGTAGCCTAAATTCCTCCACAATCTTTGGAGAAGACCGGTGCCCAGCAGTGGGACGTTTATGGTTGTATGATGATGGTGATGATGTCAAACTGGCGTACGGCTTTCCTGCTGGTAAGGTATAGGACCTCCTATGGTATATATAGGTGCTCGTTATACCTATAACGAGCACCTTGCCAACCCTTCAAACACGTTTCCTCCTCAATAAGCTCTAAAGACTCATTTATTTTCATTTATTTCGTCCAAGAACAATTTTTACATTGGGTGTGAACAATAATACATTATAAAAAATAAAATAAAATGATAAAATAACATAAAATTACATATTGTGATGTCTAGGTACTAAATAAAATAATAACTACATGAAAAATAAATTAATTTAAGATGTCAAAAATGCAATGTCAATGTATATCATAATAAATTTTAAAGGTACATGTCATATTACAAATTAACTAACAGCATATTAAATGTCATTGATGGAATAATAACATTCTTTTAATAACTACTGCTTGAGTTTGTTTTGGAAATCTTTTTTATAAAATAGTGATTTTACTAGTATAGGCAATTTATTAAAAATCTTAACCGACTTGTAAAAAGCGCTATGTTTCACACACACGCTATGTTTTCGCCTTCTAGTGCTCTCCCTAAATTGTCTTGCTTCTTGACTTTCATACTCATGTATCACTAACCATCAAGAACGTGGTCTTCTGTAGAGTGGAGAAATTTCCCCAGGGAAGTGGGTCCGTGAAACAACCAACCTAGTGCTTGCTAGCTAAGAATCTCTAAACTAAACAAGCGATATAGCAATATGCGTGTTATCAACTGAGTTTTAAATGTCAATCTGTCGATAGCAAAGGTACATAAGGCAGTTCGAACTCTTAACCCTCAAGTTTGTTGCAGAGATTATATTAATTAGTTACATCAATGTAATGCATGTAAACTATGTCAATAATGTGGAACAGGACTTTGCATTTGTAGCCTTGCACCTTGGAGTAAGGATAAACATTAGACTCGTGTCTTAATGTCGCACTTACAGTGTAAAAAAGACATAAAGATGAGATTTCACTGGCTGGCAATTTTAGTCTTCTCACGAAATTAAGGTTCAAAATTGCATAATAGCGTTTTTTAACTTACAACTCCTCCAAATATGCACCGATATAAATAAAGAATTCATCATATCAGCCCAATAACGTCCACTGCTAAACATAGGTCTCACCAAATTTTCGCCACAGCGAGCAACTCCTACTAGTGACATTTTCAAACAGCGCCATCTGGCCAAAAGAAAGCTAATATACGCTTGTGTCATGCGATCTAGACAACACTGATAGTTTGATAGATATACTATTAATAAAATTATATAATATAATAATTTAAAAAATTAAATTACCCGACTGCAAAAAATCAACAAATAAGCAACGCACTAAAAAGACAGAAAAATTATAATAACTATTATTCATGATTTTATTTTAATACAGAACATTATATGTATATATTTGTATCTCCATTTGATTCCCTTTATTTTGATACGATATTAGATGTTTGGTTAAAAAAAAATTAACTACTTACAATTTGGCGGCAAAAAGATTTGTTTTTTTTAATTAATACCTATCTTAGGACACTTGGCTTTTTGATCTATGAATCTAACGACACCATAATTGTCAAAATCCATCCAGCCGTTTAGAAGAAACGAGGGAATAAATAAATTTTCAAACATACAAGATCCGCGTGAAAAACAATAGCTTTCCTGGCAGTCGGGTAAAAATAATGCCGCTGTAGTCTGTAAAACGGCCTGGAAAATAGTGACGTAAGTAACTCAGGCATGCGCAGTAAACATGGCATGGGTAAGGTCCAATTGAATTGAAAACGTGTAACAGTTCAACAAACTATTTGTTTATTATATGCAACAATGTATTAAAACGCACTCACGGCCATAATAAATTTTCTTGTTTACGTATTCATAATAATATTAATATAGAAGAGTTTTGTTTTGTGTTTGTGTAAGTTATTTATTTTGGCACTTTCATTTGCTAAAGGTAAGAAAAGAAAAAAACAAATGACGAACGAATTACCTATACAAAAAAATCATGAAATCAATTTGAATAAAAATCATAGATAAATTATTTCATGGACATTAAAAGGACTTTTCAGAAACATTTTTTACACCTTATTAGTCGGCTATTTACTTTACGTATAAAACTTGCTTTCTCTCTCTCATGTTCTCAAATAGATAATTATTAATATTGAATGTAGGTTTTTTTTTTTAAAAGACAACCCCCGCACTAGGGAACAAGCCCTGTGTCGCGAGGAGCTTTACAAACATGCAATTAACGGACACAAAGTACACCCAGACTGTGAGTTACACAAATATTTGTCTCGTGTGGGAATCACCCAGCACGGTAATGTAGTGGCGAGGCGACCACCTTAACATCTGTGCCACGGTGACAGTCATTACGAAACAGTAGGTATTACGAGAATTCTTAAAGCTAAAGTAAAAATCACAATAATATCACATCCGAGAGAGCTTACAATCAAGGAATATGATTTCATAGGTACACTAGGTATATAATATATTACAGTTGTAGTAGTTTTTAAATTTATTCGTTACATACAACGACTATACTGGACTGACGACCTAGTAAAGGTTGCGGGTGGCCGTTGGATGCGGGCGGCACAAAATCGCTCGCTGTGGCGGAAATTAGGTGAGGCCTATGTTCAACAGTGGACGTCATTGGGCTGATATGATGATGATTATGATGATACAAAAATAACAATACCCTCATCATCATCATTTAATCTTTCTACACCAGCAATGGTAGTGTATGCGCTTGTTCATTATTGTATTATTTTAAGACCTCATGTACCATATATTGAAAAATAAATGCCATTCATTCATTCATTCGTTCATCATATCAGCACCATGACGTCCCCAGCTGGATATTGACCTTATTTAATTTTCGCCACAGCGATTTTGTGACTCCTACAACCAACGGCCACCCACAACCTTGACCAGGTCGTCCGTCCATCTGATGGGGGGCAGTCCCGCTGCACTTTCCAACAGGTGGCCGCCACTCGAGAACCATTTCTCCCCTTCGGCCATCAGTTCCACGAGCTAAGTGGGCCCACTGCCACTATACCAATGCAATTTGGAGAGCTATGTCGACAACTTTAGTTCTGCGAATTAATAATAATAATTTATTTATTTCTCTCAAAAGGAATTACACAAGATTATTATAGAATAACATAGCTTATACTAAACCCTTCTCAGAGCTGGAGTCTGTAGTAGGTTCAGGACCTGTGTGACAGATCTCCAGGCTCTCTCCCTAGAGATGGAATTATTTAGAGGTAATCTTAGAGAAAATAAATTTGAGGCAAGTGAAATAAATAAATATATATACATATATGAAATTGCATGCATGTGTTTATGGTGTATACGTGCATGTGAGTAAGAGTTTGTGTGTGTGTGTGTGTGTGTGTTTGTGGGTATGTATTTTCGATTACGTGTAGTATTTACACTGTGAATGAATATTTATAATTTTATTTACCTTATTGTATACGTAGCTACCTAGGAAAGGGAAAAAACATTGGGCGTGTCTAGTTTTCATCGCTTTTACGTGACAAACAGCGTGTTTGCGGCGCATGTCAAAATCAATCTTAGAAGAAACAACTTACGAACGGAGAGAACATCACAAATTCTATAAAGATCAGTGGTGGGGAACTGGTAAGGTAACTGCTAGTCACATATTAAAAATATTTTGCCGTATGTTTGCTGGTACAGTACGCGTGATTTAAGTTGACTGGTCTGAACATCGCGCGAGTGGCTGTGCAGTAAACAATGACGGAACTCAATGGTGACAGAAGCTGGGGTGTATCATACTTTTAAAACACTGGATATGCGCGAAAGCTACGTTCAAGCCGGCCAAGTTAGATATTAGATCACACGTATTGTAAATTTACTTAGAGAACCAAACCCAGGATTAACATAGTGTATATTATGATAAAATTAATCATTACCATCAGTTTTGAACCAGATCAACATTGTAGTTATCAACGGTATCGGGTCGTAGGTCGGTCCTAGACCTTATACACGTGTAGGTAACCTAGTATATAAGGCTAGGAGTCTGGGATGAATTTTACTGTGCATTTGACATCCATCCATCTAGTGCCAGCAATACTGAGGACGAGGAAATGAAGTTATTGTTAATAGCGGCGTTTATCGGTGAGTCATTAAATAAGTTTTTTTTCAATCGTTGTAAGATTTTTCCTAACCACATTGCAATTTTTTCAATTTTCAGTTTGTGTTATGTATGTACTTCTACATTACCTTATTAAGTACCTTAAATATTATGGTCCGTTTAATGTGAGATCAAAGAAGAAATTTCAAAAGGATATTCTAAATTTAAAAAAAAATTAAATTAAAATACATTTATTTGAGACATTAGGTACATCCATATACAACATTTTTAAAACAGATACATTAATTTGAGTGGCAAATAAAATAAAAAAAAAATAATAAAAAATAATATCATAAAATTAAAATTAAGTAAAATTCATAAAATTCAATAATTCAAATTACAGTCTTACAGAATTTTACAGTGCTATATACTACAGATATTAAACTTGCATGCATCATACACAGCCCTAACAATCTGATTTTTTGTGTTTCTTACACGGTACATAAAAGAGGCCTCCCTTTTCCTCATCACTGCATAAAAATCGTGGACCCTGTTCTCAGCGAACATACCAGAAGCACTACACCGCCACGGTAGTCGAAGCATAGCTCTAAATGCGTTGTTGTACTGCACTCGCAGTGCGTTATATGTACGTTGAGTGTAATTTTGCCATAAGTAGCAAGTGTAGAAACACTGGCAGTACGCCGTGATCAGTGTGATTTTTACAGCCTTACTACAGCGAGAGAACCGCCTAGCCAACATATAACTTTTTGTAGCAATGGACCTTCTCTGTCTTTCCATGTCCTCATCATCATAATTTTAATTAAATCCTCTGAATTTAAGGAAAAACTTTATTACATACTTAGAATTTCAAAAGATATTCCCAAACATGTATTAAAAACTCAATACCTATATAGGAACAGTGACAGAAAATCTATATAATAATATGTTCTTTCCAGCCGTCGTCTCCTCAGGCCGGCTGAGTGACCAGCAACCTGAGAATCAGCGACAATGGCCTTGGCAATCTGGCAAACTGTACCGCTACGATGTGAACTCCCACACGTTGGCCCGACTCCAGGAGGGGCCAAGTTCTGGCAACGCTTTCAAGGCTCAGTTCATCGTCCGGGTCAAATCACCAGGCCGCCTTCAGGCTAAGCTGGAGATCCCTCAGCATGCACAGTTCAACCAGTTGCTGCTTAACAACATGGCCTTACCTACTAACCTCAAGTACCAACCGGCACAAAACTTGGACCAATGGTTCGAGCTAGCCTTGGAGGGGGGCCGCGTCGTTTCAATCAGCTTGCCTTCTGCTCTTTCCGTTTCTAACGAGAACTTGCTGAAAGGTCTGATCAGTACTCTGCAAGTGGACTTGTCAACTCACCGTCATGTTCGCAGTCCTCAAGACAGCTATGACAGGGAACGTCAACAGGGATTGTTCAAGAAGATGGAGACAGACGTTACTGGTGACTGTGAGACTTTATACACAGTTTCTCCTGTAGCTTCCGAGTGGCGACGTGAGCTGCCACAATTCGCTTTACAAGAGGATCCCATGGAAATCACTAAGAGCCGAAACTATGGACATTGCCATCACCGCGTCGCTTACCACTTCGGAGTTCCTCGAGGTGCTGAATGGACTGGAACCGCACACAAACACAGTGAAAAACAATTCATCTCGCACGGTGCAGTTTCCCGTATTCTCGCTGGCAAGGAAGGTCCTATCTATAAGGCGGAAACAACCAGCACTGTTCATGTACATCCCCATGTCTACGGTAAACAGAAAGCCGAAGTTTTCAGTTACGTCCAGTTTAATCTGCTCTCTGTCGAAGATGATACCGCTGCTGAATGGCAACAACCTGAAGGAAGTCGTCAAATCAAGACTCTACTCTATGCCATGACTACAAAACAAATGGCTATCCATGACCAGTCTTCTTCTTCTTCTCAATCTTCAGAAGAGTCTCACGAGCATATAAATGTTCAATTTGGTGAATCTCAAACTCGTCGCTTTGACAACCAGCAATCAGAGCAAGGACAGTACATGGCCAAGTCTTATCAAAGTTCTAGTTCTAGTGATTCATCTTCAGCATATATCAACGATGACGCACCAAAAATGAACGAGCCTGCATACGCTGCCTTGTACATGAATACACAATCTCGTGGTGATAAGAAACAAACACCCACGAATGCTCAAAAACTGCTATTAGACGTCGCTCAGCAACTACAAATCCCTAACAACATGCCCAAGGCTGACTTCCTTAGCAAGTTTAGCATCGTCGTCCGCCTTATTGCTTCCATGAGTACTGACCAGTTAGCCCAGATCAGCCGCAGCATCGAAGTCAGCAAGTCATCCAATAACATTGTTAAATCTGACATGTGGATGATCTTCCGCGACGCTGTCGTGCAAACCGGCACACCACCTGCATTCCAACAGATCAAAATCTGGATTAAGAGCAAGAAAATTCAAACTGAAGAAGCAGCTGAAGTAATTTCCACCTTAGCCAAAACTCTTCGTTATCCTACAAAGGACATTATGATCCAATTCTTTGAACTAGCAATGAGTCCTGATGTCCAGGAACAGAAATATCTTGGCTCTAGCGCTTTGCTTGCCGCCACCAGGTTCATTCGTATGGGTCAAGTTAACAATGAAACTGCTATGACTTACTATCCTACTCAGATGTACGGCCGCCTAGCAAGAAAGTATGACAGATTCGTTCCCGATGATATTCTTCCTCGTCTGTCTGAGAGCTTAAGACAAGCTGTACAGAAAAAAGAGTGGAGCAGAGCTCAGGTATACGTTAAGGCCATCGGTAACCTCGGTCATCGTGAGATCATCCAAGTTTTCGCTCCATACTTAGAAGGACAAATTCAAGTATCCAACTACCTTAGAGTTCAAATGGTTTCCGAACTCAGGAATCTTGTAGACCAGAACGATAAATATGCACGTGCTGTACTCTTCAGCATTCTGAGGAATACTGCTGAGCCTTACGAAGTGAGAGTAGCTGCTATCCTAAACATCTTCAGAGCTTATCCATCAGCGGACATGATGCAGGTGATGGCTCAGATGACAAATGATGATCCCAGCATCCAAGTGCGCGCTGCTCTTAAGAGCGGTATTGAAACTGCGGCTGAATTAAAGGACCCTCGTTATTGGCATCTGTAAGTATTCAAATAACAAATTATGATTCCGTACCTAAAATTAAAACCTAAAACCAAAGAACCATATTATAATATGTATTTGACGTATATCTCTCTCTCAAAGAGTATTTAATGCTTTTTATCAGGTCGAGATCAGCTCAAGCCGTCAGGGATGTAGTAACTTCAGAGAAGCTGGGTGAATATTACTCCAACGTAGCGTTCTTTGATGACTACGATGAGAGTGAGCAGGAAACTTATTACCGTGAAACGTCATACATTGGCAGTGATGACGGCGCCATGCCTAAGAACAGCAGACTCACCTGGAGGAGTAGGATAAGCGGATGGGCTGCTGAAAACTCTGTAAGTGAAAACATACATTTCGATGACAATAACGCAATACATCACTTTTAGGAAAAACGTCTAACATGTAACTATTGTTTTATAGGTTGGAGTTTCATTCTCTAGCGCCCAAGAGCTCGTTAACTATATCAAGCAACTTTTCATACAGCCCCGCAAATCTAACGCTAACCAGAAATATTCCGCAAAGCAAATCACTGATATGTTGAACATTAAACGTGACTCACAAAACCCACTAGAGAGCTCGTTCTACTTTAACATCTTCGACCAGGAGAGATTCTTTGCCCTTGATGAGGAAGACCTCAAAAGATTGGTAAATGAAGTAGAAGACTACATGAAGGAAATGAAGAATGGTATCGAGAAGCATTACACTAAGGTCTATAACGCAAAGCAGGTATCTGTTATGTTCCCCATCGCTACAGGAGTGCCGTTCATTTACAAATATAAGGAACCTGTTTTACTCCATATCCAAAGTAAGGCTTCCAGTAAAATTGACATCCAAGAGAAGAACTACAAGGAAATGTCTGTGTCTATAGCGAACGAGGTTCAGTTTACATTCGCCAGAAATATCGATGGTAGCGTAGGTTTCATGGACACCCTGAGCAATCAACTTGCTAGTGCAGGAGTTGTGAAGAAGTACCAAATAAATGTGCCTGTCAAAGTGAACATGGAGATGAAGTCTGGAGAATATAAAATGAGGTTGGCACCTCTAAGACCTGATCAAGATACCACCATCTTTCACTACAGCGTGTGGCCTTACTCTGCTAATCAGAAGAAGGATTCTCTGACAACTATCTCACAAGATACCACTACGAAGTTGGTCGAGCGTCCCAAGAAGGTGTCCGCCACTGATTACAAGTTTGGTCAACAAACTGGTACCATTTTCCACGCTCAAGGATATTCGTATTCCAAGAGCTTCAGGAATGCTAACAACTACCTCCAAGCCCTTTACAACATCGATGAATTATTGGCTCCAGAAGATATTGCTTTAACTCAGTACAATGTTAAATATCTGGGCAAGCAATCCAAGAACAAGGTAGTCACACTAACAGCTGTATATGGTACGTACCTATGAATTCACTTATTCATTATTAATTAATAATAAAAAAATAACTTTCCCTTTTATTTAATCCATGTATAAAAAGCCTTTGGTATCGAAATCATGTGGATTAAAGTTGAAACTTTCAATAATTATAATCAATAAATTCAAAGTCGATAAACAATAATAAAATACACAAATTCTTATAGAATCATGTCTCATATTTTCAGATGCATTCTACAACCAGAAACAAAGTGGTGAATTGGGACAGCCAGAGAAGCAAAGCGAAGTTTCAGTTAATAGCGCAGCTCGACGTGAACAAATGATCAAACGTGTTGCCGCTGGCATCAACACCGCCAAAGCCCAAGTTGTAGACCTGAGTGCTACATTCGAAGGTCCCCTGAAACAGGAGTACGTACTCACTGCTGCGTGGGCTGACAGTCAAGTAGATCCTAAGATCCAAACTGTCTGGTATCTTGCAAGGAATTCCGCTCAGCAAGGTAATGAGCAAATCAACGGCGTCGTTAAAATGCAAAAGCCTGAAATATCACCATTGAACTTCCTTGAAGCCCTCAAAAAGAACGTGAAGATGACTTTTGACTCTGAAGTCAGGTTTGGTCAGAATGGTAACATTCACATTAAGGGTAATACTGAGCGTAGCCAGCTGTACACAGAACAGCTGAAACAATTCCCTGCAGCTAAGGAATGTGAACAGCAAATCGCTAATGACAACCAGTTCCAACGCGCTTGCCAAAAGATGCTGGTGATAACTCAGGCCCCTGATCGCTTTAAGGCGTCCATGACGTACAAAAACGTGAGCCCTACTTATCTGAACATGACTAACCAATGGGTCAATATTCTGAAACAGCTGAGCAGCAATATTGACGTGAATCCATTGAAGAAGATTGCTGATGGCAAATGTGAGTTAGAAGCAACTGCTTCATACATTGATAACAGCCTACGTTTGGAGATGACATCGTCAAGTGGAGTAATGCGAATAGATAATATCCTGATTCCTGAATATGCTCCTTATTTAATGTCTGCTTACTCGCCCATCAGTGTAACGAACTCAATGGAACGCGTTGCAAATTACGCAACTAGCCAGCAATACCTGCGTAAGTAGTTTTATTTCTTACCTATTCTTTACTGATTATTTTCACTGATAGAACAAGTAAATAAAGAGATAAAAAGTCAGTATACAAATAATACACTACATTATTACATAAATGTATTTCAAAGTAATGTCTTTCTAACAGCCTTCTGTACCGTCGATGGTAAAATGGTGAAGACCTTCAGCAACCGAGCCCTCCAATACGCATTGTCTCGCTCTTGGCACGTCGTGATGCTGGAGGAGGAGTCCAAGGAACAGGGCAAGTGGGAGGAACTCGTGATCCTTTCCAGAAGACCTAGTGAGGAGCAACAAGACATCTACATCTCTTATAAGTGAGTACATTCACACTATAGTAGACAAATAGAACAATTTCTTTTAACAAAAATTGTATTTAAATTTGGAGAGAAGGGAGATCACGTATTTTTACCTTTATTTTAATGATTAGTGTATCACAATTTTGATTTATTTTTTTCATAGAACTGAGACGGGTAAGGATCTGGAAATCGAACTTCAACCTTCTGCTGCGAAGAATAAGGCTGACGTGAATGTGAAGACCAATGGTAAGAAGATCTCTGATGGTGATCTCACTATTTATTGGGACGATGTTGCTGATGCACCCCTGCTCCAACTCTCTACACACTCCGATGGTGTCTTGATGCTCAATATTCGCGAAGGACGTCTCCGCGTTATGTATGATGGACAAAGATTAGTTATTGCCACCAAGGAGTATCGTAAAACTACCTGGGGTATCTGCGGTCAGAACAGTGGTGAGCCAAGAGATGACTTCAAAACGCCCAGAGGATTGGTAGACCTGCCTGAATATTATGGAGCTTCTTACGCCTTGGGAGGTGAGAACAGTGACCATCAGACTGAGGAATTAAAACAACAAGCACAGAAACAGGCGTACCAGCCCAAAAGTAAATATACCGCGATATTAAGATCCGATGAAGAATGGAGGCAAGAGGAGGAAAGGAGAAACGAAGAATGGGGCTCACTAAGCGTCTTCAGGGCGAGGAGTTACTTGAAACAAAGTGGACAATGCCAGCTGCAACAGCAGGTGCAGTACCATGAGAATCATGGTGAAATCTGCATAACCACCACACCCTTACCCTCCTGCCAGTCTAACTGTCGTGGTGAGGGTTACCACATCCAAGCTGTTCAGGTCATCTGCAAGCCCAAGAATGATGAGGTGTTCAGATCAAGTAAGAAACTGATCCAGCAAGGACAGAACCCTGAAGTCTCTGGAGAATCTAAAGTTGAGCAATATAGAGTACCAACATCATGCAAAGCTTAAGTAAAAATATGAATTTATATTAAGCGAGGAAACGGACTATGATCTAGTTGAGTTATTAATAAAATATATATACTTATAAATAGTAAAACATTTTGGCTTTATATATATTTGATTATGTATTCTAAAATATAATCTGTATGTAATTTATTTAAACTACATGTATTAATTTATTATTGTATTTTGTATTATTATGTAAGTAGCATAGATTATAATGAGCAAATGAAGAAAAACCTAAAAAAATGTGATATTTAAATAAATTAATTTATAAATATTTTTATTCATTTTTTTTTTTTATTCTTTCGTTTCTAATCCCTTGTTATATTATCAAGAGCGATATTAAATAAGTACCTGCTTATACTAACCTACTTAATCAGAGCATTCAGACTATATATTCTGAGAAATGGAATGTGTAGGAATAAGTAGATCTAGTACACACGTAGGTATTTCGGCAGGTACGTAGTACCTACTGCTGGTTTGGGGCGAAGTTAGCAGGTTTAATAGGTTTTTAGTACATAATACAGAACTATAATAACGTATAATACCATAATATTTAGTTCCTACTTATGTAGGTATCTATAATTCAGGTCTCTCTTTCTAAAGGTATTTTATTGGTTTATGAAAAGTACGCAGTACACTTTTACAGTTTTTAAAAGTTCATAAAAAAAATACGATCATAATATTGTTTTAAATAAGTATACTTACTCTAAAATAAAACGCCTTAGCATTAAATGATGCCAAATTTCATATCGACACTTTATAGATCAATATAAAATAATAGGAACCGAAGCACTGAAGTCTGAACTACAGCCAAAGAATATACTGAATTCTGAACAGCGCCACCTTGTCTCTTGCCACAATTCAGCTGTTGTGTCAACTGTCAAGTGTCAATGTCAAGCATGTCAAGTGAATAACGTCATCAGCTTGTTTTCTGGTTAGATTTCCAGTTTTCCACTATCAAAGTTTTTGCGCCGCAGTTTTCAGTATTTATCAAAACAGGAAAAGTAATTTCGCGAGTGAGTTTTCGTGTTTAACCCAAAATCTGTTATTTGTGTAAAAGGCAGCGTTACAGTGACAGTGTTTTGATTTTTACGAATTTGATTATAGAACATTTTTTTCCTCTGACTGCCGATTATAAGTTGTAAGTAGCCAGTATTTTATGATATTAAAATAACACTAATGGTTTGCAAAATATTATTACTTTATTTTGTATCCGTAGTAATAGTACCCCATTGTTTTTAATGTGTAAATTAAATGTTCAGTCACGCTCACGGTTTACGACTGATTACATAGTATCTATAAGCCATGTCCTGTGCCTTCAGTCGTAAATAATAATTTAAATACTTTTCTTTTTCATATCATGATGTACCTCTAACTGTTTTCAGCCGATATTCTTGTTACCTTCTTGTTACTATTATAACCTATTTATTTATTTATCCATACCATTCTTTTTTTTCAATGATGTACATTATACTAACTACCTAATCTAAATTGCGAAAATTTAGATACTGAGTAAACAAGTTATAAACCAGCCGTTTTAGAATTAAATATCTTAATGTTTGACTGTCCAAAGTGACAGTGAAAAGTCAAATATCACATTACATCACTATCGCAGTCAGGATGTGTTAATATCACAATACATCATGGCACCTGATTGGTTTTTATGTTGCATCTTAAATGGTTAAGTATAGATTTCAGGGACATATTCATTTGCTAATGCAAAATGATCCCGAACTTAGAAAAAATTTGGTTATTTCGTATGGAAACTAGACTTTTAACACTTTAGGGGAACGAAAAATAAACATAATTTTTCGCTCTGTTTCACGGATTGATATAAGATTTTATATTATTTTTTATCTAATAAGAGTAGATTATGTTAGAATTGTGACCAACAGTGGCCAGTAATGGAATGCTGGCATTGTAGTAATTTTATGAGTAAGTTAGAATGTATTTCAATGGGACCTTTTTGCAACACCTGACCAAATTTAGGTAAATAGATAGCTATCTAATAGAGAAGTAGGGTGATGTTTTTAAATTAATAACAAAACAGGCGACATAACCAGTCTTGTTACTACTAACCTATATTGATAAATTTAGTGTGAATAAGTGCATATATTATGAGGAATATTTTTTTAGAAATAAATTTTCAAACTGACATACTCTTAACCGGTTTTTTTTAATAGAGAAAAATAAACAGTATTTCGCTATTAATTTTACAATTCTTTTGGCCACATAATAAATATTATGATGTAATAACTGAAGTGCCTACGTTATGTAGGTATAATAATAATAATAATAATATTCTACCACATTTACACAATGCCATCTAGTCCCAAAATAAGCAATTATATTTGCTTGTGTTATAACTGATATACTACCTACTTAAATACATTTTTTTTTTCTAAATACATACATATTATAGATAAATTACAACCAGACATAGAACAAACCTTTATGCTCATCACACAAAGATTTGTCCTGGGTGGGGATCGAACCCACGACCTCCGGTTTAGCAGTCAGGGTCACTAACCACTAGACCAACAGGTCAGGTATATATTTTAACATAAACTAAACAGTCGGTAATATGTTAGGCACCATTACAAATTTAGAGTTTCAGCATAGCTATTGATATTATAAAATATTTTACCTATGATTTCATCATATTTATTTTTCATGAGTAACATTTAATTTAACCAACAGAGGATTAAATTTTCCTCTACCTTAATCACATATTCTTGGAAGCTAAAAGTTTCTGCTGCAAAATAAGTATTTGATTGCGTAAGCCGTGCGTCACAGCCGCGCCTCTGTATATCGGCCTCTGATTGGTCGGTGCACACGACAACTCTCACGTACCTATACCGGCGCACGCGATGGAATGTGTTGCATAGCAAACATAATGAAATCCGAGGAGGCGAGGACTAGCCCTCGTTCTGTTACTAGGGACATTAGTCACGCATGAATATATGTATTTCATTTTATTGCCAAAGGTGGTTAAAGCGTAAAGTGGTGGATGAACTGGTGGCCCACTAGTTGAATAGTGGTAACTGCTGCTTACTGCTCTTACCATAATGCTCAATACTCAATACTCAATCATTTATTGCTTCCATAATGTACAAATAGGTGGTAGGTATAATGTAGGTTACAATTATGGACCCTGTCGGGCACAGCACAACAGTTAGGAGAGAGGAAGAGGGCTAAATTTAAAAGTAAAAGTAGCTATTTACATAATAATAATGTACTAGTTATTAATAAAATTATATAAGTAGTAATGCAAAGTATTTAGTTTTATGCTAGAAATATACTTATCTTATTAAACTAATGGTACTGATACTGTTACGATCAATAGATATGACTGTCACCGTGGCGCAGTGGTTAAGGTGGTCGCCTCGCCACTACATCGCCGTGCTGGGTGACGTGGGTTCGATTCCCACACGAGAAAAATATTTGTGTGATTCATAGATATTTGTTTCTAGTCTGGGTGTACTTTGTGTCCGTTAGTTCCATGTTTGTAAAGCTCCCCGCGACACAGGGATTGTTCTCTAGAGCGGGCGTTGTCTTTTTAAAAAAAAACAAAAAAAAAGAAGACGGCCTCTTATGATATTTTCATTCAAAGCGTCTCAGTGTTCCGGAAGACAGGTAAAGCTGTGTCCCGGGTAGTCAAGTTGGAAACCTTCAAGTTCGACAACCGACGAACTCGGTTTCGACGGCCTTAAATCCGGGGTTTTCACGCGTCTTGTCCTGGTTGCCAAATTTTAGAGATGGCAACCCTACCACAAGCCCATAATCTAATAACGACCCTTAGATATCGGCATTTCCGAAGTAATTGCCAGAACATTGAGTAGGTTGGATTAACCTTGAAGTGGTTGCTTTAGTAGCTTTTTTTCCTAGGAGGAGGGGCCCAGCCTGGGAAGTATGGATTAATGATTATAAATGTACGACGAAATTGCGATATCAAGTCTTATTTGTAGTTCTTTGCCATTTTAATGGTAGGTTATTGTAGTGGCTTAGAAAACATAATAATATTATATAGAGGAAAGATTTGTATTTTTATACATAACGAATAAACTTAAAACTACTGGACCGATTTCAAAAATTCTTTCACCTTTAGAAAGCTACATTATCTCTGAGTAACATAGGCTATTTAATATTACGATTCGGCCAATAGGAGCTGAGTAGTGGCCAAATAAAGAACGACTGGAACGAAGCCCCGCTTGTCTTCTAGTTTTTTATAAAACTAGCTTCCAGAGCTACCATTGTGTCTGACATAAGAAAAATAATAATAATAAGAACTGTAAAAGGTGACGTTCTAAAGAAGGGACAGATCAGGAGTACCCTCAACCGGCGAGAATGCATGAAAAGACTGATAAATGTTGAAGAAGCCAAAGATGTATGTCAGAATCCTAGCAAGTGGAAGGAAATGGTCTCTGTCTACCCCTCTGTTGGAAAAGAGGCGTGATCTATATGTATGAATGTATGTATGTATGTATGTATGTATGTAAAAGCTTCTGATGATAGATCTTTGCATTCTAAAAAGTCCTTAATTAATTCTCATAAAAATAAACTTCACAAAACGTCTTAATTAGTACGTTCTTGAATGTTCAGATTGCGTGCGGCTTACATCATTGACAGTTATGGAAACTAATAACGTAGTTTATTCCTATGTACTAATATGTCATCCAAAACGAGTTTCCCATGCCCAATATAAACAAAAAACCCGAAACCATTCGGCGGGCAACTACCTGCACCGGATCACGTAAGCTTTTATTGATGAACGCAGTGAGTGATGCCCAAGTATTTATAGTTGCTGAGGCCATATACAATGTTGCTTTGGTAGCAAACTCAGTTCTAAATCAGGTTGTTTTAGGGTTGTTTATAATTTTTTTTTTTTTTTTTTTTTTTTTTTAAAACAACGCCTAAAAGGACTGCAAAATTACTGACAGACGACTTACTGCTTACGTGTACCTATGTTTATATAAAATGACTTTAAGGAACCTTATTAATTAATCTTCACTTCGGTACCGCAATATGAAAGATGTAACCACTTTTGATTTATTGCGAAATTGTCTAAATATGCGTCATATCATCTTTATTATGATAGGTGAACCCAGGCTTTCTCCAAGGAGTATGAATGACGTGAAATTCTTGCCAGTTTTTCTTATAGCCCTACCCTGTCAGCGAACTGGTCGCAAATTGGATATAATTTTTTTTTATTCGAAGTACCTAACTGTTACATTTTTAACTTTCGAGTGACCTAGATCAGTGAAATTTCATTCATTCGATACCGACTCTGAACCATCTGCAGCCAATGATTATGGCTCACTGGCCACTACGTGTTTAATGCGGTCGTTGATCCATCTACATGGTCTATTCATCTATTGCCGTGGTTTTGAAGCTACCGACATCAAACCTGTTTACGAGTACATGTTTGTTCAAAGAATACGTGATCTTTAAAGGCTTACGTGACTGCACTCCATTCGAGCTACTGACTCAATCAACCTTCAAACGTCCTTCTAAGAAATTAAGACGCTTGTTCTAAGATTCCCGTGAAGTTTGTTATGCAATGAGTATAAACAATAAATGCAATAGAATTATCCTTGAATGACCTTAGTATAATTACAGTTTGTCTGTAAAAGGATAACGGAACGATTCCTTCTACATATCCATCAATCAATGCGACTTGTGTAAGCCAGAATTAACATCAGTAAGTGCAAATTTAATCCGTGTAGTGACGGATTAAGATAATGTCATGATATCTCAAGTTCTCAACCCGTGGGTGTCGTAAAAGGCGACTAAAGGAGTAGTAACCTTATGCAGACCAGAGCACTGCGAGATAGCAACCCGTCTGACCATCGTAGTATAATAGGCTAAATTCCGTCCACGTTCTTTGGAGAAAACCGGTGCCCTGCGGCGGACATTTATGGATGAAAATGAAAAGAGATAAGAAAAAGACGCCTAACATTTATTATAATTTGTTTTCACTTTCCAGCTCCTATTGGTCATAGCGTGATGTTATATGCCTGCAATAAATGGGGTATTCAACACTGAAATCATTATTTAATTCAAACATTAGCGCCTTCAACCAAACCAACTCTCCAGCTTTATAGTAGATATAGATGTCTCGTTTTTCTTCGGGTTATGCGGATATGATCTTGATAATACATATACTCGAATTAAATATCCCATCATCATATCAGCCGGTTCGCTGTTAAACATACGGGGGAGATTTCATATAGGTGTCACCTGTGCATCTTGTAAGTGATCTAATTAGAATCGAAGTGTCGCTCTGGATGCAAGCCGCTTACGCCTAAGCATCTACATAAACCAAATTTTCTTCCATTGTAACTTTCTGTCGTTGGTCACATCATCAGCCAGCAGACTCTCGGAGTTAGGTCTACCCTAATTACCAGATACCTTACTGAATTTAGGTCTATAATTCACCATTACATATACAGATCTATATGAATCGTTGAAACTAATTCAAATTGCTTATGTTAACATAGCTAATATAACTGAACAATTGGATATTTTTCCTCATAATTTATACAGTTTGGCCAATAAAAGAATAATTGAACTCAGCAGTGTACTAAAGCTAATTTAGCGGCAACAAAATGGTAATGTTAAATGACAAGAATATGGCATGCTAAACAGAAAATTGCCTGCGTCAGACTACCGCAAATACGGCCTCTTTGCTTTACTTAATTGGTACCGATAAAATGCGTTAAATTCTAAATTGGCCTCTATATGAATGGCAGTAAGATTCAAGTGGTATTTTTTAAATAGAGATGATGGTATTTCCATACAAAATTGTTTTTTATTGCATCAAGGTTGTCACTTACGTCTTATTTTCTATGAATCTGTTTATGTGCCATCTATCTTTGTCAATTTGACAGTGACAGGACAGTCATTAGTTTCAATTTTTGTTTAATGTGATATTATTTGGTACATTAGGCTGTTGTTTCCTGTAACTATCGACGCTATTTTTATTAGATGTTATGGATCGAATGGTTTTCCTGTTTTGATTTCTTTCATAATTGAAGATGACAGTTGGGTAGGGTTGTCAAATACGCAGGGTGCCATACTATTACTTATGTGGTATTGCAAATGCAACGTTTTTGTTAATTGAGAGGGTGTTTTTTTATTGTAGTCAGACACTTCTTACGAGACTTGTATTGATGACTATGATGATCATCTTCACCAGTAGAGTAAATATTATAGGCATATCAGGCCTCTATCTAGTTAAATAAATATTAAGCAATTTTCTTTGCTTTGGTTTAACATTTTTATATAAATGCTAAACAAGTAAAAAACCCACGACGGGACTTGAACCCTATCTATCTAGTTATCGCCATCTTGCCATGACCTCAGCGTGACACAAATTTCTGGGTTTTGGTTGAAAGTAGCTAGGGGGAATACTATATACCTACTTCGAATTAGATATGGTATATCGAATAGATTAGATGAATTAAGAGCGTTAGAAAAGTGAGAAGATTTGGCATGGATAAAGTCAAAAATTGCCGGAAGCAGAAAATTAAAAAATTCAATCTTGTACTTACTTGTACTATCCCATTTCTTCGTGATAGGATCGCTTTATACACCTATACATTCGATTCCTGCAGCCCCTTAGATCTGTACAGCTAATAAATATTAATTAATTGTTCACGCCTCCGACGGGGTTATATCGGTGTCAATTATTGCCATGTTTTAATACTGTTACGTTCAATATTTTTGTTGTCAATATTCCGGAGCCAATCATCTTGATTGTTTGAAGGCCATTATACAACTTTGTTTTTACTTACTGGTGCCGCGAAACACCACGAAAAAGATGTGTTGGACAGATTCTGTAATAACTCGTACCTATATATATATATTTTGGTATTCTGGTGGCAATCAGACGGCCCGCCTGATGGTAAGCGGTTACCGTAGCCTATGGGCAACACCAGGGGCATCACGAGCGCGTTGCTCACCTTAAGAAACCTATTCACTCCTTTTTTGAAGAATTTCATGCTGTAGTCTCTTTGGAAAACCTTTTTAGGAAGTTCATTTCACAACCTTATAGTTCTTGGAAGGAAATTCCTCTGAAACCGCGCGGTTCGAGACCATTTCAGCTCCAAGGTGTGGGGATGAACCTATATGTTTGCATGGTGAGCATGGGAGTCTGAAGGTCTTGGACTGGCAGCGGAACGGCGCTGAATAACATTAACAGTACCGTATGAGTAACAAATAACCCGCCCGATGGTAGGCAGCAATTATAGCTTATTATCATTGATCCATTCGTAAATTAGCAGACTTGGGGCCCAGCCCCTCTAGACAAGTGGCAATCGATTCGATCTATTTATTCTATCGACATGCGACATGTCAAATTAGTACATTGATCACGTGACATATGTCAAGGATGTGTTCTTCATTTCAACCCATATATCTCCCACTGCTGGGCTCGCGTCTCCTCCAAAGAAGGAGGGAATTTAGCCTACTATACCACGCTGGCCAGACGGATGTGTTCAAATGTATTGAAATAACATGTCGTTTAGAATAGAAAGATTGAAGCGATTGTCGCTTGTCTAGGGGGCTGGTTGTATTTAGCCCCAGAAGCGACGGAACACAACCCCATCGGCCAAAATCACGTCCATTATAAGATACAAGAAGCATGTCGGTACTCGCACCACAAACGCCTTGAAGTGTATTGGCAGCCTTTTCCTGTTACACAGTTTAAGAGTACTCTCTTTCAACTTTATTATCACATGCAAATTCTCAGTTCAGTTATGTATCATATCAACCGAAAGTTAACTGCAGATAGTTGATAAAATTCCATTGCGTTACTTCGCACCTGTCACGGCAGTTATTTCAAGAGCTCGTTCATCAAAATGTTTACTTTGGGACACGTTCATCCACAGCGGAAAACTTTTATGCTTCGTGATCCATCACATCTGTTCTACCTATAACAAACTGTGGAGATAAGAGGCTGAAGGTACACAAATCTCATGCTTAATGGAATACTGACCTAACTAAAAATATTTTTTGCGGAATCGCAAAAGAAGATCTTGCTTGAGGACTCATCTTACTTGTTGAAGCACACAATTAACAGTGATATAATTAATCATGGATGCTTGTATTTTTAATGTATGGTACATAAAGGTAGATGGCATTAACAGAAGCCCGTTTATGTACGTATCTCAATTTTGACATATCTACCAATGGGTCAATTTTACAATAAGCATGCGAAATATGTACTTCAAATCAAATGTTCATTTATTGCGATGATGGTAACAGTTGCCAATAATAAAAAAAGAAGTTTATATGTTAGCCACTATCTACCATAAGACATGCAATATATCAATAAAATAACAGTAAATAATAAATAAAATATGGCTACTACAGTAGATATCTATTACTATCACAACAATAAAATAAGGCAATATCAAACAATAACATGAGATATAAGTGATACACATTTATTGAATAAAATATTTACATCCATAAATAATATGCACAACTAACCTATGAATTCTTATAAATGGAATATCTGATTGAGCACAGATACCTGAGAAAAAAAAAATTGAATGTCAAAACTTACAAATACACAGTACGTAGGCTCTCTAACACTATAAATTTATTAAAGTGTTAGTGTTTTCTTTTTAAAATTTTAGAGTTAGGTTTAACTTACAAATAAAACTAATGCATAGATGTACAGACTACAGACCATAGACCTAGGATCCGCGCGGTACAGACAGACATGCCCCAGTTAATATTTTAAGACTCTTGAAATATAGTCGATAGCTAGGTATCTGTTATATATAGACAGATAGGTAATTGTGTCTTTCCCCAATTTAAAAAAAGCTTAATAAATGCCTGGCGTATGTGTCGAAACTAAAATTTAATAGCAATTGGATCCGCTAGGGGCGCTGCGATCACAGAACAAAGAAAGAAGTTTTCTGCGATTGTGTTTTAAGTTTATACAGGCAAGCTACTAATTAAAGTAAAAGACATTGTCTGTAAATATGACGTGTACAAAACAGATTATTATTTATTACCTGTAAAGTGAATAGTAGTTCACCGATAAATAACAAAGCGATATCAAAAAATGTCCTTTTGAATAAACGCTTCATTATCATATATTATTATAATAAAACTCAATGGCTAATGTTTTCTTACATTAATAAATGAATATGGTGTGTTTTCATAACATTGGCGACATGACTTTAACATTGTATTTACTTACTATTGAAATGTCTCTTTAACGGGCCGTGATGGCTGATTCCAGAAAGGTCCACGAACACCACTATCACAGACACAACTGCACTGAACATAACATAAAAAATAGCTTTCACGCCTTACCCCGAAGGTAGGCAGAGATGCTATATATACCCACATCCGCTTGCTGTGCTGTCTCGTATTATAGGAGGCGAGCCTTTTTCCATAAACCGAGCAAATTTTTCTATTCAAACTTCGGGCTCATTCTAAGACCCTTTACACAAGGCTTTTAAATCAGAGGTGATGTCGGGGCCAGTGTTGCCACGCGCTAAATTAGATAATCTATTCATCTAATTTTAGTTGATTAAAATTTGTACAAATAAAAAAAAATAATATGAATATCTTCCACTTGCAGCAACTGAAAGATATTCATATTATTTTAGTTGATTAAAATTTATACAGATTTATTACTTTAGAAACCAGATTTTCCAAATTAGCGCGTAGCAACACCGGCCCCGATATCGCCTCTGATTTAAGGGCCCTGTGTGGCCTGTTTATGAATTTCATGATGGAACAACCTAATACAATGTTTAACATTAATCTTTAGCTAGTAATGGCTTTGGTAGATCGCTCAGACTCAATCTAGCTCTCTTATCATAAAATAAATAGGTAATAAGTTAATGACATATATAGCACAAATAAGACATTTATAATATCTAAGAATAGTTAACAATTTAATCTGTTTGTATTCTGATAATAATGAGAGGAGTTTTGCGCAACAAACAGGTAAACATTTGAACGTATGAAATCGCGAAATCGCGAATGTTATACAATTATTCCATGGTCTAATTTTCATCATTTCAACCCATAAACGTTCCATTGCTCACGGATCTCTTCCAAAGAATGGGGAAGGTTAAGCCTACTATACCACGCTGTGCGCTGGCCAGACGGGTCTGGTTGGTATAGGGTTTGTATCGAATTTTCCTTTTCTTGCAGTGCTCTTGCCTGCATAAGGTCCCCTTAGCCACCTTTTACGACATCCACGGGTTGAGATGGGGTAGTGCAATTATGTATTCTTAATCCGTCACCACAAGGATAGTCTAATTCTGCCTAATTATGAGTTCTTATTATTGCATAGGTCTTAAAATAGCTGGAGAATTCTGGTAATTGCATCTCTTCCAAAAAAGTGCCGTGAGTTTCTTCTCTCTCTTTTCGTAGTCAGCGAACTGTAGTCTATTCTGTAAATAGCAGCTCGCTTTCGAGTCTCACTCAAGCGAAAGAACTCGCTTCGAAACTAAGGGATATTTGATATCTCACCGCAGATTCAGCGTTCGATTGCAGTAACGTGCTTACAGAAGAGCAATACTGGTTGTAGGCAAATTAGCTGACACTGACACTATTTTTTGGATAACTTGTTAGGTAAGTTAAAGTTGAAGTTGAAAATGTTTCTAATGTTGTTTCGGATTAACAAGATAATGTAATACTAATAACTGCCTCGGTGGACAGCGGGAAGTATATGTATTATAATATAAAAATGGTATTAAGTTTTTCTATCAGGAAATTCCAGTATTTAGAGTTTGGTAACCAAATGTTCGCGGTTTGGTGACCAAACATAGCTGGTGCGATGCGATGGTGGCTGAATGGATAAGGGACCGGCGTGCAAATCACGCGGTCCGAGTTCGATCCCGACCGGCAGCATAAATGTGGATTCCACTTTGTGGAATTTATATGTACTAGTCAAGTGACTTACCATCTGCTAACGGTGAAGGAAAACGTCTTGAGGAAACCCACATACCCTAGAAGAAATTCTATGAGTATGTCTGATCCACCAACCCGCACTAGGCCAGCGTGAGTTGATTATTGCCTAAACCCTCTCAGCTCTCTAGTTAGAGGAGAGGAGACCCGAGCCCAGCAGTGGGACTTAATGGGTTGCTGATGCTGAAACATAGCTGGCGAAATGTGGCTGTGATACACCTCTGCCTTCCCCTTCGAGGAAAAAAAGGCGTGATGAATGTATAGATAATATATCTTGCTTAAATAAAGTTAAGATGACTGGAATAGGCTGTAATTTAAGTAGGTAGGTATTCTATACGACGTAGTATTGCTCTAGAAAATTACGCAACACCTTGGTACTTGATATTTAAGTACAAAAAAATTTTGTGCAACTGTTAGGTACGATTCAGACCAACCGGCTCGCATCGGCCCGCGCCGAGCGGCATTTTACAATGCGTTAAAGAACATTGAAATGTATCAACAGTAATTACAGTTCATATTTGCATGCAACTTACGCATAGTTACCTCCGTCGGCACCCCGCGACGCGCGACGGCCGACCGGCTCCGACCGGCTGCCGTCGGGTCCGCTCGGAGCCGGTCGGCCGTGTGTCGTACGGAGATTACGGTGCAGCAACAGCTAGCGAATCATTCAAGTTGTGTTCTTCAAGCGATATTTTAAATAATATTTCACTTTACGTCTACGCGGCGCAAAGAGAGCGGCACTTCTGGGCGCTTGCAGTGCGTACGGATTCCAGCGGACGCTGTCGGCTGCCGCGGCACTCGTACGGCTACCGCGGCAGCCGTACGCATGCCGCGGCAGCCGATCGGCTGCCGCGGCACGCGTACGGCTCCGTTCCGATGCGGCGCGACGCGAGCCGGTTGGTCTGAATCGTACCTTACACCTTCTGTTCGATATTTTCTGTCCTAGTTTTAATGCTGACGTTTCGCTGGGGTCTTTTTTGTGTCAGTTCATTATTTATTACATTATTATTATATTGCGTTATTTGCTGATATGAAAACGCTGCGCTAGCAAAGGCTTTTAGGCCTAGAAGCCTCTTAAACGGTGGCGAAACGAGGACAGTAAATGTTGGTATCATGGACTAGCTGTTACTGTTCTTTGTTTGACCACTGTTCAGCTCATATTGGCCGTAGCGTGATGTTATATAGCTCATAGTCTTCCTCAATAAATAGGCCTTCAACACTAAAATATTTTTTCAAATCGGACCCGTAGTTCCTGAGATTAGCGCGTTCAAACAAACAAACTCTTTTCTTCTCTTTGAACAAAATTAAGTATAGATTCACTCAAACCAAACTTTTATACCAAAATGGCAGAGGTGCATCACACCCACTTTTCACCAGTAGGTAATTTTCCGTTTTTCACTACGTGTTAGTAGTTTCTAAGATCCTAGCATTCAACCAAACACATAAATTTACTCTTCAGCTTTATAATATCAGTACTTATATATTCGTTATTAGTAACGTTGTGTAAAGGCGGGTCCAGATATGATCATTTTCCCGATCCGATCACCGTATCCGTATCGCCGACGCGTATTAAAGCCCGTGTCAAGTTGTGGACGCCTCGATTTGCTCTGTATCCGTATCTTCACAATAGTCATGATCGCGTATCAAATTGCCCAGTTCTGTGTCAACTCTCGATCAAACATGTCGCCGTTCACGTATCACCTTTGATGATCGGACAAAAACCGACACGACATGGGTCGGGCTGTATCATAACGGCGTATCCAGATCGCGTATCATGATACGCGTATCATCACTCGTCCATATATGCGATCATGATACGCGTCGGCGATACGGATACGGTGATAGGATCGGGCAAATGATACATATCTGGACCCACCTTAACGGTTGCACCAAATGATATTGTATTTTTAACATACAATATCATTGGTTGCACCCGTTGCAGGCTACGTCCTGGGGCCTTATTCTCCCTGATTAGAGATTATCTCTAGTTTAGAGATTATGTCGAAACATGAATGTCTAAAGAAAAATGTCTAGAAAATGTCGAAAGTACACCAAAACCGTATTCTCGCGCACTTTCGACATTCATGTCGAAGGTGATCAAAATCTCATATGCCTGCACAGATTAAATAAAGACCAAAATATGCCTATACGTTCAGTTCATCATGCGTACATAAAAACCTAACAGACTTTTAAACATTTTCCACCAAATTTTATTTATAATTTCATAAATAGTTATTATTTGCAAGTTTATTCATAAAACTGTTAAAATTAATAACAATATTCGGTACCTGGAGCAGTTATTTAATTTTTACATTTAACAAAGCTAATTACGTAGTAGCGTTAAACGTAACGTTATTACTTGTCAAATTATTTATCTGTGGTCAAAATTATCAAACTAACTTGACGTTCGCGGTATAAAATTATTATTTAAATTACATATTTCTCTTCTTTCAAAAACTGATATTATTTCAAGAAATTAATGAAAAGTTACGTTCTACGAGTAATAGATAAGTGAGTTAACTGAAGGGACTGCTTTGAAGAAAGGAGTGAAAGCCAACTATGAATTTCACAATAGATTTTCGTCGACTTTCTATAAAAGTTTACAGGAACTCGTTGAGCGAAGATCTCTCAAAGCTGAACATCTATCTTACAAGCATTGCTTACGTCCAACAACGTTGAATTGACGGTAAAATACCGAATTTAGCTTGTAATAATGATGTGGCGGGTGAAGTCAATCAAGCATTTACTTAGTTATAATGAAGTGGAGTGTTTTATGCCTCCAGTTACAAAATGTACATGATCATAAAGCAAAAGGATGGGTTTTTATTGACAACAACAAGAAGATAATGAAATTACATTATCAATTTTATTATTATACATCTAAATTGCAGTCAGTCTTCTTTGGTGTACCGTGTACAATAATCTTTGAAGCCTCCAGTATATTTTCAAAGTCTGTTTTGTTATTGCATGCCGTTGTCCAAACCCCTATTCATACTGCAGCTGTAGAAAGTCATTGCCTGATTGCACATCCTATATCTTCTGAAAAGAATAATATATTATATACATTTCATTCGAAACAATAGTAATCAGTTTAAAATGTGTATTGGGTTATATTAAGATAAGCTTAAAATTATTTTAAGGAAGGTACCTATTTAAAGGAAAATTGTTCCAAATATGGCTATTCCTTGAACTGCCAGAATTAATGAACTGGATTTAATATTTTTTGAATTCATCATCAAATAGAAGAAGAATAGGTACTTAACCCATTTGGACCCAAATACAAACTAATGATGTTTTTTTGAAAAAATCTTTATTATCATGTGTAGTGGTGGGTAATTAGACATTATATTAGAAAAAAGAATTTTAAATATTTTTCCTTATGAGAAAAAAAACACCGTCCTCAAATGGGTCCAATGGGCATATTTGTGGTATATTTCAAAACAATTATTTTCGATGCAAAATGTTAATAATACATTTTCTACATTGCCAACGTGCTTTCATGTGGCATTCGGTGCATCGTAGCTGGCTTTGTAGTATCTGGGGAAAGTATCCAACACCATCTAGGTTGATATCTAGCACCACCGAAGATGGTTTACGAGGCCTTCCATCGGTTCTCTCAGTACCAACACTCCTCAAATACGACCTTGCAAGACATCGGCGAAATTAGGGAAGGTCTTGTCTGTTATCAGCGGTAAGAGCATAAAGGCGCCAAGCATTTGCTACAGCTAAATCTAGCATGTAAGGAAACAGTTCCCAACACCATTTTATGCCTCGTAGAGCTATTCTGTATCTGTTTGATTGGTCAGCTTGACCAACTCCATCCATACCTTTGTTGTAATTTTGGAAGCTATAAGGAATGTCAACGTCAACCTTTCTACCCTCTGCTCCTGCATATATATTTTTACCTTTCCCAATGGGTAAAGAGAGTCATAGTGTCTGGTTTTCAACTTGCCTATGTTTCTGTAACGGTTTGTCATCCTGCTGTCCCATTCCTGGTATTTTCGGGACCCAAAAACTTCAACTCAAACTACGGTATCACGAGGAAGGTTATTCTTCTGAATATAGTGTTCATCGCCTTCTTCTTCACCGATAACAACAGTCGGATATGGAGGAACGGCCACCAAGATCATAACTAACATCAGGATTACTTTCTTCATTCAAAATACTTTCAATGGCTTCCTCGAGTCCTCGATGGTCATTAGGAACACTGAAAAATTGTTTTATCATATTTATGCTGTAACTAAACCTGTAAATATAAAGAAAAAATAATTATATTTATTATATGTATTACTAGTAATGAGCCCATTGGACCCATTTGGGGACACCATACTAAAATGCCTTTATTTATAGCCAAATCCTGTAAAACATCTGACAAAATAGCATTATTTACTAGTAGTTACTTTATGGATGTAAAATTTACAAAAAATATATAATAAATCATGGTGTAAATAATAAAAATCATGACTTACCTTGGATGAAGTACATATTTGCGTGATGCAGTAAATAAAATCACTAAATTTATCCATTTTATCCAATAATTCACAAAATTATAATTTTTATTACGAAGTAAAACTCTTTAACATTACAAATTCGTATCTGAATAAATGCTGGTCTACTAATATTAAAAAATGTCGACAGTTAAAGACATGTCCCCAAATGAGGACGGCGGGTCTAAATGGGTTAATATATACTTACATAAATATTTAACATTCATTTAGATATAAGTAATGTTAGTGGGTATTTTTTATTCTATTCACATAATTTGATGAACAACGTGAAGTAAAGGCAGGTGGCAATATATGTGTAGGTACTTAGTACTTACCTGAGATATATATGACTTAATTGAAACTTACTAGGTATTCATAAACAAACAATAATTATATTAGGCAAATCTTGTTTTAGAATTTCTACTTTAAATTTGAAGCACTAGTTTTAATATTCAATTGGAGAGGCATGCAATTTATACCTAGGTACTACTAATTCTAACCAACTCTCAAGTTGGGTGGATAGTTAGGATTACTAACATGTCGTATAAGTATTTGAATGATAAGGTATCCACATACATACCTTTGATTTAAGATGATATCCATGTGTACAATCTATAATGATATCTTTTCCTTTTGTCTTTTGGATGCGTTGCTCAACCACATCATTCATCAATTTGTAGACGAGCTCCTTCAAGGAGAAAGATTATTTCGAAATTGCGTTTTACTGAACCCGAAAATACAATACAGTAACCACATACAAATACTGCAAATATATACCTTACAGTTATACGGTGGTTTTGAATTTAGCTAAAAACGTACATACACGCTAATATTTAGGTTATTTTTATTGAAATTTGCCGCCTAACATTTTTTGACAATCAAGTTTACCGAGTTTTGTCATGTTTGATTTTCCATAGTTTTTGTGACATTTCGTATGTCTACTGCTACCGACCACTCGTTGCATGTCGAGAGTTGGGAGTCGACATGATGTCGAGAGTGAGATCACGAGAATACCGATTTTAAGTTTCTCACGACATCTGTCAGATTTTGTGTTCATATTTTAAATATCTCTATAGAGATTTTATCTCTATTGCGGGAGAATAAGGCCCCTGCACGAATGCACCTCTTTTGACCACCTATACCTTTTGGATCTCTTTTGATTTCTTTTTAATTTACTTTTAATAATTTAAAATTCAAATTCGAACCGAGTCTTCGTCGGAGCATCCGTCGAAGACTTAGGCTCATTACAATTTTAATTTCTAGTGCAGTGCACGCTATTCTGGTCATTTAAATTAATACTATAAGTTTATAACAGTTTATAGTAACTCTCAATAAATACTACCGAAGATCAGTTCTATGTTTTATTTTGAGGGCCCCACGCCCTTCCCCATATAGCCGAATCTAGTACTATACTGTTGCCTAGCGCCCACTGGAGGGGACAGTGGAGCGCGCTAGAGTTGAATTTCCTAGATAACATCATTCATCGGATCATTAAAATGATAATGAATGTAGGTGTGTCGTAAATAACATCATTCCGGTATCGATATGCCATATATTATACACATATATAACAAGCTTAGCTCACCAAGGGCAATGATAACAAGTAGGAAAGTACCAACGCCAACGCTTAGATTATAGGTTTTTGTGCATTATATTCTTCACCAGAAGTCGCGCGGGCTACGCTCCAGTTGCTTTTGTTTGGCCACTGCTCAGCTCCTATTGGTTGTAGCATGATGTTATATAGCCTATAACCTTTCTCGATAAATGGGATATCCAACACTAAAAGAATTTTTGAAATCGGACCATTAGTTCCTATGATTAGCGCGTTCAAACAAACAAACTCGTCAGCTTTATAATATACTAGCTTCCGCCCGCTGCTTCGCCCGCGTGGTATGTTTTTTGTATCTATAAACCTTCCTCTTGAATCAGTCGATTAAAAGAAACCGCATCAAAATCCGTTGTGTAGTTTTACAGATTTAAGCATACAGAGATTATATAGGGACAGAGAAAGCGACTTTGTTTTATACTAGGTAGTGAAGTACAGATTTACAAACAAGATAAAAGATACAATTTTCATCACAGTCGAGTGAATTATTTCAGAAAGTATTCCAATGAGCGGAAGTCCCTGACGAAGGACTGCGATGAAAATTTTGTTTTTTAACTTGTTTTTTGTCTTTTAGTTCTCTTTTTGTCATGGCAGTTGTGTTTTTTAATTAATTAATTCTACACGTGAGTCTGTTTAAAATTATTCAGAATGCATGATTAAAACAAGCCTACTGATAAGCCATTTTAGTGTTAGTATGTAATGTAAGTACTATATTATTATTTATTACATAATAATTATAATTATTTAGGTAGGTATATTGTATACACATTTTTTCCTGCTTAATGCGAAACCTGAAAGTAGTTTGTTCAGAGTCAGTAGCAGAATCAATTCCAATAGTTTGTATACCATGTTATATTTTTTGCTAAAAATTTTGAAAGTTTCGACACTGAAGTGTATCAATGCCTCAATGGCCGCCTAACGCCTTTGCCGCACCGTCTACTCGCAGTGATGAATAAGTATAACTAATAAATAGGTTCACATATACTAGGTGGGTACTTACATATACTAGATAGGTATACCTGCATATATAATAATAATAATAATATTCTACCACATTCACACAGCGCCATCTAGTCCCAAATTAAGCAATTATATTTGCTTGTGTTATGGGTACTAAACAACTGATACATATATATTATAGATAAATAACACCCAGACACAGAACAAACCTTTATGCTCATCATACAAAGATTTGTCCTGGGTGGGGATCGAACCCACGACCTCCGGCTTAGCAGTCAGGGTCACTAACCACTAGACCAACAGGCCAGTCAAAATAATAAATACATACTAGGTACTATAATAATAAATATATAATAATATATATATACTAGGTATTTGGCAGTAATAGGTGTTCTACACGGTTATAAACTTGCGTTCCAACAGTGACCTTGGTGGGAGCTTGGTTCCCATCCGCGTAGTTTGTATGAAATTTGGTTTACAACAGCCGGCTACACGGTTGGAATCCACCAAGGGTAGGGTTACCATGTCTCAGGATTTGTCCTGAGATTTCAGGAATTTTCGGCTTTTCTCAGGATTGCGACCGGATTTTCAATAAATCACAGTTTTCATTTTAAATTTCATTCATTTAATTAAAAGTTAAAACAACTAAAATAATCTTGTTTTGGGTAACAATTGAACAGTTAAAATCTATACTTATATGTATATCTAAGTAAAACAAACTAAAAATAATAATCTTTTGGTAACAATTGCAGTTAAAATCAATACTTATTTATCTAAGTAAGTTGCGTGCAAGTTGCAACGCGTGAGCTAGAGCCGCAGTGTATAAAATGATAATAATACGTTTTTGAGAGAAAATTCTCAAACTGCCTTTTCTCCGGTCTTTTGATTTTTACATCTGGTAACCCTAACCAAGGGCACCTCTGTGGAAGCCAAGTTTAACCATGTAGCACAGCTTTAATCGGCAATAATTACTTCAAAAATAATCATGAAAAATATACTTATATACCTACCTAACTTCGCGATTTTTAATTTGGATTTTTTATTCTGATTGTGCGAATAAAAAGAAGTATGGGGTGTTTCAGCATTAGTATTAACAAAGAATAACGTTGTACCTATACTTTTTACATAGTGTGCTCGTAGCTACCGTCGTGGTGCGGTTTGTGAGCGAGGTCATCCACTTTCTAAAGGAGTCAGACCATATTATTGGCTTAGAGCGAGTTTACCATTTAGTCCATGAGTATGCTGTCTGCTTATCTTGCCCTTATTATGAACTAGCTTGCGCCCGCGACTGCGCCACTTAGGTGCTTCTACTCTACTGCACTCTCTTTAGGCTCAGTATCTATTTATTACGTCACCTACGTTTTGACCTACCACAAACTGGTGCCCTTTGCATGACCGAAAACCGGGTCACGATATCTACTGAATTTTTATAAGTTCCTTAATTATGTGTTTTAATTACTTATACTTCATGTTTTTATAACGACGCACGTTTGAGGTGAAGGTACCTAGGATATGAAGTGAATGTGAAAGGAAACGTTGGAAGGGGAAGACCTAGAAGAACGTAGGTACCATGACCAAACAGGTGACGTTCTAAAGGAGGGACAGATCAGGAGTAGGTACTCTAAACCCGCAAGAATGCATGAAAAGACTGATGAATGTTGACGAAGCCAGAGATGTAAGTAGGTATGTCAGAATCGTAGCAGATGGAAAGATCTCTGCCTACCTCTCTGTTGGGAAAGAGGCGTGATCTATATGTATGTATAACAACGCGTATTGGCTTTAGATCATTCAAGTCTTCATAAATCGCTCGCACCATTACTAAAACTGTAGTTTTTCGATAATGCGTGCTCCGGAGTCGCTGACGTCATGGAGGCTCGTTGCTATCGACCAATCAGCGTTCGCGGTTCCAGAGGCTCGGCAAACTGTCATGGCCGCCGTTGCAACAAGAATAATTATTTAGCTGTGTGTGTTGTTAAGTGGGCCTGCTGTATTTGTAATGAGTTTAAATATTTATTCCATTTCTCTGTAAGTATATTGTTTGTTTGTAGTAGGTAGGTATGTTAGACATCTATCTTTGTTTGTATTAGGTAAGTACTTATAGTTGAAGGTTGATTACAAGTGACATAGTATATATAAGTATCTAGTTATATTATAGAAGAGAGTGTCATATGATTGTAAGCATGTGACAGATATTGCACTCGATCGAAATAATCCGTTCGCGAATGTTATGAGTGTAGGTTATTTATTAATTATTTTTATTATAAGAAGCAGTGATGGTATGGGCTTCAAGAAGACCCTGGCATTGGAATTGACTTAACTACTAGGTACCACGTTGTGTGGTAACAGGAACTAACAGTTCTTCATGCTTTGTGTCATCAACCTGTCACCCATCCTTGCTGAACGTCGCTTAACGTCGATGATCGTAACGAATATCTCTGTTCCTAACAATAATAAGAATAAAACTGCTAAATATGATCGACGCCATAGCGGCTACCTGCCAATTAAGATACCGCTAGGTACGATTCAGACCAACCGGCTCGCGTCGCGCCGCATCGGAACGGAGCCGTACGCGTGCCGCGGCAGCCGAACGCGTCCGTCGGAGCCGTACCGCTACCGTGGCATGCGTACGGGTGCCGCGGCAGCCTGAAGTGTAGTTAGAAAATGAAACGTCTTTACTTTGAGAAGTCCAGATTTATTCTGTTCCCACGATCGGGAACGACAGTTTATGCGAGAACTTATAATTATGCTTACTTAACTTAATTCTAGGAAAGTATAAGATTACGATTACAACAATACAATTTACTAAAGGTGTACATACACTACACCTCCGGGGGCAAAAGAAAAAAAAAAAAAACAGAACTCTTTGCTTTTTTTTTTACATGATTTTATAAAAATAAAATAAAATATTAACTATGAAATAGTTTAGTTCTATCCTTATGGATCAATTCTATCTTATTGTGTTTAATAATTTTAACATTAGGACCCATATCCTCTAATACAATGTAAGGGCCTTCAAAAATATTATCCAATTTCTTATTTCCTTCTTTTTTAACTAAAACTAAATCATCTTTATTATAAGTAACTGGATTACATTTCTTATCATATAACAGTTTTCTATTTTCTTTACTATTTTCTAAATTATCTTTAGCATCCTTAAGTGCTACTTGTAACCTATATTTTAAATCTAAAGAGTAGTCATTATGGTTATATAATGGATCTAATCTATTACAATTATTATTCTTAATATTATTAGGTATATTACACGACCTACCAAAAATAAGTTCAAAGGGCGTGTACTTCGTCGCTGAATGGACGGTATTATTATAACTGAAACACCAAAATGGTATCCAGTGCGACCAGTCAAAGCCGTTTTTGCCTGAATAGGTCCTTAGAAATGCACCTAGATGCTTATGAGCATTCTCGAGTGAACCGATTGATTGATGGTGATATGCTGTCGAAGTTAATTTTTCTATTTCTAATAATTTGCAAACTTCAACCATAGTGCTTGAAATAAATTCCGTACCTCTATCAGTAGCTATAACTTTAGGGATACCGAATCGTAAAACGAAATTTTGTATAAATGACCTTGCTACAGTTACAGTTTCTTTATTTTTTATTGGATATGCTTCAATAAATTTAGTTAGTTCACATTGAATCGTTACAAGATAGCAATTTCCATCTTCGTCTTTATCCAAAGGGCCAACCAAATCTAAAAATATTTTTTCAAAACCTGACGACGCTGTTGTTGTTATCGTCATCGGCTGTTTGGTGTACCTACTGTATTTAGTCTTCTGACATATGGAACACTTTTTTACAAAATCAGTAACATCTTTATCGATACCTGGCCAAAAATATCGTCTTTTGATGTTATTTATCATCCTGCGCACACCAGCATGTCCACTGGTGGGCAGTAAATGAAAGTCATTTAAAATAAATAGTTTTTCATTGCTGTCATCTATTCTTTCTATTCCTCTTAGTATACATACTTTCGGACCGGTCCATTCTTTTAACGTTTGTATTTCATTACACAAACCTTTTATAAACTCTTCATTTTCATTATTTTTAACTATGCATAGTTCTTTTATTTTTATACGTTTGCTAAACTTCTCTAACTTAGTCACAAATTCGGCTCGCGAGAAATGTGCCCTAAAGCTGAGGTTTACACATAATATAATTTTACTAGGAATATAAGCGAGACACTCGTCCTCGAAACTTATCATATTATCTCTTCTATATTTATCAACTTTATCTTTTTCTAACAAAATCATCTCTGCGACATCACTTGGCTTCTTTAGTAACTCCACGACTCTAGGCTGATCAGACCCTTTGTCGGTAGCCTTACTAATTGGCGGTGATACCTTCTTACTCTCCTCATCAATTCTTCTTTTTTGTGCCCTAGTCATGACATTTACTTCCGAAATTTTCTCATTCATATTTTTTAATTCACTGGAGGTCACATTTACCCTGGATAATGCATCCGCTACTACATTATCTTTTCCTTGCACATACACTATTTTGAAATCATACTCCTCAAGAACTAAACGAAACTTCAAAAGTCTGCTAGAGGGATCTTTCATACCAAATAAATAAATAAGTGGCTTATGATCTGTCATTATAGTAAAATGCCTACCATAAATATATGGTCTAAAGTACTTAACTGCCCAGACTATAGCAGTCAGTTCTTTTTGTATTGTGGGATAATTTAATTCTGCCTTATTTAATGGTCTACTAGCATATGCTACAGGTCTTAAGTCCTTGTTACACAAAACTGCACCAATAGCTAAACCTGACGCGTCTGTTTGTAAAATAAATTCATTTAATTCTGAGAAATCTGGGTACTGAAGTATGGGTGGGCTAATTAATTTTTGTTTTAAAACCTCAAAAGATTTTTGACATTCGGTAGTCCAATTAAAAACTACATTTTTTCTGCACAATCGATTTAAAGGTAATGTTATCTCAGAAAATGATGGTACAAATTTACGATAGTAGTTGCAAAAAGCTACAAAGCGTTTCACTTCTTCTACATTTTTTGGTACAGAATAATTTTGTAAAACTATTGTCTTTTCTGGATCAGGTAATACCCCATCAGCAGAAACTAAATGCCCAAGGTACAATATTTCCTTTTTCAAAAATTGGCATTTACCTGGATTTAATTTTAAATTTACTTTTCTTAATCTTTCGAGTACATCCATTAAATTTTTATTATGAAAATTTAAATTTCGCCCAAAAATTATTAAATCGTCAAGATAAATAAAACATTTATCATACGTCAGACCAGACATAGCTATTGACATCACTCTACTAAAATTACTACAGGAAGTTTTCAATCCCATAGGAAGACGCTTCAACTGATACTGACCCGAGCTAGTTGAAAAAGCAGTATATTTACGACTATCAGGACATAAACTAACTTGATAATAGCCTTGGTTTAGGTCTAAATGAGTAAAATACATTGAGCCTGAAAGCGAATCTAAGATGTCGGTGATGTTCGGCAGTGGGAACTTATCATCGACTATTACATCATTGAGTTTCCTATAGTCCACTACCAGTCGCCACTTTTTACAACCTTCAGATTTTTTGGGAACGAGTAACACTGGACTATTCCATTCGCTTGAGGATTCTTCTATTATATCATCTTTCTTCATTTGCTCAATTTGTCGATTAATCTCAGGCTTTAACGATTGAGGCAATCTATATGGTTTAACATATGAAGGATTAACGTTTGGTTTAAGTGTTATGGACTGTTCGTAAACGTTGGTAGTGGATAGCTTATCTCCTGGTAGAAAAAATACATCAGAATATTTTGAACAAATTGTTTCGATTGAACTCTTTTCTTCAGAATTAAGATGATTTAAATTTAATAAAGAAAGTAAAGTTTCGGCTCTATTAACATTTGAATTAGTCTTATCAAACGAAAAAATATTATACTCGCTTAGAAAATTTACTTCTGGAACAAAATTTTCTAAACTAACTTCTTCATCTCTTACGTTGAGAATTCTGATAGGTATCCTACCATTCTTAGGTCTAACTATAGCAGCTGCTAGAAAAATATCTTTCTCTATCTCCTTCGAACAAAGAACATAGTCATCTACCGTATCAAAACCTAAATGTACGTAATGGAGCGATTCACTTCGAGCCGGTAATACTAGACAATTACTATTTGTAAACGTTAAATCGAGTCTAGGTGAGATAGGTAAATAAATTAATTTACCAGCATTATTAATAACTAACACGTTGGAGGCCAAATCAATATTACAGCCATAAGTAGAAAGAAAATCTAACCCTAAAATTCCTGTGGCCTTGAAGGGCAAATTTTCAAAAACATAAAATTTATGGAAAAACGTGTCATTATTTGTAGAGACAAGTTTTAAGGTTACATATCCCAAAGAGTTAATTTGTCCGCCTATTCCGTTTATAGTCGTACTATTATAACAAATACGTATGGAATCGGGTAATTCATTTTTTCTAATTATAGATATTGACGCACCCGTATCTACTAAAAATGAATATTTTCTATTGTTTGAATAAAATGTTACAAATTGACATCGCCCTTTGCAAGCCAAAATATAATTATTAAAATCGAAAAAACTGCTTATGGTTCATATTTTGAGAATTTTCACCTTCACTAGAATTTTGGGAAATAACCCCTTGCGCTGAGGCTTGCGCTGACGGTTGTGTGGGTTGCGCGGAGTAAATATTTTTGCGATTAAAATTATATCCTCGCCTGTTACCACGATTATTGTATCGGCCATTATTAAAATTCACTTGAGAGAAAGGTCTACCGCGATTAGAATTATGAAAAGATCTTCCATTACCACGTGGGTTATAATTATTAAAAGAACCATAATTGCGGCCACGTTGGCCTTGACCCCTTGGTTCCGAAAAATGCGTAAACCTACCTCGACTTCTTCTGGAATACTGCATGACGTCCGGCTTAGCGGACGTAGAAGGCGCTGATACTTCCTCGTCCTTAGCACCCTGTATAGCGTCCTTGAGACTACTATAGTTGCGAGCAGCCACGACGGTGCTCAACCTTGAATTTTTTAACCCATCTGAAAATTTCTTAATAGCCATTTTCACATTTAATGGCTTTAGAACAGCGAACTTTGTCGAGTCCCCTTCTGCTTGTGAGATAGTTAAATCGGTAAAAAGTTTTTCTAATTCAGAACCATACTCATCAATCGACCTAAAACCTTGGTTCATGTTTTGGAGGCGGGAGTGAATGGCGGTAAAAGATTTAGTAGTCAATAAATGTTTCCTTAAATCCTGTATCAAATTAGAAACGGAGATATAGTTATTTGACAAACGGAGTTTAGCATTCTCAGATAAGCGACCTTTAAGCACAAATTTTATTAAAAGATTTTTTCCCACATCGTCTAACATATCCGCATACATTTCCACAGCATCAATCAATCGTTTCGTGGTTACTTCCTTGTCATCCATAAAAGGAATTAAATTACACGCCGTTCGAATGTCGAATTCCATTGTTAAAACTTTAGATTTACTAGGAGGCGAAACACACAACTGACTTATCTTAAAATATACACTTTGAATATTATCATAGTAGGTGGACAATTGAATCAATAAATCGGGGTTTAGATCATGCGACAAACTGGAGTATAATAATTTTGCCTCACCAAATAAATTCTCAGCCTCTTTCAACTTATTTATCGCAATAGAACCCGTAAATCTAGCTTGTCCTTTCTTTATTAAATATTTGCTAATTTCCACCAAACATTCATATATTCTAACAAAATCATCGGCCATAATCTAAAAATAAAACATAAAAGAATGTAATAAAATCATCCTAACAACTAAGTATCTTCATTACAATAATAATTCTCATAACTATATTCTTGATAAGAAAGCAACGCGAAACAATTCCATATATGGCGCGAGGCATCGAGTTCGGTTAGTCTCCGTGCACATTTTTTGAATTGTTACATATTTTATATTCGTTTATTAAAACTTATACTAATTACTTACTTGAATTAACACAATTATGCATCTTAAATGCGTTTATGTAATAATAAAAATTTAAAGTTAATATCTAAATACCAATATGGGCGTCCTTACTCACAGTTTAACTCTTAAAAAGTTCCGTAATGTAGAGCTTCACGAACGTTTGTTTATAATATTGTCCTTGTCGTTATCTCCCGGTAACATTATACAGCCTGTCTTATAGTAAAAATAACTGTTCACTTATTATTCATCACTACGCGACGCATAGGTATTATGTAACTTCAATCACTTATGTTTTAGACCGCGATAAATTGTTTAAATATTATTTAAATTTTAAGTATAGTCAATTTTTTTTTAAACATTTACACGGCGGGTACACCGGCACCATCATCATAGGTAGCGTTCCTCCTCATGTGTGCTGAAGCCTGCCTTCGACGTAACGCCCTTGGGTTCATTTGTCTGTCCATCCATTAATGTAAGCAGGATATTGGTGGTGCTGACGCGAATAGCTCATCACTGCTGTTTTGGCCATTACCAGCAGCTATCTGCGCGATGATAGTTTCTTCTTTTGTACATCCCCATAATTTAAAACTTTTTTTTTTTTTAATAACACATACCACCGAATTTAATTTTAAACTTTACAAAATTGTGACCTTTTTTTGGCAGGGTCGCCATGAAGTGTAGTTAGAAAATGAAACGTCTTTACTTTGAGAAGTCCAGATTTATTCTGTTCCCACGATCGGGAACGACAGTTTATGCGAGAACTTATAATTATGCTTACTTAACTTAATTCTAGGAAAGTATAAGATTACGATTACAACAATACAATTTACTAAAGGTGTACATACACTACAGCCGAAAGCGTCCGCACAATCATGTCTGAACTAAAGAAATTAGTTTTTCTTCCGTATCCATTTTTGACTTGTAAACTGTCGCTTGAAGAACACAACTTGAATGATTCGCTAGCTGTTGCTGCACCGTAATCTCCGTACAACACACGGCCGACCGGCTCCGAACGGACCCGACGGCAGCCGATTGGATGCCGACGGCGTCTTCGGAGCCGGTCGGAGCCGGTCGGCCGTCGCGACAGCCGAATGCATTCTGCGACACGTCGCGGGATGCCGACGGAGGTTTTTTTTTTTTTATTGCCTAAAGTGGCAGACGAACAGACGGCCCACCTGATGGTAAGTGGTTACCGCCGCTCATGGACGTTGGCAATGCCAGGGGCACAGCCAGGCCGCTGCCTACCTTGAGAGGATAGCTCTCTTTAAACCTCGTTTGAAGAAGGACATGTCATAGCGCTCAGGAAACACCGCTGTAGGAAGTTCACCCCAGAGCCGGCACGTACGTGGGAGGAATGACCGCTGAAACCTTACCGTTCTAGACGATATCGGCTCCTTCCTAGGTAACTATGCGTAAGTTGCATGCAAATATGAACTGTAATTACTGTTGATACATTTCAATGTTCTTTACCGCATTGTAAAACGCCGCCCGGCCCGGCCCGATGTGAGCCGGTTGGTCTGAATCGTACCCTAGACTTCAATCAACAATACAACCGCTAGACAAGTCCAATCTAAGAGAGAAAGTTAAGCAATGCCTAGACTTTCTCTAGACATTGCAGTGACAGTAGTAGGCATTGACCTACCTTCAAATGAAGTGGTAGCGACAGCCTTAGAGATACTTAAAAAAATAAGCTAGCCAGCTATTTTTTGTGTCCGAGAGTTCTGGAAATATTAAATTAGTACATACTAGAAATGAAAACGACATAGTGTTATTATAGATTTGGTCTTAAATAGGGTGGAGATACTCTACCAGCTGGCTATCCAATTTGATTAGGAAAACGACACGCCCAATGTCCATAAACTACGACAATAGAGTGTTAATTGGTTTGAAGCCGTTTTTCTGTCCGATATTGAAACTTTTGCAAGTAAGAAATCAATACCAATGAGTTTCTTTTGAGCAATTTATTTATTATATTCAAAAAAGCGTGCGTGGGCAATGATCCTACTCAAAAAATCGATATTAGGATGTTTAAAAGCCGAACATAATTATTTAAATTTTCAAAAATTTGATAGCGATATACTCATATGTATAACCCGTGTAGTGACGGATTAAGAATAGATAATGTCACTACCCCATCTCAACCCGTGTGTCGTAAAAAGCGACTAAGGGACCTAAACCTAACTTTAAGCAGACGAGCACTGCGAAAAAAGGAAAATTTGAAAACAAAACTCTATACCAACCCGTCTGGCCAGCGTGGTATAGTAGGCCAAATACCCTCCAAAGTCTTTGGAGTAGATACGTGCAGTGGGACGTTTATGAGTTGTAATGATGATCATCATCAGCAACCCATTAAGTCCCACTGCTGGGCCCGGGTCTCCTCTCCTCTAACTAGAGAGCTGAGAAGGTTTAGGCCATAATCCACTCACGCTGGCCTAGTGTGGGTTGGTGAATCAGACATACTCATAGAATTTCTTCTAGGGTATGTGGGTTTCCTCACGATGTTTTCCTTCACCGTTAGCAGATGGTAAGTCATATGACTAGTACATATAAATTCCACAAAGTGGAATCCACATTGGTACTGCCGGTCGGGATCGAACTCGGACCGCGTGATTTGCACGCCGGTACCTTATCCATTCAGCCACCATCGCAGTAATGATGATAGCGATATCGAAATCTGCAAATGGTTTAGTTTCTAAGTAGACTCTCATTACCTCCATACAAGCGAGGTACGTACCTATTATATCTTATTAATTGAACTACTACTGGTTACTAGAGAACCTTAGCCTAGACTTGGCGCCACTTCCAATGAGGTCATAAAGATCAAGTATTCGTTCAAAGGTCTCGTTTGACCGCCAGGTCACAGGTCATGTTTAGTTATAAGACGCATTCCCTTCAATCAATGCATGCTAATGATTGCATTTTTACAGGATGGTTTCGTTTTGTGCCGTATCTGTAAGGAGATTGTTACCGCAAACCAAACTAAAGAGC
The DNA here is from genome assembly GCA_905147015.1 of Laspeyria flexula. Taxonomy (NCBI): domain Eukaryota; kingdom Metazoa; phylum Arthropoda; class Insecta; order Lepidoptera; family Erebidae; genus Laspeyria; species Laspeyria flexula. The sequence goes on from LR989974.1 coordinate 3,067,781, forward strand.
CCCACAGACTATCAGTTCGCCGGACGATGACGGCCTGTCGGTAAAGCGAGAATGGTCGCCTATTTCGCTCCTGCGATTCGGAGCCTTTTATCCCCTTTAGATATTATTCAATAAAATGCAAATAAAAAATGAACTCAATTTTCATTTAGATTTTTAATAGCGTTTTTTACGCGCCAATCGATCCAAGTATACCACTTTCGCTTGCCCTACATTCATCATTATTTTTATGTATCACCGTCAATGTCTTTTAACTTGTCCACTTACGTAGTCAACAGTAGAATTCAATTTAACACCTGTTGAAGACTTCTTTCAGAACACCCTGTGCACATATCTACGTAGTAGGTAATGATGACGCAGTTCATCTGTTTGTCATTGTGTGTACACAATGCAGCTGAACGTATCGTTTACTCCCATGTCGGTACACGTGGCGCTGCAGAACAGCGTCACGTGATCTAAGGCCTTACGTGATACTTGCAGTTTTGGATATGCTTCATTAAATTCTTTTATTCTTTCTTACCTCGCACCTACCAGTTCTCATGTCTGCATCACCTAAAAGATGACTGATTAAGAACGCTTTTAGAATTTAGCCCGCCTTTTATAAATATACTCGTAGTTTATGCGAATACATTTTTTATTAAAATAAATTACCAGACCCTAAGGTCCCGTTACATTTTTGGCAGATAATTGTCTATCCGAAACTTATTTGACAGATTTTTGACCAATTTTTCATTTAAAATCAAGTCTCTTAAAGTTCACCAGAAACTTATCTACTAGTGGTAAATCAGGGCCTAAATCAAATGTCATTAGTGCTGTTCTGTGTAATGGATTTAGTATTGTACAGATTGAATTTTATAGCCAATTTTGCTATGGAGTCAATATCATATATATACGTATCTTTCATCTGATTGCGAGGTCTAAGATATTTAAGTCTGAATGTCATAGCTCTGTGTTTGCAAGAGTTCAGTGTTTGCATGTCAATCCTAGTAAACAGGATTCTAAATAATCGGGTGTGTAGGAGCAAAAGTTCCGTTAGTATCTACTAGATTAAAAGAGTCAGGGTATAACGAGAGGTGGGTGGAAACGCTATCCAACTCGGCTTGCAACTTATTAGCCAATTTGTTTTCAAGTGACAAAATTGTTGTTACTAAATGTTGGAAGAACTGTTCAAGTTGCTGGAATATTACCGAAGAAGCAACTGGAGGCATGTAAAGTAATACGTGGTAATACTAACAGCCACTGTTACTGTTTGTAAACTGATAACATCGACTGCGAACAATTGACGCGGATCATTTGCAAAGAAAAACATCAAAATCGTAATGAAGCATCCATTTCTTACTAGCAGATGTATGTAGCAGATACCATTATATCTGGGTCAGAGGTAAGTTCAACTTACGAACTCAAGGTTCTTGTATATGTATTTGTTTATTTTAGGATTTTAATGCTTCTTTGGGGCTACCTATTTTTAAATCCATACACGACTCCGGCCGCGTTGTATGTTGGATTAATCTAAGCCGAATACTGGAACGTCTCTTAAGTAGGTATATATTTTAGATGCTCCTAAGCACTAAAATCGTATACACAAACGTCAATTAAGATTAAGAGTATCTTTGAACAGTTGTTCTCAATATGCCACTCAATACGCCATATACCTTGCAAAAATCGTATACTGGAACGCACTCAACGTTCTTTGTTGGTCAATTCAACTGTCAAATCGATTTAAGCAACTGCTTAATCTAAGAGTACTCTCGAGGTCTCCTAACCGTTTAAAAGTAAAGTTGAAAATCTTGATTTTGATTGACTAACTAACTCCCAACGATCTAAACTTACATATTTATAATATAAATTACCTACGTAGTATGTGTCCTACACCTAGTTTCCTGGATGTTAGTTAACAGTTTTCATTGGATAGGTCCATGAGGCCAAAAGGGATCCTATCGCCTATCGCTTTGCGGTTTTCATTTCAGGAGCTTTACAATTTAATTCTGATGACTCCGTTACCCAAAAAAAAACAGTTCAAAAGTTTAGCTGTCAAAAACAACCAATTAGAAGGAGGTGAAGTATCCCTCAGTGGACTGGTTAAGATCAAAATACAGCCGCAACACGATAGTATAGTCTATATAGACACTAGCAACATGACTTGGAGATATGGGATTTAATGTTTAAAGGTTCCAAGCTTCATTAATCCATATAATTTTTTTTTTTTTTAATTATATTTATTTTATTTCTCTCATAAGGTAAAGTACATAATTAAAACTAGACAGGACATGACATCTTAAAATAATACCATTTGAGAGCTGGAGTCCGCACTAGGTTTGAGACCTGTATGACGGATCTCCAGGCTCTCGCCCTCAGACTGTATACAAATGTAAGCTGATGTGTGCGTAATAATTACAATGATTTGTACCTACTAAGCTGGTGTAAAATTTAAGAAAAAAAATAAACAACAATACAAAATACACAACAATAATGGTGTAATAAAAAAAGTGTAATACATATCAACACATTCTCACACACTTAGGTAGTGATGATACATATATATAATTTGCCATTTACACCACACACAATGAGGATACGAACAAAACAAGGACGTGGGACTGCAGCACAGCTATTATTCTATTGATACCCTCTGTCCCCGCAAAAGCAACTGAATCAACCAGATGATAAAGTCCAGATTCGTCTGATGGAACTGTTTGATTGGAATCCTCGTGACTTTGAATTTAGGACCGCGGTATCGTTTATGATCTTGTTATTGCCAAATATAAATTTGCAGATCGTTATTTTGCATCCTAATTTGCGAAGTATTATTTTGTTTGTGTTAATGACGATAATTGAAGGGATTTTTAATCGCCGCTTATTAAGAGCGTTTATACAGAGGAATGGCAATGTCGCAATTAAGTGTCATATTTCGTGATTTTCGATTTTTATTATTAATTGGAGCTATTTTTTTTTTGCAATGTTTTCAATACTCTTTTTAGAATTATGTAAGTATGAACCCTCTTTAACAGTTCAACAGTTGAGTCTTTTTAAAAAAAAGTGTGCCCAACCTTTCTTTACAGATAACAAGTCATAGTTGTCGATATAATTAAGCTAGCTGAGAAAAGTATGAACCTCCAATTTACATTTGAAACAAAATTAAACATCTAATAAAATTTAAAACCAAGAAATTTGACATTAAATTGCGACGTTGCCGCTCTGTTTGTATAAACGCTCTTAAGTTTTACGTTTTATTAAATAAATATCGTGTGATTTCTCTGTGCTGAAACTTTTATATTCTGTGGTTAAATGATACATGCAGTTAATGTTATTTTTATGCCTGAATCATAGTTATAAATGCTATTTCAACAGTTTTCATAGCAATTGACGTAATGTGTAGGATTATTATTGTTAAGTGTGTAGGTAAATTGGAAAATCTTAGTCATTACAAATCGCTTGACGGACTTTATTGTACAGTATGCATTATAAAGGCAAAACTTGCAGGCCTTTTTTAATTATTTTCTGCTATAGTTTTTATTTTTAGATTACAACATAACGTACCTACCTACTTTGAAATATAACCGTTGTATTATTATTTATTCTGTGGTATAACCAACCGGTCAATGGGCACAGAGTTAAAATGCCCTCGGTAACGGATAATACAAAAACATTCTTATAATTATTTGAATGTTAAATTAGGCGTTGCATTATACTTACCTACGTACTATTTAATTGGAACGTTTATGCAAACAAAATACAATTTATAAATGAACAATGTTTTCAATTTCTGTCCGTATAGTTACGAATTAAGGATACATAATGTATCTACACAAATAATAAGAATAGGTACAAACATAATGTGAATACATTCTACCTGTGGATTGGATGTCGTAAAAGGCGACTAAGGGACTAACTATAAGCAGACAAGAGCACTGCGAGAAAATTCGAAACAAACCCTAAACCAACCCGTCTGGTTCTCTCCACACTCATTGGAGGAGACCCGTGCTGCCGTGCCCAGCAAAATAGGACGTTTAAGGGTTGAAATGATGATGACGATGATTTTTTTTTTTTGCCCTTTTGACACGATTTTATAGCCAGCCTATATCTGCCACTGTTGACTGGTGTAGTAGAGGATTAATTGGCAAAAAGAGTATGACGACAGTTCACCATAATAATATCTATTTTCATAAACAACTTATATATAAAGACCTCTAATAAAAAGAGGCCATTAATAGACAATACAAAAGAGACCGCTATAAATGATACATTATGGCTAGAACGTGCGCGTGCGACGATGCCGCGGCGTGGCGATCGTAAGACATTGACTGACCAATCAGAACGCAGGAAAGAGACACACACACAGCTAGCTGTGACGTCACACTCAGCTGAGCTTACCTGCTGTCTTGTAAACGTATGTTTTTTTGCATATTACAGACACATGATACGGGTATTGATTTATGATGGTCGCAAGAGGAAAGATTTTGAAGTTACCCATAATTTAAAAGTAGATTCAAATCAGGCTTTTATGGTTTTGTATGTGGCGATGGGGTTAGACCACCTCTGGTCTAGTTTCGCTAGGGTCGACTCGTAAAACAATTAATTATTAAAAGTTCGTTGAGCTTGTAGTTAATAAATCTTGGCTAACATTTTAGCCTAATATTACATTTGAAGCCTCCGTGGCTCAGTGGTGACCCTGACTGCTGTGTATTTCTGATCCATCAATACGAAGGATGCAGGAGAAATCTGAAGGATTGTGTCAGTGTATAGAATATGGTTTCAATGCCTCAATTCTTTAGAAACACTAATACATGGTTGTATAACTTGTCCATCTAAATATTTTTTTAAATTTAATTGTTTTTTTATAGGGCATATTTTTTTTTAGCATTGTGCTATTTATTATAAAAAAGCGATGGTGGCTGAATGGATAAGGGACCGGCGCAAATCACGCGGTCCGAGATCGATCCCGACTGGCAGTACCAATGTGGATTCCACTTTGTGGAATTTATAAATATGTACTAGTCAAGTGACTTACCATCTGCTAACGGTGAAGGAAAAAACATCGTTAGGAAACCCACATACCTTAGAAGTAATTCTATGAGTAAGTATGTCTGATCCACCAACCCGCACTAGGCCAGTGTGAGTAGATTATGGCCTAAACCCTCTCAGCTCTCTAAATAGAGGAGAGGAGACCCGAGCCCAGCAGTGGGACTTAATGGGTTGCTGATGCTGCTATTTATTACATTGTAACTGTATCATCATTGGGCTGATATGATGAATCATCATATCAGCCATATCCCTATTCAAAATAAACCTATCAAGTAATTTGCTTGTAAGTTGTAAAGTGAATGGGCATCTTTAAATTCACTGTATCGGTAAATGCACTGCTGATAAGATAGTCTCAAGCACTATATGTGTAACAGACACACCCACATTTTGATAAAGTAACAGATATGATTCTATAAATATATTTACTATCTGTCTGTCTGATTAAAATGCGAATAAATTTAACAAAAGCCTAAAAAATAATAAAACTTGCCCGAGGTTTCGCTCTCATAGATCTTTATTTGGCCACTACTCAGCTCCTATTGGCCGTAGAGTAATGTTATAGCGTTCATCGGGAAATTCAGGAAATAGGCTATCCAACACTAAAATATTTTTTCAATTCGGTTCAGTAGTTTCTGAGATAAGCGCCTTCAACCACAGAATAACTAATAGTACTACGTTTTCAACCAGACCAACATACTCTATAGCTTTGAAATATTAGTAGGTACAGATTAGTAAGCCACTAGATAAATAAGGATAGATAAACTAATAAAACCTATAAAAACATGCTTATTTATTTAATCAGATATATCTATGACTAGGTAGGGGATTACCTTCACGTTGGTAGCGGGACTCTTCTGACTTGTATTTGAGAACTTTGACACTTATATACATACTGTACTTTACATAGATACATAAAGATCACGCCTCTTTCCCAACAGATGGGTAGGCAGAGACTATTTCCTTCCACCTGCCACGATTCTTGCATATATCTTTGGCTTCTTCAACATTTATCAGTCTTTTCATGCATTCTCGCCGGTTTCGGGTACTCCTGATCCGTCCCTTCTTTAGAACGTCACCTATTTAGTCATGGTACGTTCTTAATTCTTCCCCTTCCAACGTTTCCTTGTACTTTATAGATAATCATAATCCTGTTAAGAGCGTATTTACAAACAGAATGGCATCGTCGCAATTTAGTGTCTTATTTCGTGGTTATCAATGTTTTATTATTTATTCTATTATGCAGATTATCTGCAGAAGGACCGATGGACGGTGGAGCAAGCGTGTCCTAGAGTGGAGACCGCGACTCGGCAAACGTAGAGTAGGACGCCCTCCAGCTAGATGGTCCGACGACCTAAAAAAGGTCGCTGGGTCTGACTGGATGCGGAAGGCGGAGGACAGAGTGTTATGGCGCGTATTAGGAGAGGCCTACGTCCAGCAGTGGACTGCAATAGGCTGAAATGATGATGATGATGATTATTTATTCGGAGTGAAATATTTTAAAAATGTGTTTGCTACACTTTTATAATAGATTTTTTGTAATAAATATGTTTTTTACTTGCGCCCCAACGGTTATGCAAATCATCGCTAACCCATCAAAATCATTGAAGACTCTCTAGTCCAAAACTTTTTTTTTTTTTTTTTTTTTTTTTTTTATTGCCTAAAGTGGCAGACGAGCAGACGGCCCACCTGATGGTAAGTGGTTACCGCCGCTCATGGACGTTGGCAATGCTAGGGGCACAGCCAGGCCGCTGCCTACCTTGATAGGATAGCTCTCTTTAAACCTCGTTTGAAGAAGGACATGTCATAGCGCTCAGGAAACACCGCTGTAGGAAGTTCACCCCAGAGCCGGCACGTACGTGGGATGAATGACCGCTGAAACCTTACCGTTCTAGACGATAACGGCTCCAGGTAGTGCGGGTGAAGCCTACAGCGGCGTCGAGTGGTGCGATGATAAAAAGGCGACGATGGCACCAAATCAAGAAGTTCGTCGGAGCACTCCCCATGGAACAATCGATAGAGCACGCAGAGTGACCCAAAGTCTCTCCGTTGCCCTAACGATTCCAAGTTGTCCGTCAGATTGGGATCATCGACGATTCGAACAGCCCGCCTTTGGAGGGAGTCAAGTGGGTCGAGCTGGTACTTGGGAGCTCCCGCCCAGAGGTGAGAGCAGTACTCCAAGTGCGGCCGAACCTGTGCTTTGTACAGCACAAGCCGCTGTTTAGGTTTGAAGTACTGCTTCGCCCTGTTCAGGACACCCAGTTTTTTGCTCGCCAATTTGGCTTTGTCCTCCAAATGACTCCCAAACTGGACTTTGCTCGAGATATTAACGCCGAGGATCCCAATACTTTCGGACAACGGGAGAGATACTCCTTCAAACTGAGGCGCCATAACAAATGCGTCCTTCTTCGCAGTGAACGCGCATACTTGTGTCTTCGAGGGGTTGAATTGAACTAAGTTCTTCACACCCCATTCGGAGGCTCGCCCTAGAGATGCCTCGACTTCAGACACAAGTATTGACCGTTTCTCCTGTACAGTGACCCGAGGGATGTTCTGGTGGCCGGTATACCGCGCATCACCCGTGCTGTCATCCGCATAGCAATGCATGCTATCTATAGACAACATGTCATTGATATGCAGAATGAACAGCGTTGGGGAGAGCACCGAGCCTTGTGGAACACCAGCATTGATGGGCCTTCCCTGGGAGCATGCACCGTCGACGACGACTTTGATGCTCCTCCCATCTAAAAAACTGGCGATCCACTCGCAGAGTCCCTCGGGGATTCCATATGATGGTAGCTTCGATAGAAGGGCTCTATGCCAGACCCTATCAAACGCCTTCGCGATATCGAGGCTCACAGCTAGAGCCTCTCCCCCGCTATCTAAGGCTTCTGCCCATCGGTGTGTCAAGTACACAAGAAGATCACCAGCTGAGCGACCGTGACGGAAACCGTACTGTCGGTCGCTAATCAGCTGGTGCTCCTCGAGGTACTGTAGGAGCCGTGTGTTGACGACTCGCTCCATCACCTTAGATAGCAGGGACGTTATCGCGATAGGCCTGTAATTTGACGGGTCCGACCGGTCACCCTTTTTAGGGATCGGGTGGACATGAGCAACCTTCCACGAAGATGGAACCCTGTTGGTCGAATAGGAGAGACGGTAAAGGCGCGTTAATACGGGGGTCAACTCAGGGGCGCACGTCTTAAGCACCACCGCGGGGATGCCGTCCGGCCCACTCGACTTGTGGACGTCTAAGAGTCGGAGTTCCCGCCTGACCGCACGCTGTGTGATGCGAATCTCAGGCAGAGAACTCTCACACCGCGGGATGGTAGGTGGTGTGGCTCCTCCGTCGTCCAAAGTCGAGTTTGAGGCAAAGAGATCGGCCAGGAGATCAGCCTTCTCTCTTGCACTATGGGCCAAACTGTCATCAGATTTCCGCAGTGGTGGGAGATTGGACTGGCAGGAGTTGCCTTGGGCAGCCTTGGCGAGCGACCAAAAGGCTCGACTCCCGGTGGGATGGCTCTGAAGTCGCTCGCCAATTCTGGCAACATGCTCTGCCTTGGCTTCGGCAATAGCCTTTTTGCTGAACCTGGAGGCCGCATTGTACTCCTTCCTTACGTCTTTGACGTTTGGATCCCGACGCTCTCTGGCGCTGTTCCAGGCCAGGTATGCGGACTGCTTGAGGCTCGCAGCCTCCCTACAGGTATTGTTATACCAGGGCCGACTGCGGCCGCCAACGGGCAACTTGGCGTTGGGGATGAATAGTTCCATCCCCTGAAGCACCGTTTCCGTGATGCAGTCCGCACAAACGTCGGGATCGCTAGAGGAGAAGCAAAGCGGCCCCCATGGATAGGATGCGAAGAATTCGCGAAGCCCATCCCAATCTGCCGACTCATAACGCCAGACTCTGCGAAACCCTTTCGCTGGTGAGCGATCGGGTTTCACAACAGGGGCTCTAGTACGGACAAGGCAGTGGTCAGAAGACCCCAATGGGGCATCGACCACCACCCTGTAACCGTCCGGATGAGTGGTCAGCAGAAGGTCCAGCAAAGAAGGGTTATGGCTCTCGATATCTGGTATGCGGGTGGGCTGCATAACCAATTGTGAGAGACCATAGGCCGTCGCCATATTGTATACAGTTCGTCCTGGGAGGTCAGTGGTCCGGGACTTCAACCACTCATTGTGATGAGCGTTAAAGTCATCAAGGACCACCACCTCCGCGGACGGGTACTGTTCCAATATTTTGTCAATCCCCTCCTGGACGCTCTCAAAAAGCTGAGTAGACCCCAAATCACTGCTCGGGGACCTGTATAGGCACGCATAGATTCGGGTGAGACCCCCATGGTCTACGCGCAGCCATAGAAGTGACAGGTCCCCTTGTTCGAGGCCCCGAAGGCGGCGACAACATATATCGCCCCTGACGAAAACGCACACCCCGGCTTTACGTAGGAACAGGTGCTCCAGTTCGTATCCGGGGTATTTAAGGTACGAAATATCGTCAGGGGCACATATTTGTGTCTCCGTTAAAAAGAGCAGGGCAGGCCGCGCTGTCTCAAGGTGGTGATGGACAGCGTCGAGGTTACTGTGAAGCCCCCTAACATTGCAAAAGTCCACTTGGAGTGTGGAAAGGGGGTCCGCCGTATGGTACATGCTCTTTTTATTTTTCCGAACCATAGTTTTAAAGAGGTATTAAGGGGGTGGGGATGATTTAAGTGTAGTGTAAGGTCCCTGTGACCCCTAAGGAATAGAGGCGGGGCATAGTCAGGGCCGACGCCCGAGTTGTGTGAGGGGCTGACGCGAAGCACGGAAGTCCAAAACTGTTTCAGAAGAAATAAATACAAAATCCAAAATCGATTTATTTTTCTCTCACACAGATAAGTAAGTACAATATTTAGTCGCAGTTACAATTCCTGTATAATCTGTGTGGGAGACTGGTGTCTGTACTAGGAGACCTCTATTACAGATTACCAGCATCTCCAGATTCTAGGTAGGTGGAGGTATCGTGGAAGTTCTGAGTACGTGTTAAGTTGAGGTGAAAATTCGTATGAATAATTTAAAAAAAATTTTACTCCGTGTGGTGTTCTGCTGCATCACTTTACACGCTACCCAAATTGTAAATTCAAAAGATTGTAACTATCCATTTTTTTTTTAAAGAGTGGCGTGAATTTCTTTCCAGTTCTTCTCATAGCTCCACCCCGTCAGCGAACGTAGGCAAACTTGCTGACACTACTTTTCGGATAACCTGTTACATTCTTGTGACTTTCATAAGTGTTACCTTGTAACCTAGATGAATAAACGAGATTTCATTTCATTTCGAATAGATTATTTGTTTCATAAAAGTTGTTAATGATATTGATTGAATCACTAGGTACTTATTGACAAGTTGTTTATTGTCTGTTTGTCGTGGTATGTTGACGCGATGTTTTAATGAACAAAAGTTAACAAGAGTGCTCTTTCGTGATTTTCCTCACGTTGCATTTACACGTGTGTTGCATGAATACATTGTATATTTATCATAATTTCTTGCTTATTAGTTTATTACTACAAACAAATTCTTTAAGTGTCTTTTTATTTCTTTTTCTTGTTGAATTAGGTACTAGAGTTAATGATTCACGTGACTCCACACATAGACACTTATGTAAGTTGCCTATCAACAGGCATCTTGTTGCCTATAATATATATATTATATACATAATCCAGTCCGTGTAGTGACCACGTTAGTGACGGATTAAGAATACATAATTTCACTACCCCATATCAACCCGTGGGTGTCGTAAAAGGTGACTAAGGAAGTAACCTTAAGCAGACTAGACAGCAAGAAAAGGAAAATTTTAAGTTTCCTGCTGTATTTTACTAGAAGCCACGCGTGGTTTCTCTCCCTTCCTCTTGCCTTCTTTGTTTGACCACTGTTCAGCTGCTATTGGCCCTAACGTGATGTTGTATAGCCTTCCTCGATAAACAGACTATCCAACAATAAATTTTCAAATCGGACCAGTAGTTTCTGACCAACGTGTTCAACCAAACAAACTCTTCAGCATTATAATAATACTAGAAGTCGCGCGGGGCTTCGCTCCCGTCACTTTTGTTTGGCCATTGCTCTCCTATTGGCTGTAGCGTGATGTTATATGATGCCTATAACCTTCCTCGATGTATGGGCTATCTGATACTAAAATAATTTTTCAATTCGAATCTGTAGTTCCTGAGATCATAGCGTACAAACAAACTCTAGCTTCATAATATTAATATAGATTTTAGATTAGTAATTACTTATTAATTTATTAAAATTAGCAGGAAATGACTAAATTCAAAACATATTACTAATAAGTGTAGAATTTATTATCGACAGTTTTTTTATGTTACGTCTTTTGAAAACAAACAGAGTATAAATTCAGCTTCATTTGCACTCGGTATTCAAATTGATTGAAACAATCAATAGTACGTCATTTAAGCTATATGTATCGTTGATTGACAGCACACATACAAAGCAATGTCTATATTTACACGTCACTTTCATTCTACGTCGTGTATGTGTGTGAGTGTAACACAATGCGATTCAACGACCAACGTCAACCATTCAGTTCAGTTAATATCCGACAACCGCACGGAGCGGACGTCTCATCTCCCTAGAGTATATTCTCGCGGAGTTTTCGTATTTAATAACTGTGAACAGTGCTGCAGTGTAGTGGTGTGATTGTTTGATCAAATTACGTCGGTAAGTAGTTCCTTTTGCTATTGTATAACCGTGATCTTGATACTTCAATGATGTACAGAAATAAACAGTCTTGGCACTCACCGCCGAGGTTTACCCTTGAAGTGATACTGAACTAATTTGCAGTTATTTTCTTTTAAAGAAATTTTCTTCGTTTGATGGACGTAGTTTGAGTGGTTGTGTAATCAAATGTACTTTGATAAGTATTGCCATCTCGCTTATTCAAATATTTGCAAACTTTAGCTGTAATTAGTGTTACGTTATCTTTTATAGTCGTCGTCAGTTTTGTAAAATTCGCAGGTGCAATATTTTCGTCATTGCTATTAATGAGTTGGTTTATATGGCTGGCTGATTCCAAGGTCGGCCAAGTCCAACGTACTGTCAAGCGGGTATTGTAGATCATATAATTTATCGTAGTGTGGCTTCATGCCTTGTTACGTAGGCAAAAATGGGGCGGGCAGTTTTATTACATCTTCATAAGCTGTGTTAGATCCCAGTATTCCAGAAAAAAAAAGTTCATACAAAAATTCACTGCCAATATTAGCAAATATCAATCATGTTGGCAATTCATCATCATCATCATCATTACAACTCATAAACGTCCCACTGCTGGGCACGTGTCTCCTTTAAAGATTGTCGAAGGAATTTAGCCTACTATACCACGTTGGCCAGACGGGTTGGTGTAGAGTTTTGTTTCGAATTTTCATTTTCTCGCTGTGCTCTTGTCTGCATAAGGTTTCTTCCCTTAGTCGCCTTTTACGACACCCACTGGTAGAAATATACTGACATTTTGTATTCTTAATCCGACACTACACTGAATTGTGGTATGATATAGACAATTACCTAGATGTTTTTAATACTGGTAGAATTGGCAAACAATCGCACTGCCTACCCGTTGGAGGTACGTACTGTAAACTATGAATATTTGTAATACATACCACGCGTATAGATAACTTTAATAATGGCCTTGCTATGGACTAAGATAGGTAGATTGACTATGATCATCACCTATGTATGGAGAGCGTTATCTCCCCATATATCCATTAACTTGAAGTTAAAAAAGCGTTTAGCATAAATTATGGGGTTTCAAGAGAGCTAAAAATCAATGATTTTTCATTATATTTCTCTAATTTTAAACCTGTAATGATAGAATGTAAGTTTATGTGCAAAATAAATAAATAATAAATAATTTTTAGAGTTATATGTAAGTAAGTATATAAAAGTTTCCATAAGAAAAAGTTCTTAGATTACAGTGGTGATTACATTGATAGATAGAAATGATGAAATGAAAAACCAAGCAACCATTTTATTTAAAAATGTCAAAAAGTGTATTATTATTAACCTTTTGAACGCCAACGTCGCCTATATTTGACAAGCGCAAGCGTGCCCTGAGCGTCGCGTCGATGTCAGCTATAGTTGACAAAACTTAGATTAAAATATTACTTTAATGTGTTTTATTACTAAATTTTAAAAACTGAATTTCATTGCTTGGAGCACAGGGCACGGAAATACCGATTTAATGTGGCGGTCAATATAATATTAATTTTCCTCGTATGTATATACAATATATACTGAAAGCACCTACCTCAGTTTTGTCTACATCACCCTAAAGTTGACTGGTAGATTATGCCTCAAGCATTCAGTCCGTTTTTGCACTCGTTTTTTGCAGAAAGTTAATTAATAATAAAAAAGGCAAAAACGGCCTTTGAGCTCCAACGCATCGTTATCAGTAATCGAACATCGCCCTGTTATTGCCGTTTTGCCTATCACAGCCTTATTTATAGGTCATCGTAACCTATTGCCTTTTTATTGTGTTGTATAACGTTATATCACACACATCACCCTCACCACACTATTACACTCAATCACTAACCACACTAACACACTATGCAGATACATACATACATAAATCACGCCTCTTTCCCAACAGAGGGATATGCAGAGACTATTTCCTTCCACTTACTACAACAAAAACGAATTAGTTGTTCTACGTAATAGGTGTATCCAGCTAAAAGAAATTTATGTACTAAATATTCACTTTATTTCTTTTTTGTTTCTTACAACAAACAACTAGGTACTAATGTACTGACCTTATTGCTATCGAGCCTGTAAACGGTCCGAGTGGAATCCTGTTGACCTGTAAAACAGGTGTTATACTACCTATCACGGGCATAAGAACAAGTGTTATGTGTATGAACGTGGAAAATTAATATTCTATTAATAAATATAATTTTTGACATTCTTAAATAATATGCTCGCATAGTTTTTTATTCTTTCGATCAATCACCAGTGAAATCTAACATTTTTTTCTCTTGGAAACTTTTATTATGTAGGTATATTATGTACTTACAAAACTCTAAAAATGAGATAGATATAACGAATAATATTTTTTTTAGCTTTTTGGCTCTCCTGAAAACCCATGATTTGTGCTGAACGCTTTTTTAACATCAAGTTGTTGATGGAAAAATAAACAATTATTATATAACCACACGCCTTTCCCTTTAAAGGGTAGTGCACCAAACCCACATTTCGCGAGATTTACGGGAGTCCCACAGTCATGTTGACAGATGTCACATCGCTATACGTTGCACGTGTCACTAGTAATTTATTTATTTATAATAAGGTACACTATATGTTTTAATTTATAATAACTAACTATTTATTTGCATGAATAGCATTTTCCTTATTTCCATACATTTCATTAGCTTTGATGCCTCGTGTATTACGCGAATGAAGATTGTAGGTTCGAGTCTCAAATACGTTAAGTGTTGGTTTAAAATTGTTCTGAGATTGGGTGTAAGTTTTTATTCGTAAAATCTATATTTCTATACTAATATTTTAAAAAGGTAAAGTTTGTTTCTTTGTAGGGGCCATCTCAAGATCTACTGATCCAATTTTCAAAATTATTTTACTGTTGCATAGCCCATTTATCGAGGAATGCTATAATATCACGCTACTGTCAATAGGAGCTGAGCAGTGGCCAAATAAAGGACGATAGGAGCGAAGCCCCGCGCGACTTTTAGTGTATTATATAGTTGAAGAGTTTGTTTGTTTGTTTGTCTGAATTGTTTTTATTTTCATTACATAAAAAGTTAGCTATTCTGTAATTAGGTATACTATCATATATCAAAAATATAATCCTGTCTTAGTGCGCGCTTGTCTCTGTCTCTGTCAGAGACAAATGGAAATCTTTGGAGGAGGCCTTCACCTGAGAGGGTTCCGTGCAATCAAATACAAAAATAATAGGTATACAAATTAAAAATAAATAAAATAATAGAAATTGATAAATAGATTAATATAATTTAATTTAATTCAATAACTATCAGGAACTCCCAAGAACTATCAGGTTGTGGAATGAACTCCCTAACGAAGTTTTCCCAAGGGACTACTGTATGGGGTTCTTCAAAAAAGGAGTGAATAGGTTTCTTAAGGGTCGGCAACGCGTTCCTGATGCCCCTGGTGTTGCAGACGCCCATAGGCTACGGTAACCGCTTACCATCAGGCGGACCGTACGTCTGTTTGCCACCGTCGTGGTATAAAAAAAAAAAAACTAGGTGTAATAAATTTGTATTGGAAATAAGAGGAATGTATGTAATGCATGGAATAAAAGGCTTTTTTATTTTTTATTTTTATTTATTTATTAGTAGTTAGTGCGCGCTTATTCTAAATTTCAAGATCCTAGACCCAGGGCTGTGCGTTGATATGACTCAGTCAGTTTGTTTCTCGTTTTCTATACTAATATTATATTATACCGTTGTTGCTAAGCACACATTTATTCAATAAAATATTTACACATAACTTAAAAATATACACAGGGCTAACCTATTTAAATAAAAACCGGCCAAGAGCGTGTCGGGCCACGCTCAGTGTAGGGTTCCGTAGTTTCCCGTCCGTTAGACGTGCCAGAAGTTTTCGATGGTAATTTTGAATTGCGAGAACCTATTTTAATAATTATTTTTTTGTTTGAAAAAAGATACGTTCAGGATAATAAAATATTATGTAAACGAAGTTAAAAAAAAAATACGGGCAAATGAAACTTGACCTCTGGATTGTATAGGCGCTCATACGATTCAGGGACCAAATTATATTGGTTAACTGCAGTTTCCATCTGTTGTTTCCATCCAAGTTCAAAATAATTTTCCTAGAAAGTCCTTATAAAGTTCTACTTTTCAGATTTTTTTCGTATTTTCTAAACTTATGGTTCATAAGTTAGAGGGGGGGGGACGCTTTGTTTTTTACTTTTGGAGCGATTATTTCCGAAATTATTGACATTATCAAAAAATGATTTTAGTAAACCCCTATTCATTTTTAAATACCTTTCCAACAATATATCACACATTAGGGTTAAAATTAAAAAAAAAAACACTTCCCACTTTACATATAGGGGGGCTACCCTAATAAAACATTTTTTTCCAATTTTTATTTTAGCACTTTGTCGGCGTGATTGATACACATATTGGTCCCAAATTTCAGCTTTCTAGTGCTAACGGTCACAGAGATTAAGCGAGGACGGACAGACAGACAGACAGACAGACAGACATGGCGAAACTATAAGGGTTCCTAGTTGACTACGGAACCCTAAAAAGAACCAGATACTCTATTTACAGGAAATTTCTATAAATAGAATATCTGATTGAGATTGGATCCAGAGGAAACTTACCAAAAGGTTAGCTATATTTTATACCTATATATTATCTATCTTTATAACTATGTATATTAATAATATAAAGGTTTGTTTGGTTGGTTGCTAGAATCTCAGGAACTACTGGTCCGATTTGAAAAATTCTTTTAGTGTTGCATAGCCCATTTATCGAGGGAGGCTATAGGCTATATAACATCAAGCTCCGGCCTATATGAGCTGAGCAGTGGCCAAATAAAGAACGACAGGAGCGAAGCTTCATGCGACTTTTAGTATACATATATAAAATGCAAATCTTGACCTTTTAAATTCACTTCATACATGTATAGCAAAATACCTACTACCGTTCTACAACACGTTATTATTAATACCTCATTAATTATGGATTATATTATTATCTGGCGGAGTATCTGTTTGTATAATAATTATCATAATTATAAATATATCGACTACGGCAGCTTCAAAACAAAGATAGAATTTATTTATTCTCATTTTGCTTAAAGTTATCTATATATGTATATCTTCATCATTATAACTATTAAACACCCCGCTGCTAGGCACGAGTCTTCAAGCAATGTGGAGGGAATTTAGCCTACTATACCACGCTGGCTAGACGGATTGGTATAGGGTTTTGTTTCGAATTTTCCTTTTCTCACAGTGTTCATGTTGCTTAAACGCCTTTTATGACACCCACGGTTTGAAATAGGGTAGTGACATTAAGTATTCTTGATCCCTCCGTCTATACCCATATTATTTAGGTGGGTCAAGATACGAGCACAGAGCTATAACATCATCTGGTGCTCATGTATGTTAGCAAGGTTTCATCATTTAATCCTATTGGCTTACTGGATACCAAAATGTGAAGTTTTGACATTATTATAATAATAATAATAATTTTTATTAACAGGATAACAATTTCCCATAGATAAATATTAAATACCTTACAAACTAACATACCTACATAAAATTATAAAACTACTTCACAATGCACTTCGTTGTGCGGTCAGGTGGTACTTGGCCCCGGAAGCGGCGGAACACAACACCTTTCGGCCAAAAGGTCTCGTCCATTATAAGGTGCAACAAGCACGTCGGTACTCGCACCACAAACGCCTTGAAATTGACGTTGCGACGCGACTCCAGCAACTGCACTCTCATACTGTGCTGGGCCTTTTGGTAAACGTACGTCGCGATGTCCTGTGCCGTTGCGGTGTAGTCCAGGGGGTGTAGTGTATTAATACACGCTGGTCAGAAGGGTTGATATAGGGTTTGGTTTATAGTCGTTCTTCCCTTACTCGCACCTTTCCGCGTAGGCCGACAGCGTCCTCGGTGCACCCGGACGCTGTTGTTTGGTGAGTGCTCGAAACGGACGGAGTGTTGGTGCTCCATAAGGGCTGTCGTTGGGTTGGCTGCTGATGATATATCAGGTTCCAGAGCCCACCCGTTACGGTGAAGTGACGAGACGACAGAGGGGTTTAGTGGGTATTCCAGTCCATAGGGATTCATCCGGTTTTCTTTGGGCCGGCGAGTCCTACATAACCGTCTCGTGTCCCCGCAATGGACGAGAAGGGTTTGTTTCAAGTTATCAAAATCGACTATCGTCGTCTGTCGATTCTAGTTCAATCTTTCCGAATTACCTTGACATATGAATGTCAGCAGATTGTGAATATTGGCTCTGTTACGTTAGTTTTTATTAATTCGTTTTGGTATTCATCTTTTTTGTTTGAAGTGATATTTTTTTTATATGTTAGTGGTCTAACTGGTCCAAGAATATATTAAAACAAGATGTCGCGTGAGGCTTCGCTTCAGTCGTTTTTATTTGGCCACTGCTCAACTTTTATTGGTCGTAGCGTGATGGTATATAGCATATAGCCTTCCTCGATAAATGGGCTATCCAATCCTAAATTTTTTTTTGAATGGGACCCGTAGTTCCTGAGTTTATCGCGTTCAAACAAACAAACTCTTCAGCTTTATAATATTAGTATAGATTATGCATAAAAACATAAAACCAGTCTCCGGCGATTACATCAGTGTGGGCATAAAAAACCCTGCTTCATGACGTCACAGAGCATCACGCCTTTTTCCTCGAAGGGATAAGGTATATGCTATAGTTGTAAGCTATTACCACTAGTCCAACAAAACGTTATTACATTTAACCAATATTAGACAACAAAATTTAAAAATAATCTAGTAATTTTAAGAAAACGGAGTTTTGGACTATTTTAAATTACAAAAGTATTGTATCATGCGTTTTTTCTTTTATTTTACAAAGAATTCAGCATAAGATGATGCATGAAATGAAACATCTACTCGTACGCGGGCTAAGCAATGACATTGTCTATAGATTCCAAATCAATGCTTTGGCTCAGATTAGGCTGAGCAAAGTTTTGTTGGATAAAAGTCTTGCTCAGACTTTTAGTCCAAGTCCAAGTACGCTCTATAGATCTCAGCCTTAGATCCCACTTTTTTCTTTCTATAAAGCAAGTCATAATGACTTTGCATGATTAGTGATTTGATAAATTGATTTTTTTATTTGCATTATTGCCAATAAGGTCGTTGATTTGTTAATCGCGTAGCTAATGACAAAAAAATTTGCTAGTCAGTTGTCACGTGTTGGACCTGGGTAATTATTTACTATTACACGTGAGTTAATATTGCAAGCAAAATTAAGATGACATGGTGCATTTGTCTATTTGAGCATAGCTGATACTTGAAAACAAGTAAGTGTAGACTCTACCACTACACAATTTTTTCACAAAAATTACTCCTCAATTCGGATCAACTATTTCTAGTTACCAGATCGTCGGTCCATCTGGCGGGGGGCCGCCCCACGCTGCGCTTTCCAGTACGTGGCCGCCACTCGAGAACTTTTTTGCCCCATCGGCCATCAGTTCTGCGGGCTATGTGGCCTGCCCACTGCCACTTCAGCGATGCGATTCGGTGAGCTATGCCGTTGGATGCGGGCGGCACAAAATCGCTCGCTGTGGCGGAAATTAGGTGAGGCCTATGTTCAGCAGTGGATGTCATTGGGCTGATATGATGATGATGATGATTTCTAGTTATATTATTGTGTACTTATATATTATTGTGTGAAGACTGAAGAAGTGGTTTAACCATCTACTCAATCTCGAGTGCAATAGTTCTACTCGGATTTTAAACATTCGACTTAATTGATTTTGAGATCGTTGTCAAATGTTTGGAATTAACAGCGACCATATTTAAATTTTAAAACATTTGACGACACGACGATAAAATCGATTGACGAGATTCTAAATCTTCTTGTCACATTATATTTCAACCCTTACACGTCCCACTGCTGGGCACCGGTCTCCTCCAAACAATGTGAAGGGAATTTAGTCTACTATATCATGCTTGCCAGACGGGTGGGATAAAGTTGTTTTGAATTTTCCTTTTCTTGCAGTGCTCTTGTCTGCATAAAGTTTCTCTCTTAGTCGCCTTTTACGACACCCACGGGTTGAAATGGGGTATTGACATTGCGTATTCTTAATCCGTCACTACATGAACAAGTTAGTCACATACAACGAGTCAATCATACAAAAAGACCTCAGTACTCACTTCTATTTCAAAACGGAAAATTTGACGATAGAAGATTTCAACCAATACGGCGCAAATAAACTTACTAGTATGTTCGAGACTGAATGGTAGCACGTATAATAATGTTTCCTGATAAGGTGAGCGGACGATTCCAATCTGATGCCACGTGTATTGTCACGTGACTTGTGTCAATGGGCCTAAGCTACTTTTGTGATGGTATAGATTGTGGTCAGCAGACTGAATTACGTTGTTTATGTGACGGACATTTTACAGCTTGTAGTATGTATACATAATATGCATGTTTGCTGCAGGATTTGTAGTAGTGTGTAGTGCCAGTCTCATCAACATCATCATTTCAACCCATAAATGTCCCACTGCTGGGTCTCCTGCAAAAAATGTGGAGGGAATTTCACTACCCCATTTCAGCACGTGGGTGTCGTAAAAGACGACTATGGGACTAAAACTTAAGCAACAAAGGCACTGCGAGAAAAGGAAAATTCGAAATAAAACTCTATGCCATCCGTCTAGCCAGCGTGGTATAGTAGGCTAAATTCTCTCCAAAATATTTTGGGACCCGTGCCCAGCAGTAGGATATTAACCAATTCGCTACGGATGGCACGACAGGCGTGCTATTATTATTTTTCTGAATGGCGTGTGACACGAGAGTCGGGTTCGTTGTAACTCGCTCAAATTTAAAATGATGAAAGACACAAGCGAAGAATACATAAAAAAAGAATTTTGCTATACATGGCTGATGGCACGATTAGCGTGCCTTGAAATATTTGACAACACCACAGAAATGAAAATGGGCGTTGCAACGAATCGGTTAATTTATGGGTTGTAATGATGATGACTATACCACGCTGGCCAGACGGATTAGTATAGGGTTTGTTTAAAATTTTCCTTTTCTCGCAGGACGCTTGTCTACATAAGGTTGCTTCCTATAGTCGCCAAAAAAAGGGTAGTGACATTATGTATTCTTAACCCGTCACTACACGTAACAGCCAGCAATATAAAATACTGTAATCATGCAACAGTTAGCAGTTAGATCAGTCCCCCCCCAGAGGCTTATCGTCTAGGTAACTATAATAGCAATTTGACATTGAGTCTAGCTAGTGTCACAATATGTGTCCGAATAAGTTACAATACATAATGCTTGGTATAAAGAACGAATGGACATGCGCAAACGCAAATGTGTGTGCGAAACTGAGTTATGTGTATAAGTATAACAATAGTGGTTCTAACATCATATACTTATATGATAGACATACGAAAAGGCAATTTTATCTAATTTTACAAAAAAAAAAATATTAATTTAAGTATTTATTGCTAACCCCATTTGACTTCATCATCATCATCATATCAGCCGTAGGACGCCCACTGCTGGACATGGCCTCCTCAAGAGACTTCCAATAGGACCGGTTATTTGACTTACCAAAAGGCAATTTTATCTAATTTAAATCAACACTAGAATAATTTTAATTTCAATTTCAATTAATTTATTTATTGCTAGCCTTATTTGACTTCGTCCGACATGATATACTATTACATAAATGTATACGTGGATCCGCGCAAAACAGGCTCAAGAGCTACCTTAGTAACAGGTCACAATTTGTTGAAATTACTAGTGTCGATACAATACATATCATCACGTCTTTTTCCCCGAAGGGGTAGGCGGAGGTGTTTCACACCCACATTTCGCCAGCTATGTTTAGTCCCATGAAATAGGGGGCGAGCCTATTGTCATCAACCGGGAACATTGTTTACCAAACTCCGGGAAAATCTTAATACTGGAATTTCATGATAGAAAAACCCAATACCATTTTCACACGACCCGGGACCTCCTGCACAGCAGTCGTATACACTTCCCGCTGCGCCACCGAGGCAGTCGGTACAACGGTAAAGAAAATATAATTAAATCAAACCATAGATTTAATAGATTTGGTGTTCCTCAAGGAAGTATATTAGGCCCGCTTCTCTTCCTTTTATACATCAACGATCTTCCCTCTATGCTGGAACACCAATGCGTTCTGTATACAGATGATATTTCTATACTAATACCTAACAACTCCCTTAATAACTATAACAAAATTCTGAATACCGTTAATGATGTGATCCACTGGTTACGAAATAATAACTTAAGTGTAAATAATAATAAAACCAAATACATACAATTCCAAAAGAGAATAATATAATAATAATAAATAAATTTAGACTACAATGGCCAACCTATATCAGAAGACGATGAAATTTCCTTCCTAGGTATTACATTGGATGACAAAATTTGTTTTTGCCATGCACAGCCATTGCCGTCGACGTAACGACCTTTTAGTTAGTGGACGGCAGAAATGTGACTGGAAAGCATATGTGAGTAAAATTTGTAATCGAATTAACAGGTTTGCATGTCTTGTGGCGTCTTACAAGACTAACTAATCAACAAACTGCATTAAAGTTTAACACTGCATTAAATAAAAAATAACTTAACGAAACGAGATATTTTTTTTGCCTATTTTATTTCTGCTAGCTGTACAAAAATGTTTTCACCACACATTCGACTGAAGTTTGCGGCAAATACTGCCAAGTGCGATCCCATACTTATATAAATCGCATACCTAGTACAAATAATTTTCCTGTGAACGTTAGCATACTGACATAATACCTTGAACTTCACACGGTAACAGAGCAAATACAAAGCCAGTTCACACCGGTTCTAGTCGTCAAAGACACGTGGACTCACTGCAATTCTCATATTTACTTATCATTTACAATATCTGATTGTCTGATAAGACGTTAGAGTTAGACCTTTGTATTGTCAGACTCTTACACATATTGTACGGACTTTGCTCTTCGAATTTGAACTCTATTAACCTCCTGAGACCCTGAGTACTCAAATGATGACATAAACTTACAAAAAATACGGAGGTCACCTATATGCACAAATTTAAATTTGCCGCAGTTTACAATGTAGGTCAGGTCTGCCAACACAAGAAAAAAATACTTTACTTGGTTTTTGATCGCCCATCTGTCATGGCAACCGGGATAGTGTGAGGAAGAGGAGCCATCATGCCGCGGGGTAAGTTCAATCAGTTTGAATCCATACATATTTACGACATATACCTTGATTTTTGTATAAAACTAATAAAGGTACTATTTACCTATGATTTCAAACAATTATTTCAATCGAAACATAAATTGATTGAAAACGCCATAATCTCAAATTGAATGTCATCGCTTGATGACAACAGTTCTCAGTTTAGGTAATTTAATGTCATCACTTGATGACATCAGTTCTTAACTTTTGTTATTTTTTATAGATATGTAAGTGGATATTTTGGAATGGCTAAATAAATCCGACAGTGAGGCATTGTGAGAGGAAGAGCATCAAGGTCCAGTTGCGTCAAACCATGTCGAATTGGATTCCAGCTCAGATGACGAAGAAAGCAACAGTGACACCTTACCTATACAGCCTGAAAATATATATTCGTTGGACGAAGATACTGCCAGTACAACTACTGCTCAGCTTCCACCAGTTTTACGAGTAATTAGCCGTGGTCGAACAAGAGGTAGAGGAAGAACTTTGACAAGAGTGACAGGACGAGGAAGGAGTTCACTATCGGTATTTCCAATTCGGGGTTGTGTCGTGCATCAACGCGGACGTGGTCGCGGTATCAGTCGCGGCCGAGGTGTTCAGCAGCACCGAAACCAGCAGATAAATCAAGAATGGACCCATACTTCTTTTACGCCTGACATCAAAGACTTACAGTAACCAGCGTACCTGATCTATGACCGATCGAAATGGAATCCTATGGATTTTTTGCTGGAATATATAGATGATGATATTCTGGAGAAAATAGTTTTAGCTACAAACAAGACGGCTGTATCGAAAACCGGCAAATCGTTGATGCTCATTTTGAAAGAACTAAAAATATTTTTAGAAGCAAACTTTGGAATGTTGTGTCTGCGTTATCCAAAAATATGTATGTATGTAATAAATAATAATATATCATAAAGCAAAAAAACATGATTCAAATGGTTTATGTCATCATACGAGGAACACTCCGAGTGACCTCATATGAGCACATAATATAAGACGGGGAGGGGGGAGGGGGGATTTTTTAAAATATTTTTTTTTAAGTCACTACTTTATAACTATCCATAAAAAATAAATAAACTGAACATAGTACGAAAAAAGTAGTCCTGGGTCTCAGGAGGTTAATGTAATGACAAGCTTTAATTTTAGGTGCAAGCAGAGATGAGAAAAACGGACACCCGATATTTCGCGAAGTTATAGTCAAAATTTACGAAAAGTTGTCAAGATAACATGATATAACGGCGAAATGAAATTTATTTTTGATTGCCGCAAATATCTTCACAAAATATTTAGTCTTGATATTTATTTATATTTAGACTGTCGACTAGCAAAAAGTCACGTGACTCCCTAAATACTTTCTATTGTTAACTACATGTTTTGACGTAAATCTCTATCTATAAGAGCTAGAAATTTTATTGATTTAAATAATGATTTCTAATAAATATTACTTTTTAGAATGGCAAATTAAGTTGAGTGAACACTCTTAACTTACTTACCAGTATTTCCAGCAGGCGAGAGAGTGTTTTTATTATTAATTCCCGTTTTTGCAATTATTCTGCTCCAATTATTATTAAAAAAAAAAACAAATAATACACAGACTTCTATTTCAAGTTCTTCTTGGCTTTTAAGGCTGTATATTTTGTAAAAAAACAATCACCAAGGTGTTCCCTTCTCCCTAAGTTTTAAGCTTCATAAAACATCTTTCATTATATATTAAACTAGCTTTTGCCCGCGACTTCGTCCGCGTAGATTTCGATATTACATAGGTCTTTGTTTTAAGTGCAATTCATGAATTCCACAACACCCCACTACTGGAGTTGAATTTAATTTTAAGTAAATATAGATAACATTTAAAAAAATAAAACCTAAAAAATAACGACTAAGTAAGACCAAACATATAACTTGAAAAACAAAGAACTATCTATTTAATATTTCACCCCCTGAACTCATCCCTATCAAAAATATTAAAAACAACATTTTAAGTTCCTATCCCAATACTAATTTGCAAAACGTTAACTTCAAAACAAGCGGTATAGGCTGTGCGTTGTCTATCAGTCAGTCAGGACAAAGCCTTTTATAATATGTATGGATAAGTTTCATCCAACCTCATAATCTATACTAATATAAGAGGAAAGATTTGATTGTTTTTTTTTTGTTTGTTTGTTTGCATTGAATAGGCTCCGAAACTACTTGATCGATTTGAAAAATTCTTTCAGTGTTAGGAAGCTACATTATCGCTGAGTAACATAGGCTATATAACATCACGCTACGGCTAATAGGAGCTGAGCAGTAGCCAAATAAAGAACAATGGGAGCGAAGCCCCGCGCGACTTCTAGTCAATAATAATAACGAAGTGACCACACGGCTTCTCTGCAAATTGAGCTAATTTCATCTCATTTTCCTGTTATACAGACCCACGCGCTTCACGATCAGACTTGTAGGTACTTATATCTAACTATATTTAGACCGGTACTTGAAGTATGAACTTGGATGTAGGAAGTGGAACTAAAATAGGTACTATATTGATCATACAGAATGGTTCGAGTTTCTGAACCAGACGGTTATTACTAAAATAATAATAATAATATTCTACCACATTCACACAGCGCCATCTAGTCCCAAAGTAAGCAATTATATTTGCTTGTGTTATGGGTACTAAACAACTGATATACTATACTACTTAAATACATTTTTTTTTTGTAAATATATACATATTATAGATAAATTACACCCAGACACAGAACAAACTTTTATGCTCATCACACAAAGATTTGTCCTGGGTGGGGATCGAACCCACGACCTCCGGCTTAGCAGTCAGGGTCACTAACCACTAGACCAACAGGCCAGTCAAAAAAGTAGCCTTCTTCAGTCAATATTATTAATTGTTATGTATATTATTACTTTGTGAATTTTGATAGTTCAAAATCAGTCAAGCTATTTAGGTTACAAGAGATAAGTGGAGTCGCGGGCAATAGTTAGTGCATATATAATTGAATTAGGCTATTAATTTGCTTTCATCTGATACCCATATTGCGATAGCACTAAAATACGTCTGTATTGACAGTTTACGGCCGCCATATTGGTTTTTTGTTGACGTCACATAGCCTATGACACTCGGGGGGAAAATACAAATCTAATGACACTTCACACTTTAAAATCAGCCAAGCTGTTTAGGCTACAGAAGGTCACAATGGAACAAAACATACATTTAGCCCACATACATACATACGCGCGAAAAACATTACCCTCCTTTTTGGCAGTCGGGTAAAAATAACAGTTGTATGAATAAACTAGTTCTATTGTATTACTTTTATATTCAGTCAGGTTATACTTTAATCAATGAATAATTATAATTTGAGGGCTCAGAAAACGGGCGTAAGAGATGTATAGCAAACTTATTAGGTAGGTCTAGCAATAAAATAATATTTGAGGCTACATTATGTTTCGGATGAAAATTCATACATTTCTGTCGATTCATTCGTGCTAAAATCAATTTCAGAGACAATTCTAGCGAATGTAATAAAAAAAACGAGTCGAATTTCATGCCATATTTAAGTTATTTATCGCTCCCATTGGAGATTTATTTACCTGCTGCATCGGAATTTCAACATAGTTGCGCATGCGCTACTATAAAAAAGAATTTGTTATGGAAAGGGCAATAAATCCAAAGGGTTCCAAGTTATTGTCCAAGGTAGATTCTAATCTATTTTAATATCTATTAGTAGCACATGTTGAAAGTCTGCATATAATTTGCAAAAAGGAAATAGGAAATAGGCGCTCAAGGTGATCCACATACTCGTAAGTCATATTCGCAAACCTATAAATGTCAAATTGCCTCGGTGGCACAGCGAGAAGTGTATTCTGATTGACTGCTGTGCAAGAGGTGCCGGGTTCGATTCCCGGGTTGGGTAAAAATGGTATTGGGTTTTTATATCAGGAAATTCCAGTATTTAGATTTTCCCGAAGTTTTGTAAACAAATGTTCTCGGTTGATGACAATAGGCTCGCTACCTTTTTCATGGGACCAAACATAGCTGGCGAATTCTCTTTTCTTTTTCTTTTTTTAAAAGACAACGCCCGCACTAGGGAACGAGCCCTGTGTCGCGGGGAGCTTTACAAACATGAAACTAACGGACACAAAGTACACCCAGACTAGAAACAAATATCTATGAATCACACAAATATTTGTCTCGTATGGGAATCGAACCCACGTCACCCAGCACGGCGATGTAGTGGCGAGGCGACCACCTTAACCACTGCGCCACGGTGACAGTCAAAATTGTGGGTGTGATATACACCTCTGCCTACCCCTTCGGGGAATAAGGCGTGATGCTGTTATAAATGTCAGTATTAAGTTCGATTGAATTAAGTGTTTATTATGATGGTATGAAATTTGTTTCACTACTCAGATGATGTATAGATCTTAGGAACTAACTCACCTAAACAGAATTACAACTAGTATTTGTCTTATTCGAATATTTTCTTTTTTACCCGACTGTCAGGACGGGTATTGTTATTCGCACGTATCTTGTATGTTTGTAAATTTCTTTATTCCCACGAATCTTCCAAACGGCTGTATGGATTTTGACAACTATGGTATCGTTAGATTCGTCTAGAAAACCCAAGTGTCCTTAGATAGGTTTTAAGAATAAAAAGACTTAAACGGCGGGCTTTTGACGCCAAATTGTAAGATGTTAATTTTTTTTTAACCAAACCTATCGAGTAGAGTATCAAAATAAAGGGAATCAAATGGAGATTACAAATATATACATAATATATGTTATGTATTTAAATTTAATCAGGTAAAATAATATTGCAATAATTTAACGGTCTTTTTAGTGCGTCGCTCTCTGTTGATTTTTTGCAGTCGTATTATTATTATTTTTTAATTAAGTATATTTACTTGTTCCTAAAGACATGTACCTGCACACAAGTAATTAGTCACACAATATTTCTTCGCTCATCACTTCGCTTTAACGTCCACTAATGTGTCTCTTGTCTATTAGTGGAAAACCTTGTAGGCGTCACACTGTCTGTTTCAATGTCCGGCCCTGTTACACCTGTATACTGGTTGGCACTTTGTCACTAAACGCCAATGTATGTTCGATAATAATTTGTATCTAAGATGAAAAGTTCGTTTGTTCGGATGACCCACTGCTCAGTTACTAATGGCCGTAGCGTGATGTTACATAGCATATAGCTTCTTCAATGAATACGCTATCCAACACTAAAATCGTTTTTCAAATTGGACTTGTAGTTCCTGAGATCCTAGCGTTCAACCAAACAAACTCTTCAGCATTATAATATTTGTATAGATATTGCATAAATACTGACACACGTATCATTCAAATAAAAAAAGTGCAACGCTCATTTAACTATATTATATTACTAGCTGTGCCCGCGACTTTGTTCGCGTGGATAACTAATCCCGCATTCATGGAGCTTTTATTTTTTTACGGAACTATATTTTTTCAAAAATCAAAGTAGCCTAAGTTACTCCTTGTGACATTAGCTATCCGCCAGTGAAAGTCCAGTCGAAATCGGTCCAGCCGTTCCAGAGATTAGCCGGAACAAACAGACAGACAGACGGACAAAAATATAAAAAAATGTTATTTTGGTATATGTACCGTATATACTCATATGCATGTAGTAAAAATCGGTTATTTTAATAATACAAACAGACACTCCAATTTTATTTATTTGTATAGATTATAATAACTGCCGTACACAGAGATGTTACTTAACTTGAAAAGTTTATTTAGTAAAAACGTGTAATACTTAAGTCTATACGCGTAAAGACGATTATTCAATGAAAAAAATTGTGTTGATGACAGATTACTGCTAATTGACATCTCTGAGTGCGGCCGTAAGTATGCATTAATCTAACGTACTGTCTCATCATTTCAACCCATAAACATCCCACTGCTGGTCACGAGTCTCCTCCAAAAATTTTATGGAGGGTATTTAGCCTACTACGAGTATACCACGCTGGCTAGACGGGTTGGTATAGGGTTTCTTTCGAATTTTCCCTTTCTCGCACTGCTCTTGTCTACTTAAGGTAACTCCCATAGTCGCCTTTTACGACACCCACGGGTTGAGATGGGGTAGTGACATTATGTATTCTTAATCCGTCACTACACGGATAACGCACACAAATTAATTGCAACTAGACGTACTCTCTAGTTGCAATTAATTTGTAGATTACTGTTCTTGACTGTTAATAGCTTCTAAATGGCTTCAGCATTTTATTCGCGCTTTTCTTTATTGCCTGTAGTTATTTTAATCACAGCCAAAACATTCAATTCAGGAATGTCACTAGTAAATTGATAACGTCGTATTTTTTACATAAGCTGAGAGTTTGGAACGTAAAATCGTTTTGCCCATTTGTCAAACTGTTTCATATTGGTGCCAATGTTGTGGTAAGTAAAGTATTGTTGAAACGAAATAGAATTTGAGTGGTTTATTAATCTTGTTGAAGACTGTTATGGTAACTGTTCATTTGTACTACATTTTGTATTAGGTATATTGAGGAGAAGAAAAATTTAGCTATTTGGGTTTTTTCCTGGTCTCTATTTTTATTTAAGAGCTGCGCTCTTGTCGGTGGAGTAACTTCCAATTCTCTCTTTTTCCTGCCATATCTGTCACCTCCTGATACGACACCACCAGTACCTTCTCCTTGATCTGTTTAATAAATGTCCTGTTTTCCTGGTACGTATTCCTAAAGATTCAGTTTTTGTTGGAATGATTGCTGGCACACTGATCATTGAATTGTTTATGGTTATTAATCTGTCACATTGTTGTTACTCGGAACTAAGGCGTCTGCTGTCATCTAGGCACGTTAAATAGCGTAATTCTGCTGTATGTTAATAAATATATATTATAAAACAGGTGGCATTGGTTTGGTATAATATATTGTTATAATTTTAATGGTATACATTGCACCGGTATATATTAGTATAATTTTAATGGTATACTTTAGATGTAATAGTTTTGATTAATATTAATCAAACATTTTTATTTTTTTGTAAAATGCGACACATTAAGGGGGCGTGTTGGAATGATTGCTGGCACACTGGCCATTGACTTGTTTATGGTGATTAATCTGTCGCATTGTTGTTACTCGGTAACTAAGGCGTCTGCTGTCATCTAGGCTAAAAGCGTAATTCTGCTGTATGTTAATAAATATAAAAGTTTTTGTAGAATCCTAAA
The DNA here is from genome assembly GCA_905147015.1 of Laspeyria flexula. Lineage (NCBI taxonomy): Eukaryota > Metazoa > Arthropoda > Insecta > Lepidoptera > Erebidae > Laspeyria > Laspeyria flexula. Next base: position 3,097,996 of record LR989974.1, read on the forward strand.
TTCTATAGTACCGTCCGTAAGCTGCATACCTGCGATTGAATGTTTCATAGCATTCTTCATAGCAAACATTATTTAAACATACATGAGAGGTGTGGAACAAGCGTGTCCTAGAGTGGAAACCGCGACTCGGCAAACGTAAAGTAGGACTCCCTCCAGCTAGGTGGACTGCTGACCTGAAAAAGGTCGCCGGGTCTGACAGGACCCGGAAGGCGGAGAACCGAGTGTTATGGTGCGTGTTAGGAGAGGCTTATGTCCAGCAGTGGACTGCAGTAGGTTGAGATGATGAGAGGTGTGGGTATGAGAAAACGCCGAAATACGCCAACTCAACAACAATTAATGCCAAGTCTGTTTGAATGTCCGTGAACTCGGAGGCAGTCGGTATAAAAAAATCTAAAATTTGGCACGTTAACAGAGTTTTTAAGTTCGTAACATGTTGAACTAATTTCAATCTCATAGAACATGCATGATGTAAAAAACGAGTTGTAACTTACCAGAATACGAATAAACTACCCAATACCCAATAGTCTTAGGTCATTACATTTACTTAATTAATTTATGACGTTTCTAAAACAAATTACATTACACATGTTCAGTTTAATAGGTGTCATTTTATTGATTATTTGTCAGACCGAAAACATGAAAACCTCAGCTAAATTTAACCGCTTTACAAAAGAAAGTAATTGACCTTCTCAATGTCATCGACCTAGTACATAACTAAAGATTTAGTGTTTTGTAATGGACTCAAATAATGTAATAAGTACTTTATTGACTAGGACATATGACGGAAGATTCCTACCTTCGTGCCAGGAAACATTGCCAAAAGTATTAATTTTAAGCCCCAGGAATTTATTTACGATCGCCCTTCTATTTCGTATTTCATTCATTGGTTTGTAAACAAATTTTATTTATTTTAAACTCTCCAAGGGTTCCTACTGTAGAAAAATATAAGTAATTGCTTCTACTTCTTTCATAAATATTAAAACATATTTTACATAATATCTAATATGGTCCTGTTTCTCTTAAGACCTTGCAGCATCATCATCATCGTCATATCAGCCCAATGACGTCCACTGTTGAACATAGGCCTCACCTAATTTCCGCCACAACGAGCTATTTTGAAGCATACTTTGAACTTAATCAAACGACTGAAAAGCGATTTAGTGCCTTTTAAAAATTGAATTAACACTGGCTTTTATTGCATGTTTTAAAAAATCGAACTAAATTCGTGATGGAATATTTTCAGGTTCAATTTCAATCCCTACCATATAATCTTTATATACAATTGCTACGACGCTTGCTATTTAAAGCTCAAGATTCTGCTGATTTTTCTATGTCCATTCGTGTTGTTAAGTACTGAGCATTTGAGCAGTTCCTCCGGTTGTGCAGTTGTATGTTTTGATCATACATATAGATCACGCCTCTTTCCTAACAGAGGGGTAGGCAGCGACTATTTTCTTCCACTTGCTACGATTCTGGCATACATCTTTGGCTTCTTCAACATTCTTTTCTTTTCATTCAGTCTTTTCTTGCATTCTCGCCGGTTGATCATTATGCATTACCAATTCATTTGTCATAAACACCATACAAAGTAGTTCTTACATAATTACAACCTTGATAATGTTAATATGGACGTCACAAATGGGGGTGTGCCCGTGTAACTTGCTGGATGCCTGCCAGGTGGGTGGTGTGATCGGTGATAGAGCACGAGGTATCACACCCTCACGTGATCGTGGGTGGGGCTGTCACGTGGAACCCACGTCAATTAAAAGCGTCACGGGAGAAATGTACTTATAGAGTTAGTTGTTCGAAAGGCATTTCTGGGACTTTTCCAAGAAATGCCTTTCGAATAACTGTGTAGGTAATTTCAATTTCAATCTAATACTTTGTTTCATAACCATTTAATCCAGCATTAGTCGTCCTCTCTTTCATCATCATCATCATATCAGCCCAACGAAATCCACTGCTGAACATAGGCCTCACCTAATTTACGGCACTGCGTACGGTTGTTGCAGGCGGCATAGGACCTCTCGCGGACGAATGTTCCTGCGCTCCCGTGACCACAGCAGAGCGCGACGAGAGGAACACCTTGGGGTTTTAGTGGGTGCGAGCCCCACATAACCCCTCGGTTCTTTCCCCAAGACCGAGGAGTATGCGTCAGGCATTTCCCCAAGTAAAAAAAAAAAGGCGGCATAGGGCCTCTCTTTCAATGTCATGTAATTGTAATAACATTAACGAAAGAGAGGACTCAAAGCACTCAAATTTGAAGATAATATCTGAGAATTTTATTTGAATTGTAGGAAATAATTATACAATTTGCAACATAAGTAAACCTTTTATAAGATTAAATTAAAAACGTTATTATCTTTATTTCATCCACAGTAACATTTTTTCTGATTAACATTATTTAAGTGCATTACTTGATGTAAGACACAAGTTATTGCTACTGATTTAGAATCCGACACTGCCTTTTAAACTACGCTGTTGTATTTTCATGTCCTCGTTTCTATCTAATTTAGTTTATAGATCTTGGTTTGAAATTTCATAAATAGTTTCTTCGAATATTGAATAACAGATTAGTCAAAGGACCTATGTGTCATTAACTCTCCTTGGCTAAGATTGGCCAAAGGTAGAACAATTTTCCAATTGATCTACAAGAGGCAATTGCTCGTAAATCACCCAGCGGATATCATCGTTCTAATGTTCCGCATACATAGGCGGGATTTCTTAAATTTGCTTCAGCATAAAAATATTCCAATAGTATAATTCTAAGCCAATTTTCTTATTCATAAGTCGCATATTTTTTTGGAAAGATTTTTAGCCATTAAGGCTCTGTATTTTTGTAATACAAACAGACAAGATATGTAATATGAAGTAATACAAATAATTTGCGGTCGAAGTTTATTGCAATCGAATATAGGGTTGAAGAAATTTAAATAGAAACTCTTCTTACTCATACTAAGTTTAAATTTAGTACCAATTTTGTTTTATTTGAAGTTCTGTGTTTAGTATGTGATCTCATATTAATATTATAAAGCTGCTGGAACTACAGAGCCCTTATTCTGAGCTGTCGGAAAATTTTCGGCCCGAAATGTCAGTGTAATTAAAGTTAAAAAACATATTGTTAAAGAAATAAACGGTTGTAGGAAAAAATCTTAAATTAATCAGTTTTTAATTTTCTATACGTAGACTATTTTTTAACATTTAATAACATAAGCCATAAAAATACGTCGTAGTGAGATTCGTAAAAGTTTACGATCCGGGAACAATCCGACGAGTCAAAATCAGGGGGCTGGTCCGATTTGAAAAATTGTTTTAGCGTTGGATAGCCCATTTATCGGGGAAGGTTTTAGGTAATATATCATTACGCTACGGGCAATAAGAGCTGAGCAGTGACCAAATAAAGAACGACGGGAGCGAATATCCGCGCGTCTTCTAGTTATGGATAAGCAAGTCACACTGTTTTGCTGTAGTCCCTACACTGGGGTCGTCTCGCGACCTTGCCTACCTATGACCCGAATTCTGTGACCTCTATCATTGTGTTAAGGTCTTCTAATAATAATCTGATCTAGGGTTTATTTGTTACAGCAGTAAATAGTAGTTGGACTTTTCGTATTTTGTGAAAGAATGTTGATTAAACGACACCATAATAAAAGCTTGATAGTCAATGTATTATTTCGATAAATATCGTAGTGCAACTTGTTGAGTTCAAAGGTCAACAATACGCGCACTTAGCAATTAGCTGTTTCATCCGACACCCATCATCATCGTTTATTTTATGGTATGCAACCTTTTTAGTTGCTAACCATTGATAACAAACATATCGAATTCATTTTATGAGTCATTGTATAACAATGCAATAATATTTTTTTTTTAGATTTATACTAACCTTTTGATATTCTTGCCGTAGTCATGACAGTGTTTATTTAAATGATTCATGTTTGGTATTTTGCTGTGATTACTTACAATTCCCAAATTAACTTTCGTTAACCTTCATACATTTTTTAAATAGGTAAAAAGTATAAACACATTGATAGAACACGAATAGGTGTTCTGCAAGGGACCAACATGGCGCCATTACTCAATAGAATTGTTTGTTTATAACTTGAAAATCAATTGTGTGCTTAGTTTGTATTAACTGTCACTGTTGCATAACGTTAGGATTTAGCAACAAGTGCGAGTTCGTCCCTAACAATAGTCTGAATCATCTAAACAATCGTGTTCAATTTCACTTAACAATGTTCTATAAATATACTTAAACTGCTTAGCTTTTATGTGTTTTACGTCAGTAGATTTGTTACACGGCTCAGGGAAAACCTCCGTATTATGTGGTTTTGTTTTCAATGTAAGTATATTATTCGAAAATTATTTTATTTGCGCTAAACATTTTCATTTGTTTCCATTTATTTGCATGTTTACAACTGAAAGGATACATAACTGAAACATGGTACATGGTATTTACGTCTTATATACATGAAATCTTAAGTTATGAAAACATAAGAAACTTCAATAATAATTAAATCAATGTGAATTATTCTTATTCACTCGTGTTTTGCACGTGGCCTTAATTAATGCTAGTGTAATAGGTAATTATTTTTTTATATCATTATGCAAGATAGTATAGACTTAACTGACATCTATGTTTTTTAAGTAGACATAACATTCAAATATTATTTTGAAGGGAATATTTGAAGTGAATTAAAATTACTGGACACCTTGGAGTTTTAATTTCTAAATCAATAGAAAAATAGGAAAATATCGAACATGTTTTTTCACTGTTGATTATGAAGTTACACAAAAAACATAATTGAGTTATAATCGAATCCACGTTAACCCGGTGCAGTTTATAAACATCATCATTTATGCTTATTGCAGTCAGTATATAAGCATATTAAGTAAAAAATCTAGCAATAACACACCTAGGTATATCACAGGGGTATGCGGTAGAGTGAAAATATAGTAGTATCTTTTTTAATTTTTGCTGTACATACAAGGTATTTTGTGAGCATATATTCACAAATATATCGTAAAAAAGTATACTGAACGTAATACTCGCTCTCGCAGGAGTCTGTGAAAGCGACTCGAGGAAAAGACGAGAATTGTCCTTAACTATCTTATCTGCATATTTTATTTATAGTTTATTTTTGAAATAATGAATTGATTCATTGGTTGTTTTCTACTAAGTACTGTTTCTTTTATCCAGAAGTTTTTGAAAATTGAAATTAGTCTGTTTCAAATTCATCTAAGTACTCTACTACTAAAATAAATATTGACATCGTTCTCAAATGTAACCATATTAAATTTTTCTCATTTTTGTCTTCTCTTCTTTCTCTCTTTCTCATAGATATCGAAACCGACTAATTCGAATGTCAACATTCATCTCAAAATCGATTTAGTCGGAGTCGATGTCAATGTTAAATATTTGAAAGTAACAACAACCATATTTAAATTTTCGAACATCTAATAGCAATATCAATTCCGACTTAATCAAGTATCAAGATTTCGAGTAGGCCCTCTGTAGACAATTTTATTCCACAATTGACAACCATAGTAACTAGTATTGATTTGTGAGACGTAGAAGTATTCGTATAGAACATCTGCTGGTTCAACGTCATTTGTCACGTGGTCAGTTTCACGATACACATAGGTACGTAACGTATTGTGGACTACAATACAAGCCTTGATTGTGATCACACAATTGGCATCCGCCGGCCATAGCAGTCGCTGCGTAGATTTGCACCTACATATAACAGTGACAAGGATTATCGTCGTGGTGTTTTGTGGAATATTTTACTAAATGGTTAGTCACATAAACAGACATCCCGATTTTTTTTCAATAAGTAATTGTGTGTTCATTTGTTTGTTTTCTTTAACTTACAACAGAGCAACGATATATTTGATTTTTTTGCTTAGAAATATATAGCAACTGTAATTTATAATTATAATAATTTCGTGTGTCATTGTAATCGAAATTCGACTCATTCGATTTTGAAATCGTTGTCAAATGTTCGAAAATGATAGTGATATCCAAATTGACTATGTCGAATGTTGAGATTCCCATGTTGAATTTCTGGATTATTTGTATATCACACACGGTACTATGGACTTCTTTGAAATGTACAATCATTAGTTATCAAAGTCTAAATATTGTCGTTTTGCATTGATTCATTCAATGTATCGCACCATTGTATTATATCTTTGAAAATCTGTCTTATCAGTCGCCCAGAGTTTTAAATTACTATTATTCGAGGCACATAAAAATATTCTTGTTTATACGACCAATTAAATCCAGAATTAACCAGTATATTAGTTATTAATTTTAGTAAGTTTATTAAGATGGTCTTTATTTATTTCTGGCTTATCATTATAAGCTTTTCTTTGTATAATAGGTACTTATATATCAATAACTACAATGTTGTTATTTGAATATTTTTAATTCAACCGCCTATTTGTTTTAATTCCAAAGATTTGGCACTTTAAAATTAGGCAACCTAATCATAGATATACATATAGGTATCTCTCTTTATAGTTATTCAATAAAGTATTTACACATAACTTAAAAATTATACACAATTTACCTATTTTAAAAAAAGAACCAGATACTCTACTTACAGGAAATTTCTATAAATAGAATATCTGATTGAGATCAGATTCCTGAGGAAACGTACCCAAAAGGCTAGCCACATTATCGCGTTGGATGGCAAGGCTAATGTGTTGCCCCAGTTAGAGCCAGCCTTTGCCTCAGAAACACGAATATATATAGTTTATTATTTATATATTTTAATTATTTGGGAGAAAGGCCTCACGTTTTTCGATATGGCGTCAAAATTTTGTTCGAGTAGTTCAAAAATCGATTTACCATCAGTATTTCATTTCATAACATAGATTCTAACTTATTGTTTCCTATTGTTTCAGGATTATCATGCGGGATTCTTCAAACTAAGGGTGTTCCACCTCCATACCCTGCAAAATGACCGTGCAGCCTTTCAGAAGGAAGCCCTTTAAAATCCTCAGCACCTATCTAAACACGTAAAAGACTAGACAACTACATAGACTTTATACAAACTTAGTAAATTTAGTGGATAGTGAGATTGTTGCTAATTTATTTGAGTGATATTAGTGATAGTTGATAGTTAAGTGTACAATGTTGGCAATGTGGTGTTTGTTCGTGTTGCTGGCTGCTGCTGCGGCGGACAGGAGCACCTACCCTCCTACCTGTGATAGGTGAGTTATAGGTATCTACTTGTACTGAGTGCCTAGTGCGAGTTTTTGCGGGAAGCCAAACGTGTTCGATCGTGATAGCGTAAATTTCAATTTATATGCAGTTAGAATTACTTACCATCTGCTAACGGTGAAGGAAAACATCGTGAGGAAACCCACATAACCTAGAAGAAATTCTATGAGTATGTCTGATCCACCAACCCGCACTCGGCCAGCGTGAGTGGATTATGGCCTAAACCCTATCAGCTCTCTAGTTAGAGGAGAGGAGACCCGATCCCAGCAGTGGGACTAAATGGGTTGCTGATGTAGAATGACGCCATTATCCGTGTGGTGTACGGATTAAGAATACCTACATAATTATTGTCACTACACTATTTCAACCCGTAGGTGTCGAAAAAGGCGACTGCGAAACCTTAAACAGACAAGAGCATTGCGAGAAAAGGGAAATTCGAAACAAATCTCTATATCAACCCGTCTGGCGTGGTATAGTAGGCTAAATTCCCTCCAAAATTGTCGGATGAGATCCATGCCCAGCAGTGGTACGTTTCTGGGTTGTAGTGATGAAAAATGACGCTATATAGTAACAATATATAGATATGCAATTTCTCCATATAAAAAAAACTTATGATGTCAAGATAAAACGCGTTTGGACACTCGCAAAAACTACACAAGGACCTCTGTATGTGTTATTACATTATTTAAAGCTATTATCTGGGACTTCGATCTATAGCTGGCCACTAAACACCTAATATTGGTCGTAGTGTGATGTTATATAACCTCTAGCATTCCTCGATAAATGGGTTATCTAAAACTAAAAGAATTTTTAAATTCGAACCAGCAGTTTCTGAGATGAGCACGTTTATTCAAACTAAATCTAGACATCGAAATAATCGGAGTCGATATCCCTACCCCCCCCCCCCCCCCCCAAATGTTTAAAAGTGAACTACTGTAACCAACTGAAATTGTAACTATTAATGATGATTAAAAAGAGTGGCCTGAGTTTCTTGCCAAGTTCTTCTCAGAGCTCAACCATGTCAGTCAGGCTGTAGGCAAATTTGGTGACACCTTTTTTTGGCTTTGTATGACGTTCATAAGTATCATGTATTTGATCTATATGAAATAAAGATTATGACTATTATTAGTCATAGTAGTCATAATCGAAGTCAAAATCGAAAATGTATTTAAATTTCGAACATTTGACAATGATTTCAACTTCTATTTAGTCGATGTCTAGATTTATTACTGGACCCGCTTATCATCATTCTGTCATTGTACGATTATTCTATTCATCTATGTATGTATATTACTACTTCTATAAAGTTGAATAGTTTGTTTGTTCGGATGAACGCGCTAATTTGCGGAACTCCGATTTGAAAAATTATTTTTAATGTTGGTTAGCCCATTTCTCATGGAAGGCTATAGGCTATATAAAATCTCGCTACGGTAAATAGAAGCTGAGCAGTGGCCAAACAAACAACGACGGGAGCGAAGCCTCGGGCAACAGCTAGTCTATACTAAGATTATAAAGCTGACGAGTTTGTTTGCTTCAACGGGCTAATCTCAGATAATACTAGTCCGAATTGAAAAATATTTTAGTATCGGATAGCCCAAGGCTATATGCTATATAACATCACGCTACAACGAATAAGAGCTGAGCAGTGACCAAGCAAAAATCCATTAGAGCTAAGCCTCGCTATACTTTGATATAAATCCGTTCCTATATGTATCTATGTTGACAACGTGAATCTGACGTGATGGAAGTGTCTAACTCACGTGTAAATTGCGTCTGTAACGTGGCTAGACGCGGTGTGTATGTACGAGTATATATTACTGATAATGGTACAAATAAACTAATAAGTTTTTATTTATAGTTTTATCTGAAGATAGGAAAAATATATTTACATTTATTGGAATGTAGGTTAACGTTATTTAAAATACTTTATCCTTAGCAAGTTTACTATTCCATCTATATTTTAATTATACAAATAAATAAAATAAAAGTGTCTGTTAGTTATCAAATAACAGCTTTTTAGAGGAGGCATATAAAAGTTTGTAATTAAGTTTCGTCAAACTTCTATTTCGTTCTGAAGTTGCACCTAGCTGCTGTATAAAGTAAATGAACATCGTTGCGTGTGTGCGGGGGTTAGGAGCAGCGCTTCGTGTTATAAAACGCTCGGGCTGCCGCCGCATGCCGTCCGGCGATACAAACGGACCCTAATTACGTTTTGGCGTGAAACATGCATCCATACCACCCATCCACACATTCATCCAACCATTTATAATATTAATAGGCAAGTTAAAATATTAGTAAGATGATGTTCTTACCACTACAACCCAGAAACGTTTCCTCCGAAGATTGTGGAGGGAATTTAGCCTAATAACGTTGGCCAGAGTTTCGAATTTTGTTTTCGAACTCACTAGTAAAGTCGAGTTCATTAATATATTGACAATCAAGGATTCAAAATATTGTGAGCGTTGAAAAATCAAAATCAAATATAAGTATGTCCTCATGTGAATGGTTCAATAAAAATATGCTGTACATTATGCAATAAGTTATTGTCACCCTTTTCAACAAAAATATCTAATGATGGTGCCAATATATTAATGAACTCGACTGTACCAGAACTAATAGCATTTAGAGAAAAGGTTTCTGTTTAAGTTTTCTCCCTTAGTCTCCTTTTACGACACCAACGGGTTGAAATGGGGTAGTGACATTATGTCATTGTATTCTTAATCCGTCACTAAATGGCAAATGAGATGATGTCCTAGATAAGCCTCATCTGTAACACATGGATCAAGGTATCGTGTTGTGGCGACCTTGTACAGTGTGACGTGTGTAAACAAACTTCATTATTATTGCACTGATTTTAATAATACTTTGCCTCCGCAGTGAATGGCTTTGTGCCGCTGGCAACCAACGGCCACCCGAAACTAGTACCTAGTCTATATGGTCAATGTTCCGACACATCTTCTCAATACATTTTAATGTGGATATTTTCTCTAAGTATAGACACTTTTTTACTTATCAACTATTTTATCAGTTTTCTACAAGAAATAGGCCCGTATTTTGACAGCGTCAAATTTTCTCGTGTTTTTTTTTTCTCAATATTAGGCAAGTTATTACCAAAAGTCAATACATGGGCCTATTTTATTGTAGAAAAGTGTTAAAATGAATTGTTCTATGTAAAAAGTGTCTATGTTTACAGAAAATATCCACAGTGAAATGTATGAAGGCGGTGCATCGAAACATTCACCATTATTTGGCGACTGCTCAGCCCCTATTGGCCGTACCAAAACACGGGACCTTCTTTGTGTCTCCCCCCCATCGGGGGGGGGGGAGTACTTTTGGTATGTTTATCTCCTAACTAGTCCAAACAAAGTTCCTAAGTCAAAGTTGTTGCTTTCGACATTTCCCTCCACAATCGTTCACTGAATGGTCAAAATCATCAATAATGTGAGTCTGTACCTAGTTGTGGAATGTGTAGTGCAATTACAATCTACATTTTAACAAACCAAAGTTTAGGTAGTAAGTATAGGTTATCATCATCATTTCAACCCATAAACGTCCCACTGTCTGCACAGGTCTGCTCCAAAGAATGTGGAGAAAATTTACCCTACTAAGTATATATACCACGCTGGCCAGACGGGTTGGTATAGGGTTTGTATCGAATTTTCCTTTTCTTGCCACTGCAAAGAGCACTCTCTTGTCTGCATAAGGTTACTTACTTAGTCGCCTTACGACACCGACGGGTTGAGATGGGGTAGTGACATCATGTTTTTAATCCGTCATTACACGAATAATCGGAATATTCACTTTTTGGAAAAATATCTACATTTTAACAAACCTAAGTTTAGTAAGTATGTATTGCCGTACATTTTTAATTCTTATAATGTCAATAAACTGTAGGAGCACTTAATTGTCACCTCGTTTCACTGTAACACTTTCATATCACTCTATTTGCAAAACAAATGACTATAGATATAGTATAACTACCTACATTGTGATTGTAACACTATTTTAAATAGTATACGGACTAAAAGTGGCGCGAGGCTTGGCTCCAGTTGTTCTTTATTTGGCCACTGCTCAGCCCCTATTGGCCGTACCAAAAAACCAAAAACGGGACCTTCTTTATGTTTCCCCCTTCCCCCTTCTTTGTGTGGGGTAAGGCATTTTAGTATGTTTATCTCCTAACTAGTCCAAACAAAGTTCCTAAGTCAAAGTTGCTGCTTTTGACATTTCCCTCCACAATCGTTCATTGACTGGCCTATAATGTCAATTAGAATCATCAGTATTGTGAGTCTGTGGCTAGTTGTGGAATGTGTAGTCACAGTGTAGTGCAATTAACGTGCAGTTCTGCACACATGCGCGTAGCATAACTTATATACAGTGCACTTACCTTATGTGCGACCTTGGTGCCATCTGTGTATGTGTATAGTTACTTATAATACATTAATAGTCAAGTTTAAATAATAATAACAACTATTTATAAATGGAATATTTATAACTTATAAATATATAAATAAATTAGTAACAGTGACGCTCGCAGCATATTGTGGTGCTTACTGGTATGTTCGCTACGATTTAGCACGGTCAGCTCAAGATGGGTGACTGTTTGTTATTGGCCGGGTCATACTCATCCTCAAATAAGTTTGAAGAGAATGATGGCTAGTCTGAGCGTCATGCCCGTGAACAGGCGCTACTTGAGGTCTCGCATGCTTATCTTTAGCGTTCTATATTGCAAAACAATCTCTTCACAAAATGTTTTTACCGTTTTCAAATACATAGTTGGTACCAAGTGATGATCCCACATACCATACTGTTTGAGGAAAACGAATTAAAGTTTGATAGAAAAGTACGTTTTATTTATTAGTATCGTTTTTTTTTTATTTGTTTTAGTATGGTATTTTGGTTCTGTACCATTCTGTGATATTTCAAACTGTAACCAATTGAAATTGTAACTACTTTGGCGATTAAAAAGAAGCTCAAATTTGTCAGGGAACTGGCTGGCTGGCTGATTCCTTTAGTGTTGGTTAGTCTATTTGTCGAGGAGGGCTATAGCCTATAGGCTATAAACATCACGTTAGAGCAAATAGGAGCAGAGCAATCGCCATAAAAAGTACGAGGGGACTCTGTCTACGTCTTTGGAAAAAAAAGCGTAAAGCTATATTGAGTGTACTGTTTTATATTTTCAAATATCTAACGCCTTCTTTATTTGTTTTCAGTATAATCTTCTGCCATGGACCGTTGCTGGACACGGTCCAGATGGCAGGGCTTTACAACGACTCGAAGACCTTCGTGGACATGAAGCTGAAGCTCCCCCCTAACGTCACCATGGACCACTTCCGAGCTATGATGCATAGGTAATTATTTGCTTCCTTATAACAACACTCCATAATTCATATAGAATGTTGTAAAAAAATGGTCTATGGGTGATTGGATGCGGAAGGCATAGGACAGAGTGTGTGGCGTGTTAGGAGAGGCCTACGTCCAGCAGTGGACTACAACAGGCTGAAATGATGATAATGATGATGATGTAAAGTTAGTTTCGTGCACTCTTAATGTAAAAGAGTTAGGTTAGAAGATGAGAAACGCCACTAAGCTATTTTGAACCTTAAGCTTATAGAAAGAAGATGGTAATTGCCAGACACAAATTTTAACTTACTCCTGTTTTACATTGACTATGCAAAATATTTACAATGTGTAATAAATACTGTTTTTATATAATATGAATGTTTATTCAGGACAGGTTCTCAACCGACCAAGGCTGAAATCCAAGAGTTCGTCAACCAGAACTTCGATCCAGAAGGTTCAGAGTTTGAGGAGTGGAAACCTACTGACTGGAAGGTCGATCCTGGTAAGATAACACTACCACTAATACATTGACTACCTCTGTGGTGAATTAATAATTAAAAAATATTTCCCTTGGTCACATCATCACGCGTTAATGGCTGGACCGATTTGAAAAATTATTTTAGTGTTGGATACCCTATTCATCGAGGAAGGCTATAGGCAATAGAAAATCACGCTATCACTAATAGGAGCTGAACAGTGGCCAAACAAAGAAAGATGGAAGTGAAGCCTCAGGAAACAGCTGAAAAATTACTTTAATTTAAAATATTCCACAAAAATTTTTTTTTGAGATCAGAATCAGAGTATCTGGCATCTGTCTACTATTAAAAGTGAATTCTTCTTCTCCTTAGCTTTTCTTCACAAGATCAAGGATCCCCTGCTACATGAGTGGGCATCAGACCTTAACAGAATATGGCTGCAGCTCGGCAGAAAGATGAAAGATGAAGTCAAGCAGAACCAGGACCTTTACTCCATTATTTACGTGGATAATCCAGTAATTGTTCCTGGTAAGTTAAATAAATAATATATAATGGTAAGGTCATTCGACAGCTGTGATTGGCTTACTAAGTCAATTGCGCCATATTGCTGGCCTATGATTGGTCGATATCAGTCCATTGGTCTGCGACGGCCCCCTGGTCATTTTTTTACTTAATAAGACACGTAAAGCATAAACAGAAACCTTGATACTCTACCTTCCATATATATAAGGTAAATAATAAATAGTTGTCTTATATCAAAGACAACTATTTATTATTTACCTTATATATATTTTTATGTATTTTCTAATTAAAATTATATCTATATATCTATTTATTAAAATTTTATTTAATTAGTAAATGTGACGTAAGATGTCCGTCCCAACCACACAGGGTCCTAACAGAATACCAGCGCTATCTTGATTATCATTATATTTCAAGGTAGCTATTGCTGAGTTGGGACCGTTTTTGTTTCTCACAAATAGTAATAAGTAACTGTATCTACATCACTATAATCATCTTAAGTGAGATCAAAATAAATTATTTTTCTTTTCTTTCTTTCTTTCTTTCTTTCTTCCAGGCGGTCGTTTCCGTGAGTTCTACTACTGGGACTCGTACTGGATCATCAAGGGTTTGCTGCTGTCAGAGATGAGGTCCACAGCCAAGGGTATGGTCGCCAACTTCCTAGACGTAGTCGACAGGATTGGGTTCATACCTAATGGAGGCCGAATTTATTATAAAATGAGGTAAGTTTGACAAAGTAACAGTTTGTGGTGAAAATTATTTCGCTAAAGGCATGACGGCCCCCCACCAGATAGACAGATGACCTGGTCAAGATTGCGGGCGGCCGTTGGTTGCGGGTGGCACAGGACCGCTCGCGGTGGTGTAAATTAGGTGAGGCCTGTGTCCAGCAGTGGGCATCGTTGGGCTGATATGATGATGATGATGAAAGGCATGACTTCTGCGAAATGATTTTACTTTTGACTTTTGATCCTTTATATATAATAAATTAATAATATTCTAACTAAATGTTGCTAGCGGCTCTGTCTGCGTGGGATTCAGTTCATATATCCATAGAACCATAGATACCTTATATATTGTTATATGAATAACCATGAGCACAGAGGCGTTATCATCAAAAGAATTTGCTACGGGCCCCAGATGGTAATCTGGGGCCCGTAGCTGGGGGCCTATCAGTCAGAATCGTCAAGTTGTACTTAGTTTAGTCCTTAATAATTAACTTGAATTTAATTTTATATTATGGTCTCTAGTTTTCACTTTAATATATTTTAACGTTAATAGATACTTAAAAAAAAGTAAAAATTATTATTTTGAAGTAATATATTTTTATATAACTCGGGGTACATTGTTAAAAATTTACTTCTGAGCTCGGGGCTTCATAGCCCGGGGCCATCTTGCGTCTGCCGTGGCATTTTATCAGACGATGAAGATATTAATACATCAACAAATATATTCTTAATTCCAGATCGCAGCCCCCCCTCCTAATCCCAATGGTGGAACTAATAATGGAAGATACGGACGATATAACATTCCTTAGGCAGCACATCCACACCCTGGACAAGGAGTTCAGCTACTGGATGACCAATCATTCTGTAGAGGTGGAACATGATGGTCAGAGATACACCATGTCGAGATACTACGATCAATCCCAGGGTCCAAGACCTGAGAGTTATAAGGAAGACATTGATTGCGCCAGGTAATTACTGTCGAGTATTAAAACATGACGTAGCATCACGCCTTTTTCCCCGAAGGGGTAGGTAGAGGTGCTTCACACCCACATTTCGCCAGCTATGTTTGGTCCCATGAAATAGGCGGCGAGCCTATTGTCATCAACCGGGAACATTTGTTTACCAAACTCCAGGATAATCTTAATACTGGAATTTCAAGATAGAAAATCCCAATACTATTTTCACACGACCCGGGAATTGAACTCGCGCGACTTCTAGTTCATTCTAAAGTGCGTTGAAAACTGAGGGTTTCTACTAATATTATATTCATACTGTAATTTTGAATATTACAGACACTTCGACTCGAATGACAAGAAGGAAGAGCTGTACGCGGAGCTGAAGGCGGCTGCGGAGTCAGGCTGGGACTTCTCCTCCAGGTGGTTCATTCTTAACGGGACTAATAAAGGTGAGAATTATGGGTATATAGGAGCTGAGCAGTGGCTAAACAAAAGCGACGGGAGCGAAGCCCCGCGCCACTTTTTTTATTATAACTGCGAAAATAACTCTTAACTACTAACTAGTAACTTTAAATTTTTAAACAAAATCACGGCCGTAGCTTTGCCTGCGTTGTATTTCGTCTAAGATCTTTCATAAAAATCTGTTAAGTGTTTATATTGAAGCTTAAAAAACAAACTACCGTACTTAGAGACGTTAGTTAACTCTAAAGTTTATTTAGTAAAAACGTGTAATACTCGTACTTAAGTCTATACGCCTAAAGACGATTATTCAATGAAAAATTGTGTTAATGACAGATTACTGCTAATTGATGTCTCTGAGTGCGGCAGAGAGTTATTTTCGCATTTATAATAAAAGAAGTGGCGCGGGGCTTTTCTCCCGTCGCTTTTGTTTAGCCACTGCTCAACTCCTATTGGCTGTAGCGTGATGTTATATAGCCTATAACCTTCCTCGATAAATAGGCTATCCAACATTAAAATAATTTTTCAAATCGGACCAGTAGTTCCTGAGATTAGCGCGCTTAAACAAACAAACTCTTCAGCTTTATAATATTGGTATAGTTTAGTAAGGATAGTGTAACTAAGGAATAAACCAATTGGACTTTTAGGATATAACATGAATTTCCGATCATTCGTGGTAAAGTGCCGACTCACTTACTCGAGACATTCCTCAAGGAAGAGTTCTGGCTGGAATAGAGTTGTGTGAGTTTTTGTAGAAGATTGCACAACACAGTTCTACGTTGTTACGTGCCGTTGTAACAACGCCGAAGTAAATTATTGTGTACCTAATTATAAATTAATATTAATTATTAATTCCATAAATTTTACGTATTTCGTTTTAAATCATCGTCAGCAACCCATTATTGTCCCACTGTTGGGCTCGGGTCTCCTCTCCTCTATTCTGAGAGCTGATAGGGTTTTAGGCTGTAATCCACACACGCTGGCTTAATGCGGGTTGGTGGATCAGACATACACTTAGAATTTCTTCTACGATATGTAGGTTTCCTCACGATGTTTTCCTTCACCGTTAGAAGATGGTAAGTCATATGACTAGTTATAGGTACATATTAATTAAATAAAGTAAAATCCACATTGGTACTGCTGGTCGGAATCGAACTCGGACCGCGTGTTTAGCACGCCGGTCTCTTATCCATTCGGCCACCATCGCTTCTTCACACACACATTTCGTTTTAAATGTAGGTATTTAATTGAAGTGTAAACAAAAACGTCACAACAGTCCATATAATACCATATTAAATTATTATATAACGGGTCTACGTCACGTATTATATTTAAGGAATATGAAAATACCTTATTTGTTTGCCCGACGTTTCGATCGAATTACACCGACCGTGGTCACGGGCTGACTGGAGCGGCGGCCGAGCGTCGTTCCTGATGCGTGCGGGTTTCTGCTACTACCCTCACTTTGGTCATTTATATTTATAGTTTTTGAACTGTCGGTACTTGTACACACTACACTATTAACGTCTACACACTCACACGTCTACTTTGTCATATCGGCGATGTTTACACTTGCTGATGACTGGATTCCAAGATGTTGATAAGCATATAATACCAGCCTTGTTTCTACCCGTTGCAGGTAACCTAACAAACTTGAAGACTCGGTCAATAATACCGGTAGACTTGAACGCGATCATGTGCTGGAACGCGAGACTCATGCGAGACTTCCACACGAGACTCGGGAACGTCGACAAGGCAGAGTACTACAGGAACACGCATGCCAGGTTCATGGAAGCTATCGATCAGGTACGGGGTTCAATTTTGTAGCAACTCTATTTTGAAATATTAGACAACACATCAAAATCGTCAGAACCTATTTCGAGAATGCAAGTAGCCCTACTTGTGTGTGTGTTGTGTCGGAAACAATTCTAACGGTTTTAATGAAACATGTACTTCTTTTCAAGTGAATGTATAATAGGTATTCTTTGGATAAACGTAACGACCAATAAAAACGCAATGTCGTAGCTAGTAGTAGTACCTATTGCTAATTTAATACAAGATGAAATTGGTGGATTTTGCTAACTTTTTCTGGTTTAAACAGTTCAATCTTTTTTCGCAAGTTTTTGAGTCAAGATATCCTATCTGGACTTATTTTGCCTTATTCTGTGCCATAAATAGTAATTTCTGTTGTTGAGCATTATGTGGCAATTTTTTTTTTAAAGAAGCTAAGTATAGTCCAGATTTAACTGGCAGCTGACAAGATACCAAAGTGTCATATCAGCTGACAATGTAATACTGGCCCGCAATGTGCCTTTTCATGCTTGAAGCAGCACTTTATGGGCCAGTATGACATAGTCACGTAGATACAAAAGCTTAAGTCGCAAATAATATTTTTTTGAAGATGAACTAGTTCTTACACTTCTAAATTTATATTCGCAGGTCCTATGGCACGAGGACGTCGGAGTGTGGTTAGACTACAGCTTGGAGTCAGGCAGACGGCGCGACTATTTCTACCCTACCAACTTATCCCCGCTGTGGGCAGGGTGTTATAATGTCGGGAAAAAAGACTACTATGTCAATAGGGTCGTCAATTATTTGGATAAAGTTAAGGTAAATTTGTCAGGAGTGGGACGTTTATGGGTTGAAATGATGATTTTTATTTTATCTTATTCTAAAGAATAAGGCTGTTGAAAGAATTGAAATCGTTTTTCGTGTTGCCAGCGTACCAAAGTTATTTACCTGTATACTTGTCTTTTAGGTGGACATTTTCGAGGGTGGTATCCCGACAACGTTCGAGCACTCAGGAGAGCAATGGGACTACCCTAACGCTTGGCCACCCCTACAGTACATTGTGGTCACCGGACTACACGACACGGGACATGCCGAGGCTATGAGATACGCCAGCGAAATGGCCACTAAATGGGTCCGGTCTAACTTTGAGGTCTGGAAACAGAAGACTGCTATGCTTGAAAAGGTATTTTCAACTGTTTGTTTTTTTTTTATAGTAAGACACGTATACACTTATATTACAACACATCCTTTTCGCCTGATGGAAAGCTAAATGAGCCCAGATTGCACGGCTAGTTGACAGGTTGATTCATTGTATTGTTAAATGTTTGGTGATGATGTAGAGAAACCCAGTATGGAGTAAAATACGTATATTTAAGTTGTTTCCATCTTTATTATAGTAGTTTAAAGAGAGAGCTGAATACTAATCACTGTCTTTTATATTAACCAATTCTGTGCGTCAGCATTATTCGTTTATTTTACTGTTAGATATAAAATGTAGTAGTAAATAATGAATTAAGGCAATATGCCACATCTCCCCTGAATGAACATATATGAACCTGAACCTGAATGAATACATTACATAATTTAATCTGTTTTTTTTATAAAGCGTGAAAAAAAATTTTTCTTATTTGAATATGAATATTCACCAAATAAGCTCTAGGACGCCCACTGTTAGACATAGCCCTTCCCAAGAAATTTCCAGAATATTAATAATAATTTGAATAAAAGCCGTGTTTTACGTTTTTTTTTATTTTGTAGTAGTGGTGAGAAATAACCTTGTTTATTTTGGTATTAAATAGAGAATTTGAATAAAAAACTAAATAGTTAAAAAATAACTGGCCTGTAACAATAGCAGCATACCATAATTTGATTCAAATTAAAAACAAATGAAAATCGCGCGAACTTCGGTGTTTTTACAAAAAAATAATTCATAATAAATTACATACTCAGGTGAAAACATTCAAATTGTCCATCCACATGCTAAAATAAACCTTATGTATAAAGAAATAACGTGTTTTTTCCAGTACGACGCGACGATATTCGGTGGTTTAGGCGGTGGAGGTGAATACGTCGTACAAACTGGCTTTGGCTGGACCAACGGAGTCATCATGGCCATGTTAAACAAATATGGAGGTAAGCTATTATCAGCTTTATGTGTGGGGCATACGGTTCATTATATTGTGACAAGTCATACACATAGATCCAGGTGCTGTTATGATTATAGAATCTCTTTTGCTATATAAAAATGAGACTTAAAAGAAAGGTTATAAAGATCATATTGAGACTAGCAGAAAAAGCTTCACTAAAGAGGATTATTTATTAAAAATGAACGTATATTAAATAAAATTAATTTGCCAATGAATCAATAATATAATAGAACTGGCAAGAGGTTTCTTATTTGATACGTTGATACGACAAGCACGTGTATAGCCGACAAACTTACAGTAAAATGATGTGTGAATGTGTACTCTATCATATTTAGAACAGGTATCATTTTCTTTTGTCGACTACAGAGGAACTTTTGTTTCAATAAATAATCTAAAATAAATTATATTTAAAAAAATATTTCACACATAATGGCAAAATATTTTTTTATATGCTATTGACGTCAGAGTGTACAATAGTTAAATAATTTTAACTTAAATTTAAAAAAAAATTACATCTTTATCAAGAAATATATTTTACAAGAAGCACCAATTACGTTGCCGCTTTAATAATGCTATTTTTTATGTTCATTCACTCACTCATTCATCATGGAAGTCTACGGAATTGGTACGTTCATTCATTCTTTATGTATTGTGTTTGTATTCTGTAGTAGATGTTGTTTTAGGTCAGGGATGGCGAACGATTGGCATTCTTGCCACAACTGGCAGGTAGCTAAAATTGCCTGGCATGCCAGTAAATTTAAGGATTTTTTTTATTAATACACACATTTCTTAAATTTAATAAAAATAATGTAACTTAAATTACTTTTGCCCATTATTTTATTTTTTATTAAGTACTAAGTAAAGATTCCTTGGCATGTCGTGGCCATATTATTATTATTTATTTCATGCTTTATCAAAAATGTTCGCCACCCCTGCTATTAGTAAAAAGTATGTACCTAATTGCTTGTGGGAAGTGTGTTACAGGATTAGAAAGAAATAGAACTTTGCTATACTTTACTGAAAATATGATCGAGCAATTTTGTCCGTAAATTTTTTTCATAAGTTGCATTAATATTAAAAGTTGTTATTTTATATTCGCAGTTAAAACTGAAGTTCTAACTCTTTTCAATTTGAAGTAAAAATTAGTTGATATTTATTGCTTCGCATTATTATTATTATTATTCTTTCTAATAAGGTAAGTTATTCCAAAAAACCAATGTGATTTAATTATTTTTTAAATTTGTAATTAATATAATAAGAAAAACTATAATTTCTTTTACGTACTGCAACAGGGATTTTAATGTTATTGATAGTGTTATGATTATTTATCTTTTTCAATCCTATATGTACTGTTTATTTCTTTTATTTTATGTATTCTCATCGCTTTTAGAGAGCATCGAAAGCTTACGGACGAAAATAAAGTGTAGAATTCAATATTTATCAGAGATAATATGTAGGGTCACCTGCAGAATTGCATAGACAGTACAGTATCCGTAATTCTATCAACGCACAAACCACTATATAATAAATAAAAATATAAAGAATAAAACCACTGGCGCGGCTATCCAGTGGAAATTTCGTAAAAAAACATAAGAATACTGTTACCATTTCGAAAGATGTTTTGAAAGGAAGAAAGAAAAACAGATTTATTGGTAGTAAAACGACATCACACAGAAACTGAGCACACAAAAATCACACAAAAAAAATATAAATAAAAAACAACTACTGTAGAACATGACATTAAAAACAATATAAGGAAATTTACAGTAGGTACCTAAATTATGAACACATACAAGATAAGACCACGAGAAATATAGGTATAATAAAAAGAAAAGTAAAATACAGACACAAGAGTAGACCAAAAATATATAAATATATTTTTTATTTTTTTATTAACATGTTTCGAAACACGGAGTTGTTATGATGCATTGCCATGGTCGGAAAGAAAATTAGCAAAGTTTAGATTGTTTTTACAAACTGGATGGCGCCAGTGGATTTATTAAGAGGGAAGGCGCCCCGCAAGGTATTTCATAAATAAGTATTTGGAAAAACTATTGCCGCCGCCTTAACCACAAGTCTGCAACCGTAGACTGTGATAGAGAATATGACAACTGTAGCTCAGACAGATTATAAGAAAGAAAATTGTCGAGATTGACGTTTCATATTCCCCCTTTTCCTCCTCGAAAATCGAGCCGATTCAATAATTTTATTTTAGGCTTGGTTCCTATTTTTTTTTATGTTAATAGGTCTTCGATTTTATCTGTTTCTACTATTACGGTAATAAAAATGAGCCTTTTTAAATATTTTCTTAACTTTTAATTTTTTGACAAAGAGCAAATGACAGGTACCTGTCGACAGCTGACCTTGAATGATTATACCATTCAGACCATTTGACCATTTTTTTTTTTATGATCTTGAGTTTAAGCGTTGATAGAGTTACGGATCCTGTGCAGTCCATGCAATTCTGCAGGTGTATATAATTGATTTTGACATCGTTGCCAGAATGGTTGAATGTCTTTCGTAGCACTCTCTAAAACTTCTATTATTTAAGTTATTATTCTATAACTAGCAAGTGACCAAAAAATAGGGAAACTTTTTTAAATGGGTATATTAATTTTAGATAGTTTGGTAGATATTATGCCTGTTTTAATATAGGTATATTGTGTTGCATGCGGTGGGTGATTTAGACTAATACTGAGGTTTTGATATTTTTGGTTTATTTATAATATTGGGCTACTATCGCTTGGTTATACTTAGTTAGTGTTATAATTTTCATATTTTGCTATTAAATATGGTTGGTATATAGTCTATATTTAATCTTTTTTTTTTGTACCACACTTTCGTAGTTTAATTATAATTATCTTACAGTGTAATTTTGTTAATTAGTTGTTAGCGATGAGCATGGTGCCTAAAAGGTTAGAACTCTGTTCCACCTATGGAAGATTAAATATCTGACAAATTATCTAACATTTAGTGACAGATTTTACAATAAAATATGTTACAGATCTGTCAACTAAGTTTTTAATAGTTTATCAGGGGTGCTTTCGTGTTGACCCACCAATGAGCCCCACTAGTGGGTCAAAATGAAATAGAATTTTTAAATGTCCAATTAATCATACCCATATAAATTATTTAAAAAACTTCACTCTACGAAATTCAAAACGACTTTAATGGGGACGTGTGAACCATGATTTTATAAGGGTATGATTTTTTTTAATGATTATTTTTTAAATTTAATGTGGCATATAAAACCAAAGATACAAAACCGTGTGAGGTCTAGAATCGCCCGCCGGTAGCCATGAGCTCACCGGTGTGGTGTTTGACAGAGGAAATGTCGGCAGCTGATGCGTTCGGCACCGGAGCGGGGTCAGTGGACTCTGGCGCGGTGTACGCAGCGCACGTTGGAGCCAGCGGCGTCGCTACAGCTGTGCTGGTCATACTTGCATCGTTAGCTGCCGGAACGTTAGGGTGAGGTAAGTGTCTAGTATTATGTTTGTTATTAATTTGTTATAGATTTCATCGATAAATTAATTGATTGAATGTATTTATTTCAAACTTAATAATTATACACAATATGCCAGATGCCATTAAATTTATCTACCAGTCAATCTAAAGGTAAATGAAGAGCGGATTTCGTAGGTATACATAAGCTATTTATTTAATTTCAAATTTATTTAATGCTTGTTCATCTTTTCCTTTCTTTCTTTCTTTCTAAATAAAAAAGCTTATTATATACCAAAGAGAGGGGGTATTCTATTATTGATTGTTAGAAGTTGCTGTGCGAAGTTCAAATATAAATAAATTCGTTTATTAAAAATGTCAACATGGACCAATTACACACACAATAATTACAGATATAAAATTAAATATAAAATGAAAATTAGAATAAAAATAATAAATAAGATATAAAATTTAACAAAATTAAGATTAAAACAAAATGTAAATTAAATTAAAATTAAAATAAATAGTTTATATTTGCCCGTACATGAATCATGTCGCAGTGAGCCAGATATTGGCAGTCAAAGCGCTCGGCGAAAGCGCTCAGGATTCTGTTCGGGCTGGCCCTCACCCTGCGCACCAGTGATGTGCACCTCTTGCGCATGGTTGTATAAAAACAATCCACGCGCGCTTCGGTGAACATCCCCGTTTAAGTTATAATCTTGAATAACATCCTCGTTCCATTACCCTTTATATTGACATTAAGTCCGCGTATATACATATTTTGTGTAAATTAAGTTTTAAATAAATACATAAATGAGTTATAGCATAAATTTCACCAATTTTTTTATTTACGTTAGATCAATCATTCACGCCAGTTGTTATGGAGAAAGTGATTTAAATATACCTTTTAGAAGATATTTTAGATACTATAGACGTTTCTTTAAATTGTATAAAAACCGGGCATCCTTTTTAATTACATAATGTAAAACTTAAATGTAAGTTTACTTATTTGATATCTTTCTTGTTTCAGATATAATAAATATTTGTATTTGGTTCTAACCCCAGTGCTTCAAGAGGCCCATAAAAGTAAGAATTTTCCATTATAACTTTTATTTATAACTACTTATAAGCATAATGATTAGAGTAGTACAAATTAAATATTTATGTAGTACAATATTAATAAAAAGGTTATTTAACATTTTAAACAATTATTCTTAATTTACTTAGCAATTTTGTAAAAACATTTTTTACCGTTAGATGGCGCTTTTCATATTTTAGTTCCACAACGGTGCAATAGATGCCGCTGTATGTAAAAACATCAAAATTAAATAGTGACCACTATCACTGTTGGTTGACTTCCCAGTGAATGTAAATAGGCAGAATGTTTTTATTTTTGTTTGATATTAACTCTTTTTGAGTTTACTTAGCATGCCTAACCCAGTTTCCAGACTATTTCCACTCTAGACACAATTTTTTTGCAATACTAGCAACGAAGGCTATAAGTATTTCAGTTGCTTGCGTTGGTGATTGTTTTACATTAATATTTTACATCTAAAAAACTTTGAAGACTATAATCGAATAAAACCGACAAATAAAACCACAAAAAGTTCTTATTCTTTTTAATACACAGTGCATTTTAAATTGCCAGCTGTTGTAATTCGCAGTCGAAAAATTAAGAATTATATTTTGTCGCCATCAAAGAGCTTACCCGAAATAGCGAAATTTGAATTGATCAGTTAGGTTTGACGTTTTTGTTAAAAATGACGTTGTTTAGCAGTGTTTTATTTACAGTCTAAATTAGAAATTTCGAGTAGGATGCGTTGAACGAGTTCTAAGCTAAATTAAACTTAACTTAACCAGCCAAATAAAATAAAAAATAATTTTCATTAAAAAACCTATTGCATTAATATTTAATATTATACAGCCGTGCTGTACAAGAACGATATAATTGTATTGCACAAGTCTTGCAAAAATGATATCTACGATTGATGATTTTAGACACATTTTTCTCTAAACTTGGACATGCAGTTGAACTGTTCTTCATTAGTAGGGCAGTATAATAGTCGATAAGTTAAGTATTTGTATAGCTCAAGGCTCGAAATTTAATTAGTTTTAATATATAGCAGTATTATTTTAAATTATATTTTATTTATTCTGGAAATATCTATACACAGGTTTATGGTAAACAAGTGTTTATTTAAAGGATTCAAGGAAGCTTAATTCATGTGATTAGCGCTCAGAGGGCCTGCTTCGAATCTAATATTCAACTGTCAAATGTTTGAAAATTACATCGAACATATTTAAATATTAAAACATTTGACACCGATATCGATATCGACCAGGAGGACTATTCTCATACAATAGAGATATCATCTTAATAGAGATTTTATCGAATTTGACATGGAATGTATCATTGTTTTTCAAATCATTATGTCTATTTTTGTCTAATTAAATAAGTTGGCCCTCAGAGCATTTGGCTTTCTGTCAATTGAAATACAGAATATACTTTAGAAGTTTAAAATTGGAATGAAAAACAAATACCTAACGTGTTAATGTGTACAAATTCATATAGAACATTTTAACCTTATTACTATAGCAGACAAATTGAAAAGAATTCGTATCAATGAGTATATAAGCTTCATTTTCATTTGTCATGACTTGTATACATTCCTTCATTGTGTGATACTTATTTTAATTTAGTATTATATTGTTAAATTGTAAGTCTTATGTGTGATGTAATTTTAACATAAAAATTGTTATACCTATTTTTTAATGAACTTAATAAAATAGTGGTGTTAGAAATAAAATTTTCTTTGGAAATTTTTTGTATAAAAAGTGTTTAGAAAACTGGCGGTGTATTTGACAATCTTTTTGATGGCAACGTCGCACACTGGGGCCAGTTCATACAACGATATACTTAAATCTCGATTTTCAAAATGAGGGTATTTCAAAAATTTAGCTATCTGAGAGTAAACTTTAGAATATTTGACAAAATTTTTACAAATACTAAATCTATTGGCCGTAGTGTGATGTTATATACGCTATTAATTATTGCTTACTTTGGGACTAGATGGCGCTGTGTGAATGTAGAATATTATATATTATTATTATTATTAACTTTCTCGACAAATGGGCTATCCAACACTAAACCATTTTTTCAAATCGGACCAGTAGTTCCTAAGATCCTAGCGTTCAACCAAACAAACAAATTACAGCTTTATAATATTAGTATCGATATGCCACTACGCAATTTTCAACCTTCTATTTATATACAAAAGGCAGAAAATGCCGGACATGCATACCTCATCTTTTCTCAGTTTTAAATTAACAGTGCGATGTTCTTGTGTACAATAATGCACTACTCTATAAATAGCTAGATATATAGGCATTATTACGACATGTCCTTTACGTGACAGGCAGTTAAAGGTTGCTTAGGTGTAGGTTAGGTGTAGGTAGTTGCTGCTATGACTGGCCTGTTGGCCTAGTGGTTAGTGACCCTGACTGCTAAGCCGGAGGTCGTGGGTTCGATCCCCACCCAGGACAAATCTTTGTGTGATGAGCATCAAGGTTTGTTCTGTGTCTGGGTGTAATTTTATCTATAATATGTATGTATTTACAAAAAAAAATCTATATAAGTAGTATATCAGTAAGTTGTGTATTACCCATAACACAAGCAAATATAATTGCTTACTTTGGGACTAGATGGCGCTGTGTGAATGTGGTAGAATATTATTATTATTATAAGACCACTTTATATGTATAAGGAAGTGGCAATCATCATTAGGATAAATAGGTGAATTTCTATTCAGGGTTTTCTGTTTGCTACAGTGATGGTTTAATAAAACAACAACGTTGTATCAGGTATTTATTTTAAAACAAGCTGTACCCGCGACTTCGTCCACGTCAATTCAACAAAAGTAATATTACTTTTTTCAAAGTAGCCTAAGTCACTCCTTATTAGATCAGCTATCTGCCAGTGAAAATCCCGTCCAAATCCGTCCCGCCGTTCCAGAAATAAGCCGGAACAAATAGACAGACATATAGACAGAAAAAAATGTTATTTTAGTATATGTATCGTATATACATTCATATGCATGTAGTAAAAAGCGGTTATTTTAATATTACAAACAGACACTCCAATTTTATTTATTTGTATAGATGACGTTAATTTTTTTTTAGTAGTAAACAAGAAAAAAAATAGTTCTTGTAGTGAATAAGAATACATAATATCATTACCCCATCTCAACCTGTGGGTGTCGTAAAAGATGACAAAGGAAATAACCATATGCAGACAAGATTACTGCGAGAAAAGGCGAGAAAATTCGAAACCAACTCTATACAAACCCGTCTAGCCAGCGTGGTATAGTAGGCTAAATTCCATCCACATTGTTAGGAAGATACCTGAGCCCAGCAGTGGGATGTATATATGTTAAAATCATGAAACTAGGAAAAAATAAAGTTTGCTTTTAATTGTGACCTTGCCTTGCCCAAAGCCTTGCTATCCAGCGTGATAATATGACCTGGGCCCTGATTCTGAGCCGTCGGAATGCTCCCGGATCGTAAACGTTAACGAATCTTAGTAGGACGTATTTTTACGGCTTATGTTATTTAATGTTAGAAAATATTCTAACATATAGAAAATTAAAAACTGATTAATTTAAGATTTTTTCCTACAACCATTTATTTATTTAACACTATGTTTTTTAACTTTAATTACACTGACATTTCGGGCCGAAAATTTTCCGACAGCTCAGAATCAGGGGGCAGGTTAGGTTAAGTTTAATAAATGTAAAAACTACAAAACTGATAAGTCCACTCTAAAAAAATTTAGTTCAAGGTCACAACTTGTATTAAATGCCATATATTATAGCATCTCATATAATGTATATGATACACTAGCTACTCAGCTCCTATTGGTTTGAGCGTGATGTTTTATAGCCTATAGTTCAATTCAGACCAGTTTCCGAGATAGGTCCTGAGATTAGTGCTTTCAAACAAACAAACTCTTCAGCTTTATAATATTAATATAGATTAAATATTAATAACATTCTACCACATTTACACAGCGCCATCTAGTACCAAAGTAAGCAATTATATTTGCTTGTGTTATGGGTACTAAACAACTGATATACTACTTAAATACATTTTTTTTGTAAATACATACATATTATAGTTTGGGATTCAGAGCCTACAAACTATTTATGTAAACCTTTCTATGCAATAAAGATTTATTATTATTATTATAGATAAATTACACCCAGACACAGAACAAACCTTTATGCTCATCACACAAAGATTTGTCCTGGGTG
The DNA here is from genome assembly GCA_905147015.1 of Laspeyria flexula. Lineage (NCBI taxonomy): Eukaryota > Metazoa > Arthropoda > Insecta > Lepidoptera > Erebidae > Laspeyria > Laspeyria flexula. The sequence continues at coordinate 3,126,393 of LR989974.1, forward strand.
GGGATCGAACCCACGACCTCTGGCTTAGCAGTCAGGGTCACTAACCACTAGACCAACAGGCCAGTTAAAATGCATTATTATATATAGATTGTATGCAACGAGTACGTTCTCTTTGACCTCGTTAATTTCATTAACAATAATAGTAGCCACTTGGGTCTGCAATTAACATAACATGGGGTCAGTGCGTTACGAGTCAAGGACACTTTATTTGATTAGTGTCATTTAAGTGCTATATGTTATCTGTGTAGTGACGGATTATGAATACATAATGTCACTACCCCATCGTGGGTTTCGTAAAAAGCGACTAAGGGAAGAGACAAGAACACTTCAGAAAATTCGATACCTACAAACCCTATACGAACCCGTCTGGCCAGCGTGGTATAGTAAGGTAAATTCCCTCGACATTCTTTAGAGGAGACCTGTGCGGTATATTTATGGGTTGAAATTATGAAGATGATGAATGCTATTTCAATTTAGTAATAATATAACGTCTGTCATTGGTGTACTCGTACCTGTGCCTCATCTTATGTGTCATGTTCACTTTGGTAGAGTCCGGATTTTATTACAATAACTTACTTTCGCCCGCAGCCCCGCCCGCTTAGGTATATCGGTAAGAAGTAGCATGTGTGCTATTCCAGAATATAATCTATCTGTGTGTCAAAATTCATACAAATCCTTTCAGCCGCACCCAGAACAAATCTTTGTGTGATGGGCATGATTATTTGTTCTGTGTCTGTGTGTAATTTATCTATTACATATTATAGAACAGAAGAGTATTTAGAAAAAAATAAAATATTTAAGTAGTTTATCAGTTGTTTAGTATCCATAACACAAGCAAATATAATTGCTTAAATTGGGACTAGATGGCGCTGTGTGATTGTGGTGAAATATTATATTATATTATTATTATCCATAGATACACCAATCAGGCTGATGTTGAAAATAATATGCTTCTGTTACATGGGATCTAGCATAGCTGGCAAAATGTAGGATGCATCTCTGCTTTCTCCTTTCTTGAATCTTTGTTTTAGATTTAAAAATACATACATATAGATCACGCCTCTTTCCCAACAGAGGGGTAGGCAGAGACTATTTCCTTCCACTTGCTACGATTCTGACATACATCTTTGGCTTCTTCAACATTCATCAGTCTTTTCATGCATTTTTATTTTCTTTTCATTTTAAAATAATAAGTTGCAATAATACTAGGTCATTGGTCCGCTAACTGATTAATTGGTGAGCGACCTGATTGTCGAGCTGTTCTGACTTAATCAAAATAACCTGTTGTTCAGTGCCCTGTTAGTAAAGGGCATTGTATCTGCTTATTATATTGAATTATATTCAACAAAATAAATAACAATAAAATAATAGTAGTTGTCTTATTATATACTGTGTTAAGTATTTTAATAATGCTAATTTCATTAACAATTTCTACCAGAAATTTTTGGTGATGCAAATGAATATAGCGGGGATTACTTACCATTCAAAGAACCGCTAGCTCGCTAGCACCTAGATTAAAAAAAACTCATACTTACATTGGGTATACCTACCCCGATATTTTTGCTCGAAGAATAAATTAAACGCGTGGACAGTATAACTCTCAGCTAGGTTCGAAAATTCTCTTCTTCCTTTGATTTCAATATCGCCATTCAAATGTCTGATAATGACAGACATAGACATTTATAAACGATTTCAAAACCAACAATATTTAATTTCGTGTATTGTAAAGACAACTTCGGGATTGAATATCATGATTTCATACCACGTAGATTGTTTGTGAAAATTATGGTGCTGTGAGGCGTGCACTTTTGGATTTAAAAATATTTTTTCAAGTTTTTTTTTTGGTATTGTTTGTACTTCTGGTATTAAGAGAATCTGTTATAAGAAAAAAAACGGTTTTTTTTTTTTACCACATTCACACCAGCGCCATCTAGTCCCAAAGTAAGCAATCATATTTGCTTGTGTTATGGGTACTAAACAACTGATATACTACTTAAATACATTTTTTTTTTGTAAATACATACATATTATAGATAAATTACACCCAGACACAGAACAAATCTTTATGCTCATCACACAAAGATTTGTCCTGGGTGGGGATCGAACCCACGACCACTGGCTTAGCAGTCAGGGTCACTAACCACTAGACCAACACAACAGGCCCGTCATTTTGAGTCGATCTTTTCGAGTTGTCGACTTTCATAACTCGAAAATCTCTTCGTCTTTATAATATCATCAGACATGCTCTACCCATTATCAAGGAAGAGGAAGACTCCATTTTCACGTAATATTCTTAAGTCACGTAAGCGTTGTGTGTATTATCAGGTGAACAGTCGTCGCCAGGACGTCCGCATCTAATAACACTCGTCCTGTTGTAAATCTGTCCGTCCGTCGCGACAACAAGGTCTTGGATAGCTTACATCATGACCTACGGTTAAAGGTGTTAAGCTTGGATACGTGTTGTAGACAATAAGATAGATCATGTAATTTTTGCAAATTTAACCCTGATACATTGTATTAAATGTCAAAATTGCTTGTTTTTTGTTGTTACTTGTGGGACCTATTATGGTCCAAAATTTATTTTCTTTATTTTCATATATTTCTGGTATGAATCTCTATTTAAATTGATTAGCAATGCCAATTCAAACACTCGTGTTTGTAATATTCGTTCGAAAGGTATCACCTACCTTTCTATTAAGGCATTTTGAAGTTGTAATTAATATGTATTATAAAAGATTTTAAACAAAATTAAATGCATTTTCCTAGTTCTCATTAGAAACAATTTGAAGGACCTGAAAATAACAGCGCACTAAAAATTTTAAATACTTACTAGTAAATAATATTTTTTCTGTGTCCTTTAAATTATCTTTCAACTTTTATCACAATTTACCTTACACGTATAAATCCTAAAGAGCAATTCGTGACTATATCGTATAATATCGGTTAAAGATACAGTTAAGTACTAAATACCTAGTGATTTATAAAATGACCTTCTAATAACATGTTTTTTCTCGACTTTGCTAGTAATTATAGCTAGCTAAGTAGTCATTAAATTTAATCTGATTTACGACGTATAGAATTAACTTCCATTCCGTTTGAGCATCGTATTTAAAAAAGAAATACAATAATGGCGATATGTGGGTGTGACACACGTCTGCCTACTCCTTAGAAAAAAAGGAGCATGATGTTATGTTTTGTAATAATTCATTAAAGTAATTTAACTGATTATTTTTTCTGATTGTAACATTGAAAGTAGTATTTATTGTTTGCGAATAATAAACGTAACAAGTAACTTACTGCCGCACTCAGAGACATCAATTAGCAGTAATCTGTCATTAACACAATTTTTTCATTGAATAATCCTCTTTAGGCGTATCGACTTAAGTATTACACGTTTTTACTAAATAAACTTTGTCTCTGAGTACGACAGTAAGGTTATAAGAAGCTAAGTGATCTGCGCAACTATCTCTCACCTTGGAACTGATTCTGTTTAAGAACTCACTTTGTATCGAATGTAGCCTAAGTTGTAAAGTTTTTATTATCATCATCATGCTTTGGACCTACGTACTGCGTTGGTTCGATATTTTTGTTTCCGATAGCTACTTGCGTAGTAGACACAGGTATTTCGAGGTACTCGTGACTCCTACCGTGGCGAGAGCTAAGGCCTGGGCCGTTAAAGTGCGATCTATGAATCTGGATTCATAGATCGCACTTTTTAATCAACATGAAGTTTCGTCTTGTCAAACTCTTACTTTACTTTCCAACACCATCCTTTGTTTGCTTAGGTAAGATTACATAATGTCACTACCCCATCTCAACCCGTGGGTGTCGTAAATGGCGACTAAGGGAGTAACCTTAGCTTAGCTATGTGAGAAAAGGAAAATTCGAAACAAACCCTGTACCAACCCGTGTGACCAGCGTAGTATAGTAGGCTAAATTCCCTCCAAAATATTTGAAAGATACCCGTGCCCAGCAGTGGGACGTTTATGGGTTGAAATTATGATGATGATGACAGATAACCTACTCACAATTTCGATATTCGGTTTGTTAAATTAGATATTCGGTTAGTTACATTCTAGGACCCCGTCACAACTCGAAGGATAATTCAGTGGCGGTACGTTCATACAAGCCCAAAAGCCCGGCTTGCCCTACTAAAATGCTCGATCAAAAATATCAAATTCGAAACCATTATCTATTTTAAAATTCGCGCGCTTATTTCCTCTCAAGCGCGAGCGAGAGCAGTGACTCGGTGCACAGAGTACATTTGACTCGGTGAGTGAACTGATGAAGCATCAAGCAAGAACGAGAGTTAGAGAGGCGCGCGCTGCGCGCAACAACTTTTTTTTCTATCTCGCTCACCCGCACTGGCTTGTTATGAGGCTTTTGACCACCGTCGGATCTCTCTTTCTAACCTATAGAGAAACTGTGGATTATTGAAATATAACGAGGTTAATTTATATAGGTAATTATCCGATAATTACCTATATAATTACAAAAAATGACTGTCATACGGGTAATTACGTAGTCAGAGGTAATACCGTTGTTATCTCAAGGTCTGATGATAGCTACTATTGTCATTGTGACATGTGACAATGACATGTCGGAACGTACATAGGATATATCAGTCACTATTGTTGTGCATGATGAGGCTATCACGCCAGGAAAGATGATTTTCCGAAGTGTAGTTTTGATTTTAAATAAGTTGCCAGATTTCCTTATAAAATTTTCCAGAAAAAAATAGGTATCATCATACACACACGACTAAGTCGATTGTCGAAATTCTGAATTTCAGACTAAGCCCCCGGTGCCTATATTTTATTATAGTTATGTTTTTAATTTAATATATAAGTTATTAACTGTACAATGCCTTATATTGTAAGGTTGTGCATTGTAAAAATGACCAAAACAAGGAAAACTCGAAAATTATCTTCGAGTTTTCCTCCTACTGTGTACCTTGAATGGGTCATCAATTACATTCTATTAAAAACCACAATTCATTACAAACAACACAAAATAAATTGCAACAAAGTATTTTAGCTGAGTTAACAGCCATCATATTTGACACTAGTTGATGCTGGCTTGGCTCCCGTGGATCTTTGTTTGGCTACTATCCAGCTCCTATTAGTCGTAGCGTGATGTTATATCGCTTATTAGCTTCCTCGATAAATGGGCTATCCAACACTAAAACAATTTTTCAATTCGGTTCAGTAGTTCCTGAGAAAAGCGCGTTCAACCAACTAAACAAACTTTTCAGCTTTTTTAATATAGATACGGTACAGTCGAGTTCATTAATATATTGGCACTATCATAAGATATTTTTCTTGAAAAGGATAATTACAACTTATTGCATAATGTACAGCATATTTTTTTTGATTTTTTATTGAACCATTCACATGAGGACATATATTTGATCCATAGGTTCTATAGTATTTATTGAGCTTTTCAACGCTCACACTATTTTGAATCTTTGATGGTGCCAATATATTAATGAACTCGACTGTACATCCGTGATATCCGTGAATAACGACGTATTGTTTAGTATTATCAGATTTATCACTTGTTGTGTGAATTTGTGTAAAGTATGTACCAACATACAATGTAGCTAACAACGAAGGTCTATTGTTTGACGTCCAATTACTAATATATGTATCGTTTTTATTGTATATTTGAACAAGTGCCCTGATATTTTCCACTTTTATTACGTAAATAATTTTGCGCGTGTTAAATACTAGCGTTGTTTTGCGGTACTTCTCGTGCCTGTCCTTCTCATATAACAGCTTAAAAAACTAAGCCTGCAGTTTATACTGAAAATTATGATATTCGGGAGTACTAGACAAAACCTTACCTTTCTAGCTTGAATACCGCTACAAATTAATTTAGAAGTAAAATTAAAGGTTAAACATCAATCTAGTTATTTTTGCACCTATGAGTAAATAATGCGCAGAAAATGAACTCTGGGTTCTTGCTATTTCGATGCTCATATTTCGATTATGCCCGCTCTACACATAGGCAGATGTTACCGCAGATGATATCTAAGAATAGGATTTTGAGGGCTCAAAATCCGTTTTTTAAATTTTGCGTGCTAGTTGCTTCTGTCGGGCATCAACACAGTTTGAACGAACGCAACATTTAAAAAAAAAGGATTTTTACTGAGACCACATAATCCATTTCTTAAATGCCGTCATCTGCCATAGTTACATTTTCAAACATTTGACAGCTATATCACTCGACTATTTAAAGGTCTCTGTTAAACGCTGTAAAAAAAATCCATTCTAAATTCCGATTGTGAATCAAACAAATAAATACTCACACTAAATATTGCCCAATGTTTACGTGATTGTTATTTAAATTTAGACCACGTCCACCTTATCGTCGTTTGCTTCGATTTCAAAACTGTACTATACCTACCTGTATTTTTAAGCAAGAGGTTGGTGTGCAGTCGCGGGAACGCGTCGTTTTAAAATGAAACGCAAAACGAATTGAAAATTTATTATCTCCATCGTCACAAAATTTTTCATCGTTCTTTTGACATGTTAATGACAATAATTTTAATAACCTTGAAGAGTAGGTAATGGACTAACGTATCTTACCTTAATGACCTAATCAGTATCAGTAGATCAGGAGAAATATAGGTACATATTGAAATTAGGCTAGACCGGTTCGGCTCGACCCGCCTTTGTTATGTAGGTACCTGAAAATATAAAAAAATTAATTGGCTTCGCCTTCTTGGCATGTCAAATAACAAGTAGCCTATGACCTAGCTCACACCGCTGGCGCGGCAGAGTGCATTTAATCACCTTGACATCATCATTATCAATACAACCCAGAAACATCCTACTGAAAGAAAAGAAAGAAAGAAGAAAGAAAATCTATTTATTTCCAGACTAAATGACATACATATTACAGCACAAACATAAACTATAAGACAAAAAAAAAGTCTGAAAAACGGCCCTCTCTCAGCATAATGCTACAACATAAATGTTGTACTGTTGGGCACGGGTCTCCTCAAAAGATTTTGGAGGAAATTTAGCCTACTATACCACCTTGACAAACGGTCAATTAATAATTGTATATCTACCGAGTATAAAAAGCGACTAAAGATCTCTAGGGTTTTTGCGGCCGGGCGGGTAGGTGGGCTTGATTCCGCGCGCAATTTAATGCAATGCGCCGCGCCTCCAGCGGTGTGCGCTGAGCCTAAGTCTAATTCTAGTTTCTAGTCTAACTCTATGCCAAGTTTTAATAAGATCCGTTCATATAATTTAGCCAAGAAAGCGTTGTACAAGCAAAAAACAAAATTACTTTCGTAATTATAAATACCTATTGGTAAAAAAATCATTGCACTTTTCATACCTGTATTACATTGGGGAAACAATATATGTCAAAATAATGTCTTTTGCTTTTGAATAAACCATGAACTTAGGTTATGATGGGTGCTTAAAAAAGTATACCTACTGCAAAAGATAGGTTTACTACGCATAAATACAGCTAGTTTTCCTCTTATTACGAGTAATTTTACAGACTAGAAATACCCATAGGTAGGTGTATAATATATAAATTCTCAAAATAATAACCACAAAACTCATAATTGTCATCTGCAACTCCTGTAAGTGATTCAATAGTAGTAGTACCTATTTGTTTATAATAATGATCATGTTATTCGTCAGTAAACTTACTTATGCTGACTGATTTATCGCTTGAATTAAACGGCTCTAATGATATACCATAAACGCCAAAACCCGTCAATTCGTTTAGGATGTAAAGAGTGGCAAATAATTAGAATAATATTTAGCTAGAAAACTTTTAGGTGCCCTACTTTCTTTCTGTAGCTTGAAAAACCAACTAAGGTATAAAATACTTTAAGAAACGTGTTAACTTAATCTTAACTAATATTATAAAGTTGAAGAGTTTGTTTGGTTGAACGCTAGGATCTCAGAAACTACTGGTCCAATTTGAAAAATTATTTTAGTGTTAGATAGCCCATTTATCAAGGAAGGATATAGGCTATATAACATCACGCTACGGCCAGTAGGAGCTGAGCAGTGGCTAATTAAAGAACGACGGGAGCGAAGCCCCGCGTGACTTCTACTCGTAGTTTTTTTATAAAACCAAGCTTAAAGCCTAAAACTTGTAATTAGCGAACCGTTTATGTAAATTCAGTTAAAGCATTCACTTGATAACCTTCTTATTTATAGTGTTTATTAAATACTTAAGTACAAATTTCCGTTTACACAATTACTCCCATTTTAAGTCTATAAGCGATGGTGGCTGAATGGATAAGGGACCGGCGTGAAAATCACGCGGTCTGAGTTCGATCCCGACCCGGCAATCCCAATGTGGATTCCACAAAGTGGAATTTATATGTACTAGTTAAGTGACTTACCATTTGCTAACGGTGAAGGAAAATATCGTGAGGAAACCCACATACCCTAGAAAAAATTCTATGAGTATGTCTGATCCACCAACCCGCACTAAGCCAGCGTGAGTGGATTATGGCCTAAACCCTCTCAGCTTTCTAGTTAGAGGAGAGGAGACCCGAGCCCAGCAGTGGGACGTAATGGGCTTCTGATGATGAATAAATTGTACAATGAAATAATAATAATAATAGGTAGTATATTAATATTATTTAATTGTACTATTGTATAAATAAAATATATAATATATATGATGTTATTTCTACGCCTGTTTATTTCATATAACTACGTAAATAAAGAATGGTGTTTGCGATAATTATAACGTGAAAACATTCCCTGTTATAATTTACACTATTAGGTATGTGAATTTTTAATGATAGTTGTTCTGCTTTAAATAGGTACATGTATTATTATTGTTTATATATTTTATTATATTTGCTTGTGTTATGGGTACTAAACGACTGATATACTACTTAAATTCCTTTTTTTTAAATACATACATATTATAGATAAATTACACCCAGACACAGAACAAACCTTTATGTTCATCACACAAAGATTTGTCCTGGGTGGGGATCGAACCTACGACCTCCGGCTCAGCAGTCAGGGTCACTAACCACTAGACCAACAGGCCAGTCTATAAAATGCATCAATAACACATATTGTTTATAAAATGTATCTTTAACATAACGCAAGCAAGCAGGCGAGAGTCAAATTCATAATCGTGACTTTGCAAAATAGGCTTCTCAAAGTAAACATCGAATGCCAAAATATCCTTAACTTTTTTTAAATTTCACAGACAGTGGCTTACCTTTACTAAATACGCAAAGAATGGTTTTGAAGTAAAGTAAGAGTTTGACAGGATTATGTAACTACATATTGGTTGAAAGTTGATCTTTCTCCAAAGGCAATTCAAAATGCGATCAATGAATCTGGACTAAGACGTATATCGTATATCTTCAATCAGCAGGCAGTAAGCTTTTTTGGAATGCAATTTTTTGAATGGAAGGAAATTTTTCTTTACTTATCTCCTCTACACTCTAAGGTTTGCTGTAAGAGTACTCAATTCTGAATTAAGCTCGCCTTTGTACATGCTTTTTGTGTATTTTTATTGTATGTATTATTTTCTTGTGTGCAATAAAGTGTTAAAACAAAACAATTTAGCCTACCACGCTGGCCAGACGGGTTGGTTTACAGTTTTGTTTCGAATTTTCCTTTTTTTGCCGCGCTCTTATCTGCTTAAGGTCTCTTAGTGGTCTTTTACGACACCCACTGGTTGAAATGGTGTAGTGACATTATGTATTCTTAATCCGTCACCACACGGAGAGCTTTATAATATTAGTATAGATTTATCCATCTGAATTCTTCATCGGGGAAAAGGCTTAGCAGGCCTTGCTTGCCTGATGTTAAGCAGCTAAGTGGATAATATAGCCTGCAACACCAGGGGCATCACATCACATGGACGTTGCTAATCCTTTAAAATCTTCTTTCCCCTATGACCTCTGTATACTATAAAAAAACCGAAACGTTATATTTCAAGAGAAAGTTCCATATTTAAAAATTAATATTTAATAACAACTAGTGATCCGCCCCTGCCTCGCACGGTATCTAATTATCTCTACTTCCTTTATAATACAAAAGTCCGGAAGAAATTATTTAAATTATAGTAAGAACTGCACCGTAATTCGTACTATATGTGAACTGCACAGACAGTTAAAGTTAATATAACATAGCATATCGCTTTCTTCTTGAGGGGTAGGCAGATGTGCATCATACCCACATTTCGTCAGCTATGTTTGGCCCTATGTAATAGTTATCACTTGTTAGTCACTTGAGGAGGCCTATGGCCAGCAGTGGGCGTCCTACGGCTGATGTGATGATGATGATGATGAATAGTTATCAGGAACCCATTAATTACCACAGCTGGGTTCGGCTTTAAAAAAAATATTGTATGTTAATCTATTCATTGTTTACACACGGTAATTTATTTTTAATTATAAAGTTGTTTCATCGCATGACGAAGTACAGTGACTTTTGTTATTTTTAAGTAGCAACGATCAAAGAGAATCACGTTTTTTATCGTTCAATATAAGATACCTCCTACTAGGCGGTTAGTTTCCCTAAATTCAGTAACATTTATTTTCAATAATAATTCAGATAATGTCGTATAAAACACAACTAAAGTTTTCCAAATCGAATCAGTGGTTTTAGTGATTAACTATCCACAATCTTTATTTAGAAGCTAATTTATTGAAATTTCAGTTAAATAAAATTAAAAAAAAACCCATACTTACCTTAATTACCACAAAACACAAACATCGTATCTATTTTTATTTTAATCCACATTTGTTAGTTTATAATAACTGAAAGTAAAATATTTTTATAGACAGGATAATTACTAGTAGGACGTGTTTACGCCATGACTCTGTCGCGAAGACTAAGCGCGCATTGAGTGCAGCGAGATTGTGCGTACGCGCATATTTCGGTGTAATTAATTCACTGTATAACAACTACGGCGTGTTGTTTTTTGAGCTCTGAACTGTGAATGTAGTGACAATTATTTTTGTACATCCGCATTTGAGTATTTTTATATTCAATTATTTTTATGTAATTTAATTTTAATATTGGTACCTACTGATAATCTTTTAAAGCTACACAAGTCTTTTTAACTGACTTTGCTTGGATTAATTTTAAACAATATTCTTTTTTGTTTTTATTTTTCGATTTTTTTTGTTACCTATATAACGGTAACCACTTGTTTATTTCTGTACTTATGTACCTTTTTATTTTTCTCTTTTTTGGAGACAGTTTATAGGTCTATTTTCAATTTCTATTAACCATTCAAATTCATGATAAAAACAAATATTGTATTTCTGTTGGATAATATTTATTTTAATTTAAAATAAAAAATATTTAATTTATAATTTAATTATTTCGATTTTCAACTTATTAATCAGTTATTCGATTTCGCTATCAAGTGTTCGAAAATAACAACGACTATATTTAAATTTATCGAGATTTGGAATAAAAATAGCAAGACATAAGTTGACCATGTTTTTAGCAGTGGACATCCGATGATGATGATGATAGTTCTTGCTAAATATATCCTTAGTTACGTAAATAGGGTACAGAATTGCATGACGAGTCAATTGTGACAATTACTTGTTGCGCTTGCATTCATGGCAGCCAGAGCAAGGACACTGGAGTTATTTTTACTCTGTGATGCATTCAAACTATTCTGTTTAGGTTGTTTTTATAGCTGTACTATTTACGTTAGTTTCTGAATGAAATGTCTTCACTATTTGTCATCTCCAGGATATTGTAGAATACGTACGGTATATATAGGTAAATAAATTATGTACTTGGGCAAGAAAAAAAAAATGAGTAGGTACATTAAAAATATGGCCGTTACTGCTTACCAAAAATGCCTTCAACTCATTCTGATAGACTGTAATATAATAAGATACCTACATATAAATATTACTATCTCTACCGGGGGAACCCAGCGCAAATAGCTAATATAAAAAGCTAAATGTATATCCCAATAGTGATGGTGAAATCATTTGGAAGTGCTTATTTATTATTGTTCGGTCTGAAACAGGTTATACATAGTGACACAATTATTTATGCTTATGCCAAATGTTTTATAAAGACGCATTTAGTCTACAAAAAACGCTGTGAAATAATGTTTGTACACTTTTTCTTTCTGATAATAAAGGACTTACAAAATCAATCACTATCTCTACCATGATCACAGAAAAGGTTCCCAGTTTTAACGCTTTTCAGTGCATGCCTAACCAATAATGTTTTATTTTTAATATCTGGATTGATTTTCAGCCGTTTTTATATATTTTTTTAATATGATAAATGTGTTATTTATCATTTATTTATATAGATTAGGTTTCGGGTAGTAGTCCCTTTTCAGCACTTTTTTTTAATGACGCACACAGACCAACCAACCTTTTTAATAGGTAGCACTAAAAACTTCCATTCTGCAATAGATCATAAACACAATGTGCGTAAACCTATGACGTATGTACGTTGATTAAGTAATCAGATTCGCTAATTAAAGCTACTAATCAGTATTAAGTGCCTAATAATCATATAACAAGAATCATTATACCATTATACCTAATACGTTTTTAAAACATCCTTTATAGGGCCATAGTTTAGAAAGATCATAGCTGTGTCACTTTGCCCAGTTCGATTCGTCCAGTGGTTTTACTTTTATTTTAATTTATTTTTTAGATCCGTGTGGTTTTAAATGCATTCTTTCTATACCATGTGTTCTACATACATATTTATATCTCTTATTATAAATATTTATTCAATACAAAAATCATTTGTTTTGGTAAAAAAAGTACCTAAGAAATATTTTCCGATTATAAAAGTGATCAATTTCTGATCATCATCATCATATCAGCCCAATGACGTCCACTGTTGAACATAAGCCTCACCTAATTTCCGCCACAGCGAGCGATTTTGTGCCGCCCGCATCCAACGGCCACCCGCAACCTTTACTAGGTCGTCGGTCCAATACGCCACGTATTGGACCGACGACCTAGTAAACGCCACTCGAGAACTTTTTTTTTCCATCGGTCATCAGTTCTACGGGCTATGTGGCCTGCCCGACAACAATTTCTGATATAAAACTTAAATCTGAAAATGAAATACGATTTTATTAAACAGGCCAGTATCACAGCAAATATAGTTTAAACTATGGCAACACTAAACTGTAGACGACAATCATAATAGTTTACAAGCAAACAGACATTATGTATGAAATGTAAACAGACATAATGCACGTATAAATATACTCACACATCTTCAAGTGCATCATGTACATTGTACATGGTTTGTTTATCGCAGTAAATTTTATAGATTCTGTTGTCTTCTAGATTTTTCGCGGGTAAAGAGTGCTGTATACATGTACCTCATCATCATCATTTCCACCCATAAACGTCCCACTGCTGGGCACAGGTTTCCTCAAAAGAATGTGGTGGGAATTTAGCCTACTATACCATGTTAGCCAGACGGGCTGGTATAGGGTTTGTTTCGAATTTTCTTGCAGTGCTCTTGTCTGCATTAGGTTACTCCCTTAGTCGCATTTTACGACATCCACGGGTTGAGATGGGGTAGTGACATTATGTATTCTTAATCCCTCACTACACGTACCTACTGTATACAAAGTTGCGACTACACACTCGAATATTTTAAGGATTCCGTATCTTTAAAAAAAACAATAGAACTGTTAAGTATAGGCTCACATCTTATGCGTCAGTCTGACAAAGGGTGGGGTGGGGTGGTTTTTAATTTATGATAACTTAAGTTTTGCGGGTTTTACCAATATATTATTTCAATTGAATTTTATAAAGTTTTTACTTTTTTAAACTGATATATTTATTCCATAAAACATTATCTTTTCCAAATCTACACACCTTCGTGCACGTAAAGCTTGCTCTACAAAAGACAGATGCGTCCGTGTCAAAAATGGATTTTGAGGTCTCAACATTAAGTTAACAATATTTAAAAGTTGTGTACGTGCGAGATTTTAATAAAAGCATGCTCAATGTACCCTACATTGAGCATGCTTTTAACCAGTTTTTATACGCAGCAAAAATGTATCTTCATAAAGCTTACGCCCTTTGGTTGAGAAAACTCAAAAATGGTAGGATCTGATCAAGTCAAAATAATTTTTGTTTAAAATATTTATTAAGCGTTAATTTTTGTAATGTTTTTCATATTTTTAGGTTTTAGTTTTAAAGATAGAAGGGACAGTTTATGCTACTTTGGGAGCGATTATTTCCAAAAATATTTATTTAATCTACACTGAGTGATATATTAATTATGGCCTTACGTTCAAAAGTATAAATAAGTAGTTGTAATATAAATAAAGAAAACAAATCAATAAAAATTATCACAGTATTCATAATTACCTGTACATTACTAAGTAAATTTAACTCTTAAGATAACGCCAAGGAGAGTGGAATTATATTTGTTTGTACAATGCTCTAGTGTATGTTTGTGTGTCACATGACATCATTGTAACGTTTAACGTTTATGATAAGAACGTGTTTTGATTTTTTATTGTTTGTTTCATGACTTCATGTTGAAGGTACCTACTTAGATATTATTGTTTACTTAGTAGTCAATGTACTATCGGTAATAATTCCGGTAGGTGCCTTTAAGTTAGGCTCTATTTGTACTATCACAAACCAACCAATATAATAATTTTCGTTTCCAAGATTATTTCTCTAGATATAAATAAATAGGTATACATACTACTACTTACTGTGAATTATTTATTTATTCATAAAAAAATAAGATATAAGCTTACAGTATGCAACCAAATCGCTTATATCTATAATTTACAATATCAAATTAATAATAAATTATAAATAAATTAATTAAATTACATTTTAAATCAAATAACAACATTAAATTAAAACTAAATTAAATTACATTCTAAATTAGAATAAATTATATAGACTGGCCTGTTGGTCTAGTGGTTAGTGACCCTGACTGCTAAGCCGGAGGTCGTGGGTTCGATCCCCACCCAGGACAAATCTTTGTGTGATGAGCATAAAGGTTTGTTCTGTGTCTGGGTGTAATTTATGTATAATATGTATGTATTTACAAAAAAAAAATGTATTTAAGTAGTATATCAGTTGTTTAGTACTCATAACACAAGCAAATATAATTGCTTACTTTGGGACTAGTTGGCGCTGTGTGACTGTGGTAGAATATTATATTATTATTATATCAAATCAAACAATTACAAAATTCCAACACAATATTACACTTTATTAAATTCTTATATCATAGATTTATTTATGTAATCTCATAAAATTAGTAGCAATAATACCTGGTTTATCAAAAAATATGTCTGTAAAATCAAATCAAATCATCATCAATCAATCAAAATGAATAGTTTTCACATTTCCAAAATCAACCATTTACTTTAATCGAACAATGAAGGTTCCTATTCCATACCTAATATTTTTGAAAGACCTACCAACGACACCCCACACTATGGGGTACATACATGATAGAAAAAAAATACATCCCCACTTTATATGTAAGGGAGGTAACCAAATTTTTTTTTTTTACCTCTTGTCGGCATGACTAGTATGTTAGATCCATGCCAAATTACAGCCTTCTGGTACTAAGAGTCTCTGAGCTAAACTGCGGACGGACATGCTGAAATTATAAGGGTTTGTCTATTTGTCTAGGGATTACGAAACCCTAAAAACACGAAATCAACGTAGAAATAACGGCATTATAAATTGTTAATGTTTTGTATTTATGATAAGTTTTATTTTTACATTGGTAACACTAGGCCTCTTGAAGTAATTTATTAATATTTAGAAGTAACTTTTAATAGTCTGTGAATTGTGATACTATAATAGAAAAATGTTTAGGGACGCTTTATTATCCAAATAAACCACTGTACCATCTAGCTGTATAGGTGAACACTTTTTTTTTGCATATATTTTAAATCAAATATTATTACTAGACACGGCAGCCAAAAGACATTTAAAGTAGATTATTCCCTCGGTGGCGCAGCGGGGTTCGATTCCCGGGTCGGGTGAAATTGGTATTGGGCTTTTCTGTCATGAAGTTCCAGTATTAAGATTTTCCCGGAGTTTGGTAAACAAATGTTCCTGGTTGATGACAATAGGCTCGCCCCCTATTTCATGGGACCCAACATAGCTGGCGAAATGTGGGTGTGACACCTCTGCCTACCCCTTTGGGGAAAAAGGCGTGATGCTATGTACGTATGTCTTTGCTCTTAGTTGCAAAAATACAGCCGCCGTGTTTATTTACGATATACCGGGTGGAATAAGCACATAAGTCAACGAGGCCTAATTCAAATTCAATAGTCGATAGTACCATAAAACTTATCAAAGCTGTAGTTCCATCAAGCGCTGACAATAAGGACTTAATATATAAAAATAATAACTACCATAACACCATACCACGTAAATACCATAACAGTTACTTCTGGTAACGAAAATCCTCTTCTGTGGTCTTCTTATAAATGTTTTTTTTATTATTTCCAGGCTGATGATGTACAGAAACCGCAAGGACTATATCAGAGTGGCTGGAGGAGAAGACTTCAAACTACTCTCCAGACGACCCTACACAGAGCTCCGGAGCTTCACCGGAGCATCGAACCCGCGACAGCGATGAACAATACTGCCCTACTGCTACTGAGCCATAGTGAGGTTTACAAACTTCGACAGAATATAGTGAAGTTGAATTTAAAACCTTTATTAATTTATAAAGATGACAGATTTTTTACTACTACAACAAAAATCCGTGGCCGAATCAGGAACTATTCATATTCTGATACAAAAATTCCATAGAAACTAGCGCCACGCGTTAAGACTTTGGTAATAACAATTATATAAGGTAAACAAAATTATCAAACATACATTATATTGACATAGAAAAATCTATCTTATACCCATAACTATAAAATAGAAAATTATTTGACTTAATTTCGGAAATGATTTACATTCTCCAATTGACTTTCAACTCTACGGTCATAAAACTATGAGTAAATTGAAAATACCGCAAATTGATTATCTGCTTTTTTGTTTCACTCACTTGCCAGTAATAAAGTAAGGTAAAATAGGTCGGAAGATTATAGATAATTGTTTAATATGGACAAAACAGTGGCGTTTGTATAATACCAGTTTTGTAGTGCTGTGAATATAATCGTTAAGATTTCCACGATACCAGTTATGTTTTGCAAGTGATATGTTTGTCGAAAGTTTATTTAATAAGGGTGCCGTCACACTTTACCAGCGTAGATGCTGCGGCAACGCGGCGTTATCAACCTTAGATAAATTAATCTTATAAACAACATGGTCGTTATATATAGGCGTCATTTGAAATTTGAAAATGCAGTCTTGTCTTTATACAAAATGGGTGCATTTTCATTCGCCAGTTATAGCCTGTGGCTTAAAGGTTAATAATCCAATTTGTTGTTTATCAAAATGTTTGGTTGACGTTGAACTAAAATAAAACTTGCTTTACATAATTTGTATTGTGTAAATGTACCTTTAGAATGGAGTACAGCTGACTAATGTTGCTTAAAATTTACAAAGGTGTTAGTTTAATTAACCTAAAAACCACTACCCCTTACTACAAAATACGGACTAAGCATTAAACCAGGTTTAAATTGATAACTTTGACACTAAAACAATGTATTATGTCATTTTAAACCTGGTTTAATACTTAGTCCATATTTTGTAATAAAGGGCTAAAGTCTTATTATAGAAAATATGCTTTGTTATTAAGAAATAAGAGCACTTTTTAACTATCGCTTTTCAAGCATAAACGACCTTGGTGGTTATAAGGTTAAAACTACTGCAGTAAATCTCAGGAGTTTAAATAACTTGTAAACATACAAGAAGTATTACGTTGGTTGCCCACTCCATCTTAAGTTGAACCTATTGTATATAATATTATATATTGACACTTAAAATGAATATTAATCGATTATCTGTCAGAGTATTAAGCTTTCGTGATTAACCTATAGAGAAGAAGACTTTAACCTTCTGACCGTCAAGGATGTCTATAGGTGAGAACCTGACAGTGGAAAATGTTTTAAATTTTCGAGACTTATACACATATTACGTCACGTATTATACGTTACGTAATAACGAAGATATTAAGGAATATAAAATAACTTATTTATTTGCCCAACGTATCGATTTTTGAGGGTAGTGGCAGAAACCCGCCCGCATCAAGGGGACGCCCTTGGGGGTGACCGCACCGTCGTGCGGCAGCTGCTCCAGTCACCCCGCGGCCACGTTGGTGTAATTTGATCGAAACGTCCGGCAAATAAATCGGGCGGTCAAAAGGTTAAAACATTGACAACTACTTTGTAGGCTATTTTTTGACATGACAGATTATCAAAATTTATAATTCTTAGAATTGTATTGTTATTCATATTAAGTGTTGATGGTGTCGCTTGTATAATAGCTTAGTTTAAGATATATATTAGATAGAAATACTATTCATAATCGCTTCATTTATGTTTAATAGGGCATTAAGTCGCAGCGATTAATCTTAAACCTATTTACTGCTTATAAGTATTAAAGTATCTTTCATAGAAAGTTTAAATATTAATCGCACGACTTATTGTTTAAAATCGTCTCATGTGTAGAAACCCTAATGTATTTGAAGCTCAATTTTTCTTCTGTAAA
This sequence comes from Laspeyria flexula, assembly GCA_905147015.1. Lineage (NCBI taxonomy): Eukaryota > Metazoa > Arthropoda > Insecta > Lepidoptera > Erebidae > Laspeyria > Laspeyria flexula. The sequence goes on from LR989974.1 coordinate 3,145,024, forward strand.
GCAATACTATGTATACTTTTATATTTATATACCACATTCTGAAATCGCATTTTTTATTTTATTTTTTTATATGCTCTTCGCCACTGGTCTCGATATATTTATTTCTAGATCAATCCTTCTTTTAATATTTCTGATAAGTTTTTTATAGCTTATTTGCTATACAATAATGAGTAAAGTGCAGAATCTCGCCATTAAAATTAATCTATTTATAATCATGACTTTACATATTAGAGGTCAGTGTACTCTAGCCTCTTTCAAAAAGCAACAACTAACGACATCTAGTGCATATGTATGAAACTATATCAGTAGTAGTAGTTTTATTAAACTTTGATATTGTTTTATACCTTTTTTGTTCTTTTAAACAAACTCGAAATAAATAATAATGATCATCTTGAACAAATCCAATAGTCAATATTATTATAAATATAGGTATTAAATGAGTATTATTAGTTTTATTAGCTAGATTAGTTTGTAAGTAGAGAATTTTATTTTTTGTTTTTTAATTTTTATTGTGTACATATTTAATAATGTGTATAAATGCATTTATATTTCGTGAAAATGCGGTTTCAGAACGGTAACTCTACTATAATAGAAAAAAAATGAAATTAAATCTATGTTTCTCCGTAATAGTCCAAGGCTCTTCGTGCAGCCGACATAACAAAGAGGGCGTTGCTTTCAAATATAACATTAAAACTATTGACAGCACAAAAAGCTCTGCAGTTGAAGCATTGTGGTACCTACTGAGATGATCGTTATCATCATGATAACGATCATCTCAGTAGGTCGATCATCGAGGTTAAGCAACTTTAGGCAAGGTCAGTCCCTTATGGGTGACCGTTTGTAGTATTTTAATTCGCGTCTCCGTGCTTCATAAGGCACGTAAAGCCGTTGGTCCCGGTTATCAATTAATGTAGTAGTCATTAAGTCATATTGGAAGCCCTCTGGGCGACTTGACAAATTCCAACACCTGGTGTGCCTCAAGGTAATTCGATAAGAAACAAGTAAACTAGATTTTTTTATATAAATAGAAAAATGAGCTTCACCCCAAGGGTGCTGGCCACCCTTTGCTTAGTTCATTGTCAAATATATTATTCGTTTATAGTTTTATATCAATCATGACAGGCCTGACGTCATTATGTAAATGAATCTTATTTTTTACATAATTTTTAATTAGTATTTGTGATTTTGTTAGTTAATTATTTTTATAGATAATTTTATTATTTCAAAAAGTCCATAAAATCCATATTGGTGTATTTTATCTGCAACCAAAATTGAAATATACGGTTTGAATTTTGAATAGTTAAATTAGCTTCACAGCCCTATTGACATAAGTGTCAGTTTTGTTTGCGCATGAAATAATCAATCGTTTAAGACACAATGAACTTTTTGTACTATACAATGTGTTGATTTTATTTTGATAAGCAAATATTTATGCAAATATACCTCATAGGAAGTTTATTAGGTAGATATTGCTTCGTCTAAACTTTATAAATCAAATGTTTTACCTTTCCAGGAAAGATTTTATGAAATTCTCAGTGAAAATATCTTTAACTTTCACCCTGTGAACATTTTGATTTATTTTTAACACCAATGTGAGTACATTGGTAGAAATTAAACAATGGTAGTACCAATAATATATTTATCACGTCGACATTTACTAACAAATAATCAATTTTCTACCATTGTACAATACGCGCGATATAACTTGGCTGGCTTGAACGTATAATAGTTTTCGCGCATATTCCGTGTTAAAAGTATAATACACCCCCCGCTCCTGTCACCATTGAGTTCCGTACTTTTTTACTGCGGAGCCACTAGCGCGATGTTCAGGTTGGTCAACTTGAATCGCGCGTACCGTAACAAGCTGTAAATATCCCTCATTTTATAAATCTCTTCTCATCGCATAGGTAGTGTTCTTGTTTTAAAGGAGAAATATAATGTATTAATTTTATATTTCCCTTTCTGACAAACTCACCTGTGTCAATATACCTATTTAAAATGTTGTACAGTACATTATTAACTGAATTTAAGAATAGAAATAAATGTGATATCATAATTATGTTTGAACAATAGCTTTGTACTGATAAATACTGTTTATTCTGTCGGTAAATGCACTATTTTCTTATATGTATAATAGTTTAAGTATCATGTTATAAATTCAACTTACGTGAACATTAAGTCCAGTTTTCAAGCTTGGGACAATTTTTGACATGATTGTTATACTTAAGCCCAAAGAACAGTGCTGCTTAGCTCAAATGAAAACCTAATGTAAAGTTAAGTTAAAAAAAAAAGTAAAGTAATTTAATAAAAGTAGGTACCCACAAACATTCAATTCAATTAATTTATTCAAAAAATTAACCAAATATTTACAGCTTAATTACAATATGATTAAAATAAAATACTTAAGTAGGTATTATAATTAAATTATATTCATATTGTATCCGAATCTGATTAAAATGTGTGTCTTGGTTTCTAAATTTTTTCATGACATTGACAAAATCTTTAAAATAATTTAAAATAAATAAGACAGAGAAGCTTAAATTATCTTTATATTAGGGTAAAAAGTAGTAATGTATTTTGGGCTTGAATTACTTGTTAAATAATTCCGATATACTGCTGTCTCGCTCGCACATATCGTCTTTATGTATTGTTAGAAAGAAAGAAAGATATTGGGATTGTTTTATAGGGAAAATAATAGTCATTTGTTGTTAACAATGAAATAAACACTCTGAATGCTTGTGATAGGTATTACTTTAACTAAATACAATTAATGACATTCAATTTAGGCGAATATTTTAGTTCCTAAACGTTTTTATTTAGGTGACAATATTATTGTCAATAATTTCGTTATGTATCTGTAGTCCTACAAGTGGACCGTGATGCCAACGTATATTAGTTTTTAGTATGAATTTGACAAATAAATATGATTTATAAATTTATTTTGAGTCTTTTCTTTGAATGCCTAATTAACTCTTTCAAATTGTCAATAGATGTCGCTGTACCGCATATCTATTTGTAGTAGTTTCACAAAATTCATGAAGATGGCGTTGTTGTAATTTTTTTAAACAGAAAAAAAAAAAGTGTTATTTCGAATATATAAAACTACACAGACATTATAAGAATAATATCAAGATATCATTCTAGATACTTCGGTATCATTCTGAACACGCTGATCAGTCTTAAAGCTACCATGATTGAAATAATCCTCAATTTCTTGTAAAGTCCTATCTTTCGTTTCTGGTAACATGAAAAAGAGGAATACCAACGAGATACCCATGACCACACCTAATATTGAAAATGTCCCATACACCTTTACAGTAGCCAATAGCACTGGAGTAGTTTTCAATGTAATTATGGAAGCAACAGCTATCAAAAGACCGGCTATAGTAGTACCAGCGGCTCTATGCTCTAAAGGGAAAATTTCCCCCATTAAAGCTAAAGGTATAGGAGCACAGGCGAAGTTTACTATAGCTAAATAAACCCCGAACAATCCCATAGGTATTATTGATACGTTTGTGATTATGGACCTTGACACTAAGAACAGATATAAACATACAGACATAATAACAATAAAAGCAACTGCACCTGTTATAAAAAGTACCGTACGCCTTTTAAACATGCGAATAAGAATTGAAGAAAATAACGCACTAACTGTTATAATGACATCCATGAAGAATGTATACAGAAATGATGCTTGGGTTCCAGAAATTTCGGAGATAATCTGAACAGCATACGCTGGGAATATGTGTCTTCCACTAGCTTCTAATAGAACAGAAGCAAAGAAGTATATTAACACAGGCATAACAAAGTCTTTTCTATTAAATTTTCTAAAGAATATCTTAATATTATCTCCAAAACTTGTTGGTTCCAATTTAGTCCGCTCCTGCTGCGCTTTCAACATCTCTTTTAATTCCCGTGTCGAGTTTTCAGTTTTCCCTCGAAGCCAGTAGAATTTTTTTTCACTTTTATCATAGTGGTCTCTTGCAGCAAGCCATGAAGGACTTTCTGGCCATGTCCAAACAATGCCAAAGTTTATAGTGTAAGGAATTAAAGTTATTAAAGCCACTGTTCTCCAATGGAATTTATTTATTTATTTATAATTAACGCAACGGTAAAATACCAATGACAGCATTAATAAACAAGAAAAAAAAAAAAAAAAATATGTTACAATGAAATAATATTAAGAATAAAAGAAAAAGAACACATTCATGCATCACGCTCACAGAACCGCAAGCACTCATACAATATTTTCGGCCATACATCCACAAACAGATCGCAGTTAGGATTGGCACACAGGAGAGCGTTAAGTGCTGTAAGTGTGCGCGGTACAGGCGACATGGAACGCGCTACAGTACGACATGATGGGACGGCAAATAGCTCATGTCTCCTGTTGCGACTATAGTTGTTGGGAGTATAGAATCGACACAGCTCATTGTGCAACTCCGGTGAATCGATTTTATCCCTTAGGATGTTGCACATAACAATAATTTGACGCATATCCCGCCTGACTTCCAATGAGTTATACCCTAAACATCCTAAAAGATATCTCGTAGGGTACATATATGGATAGTACCCGTAGATACTTTTGTAAAGATACCTAAGGAAGGCCTTTTGCACTTTTTCTAGTATAAGTACGTATTTACTCTCGTGTGGACTCCATACGCACATACTACTTTCTAATTTGCAGCGGACTAAAGCCCCAAAAAGTAACCTAACCACGTGATGGTTATGGAAGTCTTTAGAGTTTCTAAGTACAAAACCCAGACGTCTGAACGACTCTTTTGCCAGTGCAATTATATGGCTGTGGAAGGTTAATTTATGGTCAAATGTCACGCCGAGGTCCTTCATGCTAGTAGGACGAGTCATGCTACTATCATTAATTTTGTAGTCAAATTCTATTGGCTGTCGTTTGCGTGTAAAACTCAAAATATTACATTTACTAAGGTTAAGGTCCATCTTGTTCTCTTGGCACCATAGAGTTATTGCATCTATATCACTCTGTATACCCAAACAGTCCGCATTAGATCTCACCTCAGTGTAGAGTTTGAGATCATCTGCATACAGTAAGCACCGGGTATGCCGGAGAACAGTGGGAAGGTCATTGACCATGATCAAAAATAATAACGGTCCCAGTATCGAGCCCTGACTAACACCAGAACGTGTATGAGAGGGCTTAGACTCGTATATACCAAGTCTGACAAACTGCTGGCGATTGCGGAGATAGTCTGCGAGAAGTCGTAGAAGTCCAGGAGTGAATCCAATGGTGCAGAGCTTTATCAGCAGTATATCGTTGTTAACCCTATCAAACGCCTTCCGAAAGTCAAAGTAAAGCACGTCAACTTGAGAACCTTGGTCTAGCTTAATAGCTATATAGTCAACGAGAGTCAAGAGGTTTGAGTCAACTGAACGTTTTGGTCTAAAACCGTGCTGTTCGTTACAGAGTAGTTTATCCACCTGCGCGAGTATATATTTGTGGATGATTATCTCAAATACCTTTGCGGGTGATGACAAGATCGCTATAGGCCTATATTCCTCAACCTTGGACCTATCTGAACTCTTTGGTATTGGAGTAACTCTTGATATTTTCCACTGTGCCAGATAATGTCCAGTTTCTAAGGCGAGATTAAAAATGTGACATAAAGGAATTGAAAAAACTTTGTTAATAGACTTAAGCACCGTAGAGGGAACACAATCAGGACCTATTGAACTATTTAGCTTTAATTTATTTATTGCACTCGTGACATCACTAGGCGTGATTTGGAAAATATTTACATAATTACTATTGCAACTTTTATCATTCATATTTATTACTTCAGCATCAAGTACAGGTGTATCTGGCAAAAACACACTGGCAAAATATTTTGCAAAAGCTTCAGCGGCAACCACTCCGGTATGGACAGAACCGTTGTAGGTAATATTGGGTTCAAATCCACCTTTGGTACGTAAACTCGAGATATGAGACCAAAACTCACGTGGGTTACGCCGCAAATTATCTTCTAAACGTTCCATATATGATTTATACGCTGCTGATGTACGTGACCTAAGGTTTGCTCTGAGATCTGAGAACGTTTTATATGCTACTGGACATTTTGTTCGTTGCCAAGTCCTGTGTAATTTAGTTTTATGTTTTATGTCACGAATAATGTCATTGGAAAACCAGACAGGATATCGCCGATTTCCGTAATTTTTACGCCGCTTTTTAGGTATACACTCATCAAAAAAGCTATAAATAATTTTGTAAAAACATTCCGTAGCACTGTAAGCATCAGTAGTTTGTAACACCTCACTCCAACAACATTCAGAGAGTAACGAGTATAATCTCTCAAAATCACCCTTATAAAAATTCCAGTCTTTCTCAGGACCAATGTTACTTGGCTCTAAATGATCAGAACAAAGAGCTGTATCGATTCTTACCTCAACATCCAACGGTGGGTGGTAGGCGTCCGGGGGTACTACACCGTCCGTAACGCTGATGCGTACATTGTGCACATAGTCACTCTCCCGGACCAAAACAACATCTAACATTCCTCCATACAAATTACATATTTCATTCTTTTCAGTAAGATTACAATAAGACATAAAATAATGATAATAGTTGTTAATATTTACAGAGGCACTAGAAAGATTTAAATCGCCTAATATCAAAACAGGGCATTTAAACATATTCATAATGCTTTCACATTTAGAGAACCATGACATATAATCACTATCCATTGCAGTTGGTTTAATGTATACAACACAAATATAAAATGGACGGCCTTCCCATGAGAACGAGGCCCAGAGATCTTCACCACAGTCGGTCTCTAAGTTGTGATGCCGGCGCAGGACAATGGGTGACCTCGCGGCTATAGCGACTCCACCGCACGGAGTATTTCTGTCACGCCGTAGAATACTCCAGTCACTACCATTAAGTTCAGAGTCCTCTACCGACCCGTCGAGAAAAGTCTCAGTAACTGCGACTAGATTATATACAGAGACCGCCATGTTATTACGCCACATTTGTAACTTAGTTTTTAAGCCGCGCACGTTCTGATATAATACATTTAAACTAACACTTTTACGATCTCGTGGGACCACGAAATGGCCGATTATTGCGTGTAGTATTCTTCTGCATATTGTTGACGTTAGTAGTAACATGCGATCTTTGATTCGGTACCCAAGCTCTAATTCTAGCATTCACCGGCCATATATCGGTGGAGAAACAGAGATCAAAGTCGTTAATAGGAATTCCTATCTTATATGATCTATAATTTCCTTTGGGAGTTAGTTCTTGCACTGTGCACGAGCCCGTAGTACAAAACTGGCGCAGGTAATTACTAACCGCCTCTGCATCAGATTCCATGTTCCACAGATGCATAAATTTTCGGGGTTCAACTGCTTTCAAACTTGTAATGGCTGGTCCAGCAGTACCACATAGCGACGCTGGTCTCGAACTCTTCTTAGGTTGCTCTACTGTTATCCATGGTTCAGCTCCGTCCTGTTCGTAAACTTCTTGTTCAGGGATGGCTGAGACGCTTGTTATTATATAATCAGACGCTATTTCAGTATTTATTGTAGGATTACTAGCAGCTTGTACACTCGACGGAGAAATATGGTGGGTGGGCTGCGTCGCTAGCTTTTTCTGCTTCCGTTTTCTAGGAATTCGCACTGCTACACCTGCTCGGGTTGCCTCACTATCCACTGTATTTTGCAAGGCAGAGGGCACTAATGTATCAGGTTGTGACTGCTCTAGACTAGATGCTATTGTAATTGTGTCACATGGTATCTTGGGCACAAAAATAGGGGTGACTTCTGCATTAGGTGTAATGTTAATGATGGTCTCGAATTTCTTATTAAGCTCTTTAAAATTATTTGCGCAAGTAGACATCATAGACTCATAATTTTGTAACAAAGATAGTGCGATATTCATTTGTTCTCTCATGTCTCTCATCTCCTGTCTGAGGCCCTTAACTTCATCTAACAAGAGCTCGTTTGTTGGGTTGATAGTACAATATTCATTAGGTTGACGTGAAGAGATGGCACGCTTTCTAAGTGTGACATTACTGTCGCGAGAATCGTACGATTTCTTGGCCGAACTCACCAGATCAAAACTGTTGTCACCTCCCTTTTTTGCTGCACACCGGCACTCTGGACAGGTCCACATTGAAAGGGAGTCGATGGGTGTATTCCCACCCGCACAAAGATGATGATAAATTTTATTGCAGTCTGATAGTGAGCAACGTAAGTGTTCTTTTTCGCCCATAATAATGCAACAACATGCAGCGCAATCCATATTGAGCAAACTTAAAAGGCCAAGCGTGCATATAACAAACAGTGCTTAGCTAATTTAAAAGAATTAAGTATAAAATAATAAAAAAGCGATATGTGCAGTGTAGGTATAATTCTGCGCACGGCCGCAAGTAGGTATAGCGCGGCGCAATGATGCAGCTGTGACTCACACGTGCAAAGCGTGCGATCGGCGAGTTGTCGTTAGGTCAGTTACACGGTCGTTATTAAAAATTTTGAATAGATATTTGCTAGTATCTGCGGTGTTACTGAACCGATTTTCACGAAATAACCACCACTACACTCGTCACAGGATAAGTCACTTGGATATGTATAGTTCTACACAGTTACTACACTTTATACCACTATAAACTTTAAATATTTACGGAGCAAACAAACGCGGTGTCGCCGCTAAGACGCACGACGCGCCAAATAGTTGCCTAACATATGAGTTATGGCACTTCCCATATACAGAGCTGCAGTCTTCAGATTAAGGAACATGCCTCGATGTACAGGGTCCGAATACTCTCCAATAACTATAGCACCCAATATTGTGGTGGAACCGGCTGTGAGGCCTTGAAGTACCCTAGCGGTAATCAAGGCGTAGACGTTTGTGGCGAAGTACATGACGACCAAACCCAATGCTCCCGGTATAATGTCCAAAATGAAGGCGACTCTTCGTCCGAATTTGTCCATGTAGTAGGAGTTGGAGAAGAAACCAGGTATCCATGCCAGGCCGAAGGTTGCAGCTGTAACAAATTTGAGGAATCAGCCCAACGACGTCCACTGCTGAACATAGGCCTCACCTAATTTACGCCACCGCGAGTGGTCCTATTATTTATTGACGTAGAGACGACGAAGACGAAGTAAATACCTAATTTTGACAACTAACTGCCTCGTTTGTCCAGTGGTCGAAGTACGAATAAGCGATTAAAGTATAGGTCTTAGGGTTTTTTTCTGACATACGAGTACCTATAGGGTGACATAAGTATTTAAATCTGCAATTATATTATTAGGCAGTAATTTCCAGCTACGTTTAGGACAAATATTTGAAAGACTCACATAAAAGTTATTCTGAGTTTGAGACAATTTAGCGACACGCCCCAGCGTCGCACGTGTCGAAATTTCTGACTTTTCATTAAAAACACAATAAAAAAGCATCAACAATCAAAAACGGCTGGGCCGATTTCCCAGCCGTTTTTGAGTTTTAACGAGACTAACCAATAGGCGCCAATAGTACCAAATTCATTTCTATGATATAAAGTATTGTTACCGATCCAAGAAGATGTAGCGAGATCAGTTTGTATGTCGGAGTGAGGATCCCGCAGCGCTGGCAGCAGACACGTGGTGAACCCCAGACACATGCCACACTCCACCATCGTCAGTAATACACCAGATACCACGTACGACTGGAATTATGAACTATTTAGTAGGTCCATGAACAAATCGTGGACGTTCTATGAAAACACCCTGAATACTATTACTCAATGTTCGTGCTTATAAACAGTAAAACTGACAGCTGTGGGGGAGGGATGATTTGTTTTCTTTTTTTCATCAGCAACCCATTTAAGGGTAACCGTATGCAGACAAGAGCACTGCAAGAAAAGGAAAATTCGAAACAAATCCTATATGCGCATTGCACATTTTTGGAGACCCGTTCCCAGCAACGTTTATGTGTTGAAATGATGATAATGAACCCATTTAATGTCCCACAGCTAGGCTCGGGTCTCCTCTCCTATGTCTAGAAAGCTGAGAGGGTTTAGGCTATAATTCACACACGCTGGCATAGTACGGGTTGGTGGATCAAACATACTCTTGGAATTAATAAATTAGGATTTCCTCACGATGTTTTCCTTCTAACTATATTGCTAAACAATGTGTTGCTGTGTGATGATCCCACATAGGTACCATACTTCTTGACGAAAACAAATTAAAGTTTGATTGCTCATTATTACTATTATTATTTTCTCATATCCAAATTTTATTGAATTTGATTTAGTATGGTGTTTTGGTTCTGTACTTTCTGTGATATTTCAAACTGTAACCAATTAAAATTGTAACAACTATGGCGATTGAAAAGAGTGGCCTGAGTTTCTTGCCAAGTTCTTCTCAGAGCTCAACCTTGTCAGTGAACTGGCCGTAGGCAAATTTACTGACACCTTTTCTAGCTTTGTATGACGTTCATAAGTATCATGTATGTGATCCAAATGAAATAAAAAGATTTGACTTTGACTTCACCGTCAGCAGATGGTAAGTCACTTGATTACTGCCGTCAGACCGTATAATTTACATGGCGGCTCACTTATCCATTTGGCCACCATCGGTTTTCTTTATTTCTTGCTGAAATTGAATCTTTATGTATATTTTATTAAAAAAATAACAGCTAACCTGTTTCAGGAAAGGTTTAACCATTTTCACATTTATATCTAACACTGCCAAACAGTTCCACTTTATCACCCGTCACTGTTCTAATCCTTTTGGTTGCAGCTTGAGGTTTTATAGCCAAAACTATTCCTGAATAAACCGGCTATGTAATTCAGAAAGATTTTTCCATATCGGACTAGTAGTTCTTGTTGAGCTTTCGAACAAACCAACTCTTCTTCAAGTTCTCCAAATATTATATTGAAAACCTTTCACTGCTGAATTATACTTGTTAACTACCCAGTAATTAAAAACCGTTTATTTTACGATAAACACCTCACCACTCTTATTACCAACACCATGATCTACTCACTGAATATAACTTCCTTATTTCATTTCGAGGTTGTAAATGTATATTACTTAATAATACAAAGCTGAAGAGTTTGTTTGTTTGGTTGAACGCTAAGATCTCAGAAACTACTAGTCTCATCATCATTTCAACCCATAAATGTCCCACTGCTGGGCATAGGTCTCCTCTAAAGAATGTGGAGGGAATAGTCTGATTTGGAAAAAAATATTTTAGTATTGGATAGCCCATCGGTCGAGGAAGATTATAGGCTATATAACGCTACGTTACGGTATGGCCAATAGGAGCTGAGCAGTGGCCAATTAAAGAACGATGGGAGCTTTAATCTTCTATAATTAATTATATACCTACCTAAACGGTTTGTTTAAAATTACATAAAGTGAAAACTTGTCTTTTTGTAGATCGGACTGCTATCCCAATCTACAAAAACCTTTAGGTAATTATAATACAATGTGTAGACGTTATTAGTGTAGTGTGTCGAAGTACCGACAGTTCTAAAACTATAAATATAAATGACCAAAGTGAGGGTAGTAGCAGAAACCCGCACGCATCGGGGACGACGCTCGACCGCCACTCCAGTCAGTCCGTGACCACGGTCGGTGTAATTCGATCGAAACGTCGGGCATAAAATTAGGTATTTTCATATTCCTTAAATATAATACGTGACGTAGACCCGTTATATAATAATTTAAAATTATAATACATTTATGGATAAAGATTTTTATGCTATCAATCGTTATGCTACGACTTTTGTTAACAGTTGCCGCGGGTGACACCGCGAGGCTTGTCGAGTTAATTACTAAAATTAAATAAATATACTTAATACAATCTTATCTATTATTTACTGACAGTTACGTTATTAAAATATGGAATATGTTATGTATATTACTAATATGTTATGAATGAACGAATGAAATAGGTAGTGCAAGAATTAATTTAGGTAAATCCGATTTCACAATATTGATATTCTATTATAGGAGTACATGGTTCCTTTTTAACATCACGATGTCGTAATAGACAAATATAGCTTTTATTCATCAGTTTCATAATAAAGATGAATGAATAAGTTTTGGATTGGTACCCAATTAAATAAAATAAAAATTATAATTGCCAGTACACACAACGTCCACATGGCCAATTTAGAAGAGGTGCCATAATGACTGGCCTGTTGGTCTAGTGGTTAGTGACCCTGACTGCTAAGCCGGAGGTCGTGGGTTCGATCCCCACTCAGGACAAATCTTTGTGTGATGAGCATAAAGGTTTGTTCTGTGTCTGGGTGGAATTTATCTATTATATGTAGGTAGGTATTTACAAAAAAAAATGTATTTAAGTAGTATATCAGTTGTTTAGTACCCATAACACAAGCAAATATAATTGCTTACTTTGGGACTAGATGGCGCTGTGTGAATGTGGTAGAATATTATATTATTATAATGTACCATGAATATAAATAATGCACAAACACAAACCTGGTTAAAAGCCGTATCTTCAGGTCCTGTTTAAGGGTTTTTCAGTGAGACATTAATTTATGGGTTGTAAATTGTAATGATCATCACTACAAAGCTAAGTGCCTCAGTCATTAAATGATTTCAAGACAAGACAACGTGTAAGACGACATCGTGGTGCATTTTTACGACACGGTAACCATAAAGTACGTCACGTCAATCGCGCCACAGCGTCTACGTCAATGATGTCGTGACGGGGTGTTGTGGACAAAGCCTTAGATATTCGTGACAGCACAAAGGTGAGGCCACTGGGTCAAGTGGCCACTTCAGTTACACCAATTAAACCAAAGTGCACGGAATTTTCTTTTGTCACCTTATTTCTGAGGTAAGAACTTTCGAGATGTGCTCCACTGATTCCCATATTGTCTTATGTAGATTTGGAAAGCTGTTGTTTGTGAAAAGGAAATTTTAAATTATTGTTTATTAACTTCTGTGAGGAAACCCACATACCCTAGAAAATTCTATAAGTATGTCTGATCCACCAACCCACACTAGGCCAGCGTGAGTGGATTATGGCCTAAACCCTCTCAGCTCTCTAGATAGAGGAGACCCGAGCCCAGCAGTGGGACTTAATGAGTTGCTGATGATGATGATGAACTTCTGTTCGAGGCTTTGCTCGTATATAACACGGGTAGATCAAATGTAGCTTACGACCTTATCCAAGTGTTAACAATTTTTATGTCGAATTTCGTTAGGTTCGTTCAGTCGTTTTCAATCACAATTAATATCTGAGTTTTAATATCAAATAAAAATAAAAATTAATGTCTGTTTGTGTTCGACAGTGCAAACATTAAGAACAGCTGGCATTGATATAATTATATTTCTCAAATATTCTAAACTCAGAAATTAAGTCTATGTACTTTTTGATAGGACTAAAAGTTTTATCGATAAACAATTAATGATAGTTGACCAGTTAGTTAGTTGACCAGTTGAGTTACCATGACAGTTTTAAATTACTTATTAGCTACCAAGAAACAGATATTAACAATTTAATGGCGGCGCTATTTAGATTCTTTAACTGCTTTATACAATACAATACATGGTTTAACAGCATAAAATCAATGCAAAAAAATCTGTAAATTAGGACAGAAAAAAAATCAAGCCATATTTCAGTTAATAAGGGCATTAAATAAAGAGATAAATTATACGCTATACAAATTATTTTAACTCTCTTTTCCGCAGATAAAATTGTTCATGGAAGTTTTTCGTTATCATTTTCTTTTTAGAAACATTGCGTCCTGTGATAAATTGCAGATGGGCAATAAGATACGAACGTGACTTATTTTAATTAAATTTTTAAGACTGCTTTGACGTTTTCCTGTCAAAAGACGCTGTCAAATAATTATTTAACACGTTGGCGCGGCGCTAGTGTAAACCGTTGTGGTTTCTGAAGTCCTTGGTTCGATCCCCGGGTCGTAGCAAGTCTTTGTACGATCTGCAAAATTGTTTGTTTCGGAGTTTGAGTGTTTTTCTATAGACAATAGTTATGTATGTATTTAGAAATATATTTAATATATTATATATATGTCTAGATCTCATAACACGAGCTTATATTAGCTTACTTTGAACTAGATGGCGCTGTGTAAAAATGTCCCAAATATTTGAGATACTGGGACGAAAAATATCACTCTCGGTACGGTAGCACTTTAAATTGGTGTTAGTGCTGATAATTATATCAAAATATACATTACTATTAACTAACTTAAATTACTATTAAAACAAAAAAACTTAATATTTACAACCTAACAAAAAACATGAATAAGGAAAAAGAGTGAACTAATTAAAAAATGGCATCATGAAATACTTCCGCATCGCTGCCGCTGTCTACAGGAAAAGTGCCCAGCAGGCTGGCAGCATTGCCACGTTGTATGGCAATGCTTATTCTTTGTGCAAGAAAATATCCAGCCTGCTGGTCACAGATATTTAAATAGATGTCCAAAACCCAAAAACAATATAATAATAATAATACTCTACCACATTCATACAGCGCCATCTAGTCCCAAAGTAAGCAATTATATTTGCTTGTGTTATGAGTACTAAACAACTGATACACTACTTAAATACTTTTTTTTTTGTAAATCCGTACCTACATATTATAGATAAATTACACCCAGACACAGAACAAACCTTTATGCTCATCACACAAAGATTTCTCCTGGGTGGGGACCCAACCCACGACCTCCAGCTTAGCAGTCAGGGTCATTAACCACTAGACCAACAGGCCAGATGGTCGAGATATAAGAGCAATAATGATTAAAGTAACTGATTACTGATATGGTGAAAATGACTGATAGAAGTGTTTCTAAATTAATTTAAACTTTTTCAAATAGCTATCCTTCGATTAGGCATCTTTTTTTTTTTTATACCACGACGGTGGCAAACAGACGTACGGTCCGCCTGATGGTAAGCGGTTACCGTAGCCTATGGGCGCCTGCAACACCAGGGGCATCACGAGCGCGTTGCCGACCCTTAAGAAACCTATTCACTCCTTTTTTGAAGAACCCCATACTGTAGTCCCTTGGGAAAACCTCGTTAGGGAGTTCATTCCACAACCTGATAGTTCTTGGAAATTACCTTATTTGTGAAAAACAATTTAATGTTATTTACACCTGTATCCCAGATAAAAAAGCGTATAAGATCTTAGTATAAATAACTTAAACCATAAATAGGTGCTTCTGTTCTCACCCATATCCATAACTGACGGTTCCTAAACGTTACCTTTATCTATTATAATCCTTATCACCATCCTTATAATCCAACTCATGAATAAGCCTATTTCAAAACGAGTCGTCTCACAATACAAGCAAAGTCGGAAGTAGGACCTAGTTAAAACTAATCCCGCTTCAATTTAAGCACTTCCCGCAACAGTCGGGCCACACATGCACATTAACTGATGTGTTTACACACACGTGTGTACATAGCCTATGTACACGTGCACACTATATGGCTCTTGTGTGCATATAGCGGATTGACGCACACAGCTATCGATTTCCTCCGCTAAGTACTAGGACGAATTTGTGGTTGATATGTACTGTTAAACTAAGATTAAATTTAGGTTATTTGTTTTTCAAAGACGAACTAATTGACTTTTTTTTGGGTAGGTAGTTGATATCACAATGTCACTTATATCATCATTCATTTTAACCCATAAACGTCCCACTGCTGGGCACGGGTCTCCTCCAAAGAATGTGGAGGGAATTTAGTCTACTATACCACGCTGGCCAGACGGGTTGGTATAGGGTTTGTTTCGAATTTTCCTTTTCTCGCAGTGTTCTTGTCTGCATAAAGTTACTCCCTTAGTCGCCTATCTTTTATCGTTTTTATATATTAAATAAAACCTTTTTTTTGCTTACTTTGGAAATCAACTAATTTTTTTCCGTAGGAAAATTTATTTTCCTTTATGAAAAGTTGGATCACTTGATTACAAACTGGAAATGCATTTTTATATTTAATTAATTTTTGTACCAAATACTCATGTTTAAGGTGGAAAAAGCGAATTTTCATAAGAAAGCGCTGAAAGTTCCTTTCATTGACCAGTCAACTTATGCATCAGCTGTATTTCCTTTCTATAAAAGGAAATTCAAGTACAGATTCCTTATTTACATTTAATTTTGATGGAAAATCTTTTCTAAGCCTATAATTTTCTCACTGTTGAGATTTTTCATTAGTTTTTTTTTATGGTACTGTGTTAGTGTCTGTACTTTGAATCTCGAATTAATCGTTTTCGTTATCTTCATCGATTTTGATAACATTGTCAAATGTTAAATAATATCGCTGTCATTCTCAAACATTTTCGAAAGTTATCAAAATCGACTATGTAAAGTATCGAGATTCCGTATAGACCCTAAAAAAACTTTTTAAAATTTAATCAGTCATTTTTCAACGTACCGACGTATTTTAAACGTCATCGCGTCAGTAGAAAGGTAATGAACAGAGGCCTCAAATAAACGCATAATAATTATAATACTGATAACACTGACATTAGTAATATTCTATATTGTCGTTGAAAGTGAAAACAAAATTTGACATAATCTGTGAACGTTACGTGAATTGTTTTTTGTGTTTTATTGTGATTAAAAATGGCGTTAATGGACTGTTAAACTGAAAATAACATTTACTTATTTAATTGTATTAAAGTGATATCACAGACTGTTCAATGGATTTGACAAAATGGTTAGTGTTTTGTTTTTTTTAAAAAACGACAATGTGAGCACTCGCAGATGGTACGGGGCGAATCTTGCGGGGCGTATGGGCTCGTAACCGTATAGCCATGATACTACGGCGTCATATTTTGGTAAGTTGAGTTGTTAATTTTGATTATTTTATTAGAAATAAGGTTTAAGAATAACTTTATTTCTCATAAAGAATTGCATACAAAATTCACTTACTGAGAAACATAATTCACTTAAAATTAACATTTAGAGCGCACAGAGAACGTATAACTAATAAACAAAACAAAGTAACAAAAATGTGAGTAAACTAAAAATATTTAAAAAAATATTATTATAATTAGTTTATTATGTACGTGTTTAACTAATTAAAATATAACACATTACACCTTATTTTCATAACTAAATCAACATAAACACAAAAATACTTTTGCTCGACGGCCGCCATTGATATTCTTATACGATCTATAAGATTTTTCTCAATGCAATAAATTCAAATCAAATCAAATATACAAATCATTTTGAATATATTTAAAATATTTTCAATGTAAAAGTCATTTCGCGGCCACCACCCATTGCCATAGACGGTATCATATTGTATCATAATTATATCTTTTTATACTAGGTATGTATTTAATATTTCAATAATCAACTGGAGTTTAACAAACCCTTCAAATCTACAGTTAACGATATTGTTTCATCGGCCACTAGAGCTAACTATGAGCTAAGAGCACTGTGCAAGGATGACGTCAGAAGCACTGCTCACACCGGTGACGTCACACGGCAATATGGCGCCCACAATAGATTCAGCATCGTATTTAAGCTTAACCATATTTTTTCCGTGTAGTGATAGGTTAAGAATACATAATGTCACTACCCCATTTCAACCCGTGGGTATTAATAAGGCGATTATGGGATAGGAGTAACCTAAAGCAGACAATGGAAAATTCGATTCAAATCCCTATACCAACCCGTCTGGCCAGCGTGGTATAGTAGGCTAAATTTCCTCCACAATCTTTGAAGGATACCCGTGCCCAGCAGTGGGTCATATTATTGTATGGGTTGAAATGATGATGATAATGATAATGACATGTCCTACTTCAAACGATATTTAAAGGGAGCTATCCTTTCAATGTAGGCAGTGGCTTGGATGTGCCCCTAGCATTGCCAACGTCCATGAGCGGCGGTAACTACTTACCATCGGGTGGGCTGCCTGCTCGTCTACTTCTGACAATAAAAAAGAATAAACTATTTATTCATAGAAAACTACATAAGCGATGGTGGCTGAATGGATGAGGGACCAGCGTGCAAATCACGCGGTTGGAGTTCGATCCCGACCGGCAGTACCAACGTGGATTCCACTTTGTGGAATTTATATGTACTTACCATGTGACTTACCATCTGCGAACGGTGAAGGAAAACATCGTGAGGAAACCCACATATCCTAGAAGAAATTCTATGAGTAGGTATGATCCACCAACCCACACTAGGCCAGCGTGAGTGGATTATGGCCTAAACCCTCTCAGTTCTCTAGTTAGAGGAGACGAAACCCGAGCCCAGCAGTGGGACTTAATGGGTTGCTGATGATAGAAAACTACAAACAAATAAATTTTATACACTCAATTATCCCTGAAAATATTTATTTCTTGTATGATATCATCACGCTAACGGGGAGAGGGGTGGGCAGATTTATGGCTTGTTCATTACTACAGTCACGTACAAACGATTCATATCACTTATTGTGACGCGCGGCGCCGCTTGCATATCTGCGCGTTACGACTTAACTTCTTATTATTAAATTCATGTTTTAAGATTAAAAGTGTTCTTTTTAGTGTACAATAAAATTAAAAACTCAGCTAACTTGGAATTTTTTGGTTTAAAATCTCGTTGTACTGAAATAGACAGTCTAGGTTTCAGAGGAATTTCCTCCCAAGAACCATCAGGTTGTGGAATGAACTCCCTAACGAGGGTTTCCCAAGGGACTACAGTATGAAGTTCTTCAAAAAAGGAGTGAATAGGTTTCTTAGTGTTGCAGGCGCCCATAGGCTACGGTAACCGCTTACCATTACGCGGACCGTACGTCTGTTTGCCACCGTTGTGTTATAAAAAAAATCAAAAAATCATCATCATTTCAACCCATAAAATGTCCCACTTATAGTCAAGAATTATTTCAACAAACTATACTTACTGTCTTTATATGAAAAAGCTGAAGAGTTTGTTTGTTTGGTTGAACGTGATAATCTCAGAAACTACTACTCCGATTTGAAAAATTCTTTTAGAATTGGATAGCCCATTTCTGGAGAAAGGCTATAAGTTATATAACATCACGCTACGGCCAATAAGAGCTGAGCAGTAGCCAAACAAAAAACAATTGGAGTGAAGCCCCGCGCGAAATCTAGTAAAAGATAATTATAGATGTCCCGCTTCGCTCCCATAGTTTTTTATCTGGCCACTGTTCATTTCCCATTGGCCGTAGCGTGATGTGTTTTAAATAGCCTATAACCTGCCTCGATAAATGGGCTATGCAACACCAAAAGAACCTTTCAAACCGGACCTAGTTTCTGAGATTTTCTACTGATAATTAATGATATTCAGAGCTCAATGAGGGAACGGGGCAATTTTTTTACACAGTCATCTAGACTTTTTTTTTTTTTTATTAAGAGGGAAAAAGCATTTCTCATACCACCCCGTGGGGACACGGGACGGTTATGTGGGAATCGCCAGTCCGAAAAGGACTGGAATACCCACTAAAACCCCTCTGTGCACCGTCGCTTCGCCGTAATGGGTGGGCCCTGGAACTTGATACAACATCAGCAGCCCACCCAGCGACAGCCCCTTACGGGGCACCGACACCGGGCCCTAACACCAAACGACAGCGTCCGGGTGCACCGGGGACGCTGTCGACCTTCGCGGACAGTCATCTAGCCTAGTTTAAGCTAGTATAAGGTTATGCTAAACAACTGATAAACGTAATTATATATTTTAAGTACATACATATTTAACGTAGAAAAATACCAAGACTCCGAAACAAACATTTGCATAACATACAAATATTTGTTCCCGGGGATCGTACTAGCGCCACCTAGGCAAACAATCGTTGTCAAACACTCGTACAATACGATCCTACTAAAACAACTAATTTCCAAACAAAAACAATAAAATTAATACATTAATTGAGTGGCCTTGTACGAAATCAAGACAGTTCGGTATCGATTAGTTTTGTATTGAATTATTTATTCGAGGGCCAGAGTCACCCTCCTCGACAGTTCAGTAACATACACCACTTATTAATTATAAGTATTATATCGATTCATACCAATATTCTTTTGTTTCGGGTATGATATGGGTCAAGTAACTATATAATTTCAATCGACTATTTTAATTAAGCTTATTATCTATCGCTATTAGAAAGAAAGAAAGAAAGAAAATTCTTTTATTATGTCCCCCACAGAGCTTATATAGAGAAGCTATACTAAGCACTTAAAAACTAATTGTCTTAAAATATAGCTTAAAACTAGGTACCTAATTAACAAAAAAAATCTAAATTAGTCTTGCCCCATGATTCTGAGTTGTCGGAATACTTTCGGCCAGAACTGTCAGTTTATTTAAAGTTAAAAAACAGAATGTTAAAAAAATAGATGGATGTAGATAAAAATCCTATATTAATCAGTTTTTAATTTTCTATACGGTAAACTAATTTCTAACACTTAATAACTTAAGCTGTAAAAATACGTCGTTCTAAGATTCGAAAAAGTTTACGATCCGGGAGCAATCCGATGAGTCAGAATCAGGGCCCTGGTGGGGACAAAAAATGGACATAGCTCAGCTTTTATGCTGTTTAGCTATATAATTATAACTAAGCTATGTCCTTGAAAGTGTGTGTGTATTACAACCCATACATATCCCACTGCTGGGCACGGGTCTCCTCCAAACATTTTGTTGGGAATTTAGCCTACTATACCACGCTGGTCAGACCCTATACTAACCCTTTTTTTATATAAATGCTAAACAAGTAATGGAAAAATTCAAACCCACGACTGGACTTGAACCCGCGACCCTGCCATTCCGTGTGCAGTGCTCTTCCATCTGAGCTACGCGGGTGGAAGTCCCTGAGATCGAATTTATCCATTACCTGTTAACATGATGACGTCATGACAACGTCAACGATCTGATCGTAGCATTGTGGTACTGAGTTGTTCATTACGAACATTGAGGTTAAGCAACACTTAGCAAGATCAGTCCATGATGGGTGACCGTTTGTGGCAATTTCATTCTCGAGCGTCTCCGTGCTTCAGAAAGTAAAGCCGTTGGTCCCGGTTACCACTTAATGTGATGGTCGTTAAGTCAAGTTGGAAGCCTTCTGGGCGACTTGATAAATTCCAACACCCCCTGATCTGCCTGCCTGCCTCAAGCCAATACGATAAGAAGAAGAAAATAACATCACGCTTCGACCAATATGGGCTGAATAATTATAGTGTCTAATAAAAAGATCCACGGGAGTGTAGCCCCGCGCAACAGATATGTAGTTCATATAATAACTGTCTCGCAGAGAAAACAATTGCGACGCAAGAAAACCTGGGTTCTATATCCGTACGATAGTTTTTCAAACTGACTTTGACTGTCACCGTGGCGCAGTGGTTAAAGTGGTCGCCTCGCCACTACATCGCCGTGTTGGGTGACGTGGGTTCGATTCCCACACGAGACAAATATTTGTGTGATTCATAGATATTTGTTTCTAGTCTGGGTGTACTTTGTGTCCGTTAGTTTCATGTTTGTAAAGCTCCCCGCGACACAGGGCTTGTTCCCTAGTGCGGGCGTTGTCTTTCCAAAAAAAGAAAAAGAAAAAGAAACACCAGACTTTGGAAATAAGCTCAATGAATGAGAATAGGCTCGCGCCATATTATATGGGGTCTAACATGACTGGAATTGAAATTAATTCGAGACATCAACCATGGACTAATTTAAAAGAATTCATCTGGAAACATTCAGTTTAATATGTTGAGTTTTGAAATATTAATCAGCAAATTTCCTCCTCCAGTTAACAGTAATTATTGTGTCTCATGTATTTACGAGTACATCTCTTAGTCTAAGCTCAATTTTGTAACTGATATTTATTTTGACAAATAAACCTTTATTATTATTATTCTCCTATATTTGAATAGCTGAGATTTTCCTAAAATTTTGATTTATATTATTTTAAGAATAAAAAACGTATTTCCTCATTTTCTTTCAAATATTGAGGGCGATAACTCACCGCATCGAAACCTCACAACGTTTATAAGTCGAAAAGAAACTGTTTATTTTAAAATATTAACATTTTTGTTGACATCGAGCTCTGGAAAAATATTGAAGGAAATCTATGTACGTAAGTCGTAACCTACATGCGTTGGCAGACACCCTGCGCCCCCCTCCCTTCCCCACATACCCCCGTAATTGATTTCCACCCCGAGGAGGAATGCGCCCCATCGTATGTAATGGGGTGATTCAAAAACTCATCTTGTATATACTGTAGGGATGGGAAAAATTGGTTCAGCCGATTCTTTTCACTCGGTTAGTTTTGAAAATCGCTTGGTAAGTTAAAAATATTTGTGTGAGTTAAGAAATTGGGAAGTAATAAAATGTGTTTGAATCTTCCAATTTAGATAATAATGTGCGTTGGCAGTTTTGTTTATTATAGAGATGTAAGATTGACTTAATAAAAAAATCTTCAATGTTGGTAACAAGTGCAGGGAGGAATAGTAAATACCTTATAATTTATTTGCCCGACGTTTCGATCGAATTGCACCGATCGGGCAAATAAATAAGGTAGGTATTTACTATTCCTTATAATATAATACGTGACGTAAACCTGTTTTATAATAATTTAATATGTGTACAAGTCGCGAAAGTTAAAAAAAGTTTTGTCAAGAAGTTTTGTCTCGCCTCGCCTCATCTGGGTTGTTCAAGTCGCTCTCTTCACTTGAGCTTTCGCGGGATTCATTGAGGAGACATGGCGAGAAAACTATCAGTAACACACTCCACGAGCGAGAAAATCATAGCAATATTATCGACTTGCCGCATATTTGTGGTGCGGTCGTGCGCTGTTAGAATATGTCTACACACCAAGCAGCGCGAGAGTCTATAGTATTTTTTATTTAATTTATTTTTGGTTTTCCCAAAAGACTACAGTATGGGGTTCTTCAAAAAAGGAGTGAATA
The DNA here is from genome assembly GCA_905147015.1 of Laspeyria flexula. Taxonomy (NCBI): domain Eukaryota; kingdom Metazoa; phylum Arthropoda; class Insecta; order Lepidoptera; family Erebidae; genus Laspeyria; species Laspeyria flexula. The sequence continues at coordinate 3,167,888 of LR989974.1, forward strand.
GGTTCTTAAAGGTCGGCATTTCGGCAACGCGCTCGTGATACCCCTGGTGTTGCCATCCGGCAGGTATAAAAAAACATGTGGCATGACGACAATTTCTTCGATTCTCGGTCGCTCCCTAAAGGTACACGCTGTCCCCTCCCTAACACAGATATTACGAGGCTACAAAGCGTTTAGTAATATAATTTCATTTGTGCACACTCAAGGCACCAAGGTGCGCCAGTATTCTATCGCTCTTCACCTTTATTGTCTACAATGTGTTCATCATTCGATATTATTGTTCATATATATTTAGCTTCTTGACCTACTCCATAATTCTTAGGGATGCGTTTGTTGTTCCTTAATGTTATAATTGTAAAATTAAGTATTCTGTAAAAAAGGCTTTATTTCTTGTTTTCACTCATTTGAATCTATTTTAAATTTTCCTATTAATTTTTGCATCCCGTAATTCTGTAAAGTAATTATTATAAAATCTAATTGTAATTGGTAATTCCACACTAGGGTGGGAAATATTACTATGACGGCCTGGTGAGTGTCATGGGCAATAATAATTATAAATTTTTGCTTAAAACTTCTTTTGGCGAGAAATCGTAAGGAGCATCATTATTCATCATCATCATCATCACTTCAACCCATAATCGTCCCACTGCTGGGCACGGGTCTCCTCTAAAGATTTTGGAGGGAATTTAGCCTACTATACCACGCTGGTCAGATGGGTTGGTACAGGGTTTTGTTTCGAATTTACTTTTTCTCGCAGTGCTCTTCTTAGTCGCCTACGACACCCACGGGTTGAGATGAGTTAGTGATCTTAATCCGTCACTACACGGATATTCGGATATTCCCTGATATTAGTCACAGTAAACTGTGACACATCATTCAGGAGGGAAATATTATTTTTATCTAGTATCAGTGGCCCAATGTGTAACACACACGTGTTAGTTCAGTAGCCGGTAACCGGTTACTGTTGACTGACGTATGCGTGCGCGCACGTGCGACGCATCTGTGTGTAAACATTTAACAGGGGTGCGCAACTGTTTGGTGTGAGTTTATTGAACTAGAATTCGGTTTTGACAGCGACTTCGCTTTTATATTGTAGTTTTAAAGGTTATGTATTATCAGTTCAGAACAGAGAAACTTTAAGTTCTTAGATATATAAGTTAAATCATTTTATTTTTATGGTCTCCACCTCTCTCACACCTGTGAGACAGAATTATACAAAAAAATAGTACCTCTCAAAATTCTATAAAATCCTCTACACTCTTTGGTTTGCTGTAAGAGAACTCAATTCTGAGTTAAGCTCGCCTTTGTACATACTTTTTGTGTATATTTTTATTGTATGTATTATTTTCTTGTGTGCAATAAAGTGTTAAAACTAAAAAACTAAAATGATCCTAATTTAGGTATCTTTCCATAAATCTACTTACATTCATATAATTATGTAGATAACGCCTCTTTCCCAACAAGGGTAGGCAGAGATTATTTCCTTCCATCTGCTATGATCCTGACGTACATCTTTCGCTTCTTCAACATTCATCAATCTGTGCATACGTTTTCATACCTATAAAAAATATACAACTAAAAATAGTATAATTATAATTTAATATACCTACAGACAAATTTGAAAAGTAACACATTGTCTAAGTAAATCATTATTTTCATCCATTTTCATTCATAACAACCATTTCAAGGATTTTTTTTTTATTAAGCCTGTGTCATCCCACTGCTGGGCAAAGGCCTCCAACCTTCCACTGCTGTCATTTCCAGGATATTAGCATATAATACATAACATAGCATCACGCCTTTTTCCCCGAAGGGGTAGGCAGAGGTGTTTCACACCCACATTTCGCCAGCTATGTTTGGTCCCATGAAATAGGGGGCGAGCCTATTGTCATTAACCGGGAACATTAGTTTACCAAACTCCGGGAAAATGTTAATACTGGAATTTCATGATAGAAAAACCCAATACCATTTTCACCCGACCCGGGAATCGGGACCTCTTGCACAGCAGTCGTATACACTTCCCGCTGCGCCACCGAGGCAGTATAATACATAATATTTTTATTTATAACTAGAAGTCGCGCGGGCTTCGTTCCCGTCGTTCTTCATTTAATCACTGCTCAGTTCCTATTGACTGTATGTACATAGGCTATAGCCTATAGTCTTCCTCGATAAATGGAATATCAAATACTAAAAGAATTTTTCAAATCGGACCTTATGAGAAATTAGCGTATACAACCAAACAAAAAATCTCTTCATTATCACTTGTTGTTGTTGACTGGCCTGTTGGTCTAGTGGTTAGTGACCCTGACTGCTAAGCCGGAGGTTGTGGGTTCGATCTCCACCCAGGACAAAACTTTGTGTGATGAGCATGATTGTTTGTTCTGAGTCTGGGTGTTATTTATCTATAATATGTACCTATGTATTTACAAAAAAAATGTATATAAGTAGTATAACAGTTGTTTAGTACCCATAACACAAGCAAATGTAATTGCTTAATTTGGGACTAGATGGCGCTGTGTGAAATTGGTGAAATATTATTATTAAAATATTTTTGAAGTCGCCACTTTTGTAAAAACAAATCCTGAACTTTTTGAGACTCTTTCCGATACAGTCACTCGTAATAGAAGAAAAATTACAACTAACAGATTGCGAATACAAAAGGCAAATACGGCACTACTACATAACAGTATATACTGCATGGCACCAAAAATATATAATAGATTACCGGATGAATTAAAAAGCTTAAATAGTAATAATTTTAAAAAGAGTTTACATAATTTTCTAGTCAGTAAGACCTATTATAAAATTAGTGATTTTCTCGAAGGTAAATAATACAATTAATAAGAAAACCTCAAAATCGAGACATACATACATACTGACTGGCCTGTTGGTCTAGTGGTTAGTGACCCTGACTGCTAAGCCGGAGGTCGTGGGTTCGATCCCCACCCAGGACAAATCTTTGTGTGATGAGCATCAAGGTTTGTTCTGTGTCTGGGTGTAATTTATCTATAATATGTATGTATTTACAAAAAAAAAATGTATTTAAGTAATATATCAGTTGTTTAGTACCCATAACACAAGCAACTATAATTGCTTACTTTGGGACTAGATGGCGCTGTGTTAGTGTGGTAGAATATTATTATTATAATATTATTATATTAAAAAAAAAAAAAAAAAAAAAAAAAATAATAATACATATTGTGAACAATTTTACTACCTACTTATTTTATTATTATTACATACAACATTTACATTATTTATTATTATAATTATATACAAGATTGACATTTTAATATTATACAACACTGCCATATTTTGCTTCCATATTGACATTACTTTGATGAAATGAATTGAGATCATTCTTACCTAGCGTTTATTCTTTATCTATCTACAATTAAATAGCTTTTTTAAGATTGTTACCTAATGCATATTTCAACTTATACTTAGTTTAATTTCGTGATAATGCATGTTCCTATTTTAAATTAAATTGTCTTTAGAACATAATTAAGTATGTAAAATTTGCATGCCAGTAAGGTAGGTCAAGGAGAACTGTTTTTTTAATAATGTTAACACCACTGTATACCCCTGATCAGCAAATAAATGATTTATTATTATTATTATTCCTCTTTATTAAAATAGATTCACAAAAAATTACATTTTTAAATATATATATAAAAAATACATTTAAAAATATAAAAATTTGGAGACCCACCGGTATCGGGTACAGGGACCAAGCTACCGGTGGTTAGGGCTCCAGAGAGAGGAACCTCCTCACAATGCGTGCCGTGTCCAGAAGTACTGCCTTCTGCATCTGGCCCACGACCCATCCACCTAACGCGAGCCTCTTCAGGTGTCGATGGAGGCTCTTGGCAATCAGTCCATTGACTGAGACGACTATCGGAACAATGATCGCCGAATCCACATCCCACATGTCGACAATCTCGTGAGCAAGGTCCAAATATTTTACTTGTTTATCTTTTTCTGCTTTCACGAGATTCTCGTCATGAGAAACGGTGACATCGATGATCACTGCAAGGCGCTCTATTCGATCTATCACCACTATATCAGGTTTATTGGCAACAATAGTCCGATCAGTGATGATAGATCGATCCCAGTACATTGTGGCATGGCTATTTTCGAGAACTGGGTCGGGCACATACATGTAATACGGCACCTCTGAGTCCACAAGGTCGTACTTCTTATTATTATTATTATTATAAATATTATTACTTATAATATAAGAGTAAAGATTTCCTCGTTTTTAATTATTATTTGTGCATCCCAAAGTTATCGACCCCTGCCAGTGTCTGCTATGAATGATAACATAAACAAAGCCAATGATTGTGATCCCTGCTTGTACTTCCTTATAACTGTCATCATGTGAAGTAATGGTTTCTACAAACGCTGGTACTCATCAATGACTTGATGACAACTAGCTCAAATCATGATTGTGTTAATGACTTTACATCAGCAACCCATTTAGTCCCACTGCTGGGCTCGGGTCTCCTCTCCTCTAACTAGAGAACTGAGAGGGTTTAGGCCATAATCCACACACGCTGGCCTAGTGCGGGTTGGTGGATCAGACATACTCATAGAATTTCTTCAAGGGTATGTGGGTTTCCTCACGATGTTTTCCTTCACCGTTAGCAGATGGTAAGTCACTTGACTAGTACATATACCTAAATTCCACAAAATGGAATCCACATTGGTACTGCTAGTCGGGATCGAAATCGAACCGCGTGATTTGCACGCCCGGTCCCTTATCCATTCAGCCACCATCGCATACTAATTAATGACTTTACGTTCCCTTTATTAAAATTTGACTGGCCTGTTGGTCTAGTGGTTAGTGACCCTGACCGCTAAGCCGGAGGTCGTGGGTTCGATCCCCACCTAGGACAAATCTTTGTAACCACTTACCATCAGCTGGGCCGCTTGCTCGTCTGCCACTACAGGCAATAAAGAAAAAAAAACTTCTTTGTTCCAACCAAATTAAACTTCAAAGAGTTACGATTAATAAACTATAGAACATTATGTCGGCCATAATAACGCATTGAACAAACCGCCACATAGAGGGCGCACAAAGCGTTAATTGTGAATATAAAAGTATACGTACGTACAATACTCACTTTGTGTATGTGCACAGATTAACCACTGCAAGGCCGGTTTAATCAGAACTCTAAGGATTATTGTGTCTATTGTTTATTATGGACTAGCTACCGCCTGTGGCTACGCCCGTGTAATATGTTATTACAGCCTATTTATTCGATACTGAAATTTAAATTCAATCGAAATCAAATTTCAGAAAGAAGGCAGTCATATTTTTTTTTTCATTTAGATCACACACATGTCATGACGTCATACAAAAAAAAAAGATGTCAGCAAATTTGCCTACGGCCAGTCCGTCCGTGGCGCAGTAGTTAGTGACCCTGACTGCTGAGACAGAGGTCGTGGGTTTGATTCCCACCCAGGACAAATGTTTACCACATTCACACAGTCCCAAATTATCTTTGTATGATGAGCACAATTATTAAATTTGTTCTGTTTCTCAGTGTAATAAATAATATAAATAAATAAATAATAAATATTCTACCACATTCACACAGCGCCATCTAGTCCCAAAGTAAGCAATTATATTTGCTTCTGTTATGGGTACTAAACAGCTGATATACTACTTAAATACAATTTTTTTTTGTAAATACATACAATCATATTATAGATTAATTACACCCAGACACAGAAGAAACATGTATGCTCATCACACAAAGATTTGTCCTGGGTGGGGATCGAACCCACGACCTCCGGCTTAGCAGTCAGGGTCACTAACCACTAGACCAACAGGCCAGTCAATGTAATATATCTATAATATATATGTATTTACTAAAAAAGTTATATAATATGTATTATATCAGTTATTTAGTATCCTTATTACAAGCATTAGTCTTGGGACTAGATGGCGCTGTGTTTGAATGTCCAAACAGTATTATATTTATTACCCACTGTGCCAACAAGCCAGTTTATTACCCAACCCAGATTTCAACCATCACTAATTACCAAATCAACTTTTTATAGTAATAGTGTTGCTGGCATGCTTACATGCACTTGCTTTTCATCTGTGAGTGGGAGCCCCGTAAGCCTAATTCCTGCTTCCAAATCCCCCTCCTTATTCCCATAGCTTCCCTTTTCATTCATATTTGCATTTTTTTTTCGGTAGGCAGCTTCTTGATTGTTTTTTTTGCAAATTATAAAAGAACACAACCAAGTCCATTTGTGGCGGTCACCACTTATCAAAACGTGGGTTGCATGTTTGTCTGTTTGTCTGTGACATCGATAAAAAAAGACTCATTACACAAAATATGAATCATTAAAACAACACAGTTAGACACGGTGGTCATAATTACCCCATATGGTCTTGAATAATTCTAAAGTCATAATGACAGATCTTTATCGAGACAATGCTGCACATACAGACAAACATCCATACGTATATATAGCATAACATGGGCATTTTATATGAATATGCAGTGAGCAAATTAGTACTAGTACGGACAGCAAAAAAAAAAAGTCTGTGTAGTGACGGATTAAGAATACATAATGTCACTTCCCTATTTCAACCTGTGGGTATCGTACAAGGCGACTACGGGACTAACCATAGGCATCTTAAAAAACTGCGAGTAAAGAAAAATTCGAAACAAAACTATACCAACCCGTCTAGCAGGCGTGGTATAGTAGGTTAAATTCCTTGCAAAATGTTTTGAGGAGACCTAGCCTAGCCCAGCAGTGGGACATTAATTTATGAGTTGAAATGATGAAGGATAGCAAAATCTTTCAGATTTCAAAAGTTAAATCTCCCAATTACACGTTACAGACATCAGTGCAATCGCGGAATTCAACTTTAAAATAAAATCGCATGCTAAATGGAAAATTGACCCATGAGAGAGTAGCTAAGAGAGTACAGACAGGCTTCTATTAGCGCCATCTTATACGTACCAAACCTTCAGAATACAAGCATCTCTGATTCATTAAATTTATAAGTGTTAATTTTATGCGGCAACAAATACCCTTAAAGCAAGATCTTCTTTTGCTTCTTTTATTTAAGTCAGTATTCCATTATGTAGGTACGAGTAGAATTTAACATGCTATCGGTACTCAACAACAATGCATCTGCTAACCACCTGTTGTGGAAGGTCGATTAGTCACTCTGACTACAGGCCATACTGTTATAACTAGTATATACTATCTATGTAATACATAATGAGGCTTAAAACATGAGCTAAATCTCAGCTTAATGTACTGAAACTGGTATCAAGAAAGAAAAAATAGATCTTTATTGGTTTCCACACAACATTTATTTGTAAAAACAAAATGAAGTGCCTACAGAATCAAAAACCATGGTTTAAGACGTAACACTAACGGTAAAATTGAGTGAAAATTAGTAAAACAATATTCAGCGATGGTGGCTGAATGGATAAGAGACCGGCGTGCTAAGCACGCGGTCCGAGTTCGATTCCAGCAGTACCAATGTGGATTTCACTTTGTGGAATTTATATGTCAGTCATTTGTCTAGTCTAGTCATTTGATTTACCATCTGCTAACGGTGAAGGAATTAGAATTTCTTCTAGGGTATGTACCCACATACCCTAGAAGAATTTCTCTCCTCCTCTCTTCCTCACGATGTTTTCCTTCACCGTTAGCAGATGGTAAATCACATGACTAGTACATATAAATTCCACAAAGTGGAATCCACATTGGTACTGCTGGTCGGGATCGAACACGGACCGCGTGATTTGCACACACCGGTCTCTTATCCATTCAGCCACCATCGCATTTATAATAATATATGAACAAAACTACAAAAAATCAAACTAAGTATTATACATGAGTGTCGAAAGCTACGAATAGGCTACAGAATGTTAAATTCACTAACAAGAATAAATCCCTTTAAAAATAATTTTATTGGTATTCCCCCGAAGCGTGAGTTTTGTCCGCTCCCGAGCCTAACTGTGCAGCTACGTACAATGGCTACTGAATTATTCATATTTAACTAATAATACAATTTATCTGATTGTCTGTTTGTAGCAAACAGGCAATTAGACAAATTCTCTGAACGCCAGGTAGATTTTCAGTTTATGTTTAAGAATGGGGTGCTATTCTGTTTAATGCCTTGTTAAAAGTGATTATATTTTGGTTTGTATGTTCTTTTTATAAAGGAAAACTACGTCCTTAGCTAAGCTAATAAATAATAACGCGGTAATGTGGCTAGCCTTTTGGGTACGTTTCCTCAGGAATCTGATCTTTATCAGATATTCTATTTATAGGAATTCCCTGTAAATAGAGTATCTGGTTCTTTTTTCTTTTAATAGGTTAGCTGTGTATGTTTTAAAGTTATGTGTAAATATTTTATTTAATAAATAATTTAGCTGTGAGAGTGTAGGTAACAGACCTTTAGGGACTATTTTTGTTTTTTTAGTCTGGAAATATGCTCATAATATTCTGCATTGGAGAATCGGGTCTACAGTTCTACACTTTACCAATCTGATGACTTTTTTATACCACAAAGGTTACCATAGCCTTCAGCCCGTTGCCGACCCTTAAGACCCTTCACCTCATCAATGAACTCTGCATACCACTACTCATAAGCAAGATCACCACTTTCCATCCATACTCCCATCCATCTATCGAACCTTTCCCATTTATAACATTAGTAGTAATGATTTATATATTTTATCGGTGATACCAGTTCGTTTGTGGAAACTGTATTCAAATTGCGAAAACAATTCTAGTAGTATTCCTTCATCCCAATTAAATCATTAAGTAAGAGAGGTACGTAGAATTAAATTTAGTTCCGTTGAATACATCAGAATAAGTTCCACGTACAACAGTAATTATTGTTATTGAATCATGACGTAATTGTTTAAGTATTTCAATTTAAGTGCAGTTACCAAAGACACTGAATATTTATGGTACTTATGTTGGTAGTAAGTAAGCGTACAGGGGAACATTGTGGCTAAGATCTACCTTAGCAAGAATAATCTAAAAGTGATTTCTGATTGTTAGAAGTATGGAATTGAGTTGTTTTTGCTGAATCTAGCCTGCCTGAATGAAAGAGGTCACCTCACGGCCAGCCTTCTGGGTAGGTTTCCGGTTGACTGTGATGCTGACGAATAATACGACGCCTAAACATTTTTGGGATTTTTAATTTGTTATTTAATTGAGTGAATTTAAATAACTGTAAATTTTACATATTTAATTCCTGAAATCAATATTTACTAATTTTTTAATTACTTCAGAGCGGACATTAAATCTCTCTACAAATAAAAAAAAATAAACCTAGGCAGACAGCTCCAGGAGTTAAGTAATACAACATGGCGTCGTCAAGATGGCGACGTTTCTAAGTTAACGCCATTTGCATTTCGTCAGCTGTTTTAAATATTAATTGTTCGTGCTGTTTTATGGGGTTGCTGGTTTATGGACACTCAGTGTTGATGGCCGATTTTATCTAGAATGTCGCATTTTCATGAATTCTTGGTACTCTGTCTATTATTCAGTCATTTTAATGAGCTAATTATTGTGTAGTGGACTGAAGTGCGATTTAATTAAGTTTTTAATTTTACGACGTGTTAGTTTCCTTGTCTGTTTTGTATCACTGCAACTGCTTCGGTGGCGCAGCGGGAAGTGTATACGACCGCTGTGCAAGGTCACGGGTTCGATTCCCGGGTCGGGTGAAGTTAGGTTTTTCTGTGAAATTCCAGTATTGAAATTTTCCCGGAGTTTGGTAAACAAATGTTCCCGGTTGATGACAATAGGCTTGCCCTTATTTCATGGGACCAAACGTAGCTGGCGAAACGTGGGTGTAAAACACCTCTGCCTACCCCTTTGGAGAAAAAGGCGTGATGCTATGATGCTATGTTCTGTCTCAGACAGGTTAGTCAGCAGTGATTTCATTATCAGGTAGTCGATAATTTAGTCTTGTCTGGAATTAAAGCTACTGGCAGCGGATACCATGTATATTCAAAAAAATATTATTTGCAATTAACATCGCCTTGCCGAGTGACGTGGGTTCGATTCCTACACGAGACAAATATTTGTGTGATTGTAGATAATTGTTTCGAGTCTGGGTGCACTTTGTGTCTGTTAATTGCATGTTTGAAAAGTCCCTCGTGATACAGAGTTTGTCACCGAGTGCATAGAAAATAAAACTCCCATGACAAAAAGCACTAAAAGAATTAAGTCTTTTGTGCAATTTGTCATGGCAGTCGTGTTGTTTTTTAATTATAATAATAATAATATTCTACCACATTCACACAGCGCCACCTAGTCCCAAATTAAGCAATTATACTTGCTTGTGTTATGGGTACTAAACAACTGATAAAAAAAAGCAAATACATACATATTATAGATAAATTACACCCAGACACAGAACAAACCTTTATGCTCATCACACAAAGATTTGCTTAGCAGTCAGGGTCACTAACCACTAGACCAACAGGCCAGTCATTACAGTTTATTAACTTTTATTTTGTACGAAGGTACAAAATCGTCCACTGTTGGATATAGGCCTAGCCTAATTTCCGCGACAGCAAGCGCTTTTGTGCCACCTGCAGCCTACCAACCAAAATCAATTAATCCGTCTGAAAAAAATTTAACTTTGTAAAACAAAACCCTTATATCTCTCTGTGTCTTAAAATATGTTAAATTATCTTAAAAATGGTGTAAAAATCAATCATGTAGTGCTGTTAGCAGGATATTTATATAACAGAAATGTTCCGATGAATGAGCAAGACTGCAAGGCGGGCGAGTAGCCCGGCGGGGCTCGTGCGAGGAAACAGATGTCCCGAGTTCGATGAACGGTTTCGGCGTCGGCTGCGCGCGCGCCGCTTTATTGGGGGCCCGGGATCTACAGCATGTTGCTGTTTTTTACTTGTTTTTTGGACAGGTGGTTTTAAATTGGGTTGTTGCTTTTGTTATGGATATTATTAGTAGATTTATTTTAGACTTATTTTCGATGTAATATGATAAAAAATAATTATTATATTGATAAATGTAAATATTTGTACCCGAATTAGATAAAGAAATTTTATGCCACTTTGAAATTTGTTACGTATCGATTAGGAACCAAACTCCCAACACCTAAAACACTATAACCACAAGTGAAATACAAGTAATAACACATATAAGGGGATAGAAAAAAGTCAGTAAGTAAACGTAATTCCAACATAACTAAATTCCAATTTCCTAAATAAATTTATCGACAAACATACACAGTTAGTTATAGATCCTGAAGGTTTTGCCAAAAACCAACAATAAATGTGTTCGTACGAGGCTCCGCAGCTCCGGTGCCGTTCGAGACCTTTAAATAAATCTACTGCGGTAACATTCATTGTTGCGAAAAGGGCCAAATAAAATAACAAATAATGCGCAAAAGGGCTTGTTATTTTATAAGTTTAAATGCTTTTTTAGGTTGTTGTTTTGTTTGGGAATATAAAGATGACTATAATATATTAATAATAATATTCTACTACATTCACACAGCGCCATGTAGTCCCAAAGTAAGCAATTGTATTTGCTTGTGTTATGGGTACTAAACAACTGATATACTACTTAAATATATTTTTTTTTGTAAATACATACATATTATAGATAAATTACACCCAGACACAGAACAAACCTTTATGCTCATCACACAAAGACTTGTCCTGGGTGGGGATCGAACCCACGACCTCCAGCTTAGCAGTCAGGGTCACTAACCACTAGACCAACAGGCCAGTCGTACATAATATATTTATTATGTAGTTAGTTTTCAGCTTATTATTCAGACTCATATTATTTGATAGACAATATGAACGAATCAACGAAGCCATCTTAACGAGCTGAGGTTTTGGCCTTGAAAATATAGCAACTGTATTTCCATGTTTATATAATTATGAATTCAAAATCGCTGTCAGATTTTTGAAAACTTAAATGTGTCGCTGTCACAAACCTTTGACAGTGTTGAAATTTAGTTGGTAAAATGTCACTTAAGCTACGATTCAGACCAACCGGCTCGCATCGGCCCGCGCCGGGCGGCATTTTACAATGCGTTAAAGAACATTGAAATGTATCAACAGTAATTACAGTTCATATTTGCATGCAACTTACGCATAGTTACCTCCGTCGGCATCCCGCGACGCGTCGCGACGGCCGACCGGCTCCGACCGTAAGTTGCATGCAAATATGAACTGTAATTACTGTTGATACATTTCAATGTTCTTTAACGCATTGTAAAATGCCGCCCGGCGCGGGCCGATGCGAGCCGGTTGGTCTGAATCGTAGCTAACATTTACTCGTATGTGATAACACGTGGAATCGGGTTAGTTAATATGAATCTTGTCCATTTTTCCAATAGTTTGTCTATACTATTGCGACGTCACTCAATAGATAAATTTGGTGTTGAGGAGCAATTTCAGGGAGCAAAAAAAAATGTCCCACAATTGAAATTAGGATTTAAGTACGAGTATTTAAGGTTAGCTTTACTTGTAAATGAATACTTACTAATATTATTAATATATTAAAAAAATATTTTTCATTTGAGTACAAATTGTTTTTTTTTGTGTGTTTTTGGGCATCATCCTGTATGTATTCGTTTTATTTTTACTTTCTTCATGAGGCTAATTCTTTTGTTCTTTGATGTAGTCCGTTTATACAACACATGGCCTGTACTCGAAGTAAAAATACAAAATGGTCAAGTGCGAGCCGTACCTGTGTATCACCAACCGTTTTAGATAAAATCAAATTGTACTGTGAATCATTTTAATGCGTTGGTTTGAATAGTTTAGAAGTTCGTTTTGGGATTGATATTTTGACTACTTTAATTAGATTCTGATTTGAGTGGTAAACAGCTTTTGTTAATGTTTCAAATTTTAGAACGATTTATAGGTATAAGTACTTACATTAAAATCGATTGCTACATGTATAAATCTTATCTTTTAAGAACAGTTTTTCATTTTGACTTTTTGTTGGTTGATTTGGCTGATCCTTTAGCACGACAAGATTTTTATAGAAATATTTTTCTAAAACCTTTTTGGGTAGGTTCAAAATATAAATAGTAATAGACAAAATGTTTTTATGCTAACTAATAGCTTAAAAAAGGTGTATATAAGTTTTAGTGTTCAGTTCCTGCCCACCTTTTCATACCCTCGAGGGACAAAGATGACTATGATCATAATTTATTATTGTACCTAAAATGTCACGTGGCATTTGCCACAGACGATAAAGTTATCAAAGGGTTATGACATTACCATGAGGCCATGACCTTTATTTGTTATGGGAATATGGAAGGGGTTAGGTGCGTTTATTATTTTTGCTATTTTGGGATAAAGATTTCCTTTTCTTTTGTTTTAATTTGTTTGCAATTATTATGAAAAAAAATTTTTACCATTTTGTCTGTTTGTAATAAATTTATAAATCTTTAAGATTCTTTTAGTTTTTTATATATTTTTTTTTTTTTTATATTTTTATATTTTATACAGAAAAAAAACCGTTGTTTTTTAAAGTAACTAATTCGATAATAATTAAGTACTTACTCAAAACGAAATAATATCTGGAATCTTCTTTTTTAATACTTAAGGTTATTAAAAATATATATCAATCCGTTCTACTCACTACTAGCTTCGCTCCCGTCGTTCTTTATTTGGCCACTGCTCAGCTCCTATTGGCCATAGCGTGGTGTTATATAGCCTATGTTACTCAGTGATAATGTAGCTTTCTAAAGGCAAAATATTTTTTGAATTGTTATACGGTTTTCGAAGTTAAGTTAATCTTTCCATTTTATAATTTTAGTATAGAATAGAAGTAGCCTTATGACTATGATTTATCAAGCACATCTTAAAAAAGATTACTAACAAGAAATGAATTTAAAACAACAATGATATTCGAACTAAAATAATATTGGTTGATATGTGAATGTACTGAACATCGTATTCTACGAAGTATTGCCAGCGCATTTGAAGACGCTGACGTTCAAATGATAACAAACTGACAGACAAGCACATAGTTTATTTATCAATGTTATTTGAATAATTCGAATAAATATAGGTTTTATTATAGTTGGAAAGGTTTAATCTTTCATATAACAATTGTTCAATATCATAAACATAATAAATATTCGATCTCAATGCCATCACAAAAATAATCAATAATTTATTTTGTTTGTTGTCCACATCTCTAGATGGCGTTGGGATCGAATTAAATCGCGATATGGTTTCGTTACCACTCGGGGTATTATACTCAGTCGGATTTTTAATAAATTGTCTCGCTCTGAGGTACTGTATTTTATTTAAGTATCACTGGGCTCTTGGGATTTTGTACAAAAGGCGTACACAATCATACAAAGAAATTGTCTGGCCTGTTGGTCTAGTGGTTAGTGACCCTGACTGCTAAGCCGGAGGTCGTGCGTTCGATTCCCACCCAGGACAAATCTTTATGTGATGAGCATAAAGTTTTGTTTTGTGTCTGGGTGTAATTTATCTATAATATGTATGTATTTACAAAAAAAAAGTATTTAAGTAGTATATCAGTTGTTTAGACCTATAACACAAGCAAATATAATTGCTTACTTTGGGACTAAATGGCGCTGTGTGAATGTGGTAGAATATTATTATATTATTAATTGTTTCAATTTTTTTCAACTGAGACGAAATGATTGCAATTCTGAAGTCTCGTATTTTAATCTATGCTAATATTACAAAAAGTAGAAGAGTTTATTTGGTTGAAAGTGCTAATCTCACGAACTACTGAACCGAGTTGAAAAATTATACCCGTAAACGTCCCACTGCTGGGCACGGGTCTCCTACAAAGAATGTGGAGGAAATTTAGCCTAATATACCACGCTAGTTAGACGGATGGGTATAGGGTTAGTTTCGATTTTTTTTTCTCGCGCCTTTTACGACACCCACGGGTTGAGATGGGGTAGTGACATTCATTGCGAGTAGTGCGATGTAGGAACACCGCAGCTGGCAGTAGACCGAACCATTCCTCAGATCTCTCCTCGGGATAGATGTGGTAGATGATAGTTGGCGAAATACCCGTGTGAAATTCCTCTACTTCTTACTCTGATAAACTTACTACTAGAAGTCGAGCGGGGCTTCGCTCCCGTCGTTCTTTATTTAGCCACTGGTTATCTCTTATTTGCCGTAGCGTGGTGTTATATAGCCTATATTTCTCAGTGATAATGTAGCTTTCTCACGGCAAAAGAATTTTTGAAATCGGTTAAGTAGTTTTTAAGTTTAATCGTTACATAAAATTACAAATCTTTCTTCATTATAATAATATTATACAAGTATAGATTACTTACCCACCACCTTTATTTATAATCTATAACCTCATAGAAACAAAGGGATCACAAATTGAGCACAATACAAGAGTTCAAAGACCTCGAACATTCGCATATAATACATTAACATAATAACTTTCAGTTTATGCACATAATATATCACAATGTATGAATATATCGAACAAAGTTCTTTGTTCCTAAAAAAACACAAATTTTGCACAATTATGTCAATCGTATACGAATGGAAAAGTTTTGATCAAAATAGGTAGAGTTCAATGATCTATACAGCTGCATTTTGACTACAAATTTGCTGTTTTAAATTCAATCTATACATAACCCAATATCCAGTGGTTTGACTAATATATTAGCACCTGCCTATTTTATCAGACACTTATTAATTTGGTATTATAACAGATACATCTTTGTGCAGCTGACACGCAACTCTGTCACGAGCCTGCCAGGCGGTCAGGTGATGTAATTTGTGTGTTAAATATTGGTGAACTAAATTGATTGAAGGTAAACAACTGTAGTGATGGATTAAAAATACGTATTGTCACTACACCCTTTCAACCCATGGGTGTTATAAAAGGCGACTAAGTTAAAAAACTTAAACAGATAAAAGCACTGCATGAAAAGGAAAATTTAAAACATAATCTTAGACTAATTGTTTGTAGGAGACCCGTGCCCAGCAGTGGGACTTTTCTGGGTTCTAGTGATGATGATGATGATGATACAATTACCGAAGCATTTACTTATAGACATAATAATAAATATAATAGGAAATTAACTAGTGTATTTATACGCAATGAGATTCTAGATATTCTATTCAAGAAAGGCAATATGCCACCACTGTTTTACAAAACTAAGATATAGTAAGAGCCGACAGTGGATATACAACACACCAATGAAAGGGAAGTAAAAAGTAACATGTATATCCTTGATGGCACATGATGATAGTACTAATTTTGTCTGCATCTAGTCTAAGTATATTTTTAACAAGCGATGGTGGCTGAATGGATAAGGGACCGGCGCGGTGTGCAAATCGTGCGATCCCGACCGGCAGTACCCAGTAGTCCACAATAATGTGGATTCCACTTTGTGGAATTTATATGTACTAGTCAAGTGACTCACCATCTGCTAACGGTGAAGGAAAACATCGTGAGGAAACCCACATACCCTAGAAGAAATTCTATGAGTATGTCTGATCCACCAACCCGCACTAGGGCAGCGTGAGTGGATTATGGCCTAAACCCTCTCAGCTCTCTAGTTAGAGGAGAGGAGACCCGAGCCCAGCAGTGTGACTCAATGGGGATGCTGCTGTAAATATTTTCAATAAATACATTTTTACATTTTTTATTTACATTCTAATTTAATATCAAACTTACTATTTCATTTACTATAACTAATATAAAATGGCTGCCTCTCTAGAGATTAGCAATCTCGGCTCATATTACAAATTATTGGTTCGTACCCTATTACACAAACAGACTCATTTCCCCTTACCGTCAGAATGAATTAGAGGCGCGTTGCTCAGTAATATTAGCTCATATCCAGGGCGTCGCTTGAACCGATAAAATAGCATAACTAAGAAGGAGTATTTAAGTATTTATTAAAGGATAATAATATTATGATTTTAGTTTATAAGGTATATATACCTTTATTCCTGATTAATGCTGAAAACCTAGAAGTAACATTTGTAACATTGTTTAGAATAGTGGTGAAAGTCTTGGTGAGACTTACATTTTTGAGCCTTTTGGGGTTGAAACTCTTGGACCTTGGGGGCCAAACGCTCACAAATTTTATCGTGAAATTTGTAAGCGTGTTTCTGAGGTATCACATGACCTACCTACCTGGGGCAACTCATTAGCCTTGCTATCCAACGCGGTAATGTGCCTTTTGGGTACGTTTCCTCAGGAATCTGATCTTAATCAGATATTCTATTTATAGGAATTTCCTGTAAATAGAGTATCTGGTTTTTTTTTCTTTTAATAGGTTAGCTGTGTATGTTTTTAAGTTATGTTTAAATATTTTATTGAATCAGAATCAGTAACATTCCAATATTTACATTAAATATTAAGCAATTTAAAACATCACTACATAGTATAAAACAAAGCCGTCTGTCCGTCCCTATGTATGCTTAAATCTTTAAAACAAACTATTTTTTTTTTAATTATCTATTAAAAAAATTAGTAGTGAAGGCGCCATCTAGTCCCAAAGTAAGCAATTATATTTGCTTGTGTTATGGGTACTAAACAACTGATATACTACTTAAATACATTTTTATTTTTTTGTAAATACATACATATTATAGATAAATTACATCCAGACATAGAACAAACCTTTATGCTCATCACACAAAGATTTGCTTCACAGTCAGGGTCACTAACCACTAGACCAGGCCAGTCATTCAAGAATCAAGCCAGAGTGATTCAAGAGGAAGGTTTATAGGTATAAAATTTATATAGCAGCTAGTTTTATATAAATGCTAAACAAGTACCTAATGGAAAAATTTAAACCCACGACGGGATTTGAACCCACGACCCTACCATTCTATGTGTAGTTATCTGCCACCTGAGCTAATAGGGGGCGAGCCTATTGTCATCTATCGGGAACATTTGTTTACCAAACTCCGGGAAAATCTAAATACTGGCATTTCATGATAGAAAAGCCCAATACCATACCGACCCGGGAATCGAACCCGGGACCTCTTGCACAGCAGTCGCATTTATATTAAGCTTTCCAATAGTTTTTATACCTACCATGTTCTATTTTTTGTCAAAAATGTATTAAGGTTTTATACCTATATAACCTAAAGAGCTATGTTTGTATACCTCTATATATTCGGTGTGGAAACTTTTAGGTAACATGCGACCAAACTTGCGTCATTGCCAAACACCTTTAGGGCGGGTTTCACAGTAGTTTTGTTACTATGGTTTTAACTGAAGGATAGTAGTGATATTTTATTATAATAGTGTGCTATTATTTGTAACGCAGTAATATCTAGGATCTAGATAACTGGTAAACATACAAATGTAATTTCTAAATCATACATAATTACTTAGAAAAACACCTAAACTCCGAAAGAAACAGTTCCGGATATCGAATTCTTGAACTCAGAAACTGCTACTGTATACACTATCGCTCCACCACTGAGTAAAATAATATTTTTTTGTTTATATTTTTACACATTCACACACAATTAATATATTTATGTACTTATCTAATTAAATAAATACTGGACTATCTTGGACACTTTTGCAATGCATCAACCCATTGAGTGCCACTGCTGAGCTCGGGGTCTGCTCTCCTCTGACTAGAGAGCTGAGAGTTATAAGCCATGATCGACTCACGCTGGCCTAGTGCGGATTGGTGGATCAGATATATCATAATAATATTCTACCACATTCACACTGCGCCATCTAGTCCCAAAGTAAGCAATTATATTTGCTTGTGTTAGATATACACTTAGAATTTCTTTTAGGTCTCTTTTGCAATGATTTAATTCAAATATTATAATAGATTTATTTTAAGTGCTACTTTTCAACTTTAACTGCCGTACTCAGAGACATTACTTTAACTTTAAAGTTTATTTAGTAAAAACGTGTAATACTTAAGTCTATACGCATAAAGAAGATTATTCACTGAAAAAATTGTATTAATGACAGATTACTGCTAATTGACGTCTCTGAGTGCGGAAGTAAGTCTATTTGTTATCTGAAAAATCGCGAACACTAACAAAGAAACGTCCATAAAGTACTTCTAGTACCTACAATGCTGATGTATTTTCAGATACTGTAATCAGCCGGGCAAAGCTTAGAGCCTTCGTTACCCCAAACTGCGTAGGTAAGTAATATAACAATATAAAACTGGCTATTATCAAAGTCCTTGAAAGTTAACGGTCTCTTAATTGCAGTTACGTAATCTACGTTCAGGGGAGTCGTGCTACCCTCCACGTTTTAGTTGTAGCCATCAATCAAAATAAGGGGAAATGTTGCGCTGAATGTTTTCCTTCCTTCGCTATCAAAGCTATGTTAATAACCGTTGCTAATACCCTCCGATTAAGGAGTACAACTTGCAAAAACGTTCACTTATACAACATTGAGTAAACGAGCTTCCTCTATTGTATTTATTTTCTTTGTTGGAATTGGATTCAGGTCTTGATATAGGGTCGAGAGGGCTAAAATGTTTTTTACTTTAGCTCGGAATTGTGTAACTTTTTGTTTATTTTTGGACGAGTTGAAAGTGGTTACTCACAAACATAAAGTCGTTGTTTTAAATTAGATTGTAGCACAGTAATTTGCTTTAGTCCGTGCAGTGACACTACCCCATTTCAACTCGTGGGTATCGTAAAAGGCGACTAAGGGACCTAACCTTAAGCAGACAAGAGCACTGCGAGAAAAGGAAAATTCGAAACAAAGTTATATCAAGCCGTCTAGCCTCGCCAGCGTAGTGTAGTAGGCTAAATTCCCTTCTCAATGTTTGAAGGAGACTCGTGCCCAGTGGGACGTTTATGCGTTGTAATGATGATGATGATGATGAATTTGCTTTAACCACCAAAAAAAGGGGAAAGGAGCATGTCTATTATCAGTGTTCAGAAGTGACGTTAATGATGATGATGAATCCATTTCGCTATTTTGCAACATAGTCAAAGTCAAATCTTTTTATTCATTTTGATCACATACATGATAATTATGAACGTCATACAAAGCCAAAAAAAGGTGTCAGTAAGTATTTGCCTACAGCCAGTTCACTGATAAGGTTGAGCTCTGAGAAGAACTTAGCAAGAAACTCAGGCCACTCTTTTTAATCGCCATAGTTGTTACAATTTTAATTGGTTACAATTTGAAATATTACAGAAAGGTACAGAACCAAAACACCATCATAGTTTTATATACAAAATTTTCCCTACACGTATGATAGCAAACAGGCAGCGAAACGGCATATAAAGTTTATTGAAATTTATATTATTTCCGAAACAAAATAGTCGAATAGATGTAATAACTATAAAATTGAACATTTTTCTGACCTGAATAGTTTTCGGCGAACAATTTAAACTTACAAACAGGGACGTAATCCGGAGAAAGGGTCGTGCTCTAATAAGAATATATGAAAGTAAAGTGGCCTTGGCCTTGTCTTAAGGGCAATAACAGTTGCTCAAGGATGTCGCGACCTTTTTACCCTTTCCTATACATATTATTATATCTGTAGTCAAATGGCTGAAAGTTGGGTTGGCGAATTTATCATTTCATATCACCACTAAGTGGTATAAATGACAAGTTTTTCATATAAATGTGTTTGTGTTTTTCTTCTTATATACGTGTAGAAGAAATCTAACTATTATAAAGAGGTATAGTTGGTGACGTTGTAGGGGATAATCTCGGGATCTACTGAAACGATTTGCAAAATGCTTTTAGTGTTGGAAAGCCCATTTATCGAGGAAAATTATAGGTTATATAACATTATGCTACGGAAGCAGCATTCGTATCAAAACGTATGCGTAATTGTATAATAATGATTGTCACCGTATAGCCGAACTGATGATAATAATAGTAATATTCTACCACATTCACACAGCGCCATCTAGTCCCAAAGTAAGCAAACAACTGATATACTACTTAAATACATTTTTTTTTTGCAAATACATACATATTATAGATAAATTACACCCAGACACAGAACAAACCTTTATGCTCAACACACAAAGATTTGCTTAGAAGTCAGGGTCACTAACCATTAGACAAACATGCCAGTCTTGTGAGTTCGATTCTCACAGGAGACAAATATTTGGGTGACTCATAGATACTTGTTTCGAGCTTAGGTATACCTTTTGCCCGTTAAAGATAATAATAATAATATAATTTTATTTAAAGCCTACATTAAAAAAGCCGATTTTCCCCCAACATTGCCGACGTCCATGAGCGATAACCACTACCATTAGGTTAGGTTACCATCAGGTGGACCGCATGCTCGTCTGCCACTTCATGCAATAAAAAAAACCCATATGTAACCGCTGTTATAAGCAATTTTATAGTAAACTAGCTTTTGCCCGCGACTTTGTCCGCGTAGATTTCGATATTACATAGATCTTTGTTTTGGAGTTGAATTTCATTTTACGTCAATATACAGAAGAAACAAAGAAGTTACACACGTATACAATCGTTTTTATCCCTTTTCACCCTCTTAAGGGTTGCATTTTAATTTCAAGTCGCTACGACCAGCGGTTTAGGCTGTGCGTTGTCTGTCAGTCAGTCAGGATATAGCCTTTTATAATATGAAAATATAAAAAATATTATTTATTATGACATACATTGACGTTGCATTTTTGACATCTTGAATTAATTTATTTTTTATTTAGTTATTGTTTAAATTATTATTTTAATTAGTAGTCATCACAATATGTCATTTTATTTTATTTTTTTATTTTTTCTATAATGTTCACACACAATGTAAAAATTGTTTTTTGGACGAAAATAAATGAAATGAAATGTATGGATTCTATTCATTTAATTGTAAGTAGCTTGGTATAACAACAGTAGCTCAGTTAACTACGTAGTCTAATGCAACTAGTGGCAAATAATTCAGAGGCGAAGCTTCCCTGTCCTCTCGTGCTCTTGCAACCATAAACCACCTCTTGCTCCTGTTGAATAGAGTCAATTTATTGCACCACGGTACAAAGTGTTTAATGCCTTGTTGAGAATTAAATCCAGTAAAAGGTGTTGAAAATACAGTCAAGTTTAAAAATGCTGTTGTAAATCTGTGTGGTGTTTCGCTAGGATACAGCACTGCATTTAACATAGGTATTTAGATTAAAAAAAAAAAACAATAATTTTTAAGAACGAAAAAAAGGTTTTTCGTTTATAAAAAAAACAAATATTGTTTTTTTACATAAATATAAATAGATATGTATATTGTATCCTTAATTTAGTCTGAAAAGGACAAGTTACTTTTTCATAATCTATAATACGAATAAAATAAAAATATTCTTAAATATAATGTCGTAAAATAACTAGTGTTTTTTGCTTTTTAGGGCGAATCCGACATGGTACGAGTAGGAATATCATAAGTTTGTTTAGGAGACTGGGGCTAGAGCATGGCGAAGCGAAGTTCCTATTTAAGCTCTTTTTTTGAGACGTTTTCAACATTGTCTAAATTATCAGTATTTTTGCCAAATTCCTACAAATTTCGGGGAAATTTGAATTATAAAATCATTCTACGACGTATATAATAATATACAAATTATTTACTATTCACAATACTTCCATTATTCTACCACAGCCACGAACCTACTTAACCTGCTATCTACAAATGCGACATTGTAATTGTTATTTTTATTTTGAAATATAATAGAATGAAAGCCATACAACCATGTTATTATGATTCATCAAACCGCATACTACAAACAAGTACATAATCCTACTAACACAAGTCTCGTCACACAATTTAAATGACAACATAATCTGTTTAGCACGCGTCACTTTTGTAAATGCGACCCGGCCTAGTTACAGCTGGGGATTAAATTTTCTGATCCCTGGATAAATAACATACTGATTATAACTTATTCTTATTATATATAATAATAATAATATTCTACCACATTCACACAGCGCCATCTAGTCCCACAGTAAGCAATTATATTTGCTTGTGTTATGGGTACTAAACAACTGATATACTACTTAAATACTTTTTTTTTGTAAATACATACATATCATAGATAAATTACACCCAGACACAGAACAAACCTTTATGCTCATCACACAAAGATTTGTCCTGGATGGGGATCGAACCCACGACCTCCGGCTTAGCAGTGAGGGTCACTAACCACTAGACCAACAGGCCAGTCGCCAGTTTATAAGAATAAGATATATATATATATATATATATATATATATATATATATATATATATATATATATATATATATATATATATATATATATATATATCTTATTCTTATAAATTATTTGTCAGATATTTAGATACTTACAAAAGAATTTGGCTACCACCATTAGTAACTGCGGATCAGTGTAGTAATGGATTAAGAATACATAATGTCACTACCCCATTTCAACATTTCAACTCGTAGGAGTCGTAAAAGGCGACTAAAGGAACTAAAAAAAAGCACTGCGAGAAAAGGAAAATTCAAAAAAAAAAATAGACTTTACTGACCCGTCTGGCCAGCGTGGTATAGTAGGCTGAATTTCCTCCACATTCATTATTAAACAAAGTTAGTTCAGAACAGATACTTTATGCTTAACCTCTCTGTAGAATACGCTTGATGATACTATAAAGGAGCGGTACGAATAACGTACAGGCGTGAATACAAGTGCTAAAGATGCTTCAATTTTTTTTACACAGACAAAAATTGTAAAAATGTTATTTTGGTATATGTATCGTATATACATTCATAATATCATCAGCAATCAATTAATGTTCCACTGCTGGGCTCTGGTCTTCTCTCTTCTATCTATATCTGTACTAATATTATAAAAAGAAAAGATTTATATTTTTATATATGTAACGAATAAACTTAAAAACTACTGGACCGATTTTAAAAATTCTTTTGCCGTTAGAAAGCTACATTATCATTGAGTAAAATAAGCTATATAACATCACGCTATAGCTAACAGGTGCTGAGCAGTGGCTAAATTAAGAACAATGGGAGCGAAACCCCACGCGACTTTTGGTTCTATATAATAATTATTATATCAAATTCTCCGAACTACGAGTAGGACTTCAAAAGCTGTCGATTTTCAGTCAGAACGTTATGAATTTTCTCTCTGCATCAATGAATTTTTACAGCGACTGTCGCACTATCGACCATGACAAAAGAAGACTAGTACCCTTACCAACCTATTTCTATAACCTACAATTTTGTTTGGTACACAAAATTACACCCTAACTCCAATCAATAAGTTCGAAATTTCAACCACTCCCTGGCATTATTAAAACCGCACGTACATTGAAATTTCAACTGAAATTCATTCGTATTAGAGACCAGAATAGAAAGTTTTGAATATAAACGCACACATAGATTAATTTGTTCGATAGTATTAACCTGTTGCGCGTCATTGCACTCACACAGACAAGCATTACGCACACATAAATGTTGACACTCGCATAAATGGATAGGGTTTGTTGGCAGAAAGTATTGGGTTACGTGGACGATAGAAAAATATAAGGTTTTGAGGTCAAACCTTATAGAATATTGAATATATTTTATTTGAAGGTGGGAATAGAACGGAAATGAAGCCGATATGCTATAGTCAATGAACACACGAGTCAAGTCAAGTCAAGTCAGGAACCCACCTCGCAATCCATATTCTATCATTCGAAATATTTGAGTTGAACTTCAAATATTTTTTTATAACCTCATGATAGGTCACCTAAAAAAGCCTGTTTCTCTGTTCTGTGCTCCTAGTAGCTCTGAAACAACTATTGAACCACTAAACACAAGACGACCTAGGTTACCTACATAGGTCTTAGTAGCTATCATCATTAGCAACCTATTTAAGTCCCACTGCTGGGCAGACACGCAAGCTTCAAGGTTGGTGGATCAGGCATACACTTAGAATTTCTTCTACGATATGTGGGTTTCCTCACGATGTTTTCCTTCACCGTTAGCAGATGGTAAGTCACTTGACTAGTACAATTTAAATTCCGCAAAGTGAAATTAATCTACATCGGAACAGCCGCGGTTGGAATCGAACTCGAAGCGCATAATTTGCATGCTGGTTTATCCGTTCGGCCACCATCGCTTGCCAGTAACATAATAGTAGCCCTACACTAATTATATTCGAACGGAGTCGATCAAAATATATTAGATAAAGACCACAACTGAAACTTATAATTTTAATGTAAGAGTGACTTCGTGAGTTAAATCAGAAACAGAAATATTTATTTGTCAATATAGGTTAAATTTACAGATCTTGCGTTATTAAAAAAGTGAGCGCTACATTGTATCTACCCATAGGCATACAAATATTATTTTAAGATAAAAAAAAGAAATTAATTATTTACAGTTGATACAACAAAAAAAAAAAACAAACGTAAGGTTTAACTATTTAAATCAAAAAATTCAGAAAGTGAATAAAAACATTTTTCTATTAAGAGGGTTCATACATTTTCAAGTTGCTCGCAAATAGGTTTTTAAATTACGCACACAGAGCCGAAACATGCACACTTCTCTATTGCTGTGTGGTACAACAATATAGCGCGTACTAATGAGTTTGGTATTTTCTAACCTCGTATTTTGTTAAAGTTGGATAGGACAAAATTTCAAATTAAATTAATCAATAATTAATTGTTTTTAATCGTAAACAATTAAAATACAATTTTATTAGAAAGAAAGAAACATACAATTAATTTTATATAAGACTAACAATTAATTTCTCAATAATAACTGCGGCTGATATGATGATGAATGTGACTATTTGAGGTCAAAGTGGTGAAAATGTCCGCCATCTTGAACTTAGTCGTTTTTGGGCTGATCGCCTCCAAAATCGATATCTGACAATCCCACTGATCACTGGGCATAGTTCTGAAGTCAAAATTGTAAAAATGCCCTCCATCTTGAACTTTGTTGTTTTTGGGCTGATTGATACCAAAATCGATATCTGACTATCCCATTGGTCACTGGGCCTAGTTCTGAAGTCAAAATTGTAAAAATGTCGACCATCTTGAACTTTGCTGTTTTTGGGCTGATTGACTCCAAAATGGATATCTGATAATCCCATTGGTCACTGGGCATAGTTCTGAAGTCAAAATTGTAAAAATGCCCGCCATCTTGAACTTTGTTGTTTTTGGGCTGAATGATACCAAAATCGATATTTGACGATCCCATTGGTCACTGGGCATAGTTCTGAAGTCAAAATTGTAAAAATGCCCGCCATCTTGAACTTTGTTGTTTTTGGCCTGATTGACACCAAAATCGATATCTGACTATCCCATTGGTCACTGGGCATAGTTTTGAAGTCAAAATTGTAAAAATGCCCTCCATCTTGAACTTTGTTGTTTTTGGCTGAGTGGTACCAAAATCGATATCTGACTATCCCATTGGTCACTGGGCCTAGTTCTGTAGTCAAAATTGTAAAAATGTCCGCCATCTTGAACTTTGCTGTTTTTGGACTGATTGACTCCAAAATGGATATCTGACAATCCCATTGGTCACTGGGCATAGTTATGAAGTCAAAATTGTAAAAATGCCCGCCATCTTGAACTTTGTTGTTTTTGGGCTGAGTGATACCGAAATCGATATCTGACTATCCCATTACTCATTCAGTGGCGGTACGTTCATACAAGCCCAAAAGCCCGGCTTGCCCTACTAAAATGCTCGATCAAAAATATCTAATTCAAACCATTATCTATTTTAAAATTCGCGCGTTTATTTCCAAGCGCGAGCGAGAGCAGTGACTCGGTGCACAGAGTACATTTGACTCGGTGAGTGATGAAGCATCAAGCGAGAACGAGAGTTAGAGAGGCGCGCGCTGCGCGCAACAACTTTTTTTTCTATCTCGCTCACCCGCACTGGCTTGTTATGAGGCTTTTGACCACCGTCGGATCTCTCTTTCTAACCTATAGAGAAACTGTCGATTATTGAAATATAACTAGGTTAATTTATATATCAATCAGTATGAAATTATAAGCCGGGCTTTATGTATGAAGTTGTCGACTATGGAAGTGAAATGCCGCGGCCGCGCATGCGTACTCGCGTCTACTAACTTCACTCAGTTCATTTGTTTGCAGGACGAAAAGTTTTGGTTTTAATGTTTACTTACTTTAAAAATTGTTAATTGTGAGATTTTAAAGTGATTATTTTGTATTTAGTGACATACAACAATGCAAGTAATAATTATTGTTCCTTGTGAGGATTAAAATGTGTTCAACTTTTGATGGGATGGGAAGAAAAGGTAAAATTTTTGAACTTTGTTCTTTGTTTATATTTGATTTTATTAATGAGAATAACCTCGAAGTTGCCTTGCCCGAGTTTATAAAGTTAACATATCTTGTTGTAACTATTACGGCTATGTAGTTCTTCGCTGAACGCGCATTTTTATCTCTTTAAACGTACCTATTCATACTTATCTAAGAAATAATATCAATGATAGCTATTGAAAAGCAGTTGTTGGCAGAATTAAAATGTTTACCAACATTTTATTCTTACATAATTAAGTCATTTCTCAAGAAAGACAGACGAGTCAATTTAGAATATAAATAATAGGTAGTCTTATAGGTAGGTAGGTACCTTTCTTATAGTCAGGCAAGGGTCAACTACCTACTTACTTAGCTATCTTCGTTTACTCAAGGAAACCAAAGGGTTTTTTTCAAAGCCACCGAAGGTATGCATGTATGCAATGCTGATTGTTTATTAGGTATATTCAATCAAGCACTAGCATAGGTACCTTCAATGAGCTTTGGCGGGGCGGCGCGGCGCGCGGCGCGACCCTCTATCAACATGTAAGAGAAATTGAACAAAATCCATAAAAAAACATTACACCCATCGCCTTTCCAGCGCAGTCAGGTTTGTTTACTTTTCATTGTATTATATTTAAGTACAAAAATAGCCTTCTGCCTATTCTGGAGTAGTCGGGTAAAAAGCATAGGTAGGTAGGTATAACGGGCATGCCTTATCCTTAAACCCTAGGCACGCCACTGTACTCATTGGGCATAGTTCTGAAGTCAAAATTGTAAAAATGCCCGCCATCTTGAACTTTGTTGTTTTCGGGCTAAGTTATGGTATCACTCAGCCCGAAAACAACATAGTTCAAGATGGTGGGCGTTTTTACTATTTTGACTTCAGAACTATGCCGAGTGACCAATGGGATCGTCAAATATCGATTTTGGTATCACTCAGCCCAAAAACAACAAAGTTCAAGATGGCGGGCATTTTTACAATTTTGACTTTAGAACTATGCCCAGTGACCAATGGGATCGTCAAATATCGATTTTGGTATCACTCAGCCCAAAAACAACAAAGTTCAAGATGGCGGGCATTTTTACAATTTTGAGTTCATAACTATGCCAAGTGACCAATGGGATCGTCAGATATCGATTTTAGAGTTCATCAGCCCAAAACAGCAAAGTTAATAATTTGATCTTTAATAAAAAAAAAATTCCATAACAAAGTATCAACTGGTATTGAACTCTCTTGAAATATACAAATATTACGTAAACATCGGACCGGGAGCGCGGGAAGCAAAGCGTTACGTCCTCTCTCTAGAAGGCCTCAGCCGGTACTGATTTCTCACGGCCTGTGCGCCGAAATATAAGGCGTTTTTAGGCTCTTTTCAAAAATCATTTTAAAATATTTCTAAAGGGATTTCGAAAATATTATGGACATTTATAAATGACAACATCTTGCTTAATAATTAAATGTAAAAAAATCGACTTTTTAAACACATATAGTTTACCAAAATTCTAATCAAACTTGATCAAAGTTCAACGTTTTTAAAAATTTTAGTTCTTAAGTTTTAGTTATAAAAAAATGAATATTTCTAATATTTTTTCAATACACTAACTAAAGGACTATATGTAGACCTTAAAACAAGCTTTTTTTTCTATGCATTTCAATTACTTTAGTCCCTGGCGAATCTGAAAGTAGGCTTGTTTCGTAGAATTTCTTAAAACGCTGTGCGAAAGAACTGCTCTAACTAAAATACTAATAATAAATAGTCTGTTTTTCTTAATACACTTTTTAGACAAGAAAACTGTTGTCTATGTATGCCAAAAATTACTTCGCTACATATAAAGACATATTCTGTAGCGAACGTGAAAATCTCGTGATTTCATGGATTTCTGTATGAACCCTCTTAAAAACTTCTTTATAATTCTTTTAAAAATATTTAAGTTATACATATCGATATACGAGTACATTCCAATTGTTCACTTTACAGACGTCAATCTCGGTACATCAATATATTCAAACGGTGCAAATTACTTCCAATAAGCTCACACTTTCTTCAAAACTCTGTATTTCTATACCCACACTCCTTATAACATAACCAAAATATCCTGATCTTTTATAACTGCACAAATCTTACTACACACGGCTCAAGTAACACTGGAAAAATCAACCAGTTTTACAAGACCCCTGTCTTTTAGTTTTCCTTCTTCGGTCATAGAACTAAGTGTTAAGGAAAACGAGGATCAGGTATAAATGGTAATGGGACGTGAAGTCTGAATTACTTTCAAGGTCAAGGAACGAATTTTAGAAGGAAATTGACTTTCGATGCTTTGGTATCGATTTCTGTATATAATAGGGATTGTGCGGTTTGAGCTTGTGAATTGAACATCCCTTTTCTGTTCCCCTGAGGGGTTAACGATTATAGGACACGAGGAGTTATATTTTCCGACTTAGTGCTGTGTGTTTTGTGTAACTGGCCTGTTGGTCTAGTGGTTAGTGACCCTGACTGCTAAGCTGGAGGTCGTGGGTTCGATCGCCACCCAGGACAAATCTTTGTGTGATGAGCATAAAGGTTTGTTCTGTGTCTGGGTGTAATTTATCTATAATATGTAGGTATGTATATACAAAAAAAAATGTATTTAAGTAGTATTATATATCAGTTGTTTAGTACCAATAACACAAGCAAATATAATTGCTTACTTTGGGGCTAGATGGCGCTGTGTGAATGTGGTAGAATATTATATTATTATTTTTAAGTATTATTATTGCCTTATTTATGAAAAGATTTTTTTTTATCAATTGTTGGCATGGCCAATGTTAGAGATCATCATCATATCAGCCCAACGACGTCCACTGCTGAACATATGCCTCACCTATTTCAATGTTTGAGATACAGCCAGGTAATCAATAGCAGCTTAATCATTTCAACCCATACCCATAAACGTCCCACTGTTGGGCACGGGTCTCCTCTGTCTAGAGAGCTGAGAGAATTTAGGCCATAATCCACACACGAAAAATATATAAGCGCTCCTTATTTCATGGCACCTAACATAGTTGGCGAAATGTGGGTGTACCTCTGCCTACCCCTGTAGAGAAAAAGGCGTGACACTGTTTTTGCTTTATAAGTGCGAGATCGTGTTCTTACAACTTCGATCTATTATACACCTTTATTCCTAGTTAATACGAAACTTGAAAGTAGTTTGTTCGAAATCGTTGCTGAACCGATTTCAATAGTTTTTAACATCTTAAATTTTTTGTCAAAAGTGATTTAATATTTAGAAAGCAGGACACCATTGTTAGAAGTGTATCAATGGCCGCCTAACGCCTTGTACAGTCGAGTTCATTAATATATTGGCACCATCAAGGGTTCAAAATATAGTGAGCGTTGAAAAGCTCAATAAATACTATAGAACCTATGGATCAAATATATGTCCTCATGTCAATGGTTCAATAAAATATGCTGTACATTATGTAAGAAGTTGTAGTCACCCCTTTTCAACAAAAATATCTAATGATCGTGCCAATATATTAATGAACTCGACTGTACAACACCGTCTACTTGCAGCGATAAATAGATAATTACTAAATAGGTACCTACATAAACTACTGATATTCGGCAATAATCGGAGGAGGCGGCCGCAGAATCATCATCATCATATTAACCCAATGACGTCCACTGTTGAACATAGGCCTCACCTAATTTCGGCCACAGCGAGCGATTTTGTGGCGCCCGCATCCAATAAGCATGAAAATGCTTATAACTTCGTGTGGTTTAATTATTTTTATGTTTCAGCTTTAGTATAAACAATGAACAATGAACGGTGAAGGAAAAAATCGTGAGGAAACCCACATACCCTAGAAGAAATTCTATGAGTATGTCTGATCCACCAAGCCGCATTAGGCCAGCGTGTGTGGATTATGGCCTAAACCCTCTCAGCTCTCTAGTTAGAGGAGAGGAGACCCGAGCCCAGCAGTGGGACTTAATGGGTTGCTGATGATGATGATGATAAACTATGAATAAGGTTCTATAGGTACTGGATACTTTAGATGCAAAGTATGCAAACTGAGGACTTAAATACGATGTCCCAATGTTGATACAAGAAGCTTCACGTCATCCAAAAGTTGGTGATACAAACCAAATTGAACTGTAAATAGTAGTTACCAAAGTTCTTATGTATCACGGTGTATTTGATGAATATTGTTGCCCAGGCGCAACCGCGTCTGCTATCATTTTTTGTGCTATTTTTATAAATATTCCAGCTGCTTACCATAGAATAAAGTGGCCTGCCTTAAAACTGTAACGAACCGGTTTAAGACGAAGTTCTTTTGAAAAAAAAAATCTATTTTTGAACAGAGAACGAATATAATGAAACTCGTCATCAGCATCAGTATTCAATTGAGCTTATTGCTGACTACGGCTGGACTTAGGACTTATAACACGTGGCAGTAAGACTCGGTTTTCCGAAAAAAAACCTTGAAAATAGTTTCACATACATTCATAGATTACTAGTTCACCACAAATCTCACTAACAAATTCCGAAGTGAAATAATTTCATACGAAAATATCCCCCCTTAACACATACCTCGAAATAGCAACGTTTGATCGCCAGCAGGCGTGCGTACGCGTCGATCGGCTGCGCACCGATCGATTGATTTATACACACATCCCTTCTTACGTTTGCCACCTAACCACCATCATAAGATCAACCAAAAATTTACCTTGAAAACTTAGTTCTAAAGTTTAAATTTGATTGGCAGCACAGTATTCCAGTTTCAGGTATATATTCACGCTTCATCTTTATGAAGGTAAGTAGTTTAGAAATGAGGACATGGCCACGTGCTTCAGACAACAAGCCAGACGTTTTACGTCACGTTATTTAAATTTTTGGGGGACGAGTTTCTTGAGCTCTTTGTGTCGTTAAATTGTCCTAAATAAAGTGAGTTTCTTTTACAAGAGTGACAGGTTTATGTGTTCACTGCAAGGTCTAAAAATTGCCCTAAAATTATACATTTCGAAGAAAAGTTTAGTACGAAAAGTCCTTTGTGGTTTAGTCGGAATGGTCGAACAAAGCAGTAGGACCAAGTTTTTAAAGGAGGAAATACTTGACTCTTAGAAGACTAATAAAAATAGGTTTTAGAATGTGGAAACAAAGCCTTGTCACTTGATAGCCACTTGATATAATAGTCTCAATTTAAAATGTTAACCCCCACCCCATTTTGACCGCTTTTGCTGAGAAAATTAAAATGATTTAATTTATGAACTGCATTGTTTAAGTGTCGATGGATAGCATAATTAGATTCTGAGATATAAGAGTGACAGACAGATGGACGGACAGAGCGAGAGCATAAGGTACTTTTTTATAACGGAATCCTAAAAATAGGTCACACAAATCTTTTCGTGACAACTATCAAATCAAAATCAAATCATTTGACTGGCCTGTTGGTCTAGTGGTTAATGACCCTGACTGCTAAGCCGGAGGTCGTCGGTTCGATCCCCACCCCGGACAAATCTTTGTGTGATGAACATAAAGGTTTGTTCTGTGTCTGGGTGTAATTTATCTATAATATGTATGTATTTACAAAAAAAAAATGTATTTAAGTAGTATATCAGTTGTTTAGTACCCATAACACAAGCAAATATAATTGCTTACTTTGGGCCTAGATGGCGCTGTGTGAAAGTGGTAGAATATTATATTATTATTATTATTTATTCAGAATTTAAAATAGTACATATTGTCAATTGTCTTATAAAATTTTAAGTCTTATAAAATTTAAACTATGAACACAATGATAATAACGAACTTTAAAGAACAGAAATTGTTGTTGAGTATGCCAAATACTTAGAATCAATAGATTTATATTTCTGGAAATTTTCCTTCAAATATTATATCACAAAACTTGGCTACGTCTTACTTTTTATTTAACCAAAAATATTGCAAATATAATTCGCGTTTCCAACAAAAATGCCGATTTTAACAAGCTTTACTTAGGGCTGAGGGATTCAAGCCCTTGACTTAAGAACCTTTTCACACTTTACACGCGATTTTATACTTTACTTCGCTAGCGGGAGGTTCAGTTTCAATCAGCAAACTTTTATACGTCTAACGCTCATCGTAAAGAAAAAGCTAAAATAAAGAAAAAAGTACATTATTTTTTGAAGGCATAAAGTTTAAATTTCAATAAAGTATGCAAATTGTTCTTATATTTAAAATAAGACGTGTATTATTGGAGCAGAAGAGCATATTATAAAAGAAGTCCATTGTTTCGAGGGAGGGACTTTTAACGCAAAGGATTTTGGACCATAATTTGTGAGGTGTAGGGTAAAAATATAGTTGTTTTGTGTAGTATTGATTACTGATACTATAATATAGGTTGGATTGAGTACTTGATTCAAGTTTACTAGGTCATTCCACTCGCATCTAGTGCTTGCTCGGTAAATTATTGTAGCGGGAGTATACGGCTATTATAAGTAAACAAAGTCTATCCGTGCACTTCTATCTTACAAACTCTGTCTATGTCTAGTTCATAGTAATCGAAATTATGTATTGTATACACATACGATATAATATGACGACCTATTTTTTTTAGGATTCCCTTATAAAAAGTACAATAAGTCCGATACAAAAGGAACCCTTATGGTCTCGCTCTGTCCGACCGTCTGTCTGTCAGTCTTATATCTCGGAATCTAATTATTATTATGCTATCGACATGAAATTTGAAACAATTAAACAATGCAGATCCAACACTATTTAAGATTTCATAAATTAAATCATTTTAATTTTCTCAGCAAGAGCGGTCAAAATGGGGTGGGGGTTAACATTTTAAATTAAGACTCATCATAAATGTATACATATTCACAATACCTAATTCTGTACGTAAGTATTTCACTCTTCTCTAATTTGCGTATTTTTAAAAATGTTTTTGCAATATTATTAATTTTAATTAATGCCCCTTTACACTCATGTTTCTATCGAGATTATTGGTTACAATTTTAATTTATTATTATTATTTTATTATTATAATATGGCCGCTGCTCGTCTCCTATTATATTATGTCCTTCCTCGATGAATGTACTATCCAGCACTAAAATATTTTTCAAATCGGACCAGTAGTTTCTGAGATTATAGCGTTCAACCAAACAAACAAACTCTTCAGCTTTATGTTTATGTTTTTCGCAAACATTAAACATAACATTCATAAACAATAAAAACATTTCCGCAAAAACTTTCACGAAACCGTAGTAAATTAGCAAATAAAACCGTCTATTGTTTTAATTTTTTTTCCACTAAATGGACGGATACTATAAAGGCTTAAATTAATAGAGCGAACAACAATGCTAGGAGTGCGGGGTCGGTGACCTCGGTGTCACGGGGTCACGTGACCTGGGCTGCGCGCAGCCACGTGACCCAACATTGTTTCACCGGCCGATCATACCGTGGCTTATGGTATGATTAGACACCACTGTCTTTAAGATTGAAGGATATTTCGCGCACCTACGAGTAGATAAGCAGTAGCACAGACTTCTTAGAGTCGTGTCTACATTCATAAACCCAATACACTAAACATGAACTGACTGGCCTGTTGGTCTAGTGGTTAGTGACCCTGACTGCTAAACCGGAGGTCGTGGGTTCGATCCCCACCCAGGAGAAATCTTTGTGTGAAGAGCATAATGGTTTGTTCTGTGTCTGGGTGTAATTTATCTATAATATTACCTATTACGTAATGTATGTATTTACAAAAAAAAAATGTATTTAAGTAGTATATCAGTTGTTTAGTACCCATAACACAAGCAAATATAATTGCTTAATTTGGGACTAGATGGCGCTGTGTAAATGTGGTAGAATATTATTATTATTATATGAACATACAATTGACTGGCTTGTTCGTCTAGTGCTTTGGTTAGTAACCCTTCAAATACTCGTCGGCAGACGGCGAGATCGTCGACATCTCTCCGCTGATTTTTCTATTTGCTGTAATAATAATATTTTACCACATTCACACAGCGCCATCTAGTCCCAAATTAAGCAATTTTATTTGCTTGTGTTATAAGTACTAAACAACTGATATACTACTTAAATACATTTTTTATTTGTAAATACATACATATTATAGATAAATTACACACAGACACAGAACAAACAATCATGCTCATCACACAAAGATTTGGGCTAGGTGGGGATCGAACCCACGACCTCCGGCTTAGCAGTCAGGGTCACTAACCACTAGACCAACAGACCAGAGCTTAAGTACTTAAAATTATCAGCATAATCGTGAATTCCCGTTACATATTTCTAATAGAGAACTGTTGTTTACATTGCAGCTATAAAACAGACTTAGTTAGTATTCACCACTTTATCTATACAATGGGTGGTCACAATATAAAAATGGTTTACCGTTTGAATAGCCATGGTGTCCGATAAACATAATATTAATGTAAATAATTGACAAAAATTCCACATTCCTGACACAAGTAAACTTTTTGGAGACTGCAATATTAAGAGGGTTTATACAGAGGAATGGCCACGTCGCAATTTAGTGTCATATTTGGTGGTGTTCGATTTTATTATTTATTCAGAGCTATCTATATATTTACCCGTATTGGTTACAGTTATTTTACTTTGAAATGAAATGAAATCTCGTTTATTCATCTAGGTTACAAGGTAACACTTATGAAAGTCACAAGAATGTAACAGGTTATCCGAAAAGTAGTGTCAGCAAATTTGCCTAGGACCAGTTCGCTGACGGGGTGGAGCTATGAGAAGAACTGGCAAGAAAATCACGACACTCTTTTTAAAAAATGGATGGTTACAATATTTTGTAATTTACTTTTTAAATTTCTTAAGTGCTTTTGAGATAACTGATTACCACCGCTTATTGCCAGAGATATAACTAACTTAACCTAAAATACATAAAATCCTGACGTTAGCGTAACTATATCGGATATCAATTAAGGTAAAGGCACCTATTACGGAGGTATTTCGCGACATTTGAAAGTAAGAAACAAAAATAAGCATTTCTAAGCATTTTTAAAGGTGTAAACTAATTTTATCGTCAAAAGTGGAATCTATATTTTGAATTGCTGTTGAGCCTATGTTACTTTTTATGATATTTCTTATTTTAAAAAAATATTTAAATAGTCGGGTCGATTTTCCCTAATACGGAGGTAAAATTTTGGTCAGAGCCTATTACGGCGGTACGGCTCCTATTACGGAGGGTCAGAAATTATATTCATTTAAGTTCCGTACAAATAATATTTATTAAATGATATAAATGTTTCATTCAGTTTTCATAAAATTTACAAATATAGTATAACCGTGCATTCACACACGCGTTTTAAAAAGAGTTTCAGGTAATTAAAATAACGTTGATTTTTCTTTTTACGTTCAGTAAAATATGAGATAGTAAACCTACATAACAGATGGCATATAAGTAATATCAGTGCCTCAAGCTTTTAAAATTTATATAGATTTTACATTTTGAAATTGGTACATAGTTACAAAATGATTACATTTTACAAGTTTTAGTAGGGATCCCAAAATATTTTTAGAAATAAATATAGGTAGCCTATGTTACTCGGTAAAGACTTAAAGAATTTTTTAAATCGGTCTCGTAGTTTTGAGTTAAATTGAAAGAAACAAAAAAAAAAACAAACAAATGTTACATATTAAGTAGTAATTGCAAGTTAATAGAAAGCTTGTAAAAGTAACATAAATTTAAAAGTTTTTATCGCTTCTCTGGTTTTATCAAAAAAACATGCATAAGTATCAATTACTTACGAAACCCTAAAACTTGTAATTTTATGTTCCATGATGAATAGGGCCGTAATAGGAGATCATAGAACCTAACACAGAGTTACCTGGAAATAATTACCACCGTAATAGGAAAACTACTCGTGTTTTTAATAATCCTAATTCTGACCGTTAAAAATTTCGATAAACAAAAGAGTGTAAATGCTTAATCAA
Organism: Laspeyria flexula; assembly: GCA_905147015.1. Lineage (NCBI taxonomy): Eukaryota > Metazoa > Arthropoda > Insecta > Lepidoptera > Erebidae > Laspeyria > Laspeyria flexula. The sequence goes on from LR989974.1 coordinate 3,205,053, forward strand.
AAGATAACAGTTTTTTGGTTCAGATGTGTAAAACTCAGCCAACAGTTATACAAAATAAATGATTTGTGATAAATTAAAATACACCTTCCTATTTTTACCCCTTCTAAGAAACCAACATTTTGTACTCAACAGTTTTCATATTTAACCAGATTTCTAATTAAAAACACATACCGCAGAATATGGTTTCTAATTTATGAGATTAATAATTATTTCAACTAAACTTGGAACTAAGTCAATAAGTTAATAATTTGAAAGTTATAAACAATTAAACATGCCCAGTACTTTTCCTATTTCGGAGTTATACCACCGAATTAGGATTAATCTATAAAATTCGTATCCTATCACGGCGGTGTTTTATTTCTTATTTTTTGGGTATAAATCAAGTTGCAAATATAAAACAAGCTATTTAAATAGTTAGTGTAATAGTAAGAAAATGCTATGAATAATACATAAACAAACTTGAACGGCTTATTAATACGAAAAACTTAGTTTCTAAATATTAGTGTACTTAGTTTTGTCGTTCCGCGTTTGTATGGAAACCCCTCTTACGTCGATGCCGTTACACAAACTGATTGATCTTGTTGTGTTGTCAATGTGCTATACTTGCAAACTTCAGTTATGCCATGAAGTAATAAATTTAGAATAAGTAGGTCCCGTTTTGGTGTACTTAAACTAAGAAAGACAGGAATAAAACTCGAAAATAGAAATACCACCGTAATAGGAGTCGATTTTGACTACCTCCGTAATAGGTGCCTTTACCTTAATATCTGAGAGAAAAGCTTCGCTCTTCCCAAGGTGTACGATCCTCGTCATACGATACTCGTACATTCATCAATTTAAATTGTATCATGTCAGCAGTTCACTTCAGTTCACTTTTATTCATTGTATTAATTAGTTCGCAATAACCATATAACGACAACGGTCGTGTCGCGTACTCACCTAGCATTCTATCATTTTATCTATCTAAGCAAATTATCTTTCAAGTTTTAATATAGTTAATTAATTTATCTTTTAGTTTTATTGAGCTTATATCCCAGGTTGTACGGACCGTACACAAGGAGTAAACTAAAACAAAATGAACCAGAAATTCTACAAAACAGGTCTTCTCCAAAGAATCTGGAGGGGAATTTAGCCTACTCTACTATTATTAATAATAAAAATAATATTCTACCACATTCACACAGCGCCATCTAGTCCCAAATTAAGCAATTGTATTTGCTTGTGTTATGGGTACTAGACAACTGATATACTACTTATATAATGTTTTTTTTTTGTTAATACATGCATATTATAGATAAATTACACCCAGACACAGAACAAACTTTCATGCTCATCACACAAAGATTTGTCCTGGGTGGGGATCGAACCCACGACCTCCGATTTAGCAGTCAGGGTCACTAACCACTAGACCAACAGGCCAGTCGATTATTTTATTAGAGATTATTAGAAACTATAAGAGATAACATACCTACTCAAAAAAATTATAGCTTTTCCAATAGTTTTTTATGTAAATGTACGAATAAAAAAGCTTATCTTTGCTTTAAAATTAACATTAACACCTACTATTTGATTCATTGTACCCAACTATTTGCAGCAATTCTGCAAACGTAAAAATGCCCAAAATAACAGCTACCAATACTCATTCAGATTCACTTTCCAAATAACGATAAGCATCTGATTTATATCTGTACGATTTGTTTCACTGCAGTGACTTTCTCAACCTCGGAACTACTAAAATGGCCACAAACAAACTATGTATTTATTTATACTTAATATTATATTTATAACTAAAGAGTTTCTTTGTTCGGTTGAACGTTAGAATCTCAGGAACTACTGGCCCATTTTGAAAAATTCTTTTAGTGTCGGATAGTTCATTTATTGAGGAAGGTTATAGGCTATATAACGTCACGCTACGGCTAATAGGAGCTGAGCAGTGGACACATAAAGAACGATGGGAGTGAAGCCCTGCGCGACTTCTAATAATATATATTTTCAATACGTTTAGATGTCTGACCGATCCCCATAATAATTTTATATTTAAAACGTACCCGTTGCCAAACCTTTTGTTAATTTTGGCGTGGTTTACGATCGACAATAAAATCCGCCATGTTGGCACCGCTTTATCGCAAGATGGCGGTGTGATGTCAAAAAGGGCGCGAAAACGAAGAAAATGGTGGACTGTGGTCGTTATTTTTTAATAGTCTGTTTTGGTGGCTATTAATTTTGTGTGAATTCTTGATGAAACTGTAGAGGCTTGTGGTCTCTAATGTGATTAAGTGATCTGGCACTAATGAAGTATTTAAATAGAATTGCGGAAACTAAATTATGGTTCAGTCTTCAATTCTTTTCTAGTATATTCTTCACGATGTATACATAGCTAATTGTAGATAGCTATCGATTTACGACCATTTTTAATAATCTATCTATGGATGGAATTTATAATATTATTCTATATTTTTCTATTAGAGATAGAATTTTGATAAATTTAATGTTGTATGGATGGAAGGATGGAGCTACGAGCACTTAACATGGAGCGATAGTGGCTGAGTGGATAAGGGACCGGCGGCGTGCAAATCACGCAGTCCGAATTCGATCCCGACCGGTAGTACCAATGTGGATTCTACTTTGTGGAATTTATATTATGTAACTGCTAACGGTGAAGGAAAACATCGTGAGGAAACCTACATACCCTAAAAGAAATTCTATGAGTATGTCTGATCCACCAACCCGCACTAGGCCAGCGTGTGTGGATTATGGCCTAAACCCTCTCAGCTCTCTAGTTAAAGGTGAGGAGACTGGAGCACCGCAATGGTACTTAATGGGTTGCTAATGAAGGAATGTTGTATGGAGGTTAAATCAATTATTATATAAAAAAATTACGTATTAATTAGAAATTTGTCGAACAACTTAAAATTTTTCGTTTCCTTAAACTTTAGGCGTCTTTCCTCATAAATACAATTCTCTACGGATCGTTTAAAATGAAATAAAACATTTACGTTTGGAAGGTTTCAAAGATTTGTTTAACTCTTGAAAATTGCCGTGGTTTTTAAATCAGTTCTCTTTATACGTCGAAATACTTATTTTAAAATATGTTTGCCTTTATGTAAGCCTTAATAATAATTAAAAAAAATTGAAACATGTGAATACTGTTTTGCTATGAAACAAAATGTCATCAATTTATTTAAGTTACAAAATAACTCTTATGAGACTCATATTATTAATATAACAGACAATCCATATCAAAAATGTGTCAGCCAATTTATTAACGACCTTTTTGCCTAGATAAAGTCTATACTATATATGCTTCTTATGGCTCTATAGTCATGAAAAGCTGTTGCAAGAAACTCAAAAAACCTTTGTATACCTAGCTGAAGAGTTTGTTTGGTTGAACACTAAGATCTCAGGAACTACTACTCCGATTTGAAAAATTCTTTTAGTGTTAGATAGCCTATTTTTGTAGAAATAATATAAGTTATATAACATCAAGCTATGGCCAACAGGAGCTGAGCAGTGGCCAAATAAAGAATCATGGGAGCGAAGCTCCGCAAGACTTCTAGTTTAATGGAAGGATAAAACATTTTATTTTTTATAAGTTAGTGACAAATGTGCAAGAGAGATCCAGATAATAACCATTCAGTATAATCGTTTTAAAGATCTTTTACAACAATTACTATACACAAGCAAAGAAAATAACATACTGTACTTGAATCGCAAATAAATCTAACTATCATTACAAGATACTAATTATTCTCCGCTTTCCATCCACAACGGCCTCGGTGGCGCAGCGGGAAGTGTATACGACTGGTGTGCAAGAGTCCCGGGTCCGAGTCGGGTGAAAATGGTATTGAGTTTTTCTATCATGAAATTCCAGAATTGAGATTTTCCCGGAGTTTGGTAAACAAATGTTCCCAGTTGAAGACAATAGGCTCGCCCCCTATTTCATGGGATCAAACATAGCTGGCGAAATGTTGGTGTGAAACACAGCCTACCCCTTCGGGGAAAAAGGTTGATACTATGTTTATGTTTTATCCATCCACAATCGTGTAAAAACGTACTCTTTCCTATAATAGGTACCTAGGTAATATATATTACCTATTATAGAAAGAAAGTAAGTAAGTTAATAGAAATTTGAAATCCTTATTAATAATTAATTCTTTATCACCAAGACATTTACAAACTATTATATCCATCAATAAATTAAAGCTATAACATTCTCGCACTAACCTTCCTTACCTTCTAAACATTACAACGTCTGAAATGTCAACTAAAATGCCAAAGCCTTTCCCTCTGGTGTCATTAAAAAGAAATCCCGCGATATAATCTCATCAAAACAGTTCCAAAATGACTCCGGAACGGCTCTAAAATGTCAGGAATAAGGTCGGGAGTAGAAATGCCAGTGTAAATGCTAGACCACGACATTTGGGACCTTGATTTGATCGCTCCACGGTTGGGTGGTCACCCTACGCTCAGCGCGGCTTGAATTGGGACATACGGGGATCTAAAGTGGATAGGAACGGCGATTTTATATAGAGTTTTTATAGCAGGAATAGAGTAAGTTAGATCTTGGAGAAACTTCATCAACAACCCATTATGGGCGCGGCTCTCCTCTCCTTTATATAGAAAAGCTGCGAGGGTTTTAGGCTATAATCCGCTGGCCTAATGCGGATTGGTGGATCAGACATCCCATCGAACATCTTCTAGAGTATGACTATGTGCGTTTTCTCAAAATGTTTTCCTTTGGTATGACGCGGCACCACTTGACAGCTGTCATAATTATGGCAAAGTGACAATAATGATGTTGCCAATGTTTTTAAATAGTATCCACCATTTAAGTTAAACATAATTTATACGTTTGGTACACATAATTATTGTTACTTAATATTAATTTTTATTAATAAAAATGTTTTTAAACATGTTTTTTGTTATAAAAATTATTTTATATCTTTATTCGTTGATCTGTTTTTACAAATGTTGTGTGCATACAAATAAAGATCTTTTCTTTCTTTCTTCACCGTTAGCAGATGGCAAGTCAAGATCACTTATCCATTCAGCCACCATCGCTTCTGGAGTTAGACCGACTGGCGAGACCTCTACTCAATAGGTATATCTAGTGATGTCATCCATGAACGTTCAATTCATTCATACCTACACTAAATGACAACAATGAGTGATTGAATTTATTAGCTGCAAATCTACAATGCACCTTTAATTTATATTATTGTTATTATTTTATTATTACTTCCTTATGTTTAACTATTTACAGTTAAACGTAGACATCGTAATTCAATGTGGTCAATTTTAGATGAAGTTAATTTTTTTTGTCATTTAAAATGGTACGGAATCTGTTCCGTGTAGTGACGGGTTAAGAATACATAATGTCACTCCCCAATTTCATCATTCAGGTGTCGAAAAAGGTGATTAAATGCTACCTGAGTAACCTTATTCAGACAAGAGCACTTCAAGAAAAGGAAAATTCGAAACAAACCCTATACCAACCCGCCTGGCCAGCATGGTATAATAAGCTAAATTAAATTACCTCCACATTATTTGGAGGAAACCCATGCCCAGCAGTGGCACGTTTGTGGGTTGAAATGATGAATGACAGTATATCAGATGGCATATAAATTTACGTGCGAAAACTAGTTCCATTTTTTTCCCTAAATAAACCTTTTTTTTTTTTTTTTTTAATTGGGGAAATGCCTGACGCATACCCCTCGGTCTTGGGGAAAGAACCGAGGGGTTATGTGGGGCTCGCACCCACTAAAACCCCTAGGTGTTCCTCTCGTCGCGCTCTGCTGTGGTCACGGGAGCGCAGGAACATTCGTCCGCGATCCCTAAATAAACCTAACTTAACCCAAAAATTTATTATCATTTTTGGGTTAAAGAAAAGAAAGAAGAAGAAAGAAGAAGAGGCTTCCAAGGTAAGTGGGTTTCCTCACAATTTTTTCCTTTACCGTCAGCAGATGGTAATTCACTTGACTAGTACATATAAATTCCACAAATTGAAATCCACATTGGTACTGCCAGTCTGGGGGCTTACTCTGAATTTCGACATTTCATTAGTCGGTTTTGATGTTGCTGTTAAATGTTTGAAAGATACAGCGACCATATTTAAAAAATTCCTTATATTTAAAAGCGACATCAAAGTCCAGCAATCGAATGTCGAAATTCAGAGTAAGACCCCTGAATCGAAATTGGATACCGGTCACTTATTCCATTCAGCCACCATCACTTATTTGTTTCTATATATTATTTCTACAATCATTTCTATGTCCAGAGTATATATACCTATGACATCTATTTGTCATTCCTCATAAGTAATGGAAAGCCTACTGAATAACAATGTATCTATCAATAGAGTGCAGCGTTTATTACGCTTATTGTAATCGTAATATTTCACTATAATAGTTAAATACAAGGTTAGACCAGAGGTACTATCGACAACTTATTACCTCAAAAGTATTGATATAAAACAAATTCCTTTCTTCTTTTCTCTGAAATAACGTAACGAATTTTTGTCAATTTTTGGATATCTCGTATAAATAAACAGCTGAAATACAGTTTCTTTATTTCATTATTTAGGACAATTCAACGACACAAAGAAAGGCGTCCCCTAAAATTTAAATAACATTGACGTCAATCGACTAGCTTGTTGTCTGAAGCACGTGGCCATGTCCTCATTTCTAAACTACTTTGCTTCATAGAGATTATATTGAATATTTTTATTATTATTATTATTTATTCAGCTAGAAACTGTCCGTGGCTTCTATGCTATCTCGACCAAGATTGATAATAAAGTTTATTTCTCACCATACATGTTACATAGAAAGTCTCGAATACAATACAGCAGATAGTAATTTTAAAGCTAATACAAGGATCAATTTCAATTATGGCGGGTTGGTACCTGAACTAGGAGAGTCCTGTGTCTCAGGTTACCAACCCTCCACCCCTGGCAAGTATCTAATACAATTTGTCGAGATATGTGTGAAGAACAAAAAGTATAATATGGTGAATATGTATAATGGTGAATGTTATGTATGTCATGTATTGATCTTTTGTATTGCCTTGGTTATTTTTACAGTTCTCTGCTTAGTCCTGTAGAAACTAGGAGCGTCCGTCCATTCTTTCCGTTCGTATGTTTTCACGGCTATTGTTTTTCGCAGTTATTTATTGCGAAGTTTTAGCATAATACAGAGTTTATTAGGGGCCGGCCAGAGAGGGAGGCAAGCCATTTTGTTTTTAGCGAAACGCTCGTGAATCATTCGCACAAACGTTCGTTTAAATGACTTAAATTACGAGTATTAACTTGTTGTCGAGTTTGTTGAGGCTTTGTGTCACACCGATTAGCTGTTCATAAACTAATTAAGATTATTTATTATGATAGCTTTCGAGTTCTGCAGAACACAATAGCATTATTGTTATATAATAAAGTCTCTCCTTAACCAAATTTCTGTGATGGCGGTTGATCGCTACAAAGATTTCTCGTTTAATTTGAATACAGCGACTACTTGGAATTTCGGATATTTGACTTATTCGATTTTGGTTGCGCTGTCAAATGTCTCAAGATAACAGCGACCATTTTAATTCCTTGACAGAAATATCGGAATCGTCAAAGTCGAATAGATACGTTACCGGCCTTTTAAAAAGTGATATACTCGTTTGGTGAACGGATAAGTGTGTTTTTCTGCTTATGAAAATTAATTGGAGGCCAAGGGGCTTACTCTGAATTTCGACATTCGATCGATCCGTTTTGATGTTGCTGTCAAATGTAAGGAAATCTAGATATGGTCACTATCGCTTTCAAACATTTGACAGCGACGTCAAAACCGAGCCCCCTGTCGAGTTATGATAGTAATAATGCATTCTCGTTAGGACGCTCTGTTGCCAATGTAACTCAAAACTTTACCGAGTTGTAAATTGAATTTCGTTTAACTCCGTTTTATTACAATAAAAGTTCAATCATTTTGACCCGCATACCTTTAGTGTAGGTTACATAAAACCTAGATTATCACCTCTAACCACAACAATTCATTGCATACAACGAAACATGCAAGTATAAAAGAAACAACTAAAAAAGCTCGCGATTGCACCCATTCACTTCCAAGTGTGTACTGACAACCTGGCATTAGAAAGAGAGGGATATACGATAGTGTATGTGATGGAAAGGAACAAAGCGATCGTTACTGAGCTAGGGGTCATCATTCGGAAGACAGGGACAGTTGCACTTGACCTAGGTTGAAAGGCAACTGTTGCGAATTTCTGCAGCTCGTGTGTTTTAAACTAGATGAAAGAAGGTAATGTAGTAGGTAATGTTTTTAAGCGTATACCTCGCAGAGTGATACCATTCTATTATAGACTCTATGTTTTATGAATTTAAGATTTTTTTGTGTGATAAAGAAAGTTTTTCTAGCCCTCATCTTCACCCGCATTTAATTTGATTTCCTTAACAACAATTTTGGCCCTTTTAGAACATAAGTGTTTTAAGAGTTTCAGTTCAATTTTCTTTTGATATTAAACTCAAACTCAAACTCAAACTCTTTATTTGTGTAAATGTGGTGTATTACAAAGTTATTAAATATTATATATTAGTCCAGCACATTTGTCATTGTTATGACATACAAACATACAATTTATTATAGTTACAATTATTTTTTTATGAAATGCAATATAATGTTGTCTATTCTTTTTCGGTCTCCAATATATATTAGTACTTAAGACTGCGTTTAGTTTTGTGATCGAAGAACTCCTTAACTGAATAGAAACAATTGTCGCACAGCCATCGAAAAAGTTTTGGTTTGAATCTGTTAATAGGTAACACCGTTAGATCAACAGGTAAGTTATTATAAATCCGAACACACATTGCCTGGCTGTTGCGACTACAGAGCTCAGTTTTTATTGACGGGAGAGCAAGTTTATTAGGGTAGCGTGTGTTAAATTTACATTTTTCTTTTTTTAATAAGAACAAGTCAGGATTTAGCTTAACAAAAACACTTATTTCGAATATATAGAGACATGGCACAGTTAACAGCGAAAGTTTCTGAAATAAAGGTTTACAGCTTATCCATGGAGCCACGTTACAAATACCTCTAACACACTGTTTTTGAGCTATGAATACTTTATTTATATTAACTGAGTTGTCCCACAGTACAATTCCATATCTTAAGTTAGATACAACAAACCCATGATAGGCTTTTAATGCAGTTTGTTGATTAGTTAGTCTTGTAAGACGCCACAAGGCATATGCAAACCTGTTAATACGATTACAAATTTTAGTCACATGTGCTTTCCAGTCACATTTGTCATCCAATGTAATACCTAGGAAGGGAATTTCATTGACTTCTGATATAGGTTGGCCATTGTAGTCTAAATTTAAATTAAGCTTTTTCGTACCTCTGTTTTGGAATTGTATGTATTTGGTTTTATTAATATTAACACTTAAGTTATTATTTCGTAACCAGTGGATCACATCATTAACGGTATCATTCAGTATTTTGTTATAGTTATTAGGGGAATTGTTAGGTATTACTATAGAAATATCATCTGCATACAGAACGCATTGGTGTTCCAGCATAGAAGGAAGATCGTTGATGTATAAAAGGAAGAGAAGCGGGCCTAGTATACTTCCTTGAGGAACACCAACTCTATTAAATCTATGGTTTGATTTGGTTATAATTTCTTTACCGTTTGTATCGACACTAGTAATTTCGACAAATTGTGACCTGTTACTAAGGTAGCTCTTGAGCCAGTTTTGCGCGGATCCACGTATACCGTATAATTCACATTTATGTAATAGTATATCATGTCGGACGAAGTCAAATTCTCTACTCATGTCAAAGAATATTGTTGTGACCCTTGTTTTTTTATTAATGTAATTAACTATACTACTAATAAGTCGATAAGTTGCCAATGAAGTAGATCTACCCTTTAGAAAACCATGTTGTTCTGGACACAGTATTTTAAATCTCTCCAGAAATGATATCAGTCTCTTGTACATTATTTTTTCAAAGATTTTTGGCAATAATGGGTATTAAGGCAATCGGACGATAGTTGCTAGGGTTATTTTTGTCTCCTTTTTTGTATATTGGTTTGATTACCGTTGTTTTTAGTCTGTCCGGGAACTTTCCTTGACTGAAAGATAAATTAATAATATGTACTAGTACTGGTGCAATCGCTTGTCTACATAATTTGAGTATGCTAGTTGGAAGAAAATCATTTCCTACCGATGGCGTATTTTTGAGTAGTTTTATGCAATTTTGTACTTCGTCAATGTCTGTTGGAAAGAGAAATATACTGGCATTGTTGGATTGAATATGTTCATAGTAGTGCCCGTTTTTATTAATTTCTGTGGTATTAGTCATGTCAATAAAATAATAATTAAATACATTTGAAATCTGTTTAGTATCATATACAATTTTTCCTTTGTCCATTATTTCAGGTATAGCCCTTGTTATAAAATTAGGTCTTAAATTGTTATTTATAATTTTCCAGGATGCTTGACATACATTAGTTGAATTATTAATATAAGAATCATTGGATAGTCTTTGAGCAGTCACGATACATCTCTTGAAGAGTTTGTTGTATTGATTATACTGTGTTTTATTTGTTTCAGTCCCACGTTTATAATACGAATAACGCAGTTTCCGCTTTGTTTCAGACGCTATTCTAATTCCTTTTGTAATCCATGACGCTCGTTTGGTTGTGTTACGTATTTTTGCGATATAGGTAGGAAAGCATAGATTAAAGAATAATATCAATTCGTCATGAAAGTTTTTAAAAGCTAGATCAGTGTCTGTTTCCGACAATGCATCTGACCATGATAGTTTATTAACACAGTACAAAAATTTATCAATGTTATCTTGTTTCATATCGCGTTTGATTTTAAGAATAAAAGAAGATACTATGCCTTTGTCTCCTATAGGAAAGGTAAGAAGTTGTCCCGTGTTGTGATCAGAGAGCTCTAGCGGCAATACACTCCCAGTGGCTTCAGGTATATTACTGAGAATTTGATCTATGCAACTGTTTAGCCTAGTTGGGGTATTAATGTGAATATTAAAGTTATAGTTTTGAATGATTCTACGAAATTCGTCCCTAGTTTCAGATGCTTTTAAAATATCTATGTTAAAATCACCACTAATTATGATTCTCTTTTTTGTTTTATTACGCAGTCTAACCATTAATGATTCTAGTTTTTGGAGAAATGTTCGGGGGTAGTAATTCGGTATGCGATATATACAAATTATTATGCAATTATATTTAGGTATTTCAACACCGCATGATTCAAAGGTAAGCTCAGTAGAAACTTCATCTAGCCATGATATCTTCTTAAATTCTACATAATTTCTACAAAAAATGCAGACTCCTCCTCGGCGTTGTTTAGCTCTTGAAAATGAGTTCGCAAGTAAAAAATTATTTAAGTGGATGTTCGACTCTTCTCCTGATTTCAAGAAGGTTTCGCTTAGACATAATACATCAACGTAAACTCCCGCACAAGACAACTTATCTAAAGTGATCTGTAGCAGTTCTCTCTTGCTTAATATACCCGCGATGTTTTGGTGAAGTATAGATAATTTGTTAGTTACGAAAAAGCTGCTTTGCACTCTTGTTCAAATTGTCTGGCGGTTTGTTCACAGTCGTTAGGAGAATTGAAATGTTAGAGGTTTGTATTTTGGAAACAGTTGAAAAATATTTATGTAATGTTGTTTGGGTTAATTTAATGTTACATGGTTTTTTTTTTTAACGCTATATTAAACGCTATTTGTTTAATACGTACAGTGGATTTTCTCTAAGAACCTCTCTTCAAGGCCTAGTAAGCCTCCTTGCACTCGCTCTATCATTTGTTTTAATTGAATTGGAGTTGCGAAAAAACAATCTCACATTCTTAATTTTTAAGGGCAGCTTGCTGACAAGTTTGACCCTTTAGAAGATAAAAAAGCCACTTTTTCACAAGCATAATAATTGTACAGAACCAAAACGCCATACTCGGTTCAACATCATGGCAAACTTCTTTCTTCTTCTTTCTAATGGCTAAGAAAAATCAAACGTTAGGTTCTTTTTAGACCAACAGATAACTAATTTTGACAAAATGACACCTGCAGTTTCAATACTGAGAATAAAGGTGAAAAATATTATTAGCTTGCTATAACCACGCCAAAGGGTATGGTGAAGAGTTTTATATAAAGACTATGATCTCTTGCGTAGATATTATGTGATATATTCCCTAGTGTATAAATTACGAAGTTAAAATGAGTGATTCCACATTGAATTCTTATTCAATGTGGAATCACTCATTTCAACCCATAAACGTCCTACTGCTGGGCACGGGCCTCCTCCAGACAATGTTGAGGGAGTTTAGCCTACTATACCACGCATGCCAGACGGGTTGGTATAGGATTTGTTTTGAATTTTCCTATTCTAGCAGTGCTCTTATCTTTTGGTTCCCTTAATCGCCTTTTACAACACCACGGGTTGAGATGGGGTAGTGACATCAAGTATTCTTAATCCGTCACTACACGGATAATTCGTACAAATACTGAATACCTATTTCTTTAAGCTTATAACTGTTGCAAAATCTAGATTATATTACTACAGAAAGTGTATTAAATAAATATAAGGAATATGAGTATATGAACACAGTCATACTCACGCACACACACACACACACACACACTCACTCACCTTAATATTAAGTATACTTACGTGTCTCCTTCCACCTGTTTGCTATGGGTGTTTCATATTTTTTTTTATACTACTACCGTATAAATGTAGTTACTAATAATTTGTTGAGATAAAACTTGTACCATTGACACCGTAGTCCCAAAGTGTCGTGGTCCCAAAGGGGAAAGACCCCCATTTATACTTACTAGTTATGGAGAACTGGTGATCGGAATGACAGGGTAAAACCTAACTCTAGACACCAGCTCCTCACCAAAATAGACTTGTACAACAAGAATTATCTTGGTAAAATTGTTTTTAGTATGTAAGTCTTTTTCTGAGGAGAAATAAACTATATATTATTATTATTATGTTAGTGGACATTTTTTATCCTCAAACACGTAAAAAGTCGTCGCTAGCCCGATATCTGTAGGTTGTGTATCCAGTACCCACCCACCTTATATCAAGTGGGAACGTATTTTATATAATCCTACCCAAGGATTCATCGGAGATGGGACGCCATTTTTATTACGTTTCATTTGAATGTGTAGGTATGTATCTTGTCAATTGATTTATTTTTTCTTGATATCATTATTTTGTCTTCTTGCGAATGGATTTTACGAAATGTGTCTATAATTTAATAGTATTATAGGACGGGAGATTTATAATAATAATTAGAACACTGCGAGGAAAGGAACCAGAAATTTCGCCAGAAAACTCGACGAGTTCCAGCCACCAGAACAAGCCGGGTTTTGAAAAGGCTACAGCACCGTAGACCACATCCATACTGTTCGGCAGATTGTGCAGAAGACCGAGGAGTACAATCAGTCACTGTGTATGGCTTTTGTGGACTACGAGAAAACCTTCGATTCCATCGAAACCTGGGCGGTTCTGGATGCTCTGCAGCGATGTCGTATCGATTGGCACTATATCGAGGTGTTGGGATGTCTTTATGAAACCGCCACCATGACCGTCCAGCTCCAGGACCAAAAGACCAACTTGGGAGAGGCCTACGTCCAGCAGTGGACTGCAATAGGCTGAAATGATGAGGAAAGGAAAATTTGAATCAACCATATGTCTGGCCAGCGTGGTATAGCAGGCTAACTTCTCTCCACATTTTTTGGAGCAGACCCGTGCCCAGCACTGAGACCTTTATGGGTTGAAATGACTATGATGAACCCAATGAAGAGATTCCTATACAGATGGACAGTTTTATAATTAGACAAATTAAAATAGAAATAACATAAGTTTGACTGGTCCACAACATATTATAGAAAAATTACACCCAGACACAGAACAAACCTTTATGCTCATCACACAAAGATTTGTCCTGGGTGGGGATCGAACCCACGACCTCCGGCTTAGCAGTCAGGATCTCTAACCACTAGACCAACAGGCCAGTCTAGTCAGTGTTTGTTCTGTGTCTGGGTGTAATTTTTCTATAATATGTTGTATTTAGAAAAAAAAAATGTATTTAAGTAGTATATTAGTTGTTTAGTACATATAACACAAGCAAATATAATTGTTTAATTTTGGACTAGATAGCGCTGTGTAAATGTGGTAAAATATATATTATTACTTTTAAAGAATAAGGCGTATCTTGTACCCACATTGTATCTCATTAAATGTTATAAAAAGACACTATTTTCTCCATTCAAAACCACTTGCCTCAAATTTGCAATATAGTTGAACTAATTATTCATAATAACGATCAACTAAGAGCTAACTGAATTCCAGTGCATATGCAATTAAAATGAACACTAATTATGCTCCATGGAGTGGAAGCTATTACCAAAATTAAATTTTAATTTTGTGACTAACTTGTTTCAGTTTGAAAGCAAAAGAGGAAAACAAATACGCTGTTTGTGAGTTAACTGAAAAATAATTTGTTTTTGTTATTTTGTCTAGTTTCATTTATACATATACATACATATAGATCACGCCTCTTTCCCAACAGAGGGGTAGGCAGAGACCATTTACTTCCACTTGCTACGATACTGACATATGTACATCTTTGGCTTCTTCAACATTCATCAGTCTTTTCATGCATTCTCGCCGGTTGAGAGTACTCCTAATCTGTCCCTTCTTTAGAACGTCACCTATTTGGTAATGGTACGTTCTTCTAGGTCTTCCCCTTCCAACGTTTCCTTTCACATTCACCTCATATATTTGTTTTGTCACTCTTCCTTCATTCATTCTCTCTACATGTCCAAACCAGCTTAACATTCTTTTCTCTATTAATTTATTGAATAATTATTATAATGTCAAATTAAAAGTAAAGGTGCATGCGGACGCGAATGTCGACAGCTTTTCAGCTATCATGCGGAAAAGATGTACCTCCCTATGGCACCGATTACGCACTACTACCAACACCATCCTAAAGACGTTGGCTGACCTATGGGACTCTCCGATCTTGGGGCGCTGGATACGATTGCATTCGGTCAAGTAGTTAGTGTCCTAGGACCGGCTAGTTCCATTACACGTCTTATTTTAAAATATTAAAATATATTTTAGTTTATTTTATGTTGTCCTTTTTAAAGTAACAATAGTTGTTTTATGTATGATACTAACAAAATATTCATTGTCATTAAGCGAATAAATAATTTCATCAGTAGGGTTGTTTTTCGCGCGTGTCATGTACGTTTCTTTCAAACAGCTGGATGGATTTCGACAATTATTAAGGTATCATTAGATTCGTCTTAAAAACCCAAGTGTCCCTAGATAGGTATATAAAAAAACAAAACGGCGGACTTTTGGTGCCATATTGTAAGTATTTTTTTTTAACTCGGTCTTTTTAATACGTAACTTAACTGTTGAATTATTTCAGTCGGGTTATTTTAATTTTTTAATTCTTTATTTTGTTAGCTATAATTTCTAACCCGGCTAACTTTATAATATTTGCGTTTTGAACGGGTTAAGGGTCCTGATGTGGTCGCCTGCACTGGGTATTATAGTTTTAATGCCTGCTAGGACAAGGTACGCCTTCAGTATAAAACACAGGGAATTCGACCGGAATAACTCTTTCAAACCATTAAATGCATGTGATTTAATCGAAAAGTTTAATCACATACAACTTTTTATACGATTAAGCTTATAGATTATCATCATCATCTTCATTTTAACCCATAAACCTTCCACTGCTGGGCATGGGTCTCCTGCAAAGAATGTGGACAGAATTTAGCCCACTATACCACGCTGGCCAGACGGGTTGGTATAGGGTTCGTTTCGAATTTTCCTTTTCTCGCAGTGCTCTTGTCTGCATAAGGTTACTCCGTTAGTCGCCTTTTACGACAACCACGGGTTGAGATGGGGTATTGACATTATGTATTCTTATTCCATCATAACGAGGATAACTTATAGATATTTCATTTATATCTAGTAGCATAAGAGCTATAGTCCTTCAATAAAAGATCTGTTTCATTCAGATAATTGTGCATAGTATTAAATCTTTGTGAATGCATGTGTTCAGAGGCGGAAAATCATCGACCACGGCCGTGTGTTCACTGTTGTATGAAATCCTATTCCTTATTGTTCTTCCACTATAAGATAGGCGTATATTGCGTATGTATATGGGATGCAGACGGACGTCGCTAACTGACGAGATTATTATGAAATTTATATGCAACAAGCTGTTCCCGTCGTTCTTTGTTTGGACACTGCTCAGCTCCTGTTGACTGTAGCGTGATATTTTATAGCCTATAGCCTTTCTCGATAAATTTTAAGTGTCGCAAATGTTCATGTCCGGTGGTCAATACTTTAACCATTAAGCTCAAATTCAAATTTATTTATTTCAAAATTACATAGGCTGTTTCTACATAATAGTTTATTTCTTTTGATATAATAATATTATCTTTTCTTTTCTTTTTCTTTTTAAAAGACAACGCCCGCACTAGGGAACAAGCCCTGTGTCGCGGGGAGCTTTACAAACATGAAACTAACGGACACAAAGTACACTCAGACTAGAAACAAATATCTATGAATCACACAAATATTTGTCTCGTGTGGGAATCGAACCCACGTCACCCAGCACGATGTAGTGGCGAGGCGACCACCTTAACCACTGTGCCACGGTGACAGTCATTATGTTAAGCAACTTAAGAAAATTCAATACTTATAGATACTTATCTTTACTTATCTATAAGTATCATCACTTATCAAATACCTAAGTGATACTTATAGATAAGTATCACTTAGGTATTTGTGTGTCTGAAATAGGTTAACCTGTGTTTCAGGACAAAATTAGTCAAATTTATAGTATTTCTGCAAAATGTAGATAAATTACAATTTTAACAACAATGTTAATCACATTATAATATTATTACATAAATTGCAGTACAGCCCCCTTATTCTGTCGGATTGCTCCCGGATCGTAAACTTTTTCGAATCTTTGTATGACGTTTTTTTACGGCTTAATATATTAAATTTAATGTTAAAAAATTGTCTATGCATAGAAAATTAAAAGCTGATTACTTTAAGATTTTTTCCTACAACCATCTATATATTTTTTAACTTTAATTAAACTGGCGTTGTGGCCGAAAAAAATCCGACAGCTCAGAATCAGGGGGCAGATCAGGTATAAATTAAACATAAATGAATAGTGTAATTTTAACTTAGCCTAGCAAACTGGCCAGTATAAATTATTAAAACAAAGTTTTTTTCGAAAAACCAGGAAACATTTAATTAATCCTCCCTGTCTCAAGTTATAATTGATATCCATCAATTTATATTAATGAATGATGTTGTTAAAGAAATTGGCCGACAGATAAACCAATAAAGATGTCGGAAACAATTTAATAACAAGTTTATTCATTTATTCACAAGATTAGTTTATTGTTCTGTTGTTTGTTTCATACAATGCTAATGTCGGCTATTGCAGGTATACTTTATTTAGTTTTAGAGCTTTAATATTGATTAAGCTTTGTCTGGTATTAGTGGCTAGTGGAGAACTTGCAAGCGATGGTGGCTGAATAGATAATATTAATATAATAATATTCTACCGAATCGCATCGCTGAAGTGGCAGTGGGCAGGCCACATAGCCCGCAGAACTGATGGCCGATGGGGCAAAAAAGTTCTCTAGTGGCGGCCACGTACTGGAAAGCGCAGCGTGGGGCGGCCCCCCGCCAGATGGACCGACGATCTGGTAAAGATTGCGGGTGGCCGTTGGATGCGGGCGGCACAAAATCGCTCGCTGTGGCGGAAATTAGGTGAGGCCTATGTTCAGCAGTGGACGTCATTGGGCTGATATGATGATATGATATGATGATGAATATTCTACCACATTTACACAGCGCCATCTAGTCCCAAATTAAGCAATTATATTTGCTTGTGTTATGGGTACTTAACAACTGATATACTACTTAAATACATTTTTTTTGTAAATACATACATATTATAGATAAATTACACCCAGACACAGAACAAACCTTTATGCTCATCACACAAAAATTTGTCCTGGGCGGGGATCGAACCCACGACCTCCGGTTTAGCAGTCAGGGTCACTAACCACTAGACCAACAGGCCAGTCAAAAAAATAAAATAAGGGACCGGTGTTCAAATCACGCGGTCCACCAATGTGGATTTCGCTTCGTGGAATTTATATGTACTAGTCAAGTGACCATATTCTGCTAACAGTTGAAGAAAACTTCGTGAGGAAACCTACTTACATACCCTAGAAGAAATTCTATGAGTATATATTATCTGTCCACAAAACCGCATTAGGCCAGCGTGTGTGGATTATGGCCTAAACCCTCTCAGCTCTCTAGTTAGAGGAGACCCGAACCCAGCAGTGGGACTTAATGGGTTGCTGGTGGAAAACTTGTGATGTTAAATTCATACAAATTCAATTTATTAATGACTTGTGCAAGATATAAGCTTGCTTGCTCAGAATATCAACATTCTACTTTATCAGCATCATCTTTTCAGCCCATAAACGTCCCACTGCTGGGCATGGGTCTCCTCCAAAGAATGTGAAGGGAATTTAGCCTACTATACCACGCCGGCCACACGAGTAGGTATAGGGTTTGTTTCGAATTTTCCTTTTCTCTTAGTGCTCTTGTCTGCATAAGTGACAGATTAAGAATACATAATGTCACTACCCCATGTCAACGCGTTGATATCGTAAGAGTATTGGAGTAACCTTATGCAGACTAGAGCACTGCAAGAAAAGGAAAATTCGAAATAAATCTTATACCAACCCGTCTGGCCAGCGTGGTATTAGTAGTCTGAATTCCCTCCACATTCTTTAGAGGAGACTTGTACCCAGTAGTGGGACGTTTCTGGGTTGAAATGATGATGATTAATAAACAACAAGGTGTCAAATTCATTATTTTCCATTAAATTTCTCTTCTAAACAAATAAATAGAACGCAAATTAAAAAAGCTTCGACAAATTAGCACAGTGCGTGTTCTTTCGCTCTGACAGTAGCTACAGACACATAATTTAATTACCGAAATAAAACAACAAACAATTGCTGATTGATTGTAACCAACAAAATTAATTATTCTATCATAACAAAACGAGAAGATACTATCAACTTTATTGATTCAACTTAAGGTTGGAATTCGTGTGAAGATAAATTTAATCTAGAGCCGATTGGAAGACAATAGGAGTTGGCCAGACCGCCGCCGTCCGTTCGTCCATTCATTAAGCACGCAATCTCAACTCGAAAACAACTTTGACGAATTAATATTCGTCAAAATTGTCGGGTTTCTTGATTAGTGCCGACCAAAGTAGGGTGGATACTTGTATAGTGAGAGTTGAGCTTTTTTCTTCGGTCTAAGTGCAAGAGTGATCGAAGCGGCGTGTCATGAAGACTAAGAAACAGAGTTTTAAAGAATATAAATTAAAGAAAAACATCTCTTAACTTGTAATTAGGATATATTTTGACTGTCACCGTGGCGCAGTGGTTAAGGTGGTCGCCTCGCCACTACATCGCCGTGCTGGGTGACGTGGGTTCGATTCCCACACGAGACAAATATTTGTGTGGTTCATAGATATTTGTTTCTAGTCTGGGTGTACTTTGTGTCCGCGCGCGACACAGGGCTTGTTCCCTAGTGCGGGCGTTGTCTTTTTAAAAAAGACAAAATTCTCAAATAATCTGCTAAATTTAAACGCACCATAATCCTATAAAATTAATTAATCGCAGAAAATATTTCTCTTAAACTCAAAGGTAACCCTCAAGCTACAGCAAAATAAATTACATAATCCATGCTTGTTAAAAATGAAGTACGAAATAAACAAAAGAAAATATCAGATTATTAATTCAGTTCGGAAACACAATTACATCTACCAAACACTCACCGTTCGCATTCTTTAATTAAATTTGGAACATTTAATATCCTACCTGTCTTTGTGAGATGGTTATACGTGTAGCATGCTAATTTGGTCACGATTTATATCACAGATATGTACATAAACATAACTAAATTGCTTTTTCCTTGGCCTTATTCTATGTTAGCCGGGGTTGGTGCAAAATACCGTCATTTAACAATAAGATTGTGTAAAAAGTTTTATAATAACCTTCTTTAAATTATCTCGATATTGATATCGTTATCAGATGTTTTACAATTTAGATAAGGTCGTTGTCATTTTCAACTTTTCGCAATGATTAATCAACATTCTACCAATCGATATTAGAATCGCGAATAGGGTCCGTAAAACCAACCTTCCTTACAAATCCTATCGTTGGTGATTGATCTAACTACCGTACTCAGAGACATTACTTACCTTTAAAGTTTCTTTAGTAAAAAAGGTGTAATACTTAAGTCTATACTTACGTATAAAGATGATTATTCAATGAAAAAAAATGTGTTAACCCTTTGAACGCCAGAGACGTCTATACACGTATAATGAAAATGTGCTCACCACGTCAATGACGGCATGGCACGTCAAAAATGTACTGTATTTTAAAAGCTTGGCGCACAAGGCACGGCGATACCAATTTGACGTGGCGGTCAAAAGGTTAATGACAGATTACTGCTAATTGACGTCTCTGAGTGCGTCAGTAAGACTTTTTTTCTAATACGAACGAACAATAAAGTTAGTTAACCCTTTAACGGGCAGACGAAAATGAATGAAAAATTTTACGATTAAAGTGTGGGCCTGGTGTAATGTGAGAAACTACTTTACGGAAAATTAAATTGAAGCCAATGAAACTGAAAATGTATTTTATTAAAATTTTTTTTTGTTTAAATTGTAGTTCCAGGACTTGCCATTTTAAATTTATTTCCACATTTACCTGGGTTGGTGTGGTGGGAAAATAGTTCCGTATGCCCGTTAAAGGGTTAAAACAACTGAAGTGCATCAAGTTATCTTCTCGAGAAGGATTACTGAACCGCACGATATAATTCAGTTTTGAAGTCCTTTGGAAAATGACGAGTTATTTAATACATCATTGCAATATTCATGTTTATAGTTAAAATCATTTCATTGGAAAGCTTTTAACTCCATTATGATTTACAATGTGCAAAGTAACAGTTAATTAATACTGCAGTTACGCACTCCATCGCGCCATATTGAGAGTGTATAAAATTGTACTTGTTTTTTTTCATAACGTATTAAAATTTAAATTGTCGGTAATTGATCGATAGTACTTATTATAAAAGAACAGCTTGCCAAGTTTTTAAAATCAATTTCTCCTCAAACTCCTAAGTAATTGTGTCCGTGTACGATTTCTATGTGTGCGTTTGTATGTTGCTTGTCTTCTGTACCTCAATATTTAATTCCGACTCCATTATCTAATCCAGTATCTAACTCCAGTATCTAACTTTTTGTCGTCAGAATTTAATAAATTGATCCATAATTTGATGTTTATGATACTACGCCTCAGACGGTGTCTTTAAATGCTAAAACTGTACAATATTTTTCGAGATACTTGCGTAAAAGTTTCACAGTTATCCGCCAATCGGAACATAATCACAAAGGGCCATAACACACACTACTTTTATTATATATTACATTGGAGATTTTGCAACGTATTGATTCTGCATCGCGTTTTGGCAACTCTCTGCGTTTCATTACAGATTTTGTCGCTACATTTAGCTTCTAAAAAGCAACTAAATCGCCGATTACATATGCTAAAATTAGCGTGTGTGCTACTGCCTTTATAAAGCATTATTTGATTATAAAACATATATTTTCTAGAAAAATCACAAATTAACCATAATAATTGGTTTTTCAGCCATAAAATTCATCAAAGACAATCCTAAAACCTACAAAACCATAGTGTTAATACATAAGCCATCTGATTGGTTCGTGCGGCGATCGCTTAGCGTCTAATGTAATAGTGCACGCGTGACATGAAGCCAACAGCGTGTTGTAATAGCCATGACGTCATCATTGTCTTGTCACCTCTCGAAATAGGAACAAAGAAATGCTGGAGGGTAGAAAGTAATGATAGAAAATAATATTAAAGTTACTGGGTGACGTCAGAATGTGTCCACTCTTTTTATCCGACTACGGCGAAGGTTTTTAGCAGGCCTTAATAAAATTAAGTATCTGTTGCTTGTGGTTACGTTCTTATGCATATTTGTTTGGTCCCTATTTAGCCCCCTAAGTATAGTTGGTGTGATGTTATATAGTTTATTGCATTCTCGGTTAATTGGGCTAGGTATCTAAAGTTAAAAAAAATCCTGAGTTTAGCGCGATCAACCAAACAATTTAGCCTGAAAATATCCTGAAATTAATATCTAGACAATGTAGGTACTATCAAAAACCTTAGTGAACTTATTTTTATGTGAACCCGAAGTCATAACACAAGTATCTAAGTACAGACACTTCACACAGGCGTAATATCTAAGGGGTAATAAGTTAAAAAAAAAAAAAAGACTGTCACCGTGGCGCAGTGGTTAAGGTGGTCGCCTCGCCACTACATCGCCGTGCTGGGTGACGTGGGTTCGATTCCCACACGAGACAAATGTTTGTGCGATTCATAGATATTTGTTTCTAGTCTGGGTGTACTTTGTGTCCGTTAGTTTCATGTTTGTAAAGCTCCCCGCCACACAGGGCTAGTTTCCTAGTGCGGGCGTTGTCTTTTTAAGAATAAATAAATATAATAAAAAAATATCTTTACCTGAAGATGCTACTATACAACGTCAGAAGTGGTGTGTCTGCTGGTGAGTAATAATCATCTTGTGCTTATAAATAAATGTATAATCTTCTCTTATAAATAAATATTTAATCAGTATCGGTCGGAGGGTGGTAATGTCAATATGGCGTCCTAAACTTGGCACAAGGCCGCCCGTTTCAGTAAATTTATAAACAGTATTTTTCTATGTCCAATGACACTTTATCGATTATGCAAATGCAGTAAGCCAACTTAATTGGAACAGGGTTAAGCGTCAGACTTTTGCCGGCTTAGATATTTTTTTCCTTTAAAAGGAATGATTGAGTGCCGTTTTTGATGATTCTTTTATAAGTAAATAGTAAAAATATCATTTTAAACAACAAGTTTTTATCGGTCCAAAAAATATAAATTTAATAACCAAATAATACCTCTTAATAGCTTTTGTGCTATTAATTGTCTCTACCATAAAAAAAATATTTTTTTTGTTCTAAGAATTATTATAACATAATATCAAGTTGTCTACGTATTTATAATCAAGCTGACAAAGATAAATTTTCATTTTAACTACTTCGAGGAATGTGTTAGGTGATTTTCGCGTAGGTAAGATTCGACTGGGTGCTCTTCGAGAAATTCATCTTATTTGTATGCGATTTTCATGCAAAATTCAATGAGTCATAATTAATTTCATACTTCTATGATTTTAACTAAACTAACATACAAACTTACCAGTATTGCTTATAAAAGCTTATAAAAATAATTTAAATCATAAGGTATATAGGTATACTTACTGATTTTTTTTTATATAAAAATATGTGGGTAAGTATTTAATACGAGAAGAGATGCCGAAAAAGTGGCTAGGTACAGTAAAATGTTATCTAATACATCTAAGCAAAGTTTCTGGAAGAATTTAGAAATTTTATTCGTAAATTATTGATATTCTCCAGACAGTATATATAGTAATACAGTATACATTTAAAAATATGAAATTATAGGCAACATTATCACAAAATTCCGTTAATCTATAGGTAATTTAAATTCAAGAGAATTAGCAGCTTCTATCATCACTATCAAATAAATTCCACTCGAAAATTACCAGACTAAGAACACTCAAGCTTAACCACGACACTCAAAATTAACCTAAACAAACAGAATCTCATTCTTCACTCAACTTAAAGCGACAATAATTTGTTTTCAAACATGTCACCCAACAAATTGTTGAGGTTAAGTTGACAGGTGTCATTCATCACGTTTTTGGCGCGAACACGACGGCCAATCAGAGTCGACGAATGATCCGTTCGGAAACTGCGCCCAAGGATGACAAAGTACTGGTTGAATGCGTTGTTGACATGGAAATGAAAGTACAAAGCTTACGTTTCTTTTTTCAATTGTCCTTTTTTTATTATGTGACAATGGAGAGGCATTGTTTTTTTTAAATAATGGAGTAATTTGGTGGTCAATGACAAAAGAAGTGTCATTATAATTTGTGTCAGTGGTGAAAATTTGTTTTTCAATATTTACTGGGTAGACTTGTGTGGTCGCCATGATTGCTTTCCCATAACTTAGTTGAATAGAAATAAAATACACAATAAATAGTGAATATATAATGAGTTAATAACTGTTTTGTGAGCATACATACGATACGCTAGTTTATACTAACAATGTAAGTATTACGAGTGATGATAGAAATTTTATGTTTTTAAACCGTGTTAGTATTTATGACGGCATAAATAGAACCCAATATATTATTATATAAGCTATTTCTCTATATCGAATGGTACTTCAAAAGTGGGTCTAACATGTTTTAAATGGAATATTATTTTGTACTTTGTTTCTTTTTAATGATATAATAGATAAGCGTAAAATGTTTAGTTCTGTAGTTTTTAAATTATCATTAAGGATATTAGTTCTGTAGTTTTTAAATTGTTAAAAAAAAATCTTGGATGTCGGCCGAGTAATGTGCATAAACGTACCTATAGTGTAATCGTTACGGTACCCACAGAACAGGCTTGCCTAGTGTGGGGCCAACGGAAAAGACGTATGGTCTTTTCCGTTGGCCCCACACTAGGCAAGCCTGTAATTTTAGCTTTGTAATTTTTTCTGGTAATAAATATTTTTTATTTATTTATTTTTATTTTACTTTCACAAAGTGTTACTTCAACTTTATCTATTAACTAGCTGTTGGCCGGAGACTCAGCTCTTATTGTCGTAGCATGTTGATAAACATCGTTTCTCAACAAAAAAAACCATTAAAAGTCATTTTCAATTCGAATTGAAAATTGAAAACTATTGGGTCGAACCAATAGTTCTTGAGATTAACTCGTTCAGCCAAACAAACTCTTCAGTTTAATATTAGTAAGTATAGATAGGTATACATTTATTGAAAAAAGCAACCTTTAAAAAATTACGCAGCTAATTTTATCTTTTTGAACTTTAAGGTATCTACTGATGAAAGAATGAACCGCCACTTATAATTATGCCTGAAATTTAATCGTAACTATATTCATAATATCAACAATAATTAATTTATGACTCTCTCATAAACGAATATGAATCAAGCTTACTAACTTAGTGGAATATAATAACTATAATTAGCGCTTTTCCCCCATTTTCTACCAATAGGTACAAAATTACTCATCATGTCATCACTGAGATTAATTTGTTCCATTTCCCACTCGCAAAAAGTAGGAATTTTTTCGCAATAGTCACCAATATCAACAGGTTGGAATTTATTTTCCCATTCTTCATCTCTGTTAACAAATAGAAATTATTATTTTATTTTGTAGTGAATGAAATTTATGAAACAATTTATTGATTTGAGAATTAACTATAGCAGTTTAGCACTCGTTTAAATGAGAGTATTAAAACTACAATTTAATAATATGCACCCGATTAATATATTCTTAGAATACCTAAATATAGACAAGACAATATTTTGACCCATGCAATTTTAAAAGCCAATTTGCATGCCTTCTTTGTTTTTCTTTGCAAGTAAGACAAAGCGATCACGAAAAGTGATGAAAATCTTGTACCGTATATTAAAATAATGTTTTTCACATTGATAATACAATTAATGTTAATATGGGAAAAACAAAAATTTCTAAAAAAACATTTTTCCACATCTCTTTCCGTTGCAAGGGCAACCCTATATGATGTTGTAGGCACAAACTTGTATTGCAGCTCTCAAAATCGTTATTCCCCTAATCTTTGAAACATAAGGTCCATTTTATTCTTGTTCCGTGTTCCACGAATGGAACATAAAATGTTGTGTTCTTTTCGTTTAATTATCGCTAATGACTATCACGTAGGGAGTTCCGTTTTTTTGTTCCGCCTGTCAACAGCGGACATGATTGATGGAACTCTGGACCAGTTTCAACACTTGGTTTGATCTAAATATGTGTGTTAGCAGAAATATGTTTGGTTTTACGTTTGCAAAAAAACGTGACAGGATTTTTTTGTTTATGGTATGTTTATGTTTTTTAAGTAAAAAGGTTTTATTTTAATTGTTTAGGCTCGTTTCTGGGCGTACTCTTCACATTTATATATTTCTTAAATGTCCTACTTCAAACGCGGTTTTAAGACGGCTATCCTCTCTTGGTAGGAAGTGGCTTGGCAATGCCACCTGCTCGTCTGTCACTTCAAATTGACCTCCTACGGACTCCGTGTCATACAGTCGTCACAAGGTATTAAATGCATTACCGTAGCATTCAACGTAATGGCTATCGACATGGTCTAATACACCTGTATTAAGTTATAGAATCTTTGGCATCCGTGACTAAATGGCGAGCATGACTCGTCCAAATTCATTCGATTACAAAATGTCGATAACTTTTACGTTTTATTGGAAATGCTTGATAGGAAATGATGACGTTTTTATAACTGTTACTTTGTGTTATATTTTGATTGCTTTTGTCATAGAATAGGCCTTTGTCTTTATGTCTGCCCCAGTTTAGTTAGAATATGTTACTGACAAAGAAACTATTTTGGTAATTCCATCGATGTCACATGACGTAATATGGAAAGAATTTTCTTGACAATGTGATATTTGAAAAGCAGTCTATTCCTCATTTACATTCTTATTTTAAGTCAAAATAAAAATATCTCTCATTTTCTCTTCCAAACCCAAAGATTTTCAACCTTTCAGAGCAGACTACCTTTCCCGTGCTAACATACTCTTCAAAAGAGGTTGAAAATTCTTAAAAACTCTCTCTCTCATCTCTCTCTAATTCAAAGATCTCTGTAAGTTTTATCGACAAAAAATTTGCCAAAGTTAAGTAGTATTACATTTAACTTCAATATAATACCTTGGAAACTTATCATTTAAAATTTAAACTATGGCAATGTTCTGACAAAGAATGTTGGTCGGAAACAGTACCCGCTATCATATTCGGTGCTCGTAAACATCTCCTGTGTCCCTGAATGATTAATCTATGTTCCCCCCACTTCATATTTACCTTGTCAAGGGTGGCCACTATTAATTAAAGTAGAGGGGTGAGCCTCGACGTAAATTGTCGCCTAGAAAAAACATTGGGCGCCATAAAAGTTAAGTAAATTTTGGGAATTGCCAAGCCAGAGAGTCGTGTTGTTCGCTCTAAACGAAATAAAGTGACTATTTTGAGGTAAAATGTTTATGAAATGAAATGAAATCTCGTTTATTCATCTAGGTTACAAGGTAACACTTATGAAAGTCACAAGTTAAGAATGTAACAGGTTATCCGAAAAGTAGTGTCAGCAAATTTGCCTACGACCAGTTCGCTGACGGGGTGGAGCTATGAGAAGAACTGGCAAGAAACTCACGCCACTCTTTTTTAAAAAAATGGATAGTTACAATCTTTTGTAATTTACAATTTGGGTAGCGTGTAATAAAAGTGGTGCAGCAGAACACCACACCGTTTGATAATATAATCAAAATTTCTCTATGTGGCTGAAATGAATGCGTTGAAACCGTATTTTTATCTCATGTTTAACCATTTAAGTAATAATAGTGTAGACCCTTTAACAGCTAAAAATCCCTTTGGGTGTTAAACTTTAATGGTCAAGTTAAACTTAGTTATTTAACCCCTGACCTCTAAACAGTTTTAACTGTTCCCATAACTGACGTTAACATATTACCCGTGAATGATTCAACAAAACTCCATGTGTGGTAGATAGTACAATTAATGAGTCGGGCATCGAATCTGGGACCACGCCTATACCACACCCTGGTCATGTTATTTGTTATGAAAATTGTGTTAAAGAAGTCTTAGATTTTATTTACGCAATTTCTTATTACAATTATGTCATCGTCATATAAGCCCAATGATGTCCACTACTGGACATAGGCCTCACCAAATTTTCGCCACAGCGATTTTATAATAAAAATGTGATGATAATTAATTAAATAAATCTTAGGAAATGAATAGTTACAGGCCTGTGTAGTCTGATGGCTTCCATTTTTAAGTATAATATAATATTTTGACCAATATTGTGGTTATATATTATTATACCTATTTAGATTTTTTCTAAGTTGTCCTAAATGGGCCGTAGGCATAAAACAATGAAAGTAAACCTATCCTTGTTCTGTGGCCGTAGGCATGTAGGAAGATCTCAGATGGTATACATTATATCATAACCTAACCTTTTTTAATTTTCTTTAATTTATATTTTTTTGACTGGCCTGTTGGTCTAGTGGTTAGTGAACCTGACTGCTAAACCGGAGGTCGTGGGTTCGATCCCCACTCACGACAAATCTTTGTGTGATGAGCATAAAGATTTGTTCTGTGTCTGGTTGTAATTTATATATAATATGTATGTATTTACAAAAAAAAAAGTTATTTAAGTAGTATATCAGTTGTTTAGTACCCATAACACAAGCAAATATAATTGCTTACTTTGGGACTAGATGGCGCTGTGTGAATGTGGTAGAATATTATTATTATTCTATTATGTTTATTATTTCTTCAATTAAATCTCAATTAATTCCTTTTTTCTTTGTACACTTCTTTTGCTCCCATTATACATTTTGCTTTTCCTATGCACTCCTGAGTTTGCTGGTAGAAAACTTATATTTGAGTTAAGCTCGCCTATGTACATATTATTTGATTTTGTATATTTCTGTATTTTTTGAGTTGACCGGCAGTACCAATGTGGATTCCACTTTGTGGAATTTATATGTACTAGTCAAGTGACTTACCATCCGCTAACGGTGAAGGAAAACATCGTGAGGAAACCCACATAGCCTAGAAGAAATTCTATGAGTATGTCTGATCCACCAACCCGCACTAGGCCAGCGTGAGGGGATTATGGCCTAAAAGAAAGAAATGAAAACAAATGGGTTGCTGATGATGATGATATTTCTGTATTTTTTGTGTACATTAAAGAATTAAGAAGAGTTAATGAATAACTCCTCTTTAAAATAATGTATCCATTGATTGTGATAGTAGGAATGAACGGAACGAGTTAAGTTGACCGGGTCACGTGGGTTCATCTGGCTCACTATATGGGTCGGCCCCGCCTGCTTCCCGCCGCACCCTCGCTTCCTATTACTCTGTTTACATTCACTATAACTGATGCGTTTTGTTAACAAATATCATATTATACATTGAATTTTGAAAAATAACAGCAGCCAACAAAGCTAAGACTCCACGAGTTAAATAAGTCACTTCCTTTGAGAGACTGCTTCAAGTGTTGAAGGTTGGACACATGACACACGTCAGTAAGGTCTTCCTTGTGAGTCTTCTGTGTGGCAATTTTTTTATAGCTGTTTGTAAAGTGTATTTTCTAGGGTCTATCTTGGGTTACAGGAGACACAATGATTGCAGGGAAACTGTTTAGGATAAAAATGAGACTCATCTAGCTTATTGAGTCTGTATTCAATGTATTCATGTGTTTGATGCTTTCAAAATTTCAGTGAAAAATATTCCCAATAATTTTTGAGATTTTTCTTTTACTCACTCTATGGTAACCAATAACTATAGTCTATCAGGAAGAACATAAAAAGTTTTAAGTATTATGCATCCATACATACATATAGATAACGCCTCTCTCCCAGCAGAAGGGTAGGCAGAGACTATTTCCTTCCACTTGCTACAATTCTGACATACATCTTTGGCTTCTTCAACATTCATCAGTCTTTTCATGCATTCTCGCCAGTTGAGGGTACTCCTGATCTGTCCCTTCTTTAGAACGTCACCTATTTGGCCATGGTACGTTCTTCTAGGACTTCCCCTTCTCAAGTATTATGCAACTTTACTTCAACTTAACATAAATATTATCCGTCAAGTAGAACAATTAAAACTTGATTCGTTTGTTTCTAAAAATTAATATTTGGTCAGCCAACATCAAGACTTGTAGACATCTTGTTCCCCTCTTACACGTGTTCACATATACAAATGAACAAACAGACAGTCTAAGTTACAATGCAAAGTGCTTCCGTCGAGTTCTGCCGGTCGCGCCTTCACGCATTACGCCGCGCCCTGCCGCACCCATCACGCCATCATATTATTATACTTTTAATTATTTTCAGGGTTTCATATTGTTGTAGTTTTTTAATATCCACTATTGTAGATGAGCTAGTATTGCATCTACAAATTTTGCCTTAGTTACATACATTGATACCTGAAGCTGTAGCGACTAACTCTGCTGTGCTAAACAAGCAAAAATTGTATCTGTTAATGATGATTTTAGACACATTTTTCTCTAAACTTGAGCATGCAGTTAAGCTGTTCTCAACTGGGCCCAACATTTTGCCTTCTTCAGCAAAAGCCCGAAAACTCACTCAAAAAGCCTAAATAGGACCGTATAATAGCTAAGATTACGATCTAGTTATCGGTCATGTACCTACATTATTTCCAAGGGACAAACAGGGGAAGAAGTCACTCATAAAAATTAAGACCATTTAATAACACCGTGGGTGTCTTAAAAAGGCCTCTGTATTTTTTCAGACGATCAGGCGATCCACCTGATAGTAAGTGGTTACCGCCGCTCATGGACGTTGGCAGTTTTAGGGGCACAGCCAAACCGCTGCCCACCTTGAGAGGATAGTATAATAATATGTACCACTAATATTGGCAGTATGATTGTTAAATAGTATTTTGAAGATAGTAATGAATCGGTTTCGTATAATTATGTTCCGGTATATCTATTTTTTCTCTCTACTGCTTTATCTATCTTACTGCGACATACAGATACATAATAACTGGTTGGGATGGAATCTGTGGTGGTTTTTTAAAATTGACAATTACTAAACTATCACAGATTGTATACAATTTCTTTGTTTTTAGTTTAATCTGTGGTTTTAGTAACTAAGTTTTAATTTGTTCTTTTTACTATCTGTTTTTTATAATGTACACACGTCATTGTATGTACAATTGTACACAATAAAAGCTTTTCTTTCTTTCTAAGTAATAATTTATCTTCAGAGAATAAAAGAATGTCGCTATATTTCTACGATCATTACAAATAAAACATAACCCACCTTTTTGGCAGTCGGGTAATAAAAACAAACGTAATAGAAGCGACCTGTTGTTATATATAGGGTGTGCTAAATCATAATGTCAATTACATCGTGTGGTCATTGATTGGTTAGATTAGACGATGAAAGGCTTCGCGGCGTCGGCTCGATTGTGATAAACGACCACCCACCCCCAACGGGGAGGATAGCTTGTCGAGGGGTTTATAACACTTGTTTTTTAATGATGTATAAAATACAAACAAAGTATAATATTTCGTATATCCGTGTAGTGATGGATTAAGAATACATAATGTCACTACCCCATCTCAACTCGTGGGTGTAGTAAAAGGCGACTAAGGGAGTAATCTTATGCAGACAAGAGCACTGCAAGAAAAGAAAAATTCGAAACAAACCCTATACCAACCCGTCTGGCCAGCGTGGTATAGTAGGCTGAATTCCACAATCTTTGGAGGAGAGTTGAGGAGACCCGTGCGCAGTAGTGGGACATTAATGGGTTCGCGCGGGGCTTCGCTCACGTCGTTCTTTATTTGGCCACTGCTCGGCTCCTTTTGACCGTAGCGTGATGTTATATAGCCTATAACCTTCCTCGATAAATGGACTATCTGCTAATTCCCGTGGTACTAACAGTAGTATCATTGGTAGTACCAAGGGTAAGAACTGGGTGTATCGAATATTCAAAGAATTTTTCAAATCGGACCGGACCGGAGTAGTTTCTAAGATCATTGCGTTTAACTAAACTGGAGAACTGGTTTTTTTTTATGTTTTTAATCGTAACTTAGAAAGTGTGAGTCGTAAATATAAATAAAATAGATTTTGAAATGTTGAAAAAAAGCCCTTTCATTTGATACCACACTTGATGTAATAGTCTCAGTTTAAAATTTCGGCCGCCATTTTCTTAAATTAAAATGTCGATAGTTTCAAAGTTAAGTTATATGTGACAAACGGACAGAGCGAGACCTTAGAGAGGATTCCTCTTTTGTACCTTTTTTCCCTTAAAAGAAGAGTGACATGTAACTCTGTTTTCCCCTTCAAGGAAAAAGACGTGACGAGTATTTTACAAAATAAAATTTTAAAGTTATAACACAATCCTCAACCATTTTACAATGTTTGCTATAAAATCTTGTGAGGTCGACCCCGTGTCTGATGCCACGTGCATCTGAAACAGACAAGCCAATATGGCGCCTGTCACTTGTCACTTACAAACCACCCATTGTACTGAACAGACGTCACTATTGCAGTCTACCATTTTAAAACATCTCTGCATCTTATCTCTATAGAATAAAGTCTAATATTGCACAGCACTAGAATTTTATACTATGAATATTATGTTGTGATAAAAGAGGTTTTAGTTACGTTTTAAAGAATCTAAGAGTTTTAAATAAGGATTGAAATACTTTGTGTTTGAAACTGTACGTCAGCAAGGTTATGTAATGTTACTCGGATAGTATTTCAGACGATGGAGAAGAATATATTTATATATCATTTATTCCTATATGTCTTTATAATATACTAGAAGTTGCGCGGGGCTTCGCTCCCGTCGCTTTTGTTTGGCCACTGCTCTGCTCCTATTGGCTGTAGCGTAATGTTATATAGCCTATAACCTTCCTCGATAAATGGGCTATCCAACACTAAAAGAATTTTTCAAATCGGACATGTACTTCTTGAGATCCTAGCGTTTTAATATAATAGTATACTATAGTATGGATAAGTATATTATAAGTATGGATATAAGATTTGATGATTAACCAGTGAATTTTTGAGTGGATTCAGTCCTCGTTATTTTGACTTCGTATCAAAGAAAAGTTGAAAACTTTAAGGTACGAACACAATAGTTAACTTTTTCATTGTGTGTGACCACCTTTAAGACTCCACTTTTGTTTAAAGGTAAATCTTGCTGCAGACATGGAGGTTGATCTGTAAAACATTTTGTTTTTGCTTACTGCCTCATAGCAAAGAGGTTGTGAGTTTATCAGGTATACTGCTGGGCATAGATTTCCTCCAAAGAATGGAGGGAATTTAGACTAATATACCACACTGGCCAGATGAATTGGTATAGGGATTGTTTCGAATTTTCCTTTTCTCGCAGTGGTCTCGTCTGCATAACTTCTTTAGTCGCCTTTTATGACACACACGGTTAAAAATGGTGTAGTGACATTATGTATTTTTAATCCATCACTACACGCACACACAAAGCCAGACAGACAGCACCGTATTATTTTTTAATTTCACGCCTAATCTAATCATAGGTTATTGTCAAACAAACCAAGCTGCCAAAGCCGAAGCAAAACATAATTAACAATAGTACCTAGTAGCTTATTACGTAGCTTTTCATATAATAAGCACAGATACAGTGGTCAATAGAAGCGAGCTTCGTATCGAGGTAAGCAGGTTACTAGGTCCCCGGCAAATGCGTCAGTGCTGCCATCTATATTCACACAATGACGCATTTCCTTTACTGTGCCTCACAGGAAATTGTAAAAGTCATTCATACAACTACTTTTTATGTAACTATGCCTTGCTTTGTTAGAAATATAGACGTATTGATTTTATAAGTTAGTGTTAGATAAATTATACTGTAGTGGTGTTTTATGGTTTTTATTCACTTCTTGAGAGGATATCACAGTCATGTATGTTTTGGGTCTTTCCCCTTTGGGACCACGACACTTTGGGACTACGGTGTCAATCGCGGAACGGCCTTTTTTGAATTGGCTGTTTCACACCATGACCAAACCGTGGTCCCTTTGGTCTTAGTGTGAAACAGCCAATTCAAAAAAGGCCGTTCCGCGATTGACAACGTAGTCCCAAAGGGTCGTGGTCCCAAAGGGGAAAGACCCGTTTTGGTTACCTATCTATCATCATTACAACCCATAAATTAATGTCTCACTGCTAGTCACGGGTCTCCTCCAAATATTTTGGGGGGAATTTAGCTTAATATACACGCTGGCTAGACGGGTTGATATAGGGTTTTGTTTCGAATTTTCCTTATCTCGCAGTGCTCTTATTGCTTGAGGTTAGTTTAGTCGCCTTGTACGACAGCCACGGGTTGAAATGTGGTATTGACTTTGGACTTTGTGGTATTCTTTGTCGCGTCGCTACATGGACTACTGTCTACTAAATGTGGTAATGACATAATATATTATGTCACTACCCCATTTCAACCCGTGGGTGTCGAAAAAGGCGACTAAGGGAAAACCCTTAAACAGACAAAAGCACTGTGAGAAAAATCCCCGTCTAGCCAGCGTGGTATAGTAGGCTAAATTCCTTCCACAATTCTTTGGAGGAGACATGTGCCTAACAGTGTGACGTTTATGAGTTTTAATAATGATATTGAGGATAAGGAACGTATTAGTATACCTACCTTATTCCTATAGGTATAGGGTCTAAATAGTAACAGTAAATATCTTGACATTCACGTTGACTGGGTGGTTAATTGTTCGTAACAACACGTCCACCTACGAACTGATTAAATTAATGATAAACAATTCAAGCACTGAGTACCTAGAGAATTACTACAACAAAGGCATAAAATCAGATATTAGACATTATCTATTTTGTATCAAAAGAAATAAAGTTGAAAATTGTGTGTAAGTTTTGAAATCTTACGACGTATCTTTTAAGAGTATGAATTATACTAGTTGAACTATTACATGATGGGTTGTTGTCAAGTGGTTTGATTAATGGAAACAAAATGATATTGATTGCTTCGTCGGTGTAATGGTCATAATATGCGACAGCTAAACACAAGACTTTGGGTTCGATTACTAGACAATTATTTGTAATAATTAAAAAAATAACAAGACAGTAAAATATAAGCCCAATATGATTTTTGCCAGACCCGGGTATCGAACCCGATACCTCTCACTTTGTATACACTCTCGCTATATGGGACATAAGGTAGCTGGTAAAATTTGAGTGAGAAGCACCTCCACCTCCCCCCTCAGACGAGACATGACGCTATATGTGTTTTTGCAAAGGTATAATATTAAACATAGAGAAACAAAACCGTAGACGAACACTTGTATTTAAATAAACGATTAACTAAATTACAAATCACAAGAATCGTGATTTGTGTGCAACTGATTAATTCCCTTCGAATGCCATTTAGTTGTGCGTGGGCAACGCGCATGCGCAGCTCAAAGTACGAGTCATACATTCTCATAAAGGTGCTTACAAACTTGAGCATTCACAGTAATCAGCTTTCTTGCAAATGTTATATTCATCATCATCATCATCAACTCAGCCTATTGCAGTCCACTGCTGGACATAGGCCCCTCTAAACCTTAAAACAATTAACCAGACAAAAGCACTGTGTGAAAAAAAATCGAAACAAAATCTATACCAATCCATCTGGCCAGCGGGGTATAGTAGGGTAAATTCCCTCCACATTCTTTGGAGGAGACCCGTGCCCAGCAGTGGGACGTTTATGGGTTAAAAATAATGATGATGATGATAAACTCGGTATTCCTTGCAGCAGTTAAACTCAAGCCCGCTACGAACAATAATAGCAATCGAAAAAGAATAACATTTTTACAATCAACTTATATCTCACGGTTGAGAATGGATATCCTATTATCTATACAAAAATTGCTTTGATTAAAGATCTAATCGAAACATTACAGCTCTAAAATAAGACCTAATAATGGACTACAGTATGGGGTTCTTCAAAAAAGGAGTGAATAGGTTTCTTAAGGGTCGGCAACGCGTTCGTGATGCCCTTGGTGTTGCAGGCGCCTATAGGCTACGGTAACCGCTTACCATCAGGCGGACCGTACGTCTGTTTGCCACCGTCGCGTAGTGGTATAAAAAAAAAAAATTGCACACTATATCTTGCTGTTATTGCTCTATAATGACCACTGTCACTGTTGTTTTCCGAATAAAATAAAATAAAATAAAAACAAAATATCGATAACACTGAACCCATACAAAGTTATTCAAAAGAAAAACTTTGCCACAATAACTGGTGTATTACCAACAAAACTCCCACTTACTTTTACAACCAAAAACTTGACAGCAAACACTTTAACAAACATAAAAACAACACAATTTTCCAACGCACGTTTGACGCAAGAAAGCGCGGGAAGACGGCCGTCATATTGATATCCATTGTTAGAGAATCTCTTTGCGTTCAATCGACGAGAAAAAAAGTTTTACGATGTTATTGCTATTTCAACTTTTACGTATTTGTTCGAGTTTTTATCTTAACTTTGTATGATTGTCTCGCTAAGATTTGTGTGATTCAGATAAAGGGTGCGAGATCAAAATAATACACGTTATTTTTTTTTGTTAGTCTTTTGTTACGATTTGAGCTGACCAGTAGCAAATGTTAGTATCTATTTTGTTTTTAATAATAAACTTTTGCGAATCAAATCAGAG
Organism: Laspeyria flexula; assembly: GCA_905147015.1. Taxonomy (NCBI): domain Eukaryota; kingdom Metazoa; phylum Arthropoda; class Insecta; order Lepidoptera; family Erebidae; genus Laspeyria; species Laspeyria flexula. The sequence continues at coordinate 3,241,590 of LR989974.1, forward strand.
AGGCGAGACAAAAAAAGGAGAATTAAGTAATAAGTAATTATTATAGAGTAGGACGTCCTCCAGCTAGATAGTCCGACGATCTAAAAGAGGTCGCTGGGTCTGACTGGATGCTATGGCGCGTGTTAGGAGCGGCCTATGTCCAGCAGTGGACTGCAAGGCTGAAATGATGATAGTGATGATGAATCAAATCAAAATAGAACATGTCTTTAAATTTTAGGTTATTTGTTGAAATAGTTTTAGCTGCCTTATCAACTTATATAAATGAAGAAATATTAAATAAATAAATAAATTACTCCACATTATTCGGAGGAGATCCGTGTCCAGCAATGGGACGTTTATGGGTTAAAATGATGATGCTGCGAAAGAAAACATTGGACTAACTAGATCAATATCATCATGATTTTTTTTTTGTTTAATAATGGTCTGAATTTTCTGAATTTTTTAACATGTTCAGTGTGGTAATCCAAAATAGTACCACAGTTACAAAAATATCTATTTAATCGGTATTTTATCGGTAAAAGTATTGACGTAAACGTCAAGAGTGAGTTACACTCATGACGTCACATAATGTTAAAATTATATTCATCTATATCACATCTGTTTTTTACGGGATCGTCATTTTTTGGGCGTAAATGTAAGCTTATCGCGTTTAAGAATTATGAGCTTATAAAGTGTATAGATTCAATTCGGTTCCTATTTTACTTCGAGTAGATTTTTTTTCCTTAAAAAGACTTTGCTCCCTATGGATCCGTGAATGAATATTGGATGAAAAATTATTATGTATATTGCAGTATTGACTTAATTCAAAGTGTCGGATAATTTTAAGCCCACAAACATCAACACAATGTTTTAAATGAAAATTTTATATTGGTTTCTCATATAAAATTATTCTGTGTAGAAAAAAACTTAAATAATATGAATATCTACTATTTAAAACTATACCTATTAAAATTCATGTGGATTCGATAGACCTTAAAAAAATTTACCTTAAAAGGTACCTTATTCGCTCTCCATTTCAGTTTTTAGACTACTAAAAGTACCAAATAAAAGCCTACACACAAGACACAAGTTGTGTATGTAGTACATAGTTGAGTTGAACGAACTACGTCACGACAGAATTATGATAAAGCACTTGTATTGACCTCACAACTTCTCCTGAATACAAACGATGTTATAGACAAAACCATTTGAATAAATGAGCACTACATTTTTGGTGAAATACCACAGAAGTCGGTATAGACAATAGTTGGAGGCTTTTTGTCTAAGTGGAGTGAATGTAGAGAATATCATACTAATATTATAAGTGCGAAAGTTGGCATGGATGGATGGATAAATGGATGTTTGCATGGATGTTTGTTGCTCAATAAAAAAAAGCCTTGAGCACAGAGACATGTGATGCACTGCTAAATGCATTTTTTTCTGTATTTTTTTTATGTGTGTGTGAAAAACTTACTACTTCTTTCTTTCAATCCGGCAATAACAGCTGAAAATTGGCAGAAATAGATGTATAGTATGAAATAGTTTTTCATACACACTACGTGGGCAGGGCCGCGGGTCAACTCAAGTGATATTATATTTTTATTTATTTATTACATTAGGAGAGGATAGCTCTCTTTAAAGCTCGTTTGAAGAAGTACATAATAATAATAATGTTTGGACATTCACACACAGCGCCATCTAGTACCAAACTAAGGTAATACTTGTAATATGGATACTAGATAACTGATATAAAACTTAAATAACTTTTTTTTTGTAAATACATACATATTATGGATAAATCACACCCAGAAATAAATAATTGTGCTCATTACACAAAGATTTGTCCTGGGTGGGAATCGAACCCACGACCTCTGTCGCAGCAGTCAGGGTAACTAACCACTAAGCCACGGAGGCTTCTAAACATGTTACGTTAAATTCGAGTTAAATATTAACACGTCACAAGTACTGCCGTGCTAAACAAGAATGAAATAATTACATAGTACAAGTCTTGCAAAAACGGTATCTAAGATTGATGATTTTAGACACATTTTTCTTTAAGCTTATGCATGCAGTAGAACTATTCTTCATTAGTAGGGCAGAGTAGTAGTCAGTAGAATTATCCCGCCATATCTCATAAATTGGGTCGGTTTATAAATACTCCTGTCAATTCCTCCGCCATATTGATATATGACTAACAAAACTATTTTAGTTACTTCTATATTTGTATCTCTAAGAAATTTCTTTCAGATTACCGGATGTTGGTAATATTGAAAAACTTGTGGTCGTAATTCACCAGAGATGGGAGGATAAGCTGGAATGATCCAAATATTGGTAATTTATATAAATACTTGCTAGAATTTTCCTATCGCTTTGATTTCTTGGAACTTATAAAAGAACTTACTGGAACTTATATTAGTAGAATTGATACTTAAAAAGGGGTATTGGTATAGAAATTTCTTGGTAAGATTAAATGATAGGGGGATTAACCTAAAAGATATTGCAGCATTGACAACTTAAAGCTGGCTGAATGCTAAATAAACATGATCTTAGAATGAGATAAAAAATAACGCTGTGAGATTTCTATTATTATTAAATATATTTACTTTACTGGCCTGTTGGTCTAGTGGTTAGTGACCCTGACTGCTAAGCCGGAGGTCGTAGGTTCGATCCCCACCCAGGAAAAATCTTTGTGTGATGAGCATAAAGGTTTGTTCTGTGTCTGGGTGTAATTTATCTATAATATGTACGTATTTATAAAAAAAATGTATTTAAGTAGTATATCAGTAATGTAATTGCTAAATTTAGGACTAGATGGCGGTGTGTGAATGTGGTAGAATATAATATATTTCTATTGTAACAATATATTGTTTAAGAGACCGGCGTGATAAACACGCGGTCCGAGTTCGATTCCACCAGCAGTAGGTACCAATGTGGATTTCACTTTGTGGAATTTATATGTACTAGTCATGTGATTTACCATCTGCTAACGGTAAAGGAAAACATCGTGAGGAAACCCACATACACTATATGAAATTCTAAGTGCATACCTGATCCACCAACCCGCACCAGGGCCAGCGTGTGTGGATTATGGCCTAATCCCTCTCAGCTCTCTAGATAGAGGAGAGGAGACCCGAGCCCAGCAGTGGGAAATAATGGATGATGATATTGTCTAGAGTAACTTTATTCCTCACTTTTAGGTTGCGTAGTAACAAATTTTAACGGTTTCGCATCAAAACTGCTTTATATAAAATTGGTAGCAATCCAAAAGTTTGAAGTTTATGAGTTGTCGACACAAAGGTACGTTTTGTTTTTTATTTTATAGAAATATTTTATGTAAGCTGTTTGCAGAGTGAATTTTAAGTTAAGTATTTTTTTTTGTTACTACTGTTACTACACAATTAATCTATAATATAGACTGGCCTGTTGGTCTAGTGGTTAGTGACCCTGACTGCAAAGCCGGAGGTCGTGGGTTCGATCCCCACCCAGGACAAATCTTTGTGTGATGAGCATAGAGGTTTGTTCTGTGTCTGGGTGTAATTTATCTATAATATGTATGTATTTACAAAAAAAAAATGTATTTTAGTAGTATATCAGTTGTTTAGTAGCCATAACACAAGCAAATATAATTGCTTACTTTGGGACTAGATGGCGCTGTGTGAATGTGGTAGAATATTATTATTATTATTATTTAGTATATTAGTTCTCTATAACTCTTGTTTTATTTTTGATCTCTAAGCCTATGAATGAAACAAGTGTTGAAGTTGTACATAAAATTATAGGAAGTTTTTATATACATAAGTTAGTAATGTTTTCAAATGTAATAAGGACGACGGAAGGTTATAGGCTATATAACTTCACGCTACAACCAATAGGAGCTGAGCAGTGGCTGATTAAAGAACGACGGAAGCCCGCGCGACTTCCATGTAGTTTTTATTATATAATATATTATAACTAAGCCGTAGCATTATTATTATTATTTATTATAGCCTCTTTATTTCCATAATGATTTAACAAAAAATTCATGAATTGTAAATTTAAAATTAATTATGTGCATGCATTATAAAATAAATAAATTATATTGAACTAAATTGATTATCATTTTTGATTTTTTATAAATATTTCATTTCATTTCATATTTCATTTCATTTCGTTTCGTTCATTTCCTTTTCTTCATTATGGACCCCTCAACGGGTAAAGGCCTCCTCCATCTTTCTCCACATTAGTCTGTCCTTTGCCTTTATAATCCAGTTTTTATCAACATTTCTTATAATTTCATCAAAGCCGTAGCATTATGTTATATAATCTATAGCTTTCCTCAATAAATGGGCTAACCAACACTATAAGATTTTTCAAATCGAACTAGTAGTTCCTGAGATTAGTTGATCAAAACAAACAAACTCTTCATCTGTATAATATTATCAGATATCAAAAACTGCAATACAGTTGACAATATTTTGGAGGATTTCCTCCTCGTAAGCGCGGGATTAACTAGGAAGGAACAAGACTGGATGATTGCCGTGTTAATGAGGAAACGGACGAGTGCCCACGTACTGGTGGTTAGAACTCGACGATTTGCTGCTAACGCTCGCACTCTTGTCTAAACTTCAAGTCAGCTTGAATCTTGCTTCGTAGGTTTAAGTATATCTTATATACAATGTTATTCTTTGTTTATACTAAAGCAGCAACACCCTAAAAGTCTTTTTATTTGTAGAATCTGAATAAAATATCTAAATTTAAAAAGAATTAAACCTCACAAAGTTACAAACATTTTTTATCCTTATTGCTACCGCACGACGGCCGAATATTGCCGAATATCAGTAGTTTATGTAGCTACCTATTTAGTACTTATTTATTTATTTATCACTGCGAGTAGACGGTGCGGCACAAGGCGTTAGGTGGCCATTGATAGACTTCAAATAACGGTGTCCAAGCTTTAAATATCCAGTCACAAATGTTTTTGTATATTTTAATCTAACACTATTATTTAATTCACTTGGATCTTGTTTTAGTAAATAATTCTAATCATCATTTCAACCCGTAAACGTCCCACTACTCCCACTGCTGGGCACGGGTCTCCTTCAAAGATTTTGGAGGGAATTGAGCCTTTTTTATTACTTGGGGAAATGCCTGACGCATACCCCTGTCTTGGGGAAAGAACCGAGGGGTTATGTGGGGCTCGCACCCACTAAAACCCCAAGGTGTTCCTCTCGTCGCGCTCTGCTGTGGTCACGGGAGCGCAGGAACATTCGTCCGCGACAACAGCGACAAGAGAATTTAGCCTACTATAGCCACTTTGGCCAGACGGGATGGTATAAAGTTTGTTTCGAATTTTCCTTTTCTCGCAGTGCTTTAGTCTGTGTAAAGTTTCTCCCTTAGTCGCCTTTTACGAAACCCACGGGTCAAATAGGGTAATGACAATATGTATTCTTAATCTATTAATAAACGGACAATTTTAGTAACAAACCATACAATTTTTTAAATTAAAAGTAAGCATAAATATTAAAGTAGTTAAAATCCCTCTAGTTGCTCATCGCCGAGTGAATATCGGAGTCGCGGCGGCTCGGTCACAATGCCAACGTTTGACATTTATTCAAATGAACAGCTTAACCTTCCTCATCTCGCATATTCAATTAGCCAGCTGAATAATAGATCAATGTACTTCACTGATAGCAAACCTCTGATGCAGATTACCATTATAAACGGCACGACGCCATTTTTATTCATATTACATTATTTTTACGACGAAAGAAATGAATTATGCTATAATTTTTTTTTTTATTATAATAATAATGTTCTTTATTTACATAAAAGTGCGTACATTTTAGTTTTTATATTATATTAGTATAATCTACATTATGTATTTATGACATACTAGCACCTTTTTTTTTTATACCGCGACGGTGGTAAACAGACATAGGTATGGTCCGCCTGATGGTAAGCGGTTACCGTAGCCTATGGGCATCTGCAACACCAGGGGCATCACGAGCGCGTTGCCGACCCTTAAGAAACCTATTCACTCCTTTTTTAAAGAGCCCCATACTGTAGTCCCTTGGGAAAACCGCGTTAGGGAGTTCATTCCACAACCTGATAGTTCTTGGGAGGAGATTCTTCTGGAACCGCGCTGTACGAGACCATTAAACTAGGCCTAGCCTGTATCTTAGATGCTAGCCTCTTCCTACCATATCATAACACTACTTAGTGAACAAAAAAGGACTTCAACTAACCTACATACTAATATTATAAAGCTGTTGAGTTTGTTTGTTTGAACGCTAGGATCTCAGGAACTACTAGTACGATTTTTTTTTTTTTTTTTTCTTTTAAAAAAGACAACGCCCGCACTAGGGAACAAGCCCTGTGTCGCGGGGAGCTTTACAAACATGCAACTAACGGACACAAAGTACACCCAGACTCGAAACAAATATCTATGAGTTACACAAATATTTGTCTCGTGTGGGAATCGAACCCACGTCACCCAGCACGACGATGTAGTGGCGAGGCGACCACCTTAACCACTGCGCCACGGTGACAGTCATATTTTGAAAAATACTTTTAGTGTTGGATAGCCCATTTATCGAGGAAGGTTAATTAACATCACGCTACCACCAATAGGAGCTGAGCAGTGGCCAAATAAAAAAACGACGGAAGCGCCCCACGCGACATCTAGTAATTATTTAATTCTGTTTTCAAAGCTGTGTACTTCTAATTAAATTAATTAATGGGTTCACTCGTTAAAATAGCATTCAAATATTTCATGAAGAATGTATAAAATAGAAAATATGTAGTTAGCATGTACATCGCGTTATACTAAGTACTGACCTAATTCTGACTTACGCTAACGATCTTACTACAACACTGTTTACAGATAAATCTATATTTAGTTCACGAAGATTGAAGCTGCTAAAAATATGTTTGGATATTTCTAGAACAGAAAAAATTAGAGTATTTTTTTTGGCTAACCGTGAAGCGACGGATTAAGAATACATAATGTCACTACCTCATCTCAATCCGTGGGTGTCGTAAAAGGTGACTAAGGGGGAAACCTTAAGCAGACAAGAGCACTGCGAGAAAAGGAAAATTTGAAACAAACCCTATACCAACCCATCTGGCCAGCGTGGTATAGTAGACTAAATTCCCTCCATATTCTTTGGAGGAGACCCGTGCCCAGCAGTGGTATGTTTATGGGTTGAAATGATGATTTTGTTTTTGAAAAATCGCCAAAGGTATAATATATAAAGGTAGGTAAGGTATAAAGGTAGTATAATACATACATTTATGGCGAAATGTGGGTGAGATATATCACACCCACATTTCGCCAGCTATGTTGGGTGTGGCGAGCCTATTGTTATCAACCGGGAACATTTATTTACCAAACTTCGGGAAATCTAAATACTGGAATTTTCTGATCGAAAAACTCAATACCATTTTCACCCGACCCGGGAATCGAACCCGGGACCTCTTGGACAGCAGTAGTATACACTTCTCGCTGTGCCACCGAGGCAGTTAGTATAATAGCATCATCATAATTATAAGTTCAACGACGTCCACTTTTCTACATAGGCCTCACCTAATTACCGCCATGGCGAGCATAAATAATAATAATAATGATAATATATTATAATGGCATACAAATGCGTATATATATAAACAAGACAAGCGACTTTGCAAAATATGTATAGGTGTGTGTAAAATTTAGACGAACCAGACAATATTTCGAAAAACAGGGCCATATTAATCAAATGAAACAATTTGTGTCTAAGAAATAAAGAGGAAGCCTTCTGAAATAAAATAAAAACGGGAAAAAAATTATGTTTGTTGTATGCCCCTTAAATATTTATTTTATTCTGATTTAAGTATTTGTTGTTATAGCGGCAACAGAAATACATCATCATCTGTGAAAATTACAACTGTCTAACTATAACGGTTTATGAGATACAGCCTGGTGATGGTGACAGACGGACGGACAGCGGAGTCTTAGTAATAGGGTCCCGTTTTACCCTTTAGTAAAACCTTCAAGGGCGGACCGTGAGTTTGTGGGGCCCTGGGTTGATTCGGGGACCCCTAGAGGGCCTGTCTATATTATCAATTAACTGCCCTAAAAAAACCGGCTAAGTGTAAAGTATATATAATTAAAAAAATAAAAAAATTAAATAAATATTTTATAAACTTAACCATAGGTATGATTTATTTAAATTCACAATGTTTTCTATTAGGACTGGGGGCTCTTATATCTGGGGGACTCGGGCTGGAGCCCCTAAAGCCCCTACATAGATCCGCCCCCAAACCCTAAAAAGTAAGTTCATAAAGTTACGCTTTGGTCGCTTATACGATAATGCCTGTCACCGTGGCGCAGTGGTTAAAGTGGTCGCTTCGCCACTACATGCGCCGTGTTGGGTGACGTGGGTTCGATTCCCACACGAGACAAATATTTGTGTGATTCATAGATATTTGTTTCTAGTCTGGGTGTACTTTGTGTCCGTTAGTTTCATGTTTGTGAAGCTCCCCGCGACACAGGACTTGTTCCCTAGTGCGGGCGTTGTCTTTTTAAAGAAAAAAAATAAAAAATTTAATCACCATCAATCGTACAACTCAATAAAGAGGTAGGACGCAAATCGGCATTTTATTGATTTTTATGACGTCAATAGATAATTTAATGGGTATTACTCAATTCAAGGTCTTTGATTTTGGTTAACAACTAACAACTGCAGTTGATTCATACAACCACCTACTTATTTTATAAACGATTTAGAAAACACTAAACTTAAATATTTGAATGGGATTACTCATCACAGATTGACCTCACAGCGAGCGACCAAAGCGTGGCTTTGACTGGCCTGTTGGTCTAGTGGTTAGTGACCCTGACTGCTAAACTGGTCGTGGGTTCGATCCCCACCCAGGACAAATCTTTGTGTGATGAGCATAATTGTTTTTTCTGTGTCTGGGTGTAATTTATCTATAATATGTATGTATTTACAAAAAAAAATGTATTTGAGTAGTATATCAGTTGTTTAGTACCCATAACACAAGCTAATATAATTGCTTAATTTGGGACTTGATGGCGCTGTGTAAATGTGGTAGGATATTATTATTATTATTATCACAGCTGTTTATATAGGCATCTGTTATATTTAGTCACGTGATATTACTGTAATTCTTTGTTACAATTTTTCAACTCTATCCCCAGAAACATTAAGTGTTTTTTTATAACAAGTAAATATAATTAAACAAATTTAATAACCCGACTGCAAAAAATCAACAGAGAGCAACACACTAAAAAGAGCGTAAAATTATTTTGATATTATTATATTTGATTAAATTTAAATACATAACATATATATTGTAATTTCCATTTGATTCCCTTTATTTTGATACTCTACTCGATAAGTTTGGTTAAAAAAATAATAGAACTACTTACAATTTGGAACCATTCAATTATTTGTAATCTCTTTTTGAATATATGTTATAAATCCTTTTGATTCTCTTTATTTTGATAACCAACTCGATAGGATTGGCTAAAAAAAAATAGAACTTCATACAATTTGGCGTCAAAAGCCCGCCGTTTAAGTCTTTTTATTCTTAAAACCTATCTAAGGACACTTGGGTTTTTTAGACGAATCTAACGATACCCTAATTGTCAAAATCCATCCAGCCATTTGGAAGATTCGTGGGAATAAAGAAATTTACAAACATACAAGATACGCGCGAAAAACAATACCCGTCCTGACAGTCGGATAAAAAAACGTCTGCGTCAACATGAAAAACGAAGTTATCAATCCTAAATCCGTCAGAACCAATTGATTGGAATCTTTTATTCATCGTGGTACATTGTGGGCTTTGTGGCTACCTGTTGTACTAGTGAGACCGTTACTATGTCATTGTTGGAGGTGGCCTCGAGCAATAACGACGCGCCAGGCGCTAGGCACCCTCATACGTTGTCCTCCACCAAAAAACTGGTTCTAACGAGAACTGGATGCTGCACTAAATATGCATACATTTCTGCTAGCTATAGATTTTCTGAGAAATATTTTAGACGTTGTTTTATAAAATATATTGTGTTCAACGTGTTTAATATAACTATGCAACAAAAAGAACGAATTCAGACTCGATAATCCAGTGAACAGGACTTAAAAATGTGAGTGAATTCTACGAACGTTAAGAAATACTAAGTGCATTTTCGCCTCAAGCTGTACACAAAGAAATTGGCGCTACATAAAGCTCCGCTCGCTACGAATCCCTAGACGATGTTTAAATCTACCGAACGAAAGAATATAACGAGCGATCACTGATAAATCGATATAACCACAACACTAACTAAAATTATAACAAACTATAGTTTTTCACGCAAAACCATTATTTATGAAGTACACCGCACAGGAGTCCTATACAAACTTGTGTAGCTACAAACAGTTTCTAACGCCCTTAAGGACAGATAAGACTGTCGTAATCGATTCGCAGAAAACTTAATACTGCAGTAACGAGACGCGATGAAATAAGGCCATAAAGCTTCGAAACATTCCACAGCACTTCTGAAATTGATTAAATAGTGCATTTTTCCAGTTTTCCAGTGGCGGAAGCTAGGCGCGGTCAGGGGGAGGGCGGCGCGAGGGGCCCGCGGGGCAACATGGCGCCGGCATTACGTCACTTTCACAGTCGTACGTTTTGAAATTAGATCAGTATAGTGCACGCCACCCGCCGAGCGCCCGTGTATACACGCACGCAGGCGCGTCGGAAACGCGTTTTGGACGTACCGTTTAGTGCTTTTTCAGTTATGTGTACAATTTTTTGTTATTTTTTTTTATCCGTTGCATTTTTTTTTGCGGAAGGAACCAGGATCGAAATGTAAGTTTTTTTTTGTAGTAGTGTGATCGATTAGAAGCTTTGAGCTTTTTGCGGCCGGCGAGCGGGAAGTTTTCGTTTGGATTTTTTTATTCGAGCATCGAATTTCGGTGATATCGAGTTCGGGGTTTTTTATTCGCTATAGTATGTAAATGATATGGTTGTATTTGACGCAATAAATGTCACCGTGGCGCCTGCTCAAGATTTATTGAGTTGCACTTTTTACGTTCCCATCAAACATTTTTTATATTCGCTCTTAGATTTTATATTGTACCTATATTGTATACCCTCGTTAAGTTCAATCACAACTTATTTCTTACTTGGGTATCAATATTGCTTGTAGTAGGTAGCTTTTATTGATTTTAGTTAATGTCAAAATATATTTGACGAAAACTGATCTCATTTTGAAAATTAAAAAGGAGTTTTGAATTTCAAAAATAGATTTAGTAAGATTACCTAATTACTACCAAAAGCTGTTTTATGTAATTTAGATTTAGATATTTTTATTGATTTAAAAAATAAAATAAAAATATTTGAAAATCATTTTTTGTCTAGGTACTAATAAAAATTTAAAAAGGAATGAAAAGTTCTATTCAACCTTTACATAAAAGAAAACTTTTACTCAATTATCTGATTAGAATAGAAAATTCTAAATTTCAAATTTAAAAATTCCCTCTCAACTTTTCCAGTATTATTTGAATACCCTAAAGAAAAAGCGGAACATATTTATGAACAAGCTGAATGGGAGAATTTCGTATTCTGAAAATTGTGGCAAATTACTTGAGCCGCCAGCGGTATTTGTCATAGCAAGAAGAGAAGACAGGCCCGCACACTTTTATTTTGTAGCGATTTCATTTGACAGATGCTACGATTTCATCCCATTGTTGCGTTTCTTTAGTGTTAAGAAAACCTATTATTCGGGCTTCTTGGATTGTAAAACCACTTCGTCGTACCTTAAGTGGATTTATTTTTAATCTGCTTAGTAAGCTTATCTTTTTTTGATTTTATGAAACAAATATCTTATTTTTATTACCTTACTCACGCATTATATTTTTATCAGAATCACACACAGCAAACAAGATATTTATTTGACATTCATAATCAAACTTTACGCATAAGAATCCCGTAACTTCCGAAAATTAAATTTCAAAATTGGAAATTGAAATCGAATTTCAACCGTCATTTATCATCAATGTACACGTCTGGAACGCATTTTGAATTGAATAAAGAACAACAGAAGAGCGGTCGACGAGGTCATAGCACGTCCAGATTAAGTTGGCCTCTGCCGTGTGGTATACGCGTCTGGCTTTTGATTGTTAGTGGGAGGTGGGGTGGACCAAGTAGCGCTGGTGGGTGATACAACGTTGGTCATTGTGGGTGTTCAAGCGACCTACATAGTTTAATTATTGCTGGGATGCGACCAGCAGGCGCCGTAGAGGCCTCAAAGTGGGCGAGTGGTACTATCGAGTTGAATAAGCGTACGATCTAATCACTTTTAGTTTAAGGCTATTGTCCTAGAACTATAAACTATAAACTGCTGAAATATAATTTTCATTAATCACTTATCTTTACTATAAGGAAGGAGAGATTAAGATGGCTTAATTTGAAACTGAAATTGAAACATGCTTTCATAATGGGAATGAAAATAAAATAGTATACAAGAACTCAAAAATATTTTATTTCAAAGCGATTGTCCGACGCTTCCCGTGACCGACAGGCTGGCTATTTTCTTGCACAAAGAATAAGCATTGCCATCCAGCGTGGCAATGCTGCCAGTCTGTTGGGCACTTTTCCCACAGACAATGGCAGCGATGCGGAGGAATTTTATGATGCCGTATTTTAATTTGTAATTTCCTCCCCCTTTTTTATTTTAATGATACCTACATTTAGTTAGTTTTTATTTGTAAATATTATTTTTAAATTTAGTTTAAATAATAAGTGTATAATAAATTAAATAATTAGAATGTCATAATAATGTAATAAAATTATCCTTTAAAAATATTTTACGAGTTACTTTATATGTAGATATAGGTATATAGGTGTACAAAATTTGATGTATGTCTGCCCAAAATGTGAAGTGTGGGGTTGTGCAATGATCGAACGGAAGTAAGGGAGCCTGATCCCTTTAGTGTCGATCGTTGGAAGTGACGTGGACACTCGAATACAATGTTCTTATGAATAATTTAATATTATTATTACGTTTTTATGAAAAATTTGTCGATATTTATTTTGGTTTTTGGAAATTATACTAATATTTATGGAAACGCATGGCAAGGATTGAATCTATTACTAAAACTATCGATAGGTATAAACTCTCTAAAGAAACGAACAGAAAGCTCAATCTGCAAATTTGATTCCTAATTTGGACAAAGAAATAAAAAAATATTTACTACTTAATTTGAAAAATACTTAACAACTACGAAAAAAAAACAAAAATTCAAAATGTATTTAAAAAAATAGACACTATTTGAAAAAAACTTAGTTTCAAACATGTAAATAGAAAATTCGAACAAAGAAACATATTTGGAACATTAAAACAAAAGCTAATCGTAGTTGAAACAGTTGCATGACGTGATGACGGGCAAAGAGGTGTGTCGATCGGAATCGTACTCCGATATTAAAGTTAACACGATAATGGGTTTTCGATATTTCAATGAATACCGTTTTGGTGAAATTGCTATAATTATATTAATTTCGATGCAGGCGGAACTGGAATTACACAAAGTGCTCCGGTTATTGTGTGAATGAGTTTCATTGTAGATTAATTGAATTTCTGGAATTTTATGAATGTAGTTTGTTACTTATCTATACTAATATCATAAAACTGTAAAGTTTGTTTGTTTGAACGCTAGGATCTCAGGAAATACAGGTTCGATTTGAAAATAATTTTAGTGTTCGATAGCCCATTTATCGAGGAAGGTTATAGGCTATATAACATCACGCTACTGCCTAGGAGCTGAGCAAATAAAGAACGACGGGATCGAAGCCCCGCGCGACTGCTAGTATACAAATATATGGGCTCGGTCGCTGTTGGAATTTTTGGGGGAAATTCTAACAATATCAAAACAATTGATTGTCTTTTTTCATCAATGGATATCTACAGGCTGATAATAATGATGGACTAATTTAATATAAAGCAATAAGTCCTTGGCTTATTATTTTTGACCACTCTCTGAGTGAACACTTTGACTTATACTTCGATGGCACCTACTTATTTTCTCACTGCATCATCCTAAGGTGGACTGGTAGAGAATGCTTTTTATTATGTATGAAACAGACATTCGACACAAAATTATAGACGTAAAAGAAAAACATTGAGAGCTCTTTATAATGGCCAAATAATTACAATTCATTATTGTTACAGTTTGTAAATTTACGCAACAATGACGCAAACACCATACATTACACGATAAAACAAACGCGACCATCCTTCTGGGGCAGTTCACAACTTTTTTGTGTCTGACAACAAACTAGGTCAACAATTAGCATTAGTCGCCATTTTAGGTGTCTGTGAAGGTGGGGCAAAGTAGGTTAACCATAAACCTCCATGACTTAACGAAGATTTATATAGCTCGGTCTATATTGTAAAACAGAGCTAATTTAGCTCAAGGTTCGCTTGAAAAACTTGTACAAGCTATATAGTTCAATTTTGCTTAACTTGAGCTAAATTAAATGGAACAGTGACAGTTTACTTTGTCTTGTCGACTTGTGTTTGGGGTGTGTTTCATATTACCGATACAATGTCCTTGGATTGATGATCATTTTGTTTTTGTGGATGCTACTGTTTTATGAATTGTTGTTGTACCAGTAGACTGCATTATAATGTTGACTTTAGTTTGTGTAACGTTGAGTCAGCTGACATTAAATCAGTGTGTGTGTGGTAATTTGCAATTTTGGTAGAAAATAGATTTAGCTAATTTTGTGTCAGTATCATTCACAAACGGTCGAACTTTTGGATGTATTCAAAGGACCTACTTGGAACTTCGCGTTCTGTCAAATCTTTGAAAGTGACCATATTGAATTTTTCAACCACAAACCTAAATTTTGACATTTCACAAAGTCCATTTCAATATAGGTGCAGACATCTTTAGAATAATTTTACCAGAATATTATTAAGTTATTGCGTTTTCGTTCTTTTCGATAAAATTAGTATTTCCCAATGAACAAAAAACATATTTTAATTAAATAAATTACTCCAAATTAATGAAACCCTAAATTATACCTCTTTTGAATAAGCTGATCGTAACGGTTGTGTGTTCGGCTGTACGTGCGCCCGCGCCGCCGTGAGTCAGCGCGCGCGTGTCCTGTTTATCTTGCACATCTGCTGCGATACCGGAGTTCACAGCGACCAGACTGCACGCCTCACACTACGAGTACACCTAGTGATAGACTACTAGATGAGTGTAGGGTCCCGTACCTCAAATAGGAGGAATTAATAGGTCTTTAAATGTCCGCACCGAGCTTGTGATATCACTAGTGTTGCAGGCTACGGTAACCGCTTACCATCAGGCACTATGCCACCGTGCGTCGTGGTATATAATAAAAACACTTATAGGATCACTCGCGTGTTTATCTGTCTGTCCGTCTGTGACAGCCAATTTTCTCCATAACTATTGCACCTGAAGTTATTAATGAAAATAGCCGAAAGTTGACCATGTCACTTCCCATAACTCTAAAAAATGGGTCTAAAATTAGAGAAAAAAGAACAGAAAAAGATTTTTATGTTTAGGTAAAGCAAAACCTCTTAGAAGTCTATGATAGTAACTAGTAACATGCAATTTAATAAAATAGCTCACGGAACCCTCTTAACGTAAGTTTATCTCGTCCGGTTTTTGAACTCATAATCTTGTCTATCGCGTGCCTATAAAGGATACCTACACTTTTAAAACGTGGCATTATTTCCCTGAAGGCGTAGACTAAAGAACATATTTTCTTAAGTTTCAATATTCGCTAGGCATACAGTATTTTATCTGGCAAGCGTATAGGCGTAGGTCCCGTAGGTCCGTAGGTCAAAACTGGTGACCACAACGACCTTCAAAAGACCAACAAAGAAGAGACAATAATATAATGATCTACTTAAACAAATTTATTAACCTTTAATGTATTGCTGTTACTGGTCAATCGGTAAATATAAAATACTCATATTTTAGATCCCATGTAATTTCGAGGGAGCAAAATTTTCAGACTAATTTATAGAATTATCGACTTTAGTGGTTGTGGCCACTGCAGAGAGCCTATGAATCTTGATATCGACCTATCGATAAAGTCGATATTATCGCTGTCCAATGTTTGAAAGTGACAGCTGCCATATTTAAATTTTTAAAAAGAATATGACATTTAGAATTCTGTGTGTTGATTCATAGTGGGCGTACTAAACAGAAGATTGTGGTATCGATTCGGTAGATATCATATTTTAGTGGACTACAAATACTTTTTTTTTTTGAGCGTATTCTTTGTTTGTAAATTATGTATTTGTAAAATACTCCACAATATAGGCATTGGGACTGTGTGGGCATAATTTTTTTAGGGATAAGAGGTCACTGGCACATTGAGAGTTCACATACATTCAAACCGTTTATGGAAAGTTAATAATTAATTTAATTATAAGTTAGATTACAAATTGACCACATATGGCAAGAAAAATGTCAAATTATTCGATTAATCGATTAGTTCCGATTTAATCGGCGAGTAGTCGATAATAAAATCGATGCCTAGTCGATTTAAAATTAGTTTTGGAACAAATTCACTTCATCGTGATGGTATTTGAAAGTGTTGCAGTGTTAAAAATAACTGAGGGTCCAATCCTAACATGGAGGTCCAATAGATCGTATTTGTAGATGAGCTCGAATCTTGAGGGTCCAACGGGTACGCAGCCAAGTTATTTAACTAAAGACCTAAACATCAATATAGCAGTGTCAGCTAAAAATAAACTGGAATACCATCATTACCCAAAAAACAGCAATCAAGAACAAAATGGCTTCTAACTAAGGCAACAACTAGAGCTAATCAAGTGACATTGTAATCATGCACTTATACGGGCTCGCTCAATACTTCACTATGAGGGGGTGGGGGGAAGGGGGTGGGCTCTTATCACTCAGCTGATAATCAGGCCCCTAAACCAGACACTTCATAAATGTGTTGACGCAATGGTAGGGTGGACTTGCTGAAGGAAGGACTTTCCTGATTTGTTGCTAAGGATTTTTGGCTTTCTCTTTTGATTTATTTTTTATCTAAATGATAAAATTCCAATTAAATAGAGAGATTAGTTATATATTTTTACTAACAAACATAAAAAAATCTATTCGTCAACGTAAGCCTAAACCAACTTGAAAACAGTCTCTGTTCTGTTTACAAGCAAATATTACTAAAACCATGTCAAATACACTATAAAAGAAAAAAAATCATAACGTTACGCCTTTTGTCTCTTAGGGGGTAGGCAAAAATGCATCACACTCACGCTTCATCAAGACCCAGAGAAATATACGGTGTATTAGCCAAAAAAAATATTAAATTATAATTTAATATTTTTTTTGGCTATATACCTGTTATATAATAATTATTATATAACGGGTCTACGTCACGTATTATATTTAAGGAATAGTAAATACCTTATTTATTTGCCCGACGTTTCGATAGAATTACACCGACCGTGGTCACGGGCTGACTGGAGCGGCGGCCGAGCGTCGTTCCTCATGCGTGCGGGTTTCTGCTACTACCCTCACTTTGGTTATTAATATTCATAGTTTTAGAATTGTCGGTACTTCGACACACTACACTAATAACGTCTACACATGGTCCTACTTTGTCATATCGATCTCAAAATTATTCAGCATAATATATAGCCATGTCCCAAAATATTCGCTAAATATGGTGCCAATAAAAAGCTGTAATTTTATACCGTCCGCTGTAAGAGCGACTGATTGCTGTTCAAGCCATACATACATGTACATACATACATATACATACATAGGTATAATGAGCATTATGTATAGTGATATTGTATTGATTTATTGCACGCCCGTGTTCGACGTACGAATATTTCTGCCATCGTAATTTTCCATTTAGTTTTAAAATGCAAAACAGATTGCATTAGACGTGACATTACATAATTCTGTTGTTTTGTCCCTCTCTAACTAAGTACATTAGAAAAAGACCTGCTGTTTCATGACAAATGATAATAGTCTCAAGGACATTGGCAATTTTAGAAGTACCAAGGTTCTGCCTCAATCGGTGGTTTTTAATTCGATTCCAACCAGCATTACTAATGTGGTTTCACTTGAAAAGTTCTTAAATACTATTCAATTAACTTACTATCTGCTGACGGTGAAGTAAAAACATCGTGAAGTTACCCTTGGAGCAGCTGCTACGTCAGTAATTTCTGACAACAGTACTAGAGTGTATATCGCACCTTCGTTGCAACAAAGGCACAGCAGCTCATTTTTAAATTTTACAGAAGAGGTTTTTTTTTTTTTTTTCGCACTTATATTCCTATTACTGGCTTAACCACAAAAGCACTTGCGCCATCTAGTAGAATTTTGACATAATTTCGCGGATGTTTTTGTTGCCCCAAATAGAGAAATGGTTCAAAGACAATTTGACATACTCAACTTGAGTTGCAGTTTTGGGTACGGGTCTCGTCCTAACATTTTGGAGGGAATTTAGCCTACTATACCACGCTGGCTAAATAGGTTGGTATAGGGTGTTGTTTCGAATTTTCCTTTTCTTGCAGTGCCCTTGTTGCTTTTAGTTAGTCTCTTAGTCGCTTTGTACGACACCCACGGGTTGAAATGGGGTAGTGACACGGACTCACAGACGTCACTTACGTGTTTAATGATTTGTTTTCTAGTTTTACGACATCTTGGAGATGAAAGAAGTGGTGGTATTCGTCATCACCACACAAAAGATCAAAGCGAAGCCAACTTCAAATATGACCTAAATTTATCTTGATAATGCGTTGCATGCGGAGGCAAAGCCGCGGGTAAAAGCTAGTGAAATATCGATCGATTACATAACGTTTGTTGCTTTTGACATTATCATCAAGAGTCAGGCATCTAATACGAGTTGGTAAAACTAATATGTAATACAAAGGAAGACGTTATTAAGAGAATAGCGTAGAACTTTCTCCGATAAACTCGAGTACTTAATATACAGGGTGTCCCGAAACTCAACGTCAAGCGGCTACCGGGCGATGGTATAGGCTGTACCTGTTCTGAGAAAAATATAAAAAAATCCAAGTCATATGGTTCAGTCATAAAATTTAGTTTTTTGAAAATGTTGAAAATCAACAACTCTGTAGACATTTTTAGGTAATGCCATGACATAGTGCCAGATTTTCTAAAGATTTTTTTTTACATAATCCTTATTATGATATACTATATACGCGCTAGTTCGGGAATCAGGGCTAAAACATGTTTGTAAGCACATTTTTGTTACAATAAAGATTTATTATTATATTACTATACTATTGTTGTGTTTCGGGACATCCTGTATATAAATCAGTATATAATAAACAATACTAGAAGACGCGCGGGGTTCCGCTCCCGTCGTTTTTTATTTGGCCACTGCTCAGCTCCTATTCGGCGTAGCTTGATGTTATATAGCCTATTCGATAAATGGGCTATCCAACACTAAAATATTTTTGGAAATCGGTTCAGTAGATCCCGAGATTATCCCCTACAACGTCACAAACCCACAAACTCACAATCTCGTCAAATTCCCTCTTTATAATATTAGTATAGAGATTATTAATACAATACTAGAAGTCGAGCGAGGCGTTGCACCCATCGTTCTTTATTTAGCCACTGCTCAGCTCCTATTCGGCCGTAGCGTGGTGATAAATAAGCCTATTTTACTCAGTGATAATGTAGCTTTCTAACAGCTAAATAATTTTAAAATCGGTCCAGTAGGTTTATTCTTTACATACAAATATTATATTATTATAAATAATTAGTTCTGACCTCAGAGTTTTGACTGGTTGAAAGTTTTGTCTGTAACAGATACATTCAATAACTGGATTAACTGATGATTTTAATTTTAATGGAATGGCCGCTCTAGGTTTACAGAATTCGAATTATATGTAGTTACTAGGTATAAATAACACAGTTTAAAAAAATGTATTTAAGTAGTATATCAGTTGTTTAGTACCCATAACACAAGCAAATATAATTGCTTAATTTGGGACTAGATGGCGCTGTGTGAATGTGGTAGAATATTATTATTATTAGTTTTAAATATTGTATATAACAAAGTGTTTGTGCTGTAAGGATTATCAATAAAGGTGGAAAGGTTATCGATACTAAAATAATAACAAAACTTAATTTCCTGCTCTTAATTAGTAGGTTATATGTACTTTTTAATGAATTACTTTTATACTCAAACCTAATAAAATGTTATTGATAATAAATTGCGCAGGATAATTACAAAAATATTCAAAAAACCATCTACATCAATGTCTGATTCACCACCCATAAGGACAGCGTGTGTGGATTATGGCCTAACTCTCAGCTCTCTAGATAGAATAGACCCCAGCCCAGCAGTATGTCATTAATTACTTGCCGATAATTATGACGAAATGAAAAAATATTTTATTATTATAAAACGGGTCTAGGTCACGTATTATATTATAAGGACTAGTAAATAACTTATTTATTTGCCCGACGTTTCAATCGAATTGCACCGATCGTGGTCACGGGCTGACTGAAATGAAAAAACTCCTTGTATAGTAAAATTAATTATTTGTTCTTATGTTTGTTTACGAAAATAAATTTAAGTATTTAAGCATTATATCAGTTGTCTAGAATCCATATTACAAGCATTACCTGCCTTTTTTGGAGGAGACCCGTGCCCAGCAGTGGGACGTTTATGGGCAAGAAAATGAAAATGAATAGTAAAATACAATATGAAGCGAAGGTAATGTTGTAATTAAAACAAAACCTGTGCGCACAACTCACAACTATCGTCTCACATAGATAACGTTGTATACACAAGATATTCTGAACAAAAATCAACATATTTTCATTAAGATAATGGCCGCACTGCTCGTAGTTGCTCCAGTGCCGGATCAACCTTATAGCAAGAGTAGCAAATGCTATGGGCCCCGCGCATAAGGGGCCCACACAACCAACACACAAGTAAGCGTGAAAAATTTGAACTTATATTCCTCTGGCCACAAAACGAGTAACTGAAAAATTTCCCGATCCCATGATATTATTATATTATTCCAATGTTTATTTTGCTGAGTCATAATTTTATTTTATTTTTCGCAAATCGAAATATTATTTCTTAAAAAAATTAAGTCATAGTGCGATGCAATGAAGGTTCTTGCATAGTGTAATCTACATTTGCGCGAGTTTATTTGTTCATAACTGTTTTGTTTTATGTATTATCTTAATCTTAAGAACTTGATGAAAAATAAGGGCCTCTTGATTTCTATCAAGAGACAGCGCGCCGCTCTGACTTAATCCGGCACTGAATTGCTAGTGTTATATTGTTCTTTTGTAGTGCAAATGTACATGTTTATTCTATTAGACGGTATATTGTTGTTGGTTATGTTAGTATGTATTGGTGTTTAGAAAATGGGAAAATTATTTCCAATCAGTGTTAGTCTGGATCGTGATCACACAAATTTAGAGAAGACAGTTTTTTCCAGCAGTGTAAGATTATTATATTATTCTTATTGGATATTACAATTGGTAGTCTATTGGAACCACAGAACAGAGATTATAAGACCACTATTTTCTTGGAAATAGCGGTCTTATAATCTCTGTTCTAAATTTAATAAAATTAAACACAACCAAGTTTACTGAAGTTGCCTACTGAAGAGAAAAGGGAAATAGGGAGGAAAACTAAAGGGATTTAGAAGAGAAATAGGGTTTTTATGAAAAACTGAACAAAAAACAAAAAAAAATAAAAAATAGTCACTATGTAGCGTAAATTTAATATCAATAATAAAAATGTTTTAATAATTTTTGGACATTTACACAGCGCCATCTAGTCCCAAACTAAGCTAATGCTTGTAATATGGATACTAGACAACTGATATAATACTTAAATAACTTTTTTTTCGTAAATACATACATATTACAGATAGAGAACAAATAATTGTGCTCATCACACAAAGATTAGTCCTGGGTGGGAATCGAACCCAGGACCTCTGTCTCAGAAGTCAGGGTCACTAACTACTGAGCCACGGAGGCTTTCTTAGTTCTTTATTAGTTATAAATTGTACTTCTGGCGATTAAAAAAAACTATGATTAAGCATTCAAATCGTCTATCACTCATCGTCAGATTTATAATCTGCAAAGACATCGGATATAGGTGAACTGGTTCCGTACGAAAACGTAGAAATATACTTACTATGTTACCAATACTTGATACATGCAAAAACAGACCTTTTGCGCTTAAATTAAGTCATAATTTTATTTGACCACAACCTTTTTCTCGGTAACTACCCGTGATATAAAGTGTTCAAACACCATTTACCTTTCCCGAGGGAACCTAAATTATCTTGGAGTCCGCAATGAACTTAATCAAACGAAAATACGAAGAGTAGGAAAGAATATAATAGGTCCTGCGAGAGTTATGAGGATAGCGAGCACACACAAGTAATGGGCCAATGAGGAGGCGCGGAGAGACGAATTGTCAGTTTCGATAGATAGCCTTTTTACTTTTGTGGTACAGAATCATTATTTAGATGGGAAAATTGCTGAGTTTTGAAAGCTCTGGCTAAATATTGCTCGCAATAAGCCTTGTATCGTGGTTACTTTCATCATTCATCATTTCAGCCTACTGCAGTCCACTGCTGGACGTAGGCCTCTCCTAACACGCGCCATAACACTTTGTCTTCCGCCTTCCACGTCCAGTTAGACCCAGCGACCGTTTTTTAGGTCGTCGGACCATCTAGCTGGAGGGCCTCCTACTCTACGCTTGCCGAGTCACGGTTTCCACTCCAGGATACGTTTGCTCCACCGTGCATCAGTCCTTCTGCAGATATGACCAGCCCACTGCCACTTCAACTTCATTATTTACTATGTGGGTTACTTTACAAACATATCGACTGGCCTGTTGGTCTAGTGGTTAGTGACCCTGACTGCTAAGCCGGAGGTCGTGGGTTCGATCCCCACCCAGGACAAAATTTTGTGTGATGAGCATAAAGGTTTGTTCTGTGTCTGGGTGTAATTTATCTATAATATGTATGTAATTACAAAAAAAAAATGTATTTAAGTAGTATACCTATCAGTTGTTTAGTACCCATAACACAAGCAAATATAATTGCTTAATTTGGGACTAGATGGCGCTGTGTGAATGTGGTAGAATATTATATTATATTATTATTATTATATTATATTATTATGTACATATAACGTAATAACTCGGTCGCAAAGCTGGGCATAGAAGACATATTCCAGGTGGCGCTCTCCATATCTGAATTCCAATGGTCAGGTCATCCGGTCTTTAAATTCACTGTCAGAGATGGGAAGCGCTTCCAACTCTGCGCGCGACAGTGAGGGCTGTGCACAGCTCGTCAGTCCATCTATTGGCAGCAGCGATGGTCTGAAACTGTTACCGATATGTGGTCTAGGATAGTGCCATCTATACAACATCATGCTACGGATAATAGGAGCTGAGTGGTTGCCAAAAAAAAGAATGTCGGCACTGAAACCCCGCGTGATTTCTAGTTACATAATAATTTTAAAAGAATAGCGAACCTTTAATTACGGAATGCTAAATAACAAAATATACATAAGGCAAACATTTTTTACATTTCCTCCTGATTACAATATGTAAATGAATCACTAACTAATTCAACAAAAAGACCTAAATATATTCACGTCAAGAATACATAACATTAGTAAAAATAACTCCGAGATTCCGCAAATACTTTCTACTTCCGTTCCCAATCATACACGGCAGTGTGCCAGCCAAGTTCACAGGAGCGTGCCACTAGATTTCATTCATCATTATCACTTCAAGCTATTCGCTTCACTGCTGAATGAGCATCGCAAATGAATGGACGTTTTGTTTGTGACTATTTTTACGTTTTAATGATATGGGTGAACTGAATGAATGAGTTTTTGCGTGCGATGAAACCGCATCCGCACGCACGTTATGCATGACAGTTTTGACCTAACAGGCACAACCGTCATGCAAGCCCTAGCGTGTATGCTGTAAAATTGTTCAGTTATAAGAACAGGAACTTTGTTATGCCTGTCAGCTACGCCTGTTAGGTTAAAACCATCATGCATAACCTAACGTGTGTGCATAATTGCATGCAATGTCAGATTGATTTTTCTATGCTATATTAAATTGATAAATTCATACGTATCTACATGTCATCTAAAAAAACCTTTTATTTTCGTTTCTTTTCAAAAAGAATTAAAAAAATTATCCAAATCATTTTAAGTGATGCTTCGTCATGCATTGGCATTGCATTCTATTTAAATTTAAGACGTAAATTCTCGTGACTGTCTTTAAGGTATTCACCTCAACCTAACAACACCGGCTGTGGTGACAGTCACAAGCTGTCTTCAGTCAAAATATATTTTAATTATACTTAAAAAAAAAAGTTTAAAAAAAATTATCAACTTTCAAGGATTACTAAATTGTTGACTTTGGGGAATATAGCAGATGAAAGAAACTCAAAACCCATAATATACTCGTGGGAACAACCAGCAACCATTACCAAGATTGTGCAATATGTACTCATGAATGAACTAATTCATTACTCACAGTCGTCAGGCGCCATGACGCACAGACTGGTCGACACAAACCGTCATACAACACTATTGTTATTAATAGTTACATAAAAACCTTGTATGGTACCTTGTTGGTTTTAACTTTGAACTTGGCTAGGTTTTTTGTACAAATTTCTCGTCAAATTAGAGCTTGGTTAGGAGAGTCATTAGCGTCTTCAGAATTTTATTTCAGTATGGTTTTTAACCCCCAACGCAAAAACGACGGGGTGTTATAAGTTTTATTATGACATATTCTACTGTGAGGCACGACAATCCTTTCCTTTTACCAAAAGAAATGCAGGGAAGTATCTCCTTCTAAGTCATTAATATCAACACTATCATCAAACTCATATGAACCTAGAAATATCCCAATAGAAATCAGTACGAATAAAAACATAACAGCAAAATTTGCATTCTGAAACAGCCACAGTAAACAAACGATTACATAACCTTCTACATGTGAAGTAGGCTAAACGAGTAAACGTAATACTGAACCTTTTATTGTTTAAGTAAAACCGGCTGAAGCTAGTTGGAACCAGATCTATCCAGAGATATTCGACCGTGCCTCGCGATCTTATCTTCGCGATTTTCGTTTCGCGAACTTTGGACTTGAGAGTCGGGAGAAGAGTATTATTCATCCAATATAAACTTTATTGATCAAATTGTATACATTTTATGTCTATATTTATGTGCTATGAAAAAGTAACTTTATTACGAATATTTATGAATATGACCAAAAACAGCTGTTCCCAATGTGAATTTCAACAAATAATACAAACTATTTTACTATTAAATAAAATAAACACAGTTTGGTCTAGTTTTAAAACGATTATGAGTTCGAAACTAAACTAGCATTTTAACTAGGCTACAAGGCAGCCTGAAAGCATCAACCATGCATCGCATACGTCAGATTCCAGCTTATAAAAGACTATAAAACCACGTCTCGTCACGTTGGACTGCCTCGGTGGCGCAGCGGGAAGTGTATACGACTGCTGTGCAAGAGGTCCTGGGTTCGATTCCCGGGTCGGGTAAAAATGGTATTGGGTTTTTCTATCATGAAATTCCAGTAATAAGATTTTCCCGGAGTTTGGTAAACAAATGCTCCCGGTTGATGACAATAGGCTCGCCCCCTATTTCATGGGACCAAACATAGCTGGCGAAATGTGGGTGTGATACACCTCTACCTACTCCTTCGGGGAAAAAGGCGTGATGCTATGTATGTATGTATGTATAAAACCACGTATAATTTACGTTTAATTTTAAATATTTCAGTTGAATTACCTATTTATATTATCATCATCATCATATCAGCCCAACGACGTCCACTGCTGGACATAGGCCTCACCTAATTTACGTAATTTTTTTTAAATTAATTTTTTATTATTTATCGCTCGTCTCGTCTGCTCGTCTGCCAATACAGGCAATAAAAAAATAAAAAAATATATTATTTTAATTGATATTAATTGAATTATTTTTGTTACAGATGGTTAAATATTAAGGACACAAATATATATTGGTAAGTAATTTATAAATTAATTTATCGTAATAGGATACAAACTTGACTTAATCAAGTTTGCAGCCGTATGCCTAACCTTACTGTCTTAGAAACGGCGACGAAATTAATCACAATTAAATAGAGTAGTTAAAAATAAATAACCCACTTGCCTCCATTGCAAAGCGGGTAACAAAAATAATCTGTATGGGATCTAAGAAAGAAAGCATATTACGCGAACTATTTTACTTCATACACCGATTCTGAAGGACAAATTTACTAAAAGTCCTATATCCTGTACTCTCAAGTAAATATCCCAATCAATTGAACAGAAAAACACATTAGCCTTGCGATAAATCTAAGTAAAAAACGCATACTTTCAAAACCGGTACCATATGAGCTAGAAATGTTAGCCAACAAACGTTGTGTAGGCATCTGACATTTCTAAATAGGTACCTACTAGACACATACCTACTAATTTATTGATTTTATTAAACGATTATACACCTTATGTCTATGTATTTATCGTTATAAAATGCATCCATATAATTACAATGTATCAAATTTGTCAAACAGGCTTCCATATAAATGTATCGGTCTAATATCATTACATTAGATTTGAAGTAATGAAAAACACAAGGTACATATAAATTAAATGGACTTTAAAACCGATTACGCAGAGAGACTATAATCCCAAAAACTAGATTCAGAAGTTAGTAGGCTACATTATACCTCCTGGTCTTACCATTTATAAGCTGTAAATAAAATACGCAAAAAATTAAATAAGTATAATATTCTTAATAACTTTGTGTACTGACGTGTCAAACAGAGATCCTACAATGAATTTCGGCCTCGTCTTAGCCGGAGTCAATATATTATCTCTGTCAAATGTTTGAGAATAACAGAGACTATTAAATTTTTCAAACATCTGACAGCAGTATATACACACACACACCACAAATATATATTATGTATAAAATTAAGAGCATGTAACATCATAATATTTATCACCTCATACATTACTGTCCCACTGCTGGGCATGGGTCTCCTCCAAACATTTTGGAGGGAATTTAACCTACTATACCACGCTGGCCAGACCGGTTGGTATAGGTAGAGCATGTATATATAGTATAAAACAGTGACAGTACTGTCTACCTTTTGTACGACTGAACACTTTCTCGCAAGAAACAGGCTTCTAGCCTAGTTTAGGAATCAGTATCAGTACATATTTGTATTAATTATAAGAATATATTTGAACAGATTAATTAAATATATCTACTTAAAAAACTAGTCCACATAGTAATATTCTACCACATTCACACAGCGCCATCTAGTCCCAAATTAAGCAATTATATTTGCTTGTGTTATGGATACTATACAATTGATATATTACTTAAATTCATTTTTTTTTGTAAATACATATACAATATTATAGATAAATAACACCCAGACACAGAACAAACCTTCATGCTCATCACACAAAGATTTGTCCTGGGCGGGGATCGAACCCACGACCTATTATATTATATATTATTATATATAAGTATTTTATGTGTCAATAAACAATTTTTTTTATCAACGACTCGGACTAAATCCATGTGAAAATTCATTAAATGCCTCGATGGCGCAGCGGGAAGTGTATACGACTGCTGTGCAAGAGGTCTTGGGTTCGATTCCCGGGTCAGGTAAAAACGGTATTGGGTTTTTCTACCATGAAATTCCAGTATTAAGATTTTCCCAGAGTTTGGTAAACAAATGCTCCCGGTTGATGACAATAGGCTCGCCCTCTATTTCATGGGACCAAACATAGCTGGCGAAATGTTGGTGTGATACACCTCTGCCTACCCCTTCGAGGAAAAAGGCGTGATGCTATGTAATGTATGTAAAATTCATTAGGGTCGCACTACACCGGCCGCGGTTACAACACGTTTGTGAACTGTATAATACATTTTGTGCTTCACCGTAAGCCTGATCGTTGAGGTTCCAAGGTTACACATCCCCGGATACCGTCGCAACGATTCATCCACTTAATCCACCTAATCCTGATGATACATCATCCAGGTATTTACGAAGTAACGTCACGTGTTTGTTTTATGTAGAGCCTTATCATCTTCAAACAAGGCTTTATATTACATTTTGTGAAACAATTTTAACGTTTTAACTCTGATGCTACTATCGGTGTCAATTCTTTGTCTTCTTCAGTGCCTACCTATCTATGTGGTACAGTCGAGTTCATTAATATATTCGCACCATCATTAGATATTTTTGTTGAAAAGGGTGACTACAACTTCTTACATAATGTACAGCATATTTTATTGAACCATTCATATGAGGACATATATTTGATCCATAGGTTCTATAGTACATATTTTTAAGCTTTTCAACGCTCACAATATTTTGAATCCTTGATGGTGCCAATATATTAATGAACTCGACTGTACCAGTTATATAAATTATAGCCAGGGTTTTATTTGTCTAGAAGATGCGTTGGGCTTTGCTCCCTTCGTTCTTTATTTAGCTACTGCTCAGCTCCTATTGGCCATAGTGTGGTGTTATATAGCATATCTTACACAGTGATAATGTAGCTTTTTAACGGCAAAGTAATTTTTAAAATCGGTCCAGTAGTTTTTAAGTTTATATTAGTATAGATATAGATTTTTAGCAAACTAGAAGTAGCGCCAGGCTTCGCTCCCGTCGTTATTTATTTGGCATCTACTCAGGTCCTATCGGCTGTAGTGAGATGTTATATAGCCTATAACCTTCCTCAATAAATAGGCTATCCAACAATAAAAGATTTTTTCAAATTGGAGCAGTAGTTCCTGAGATCCTAGCTTTCAAACAAACAAACAAACTCTCCATTTTAATATTAATATAGATAATCTATAGTAATACTTACGCAATCAAGGCACAAGTATATTAAACAATTGCTATAATCTACACCATGACTCATAGTAACATTTTCATTCAATATTTAACACAAAATGCATTCGAAGTCGAATCAACTGTGGCTTCAATAACTCCATCTTCATCATCGGCAACCCATTAATTTCCCACTGCTGGGCTCGGGTCTCCTCTCCTCTATCTAGAGAGCTGAGAGGGTTTAGGCCATAATCCACACACGCTGGCCTAGTGCGGGTTGGTGGATCAGACATACCCATAGAATTTCTTCTAGGGTATGTGGGTTACCTCACGATGTTTTCCTTCACCGTTAGCAGATGGTAAATCACATGACTAGTACATATAAATTCCACAAAGTGAAATCCACGTTGGTACTGCTGGTCGGAATCGAACTCGGACCGCGTGTTTAACACGCCGGTCTCTTATCCATTCAGCCACCATCGCTTAATAACACCATACAATAACTCCATATAGCCGGACTAAAACTTTCCAAATCTCGTCCACACAAAGTATTAGAGCAGTCTACATTAAAACAAAAAATGACATTCATTACTTGTCAACTAACATGTGTTAGAATCATAACAAAAGCCATAAGTCACTGCCCAGACACAAATTATTCTAACGCCAACCGAAATTTAAAAAAAAGACATGTCAACATTGTCCTCCGCAAACAAAGAAAAAATAAATCAGTAGACGGCCAACCTAAGAAGACCCCTGCCTCCCCTCTAGCTGCAACACCACATTTACCAGAAGAGGTAACACAAAGAGGCTTTAAAGATCATCGTAAACTGGTCCCGTCTGTCCTACATCTACAATACCAAAATTCTTTTACAGTTAAAATAGTTGTTTGTATTTAAATTTAGACCTTACTGCTGTAGTTTTAGTAAACTTAGTTTTGTTTTGGGAAGTAGGTATCTAATTTTGGTTGTATTATAGGCCTTCTCTTGACAAGGAAGCCACCGTACTGATGTCATAATGATATTTAATTGGGGACATACGGGGACAGTAATTTATAAAGGATTTTTGGTTTGATATAGCTTTTCCTGTGGCTTTGTCCGAGAAATTTATGTTTCGTTTGGAGTATAACAAACTATTTTATGACTAGATTGGAATGTTACAATACAATTTATTTAAAAACTATGTAAATAATAACCACATTCACACAGCGCCATCTAATCCCAAAGTAAGCAATTATATTTTGCTTGTGTTATGGGTACTAAACAACTGATACACTACTTAAATACATTTTTTTTTTGTAAATACATACATATTATAGATAAATTATACCCAGACTCAGAAAAAACCTTTATGCTCATCACACAAAGATTTGTCCTGGGTGGGGATCGAACCCACGACCTCTGGCTTAGCAGTCAGGGTCACTAACCACTAGACCAACAGGCCAGTCTATGGAGTCAGTCTATCTAGTATAAAATGAATTAATAGGCACGTAATAATATATATTTAAAATATACGTTCCAATAAAAACAGGTGGAAATGAAATATTCCATTTTGTTTTATCTTAACGAGATCTAAATTATCTGGATCAGCGGTACGCAAACAAAATTCTTATTCAAATAGAGCCAAATAAATATACGGTACGACTGTGTCATTTTGGACGAGTTCACCCCTTAATGGGGAACCGCAAATATTATTTTTATTGTATGCTGCAAGAGATTGAGGGTTTTAGATATCTATACATGTATATACTCGCAATCATGGTTAGTGATTACGCTAAATATTAATCAATATTTTTAACGAGCAAATGAAAACATTTTGAGACATTATCAGTAAACCAACAAAGTAAAAATTTTGTATTAACTTTAATTTGGACCTTGAGGGCATTATAAAGTAAAATAATCATCAAACGTCCCACTATTGGGCACAGTTGTCCTCCAAAGATTGTGGAGGAAATCCAGCCTACTATATCACGCTGGCCAAACGGGTTAGTATAGGATTTGTATCGAATTTTCCTTTTCTAGCAGTGCCCTTGTCTGCATATGGTTACTTACTTTACGACACTTACGGGTTGAGATAGGGTAGTGTTATTATGTATTCTTAATCCGTCACTACACGGATTATTAAGTAAAACAATATATTAAATTAATTATGTATTAACATCTAAACATTACCGAAGGAAAGATATCGGAAGCAGTATTAAAAATTAAATATTAAACTAATAATGGAGGCAGAATGTAAAACCAGCAGTAGCCCAATCATGCATTCATCATTTCAACCCATAATTATCCCACTGCTGGGCACGGGTTTCCTCCAAAGAATGTGGAGGGAATTTAGTCTACTATACCATGTTGGCCAGACGGGTTGGTATAGGGTTTGTTTCCTTTTCTCGCAGCGTTGAATGATGTATTATTTAAATACAAATACAAATTCATTTATTCACAAGAATGATGGTACATATAAGAGATGGTAGTTGAAGTAGATAGTCCAGCACATTCTACCATAACAATGGTGCGTGAATATTGTTAGTATAAGTAGTACAAAAAAAAAAAAAAATTATGTAATTAATAAATTATGAATTAAATATATTGAAATGATGATAATTAAGTAATGTCAAGAATTTATAGTAATTGTAAAATGTCAAAATAATAAATGTCAGAGTTTTAAAAATGTTAAAATAATAAATGTCAGAATTTTAAAACTTACTTTTAAATCACTTGACATTACAAGACTATACCAGCCATACATAAATAATATGTACTAAACCTATTTCATAATCAAAGTTCCTCTGTTTACGAATCTCTAGGTACACAATCCATATTTCATCCTGTCTTATACATTATTTATGTATACACTTGCTTTACGCTAGTATGAGTTAGGATGAACCCTACCTGGGTCCTTATTCTGAACATTCGAAAAGGTTTCGTCCGGAAATGTCACTTTATTTCTAGGTAGATATTATTGAAAATAGATGGTTGCAGGACTACTGATTAGAAAATTGGCTCTTGAGAACTCAGCACCTGGGGTGAAGTTACCCTAAATGATTACTTAATTTACTTAGTATTTTTGTACAGTCGTGTACTAAATATAGTTGAATAAATTGCGTATATGCACAATAGTAATACAGAACAAAAAATATGCGTAATTATTTTTGTATTTAATTTTAGTACGATTGTATTTTTTATAACTGGAACTAATTGACGAATGAAGAAGTAACTTAAAATGAATCTAAACAACTCGGCCTCAGGTGCAGTATTCATAAGCCGAGCTAGCGATTAAGTTGGTTGTAGACATCATTATCATCATTTCAGCCCATTGCAGTCCACTGCACTCAAAAATCGATTAATTATTATAATAATAATCGTCGTAATAATCAATCAATCTCCTGTTTGTATAATGGTTGCAGACATTACAAAAAATCGTCCTCTCCCATTGCAGAAAAATATCATAGAATCAGTTTTAAATTTTCTATACTATAACCTATTTTCAACCATTATAATTTAAGCCGTAAACAAACTTCGTTCTTAGTTTCGAAAAAGTTTGGATGAGTTTTGCGATGGTTCAGAATCAGGCTCCTAGTCTATTTTAGAGAGGTGTCATCTATCCGGGGTCTGTCGAGACAAATTAATCGATGCGTTGTTTGAATGTCTAACCATATACTGCAAAATTTTAGACTTGAATTTTGGTTGGTATAGAATGGATGATGTCAAAATATTGATTGAGCTATTCTGTTGTTGAATGTATCCGCATTTTTAACCCCCGACGTATAAATAAGGGTGTTATTAGTTTGATGTGTCTGTTTTTCTGTGTGTCTGTCTGTAGCATCATAGATTCTAATTAGGCCCATTTTGATGCGGGAAGGGGGTTGTTCGTTTGAAAACTGATATTTTTGCAAATCGTTTTTGAGTAACAATTTTTACACTGACTTGGTATATATATTATATTGAATATATAGGTACTTTTATTGCTTTATTTTTTCTTAAGTTACTGCCCAAATAATTAAGTAATTAGTTAAATATTAAGAACCCTCAGGTTGAGATTTGGGATTTTTCAAAAAAGCATTAAACTCGAGATGTTGCAGCGTTCATAGGCTACGGAAACAACTTACGATCTGCCCCCTGATTCTGACTCGTCGGATTGCTCCCGGATCGTAAACTTTTTCGATCTTAGTACGACGTATTTTTACGGCTTAAGTTATTTAATGTGATAAAATTGTTTACCGTGTAGAAAATTAAAAACTGATTAATATAGATTTTTTTTCTACATCCATCTATATTTTTAACATTCTCTTTTTTAACTTTAATTTCTGACCGTAAATATTCTGACAGCTCAGAATCAGGGGGCAGGCGTACCGTACGTCTGTTTGGAACCGTCGTGTTATAAAAAAAAAGATTGGTATATTTAACGTAGATAAGCTATTGCTTTATAATGTAAAAGTATGAATGGACCAAATAATCTTGACACAATATCTTTACGAAGCTATTATATATACCTTTGTGTCTTCTCACGTTTGTTATTTTTTCTTATCAGTCTGCAATAATGATGTAGGCACGTATAACAGTGTCTGAACCTTGCCCGATATCTTAACATTACAATACATCAACTTGCATAATGCGTTCCAGACGTACATACGGACATACCGAACCTCACATCAATATAATGATCATTTTGTACCTTTAAAGACTCCATTCAGTTCAAACAGCCCATTCTTCGACTCATCTTCATATCACATACGCTCCATAAAACTCAAATCAACCTCTATTCTATTACAACAAAGTCTATAACCAAACAAACAAGACTTCAACAGCTGCAAACTTAACTTTGCAGCAGTACTAACCGATTTGCTGTTAAAATATTCGTTCGTAAATCTTGTTTGAATGGTATACGGTTTAATTTTAAATGATTTTTGATTTGTGGAGCTTGTTTGTTGTGTGTGTAAGGACACGTGCAGCTCGGCCCAGATGCGTCGAGAACTCGAGATACTTATGCAAATATTCTTTGTTGTATAGGCTGTTGCGTCACCATAACGGTTCTTTATTATCCGAGGCTTTATTACTTCGAATACGAATTCGGAGTTATTTTGGTTATCAGCTAAAACATTACAGGAGGAAAAAGTGTCGCTACATGTTGTTAACTGATAACAAATTTTAACACGAAGGTTAGTTAGTGTAGGTACCTTTTTGTTTTAACACTTTTACCTTGACTATAATATAATATAATATTCTACCACATTCACACAGCGCTATCTAGTCCCAAAGTAAGCAATTACATTTGCTTGTGTTATGGGTACTAAACAACTAATATACTACTTAATTACATGTTTTTTTTGTAAATACATACATAATATAGATAAATTACACCCAGACACAGAACAAACCTGCTCATCACACAAATATTTGCCCTGGGTGGGGATCGAACCCACGACCTCCGGCTTAGGAGTCAGGGTCACTAACCACTAGACCAACAGGCCAGTCAATAATATACTACTTAAATACATTCTTTTTTTTTTGTAAATACATACATATTATAGATAAATTACACCCAGACACAGAACAAACCCTTATGCTCATCACACAAAGATTTGTCCTGGGTGGGGATCGAACCCACGACCTCCGGCTTAGCAGTCAGGGTCACTAACCACTAGACCAACAGGCCAGTCTTATACTCAACTATATTATATTAAACTATCTGACCCGGCAGACTTCGTACTGCCTCAATCGATTCGCAATTTTTTTCGCCGTAAAAACCATCCTTGAACTTCAACAAACATTAAAAAAAGAATCGGCCAAATTGATCCAGGCGTTGTTGAGTTATACGCTTACCAACACATTTAGCGATTCATTTTTATATTATAGATATATTATATTAAATAACCTGTAATTAATCCTAATATAATACCTAATGCGAGATCCATGTAGTGACTGATTAAGAATACATTATGTCACTATTCCATCTCAACCCATAAACGTCCCACTGCTGGGCACGGGTCTCTTCCAAAGAATATGGAGAGAATTTAGCCTACTAAAGCACGCTGGCCAGTCGGGTTGGTATAGGGTCTGTTTCTAATTTTCCTTTTCTTGCATGGCTCATGTCTGATTAAGGTTACTCCCTTAGTCGAAAGAAAGAAAGAAAAAACGTTTATTTGAACACGCAAGACACAAAATACAGTACACAAATTCAAACACATAAAATTAGACAAAACAGGTAATAATGATATGCGTCTCACGCTTCAAAAAGGTGTCCAGATTAGCATTTGTCAAGCACATTATTATGTGCTAGTCGCCCTTTACGACACGGACCCACGGATACAAAAGGGGTAGTGCCACTAGTATTCTCAATCCGTCACTACAAGGAACTCTAACATATCATAATATAAACTTAATTGCCAATTTATTTTCAACACAATTTCGTTCTTTTTGTTTCCACTTCCATGGAGCACGATGCTAAAGCTGGTATTAAATCAAAAACAAACATACAATATTTCAGGCTGGCAACACAGAAACACTCGGTAGCACCAAACAGTTTTACAAAATTATATTTTAAATTTATTTTCGGATATGTTTCACACTTAGAG
This sequence comes from Laspeyria flexula, assembly GCA_905147015.1. NCBI lineage: Eukaryota > Metazoa > Arthropoda > Insecta > Lepidoptera > Erebidae > Laspeyria > Laspeyria flexula. The sequence goes on from LR989974.1 coordinate 3,277,054, forward strand.
TTTGTTTTAAAATACATGGAAATAGTTGAAACAGTTTTTAGTTTTAACTGGACGAATATTTTGCAGTACTTTGTTGAAATAACAGTGTTTGTACGTTGTTATGGACAGATGTACTGCAGCTTGCGTTTTATTTTTCAGCATCAGCAATATATTAAGTCCCACTGCTGGGCTTGGGTCTCCTCTCCTCTATCTAGAGAGCTGAGAGGGTTTAGGCCATAATCCACTTACGCTGGCCTAGTGCGGGTTGGTGGATCAGACATACTCATAGAATTTCTTCTAGTTAGCAGATGGTAAGTCACTTGACTAGTACATATAAATTCCACAAAGTAGAATCCACATTGGTACCGCCGGTCGGGATCGAAATCGGATCGTGTGATTTGCACGCCGGTCCCTTATTCATTCAGCCACCATCGCTTTTATTTTTAATGGTATTGAATAAACTAATATCTCAAATGAAAATTTCATACTTTGGCTAATATTATGTATATTAAACGAGAACCTACAGTACTTATAATACTGGTACTTCAGTACGTATCAATGTAAAGCTGAAACTGCTTAAAAAATATAAAAATTTAGCACACAGTATTATTTTATGACTAGAAGTCACGCGGAGCTTCGTTCTCGTCGTTCTTTATTGACCCACTGCTCAGCTCCTATTAATTGTAGCGTGATGTTATAACCTATATATAACCTTCCTCCTAACCTACCATCCTTTACTAAGGGAAAATCTCTGTGGTTACAGAAACAGAAACCGCGCTGATAACAATTAGTATGTAAATCCATGAAATCGAAATCACAATAATATCTCTTCGACCTTTATTTTAAAGTATATTATTCATTGATTGTACTTGTCTCTTACTTGCCAATTCATTCTAATGTTTTACACATAACAATAACATTTTCTAAAAGCATCACCATCTAAAATTATAAACGAAAATTTGGCTAAATAAATAAGAAGATAATAGGTAAGGTTTTAAAAGACATTTTAGCCTCAATAGCGGCTTAGCGGAGGAATTAATAACGGCCGAGGCGGGCTTACCTCCAGAGTTTCAGACGATATCGTTTAATTTGTTTATAAATATATTGTAATATAATGAATTTTCGAGCTTTTGTCTTAATATCGACTAGATTTTTCGATGATGTTATTTCCCATTTAAAAGTTCTTAATCTAAATAAAATACGCTTGGGAACTCAGCTGATTTTATTGACAAGGAAGCACCCAATGGTTCTATCTAAATAATCTTGATAAAACTGATTCCTGTGTAGGGTAAAAATGTTAATAAGTTTTTCTACCTTGATATTGCTAGCATTAGCTTTCGGTCTGTGTAAAAATTAAAAATGAAAATATTATTATTATATTTGTTCAACCAAGATTTTTCTTAAGCTAGTGATTGAAATATCCTGATATGCCAATAAGGCCTGTGTTAGGAGGCTTCACTCTTCCTCTACCCTATAGTAGTTAATAAGTATAAAGAAATATAAAATTTATTCAGTCTACTTAATTGTTCGCGGTTAATAACAAAAGGCTCTCTAGATTATGGTGGGTATACTACTAAGGTTGTGCATAAAGGTTGTGCCTGACAGGCACCACTGTCGTGCAAACCTGATGCCGTAGTTATGCATCATAATGTTCATGCAATCATAACTGAACAGTTTTACGGCATACATGCTAGAGTTTGAGTGATGGTTGTGCCTGTTAGATCAAAAACTTCATGCATAACCGAAAGTGTATGCCCACCATATTATGGGACCAAACGCATAAAGGAAAATGTAAGTGAAAACCACCTCTACCTACCCCTTTGGGGAAAAGGCATGATGATATATTATGTTATCTACAGTACTTAAAACCTATAATAAAGACTCCAAGTTTCCAAAGAAGATACCTTCTGAACAGTATTAACAATAAGAAGACGACCAAATCACTCCAAATCTTCTGCGCATTACGTAACACATTTATGTTCTTCTTTCACAAATATCCCATTACCCTATATGTATGGAGGTTTATTTCAATGTGTATTACCTTTTTTCAAAGCCCTTTTCTTGCTTAGAAAGCACACTTGAATATCAATATGACACGTATCGATTTTATAATATATTTAAGGTCTTACTTCGCGTGTTCATGTTTATTTAAATTTCTTTCTGAAGTAAAGAGAAACAATTTGGTTTTTATTGGAATTCAAGTAAGGATATTATATAAGCTTTATATATCTTTTGTCTTTGATAACGTTTTATAGAAAAGAACAAAATGTGAATCCATTTTCTTGGTAACTTTAAACCTCACGCCGACTATGGAATTTCAGATTAAATATTAAGCAATTTGCTTATATTAGGATGCTGAGGGCATCTTTTCAATATAAGAAATAAATAAATAAAAATAACAAAACAGAAGTCCTATATATATTATTTATGTTTCAAAAATTGTTCCATTTATGGAATGTACGACCTTATATTCAGAAGACTTTCCTGAAATTTCGAAATTCGCGTTTTGAATGTTTGAAAATGACAACGATCATATTCAAAATTTCAAACATTTGACAGCGATATTGAAACTAAATAAGTCGAATGTCGAAATTTCGAGAAGGCCTCTGTCTAGTGTACTTCGACCACAAGACAACGAGGCAAATTCACTTAACTTCAAATAGAAAGTACGTTATGTCCAATGTTATAATGACTTAATAACAGACGCACCTATCGCCTAGAGCTAATACTGTCGTATAACGTGTAAGCTAATATATAGGAATACGAACTGTTAGACTGGTTTACTGATAAATTTTGTGGTTCAGTAGTTAAAGTGCAGCAGTTAAGGTCCTGGGTTTACATTTTTCAGAAATATAGTTGGTATAAAGATCTGATTCCTCATACCATATCCAATCCATCAATTCAGCTAATTGCAGTCCACTGCTGGACATAGGCTTCTCCTATAATGCGCCATAATGTTTGTTCCTCGGCCTTCTGCATCCAGTCAGACCCAGCGACGTTACAGGTTACTCCCTTAGTCGCCTTTTACGACATCTACGGGTTGAGATGGGGTAGTGACATTATGTAGGTATTCTTAATCCGTCACTACGCGGATTATAAGGACGTATAAGGTAGCACAGGTTTATTTTATGTCTTGGCGTTGGTATAAAGATACTAATGCCGGTTAGATATAACATAATCCTTTTTAGGCAACCTGACCCTGCTATATTTTATTGTTATAATAATATTATTTATTATTATATTTATTACGTACCAATAGAAGGGCTTAATGCAATATAATATTATTTAATATAATATTATATTAATGCAATGTAATATTCCAGATTACATTTACTAGGTATAAAACATTTATGGGGTCATGAAACAAGGTAGATATTATAACATTTGATATTTAGTTCTTAAGACTCTAGTTAGATAATTATGTATGTATTTATTAAAACAACCTTTGCATTTATAATATAATTACATTTAAAAAACGAAACTAATACATTAATTGTATTCCTTATTTAAACTACCAGAATTAAAGTTTTAAAAACTTTTTAAGAACCGCCGAATCGGCATATGTCTAAAAAAAAATTATTTTTTATATAGTAGAGGTTGCAAGCGAGCATGCATCTTTAATTATTGCAAAAAAAAGCATTTTAGCTTTACTGTTTTACGAAGATAGTAAAATGTTTACCACCACTAAATGATTCCAGTTTAAAAACTGTAATAACAGAAAATTACTTTATCAGCCGAGTGAACTAATAACGAGTACCTATGTACCAGTTATTATATTAGTGAGTATTCTTTATTTATTTTATTTTATTTATTTTATTTTCATTTGAGAAACACACAGTTACAATAAATACTTAATAATAAATTTAATAAGCTATACATAAACCAAAGACTGTTTCCACTAATAAATTTAACTTAATTGAGCGCCAAACAAATATTTATATAAATAAATTAATAAAATTATAATCTAATAAAAGAGAAGAAAATTAAATATAAAATTAGTTAAAGAATATCTAACAAAAAATATTTAAAAAAAAAATACCTTACAAAAAATAAAGACTATAAATAACAAATAATATAATATATAAAGATATAATAATAATTTAAAGACTATAAATAACAGCTATTAATGTAAGAGCTCCTCTATTGGTGAGGTACGTAATTTTTATATTAGTAAATTGTGTTCTGGTGCGTATCCAATGTACACGGGAACAATGAATGGACATTAAATATTAAGCAATTTCTTTTGCTTTAGTTTAACATTTTTATATAAATGCTATACAATATATACATATAGATCACGCCTCTTTCCCAACAGAGGGGTAGGCAGAGACAATTTCCTTCCACTTGCAACGATTCTGACATACATCTTTGGCTTCTTCAACATTCATCAGTCTTTTCATGCATTTATCGATGGTTGAGGGTACTCTGACCCTGTTCCTTCTTTAGAACGTCACCTATTTGGTCATGGTACGCTCTTCTAGGTCTTCCCCTTCCAACGTTTTCTTTCACTAAATGCTAAACAAGTAATGGAAAAATTCAAACACACGACGGGACTTAAACCTGCGACCCTGCCATTCCGTGTACAGTGCTCTGCCATCTGAGCTACGCAGGTGGACGTCCCTGAGATCGAATTTATCCATTACCTATTAACATGATTACGTCATGACAACGTTTTGCTACTTATCACCGTGGCTCGTTTTATATTTATATAAAAACAGAGAATGGAGTTTTAAAAATTAATAATAATTATTTGTATGTTGGTTTGATTGACGCTAGGATCTCAGGAACTACGGGTCCTATTTAGAAATTCCTTTATTATTGGATAGCCCATTTATCGAGGAATGTTATAGGCTATATAATATCACGCTACGGCTAATAGGAGCTAAGCAGTGACCAAACAAAGAACGACGGGAGCGAAGTTCCGGTTAACAGCTACTTTTAATTAATTTAAGTAAATAGTTATTATAATGTACATAATATATGTTACAGTCAAAGCTCTTAACCAGACAAAACTACTTTTGACTGGGTATATCAGTCAAACCTCTGAAAAAAGTAAAGAGGTACTAAACGAGTTTTCAAAACTGGTTATGTTAGTTTTATAATTATTATAAAAACTAACCTAACCTAACACGACCAGTTTAAATAGTTAGTTTCGACCTCCTTACTTTCTTTAGAGTTTTAACTGGTTATGAGTTTTGACTGTAACATAATATGTATACATAACTTAATTTATTTAACAACGAGGTTCTTTGATGGCTATTTTCTCTATATTTCAAGTTATAGAACCTTCGGAAAAGCATAGATGTGCCGTAGAAAAGTTTTCAATGAAAAAGTTAATTTTGTTTGACGTCAATTGAAACCGTGCGTCATTATCCGCGAGTTACATGACTTACCTATTCAATGCTCTATAAAGTTGGTAAGAATTTTGTATTAATAGAATATACATATATATAGCATCACGCTTTTTCCCCGAAGGGGTAGGCAGAGGTGTTTCACACCCACATTTCGCCAGCTATGTTTGGTCCCATGAAATAGGGGGCGAGCCTATTGTCATCAACCGGGAACATTTGTTTACCAAACTCCGAGAAAATTTCAATACTGGAATTTCATGTTAGAAAAGTCCAATACCATTTTCACCCGACCCGGGAATCGAACCCGGAACCTCTTGCACAGCAGTCGTATAAACTTCCCGCTGCGCCACCGAGGCAGTTATATATAGAATATAATATATTAAATATCTAAAATGTACTTAAGCCTCCCTAAAAGTAAGTAGTTGATTACCTTTATCAAAAAATTCTTCATCATTTCCACCCATAAACGTCCCACTGTTGGGCATGGGTCTCCAAAGAATGTGGAGGAAATTTAGCCTACTATACCACGCTGGCCAGATGGGTTGGTAAAGAGTTTGTTTCAAATTTTCCTTTTCTCGCAGTAATCTTGTCTGGTGATTATTCTTTTTGTCGCGTTTTACGACACCTACAGCTTGAGTTGGGGTAGTGACATTATGTATTCTTAATTTTTAATAATTTGCAACTGAAATGAAAAAAAAACTTTATATAAATTGATTTCAATTAGAATCTTTTATTTTCACACGTGTTTAAAGCAAAATAACACCAAATATATGTATGTAACTATAGGGCTCATTAGAAAGCTCACTGTTCCTTAGCGAGCCATGGAAAGGGCTTTGCTTGGAGTTTCCCTGCGTGATCGAATAAGAAATGAGGAGATCCGCAGGAGAACTAAAGTTGCCGACATAGTTCACTGAATCGCATCGCTGAATGACAGTGGGCAGGCCACATAGCTCGCAGAACTGATGGCCGATGGGGCAAAAAAGTTCTCGAGTGGCGGCCACGTATTGGAAAGCGCAGCGTGGGGCGGCCCCCCGCCAGATGGATCGACGACCTAGTAAAGGTTGCGGGTGGCCGTTGGATGCGGGCGGCACAAAATCGCTCGCTGTGGCGGAAATTAGGTGAGGCCTATGTTCAACAGTGGACGTCATTGGGGTGATATGATGTTGATAATATGTAGGTACATATGTATGTTCTATAGAGCTTAGCAACTAGGCCGCAGCTATTTCAGTTGGTTATGTATAAATAATGAGTTGCTCATACAAATTATTTCCATACGGTTTTATTTCAAGTGATGACGTCACATATGACGTATTTCGACAATGGAACTGTACCGCCACTAGTGTTACGCATGACTCATCGCCTAATATTGACGGGTTTATAGCTTAAGGCAAAAGCGGGGAGCGAGTTCGACTTCCTTAATGATTGATGTTGTTGAAAAATATTATTGTTTTTCTTTATATGATCGTTTTAGATATATTTTGTTCTTTCATTTATTTTTATTGGTATTATTTATTTTCGAGTTTTCAAATTCCAAAGTATTTTTTTCTACTGTACTATGACATAGCTTATTTGAGCTCAGTGGATCATCATTTTAGTCTGTCTGCCTGTCTCCGTGACGAAGCGGTTAAGATGGTCACCTCGCCACTAACATCACCGTGCTAAGTGATGTGGGTTCAATTTTCACACGAGACAATTAATTGTGTCAGCTAATTGTATGTTTGTAAAGGCCCTAAGGGTTATTCACTAATGCGGGCGTTCTTAATCACAGAAAATAAAATATATCTTATAACTTGCGCCAGAGACTGACTGAAGTTATTTTAACAAGACTTGATTGTTTCACTAGTAGCACACACACGGGTTCGAGTCCCGAGAATGGAATTATTGTTCCTTTTCAGTCGACGAAACAATAATGGTGGTTTTTAGTGATCGCAGCGAAACGTTTTGAAATAATGAGTTATGGCTATGTTATAGTTAACTACTATTGTATTATAAATGGCCTCTTGTTATTAAAATGGTATCGAACTGTGGACTTTTTGTTCTATTACGTTTTGTTTGAAAGACTACTAAAAAACTTCTTAAACATAACAATACACCACATAAGGTGTATTGTTATGTTTAAGAAGTTTATGTATGAATTAAGCTGACCCCGATCGATGTAATTCGATGGAAACATCGAGTAAATAAAATCCACCAACCCGCACTAGGCCAGTGTGAGTGGATTATGGCCTAAACCCTCTCAGCTCTGTAGTTATAGGAGAGGAGACCCGAGCCCAGCAGTGGGACTAAATGGGTTGCTGATGATCGAGTAAATAGCTTACAGTCAGACTCAAAAGTTGTTGCCCATATCCGTAATTTCAAAATTCAAGTCATTCACACATTTCAACCCATAAACGTCCCACTGCTGGGCACGGGTCTCCTTCAAAGAATTTGGAAGGAACTAAGCCTAATATGACGCTGGCCAGACGGATTTTGGTTTTGTTTCGAGTTTTACTTTTCTCGCAATGTTCTTGTCTGCTTAAAGTTAGGTCCCTTATTCGCCTTCTACGATAACTACCCACGGGTTGAAATAGGGTAGTGACATTATGTATTCTAAATCCATCACTACGCGGACATGTACTTATACCGCATACATAAATTACTTAACAAGACAAGCGCCAGAATTAAATTATCATCGCAAATTCCTCCCACGTCCTAACTCATAAACTTTAGCTCTATAGATAGTATGGATTAATAATTATTATACATAAATGCCTTAACATAATCTCACATAACAACTAGCATACAATAGGCAGTAGTAAAGAAGTGAACATTAACATAGCGAACAGCACCGCAAACTCTTTGGAATTTAATTTGATTTCAATAAAAATTCCATTTAAGTAATTAATCTGGCTTGCTTAAGTGGTTTTTAAGTTATTCTGTGTTGCCAGGAAAAAATACTGTCAAATTTTAGCATGGCAAGCGTTTTGTGATAATTAATTCAATTTCTAGAGGTTTTCTTGAGAGTTATTTTTTGAGAGTCTGACAAAAAATCATAGCTAGGTCAAACCGTTTATCCGTTTATATAAAGAACGTTTTGCAAATGTAATAGCTTAAAAGCTAATCTTATTTTGGAAAATTTGCGATATAACTTTATTCAATATTAAGTCGAAATATCACTTATTTTAACTTTAAAGGATAATCTAGAGAGTTTGGCTAAATATCGAACATCCACTGTGAGAGCCTCCTTGGAATATCGACAATCGATTCCTAGACTATCGATTTGAAAATTGTTTTCAAATGTTGGAAAAATTGAAATGACTGTGTTCGATGTCATTTTCAAACATTTGACTGTGATATCTAAATAGTTGAATATCGAGATTCCAAATAGGAAATACAGCTATTTAATTCAATGATTTGTTACAATTTAATCATGTAATGGACTGCATCATTTGTATGCTGTTTTAATCTAGTGATAGAGCCACCCTTGAGACTGCTAGACGTAAGACAAGGCCACACCTAACGCTGGGTGTGTCGCCATTACATCAAGGCTTGGCTGGATAATAGATCTAGTGTCATTGATACAAGAAAATACATATAAATAAAGGACTTTAGTGACGTCTATATATCATCACACCATTTACTTCAAAGCGGTAGGCATTTCTGCATCACTTTCATATTTCACGGACTATGTTACGTTCTAAGTTGTATGTAGTCAGCTAACTTACTGCTCGACCAGTTTTCAAATAGTATTCTATGCTTCTGTTTATAATGATGAAAGTTCAATTCTATATTATGCACGATTGACAGTAAAGCGTTCAATAGTCAGAATAACATAGTACAGGTCCATACAAGACGATTCAGCTGTAATACACAGCAAAATTTTGGAAACTAGTCGTGCGGGTACTTGACTGATTGTATAATATTATTATATTGTGTTATATCATCATCATCATCAACCCATACACGCCCCACTGCTGGGCACGGGTATGCTCTCAAGAATGTGGAGGAAATTTTGCCTACTATACCACGTTGGCCAAACGGGTTGTATAGAATATGACGAATATAGGGTGATCCTGAGAGCTTAATACTGATAAATTCGTGACAGAAAAACTTATTACAATTTTTGTCCAAACTAATCGAACCTTGTACCTCTTGTAACTGTCGTATCCACTCTCATCTCGCCATCAAATGTCTTAATAATGTCGACCCATTTCAGTTTCTTTTATAAAAACGTCTATCAATAAAGTGCCATATTTATCCCAAGTTTATTAATATATTAAATGCGAGAGTGAGTTTATTTGTTACGCTTTGATACCATTAGCACTCTACATTCTCACTCTAAATGGAAAAGAGTTGTAAATTGAGAAACGCCGTTGGTAAAATTGAACTTTAAATTTATAAACGGAAGATGGAACTTGCTGAACAAATAATTTTTAGTTATAAGAAATCTATAATAATCGCAAATTTCTCAACATAAAAAAAATCATCGTCCTTTCTTCTCGGTTTTCCCACTCTTCTGTTCTTCAAAGCAGAATAATAAAATACTTTCACCCTATTTTATAAAAACTAGTGTCATATTTTCCGAACGTTCCCGGTCCACTTACACATAATATGTACCTCTCCCCAAAAAACTAAAAATTATCATGACTGTTAAATCAGCCGTTTCAACACAAAATGTTTAATTCAATTCTACGTATTTGTATGTTTTAAAATTTGTTTCCAACTCACAAAAGGCTGTCGAGTTTTAGATTGACCCTTTTTGGGTCCAAATCGTGAGAAAAGGTTCAGGAAAACCCCCGGCGTTACATCAAAGTTTTATTTTGAAATAAAATCCTTTATTTTTACGACGATGGCAGATATACTTCCACTCATTTACTTTTTATTTGAATATATAACTCTGTTTGTTTGATTTTCGAGTTTTGAATCTCTTTTCTGAAACTTTGAAAGTACATTTGCAAGGAATAATGCATATAGTACTTCATGAAATATGCTTAATGCTTGCAATTTCTTTTGTCTTCAGAAATTCCGATAAGTATATACTTAGGTATTGTGTTTTTTGTCAAGTATTTTATGCTGATTAATGAGATGAATATCATTGAAAAAGTTCTTAACAAAGTAAAAAAAAAAACAAAAAAAGTGAAAATAAATATTTTTCTCATTTTCTGGAGGAGCAAAGTTTCTGCTAAACAAGATTTATCAAGTGTAAATGGCACTTTATTGGCTAAAAATATCCTGAAAAACGTACGTCTCTTCCGTTTAGAGCAACTCACATATAAAGTTAATAATAAATAGGACGGGAGTTAATAAAGTGGTTACGTGACAATGACGAAATAAAAGTGTTCACATAACAGTCGGCGTGAACGCACCAATCTATTTACGTAAAAAGGTGAAAAGCTGTTGCCACCACATGCATATTTAAAAAAGGGTTCAGATTGACGGCTTCGCGATAAAAACGTCGTATAAAAATAAAACGGGACAGCGACTCCAATTTGTGAGGTCTAATTTTTTTCTACCTACGTTTGATAAATCAGGGCGTATCGCGATTGCAACCCCACCCGCGCCCTCGGCGCACCCTTCATGATAAACAATACCTCAACACCAACCTATTTTCTTCGACATTTGTTTAACGGGGCGCGCCACCCATATAACTCTATTGCGCGCTATAATCGGTCAATCCGTCGCATTATTACCACCAGACCGTCGGCCCAACTGCCCTCGGCCTGCCCAAATAAGTTACAAAAACGATAAAGACAAGAAATGACCTTAAAATAAACAGATGATCGCCAAACGAGGTGTGGTGCTCACATCACCTGCAATAAAGCAGTGTGTACAAACCCGACGCGCCCTTCCTCTAATGAGGACACTTTATGGGGCGAGCTAGCATTTAGTTTTTATTGTGTGTGCGCGCGCAACCCCCTCGCGGATTTATAAGCGACGCCGCGCGGCGAAGACGTTCAGTCGCGCACGTGCCGCGAACGCGCGCGGATCTAACTAACGACACGTGTCTACATTCGTTCGTTAACTTAATAAATGTGTTAATTTGTTTCGATCGTGTTATGTTAAATGAGTGACTCAGTTGTGAGTCGGGCTCGCCCACACCCGTTAATTGGGCGTCAGCCTAGAATACGAATTAACGCGTTTTTTCTACTTTTTAGTAAACATTTGATCTATATAGTGATGAAATTTTTCGAAACAATTAGTACGGGTAGGTGCGAATGAGGAAACCCGACTGATACCGGATGAAACTAAAACAAAACGTTGAACAATTTCGTTATTTTAAACAAACTTTTGCCTGCGCTCAACAACGTTGGACGCTTAAAATAATAAATTTTAAATTCTCTCTAAACAAAAATCAGGCGCTAGAGCTTTAAATATTATAATCGAAGCGATCCAACTTTATCTTGGAAGAATCTTCTTATTCAAAACAGTTCGCTAACTCCACAAAATAATTTATGAAGAAAACTGTCACTCGCACTATCAGGTTCAGATAGCGAAAAATGTCTTTTCAATTTTCTTCTTACGTTCAGTTGGAATAAGATACAGGAAATTCTAAACTTTATTAAACTGGAAATCTTTAGAACTGAAAATTCTGAGTTGCAGAAACTATATAAACTGGATGATTATGCAACAAGCTTAATGTAAAAGGTTTTCACTAATCTTAGAAACTACAAGTCCGATATGAAAAAATATTTTTTCCTTAGAAGCCTTGTTTTACGGAATGCTAGCAGGCTAGGCATAAAGAAAACATCATGCTGTGTCTAACAGCAGTGAAGCAGTGACGGTAGAAGCTGGTCAAACTGCAAGATACCGTTAGGCCTGAAATAATTTTCAGTTTAAAAATAATATAGGTAATACATGTTTATTCAATGAAACTAATATATATAATTTCCCTAAATGATTTCCTGTTAGACAATCGATTGAGGAAACTGATATTATTTTTATTAATAGTATGCGACACGTGGTTATTACAATATGTACTTGTATATAATACAAATAACGCAGCTATAATTGTTATTTTCCTCGTAATAACAGGTTGTTAATACTTCCTTATTAAAAAGGCGAAAGTATGACAGTGTTTGTTTCTTCTTTTTTCACTCCAAATCTGTTGACTGCTTTTTGATGAAACTCTACAGTAGTAAGCCTGTTGGAGTAGGAATAAGGTCTTTATAAATAACAAATATACCCTGTACAAATATACTCGATAGACAACGTATCTATTGTGGGCTGCACAAATATAATTGTCCTATTTTGGGATAGAATTCACAGCCTCGTTTTTAATTTAATGCATATCAATAAGGGAGTTGAAGCAAATGATATTATTGATACATACGAAACGATTTAAAAGAACAAATAGGCACAATAAACTGATAAAAACTAAAATTAAGATCAATATTTTGACATCAAATAATGATTCTGAATTGACTGGCCTGTTGGTCTAGTGGTTAGTGACCCTGACTACTAAATCGGAAGTCGTGGGTTCGATCCCCACCCAGGACAAATCTTTGTGTGACGAGCATGAAGGTTTGTTCTGTGTCTGGGTGTAATTTATCTATAAAATGTATGTATTTTCAAAAAAATATATTATATATTAAGTAGTATATCAGTTGTCTAGTACCCATAACACAAGCAATTATAATTGCTTAATTTGGGACTAGATGGCGCTGTGTGAATGTGGTAGAATATTATTATTATTATTATTATTATTATTCTGAACATATCCAAACCAACATGAAAATGTGAATGTAAGTTTCATTGCATTCTATATTATTTCAACATAACAAAAACATAACATAGCATCACGCCTTTTTCCCCGAAGGGGTAGGCAGAGGTGTTTCACACCCACATTTCGCCAGCTGTTTGGTCCCATGAAATAGGGGGCGAGCCCATTGTCATCAACCGGGAATATTTGTTTACCAAACTCCGGGAAAATCTTAATACCGGAATTTCATGATAGAAAAACCCAATACTATTTTCACCTGACCCGGGAATCGAACCCAGGACATCTTGCACAGTTGTATACACTTCCCGCTGCGCCACCGAGGCAGTAACCAATTAAGATTGTAATTTTTTGCAATTAAAAAGAGTGCATTCGTTTTGCTAATAAAATGTACCTGTACACTACACTTTATTAATTTTATCGAATTGTGACCATATTTCACCAGTTTTTTTGTGTGTCTAAATTAACACTGTGACGACATTTCACCAACCCTTCTTGTCAGCTCTGCGGGTATAGAAAATTTAATGAACTAGGTATGTAAATAATCTAATTCACTATCGCTTAAATTCTAGTTTTATAATGCAACTAACTTTACAATATTTTTACATTAAGAAAAACCACTAATCTCAAGCCATTTCTACAATATACCTATGGCTAAAGATTTTGGTTAAAATTTTATTTTCGTCCCTCACATGAAAGGTTGGTTGTCCAAAGTGGCTGTTAACTACGGACGACTGACTCTGAATTAGGGACCTTTAAATTGATTTCAGGCCTTAATTGAGCGAAAAGATTTCAGTTTCTTCCGCGTAATAGTTTGTGTGATCATTTTAGATATATAGTTATTCGTTTGATGTTTATGTATCTGTGGAGGCTCTCTCCTGATCCTATTTCCCCTGTTCTTCTTTTTCCTATCCCTCTTTCTTTTCGGTAGGCAAAGTCTTTGTTGTATTTTCTTCGCAACCAAAGCTTAGATCACAGCTATACCTATACAGTAGTTACCACTTATCACCACGTGGACCGCCAACTCGTCTCCTACGGGCAATAAAAAAAAAGAAAAAATTGTATGTGGGTTCCTAATGGTTTTAGTTTGACTAAATTTTAATTGAATACCAGATCTAGATAGTGAGGGCCTTGGTTTCATAATCAAAAAATTAGTATAGTTTACTTGGTACTGAAAAAAAAGTACGTAGTGCTAAAAGAATGATCAAAGTCGCGTGACTTTATAGTATATTTTCTGCGATTTTTGCGAAATAACCAAATCGAGCTATTATGAATACATACAATGAATTAAAATATCAAAATCCATCTTTCACCATACTACTTACTCCCTTACAAAATCAAATGCCACACGCGCAATATACACGGCACGTCAGGAAGCCAAACCTCCTAAAACCATGTCATGTACGTTTTCGAGGATGAACGATGTTTCCCCCCCTTGGGAATTAAGCGCGTCTTAAAGTGAAAACGGAATAGAATCCCATACACTTCTGATGTATCAGAGTGACATTCTCCAGGGAACCAGGTACTGTGAAAATTTTAAATTGTGAAAATATTTGTTTTTTTGACAATTTTCTTGTAAGGTCTAAGTAAGGTATCCTAAGTAAGGTCTGACTGGATACAGAAGGCGGAGGACAGAGTGTTATGTTAGGAGAGGCCTATGTCCAGCACTGGACTACAATAGGCTGAGATGGTGAAAATGATGATGATCCTACAGATATAAAAAATGCGAAAATAGGATGGATGTATGTACGTTTATAACTCAATCACTCCAAAACAGTTGTAAGGATCTGTATGAAATTCGTCATACAGATAGATGAATAAATATGACTGGCATGTTGGTCTAGTGGTTAATGACCCTGACTGCTAAGCCGGAGGTCGAGGGTACGATTCCCACCCAGGACAAATTTTTGTTCTGTGTCTGGGTGTATATTTTATTTTATTAAAAAAAATATATATAGGTATCAGTATTTTAGTATATATTTATATTATATCAGTTGTTTAGTACCCACAACACAAGCAAATATAATTGCTTAATTCGGGACAAGATGGCGCTGTGTGAGTGTAGTAAAAAAATTAATAAAAAAATAGCAGCTTTTTTACTGACACACCACATAGGCACTGCAAATGAAACAATCTTTCGTCTCTATTTGGACGGAGTCTAGTCCTTATAGCCTTGGTTTTAGGTCTCGATTCACCTATAAGTTCCTGTTACAGTTAGCCCCTTTCATTCACTAGGCAAAGGCTCGCCGCAAGACTACCATGTTTTTCTATCAGTGGACAAATTGGTCCAGTTTTTGAGATATTTCTCTATTTTATCGTGTCATTTGTTTATTTTCTGCTTCGCCTTGAGTCTGTCTATCAAAATAATTAATTCTAATCAAGCTTTTTAAGTGCAATGATTCATTTATTTGTATTAACATAATGATGTAATAGATTCTGATACGAACACGTTTAATGTATGTGTAAAGTTTTATCTAACAACAGCTAGATCATCATCATCATTTCAACCCATAAACCAACCCCGTGCTGGGCACGAGTCACCCCCAAAGGTTATGGAAGGAATGTAGCCTACTATACCACGCTGACCAGACGGGTTGGCATACGGTTTGTTTCGAATTTACCTTTTCTCTCAGTACTCTAGTCTGCAGAAGCTTACTCCCTTTGTCGCCTTTTGTGACATCCTCGGGTTGAGATGGGGTAGTGACATTATGTATTCTTAATCCGTCACTACACGGAGTTACAGCTACAGCTACTTAACTTGATTTGAATGTTTTTTTACGATTAAACAAATATAAATCAGGATATCGTAATGCAAAAAGTACAGTAAATTCTAAAAAAGTTTGCCTAAAAAAATCTGGGAAATTACTTTTAAACCGTCTATCCAGTCACATCGAGATTGTGCCATCTATTAGACAATAGAGTTTATACCAATAGTTACCCAAACATAATAAAATTACACCCCTTGTTTTCCGAAAGCAGGGGTTGAAACAACATCCCGGGAAGAAATAATTAAGTTAAGGTACGAAATCCAAGATCAGTTATTAGTCGCTATCGGAAGATTGATTGTTTGCCATCATTGTCTTTGTGTGTATAGAAAGAGATGTAACTTTCCTGATGAGCTCTAGGGACAAGATGGACAAGATCTCTTACACACTACAGTGCTCTATGGCAAGGCTATGGCTAAATTTAACTTAATGCACATAATTTATCGTAAATTTACATAATTATAAATATGTAATTGGCGAATTAGAAAATCAAATGTATAAATTTCGATTCTAGCTATGATGCTGTTATAATAATAAGAATTTTGTTACCACATTCACACATAAAAATGTATTTCAGTTGTATAAGAGTTGTTTAGTACCCATAACACAACTAGATGGCGCTGTGTGAATGTGGTAAAATATTATTATTATAGATTACTATTGATTTCGTCATATCTACCTTTACTATTACGAGACGAATCGTATATTCTCCCCCAAAAAACTGGAATTGTATTATATGGCATACTTATTTATAAGTTCGTTATTTCATTCAATATTTTATGGTTTTCTACAGACAGTTTATATCCATTCGTCTTCAATCTCTAAATCAATGCTTCGCGAACAGAATATAAATATAAAGGCTGATTGTACTAAATCTCGTCGACATGCGAACTCAAAGATTTTTTTTAATTGACATGGCGAAGCACAGGCCAGGCTCGACTCCTTTGATACAAAGTGTGATCAAACGCAGACGGCTTCCAAAATAGACAGATGTTTACGTAACTAGAATAGTTTAATGTTTAAGCTTTTTACCCGAGAGACTGGCTGTAACTACGTTTAAAATACTCGTGTTTTGTAATGGGTCATGGTTATCAATAGATGGCGTTTATTTTCTGTAGTGAAGACTTACTCGAAATACAGCCCATATTTTGACAGTACTCTAGTGGTCTCCACTGTCCCCTCCAGTGGGCGCTAGGCAAGAGTAGAGGTAGTAGAGGAGTAAATCCGGCTATATGGGGAAGGGCGTGGGTCCCGTAAAATAAAACACAGAACTCACTTTCGGTAGTATTAATCGATTCACTATTAACTGTTACAGACTTATAATATTAATTAAAATAACATAGTATTTGAATTTAGAATAAATGACCAGAATAGCGTGCACCGCACTAGAAATTAAAATTATAATGAGCCCCGAGTCTTCGGCGGATGCTCCGACGAAGACTCGGTTGGAATTTAGGAATTAGGATTTTGAATTTTAAATTATTAGTTAAAAGTAAATTAAAAATAAATCAAAAGAGATCCAAAAGGTGGTAAAAAAGAGCATTCGTGAAGGACTTAGCCTGCAACGGGTGCAACCGTTACAGTACTACGAGAGTTCATCCCCTTGGAGCCAAAATGGTCTCGCACCGCGCGGTTTCAGAGGAATTTCCTCCCAAGAACTATCAGATTGTGGAATGAACTCCTTAACGAGGTTTTCCCAAGGGACTACTAGATGGAGTTCTTCGAAAAAGTACTTAGAGAATAGATTTCTTAAAGGTCGGCAACGCGCTCGTGATACCCCTGGTGTTGCAGGCGTCCATAGTACGTCAGTTTGCCACCGTCGTGGTATATAAAAAAAGTTCTTAGTTTCTAGTTGACATTTCATGATATTCACCTACATATTTAAACTGAGTCACATATCGTTATGACATCATATTGTACTATGTCGTCATGTAAACGATAAGTCTAACAGACTAAAGTCCTTGAATCACAGATTCAGTGTAATTTATCTAAGTGACACAATTTGTTCTAACCACAGTTCTTTTTTACAGGTAACTAAGATAATTAGCTGCGTTGGAAACTATGTAAGTATATAGCCATATCCCAACATTGGGCCAATGTAGCCCAATATGACCTATATTGGCCTTAATAATAAAATAAAACAAAATTGTTTAACACATAATTTTTAAAATTTATACAAACTGTAAGAAAGAGCGATATCAAAACTCTATTATCATTTCAACCCATAAACGTCCAACTGCTGGGCACGATGCTCCTTCAAAGAATGTGGAGGAAATTAAGCCTACCATACCACGCTGGCATCACGGGTTGGTATAGGGTTTGTTTCGAATTTTCCTTTTCTTGCAGTACTCTTAACTGCATAAGGTTACTCCCATAGCTACGATTCAGACCAACCGGCTCGCATCGGCCCGCGCCGGGCGGCATTTTACAATGCGTTAAAGAACATTGAAATGTATCAACAGTAATTACAGTTCATATTTGCATGCAACTTACGCATAGTTACCTCCGTCGGAATCCCGCGGCGCGTCGCGACGGCCGACCGGCTCCGACCGTAAGTTGCATGCAAATATGAACTGTAATTACTGTTGATACATTTCAATGTTCTTTAACGCATTGTAAAATGCCGCCCGGCGCGGGCCGATGCGAGCCGGTTGGTCTGAATCGTAGCTTAGTCGCCTTTTACGACACCCACGGGTTGAGATGGGGTAGTAACATTATGTATTCTTAATCCGTTACTACACAGATGTCAAAAATCTTTAACTGATGTAATTTGTTAATATGTTAAAAATATAATAATAATTAAATTAATTCACAGGAATTAATTTCTTTTAAAACAACCAAATTAAACATGGCTTAATTAAGTCACGAACGTAGAAAACACAGTCTAATAAAATACGACATCAAGAGTGTAGTGTGTATAAAACAACACAGTACCAAACACAATCTAATATAATACAGGTCATCCAAATATTTGTAGTAGCCGGTAATTGAACCTAAGCACGAAAAGTCTAACTTTGCGTCATTTGGGCCATAAATTATACGATATATGAGTCAGAGATAAAATTGTCGGCAGGTTATATAGTTCAGTTTTCCTTTTTGTTACACCGACAATGTCACAATAATGATAAACAAGAAAACAGTTATTTAAGGTCTTTAAGTGTAAGTACATAGTTTTATTTTCTGTATGATTTAATATTTGGCAAGTAGCAATACTCGTGTAATTACCCTAAAATTTTTGACATAATTAACGCTGGAAAAACCACATTTTCCTAGAGAAGACTTCTATCTATTTATAAACTTAATAGATGTTTTTTTATTTAAAAAAAAAATCTCTAAGTCGTATAAATTTCTCTATCAAAATTATTTTGATAATCAAATTTATACGCGATTAATGTTTAGCATGAAACTGATATGATTTTTAGAGACATTCACTCTGAAATTATAGGCGATGAATAGGTATACCAAACAGCATAGATTGCCACGCCTTCGCAACAAACATCATGAAAGGGAAGAAACAGGTCATATTATTTATGTTTCAATATTGTATGCTCAAGCCCAGTTTAAATTATCCACAATTACATATTTCATAACGCCAAAGTTCTTCTTGCTATAAAACATCAGAGCACCCGCCGCCGTCTGCACAAACTCAACTGCGCAATGAATTTGAATTTATGCCAAAAAATATTACTTTTTACAATATCTAATTAGAAAAGTAGGTTATTTAAGTACTCGGGGATTAATATCGGCCGTGTGCTGTCAGTTGCGAGGTGTGCTACCAAGAATTTTGTACACCTAAAAATTATCTAACAAAGTTTGATTTAGTTTCCTCGAGCGAGAGTATATTTACTTTTTTTTTAGTTTGGTAAATAGTTACCAAAGCATATTTATTTATTTATTAAGGACAACTAGTGATCACACAACAATAACTTAATTAGGTACAATACAATACAAGATTCTTTTCGGTTGCATAATCTTTTAAAGTTGCCACAGAATGTGCTCATATTTAATGAGAACAGAAAATAAGTGAAAAAAAAAAGAGATTGGAATTATAACTTATGATACAAAATTAAAAACAAAACAATAAATAGCTCAGATGAAACAATAAATAGCACAGACGAAACAATAAATAGCACAGACGAAACAATAAATAGCACAGAAGAAACAATAAATAGCACAGTCGAAACAATAAATAGCATAAATCTATTTGCCAACCTGCTTTCGGAAAAAATCAAGCGAGTGAAATGAATATAATTATGGTGTTCAAAACAGGAGTTGTTTTAACCCTCAACTCATATTGTTCTAATTTATAAGTTCTGCTTAGGAAGTAGAACAGTGTAATAGTTTACTTCTATAAATTTACGTTTACGCCTGTCACTATCAGATCAACCAGGCACTCAATTTTAACATTTATCTTACGCTAGAAATCGCGCGGGGCTTCGCTCCCGTTGTTCTTTATTTGGTTACTGCTCAGCTCCTATTGGCCGTATTGTGATGTTATATAGCCTATAACCTTCCTTGATAAATGAGCTATCTAACACCAAAAGATTTTTTTAAATCAGACCAGTAGTTCCTGAGATCCTGGCCTTCAACCAAACAAACTCTACAGCCTTATAATATTAGTATAGATGACAATAATATAGGATTCATGAAATAGTTCACACTGCTAACTAAATAGAACCATAATTTAACTAACTTCTCCTTAGTAGTAGCTACCTATATTTCCAGTTAAGAACTTCGTAAAGCAATAAAAAAATGTGAAAATTATTTTATTTATCAAAAACTTCTCAATTTTCAGTCAAAAAATAATAATATACTTATAATTTTTTGCCTCAAACATATCTAGTGAGTTGTCAGTCTATAAAAAATATATATATTTTGTTCATATAGGTATTATCGTTACATATAAGCCTTTATAACTGTCTAAATTAACAATGAAATATAATAATAATAATAATATTCTACCACATTCACACAGCGCCATCTAGTCCCAAAGTAAGCAATTATATTTGCTTGTGTTATGGGTACTAAACAACTGATATACTACTTATATACATTTTTTGTAAATACATACATATTATAGATAAATTACACCCAGACACAGAACAAACCTTTATGCTCATCACACAAAGATTTGTCCTGGGTGGGGATCGAACCCACGACCTCCGGCTTAGCAGTCAGGGTCACTAACCACTAGACCAACAGGCCAGTCAAATATGTATGTCTAAATAAAACTATCAACTACAATTCTTAAACGGCTGCATTTTAATTTCTGTTTATTTTTTGTATCTATACAAAACTTTGCACCCACTTAGCTTTTGTTTCTACCTCCTGATATTATAATGTATCGGGCATTAAGTTCACCTTTGTCCACATATGTATATATACTACATATATGTTGTGCGGCAACTTTAATAAATAGTAAATAAATATTTTTTTTAACAAACTAATGAATTAAAAATATTACAACAGCAGCGTCTGCGCAACTTCACTCGACGCTTGGCAACTTTGAGTTTATGCCAAAAATATTAATCTTTCGTTCCCGAAATACATTTTAATGCGAGATCGATTCGATTTGCTTACAGAGTATGTGTGAGTTATGATATTGGGAAAATCTTTATTCTTAAAGTGCAGTGTAGTAACACCGGGTCCGGGTCGTTTCATAATACCAAATTGCCAAGTGCTCTTAGATTATAAGTTGAATAAAAATAATAGATATATTTTTTAAATACATAACATAGCCTCACGCCGTTTTCCCCAAAGGGCCTACCCCTTTGGGGAAAACAGAGGTGTTTCACACCCATATTCCGCCTATGTTTGGTCTCATGAAATTGGGGGCGAGCCTATTCTCATCAACCGGGAACATTTGTTTACCAAACTCCGGGAAAATCTCAATACGGGAATTTCATGATAGAAAAGCCCAATACCATTTTCACCCGACCCGGGAATCGGACCCGGGACCTCTTGCACAGCAGTCGTATACACTTCTCGCTGCGCCACCGAGGCAGTTTTTTAAATACATACAATATTTGCAATATTGTACGCGTAAGCTGCGTACAATATTGCAAATATTGTACTGGGAACAACAAAGATACTTTTTTAGGGTTTTTGTTTCACAAAAATATTTTTCAGAGGGAATCAAACCCGATATTATCATTTCAGCAAACTAGACCAACAATACAGTAATTATTGTCAACTATTTTTTTTTATATAATCCACTTAATTTATTTAGCGTTGACGTCGCCTTAACAAACTCAATCAGACAACAAACTAAAACTTCAATTACCTATAACAAAATTAAAAGCTTCACCTCAAAGTTGTTCGTTCAAACATATGGCATAATTATGTCTGTCCACCGCGTGCGCGTACGCATCTGTTCAACGTTTCCTATTGGCGGAGGTTTAATTATAATCGATATGGATTTTTATTACTTTTGGCACGAGGAGTTTAACCAACAGATGTTTTTATATAACTTAGGGACTGGATATTAATATATACTAGGTTGATATCGGGTCGAAATGACAATTCAAGTTACGTAGTTCTGTTTTTTTTTATCTATTTTCCTATTAAATATATTAATTTAAATAAGACTGAATCACACAAACATTTATATGATACCAACTTTATTTATTTATTTTATTTTGGCTCTTCAACAATGAGTGAATATTACAAATTTTTTTACATTTTTAAATATGATTCTAAGTGCCCCATTACTTAATGAATAGCACTGCATGCACTAATATATTATATACGCAATATAATCAAAATTTAACATTCAAAAGGTCTACAATAAGGCGTAATTAACGGAACGTGGCACGTAGAATATAATATAATATAATATAATATTCTACCACATTCACACAGCGCCATCTAGTCCCAAAGTAAGCAATAATATTTGCTTGTGTTATGGGTACTAAACAACTGATATACTACTTAAATACATTTTTTTTTTGTAAATGCATACATATTATAGATAAATTACACCAATTAGAATGAAACCCTACTTAACAAATCGGACCTATTCAGGGACCATTAACGAGCTTGTGTAGGAAAACCAAATCTAGCATGTCTCTACGCTTAAATTAAACGTTATTATATATTATGTCATGATACTACAAAACATTTTTGTTTAAATAATAATAATAATAATATTCTAACACATTCACACAGCGCCATCTAGTCCCACAGTAAGCAATTATATTTGCTTGTGTTATGGGTACTAAACAACTGATATACTACTTAAATACATTTTTTTTTGTAAATACATACATATTATAGATAAATTATACCCAGACACAGAACAAACCTTTATGCTCATCACACAAAGATTTGTCCTGGGTGGGGATCGAACCCACGACCTCCGGCTTAGCAGTTAGGGTCACTAACCACTAGACCAACAGGCCAGTCAAATTAGTTAAATAAGCCAATTTATTTAAATTGTTAGATGTATACAGTTTTGTTCAAAACTTGTCCATTTGTTTTGCAAATGCTTCATAAAGGTAGTTATTTTCACTAACATTTCCAATTTAAAAAACGTACCAAGTTCCAAATTGAACTTCAAAGTTAGACTAAAAAAAACAGCCTGAGTAATATAAAGTAATCCACTAGATTTTATCATGAGATTGCAACCGTTTCAATCCGACAGTTAAAAACTTTATAGCGCTCTAGATTCACTGATGAATTAGATTTGGTAGATGTCTTCAATCTGTTCAACCGACTGGAAGTGGTCGAGTTTACTTCGTCGTTGCTTTCTTTTTTAATTTACTGCAACTTAACCGGTGTTAGGTTAATAGGTTTAGTACTATTGATTATGTTAGTCCTCAATACGGCAGTATAAGCTAGCTACAAATTAAACAAAGGTGAATATCTTACTAATATTATAAACAAGAAATCTCTTTTTTTATCTGATCTCGGCTTCCATTGACCGTAGCGTGATGTTTTATAGCCTATAACCTTCCGCGATAAATGGGCTATCTAGCACTAAAAGATTTTTCAAATCGGACCAGTAATTTCTAAGATCTTAGCATTTAACCAAACTCTTCAGCCTTATATATTAGTATATATGAGAGCTGGCCATAATCCACTCACGCTAGCCTAGTGCGGGTTGATGGATCAGACATACTCATAGAATTTCTTTTAGATAGAGGAGAGGAGACCCGAGCCCAGCAGTGGGACTTAATGGGTTGCTGATGATGATAGATGAGAAAGTTACAATGGATATATGGATGGATAGATGGATGTATGGATAGATATTTGTTACTCAATCACACGAGAAAGCATGCAAAGCTTTTGATTTTTTTTTAATTCACGTATATCATACGTATTGTCACTACGTCATCTCAACCCGTGGGTGTCGTAAAAGGCGAGACGTAGGGAGTAACCTAATGCGGATAAAAGCACTGCGAGAAATAGAAAATTCGAAACAAACCCTTTACCAAACCGTCTGGCCAAACCGTCTGGCCAACATGGTATAGTAGGCTAAATTCCCTCTACATTCTTTATTAGTTAAATGATGATGAAATTAATTGTATGGTTGTAAAAACTCCAGCGATACATAACTTATTTTCTAGTATGCACATATTATAACTGCCTCGGTGGCTCAGCGGGAAGTGTGTACGACTGCTGTGCAAGAGGTTCCGGGTTCGATTCCCGGTTCGAGTGAAAACGTATTGGGCTTTTCTATCATGAAATTCCAGTATTGAGATTTTTCCGGAGTTTGGTAAACAAATGTTCCCGGTTGATGACAATAGGCTCGCCCCTTATTTCATGGGACCAAACATAGCTGGCGAAATGTGGGTGTGAAACACCTCTGCCTACCACTTCGGGGAAAAAGGCGTAATGCTATGTTATGTTATGCACATATTGTCTGCTTTATATAAAAAAGTATATATTTTAAACTCCAATAAAAAGTAATAATTTGAAATACCAAACTACGTTAACACGAAAGACTACTATAATGGCTACTTAATAATGCCGCTTTTCAAGACCTACTGCCGTACTCAGATACGTCAATTAGCAATTATCTGTCGTTAACACAATTTTTTCATTGAATAATCATCTTTAGGCGTATAGACTTAAGTATTACACGCTTTTACTAAATAAACTTTAAAATTAAGTAACATCTCTTGGTACGGCAGTTAGATTGGTACTATAAAGTATTGGCGGTGAAATGTTGGCATGGTGCCAGTAATTGGCTATGTTTAACCTATTTTTTTAAACTTGAAGGAATCAGAATATCTGATTTTATAACCGCAGAGGTCCAAAATTGGCTCCGATCCAGAAAATTGATTATGCTGTTTTCAAATTTTATACAAGTACCAGTACTGCGGTATTACAACATGGTATTGGAAAAGTTAGAACTTTGTAAGTCAGTAACAAGAACGTACCAAAGACTGATCACTGTAAAACTAATATATGCCTTATTATAGTAGCTGGATGGTAGATTTTTGTTTGGCACTGCTCAGCTCCTATTAATTGTAGCGTGATTTTATATAATCTACAGCCTTGAAATGGGCTATCCAACCCTAAAATAATTTTTCAAATCAAACCAGTATTTCTTGAGATTAGCGCGTTCAAACAACCGAATAAAAAACTATTCAGCTTTTTTTTATTAAATTTAAATCAATTAAATTTAAAAGTTCTACCACAATTGAATGAAATTTAAAAAAAACACATAGTAGATGAAACTGGCTAGCTTTCTAATAATTGTTTCAATAACAATGACATCTTAGCATCGTCCAATTAAACGTTTTCATCCAATTGACCTATAACTACAGACATTTGTGTCTTCCTGACCTGACTTCAAGACAACATAGAAAATAGCTTATGTCTCAGAGAATCAACTTCGTAAGCCAGGTCATGTAAAGCGACGGCGTCTTTAATTAAAAGTCTAGTTCAATCTCTGCTACATATACTAAGTGCAGGTACATATACTAAGGCTTAATAAGCTCCGTATATCCGCCTAACCTAACATGCGGGATTACTTGCTTGAGGCTATCTACATACTAGGTATTTGATACGGCTCACATGTGGACAAAATTGAATTCGTGGAGCCATATCAACTACTACATCTAACAGATTTGTTTATTTTCATCTCTTAAATTGAATGAAGGAAGAGTGACAAAACAAATATATGTGAAAGGAAACGTTGGAAGGGGCAGACTTAGAAGAACGTACCATGACCAAATAGGAGACGTTCTAAAGAAGGGACAGATCAAACAGTACCCTGAACCGACGAGAATATATGTAAAGACTGAAGAATGTTGTTGAAAGCCAAAGCTGTATGTCAGAATCGTAGCAAGTGGAAGGAAATAGTCTCTGCCTACCCCTCTGTTGGGCGAGGCGTTGTCTATATGTATATGTTTGTATTATTATTGTAAGCTACGTATATGGCGATGGTTGTTGAATAGATAGTGATAGGCATGCAAATCACGCGGTTCGAGTTCGATCCCGACCGGTAGTACCAATGTGGATTTTACTTTGTAGAATTTATATGTACTAGTCAAATGACTTACCATGTACTAACGGTGAAGGAAAAACATTGTGAGAAAACACACATACCCTAGAAGAAATTCTAAAGGTATGTTTGATCGACCAACCCACATTAGGCTAAAGTGTGTGAATTAGATTCTAAACCCTCTCAGCTCTTTAGATAGAAGAGAGGAGACCCTAGGCCAGCAGTGAGACAATAATGGGTTGTTGATGATGATATGGCATATTTACCTGCAGAAGTTATACCACCTATAACTTGATTTTTGTTATCAGTAATGTATTCAGAGTTCGTTGTTTGTTTAACTTACTCAAAGCTTTCTTCTTCAATTGAGTTCTAAAGGTAGTGTTTATTGTTTTCTCAATTAACAATTATGTAAATGGTACCTACAACGCAAAATACAAACAATGTTTTGCCACACCTACTGATGACGGTGTATTTTAACTAATTAGTCTAATTTGTTTAAGTAAGCTGTAGCTTACGTTAAAAGTAAAAGCGACAAGCAGTCATTAATTAATGCAGACAGATAAAACAAATACATCTGTTATTCTTGTTACGGACACAAATTTTCTCGGCACCTTCTGGAAACTACATCATCATCATAATCAGCAACCCATTATTGTCCTACTGCTGGGCCTGTTGAGAGGGTTTTAGGCCGTAATCCACACACGCTGGCCTAATACGGGTTGGTGGATCAGACATACACATAGAATTTCTTCTACGGTATGTGGGTTTCCTCACGATGTTTTCCTTCACCGTTAGCAGATGGTAAGTCACTTGACTAGTACATATAAATTACACAAAGTGAAATCCACATTGGTACTGCTGGTCGGAATCGAACTCGGACCGCGTGTTTAGCACACCGGTCTCTTATCCATTCAGCCACCATCGCTTCTGGAAACTACAAAGTCATGGAAATAAACAAAATTCGTTTTACGATAATCTTACAGCCAGTTAAAGAGTATTCTCGTCTTACACACTAAGAAGCGCCACTCTTTGAACAGAGACCACCCAACCAACGAACCGCAACCGACTTCATACATCATAAAATGAATCATCCGACATAGCTATCATATCATCCACGAACGCCAAACAAATTATAACGAGTAGAGACGTGAGTCAGGAGGTAGTTCGGCCAACTCGTAAATTGTCTATTAACCTAATTTTTACCATTAACCGTAACACGTAATAGAAGCGCTAAACGAAACCATAAAGATATATTACACGTTATATTCGGTTCTGTTTCTATGCCAGCATCGACTGATGGCCTTTTTTCATGTTACCAACATATTCTTACTAACAAATTACTATGCCAAATCTTTGGTATTATATTAGGGGCTGAAAATACTGGTGAACCAAGAAATGATCACGAAACAATTTTTGCCACGTCAATTTCACGCAAAATTTCGTGTAACGCCTTCACTTTACACGAAATTTGCCAAAAAAGCTGTTTGCCCAATTCCTACGTATCAAATTAATAAATTAAAAATGAATGAAATTAATTTATATTTATTCTTAATAAGATAATTTAATCTTGTTGACACTTGAGAAAAAGGAATAAAATAATTTAGTTTATAGCAATGGAATCACACAACAGCCCAATATCATGAAAAAAATAACGAATAGCTTGGTTTGAAACTGGTGAAAGCGTTTCCGCAAAAGTTTTCATTGTGTAAATCAAACTCACACTTCACCGAAATCCTTATACAGCAATGAAAAAAAAAAGTGACCGAGAATTTCATCGACAACCAAACGAATGAAATATTGAACTTAAATAATGTTGATAAATGTTCAAATTCTATAAAAGATCTGGGTCAAACCAATTAATAAAGAAATTGGGTCAAATGTATTTCCAGACAGTGTAACTAGCTAATTACTTACTAGTCAGTTAATTTTCAATTCAATGCCTTTTTATTACTGAGCTGTGTTCGGGCTTAAACTATCGGGATGTTAAATTTTAAGTAAAAACCTAAAGTTTTTCGTTGATTTAAACTTTCTTATGATGTTTTTATTAAGTATATTGACTGTTATAACCACACGCTCATACACACTACACACACACATTTGATTTTGTTTTCTCTTCTTCTTGACTCCTTTAGTCTGTTATGTTTTTTATCTTTGCTCCAAATTTCGGACCACGTTTTACAAAACACTCATTAAATCATGTAACAAATTAAATCTCAGGTGTATCTATTTATAATCTGTTATCCAACTTACCACTTACGATATCCCGGGGTTTAAAAAATAAACGTTTACGTAATTTTCATCTAATTGCGTCACCAAACGAAGTATAATACCGTTCTGCCATTACGTAACTGTTGTAGCTCAAAAAAGTTCTGTTTAGTTAATGAAGTTACCTTAAATTTCTTAAATTTAGAGTATTATAAGACTGGCCTGTTGGTCTAGTGGTCAGTGACCCTGACTGCTAAGCCTGAGGTCGTGGGTTCGATCCCCACCCAGGACAAATCTTTGTGTGATGAGCATGAAGGTTTGTTCTGTGTCTGGGTGTAATTTATCTATAATGTATTTACAAAAAAAAATGTATTTAAGTAGTATATCAGTTGTTTAGTACCCATAACACAAGCAAATATAATTGCTTACTTTGGGACTAGATGGCGCTGTGTGAATGTGGTAGAATATTATATTATAATATTATGTAGATTGAGTTGTTCATTGACTCTGAAAAAAAAAGCTTTTTTTAAGTTACGACAAATTAATAATTACATGGCAGTACGATGTCGATGCAGGACCGTTCGCAGTGGCGTAAATTAGGTGAGGCCTATGTTCAGCAGTGGACGTCGTTGGGCTGATATGATGATGATGATGATGAGGATGTCGCGATGTTATGTTGCCAACCTTTAAGAAAGAATTTAAATAAAATCTTTAAAAAAGTTGAAAGTTCTCGGATCCCAGATTTCACCAATCACGCTACTTACAAATATCACTCATAGCTTATTGCCACAAATTTAATACAACAATGAATAAATTCTTTGTTATTGCTGGTGTCTGAACTAGGTTTCATACAAAACCTGTATGACAGATTACCAGACTCTCTGCCATCTTGGATTGGACGAGTGTATGGTAGGTAGACATCCTTTCATAAAATTAATAAATTGTTAACTACAAAGAAGAGAAGACAATTTTTATTAGTATGTTTTGTATGTGTGTGTATGTATCTGTGTTTATGTGTGTTTGTTATGTATGTATGAGCGTGTGGTTATGTGGTTATAACAATGAATATAATAAAAACATCATAAGAACCTTCAACTGATGAACAGAAAGTAAACAATTAAACACAATCATTAGAACTCCATTTATCAATATCAGCTAACATTTTAACGTTAATTGACGAGCAAAAAATAGCTGCACATCTGACGATAACAATCACTCGAATGGATAGCATTAAGTGGATGAAATGATATTGTCTAATTCAATTATGTCTAGTGGTTGTATTAGGTGGTCACGCGAGCTGCTGACTGGGAGTGGCAACTAACCTTAATGTTTTAGCGACATGTGGATCAATGTCCTTTACTTTTTTAGGGCAGGAAACTTCCATTAAATTTGCTACATCTATATTATTGTGTGTTGTACCGCCTGCTACCAATTTATTATTATCGTGGTGGTGTAAATTATCTCGTGTATTTGTGTATTTTCTCGTGCATTTCCTTTATTTTTATTATAACAGTTTTTTTTTTATTATGTTTTTACAAAATTAAAACTATATTTTTATTTACAGACTGCCCCAAACGGCTGCATAGCAATGTGTAAAGTGATGCAACCGCATAGCCTTACTTTTTATTTATTTTTTATTATTTATTTTGCCTATTGGAAATCTCTTGAGGAGGCCTATGTTCAGCAGTGGACTTCCTGCGGCTGATATGATGATGATGATTTGTTTTGTAAACATTCATTTTAACTCGTAATCTAACGGTGTGGTGCTCTGCTGCATCACTTTACACGCTACCCAAATTGTAAATTACAAAAGATTGTAACTATCCATTTTTTTAAAAAGAGTGGCGTGAGTTTCTAGCCAGATCTTCTCATAGCTCCACCACGTCAGCGAACTGGTCGTAGGCAAATTTGCTGACACTACTTTTCGGATAACCTGTTACATTCTTGTGACTTTCATAAGTGTTACCTTGTAACCTAGATGAATAAACGAGATTTCATTTCATTAGGTGACGCCTAGGTATATCTAGCAGTGGACGTCGTTGGGCTGATATGATGATGATGATAATACTATGTGTTGTTTTGTGGTAACTGTTTAGCTATTTGTGGTGTTAGTATTGGAATCGGACCTAATTTAAAGTGCGCAACGTTTAAATTCCATTCCAGAATAATAAAAAAATGTAATCAAAAGAAAACTCAACAAGACAACTTAGATACATTCTAAAATATTGCTTTTACGTTGGAGAATGTATCACGGAACAGCCTGCGTCGTTATCCTAATTATATTTAATAGTCAATTATGTCAAATGAGCAACCATCTCATACAATACTGCGCATAATTTTTATTATTTTTAGATTTTGCAATATTATATAATCATATTTGTTTAAATTTCTAAATTAAATAAAAATAACAGAATGAAATAAAAATAATATTTTAATACGGTTTAGTTTTTATTAAAAAAAATCCAAAGCAAAAGAAAATATAAATCCAAATATATTTAAAGATATTTGGATTTATACTATTCCATTACGTGAATAACATGGGATTTATATATAATTGGTACATAGGTTAGTTGCTCGTAGTATATAATTTAACAGATAAATAACAATATCATAATAGAATCCCAGTGGCCACAGGGACAAGCAAAGAGCAGAAGCTATTTATATAATAATCAATTCTTGGTAAAACTGTAAACCAATTAAGAACTTCAATTTCATTTCAAATAGAACGTAACTTCCAGAGTTGAATGACTTGCACCAAGTCTATTAACTACTACTGAGAATTCTTAAAAACTAAATCGTTCCAAGTCGAAGGGACTTAGGAACTTTTTGCCACTCAATTCCAACTTGTGACCGCCATTTTCATATTCCCGGAGTTTTGCGTTAGCAACAGGTCAGCGGTGAAATATGACCGCTTTTCCGTGATAAACGATATGTCAGTGAAATGTACGAGCGTTTCTGTTTTACGTTTTTGTTTGTAAATTATACAAGGGTGCGAGAAACAAAAACTGTTTCACGGAATTTGAGACGATGATTGCTACGTGAACCTACTGTTTATATATAGAAGAAAATAGTAATTAAAAAAGTAGAACGTGTTTTCTATAATACTTATTTTTATGATAAACTAGCCGACCGAATAAAAATCTTTCTATCAAAATTTATTGATATCTAGGAACATCATCATCATCATCATATCAGCCCAATGACGTCCACAGTTGAACATAGGCCTCACCTAATTTCAGCCGTATTGGAAAGCGCAGCGTGGGGCGGCCCCCCGCCAGATGGACCGACGACCGAGTAAAGGTTGCGGGTGGCCGTTGGATGCGGGCGGCACAGGAATATAATATATATCTCAATTTTTTTTTAATGTAATTTTTCTAATTTATCTTCTCATAAAAACATTGGAGATTTAACAATTATTAAATTTGAAAAAGTAAATTAGACAAATTGGTACACCCATTCTCGATTATTTATATTGAATTCGTTATCAGAAAAATTAAAAACAAACCCCTGATGACTGGTAACAGATATTTTTCACAAACCTATTTCAGGCTCAAGTATTTCACAAAGGTTGAATAAAACAGTTTGTATCATTGTTATTTATGTACCTGTTGTGAAAAGAGAATAAATAATGTATTACTACATACCCACAACCACAAAATTGCAGACAATTGTACCTAGAAGTTTTCCCAACCTCATTGTCAACGTAAATCATAGATTGATTTCTAGAATAACTTATATTTATGTACAACCTTCCAGAACATTTGGCAGATAAATATTCGTCTATAAACAATTCACAAGGGATATAAAATATGATTTAAAACAAACCGTCTTCAGTGTTATCTTTACGAGTAAGCTTGGCACTGGCGTACGGCGCTTGGCGCACGTATTTACGTTTCCTTTGGCTTGCCCATTGCAGTTTGATCTTGTTCTCATTATACGAAAATTACGAACGCTTTTGAAGTTAAATTTTGCTATTGTATCATTTCCTGTAACTGTTTTCCATATGTATAAAGGTTTTTGCACAAACGCAAAAAATCACGGAAGGTAATGGAATTAAAGGGCCTACTTAGAATTACGCCATTTTTGATAAAATAATTAATTTTTCAACTATCAAACAGACTATGATACTACTCACATTCTGGATATTTATTTGATTGGTCGCATTGGATTTTGTTTTGTCTCTATTGAAATGATTATATCATCGTCATCATCATCAACAATCCATTAATGTCCCACAGCTGGACTCGGGGCTCCTCTCCTCTATCTAGAGAGCTGAGAGTGTTAAATGATTACACATTAGATAGTTTAAGTCCCACGTATAGTTTGATTCATTCATATCGATTCGTTAATGCATCGATTGCAATTGCGTATCGTTAATTCCTTATTATCATTATCCTCTACCTGCTTAGGTAATGATGTAAACTATCCAATTACATTTTTGGAGTAGGCAGTAAGACGTAAATCGATTTAGTCCACACGCCCTCGAACAACATTGTTTAGGGATGACCATTGAAAAGGAAAATGTTTAGTGTAAACGTTTGTACGTTACAAATAAGGTAATTTCTATAAGTCAAGTAAAACCTACCTTTGTAATTAATATTGAGCATTAAGAGGATCTTAGATTTGGTTTATGTTTTATGATTAGCTACTTTACTACCTATAAAGAAAGTACTTTATGTTACCAATATAGAGACACGAGGTAAAGGTTAAAAGTTAGATTACTGAAATGAGACAATTCTTTGCAAATTTTTTTTCGGTTCTTTAGGTAAAAAGGCAAGAATACTAAGGTTTAAAACTACAAAAAAACAGTTAAGCTATATTAAGTGAAAAATTCAATCGCTCACTAAAATACTTTCTAAAATCTTTTAGCATTGACTAAATAATGTGAAGAAAACACAATAGAGCTGTTGCCTATAAAGCAAAACGGAAATAGGGAGGAAAAAAACAAGGGGATTGCGGGGAGGAATTGGACCTCCGGCGCTTCACTCTCCTCAGATGAAACACAAGAGTATATAGGTATACTACTAATAAGGCGCCGACCCCACTGCCCGTGGTCTAGCGGTCGGAGATCCAAGTTCTGCGTTCCGTATTAACTGTAATATATACGACAGCCAAAACCGACACACCAAAAGCAAGCAGTCTGCTAGTAGCAATGTACGCAAGTGTAAAGGCGGAACGCAGAACTCGGAACTCTGACCGCTAGTGGGGCGATTCTGTGGGAGAGAAGTACTCCCCAGGATGTGCCGGCTCGTTCATGCTGGAATACCAACTACTACTATTAAAGTTGAGTTTTATTACTCTTGCACAGGAATGTCAAAATTACGAGTAGGTTACTCGTAATTTTGACATTCGATTGTTCGACTTAACATCGTTATGTTTAAAAATTACAACGATCATCGATGATCACATATAAGTTTCCAAACGCTTGACAACTATATGAAATTCGAGCAAACGAATGTCGAAAATGCGAGAAGGCCCTCATGTGTGTCGTAATTTATTCCCCTAGTCTCCTCTGACGTCATTCTGGGGATGAAATTTAGCGGTGAAATATTACTATTTTGTAGTCTGACTTCGTCATAATATAGATTAAAATATGCATAGGTACGTATCATATTATTTACAATACATAATACACGTCTGTGATTATAAATATTTCCGTGTCTTTAGATATAATTATCATCTCAACCCATAAACGTCCCACTGCTGGGCACGGGTCTCCTCCAAAGAATGTAGAGGGTATTTAGTAATTAGACTACTATACCACTCTGGCCAGAGGAGGTACTCCCTTAGTCGCCCTTTATGACATCCTCGGGTTGAGATGGGGTAGTGACATTATGTATTCTTAATCCGTCACTACACGGAAAACGTAGATAAAAATGTACCTTTAATCGGGATTCAAACTCGGGCCTACAACGCAACCGTTCGCACCTTTGCAACGACTCTCTTGGCTATTTATTATTATAAGTACATTAAAAAGTAACGTCTGAGGGGAATAGGGACCCTTCTCAATATATCGCCATCTCTGTCGCACTTGCGCGGTAGGGTATTGTTTGAGAGGGATGACAATGTCTCGTCATATCGAAATTTTTGCTTGAAACTTCCTGAGGCGCACACTGGGAACTTGGATATTAAAGTTTTGAATGTAGATTGAGAACAGAATTGGCGCAACATAGTTTCTGTTATAAATTCAAACAGAAATAAAGGGCCTTTCACCGGCAGATTAGTGCCTGATAAACTATCTTACATATTAAAATTGAATTTAGTGATTCTTGATATATAATTATCTAAAAGTCGTTTTTATTTGGCCACTGCTCAGCTCCAATTGGCCGCAGCGTGATGTTATATAGCCTATGCTACTCAGTGATAATGTAGCTTTCTAACGGCTAAAAGAATTTTTTGAAATTGGTCCAGTAGTATTTAAGTTAATTCGTTACATACAAAAATACAAAACTTTCCTCTTTATAATATTAGTATAGAAGTAGGTATATATAAAAATGAAAATACAAGTAATAAGTCGTAAATGCTCGTGATTGTCTATATTTTCCATTTTTTCGTTGGTAAATACAAATAAAAGATTTTATGAAAATTTAATTACGGCATTAAGATTTCTCTAATGGCATACAACTACACATAGTATAGATATATTTTTTTTTTTTTTTTTTTGTTTTTTTTTGACAACGCCCGCACTAGAGAACACGCCCTGTGTCGCGGGGAGCTTTACCAACATGAAACTAACGGACACAAAGTACACCCAGACTAGAAACAAATATCTATGAATCACACAAATATTTGTCTCGTGTGGGAATCGAACCCACGTCACCCAGCACGGCGATGTAGTGGCGAGGTGACCACCTTAACCACTGAGCCACGGTGACAGTCGAAGGAATATAGGTAATAAGGCGTTACCTACGTTCTGGCTCGAACTTCAGCCGCAATTCATCGGCTCAGTCTCTAAGGGATCAAAATTATTAGAGTCTGATTCCTATGAGATATCGCTAGCATTTGTTCAGACGCAATAATATAAAGCCACCGAGATTATATTGAACAGTTTTTGTTCTACAATTTATTGGTAAACCTTCATCTTCATTTCTAGTTATTATTGAAATTGATATAGATTTTGTAATAAACTTTATATTTTCTGTTTAGTGGTGGATTAAGAATACATTATGTCACTTCTCCATCTCAACCCGTGGGTGTCGTAAAAGGCGAGAAAGGGAGTAACTTTATGCAGACAAGAGCACTGCGAGAAAAGGAAAATTCTGAAAAAATATCCTCTCGCCAGCTTGGTTTACCTAGTAGGCTAAATTCTTTCCACATTCTTTGGAGGAGACTCGTGCCCAACAGTGGGCGTAACGTTTATGGGTTGAAATAATGAAACTTTTAAGTACTTATACTAAAGTTGTATGGGATATTGTTATTTCCTATAAGTTTTAATTTAAAACATTTTTAGAATTTCTAATTAGCCTCCAAAAGATGGTGCTAGTTGACTATTCATGGCAAATTTGACTGATTATATTATTAATATTAATAAAGTAATTACAATAATTGAAGCAATAGCAGAGCAAAGTTGTGGCAACTTTTTTGCGAATTTTATTTTTATACAAATAAATAAAATGACATAAGTATATAATAATATCAAATTATCTGATACGGGCTATATTAATAATGAAACAAATGTCACCAAACAACCAGACGATTTGTTTGAGCGATAAAAAAACGATGTAGTGTGGTTCAACAACGCGGCCATTATTTATTTTAAGAACTAACAATAATAACGATTGTAACTAAACCAATCTACATATCAAATAATATTTGTTCGCAATAAATATAATATATACCGGTCGCCATGTTTCCGAACGGTGCTATAATTGACAGATGTCAAACTGTTTTCGCGCCATTCTAGCTGTCAACATAATGATGTAGATTTTTATTGTTGATAACGTCCTTTGTTTATTTATTATGTGTTCTATTTTTGAATAGTTTATCGAAACTGTTGTTTTTACTACACAATACATTGTTTGTTGTCAAATTAACTTAGATTTTTCTATAATCTAGTAAAAGGTTTTAGTAAACATATATACTTGGAAAATTTTAAAAGACCTTTGCTACTCAATCAAGCCAGAACGGCTGAAAGTAGTCAGAAAGTAGTCCAGAATAACATAGGTGACTTTTTACTGACATACCATACGGGCGGAAGATAGCATTAAATCGATAACTAATATTATAAAGCTAAAGAATTTGTATGTTTGGTTGAACACACTAATCTCTGGACTACTAAAACGAATTGAAAAATCATTTTGTGTGTGATGGATACCCCATTTATTGAGGTAGGCTATATTATAACTGGCCTATTGGTCTAGTGGCTAGTGACCCTGACTGCTAAGCCGGAGGCCGTGGGTTCGATCCCCACCCAGGACAAATCTTTGTGTGATGAGCATAAAGGTTTGTTCTGTATCTGGGTGTAATTTTTCTATAATATGTATGTATTTACAAAAAAAAATATATTTAAGTAATATATCAGTTGTTTAGTATCCATAACACAAGCAAATATAATTGCTTACTTTGGGACTAGATGGCGCTGTGTGAATGTGGTAGAATATTATATATTATATAACAACCAATAGGGGCTGAGAAGTGCCAATTAAAGATCGATGGGAGCGAAGCCTCACGTGAACGTAAATATTTTTATAATATTAAGACCTCGTGTTGTAAAACTAGTCACTAGACCAGTCTACCTTGCAAGAGTGACTCATATGTCTAGCGTATATATAAAAAACCGGACACATCTTATCAATCTGACTATTATAATGGCGCCTAGAAGGCGTGGCTTACAATGTCATTCAGAGAGATTATATAATTGTGTTTAACTGCTTTTTAGTATTGATCTATCTATACTATAATATATTATTAATATTATAAAGCTAAGGAGTTTTTTGGTTAAACGCTAGAATCTCAGAACTACTGGTCCGATTTGAAAAATTCTTTTAGTGTCAGATAGCCCATTTATCGAGGAAGGTTATAGGCTGTATAATATTACGCTACGGCAAATAGGAGCTGAGCAGTGGCCAAATAACGAACGACGACAGCGAAGCCCTGCGCGACTTCAAGTGCCTAATAATTACATAATAATTATTTGGGATTTTTTTTACACAACGCCATCTATTATAAGCGGAAGCGTGCGTCAACGGGTTCGCCGCGATCATGCGAAAGCGATGCGCTTCCATGATGGCGCGCTTGCGCTCCACCTCCAACGGCATCCTGAATGTGTTTGCAGACTGATGGGACTCTCCCCTCTTACGAAGGTGGATAAGTATTCAGACACGCTTATCCAAATAAACCAGTGTACCATTGAACGAACAGTTCAATGGTACACTGGTTATTTATTATTGTAAATTTAATTTAATACTAATATTAGGCTAAGTTGTACTAACAATATATGGATGTAATTCTGAAATAAATATATTTGAATTGAAATAAAATGAAATCTCGTTTATTCATCTAGGTTACAAGGTAACACTTATGAAAGTTACAAGAATGTAACAGGTTATCCGAAAAGTAGTGTCAGCAAATTTGCCTTTGAAAAAAAATTGAAATGATGATTAGAAAAAAAATTTGCAAAATTGAATTTGAATTATCTCTCTCAGTAGGATCTACGCAACCGATTAACATACACACATGTAATTATATATTTATCTCAGCTCCCATTGGCCTTAGCGTGTGTTATCTAGTCTATAGCCTTTCTTGACAAATAGGCTATCGAACACAAAAAGAATTTTGCAATTCGGTTCAGTAGTTCCTGAGATTAACCAAACAAAGAAACAAACTCTTCACCTATCTTTTATTATAATAAATATGTATTCTGTCACTGAAATCTCCAATAGTTTATCAAACACTTATCCACTAAGTATAAAACAGGGCCTTAACTTTAATAATAGCTAATGTAACTGTATAGTCTATAAGTAATCAAGAAAGAATAAAGAAGATTGATTAAAGAAGAAAGAAATAAAAAGAAGTATAAAGAAGACGTACGGTACACTGATGGGCCTGAATTTATGCTCTAACCTGTGTTTATTTCAAGGTGAGCAAACTTTCAGGTGTGTTAGTGCCGGCTTTACATCGAATCAAACAACAAGAGAACAGAAGAAACAGAAGAAATCTTAAGAAGCAAAAAAAAGAAGTAGTTATAGCTATCTGGTTTGCTACATAAAAATTTGATATGATAATGTTTTTAATCTGAGCCCTCAAATTAAAGTTATTCATCGGTTAAAATATAACCTGATTGAATATAACACTAAAACAATAGAACTTGTTTATTCATATAATTGTCATTTTTAATTTGTTTGTGTAATAGTTTATCCTATAAATAATCGTCATTTGACGGCTCAGAGAAATTAATATTTGTATTTTATTGATTGTGTTACTTTTGTACTTGGCAACAAAACTTAAAATGCGGAAGCCTTCCAAAAGGACCGGGTTTACTTCTCACTTTAGAGAGTAGTATACCAGGTGCTTTTCTTTTTTCTAGACATAAGAATATTCATAAAATTTTGACAGATTTTGCATGTTCATCTCTATGTATAATGTTGGTAAAAAGTAGCCTATATTATGTAATTACAGTCTACAGTATATGTGTGTCCAAATTTCTTATATATCTTTTCAGCCATTCTGCCATAATTATTTTTTAAAAACACGAGGGATGCCCTTCCATACCTGGATGTCATCATCAGCAAAGACCCAAAAAATAGACCACACGACGACCTAGAATGCTACGTTTGGAAAATAATGACGAGATTAGCCCGCCAATAATGATATGGCATATTTAAGGCTAGGCAAAGAGAGGGATTAATTCCTAAAATACCGAGAGTCCAGAAAAATGGGACATTATTTGAATACTAGCTGTGCCCGCGACTTCATTCGCGTGTAATTTAACAAAAGCAACATTACTTTTTTCAAAGTAGCCTAAGTTACTCCTTATTACATCAGCTATCTGCCAGTGAAAGTCCCGTCAAAATCCGTCCAGCCATTCCAGAGATAAGCCGGAACAAACAGACAGACAGATAGACAGACAGCCAAAATTTAAAAAAAAAATGATATTTTGTTACATTTTTATTACATTCATATGCATGTAATAAAAAGGTTATTTTAATATTACAAACAGGCACTCCAATTTTATTTATTTATATGTATGTTTGTGTGTATGACTTAGTATAATGTCAGTATGTACACTGTACATCAGAATATTAATGTTTTTATTTTGGTTGGTATGATTTAACTTTATTAAAGTCATATTAGCCCAATGACGTCCACTGTTGGACAAAGGCCTCACGTAATTTCCGCCACCACGAGCGCCTTTGTGCCACCTGCATCCATTGTATTGGAAAGCGCCGTAGGGTGACCCCCCACGAGATAGACCGATGACTTGGTAAGGGTTGCGAGTGGTTGTTGAATGCTGGCGACAGTAAGTTAAGTAAAATATTATAAATCTAAGATTATTGTTTTTAAAATCTTTCATTATATATTCAATTCAAAAATGTGTCCCATGTTTGTGTGTTTGGACACAACCGGTATACGAGTAATATGTGACGTGGGCCCGTTTTAAATCAATTTGAATATGTGTACATATTAGCATCGAAAGTTTAAAAATTGGTTTATTTCTAAGTACAGAGTTATCGTTTTTATAGCTGATAATAATAATAATATTCTACCACATTCACACAGAGCCATCTAGTCCCAAAGTAAGCAATTATATTTGTTTGTGTTATGGGTACTAAACAACTGATATACTACTTAAATAAATTTTTTTTTTGTAAATACATACATCTTATAGATAAATTACACCCAGACACAGAACAAACCTTTATGCTCATTACACAAAGATTTGTCCTGGGTGGGGATCGAACCCACGACCTCCGGTTTAGCAGTCAGGGTCACTAACCACTAGACCAACAGGCCAGTCTTCAGTCATCCAGTCAGCTATTACATACATACTTATAGATCACGCCTCTTTCCTAACAGAGGGGTAGGCAGAGATTATTTCCTTCATCATACGATTCTGACATATCGCTCATTCTCGCTCTCTCTCACAACTACAAAAAAATGGGAAACTGACCTAATTACATTAAAATGATCTCGATAATAATCTACATTAGGATTGAAAAT
Organism: Laspeyria flexula; assembly: GCA_905147015.1. Taxonomy (NCBI): domain Eukaryota; kingdom Metazoa; phylum Arthropoda; class Insecta; order Lepidoptera; family Erebidae; genus Laspeyria; species Laspeyria flexula. The sequence goes on from LR989974.1 coordinate 3,317,662, forward strand.
GCCACATTTATAAGTTCAAAAAACGCCCGCTAGAGAACGAAAAGACGTTGGTGAAATAATATGTTAAGAATCTTCATTATTGTTACGAAAAAATATTATATCAGGCGTAGTGTACAATTTAAAAAAATGCAGTTGTGTCACTGTATGTCGCTACAAATGAGCGATATTATATCTTTGGCTTCTTCAACATTCATCAGTCTTTTGATGCATTCTCGCCGGTTTAGGGTACTCCTGCAGCTAATAAATATAAATAATAATAAAAAAACTTAATTATTCACCAAAATATATTAAAAATATACATAATTAAATAGTTTAATCACTACATTTCTTTATAATAATAATAATAATATTTAATAATAATATTCTACCACATTCACACAGCGCCATCTAGTCCCAAAGTAAGCAATTTCATTTGTTTGTGTTATGGGTACTAAACAACTGATATACTACTTAAATACATTTTTTTTTGTAAATACATACATATTATAGATAAATTACACCCAGACACAGAACAAACCTTTATGCTCATTACACAAAGATTTGTCCTGGGTGGGGATCGAACCCACGACCTCCAGCTTAGCAGTCAGGGTCACTAACCGTTACCACTAGACCAACAGGCCAGTCTCAGTCTCAGTTTATAATAAATATAAAAAGAATACACCTCCTCTATAGTAAGGAAGTACTCGTAGAAGTAAGTAAATCTTCGATTAATACTAAGATTAAAGTTACAAGATCATGACGTCACGGCAGTGTGCGACGAGGCGAAGGCGTGAAGTTTCCAAGCGAAACTGTTAACAAGGCTTCAGGGACTTAGTTAATTGTAGTTTAAACTATCTTGTATTTGTTGCTAAAGTCAGATTATGATATTACTGTAGGTCGTGGCAGACGACGTCAACTTCAACTTACATCTTAAACTGTTTTAAAGAGCTGTTAATATTTAATTCTTTAAAAAATATAGGGCAAATTGTATTTATTGGCAATAATTAGAAAACAGTAAAACTGAATGTCTCCAACACTGTTCACAACTGCAGTGAAAGGTATCTTCAAGATTCTGGACTGGGATGGATTTGGCATAAGCGTTTAGGCGAGTTCATCACCCACACTCGGTTTGCCGATAATATCGTGGTTATGCCAAATTTACTGGAGAAACTTGGTATGCTCAATAGTCTCAGTAGGACTTTCCAAGAACAAGCCAATAATGTATCGAGTTTCCAGGCAGTGGCCTTTCAAATAATAATTGAGATCTCTACACACAAAATTGTTGACGAATATTTTTATCTTGAAAACACATTGGATAGTCCGTTTCGGTAGGTCCAATTTTGAAAAAGACTTGGCCACCGAATTCATCTGAGTAGGTACTATTTTCATATTTTTTAACTCTCTAGTGTTTGAAGACCAAAATTTTTGATCAGTGAGTGTTGCCAGTGATAACTTAAGGTACTGAGACGTGACCGCTATGAGTCTTATAAAAAATCTCAAAATTATGGGTGGTGGTCATAGTCGAAGTTTCCCTATTCGACCGAATCAGTAATGAGGAGATACGTAGGAGAGTTAAAGCGACCTTCATGGCTGGTGACCTACTAATGACTACTAATAACTGTACTCGGTGGAGTTTAAAGTTTGAAAAAAAATAAACATTGTTAAATTAGTCACTGACATTTTTAAACGTTTGACAACAATATCATACTCAACTAATTCGAGTTTCGAGGCCATCAGTACTTGACCAATATAAAATGAACTAGGTACTTATATTGTTAACAGAAGATGCATAGTTATCAAAGAAAAACTAAAATATTATCCAATAAATAAGTTTAGCAAGGATCCAATAGTTCAGTAGGTGTTGCAATGCCCAATGCTACAGAAACAAATACTTGAATAACAAAAAGGCATAGACGTCTATTGATATTGAGAATTATATACGATCGAAAGCTTGCGATAAATAAACTAAGGCTAGTACCGACTGACAGAATCCTATAATTTATTTTTCTTTGCTCCATATATTTGTAAGTAAGTTTTAAAAATATAATTGGGATTGCAATTTTACGATTGCAATGAAATTAAAACGATTAAATCGTAAAGATATCCAGCGGAATGTGCACTATTAATTTTAGAGTACAGCTTGAACGTGGTTCACTAAAGTTTATTGAGATCTATAAGATAATAGTAAGCTGAGAACTATAACGTAATGGAGGTAAATCACTTCGAAATTTATTGTTTAAATTGAGAACATAACCAGATACCACACGACTACCGACTCGAATCGCAATTTCAATATTCCATTGGTCGATTTTGAAATCGTTGTCAAATATTTCAAATTTAATCTGATTACATTTTTAAAATTTGACAGCAATCAATTCAATGTTGATATTGCTAATAGTTCAGCAGAATTCGTTGACTGGATTACAGTAAACTCTTATGACTTTGCAGATACATCATTATCATGTCAGCCTATTGCAGATACATACTTAACTAATAATAGGTAGTGTTATTTGATGATGGAATTTAATAAACAAAAGAGATTTTTAAGAACTCCTACACCCTTATTACAAAATATGAACTAAGTATTAAACCAGGTTTAAATTGACATAAGCCATTGTTTTAGTGTCAAAGTTGTCAATTTAAACCTGGTTTAATGCTTAGTCTGTATTTTATAATAAGGGGATTAGAGATTATTTTGGAAGTAGTAAAGGCAGTAAAAAGCAATAAAATGAGAGCGAAGTGATACTAACTCCAGGAAGATCAGAATTAATCGCTGAGTAAGTGACGCTATGTTTGATAATGCAACTTCAGTCTACAGCATCTTTACATTCTGATATTTTTTTTTTTATTGGTTAGCAAACTGGATACAATCAATTAAACTATACTTATGCTAAATAAACAGCAGTAACATCTTACAATACGAAAGTATCCTACTAGATGCAAACACAGCGTTTATTATTTATGAAGAATGTTGTCTGACAGCTTAACGTTCTAAGTATTATTTATAAATTTAGCAAGGTGCATATGAACGTCATACAAAATCGGTATATCGGTGCCATAATCACAGCAAAAGTTGGCAAAAATTTTGGTTAAGCCATCCAACTAACAGACCATCATTATCATCACCATAATTTTCAGGTTCCAATCTAAATTACTTACCTTGGTGGGGTATTTATACTACTTTGCAGTTTCATTTATTTATTTATGGTAGGCTATATAATAGCTTTAAGTTTAATGTTATCTACTATAAAATCATATTTCTTTCCTATTTAATTTTTAAAAGATTTATTTTAATTTTATATTTTTTATGTAACAAACAGACACTTCAATTTTAATTATTTGTATAAAAGTATTTGAGGAGCACACTTTTATTTTTTATATAGGCTCCGTTGAATAAACTGACGTTATAAATACGACAGAAACTTAATTATAAAACCGTCAAACACATCAAGTCGCAGTCAGCTGAAAATCGCCCAGTCAGTGGAAGTTATAAAAGTGACAATTTACGAGCGGCCTTATTCCTATTTGGGTCAAAATTTGATTGTCCAAATGAAGCAGTAACCCTTTTTGTTATGTCTCTTTATGAAGTGTCTCGAGATGTCGTTCCCAGGGGACATCCAAGCAACATTTAGCAACAGGGGACGAAAAAGTACACCCAATTTGTACAAATTGGTTCCACAGTGGAAACGTTGTTGTTGGTTTCTCAACGAGACAAGCTCGACAGAGACAGACATACTTGTAACAGCACACGGTTGATACCCGTAAAATGGCAAAACTCGTAATTGGTTCTTATTTTGATTAAAAAAATAATTTATTTTAAAAAAGTGTCATTTTATTAAATTCATAATTGTGAATTGAGAACATCGATGCTCCATCGACAAAATTAAATGAGGAATTGTCTATAGGTAAAGTATATTTGTAATAACTATGATTATAATCTTATTCTATATAAAATGTTTTATAAGAGACCTTTAACCAGTAATGGAGCCAACGAGCTACTTATGGTGTTACTATGATTCTCCTCTTGGAAAATCAAATAAAATAAAAAAAACAAATTAAAACATAATCAAAGAATTTTTCTGCTGCAGTCTGCCGGAAAAGTGCCCAGCTGAATGGCAGCATTGCCACATTGGTGTCAATGCTTACTTACTCTTTGTGCAAGAAAATAGCCGGTAAGTAGATTTTTTTTTTAAGCAAATCAATCTCAATTTGTCTACTTACTTGTATCCTCTATTGGAATTTCTTTAGTTACAATAAAATTGGTCATAAAGCAGACCCTGATCCAAAAAGAGGAGGATTATATACATATAATATGTATGTACTAGCTTCCATACGCGGCTCAGCCTATGTGCTATATCGGTAAAAAGTAGCCTATGTGCTATTACAAACTATCTATCTGTAGTGCACTGTAAGAGCACTGCACACGGAATGGCAGGGTCGCGGGTTCGAGTCCCGTCGTGGGTTTGAATTTTTCCATTACTTGTTTAGCATGTATATAAAATGTTAAACCAAAGCGATGGAAATTGCTTAATATTTAATGTATCTGCCTGTGGTTGGTTTTGTGACAATCTTGAACACGAAGAGAATAGATTACACCACATATGAATGTTAGTTTTCAGTAACATTACGTAAACAAATTAATTCTGACGCAACCAAGTTCTAGCAGTACTGTTTGTGACAGTGCTGCAGTGTTGCAATGCATGGGCGGAAATGTTATAAGTAGAATTAAGTTCTATACGTACGTATTTAGCTAATATTGTTTGTATGCATTAAGCTCAAAGAAAAAAATGCTCATATAACGAAAAATTCGTTCACAACCCACTGTGGTCACTGTAACGTTTGTTTCAATATTAATTCATTTGTTTTATAGTGTTGATTAAATAAATATACGTATTAAATTGACGCTTTGGTTAAAATAAGAAATTAAATAATAGGTATGTAATTTAGAATGTTGTAAGGTATATGTTATTATTATCGCTCGATTTGGCGGAAATTTGGTGAGGCCTACGTTCAACAGTGGACGTCATTGGGCTGATGTGATGATGATGTTGATGAAGATATATAATAATAATAATCTACCACATTCACACAGCAACATCTAGTCCCAAAGTAAGCAATTATATATGCTTGTGTTATGAGTACTGATGATGATGATGATGATTATATCCAGACACACAACAAATCTTTATGCTCATCACACAAAGATTTGTCCTGGGTGGGGATCGAACCCACGACTTCCGGCTTAGCAGTCAGGGTCACGAACCACTAGACCGACAGGCCAGTCAATATGTTATACTTAAAGACTGAAAACTCTCATCGAGCGACAAAAGCTCACAACACGTTGTAATTTTATAAAAATGCACACGAAATTCGTGTCTCGGTTATGTACTTACCTGTCGTAGGATAGCTATCGTCATCATCATCATTTCAGCCAATGACTGCAATTGGCTGAAACAATACTATCGCGTTCTGTTGGCGGAGGCCTATGTCCAGCATAGGCCTCCGCTAACACGCGCCTAGGTATAGGTATTTGATAATTCGAATAGAACATGGAAAATTTGAAAATGGTAAAAAGGTATCTAGATAAGAGACAATACAAGATGAGACGTCATGTAAGATTGAGACATGTTTTTCATCATCATCATCAGCAACCCATTAAGTCCCACTGCTGGGCGCGGGTCTCATGTTTTTACCAGCGTCTATTATAATTATATCGGTACTTTTACAAAATCCTTGGAAATTTCGCGAAAATAAATTCGAATTTTTATATCATCCAACATATAATTTTATGACACGAAGAGATGCTACACACATTCAAAATGACCAATATCAATAACACCACAGTAAAACCTTCCCATTTTAGCTGAAGACATGCCACATCATCATTACGGTAACAAATATGCTATGAGCAAGTTCTATGGGGACACTTGAGAGATATATCAAGTAAAATAAATCCCAGATACCCATAGGACATTTAACAAATAACCTCCAAGCATTGCCATCATATGATGAGCCCTCGTATAAAATAATTGACGCACCCAAAGTTTACTGTCTTTACAAGCAGGTGGTAAAAATCAACGGGGTATATGACACACCCCCAATCATCCCCTAACAGGCAATAAACAATAATACGTGTCTTATGCTTTCGTCTTATGGTTTATTCTTCGTTTTATGTATTGCGATGATATTTTTTACCCTTTCATCCCCATAAAGGGGCTGGAATTGCTCTATGAAATGCCTAACGTTTTAATAACAGCCGCTTAGGGTAGTTCTATTTTAATGGCCAAGAGTCCTTTTGTATTGGTGTTCCTTTTGTTTGCGATTTATTTTTGGTTTTCATCAAAATATTTTACAACAATTTTCTTATTTTTATTTTTTTTATATAAACAACACCCGTACTATGGAACAAGCCCTGTGTCGCGGGGAGCTTTACAAACATGCAAATAACGGACACAAAGTACACCCAGACTCGAAACAAATATCTATGAATCACACAAATATTTGTCTCGTGTGGGAATCGAACCCACGTCACCCAGCACAGCGATGTAGTGGCGAGGCAACCACCTTAACCACTGCGCCACGGTGACAGTCAATTACTGAAGTTTCGAATTTTCATTTTGTTGCAGTGCTCTTGTAGACTACACTGTTTGTTTAGGTTTTCGCCCTTAGTCGCCTTTTACGATACCCACAGGTAATAATGGGAAATAAAAGAAAAATTCGAAACAAAACCCTATACCAACGTCTGACCAGTTTGGTATAGTAGGCTAAATTCCCTCTACAATTTTTGGAGGAGACCTGTGCCCAGCAGTGGGACGTTTCGGGTTTTAGTGATGATAATGATGACTGAAGTTGTTCTTATAACAAATATATTTTAAAATATGTACTTAAATAACGGCAGTTGGCTAGATTCAAGATTATTTGTTTTTACTGGTTTACTTGCGAAATTTCTACTCAAACTTTGGATTTTGTTAATTGGTAATATGCCACGGAATAAAATATTTCTTTAGTTCTTAGAAAACTGTTATCTACATCCTCCGACACTAAATTAACTGACAAATATTTTATCATTGCACTGATGTTTTCAAAGCAAGCACCTCCCGCTGTTAAGCAATTAACAAAACTTGTACACGTTGCCAAAACAGATTCAATTCTGTCTTTAGAAGGCTTTCTCTGAATTTCGACATTCGACTTGGATTCGGTTTTGTAGTCGCTGTTATATTTAAATTTCCTAACATTTGACAGCGACATCAAAATCGACTAAGTCGAATGTCGAAATTCACTGAGTAAGCCCCAAGACTCGGACCACTAAAGCAAAGATGAAACGGGGAAAAAATAGATGGGTCACGCAACTTGAAACCAGTATGGTCCTGCTGTTCAGATCAGATCACCTGATCAGCTTGTAGGTCCAATAGACGTCTGTAGTAGAAAGTTGAAAACAAATAGGTACGTTATTAAAATAAAAATACCTAGCCTCTCAGAAAATATTACTGAAATCTGTTTGTCTTAATCTTTTACAGACACCATTTGAACGTTGAAATTAATTAATCCTAGTACGTAAATACTGCGGCTAAAATAAAACATTCGAGGATGAATTGGAGATTGCCCCGTCCAATATGGCCGCCCGATTAAAATTCATTTCAATTTAAATTCCGATTTAGTTCGCTCTCACTAGTGGAATTAAAATTGTACTGCTCTGTGGATTTTAGTTTGTTATAATTATAGACTATGAGTGAAAACTAGGTAGGCAAACTTTCTTGTTAGTAAAACATGTTACTGAAACTACACATTACATAAAAAGCTAACATTTTTTGTAAGTAATAAATTTATTTGTAATCGGTCAAATTTGCGATGAATAGTCAATTGGCACCATTTTTTGGACAAAGCTAGTTAGAAACTGAAAAAATCTTATAACTAATACTGTTGTTTACAAAATTAAGTTCCACACATTTGTTTTTGTAAATAAAAATTTATAGAAAATAAAAATATCCCATACAACTTTAATATAAGAATTTAAAAGTTTCATCATTTTAACCCATAAACGTCCCACTGCTGGGCATGGGTCTCTTCCAAAGAATGTGGAAGGAATTTAGCCTATATACCACGCTAGCCAGACGGGTTGGTATAGGGTTTATTTCGAATTTTCCTTTTCTCGCAGTGCTCTGGTCTGCAAAAGGATTACTCCCTTAGTCGCCTAATACAACACCCACGGGTTGAAATGGGGTAATTAGTAGTTAAATTATGTATTCTTAATCCGTCACTATATGCATAAACCATAATTATCATCATCATCATCATCATATCATATCATATCAGCCCAACAACGTCCACTGCTGAACATAGGCCTCACCTAATTTACGCTACTGCGAGCGATCCTGTACTGCTTGCAACCAACGGCCGTATATATAATATTTTTAAATACTCAAATTTTTAAAAAACTCGGAAAGAAACATCTGCAGATCAGATCATACAAATATTAAATTTGTTCCCGTTCGAACCTGAGACAGCATATTCCCGCATCCGAGACAGCAAAATTAGCAGTTAAAGAAACTTAGCAAGTTACCAATGACATTGTCTTACAAAACCAAGGTCTTGACTGCAGTCATTTAGCGTGTACATTCATATAATAAGAGTAAGCACGTCTGTCTGTCAGTCTCATTCATCTATCAGAGGTAATACAAGGTAATATTACTGTATTGTTACTACAGACTATCTACATATTGTATTCATCATCAATCATAGCAACCTATTAATGGCCTACTGCTGGGCACGGGTCTCCTCTCCTCTGTCTAGAGAGCTGAGAGGGTTTAGGCCAAAATCCATACATGCTAGCTTAATGCGCGCGCCGTGGTGAATCAGAAATACCCTTACAATTGTTTCTAGGGTATATAGTACTGAGTAGTAGTTGGATGACGGTCGCGACGATCGTTACGAAGCAGTCACGTTAATCTTTTATCTGTGTTTAAAAAGTCTAAAAGTGATTAAATTGTGAACAATTCTTGACAAATTATACATCAACATAAAGCTAAAACTGAGTACATTCCAGTGATATAAAATTATTCACAAAAATCTGTGGTTTTAGTGCAATAACTATGAAATAACAATTCTAAAAACTCGTTAAAATTCAAATGTTTGTGTGGTAAACAGTGCAAATACAACAACGTCGTCGACGACCGAGCCGTCGCATGACCTTGAATATCATACTTTCTAATAATGACATTATAACTATATATAAGTCACCTATTTCACCTCTCCTTGTACATGAACGTTTGGCCGAGTGGTAGTGTGCAGAATATGAGTGCAGAGGTCGTGAGTTCGATTCCCGGTGAAACTTTTTGACTTTTTGAAATTTATCTAATTTTATATTTTTGCGTTATTGTCAAGTTTAACTATATATAATCATGGATTCAATATCAATATCTGAAGAATTAAATGAAAATCATAATATAACCGTAAGAAAACAGTACAAAGTCAATGTCAGCGTTGAAAACTCTTTTGACTCGTTATCAATAAGTGAAGATGATGAGTACTCTTCTATTACACCAAACACCAGACACAATAGAAGTTTTCCGAACAGGCTGGCTAACGAACGTGAGAGATTAGAAGAATTAGAACTACTAGTAGAGACCTTGAAGGAAAAATTAGCTTCAGCAGAAAATGAAATTGAAAATATTTTATCTGAAAACTATTCATTGAAAGAAATAATAAATAATAATGAAAAATGTATAAGAAATTTAAAAACTATTTGTAATTCCACACCTAAAGTAAGCTCAATTAATAGAAGAAAAAGTATAAGGCAGACCAAACTGGACTGCTCTCAAAAAGAAAATCCGCAAGATCAGAGTATTATAGAGCTCTCTACAAAAATACACGAAAGTGTGCAAATCCATGACGTAGCAGTTTCAAAGATTGATACTATCTCTTCAAAACCGAGTGATAGTTGTGAACAATGCCAGCAAACATTCTCAAAAGATTCCATACATACATTAGAGTCCTGTTCACAGATTAATAAGATTATAATTATTGGGGGCACTCAATGCCGAGGCTTAGCACAGGAACTAATACGTTTGAGATCGAATACTAAATACGAAAATTATGCAATTCAAGGTTTTATTTATCCCGAAGCCCAGACAACAGACTTGTCAAACAGTTGCGATGCTCTACAACTAACAAAAAATGACAAGCTAGTATTGTGTGTTGGAGAAGAAGACTCGGATCCACAAAAAATGTCACATGAACTGTATTCTATGCTAAAGAAATCTAAGGCACCAGTAATAATACTTCCAGTTAACAGTAATAAATGTCTTAACGAAAAAAAACTTAATAATTTGATTAAGTGTGTATCAAATAAATTTGAGCATTCATATTTCATTCAACCAAATACTTATTACAGACATTATTATGATTACATTAGATATATTTGTTCAAAGGTAAATTTAGTCGTGGATACAATTGATTACGATAGTAAATTTATTCCAAAAAAAAACACTAGGAATATTAAAAAAAAAGGTTCCAGGAATATAACTTACATGACACGCCAAAGAACCATCACAGAATACTTTACCGTAATAAACAAGGCAGAAATAACAACGTATTCACAGTCTAATCCGGTAAGTGAAAGTAATCAAAAAATAAATGAAATTTTTTTTCGTCTATAACTACTTATACATTATGCACCAAAATATATCAGGTCTAATTAATAAATCAGATATGTTATCAGTCCAATTAGAAGAACTCTCTAGCTTAAATAAATCTATAGATGTTTTATGTATTACAGAGCACAATATGAAACTAAACGATGAAAAAGTGCTCACGTTACCCAATTACAACCTAGGTGACTCTTTTTGTAGAGATAAAAGAAAGGGAGGGGCATGTATTTTGATCAGAAATATTCACAAATTTAAAGTACTAAACCAGGTAAAAAAATTATCCAAGATGAATTTGTTTGAGTGCTGCGGCATAGAACTTACACAGCATAATTTAATTATAATTTGTATATACAGGGTGCCGAAAAAAACAAACGTCAAACTTCATATCGAACTATTTTTTGAACTATTAGAAAATGTACTTTATTGCATCACGCGTGGCAAAAATAATAAAACCATTATTATTTGCGGTGACTACAACATAAACATCTTAAAAATTGATGAAATGACCAAAAAGTTTCTAAATATAATTTACAGTTACAACCTTAAAGTTCTAATAACAAAACCGACTCGTTTGTCTAGTGGTACCTGTATAGACAACATATTCCATAACGATCGTGCTAACAATGGTGAAATAATAGAAACTGCTTTATCCGATCATACTGCGCAAATATTAAAATGTAGTGTGAAAAAAACATGCATAATACATTCTTGGCGAACTGAAGTACGAGACTTCTCACCTGAGTATGTTAGGAAGTTCGTGGAGTGTATTGCAAGTATCAGTTTTAGTGATGTTTATGAACAGCGTGACCCTAATCTGGCATACGACACACTGTTAGTTTTATTTAAAGAATTTTATAACCTTTGTTTTCCTATTAAACTTATAACTAGAACAATAAATAAAAAGCAAAAGTGGTTATCCCGTGGCATAAAGACGTGCAGTAAGGTTAAACGACAACTGCTATGGCAATACCGTAGAACAAAATCAGAGGCCAATAAAAACCTCTACATTTCATACACAGCTCGATACAAAAAAATCATAAGGTTAACAAAGTATGCACAAAACAATCATTATGTAACTACATCCAATAATAAAAGCAAAGCAACTTGGCATATAATAAACAATAACAAAGTCGACTTTCCTCGGGAACCAATATCAAAAATAATTCATAAAAATAAACAAATACATGATATAAAAGATATTTGCAACATATTTAACGACTTTTACGTCGATCAGGTTACTCCAACTTGGAACAATAATCAACCGAAAATAGACAGACTAGCAGATTCGTTTTTTCTTGTACCAACTACACCAAAAGAGGTTTCAAATACTATACAGGCCTTAAAAAACTCTAAAAGTACAGGTAATGATAACTTAAATACCAGCGTAATTAAGAAAGTGCATCATATTATATGTTATCCACTCTCACATATTATAAATTTATGTTTCGAGTCAGGTGTTTTCCCAGATTCTTTAAAAGTGTCGGTCATCAAACCAATATTCAAAAAAGGTGACAAAACCTTAGTCACAAATTATCGTCCGGTAGCATTATTGCCGATATTTTCCAAAATAATAGAAAAAACGATCCAATGTCGTATTTACAACTTTCTGGAAAGTAGGAATGTGTTAGTGGATGAACAAAAGGGATTTAGGAAGAATAAATCTATAAACATTGCCGTCTTTGATTTTTTGCAAAAAATTATGACTAGCGTAGACCTTAGATCCCCCATATGTGCTTTGTATATGGACATGACAAAAGCGTTCGATCACGTAGATTATAATATACTAACAGATAAATTAGAGAGATATGGTATACGAGGTAGGGGTCTGGAACTGATATCGTCATACTTAACTAATCGGCAACAATATACTGAAATCATAAACTTAAACATTAGGACTAAACGAGAAGTCAAATACGTGTCGAGACTAAGAACAGTAAAGTACGGTGTTCCTCAAGGAAGTGTCTTAGGGCCGTTACTGTTCCTAGTTTATATAAACGACCTCCCCAAAAATGTAAATCACCCAACAGTATTGTTCGCCGATGATAGTACAATTATAATAAAACCAGAAGACCCACATACTTATGAGTTGGAGGTTAATAGGACGCTACAGCAAACTATACACTGGCTACATTCTAATAATCTATTGATAAACTTAGAAAAAACAAATATAATGCATTTTTATCAACGAAAGCAACACCAACAATTACATATTTGTTATGATGGAGTATCAATAAAAGAAACCGATAATACTAAATTCTTAGGTTTAATAATTGATAGTAATTTGACTTGGAAACCGCAGGTAAACGCCTTATGCAATAAATTAAATAGTTTTTCTTTCGCACTTCACAAGTTGTCAAAGCATGCAAATCGCGATACTGTACTAACTGCTTACCATGGTTATGTTGAATCCGTTCTGAGATACGGAGTAATTTTCTGGGGAAATTCTGTTGAAAAAAATCATGTATTCATAGCCCAAAAAAAGTGTGTTCGAGCAGTATGTAACTTACACCCCAGAGATAGTTGTAAGCCTTATTTCTACTCCTTAAACATACTAACATTTCCGTGTATTTATATATTTGAGGTCGCTGTGTTCGTTAAAGCCAATCTACATCTGTTTGAACTACAAGCTCCACGAAATCCGAGATTGAGAAAAAGAGAATCAAACATTTTATGTGTAAATCCTAGCAATACAGCCCTGCTCCGAAAAAGTATCTACTGCATGGCTCCATTATTATATAATAAAATACCTCGAGAAATAAAGGAACTAGATATGCCAATGTTTAAAAAGCAACTTAAAACTTATTTAATAAAAAATTGTTTCTACTCCACGACTGAATTTATAGATTTTAATAAATAATAATAATTTATGTCTTGGTTTATATTGATTATTAATTCATTTTATGATAGTTTAATTGTAGTAATGTCACTTTGGATAGATGTATGTACCTAATTATGATAAGTGTTTATTTTAGTTTTATTAACGATACATAATAATTTGTATACTCTTGAGTAGAATGTAGCGAACTAATTTATTTGTATAACATCTATTGTAAACGATACCTACATTGACAAATAAACCATATTTCTATTTCAAAAAAAAAAGTATATCTATTAATTATAATTATGTACATCAAAAAATAATTAAATACAGTTTTTTGTTTCAGTAACGATTAAAATTATTATCCTTTGGAATTGATAGGCACAAATGTCTCCTGTGCACCGACGACTATATAGTCGACATAATACAGCTCTATATAAATCTATATTATACTTAAAGCTGAAGGGTTGTTTGGTTGAACGCTAGTAACTTAGGAACTACTGGTCCAATTTGAAATATATTTTAGTGTAGGATAGCCCATTTACCGAAGAAGGTTATAGGCTATATAACATATCGCTACGGCCAATAGGAGCCGAGCAGTGGTCAAATAAAGAACGAAGAGAGCGAAACCCCGCGTGACATTTACTGTAAAAAAAAATTCCCTTTTTTATATATTACAAATACATTTATTGTTGTTAAATTCCAATCACTAGAAGACACTAGTGCTAATTTAGCTTGTTAGCTATTATTAGGTATTTAGTATTCAATTAGCTAGACTCCTACATGCCATGACCGTGGCGCCATATTTGGTGGCATTATATTATTGGTGAAGTAACAATCATCAATGTCGAGCTTGTCGAGTCAAAAGTACTAAATGTTGTCTTATGTGGGTGCATTATTGGCTTTAAGTAATTGGTTAAGTTTAAATCAAAACTCTTTAATCGTTTGGATCAAATATTTGGATTTGAAAAGGAAAGATAAATGATTAGCCAAACGATACGAAACGATTCGTTAATAAAAAAAGTAGAAGGAAAGATTGAAGGCAAAAGAAGAAGAGGTAGACTATAAAGGAAGACTTTTATTGAACAGATCAAGGAGAAGGTACAGATGGTCTTGTACCAGGACGTGAAGGAATTTGAAGAAGCAAAAGATGATTGGCATTAACTCCACCGACAAGAGCATAGCTCCTAAATTAAGAGAGAGGCAAGTAAGATACTTATGAACGTCATACAAATCCAAAAAAGATGTCAGTAAATTTTTCTAAGGCCAGTTCCACCAATTAATTATAGTTATGTGTGCTATGGCCCTTAGATAATAACGTGTGAAATATTATCGTCTTAAAATAGCATAATAAAGCAACATGCCTTTTTGATAGCTATTTTTCTCCGAAGTGGTGGATAGAGGTGTATAACAGCAACATTTTGCTGGCTATTTGGAGAAAGCCTATTTTCTTTCATCATCATCATAATCCACTCACGCTGGCCTAGTGCGGGTTGGTAGATCACACAAACTCATAGAATTTCTTCTAGGGTATGTGGGTTTCCCCACGTACTTTACCGTTAGCAGATGGTAAGTCACTTCACTAGTATATACAGCTAGTATATATAAATTACACAAAGTGGAATCCACATTGGTACTGCTGCATGCCGATCGGGATTGAACTCGGACCGAACTATTTTCTTTAGCCAGACATATTCCTTGAGTTTTGTCGAGTTTCTGAGAAGACTCTATCTACCAGTTTTCACATATTTTGTTAGTATATAAATTGCATCACACTTTTTAACTTTCTATTCGTGTTGTATTATTGTCTTATTTTAATAATATTTATGTACATATTATTTAACGTGAGACGCTAGCTTATTATTTTCTTTTCTGCTCACTTTTTCTAAAATCCTAACCTCAATTAATTTAGTGCATGCTGTTTCCACATTAAAAGGTTACGCTCTCGACTAATAACCATTTAATTAATGAAATTTATGTGTGAACTATTGTAACAGTCACTGGTGGTTCTAATTAATAAAATAAAACCCTCTACCTTCTTCTAAATATAGCACTTGTTATTTATAAAAGTCGACAAAGGTAACACTGCTCTAATTGTAAGCAGCATTACGGATGTTCGTCAGTTCGATCAAGGTGACGTGTCTGTGCGTGACTAGACACGCACCGTGTCCACTGATACACGACTTTGGTTATTGTGCCTTACTATTGGCCGGTCGTGACGAACAAGACAAAACTAGACGACACTGTTCGCTTGTTCTCTTCGCCTATTTCACGTTTGAGGCTAAATAGATGAATCTGTTTTGATGCAGTTTGATGTTGGACAACTTCTCCAGGACGCCATCGACGAGCAACATCTTCTTGCGTTCACGCATCTGCATGGTGTCTACCTGTCTCCCAAGGATCAATTTGGCGAAAAAATTGATTTCTTTTGATTTGAATTCAGACTATGTGAGTGGCATAATGTTTAAAGTAAGTCCTAGACCTCGATATGCTTTACAAATCCTGATTATTTACTTTTAAGAATATTATCTGGTACCTAAGTAAGGGTTAGGTTAGTGGTGACATAATAAATACGTAGTTACATAAATACTAAGAAATATTTTCACAAAGACAACGCCTGCACGAATGAGTAAGCCCTGGTTCTTGGAGGACTTGACAAACATACAATTCACGAATGTAACACCCAGACCCAAAACATACATTTATAAATCACACAAATTATTGTTTCGTGATAGAATGGAGCTCTCAAAACTCGGCATAGCAATACTAGTAATTGCTAGGTGACTGTCTTAACAACATTAAAGTGGCAGTCAAAAATTTACACGTCTGCAGGAGTTCAGAGAGCTATCTCGGAATGTTGAGATTCGACTTAGTCGATTTTGATAACGTTGTCAAATGTTTGAAAGTAACAGTAACTATAATTAAACTTTAGATAGAAGAGAAGAGACCCGAGCCCAACAGTGGGACAGTAATGGGTTGCTGAGACAATTAAACTTTCAATTATTACAGCGATATAGAAATCGTAAAGTCGAATTTAAATGGTTTCGGCCGGGAGACAACGGAGTCGCGCCTTCCAACGGTCGATCAGATGACTGGAGGTAACTAGAGTTCAACGTACGTCCGCCAAATTCTGTTGTTTTTTCTATACCTGCCCCTCTCCCCCTATTACCGTCAACGCTAAGTTATTCTTAGAATCATCTATTTATTAGTTTTGTCATTAAATTTGGAAGCGTCAGTAAAAAATAAATTGTTCATAGAAATCTCTACCTAGTGGTTAGTACCTATAAGTACGTTTTTACTTAAAAAAAAACCTATTTATGTAATAAGGTTATTTAATTGGGTGTATTTTTTACAACAAAAGTCGTCATTAACTATGTTTGCCGACCAGAAGAAAACCAGAAGCATCTACATTTTACGACGCCAAAAGCTATTCTAGCTTTTCTTAGTATATAAATTGAATATTATAGAACTCTAAAGAAGACTTGAGTTTTCACTGGAGATTTATTTTGATAATGCGTTTCACTTAGTTAAGCGCGTTACCTGTATCTACAAAAAAAGTTTCGTACATTAAAGTGATCGATATTGACAATTGATTCATTCATGTGATGGTCAAATAGCTAGCTTAGGTACCTATGTTTATAATTTAGGTAAGCATGTGTTGAAAACCACTGAAAATATTGTAAAAAAAAATAAAAATAATATGATTAGTAAGGGTTATACAAAATCATATTAGGACGCATATCAGTAAGTTGAGCATGCGCATTGACAATGCGCATGTAACCCTTTAAAACCTTTTTAATTTTCAAGATCATAGAATATAAATTTACTGCAATAATTATCTTTCCTCAGATATCGATTAATTATTATTAGTACAAATATAAACAATCGTTCTGACACTGAGTGACGTAGAATTTATCATGCATCCCACGGACAGACACGATGACAGTCTACGTATATATTTACCTTGAGCAAGTACAGTCACCAACGAAATAATGAATTTTACAAAATATTTATTTTTTATAAACGAACAAGCGTACGCCCCCCCTAATAGTAAGTGGTTACCATAGCCTATGAACGCCTGCAAGTCTACCCCTTCCCTAGACAAGTGGTAAATCGCTGATGTTATTCGAAATATTGAAATGTCACTTCAATACATTTATTGAACACATCTCTGACATAAGCTTTCGACATGTCACGTGATCATTGTACTAATTTGACATGTCGTTAGAATAGATTGCCACTTATCTAGCTCCTCAAAAGCATTAACATACGCATCGTTTTAAGGAATCAATCAATTTGAAGTAATTTTATGGAAAAATATAATTAAACTTTAAATAAACTGGCATCTCCGGCCGAAAACTGTCTGACAGCTCAGAATCAGGGCCTAAATCTTTTTCCAGTAAGATTGAGATACGTTTTTACCTTGTTTTAATTAACAGTGTTCAAAAAATCCCTAAGAATTTCGAATTATCAAATCAATTCATTCGACAAATATCAATATACGCTTTTAAACACTAATGTGAAACACACCTTGGGGTTACAGATTTAACCATTCGTGAAATAAGAACACCTAATAAAGCGGTTAATCTGACAGATGATACTTCTGTAAGTCTCCAGGGCTTTGATATGAGGTGTAATGAAATATTCAATTGATGCCAATTAATTAAGGTAGATTAAGATGTCTGAGTGCTAGCGTAGTTTATAGACTGTGAAATTCAGATAGCTCAATACGAATTAATTTGTTTTATTGTGTTAATTAACACATGTATATTAACATAAAAATGGGAACAATTACTTTGTTCACCATAATAAGCTTTTGTAAACCAATTAATGTTATCCAAAAAACCGGTTAAGAGCATATCACCGTCAGTAGATGGTAATTCACTTGACTAGTACATATAAAGTCCACAAAGGGAAATCCACATTGGTACTGCCGGTCGGAATAGAACTGGGAGCACATGATTTGCATGCCGGTCACTTACACCATAAAAATTAAAACCAGAAAACAGTGGCAAATGATAATAATATAATAATATTCTACCACATTCACACAGCGCCATCTAGTCCCAAAGTAAGCAATTATATTTGCTTGTGTTATGGGTACTAAACAACTGATATACTACTTAAAAACTTGTTTTTTTTTTTTTTTTGTAAATGCATACATATTGTAGACAAATTACACCCAGACACAGAACAAACCTTTATGCTCATCACACAAAGATTTGTCCTGGGTGGGGATCGAACCCACGACATCCGGCTTAGCAGTCAGAGTCACTAACCACTAGACCAACAGGCCAGTCAAATAATAATAATAAAGTCAGTCAGATAATAAAGAACAAACAAGTGGACGTAATGACCCAAAGAAGGAATATCGTCCGTAGGTTTCTGTAACGAGCCACGGTGATAAGTAGCAAAACATTGTCATGACGTCATCACGTTAACAGGTAATGGATAAATTCGATCTCAAGGACACCCACCTGCGTAGCTCAGATGGCAGAGCACTGCACACGGAATGACAGGGTCCCGGGTTCAAGTCCCGTCGTGTGTTTGAAATTTTCCATTACATGTTTAGCATTTATATAAAATGTTAAACCAAATGAAAGGTCATCAGCAACGCATTAAGTCCCACTGCTGGGCTCGGGTCTCCTCTCCTCTAACTAGAGAGCTGAGAGGGTTTAGGCCATAATCCACTCACGCTGGCCTATTGCGGAGTGGTGGATCAGACATACTCGTAGAATTTCTTCTAGTGTATGTGGGTTTCTTCACGATGTTTTCCTTCACCGTTAGCAGATAGTAAGTCACTTGACTAGCGACATATAAATTCCACAAAGTGGAATCCACATTGGTACTGCCGGTCGGGATCGAACTTGGACCGCGTGATTTGCACGCCGCCCGGTCCCTTATCCATTCAGCCACCATCGGCATCGCTTCAAATCCAAGGTAATTGCTGTAAAGTCGACGTAGTTCTGCTGACCATACGTAACAGATCCGTATTCGGTGCCAGGATTCAGGATGTGAATGTACTAAACGTTATCTTATATTTAATTCATTTTTAGCCTGTCTGTCTGTACGTGTCCATGTTCTATGCTAATTTGAGAATGCCTATACTATAGACATTCTATAATTACTGTTATTCTTGTATTTGACTGGCCTGTTGGTCTAGTGGTTAGTGACGCTGACTGCTAAGCCGGAGGTCGTGGGTTCGATCCCCACCCAGGACAAATCTTTGTGTGATGAGCATGAAGGTTTGTTCTGTGTCTGGGTGTAATTTATCTATAATAAGTATGTATTTACAAAAAAAAATGTATGTAAGTAGTATATCAGTTGTTTAGTACCCATAACACAAGCAAATATAATTGCTTAATTTGGGACTAGATGACGCTGTGTGAATGTAGTAGAATATTATATTATTATTCTTACGTAGATATTGCATATTTTGATACTTTTATTCGTGTGGTAACGGATTAAGAATACATAATGTCACTTCCCCATCTCAACCCGTGGGTGTCGTAAAAGGCGACTAAGGGAACCTTATGCAAATAAGAGCACTGCGAGAAAAGGAAAATTCGAAACAAACCCTATACTAACCTCGTCTGGCCAGCGTGGTATAGCAGGCTAAATTCCCTCCACATTCGTTGGAGGAGACATGCGCCTAGTAGTGGGACGTTTATGGGTTGAAATGATGATGATATAAAATAGTAAATATAGGCTACTGAAGCTAATGCTATTGGGTTTTTTTGTTCTGAAATACTCAATATCACCCCGGAATAAATTATTTCTGAACGAATTCTAAATTTTATACGATTGTTTCAAGGTAAGCCTAACTTTCCTAGTCTAATAAAATGACAACAAAGAGGTAACTGATACCTATCACTCATCATCTCAACCCATAAACGTCTCACTGCTGGGCACTCAACGTTGTTGAGGGAATTAAGCCTACTATACCACGCTGGCCATACGGGTTGGTATAGTATTTGTTTCAAATTTTCCTTTTCTCCCTATTGCTCTTATTTGCTTAAGATTTCTCCCTTAGTCACCTTTTACGACACTCACGGGTTGAGATGGGGTAGTGACATTATGTATTCTTAATCGGTCACTACACGGATATACCCGTCACTCATACGTTAAAAAATGGACGCACACAGTCAAATCTTTCCACGTAATGTACCTAATTGTGTCCAACTTAAAATACTCCCTTAAAAACAGTACATTGTGTCTATTCATTACATTGTGAAAGCAAATTAACAAATTAAGTATTAAAGCGGACCGTAAAGGTGATTTACAGTATTACGGGTTGGCTGGAGAGCTATATATCGTAGCCTTCGGGTATGCCCCATGAGCGCCAGCAAGCCACTCAGATTGGCCGAGATTTTAGAGATACTTAGATCGTGTTGTCTCCTATGTTGTCTTAACATTCTTAATAAAGATTAATTGTATACTTAAATTATTAAAAAAGAACAAAAAAACTCGCCTGCCTATTAAGAACTTAAAAATATGAAACAAGCAAAGAAGTCTAAATTATAAAATATAAAAAAATATGAAATCTTCATTACGAATATAACTAGCCTGTTGGTCTAGTGGTTAGTGACCCTGACTGCTAAGCCGGAGGTCGTGGGTTCGAACCCCACCCAGGACAAATCTTTGTGTGATGAGCATAAAGGTTTGTTCTGTGTCTGGGTGTAATTTATCTATAATATGTATGAATTTACAAAAAAATATATTTGAGTAGTATATCAGTTGTTTAGTACCCATAACACAAGCAAATATAATTGCTTACTTTGGGACTAGATGGCGCTGTGTGAATGTGGTAGAATATTATTATTATTATTAACTAGGCTTGTTTCTTATTTTTAAATTCAGAAGGTAAATAATTTATTTTACATTTATAGTTTGTCACTTTTTATTTTATTTTGACAGAACTTGCGCTGACAGATAACTGAAGATCATAATGAAATTGACGTTTTGTCGAACTGGCCAGTTTGACAATTGAGAAAAAATCTGAGATGGCATTTGGCTTGGAGTTCCAAATTCAAATGTTCATATTTATTGTTAATTTAGGTTTGTTTATTATTGTTTTGAAATAATAGTGATTCATTTGTTTTTCTTTGAGTTCGTTCTGTTCACAAAATGGAAAACTTGTTCTCTGTGTCTGTCACTGTGCTGCTTGCAGCAACAGTTCTAAGGATTTATTGATACTGTAAAGAAAAACTATAAAGAAAGCATGGTACGTTATTGGTTGCAACGTTTCAATTCTGGAAATTTGGTCTTCCAGAAAAACTCTTATAATTACAATGAAGAATTAAGGTGATCGTGGAAGCAGCTACATCGCAAGTCATGTCAGAGTTAGACGCATTCTTCGGTGTGAGTGACAAAACAAAATATTAATTTAATTCCTTGAAACAAATGTAAGTATATTAGCAGTTACCGTAATAGGCTAAGGCACAAAACCTATCTCTGTTCTGTGGGCTACGGTAACTGCATCGTAGTATGAACAAATAATAAAACAAATGAATATTTTAATAATTTTGGAGCCTATATTTTTTAGGTTAATTTTTCTGATTATAGTGAGTGAAACGTTGGAAGGGGAAGACCTAGAAGAACGTACCATGACCAAATAGGTGACGTTCTAAAGAAGGGACAGATCAGGAGTACCCTCAACCGGCGAGAATGCATGAAAAGACTGATAAATGTTGAAGAAGCCAAAGATGTGTGTCAGAATTGTAGCAAGTGGAAGGATATGGTCTCTGCCTACCCCTCTGTTGGGAAAGAGGCGTGATCTATATGTATGTAATATGTATGTATTTTTCTGATTATTTTTTCCTTGAATTTGCTAGGTATATTAAAAGGTATTTTTTTTGTAATGGAACCCAAAGTTTAGATTTCATCTTTCTAGTGGGTACTTTTCTATTGTCGTCCACACTTTGCGATTTATCGATTAAACTTTATACCTACTTACCTAAATTTTTTTTTAATATTTCTGTTGGTACTTACTGTAGTCTAATAGTGTTTTATTTACAAAGTGTCGTGTTATAGGGCATCAATTCGCAACACAGCATGAAGGCGTAGTATCTGAAACGACCGGAACTCGGGCCACGGCACAGTCTAATCGTGGAAAAGCAGGTACCTATCGCCACTAAAATAGACGCGTTTCCGTTGTGAGACACCTCAAGTTGCGAGCGAGTAGCGGGTTAATTGTCGTTAAAAAGTGCTACTCCAGAATACAGTCTATCTGTGTGCAAAAGTTCATACTCATCCGTTTAGCCGTTTTGGCGTGTTTTATTAACATCCATCCATCTTTGACTGGCCTGTTGGTCTAGTGGTTAGTGACCCTGACTGCTAAGCCGGGGGGCGTGGGTTCTATCCCCACCCAGGACATCATCTTTGGGTGATGAACATAAAGGTTTGTTCTGTGCCTGGGTGTAATTTATCTATAATATGTATGTATTTAAATATACATATATTATAAAATAAAAATAAAAATAATTTAAGTACCTAGTACATCAGTTGTTTAGTACCCATAACACAAGCAAATATAATTGCTTACCTTGGGACTAGATGGCGCTTTGTGAATGTGGTAGAATATTATTATAGTTTTTATTATTATTATTATCTAATTCCCTACACATTCTTTGAAGGAGACCCTTGTTCAGCAGCAGTAGGATGTTTATGGGTTGAAATGATGATGATACATCCATCTAATCATCCATCCGAACATCGCAAATCGGTCGAGCTGTTCTCACGTGAATCGCGTGCATGCTTTTCGCTGATCTATTTTTATTTATAATAGATAATAATATATTTTTTTGTTTATTTAATAAACATTTAGTCCGTGTAGTGACGGATTAATAATACATAATGTCACTACCCCATTTTAACCCGTGGATGTCGTAAAAGGCGACTAAGGGAATAGCCTTAAGCAGACAAGAGCACGGCTAGAAAAGGAAACTTTTATACAGAACCCTATACTAGCCCGTTTGGCTAGCTTGGTAAAATAGGCGCGGGTCTCATCTAAATATTTTGGTCCTCGAAAATAAGTCCAAAAAGACCCCAACAGTGGGACCATTATGGGTTGTAGTGTGAAACATTAATTTTAAATGTAAAAAACAACATTAGGTAAAAAGACGTATCGTGAGGGCAATTCATCGCTCCTCAGACAAATAAATTATCTCAGATTCAAATCAAACCCACGAAACTCAGCACAGAGATGTTAGTGAGAAGCGACACTGACCAAACCACTATCATGTCAGTATTGATCATCGCCCGCTACCTCTTATGCATTAGAGCACGGTAAGAGCTCCACCCAGCGGTCGCAAGGTGTGGCCTGCATACACTGTTGCTAATGGATTGCTTTTTGTACTATTTATCATTGTTATACCAGTGAGCTGATCGCTGTGACGTCACCGACCACCTCACACCACACACCTTCGTTGCCAGACAGTGTTTTGCTTTCTTTTATAGAGAACTACAAAGTTAGGCCCCTTACAGTGTACTATAGGTACCTGTTTAGGCAAAGGCGACACCTTTAACTACATACAAGTAAACACACGTGTTTTAATAATAGTATAAAATATTAATATGATTTTATTATATTAACGTTTATCCGTGTAGTAACAGATTAAGAATACATAATGTCAATACCACATCTCAACCGGTGGGTGTCATAAAAGGCGATTAAGAGAGTAACCTTATGCAGACAAGAGCACTGCAAGAAAAGGAAAATTTGAAACAAAACTCTATATCAACCCGTTTGGCCAGCGTGGTATAGTAGGCTAAATTTCCTCCACAATCTTTGGAGTTGTACTACTAAGTCAATTTCGATATCGCTGTCAAATAATTGAAAATTTAAATATATATATATATATATATATATATATATATATATATTTTGTCGTTTTCAAATTCTTGTAGTATTTTGTATGTCTGAGCTTTTGTTTTACTTTAAAATAAGAACTAAGGACACACGGAGTATCTCTTATAAGAAATACTATTGTTTTTACGACTTTTCAAAGTAAATAAACATTTTTAGTCTTGCAAAGCACATGAATTATTGTTCAAATAAACAAAGTGAACAAACAAATATTTAGATATGATTTTCTCGTGAGTTCGCGATATATCGTTTATAAGTGATCTAATAAAAAATGTAGTAAAAGATTAGAGATTATAGCTTTACTCACATAGCTGTTGATAACTTGGGGGCAAATGACACGCGACACTATTGGGCTTATATGTATTTAGAAAAAAAGTGAACGTGAAGGGTATGCAGACAAGAGCATTGCGAGAAAAGGAAAATTCGATACAAAGCCAAACATTTAGTAGGCTAAATTCCGAGGAGACTCGTGCCCAGCAGTGGGACGTTTATGGGTTAAAATGATGATGTGAAGGGCAAACGGTTCTGGAGTTGCAAACTGTTGATGGTGTGCGTTTTTGGTTAAAATTCACAGACGTAGGCTGTACGTGTTTATGTGTCGAAATCTAAAAACAATGATTTCCTAAGATTATAAGGCTTGGTATCCGTGTAGTGACGGATTAAGAATACAAAATGGTGTCGTAAAACTTGACGTAGCCTTTTCCCGCTCAGAATCAAAACTATTTGATAGATTTGAATAAACCAAACTGTATTTATTGACACTGCAAAACCACGTCCATGTAATTATTATTTGACTTGTAATAGGTACAGAAAATCACCTATCCATACTAGGTATTATGAATCCGAAACTATCTCTGTCTTTCTGTCTGTTACACTTTCAGCATATTCCAAACAAATTAAATGAATAAATAGGATATTTCGTAGAATGTAAAAGTACAATACCTAGCGAGCTAAGCAGAGGCATGTTACTAGTATGATATAAATGAATAAGGTTTTCGACGCGCAAAGTTTTTATGAAACCTAAATCTAAACAGTTATTAGGTACTTGTCCACAAAGCACAATTACCTATTATACGATCTTCACCCACTTTACTTACAAGTTATTGACAACCAGTGATCGTAAAACATCGCACAACACTTAACATGGAATGACGTCATCTATCTTTTGATCGGCAATCACATGCAACTGTTGCCTAGCAACCGAAATAACAGTCTTCATAACCGTGAACTCGAAACTAGTATCATTATCCATTCGGATCAGAAAACACGCGTCGAATTTCACAAAGTTCCTACAAAAGAGAAAACACAAAGAAAATAGTGTTGTACCGAAAGTTTCGGTTAAATTCCGGTTAATTACGGTTTGTTGAAAGTGAAGCTCGATTTGACCGCGACCTTCTTCATGTATTGATTAAAGTTTACAAGAAGGTGAGAAACTATTTGTTTTGCATACATTTGTTATATAACGTGAACTTAAATTAACTATTTATGTTAACTATTTTAGTTATACAAGCTGTTTTCTGTAATATGCTTGTAAATAATGTTTTTAATATCATTTTGTATCAATTTGCCGGTTACGCGCCAAATGTAATAAAAACAAAGACGCTACTGCGTCAATTTGTATTGTATTAAAACTACGTGAATTTTGTTTTAAAGCATGTTTGGAGAAAATCAGCTTTTCTTATTTAATAAATCGTCCTATTACAAGAATAATGTTTATCTTCACATAAAACAACAATGAAATTATTATAAATTCGAAAATAAAAACCGTAACCTACCGATTGATCAAATTTTTAATTATTTCTCTTAAAGTATTT
Source organism: Laspeyria flexula (assembly GCA_905147015.1). Taxonomy (NCBI): domain Eukaryota; kingdom Metazoa; phylum Arthropoda; class Insecta; order Lepidoptera; family Erebidae; genus Laspeyria; species Laspeyria flexula. The sequence continues at coordinate 3,343,786 of LR989974.1, forward strand.
TACAACATACAAATGCGATCAATCGATACTTTGCGGTTTTAAATGCCGAATTTATAATATGAAATTTTTGTTTTATGTGAAGATTATTATTCTAATGGGACGAAAAATATTGTATTAACTAAAATTATTTGGTTAATTTGTGCAAACAATCTAGTAACACCAATAACACCAAGTTATTCCAAAGGTTCAATCGAACGCCGAAATTACAACTGGAAAAATCTAAACAGACATTGGAATGAACAATGGAATTCCCTGTAACTGGGTTTAGGTCTTGTTGTTGTTTTGTTTTTTTATTGTTCATCATCATTATAGTTAGCTACTAGACGTACCTACACTGGTAGTCATAAGTAGTTACACATCGGCCGTTCCTTAGGGCTTACTCGGTATATATCGGCATAAGAGAGTCGATTTTAATGTCGTTTTGAAAAATTTAACATCGATATCGAAATTTCGTTTTCGGATTCTTTTTTGATCACATCATCGTAAAGCGGCTATTTTTGCAGGGGTTGGCTATGCAATTGGATTGCAAATGTGGCCGATTAAAATATTAAATTTACTATTGCAAGTAGAAAATTATCTGTATATTGACGAATTAAGAATAACAATGTCATTATCCCATCTCAACCCGTGAGTGTCGTAAAAGGCGACTAAGGAAATACGTCCTTATACTCGTACAGACAAGAGCACAGCAAGAAAAGGGAAATTCGAAACAAACCCTATATTAACCAGACTGACTAGCGTGGTATAGTAGATTAAACTCCCTCCACATTCTTTGGAGGACAGTACCCGTGCCCAGTATTGGGACGTTAATGGATTGAAATGTTAAATGATGATGAAGTAGAAAATCCCAATGAATTCCCTGTTATTTGCAATAAGGCGAATGTTGTCTTTAAAAAGCCAAGACATGCCTTAGCCCTGTCTACGTAACCTGCCTATGAAAACATAGGGTGATACACTGCTATATTTCTTTATTATAAATAGAACAGTAAATCTTTATTAACTTACTTCTAATAAAGATGGCGGCCTATATTGATAGACTCTGCAGAACCTATATTATCTATGATTAAAATCATTCCGTGCTTCAAACGATTATGGGGCTCTAAGTATTGATTAACATTAAAATGGTGAAATAGGAGACAGCATGAAGCGCTAAATTTAATCAGGTCACCTTCAGACCCTCGCCTCGTAATGTGCTGGTAGAAGGCAATTGTAAATCTCTACCCTCACTTCAATAATAAGTTTATTGTCTCAAAAATATTTTTTATTATTGCCTGACGTGACAGACTAGCTGGCGGCCTCCGCCCATGCGGGGACTACCCATTGTACCCTACTTCTCTAACGAGGGTAGTACTGTCCCTCTAATCAGCCGTTATCACTTCCGATCATCTCATCTGCCATCATTTTATCATAATTACACACATTCACCAACTCGACCATGACAATTTCGTCCACATGGCCGAGTTGGGAAGATTATAATATCACTAAGTACTTAGTATAAAACAAATTCGCTTTCTTTGTACCTATATCCCTATGTATGCTTAAATCTTTAAAACTACGCAACGGATTTTGATGCTTTTTTTTTAATAGATAGAGTGATTCAAGAGGAAGGTTTATAGGTATAAAATACATACCACGCGGGCGAAGCAGCGGGCGGGAGCTAGTAATAATAATAATAAATAATTATTATTATTTTATTGTACATCTCGGCCGTATCACGTGGTCGCTGAAGTTATAGACTATCGACTCGACCGCATAATGGATATGTCTTCGGTCGAGATGCATAATAAAAGAATAGGTAGAATTAAATCTTCCCAACTCGAACACGTGGACGAGTTTTTCACGGTCGCGTTGATGAAAAAGTCAAACTTCCTCCATAACCCACCTCTTCAAACCTCTTAAATGCTCATATCAAATCCACATTATGATGTCATTTTCATATTACTTTATTACCGTGACTAGCCGGAATTTGAAGCCTAACCTTGCTCTTCAATCCCTTATCTATATCCACAGGTAATCTGACACGAGCCTGTCATCCTTGCTACATCATTAGTTATCATCATCATGTTCTACATCAGCCAACTTTGGTATAGGTATACAAAGAGTGCTCGCTTAGGCGCAAACGGGCCACCGACCACAGCCACCGGTGGCTGTCGTACGCTACCGGCACCGTCACATTTGTAACAGTGATTCATCATCATCATCATATCAGCCGGATGCCCACCGCTGGACATAGGCCTCCTGAAGTGACTTTCAATAGGATCGGTTTTATGCGGCCTGCATCCAACGCGATCCTGCTGTTCGGATCAGGTCATCTGTCCACCTTGTGGGTGGACGTCCTACGCTGCGCTTGCCGGTGCGTGTGTGCGTATACAGTGATTACCACATTTGTAATAATTATTATTTATAACAGTGATATTTAAGGCTTTCTTGCGCTTACTAATAATAAAATTAGTAAACGCTAGAAAGCATTAGATCACGTAATCTTTTTATTTAATTAGATTTAATAAATTAAAAACACATCTGTTTTTATTTTTGTTATAATACTTAGATAGTATATAATTCATTACGAAACATGGTTTATGATTTAATTGTACATTTTGTACAGTAACATAAAATGTGCTCATAAACTGCCTGCGACACAAGAATATTCATAGTGCAGGCACCAAACATTATTGTACCATATCTTTAATCTTAAGACTTATGTAATCGTGTACTATTTATACTGAATAAACAATTTATTTATTTATTTTATTTTATTTAGTGATAGAAGCGAGCGATAGCATCCGGTGTTCGGAAGCTGCCACATTTTATAACCCGCTATATATGTATATAAGTTTCCAGCTTTATAACTGAAATTTCGAGGCTGAATTCGACTGTGTTATAACGTAGAAACAGAGTAGAAAGTCTAACGGTTAACTCTGCAGGGGTGGAGCAGTACGATAGTAGCGGGTGCCAGCGATTTGTGTGGCCCGTAGTGTCCACAAGTGGCGAGTCGCAAACACTGCTGTAGCGAGTGGCCGCCGCCGCCGGCTACACGTGTTATAATAATAATAACTTTTATAATAATAATAATAATATTCTACCACATACACACAGCCCCATCTAGTCCCAAAGTAAGCAATTATATTTGCTTGTGATATGGATACTAAACAACTGATATACTACTTAAATACATTTTTTTTTTAAATACATACGTATTATAGATAAATTACACCCAGACACAGAACAAACCTTTATGCTCATCACACAAAGATTTGTCCTGGGTACCACGACCTCTGGCTTAGCAGTCAGGGTCACTAACCACTAAACCAACAGGCCAGTCAGTGCAGCGTGTCTTTCAAAATATATGAAAAAGTGTGGTCACAGATTTTTTTTTCCAGCAAATATTTACAGATATTTTAAAAACTCTTAAGGTTTCTTTGAATTTTAATAAGTACTAATATTCTATTTTTTTATAAAAAAAATTATGAAAACTATTTTTGTGTTATGAATTTACATAAATGTTATTTTAGTGGCGAAGCCAGAAAATACCATTTAGGTGTACTCATAACATAGAACTCGTTTCAAGTAAACAGTAAACTATGCCCTTCAAACATTTGCACCACCTGAGCCATCACTCACACGCTACTTACTTGTAAAAATGCCTTAAACTCCTCTCGTAAAGTATTCTTTGGTGTCTGGATCTGTTGAGAAAAGTTGCTTATTATGCTTCACTTAGCACTTTTTCTACGTCATCATATCAAATGAACTTTCTTTCTTAAAAAAACATATACCCATAGACAATCTTAAGGTAAGAAGATTGTTATGAATCCTTATAAATTATAGGTACTAGAAGTTGCGCGGGCTTCACTCCAGTCGTTCTTTATTTGGCCACTGCTGAGCCCTTGGCTGTAGCGTGATGTTATATTATAGCCTATAAAGTTTCTCGATAAAACACTAAAATAATTTTTCAAATCGGACCAGTAGTTCCTGAGATCCTAATGTTTAACCAAACAAACAAACAACCAAACCAACTCAACAGCTTTATAATGTTAGTATCGTGTCGTAGATCTAAAAATAATTCTAATATTATAAAGCTGAAGAATTTGTTTGTTTGTTTGAACGCTAGGATCTCAGGAACTGCTGGTTCGATTTGAAAAATCTTTTTTGTGTTGCATAGTCTATTTATTGAGGAAAGTTATAGGGTATATAAAATCACGCTACGGCCAATAGGAGCTGAGCAGTGGCCAAATAAAGAAAGACGGGAGCAAAGCCCCGCGCAACTTCTAGTTTAAAATATTTTGTCACGTGAAGCATCTGAATTATGATTTGCATAGACAATGGGGCCTTACGTACTAAGGATGCGGTGTCTGAGTAAATGAATATTCTTTTTAATAAATTTGAACTAATTTCTCGGTTGAGTTGCCGACCATAACATGATGGGGGAACAAGAATATAAGTACCTACTATTTACACCATGTCCATAAACACAAAATAGCCGTGAACACATGTTCTTAAATAGCAATAAAAATCAAACGAACCAACTCCACTTGCGCAGGAAATATTTACCGCAGAATACTAATTTGTATCTCGTTAAGTTTGTGTGCTGCCCTCTGTCGGCGACTCGGCGCACTATTTACGACGCCAGAAGGAGCTAAATCGGTTATTTTATTGGTTTCCAATGGGTATATAATATATTTTAGAACGTAAATCTGGTTGAGGAGACTTGCCACCGGAATATATCGTAGTAATACCCATAAAACTATATCAAATGATTTTAGAAATTGGATGTTTATAAATTTGCTTTAAATTTTATTTTACATTTTCAAGAAATCATCCTGAATGAAGACCCCTAAATGTCCCACTGCTGGGCACGGGTTTCCTCCAAAGAATATGGTGGGAATTTAGCCACCTGACCAGACGGGTTGGTATAGGGTTTGATTCGAGTTTTCCTTTTCACGCAGAGTTCTTTTCTCATTATGGTAATCTCTCTGTCGCCTCTTACGACACTGAGTGGAGACGGGGTAGGGACATTATGTACCTATTCTTAATTTCACTACATGCAAGTGTTTAAATTATGTCTTTTGATTTACAAAAATCGTCTCCACCCCTAGATGCATTCACGTAATAAAGTCACGCTTAAAACTATCACCTATGTCACCTATACTGTAAAATTATAACTACATTTTTACTTTTTTTTTGTGTGTACAACACAAGAAAACTGTTTACAATAAAAAAATCTTGGGTATGGCACCACGGGTATATAATAAATTGCCAAATGTTATACTAAATATCCATGAAATTATCAATTTTAAAAAACAATTATTAAATTTCTTAATTAATAAAACTTACTATACATTGAATGATTATTTAAATAACAGAAATATATAATTATAATTAAATTGACATATTAATGAATGCTATAAAGGTTCGATCTAGTGTGTATGTTTATTTATGTACCCTACTACTAGACTGATAATTTTATTGTAATGTTGCATGAATTTAATTATTGGATGAAGTTAATTATTACTATAATAATTTGTGATGCATTTTATATAAATTAATTTGCATGCCTTATTTGGTAGAACATCATGAACTAAAACATTGAAACAACAGCCAGCAATGTATTTGTTAAAACCACATAATGTTCAGCAAATAAAAATTTGAGTTTGAGTTTTTTTTGTAAAATCAGTCTTAATTAATAAACATTACAATTGTTTTTAAAAAACATTTACTTAAAGCATTAAAACTTTTTGATGTTCACACTTCACGACAGCGAAACAATTGAACTCTTTTGAGATTTTTTTTATCGCTGAGTGTGTGTTAAGTTTTTATAAGTCAACCAGTGGCATTAATAAGTTTTCAATCGATCACTGGTTGATATTAGTTGAGTTTGCAGTCTTTATACCTTCATGAGAGAAGCGACACAAGCCTATGGCCATAACAAGGTTATCAGCAGGTCAGTAATGCGATTGGACATCAATAGCCCCGCTATCAAACCATAGAGTTATATCCTCGATATGTTATCGGTATATTACAGCTAAATCTTTTTATTATCTTTATGGTTAAAAAGTTGGGAGATATAATTGGATAATATCCACGTGTAGTAGCCGTTTTAAATTGATTTTTAACGAATCTATACTAGTATTGTTAAGCTGAAGAGTTTGTTTGTTTTTTCGGTTGGATGCTATGATCTCAGGAACTACTTTTCCGGTTTGAAAACTTATTTTAGTGTTGGATAGCCCACCATCGAGGAATAGTAGGCTAAATTTCCTCCACATTCTTTTGCAGGGAACTTAATTTTAACCGTGATCGTTGGCAAATTGACTAACACATTTTTTTTTTGATTACCTGTTATTTTTGTGACTTAAAAGTTTAAAAAGATTTACTTTGTAATTTAGATGAATAATTTGATTTTTATTTTCGTTTAACTCAATCCCTTGTTTGAACAGGACGCAAATAAAAACACGATGGATGACCGCACAGTGGATCTGATCTTCAGCGGCTCATTGAAGTTACTGCCGCCCGTGAGCTCCAAGATCGTGCGCATCTTCACTAGTTCTACCTTCACGGGTAAGATTCACTACACGAAACACTACAGATTCACTGTTAGCAGAATTAGAATAAAAAAAAAAAAATTTAAACCTAAAGAATTTATAAGCATTTCTCATGCTTATTGCTGCCGCGCGCCGGTTGAATATTGCCTAATATCAGTTGTATATGTACCTATTTACTTACTACTTATTTATTTATCGCTGCGAGTAGACGGTGTGGCACAAGGCGTTAGGGGCCTCACATATAGTCTTAGAGCCACTTGTTAATCACCTATCGTCTATGGATGGAAAAATATGATAGCTTATTATTTCCTAGTCCATCACCATCATCATTTCCACCCATAAACGTGCCACTGGTGGGCGCAGGTCTCCTCCAAAGATTGTGGAGGGTATTTAGCCTCGCTAGACGGGTTGTTATAGGGTTTATCTCGAATTTTCCATTTCTCACAGTGCTCTTGTCAGCTTAAGGTCATCATGACTCTCTTAATTGCCTTTTACAACACCCACAGGTAGAAAAGGGGTAGTGATATTATATATTCTTAATCCGTCACTACACGGTACATAACCATATGGAGTAATTTCATTTACCTATGGCGCAACAGACTTTGATACAAAATTCTCAGCAAGCAATTCTTGCACATCTATTGCGCAAGTAACGCAAGAAGCAGTTGCACAACCGACTCACTTATTAATATCTATTCCCGGTAACAAGTTTACAGTAGTGCTGTTATTACCCGTCGCTTGAAGCGGCCTATTTCAGGCACGTTTAGTGCGCTGTGCACTACGATGCCACTAAAATTGTGAAGCAAATTTTATTGGTATTCGGTCTTATTGGCAATTTGAATGTGTGGTCTTTAGGTAAGGCTGAGGCTACATTATACACTTGGAAAGGATTTTTTTTATGGTAAACGATAATAGCGTCCTTATCATCATAATTTCAACCCATTAATGTCCTACTGCTGGGTACGGATCTAAAGAATGGGGTGGTAATTTAGCCTACTATACCACGCTGGCCAGACGAGTTGGTATAGGGTTTGTTTTGAATTTTCCTTTTCTCACAGTGCTCTTAAGGTCTTGACCCTCTTAGTCACCTTTAACGACACACACGGGTAGAAATGGGATAGTGACATTATGTATTCGTAATCCGTCATTACATGGAATACAATAGCCTAAGCTCATTTCCGAAATTACATATCATAATAATACCCATACTTTCTGAATGCAAAAAAAAACTTTTCACATGTGATGATTTTTGTCTTGACACATATCACATTTCATCATCATCATCATCAGCAACCCATTAAGTCCCACTGCTGGGCTCGGGTCTCATCTCCTCTAACTAGAGATCTGAGAGGGTTTAGGCCATAATCCACTCACGCTGGCCTAGTGCAGGTTGGTGGATCAGACATACTCATAGAATTTCTTCTAGGGTATGTGGGTTTCCTTACGATGTTTTCCTTCACCTTTGCTTCTGAATAAAAAAGAGCGAATTCGAGAAGTTTTTTTTCATTTCATATTAATACACACAGCGTAGGGCTCTAACCACTAGACGATCACGGCCTGATACATATCCGTGTAGCGACGGATTAAGAATACATAAAAAATCATGTTTGTTGTATGGAAGCCCTCTTATATGTTTTTTTATTCTACTCGTATTTTTTAATATTTGTTGTTATATCGGCAACAGAAATACATCATCTGTGAATATTTCAACTGTATAACTATCACGGTTCATGAGATACAGCCTGGTGACAGACGGACGGACTGCGGAGTCTTAATAAGTCCTGTTTTACCATTTGGGTACGGAACCCTAAAAAGTATTCTTGGTAAACAAATTTAATTGTAAACAAAAAAAATTTTTTTTTTCGTATTCGAATGTCCAGATTCCAACTAGGCCCTCTCTTGAAAGTTTAGCAAATGACCACATACTTATGGAAACTTCGTGTGAAATTAATTAAGCACTCACTGACTTAGATGAAAATAGAACGTATCTACCTTGTACCTTCGTGTCGGATAATGTACAGGCGAGAATCGTGTTCAAATACAATTTTAAACACCCACCTGAACTTGGGCGAAGTTTGAGGGGTACGAATGACTACTGAAGCTCCAAGGTATAAATAGCTAGTGCACAAAAATCAATACAAAGTTAGGCAATACTGTTCAAGATTAGATATTTGAAATTCTAGAAGGTTCTCAGGTTGTGCTCCAAGTCATTATTTATATTTATGATTGTGAAGTTCGACTAATGCCCGGTTTTTGTCGTCGTCAAATACCTACACACTAGATAATAAAAACAATGATCTCTTTATTGATAATTATTTCTAAGGTTGATAGTTTTTTTATATTTTATTGCAATAATACAGTTAAATGTTGTGTATTTTTACGTACCGTAATATTATGCGGTAAAACATGATGTACTATTTATAACTAAGTATATAAGATCCTGTAACCATGAATAGAATATAATAGATATTTATTTTGTCAAAACACGTGAATGTGCTTTGAAGTCGGTCATATTCGTTAATCTCTAAACTCATGCATATCTTTAAGTAATAGGTACTGGATCTATATTAGGGTAATTTTACTCCCACGCTGGGTCGTGATCAAATGCAATTTTAAAACACACTTCCACGGGTGTTGGGGTGTTGAGGAGGAAGGGTGAGGCAAGAGGGGCAAAATGAACAACTTTTAATTAACGCCATTTTATCAGATACGTAGTGATCGATTCGCGAAAATTAAATTTTCACTGACCTATTTTTAGTGATAAGTTTTGTGGAACACTCTACCATTTGGCAAAAGAAATTGGCCTCGATACATAAACTGGTGAATAATGAACTGAGTGCACTGTCACAAAAATTTTAATATATTTTTTAACTTTAAAACGATATAACGAAATTTCAGCTTAAATTTCGAATGTAAAGCTATCTACCTACTAATATAATAAAAAGGAAAGATTATGTATTGTTGTATATAACGAATAAACTATTAATAAAAAAAATAAACGAATAAAAATTGATGGACTGATTTCAAAAATTCTTTTGCCGTTAGAAAGCTGCATTATCACTGAGTAACAAAGGCTAAATAACACCACGCTACGACTAACAGGGGCTGAGCAGTGGCCAAATAAAAAACGATGGGAGCGAAGACCCCCGCGACTTTTATCAATTATATTCAGATATTTCGAAAATATATATTTATTTATTGCCTCTTATACTTACATCCATCTTAACAGAATCGAGTTTATTATGATCAAGAAGTTAACCTAATTACATAACTTAATTTGAATATTACATTTATGTATTTCGAAGTTACGATTCGCCATAAAATACTGATAGCTGAAATTTCTTTCGAATATAGCCATCTATCTCTTAATCGTATCTAAGCCACATTATCACTGAGTATCTTAAGCTATTTAACCCCACGCTACCTGCCAATAGGAGCTGAGAAGTGGTCAAATAAATAACGAACACGAAGCCCGGTGCGGTAGCTAGTTAAAAATAAAACCTTCAAAATTTGCTTTTCAGTGACATGATTGATTAACTGACAGTAGTCAAACACCAAACGCCGTAAACTATTGACGACAGAAACCCAAGGGTCTTTCTATAAGGAGTGTACAGGTGCGGTAGAAGGGTGAAGCTCAGCTTTTGGACTTCAATGGGCCTTTGAAACTTATAATATATTCATACATAACCCTTATTACTCGTCTGTTTGTTTGTCCGCGTAAGTTTGGCATGTTGTTAAACGGACGTGGGTCTAAAATAATTATGACGTAATGTGAAATTAGTTTTTATCATAAGTTGCACTTAGAGCAACGATAAAAATTGGTACACACGTAATCATTTGGTTAGAATATTTAAATAATAATAGTAGACTATACAACTTTCATGTTATATTGTGATTGTAATTTCGGACAGTGGAATTATATAATATAATAATAATAATACTCTACCACATTCACACAGCGCCATCTAGTCCCACAGGAAGCAATTATATTTGCTTGTGTTATGGGTACTAAACAACTGATATACTACTTAAATATGGTTTTTTTTTGTAAATACATACATATTATAGATAAATTACACCCAGACACAGAACACCTTTATGCTTATCACACAAAGATTTGTCATGGGTGGGGATCGAACCCACGACCTCCGGCTTAGCAGTCAGGGTTACTAACCACTAGACCAACAGGCCAGTCGAATTGCTTTTAAAAAGAAGAAAGAAAGAATTTTTCGCTATATTTTTTTATTCTATCTTATCTCATCTCAATCCCCATCCCCATCAACATCCCACTGCTGGGTACGAGTCTCCTCCAAAGAATGTGGAAGGAATTTAGTCCACTATACCTTGCTGGCCAGACGGGTTGGTATGGCGTTTGTTTCAAGTTTTCCTTTTCTTGCAGTGCTCTTGATTCCATAAGGTTTGTAACCTTATGCAAAGGGTGTATACCCTTAGTCGACTTTTACGACACCCCGTTGAGATGGGATAGTGAAATTATGTATTTTTAATCTGTCACTACACAGAACCGCCACTACACAGAACTTATCTACAGTTATGTAATATTTGGTAAAATTTAATTTAATTTTTTTTGCATTTTGACGCAGTCTATCAGATTCGTGTTTTTATTTTACACAGAATGACAAACATCTATAACTCGTTACATATTTAGCACCGACAAAGGTTTCCGAATAAACGCATCCATAAATCGATGTTCTAGAAACTTCCATAAAACATAGTAATGTTTAGAACCGGCGACATTCCTCCAATACTTGGAACAATAAAACACAGACACAGCAGCTAGGCGCATCGATGCGTCGACGACCCAATTCCACATCGGACTGCGTCAACTCTGCAGAACTGTTTGCACTGTTTCATGCCTCTCACATCTATCAAATAACTCTTTCATCAAACAGTTTTGATTGGCCGTTTCTATACGTTTGTTTGTTCAAAGAATTCACTGAACTGTTCGGTTTTTAAACTTCCTTGCTATGCATCCCTTTTCACTCTGATTTGAAATATTTTTGTATCCTTTGGACGTAATGCCCTGTTTGCTTAGTTACTTGTTAAAATTCAAAACGGGGCCAAGCTTATAATATAAATACATGGTATGAATATTTATATTTTTAGAATAAAGTGAATCCTTACAATTTTAACTTTAAAACTCGAGTTAAAGAAGTTGTTTCTTTTCATTGATTATAATTTTAGCTCCCTCTTGCGTTTTCATTCGCGTGACCTGCGAAAAAATGGAACTGAATGTAATTATTTTAAACTTTTACTGAAAGGAGTTGCACAAATACAAATAACAATTTTTTAAATTAACAACCTTGATGTTACGTCTAAGGTGCCTTGCTTAAATTCTACATAAAATTCCAAGAAACTCGATACCAAATAGTTGCAGTAATGCAGTAAGTTGATGCAGTCCGATATAATGAAGATCGACACGAAACCTCCCTCCTTCCGTCCCCCCTCACTCTCTGCCATGTTGTTTGAGTGCCAAATATTCATAATAACAGACACGCAACAATATAACCACTGTATTTCGATGCACAATTTACATAATCTTTAACAGTTCTTAAAATTGAAACTTTCGATTCCTGCCTTCATTCCTTGATTTTCCTCGAAGGGGTAGACAAAGGTGCATCATACCCGCATTTTGCCAATTATGCTAAGTATCATGAAGTAGAGGGTGAGATTATTGCCATCAACTGAGTGAATTGTTGCCAAGTTTTCGACTAATACTGGGAATTCCATGATAGATAAACCCAATACCAATTTTTTTCTGGCCCGGGAATCCAACCCGGGAACCACATACATATATATATATATATATATATATATATAGGAGGATATCTCCTAGCCGTATTCAGTCTCAGCGACTTGGGAGATTTACTATGGAGAGCACTCTCAGGTGACGTATCCTATTTTTATAGCGCATGTACGACCACACTCGCTACAGGTCAGCGCCCCTCCGACATAGTTGTAATGGATGGCCGAAGGTGGTCGGGCCTTGACCTTGTCTCGCTTAGTGTCGAGCTCTTCTTTACGTCTTCTCTCAAACTTGACCACCTTAGTGCACACAGTTCTTCTCCACATCGGTCGGTCCATCTCCACTGTCTCCCCACACATTGTGACATTTCCTGTTACACCTCCGAAGCAGGCTAGATACTAATCTCTTATTTTAAAACTAGCTGCTTCGGTCCCGTCGTTCTTTGTTTAGTCACTACTCAGTTCATTTATTATGATATATATGGCTTATAATCTCCCTCGATAAATTATCTATCCAATACTAAAAGATTTTTTAATTCGGACCCGTAGTCCTCTTAACGCATTCAACCAAATATAAAAACAAATTCTTCAGCTTTATAATATTAATAATTTTCAAATTGTTGTGTTTGCTTCCACATACGTACACACTTTTTTTTACACAAAAAAAAAACCCGACCTCCAGGGCTACTTTATGAACCAAAACATGAGGTCTACAGATTGCTAATGCATTGATTCAGGTTACCACGAGGTGAGGCAAAAGAAATAAAGATGAACTCCAAATCTAGTGCTACCTCGCACTTCAAAATCAACACAGGTATTTATGGTAGTAGGTCACAATGAAAAAGAAATACAGCGCAAAAACATTACCCTCGTTTTTGGCAGTCGGGTAAACAAATAGAGAGTCAACATATGGAATGCACTAACATATTGTCATCATCATCATTTCAACCCATAAACGTCCCACTGCTAGGCACGGGTCTCCTCCAAAGAATGTGGAGGGCTTTTAGCTTATTATACCACGCTGGCCAGACGGGTTGGTATAGGACCACTATGTAACTATGTATTATTATCATTTCAGATACGACAATGGAGAGGAACACCTTGATGGCAAAATGTTATCCTCGCATCAAAGACTACTGCAGAGAGAAGCACGGCTTGGAGTTTCAGGTAACATATTTTATTTAACTTTTTTATACCACGGCAGTGGTAAAACCAGTCCTCAGCTGATGGTAAACGGTTACCGTTGCCTATGGAATACTTGAAGAGCTCTTCAAAAGAAAGAGAACAAATGCGACTGTGCTAAATAAGAACGAAATAATTGCATTTTACAAGTATTGCAAAAATGTTACCTAAGATTGATGATTGTAGACACATTTTTCTCTAACTTTGACATGCAGATGACCTGTTCTTCATTAGTAGGGTAAAGTGTCTCTGCGTAGCTATAGAAGTTCAATGTCTACCTCAAGTCCATTCGATAAGAAGAAGACTGGTAGAAACACAATACAACCGAAGCAGTGATATTGTGGCTCTGGTCTTCTGAAAGGTGGAGGTGCTTCCACAGACGAGTGACTCAGTTATTCCCTTTTTTTGGTATCATATTTTGTAACTAATATAGTCATGTCATATTTCCTGTAAACGTTATCATTGTTGCAAATCCTTAACGGTTAATTAATTATTTGGCTTATCAAATTTCGCTACATCATGCGGTTCGTACGTACATTTCACATGAATTAGGGCGTCACGTTCTCTGACATATTTTAATGGATGATTTTAGTAGGCTCAGTCTTCAATAGAGCGAAAATGTAGCGGGAACAGAGATGGACGCTTCTGAAATTGTAACTCACAACAAATTGTCACTAAAAAGTGATGGTTTGTCCCTAGTTTTTCTCATGACTCTAGTCTCTAACCTGTATGCAAAATAGTCATAAGCAAACACATTTTTTTTTGGATAATGACTTTTTGTATTCATTACTATGAAACGTAGATGAATAAATAAGTTTTGAATTTGAGGTATGACTAGAGTTTTACTACCAGTAAAATTTTACCAATTAAAATATTTCTGGAAGGCGGAGGATCGAGTGTTATGGCGCGTGTTGGGAGAGGCCTATGTCCAGCAGTGGACTGCAATAGGCTGAGATGATGATGATGAAAATATTTCTGTTTGTTCATATCTCATCTCAACCATCTCCACTTCATCTTAATTTAAGGTATTCCATATCAAATATAATTACCGTAAATTCAAGCGTTCGTTCGAAAATAAGGATCGTTTGCTAACATTAGCATTAAAATCTCTATGACATAAAAATAACCGTTATAGGCACCAAAAGTACTGAACTATATTTATCTGTTTACTTTATTTTTCTTCTTGGAAGTACTTGAATATTTTATTACACAAAGTTATTACTAACCAAAAGCGACGCTTAGATTTCCCAAGAATATCTTTTGAATCGCTTATTTTCTTAGATACTATAAAAATTGATGTCTTCCGTTGAATCGTAGTCAAATCTATATTTCAATTAAGGGTGAGCTTCATCTCAAATTCTCTGAAGCATTTAATTAGGGAGGTTTAAACTGAATAATAATTTAGGCAAAGGATACTCGCTGGGGATTTAATAAGGATATATTTTCCACCAAGATGATTATAATTAATTCTAGACACAATGTACCTACTAGGCAATCGTTAAAAGATCAATGATGGACATTTTGAAGAATAGAATAGATTTCATCGAGCAATTTTGTGCCACTTGCAACCAATTCCAACCAAAATTTGAACCACAATTATTTATAAACTTTTATTTATAACCTATTTTCATTTTTAAAACTCCTATGCCCTTGAAAATCACAGCCTAGTGCTGAATCTGCTTGGGGATAGAAGTCATTACAGCTCATCACGAGGAAAGCGTTGTTCAACTAATAGAGACTCGAAATTTCTTGGATTGAATATTGATAACAACATGTCGTGGAAAACGCAAATAGACGCTGTTTCTGCAAAGCTTTATCGGTTCTCTTACGCTCTCTATATGCTTGGTAAAGTTGCTCTTTTAACAGCATATCATGGATACGTAGCTGCTACATTAAGATATGGTCTCATATTCTGGGGCAATGCTTCGCATATCTCACGTGGTACTGGCGCAAAAAAAATGTATCCGAGCCATGTGCAAACTAAAGTCTACAGACTCATGTACTCACTTCAGAAATTTAAGAATATTAACTGTAACATCCTTGTATATTTATGAGGTAGCAATGTTTGTACGAACCAATTCACATTTATTTAAATATGTAGAAAGTCAACGTCACTTAGAAAAACTACAACTGTTACCTACCAATATACCACTTTTGCCAATAAAAGTATCTATGCAATGGCAGCAAGGCTGTTTAATAAATTGCCAGGCGAAATTAGACAAAGTAATAATTTTTATATATTTTTTCTTAATCCTACACGGATATAATTAAGTATGTTTCAATGCTCTACTACAAGTTATAAAAAAAACCATGCTGATTATCAACAGCCTTTTCCCTGAAGGGGTAGGCAGAGCTGCATCATTAACATTTAACCAAATATGTTTGTTCTCATGTTAGTAATAGAGGGCGTGTCTATTGCCACTAAACTGGCATGTTGAAACTCCGAGCTGATACTGAAAATTTCTAGACAGAAAAACCCACTATCATTTTTACTACACCCGGTAATCGAACCTGTGTATAACAGTCGTATAAACTTACGCACCAGGGAAGTAAAATAATACTATACATTTGCAAAAATAGCTTTGAAAGGTAAATACATATTTCTGATGTTATTACTATTGACGGAGTCCGTTTTTTATGTAAATATGGGGCAAAGGGTGCGTTACATGAATCTATCGGTGAGCGTAAGGTCAAGTCCTTATGGAAAACAGGAAAAGGAAGCCCCTCCCTACCCTATCCCCTTAGTCTACCTTGTTAACCTTATAAATAATTATGATATAGAATAAATTTTCGATGTATTTCGTGCGTATATCTTATCTTTCGTTGCTTTGTGTTTATAAAAATACGAAATAAATGTCTCTTAGCGGGTAGCTGGAGATACGAATATTGCGGTAGTTGTAGCTACTGTAATTGGTTTTTCAACTAGAGTTAAGGAAAAAGAAATATAGAAGAGAAGAAGAAAGAAAGATAAATCATTTATTTCGGCTTAGGGCCTACAAAAACAAGTTACACAGAGAACAAAAAAAAAGTAAGAACAATAAAAAAAATAATAATAGAATAAATATGGTGTAATGGTTTAAGGTATGCTGTTCTGCAAGCCCCACCGAAAAAGGCCGCCATCTCAGCATGGGCTGGGCAAATAGTACCCAGTGCTGATTTTCAGTTGGCCACCGCTATACTGCCTTGCTAAGAAAAAAAGGCGCAGTTACATTACATGAGCTACGGGAAAAACGCATGTAGTGTTACTCTATTTAGATACAGTTTCCTGTACGCTTGACATGCAGTTATGCCGTTCTTTTTTGGTAGGATAGAAGATAGATAGTAGGGCAGTATAGGTGAAGCACGGACTAATGTATGTTAATGTTAGAAGGGGGAATCGCGTGATTTCTTTCATATAAGTATATAATTCTAAATATATAATTGGAATCGGCGCGGAGGTTGTATTCTTCTGTGAAGAGGCCATCGCAGAAGGTAAAGCAGATTAGAGAAGATGCTGATCAAATCCGTAGCTGGCGTGCTTATATGCCACCATAGATTGGCTGCAGGTGGAGGATCGCAGTTTAGCTCACCCACACCCTTCCGCGTAGGGACAGCATTGTGTTGGTTTCAGGCTGTAGGCTGTCCACCTCAGAGAGTTGTGCACCTATAATATAGTAACAGGTCCGACATAACCTCCCCACTTCTTGAACGGGGCGACATAAGTGAACTGCAATTCCATTCTTATAAAATTAAGCGGTTTCTTTTTCTCTGCTATTGGTGGTCACCACTTACTACGAGAGGAAGAATCGCTTATCACCATAAAAATATCTTAACCAATTTCAATTTGATGAAAACATCCTGCAAAACAATGAAAGTTTACTAAAGCAAAATATGTTTTATTCATAATTTGATATAAGCTGATTATAAAATCGGTACCAATAACTAGAGCTATCGATTATATTCGGTGAAGTACTGCGGTGGTCTCCAACACTCAACTCATTCATAATTCATTCACTCCATGTATATTTAATGCATGAACAGGGTGTTCGCACAAAGGTGTGAATCGTTGGGAAAACTAGCTTTTAATATCCAAATATACACAATTTTACTTGAAAAAAAATACGGTTATTTTTTTTCAGAAGACAATCGTTGTCCATAAACTCTTTGTGATAAAATGTAATGTGAAATGTATATTCACAAAGTTTATGTGTACTTTGCAGACTTTACAACAGAATATGGTGATATCTTTTTAATACTCTTTGTCATGGAACAAAAGATAATATAGCCCCGCACCTTTTCCTGCAGAGGAATGCTTGGTTCCATGTTATAGGGGGCGAACCAATTGCTATTATTAACACACATTTCTTTCTTGATAATTTTGGAAAAAAAATCCAATACAATTTTTGCACAAGAGTATCACTCTCTCCAGCTACACCAGCAGTAGTCTGTTGTAAATATTTTTTTTTTTTTTAAATAATAATAAATGTTTATTCAATTTAAAAAGGTACAATTTCATGAGAGTCTTAAAAATAATAATACATAAGTGCTTAAGTTTGAAATGCCTGTACTAGGAGCAATCCTGTATCACAGGCGGTAAAAGTACAAATATATAGTTAAAAGGTATACATTCAAATAGTTCTAAGTATTACATTAAAAATGAAAACAATTGATATTAAGTATAAGCTTACTAATCTATTATGAAGAACCTAAATTATTTATTACATTAAGTAACACTTGGCAGAAAATAAATTAAACAATACTTATTGTGAAATTGGTATGTTAAGATTACGTATGCAGTTTATTAATTACACTAAACATTATGTACGGAAAATATAATAATCAGCATTAATATCTAGACTTATGAAATTGTAATGTCAAGTTATTTAAGTATTTTTTATTTTGCCAGATAAGTATGTTATGCTTATGAGAGTATATTTTAATGCGTAGAACACTAAAACAAAACTTTATACTACATATTTAAAACTAAACTAATAATTATCAAAACGTGCGAAACTAGATTTACACTCTACACTCATAGTCAACAGAGTTGATGTACCTCTGTTCTGCGGCTTTTTTAGCAGGACACTCAACATGTCCTGTCTTATGATCGTTAGGCTTCTTAAATCGAGAGCATGTAGCACATTTTGGCGGACAAGCTTTCTTAGTACAGTCAGATATCAAGTGCCCGGATTCACCACAGTGTACACACATAGGTGTCGCTTCTCTGCATGATTTCGCAGCATGTCCATATAAATGACACTTATAGCATCTTGTTACCAGTGTGAAGTCTTTAACTGGACAGGCAGTCCAATTTATAAAAAGTCTTGATTGCGAGATGAGGGCTTTTCTTATGTTGGCGGGCACTTCTATTATGTAGTTGCATGTTGGTGCATTCTTTTTACCAGATTTATGACTTAATCTGAGCGAATTCAAAAAAGAGTCAAGAGATATTGAAGGACACTTTTCGGCTACATTTTGCTCGAAAATACATGTATAAACTTCTTTTTCTGACATAGCACATGGTACTCCAATAACCACAATGCGGGGCTTCCTTTTGTACGGTTCGTCAGTAAGAAGATCCGAAACGCTGGCAGCGACTGCTTTCTTAATCTTCTCGGCGTCATTTTTGGTCTCCGTACTTATAATAACTCCACCATTTTTAGTTTTGCGGACTCCGCGTATTTGTAGTTTTATCTGCTCGGGACGTATCATTTTTTGGACCAAGATCTTCGTTTCTTCACTCGTTTTTAGTTTGTCCGTGGGATAAATAGCAACTGCACTTAGGTTAGCAGGCTGAATAAAGTTATTTGTACCCTTTTTAAGCATGTCAGCAAAAGATTTTCCTTCAGTACTGGACTCCTGTATGGTCTGCTTCAGCTCAGAAAAATGTTCGGCTAGGTCACGTTTATCTTTAAGGTCTGCCATCGAGTTGGACAGTTGACATGCCTTTTGCTTCAATGATTGATAAAGAACAGCCATTTGCGAGGAGCCATGGCTAATTTTACGGCAAAGATTTGAAATTTTGAGCTTCTGTTCTGAGTTCAGCTTGCCCTCCGAGGCAATAGTGCAGACTTCACTTAAATGCGTCTCGATCACTGACATCCATCTCTGAACCTCAGCCGTAGACACGATATCACAATCCAGATCTGAACTTTTGATTGGCGAGCCAGTAGGCGTTTTATCCATATTAACTACGTACTTATTTTATTTTAAAATATATATTGTATGTTATTTGTCCATTGTTTCATAAAACTACACACTAAGCAAAAACTTGATTACACATTACTATTAAAAGGAGGTCACTATTATTTGAAATATAAAATATTGCTTATGAGCACGTCTGTTTTCATTGAATGATGAATTATCAATGATGCGTGTCTTAAGCGCCATTTTGAGTTGTTTAATTCGAAGTGGCGATTGTCGTATGCAAAATATGATGATATAATATGATCATGTACCGTGACCGCGAAAAACTCGTCCACGTAGTTGAGTTGGGAAGATTTCATTCTACCTATTCTTACATGACAGAACGATACTTGCCTTGTTATTGAATATTGGAAGTCACAGTGTAAACCTTACAAGCGAGAATCAAACTTCAAGTTCTAATCGGAAAAGCTCGGGAAAACTCGGGACATCTCAACAAAACTCGCATTCAAATCGGTTCAAACGGATTTATATAAATTATATATAAATCAGTAATCAGCTATATTATGTTTTGTTTTGTGACAAAGAGTATTAAAAAGATATAACCATATTTTATTTTAACGATATTCGCGTGAACATCATAAAATGTCCTAAGAGATTGAGTTTACACGAGGCGAGAAGATCGTAGGCGAATATCTCCTGTCAATTATGTCGTGTAAACAAAATGCTTGGCGATAATCGCCTTACGAGTTTCGTATGATATGTTCTATTTTTGAACCATCAATGTAAATGTGTGAACGCGATTGTCGCCTACGATAATATCATAATGAGTATCTCACAATGACATGAAGCGTGCGAGAAACTCTCTCCATGTAAATGACACTTTAGTTGAGGTTTTACAAGAATCTTTTGAGGATATACTTTTGCACGATTAGCAAATCATCGAAGACTGCAACGTCAGAGAGAAAAATATCATAGTAATCCATGGATTAACCGTGCCTGTGCCGGTAGAGAAATGAAAATTGGCAGTGCCTGGGACTTGCGATTCCAGGAGTAGGTTTAAGGGATCCCTTAAAGCACCAGGTGCAACCAGATGAGATGCAGTCTCTCTCTGCTTAGACAATCTGGAAGTTCCAAAACTCTATAGAACTAAGCAGAGAACTAAAAACAAACTGGGGCGCTACAATAGATCAATTCTCGAGGAAGCAAGGAGGCCGGTAACGGCTTCTAGCCCAACAAATAATAATAATAAAGGATTCCTTTCCGTGTACACTACGCTGACCTTCCACTATCCCTGTTCCTCTCTTTACCTAGCTAGATAAGAACCTACGATCTTGGCTTTAGACACTCTTGCTAACGAACGTTTTATAATTTCATGATATGTTAGTAAAAGTCTGAAGTACTTATACTACTCAATGAGTGCGTTCATTTATAGGTACCTACGCATGTATCAATCCGGTTCGTAATTTGTTATTGATTTTAGAGCGACAGTAAACGTTGGGTTTGGAATTCTGCACACGTAAGTATGTAATATTGATAACGCTACGTACCAAAAATAAACGGCAAAGATAATAAGCGATGGTGGCTGAATGGATAAGGGACCGGCGTGCAAATCACGCGGTCCGAGTTCGATCCCGACCGGCAGTACCATTGTGGATTCCACTTTGTGGAATTTATATGTACTAGTCAAGTGACTTACCATCTGCTAACGGTGAAGGAAAACATCGTGAGGAAACCCACATACCCTAGAAGAAATTCTATGAGTATGTCTGATCCACCAACCCGCACTAGGCCAGCGTGAGTGGATTATGGCCTAAACCCTCTCAGCTCTCTAGTTAGAGGAGAGGAGACCCGAACCCAGCAGTGGGACTTAATGGGTTGCTGATGCTGAAAGATAATATACGAAATAAAATGCAGAAAGCATGGATACAAGGTTGAAAATGCATCAATATCTATACTAATATTATACAGCTGAACAGTTTGTTTGTATGCGATAATCTTAGGAACGACATAATGTCACTAATGGGGTAGTGATTACAACGCGTGGGTGTCGTAAAACGGGACTAAGGGAAGAGAGTATCTGTACTACCACCCGTCTGACCAGCATTGTATAGTAGACAATCTTTGTAGGAGATCCGTGCCCAGCTGTGGGACGATTATGGGTTGTAATGATGATGATGATCCCAAGAGTTACTGGTCTGATTTAAAAAAATCTTTTAGTTTTGGATAGGCTATTTATCGAGGAAGAATATAGGGTATATAACATCACGCTATGGCCAATAGGAGCTAAGCAGTGATCAAATAAATAACAACGGGACCGAAACTCCGTGCGCGTACTAGTAAAAAATAAAAATTGAAATTGAGGAAAGTTTTTATAAGTCGTAGAACTTGGCCTTAACGCGTCCTTTGACAGTCCCCTCAATAATAATCCCGAGCCCACAGACATTTTTACGTGAAAACGGAAAATGAATTTATATAATGCTAACTAGGTATGTATCCCGGGTTCGTTTGAAAGATATATTACAAATGAAGCGTTCAGTGGCTCAAGTTTGTGATCGATTTTGTTAATAAGAGTGGTTTTTTTACTTAGATTTTTTTATTGAGTTAGTTTAATCATAGTTAAGTAATATATAAGTTGTCTAGTATCCATATTACAAGCATTAGCTTAGTTTGGGACTAGATGGCACTGTGTGTGAATTTCCAAACATTAAAAAAAAAGTATCTAGTAAAATTGATAGATTTTCTCAATACTGCTGAGGGAATTTGTGTACAAGAGTTCTCAGATTCGATTCCCGGGTCTGGAAAAATGGTGTTGGATTTTCTGTTTTAAATTTCGCAGTTTCAGTCCAGAGTCTGGAAATGTCACCGCGGTGTAACGTTTATGGTGATCGCCTCGACATACTGAGGTTAATTATTTTTTAATTTTGATTTTTTATTCTGATTCTGCAAGTAAAAAGACGTTTGGGATACTTCAGCTTTAGTATAAAGAAAAAATAACTTTGTATAACCTATTAATTTTTATTTAACATATTAGTAGGATAGGTGTTATTTTCGACATCCTAAATATAAAAAGGTGACGACTTAAATACCATCGTGTGGTCCACAGATCATCTTCCAAGTCAAGGTAAAATCCCTACAAAACTTGCTTATGCGTGTAGCATACATCAAGATCTACTCTACGTTAGGTCACTCCTAAAATATCAGAGTTCAATATACAATATATAAAAAAAGTAACATGAATAATGTATAACCGTATATTCGTATATCTACAATCGCAATCTGGTAAAAATACCAACATTGAATCAATCTGAATGAGTACACAACAGAAATAGATTCACACAAGCATAGATTTCCACAGAAATGTTTCTTTTGATAATATAGTGATTGAAAGCAACGATTTTCGGTTACCTTCTGATGTTGGGTAATACAGTTATGATGGCACATAATATCTATTGGTAAAGTCGATAAACGAATGGATATTAAATGACTAATTCACTTTTGTTTTAGTTTTTGATTTTTTTTTTTATCATTAGCAACCCATTAATGTCCCACTGCTTGGGTCTCCTCTCCTCTATCTAGAGAGCTGAGAGGGTTTCGTTTGGTTGGTTTGGTTTCGTTCTCCAACCAGATGGAGTGATCAAATTATATGATCTCCAACAACCAATTTTTGCTTGGCTGTCCGAATCGCCTTTAATAGACGCCAGTGGAAGGTCATCCAAAATAGGGGCAAACCTCAGATCAAATGATGACCATGATCCATGATGAGGGATCGACAAGAGAGAGAGAAACCTCACGAAGTTATAAGCATATTTTTCAGAAAGGGCACGTACTATATTCCTTTACAATAAAAACATCTCTTACGACATTCTGGAAATAAGTGGCACAGTAGCTTACTTCGTCGCATGGTGAACACTTGAACAAAACTTGTGCACTGGGCAGCAATTCCAATTACATATTAGTGAGTAAAGTTTAGTGTGTTGTTACGCACGTGGGTTCGTTTCCGTCACAGAAATAGCTAGCGGAGGGTGCCTGCGGGTGCCTACGCCTAGCTTTTTGTAAATGTTTACAATACCTATGCCTTGTGTTTGAGCGGTTGCTATTTACAGACCGTGTTGAAACTAAGGGCCATAGATTAAGTAGTTAAACAGTAAAGAGCAGCTGGTTTTACTGTGATGAAATGATTAATCAGCTTCGAGGGATATTATCGATATTTATAATAATCATAATATAATATCCATAATAATAATAATGTATTTATTTTGTGAAGAGAAAATAAATACATTATTATTATTATTATTATTTTAATTTTCAAACATTTGATAGCGGTATTGAAATCGATTAATCGAATATCGAGATTGAAAGTAAGTCCTCATGTTTCGATTTAGAGGATAATCTAATTTAAAGTCGATATTTTTGTTTAAAATAACTTTATTTTTAGTCCTATTATGAAAACGGCTGTAAATAACCCACAAACTTTGAAACAATTTTCTTTATAGTCTAGGTATGAAGATTTTAGGGCAAGACAGTTGAGGATGAGTTTTATGTTTGCTGGTTTTTTAAGGTGGTAGATATGCGTTGGGGTGTGCGTGACGAAGCGACTGATGATCACATGACCACAGAGCTATGCATGAGAGAGATCAAGAATTGCCAGCGACTCTCCATGGGACCGAACTTCGTCGTTTTTCTTGGTCAGAAGTATGGGTACAGGTAAGTCACATCAAAAAAATTAAACATAGGCGTACCATTCCAAAGTTTCGGACAATTTTGAGAACATACAAATTAAAAGACTAAAATAGGACGTGCCTGTTGAAATCGATATCGAAAACGACTATCTACTTACATGAAATGTAACAAACCTTAAATCAAATAATTTCATAAGAATCTTCAGAATTTTATTCATGATAGCCCCATCATTGTAAGTCCTGTAGACAGGATTAACAATTGTGAATACTGAGGTACGACGCTCGTTAGTCTTAGGGGTAGCCTAACCAACTGTCTTGGAACCCGCAAGGTATTTAATCAAAAGTAAAAGTTAGAAATCATATTTTCCACTTCCCTGTCCTGATAGGTTTCAATAGACTCTAATGAATAATGACAGGTACTACTTTAGTAAAAGTAGAAAGTTAATTTTTCCATTTTGTATCTGCTATCATGATTACCATTTTGTCAGACCTATCCCCACGTACGTACTGTCGTCGGAGCTGCAGATGTTACGAGACGAGCTGGTGACACAAGGAGTAGACGTGATACTCCTAGACACATGGTATAAGAAGGATTCAAACGCCGTGCCACCGGTGTCAGTGCTGCAACCTATATCTTCTATATTGATAAACTTTAATAATAAGGTAAGCTTTTGAGATGAGAAAATACGAATAAACAGTTGCATAGAAGAATCTGAGATGAGACTGCTCAGTTAATGGATGTTTTAAATAATAGTAAATATTATGACTTATTAGAAATGCATTGTAAGAGAGATTCATTAGTTAAAAACATTAAAAATACATACATACAACTAACATAACAGGTGTTACCTAATTCACCACACAGACATAACTTTTTTCCAGGTAAAATTTTTAAAAAAGGTGCACAATTTTTTTATGATGTAATTGTAGACCCAATATCTATGCTGATAAGTTTAATAATATGTTGTTTGCAGAGGGTACCAAAGCTGCAAGCGGAGGACCAGGCAGTGTGGTGGGATACCCTTGGCAAGATGCAAAAGCTTTTCCGCAGAGCCTCCTTACAACTCTTCACTACCGGCAAGATCGACAAAGACACTATGCACAACTACTTTATGTCTGGTCAGTTAAATTTCATCTTACATCTATTTATAACCTAAGCTTGCTTTATAGTAATCTCTCCTTACAGAAGTTGCAGTGGTGGGCATGAGGCTGGGATTGTCTCGTCAATCTAAACTTGCTTGCTTATTTCTTTCAATGCCGGGCTCAAAATGACAAAAAATATTTATTGTTATTTTACGAGCTTTTTCCAATAAGTTATTTTAAGTCAGAGATTTAATTTCCTTGATGATAATTAATTATGTGACAATAAGTCAGTCACGGTAGCAAAATTGGCTAACATCGTCATTTGTGAACTTGCTTCATTTAGAATTTCCAAAAGAGTTTCTGTATCAACTGCTATGAATTTAAATTCCATTTTCTATCAGTGACGGAACGTGAGGTGATCAACGGAGTCCTAAATGTGAAGAACACAAAGAACCACTGCCTGGCATACGTGCGGTACATCAACAACATAAACCTGCAGAACTTGAAGAAGGCCAGCAACTTCGTGGACATTGCCAATAGAAGTCTTGACGCTGAAGCCTCCAAACTCTTGGCTGATCTCAGGGACGTTAGGTTACCTGATAAAATTGAGACCACTAATATTCAGAAGTAAGTAAGCAACGAGTTGGAATAGAGTTTGTTTTGAATTTTCTTTTTCTCGAAGTGTACTTGTTTGCATATGGTTTTTCCCTTATTTGCCTCTTTCGTCACCCACCGGTTGACATGGGGTAGTGACATTATATAATTATTTTATACGGATATTATTGTACAAATTACCAATTATTTTGGTTCAAATCGTTTAATTTGTCCCTCAGATACACAGTAGAATGGATTGGACGCGAAGGTCTGGATCCTGAGAGCCACGGAGAGTATCTAAACCACTTCATATCACACTTCTATAAGAATATCATAAAATTGGTTGACAGGTAAGCACCTAAAAACTTTGAATATACCACTGTCATTGTCAAAAAAAATACACGAATATTTTTACTTATTGTGTGTTTACTTAAACGTAATTTCTGAATCTAACTAATGTTTATCCTCAGCTTGACACGCATTTTCAGAGTAAAACTATAGAACTAGTCTTCCAACTATTACAGTTCAAAAAACTAGGGCTATGCGTGGCGTCTTCCCTTTTATAATTTTTATATGGAAATTGTTCAAACTTCGTTGCAGAATATAGAAGTTCATTTACCATTGAAACTCATGGACTATTGATGAAGACTAACTTGATTACGTTTTCAACAAATACTGTAGAGTTTCAGATCGATTTGTCTAATTTACATGCAAATGATGCGAAGTCAGTTGAGAACTAATTTACACATTTGCATGGTGTCAGTTTAGTTACCACGCGAATTCTCTACTGAGCACTGACACATGGTGGCTACGAAACTTACTTGAAAACTATCTCCTATTTGAAATACTGGAACAAGAGTAAACGACCATTTCTTTTTAATTTTGTCTTAAGTATATGTCACATCTACAGAAGAACTAATGCACGTTTAAGCAAGCGCTTCCTGGAGTGGAGATCGTGACTTGGCAAACGAAGAGTAGGAGGCCCTTCAGCTAGGTAGACCGACGACCTGAAAAAGGTCACTGGATCTGACCCTCTGCCTTTCGAGTGTAAAGAAAGGCACGTGTTAGGAGAGACCCATATCTAGCAGTGGACAGCAATAGGCTGAGATGATGATGATGATATGTATGCATTCACCATTCCAATTTTGACTAAGGTTAATAACCTTGTTGACATTTCCAGTAATATAAAGCTAAATAATACATGACTACTGTTATATTTTTAGTATACAATAGCAGAACTTGTTAGCATCTGTTTATGCTAAGTATACCTGAATTCTAACTTCATAGAGATGAACCAAGATGAGAGAAAATACTATTCTCAACACATTTCCTCTTGTCAATCTTCGGTTTGGTGAACTCAGGACCACATCCTTCAATGAATATTGTACAGTTTCCATGATTGAATATTTCAGGGCCATGCGTAAAGAGGACAGCAGCGCTCAGGGTCAGATCGTGACGGAAATCTTGCAGCATCTCCACGCGTGTAATAACTCCGTCAAAGTGTTCCATGGCAGAGAGCCTGACCTCAACTTCATTGAAGACTACATGAAAAACAACTCTGACAAGCCGCTTATTTTATACGGAGAAGGTTTCAACTCTATATTATATCCTACTATTAATGCAAGAGTTAAGGTTCTAGTTCATAGTCGACTAGCAACTGACGACGTGTTGCCGCGTTTGACATGTCATGGCATCATGTCGCTGCAGTCATTATTCCGAACCCGACTGCAGGCAATAACAGCAGGTAGCGCGGTATCCAGTAGGTTCAAATTTGCTTGATGTGTTGTCGTTCAATACTAATACTGATCTACAATCGAGCGATGCTGTCACGTGGAGTCGATCACAAACTGGAACCTTTAGGATTGATGGATGTTTTTTACTTAATAACGTCAGAAGTCAGAACGGCTGAAAGTATCTGTATGATATTTAGCACGCAGATAGGTTGTAATCTGGAAACTACATAGACTACTTTTCACTGATATACCTACCACGTCGGTGGAGCCATGGGCGGAAACCAGTATTGTAATAATAGGTTTTCCCAACGACAGCGACGTCCTCCCCGGGGAATATATCGTATAGACTGACAACAGTGAAACGTGAATAGGAACTCGCAAGTGAATAGCTACGTATTGAGTAGTCTTGGGAATTATTCAATATTCACTACAAATATCACCGCAAATGAGAAAATTGAACACAGTATTAAATTTTTTTTAATATCAAAAAATACATTTGTCTATTTTGTTCTTCAGAACGTATACATGGATTGTTATAGTTAGATTATTTTTACAATGTTGTTCATTATACAGGGTGTATACGACGATACGACATTAAATGATAAGGCAGCCAGTGTTAACCCTTATAAACATATTCTAATAAAAATTATAAAAAAAAAAGCTACACATTATTTAAAGTCACACACATTACACATTATGTAAAGAAAAATTTACGAATATAAAACTACACATTATTTTTCTATCATGACGTTTTCGACATGACGACGACAAAAGTGCGGAACAGAATAAGAGATAAGATAATATGAAAGAGTCAGAGATATTTAAATGAATTGAATGACGTAATAACAACATACGATCAACGTAAATACCTACAGGTTGTTTAAAACTGTGAACAACTGTGACATAAAGAAAGTACATTTGCGTCTAAACTATTGCAAATTTCTGTTTAGTTTTTTTGGTATAGCCTTCTAACATCACATGCTACACGTGGTTTCGTTTAATGTCGTACCATCGTATACACCCTGTATACTAAAGTTAAAAGTTAGTAGGTTAGGATATAAAACAAAATTGTTAGAAGCCTAAATC
Source organism: Laspeyria flexula (assembly GCA_905147015.1). Taxonomy (NCBI): domain Eukaryota; kingdom Metazoa; phylum Arthropoda; class Insecta; order Lepidoptera; family Erebidae; genus Laspeyria; species Laspeyria flexula. The sequence continues at coordinate 3,372,568 of LR989974.1, forward strand.
ACATTAATTATAAATTGTTTTAAAATAACATAAAGATATACCAAAAGTTCTAAGTGTAGGCAATAGTTTTTGTATTAGAATAAAACAGAATCACTAACTGTCGTACTCATAGACGTGACTTAACTTGAAAGTTTATTTAGTAAAAACGTGTAATACTTAAGTCTATACGGCTAAAGACGATTATTCAATGAAAAAATTGTGTTAATGACAGATTACTGCTAATTGACGTCTCTGAGTGCGTCCGTAAGTTCGGTTCCAAGCAACTACAGAGGTTGCAATACTTGCAATCAAAAAAAATCTATAAAATAGTTTACGTTCACAATTTAGGTGAGTCTATTTAGTAATTGAAACCTCATTAAAAGCATCACATTTGCTTTAAGACGTTAAATGGTCTTGACTGACCTGTTGGTCTAGTGGTTAGTGACCCTGACTACTAAGCCGGAGGTCGTGGGTTCGATCCCCACCCAGGACAAATCTTTGTGTGATGAGCATAAAGGTTTGTTCTGTGTCTGGGTGTAATTTATCTATAATATGTAAGTATGTATTTTTTTTTTTTTTTTTTGTTCGCAGTGGCGTAAATTAGGTGAGGCCTATGTTCAGCAGTGGACGTCGTTGGGCTGATATGATGATGATGATGATGATTTACAAAAAAAAATATTTAAGTAGTATATCAGTTGTTTAGTACCCATAACAAATGCAAATATAATTGCTTTCTTTGGGACTAGATGGCGCTGTGTGAATGTGGTAAAAAAAATATATATAGCATGTATAAAGTGTGACTCGGCTTTCTGAAATGAATGATATCATAAGGAGGGCATTATTGTGCTGACTGTGATTATGCTATCTAATACGACATTACAACAAGACAGCATTTAATTCCACAAGAGCAATTTGTGTCAGACAATATTATAATACTCCTTTATATGACCCAATAGGAGACATTAAAGTTATTAACACTGACATTAATTCTCATAAAGGTGGCTGTGGCAAGACGAGTCTGCTATCGAAGAGCGCAGCAATGTCCTTGGACACTTGGTTTGCAGAAGCCCGCCCCACCAACGTGATCAGATTCCTCGGCACCACTCCTGACTCCAGCGCTCTTACACCTACGCTCATCTCTATCTGTCAGCAGGTGCTTTAAAATAACTTACTAACTGAGACTCACAAGTACATAAAACAAAAAAGCGTAACTATTGTTTTTGTATATTATGTACTTAATATTTTTTATATTAAGCATTTTGTTTTGACTTTCATAAGTTTATGAATTAGGAATCAACATAACGATACGATAGAAAACAAACATTTCGTGAAACACTGTACTGTTTTGACAGCTTATTTTAAATCACTAGAAGACTTTAAGCAGCATTTAAAATTCAAATTGTTATATAGCAAAGAAATCCTCACACTTACCACTACTACTCCTAGAAGCCAGGATTAACAAACCCTTGAACACACCCAACTGTAAAACTCGGGAGAACTAAAGGAATCCACCCCAATGAAACCCACAATGAAATTGCTTAAAAAACGTTGTTTCGTAGATATTATAGTAAATACCATTGCTAAAACTCCAAAATTCTAAACCATTTACAGATATCGTACAATTTTGCGCTTCCCTTCGAGAGCATTCCGGATGACCTGGTTCCTCTGACGGCTCACTTCAAGCACCTGCTGACGATGGCCACTGAACAGCAACCACTGCTATTGTTCCTGGACTCAGTGGACCAGCTCACTGGCATTGGCACCGAGAACAACAAGGTATCATGGTTGCCTACCAGACTGCCCCCACATTGTAAGGTGAGTTAATACAAACTGATGACTGACCTTTACATGAATATTTATTCTAATTTAGCTATCCCATTTTCTACCAATATCATAAGGAATTTAAGATACTTGTAGGTGATCAAAAAAAAATTGCATCAAAAAAAAATTTCATACGGAACCCTCGGTACGCGAATCCGACTCACACTTAACCGAGTTTTTTTTCATTTTAATTTCAATTCCAGCATTTGTCTGCTGAAAAGTGTAATGCAAATATGAAAATAATGACAGTTTAATGTTTTCCATTTCAAGTATTTTATAATTCATAATTATATTGCATATTAAATTGATCATTCTTAAAATTCCAAGGGTAAAAACTTCTGAAAGGATTTTTTTAAATCTTGCACTGCAGCGTGTTATGTGGTTTAATTGATTTCAAAAGGATTATAAAAAAGTGTGCTCGTCGGAACAAATTTTAGTAACTCTTGATATTCTGCGAAAGCCATCTAGCAGATAGCTTACAGTTAAATTCAGTACACATCGCCTTCAAACCCACCAACAAGCTTCTTGTTCAAACCCAATCCTAAACTCAGTGAGGCTAGCACAATAACTTGCAAATGAAGTAGTACGCGAGGAAACCAACAGATGGCACTGATTTACATACGAGTTTGCAGATTGTTTTACCCGACAAGGAACGGTATTGTTTCTTGTATAAATTAAACTTCACGTATAGGCAAAACTTAGACCATGTTTTACTCATAATAGAAATTTATGTACATATCAAAAAATGTCAAAACTGCAGAATTGCTTTAAAATAGGATATTAGCTTTGAAACTTTAATTTAATTAGACTTTATCTTAAACAAATGAAATACTAATAAGAATTTTAGGAAAATTCGAAACAAAACTCTATACCAACCCGTCTGGCCAGCGTGGTATAGTAGGCTAAATTCCTTCCAATATTTTTGGAGGTGACCCTCGCCCAGCAGTGGGACGTTTATGGGTTGAAATGATGATGATGAATTAGAATGTATATAAACGTTTTCAGATCATAGTGACCTGTGCGTGTGAGGAAACTAACCCTGAGGTATCCAAGGAGTACGATGTGCTGCGTCGCATGATAGATTCAGAAGAGAACTTTCTAGAAGTAAAGGCTTTGGGAGAAGAACTAGCTATGCAAGTACTGAAGTACGTATCGTTTAGGGTCGGTGTGCTCTGACCTATACTTTTTTACACCACAATGGTGGATGACGAATAAACTTAAAAGTGATGGTAGCCTAATGGATAACTGACCGGCATGCAAATTATGCGGTCCGAGTTCGATTCCGACTGGCAGAACTAATATGGATTTCACTTTGTTAAATTTATATGTACTAGTCAAGTGACAAACCATCTGCTAACGGTGAAGGAAAACATCGTGAGAAAACCCACATATCCTAAAAGAAATTCTAAGCGAATGTCAGATCCACCAACCCGCACTAGGCCAGCGTGAGTGGATTATGGCCTAAACCCTCTCAGCTCTCTAGATAGAGGAGAGGAGACCCGAGTAGTTTTAATCCGTCACTACCTGGACACGGCACAAGCACAAAATCGCTCGCTGTAGCGGCAATTAATAAAAGAAAAGAAAGAAAAATATTTATTTGTACTACACTAAGACTAATAGGCTTACATATACAGAAGTGTGTGTATCATGGTAGTCCAAATAGGTTCCAGATCAGCGTAATACCACACACTATATTGGTGAGTGGCGTTGGTTTTCATCAGGAACCTTGCAACCTTGACCGGTGTCAGAAGATCACAAATTCATGTCCCATGTCCAGCAATGGACGTCAATGGGATGATATGATGATGATAATTTATGAATAATTATACTCAAATATTCCAGGTTGTGGATGGCATCAGCAGCGCGTGATTTGTCCAACTACCAGTGGCGCTTGGTCTCGAACGCTATCTCTTCGTGCTCACTGCCCATATTTGTCAAACTAGTCTTTGCTGAGGTATTTAACAAAACTTGTATCTTTTTATCTATAATATGTATGTATTTACAAAAAAAAAAATGTATTTAAGTAGTAGGTATATCAGTTGTTTAGTACGCATAACACAAGCAAATATAATTGCTTACTATGGGACTAGATGGCGCTGTGTGAATGTGGTAGAATATTATTATTATTCCTCTATAATAAATTAAATTCACAAAAAATTACATTTTTATATATTTTATTATTATTATTATTCCCTTTATTGAAACTACATTCCCACATTCTTACATTTTCAAATATAAATATTAAAAAAAAAAAACATTTACATATATATCCCGCTGAGATCGGGAACAGAGTCCAAGGTGCCGACGGTTAGGGCTCCAGAGAAAGGAACCTCCTCACAATACGTGCTGTGTCGAGGAGTACTGCCTTCTGTATCAGGCCTTTTATCCAATTACCAAGCTCGAGCCACTTCAGATGTTGGTCGAGGCTCTTTGCTACTAGGCCATTGACTGTCACAACTATCGGTACAATGACTGCTGATTCCACATCCCACATGTCAACAATCTCGTCGTTATTATTATTATTATCTTTATCAACTAAAATTGCTTGACTTGAATGCTCTTGTATTTCTAGGTGTGCAGATGGAGAAGTTATACGAAGCCACAAGAGACACACTTGGCGGACAGTGTTATGGATTCTATTATGATGTTGTTTGAAAGAATTGAGAAACAAGTAAGTTTATATATAGGTAGGTAGGGGAGTTAGGTATATTGCAAAACAGTGTGTTCACAAAATACTTTTACCAAGTGATGATCACACATACAAGTAACATACTATTACATACGAAAGCAAATTAACCTTCCTCATCTAATACTATGTAAAGACGATCTTTAGTTAAAACTAAAGATCGTCTAAAGAGAGACAGTAAACTGTGTTTTGTAGGTTGTGACTTTCTGAGAAATATTTTTATTTTATTTTATTATTTTCGGAAAACTTACAGCTATACAGAAAAAACAGAAAATTCATGTTTAACTTAACAAAGGCCAATTACAAGTTTTCACCAGTATACCTATTTAGACAGCATACTATTATGATTTGCAAAAGTTGTACTTAATAATAACATTAATGTTTTATTTCGTCAAAGAATCTAAGTAAGTCTCCGTTTGAGACTTGAGACGCTTGTTGTATATATATTATATTTTCTTTTTTTTTTTTCAATTAAAAGTTATACGGCCATTTGTATCTTTTAGCACGGACGACTCCTGGTGTTCCACGCCTTAGCTTACATCACGGCTGCTCGCAGTGGACTTTCGGAGACTGAACTAGAAGACCTGATCTCTTTAGATGACAAAGTACTGGACGACGTGTACCAGTACCATCTACCTCCTGTGAGGAGGATCCCACCACTACTGTGGACCAGGTCAGTACAACAAATCTATAGTAATTTTATAAAACTGAAGGTTTTGTTTGGTTAAACGCTAGGACCTCAGGAACAGGGAGAGAGAGAGAGAGATGACGAGAGAGAGAGGTGACGAGAGAGCAGAGATCAGAGGAGACTAAGATTTTTTTTAATATTTATGTGTTAAAATGATAATTTTCCAGCAATTAACCCAATTACATAAAAGTTGTTTCCTAAAATAATGTACTTTAGTATTTAGAAATTAAAAGTAGAGTGTCTCCCTACCTCCTGAACTAGTTAGGACTGTATCTCAGAAGGCAGCTGTTCGCCAGTGTTAATAATATAAATAAACAAACAATAGAGTTAATATCAGCTCTGTTCCCTAGGATCCGAAACGATCTACCGAATTACCTCTCAGAGCGAGAGGCGGATGGAGTCTCCGTGATGAACTGGTACCATCGCCAGTTCCGAGACACAGCCCGGGAGAGGTACTTCAAGAATATGAACATGGCCATGTACTTCCATTCTATGATTGCTGATTATTATTTAGGTAAGATTAGGGACAATATTTAACCTTAAGTCTTAACTTAAATTTGCAACGAAAAATATTCAGCTAAATAACTGATATGGATTTTCCTAAGAAATTGATGATTTATGGTTCTTTTTTTTTAATAAATGTACGCACTAGCGAACAGTTATTATATATCTGCGTGAGTCTCCCGTAACACAGGTCTTACGGGAGACTCACGCAGATTTTAAACATCTGTTAATCACGATTTTATATAAAACTCAGTGCTCCGCATTCCACGTGTTTGGAAACGCCTATGTTCAGCATTCAGCAGCAGAAGAAAGACTGACTGACAAAGACATGAACTCATGTGTAGTGGCAACTTGTTTCAATAGTTTTTTTTTTAAATTTTATTATTAGGAACTACTACAAAGGAAACACTCAGTACAGCGTGCAGGTTTTTTTATTTAAAGGGATATTTTGACTGTTCCAGGTATCTGGGGAGGTGGAAACCCAAAGCCCTTCAAATATACTGAAATCCAACGGCACAGGTTCAATCTAGCTGACCGTGAGGGTGTGGCAGACAGGAAGGTGCCTCTGCAACCTCTCGTCTTCACCTCCGCTGATGGCTCTATGAAGAGATACAACTTAAGAAAGGTACAGTACGATTCAAATTTTATGGCGACTTGGAACGCATGAGTCGATGCGCAAAACACAAAATTGGATACGGACGTTAAAGGACATGGGGGCTGGGCACACTGCTGTCCCTTCTTTCACCCACAGGAGAGTGTATAAGTGTTACTACTACCTGTGCGTTCATGTGTTTGCAGCTAATATCTGGGCCACCATTAAGGGCGAAATATGGGTATGATAACCACTTCGGGTAAAATGCGTGATGTTAATATTATAATATTTTACCGGCTATCCTCAGTTTGGTGAGCTCCCGTTTCACCTAGTGCGGTCGAAGCGGTTCACGGATCTGTATGCCGAGGTACTGTTCAACTACGAGTGGCTTCACGCCAAGCTCAACTGTTGCCCACTGCAAGCCGTGCTTGCTGACTTCGAAGACGCCAAGTTACATGTCAATAAGGATGCCGTCAGGTATAGCTATACTATTAATATTATAAATGCGAAAGTTATGATGGATGTTTGTTACTCAATCACGTCAGAATAGCTGAAAGTATCTGTAAGAAATTTGGCAAAGAAATAGATTATAGTCTGGAATAGCACTGCTTTTTTTTTACTGACATACTAACTAGTATTACATCGTCCTCAAACAGCATGCTTTGTGGAGATAATAACTTTTCAATTTTTAATGATTAAGTACAAATTTACATACTTTTTACGCGCTATATTATTATACTCTCTATTTAAGAGCTGCGCTCTTGTCGATGGAGTAACTTCTAATTCTCTCTTTTTCCTGCCATTTCTCTCACCACCTGATACGACACCACCAGTACCTTCTCCTTGATCTGTTAAATAAGATTCCTTCTTTATCTACCTCTTCCTATCTTGCCTTCTATCTTTCTTTCTATGATGTTTTTTTATAAACGGGTCTTGTTGTATCAGGTGTCCAATCATTTTTCCTCTTCTGTTCTCAATGGTTTCTAACCCATTATTATACAAGGTCAAAATCGTGCGAGCCGTCTACGCTGCTATATTGCTGTTTTGTTGAGTCGAGCTATAACCGAAATAAGCGATTGGGCGAATTAAAACCCCCGTGAAAAATGCATTAGCCAAAAATCGCCCTTTTAGGCGACTTGTTTGTGCCAAAGTTGTATTTACTTCTAACAATACACAACGCATCAAACACAAAGCTCTTATCTTGGGGGACATTCCAAAGATACAATTTATTAACAGACACTAAATACACTCAGATTCGAAACAAATATGAATTACACGAATATTTATCTCGTGTACGAATCAAATCACGTCACTCGGCATGGCGATTTTAGCGGCTAGGTCATGGTGACAGTGATAACAAAAACATATAACTCCAATTTCAGAGAGCTGATGTTAGTAGCAGACGCCCTACGTCTGGGCGGAGCCATCTTAGGTACATACCCTGACATGCTGGCGCCACAGTTAGTGGGTCGCCTCCTTCCCGAGGCTCCTCACAACCCCGCCATATCCTCGCTGCTCAAGCAGTGCCATCACAACGGGAAGACTCATTGCGCACTGCTGCCGTCACATCACTGCTTACATACCCCTGGTGGACCATTGAAGGTAACTCTTTGACACAAATATATGCCGTCATATAAGTAGGTATTTATTTTCTCTTCCACAAAGGTGCCTTGAGTCTATGGATACATACATAAGATTTAGTTTTGAATCCAATTCGTTTTGCGTTTTATTTTTTATAATCAAACTAAATTTGTTAAACTGAAGCAAAGGAAATTACTTAATATAATAGGCTGGTATATTTATCATCATCATGCTCATCACTACAACCCAGAAACGTCCTATTAATGGTATTTAGCCAACTATACCACGCTAACCAGACGGTGACAGACAGCTAACGGACGAGGTTTTCCCAAGGGACTACAGTATGGAGTTCTTCAAAAAAGGAGTGAATAGGTTTCTTAAGGGTCGGCAACGCGCTCGTGATGCCCCTGGTGTTGCAGGCGCCCATAGGCTACGGTAACCGCTTACCATCAGGCGGACCGTACGTCTGTTTGCCACAGTCATGGCATAAAAAAAAAACGGTTTGGTATAGGGTTTTGTATCGAATTTTCCTTTTCTCGCAGTGCTCTTGTCTGCTTAAGGTTACTCCCTGAGTCGCCTTGTACGACACCCACGGGTTGAAATAGGGTAGTAACATTAAGTATTCTTAATCCGTCACTACCCGGGCATGGTTTATTATTATTTGCTTGTTTTAAAAACTTAAGATCGTTAGTTCTATAATTAATTTATCTAGGTTATGAATGCCTGCTATAAGCTAAGCACAGACGTTGAAATCCTACAACAGTGGTTCACAACTATGCAACCTAGTCTACCTGCTATTACATTTTAGCAAACTAGGGATGTGCACTTTTTTCATATTCTTCATCATCATCATCATCAGCAACCCAACAGTGGGACATTAGGTCCCACTGTTGGGCTCGGGTTTCCTTTACTCTATCTTTCGTATTATTATGACTATAATAGTGACTAAATTTTATTTCAGTACTCACTAGAAGGTCACCAGTTTGCAGTATTCGCGTTCCGTTTGAGTTCTGACAAACGTTACGTGGTATCCATATCCAGCAGGGTGATATCCTGGGACCTGGCAACATCGGACCTAGCCAGGGACCTTTGTCCTCAGCTCGAAGGTATCATGCAAAACTTGGAGCTCTCTCCTGACAACAAGTGGGCTGCTGCTTCCACTAATAACTCTGTTGTAAGTAAATCGCCTGACACTATTTTTTGCATAACTTTTTACCTTCTTGTGACTTTCCATTTTTATGCTTTTCATTTTCACATTGAAGCTCTTCTAGCGCTGTAACTTTCAGATACGTTTAATAGAGACTTTTGTAAATTTGAGTAACTTGAAAGCATGTGAAATCACTAATCCAAAGAGCCTAATTTACTAGTCTTTCAGACAAGTACCTATCATTTGGTTATTACGACCCTATTTGAGTGAGTGGAAAGTGTTGAATAATTTTTATATTTCAGTCGATGCTTCTCAATATGTTGACGAGTGAATACATCACAATTGAAAATCCACTGGACGAAGGTAAGAGACTTAATTAACAAAAAAAATTCCTCCCTATTTTCCTTTTTTTTTTTCAGTAGTCATTAAGTTAAGTTTTCTTCGCATTGTTTATTCAATGCTACGAGAATAACGCTATGACCATGGGTGACGATTACTACTTACTATGGTTGCTCGTCCCCCACATTAGGATATAACAATTTATAACTAAAAATTACAATTAGTAAACAATTTTAAAATGAACATTTCAGGAGAGACAGTTCGAGGTGTAACCGTTCTGAACCACCACATGTTCATCTACGGGCCTAAGTCTTGGGTGCAGTACAGCATGAGGGGTGAACACGAACAGACCCTGCCTGTTCCTGACACTACGCCTTATGAAGCTGATCATTGGGAGATATTAAGTATGTATGACCGTTATGCCTATCGAGATTAAATGGAGAAGTTGGGAAGAAATTTTCCACTTCTCTCCATAGCAAAGCGGGATAACGAGTCACTTTGTTCACTACTCAAACTGTTACTCACAAAATATTTTACCTATTTTTGATGGAGCAAACGTGTCCTAGAGTGGAGACCGCGACTCGGCAAACGTAGAGTAGGACGCCCTCCAGCTAGGTGGACCGATGACCTGAAAAAGGTCGCCGGGTCTGACTGGATGCGGAAGGCGGAGGATCGAGTGTTATGGCGCGTGTTGGGAGAGGCCTATGTCCAGCAGTGGACTGCAATAGGCTGAGATGATGATGATGATGATTTTACCTGTCTAGAGATTAATAATAATGGTGTGAGTTTCTTATCAGGTTTTCTCATAGCTACAGTGAATTAGACGTAGGCTTTTGACTGACATGTGTTTTCAGATCAACTGTTAGATTCGTAACTGGCTTTCACAAAAGTTATTTTGTAAGCTAGGAGAGTAAATGTTTTACTTTTTTTGTCTTTTAATAGCAATAGAATTTCGCGACCTAGAGAACTTCTACCTGGTTCTTTGGAGTGGTGATTTGGACGAAGATCGGCTTCTTGTACAGTTTTGTAAGGGAGGGGAGTGGCTGAAGCCGCTGCGGTGCCGCGGAGCTCTCGCTATGAACAAGTATTGGACCAAGATATATTGTAGTGATCCTGAAAGGGGGTACCAGGTACACAAATTATTTTTTAAGGTTCCGTAGCCAAAATAGCAAAAACAAAAACCTTGTAGTTTCATATTCGTATTTGTCGTGTGTTGTTGTGTGAAAATACCGCCTTATGAAGTTGGTTAGGAAACCAACTTCATAACCAGGGGTTTATTATTATTGCAGTAATAAAGCAACTAAAGGCAAAAAAAAAAATTTCAATCACCTATCAAGAAGACAAAATGAAATTGAGAATTATTTTTTAATATTTACTTGGTGTATTAGACGTCTGAAAATAGCGCAACAATTAGTATGATTCGTCATATTTTGCATTCCTGATTATGTTCGTTACGACCATCGAGGTTAAGCAATGTTCTGCAAGGTCAGTCAATAGATGGGTGACCGTTTGAGGTATATCATTCTCGAGCGTCTGCGTGCTTCATAAGGCACGCAAAGGGGTTTGTCTCGGTTAACACTCAATGTAGTCGTCGTTAAGTCAAGTTGGACGCCTTCTGTGCGACTTGTTAAATTCCAACATCAGGGGTTTACTTCAAGCATTTACTAATAAGAGGATATCAATATTTCGTTCGCAGATAACAATATTCGAAATGAACGAAGAAGAGAAGTGCTGGGACAAGTTTGAGGAACTGTACCATCTGGAGACTGACACCGCTGAGGCGATGTTACAACTCAAACGTGGCAAGAAAGATCGAATGTTATTTGGTAAATATTTTAGGACATTTTTTTACACAGCGCCATCTAGCTTTAAGTAAGCTAATATAAGCTTGGTTTGTATGATCTAGCTACTAAGCCAAATGATAAACATACATTTATATTACTAAATACATATATTTAGGCACCAGAAGTTAGAGAGAAATAAATTAAAGAAAAAATAACTCTAACATTTTATAACACTTATCATCATTATCATATCAAACATGGGTCTCCTTCCAACATTGTAGAGGGACACCCACGGGTTGAAATGGGGTAGTGATATTACTTATTCTTAATCCTACACGAACATTAATTAACACTTATAAACAATTAATATTTCAAAAATATAACTAAGCAAAACAACTGTTTAATTACAGTGCGTTTGAATACGTTTAAAATTATCAACAAATACAATTTGCACGCATCACCCGACAACCACTTCGTTTTAGATTCGAAAGGCAAGTGACCGATCCACTTACACGACGGTCTATTTATAGAGTAGCTGTCAGATGACAGCATAAGTTGTTAGCTGTCATAGCGAATATATTATATTAGATTATGTACATAAAAAAACTCAGAAACAAACATTTGCAAATCATACAAATATTTATTTGTTCCGACCCCGAGATAGAACCCGAGAACTCAGAAACTGCGACCGTGTACACTATCGCTGCGCCAACGAGGCAGTCAAAATCTGATTGGAACGCTTTGTAATGTACAAACTAGTTGAGACTTATTTTTTCATTTCACTAAAAAGGCAACGCCCCCACTAGGGAACAAGTCCAGTGTCGCGGGGGACCAGGGCCAGATTATTGTATATTAATATTATGGTGGCTGAATGGATAAGGGACCGCAACTCAGACCGCGTGCACATCACGCGGTCCGAGTTCGATCCCAATCGGCAGTACCAATGAGGATTCCACTCTGTGGAATTTATATGACCTTGTCAAGTGACTTACCATCTGCTAACGTAGAAGGAAAACATCGTGAGGGAACCCACATACACTAGAAGAAATTCTATGAGTATGTGTGATCCACCAATCCACACTAGGCCAACGTGAGTGGATTATGGCCTAAACCCTCTCAGCTCTCTAGTTAGAGGAGAGGAGACCCGAGCCCAGCAGTGGGACTTAATGGGTTGTTGATGAATTTTATTAATAAAGGCGGTTTCTACTTACAGCGACCACAACGTACAGTTTCGTAGTATGGGACTTTGACGTGACGATGCCCAGAGTGAAGCCTGAACCACCGCCGGTCGATGAAGAAGAATTATTGTTTATGCCCAAAAAGGAGCAAGAAGAAGTATGTGTTCAGACATATTTTTAAATCTAATAGATAATAATAATATTCTACCACATTCACACAGCGCCATCTAGTCCCAAAGTAAGCAATTATATTTGCTTGTGTTATGGGTACTAAACAACTGATATACTACATAAATACATTTTTTTTTCTAAAAATCATATTATAGATAAATTACACCCAGACACAGAACAAACCTTTATGCTCATCACACAAAAATTTGTCCTGGGTGGGGATCGAATCCACGACCGGACAGGCCAGTCAAAGTCATAGATATATTTTCTTCATCTTTTTCATCAACTTTTTTTAATATTTACACAAAAATATATTTGTTGTAGGTAGAACCAGAAGAGGAGGAGGAACCGGACCATCGCGTCCACGGCATCGTTCTGAAACTGCCACACACCATCCGTAATATTTCCACCAAGATGACGCTCTCCAACTCCTTCATGATCAGCAACAACAACACTTATGCCGTCGCTGGAGTCAGGTAATCATATTCTTTCAGATTTTATACATTTCACCATAAAGCAAAACATTAAATTATACATAATCATGTTTGCCGTCAGGAAGAGCCTGTACGTTTGGAGCCTGGAAACCACAAAGTTAATCAAGATCCTTGACGCGCACTTCGGGAGGATCGTCCAGCTGGAGCCACTGACTGTGGGCTCTTGGAACAACGTTATCACATCCTCGATAGACCGCACCGTCAAGATTTGGAACATTGACAACATATTTGAACAAGTTCACAAGATTGATAGGCAAGAGTTGCCAATTGATTCCATCAGGTTTGTACCTATCTAACCAATTAGAAAGCAATGATATATAGGACAGCAGTATTATATTATGAGGTTAGTCAGTATGTTACATGTTAATTCAAATTTTTACAAAGTCATTCTTGAAATTACATCAATTAAATAATACGCCCCCAGTCAGGTAGAGTGACGATCTTCGCAGGGTGGCCGGCAAACGCTGGATGAAAGTAGCTGCAAATCGTACTCAGTGTCGTGCAATTGGAGAGGCCTATGTCCAGCAGTGGACTAGTACAGGCTGATGATGATGATGATGATGATGATGAAATAATAAGATCCATGGTCTTACAATATGTGATGACTGGCATCTTAGCTAAGTTGTTGTAGAACAAATTGTATTTAAGATGCCAAATTGTATTGTGTGTTAAGTGGTTAGTGACCCTGACTGCTACGCTGGAAGTCGTGGTTTTCATCCCCACCCAGGACAAATCTTTGTCCGTCCGTCCGTCTGGGTGTAATTTATGTATAATGTATATTTAAAAAAAATATATTTGAGTAGTAAGTAAGTAAGTATAATTGCTTAAATTGGGACTAGATGGCGCTGTGTGAATGTAGAAGAATATTATTATTATAATAATGTTTTCTTGTACAGCCTAGCCCGGGACAAACGACTAGCTGTGACAGTGACTCGGAGCTGCTGGGCTCTGTGGGACACCAGCACTGGCAAGCTTCTTGCGCAACTTGCTGAAGCGCCTCTAGGTGCAATCGTAACACATGCCATCATCACTCCAAGTGGAGACAACGTGATAACCGCTGAATCTGGAAATGTTATTATTTGGGACACGCCCGAAAAACAGGCAAGTGGTATTTATTGCTACTTCTGAATTGAAGTTTTATAAGTGGAGAGAGTGGGGTATATATAGGACATCATATTATAGAATTAGATTAGATATATTTAAACTAACTGCCTTGTAGTTGAAGATTATTGAAAGGTCATTTGTATGTAAATTTATTATAATATTTTTTGGTGACGGTGATGGTGGCAATTTTATTTTGACTGTAAGTTAATTAGTTATTTTTTTAAACCACGACGCACGGTGGCAAATAGGCGTAAGTCCCCCCTGATGTTCAGTGCTTACATTAGCCTATTGTCGCCTGCAACACCAGGGGTTTCATATGCAAACCAAAAACCTATGCACTCCTATTTTTATTGGAATATGGCAATAGAATTGGACTGGCCGGTCTAATGGTTAGTGACCCTGACTGCTAAGCCGGAGGTCGTGGGTTCGATCCCCACCTAGGACAAATCTTTGTGTGATGAGCATAAAGGTTTGTTCTGTGTCTGGGTGTAATTTATCTATAATATGTATGTATTTACAAAAAAAATATGTATTTAAGTAGTATATCAGTTGTTTAGTACCCATAACACAAGCAAATATAATTGCTTACTATGGGACTAGATGGCATTATGTGAATGTGGTAGAATATTATTATTATTATATTATATCATATCATTATTTTTGCGTTTGTTCTCTATAGGCTTTATTCAAAGAAGAGCAGAAAGGAATCAAACAACTGTTGCTGTTGGAGGACGGCACTAAGTTCATTACAATATCGACGTTAGTCTCCACCGCCAATGTAGACTGTGTTGGTGTTGCCAATATTATAGCCAGAACTATTCCAGGTAAGAACACATACCTAATTATGTTCAGAGCCAAGTTATTTCTAACTACGTCATTTAATTATTTAAAATTGAGCTCAATATCGACGTTTACTAATTTGATCCGAAAAACTTTACTTATTTATAAAACAGAATGCTGAAAAGAAAAGTTTGGCTGATTTTTTGGCCTAGTGGTTAGTGACCCTGTCTGCTAAGTCGATTCCCAGCCAGAAAAAGTCTTTGTGTGATGAATAATTTTTCTATTTAAATAATTTACGTGTTTACTAAAAAATATATTTAATTAGTATACCAGTTATTTAGTACCCATAACACAAGCAAATATAGTTGCTTAATTTGAGACTAGATGGCGCTATGTGAATGTGTGAAAAAAAGAAAAAGAAATATAGCCTTTTTTTATTTAATAATAAAATATAGATTTTATTAGTTGTTTTTCTTGCAAAGTAATTTTATATTTTATTTTCAAGATTTGATCGTACCATCGACCTACACATAAATAAGCAAAATTTTTGCAGTGGATTGCCATATTGTAGTAAAAGTGACAAAGGTAACCATCCTATTCGTTATTTTTACCCATCTTCGTACTATCTGGCTTTTCCAGACGGAGAAAAGATCTACACAGCGGAGTACGACCTCCGTGGTACTGGATACAAGGCTGCCGTTGTCTCTGTTGACGAGAACCACATTGTGGCTCCCGGTGTGGACAAGTCTTCACGGGACTGTCTCCATGTCTTCCATGCGAGGACTGGAGCCAGGCTTCACAGGTATCTTACACATATATTTTTTTTTATTACAAGTTGTTACCTCAAATTGACTTGACAACTGACTGATTGTCATACATGCCGAGTGACATAGGTTCGATTCCCACACGGGATAAATATTTGTTTTGTGTCTGGGTGTACTTTTTATCCGTTGATTGTATGTTTCTTAGTGAGAGGGTTGTCAATTTAAATTAAAAAAAATAAATAATTATATAATAATAATTGTTTAATGAGACAAAAAACGAATTACATCCAGTTACATTTATCTCACTATAACACTTTATGTCATTCAAATATAAAAAATGGAGTAATACTTTTAAATAATGAATCATATATTAATATTAAGTTAATTTAGCTAATGTCATAAAATCATAATTAATTATACATGTCAAGGTCATTTGGCGAGTTATCATTGTTACAGTTACATTGGTCAGTTCTTAAAATTATATTATTGTAATTACTTTTTTCATACCAGAGTTTTCGTTAAATCTCAGGATCCCTATCAAGAACAGTGGCATAAAAGACATGCAGGCGATAGTAGCGTTGCCACACAAGCCGCTGTGGGTCGCTGTCGTTGGGAATGACAAGGCTGGTATACTCGACATCAAGACCAAGAGACATATTAGGTAAACAACAACTTTGAATTATTGATAATTAAGATAGTAAAAAATAGCTGTTAGACTGACTTTTAATTCGTGTAATTTTGCCCAGATATTTCTCGACCAAGCCATTTACGCCACTGCGGGTATAAACCAAGCCAAATGGTTTGGCCTACCTGCGACTGATCTCGTAACACAGATTAATTCCTACAACGGGATTGGAAAGGACCTGACTTTGTTACCACACCAATCCAATTTTTGATAAATGGTTGAATTGTCTATAAAATGTATTAATTTATTCATTAGCTAGTCAAAGTTAAATCTTTGTATTTCATTTGGTTCACATACATGATACTTTTGAACATTATGCAAAGCCAAAAAAGGTGTCAGTAAATTTGCCTACGGCCAGTTCACTGTTTTTGAGCTCTGAGAAGAACTAGGCAAGAAAGTCTGGCCACTTAAACAAAAAACACCATACTAAATCAAATTCAATAAAATTTGGATTATATTAAAAAAAAATGAAATCAAATTTTGATTTGTTTTCTTCAGTCTTAAATGGATATTCAACATTCATACCTTCCTTGGGAACGGTATCTAACAAAACTTATAATTATTCTTTGCCTTCAAAACGTAAGGGCTATTCTCTGTTTTTTTTTTGGATACAATACTATTCAGACAATTCAAGTAATTTATTCGGAATAAATTGCAGGAAATCTATAGATTTGTTTGCTTAAACGTATTTCATGTAGGATCGTCCCTCGATGGAATGGATGGTGCACACGCGACGGTAAGATGGGCCTATGTGCGCCAACGCGCGGAGGCTTGGAGCTCATAGAGTTGAAGCGAGGCGCTACCACACAACAGCTCATCCACAGAGCCGCTGAGGGAGTCTTCTCCATCATCACCATGTTTAGCTCCAACGATCAGTACGTGTTCTACTATCACAGTGGACGGAAGACCATGAGGGTGTTTCGGTTCGTTGCCTTCTTATTTTTTGTAGCTTCATTCATTTAGGTGTTTGGCAATTAAGCATCATGTGTTATAGTAAGATACTTGAAGTGTTTATGAACGCTTGCAATAACTGGGGATGATTCTTAAACCGTCACTACACTTGGCCAAAATATTGGTGTGTAAGAAAGTTTAATTCCTGCTGCCAGCGCTTCACTTTAGTTTCCTTCCTTATTTACTTAAGTCAAACATTAATTCGGACACTTAATACATACACAATTTTATAAAGCGAAGATACACCGGCTTCTAAGATACAGGTTAAACCTAGATTAGAAGTCAGAGTAACTCTATATAAATCACTAGATTAAGGAAATGATTTGTAAGAAAGTGTAGGTATACTTTTATGGAGAAAAATTGAGACATCATTTTCTCAATTTAGTTTCTTTTGCTTTCGTTCTGGTGCTTTATGTCCTTCGTGATCCATCCTTGTTAATGATAGAATTAATATGATTGCAGTTCAGTGGATGGTCGTGAGATAGCAGAGTACCGCGCGCCAGCTGAAGTGACTGGTGTGGCGAGCGCTCACGGGGGCACCGCCGTCGCTATCGCGTCACAAGATGGCTGCCTCACCATACTCAACATTGTTGACCCTCATGAGTGAAGGAAATCGAGGATCGTTAGGCTTAGTCTGGCTTCTTTCTGCTAACCTCTAATAAGATTTATTTTATAAAAAACTCGTACATACGGCCGCAATATAGTGTGATGCAGAACGAGATTGAAATATTTAACTATATTTTGTATTACCTACTTATTATAGTATAATTATTGAAATAGGCATTCTGTAAATTTGCGGCCAGGGCCTGGTTAATTTTTTGAAGACTGCCTTTAAATTTGTGACTAGGACTTGTTAATTATTTGAACCTAAATAGTGCTCGCGCTACGCTAGGCCGTTTGTTCTGTGATAAGTAGGAAGGAAGTATAGAAAATGACTGTAAGGCAAAGATATAAATATACGGCATGGATCTCAAGTAGATACATAAAATAATGAACACTTTTTTATTTGTCATCGATCATATTTTAGTGTAAATATAAGTTCTCTCATTATAAGGCAACAAAATACAACATTATATTATATACATAACAAAATAATGGTACCACAGCAGATAGAGAGAGAGAGAGAGATATCAGAATGTCTATATTAAAATATTAAATAAAGCCCCTGAGAACGATTTTATAAACTAAAATATTGTATTTATAAAGTAATTTAATTTTATTATTAAAACATAATCTTGGAGTGCTTGGGAGCAAAATCGTGGAGCGGGCGGAAATAAGCCCACAAACAGAATAATATCTCTAAGTATTTTTTTTATATAATTATATTTATTTATTCAAAAATAGTTTACACAATTTTGGTTCGTAGTGTCTTCAAGCCTTGTATTAGGGTTATCTAGACACCAGGTTCTCACATATTCATAAAAGATATGTCAAATAAACATGCATCAACATACAACAATAAACAAAACAAACACACAACTGTAGCGATCACGACCCACCGCTGCATAAAATAAAATGTAGGTAGATACATTTCTTACAATTATTTATTGTTAGCGGCAATCTGCATAGCTAAAATAAATTTCACATGAATGAATACGAAAAGAAGTGTGCCTTGTTTAGATGATGCCATTTTCGAACATAATATAACTAGTAATGTAAATATGATCGATGATATTAGGTATCTATTAACGCACATTATTAGAGTAGGACGCCCTCCAGCTAGATTGTCGGACGACCTAAAAAGGTCGCTCGGTTGACTGGATGCGGAAGGCGGAGGATAGAGTGTTATGGTGCGTGGTAGGAGAAGCCTACGTCCAGCAGTGGACTGCAATAGGCTGAAATGATGATGATGATGATTAACGCACAATTGTAAAACACTTAGATAACACTGTTAGTTAAAAAGTAGCGGTTTTAGTAGAGACTTATTATATTATTATTTGTGCTAAGGCTCTTGAAAAGCGGCATTGAGAATGGATAATTTAATCAAATAACGTTACACATTACATAACAGATGCTACAGAAAAATGTACTTAATAGTTCCTGCTTTAAGAGCATTTTTTTAAATTATGTAATTCTAACTGGGCTAAGATTGCTTTTGAGAGCATGACAAAACTTAAGTATATAGGTACAGCAGCTTTGTACTTTCTGGGAACTCCTAAGTAGTATTTCTTCTTTGAGAATAATTATATTATGTATTTGTCTTCCTGACTTAGTACCTTACTTACCTAAGTGGCTATTCGGAATCTCGACATTCAGCCTTTTCGGTATAATTGCCAAATGTTTGACAATTACGGTAACGAAATATGTATTTTAAGCATTTAGTTTAAAAATAAAAAATTGGGCGTTTTTTAGATATCAACAACAATATTAAAAATCTTTCAATATGATCGATTGTCGAAATTCTTCTAGTAATAAATTTACTATAAATATGATGTTGTTAAGATATGTTATTGAAACAAATGAAGTTAGTAAAATAAAATGATACCTATTTTTTTTTTATTTAAATACAAGATTCCAAAAAGTTGGAAGCACTTCCCTGAAACTTTACATATTACTTCGCGGGCAGAGCTTAGAGAAAATTATGTAATAAATAAAAGTAGTAAATAAATAAGAAAAAATATGATGAGGTAACAAGGAATAAAAGTTCAATTACATAAATATTAGTAAGTAAAAATAAAAAAATCAGTTGGTTAGTCATTTATGATAACCTCGTTGTCGGTACAAGTTGGAAGGGTCCCCTCCTTCGATCAAACCATTGATTTTGTAGGACCATATTTTTTTTACTTACTTAATATTTATGTGATTGAACAGTCATATTGTCCTACAAATTGCGTGGTACGTTATCCCGTTATTTCCTTCCCGGTCCGGTATACCTTTTCTTCGTCTGTTAGCTACCATAATAAAACTTTTGAAATACGAAATTGCAATAATTTCGTATTTAAAAAGTTTAGTGCGTTCAAAAGCGTCTCATCGAAATGAAGCTACTCAAGAAAAATTGGATTGATAGTAATAAAATAAAAAATTGGACCAGGGATCCCGGACTATAAGGATTCTCGTCTTTTAAATAATACAAATTTCTAGGATTGTGCGGTTCATCCGTATCTGACAGGTTTGTTAAGTTCATTCAATAGTTTCTTAAAATATTCCGCCCATTGTAACATGAGCGCGTATTCCGCATCTTGATATTAGACTATTAATTTCGATATTGTCAAATGTTTGAAAATTTCGAGATTCGAATTAGGCTCTCAGCATAAAACATCGTACCTATATGTACAAAACTTAATGTGTTACATTCTAGAGGAATTTGAAAGATAGGATATTCAGAGAAACTATTGCCGTGCTTCGCCATTATCTCAAATCTGCAACCGTAGAGTGTGACGAAGACAACTGTAGCTCAGACTGATTAAAAAAAATAAAAAAAGTTGTCGAGATTGACGTTTTATATTTCCCCTCGGCTCCGAAAACGATGCCGATTCAAAAATTGTCATCATAATTTCAGAAAGAGTAAGTATGATTTCATTCTTATATTATTTTATTATGTAAATAAGTAACGAGTAAGTAAAGAGTAACTTCCGATTCTCTCTTTTTCCTGCCATTTCTCTCACCTCCGGATACGACACCACGCGTACCTTCTCCATGATCTGTTTAACAAAAGTCCTCCTTGGTCTACCTCTTCCTCCCTTGCCTTCTATCTTTCCTTCTATGATGTTTTTCTATAAACGGATCGTGTCGTATCGGGTGTCCAATCATTTTTCCTCTTCTGTTTTCAATGGCTTTTCCCATAGTTCTTCTCGCTTGTACTCGTTCCAGTACCTTTTCTTTGGTAATCATGTCTCTGTCCAGCTTATACCCTCCATTTTTCGCCAACACCACATTTCAAAAGCTTCCAATCTTTCTCTGTCTCTTTGTGTCATAGTCTAGGTTTCGCTTCAATAGAGTGCAATGCTCCAAATGCAAATGTACCTATGATTTATTTATTTATTTAATGCACAAACAATTTACAACTTTAAAAATAAGAAAGTAGTTATACTTAGTTTATAAATGTTCCGATTCTAGATTGTAACAAAAATACATGCGCATACATTAAAACAAGTTATAGTTTTAGAAGTGATAGAACATCAAAATTTGAGAACTAGCATTTTACAATTTAACAATTATTAAACTATATGCTTAATAAATAAAACCGGCCAAGAGCGTGTCGGGCCACGCTCAGTGTAGGGTTCCGTAGTTTCCCGTCCGTTAGACGTGCCAGAAGTTTTCGATGGTAATTTTGAATTGCGAGAACCTATTTTAATAATTATTTTTTTGTTTGAAAAAAGATACGTTCAGGATAATAAAATATTATGTAAACGAAGTTAAAAAAAAAATACGGGCAAATGAAACTTGACCTCTGGATTGTATAGGCGCTCATACGATTCAGGGACCAAATTATATTGGTTAACTGCAGTTTCCATCTGTTGTTTCCATCCAAGTTCAAAATAATTTTCCTAGAAAGTCCTTATAAAGTTCTACTTTTCAGATTTTTTTCGTATTTTCTAAACTTATGGTTCAAAAGTTAGAGGGGGGGGGACGCTTTGTTTTTTACTTTTGGAGCGATTATTTCCGAAATTATTGACATTATCAAAAAATGATTTTAGTAAACCCCTATTCATTTTTAAATACCTTTCCAACAATATATCACACATTAGGGTTAAAATTAAAAAAAAAAAACACTTCCCACTTTACATATAGGGGGGCTACCCTAATAAAACATTTTTTTCCAATTTTTATTTTAGCACTTTGTCGGCGTGATTGATACACATATTGGTCCCAAATTTCAGCTTTCTAGTGCTAACGGTCACAGAGATTAAGCGAGGACGGACAGACGGACAGACAGACAGACAGACAGACAGACATGGCGAAACTATAAGGGTTCCTAGTTGACTACGGAACCCTAAAAAGGGCAATTTAAGAGTAATAGAAATATAAATATGCAGACATAGCGTGACAGACATCATGTTTCAGCTGAAATTGTGGGTTTAGAATAGAGGATATCTTTTACTGTCTTTATGTATATTCCAACCTGGGAACTAAGTATTGAGTGAATTATTTTATATAATTATTTCTGGCGATAGCATATACTTCTTAGGCACTTCTTTTGAACTCGTTCAATATCATTTATATGGACTTTTTAGTATGGTGACCAAATTGGGGAACCATACTCCAAATTACTACGTACCAAGGTTGAATAAAGATAGAGAATACTACTTGAGTTTTTTAAATCTTTTGTTGATCGTAATACAAAACCGAGGAGTTAGAGGGAGTACGAATATATCATAAAGAAGGCTAACATTCTTTATGATATATTCGTAATGTTGTCTGAACGAGAGCTTATCATCAAATAAGATACCCAAATCCTTAGGATCTATTGAGTGCTTGTCTATTAATTGTATAATCATAAATAATTTTATTTCGTTTATTAGAGAGTGAAATAATAAATCATTTATTGGCGTTAAGGTACATTCTGTTAGTGTTACACCAATCTGAGACAACAGTTAAATCCCGTTAAAGTTTCTTACAGTCACTCAAGGATACGATGTTGGTAAATATTTTTAAATTATCAATGTATAAAAGGTGTGTGAAGTGACATGACAGACGCGCAATTAGATCGTTTATAAATAAAACAAAGGACCCAAATGAGAGCCCTGCGGTACACCAGAAGACACGGTGATAGGTAATGAAAGGTATTGCTTCAACGCCACCAATTGACTCCTTTTGTCAAGATATGAAGATATCCAGCGAAGTAAGTTGCCCTGAATGCCATAGACAGAAAGTTTTTTACAAAGCAATGTATGATTGACTTTGTCAAATGCCTTCGAAAAGTCGGTATAAATAGCATTTAGTTGGCCACCGGTTGCAAAGCTTTTACACAGCTAGTTCTTGTATTCTAGTAGACTGGTGACTGTGGATCTATTTTGGACAAAACCATGCTGTTTGTCCGAAATTACTGCTGACTGTTACCGTGGCGCAGTGGTTAAAGTGGTCGCCTCGCCACTACATCGCCGTGCTGGGTGACGTGGGTTCGATTCCCACACGAGACAAATATTTGTGTGATTCATAGATATTTGTTTCTAGTCTGGGTGTACTTTGTGTCCGTTAGTTTCATGTTTGTAAAGCTCCCCGCGACACAGGGCTTGTTCCCTAGTGCGGGCGTTGTCTTTAAAACAAAAAAAAAAATATTTTTGACGTGATTGTACAGATAGTTATGAACTATAGATTAAAACAATTTGGCAAAACAGGACAAAATACTTATTGGCCTACAGTTCTCAGATCGTGATTTTTCACCCCCCTTGAATAAAGGTGTAATAATATGTGCTACTTTCCAGTGTTTAGGAAAAATACCACTTGAAAGTGAATTGTTAAAAATAATACAAAGGGGAATTGCCAACTGTTTAGCACAAGACTTAATAAAGGAAGGTGGAAGTAAGTCTGGTCCGGGTCCCTTACTTACATCCAAGCTTTGTATCTTAAATAGAACTTCCCTCCCTGTGATTGAGATTGAAGGCAATACATTCACAAAGTCATAGTCAAAGATATCTGCGAATGAGAAACGTGCATCCGCAAAGCAATCTTTGTCAAAAACTGACCCAAAGTAAGCAGAGAAGAGTTCACAAATACCCTGACCATCAGACGGGTAAGAATCTCCCATTGACATAATCCGAGGAATTGAGATTTGACCCTTCCTGTTCCTTACAAAGCTCCAGAACGATTTCTGCCTGTTGCCTGTTGGTCTAGTGGTTAGTGACCTTGACTGCTAAGCCGGAGGTCGTGGGTTCGATCCCCACCCAGGACAAATCTTTGTGTGATGAGCATGAAGGTTTGTTCTGTGTCTGGGTGTAATTTATCTATAATATGTATGTATTTACAAAAAAAAAATTATGTAAGTAACCTTTTCCTGATTTTTAACGTAATGTGTCTACACTTAAATATCTACAAATTAATTTAATCTTTATTAGTCTACCAAACCTATTTTCATATTATAGTGTGTATGTCATTAAACTCAAGTTTAAGTAATTCTTTACTTAGTATAATTTTTTTTATCAATATAAAAAGATCTGTTTTGTTTGAAATTATAGTTCAATTATTATAGTCGATGTAAGAATACAAGAATTTTGTATGGAGATGATGTATATATGAGGACAGATATGAGAGCAGGACGCCTGAATGTAGGATGAAAGAAACTAAACGTAAGAATGATGAAGGAACGAAACGCTATTGTATGAGCGAGACGGTATGATATTTGTAAAGTATGCAAAAAAGGGATGGAAGATGGAAAAGAATGATGGTGAAAGGGACGAACTTTGAGAGAGGACGAGAAATGTTGTTTTGAAAGAAGAAAAATATTAAAAAGGTGTTTTTTAAGTATTTAAATAAAAGAAGAGATCGTAAATATTATTTTAATCTAGATCCCAATTCTACATACATATATTACATATAATCGCAAATAACAATATTTATAGTCAATATCAATGCATTTAAACTATGCTCTCTCCCTTATCAAACCTGATGATGAACTTGTACGTTCTTTGCGGATAAAACAATATAGACATTAAATACAACATTCCTCAACGAATTGAACAAAGAAAACAGTAAAAAAACTAACTAAACTGTTAGAGTCTGGCTACCGGTTCTCTGCACTGGACTGTTTTTTAAAATCTATACATGGCAATATTTTTGAACTGTCATGTCACTGTCTTTTTAGTGTTTTTCAATCAATATTCTTTTGAAATTATTGATAAATAATGCCGAAAGCTATCAAAGGCGTAGTTAGAAAGTTGATATTTACTTAAGTTGAGATAATAGTATCAAACGCATTTTTTCAGTCTATAGTCGGTGTTGTCACCCCTTGTTTTTTTGCATTTACCGCTCTTTTCTTGTGCAAAGAACGGATGGCCAGACTTTATTAACACAATTTATTCAATGAAAAATCGTCTTTAGCCGTATAGACTTAAGTATTACAAGTTTTTACAAAATAAACTTTAAAGTTAAATAACGCCTCTGAATACGGTAGTTAAATAAAGACAAAAACTAATGTGAATTCAAACATAATGATTATTACTGTAGAAACAAACCTTATAGAGACGGCTTAAGGTTTAATATTCAAAGTACTCACAAGAAGTCGTTAATATCAGCCTTCTTCTTTATACTTGGTGGAGCATTTACACTGACCAGCTGAAGCCCGAATGTCGTGTAAAAATTAACTCCAAATATTGAAAAAAATTAAGTAAGAAAGTCTTATAGATATTCATTGAGAAATTTGGAGTGACTTATCTGATTCATGACCCGAACTTTCCACGCATGTAGCTACGTATCCAGTACAATTTTAAACAAAAATTAAGTAATTTTGGAGTAAAAGTCTAAGTAAAAAAGTCAACAAGTATGATACATAAACGATTAATTAATACAAATATTGTTAACGTTGATCGCAATTTTATATTATTTTGTGTGAAAATGAAAGTGCTGATTAAATTAAGATGTTAATTTCCATAATATATTGTAATACGTTAAGTATATTTATTTATTTCATATTACGAGTTGTGCTTAATGTTTTCGTTTTAATTTGTGAAAATACGATACCTACTATGTTACTATGTTATAGCCTGCAGTGTAATGAATGTGCGTCTAGGTTTTAAGTAGAAGTATATGTAATAATTGAATATAATTATTATTTATATATTTAAATAAATATATTCAATTATTACATTCATTTCTATTACAAAACTTGGTACGTTCTTTGCGGATAAAATAATAAACACAGTAAATACTACATTCCTCAACGAATATAACAAAGAAAACAGTCAAAAAAACTAACTAAGAAATCAACAAAATATATTGGACCGATATGTCTCTGTTTGAATTAAAACTCGTATTCTGAGATGTATATAAACAGTTTTGCGACAACAGTACCACCGAAGTAATCGTCAGCTGCAACTTCCATAGCCATCTCTAATTCTATACTCTGTGGTCCCTCAAGAGGTCGCACCAGAGACATCAGTCCTTCGAAGTTGGTCTTCTGTGTTAGCCTGTAAGTTTTATATTTTATTAAAAAATGCCGCATTTTAAAGGCCTTCATTTCACTAATTTTATGCAAAAACAATGTATAAACCAACAAATAATTTCGATATCTTGAATTTGAAAGCATTCATTCAAAAATAAATTGAGGCTTCAAAAAATTTAATGTTGAAATTAAGAATAAAAAAATATTTTTTGTTTAATTTTTCAAACACACAACACAAAATCTACTCCATATATAAAGACAAAAACTACTCCCATATTGAAATTGTGACTTTAAAAATAATGAATTACTATAGAAACAAGCTTTATGGAGATGGCTTAAGGTTTAATATTCAAAGTACTCACAAGAAGTCGTTAATATCTGCCTTCTTCTTTATACTTGGTGGAGCATTTACATTGACCAGCCGAAGCTCGAATCTCATCTTGGCGTTAGACCATGTTGGACCCTTCATTGTGAACAATTTCAACTGGAAACCAAAAAATGACTTTAATTAAGTAGCGCCCGACGATCATGACATCATATCAAATCCGATTAACATCAGATGAACGAATGCTCATTCTATCCCTTCTCCGTCAAATTCTATTAGTGTAAACAGAGACAGAACATTCCTTCTTTGTTTTATCTTAGCTCGCATAGATTCTATAGAATATTCTAAGAATACTCGCTCGCTTGATGTATCGGTACGAGAGCGCGCGAACAGCAGCATAGAGCGTTCTTATTCGGACGTGTTCGCTCCCCGGAACTACCAACTAACAGAATTGAAACGAATGAGCAATGAGCATTCGTTCGGCTGATCTAAACATCTGAATTCTAGTTCTTGATTCTCATTCTTGCTTATTGATATTTAAGTGAAAACGCCACAGAACAGAGATAGGTTTCTTGTAAACGCTTTCGTTTACACTAAAAGATCAAGAATTAAGATCAAATAATGCTCTTGTTCTTTGTTGGTTTAGTTTAAATCCACCTTCAGAAATAGGACGTGCACTGTCCACAAAGGCCTTCCCAAGAAGAATCATTACTTTTATCTATACTATTATTATAAAGCTGAAGAGTTTGTTTGTTTGGTTGGTTTAACGCCAGAATCTCAGGAACTACTGGTCTGATTTGAAAAATTATTTTAGTGTTGGACAGTCTATTTATCACGAAAGGTTTATAGGCTATATAACATTAGGAACTGAGCAGTGGTAAAATAAAGAATGATGGGAGTGAAGCCCCACGCGACTTCTAGTATTGCATTCAAGTTTGTTATTGTGAGCACTTACCTCGGCAGTGGGTATGTATAAATTGGAAACAAACGTGATGAAGTTGTATGATATGGTTCTGGGCTGACGCGTACAGTTCCAGTCTCCTGGCTGACACACCGGGTCCGTCTTCGAGCAACGTCTGGAACATTGGAATTATAATTATCTACATTATTCAGAACAAAATAAAACATCCAACAGCGACGATTGGAGACGAATTAATATAGACGAATTATTATAGAGTGTTAATGACTATAACTTTATACCAATGTGTGTGTATTATGTTAAGAAAATTACACTAAAAAAGTTTGACAATGAAGCTCGCTGCGGTTCTATTCACTGTAGTCCATACCTCAGTGTTAAGCAAGGTTTCATCATTGTTAATCTTATGGTGGCCATACACCATGCTGCCTATCGTCCAATTGGCATGACGCTGCCGATTGAATCAAGTAGAACTGATCGTGTGTGGGCGTGTGGTGGATGAATTGGTATGACATTTTAAAGATTGGGAACAATAAAAATTCAATTATTTTGCCTTGATCACCACCATTACAACAGTCACAGTGATGGATGTGTGGGGGGGGATTGACCCAAAGAGAGTGAGTGATCACTAACTGTTTATTTTTTAGACTGTAGCCGGCCGGGCAGCTAATGCGGTGACACCTGAAGCTGCCATGCGTGTTTACACACACATCGTTTGACGTCATAGATACGATGCTCTTGGCGCACGGTGCCTCACCAGTTTCGCATTCGTCGATGTCTGGAGACGAAAAGAATTTGTTATAAAATTATACATATATCTAAATAAGCATTACGGACAAATTATTATCAAGCTCTTCGAAAGTCGCTTTCAAATATTTATAAATCACTATCATAAAATTTTCAAATATCTGACAAAGACAAAATCGATTAAGGGAAATGTTGACATTCAATGCAGGCAACAGTTAAAATATCATCAACAAAACAAGGGCTTATAATGTAGTTTCGCTAGTTACAGAAGTAATTATTATTAAAGTTTGGGCTTAAGGCAGACCTTGGTCTTGAAATTAATTAAGTCGCCCAGAAGGCTTCCAACGTCACTGGACCAACTTTGTCTAAAATTGTCTTTACGCTAACTGCCTCGGTGACGCAGTGGAAAATTTTATTGGGCTTTTCTATCATGAAATTCCAGTGTTGAGATTTTCCCGGAGTTTGGTAAACAAATGTTCCCGGTAGATGACAATAGGCTCGCCCCTATTTCATGGGACCAAACATAGCTGGCGAAATGTGGGTGTGAAACACTTCTGGCTACCCCTTCGGGGAAAAAGGCGCGCCTTTCGTAGCAGCAAATTGCTACAAACTGTTAGATATCTGTGGATTGAGCTTGCCGAACATTGCTTAAACTCGTTGATGGTAACAAATGAGGATTTCATAGCATTATGAAATAGAAGCAAAAATCTCACCAATACAGCTCGTCTTGTTCTTGGAGAGTTTGTATCCCTTGGGGCAGGCGCAGCTGTAACTGCCGGGCTTGTTCAGGCACATCCCAACGCACGGTATTTTCGACTTGAATTCTATGCACTCGTCGATGTCAACACATGTACTGTGGCAACAAATAAAGACTGTACAATAATATTACCAATGCTAATATTAAAAAGAAAATCGCCCTTATTACAAAATACGGACTAAGCATTAAACCAGATTTAAATTGACAACTTTGACACAATACGAGTAGCTTACGTCAATTTAAGGCTGGTTTAATACTTGGTCCATATTTCGTAATAAGGGGGATAGAGTTTGTTTGCTTGGAATAACATCACGCAACAACTTATAGTAGCTGAGTAGTAGCAAACAAAGATTGGGATGGATGGGATGGGATTGAAGCTCTAGGCAACAGCTATCATATTATATTAGTGCAAAACAATAACGAAAAGTCCGTGTAGTGACGGATTAAGAATACGTAATGTCACTAGCCATCTCAACCCGTGGGTGTCATAAAAGGCGACTAAGCGAGTAACCTTATGAAGGCAAGAGTATTGCAAAAAAAAATTCCATTTCCTCCATTTTCCTCCTAGGTCTCGGTCAGAGACCTAGACTCACATTTTTAGTCAAATCCTCGACCCTATTCTTCCGTGTACGTGGGTCATCCTACTGAAACTAAGTACACCGAGATTTTCGTCAGCAACTTGTCGTAGTCAGCAACTTGTAGTAGTAACATTTGAAAGTGCCAGTGACCATATTGCCAGTGATAAAGATTCCGGCTAATCGATGTCGAACAGTAGGGTCTCTGAAGATCGAATTTAACCATAAGTATATGTTAAGTTTCTGATGTCACAGTGAAGTATGCTACTTACCTATTGTCAGCCATAAGTCTGTATCCGTTGCGGCAGCTGCACCTATAGCCTCCCCACACGTTGTAACATATATGTTGGCACAACGAGCCGGGCCGGGCCATCATGCACTCGTCTACGTCTTCGCACACCTGTATATAATTGCTATATTGATAATTGAAGTAAAAACTTTGTACACTTCTTGTTTGCAGTGTGTTTTTTTAGAAAATTACGCGGATGGAGGAACGACAAATTTTACTAGTTATGTTATGTTTTTGTGGAAAAGAAGTGCAGATAGTAAATCTTTAGTTTTTATAAAATACTTTATCTACAATAAACTTATTGGCCAATGCCATACATAATCCGCACTAGGCCAGCGTGTGTGGATTATGACCTAAACCCTCTCAGCTCTCTAGATAGAGTCGAAGAGATCCGAGTCCTGCAGTGGGACTTTAAAGAGTTTCTGATGATGATGATGATACATACACAAAATAAGACCACACCAAATAGACACCATTTCAGCATAATGCCAAGCGGCGTTTAGTATAGTGGGACACAGCTTTCTGTGCCAGGACAGCATTTAGTTGCATTCTGTTCCACTGCACAACTATTCGTGTCACACTATGACATTACCTTATCATTGTCAGGCTTAGATCTGAAGCCAGCGTGACATTTACACTTGTACGAGCCGATTGTGTTAACGCAGTCTGCGTTCTGAGAGCACACCGTCTGTAAAATGATAACATATACGTAAATAACAACAAATAATATTCTAATATGATCACGGTTGGCATGCAGATGGATTCGGACGGATTAAGGATACATAATGTCACTACCTCATCTCAATCCGAGGGTGTCGTAAAAGGTGACTAAGGGAGTAACCTAAAGCAGAAAAGAGCACTGTAAGAAAAAGAAAATTCGAAACAAACCCAATACCAACCCATTTGGCCTGCGTGCTCAACAGTGGGACATTTATGGATTGAAATGTCACATGACAAAGGCCTGATTCCCACGTGGATCAGTTTTTGATTTCACAATATTTAAGCGGGTATAATGTTTTTTTCGCTTATTATTTTACTCTAATAATCAGCGAGCTGTAGGCAAATTAGCTGATAACGTTTGAACCCGACGCGATGACGTCTGTAAATATTATTTTGAGATCCGGTTAGGTATACATAATTTTCCACATTACTGTCTGATATTTCATTTAACATTAAATATAGTGAACGCAGGTCAAATCGTGTCTAAATATCTATAAAAATAATATATCCTTTTATAACCCACTCGTAAGAATGACTAGACAGTATAATGAGGTGGTACCGGGTCATTTACAAGTAGATATTTTTGTTTCCCAGGTTGGAATATACATAAAGACGGTAAGGTATGATTCAGACCAACCGGCTCGCGTCGCGCCGCATCGGAACGGAGCCGTACGCGTGCCGCGGCAGCCGAACGCGTCCGTCGGAGCCGTACCGCTACCGCGGCATGCGTACGATTCAGACCAACCGGCTCGCGTCGCGCCGCATCGGAACGGAGCCGTACGCGTGCCGCGGCAGCCGACAGCGTCCGCACAATCATATGTCTGAACTAAAGAAATTAGGTTTTCTTCCGTATCCATTTTTGACTTGTAAACTGTCGCTTAAAGAACACAACTTGAATGATTCGCTAGCTGTTGTTGCACCGTAATCTCCGTTCGACACACGGCCGACCGGCTCCGAACGGACCCGACGGCAGCTGATTGGATGCCGACAGCGTCTTCGGAGCCGGTCGGAGCAGGTCGGCCGTCGCGACAGCCGAATGTATTCTGCGACACGTCGCGACGCGTCGCGGGATGCCGACGGAGGTAACTATGCGTAAGTTGCATGCAAATATGAACTGTAATTACTGTTGATACATTTCAATGTTCTTTACCGCATTGTAAAACGGCGCCCGGCCCGGCCCGATGCGAGCCGGTTAGTCTGAATCGTACCTTAAAGATATCCTCTATTCTAAACCCACAATTTCATCTGTAACATGATGTCTGTCACGCAATGTCTGCATATTTATATTTCTATTATTTTTAAATTGCTCCTTTTCAACATATTATAATAAAATTGTTAAATTGTAAAAATGCTAGTTCTCAAATTTTGATGTTCGATCACTTGTAAAACTATAAGTTGTTTTAATGTATGCGCATGTATTTGAGTTACAATCTAGAATCGGAACACTTATATACTATACTTTCTTATTTTTAAGGTTGTAAATTGTTTTGTGCATTAAATAAATAAATAACAAATGATATATTTTATTAATAAGAAATTATTTAAAGAAATATGCATGGCTCTGCCTCTGCCTTTCTCAAGAGATAATTTAAAAGTTAATTTATTAAATTTATTATTGGGAAGAATTAAAAAAATAAAGCAATCTACGTGAAGAAATGAGTGAACTTATTAAAGTACCTAAATTAAACTCTCGATGTGTAGCTGATACTCATGAATAAATATTTTTCTCGTGTGAGAATAAAAACCATGTCACTTGGGACGACGCGACGGTGGTGTTAATGGCGAGACAGCCACCATTCTGCTACGCCACAGTGACAGTACAATATAAAGTGGCTTATAAAAATATATCTGCATTGGCAACGGTAGTGTAAAGGGTTGCGGATTCCGTGGTCTCGGGTTCGAACCCCGGATTGGAACAAATATTTGCATATACCATCTGCAAATGCTTATTATTTCTATTGTATGAAAATTGTCGGAATGTATGTTTATCCATGGTCTAGATCAATTAACACAAGCTTATATTAGTTTACTTAAGATGGCGAATTAAGACATGATGCGTAAGCTTTGACCTCTCTTGAAAACATACCAAGTTACCAGCCGCAGCACATTCGTCGACATCCTCGCACTCATGGTCACCAATCAGCTGATATCCCGCGGGGCATAGACACGAGTATCCACCCGGTAGATTCGTACATATCTGCTGGGGACCACACTTCGCTTGTCCAGTCTCGCATTCGTCAATGTCTGTAAGTAAAAGTTTATAAGCATCTTTAATAATTATAATAAATAAAAAAATATGTTATGTTTCAAATTAGTAAGGTATGTGTACTCCAAATCTCGACATTTTTACATCTTTTGCTAAATAAGCAACTCAAGCTTTATAATATATATTAGCTTTATAACACGGCCAAAACCCAAACAAAAAAACTGGAAAAAACATCACAAGATGTATCGATGTTAAATAACTACTTAATTCTCTGAAATAAAAACCAGTACCAAAATGTTGTATGAAAAACGTTAAAGTCACACACGAATTAAAATCTTCCAAAGCTAAGATCAAATCTGAAATTGCAAGTATTAAAACTGATATTACGAACATTAAAGCCACAAAATCTGCAGAAACTCCAACCACATCCACTCGAACTTGTTAAAACATGAATCAAAACTAAGTTTAATAGAATAAGAAGTAAACTTACACAGTTCTACTTGAATGTTTTAAATTGTAATTTTGAGATTATCTGTCTGACAGAAACAAACCTTAATAGTGGGGTATTCGATGGAGAACTCTTTGACCCTCGCTATAATGTTTTTAGACGAGATCGTGAGAGAACATCGTCATCGAAATGTGAAGGGGGTGGCGTTCTCATAGCTGCTCTAAAAAAGTTTGAAATTGTTCATCAGACATCATGGGAGAGTGGAATGGCGGATATCTGGATCACATTGATTTCAAATACGTATAATGTCCCTAATCTTAATATTTGTATTTGTTATTTGCCACCTCATTGGGATCTTGTTAAACTTGATGAATTTTATGCTAATTGTCAAAAAATCATGATCAACGAACATCCTGATGATCAGTACTTACTAATTGGAGATTTCAATATTCCGGATTATTTTATGAGTATTAATCCATCGTTCGATCAAAAAAGCTTAACACATTCAAAAAAATTACTGTTTCTTAATGAGTTCATTGCATTTTGCTGTCTTAAGCAATCCAATAATATTACCAATGAGAACGGGCGTCTTCTAGATTTAGTCTTATCAAATTTCGACCACATCACTGTAGATAGCACATATTATTATTCTCTAAGCTTAACTGATAAACATCACCCGGCTCTTTCAATAGAAGTAAAACTCCCACTCAAACCAAAAGAGCTCGCCAAATGCTCTCGTAAAGTTTTATTATTTTCTA
Organism: Laspeyria flexula; assembly: GCA_905147015.1. Classification (NCBI taxonomy): domain Eukaryota; kingdom Metazoa; phylum Arthropoda; class Insecta; order Lepidoptera; family Erebidae; genus Laspeyria; species Laspeyria flexula. The sequence goes on from LR989974.1 coordinate 3,406,594, forward strand.
AATGCAATCTTCAGCAAATTAAAAATGAACTAGCATCAACCCTTTGGCATGACGTATTATCAATGACAGATGTCGATACAAAAAAAAAATATACAAAATCTTTATTTGTCGATGCATGTACAGACAAGTTTTATGAAAGGCTATTCGATATAATAAATAAACATACTCCCATAAAAAACTCTAAGCCACAAACCTACCCGATCTGGTACAGCAAAAGCTTAATTAAATGCAATGTGGAAAAGAATAAATTTCATAAATTATATAAAATATACAATAATCCTCGTGACTACGACACTTTCTCTCTGCTTCGCACCAGATGTCAGAAGATGGCAAATTAATGTTACAAAAGATACCTCGCCTCTACTGAAGATTCACTTAAAAACAATATTAAATCGTTCTGGAGCTTTGTAAACAACAGGAAGGGTCAAACCTCAATTCCTCGGATTATGTCAATGGGAGATTCTTCCTCGTCTGATGGTCAGGGTATCTATGAACTCTTCTCTGCTTACTTTGGGTCAGTTTTTGACAAGGATTGCTTCGCGGATCCACCTTTCTCATTCGCCAATATCTCTGACTATGACTTTGTCAATGTATTGCCTTCAATCTCAATCACAGAGAGGGAAGTTCTACGTAAGATGCAAAGCTTGGATGTAAGTAAGGGACCTGGACCAGACTTACTTCCACCTTCCTTCATTAAGTCTTGGACTAAACAGTTGGCAATTCCCCTTTGTATTATATTTAACAATTCACTTTCAAGTGGTATTTTTCCAAAACGCTGGAAAGTAGCACATATTACACCTATATTCAAGGGGGGTAAAAAATCACGATGTGAGAATTATAGGCCAATAAGCATTTTGTCCTGTTTTGCCAAATTGTTTGAATCTATAGTTCATAACTATCTGTACAATCACGTTAAACATATAATTTCGGACAAACAGCATGGTTTTGTCAAAAATAGATCCACAGTCGCCAATCTACTAGAATACAAGAACTATCTGTGTAAAAGCTTTGCAACCGGTGGCCAAGTAAATGCTATTTATACCGTATTATACATTACTTTGTAAAAAACTTTCTGTCTATGGCATTCAGGGCAACTTACTTCGCTGGATATCTTCATATCTTGACAAAAGGAGTCAATTGGTGGCGTTGAAGGGATACCTTTCATTACCTATCACCGTGTCTTCTGGTGTACTGCAGAGCTCTCATTTGGGTCCCCTATTCTTTGTGTTATTTATAAACGATCTAATTGCGCGTCTGTCATGTCACTGACTTTTATACACTGACGTTTTAAAAATGTACCTTAACGCCAATAAATGTTTTATTATTTCATTCTCTAATAAACGGAATGAAATTATTTATGATTATAAAATTAATAGTCAAGCACTTAATAGATCCAGTACTGCTAAGGATTTGGGTATCTTATTTGATGAAAAGCTCTCGTTCAGACAACATTACGAATATATCATAAAGAAGGCTAACAAACTCCTCGGTTTTGTATTACGATCAACAAAAGATTTCAAAAATTCAAGTAGTATTCTCTATTCAACTTTGGGACGTAGTAATTTGGAGTATGGCTCCCCAATTTGGTCACCATACTATAAAGTCCATATAAATGATATTGAACGAGTTCAAAAGAAGTGCCTAAGAAGTATATGCTATCGCCAGAAAATAGGTCGCTCATATCTTAGTTATGAAAATAAACTGCTAAAATTTAAGATTCAATCCCTAGAGATTCGTCGTCGATATTTTGACTTTGTCTATTTATATAAAATAATTCACTCAATAGTAGACTCACCCACATTACTCTCTGATATTTCATTTAACATTAAATATAGTGAACGCAGGTCAAATCGTGTCAATCTCTTTGTTCTAAATGTCTATAAAAATAATATATCCTTTTATAACCCACTCGTAAGAATGACTATACAGTATACTCAATACTCAATACTCAATCGTTTATTGCACTCCACAAGTTAAAAAGATGTTACATAAAGATTTTGTACATGTGTGGACCCTGTAGGGCACGGCAAAAAGTAGGAGAGAGGAGGAAGTAATAACATTATTATGACTATAAACTATTAATGTACCTACTGAATTATAGCTGTGTACCTAATATATAAGTGTTTTAAAATTTATTTATTTGTTTACACTAAGTTTTTATCATTCAGATATTCGTCAAAGTGGTAGTAGCATTTATTAAATAGTATTTCCTTTAGTTTTTTTATAAAAATGTTTGATTTTTCTTCATTTTTTAGTGATGGTGGTAGTTTATTATATATTTTAATTGACATAACGTAAGGACCAGATGAATGCATGTTTAGTCGTGAAGTTGGTAGGTTTAATCTGTCTTTATGTCTCAATGAGCGACTTGTGTTAGTGTCTTCTCGTTTTGTATAGAAGTCTTGATGATTTCTTACAAATTTACATGTTTCTAATATGTACATACTTGGTAATGTTAATATCTTAAGGTTATTAAAATGTGGTTTACAACTGTCTGTATTTTCAATATTTGCCAATATTCTTATTAATTTCTTTTGAAAAATAAAGAGAGAGGGTGCATCTGTACTGTTACCCCATAACGTTATACCATAGTTTAACCATGCATAGGCGTAAGCATAGTAGGTAACGAGCGCGGTTTGAAGATTAGTAGACTTCTTTATTTCACGGAGAGCATAGGAGAATTTCGATAATTTAGATTTGATTTTTGCTATAAGTGATTTCCAGTTAATATGGGTATCTATATCAAGGCCGAGTAAGGTGAATTTATTTACAACTTCAATTTTTTTGTTATTAAAAGAAAAAGTTAGGTTAAGAGGTTTTTTTTGTGGTGGGTGGAAAGTTATTATTTTGGTTTTTGAGTAGTTAATTTCTAAGCAATTATTGTTCATCCAGGAATGTATGTATGATAATAATTTTTCTAGGTTTTCGTTAAGATTTATGGTATTGCGGCACGGTATTAATAAGGAGATATCATCGGCGAATAGTATGCAGGGCCCTTTTATATTTTTAGGTAGGTCGTTTATATAAACAAGGAATAGCAGGCATCCAATGACACTGCCCTGTGGGATTGAGGCGTTGATAATTTCCTTTTCAGAGCGTATAATTTGAATTTCGTTATTAATCTGATTATAATACTCTATTTCAACTTGATGCTGTCTATTTTGTAAATATGATCTAAACCATTCATGTGCTTTACCTCTTATACCGATATTGTGTAGCTTTTTCAAAAGGATATCATATTTTACTTTATCGTAGGCTTTTGTCATGTCAAGGAGAATACCTATAGCATGCTCTCTGTTGTTTATAATATTGAGCGCTTCTTGTATGTATTTGTACACTGCCAGAGTAGTTGATCGACTTTTCCTAAAGCCATTTTGAGCTTCATCAAATATTTTATACTTTTCACAAAACGAATTTACACGTTCACACATGGCCTTTTCAAAAACTTTTGAAGCTGTGGGTAAGAGAGCAATGGGTCGGTAGTTGTTTGGATCAGTTTTAGAGTTCTTTTTATGGATGGGTTTAATAATAGCCTGTTTTAGCATGTCGGGGAAAATACCTTCTTCAAAAGATTGGTTTACTAACATATAGAAAGGAAGGGTTAATTCATGTACACATTGTTTGATGAGGAAGGGTGGGAGTTCATCATTACCGTGGCTTTTTTTATTTTTTAGATTTTTTATAATATCATAAATTTCACGAGGTTCTGCAGGACGAAGAAACATTGAATTTTCAATTGGTGTGAGGACGTTACTACCATTTGGTTGGTTTACTGCTTCTGAGTAGCAATTTCCTTGCCCAATGGATGCAAAAAAGCTATTAAAAGTGTTTGCAATATTTTTTGGTTCTTTGATTAAGATGTTATTTATTTTTAGTTCTATGTTAGATTTTTCCTTTTTTGAGGTTTTGTTCGTGCGTTCATTTATTATGCTCCACATTGTTTTTGTTTTATTATTTGACTTTTTTATTTTATTCATGTAGTCTAATTTTTTTGCTGTCGTGACTGCCTGTTTTAGTATTTTTTCATACTTTTTATAGTATGCTGTTAAAGCTGGATTATTGCTTTTTAGTGTAAGTGTTTTTAATAATCTTTTATTCTTACAAGAATGCCTAATGCCCGTGGTTAGCCAGTATTTAGTGTATTTATTTTTCAGATTTATTTTACGTTTAGGTATACATTGGTTAAGGGTTTTTATTAGAATATTCCTAAATGCATTGTAATTTTCATTTATGTTTTGATTTGTTAGAATAATATCTTTCCAGTTTATTTCTTTTAGTTCGGATTTAAAATATTGTATGTTCTTGTTATTATATAATCTTTTTTCAACACTCCATGTTTGTTTACTATTTTGAAGTGATATATTCATATGTAAAATGGTCGCACTGTGATCTGAAAAACCAAATTCTTCTACTGTTGTATAATGACGTATATTAGTAAAATTTGTAAAAATCAAGTCTAGACACGTGGATGAAGACTGCGCTATTCGCGTGGGTTTTGTTATGTGTTGCGTGTACCTAAATTCTCGCATGAGGTCTAATAAAGCATTTGTATTAATGTTATTTTCTAAAATATTTATATTGAAATCTCCTCCTATTATAACGTTGTATTTCAGGTATTTGTTATTTATGAAAGTAAGTATTTTTTCCAACTGATTATAGAATAAATCTTCCTCTCTTCTATTCCAGTACATAGTTACAATTAATATATTATTATTAAATAGTTCAATTGCACAAATTTCTAATACATATTCTATGGACATATTGCAAATTTCACATTGTTCGATGTATTTAGTAGGTGATTGCAGTAAAATACATACTCCACCGCCTGGTCGTGTACTGCGACAGTAGGATGTGGCGACAATGTATCCATTTAGTTGTAGAAGGTCTATTTTTTCCTTAGATAGCCAAGTCTCGATTATACATATTACATTATATATAGGATTTTCTTGAGTAAATTCTTCTAATAAATGTTGTTTGTTACTGAGGCTTTGCATATTTTGGAAAAGTATTTTGAGTGCGCGTTCAGGTGGATATGCGAAAGGAATGATTTTTTGCTGTATTATTATGTATTGGCTCGTTTGGGCTGTCTAATGAAGGCTGGTTGCTTTTTGTTTCGTTTAGGTTAGTTTTATTGATTTCATCAAGAGTATTTGTCAGTTTTCCATCGATAAATAGCGAATTGTTTCTTATTATTGCGTAATGGCCATTTTTCCGTGCTTTTAGCATTTTTTCTCGCAGTAATAATCTTTTCTTCTGCTCACTAGCATTTAGATACTCCGATACTGATAAGTGTGTGTCGTTAAATAAATAGTTGTTCTCTGTAATATATTTGGTCATTCGTTTACTAAGTAGTTCAATTACAATTGGTCGATTTTTTGTACGATTTTTGCCTAGTCTATATATATTTTCTATGTAGCCAGTTAGGTCAACATTTTGGATCTCATAAAATAAATGTATCAGTCTATGGTGTAGATCGTTTTCGGATTCTTTATAATATTCTTCAAGACCATATAAAACGAATTTCTTGCAATTATTTTCTGTTTCAATTTTTTTCAGAAACAATAATACAACGTTAGGTGTTATATTTTACGGTAGACTTCTGACTAAGCAATATCATAGGTTTTGACATAATTGTTATGTTACGTACATGTGAAATAAGAACTAAAGTTATAAGTATATTGTTATATACAGAATCTCTAAAGGTAAATAAACTATTAAATAGCTAATAAACTAAATAAAGCAGAACTGTAAAGTGTATTATGCTTTTGTGTTTATTTGGCATAATTATTTTAAGAATAACAGTGTATTCAAACAGATTAGTCTCTCTCTCTTTATTTAAGAGCTGCGCTCTTGTCGGTGGAGTAACTTTCTAATTCTCTCTTTTTCCTGCCATTTGTCTTACTTCCTGATACGACACCACCCGTACCTTCTCCTTGTTCTGTTTAATAAAAGTCCTCCTTGGTCTACCTCTTCCTCTCTTGCGTTCTATCTTTCCTTTAACGATGTTTTTTTATAAACGAATCGTGTCGTATCAGTTGTCCAATCATTTTTCCTCTTCTGTTTTTAATGGTTTTAATCATAGTTCTTCTCTCTTGTACTCGTTCCAATACCTTTTCTTTGGTAATCATGTCTGTCCAGCTTATACCGTCCATTCTTCATCAACACCACGTTTCAAAAGCTTCCAATCTTTCTCTGTCTCTTTGTGTCATAGGTTCGGTTCCATAGAGTGCAATGCTCCAAATGTATGATTGGAGGAACCTTTTCCTGATATTTAACGAAATTTTGATTAAATCTTGGTTAGTCTACAAAACCTATTTTTATATTGTAGTGTGGATGTCATTAAACTCAAGTATAACTTTTGTTATCAATATAATAAGATCTGTTTTGTTTGAAATTAAAGTTAAGTTATTATAGTTGATTTAAGAATACAAGAATTTGGTAAGGAGATGATGCATATATGAGAGCAGGACGGCCGAATGTAGGATGAAAGAAACTAAACGTAAGAATGATGAAGGAACAAAACGCGATGTATGAGCGAGACGGTATGATATTTGTGAAGTATGTAAGAGAGGGATGTAAGATGGAAAAGAAGGATGGTGAAAGGGACGAACTTTGAAAGAGGACAAGAAAGGTTGTTCTGAAAGAAGAAAAATATTAAAAAGGTGTTTTTGAAGTATTTAAATAAAAGAAGAAATCGTAAATAACGTTTTAATCAAGAATTCAATTCTACAAACATATAATCGCAAATATATAAAAAAATTATAGTCAATATCAATGCATTTAAACTACACTATTTCCCTTATCAAACCGCTTCTGCCATAATTACTATCTCACAGTGACAGATGTCCACAAAAGCGTAAATGCCTGTAATCGCCCAAACCAATAACTTGGTAAGTACGTTCTTAGCGGATCAAATAATATACGTATTAATACAACATTCCTCAACGAATTTAACAAAGAACACAGTAAAAAAAACTAACTAACCGACCGATATATTTCTACTAAGTTTAAAGTTAGACTTCTATGATCAATCTTACAAGATGTTTACCACCAAACCAGACTTCTTTATTGTGGAGTTCCATAGACATCTCTAAGTCTATGCTCTGTGGTCTCTCAAGAGTTCGCATCAGAAAAACGGATGCTTCGAAATCGGTTGTCTTTGTTAGTCTGTAAGTTTTAAATGTTATTTAAACGTGCCGCATTTTTAAGGCATCCAATTCACTAAATATTAATGATATTAACACAAAAGTAAAGGATAATACCAACAACTGTTTTTATTAAGCAATTATTCAAAAATAAAATCAAGCTTCATTCATTTTTTTTTTTTTAATTATGCATACTAATTCTTTCTGCCGCACTCAGAGACGTCAATTATCAGAAATCTGTCGTTAAGAGGGAACGCGGCGCACGATTCTTCATACAAACGTATTCCCCTGTTTTCTCCCTGAATAATGTCTAAAAGGCAATTTTTTTTAGCTCAAAAATTCAAGTTCAGTTATAGGCATGTCCCTATCATTTCCTTTTTTTCCAAAACTTATTAATAAAGAAAAAATGAGCCTCCAAATATTGCTAAAATTGCCGTATTTTTAATGTCGTAATTAGAGGACTACCAGAGGAATTCTATTAGTTATTTCCATAAAAAAAAATGATAGGAACCTAGTCATACTCTTCCTGGAATTTTTCATGTAAAAAAGGATTGAATCCGCTCAGTTTTCGAGGAGAAAACAGGGGAATACGAAACGTCCATTTCGTCAAAATTTTTGTCTTAAAATCTGTCTGAGCTGTAGCTGTCTTTATCGCACTCTTCGGGGGTGACTTGAGGTAAGTGGGGTCACTTACATGTATATGACTAGGGAAGTGGTATCTGTCGATATTTTTTTTATCGATACTGTAGTGATGTCCATCAATGTCGATGTTGACGATTTACTGTTTTTATTTATTAAATTGTGAAACTGTAAGGTTAATTTCCGACTTTTGTATTAAGTTAATAAGATTATCAGATCAGGTCGCAACGATTTGATTTAGCTGCTCTAAAAGTAAGACTAGTCTTATCAAGTATATTCATATACACGCATTATAATGGATGCAAGAGAGGTGTAGGTTGTGGGTATTTTATTTAAAATAGCTGGCTAAATGCGAGTTGGATTCGCGCACCGAGGGTTCCGTACAATTATATTTTTTTTTTATTATTTGTGATTAAAATGTAAGATATTAGAAGGTAACGGGATAGCTATAAGTTACAATAAACATTCACGTAAAGTTCACATCAGTCCGGAGTGTATCATCTTATACCCGTTCCAATAAAGTTTTAATATATTCAGTGATAATAATATAACTACACGATTACGGTTTTTGGACTTTTTGCTTTACTTGTGCAAATTAATATTGCTTTTTGCCTAATTTCGTGATTCTAGGTCAAGGGGAAGTACCCTATAGGTTTTGACTTTTTTGATCGTCAAGATATGTAGCAAAAATGGAGCATAAACGGCTGTATCTTTTCATATCTTGCATTTACTTAGAACTCTGATCTTTTATTATATTCCAAGGGATTGCAGACCCGAGTATTTTTAGGGTTTCGTCCCAAAATTGATTGATACCTCTACGCATTCTTGAGAAAATAATTCTTGACAGACAGACGGACAACGGAGCGATCCTATAATGATTCGTTTTTTTTTCCTTTTGAAGTATAGATTATGGAACCCTAAAAAGAATTTAAAACAATAAATAGGACATTTATTCTATCGTCATTTCCGTCTTTTCGCTTACGGGTAAATTGTGTGATCCCGTCAATTATTTCAAGCAAAGGCCATTCGTGAAAAGAAATATCTAGTTTAGATAAGTTCGATCATCATCAGCAACCCATTAAGTCCCACTGCTGGTCTCGGCTCGATATTTTGCCAAAATAAGACATATTTTTTTAGTTTCTATTCCATTTTCTGGAGTTTTTCAGAAATTTTATACCGATATTTTATTTGTATATTTATTGAGCCATAATATTTTACAAGTTCATCAAGACTTGCAGCTTATAAACTTTTATTGTTGTTGACGAATAACCAAGTTGACGGACAATCTAGTTTCATCTGAAAATTGTTTTTATGCACCTCTTCTTTTACCATAATTATTCTCTTGCTGTATTAGGAGTGCCTTTGATTTACGAATACAACAATGATCTTAATTACCATTACAATGATATTAATAAAAACTAAAATTATATTATAATTCGAACAGAACCCTCAGGACATTTTATTCATATGTAGGTTAGCGATAAAATATTTTATAAATCTTAAATAGAGGTAAGGTAAGTACTACGATTTTTTCCATTATTTACATACACGTAAAAGCAATAATAACAACGTGTAGGTAACTAAGTAACACGATGACATCAAATGGACCGATTTAAGCAAAAATGATCCAATCAAATAAACCTCATTTTGACAGCCAGAGAAATACTGCAATGAATTTTAAAGTCAAATATCTCAAAATGAGGTTTGTGTTGATTGGATCATTTTTGCTTAAATCGGTCCAAATTTCAAAAACCAAATAAATGCAAAATGTAGATTCGCCGACTCGCCGGTACACGGGCGCGGGGAAGATGCTAGTGGGGAGGAGGGGGGGGGGCTACTACGCATGTGGACCATCCACTCACACATTTAAATCTCAGGCTCAACGCGACAGCTATAGCTACTTCAAATACCTACTTTTCAAATTTCTCGCAGACCGCGTCCCCTCTTAACACAATTTTTTCATTGAATAATCGTCTTTAGGCGTATAGACTTAGGTATTACACGTTTCTACTAAATAAACTTTAAAGTTGAGTATCGTCTCTGAGTACGGCAATTAAACAAAGACAAAATTTAATGTGACTTTAAAAATAAAGATTATTACTGTAGAAACAAACTTTCTAGAGACAGCTTATGGTTTAATATTCAAAATACTCACAAAAAGTCGTTAATATCAGCCTTCTTCTTTATAATCGACGGAGCACTTACACTGACCAGCCGAAGCCCGAATTCCATCTTGGGATCAGATCATGCTAAATTTTTCCAAGTGTTCAATGTGAACAGTTTGTGCTGGAAAACAAAAAAATACTTTAGTAATGTTCTGTAATATATGCATCATGATCTATATCTGCTATTATCGCTCAATGTTGGAGCCCCGTTGGGGATGTCGTTGGGTGGGCTGCTGATGTCATATCAAGTTCCGGCGGCCCACCTGTTACAGCGAAGAATTGGTGCACAGAGGGGTTTAATGGGTATTCCGGTCTCGGCTGGTAAGTCCCACATAACCCTCTCGTGTCCCCGCATGGGGCGGTATACGTAAATGCATTCCCATCTTTAAAAAAAGGCCTGACGAGCGATTGACACTAGAAGGCGTCAAGATTATTTAGTGAAAATTATAGTTTACGTGTTGCGTATAACACTGTTTTGCGTATAGCAATATTAATATATGTATAACAGCACCGTTTGGTATATAGCAACACTAACAGATAGTATCCCACTCTGGCTCTCTTGGGCTTGGGCAACTTGACAGCAAATACATCTCAGTACTGGGATCCTGCCTTTTTATTTAAAACACCCAGAATCGAAGACGCCAGCACCTACAAATTCAAACCTACAGTCTACTTCTACATGATCCTTCTTCGCGATATATCAGGTTCTTCAAGGATGACTCATGAGAGCAAATCAGGATTCTCACAATTAAGGATACGCCATTTTGTTTCAATCCCAACGAGCCCCGAGCACCACGTAGCCAAAATAGCGAAAAACGGAACACTTATAGTTTCGCCACATCCGTCCGTCCGTCTGTACTAAAACTACTCGATGTATATTAATGAAATTTAGAGAATATGGTGGAATATGTGTCGTGTATAGGCCGCTACTGGGTTAAAAAAAATATATTTTTAAAGGCATTTTAAGGGCATATACGTTTTTTTACGAGTGGCACATACTTTGACAGATTATATAAAAACGCTTCGAGGTTTCTAAGATTTTTTTTATGTAAATATTTTCGGAAATAAACGCTCCCAAATTTGCATAAATTGTATCCCCTCCCCCCTTCTATTTTCTAAACCGTTAATCATAACATCTAGTGACAATATTTAGAAATACACTGTCTTTATTAATTTATTAAAATTTTAGGTTACGTTGTGTATGCGTTTGGCCACGCGCAAAGACTGGAAATCAGCACTCAGACAGTACAATACAATTACTTTGATGACATAATTAAATAAAGGTTTTTAATCTTATACTTACCCCGGTTTCAGATATGCCCGAGTTGGGATAAACCGTCAAGAAAACGTATGCTATGGATCTGGGCATACTCTTACAGATCGAGTCTGTCGGCTTACACATCGTCGGGTACGAGCAAGTACTGAAACATTGGAATTAAATTGTTTTCAAATTAATGAAACAATAGTACAAATTTGGTCTTATATTATTAAACATAGAAAAAAAATTGCGGATAATCAATAACCAAATATCCTGGGCTGGTTATCTCACGCGTCGACATCTATAATAAGTAAATAGGACATCACGTAGCTGCTGCTTTTGTATAATTAAAAATTTGCACGCCAAACAATGGCAAATATAGTGGTCAAAACATTTACAATTACTATGCGATTAAAATAACTATGGGACTGTCAAATCAAGACGCCATTTTGTTTTCCATTTGAAGACAACTTCATACCTTACAAGTAGGGTGTACAAAAAACACATTACAAGTACATACATACTTTTTCGGTTTGATGATCTTTATTTTCTGAATAAGTGGTGGTAAGTAATCTATACATATAAAATGCTTTGTCCTTAATGACTGACTGACGGATCAACGCACAACCTACACCGCTGATCGTAGAGACCTGAAACTTGGAGGATGTGTTCTTTGTATGCGTAAGCATCCGATAAGAAAGGATTTTCCGAAATTCTACCCCTTAGGGGTGAAAATGGGGGGTAAAGTTTGTATGGAACAACGTGATTCCTTGGTCCAATCTACTTCAAATTTTGCATAAACATTCTTTATCAGAATTGATAAAAGATCTGTTGAGTATTTTATTGAAATTTATCCCCTAACGGGGTTAATAACAGGATTTTCATTTTATGTAGTACAGTTTTCGTAACTATGGCTACTAAAAACAACTCAATTCTAAAAACTTCAAAATTTGACATGTTCAATTTTGAAATAGGGTAAACTATACTATTGTTGGCATCTCATCAGTCTTTGGCACTATGTATTTTAAAAACGAATATTAAGAATTGCTATAGCACAAAATACCTGCCTCTTCCATATCAAAAGAGGGGGGGGGGGGGCACAATTTATGCTATGAGGGTTCTGTTTTTGCCATTTTAGCTACGGAACCCCAAAAATGCTTATTAATATTATGCCAATTACTGTACTATTCAAAACATTTTAGAATTTTATATTTTTTTTGTTTTTAAAACCATGATTACCTGAATAAATAGGTTTTTATTTCCAGGTGCCAATCATTGTACAGTCTACCCTTATCTATTAGAAAGAATACACGAAATTAAACTATTCAAATTGGTTTGACATGTAGGTATTTTGTTTGAGTTTTTTCTCAGAAATTAAAGGTCAATAATCAGGAAAAATAGTAATAAGGTCTTTTCAAGTTTTCAAGGACGCTGATAACGAAAATGTTATTTACATAAAATAAAATTCAAACAGGGGACACAGGTCAAACAGGGGATAAACTTTGTTTATATGGAGAAATTGTATTGTGTGTTTTTATACATGTGATCAAAAACACAAATACGTGCTCTTTGCTTATTTTTAAAATTCTATGCCAAAGGGAATGAAATTGTGATAAAGGCGTTTAAAAACTAAGTACTTAGTCGTTATTTTTAGATTTCTATGGACGGATAATACGCAATTATAAGTTAAGTTAAGAAGTAAGTTAATGGGTACTCTTTAGTGTTTTAAAAACTTACCCTAAGGAATGAAATGGGTGTGAAAATTATTAGAAATTGATATGAATGTCATTTTCAAGGTTTTGTGGGACGCTGATCACGAAAATGTTATCTATTTTGACGTAAAATGAAATTCAACCCCTGTAGTGGGGTGATAGGTACATTAAAATTCATGAATTGCACTTAAAACAAAGATCTATGTAAATATCGAAATCTACGCGGACAAAGTCGCGGGCAAAAGCTATTAACAACAACAATAAAACTTTAACAAAAAGAACAATAACAAAAAAAATATCAATAACAATTAAATGAACACTTGTAACAAAATAACTTAACAAAATGAGATAACTTTTTTGCCTATTTTATTTCTGCTAGTTAGCTTTACAAAAATCTGCACATTCGACTGAAGTTTGCGGCAAATACTGTCAAGTGCGATCCCATAATTATTTTAATCGCATAGTACAACTTTCATAACCTATGTTGACAAAATGTAAACATAGGTTACCATTCCAAAGGAGGTTTTATCATGGCATTGTATACGAGAAATTTTATGGATAAAGTTATACCTTACCTTACAAGTTCCTGAACTAACTTAGAATAATGCAATAAATTTGAGAGTGTTTAAGATTAAAACGTTTAACGTTCTTAAAGTATGACATACTTAAGCACATTATAGTTATATTATTAATCCGAAAAGAGTGACTGAGAACTAACCGTTTGTTCGTTAGAATATAGCCGTTGGGACAGGCGATGGTGTAACAACTGAAGCTGCCACGGGTGTTCACACACACATTGGTTGATCTCCGAGTAGTGATGCTCATGGAGCACGGTGCCTTGCCAGTCTGGCATTCATCGATGTCTAGAGAGGAATAAAATTTGCGAAATGACATATTATGTAGCTAAATCGACCTAATGATAAATCACAATACTTTTAAGCTCTTCTAAAATCAAATTCTTTTTCGTATATATCGATTGTTTGTTGTTAGTAGTGCAAACAACACACAGAGTCAGGGATAAAAAATGACGTCATGCTCCCTGGCAAAACCAATTTTGATTTCCAACTTACATTAAACAATTCTATAGAATGTCTATAAAATTTTAGACCTATTAGAAGAGCATCTTCCTGGCGCAACCAATATATATAATTATACATGGTGCACCGTCGGTTGAACTACAAACTTTCGACATTACAAGTACCTACTCAGTAATCTCGACATTCAACTTAGTCGATTTCGATATCGCTGTAAAATGTAAAAATTGTCGCTATCATTTTCAATAATTTTTTGACAACAACAAAATCGACTAGAAGGAATGATCACATTCAATCTAGGCAACAGTTAAAGTGTCATCCACAAAACAAAGGCTTTAATGTAATTGCTAGTTACACGAATAATTATTATTATCCTGTAGACTTAAGACAGCTCCTGGTGTTGGAATTTATTAAGTCACCCAGAAGTCTTCCAACTTCACTTAAAGACTACTAAATTAAGTATTAACCAGGACCAACTTTGTCTAAAATTGCCTTTACGTGCCTTATATTGTTACCCCTCTATGGACAGATCTTGCCGAACGTTGCTTAAGCTCGGTGATCGTTACGAAAAAGCTTTCGTAGCATATGGTATAGAAGTAATAATCTCACCAATACAGCTCTTCTTGTCATCGGAGAGTTTATACCCCTCGAGGCAGACGCAGCTGTAACTGCCGGGCTCATTCACGCACCTCCCCACGCACGTCAAATTCGACTTGAGCTCTGTGCATTCGTCGATGTCAACGCAAGTACTGTGGTAACAAATAATAGACTGTAAGTATAAGTACATTATCATTATCAATACAAATCTTTACTAATATTATAAAGCTCAAGAATATTGTTTGTAGTACTAATCTCAGAAACTACTGAATCGAATTCAAAATTATATTTTGTGTTGGATATCCCATTTATCGAGTAGACTATTTAACATCACTTTACAAGCAATAACAGCCGAGTAGTGCCCAAACCAATACCAGCAACAGCTAGGCATAGAATATTAGACAAAACAATAGAAAAAAGAAACTAGCATATCAAAACTCAAATCCACGACCCTATTCTTCCGTGTACGTGGGTCATCCTACTGAAACTACACCGAGATTTTCGTCAGCAACTTGTCGGAGTCGATATCACTGTCAAACATTAGAAAGTGCCAGTGACCATATTGCCAGTGATAAAGATTCCGGCTAATCGATGTCGAACAGTGGGGTTTCTGAAGATCGAATTTAACCATATTATATGTTGAGTTTCTGATGTCACAGTGAAGTGTGCTACTTACCTATTGTCAGCCATGAGTCTGTATCCGTTGCGGCAGCTGCAGCTATAGCCTCCCCACTCGTTGTTACATATATGTTGGCACAACGAGCCGGGCTGGGCCATCATGCACTCGTCTACGTCTTCGCACACCTGTATATAACAGTTTATTATTACTATATTGATAAGTGAAGCAAAAACTTTGTAAACTTCTTGTTTGCTGGGTGTTTTTTAGAAAATTACGCGCAGGGAGGAACGACAAATTTTACTAGTTGTTGTGGAAAACATACACAAAATAAGACTACATCAAATAGGCACCATTTCAGTATAATACCAAGCACACGTATCCGGTGTTTAGTAAAGTGGGACACAGCTTTCTGTGCCGTAATGACGAGGGAGGGATCAAATAACAATAGGACAGCATTTAGTTGCACTCTGTTCCAATGCACAGCTATCGTGTCAGATTGTAACGGTTGCACCCATTGCAGGCTACGTCCTGCACAACTGCACCTCTTTCGACCAACTTTTGGATCTCTTTTGATTTCTTTTTAATTTACTTTTAATAATTTAAAATTCAAAATCCTAAATAAATTCAAATTCGAACCGAGTCTTCGTCGGAACATCCGTCGAAGACAGAGGGCTCATTATTATTCTAATTTCTTGTGCAGTGCACGCACTTCTTGACATTTAAAATTAATACTATAACTTCATAAGATCAGTTGTTTTATTTTGAGGGCCCCACGCCCTTCCCCATATATAGCCGGATCTACCTACTACCACATTCTTGCCTAGCGCCCACTGGAGGGGACGGTGGAGACGCTAGAAGACTATGACATTACCTTGTCATTGTCAGGCTTAGATCTGAAGCCAGCGTGACATTGACACTTGTACGAGCCGATTGTGTTAACGCAGTCTGCGTTCTGAGAGCACACCGTCTGTAAAATGATAACATATGCATAGATAACAACAAATAATGATAAGTAAAGTGGTCAGTCATACTGAAATCAGGTTGACTGACCACTTCTGAGTTTTCATTTTTAGCGTTGTATTATCGGCGTTATTAATCATAATATTTATCACCTCTTTATTATATTTTTTACGCAACTTTATGAAGCTACAAAAAAGTCATTAAACACCCGCATAATTTATTAACGTGTTTCTTTTCAGAATAATTGGTAGTAGGCGCTTAAATGGCTTAAAATAATAATAACCTATATGTTTTTATATACCTAACCGGATCATAAATCGCAAAATAATATTTAAAGACGCCATCGGGTCAGGTTCAAACGTTATCAGTTAATTTGCCTACAGCTCGCTGATTAGAGTTTAAAATATAAGACGTGAAAAAAATTATGTCATTATTTTATACTCACTGATCCCCGTGGGAATCAGGCCTCGTCACGTGATCCACAGTAAATTTTATTTGGATTATCGGCCATTAAAACAAATATGTATAAAGCATCACGCCTTTTTCCCCGAAAGGGTAGGCAGAGGTGTTTCACACCCACATTTCGCTAGCTTTGTTTGGTCCCATGAAATAGGGGGCGAGCCTATTGTCATCTACCGGGAACATTTGTTAAAAAATTGTTAAAAAACTAATATGATTGGGATTAATCCGCATCTTGCAGTCAGGTAAGGTTTTATTGAATATAAATAATTATATAGCATCATGCCTTCTTGAAGCGATAAGCAAACTTGTATTACACCCATATTTCACCAGCTATGTTAGGTCCCATTCAATAAAGGTCGAACATTTAGCCAATTTACGACATTCCAGGACCCTAAGTGTGGGGCCCAAATCTACTAATTTACGAATGAATCAATTTAATATTCTATAATATTATTTCGGAATTTCTAACGTAGGATTTTTTCAGAATGTAAGTTTATTATCAATTGTCTAGATCAAATAACACAAGCTTACTTTAGATGGAGCTGGGTAAAAATATCCAAAATATTTACATATTAATTAAGACGTGAAGCTGAAGCTTTAAGCTCTCCTGATAACATACCACGTTACCAGCCGCAGCACATTCGTCGAAATCCTCGCACTCAAGGTCATTCAGCCGATATCCTGCGGGGCAGTTACACGAGTATCGCGGTAGATTTGCACATGTCTGCTGGGGACCACACTTCGCTTCACCAGTCTGGCATTCGTCAACGTCTGTAAGTAAAAGTTTATAATCATTTATATATGTACATACATATTTACAATAATTCTACATAAAATAATTGTAATAAATAATAAATAAAAAATGTTATGTTCCCATTTTCTTTTTGCACATTTAATTTTACTCAAAAGCTCGACATTTTCACATCTTCTGTTACTAGATGGACCGGTAAGGGTTGCGGGTGGTCGTAAGATGCGGGTGGCACAAAATTGCTCGTTGTGGCGGAAATTAGGTGAGGCCTATCATGTTCAGCAGTGGACGTCATTAGGTTGATATGATGATGATGATGTTAGATGAGCAACTCCAGCGTTATAATATTTATTAGCTCTATTACACGGCCAAAACCCAAACAGAAAAACTAGAAAAAAATTACAAGATGTATCGGTGTTAAATAACTAGTTCTCTGAAATAAAAGGCAACACTGAAACGCTATGGAAAACGCTAAAGTCACACACGACCTAAAATCTTCCAAAGCCGAGATCAAACCTGAAATTGAAAGTATTTAATTATTAAAACCACCAAATGCCACAAAATTAAAGTACGACCTAGAGAGGTCCTAAACCTAACCTCCTAACCTAGAGGTCGTACTTCATTTTTGAACCAATAAAATGATATCACCTAGGAAAATATGAACCTCACATGACGCGACTCTTAAAAATATGTTTTGCTTCCGATGATACAGCCAAGTGCATCCTGCGAAATTGCAGTAAAACTTCACAAGATTTTCACATGACAAAAAATATAAACATTGCCTCAGAGATGAACTGAAAACCAGAACCGAAAAGGAAGTACAAAACCTCACAATAAAAAATAAAAGAACGAAGAAGACATACAACAACGTAACTTTTACCAACAAATTGCTTAAAATTATTTATTTTAATGACGCAGCGCAATTACACCAGGAAAACTCGACGATACCAAGTGCAATAAGGATCTTATAATGTAACATGTTCGCCGAAATCTGCCAGATAGCTACACAGTTTTGAAATATTTATTGTTTTTACATGCATTATTACAATTATAAAATTTATTAAACAAACATTTTAATTAAAGTTTCTTTCTTTAATTTATTACGTATTACATAAATCCATTTAAACATTACTGAATGTAATTAAAATATAAGAACAATTAATAGTAATAAGTGAAACCTGGATAAAATCAGTTGAAGAAACCAAAAGCTTACTATTACCAAATTAATATAAACTTCAAAAACTTAATAAACAAATTAATATAATGAAATAACTTTATGCGTTACAAGTATTATTATCAATCGGTGAGAGAGTGCCAGTCCCACCACCGGCTCGCTGGGATTGGCGGCCCGGATGGCGTGATGTTTGGCACGCGCGCGCGCACAGCACCCCATGCGCTGTTACTACTCAAGACCGACCAGATATTATTACCCCCATAGAGGGGCACATCGACGGACAGCTCGAGTGACCGTCCCCTTAGCGGTGGCGAAGTCAGCCACTCTGCTGACCCCATCGGGACCGGGGTGAAGCCGCGTGACACGTCCTAAGCGCCATTGAAAAGGCGGCAATTTTGCCACCTTCAGCAGCACGATCTCGCCATTGCTGATGCCCCACTGCTAGATCCTTCGCTGAGTCTTTTGCTGCACCTCTTCCAGAAACTCTTTCTGCCATCGGGACCAGAACTGCTGACAAATTTTCTCTATTAATTCGTATCGATTTGGCCGTAGTAGTGTGATGGGTGGCAATAGCACGGTGGTTAATGGCCTGCCCACTAGGAAGTGCCCAGGAGTTAAAGAAGAGAGAGGAGTAAGAGGGCGTGAATTCAGTATGGCCTTTATTTGTGAAAATACTCTATATACTTATACTTTGCTTACAAAACGGCAATACAAGACTCTTTCTGCAAATCTGTATAATATCGTAAATCAAGAATTAAACATAAACCCAAATACTTTATATAACTGTAAAAAACAGATCACAACCTGAATAAGTTCAAAAACATAAGAAGACATTGAAACAATTTTACAAAAAGTGATGTAGTATCTTTAGTACACACACACAAATTTGCTTCGTCATGTTTGTTTCTCAGGCTTGTTGTATTTGGCTTAATTTTATTATAATCAACCCTTGCTATGAAGAGCAGTGGCTCCTAACACAGGAAATTAATTTTACCTAAAAGGAGTCACCAAAACCGGCACTGTAATCTAGATATAAGTTAAAGTCAAATAAAGATTTTGTAGTTTTTTGTAATAACATTGTTACTGATAACATATGACCCTAAGATAGTACTCCGAAAAATAATTGTTGTGCTCCCTCCTGAAGTCTTAATTTTAATTATTCAACAACATTAAAATATAGTTCTTACTTTTCATAGTTCTAACTATTCTATTAGCGATTCATGCGATGTTGTCAGTGATGATCAAGATTGGAAGATATAATAATAATTGTTAAGCGTTTTGGTACAACTAATTCGGTTGTCATACTTAGTATGATTTTGATATTTACATGATATATGGCCGATCCGGCAAAAAAGTTCTCGAGTGGCGGCCACGTATTGGAAAGCACAGCGTGGGGCGGCCCCCCGCCAGATGGACCGACGACCTAGTAAAGGTTGCGGGTGGCCGTTGGATGCGGGCGGCACAAAATCGCTCGCTGTGGCGGAAATTAGGTGAGGCCTATGTTCAAGAGTGGACGTCATTGGGCTGATATGATGATCATGATATAAAATCCATAAAATGCTAAAGTTTTTTTAAAAAGAGCCATGTAAATATTAATGGTCTTCCAAAAAGTAAGTACGTAAGTACTGAGAGATATATTGAGATATTATCCTGAAATTTGTAAGCGTGTTTCTTTGGTATCACATGACCCAAGGACTGGCCTCTACCTGGGGCAACGCATTAGCCTTACTATCCAACACAACGCGGTAATGTGGCTAGCCTTTTGGTGCTAGGTACGTTTCCTCAGGAATTTGATCTCAATTAGATATTCTATTTACAGGAATTTCCTGTAAATAGAGTATCTGGTTCTTTTTTTATTAAATATGTTAGCTGTGTATCATTTTTAAGTTACTGAGAGATATATTTATATATTTGTATCTACTTAGATATGCCTAGATTTAAGGTAATCATTGTTAAGGGAGAATAAATCATTTATTATTATTATATTATTATATTTCTATGCTTATTAATCAAAATAAAATTGTTCAGCTAACCTGTTCTACACGAATCACAGTGCGGTGGCTTGCTCCCTCCTGCACGAGGAGATAGGTACTTGATAATGACGCGAATTACTTTTAAATAACACAAATTAGAACTTCAAAGTAATATAATTAAATTAAATTATGCAAGTCACTGTTACAAAATTGTCTCTGGACTCGTTACAAATATTCGTTGCGTTACTACGTCTATCTATAGGTGGCGCCTCTAAGCAAGTGAGAGATAGTGCCGGATAGTGATGTATAGTCACTTATATCGCATTACTTACTTATAACGTACGTAGCTTGCAGCACGTATCGTCATTTTAGGTATTTATATAAGAAAATATACCTGTAATATAAAAATATATTATATCTCTATACTTTATATTACGTTTAGACATGTTTTAAATTTGGGTTCTTTTGCTTTTGTTCTGCTGTTTTGTGCCCGTTACTACTCGCCTTTGCGATACAGGGCTCTTTTCTTAGGGCGAGATTCACAGTCGTGACTTTACTTTACAACAAAGGCGTCTTTCCAAAGTATACTTAGAACGCCGAAGTTTAGTTTACGTTTTTTGCAATATAGACAGTTCCTTTACTTTTCTAAGCAAGGTATGAACCCAAAATAAAGCACGTGCAGAGACAGAGATTGTTACGTTTACATGTCCATAGATAAAACAACAACGTCATACGTCAAATCACTGTATGAAAGGAACGTATAACCCGACTAAAATAAAATGTCGTTTGATTGTATAAAACACTGATAAGGTAAAGGTCTACAATAATTGTCCGTATTTTAATGCAAAGCATACTTTGCGGCCAAAGTCACCAATATCGTCGACTTCGCCTTTACTAAGCAAAGTATGCTTTCAGAAAGTAAAGTAAGGGTTTGACAGGACTGTGAAACATAATTTTGGTTGAAAGTTGAACTTTCCCTCAAAGTAAAGTCAAAGTACGGTCTGTGAATCTCGCCCTTAGACTTTCACTACTTACGTGAGAACGTCTCGACCGATTTGGCTAATTCTTTTTTATTGTATTTACTATTGTCGAGGCAAGGCATGTACTATGTACGAAATTATAAAAAACTTGAGCGTAAAATTTCGAATCGATTGAAAATGGGACATTATCACGAATAATAAAGTTCGCCGGATCGGCTAGTAAAATATAAAAATTTGGAGACCCACGGTCACCGGTATCAGGTACACAGACCAAGCTACCGGTGGATGATAAGCTATCCATACAATTCTGTAGAATTGTATGGACAGTATTACAGATACCTCCGAGTCCAAAAGTTGTATTTTAAAGTAGGTTGCTGATGGCAATCCTATTACTTAGGTACTATTGTGCCTCTGCAAATACAGCCAAAGATAATTATGTCAGAGAAATTCTCCGGGAAGGTAGCACGCCAAACAAATATTTAATATACAAATACAAAATCGATTTATTTCTCTCTCACACAGTTAACATGCATATAAGTAAGTACAATATTATGTCTAGTTACAATTCTTGTATAATCTGTGTGGGAGACTGGTGTCTGTACTAGGAGACCTGTATGACAGATTACCAGCCTCTCCAGACTCTAGGTATGTGGAAGTGAAGGAAGTTCTGGGTAGTTAAGGTAAGTTGTGTTGTAGTATATAGAGAGTGAAAGAAATCAGTGGTGTGTGTGTTTGTGTGTGTGTGTGTGTGTGTGTGTGTGTGTGTGTGTGTTTGTGTGTGTGTGTGTGTGTGTGTGTGTGTGTAAGTGTGTGTGTGTGTGTGTGTTTGTGTATCTTTAGGAGGGAATATACAGAATACGCTCAGTTTCCTCATAATTGAGAGATTTTAGCCACGAAGAAAGGATCCTTTTGCATTTGTACTTTGGAAGGTGGTAAATGGAATTTATTTTATTTGCCTTATTGTACAGAAAACCCCCCAGAAAGCCAAAAAATTTGCCGGAGAAAGTTGTGGACCATCGGTTTTCAGAGTTTTGGGCTACTCTGTGCTTCAGTCTTTTATTACATGGCGTAGGGTCATAGTGAAGTGAGGAGTGTTGCCTGAGAATTGCATGTATTATGAAAAGTTGACGTACTGTGAGTACATCAGCTAGGGCGTAGAGATCACTAGTGGGAAAAAGAAATGGAAGAAAGTGGCCCACCTTCAAGACTGCTCTCTGAACTCTTTCCACCTTTATCATGGCGGTTTTACACGCGCTACCCCACACTGACGCAATAACTTAAGATTGGCTGACATAAGGTCTGATAGACTGTGTTAATTAAGGGTTTGTCAGCAATATGTCGTAAGTTTTTAAAGACAAATATTAGCTTACGAACCCTCGAGGAAAGTAAATCTATGTGCTCATTGAATCTTAGGGTACTATCAACTATAACAACAAGGTATTTGATGCTAGATGCCCTAGATAGATGTTTGCATGTACATGGGTGGTTGAGTGAGCACGAGTGAGCAATGAATTGACTGTCACCGTGGCGCAGTGGTTAAGGTGGTCGCCTCGCCACTACATCGCCGTGCTGGGTGACGTGGATTCGATTCCCACACGAGACAAATATTTGTGTGAATCATAGATATTTGTTTCTAGTCTGGGTGTACTTTGTGTCCGTTAGTTTCATGTTTGTAAAGCTCCCCGCGACACAGGGCTTGTTCCCTAGTGCGGGCGTTGTCTTTTAAAAAAAAAAAAAAACAAACGATGACGTGATTCTCGAGAGTTCTGGGTGGTATGGATTTTATTGCGAATGGTATGTATTTTGTTTTGTCGACATTGAGTGTCAAACCATTGTCTCTTAGCCACACAGATACCGCGTTGAAACCCTTTTGAGCAAAATGGAAGGCGTCGTCCCAGGAGTCTCCATGGAAGATCAGCGCGGTATCGTCGGGAAAGCTTACAATTTTGCCGTTCTGTAGCTTGAGGTCGCAAAGGTCATTGATGAAGGCAAGAAAAAGGCTCGGACCGATCACGCTGCCCTGTGGGACGCCCACAGGGCAGCGTGATCGGTCCGAGCCAATAATATTCTACCACATTCACACAGCGCCATCTAGTCCCTAAGTAAGCAATTATATTTGCTTGTGTTATGGGTACTAAACAACTGATATACCTACTACTTGAATACATTTTTTTTTTAAATACATACATAATTATAATAGATAAATTACACCCAGACACAGAACAAACCTTTATGCTCATTACACAAAGATTTGTCCAGAGTGGGGATCGAATCCACGACCTCCAGCTTAGCAGTCAGGTTCACTAACCACAATATGAATTATTAGTTGCTATTAAAATATGATCTTAAAAAAACCATGGCTTGTGTTTAAATTGCGTGTGTTTACATTATTTTTAATAAAAAA
Organism: Laspeyria flexula; assembly: GCA_905147015.1. Lineage (NCBI taxonomy): Eukaryota > Metazoa > Arthropoda > Insecta > Lepidoptera > Erebidae > Laspeyria > Laspeyria flexula. Next base: position 3,430,464 of record LR989974.1, read on the forward strand.
AAAGAAATATTATAAGTATATATTTTTTATTTTTTACAATTTCAATGTTGTATACTACGAGTATTTACTACTTAGATTTTTTTTTAATCAAATAAATGTAATACAATTATTACATCTACTTCTACTTAAAACCTAGACGCACATTCATTACACTGCAGGCTATAACATAGTAACATAGTAGGTATCGTATTTTCACAAATTAAAACGAAAACATTAAGCACAACTCGTAATATGAAATAAATAAATATACTTAACGTATTACAATATATTATGGAAATTAACATCTTAATTTAATCAGCACTTTCATTTTCACACAAAATAATATAAAACTGCGATCAACGTTAACATTATTTGTATTAATTAATCGTTTATATATCATACTTGTTAACTTTTGCTCCAAAAATACTTACATCTTTGTTAAAATTGTACTGGATACGTAGCTACATGCGTGGAGTTCGGTTCATTACCCTTTAAGTCACGAATCAGTTAAGTCACTCCAAATTTATCAATGAATTTCTATAATACTTTCTGTCTTAATTTTTTTCAATATTTATTGTTTTTTTTTCAATATTGGAGGTATTATTACACAGCACCATTTGCAAATCATACAAATATAATTTGTTCCGTCTCTCATTACAAGGATATCCAAGAATTTTGTATATATAAACACCTTGGAAACGATTTAACAAAATAATTAAAATAGTAAATTTTAGTTTTGGAGCGGTTGGGAGCAAAATCTTGGAGCGGGGTGGAATAAGCACTTATTACAGTATCATTTAAAACCTAAAATTAATCTACCTATAGTTTACTTCCTAAACTTAAACTTAATAAAAAACAATACTGAATTCACAGAATGCAGTTTGTACAATACAAATATGGTAAAAGACCAGTAGAATAAGATTATTTGTAACTTTTCATAACATTGCTCAAAAATTACCTTAATTTATATTTTAACTAAACATTTAAACGCGTTTCTTTTCTTTCTTCAATTAAGTATATTCAATATTAATTTATAGTCACTATCAATGCATTTTAACTTGCTATCTCTTGGCATGATTATTATCTCACCGATGATCATTACAGATGTCCACAAAAGCGTGATCTTCTGTAATCTAATCACCCATCACGATCAGAAGAGATAAACAATATTCAAAAGTGTGGATCACAGTTCTTTACTATGATCGGTTAAAATCGGTTTTCTATTAGAAAACTTGGTACGTTCTTTGCGGATAAAATAATAAACACATTAATACTACATTCCTCAACGAATATAACAAAGAAAACAGTCAAAAAAACTAACTAAGTAATCAACAAAAAAATACTGGACCGATATGTCTCTGTTTAAATTAAAACTCGTATTCTGAGACGTATATAAAAAGTTTTGCGACAGCTGTACCACCGAAGTGTTCGTCAGTGTAGACTTCCATAGCCATCTCTAGTTCTATGCTCTGTGGTCCCTCAAGAGGTCGCACCAGAGACATCAGTCCTTCAAAGTTGGTCTTCTGTGTTAGCCTGTAAGTTTTACATTTTATTAAAAATTATTGCATTTTAAGGCCGCCATTTCGCTAAATTTATGCAATAACAATGTATAAACCAACAAATAATTTCGATATCTTGAATTTAAAAGCATTTATTCAAAAATTAAATCATGCTTGCTTAATTTTAAAATTAAGCAAAAAATTCGTTGTTTAATTTTTCAAACAAACAACACATAATCTACTCCATATATAAAGACAAAAACTATTCCCATGTTAAAAATGTGACTTTAAAAATAATGAATTACTATAGAAACAAGCTTTATGGAGATGGCTTAAGGTTTAATATTTAAATACTCACAAGAAGTCGTTAATATCAGCCTTCTTCTTTATACTTGGTGGAGCATTTACATTGACCAGCCGAAGCTCAAATCTCATCTTGGCGTTAGACCATGCTGGACCTTTCATTGTGAACAGTTTTAACTGGAAACCAAAAAAATACTTTAGTTAGGTGCCTTAGGTGCCCGACGAACAGATCATGACATCATATCAGACATATTACGTGCACTGTCCACAAAGATCTTCCCAAGAAGAATTATTACTTTTGTCTATACTATTATTATAAAGCTGAAGAGTTTGTTTGTTTGGTGGGTTTAACGCTAGAATCTCAGGAACTACAGGTCCGATTTGAAAAATTCTTTTAGTGTTGGACAGTCTATTTATCACGAAAGGTTTATAGGCTATATAATATTATGAACTGAGCAGTGGTCAAATAAAGAATGACGGGGGTGAAGCCCCGCGCGACTTCTAGTAATGAAATAAAGTTTGTTATTGTGAGCACTTACCTCGGCATTGGGTATGTATAAATTGGAAACAAACGTGATGAAGTTGTATGATATGGTTGTGGGCTGACGCGTACAGTTCCAGTCTCCTGGCTGACACACCGGGTCCGTCTTCGAGCAACGACTGGAACATTGGAATTATAATTATCTACATTATTCAGAACAAAATAAAACATCAATCATAACATAACGGTTGACATATTTTAATAAGTAGATGAACTTATTATTATAGAAATTTACAAGAAAATTACAACTTAAACCAAACTAAGAAATAAAATATTTGAGAAAAAAATTAAATATAAAAATCGTAATAAAAAGATAAGATTAATGTTGACATTGAATAAAAACAGCAAAATAGAAAATATATTTTTAACCTATACCAAATAAACAAAAGTGAAAAAAATAATTCGATATTCAAAATTGCAGTAATTATACTTAGTTAACTTGTTAGGTAACAAATTATTTTATTCTAAACAGAATAGAAGAATTAAATAAAAGAATTTGCTATCTAACAAGTTATTCGTGAATTAACTTAGAATAATACAATAAATTCAAGAGTGTTATTGACTGTAACTAATGTATGTGTATTAAGTTAAGAAAATTACACAGAAAAAGTTAGCAAGTTTTCATCATTGTTAATCTTATAAGAGTCACAGTGATGGATGTGTGGGGGGGGGATTGACCCAAAGAGAGTGAGTGAGCACTAACTGTTTGTTCAGTAGCTTGTAGCCGACTGGGCAGCTGATGCGGTGACACCTGAAGCTGCCACGCGTGTTCACACACACATCGTTTGACGTCATAGATACGATGCTCTTGGCGCACGGTGCCTCACCAGTTTCGCATTCGTCGATGTCTGGAGACGAAAAGAATTTGTGAAAAAATTATACAGGGTGTATACTACGATACGACATTAAAAAATTGGTGAAAATAAAAAAGCCACTTGGAAATGTCTTTCTTGTAAGGTCGCGCCAGCGTGTCCTATCCAACTTCCTGTGATAGAAAATGCAAGCAGTTCAGCCCAAGATGGATTTGAATGTATTCGTGATGAATTACGAAAGCTAACAGATCAACTGGCATCTTTACCTATTCTAGTCGCTAACGTGAAGGTAATTCAGGCAGATATATCTGAACTTAAGGCCATGAAGTCCGAAATGTTGGAGCTCAGACAATCGTTGTCATTCGTACATACATCAGTCGATGAGATCACAGATAAGTTGGCTGACGTTAAACAACAAATTGACGCCATGAAGAAACTAAGGAGCAATTTACCCGTTTTGAGCAGCGTTTAGAAAAAGTTGAAATGTCTATTTGTGAAAATGAACAGAGGTCAAGACTAAATAACATTGAGATAAAAGGTGTCCCCGTATCCCCCACAGAAAATTTATATACCATAGCCATCAAAATTGGTACACTAATTAACTGTGATATCATAAAAGATAACATTAACTACATCGCCAGAGTTCCTCAGCGTAATAATAAAGAAACTAAAAACATAATAATGTGTTTACATAATCGATATTTAAGGGACAACTTCATAGCTGCGGCAAAGAAATGCAAGCTGACTACTTCCGACGTCGGTCTCGGCGGGAACACAAGAATTTTTGTCAATGACCATTTGACGCTAAATAACAAGATGTTGCTAAATAAAGCTAAAAAATAGCCCTTGAAAAAGGCTATTCTTTTATCTGGATAAAAAACTGCATAATTCTTGTGAAGAAAAATGCAACTTCACCAACACATGTCATCAAAACAAAAAAAAAATCTACACATTATTTAAAGTCGAAAAATTTAAGAATATAAAACTATGTAATACTACATTATTTTTCATCATGACGTTTTCGACATGACGACGACAAAAGTGCGGAACAGAGAGATAAGAGATAAGATAATATGAAAGAGTCAGAGATATTTAAATGAAATGAATGACGTAATGACAACACACGATCAACGTAAATACCTACAGGTTGTTTAAAACTATGAACAACTGTGAAATAAAGAAAGTATTGCGTCTAAACTATTGCAAATTTCTGTTTAATTTTTTTGGTATAGCCTTCTAACATCATATGCTACACGTGGTTTCATTTAATGTCGTACCGTCGTATACACCCTGTAAATCTAAATAAGCATTACGGACTAATTTTATTATCAAGCTCTTCCAAAATCGCTTTTAAATATTTATAAATGTAATAGTCACTATCATAAAATTTTCAAACATCTGACAAAGACAAAATCGATTAAGGCAAATGTTGACATTCAATGTAGGCAACAGTTAAAGTATCATCCACATAACAAGGGCTTATAATGTAGTATCGCCAGTTACCGAAGTAATTATTATTAAAGTTTGGGCTTGAGGCAGACCTTGGTCTTGAAATTTATTAAGACGCCCAGAAGGCTTCCAACTTCACTTAACAACTACCAAATTAAGTGATAACCAGGACCAACTTTGTCTAAAATTGCCATTACGCGCCTTCCGTAGCAGCAAATTGCTACAAACTGTTACCTATCTGGGGACAGATCTTGCCGAACGTATCTTAAACTGTGTGACGTAACCAATGAGGGTTTCATAGCGTTATGGTATAGAAGTAATAATCTCACCAATACAGCTCCTCTTGTCCTCGGAGAGTTTGTACCCCTTGGGGCAAGCGCAGCGGTAACTGCCGGGCTCATTTAGGCACCTCCCCAGGCACGGCACCTTCGACTTGAACTCTATGCACTCGTCGATGTCAACACATGTACTGTGGCAACAAATAATAGACTGTACAATAACATTACCAATGCTAATATTATAAAGAAAATCCCCCTTATTACAAAATACGGACTAAGCATTAAACCAGGTTTAAATTGACAACTTTGACACTAAAACAATGGCTTATTTCAATTTAAACCTGGTTTAATACTTAGTCCATATTTTGTAATAAGGGGGTTAGTTTGTTTACTTCAAATAACATGACACAACAACTTACACAGCAGTATAGTAGCAAACAAAGACTCACGGGATTGAAGCTCTAGGCAACAGCTATCATATTATATTAGTGCGAAACAATAAAAAAAAGTCCGTGTAGTGACGGATTAAGAATACGTAATGTCACCCGATATAATAAAACACAGCTTAATGCCTTTTTCCTCCAAGGTCTCGGTTAGAGGGATACCCCCATTTTTAGTCAAATCCACGACCCTGATCTTCCGTGTACTAGATCTCTTCCTACTGAACTACACAGAGGCCGTACAATGAATTCCGTCAGCAAGTTAGTCGGAGTCGATATAGAAAAGAAAAAACATTTATTTGGTACAGACACACACACAAGAGGAAAGCATATAACGTATAACAAAAGGTAGGACATAACAGTAAAATCTTGAAACGGAAACAGAAATATGTATGTATTTTTAATATACTAAAAAAAACGTAAAAGATAAGTAGATTAAAAAAAAATATATTAATTAAATTAATTACCTCCCTTGTGCCCTATCGCACCAAAAGGGTGTCCAGCTCAGCTAGGTTGATGAAACCTAGCGCTGGTTTTCTGCTGGAACCCAGACAAGACATACGGATGTCAAGCAAAGCACAATGTGTTTATGTGTAGTGTGGGTGTAGTGTACCGATTATGAGTGTGGTGAAGGATAAAATCATAAATAAAATAAGATTAAAATGAAATCGCTGTGAAACGTTTGAACGTGACAGCGAACATTTTGACAGCGATAGTGATTCCGGCTAATCGATGTCGAAATTCACAGTAGGGTCTCTGAAAATCGAATTTGACAATAGTTGTTAAGTTTCTGACTTCACAGTGACGTGTGCTACTTACCTATTGTCAGCCATGAGTCTATATCCTCTATGGCAGCTGCAGCGATAGCCTCCCCAGACGTTGTTACATCTGTGTTGACACAACGAGCCGGGCCGGGCCATCATGCACTCGTCTACGTCTACGCACACCTGTGTAACAGTTTATTATTATTATATTGTTATGTGAAAGGCAAAACTTTGTACACCTTTTTAAGAAAATTACGTGGGTTTTGTGGCCAAAAGTGCAGACATTTTTTTTTTTAATACTTATAATAAAAATAAACATAATGGACGACGAAAACTACACCAAATAGGCACTATTTCAAATGCCGAGCACAAGTGTCCGGTGCTTAGTACCTACAGTCTGACACAGCTTTCTGTGCAGTAAAGAGGGCGTTACTGTGCTTCAAATGCTGTCAAATATGACATTATAATAATAGGACAACATTTAGTTCCAATCTATTCCACTGAACAGTTATTCGTAACAGACTATGACGTTAGGTACAGTAGAGTTTTTCCAAGGATAACTTTTTTCTTTGGATTGACAAAGCTCTTTACACTCGTGCTGTCACTGATGCTTCATGATTTGATTTTGGATCGGTAGAAAAAATAAGAAGCTTTTGAAGAGAATAGAACTCTGCAGAAGAGAACAGTTGAGTGTAGTTTTAAGGTGGGTAAGTGGCCCTTCAGATTATAAAAGATTATTTTTATTACCGGTCTAGTTTGTCGATAGAATATAATACTTTAAAAATACAAACAAATAAAATGTTAAATTAAATAAACATCTTTAAATTAATAGTATCGAAACCACCAACATCCCCAATCGTGAAATCGTGAACCCTCGTCGTTACAGTACCTTATCATTGACAGGCGCAGATCTGAAGCCGACGTGACATTGACACCTGTACGAGCCGATTGTGTTAACGCAGTCTGCGTTCGGAGAGCACACCGGCTGTAACTAACGAATGTAAAATATTAACATCTGCGTAGACAAAAACAAATAATATATCAACGAGCCCGTGTAGTGACGGATTAAGAATACATAATGTCATTACTCCATTTCAACCCGTAGTTTAAGCCATAGAACCTTAAGCAGACAAAAGCAATGCGAGAAAAGGAAAATTCGAAACAAAATCCTATACCAATCCGCTTGGCCAACGTGGTATAGAAGGCGAAATTCCCTCCACTATCTTTGAAGGAGAATCGTGCCCAGCAGTGGGACGTTTATGGGTTGAAATGATGAATGACGAGAGAGAGACACATCCTCAGCTAAAACCGAGCCACCTGCCTGAGGAAGCACCTCAGTCCTACAGAAGACTACAGCCTGTGGTCCTGCTGGTGAGAAGTTGTTTCTAGAATTGATTGGGGAGGAAGGAGTTTTAAAGATCGGCAACATGATGGCCGATCGGGCAAAAAAGTTCTCGAGGCCCCCACCAGATGGACCGACGACCTAGTAAAGGTTGCGGGTGGCTGTTGGATGCGGGCGGCACAAAATCGCTCGCTGTGGCGCAAATTAGGTGAGGCCTATGTTCAACAGTGGACGTCATTGAGCTGATTACGATGATGATAAATATATGTATGTTTATCAATTCTAAATCATATAACACAAGCTAATATAAGCTTAAAATGGCGAAAAATAACCTAAATATTAATAATAAACTAAGACATGATGCGTAAGGTACGAGTTCTCTTGCGAACATACCAAGTTACCAGCCGCAGCACATTCATCGACATCCTCGCACTCATGGTCACCAATCAGCCGATGTCCCGCAGGGCAGTTACACGAGTATCCACCTGGTAGATTTGCACATATCTGCTGGGGACCACACTTCGCTTCACCGGTCTGGCATTCGTTAACGTCTGTAAGTAAAAGTTTATATTCATCCTTAATATTAATTTAATTTTTTTTTATTTGACTCCATCGTTATATCATACAATAGTTGGTAAATCATAGTTGCACTACAATAGTGCAGTTATATATTAGATTTTTAAATCTTAAGCTAGAAATAGATATTCACATATGCATTTGAAAAAGCATCCTAATAGGTAATAAACCAGTGTTTAAGCAAACTTTTGGGCAAGAACTTATTATGCTATAAATAAGTTAAAACTAAATCATGTTACTGTGCAAATGATCTTCATTGTGTAAAGCGTTTGTTTATGTGTGTGCGCGCGCGCGTGTGTTTATGTGTGTGTGTTAATAATTGATAATTTCGAACTACTTTTACTGACATAATAATATGTATAATTTTGAATATGAACAACAAATGATCATGAAAGTCAAACACTTAAAAAAAATTGTCAGCAATCATAATATATTTATCGTTACCTATACAAGTATTTTCTTCGCCTAGCCTGTAGCCAGATGGACATCTGAACACAGAGCCTCGATCCTCGACACGCGTGATCTCCGGGTCGTATCTAGTCTCCGCTTGTGAGGGAACCTGGACCTTCGGTGGCAGGGTTGGATATACTGAAACAATATCTTATAGTAAGTAACAGCCTATGACACTGGCGATTTGCAAGTGAGGTGAGTCCACAGCGAGCTTACTGCGAAACCATGCCTAATATAAACAAGGTTGGATACATAGGCAGGTAAGAAGGATATACACCTCAAATACTCGTAGCATTGTGGTTCTGAGATATTCGTTACGATCATCGAGGTTAAGCAACACTCAGCAAGGTCAGTCCATGATGGGTGACCGTTTGTGGCAATTTCATTCTCGAGCGTCTCCGTGCTTGGGAATGCACGTAAAGCCGTTGGTCCCGTTTACCACTAAATGTGGTAGTTGTTAAGTCAAGTTGGAAGCCTTCTGGGCGACTTGATAAATTCTAACACTAGGGTCTGCCTCACACCACACGATAAGAAGAAGGCTCAAATATAAGAATCTAACAAATTTATTTTGTATTCGCTCCATGTGACACTATAATATTTAGTCTCATGTGGGAACCAGATGACTCCATTACATTCTAATTCGATTCTCACCAAAGTGTGAGTGAATAAAACAATAATTACCGTAATATTTGTGAAACCACGAACAGTCAAATGAAATGAAATCTCGTTTATTCATCTACGTTACAAAGTACCTAACACTTATGAAAGTCACAAGTTAAGAATGTAACAGGTTATCCGAAAAGTATTGTCAGCAAATTTGCCTAAGAGCAGTTCGCAAAATTTCTGTAGGCTTTCTAAACTCACCAGGTTCATTCCCATATCCAGGAGGGATATGATGTCCATAGTGGCTGTTGGGCACACACCGATGCCTGACGTCATCGAGTCGCCAGTTGGGGGGACACTCACACTTGTATCCTCCCTCCGTGTTAGTGCAGATCTCCACGGCTGCACAGTTCGCCTGTCCGTTCTTACATTCATCTATGTCTGTGAGAAATATATTTCAGATTTAAACCCGAATCCATTCTGTGAATTATATTGCACTTGACCCGAAATCCTAACCCTGGTCGCGGGTTATGTTAGGAACTACATATTTTTTTGCGAACATAACCCTGTTCAATATTTTGATTACTATTAAATTACTTTTAAACTCTGATTTGACACATAGGTAGGTACTTTTTATTCCAAGAAACAGGACAGAGTACAACCTATATAAGTATATTTCAATTTGGGTTATGATTACAAAAGATACAACGGGTCAAGTTAGAAGAGGGTTACGTTCGAAACAAATACCTATAATATCTTTTTCGAGTTCCCTTACCTCCCGTAGCTTGCGACAGGGTTACGATTTCGAATCAGGTTGGAATAATCCAATTCTTTAGATAACTAAATTGTAAGAAAAATAAAAATAATTATTCTACAGAAGTTTCAAGGCCTACCTTCACATTTCAATGTCTTGGGATTATAGAGAAAGCCGGCGTCGCACAAGTTGCGAGGCCGGAATGGTCGTTGAGTGATGTGATCCACTGGATAGCCCCAGAAAGATTTGCCTACAGCAAGATATACATAAGTAAAGAAAATCACATGACATTATTATGGAGTCAACACATCACCAAACACCCACCGTACAAATAAATAACACTGAAGCGTCGATATACAAAAATTTCCCATAAATGTCTGCATGTAATGGCGAGGGCTTCAAGAAAGCAGAGGTTGTAATTATCAAAGCGCACGTATGTCATACGACGTTTTATAACATATTTGCGAGGAAATAAATAAAACTCGGACTTTCTTATCACTTGTTAAAGCAGTTAGAAAAAAACAATACAGCGAAAAGAAAAAGCGCGCGGGATAATTTTGACTTGTCACAAATTAGCGGTGCGCGCGCGTCAGCGCTTTTTTTTAAGGCAAAGGCAAAAAACAACTAGTACCTATTACTAATAAAATTATAATATATAAAATTTTATAAATACTATATAAATAATAATATACTATATAAAATTTTTAATATCAATTGAAGTCCATAAAAAATCTAATAAAGAGAAAAATTTAAAAAAAAATGATCACCGAAAGTAAAAAAAAAAATTGTCTGATATTACAATAAACAGGTACTCACTATTAGTCAGTAATGGTGGCAGAGCTGTTGTGGTAGTGGTAGTCGAAGATGACGTGGTAATGACGTCACAAGCCTTCGTGACCATGTCTCGTCTGAAACCGGTGGCGCAGTTGCACGTGTAACCTCCCATCGTGTTCTTGCATACCTCCGTCAGACCAGAGCAGCTGTGGCGGTTTGTCACACACTCATCGATGTCTGTAATGTGAAAGAAGACCTGGTTTATAGCAAGGTGTGTTTTGGCCTGTACTGATGCGCAAGCGCAAACGCAAGCGTGTGCAGGGCTCGATTTTGTCGTTTTTTTTAAAAGCTAATAACTTCAAATAAAAACAACTTCAGTCAGCGCTAGATATTTTAAAAACCTATACATACATATAGATCACGCCTCTTTACCAACAGAGGGTAGGCAGAGACCATTTCCTTCCACTTGCTACGATTCTGACATACATCTTTGGCTTCTTCAAAATGCATTAGTCTTTTCATGCACTCGCCGGTTGAGAACAAAAACCTATCTTTTGGTATATTAAAATATTTTTGGTATATTTAAAATTGTTATTAAATAACGATCAGTGCTATGTTTTGATTTTTTTTATCGAATAAATACTTATCTTGTAATTACGTTTCTGCTTTAGTCAACGTTAGAGCATAATGTTCAAATTACTGTGTTTTTTGTTTTACGTTATGTCTACATATCTAAGAAATAAATAGCTTCAAAAATCTTAAAATTACGGTAATTTATACTATGGTTTCTTAGAGCTCGGGTTCGGTATGGTCGGAAAAAACTATTATTATGATCTACAAATATATTTATTTCGTAGTTTGGGTGTGTTTTTATGTATAATAGAAGCTATAATATAAAATAATAAATATATAGCTTAGTTTAGGCAAGATGGCGTTGTGTCGAAATATCCTTTATCATCATCATCAATAACCCATTAAGTCCCACTGCTGGGCTCGGGTCTCCTCTCCTCTAACTAGAGATAATGATGTCGATATCCCTTATACTAAATTATATATTTAAATAAACGTATTAAAGTTTGTTCAATAATTTTTTTACACATAACTTAAAAATTATACACAACTAACCTATTTAAAAAAAAAGAACCAGATACTCTATTTACAGGAAATTCCTATAAATAGAATATCTGATTGAGATCAACGTACCCAAAAGGCTAGCCACATTACCGCGTTAGATGGCAAGACTAATGCGTTGCCCCAGGTAGAGGCCACCCTTTGGGTCATGTGATACCTCAGAAACACGCTCACAAACACGATAAAATTTGTGAGCGTTTCGTTCCCAAGGTCGAAGAGTTTCAACTCCATAAGGCTCAAAGATGTAAGTCTCACCAAGACGCTTGAGGAGAATTAAGAATAAACGTATAAGTAGTATTCGGTAAATCCATAAATATTTGGACAACATTAGAAAATATTAAACTACCTATTATCTTAACCTTGCTTAGCTACGGTATTAAATTAATCAAACATTCAATTGGTACTCACCAGAACATGATCCATACTCATCAGGTTCAAACCCAAACGGACAATCAACATGCTTTTTAATTCCAGTCCATTTGTTTTTTAGGACATTCTTAGTGTCAACAAAAACCATTTCGTCTTCATTTCTTGTACCAACTATTATGTCTGTCCTCTCTCCGACGCTTACGTTCACTACTCGCGGTGGTGTTGGAATTGGTCTTTCTGAAACCGTTCTGTATGTAGTCTCTGGGTGGCTTTCTGTCTCTGTAGGAATAGATTTATTGGGTTCTTCTTGGCTATACCTAGGAGTAGGTCTCATCGGTTCATTAGGCAATTCTTCTGGAGGAATTTCAAGAGGTATGGTCGTTGGTATCAGGTTAGGAGGTTTTATTTCTGGTAGTTGTGGTAGTGGTGGTTGGAATGGCACCCATTCAGTAGGTTCTGCTGATTTCACAGTAGGTAAAGGTTGTGGTTCTGGTCTTGGTTGTGGGTAAGTTGAAGTTGGATATGGTTCCGTTGGTCTTGGAGTCTCTGTTGGTCTCGGTTGAGGCACAGTTGGTTGTGGTTGAGGCACCGTTGGGCTCGGGTGAGGCACAGTTTGTCTCGATTGAGGCACAGTTGGTTGCTGTTGAGACACTGTTGGGTTCGGGTAAGGCACAATTGGTTGCAGTTGAGTGTCTATTAATCGCGTTTGAGCCTCTGTTGGGCTTGGTTGAGGCTCTATCGGTATCAGGTGATGCTCACTGGCTGGTAATTCTGATGTTTTAGGTATCACTACAACTGGCTGTGATGCGTCCGTATTCTTCGTATCACTGTAGTAAACATCTCGGAATGTTGGTGGCTCCACGTAGTTATCTTCAGGTTTTCTATTGATGTCAGGTGACGATGGCAATTCCTTGGTAGTTGTAGGTTCAGCAGATGTAAGAGTAGTTGACAATGTTATGTTGGAAGAAATTTTTGGTGTCTCGTTACTTTCACTGTTGTTAGTTTCCTCACTGTAAATTATAAAGCTGAATAAGTCAACTGTATTGGACTTGAGTTCAAGACAAAAAAATAAGTCATTTGTAATAATAATTTATATCTGTTAGATAGTCTATCAGACACTTATCAGATGGCTGATAGCCTATCTCAATTCTAAAACTAATGAGATAGATTTTGACAAACTTTTCAAATAAAACCTATCACTCAATTTTCAGATAATATATCAGACACATGACAACCAGTGAAAAAACAGGACAGAAGACTACAGACAGATTTACTGGAATAGAAAAATGCTTACTCAGAATCATAGTACTCGTATTCATAATCAGGCTGGGGCGTGGTAGTGGAGCTTGTTGAAGAGCGTCTTCGCACACACCGGAAGGATCCTCTGATGTTGAAGCAAGTGTAATCGGCGCCACAGTTGTGTGTGCCCAGCGCACACTCATCGATATCTAGCGAATTTATCATAAAGTCAGTTATTAAATTATTACAGTTATTCGTTTGGAGTCGAAACACTTGGGCCGTGGGGTTCAAGTGCTCGCGCTCTTTTTAAAGAGCTATCCAAGCGTTTCCCGTGACCAGCAGGCTGGATATTTTTTTGCACAAAGAATAAGCATTGCCATACAACGTGGCAATGCTGCCAGCCAGCTGGGCACTTTTCCGGTAGACAGTGGCAGCGATGCGGAAGTATTTTATGACGCCATTTTTTAATTATTTCACCACTTTTTAATTTTTTTGTTTTTTTTTGTGTTAGGTTGTAAATATTGTTTATTTTTCTTTTTAATTTAAGTTAGTTGATAACCTTAGTTTAATATAGTTTATATCGTTGTAATTAATGCTAATTGTAGAATGAAATAAATTAAATAAAGTTATTAAATTATATACATACATACATAGCATCATGCCTTTTTCCCCGAAAGGGTAGGCAGAGGTGTTTTACACCCACATTTTGCCAGTTATGTTTCGTCCCATGAAATAGGTTGCGAGCCTATTGTTATCTACCGGGAATATTTGTTTACCTCTATATAACTCCGGGAAAATTTCAATGCTGGAATTTCATGATAGAAAAGACAAATACCGTTTTCATTTTCACTGTTATTACATTATTTTATTTATTTTATTCTAATGCCTGGTTCACATTATTCCAGTCCAGTATTCCAGTCCAGCGCTGGAATGCCACTGGAATAATGTGAATCTGCACTGGAATGTACCCATTCCAGTGCAATATTATTAGTATAATATTATTATTACATAGACCACATACTAGCATTGGTCAATTTCTGTTTTGTTTGTTCTCTCTGTCCACTAGTGTCTACTAATTTTAATCCCTTGTTCTCTCTTCTTCTTGTTTTCTTTAGTCTGTTTGGCTTTTATTTTGAGGTTATTAGTTTAATTACGTGTTATGTGTGTTATTAGTTTAGTTTACTGGTGGCGGGAATTTTAATTTTAATTTTCACTTTAAACTGTTCATGTCTATTCAAGATAAATAAAATGTTTTTCTTTCTTTTCTTTCTTTCTATTCTAAATCTGTCACTGCATAGCAATATAAGGAGAATAATAACAGAAAAAGGTTAGTTACCTTCACATTTCCCAGTGGAATGTTGCAGCACATAGCCGGTGCCACAGGAGGCTATCCTGACACAGAGGTAGGAGCCTACTGTATTATCACAGCGTTGAAGTTGCGGAATGCACTCATGCTGGCCCGTCGCGCATTCATTCAAATCTGGAGACAGACATATTTGTATAGGCTTTTAATTCAATGGTGTGGTGTGGTGTTATACAACATATATTAGTCAGTGATAACTTAGCTTTATAATGTCAGAGAATTTTTGAAATCGGTCCAGTTGTTTTAATTTTATTCGTTACGTACAAAAATACTGACTGGCCTGTTGGTCTAGTGGTTAGTGACCCTGACTGCTAAGCCGGAGGTCGTGGGTTCGATCCCCACCCAGGACAAATCTTTGTGTGATGAGCATAAAGGTTTGTCCTGTGTCTGGGTGTAATTTATCTATATGTATGTATTTACAAAAAAAAATGTATTTAAGTAGTATAATATATCAGTTGTTTAGTACCCATAATACAAGCAAATATAATTGCTTACTTTGGGGCTAGATGGCGCTGTGTGAATGTGGTAGAATATTATTATTATTATACAAATCTTTTCTCTTTATAATATAGTAGTCGGGTAAAAAAACTTTATATGTTTAAAGAAATTAGCCTCAGTAAAATATATGGAGGAGTTAACACCCACCTTAAATAAGAGAGCCAATTTCGACAATAGATTAGATATGAGGCTAAACATATATTTCAGTTTCTTACCAATACAGGCTCCGGTGGTTATATCGAGCTCATAACCAAGCTTGCAGTGACAGTCGTAACTACCATTGGTATTCAAGCAGTTCTGGTACATATCGCACAAGTGTGTCCCCTCCGCACACTCGTCAATATCTGTAGGTAAACGGGAACATCGGCATTAGTGACATCATGATTATTGCTGTTACGAGATGTGATTTTGTGAGACGCGACGCCATAGTAATTGTAGAACTACGCTGCTGAACTCCATGCAACGCCGCACTGCATTGCGTTTGGTAGCAATTAAATGAAATCTCGTTTATTTATCTAGGTTACAAAATAACTCTTATGAAAGTCACAAGTTAAGAATGTAACATGTTATCCAAAAATAAAAGTGTTAGCAAATTTGACTGCGACTAGTTCGCTGATGGGCGGGAGCGACGATGAACAGTTCTTATATAGGAAGCATCATCATCATCATCATCATCAGCAACCCATTAAGTCCCACTGCTCGGCTCGATTTATATAGTAGGTATCGACTATTTGTTATCTAGTCTCGCCGCTTCGTGTAAAACCAATTATATTTGCTCATCTCTTGATCATCTCTTGAATTATTCTCAATGCTGCTTGTGTATCAATGTCAATGGCTTTACCACCCCCTTTCGCGTTAGGTACATCTGACTGATCGCCGACTTAGCCCAGCGTGGCGACAACTGGATTCCCTTGAGGTGACTATTATTTTTATATTAAGGACTGGGATTGGAAATTATAGTTCTACGAGTAATAAAGTGTATAGTTTTTAATATATATTATTTCCACTAAACGACCTTTAAAAGTTAGATAAAGAACGCTTGGTTATATATTTTTTAATTTACCTTCGCAGTAAAGACTGTTGTTATTCTTTCGCATTCCATCTGGGCAGGCTGAGGTACTTCTGAAATAAAAGAACATATTTTTTTTATAAACCTTATAAATCATGAATAGCCAACTAGTGGCCAACCTGGCATGTGCTCGCGACCCACGGATTTAACTTTTAATATATCCGTTGGTTGCCGTTGGTTGCAGGCGGCACAGGACCGTTCGCAGTGGCGTAAATTAGGTGAGGCCTATGTTCAGCAGTGGACGTCTTTGGGCTGATATGATGATGATGATAATGATATCCGTTGTTGAGTCACGAAATAAAAACCGTCGAACTGGGTGCGGAAGGCGGAGGACCAGATGTTATGGCGCGTGTTAGGAGAGGTCTATGTCTAGCAGTGGACTGCAATAGGCTGAGATGATGATGATGAGTAATTGATTATGGCCCGATTAAGAATTCACAAAATAAATGATGTGGATACCTGCTCCACATCTGGACTTTTCTGTTTGTCCCTTTCTGTCATTTAGAAACGTCATTCCCTAGAGTGAGAACGAGAGCGGGAGTGCGACCTCACGCAGTGAAATCGATATTCTAGAATTCTAGATAATGACAGTTCTTATTGCGGCACCCAGAGACATCAATTAGCAGTAATCTGTCTTTAACACATTTTTTTAATTTAATAATCGTCTTTAAGTGTATCGACTTAAGTACTACACGGGTTTTTTTTTTTAAATACAACGCCCGCACTAGGGAACTAACCCTGTGTCGCGGGGAGCTTTACAAACATGCAACTAACGGACACAAAGTACACCCAGACTAGAAACAAATATCTATGAATCACACAAATATTTGTCTCGTGTGGGAATCGAACCCACGTCACCCAGCACGGCGATGTAGTGGCGAGGCGACCACCTTAACCACTGCCACGGTGACAGTCAGGTTTTACTTAATAAACTTTAAAGTTAAGTAACGTCTCTAAGTACGGTAGTAGGTAAGTGACAGAAAAGGATAATGAGTCTTTACAACCCATAAATGTCCCACTGCTGGGCACGGCAAAACATTTTGCAGACTATACTGTGTAAATAGATTTACATAATATAATATATAATTACTTATATATATATATATTTTTTTTTTACCACATTAACACAGCGCCATCTAGTCCCAAAGTAAGCAATTATATTTGCTTGTGTTATGAGTACTAAACAACTGATATACTACTTAAATACTTTTTTTTTTGTAAATACATACATATTATAGATAAATTACACCCAGACACAGAACAAACCTTTATGCTCATCACACAAAGATTTGTCCTGGGTGGGGATCGAACCCACGACCTCCGGCTTAGCAGTCAGGGTCACTAACCACTAGACCAACAGGCCAGTCTCATAATGAGTCATTACAACCCATAAATATCCCACTGCTGGGCACGGCAAAACATTTTGCAGACTATACTGTGTAAATGGATTTACATATAATAAATAATTATATATAATGTATATGTAATGCTTGGGATAGTGATTAAATGGAGCAAAATATCAAACTTACCTGGTCGGGTCCTCTTTAGGCTTGCAATCATACTGTCCGAGTTGGTTCACGCAAATCTGGTCCGGCCGACAAATTTCCTCATTGTCCTCGCATTCATTGATATCTGACAATATATAAATTCGTCTTTAGATATTAAGAGTGAGGCAATAGTACGTGGAATCGTGAAAACCATTAACTAAGGATTCAACTTGTACAAACTGGATAAATGCAACCTTTAACCACCACAAAATGTTGGACCACAATAAGATTTCTTAAAAGCACGTGAATTTAGTTTCTTAAATCAGTACCTTCACACTTTTTCGTGGTGATAGCTATCTTGAAGCCCGGCGGACAGTGGTGCGAGACCTTATCCTGACAGTAGAAAGACTTATGTGTGTTGATACAGAACTGTGACAGCAGGTTGCAGTCGTGCTTCTGAGTTGCGCACTCGTCCACGTCTGAAAATAACACATTTATATCAACCAACGATTCACTGTACCAAAAAAAGTTAAAACTTTCACCTAGTAAGGGTTTCACCACATCTAGTCGCATCTAACGGCAATTTCCTATGTTTCGCTTCATCATTAGCAACCCATTAAATCTCACTGCTGGGCTCGAGTCTCCTCTCCTCTAACTAGAGAGCTGAAAGGGTTTAGGCCATAATCTACTCACGTTGGCCTAGTGCGGGTTGGTGGATCAGACATACTCATAGAATTTCTTCTAGGCTATGTAGATTTCCACACGATCTTTTCCTTCACCGTTAGCAGATGGTAAGTCACGTGACTAGTATATATAAATTCCACAAAGTGGAATCAACATTGCAGCCGGTCGGGATCAAACTCGGACCGTGTGATTTGCACGCCGCCGCCGGTCCCTTATCCATTCAGCCACCATCGCTAATTCGCTATTTATATGTTTCGCTTTAGGCCAACTTAAAGATTGAATGAATTTCCTAAGGTTTTACCAAGGGATTACAGGGCCCCAAACTTGCTAATTTACGAATGTATATATATGAATCGTAACTTCATCTCAATAGCAGTTTTACACGGATATATAGATTAACAGTATACTTTACCTTCACATTCTCCATGTAGTCCAATCTGGAACCCTGGGGGACACCTGTCCTCGACTACGGAGGTTGTATGAGCACCAACGTATGAAGGATCGCCTGGTATCCCTCCACATTTGTACCCTCCAATCGTGTTCTCGCAGTTGGACAATGGACACGGCGGGTTCGGCATCAAGCACTCGTTTATATCTGCTCAAATATACATAGTCAGAATAGTTGATACAGAATGGTGTTATTTTATTTCTAAAAAGGATTTAAAGAACCTTATAAATGAAAGTTTCTTACTCAGAGATGTTACTTAACGTTAAAGTTTATTTAGTAAAAACGTGTAATACTTAAGTCTATTCCTCTAAAGACAATTATTCAATGAAAAATTGTGTTAATGACAGATTACTGTAGTAAGTGTCTCATCAACCGTCTCTCATCAACCGTCTCTCATCAACCGTCTCTCATCAACCGTCTCTCATCTACCGTCTCTCATCAACCGTCTCTCATCAACCGTCTCTCATCAACCGTCTCTCATCTACCGTCTCTAATCAACCGTCTCTCATCAACCGTCTCTCATCTACCGTCTCTAATCAACCGTCTCTCATCAACCGTCTCTCATCAACCGTTTCTCATCAACCGTCTCTCATCAACCGTCTCTCATCAACCGTCTCTTATCTACCGTCTCTCATCAACCGTCTCTCATCTACCGTCTCTCATCAACCGTCTCTCAGCAACCGTCTCTCATCAACCGTCTCTCATCAACCATCTCTCATCAACCGTCTCTCATCTACCGTCTCTCATCAACCGTCTCTCAGCAACCGTCTCTCATCAACCGTCTCTCATCAACCGTCTCTCATCAACCGTCTCTCATCTACCGTCTCTCATCAACCGTCTCTCAGCAACCGTCTCTCATCAACCGTCTCTCATCAACCGTCTCTCATCAACCATCTCTCATCAACCGTCTCTCATCTACCGTCTCTCATCAATCGTCTCTCAGCAACCGTCTCTCATCAACCGTCTCTCATCAACCGTCTCTCATCAACCGTCTCTCATCAACCGTCTCTCATCAACCGTCTCTCATCAACCGTCTCTCATCAACCGTTTCTCAGCAACCGTCTCTCATCAACCGTCTCTCATCAACCGTCTCTCATCAACCGTCTCTCATCAACCGTCTCTCATCAACCGTTTCTCATCAACCGTCTCTCATCAACCGTCTCTCATCAACCGTCTCTCATCAACCGTCTCTCATCAACCGTCTCTCATCAACCGTCTCTCATCTACCGTATCTCATCAACCGTCTCTCATCAACCGTCTCTCATCAACCGTCTCTCATCAACCGTCTCTCATCAACCGTCTCTCATCAACCGTCTCTCATCAACCGTCTCTCATCAACCGTCTCTCATCAACCGTCTCTCATCAACCGTCTCTCATGAACCTTCTCTCATCAACCGTCTCTCATCAACCGTCTCTCAGCAACCGTCTCTCATCAACCGTCTCTCATCAACCGTCTCTCATCAACCGTCTCTCATCAACCGTCTCTCATCAACCGTCTCTCATCAACCGTCTCTCATCAACAGTCTCTCATCAACAGTCTCTCATCAACCGTCTCTCAGCAGTGAGAGTGAGAGTGTAAATTGCACTTCACTTCATAAAATAAAACAAGTCCGCCGTCTTGTATGTACGCGACAAACTGAAAACTTTCGAACGAATTTATTCTAAAATGGTATTTAGGTATTTAAAAAAATATGGTGTAGTATTAGTCGTACTTACCATCACAAAAATTGTTTTTAGAGTTTCTAATAAAGCCATGTGGACAGGGGCGGGCATTATTATGTTCCTTTTTACCCGGAATGCACCGATACGAACCCTGGATGTTGTGACACGTGGTGCCTGCTAGACAGACTGGTACATCTAGCTGACATTCGTCTGTGTCTGAAAAAAATAACGACCAGTTTCAACATAAAAAACCTCTTACTCTGCATATTAGTCGTTATAAAAAAAGTGACACTGTGACTTTGGGATAAAAAAAATATTTTTTAATTCCTTCTATCTTGTGACATACCTTGCCAAGCGATGGTGGCTGAAAGAATAAGCGCCCGGCGCGGCGTGCTAAACACGGGGTCTGAGTTCGATCCCGACCAGCAATACCAATGTGAATTTCACTTTTTGGAATTTATATGTACTAGTCATGTGACTTACCATCAATTAACGGTGAAGGAAAACATCGTGAGGAAACCCCCAAACCCTAGAAGAAATTCTAAGGGTATGTCTGATCCACCAACTCACACTAGGCCAGCGAGTGTGGATTATGGCCTTAACCCTCTAACCCTCTCAGCTTTCTAGATACAGGAGAGAGGAGATCCCAGTCCAACAGTGGGATATTAAACGGTTGCTGATGATGTGACATACCTTGACAAGATTTGCCATCAGGCATGAGCTCGTAGCCTCGTCGGCAGGAGCACTTGACCTCGACTCCATTATCGTTACACTTGTGCTGGCAGTGGTTCCGTGGCTTGCATCTGTTCTTGGTCACCTGCCATCAGAAATAAATTAAATATAGCGCAGTTTTCCATTCGCGGTAGGTAATTCGAGACTAAGGGGCGTCAGGGAAGGCAATGAGGGAAAAATACCTGATATTAAAATATTCAGATGGATTTTAAAATTTTACTACATGCATAATTATTAGTGAAACCATTTTATTTTAGTTGTATGAGGTATTATGAAACTTAAACTCAATTATCAATCATCATCATTTCAACCCACCAACGTCCCACTGTTGAGGAGGCTGCATGGGTCTGCTTATGAGAATGTGGAGGGAATTCAACCTGCTATGGTATAGTAGGTCGAACTCCCTCCACATTGGCCAGTAAGTTTTATTTCGGATTTTCCTTTTCTCCCAGGAAACTTGTGTGCTTAAGAATAATAACAATACCAGGAGAAAAAACGGTGGTTTTTGGTACCGTTTCATACCGGGAAGCACACTCCCGGGTTAATCACAAGCCGGCAATATGGAGCAATTGACTTAGTAAACCAATCACAGCTGTCAAATGACTGAATGTTCGATTGTGTTAGGGATCGGGGCCCTATACACCCGTTTGGTGCCAAAGCGAAGTGTTTTGGCTTAAGGCAGTTTTACTTTTTTTTTTATATGTGGTCGTGTCTGTATATTTTGTATTACTGTTTGCACCAAATTAATGTTTCTTTCTTTCTTTCATTCATTCCCGGTGCTGGTGCTATGTTACCTCTCGACAGTTCCTGCCGTCAGGCATGAGCATGAAGCCAGGGTTGCACTCGCAGCGATATGAGCCAGGCACGGGGATGCAGTGGTGAGCGCACAGCTCGTTAGGAGCGTACTCTTCACACGTCGACCGCAACGCTGATATTTACAAAATATACAGGGTGTATACGACGACACAACATTAAATGAAACCACGTGTAGCATGTGATGTTAAAGGCTTTATCAAAAAAATTAAACAGAAATTTGCAATAGTTTAGACGTAAATATACTTTCTTTATGTCACAGTTTTTCACAGTTTTAAACAACCTGTAGGTATTTACGTTGATCGTTTGTTGTCATTACGTCATTCAATTCATTTAAATATCCCTGACTCTTTCATAATTATTATCTTATCTCTTACTCTGTTCCGCACTTTTGTCGTCGTCATGTCGAAAACGTCATGATAGAAAAATAATGTGTAGTTTTATATTCTTAAATTTTTCGACTAAATAATGTGTAGCTTTTTTTTGTAATATTTTTTATTAGAATATGTTTATAAGGGTTAACACTAGCTGCCTTATCATTTAATGTCGTATCGTCGTATACACTCTGTATAAAACTTATATCTGTTACAGTCAAACTCTTAACCAGTCAAAAGTAGGTTTGACTGGCTATAATCAGTCAAAACTCTTAAAAAGGAGAGGTTGGTACTAAACGAGTTTTCAAAACTGGTTGTGTTAGAAGAGACGATGCACTGAGGGGTATGTATAGTGGGTATTCCATTTCCAACCGGTAAGTCGGTCCCACGGGGGGGTATGCGTTAAAGTATTCCCCTCTTAAAAAAAAAAGTTTATCCTAAATAGTTACTTTCGATTTTTACGTTTATACGACGACTTTCATATGAGTTTTGACTGATATAGCCAGACAAAACTACTTTTGACTGGCTAAGAGTTTATTTTTAAAATATAGCTGTGATTAAATAATAAAAATTTGACACTATATTGCGACTTTGCCGTTTATATGAACCTATGGGTTCGATTGTCGTATAAACCATTTTGGCCAAATTGAGTTATGTAGGTACATAATTTTGTTCAGAATTTGAATTTGATTTGATTGAAAATTCTATCGATATTTGTATTTGAAATGCCCAAATTCGCAAAAAAAGTGTTTATACGACCCAAAAAATGTTAGTCATCATGTCTCAAAAAAGATAAATTGAATGATCGAATGTTTATTTTTTTAAGTTTTGTTAAGATGTAATGAACAAAATTTTTATCAACCCAGGGCGTAAGATTTGCATTAATTTTATTGGGGTATAAAAAACATAAATTGACTTTTTTCATGATGTAAATCCCAACTAACTTTTAAACTAAAGAAGATAGATACATTTTGATGATTTAGCCTTCTTCATTCTCAAATTCTAAGAATCTTTGCTCTTGGTAATTTTTATGTATCTTCTGAAATAAAAAAGTTATGATTTTTTCTCGTGAAAAATAGGGTTTTGGTTTATACAACAAATAAACCCAAAAGTATCGATGTATAAACACTCATAATGAAAAATTATTTACTAAATGCTGCGTTGGATATTAGCTATTAGTGGCGAGGCAACCACAATCACCACAGTTACAGCCAAAATTTCAATTATAAACGTAGATTCTCCGCTATCTTATTTAAAGCAAACGTTATTAGATAACTATATTGATTTAGTACATAATGCTGTATATATAAGTCATATAGGGTACTTACAAGGTATCGTGACATTTTCATCACTAGTGCTTCTTTCGGTACTGGTCTCCTTCCAATAATATTTGGTTGCTTTCTGTAATTGAATAAAATATGTTAGAAAAATAACTTTTAACTGAATTCACACAAACACGCAAAGGTGAAAATTTATGAGTGTGTTTTTGTATTTGTAACTCCTGCACGCTCAAACTTCTCTACCAATTTTGATAAAATTTGGTATGAGTGTAGCTTACACCATTGATTTATACATAGGCTATTATATTTCTAACGAGTCTAAAGCGTCTTGGGATAAAAAAAATTAGAAGGCTTTCGCTTCGCTCTCGCCTCAGTCTTCGTAGTTATATAGAGGTAGGCAGTGGTGTTTCACACGCACATTTTTATCATTGCCTAATGATCTGTGTTTTCGTGTAAAATCCCTAGAAATTTCACAAAAAAATGTATGGTACCCATATTGGTTCCGTCACTAAATAGTAAGCCACATGCAATTACAATAACATAATACATTTTTCAACGGCATGTTGTACATTAAGTTGAACATAGTTTTGACGTACTGTACAGTGATGTAATGTGGAATAGGTATACTATAGATAGAGTGTTTCAGCGTCATAAGAGCTAGGTACGTATCGGAATATTCCAGAAGGATTGCATTGTCAAACACATCCAAATATTTTCATACTATAAATTTGCAAAAGTGTATAATAAATGTATGTATTTTATTTAAGAAAGTTTTTGCACAAAGTTTTTTTGTTTGTATAAAGGCGGACTTAATGCCAAAGGCATTCTCTACCAGTCTATGCAGATGCAGAGAGAAAATAGATTGGTGCATTCAGTCATTTTATGTTATTAAACTTCTAATACCTTGAGTAAACTAAACTTTGATTGGCCTGCTGGTCTAGTGGTTAGTGACCCTGACTGCTTAGCCAGAGGTCGTGGGTTCGATCCCCACCCAGGACATATCTTTGTGTGATGAGCATAAAGGTTTGTTCTGTGTCTGGGTGTAATTTATCTATAATATGTATGTATTTACAAAAAAAAAAAATTAAGTAGTATATCAGTAGTTTAGTACCCATAACACAAGCAAATCTAATTGCTTACTTTGGGACTAGATGGCGCTGTGTGAATGTGGTAGAATATTATTATTATTAAACATTTAACAATTAATTTAAAAAATAGGAAGAAAACTCTACAAATGTTTGTAATGAATTAAAATTATTAATTTGAAATTTAGAATAGCTTTTGATGTCCGTGTAGTGACGGATTAAGAATATGTAATGTCACTACCCCATCTCAACCCGTGGATTCCGTAAAAGGCGACTAAGTATTTTATACCTTATGCAGATAAGAGCACTACGAGAAAAGGAAAATTAGAAACAATTTTTTTTTTTTTTTACTTGGGGAAATGCCTGACGGATACCCCTCGGTCTTGGGGAAAGAACCGAGGGGTTATGTGGGGCTCGCACCCACTAAAACCTCAAGGTGTTCCTCTCGTCGCGCTCTGCTGTGGTCACGAGAGCGCAGGAACATTCGTCCGCGACCACAGTGACAATTAGAAACAAACTCTATACCAACCCTGCTGCGCGACCAAGCCAATTCAACAAAACCTTGTTCAAATAACAAGCTCAATACATTTCTATTACTTATATGAGACGAAGCATGTCCGTGTTGAATTTCATGACGTACTCTGTACCAAGGTACCTATTGTACAATCAGCGTTTAAAGTAGTTTGTCAAATACATAACATAACATAGCATCACGTGTTTTTCCCCGAAGAGGTAGGCAGAGGTGTTTCACACGCACATTTCGCCAGCTATGTTTGGTCCCATGAAATAGGGGGCGAGCCTATTGTCATCAACTGGGAATATTTGTTTACCAAAATCTTAATACTGGAATTTCATGATAGAAAAACCCAATACTATTTTCACACGACCCGGGAATCGAAACCGGGACCTCTTGCACAGCAGTCGTACACTCTTCCCGCTGCGCCACCGAGGCAGTTCGTCAAATACTAATTTTTAAAAGCAATCATCATTTCATAAACGTCCCACTGCTGGGCACTGTCTCCTCCAAAAAACGTAGAGGGAATTTAGCCTACGATTCCACACTGGGCAGACACCCAGATAGGTTATAGGGTTTGTTTCGAATCTTCCTTTTCTCGAAGTGCTCTTGTCTGCACAAGGTTGAGATAGGGTAATGACACTATGTATTAGTAATTCATCACTGCACAGATATACCGAGGGTTATAATGAAATTTGTAATTACCATACAGCACTTGACGAACGCGTCATGCGCCAACATTTCATCGGCATTCTGACCCAAGTCAGTTGCCTTACAAGCCGGTGGTCCTTTTACCTTCCCAGCCACCGCTCCCATCGTACACTTATCGCAGCAACTCTAAAACATAATGCATTATTATTAGAACACTAGAATTTGCAAGGGGTTTCGCTCCCTTCGTTCTTTATTTGGCTACTGCTCAGCTTTTATTAGCCGTAGCGTGATGTTATTGCCTATCACCTTCCTCGATAAATGGGCTATCCAACACTAAAAGAATTTTTCAAATCGGACCTGTAGTTCTTGAGATCCTAGCGTTCAAAAAAACGAACTTTACAGCTTTATAATAATAGTATTAAATAGTATAGAATAAGCAATTCAGCGAATTCTGCATCTCATTGGAGGAGAACGCTCGTTGTGCTTATTCAAAAGTTATTTTTTTTATGATTACCAACATCCACTTTTAATCCTCTTAAAAACTTTGTCTAGATCATAGTAATCAGACATAAAATACATCATTAGCAAGCTAATAATGTCCTACTGCTGGAGTCGGGTCTCTTCTTCACTATCTAGAGAGCTAAGAGGGTTTAGGCCATAATCCACACACCCTGGAACACAAGTCACAAACGATACAACATCCAGGTAATAATAATTCAAACCCAAGACCAAAAAAAAATAGTAAAAAGATATACCAATACCAACTCTGCTGAGCTCCATAGACGGAACGTATTCAAGTATGTGTTAATACAAACACGGAAGATGTTGCGCCGCACGTTTGTCGCGAACAAACAGTATTATCACTAAGCTCTTGCAATGATAACAGATCCCCAATTACCTACTTAACGTGTTTATTTTATAATTAACGCGTTTCTTCCTAATGCGACGAGGATGTCTTGAAATAGGGTTTCCACCTGTACTATATTATTATAGTATCGTGCTATATTTCAGTCCATTGTAATACAATATATGTTATAAAAAAATAATATTGTACGAATAATACTATATTTTTATCAGTAATTCAGTTTTCGCATTTTTAACTAACTGTGACGGGAACACACCCGCTATGCAGCATTTGGAATTTCAGAACGAAACGCATTCAATTGCTTAGATTCCAATCATTATTTTAAAAATAATAAGAGTTTGTTAACCAAAGCTAAGACTAACAATAAATAATGTAAAAATAAATACCTAATAATTTTGACTGGCCTGTTGGTCTAGTGGTTAGTGACCCTGACGGTTAAGCCGGAGGTCGTGGGTTCGATCCCCACCCAGGACAAATCTTTGTGTGATGAGCATAAAGGTTTGTTCTGTGTCTGGGTTCCCAGTAGTACTATACTTTTTGCAATGTTTTGTAAAAATACTACTTTACCTTCAAAAAAAGGTGGCGACCCTACTTGGAGAAGTCAAATTATTCCAAAGAATTATACATTTTTATGTTGCGGTGTCTGTTATTAAAATACAAGCAAACTAAATCCAGGCCAGACTATTTCAACTTTTTTTTATATTGCAATCATCTGTATAGTAGCGAAATCTAAATATTATATACAATACTTAAGTGTTTGTTTATTTAGTTGAACGGATTAATCTTAAAAACTACTAGTCCGATTTGAAAAAATATTTTAGCGTTGGATAGCCTATTTACCGAGAAAGGCTAAAGGTTACATAAAAACAATAAGACGTCTTAAATTAAAATAGTGTAGACAGTTTTTTTTGTAACATTATTATAAAGTGGTCTTGTATTGTATGACACATTACTAATTCTTAGTACCAAAATCGATATAAGTACTAATTTTTCATTCATTCATCAGTAAACCATTAAGTCCCTCTGCTGGACTCGGGTCTCCGTCTCCTCTACTCTAACTGGGGAGCTGAGAGGGTTTTGGCCATAATCCACTCACGCTGGCCTAGTGCGGGTTGGTGGATCAGACATACTCATAGAATTTCTTCTAGGGTATGTGGGTTTCCTCACGATGTTTTCCTTCACCGTTAGCAGATGGTAAGTCACTTGACTAGTACATATAAATTCCACAAAGAATAATAATAGTATTAATTAATTAGCTCACCTGTTTGACGCCTGCTTTGGGGCTACATTTGTTGGCACTCATGGAGTCGTCGATACCGATGTCGCATTCATTCGATTTTCTGTAATCATGACAATAAGACATCAAGGTTGGACCACGTTTTCTTTTTACAAGCTTTTTATTAACTTGCAATGTACGTATGTAACTTTAAAATTTTGCAAATCCTTTTTTGACCACTTGTAGGTTATATAATATCTGATTGAGCTGTAATTTTGGCATACACCTTTAGTTACGGTGAACTATAAAAGGTGCCGACTATTCAAAAGTCAAAATTCTAATAATTTCAATATGGCCGCCGTTCCAAAATGGCGGATTGCCTTTTTTGTTCGATCCATGGATCCAATGGGATAGTAAACCTGCATAACAGATGTCATTTAATATCAGTGCCTTAAGCTTTTAAAATTTATTTAGATTTTAAATTTTGTAAAGATCTATTTTTATATATGGCTCTTAAATTGTTTACCTGTTAGTTCACGTTTTTGTTTATTCAAAGATTATCCTTAAAAAATATTTTATTTATAATTTTTTTTATAAATATTTGGGACATATTTTACAGTGCCCTCTAGCCTAAAGGAAGCTAATAGGTATAAGCTTGTTTATATATTTCTAAATACATTATTATTATACATTGAAAAGTGTAGGGTGAACAACCCAACAAGATGGACCGACAACCTGGTAGGTAAAGGAGGTCGTTGGAAGCAGGTGGCACAAAATCACTCGCTGTGGCGAGGTTAGATGAGGCCTATGTCCAGCAGTGGACGTCATTGGGCTGATATGATGATACATAGAAAACACCTAAACTCCGGAACAAATATTTGCAGATCAAAATATATTTATTGTTCCGACCCAGGGATCAAACATCGAACCTGAGACCTCAGTAGTCATATCTGTATACCGTGTCAGTAACCGCTGCGCCACCGAGAAAATTGACAGTTTATACCGCTATCTGTCACTATTGGCCACACATTGTTTCACCGCCTTCAAAATAAGTGTCTAATAAACTACCTGGGACAATGATATTGTATGTTAAAAAAGGTGTAGATAGGTTATAAGCGCTCGAAAAGTGGCACACTAAAAATAGTCTTATTAGCAAACTTCATCTCAATGTCCCGTTGAGGGCGAAGGTATTTTGACATTGCATTATTACGATATCTATGTGTGCGTTTGTGTGCCATTTCCAAAGATCGAACGCTATGTAGGTAACCTATCTACACCTTTTTTAACATACAATATCATTGACCTGAGACTTTTTTGACAAATTTTATGTGAAAAATATGTCAAAAATCTGTCAAGTAAGTTATATTAGGTATATTTTCTACAAGCCGTGTAAAAGTTAAATAAGTATTAATGTTGAATTTTAAATATTAATGTATTAGTTCACAAATTTTTTATGTTCTACTTTTATGAAAAGCTGACTACAAACGTAAGGTAAAGTTATTTTTTGCAAGATTTAAAATGTATTTATCTAATTCTTTGCATTATCTCTTCTCAAAAATCTACCTAGTAGTAGTAGGTAGAAGTAGTCACTAATAGGTCCAAAACGAGAGATTATTAACGTGTATGTAATCACGGCAGCTAGTCAACCATATATGTAATTGAACATCAATTTAGTACCTAATAATAATTAAATTTATACTCTACATGGGATAACATAAAGTTATTTATTCATTATCATCGCTGACCACAATTTTCCTTTTAAATTAGGACAAAACACTTCAAGGTTTGTTGTAAATACCAACTAACCTACTAAAGTACGTATCCTTGTACGTACCTATTGTACGTGATAAAGTAACTAGTTCCACTAAACAATGTTGTACACACAATAATTTCCAAGAATATTATTTTAAGCCTTAATACATATTAATAAGAAATGTAACTAAAAACATAAGTAAAGTAGTAGGTAAAGTGTTGAAAAATAAATTTAGTGATACATGCTTGCATTATTGTAAACTTTCAAAACTAAGTCATAGATCAATTATCTAAACTAATAATGTAAAGAGGAAATATTTGTATTTTGTATGTAAAGAGAAACAATATTGAGTTGTTGTGTGTTGTTATGTTTAAATTTTAAAAGGTATTTAGTTAGTAAGAGAGCCTCTTTCGCCAACAAACTGCTTGTGTAGTTTGGCAATTTTGAAATTTTTTTAAAAAAATTATGTAAATGAATAAATATATATAAAAAAAAAAAAAAGTTTTGCTTGCCTGTGGTACTGGCATTTTCCTAGTACCAGTACCATCTTACTTATCTTCATCATCATCATCATCAGCCCACATTCACCATAATATCACATATCACATATTCACATATTATATTTTATAGCACATTAATTAATTTGATATGTACCAATTAAATTTTTTTGATTATCTTTTTGAAATTGTACGCAAGTTAATTTTGTCAATATATTACACAATTTATTTAAATTGTAAGTCATCATCCTCATATCAACATTGTTCATCAACATCATTACGAGTACAACCCATAAACGTCCCACTGCTGGGGACGGGTCTCCTCCAAAGAATGTGAAGGGAATCCAGCCTACCATACCACGCTGGCCAGACGGGCCGGTATAGGGTTTGTTTCGATTTTTTTTTTTCGCAGTGCTCCTATCTGTATAAGGTACTCCCTTAGTCGCCTTGTACGACACCCACGGGCTGAGATAGGGTAGTGACATTATGTATTCTTAATCCGTCACTACACGAATGTTGTTCTCTCCTTAGTCCTGTAGAATCAAGGAACTTCCAGATTTTCTGAGCAGAAAGAGACTGTACCTCATCAGGTTGCACCTGGTGCTGTCCTAAATGCTTCTTTTGTGCATGAGTGGGTAGATATATCATACATATACTAATAAGTCACAATTAATAGATCAAAAATATGATACTTATGAACGTCATACATAGCCAAAAAAAGGTGTCGGCAAATTTGCCTAAAGCCAGTTCACTGAAAAGGTTGAGCTCTGAGAAGAACTTGGCAAGAAACTCAGGCCTTCATAGTAGGTTGTTACAATTTCAATTGGTTACAGTTTGAAATAGCGCAGAATGGTACAGAACCAAAACACTATACTAAAATAAATTCAATAAAATTTGGATATTTAAAGAAAGAAAAGTATGATAATATCAAATGGAAAAGCCCATTACAATTTTCACCCGACCCCGACCCGGGAATCGAACCAGGGACCTCTTGCACAGCAGTCGTATACACTTCCCGCTGCGCCACCGAGGCAGTTCAGATAAAAGGGTAAAGGCAATAAATCATCAAACGATATATTTATATTTATCATTTTGATCTTAGACCGTGCGCTGTGCATGCTCTGATTCTGGTATGAGTTATAAATTAAAATACATATAACAATGGCAAAACATATTCAAAACATGTTTATTTATTTTGAACATAAACGTAACTCGATTACGAAAACTCACCTTTATTTATAATAGAATTCGCTATTTATTTACGTTTGCGCTGTGCTGCCTTGCAAAATGATTCGATATTCATTTAACATCAAGTTTTGGTACTTTGGGAAGTTAAATGAAATTTTATTAATCAAAAATTAACCGAACAAGAAGTGCGTGTCAGGCCATGCACGGCGCGCAATGTAGGCTTTCAAAGCGTTTCCTCTTATACCGTAACTATTCAGTTTGAAAAGAAGCAGCTCGTGGTTTACAATGTCAAAAGCTTTTGACATATCTAGGAATATAGATCTAATGGCCTTTTATTCATTAAGATTAACAGTAATTAGTTTCATAAGAGATGCAAGAGCGGTCAATTTGTTTAGTCTAAATCCAAACTGTTCTTCGTTTAGTATTTCATACTTAGTTATAAAAGAGGCTTTTGTAGTTGTACAATAATACGTATCAAGAAGATGTCTTTATGTTTTTTCATACGAGATCGTATGGAGCCTGCCAAACACCGCGAACCCCTCACTTCGAGGCGTCTTTCAACCGTAAGAAGCCAAGCGAATGATGGCGATGATGATGATGATTACCATACTGACTGACCATACATGACAGGCCTGTTGGCCTTGTGGTTAGTGACCCTGACTGCTAAGCTGTAGGTCGTGGGTTCGATTTCCACCCAGAACAAATCTTTGTGTGATGAGCATGATTGTTTGTTCTATCTGGGTGTAATTTATGTATCTACAAAATATAATATTTAAGTAGTATATCAGTTGTTTAGTAACTATCCATCAACACAAGCAAATATCCTTAATTTGGGACTAGATGGCGCTGTGTGGATGTGGTAAAATATTATATTATATATTCTACTTACTGTAAATACTCGGAGCAGCACTGTGTCTTGGCCATCCCGCACATGGTTACCAATTCCTCGGGCACGTCCATCGATAGAGGGACGTTGTTAAGGCACTGTTCCGGCAAGTTCTGTCGCCCGTAAGCCTGTCCTTCCCTGCAGCACTTCTGGATCGTATTCGCCATTTCATCACCCAGGAACGCTGAAAACAACAGGCTATAATTTAGATGAAAATACTTTAAAATCCAACAAGAAAATATTTAACTGTTTAAACTATTTTTAGCTACAAGAACAAGTACAATGCGAAAATGCGTTAGCATATTGCAAAAGTAGACAAATACGAGAAAGATTTTTATCATTTTAGTCATACTTATTACTAAATTCAGACTTAATAGGTTTCGTAATTTTATTTGTGCTAAAAGAAATACAATATGGCAATTTGATATTTAACATCCCACTAAAAACATAAATGTCAAAATAGGAGCCAAGTTCATTATTGAATTTACGTGTGGTTGTCGATTTGGCAGACAAAAGAATTGAGATGTAAATGAATGCCAAGTTCTGTACTATTTAAATTATTTACAGAAAGCAGATAACTTGACTAAGTAACTTTTATGTTATACTGCAAACTAAATTTTAGGAAATAATTACATTGACCAAACAATACCTATAAGAACAGTAACTTTGGTAAAATATAAAGAAGTTAAGTTAATTCGCGATATACGATAACTTGTATGTGTTATCTCACATATACATATAAATATCTAACTACTTTATAGTTATGAAGTTGATTTTCAAAGTGTTTATTAAACGTTCATAATAACAAAATTCTCTTACGATAGGAACAATTCTCCTACGAAAGAGTTTTTGCTATAATAATTTAGAAAAATTCTAATTTATATGGGACGATTGTATAGATTTTTTTTTAATCTACATAGTCTAATTTTATTTCATAGTGTGCATGTCGAAAGTGGCTTTTCATGACGTTCGAGTTAAACTTTCTTTGTGAAATAATTTGTACACCCTGGCTTTTCTTTGTATATCTGACAAATATTTTAATATTATAGGTATTCTGTCCTATGTCGTAAACTTCTGTGTGTACCTACCCTGTAATTATAGATATTATATAAAATATAAATACGTAATAAACAATATAATAACATTTTTTTTCCTAGTCGTGTAATATTACACACGAGACACGACTGCGTGAAGCCAGTTCTTCTTTTTCCTTGAACTCGGCTTGACGCGCTGGCACGTGTCTAGATAATTAAATAGCGACAAATGTGAGAGCACACATCGGTACATAAATCATATCCGTGAACAAAATAGCTCGTAAATGAATTTAATAACAATTTAAACTAGGTACTTTACTACCAGATACAATTTAAACTAGGTTCTTTATACTAGAAGACGAAAACGTTTTCGCGTAAACTACTTCACGTGAACTTGTATTAAAAAGTAAGTATCCG
This sequence comes from Laspeyria flexula, assembly GCA_905147015.1. NCBI lineage: Eukaryota > Metazoa > Arthropoda > Insecta > Lepidoptera > Erebidae > Laspeyria > Laspeyria flexula. The sequence continues at coordinate 3,464,283 of LR989974.1, forward strand.
TAATCATCATCAGCAACCCATTAAGTTCCACTGCTGGGCTCGGGTCTTCTCTCCTCTAACTAGAGAGCTGAGAGGGTTGTGGCCATAATCCACTCACGCTGGTCTAGTGCGGTTTGGCGGATAATAATAATAATAATAATATTCTACCACATTCACACAGCGCCATCTAGTCCCAAAGTAAGCAATTATATTTGCTTGTGTTATGGGTACTAAACAACTGATATACTACTTAAATATATATATTTTTTTGTAAATACTTACATATTATAGATAAATTACACCCAGACACAGAACAAACCTTTATGCTCATCACACAAAGATTTGTCCTGGGTGGGGATCGAACCCACGACCTCCGGCTTAGCAGTCAGGGTCACTAACCACTAGACCAACAGGCCAGTCAACAGGATCAGCCATACTCATAGAATTTCTTCTAGGGTATGTGGGTTTCCTCACGATGTTTTCCTTCACCGTTAGCAGATGATAAGTCACTTGACTAGTACATATAAATTTCACAAAGTGGAATTCACATTGGTACTGCCGGTCGGGATCGAACTCGTGATTTGCACGCCGCGCCGGTCCCTTATCCATTCAGCCACCATCGCTTTATGTATCAAGTTTTCAAGTATCCGTAATGCCTAATGTATTTTACTATGAAAAAAGTTGCAAGTTCCAATGTGTTATTTACATATAAATAGAACTGTAAACGCAATGATTTCGTACCTTTTACACATCTTTCACCTAATTCTAAAAGTGTATTGAAAACATTTAAAATAAATAGCTTTTTGACTGGCCTGTTGGTCTAGTGGTTAGTGACCCTGACTGCTAAGCCGGAGGTCGTGTAGTTCGATCCCCACCCAGGACAAATCTTTGTGTGATGAGCATAAAGGTTTGTTCAGTGTCTGGGTGTAATTTATCTATAATATGTATGTATTTACAAAAAAAAATGTATTTAAGTAGTAATATATCAGTTGTTTAGTACTCATAACACAAGCAAATATAATTGCTTAATTTGGGACTAGATGGCGCTGTGTAAAGTGGTAGAATATTATATTATTATTATGATTATTATATACAGGGTGTATACGACGATACGACATTAAATGAAAAGGCAGCCAGTGTTAACCCTTATAAACATATTCTAATATAAATTATTAAAAAAAAAAAAAAAAAAAAAAAAAAAAAAAAATCTACACATTATTTAAAGTCGAAAAATTTAAGAATATAAAACTACACATTATTTTTCTATCATGACGTTTTCGACATGACGACGACAAAAGTGCGGAACAGAGTAAGAGATAAGATAATATGAAAGAGTCAGAGATAGTTAAATGAATTGAATGACGTAATGACAACATACGATCAACGTAAAAACGTACAGGTTGTTTAAAACTGTGAACAACTGTGACATAAAGAAAGTACATTAATTGCGTCTAAACTATTGCAAATTTCTGTTTAATTTTTTTGGTATAGCCTTCTAACATCACATGCTACACGTGGTTTCATTTAATGTCGTACCGTTGTATACACCCTGTATAAATAGCTCCAATTAAATAATAAAAATCGAAAACCACGAAATATGACACAAAATTGCGACGTCGCCATTCCTCCGTATGAACCATTTGAATGTATCATTTATCTGCTGTTCTTTGGTAGAAATTATTTATTTACTAGCTGTCCTGGCGAACTTCGTACCACCTACTTAATTTATGATTTTATGAAAATATACCTACCTACATACCTACCCTACCTACATAAAAACTAAAAAAAAAAAACCAACATTTAAAAAAAGAATTGGCCGAATTAGTGGTGGCCAGGCGTTGTTGAGTTATCATTTTTATATTATAGATTTATTTAATACTTCATACAAAATATGTACAGGCGGACTTAATGCCATTAGGCAGTCAACCATTTGGGTGATGCAGAGAGAGTTAGTTGAAATAGGTGAATAAAAGTAACGAGGTAATTAAGCAAAAAATAATAGATATATTCTCAATAAATAATTAAAGTTATAATATTTAAAGCTACTTAAATACATAATATAATAATATAAATATATATAAAAATAGGCTCGCCCCCTATTTCACGGGACCAAACATAGCTGGCGAAATGTGGGTGTGAAACACCTCTGCTTAAAAAAGAAAAAGGCGTGATCCTATGTTATGTTATGTTATTAATAATGGGCGAAAATATAATTTTCCTATAATTAACAACAAACAAGTTTTTGTTAAGTTGGAAGCCTTCTGGATGACTTAATAAATAAATTCCAACACCAGGGTCTGCCTCACGCCCACACGATAAGATAAGATAAGATAAGAAGAACAACAAACACACAAACTTTTCAGCTTTATAATATTAGTATCGAATATCGATTAAATGTAATGCCAAATGCCTAGCAAACGTTCTAAAGAAAGGACAAATCAGGAATACCCAAACCGGTGAGAATGCATGAAAAGACTGATGAATGTTGAAGAAGCCAAAGATGTATGTCAGAATCGTAGCAAGTGGAAGGAAATAGTCTCTGCCTAACCGTCTGTTGGGAAAGAGGCGTGATCTATATGTAGCAAACGGCATTAAGAGTGTCCATACAATTTCAAGTTGCACGCAAATTGGTTTTTAAGTCACGCACACAGAGCCGGAACACGCACACTTCTCTAATGCTGTGTGGTATTACTATATAGCGCGTATTAATGAGTTTGATATTTTTATTTTTATTAAAAAACTAGCTGACCTGGTGAACTCTGTTCCGCCTTTAAAGCAATAAATAAGCAGATTTTGGAATTTATTAAGTTAAATTGTTTATTAGAAAATACAAATAAAAAACTAAGTACATTAATCATTTATCTACCTACCTACCCTCTACGTACCTACCTACCCTAACTACCTTACCTACCTACCCTACCTATCTACTCTACCTACCTACCCTACCTACTTACATTACCTACCTACCCTATCTACCACAGTATCCTATGTCCGTCTCCTGGCTCTAAGCTACCTCCCCACCAATTTTCAGCCAAATCGGTACAGCCGTTCTTGAGTTATAAATAGTGTAACTATAACGACTTTCTTTTATATATATAGATTAAAAAATCCAGCCCAATTGCAATCGTGACGTTGACGCGCGCTATCGCTTTAGTCTCATGCTACCTATTTCTCTGGGAAAATACCAGTTACTTATATTGGGTTTTACAGATAAAAAGATAAAATAGACGTAATAATGTTCACAGATGTATTACGACTTAGATAAGTTAAATGAGTACGCAGCCTATATTTGTTGATAAAACAATTATGTCACGACCTACTTTTCGTTTGCCTTATTTAATAAATAAACCTGTATGAATTGAAGTAGAATACTATAAGTAATTCATTTTTGTTTTACTTTAAATCTTATTTTAGTTATTCTAAAGTCCAAATTCACTCTTCACTTTTTAAATACTATCAGACTATCAATCTTAAGGTTTGAAAAAGATTCATCCGTCTCACGTATCTCCTCTCCACAAGGATTATTGTAGGTACTCGCCATAATGTTAATTTGCCACAGAAAAACTTTTAAGTATGTAATCTCGACTAGGGTTACCATATCTCAGGATTTGTCCTGAGATTTCAGGAATTTTCGACTTTTCTCAGGATTGCGGCCGGATTTTGCAAATCTCGTAATATCTCATAAATTTTCAATAAAGCACAGATTACATTTTAAAGATCTCTTTAATTAAAAGTTAAACCAACTAAAATAATCTTTTTTTGGGTAACAATTAAACAGTTAAAATCTATACTTATTTATATAAGTGAAACAAACTAAAAATAATATTCTTTTGGTAACAATTGCAGTTCAAATCAATACTTATTAATCTAAGTAAGTTGCGTGCAAGTTGCAACGCGTAAGCTAGAGCCGCAGTGTATAAAACGATAATAATACGTTTTTGAGAGAAAATTCTCAAACTGTATAAAATCTCAGGACTTTCCATGGAAATCAGGCCTTTTCTCCGGTCTTTTGATTTTTACATCTGGTAACCCTAATCTCGACACACTTTTATTTTATCATTTAAAGATTTTGTAGCATTGTAATCTAGACACACATGTCTTCTACCTACAGTCTGCAGAAAAATCAAACATTAGATATCTATTATTTTTGATCTTAACATCATTTCAACCCACAAATATCTCACTGCTAGGCACGGGTCTTCTCCAAAGAATGTGGAAGAAATTTTGCTTACTATACCACGCTGGACTATTATTGTTATAGAGTTTATTTTGAATTTTCCTTTTCTCGCAGTGCTCTTGTCTGCAAAAGGTTACTCCCTTAGTCGACATGATGTCTCTTTCGACATCCACGGGTTGAGATGGGGAAGTGAGTAAACGGTTTCTATACGGACCACTTCGATTGGACTTGGACTTCAATTACACCTTTTGATTTCCTAATTATACTTTTTACAAAGTATACAAACAGCCCAAATATTATATTAACCTCTGTTTGTGTAAAGACAAACATTCAAGTTTTGTTTTTTATTTTTCAGTCTTTATATTTTGGTATTAAAAATAAAATATTATAAATTAAAACATAAAAATTTAATTAGACAGCATTTTGACTCAGGTTTGTTTTAAAAGATTCCACTTCCAATTCGGGCTGAGTATACATACCTATTTCTGTACTTATGAAAGAGACAAACAGACAGATGAATTTAACATAGCTATCATAATACCCACCTATACTTACATAATACTTAAGAGGGTTTATACAGAGGAATGGCAACATCGCAATTTAGTGTCATATTTCGTGATTTTCGATTTTTATTATTTTACACGGATCAATTTTTTTGAAATATTGTTGCCGTTCCCCTGTGTGAAACCTCTTAAACTCATTCATCAAACTTTATAAACGGAATATATCGACCGTGTGCTAGCGTAACGTGTGGTTTTAATTGTTTATTGATATTGTGCCTTACTGTTATTTAAATAAGGTGTATTTTAGAGAGGAATAGTGGTGGAGAAAATTCAGCGGCCTGCTCGAATTGAGTGCTTTAAGTACCTAAGTGTTACATTTTATAAGGAGATATGATTTATTTATGTTTATACGCAAGACTACTATCCGCTAAAGCTAATGGGTGGAGCCGACTCGTTGTGAAAGATGTGTTAAACGAAAGTTTCCCAGAGTGATTTTTACTGGCTAAGAATAATTATAGTCAGGGACGGACTGTGAGTTTGTGGGGCCCTGGGCTGATACTACTCGGGGGGGCCCTAGGAGGCCTGTCTTAATTATCAATTAACTGCCATTAAAAAAAACCGACTAAGAATGTAGGGTTCCGTAGCCAAAATGGCAAAAACGGAACCCTTATAGTTTCATTATGTCTGTCCATCCGTATGTCACGGGCATTTTACTCGAAAACTACTCGATGTATATCGATGACATTTGGTGTCTTGTGTGGGCCGCTAAGTAATATTGAGATTTTGCTGCGGAACCCTACATTGAGTAAGGTCCGACGATTTTTTTAAATTCACAATGTCTGCTATTGGGGCTGGGGGCTCCTTATATCCGGGGGCCTCGGGCTGCAGCCCCTATAGCCTCTATATAGATCCGCCCATGACTATAGTGCATAATATGTATGTACGTGCGTAGATTATAATAAAGAGCCTTACAGAACTACGTTCTTTTGGTTTAGAATTATTTCAAACAAAAGTAATTTTTTTTTAAGTAAGTAGGTACTTAACTATTTTTTAGCTATCTACGAGCCCAATCTAAGCTAATATAAACTTGTGTTATGGGATCTAAACAACTGGTAAACAAACATATAAGTATTTCGGTAGGTTATGTATACATGCATATTATACATAGAGCAACTCCAAATTCGAAACAAACATACATACTATTTTGTTACGACCCGAGATTCGATCCCGAGATCTCAGAAAACACAACTGTATACACTATAGCTGCGACACTGAGACAGTTAGATTAACTGTTCATTGAAATAGATCTCATCAGCAACCCATTAAGTCCCACTGCTGGGCTCGAAATCTCCTCTCCTCTAACTAGAGAGCTGAGAGGGTTTAGGGCATAATCCACTCACGCTGGCCTAAGTGCGGGTTGGTAGATCAGACATACTCATAAAATTTCTTCTAGGGTATGTAGGTTTCCTCACGATGTTTTCCTTCACCATCAGCAGATGGTAAGTCACTTGACCAGTACATATAAATTCATAAATTTAATCCACATTGGTACTGCCGCCAGTCGGGATCGAACTCGAACCGCGTGATTTGCACGCCGGTTCCTTATCCATTCAGCCACCATCGCACAAAATATATATAAGTATTAACATCATAGACTGGCCTGTTGGTCTAGTGGTTAGTGAACCTGACTGCTAAGCCGGAGGTCGTGGGTTCGATCTCCACCCAGGACAAATCTTTGTGTGATGAACATAAAGGTTTGTTCTGTGTCTGGGTGTAATTTATCTATAATATGTATGTATTTACAAAAAAAAAAAAGTATTTAAGTAGTATATCAGTTGTTTAGTACCCATAACACAAGCAAATATAATTGCTTACTGTGGGACTAGATGGCGCTGTGTGAATGTGGTAGAATATTATTATTATTATATTATTATTAAACCAGGTTTAAGTTGACATAAGCCGTTGTTTTAGTGTCAAAGTTGTCAATTTAAACCTGGAATGCTTAGTCCGTATTTTGTAATACCTATTGGGGAAGGCGTCTTTAAGATCTTTCAGTTTAATAGGTATGCTAACTAAAAATTCCTCCAAACTGTTATCTTAATAATACTAACTACAATTTGAAGGTCCTTCTTGCATAAATAATTAGGGGTTATGTCATTGTGTGATGTCATTATATCTAATAACTGGTACACTAGTACCTAATCCAGCCATAAGTTCGGTTATGTATGAAAATCTTTTCATTTCTCGTGATAAGATTTTTTTGCTTCCTAATGGAGTTTCGACGAATTCTGGCTTTATCAACATTAACAGTCTTTGTATTTCTAATAGCATGCGGTTTACCCGATCTTTTATGGTCTTCGACGAGGTAGTCAAAGTCAAAGTCAAATCTTTTTATTTCATTTTGATCACATACATGATACTTATGAACGTCATACAAAGCCAAAACAAAGAGGTCAGCAAATTTGCCTACGGCCAGTTCACTGACAAGGTTAAGCTCTGAGAAGAATCGGGCAAGAAACTCAGGCCACTCTTTCATTCACTCTTTCTTCAAGTGTTGTTGTGTCTGTTGATAGTACGATATACGAACAAACGGCTGATATCAAGCTTTTGAAGTGTCTGGAATATGACTGACAACTACATACCCACTTTGTGCAAGTCGATCACTGCAATCCAATTTTCATCAACAAACTTCAAACTTCTGAAAAAATTTGTCATATGGCGCGAAATCGAATGAAGTTTTTATAATAATAATCGCGTTCCAAAATCAAAATAATTAAAAAGTTGAAAAGTAGAAAAGAAGTTTTTATTTAACAATATTTATGGCCAGTTCCGTGTAGTGACGGATTAAGAATACATAATATATTGTCAGTATTGTCACTACCCTATTTCAACCCGTGGGTGTTTCAACCGTAAAAGGCGACTAAGGAAGAAACCTTAAATAGACAAGAGCACATTTAAACAAAAATAGTAGGCTAAATTCACTACATAAATCTTTGGACGAGACTTGAGCCCTACAGTGAAACGTTTATAGATTGAAATGATGAAGATGATCATGATAAATTCGTAGTGGATATACCAAGGTCCACGGGGGCGAAGGTCTGGCCAACAATTAGTACAATAATATGGCACGTTTATCAATAAGAGATCACCACCCTTTCACTGATAACAAGCTAAATAATTCCAGAGATATGACTGTTTGAAAAGACGGCTATTTATAGAATACACAAACGCTTTAGTCATCAACGACTTCTCTCACAACTTAAAATAATATAAACAATAAATACTATTATTATAATTATGACCCACTAAGGTACTTGAACTTCACTAGTGCTGACTGAAACGTTAATAGTCATGCGCATTCAAGTATCTCCATTACTAAACTGACTACACAGTTTTATAGGCAATCGATTTGTAAAATTGCAATTAAACACTAGATCGGTTTGCTGCGCAGCAAAAACTAATTCTGTATTGATTTATTTAATACAGAGACGTCCATTAATCACGTGATGTTTTTACCAAGGTTTTAAACCCCTCTCTCCCCCTGGGGATACGCGGTGAGATTTGACCAACCCTTCCTATGCCAAATCACGTGAAATTTTATGTGTAATATTTTCACAATATTATTTTTAAAATACAGATATTTATAATTTAATGCTGGTAAATGAAGCATCGTGAAAATTACCAGACCAACGTTCTTCGGTTTAGTCTAATCAAAAAATTTTTGAGTGATTTTTCTAACTGGGTATTTCCATTTGATTTTTTGAGCATAGTATTTAATAGTGATTTTCTTTATCTCTATTTTCTTATACGATATAAGAATTATTAAATTACCTTACAAAATGATATACTTAATATGATATTAAAATGATGCAACTTTCTACAAAAAAATAAAATGTGATAAACATAAACCTCCTTTTGGCGCACTCGGGTAAAAAGTGTAGTTATAACATATTTGATTCTTTGTTGATTTGCATATTTTACTTATTCTTCAAAAAATCTAGCTAATTTTCAATTACATAACAATCTAATCTCTCTAAAAAATAAAAAAAATAAAAAATAAATCTGCAACCAATTTCGTTACCATTATGTTAGAAAATAACATTCATTTTCTTATTTTATAATTAAATAATATAAAATAGCAAAAAAAAATATCTATGCATTATAATGCAATGCATTCAAAAATTGAAAATAATTTATGAATACCATGTCAAAAAATATTAAGCTTACCATTTAGCTACAAGTCAGGACCGGTTTATATAATAAAGAATCTAATGCTTTTAAAACGAAATAAAAATAAATAAAAAACTAAATCTATGATAGAATTTTTAATAGCCATGAAATTACTTGTATCTAAGCTTTGATTAAAAACGTAGCGCACGCGGTTGGTAAAATTTGTAAATATCTAATAAATTAGTATCCTTCTCATAAATTAAATTGATGAATGTTCTCAAATGATTAAGTAAGTATTCTAGACTTGTATATACTTATTATAAGCATACATATTGTAATACCTTTACATAAATATGTCTTTAATAGAAATATTAAACCAAATATAACGCACAAAACCCTGAAAATAAAACATCTAACGAACTCGAATTGTGTGATGTACAAAATATCATCTTGCACAAAAAAAATAACAATTACTTAAAAATCCTGAATTAAAAATAATTCTTACCATGCGCGTGTGGGCACAAGGTCATAAGACCTAGCATGCACAATGAAATCCACTTCATCATCACAGGATTATCAGACAAACAAAAAAGTTTTGAAATCACTTGTTCAAACTTCCTCACGGCGCCATTTCACAGAATCAACACTTGAGATATAACAAATCGGATATTTTAATACAACAATAATCCATGGATCCTTACGGAGGCGCGCGACGTGAGCGGTGCGCAGGAGTGCGAGCGGCGTGTACGCGTACCACTAACAATCTATTTCGGTCGCGTTCGTACTGCACCCATCTCTGTCTTGACATAGATTATTCTGTATACAGAGGGCCCACTCGGAGTATTATTATAGACTTAGTCAAATCAAGTGACGATCGAATATCCTACTAATATTATAAATTTGAAATGAATGGATTTATGAATGGATGTTTGTTACTCAAAACGCCAGAACAGCTAAAAGGATCTATATTAAATTTGGAAAAATTATAGTCTATTAGCATATTATTATGTCTGATTCCTCAACCCCAGCCTGTGTGGATTATGGCCTATACCCTTTCAGCTCTCTACATAGAGGAGAGGACAATAATGCTGCCGTGCTAAACAAGAACGAAATAATTCCATTGCACAAGTCTAGCAAATACGGTATCTAAGATTAATGATTTTAGACACATTTTTCTCTAAACTTGGACATGCAGTTGAACTGTTCTTCATTAGTATGGCAGAATGCGTAGCCAAAGATGATGATGATTCGTACATAGGCTTCAAACTATTGCCAGCGATATCAAATCCGATCAAGAGGGAACGCGATCTGCAAGGAATTTGAAAGATTCAGAGAAACTATTGTCGTCGCGCTTCGCTGTTACCTGCTGTCTGCAACCGTAGAGTGTGATAGAGACAACTGTAGCTCAGACAGATTATAAGATTAAAAAATTGTCGAGATTGACTATTAATCCGTCATACATACAATGATAAAATTGTTGCACGTACACCCCCACGTATATCATCATTATCTTGGAAATCAAAAAGATTATAAAAACACATATAAAATTTTCACCAGTGCGTGTTTTAGGCAGAAAACTTGAGTCGCATCTGTGCACTGATCTGTGCGGTGTATGCAAAGGGCCCTCCCACCGCAACTTCTTGCGACGGCTGACTAAACGGAATGTCAGGACATGTTCGAATGTCCTATTTCAGTCTACTAATTATTACAACCAAACCAGATTCGTCCAGCGTTCAAGAGTCGCTTCTAGGCCTATGCCTAGTGAGCTATTCTCGCGCTATAGAGATAGAGACGATAACAACTCGATATGGATGTGTTTTCTCAAAGAATATGTCATTTGACTGGCCTGTTGGTCTAGTGGTTAGTGACCCTGACAGCTAAGCCGGAGGTCGTGGGTTCGATCCCCATCCAGGACATATCTTTGTGTGATGAGCTTTATGCTCTGTTCTGTGTCTGGGTATAATTTATTTATAATATGTATTTATTTACAAAAAAAAATGTATTTAAGTAGTATATCAGATGTTCAGTACCCATAGCACAAGCAAATATATTTGCTTACTTTGGGACTAGATGGCGCTGTGTGAATGTGGTAGAATATTATTATTATTATTATATTATTATTATTATCTCTATACTTACAAGTACTTATAGTGCTACAATGCTGTAAGCGCCTGCGATCTTTCCATAGAAACAATACAAACGTTTCTATTATATGTATTATTTTTATTATTATTTTATCTCAATAGAATTAGTATCTCTTTGCCGTGAGATACGATCTCTGATGTTATATCGTATTTGTAAAGTAAGTAAATAAGTAATTTGCATGTACAAATAATGTGTGTGTGCTGTGCACTGTGTGACCATTATCGCAATGATGTTAATAGTATTATATATTTAGGAAAAGTTTTGAAACAGTTGTAAAATCAACTTCTCAATTTGTAAAAACATACAACAAAAGTTACAACACTGAAGGTGCGGTTTCTCACATATATCTTGTTAGATAAGTGTCTGATAAACTATAAACGACTTATGGGACAGATTTGTAGGTATATAAAAATATCAAAAATCTGTCAACAAGTTTCGAATAGATATTAATATGAATTTCAATTAAGTAGCAAAGAAATTATAAATAATGTAATACTTTATTGGATATAGAAAATATTTACGTAATATCTACAATAAAATAAAATTTACAACTAAAACTAAGTACAAAATAAAATACGAAAATACCTTAAATTAAATTAAAATACATGTAATACTTATGCAGGTATTAAATGCCAAAATGGCAACTTGACTTACCACGGTAAGTACTAATATAAAGAAGAAACAGTTAAGATGTGTGCTACTTTCCATCTTCTGTCTATCCAAAAATAAAGTTTAAAATTACCCAGCATCGTTTCTTATCATAAAACCTCTTTTTACCCGACTGTCAGGACGGGTATTGTTTTTCGCGCGTATCTTGTATGTTTGTAAAATTCTTTATTCCCACGTATCTTCCAAACGGCTGGATGGATTTTGACAATTAGGGTATCGTTAGATTCGTCTAGAAAACCCAAGTGTCCTTAGATAGATTTTAAGAATAAAAAGACTTAAACGGCGGGCTTTTGACGCCAAATTGTAAGAAGTTCAATTTTTTTTTTAACCAAACATATCGAATTTGGTATCAAAATAAAGAGAATCAAAAGGAGATTACAAATACATATATACATATGATATGTATTTAAATTTAATCAGATATACATATTACAATAATTTTACGGTATTTTTAGTGCGTTGCTCTCTGTTGATTTTTTGCAGTCGGGTTATTAATTTTTTTTTTTTTTACTTGTTTATGGTGATTGTTTTATTGTTGTTGTAACCATCAATTAATTTTATGTATGCAGCCCTGTTTGGGGAAACGGGAGTATTTTGTGGCAGATGGCACTAAAACCTCTGAGCACCAAAATCTCACTTAGGGGTGTGTTGCCGAATCCGAGAAGAAATCGAAATATGACACAGTGGCTAACATCTGCTCAATCTAAGCCACCCCCCTAAGCCTCCACCTTACAGAAGACTGCAGCCATAATGAGTAGTGGTGTCCAGAGCTGATTGCGGAGAGATTTGCGGGTAGGGACGCGCTTGTCATTGTCCTGATACGGTAACCAGTTACCATCAGGCGGGTCGTACGCGTGTCTGCTACCATCGTGACGTAAAAGAAAACATTTGGTACAATCCAGTGACAGTGACAATCAGAAAACTTGCGCTAAGTACGTGTAACGCTGTTAACAACGAACACTTTTGCTCTTTGCAAATAACACAATTCAGTTACTAATAGTCTATGAAGCGATGGTGGCTGAATGGATAAGGGACTGGCGTGCAAATCACGCGGTCCGAGTTCGATCCCGACCGGCAGTACCAATGTGGATACCACTTTGTTGAATTTATATGTACTAGTCATGTGACTTACCATCTGCTAACGGTGAAGGAAAACATCGTGAGGAAACCCACATACGCCAGAAGAAATTCTATGAGTATGTCTGATCCACTAACCCGCACTAGGCCAGCATGAGTGGATTTTGGCCTAAAACCCTCTCAGCTCTCTAGTTAGAGGCGAGGAGACCCGAGCCCAGCAGTGGGACTTAATGGGTTGCTAATGAAACGTTTGCTCTTTGCAAATAACACAAAATTATTCAGTTACTAATAGTTTAGAACAATATAATTGTCGCAGTTAAAGATAACGAATGTTTAGCTAAATACATCGTCACCGTTCATCGCTTATCGCTGTGGAGACCAATTAGGATTTAGGGTTCCGTTTTATTCATTAACTTAACTTAGAAACTGCTGGATCAATTCACGAATTTTTTATTTTTTATTCTTTGAAAAAAAGTAGAATATGTTAAAATATAAGTACTGTAACTACTGTACAAAGGAAAATTTATTGAAGGCTATACAACATCATGCTATTACCAATAGAAGCTGAGTAGTGCCTAAACAAAGATCCATGGGAGGAAGGCCCACGCAACAGTTAGGAAATACTATGTAATACTAGAAGTCGCGCGGTCGCCGACTTCTTCGCTTCGCCCTCGTCATTCTTTATTTCGCCACTGCTGAACTCCTATTGGCCGTAGCGTGATGTTATATAGCCTTGAACCTTCCTTAATAAATGGGCTATCGAACACAAAAATAATTTTGAAAATCGGTTTTGTAGATCCCGACATTATAATAATAATAATACTCCTAAACTTCCCTTCTTATAATATTGGTATAGACTAAAATTGTTGGTGGTCGATTATAGTAACATTAAGTGCATCAGCATGACTCGAACCTGCAATAGTTCAAAGATCAAAAACATAAATATTAAAAACTAATTAACAATAACCGATGACTCGTCTTCATTGGGACGAAGTTTATTATAAAAGCGGGGAGTAGGTCAGTCGGTGACAATGACAACAGGTTTGTGAGGACGCGGCTGAGTCTGGCCCAAGTTTTTCAATAACCAGTTCTTTGTACCTGTTCTGTTTTCAGTTTTTAAACTTTACTTCCATATTGGGACTTAAACTTGAAGCTGGTTTAATAAAAAAAAAACTCGCTTCGCTTATTGGATAAAGTGGCAGTCCGTTTTATGCAGTTACACGAATGTTTCTAAACGTATATTTTACGTTTAAAAACCATTATTTTTTGGTTATTATAAAGCTTGAAAATCCTATATTATAATATACATAATTTTCTTTAAATTCTTCACAACAATTTCTAAGGTATTCAAGTATTTTTACACTAGACTTTGTATTACATATAGATATAATATATTATATAGGACCCATTACAAATAAAACCGATCGCTCTTGACCAGTAGGCATTATGTTTGTATACTCTCGACGTTTCTAGAAACTCGACTCAACGTACACACGATAGTTTATTTGTTTAGATAACTTGAGTGCATCGTGCTCCGCTTCGCGTTTCGGAATTGGGTTCGATTACTTGTTGATGTAACTTACCTAAGTATCAATACAAATAAATAAAATTGAAGTGCCTGTTTGCAATAACAAAATAATAGACTTATGAAAGTATTACATTACTTAAAACAAAAACACACTGTAAAATTTTTGTCTGTTTGTTTGAGGTAAACTCCGAAACTAGTGAACCGATTTCGACTAAACTTTTACTGGCGGATAGCTAATGTCAAGGAGTAACATAAATTACTTTGATTTTGGAATAATTAACAGGGTTCCATGAAAAAGTAAAAATTACTATGAAATCGCACGCGAACGAAATATTATAATATTTCTTATAAGGTATTTACTTGTTGTTTACTTTGATCCTGAAATTAATCTAAAGAAAAAAAAAATAGTCTTTCTCGACTTACCTTTATGCATGTTAAGTACACATAGTGTTGGAATTTAGTTAAGACATAAAATTTCGAATTTGTGATATCTTTACCCATGTATAACTATTTTCTGTTTTGTATATTAAATAAATAAATATTTTATGTGTATAAAGTTTAAAGATTATGTCTCGCTCAAAAAGAGCAATATAAACCGCAAACTCACATATCATCGCTTATACAACAATACCGCGCAAGACGATTTAAATTAGTTGTTAAAGACAAAAAATATTTTTGCATTCATTAAACATTAACGATGTATTGAATAAAATATAAACGTTATTTGTCTCTCCTGAAAACTAGTCAAAATTGACTTGCGCGGTTTTGTTGTATAGGCGACGAAATTGCTGTCTAATTACCTTGATTTATCAACTTGTAGTGATATGAACAAAAGAAAGCATTAGGTAACTACACTAATAACGTTTTGTCTGTTTCAAATTAATCTGATTATTTAATAACATACAGGGTGGAATTTTGTAATGCCACCTGGAGGGAAAGCACTTTAAATACTAGAGACAGATCATTTTATTCAAAAGAAACAGAACTGCATTCTACGATTTCCGGAAATTCGCTTCCAGGAATCTAATTAGCTAAAATTCCAAAAATAACACCCTGTTCCTTTATGGATTTCCCTGATAGGGTCAATCATAAGGATCGAATTTCTCTAACATATGTGGTGTGTTGCAGGCGGCACAGGACCGTTCGCAGTGGCGTAAATTAGGTGAGGCCTATGTTCAGCAGTGGACGTCGTTGGGCTGATATGATGGTGATGATGATGATGTGGTAAATTAAATGAAAACAAAACCATACAATCTTAATTTATACATTCAATGAGACTAGCTAAAGCACTTTTACTCAATGATCCATAATTTTTACTTAATTATGTTCGTAATTAATAATTATCTTTGACGTCATATATTCACTTAAATAAGGAAGAACTATTTAGATAAGAAGATTGCGATATGCATGTATGTTTGTTATGCAGGTCAAATGAAAAAAAATATGCGACTTATTTACTTTTGAGGCACTAGAATTACCACTTAGTTAGTTAGTTCTTATTAATTAACCATGTTTGTTAGAAAGATTCGATTCATTATGATTAATTAACCCTATCGATCAATGCCATAAAAGTACAGGATGCTATTTTTTTGAATTTTAGCTGCTCAATTCCCGGGTATGGCAAGCGAATTTACGAAAAATGTTTAATGCAGTTTTGTTTCTTTTTAAAAACAAATGAATGTTTCCTTTGAGTAAAATTATCTATCTCTAGTATTAAGAGTACTTTCCCTTCAGGTAGTATTACAAAATTCCACTCCGTATATCATATCTTTGTCACGCACAGCTCGGGGCATTTATCATAACAGATATAATAAGTTATTGTCTCGTCAATAGCATTGTTGGAAACAAAAGAAAAAGGTGTTATCCCGGCAAATTAGATTCGACTGAAGATTGTTTAACTATTTCCCCATACCGACATACTAAGTGAAGAAAATTTCCCATAAGTGAAAGTGTTGCATATTGAGTGCTCCGACAGTTTTTCCTAATACGGTTCTTGTTCACACCTATATTTACCTGCATACGTAATAACTATGGTGTTGTTTATCTATACAATTGGAGATACGAAGGCAACAAAAGATATAGTAGTTTCACATAAGTTTTTTCTTTAAATAAAATGTATTAATTGTGTATTATATAATATAAAATATTTAACTAAATAAAATGTTGTCATACAATTTTATTACTGATTTTTTAAAATAAAAATAGTGTCATCAAATTTGCCCACGACCAGTTCGTTAGAAATATGAGAAGAACTGGCAAGAAACTCAATTATTCGTTGAACTCCATAGAATAGAATAGAAACGGGCAAAACCTAAGAAGTAGGTATTTAAATAAAAGGTATAAATATTTTTTCAAGAGCGGCAGATTATGACCTGCCCCCCTAACCAAGGGAAGGTTGAAATCGCTACTCTACTAGCCCCCCTGGACAATTATGAGAAGTACCTATTTCCTTTAAATCTGATCCACTAGTCGTACAAAGTTCCAAGTAGGTACGTGAAGTTATTGAATACATTATATTAAACAAAACCTCAGGTGATATACTTAGTACAATACCTACATGAATATTTAAACGCGACAAATGAAGTTTTAGTTCCAATCCGAAGGTCGCGAGGATATGCCGTTTGAATAAAAAATTGGTTAGGCGCTCTTTGTATGAAGCAGGTTTGTGATGCCCGAGGCCCTATTCGGAATCAAAATCGAGTAAGTCTAAACGGCTTCCCGAGTTTATTAAATCTATGAGTACTCTATACTAATATTTTAGAGCCGAAGTGTTTGTTTGTTTTTTGAATTCGCGAATCTCAGGAAAAAATAGTTTAGTGTTAGATAGCCTGCTTATCGAGGAATGCTATAGGCTATATAACATCGCGCTACGACTAATTGGAGCTGAGCATCGGTGAAAGAAGAACGACAGGAGATAATTATCATCATCATCATCATTTCAACCCATAAACGTCCCACTGGTGGGCACAATATTATTATAATTATAATAATATTTAATTCGCCCAACTATATTTTTAAGGAACTCTCGAATCTCGAAACAGACGTGGGTCTGTTTTATGTGTATAAAATCAAGCCAGACTGCATCCTACTATACACTATACTTAGAAATTTGAATCGCCTTACATCCAAAAAGATAAACCTAGTTAAGTTATTGACACAGACATTTCATCAGTAAATTCTAGATACGGAAGGAAAAAGTGCTTAAGTCAATCTTAAGTCCTTATTGTCGCCGCTTGATGGACCTACAGCTTTGATATAAGTTTTATGGTACAGTCGACTATTACATTTTAATTAAGCCTCGTTGACTTACGTACTTATTCCAGCTGGTATAGTGTAGATAGTCACGGTGACTGTATTTTTGCAACTTAGACCAAAATTTGGCTTCAGTGTTTTCGACCAATGCGTCCTACCTGTCATGACTTACGGTGCCGAGACGCGGACACTCACTGTAGGACTAGCCCACAAACTTAAAGTCGCTCAACGAGCTATGGAACGAGCTATGCTCGGCGTCTCTTTGAAGGACAAACTTCGTAACGAGGTAATCCGACAAAGGACCAAAGTTACCGACATAGCTCGTAGAATAAGCAAGTTGAAGTGGCAGTGGGCTGGTCATATCTGCAGAAGGACCGATGGACGGTGGAGCAAACGTGTCCTAGAGTGGAGACCGAAACTCGGCAAGCGTAGAGTAGGACGCCCTCCAGCTTGATGGTTCGACGACCTAAAAAAGGTCGCTGGGTCTCACTGGATTCGGAAGGCGGAGGACAGAGTGCTATGGCGCGTGTTAGGAGATGCCTACGTCCAGCAGTGGACTGCAATAGGCTGAAATGATGATGATGATGTTTTTGGCCGCCGTGTCTAGCTATATTTCTCAACAAATTTGCGCGTTGTTAAACACGAGCCGCTGTATGCGTACACAGCCTTAAATCTTTCAATGTCACTGTGTTATAAGGTTATAAAAGATACTACAATGAAATACCAAATGAGGAATCTGAGATCGCGTAAGGATCAAGACTTACGACGAGGCGACTCGAGCTGGTTTATAACATGCCTTCTTTAATTTATTATCTTTTACTAACTGTTGCCCGATGCAAATTGTAACTGTTATAGTGAAGACAGCAATATTGTCTGCTTACAGTTACAACATTTTTTTTTTTTTTATTTATTAAACTTTCTGCACAAACAAGTACAAAAGTGGACTTAATGCCTGAGGCATTATCTACCAGTCAACTTAAGGGTGATGTAGAGACAAAACTGAGGTAGGTGCTTTCGGTTAAAAAAGCACACTCCACAGATTAACATTTATGTTAATCTGTGGAGAATGTAGTGGATAGTATATTTGTTAAGTTTAGTGCTAAGTTTATTTGTACTCATAATATACTACTGTTTGTTTTCCCAAATAAATAAAATAAAAATAAAATAAAAGCTTCGCTCCTATCGTTCTTTGTTGGCCACTGCTCAGCTCCTATTGGCCGCAGCGTGATGCTATAGTGAAGCACGGTATCGCATTGTTGAAAATATTTGTTGCTATTATTGAATCTAAAATAATGAAAGGATTTGTAATTTGTAAGTATTTGTTTTTCCCGAAGATCTTCTGCGCGTTTTTCAGCTTAGATATAGCCTTCTTCCATAATCCTATCCAAAACTGAAATATTTTAGTAGTAGTTCCTGAGTATAGCGCGTTCAACCAAACTGCGCAAGGAGTTCGAGAACCGGGTGAGTCTCAAAAATGGTATTGGGTTTTTCTATCATGACATTTTTAGTGTCAGCCCGGAGCTTGGAAACAAATGTGCCCGGTTGACTGACTGGCCTGTTGGTCTAGTGATTAGTGACCCTGACTGCTAAGCTGGAGGTCGTGGATTCAATCCCCACCCAGGACAAATCTTTGTGTGATGAGCATCAAGGTTTGTTCTGTGTCTGGGTGTAATTTATCTATAATATTATTTACAAAAAAAAATGTATTTAAGTAGTAGGTAAGTATATCAGTTGTTTAGTACCCATAACACAAGCAAATATAATTGCTTACTTTGGGTCTAGATGGCGCTGTGTGAATGTGGTAGAATATTATTATCTCTATACTTAAAAGTACTTTTAGTGCTACAATGCTGTAAGCGCCTGCGATCTTTCCATAGAAACAATACAAACGTCTCTATTACTTCAACAACTTCCATACTCGTATACAAAACTGATCACGTAAGGCAACCTGTTCACCTACACATCTCCTATTTATGGCCTAGACCATAAATAAACTTATTAATTTTGTAATACCCACTTCAAGGCTGCCCCACGCGCTTACGTCACACTCAGACTAAAGTACACGGACAATTTACACTTAAGTGTCAAAATGTCACTGAGCTAAGAAGTAATGTGATGAACAAACATAAGTTATTAATTAACACAGTAGCCGGATTTCTTGACATACAAATGGAATTATTGGGAAGAAAAAATATATAACTATCGTAAGAGTGCCTTAATAAAAAATAAATACTAACACTAGCATGTAAGCCTAAATTTTACTAACACATTATACTATTGATGGAATTATTTTTCTGAAATAAAAACATTTATTATTATTATTATAACGGTTTCGTAGCCAAAATGGCAAAAACAAAATCTTTACCCCCTTATTACAAAATGTGGACTAAGTATTAAACCAGGTTTAAATTGACATAAGCCTTTGTTTTAGTGTCAAAGTTGTCAATTTAAACCTGGTTTAATGCTTAGTCCGTATTTTTAGACTTTTTTAGACTGGCTTTTTTTGGACTGGTAAGCCGGAGGTCGTGGGTTCGATCCCCACCCAGGACAAATCTTTGTGTGATGAGCATAAAGATTTGTTCTGTGTCTGGGTGTAATTTAACAATAATATGTAAGTATTGGGTGGCCGTTGGATGCGGGCGGCACAAAAACGCTCGCTGTGGCGGAAATTAGGTGAGGCTTATGTTCAGCAGTGGACGTCATTGGGCTGATATTATGATGATGATGTAAGTATTTACAAAAAATAAGTAGTATATCAGTTGTTTAGTACCCATAAAACAAGCAAATATAATTGCTTAATTTGGGACTAGATGGCGATGTGTGAATGTGGTAGAATATTATTATTATTATTATTTTGTAATAAGGGGGTTATAGTTTCGACATATCCATCGTTCGTCCGTCCTAAGTCACAGGCATTTTACTCTAAACTTCTCTATGTTATTGTTATTGATGAATTTTGCTGGTGTCTTGTGTGGGCCGCTACTAGGTTTGGTAGTCAAATAATAAAAATAAATATTTTTAAGGGGGCACTCCACTGTCGTAAAAAGCGACTAAGGGAGCAATCTTATGCAGACAAGACTGGAAAAGAATAATCTGAAACGAACATTAGGTATACCAACCCGTCTGGCCAGCGTGGTATAGTAGGCTGAATTCCCTCTACATTATGTGTAGGAGACCCGTGCCCAACAGTGGGACGTTTCTGAGTTTTCGCATTAGGGAATATGCTCGGCACGGCGAAGTAAAGGGCTACGCGACAATCTTACCTTACCGCTTCCCTACAAGGACAACCTAACTAAATATATTTAAATTAAATTTCAGGACTGTAGACGTTAAATTCACATGAAGGAAAAATAAAACAATATTATTAAATCCACTATTTAATTAAATAAATATTTCTGCAAGTTAAACTACGTTACATAACTTTACGATTTTAAAATTAAATTTAAATTTGAATAACAAGAGATATGTCCATTATTTGTATAAATTTCCAAATTACTTTATAATTTATCGGCAGTTCAACGTGATATAAATAAGTAAATATATAAATAAACCAATTCATTTATTAAATGAATTTATAACTAGACATCTGTTATTAATTGAAAATACACTAAAATTCTATAATGATAGATAATTCGAGAATCATCTCAACACATTTTGGGATATATTGTCATTAAACGCATAGATTTAATTTAAAATACTACTTTTCATTATTAGATGTCTAGTTATATCCTGCAAGAAATAAATTTCTGGTATTAACAGTAAAAATGTATTTATTTAAAAATAAAACGAATTGTTGCATGGAGGAACAAAAACGATCTATCTGTCAGTCAACTTAATAAGTGAATAGATTACGATTAAATAAGTTGATAATCGGTATAAGTAAAGTACATTGGATATCGATAAAGTTAACATCTAAATTATAATACATTTTAATACTTGGAAGCACATTCATCTTAGATATATAAATCTTCGACGACACACAACTCTACTGTAAATATAAGACATTGTAACTTTTTAAATTGACATTGATTCGATATTGTTTTTATCTAACTGCCGTAGAAAAGAAGACATTATTTTATAATGATTCCAATTGATGCAGCTTCACTTCTAATAAAATAGTTATAGGAAAAACATCTGCTATAATAGATCACCCCAGACAAATGGCAAATTCACTGATTCTATTCGAAATATTCAAATGTCTCTTCAATACATTTGAAAACCTGACATAGTCTATCGACATGTCATTGATCAATATACTAATTTGACATTTTGTTATAATAGATAAATTGAATAGATTGTCAGCTGTCTAGCCGAGGTCAGAGGTTCTCAAACTTTAATTTCGTAGACCACATGAAATTGTTTTTTTTTTAAGTTATATGTAGACCCATTATTTTTGATTATGTATTTGACCCTTTGAAGTTAGTTATATTTGACCTTTATATAGATCACTTTGGGTATCACTGGGCTAAATATACAATGTCCAATATCTAGATAAATCAAAATCTTCTAACTTGACTCAACTCTTGTCACTTACACTCGTACATAACGACATTGAATCATGCTACGAGTATCTTATATTTATAATCAATTTAATTTACTTATATATTAATAAAATTTCTGTCAAACACTACAAAGGTAAACAGTTAAATAAAATTATTCGATTATATATTATTTCTTATAATATTGTCTTAATATTAATATAAATGTTATACAAATGTGTTATATTCTCTAATTTAATAAACATTTCACAAATTGACGACAAGTATATATAGACACATGAGTTATATAATTTTGAACACGTTCAGTAGTTTAATAACAGTTAATAGAATATATATATTTGAATTGTAATGTGTAAGAAAATTTTTAGCCAAAAATATATAGGTATCAGTTTTTCCAAATATGTAATTTCATCCGTTATTTATAAAATCTACAGTATATAGAAACGTTTTAGTTTTATTATATTTTTTATAGATTCTTTGGTCTCAAATGGAACACAGATATTTGAACATTAACACTATAGAAATACTTATAACATCGCAACGATGTCGAAATGGAAATATTTTAGTACTTAAACATGATTACAATACATTTAAAGCTAAATAAAATTGTTTTTAAATACATTTCTTTATTAAAGCTGACAAACCAAACCAGCAGCAATATTTAACTTAAATATAAACAAAAAAACAACTTTAATTAAATATACAACAACATATTTATACTTAACTAATAAATAGGCCTTTAAATAAGATTAAATGCATTAAAATAACATTTTGAATCTTACTTTTTTCAAAACACCATTTAGATTCAAACAAGACGCGTCCCGTGGCGCTATGACTCTTTAATCCTAGCATCTACACATCCAAACTATTACTTAAATCCTTTAAGGATAACTATTTAATCTCAAAACAACTACTTACGTATAACAATAACTAAAATTCATAGACATTATGACCAAAACCTAGTGTTTCGTTGTATCTGTTGATGTATTAACAGCTTTACCTTCTCCTCCGTAGACAAGTGGAAAATTCACTGATTCTATCATATTCAAATGTCACTTCAATACATTTGAACACATCTTCGACATGTCACGTGATCAATGTACTAATTTGACAAGTCATTATAATAGATAGATTCAATAGACTGACACTTGTCTAGCCCCCTCAACAGAGGTTCTCAAACTTTAATTTTGTTGACCACACGACATTATATTTTAATAAGTTTTAAGTAGACCCCGTCAGATACTGAAATTTTTGAGGATTTTCAATAGTGTGACCCTTGAAGTTGTCATATAAATACAATATGTTACATTCAAAGTAAGTTATTGATCACCAGGTTTTAGTCAATAATAAGAATAACATAAACATTTAACAATATAACAATAAACTCTAGATGCGCTACATGGAAGACCATAGATAGTAAATACAGGTAGATACCGTTTACTTAATATTAATTAATATACTTAATTATCGTACAAACGATTGTACGTGAACGCGTCGCGACGCACAGCAAACGGAAAGTCATCAAATTATTCTAATTATTACCATATATTATAAATAACTGTAACCATTTCAATACACAATTAAATACGACTACATTTTAGATAATGTTAATAACAATAACATGTGAATATCGATTTTATATAAGTTGATATTAATATTATTATGGCACGTTAAATATTTGGCACATACGATAGCATAAATTGTGCGTGATCTTTAGAATTTGAATATGCATTGATCTGACTGTGATCTTGTCTGATTAAGATTAATTTTCTTTCGTAGAATGTTTTGGTAACGTTTATTCGTGGAATCTACAATACTAGTATATTCATCTGCAATATGGTTGTCTTAGTACATCTGGAGAGTGCCGCATTGAGAGACATAAGTATGCTTTCAATATTAAAAGATAATTTTAATCAAACACGATCACTTGTCTGTCCCACCTGTCGTCTCGTCTCAATGAGATCCTGATGTTAAGTAGATGTGGGATGGTGGAGTTAGGCTGACACTTGCTTCTTGCCATGCTTAGCCTGCTCCTCTGCTTGCATCTTGGTCCTCAGAGATGGTACATCCTCAGGAATACGAACGATCTTGTGGAATTTCTGTAGAATAATTAAGTGATTATTCAACTGACATTTGGATTCTAAACCCTTATGAAACTGGATTTTTTCAGTCTCAAAAAGTAGTATTATTATTATGTACTTTGTAAAGTACATTAAGTTGTTATAGCAACATCTCTTAAAAAGACACAGGATATAAAATTAATGTATCCAGCTGAATTTGCCATATTGTGTTAATCTGTAAAGTATACCAACCTCATGCCAAGTGCCAGGAGTGACGTGCCACAAGTAGACCATGTAACCAGGGATGCACAGCATGGAGGAGACGGCCGTGAACCAACCGAATGCATGCGCCCACCAGGGGTACTCGTAGTTCATGTACTTGATCGGCTTCCATTGCACCAAGTTGAAGATAAACACGCTCTGGAATATTAACAAAAGGTAATAAAATGTATTAAAGCATTAAGTGATAAATTAAGTAACAGATAACGAAACAAAACCTAATACTGGGTGGCGCAAAAGTAGTGGCACTAAAGAAAATGCTTTTTTTTTTTTTATTATACATTTTCTGTCATTCTGTTGTTGAAAATTGTGTAGTGAACAAATGTAAAATACACTGAAAATAAACATGGACCGTTTTACTCCCCAAGAACGTGGAATATCAGTGATAAGAACACAACGTGAATTTCGTCGACGATTTCCCCACCGTCCGGCACCGATTGGTCGCACAATTCGACGCTTTGCCACACACCCACTAAAAGTTACTGTATGGTGTGGCATCTGTGTTGACAGAGTGATCGGACCCTATTTTTTCGAAGACGCTGGAGGCAATGCGATAACTGTCACTGGAGAACGCTACAGAACCATGTTACGTGAGTTTTTGATACCCAGTTTGGACGAATTGGGGCTGGAGCACATCTGGTTTCAACAAGACGGCGCTACGGCACACACAGCGCGCGACACTATGGACTTAGTGAGGGACGCTTTTCCAGGCCGAGTTATCTCTCGTTTTGGCGATTTGCCTTGGCCTGCAAGATCACCCGATCTGACCAGTCCAGACTTTTTTCTTTGGGGTTTTTTGAAATCTCGGGTGTATGTGAACAAGCCACAGACTCTCGCAGCTCTAAAAGAAAACATTCGTCAAGAAATAACGAACATATCGCAGGAAGTGTTACGGCAAGTTATGCAAAATGTCATAAATAGGGCTCAAATGTGTATCAACTCTGGAGGTCACCATTTAAAAGACATCATCTTTAAATCCTAATGGTACGAAATTTAATGGCACAAATATACATTTAAAAAAATCTAAATCTAGTTTTCTAATTTAGAAAAAATGTTATAGCTGAACCAAATAGGGTCTTTACTTTTGCGCCACCCGTTATAAATTCATAAGTAAATAAATATTTTAGGACATTTTTACACCACGCCATCTAGCCAGAAGTAACTATAAAAAATTGTGTTATAGAATAGACAACTGAAATACGTACACATTATACATATAAATATACCCAAACTCCGAAAATAACATTTCTGATATTTGTTTCGACCCGGAGAGCGAACCCGAGACCTCAGAAACCACAAACGAATACACTAACGTTGCGCCACTAAGGCAGTCAATTTAAATTATCATCAGTTGTTACCAGTCTACAACTGGGCATAATACCAATTGCACGTCACTGAGCATTACAAAAAAAAATATATGAATAATATATTGTAGACCAAACTTACAATGCAGATTGCAGGCGTGAATCCGACCCAACAGAACTTCCACCAGATGGTTGGGTAGTAGCCGATCATCTCATTGATACCATCATAGAAACGGTTGACGCCAAACGCCCACGAGATGGACACGCATTCGAAGAAGATCAGGAACAATAAGCAGAAGCCAGAAACAGCGTACGAGTCAAGGATTTGGAACACGTACATGCCACCCTAGAAGAATATCAAATGTACATACATCTTATGATTCGATGACATAGTCCTAAGAAAACCTAAAGAAAAATTAGGCACAGATATTTTAATAAAACACAATGCTATACTAAAAGTTTCCTAATCAAAGCAGCATTATTATGAAATTCATCAATACATGGACCTTTACCTAACTGTTTAATAGATTATTGTTTTTGAAATTTTAATAACTAAAATCTGCCCATGTCATTTTTAACCAAAAAATTTTACTAACAATATTTTTACTATTTGATGTATAAGTTTCATCCATCAAGCAACTTGGTGAAGACTGTACTTAGTTGGATGCATGGATATATATTTATTCCATCAACACTCAATTATATATTTATATAGCACAAAATTGCTTAAAACTTACCTCAGAAATACACGAAAGTCCAACTAAATAGGAGATAACACAAGTAATCGCGATAAAGATCTCCTTCCTGCGCCTGAGCAGCTTGGGCCACTCGTCTATAACAGCGGTGATGAATCCTTCCATTGTACAGAACTGACTGTCCAACCCGATGAGAAGCAACATAAAGAAGAACAGACAAGACCAGAGCGAAGCGCCAGGCAGTTGCAGCACAGCTGATGGATAGGCTAAGAACGCTAAACCTGGGCCTGCAAATAGAATAGAAAAAATACTTGGTTTTAAATTAAAACATTGGCACATAAAGGCAGAAACTGCAGTGTACTTACGGAGCTAGATATATTTTCGTTACTATTACAACATGCAAATTTACAATATCATTTCAACCCATAAACCCATGCGTTAACGATGTTACATCCTAATTTTCTTGCTAATTCTTCTCGTGGCTACCTTGTAAGCAAATTGCACGTTGACTGAGCCATTATGACTTAATGACTCATTTATTTATAATCATTCAGATCACACATCTCCTCATCATCATTTATAAATAATAATATATAAATTTCATATGAGTTACTTTGTAATATAGATCAATTAATGATATTTTGTTTTATTTCATAACTTATATTAATACAAACCATTAGCATAAATAAAATGAATGAAGACGTTACCTGAGGCAGCTACTTCAGCGACCGGTCTCTGCTGCTCGTGCGCCATGAACCCGACCACAGAGAAGATCACGAATCCAGCGAACATCGACGTACTCGAGTTCACCGAACACACGATCAACGCATCCCTACAAACAAACATCCACATAACAACAGGCCTTTTTCCCAAAGAGGTAGGCAGAGATGCAATACATCCATATTTCGCCAACTATATTTTATCTTGCAAAACTCATTTCCTGGCTTAGCGTACAGGGCACGGAGATGCCATTATAGTATTCAAAAGATTAAAGTGATAAAAGTAAGGACTAACTTGTAGACGTTGTTGGTGAACTTGTTGTAGGAGCCTAGCGCGACAAGCGTGCCAAGTCCAAGCCCATATGAGAAGAAGATCTGCGTCACGGCGTCAATCCACACTTCAGACTCCAACAGCTTTGACATGTTCGGCATCACGTAGAACTTGATGCCTTGCATCGCGCCCGGCAATGTTATGCCTAAGCAGAAGTTATGTTGTATTAATTTTATTTAACTCAGTCTCAATACCAGCCATCCAATAGACGTCCTAAGGCATAATGATGATGCCTACCCTAAACGCAACACGTACCTCTGATGAGCAGCACGGTGAGTAAGAAGTAGGGAAACAGTGCAGTGAAGTAGACAACCTTGCCGGTCCACCTGACGCCCTTCCAGATACAGAAGTAGCACAGCACCCACACCAGCAGCAGCGTGCCCGCTAGCTCCCAGCGAATATTGCCGATGTTCTCGATGCCACTCGAGATTTGCAGCGCGCGGCGTCTGATACAACAGACAGCTAAATTATTTAATACTCCGGTCCGGTCCCAAAACCAGTGCTATAAATTTTTTTTTTTAAGCAATAAGCTGACAGAAGAGCCATTAGTGCTAATAAACCTTTGTAAATTCACTCGTACTGTTTTTAGACTAAGAACAAAAAAATATATATATTTCTTTCTTCTGTTAATTGGATAATGAACGACTATGTTGTCTATAATGAATTCAGTATCTGTTTTTTCAGTCTTTATAAAAGTAACTTTCCACTACTAACACATCTTTAACATAGTTATATGCTATATTTGTTTGTTAGTTGTTAAATATCTTCACATTGATTTTTGACAAAATAACTCATCTAAGTTATTACATTCTGGCGTTGGAATATTATACTACATCAAAATTTTTAAATCAGAAATATGGCAAGTCATCAAACTCGCTCATGCCACACAGAGTCCACTTTCGTGTTATGTTTGATTAAGATTGTATTTTAGTCTATCTGTAGCTGTCAATATTAAATGAACATCATTAGAAGATGTTGTACTCACAAACTTTTATATTTTACATAGTCATGATGTTAAATTATTAAAGATGTACTGATAAACTTGACCCATTTCTCACTACGTTACTAAACCCATTTTGATTCTAAATTCTAAATATGGATACTTTAATAGACAAGAATCAATTTCTGAATTCCTGCAGTTTTTATTTCCAATGGCGCCACCTCTTTTAAAATCAGCTAATCTTGAAATTCTGTGTTTACGCCACATTAGATTATTTTTTAACCAATTTTAGAAAGAGATAACTTCTTTATAGAGGAGAAAAGATCCTAAAAGTATTTTACAATAATATGCAGGGAATTCGATTCAGTAAAGTAACGTGGCAACGCAGCATCACGCACAAGAGAAAGGCGTTTATTGAGCCAAATCGCAAACGTGTTGTAGATACACTGTTATTCTATCATAAATTTAGTAACCTGCACTGTAATTTAAGCTAACACACTATCCAAATAAAATTGTAACTCACAAAACTATCTGGCAATTGAAAAGAGTGGCATGTGTTTTTTGTCAGTTCTTCTCAAATCTTTACTACGATAGTCGAATAGTATGATCGATAGCTAATTAAATTGACTGAACACACTTTATTTCAAATGACCTGTCACATTCCAAACTTATGACTTTTATAAGAATCATAATTACGTTGTAACTAGGACACAACAAGGGAAATCATCTTATTTTACTCACTCCCAGAATTCCTTGACGGGGTCGGAGAGCAAGGCCTTGCTGACGTTCTTGCCGTTGAGCGTGCAGTAAGTGCTCATGTCAGCCATGGAAGACCAGCACGTGAGGTTCTTGCGGTCGTACGGATTCACACATGTCGCCGTGTTCCAGTAGTTGTCGCAGTTACGCCATGGTAAATCTGGATAATCACATAAGTATGAGACACATAACTTAAACAATTAAAAACAAATAAATTAAATATCCAAATTAATTGATTGAACTAAAAGCTCAATTGTCTTACGGGATAATAATATATGCGATATTACAAGGCTCATCATCATCGAGAGAATATTGAAATCAAATTTGTACTAGAAAAAAATTAATAATTAAAGATCAATAATTAAAGTTAGGAAGAATTACCTGATCTCATAGACATGAAGAAGTAGAAGATGGCCCACGCGAGGATCACAATGTAGTACACGTTCATCCAGCATGACATTACCGCAGCCGCGTAACCGATGCCTTCACAATAAAAATAACATTACATTATATATTATAGAAACCAACTTATCGTACGAAAAATATCTAACGATAGATTAAAATGGTTATGTATATAAAACCTTAAACAGTGTGATATCTCGGTGCTGCCTCGGTGGCGCAGCGGGAAGTGTATACTACTCCTGTGCAAGAGGTCCCGGGATTGATTCCCGGGTCGGGTGAAAATGGTATTCGGCTTTTCTATCATGAAATTCCAGTATTAAGATATTTCCGGAGTCTGGTAAACAAATGTTCAATGACAATAGGCTCGCACCCTATTTCATGGGACTAAACATAGCTGGTGAAATGTGGGTGTGAAACACCTCTGTTTCACACCCACATTTCACCAGCTATGCCTACCCCTTCGGGAAAAAGACGTGATGCTATGTGTGATATTATTTATAGTTTGGCTACGAGGAAAAAGTTTCCTCGTGACCTAACTGGTTTAGCAACCTAGTTTGCCCACGAGGAAACAGCCCCTTACTTGAGCATATATCTTTAAAATGAATGCTTTCAAAGTATTCCAAGACTCCGCCTAAATTGTGCTAATCAATTGTGTTTGTAAAACAATGGTGCAGGGCCCTCTTTTCATTATGGTTCAGTAATAATCGCGATTACGACTCTCAGAGGCATTGTCTAATCCCAACCACCAAATCTTTTGGAAGGGTCTTGTGGAATTCTGGGTTTGTAATAAAAGTCATTTAGAGACGAGAATTCCGTACAAAAGTGTCACTTTTACAATAATATTCGTTTTTATTTCACATCTCTCTTTTCCATTAACAGTGAACAGTGAAATCGAACATGTTAAGTTACATGCACTGTATAAAATCTTTCAAATTGGTGCACCTAAGGCGTATAGGGACTAAGTCGCGTTATGCCTAAAGTTCATTGAAATTAGGCTTTACGACTAGGATGATATTAGCCTTTTTGGCTAGACTGCTAATCAGATCTCACCTTTGAAAATCGGTGCTATCTTGAAGACGCCCAAGCCACCGATAGTGAGCATCTGTCCCATAGCCAGCTCCATGAAGAACATGGGTATGCCAGCGAGGATAAGCGTGAGGAAGTAAGGTATGAGGAAGGCGCCACCGCCATTCTTGTAGCAAAGGTAAGGGAACCGCCACACATTGCCCAGACCGATAGCCAGACCGATCACGGACAGGATGAAGTCCAACTTGCTCCCCCATGAACCTCTCTCGGGCAGGTCGGACTTTGTTGATACATCACTGGAAACAGATAAATATTTTAGGAGTAGTCTTTATCAATTTAGGCTACAATAAAACAAATTAAGAAATTTTGGATATTCGAACATTTTACAACAAGCGACATATAGCTATATTTAAAATTTTCTTCTTCATAAAAAACGACGCATAAATGTCCCACCGCTGGGCACGGGTCTCCTCCAAAGATATAAAGAGAATTTTGCCTTCTATACCACGCTGGCAAGACGGGTTGGTATAGGGCTTTTTTTCGATTTTTCCTTTTCTCGCACTGCTCTTTCCTGCTTAAGGTTAGGTCCCTGTCGCCTTTTATGACACCCACGGGTTGAAATGGGGTAGTGTCATTATGTATTCTAAATCCGTCGCTACATGGACTCACTAATGATTGATTTAAAAATTTTGTAGATTCAAAATATTCAACGGTGAAGGAAAACATCGTGAGGTAACCCACATACCCTAGAAGAAATTCTATGGGTATGTTTGATCCACCAACCCGCACTAGGCCAGCGTGAGTGGATTATGGCCTAAACCCTCCGAGCTCTCTAGTTAGAGGAGAGGAGACCGAAGCCCAGCAGTGGGACTTAATGGGTTGCTGATGATGAAAATATTCACCAACAGTTCGAAATATACTCTAAAGATTACCCTTATTGTATCTTTCCACTGAGTTATAAAGACATTGAGACGATAACTTTGAAACTTCACCTAAGAAGAGTATCTTTAGTAACAACATTAGCAGTAATGAGCTCAATACGACGTCTTCTCCGTAAACTTGTAATGTCACTTAAGTCCTTATATATCGCTCTATGGTACTGTTATGGGATCCCCGGGATGCAATTGCTTTTGATGTCACTGTTTACATATCTGCAGTGTGTTACATTTTGTTTTCTTTGGTTATTTCATTTATTTAGTTAATTTTATCATCATTATCAGGCTGTCTCCGTTCACTTTATTACAATACATATACAATTACCTCTACAATAAAATTAATCGAACATTACACATCTATCCCCTAACCTTGTTCACAGTAAAGGGAAAGCTCCGCCTATGGCTCCAAACTTTAGATTATGATACTACAGAAATCCTCCTGAAATAGACTTCACCCCTCCTAAAACCCTTCTGCTCTTTACTTTATAATCCCACCTACTTTTACATTCACTCACAACGCACATAACACACACAACTCTTACTCACACGTTCACATACAATCATTTCACTACTTAGCTGCATTATTTAAATTTATTAGTATAGTTTTTGTTTATTTTATACAGTCAATACCAACGTCCTTTTATGTATACGCTGTAATTGCAAGGTTAGAGCGAGGGACCACTGATGACTCAAAACACAGGTTCGCACCTAGTTTGAGAGTCAGAGGTAACTTAAAAACTTGCACCTATAGCCTAGTTTAATACATAAGGATATATAATAATAAGAACTTTTGTATATGGGACTCTCTCGAGCACTTTTTTTATCAACCGATACCTTATTTCGTCGTCGGACCATCATCTTAATCTTAATCCATTTCTAAATCATAGTGATTTTTTTTTAAATTAAACCTGCATTACGTTATGTACATTTTATATAGTTCCAGTTTTATTTATAGGATATTCGAGAAGTAAATTTATTGGCTGATTTCGAGTAAATAATGGTGAATCTGTTTAAGATTTCAATATACGTGTCTAGCCCCTTTAGAAGATACGAAATATAGTTTGAAGTAACGTGGTTTTAAAACTAATTAAAGTTTAGGCATAAAATTATCATTTGCGAGCACGTCTCTTATTGCCTCATCAACCAATATTTATCATTTTTTATCTTTATGTTATTTTTGACTCATAATACCTAGATCCTATACGGAATCTGGAAATTCTATTGTTTTGTTCTCATATCATTTTATTTCAGATTTTAATTTAGTTTAAGTTACTTTTAATATTGCCTATATAATATGAATTCTGTGTACGCTTTTAATTGGCAGACATATATATTATACCAACTTTTTATAATTTAAGTGCTTAAATTTGTAACATTAATTTGTATGTCTTGCTGTAAGTGTACCTTATTCATCATAATCATCATCAGCAACCTATTAAGTCCCACTGCTGGGCTCGGATCTCCTCTCCTCTAACTAGAGAGCTGAGAGGATTTAAGCCATAACCCATCATAGAATTTCTTCTAAGGTATGTTTCCTCACGATGTTTTCCTTCACCATTAGCAGATAGTAAGTCACTTAACTAGTACATATAAATTCCACAATGTGGAATCCACATTGGTACTGCCGGTCGGGATCGAACTCGCTATCGTTACCTTAGTATAAATAAATAAAATAAATTTTCAAACATTTGACTAAACTTAGTCAAATGTTTGAAAATTTATTTTATTTACCACCGTTCAACTGAACGGTGGGTTTCCGAGTATTCCCATCTATGCACTAGTATCTAGAACTCACCTAAGCTTGCTCGTTCCCTGGGCGCTAAGTTCGATTTCGTCACCACGTCCCTCGTTCTTGATGTCCATCTTTGCAGCTAGATGTTTCTATCTCTGTCTAACAGCACGGGATCCGACAATTGTTGTCTCTTTCGCACACTGTTCTATCCTATGTTTAGGGAAACTGAATTAACATTTTCGTTGAAGTAAGTAGACTAGATTAGGAATGCCGCCACTTTCGTATCTGGAACAATTCAAGAAGTATTACATTATTGCTTTATCCACATGTTAGCAAAGGTTAAATTAGAATTGGTTAAAAGATAAAGAACAATTCTTGAAATAAAATGCTAACTCCCTCTCTTATTTTGATTTATTACGAGCATAAAAAAAGGATAAGATTGAATAAAATATATTCTTAATTAAAATTACAATTAAAATTACAAAGAACAAATGGTTACAACTTTCACAATAAAATTGTTTCGTGTGATCGAATTTTGACGGTAATAGAATAAGTTAATATTCATTAAATTCTTGCTTATAACTTATAAAAGATATGTATTTTAAAAAAATACATATCTGAGTTCTAAGTTATTTATGTATTATATCAGTTGTCTAGTAGCCATATAACTGGGTGTAATTTATCTATAATATGTATGTATTTAAAAAAAAAAAAATTTAAGTAGGTAGTATATCAGTTGTTTAGTACCCATAACACAAGCAAATATAATTGCTTACTTTGGGACTAGATGGCGCTGTGTGAATGTGGTAGAATATTATTATTATTATTAGCTTAGTTTGGGACTAGATGGCGCTGTGGGTGAATGACCAAACATTTAAAAAAAAATTACACACGTGGTTAGCAGACCGATTGACTAATATCGACCAATCACAGGCCGGCAATATGGCGCGATTGACTTAGTAAGCCAATTACAGCTGTCGTTTGAGACCATCGGCTTACCATTATGTTACGATTGTGTTAGGATCGGGATCCTGGAGC
The DNA here is from genome assembly GCA_905147015.1 of Laspeyria flexula. Classification (NCBI taxonomy): domain Eukaryota; kingdom Metazoa; phylum Arthropoda; class Insecta; order Lepidoptera; family Erebidae; genus Laspeyria; species Laspeyria flexula. The sequence goes on from LR989974.1 coordinate 3,498,499, forward strand.
CATCAATTTCACAAGTTTATGGTATGCCTTGAAAATCTGATTGAGGTATATCATCGGGGTGTAAAGCCAGGTTTACACACACATTTACATATAGAGCATAATATATTTGATGTTTGTTTGCGCAAATCTAAGCTATATAAATAAATGTGATAATAAAATGCACATGAATGACTATGCAGGGGTTCCCAATATTTTTGCTTTTAGTCTAGCAAGTAAGCATCAATCGCATCACTGGAACTGCTCTCTATTTACGAACATTTGTATGGGGCGAGAACCTGGTGGTCTGTCACCAGCTCACATACTTTTTATAATAAATTTTTATTTATTTATTTTTAAGAAAGCTTACAGACTAATAACACAATATATGATAATAAAATAGGTTAATAAAGGTTGCTATTAACAAGCTTCCACATATAGATATAACCAAAAACAAAGAGTAACTTACATAAAAAGTTAAAGAAAAACAAAACAAAAACAAAATAACAAAATAAACAACCCAATTCTCCAAATTACTGCATCGGTAGTTCAGAATAACAATAATATTTTACCACACTCACGCAACGCCATCAAGTCCCAAATAAAGCAAATATCTGCTTGAGATTACTTTTACAAAATTTACTTTGATTTAATTGAATTGTATTGTGAGGTGTTTAAAATTTAATGTTATTATATTTTACTAGAAGTCGCGCAAGGCTTCGCTCCCATCGTTCATTATTTGGGCACTGCTTAAATCCTAATGACCGTAGCGTGATGTTATATAGCCTATAACCTTCCTCAATAAATGGACTGTCGAAGACTAAAACATTTTTTCAAATCGGACCAGTAGTTCCTGAGATTTTAGCGTCCAACCAAACGAACTCTTCAACTTTATAATATTAACTAGATATAGCGCGGGGCTTCGCTCCCGTCGTTCTTTATTTGATCACTGCTCAACTCCTATTGGCTGTAGCGTGATGTTATATACCCTTCTTCGATAAATGGGCTATCCAACACTAAAATAATATTTCTAATCGGACCATTAGTTCCCGAGATCCTAGCGTTCAAACAAACAAACTCTTCCCTCCTTATTAAAAAATACGGACTAAGTATTAAACAAGGTTTAAATTAACAACCTTGTCACTAAAACAATAGCTTATGTCAATTTAAACCTTTTTAGTTGGGGAAATGCCTGACGCATACCCCTCGGTCTTGGGGAAAGAACCAAGAGGTTATGTGGGGCTCGCACCCACTAAAACCCCAAGGTGTTCCTCTCGTCGCGCTCTGCTGTGGTCACGGGAGCGCAGGAACATTCGTCCGCGACCACAGCGACGATGGCCCGCTACGGGCCCCCTTTCTGCCGGAGCTATGTCAATTTAAACCTGGTTTAACACTTAGTCCATATTTTGTAATAAGGGGGTTCAATTTTATAATATTAATGTGGATTCTCAGACGGAACACGGAACGCCAAGACTCCACAGACTACCTTTTAGGAAACACAGATCTATAAGGTTAATAGTCCACAAACATTTCGTTTTAATAAATAAATATATATAATAAAAAACTTGTCTAAAAAATATTATGTTTGTGTGTGTATTTTGTGTAAGTTCATATTTGTCTAAAGTAATTTTGAGGAAACTGTGTTGGATTCAGTTAATTTTAAGTATCATATTTAATAACCATTAATATATCTGTTTGTTTCCCAAATAAAGTAAAATAAAATAAAATAAAAAAATAACAGTTCCGTTTGTAAGAGTATATAGTCCGATGAATGGCGGTCGACGTCCGCGGTTCGATGCCAATTTATCTGATAGAATAACAACAAGTTGTTAGATGAGCCGGTGTGCTCACTCTATTCACTCACTAAGCTATTATGTCTGTAGCACAGTCCCCTCTGATACAATATCGCGTAATATACTCTTAATATTATGTATACATAACATAAATCATGACATGACTGGCCTCTTGGTCTAGTGGTTAGTGACCCTGACTGCTAAGCTGGAGGTCGTGGGTTCAATCCCCATCCAGGACAAAACTTTTTGTGATGAGCATAAAGATTTGTTCTGTGTCTGGGTGTAATTTATCTATAATATGTATGTATTTACAAAAAAAAAAGTATTATATTATATCAGTTGTTTAGTACCCATAACACAAGCAAATATAATTGCTTACTTTGGGACTAGATGGCGCTGTGTGAATATGGTAGAATATTATTATTATTATGACATAGCATCACGCCTTTTTCCCCGAAGGGGTAGGCAGAGGTGCTTCACACTCACATTTCGCCAGCTATGTTTTTGGTCCCATGAAATAGGGGGCGAGCCTATTGTCATCAACCGGGTACATTTTTTTACCAAACTCCGGGAAAATCTTAATATTATATTTAGAATTCATGATAGAAAAGCCCAATACCATTTTTTCCCGACCCGGGAATCCAACCCGCTTGCTCAGCAAGAGGCAGTTAATGATACAATAATTAAGAAATTTGTAAACGTGTTTCTGAGGTGTCACATGACCCAAGGGCTGGCCCTATCTGGGGCAACGCATTAGCCTGTGGCTAGCCTTTTGGGTACGTTTCCTCAGGAATCTGATCTCAATCAGATATTCTACGTATAGGAATTTCCTGTAAATAGAGTATCTGGTTCTGTTTTTTTCTTAAATAGGTTAGTTGTGTATAATAAATAATATATAGAACACACAAATAGAACTGTTAGGAGAACTTTAATCCGTGAATGCAAATGTATGAAAAGATTCATGAATATTGAAGATGTGAAAGATACTCGTAATACTTAATATGTCAGAATTTTAAGGTGGAAGGAAATGTTGCCCCCTCCTTTGGGAAATAGAAATGTTCTATTTAATATGTATGTATGTAATAACAATACTCTTAATACAGCCATTGCTTCAGCAGCGCGGTGGCAGAGTGTACTATTGAAGAAATCTTGGGTTCGTCTCCAGTGAAGGGGAAAAAAGATATTTAGACAGTAGACTGGCCTGTTGGCGTAGTGATTAGTGACCCTGAATGCTGAGACAGAGGTCGTGGGTTCCATTGACACCCTAGACAAATACACAACCACGACCCCTCTTGGGTATGAGTATAACTCCCAAAAAGAAGAGCAAAAATATGAGTTAGGATTTTTTTTTAAAGTTTTTTTCTTAAATCTTGCCCGGTATCCTGGTCTGCTCAATATATTCACATACACATTATCCAGATAATATATGCCCAGATATTTTCACTACATTTTGAAAAGCCGCAAATTATCGTAAACAGCAGTACAGTATACCTACCAACGTAAGTACTCCAATGGTTCTAGCTATTCTTCACATGAGATAACACCCTAATGCCACAACTCAATACTGGTATTTGTTCTATTCAAACACAAAACCACTAGAAGAATATTATATACTTACACATTCACACAAGCATGACAAATACACAGCACAGCACACACACACAACACTGGCTTAGACACCGCACGCGAGTGACAGATATTATAAAATGGTAGTTCGTCGATGCGTGGTGACTCCACACATGCTGTGTCGATTGTGAGGTCTTCAAATGACATGACATGGACTACATGATGGGGATACATGTGAATCGTGAAGCTGTCAGCTTTAGAAAGAATTTATGAGCGGCTGTAACGACTCACCGGAAAGAGGGATCGATGCGCGGGAGTCCGTTTGATTGGTTGAAGTGAGCAGTGGCTGGGGTGCCGCCTGACGATCGCAAACGCGATATACTTGGAATAGATTTTTGGAGCTGTCGAACCATTCCAACGTATATGAAAAAGAAAGAACACTTTTTTATCACGACGATGGTAAATAGGCGTAGGGCCGGCTTGATGGGAAGAGGTTACCGTAGCCAACGGACACCTGCAACACCTGGGGCATCACATGAGAGCTGCGAGTATCTTTATAATAAAATAACTTCCGCCCGCTGCACCGCCAGCGTTGTATGTATTGTTTGCGTATTAACCTTCCTCTATCACTCTATCTATTGGTGAAAACCACAGAACAGAGATTGGTTTCTGTGAAATAAGTTGAGTAGTTTAGAAGATCTAAGCGAACAGACAACGGAAGCCTAGGACAACGATTCGAACTAATAAGTTAAAAAAAAAAATATTATAAAAAAAATAATTTTGGTGGCTAATAGATAAAATTTGTGACGAGCCATTTCATGAAATGTTTCATTCATTCAAGAAACATTTCCAGAAGACGACAACTAAATCTTGTCATAGTCAAGTCTTCAAGTCTTGTCAGATTTTAAACTATTCAGTCAGCATCGGGGCTTTGTCAGTAAGTTGTATTCGGAGAAAAATTCTGAATACCTGAAGCTGGGAACCAAATATAATTGTTGGTTTCTAATGATAATTCAGTATTTCAAAAGAGGTTCTTCCATTCTTCAAAGGTTTCCATCAATTCTGTATATGATTGACGATTTTTTTCCCTTACAGACCTTGTCATATAAAAAATGTCTCTACAGCTGTTCCATCATCATCAATTAACTCTGAATCAGAAACTTGAAGGATATGCGCAATTGCTAAATAACCATCAGTTAAGAGTCACAACAATACCAAGAATATGATGACACATAGTTTTTTTCCTTCCAGCAGACCATTAGCGAAATGATTGTTAGAGCTGCGAGTACTTATATTAGAATACGTAGGGCATAGAGGGTAATCATCAGCTTTTCAACCCATAAACGTCCCACGGTTGGGCACGGTTCTCCTCCAATGAATGTGAAGGGAATTTAGCCTACCACGCTGGCCAGACGGGTTGGTATAGGGTTCGTTTCAAATTCGCGGACGAATGTTCCTGCGCTCCCGTGACCACAGCAGAGCGCGACGAGAGGAACACCTTGGGGTTTTAGTGGGTGCGAGCCCCACATAACCCCTCGGGTCTTTCCCCAAGACCGAGGGGTATGCGTCAGGCAATTCCCCAAGTAAAAAAAAAAAAAAAAAAAGGATTCGTTTCAAATTTTCCTTTTCTTGCAGTGTTCTTGTCTGCAAGATTACTTGAAGAAGATATCCTTAGTCTCATTTCTCGTTTTACGACACTACGGGTTGTGATGTCGTGGTATTCTTAATCCGTCATTAGGTCATAGCGGGTATTTCTTATCAAACTGAGCAGCTCACCTGGGGAAGTACCTCCAGGGTGGGGAGAGAGACAGAAAATCGTAGCTATAAAAACATTAATGTTATGATTCTGCTCTCGTGGATGGGATCCAGAGCTCATTGGGGAGGAAAGAGATGCGAGGGTTGGCAACGCACTCGTGATGATCCTGGTATGCGTCCATCGGCTACGGTAACCTCTTACCATCTGGTAGGCTGTAAGCCTATTTACCACCATCGCAGTATACAAAGAAAAATTACTAGTGAACCATTATTCAGAGCTATATAGCCAGGTCCGGATTTAAGGCAGGGCAGGCCTTTTGCGTTTTTACTGAAAATCTCCACACGTACTAAAAAGTTCGGCAATTCTTATCTATGCCGTACCATCAAAATGTGTAATGCACTGCCGGCTCATGTCCCTTCCTACAATATGGGATCCTTCAAACGAAGCTTGAAGAAGCACCTTGCGGGCCAGCATGGCGATGCCGGCTGACAGGACACTGGGGTCTCCTGTCAGCTGGAAAGCAATTTGGGTTCGTGGGGAACATATTATATTGTGCCATCATTTAACATTGTTAAGAAAAATTTCATTGTTCTTCAAAATTTCCATCAAAATTAAAATTAAAAATCACTGTACTGATGTCACTTGCAAGCAAAAATAGACATCATTGTTTTGTGATATGCAAACGACATTTACTCTAAGGATGGTAAAGCAATTTTATTGTCGACTATACTTATATAGGATGTAGCCAGCATTGTTAAGTAGACAAGTCGACAGGGAGAGACGCTTACTTTCGGTACTCACTCCACGACCTTATAATCGCCTTACGTTACGCACGGAACATGAAATAGAATGGTCTTTGCGCCGGAAACTTCCCGGATTTCATACACAATAGGTACATGGCAAGATCTTTTCTGCAACGTACATAACTTAAACGTATTCGTATGTATGTATGTGGACTTTTATTGTTGGTAGGTTTGGTATTTTTTACGAAGGAATTTTACAAGGAGCAGAAAATTTCAACTCATTTATGAAAATGCTAGCAGTTTTACATAAGTAATTCGGCAAGTCGTGGTCGGCGTCGAGTTGAGTGCACCGTGAAAAAGCGGGCTCTTAGTATATCTTTTTGATTAAACATAAAATAAGGATCCTCGAAATTTTAAGGTGTTTCTCATTTATAATTTAACGAGTGGTAATGCATATATTGGGCGTAATTTTAGTCATTTACCGATGCTAGACGAAAACAGCTGTCAGTATATTAGACGTCATATTCTGAATTATTTAGGAACCACATCAATTTTGGATAAAATAAAACATGTGCAAAACAAATCGATTACACTCTTTGACTAATTCTGAAAAAAATATAATAAAGTTGTACTTGCTACGAAAAACTTCCCCGAAATCTGTTCAAATTTATTCAATAAAATGTTAACAGGTTTGACTTTAATTTATTAAAGTAAGAAAATGCCAAACACAGTCCTATTTTCGTAATTAAGACAGTAAACACTAATGAAATGAAATGAAATGAAATCTCGTTTATTCATCTAGGTTACAAGGTAACACTTATGAAAGTCACAAAAATGTAACAGGTTTTCCGAAAAGTAGTGTCAGCAAATTTTGCCTACGACCAGTTCGCTGACGGGGTAAAGCTATGAGAAGAACTGGCAAGAAAAACCAAGAAAAAGACAAAGTACCACGAAATCCTAATTCCTACCAAACATTTTAATCGTGAAGTACCTATAACAACAAAATCGATGCAACAAACTCCCAACACGACAACAAACAATGCTCGCTGAAAAACCAAACATACGCTTATATTTACTCACACATAAACACCATAAAAACATGAAATTTTTCAAAGAAATTACTAGAAACCAAAAATATTATTGTTATAAAGAAGTTAATTTTTATTTAGTTGTAAAACCTCCAGATTTATTGATAGGAAACTTAAATTTGAATTAACCTCGTCGATAAACATGTTAATTTTATTGTACTATTTGTATTCTGTATATAATTTTGTATTCAATAAATAATAAAAACTTACGTGTATTTGTTGGTGACAGATGAGACGGGGAAGGTGCGCCACGGGTCACGATTGCCACCCTTGTGCCGTTGGTGGTACACAAAGGATCATTTGAGACGCAGCCTCCTTGAGCACGCATGCGCAATTCACAGGTGTCCTTCGAACCCCTACTACAGTTACTTAGAAGACAATATTTCGTAGCGGTTAAGGTGTTCACCTCGACACTAACATTGTCGTGCCGTGGGTTGGTTGACACGAGACAAATTTTCATGTGATTAATAGATATTTGTTTCGAGTTTGAGTGTACTTTGTGTCTGTTAATTGTATGTTTGTAAAATCCCCTGTGACACAAAGCGTGTGAGTGAACCCATCGAACCCGGTTCTCCTGCCCACGTGCTGGCAACGACGGTACAATTGAGAAAAATTGTCTCATCGATATCCTATCCGCGTCATTAAAAATACACCGAGATAGATGATATTCGATCTTGCCATTCGCCCTCTTAAACGACTGAATCGGCACTACCGGGGTCGTTGAAACATTTTTTCCCAACTACCCCATTACCGGGGCAGGACGACCGGAGTTTATGCAAATTTAATCAAGCGTGTTCCCTAGAAAGAATGTTGTCTTTTTGAAAAATATCAAACAAAAATGTCTATTTTAATGCTTTTTTCTTACGGGATGTCTGGGTAAAGTATAGATTTTTACGACTACACTCATTACAGTATTTTATATTCAAATATGTGTCCTGTTTTCTTGATATCATTTTTTGTGGGCCTGGGAATCGAACCTAGGCGTAACAGTTGTAAACACACCTCTACGCCACTGAAGCAGTTATTATTCATAATCGAGTATAATTCGAGAACCAACAGTAAAAATTATAAAACCGCTCAATCTTAAAATGTACGCAAACTTCCTTAACACTGATAATATTTTAAGCTATATGTCACAAACATAAGGTTTAAAATGCAATGACAATAATTAATTTTCAAAGTTTAATAACATTGGTAATTTCAAGAAACATCAATTCAGACTTTATTATGAAGTAATTAAGTTAATTTTGCTTTGTTCTTGCTTTAACTAGTTGTATTAAATACGCGTTTAGGGTGAGTGCAATTTGTTCAGTGCCTTTGTGGTTTAGGGACATTAGAATGGTCAAAAGGATTGAGTTAAATTTAATTTTTCAGATTAAAACCCCGCGGTACAGGTGCCCTGTGTTGATGATACAGATTTCACTCAACCCATAGGTGTCGTACAAGGCGACTAAGGGAGTAACCTTATGCAGACAAGAGCACTGCGAGAAAAGGAAAATTCGAAGCATACCCTATACCAACCCTGTCTGGCCAACGTGGCTAAATTTCCCTACACATTCTTTCGAGGAGACCCGTGCCCAGCAGTGGGACATGTAGGGGTTGAGATGATGATACAGGAGGCCTATGTCCAGCAGTGAACGTCATTGGGCTGATATATGATGATAAAGATGATGAAGTACCACGATAACCAACATCACGGCAGACTTTGCAAAAGATGGCGAGACGAATTGGACCAATACTGCAAAATTTGTTCCAAAATATAATATTCTACCACATTCACACAGCGCCACCTAGTCCCAAATTAAGCAATTATATTTGCTTGTGTTATGGGTACTAAACAACTGATATATATTTTTTTTGTAAATACATACATCATCAGCAACCCATTAAGTCCCACTGCTGGGCTCGAGTGTCCTCTCTTCTAGAGACTAGAGAGAGGAGACTCGAGAGCTGAGAGGTTCAGACCAAAATCCACTTACGCTAGCCTAATGCGGGTTGGTGGATCAGACATAGTAAGTACTCATAGAATTTCTTCTAGGGTATGTGGGTTTCCTCACGATGTTTTCCTTCACCGTTAGCAGATGGTAAGTCACTTGACTAGTACATATAAATTCCACAAACTGGAATCCATATTGGTACTGCCGGTCGGGATCGAACTCGGACCGCGTGATTTGCACGCCGGTCCCTTATCCATTCAGCCACCATCGTTTCTTCTATACATACATATTATAGATAAAATATTACACCCAGACACAGAACATACAATCAAGCATCACACAAAGATTTGAAGATTTGTGCTAGGTGGGAATCGAACCCACGACCACCGGCGTAGCAGTTAGGGTCAACCACTAAGCCAACAAGTCACTAGGCCAATAGCTACTTGCTCTGATTGAGTCGGGTACCGGAACTACAAGGACAGTAAAGTTTATAATCCGACTTCGGCGAAAAAGGTCTTTGTAGATATTGTTGGGTGAATTATATTATTTATAAAATAACTATATCGAACCATGTACTGACGGATTAAGAATGTATGTCACTACCCCATCTGAACCCGTGGGTGTAGTAAAGGGCGACTAAGGGAGTGGAGACAGGGAGACAGGGACCTTATGCAGAAAAATTTCATATAGGTACTTGAACCCGCGACCCTGCCATTCCGTGTGCAGTGCTCTTCCATCTGAGCTACGCGGGTGGACGTCCCTGAGATTGAATTTATCCATTACCTGTTAGCATGATGACGTCATGACAACGTTTTTCTATTTATCACCGTGTCTCGTTACAGAAACCTACGGACGATATTCCTCCATTGCAGGTAGGTTAATATCGTAATGAAAGTAGAAACTCAATATTTACATTAAATATTAAGCAATTTCCATCGCTTTGGTTTAACATTTTATATAAATGCTAAACAAGTAATGGAAAAATTCTAACCCACGACGGGACTCGAACCCGCGACTCTGCCATTCCGTGTGCAGTTTCCATTACTAGTTTAGCATTTATATAAAATGTTAAACCAAAGCGATGGAAATTGCTTAATATTTAATAATAATAATAATAATATTCTACCACATTCACACAGCGCCATCTAGTCCCAAAGTAAGCAATTATATTTGCTTGTGTTATGGGTACTAAACAACTGATATACTACTTAAATACATTTTTTTTTTTATAAATACATACATATTATAGATTAATTACACCCAGACACAGAACAAACCATCATGCTCATCACACAAAGATTTGTCCTGGGTGGGGATAGAACCCACGAAAATTATGTATTCTTAATCCCTCACTGCACTACTTAAGCAGGTACGCTGTAGTTATAGTCGGTAGGTACTACTACCTTACCCATGGGTTGAGATGGGATAGTTATATTATGTATTCTTAATGGTTTCCTGTTGGTCTAGTAGTTAGTGACCCTGACTGCTAAGCCGGAGGTCGTGGCTTCGATCCCCACCCAGGACAAATCTTTGTGTGATGACCATAAAGGTTTGTTCTGTGTCTGGGTGTAATTTATCTATAATATGTATGTATTTACAAAAAATGTATTTAAGTAGTATATTAGTTCCTATAACACAAGCAAATATAATTGCTTACTTTGGGACTAGATGGCGCTGAGTGTATGTGGTAGAATATTATTATTATTTATTATTATTATCCATACGCGGTAGTAATACCGTCTTGTGATGACGTTGAAGTGTGTACGTTATTGTGTGCGGCACAGTTTCAAGTTCGACCTATATCGATCCCATGACCCAATTCCCATTGCATCCCGATTCCCGGCCGGGTTAATGGGACGCTTTCCAAAGCAACATTCACTATAACTTACACTTAGTAGCTTTATACAACGTGTCCCAAAATTCAACGATAAGCGGGCACCAGAGGTTAGGCCTACTCATGACTACTCATGAAAAAATTTAAGAAAAAAAAAATCTTAATTCATTTTAGAGATATCGAAAAAAATATAAAAACCTTTGAAAATTAACACCCCCTAAGGTATTTTTAACTACAATTAGCACAATTTTCCAAATATTTCCGATTCGTTTTTTGTATCGAAAACCTTATTAGTACTGCTATCTACCCCAACATTTAAAATGCCCACAATACTTGTAGTTTTTACGAAATAAACAATCAAAGTTGATATTTTCCCTAAAACTTTGCAAGTTTTTTACTTTCAGTCCATTTTGACTCAACGTGGTGTAAAAAAATAGTACGACTCTACTTTGGCAAGTTTTTTTAAAAATTGACGCAACTAATTACAATTCCAAAATGGTATAATACTTTAGAAAAACTCGCCACAAAAAAAAGTTGTGAACCATTTTTAAACAGGCACGAAATTCATAAATTGTTGTTTTTTATATTAATAGCGTTTACTGAGTCCAGAATTGTTATTTTGTTGCAAATTCTTCGAACTGAATGGCACATGTGCGTGGTCAAATAACAATACAAGTTAGAAAGAGATAGATAGAAGGAGATCACACGTTAGAAAGAGATAGAGCATAGGGGTTTTCGAATAACCATAGGCTGCCCTATTGTAGCATTCGATTGGCAGGTAATTGACACTGCAACGTGGACTCCGTGTGGATATTAATAAACTTTACTAACTGTACAAAATGAAATGAATATTTTGGTGTAATAAAATTGAATGAAACAAAAAATGATAAAAAAACAATTATTTATTTAAGTTAAAAATTACAATAAGTGCTCAAATTGTCCGCCATTGGCATTAATACAGGCACGACATCGCCTTAAAAAACTTCTTTTTATCTGTCGTGCATATCTTCTGTGGTTGATAAAATTCGCAGCCTCAGTAATTTTTTGACGAAGCTCGTGTAATGTTCCTATTGGTTTCGCGTACACATTGTCTTTAAGAGAGCCCCAATAAAAGAAGTCCAAGGGGTTTAGATCGGGTGAACGTGGTGGCCATAAGATAGGACCAAGTCGCCCTATCCAACGCCCTGGATACTCTTGGTCTAAATATTCTCGCACAGGACGGGCGTAGTGAGCTGGGCAACCATCATTTTGAAACCACATGTTTTGTAAATCCAGCAAGGGAACATCAAATAATAATTCTGGCAAGTCATTTTGTAGGAAGTTCAAATAACTATTACCATCTAAGTTTCCTTGTAATTCGAAGGGCCCAATCACTTTTCCATTTAATATACCCGTCCATAGGTTAATTTTGAATTGATATTGGGATTTGTCTGGTCTCATCAGGTGTGGATTTTCATTGCTCCAGCTATGTAGGTTATGAAGATTTAAATAACCGTCTTTCTTGCAAGTTGTTTCGTCTGACCACAGAATTTTATCTAGGAATTGGGGATCTTCTCTGTGCTGTTGCAGCATTCTACGGCAAAATGCGACGCGCAATGGATAGTCCCGCGGTAATAACGTCTGCACACGCCTGTAGTGATACGGGTGAAGCCTATGACGTTTTATCACATCTTACCTCCAAGGCAATCTGGCTTTCGTCAGGGTCACAGTACAACCACTGCACTTCTAGATGTTGTGGATGATGTACTAGAAACAAGAGACCAGGGAATGGGCACTGTCCTTACTCTCCTTGATTTTTCCCGTGCATTTGACTGTATAAATGTTTCCTTGCTACTGGCTAAACTTACTTACTATGGTTGTGACTCAGCAACAATAAAATGGTTCCACAGTTATCTTTCTGACAGATCCCAATTTGTTCAACTGGAACATAATGATGGCAATAAGGTTTGCTCCTCTTGTTGCCAGGTAAACCGAGGTGTGCCTCAGGGCTCAATTCTCGGCCCTCTCCTTTTCATCATATATAGTGCCGATATTGCCAATCATATACTCAATTCGAAATTTCATTTGTATGCTGACGATCTCCAGTTATACTTATCTTTTTACCCTCAGGACTGTGATGAAGCTATGGATAAAATAAATGACGACTTGGATAGAATATCAGTATGGGCAGATAAAAATTCTCTTGTATTAAATCCAAATAAATCAAAATTCATGATTTTGGGTTCTAAAGAATGCGCTAAAATTATCCAAAGATGTAGTCCAAACATAAGGGTGGGTGGTTGTTCCATTGAGCAGGTCCAAGAAGCAAGAAATCTTGGCTTGGTGATGGACAGTGAACTTCACTTTGAGAAGCATGTCATTGAGGCTGTGAGAAACTGTTTCTATCGTCTTAAACTGTTATACAGAATTCGACGATATCTCAGTGTTGACTTAAGAATCCTATTGTGTGAGTCTCTCATTTTGTCTAAGTTGAATTATGTTGATGCTGTGTATGATGGATGTATATTGGGTAGAACACTAAAATTAATACAACGGGTGCAAAACTCATGTGCGCGGTTTTGCTTCAATGTACCACCTCGTGCGCATGTCACACCATACTTAAATCAGGGAAATCTTTTAAAAATGTCAGCCCGTAGACATCTCCATTTTGCTACTTTGCTCTTCGGTATTGTCACATATAAGAAGCCAAAGTATTTATATGAGAAAGTTACTTGGTCTCGAGATATAAATCAACATAATACTAGGGCATCATCTTATCTCCTTGTTACTCCTAGGCACAGGACAACTGCCTTTCGCGGTAGTTTTAGGTTCGCCGCTACTAAATGCTGGAACGACTTGCCTCCGCCCTTCCGTTCCATAAGAACATCACAAACTTTCCATGATAAGCTCAAACGAATTTTATTAAGTAATCAACAAGTTCACACACACTGATTACAGTTGGGTATCCGGCGACCGGCACACACACTTTCGCATACTTACATCTACTCAAAAGGCACACAGTAGTATATAAATCCGGTTCTTGTGTATGAGTTTGTAACATCTTGTATTTTGTATTGTATTTTATTTTATTTTGTATTTTATTTTATTTTTTTGTTGTCATTTCATTTCTCCTTTACTTATTACCTACGCGCTACGTGGCAAATGCGTGGCGGTGATGTGTCAAAATCCATTGTCATTGGTCACATGACAGCTGACATTTTTGACGCAGAACGGCATTCACGTAAAGGAGCACTAGCCTTTTAAGTTTTTAATTTGTTTTTTATTTTATTTTTATGATATTTTATGTTAAACCCTATTTATGATTTAATTCCTCTTATGTATAATTATTTTATGTACTTTTTATTAATCTCTCGTAATTTGTACTTGTATGTTTTTTTTTTGTTAAGTGTAATTTAGTGGCATATCACCCGGCTCTGTCTGAAAACCAGCGCTATAACATTTATGTTATAGCATTATGCTGAGACAGGGCCGTTTTTTAGACTAATAGGTCTTATTTATAGATTATGTTTGTACTGTACCATGTAAATTACCTGCCTACGGTCTGAAAATAAAACAATTTTCTTTCTTTCTTTCTTTCTTTCTTTTAAAATTCGTTGGACAGAACTTTTTGGGATTCCCGTAGCTGCTTCTATGGCTCGTACGGAGGTAGTTGTATCAAGTTCTATCTCATTGAGAACTCTTTCATCTTGTTCCAATTGAGGTCTACCAGCGTTTCTCCTGGCAGATGGTAAACGACCTTCCACATACGCTTGGTGTACGTTAATAAATACTCGGTAATCCGGATATCTCTGAGCACTTGGGTACCTTTCTCGATAAAGTCTGCTAGCAGCGTTAGCATTGCAACGACATTCTCCATAAATGAGGTGCATATTGGCATATTCCAACGGCGTGTATGGTAGCGGCATAATTAGCGCTAAACAGTCCAAAATGCAAAAGTCCAATTGAAAACAGCAAAATCAGAGTCAAAAATAAAGTCAGTTCAGTTCACAGATCACTTAATCAAGTCCAAAAATAAAAGCCTAAAATCGTTAGTACAAGAGCCACGTCAATAGAATACAGAAAGATGCACAGTAAACAAAGATAGGAAGCGTACTGACAAATTAACAATAAAGAGATCATTTTACCACATCCCTACCCGCCCCTGTTCAGACTACCTGCCCTATTGTTATTCGACAACCCTCTCTTTCTAACGTGTGATCTCCTTCTATCTATCTCTTTCTAACTTGTATTGTGATTTGACCACGCACATGTGCCATTCAATTCGAAGAATTTGCAACAAAATACCAATTCTGGACTCAGTACACGCTATTAATATCAAAAACAACAATTTATGAATTTCGTGCCTGTTTAAAAATGGTTCACAACTATTTTTTGTGGCGAGTTTTTCTAAAGTGTTATACCATTTTGGAATTGTAATTAGTTGCGTCAATTTTTAAAAAAACTTGCCAAAGTAGTGTCAGTACTATTTTTTTACACCACGTTGAGTCAAAATGGACTGAAAGTAAAAAACTTGCAAAGTTTTAGGGAAAATATCAACTTTGATTGTTTATTTCGTAAAAACTACAAGTATTGTGGGCATTTTAAGTGTTGTGGTAGATAGCAATACTAATAAGGTTTTCGATACAAAAAACGAATCGGAAATATTTGGAAAATTGTGGTAATAGTAGTTAAAAATACCCTAGGGGGTGTCAATTTTCAAAGGTTTTAATATTTTTTTCGATATCTCTAAAACAAATTGAGATTTTTTTTTTTTTACATTTTTTCATGAGTAGTCATGAGTAGGCCTAACCTCTGGTGCCCGCTTATCGTTGAATTTTGGGACACGTTGTATATTTGTATTTGGGTAACATTTTTTTACCCAATAAAAAAGTAAATTTTTTTGACTGTCCTGTTGGTCTAGTGGTTAGTGACCCTGACTGCTAAGCCGGAGGTCGTGGGTTCGATCCCCACCCAGGACAAATCTTTGTGTGATGAGCATAAAGGTTTGTTCTGTGTCTGGGTGTAATTTATCTATAATATGTATGTATTTATAAAAAAAAATGTATTTAAGTAGTATATCAGTTGTTTAATACCCATAACACAAGCAAATATAATTGCTTACTTTGGGACTAGATGGCGCTGTGTAAATGTGGTAGAATATTATATTATATTATTTCTTGTTTTTTTTAAAGAAGTCGACCTCACTGGGTTAGCCCTGTGTGGCAGGGGAGTGAAAATACGTGAGAATACGTGCACCAAAAGATCACGTACTGGCCGAGAGTGCAGCTGTTGGAGTCGCGCCGCAACGTCAACTTTAAGGCGTTTGTGGTGTACCAACATGCTACCTGGACCTCGTCCTGAAGGAGAACTTTTGGCCGAACGGTGTCGTGTTCCGTCGCTTCCGCGGGCCGGTGCCAAACGAACGCACAGTGACGTAGTGCTAGTGAAGTGTTACTAACATAGTTTTAAGTTCTATTTACTAACACAATATTGTTTATAATATTATATATGTTAGACTGTAAGGTATGTATCTATGGAACTTTATTTTCTGAAAATAAATGTTTTATTATTATTATTACAAACACCAGATTACATACACCCAGATTCAAAATAACTATCTATGAATCATACAAATTTTAATATTAGTCTAGGAATCGAACTATTTACTCACTTGGCTCGGCACTTTTTTAAAAAAAAAGGCAAGTCTTGAGCGGTAGATGCTAATTTTAAAAAAGTTTAGTAATACAATATTAAAAAAGAAAGAAAGCCATGCACCATTAGGTAATTGTTTTCGTCAAATTATAGTTCTCGGACGGAAGTACAATTCAAAAAGCTTATGTGTATCGATCTACCGGGGCCACTCGGCTTCCGTCCGAGAACTTTAATTTGACACAGAGGTCGAGTCGACACTGCGACCAGACTCTCCACTATACGGAGTGTCTGACCGTAGTGTCAGCTCGTCTGAGAGTACTCGGTGCGGTGTAAGGTGTGTACAGATGTCGCTAGTGTAGGAGCGAGTCCCACGGGAGCAGGCGCGACATCCGTGGGGAGCCGCGGATGTGACGACTTCCGTTTCCAACTCACACTACATTCACACTACAGATATGTGCGAAGATACATCCTCAATCGAGGATCACATCTCGTAATAAAGTTTTATAATATTATCGCCCGGTGTCCGTTCACATAAAGCGGCTCGAAGAGCAGAACTTTGTATAAGTGCTTAGTATTCAAAATAAAGCCTTAGGTCATTTTAATTACGGTATAGTTTTAATTGCATGTACATGATTCAAAAGAATGAATCCTCTTGAGAATCCTTGTCAAATAATAAATAGCTTTATTATTAAGCACTCAAAGTTTTATTTAGAATACTATACAAATTGGCTTTGCTCTCTTCATGAATGCACACTATACCTTTCTTCAACAAAATATAATGAGCCTATTGACAATAATCAGCAATAATCTGAAACGGAGATTTCCAGAAAAAGACATGAAGAAGGATAATGATGTCTAGAGAAAGAAAAAGAAATAACAGGTCAGTAACCACAACATATTAAACCAGCCCTACACCAAAGCAGCATACAGCAAAATCAAGCTTTTCCGTTTATTAGATAAAGGTATTTTAATATAGGTACAGTCGAAGCAGCTTTACGTGTCCGACTACATCACTCTACAAACGCGGAGAAAATCGCAGACCAACAGGTTTGTGAGACTCGAGAGGTTAGAATGTCGGGATCGGGGATAACATGTATTTTCAAATCATACCTACGTGGTGCGAGTGCCGACTCAACATCTCGAGACGATCCTCAAGGAACAGTTCTATCCGGAAAGGATCTATTGAGTAGGTACCTACAGAAGTTTTCGTGGTAGATTTCACAACACCGTTGAACCAAGCACGACGTCTAAATAAAGTATTTTAGCTGAAATGATGATGATAATGATGAAGTATATTAAGAACTGAGTTTTATATTATGTCCAGCAGTGGTCTGCAATAGACTGAAACGATTATGAGGATAAAATATGTATTTTAGTCTTTATGATATGTAATTATGTACTATATAGAATCCATGCAATCCTGTAATAAATCAGTTACTAATATTACAGAGTAGTATCTCAACATAACTCAGGATATATCCTGAGATCGTACGCGATGTGCGCTATGGGCGAACGTGCAACATTCACACCTCACGCTCGCTATAGGAAATTGTTAGTGACGGCATTATAGGAAGAACACCTTCCGGCAACTGGTTACTACTGTCTCGCTACTATTTAGGGCGAAGGGATATCTCTATGGGACTCGACGCGCCGTCTAGTCTGCCGCAATAGGGATGTGATATAAATAACCGTAGTAGACTACAACTTATAATAATAGTAATAATATTCTACCACATTCACACAGCGCCATCTAGTCCCAAAGTAAGCAATTGTATTTGCTTGTGTTATGGGTACTAAACAACTGATATACTACTTAAATACTTTTTTTTTTGTAAATACATACATATTATAGATAAATTACACCCAGACACAGAACAAACCTTTATGCTCATCCCACAAAGATTTGTCCTGGGTGGGGATCGAACGCACGACCGGCTTAGCAGTCAGGGTTACTAACCACTAGACCAACAGTCCAGTCAAATAAGTACTTATTTTGGGAATATCTTTGTTTCTTGGGATTGTGTTAGGTATGCAACCAACATAGTTAAGTAGTGTACTTAATAAATAGATAATGATGTAGGTTTTATAACTCTGAGCAAAAATTATTCATCATTCATCAGCAATCCATTAAGTCCCACTGCTGGGCTCGGGTCTCCTCTCCTCTAACTAGAGAGCTGAGAGGGTTTAGGCCATAATCCACTCACGCTGGCCTAGTGCGGGTTGGTAGATCAGACATGCAAATAGAATTTCTTCTAGGGTATGTGGGTTTCCTCACGATGTTTTCCTTCACCATTGCAGATCGCAGTGGTAGGTAAGTCACTTGACTAGTACAAATAAATTCCACAAAGTGGAAACCACATTGGTACTGCCGGTCGGGATCGAACTCCAACCGAGTGATTTGCACGCTGGTCCCTTATCCATTCAGCCACCATCGCTTTTTTGGATTCGAGCAAAAATTATAGTCGATAAATAATTATGTCGGAGGGTCTCCGACATAAAAACGGTGCAGATACGAAGAAGTTGACTTTTTTTCTGTTCTTTGTATATAAATCCTAGGCTCTAAGTATGCCAAATTTCAGCTTTCTAGGGTATCGCAAAGTACCCTAGAATATTGAAGAGTAAATTACCTACTAATAAATCTAATACTAAAAAAGCTAGATCAATAAAAATTTGCATACTTCATACGTCTTATCCCGAACTACGTCTTATCCTGTAAATTTGAACTCTCTATTTTTATCTGAATTAAGCGATAAATGACGCGATTCGGTTCGATGTGTGTGTCCCCAGCGTTCTCATTGGTATAATCGAAATTTTAAGTAGGTGTACCATATTTTAAAGCAAAATTGGAAAGCAATCACAACATCGCTATGAGTTGTTTTTTGAGTGTAAGCTGAAGAAACGTGTCGCAAAGGGAAACCCATGGAGTTAGGGTTTTAGACAATACTAAAAAAATTAAAGCATAATAAATTGGAGCAATGAGATCTATAAAAACTAACCATCACAGTCGAATAGTTTTGAAGCTACGATCATAAAACTGTGTGCGAGCTGGATACCCCGGGTCACTGGCTCGCACATCAGCTGAATCTTCGTAATTGAGAAAAGGTTGGTTTTGCTCCGCCTTCTTATTTGTTTGCCATGCCCAGCAGTGGGACAAACGTCGCATAAACATGGGTTGAATGAAATGGTGATGAGCCAATATAATAATATCCTCTTCACCTTCACATGAGATTTGAATAAGATTTGGCTCTCTGTCTAAATGCCTCACGTAATTAAAGGACGATCCTTATTTTTGTTAGCTACTTCATCATTTCAATCCATAAACGTCCCACTGCTGGGCACGGGTCTCCTTCAAAAATCGTGGAGGGAATTTAGCCTACTATACCACACTGGCCAAATGAGTTGGTACAGGATTTCGAATTTTCCTTTTCTTGCAGTGCTCTTGTCTGCATAAGATTAACTTCCTTATGGCCGATTTCAAAATTACTAGTTAGAATTTTGACCTTAAACTCCATACCAAATGTGTCAAAATTCTAACATTAGTAGCCAAATCCATAGATAGATAGTATTAGATAGATTATTGAAATCGGCCGTTAGTCGCCTCTTACGACACCCACGAGATGGCGTAGTGACATTATGTATTTTCAATTTTTTTTTTTTAAAGACAACGCCCGCACTAAGGAACAAGCCCTGTGTCGCGGGGAGCTTTACAAACATGAAACTAACGGACACAAAGTACACCCAGACTAGAAACAAATATCTATGAATCACACAAATATTTATCTCGTGTGGGAATCGATCCCACGTCACCCAGCACGGCGATGTAGTGGCGAGGCGACCACCTTAACCACTGCGCCACGGTGACAGTCAATCCGTCACTACACGGCGTTAGGTATTTAATTTCACTATTTTATTTGCCAGTAGTTATAAAATAAAACACAGTATTTCTCGCAATATTCATTATTATGTAGAAGTATGTTTGGGTCGTCCGTCGCGCGTAAGTTTTAGATGCACAAGACGGTCGTGAGTCCTCAATACCGAGGGTTGAGAGAACTGCGCCTGACACTTGGCGCAGTGGTAAGGACGCTCGCCTGTATGAGTCCTTATGTGGCTCTTCAGGATCTGCTTGCGGTCGAACACTTTGTCACACATGGGACAGGCGTATTGTAGAGGACGTTTGTACCCCTCGTGTGTGTAACGTTGGTGCTCCTTTAATGACCACGCGTTCACGTACGCCTGTCAAATTATATTCATTCAGTAAACAATTGGAAAAGTAAAAAAATTGATTTGAAAAATTGAAATTTTAACACAACGCCATCTAGCGGCTAGCCCACAGCGAATTTAACCTTTTGTTTTGGGAACTAGCCAATTGATAAACATACAAATATATATTATAATTTTTCTAAATCAAACACATTTGCAGATCTTGCCTTAAACACCTGACGGAAGATCCGTCGCGTATCATCGGTCGCGTTACGTCATGAAAGTCAAATACATACAAAAACGTTACGTAACGTCAGCGGATACCCCATACAAAAATGGTTACGTCCGACGTATCTTCCGTCAGGTGTGAAAGGACTCTAACTTTCGCATTTATAATATGAGTATAGTTTATTACCTTGTCGCAACGGTCGCAAGTAAAGGGTTTGACATTAAGATGAATCCTGTTGGTGTGTCGATCGACGTCGCGACGGTTTGAGAACCGCTTGTCGCAGTGAAGGCACGCCAATCTGAACATACACCATACACAAAGGCACATGTAACAAGGCTTTGACCACATCTAGACACAGAATCGCAAGACGAAAGCGGGAGTGCGGCTGATACAGCTCTCATTCTCTATCTCGCTCTAATAAGTGACGGTTCCAAGTGACAAAAAAGGATAGAAATGTTACAAATAGTTTAGAGTTAAATTAGTGTTGCATTACGATTAGTTTAGTTAAGATGAATTAGTTTTAAATAATGTTAACAAGAGCCTTGCACGGCCAAAGGGCGGGCCATCATATAGCTCGGCGTCATCATTAGGGGCGGGGCCAGGCACGTATCCAGACTTTTGGAACGGGGGGGAGGGGGGACAAACATTGAAACAACCATCGCTCATAGAAACACCAAGCGCCGCTAACATAATCAGATCAAGATCTATCTATATTTTAATTTTACCTACTTATTGAAAGAACACGCAAGCGGCACAGACGGCTAAAAACGTGTTTTTTTTTCAGTCAGATTTTGGGGGGGGGAGGTAATTCCCAACTTGAACTTGAAATAAATCTGTAGTATTCTGTAGTTACAAGTAATTACTCCACGCCCACCCTTCCGAGTTCCGAGATCAGTAAAATCAGCATAGAATAAAAAAGTGCAGTTAGGTTTTTAGTCAACAATCATCATTAAATCTGACGTAGGACGTCCACTGTTGGACATAGGCATCTCCAAGAGAACCCGCACTCGGGAACATTCCCTGTGTTGCGGGGGACTTAATAAACATACAATTAACGAACACAAAGTACACACGAACTTTAAAAAATATCTATCACACAAATTTAATATTTGTCTCGTGTGGGAATTGAATCCACGTCACTCGGTACAGCTAGACCTTAACCGCTACGCCACGGTGATGAGTCATGAGGGTAATTTTTAGTGTCACTTACGGTAGTTCCTTATAGCTAACGTGGGTAGAGGCAGTCTTCAAGTGAGTCTTCAATATCGACTCAGATTTAAAACTCCTGTAAACAACAATCCCATATTAACATCAAATAAAAAGTTAGTCAACATTATGACGGAATAGGACGAATAAAAAAAGATTTTTCAAAAATTAAACCGACTTCATTAAAAAAAAACATTGTGATTTATAATATAATAATAATATTCTACCACATTCACACAGCGCCATCGGATTATTCCCGGTGTCCACCACCAATGTGTCCTGGTGGACAGAGAGACAAATTATGAAATTAATAATCCGCGCCATCTAGTCCCAAAGTAAGCAATTATATTTGCTTGTATTATGGGTACTAAGCGACTGATATACTACTTAAATACATTATTTTTTTTGTAAATACATACATATTATAGATATATTACACCCAGACACAGAACAAACCTTTATGCTCATCACACAACGATTAGTCCTAGTTGGGGATCAAATCCACGACCTCCGGCTTAGCAGTCAGTGTCACTAACCACTAGACCAGCAGGCCAGTCAGTCAAAAAAAGTTACACTAAATATTTTATTTAATGGCCTCAAATTCAAAAAATTGAGGCCAGTTCCACTTCGTGGCTAAACTATTCGTATTTTTAGTTTTGTTTTTGTAATATTAGGTAATATAAATTCCACAAAGTGAAATCTACATTGATACCGATATCGAGAATCGAACTCTGTGCTGTGCTTTGCTGAGTAGTGTGGTCGTTTTGCTGTGGGGCTACTGTGCCGTGTGGTCTGTGTGTGTGAGCTACATACTTGTCACACTCGACGCAGTAGTAGTCGCGTGTGGCGGAGTGCTTGACGGCGTGGATGCGTAGTTGCGATGGCGTCCGGAAGGCGGCGCCACACTCTGCGCAAACACAACGTTTGCTCGCCTCCAGTGCTGACACCTCCGCCGCGTGCTTCCTACCACAAAGCGATCACCTCTCATTAGACATTTCTACCACACGATCAGTTGTCATCAAACCGTTCGATTCATCATCATCATCATCATTTCAACCCATAAACATGCCACTGCTGGGCAAAGAATTCGAACTCAATACTCAATACTTCCACAATGTCAATTAGATGGTATAATAATTACAGGTTTCATTATGGACCCTGTCGGGCACAGCAAATGTAGGAAGGAGGAAGAGTGCTTTAATTTAAAATTTAAATGCTTTCTAATCTAAATTTTCATAATTATAATATAATATTTAACAACTTTTATTTATAAATACTTACAACGTAAACGAACCGTTCGATTACAATTCAATAAATATTATATTATAATAAAGATGATTACTGTGTACTATTCGCCATGGTAATTACGTAATTGTGATTGAATTTAGTGGATTTTTATTTATTTAAGTAAAAAAACTTTCAGCACAAATGTTTTAATCATCATCAGCAACCCATTAAGTGGTGGATCAGACATACTCATAGAATTTCTTCTAGGGTATGTGGGTTTCCTCACGATGTTTTCCTTCACTGTTAGCAGATGGTAAGTCACTTGACTAGTACATATAAATTCCACAAAGTGGAATCCACATTGGAACTTCCGGTCGGGATCGAACTCGAATCGCGTCATTTGCACGCTGGTCCCTTATCCATTCAGCCACCACCGACGATTGACGTTGACCGGTAGAAGCCGATATCACCCGATAACATCAGAGTGATGCAGAGACAAAACTAGGTACGTGGATACAATTACAGAATGTAGGATGTATGTAGGATACATTGTATGTAGGATTGGTAGGATTTATACTCACAGCATCATGTGTGACTTGAGCACGAACTTGTTGGCGTACATTCGCTCGCAGTAAGCACACTGCACGCGCCCCTGACTACCGTGGGAATATCGCATGTGCTTGCGCAGGTTCAGCTGTCGTCTGCAACACAGTAGGTCTTAGTAATTACATGAATGAGTGTTTAACTAAACAATAAATATACTTATACGAGCAATAAAAAATGGTGTCATTTGCAAACGAAAAAGGTAAATTTTCACCAAAATCTTTTTACCCTATTTTATATTTAAAGTCAAAATCAAATCTTTTTATTTAATTTGGATCACATACATGATACTTATCATACCACCTTTTTTTTGGCTTTGTATGACGTTCATTATGAACGTCATACAAAGCCAAAAAAAAGGTGTCAGCAAATTTGCCTAAGGCAAGTTCTCTGACAAGGTTGAGCTCTGGGAAGAACTTGGCAAGTAACTCAGGCCACTCTTTTTAAACGCCATAGTAGTTACAATTTTAATTGGTTACAGTTTGCAATATCACAGAAAGGCACAGACACGGTTTATACTAAGACTTTAACCCATATAATTAAGTTTTGTTATTCAAATCTTAATTTGAAAATATCTACTAATACTAAATGAATTATCTTGACCAGTTTGCAAGCTACATAAATATAAGGCTGAGATCTATAGAGCGTACTTTACTCAGACTTTACTCCAACAAACTTTGCTCAGCCTAATCTGAGCCAAATTTGATTTGGAATCTATAGACAATATCATTGCTTAGCCCGAGCACGAGTAGATGCATCATCATGCATCATCTTCTGCTGAATTCTTTGTAAAATAAAAGATAAATTGAATGATACAATACTTTTTGTAATTTATAATAGTCCAAAAACTCCGCTTTCTTAAAACTACTAGATTATTTTTAAATTTTATTGTCTGATATTAGTTAAATGTAATAAATATTAAGTTATGAAAGAAATTGAGTAAAGGATCGCTAATGACAGCTGTTCAATATTCAATTAATGTTATGCAACAAAGTTCAATAGTTATTTTCAAATTATGACATTTGTACATTATTATTTTTTACAGTGTAATAGCAGATTTTCGTAAGTCGTCGATTTTGAAAACTTTGACTTTGCTTAGCTTGGGCTTGGACAAAGTCAAAGTTTGCGCTATAAATACCGATTTTGTCTTATCTCGAAAGTTTATTCAGAGCAAATTCCAAGTACGCTCTATAGATTTCAGACTAAGGCTGACTCACTTGAAGGTTTTGCTGCAGAGAGAACACGTGTAGTGGTGGTCGGGGCCGAGGTGGTGAGCGGAGTAGTGGTCCTTGATGGTGATGCGACAGTTACGCGTCAGTCCGCACTCCGGGCACTTGTAGCGACTGCGACAAATGGACAAGTTGCTTCGCTACAAATGTACCAGGGGGATCATTATGCCTAAAAATATTCATCATCATCATCATCATCAGCAACCCATTACCTCCCAGTGCTGGGCTTGGGTGTCCTCTCCTCTAACTAGAGAGCTGAGAGTGTTTAGGCCATACATAATCCACTCACGCTGGCCTTGTGCGGGTTGGTGGATCAGACATACTCATAGAATTTCTTCTAGGGTATGTGGGTGTCCTCACGATGTTTTCCTTCACCGTTAGCAGACTCACTTGACTAGTACATATAAATTCCACAAAGTGGAATCCACATTGGTACTGCCGGTCGGGATCGAACTCGGATCGCGTGATGTGCACGCCGGTCCCTTATCCAATCAGCTACCATCGCTTTTATAAATACAATATGATGTACTCACATTAAATGATATCTCATATGATTGACTAGTTTGTCCTCAGAGTCCATTCGCTGTCTGCAGATGTCACACTCGTATTCACCCATACTCTGCAACAGTTACATATTCAGTATCAATACTTGTTTCAAACAAATATTCAATTGAGTTAGGTGATTTTTTTTCTGTGCAGTTCATATTGAATGTCGTGCATATTATGTGGGATGAATGTTAGAGCCTTCATGTGTATTTTAGTTAACCCTCTGATCATCATTTCAACCCATAAACGTCCCACTGCTGGGCACGGGTCTCGTCCAAAGAATATGGAGGGAATTCAGCCTACTATAACCACGCTGGCCAGACGGGTTGGTATAGGGTTTGTTTCGAATTTTCCTTTCCTCGCAGTGTAGTTTGTAGATCAGTAAGTTTACAATGTAAATAAATGTGCGCTACGCTACGATGCCAGACACAGACACGTAAAACTTCTAATAACCCTGTTTTTGCATTGGCGGTCAAAAATAATTTTATAGGTACTACATATTTAACTATATTGCTTAATTTGGGACTAGATGGCGCTGTGTGAATATGGTAGTTTTAGGAACTAGAAGTGGATTTATTTAAAAAAAAACAACAGAATACAAATGAAGTTCACTTATTATAATTTAACGATGCACTTTTATTTTTAATAAGAAAAATGATTTTACAAATAGGTATTTTGACTATCTAAATGGGCAGAGGTTTTCCTTATCAGGTTGACTCCACAAAAAAGAGGCTCCAAATGAGTGCGCGTTGGCTTATATAGGCGTGGGACGTCTCGTCACGTGACACATCCCCTCCTTCCAAGCCTCCTGTTACTTGTCCGCTAATAGTAGAATATTATAAAATTATATAAAACAAAATGACATAATTGCTGTTGCCTCTGTATAAACCGTACCTCACCCTACCTAACCTCTGTAAAGTACCTGATTATGTTTCTCCATATGCTTGTCATAGCTGCCTTTAAACGTGAATCCTTTAACACAGTCGGGACACCTGTACGGACAGGCCAAGTACTTATGATCTTGCGCCAGACGAGCCCGCTCCTCCAAACATTGCTTCCGAGTTTGATAAATTAGTTTTATCTTAGGAATATCTGTAACAATTCAATTTTGCAATTCATTTTTTAAAAATAATAATAATATTCTACCACATTCACACAGAGCCATCTAGTTCCAAATTAAGCAATTATATTTGCTTGTGTTATGGGTACTAAACAACTGATATACTACTTATATCCATTTTTTTATCGTAAATACATCTCTCATTGTCCTGGGTGGGGATCGAACCCACAACCTCCGTCTTAGGAGTCATGGTCACCAACCACTAGACCATCAGGCCAGTCAAAAATGTCAACAACATGGACCAATTACACATAATTAATTACAGATAATAATAAAATTAAACCTAAAATGTAAATTATTATAAAAATTAAAATAATAATTATATAAGATATAAAATTTAAGAATTTTATTTTATAAAATTTAATTTAATTTAAGGGGTAGGCAGAGGTGTTTCACACCCACATTTCGCCAGCTATGTTTGATCCCATGAAATAGGGGGCGAGCCTATAATTGTCATCTACCGGGAACATTTGTTTACCAAACTCCGGGAAAATCTAAATACTGGAATTTCATGATAGAAAAGCCCAATACCATTTTCACCCGACCCGGGGATCGATCTCGGGACCTCTTGCACAGCAGTTTATAAAATTTAAACAAAATAAAAATAAAAATTTTATATTTGCCCATACATGTATCCTGTCACAATGAGCTAGATATTGGCAGTCAAAGAGCTCGGCCAAAGCGCTCATTTCAACCCATAAACGTCCCACTGCTAGGCACGAATCTCCTTCAAACAATGAGGAGGGAATTTAGTATGAATTCACTATGTTTATTTGAAGGTGCTGAACCCAAAGTGACCAGCAACACAACTTTTGCTTTTAGACGCACCCAATTAAGGGTTAAATTAATACCTTTTCTCATCTTAAGTGCATCATCTCGTTTTATTTTGTTTTTTTTTATCACTTTCTTCTTCTGTGTTGTGGTGAGGTTCATGAGCTCCACATCACCCATATCTAGTTCTTCTTTCAGCAAACCATTCAAGGGATAATCATCTTCTTCTTTGACGTACATTTCCGGGAATTCTGCAAAATTTAAATAAGATAAGATAATCGTTTATTTTTCTTTTCCAATTACATGGATACCCTAATGAAAAAAATTTACAAATAAGTTTAACAAAAGTTACTTGTGGCCCAGAGACCTTGACATTTCTGGTAGCCCCTACACTGGGTTGAGCCTGTACTGTAGGGACTGACTTGCGATTACAAGGTATAAATGATTCGTGAGCGTTATAGTGGTGTCGGTTATGTGTGAAATATAACATGAACTTGTAGTATAGAATTTAGAGCATTGATAATTAATTCAAGAACAATAATAATAATTTAAAAATAAACAAAAATTGATAAGAAATAATAATTAAAATAACAATAAATTAATTGATAACATTGGATTATAAATTATAGTACTTGTTTATATTATTCCATATAAATTAGTTCATACATGTGTGTGTGTATGTGTGTGTGAGAGAGAAATTACTTTATTACCCCCAAAACCCTTTCTTTTCTTACTTCTTTAAATACTCTTAGTGTAAGATTTATTAAATTATATTTATTTGTGTAGTGAGTGACGGATTAAGAATATATAATGTCACTATCCTATATCAACACACAACAAAACACAGCACAAGTTCCAGGTAATGCCAACACTGTCATAGTCATTTGCACACTCGGCTAACTTCATGCTTGACAGAGTCTAACGGAAAGCACCGGGATGAGGCTCAGTTACCACTCAGCCGTCGTGAAGAGCCCTACATCAACCCTAGGTACTGTCCCCGTTTCGTTTGTGCACTGAGACTACACTTGTCACACGCCATATATGTTGTACACTCACCGTCGTCACCATTAATGAACTCAGCTTCAATATTGTCTAACAACTCTGCCTCCTCCTTCATTTCTACCTTCACCTTGACATCATCCCTATGGCTAGCCACTACCGTGAACGACTCCTCAATACTACTGTCTTCCTTGTCACACACTTCCAGCACAGGCTGTGTGGTATGCTTCAAGTTTACCAGAGGCTGTGTCTGCTTTCTTATCGACTTTAATGTTTCATCCATTTCCTGAAAGGTTCAATACTATGTATTATTTTATTCAATGGAAATTAGTAAATTTCCTAATAATAAGTACATTAATAAAGTACACAAATACAAAACAAGCAATGGAAAATTCAAACCCACAATAAGACTGCTATACCATCTGAGATTAAAATTTTTTAATTACTTGTTTAGCATTTATATAAAACGTTAAACTAAAGCCAAGGAAATTGCTTAATATTTAATGTAAATAAGTAAATAGAACTGATATGCCAATATTCCAAATATAAAACCGAGGGAAAAATGCTCAGTATCACTGCGTATATACTATAACTACTAATTACAGTAGGTAGAAGAAAAAAAGTCTGAAATTGAGTTAGTCTGCTAAATAAACTACTGATCTGTATTAGTTGTTATTCGAAATGTTTGCATTAGTTTAATCCCAACCTTTTACAAACAATTTAACATTTTAAAAAAGACAACACACGCTTCATGTAACATGCCTTCTCATTACCATTTTAGCCTAATGTGGATGAAAGATGTAATCACACACATATTCACTGTAAATTATCAAATATAATCAGCGAGTACTTACATTACAATAGTTTTCCATCATTAACTGATTACTTTGTACATTCTGTATAAAAAACTCTGTGTGTTGAGCCATCCTCTTGCACAAATAACACAGACATATTCTCTGCATCTGGAATAAGATGAAGATCTTAGCATGCCATGGATTCACCGGAGTGGTGCATAGACCACTTATGTATTAGAGAGATATCCAGACAGTGTCTGTGACCTAAGAGTCCAGAAGTAGAGATTTAAATATTTCAGCTAAAACTCTGATTAAATATTGATTTAAACCAAGTTTTATTGAAATGTATGGATAAATAATAACAACAGGGTAATATAAAGTTTTCAGAGCTAAGTCACAGTAGGTAGGTCCCAGAAACTGACCCACCCGCAATGTTAATGTTATACCTGTACCATCCAGCCTGTTGTGAACTAGTTTGCACTGCTTGTGGTTTATAAATAACCACATTTCTATGGGTTGGTTTGGGAACTAGTTGACTATGGTGTTGAAAGGGCTAATAACATTACGAGGTTCCCGATTTTATGAACATGCCACGAGCCTGAGATGGTATGATTACACCACTGTTTGTTCGTCAACAAACAATAACAAGATTATGTCAAGCTGGCCTTACATTTAAAGAACGAACACTCCCAGTTTGCATCACTTTGATAGGATTTAACTTACAACTAATTCAACTTATTACCTACCTGGAATATTTCCTTGAGTGGACCGCAAACAAAGGTATAACTTTGTATCTGTTTCTCATGATTGTCACACAGACACCCGAAACAGTAATTATAACAATCTGATTTATCCTCCATGTTATAACAACATCCACATTTCACGCTTGTTATAAACTAATTAAGTTCTCTCGCTAATTAGATACTTGTTGTGTTGTTATCAATAGATTTATCTTTGTTGCACACATATATGACACTACTGAACTCTACAGAACCAATAAAACCTGCAGTCCTGCATGCGAAGATCTATAAACAACAAAATAATATATATGATATAAATGTACTCTGTGAACGAAATCCACAAAATCTGTATTAGAAAAAGAGATCTGTCTTTTTACTGTCAAAGTGTCAATGCCTTTAAATTTTGTTTAGTGAAGTGAAATCACTGATTTCGTTCAAAAGTTGTCAGAAATAATTATATATATGTACTGTGGAAATAATCACGGATAATCCTTGGAAATAATAGTAAAGAAGTTTATACTCATTGAGAATTTTATTGTGCCTATAAACTACATTTTTTTAAGGAAATGAAAGCACCAAGCGGTTTTTAAAACCAATGTCTTGGTCAACATTCCACTAATAAATAGAAAGGTTCAAATTTATTTGGATGTTTATTGCCAATGATCTTCAGAATGCTGTTGGCACTCCCATGCACTCTACGCATCATGGAGGCAATTCGCTTACGTAGTATGGTTTCGAAACCATCCGTGTGTGTTTCCGTAAACATTCCTGATGCGTTGCAGTAACGTGAGAGCCCCAACAACATCTTGAAGGCATTATTATATTGAACTCAGAGGGCGTTGTATGCCCTCTGCGTATATCGAATCCACAGGGTGCACGTGTACATAGATTGGCAAAATGCTTTAAAGAGAGTAATTTTTACCTCTGGTGTACAACATGCAAACCTGCGGACCAACATATTGCACCTGACAGTCAACGCCCTCCGTTCCCTCTACATATCACTATGTGGCCTTAGTACCTGAAATCTGACACTCTCTCAAGTGCCTCACCTTTCAACATAACCTGGGGGATATGCGCTGGTTTCCTATTATTAACCTTAAATAGCATTAGTTTACTTTTCAGTACATTGTACACAGACCGCCAGCAACTTTCTAAGTGCTCCTACTGACGGACTCAGCAGCACCATGTTCACTTCACCAGCACCATCTCACCAGCAATTATCATCGTAAATTCAATTTGTTTATTATACCACGACGGTGGCAAACGGTAATACTCTTGTTATGTAATTTATGTAAGTATGCCGTTTTGAAATTTTAGATGTGTTCAGCTATTTTTATTGCTGACTGTACCAACTATAATAAGTTGTACTTGTTATTTTCAGGATCTGCTTGTGTTAGCGAGGGGTTGAATGGGACGTGTGTCTGTGTATTCAGATGTGATACCGCAGCATGGACATATGCATATGTGAGCTTAAAATAAGGTTATATTATATACATAACACATTAGAATAATAGAACAGAGCCAGCACTCACCAGGCACTCGACCAACCAACACCACCCGAAAGGCAGTGCCCAGTGAATTCAGTTGTTTAGTACTCATAATACAAGCAAATAAAATTGCTTAATTTGGGACTAGATGGCGCTGTGTGAATGTGATAAAATGTTATATTATATTTAAAAAAAAAGATATTGATAATACAATGTTATATGCTACAGGTTCAAATAACATAACATAAACATAACATAGCATCACGCCTTTTTCCCCGAAGGGGTAGGCAGAGGTGTTTCACACCCACATTTCGCCAGCTATGTTTGGTCCCATGAAATAGGGGGCGAGCCTATTGTCATCAACCGGGAACATTTGTTTTACCAAACTCCGGGAAAATCTCAATACTGGAATTTCATGTTAGAAAAGTCCAATACCATTTTCACCCGGGAAAATGGGACCGGGAATCGATTCCCGGGTTCGATTCCCGACCCGGGAATCGAACCCGGGACCTCTTGCTCAGCAGTCGTATACACTTCCCGCTGCGCCACCGAGGCAGTTCAGGTTCAAATACTACGACTAAAAGTGTGGAGTGTGAACGTGTATCCGAGTGGTGAGTAATGTGAATGTCATCACTCTTTTTCAAACTCAGAATTTACTAAGGAACCTACTAGAACAGAGGCGTAACGATACCATCTGGGGCCCATGGCAAATTCTCATGATTGGGCCCTATCAGTAAGAATCGTCACGTTGTATTTAGTTTAAATTTAAGATTAATTAAGGTGTGTTAAAATCCTTAATAATTAACTTAAATTTGTATTATGGTCTTTAGTTATCTCACTTTATTATATTCTAAGCAGATAGGTACTGAAAAAAAGTAACTTATATATTTTTGAAGTAAAATAATTTTTATATAACTTATCAGGTACAATGTTAAAAATTTACTCTTGATCTCGAGGCTTCTTAGGCCGGGGCCCTCTTGAGTCGAGGGCCCAAGCGATGTGTTAGCGACAAAACTGCAATCACAATTTCCCGCTTCGCAGAATTAAAAATAAAAAGTATTATTATTTTTTGGTTTCTAATCAATGTATTTTTTAAGTATTTTATTATTTGTCATTAGGGTGGCAGCGGTGGACCCCTGCAAATTGATACGTCTTAATGTATATAGGTACACAGTGAAGGGAGTAACTTCCATCGGAAACAAGTAAGTATTGTTCGGCGCCAGGATCGGCCGGTGTATACACCAAAGTGACCTACTATGTACCCTGGATCGAGAGCATCGTCTGGCCTGACTAGCAACTACGAACAAAGAAATACATTTAATTCAATAAAAAAAAAACTATAAATATTAAAGTATTTTCATTTTAATTTGTACCTACCCAAAGATTCAGATTCTGCATTGGTGGCTAGATTAGAACTTAAAGCCGTGCCACATGGTTGGAAACTTGGCTTCCAAAGAGGTACCCTTGGTGGATTTCAACCGTGTAGCCGGCTGTTGTAAACCAAATTTCATACAAACTACGCGGATGGCAACCAAGCTCCCACCAAGGTCACTGTTGCGACGCAAGTTTATAACCGTGTAGAACACCTATTAGAGGATTAGAAATGACATACATAGGTATCAGGAACTGGTTTAGTAGGTTAAATTCCGAGATTCGTGCTCGGCAGTGGAACGTTTGTGGGTTGAGATGATGAGAATGTTCGCGGTGAGGGAACACCTTACTTCTAGGTATATACAATTATTTTCGTTGCTTACAGGTGACGTCATAGCAAGTTTAGGCAGTATAGGTTATATTTGTCATCATTATCATATGACTGGCCTGTTGGTCTACTGGTTAGTGACCCTCACTGCTAAGCCGGAGGTCGTGGGTTCGATCCCCACCCAGGACAAATCTTTGTGTGATGAGCATAAATGTTTGTTCTGTGGCTGGGTGTAATTTATCTATAATATGTATGTATTTACAAAAAAAAAATGTATACGTAGTATACCAGTTGTTTAGTACCCATAACACAAGCAATTAATATAATTGCTTAATGTGGGACTAGATGGCGCCGTGTGAATGTGGTAAAAATATTATATTATATATTATTATATCTGTAACTCACAATAAAACAATAAAGAAAGTGCGTGTATGAGTATTTTAATTATATAATTGAATAAAATAATTCTATTATTACCTCAATTCAATTTCAATACAAAGACAGATGGAGTGCCAAAGAAACAAATAGGTACATAGAAATGAGATAGCGCAGAGAAGCAATAATGACATACAAGCTGATATTTGATTTTATATAGCCTTCCACATTGAAGTACCCTTCAAACTTCATAACGGCTCATATTATTACGTATATCTGCCATTACTTTCTTCATTTGCCTTCTTCTCTTATAATATTCTTTCCACGCTGACCAATTCTCTCTCATCATAATCAGATACAAGATCGTTGTAAAGCCTTGTAAGTGATTGATAACTAAGAATATAATTCTATATTTTGGCCCACACAGCATCTGTAAGGGCACAACTAACAATAGTACACCACTTAGTAAAAATATCAACGTAGGCACTTGTAAGGACTTACAGCGAGAGTCAGTCGTGTTTAGTACAGACGTAGGATTCATCAGAGAAATCACCACTCTTATATACAAAAATAAATTTAAAAATATCGGTAATAACAATAGCAATAATATAATAAGAGTTGTTACTACAGTAGTGATTCTCCGGTAATCTATAGTTATTTCAGAGAAATTAAAACACAATACAACAAATCCTAAGACTTGATTAAGAAAACCATAAAGATTAATTTATAAAAAATTGTAATGTCAAGACAGTCCTTATAAATAATATTGTCACTGTATGCACATATATTTACTTTGCAATCCAGCTCTGTATTCTTCTGTTTTTAATATTTTACTGTATTTACGATTGTAATGTGTTTTGTGCATCTTAATAAATAAATAAATAAATAAAAAAAAAAAAGGCGCGCCCCAAGCAAATAAATTTATCTTAAGATACTTTCTTGATATATGAGTATTGTACACTTTAACTAGATCAGAATAAAACTCAAAACACAATACTAGTATCCAATAGTTGTTGGATATCAATAAATAAGAGCCGAGGCATACATAAATGAAACGTAGAAAGAAATTGTTTGCTCCGTGTGAGCTCCGAATATAGGCAATACGTATAAAAGTATTTACCATATTGTTGAAGATGATAATGAGAAGAATGTAGTTCTTGTAGCAGCGGAATTTTTTGATAATAATCCATGACGTAACACCGATTATAAGCGTGATTATCGAGAATACACACAAGAATATTTTCAAGTAATATATAGGCTCTTCCCCTTCGTCAAATTCACTGCGCGATGTATAATTTAATGAGACGTTGTCGTGCATGGTCAATCACGTCTTGTCTATAACACAGTCTGGACTATACTCTCAAGGTAATACAAATTAAATATTAGGGTTTCCTTATGTAAGAAAATAATATGTGATGTATATAATATTTAAGGAAAACTATATTTATAATAATGTTTTAATTGCTAAATAGTACTGTACCAATTAATGTACCATTAAACACCGACTATTAATAACTAGGATTTGCTCAAAGAAACACAAATTTTGATTCTCTAAGTATAATTATTTATTTTGTGTTGTGTAGCTTTCGCCCGCGGCTCCGCCTTTTTGACTTTTCGGTAAAAAGTAGCCTATATTTTAAATTAGACCTCTAGCAATACATTGGTGAAAACCATGCAGTAGTTTTTGCGTGATGTACGTTCAAACAAACAGACAGACGAGACAAAAATTATAAAAATTGTTGATTTGGCTTCTGTAGCTCTAAAAAAATCCACTACATTATTTTTTCTTTAATATCTTTAATGTACAGAAATCAACCCGTTTCAATTTTATCATATGTAAGTAGGTCTGTATATAGATTTCAAGTGTAGTAACAAAAAAAAAATTAACCGTAGCTGTCTCCTGAGTGGATTGAATTCACGAGCCCTGGTTGTGTTCAGTGTTCTACCGCTGAGCTAAAAATGCTATCGATAAATCTTGCTAGTTGAAGTATCAAGTTGACCACGTGGTTTTTTTTTCTGCAGCTCAAAAATTCATTCAGTATTTGTCTATGTCTAACCTCATTCTTTTTACGGTTTCGTACAGTCGAGTTCATTAATATATTGGCACCATCAAGAATTCAAAATATTATGAGCGTTGAATAGCTCAATAAATACTATAGAACCTATGGATTAAATATATGTCCTCATGTGAATGGTTCAATAAAATATGCTGTACATTATGCAATAAGTTGTAGTCACCCCTTTCAGCAAAAATATCTACTTAATTTAATGATGGTGCCAATATATTAATGAACTCGACTGTACCACAAAAGGAAAAAACGGATCCCTTATAGGATCGCTTCATTGTCCGGTTGTAATATTTTTCTCAAGAACGCGTAAAGGTATCAAGCTGAAATTAATATCAAATACGTTAATTAATGCAAACCCGAGTTTGCAATCCTTTGGCGAATTAAAAAATTAGAGTTCTAAGTAAACATAATCAAATGGATACACTTTAAAAGAAGCACTTTATTAAACTCATCTCAATCGTAAGAGCAATTTTTTATGCAACAAGAAGTGTATAATTTTTTTTAATAAAAACATAAGGAAAACGAAACAAATCATGTTTTTCCAAGGTTATTGTGGATTTTTCAAAGACATTCAAGCGCGTACTATCTGTCTCAATGCTTGTTTACTGAGAATCTAAGATGGTGACGGTTCAATATATAACAATAAAAATATTATGTCTATATTTGTGTTGTGTGACTTGTGAACTGGATCTCAATGATGGTTTGTCTATTTTATTTTTATTGTTTATAATATTTCCGAAAATCTTGTTACATTTCTAACTTGTAATAACTTTTTAGAGTTCCTTTGTAAGCTAGATGTATAACCGCAATTTCGTTGCGATTTCCAAGACAGTAGATTAGGCATTCCCCGGGGACTCCCGACTGTCAAAACGGCGATACTCCCAGGACTTGTAGTGGTGGGCATGATGGTGGGATTTTCTCGTAAGCAAGATAAATAAATGAATAAACTTAGTTTAATAACAGGACAATGTATTATGTAATAAGGAAGGACGCTTTTGTTAATAAATGCTTTTCATTTGATCAGGAAAAACCCATTTTGGGTTTTTTTTATCTTGGTTTTATTTTTATTAAAGAGGACATAAAAATATTATTTGAACTCACTCTTTTGAACACACAATGTATTACTGACCTCACTTTCTTGGCAATGTTTTTTCTATACCCTCAAATTACAACACACTGGTTCTTTTTTTAAAAAAAACGAGATTTTGTTACACAAAAGTGTGTCTATTTTGTTTCCTCAAACGGATGGAATGCGTAATTTCCGATGGGATCCCAAAGTTCAGTTCTACCTATATGGATTTTTTTTAAAGTTATATGAATAAAACTAAGGTAATTAAAATAATTGTTATTTATTTTTGCAGGGTCTGCGTGTGTTAGTGAGGGGTTGAATGGAACTTGTGTCTCTGTATTCAGATGTGAGACAGCAGCATGGGCGTATACATACGTAAGGTCATTTTGTTAACTGCAGTTCTTTTGTCATCATCATTTGCATCCCAATAATGTCCCACTACTGGGCTCCGGCTCTCCTCTCTTCTCTCTCTATCAAAATGTGATTCTTTACGGCTAAATGTGGTCCACGTTTCCATTGGATTTCTGGTAAAATATTTTTTTAATTTATTATTGTGTTGGTTTTTTTTTTAAAGACAACGCCCGCTCTAGGGAACAATCCCTGTGTCGCGGGGAGCTTTACAAACATGGAAGTAACGGACACAAACCGTTATTTAGTTATTATATGTATTGGTATATAAATACGTCACCAAATAAATAATCTTGTACATTCCAGTTGAATGCCGGTTACTCAGAAAAAGGCATGCCAACATTTCCGGAGATATGTTCTTATAAGGACGGTATACCTGTTGTTTGTTGTACTGACTGTAAAATTTACAATGAGGAAAAGTGAGTAGATTTAAATAAATCTGCGTAATTATGTGGGAACGGTATAAAGAGCAGTGGTTATATAAGAAGGCGATAAGAACAGTCTTTTTTGAGAGATGAAACCAAAGACAAGTGGAAATAACTTCTATTTTATCAAATGTATTCTCCGAATTAATTTTTATACCACGACGGCAACAGGTCTAAGCAATCACTGTAGCCTATGGTTGCCTGCAACGTCAAGCGCATCACGATCGCGTTGCCGACCAATAAAAAACATATTCACTTCTTTTTTGAAGAGCCCTGTACTGTACCTGTCACTTAGGAAATCCTATGAGTTATTCCCATATCTTGAGAGTTCTTAGGAAGATGTTCCTCTGAAACCGCGAAAAAAGTATTGGTTTCGTCAAACTTCTAGTTCGCTCTGAAGTTGCACGTCGCTGCTGTTAACAACTATTAATTTAAAAAACCAAAAAACCCGACTGCCTAAAAGTAGCCTTCGATGGTCAATTTAAAGCAATGAATTCGAAGAATACACTGGTAAAAGGTCTATAGGCTTAGATATAGAGACTCGGTGATGAATACGAATATAACAACACTTTGCACTTCAAAATCGGTCAAGCTGTTTAAGTTACAAGAGACAAGTGGAGCCAAGGGTAATATTATATTTAGTGCATATATAATTGAATTAGGCTATTAATTAGCTTTCATCTAATACCCATATTGCGATAGCACTAAAAAACGTCTGTTTTGACAGATTACGTTCGCCATATTGGTTTTTTGTTGACGTCACATAGCCTATGGCACTCGGGGGAAAATTACAAATCTAATGACACCTCACACTTTAAAATCAGCCAAGCCGTTTAGGCTACAGAAGGTCACAATGGAACAGAAATGCCCACATACATACATTCATACATGTCATACGCGTGAAAAACATTACCCTCCTTTTTGGCAGTCGGGTAAAAATAGTAAATGAACTTCGTTCGGGTGTGACGGGGACCTTTCTTATTGCGAGATAGGGCCCGAGCTTTTCCGAACAAAAAGCACCGCTCCGAACCCCCGCACACTTTAATCTTCGTTTTGGTTTTATAAATATTTCAGATACAAATATGCTTCAATTGACACACGTGACAATATATACACGCACGATGCGCCTCCTCCCAAAGCTTATATCAGTAAGTTCACACAGTTTATTTTTCTATAAACAAACACACTTCATCATTATTATATACCTATATAATACAAGAGACAATGATGAATACAATATTTAGTCTTCAGCAGCAATGTTAATAAATTTAATATGCGATGGTGGCTCAATGGATAAAGGCTCAGCGTGCAAATCACGCGGTTTGAGTTCGATCCCCACTAGCAGTACCAATGTGGATTCCACTTTGTGGAATTTATAAGTATGTACTAGTCAAGGGACTTACCATCTGCTAACGGTGAAGGAAAACATCGTGAGGAAACCCACATACCCTAGAAGAAATTCTATGAGTATGTCTGATCCACCAACCCACACTAGGCCAGCGTGTGTGGATTATGGCCTAAACCCTCTCAGCTCTCTAGTTAGAGGAGAGGAGAACCGAGCCCAGCAGTGGGACTAAATGGATTGCTGATGTATGTATGTAATGTTACAAACCCCCCCCCCCCCCCTTACCCAGACCTTAAAAAAATTGCAATCTGTCGATACTCTTGTGTCCTTAATAAATAAATGAAAAATACAACTGGCTCGGTGGCACAGCGGGAAGTGTATACGACTGCTGTGCAAGAGGTCCCGGGTTCGATTCCCGGGTCGGGTGAAAATGATATTGGGCTTTTCTAATATGAAATTCCAGTATTGAGATTTTCCCGGAGTTTGGTAAACAAATGTTCCCGGTTGATGACAATAGGCTCGCCCCCTATTTCATGGGACCAAACATAGCTAGCGAAATGTGGGTGTGAAACACCTCTGCCTACCCCTTCGGGGAAAAAGGCGTGATGCTATGTTATGTTATGTTATGAGAAATATAAATTATATTGATAAATATAATTTATTTCAATATATTATATATTGACATAATATAGATATATAAAATCTAATTCAATTTGTATAAAAGAGTGTAAATTTAATGATTTATTTTATGATGTTAAAATTAGG
Organism: Laspeyria flexula; assembly: GCA_905147015.1. NCBI lineage: Eukaryota > Metazoa > Arthropoda > Insecta > Lepidoptera > Erebidae > Laspeyria > Laspeyria flexula. The sequence goes on from LR989974.1 coordinate 3,538,129, forward strand.
TAAGTATTAATTCTATTAAACTGGCTTCGCTCCCGTCGCCGTCGCTTTTGTTTAGCCACTGCTCAGCTCCTATTGACCGTAAAGTGATGTTATATAGCCTATAACATTCCTCGATAAATGGGCTATCTCACTATCTGACACTAAAAGAATTTTTCAAATCAGATCAGTAGTTCCTGAGATCCTAGCGTTCAAACAAACAAACTCTACAGCTTTATAATATTAGTATTAAATAGTAAGAATAAGCAATACAGTGAATTCTGCATCTCATTGGAGGAGAACGCTATTTGTGCTTATTCAAAAGTATTTTTTTTATGATTACCAACATCCACTTTTAATCAGACATAAAATACATCATTAGCAAGCTAATAATGTCCCACTGCTGGACTTGGATCTCTTCTTCACTATCTAGAGAGCTAAGAGGGTTTTATTATTATTATTATAGTAATGTGGCAAATTTCCCCCCGTCCCTGATCTGATCGTACAGATGATACTTACCATTGATTAATATTATTGTTTTAGAATGTGACGAATATCAACAACTTCTCCCGAATAAATGTCTCACCGGTTTCTATGATATACGCAATATTAAGCAACTAAATGTAAAAAGGAATTGTCATGACTTTATATTATACCCTAAGCCGTCGCCAGCAGGCGGACGACCAGCTGAAAGGTGGGAGTACCCACACATGGTAAGAACACGCCTAAAATATTTAATTATTTGTACCACTGCTACAAACGCTCCCAGCTCTCTAAATAGTGGAGAGGAGACCCGAGCCCAGCAGTGGGATATTAATGGGTCGTTTATGATGATGTACCAGTACCATTGCAAGAGGTGTCTGGTTTGTTCTACGAGTCAAGGGAAACCTTGAAATGAAATCTCGTTTATTCATCTTGGGTACAAGGTAACACTTATGAAAGTCACAAGATAAGAATGTAACAGGTTATCCAAAAAGTAGTGTCAGCAACCTTTCAGGTTTTCAGATAGATTCTTCTGTCTGGAAATGGGTCTGGAATTTCCGGATGCTGGCAACACCATATACAATAACTACAGATGTGCCGGATCGACAAAATGCATATTCCGCGGATACGAAACCGGATATTTGGTGCCAAGATCAACGGATACGGTGACGTAGCGCGACATCTTGAGACAGTTGAAATAAAAAATAATTTGAATGGAATTTAATAGTTATATATAGGATATTATCTACATATTGAAAATGAATAAGGTACTCGTAAAAGATAAGCTTCAAAAGTAACGGGTACGGATCCGCATCGTTCTTTCTACGACAACTCATGTTGATCCATTTATGTCCAGAATTTATTTATTAAACCATTAGCCTCCTTTTTGGCAGTCGGATAAAAATAAGTTGTATGTTTGCAGGCGTTACTGGGGTACGGTGAGAACCAGCAGTCGGCTCAGTGGCTCTGTGGGGGTTCTATCATCAGTGAGTTCTTCATACTGACGGCAGCTCATTGCATTTTCTCCCAAAAATTGTAAGTTTATCCATACTTTATGCTCCTTTAGGAATGACGTATCTTATTTCATTTTTAGGGCCCCGTACGTCAAAATGAAAATACGGAACCTTTATACGATCACTCTGTTTTCCGTCTGTCAAGAATATTTTTTGTCAACGTATCAAGCTGAAATTAATTTCAAACACTCAGCTCTAAAATCCCTTGGTGCAATAAAAAAGTCAGAGTTCTCAGTAAACGCAATCAAAAGATACAACTGTGTATGCTCCATTTTTGTCGCATATTATCTAGACGATCAAAAAATCAAAATCTATAAGTAGGATACTTTCGTTGACCTAAGAATTTGGCAAGAAGTAACTCTGAAAGTCGTATATACATGTGTGTAGTTATAGCACTGAATATTTGTACTTTTATATTGGAAGAGGAATAAAATGATAAGCTTAAAAAATTAAAGTACCTAAGAGTGAGAGTATATTCCGGACTGACGTTACATAAAGATGGGGCACCTACTTACGTTTTGGTGAATATTTATTCTAACTTATAGCTATCCCGTTACCTACTAATGTCTGACATTTCAATCATAAAAACAAATGCATAATCGTACGGAACCCTCGATACGCCAGTCCGACTCGCACTTGTTCTGTTTTTTTTTAAATATGATAGTGACAAACAAAGTTAAGGCTCGTCTAATGAAAGCTTAGTCGAAGACTATAGACGCCTCCATCACCAAGAGCATCACAAGAGTATTGCCAATCCTTTAAAACTCCCCCCTTCCCTTTCCCTCAAGAAGCGTTGGACTCAACACTGTCGAGCCAGTATTCCTATTGCTACAGTCCTCTAGTACCTAAGCTTTAAACGAAATCACTCTCCGCCTTGTTACATAATACGGACTAAGCATTAAACAAGGCGGTCGTTTAAAAATCAAATAAAGCTCTTTTTACTAAAACATCAAAAAGATACCGAAAACTTCCGGACACCATCTACGGCTCTTTAGTCAAATTTTCAAATTTATTTACTGTTACAAAATATACAAACATAGAACAATATATAAACATAGTATAGAATTAATGCAAAGAAATGTTTCTTTAATTATTTAAATTAAATTATTTATTTATTATATTTTAATTTATATTTCTTTTATTTTTTATTTATAATTATAATATGTATTGTAATGTATAATAATATATTTATTTACGCATTTATTCACTACTCTTGTTTCTTACACACATTCATTGTACCTAATAATGTTCCTTAAATTTCTAAATTTTTAACCACGCATGCGCCACTCCAAGGGTTGCAGCTGAAAATCAGCGTCAGTTATAATTTTTTTATCTGACATAATGCTGAGCTGTTCGCCCTTTTGGCATTATGACCATATTCTACATAAAATATATTATATTAAATAAGGTGAATTGTTTTCTTAGGGTGTCATATTGTCAAATAAATTATTTTTCGTTCTTTCTTTCTAAACCAGGTTTATATTGACAACTTTAAAATTAAACCTGGTTTAATACTTTGTCCGTATTTCGTAATAAATTCGGGTCTGTTATTATTTCAAAATTTTTGCAGAGGTCCTGTTACATTTGCGGCATTAGGAATTTTAAAGCGAAGTGACCCGCTGGAGTACTGGAAGGTATATAAAATAAAAAGGGCCGTAGCACATCCTCAGTACAAACCACCTCACAAGTATCACGACATCGCGCTCTTGGAGACTGAAATTGAGTATGCTAATTATAATTTGTGGATAGTATTGCTCTACTGCCTCGGTGGCGCAGCGGAAAAGTGTATACGCTGCTGTGCAAGAGGTTCGATTCGATTTCCGGGTCGGGTAATAATGGTATTGGGCTTTTCTATCATGAAATTCCAGTATTGAGATTTTCCCGGAGTTCGGTAAACAAATGTTCCCGGTAGATGACAATAGGCTCGCCCTTATTTCATGGGACCAAACATTGCTGGTGAAATGTGGGTGTGAAACCCCTCTGCCTATCCCTTCGGGGAAAAAGGCGTGATATATATAAGATAGTATTGCCATGCTGTCTTACATTTGTCTTCTCAATAGACTCAATCCCGTAATTTTAATTGTTTTGTACGCGCTGCTTTCTCTCTAGTAGATCCTATACAGATAACTTTCCCATCGCAATTTTGTGTTCAAGCCATAATAAATAATATGAGTTATATTTACATAAAAAGATGCTTTTAAGAAATCGAATAACTCTACTATTTGTAGGATAAACTTCAGCCGTCACGTCCTGCCGGCGTGTTTGGGGATTGATCACTTTCATGGTAGTGCAGATGCTTCTGGCTGGGGAGAATTAGGTCAAAAAAACCTCTTAGCTGATACCTTACAAGTCGTAAGTAAAAAAATTAATTTACTATATGTCACTACCCCACATCAACCCGTGGGTGTCGTAAAAGGCGACTAGGAGAGTAACCCACACAAGAGCACTGCAAGAAAAGGAAAATTCGAGACAAAACCCTATACCAAACCATCTGGCCAGCGAGGTATAGTAGGCTAAATTCCATCTTTGGAGGAGACCCGTGACCAGCAGTGGGACGTTTGACGTTTCTGGGTTGTAGTGAAATGAATCAGATGTTAAAGAACCATAATCCTCACAGTGAGTTTTGTTTCAGGTCACTCTCAGCAGTTTCTCTGATGAAGAATGTGCCCTACAATATCCTCCACATAGGCACATGACGCGAGGATATGATCCAGCCACACAGATGTGCTATGGGGACTATATTGAAGTTATCAATACGTGCCCAGTAAGTTCTTTTTAGGGTTCCGTACCAAAAAGGTACAAAAGGAACCCTTACGGTCTCGCTCTGTCTGTCCGTCTGTCTGTTCGTCTGTCACAGAGTAATATCTCGGAATCTACTCATGCTATCAACACGAAATTTGGAATAGTTTTAAACACTGCCAATCCAACATTAATAAGATTTAAAAAATTTAGTAATTTTTTTATTTTCTTTGCAAAACTGGCCGAATTTTAGACTTTTTTTTAGATTTTTAGATCATTACGTCAAGTTGGGTATCAGATAAAAGGCCTTTGTTTCACATTCTAAAACCTATTTTTTTAGAAGGTATTTTTATATTTTATTTTGCCTGCCGCTCATGGACGTTGGCACATGATATGCCATGGATGACGTAGGGGCACAGTTAAGCCGCTGCTTACTTAGAACGGATAGCTCTCTTTAAACCTAGTTTGAAGTAAGACATGACCATAGTGCTCAGAAAACACCGTTGCAGGCAGTTCACCACAGAGCTGGTAATGTATGTGAGAGGAATGATCGCTGGAACCTTCAGTACTCCCCGTGAAACGATCGAATACGCAGAGTGATCCAAAGTCTCTCCATTGCTCTAACGATTCCAAGTTGTCCGTCAGATTAGCATCACCAATTCGAACAACATGCTTTTTTAATTTTTTTTTTTATATTCTACCACATTTACACAGCGCCATCTAGTCCCAAATTAAGCAATTATATTTGCTTGTGTTATGGGTACTAAACAACTGATATACTACTTAAATACATTTTTTTTTGTAAATACGTACATATTAAAGATAAATTACACCCAGACACAGAACAAACCTTTATGCTCATCACACAAAGATTTGTCCTGGGTGGGGATCGAACCCACGACCTCCGGCTTAGTAGTCACGATCACTAACCACTAGACCAACAGGCCAGTCAATGCCTTTGAAGGGAGTCAAGTGGATCGAGGTAGTACTCATTTATTAATTTCTTAAAATTTTAGGGTGACAGCGGTGGTCCATTACAATATGAGGACAGTAAATGCAAGTACACAGTGTATGGAGTGACTTCCATCGGTAACAAGTACTGTTCGGCGCCAGGATCGGCCGGTATATACACCAAAGTGTCCTACTATGTTCCCTGGATCGAGGGCATCGTCTGGCCTGACTAACACGTTAAATCTATACTTTATTATAAAGCTGAAGACTTTATTTGTTTTGTTAAACGCTCAAATCTCAGAAACTAGATGAGAAAGAAGAACTAAAAAAAAAAAAAGAAATAAATATTTCTTTTTTTTTTTTTTAGTTTTTTTTTTAGTAATACGGGCTGTTTTTGAGCTCTGATGCGCGCGCATTACAATTTGTAACAAGTAAAAATTTTACCGCGCGCTTTTTCTTTTCGCTGTATTGTTTTTTTCTTAACAAGTGATTAAAGATTGATTCGTTTTTATTTTTGAACCTTATTATGTACAATAAAACGTTTTATTTTTAATTTGACACGGTCAGTTATTTTATACCAAAAATAATGCGGTGCTTGTAGCATCTTCAAGTTACCGCGTGAGTATGCATGCGACCACTCCGTTCGAAAATTGTCAAGGAATCTGCTCCCGCTCGTGGACGTCAGACAGTGCGCGCATATCAAGGAAATGCACTGCGCTATGCCTCTAGCAGTGTGCGCTGATACAAACTCGAAGGGTTTACCTAGCCACTGAAGAATTCCACTATTCCTATTTTGACTCCATTATAAACAGCCCTAGAATACCAAATGCATACCGTCATACTCGGGTATAGTAGGCTAAATTCCTCCACATTCTTTGGAGGCGACCCGTGCCCAGTAGTGGGACGTTTACAAAATTCAAAATTTCAACATTTTTTATTTGCTTGAAACATGGTCGACAGTGTTGTTTTTAAGCAGTCATAAAAGAACATCATGTTTCGCCTGTCTGGCGGCATGCAAATGTTTACATATTTTACTTAATCATAATTATTATTACAAATCTAAATACACATAATCATTATTACACTCATTATTATTATTACATACACAAAAATTAAAATATCAACACACACATAAATAAATAAAGTTCATAAAAAATAAATCAAATTAATATAAAAATAATGTCATTAAATAATTTACTTAAAATGTCATACTTTGTGTGTCGTTTATGGGTTGAAATGATACCGTAATACTCTATGGCTATGTAAATCTATTTGCCAAGTTTCGCTGATGCAATCAGAGTCAAAAGTAGCTTAAAATTGAGTGCCTCAATTTATTACATTGTTATTTTTTTGCTACCGAAAAAAAAAACTGAAATAATATGTACTTTTATTTTAATAACCAATCGAGACTCAATATACTGTAGAAGTCTCGTAGAGGTGATGCTGAAGTCTCGTTGAGTTAATATAGATGTCTCGTATTGCAGATATTTAGTAAAGGTATAGAAATGACATAGAGTTGATGTGGACATCACGTAAAGGTGGTGGAACATTACGAATAGGAGATTAAGACATGGCGTATAATCCATACATATTATAAAAGGCTTTGTCCTGACTGACTGACAGACAACGCACAGCCTAAACCGCTGGTCGTAGTGACTTGAAATTTAAAGGGTGTGTTGGTCCTAATGTCTAGAGGTGTACTAAGAAACTGCATGTGATGTGAATTGCACTTAAGGGCCTTCCCTCGGTTTTGCACCAAAAACGGCTTTTTTCTGAAGCCTACTCCTCCTAAACGACTTGTTCGAAAAATTTGAAAAAAATATATTTTGATAATTGATCTATCTACTACATTTTCAACATATGAAATTTTCGTACGACTAATACTTTTGCCTCAAAAAATATTTTAAGTTGAGATATATTTTATCTTAAAATCCCTAAAACTTTAAAACGGCTTTATAGTTTGAAATTATTTTTACACTGATAAATTGGTGGTAAAATTTACTTTAATCTGAACATAGCATATGTAAATCGATCAATATTTTCTTAAGAAAATAGGCCATAATACGATTTCTGTACGTTAGAAATTCAAAGGTGCTCTGCGCGGGCGCGGGCGGCAGACAGGCGTTAGCCTTCAGACGGGAAGGCTGTGTCGCTCGTTGCTCCATTTTTACTATCGACTGAATATAGTGCTTACAGGTATAATATACACACAAACAGCGAGCGCGGCGGGACGAGTAAATAAATCTAAGGTGTCACGCAGAGCCGTCACGTCTTTCTCGCTGTGTGCCGAAACCTTTTGTGCAAATATTTATGAACTTTAATATTTTTTTTTGAATTTTCTGACGACTACTCCTCCTAACCGTTTAGAAGGAGTAATCTTTTTGCCCCATCGGCCATCAGTTCTGCGAGCTATATTCTCAAACAAAATATTTCAAATGATCCAATAAAATGGTTTACAATTTATAATAGTAGTTTATAACGTAATTACAAAGTAAGTGTTGTAAACAAAACATTAAATTCATCAATGAAAATAGGTAAATATTTTTTTTAATACAAAAGTAAGTTAAAATAGTTATTTATTTAATTATAATTTACAAGATAAAATAATTATCTTCGATACTAATAATAAATAAGTACCAATAAAACTATGTAAGTACTTACATAAATATCGAAAGCAAAACATTGAAATTAAAAAAATCTCAATACATAAAAATATTGGCAAACAAATAATTGTGTACACGAGTCCTTTAAACTCTCTATACAAAATAAAATACCAATTTTAAAACTGTTATTCCGGAATCGTAGGTAAAAATGCCGAGCTAGAAGCGCATGTCTGCGTTTACGCTTATTCTGTGACCATTGTATTATAGTGTGCGCGAGTTGGCAAAGGAGCGGGGATATGCAGTGAAATAAGCTAAGCTCCACCCATACTCTCAAGGTCATTGGCGACTAGTTACGCCTTAAAACAAAGATCTATGTAATATCAAAATCTACGCGGACGAAGTCGCGGGCAAAAGCTAGTATTGTATAATAGACTAGCTTTTGCCTGCGACTTCGTCCGCGTAGATTAAGATATTACATAAACCTTTGTTTTTAGTGCAATTCATTATTTCCACAACACCCCACTAAGGAGTTGAATTTCATTTTACGTCAATATAGATAACATTTTCGTAATCAGCGTCCCTAAAAATCTTGAAAACGACATCCATATCAATTTATAGTAATATTCATATTCATTTTAACAATTTTTACATTGTGTTTGAAAATTTTCACACTTTCATCCCTTAGGGTAAGTTTTTCAAACACCAAAAACAACCCATTAACTCACTTCTTAACTGAAGTTCACATATAACTTGAAAAACAAAGAACTGTCTATTTAATATTTCATCCCCTGAACCCATCCCTATCAAAAATATTAAAAACAACATTTTAAATTCCTATCCCAATACTAATTTGTAAAACGTTAACTTCAAAAAAAGATCTTTTCATACAACGTTTCATCCCCAATTTCTTTTGAGGGTATTTTTTATTATGATAATAGTACCCCAAGACAAATTTTCAAATCTTTAAGTTAAAAAACAAAGAAGTTTCATATAATCGTTTTTATCTCTTTTTACCCCCTTAGGGAATTGAATTTTAAAAAACCCTTTCTTAGTACACTTCTAGGCATTAGACTTCTAGACAAACACACCCTCCAAATTTCAAGTCGCTACGACCAGCGGTTTAGGCTGTGCGTTGTCTATATGTCAGTCAGTCAGTCAGGACAAAGCCTTTTATAATATGTATAGATAAGTAGATAGATTGAGTCTACGCACCGTACCCGAGACGCTTCTGTACGCTCTTAGGTATTAAAATACCTGACATACCTAAACTGCACCTCTCTTCCTTTTTGTTCTAAATAAAATTCACCACACATCACACTCATAAAATCCACCAATCTAATATAAAAAAGCATTAGGTATGCAATTCAGCCTGTTTATTCAGAAATATCATAGAATTGGAGCAGTCAAACTGGGCCTGAGTAAAACTTCGGGTCACAGCCAGGCCTTTAGGTGTAAGATGAAAATACTTAAGTATTTGCTAGTATGGTAACATGTTCTTATAATTTTATAACCTCGACTATTAATAACTACAAATAAAACAAAACCTGGCCAAGTGCGAGTTGGACTCACGCACTGAGGGCATTTTTTTATTGAAATGCACTATACTTATGTTAGAATAAATTTTCACGTAAAGGAGGGTAAGTGCAGCATCTCCGCAGTAAACTCTCACTCTTAAGTCTTACCCCTTCCAATAAGTTCTAAGTAAGCATAATCAAAAGATACAGCCGGTTATTGTCGTATATCTTGACGATCAAAAAAGTCAAAACCTATTATAGGGTACTTCATATTGACAAAAATCCGAAAATCGTACTCGTGTAAGTAGTTTTATCCCTGAATATTCCTGAATATAATATAGAATAAACGGCTGTATCTTTAACGATTTTTTTATCGCGCTTAAGGATTGCTGACTCGAGTATTCGATATTAATTTCAGCATGATATAATTATATACATATATATTCTTGACAGACGGACAACGAAGTAATGCTATAAGGCTTCCGTTTTTTCCTTTTGAGGTACGGAATCCTAAAAATATAGACATCGATGTTTCGTATGATCAAGTCTTATGTTATTGAGCATCAGTCGGTCGCGTCATTCCAAGACAATATGGCGGTCGGGAAATTTAATTTGTTATTATGTGCTCTAACTTGTTTGTGCTCAGTTACTTGTGAACTTGATCTTCCTGCGGGTAAGTCAATACTTCGTGGTAGGGAAATATTACCGAAAACGTTATCTAGACCACAGAATAAGTAATACTATACTACTCTAGACCTAACAGTGAGTCCTACCATTGTTTCTCTTTACATCTAATAACTGTTAAAAAACGATAGGTATATATATATATATGTATTAAGGTAAAGTTTAATGTTATTTTTGCCTCTAAAGGTTTGAAAAATGAGTTGTGGATAGATGTTTTTTTTTTGGCTGATGGTGGTATAAAAGTTTAGCGCCCGCCTGATGATAAGCGGTTACCGGTTAAAGCTTCAGGAACTGATCCCCCATATACAGGGCCAGATTTAAGAGTGTTCATACAATTTCAAGTTGCTAGCAAATACGTTTTTAAGCCACGCACACAGAGCTGGAACACGCACACTTCTCTAATGAGCAGGCGGGGCGGTGACCCCCCAAACGAGGAAAAAAATCAACGGATCATTTTATTAGATTATTTCGCATATTTACTGATAAAGACATAAGCAAATATATTGTGCCTGATGGTAGAATATAGAAGATCGTTTAACATTGTTAGAAAAACTACATTAGCAATAAACGATTTATATTTGGAGTTTTTATTCGGTTGCCCCAGGGACCTCCACACCTCTAAAACCGGCTTTGCCCATATTACGCTTATGGATATCACCCTGGTGACATGCTACTCCTACGCTATTCATTCAGGGCTTGTTTCAGGTTCAACATGCATCACAGATGGACACAACGGGACATGTATAGAATTATATAAATGTAATTCGGCTAAAACTATTGCTTTATACGTAAGTGGAGGAGGATGAAGAGCATTTTTAACCGACTTTAAAAAAGTATTGGTGATTTTTTTCAAAAGAAAGTCCGACTTATATTGTTTCAACACTGTACTCAATTGAGTACAGTGTTGAATCAATATAAGTCTCTAATCCGGCGCTGTATTATTTAATATTATAATAGTTAATTATTATAATATTACATAATAATAAATGTTTATAGCAATACGTGACATTATGTTTGCATAATTATCATTACCATCATTATCAATGATAATCCGTATCGCCGTGTTAATGAATATTTTTGTGTTTGATAATTTTTATATTTAATTATGCATAACGATCCGTCTTTTTCCAACAAGTTATTTTGATGTTGCTAAAAACCCGTTCTGACAATCACAGTAAAAATCAGTCATATTGGTCGAACAGTTCTGTGACGTGATGATCTTTAATGCAAATATTGCATAATTATGAAATTATTATGTTTAGTAGAAACTGTTGGCGAAGTGGTTCGATTCCCACCCAGGAGAAAATAATCTCTGTTGTATGAACATGAATGTTTGGTCTGGGTGTAATTTATCTAAATTAAAGTATGTCTTTACAACGAAAAATGTATCTAAGTAGTATTTCATTCCCATAACACAAAGAAAATATACCTAATCGTTATTTTGGGTCTAGATGGCACTATGTGAATGTGTGTTAATATCTATTTAAAAAAGCCAAAAGAAGAAACACATAGTAATATATTCGCTTCATTTACATTGACGTCAGGTAAATGAGGCTTCATGAGTATAACATCTATAGTGGAAACGCAGCCTAAAACTACGTTTTCCACCAGATATATGCGTTTGTTAAGAACCAATAGAATAGTTTCACTTGAGCGATGCTAGGTAAATGATCGCTTCTAAATCACATTCCTCGTCAAGTATCCTCGCACATCTGTGGTGGGAACGTAGTCTAGATTGTATTTATCCATGTTTCAGGAAGAGGCAGGCTTTGGCTCCAAGTATAACTTCCCAAAGCAACCAGATGTATGCTCGTTCAATGGAGACGAGCCTGTTGTCTGCTGTACCGACTGCCATATTAGCGACAACGATGAGTAAGTATACTATTACTTTCATAGCAGTCTAATATTCTCATCATCATCAAGCATCAGCAACCCATTAATGTCTGCGAAAGCTGAGAGGGTTTAGGCCATAATCCATATACGCTAGCCTAATGCGGGTTGGTGGATCAGACATAGGTACACTTAGAATTTCTTCTAGTGTATGTGGGTTTCCTCACGATATTTTCCTTCACCGTTAGCAGATGGTAAGTCACATGACTAGTACATATAAATTCCACAAAATCTTCTGATGAAGAATTATTGTAAGTATCTGGCCATTCAAAAGACTAAAATAACAGACACACCTAAATAACTATTTAATATTTTGCCAATATTTCTCATGGTATTTTGTCAGCAAAGTAATCGTAGACAAATTGCTTTATATTTTCCGTTCTTCACTGATAGGTATAGTAGTATATTCAAAAAGTTTTTAAAGGCAACTAAGTTCTGCACTAGTGAGCAAGGCCTGTGTCGTGTATCGTCTACCGTGCCTGCAGACACACAAATAAATTCACCCGGATCCAAAACAATTATCTTAGCTAATAAATCACATAATAAACAATTGTCTAGTGAGGGATTTGAACCCTCTACCTACGCGATGTTAATGGCGACTGCGACTTTTCGCCGTATAAATTGCACTTTAGGTACCTACATTAAGCCAGAGTTGCATTCCCTTTGAAGAATAATTTTACATTTTTAGCTCTTTGGGAGAAAGAATCACTGAGATAACAATAGATTGTTATACCTACGGCGAAAGGTAAGGCGGTCGCCATTAACATCACGTAGCCGACTGTCGATAAGATTCAGATTGCCGAGAGATTCAGAGAGCTTAGGTTTCTAAAGTTACTAAAACAGCGAATTCGTTAAAAGAAGAACAATGTGTGACTGTTCTGCTTATTTCTTTTAGTACCCACCCCAACAGCAGCATCTTAACGTAACACTTGGAGCAATTGAACAATTGGACATCCAAAAATAACCAATACAATTGTGTATTTGCAGCCTTCGGCATACTGGTATTGGGCCACTAGGAGTTATGGGCAGTAAAAGAGGGTCAGTCGCTCGGGCAAGTAAGTATCTACTTACTTAGGTACTACAGTTAGGTACTGGTATCTTTCAGTTTTATAGTGATGGGACGTCCTTCAATCTATGATGCATCGTGATTAAATAACACTTCCAGGATTGCGATCAATGTGGCCTTGCAGATCTTGACAGAAAATCAGTAGGGTGATAATTAGGAGGTACCTACTGAAAAATAACAAAATTTATTTTGAGAAAATTGAATGATAAATTACTGACCAGTATTGGTTATATTATGTTCTCCCCCGATAATTTAAATAAAATATAATTATAATTTTCTTTCTCTCAAAGTCGTAAAGGCGCAATGTCCTAATGTGGCCAGGGCCCTTAAGGCTAAGGCCCCATTAGTGCGTTGTGTCGTCGCAGCGCCATTATGTATATGGAATATCGACGCACTTAGTGTTACTACGTGGTAAGTACTTATTACTTAGAAATCTCTTTAGAAAATTGCGTATTTTAACGTTAACAAGTATGTATATCTTCGAAATCGCTTTATTTGTTAGAAACAACCCATATTTATTCCCTAAGATAAGTGACGACAGTAGATTCTTAAAACGAGACCCCACTAAATTAAAGATTGAAAGTTGCAGAAGTGCACTTCACTATAAGAACAGCCATGCTATGTCCATTAAAGTATACAACAAAATCCCTCAAGTTTTACGCGAATTACCTCTCCTTTTATTCAAACCCAAATTAAAAGCGTGGTTAATAGATAAGTGTTTTTATAATATAAATGAATTTCTCCAAAATGATAATTATCATCGATATTATAGAAAGAGTATTAAATAGCATAAAAATATATGTTATTGATGATAATTAAAAATGTAATAATTAAGAAAATAGAATTAAGAAACTATTAGGTAGGTATACAAAGTATAGAAAATAAGTATTTAGAATTGTATAGAGTCCTTTATTTTTTAAGTTTGTTTTCTGTGAGTAATAATACTAATAATTGATGTTAAAAATTTAATAGTTTTAATGTACTATTGCAAAAACATTATTTATATTTGCATGCCCTCTACGGATAGATATGTACGCACAACTAACAATTATTTTTAACAACTTTGTACTAGCATATCTTTGGCAAATAAAGAATCTTTATCTTTAACTGCGCTGCGACGACGCAACGCTCTAATGGGGCCTCAGCCTAACAGGTTAAAGAAGGCTCCTTTAGTGACTTACAATTGCAATAACTTGGAAACCAAAGTCGTTCCGTTTCGTTTGTGGCCTCACCCTTTGTTCGTTTTGAGTAATGTTCGACATTGTATATTTTGTTACAGAATGCTTTGATTACTTCAAGATACTACCGTATCGTTGCCGTGGCGTAGGGAACGTCGATATAACAAGACCTTGGAATGAAACAAGACAGTGCCACCTATTTTCCTATTATATTGCTCTAGCAGTGGGCGGCAGAGACGCAAAGAAGTGGGAGTTCCCGCATATGGTACTTATTTATTGGAATTTGGATCAAAAATAGGTCAATACACACCATAACTGGCGTGTACCGAAGATGTTTGCAAAGGTGTTGATTCTGTTTTACATGAGTCATAGTGATGGGAGTGTGAATGGGATTGTTCTGTATACAGAAGATTAGATTTACTTACCTAACACGCTCCTAAAGTAGCATAAATTGTGTCCCCATCTCTATTTTCCAGATAGATAACGCTTAATAAGTACTTCAGACTAAAATTATTTTGAAACTTGCGTTTAGCGTTTTAAAGTTATTGCCGAAAAACTGCGTCTCATAACAAAATGACGTAAGCGCTTAAAAGATACGCTCTTTTACTGCGGAATACTCACTGAGCATGGTCCGACATGCTTCTAAACGGTTGTTATTACCTGACGTGGCAGTGAAACAAATTTTATCTTATTTATCTCAGGCACTGCTAGGCTATGGAGACGACGTGGAGGCAGCACAATGGCTGTGTGGCGGTTCCGTTATCAGCGAGAGGTTCATACTGACTGCCGCTCACTGTTCAGCCACGCGTACCTTGTAAGTTTTCTTTACAGCATTACCTGAACTTTCCCCCAAGGTTGGAGATACTCTTAGGGCCAGATTCCACAAAAGCGGACACTAGAGGACTAGAGATGTTTTATTACAACCAATAGACGTACGGTGAGTAGCGTGTGCATAAGTCAAATATTTAAATTAAATTGCCGCTTTGGAGCATTACGGGCCTTAGGGTTAGATCACATCTGACTACACCGAATATCAATAGAGATTGGAAGCCGAACACCTCAGCAATTCTTCTTCTTCTTATCGTGTGGGCTTGAGGCAGACCCTGGTGTTGGAATTTATCATGTCGCCCAGAAGGCTTCCAACTTGACTTAACGACTACCACACTAAGTGGTAACCGAGAAGGCTTTACGTGCCTTCCGAAGTACGGAGAATTGAACTTGGTAGGTATTAAAAATATTTCTAGTTTTATCTATTTACTGACTGAAACACCCCTAAACTCAACATTCTAATGATATTTTTCAGGGATTCAATAAAATACGCAGCTCTGGGCCTATTGAAAAGATCCGATCCAAAGGAAAACTGGAAGATATACAACATAAAGAGAATAATAGTACATCCGGAGTACAAGGCACCTGTCAAATACCATGATATTGCGCTCTTGGAGACCGAAACTGAGTAGGTTACGTACTCTCCCTCATTAAGAACACTATTCTTGGTTGTGAGAGACTTTAAAACAATATAAGTACAATTCACAAACACAAATTACCCTCGAACATAAGCTCGATACTTGGTGCTGGCGTTGACATTTCATTTACGAATATTATTATAGCGAAATCTAATAATATAGAAGTAAAATTGAAAATTTTAAATAACTCCCGTCAAAAGCTGAAGAAACGGTAGCGACTGATATAGCATGTCTAAAACCCGACACGATCATGGCTGAAAAACCGGATTCAAATCGGGCCATTCCTTTAGGAGCCTAGTACGTAGCTGTCTAAGGTACGATTCAGACCAACCGGCTCGCATCGGCCCGCGCCGTGCGGCATTTTACAATGCGTTAAAGAATATTGAAATGTATCAACAGTAATTACAGTTCATATTTGCATGCAACTTACGCATAGTTACCTCCGTCGGCATCACGCGACGCGTCGCGACGGCCGACCGGCTCCGACCAGCTCCGACCGGCTGCCGTCGGGTCCGCTCGGAGCCGGTCGGCCGTGTGTCGTACGGAGATTACGGTGCAGCAACAGCTAGCGAATCATTCAAGTTGTGTTCTTCAAGCGATATTTTAAATAATATTTCACTTTACGTATACGCGGCGCAAAGAGAGCGGCACTTCAGGGCGCTTGCAGTGCGTACGGCTCCATTCCGATGCGGCGCGACGCGAGCCGGTTGGTCTGAATCGTACCTTAGTGTGTATCTGTGGCACAGTTACCTACACAAACATACAGACACGTCAATTGTTTAGCTGCTCTTTTTGCTTCTGGGTTAAAAACTATGAAGAAGAATAGTGACTACTAACTTATTTCCTAAGACAAAACCTATCTCTGTTTTATGCCTAAGGCTATTACTATAAACTGCTTGCAGGATAAACTTCGGCAGAGATCTCTTACCGGCATGCCTGGAAACGGAATACTCAGCTAAAAAACATTACGTAGAAGCCGCCGGGTGGGGCAGTTTAGGGCACAATCAGGGCCTCGCGGATATTTTACAAGTGGTGAGGATTTAAAATAAATTATTAGATTTCATTCAGATTCTCTCAGCATGTACTTACTAATTAATTTAGGATGCAAAAAATAATAAACTAAGCAGCAACTCTATAATATATCCAGCCAGGTACGTTAACGTTACTACGCAGTAACCGTTGCATATTAGACTGCATGAAAAACTTAAGCTATCCCATACACTTAATCTGGTTCTCAAGGTGAAACTGACCGAATTTGATGAAACTACGTGTGCAGCCATGTACCAACCTCACCGACACCTGAAGCGAGGGTACGACCACAAGACGCAGATGTGCTTCGGCTCAGCTACAGATTTGATTGATACTTGCGAGGTACGTATCCGCAAAATCATCATCATTATCTTCATGTACGTTTATCTAGAGAGCGGAGCGCCTGCGCAGCTTTGCCTATGCTATTGGTCCTACATTCCACTGGCTTTGTATTCTCATTACAAAGCCAGTGGAATGTAGGACCAATAGCATAGTCAAAGCTGCGCATTTAATGCAGTGCTTCAGCACAGCAAGCAGCCCCACAAGTGGGCGAAAGTTGAATGTTAAAACATTTTATGTCCACTTTGTCCCACTAATTCATTTTGATGGGACTAATCATACTCGTATACATTTTTGATCCACTCGCCACTAAAGTTGGTAACTTTGAAATTAGGTATAAGTAGTGTTTTTGAAATAAAGGAAGAATTTATAAGGGTCATCAAAATGAATAAGGTAAAGTGGACATGAAAACGTCAAAAATTCCACTTTGGCCCACAAGTGGGGGCGGCTTGGTAGGGCCAAGTGAAAGCATGTCTGTGGTGAAAGCACCCATAAAGTAAAAACCGATTATCAGTGGTTCTATCATTACTTAAAAGATTATAATTTATACAGTCTTGTTTCAATTTTACTGTAAGCGAACGTAAAGTAACTAAAACAGGGTTCGATTCTGATTGTATTGTTTTCAGGGTGACAGCGGTGGTCCATTGCAACTAAATAAGTTTGATTGTCAGTACTCTGTGATAGGGGTGACATCTTACGGAAAGGAATGCGGCATCATCCCCGGTTCGTCTGGCATTTACACTAGAGTGTCGCACTACATACCTTGGATCGAGAGCATCGTCTGGCCTGGAGAAACTAATGAATAGCTTTGATAAAAATATTATCTGAGAAGTAAGAAAAGAAAATGTGTTTTTACACTACAGTTGTAATTAAATTAAATGATATTTTTATGTCTGTCCTTGTTTTTTATTTCACTAATATGAATAATAAACAACGTTTTCACTTTTATTATTTTTTAGACATGAATATTTGAATATTATAATGATAATGTAATAATATTAAATTTACGAATAACGCCATCGCGCGATGGATATCCTCGATAATTTCTGAACGAATAAAACTGTCAATATCTCTGACGGCTGACAAATGACAGCTGTGACAGTGTCGGCTTTGTATTGTTGTAGTGGCGATAAAGAATTTCCGTATAAAAAACAATGTTCTGTGCATAAACAAATAAGGAGAAACGTAATAATGTTATGAAGACTATTTAATAATATAGCTGTCTTCCAACAACACAAGAACTAGAACACAAAATTGTGCCTATATTTCAGTGAGTGGTACGTCTACAGTTTATTTTTTGTTTGAAAACATGCACAATGAACAATAGGAAGTTTTGTAAATTTTACTAATAAGCCACCTTGTAACGTTCGAAACTCCCACACCTCGAGCTCTTTATGTTTTTTACTTATATGTAAAACAGGATTAGTCTCCTTTTTTCTACTGAGAGAGGCAGAATCTAGTACTTGATGATGTCATTTCGTTTAAATTAGGTCATTTTAGATATAAAAAGGCAATCAGTGCATTCAATTCATGTGAAAATTATAGATAATAATTATATTCCACGTATTAGTCTGCTTGTGTCGGGTCAGTGAATTATTATTTTAACTTAATTACAAAAAATGGGTGATATATATTTGAGTAAGTATCTAATTACATTTGAGTTATGTATTAATCCGCCACAGCAAGCAGTTTTGTGCCGCCTGCAACCAATAGCCACCCCCAACCTTTATTAGGTAGGTTGTCAGTCCATCTGGTGGTCATCCCAAGCTGCACTTTCTAATATGTCATTGAGCTGATATGATAATGATATTTATTTTTGCAGGGACGAAGCCAACAATGGCTGAAACATTAGACCCTTTGTCACCAAGCATGAACAACTCAGGACGAATAGGTGTTATGAACAAACTTAGGATGAGGTTTGGAGGCCGAGGACCAATTAGCAGGCCACCTGGTGAAGGTAACTAATTTTTTACATTTTTGAGTTAGCTGAAGAGCTTGAGTTGGCTCTCTTGGCTCTCTATAAGTGGAGGTTTAATGTTTATTCTTTTCATTGTAGATATGAGTCCTTGGTTGGTGCCTTGGTATATGTATACCAACAAATATCACAAAGTAGATTAACTCAGAGGATAATAAAACAATCTTCTTAACATACAATAATTATTATGATCTGCTAACTATCAAATTAACAGATAATATTATAATGTACTAGAAGTCGCGCGGGGCTTCATTCCCGTCATTCTTTATTCGGCCACTGCTCAGCTCCTATTGGCCGTAGCGTGATGTTATGTTATGTTCCTTGTAAAATGGGCTGTAACACTAATGAAACGTTACTAAAATAATACTGTAATTCATAGTAAATTAAAACACCCATCTGTGGTATAACATAAACAAATAAGGACAACTGCAACTAGTATGAATTGAGAGCCCAGAATAAAATAAGCCCATGTTTTATATACATTTTCACTTATGCAATAACTTTATTTCTTTTTTCCAAAATTTCTAACTGTAAAAGTTTAATTTCTATTTCAACTTTACGAGTTTTCTTTTCATAATATTCTACCATTGCTAAGTTTTGGTCTCTCTCGTTTTGTTTAAATTTGACACCTGAAAAGGAATTGAATAAAATACTGTTTAATATCTTTATTTACAAATAACAAGTCTAATAAGCCCATTGGACTGATTCTTAAAAGTCAGATAAATGTAAAATTCTTTTTATAAATGTCCTTGCTAATTTGGTGCTATATTATTTTATATAAATTACCTTGACGCCTGTGGGAGTCAAATCTGTCAAGGTTTGGTGCAAGTTTTCTCACTGAAAAAATAACTTTTGTTTTAATTAAAGTTTTGGTTTGATTTTATTGTGCTTAATATATATTTAAAATTTCAAATGTGCGATCAAAAATATGTCTTAATTAATTACTAATTAACTATACATCTGATTTTGTCAATTACTACAACTTATTATTGTCTGAAGTACTACCTTCTGAATCAGTTGTATAACTGTCAGACATGCCAGTAATATCATTGCCATCAAAAGAACCACTGTCTGACATCTCGTCACAGCCCGTTTCAATAGCCTTCACATTTGAATTGGATCCGTCCAAAAGACTGATTACCCTTTCTACAACACAATCTTCTCTGTCTGCCAAATCAAGTTTGCCTCCGCAAGCCTAAACGAAAAGTGGTATTGTTATTTTGAATGTGCCAGAATGGTGTATTAGTGTAAACAAATTTGTAAATATAAAACTGTTATGTTCGTTAAATACATAATCAAAGTGTAATTCCCCCTACATACATTTTATTCAGAAATACGTACAAAGTAAGAGATTACTGTACTTAGAAGCCAAATAATAGCTGGATAGTCAGCTTTACAAACTAGTTGGCACATCTCTAATAACATTATTCTTTTTATTATTATTGCAAATCCTTGCTTTGCAATCCATTTAGGCTTTCATTCAATTAAAATAAAAAAAATAAAGCATCAAAATTACTCAAGAAAAAAGAATAACCAATTTAATTTTATCCTACAGAAAACTGCATCCATAATGGCATTCCTCTATAGGCTAGAGTAATTGTTTACCATCAGGCGGGTTATAAAGTTGTTTTTCACAATTGTAATATAAAGAAGAACTAAAATAATACAATACAATATGTATTAAAATAAAAAAGGGGAGGAAATTACAAATTAAAATACGGCATCATAAAATTCCTTCGCATCGCTGCCATTGTCTGTGGGAAAAGTGCCCAACAGACTGGCAGCATTGCCACGCTGGATGGCAATGCTTGCTTTAAATATTATTGTTTAAATTAAGTTTAATATTATAATGAAAATAAAATTAATATATATAATATATTATATTTTTATAGTTAAGGACAAGTTTTTCGGCACATTCTAAACAACAATTCTGTAGATACATGTGTTTCAAAACAAATATTTAAGTACCTACCTTAAACTTTTTTCGACATGTTTTTTTTAAGTTAACCCAACGTAAAGTTAACTGATGTCTGGGACGAACTTGCTCATTCTTGGCATTAAACTCAACTTCTATTTCATCCCATGCACGTCTCTTAAGTCTGTTTACTGTTGCTTTTGTATTCTTACTTGTTAGGATAGGCTTGCTAGATATTAGATCGATTAATAACTCCACCTCTTTCTTTGTCATAGGAGTTCCTTTCTGTAAAGTGATAATACCAGTAGCGCAATTATTTTTGTGACTCAGGGCTAACATTATAATATAATGTTAGTCCCCTTGTATCCATTACAACAATTAAGTGTAAATTAGGTAGGTATATTAAAAAAAAATCTTGTGATCAACGGCTCATAAATTTTTTTCTGTTCTTCGTCCTCAGTCAAATAACAAATTTATTGTAGCTTGCAAAATAATGTTGACTGGCCTGTTAGCGTCACTACGGCATCACTACGCTTAACAGGCTGCCAAGCCGGAGGATGTGAGTTCGATTCCCACCCAGGACAAATCTTTGTGTGATGAGCATGATTGATTATGTGTCAGGGTGTAATTTATCTATAATATTTATGTATATAAAAAAAATATAATAGTACCTATCAGTTGTTTAGTACCCATCATAACACAAGCAAATATAATTGCTTAATTTGGGACTAGTCTGCGCTGTGTGAAAATATGTGAAAACCAATTTAAATAATTAAAATAACTTTATTTTGAAATGCATAAAATTAGAAGTTACAGCTTAATGCCATTGATATCTGCAAAATATTTTTTTTATGTTATTTACAAACATTCTACATTAATTATTTATATAAAGATGGTAAAGAATGTTATAATAAGTATATGATTGTTTAAATTTGATTGCAGTGTTAGAAACAAGCAATAACTAAGCGTATGTAAACCAAAAACAATGGATATTAACAAACAAATTAATAAACAAAACTAAAATTTCAAATACCGAATCATTTTTCTGATATACTTACGAGTGAATTCATACTTTGTTTAGTTTGATATTACTTAGCTGATAAAAACAATTCCTCGCACAAATAACAAATACCGATAGATAGGATATAGATTTCAGCCAAAAACTCACGTAAACATACAAATCTAGATTAATAATTTCGAATTAACCTTAGTAGTGATTCTTATTTTCCCAAAACGAATGGCATTTAATTCTTAGCTGTTTAATTAAATTAGGCATCAATAACATAAGAGAATTCGAGAGATCAAATCAAAACAATTTGGATTAGTAATGTCAAAATCGAATGACATAACAACACAGATTAAAATACTAATGTCAAATGTTGGCTTAGTTGCGTTTAGTTATTTTTGTGACAGACACATTTATGGAAAAAGAATGAAAATACATTTTTGTTTGCCTGTTTTTTAATCCTAAAGAATACATGCCTTACTTAAATATATTGTTCGTCCGATACAATCACGCTTGATTTTTATGGTTGTCCAGCGTAAACCAAATGCTTTGTAGAAAAATAAACTGGAAGAAACTTACGAATGGTATAGGTCAAAATGACGCGCGCTCTTTATAATAATTAATAGCCCAGTAAAATTAGTTAGGTATAATAAACTTTTTTTTTTATCAAACTACTTGTCAAGAAATCATCATTATCATCATATAATATATCTATTTATAAATCAATTCCCATAATATTTATGGTCAAGCACTTGTATCGATTGCATGCGGGTGGCCGTTGGATGCGGGAATATATCCATAAACCTTTATGAATGCTAAAAGTTGTAGATTCTCGCACCTATAATACATTTTTAAATATACATATAAAAGGAATACATAAATATAAAATAAATGTGGTGGCCCACCCACATCAGGAACAGAGTCCAAGCTGCCGACGACGGTTAGGACTCCAGAGGAAGGAACTTCCTCACAATAATACGTGCCGTATCGACAAGCACTGCCTTCTGTATCAGGCCCTTTATCCAACCACCTAGCTCGAACCTCATAAGAGGTTCGTCGAGAACCTTTTCTATTAGGCCATTAATTTATTATATTCATAACTTACGACTTAAGTGTGACTTTGTATTAGATTTCTTTCCTTCTTTCTATGAAAATCTATTGGCCGAAAACGATACCGCGTACCTAGTACCTTGAATAAATCGGCGGAGTTCCGTTTAATTTCACTATGACATCTTAGGACATTGTTTGACGTCCCAAGGTCACCGGTCACGGACAGTGCTGCTGATTGTGCAAGTAAACTTAATGTAGCTATCTCTTACTATCAGTGAAACTGTTGCTGTATTATAGTTCGAACGTGTAATCTATAAATTTTAAAGAGTTAGTTTCACTGAACCAATCTCTGGAACTACTAGGTCGTTCTGATTTTTTTTTTCTGTCAAAGATAGCCTGTTCATTTAGAAAGGTTTAAGCCTATAAAACATCGCGCTAAGGCCTATAGGAGCGGACCAGTGACGGTGACAGTGAAATTTCGTCACTGCTATGGGCGAGAAATGTTATGGAGGTAATTTTGACACCCATTTTAAGCGAAACTGATTAATGATAAAAATGCACTTGTTTTAATAATTTACTGTTTGTATTAAGAGTGTTTATACTTATGAACGGCAACTTCGCAATTTACTATCATATTTAGTGATTGTCATTTTTTATTATTTAAGCGAAGCTATATTTTAAAAATATGTTCAATACACTTTTACACGTAATTCTAAAAATATATATTTTTTAATATTATTAAGAGTTTGTTTGTTTGGTTGAAGGCTAGGATCTCAGGCCACTACTTGTCTAATTTCAAAAATTATTTTAGTGTTGAATAGCCCATTTATCGAGGAAGGCTATAGGCTATATAACATCATGCTACGGCCAATAAGATGTAAGAGCAGTGGCCAAATAAAAACGACGGGAGTGAACCCCCGCGTGACTTCTAGTTTTCTTATTAAAAATTTAAAACCACGAACTATGACACTAAATTATAATAATAATATTCCACCACATTCACACAGCGCCATCTAGTCCCAAAGTAAGCAATTATATTTGCTTGTGTTATGGGTACTAAACAACTGATATACTACATATTTTTTTTTTGTAAATACATACATATTATAGATAAATTACACCCAGACACAGAACAAACCTTTATGCTCATCACTCAAACATTTGTCCTGGGTGGAATCGAACCCACTAGACCAACAGGCCAGTCAAGATATGTCTGCTAAAATATAAATATGACACTAAATTGCGACGCTGCCATTCTTAGGTATAACCAATCATAAGTTATTTAGTGAAAGTGTATTCAGTATTCGCTTCATTAAATTGTATGGAAGTTATCATGCATGAATTTTGATGACTAGCGGAATCGAACGTTTCGGTCGTGGATTCAACTCGCTACTGAGGTTTTCCAAGGAACTACAGTGTGGGGTTCTTCAAAAAGGAAGTACCTAAATAGGTTTTACATCGACAAAGCGCACACACTAACAGTTTACCATCAGGCGGTCAGCTTTTTTCCCACCATTCTGCCCTACTAAGCGCAAAAGCGGTATCTCGAAAAAAAACGAAAATTGGATTTTTATGGCATCCGATAGCTTAGAAAAATACGCGTCTATTGAACTAAGACTTATAGCGGTATGTTACTTAAAAAGTATAAAAAAACGTTAAGAAAGTTTTCTCTGTCTCAGTTTTACCTTAAATTTCTAAGGATATTAGAGGTATAGCAGTATTAGAGGTATATGCTATATACAGGGTGTATACGACGATACGACATTAAATGAAACCACGTGTAGCACGTGATGTTAGAAGACTATACCAAAAAAATTTAACAGAAATTTGCAATAGTTTAGACGCAAATGTACTTTCTTTATGTCACAGTTGTTCACAGTTTTAAACAACCTGTAGGTATTTATTTACGTTGATCTTATGTTGTCATTACGTCATTCAATTCATTTAAATATCTCTGACTCTTTCATATTATCTTATCTCTTACTCTGTTCCGCACAGTTGTCGTCGTCATGTCGAAAACGTCATGATAGAAAAATAAGGTGTAGTTTAATATTCTTAAATTTTTCGACTTTAAATAATGTGTAGATTTTTTTTTTTTTTTTTCTTTTTTTTTTTCTTTTTTTTTTTAATAATTTATATTAGAATATGTTTATAAGGGTTAACACTGGCTGCCTTGTCATTTAATGTCGTATCGTCGTATACACCCTGTATATATGCTGTATATAGGCAGCATTGTAGTATAGAAAAAGTAAAACAGACGTTTGCATGTTATTGACTTCTGTGACAGTACGTTGCTATCACTTTCGCTCGTATTGTTTTGTCTCATTGGTCGAAAGGGATACAATATTTCATCGTATCAAATAGTTAAGGCATCGATAGTCAACTTAAGGCCCACTGGACGTCTACTTGCGACCCGCGGATTTTACTTTTATTATTAACAAAAGTATAATTTATACTTATATGGCAATATTTTCGGGAGGCCGCAATAGGTCCTATTAATTAATTTGTTTATTATGATTTGCAGGCTATGTGGAGTTCGGAGAGTTCAGGACAGAGAGACCTGGTGTCAAGAAGGTGGGCACTTTCGCAGGAGTCTTCTGTCCAGTCGTGCTGTCCATGTTCAGCGCGCTGGTCTTCATTCGGATGGGTAATATCGCCAATTATACGTAACTGTATCATATAATGTCACCTGCTTCTATTTTACGATTTTGTCACTGTGGCGTAGATGATAAAATTTTCACCTTGCTACTAAAATCGTTGTGCCGAGTTTCGTGGGTTCGATTCCCGCACGAGACAAAATTTGATTCATAGATATTTGTTTCGAGCGTGGTTATACTTTCTGTCGGTTATTTTTATGTTTGTAAACGGTTATGGGCGCAGTCTTTAAAACAACAACAAAAAAAATTGTTTTAAACATGCTTGTTTTCTAAATACGATCAAAACATCCTTAGTATAAAATCTTGTTAGCATTCATTTTACAACTCATCTATCTTATATACATACATAATTATAATGTTATCATCACTAGAAGTCGTGCGGGGCTCCCGTTATTCTTTATTTGGCCACTGCTCAGCTCCTGTTGGCCGTAGCGTAATGTTATATAACATATAGCCTTCTTTGATAAATGGGCTATCCAACACTAAAATAATTTTTCAAATCGGACCAGTAGTTCCTGAGATCCTAGCGTAGAACCAAACAAACAAACTCTTCAGCTTTATAATATAAGTATAGATATAAATTTCATAGACCTGTATGTCAGTTGAGTAGCCTCAAACCATGCTCAGTGAGGTGCGATTGGAGAGCCTAATGGCTGATAATGATGTTGGCATATTTGTTTACTGTTTCATTTTAAAAAATACTTCTGAAATGACGTGGTCTAGACATCTGCCACCAATAGCATCAAACTATTCCCAATGTCAATGTGACAGATGAACGGACAAAGCCAAAAATATTTAATCCAAACACATTTGCTCCTAAAATATGTGTCTTGTCAATAGTAACCTTGTTTACAAATGAGTCACACGAGTCGTGTGATAAACGCACCAACTACACTAAGTACTCTTATGTAAACAATACAATGTAATATTAAATTAGTATTAAACGGGTCTAGGTCACGTCTTATATTATAAGGACCAGTAAATACCTTTATCTACACTCAAATCGAAAAATTCGAATTAAGAATTCAAAGACGGTTCAATACAGACGCACTTTATAAACGCATATACATAAAATTAAAAAAAAAACTCATTATAGTACCGCTATCTTTTTTTTTATTAATTCATTAAACTATGGTTTTAGGCTGAATATGAAAAAAAAAGAACACGCATGCGCAGTTCGAACTGTGAAAAAAATGGCGCACGCATGCGTACAAATAAATTACCTACTTCCTTGTAACCTACCTACTTTGTTTAATTTCAATTTTTCCTATGAGTGATAAAGTAGTGTATGAAACTGCATAATATAACTCAGGTATTAAAACACTCGAGTCAACCTATTATCGCTTTTATTTTTATCGATAAACAGACTCTCGTGTTTTAATACCCCTTCTTATATGACAGTTGCATAAACTACTATATTTATTTGCCCGACGTTTCGCATTTACTATTCCTTATAATATAACACGTGATCTAGACCCGTTTTATAATAATAATATTTTTTTTTTTTAATATTTATATTTAAAAATGTAAGAATATGAGAATGTCATTTAAATAAAGGGAATAATAATAATATAATAATAATATTCCACCACATTCACACAGCGCCATCTAGTCCCAAAGTAAGCAATTATATTTGCTTGTGTTATGGGTACTAAACAACTGACATACTACTTAAATACAGTTTTTCTTTTAATAATAATTTAATACAAGTCGCGAAAGTTTAAAAATGACAATGTAATGTCATCAGAATTGTCTATATTCACTTAAAAGCTAAAAAGCGTGTTTGAGTTCGTTATTCGCAAAAACTACTAGTCGTAAATTAGTTATTCCGTTACCAAAACTATTTAAGCTAGCTGCATTAGCCGCTGAATTACATCCACGAGATATTTAAGTAAATTTATGTTAAAACTAAGTCCTGCGGGGCTTCGCTCCCGTCGTACTTTATTTGGCCACTGCTCAGCTCCTATTGGCCGTAGCGTGATGTTATATAGCCTATAGCCTTCCTCGATAAATGGGCTATCCAACACTAAAAGAATTTTTCAATTCGGACCCGTAGTCCCTGAGATCTGAGAGCTGAGCAATGGTCAAATAAAGAACGACTGGAGTGAAGCTAAAATTATAGAGTTTCACACGAGACAAATTAATATTTGTGTGGTTTATATAGATATTTTGTTTCAAATCTGGGTGTATCTTGTGGTGTAATTGTATGTTTGTAAGTCCCATGCGATAAAATAGATAAAAAAGCATATCATCACGGCTTTCTCCCAGCCTGTCTTAATAGAGGAAGGAGATCTGTGCTCAGAAACATTAATGGATTGATCATTATCGTAAACTGTAGGACGTCCACTGCTAGATAAATATTTTCATGTTAGAATAGCCCAATACCATTTTCACCCGGCCCGGGAATCGAACCCGAGACTTGCACAGCAGTCGTATACACTTCCCGCTGCGCCACCGAGGCAGTAAGATAAAAGCCTTCCAAATAGCTTATTACAATTAACAATATTTTTAATGTATTTAAAATATTGCAGGTTATCTGGTGGGGAATGCAGGTTTACTAGTGACACTGGGTCAGTTCGCTCTGGCTTACCTCATAGTGATATTCACTGTGACGTCGATATGCGCCATATCTACCAACGGAGCCGTCGAGGGAGGGGGCGTCTATTGTATCCTTTATCTATACCAGCTAGTCTGACTCACAAAAGGTTCCTGTCGTGACTTGGATTCCCACATAATACAATTTTTTTATGTGATTCATATTTCGTTATTAATAAGGATAAGGCACCGGCGTGCAAATCACGCGGTCCGAGTTCTATCCCGACCGGCAGTACCAATGTGGATTCCACTTTGTGGAATATATATGTACTAGTGAAGTGACTGTAGTGGTGAAGGAAAACATCGTGAGGAAACCCACATACCCTAGAAGAAATTCTATGAATATGTCTGATCCACTAACCCGCACTTGGTCAGCGTGAGTGGATTACGGCCTAAACCGTAGACTATAATGTATCTGTGTGCCAAATTTCAAACAGATCCTTTAAGCCGTATGTGGGTTTCCTCATGATTTTTTCCTTCAAGGTCAGTAGATATCTCTTGACTACTAGGTACATATAAATTCCACAAACTGAAATCCACATTGGTACTGCCGCTCGGAGCCGAACTCAGGCCGCATAATTTGCTTCATCATCATCATATCAGCCCAATGACGTCCACTACTGAACATAGGCATCACCTAATTTCGGCCAAAGCGAGCAATTTTTTGCTGCATCCAACGGCCACGATGCCATGATTTACATTCTGATCATTTATCCATTTCCCATATTTATCACAACTTAATCCTTAACAACTACACAGTCATGATAAGCAGAACACTAGGCCCAGAATTTGGAGGTGCAGTAGGAACGTTGTTTTTCTTCGCTAACGTGGTGTCAAGTGCACTTTGCATATCTGCCTGTACTGAAGCCCTTGTCGAGAATTTTGGACCGAATGGTAAGTAGGTCAACGGCCTAACGTACTTTTTAACTTATTTATTAGACCAGGTACCTATAATCTATAGGGATATCAAGAAAAAACTTCTTTTACCCGGTATACCATAGACTCTATTGTCTATAGTGTTAGGAAAATCTCTATCTTTATCTACTGAAATTGCCGAGAATGCTGCCAATATCTGAAAAAGTAACAAAAAAGTGAGTAGGTTTTAAAAAAATAATTTACAGTTGCTTGATTGCTAATTATATAAAATAAAAATTACAAATAATTAAAAAAAAAACAACTTTTCTGGTCTCAGTGATAAATAAATTCAATTTATCTTAAATTTCCAACAATCTTAGTATGTAAAACATAATAATAACTTAATTATTATGTAATAACATCAATTTTAAAATATTAATAGGCAAAAAAACTCGCATTATGGACCCTAATCCCTTCATAGAGATCGGTTGAATAAGGCATTTGAAAACGTAACTTTCACATATATAATATTTTAATATGATTGTATTTATATATTTATTTCTCACTTATAGGTTACCTGGTAGGTACAAATCTAGGTATTCCAGACGGCTGGTGGTACAGGTTCCTGTACCGGTCGATCCTGAACGCTATAGGACTGGGCGTGTCATTAGCCGGCGCGTCACTGTTCGCTCGCACCAGCCTCGCTATCTGGGTGACCATGCTGGTCTGTCTGGGTAGCGCTTTCATCAGCTTCTTCGTAACACCACCTTCATCGGTAAATTTTGAACAGCCTATATTCATATCTATTTTTGAAAAAGCGGTTTGTAGATGTCTTTTACTCAAAATATTAATATTTCAATGAAAAAATTACAATAGTATATTTTATTGTATGTTTTTATAAATAGCTTGACATATCCTCACTAAAACGCCTGAAACTGTCAAATGACGTAATAAGGTGCGCGGCAAGTAAACATTGCATCAAGTGACAGCTATTGTTTTGGGAACTAAAGCCACTCTATGACGTAACGTGCTCTGATTTGTGCTGCGTTCGTAACATTTTATTTATCAAAAATATTAATTTCTTAATTGATTTCCTGCATTTTTAGACTTTAAAGACTTTAGACTTTAAAGTCTAAAAATGCAGGAACGATTTTTTTACCCGACTACCGAAATGGAGGGTAATGTTTCTTTTAATTTTTTTTTTGTTTATGGGTACACAATTGTATGATCGCGCACCTATACCTCTTCGTGAATAAAATGCGAGATATTTTAATGTATGAAATTTTCACCAGATTGACAAACCAGACACTAATCGCTTGTGGAACTCGACGTTATCGTTGAACTACACTGGCCTCAGTTCGGCCACACTGTACGAGAACTTGTACCCTCACTACGGTCGCGATTATACCACTGTGGACGGTCAGCTGGTGGACTTCGCTTCTGTGTTCGGTGTACTCTTCACTGGAGTCACTGGCGTCATGGCTGGGGCCAATATGAGTGGTGAGTATTTTGATGAACTCTTTTAGGACCTGTGAACAAGTCTTCATGGTAACATCAGGCGTCTGTTAGCCACCGTAATAATAATTCTGACTGACCTGTTGGTCTAGTGGTTAGTGACCCTGACTGCTAAACCGGAGGTCGTGGGTTCGATCCCCACCCAGGACAAATCTTTGTGTGATGAGCATAAACGTTTGTTCTGTGTCTGGGTGTAGTTTATCTATAATATGTATGTATTTACAAAAAAAAATGTATTTAAGTAGTATAACAGTTGTTTAGTACCCATAACACAAGCAAATATAATTGCTTAATTTGGGACTAGATGGCGCTGTGTAAATGTGGTAGAATATTAATATTATTATTAATTATTAAAAAATAAAAAATAAAAACTGGAGTCACGTACCCAATTCTCCTCCTGACTTGGGTGACAGATTGTAGAGTTACTGCTTATTGCCTATGGTGACAGCTGATGCTAAGTGATTACCTCTGCCCGTAGACATCAATAAGTAATCTCATAAAATCTCGTTTGAACTTAGCGTTATTGAATCGCCGCTGCTGTCACTCCATTCCAGAGTTAATATGTTGATGATATTGTAATTATTGAGTATTAAAACTTATAAATTTATAATATCTAATGTTTTAAGGATCTAATTTTTAAAACACAAAATCGTAGCGGCGAGCTCACATGCTACGCTTAAAAAATGTCACAAAAAACGTCGCATTTTTTATATAATATAGTGAGCTGCAAACCTACGAGCAATATTTTAATATTTATTTCGATTCATTTCAACGGAATATATCGGAATATATCAACCTGGAGCTAATGGGGCTCTGTTCCTTATTCCAATTTAAAAAAAGAGGTGTTCAAGACTATCAATCTTTTGCTATTGTAACACATTGGCTTAGCTTGGGAGACAGCATCAGTATTGTTAGTACCAAACACATTATTCTGCTGTACTCTAGTACTGTATGAAGATGTATTTTTTGTGACAAATAAAGATTTTTATTAAAAAAAAAAACGTTATTTGGGATGGGTAATCCCAAGTTGGGTTTGCCTAAATTTGTTTTCTTTGTGACATTTTTTAGCATAGCTAGGGACGATTTTGGGGTTTAATCATTTAGATCCATTAAATACCTTAAATGTAATTAAAATACTAGATAATTACAATATTATCAACGGATATCCGCCATTAACGCCTATTTCAACTACTATAACACATTTTATACCTAAAAAATCGTCTCTATTTTCTATCTCTATATCTATTTTGTTCATCAGGAGAGTTAAAGAACCCGTCCCGCAGTATACCGTTCGGCACCCTCGCCGCGCTGCTGTTCACGGCCGTGTCGTACGCGGCGCTCAGCGTGCTCAGCGCCGCCACGTGCAGCAGGGACCTGCTACAGAACAACTACGTGTACCTACTGCCTATTAATATATGGCCGCCTTTCATCGCTGTTGGTAAATATTTACTTTTACTTGTCAAATCATCATTATATCAGTCCAATGACGTCCACTGATGGACTTAGGCCTCACCTAATTTCCGCTTAACTGAGTGATTTTGTGCCAAATCAGTAGCCGAATCGATTCCAATAGTTTTTATAGGTACCACGTTATAGTTTTTTGTCAAAAATGTATTATGGCAGTGGCGCACCGTCTACTCGCAGCAATAAATAAATAAGTACTAAATAGATACATAAACTACTGATATTTGGCAATCTTCGACCGGCGCGCGCGCAGCAGAAATAGACATGAAAAATGCTTATAACTTTGTGAGGTTGAATTCTTTTTAAATTTAGATTGTTTATTCTGATTCTGCGAATAAAAAAACGTTTGGGGTGTTTTAGCTTTAGTATTAACAGAATAACGTTGTATATTGCTGGCGTTGTATATGTTCCGTGTAGTGACGGATTTAGAATACATAATGTCACTACCCCATCTCAACCCATGGATGTCGTAGAAGGCGACTAAGTGAGTAACCTTATGCAGACAAGAGCAATGCAAGAAAGGGAAATTCGAAACAAACCCTATACCAACCCGTCTGGCCTGCGTGGTATAGTAGGCTAAATTCCCTAGAGATTCTTTGGAGGAGAGCCGTGCCCAGTAGTGGGACATTTATGGGTTGAGATGATTGCTGGCGTAATTTGGATTGGATATATATTATATCATGTATGTATAGCAGATCATAAAATACGTTATACAATGTTGAGTTTAATAAATCGTTATCATCATCATCATATCAGCCCAACGACATCCGCTGTTGAACATAGGCCTCACCTAATTTCCGCCACAGCGAGCGATTTTGTGCCGCCCGTATCCAACTAAAATAATATATACTATTAAATTTTATAAATACTACTTATAAATACAAAATTTATTTAAACTCTATTTTACAGGCATGTTGATGGCGACGTTCTCAGCTGGTCTGTCGAATTTGATCGGTGCATCGAGAGTGCTGGAGGCTTTAGCTAAAGACAATATATTTGGTAAGTATCTATCTCTCCTTCCTTTCCCCTATATCTCTTATAATCTTTTCAACGCCACGGGCATCTATAGCCTAAAGCCCATAAATCGTCATTTCAAAATACACTCGTATTACTTTAAAATAGCTTGCATTTTCATTTGCCAGTGATTATACATTAATACTTTTTCTCGCTCTCACTGTCTATCTATACTCTTTATATTATTAAACCTACCGAAAAAAGGGACCGTAGTTTTAGGAATTTTGAAGCTCGGGGGTCACAGAAGTCGTGGGTTCGATTCCCACCCAGGACAAATCTTTGTGTGATGAGCAAAATTATTTGTTCTGTTTCTGGTTATTTAAGTATTATATCAGCTGTTGTCTAGTATCCATATTACAAGCATTAGCTTATTTGGGACTAGATGGCGTTGTGTGAATGTCCAAACATTATTCTATTATTATATTTCCAGGTTTTCTCCTACGCCCCATGGTCTCCCGAGGCGGCAACCCGGTGATGGCGGTGCTGACGTCATGGCTGCTGGTCCAGATAGGTATCATGGCGGACTCTCTGAACGCCATCGCACAAGTCAACTCTGTACTATTCATGACGAGTTATCTGGCTATCAACCTCGCCTGTCTTGGACTTGATCTGGCTTCAGCGCCTAACTTTAGGTCAGTATTATTGTATTTTTGGGTGCTTTTTAAAGTGTCGAGAGAATGAATGAAGGAAAAGTGACAAAAAAATATGTGAGGCGAATGTTAATGGTAACGTTGGAAGGAACCTAGAAGAACGTACCATGACCAAATAGGTTATTTTCTATAGAAGGGACAGATCAGGAATAGCTTTAAACCGGCGAATGCTCCGTGCCTACTGCTGGGCACGGGTCTCTTCCGAAGAATGTGGAGGGAATTTAGCCTACTATACCACGCTGGCCAGACGGGTTGATATAGGGTATGTTTTGAATTTTCCTTTTCCCGCAGTGCTCTTGTCTACTTATGGTTACTGCCTTAGTCGCCTTGTACGACACCCACAAGTTGAAATGGGTTAGTGACATTACGTATTCTTAATCCGTCACTACACGAATGGATATTACTTTATCATCATCATATCAGTGCAACGACGTCCACTGCTGGACATAGGCCTGACCTAATTTATGCTGCCTGGTCCGGTGAGTTGTCCTGGATACTCCTTACTTAAAATATATGTGTAATATTGTGTGCCTCGGTGGCGCAGCGGGAAGTGTATCCGACTGCTGTGCAAGAGGTCCTGGGTTCGATGCCCTGGTCGGGTGAAAATGGTATTGGGTTTTTCCATCATGAAATTCCAGTATTAAGATTTTCCCGGAGTTTGGTAAACAAATGTTCCCGGTTGATGACAATAGGCTCGCCCCCTATTTCATGGGACCAAAAACATAGCTGGCGAAATATGGGTGTGGTGTGAAACATCTCTGCCTACCTTTTCGGGGATAAAGGCGTGATGCTATGTTATGTTATTTGTGTGCAGGCCAACATTCAAGCAGTTCTCATGGGTGACATCCCTGGCGGGGTTCGTGGGATGCTCGTCGTTAATGTTTGGGCTGCGGCCCCTGTACGCCAGCGGCGCGGGGCTGGCCTGCGGCTCGCTGGTGGTAGCCCTGCACCTGCTGTCACCCGCCGCCGCTGACCCCAAGTGGGGGAGTCTCAGTCAGGCGCTTATATTCCATCAGGTC
This sequence comes from Laspeyria flexula, assembly GCA_905147015.1. Classification (NCBI taxonomy): domain Eukaryota; kingdom Metazoa; phylum Arthropoda; class Insecta; order Lepidoptera; family Erebidae; genus Laspeyria; species Laspeyria flexula. The sequence continues at coordinate 3,572,775 of LR989974.1, forward strand.
AGTTGCGTATCTAATATGTCCAATAGGAGCTGAGCAGTGACCAAACAAAGAACGATAGGAGCGAAGCCCCGCGCGACAGTTAGTATATTAATATAATAATATTCTACCAAATTCACACAGCGCCATCTAGTCCCAAAGTAAGCAATTATATTGGCTTGTGTTATGGGTACTAAACAACTGATATACTACTTATATACATTTTTTTTTTTGTAAATACATACATATTATAGATAAATTACACCCAGACACAGAACAAACCTTTGTGCTCATCACACAAAGATTTGTCCTGGGTAGGGATCGAACCCACGACCTCCGGCTTAGCAGTCAGGGTCACTAACCACTAGACCAACAGGCCAGTCATAAGATATTATATAGGACATAAGATATTATATAGGACATAAGATATTATATAGGACATAACAGATTAGTGACCAATCGAAATGTTGGTATATTTTAAAATATAATTAAAAATCACTATATACCAGTAACAGTATCAACCCATTAAGATCCCACCACTGGGCACGAGTATTCTCTTCTCTGTCTTGAGAGCTGAGACAACATAACATCATTAAATTTAATACATAACAGAGAATGATGCATTTAAGCCCTGATCTCTTCCACTGCATAACATTATATATGGTGACTGGCCTGTTGGTCTAGTGGTTAGTGACCCTGACTGCTAAACCGGAGGTCGTGGGATCGATCCCCACCCAGGACAAATCTTTGTGTGATGAGCATGACGGTTTATTCTGTGTCTGGATGTAATTTATCCATAATATGTATGTATTTACAAAAAAAAACAAAATGTATTTAAGTAGTATATCAGTTGCTTAGTACCCATAACACAAGCAAATATAATTGCTTAATTTGGGACTAGATGGCGCTGTGTAAATGTGGTAGAATATTATTATTATATTAGTACATTATATCCAACAGTATTACTAACACATTAAGGTCCCTTTTACTGTACAGGTGCGCAAGTACTTACTGCTGTTGGACCCTAGACGCGAGCACGTGAAGTTCTGGCGCCCACAGATGCTACTGCTCATCGCATCACCGAGACAGTCAGCACCGCTTATTGACTTCGTTAATGATCAGAAAAAGGTATTTATCTATACTATTATTAAGATTTGTATTTTTGTATGTAACGAGTAAACCTAAAAACTGCTGGACCGATTTCATAGATTCGATAGAAAGCTACATTATCACTTAGTAACACAGGCTATATAACATCACGCTACGGCTAAAAGGAGCTGAGCAGTGGCCAAATAAAGAATGACGGGAGCGAAGCCCCGCTCGACTTTTAGTACTATGCTTCTCGCTTCCAAGCCTCGCCAGTTCACTGTTATTTCAAACAAACTATACGAAAAGGACGCTATTTAAAACATATAGCGACGCGTCTAAGGAATCTGTCATGTAATTGGAAGCAATTTAACTTTTTTTTAAGGTGGATGTACCGATCCCACCCCTCATCGACTGGCCTGTTGGTCTAGTGGTTAGTGACCCTGACTGCTAAGCCGGAGGTCGTGGGTTCGATCCCCACCAAAGACAAATCTTTGTTTGATGAGCATAAAGGTTTGTTCTGTGTCTGGGTGTAATTTATCTATAATATGTATGTATTTACAAAAAAAAAATGTAGTATATCAGTTGTTTAGTACCCATAAATACAAGCAAATATAATTGCTTACTTTGGGACAAGATGGCGCTGTGTGAATGTGGTAGAATATTATTATATATTGTAGTGGCGCTATTGTCTCTGAACATTGACTTTTCTACAGCCGCGTATTGACAGAGTCAAATTTTTCTCGTTTTTATTTTCTTAATAAATTAGGCAAGTTATTATCAAATATTCATTACGTCTCTTTATTGTAGAAAAGTACACAGATGTCGCTTTTAACAATATTGGTCGCTATCAAACGCAAAAGTTACGAAGTCCTTATTGAAAGACCCTTATGTATATAAAGAAAAAATATTCAGAACAGCTTATGAATATTTCAACCATTTTTGTTCCAGGGAGGACTATTCGTGATAGGTCATGTAAGGATAGGCGAGCTAGACGGTTCTGGGGATCCCCTCGCCGCTGAACACAAGTACTGGCTCAAGTTGATCGATCATCTCAAGGTATTTTAGCCTTTTACTGTTAAGAGATAAGGTAGCAGAAATTTTATTTTATTTTGATATTGTAAGAAATAAATACAAATTATACAACTTTTGATTATAATTATCAATTTTTTTTATTTTCAATATTATAGTTAAAGATTGTAACTATCCATTTTTTTTAAAAGAGTGGCGTGAGTTTCTTGCTAGTTCTTCTCATAGCTCCACCCCGTCAGCGAACTGGTCGTAGGCAAATTTTCTGGCACTACTTTTCGGATAACCTGTTACATTCTTATCTTGTGACTTTCATAAGTGTTACCAGTAACCTAGATGAATAAACGAGATTTCATTTCATTTTTTTTTAAAGTTTTCAACTATAATATTGAAAATAATTATTATAATAATACCTAATAAAATAAATACTGCAAGAAAAGGAAAACTTGAAACAAACTGTATACCAACCCATCTGGCCAGCGTGGTATAGTAGGCTAAAATTCCCTCTACATTCTTTGTAGGAGACCCGGGTCCAGCAGTGGGCTGTTTATGGGTTGACGATGATAATGAACCATAATGTTTTCTTATGTAAGGTTTTTAAAGGTGTTTACTCAATGTTACTTACTAGAACTTGGGTAAATATACTATACAAATTCCGATCTCTGGTAAAAGCTCAAAATTGAATCTTATTGCTTTATGCACAAAGTTGACTGTGTGTCCAGGTGAAGGCCTTCGTAGAGCTATCCCTCTCAGTGTCGGTGAGGTCTGGCGCGGCGGCGTTAGCTCGTCTGGCAGGTCTGGGCGCCATGAAGCCAGACACTGTTCTACTCGGCTTCAGAGACAACGCGCCGCCCAGGGACTTCTTCAGAGAGTAAGTTATACGTCTCTATCTGTATTATTAGAGATTCGTTTTCATTGGTTTATAATTAAATATGCTAACCATTGGACCCTCAGTTTGTACCGAAGTGTACGTTAAAAGGACGACCTCTTTTCGCTATATTAAATATCTATTTAAAAGGAGTTTAATTTGTCCAAATTAATGCAACTGTGGCCGTATTGAAAAGTAACAGTTACAAAAAACATGTGATCCGTTGCCAAACAGAATTACCAATGTGGGTTTCTTTGTAGAATTTAAATGTACTACTACGTGACTTGATGATGAGTGATTATATCCGTATAGTGATGGATTAAGAATACATAATGTCACTACCCCATCTCAACCCGTGGGTGTAGTAAAATGCGACTATGGGCCTTAATGCAGACATGAGCACTGCAAGAAAAGGAAAATTCGAATCAAACCCTATACCAACCCGTCTGGCCAGCGTGGTATAGTAAGCTAAATTCCCTCCACATTTTTTGGAGGAGACCCGTGCTTAGCAGTGGGACGTTTATGGGTTGAAATGGTGATGATGATGACTCATGTGACTTATCACCTGCTAACGGTGAAGGAAAACATTTTGATAAAACCCACATACCTTAAAAGAAATTCTAGTTATTATGTATGTCTTTTGCCGTTAGAAAGCTACATTATCACTCGTTAAATATAGGCTATATAACACCACGCTATGGCCAATAGGAGCTGAGCAGTGGCAAAATAAAGAACGACGGCAGCGAAGCCCCGCGTAACTTCTAGTGTTTTATATAATTGTATGTGAATTTTATTTATGTCTCAATCGAGCTGTCATGCCTGAATGGACAGAAGCTCCTCATAAAAAAAACTTTCCACTCCTACAGCCCCGTATCTCCATACAAGACGGAGCAGTTCGACCTGGAGTCAGGCGAGGTGATATTCCCGATGCGCGGCGGCGTGTCCCCGCGGCTGTCGGGCGCCGAGTACGTGCGCGTCGTGGCCGACGTGCTCTGTGTCAACAAGAACGTGTGTCTGTGTCGACACTTCCACCACCTCGACATGGCCGCCGTCGAACGGTGCGTGCGGTTATACAGTCTTGATACTATTGACGTTTAGATTTTGTGGTATCATAAAGCATTCGCGACGACAGTTTGCCGTCACGCTTACACTACGACAGACGTAAGCACGACGACACTCCCATTGACGAAAACAGTGGACTTACGGATCAAACAGATCTACCGCGCTATTTTTTTTTATTTAAAATAAAATTAATATAATTTATTTCAGGCATCATTCACCATTTATTTATCTAGCGTTTTTTATGAACTACTTTATCGAAAATATCGTCTTTTTTATGTATGGAGAAGAAGTAATAAAATATTTTAATTATTCTAAAACAGTAATAGTGTTAATTGGAATGGTTAGTAGACAATGGGGCCGATTTTGTTTCTCTTCAACCTTAAATAAAGATGAACTTAAATTTGTAAAATAAGGACACATTCTTAAATTTATGCGATCACGTTAGTACTTAATTAAGGATACGTTCTTAAAAAACTACCAAATGCTAAAAACCTTATTTAAGGACACTACCATAGATTATAATCAGAAAAAGTGTCATAAACGTCATGTTGTTTATTTACTTTTAGAAGTTTTAGATGTTAAAGTCAAAGTCAAAGTACCAGTTTGTAAATTCACAAGTTATATTTATATAGTTTACATACATCTAATATGCCGATACATAAGCCTTCTTTTTACCCACGACGGAACGGAGACGGTATTTAATCTAAAAAATAAAAAGGACCAAAATCAGAACTCGGCAAAAGTGAGGTTAGGTCATTAATAAAACAAGTTAAAACAAAGTAATACTTGCCGTCGAAGATCTTCATTATACCTTTTTTGTAAAATAACAGCATGAAAAGGGAACATTTTAAATAATAAGTGTTTAATTGAGCCAAGAAATATGAGTGAAATATTTAGTACACGCAAATTAGGTGCGACTTAAATTAAGGTTGCACTAAGATCACAGCACTGTCAAATAAGTCGAAAGACAATACCAATTAAGAAACTACCATCTCTAATTAAGTCAAACCATACTTATTTAAGGTCACGTCCTTAAATAACACAAACGCAAATACCAATAAGGGCTTAAAATTTTAGATCAAGTTTTACACTTATTTAAGTGCATTTTTTGCACTTATTTAAGATCGGATAAGAAACGCGATCGGCCCCATTATAATAATAATAATATTCTACCACATTCACACAGCGCCATCTAGTCCCAAAGTAAGCAATTATATTTGCTTGTGTTATAGGTACTAAACAACTGATATACTACTTAAATACATTTTTTTTATATATAATATGTATGTATGTATTTACATACACACATATTATAGATAAATCACACCCAGACACAGAACAAACCTTTATGCTCATCACACAAAGATTTGTCCTGGGTGGGGTTCGAACCCACGACCTCCGGCTTAGCAGTCAGGGTCACTAACCACTAGACCAACAGGCCAGTCAAGTTATAGTAGGCACAACCCTTGACATTTTTGTATATTGGAAAAATTACAATATGTCACTGAGTCACTTCAATAAGAACAGATAGAAACTTACAAAGTGTATTGGTAGCATCCATTTTATTATTTTCTAAATATTGTATTAAACCGATTCTATAAATTTAATATAAAATTGATTAAAATGCGTATCGGACTCAGTTTTTAGTTCAGTTCTTTACTATAGTTTTTTTTTAATTTGCAGTAAATCCCCAACGCTGAAGTACATAGACGTGTGGCTGGTGGAGGTGCTGTCCCCGAGCTGCGAGGAGCCGTTCACGGTGCGCGGACTGTTCGCGCTGCAGCTGGCCGCCGTCGTGCGCTCGGCGCGCGGCTGGCAGCACCTCGGCCTGCGCCTACACGCCGTCAGTGTGCCAGCCACCACCCCCACCACTATACATGGTACATACTGCATGTTTCAGGACAATTAAAGCTTTTTTTTTACACAAATGGTAAAACAATAAAATAGCAAGATTCAAGGGCACCACATTCATACTTCAATCTCGCAATACGACAGACATACAGATAATATCTTCGACCATCTTTCCACAAACAAGTCAAACTCTGGGCTAGAATCCAGGGGCCTGTTGAGTGCACTAAGTGTGCGAGGTATGGGTGACTGCACGCGCTACTGTTTATATAAGTGCCAAGCAGAGGGACGTTTGTGGGTTGAGATGATGATGATTATAAGTATGTATTACTTCCAGAAGCAGGTCGTACAGTGACAGTTGGCGAGCATACAGCGCTGGAGTCGCTTGCGGTTGGACGACCGCTTGAAGAACGGCTCGATAAACTGCTCAAGTTGCTGCGGATAAACGCCTCCACACATATCGTAAGGGTTCTGGATTTGTTGCTTACACCCTACTTATATCTACATAGAAATAGGTTAATTATGTTAATAAATATGTGAAACGGTTACCATAGCATCTTTTTATAATTTTAAATCTATACAATAGTGTCTGTTTGAAAATACAAATATGTATAAAAAAAATTGTAAAAAATGTTATTTTTGGTATATGTACAGTCGAGTTCATTAATATATTGGCACCATCATTAGATATTTTTGTTGAAAAGAGTGACTACAACTTATTGCACAATTTACAGCATATTTTATTTGAACCATTCATTCACATGGGGACATATATTTGATCCATAGGTTCCATAGTATTTATTGAGCTTTTCAATGCTCACAATATTTTGAATCCTTGATGGTGCCAATATATTAATGAACTCGACTGTACCAAAATATTATTTTTTTTTTTAAATTTTTGTCTATCGGTCTGTCTATCTGTCTGTTTGTTCCGGCTAATCTCTGGAACGGCTGTACGGATTTTGACGGGACTTTCATTTGCAGATAGCTGATATAATAAGGAGTAACTTAGGCTACTTTTATACTACAAAAATTATAATAAAAAAGTAATGTTCCTTTTGTTAAATTCCACGCGGACGAAGTAGCGGGCACAGCTAGTGACAAATAAAATTAAAACGAAGTATCAAGATTGTTTATAGTCTAACAAGACTGTGGAGTAACGACGTCACAAGAAGAGCGTTATTGCTTCAAATGCTATCAAATATGACATCTATATCAATTAAATTATGGTATCTTTTGCAGGTAAAAGACTGGCCCCGATTAGACGACTACAGTAGGTTCTCGAACGAAGATGACAACGATATATATCAACGCGTACCTCTCAGTTATTTACAAATGTAAGTACTTAGACTTATATTGGCATAAGCCGAAGCCTCTTAAACAAAAGAGTGAATTAAAAAAATAAAATCAATTTCAAATTAAGAACATATAGCGCGTCAGCCTAATATTTATATACTCTGGCAACCCAACCATCGGTGCGTTTTTACCTTTTTGTCAATCATATAACCATAATCCGTGTTTGAAAATATAGTACTCAATGCAACAAGTATTCAGTGTTTCTCTTTACACCCCGTTGGCTATAAACAGAATGACCAGGAAAATATTTTTTATGCCACTCGCAATATTAACTTATACGAATCCTTTACTAAAATTTTGATCCAGAAGTAAAGGAAGTAATCATCATCATATCAGCCCAATGGCCTCCACTGTTGAACATAGGCCTCACCTTATTACCGCCATAAGGAAGTAATAATTGTCTTGTATTTATGACAGAGTGAACAACATAATAAAGCAACGCAGTGTCGGCACGGCTGTGACGTTCGTGCAGCTCCCCGCGCCCCCCGCGCCGCCCGCGCCCCCCGCACCCTCCGCGGCACACTCCGCCGCCGACGACAGTGTCTGCGAACATTATCTCAAGGTACGTACACTTGCACGCAAAAACGTATACGTACCCTTTACACAACCTAGTAAAATGCTTAAAACCACGTACCACGTCATTAAGTGTTAAGCTGCACTACGGTCAAACCGCAGCGGTTTTTAACCGCGTCATTTTGTGATTCACGTAAACTAATGCAAGCGGCTATCGCTTGCGAAAAAACCGTAGTACGGCCTAGCACCTACCTATCTATAGTAAAAGACTTCATTAAAGGGTAAATTAACTGCGAACTCATTTTCTAAAAGGGTTGAAAATGAGTTATACCACTGCGCAATTTTGAATCTTATGATAATAATACTAAGATGAAAATGGTCTGCGAATATGAGTTTAATCTGTTTAACATTGATCTTAATACTTTGAACGCTATGATCGTGTAATTATAATAAAATCAACTTATTTCAATTTCAGGTGCTAGATGAGTTCACGAAAGATCTGCCGCCCACCATCCTTGTAAGAGGTCTGAAGTCTGTGACGTCAACTGCTCTATAACCATGACTACGTACTGTGTGTACCGCTCAACAGACTGTACCAGGGATGGCGAAAATTTATTAAAAACGTGCCACATTTTATTAAACAAATAATTTGCAATTGATAAAAAATAAAATGAACTAGACCAATTTTCGTTAAATACATACATATATATTTTCTTAAATTATTGGCACGCTAAGGGTTTTATCCTGCGTGCCATTTGTGGCACACGTGACAATGATTCGCCGTCCCCGGACTATATAAAGAATACCAATCACGCACTTTATGATGATCATAATAGATTCCGGATAAGTCAATGACAATTTTTTTTTTTTTAATTTAGTATTTTTAGTTTTTTTTATATATTTTTTTCTATATTTGTTTACTAAAATACATATTAAAATATAACATTTTGAACTAGCCAAACAATGTTTAACGGCGTAGTAAAATCTCTGTATCTAAGATCTCCCAATTCAAACAACTGTTTAATTTAATGATTAGAAATTTTTTTTTTTATAATAATATATAACTAAACTATATCAAAAACATATTCGGACGTTTAATTTGGACTTAGTAAATGACAATACTGTACTTAATATAGTATAGTTCCTTAGAAATTCACCTGAAAATTCTTATCACCATTAATAACCAAAATTTACTTGTCAGCACTTTCGCTTGATAATAAATTAATTTACAAATCATAGAGTGCGTGTTCTGTATCTTCTTAGGCTAAATCAATGTAAGTGACAATCCATCCAAACATTGTATTTATGTCCTTAAGTCTTTGAGCGCCATGGGAGTCACCAGAGGCCCCCAAACAATAGATTTTCTATTGTGTCTGGAATCTTGGCGTTCAAAGTGTTAAATAAATTAAACGTAAAATAGAAAAATTAAATTCGACGGAACTGTGTGGCGCGGTGTATTTTTCCTAAGAAAAACGCCGCTCGGTACCTTTTCGTTGCTATGAAAATTAATTTAGTTTTATATCTCGAAATGTCTCGTAATTGGACCAATTTTATACTCATCATCATCATATCAACCCAATTAAAAGTGATTTTATACTCAATTTTAAATAATTATTACGAGGTATTTTTAAAGTCAAATCTTTACATGGTATTAAGAGGATAGCTGCCAAAAGGAATAATATCAGCAAATTTATGCTATAATCATCATCATTATTTCAACCTTTAAACATCCCACTGCTGGGCACGAGTCTCCTCCAAAGATTTTGGAGGGAATTTGGCCTACTATACCCCGCTGGCCAGATGGCTGGTATATACATATAGGGTGTTGTTTAGAATTTTCCTTTTCTCACAATGTTCTTGACTGCTTAAAGTTAGGTCCCTTAGTCGCCTTTTACGACACCCACGGGTTGAAATGGGGAAGTGACATTTTGTATATGGTTTACTTCAACCAGCTCTCTGAAAAAAGAGCCATGATAAGGATTGGCAAAAAACTGTAAACATTGTTGTCATTAATTATTTTTTAACCCATAAACGTCCCACTGCTGGGCACAGGGGTCTCCTCCAAAGATATTGGAAGAATTTTATGACTTTGTAATAATATATTATATTAAAATCGTTCGGTATTTTTTAAATGTTGCTATCTCGCCCGTCGTTTTTTATCTTATTAGTTAGAGCTTAATGACCAAGAAAATTGGATGCATGGACACCTTTTCACGATGACATATCCTCACAATTATGTTATTAATGACTTTTTATTAGTTTTTTTTTATAGATTTTATTATAAATTGTATCTGACATTCGAATTATTTTATTCTTTTTTCACGGCTATACTTCTCTCTAAGGTGAGAAGTATACCCGGTCCTTTTGGAAGGCTTACGCGGGGACACAGGTCCAACACGCAGAGGCCCTTAAAGAATTTATTTTTATTATTATTATCGTATAGTATTTTGTTTTTTTAAGCACAACTTAATAATGATTTTTGATACAATACAAGTAAAGCTTTGAAAGTAGTGTGTAGTAGATTAGATTCCTTGCAATGCAATATTAATTTATATTAAAAATTTAAAGACTTGATTTTGGAATTAAATTATGAATACTATCTAATACTAACACAATTCATATTTCCCTTTAATTATTCTTATTGTTTTAGCTTTTATTTCAACCCATAAAGGGCCCACTGCTGGGCACGGGTCTCCTCCAAAGAACGTGGAGGGACTTTATACCAAGGGCCTACTATACCATGCTGACCAGACGGGTTAGTCTTGGTATAGAGTTTGTTTCGAATTTTCCTTTTCTTGCAGTACTCTTGTCTGCATAAAGTTAGTTCCTTAGTCGCCTTATACGACACCCACGGGTTGAGATGGGGTAGTGTCATTATGTATTCTTAATTCGTCACTACACGAAACTAGCTTTTTAGCTTTCTACATTTCTTCACCATAATACAATTATAATACTTAAATAGTATCAACCCGTTATTGTCCCACTGCTGGCAAAGATAGACCTAAATAGCCCCTCTAGACAAAGGCAATCAATTCGATCTGTCTATTCTATCGACATGTCAAATTAGTACATTGATCACGAGACATGTCGATAGCTTATGTCAGAGATGTGTTCAAGTGTATTGATTGACGTGTCGTTTAGAATAGATAGAAGCGATTGCCACTTGTCTAGGGGGGCAGGTAAGAGTTTTTTGTGTCTAATTAAGTTGGCGAAGAATAATTATATTTATAAACGATTACTAATAGCTACGTTTTCAATTGTATTTGAGTCGCATTGTATCAAAAATCAAGTTTCAATTTCCTCTTAGTTTTTAAAAAAGGTGCTTAGATTGTGACTCTACACAATTGCCCAAAATAGGCGAATACGACCACGCAAGTCAATATGTGTCAATAGTCGAGGGTGATCGCTATTGTGCTGATAATTGTGGCAATCGTAATTATTCAAGCCATCTTGGTCTGTTGTGGAGAGGGGCATTTATATGTTAATTTGAGTGCGAGCTTAATTGTAAAATTTATTGAACTCCTACATATACAACAAAAGGTTCGCTATAGGTATTACGAGTTCGAGTTTCATTTATGTATACATAGAATTAAAATTGAAGTGTCTGTTTGTTATATCAAAATAAAAGCTATTTGTAATATGCAGAAAGTATGTATGTTACTTATAACAAAAACACTATTTTTGTATGTCTGTCTGTTTGTTTGAGATAAACTCCGAAACTATTGAATCACCTCCGATTTCCACGGCATTTTTACTGGCGGATAGCTAATGTCACAAAGAGTAACTTAAGGTACTTTGATTTCGGAAAAAGGATTTCGTGAAAAGAATAAAAAGAACACTGAAATCGCACGCGAATGAAGTCGTGGCCACTCCTAGTTTGATATATAAATGTAAGGGTGCGGCTCCACTGAGGCGGAGAGGAGCGGTGCGGAGCTGTGCCGCGATTCACCAGTCACATGCTTAGAAATCCACATCTCTTCTCCACTCCGCTTCAAAGGAAACAGCATTGGCGGAGAGGACCAGAATTGTATAAAATATCGGAAAAACAGGCTAGATTAGACTAGCGCCGAGAGAGGAGCGTTGCGAAGCGGAGAGGGGCGGGGCGGGCAGTGCGGAGCTGGGCGGCTCACTCACGCGGATATTTATTCATTTTAGTTAGCGTCTTGACGTCATCAATAAAGCAAAGGCAAAGCAGCTCCGCTCTACCCAACTCCGCTCCGCTCCACCCAGCTCCACCCCGCTCCGCTTCAGTGGAAACACCTACCTCTTTTCACAGCTCATCCCCGCTCCGCACCGCTCCACTTCGCCTCAGTGGAACCGCACCCTAAAGGGTATCTTATTACTATGACCACGGAGATGTATCATCATCATCATCGTCTCAGCCTATTGCAGTCTACTGCTGGACATAGTTCTCCTCTAACACGCGCCGGAGTTGTATAATGAACTAAAATTTATTCCATCCGTAAACTCCATAATATATACTATATTTTGTTATATAGATAATGTTAGCAAAGTTATTTAATTGTATAACATGATAGTCAATTTTCGGCTTAACTCACTCAATGTAGTCATAGCAAATTGTATTCTAAGCTCAACACAAAAGCACCAAAATATAATATTTTGTAAAACAAATAATATGTTTATTATAATATAAGTGTAATTTTAATAGACAGTATTTTATAAATCAAAATGTGATATCGGAATAAATCATGATATATTTTTAAATTCTGTTTTTTATTTCCTTTTTATGAAGTATATACATAATATAGTGGCACTGCTTTCCTTCCCGAAAAGGTCAGCAGAGATGCATCATCATGCTTCATCAGCTATGCAAGGTCCAATGTTCACGTGATATCTCACTACACCCCTCTCCTAGTGATATTTTGTGATTTTTTTCGAACTCCTTCCCCCTTTTCACTCCTCACAACCCCTAAGGTTAATAAAGTTCTGTGGCTGGGAAATACACTGCTTTGTCGAAAAAAAATCATTAGATAGGTATTCGATTTTATGTCGAGTTCTCTTCTTTACATGGATAGTTTATTGGCTTGATCTATGACTTAAAAAGACTGTAAAAAGCAACCAATCCACCAAAGCGAGTTTAATTTACGACCAACCAATGTCTCGAGCAGTAATTGCTTTTGAGACAATAGTGCGTATGTGTCAAGAAAGCTTGGAGACCATTGCCTAATGCCTAGTGTATTTGCTACCTTGCATATACTATAAGATTAAAAAAGGAAAACATCATTTTTCTAATAACTTTAAATCTTACGTTGTTTTTCGGACACCCTTTAGGAAAAAGAAAATAACTTTTACAAATACATTTTATTGTAAACTAGAACATTTAATTTGTGGCACCATTAAGAGATTTCAAAGATTCAGCACACTTCATATCATCAGGAGACATTTTCCTTCCTTTAAATTCTTCTTCAATAGTCTGCAACGTTTTATCTTTCGTTTCTGGCAAGATAAACCAAACAACGACAGTAGAATACGTCAGTATTGTAGCATAGATAAACAAAGCACCATAATATTTAACAGTATTGAACATTAATAACACAGTTTTCACAATAAGGAAGAAATTCATTGAGTAAAACAACGCACAAATGGCCCCCGCTAAACTTCTGTATTGCATCGGAAATATTTCACCAGATATCACCATCGGTAACGGTAAAGAACCTGTTACTACAGCAAACGTGTGAATATGCATTAATAATGCTCCGAAGACAATGTGATCGTATGGAAGTAGGTCATTCATTTTAGCATAGGCGTAAAGTCCTGTGGAAACCAACGCTAAAATATTTATCGTCATTGTTACGAATAACATAGTCCGTCGTTTCACCTTTCTTATAACATATACTGCTGCTGTATTCGATATTAACCTCTGTATATCCAAGGTTATGATCAACATTGCATTGTATTGAGTATCACCTACTAAATAATGAAATGAATGCACCGTAAATGCTGATACCAGGTTAATTCCACCCCAATGTGTGATCATATACAAGTGTGCTACAATCAAAATTGGTTTATAAAACGCTTTTTTCCTAATCGTTGTATTAAAATAGTTGAAATTTCTTTTTATTTTCTTCGTAAATGGCAACTCTGAGATATTGGATTCTGTTTTCGATTCTCTTACTAACTGACTAACTTCAATCATCTTTCTTAGTTCGTCTTCTTCAGTATCGCCTCTGAGCCAATGAAATATTCTTTCACAGTCTTCATATCTTCCTTGATCTGCCAACCAGCTTGGAGATTCAGGTGAAAAAAGAATAATTACTAGATCTATTACTGAAAGTGCAGCACAGGCTACTGCAGTCATTTTCCATGTGTAATAAGAACCAAGAGTATGGCATACAAGTGTCATTACAGACATAGCAAGACCTATAGTTGAGAGGAATGGACCTCGGTTCTTAGGGCTTGTGTATTCCCCTATTAGTATAGGTCCTAATGATGTACTCATGCCCATGGATAAGCCTTGTAGAAGTCTGGCTATTAGGAGTGAAGTGATGGTTTGTGCTGCGACGATGCAGATCCAACCGATGATGACCGTTATCGTACTGACTATGTTGGCTATTTTCCTGCCGTACTTGGCCATAATACTAGGTATTGTGAAGTTGCCTAGCAGTAGGGCGAAGCCTGGGACAGCAGCTGAAAAAAAAGACGTACCTAATAAAATACTTTGGGTAACTAGATCATTTATATCAGGGCGCAGGGAAACTTTCATTCCAGAATAGTAAGTGTATTTACAAGTAGCACGGAGCTTTACACGTTATTTAGGTCTTCCGGCAGATATGTGGTGCCAAGAATTAATAATTATTATTTAGATAGAACACTAAATAAACGCCTACCATATTTGCTTAACACTCTGCCTGAAGACATTCGAAAAGAAACAAATAAAAATATATTTAGCAGAAAACTCAGAAAGTATTATTTAAGTACTTTAAATTAAAAAGTGTGATCTCAATTTGTAATTTGTATTTAGTATAATATTATTAAGTTTTATATATAAGATTACTTGTACGGAGACTCCATCCCACAGTCAAACCACTAAATGGTTTTGTGGGGAAAAATGAATACCATATTTTATGTATGCAATAAATAAATAAATAAATAAATATTGCCAATGTCAATATCAAGAATAATTACTAAATTTATCTTCGTCCCTTTACATCAATAAGTTACTTTAGATACGAAGGAAACACAAAGACTTATTTCGCCAAAAGTTACTTGAATGTATAGAGAGCAGCAACATTCATATAGCCTAATATTATTCTACCTAGGTACCTATGTCTGTTCGCGACAAACTAATACTTTGGCGAAATAAGGCCTAATCTGTGGGCTAACTTCGACTAAGAACCTACCTACTTATAAACATTACAGGACTGTTTCTAGTCAACGCGAAATAGGTTTGTAACGGTTGCACCCGTTGCAGGCTACGTCCTGCACGACTGCACCTCTTTTGACCAACTTTTGGATCTTTTTTGATTTCTTTTTAATTTACTTTTAATAATTTAAAATTCAAAATCCTAAATTAATTCAAATTCGAACCGAGTCTTCGTCGGACCACCCGTCGAAGACTAAAGGCTCACTATTTTTTCGATTTCTTGTACAGTGCACGCACTTCTTGACATTTAAAATTAATACTATAACTTCATAAGATCAGTTGTGTTTTATTGTGAGGGCCCCACGCCTTTCCCCATATATTTAGCCGGATCCTACTACCATATTCTTGCCTAGCGCCCACTGGAGGGGACGGTGGAGACGCTAGACTGGCGCCCAACGTGGGGCCCTACTCATTCTCTAGCGCAATAGACTCTTATGTCATTTTCTTTTACCTAATAAACAAAATAAACTAGGTAGATAATATCTAATGGTATTTTCCTCATACTTTTCATAACAACTTCCAAATTAAAACTTATGAACTTTTATCTGACATAAATATCTAATAGATATCTAAACTAAATTGATAAGAGTAGGTTGCATTAAAATTCAGAAAAACATACATAGCTAAGTATGTCATTAAAACACATTACTTATACACAGTTTACAGAATCAAACGCTGCCTCGCAAATATCAAAAGAGTTACATCATAAACTGAAAGAGACAAAAATCAATCGATATGGTATTATTAAAACACTCAGGCAGCGTCGTCCCGTGTCAACCTGTTGCCTCCATTCCTCACCTAGGATCTCAATTCTGATTGGTCAGTTTAAATCGTGGCTCCTTGGGAGCATCATCAGTTCTGATTTCAGCTAGGTAAGTATTCTGAATGCATCAGTCGGCGTCACGACGCCAAAGACACTCATAAAGTCCGGAAACAAATCATAAATTATCAAATTTTTTTTTCATTTGAAGTATAACTACGCTCATCAGTGAATCAGTTTTGAAATATGGAAGCACTATTGGTAAACGTTTTTGGCTAATTCTGTAATTTTGTTTCGTTGCTCTGTTGTATCGTTATAAGCGCGACGCACTATTTCCTGCTAGCGATTTTGCTGTTAATTAAAACAGCAATTTCATATTTAGTAAAATAGATATTTTTCTTTGTCTATTCGATATCTACTTATTAATATTTTTTTTACATATTGGGCTTTTTATTGTATTGTTAGTGCTAGTATTGTAGTCATGTTTTAGTTTTTAGTGTTAGTATCTACCTAGTATTTCTACATAAGAGTACTTTATGGTGGATCTTTTCATATTTTATTGATACGCATTGTTATAATTATGTTGAAATAAAAACTTTTATTTTACTAAATATCTAGTTAATGAAATGCCAGAATTTTTTAATGTCACATTTTTAATTGAAGGAAAATCATGCTCAATTATATATTATTATCTATAAATTTAACAAAACTAGCATATGCTAGCTTTGTATTATATATTTCAATGTAGGTAGATTGAATAGCCAAAGAGTTTTTTTTTATTACTAAGCTCAAGAACTACTGGTTCGATTTGAATAAATCTTTTAGTGTTGGGTAGCCCATTTATCGAGGAAGGTTATCATCAACACCAATAGGAGCTGAGCAGTTGCCAAACAAAGAACGACGGGAGTAAAGCCCCAGGCAACAGCAAGTCTAAAAATAAATGTAAGCGAGAACGAAGATGTCTATCTTAATTATACAGATAGCCAAAAGCTCTAGTGTACGTGTGCCGATATACAAAATAAAATCGCACTTTTCTTACAAAATGTACTAGAATCCTGAATCGTGATATCAAAGTTCTCACACCAAGTTAGTGCACAGCCCCGACAATTTGAAGTTGGGTTGTGGCCTATCAGGCATTCAGGCACCATCACGTAGCCTCTAACGAAAAGAAAAGATCTTCGTCTCTTGCCTCTAACTTAGAGGCATGAGTGTTATTGTCCGTGTAGTGAAGGATTAAGAATACATAATGTCACTACCCCATCTCAACCTATGCAGACAAGAGTACTGCAAGAAAAGGAAAATCTGAAACAAACCCTTTTTTTTTTTTTTTTTTTTTTAAGAGGGGAAATGCATTACGCATACCGCCCCGTGCGGGGACACGGGACGGTTATGTGGGACTCGCCGGTCTGAAAAGGACCGGAATACCCACTAAAACCCCTCTGTGCACCGTCGCTTCGCCGTAATGGGTGGGCCCTGGAACTTGATACAACATCAGCAGCCCACCCAGCGACAGCCCCTTACGGGACACCGACACCGGGCCCTTTCGGGCCCTAACACCGAACGACAGCGTCCGGGTGCACCGGGGACGCTGTCGACCTTCGCGGAAAGGAGCGGGTGAGGGAGTAAACCCCGATCCCCCACCCGCAGCCTTTACTATGGCGGCATCAGGCGCATATGCGCTCGCTGACGCCGCCCAGTTCGCCGGCGGCGGATCGGCTCCGCAAGGGCAGATTCCTCCCGGAGCCGCTCCGCCGCCTCCTTCTGCGAGATGACTTCCTCGCAGAAGGATGCGACCGCTTCCCAACTCCTGTCGCTGCCGGCCATCGAGCTCATGACGGCCGGCAGCGAGAGGTCCTCTCCAACGACTGCGACGAGGCCACGGCGCAGCCCTTCCCACGCCGGACAAGACTCCAGCGTGTGCTGCGCCGTGTCGTCGTCGCAGTCGCAGTGGTGGCAGACGGGACTCGATTCCCTCCTAGCGACCCTGTACAGGTAATGCCCGAAGCACCCATGCCCGGACAAAACCTGCACCAGTCGGAAGGAAAGGGTCCCGTGCTGCCGCCCCATCCACTCCAGCAGGATCGGCCGGAGCGCCTCCACGGTCCAGAAACCAGCCCGTGGAGCCCCCAGCCGACCCTGCCACTTCATGACGGTGGCTCTGCGGGCGACCTCGCGCCACTCGCGCACCTGTTCGGGCAGAGGGGAGCGCCTCTCCACCCGAACCGCCGCCACCCGCCGATATACTTCGGCGAGCACTTCCGCCTCCAAGTCCCACGGGGGAGTCCCGGCCAACGCGCACGCCGCGTCTGCCGACACGGTGCGGTAACCGCGTATGGCTCTGACCGCCATCAACCGTTGAGGCCTCCTCAAACGATCTCTGTTTTTGGCGGTCAGAGCCGCCGCCCACACCGGTGCGCCGTACAGCGCCATGGACTTGACTACCCCCGTGTAAAGCCGGCGACAAGACAAGCTGGGTCCGCCCAGGTTCGGCAGTAAACGCCCTAGGGCGGACGCAGCACCCTCCAATTTTGCCGCCAGCTGTCGGAAGTGCTCGTCGAAGAGCCACCGCCCGTCTAGAATCAGGCCCAGATACCGCATCTGGGCCTGCACCGGTACGAGGACCGAGCCAACATTGATTGAGGCGCCGGCAGGTGGACCGCGACGGGGCCCGTGAAACATCAGGGCCTCCGTCTTATTAAGGGCCACCCTAAGCCCCAGCGCCTCAATGCGCCCGACCACCTGGGAGACCCCCGTGGTGGCCAGGCGCGCCGCCTCCTCGAAGTTCCGTCCCCGGGCTGCTACCAGCGTGTCATCAGCGTAGCAGAATACGCTCAGCCCGGGGGGAAGTTCGGCGCGCAGGACCCAGTCGTAACCGATGTTCCACAAGAGGGGGCCAAGAACGGACCCCTGCGGAACACCGGCCGACGTCGCCCCGCGCCCAACGTTGGCGTCTCGGTCCTCGTACAGGACGCTCCTCTCCTTCAGATAGTCTGCCACCAGCAGCTGGATATATGCGGGCACTCCATGATACCGGAGCGCCTCCGCGATGCCGCTGAATGGCAGACTATTGAAGGCGTTGGCGATGTCCAACGACACCGCCAACATCACGCCGCCTGCCATGACGGCCTCCTCGGCCGCGGCCCTCAGGGCCAGAATGGCGCCAACCGTCGAACGCCCGGTCCGGAAACCAAACTGGGCGTCCGACAGGTCGGGGCCGACCCCGCAAAGGTGCCGGACGATGCGGGTAGCGAGAACTCTCTCCAGCAACTTCCCCGCCTCGTCCAGCAACACGATAGGCCTGTAGGCCGCGGCCGAGTCCGGGGCCCTCCCCGGCTTCGGCAAGAGCACCAGCCTCCCCACTTTCCAGCGCTCAGGGAACCTTCCGGACGCCAAACAGGTGTCGAAAAGGTCCCTGAGGCGGTCCCCCATGTGGTCAAGGGTCAGAGCCAACACTCGGGCCGGAATTCCATCCGGCCCGGGGGCGGTGTTCTTTCCGCGGATCCGCAGAACAGCCGCCCCCAATTCCGCCTCCGTGACAGGCGGAACATCTAAGTTGGCCTCCCGGACATCGGCCAGATTGGCCATCGCCGGGGGCGTATGCTCCGCCTGAGGAGGAAAAAGACCCTCGACCACTTCAGTGAGGAAGCTGGGCCGGAGAGACTCGGTAAGGGGGGGGCCCTGCGCGCGGAGCTTCCCAAGCGCCGCGCGGTATGGGCGACCCCAGGGGTCACGATCGAGTCCCTCCAGCATTTCTGCTCTTGCCCGCTCTTTGGCGCGACAGATGGCCAGCTTGAACGATTCTCGCGCCTCGCGCAGAGCCTCGAACAGCTGGCCCTCCCTCTCATCTCCGCGGTGACGCCGCCGACTGCGAGTATGTGACCTCCGGGCACGAATGCAGGCCGCACGGAGGTCCGCCAGCTCCTGGGACCACCAGTAGACCCCCCTCCTGGGAGGCCGACGCCGGACGCGGGGCATGGCCGCATCGCAAACCTGCGTAAACGCATCGCAGATGCGGTCAGCCCCAGCGTCAACCCCCCCGAAGGGAGGCTGCGGAGACAGCCAAGCCTGAACAATGGCCGCCTCCTCCAGTAGGTCCCTATCCAGCTTACTCACAGCCCACCGCGGAAATCGGGGAGCTCTGTCCGCCGCGTGACCCCTGCCGGGGTCCTGGGGACTTCGGGAGAGCTCTACTCGGATGTAACGGTGATCCGAGAGAGTCTCCGCCTCCTCCAGGACGCACCAGCTCCTTACACGCGCGGCGACGGCAGGGGTAGCGAACGAGAGGTCCACTATCGACCCCCCTTGCCGCCGAACGCACGTGTTGGTGGCACCTCTGTTGAGAAGACAGAGGCCCACCGAATCAGCCCAATCCTCGACCGCTCTTCCACGGGCGTCCGTCCTAGGGGATCCCCAAGTCTCGGACTTGGCGTTAAAATCCCCCAGGACTAAAACGCGGCCCGGTGCCAATCGCCGTATCGAGGTCTCCAGAGATGTTAAGAAGACCTCGAAATCCGCCAGACTCCGGTTGGGGGAGAAATACACTCCGAAGAGCAAAATTCCCCCCCACTCGGCGGCAACGTATCCCGAGCCCTTGTCTCTGAGCGACAAAGGCGGGGAACGAGACGCCGTGGAGCCGACGATTGCCACGGAGCTGTCCCGATCACCCACCCAGTTTGGGCGAGGAGGGACGTAGTACGGCTCCGCGGCTACGGCCACACCTATTGACCACTCCGCCATGGATTGCAGGAAGAGATCCTGCGCTCCGGCGGAGTGGTTCAAATTGGCCTGGAGGAGGAGGATATGTTCGCAGTCCATTATTGAGACGGCGAAACAAACACATCCTCCTCCATGCTGTCCACCGTGGACGGTCGAGCGACGCCGGAGGCAGTCTGGGTCGAGAGACTGCCCCCAGCACTGGACTTAGAAGCCCCGGGAGGGGGTCTACACCCCTTCTGCCCCACAGAATGATTGGCGGGCAGGTTGCCCGCCTTACATAAGGGGCAGTTGGGAGCGGCGGAACAGGCCGCTGCCTTGTGCCCCGGCTCACCACATCGGTAGCAAAGCTCCGTGCAGTCGAAGCTGCTCTTGCAGGCAACGCCGACGTGCCCCGTCGTCATGCACCGGTAGCACCGCGCGGGCCGAGGAGCCAGCAAGGTGACCCTTGCTGAACTCCAGCCCACGAGGACGCGACCGGCCGCGGCCAGGGTGTTGGCCGCAGCGACGGGGCACTGAGCCCACACAGCTCCGACCCCACGTGGGCCGGGGCGGATGACGCCGACCTTAATAGAGACCAGGGGACAGCCAGTCACCTTGTGAATGGCCCCCTGGACTTCTTCGGACGTCACAGAGTCGTCCAGACCCGAAATGCGCATCTCTGCGCACTTGGTGGGCCTGGCGACTCTTACGCCATCCTCCGCCGCAAAAAGACCCCGCAGCCTCTCGGCTACAGCGTCCGCCGTCTTGCTTCCGTCCGCACCGGAGAATTCCAAAATTCGAGCCCCGGTGCGGGCGACGCGCGTCTTGACGCCGTTGGGGCCAAGATCGACGGCCCCGACATCCTGGCGCGCCCTCCTAAAGACGGCCGCGTAGGAGAGACCGCTCTCCGCCGCCTCCTGGGACACCGTGACTACCACGGCGGCCGATTTAGGCGGCTGGAGCCTCCCGGGCCTCCTCTTCTCTTTCTTTGCCGCAGCTGCGGTCTTTTCCGCCTTCCTCTTGTCGCGCCTCCTTTTGCGCTGAGCCCTTTTCCTAGCCCCAGCCGTCTGCCATCCCTCATCGGAGGGAGCAGAAGGGCCGGGGCCAGGCGTCGGCGCGCGCGGCACACGCGCACCCGAAGGGCCACGCCTGGAGGCACGAGCTTCCACCGGAGTCCTGAGGGTCGGGAATTCCCTCTGGGACACTGACGGGGCCTTGGTAGGACCCGTCACCCGGCCCGAAGTCCTGGACCGGGGTCCGGCGGGTGTCGGCGCTGACGCCGCCGCCGCCGCAAAAGACCGGCCCACCGTGACCGGTGGGGCTGGCTTCGCTGCAGTGGACGAACGTACGTCCGCAGCGAGCGGCGGGCGGAGGCGCGGTTCCGGCGGCAGTCTTGCCGCCAGTCCCTCCAGACGTGCGTCAAGCATGGTCCCGACTGAGACCATTACCTGACGCAGCTGCGCGTCCGACAACGAGGAAGGCGTATCCCCCGTTACATTTAGCGGTGGCTGCCGCTGACCAGCTCTTAGCTGGCGGAGCTCGGCACGAAGCTCCGCCATCTCCTTGCCGAGGCGGTCGTTGACCGCCCGGAGATGCTCAATCTCCTCGGAGGCGGTGCGCTTAAAATCTGAAACAAACCCTATACCAACCCGTCTGGCCAGCGTGATATAGTAGGCTAAATTCTCTCTACATTCTTTGGAGGAGAGTAGGAGACCCGTGCCCAGCAGTGGGGCTTTTATGGGTTGAAATGATGAAATTATAAATAGGTAGTAACGGTAAATACAAGTATTAATTGTAAGTTTACAAATACTTCTTCTTTTTATCGTGTGGGCTTGAAGCAGACCCTGGTGTTGGAATTTATCAAGTCGCCCAGAAGGCTTACAACTTGACTTAACGACAATCACATTATGTGGTAACCGGGACCAACGGCTTTACATGCCTTCCAAAGCATAGGGTTTGATTAGAATTTTATCCTTTTCTCGCAGTGCTCTTGTCTGCTTAAGGTTTACTCCCTTAGTCGCCTTTTACGACATCCACGGGTTGAGATGGGGTAGTGACATTATATATTCTTAATCCGTCACTCACGGACTATTAATAATTTATAAAATAATATCATTATATTTGCTTTTACAGATGCTTGCGATAGTGTAAATGCTGTGCGAATTTATACTATACAATTGGAATAAAATAAGTATAAATTAGAATAACAACTGTCTCGCCATGCCGAAGAGAAACAGAAGAGGTATATATGATTTTTTTTATTGCATAGGTACTCAAACCTTGTACCTACTTACTACCTAGTACATTGAGTGCATTGGGGTGAATGGGAAAATGTGTTCTTGTTCTCATGCAGCTTTTAGCATCGGTGATTGGCAATTTTGCGATTGCATTGATGCTGGTTCGCATTTTGGCGACTCTCTGCGTTCTATCGCAGTATATTATAAGTTGGTTTTGGAAATTGTATCGCCGCATTTAGCTTCATAAAAGCGACAAATTCGCCAATGCTAAGAGTCTAGAGAGCTAGTCTGCGGGAGCCCGTATTAACTTCTTATTTTGATATTTCGAAATACGAGTAAACCAATAGTTGTTTTGGTCAGAGGATACCCTTGGGGGCTCTATGAAAAATAAGACTTAGAAAAATTTCACCATACTTAGTGATTATCTGTATCAGTGTCGCCGGAGCCCTAGAGGGCTCCTACTTCTGGGTGGTTAAAAAAAAATAACCACGAAGGCTAAGCCTTCTAACCTAACCTATCCAAGTCGGGGTGCACTAAGTTTGATCAAAGAAAAGAAAATTTTCTAAGTATTAGACATCTTTAAACGGCATTTGCCGCTTAACTATCGGTCGGAGACAAAAAAAGCCAAGAGCAAAAACGTTTTATTTTTAGCTTAATTACACGATCCAATATAAAAAAAGTCCTAACTTCATAGCGCCCCCAAGGATAAAATAGTACGCTTGAAAATGTTCTAAGTGTTAGACATCTTTAAACGGCATTTGCCGCTTAATTATCGGTCGGAGACAAAAAAAAGCTAAGAGCAAAAACGTTTTATTTTTAGCCTGATTATACGATGCCGTAATAAAAAGAGCGATTTTTTTGAAAAAAATTTTTCGTGAAAAATTTTCCTAACTCCATAGAGCCCCCAAGGATACACTCCAACCGTTGTTTTTATTAATTTAATTATATAAAGTTATAGTTAAGTTATATATAAAGTATATCACCATGTGATGTCTCGCCTCTATTTACGATATTGCCTCGCCTTTCAGGTGAATTCTCGTCGTATATACTTTAAATATAATATAATTGTGTACCTATAAAAAAGCTTGAAAATAAAATAAGATTTTCTCTTCATTTTGTAGGTGTTCGATTAAATAATAACTACATAAGGGGACCCTTGGACCTACAAAGGGAGGTTGAACTAGAAATACCAGAAAACGTAAGTATAATTGCTTTCTTTAACTTTTTACTATAAGTCTTTGAATAAATTATGCCTGGAAAAATCTATGTCTGACCTTAGTATTTTCTCTCGTTCAAAATATCTTACCTAATCAATGAACTACAATATAGCTTGAAAATTAAATCTTGCACAATTTTGGGATGTTAAAAAAGTAATGATAAAGAAAAATAAGTAAGTGAAGCCTCCAACATAAAAAAAATTAAACTGATGGTGGTTCTTAATTATTGACCATGGACCTACTTAGTCATTATCGACTAGGATTGAACACCGCCTTCTTGTCTTCCTACAACTTGACGATGCCTTTCCAATAACAATAAAAATTATGAACATATTTCTTTTTAGGATGAGCAAAATTTCTTTGATAGCCTCGTGTTACAGGCTGATCGAAATAGAAATCGTGTATCTCTTACTACACATAAAGACTGCGTTATCTGTAATCGACATCCTGTCAAAAAAAATAATGCAAGATCTATTTGTTTGAAGATGCCATGCAATAAAGCTTTGCTGAAGCAATACGCTGAACGTCTTGACGACCAAGTTCTGATAAATCGCTTGGACGCGATTAAGTATCCCCGATACCATCGTGAATGCTGGACTGCGTACAGAGAAGAATTTCGTAAAAAAGTAGTCTCTTTAAATGACGAAGAAAATGTTGAAGATATACATATAAGCCGTGGGTTACATAAGGTAACATATGCAGCTATATGCAACTTTATACATGAGGAAATCATTGAAAAAGAGCAATGCATTTTGCTACATGAAATTAACCTTCAGTATAAAGCTATAATACATGCACTGAATGAAACAGATCCGGTATGTCTAGACAAGTATAGTGATTATGATTTAACCACAGATTTGACCCAAGATTTTGATGAAATAACTGTGGATTCAACGAATGACATTGTCTGTAAGAAAGGCGTCGTATGGGCGTTTCATAAAACTGTCCCCACGAATGTCTCGTGGACTTATTTGCAAATTAAACAGGTATTATCAGAAATAGCTGTATCTAAAATCGAAACTAATTAGATTTTTATTAAATTGAGTTTTAATGAAACAATTTATTTTGCATGCAATTCATCGATTTGACGCAACAAAAATATAACTTCACTTGAAATATAAAGCAGTTGAAGACTTAAATTAAAATGGTAAAATTTAAATTAAGACAATCTCAAATAAAAAGTAGTATGCACAGCTTCACACTTCATCCAACTTCGTATGTACATAATATATTATATTCCGCAGAAAATATGTATCTTCTTGTGAAAAAAAAAATACGTATGTAGTGTTGACAAAGTAAAAACGTCGAGCTAAGTATATCCTAAAACGTCGCAGATGTATTTATGTTAGCATAACACTTTATTTATTGTAAGAGTCTTATTTACAACAAATTTAATACAGAATAAAAACTTATGGTAAAAGGAGAGAAATTCTTAAAAGGCCTAGGTGGATGACGTAAAAGTCGGACAATACGTTCCAGCAATATGTCGCTTTGCAAGAATGAGTCTTTAGAAAAGTATCTACTTAGTACATACATACGCACACTAAGGAAGACCTAAAAAAATACGTATTTATAATAATATAATAAATTATCTCTTAAGTAAATAATTACGTAAATAGTGATAATTAAGTTTTAAGTTATGTACTACACTAAATAACAATTCTGTTTTCAACTCTACTAAATAGGAACAGAGAGAGAGATATTAACAATTTCTATTGACTATGGTTTAATTGCGTACCAAATTTATTTAATTTAAATATTCACCAAAATCTGTTAGGTACCCTATTTTATATTAAGACGTTTTGTTAATCAAATTACTTTTCTCTTCATATTTTAAGCCCGAAGCTTCGGAATGCACACGGTAATCAGCAAACATAATGGCTATATTTTTTTCAGATTAAATAAAAATATGTTTTTATAGTATTTTATTGTAAGTAGTAACGAGAGAATTGCAATGGTGTTATATATAAAAATAAATGTTACATGTTATGCCTATGGTAATAAGTTAGTGCTTAAGAGGGTTCATAAAGAGGAATGGCAACGACGCCATTTAGTGTCATATTACGTGGTTTTTGATTTGTATTATTTATTCGGAGCTATTATTTTGAAATGTTTCCAATACACTTTTTAGAATTACGTGATCGTGTATTCAAAAATAGGTATCCGTAATGCTTACAGTTATTTTACTATAAAAATAACGCCTTACAAGTTCCAATGTGTTATTTGCATATAAATATATAAATAAAATATTCTACCACATTCACACAGCGCCATCTAGTCCCAAATTAAGCAATTATGCTTGTGTTATGGGTACTAAACAACTGATATACTACTTAAATACATTTTTTTTTGTAAATACATACATATTATAGATAAATTACACCCAGACACAGAACAAATCTTTATGCTCATCACACAAAGATTTGTCCTGGGTGGGGATCGAACCCACAACCTGCGGTTTAGCAGTCAGGGTCACTAACCACTAGAACAACAGGCCAGTCAGG
Organism: Laspeyria flexula; assembly: GCA_905147015.1. Classification (NCBI taxonomy): domain Eukaryota; kingdom Metazoa; phylum Arthropoda; class Insecta; order Lepidoptera; family Erebidae; genus Laspeyria; species Laspeyria flexula. The sequence goes on from LR989974.1 coordinate 3,599,310, forward strand.
TATTTAAGTATAGTATAGTATAGTATAGTATAGTATAGTATAGAACCGTAAAAGCAATGATTTCGTACCATTTACACACTTTTTACCTAATTCTAAAATTTTATTTTTTCCTATTTATTCCTCTTAACCATCCAGTCGGGTGAGTAGTTGAGTACATGAGGACATGGAGCTCTAGGGTGGATTTTTGGGGATTTCGTGCCCTATGCACTGGACTGACCTAATAATATTAATTGTAATCAAATTTTCGAGAAAGAGAGAGGCCCTCGATGCTTTGGTGTCCGTTACACCCCACTGCACCCTCCCCAACTATAATATTATCTATATATGTTTACTCTCCAACGTCTGTCGGGTGTCTGTGTGTATAGATGTAAGTAGGTAATCGCTCTTTTTTAGCAAATTTTTCCTAAATATTTTCAATCAATATACGCACTTTAATTTCGGACTTTTATTTAGTTACTTTATTATTTTTATTCGACAATTGTATCGAATAGAGAAGATATTTTTCGAATCTAGACACTGGATATAATAAAAAAGGGTACATAAAATTGTTAATTATTATAAATATTTCCATTTAACAATTTGGGTCGACAGGGTCTCTAAAAATAATGTTATTTTATGTATTCGGTTGTGTTTATAAACGTAGTTTTAAAATGTTCATTAAAATGTGTCCTTGTATTTGCCAGATGTTTTATTCATAGACATTACCTAAACCTTACTTTAACTACAGACACATAACGTCAGGCACGCCTTTGTTAAGTCTTAATTAATACAAACATGTATAAGATTTTTTTTTTCAACTTTATATATAATTTTTAACATGTATTTATATCATCATCATCATCAGCCCACATCCACCCACTGCTGGGTATAGGCCTCTTCTCTACAGCGCCACTTCTCACGGTCCTGTGCCAGCCGCATCCAATGAGATCCTATGATCTTGAGTCTTTTTTTAAAAAAGAGTGGCGTGTGATTCTTGCTAGTTCTTCTCATAGCTCCACCCCGTCAGCGAACTGGTCGCAGGCAAATTTGCTGACACTACTTTTCGGATAACCTGTTACATTCTTATCTTGTGACTTTCATAAGTGTTAGATAAATAAACGATATTTCATTTTATTTCATTTCTTGACGATATCGTCTGCCCACTGGCTTGATAGCTTCTCTAGGCCACCAACTTTAAATAAACTACACATTTTTCGACAGCTTAGGCCGACCTCTTACCTATCCAAGAAGCTGATGAATCGTCGATGAGTATCTCGGAGTCCTCGCCATTCAGTTGAGGCAGCAATATCGCCGTGAATGCCATCACCATGCCGAACTGTCCGACATTGATCGCCACACCAGCTGTTACTAAACACTGGAAATTAAGAGTATTTTTATTTGCCTATACTGGTAGAGCTATTTTGTTCTCTCGATGGTGACGACTCCACCTTACGACGACCTACGAGTACTAGCACTAGAAGCCGCGCAGGGCTTTACTCCCGTCTATCTCTACCTTTACCCTCCTCCCGTGTGGGGAGGGTAAAGGTTCACCTCCGAAACGTCAGGATTTTTAGTATGTTCACTTTCCAAGCATCCTTAACAACTTTTCGAAGAAATCGCTTAGGTTCCTTTTCACGCACTCTACAAAAGGGGAGCTTTTAAAGCCTTCGTTGGCCGGACTATAAGTACTTAATCATCAAAAACAGTGAGCGGGGGCAAGACGCCGCGAGAGCGCCACGAGAGCATGCGCACGCGCGTAAACATTGCCATGTGAGGATTTCTTGTAAAAGGCGTGATGATATGCAAAGTATGTTAAGTTTTAACTCGTTTAGTGGTAGACCTAAAACTTGTTCTAGGAGTTTGAACTCTAACCCTGGTAGGGTTAGGGTTCTCATCCTATGACAAGCAATCAGACATAATACCTAGATATGTCTGATTGCCATCCTACGCCACGTGAAGGGTTGCTATTATTTGTATTGCAACAAATATCGTTCGGTTGGACTATACGTAACGGGGCACTGCAGCACTGAGGAGAAAAGACAGAATTTTTTTTAAGAAAAATATTTTTTGTCGAATATTGGCTATTTTATTATTCTATCGTATAATATAGCCTAAAAGAAAAGGTTTTTGATCTTGGTACTTTTTGTCTTCCGCCAATAGTTGAGCTGCAAATCGCGATGAATTTTTACGCTCAGTTGCACCGTTTCGGAGATATGGCGAAATTACTTTTTAGTTCATCCCGACTTGGATAGGTTAGGTTAGAAGGCTAAGGCGGGAGCGAAGCGAAGGTTATTTTCGTGGTTATTTTTTTTAAACCACCCAGAAGTAGGAGCCCCGCGGGCTCCGTCTACTATGCGTAAATAAGGTGTAGTACAGGAAAGTAATAAAAAGTTCTTTGTTTCCATAATGCCCCGTTTCGTATCGTCTGACCATCGTTCCTCATAAACTTTCGCATATAAATAATATACGATACAAGATACAACTCACTTGTTTCATAAAAGGAGTAATCCATGTCCCCATTTTAATAATACAAAACTATTATATCACACACAATCCATCGTTAACACATCGCACTCACAGTGGAAAAGGTTTATGCAATTTTTTTACTTTATTGCTATAGACAAAAGGCGGATATTGACCGAAATTTGTTAACTTTGTCATCTGTTTTACATTAGCAATGCGACATTATGAATAAATTTAACATTTAATTGAAACCTTTTGTACAAACACGTCTTTACTGTTTAAACTTCGACATTAAACTAAATTAGATTTTGTTTTTTTGTTGCTCAGACGAATTAAAATGCGGCTAGGAGTCAAGGTCGTTGAACTATTTGAAGGCATATGAATATTGATAAGACCTGTTGGTATTTTATGGATGATACCTAATGCGAAGTGTCCACTGGCAAGTAACTTCCACAATTTCTTGCAGAAGTCAATTGAGAACTGTTTCCATTGACTACAATTTCTCTATATGCAAGTCGGTTGTAGAAGTGTGTAGAACTTAACTTCCTGCAAGACCTTGTTGAACCGTTTCGACACAAATTGCATACAAATTACTTGAGCAAGAGCGATCAATCAAGATCCTAGCTGCAGAAAATTACGAGCTGCGTATATTGTGTTGTTGTTAAATTGATTATAATTTTTATAATTCTTGCATGTTGTGTCCCACAATTGGGGATTAATTTCGTATAAAGATATAAGTTTGTTTGACTGGCGCTTATTTTAAACTGGCGTAAGTAAAGTTTTCATCAGAGAAAGAGGATTTTTTATATACACGTAAGTAACATATTGATCGATTAGTTGTAGTAAAAAAACTCATTTTAATTTATGTATTAGGTAAGTAACTATATCACTTTGACATTTTCCGCACGATAAAAAGCACCTCATTCTTAGATTCGAAAACTTTTCGACATTTGTGTTTATGGTTAGTTTTCACAATTTTCAATGGTTAGACTTGACTAAGACGCAAATCACATACTTTAAAGTACGGAGTGGTATCTGTGGCGTGGCATAGGTGTACCTACACAAAGACGCCATGGGGCAGTCAGTTTCATCAAAACTGCAAAACCGTCTGCCGCACCCGGTTCGCGTCATGTCAATGCCAAAGCAATTTCTGGTGTTTTGTGCTCTCTAAATTTGAGCAAAATCTCAATGACAAGGACCTATAATAAATATATAAAAGTAAAAATAAAGTAATATGTACCTAGACATATACCTATTATATATATCTAGGTACATATTAAAATTTTCAGACATTTGACAACGATTTCGATATCAACAAATCGAATGAATATGCGAGTAAAAAGGCCTTATAGATAAACAAAATGAGAGTTGATAATAAATTTATTTAAACTTATTGTTTTAACTTAATTTATGTACAATAATATACATTAAATTAGATATATAAATTATATCATTCATTCAGTGAGTTTGCAATAATTCAAACTTAATTTATTGTTTTTCACAGGTGGTTCATAAGTTAAGAATAATATTTATAATTTAGTTTGTAAATTATGTTTCAGCGCTTTTGAAAATCCTTACACTCTAAATATACTTAGCTACAATACAACAATAGAATCATATTATACGGAAATATTTTAAATTTACTTATGTACTTACATAAAATCGTATAGTTGGCACAATAACAATATTTAAGTGGTACTTAGATTGTTTTAAGTACATACAAATACTTAAGTACTACAAACACTCATCATCGATCGATTTAACGGAAGCCTTCTTAGATAAGTCAGCTATTAAAAGTATGTTTTGTTTCTAGTACCTAGGTATTATTGTGAAGCGATTTTTCGACTCCCTCCCGCCCGAAAAAGTATGCCAAAAATGCTAGTTGTGTTTACTAGTTTGTTTATGAGGAAATCACGGTTAAAACCGCATCTTTTATAAACCCCTCAACCAGTTCAACGATACAGAGCGTATCTTGCACTTGCCTTCAGCCTCCAGTACCGAGGCCTTAGACTCTAGTGCCTCGGGCTAAGAGCATTAATTCTCTATGGCTTAGAGCATGCTCTAAGACTGAGGCACTTGCCGTGAGGATATGACAATGACATTGAGTGATATTGTGAGATTTGTTTCTACTCCCTTTCCTCCCCTAGCCCTCCCCTCTAAACGCTGCACGTAATTAATGGACTCCATCTTACCTGTATAATATTAAGTCGAATAATAAAAAGGTCGATACGACCCATCGATTCTTATAAATACAAATAAATAGTGAAATTATAGTGACATAAATATTATCTATAGACTGGGAGTGTGTCCACCTACGGGACAGTCCCACCCTCATGCCCACCACTGCAACTCCTGTAAGCCAGGATTAGGACACTCAGGAGTCCCATGGCATACTTAAACTACGGTCTTGGAACCCGTAACGAAATTAATCAGAAGTAATTGGAGGAGTTGGAAAGTAATTACCCACTTCTTCTTCTACCATTCGGAAACAAAAGTATAGGATCCGATCCTATTAAAAATAAAGCATCATAAACAAAAAAATCGTGTGAGTATGACTGCTACCTCACAGGTCCTTAGTTCCATTCGCGGGTCGTGCAAAAACAGTCATAAAATTCTGAATTTCAACCTTGGATCTTTTTAATAATTACAATAGGCTCACTCATGCGACCTAACATAACTGGTGAGGTGCGGGTGTGGTACACCTCTGCTTGCCCCTTGAAGGCAAAAGGCGTGAAATATTGTACAATTAATAAACTTTCACAAAACAACAGGACCACTACATCTCCTATCAGTGGTGTAAGTCTTCCATGAAGTCAAAGATTGTACAGACTTCATCTCTTCAGGTGACAGCGGTCTACCTCTAAACTCGTCTTCAATATCCTGCAATGTTCTATCTTTGGTCTCGGGGAGTAACCACCACACTACACACAAACTGTACACTAACGTCGCTGAATATATACCATACACTCCATACAAGTCTATACTGCTCAAAAGCAAAGGAACCGTTTTGACCGCAACGAAAAGATTCGCGGAATAAAAAAAGACACTGATTCCACCAGCCAACCCTCGGTATTCTAAAGGAAATATCTCTCCAGCAATAATAAAACATAGAGGTAAAGAACCTGTTGCCACTGAAAACATATGAATGTGAACTAATATAGTTCCTAAAATAAATTCCGATGAAGAAATATAGTTTATCACTTTTGCGTATGAGTAGCAAGCGCACGATATTAAAGCGAAAATATTTATACAAACGGTCACTTTTAATATTGTTCGGCGTTTCACTTTCTGTATAACATACAAAGCGGTTGTGTTTGCTATTATTCTGTGTATATCTAAAGTTAACATTAACAGAGGTACATTGCTATCTTTCCCAAGCATTTTGTGGAATAAGTCTATAGGATAAGCAACCAACATATTGATTCCACTCCATTGCCCCAATACATAAATATGAACCATTATAATTATTGGCTTATAAAACTCCTTTTTTCTTATCGTCAAATTGAAGTACTGCAACTTGGTTCTAAATTTTCTTGCAAAAGATTTTGACTTGGTCATGCACGCCTCTGATTCTCTCAACATAATACTTGCTTCAATTAAATTTTTTAATTCATCTTCTTCATCGTTACCTCTTAACCAGCGGAAAGATTGCTTACTAGCTTCATACCTTCCTTTACCAGCTAACCAGCTGGGCGATTCTGGTGAATACATGACGACAAACAAATCTACCACAGCTACCATTCCACACACTAAAGAGGTGTTTTGCCAGCTCAAGTAGGATCCTGAGAAATGGACCGATAGGACAGCTAGTGCTATGGAGACAGATATCGTCATTAAGAATACTCCTCTGTTCTTAGGGCTGGTGTATTCTCCTATCAGCACTGAACCTAACGTTGTGCACATGCCCATGCACAGTCCTTGGAGGAATCTTGCTAATAGAAGGACGGTAATGCTCTTGGCAAAGTAGATGAAGGCCCATCCAGCCATGAGGGGCACGATAGTGATTAGGTTTGCTATTTTTCTTCCATATCGCGACATTGTTGGCGGCGCTAAGAAGTTTCCGAGGACCAGAGAAATACCGGGCATTGCAGCTGTAATAGAGATATAAAGATTTGTTAGTATTATTGAAATGGAAAACAATAGAATTATCCAATGAACTGTATTCATCAATTAGAATCCGTCCTACTGCTAGTCTCTAGTCTATAGTCATAGTCATAATCTTTATTTCATAAGATCAAATACATAATACTTATGAACGTCATACAAGGCCAAAAAAAAGGTGTCAGCAAATTTGCTTACGGCCAGTTCACTGACAAGGTTGAGCTCTGAGAAGAACTTGGCAAGAAACTCAGGCCACTCTTTTTAATCATCATTGATATTTACAATTTCAATTGGTTACAGTTTGAAATAGCGCAGAATGGTACAGAACCAAAACACATATATCTATTATAAGAGACAGGTCTGTCCATACAAGGGGATGATATTATGACTGCAAATAAAAAGTTAATTAACATTTTATTAGCACGCTGTGCTGTTCAGAAGGGAAGGTAAGTATGATTAAATAGATAGAAGTAGTGACACATTGACTCCGTCAGCAATAATCCATATTTAGAAAGGTATGTCTGTTGGCAATTTGCCTTTTATTTTTCTCTACAATAGTGTTAACGTCACAGGTATTATGACGTACCTACTTGTCCCCGCCTGCCCACGTGGCACGTCGGTTAAACGTGGCCTATGAACTATTCATGACTAAATTCTATCTGTGTGCCAATTTTCTTCTAAATTCTTTCAGCCGTTCTGGCGTGGTTGATTAACTTCATCAACTAATTCAGCCATCTAAACTTTCCTATTTATAAAAGACCCAACTGAGGTACTGACCTACCCAAGAACCAGATGAGTCATCGATAGGTATAATGGAGTCAGGACTCTTGAGCTGCTGTAGTAGCGTTGCGGTGAACCCCACAACCAGACCGGAGCCAGCCATATTCAGTGACACACCAGCCGTCACGAAACACTGGAAACGTTTAAAAACAATTATTTATTTCTAACCGCTATACATATTTAGTTCAAAAAAGTAAAACGCTGTGCGAAAGAACTGTTCTAACTAAAATACTAATATAAATAGTCTGTTTTTATAATACACTTTTTAGAGAAGAAAACTGTTGTTCATGTATGCCAAGAATTACTTAGCTACATAATATTATAAAGACACATTATGTAGCGAGCGTTGAAATCTCGTGATTTCATGTATTTCTGTATGAACCCTCTTAAAAACTATGGCTAAGACTAGGTACTGTTCTGATATGTACAATATTCACAATGTAGTGGTAACAATTATGACTAACGACCATGTTACAAAATAATAAATTTGAATAGGTATCACTCAAAAAGGAGGTAGGGCACAACGGGTAGCGACCGCTCAATCGGAGCCACCTGCCTGAGAAGTACTTCTACCCAACCGTATACCGCAATCATAATAACACTAATGATTTGTTTCTGCTAATGAGTAGTGGTATTCAGAATTTCAGAACTCATTAGGGACGTGAAAGAGCTCAAAGACTCGGCACGCGCATGTGATTGCGGTTGAAACCAAATTTGTATGATCTGCAAATGTGTTTCTGAGTTTCTGAGAGAGAGCTTCATACATTTCACAGGTTTTTTCATACACTTTCTACGAATTTGCAGTAGACGAGTGGCCGGTCGCTACCAGTGGTAGCCTGCCACGCAATACAGTGCTGCGAGTGTATGAGAAATCTGTCAAGTGGCTATCGCTGGCCTATAAAATCAAAATCATTTATTTGTAGATCATAGCTATTACAGATGTTCTCTTAATTAATAATAACATATTGATCGCTATGTCTAGCCATCATTGGCATACAAATATAACAACTGGCTTTTGTATTTTGTTTAGTTTGTTTTAATAATATGTCTATATAAATTGTTCTCGACGAATCTAAATAGCATTGTCAGAAACCTTTATAAATAAAAATTGTAAAAACTGTTTATTTGATAAATAAATAAAAAAAAGAACATAGTAGTATTGGTAGGTAAGGTAGTATAACAATATTAAAATTTAAATGTAGAATAGATAGCTATTTATCAGTTAAATATTCATTCACTGTAAAACGTTTTTGTGCATAATAATGTTAATAATTCTCGATGGTTGTGTCCGGTGTTCGATGGCCCGTTTGTGCCGAGCGAAAACATTTTATATATCAGGTTCCAATTTTAGGTATCGAGGAGTGACCTCGCCCGTATTAAAGGACATGGTGTAAAGCAATAAAGAATGATATAAAATGGAACCAAACGGACGACCGTAGCGCCATACATTGTGACCAATCTGACAGTCTTTCAACTTAACCCGTCTGTGACTAATCTCCTTTATGTGACACAAGTACATAATTCAACTGTATTCTATTAACAGCCGTAACGGCGTGGCGTCTAGAAAGGTGCCTTTCCACTAGATTTTTTTACACCTATCTATTTTTAAACATAATATAAAAATTTTAACTTTAAATAATACATACATACATACATATATAGAATCTTTCATCATCACGAATCTTTCTCCCCGAAGGGGTAGACAGAGGTGTTTCACACCCACATTGCGCCAGCTATGTTTGGTCCCATGAAATAGGGGGCGAGATTATTGTTCTACCGGGAACATTTGTTTACCAAAATCCGGGAAAATCTCAATACTGGAATTTCATGACAGAAAAGCCCAATACCATTTTCACCCGACCCGGGAATCGAACCCGGAACCTCTTGCACAGCAGTCGTATACACTTGCCGCTGCGCCACCGAGGCAGTTTAAATAATAATAATATAATATACTTAACAAAATCAAAAAAATAACATACATAATGTCACTTCCCCATCTCAACCCGTGGGTGTCGCAAAAGGCGACTTGTGTGTAACCTTAAGCAGACAAGTGAGAAACTAAAAATTCGAAACAAACAATATACCAACCTGTCTGGCCAGCGTGGTATAGTAGGTTAAATTCCCTCCACATTCTTCCGAGGAGATCTTTGCCCGACAGTGGGATGTTTATGGCTTGAAATGATGATGAAGAAATATTTCCGGCCGAAAATTTTCCGAAAGCTCAGAATCAGGGACTCAGCTTTACTTGTTTTTTAATATCATGTACAGTCGAGTTCATTAATATATTGGCACCATCATTAAGTAGATATTTTTGTTGAAAAGGGTGACTACAACTTATCGCATAATGTACAGCATATTTTATTGAACCATTCACATTAGGACATATAGGTATTTAATCCATAGGTTCTATAGTATTTATTGAGCTTTTCAACGCTCACAATATTTTTAATCCTTGATGGTGCCAATATATTAATGAACTCGACTGTACCATAATAACCTCATAAATCGCTTTATCTAGATATATCGCAGTCTAATGAAACAGCACCTTTAATCTAACTAACATTTGCACCGAATCGAGACGTAGCAAATCTCACTAATATGTTTACAATATACTATGGATATGCATGCACTTGTGAAAATGAAGTGTGCCGAGCCGAATCGACGGCGCATTTCGTGTTAACGAATGTCAAGTCCTTCAATATGTTGTGCACTGACCTCTTGGTGCAGTAACTGACATTGATCTTGAATGACAATATGTAGGTTTTAAATGTTAAATAAACTCACAAACTTAAATGTTAAAGTCCAGTCGGAAACTCAACATGTCGTGTAAACATTGGCGGTAAAACTTATGCGCCCACTTGTACCTCTTGACCCACGGGAACACATGACCGGCACAAAAGTATCTTATATGTGTATCCAAAACATAGTTTCCCAGTTCGCAAAGTTGCGTTAAAATTCATTTAGTAGTTTTTATGTAAGAGAGTAGGTAACAGGCATTTATACTACAAAATCTCCCTACTCTTTAAAACTTTCATATTCACAATTTTATGTCCTAAATTCATAATATATTTTCGAAATGTTTTATACTCGTTAATTCACAGTAAACAGTCTTTTTCGTAATGATTAGGAACAGAAAAAAGTACTAGCTTCAGCCCACGGCTTCCCCCACGTGATATATCCGAATAGTCAGTCGAAAAGTAGCGCTATTCCAGACTATTAATCTATCTGTGTACCAAATTTTATTCAGATCGTTTCAGCCGTTCTCGTGTGATTGAGTAACAAACATTTTGACTGGCCTGTTGGTCTAGTGGTTAGTGTCCCTGACTGCTAAGCCGGAGGTCGTGGGTTCGATCCCCACCCAGGACAAATCTTTGTGTGATGAGCATAAAGGTTTGTTCTGTGTCTGGGTGTAATTTATCTATAATATGTATATATTTACAAAAAAACAATGTATTTAAGTAGTATATCAGTTGTTTAGTACCCATAACACAAGCAAATATAATTGCTTACTTTGGGACTAGATGGCGCTGTGTGAATGTGGTAGAATATTATTATTATATTATTATCCATTCATATATCCAACTATCCATCCTAACTCTCGCTAATATTTTAACAAATATTTGTTACAGTAAATACATTAATTTAAGAAGTAAAATAAGTTATGAAGCATGTTTGTTTTTGGTCTTTCTTAGCTAATCGTATCATGCCTGCTACTACTAATATATCTACTTTTAAAAGCACTCTTCCTCTCTCCTAATAATTGTGCTGTGCCCGACAGAGTCCATAATTGTAACCTACATTATACATATACGTACCTACCATCTATTTGTACATTATGGAAGCAATAAATGATTGAGTATTGAGTATTGAAAAAGTCTAACAACAATCAGAACTCCATATTCACCATAGGTACAGAATGAGTAATAACAATATATAACTAATAAACTTGATAAATTCTTAGTTGCTGTTGACTGAATAAACGCAAATTTGTGCAATGTTTATACAAGTGCGAAAACACAACATTTAATAACTAAAAATTTTAATGAAAAATGTTTATGTTATGTGAAGTTTTTAACGTTTTTTAATATGAATGCACTATTTTAATTATAATAAAAAGTATTAATATGTAAATTATACAGCTTAGGATAAAATGTGCTTTTAACCCATAAATGGGTAGCGTGGTTTGTAAACAACATTAATTTGAATTAAACATAGAGGTTTCATTTATTACAAAACGTTAACCCCCTTATTACAAAATATGGACTAAGTATTAAACCAGGTTTAAATTGACATAAGCCATTGTTTTAGTGTCAAAGTTGTCAATTTAAACCAGGTTTAATGCTTAGTCCATATTTTGTAATAAGGGACTAGATGTTTTTTATTTCTACTATTATTAAAATTAATTTAGAGATTAAACGACTGGCTACATCGTATATTTTTTTTATTTATTTTCCACAGTTTACGCACCATTTCAGTTTTGTAAAGTTTTTCATAAACTTTTATTTATTAGAACATTAAGTTTATATTATAAAAAGTCCGTTACCTGTCTCATAAACGGTGTGGCCCATTGTTTCTTTGGCTCTCCCATTGTAACGCAAAGCACGAGTTACAAACTCACAACACAATCCCATGCCCAGTTCGCGGAGTCGCGTCTACAACTCGCACATTAATGAACACATAACAACCACTTAACCTTACCGATTGAACACATTGATAGCACAGAATAGCACTAATATTAAATTGTATTTGTTGTGTAACCATTAAGCATCACTTTATGAGACACGAGCGATCATTAATTTCAATCAAGACTGAAATTAGATATTTTCCTTTTGCAACAGAAGTTAAATTAAATATAATGAAATTAATAATAATGTAGATAATATATAAACACTTCAACTTATTTTTAGTTACAATTTTAAGTGATTTATTATTGTTGTAATGTTTTGAGTTGAATTGTATGTTGTTAGAAACTCTCTAATTCAAGTGCTAGTTGGAGACTGAGTATATTCACGTGTGTTTTGTCCTCGTTCATTTATTCTCGTACTGGCAGGGCTAACAAACCGTTATTTGGTTTCCGTATTTATATCGGTTTCATTTCGTGTGTTTTGTGTGCCAAGATACATAGAATACTTTTGAGAGAAAGATCTGACTGAATATTATTATAATCTCTCATTTCAAATGATGATTCATCGGTGATTTTATCGCGGACATATTGATGGAAAATCAAATAAGGTCATGATTTTGATAAAAGATAGACTAGACTAGAACTAGACTTTCTAAAAATCTCTTTTTTTGGAGCCTCAGTGGAAAAAGTTAAAAAAGACCAGAAAAGGTAACCGAACTATATATTGATGAAAATGTCTGTTTTTGTAAAACCGATATTAATAAAAAGAACTTTTATAAAACCTTGGTTAATAAAAAAAACTTTTCAAATGTTCATAATATTATAAAATTACAGCTTATGAGCGTATTTGATGCTACCTATATTAAAAAAATATATTTGCTACACTTTTTAGAATTACGTGAAAGTATATTTTAAAGTCCCTAAGTATCCGTAATGCTTGCAGTTATTTTACTATGATAAAAAACAAAATTAAAAATTTTGAAAAAAACCCACGACGATAACATCTATACAAAATAAGAAACGTAACATATAAAAAGGTTTAAATAACTTTATTTTAAATCCCCGACGAAAAGAAAATAAGTAGCGTAAAAACAATCCCAAGAAAATCCGTCGAGGGCTGCCATACCCTGACTTGAAATGAACGAAAGTATTGCAGTTTTATGTATTTGATACCTACCTAATTATTAACAATATTTAGTTTATAATATATATTTAATACTAGAAACAGTAATGATATTGGCAGCCCCCGACGAATTTTCTTGGGATTGTTTTTACGCTACTTATTTTCTTTTCGTCGGGGATTTAAAATAAAGTTATTTAAACCTTTTTATATGTTACGTTTCTTATTTTGTATAGATGTTATCGTCGTGGGTTTTTTTCAAAATTTTTAATTTTGTTTTTTATTTTAAATATTTTCAAAGAGCGCTATCTTACTAACTGTAAGTAACTCGTATAAAATTTTAAGAACCTTGACAGATAAATAAAAGTTTTATACTAAGTTATAGAAGAAACACATTTTTTTTAAATTTACTGTTGCAGTAAGTCTTATAACTTGAAATTATCATTTGAATTTTCTTATTTTAAACTTCTTAAGAAGCGCCTTATCTTACCATGTAAGCTCTAGAATGAATGGAATTTGTATGGAGCTTCGACTATATTATATGTATTTTATTTTTTTGTTGACTTGTGTGCTCATCCGTCGCACAAAGGTCGCCGGAGCCCCGCTTCGCGGGGCTCTTACTTCTGGGTGATGTGAAAAAAAAAACCCTAACCTCCTAACAGTCCGATTCGGATTGCTTTGAATCGGGGGGTGTTAAGTTTAGCTATCGCACATTGATTGCCGTAGCCGGATTGCCTTCGGCGTTAGCGCAGATTTCCACCTATAATAGCTTGTATCTCGAAAACGGTGCGTGCTATCGCAAAAATGATGAAAATTTGGTTACACCCCGAGCACGGGATACCTATAAGTTAGAATAAATAAGGTAGGTAGGTGTTTATATATCGTCAGTCTGGAATAAATTCTCACTCTTACTAATTTTTTTTAGGCTTATTATTGTATACCTCAGTACTAATATTCAGTGATATAACAACACAAGATCGGTTTTCGGATTTTTTCCTTTACTTGTGCAACTTGTTATTGCTTCTGGCCAAATTTCATGATTCTAGGTCAACGGTAAGTTCCCTATAGATTATGATCGTCAAGATAAATCGTCAAAAATGGAGCATAAACAGTTGTATCTTTTGATTGCGTTAACTTAGAATTTTGATTTTTATTTTACGCTTAGGGTTTGCAGATCCAAGTAAATGATATTAATTTCAGCTTTATATCTCTATACGTTCTTGAGAAAAATATTCTAGACAGACGGACAGACAGACAGACAGACAGACATACAACGGAGTGATCCTATAAGGGTTCTGTTTTTTTCTTTTGAGGTACAGAACCCTAAAATTGCATAAACGGTCACCCATCTATGAACTGACCTTATCCAAAGTTGCTTAACCTCATGAGTGTAATCAATATCTCAGTACTACAATGCTACGTGTCCCTATGCAGTAACAGGTCTAATTATTTTACAGATAACTGTAAATATAAGTTTGTTTAGTCTATTGCAGCGCCCCCTGGCGAAAAAATACAATATCGTGTATCCAAAAGTCATCCTCGATAAATCACAAATACATTACAGAAAACCGTATCGAAATCGCTTTAATCGTTTTAAAGATAGGAGGGCACAAAGGTTTCAACGAAATCAACATAGGTTTGCCTAGTCTATAGCAGCGCCCCCTGGCGAAAAAATACAAAATCTTGAATCCAAAAACAATCCTCGATAAATCACAAATACATTACAGAAAACCGTATCGAAATCAGTCTAATCGTTTTAAAGATAGGAGGGCACAAAGGATTCAATGAAATCAGTGTATTGTAGCGCCCCCTGGTGAGCTATTAACATAACACCTATCTAATAACCTGTCCCCAAGAGCCGCACACACTTTACAGAAAACCGCATCTAAATCGGTCTAACCGTTTCCGTGCTATAAGGCATTATGTTGGAACACACAAACACACAAACACACAAACACACAGCCTCTCACCCCAAACGCATATACCGTCTCCGTTCCGTCGTGGGTAAAAATAATGCTCTGCAAATTTCCAATGTGTTATTTGCATTTATATAGAACTGTAACAGCAAGGATTTCTTACCTTTTACACACTTTTTCTTACCTTTACACACTTTTTCTTACCTTTTACAACACTTTTTCTTACTTTTTCTTACCTTTTACACTCTTTTTCTTACCCTTTACAACACGTTTTCTTACTTTTTCTTACCTTTTACACACTTTTTCTTACCTTTACACACTTTTTCTTACCTTTTACAACACTTTTTCTTACTTTTTCTTACCTTTTACACACTTTTTCTTACCTTTTACACACTTTTTCTTACCTTTACCCACTTTTTCTTACCTTTTACAACACTTTTTCTTACTTTTTACACACTTTTTCTTACCTTTTACACACTTTTTCTTACCTTTTACACACTTTCTGTGATAGCTAGTGGCGTAAGCGTGACCACACCATCTAAGGTCCGTTCATCGAATCGTTAGCAAGTTCATCGAATGAAACTTGACCTTATAATTTCATTCAAGTGAATTACCTGCTTTTAAGTAGGTAATTTACTTCACTTTCACTTGGTAAGAAATGCGCTCGGTTCATCGCATTAGGCTCGCCTCCTATAATCCTATTCCATGGGACCTAAAATAGCTGATGAAATGAGGGAGTGATGTACCAGCCTACTCCTTCGGGGAAAAGGGCGTAACGTTTTTACTAAATCGCACTGAACGACGAATATTTGTGAGGGTTACTCCTTCACGCTAAAAGGGTGTTTGGTATGAAGGCAGCTGACATCATCACATAGGCTATTTTTTTTTTAACCGCAGTTAACTATGCAGACTAGCTAGTTTACATTAAATGATAGATTACTCCAGTACACAGTCTGTCGGACTTGGGCTTCCTCGGTCGGAGGCCCGTGGCATTTTGCCAGCACTGCCACCATATGTAACCCACTAACTTTAATTTGTTTTTATTTTTATGATAATTATGTTGAACCTACTCGTATTTATAATTTAATTCCTCGTATGTATAATTGTTTTGTGTGTTTTAGCTTGTAAATTGTACTTGTGTTTTTTTTTAATCATTTTAGTTCAGTCAACAAAGGGGTAGCGCGCGGATCCTAGGTCTATGGGTTGTAGAGTGCGTGAAAAGAAACCTAAGCAATTTCTTCGAAAACTTGTTAAGGATGGTTAGACAGTGAACATACTAAAAGTCCTGACTGCATATTCATTTTAAGCATTTAAACATTACATATTTTATTATTTTTTGTTTTTATAAACTGTATAAAAATGCATGTATAAAAAAATATATTTTTTTACGCATTATTTTTTTTTTACTTTTATAAATTACACGTCAAATGAGCCCAAACTTGATGGAGTTGCGTCAATTGAAGACCGACTTCCCGTAGTCACTTCGCGGTCCAACATCAGATTTACTCTAATTTATTACTTAACAACTTTTCGAAGAAATCGCTTAGGTTCCTTTTCCGCACTCTACACCCCCTTTTAGAGCCTTCGTTGACCGGACTATTTATTGGCATATCCGTGAGTGAGGTCACACTCTGGCTCTGTCTGAAAACCAGCGCTATAACATTTATGTTGTAGCACTATGCTGATACAGCGCCGTTTTTCAGACTCACAAAGGTCATAAAGTTTATGTTTGTGCTGTACTACGTAAATTGAGTCTGAAAATAAATCGATTTTCTTTCTTCTTCCTTTCTTTCTAACGTCACTGGTGATGACACTAAAATGCAGATATTTACCATTAGGCATACTTACATTTTTTTTTACCTACTTACAACGATGCGATGCGATGAATAAAATAAACGGCCCGCCTGATGGAAAGCGGTTTCCGTGGCAACACCAGGGGCGTCACGATCGTATTGATCCATCATTAGAGGGAATTACCCTCATTTTCCTCTACAATTATTTTTTTAAATAATACTCGTAAATATGCATTATGTGAATGTGGTAGAATATTATTATTGTTATGAAGATAATATGGTTCTGTTGTTATTAAAAATTATTACTTTAAAATTTGACTGCTCAGCAGCGGTAGTGTATAGAGTTGTGGGTTTCTGAAGTCTCAAGTTCGATCCCCGGTTCGGAACAAATAAGTATTTGTATTATCTACAAATATTTGTTACGGAGTTCAGGTGTTTTTTTGTTTTGGTGGAAGTTTCACCTTCTAGATTTTTAGAACAATACAGAAAATTCGAGAGTATTCGAGAGCATCCCACAATACATTCGGGCGTAGAGTGGATGGCGAAACTTCCAGCCCTTAATAGGTGTTCAAAACCACGCCCTATATATAAAATCGGGAACCTTCATCACTGACGGGAGATAGAGGGGTGATAACCCTCTATCACTACACTATTAGGTACACTATCTTTTATAATATACAGCGTAGAATGTTTTCAACGCCATCTGGACAAGAAAAAATTATGTCTCCAGTTTTTAGGAAAACAGAAAATTTTAGTCAAAGGAAAAATTTCAAACTTACTATTTAGGTAAAACAAAATCTACATTCATAGATTTTCGAAAAATCGCATGCCACATCCAGGAATTGAACCAGCTAAAATCCAAAATAAAAACAACCTATTTGTGGCATCGATGGATAGGGTCAATCGTTTGCTCGATACACTACCGGCCGTACCCATGGTGCCATGACCGGGAAACTTGGAAAACAAAATTGCTTTATAATACCAATCAGGGCACATAGCTCGTAGAACTGATGGCCGATGGGGGAAAAAGATTCTCGAGTGGCGGTCACGTATTGGAAAGCGCAGCGTGGGACGGCCCCCCACCAGATGGACCGACGACCTGCTCAAAGTTGCGGGCGGCCGTTGGTTGCGGGCGGCACAGGACCGTTCGCAGTGGCGTAAATTAGGTGAGGCCTATGTTCAGCAGTGGACGTCGTTGGGCTGATATGATGATGATAATGATACCAATCAGCCAATATTTTTTTATTTCCTATAGATCACATACATGATACTTATGAACGTCATACAAAGCCAGAAAAGGTAAGTAATTTTTCCTAAAAGTGGATTTATAAGGATTCATCATCATCATCAGCAACCTTAACACTGCTAGGCTCGGGTCTCCTCTCCTCTATCTAGAGAGCTGAGAGGATCTGTGTCTGAGCCACCAACCCGCATTAGGCCAGCGAGTGTATGACCTAAAACCCTCTCTACTGTCGAAGGATTATTATTTTCCTAAATATGTTAACGATTTGCTACTAGTTGCTATACAGAATTTAGTAGGCGCTAATCAAATATTAGATTTAAAAGTAATTTGGAACGTAGATAAATATTGTCTTATTCCGAATAACAGCATAATATGGTAGAAATATGCTCGAATTGCAAATGATTTTGGTATTACGTTTGTATAGACAATTCGTCGTACGCCGGCCTCTTAACTTAAATATTAATTAAGAATTAATTGGAAATATAATAAATATATAAATTTCGTAGAACCGGTGGCCGCATGGGGAAAGAGGTTGTCAAGTGGCAGCCACGTATTGGAAAGCGCAGCGTAGGAGTTACAATGGACGGCCTTGTGTTATGCGTCCAACGAACGACTTCAGAGTTAAGTATTTGTGAAGAACAAGAAATTAGAAAAAAAGCTTTGGCTCTCGAACGTGTCTTTCGGCCCGCCTGATGATAAACGGTTACCGTAGCCCTTGGGAAATCCTCATTACATAGGGAGTTCATTCCACATCTATTGACTTAGATTGTTTTTCATAGGTGGGTTTTATGAATGAAAAGGGAATATGTAGAGATAATTACCGATATTTAAATAAAATAAAAAATATTATTTTTAAATTTATTACGATAAAACAAAAAGAATCAGTCTTCAATTTCATTGGAACTCTGTGGAACAGAGAATTGAAGGTAGAACTTAGGTAATTATATAGGAACTACAAATACAAAATGAAATTTGAGAAAAAGTACCTAACGTTACTTTTTCTCACATTTAACCGACAAACAGGAATCAGGTTGATCTTCATTCGTTTCTTTAGGCTCTTTGTGTCCTACACAAACTCGTCCAGTTTGTGTTATAGGTACTATTCGTTCACCTTTCCCGATCACCATTTTCCGAGGAGCAGACACCATTAAAATACCGTCACTAGAGAGTTGGGAGACCACATCCTCAGGCTCTGAACCTGCAGGCAGTTCATACCTTCTGACGAACTGTCTGGCCACGTAGCCATGTTCATCCTTCTTCTCTTCATGTTTCGCCTCAACAACAACGAAACGGTCGACTGTTTTCACTAAAACTTCGTCTGGCGAAAAGTGCTGCACGTCAAGATTCACTTGAAAATGATCGTTGTCCGTTTTAATCGTTGATCCCTGGTCTTTAGTCAGCGATGCCAGCCGTCTCCAAGGTCCGAAGTACTCTTGGAATGCCCAGGGTAATATAGTTGTAATGCAGTCATCATCTGAAAGTCCAAGACCAAATGACTGGTCAAAAAGTTTGTTGTCGCGACGTTCCGGATATTTTTCTTCAGCCAATACGCTTGTTCTCGATCCGACGCCGAAGAAAACGATGGCCAACGCCAGCAAATACGAAAGTCCGTGAAAAGTCTTCATATTTTATATTAATAATGGAAAAACTTGGATAACCTCATTCGTTCCGAGCGCTTTTTTGAATGGCACTTGAATGGTTTAAATTGACTGAAATGACGCGCGCATCTCCTGTTTATATACCAGCACCGACATCTAGCGGAGAGTGGAGACTTCTAGAAATGTCTGCATATTTCGCGGACACCCACCCACGGCCACGGCCACGCTTGTTTGTCTTGAAATAAATAAAAATATTAACGTACGAGTTGTATTGAACTAAAACTGCATCTTCAAGTAGGTAAAATTATGTATAATTGTTCTCGTATCTTGTCTACTTGGTCTTTTGCAATAATATTATAAATAAATAATATGAACGATCCATTCCAGAATATTTATTTTAATTATTCTAAGATGGTTCTATTAAAAGAACATATAAGGTAAAGCTAAGTAGTATGACAATAAGATTAAATACTATATTTATGTAATAAAACTTACTAAATTCATATTTTAGAAAAGCGCCACCAAGCGGGGAATGGATAAACTTTCAACTGATTTTAATGCCTACATATTTACCTGAATTTTGGGGCTGATAAAGATAGTAAATAACAAGAATTTATATCGCTTAATGAGTTTGATATTTCCTAAAATCTTCACCAAGAATGAAAATGTAATATATAAATTACCATGTTTCATTTAAAAAGGTGAAAATGTTATTTAACAAAATTGTAGCCGATTACCGAAAAAATTTTTGGTATTAAATCTGAGTAAAAGCGTCTCTAAGGGTCCGTTCACACCGACCGGCTCGGAGAGCATTGGCCGGCGCTACTCTTTTCACACAGACCGGCGCGAGTTATACGCTTGGAACTGGCCGGAGCCGATCGGCTGCGTGAATGTGGAAGAGTACGCCATGAGAAGCAGCCAGTCGGCTCCTCTTATTATTTCACACTAAGCGCGTTAGCTTTGCTCTCAAGCATTTTCAATAATAAAATAAGTGCCATGTAAAAATAAACATTATTACAATGATTAAAAACTCTGTTTTAAGTGTGATAAAAATCTGCTCTCCTCTCCGAGCCGGTCTGTGTGAACGTACCCTAAAAGGTTTGAAAATTCCTATAAGCAGATTTAAGCCGGGTATCTCATTGTAATTATCAATAGCTTTGTTTAACCAGGTTTTACTGTAATTTAATTTTTCCTTTTATTGTTTCGAAGTTTAAGTCCGCCGTGTAGTGACGGCTTAAGAATACATAATGTCACTACCCCATCTCAACCCGTGGGTGCCGTAATAGGAATCGCCTTTTGCAGACAAGAGCACTGCAAGAAAAGGAATATTCGAAACAAACCCTATACCAACCCGTCTGGCCAGCGTGGTATAGTACCTAGGCTAAATTCCCTCCAAATTCTTTGGAAGAGACCCGTGTCCTGCATTGGGTTTGTGGGTTGAAATGATATTGTTTCGAACCCAAATAATCAAAACTTTTTTTTTCGTACGAATTTCAATTTTGGGTATTTTAATTTGAGCCATTTTATATACAACGTTTACTTGAATCTCCACCAACTATCATACATTGATATACCTAGAACGCCATACACACATTACATAATAAAATAAAACAAATAATTTCTAAATATTGGTATATTTTCAAAAATATTGTATTACATGACTTGCATATCTATTTACAAAAATAAAAACAAAATTAAAATTATACTCAGTTATACAACCGCATTTCTACAATTAAATAAAACCACTATTAATTATTGTAAACGGGTAAAGAGCTTTTGCACTTAAACATTATAATATATTTACAAACATAAACTTTCAGAATATGCGCAAAACTACGCATGCAAATTTGATTCAAAAATAATATTACTTATAGCTTATTTTTCAATATACATTTTAATTGTAATATGCAGAACGTTATGTAGATTTTTTAGGAAAAATATGTTTTTCTATAATACGAATTTCGATAACTAAATTTTTGAGGTGAAATAAAACATTATACATATTACAATGATTAAAGTCTAACAATAAAATTGTGACCAGAGGCTTCTGTTATATCAGACAGTTATTTAACCTTTCAAAAATATAATTCCCTGTATTTGTCCTACGGATAACAGGTATATTTGTCAGAGAAATGTCTGATACAATTTTTGTATATAATAAACTGAACTACGGCAGTTATAGGGCTAAAGCAAAATGGAACTATATTTTTAATTTTAATCCCATTGTAATTTTTATTTGAATTATAAGTATATGTACTATGCAATTTAAATAATTATGGGTCGCACTAGACAGTATTTGCCGCAAACTTCAGTCGTATGTGCACATTTTTGTACAGCTAGCAGAAATAAAATAGGCAAAAAATTATCTCGTTTCGTTAAGTAATTTTGTTACAAGTGTTAATTTAATTGTTATTGTTTTTTTTTGCTATTGTTCTTTTTGTTGTATTGTTGTTGTCATTGCTTACTACCACTACTTATTCAGAAAATAAAGATCTTCAAACCGAAAAAGCATGCAGGTATGTACTTGTAATATGTTTCGTTTTTTGTGCACCCTACTTGTAATGTATGATGTTGTCTTTGAATGGAAAACAAAATGGCGTCTTGATTTGACAGTCCCATACTTATTTTAATCGCATAGTATTATTAATGTACTTATTGAAATTTCTCTAATTTTAATTTTATTTTTATTAATCTATGGACTAATGGTCTGTAAATAAATAATTATTATTATAATTAAAAATAATCCGTCCCGATTGATATTTGATACCGTCAAACGTATAATATACATTTGTTATGCTTTTATGCTAAACCACTGTACAGTATTTAACAAAACTAGACATACAAATAGTCAGAGGATTTGGACAAGGACTTAAACAACGTTTATCTGATAAATAACTGTGTGATAATAATTAACAGAACGCCTTATATTTTAATAGAGTCCAGTTGAATATAAAAAGCGTATTGATACACTATGCAAAAGCGATCTGAGCCGGTACTTGTTACAATTATAAATTTTGCACCCTAAAACGAGTGTTGAGCACGACGATTAATATGAAAGGTTATATTTCTTCCCACTGTTGGGCAAAGAGTAATACACTTTTCGGTATAGCTAGTCTAGACTGAGCTTCGTAAGATTTTTTTTGTTTTGATATGGAATTTTAAACCTTACACTGGGTATTTAAAGACGACAATTAGCTAAGCAGGTTTTTATTTCTAGAATCTTTCTAGAAGCCTTCGCGAGATTTTTCTATCAGAGCAATTCGACGGGAGATAAGCTTCGTGCTAGCTTTACATTAAAAATTTTCATCCATCTTTTGGAAGAAGTGAGATATACAACTATACACGTACAGCACACAGATATACACCTGCCGCACCCTCATAAGAAAATGTACGTTTCTATAAACGCACACCAATATAAACTCGTCACACGTTCATTTGTTTGGCAGAAGGGACGCATGCGCTTGGATACTACCATTTAATTCCTCTGAGGTCTGACTTGAACCTTAAGCTGGTTTTATAAAGATGAAAATAGCTAAACAGGATTTTCCTTTTGAAACCTTCTGGTTATAGCCACTCATCTTAATCGCCGTATCTCATCTGATTATCTTCTAGCCTACCATATTATGTTTTTGTTTATATAAAAAAAAACGTTCCTACAGATTGTTTGTTTATAAAAAAGCTAAACACACTGTTTCAGTCGCTCACAGGGCTTGCTTATACTCCATACACATCTTATTTAAATTGAACACAATATTTAGAGAGATCATTTGCAATATGGTGACGCGTGAATGACGTTTTTGTGTACAGTTGAGTTCATTAATATATTGTCACCATCAAGGATACAATATATTGTAAGCGTTGAAAAGCTCAATAAATACTATAGAACCTATGGATCAAATATATGTCCTCATGTGAATGGTTCAAATAAAATATGCTATAAATTGTGCAATAAGTTGTAGTCACCCTTTTCAACAAAAATATCTAATGATGGTGCCAATATATTAATGAACTCGACTGTACATGTCTCAGAAACTGCTGTATCTATGTAATATCAGACTTTTTGAAGTGATCTTCTGATATGGCAATAACATGAGAGTTGTTTTTAGTACAATAATCAAATAGAGGAACCTATATGTATTATAAATTTCCAAAAAGTAAGTCTTACGTCGATTTTTCTTGTTTACATTATAAACATATTCAAAATTAGTTTTAATTTCTCAAAAATATATTTTTATGAATTACAAGAAATCGTACGAGGCTTCGCTCCCGTCGTTCTTTATTTGGCCACTGCTCAGCTCCTATTGGCCGTAGCGTGATGTTATAGAACCTGTCTCGATAAATGGGCTATTTAACACTAAAAGATTTTTGAAAATCAGTTCAGTAGATCCCGAGATTACATCCACTACATATTATAGTATAGATTATATTAATATAAAAAATGTAATAAATACAAAGAACATTTTCAATATGTATAGTCTTGTCATAAGTATAGAAAAATACTGTAACAGCAAGCAGCATTCCCAAAAATATATTTGTAAATAATTTTGGGAATTAAAAGTTAGAGATCCATTTTAAAAGTGACAAAACAAATATATGAGGCTTATGTGAAAGAAAACATTGGAAGGGGAAGACCTAGAAAAACGTACCATGACCAACTAGGTGACATTCTAAAGAAGGGACAGATAAGGAGTAGCCTCAACCGGCGAGAATGCATGAAAAGACTGATGAATGTTGAAGAAGCCAAAGATGTATGTCAGAATCGTAGAAGGAAATGGTCTCTGCCTACTCCTCTGTTGGGAAAGAGGCGTGATCATAAACAACTCTTTGTGTATCTATATTAACTTGAATAGGTATACCTATAACCGGATATGTCATCCACGCGTTTTGCATATGCTGGAAGACAGACCCCTATCAGTGCCGAAAACTGTTAGTGAATCAAATTCATTGTGCGGGATCACCGACCGCTGTATTGCACAGCTACCTACAGACGCCACAAGTATGGCTCATTGACCTATTACGAGTCAGCTGATTTTTTAATTTAAATATGAAAACTGAATTCATTTTTATCTTATCTTTATTTATGATAGGGCAGCAATCGTGATGCCCCTGGTGTTGCAGGCGCCCATAGGCTACGGTAAACGCTTACCATCAGGCGGACCGTACGTCTGTTTGCCACCGTCGTGGTATAAAAAAAAAATTAAAAAATCTAAATAACTACATTTTCTATGCAATTATAAACGCATACGTAAAAAGAGGTGTGTTATAAATTTGACGTGTCAGTGTATCTGTCTGTGGCATCGAAGCTCTTAAATTATTGAGCCGATTATGATGCCATATTTTTAAAGCTCACATGAGCGTTTTGTTTGTGGTGGGGGGGTCTTAAATTTTACAATTTTATTTTAAACTAGCTTCCACCCGCTGCTTCGCCCGCGTGGTATGTATTTAATACCTATAAACCTTCCTCTTGAATCACTCTATCTATTAAAAAAACTGCATCAAAATCCGTTGCGTAGTTTTAAAGATTTAAGCATACATAGGGATATAGGGACAGAGAAAGCGACTTTGTTTTATACTAAGTAGTGATTCGTTTTAGTCGTCGCACTATATCAATTCAATGGCAGTTTTCGGGACGAGAGGGGTTGCCTACGACGCAGTATTATCATCATAGCCTTGATAGGTAAACAAATATAATATTACTGAATATAATTACGAAGTTCTAAGTATTTTACATAGGAATATATCACAAGCCCCCATTAAATACAATTCTACTTGCGGAGATAGTTCATTTCGTGCAAAATTACCGTAGCAGTCGAGTAAAAACGTGCTCTTTTGATAGTACAATAAAACATAGTTTCGTTTGGCGGCTATTACTATAGTGAAATAACAGAACAAGGTTACTATGAACCAATTAAAATAGAGCTCTGTTTTGTTTTTGATTGTTTATAAAAGAGGGGTCAAGTTATTTTGGACTATACATTTCTTTACGTTTTTTGATAATAAAACTGCACCTTATTTTTACAACAATAAAACAAAAAGGCGTAATGCTGAGGTGTTTCACACCCACATTTCGCCAGTTATGTTAGGTCCCAAGAAATAGGGGCGAGCCTATTGTCATCAACCGGGAACATTTGTTTACAAACTCTGGGAAAATCTCAATACTGGAATGTTCATGTTAGAAAAGCCCAATACCATTTTCACCGGACCCGGGACCTCTTGCACAGCAGTCGTATACACATGCCGCTGCGCCACCGAGGCAGTTGTTAATTTTGATATTATACAAAAAAATCTTTACCTATGCCAAACGAAGGTACCACAAAAAACAATCACCTAGACTCAGTACATTAATCTCTTTATTAAAAACATTGAACCATTTGCACATAATGAACATCTCCATTCATCTCAGTCATCCGAGTTGTGATCGGCAGCATCCTTCATCTCATACTATTGATATTAGTGGACGATAGGTGCAACTGCGATGTTCTCTGTGATTTTATTAAATTTTTATTACCCTCTTCTTTATAATTCATTATAGCTTAATCTTTCCTCTGACCTAACTTTGCCTTACCCTATAGGGTCCATAATATGCTCTTATTCTATATATAACATCTAAAATCAATAAACGTATTGAGTATTAATTAGACTTTTAGTTGTAGATATGAAGAAAAACCTAAACGTATGAATTATTTAAAAAAATAGGTATATTAGGTATTATTTAAACTTTTGTTCATAAATAATAAAGGGATAGAAACACGAAAGCAATTCCATGCGGCTAGATCTAGTCTAATTCATATTCTGCGTTCTTCCATCGCCTGTACAGCGATCTTAATACTCTCTTCCATTGTTGTTCTGGAGAATCTCTTTATAGTTTAGTATAAAAAAAAATGCACACCATAAATATTTTTTCAATAGAACTCACAAGGTTTTAATTCTTTTTAAAATTGGAAAGAGAAATGGCAATAAAAAAAAAGACAATACATTCAAAATTCTATTATTCCAAATTCAAAATGAACATCACAGTTGACCTCCCATATATTACAACCACACTCAACATCAACATATTTGTATATTTCGTTTAGCTCATACAAAATCTAATTATACACCTTATTCTAATTACAATTAGTACGACAGTCGAACGTCGCGAATATACGGCGTTCACGACTCATACAAAGTAAAAACAAATAATATATGTAGTAAATACATCGAAAATGTTGGCGTTGTGCAGTGACGTGTGTGTTATGTTGCGTTTATGTAGGCGATAATCAACTCTATTAATAACACATAAAGATTAATTTGCATTGCAAAAAATGTTGTACCTACATGCAATATTTCAAAGTTAGATAATACACAAATGCAACACAACACGGCCAATAAACACACTTACCACTTGTTTATAAACATACAAAAGAGTATTTACACGCGTTCACATACGTCACATATGCACACACCTTAATTTTTATTAAAAATTTGTGCTAACTTGGGGTATTCTCATTATTTTTTTTGGCCTTAACTGTTTTCTTTTGCAGGTTTTCACAAAACCTTTATCCACACCAAAATACTATTTGCAATGATATACCGTAGATAACTTAAAACCGTTTAAAATGCAATAAAATATGGCCTCTTTTTATTATCAAAAAAAATAAATACGTATAATTTAATTTTACGCCATGATATTATTTCTTTTTTATCTCCTACCTCATCTCTCTTTGGACACGATTTCAATTTGGTATGTTTTATACCAAATATAATTATTTTATAATTGATAATTAAAAATAAAAATGTTAATACAATTACAGATTCATCGCTACGGACTGTGTATAATTGTTAGCAAATATAAGTTTCCTGAAATTATTTTTATAAGTAAATACATTAAGTCTATTTTTAACAATTATAGTAGAAATATTTTAGACCTAAATTGCCGTTAAAAATACAAACAAAATTGTACTCTAAGGTATTCAACAATATAGCATACATTTGTGTCGACATAAACGTAGGATTTATTGTAATAATTAGCAAGCTAAGCTTAGAGAAAATGTGCCTTATGACACACCATTTAAATGCTTTTTTCGCTTAGCTAACTTAGACATGTAGGTATAGTCGATCACAAATATGCTCCACCACTTTTGACAAAAAATTCCATAAAAATTAAAATTCTAATTGATGACAACTGTCACTGTACTTATGTGAATTGCAAGCAAAAATGGACATTATTGTTTTGTGATATGCAAACGACATTTACTCTAAGTGTGGTAAAGCACTTTTATTGTCGACTATACAAGACTGATAAAAATACTTCAGAAAACTTATCGTTACGGAAAATACTTTGAAAAATGTCGATTCTAGAAACAAATAACAAAAATCGCTCAACTTCTTCGCGTTCAGCGGAAATTATGTAAGCGAAAGCGTAATATTTTAAACTTATGTACTAAGTATATTTAAAAATTAATATTGAGATACATAGTTGATTTTGTACATTGTAAAATTATAAGCTAACTTTAATTGAACAAAAACAATACTCGTTTATATTAGCATAGAAATTATTGAAATAATAAATTTGCCAGCTAACTGGCAATTGACGTGACGCTCAGTCCGCCATGATACACTGGTGTTACGTCATAAGAATCGAATACAATATAAATTCGAAATTCAAATTGTGCTGAATTACAATTGCATGAGCGTGCATGTATGATGGAATTTAAATCTCCGGCTGGCGTGCCGTATACTTCTTTGCCTTTTGGTGGCATAAAAATAAGTAATAATAATATTTGGACATTCACACACAGCGCCATCTAATCCCAAACTAAGGTAATGCTTGTAATATGGATACTAGACAACTGATATAATACTTGAATTTTAAATGTTTTTTTTTTTAATTGTGTGTTTATTATTTTCGCTGTTCTGTGTATAAATTATATAATATCGCTAGCCTAAGCACTAGCGGCTCACACGTACCATAGATCACTAACAAATAGGTTACAATTCTACCTTTACCTCTGCCTACCCCTTCGGGGAAAAAGGCATTGCTAATGTGACTACAGTAAGGATCGTGGATGACAGTCTTGTCTTACTATAATCCTCCTGCGTTTGCAATGTCATTGCAATTCCAACCTTATAAAAGCTTACATAGGGTATATTTTGCTAAAAATAACTATTACAAGCGCTACATTTTCTTAAAAATTGTGATAGCTACTGGACCGAAATGGGATCTCCGAATTCCATGTTTTTATATAACCAATTATACGTTACGCTCAAAAAGCTAAAACGTGTTTGTTTGTTGTGACCGGTTTTTTCGCCCAATGAGTGGGCGAAAAAACCGGTCACAACGCATTGTGGTCACTGTAAAACATCCATTTCGAAGTTCGTGTTATATATAGCTCTTATGCAAAACTTTGACATCGCGTTATGTTCGTATAGCATAATAGTTCAAAAACAAATTTATCTATGTGTCCAAATAAATTATTGCCGGATGTTTTAAACTAACCAGAACGCGTTATGGGTAGGGTTGCCATCTCTAAAATTTGGCAACCAGGACAAGACGCGTGAAAACCCCGGATTTTAAAGCCCAGAACACGGATATGTCATCAGGTTTTTTTTTTCAGGGCGTGGGGACGGTGAATTTAGCGAGTCGGTGCGCACAGAGTGTGTAGGGCCCCGGGGCCAAAACATAATATTTTTAAATCCGGACTACAAATGAAGCCCCAGCCGGACGTTTCCCGGATGCCCTCCAAAGGGCCCCGCAGAGTATCAGTTTGCCAGACGATGACGGCCTGTCGATAAAGCGAGGAAGGTCGTCTATTGGCTATTCCGAGTTGCAGTAGCCAATACGATACGCCAATAGCCAATACGCGAACTGATATTGTGTGGCGTCCTTTAAAGACAAATCCGCGGAAACTCGGACGTATGGCAACCCTAGTTATGAGCATTTTTTCACTCAATGAGCATTTTCAGTCATTCAGCACAACATGTATAATATATTATAATTTCTATGCTAATATATTATTTATAAATTAAATATATAAATTCGTAAGCAAGATATGCTTTACGTTTTGGACAAGTTTTCCAAAACGTAAAGCACCTACATTGAGCTGTAGGAATAGTTTTTAACTATGTCTAAACAAATTGTGTTTTCTTTAGGCTAGTTGACAATATTGATTGACGACTACATCAATTGAGATTGTCAATTACAAAACTCTTATAAATGACGTAATTTTCGTCCATTAGGATGACTTACTTTCGTCATCATGGCCCTTCATTCAAGTTATTGATTGAAATGACTTTTTACAAAAATTGCATTGTTGGAAAGGTGTTAATTTTGCTTGTATATTATTTTATTGTATAAAAGAGTCTAAGAATCAGTTGCTTCGTCTTTCTTCAACAGAGTACTATGTAAAATTAATATACCAAATATACAAAATGTATACTTAAAATTACTTAAACGTATTTGATTGGATACGGACCGTTGCGGGGGAGAATCGCCCCTCGCTATATGTAAAATAGGCCTTAAATTCCATACACTACAACTTGAATAGCTGTACCTCTGTCTCTTTTTAACATAAAAGATTTTCTCGGACCTCTCTTTCTAATTTAGAAGTTTCTTCTTGTTATACCTCGAATCAATCTTAATGAGGGGACTGAACATCGCGCGAGGTGATGCGGAGAAACTAAATTGGGTATCAGCTGAACGTCAAAGGCACGGGGGCGGGGCACCCTCCCGCGTACCCTTTCCTTCACCCGCAAGCGCCGCACGAGTTACAGTGTGAGAGTGTAGAAGTTACATTTACATATAAATGTCATTTGCATACAAAAGTTACATTTGCATACAAAAGTTACATTTCCATACAAACGTCGTGCGCGTGTGTGCAGCATACAGCACACACACACATGACGAGCTCCACGTTCACGTGGCAGCAACTAGCATCCGAACCGCCATTAAGTTTGATTTGAGGTATACCTCTCTTTCTTCCGGAGGTCTAAGGAAAGCTTTAGTTATAACATTGTTTAGAAGAGCTCAAACACAATACAAAATATTCATCTTTGGGATACATACAAAGATATCTAGGAATGTCTTACTCACGAGCTCTTCTTAGAAGCACAAGGTCGTAGGTACATTAACGTGGAATATTCACAGGACCTTTCGATAGTGCGCCAGGGTTGTGTTATAGCGGTTAGTTGTGTTTAACTGTCTTCTAGTAGATTGTGTAGTTCCGCATAGTTTAATATGGCACGATACAGGAATTCGTATTGTAACTGCGAAGAGAAAATAAATTTACTTATTAATGGAACATATTCATTCGGTTAATAATAATTAAAAACATTATCATCCTTTTTGGCAGTCGGGTAAAAAAATAAATTTGTAGAATCTTTTAAGACCGAGTTTACCATATATTTTTGTTATTTATTTTCTTATACATACATATAGATCACGCCTCTTTCCCAACAGAAGGGTAGGCAGAGACCATTTTCTTTCACTTGCTACGATTCTGACATACATCTTTGGCTTTTACAACATTCATGTCTTTTCATGCATTCTCGGCGGTTGAGGGTACTCTGTTCTGTCCCTTCTTTAGAACGTCACCTATTTGGTAATGGTACGTTCTTCTAAGTCTGCCCCTTCCAACGTTTTCTTTCAAATTCGCCACATAAATTTGTTTTATATAAGAAGTAATGTAGTATACTTACGAATGTGTCGATGGTCCTGGCACGCTGGGAGCGCACGGCGCGCGCTACGCCGCTGACGTCTACGCGCCGCTCTACGCGCAGCTGGCGGATCAGCGTGCACAGCGCCACGAACAGCGGCGAGCGCTCCGTGCCGAACCTGATACACAACACACTATGTAGTGGCATAACAGTGTTGTAGCAGTGTCTTAGGAGTGATCAACTGTAGCTACGAATAGAGCTACGAACAGCGACGATCACTCTACAACACATGATTATTATTATTAGGGGAATAACAGCATCGTAGCAGTATTCAACTGTAGCTACGAATATGGATTACGTAGCGCTACGAACAGCCGAATCCGCTCAGTACCGAACCTGATACACAATACAGTATTATTAGTGGCATAACAGTGTCGTAGCAGTATTCAACTGTAGCTACGAATATGAAGCGCTGAGAGCTACGAACAGCGAGCGCTCCATGCCGAACCAAACCCCTAGACATTTGTAGCAATTCGCTGATTCTATAAAAATTACGATATTTTACTATAAAAATTACGTATTTGCATATAAATAGACCTGTAAACGCAATAATTTCTTACCTTTTAGACACTTTTCACCTAATTCTAAAAAGAGTATTGAACATATTTTTTTAAAAATAGCTCAAATTAAATAATAAAATTGAAAACCACGATATATGACAGTAAATTGCGACGTTGCCGTTCTAATGTATAAACGCTCTTAAATGTCACTTCAATATATTGATGACGATTAATGCGGTGACGTAGCAGTTACTACTAGTGTATACTGACTGGCAGTGCACGAGCATGGTGCCCTGCGCCTGGTGGTGGTGCGCGCCGGCCGCGTCGGCGAGCTCGGCCAGGCCGCGCGTCACCTCGGGCACGTGCCCCCGCGCCGTGGGCCAGCCCTGGTACTGCAGCTGCCGCACGCACGACACCTCGCCGCTCTGTATACACATACATTCTATATTATTAATTTATCATAAGGCGCTGAATAGACGACCTTAGGGTTGTCCTAATCGTATGTTATAAGTAACCAGAAACGGTAATATTCATAAACTAATTTTCTTTTATAGTATACTGATTATATTATTTAATGAATTACAAACAAAAAACAAATTTATCACTGTAAATCAGACACTATTTTCCGGATGCTTTTATTCATTCACTCCTTCATTCATTCATTCGTTCGTTCGTTCATTCATTCATTCACTCTTCGCTCTAAACACAATAGACTAACAATATTACCTTATCATTAGTAACTCTGAACTGTCGCCTCGTGTAATAAGGACAGGACTCGCTCTCTTCGTACTGTACCGAGATGTGTTCGTACGCGATCGTGCCGTCGTCCCAGTACCGGGGACACTTGCCTTCGCCCAGCTGTAACAGTGTCATAACAATCATAAATACAGCCATGCATTAAGGATCCCTTATTCGTGTAGTGACGGATTAAGAATACATAATTTTACTACCCTATCTCAACCCGTGGGTGTCGTAAAAGGCGACTAAGGGGGTAACCTTATGCAAACAAAAGCACTGCAAGAAAAGAAAAATTCGAAACAAACCCTATACCACCAACCCACCTGGCCACCGTGGTATAGTAGGCTAAATTCCCTCCACATACTTTGGAGGAGACCCGTGCCCAGCAGTGGGGCGTTTATGAGTTCAAATGATGATTAAGGGTCCCACTCACTAACAGTCTGCCGGACGATGACGGCCTGTCGGTAAATCGTAGAAACTCGCCTATTGGCTATTGCGATTCGGAATAGGCAATAGACGACCTTCGGCACTTAACCAACAGGCCATCATCACCCGGCGGACTGATAGTGTGTGCCCTTTAAACAAACTGAGGCCTTTAAAATTAAAGGCTAAATCCAAATCTGTCAAATGTTCCGAAAGATACAATAAATGATATATTTGTATGATAGCAACGATATAGTAGGCTAAATTCCCTCCACATACTTTGGAGTAGACCTGTGCCCACCAGTGGGACGTTTATGGGTTGAAATGATGGTGATGATATAAAAATTGGTGACTAGTGTTATTAATGATTAACTTACCTCACTTAACATAACGATAGTGGTGACATTGTGTTCAGAGACCATCCTCCAGAAGTCCATGATGGTGGTCGGCAGAGGATCTTGTGTGATTATGAAGCTCTCTGTGTTGTCATATGCTGGAAATATACGTAGTAACATGTCAAAAAGAATCAAAGTCAATTATTTTAGTTGTTTTATTTCTTTTTTGCTTTTCTATTTTACTTCGATTTCAACAGAAGACTGTATATAATAGCAGACTTTTAAAGACGAGCGACAATTTCTTGACGAAAAAAAAAATTATTATATTTTTTTATTTAGGTAATTGAATTTGATTTAGTATAGTTTTGGTTCTGTACAATTCTATGATATTTCAAACTGTAAGCAATTGAAATTACAAATACTTTGGCGATTAAAAAGAATGGCCTGAAATTTCTTGCCAAGTTCTTCTCAGAGCTCAACCTTGTCAGTGAACTGGCTGTAGGCAAATTTGCTAACACCTATTTTCGGCTTTGTATGACGTTCATAAGTATCATTTATGTGAACTATATGAAATAAAAGATTTGAAGTTTGACGTTTCCAAAAAGCTTACCTTCAATAAACGAGGCATTGATATACGTGGAGTAGTCCCGGCCTGGGAGCGGCGTCAATATGACGCGGTTCCGGTCGTACGGCAGGAAGTCCGCGTTCCTATTGCGTGCACGTAGCTCCTCGCCCGCACCCGCGCCCGTTGACTTGAGCGGCTCCGGCACTGGACTGTTCACCATTTTCTAAACAAATTAATACAATGTTACAATATACTGAGTATATAGAACTATATATGCTACTAAAATATTTTTTATTTTAGTAGCATTTTTTTTTCATCTTGCACTAGAAAATTTCACTGAAAATTTTTCTAATCTAATCAGTAATTTGTACATATGGAAATTACATGAAAATTATCGCAGAAAAATCTTTATCAATTTTTCATATTCACATTATCATTGTGAAATCTAAAGAAAATAAGTGTATAGTTAAAGGTTTCGAGGGACATTGAACCGAAATTTCGCGTTTGAAGATATAAATTTTTGGATTCGGTGTTCTTGACTTGTTAAGAACCATTAAAACTATCCCTAGTTTCTGGTATATCTTTCCTTCCGTTTTTCTCTAATAGTTTTTAAACGGAAATACACCCTATCACTATGCAATAAGAACGCTTACCTCAAACTCGTACTCCATGAGACACTTGTCGGCGCCCTCGGGCGTGTTCCGCAGTCGGTCGACGGCGGGCTTGAGCCGCGCGGCGCACAGCTCCGTGTCCCCGTAGTGCGCGTACTCAACCAGCGCGCGGTACACGAACACGTACTGTTTCTGTTAAATATATACGAAAAGGCAATCAAACAAGCTTCTTAATTGCACTTTTTTATTGACTGACATTATCAAAGAGGCAGAACGCTACCATTCCATTTTCTTGATAAACTAACAACCCACAGATAACATATACATAACATCTTTAATAATAGAGCACTGCTGGCGTACGCAAATTTGCTGACACTTCTTTTAAGATAACCTGTAACATTCTTGACTTGTTATTTTCATAAGTGTTACTTTGTAACCTAGATGAATAAAAGAGATTTCACTGCTTTTCTATCATTAACAGACATCAGAATTACAATGAAACTCAATTCTTTATTTAAATTGTTTGTATGACATTTATAAACGTCACACTATATTGCCAATAATTGCGTCAACTAAAAAGTGATTTAAATCATAATATATAATTATGTAGATAATTATCTACAAATTTTGGTACAAAGTTATTCCAATTTTAGATAGCTATTAAATTCAAAAGGTTAGGTCTTTGGAACCTGTATAAATCGATAAAAGAAGCTAGTAAAAATAAACACAACAAAAAATGTTTAACATAATATAAGACTAACCAACGACTGCACAAGGAAGTTCCTCTGACGGCGCAACTCAGCGACCGTGTTGAACACGGACACTTGCCCAGTAGCGCGCAACTGTTCCAGTAGACAGTCCAGCGCCACTAGCGTGCCAGTGCGGCCGACGCCGGCCGAGCAGTGCACCACTACTGGACGCCCCACCATGTTCGACCAGGCTTCGTTCACCCTCTGCGGACAAAAAATACATTTTCAATTTATTTTATTGGATTTAACGAACAATTCTATCGTCTGTTTAGCCAAGTCTTATTTAGTTAATAATGTTGGTTGGTCGTTAAATATAATAGAGCTGTTTTGGCCCGGAGTATGAAAATCACGCGGTCCGAGTTCGTTCCCGACCGGCAGTACCAATGTGGATTCCACTTTGTGGAATTTATATGTACTAGTCAAGTGACTTACCATCTGCTAACGATGAAGGAAAACATCGTGAGGAAACCCACACACCCTAGAAGAAATTCTATGAGTATGTATACGTACGTTCACGTATACATACGTTCACGTATACGTACGTTCACGTATACATACGTTCACGTATACGTACGTTCACTTATACGTACGTTCACGTATACGTACGTTCACGTACACGTACGTTCACGTATAAGTACATTCACGTATACGTACGTGCACGTATACGTACGTTCTCGTATACGTACGTTCACGTATACGTACGTTTACGTATACGTACGTTCACGTATACGTACGTTCACGTATACGTACATTCATGTATACGTACGTTCACGTATAAATACGTTCCCGTGTAGATACGTTCGCGTATAAATACGTTCATGTATATAACCTACATGATTCTATTAGACGTAAGATGATCAATCTCTCACCTTGATAAACTTCAGTATGGAATGTGGATGCTCGGGCGCGGCGAAGTCCTTCCACATAAGGAAATGGTACTGCCTCACAGTGCGCGCGTCTCCAGCCTCCTTGACCTCCCCGCGCGGGGAGGTGGGCGCGCTACCCTCGGCGCCGTCCTTCACGTCTGCAATGTTAACAGTACCTATATTGTTGCTGTTGTCTTGTCAGTCTACGTCATCCTGTCTGCTTGTTCGTTGATTACTATATTGAAACATATATAGTGAGAGGAAACCAACAACAGCACATCGACTCAGTCGTTGATGTACCATCCTAATGACGTCACGTGTATACACGAAGCATAATAATCATTTCAGCAGAGACCTGAAACTAATAGGGCTCAATAATATCTACCCTTTTCTATTGCAATACCTAGTTGGAGTGAATGTTCCGAGGGTGGTGAGTTATGTTCCTCTCACTATATATACCTATATAGCTACTGCTTCTTATGTTGTCAGTCTACAGCTACGACATCGTATCTGCGCGTTCGTGCATCGCTATATTGAAAAATCTATAATGTAATAATTTTTTTTTTAATGATGATAACGATGATTATATTATTTAGTTAGTAAGTATACATGATTAATATATTAAACGAAAAATTAAATTAATATTAATTAATATCTACCTACTCAAAGAATTTCATTTAAAAACCCGAAAAAAATAGTAAAAATGGAGCGATTCAACTTATCGCCACTATTCTCTGTCCGCCGCCGTCTCTTTGACCTCTTCATGCGAATTGACTCCGCTTTAATCTTCGACTTATTCTATGAAACTTCGCCTAGATTATTCCTGTTTCTTATTTATGTCTACGATGATCTTACAACAAGAACCTGTTTTGAATTTTTAAAACGAAAATTCTTAAACCAATTTTATAAGGTTATTACCTCCATTCCTCTTGGCAATGCCGTTGTTCTCAACAATCGGTTGTCCATCCGCATTAAGTGGTTGCTTCGTTATTTTCAGCTCACGCACTATGTAATCTGAATATCTGGAAAAGAAATACCAACAAATAGATTAAAGTCAATATTCTTATTGAATCGCCCAAATTCCAGAAAAAGGAGAAGAATGAAGAACATTGACGGAAGGAAGTCTAAATGTTCTACAAAGCTATCAGAAGTGCAAACAACGACTTTATTAATCACTAACATTGTACAAGTACAAATATTTGACATTTCTGTTAGATTTTGACACACACTGGTGAGTTGTGAAATCACCAAAATAGCCGTTTTCAAAAGTTAAATAATCTGTCATTCTCGTAGCAAATTAATTTCTAGATGGATATTCGTACGTACCCGTACTCACATTATTTTTTTAAGGCGGGATATACGTTCACCCAATTTATCTGTGAAGGGAGGATAGGGTACGAAACTACAAACTGTACCAACACAACTTTTTAACACTTCTCACCGTTTCTCTCCCACATGATGAACAGTAATACCCCCGAAGGCTCTCGCCCCTCGCTCTTCAGGCCAGTACCTCGAGCACTTGACCTTGGAATACTCCTCAAGGTTAGTCAGCATAACGATCAACTCCAGACCATGCTCCCATATCATACGCCAGAAGTCATTCACCGTTGTGTCTGTGGGGCCTTGCGCGCATATAAACTTTTTGCGCTCCTAAAATGTAAAAGTAATTTCATATTTAATTAAATACATGAACATTCTATTTTATAAAGATCAATATAGTTTTTATATTATTAAAGAAACTTTGTGTATTGAGACACGGCATCCGTTGTGCCACTTATATAAAAAACATTGAGATAAATATAGCAAAAATTAACAAGTACGAACAATATAAAAATTACTTTAATAAAATTCTGTAGCATATATATATTATCCACCAAATAATATTAGTTTTTTCTAGGTAGTTTTTTAAAGGCAAAAAATGTTTTAATGTATTTAAACCCAAACTTTACCCGTTGTTCAAAAATAGACTACATGAATTCAAGTGATCCATTTCGATCAGACTACTGCATGGTTGTTTTTTTTTTGGTTGTTAGTTTGTGATTACAGTTGGTGCAAACTGGTCGAAACATGAAGTAAAAAAGATAATTATCTAGGCATGAACGTGAATATCAGTTATATAATGCCATGAAAGGATTGAATTCGTAATATAAATCATAAGTGATATAATTTCTCTTAACTTAGTGCTAAAATGTTTAAATCATGCAAGCAAGAATATTTATTGAAGAAAACAAAGTAATATCTACTTATCACATTTAAAACATATAACTAAGAACACAGAAAGCTCTATTTACAATAGTAGACTCCATATGTGTGTGTTTATATTTCTATAATTAATTTTATTTATTTTATTAATTCATGAAATTATTTATCATAATAACAATTATTAATTTTTCGATGCTGAGCCTTTCGAGTTCAATGCTCGAATAGAACAAATCGCTTTGTAATTTAATTCAAGTATAAAATTGTGTCAGGTATGGTAACAACAACCTAGCCCAGTCTAATGTCTACCTTTTCAAGGTAGTGTGATCAAAAAGCAGACTTCTAATTAACGGCGTAACTTTATCATTTAAGGTCTGTTGTGTTGATATTTGCTAGTTTTCAAACAGACGAATGACCCGTCTAATGGTAAGCGGTTACCGTTACTTATAGACTCCTGCAACACCAGGGTCATTACGAGCGCTTTGTCGACCCTTAAAAAACCTATTCATTCCTTTTTTGAAGATATCGGTTTCTTTAATAAAAGGAATGAATTAATAAAAAAAGGAAAAGGTTTCTTAAGGGTCGGCAAAGCGCGCTGTAGTTCTTTGGAAAAACCTGGTTAAGAGTTCATTCCACAACCAGATAATTCTTGGAAGAAAATTCCTCTGAAATCGCACAGTGCAAGATCTTTTAGATTTCGAGGTGTGTGGTTCATCCCCCGTTCATCTCCCAGAATTTAAAAGAATTCTTAGTTTAACTTTTTTTTTACAAGTTTTTTTTTTATAAATTTCGTAATAAGTGATAGGCTACTCTTATGTCTGTGGCCTCTTGGTAAATGACTGTTGCATTTTACCCGCTGTCACCGTATAGTTACGCCATTGCTCATTATAATAAATATGGAATCAACTATGTAATATGGTGCTCGCAGTACCTGGTCAGGCTCCGAGAGGTCCTTAGTAAGCAGAGGACAGAAGACGAACACGTTAGAATGGTTCAGACGTCACATAGTAGGAAAATATTGTAAACAGTCTAATAGGGGCTAATACATTATGGCTTAGAGAACTGCTTATATAAAAAAACTTATAACGCCATAAATAGAAATAAGGTGATTAGGTATTCTTTATTCTTGTCTATCAATACTTAGAATTCTTTAAACGTAAATGGAAATGCGATTTATTTGTATATAAATAGGTCGCATTTTCATTTACCAGTCACTGTGGTTTAGGCAGTTTAAATTTATTTTAATATTTTGAAAACACTGTTACCCAATTGCATAAAAATATGCAATTATTTAAATATTACTTAAAAAAAAACGTTTATGAGCATGTCGGACCATGCTCAGTTTAGGGTTCCGCAGCAAAAGAGCGCATCTTCATAGACGTTACGTCCTTTTGTTGAAAAGCGCAGTTTTTAGGCAATTACTACTCGGCTTACAAAAGATAAAGGGGGGGGGCACAATTTATGCCACTTTCGGAGCGATTATTTCCCAAAACACATCATAGAAAACTTTCTTAGAAATCTACGGTGTCTATAAGATATCTGTCAAAAAAAAAACCACTTCTGTTACATGTATAGAATGGCCCCCTTATAAATATTTAGTAGTAAATTACCTGAGACATACGGACGAACAAACATGACGAAAATACAAGGGTCCCGTTTTTGCCATTTTAGCTACGGAACCCTAAAAATGGCGAATTACTAAATAGGGAGAACTCTAAGCCATAACTTGAAGCAGGCAGTAAACAGCCTTTATTAAATATAACTAACGAGGAAAACTAGCTATTAAATTATTATATAACGGGTCTACGTCACGTATTATATTTAAGGAATATGAATTTAAGGAAAATAAATTAAGAAACATAAAAATTTTAACCGGGAGGATGGGTACCGCTTATCAACATCTTGGAATCCAGTCATCAGCAAGTGTAAACATCGCCGATATGATAAAGTAGGCACGTGTGTAGATGTTATTAGTGTAGTGTGTCGAAGTACCGACAGTTCAAAAACTATAAATATTAATGACCAAAGTGAGGGTAGTAGCAGATACCCGCACGCATCAGGAACGACGCTCGGCCGCCGCTCCAGTCAGCCCGTGACCACGGTCGGTGTAATTCGACCGAAACGTCGGGCAAACAAATAAGGTATTTTCATATTCCTTAAATATAATACGTGACGTAGACCCGTTATATAATAATTTAATATGTGTACAAGTCGTGAAAGTTTAAAAGAAAACTAGCTAGATGATTAGCGCTCACACTCCGCAAAATTATTCCAATATTCAAAGTCGAAGTATTAGTATAAGGCCTCCAGCACACGAGGCGGCGGCGGCCGGGGCCGGCCGCCAGTCGTGAATCGAACAAACCAGTTTATACGGCTGGCCGCGCCCGCCCGGGCCACCGTGCCGTCTGTGTTGGTGCATACAAACTGGTTTGTTGGATTCAGGGCGGTCGGCCGGCCCGCCCCGCCCCGCCACCTCATGTGCTGAAGGCCTATATATAGCTGTACAAGTTGCGTAAGGACAATATTTATTATAGTTCATCATGATTATATAATTTCTGAATTATTTTGCAGAGAATAGTGCTTATATTAATTTTAATGTCAATAAAATGTACTATCAATTCTCATATAAACTCTATTAGAAAAAAGACTGACCTATGATGTGAGTTAAACTTAGCTTTTGAAATACATGACCTCGGTGACCTTTAATTATTTTGGTACAACACATATTTGTTAGTAAAACTTATTCTACGTGATAGTGAGCTTACAAACATAACCTTGACCTTGACCTTTAAGATAAATGACCTTGACAACCTTGACATTAAAAATATCTTAGTTACAGCTCCAAAATAAATGACCTTAAACTAACCTGGTATCCCATGACGTAATTGGCGTTGATGTAATCCGATCCCGTAATGCTATCAATCTGCGAGAGTTTGACCCTAGTCTGGTCATAAGCTTTGATGTCTGGGTATCTGTTTTTCGGTTGGTTTTCTCTAGCTTCCGAAGCGTGGGTAGTGCGGTCAGGGAAGCATTCCGGCAGCATCTGTAACAACTTTGATTTGGGTCGTCCGTTTGAGTTTTATCGAATGAAAATGGATACTAAACGAAAAACAATGTGACATGATGATATATTAGAAACCAAATTCATTGTTATTTCTATGAAAACTTAAATACAACAAAATGAAAATTTTATATTTATGAAATGGTTTAATAACAAAAAATAAGTGATTGAGCATGATTGAAAAAAATAACAATGAAAATTCGTGACCTTGTTAATCTAACCTTGACCTTAAAAACAAATAACTTTCGTGAACTTTTAGGTTTAAATAAATGTCTTTTTGTTGAAACAAGTCCTTCAAAATAAATAATTAACCTTGACCTTCAAATCAAATGACAGTAAAATTTACAGATACTTACTTCAAATTCCTTCTGGAAGCCGTAATCCGAATCCACTTGTCGTTGCGTATACGCTTGCACAAGATCATCTTTTGGTATCGGCGGTATATCCGGCGGTATCTGTGGTATCATAGGCCTGCGCCCACGGATGCTGTCTAAGTACCTGTGGAGTAAAAATTGGTTAGCAATTTTTTATATTGTGTAATTTATTAAAACATATACTTGTTAACCTTTTTATTCCCGTTATTCTACCGGCGGTGCATGGGGGGGGGGTCTGGTACCAACACTGATGTAAGGAAGAGAAAGCTGGGTTTGGTAGAAGAAGCATGAAAGTAGAATAAATGCTGTGGGTAGCTTTAAAAAGGATGATTGGGGTAAGGAATAGTGTGAGAAGGGAATGTTGTATCTAAAAAGTAGATCTTGTGAGGCGAATAGAGATAGGGTAGTTCTAATTTCAAAAAAAAAAATTTTTTTCTTTCTATTTGTATGTTTATGTATGGCTAGGAATATAGTAGTACCTCATGGCGGCAGTGATGGGGTTGTGCATCTCGATGTGCGCGTGCGGCGGCAGCTTGCGCGTGCGGCGCGCCTGCAGCACGCAGAACGTCACCATCAGCACCAGCACCGCGCCCGCCACGCCGCACGTCACCTGACACAACACACACACTGTCTTATACACAACATATCAACACAATGACCTCCACTGCTGGACATACGCCTCACCATCTGGTGGAGGGGGGAATACGCTATTCTGTTAAGAAATGTTTTCTCTGATTCTGATACAACACACAACCTTTTTATCTCCCTTAGGGCTTGAAACAGACCCTGGTGTTGCCCAGAAGGGATTAACTTCCTGCTGCGGTATTTCCTGAGCGCTATGACATGTCTGCCTTCAAAGGAGATTTAGAGAGAACTATCCTCTCAAACTAGGCAATGACTTGGCTGTGCACTGCCAACGTCCATGAGCAGTGGTTACCACTCGTCTGGTCTGTCACTTGAACCAAAAAAAAGGGCTTCCAACTACCACACTAATGGTAACCGCCTAATTAATTAGGCCTCAAATAACAAATTATTATAATAATAATATTTTATTTATTTCTCTCAAAAAGGTTGCAATGGTATACAAAATTGAGATAGCTTTAAAAACTAAAACCTTTTGAGAGCTGAAATTCGTAGTAGGTTCGAAGACCTGTGTGACGGATATCCAGGCTATCTCATAATTTTTGAATACTTAATGACGAGTTATTGCGACAAAACTGAATTTAATTAATGCATACTACATACCTGTAGAGCTATTTCCAGCGCGCTGGACGGAACTGACACGGGCGGGCTAGGTGCCGGCATCAGCACGGATGTGTAGTCGCTGTATATCGACTCCTGGTTCTCTATCTCAGCTGTTAAAGAATTACATATTATTAGTATATGTTGCTTTTGATGACGTCAAGTTTATGGGGACTACGAAGTTAGGTGTAATATGAAAATTGTGAAATTCGTCAAATTACTGCTCTTGTATTTTTTTTTTTAATTACAAAATCATAAGTAACAAATTTTAAATTTATTATTATAAACCTTTTCACCCCCACGTCAAATCGGTATCGCCGTGCCTTGTGCGCCAAGCTTTTAAAATACAGTACATTTTTGACGTGGCATGCCCTCATTGGCGTGGTGAGCACATTTTCATTTTACGTGTATAGACGTCTCTGGCGTTCAAAGGGTTAATATCTCTTTATACTCACTGATAAGTTCAACAAAGAGGGTGTAGTTCGCATTCGAGTCCAGTTTTCCATCACTAACTTTGATTTTTTCAACATTTATGTCACTGCAAATAAAAATATGTTCACGTTACTTTTGTGAGCAAATATTACGTACATTCGTCAAAAGAAAGCACAATAAGTTTATATAATTATTTAAAGACATGATTACTAAGGGTCAGCGCAAACGGCGGGCAATTTCACGACGAACGATAGAACGAAGGAAATCGTATACTGCCAAGGCAAACGACCACAAGTGCCCGCGTTCTCTACATTTTAGACAGACGATGGCGCGGCGCGGGCAGCATCGCTTCTGTCTGAAAACCAGCGCTATATCATTTATGTTGTAGCATTATGCTGAGACAGGGCCGTTTTTCAGACTCACAAAGGTCTTATAGTTTATGTTTGTGCTGTATTATGTAAATTAAGTCTGAAAATAAATCGATTTTCTTTCTTTCTTTCTTCGGGCACAAGCGAGCAGACGTGGTCTTTATTTCCGTGTCGTCTTTTGCACTGGCCATAAGTCTTTGAAATAGGAGTTTCTTGGCGGTAACCCATTTTTTTTACTTATAAGTGCCTGTTTTTATTGTCAATAAACTTCGACGGGCCTGTTGGTCTAGTGGTTAGTGACCCTGACTGCTAAGCTGGAGGTCGTGGATTCGATCCCCACCCAGGACAAATCTTTGTGTGATGAGCATGATTGTTTGATCTGTGTATGGGTGTAATTTATCTATAATATGTATGTATTTACAAAAAAAAAATTTATTTAAGCCTACCTATCAACATTTGACCGCCGTCTCCTAGTAGCAGGCGCCGGAATATCAATTGGATCATCAGTAACACCATCTTCTATATCCAATAGCTCATCATCGGCTGTGGTGGTGACAATGGTTGTCACCATAACAGGTGGTACAGTCGGCTCGTGGTGTATCCTCGTGGGTTTGAACAAGCAACGACGACATTTGTCATTATCGATCGTCGGATCTGATACGTTAATGATAGATTTGTTATCACCGAGTACTATCTCCGAGTCCGATGGGAAGTTGTTGCTGAAAAAGTGGAATAAGTGATTGAAATGGTAAACGAAAACGTACCGTATTACTGATATAATAAGAACACGTTTGCAACACTTGATTTGAAGGATGTTGAGCGTGTAGCGACGGACCCACATCAGCAACCCATTAAGTCCCACTGCTGGACTCGGGTCTCCTCTCCTCTAACTAGTGAGCTGAGAGGGTTTTAGGCCATAATCCTTTCACGCTGGCCTAGTGCGGGTTGGTGGATCAGAAATACTCATAGAATTTCTTCTAGAGTATGTGGGTTTCGTCACGATGTTTTCCTTCACCGTAAATGTCA
Organism: Laspeyria flexula; assembly: GCA_905147015.1. NCBI lineage: Eukaryota > Metazoa > Arthropoda > Insecta > Lepidoptera > Erebidae > Laspeyria > Laspeyria flexula. The sequence continues at coordinate 3,644,110 of LR989974.1, forward strand.
ATGTAATGTCACTATCACATCTCAATCCGTGAGTGCCGGGCATGTAGGTAAAAAGTAGCCTCAGTTTAAGTCAGACCCTTAGCTATACATTGGTAAAAACCGCATTCAATTCCATGCAGTAGTTCTATGCAGTAGTGAAAACATTCAGATAGACAAAAATTCTAAAAATGTTTATTATTATTATTATTATTAATTAATTGTCTTACTTAGAGAAAACATCAGTAATGTAGGCACGTAACTCCGGCGGTGACTTATGGACCTCTTCATAATCGAAGACAGGTATCTCTCTGGCGAACGGAAGCAGCTTCCAATCCATGTTGGGAGGTAGTTTCACCATGTACACTCTGAAAACAACGTATACCCGTCATTGGTGCCCATAATAACAGATTATAACCGTGGCGAACAAATGAAACTGTACTCTATGATGAAGCAATAAGAACGTAATTATTTTATCACTTATAAATGGATATAAAATATTTGTATTTTTTATTATCGCTCGCGGAATGGCGGAATTTAGGTGAGGCCAATGTCTGGACTCACCTAAATTCCGTCAGTGGACGTCATTGGGCTGATATGATGATGATTTATAGAAAATCTTCATATTTATAAATAAAAATCCTCTCTCAAGGGCTCCACAGACCCTATGGGCCCTTCACGTATTATTATTATTAGTTGGGTTAGAAACCATTAGTGGTCTCCTTGCTACCTCGACCAGAATTGATCTATTGTAGCGCCCCTTATTGTTTTTTAGTTCTCTGCTTAGTCCTATAGAGGCTAGGAACTTCCAGATTGTCTGAGCAGAGAGAGACTCGAGAGTCCTAAAACGATGCCTAAAAGGATTCACGTAGTGCATAGGCCAACATTATTCTTCAAGACTATTAAAACGATCTCAGCTCTCTAGTTAGAGGAGAGGAGATCCCGAGCCCAGCAGTGGGACTTAATGGGTTGCTGATGATGATAATGATTATTCAAACGATACCAATGAAATTTTGCGAATATATTGTTGGTTTCAGCTTGAAAAATAGGACAGTTCTGGACCCGAGAGGTGGTGCCCTTGGCTGCTAAGCACACCAGTCGTAACCAATATAATAATAACAAAATACGAAAAATTACGTTATTTACTTAGCTTTCACATCTAAAAGATTCAGACCAGAATATGGACACAGACTATATTTATCGACATATTACGCGGGCAAACTCGGAAGCAAACGCTAGTCTACCATAAATCTTAGTAAAGTAATAAAAATAAAAATAATTTATCTAAGTAAATTCTGAATACGGCCCTAATGGTAGTAATAATGGATAAAACTTACAGTTTCGCTAGTTTTAACTGTAAAAGTGTGAAACGTTCAGTGGATAGTATCAGAGACCTATGTAGAACCTGTGACATAATAGCACTACAAGAGACCTGGTTGCTTCCACACGATATTTCGTACTTAAGTACCATTCATACCGACTTTGGACACACTGGAACATCGGCAATCGACACGACGGGAGGTATACTGCGGGGTAGACCGTACGGCGGCGTCGCGCTGTTATGGAGGAGTAGTCTCTTCACAAATGTGTCTGTGCTACGTTGTGATAATAGTCGTATTTGTGCAATAAAGATAGTGACAAGTGACCGTCCTATTATTGTGATTAGTGTCTACATGCCTACGAACGCGGCGGACAATTTACTTGAACTCACGGAATGCCTCGGTACGGTGAGCGCTATTGTTGATGAATATAATGTAGAATCTGTATTTATAATGGGTGATTTCAACGCCCATCCGTACGAATTGTTTTATAACGAACTTCAAAATTTTTGTGACGAACAACGTTGGTCATGTATTGATATAGAACGATTAGGTCTTATGTCTAACACTTACACGTTTGTGTGTGAGGCGTCTGGATCCGAACGGTGGTTGGATCACTGTGTCGTAACACATTCGGCTAAACAGTGTATATCTAATGTTTATGTAAAATACGATACATTGTGGTCTGACCATTTCCCATTAATTCTTGTGTGTAAACTTAATATGCTCACACCTAAACTGCTACACAAAATTACAACCGATAGGTCAGTGGTTTGGGGGGAACGTACCGACGAGCAAACTGAACTTTATACGATAGAATGTCACAACAGTCTACGGTCTATCGAGTTTCCCAGTGAATTTATAAACTGTGGAGATAATTATTGTAATGACCCGTGGCATAAGTGTGTGTTAGATAGACTTTACTGTGATATTGTTACTGCTCTGAGTGGTGCGGCAGCGACAAGTCGAGGAAACAAGCATGAGCGTAGGAGAGGCGCGCGTATAGTTGGTTGGAATAAGCATGTCAGGGACGCTCATCGGGCTGCCAGGTCGAGGTTTCTGACATGGGTTGAGTGTGGCAAACCCAAATCTGGTCGTATTTATATTGAAATGTATGAAACGCGTAAACATTTTAAAAATCAATTAAAATGGTGTCAAAATCACCAAGAACAAATTAGAATGGATATAATGGCATCACAACATTCGACTCGCGATTTTCGTGGCTTCTGGAAGAGTACTAATAGAATGAACCCTCGGGCTGGCGTACCAATAAGTGTTGGCGGTGTAAATAACACCAAAGACATTGCAGACGCGTTTAGGGAACAATTCCTTATAAGGTCTCCCTTGGGGGCTACGGCGATTGTCGATGCTGAGGTACTGGTTGGGACGGTGGGAACAAGATTCTCGGCTCGCGATGTGGCTAAAGTCATAAAAACTATCACCAGAGGCAAGTCACCTGGTCACGATGGCCTCAGCATCGAGCATCTCCAATATGCTGGTCCTCACATAGCGAGAGTCCTCGCAATGTTCTATAGTCTGTGCGTAAGTCACTCCTACCTACCTCCGGACCTCATGAAAACTATTGTTGTGCCTGTAGTGAAAAACAAAACTGGAGATGGGTCCGATAAAAATAATTATAGGCCTATTTCATTAGCGACGATCATCGCGAAAGTGTTTGACGGTCTGCTTGAGACACAATTACATAATTATCTTGCTCTTCACGACAATCAGTTTGGGTTTCGACCGTCGTTGTCTACAGAGAGTGCAATACTGTGTCTCAAGCATACCGTGAACTATTATACCAATCGGAGGACACCAGTATACGCGTGTTTCCTCGATTTGTCCAGGGCTTTTGACCTGGTGTCCTATGAAATCTTGTGGAAAAAGCTAACGGACTTAAAATTGCCACGAGAACTTGTTAACATCTTTAAGTACTGGTATGGACACCAGGTCAACACTGTAAGATGGGCGGGTGCGCTGTCGGAGCCGTACAGGTTGGAGTGTGGGGTGAGACAGGGGGGTTTGACCTCTCCTACACTCTTCAACCTGTATGTCAATGCACTGATCGTCGCGCTCAGCAGCCAGCGCGTCGGGTGTCATATTGATGACGTATGTGTCAACAACCTGAGTTACGCGGACGACATGGTACTGCTGAGTGCGTCGGTATGTGGCCTCAGAGCGTTGTTACAGACCTGTGAATCCTATGCTGCGAGTCATGGGTTGAAGTATAATGTAGCCAAAAGTCAGTACATGGTTTTTAAGGCCGGAAAAAAGTATCCACTAAATGTGCCTCCAATAAAACTATACGGTGTTCCACTAACTAGAGTGGAACAATTTAAGTATCTAGGACACATAGTTACGGACGACCTTAAGGACGATGCTGACATTGAGCGGGAGCGGAGGGCCTTGTCTGTGCGAGCAAATATGATAGCTCGCAGGTTTGCACGTTGTTCCTCAGACGCCAAAGTTACTTTATTTAAAGCATACTGTACCTCGCTTTACACGTGCAGCCTGTGGGCAACGTTTGCTTTAAAGTCATACAATGCCCTCCGCGTCCAGTTTAATAATGCGTTCAGAGCGATGTTGGGGCTACCCCGCTACTGTAGCGCATCGGGGATGTTCGCCAAGGCGCGCACCGATTGCTTTTTCACCACCATGCGCAAACGCTGCCTATCCCTGGTGCGCAGAGTGCGGGCTAGTACCAACACCGTTCTAGCCATGATCGCGGGTAGGCTTGACTGCCCCTATATTCGTAGATGCTGTGACCTACATGTCAGAGCATCTAAAATAATATAATTAAGTTCCTTTTTAAGATTACTAACACGTAGAATAAGTTTTACTAACAAATATGAGTTGTACCTAATACTTGAAATAAATAAATTATTATTATTATTATATTATAAATAAGACTATGATACTCACCGGTAACAACAAATAGGTCCGTTCCTCTCCGATATTCTTGGCAAGTACATCTTGAACATAAACGTCTCATTCTCCAATATCTGAAAGAAATATTTTTTTTTTATTGATTATCTATAGGTAAATCTCAGCAATTACTGGTCCGATTTGAAAAAAATATTTAGTGTTGCATAGTCCATTTATCGAGGAAGGCTATAAGCTATATAACATCACGCTACAAACGAAGGGGGTGATTAGTGGTCAAACAAATATTCAGGGAAGCGAAGCTTCTGGCAACAGATATAGTATTTTAAATATTATTGTGACCTTACAATCTTACAATGTTCTACATGTCCTTGTCATATCACTCACAAAAATCAACTTAATCACTAAAACATAAGGTTGATATTCACTTACCTTCCTCCATCGTGGTCTGGGCGGTGCATCAGGCACGTCTATTTGAATCTAAATATGTTCTACGGTTTCTACGCCCCATCTACATGTCCTTGTCATATCACTCACAAAAATCAACTTTATCACTAAAACATAAGGTTGATATTCACTTACCTTCCTCCATCGTGGTCTGGGCGGTGCATCAGGCACGTCTATTTGAATCTAAATATGTTCTACGTTTTCTACACCCCATCTACATGTCCTTGTCATATCACTCACAAAAATCAACTTTATCACTAAAACATAAGGTTGATATTCGCTTACCTTCCTCCATCGTGGTCTAGGCGGTGCATCAGGCACGTCAATTTGGGTCTTACAATGTTCTACAGCCTCCTCACCGCGCCGGCGTGTCCTTGTCATAGCGCTCACTCGTACTGTGTAGTTAGTGTTGGGGGACAGCTCATTCACCCTACAATAATGACGTCATTATTTATGTTACATTCTTAATTTCATATAGATTTATTGACTAAAAGAAAACAACTTTTCTAAAATCGTTACCTCACGCTAGTAGAAACATTGGTAGTGAATTTAGACAATGGGCCCCAAGTGGCCTCTTTTATATTGCCATAGCGATCTCTGAACGTCGCCTTGCCGGTTATTTCCACCTGAAAACAAAATATTTGTTCCATTTTACAATTTCAAATTTAGAAGTTTTTTTGACGACGATTGTTAAAAAAAAATACTCCCAGATTCTGGGCTGTCACAGAATATTTAAGAGTATTACATACTCTGTATTAACCCTCTTAAAAATAATCCAGTATCATTTTTGCCCAAAGCAGGGTACGAACCCGTGATCTTTTGCGCAGTAGTTATACAAATCATCGCTACGCCACCAAGGCAGTTGAAGAACTTCTTGTCATTCATATACTCACAGTATACCCCTTGATTTCAGCGTTAGGATTCTTAGGCGGACTCCATGTTAGATTCAGATAGTCAATGCCGCAGTGTGGAGTCGTGAGAATTGGCTTGCTGGGGATGCCATCCAGGGTGGCTGCCTCCATTTCCTCCGATACAGGACCACAGGTCTTCGTGTATTCTGAACATGCTTGCACCTATTCAAAAATTAAGATATATACAGATTATTTAAAAATATACATAGGGCTATGTATACTATAATAAAAAAATATTTAAAAAAAAACGTTTTCCATTATACGGGGCTTGTTTCTATTGAGTTTCTTTGTAAAATTTATATTTTTTATTATTGCACCGGAACGGCTGAAAGGATCTTTGTTTGTTTTTTTTTCCTAAAGTGGCAGACGAGCAGACGACCCACCTGATGGTAAGTGGTTACCGCCGCTCATGGACGTTGGCAATGCCAGGGGCACAGCCAAGCCGCTGCCTACCTTGAGAGAATAGCTCAAGAAATCATATGATAGATCTACATGAAATTTGTATACAGATAGGTTAAATTCTGAAACAGTACATAGGCTTTTATTGACGTTATACCGCGGGCGGAATCGCGTGTAGAAGTAAGTATATCAAATGTTAATATAAAGTAGTTTAATCCTTTGAACGCTAGAGACGTCTATACACGTAAAATGAAAATGTGCTCACCACGCCAATGACGGCATGCCACGTCAAAAATGTACTGTATTTTTAAAGCTCGGCGCACAAGGCACGTCGATACCGATTTGACGTGGCGGTCAAAAGGTTAAAAACAATGCATTACCTGAAACACGTAAGTGCTATGTGGTTGTAAGTTGCCGAACATATACGGTAAATTCCTGTTATCGCTCGAATGGCATGTCTTGAACGTATTCGTTTCGTCACCCTTCTTCCTAGCTGTTAACTCGTAGTAATGTATTAGATCGGCAATGTCATCTGGAGGGGGCGCCCATCCAATAGTCACTGATGTAGCCGAGAATCCATTAATAGATATATTCGGAATAAACTTCGGTTCTTTAGCTAACGTAGTCACCGGCGTATCGAAGAACCTAACGCTTTTTCCATACGAAGTTTCAACTTCCAACTTAAGTCTATAAGCTGTATTCTTTTTAAGTCCATCCAAAACAAACGATGTATTTTCTTTAGGTATCTGCTTTCTGGACAACGTGAATGATTTCTCCTCAAGTGCTTCGGATTGGAAAAGATAATACGCCAGTATGGGTAAATTGTTTGAATTCACTGTCCAATCTAAATATAATTGCGTTGTATTGATCGGTATTACTTTCCCGGGCAGTAGAACAGGAGCAGCAAGTATTATCAGATCTATCTCGCCAATTATATTAGAGCCTGTTACTGAATCTTCTGTTTCACATATGTAGGTACCGTTGCTGTCAGTGTTTGTAGAAGGAAATACATATGTACTCTCTATGAGTCTATGATCTATTTGTGTAGGCTTCGTATCTATTAGCATTTGTTGTTCTTCGTCAATAGATTTTCCTTTTTTCCGCCATAATACGCTACCAGGTTCGTATACTGTAATAATAATAATAATAAATAAGTACAAGAATAATAATTAAATTCTAATTCTTGTTAATATTATATTATTATTATTAATTCAATCTATCAAAATATAATACAAAATAATTAAATATCTGCATTACAAAATATGGACTAAGAATTAAACCAGATTGAAATTTACATAAGCCATTGTTTTAGTGTCAAAGTTGTCAATTTAAACCTGATTTAATGCTTAGTCCATATTTTATAATAAAGGGACTAGGGTATTGAATAAAAAAAAATTAAGATATATAAAATTTAAAGCCAGTGGTTTCCTCCTTTCTTCGTTCCATTTTTGCCGTGCCCGGCAAGGTCCATATCTGGTCTTTAAAATAATTAATAAATCAACATAAAACATATGGTGTGCAATAAAACATTTGAATTAACAAAATTTATATTTGTTATTGTGAAGATTAAGCTTCTAAGCGTCGATCGATAGCTGACAAGGAAAAAAACAACGCCCATACAAAGGAACACGCTAAGTGTCACGTGACTATACAAACATACAATGAACGGACCTTTTTAACCCTTTGAACGCCAGAGACGTCTATACACGTAAAATGAAAATGTGCTCACCATGCCAATGACGGCATGGCACGTCAAAAATGTACTGTATTTTAAAAGCACAAGGCACGGCGATGCCGATTTGACGTGGCGCTGAAAAGGTTAACTATTCTATTCAAATTATTCGCCCCTTTTTGTATATTCTAACGCAACACGTGCGTCTACTTCGAAATCAGAATCTTCTTCTGAAGAGCTGTCCATTAAATAATAGATACCAATACTAAGTATTTTTATTTATTTTTTCAAAAGATTCACAGAGACAAATATTAACATTTGACCAAGGTGAATGTACAAAGGCGTTATAAAATGACAATGATTTCTCGAACTGAAACATGCATGTATCTCGAGTGTCGGCGGCTCACCGCACTATTTAAATAAATCACCATCACATCAATAAACGTGGACTTATTGTAAAATCCTGTATAAACACAATCCATACCAAAAAACAAGTCTACAGTTTGAAGGATTTCAATTGAATGTTTAATTTCGTATTTTATCGTAACTGAGGACTGTGTTATTATCATCATCATTTGATCCCCTAACAGTCCCACTCCTGGGCACGGGGTCTCCTCCAAAGATTTTGGAGGGAATTTGGCCTACTATCAGGGTTGGATCTATATAGGGACTATATGGGCTTCAGCCCGAGGCCCCCAACCCCAATATAAGACAATCTGAATTTAAAAAATCGGTTAAGAGCATGTCGGATCATGCTCAATGTAGGGTTCCGCAGCAAAATCTCAATATTACTTAGCGGCCCACACAGACACCTATTTTCCAAATGTCATCGATATACATCGAGTAGTTTTCGAGTAAAATGCCTAAGGACGGACGGACATAACGAACGGCTTCCGTTTTTGCCATTTTGGCTACAAAACCCAGTGAGGGTTTTCTTAGCCGGTTTTTTTTTAAATGGCAGTTAATTGATATTTTAGACAGGCCCATCTAGGGGCCCCCGAGTAGTATCAGCCCAGGGCCCCACAAACTCACGATCCGCCCCTGCCTACTATACCACATGTCTTATCTAATAATAAATAAATCAGGGTAAGACTAACCTTCAAAAACACACTTCATGGTGACAGGGTGGCTGATATTCAATATAATCGGCGACTCAGTGGTGTTCACGAGCTTACCGGCAAAGCTTAAATCAAGCAGCCTGCTCCTAGATTCAGTTTTGTCACCGAACTGTACCGAGCATGTGTAATTACTGGCATCTTTAGAAGTGACGTCGTGTATTATCATAGTAGATACTTTCGTCTTCTGGGGAATGTCATCCACAGGCTGTAGTTTTTCAGTCGATGTTATATTGATCCTGGACAGTTAAAATTTTTTGTATTATTTTTCGAGGTTGCATACATTCGAGGTAGCCAGGTCAAGGGCCTGGACTTTAACAAAGTTTCGAAACATTAAGAGAGAAGATGACGTGTTTACTGTTTACTGCTTAACTATACTCGGGCCTTATTGGATGTCGTATTGCCATTTTTTTATTAGTTTTCCCTTTTTCATGTTTTTTGTTAGGTTGTAAATATTTTGTTTTTTAGTTTTAATATTAATTTAAATTAATAGTTATAAACAATTCATTATTTAATTTTGTACGTATAAAATAACAAATAAAGTAATATGACATTAAAAAGATTTAATTTATAATATGTTTCTAATACCAATATCAGTGGCATAAGCTGTAACTTCTTATCATAAACTTCTTATAATAATAATAATAAATGCGTTTATTTTTCCTTCCACAAATTAGACTTAAGGCTAGGCTGTAACTGTTTTATCACAATTTAATTGGTTTTCAAAAGCGTATTATTAAATTAAAGCTCCAATTAAAAAATAAACATTGAAAACCATGAAACATGACACTAAACTGCGAAGTTGCCACTGTTTGTAAATACGCTCTTAAGTGCGCGCAATACAATTCAACTATATGAGTTTCTTCCGAAACTGCATAGTGTGCGCATGGCCTTCGCGACATGACTAAAGTATTCTATTTCTACAATATTGTTAGGTTGCAATACTAACCGTGTGTTGTTAGGTCCAAGCTTTGTACCATTTAATAACCAGTTTATGGTGACGTTTTCTGGCACTGCTTGGCAGGAAAAATTCGCAGTCTCACCCAGGGATGCCTTTATTGTCATGTTCGTAATCTTTGGCCATTCTTGTGCTGCAAAAAAGAAAAGCATAATTTAGATATGACATTTATCCAGTCAGCTGTCTGTGCAACCTGAGCTCCTCTGTCGGCTTTATTTTATAATAAAGTAAGAGATCCACTATTAATTATGCTAATAGCTTATCACAAAAAGAAATTATTGACAAAAATATTATGATATTACACAGTGTTAATAAAAATAATGAAAATGAAAAAAATTATAAAGCAAAAGAGCCAAAAAGAAAATCTATACTAATCCATATACATATTATAAAAGGCTTTGTCCTGACTGACTGACAGACAACGTACAGCCTAAACCGCTGGTCGTAACGACTTGAAATTTGGAGGGTGTGTTTGTCCTAATGTCTAGAGGTGTACTAAGAAAGGGTTTTTTTAAATTCGACCCCTAAGGGGGTAAAAAGGGATAAAAACGATTGTATGAAACTTCTTTGTTTTTTAACTTATAGATTTGAAAATGTGTTTTGGGGTACTACTATCAAAATAAAAAATACCCTCATCAATATTTTTGACATGGATGGCTTTGGAAGGGTGAAATTGGGGATGAAACGTTGTATGAAAAGATCTTTGTTTTGAAGTTAACGTTTTGCAAATTAGTATTGGGATAGGAACTTAAAATGTGGTTTTTAATATTTTTGATAGGGATGGGTTCAGGGGGTGAAATATTAAATAGACAGTTCTTTGTTTTTCAAGTTATATGTTTGGTCCCATGAAATAGGGGGCGAGCCTATTTCATTCACATTTGTTTACCAAACTCCGGGAAAATCTCAATACTGGAATTTCATGATAGAAAAGCCCAATTTCATTTTCATCCGACCCAGGAATCGAACCCGGGACCTCTTGCACAGCAGTCGTATACACTTCCCACTGCGCCACCAAGGCAGTTCGGAACCTTATACATGTGATCAAAAACACAAATACGTGTTCCTTGCTTTTTTTTAATTCTGTCCCAAAGGGGATGAAATTGTGATAAAGACGTTTGAAAACTAAGTACTTAATCGTTATTTTTTAGGTTTTTATGGACGGATAATACGCAATTAGAACTTCAGTTAAGAAAAACTTACCCTAAGGGATGAAATAGGTGTGAAAATTATTAGAAATTGATATGGATGTCGTTTTCAATGTTTTCAGGGACGCTGATTACGAAAATGTTATCTATATTGACGTAAAATGAAATTCAACTCCTGTAGTGGTGTGTTGTGGAATTCATGAATTGCACTTAAATCAAAGATCTATATAATATCGAAATCTACGCGGACGAAGTCGCGGGCAAAAGCTAGTATTAAATAAAGCTGAAGAGTTTGTTCAGTAGGTTCATCGCGCTAATCTCAAGAACTACAAGGTCCGAATTCTTTTTGTGTTAGATAGACCGTTTATTGGGGAAGGCTATAAATATTATATCTCATTGCAACTACATTGGTGGCGTAGCAGGAATCAATCTGACTGGGCCAGGGACCGTCTTTACCCGGATGTTCAAGGGATGCCGTGCACCCGAGAGCGGCGTTCTAGGTGCTAGGTTAGCGTTGTCCGGATAAAGCCGGACATAGGTAGGCATTTTGATTGCGTTTGTTTTGCGTCCGGCCAAAATAAACGGTGTCCGTCTTGTCCGGCTTTTGTTAGGCTTTTTACATTTCGCAAACGAGCGAGCACCGAGCGCAGGCGACGAGAGTCGACTGTCGGTCGCCCACGCAGCAAATTTTTTTGTCGTACCTCTTAATACTGAGACAAAATCCTCAATAATTTAGGGTGTCCGGCTTTTCTACCTAAATGTCCGGCCAAACTGGCTGGTCTGTCCGGCTATTAGGTTTGGCGACCTGGCAACCCTATGCTAGGTTAACAAGAGTGAGGGGGGTCCACTGAAAATGATTAAGCTGGCCATGACTGCTCCACAAAATTTCCCTTTTAACACGATTGGATGAATAATAATAATATGTGTCATGGATATACTATCAAATAAGTTATTTATAGCATCATTCAGGATAATTGACCTATTAAATAATAACATAAATTTAATCCCAGTTATGTTTATTTAAAATAATTATGAAATACAAGAATTAAATATGTAAATTTTATTTCAGTATAATCAATAATGGTACCTATTTATGTTATGGTACCAATATTTGAATTATGCTGAGCGTGTTGTAATAGTAAAGTGCTATTGTCATATAATTGTTCCACTCTTGTGAGCTCTCAAAAATGTAAAAACCAAATGAGATGCCGTCCCGCCAGGGCCGAATATAAGGCAGAGCAGGCGAGGCGATGGCCGCAGGACCTCCAAAAAGGAGATTTTTTTCTTAAAAGGAGAATTCAACGGGTCAGCATTTAACGTGTTTTTTAATAGATTTTTTCACAATTTACTAATAAACACATAAGTAAATATATTGTGGGCAGATGGTAGGATATGGAAAATCGAATATTGTACATGAAAATAAGAAAAAAAACTCGCGAAACAATGATTTTGAGAATGGTACTCATTAATGGTACATATTCTGAAAATCATTGCCTTAATCAACATTATCTAACTTGAATGGTTGATTGATGAAGTGATTAATAAGATAATAGTCTGCTTCTGGTGTGGATGAACTAGATAACATAGCAGATAAACAACATATCATCATAAACAATGATTTAATTTTTTTTTTGTGAAATATTCCATTCATGCATATAATATATAGGTATAGATACTGCAATTAATTAAATTTATTGATCTGTGGTAATTTTATGTCTAATGCATGATGTCTAATGCATCAATTTAAGATGAAATGTAGGTACATTTTGCATGCCGTAAAGTTAAATATGGGGATACTTGTTCTGTAAAGTAATAAATAATAAGACAATACAACTATCTTTGCGGTCGAATACCAAACACTGAGTTTAGACATCTGCAGTGGATATCATAGACACAAAGTGTACAGGTGAGAGAAGTGAAAAATTGAAGGCAAGCAAATATGCACCTTTTACTGTCATAATAAAAAACAAATGTCTTCAATAAAAATAATATTAGTATTTTAAGATGTGTGCACCTGTGAATCCTAAAACTTTAATTTTACACATCAGACCATTGTCTAGTAGTGAGAGATTAATTAGAAGTTATAATTATAACTACTATTTAATACAAGCTGTTACCCGGGGCTCCGCTCCTGTGGGCCTTTGTTTGGCGACTACTCAGTTCTTTTTGGCTTTTTGGGTGAGAGATTGAGATTGTGTTCAACCAAACAAACTCTACAACTTTATAATATATATTTGCATACACTCATAAAATAATTTACTATAATCACAACGATATTTACATAAGGATAATTTTCAATTATTTATTACATAACTGATGCGTTACGAATAACTCTTTGTTGATATACTTATTATTGTTATAAATAGTTACAGCTCCACATTTTTCCTTAAACTAAGTTGTTTGTTTGCTTTTCTATTGAAAAGTAAAATTAATTAAATACTTACTAAATTAAGAAAAACCAGTTTAGAATAAAGTATAGAATTAAACTGAAGAATAAAATAATTACTAAATATAAATGTTTTTATTTTTATGTGTATCTTGATATTATCTATAACAATGAAATACTGAATGATATGGGTGGTAATTAACCTTTCCCTTTGGAAACTTGGACACGACAGGATTAGATAAGAATGATTACCCTGGCTGATTTTCTTCTAATTTACAAGAAAATTTTAATTTAAAAAAAAATTAAGATTCTGCAAATCTATACTTTAGGACAATTTAACTATGATCTGTCAATATATCGAGACTCACCCCGACAATTAATTTTATTTGAAAGCAAATATTTATCTTTTAAAACATTGCTTGTTTCTTAACACTTTGAAAGTCAAGCTTTCAGACACAATGGAAAATCTATTGTTTGAGGGACACCGGTAACCTCCATGGCTTTGAAAGACTAACTTTATCTAGAAATGGACTCTTGTAAAACCTGCCCTTTTAAACCGGTCTCTCATAAAACCTCTTGAGAGATCCCAGTGCTGACGAATTACATGAGGTCAGCCCCAGTAAAAAGATAAAGATTCTTTATTTGCCAAAGATATGGTAGTACAAAGTTGTTAAAAATAATTTTTGTGGTGCGTACATATCTACCGGTAGAGGGCATGCAAATATAAATAATTTTTTGCAATAGCAAACTTACAAAATAAAGGACTATACAAAAAATAAAAATTCGAATTTCAAACAAATTTCATCAAATAGAAACTAGAACTACAATGATGAATGAGGATATTATTATGAACTCTTATCTAAGATAAACATTGTTTGTTAGATAATAACTCCATTGCAATATTAACATTAAATGATAGCATTGCATTGCACTCAGACATCATTATGTGGTCAGTAAAGTTGTTCACATTCAAATCTCATTATGTTAGTTAGATTCTTCATAGTTGAGCCTTTATGGTAAAGAACTCCATGTTACCTGACCCAGAAATAAAGGACCTAGGTCTTAGAAGTGGTAATAATAGACACCGTTATATGAAATGAGATAGGACTTTGTGAATGATATGTAGGTATCTAACTATCTAGATTCTAGAGGTACATAAGTTTTAAGCTGTTTGCATAAAAAATAAATTATTACAGTAAATCTAAATCGGTTTTATTACTGTTAATGTCTCATAACTTAATATTTTAGGAAACAATATGTTTGAACTTTAGTGATTATACATAAGCTATATAGTGATTAAACATAACATTAATTTATACATAATGTGTTAGTCAAACAATATGCAAACATACATTTCTATGGACAACATCCGCTAATATCAAATTTTAAGGAATTCCATCAATTGAAAAAAATGCGCGTATAGGCGCATCGCAACAAAAAATATTGTCGTGTTTCACATTATGTTTCCCTGAAAACCGATATACACGCAAGAGCGATGTTGAAATAGAGCTATTACGTTGGAAAACAATCTAAATTTGTTTATTACTCACCTAAAATTGGATACCACAGTCCCATACACAGAAAATATAGAACAAGTGCCGCGGGATACTTCCCGACAGTGCAACCCATTGTCATGGCGGAAGCTCCACTATTTTACATACAGTACACACGATAAATCGACATTAAAGTCATCGCACGGTTATTAAATCATTTTCTATTCACTTATACAACAAAAGCACTGATTATTTCTATAATTATCACACAAAATTACAAAGCGGCTGACACCCAAAGTCTGCCAAAGCCGAGCAAACAATCCGATCTTAAGTGTTACCAGCAACTGAGCAACCATAATTTAGTCAGTCGTGAAAAAATCCTAAATTCTGTTGAATTATTATCCAATTTCAAGGGAATAGAATATAATGCTATAAAGGCCATAAAAAACATTGTTTTACTACTTTTATACTTGAAAAAAATAATGTAATAAATTTTTGAAGAGTTCTTTTATTTTATTTAATCCTAGATGGCGCTAATAGAAAGATACGAAGAAGTAGTATCCAACAAGCAACTAATATCTCCTATAGTTAGAGATATAAGTTCCTTGGTATCCAAGTAGCATAATAAATCAGAAGTCCCACGACGTAAGTACCACGGATCAGAATTTTTTTTCTGTTCCGTGCTAAGTACGACCAAAAAAGTGAAAAAAATAATGAGGGCGCTGTACTTAATTCGTATGGCAAACCATCAACAACCTCTGTAACCTATCAACTAATCTTGATATACTTAACTGTGATTTCTAGTTGGAACTAAAAATTAGTTGAAATAATATTGTTTGATCGATAAAATAACAAGTATCGATCCATATATGAATAACAAACAACAAGATTAATATTAGGTAGTTAAGAATAAGTATTTAAGTTTTATTTCAATCTGCCCCCTGATTCTGACTCATCGGATTGCTCCCGGATCATAAACTTTTACGAATCTTAGTACGACGTATTTTTACGTTATTGTATATACTTAAGTTATTTAATGTCAGAAAATAGTCTCTGTATAGCAAATTAAAAACTGATTAATTTAAGATTTTTTCCCACTGACATTTATTTCTTATTTAACTTTAATTACACTGACATTTCGGGACGAAAATTTTCCGACAGCTTAGAATCAGGGGCTGATATCAATTTGACTAGCCTGTTGGTCTAGTGGTTAGTGACACTGACTGCTAAGTCGGAGGTCGTGGGTTCGATCCCCACCCAGGACAAATCTTTGTGTGATGAGCATTAAAGTTTGTTCTGTGTCTGGGTGTAATTTATGTATAATATGTATATATTTACAAAAAAAATGTATTTAAGTAGTATATCAGTTGTTTAGTACCCATAACACACGCAAATATAATTGCTTACTTTGGGACTGAATGGTGCTGTGTGAATGTGGTAGAATATTATTATTATATTCTTAATATTTTTTCCCTTTTAACACCTTATATCCATATCTTCATAATCAAATTACTTTCGTCTTTTCTGATTCGGGCGGATTATTATGATTAAGTTTTCTCTCACAGTGGCTCTTCTTCTATTTTAAATATTTGTTTGCAAGCTTTTTCCCAAGTGTCTATAGTCTGCACTGACTCTAAGAATATACGCTCAGCCTTAGCTGTTTCCTATAACAACGATTTTTTATTATATAACCACAAAAAAAAAAATCAAAGCAAATTTAATTCAATATAAAAAACATACAACCGCCCCCTGATTCTGAGCTGTCGGAATACTTTCGGCCAGAACTGTCAGTTTATTTAAACTTAAAAACAGAATGTTAAAAAAATTGATGGATGTAGAAAAAAATCCTATATTAATCAGTTTTTAATTTTCTATATGGTTAACTAATTTCTAACTCTTAATAACTTAAGCTGTAAAAATACGTCGTTCTAAGATTCGAAAAAGTTTACGATCCGGGAGCAATCCGATGAGTCAGAATCAGGGCTCAGGGCAAGTATCAAAAATTATTATAGAGCTACTAATTATAAACTTACACTATGTGATTTTTTATTGTACATTAATAAGCTTATTTCATATAGTCGAAAACAAAATAAAATAATATTTATTTTGTATTTTTTAAACGTATATGTTTACAGGATTTAGGGCAAGGAGGTTAGTTAAATTAAGATAGTACATCCATGGTTTAGGGTTTACATAAAATCTTTTTTCAACCATAGACAATAAACACAAGACAGACAGTACCTCTACAGTACCTCTATTAAACATCCTTGACAATACCGAATTTTAACGTTGTTGCCAGTTGGTAAAAAAAATAGTTCTCATTTTTTTCATCATATTTTTCTCAGATGAAGGATTAAATATTTTCCTTCATTTAGAAATTGGTATAGCTGTTACACTCGAAACTCTTAACCAGTCAAAAGTAGTTTCGTTTTATACGACCTATAATCTTTTTTTTTTTTTTATAGTCAAACAAAACTATTTTTGACTGGTTAAAAGTTTTGACTGTAAGGAACTTATATCTCCTTTGACTGTAATATAGCCACAGAGATCTATTATTCGGTATAACCAGTGTAGCGCGCGGATCCTAGGTCTATGGGTATAACATTATTTCATTCAGGCCGCTGAATACTACCGTGGTTCTAATTCTCTATGGTAGGAGAAAAACATACCCATCTATTAGATTAATATATTGGTGGTCAATTGCTTTACAAAGTACTTACCAAAATTTTAGAAATCTATTATGTATTAGGTGTTTTCAGTGGCGCATTTGCCCTAAGGCCCAGTAGGCCCGGGCCTAGGGCCAAATTTTTGGCCCAAAATGTCAGTGTAATTAAAGTTAAAAAAACAAATTAATCAGTTTTTAATTTTCTATTGCCTTGCTATCCAACGCGGTAATGTGGCTAGCCTTTTGGGTACGTTTCCTCAGGAATCTGATCTTAATCAGATATTCTATTTATAGGAATTCCCTGTAAAGAGAGTATCTGGTTCTTTTTTCTTTTAATAGGTTAGCTGTGTATGTTTTTAAGTTATGTGTAAATATTTTATTTAATAAATAAATAAGTTTGAATTAAAAAAAAATTTCTATACGTTACACTATTTTCTAACATTAAATAAAATAAGCCGTAAAAATACGTCGTACTAAAATTTGTAAAAGTTTACGATCCGGGAGCAATCCGACGAATGTCCAATCATTTGACAAAAAACAAATGACAAATTTTCATTTATAAAACAACGTTTGACAAAGTTATACTTGATACATTGATCATTTTATAAACTATTGTTTAACGAACAACTCATTTAAAAATTATTTGCCAGAAAAAAAATTATTATGTCAAAACTTCATATAATGGATTGAAACATGTTATGTAGTAGGCAAAACAACGTAATTATAGCATAAATAACATTTGACAAAATGGCTAGATTAGGTTAGGTTAGAACTGCGACCATGCGCCAGAACCGAATTTGACTTATTTCACTTAGATAAGGCAGTGTGTATTTTTTTTAAATTGACGTACTCCAATAAAATTTTCAAAAATACCTCCTTTTGTTACATACAAAAGGCGTTTGTTTTTTAACTAATACGCTACCTTTTGTCATTTTGTAAAAACACCAATTAGATAAACGAATTATTTAGTCAAATGAACATTATAAAAATAATATTTTAACCAGTCGAATATTTGCGAAGTAAACATTTGCGAAACCTGTATTTTGTCAATCGATTGTTTTTAACATATTACATGTTTTAGAAATGAAAGTTTGTCCAATGATTACTTTTTCTAACGTTGTTTTAAAAATGATAATTTGTCATACGCTTTTTATCAAACAATAGTAAACCGATTAGTTCATTTTGTTTCTGATGATGATTTAATTTGGTATAATTTTATCTTATAATATGGTAACATTAATTGTTTATTGACATGACGAATGACAGACGGCGGGGTCTAGTTCGATGGCAGCTTGATTGAGACAATTTAGATGAATCAAATGACTTGTTAACGAGATTATTTCCGCGTTTATCCGAGAACTAAGTGAAAATGTGTTTTATAAATATTGTTTAAGCTATTAACGCGCGTTTCATGCGTGCGTTTTGTGTTAATAAGATGTATGTTCATTGCACGTTAGGAGCCATTTTTATTGTATTTATTTTGTGCGTTCATTGTGATAATGTAGCCAACGACAACGAACCCAAGGAGATTTACGGTAAGTTTGTTTTTATATTTGTTATTTTGAGTCTAAAATGTGTGATGTTATTAATTTTTGATGTTTGACGGTATTGTACAGCACGCCTATGTATAAGTCAGACCGCCTACGAACTCCTGTGCTGATACAAAGTGATAGCTTTACGACGAGATAACATTAAAATTCAGTTTTATATAATTTATTACCATTATTAACAAGTATTATTAAATTCGGGGACACAATTATTCAGAGGTTATTTTTATTTTCTTATATCAAGGGAGTTTATTTATTAAAAATGGGTGTTGAAATGAAATAGTCAATACCACAGGATTTATGTTGTTCTTAAAAACTTTAGGAATGGACCAATTTTATTTATACTTAATATTATTAGTATAAATAAAAAGAAAAAGTATATTGCTATAAATCTTATAAGAATTTGTTATGAGAAGTTGTTGTTGTTATATAAATAAACAGCTATATCATGAATTGTTATGGTTGCAATTATTTATTTATTATTAGCTAACAAATTCACAACATTACAGTATAAGAGCATGGCACCTTGGTGTTTTATAAACAATAGAACATCAGTTAAACACTATTGGATTTGTAAACTCCTACAATTAAATATTAGGGTGAATCGAAGGCAACGGCTAAAGGGATTCCAATAATATAAATGATGTTAATAAAGTGCAACAAGCCTTTGCAATAAATGAATTCAACCAGAAATTAGCTTATGAAAGAGTACTTATGCTAGAAACCGTGCAGAGTTATGCCCATAAGTATTAGAAAACTGGGTAAGATCATGTTAGACCACTTTCAATGTAGGGTTCCGCAACAAAAGAACGTAACGTTTTGGTTCGAAATCTGAAAAAAAAAAGATTTTTACCGTAAAGAAAATAGACTACAACTTTCAGAGTGTTAATTTCCGAAAATATTTACATAATCGATATTAAAATAAACTAATCTTGTGGAATTCCTTGCCAAACTGTTAAGGCTGAGCTGTTTTCCCACGAATTAAAATAATGATTGTTATAGTTTGTTATAATAAGAGTGGCAATGTTTAACATAACACTTTAGTACTCTACACAGAATGATGTAAATTATAAGTTCAAAAGAAAAGCCTGTTGCTAAACTGCTATTTACAATTAATTATTACTTTGTAACTCATCAAAGAAAAACGTGTTTTATGATATTTCGATATTTTTTTTTATATTAGGTATCTAATAATATAAGTTATGTGTGAGACTAGACATATTATAATATGCAGATCGAACAAGAGTGAATAGGAATATTAGTAGGCAAAGACCTAAAATAACATTCTTTTTTCTGCTAATCCGTTTTAGAGTTACAATATTTTAGTAGTTTTACTATCATCATCATTTCAGCCCAATGACACCACCCACCTCCACTGTTGGACATAGGCCTCACCTACTTTCCGCCACAGTGAGAGAGTTTTACTATTACTATCATAAATTTTCAGTTATGTAAGGAAAATTATTATTCATTTTATTTAGATATTTAATTGGTTGTTGATCAGTAGCTAATACCCAGTTGGGATAAAATTGAATCTGAATATATCCCAGATATTCATCATCATATCAGCCGTAGGACAGATATTCATCATCATCTCAACCCATCAACGTCCTACTACTGGGCACGGGCACAGATATTAATACTACCAAATTGTATACATCAATCATACCCTCTCAGCTCTCTAGTTAGAGGAGGGGAGACCCGATCCCAGCAATGGTACTAAATGGGTTGCTGATGTATACATCAATACCATGCAATATCGTAACTTACAGTATTCAGGTTATAGCACCATAAAGTCTGTCCTTATGTTGAGTATTTACTTGATGGTTTTACTCGAGAGCAACGTGTAGTAGACAGCAAGTTTTACTATAAAGCTCGTATCAAGCCGGCTAGATACCTTACAGCCGCGTCTCCACTTGAGCAGCCTCTTGAGGAGCTGCCTAATCATGACTCATGATCATGCCGCGGGGTGCGTTAAACCGCGTAGCTTTGAGACCTCGCCTCGCGGTACAGTCTCCACTTGCGCTCCCGTGGCTGGAGGCAAGTGTTCAAGCCACAGCTGTCTTATGGAGACGCGGCTTTAGACTCTAAAAGGTTCGGGGAATAATGAACAATGCGCCTCGCTCGATGGATTAGGACTGTTTACAAAATAACGTTTTTATTTATTTTTAGGTCCTGGAATAACAACAGTCTAAAAAAAACTCTTTCCACGCATTTGTATAGCTTAGCATTTTTCAGGTACGAGGGTATATAATCCTATAAAAATATTTACCAGTGTGATAACACTTAATGCTGAAGGCTTGGATATGGAGCTAGAATCGTAATTATCACTGACGTGTTTGCTCGATTAAATAATCAGACTTAAGGACATAATTCTAATGCGAATGCTCTCTGATATATCAAAGCCATACATAATCATTTACCGTTAATGATATAAGTAGCGGCAACATTGTCGTATTTGTTTTAATCTGGAGTACAACTATAACAGTTAAGCCAGTGTTTCTCAAAGTGGGCAATGATGACACCTTTTGGGTGCTCTCTTAATTTGAGAACTGCGCTTTGTCGGTGGGGTAAACGCCAAACCCTTTCTGCTTCTGTCAATCCTTTCATCTCCTGACACGACCTGTACCTGTGGGTGCTATACGCCTATAAATTAAAGTCAACAGAAACAATCCATGGGTGTTACCAATGATATTATGTATGTCGTAGGATAATTTAACATTTCGAATTTTCGCGATATTCCTAGGGATTTTGCGAAAACACGGGTATTATAAGATAATGGTGAAAACGTCTTAAAAAATTACCACGAATACTAATTCTTCCTGCCGATCGCCATCGGTTTTCTTTTACTTCCTATTTCCCTTTTTCTTTTCGATAAACAACGGCTTAATTGTGTTTTCTTCGCAATCAATGCTAAATGAATACAGCCATGTCCATGAGGGGCAGTTACCACTTACAAAAAGGTGAGCTGCATCATCGCAAGCTCGTATGCTAAGACGAGTAATAAAAAAAAATTGTACATATTTCGGTGCCAACAGATATTAGCGTTAGCTGAGCCAATGACCCTCTGTGAATGTAGTGTATTAAACACCTGTTTCTTCCAAAAAAATTAACACTTTATCTTTGGTGGCATAAAAAAATGTTTCAACGGTTTAAAGTGATAGTGGTGATAAACAAATAGTTTCGTAAACTTTGAGAACCTCTTGCGCTAAGTCTTGTTGCTCTCAAGTCCTGTTAAATATAAACAAATAGTTTATATGATTCATCTAATTGTACGTGCGTTTACTGGTTGGGAGACTTGATCTTATCTAGTGTTATAACGTTTTTTACTTTCTTCTGAGTGGTTCTGTCACGGTTTTTTATTCCCATGTCGTTTGTAGTACTTTACAGTTAAGCAATGTCGCCGCTGTCTGTCTATAGATCGGTCGATTGTGGAGTTTTGTTTTGTTGAGAGCTTCTTCAACATTCATCAGTCTTTTCATGCATTGCCGTCGGTTGACGGTACTCCTGATCTGTCTCTTCTTTAGAACGTCTCCTATTTAGTCATGGTACCATATATAATTTTACATTATTGCCTTAATAACAACAATAGAATTAAAATACGTTAATTAATTATGAAGGTGAATCATTCCTGCATTGAGGATATAATTATAATTTCAAATTGTTGATAACTGAACGGCAGACATTGACTAATTAGGTAAAACATTTGACCTGCCTCTGTCGTAATCTTACAATTTGAAATATGAACTTGTTGCTAAGACAATACGACGCATTTTCAATTGCCGACTAATATAATTGGGTGATGCTCCTGGAATTTAGCCTACTATACCACGCTAGCCAGAGGGGGTGGTATAGGGTTTTGTTTCGAATTTTCCTTTTCTCGCAGTGCTCTTGTCTGCATAAGGTTACTCCATTAGTCGCCTTTTACGACACCCACGGATTCACACGTTTCACGTTCATATACCTATTATTTATTGTTTTGACTGGCCTGTTGGTCTAGTGGTTGGTGATCCGGACTGCTAAGTCGGAGGTCGTGGGTTCGATCCCTACCCAGGACAAATCTTTGTGTGATGAGCATGAACGTTTGTTCTGTGTCTGGGTGTAATTTATCTATAACTAGCTCCCGCCCGCTGCTTCGCCCGCGTGGTATGTATTTAATACACCTATAAATCTTCCTCTTGAATCACTATATCTATTAAAAAAACCGCATCAAAATCCGTTGCGTAGTTTTAAAGATTTAAGCATACATAGGGATATAGGGACAGAAAAAGCGACTTTGTTTTATACTATGTACCTAGTGATATGTATGTATTGACAAAAAAAAAATTATTTAAGTAGTATATCAGTCGTTTAGTACCCTTAACACAAGCAAATATAATTGCTTAATTTGGGACTAGATGGCGCTGTTTGAATGTGGTAGAATATTATATATATTAATATTTCCCTGACCTCTCTGGAAAGTGATTGCCTAATACGCAAATAAAGGCTCGATCCCGATTTGGAAATTCGATGTTCTCGTGCTAATAATAGCCGTCTCTCTGGCACTGTAAAGAGAATCAATTGATTTTCTCTATAAATAAACCATTAAAAGCGTAATTTCGATAATACCTGTCTGCGAAGGTTATTTAAGTACTAGAAGCCGCGCGTGGCTTCGCTCCCGTCGCTTTTGTTTGGCCACTGCTCAGCTCCTATTGGCCGTAGCGTGATGTTATATAGCCTATAACCTTCCTCGATAAATGTGCTATCTGACACTAAAAGAATTTTCCAAATCAGATCAGTAGTTCCTGAGATCCTAGCGTTCAAACAACTCTTTATAATATTAGTATAACAATAGATGTCTGCTTGTAAATTTAAAATCAGCACTGATAAAAATTTTGGTTAAAAATTGAGTTGGGTTAGTGACAATCACACCATTGTCACCTGACCACAACGATGTAATAATACCCCAGGAGACTTAAACATTTAAATCACGAACCCAGTACCCATACACGGAATCGATAGGTTACACAAATACCCATGGGAATTGAATCCACATCACTCGATGCGACAGTGCAAGCAAGTTTTGTTTTAGGTTAGCAATAACTACATTGTAATATAAAACCAAATTGTAAATCACAAAAGATTGTAACCATGTTTCGTTGAACGCTACGATCTCCGTCCGTCCGATTTGAAAAATTATTTTAGTGTTGGATAGCCCATTTCTCGAGGAAGGTTTTAAGATATATAACATCACACTACGGCCAATAGGAGCAGAGTAGTAGCCAAAAAACTATGTCGTGAGCGCAACCTTGTGCGACTTCAAAATTGCTCTTACTTGCCAAAGACACGGTGAAATTTCTTGGCATATACAAGGGCCCTAAGTATGCATAGAATGATTCTCTTCGAAATTAAGCTTTAAGGAAAATCCTGTAGGTATTTTCTTGCAATCGCATTAAATATATTGACTGGCACACAATGTGTAATGAATCATTTTCGACGTATTAAACCTGTTTAGTAAGTAGGTATTACTGTTAAAATGACTAATGAATAGAAGTACGAAGTTTTAATACATAATTTATTACACCAATATTAAATTTTATGAAGATAATAATAATAATATTCTACCACATTCACACAGCGCCATCTAGTCCCAAAGTAAGCAATTATATTTGCTTGTGTTATGGGTAGGTACTAAACAACTGATATACTAATTAAATACATTTTTTTTTGTAAATACATACATATTATAAATAAATTACACCCAGACACAGAACAAACCTTTACGCTCATCACACAAAGATTTGTCCTGGGTGGGGATCGAACCCACGACCTCTGGCTTAGCAGTCAGGGTCACTAACCGCTAGACCAACAGGCCAGTCAACAGATATTTGCATGTTGAATTCGTTTTGACTGCAACATCATCTTTTCAAACCACAAATGTCCCAAAGCTGAGCACGGGTCTCCTCCAAAGAATGTGGAAAGAATTTAGCCTACTTTACCACGCTGGCCAGCCGGGTTGGTATAGGGTTTGTTTCGGATTTTCCTTTTCTTGCAGAGCTCTTGTCTGCATAACGATACCCAGGGGTTGAGATGGGGTAGGGACATTATGTTTTCTTAATCCGTTGCTACACGGATACTACGGCTATATGGCTGCAACTTAATAAACATTTATCTACAATTAGCTGTCATCCGGAGCTTGGCTTCCGTGGATCATTGTTTGGCTACTACTTAGCTCTTATTAGTCGAAGCGTGATGTTATTTAGCCTAAGGCCGATATACTGGATATCTAACATAAAAGATTTTATTTGAAATTCGAAACAGTAGTTTTTGAGATTACCGCGTTCAGCCAAACAACAAAACTTTATATACCTACTTAGTGTTATAATTAGATATTATAAAGAAAAAAGATTTGTCTTTTTGTATGTAAAGAATAAACTTAAAAACTACTGGACCGATTTCAAAAATTATTTTGCCGTTGGAAAGCTACATTATCACTGAATAACATAGGCTATATAATACCACGCTACGGCTAATAGGAGCTGAGCAGTGGTCAAATAAATATTGTATTGTATTATTTATTCGTATTAACAATATACATTGTGTCTGAATTTGAAAATTATATAAAAAACAAAATAAAATATATTCCAAAAGAGTAAAAAAATTAATAAATTATAAAACAATTAAATAGCATTAAGAAAAATAAATATAAAATGGCTAATGTCAAAAATCTATAACTTCATTAATACATTTCATTAAAGTAAAAAGTAAAATTATATTTTAATTCAATTAAAAAATAAATAAAATAAAAATTAATTATTAAAAAAATAAAATTACAGCCCTGACATTTGCCTTAACATTCATGCTCAACTGCTAAATCTTCTATAGAATAAAGACATTTGTCCAACAGGAAGGCTTTTAGTTGCAGTTTGAACATGTTTTGCTTATAAACAACATCTTTTAAATATGCTGGTAATTTGTTAAATAATTCTACCGCTGTATATCTGATACAATGCTTAGTAATTTCTCTAAATAACGATGGGAGCGAAGCCCTGCGCGACTTCTAGTAATATTATATACCTAATATTATTTATATCATAGCTGCAGATACGCCAGAACCTACCTAAATGTTTTGAGTCAGGGTCTAAAATTGTGTCAGTAGGTTGATGTTTTGTAGTCTTCCATTAATGGCTTATTAATGCAGATCATCGGTTTTTTGAGATGTGTTACTACTACAACTCAATTAGTGTAAAATGTTAAACCGATTAGGATGTATCGTTGACTGATAGGCCAAATCCTGGAATAACACAGGATACTCTGATATCGACGATGCAATTGGCGGAAGAACAAATTTTATACTCGTATAAATTTTTAGCTATATTAGTAGGTATGCGTAGAAATGGTGATATTAAGTCACAGAGTTCGAATTCTTTTTAGTACTTATTAAATTAGTTTGTTTTAAAATGTCCTAATAAAATATTTATTATCAACAGACAAACAGATCGTCCCACAATAACCTGAGTTTAGGTCAAAACATCTTTGTTTTTAAGAGCGTATTTACAAACAGTGGCAACGTTGCAATTTGGTGTCATAATATATTACGTGGTATTAAATTTTTAATTTTTTAATCGGAGTTATATTTTAAAAATATGTTTGTTTTTTTTTTTACATTTTTTAGAATTACGTGAAAGAGTATTATAAAGTAAGTATCATTATATGCATAGAACTGTACAACGGAAACTAATCGAAAACACAATGATTTCTTATCTTTTACACACTTTTCACCTAATTCTAAAAAGTGTAGCAAACATATTTTTACCCGACTGTCAGGACGGGTATTGTTTTACGCGCGTATCTTGTATGTTTGTAAATTTCTTTATTCCCACGAATCTTCCAAACGGCTGGATAGATTTTGACAATTAGGGTATCGTTAGATTCGTCCAGGAAACCCAAGTGTCCTTAGATAGGTTTTAAGAATAAAAAGACTTAAACGGCGGGCTTTTGACGCCTAATTGTAAGAAGTCCAATTTTTTTTTTAACCAAACCTGTCGAGTTGTATATCAAAATAAAGACAATCAAAAAGAGATTACATATATTCAAAAAGAGATTATACATAATTGAATGGTTCCAAATTGTAAGTAGTTCTATTTTTTTTTTAACCAAACCTATTGAGTATAGTATCAAAATAAAGGGAATCAAATGGAGATTACAAACATATACATATGTTATGTATTTAAATTTGATTAGGTATAATAATATTACAATAATTTTACGGTCTTTTAAGTGCGTTGCTCTCTGTTGATTTTTAGCAGTCGGGTGATTAATTTTTTTAAATTATATTTACTTGTTAATATAATATATCTAATAGATCCGATAAAATAATAATAATTGAAAACCACGAAATATGATACTAGATTGCGACATTGCTCCTCTGTTTGTACATATGCTCTTTACTTATTGAAAACACAATCACAGAGATTGGCACCTGAAATGGTTTTAAAACAATTTGTTAACTTCATAGGTGATCGGTGTTCATAAATCTAGACACGGCAGCCAAAAAGACTTAAAGTCACTCCATAAACTTACTGCCTACTAGAAGTCGCGCTTGGCTTCCCTCCCGTCGTTCTTTATTTGTCCATTGCTCAGCTCCTATTAGCCGTAGCGTGAATTTTAGCCTATAACCTTCCTCGATAAATGGGCTATCCAACAAAGAATTTACAAATTGGACCAGTAGTTCTTGAGATCCTAGCAAACAAACAAACAAACAAATTCTTCAGCTTTACAATAACTGTAGTATCATAACTGTCCCATGTTTGAAGATTGCAGAAGATAAATGTTTTTTTACCCGACTGCCAAGGAAATACTACTAGTTTTAAGAATTTGTTTATTTTAACACAAGATGACAATGAGAAGCAAATATTTCTTGTTAAGCCAAAATATTATAACAAATAAAATTTTACATTGTATCTCATTGCGTTGCAAACAAAAATAGCGCTTACAACACTTCTTGATCGTTTGAACCAGTACGCTAATAGAAGAACAGTAATTATTATCAATAGCTGGTACACACGTTAAGTCTTCCATCGACAATGCATAATTCCCGTACACTGTGGAACAGTGAGTCACCGGCTAATAGATATGACCTTCCTCTCCGCTAGCTAAGGGGCCGGTGCAGCGGTCGAGAAACTCACGGACGATTCGCTGCATGAATATGGTAATATACCAGGCTATTTTTTTTCTTGGTCGACGAAATTGTTCAACTAAAGTGTGTTTTGGGTCTTAAATCGTTACATTTTACTGTAAATGTACAATTGTCCGTGTAGTGACGGATTAAGAATACATAATTTTACCATCCTATTTCAACCTGTGAGTGTCTTAAAAGGACTAAGGGCGACTAAGGGTCTAACTAACCTTAACAGCGAGAAAAAGAAAATTTGAAACAAAACCCTATACCAACTCGTCCGGCCAGCATGGTATAGTAGGCTAAATTCCCTCCACAATCTTAAGAGGAGACCCGTGCCCAGCAGTGGGACGTTAATGGGTGGGATGATGATGATGTGCTAAAAATATTTGATGTTAAATGCAGCTGTCTAAATTTTGCTTTCTGTTGGGAAAAGTGTTTACGGAGATTCGTCTTGTTGTGATAATATTTATAAAGTTGAAAATTGCAGTGGCTTCATGTTATGCTTTTTGTTTTTAAACGACTTCAAAAAAGGAGGAGGTTATATGTTCGACTGTATGTATTTTTTTTTTTTTTTATGTATGTTCAACGATTACTCGGAGATGCCTGAACCGATTTAAAAAATTCTTTTTTTGTTTGAAAGGGTATACTTCCGAATTGGTCCCCTATTCATCACGTCAAGTTCTGATGATGGAATCTCAGGGAAATCGAAGGCAACCCTCAAATTTTATAGGCACATGTTACGTGTTTCATATATTTTTGAAAGTTATTCAAGTATTTACGTCTGATAGTCAATATCTCATGTTGATGAGCTGGTGATGGAAGGTATAACTCCTTAACTGTTAGGAGTTGGAGGATAATTCTTTCGACATTATAGGTTCTTATAAACCAATAGTTGTATTCTTGTAGGTTATTTAGGTGAGCTGATACTGGAAGGTATAACTCCTTAACTATTAGGAGTTGGAGGATAATTCTTTCAATATTATAGGTACTTATAAACCTATAGTTGTATTCTTGTAGGTTATTCAGGTGAGCTGTCAGTGGAAGGTATAACTCCTTGACTCTTAGGAGTTGGAGGATAATTCTTTCGACATTATAGATACTTATAAACCTATAGTTGTATTCTTGTAGGTTATTCAGGTGAGCTGTCACTGGAAGGTATAACTCCTTAACTTTTAGGAGTTGGAGGATAATTCTTTCAACATTATAGGTACTTATAAACCTATAGTTGTATTCTTGTAGGTTATTTAGGTGAGCTGTCACTGGAAGGGAAACTTCTTAATGTTTAGGAGTAAGAAGATGATTTCTTTAAATATCACATCCATGTATAAACCTTAAGTTGTGTTATTTCAAGTGTCTGAGGTGAGAGCTCTTGATGGAAGATAAAGTTGTATAATTCAAAGGAATTCTTAGATGATATTTTAAGTTTTCGATATAGTATCTAACCTGTATTGTATACCTATACTTGTTACCTGTCGCATTTTATAGGAGAGAAGAAAGACATAAAAAGCTGAGAGTTTTGAGATTCCTCTATTCTACAATCAGGTTGTGTTATTAGAATATTTAAAAAGACGTTCCCTTCTATCGAAGATTCTTTATTTCGGTTTTTCGTCTTAGTTTGCCAGCCAGTATTATTAAATCTGCTAGATAAAAAGTACACTAAAAATGGAAAAATAAACTATTTTTAACAAAAAAATATTAAAACGACTTCAAATCAGCACTAAAAAGAGAAAAATAAACTGAATTAGATATTTAATTCCAAGCTAAAAAATACCTACCTACCTGTTTAAAGTATAATACCCTATTACTAATCTGTTTGAAGTCGGTGCCAGCCTAATGAGGTTGTATCACTCAGTTTGAGCCGTCCACTAGGTACGATCACACGCAAGTGCGAGGTGGTGTGAAGTAGCGAGCGGTAACAGATGTATGTACTAAGTAGTACGTAGCTTAACAAACTCTTTAGGCTTGGCACCGACTTCAAACAGATTAGTAATAGGGTATTATACTTTAAACAGGTAGGTAGGTATTTTTTAGCTTGGAATTAAATATCTAATTCAGTTTATTTTTCTCTTTTTAGTGCTGATTTGAAGTCGTTTTAATATTTTTTTGTTAAAAACAGTTTATTGTTTGTTGTGTTTGAAAATTCATAGTTTTTATAACTTGGCAAAAATGGCTATAAACCGAACAATTTTTTTTAGTAAGTGGCAACATTGTTAAAATTTCCATATAAAAATAAATGATTATACTCAATTCATTTTGTTTTCGAGATTCTATTCATCAATTCGACCCATAAACGACCCACTGCTGGGCACGGGTCTCCTCCAAAGAATATGGAGGGAATTTGCCTACTATATCACACTGGCCGGACAGCCGATGTTTTGAAGAATATGAAGGGAAAACAGGAAACTGTACTTTCGGATATCAACAATGTCTACCAAAGAACCGCATTAATGAATAATTCAACTCATCTTTTACGTTCAAAAACAAGTTGGATCTGTCCCCTCATTGTTCACGGGGGGGGACAGATCAAACTTTATACACTACTAAAAAGTAGTTGTGTAAATATTTACGAACACACAGCGACACTTACAGTGATACTTATCACTGTGTTAAAGGTGTGTAAGTGCCAATTTACACCATGTAATTTTCGCAAGGTAATTGTCAATTATCACGCCTATTTTTCTTGGCGCAATAGGCGACAATGACTTCTTCAGAATGGTCTATGAAATCTTTAAAGGTTCATATTGCGTTTTAGATAGCATTATATTAAACTGCTATTTATCCAAATGAGTCTATAAATTAAACTACTTGATAAAATAATCAATATGGCAAAATACATAGGTGTGTTGCCAATGTTAAAATGGATTCTCCATTTGAACGTGGGCGTTGCGTAGTGATTGCTTTTTAAACCTTTTCAACCATTGTTATTCTACTGAAATTGAATTATGTGCCGTTGAACTGTATCTGGAAACTCGTTAATTAACGTGAAATGATATTTTTCCCTTTTTTAATGGAAAGTCTGGTTTGGAATTTGGAATATCTTAATGTCTGGATTGAAATTTCGGTTATTACTTTGACAGGCATGTCGTTTGTCTGGGAATTTTCCTCATGAGAATATTAGTCTTTGGATTGAACAGCATGAAGTAGTCTAGCCAAAATAGATTGTTTTTGATCTTATATTATCGATTGGGGTTGTGAAGCGGGAGCTTTTCTGTAATCTGGTTATAAGTATATTTGTAACGTGTGGTTTGCAACGATTCGTGCTTGAATCGACAGTGTTGTTGCCGTTTTTGAAATTATGCAACCCTTATAGTATCTTCATGTCCGTCCGTCCGTATGTCACAGACATTTTACTCAAAAACTACTCGATATATATTTATGAAATTTGGAGAATACCTAGGTGTCTTGTATGGGCCGCTACTTAGCTTGGTAGTTGAATAATAAAAATTAAAAATAAATAAATTTAAAAGGCTCTCTATACATGTAACTGTAGCTGAATTTTTTTTCAGCAAACATTACAAATGGATAGAAAGATACTTTTGCTGCGGAAACTTACATTGAGCATGCTTCGACATGTTCTTAACCGATTTTTTTTTCAATGTATACCTTGAACTCAAGCGTTTATAATCATCGGCTTAGCAGCCTCTATATTATGTATGCATATTTGGTGGTCATCGTTATGTCAATCACGCATCGCCCTTACGTGTGTGACGGCCTTTCCTGTAAGACCTCTTTTCATTGTTACTGACCATTAATTATAATAAATTATAAGTTTGATTTTATCATCATTCTATAGTCTGTCTCGACTAGCTGTGCAGTAGAATATAGTGGAACTAAAAGTTGTCCTAAAGTATATTATTATTATTTATAATAACATTTATGTACCCATTTATAATATTAGTAAGAATGATTATCTTCTTTCTTCTTTTAAAAAGACAACGGCCGCACTAGGGAACAAGCCCTGTGTCGCGGGGAGCTTTACAAACATGAAACTAACGGACACAAAGTACACCCAGACTAGAAACAAATATCTATGAATCACACAAATATTTGTCTCGTGTGGGAATCGAACCCACGTCACCCAGCACGGCGATGTAGTGGGGAGGCGACCACCTTAACCACTGCGCCACGGTGACAGTCAATGATGCGAAATATTTGTCTGGTCTTTCGACACCCATTCGTCTTTAAATTCATAAACGTATGTATGTTCGTAAGAATTCTCTCAATTATCTTCTAGTGTTAATGAACTTTTATAAATACACAATGTTTTTGGCTAGAATAGGACATTGACAATATTTTTTCCGCAAAAAAAAATTCTTTTCCGTTTTCACTTTTCCGCACCTATTTCACAAGTCCAAACGTTGAACATCGTTATTTAAAGTAGTGTTTAAGTAGGAGCAGATGTTGACCCAGCTCCGCCGAGTATCATTAAGTTCTTAGAATTGTCTGCTCACGGAAATATTCAACTTTAAAATAGTTGTTAATAAATTCCTGTGCTATTTCTGTCGAACTCTAAGCTCTTACGAAGAAGGATTAAAACTTCGTATATAGGAATGATGTTCTTTTTCTCTTGTGGTTTTTATTTTACCATAGAATGAAATACATCAGTCCGGTGTCTGCAAATGTGTCTGGATAAGGTGTATGGTCCAAAAATATCAATGTTAAGAATTATCTTTAGTTGTTTACCCAAATGATTTCTAGCGACTTTCATTTGACTTTCATCTAGCAGATAGCTTTTGTGCAAATACTTCACACTTGTCTGATCTGATCAATTAAGCGAGAAATCTATTTAAATGTTGTAGTTAAAGCAAACTATTTAGTAATCTGTGGTTAAGGTGGATATTTCGATACGCCCCCTCCATATATTTTATTGGTGTTATTGTCTCTGAACATCGACACTTTTCTACGTCATCATCATTTCCGCCCATAAACGTCCCACTGCTGGGCACGGGTCTCCTACAAACTAAAGGTTTTGAAGGGAATTTGGCCTACTATACCACCGACCACGCTGGCCAGACGGGTTGATATAGTTTTGTTTCGAATTTTCTTTTTCTCGCAGTGCTCTTGTCTGCTTAAAGTTCCCTTAGTCGCCTTTTACGACACCCACGCGGCCACGGGTTGAAATGGGGTAGTGACAATATGTATTCTAAATCCGTCACTACACAGGCAATACATAGATCCGCGAATTATGTATGGAGGAGGCATATCGGAACGTGCACCTTAATAGCAATGCACTTGCCCACTATTGGACCTAATTTAGCTGGTGAAATCTGGCTCAGATTCATCTCTGTTAACCCCTTCGGGAATAAAAGGCGTGTTTGTTTTAAATCGAATTCCACGCGGGTGAAAAAAAAAATACGAACGCGCAGTATTTCTAGGTATATATGTTTGTTTGAACGTGCTAATCTCGGAAACTACTGAACCAAATTGAAAAATTCTGGATGGATAGCCCATTTATTGAGGAAGGCTATAGGCTATATAACATCACGCTACGACCAATAGGAACTGAGTAGTGGCCAAACAAAGATCCAAGGGAGCGAAACCCCCTGGCAACACCTAGTTTTGGTAATTCGACCGTAGCTGTTAACAAGGTCGGAACTACAAAAACACTACTTTTCAGTACGGCCAGTTAAAGTTTTGAACTTATATATAAGCTCCTATAAAATCCGACTTTGTTAATCTAAAAAAACTGTGTTAGCGATTATTTTGATACACGAAACTTTGTGAGGTCATAGTTATAGATATTTTTAGACCTTAGATGCAATAATACGAAAATCGCCAAAATGTAGTTCCGACTTTGTTAATAGCTACGGTCGGTATATACTTATGTATACTACGAGGAGGTAATGTAGGTATTACGAGTCGGAATTATTTCTCAGTACGGGAGATAAGGACTTAAAATACTGGTTTTCTGTGGGAAGGAGATGACACGTCTACGACAAAATGTCATTGTGCCCAATCTCAAAAGTTGTGTTTACTTTTGAATTACGTAAATTGTTCTCCACGACGACATTGTGGATTTTTAGAGCGGCAAACTCGCATTTTGTACGTCGTTTTCGACTTCCAAGCGTTACTTGGCCTTCTTTTCGGCACCCCAAAACTTTTCTTATCTCAAACTCTAATTAAGGTTCGTATCGTAGATAGTATCGCTGTTTTTCTTGTAGATATTGTTAGTATTATACAGGTATGGCAAAAATACTTAGTTAAAGTAACTATAGCTTATCTACTTTTATTTATACGATAAATAAAATTATAACTTCAAGAATATAAATTAATTCTGTCTGAAAATCTGGAAGAGATCGCTATTAGTGATAAGACCGCCCATTGTACTAACTTATTATCTTTTATTTCCACTAAGTATGTATACCTACTGTTTTTATAAATTTTTTATGGTGTGTACAATAAAGAATATTATTATTATTATTATTAATTAGTGCATCAAGACACAAACGATATCCATCTTTTTTTTCTTAAATAGACAACGCCCGCATTAGGTAATAGATACCTAGTCCGGTGTCGTGGGGGACTTTATATCCGTATAATTAAACGGATGCCAAGTAGACCCAGAACACCTATTTGTGAGTACTGAAAATATTTACCCTAAACAACTCGTTCCTCCTTCGAACGGATAGATTTTCATACATAATGTCATTTAAATTTCTCTCGTTCTCAGTGGATTTTCCAAAGATATATTCAATAATACAGTCGTTAGGAATTACGAATACAAAAAAAAGAGTTAGTCATGTAGGTGCAACCGTTCTGAAGTGATGCGCTTTTATGCTTTTTTCATTTGCAATTGATTTTTATGTATCAGATAAGTATCGAACCTACACGCCCATGTTCCACAGTCGCATGCTATGACCAAGGCACCATGGAATCTACTATCTATTCTATTCAGTCGAAACACTAGGTTCATGGGGTCCGAGTGCTCTCCGCGTTTATAATGAACTAGCGACGCGGTTAATCGACACTTCACGTGACGGGCTGGTTTTTATCTCGCACAGAGAATCAGCTATCTGCTAGCCTTCTGGGCACTTTCCCTTGTGACAGTGATGCCAACGAATACTTTGACGCCTAGGCCATATTACCTTTTGTGTTATTATTTATTTATAATATTGTAAATAGTATTTATAACATATTTGCTCGTAAAGGGTCTCTTATTTCACCAATTTCAGTGTTGTAATGTATCTCATTACGCACTATTGCGGTAATGTTAAGTAAATTGCACGGCTTCTCATGCTCACATACTAATAATCAAGGGGCTTCGTCTAAAACGAACGATACTTTTTTTAAATCTTATCAAAGAGTTTTTATGTCAGAAAAGTGGTCAACATTTTATGAATAAAATTAACTTTGGGAGATAAAATAATTATGATATAATTATATAAAATAAACATTTAATTCTTTAATTTAATTAATTTAGACCATAAATTACAACCATTTATCTGTACTAAAACACAAAAATATTAATTTACTTTATTAGTAATACTGGCTGTTTTTGTGTTTTTGCCTTAAAAAAAAAGCGCTGATGCGCGCGCATCGATAATTTGTGACAAGTAAAAATTATTCCGCGCGCTATTTCTTTTCGCTGTATTTGTTTTTTTCTAAGAAAGTCAGAATTTTATTTATTTCCTCGCAAATATGTTATAAAACGTCGTATGACATTCGTGCGCTTTGATAATTACAGCCTCTGCTTTCTTGTAGCCCTCGCCTGCGGCTCGGGCTAGCAATATCGCCTCGGCTGTAATTATCAACTTACCGCACTTATATCATAATGTACTATTGTAGATATGTAAGTAGATAGTTTTTATTTAGTTTTAAAATATGTTATTCTATTCAGTTAAACATTAAACAATCTCTGTAATAGAAACGGAAGCAACACAATACTACAACTTCTACAATGCGGTAAATTGGACTGTTTAGTCTGCCGGTGTTAGCCAATAACAAACACTTTTCTTTTCTACAGAATGGTTGATACGATGTAGTGAAACAGTATTTTGTTCTAAATAAAGTGAAACAATGGGCAATGTGCAGTCGTGCAGTCAATCACGGTTCATTGGTAAACATAAACCTCTTCCAAGGGTGCCAAAAAGTTCGCTTCACGGCTGTTAGCGAACGCATTGATTTAAAATTGACACAGTTCCAAGCTTGCTACTTTACGCTCAAGTTTACGTTCAATTTTATTAGGTTTGACTAATAAAACAGTCAAATCCGTGTAGTGACGGATTAAGAATACATAATGTCACTACCCCATCTCAGCCCGTGGGTGTCGTACAAGGCGACTAAGAGAGTAACCTTATGCAGATAAGAGCACTGCGAGAAAAGGAAAATTCGAAACAAACCCTATACCAACCCGTCTGGCCAGCGTGGTATAGTAGGCTAAATTCCCTCCACATTCTTTGGAGGAGGTACCCATGCCCAGCAGTGGGACAGTTATGGGTTGAAATGATTAGAACAGTGGTTTGTAGAGATCGCAGAATAACATTTTCGTACATATTCAGCAGTCCGAAATATAGTTATTCGTTTAGATTACTTTAGATCATATATGACACTAGAAGTCGCGCAGGGCTTCACTCCCGTCGTTCTTTATTTGAACACTGCCCAGCTCCTATTGGCGGTAGCGTGGTGTTATATAGCCTATGTTACTCAGTGATAATGTAGCTTTAAAACCGTCTCCACTGTCAGCGAAACTATCGATCGAACGAATTATCTTTACCCAAATGACTTTTAGCGACTTTCATTTCACTTTCATCTAGAAATTTTATGAGCTTTTGTGCATGGTACTTCACTAGTCTGATCTGATCAATTAAGCGAGAAATCTATTTAAATGTTGTATGATGATCCGATCGCCGACTCCATAGATTTGTGACTCCATAGACTGTCGCTATTAGAAGGTTATAGCGATGGTGGCTGAATGGATAAGGGACCGGCGTGCAAATCACGCGGTCCGAGTTCGATCCCGACCGGCAGTACCAATGTAGATTTCACTTTGTGGAATTTATATGTACTAGTCAAGTGATTTACCATCTGCTAACGGTGAAGGAAAACATCGTGAGGAAACCCATGTGGGTTTCCTCACGATAGGGTATGTACCCTAGAAGAAATTCTATGATTATGTCTGATCCACCAACCCGTATTAGGCCAGCTTGAGTCGAATATGGCCTAAAAACCCTCTCAGCTCTCTAGATAGAGGAGAGGTGACCTGAACCCGACAGTGGGACTTAATGGGTTGCTGATGAGTAGTGGTATCTAGAGTTCATTAAGGAGGGTAGGGATTTAAAGGGTTGGCAACGCGCATGTGATGCCCCTGGTGTTGCAGGCGCCCATAGGCTACGGTAACCCCTTACCATCAGGCAGGCCGTACTGTTTGCCGCCGTCGTGGTATAAAAAAAAAGAAACTGTCGAACAAATCGTTTACCCGCTCATTGAGTTTCGTAACCAATCATTATGTATTTTCTCTCGCGATTTATAGTCAGAACATGCCGATTCATGTGTTAATGTATTGATTTATTATCTAGAAAATTGCAAATTATCTTGTTGAGTGTATATTTCATATTTATGCTGTATACGGTTAATTGATACAAAAAAAAACTTATAACTGCTTGTATAATGTCGTTGATAGAAATGAGAGTTTTTTACTAACTTTTGCTCGAGGCATTGTTCCCGCCGTTATTAGTTTGGCTCAGCTCCTATTTGCCATAGCGTGATATTATATAGCCTATAGCCTTCCTCGATAAATGGGCTAACCAACACTAAAATATTTTTTTTATTCGGACCAGTATTTACCGAGATTAGAGCGTCCAACCAAACAAAGAAACTCTTCATCTTTATCTTCATCATCATCATCATATCAGCCCAATGACGTCCACTGTTGAACATAGGCCTCACCTAATTTCCGCCACAGCGAGCGATTTTGTGCCGCCCGCATCCACACATTGGTTGAAGACAACTTCAACCAATCGTCTTCAACCAATGTGTGTTGCCAGTGATGACTTATGGTACTGAGACATGGCCGTTAACGATGGGGCTCATTAGAAAGCTCACTGTCGCTCAGCCAGCCATGGAAAGAGCTATGCTCGGAGTTTCCCTGCGTGATCGAATCAGAAATGAGGAGATCCGCAGGAGAACTAAAGTTGCCGACATAGCACACCGAATCGCATCGCTGAAGTGGCAGTGGGCAGGCCACATAGCCCGCAGAACTGATGGCCGATGGGGCAAAAAAGTTCTCGAGTGGCGGCCATCTTTATAATAGTACTAAAAGACGTCCGGGGCTTCGCTCCCATCGTTCTCTATTTGGAGACTGCTCAGCTCCTATTGGCCGTAGCGTGATGTTATATAGCCGATAGCCTTCCTCGATAAATGGGTTAACCAACACTAAAATATTTTTTCTATTCGGACCAGTACTTACCGAGATTAGCGCAAGTATAAATCGTACTGATATATTTCGTGTTCAAATATAAAGTCCAAAGTTCCCCGCGTTCCCGAGGGATCATCATCATCATCAGCAACCCATTAAGTCCCACTGCTGGGCTCGGGTCTCCTCTCCTCTAACTAGAGAGCTGAGAGGATTTAGGCCATAATCCACACACGCTGGCCTAGTGCGGGTAATCCCGAGGGATAATATCGTGAAAACCATCCAGTGTATTGTACGTAGTTACCCTTGTGTACAAACACTACAAAAAGTCATTTTCATACAACGCTAAAAACTCCCGACCCCGACACTGAGGTCACTATAGTCTCCTGTTGAAAGACTGCGATTACAGAATAGGCTCGTTTACACGGTGCTAGTTTCATGCTTGCTTTGTCTTATATGCTGGGAAAGACAAAGAAGGCATGAAACTTGCCTTGTAAAACTTGCACAGCCTAGATAGAGCTTATGATTGTTTTTAATGCTAGGTGAAAAAAGATCCTTCTATATACCGAAAATTGGTGATATATTATGCAATAGGCAGTGTATAAATTAATAATAATTCTACAAATAAAAAATAAACTATAACCCGATCACGTAAAAAAGGGGTCTAAAAAGGACTAAACGGGAAATTTTTTTTTATTTTTTATTTTTTTATTTTTTTTTTAAGACAACGTCCGCACTAGGGAACAAGCCCTGTGTCGCGGGGAGCTTTACAAACATGAAACTAACGGACACAAAGTACACCCAGACTAGAAACAAATATCTATGAATCACACAAATATTTGTCTCGTGTGGGAATCGAACCCACGTCACCCAACACGGCGATGTAGTGGCGAGGCGACCACTTTAACCACTGCGCCACGGTGACAGTCAATTCAGATAGAAATCCAGAAAATGTAATAAAATGGTCAAGGTTGAGCGGTGGTCGCAAATTCTGTATACCTACTATGATAATGTGGGTGCACACTTCCATTAAACAGGTATGGTATGTTTACAGAACGACCACGGCTCAACCTTGACCCTTTTTTGTACTTATGCATTTATGGATTTTTTATTATCTGATTTATTTTTTTGTTTCGTCCTTTTTAGCCCCCTTTTTTACCTTATAGTAGCTTTAAAACTTAATTTTTTTGGAGTAATGATATACAAACTGACTTTCGGACATGACGAAACTATAAAGGTTCCGCTTTTACCATTTTGGCTACGGAACCCTAAAAAACGGGTAGTCTGTAGATAAAATACGAGAAAATGACTTAATATATCTTGGCGAAGCGATTTCTTTAACCGCTATCAAGACGTGGAGTCGAATTCAGTTTAATGATCTTATACTGTATAGCGGTTCTGCGTTCTTTGTCAAATTTAATTATGATTGCTTTAGCGGTTTAGTCATGATGAGCTCACAAACGGGCACACGTTTTCGCTTGTAATATTAGTGTATTTTGACAATAACATTAAATAAATAAAAAAATATTAAAATGCTAGAGTTTGTTTGTTTGTTAGAATGCTAGGATCTCAGGAACTACTGATCCGATTTGAAAAATTATTTTAGTGTCAGATAGCACATTTATCGTGGAAGGTTATAGGCTCTATAACATAACGCTACGGCCAATGGAAGCCGAGCAGTGGCCAAATAAAAGTGACGGAAGCCAAGCCCCGCGCGACTTATAGTAATAATATAAAGCTAAAGATTTTGTTTAATTGGTTGAACCTGATAATCTCAAGAACTACTAGTCCTATATGAAAAATCCTTTTAGTGGTGAATAGCTCATTTATAGAACAAGGCTATAGGCTATATACCTAATACCCGTCCACGTATAATGTAACGATCGCCATAGTTTTAGGGTGACCTCTATGGACGTGATTTTTCCAAAAGCAAGAAACACGTTTTTGTTTAATGGTTTTTCGGGGCAATTGTATAAAAAGTGTTAAGTCAGTTTAATACCTTGGTACCTAATAAATAATATCCTCCAAATTTCAGGTTTAGGCTGTGCGTTGTCTGTTAGAAACTAGACGAAAGTAGCACAGCGTATAAAATAACGTTATACCTTTGTGTTATAAATCGTTACGTTACATGCTGTAAATAGCGTGAAGTTATAATCGCATAGTCTAATAACCGCGTAAAAAACTGTGTTATTATTATACAATGGGACATTGACCTCTTTACCCATACACCTATTGTATAAACTTTATTGTCGCTCATAATTGTTATTTTCATTCATTTTTCCATTGCATTTTGTGTTCTATACAAAAACATACCATATCAAAAACCTCGTAAAGTTTAAATTGGAATGAATAGTATTATCAGATCAGCTAGCAAATTGTGTAAAGAAATAAAGGTTTTATGTACCAGTTAGTTAAGTTTAAATTTCAATGGAAAGTTGATCTTTGTTCGTAGCAGTTAACGTTTGCTGAATGATGTTTGCCTTTGTAATTAAGGATGGGGTCTCTTTGCAAACGATTGACTTTTAGATAATTGTTATTGATTAGGGTCTGCAGTTGCCATGTGGCGGTATAATTTAATAAGTATAATATCTCTTTCCTCTATAATAGGGTCTGCTATTTCCCAAACGGAATTATTAAGTATTTATTTTTAGACGAAGCTTACATTTGATGCAGTTGCTATTCATGGCTGGAGAGTTGTATCTCAGTCTGATGTATCTATTTTCTACTCAAAACCATAGTTCTTCATTCCACCATCCATAAAAATAAGTTCATTGTTATTCATATACAGAAAACGTTGAAGACTCGGGACTTGAAGTCATCCTAAACCATGTTCGGCATCGGTTCATACATACATACATATAGATCACGCCTCTTTCCCAAAAGAGGGGTAGGCTGAATAAGCAGAGTCTATTTCCTTCCACTTGCTAAGATTCTGACATATATCTTTGGCTTCTTCAACATTCATCAGTCTTTTCATGCATTCTCGCCGGTTGAGGATACTCAGGATACAGATCCTATAAAGCGTTCTGGCGTGATTGAATTACAAACTTATCCATCCAATCGTTTTTATAATTAGCAGGAATTGTCAACTAAGTTGCGTATAGGTTATCAAACAATATCTACCATTGGTTAAACAGGGTCTATGTGTAAGCTTTTTATCTACCTTATGGCATCAATCAATCTACCACCGACAGTACTCAGTTTAAAGATCAAGTGAAGGCGATTCAATAAATTATATTAGAATGGGATCATTGTCTCTCGCAGGATGCGGGACTATCGGACACGTCAGCTACTAAATAGAGCTTCGTTTCAGAACACTATGTGATTATACACACATAGAAGGCGTACTATAACTATAATAGATAAGTTACATTGTTGCGCTACTCTTGTGGGAGTTATGAAATATACATTGTATAAAGATATAGATAAATGATTCGATAGCGCAGTAGTTTTTAAACACTTTCACATACACGACCATTCAAAAAAATTCCTTCGGGGAAGCTTGTAATTGGTTGTAAGGCAACTGTAAATATATTTGTATCATAATTCATATCGTAAGATCCTGATATAAATAATATCATTATTAGTCAAATTTCAAATATTGATATTAAATCCAAATATAGAACAGTGAAGTGTGGAGTACCTCAAGGAAGCGTTCTTGGACCTTTACTAGGTTACAAGGTAACACTTATGAAAGTCACAAGATAAGAATGTAACAGGTTATCCGAAATGTAGTGTCAGCAAATTTGCCTACGACCAGTTCGCTGACGGGGTGGAGCTATGAGAGGAACTGGCAAGAAACTCACGCCACTCTTTTAAAAAAAAATGATAGTTACAATCTTTTGTAATTTACAATTTGGGTAGAGTGTAAAGTGCAGAGCACTACACCGTTAGATTAACGAGTTATAATGAATGTTTACAAACTAAATAATAAACAGAAAGTAAAAAGTAAGGCTCTGTGGTTGCATCACTTTACACATTGCTATGCAGCC
Organism: Laspeyria flexula; assembly: GCA_905147015.1. NCBI lineage: Eukaryota > Metazoa > Arthropoda > Insecta > Lepidoptera > Erebidae > Laspeyria > Laspeyria flexula. Next base: position 3,686,529 of record LR989974.1, read on the forward strand.
ATTAGGGGCAGTCTGTGAATAAATATAGTTTTAATTTTGTAAAAACATAACTTAATAAAAAAAATGTTACTAAAAAAATAAAGGAAATGCAAGAGAAAACTGACATGAATATTCACAACGTGCCCTGCCCCCACGTCACAAGTGTCATTCTACACAAACAAGATAAATCAAATCAATGATAACATTATTCCCAAGACATTTTATCATCTAAAAACTCATTAATTGGATAATACCCCTTACGAATAAGATGATCTTTAATAATGGTTTTGAATTTAAGTAAGGGTAAATTCATAATGTCTTCGGGAATTTTGTTAAAAAATCGTACACCGAGTCCCTCAAAAGTATTATGAACTTTATGTAAACGATGATATGTGCCTGTGAATGTCACTATTCTTGGTATATAGATGAATATTTTGTTTGACAAGCATAATATTTGCAAATATATATTGGGACGCAGTTGTCAGAATAACTCGTGAAACTCGTGAACCTAAGTTATAAATAGAGCGAATGGCTCGTTTTTGAAGAATGGATATTGTTTCAATATCAGCAGCCTTGCCCCAAAGCAAAATACCATAGGACATGACGCTGTGAAAATAACTAAAATAAACTAATCTCGCGGTTTCCACATAAGTAAATTGTCGTACTTTTCTGACTGCAAAAGCCGCAGAGCTAAGTTTACCTGCGAGACACGATATATGGGCTCCCTACTGAAGTTCACAATCTAAAAGTTATACCCAAAAAAAACTGTTTGTCAACAAGGGTGAGAGTTTCATTGTTTAAATTAAGATTAATGCTAGACTTTTAACATTTGGCATTGTAAATCTGACACATTTTTTGTTTTTTTGGAGTTTAGCAATAGATTGTTTGCCGTAAACCAGTCCAGGACTTTCGCGAGAGAACCATTTACACCGTCAACATTTGTTACTTTACGATCAACTTTGAAAATAAGAGACGTATCATCTGCAAATAGTACTATGTCGCAAAAATCCTGTATATAGAATGGCAAGTCATTAATATAAATCAAAAATAGAAAAGGACTAAGAATTGAGCCCTGAGGGACGCCCATTTCTACAGGTAGTCCTGAAGACCTATTTCCTTTAATATCAACGCATTGTACCCTATCTCTTAGGTAAGAGGCAAAAAGACCAAGTGCAGCGTCCCTAATGCCATAGTGACTGAGTTTTCGCAAAAGTGTATTATTTTGAACACAGTCGAATGCTTTCGAAAGATCGTAGAAGACACCAATGGCATCCATTGAATTCTCCCAGACGAGCGACGAATTATGTAAGAATATAAACAGTTTTGCTTATGCCCTTTACAAGCTGTCTAATCATGTAAATCGTGAAATGGTACTCATAGCCTATCATAATTATGTGAAATCTATTCTAAGATACGGTATAGTCTTCTGGGGGAATTCCACTGATAAAAATGCTGTCTTCTTAGCACAAAAAAATGTATTCGTGCAATATTAAGTAAGTTACATTATAGGAATAGTTGTCAGCCATATTTCAAATAGTTAAATTTACTTACATTTCCAAGTATTTATATATATGAAGTAGCAGTATTTGTTAAAAACAATCCACAATATTTAATAAAAAAGAACCGAAAAATCAGATTAATGTAATAGATAAAGGGACTCAAATATTTTGAATACTGATCTTAGTAATACAGCTTTGCTTAGAAAAAATATTTTTGAAATGGGCCAACTAATTTATAATAAAATTCCTAGTGAAATCAGGGGCTTAAACTTCAATATTTTTAAAAGAATTATAAAGAAGTTTTTAATTGAAAAATGTTTTTATTAACTTTCTGAATTTTTTGATTTAAATAGTCTTACGTTTGTTATTTGTTTGTTGTCTAGTTTGCAGTATTAACTGTAATTAATTAGTTTCTTTATTTTTATTTTAATCTTAAAATAATATTTGGATGCCTATGGGTACAATGTTGCGCTCACTTTTTTAATAACGCAAGATCTGTAAATTGAACCTACCTACATTGACAAATAAATATTTCTGTTTCTGTCACTATATAGTATAGGTTTTCTCTAATGAACGTTATCGTGAGGTTATGTCAACGAAAGAAAGGCTCACATAAAAATTGAAAGTCGACATGATCTTGCAAACTATCAAAAAATTATTATTATTTTGTCATAAAGAAGGGACAGATCAGGAGTTCCCTTAACGGCGAGAATGCATGAAAGGACTGATGAATGTTGAAGAAGCCAAAGATGTATGTCGGATTCTCAGCGGGTGGAAGAAAATAGTCTCTGACTACACCTCTGTTGTGAAGGAGGCGTGATCTATATGTGATCTGCACATAACGGGGCCGGCGCTCGGGATACTTGGCCTTATAAAACTTCGGTTTAGTACAAAGACTAATGCCCAACGGTAGTGATATATTTCACATATTAAATCCACTTTGTTTACATACTGATTCCAAAGCTCTTTCCGTGGTATTTAACACTATTTTTATAACGAATAGCGGAATGTCACGTGCTTTTAAATAGATTTTTGATGAAAGTTTATGGATTTCATCTACTAATATTATAAAGAGGTAAAGTTTATGACCTTCTTAGTTAGGGGGTAATCTCGGGATCATCTGAACTGATTTAAAAAATTCTTTTAGTGTTGGATAGCCCATTTATCGAGGAACCTTATTAGTTATATAAAATCACGATACGCCCAATAGGAGCTGAGCTGAGCAGTGGCCAAATAAAGAATGACAAGAGCGAAGCCCCGCACGGCTTCTCGTGTTTTATTTTTTGGCGGCACTAAGAATATCATACGTGTGATATTATTGTCATTGAAATTGGTACTGCTGGTTGGAATCGAACTCGGATCGCATGTTTTGCATGCCGATCACTTATCCATTCGGCTACCGAAACCAATATCACAATTGTGTTTAGAGAATTTTTACGACAGATTTCTAAATTAGAACGAAACCTACCTGACAGAGAAAAGCTGTTCCAAATCTCCTGTATATAATTTATATTGATGAATGTTATAGAATAGTTATTATTAGAGTGTGTTGATAATATGAGTGTGCAGTCTATTAATATCTTCATCTTGAATCACAATCAACGTGTGTAAACGTTCAATTGAATTTTGTGATAATTATTGTCACTCTATCTCTTTTGTGTTTGTTATTAATTATTTTATAATAAATAGTATTGTCACAAAACTAATGACTATAAAGATCTTTGTTTTCTTTGTACTAAATTCTGATAAATCTACCAATTTGTTTTTTGTTTGTTATCTGTCAATTGTAAGTATTTGTTTTAATTGGTTAATCGCATTGTTCCAGTTCCGTCCGCGCCACAAACTTTGACAGCTAACAATATAACAGCTGAAGAAGTTCACCTGTCATGGGCCCCGCCATTGACCTTTTCAAAGCGCGTCCTAGCCAACTTAGAAATAGACTCCATAGAAACCATTAAACCTGGCGAAGACACACCGAACAAAAAACTAGAACTACAAGGAGACGAACCGCTCCAAGATCAGATCAAAGATGAATTAGCTCCTCATCAAATAACTGCAGAGAAACTCAGGGATGAATACAAATACAACCGATACAAAAGTGACAAACAGAAATATAACGACGAATACTCATCCCATATACTTCTTGATGACTTTAGAAATAAAAGAGATATACGCACACATAGGCACAGAAAGAGACGGCAAGACAATTCTACACACGAGAAAAGTCTAGAAGAATTGGAGACGCATCAAGCTATGGAACTTCCGAAAGAAGTTGTGAAGAAATCTTTTGGGCAGACCAAACATAAGGACACGACTCAAGTAGCCTATGTTCTGTATTACGAGCAGGGAGTTCCTAGGTCTGATGTGAATACCGTCAGTGGTGTCCAGAAGTCTTTTGACGTCAAAGAGAAGAATGTATTTCCTAGTGACTTGGGTATAGAAGATGTTAAAGGGGTCACAAAGAATCTGACTCTATTGAACACTTCCGGGAAGGTGACGAAAGTCGTCGGGTTCCGCTTGAGAAATCTAAGTGAGTATTATGGTTTTGATTCGTTATTTCTTTTTATATTAGAATGGGTAATAAGTTTAGTGAAAGCGGATTACGATAGTTAATAGCAGGGAGCCTTTAGATGCAAGATTGAGCGATATAATAGGCGGAAGGGAGCTCTCAGAAGGAATATTACCTACTGGTGATTGCAAGAATTACCTAATTCGCAGGATCACCGATCCCTGTGGTGCGTAGGAAAAACAGGCGTGTTTTTTTAACCCTTGTACTTAGTAGAACTTGGCACCTATCTAATAATCTTTCTCCAAAAATCGCACACATTTTACAGAAAACCGCATCTTAATCGGTAAAACCGTTACCGAGAGAAATGGCATTATGTGGGAACACACAAACACAAACACACAACCTCTCACCCCAAATGCATATAGTACCGTCTCCAGTCCATCGCGTTGTGGGTAAAAAATGAACTATTTTGACAGTGTTAAAATAAACGGGTACCTATTAAATAAATTCCCGCGCAATTTCGCAGACATTTTGCAGTCGTCTTAACTACCTAATAATTCATCATGAGACGTACAAACGTATTAGTAATGCAGACAATTAACAATGTCTGAAGGTAGCTCCCGTAATTGGATCAACTACCTACGGTAGTATATCAAATACCTACGGACAGTTAACGAAGGAATATAATAAACGTCTATAATTGACTCTGTTAATCAACATTTTTACTTGTGTGTATAAAATGGTAGGTAGAGTTATTTTTATAATAAAATATATCGTACACTAGCTTTTGCCCACGACTACGCCTGAGGGATGTTGGTAAAAAGTGGTCAAAAATAGTGTTAGCGACGCGACGGCCTTCTTGGTTGGATCTTTTTTACCCGACTGCCAAAAAGGCGGGTAATGTTTTTCGCGCGTATGTATGTACGTAACGGCCGAAACCTAACTATGTTTTCCTTTTGTTTTTTACTTGTCAAATACGTTTCAAAGAATAAATGTGTGTTTTATATGAAATTCCAACTTTTATTGTGTTACCATAACTACAGCGTTAACAAATGGGACTCATACAGGTACCTGTTATAGGCTTAGGGTAATGAATATTGTTTATACGATGTTTACCGAATAAAATACCAGGAATATTTAGCCATATTTAATACTCTCTAATATACGTGGGTAGACTTTGGAATGAGGACAAGGATATTGATCATATCATAATGATGCTTTTCAAACGTCTTTATCGATTTACACAATTGTTTTTCCTCTTATATTATCTGTTCTATAGAATTCGAAATTGGGAGAGTGTATTACGTTTCTGGCAGCCGTGGGATGTAGACGTTACTTGAGGCTGGTCTATCTTTTTTTTTTTACGAAATACGAAATTATTGAGGCTTAGTTATGCGTGTGTCCTTCGTGGGCGACCTCAATGCGGAGCGGCACCACGCGACAACTACATACAGTGGATACCCAGTGAAGTGTCTTATATGATCAAATGCACATGTGAGGAGCGGACTGGTGCGACCGCGATCAATTTAATTGATATCAACTCACACAAACACACACACGCACACATACACACACCACAAATATATGTATAATTAAGAGCATGAAAAATTAAGTACATAACAGCGATCTCATGTACAAACAGTACTGCCTACCTTTTGTGTGAATGAATAATGTCTTCCAAGATAGGCTTCTAGCCTAATTTGAGCACCAGTGTCAGTACAAAATTGTATAAAATACCCTAAGACTTACTTACTTATACTTTAATATCTATGATTGTGTCTTATGTGTCAATAAATAATTTTTATTTATTTTAAATTTTAGCGCGATTTGAACGCCGCAGCGTCTATCGCATCGATTTTCGCCCACGCAAGACACTAGTCGCTGAAAAATTCACCCTGTAACTTCAGGTTTCCAGAAGACAGGGGGTTGAAAGAGCTATGAGTAGCTAGAGTAAAATATTGTACGGTTGTGTTGTTGATTTTGAATGTTTGCTTGACTTGTTGGGGGCATTTCGTATTCCAAAATATTAATATAAAATAGATCTTTTTTTTGTAGTAAGTATTTTTTTTTTCATTCCAGAATCATTCACCCCATACAAGATTTGGGTGCGTGCGTTCTACAACTTCTCGTTGGACGGTGTGAAGTCGTCCGACTTGTTGGCTCGGTTGGGCCCGCAGTCGGATCCACTGTACGTGCTGACCGACGTTCGACCTCCTTCCGCTCCCATCATACTCAATCTCACTTGTGAACAACCTAAACGTGAGTGTTCCTGTTTTTTTTTACCCGACTGACAGGACGGGTATTGTTTTTCGCGCGTATCTTGTATGTTTGTAAATTTCTTTATTCCCACGTTTCTTCCAAACGGCTGATTTCGACAGTTATGGTAGGTATCGTTAGATTTTCAAAAACCCAAGTGTCCTTATATAGGTATTAATCAATAAAAAATAAAACAGCGGACTTTTGGCGCCAAATTGTAAGTAGTTAAATTTATTTATTTAACCGAATCTATCGAGTTTGGTATCAAAATAAAGGGAATGAAATGAAGATTACAAATATATACATATGTTATATATTTAAATTTAATCAGGAATAATAATTACAACCATTTTTAGGTCTTTTTAGTGCGTTGCTTATCTGTTGATTTTTTGCAGTTGGGTTATTATAATTTTTTAGGGTTACCTACTTAAATATGTATTCTAACTTATAACTATCCCGTTATCTACTAATTTCTTACATTTCAATCACAATAAAATATAAAAAAAATGCATAATCGTCTGGAACCCTCGGTGCGCAAGACCGACTTGCACTGGACTGGTTTTTTTTTCTAATTCATTCATCTTATTAGTTAACATAACGATCAGTCGGTATTAGATTCCACGAGCTTTAGCATAGATACTATGTACAGGACGGGTGAGAGGCATATATTTCCGACAGAGATGGTCAAAGGGTTTGAAAAATTTTGACCGGAACCTGTCAATATTCTTCTAACACTTCTAGCCGGACGCTGAAGCGTGTACGGAACTAGAACAATGAATACAACGAACTATTCTCATATTGTTAAGACTGAAATTCTATTATTTGTTTACAAATAATTTGAGAAACTATAAAATAAATACTTCTTTGTCCAATCACAGAACTGAACTATCTAGTCTATTCTTTTCAAATAGTTAACTCCCGCACGAGGAAACAAGTTATGTGTCGCGAGGTACTTTATAAACATACATAATTAACGGACACATGAACACCATGATTCGCAGAAAATATAATAATATTTCACCACATTCACACAGCGCCATCTAGTCCCAAATTAAGCAATTATATTTGCTTGTGTTATGGGTGCTAAACAACTGATATACTACCTAAATATTTTTTTTTTTGGAAATACATACACATTATTGATAAATTACACCCAGACTGAATTGTCCTGGGTGGGGATCAAACCCACGACCTCCGGTTTAGCAGTCAGGGTCACTAACCACTAGACCAACAGGCCAGTCAGTCAATGAATGACACCAATATTTCGATGGTCCCTACGTATATACGGATATCTCTCCTGTAAACCAAGTTTTTACATGTCCTGATATACGTAGGGACCGTCGATTTGTTTCCTATGGGAATCGAACCCACAATACAATACAGGCAACCTCAAAGTAGCTGAGTATATCCATATTCTCAAACGCATGTATGTATATGTACCGTGGCATAGAGAAATTGCTTTCCAAGACTAATTCCAGAATTGACTACTAAGCCGGAGGTCGTGGGTTCGATCCCCACCCAGGACAAATCTTTGTGTGATGAGCATGATTGTTTGTTCTGTGTCTGGGTGTAGTTTATCCATAATATGTAATTATTTACAAAAAAAAAATGTAAAGTAGTTTAAGTAGCATGTCAGTTGTTTAGTACCCATAACACAAGCAAATATAATCGCTTAATTTGGGACTAGATGGCGCTGTGTGAATGTGGTGAAATTTTATATTATATCTAAATCTTTGTATACCTGTATGCATGAGTTTTGAAAATTCGACATGGTCAGCGATTTTTGAGACTGACTGTACAGCGATGTCAGTGGCGAGTGACAGTCAAAGTATTCGTATTGTTTATGCTCGCGACTTCGTTCCCGTGTGTTATCCTATTTGTTATTTTTCATCCGGATTTCATCGAATCTTTGATATTTTTTTCTTTAATCAAAGTACTGCTTGTGACATTAGTTATCCGTCAGTAAAAGTCCCGTTGAAATCGGTTCAGTAGTTTCGGAGTTTATAACAAAAAAAAAAAACCGGTCAAGTGCGAGTCGGACTTGCGCACCGAGGGTTCCGTTCCGGACGGTTTTTTTTTTGTGATTAAAATGTAAGAATGATTAGGTAACGGGATAGGTCAAGGTGTGCAATAAAAATTAACATATTTTTACCTCTGGGTGGTTTAAAAAAAAAACCCTAACCTAACCAGTCCGAGTCGGATTGCTCTGAATCGGGGGATGTGAAGTTTAGCTATCGCATAGAGGTCGCCGGAGCCCCGCTTCGCGGGTCTCCTTCTTCTGGGTGGTTTGAAAAAAAAAAGAACCCTAACCTAACCAGTCCGAGTCGTATTGCTCTGAATCAGGGGGTGGCAAGTTTGGCTATCGCACAAAAAAAAAATAACCCTAACCTAACCAGTCCGAGTCGTATTGCTCTGAATCGTGGGGTGTTAAGTTTGGCTATCGCACAAAGGTCGCCGGAGCCCCGCTTTGCTTGCGGGTCTCCTACTTCTGGGTGGTTTGAAAAAAAATAACCCTAACCTAACCAGTCCGAGTCGGATTGATCTGAATCGAGGAGTGTTAAGTTAAGCTATTGCACATTGATCGTCATAATAACCCGACTGTCCTCGCCGTTAGCGTACATTTCCACCTATAATAGCTCGTATCCCGAAAACGGTGCGTGCTATCGCACAAATAATGATAATTTGGCTACACCCTGACCACGGGATAGCTATAAGTTAGAATAAATAAGGTAGGTAGGTGTTTATATAACGTCAGTCCGGAATAAACTCACTTTTGCTCAATTTTTTTAGGCTTATCATTGTATACCCCAGTACTAATATTCAGTGATATAAGGACACGAGGTCGGTTTTCGGATTTTTTCCTTTACTTGTGCAACTTGATATTACTTCTTGCCAAATTTCATGATTCTAGGTCAACGGGAAGTACCCTATAGGTTTTGACTTTTTTGATCGTCTATCTGGACTACAAAATGGAGCAAAAACGGCTGTATCTTTTGATTGCGTTAACTTAGAATTTTGATTAATTTTTTACACCGAGGGTTTATAGACCCGAGTATATGATATTAATTTCAGCTTTATACCTCTACTCGTTCTTGAGAAAAAAATTCTTGACAGACGGACAGACAGACAGACGGCAACCGAGTGATCCTATAAGGGTTCCGTTTTTTCCTTTTGAGGTACGGAACCCTAATAGACACAGACAGACAAAAATATTACCTACAAAGTGTGTTTTGGTTTTAAGTAGCATATATACATACTTTCATATATGCCTATTATAAAAGCTGTTATTTTGATAATTATTTCAAACAGAAACGGTTTTTTTATTTATTTGTATAATAGCTAGACAAAGTGGACAACATAACTGGGGTGTCATTTACAATAATTAATAAATATAAAATACACTCCCGGACTCCTAAATCGAGCCACCTAGCATAATCAGTTAGTATCGTCCATAACTTTAAAAAATTTATGAATGACCAAATATTTTTTTATGCATTTTGTAGCTGGCATAATATTTTTCGCCTAGTTGACATGCATTGACATTTGGTTCTAAATTCAAATTTGTAATCTCGAAAAACAAATGAAAAGCTGCAGTTGTTCTTGTTGTTTTTTAGGAATCCTTAACAATACAGAAACTGTAAATTAGAGCTTTAATTATTGATTTTTTCGTATCTACGGATTGAAAAACTTCGTCAATTGTTTTTGTTAATGTTTAAACCATTTCTGGGTTTAAATTTTGGATACTTCACCTGAAGTAACGGCTCAAGCTGTGGCTCTTCTTCAATCTGGTTTAAGCCAGAGAAACGTGAGTACACAACTCCACATAACCCGATCCGCTGTTCAAAGAGTGTACCACAGGTTCCTAGAGACTGGGGGATATGTTCGTCGTTTACAATGATGATGATAATTCATATATTTTTTTAAAGTTATGGACGATATTAACTCATTATATTAGGTGGCTCGATTTAGGAGTCCGGGAGTATATATAACTTAAAATTAAGAAGCGATGGTGGCTGAATGGATAAGGGACTGGCGTGCAAATTACGCAGTCCGAGTTCGATCCCGACCGGCAGTACCAATGTGGATAGACAAGTGACTTACCATCTGCTAACGGTGAAGGAAAACATCGTGAGGAAACCCACATACCCTAGAAGAAATTCTATGTGTATGTCTATTCCAACCACCCGCACTAGGTCAGCGTGAGTGGATTATGGCCTAACCCTCTCAGCTCTCTAGATGGAGGAGAGGAGACCCGAGCCCAGCAGTGGGACTTAATGGGTTGCTGATGAATTTTGAAAAAAATATGGTTACGACTCTCATCTTTTTTTTTATAGTGGCTTCTCATCGTCTTGAAAATACAATATTAATTAATGAACACTGTTTATTTCAGGTACCCTCTATCTGCAATGGCGCCAGCCCCTTGAATACAACAATTCCATCGACCAATACGTGGTGACTCTTCGAAAGATACCTGAGCAGCAACCTCGTACCAGACTGACTCTGCCTTCCAACAGGAATGACATCGAGACTTCTATCAGTGTGGTAAGATTTTATTACCAGCTGACTCTTAATTGATTGTCCGTGTAGGAACGGGTGTCGGAAAAGGCGACTAAGTAACCTTAGCATACAAGAGCTCTGCGAGAAAAAGAAAATTCGAAACAAAACCCTATACCAACCCGTCTGGCCAGCGTAGTATAGTAGGCTAATTTACCTCCACAATTTTTGGAGGAGACCCGTGCCCAACAGTGGGACGTTTATGGGTTGTACTTGTAATGTTGACTCTTAATTAGCTGGCGAATTCGTTCACGTGGACAAAGATTTTACAATGTTTTTTTTTTGTTTTTTCACGGAACCCTTATATTTTTTCCAAAGTCAAAGTAGACTAAGTTACCTTTCGACTTTAGCTATTCGCCACAAAAGTCCCGTCGAAACTAGGTCTGGTGTTTCGGAGTTTGCCTCAAACAATCAGATACACAGACATCATCATCATCATATCAGCCCAACGACGTCCACTGTTGAACATGGGCCTCACCTAATTTACGCCATAACAAACAACAATGTTAACCCTTGACAACTCGCGCCTTTAAAATGGCAACGACCGAGACAATCAAATGCCCTCTTTAGAAAAAATTCTGTGAATGTGTGGGTGCTACAATAAATCAGGGGCCAGATCCTGCTACTTAACACAATCGTAACGTCTTATTCGACAGATTTGATTGGCTTACTAAGTCAATACCGCTATATTGCCGGCCTATGGTGCGTGTTAGGAGAGGCCTACGTCCAGCAGTGGACTGCAATAGGCTGAATTGATGATTGGTCGATACGATATTAGTCCATCGGTCTGCCGTCGACGTGTGTAATTTAGCAGGAGGCCTTTGTAACTGTTTGACGTAGCAATGAAGCCTTTCATGGCATCTAATAAAAAAAAAAAAAAAAACCAGTAGACCATTGTATTGTTGTCTGTTATGTTTGTAAAGTCCCCGCGACACGGGGCTTGTTCCATAGAGCAGAAAAATAGAATTTCTTCTAGGGTATGTGGTTTTCCTTACGATGTTTTCCTTCACCGTTAGCAGATGGTAAGTCACTTGACTAGTACATATAAATTCCACAAAGTGCAATCTACATTGGTACTGCCGGTCGGGATCGAACTCGGACCGCGTGATTTGCACGCCGGTCCCTTATCCATTCAGTCACCATCGCTTAAATGAAATGAAATCTAGTTTATTCATCTAGGTTACAAGGTAACACTTATGAAAGTCACAAGAATGTAACAGGTTATCCGAAAAGTAGTGTCAGCAATTTGCCTACGATCACCTTAAATTAATATAGTTATGGAAATAAACTAAATAGTAAAAAGCATCACTTACAAGTATGTTTTCCACCAAATAGAACAGCATTACTCAATAATAGTGTATTCTGTATGGTCCCAAGAGTGTAAAATCACTATCATTACAACCCATAAACCTTAAGTAGGCAAGAGCATTGCGAGAAAAGGAAAATTTGAAACAAACCCTATACCAACCCGTCTTGCCAGCGTGGTACAATAGGCTAATTTCCCTCCAAAATGTTTGAAGGAGACCCGTGCCCCAGCAGGGGAACTTAATTAGTTGCTGAATAATAAGCGCCGCACCGCTCGACACCCCTAGCCGCGCACTACGGTGTTGCCCTGAGACCCGTGGACTTCGGCCCAGGTCGGTTGTGGAAGGGGCCCATCTAGTGTAAGGCGAGTCACCGTCTGCCCCCAATCCTCATTTAACATCATATATTCACCGCTGGAGGAGGCAAGCAGGCGACGTTGTTCCCGTATGCCAGATATCATCATTCCACTCAAACCCATAGCCCAACTTTATTTGACTCCATAACATCATACAATAGCTTTACACTTACCTGAGACAAATCATAGCTGAACTACAATAGTGCAGCTATGATATGGCAGCGGTAAATGTCTCATCCCATTCTAAATTAAAATTCTTTAAGGGCCTCTGCGTGTTGGACCTGTGTCCCCGCGTAAGCCTTTCAAAAGGACCGGGTATACTTCTCACCTTAGAGAGAAGTATAGCCGTGAAAAAAGAGATATAATAATAATTAGTTTATTTCAGAAACATGTCCATAGTATAGGTATTAAAATAAGAAAAACAGAAAGCACAAATACAAAAAGTCAATAAATTTAACATAAAATACAAAAATAACATAAAAGACGAAAATTATAAAATATCAATATAAATTCAAATAAAACATTCATGTCACAAAATAAATTCATAATTCAGAATAATATGTTAAGGAAATGATGAAAAGTTTTTGCTTTGGAGTGTACATATACACATACACATAGTACATATTGCATGCTGTAAGGTTGAATAATAATATGGTGATTATTATTGACTTATTCTATAAAAAAAAAAAATATAATAACCCGACTGCAAAAAATCAACGGATAAGTAACGCACTAAAAAGACCTAAAAATGGTTGTAATTATTATTCCTGATTAAATTTAAATACATAACATAATGTATCTCTTATCTTCTATCTATCTTCTCTCTCTTTATTTTGATACCATAATCAATATGTTTGGTTAAAAAAAACTACTTACAATTTGGCGCCAAAAGTCCGCTGTTGTTTTTTTATTTTTTAATACATACCTAAAGGACACTTGGTTTGAGACGTACGTATATCTAACGATACCTTAATTGTCGGAATCCATCCAGCCGTTTAGAAGAAACGTGGGAATAAAGAAATTTACAAACATATAATACAACGAAAAACAATACCCGTCCTGGCAGTCGGGTAAAAACTCTTATACTCGTAACATAATCCTTTAGACCTTTACCCATATATTGCAAATAAATACTATGACTTTGAAGTATAGAAGTCGCGCGAGGCTTCGCTTCTGTTGTTCTTTATTTGGACACTGTTCAGCTCCTATTGGCCGTAGCGTGATGTTATTTAGCTTACAGCCTTCTTCAATAAATTGACTATCCAACATTAAAATAATTATTCTAATCGGATGTTGTTCTTGAGATCCTAGCGTTCAAACAAACAAACAAACTACAGCTTTATAATATTGGTAATATAATATAGATATACCTCATATTATGAAAAAAAGCTATGGTGGCTGAATGAATAAGTGACCGGCGTGCTAAACTCGAGGTCCGAGTTCGATTGCGACCGGCAGTACCAATGTGGATTTCACTGTATGGAATTTATATGTACTAGTCAAATGACTTACCATCTGCTAACGGTGAAGGAAAACATCGTGAGGAAACCCACATACCCTAGAAGAAATTCTAAGTGTATGTCTGATCCACCAACCAGCACTAGGCCAGCGTGAGTGGATTATGGCCTATACCCTCTCAGCTCTCTAGTTAGAGGAGAGGAGACCTGAGCCCAGCAGTGGGACATTAATGGGTTGCTAATGATGATGATTATTATGAATTTATACATAGAAATATATCACAAATACTTAGTAAGCATTATAGATAATTGAAGTAGCAAGGTTAATTGGACTCGTGTGGTTTTGTTACAGGAAGTTGAACTCTGGAACGTAACACAGTATGAGGTTAAAATATACGCTGTTACGCAGTCGGTTGCTAAGGAAAACGGTTTGGTGAACGGGGCCGAGTCACCTCCAGAGGTAAGTGTACTTACTGTTTGTTATTTTATACTTGGGTAAAATTGGATGCTTTTTTTATCGGCACGTCTGATGCTAACCTGTCACTGTAGCTTATGGGTCTGCAGGGCTGGATTTAAGAGAGGGGCCTCCACAAAGGGGAATATACAATTCGACGGGTCAGTTCACAGTTAACGGGTTTTTTAAAAGATTTTTACTGTGTACACAAATATATTTTGCCAAATAATATAATAATATTCTACCACATTCACACAGCGCCATCTAGCCCCAAATTAAGCAATTATATTTCCTTGTGTTATTGGTACTAAACAACTGATATACTAGTTAAATTCATTTTTTTTCATATTATAGATAAATTACACACAGACACAGAGCAAACCTTTATGCTCATCACATTTAAAAAAAGTTAAGTCGCTTATAACACAACAAAACTAATCAGTTTTAACTGCAAGTCGGTGAAAAGGTCTGTAGAAGGTGTAAGAACATTATGTCAATCAGCTGATATAGTTGCACTGCAAGAAACTTGGCTGTTACCCTATGACATAACATACACGACGATTACGCCAGTACGGGGAAATCAGCAGTAGATCTTTCAGTAGGTATATTAAAAGGGCGGCCTTTTGGCGGTGTTGCTATCCTGTGGCGCAAACAAGCGTTTGAAGCGGTCACTGTTATTGTGTGTGTCAGTGTGCGGTTAGTGGCATTTAAAGCGTCAGTCGGTGATAGCTCGATAATAGTGTTTAGCGTGTATATGCCGACCGATTGCAGTGAAAACTTACTGGAGTTCACTGAGTGTTTGGCAGAAATCTGTGCTATAGTTGATAGTGAGAACGTTGAATAGGTTTATCTACTTGGGGACTACAATAGCCATCCCGGTGAGTCTTTTTGTTGTGAACTTTTAGACTTCTTTACTGATCAACAATGGATATGTGCGGATATTGCAAAATTAGGAATACACTCTGATAGCTATACCTATATTAGTGAAGCTCACGGCTGTAGGCGATGGCTACCATTATGTGGTTACTGAAACTGCATGGCAGACGATAACAGATATAGGTATATTACACGATGTCTACTGGTCTGACCACTATCCTATGTTTATCAATTGTAGGTTAGATATAAATAGGCAAAGAACAGATATTGTCGAACCACCTCGTAATCAAGTAATTTGGGGACAGAGGGACAATGATCAGATGACTGAATATACTGACCTTTGTAACAACCGATTAAGGTTGCTTGAGTACCCTCAAGACTTAGGTATGTGTACTAATGCTCACTGTGATAATCTTGAACATAGGCAAATTTTCGACAGCATATATAAGCAGTTTGTCAGCATTCTCTCTGAAGCAGCTACACAGAGCTATATTAAACATCAACCTAGTAAACACAAGGCTCAGATTGTAGGATGGAATAGGTATGTGCGGGAAGCTCACACGAGGGCTAGGTTTGGCTATCAGAACTGGCTCTTACACAATAAACCTACCTCAGGGTTCGTTCACGAAGAAATTCGCATATCTCGCAAATTGTTTAAAAACAAACTTAAGTGGTGTCAAAACCACCAGGAGCAAATTAAGCTTGACATAATTAGTTCACATCATGAGGGAAAGGACTTCAAACAATTCTGGAAAGCCACGAGTAAACAGAGTGCCAGACCTGGCCCTCCTGTGAACGTGGGGGGTGCTGATCAGCCTGACCGTATTGCAAATATGTTTGTGAAAGCATTTTAAATTAGAGTTACCTCTTGGTCACTCGTTGGGGGTGGTCGATGCTGGCGTCTGTCATGACACTGATATAGTTCGTTTTTCTGCCAAAGATGTGGCCAAGGTTATTGGTAAAATGGCAACTGGAAAGTCTTCTGGTCATGATGGCCTCAGCATCGAGCACCTTCGGTACGCCGGGTCTCATTTACCTAGAGCTCTTGCCATGTTTTACTCAATTTGTATGTGTACTCATACCTTCCTGGTGATTTGATGAGAACCATTGTTGTACCAATAATTAAAAACAAGACAGGTGATGTGACTGACAAGTGTAATTACCGACCCATCTCATTAGCTACCGTCATGGCAAAGGTACTCGATAGCCTGGTGGATATTCAGCTGGAACCTCTACTCGGGATACATGATGCCCAATTTGGGTTTCGACCCTGGGCTGTCCACTGAAACAGCAGTACTAAGCTTGAAACATACCGTACAATACTACACCGAGCGTCAAACACCCATTTATGCTTGTTTCCTGGACCTCTCCCGTGCCTTCGACCTCGTATCATATGATATACTGTGGGAGAAACTACGGAAGAGAAAAGTGCCAGCAGAGTTGTTACGTATTTTTCAGTTTTGGTATCATAATCATGTAAATAATGTGAGATGGGCCGGTGAGCTTTCTGTTTCTTTTCGACTGAATTGTGGAGTCAGGCAGGGGGGTATAACATCTCCTAAGCTTTTCAATGTTTACATTAACGACTTGATTGTTGAGCTCAGTAACGAAAAAATCGGCTGTCGTATTGACGATATAAGCGTTAATAATATCAGTTATGCTGATGATATGGCGTTGCTGAGCCCAACAATCAAGGCTCTCAGGGAGTTACTGGGAACTTGTGAACATTACGCTGATAATCATGGGTTTACATATAATGTTAAAAAAAGCGAGTACGTCGTATTTAAGGCCGGGGGTGGGAAATGCCCAGAATCAATACCTCCTATAACACTTAATAACTGTGAACTCAAACGAGTGTATCAATTTAATACCTACCAATACCTAGGGCATTATGTTACCGATGACCTTAAAGACCAAGCTGATATCGAGAGGGAACGTAGAGCGTTGGCGGTGCGATGTAACATGGTGGCCCGCAGGTTTGCACGTTGTAGTGAGCCAGTCAAAATTACTTTGTTTAAAGCCTACTGCCAAGTATTTTACACGTGCAGCCTGTGGACCAAGTATACGCAGCGTGCCGTCGGCGCTTTACGTGTCCTATATAATAATGGCTATAGAATGCTGATGGGGCTGTCCCGCTTCTGCAGTGCATCAGGTATGTTCGCAGAAAGCCATATAAACGATTTCTTTGCGATATGGCGCAAAAAAAACCGCCTCCTTGCTCTGCAGGGTTCGGACTAGCTCCAACAGCATTCTAAGAATGATTGTCGCGAGGTATGACTCGCCTATTTTGGGCCATTGTATACGTAGATGCATGTCTACCGTACAATTGGTCACAAAATAAAAGTTGTGTTTTTAAATTTAATTCATCTGTTTACTAACATTGTCCTAAGTATATTGTTACTGACTTGATATGAAATGAATGGTCTAGTGGTTAGTGACCCTGACTGCTAAGCCGGAGGTCGTGGGTTCGATCCCCACCCAGGACAAATCTTTGTGTGATGAGCATAAAGGTTTGTTCTGTGTCTGGGTGTAATTTATCTATAACATGTATGTATTTACAAAAAAAAATGTGTTTAAGTAGTATATCAGTTGTTTAGTACCCATAACACAAGCAAATATAATTGCTTACTTTGGGACTAGATGGCGCTGTGTGAATGTGGTAGAATATTATTATTATATTATAAGTGTAAATATAGTTCAGTGGGTTTTACTGTGATAACGACGCAGACAGTTTGTTTTCCGGTTTGGTCAGGTTACGGTACGTGTTCAAACTGGAAAACAAATATGGCCCGTAGCCTATGTTTTTGTAGCCATTATTAATTATTAAATGCACATGCGCCTTTTTTACATAGCAAGCTAGAATAGATGTTTATATTATCACTAACAACCATTTCATTGAATATTAAAACAATAGTTCTTGTTTGTTATTTAATTTTTCTTTAACAAACATTTCACATATAATTAAAACAATAGTCCTTGTGGTGTGCAGTAAGTTGTGGATTGCTGGTGTTGTTTGTAGGAAGTGTCAAGTGAGGTGTGTGCCGTCCATTCCGAGGCGATGTCGCCGGGCGAGGCGCCGGCGGTGGTGCGCGGCCTCAGTACCGCGGCTTTGCTCGCCGTCTGTCCGCTGGCATTGTTGGCTGCTGTGGCTGTTGCTCTCTTGTATTGGAGGTGCGTACTCCTATATATATCTTTATTTATTTATCAAAATACAAAACATTACAAGTTAAACAATAGCACAACAAATAAACATTAAGGTTTGTCAATGTGCTACGAATCGGAGCGAACAGATTATAAAGTAAGTAGATAATAACTTTTGACCGCCAAGGACGTGTTATAACGTCATTTAACAACATTCTTTTTTTTAGATTATTATATTAGACATTTTTATATTGTATTGGACATATTTAATTTAATTTATTTTAATAATTATTATGAAACTGGTACATATATTATGAATTTTAATAATATTAAGAATAAGAATAAGAATATGTTTATTACCATAAGTATATTAATTTCTAATGTGTAATTTATTATAGAATGTTGTGTACTTGGTAGTTATTATTAATTTTAAGTAGTTTTAATAGATTTGCAACACAATTTAATATTGTTATGAAATAAAATACTTATGACTTATGACATCATCGAGACGCCAACGACGTCTTATGACGTCCATGGCACTTCAACTTTTAGTGAGGGATAAAAGTTGGCCTATATTTATTTTCATTATCAGAAACATTTATAACTGTTCTATTATCTATTGCTTGGCGTAGGGAACATAGTTTTTCGTTAATAGCGTGGCGGTCAAACTGTTAAGGCTTGACAAATCATACCTCTTAGGGTGAGATCTATACAGCGTACTTGGACTTTGCTCTAACTAAACTTTCGAGATAAGACAAAATCGGTATTTATAGTGCAAACTTTGACTTTATCCAAGCCCAAGCTAAGCAAAGTCAAAGTTCTCAAAATCGACGACTTACGAAAATCTTTGGCTATTATACTGTAAAAAATAACGGTGTACAAATGTCATAATTTTAAAATGACTATTGAACTTTGTCGCATAACATTCATTGAACATTGAACAGCTGTCATTAGCGATCCTTTACTCTTTTATTTTATTTTTTTATATTATTTCTTTCATAACTTAATATTTATTACATTTTAAATTATTTTAAAACGGGTCTACGTTACGTATTATATTTAAGGAATATGAAAATACCTTATTTGGTATATGTGTACAAGTCGCGAAAGTTTAAAAGATTTTATTACATTTAACCAATTTTAGACAACAAAATTTAAAAATAATCTAGTAATTTTAAGAAAACGGAGTTTTTGGACTATTATAAATTACAAAAAGATTTTATCATTTGTTTTATCTTTTATTTTACAAAGAATTCAGCAGAAGATGATGCATGAAATGAAACATCTACTCGTACGCGAGCTAAGCAATGACATTGTCTATAGATTCCAAATCAATGCTTTGGCTGAGATTAGGCTGAGCAAAGTTTTGTTGGAGTGAAGTCTGAGCAAAGTCCAAGTACGCTCTATAGATCTCAGCCTTAAGAAGATCTTTATAATTTAAAGAGACACGCAACAAAGAAAATGCATAGCCCTCAGAAATGTATTATGTATTGTTTGGTTGACAAGAATGTTTCTCTGTTTTCATTCTGTAACTCGTTTTTTCTATTGCTAGCCATCTCCATGACACACACAGATTTATCGTTATTTAAAGAGACGACTGTGATTAGATAACTCCATCTGGCTATCTTACCGTTTTGATCAATACCTACAATAAAATTTGTTATCATTCCTTGTTTTCTATTTGTCATGGAGGCTGATCGTAACAATGGTTGTATTTTTAGATGCAGATCGCGTTTGAGTAAGTGTATCAGCGCTGCCTACAATTATTTGGAGGAAGGTGGCGAGAGAGCGGCGCGGGCACCTCTCAACTCTTACAAGAAACCTGGTGAGTTTAGTAAGAGTATTAAATTTTTTTATCAATAGTGTATCATCATCATCATGTCTGACTGGCCTATTTGACTGGCCTGTTGGTCTAGTGGTTAGTGACCCTGACTGCTAAGGCGGAGGTCGTGGGTTCGATTATTCTATAAAATGTATGTATTTACAAAAAAAAAATGTATTTAAGTAGTAGGTATATCAGTTGTTTAGTACCCATAACATAAGCAAATATAATTGCTTTGTTTGGGACTAGATGGCGTTGTGTGAATTTGGTAGAATATTATATTATATTGTTATATCATATATCAGCCCAACGACATCCACTGCTGAACATAGGCCTCACCTAATGTCCTATATAATACCTATGTGGATTTAGTGTATATGGGATATTAATTATTCGTATAGTTTATCGATACGTAATTAAAATGGGAGGTTCAATATTTTTGACTTTTGCAAATAACAAATTATTTTCCAACTTTCAAACGGACAATTAATTTAAAGGCAATACGAATCTGTCTATGATTCACTTCATTGGACTGGTGAGTGAAAATCAGCGCTGGATTATCGTTTAGCATAATATATGACCTAGCTTTTTCGTCATGATATTAATTTTTTTTATTGTATTTATGACCATGGCAACTTTCAGAAATATAGTTGTTTATCATATGTATGCTTATTTGTTCAGTAGTGAACTGCTCTCCGCTAGTGTCGTGCGCGTCGGGCGGGGGCGGGGCGGGCGAGGCGGCGGTGGGCGTGTCGGACGCGGCGCTACTGTCGCGGCCGCCCCGCATGGCGGGCGCGCAGCACCCTGCTGTGCGGGCCTCGCTGTTCCCCGCGCACGTCGCTGCGTTACATGCCGATGGGGATATTGGTTTCAGGTATGTGTAAAAAGAAAGAATTCATAATAATTATCAGTCAGCTGTAAAAACGTATCCTAAATAAATCAACAAGTATACTTTAAAATTTTAAATAAACAGTAAATAAACAACGTCTGTTCTGGCTCTTTTTCTTAGCTCCATTTTAGGCACTTTTCACACCTAACGGAAGATCCGTCGCGTATCATCGGTCGCGTTACGTCAATGAATAAAAAATATTTTAAATGTAATCCTATTGTATTTTACAGCAAGGAGTACGAAATAGTGGTAGCTAAGTCTGCCGCTCTGGGTCATACGAGTCATCACAGCCACAGACCGGAAAATAGACTGAAAAATCGATACCTGAATATTACTGCATGTAAGTGAATATTATTATTATTAATAAGTCCAGACAAGCAATTACATTTGTTTATTTAGTGT
Source organism: Laspeyria flexula (assembly GCA_905147015.1). NCBI lineage: Eukaryota > Metazoa > Arthropoda > Insecta > Lepidoptera > Erebidae > Laspeyria > Laspeyria flexula. The sequence continues at coordinate 3,708,027 of LR989974.1, forward strand.
CAAATGTTTGCGATGTATTGTTTCATAGAAAGGTATTTTAGTGAAGTGCAGATGATCAAGTAGCCTATATGGTGGAACCGCTTGCCATGAATATGACTGTGTTTCTCCTAGTATTGACTAAAAATGTAAAAGAAATAACCAAGCCGCAATTGCGACATTGCCGTTCATACGTATAAACGCTCTTAATAGGTGGTTCTAATGACAGTATAATGTAAGTGTGTGCGTGTTGCAGACGACCACTCGCGCGTGTGCGTGTCGATGGGCGCGCGGTGCGGCGCGGCGGGGTGCGCGGGCGCGGGGGGCGCGCGCGCCGCCTCCTGCGACTACGTCAACGCCAACTTCATCGACGGCATGCTGCCCGCGCTGGCGCCGCAGCACCGCGCGCGCCTCGCCAGGAAGCTCGAGCGGAGGAACAGGCCGCACAGGTACACTACTATCTATTTATTTCTATTTAGAACATGTTACGGGGTGTTGTGATGAATAAACAAGAGTTTGTTCGAGTGAATATGCGATTTAATAACTGTATTTAATTGGCGCCCGCGGCCGCGGCGCATGCGCGTGGCGTTTTAACTGCAAAAATCAAATCTATTTTTAAATATTGGCATTAATCAAAATTAATTTTTACTAATATTTACAATCAGTAAAAGTAATTTTGAACGATAATGAGTTTTGACTGTAACATAATATATCATTTCTGTGTAAATCAAAGTACACATAGTGCAATAAAAAAAAAATCTTTGTTTGTTATGACCAATTATCTTCCTATTTTATACACTAATACTAGAAGTCGCGCGGCTTCGCTCCCGTCGCTTTTGTTTGGCCACTGCTCAGCTCCTATTAGCTGTAGCGTGATGTTATATAGCCTTTAACAAAAAAATCTTATAGTATAGTAACTACACTATAAGATTTTTTCAAATCGGATCAGTAGTTCCTGAGATTAGCGCGTTCAAATAAACTCTTCCCCCCTTATTACGAAATATGGACTAAGTATTAAACCAGGTTTAAATTGACACAAGCCATTGTTTAGTGTCAAAGTTGTCAATTTAAACCTGGTGTAATGCTTAGTCCGTATTTTGTAATAAGATGGATTAGATTTATAATATTAGTATATATTAATAAGCTTATATAATCTAACACTTGCTGTTACAGACAAGCATCAGTAAAACCAGTGAAACCTCCGCCGAACTTGACCGAGGGCATAGAGTCGGCGTTCTTAAACATCGAGTTCTCCGGCATAGTGGAGTCTGACGAACAGAACTCGGACTCGGACAGCGATAGGAGCGACGATGACTCAGAGTTGGACGATGTGTATGTCGATATCGGTGAGTACGAATAAGCCTGTTCGATTCCCGGGTCAGGCAAAAAACAAATGTGCCCGGTTGATGGTAAAAAGCTCGCACCTTATTACATGAGACCTAAGGATGTGTCCAGAAATGCGCTACATCCTAACACAGGTTGCAAAAAAATGAGGCTGTGATGTACCTCTGCCTGTCCTTTCAGGAAAACAGGCGTGATGCTTTGTTTTAAAAAAAATGTAAATTTGAAAAAAAAGGTCAACTCATATTTGGACATGTCTTTTTAATAGCTTTGTAGTGTTTATTTTTATTATGCAGAGGATATAAATTTATAAATAAAAATCTATCCTATATAAGTGCACTAGAAGACGCGCGGGGCTTCTTCGCTCCCGTCGTTCTTTATTTGGCCACTGCTCAGCACCTATTGCCCGCGGCGCGATGTTATATACCTTATAACCTTCCTCGATAAATGGGCTATCCAACACGTAAAGAATTTTTCAAATCGGAGCAGTAGTTTCTGAGATCCTACCGTTCAAACAAACAAACTCTACAGCTTTATAATATTAGTATAGATTATGATATGAACAGTAGAATGGCTCTGGACGCCGAATACATACAATTTGATATCTCTAGAGTTGACCTATGTCCAGCAGTGGGCTTCCTGTGGCTGATATAATAATAAATAATATAATAATAATATAATATAATAATCTACCACATTCACACAGCGCCATCTAGTCCCACAGTAAGCAATTATATTTGCTTGTGTTATGGGTACTAAACAACTGATATACTACTTAAATACAGTTTTTTTTTGTAAATACATACATCTTATAAATAAATTACACCCAGACACAGAACAAACCTTTATGCTCATTACACAAAGACTTGTCCTGGGTGGGGATCAAACCCACGACCTCCGGTTTAGCAGTCAGGGTCACTAACCACTAGACCAACAGGCCATCAATAATGATGAAGTACATATTCTCTTACAGATGGTGTCTCGACCCGAGTGAAGTTAGAGTGGCTTATATGGCGGCGGCGGTACATCGCGACGCAGGGTCCGACGCCGGCCACGCTGGACGCATTCTGGCGCATGATCTGGCAACACCGCGTACACACCGTCGTGATGATCACCAACCTTGTTGAGAGAGGCAGAGTGAGTGCTGGCTTTAAGAGATTATAGTAATTTTAAGAGGGTTTTTTTTTTGTGTACTTTAGCTCGTAAGTTGTACTTGTATGTTTTTTGTTAAAGCTATTTATCTCTTAGATATGTAGACAAAAACACAGTAAGTTGATAATATATGATCAAGATCTCTAGAGCTGATTAAAGCAGAAACGTGATTCTAGATATTTGCTCGAAAACGTTTTTAATTGTAGATAATAAATGAGTCGTACGTTGTGTTGCAGCGCAAGTGCGACATGTACTGGCCGGCGGGCGGCGCGGGCAGCAGCGCGGAGTTCGGCGGGCTGCACGTGACGCTGCTGCACGAGGACGTGCGCGCCGCCTACACCGTGCGGCACATGCGCGTGCGCAGCCGCCGCGACACACACAGCACGGTCAGTCATACCACAAGCATATGTACACTAAAAAATCCCAAAAGACAAGATTGACTTTGGAACCCATAAATACTATAATAAAATTGATGTTTGAATTTTACTAAATATTACCTTACTAGTCGCGCAGAGCTTCTCTCCTGCTGTTCTTCATTTGACCACTGCTCAGCTTCTATTGGCCGTACCGTTATATAACCTTCCTCTATAAATGAGCTATACAACACTAAATTAAATTTTCAAATTAGACCAGTAATTCCCGAGATCCTGGGGTTCAAAAACAAACAAACTCTTCAGCTTTATAATATTAATAGTATAGATAAGGTTGAGTCTTATTTATTTTTCTTAGTGACATTAGCAACAAAACCACTAAAAATCTACTTGTTTGTACAGGGAAGTTCCCCCAACAGCGGCGACAGCTCCGAGAGTGACGAGGCAGGGCGCAGCGTGGTGCAGTACCACTACACGGTGTGGCCCGACCACGGCACGCCGCGCCACCCGCTGGCCGTGCTGCCCTTCGTCAAGGCCGCGGGGAAACACCCCTCCACTGTTCTTGTGCATTGCAGGCAAGTTCTTGAATTAAATTTATACTTTAACAAAGAGGTAGAATCCTAAATTAAGAGATCCGCAGGAGAACTAAAGTTGTCGACATAGCTCATCGAATCGCATTGCTAAAGTGGCAGTGGGCATAGCTCATGGCCGTTGGGGGAAAAGGTTCTCGAACGGCGGCCACGTATTGGAAGGCACAGCGTGGGACGGCCCCCCACCAGATGGACCGAAGACCTGGTCAGAGTTGCGGGTGGCCGTTGGTTGATGTAACAAAGAGGACGCAAGACATCCCAGGTTAGATCCCCGGATCGAGTATAAACGGGATTGGGAGATTTTTCTGTCTTGATATTCTCAGTACAGGTGTTGTCAAACTTCTAGTTCGCTCTTCAAGCGAAGAGGCCACTACTGAGCGATTTTAAAAAAGAGGTAAAAAAATACCCGTTATTAGTTACTACCAAAATAATCTAACAAAGTCATTGCCGAATCATCATCATTTTAACTTATAAACGTCCCACTGTTGGGCACGGGTCTCCTCCAAAGAAAGTGGAGGGAATGTGCTGAATCATCATCATCATCATCATCATCATCATCATCATATCAGCCCAACGACGTCTACTGCTGACCATAGGCCTCACCTAATTTACGCCACTGCGAACGGTCCTGTGCCGCCCGCAACCAACGGCCGAATACTTTTGTTAAAATACCAGAATTTTTCAATTACACATTAAACATTTCAATACAAAAACAAATAAATAACAATACTTATTATGTTTACAGCGCCGGTGTAGGCCGTACGGGTACCTACATAGTCCTCGACGCCCAACTAAACCAACTCAAACTCACCGGTACACTGTCCCCTCTGGGCTTCCTCTGTAGAGCCCGAACACAACGCAACCATCTTGTTCAAACCGAAGAACAATACGTATTCGTTCACGACGCCCTATTAGAACACGTTCGTTCCGGCGACACTGAAGTAGAATTCCCTAAAGCAAGAGAATACCTAGCCAAACTATTAGAGCCTATCTCCGACGAAGAACTAGCCGTTTTAGACCTTAACCCACCTAAGAATAGAAGCGTTATTGATTTATCTAACGGTGTGGAGAACGGTGAAACGTCGAGTATGAAGTCCAGTAATCAGGCTAGTGATAAAGAAGTGTTGGAAAATGGGAGTCAGGTGTCGATAAAGACTGATGATTTGAATAGTGAACAGAGTAAGTCTGTGAAGGATTCGGAGGGGGGAGATGAGAGTAAGGATGGTATGGTGAATGGGGAGGAAACAGAGGGAGTTTATGACTTGGCACCTAGGTGTACGGACACTTATAGTAAGAAGATGCAGGCGTATAATAATATGAGTGACTCAGAGAAAGAGGAGACGAGAAGGTGAGTGTAGAAGTTTTTTAATTTATCGACGTTTTTGCACAAAAAATAAAACAGTTCTACTGACTGACTTCTATTATTTTGTAATGTCAATCCTCCGCTGCGTAAGTACGCGATAAACTCAAAATACAGAACGAATTGTCATGTGGTTTTCACCAATAAATATATTCATGATGAGGTTCAAATATACAATTTAATAACTGGACGAAGCCGCAGGCGGAAGCTAGTAAAATCATAAACTTTTATATTGGGCGTAAAGATAACGGTTCCAAAAATATTATTTTTTATTGTTTCGTAATTTCTGATGAAATTGCACTGAATATACATTATAATGCGCGTTTTTATGTTTGCAGAGCGAATCGTGCAGAGAATTATGCGTTATTAGAACGTATGAGGTCTCTGGCGAACAAACACCATACGTACCAGGGTCCGCCGCCTGTCAACCTGTTAGAGAAACAGTACCTCGTGAGTACTTATTTTATTATGTCTATGACAAATAATAAGAGCCCATAATTATGTTTCTTTACACTTTAACGTCATGACAACGTTTTTCTACTTATCACCGTGGCTCGTTACAGAAACCTACGGACGATATTCCTCCATTGCAGGTAGGTTAATATCGTAATGAAAGTAGAAACTCAATATTTAGATTAAATATTAAGCAATTTCCATCGCTTTGGTTTAACATTTTATATAAATGCTAAACAAGTAATGGAAAAATTCAAACCCACGACGGGACTTGAACCCGCGACCCTGCCATTCCGTGTGCAGTCATCATGTTAACAGGTAATGGATAAATTCGATCTCAGGGACGTCCACCCGCTTATCTCAGATAGAAGAGCACTGCACACGGAATGGCAGGATCGCGGGTTTGAATTTTCCATTACTTATTTAGCATTTATATAAAACTTTAAAGTTTATTTAGTAAAAACGTGTAATACTTAAGTCTATACTCCTAAAGACGATTATTCAATGAAAAAGTTGTGTTAATGACAGATTACTGCTAATTGACGTCTCTGAGTGCGGCAGTTAGTGGTTATATAAGGGGAGAGCCTAATTACGGGATAACGTTTAATAAATGTGTCATCGATATGTGTCGATATACAGCGTGTTTCCGTTTCCGCAAGTGGCCCGTCAACCAAAAATATTCAAGGGGTACTCTCCCGAACTATACACACGGCCTCTATCGACCAAAGAAAGTCAATTAAAACACAATTTTTGCGTTTCTCGTTCTAACTTAGAATGACAAACACGAAATCCATGACCAGAATACCTTCGTCAAGCTGTAATGGATTTTGGTCGACTTTTTTTTTCGTTGCCTGAAGTGGCAGACGGGTAGGTGGTCACACTTGATGGTAAATAATTACCGCCACTCTCCTGAATACCTTGGAGGATAGCTCTTTTTAAATCTCGAATGAAGAAGGATTTAGAAAGGTTAAAATTATTTCTGTACATTTCAGCTAATAACCCGGTCATGTGTGGAAGCGAGCGTGTGCGCCCGCGCTCAGCACAACGCTGAGAAGAATCGGCCCGGGGGTATACTACCCTCGGACTCTGCCAGAGTCATGCTCGTACCTAAACCGGGAGTCGAAGGTTTGTTGTAACGATACAACTACATTAATTTTAACGTTTTTATTTTGCCTGTTAAAATATAAAAACGTAATTCAGATGACACCAGACATACATTTTGAATTATGACAATTGTGGCGCCACATTTGAAACCCGACACTGCATCTGCCACAAAAATGTTCTTCATGTGCGTGCTTGCGTGCAGATACGCTTTGCACCTCAAAAGTGGTGCCACAGTCGTCATAATTCAATGTCTGGTGTGTGATCGAACTTATTCAATTATTATGGCTCAAAATTCATCATTATCATTTCAACCCATAAAAGTCCCACTGCTGGGCACGGGTCTCCTCCTAATATTTTGAAGGGAATTTAGCGCACGACACCACGCTGGCTAGACGGGTTGGTATAGGGTTTGTTTGAATTTTCCTTTCAAAATTAGATTTAGAAATTTTTTTCATTTTTCATCCCGATAAATTCTATAAAATGGAATTTAAAAATATGATGAATATCAATGTTTTTTGTTTCTTGCGAGTATTTTCGATTTGATTTGATTTGATAGGTCCTCGTCTAATTACGGCTGTGATCTTTCTCTTAGCCTCATTTGTCTTTAAATTAATAATAAAATGTGATTGTTTGGTATGTAGGTAGCGAGTACGTGAACGCGTCGTGGGTGTGCGGGCGGCGGCGCGTGCGCGAGTACGCCGTGGCGCAGCACCCCGCCGCCGCCGCGCACGACCTGTGGCGCCTCCTGTGGGACCACACCGCGCAACTCGTGCTCACGCTCAGCGACACGCTCGACCCCGTATGTACCTTACATCGACATCAGACACATCCAATTAAACTGTAGCCTGTTTGTTTATCCTAACGTGCCTCTAGCAAACAACCTTGAAACGTCTCTTAATCTTAGTTATCATTTTAAATTATAAAAAACAAAATTGAACACTATAAAACGGCTTCGTCAATTTTAATAAAACATATTTAAGACCCTTCTTTTTACTATTCTTCTTCCGTAGGAATGCGAAATCTTCTGGCCAACGGAAGACGAAAAAGAACTTTTTGTTGCGAACTTCAGAGCGAGTTTTGTTTCAAAAGACACGTATGTAGCTTATCGAAAAGTGGACAGGAAGAGTAGTAGTGTCGTTCACTCTCCTGTAGATCTACCAGAGACAAACGGGTATAGAAGGCAGGAGAGTAGCGACTGTGCCGACGACGAAAGACTTATACCGGAGAATAGCTCACCGGTCACGGAGAGGGAGACTGAACCCGCCTATCGCTTCGACAGAACAGAGTTAAGGCTAGAACGACTAAGCGCCGGCAACCGAGACCTATCAGCAAGAAAATCAATCGCAAACGGCGACTTATTCTCGTCCTTATCTGAAAAGAAAAACGGTCCAAAATCGCCTAGGAGTCCGTCGAAAATGTCTTTGAAAAATTTTAAATTAAGTTCGCCTACGAAGTTCAAATTTCCCGAATGGGGGTCTAGGACGGCGGGGTCTCCTCCTGACGTTGCCCCACCACCACCACCTATAGCGCCGGCTTTATCTGTCGAAGAAGAGGCTGAATTACGGCGTCCTTGTTATACATTCGAGAAAGTAGACTCAGTTCCTGACGATATACCTTCAGATAGAGTAATAGAAGTGACAAACGTAAGCGTCCATTCGCTTCAAGATGACTATCAGTTATCAGTTAAGTTTATTAAATGTAGTAAATGGTTAGAAGGAGAATCGACGGTGTATTCACCGGGGAGACCTGATGATAATGAGTTTGTGAGAGCGGTGAGACAGGCGAGTAGTGAGAGCGAGAGGGAAGAGGCGATAGACAGGCTTATTGAGCCGTACAGAGACTCGTTCGCATTGATAGAGTATGTTGCTGGCTGTCAGATGGAGTACAAGAATGGACCGGTCGTCGTTGTTGACAAGTAAGTAATGTTTATAATGTTTTTCTTGGGCCAGAACTTCCTACAGCGGTGTTTCCTGAGCGCTATGACATGTCCTTCTTCAAACGAGGTTTAAAGAGAGCTATCCTATCAAGGTAGGCAGCGGCCTGGCTGTGCCCCTAGCATTGCCAACGTCCATGAGCGGCGGTAACCACTTACCATCAGGTGGGCCGTCTGCTCGTCTGCCACTTTAGGCAATAAAAAAAAAAAAAAAAAAAAAAAAAGATTAACAGCGATGACCCTTCGGAACCCTGAGTTTTGACACTTGGGAGTCCCAGGGAAAGGCTAAACCTACTGTTTTGAAACTTGAAACTATATAGTATAAGGTAGCAAATTCTGGAATAACTCTTGTGCTGCGAGGGACTTTATAAACGTACAATTAACGAAAACGAAGTATATAGTCGACAGTAAAATTGCTTTACCACCCTTAGAGCGACTGTCGTTTGTATATCACAAAACATAATGTCCATTTTTGCTTGCAAGTGACATCAGTACAGTGACAGTTGTCATCAATGCCGTCAACATTATAATGAGTCTTATTCAATTTATATTTGATGGAAATTTTTGTTCAAAGTGCTAAAGCAAATATGTGGTCGACTATACATTCAGATTAGAAACAAATTTACTATCTACGAATTACATAAATATTTAATTTTGTTTCATGCAAATCGAAATCACGGCATTTAAACCTTTTTTGCCCTTGGTACCAGTAGTACCACGGGAAATTTTTTCTTCCCATAGTACTACCAAACAGTCCAGTAGTACTATGGGAAAATAAATCTACCCGTGGTACTACTTCAATGTTAAATGTGGATGCACCTGGTACAGATACGGCGGCTGGAAGGCAATGAACTTCTGCAGCCTGTCGGCGGCGTGCGGCGGCGCCCGCGCGGCGGGTGTGCACGACCCCGCGGCGCAGTTCCGCGCGGCGGGGGACGCGCGCGCCGACGTGTACTGCTGGGCGGCGCTGGGTGCGCACGCGCGCTGCTCCCCCGCGCCCGCCGCCCGCGCACACCACCCCGCGGCGCTGCTCGCTGCATACTGCGCGCTCGCCGCCTACGGCCAGCTGCTGCACACGCCGCACGTGCCTGTACATAATAAAAGGTATATAGGATACTCCTAATACGTGATACTTCTGGCGCGTTTTGTACAATACTTGCCAAACAACTTTGTGTCAACGAAGTTATTTGGCTAACGGTGTAGTGTTCTGTACGCGCTACCCAAATTGTATATCATAGCTCCACCCCGTCAGCGAACTGGTCGTAGGCAAATTTGCTGACACTACTTTTCGGATAACCTGTTACATTCTTATCTTGTGACTTTCATAAGTGTTACCTTGTAACCTAGATGAATAAACAAGATTTCATTTAATTTCATTTATTTAGCTACAAGTAATACTATTTTACATGGGCGTAGTAAGTTTAGGGGTGACAATTTTAGCCAGATTTTAGTTACGGCGGAGGGGAGGGGGGTTAAGAAAATAAATCTTCAGATTCGATTTTATATTAATGTAATATGGGGGGGGGGTTATGCGATTTTAGGTGTCTTAGGCCAATGTTTTCATTTTCTATAGCAGCATTATTAACTTACTTTTCTTAACAGGTTTTCCGACACACCTGAACAAGAATCCCGGTAATACCCCACCTGATATGATGTAAGTCAATACTCAGAGCGTTGTGCTAGCACTGCGACATGCGCTGCCTCGCGACATCGTCCGGTACAAGTACCAAATGTACGATATATGTGTACTCTTTTGTCTGTCTATATTACTGTTGTCAAGATGGCAGGCGCATTTTCGCGATCCTGTGACTTATTTTCATGCGAATGTAGTTTATTTTCCTGCCTTCAAATATAATTTAAAGTTAGTTCGCGATTTTATGACTTATTGTTAGTCAAATAAGTTTTGATTTCTTTTAGCAAATGGCACGCTCGTTTTCAAATAGAGTTCTATTTTTCGTAACGCACCTAAATACGACGAATATGTAGACAAAACCTTTTAAGCATTGGCTTCAAGGTTTCATGATTCTGTAAAGTAAGTATGATCTTACCATTAAAGTTTTGTGGATTGAACTCACAGTCTAGTCAATGCGAAGAATTACCGAAAGAATAAGATTTGAGAATGAATTATATAAATTTTGTTCAACAAGGCAATCTAAAATAACATTAACTACGTTTCCAAGACAATTTCATTACGCCTGCCATCGTGTTACAGAATAAACACCAGTAGTCCAACTCTACACAAACTTAAAATATACACTATAAAAAATAATCAAAACTTCTAATAGATAGTGTAGATAAAAATATACTCAATTAGATATTGTATTGGAATATTTGGTGCGAAATAAACATAAGTTTGTATGGAGTTGGTCTACTGCGTATCACTATACTATGCAATAGTGTTCTAGATAATTTAGCGTCAAATTATAACGACAGTAATAGTGGAAATAATGCCAATGTAATTTTTGGTTAGTGTTGCCAGAAATTAAATAAATTTTCTAACTGGAAATTTATACGCAAGTCTACTGTTAAATTATCTTTATTAGAATTTATAAAATATATTATTCCTCTGGTTATAAGAATGTGTTAAAAATACTGATGTTTTATATGACTTAGTGATAGCTCGATTCGTACCCATCAAATGTACTTTAGAATTGTACCAGCCGTGGGTTTCCATGGATCCACATTCAATAGACAACATGCTGAAAATAAAAATCCGTTCAATCCGCATTGAAATGGTAGAATATCTAGGGATTTGATCTGGCAACATTAACTTGATATCTTATGAAATCAATCCATCCTATGTAAATTATCGTAAGTGCACATGATTTGTTTAGTACTTACGATAGTTTGTGTAGTAAGGGTCAAACATGAAGTGGTTGTGTAATGAGTTACGATGGACTTTGTGGAGTAATGTAGAAGTTTACTTACTGTCGTACTCAGAGACGTTATTTAACTTTAAAGTTTATTTAGTAAAAATGTGTAATACTTAAGTCTATACGCCAAAAGACGATTATTCAATGAAAACATTGTGTTAATGACAGATTACTGCTAATTGACGTCTCTGAGTGCGGCCGTTAGACAGCCGTGCTTGACATGCCTTGCTTAGTTTTGTGTACGGTTTTACTGAAATATTTCCTTGTCATGTAATGTCTCTTCTCGTGGGTTGAAGCTGATGCGTCTTTCTCGCGAGACAGACTATCGAAAGTGAATATAAATAGTAACTGAAATGTTATGCTTGTTTTTATTACATGATCAATGAAGATCTTAGTAAAATCTTTATCCGTTTTACTACAAACTTGTAAGTCGGTACAGTCAGATCAATAAAAAATGTTCATATGATTTTGATTGGTGGAAAACTATATCGTCGTTTTTTAGTTCATAACTAGGGCATCGGAACCGGTTTTTCCCGGAACCGAAAGAACCGGGAATTCCCGGTTCTAGAGGCTACAAAAAGAACCGGTTCTCAAAATATGAAGAACCGGGTTTTCGGTTCTTTCGGTTCTTCTACAAATCAGAGATTAACGCCGATCAACTTCGATCAAATAAGCACTAGATACACGCTCGCATACAAAACCAACGCCTAATAATGGCACTCGACAGTACTACATACTTATTAGATGTATGTATTTATTATACAACAATTCTGTAAATTTTTTTAAATAAAATATTCAATTTTTTTCATTCAAAATATATTGTAATAGATTATAGATTTGATCAAAACTGTTTATTCCCATCCAGTCACACCCAAACCTGTAAGTTGTAACACTGTTACTCGTTGGGAAAAAATTCTCATCATATCACACTGTTACTTGATGCAACAGCTTGCAATTTTTTTCTCCCAACCAGTAACACTGCCAAATATTTGTGTTACTGGATGGGATAAAAAGTTACATCGAGTCACACTGTGTCTTGTTGGGAAAAGTAAACATTTTATATTCCCATCGAGTCACACTTTTTTTTATTATATTAGTGATTGATATTTTTATTATAGGTATAGAGAGTTGCTACTAATCCTTAGACAGTTGCTACCCCCAACATTTTTTAAAATAAACTACATACTTTCTGAGGTGATGAATCATTCCATCAGGTTGCTGGTCACCAATCCAGTGAGAACAAACTGCGTAAATGAAAACGATCATGCCATTCATCGACTTAAAATATCGCTTTTCCAGAATGTCCCTATTCATAGGTTTATTTAAAAAAATGTCTATGTCGATGAATGGCAACTGTCTAACGATTAGTAGCAACTAGCAACTCTCTATATAATAAAAATATCAATCACTAATATAATAATAAGAAAATAAAAAGTGTGACTCCGTGAGAATATAAAATGTTTACTTTTCCTAACAAGACACAGTGTGACTCGATGCAACTTTTTTCCCATCCAGTAACACCAATATTTGGTAGTGTTACTGGTTGGGAGAAAAAATTGCAAGCAGTTGCATCGAGTAACAGTGTGACATGACGGGATTTTTTTTCTCAACAAGTAACAGTGTTACAGATTTGGGTGTGGACTTTACGAACAAAATTCTAATAAATTAGCAAAAGAACCGAAAGAACCGGGTACCCGGTTCTGTGTTGTCACAGGAACCGAAAGAACCGGTTCTTAAAATATGGCCGGTTCTCGATGCCCTATTCATAACTTCCCACATTTTTGTAAACGTTATTAGTATATACTGTATTTCCAAGATTCGAAATCATAAGGCCAGTTTTGAACAGATCTGATCGCCGACATGTTCTCAATAGCCATGAAACATTATTATTATTAACAATAGACAACGTGCAATAGAAGCGTTACGCATTTATAAAATAAACTTAAAATATATTTTTAAAATATTTTTTTCTAGCCAAGTATTAATCGTCTATGGACATATTTTGTCAACGTATATGTTTTATTTTCTAATTAAATTATACATAATGTAATGTGTATAGTTGTATTGAAGTCGGGGTAGCCAGTTAGATACATATTTTTTATGCGAACTGTACTTTAATGTGTACGTAATAGAGCTAAATTTTCTGTTGTATCTAATATACCTATGAATTCTATTTGTATCGGTATTTAGTTCTGTATCAAAAACGAATGTAATCAATACTAGTTCTTATTACTCATAGTTAAAGTACACTATCGTATGTATTTACTAGTGTCCCCGACATTTGTAATTCCTATTAAATCAAGTTATGGTCCAGTATTTTTTATTATAATAATTGTAATCTAGTTATCTATATGATTGTGAAGACTGCTTATTAGTGGTTCGTCAATTAAGAAGTAATAGGTTCCATTTGGATTCCGTGATGATATATATGGCAAGGATCTCAGTAGAAAAAAATATATATCTCAGGTATTTTAATAGTCCGTTGTATATTCGACATTTTGACGCAAACTATCGTAAGTGATGCATTAATCAAATACGCTTGCAATAGTTTAAAAAAGAGGGGTCGATTTGTACAAATATCTGAGATATATTTTTTCATAGTTTTGTCTTACCGACTGTACTTTGACAGTAGAGATTCTTATTGCCCTCGTACACGGTCCAACACACGGGTGATTGGCTCTCGGTTGGTAAAACTGTCTTATTGAATGTTGTGAAGTGATCGGATGTCACGATATAATGTATAAATACCCTTAATTAAGTAAATAAGTGTCCAACACTACAAGAAAATATTGTAATTTAGTTCCATAGTCATATTGCCATAGAACAAATAATACGTCTAATTTACATGTGCTATTTAATACACAAACTTAATACCAATAGGGTAAGGGCGAGGTTCCGTTGAATGAAATTAGGGATAGAGTTACAGAAATCAATTGGTGAGCGTGAAATAATTTTCGTTTTCGAATTACACTGGATCATGGAAGTCATTCAATTTAATGAATTTCTTTACTAGTTTGAGCAAATATCTTTAAATAAATAGAAAAAATATTTTAAATTTTCGAATGTATTCGAGATAACATAGATAATAGAAAGTACGTTGTGCCTAACAAAGGTAAATCAACTAGTCAGTGTCAGCGGAATATCACCCTTATTCTCTTAATATGCTGTATGTTAATAATTAATGATTTTTCATAACCAATGTGCTACCAAATAGCATGTGTTTCTCAGCCGTAACGCAATATATCGATCACTGCACAAGGCAACGAAGAGATGTTAGCGAAAAGTTAAAAAAATGTATTTAGAAAGATGATGGCGGGTTATGTTTGTGCGTCCCGTGCGTGCCATTTTAGGCTTAGATAATTATAGATAGCTCCAATTATTGACCTTATAGTACTAAGTAGTTATGCTCCACTTATATACGTATTTTTCATTAGCTGTCTTTTTAGTACATGAAATATTTTCGCGATTTTTATTGTATATCGTACCTTTCGCGTTATAAATGTAAAATAAATGGTTTTATTGCTTATTAAATTGGGTTAAAATATTTGCTGAATAATAGTTAAATTAACATAGATATTTACGTGGGAAATATGCGATTTATTTATATTTACGTACCTTCATAAGTGCGTATACGTGCACGCATGAACTATCGTAAGTGCAAGCGTCCGTGCACGCGTTCGTGAATGATATATAAGCAAAAGCAAACTTGTTTTTTTTTTCTTTAAATAACATTATTATGATTAAAGTAAATGACACTGATATTGCTATACGATCAAATTTACATAATCAGCTTACGGCGGCTCTTAGTAAAATTATTTGCGGTTGACATTCGATTTTGTTCAATGTAGATCCTTACTACATTATATCAAAGTTTATTATCGCGCAAACATCCCGCCTTACGGTTAACCAAAGAAGTGCGTATGTATAGTGTAATGTTAGGAATGTTAGAGGATTGTAGGCAGCTGAGTGTGCAGCTAATTAGCTAAGTGAATAGTGTAAGGTGACTTATGTAATTACTGTTATATACTATATAGGATATGGAACGTTCTGGGTTTAGTTGCAGTAATAATATTATTACTTTTGGGCCGCTTTTTGGTAACTGGCTACGGTAGCCTATGGCCGCTTGCAACACCAACGGTGTAATGAGCGAATTAATAACCTATTAAATCTCTTCCTCTCCAATGGGCCCTGATTATGAGCTATTGGAAAGTTTTTGGATGGAAATTTCAGTTTAATTAAAGTTGAAAATACTAATAATATTTTTTTGTTTGGTTGCACGCGCTGATCTCAGGAAATGGGTCCGATTTGAAAAATTACTTTAGTGTTGGATAGCCCATTTATCGAGGAAGGCTATAAACTATATAACATCACGCTATGGCCAATAGGAGCTGAGCTACCAAACAAAGAATGAAAGGAACAGCTAGTCAAATATAAAAGTTATTTCTGCATACATTGATGTGGTTACTACAAAGCTTCAATGGTGATTTAAATAAAAAGATCCTAGTGATGTCATTATAATTATTATTATCAAATATCGATAGACTATGAAACTAAATATGCTCAAAATAATTTGCAATAAAACAATGCTCTAATGTTCGTATATGTATTTCTAAGAAAATTATACTAGGTGGTAGGGCGTTGCGCCTGCGCACAAATAACACCAAGTATATATTTTTAAATTGCTCATCCATATTATTAAGCGTATTTTTATAGCGAAATTAACAATCTATGTCCGCTTGTCGGATATAAATGTAAAGATATTATAGTTGTAATTTTTTTAAAGGGATATTCTCAAGTAAAGTGATACCACACCATAAGTTTCTGCTTATAGCAAAAGATAACTATCGTATCTACAATAGAAGAGCATAAAATGACAAATACTATTTGCCAATTTCTACCTTAAGTTTATAACAATAAGATAATTTCTCGAATACTATTAATCGGCGCTTATAATATTATTATTACAACAAACCAGAACGTCCATGACTATTTGACGTAATATTGTTTAGAAAATAATTTTGGCTCAATTTCATAAGCGCGACATGTTTTGTTCAACACTTGCACAACATTCACTACATAACATTTTGAATACGACAAATAAATCAGGGTATTGTCATGCAATCATGGAATGTCATTTCACGGTTTAATTGCTCATTGCATGATGCCAATTTTGCAAAATAGCCTCGTTTTTTCGCAAAGTAGACTATACAAGTTTTGCAAGATAATTCTCATGCTAACTATATAAATTTTTTTAAGAGTGAAGTTTTCAATGAAAAGCTCAATTTCACTACAATTTAAAACTACCTTTCAGAAATTTGCTAGTAAAGAAAGAAATTAATGATACCACAAAAAAAGATTTTGCAAAACTTGAACTTGGCTAACGAACACAAAGTTACTTTGCAAAATCTGCATCGTGTAATTGAGCCTTAATTTCAAACGTGCTAACGTGCAAGTTTTTTCGATATTTGCTTTTATAGTGAACTAAAGTATAGGATACACAAGCCCGTATCACTGACGGCCACTAACATAGTTTTATTTACGTTGATGTGTCGGTGGTTAGTGTGTATACGGCTTTAATTTCGACTATGTATGTACTGTGTGGGTGTAGTATATAAATTTTTGTCACTCATATTGTGTAGGATAAGCTCTATTACACTTTATAAGAAATTTGCAAACTGTGGTTGACTTATAGTGGGGCAATATAAATTTTATTAGGGGTATGATACGGCCCGCCTTAAATTGTATGAAAAGAAATAAAATCTCTTTTTGGAGGTCCTCATATACCGCACCAAAGAGGTTCGACGAATTTTGGCACATGACATTATGCTCGATGATAGCAATTGGATTAAAAATGTCATTTGCAAGATGTCAATTTGGCAAAGTTGTTATTTTTTTGACAAAACTAAATTCAGTAAGAATTTATTTTGCCACATGTTATTAAGTTGAATTGAATTATTTTACATCAGTTAGCAATTTAATCAGCTTGATATTCAACTTTATATTGTCAACCACAGGATTCATATTTCAATATTTATATGATTCAAAAAGAATGCTAGAAACTAAGAGCCTGTTTCACGACGTCCCAAAAACATCATGCTATCTTCTTCTTTTACTATTGGTAAGAAAGGGATAGCAATAGTCGAGATAATTTTAATTGGAATGTGAAACAGGCGTTAATTGTTCCATGTTGTATGTACGCCCGAGAGTGTTGCTATAGCCTGTAAGATTTATAAATGTTGCAACGTTTTTAAATGAATGAAAAATATCTATAATACCGCCTTCTTGAGAACTGTATTGTGCCAATTTTTAATACCTTCCCTCCCTCCCCCCCCCCAAT
Organism: Laspeyria flexula; assembly: GCA_905147015.1. NCBI lineage: Eukaryota > Metazoa > Arthropoda > Insecta > Lepidoptera > Erebidae > Laspeyria > Laspeyria flexula. The sequence goes on from LR989974.1 coordinate 3,725,517, forward strand.
GCTATGATGCATTCCAATATTCTGTTCAACGTTACGTCGTCGTTCAAATTACTGTTATACGTAAATTAAATACGTAAGAATCTCAAGATTTAGTTTAAAGTTAGTACGGGCTAATATCTATATAATAATGTTAGAATAAAATGCCGGGAAATATCGAACAACTACATTTGTATAGCTGGGGAAAGTGTGTGATACATCTCTGACTACCCCTGCTAGGCTAAGCTTTACTATGTTTAAGTAACGACTGTATTGTCAAGAATACATATTATTATTATACTGATCAAAATCTGCATAGAGTTCAATATATTGAAATATAAACCTTATGATATTTGCATTAGGTTAATATTCAAGTTCGCGTAATTAAACTTGTGAAATACTACAACAGGATATTGATTTTGCAATTTCAATATTATGTTGTTGAAATAAGGTAAAAAATTGATTAATATACTGACGATGGTGATTTTCCATCAATAGCAAATTCCATGTCAAGGCCGATGTCCAGCAGTGGACTATTTACGGCCGACATGATAATGAAGACGTGGTATATATAAGCCCGTACTAGAATTTCAGCTATTTAAAACTGTGACGATATATGGAAATTAAACAGTACTAACACAAAATATTTTAATTTCATATTTAGTTTGTAAGCAAAAGTGATTGTACCATAAATAAGTTTGTATTATATATAACTGCATAATGGTTTCGTATTGTTTTTGAACGAGCATATTTTTTTTTACATTTCAACTTAATAGTGCAGCGGTTCTTAACCTTTTAGCAGTGAGAGACCAGCCCCTGATTCTGAGCTGTCGGAATATTTTCGGCAAGAACTGTCACTTTATTTAAAGTTAAAAAACATAATGTTAAAAAAAATAGATCGATGTAGAAAAAAATCCTATATTAATCAATTTCTATACGGTAAAATAATTTCTAACACTTGATAACTTAAGCTGTAAAAATACGTCTTTCTAAGATTCGAAAAAGTTTACGATCCGGGAGCAATCCGATGAGTCAGAATCAGGGCCCAGTTGACTAATGTACTGTCTTGTCACGGACCATTAACCTTTCGACTGCCACGTCAAATCGGCATCTACGTGCCCTGGACGCCAAGCCATAAAATTCAGTTTTTAAGATTTAGTAATAAACACAAAACTAATGATTTAATATCTTTATCTTTTATTTTTATGGACCTGAGTGTCGTCAACTATAGACGACAACGGCGCCCAGTGTACGCTTGCGCTTGTCAAATATATATGACGTTTGTTCAAAAGGTTAAAAAGTTCAATGGGTGAATGGCTTCAATAGTTCAGAATATAATCCTAGAGGACCAGTATGCACGTTAGCTTTGCAGACCACTTGTGTTACCGTCAGGGACCACTAGCGGTATTCCCCATTTGTTCTATGAAATATGACGTGACGTCATTGTACAAATGAGATATTTTTTTCCTATTTTGTACTATAGAACATGTATTATATTTCTCAAATTGTTCTATGGAACAAGGAAAATGAGACCTCTTTTAACCGCTTATCTACTGGCCACTAGAAAATAATTATTTGTAGAACTTTGAAGTTTGTTCACTTGTGTGATTTTGGGAAAGTAATGATTCCCATTTTGTTTTGTGCTGCTAGAGTCGGGCGAAGAAATGGAAAAAATCTCATTTTGTCCAATAACGTTATGGACCATGGGTTAAGAACCACTGCGATAGTGTGACTGGTTCCTAAAATCTGTAAAAATGATTGCCGCTAAATAATCATAAATGAATTTCGATATTTTTTGCTGAAATTTGGATAAAAGGAAATCCATATAGGTCCTTCCTATACATGAAGTAAATTAATGCTGTATTGTCGAAAATTAGGGAATGTAATGATTTTGATATTATATTGTAAATCAGTTGGAAGGCGATATTAAAAGGGTTTCATCACCCACAATGAATAGCACAAACTATATTAATTTGTATTTGATATCAGTTGGAATATCGTACTTTTTAATGCGCAGGATCGCTAATGTGTACAGTCAGCAGCGAAACGCACCATTTTTTTTTTGTATCTTATATTAAGTTTTGTATTTTATAAACTGGTAGGGAGTCTCTATTTTCCAATAATTTATAACCTCTTTGGTTATAATAGAATAATCATGTATGTACAGATGTTTTGTAACTTGTTTTATTTGTACACTTTATGTTTAAGACATCACAATGTAAATCTTATGAAGACTTATTTATTTTTATGTAACCGCCTGTATTATTTCAACTGTAAAATATATAAGAAATTATCTATAGTCGCGTTTTATTTTATGAGATGGGTACCCTAAACACCTATCACATAGGACGTTCTGCGTTAAGTATGTAGGTATTTTAAATCCGTCACTCACTACACGGATTGGGGTTCCGTAATAAAAATGTATAAAAGAAATCCCTATGGTCTCCCTCTGTTCGTCTGTCACATCGTTATGTCACCCACCATAGGGGTTTCTTTTATACATTTTTGTTACGAAACCCCAATCCGTGTAGTGACGGATTTAGAATACCTACATACCTAATGTCGCTACCCCGTTTCAACCTGTGGGTGTCGTAAAAGGCGACTAAAGAGAGTCCAGCAGACAAGAGCACTGCGAGAAAAGGAAAATTCGAAATAAAACCCTATCCGTCTGGCCGGCGTGGTATATTGGGATAAATTCTCTTCACTACTTTTTGAGAAGACCCGGGCCGAGCAATGGGACGTTGCAACTCAGAAATAATTTCCTTGGGTCTCAAATTTATAAAGAAAAAAATTCTACCTATCTATTTAGATTTTACCACGAGGAGAGAACTAACCGCGTCAAAATAGATTGTGAGTTGTTTACTCTTAAGGCTCGATGACACTGGGCCAGTTACTAGCTGTTAGTCGGCGAGTTTAAAAACCCGCGAGTGTCGATGACACGAAAAATCTTCCAACTCGCTCAGTAGCGAAGTAGCTAGCGTGTGAAAACCACGTGTTTTGTGTGGCGTGCTGTCTGAGTTTTTCGTTTAATTAATTGGTGAAAAATACCCCGCGCGAACTACTTCGTTTGACATTTTAACTAAACTAAACTGCCAAAACACAGATGCTCGCAACTAGTTCTAGTTTTTTTTTTGTGGCAAACAGACGTACGGTCCGCCTGTTGGTAAGCGGTTACCGAAGTTTACTAGCTTACAGGCCAACACGCCAGCGAAAAGCTTTTGAATTAGCCCGCCTTTCAATTTTTCAAACAGCTTTTTTACAATCGGATAGTTAAAAGCAGATTGTAAAAAAGCTCAATGACACGGAGCGAGTTTACAAGTTACTCGCGAACTCGCCGCCTAGCAGCTAGTAAACTAGCCCAGTGTCAACGAGCCTTTAGAGTGTTTGTAGGCACAAGCTGGGGCTAAATGGCGAAGTTTGAGATTTCCTACGTGACAGGGTCGGTGTGTGCGCGAATATATTACGAAGTACACAGTTTATATTTTTACATTTCATCGTGTCAATGTCATTGAACAAAATTACCTAGCGAAAAGTCGCGCGAGGCTTCGCTCCCGTCGTTTTTTATTTGGCCACTGTTCAGCTCTTATTGCCGGTAGCGTGATGTTATATATCCTTTAACCTACCTCGATAAATGGGCTATCTAACACTAAAATATTTTTTCAAATCGGAACAGTAGCTCCTGAGATCCTAGCGTGCAACCAACATATAATTTTAGTATAGAATATTAAATATCGCGCTATGTTTTTATCATCGCACCGCTCGCCATCGGTAGGGAGTTCAGCCTCACACCTTAGAACTTAAATTGGTTGGTTTCAGAGTCATTCAAAAAGATGTGGAATGTACTCCCTAAAGAGACTTTTAACACTACAGTAGTCAGTATGGGATTCTTCAAAAAAGTAATGGAAAGTGAGTACTAAATGCCACAATCGTAGTTTCAAAGAAATGAGTACATTATATAATATGTATGTGTTACCGAGTGAATTAAACATGTTTAATAAAAAAGTATAGTTATCTTTTAATAACTTTTGCGTTCAATAGGATCTCAATCGTTTAAAAGATTTCGTTATGATTTTTGGAAAGAGGAACCCATTCTCCCTTGAAGTGCCTATCACAAAGCTAGTATAAGAATTAGCTTGATAATACTAAAACCTTTTCTAACAATAGACACATTGAGGAAGTTCCCAAATCCATAGAAATGTTAACTAAACAATTTAAAAGTAGGTAATTCAATAGGTATCACTTCCTTATTCCGAACACAAACTTTTAATCACGATAACTGTAACAAAACCCCAATCGAAATCAGTGGCAACTCAATTCCGTGGTCTGAATAACGTTGGGAAAGTTTGGCCCAACCTCTATCAAGTATCAAGACTATCAGAGCAATCGATCTAAAGTTATTAAAGCATCAATCAGATATACTACGAACTGGGAACTAATCAAACTTGAGCTTTTAACGTAAGTTGAATAAAATTAACTATTCACCGGATCGGACTGTGAGTTTGTGGGGCCCTGGGCTGATACTACTCGGGGACCCCTTGGGGGTCTGTCTAAACTATCAAAATGCCATTTAAAAAAAAAAGGCCAGGGGCGCACGTGTAAAGTTAGTAGTAATTTAAAAAAGTAAAATATATAATTTAATTAATATTTTATAAACTTTTTTTAATTGACAATGTTTTCAATTGGGACTGGAGGCCTTTATATTCGAGGGCCGGGCTGTAGCCCCTATAGATGTAGATCCGCCCCTGACTATTCAACTTTCATCTGGTGTTTCGTTCCAAGAGGCTATTAAAATTACCTACTTTTCATAGGAGACTAGCGTCCGCCCACGTATCCCCTCGTATGGTATGGTCTTTAAAAAGTGCTATTCCAAACTATGTTATTTGTGTACCAAATTTCAAACAGATTCTTTCAACAGTTTTTGTGTGATTGAGTATCAAATGGTTCAGAATACATAATAATAATATTCTACCACATTCACACAGCGCCATCTAGTTCCAAATTAAGCAATTAGGTATATTTGCTTGTGTTATGGATACTAAACAACTGCTATACTACTTACCTACATACATTTTTTTTTTGTAAATACATACATATTATAGACAAATAAATTACACAACTTCCATTCATCGTAACTTTCCCATTGACTGGCCTGTTGGTCTAGTGGTTAGTGACCCTGACTGCTAAGCTGAAGGTCGTGGGTTCGATCCCCACCCAGGACAAATCTTTGTGTGATGAGCATAAAGGTTTGTTCTGTGTCTGGGTGTAATTTATCTATAACATATATGTATTTACAAAAAAAAAAAATGTATTTAAGTAGTATATCAGTTGTTTAGTACCCATAACACAAGTAAATATAATTGCTTACTTTGGGACTAGATGGCGCTGTGTGAATGTGGTAGAATATTATATTATTATATTATATTTATTCATGACTAGCTGTGCCCGCGACTTTTTCCGCGTGAAATTTAACAAAAGCAACATTATGTACCCACTTTTTAAAAGTAGCCTAAGTTACTCCTTATTACATCAGCTATCTGGGTTGGAGTGTATCCTTGGGGGCTTTATGGAGTTAGGACAGAAAATTTTTGACGAAATTTTTCAAAAAATCGCTCTTTTTAATACGGCATCGTGTAATCAGGCTAAAAATAAAACATTTTTGCACTTGGCTTTTTTTGTCTCCGACCGATAGTTAAGCGGCAAATGCCGTTTAAAGATGTCTAACACTTGGAAAATTTTCAAGCGTAGGAACTATATTATCCTTGGGGGCGCTATGAAGTTATATTGAAGAACTAATAAAATTGGGTAGTATCTATCATCTTCGATGAAAAGCACGCAAACCCACCATAAAGAATATTTATTAATAATTTAAGTCCGCAAATCTGCTCATTAGAATATCAGTTCTAATAGGTGTTCTACACGGTTATAAACTTGCGTTCCAACATAGTGACCTTGGTGAGAGCTTGGTTGCTTAGTTTGTATGAAATTAGGTTTACAACAGCCGGCTACACGGTTGGAATACACCAAGGGCACCTCTGTGGAAGGCAAGTTTTCAACCATGTAGCAGGGCTTTCATTTACTATTCACAAACACTAATAAACGGGTACCTAGCGAATCCAGCAGATAATTAATAAATACCCAAATACCTCACGCATCAAATTATTGGTGTATGCTTAATTGATATCTTATTTATTTTTGCGTTAATAGAACAGTTTTAGAAATAACTATGATTTTACTAACCTTATGAAACGTTATCCGAATTTGTACTCGATCGACATTTACGCGGTAACCAACCGTATTCAAACACTAACTTCATATATAATCTTCTTCAATATTTTTTTCACAATTATTTTATCTCTTTTACGTTAAGGTTTTGTGCTACAAAACTTTAAAAAAAATAAATTAAGTGGTGAGAACACACGACGTTCGCGGCGAGCACTAAAAAGCGAATGACACGAATAAATAAATCTCCAACCTTGTGACAAAGACAGTTTCTTTTTTTTTATCTACCCCCAAATAAAGTGCGTGGCAAGTATTATTTGCTAATCCCGATGACGAAGCCTAATATAATTAGAGCTATATTAGTAAGATGTACCTACGGATTTGAGATTTGATAGAAACGGGAACAGTTTTTGAAACTTTTAAACAAAGTTAGAATACCTACTTACCTACTTTATTTATATTTAAATTTCAGAGAGCAGCCCCCTTGATTTTGACTCGTCGGATCGCTCCCGGATCGTTAACTTTTACAAATCTTAGAACGACGTATTTTTCTGGCTTACGTTATTTATTGTTAGAAAATAGTTTGCCGTATTGAAAATTAAAAACTGATTAGTTTATGATTTCTTTCTTCAATTATATATTTCTCTAAAATTATGTTTTTTAACTTTATTTAAAGTGATATTTCCGGCCGAAAATTTTCAACAACGGGAGCGAAACTCCGCGCGACTTCTAGATGAATTATAGAAAAAGGTTTTTTTTAAATACTTTGTAGGTATGAATGTTTATCATTATTATGTTTTATGAAATAGTTTTACAATGATAACATGACAGAAGATTATTTTGCATCTAACAACACATCATCAGCAACCCATTAGGTCCCACTGCTGGGCTCGGGTCTCCTCGACAGCTCAGAATCAGGGGCAGGGCAGAGCGCGTAGTTTCCGCTCAAATTGAGCATCCCTGGGGATGTAATTTTGCTCTGCGGAGAACTGCTAACACTGCCTGGGTAGTGTTGTGATTTTGGTGGTGGATGTGGACTTCTTTTCAGTATCATCATATCAGCTGCAGGAAGTCCACTGCTGGAGATAGGCCTGCTGTTTGGATCAGATCGTCTTATCACTTTGTGGCTGGACGTCCTACGCTGCACTTCTCGAAAAAGAGAGAACCTCTTGGCCCTATCGGCCATCAGTTTTGCGTATATATGTACCCTACCCACTGCCACGTCAACTTACCAGTGGGCAATGTCGGTGACTTTGGTTCTTCTGGAGACTTCTTTTAGGACTATTTCTATGAATAAATTCTTTCATACTTACAATATTGTTGTGTTTTGTTAGATTTGAAAAAAAATATTTTTTCTTTTCACGCTGCGACTAATAGGAGCTGAGTAGTAGCCAAACAAACGACGAGAGGGAAGCCCCGGGCATAATATAATATAATTTTCTACCACATTCACACAGCGCCATCTAGTCCCAAAGTAAGCAATTATATTTGCTTGTGTTATGGGTACTAAACAACTGATATACTAGGTACTTAAATACATTTTTTTTTTGTAAATACATACATATTATACATAAAATACACCCAGACACAGAAGAAACCTTTATGCTCATCACACAAAGATTTGTCCTGGGTGGGGATCGAACCCACGACCTCCGGCTTAGCAGTCAGGGTCAGTCAGGCTTAGGTCAGTTAGTTATATATAATAAAGCTGAAAAGTTTGTTTCGTTGAATACACTAATCTCCGGAACTACTGGTCCGATTTGAAAAAATATTTTAATGTTGGATAGCACATTTATCGCGGAAGGCTATAGGCTTATATCTTACATCACGCTACAACCAATAAGATATGAGCAGTGGTCAAACACAGCGCTAGGTGTGAAGCCCCGGGCAATACCACAGATTAAATAACAGTACTCCAATACTCCATTTGGTTTCTGTAACCTATAGCTTAAAGGTGTAGGTTAAAAATAATTTGATTCATATGCTCTGGAGTATGTAACTAACTTTATTTCTCAAAAGAACCACCAATTAATATACATTTTAAAACATTTATTTATCAATGAATTGGTTAAATTGTATACTTAATTAAAGGACAGCCGCGGTCCTTTCTTAATCATAATAATAGTAATGCGTATTATATATATATTTATTGTCAAAGTACATTATTATTGTCTGCACACGACCGCTATAATAGCATTATTAAGAATTATTGTCTTTTATTACACCAATAAAGGTTTAATTTGGCAATTTTGTGAAAATTATTTGATCGAATTATAGAAGGGGCAGAGTTTTATTAGAATAACATGTACACATTGATATGACTACAGTTTTATGTAGTAACAGCGATAGTAAACCACAAGATATGTGAGTGCAAAGTTCTACTTGTCATACATATATATCGTCAAACACCTAGGGTACTTTAACATGCATTCGACTCTACTCAATGATATCAACTAACTAACAATGACATTAAAAAGACAATAAAATAATTTAATTTGTAAAGTTCTACAAAATATTGTTAGAAAATTATATATAAATAAAAATATTTAGATATATATATATAATAATATATCTCGTTAATTGTAAGGTAGGTAGGAGTGATGCCACCCATGTAGTTAATTAATAAACAATGATTTGATTGACTTGCTTAAAGCCATAATACATGACGTAATATAATTTTTAAAGCCAAATTTCATAGTCTGTGAGTTTATGGCGACAACGTCGTCTGTTGATTAGATATAATATATATATATATGTATAGTACACAAATAGGTAACAACTTTCTTAGAAATACAGCCTTTTTTTTTTCAGTGCGACACCGATTACTGTTGAAAAGTCGGTATAATGAGTCGGCTTCGAATGTATTCAGAAGTTAATATATTGTTTTTAATGACAATCCACTATCTCTGATGTTATCTACGTATTCCGAGGCTGTTACACTATATTAGGATCATTAATACATAAATTTTAGAACCTCACAGTGCAATCTAATTTATAATTATCTATTTAATATAAACATGAAACATTTAATTGTAGTTAAAGCATTTTTCTGTTGGGATTCGGTTGCGTAAGTACGTATTCTCTTATTCCGAAGTGTTCAAGCCTGAAAGGAGTGCACGCCGCAGCCGAAGCCCCTTTGTTAGCCGTCGTGAAGGCTTTTGATATTCACAGTAATGATAATACTTAGCTACTAATCACAACAATTATTATCTATATTGTGAATAAACAGAATACACGTTGTATGCTAATACATCAGTATTTATTGTTACCATTTAAAACACAAATAAAACAATGTTTTGGCAGTCAGCTGCTTAAACAATAATCTAAAACAATTGTTTGTATATTAATATAAATAATATTAATAACAACTTAATATAACAATACAGTATTGTACCTACAGAGGATGACGAAGTTTTGGGTACCTATTAAAACTATATAATTTCAAGAGAGATAAGTACATTGAGAAAATAAATTTTCGCTTCGATTCCACTGAGATCGCCGGGCTCGGACAGGACCTCAAAACGTTAATAAAAACTTTTTCTAAGCAAGATTATTACTCTAGAGTTACAACGACTCGAATCGAAGCGAAAAGCGAAATTCAGCCGGGTACACACCGACACCGGCTTCCAATACTCCATTATTAAGTTCCTAATTCATAAAGGATAAGTTCCTTCTCACACTTATTACTAAACATCAAGTTGTAAACACTCATACAGATTATTGTCATACACTTTTTTTTTTACATTTTATTGTCATGATTACTTAGGGAATTGACGGCAAGATATAATTGCTCAAATCGTATAATAGGTATATAATTATTATGTTTATTGTCACTTAGGAAGGTCCGTTTAACTCTCGAACGTCTGAAGTTACCTTAAACCTATCGAAAAATACAGTATGATTATTTAAAATTCAGAGATCGCATACCTACATCGAATATCTGTTTTATGAATATAAAAAATATTGAAAGGTAGCTGGTAAAGCTCGTATTTAAAGAAGAGATGCTGTTGAAGCGTTAGTTTCAAGATATGCTTTTGATATGACGTTTTAATAATGATATTTGGAATTAAAGGCCAAAAAGTGTTTGTACATTGTGGGAGAGCGTCCCTAAGGGGTGAGACGTGGGTTCGTCCTGTGGGGGGTGCTCGTGGCGCAGGGTTCAGTAGTAGGGGATGAATTCGGGCACGGCGTACTCCACGTAGGGATGGTAGGGGTGGTAGGCGCGGCGCACCGGCGGCAGCAGTACGTCCGAGTAGCGAGAGAACTGCGAGACCTGGCGGCTGCCGGCTGGTGGCTTCCTACAACACACAACATATTAATAGGTAATTGTACAAATAATTAGTACGACTGTACAGATAAGCTATGTGGACGGTCACGGACGGACATCCCTGAGATAGAATTTATCCATTACCTGTTAACATGATGACGAAAACAAATTAAAGTTTGATTGCTCATTATTACTATTATTATTTTCTCATATCCAAATTTTATTGAATTTGATTTAGTATGGTGTTTTGGTTCTGTACTTTCTGTGATATTTCAAACTGTAACCAATTAAAATTGTAACAACTATGGCGATTGAAAAGAGTGGCCTGAGTTTCTTACCAAGTTCTTCTCAGAGCTCAACCTTGTCAGTGAACTGGACGTAGGCAAATTTACTGACACTTTTTCTGGCTTTGTATGACGTTCATAAGTATCATGTATGTGATCCAAATGAAATAAAAAGATTTGACTTTGACTTTGATGCTATCATGACGACGTTTATACTTGTACTTTTTTATTACTTGTTACATTTGCATTTACTTACAGCCTCTCAGATGTTCCACTCCAGAGAGTTACCTCAATACGTGACCTAGGATTAATTTTAGACTCTAAATTAAATTTCCATGACCACATTAAACAAATTTGTAAAGACGCAAGCAAATCGCTAGGGTTCATAATTAGGACAGCCTCTAACTTTGCGAACCACGAAGTAATTAAATTACTCTACAATGCATATGTACGCAGTAAATTAGATTACAATGCAATCATTTGGAACCCACATGAAAAAGTATACACTCTTATGGTTGAAAAAATCCAAAGAAAATTTGCTAGGTATATGTATAAGCGTGCATTTGGGTTCTATCCATTTTTGTATCCATCCATATTTGTGTCTGGAATGGTTGGCCTAGATACTTTAGAGCTCAGGCGGAAATACATGCTTATAACGCATTACTACCTTATAATGAACAATAAGGTAGATAATCCATCAGTACGAGAGTCCATTCACTTCTTTGTTCCCGATCACTACATGCGTGGTGTTGGACGTAGGCAGCATCAACTTATTGCTTGCCCTCCGTCCTGGCGAAGTACTAAAAGTAATTATGGCCCTACTGTCACAGCTATCAATCTTATAAATAAAGTCACTCAAATTAATAAAGTTGTTGACCTATTTTTCGATAAGCCGCATGAATTTAATGCTAAGGTTATGACATATTTAAATACCATTGACATATTATGATAATTATAATAATTGATGACATGTGTAATTTTTTATTTTATTTTTTTTATTATTTCATTTTCTTATAATGTTTCATAAATAATCTTATTGCAATTACATAATTTAATTTAATTTTTATTCTATTGTATAAATTTAATTCTTATTTGATTGTATTAATTTAATTCCTATTTATATTCTATTGTAACTAATTTAGTATCATATTGACATAGCTTATAAGTGATTTGGTGTTAAACTGTGAACATATATTGCTGCTGAATAAATGAATTATGAATTTGAATAAAATGTTAAAGCAAAGGAAAAAATATGTAATTACTTAGTATGAAGTTATCCAGAAGTTACAGCTTAAAGAAAAATGCATCCAATATGTCATGTACTCGTATTTATTGTAGTTTGGCAAAAATGCAATTCCGTTAAGTTTCTTAAACTTTTTTTTATCATGTGCAAAAGAAAATTGTTATAGTAGGCTAAGAACTAAAAATCCCTTCTGCTACTAAAATAGTGAGCACAGGTGGGCACTACAGTATGGGGTTCTTCAAAAAAGAGTGAATAGGTTTCTTAAGGGTCGGCAACGCGCTCGTGATGCCCCTATCGTTGCAGGCATCTATAGACAGTAACTCCTAACCATCAGGTGAGTCGAATTTCCGTTTGCCATTGTCGTGGTACAAAAAAAAACCAGAAATCTTGCTGTGCAATTTATATTAATGGTCAACTTACTTAGAGTGCCTGGCGGTAGGTTCGTCGGCCGGGTACTCCATCTGCAGTGGCTGTAGACCTCGGGGCTCCTGTTCACCGTATGTGCCATACACGTAATCATCACTGTCAACACAGAACAACAATATATTAGCTCCTTATCTCCAAGATATTGTGAGAATCGACTAAAAAGCACCCACAATCTCGATATTCGATTGATTAGATTTCGACTTTGTCATCATTCTCATTTTCATTCAAACAGAAGTGCCAAAAGGAAAACTGGAAGCATTTTGTGCAAAGTTCTTCGGAGATACATTTGAAGCTCAATAACATCGTCAGGTGACTCATGTTCTGTATTTTGACGGTTAAGTTAATAACGATATACTTAGATGCACATGATGATATAAGATGATATCAGCACCAGCGCACTATGAGAAGAGTCATTTGTGTAAGGTCGGGCAAATTCGTAGCCTCAGTAACGGTGCGCACCTGTGCGTGGTCGTCGTTTATGATATGATAATCTATAGAATAACGCACCATGGAAAGTCGTCTTAATATCGGAACATTCGTCAAAAGATTTTCGAATATATTCAAATTTAATTTCTATTTAACACGTGACCAGAGGGCTGGTTTTTATCTCGCACAGAGAATCAGCATTGCCATCCAGCGTGGCAATGCTGCTAGCCTTCTGGGCACTTTCCCTTGTGACAGTGATGCCGATGAATACTTTGACGCCTAGCCCACCATTACCATTGTATTATTATTTATTTATAGTATTGTAAATAGAAGATGTAGATAGAAGCATTTCAATATTAAATGAATTAAGAATTAAACTTTAACAGCACATAAAATAACGTTTAAAATGTAATAAAATAGGTACAAGTTCTGAATTAATTGACGTCTCCTATAAATCAAAAGAAACGTTTAATATAAACGTAATTCCGCTCCGATAAACAAGTAAATTACCGACAAAAACAAGATGGTATCCTTAAAGACGTAACGTAAGAGAGATGTCTCAGCAAATCTAATAATCAGTTACAAAAGAGATCTAAAATATACCAGTCAAAGAGACTGGGTAATAACATTTTCCTTGCCAAGCTTTTAAATTAGAAAAAAATACGTCGCAATAATGTTTCGGGGATTCCCTGTAACGCCTCCACATTTTGGGAGATATTTTTGCGTCTGTTTAAGTTAGAATCGTTATGTAAAATGGATATGTCTGTCGGCATTGCGTGGGTGGTTCGTGATGTTAATTCGGGGTGAGTTTGAAGGGAAACGATTTGTTGGAGAAATATTATTATTTTCAACAGTTTTTCTAACGATTCTTCCTTATGGTTAGATTCTTGGTGGGACATGAAATGGGAGTGACAGGTTTTATTCCGGCATCCCGTAATGATATTATAAGTTTTATGATAGATGGGAAATTGAGTATTGTTACAGAAATTACCACGCGAGCAATGCAGTGGGCAAAAAATATTAATTGTCAGAAGGGTGTTCGCTGGGTCATCACGGCAACTACAGGCATGAAAGTTCACCTAAAATTGTTTATATGTAATGGAGATACAGTGGAATTTTTGGAGACAGTTTTTTCTCGAGTGGAGACCACGCACCGGCCGGATCTGAACAGCAGAATCGTGCTGGAGGCAGCCACATACAACTGGTTCTATTGGAAATCTCATGGGACGGCCATTGTCTAACAGTCGACGTCTTTTGGTGATATATAGAATGGAGGGAAGACTTACTTTCGTCCAGATGTGAGATCTTTAAGTTCTTGTTTTTGCTCGGCCTCATACTTCCTTTGTAGTTCACGCACATGCTCCTGCCTGATCAGCTTCTTCAAGGCTTCGAATCTGCGTATTAGAAGTACATACCATTACATTTTAACTCCGTGAACACAACAAATTCCTTACAATATTTCGCAATATTTCGGGAAGAAACCTTTTACAATATTTCAGGCCCTCGAGAGTGAAAACGGCACAAACTGTCACCCATCAATGGATTGAATCTACCGAACGTTACTTAACCTTGATGAGTAAAACTTTATTTCAGTACCATAATGCTAGCAGTGCCTCGAAGAAGGTCAGAAGATCTTCAAGGGTATATTATATTACTTTAACGAGCTCGCTTCTGCTACAGTTTGTACAATATTTATTTAGTTGAATTTCATTAATTCGGGACTGTTACCTACATATTTCTATTAGAAGATATTGTCTCTCATTGTAATTTTGTTTCTTTTTCAGTTTTAATTAAATATAGGATATCTTATGATAGTATTAATTTGGGGAATTTGGTTTACTGTATATTTTTTAATTAAGTAGGTACTTACTAGGTACCATTTCGAAATCATGTTTTATTTAGATCTTTGAGCATAAATATAGTGAATAAAGTATGTTTTTTTTTTTAATTTTTACTACTAAAATCATTACTAGAATAGAATGAATGGCTTGGTAGTGTAGTGGGAGTACGACTACTATGCCTAAGATCATGGGTTCGTTCCCTGGATTAGGCAAAAATGGTACTAAGTTTTTTAGTATTTATATTTCTTCCGCCTGTGGCTCCACTCGCGTAATATACCGGTAAAAACCTGTGCTGTTCCAGGCTATAATCTATTCTGTGCCTATTTCATACCTATCCCTTTAATATTTCTAACGTGATTGGGTAAAAACCTCCAAAAATTCATCCTAACTTTCGCATTATAATATTTTATGGTTTTATTGGAAATTTCTTAAGGAGACCTTTGCCCAACAGTGGACGTCCTACGGCTGACATGATGATGATTATATTTTAAGCCCGAAGTTTGGAAAAGCGTGGAAAAAAGGAAAATTCTAAATAAAACTCTGTAGCCTCGTGGTAACACTAGGCTGTCTGTCAAGAAACACGTGTCTAGCAGTGAGAGGTTTTTTAATTTGATATAATGGTGAACAAATTTAGAAAAAAAAAAATCCTGTAACTGAAATTTTACTGTGTGAGTAGTCTACTTAATAACCCAGACACAAAAAAATTAATGCTAAAAATATTTCTATACAACTGGCGCTAATTTGTCCTCATCAGTCAGATCAATTTTGTTTGAACGCCGCAAAAAGAATTTTCGCTTTTTCTTTATAATAGCGTCTTTTATTTACTTTCCGAGAAGTTAAATATTGTACTTTGAAATTACTTTGATAGGCAGTATCATTCTTAACATTCTTTACGAGTCTTGATATATATTCTATTCTTATGGAGTATATAGGTAAGTTTTTATTTGGGAATTATATCGTTTTATTTTGAAAGAAAGAAACATGTATATTTTAGTACTAGTTGGCTCCGCCCAAATAATCCTGCTAACGTTACGTTAATACGAAATAAAATTGTCTATCTCTAGTTTTAAGATTACTTTCCATCCAGGTGGCATTACAAAATTCCACCCTGTATATTAACTTCATATTTCACACGCGCCCACGCCTTATTCTACTAACGTTACCTTACTACGACGTAGGATTATCTACATTGTCACCTCACAACGTAAAAAAAAGAAAAAAAAAGATAAAAAAATACATATTTTTTATACAACCTCCGTGATAAAAATTAGGTTTACCTATTATGGGGTTTATACCTATTATGGTAGTTACCTATTATGAGGGTTTATACAGACGATTGGCAATGTTACAATTTGTCATATTTCGTGGTTTTCGATTTTTAATATTTAAGCGGAGCTATTCTTTTTAAACGTTTTCAATACACTTTTTAGAATTACGTGAACGTGTATTAAAAATTCCGTATCCGTAATGCTTATAGTTATTTTACTCGTTTTTATATTATTATTTAACGCTTTGCAAGTTCCAATGTGTTTTTGCATATAAATAGAATTGTAAATGCAATGATTTCGTACCTTTTACACACTTTTCACCTAATTCTAAAAAGTGTATTGAAAACATTTCAAAAAAATAGCTCCTATTAAATAATAATCGTATGTGTTCTTTTACAAACGATGTTAGGTCTAAAATTGACATATTTGCACATGGTTTCATAGCCTCATTTAAACATAAGCTTATGTACCTAGAATAGTAATGTATCTTTAATTACCCTTTTTTTTTATTAACGACTATTTTTATATTTTATTTTCACTTATTTTTTTACTTTGAATTGTTTTTTTTGTTGGTTTCTCTTTTCTTAATGTAACATAAACTACAAAATGTACGCTGTGTTTGCATCTAGTAGGATACTTTCATATTGTAAGATGTTGCTGCTGTTTATTTAGCATAAGTATAATCTAATTGATTGTATTCAGTTTTGCGAACCAATAAAAAAAAAAAATTGAAATCCACGAAATATGACACTAAATTGCCATTCCTCTGTATCAACCGTCTTAATATAGTAATAACCACGACAACCCACTACTTCACTGCTGCTTAAGGGTTTTCTCTTGTCTATCTAGAGAGCTGAGACGGTTTAGGTCCAAACTACAGACGCTGCCTGGCTCAAAGCGAGTCGGTTGATGTGTAGTGTGTACCACCTACCTTTATCATTACGTTTGAAATATTTTATTAAATAAATGTACTGTATTTCCTCAGTATTGATTTTAACTTAATGTTGACATTTAACGTTTCTATAATTATACGATATTTTAAAACCATTTATAAAATGTGTAGGTGGATAATTTCAAATTCAAATTTCAAAGAAAATAATTATTCTATTTTCATTCATGCACATAGGTACTTTGGTAGGCTTAATGCCAAAGGTTATTTACCAGCCAACCCTTGGGTGGTGCAGAGAAAAACATACTTAGCGTGTGTATATTTAGGGCCTGTTTCACCATAAAAATCTGTCAACTAAGTTTCATATAGGCTATCTAGCACTTATTTGCCAGTGGTGAAACAGACAAATCTCCTCCAGGGTTTTTGTCTCGGTGATGGCTAATTTCAATGGAATCTAGATATTATATATATTTTCTAGTCTAGGTACTGTCCGCGCAAATATAGGTGTCAATGTTAATGTGTCCTTTAGTAGGTATCATCCTAGCTGTAGCGTGAGGCTTCGCTCCTGACGTTCTTTATTTCACCACTGCTCAGCTCCCATTGGCCTTAGCGTGATCTTATATAGAAAATAATTCGGGGCAACTCGACACCGATGCTGAGTTTTCAAGTGCCGAGATGACAAATCATGTCATGTCTTTGTCATCAACCGGGAACACTAGCTCTCCAAACTCCGAGAAAATCTCGATACTGAAATTTCATGATAAAAAGTCCCAATAAGTTTCACCCGACTTGGGAATCGAACCTGTGTTTTCTTGCATAGCAGTCAAATACGCTTTCCACTGCGCCACCGAGGCAGCAGCAGAATAAAAGAAAAATTATGTTATAGTGGTATTTACCTGTCTCGTTGGGGGGGTACCATGAAGGCGGGTTGTCCTCGAGCTCGCGACGGTCCTGGGTACCGCAGTATCTTGCCCGACGTGTGCGGTACATTCAGCATGCCAAACATCTGGGAAACAAAGGTGTTGTCATATATATTCGTTCAGTCGTTTTGGAGCCTATTTCAGGCAAACAAACTTATTTTATAAAATTTTAAATTCTTTTCGAAATTTTGAGTAACATTATCTTAAACAAATTAATATTGACAGTTGTATTAATGTATTAAGTTCTATTGTTTTACTTTTATATTCAGTCAGGTTATACTTTATTCGATGAATAACTTTTATTTGATAGTTCTAAAACCGGAGATAAGTGATAGTGGTGTAACCTAGGCGTGGCGTTAGATTACTCCTGTAAGTGCGTTCTCTCAGGCCTAGGGCCATGAAACATTTTGCCAGCCCTGTCATTTTAGTCTCTGGACAAACACTAAAAAATTGTCAATCAAATAACAACAATTTTGTTTTAAGATACTCGAACTGTTGATTGGGATTAAGTTCTCTTTTGTATTTTATTTTTTCTTCTTTCCTTTAAGTTTCCTTTACTATGTGTTGAGACATGTATGTTAGACTGAGCTCTTACAAATTAATATAGTTGTAGCGACGCGAGCGAGCCCTATAACCTATATATAACCACATTTATGTTTAAGTTTATATATAATTTGTATACGAATGTCAGGGAGGCTCGCGAGCTGCGCGCGCTTGCAACGAATGTCAGTCGGCTCAGTTCGGCATTATTCGGCAGTAGGTACGCACCAATGTCAAATAGCGAGCCCGCATGCCTCCTACAAAATATTCTTCTAAAAACTGTTTTCCAATTGTTTCCACTAAATAATATACACTTCTGCTTACTCATCAATCGGCTTTTGATTTCTTTGACCAAGTTAACGCTTACAATTGTCATAGTAAACTGTGGCCTACATTTGAGCTTAAACTAATTAATAACGTTGAACTTGTTTAAGGCTCTACAAAATAAAAATTTGTTATATAAAAAATGTTTTTTTTTTTCAGCCCCTACCAACACAACAAGGTCTTCATTGAGTCAGAGCACATGATATTAGATTCTATTCGACCGTTATTTCTACACTTTTGCTCTTCCTTTGCACATCTGAAATTCACAGAATTGTCGACATCGGCCGGCACGCTTGCCATTAAGAAAAATATAAATAGAATACCAATTTTTATTTGTCTCATTTCATTCATTCTTTGGAATCAAGGAACTGGAAATGACACAAATATTGCTTTCTTCCATATTGCTTAGCTGTTTTGTTTGCAACAACATGAAATCTCATTGAATCGAAGTTTGAGTGAAGGAGCAGATAATTAATTGTGTTGAAAGCCACATAGGTACTATATCCGTTCAGACGTCTCCACGTTAATGAATCTCAATTATAAACACTACTCATTAAGCTATAATTCAATTTTTAACAAGGTTTTGTAATTGTGACGGATTCCCGTCACAATTACAAAACGTTGTTAATCAAATGAAAAAACAATAGGTATCCGTAGAACTTGTTTGATGTAAAAAGAAACCTCTAAATCCTGCTAATTGGTTACAATCGTAATAACAACTGAAGTCTAAAGTTCTTTGATCTCTCCATGTGAACTTTTGTTCGCCGTACCCTGTTCATTGTTTGAACGAACAACTGAACGAACGAATGAACGAACGAATGAATGAATTTAACGCCGCGTAGGACGCTTTGTGTTTTTAAGTCTATTTTTATGATGGACCGTTTTCAGTGGGCGGTCCGATACTGTGGTTTTCTACAATGTATTTTTATAATAATCTCATTATTTTATTTTGTTATAGAGTGTATTTTTAAGAATGGGAATATATTTATAGAAGCGTAGCATAAATACTTACGATCGCCTACATAATACCTACCTATCACCAGTAGACCAATTTAGAATTGTTAACAATATTGGCGATTGTATAACGACTTTGCCGGGGTTTTATAATAATTCTGTTCTGTTTAACTCCTTACTGAACTTTCTGCAAATAATTTGAGGAACTACCTAATTCGAAAATGGTGGTTAGATAATAAATTATGTAGGTACCTACCTCAATAAATATCATCATCATATCAGCCCCACGAAGTCCACTGCTGGACATAGGTAAAGTAAGTAAGTAAATAAATATAAACCTATTCAATTAACAAAAGCATTATTAAATAAGTATTGATATAATTATACCAAACATAAAACATTTTGACCTTGAAGCAGCTTTAAGTGGATCCACACCATTCATAAAAGAATCTAACCTTCAACATGACATCACAGTTAAACATGGTCGTCAGAACTAAACAGTAATTTTACTCCGCAATTCAACTGGCCCTGTGGCGCAACGGATAACGCGTCTGACTACGGATCAGAAGATTCCAGGTTCGAATCCTGGCAGGGTCGCGTGTTCTTTTTGTATTTTTTTTATTTAATAAATTACAATTATTTTACGGAAATACGTCAAAAATGATTACTCCTTATAATGGAAAAGACGATTGCCTAATTAAATCTTTAATATTATGATCAATTAGAAACATTAATTTCAATTTCCTCGGCAGGCGTCTGGCTAATTGATTTGAAAAGCTTTATTAATTAAATATTTGATTAAGAACGATTCCTTCAGGACCTTAATAAGGGCAATAATAACCTTCTTAACTTTTTGTCTTTTCGGATTATAAGATATTCTTATTCTTACACAATTGCCTCCAAATTGTGTAAGCTATCAATCTAAAAATAGCTATTTTTCTCGTAAGTCTAAAATCGTTGTAGATTATCTATGAAAATAAAACATAATATTTTTATCTTATTTTGGATCTAAATTCAGTTTTCAATTCAATGTATTCCTCGAACAGCGTACAGTTGAGAGATAGAACTAGAAGGTGATGTTCGTAAAACAAAATAATTTACGAAAAGAATAATATTTATGTTAGATGCGATTCGCGTAAGTGTGTTTCTTCTAGATGCTGTTCGAGGAATATATCCTAAATTTTGTGGACACGTTCAAGAGATTACAATAAAATAATTATACTGTGTTAGAACTAGACTTGTAAAAATCTGTATAAATAAAAATTAATGACTAAATTTGTTTCTGAGTGCAAAACTCGGGAACGAGTGAATCAAATCGGCATATTTCGTTAGGGGAATTTTCATAAAAGAAGGAATATTGGAAAAAATAAAAGCTAAACAAAACGTAAAAATACAGGCAGCTTGTAGAACAATAAAACCTACCTAACAATATAGTCCAATCATACAACCTATATTCTAGCATTACAATACTCACATACGCATGTGAAAAACTACAAAAAAAAACTATAAAGCATTAACCCTCTATTCAGCCATTGAACACAATAACCCTATTTCGTTTTTAGCGGGAATTGTCCCAGTTGACCTTTACAAAATGTCCGGTCATTACGCGCTGTAGCCACCCACGCTAAATACAAGCTATTCATCTTAGACAGAGGTTTATTTTGTTACAGTGGTAGTGCCATAACTACCTGGTACTTGTACCTAGCTCTGTGGAAAATAAAATTGTTTTAATATTTTTTGAGTACAGCGCCATCTGTTGGTTAGAGGTTAGAGGAGTTGTAACTAATGAAAGAATTTTATTTTTCTATAATAAATAAAATAACTCATATTATGCAAGTGCTTACTGAAATTCCGCTTAGACCCACTCGGAATCTTGAAATTGGATGTAATCGATTTTAATTTGTAAGTGGCATGACCATATTTAAATATTCAAAGAGTAGGTATTTTGGACTGAGTAGATTTTGTTTTTATAAAGTCATAAATACCCTCTAAATGTTAGTTATTGCAAGTTGCGTCAATAACGGGATGCCATTTTTTAGTAATATTATTATTTTTTTTTTTTACAATAGAGAGGTCAAAATGCTTCGCTACTAGACATCTGCATCACCACATCAGAGATGCGTTACCAGCCATTTAAAAGGAGTAATGTTCATATCTACTCACATGAAACCTGCCGTGCAGCCCTACGATGCTGTTTACTTAAAAAATGTACCAAAAGCTTTGCCGACATTGATGAATTACGAAATTATTGGATTAAAAGTATTACCGCAGTTACTGTTCCCAGAAAGTTCCTCAAACTCGTGACTATAATTGTGGCAGTTAACTGTTTGTAAAGTCCTTAGCAACAGTACAAAGCATAAAAAAGTTTTTAGGTAAAAAATTCCAAAAATATCGAATGCTTTGGTTGCGCAAAGGGAGTGTGATTGCTGAGCGACTCGAGGTCGATTACTTTGTTTTGATTCGTAGGATTGCTCCCGAATCGTAAACTTTTTAGAATCTTAGAACGACGTACCTATTAAGATATTTAATGTTAGGAAATAGATTAGGTACCGCTATCATAATTTTTTTAACAATTTAACTTTAAATAGAAATCAGGAGGCTGAACGAATTAAAAAAATAGGTTTTCTGGAGTCAAATTCACAGTTTCAGCTCCGAATATGAAAAGGTGCCCAATTCGAGGAAGGTTATAGGCTATATAACACAACGCTAAGACCAATAGGAGCTGATTTGTGACCAAATAAAAAACAACGGGAGCGAAACTCCTCGCGACTTCTAGATGAATTATAAAAAAAGGTTTTTTTTAAATACTTTGTAGGTATGAATGTTTATCATTATTATATTTTATGAAATAGTTTTACAATGACAACATGACAGAAGATTATTTTGCATCTAACAACACATCATCAGCAACCCATTAAGTCCCACTGCTGGGCTCGGGTCTCCTGTCCTCTAACTAGAGAGCTGAGAGGGTTTAGGCCATAATCCACTCACGCTGGCCTAGTGCGGGTTGGTGGATCAGACATACTTTTAGAATTTCTTCTAGGGTATGTGGGTTCCCTCACGATGTTTCCCTTCACCGTTAGCAGATAGTAAGTCTCTTGACAAGTACATATAAATTCCACAAAGTAGAATTCACAATGATGCGGCTGGTCGGTATCGAACTCGGACCGCGTGATTTGCACGCCGGTCCCTTATCCTTTTAGCCACCATCGCTTTCACACATTAATTATATTTCAAACTAGCTGACTCGGCGAACTTCGTACCGCCATGTTTTATTATTCGTGATAATGTTTCATTTTCAAATGTTTATAATACCTATGGAGATTTTAAAACCCAATTTTTTTAATTTTGCACTAAATTTTTTGTATATTTTTTTACATACATGCCTTCGACAATAGCAAATACCTACAACAAAAAGAATTAGCCAAATCGGTCGAGCCGTTCTCACGTGATCCATCACATAATAATAATAATAAGTCACAAAGGGGTACTTCCACTTCTTTCAGTGCCAATGTGTGAAAATAACAAGATTCAGTTTCGCTGCACAGCTATTCGTATCAGACTACACAATGTAATAGATTGGTAGAAAAATATGAGGAAAAATATACTTTAAGACAATTCGGATCTGTTTACATATATTATTAATATGGACCCTGTCCCTTAAACTAGGGTAACCTTTATCTTAAGGGACAGTTTTCGGCTACAAAACGTTTTACAATATTTATTAATTTCACAAGTTGTAGCCTGTGACGTTTACCACTACATAATTTTCGGCGCTCCCTTTTCATTTACATAGATTGCTACCAATAGATGTCGTTTTATTAAATTTAATAATACAGTCTCAAAAATACTAAGAAAACCAATCAAAGTTTAATAATTAAACTTTGTAGTTGAGCTAATTAAGTAGTAAGTTATTTGTTTCTCAAGCCGTATAAACCGAATTTTGTGGTTTTCCAACTGTTTCACAAGTTTATTGTGTAAGTTTATGTAGGCATAACTTCGGTTCATACTTTGTAACCTTGAGGTTGTTTTTAGGTAAGAATATTCTTACAGGCTGTTACTGGGGTACTCTGTCTTGCTCTCACATGGGTTTTAGATACGAGTAGGTATATAATAAGTAAATAAGTAGGTATATAGGTATATATTTATATAGTAAAATTATGGAATACATGCGGTTATAAACAATGTTAACGTAATGATTACCTACTAATATATTTTATTCTTACTGTTGTCACTACATCTTTTTTTTCTAATATAAATATAATAAATTTCCTACTTTTGCACTATTCACTGATAAGATTTATTTCTAGACTTATTATTATAATAAAACAAACAAATGTTATTCTTAAGTTAGCTGTGGTTGCCTATAATTGAGAGAGCATCAGGCACGCTTTATGTTTAAAATTTTTTTTTGTTAAGTATGTGTATCTCTTGTTGGTGATCCTTAATAAATAAATAAATAAATTTTCAAGTTCGGTCATTTTCAAGGGTAGTAGGTACAGCCCCCTTCTGAGCCTTCGGAATGCTCTCACATCGTAAACTTTTTGTCTTTTTCTATCTTCTATCGTAGTTTATTTACAGTTTAAGTTATTTCATCATCATCATCATCATAATAAGTGATGATCCCACATACCATACTTCTTGACGAAAACAAATTAAAGTTAACAGTAAGCAGTTATATTTGCTTGTGTTATGGGTACTAAACAACTGATATACTACTTAAATACTTTTTTTTTTTTTGTAAATACATACATATTATAGATAAATTACACCCAGACACAGAACAAACCTTTATGTTCATCACACAAAGATTTGTCCTGGGTGGGGATCGAACCCACGACCTCCGGCTTAGCAGTCAGGGTCACTAACCACTAGACCAACAGGTCAGTCAAAAGTAAAAGTAAAAGTAAAGTCATTATTACTATTATTATTTTCTCATATCCAAATTTTATTGAATTTGATTTAGTATGGTGTTTTGGTTCTGTATATTTCAAACTGTAACCAATTAAAATTGTAACAACTATGGCGATTGAAAAGAGTGGCCTGAGTTTCTTGCCAAGTTCTTCTCAGAGCTCAACCTTGTCAGTGAACTGGCTGTAGGCAAATTTACTGACATCTTTTCTGGCTTTGTATGACGTTCATAAGTATCATGTATGTGATCCAAATGAAATAAAAAGATTTGACTTTGACTTTGATATCAGCCCAATGACGTCCACTGTTGAACATAGGCCTTAAGTTATTTATTGGTAGAAAATAGGTTATTGTGTAGAAAATTAAAAACTGATTAATTCTTATTAGAAGAAAGAGAAAACTTTCCGACAGCTCGGAATCAGGGCCCAGCCCAGATGCCTAATTGGTATTATTGAACCACGACCTTTCTATTTTAGAAAAATATAGGCATTTTTTTTTCTATTTTTTCCATTATCTGTTTTAAATTAGAGTTAATAACAAATCCAGCGCTCTGTACTTGCCGTTCTTCCAATAGATCGTCCTTTCGTCATAGGCAAGGCGCGCAATACGAATTCGAGCAAAAATTGGACGTGTCAGACGCATGCCGTGTCAGACAAAGTATTTTGTTTAAATAGAATGACAGCTCTTGTCTGTACACGTCTGTGCGAATGGATTTAAATGGATTATTAGATACTCTATAGAAGATTTTTTTGTCTGACACGGCACACGGCACGTTCAATGCCTGTAGATATAACTCAGTTTTATTCGTTGTGATTTTTTAACGTGAGAAATAAAATCACAAACGACTTCACAATTAATCGCTTCATAGAGTACGAATTTCCGAAATATACGGAAAATTTCGCATCTACAAACGTGAGAAAGGATTTATTTAGTTTTTTTTGGATTGTAGTGTATTTCTTTTTCACAGATTTGCGGTATTTTATAAATTTTTATCGTAAAGATTTTTATAGTATGCGCTTGGCCTTTCACAATTTCAGAGCCCACACATATTCGATTGCGACTTATCGTGAACTATCCAACGGGTCATGTGAGTTCAGACACCCCAATCCGCTTATATCCGCTTCGTCAGCTAAATTATATTATAGGATCTAGAATGGTCTTATTTTGGTAGCAATTCTTAGCATTTAGATATTTTGTGACATTTATTAGGTAATAAGTAGGTTTCTACGTGGTATAAGTAAAAATTATCCGTGTAGTGACGGATTAAGAATACAATAATGTCACTACCCCATCTCAACCCGTGGGTGTCGTACAAGGCGACTAAGGGAACTTATGCAGACAAGAGCACTGTGAGAAAAAGAAAAATCGAAACAAACCCTATACCAACCCGTCTAACCAGCGTGGTATAGTAGGCTTAATTCCCTCAAAAATCTTTGGAGGAGACTCGTGCCCAGCAGTGGGACGTTTATGGGTTGAAATGATGATGATGATGATAAGTAAAAAATATTTTATGTACATCTCTCCCGTGTATCTGTTTGCTACTTAGCTCTTATTGATCGTAGCGTGATGTTATGTAGCCTATAGCCTTCCTCCATAAATGCTCTATGTAATACTAAAAAAAAATTTCTATTCATACTAGTAGTTCCAGAGATTAGCGCGTCCAACCAAACAAATAAACAAACTTTTCAGCTTTTTAATTAAACTAACATTTAATAAACATAACATAACACAGCATCACGCCTTTTTCCAGGGGTAGGCAGAGGTATTCCACACCCACATTTCGCCAGCTATGTTTGGTCCCATGAAATAGGGGGCGAGCCTATTGTCATCAACCGGGAACATTTGTATTCCACAACTCCGGGAAAATCTCAATACTGGAATTTCACGATAGAAAAGTCCAATACCATTTTCACCCGACCCGGGAATCGAACCCGGGACCTCTTGCACAGCAGTCGTATACACTTCCCGCTGCGCCACTGAGGCAGATGTTAATTAAACTATAGATTTCGAAAATAATACTAACAAATGAATTAATAAATTAAGATTAGTTGATTACATATTTAAGTTTGCTAAAACACTTGTTTTTCTAGAGAAGTTCAAGACATACCAACATTGTTAGAGACTGGACACAATTTAATTTGATATCTATTATTATTGTGTTTATTGACCTAAATTCAATATCTATAGGATGCTTAGAACAATGCCAAGTTGTAATCTTATGATATTAATGTAATAATAATTTGTCGATAAACTGATTACGAGCTTTGAAGAGCTTGTACTAGAGATAGGTAGATATTTCTAATCTCCAAATCTTCTCTGAGTAAGAAGGAATATAGACTTTCAGCAGCATCATTATAAGGATGCTTTTCGTTTGTAAGGTTTATTTATTTAACGGGGGTCACTTTATATAGGTAGAGTGTTATAAATATTTAACATATAGATAGATAGATGAAGTCAGAAATAGCACAAAAGCTTTTTCCAATATTCCATGCGGGTGGAGCTGTGGGCCGAAGCTAGTTTATCAAAAGGATGATTGGATTATTTATTGCAAATCTTTAAATCAAGTCCACAACGCCTACTTGAAATCTGAAAATCTCCACATTTGACAGGTCATCTCAATATCACTGTCGAATATTTGTCATCTAATATCTATATTAATATTATAAAGCTGAAGAGTTTGTTTGTTTTGACGCTCGGATCTCAGAAAATAATAGACTGGTATGAAAAAATCTTTTATGGTCCGCAAACACGCTAGGGCTTGCATAACGGTTGTACCTGTTAGGTCAAAACCTTCATGCATACCCTAACGTGTGTGCGGACCATTAGTGCTGAATAGACCTATTACCGAGGAAGGTCATAGGCTATATATCGGCTGGCCTGTTGGTCTAGTGGTTAGTGACCCTGACTGCTAAACCGGAGGTCGTGGGTTCGATCCCCACCCAGGACAAATCTTTGTGTGATGAGCATAAAGGTTTGTTCTGTGTCTGGTTGTAATTTATCTATAATATGTATGTATTTACAAAAAAAAAATGTATTTAAGTAGTATATCAGTTGTTTAGTACCCATAACACAAGCAAATATAATTGCTTATAGTAGGCGTATGTCCAACAGTAGACGTCTTATGGCAGGGGGGGAATTCTGCTAAATAACACACGCCGATAGCAGACCAATGGACTCATATCGACCAATCACAGGCCGGCAATATGGCGCGATTGACTTAGTAAGCCAATCCCAGCTGTCGAATGAGACCATCGGCTTACCACTGTGTTAGTCTGTTACTATACTCGTCATACTGGTTGGTGCCTAGTCTTTTATTACGAGTTTCCTTTGCTAGCTCAGGTGTACGGTGTATATACAGGGTGTATACGACAATACGACATTAAATGAAACCACGTGTAGCATGTGATGTTAGAACTTAGAATAGATAGATAGATAGATAGATATAGATAGATAGACAGATCTTTATTTGCTTAAACATGTGTGTACATACAATTGCATGCAAGATGTTATATTAATTAGAGCTGACATGTTTGTCATTATACAATGGCGTGCAAATATTATAAGGCAGGTAGTCATTAATTTAAATAATTATATAAATCAAAATTACATAACATTAGCAAAATTAGAAATAACATTATGTCAAATATTAATAATAATAGCAGTATATTAGAAGGCTTTACCAAAAAAATTTAATAGAAATTTGCAATAGTTTAGACGCAAATGTACTTTCTTTAATTCACAGTTTTAAACAACCTGTAGGTATTTACGTTGATCGTATGTTGTCATTACGTCATTCAATTCATTTAAATATCTCTGACTCTTTCATATTATCTTATCTCTTACTCTGTTCCGCACTTTTGTCGTCGTCATGTCGAAAACGTTATAGTAGAAAAATAATGTGTAGTTTTATATTTATAAATTTTTCGTCTTTAAATAATGTGTAAATTTTTTTTTCTTTTTTTTAAATGAATAGTATTAGAATATGTTTATAAGGGTTAACACTGGCTGCCTTATCATTTAATGTCGTATCGTTGTATACACCCTGTATAATTCTTCTGTACGTGTGTTGACAGAGAACTCCTCCTAAACGGCTTTCAAGTGGCTCTCAACGTTCAAGTGGATTCGAGGATGGTTTAGATTACCAAATAATAAAAAAATTAAAATGCAATCGATTGGTATATCATGAAGGACAACGTCTGTCGGGACCGCTAGTACCTACTTCTATATTAATATTATAAAGATTGTGTTGAGTTAGCAGACTCGGACCCCTGATGAACGTGATACCTGGGCTTATTAACAGAGAGGGTTATGGACCTACCTCGTCGTAGTCAGGTGTGCGGACTACATTCGGAGGAGCTTTGGTGACCACTCTGCCGAACGCCTCGCGAGTTATCGCCGGGTACTGGTATCTGAACCTGAAAAAAACAATAACATTTTATTCGAGTCAAGAGTTTGATATTAATAATAATAATAATAATGAGAATAACCTCGAAGTTGCCTTGCCCGAGCTTATAAAATTAACATATCTTGTTGAAACTATTACGGCTATGTAGTTCTTCGCTGAACGCGCATTTTCATCTCTTTAAAGGTTAAATGTACCTATTCATACTTATCTAAGAAATAATATCAATGATAGCTATTGAAAAGCAGTTGTTGGCAGAATTAAAACGTTCACCAACATTTATCATTATAGGACTTACAAAATCATTTAATTTAGACAGCTAACTTAGTAATATTTAAGTTTAAAACGGGTAAATAAATTATGTAACTTACTAACTTCATTAAACTAAACTATTTGTAACCCTTTGTAGACATTATAAAATAGTGTTTATAGTTATTATTTTTTTATTTTATATTTTAATAACATAGTGATGAGGTTATAATGACTGTTGACGGCATATTGTCATTAATCGAAAGTACGAAATGATTCGATTATGTCTACAAATTGTTTTATTTGCAATGAAATAGGTCCAGGGGGCTTGAAAGTGACAGCGATCATATAAATTTCCTTACATTTAACAGCAACATTACAAACGACCAATCGAATGTAGAAATTCAGAGTAAACCCCAGGTACCTATTATTCGGGGCATAAATGTCCTCTTTCCCCGAAAGAGGTCGGAGAGGTATTCCACAAATAGGGAGGCAATCCCAGTTGCGTTACCTTGGCGCAGCTCTCGGTATCGCGGTGTAGACCGGCCACTCGTTGTACATCAGCGGGTCGCGGTAAGAGCTTACTTCGTTCATTATCTCCGGTGCTCTAGCCTGCCGCTTCGAGAACCTGGAACAACATTCAATCATTAAGGACTCTGAAGTAATGATGAAAAAGAGGTGCACTTAATCTAATATTATGAAGGCAATAGACAAATGACTGCAAAAAAATACATTATTAATTTACATGATGTGTTTTAAAATCTGGTTTTATCAGAAATTATATATTAATTCCACTTAATATGTAAAAAAATCACTGTCAATCAAGGTCAGTCCATGATGGGTAACCATTTGGGGTATTTCATTCTCGAGCATCTCCGTGCTTCGGAAGGCCCGTAAAGCCGTTTGTTCCGGTTATCACCATAATGTGGTAGTCGGTAAGTCAAGTTGGAAGCCTTCTAGGCGACTTAATAAATTCCAACACCAGGGTCTGTCTCAAGCCCATACGATAAGAAGAAGAATATATTTTAATACTTTTCTTAAAATCTAGCTGTAAGTACCACTCATGCCGTTATTTTTAATATAAACCCTAACAGTTCACTATATTAGTACATTATGATATAAGTGCGGTGAGTTGATAATTACAGCCGAGACAATATTGCAACAAGAAAGCAGAGGCTGTAATTATCAAACCGCACGAATGTCATACGACGTTTTATAACATATTTGCGATGAAATAAATAAAATTCGGACTTTCTTAGAAAAAAAACAAATACAGCGAAAAGAAATAGCGCGCGGAATAATTTTTACTTGTCACAAATTATGGATGCGCGCGCATCAACGCTTTTTTTTGAAGGCAAAAACACAAAAACAGCCAGTATTATTTATAAAGTAAATTAATATTTTTGTGTTTTATTACAGATAAATGGTTGTAATTTATGGTCTAAATTAATTAAGTAAATTAAAGAATTAAATGTATATTTTATATAATTATATCATAATTATTTTATCTCCCAAAGTTAATTTTATTTATAAAATGTTGACCACTTTTCTGACATAAAAACTCTTTGCTAAGATAAAAAAAAAATTCCGTTCGTTACGTACGGAGCCCCTTGATTATTAGTATGTGAGCATGAGAAGCCGTGCAATTTACTTTACATTACCGCAATAGTGCGTAATGAGATACATTACAACACTGAAATTGGTGAAATAAGAGACCCTTTACGAGCAAATATGTTATAAACATAATTACTCCATAACTGCAGATATCAATAAAACCATTAACTGATTAATTTCGTTAATCCACACAATCCCAAACCATGGCGTATTGTTCCAATTATTAACGTTGTCATTCATATTATGATGAAAAACGCATTAAGTGATAATAAGTCAATACAGCAATTTCAAAGTTGTATTAATGTTGTTAAGGTTGATAACTGAATGGTAAAATTGATTATCTTATAAGTTATATAGAATAAGCGTAGAATTAAATTAATGTTCATAGGTTTCCTTTGTGTTCACTGTTTGGGAACAAAAGCGTATCATGTGTAAGTATCATCTATATACGATGACGTGTAGGCGTAATGAAAATTCAGTGAAATTTACCTTCCATTAAGACTGATAATATTATTATTCAAGGAATACACGTGGTACCTCTAGGAAATTTATTAATTCAATTATTTCTCAAAGGACAAACACCTACGTTAAAATATTGAAAGGTAAATTTATATTATTCCAAATAAATGTGGGACGTAGATATCTCTGGAAATCTATAAAATGAATAGCGAATGAAGCAGAGGCTTCAAATAATTAATTGATTGGTCCTGGAGACGGTGAATAAGACGAGCAATTTTTAGGGTTTCGTATCTCAAAAGGAAAAAAAGGCACCCTTATAGGATCAAGAACGTTTAGAGGTATCAAGCTGAAATGAATATAAAACAATCGGGTTCTATGTTCTGAGTAAATGCAATCAAAAGATACAGCTGTTTATGATTGTGTCGTCTGTTTATGGTGTCGTATATGTTGACGATCAGAAAAGTGAAAACATATGGGCACTTCCCACTGACCCAGAATCATGAAATTTGGCAAAAAACAAAATATCAAGTTGCACAACTAAAGGAAAGAATCCGGAAACCGTCCTTGTGTAGTTATATCACTGAAATTTATTGGGGAGGGCAAAAAACGATACGCGTAAAAAAATATTTAATAAATGAGAATCTATTCAATTTAACTGACGTTACGTGAAAATTTATACCTAATCCTAGTCCCTAGGCTACGGTAACCGCTTACCACTAGCGGCCGATTTCAATAATCTATCTATCCATGGATTTGGCTACTAAAGTTAGAATTTTGACATAAGCTCCATACAAAATGAGTCATAGGCGAGCCGTGAGCTTATTGCTTATTGCCACGCGGTGAAACGTTAGTACCTATAGGTACAATATTATAATACAATAATTTTTTAACTAGTTTTTGCACGGGTGTTCGCTCTCGTCGTTTTTTGTTTAGCCACTGCTCAGCTCCTATTGGCCGTAGCGATGATGTAATATATATAAGTATAATAAATAAGCTATCAAACAGAAAAATAATTTTTCAATTCGGTTCAGTAGTTCCTGAGATACGCTTTAACAAACAAACTCTTCAGCTTTAATCAAGTATAGATGACATCGAAATATTATAGAGGCCAAATGGTCTGTGTAAATTCTCTATTATTTTCTGAGTTAGTTAAAGCAATTATCTTGGATGTTCGATACTGTTGAAACAATATCCTATAGCTTTACACTTAGTCAGCCATTTTCAGTTCAACGACGTTCCACAATTAAATGAAGCTTATAATCCTATTATTTACGACGAATGAACTTTTTTGGTGCATTTACCCTGTTTCGTAACAGGATTTGTAGTTAATCTATAGTAGGTAGGTAGGTACTTGAATTTAATTCAAACAAAATCAAATAAAAATGATACTAAAACGAAAACTTATGCCCCCTTATTACAAAATACGGACTAAGTATTAAACCAGGTTTAAATTGACATAAGCCATTGTTTTAGTGTCAAAGTTGTCAATTTAAACCTGGTTTAATGCTTAGTCCGTATTTTGTATTTCAAAAGGGGGATGATATTTTCACCTTTTTGGTAAGTATACTTAACTAAAAAAAAAAATCGTTTTGTTTTTGTGTTATTTTAGATTGGCCTATATAGTTATAGCCTAATCTAAAATAACATAAAACCAAATCTACATTTTATATTCCTACTTACGATAGTAATTGATCGCATTAAAAAAAATCATATAAATAAATATTAATTGTAAATTAATCTTGATGAAAATGCACGATTTTTATATTTTTCTTACCTACTGTCTGTTCTCCCATAGAAGATTCAACTTTACAGACCGGTAACTTCTTATTATATTGTATACTTAGACGTTCCAAATTTAAACTTTATATAAATACTTCCATCTAAAAAAGTCTCGAAAAAACACCACTGTTTTACGCGCATTCATTGACTAACCCATCATAAATAATATATAATAAAATTAAATGCATGTACTAACGAAAGCTTTTTCAAACAAACCAAAATAATACGAACAAAGAAAAATACAAACAAACAAATTGTTACATTGTTACAAACGTCTAAGGTACAACACAATTACGTAATCAGCAAGCCGTCACATTCGTATGTGAGGCACGGACACGAGGGCACAGGCATCGCTGCATTCAGCCTCAACTCACGTAATAAAACTGAGATGCGAGACCTCCGTTTATGAACGACTTGTTCTTTTTTTAAATTCAGCCACGGTTTGTAACAAAAAGGTTGGTTATTACTTTTGCGATATTTAAAATGGCGGACACATTTTTTATTAGAACTTTTTATTCGTTTATAAATTAAACTATCAGTTTCATTATATTAAAGCCCTCTTTCACCACTGGAGGTGTCTGATAAACAAAGAAAAATATATTAAAAACCTGAGATCTAAGCAGAGATGCGATATCAGATACCAAATCTGTCAGTGGTGAAACAGGGACTACCATCTAAGTAGATTATGTCTTTATATGTATAGCCTGAGTCGAATTGATATGGCTTTCCATTACATTTTTTTTAAAGACAACGCCTGCACTTTGACAAACCCCGTGTATATGTTTGTAAAGACCCCCGGTCTTTACAAACATATACATTTAACTAGCAGTGCCCACGACTTCGTCCGCGTGAAATTAAAAAAAAAGCAATATTACTTTTTTAAAGTAGCCTAAAGAAGTTACTCCTTATTACATCAGGTATCTGCCAGTGAAAGTCCCGTCTAAATCCGTCCAGCCATTCCAGAGATAAGCCGGAACAAACAGACAGACAGACAAAAATTGTAAAAAATGTTATTTTGGTATATGTACCGTATATACATTCATATGCATGTAGTAAAAATCGGTATTTTAATATTACAAACAGACACTCCAATTTTATTTATTTGTATAATAATAATAATATAATAATATTCTACCACATTCACACAGCGCCATCTAGTCCCACAGTAAGCAATTATATTTGCTTGTGTTATGGGTACTAAACAACTGATATACTACTTAAATACATTTTTTTTTGTAAATACATACATATTATAGATAAATTACACCCAGACACAGAACAAACCTTTATGCTCATCACACAAAGATTTGTCCTGGGTGGGGATCGAACCCACGACCTCCGGCTTAGCAGTCAGGGTCACTAACCACTAGACCAACAGGCCAGTCAGATATCTATAGGTATGTTCTTGTCCTCATGTTTCTGGCATTGTTTACAATGATATAGACTGATAGCCATAGCAATTTTAGCATCCCATCTGGATGTAATTTATCTATATTATGTATGTAGTATGTATGTATTTAAAAAAAGTACCTAATTTAACAGTCGTCTGGTACCCATAACACAATCTGGCGCTGTGTGAATGTGTGAAAATATATTTTTTTAATTATTTCTAGAGACGAACACGTTGATCTTATGCGTGTTCGTGAATCAGACATACATACCCTTATAATTTCTAAACTGGATTTAATTGACAACTTAAAATTTACATAGCGGTTCAGAACGAATATTGAATTAGAGTCATTGATATTATTCCTACGTGCTTGGGTGTGAACAATCCCATATGTCGGGAAAACCGGACACTTAATTCAAGGTATTATGTGTGACGGCGGGATACATGGGAACTGACGAAATGTCATGCTGACAGCTGTGGTCGGCCATAATTGAAATCTGACAGTTTAGGAACGTAAAGGAATTACATATTATTATGTACCAAGCTAGATAGAATATAGGTTGGTATATAAAACAAATAATAATATTTTAACGCATTCACACAGCGCCATCTAGTCCCTAATTTAGCATTAATAATATTAGCTTGTGTTATGGGTACTAAACAACGGATATTATGTAAATATATTTAATTTTGTAAATACGTATTAGGCACATGAAAACAATGGTGGCTGAATGGATAAGGGACCGGGCGTGCAAATCACGCGGTCCGAGTTCGATCCCGACCGGCAGTACCAGTGTGGATCCCACTTTGTGGAATTTATATGTACTAGTCAGTTACCATCTGCTGACGGTGAAGGAAAACATCGTGAGGAAACCCACATACCGTAGAAGAAATTCTATTAGTTTAGTACGTCTGATCCACCAACCCACGCTAGGCCAGCGTGAGTGGATTATGGCCTAAACACTCTCAAATTCTCTAGATAGAGGAGAGGAGACCCGAGCCCAGCAGTGGGACTTAATGGGTTGCTGATGATGATGATGATGATTAGGTACATATCAAGCAGTGGAGAAGTGTTTCAATAACCAACTACCGCCATTTTTAAAGATGAGAAAATCGTCCCATTAGAAGAATAATGTTTTATCTTCATATAAAACAAAAATGAAATTATTAAAAAAATCGGCATTAAAAACCGTAAACTATCGATTGATAAATTTTTATTTTATTCTTTAGTCAGTATTTTACAAAATACAAATTTGATCAATTGATAGTTTACGGTTGTTAATGCCAAATTTATAATAATTTCATTTTTGTTTTATCTGAAGATAAGACATTATTCTTCTAATGGGACGAAATGTTTCTTGCATTTTATGAGATTGTTGAGTGCAAGTAGTAGCTTACTACTTATACTCGTTCTGTCATGCCAGAACAGCTTACTATAAAATGTACTAAACAGCCAAAAGACAAAATCTAGACAACAAATATTATAAAACAAATCCTTTTCCTCTCAGTGAGCTCTGAAAATCACTAACCTATATTATTACACTGGTTCTTATAGGTGTTCTACACGGTTATAAACTTGCATTCCAATTCCAACAGAGTGACTTTGGTGGATCTCAACTGTGTAGCCGGCTGTTGTAAACCAAATTTCATACAAACTACGCGGATGGCAACCAAGCTCCCACCAAGGTCACTCTGTTGGAACGCAAGTTTAAAACCGTGTAGAACACCTTTTAACATTTTAATAATGGAAAAAACTTCGATAAATTTCATGACGTGTGTTATCATGGATTACCAAAAAGTCATTTAAAAGACGTGTATTTTAAACAATCTAAATTGCCGTAAAATGTTGACAATGTCTTGAATTGTTGGAAAAACATTGCTTACCTATTTCTTTGACCCTATCGATCAATGCCCTAAAAGTACAAGATGTTTTTTTTGGATTTCAGCTGGTTTCTATCACGGGTGTGGCAAGCGAAATTCCGAAAAATTTTGAATGCAGTTTTGTTTCGTTTTAAAAACTGAGTAAAATTATTTATTTCAGGTGGTATTAAAAATTCCACCCTGTTTAAACTATATACCTATATTAAAAACCAGTGCTCTAATAGGACTAGAAACCACTTTCAATTTGTCTTATTGTGTCTGCGATCTAATAAGCAATAATCTATATAAACTTAATATCTTCGTTTGTCTTTGTCTGTTGAAGTAAAGGGGAAACTCGCCTGATATCGGACTGGAATGCCAAACGGGGAGAGTCGGCAATTATGGCCCGGAGATGATATTTTATCGGCACGCCGCTTATTGTTGGGAATTTCGTTTTGAAATCAAATGAATTATATTCCGAGCGACATTTTTCCTGTTTATTATTCGATTTTGGTTTGCGGTTTGAATGTTTGCAAATAATCTAAGTATTTATATTATTTATATATCGTACACTCAGAAGCAGAATGAAGTATGATCAACATCATTTTACAATAATCAAACCTGAAGTTATTTCAATAGGGATGAATTTTAGTTTGGTTTGTAATCAGAGAAATCAATTCACAAAAGTTTTAAACCACAATCTTTATTGTGAATTTACGGCAGTTTATATATGACATAGTTGATCATTTTTTTCTTTATCATTATTTCAACCCACAAACGTCCCATTGCACTGCTGGGCATAAATCTCCTCCAAAGATTTTGGAAGGAATTTAGCCTACTATGCCACGCTGGCCTGACGTGTTGGTATGGGGTTTTGTTTTTCTCACAGTATCTATTCCCTTAGTCGCAATTTATGAGACGTGCGTGCCACTACAATTAAGGTATCGTGGGTCGTGCTTTTCTCGATATAGGGGCTGAAAGTTGCGCTACTTCGAACAGTCCAGAACATTCGAGAGTATTCGAAAGCATTCCACAACATTCCAGAAACGTCTGGAAAAACTTATGAGCTAAGCCGGGTATCCCAGCTAGTTATAAATAACTATTGGTATAATTCTCACCGCCACATAGCCTTCAGCTGGTCACAGGTAGGCTCGTCAGTTTTGGCGAGCTCCCTGTCTCTGACGCGCGCCGGCCGCGGCGACATGATCGCGTCCTGATCCAAACGCTGCGCCAGTGCGCATGCGCATCCCAACACGCTCCATACGCTCCACAAGCGGAACAACGACCACATGGCTGAGGACAAGCAAAATATTATGTTATTTAAATGTTTACAATATCATTTACATACGGTTAATGGATTTCATCATTTTGTAGCAGGCATGCGCTGCAAATCATTGTACGGCACTGAGCGCGCGCCGCCTTTCTGTCACTACACACACTTTAAAACACGTGCCACACGGTTGTAAACTTGCCTTTCACCTAGATGACCTTGGTGGTTTTTAACCGTGTAGCCGGCTGTTGTAAACCAAATTTTATACAAACTACGCGGATGCCAACCAAGCGCCCACCATGTCACCCTATTGGAACGCAAGTTTATAACCGTGTAGAAAGGCACGCACCACATCCATCAAAATTTCAACCCATAAACGTACCACTACTGGGCACGGGTCTCCTACAAAGAATGTGGAGGGAATTAAGCCTACCTTAATTGGTTCTTTTTTTTTTTCTTTGGATTTCTTTTCTTCTTCTTCCACCACGCTAGCTAGACGGGTTGGTAAAGGATTTGTTATGAATTTTCTTTTCTCGCAGTGTTCTTGTCTGCATAAGGTCTCTTAGTCAACTCTTATGAAACCCACGAGTTGAGTCACGAGTATGGCAGTGACACCTTATGCGGATAAGAGTAGGTACTGCGAGAAAATGAAAATTCGCATCAAACTTTATACCAACCCGTCTGGCCAGCGTGGTATACTTAGTAGGCTAAATTCCCTCCACATTCTTTGGATGAGACCCATGCCCAGCAGTGGGACGTTTATGGGTTGAAATTATGAAATATGCTGTTAAGTTTTATTAATAATTTTTGCGTAACAAACATTCATCCATACATTCATCCTAACTTTCACAATTATAATTATCAGTAAGACTACAGGTGTACCTATTCCAATAAATAAATAATCAAGATAGGTTAGTTCTTAACAATAGACCAAAAACAGCTATGTTCACTAAGAGCTGTTATGCTATGAGCATTAGAGTGTATAATAAAATATCTGAATATATTAAAAATCTCCCATGTTTTGTTTTTAAAAAGCAATTAAAAAAATGGCATGGAAAAAACATTTTATTCTTTAAACGTTAATTAATTTTTGATTTAATTTTTGATTATTAATTATACTTAATTGTAATTTTCACATGTCACTTAATGACAAAATAGAAGGACATTGTATAAAACCTAACACCAAATGTATTAACTCAATTTTATGTGAAATAAAATCATTAATTCATTCATTCAATAAATCTTCTTCTGACATACGCTGTTCAACAATTCAATAAAGACAAAGTCGGTGGTTAGTTCTATAAACACGTGTGACAAGTTCCGAGTACCTAGTTGCAGTTTTATATGGCGTGTGTGCTCGAATGTCAAATCACTATGAATAGACTTCATCTATTGTTCTAAACGAGTTAGACGTTGGAATGACATGAAAAACAATTAATATACTATATTAAATACTAGACGTCGCGCGGGGGTTCGCTCCCGTCTTTCTTTATTTAGCCACTACTCGGCTTCTATTGGCCGTAGCGTGATGTTATATAGCCTATAACCTTCCTCGATAAATGGGCTATCCAATACTAGAATATTTTTTCAAATAGGATCAGTAGTTCCTGAGATTTTAGCGTTCAACTAAACAAACAAATTAACAAACTCTACAGCTTTTTCATTTAAAGATATAGCGTTGAACAGTTACCCCCTTAGTACAAAATACGGACTAAGCATTAAACCAGGTTTAAATTGACAACTTTGACACTAAAACAATGGCTTATGTAAATTTAAACCTGGTTTAATACTTAGTCCGTATTTTGTAATAAGGAGCAAGAGTATAAAATATTCACATTTGACTGGCCTGTTGGTCTAGTGGTTAGTGACCCTGACTGCTAAGCCAGAGGTCGTGGGTTCGATCCCCACCCAGGACAAATCTTTGTGTGATGAGCATAAAAGTTTGTTCTGTGTCTGGGTGTCATTTATCTATAATATGTATGTATTTACAAAAAAAAAATGTATTTAAGTAGTATATCAGTTGTTTAGTACCCATAACACAAGCAAATATAATTGCTTACTTTGGGACTAGATGGCGCTGTGTGAATGTGGTAGAATATTATAATATTATTATTATTATTCACGTTAAACAATCAATCTACATCAAAGTGTAATTACTCACCTGCACCTAATTTATATGCACGTGCAGTCAACAAATTTTATTAACATTTCAGCGCAATACGTTAAGTAAACAAGGCAACAGTCCATTAGTCAAACCGGCGGTTTAATGCAGTATATTTTCAGCTTAGGTACTTCAATATATAGTGATAGTGGCCAGCTGAACATTCAAATTGAAATTTATATATTTTCAAGCTGTTGCCCGGAGCTTCTTCCCGTCGTTCTTTATTTGCTCACTGCTATATACCTATTGGCCGTAGCATGATGTTAAATAGCCTTACTCGATAAATGGGCTATCCAACACTAAAAGATTTTTTCAAATCGGTTCAGTAGACCCCGAGATTATCCCCTACAACGTCACAACCTTTCATCATCTTCATATCAGCCCAACGACGCGACGTCCACTGTTGAACATAGGCCTCACCTAAATTCCGCCAAAGCGAGCGATTTTGTGCAGCCGGCATCCGGGTATTTCTCAGAGATGCGTTCTTGGCCTGATTCATATGGCTTCAAATTATAAAATACATAAATACCCATCCACGGCCACACACAACCTTTACTAGGTCGTCAGTCCATCTGGCGGGGGGCCGCCCCACGCTGCTCTTTCCAATACGTGGCTCGAGTGGCGGCCACGTTTTTGCCCCATCGGCTATCAGTTCTGCGGGCTATGATGTGGCCTACCCACTGCCACTTCAGCGATGCGATTCGGTGAGCTATGTCGGCAACTTTAGTTCTCCTGCGTATCTCCTCATTTCTGATTCGATCACGTAGGGAAACTCCGAGATTAGCCCTTTCGATGGCTCGCTCAGATTTGAAAAATTCTTTTAGTTTCGGATAGCCCATTTATTGAGGAAGGTCATATAATATCAGGCTATGGCCAATAGGAGCTGAGCAGTAGCCAAATAAAGAACGACGGGAGGGAAGCCCCGCGAGACATCTAGTATTTGTATAATCTGCAAATACTTGTATTTAGATATTTATGTATCTATGTTTCTCAGTTGTCTAGATTCCTTAAAACAAGCTTATTTTAGCTTATTTTATATTCTATTTTGTTCACTGGTATGAAACAATGACTTAAAAAATTATCCTTCTCGATTCATCCGTGAACGAACGTGGCGATCAGCTCGTGGGACGAATCGACGAAAGACCTTAAAACAACGGTCACGAGTTTGTTTGGCACCTTAGTGTTACGAGTATATGACATTCAAAATTATCATTCATCATCTCAGCGAATTTTAGTTATAAAATAACTATGTTTAGTTTATATTTTCTGTGTAATTTAATAGTGCGAAATACATCATACATCTGCGACATAATTAAAACTTTGGATAGATATTTACATCACATTTTGAGTCTTAATGTTACTATATAAGGTTCACATTAATTAAAAGACTGTGTTCAAATTTAATTAGAAACGAGATAGCTTGTAGTCTACACCATTTATTATCCAGTGAGACGTAAATTGCCGCAACAATTTTTTTTTCTTGAGAAAGCCCATCTTCAATCTGCGCTTATATTGTTTGCTTTCTTTATTAAGCTAATATTTATTCCCTTTTTAGGGTTCCGTACCTCAAAAGGAAAAAACGGAACCCTTATAGAAGCACTCCATTTGCCGTCTGTATAGAATATTTTTTTAAAGAACGTGTAGAGTTATCAAGCTAAAATTGATATCAAATACTTGGGTCTGTAATCCCTTGGAGCAGTAAAAAAAGTTCTAAGTAAACGCAATCAGAAGATACAGCCGTTTACGCTCCATTTTTGACGCATAATATGTTGACGATCAACAAAGTCAAAACTTATACTCCCTTATTACAAAACACGGATTAAGCATTAAACCAGGTTTAAATTTACACTAAAACAATGGCTTATGTCAATTTAAACCTAATACTTAGTCCATATTTTGTAATAAGGGGGATAGTGTACTTCCCGTTTACCTAGAATCATGAAATTTGGCAAGAAACAATATCAAGTTGCACAAGTAAAGAAAAAATTCTGAAAACCGTACTCACTGAAATATATTGGAGGGGGTATAAAGTGTTAAGTGTAAAAAATTAGAGACTGAGAGTTTAATCCGGACTGGTGAAAGATGGCACCTGTTTACCTATACATGAAGATTTATTCTAACTTATACCTATTCTGTTAGCTACTGTGTATTACCTTACAATAAAAACAATGAAAAAATTAGTGTACGGAACCCTCAGTGCTCGAGTCCGACTCGCACTTGTCCGTTTTTTTAGAAGCAACAAGCAATACATCATGAAGGGTAAACTTAAAAAAGAATTAAGTGTAATTTAATTTTCAGAATGGATGATAAGTTAAAAATAAAAATATTCTATGGTTTGTTATTTGAAAGGCCTATGTCCAGCAGTGGACTGCAATAGGCTGAGATGATGATGATGGTTTGTGACAGTGCTTATAACATTAGTCAATTTAGACAGGTCTAGGATCAGTGGTTTGATACTCGACGGGTTCATCATTATCATTATAACCCATAAACTTCCCATTGTTGGGCACGGGTGTCCTCCAAGAATATCGAAGGAATTTATCCCTCTATACCTCGCTGGCCAGACGGTGGTTTCGTTTGCATAAGGTAGGTGCACGCACGGGTTGAAATGGGGAAGTGACATTATGTATTCTTAATCCAACACTACACGGGTATCCCTCACAACACTGAGGTAATATTTAACTAAAATACTGTCTCGTCTGATTTGAAGAATTGAACTTTTTAGTGATCCAATCACTAAAAAATTCAATTAGTGATATACCTATACCAACCCGTCTGGCCAGCGTGGTATAGTGCCCAGCAGTGGGACGTTTGTGGATTGAATTGAAGAATGATGATCTAGCTCTCCACCACCATCACCGATGCTTTAATTCTTATAATAATACTTACATTTTTGAGCCTTTTGGGGTTGAAACTCTTGGACCTTGGGGGCCAAACGCTCACAAATTTTATCGTAAAATTTGTAAGCGTGTTTCTGAGGCCCCAGGTAGAGGCCAGCTCTTGGATCATGTGATAACATGATCCAAGGGCTGGCCTCTACCTGGGGCTACGCATTAGCCTTGCTATCCAACGCGGTAACGTGGCTAGCCTTTTGGGTACATTTCCTCAGGAATCTGATCTTAATCAGATATTCTATTTATAGGAATTTCCTGTAAATAGAGTATCTGCTTCTTTTTTCTTTTAATATGTTAGCTGTGTATGTTTTTAAGTTATGTGTAAATGTTTTGTTGTAGAAATTAATCCCTATTTCTCTTGGTCATAATAGCTCGCACACATTGTGTGCACGGCCTTAACACTAACAAAAACGGTCTTCTAAGAAAGATTTACTTGACTATAAAAGCTGGAAAACCGCACCATTAACTCTGAGTGTTAAACACTTCATTGACTAAGGCCTATTTTCTCCTTGTATTTACAAAGAAAGGGCAGATAGCTCCCGTATTGTGTTTTATCTTGTGTGCCAAAAATGCCTGTATTCAAACAGTGAGTATGCAAAATGGAAAATGATAAAATATTTTGATGTCTATTGTTGTCAAGAAAGTTGGTTTATCTTTTGACTAGATTTTGAGTCCTGTGTTTCACCTGATAAAATTTACGTGATGACTTAATTTGGGTTTCGTTTTAGATTTTTCTATTTCCATATCTAGGTATACTAATATTTTAAAGAGAAAAGATTTGTATTTTTGTATGTAACGAATAAATTGAAAACTACTCGACCGATTTATTATACTAATTTACATTTTTGTAGGATTTATTTTAAAAAAATCGTTTTCAAAATAAAGAATTTTAAGATACATTTCAGTACGTTTTTGCATAAAGCATTTTACTGCTGTTGAAATGAGTTTTTTAGCTCGAACAAAAATACATTATTTTTCGCTGTAGTATCGAGGAAATAGCTCTGTCCAGCTGAAGGCGGCGTGTTTCCACTTGACTTAGGTACCTAATATCCGCAGACAGATTGGTCGCCGCCGTACGCTTTTAAATAAATAGATTTGAATTTATTTTTGACTAACTGACATTCGTCGTTAAAAAGTGTGAAATTAAATTCTAAATGAAATTTATTAAGGATCGGATGAGTAGTGTCGTAAAAATGTCCTAAAGGCGTAACCTTATGCAAACATGAGCACTGTGAGAAAAGGAAAATTCGAAACAAACCTACAACACAACATACCAACCCGTCTGGCCAGCATGAGATAGTAGGCTAAATTCCCTCCAAATT
The DNA here is from genome assembly GCA_905147015.1 of Laspeyria flexula. Classification (NCBI taxonomy): domain Eukaryota; kingdom Metazoa; phylum Arthropoda; class Insecta; order Lepidoptera; family Erebidae; genus Laspeyria; species Laspeyria flexula. The sequence goes on from LR989974.1 coordinate 3,769,405, forward strand.
CTTTGGAGAAGATCCGTGACCAGCAGTCGAATGTTTATGGGTTAAAATGACAATGATGATAAGCTAACCTGGCAAATAATAATCGCCATGAACTATTATACGACCTATTCTCATAGTCTACCAAATATACAAAAAACATCGGTCGAGCGGTTTAGGAGGAGTGCGTCAAACTACATGAGATGTTAAAACACAGGATCGAGTAACTGCAAACTAGGGTTTACTATTTTTTGACAAAAAACGAATGACAAATTATCATTTTAAAAACAATGTTAGAAAAACTAATCATTTGACAAACTTTCATTTCTAAAACACATTACTTTAAAAACAATCGTTTGACAAAATACAGGTTTCGCAAATGTTTTACTTCGCAAATATTCCACTTGTTAAAATATTATTTTATAAATGTTCATTTGACTAAATAATTCGTTTGTCTAATTGGTGTTTTTACAAAATGACAGAAGATTACTTATTAGTAAAAACAAACGCCTTTTGTATGTTTTGTATGTTCTGCCTGCTTAACTAAGCGAAATAAGTAGGAATCGGTTCTAGCATTCCCCGGCCGCGGCACGCTCGCTTCGCTCGCTCGGCTCGCGCGGTATGGTCGCACTTCTAACCTTTCTTTACAAAAAAAAAACAAAAAAAAAAATTCAAAAAAAATCTTTTTCTTATCTCTGCTTTACCCAAAGTTGGCTGGTAGATAAACTAGAGAATTGAGAGGGTTTTAGGCCATAATCCTCTCACGCTGGTGATCAGACATACTCATAAAATTTCTTCTAGGGTATGTGGGTTTCCTCACGATGTTTTCCTTCACCGTTAGCAGATGGTAAGTCACTTGACTAGTACATATAAATTCCACAAAGTGGAATCCACATTGGTACTACCGGTCGGGACCGAACTCAGACTGCGTGATTTGCACGCCGGTCCCTTATCCATTAAGCCACCATCGCTATTGTACGTAATTTAATAATGCACTGTTTTCCTCATGTATTTATAGAAAGTTACACGCAGGAAACAAGTACAAATCTCTTCCATTGTAAGTATTGTTCAGACTGTGTAACAAACAGGACGTGACATAAAACCCATCATGGTGGACAGTGACACTTGGATTTTTACATCATGCTTTGTTGTGGACGAAGAGATGAAATATTATATTTACTTTAGGATGTTTGAGTGCATATTATAATTAACAACAATAATCTTCGGAGTAACATCATGGATACTGATCCCAAAGTGCCGCTGCTACAAAAACTACGTACTTCTCAATGTTATCTTTATTAATATGGTGAACCTTCTTTTCAATATTTTTGACTTAGATTGTATTCTCTCATCTAATTATATGGCATTGACAGTGTATGCATTTTTCTATATATGTTCAACGATAATTGGCAACTATTGGTTATTAGTGTTGTGCTATGTGTTTTATTCTGATCTTGTAAAAGTGTACAACAACCACATCACTAGAATATATATTAAGACTAATATATTTGCTTGGGGCGTGCCTTTGTGTGTCCAGTTAATTTTTGCTCTCATTTATGTCTCTGTCTCTAATGACAAAATAGAAGTTTTTACCTTTCCCTTTTTATTATTGCATCTGTTCGCACCGATAATTATTAATTTGGTTCTGTTCATAAGAGTGGTGATTTCGTTGATGAAGCCTGCTTTGGCTCCGGCCACGAGATATTCTCTCTGTAAATCTATACAAGTGCCAACTTTGATATTTTTATTAAGTGGAGTAATAATGTTGACTGGGCCTTTACGTAATTTGTTCGGTCCAACATTGAGAATATTTTTTTTTATTATTCTTCTCTTGCAAGATTTGACAACGATTTTGTATCTGATCCTAATGACGCAGAATAGGTCAGCGTGGAAAGAATATTTTATGAGAAGGATTCAATTAAAGAAAGACATGATAGATATAAATAACAAAATGAATTCCATCAAAACTGATAGCTGACTAGTGTAAACTAACAATATTCATATATGACTGTGTACAATCTCAATCAGATATTCTATTTATAGGAATTTCCTGTAAATAGAGTATCTGGTTTTTTTTAATAGGTTAGTTGTGTATATTTTATAAATTAAATGTAAGATTACAATAACTAGATACTTGGTGCTGCTTAACGACATATATAAATTCCTAATTATGGACCAAATACAAATAGAGAAAGGAATGTTAAACTGGTTTGGAGACATTGGAGACATGTCGAGAGAATGAATGAAGGAAGAGTGACAAAACAAATATATTGAGGCAAATGTGAAAGGAAACGTTGGAAGTCGAAGACCTAGAAGAACGTACCATAACCAAATAGGTGACGTTCTAACGAAGGAACAGTTCAAGAGTACCCTCAACCGGCGAGAATGCATGAAAAGACAGATGAAGGTAGAAGAAGCCAAAGATACTCAATACTCAATCATTTATTGCTTCCATAATGTACAAATAGGTGGTAGGTAAGATGAATGTCAGAATCGTAGCAAATGGAAGAAAATGGTGGCGTGATTTATATGTATATAAGTACATTAGATAAGTGAAATGCAAGAAATTAAACGCTTTTTTATTTTTATTTTATTTTATTTAACGATCAAATGAAACGCTTCTGTTACGTAGTAACTATTATCTAATCTGTGGCTTCGGTAATAGTTTACTACGCGAGTAACAAGATTTTATCACTTTAACTGAAAATTTCAATTACGTGTTTGATAAAATTCCATTAATTATTTTATAATGATTCAAGTCTCTATTAATTTTCACTAGAGACACGTCCAGTTAAACTTGACCCCTACATCGTTAGGCTATCTTTGGCAGCGTTATTTATTGAGGGTGGCAACGAAGGTCAGTCTGGCTGGTCAGACTTAAGTAAAGCATTATGTAAATTTCGCAACAAGTGTTGGCTGTTGGGGTTAATCAGCTAAAACCGAGTTGAAAGGATACACTTATTTTTGGATTATTTGCTCTCTGTTACTGTTTTTGAGGGCTAAAAAAGTTTATTTAGGCAGTGAGCAGACATGACATATTTAGTACCCAAAATAACGAACAAAATTAGCATTTTGAGGGTGAGGGCATGCTGATGATTCCAATACAATAGTTATGTTCGGCCATAGTGCCCGATATGACACTTTTTAATTTCAATGTTTTTTTCATTGAAATTATGTTTATTTCATTAAATAAAAAAATTCAATCCCACGACGGGATTTGAACCCTCGACCCTGCCATTCTGTGTCCAGTATCTGCCATTTGAACTACGCGGATGGACGTAGATCGAATTTATTATCTGTTAACATGATGACATCATGACAACGTTTAGCTATTTATCACCGTGGCTCGTTACAGAAACCTACGGACGATATTCCTCCATTGCAGGTAGTCAGTTCAAGTCCCGTCGTGGGTATTGAATTTTTCCATTACCTGTTTAGCATTTATATAGGAAATTGCTTAATATTGAATGCACTATCAAAGTATTGTAGCTCTTTAGCAGTACTAAAGAGCTACAATACTTTGATAGTGCATTAGGCTGTTCTAAACAGCTTGAATAATTGTATAGTATTCAGATTGTCAGTGAAAAAATATTAAAATTAAAAAGTGTCATTTCGGGCACTGTGGCCGTACATATTGTGGTCGAATCGACAGCAAGCCGTTTTGTATTTGAGACTGGCATATACATAATAATTATGTACTGTACTGGGTATTTAAAAATAAGAATTGTTATGAATTTGATCTCATTTTCTTTTTAGATTTAGACAAAACATGCGCTTTCATTTCACAACGTAATAATAATAATCTGTGGACATTCACACACAACGCCATCGAGTCCCAAACTAAGCTAATACTTGTAATATAATATATACTAGACAACTTATATAACTTTATTTTTTGTAAATACATACACCACATACACCCAGAAACAGAACAAATAATTGTGCTAATCACACAAAGATTTGTCCTGGGTGGGAACCGAACCCACGACCTCTGTCTCAGCAGTCGGGGTCACTAATCATTGAGCCACGGAGGCTTCATCACCTGATAGTTCTTATTGATTGACAATATAAAAGAAACAATAATTCTTTACGCATACTAAGTAATTGTGCCGCAATTAACATTAGCAAACTTTTCAAATTAGCTGTCAGCTCAATGTAGAAAGAAAAATTGTAGACTGAAAAGAAATGGCTCTTAACTCTCTCTCATCAATATGATGAATTTGAAGGGCAAAATGAAGTGAAATTTGAATGTAATTATAAAAGTTTCCCCAACTTTGGTGTCTCCGTGTGGGTTCAAGATTTAAATGAATATCTTGAATTTTGATAGAAGTTGACGTCAAACTTTACTGAAAGATCAGACTTTTTCTGTTTCCCCACAATAGGAAAAGTTTTCCAATTCAAGATACTTATAAATCTTGGGATGAGCAAGCAGTTTTATTTAAAGTACCAGCTGGCGTGGTATAAGTACTATTATATCATCATCATCAGCAACCCATTAAGTCCCACTGCTGAGCTCGGGTCTCATTTTGGTCCGTGTAGTGGCGGATTATGAATACATAATGTCACTACCTCATCTTAACCCGTAGGTGTCGTAAAAAGCGACTAAGGGAGTACCTAACCTTATGCAGACAAGAGCACTGTGAGGAAAGGAAAATTCGAAACATACCCTATTCCAATTCAACCCCTCTGGCCTGCACATTCTTTGGAAGAGACCCGTGCCCAGCAATGGTACTATGGGTTGAAATAATGATGATGATTTGGTGTTCCTCTCCTCTAACTAGAGAGCTAAGAGGGTTTAAGCCATAATCCACTCACGTTGGCCTAGTGCGAGTTAGTGGATCAGACATACTCATAGAATTTCTTCTAGGGTATGTGGCTTTCCTCACGATGTTTTCCTTCACCGTTAGCAGACGGTAAGTCACTTGACTAGTACATATAAATTCCACAAAGTAGAATACACATTGGTACTGCCGGTCGGGATCGAACTCAGACCGCGTGATTTGCACACCGGTCCCTTATCCATTCAGTCACCATCGCACTATTATATAAGTACATAGTAACACAGCATTTAACTTAATTTAGTTTTATTTCAATTCATGTAATGACTCGCGTGGGGCTTCACACCCGTCTTTCTTTATTTGGCCACTGCTCAGCTCCTGTTAGCCGTAGCGCAATGTTATATAGCCTATAACCTTCCTCGATAAATGGGCTATCCAACACTAAAGATTTTTTCGAATGGGACCATTAGTTCCTGAGATCCTAGCGTTCAAACAAACAAACTCTACAGCTTTATAATATTATTAGTATAGATTTGAAATAATAGCCGTTCTACACGGTTATAAACTTGCGTTCCAACAGAGTGATCTTGGTGGGAGCTTGGCTGCCATCCGCGTAGTTTGTATGAAATTTGGTTTACAACAGCCGGCTACACGGTTGGAATCCACCAAGGGCACCTCTGTGGAAGGTAAGTTTACTATCGTGTGGCACGGCTTTAAGGCTCGTTTATTAGCCAAAGTGTGTTTTAACTTATACTTTAATATTATATTTATATACTTACCTATAAATTTCTCTATGAACGGTACAAAAATCTAGTAAACAGTGTGAACAATGTGGCGATCCTATTTTTATTTGAAACTCATAATAAGTAGTGTTAGTACTATAGATTTTTTCACCAATAAATTGACACACAGACAGATAACAACATGATCAAATTGAAAAGGGTTTCTTGCTTTCCTTTTGAAGTACGAAACCTAAAAAGAAATATGTATATTTGTATAGGTATGTCGTTATACCCCACTACCCACGAAGGGTTAAAATTTCTGTCCGTAGAGACATTGATAAATACATCGGAGAGGGTTCTGTATTGTAACGCCCACAGCCTCGGTCACACTGTCAATGTTATACGTCAGGGATAGCGAACCATTAATGATGAACAGCCATATTTTATTTATACAGAGTGTATACGACGATACGAAATTAAATGATAAGGCAGCCAGTGTTAACCCTTATAAACATATTCTAATAATAATTATTAAAAAAAGAGAAAAAAATATATATAAAACTACACATTATTTTTCTATCATGTGACGTTTTCGACATGACGACGACAAAAGTGCGGAACAAACTAAGAGATAAGATAATTATGAAAGAGTCAGAGATATTTAAATGAATTGAATGACGTAATGACAACATAGTATTAACGTAAATACCCACAGGTTGTTTAAAACTGTGACATAAAGAAAGTATATTTACGTCTAAACTATTGCATATTTCTATTTAATTTTTTCGGTAACGCCTTCTAACATCACATGCTACACGTGGTTTCATTTAATGTCGTATCGTCGTATAATTGAATTGCATGATTTAATTTTGGAATTTGTGTAAGCATCTACCTAGTTTTTAAGAATATTCAAATACAATTGTAATTGTTCACTGAATAAATAAATAAAAAAAAAATACACCCTGTATACTTAAATAAAAATGTGGACACAACGTATATTATTACCTATTAAAAATCAAATGGGTTTTGAGACAGACTCTGACAACACCAATTTATTTATCAAGTTGCAACTTGACTACTACATTATTTCACTTACTAATTAATATACGTTCACGTAATTCTAAAAAGTATATTGAAAACATAAAAAAAAGCTCTAATTAAATAATAAAAAAATTACTGCCTCGGTGGCCAGCGGGAAGTGTATACGACTGCTGTGCAAGAGGTCCCGGGTTCGATTCCCGGGTCGGGTGAAAATGGTATTGGGTTTTTCTATCATGAAATTCCAGTATTGAGATTTTCCCGAAGTTTGGTAAACAAATGTTCCCGGTTGATGACAATAGGCTCGCCCCCTATTTCATGGGACCAAACATAGCTGGCGAAATGTGGGTGCGAAACACCTCTGCCTACCCCTTCGGGGAAAAAGGCGTGATGCTATGTTATGTTAAAAAATTAAAACCACGAAATAAGACACTAAATGGCGACGTTGCCATTCCTTTGTATAAACCCTCTTAAGAACTACCACATTCCATCCCGGTGTTCTTAAGCCTTTAAAATACCCAATTTATTATATAATATGTCATATTCAGTAGCTTTTAAACACGTCTCGTATTCTAAAATTAGAAATAATACTGTCTAATGAAAATACAAACCATTCTGACTTAAATGTGATACTGGGACCTTAATTTGTAAGAGCTTAAAACTTTCCAATTTATTTATAGAAATAAATTTGTTTGTGCCCAAGATCTTCGTTATTTAAGTATTTTGTCAAGCTAATGTGAAGAAGAATATTAATTATAAGTAAGTATACGTTCATATATAGTATCTTATCAGCGTAGGGCGGCCCCCCACCAGATGGACCGAAGACCTGGCAAGGGTTGCGGGTGGCCGTTGGATGCGGGCGGCACAAAATCTCTCGTTGTGGCGGAAATTATGTGAGGCCTACGTTCAGCAGTGGACGTCATTGGGCTGATATGATGATGATAGGTTATAGAGCAGAAAGCGATGGTGGCTGAATGGATAAGCGACCGGCGTGCTAAACAAGCGGTTCGAGTTCGATTCCTACCAGCAGTACCAATGAGGAATTCACTGTGTGGAATTTATATGTACTATTCATGTGACTTACCATCTGCTAACGGTGAAGGAAAACATCGTGAGGAAGCCCACATACACAGAAGAAATTCTAAGTGTATGTCTGATAAACCAACCCGCATTAGGCCAGCGTGTGTGGATTATGGCCTAAACCCTCACAGCTCTCTAGTTAGAGGAGAGGAACACCAAATCATCATCATTATTTCAACCCATAATACCACTGCTAGGCACGGGTTTCTTCCAAAGAATGTGGAGGCCAGAGGGGTTGAATTGGAATAGGGTTTGTTTCGAATTTTCCTTTTCTCACAGTGCTTTTGTCTGCATAAGGTTAGGTACTCCCTTAGTCGCTTTTTATGACACCTACGGGTTGAGATGGGGTAGTGACATTATGTATTCATAATCCGCCACTACACGGACCAAAAGGGTCTAAGGGTCGGCAACGCGCTCGTGATGCCCCTGGTGTTGCAGGTGCCCATAGGCTACGGTAACCGCTTACCATCAGGCGGACCGTACATCTGTTTGCCACCGTCGTAGTATAAAAAAAAAGCTCAAACTATTTTAGTCAACTGGAAATTTGAATCCGATTGGCAGCCGTAACGTGAAAGCAATACTTGAAATTCTTTGTACGAAAGCCAAGCCCGTTGTGTTGCATTTAGTAGCAATTTCGTGTGTGTACGTGCCATAGAGTAACATTTAAATTCAAATTCCCGGAGTTGCGTTGCAATATTCCAATTATCTTTGCAAAGTAAACGTTGCAAACGTATATAGATTATGTATTAACTATTATGCTATGTGATTATTTGGAGTTAGTACCAAGTCGTCACTGTTTTATTTCGTCATCAAAAATTTTGCCCATACTAAAAATCACGACTCGTCACTGTCAAAGAATATATTACAGTGAAGCTGTTTGTAATACTAAAATCGTCCTCCAAAAATCTAAAAAGTATTAAAACTATAATACAATTGTTGGTTGAATGTATAAGGGACCGGCGCGGCGGCGGTGCAAATCACGCAGTCCGAGTTCGATCCCGACCGGCAGTACTGATGTGGATTCCACTTTATGGAATTTATATGCACTAGTCAAGTGACAGCAGATCTAATGGTGAAGGCAAACATCGTGAGGAAACCCACATACCCTAGAAGAAATTCTATGAGTATGTCTGAACCGCAATCCGTATTAGGCCAGCGTGAGTGGATTTAGGCCTAAACCCTCGCAGCTTTTTAGTTAGAGGAGAGGAGCCCTGCAGCACTGGGACTTCATGAGTTGCTGATGAATACAAACACAATCTCACACTCTTTTTTTGATACTTTTATATGATACTTATAAACGTCACAGAAAGCCAAAAAGGTGTCTGCAAATTTTCATAGCTATTGGCTGACAAAGTTAAGCCTTAAGAAGCCATTTAGATTAGCAAAATAGTTACCTTCAATTTGAAATATGTATAGAATAGTACAGAAAACAAAATACCATACTCAGATAAAATAACAAAATTTAAATTATAGTATTCTTAAACCTATTTAAAAATTCCGTCCGTTTTGTCTGGACACCTAGTTTAATGACGTCAGCTCATCAAGAATGTCAGTATACTCAGCATAATGACTGGGGACAGTGTCAATGGGACTTAATGAAGATCTGTCGTCAATAATGGAAGTGCACTAATGATGTTTGGCGGTAATATCCCACTAATTACTGTTTTTTTATTGAAAAACTGTTCGAGACTTGAATTTCATTAGCTTTGCAATTTGCAAAGATAAATGTGGGAAACATTTATAGTTCTTCATTAATATAGGTATAATGGGTATTTACGTGACAGAAAGAAGGGACAGATCAGGAGTACCCTCAACCGGCGAGAATGCATGAAAAGACTGATGAATGTTGAAGAAGCCAATGATGTATGTCAGAATCGTAGCAAGTGGAAGGAAATAGTCTCTGCCTACCCCTTTGTTGGGAAAAAGGCGTGCGTGGCGTTATATGTATGTACCTATGTATGTATGTTATATAGACTTAGAAATAACTGATATAGTTAGGTAATGTTTTTAAATTATATTCAAAGTAAATATAATTAATCGATATTTTGTATTCCGTGGAGTGACAGATTAAGAATACATAGTCACTACCCCATCTCAACTCGTGGGTGGCGTAAAAGGCGACAAAAGGAACCTTATGTAGACAAGAGCACTGCTGTATGCTGTAGCAAGTAAAATTTATAACAAACCCTATACCAACCCGTCTGGCCAGCGTGGTATAATAGGCTAAATTCCCTAGAGATTCTTTGGAGGAGACCCGCGCCCAGCAGTGGGTGGTTTATGGTTTGAAATTATTATTTTGTACATTTGATAAACTTGCGACTAATAATTTTTTTTTTTTTTTTATAAAAAAGACAACGCCCGCACTAGGGAACAAGCCCTGTGTCGCGGGGAGCTTTACAAACATGAAACTAACGGACACAAAGTACACCCAGACTAGAAACAAATATCTATGAATCACACAAATATTTGTCTCGTGTGGGAATCGAACCCACGTCACCCAGCACGGCGATGTAGTGGCGAGGCGACCACCTTAACCACTGCGCCACGGTGACAGTCAACGTAGACAAGCCAACATAAAGATGATCTAATAACGATGGATTGATAAAAAAAAAATCAAAAATGTCCAACGAGGAGCTAAATTTTAAAAGCTTTTAATAAAGTAATTGATATGTTTATGTAATTAGATATTATTAATCTTCAAAGAACTCATACAAATTGTTAAAGTAATTAAATAAAAAACGACGAAGAGCCGGTAAGTAGGTACATATTTTAACAAAACATTTTTTTGTCCATTATAATCTTAAAAAATATAAGACGAAACAGGAAAATTTAAATTCTTTGTATTGTTTTGTTGTATATGTATATTTTGTGGAAAAAAGAAACTGAATCGATGGAAATGAAAATGTAGATACTTAACAAAAAAAAAATGATATTTTTTTTTAACGTTGCTCGCGTACCAACAGTAATAAATGTTTCCGTGTAGTGACGGATTAGGAATACATAATGTCACTACCCCATTTCAACCCGTGGGTGTCGTAAAAGGCGATGAAGGAGGTAATAATAATTCTAACCTTGTCATTACAATTTCAGACAAACAAGTAAAAATTATTTTTAAAACCAAATATCTCGCCTAAAGTCAATCTCTCAAAGGGCTATAGGGTAAACACCCATACAACCGTCCTAGCACTCAAGATAACGAAGTCGCTAAAAATACATCTCTGTGGTACTTTTTACCCACACGACTAGCACTCTGTTGTCTTAGGAGCCTCTTAGCTACACTAATGCAAAGCTTCTTTCAGATTAAGATAAGCCGTGACGTCACATTCAGTCTTTTACGTCATCATTTTGAAAATGTGTTTTAATAAAGATCTTTGTTTTGAGTTATAGTTTAAAATATGTTTTTAGCGTTTATATTTTATATTTATTTGTTATGTTTGTATATTTTTATCTACAGTTTTTTTTTACCACATTCACACAGCGCCATCTAGTTCCAAATTAAGCAATTATATTTGCTTGTGTTATGGGTACTAAACAACTGATATACTACTTAAATATTTTTTTTTTGTAAATACATACTTAATATAGATAAATTACACCCAAACACAGAACAAACCTTTATACTCATCACACAAAGATTTGTCCTGGGTGGGGATCGAACCCACGACCTCCGGCTTAGCAGTCAGGGTCACTAACCACTAGACCAACAGGTCAGTCAAGTTATATTATAAAGCTGAAGAGTTTGTTTGAGTAGCCTATTTATCGAGTCAAAAGAAAATAATCATAGCTTAAGTTTAATACGACATGAATTACTGAAACGTTGTATAAACTCAACAGAATTCATTCCTCTCTAAGCTGTTCAAGCCAGTCTGCGTCACTAACGTAATCCACACACTATAGCAACAACCCCGGATTAGACAACTGTTGCTTCTGTTGCTACAATCTGTTCACGACGCTCAAAGTGCAATTCACTTTGTTGCTATTGTCATTGGATTAAGCTGTAAGCATTATTGTACAGTGCATCTTAGTAATATGACGTTTCATTTTCTTGTAATATCTTTTGAGTAAGTCTTCTTATCTTCTTATCGTATGGGCGTGAGGCAGACCCTAGTGTTAGAATTTATCAAGTCACCTAGAAGGCGTCCAACTTGACTTAACGACTACCACATTAAGTGATAACGGGGACCAACGGCTTTACGGAGACGCTCGAGAATGGAAATGCCACAATTGGTCACCCATCATGGACTGACCTTATCGAACGTTGCTTAACCTTGAAAAAGAACATCTCAGAACCACAATGCTACAAGCGCCTCAAGTGGTAAGTTATATTCTGAGACGTTGTTATATTACTTCAGTTTAAATGTATCAAGACTATCATGCGGTTTTGAAATAAGGTGATGTTTAAAATATCAGAACATGTTATAATGAAGGCCTTTTGCCGCGATGTAAGACAGACAAGCATAATTTCAATATATTATCGTGTTCGTATCATCATCGTATATACTTACGACATACTCATCATGCCGTTTAAAGTGTTTGCCTCGCCACATAACGTCGCCGGGCTGAGGGATTTGGGTTTTATTTTAACACGAGACAAATATTTGTATTTGTTTCGAGTTTGGGTGTAATTCATGTTTGTTAATTATTTGTTTGTAAGTTCCCTTCCGGCATAGATTTTGTTCACAGTGCAGTATCAAAAAGACAACGCCCATCTTTTTAAAACAAAAGAAAACAAAATTCCCAAATAAACTACTTAAGTTGTGGTATCTTATATGGTAAACTTACCACACTATACCGTTTAACATTGTAAAACACGTCGTAAATAAGAAGTTTTATGTTTTTGTATAAATAAACTGAATATTTGCCTTTAATCTGATGCAAACATAATCTTACGCTAACTCAAGCAACAAATAAGTTTAACAAAATTCAATATTGTATGTAGACAATAATGTAAGTAAGTAAACTTGAAAAGTTAAATTGAATTCAGCTAAAGTAATAATTTGAATGTTAATGTTACTGTTTAGTTCAATATTGACCAAAGTGATAAAAATACATACATAAAAGCACATTCAATGCTTGTCGATAATAATTACTAAGAAATAAAAATAAAAAAAAAAAAAAATATTAGATCGAAATAATTACTAGTAAGTATAGTGTCAATTTTTTTACAGTGATAAACTTAGTTTCTAGGAATTCATCAAAAATACTTTTATGACTAGATACTAGATAGTGATCATGTAGCTTGGAGCCTTGGATTTTGATAGAACTTTATTAAAAGTAAACCTCAATTAATTTACAGAATTTACATTGAGATATCGTAAAGCTAAATTTGATTTTAAAGACGATACCTACACAAACTTTTTACTTAGTATTAGTCACAAATCAATTTATGAAACCCTTTGAAGCTTAAGCTGGATTCAATCGTATCCAGAATACGGTATAGTTACGTTTACCTAAGCCTACTACTGGCTCGCCCACCCTCTTCCCACGCATTCGGAACTTCAGCAGAATTTGAACAGGGATTCATTTCGGCGTATTCAACTGTTTTAGCCGAGAGTCGTATGGAGAGATTAGCTGCTAAGCGAAGCAGTACGAAGCACTCCAAAGCGCTTCGGAGCGCAGTATCTCGGATTTACAGAACGCCCTTTTGTCCGTAATTTGTGAAATTTTGTGTGAACTGAATGTGATAAGCTTAAACTAGTTTTTGTTTCCGTTTTGTTTGTTATAAATAAACTTTGGATTGAGATTTATATAGATATAATAATATTTTATAACATATTTGCTCGTAAAGGGTCTCTTATTTCACCAATTTCAGTGTTGTAATGTATCTCATTACGCACTAGTGCGGTAATGTAAAGTAAATTGCACGGCTTCTCATGCTCACATACTAATAATCAAGGGGCTCCGTTGAAAACAAACGGTACTTACTTTTTTAAATCTTAGCAAAGAGTTTTTATGTCAGAAAAGTGGTCAACATTTTATGAATAAAATTAACTTTGGGAGATAAAATAATTATGATATAATTATATAAAATAAACATTTAATTCTTTAATTTAATTAATTTAGACCATAAATTACAACCATTTATCTGTACTAAAACACAAAAATATTAATTTACTTTATTAGTCATACTGGCTGTTTTTTTGTTTTTGCCTTAAAAAAAAAGCGCTGATGCGCGCGCATCGATAATTTGTGACAAGTAAAAATTATTCCGCGCGCTATTTCTTTTCGCTGTAAGTATTTGTTTTGTTCTAAAAGAAAGTCCGAATTTTATTTATTTCCTCGCAAATATGTTATAAAACGTCGTATGACACACGTGCGCTTTGATAATTACAGCCTTGTTGTAATATATATAATATCGCCTCGGCTGTAATTATCAACTTACCGCACTTGTATCATAATGTACTAATATAATATTTATTAGCACCAACATACATACATACATATAGATCACGCCTCTTTCCCAGCAGAGGGGTAGGCAGAGACCATTTCCTTCCACTTGCTACGATTCTGACATACATCTTTGGCTTCTTTAACATTCATCAGTCTTTTCATGCATTCTCGCCGGTTGTATGTGGTTGTGTACTCCTGATCTATCCCTTCTTTAGAACGTCACCTATTTGGTCATGGTACGTTCTTCTAGGTCTTCCCCTTCCAACGTTTCTTTTCACATTCGCCTCATATATTTGTTTGCACCAATGATACAGTTATAACAATACAACAAGGTATTTAAATACTTAATAATATTGTAATACATACATTAAAACATACGTCTTTAGCAGCTGTGCTAGGTTAAAAACCTGCTGCTAAACTCTTCACATTCACACAATTAAATAAAATCAATTCTTAGGAGTATTATGTAATGTATGTAATGTATTTAAGTAGTATATCAGTTGTTTAGTACCCATAACACAAGCAAATATAATTGCTTACTTTGGGACGAGATGGCACTGTGTGAATGTGGTAGAATATTATATTATATTATATATATTATAACGTGTAAGTACACTCATTATTATATATATCTTGACATACCGTTTAATTTAACAGTACCACAATACTAGTGCCTCCTTCTTCATTGTATGACGTCTTTTTGATAATATAAAGTTGAATTTATAAAAAAAAACACCTCTTTGATTAAAAAAGACTTGAAGAAATACTTTGAAAAAAGAAAAGCAAGATTATTCTTTGAAGTTCAAACAGGACTGAACAATGTCTAATCTAAAAGACTTTTATGAGTTTTTAAAGTTACTTATACTCGCATTTCCACGAAGAAATGTTGTTTTCTTTCTCTCATAAGTACTTTCAGCAAACAATGATTCCTGAAATTTTATATTTTAAATTAAAAATTCTTACGAAGAAATTCACAAAGGCTAATCTAATATCCTTTTTACGTTCACTTATCTTTAGACTAACTGTGTCAGATGTTGCATCGTTAATTACAGATACCACTAAGTCAATTAAACCTACTTCTGACTATCCTACTGTCTAGGTACTAATATAAAACATAATCTATTACTTAGAATATTAAAAAGCTGAAGAGGTTGTTTGTTTGTTTGGTTGAATGCTAGGAGCTCAGGAACTATTGATCTGATTTGAAAAATTCTTCTAGTCTTTGATAGTCCATTTATCAAGGAAGGTTAAGGTTATATTGACTGGCCTGTTGGTCTAGTCTATTATCTAATCTGTGGTCTAGTGGTTAGAGAGTAGGAGGTCGTGGGTTCGATCCCCACCCAGGACAAATCTTTGTGTGACGAGCATGATTGTTTGTTACTGAGTCTGGGTGTAATTTTATCTATAATATGTATTTACAAAATAAAGTATTTAGGTAGTATATCAGTTGTTTAGAACCCATAACACAAGCAAATATAATTGCTTAATTTGGGACTAGATGGCGCTGTGTGAATGTGGTGAAATATTATATTATATATATAACATCATGCTACGGGCAATAGGAGCAGAGTATTGGCCAAACAAAAAAAGATAGTATAATAATATAACATTATACTCGACTACAAAAGCTATGCTTTGATCAAACTAAATATTTTAGCTGATTGAAAGTTTGAATCTGTTTGCTATATAACATCACGTTACGCGTAATAGGAGATCAGTAGTGGCTAAACAAAGATCCACGGGAGCGAAGTCAGAATATAAATTTATCAGGCTGCACAAAATCGCTCGCTGTGGCAGAAATTAAGTAAGGTCTACGTCCAACAGTGGACGACATTGGGCTGATGATGATGATGATTATAAATTTGACTATATTCATTGAAAGGAAGACAATTCAATAAAATTACTTAAAATAATATATTTATTTATTATTAGATTTAGGTATTTACATACGAGTACCTTATAAATCTACCTCACCGACGGAGCCATGACATCGCTTCGCCAGTCAGCTTGTGACCACGGCTGGTGTAACCTGGTCGAAACGTCAAGCACCATAACGTATGTAAATATCGCGTGAATTCCCGTTTAAAATCAATAAATATTATCATGCAACGCGAAAGAAAAAATAGAATTTTCCTATAAATAGAATAGCAGAATGAAATTGCTCTTGAAGCAATAGTTATAAATTAATTTTCTCAGAAGACTACCTGAGTTCGTAGGTTTGTTTGAGTGCTAAAACAGCTGTGCGGTTGGCGTGGGTAAGATAAAGCAATTCAAAAGTTGCCCCACCCACGTCAAACATGCTCGTATTATGCAAATGGGACCGTGTGTATGCTCTTAGTACTCGTCTGTCCCCGACATTATTGACCGTAGCTAATGAAGGGTTAGATTCAAGTTTATTTCTTTATTTTTTTGTATTACTGTCGTACGTTAATTACTTATAGGCCATGGCACATACGCTATTTTAAAGAGAGCTGCAGTCTGTCAGTTCACAGTGTAATGACGGCCTACGGAACAATCCCACCATCATGCCTACCACTGCAATTCCTGTAAGCGTTTATAACAATGTCCTTTGTGAACACCGAGTTTTGACACATGGCAACGAGATTAATCAGAAGTAAATGGAGTTGGAAAAACCTTATCCACTTTCCTCCATAGCAAAGCAGGAGACAAAGTTATTTATCTGTATAAGATCTAATCTTATTAGGGGGACCTTATTGAGTCTGATTTCAGTCATAAATATGGCAAAAACGCCCAAAAAATCATCCGGGAATACACAAGATCCCCATAGTACAGTGTTAGAGAATAGCTAACCTACTGTCTGGACCCAGCTACGAAATGAATCTGATATAAATGGAGGAGTTGGATAGAAATTGATGGGTTGATAACGACCTGGTTAAGCGCGGAAGGCCGTCATCGTCCATAGCTTGGAGGACTCTACAGCATCGGCAATTGGTGAATGCGTTGCTGCAAAGCGTTTTATCGACTCTGCGTTCCGTGACATAAATTGCGCGTTTTAAAGATTCTTTTGCTGCATTATAGCTTCTAAAGAGCGACTATATCGCCGTTTGCTTACTATTACTAAAATTAGCATGTTTATGAGTTAGGTATAAATATTAATGTTCTATTAGTATGTATGTTTTAGTAATATTCACAACACTAGTTTATTGTGTACAACACTAGTCCTGCGTGACACTTCCTCTTTCTTTCTGAACTCTGTAATGAATGTGTTGTCTCAATGACGAATATAATAAATAAATTATAACTTAAGAATTCTTACTTTTAATACTGAAGATCCCAAACCTCAATAATGTTGGTAAGGCCCTAAAAGTTCTCTAAATCGCCCGATAAACGATCTAATTTGTTTGTCTAAAACGAACGCTTTTTTTGACTGGTTTGTTGGTCTAGTGGTTAGTGACCCTGACTGCTAAGCCGGACGTCGTGGGTTCGATCCCCACCCAAGACAAATCTTCGTGTGATGAGCATAGAGGTTTGTTCTGTGTCTGGGTGTAATTTATCTATAATATGTATGTATTTACAAAAAAAGAAAAATATTTAAGTACCTAGTATATCAGTTGTTTAGTACCCATAACACAAGCAAATATAATTGCTTACTTTGGGACTAGATGGCGCTGTGTGAATGTGGTAGAATATTATTATTATTATTAAAAAAATACGCGTCAAACAAAAGTGCATACTGTTAATTTGACAAACACCTAAAACTGGGTAAAATATTTGATCAAAAGGGACCAATGTTTCAATCAATATTACTTACTATTGAATGGAGTTTTGCTTTAGTGGATCTTTGTTTATCCTCTACTTACCTCGTATTGATCGTAGCGTGATGTTATATAGCCTTATAGCCTTCCTCAATAAATGGGCTATCCAACACTAAAATATATTTCAATTCGACTTAGTAGTTCCTGAAATAAGAGCGTTCAACTTAATAAACAAACTCTTCTTCTTTATATAGACTAGAAGTCGCACGGGGCTTCGCTCACGTCGTTCTTTATTTGCCCACTGCTCAGCTCCTATTCGCCATAGCGTAATGTTATATTTCACACTTCCTCGATAAATGGGCTATCCAACGTTAAAAGAGTTTTCAAATCGGACCAGTAGTTCCTGAGATTCTAGCGTTCTAAACAAACAAATTTCAGCTTTATATTATTAGTATAGATTCATTTATTTCTTTGACACAAATTGGTAAAAGGTTCACGTATGTCCATTATGTCCATGACTAGTCGTTATATTCACATTAGATGTGACGTCACGCTGCCCTTATCAATCTATATTATAATGCCCAAACGGTTTCCTCTATTGATGACGTCAGCAAGCTTATGTTGGGGAAAATTGTGTGTTAATAGTGATATTATGTAGTAATACTCGTATATCCACTGTATCTAAAGTCTTACTTGTAACATTTCTTATTATTTACTAGCTGTGCCCGAGATTTCGTTTGCGTGGACAACTTATCCCGCATTAATAAATAATAAAATTTATTTATTTAATATTGCCTTTTCGTGAATATATTCAAGTATTTCATAAAATTGTCATGTATAAAATTGTAAAAATTAGTGTAAATAGTAGATTATAATAATTTTTAAATTTCTTCATAAAACTTTCGTCATATCTCGGTGCAATTCGAGTGTTTTGTTGGAGTTTTTCCAAAAAATAGACAATGAGAAAAAAGCTACATGTAATACATGTGAAGTTTACAGCTAATTAATCATCACATCGTTTTAAAGTAACTGTAACACTCTCTGGTAGACGTAACGACCCGGCGTCACTATAACCGTGTCTGAAAAAAACTGGTTACAAAAATAACCAGTTTTTGAAACCATTGACGACTTCTAAAAAACTGGTTAAGTTACGTTTCACGAAAAACACGTAACAACTCACGCCTCGTGCTTCCGCACTCTTCACCGCTCCCCTCCCCTGTCCTTCCCTCACCACGACTGAAATTCGGTCGAGTTTACGCGCATTGAGTCGGCAGACAACTCATTTTTCGTGTGGCACCAACTGCCTTTTTGTATGAAACTGAATGCAGCAGAATTTATGCGAAAAAAAAAACCGATGTTCTCACGACTCACAAAATTACGCTCATTTGGTTTTACCGTATAAGAAACTTGCGTGAAAATGAGTCAGTAATTCCGCTAATATGTTATTATTACGAATGTCTAGAAATAGAAATGATAGTACATTTTCCCAAGAAATGAGAACAAACAAACGGCTTTATAATATTTGTATAAATAAATAGGATAATAAAATATTTTTTCAAGCGATGGTGGCTGAATGGATAATTGACCGGCGCGGCGTGCAAATCACGCGGTCCGAGTTCGATCTTGACTGTCAATACCAATTTAGATTCCACTTTGTGTAATTTATATGTACTAGTCAAGTGACTTACCATCTCCTAACGGAGAAGGAAAATATCGTGAGGAAACCCACATACCCTAGAAGAAATTCTATGACTATGTGTGATCCACCAACCCGCCATAGTCTAGCGTGAGTGGATTATGGCCCAAAACCCTTTCAGCTCTCTAGTTAGAGGAGAGGAGACCCGAGCCCAGCAGTGGGACTTAATGGGTTGCTGATGATGATAAATAAGTAAGTGTAGATCGTCGATAATAAGATAGTAGTGAGATATTTCCGGGTTCTAATGATGATATATCATTACAAACCGTAAACGTGCCACTAACATTCATCCCAACGCTGGCCAGGCAGGTTGGGTTTGTTTCGAATTTTCGTTTTCTCGAAGTGCTCTTGATTACTCCCTAAGTCACCTCTTACGACACTCACGGGTTGAAATGGAGTAGTGACATTATGTATTCTTAATCCGTCAGTACTTTATTTTATTTTTATTTTATTATCTTCGGAAAACCAACAGTAGTAATAACATAAGTGCAGTAACAATATGATACAAAGTGCCAATTAAAGGTCTTCACTCATAGTAACATAGTATCTTATAGATAGGTGAGCTTTACGTACATAAAATCATGATGAGAAAACAATTACACAGTGTAAATGTAAATTAAGAAGAAGACAAAAACACGTCAGTACACGGATAATATACATGATATTTATACAACAAGATGGCAGCAAATCTTTTCCTCCTAAAATATAACAAGGATTGTTTGAACCCAAAAACACATCTGTCTATAAATAGGCACACGCTGTGGTCATAATATGTTTGTTTCAAAACAGATAGTAGGCCCACATTATGTATCAAAGGCAAATAAACCGAAATATTTAAAGTATGTCGTGAAAACCAACATTTTAGTTGAGCACTGCGTTGAAATAAACCACAACAGTTGAAAAGTTTCAAGGAGTCAAATTTATTTTTGACCGAAGCGGTTAGAGTGTGCAAGCTTAAACTATATTTTGAAGTTTTGTGGTGAGGACAGAAATAATTATAACATGTCCATTTTTAAAAGGAGGGTAATGTTTTTTTTTTTTTTTTTTACAAACATATTGTATGTATATAACATATGTATGTACCTATTGAAAAACTCAACCCAGTTAGCTGATTTTAAGCAGCTAACTGGGTTGAGTTTTTCAATAGGTAAGATTGATATGCAGACAAGAACACTGCGAGAAAAAGAAAATTCGAAACAAACCCTATACCAACCAGTCTGGCCAGCGTGGTATAGTAGGCTAAATTCCTTCCACATTCTTTGGAGGAGACCCGTGCCCAGCATTGGTATTTTAGCTTCTCATACTCAATGGGATTGTTTAATTTAAATTATAGATATTGCTGTGTCTTGCTTTTCTCAAAACAAACATTATAATTTTCATTTAACGCTAGTAATATTAAACACTTTTTTACTACCCACAATAACTTCGTAATTGAAGTAATAAACTTTAACTATCGCTTAAGTCCGAGGGTTAGTAACTAGTTACACTTGTCCGGTTCAGTCGGGTCGGTTTCCGGACCGGACCGGTTTCAAGCGAGATTGTCATGAAGTCCGGTTGAATTTTCCGGGAATGTAGACTTTAGGCTGCGTCATTATCAGACCTCTTTGTTTTGATTAATAGTGTTTTGTAGAACATTCATTGAATATTGTTTTCTCTAGATGTTTTAGATCTGTATCTATAGGTACTTAAAACTATATTATATTTTACTATCTATACTTATAGTTTGTTTGTTTGTTTGGTTGGTCGAACGATATGATCTCAGGAATGAGTATACTATGAGTCCGATTTGAAAAAACCTTTTAGTGTTGGATAACCCATTTATCGAGGAAGGCTATAGGTTATATCACATCACGCTACAGCCAATAGGAGCTGAGCAGCGGGAAAATATAAACGACAGGAGCGAAGCTTCGCGCGACTTCTAGTACTAGAGAATTTTGATAAGGATAACCACAATATATTTGTGCTTCGGAAAGCACGTAAAGCCGTTGGTCCCGGTTACCACATAATGTGGTAGTCGTTAAGTCAAGTTGGAAGCCTTCTGGGCGACTTGATAAATTTCAACACCAGGGTCTGCCTCAAGCCCACACGATAAGAAGAAGACCACAATACAAACAATTTAGTTTAATTATTTTTTACCCGAATGCGCGACCCAAAGGAGGGAAATGGTTCATCAGCCTATATTATGTGTTTGTTTGTTTTTGGCACACTAGAGACCGAACGCGTGGGCTAAGTTTGTTGATTTTTACGTCAATCAATTCTTCTTAGTGGCGCGAGGGGCGCGAGTGTCACTAAAGATATGACAGTAATCGCAATTCAAAATGGCGGCAACTAGACGCTATATTGTGTGAACGGGCGGATTTTTTGTTCTTTTAATACTTTTTTATTCAGTAAAAGCTATGTAAGATTTTTCTTTTGAAATTTTAAGTAACAGCCGCCAAGAAACGGTTTTTAGCATTCGAATTAATTAGTATATAGTAACATTATTAGCATATTATAATGAAATGTTAGAACTAATTTAGGAAATAAAACACTATATTAACACCTTCCTAAATGCATTTTCTATATTATTTTACATATATTTTAAGAGTAAGATCCACGAGAGGGGAGTCTCGGGTATTATATTTATATTAACTTTTCAACGTAATATTAGACATTCACACAGCGCCATCTTGTCACAAATTAAGCAATTATATTTGCTGATGTTATGGCTACTAAACAACTGATATACTACTTAATTCTTTTTTTGTAAATACATACATATTATAGATAAGTTACACCCAGACTCTGAACAAACAATCATGCTCATCACACAAATATTTGCCCTGAGTGTAAATCGAATCTACGACCTCCAGCTTAGCAGTCAGGATTACTAACCACTATATCAACAGGCCAATCATTCGAGAATCACAACAATCAGACCTCTTCCTTCGATATCAAGTCAAAATAATCACTTAAATAAACGCCTACAAGCTATTCAAACGTTGAGTAAAATCGGCTGTCGATTGCAATACATTATTCATATAGATTGTGAGATTTGAACAAGGAGCGCTCGTGACTGTACACACAGAAACGACTCTCTTTACTTTGTTCCTTCGAGAATATTAAATATTTTGCTCGTTTTATTTACAAAGACATTCGGATAAAACAATCGTATAGAAATCGAATTGTAATCTTTGTTTTGAGTTCATGAAAGGATACGAATTCTTGGAATTAATTTGAGAAAGGCAGATGAAATTTCTCGTTCAAACTAGGTTGCCGAGGCAGAATAAGGAACAGAATAAAAATACATACTAGGTAGGTACGAGGAGGCGGAGGTAGGTAGAACTGCCTCGGTAGCTCAGCGGGAAGTGTATACGACTGCTGTGCAAGAGGTCCTGGGTTCGATTCCCGGGTCGGTTGAAAATGGTATTGGACTTTTCTAACATGAAATTCCAGTATTGAGATTTTCCCGGAGTTTGGTAAACAAATGATCTTGGTAGATGCCAATAGGCTCACCCCCTATTTCATGGGACCAAACATAGCTGGTGAAATGTGGGTGCTGCCTACCCCTTCGGGGAAAAAGGCGTGATGCTATGTTATGTAGGTACGAGGGTAGGTTACATGGTTGGTTTTTTCTTTCATAACCTATTTAAACCTACCCTCGGATTACTCACCCAAACAATTGCAATAGAAAAAGGTTGATAATATCGAACACCTGTCTCGCTGAAATAATCCTTTGGTAAAGTAGAATTATGGAATAACTAAATCTATACCTATTTAATAATTAAAATATTATAAAGCTGAAGAGTTAAAAGAAAGAAAGAAAAGCAAAAATAATAAGGTCCTACTAAAATCTCAGGCGACGCTGGTTCAATTTAAAAAAAAAATTTTAAAGCGGATAGCCAATTTATCTAGAAAGGCTATGTCTATAGAACATCACGTTACAACTTATAGGAGCCAAGTAGTCATCATTATCCAACATATCAGCCCAACAACGTCCACTGCTGAACATATGCCTGACCTAATTGCCGCCACCGTGAGCGATCAGACCCCTGATTCTGAGCTGTCGGAAAATTTTCGCCCAGAAATGTCAGTGTAATTAAAGTTAAAAAACATAGTGTTAAAGAAATAAATGGTTATAGGAAAAAATCTTAAATTAATTTTCTATACGGTAGATTATTTTCTAACATTAAATAACTTAAGCCGTATAAATACGTCGTACTAAGATTCGAAAAAGTTTACGATCCGAGAGCAATCCGACGAGTCAGAATCAGGGGGCTTGTGCCGCCTGGAACTTACGGCCGTCTGTCCTTGATTGACCAGGAGTAGCCAAACAAAACAGCTAGAAAAATATTAGATCACTGCCATAATTAATACAACAAAAAATAGCTAAAATGAAAACCCGAGAAACATTAATCATTCTGTATTTTATATAAATATAAGGTCCCAATGACCTTCACTTTCTAAAAATAGAAAGGTCTATAATGTCCTCGCGTTGGTTTACAAATGAAATGGGATGAAACCTGATGAACTAGAATGTCCACAATAATTTGAGCTAGCGTACCTACAATTTATTTATCGAATGTTAGAACGCTGGGGCCTTACTAAGAATTTCAACATTCGAATTTTCGGTTTTGATGTCGCTGTCAAATGTAAGGAAATTTTGATAATCGTTGCTGTCACTTTCAAACATTTGACAGTGAGATCAAAACCAAATATTCGAATGACGAGATTCAGAGCAAGCCCTCTGAAAAATTTGTAACTCTCTTTATAATGGTGTAACACTATAGTTCTTAAATTTTTTATTTTTTTTAAAATTAAATTATTTACTAGCGTTTGCCCAGGACATCATTCATCATTTCACATCACATCATTTGTCTGGAAACTACTCAGCTCCTATTGGGCATAGCGTGATGTTATATAGCCTATACCCTTCGTCAATAAATGAGCTATCTAACAGTGAAAAAATTTTTCAATTCGGTTTAGTAGTTACAGAACGAACCAAATTATAGACCACAAGCTGTTTCCCGGGGCTTCGCTCCTGTCGTTCTTTATTTGGCTATTGCTCCTACTGACCGTAGCGTGATGTTAGGTATATAGCATGTAGCCTTCCTCGATACATGGGCTATCCAACAGTAAAAGAATTTTAAGCATAAGTACGTTATGGGATTGAAACCCTATACATATTTTTACTTATTGCTTCTTCATTTAAAATAACTCAAAACCCATTCTTCCTTGATACTATATTAAATATATTTGGTGTTTATAAAAGTACAGGTAACACAAATGGATTTTCCTTGGCTATAAATAACCTACAGTATGAAGCTAAAAACCGATAAGAAGCCATAAATAATTCACTCTATATATAATATCTGCGAACGTTTCAAAGGGACTTGTTGATGCCTATCGAGTTTTCAAATCGTCTACGATCGATTCAACTTGTCTAAGTAATCGAGAATCGAGACGATAATGGATTGAAAGCCGATAGACTGAAAGCTGTCCTGTTAAAGATTATGAATTAAGTTGTATTTAGTTAAGTTGGTATTTCTATTGATGTAATAACGCCTACGTATTTAAAATTAATTTGAATGACACCAATTTGAAGTTGAAGTTGCTCGCTGGCTATAATAATGATTAATTGATACCTACCATTAATTATTTATTAAGTTCAACTGCTAGACAAGGATATTAGTCTTTCATTATTTGCAACTTCAGAGGCTTCCTAGACACTTAAATAATTTTTCATACCAGACGAGCAGTTCCTGAAATTAGCGCGTTCTACCAAACAAACAAACAAACAAAAAGCTCTTCAGTTTTATAATATTAGTGTAGAATTATGAAAACATAGTAAGTGCCTACAAAATTTGAGGGTTGCCCTCGATTTCTCCTAGATCCTATAATCAGATCCTGACCCGATGTCAATAGGACCAATTCTAATGTTTAGGTACTATTAATAAATAATTTTAATTATAAATAAAAAAAAAAAATCCAAATTGTTCCACCCACCACTTATACCAAAATAACAATTTTTTATATTTTGTGTGTCTGTTTGTTCTGGCAATTCTCTAGAACGGCTGGATCGATTTCGACTTTCACTGGCGGATAGCTAATGTCACGAAGAATAACTAACTACTTTGATTGATTTGGAAAAATATCAGGGGTCCGTAAAAAAAATAAAAACTCCATGAATGCGGGATTAGTTGTCCACGCGAGCGAAGTCGTTAGTATAATATTTTATATATTTCATAGACCCATTGTCGAAGCTGATATAAAATAAGTGGGATGCAATAGTTTGCGTCGCGAGCCGTTATAATTACTATCGAGCCATAAGGTCCAACCGCAATTTGCGAGCCACTACAGCTTCTCCCAGCTGAATTTATTACTCAATTAATTTAAATGGCGTGGAAATATACTTGTGGCGATAATATTATAAAATATTTCAGCTCTCTAGACTAGATTATATTAAGCTTAAAGTGCTAACAATATTTTGAACAGTGTTGCAGTGCAGATGGGTAGTATGGATAAGGTTTGTTTCGAATTTTCCATTTCTCGTAGTGCTCTTGTTTGTATCAGGTTACTCCCTTAGGTACGATTCAGACCAACCGGCTCGCATCGGGCCGGGCCGGGCGGCGTTTTACAATGCGGTAAAGAACATTGAAATGTATCAACAGTAATTACAGTTCATATTTGCATGCAACTTACGCATAGTTACCTCCGTCGGCATCCCGCGACGCGTCGCGACGGCCGACCGGCTCCGACCTGCTCCGACCGGCTCCGACCGGCTCCGACCGGCTCCGAAGACGCCGTCGGCATCCAATCGGCTGCCGTCGGGTCCGTTCGGAGCCGGTCGGCCGTGTGTCGTACGGAGATTACGGTGCAGCAACAGCTAGCGAATCATTCAAGTTGTGTTCTTCAAGCGACAGTTTACAAGTAAAAAATGGATACGGAAGAAAAACTAATTTCTTTAGTTCAGACATATGTTTGTGCGGACGCTGTCGGCTGCCGCGGCACCCGTACGGCTACCGCGGCAGCCGTACGCATGCCGCGGTAGCGGTACGGCTCCGACGGACGCGTTCGGCTGCCGCGGCACGCGTACGGCTCCGTTCCGATGCGGCGCGACGCGAGCCGGTTGGTCTGAATCGTACCTTAGTCGCCTTTTACGACACCTACAGGTTAAGATGAAGTAGTGACATTAGGTATTCTTAATGCGTCACTACACGGGATACATTTTACATAATTCATTTTCTATATTTAGTGCTAATATTTTAATGGAAAATACCAAAATATTCTCCAACATTTTCATTGATATAAAAACCATCCATTATGTGCCTCAGTAAGCTCTTAAAAGTGGCCAACTTTCTTTGTAATCCATTATTTTTTATTACTCTTTCAAAGTTATTATATTTCGCATTTAAAATTTATACACGAGCTTCAAGCTTTATTAATAAAAACAGCTCGTGGTTTAAAACAATTTACGAGAACTATAAAGTAATTAATGTAAATAATTTTAAACAATGTATGTGTGTCTGGGGACAATCGGCACAGTTTACCTGGTTCTTTCGTGAGAAAGAGGTTCCATCAGCAACCCATTAAGTCCCACTGCTGGGCTCGGGTCTCCTCTCCTCTAACTAGAGAGCTGAGAGGGTTTAGGCCATAATCCACTCACGCTGGCCTAGTGCGGGTTGGTGGATCAGACATACTCATAGAATTTCTTCTAGGGTATGTGGGTTTCCTCACGATGTTTTCCTTCACCGTTAGCAGATGGTAAGTCACTTGACTAGTACATATAAATTCCACAAAGTGGAATCCACATTGGTACTGCTGGTCGGGATCGAACTCGGACCGCGTGATTTGCACACCGGTCCCTTATCCATTCAGCCACCATCGCTTTTTTTTTTTTGGTAGAATAAAAAAACCACATAAAATCGCCCAACTCGTTTAGGAGCTACGTTGCATAGAAAGATACACTGACCATTAGGGAAGAGATAAGACGATTGCCATCATCATGTGAGGTCTTGGTTCGATCCTGGGTCGGCGTAGGACATTGTTTACTATGTAGTGATGGTAAGAGTGAAGACTTTTGAAGAAGAGACAGATGTGCAGTCAGTCAACTTCCAGCTAGACCAGTTTCAAAACATTGTATTTGCTTTTGTTCATAATATTGAAATTTTAAGTCCATTTAACAACATAGAATAAGTTACACCTCCAACAATGATAATTAAGTTACAAATATTATAATTACGGTCTCTAACTGACTAGGTATTGAGTGTCTGATTGTACCCTATAAAGAAGAGGGCCTGGAGATCCGTCATACAGGTCTCGAACCTACTACGGACTCCAGCTCTCACAAGGTTCCAAGTACGACATCCAAGATGCTTATAATCTTGTAGCTTAAATAGTTATAATATACTAATTGTACCACAGCTGTTAACCATTGTAACCTTTTGAGAGAATTAAATGATTTTTATTATTATTTTATTATTATTTATTATGCACGAGTCGACAGTTAAGCGTTCAATAGTCCAAATAACAGCACAGGTCTACACAAGAATATTGAGCAGTCCAGTTATACACAGCATTTTTGGAAACTTTTTGAGAGGAAACTTGGCTGATTGTATGCCAAAACCGTAGCAAGTGTTAGTACAAACTCTGTCTACCCTTCGGTTGCGAAAGGGGCGTGTATAAATAAATAACTATTACCCTTATGGAGTAACTTGGGAATGAATGTATGAGATTCTTATCTTTTTGGAACAAAAGAATGGAGTGCCTACTTTGGGAATAACCCAACTATTCGGGTTATTCTACCACATTCACACGGCGCCATCTAGTCCCAAATTAAGTAATTATATTTGCTTGTGTCATGGGTACTAAATAACTGTTTTTTTTTGTAAATATATACATATTATAGATAACTTACACCCAGACACAGAACATACCTTCATGCTCATCACAGAAAGATTTGTCCTGGGTGGGGATCGAACCCACGACCTCCGGTTAAGCAGTCAGGGTCACTAACCACTAGGCCAACAGGCCAGTCATCTATTTATTATATTGTTGAATAAGAAAACGAATCAACAAATTTCACAAATACCATTTGTGTTTACTCACTTGCGAAATTACGCAATCGTATGCAAATTTAATTAAAATAGAACCTTTAGATAGACGTCTCCAGTTTGAAATAACTGCGAGTATTCACACGGGACTTGCGGGTAGTCTGATATTACTTTAGTTTAAGTCTATCTTGGGTACTTAAATGTTTATTTAAGTACTGATTCGGTAGTTTAGTGTGTGTGTCTGCGCAACAGGACCTTCGTGATAGCTGTCATACATGTTTGCAGAGCATGATGGTTTTAACATTGAATGCAGCGAACTTTCTATCCTTGTTGATCTATCCTTTAGATTTTATATAAATGCTAAATTTCAAACCCACGACGGGACTTGAACCCGCGATGCTGCCATTCCGTGTGCAGTGCTCTTCCATCTGAGCTTTCCATTAGATGATGAATTTCCTTATAAGTGTGCGAAATTTCATGCTTATCGTTTTAGTGGTTGGTCGTTTAACAGGAATATGATTTTTTTTCTGTTAAATTATAACTTTATTTGTCTGGTCAGGATTAGAAACAGAATCGTTTATTTTGTTAAATATAGGTTCACAGTATAAAGATCTTAGGTTAAACAGAAGTAGGTACGTCATGTTTTATCGTTATGATGTACAAATGTTCATATGGTGACTTTAAATATTAATATAGATGTATCTCGGTGGCGCAGCGGGAAGTGTATACGACTGCTGTACAAGAAGTTCTAGGTTCGATTCCATTGTCGTGTGAATATGGTATTTGGTATTTCTATCATGAAATTTCAATATTGAGATTTTGCCTGAATTTAGTAAACAAAATGTTCACGGTTGATGATAATTTTCTCGTCCCCTATTTCATGAGACTAAACATAGCTGGCGAAATGTAGGTGTGATACACTTCTGCTGCCTACCTCTTCTGGGAAAATTGTGATGCTATGTAATGTTTTATATAGGTATTTAAACATCACTACCTAAAGCCGAAGTAAAGGAGGCTATATATTTCCAGATTTCTTTCATTACAGACATCGCAATCTCATTTAGTGGCTACGTCACTCACTACCTACGTCACGTAGTTTTCTCAGAAAAAAGAAGCAAGCTCTTACCGCACCAATAAGCAATAAAAACATCTAGTAGTCAGGGAACTGACAGGGTGCAGGAGGGTCGACTAAATGGACCGCTTATTACTTGAACCTTTTTGGGACCATTTTAGAGGCTTCAATTTGTTGTATCTGTCGTCGACTCGTCCCACTTGAAATTCGATTCAATATTATGTGACTAACTGCCTCAGAGACGTCAATTAGCAGTAATCTATCATTAACACAATTTTTTCATTGAATAATAGTCTTTAGGCGTATCGACTTAAGTATTACACGTTTTTACTAAATAAACTTTAAAGTTCTGTAACGTCTTTGAGTACCTACGGTCGTCGTTAATGCTAATTTGGCATCATCATCATCATCATCATCATATCAGCCCAATGACGTCCACTGTTGAACATTGGCCTCACCTAATTTCCGCCACAGCGAGCGATTTTGTGCCGCCCGCATCCATCGTAATTTGATTAGTTTAAAAACATTTATCCGTGTACTGACAGATTAAGAATACATAATGTCACTACCCCATCTCAATTCGTAGGTGTTGTAAAAATCGACTAACGGCCGATTTCAATAATCTATCTATGGATTTGGCTACTAAAGTTAGAATTTTCACATTTTGTATGGAGCTTATGTCAAAATTCTAACTTTAGTAGCCAAATCTATAGATAGATAGATTATTGAAATCGGCCATAAGGGAGTAACCATGCAGACAAGAGCACTGCGAGAAAAGTAAAATTCGAAACATACCTACCTTATACAAACCAAAGAAGAAAATAAAAACTTGAAATTAAATCAAAGCCATCAATGTATTACATTAGGTGCGATCTATTAGATTAAGTTTGTCGCAAGATTTATATGAGAGTTTTAGTTTCAGCTTGATTAAGTGTGTTAGCTTGATTAAGAATTTGTAATTTAATCTAATATACATACATACATAAATACATACTTAAGTAGGCTGTTTTCTGTTCATAAAGGTCCCGCTACTGGGCAGGAGTCTCCTCCAAAGAATGTGGAGGGAATTTAGCCTATTTACCACGCTGCGTATTTGTATATGTCTTGTCAGCATGTTACTCGCCTTTTACGACACCCACGGGTTGAGATGGGGTGGTGATATTATGTATTCTTAATCCGCCACTACACGCCACTACACTACACCCTATACTGTATCTAAGTAATTTTTTTTCAATTTTTTTTTTATGCCTATATCACGACGTTAAGCGATGGTGGCTGAATGGTGAATAGTCAAGTGACTTACCATCTGCTAACGAAGGTGAAGGAAAACTTCTTGAGGAAACAACATACCCTAGAAGAAATTCTATGAGTATGTCTGATCCACCAACCCGCACTAGGCCAGCGTGAGTGGATTATGGCCTATACCCTCTCAGCTCTCTCGTTAGAGGAGACCTGAGCCCAGCAGTGGGACTTAATGGGTTGCTGAAGATGATATCATGACGTTGGCAAACATACTTACGGTCCGCCTGATGGTAAGCGTTTACCGTAGCCTATAATATTATTGGGCACAAGTTCTAACGACATCCAATTTTTTCCCGTTTAAGAACAATGCCAGTTAACCCATTTTCTTTAGCAAATATATGTAAGTATATAATATTATACTCATGCCCTTATTTTCGCTTTTATGTGGCCTTATATGTGTATACTGGTAATAACAGGATCCCATATTCAAAGAAAATTTTCGGGCCGTCACGGGCAAACTATTAAAGATGTTTATTATAATTGCCTAAACCCTCTCAGCTCTCTAGATAGAGGAGAGGAGACCTGAGCCCAGCAGTGAGACATTAATGGGTTGCTGATGATGATAATGATTATAACTGTCCGTGTGGTGACGGATTAAGAATACATAATGTCACTACCCTATATCAACCCGTGGGTGTCTTAAAAGGCGACTAAGGGAGTAAACTTAAAGTTTAATGCTTAAACAGAACAGAGCACTGTGAGTAAAGGAAAATTGGTAAGAAATTCTATACCAACCCGTCTGGCCAGCGTGGTATAGTATCCTAAATTCACTCCAAAATATTTGGAGGAGATCCGTGCCAGCAGTGGGACGTTTTACGACGAATTTTTAGTTTCACATCTGACAAGAGAACCTTGAATTTTTAAAAACCATCACGATTATAAATATCAGCATTCAAACAAAAAAAAATCACTGCATCAAAATCGGCTCATTCGTTTAGGAGCTATAATGCCACAGACAGACACTTATAGTAGCCTTATTTTTGTGTCGAGGGTTAAAAATGTCTCGAAAACAACAAATAAAGCATTTCAAACAGAAATATAAGAATACAAGAACCAATTTAATGCTAAGAAACATATACTAACAGTGAAAGGGAACACATCTTCAGATATTGATATGAAACTTTATTACGCAATACCGGGCTGTGTCAAGATTCTCATGAAATATATAGTGTATATTTTATAGGGACATAAACAAACATACATGCCAATGAGAGCAGTCTGAGGAGATATTGGATCTCAAAGCGTCGAACCAAATGTACTTCTTTTGGATTTTCTATGTTCATCATTTAATTTGTCGCTGTCATCCGTGTAGTGATTAAGAATACATAATGTCACTACCCTATCTCAGCCCGTGGGTGTCGTAAAAAGCGACTAAGGGAGTAACCTTCTGCAGACAAGAGCATTGCGAGAAAAGGAAAATTTGAAACAAACCCTATTCAAACTCGTCTAGCCAGCGTGGTATAGTAGGCTAAATTCCCTCCACATTCTTAGAAGGATACTCGTGCCCAGAAGTGGGACATTAATGAGATACTGATAAAGTTTACCAGCAGAAGAAGTATATATCTTGCTTTTTTTGCGATAACTAACGCAAGGTTAGAGCATTTAATAGCACATGCTATTGCTATTGGTCAAAGCCGGCTGTCATTTACAAAGACCTCTGTCGTATTTTTAAACTTCTCTTAAAATAACCTTTACAAAATAATTAAAAAGCCCAAATTACATTCACCATTAATTTAAACAAGAATGTTATTCCACCATTGTACGCGTGAAAGGTCAGGAATTCTTTACATATAGCCTGTGATACAAACTCGACCCTTTAATAGTTAGACAACAGTTTTCATTCTGTGTGTAGTTGGGTAAAAGGGCACGTGTGATGAAATATTTGGAAAATTTTGCGGTTTTTCGGGAAATATTTGCGATAATGTGTATTAATATTGTTATTTGTTATCATAGGCGATGGTGGCCGAAAGGATAAGAGAACGGCATGCAAATTTTGTCGTTCAAATTTGATTTCTCCTTTCCACAATGTGGATTGAACTTTGTGGATTTTTTATGTACTAGTCAAGTGACTTACCATCTGTTAACGGTGAAGGAAAACATCGTGAGGAAAACTACATATTCTAAAAGAAATTCTAAGTGAATATCTGAACCACCAGCCCGCACTAGCAATTCTAAAAAGTGTAGCAAACATATTCTTAAACATAAATAAATAAATATAATAGCACTAAAAAACCTAAAAAATGGTTTTATTATTCCTGAATAAATTGCAATACATAACATATGTATACACAATTTGTAATCTCCATTTGATTCCCTTTATTTTGATACCCTACTTGATACATTTGGTTAAAAAAAAAACTATTTACAATTTGGCGCCAAGAGCCCGCCATTTTGTTTTTTTTTTATTAATAACCCAAATGTCCTTACATTTGGGTTTTTGAGAAGAATCTAACTATACCTTGATTGTCGAAATCCATCGAGCCGTTTGAAAGAAACAAAAAATTACAAACATTACAAGATATGTACGAAAAACAATACCCTTCCTGGCATTCGGGTAAATATAGCTTCGATTAAATAATAAAAATTGAAACCCACGAAAACTGACACTAAATTGCGTCGTCACCGTTCTGTTAGTAAAGGTGAATTTTGACATGATGACATATTTTCAAGAAAAATAATTTCACAAATTATATTTTGTCCAGTTTTGTATTTTTTTTTAGATCAAGAGTCATAAAGATCCTTCAAATTCTGTTTTCTCTTCAGTATAATAGAGTGGCAGAGTATGTTAAGCCCAATTCTTGAAGGTGGTAAAGTTAAATTAGGGCAAAATAAGGTCATCTTAAATATTTTGCATTGCTTAATACTTTAATTAAGATCTAATTTTAAAGGCTGTCCAGTATCTAACCGATATTCTAAATATAGAGTTGTGTTTAAAATAAATATTACTTAATTAAATATTCATTCCAGCGAACAAGGATAAAATAAGTTAATTTGAAAGAGAAGCTTTTGAAAATTACTTTGACTAGTAAATTATGCTGCTGAAATCTGAAACTCGCATTAAATTAAAATGCGCTTTTAATAATATAGTGGAGATACTATTTATACTTAATACCTACTCATTATTTATTTATACTGTATCTATACTAATAAAAAAGGGTTGAATAACCTATTTATCGAGGAAGGTTATAGGCTATATAACATCACGCTATGGCTTATAGAAGCTAAGCAGTGGCCAAATAAAGAACGTTGGGTTAAGACTGCCTCGGTGGCGCTGCGGGAAGTGTATCCGACTACTGTGCAAGATGTCTCAGGTTCGATTCCCGTGTCGGGTGAAAATGGTTTTTCTATCATAAAATTCCAGTGTTGTGATTTGCCCGGAGTTGGTATACAAATGACCCCGGTTGATGACAATAGATTTTTAAGCCCCCAATTTCATGAGACGAAACATAATTGGTGAAATGTGTGTGTGTTACACCTCTGCCTACTACTTATTATGTATGTATAGTATGTAGTTTATTGTCCTAATTCCTGCAAGATGGTCTCAAAAGGAATAAAGACTTCAAAGCCTAAGGACAAAGTATCCTAAAGTTCCCGGCACCATTAACAACTATTTAATGCAACAATTGAAACAATTTGCTTTGAAACCATCCGTTCTTAAGAGACATAACTAAAGTTACCCGCAATGCAGAAAGTTGTTGCTAAATGAGAAATAAGCGGAGGAACCTCATCTGTTTCTATGATAGATAAGTTTGTGCTGTTGCCGCGGTAAAGTCAGTAACTTGACGAAGTTGCGACGCTAGTTTGCGCATTGCAAGCTGTGGAAAAGACTAACTACCTACTTGATTTATAAAGCATTGTTAATTAGTCTGGAAGAAATGCTTGTCTGCAGATTCTTCATTGAATGGTTTCACTATTCACATTGCCATAGTTATATAAAAGAACTCTAATTGGATCTTTTCTATCTGATGTTTGATTAAGTCGTTGCACCCAAAAGCTAAGGGTTAACGGCGCTGAATTTAAAAGGGGTGTACTTAGTCATAATAAGCCTCGAAAATGTTGAAATAGTTTTTTTTGCATTTTACCTCATGTGTGTTTTTAATGAGTATCAAATAAAAAAACAAGGGATTTTATATTCTGTAAAGAGAAAGAAAGAAGATAATGCAGAAAGATGTAAGTTAACTTGATCCAAATTCAGATTCTTCATTCATAAATTTCTAAGTTTTATACGTCAGTAATTTTGTATTATAATAATAATTATGTAGTTTCCATTAGTAAATGTAAATGACATTCTTCGGACATTATAACGATCTACGTTAAAATATATTAATAGCATTGAATTTGTTAATAAATGTAATAAAAGTCAATTTCAGAAATCAAATAATTATATTATGTCTATGAATTTTACAAAGTAATTGTACAAAAAACAGAGCAAAGCAGTTTTTCTGAGAGTAATGGCGCCCTAACTGGGGCAACATACTTCACCTTAATGGACCGTCTTTAATAAAATACCTACATGTTGCTTCATTATTTTGTCCTTATAACGTCCTTTTAAGTGAAAAATAAGTAGAATATTTTAAATTTGTAACATTTTTCAAATGGCGCCCAACGTGGGACTCGGCAGAAGCAAAATAAAATATAATGGAAGCATTTTTGTCGGTTACCTGTCAGGATTAAGGCTCGGGTACGCATAGCAGGTTTATTATTTGAGAAACACAAATTTATGTTTGTATTTTTAAGTCGAAGCTGTCTTACTATCTTTTTCAGCTGTTTGTTTTAGTGGGTTTATTTTTCAGTAAAAATTAAATTTAGTAAAGAATTAGGTATTGTTTTCATTATTGCCTGCAGTAGCAGATGTTGGTAAGTGGTAATTCTTTGGGGTAACCCGTATTAAACTTCTTGATTAAGCATTATAAAAGTCTCTGACAAAATATCTCTTATTATTTGCTTTGCTGATTGGTGTTGAAATTTGTCAAGTTGCCCAGAAAGCTTCGATCTAGACTTAATACATGAAGTTGCAACCGGGTCCAATAGTTTTACGTGCTTTCTGACAACTGCAACAGTAACAGTCATAAGCCAGCTGCTGCCTGGTCTCAGTATCATTTCCGAGACAGGTTATGCTATAGACACTTATAAAATATGCTTCTATTTGGAATATTAGTTATATATATATATATCGTAACAACATTAATGTCCCACTGCTGGGCTCGGGTCTCCTCTAACTAGAGAGCTGAGAGGGTTTAGGCCATAATCCACTCACGCTGGCCTAGTGCGGGTTGGTGAATCAGACATACTCATAGAATTTCTTCTATGGTATGTGGGTTTCCTCACGATGTATTTCTTCACCGTTAGCAGATGGTAAGTCACATACTAGTACATATAAATTCCACAAAGTGGAATCCACATTGGTACTGCCGGTAGGGATCCACCATCGCTTCTATATATATAATTACTATATAATATATATAAAAACTGAAAAACATTTACCACGTAGTTTATTTAAGCTTACTTTGCGCTGTATAAAAATATAAAAAAAAGGTAAGCTTCGTGAAATTTTATAAATCAGCACCTGTGTGAGAGTTTTGTATTTGTTTAAAAATAAACAATGTCGAAAGCAACTAAGCATTTACTCATCTAAGCATCTCCAATAAAGAAACGACTCGTTTATAAATTGGACCTTTTGAAACGAAATAAACTTGACAAGATAACGGTGCGTGGATATTGGATCAAATCAAATTGTCCTTTTCTTGTCCTTCATTTTGTTTTACGATTCCGTGCTTACTTGAATTTGGTAATTTGATCATTCGGAACGTTCATATACTTACGGCTGTACTCAGAGACATTACTTAACTTTAAAATTTAGTTAGTAAAAACGTGAAATACTTAAGTCTGCACGCCTAAAAGATGATAATTGACGTATGTGAGTGCGGCCTTTAGATGTTTATTCATCAACACTTTTAACCAGTCAAAAGTTGTTTTGACTGGTTATATTTATTTATTAAGGTTGACTGGCCTGGTTGGTTTAGTGGTTAGTGACCCTGACTGCTAAGCCGGAGGTCGTGGGTTCGATTCCCACCCAGGACAAATCTTTGTGTGATGAGCATAACTGTTTGTTCTGTGTCTGAGTGTAATTTATCTATAATATGTATGTATTTACAAAAAAAAATGTATTTAAGTAGTACATCAGTTGTTTAGTACCCATAACAGAAGCAAATATAATTGCTTACTTTGGGACTAGATGGCGCTGTGTGAAAGTGGTAGAATATTATTATTATATTATATCAGTCAAATCTCTTATGAAAGTAAGGAGGTCAGAATTAACTAGTTAGGTTAGGTTAGTTTTTATAATAATTAAAGAACTGACCTAACCAAACAGAACCAGTTTGGAAAACTCGTTTAGTACAGAACTATTAATTTTTTAAGAGTTTTGACTGTAACCTATATATCTATTTCTTTTCCAAATGAGAAATCTAAAAATGGATCTTAATTGTGAGGTACCTCATTCACAAAATTAAATAGATAGACATGAATGTACAAGTTGAATAGGTACAAAAGAACGTTATGAATATAATAATAAGAATAAAAGACATCAAACCAACAAATTTTGTTGAAATCTCTGCAAAAAAGAAAATATTTAAATACACTTCTTATTTTTATTTGTCTGCTATTCATACGAAAACCAATTCCAATATAATATACTTAAATATATTTTTTTGTTATTCATATCAAATGTTCGAACTAATTGTATCTTTAAAATTCTCATAAAATTGACTGGCCTGTTGTTCTAGTGGTTAATGACCCTGACTGTTAAGCCGGAGGTCGTGGGTTCAATCCCTACCCAGGACAAATCTTTGTGTAATGAGCATAAAGGTTTGTTCTGTGTCTGGGTGTAATTTATCTATAATATTGTGTATTTACAAAAAAAAATGTATTTAAGTAGTATATCAGTTGTTTAGTACCCATAACACAAGCAAATATAATTGCTTACTTTGGGACTAGATGGCGCTGTGTGAATGTGGTAGAATATTATTATTATTATTATAAAGACTTATGAAGACATTGAATAAAAAGGCTGGCAACAAATTCCTGAAATACATATATAAATATGGCAACTTTGAAATTGCTTCCATCCCTGTCGACACGTCACAGCGATGACGTTATAAATATATCGTTATTCTGTTGTCACTGGCAGAATTTATTCTGCGAGGAACTTTTTGATGTTATTTGAGCTTCTCGAATATCGGTTTTCTAGAAACGTATATGGAAACTGTTATCCCTCGTTATTTCGAGAGATTGTCTGTTTTATACAAATGTTTGTTGTTTTATATTTTCTGTGTTGAGTGAGATGTCAATAATGGTTTGCATTTTGATGCGAATGTCGATGTCAGCTTTGAGACCATTTTGCCATGGATTATACCACAGCTGGGACGAGATGAGAGGTGCGGGGAAGTGGGTATCGATTGATTTAAATATATATTTGCAAATTTTGTTTACACAGCGCCACCTACTAGCACTTATTGGCTATTGTAATTTGCAATAGGTGAGTTTTCCGTTTAACGACAGACTGATATCGGCAAACTATTAATCTGTTAGGCTCTTAATGGATGAAATTACTACACACTTGCAAGAGGCCAAAATTAAATACTTGAAATACTTTTTAATTAAAAACTTATACCAATCTATATGACCACATGTTATGTTATTAGGTAGAGACGCTCGTAGCATTGATTGCGGTATTGAGATGTTCGGTACGATCATCGAGGTTAAGCAACACTCAGCAAGGTCAGTCCATGATGGGTGACCGTTTGTGGCAATTTCATTCTCGAGCGTCTTCGGGCTTCGGAAGGCATTTAAAGCCGTTGGTTCCGGTTATCACTTAATGTGGTAGTCGTTAAGTCAAGTTGGAAGCCTTCTTGGCGACTTGATAACACCAACACCAGGGTCTGCCTCAAGCCCACACGATAAGAAGAAGATATTATTAGGTACCACAGCTTTTAAGAAGAGTAATGCCTTCAGTTAATATAAAATACTAAAGCGATGGTGGCTGAATGGATAAGGTACCGGCGTGCAAATCACGCGGTCCGAGTTCGAACCCGACCGGCAGTACCAATGTGGATTTCACTTTGTGGAATTTATATGTACTAGTCATGTGACTTACTTTTGCTAACGGTGAAGGAAAACATCTTGAGGCAACCCTAGAAAATGCTATGAGTATGTCTGATCCCCCAACCCGCACTGGGCCAGCGTGAGTGGATTATGCCTAAAAACCCTCTCAGCTCTCTTCTTAGAGGAGACGAGACCCGAGCCTAGCAGTGGGACTTAATCTGTTGCTGATGTATAATGCCTTCAGTACTCGAAAGTGATCAAAATTTACGAGTAATTCACACCTGTAATCTTAAAGCGATTTATTATTCGGACAACCCTAACAAATCCAAGGGGCCGAACCAAAATGCGGTTGATTAGCCTACGTATTTGGTAATGGCTAAATGTAATTATCATACGGAAAAGGGTCTTTGATTTAGTATACTAATTCCCCGTATGGGTACTTATAAGGGTCCGCGTCTTGTTTGGACCTTTGTAAAGGTCGCGGCAATACATTATTTAAGATGAAAGGGCTATATTTAGACTCCATTTAGTCGTATTGATATTTGGTAATGGGAGCAGGTATATTGAGTGTTTAGTAACAATTTAATTTAGTAGTTTTTGAGTAAAATGGCTGTGACATACTGTTGAAGGGCCGGACATGTTGAAACTATAAGGGTTCTGTTTTTGCCAATTTGGCTACAGAACCCTAAAAAAGAAAGATTTTTAAAATCTATATTTGCAATCGGTCGCTAGACCATAAGCGAATTAGTTGTGAGACTTCATCATCATCATCATCATCATATCAGCCCAATGACGACCACTGTTGAACATAGTCCTCACCTAATTTCCGCCACAGCGAGCGATGTAAGGCTTAAATAGAAAGTTGTGATAAATTAAAATTCTTAGAGCTAAATGTCGCAGAATATATTATTATTATTTTATTTTTTAATTATTTCACCCCTTTTTCATGTTTTATTTTTTGTTTTTTTTTTAATTTAAGTTAGTTAACAATAATACTGTAAATTGATATAAATATATCTACAGGACTGTCTCCAAATCATCATCATCATATCAATCCAATGACCTCCACTGTTGAACATAGGCCTCACCTAATTTCCGCCACAGCGAGCGATGTAAGGCTTAAATAGAAAGTTGTGATAAATTAAAATTCTTAGAGCTAAATGTCGCAGAATATATTATTATTATTTTATTTTTTAATTATTTCACCCCTTTTTCATGTTTTATTTTTTGTTTTTTTTTTTAATTTAAGTTAGTTAACAATAATACTGTAAATTGATATAAATATATCTACAGGACTGTCTCCAAATCATCATCATCATATCAACCCAATGACGTCCACTGTTGAACATAGGCCTCACCTAATTTCCGCCACAGCGAGCGATTTTGTGCCACCTGTCTCCAAATAAAAAAAAAATTAAATTATTATGTATTATTACTATTAGAATAAGTAAATTATAAGTATGTTATTAGTATAATCAGTACAGTCGTTAACTTAAAGATGATTTATGATTTTTAAAATTAATAATAAGGATGAACTTATCAGAAATATTTTAAATTCACATCAGCAGCAGACCAATTGAACCCTTTGGTGAACATTTTTGCTCAAGGACTTTATTATTAACCCTTTGTCCTTAACACCCACACGTTGAGAATAAAAATAATATTCAATGTTACGTCCCTTTTGTACTTGTTGAGAAATAATTAAATAATTGAGGGTCATTCAAAACGGCTATGGAAAAGACGGGCGTGGGCTTAAGAAACGGGCATATTTTAGAATTGTTCCAATGGCTGGTTACTTTTCAGTTGTTCGTAGGATCGCTCATACCTTGTTTTTTTTTAAATAATAAAAAAAAAGTTAATAAAAATACACGATAGCCATGACAAAAAGAACAAAAGGACAAAAACAAGTTGTTTTTATCTATCTGCATATTACTTTATGGTAAACTAAAATTTTCATCGCGGTCGGTGGACTTATTACATGAAATGAAATAAAATCTCCTTTATTCATCTAGGTTACAAAGTAACACTTATGAAAGTCACAAGTTAAGAATGTAATAGGTTATCCGAAAAGTAGTGTCAGCAAATTTGCCTACGACCAGTTCGCTGACGGGGTGGAGTTATGAGAAGAATGTGCAAGAAACTCACGCCACTCTTTTTAAAAAATGGATAGTTACAATCTTTTGTAATTTACAGTTTGGGTAGCGTGTAAAGCGACGTATCTTAGATAAGAAAGTATTCCACGGACGAGTTTGTGAGTAATGTATGTTTGTGACTCCTTGACGCTCAAACGGCTGGACCAATTTTAACAAAATTTTGTACGAAGGTACACCCTGGATAACATATTGGCATTTTAGAGTGAGCTGCAAATCAAATCAAATCAAAATCAAATAATATATTTCGTATAAACATGGTACATAATTTTATTGTGTTCTTAATGTTAGATTGGACCAGCAGCATGTTTGGCCACTAGTGGCAGACGAAATGTTTACAATATTAATATTAATAAATTACATAATTAAATAATTCATATTAAACAATTATAGTCATGTCACTCAATACATTATTATACATTTATTAAAATTAGACTAATACATTTTACATTATATTATAACAATATTATTAGA
This sequence comes from Laspeyria flexula, assembly GCA_905147015.1. Taxonomy (NCBI): domain Eukaryota; kingdom Metazoa; phylum Arthropoda; class Insecta; order Lepidoptera; family Erebidae; genus Laspeyria; species Laspeyria flexula. The sequence continues at coordinate 3,810,934 of LR989974.1, forward strand.
AATATTGGGTGGATAGAAAATCCCGGACTGAATAGTAACATTTCTCTTTTAAAAGTGAATGCAGCTTACGTTTGAACTGATTCAGTGGAAGATTTCTTACATTTTCGGGCAATTTATTATATATATTCTAATTATCATAGGGTAGGTGTTATTTAGATGGTAGCGAGTATTTATCTTTGGTAGTAAAAGTCTACTAGGATACCTTGTGTTAAACTTATAATTATTTTTGTATGTATTGAATAGGTCATTATATTTTTTTTGCAAAGCGGGTGAAAATTTGTATTTAATAAATCCACAGCTTTCTTCAAAGTAATGTCAGTTGATAGAGACTGCATAACGAAGTTTAATAAGTCGTAAATAAGACTCCCTGATATATGGGGTAGGGTTTCACTGACAGCGGTTGTAAAAAAGCAGTAAACATTTTATCACCATTTTATTTAGCGGGCTGGTTATTGACAGGCTTTCATCAAAGTACATGAGTTTGTTTATGTTGATTATGTTGAAATGCTTATTGACATCAGAATTTTTTGACGACGATTTCGTCACGATAAGGTTTTTATGAGACTTAGTTTAGGCGAGGAAAGGAAGTGAGTTTTCTTACTAAAATTAAATATTAATATTTTGCTCTTCAGGATTAATAGTTGTTTTGATTTTGGATGTTATTTCAATGGGAACAATGACACTAATAGTTTGATAGTGAAAAATGCACTTAGGCTACTTTTTACCGACATACAGGCGAAGCCACATGCTAGTTAATTCTAATATAAAACATGACGCAAGCCCTATAACCACATTTATGTTTAAGTTTATATATAATTTGTATACGAATGACAGGGAGGCTCGCGAGCTGCGCGCGCTTGCAACGAATGTCAGTCGGCTCAGTTCGGCATTATTCGGCAGTACGCACCAAAGTCAAATAGCGAGCCCACGTACTCCGCACACCGCCTACAAATATTCTTCTAAAAACTGTTTTCCAATTGAATTCCACTAAATAATATACAACTTCTGCTTACTCATCAATCGGCTTTTCATTTCTTTGAACAAGTGAACGCTTACAAGACACTTTTTCAAATCGCTAAGGCTTCATTTAAACTTTACAATATCGAATCTATTCTCGTTGTCAATGAAGCCATACACATCTTTTGCTAAAATTAGTTTAACTCGTATCACTCATGTGTAAGCATGTTCTAAGATAATTGAAACTAAATGATGCTCACTAATAGGCTATATTGAATTCTACTGTCAATGTAATAAGGGTGTTAATAGCTAGCTGTGTATAAGACGAGTCCTTTTGATGGGTATTATACGTAATGAATGAAGTTAAAAATAAAATGCTTGAGTTAATTGAGTGTGCACTTGATATAAGAGCTTGGGGAGTTTTGAGAGTTTGCGAGCCGCGCGTTGAAAGAGTTTGTTCAAAAATTGTTTAGCTTGAGTTTTGTTAAGGTGCTTTTATTGTCATTAAATTTAATGACAAATGATTTTTGTGTAAAAGTTGTATAGTAAAGTTTACAGTAGGTGTCTTAATTTCAATTAAGAATACATAATGTCACTACCCCATCTCAACCCGTGGGTATAGTAAAAGGCGACTTAGTAACTTAATGCAGACAAGAGCACTGCGAGAAAAGGAAAATTCGAAACAAACCCAATACCAACCCATCTGGCCAGCGTGGTATAGTAGGCTAAAATCCCTCCACATTCTTTGGAGGAGACCTGTGCCCAGCAGTGGGACGTTTATGGGTTGAAATGATGATGATGAATCTATACCATATTGTCCATGAGGTATATAAATATGTTAAAATATAAAACAGATAATGTAGGTGTCAAAATATTGCATTAGGAGTAGAAATTAAGAATTTTACTTTTGTAAATTGTTTTGGTAGTTTTAAATAACATCGATAAATGATTGTAAGTTTATATTCGATTTGGTCGAAACCAGTCATTAATTTGCTTAAACAATATTATAAGTCATGTTAATTTAAAACAAATATTAAGAATATCTGTTATTGTTCGATTTCTACTTTATTATTTGAAAATTGCAGCAACCACAGAATAGAGATATTTTTTTCAGCGACCACAGAAAAAATATAGGTTTTTTCAGTGACAGCGACCATATTTAAATTTTCAAACATTTGATAGTGATATCAATCGAAATGAGACCAATGGAATATGAAATTGTGAAAACGGTCTCTGAAGATTGTGTGGACATTTAAAAAAAACGAATAAAAACAGTTTTCGACTGACTGACGATGCGGTGGCCGTGGCAAAGATTTGGGCCAACATAGTCTGAAAGAAAATTAAAACAGAAGTTTTCGATTTACTTAATGTAAAGAAAAATAGGTTGTCATAAGACCACTCACCTATTTTTGGCTACAAAACTTGAGAGTCATAAAATTTGTGAAGCGTTGAGAAACTCTTTTAGGGTACATTATATTTAATCCGTTCGAAACGTCCGTCGTCAGCAGGCGGAAAATTGAGACGGTTCAGCATTAAAACGGTGGCTCATTTGTGCTGACAGCCAATTTGAGAACTTGGTTAATATATTATTATGGAACTTTGTAGAACGGGGTGGCGAGGCAAATAAAAGGCGTCGCTTGGTGTTACTGCTTTACTGCAAGACACTTAACTACTACAGACTATCCCCTCGTTCCTATGAGACCTAACTAGGTAGATGCTCATAAGGGGGGCGAGAGGATTTTTACTAGAGTGAGACACTAGTATGCTCAAGCAGTGGTTGTTGAGTCATATAGCGTGCAGATATCTAGCTCCTACCTAATCACATAGAAACCTTAGCCGGCTGTTGATGTCATTCACTCGCGGAGAATCTTAACACCGACTTCAAATTTTTCTACTAGCGCCATCTGTTAGATAATGGTTATACTACTGTTACAACTTTAGTTTAAAATTACGGTAATATGAAGGAAAGACTATTTATAAGAGCCTAAGAGAGAAAGGAGAGAAGCATGCTAAATATTTCAAGAAGACAAAAAATTAGAATCGTAGATATTAGAAAAACAACTAAAGTCACAGATGCAGTTGAACTAGCGTGTAGATTGAACCATGGGCGGGCATGTGGCAAGGCTATCGGATAACCGGTGGAGCGAAAAAATCATCCATTGGTATCCACGCGACGTGAAGAGGCCGCGAGGTCGGCAAAGAAAAGGTGGGTCGACGACATCATTCAGATAGCTGGACATACCTGGACTCGCCATGCTAGGGATAGGGAATATTGGAAAAGTTCAAAAATGGGCACCTCACGATTAAATATAAAATTGAAAAAAAAAAAGTAACAGGGTAGTAACAATTTTCCAAAAAAACTGCTCTAGAGGCATAGAAAACAGGGGAATACTTTTGTATGAAACTCCGCATGCCGTGTGCCCTCTTAAGTGAGAATATCTTCTATAATATAATATCAATCACATACAGAGTCGTGTTTGGCTTGTAACGGGGCGTGGAGGAACAAATCCTCCCAACATTACCTCTAGCATGACGTCACATAAATATACGCAAAAAGGAGATAAATTTAATAAAAAAACGTCGAAATTCCTTTCGTAGAACGATACTAGACGAGGAGGTAAGCCTTGATGACGTCATAAAAGGTTTCACCACCCCTCATGCGGTACGTAAATGACTTTATCGAGAATATTACTAAACATTCACTTTAAGGTGAGTGTATACCGGGGGCTCACTCTGAATTTCGACATTCGATTGGTAGGTTTTGATGTCGCTGTCAAATGTTTGAAAATGACAGCGACCAAATCGAAATTTCCTTATCTCCAATTCTCCAATTCCTATGAGCCAATGATGACCCTTGTGAACCCCGAGTTTTGACATTCGGGAGTCCCAGGGAATGCTTAACCTACTGTCTTGGAACTCGCAACGAAATTAATCAGAAGTAATTGGAGGTTGTATTAAGGTGAAGTCAAAGTCAACTCTTTTATTTAATTCAAATCATATTCATGATGCAAAGCGAAAAAAAGCTACAAAGCCAAAATAACTTTCCTGGGGCCATTTTGCTGACAAGGGTGAGCCTTGAAAAACTTAAGCCACTTATTCTAATCGCCATTGCAACTGGTAACAATCCTGGTTGACTTGTGGTCACACCAGATTGTCACAACAGTGTGAAATTCAGGAATTTCTTTCATGTTTGTCACACCGCAAATAATACAACACCTTTCAAATCAATCAATCTATGGTACAGAACCAAAACACTATAAAATTTTAAATTGAATATTTAAAAAAGTGATTTATATGGATATTTTTGTATGGAAATGCTCGGGAAAAATTTGTAATATAAACTCACCTTTACTTGACGTTTTTGCTTCTATCGATATTGACTGAGCTTCGAATAATGATATCTTTGTTTTGTCTTCTTTGAGTTAGGATCTTGTTCAATAAGGACAAAATAAAATATCGTTTTTATAAAAACAGAAGTGTTGCTGCATCACTTTACACGCTACCCAAATTGTAAATTACAAAAGATTGTAACTATCCATTTTTTTAAAAACAGTGGGTTGAGTTTCTTGCCAGTTCTTCTCATAACTCCATCCCGTCAGCGAACTGGTCGTAGGTAAATACTACTTTTCGGATAATCTGTTACATTCTTAACTTGTGACTTTCATAAGTGTTACCTTGTAACCTAGATGAACAAACGAGATTTCATTTCATTTCGATGCTATTCTATAGAGAATCAATGTAATGACCACTAATGGCAAACAAATTACGAGGTGAATGTGAAAGGAAACATTGCAAGGGGAAGACCTAGGAGAACGTACCATGACCAAATAGGTGACATTCTAAAGAAGGGACAGATCAGGAGTACCGTAATCGGCAAGAATGCATAAAAAGACTGATGAATGTTGAAGAAGTCAAAGATGTATGTCAGAACCGTAGCAGCGTAGTGGAAGGAAATAGTCTCTGCCTACCCCTCTGTTGGGAAAGAGGCGTGATTTATATGTATGTATGTATGTAAATTCAAAAATGTGAAAAAATCACTTGTTGGTAATAGAAGTAATTTAGACAAAGCACAAACGAACCACCGACCACAGCCATTGGTGGCAAGTGACAGCCACTTCACAGGCTTCTTTAATACATTTTGTATAGATTCGCAGCTCATGTGTGGCCGGTGGCCGAAATGCGCTAAAGTGCTGTGAGTGAAGTGAGGTGGCTGTGACGGTAAAAAGTAGCCTATGTGCTATTAATCAGATAATCACCGAAACTACTGGTCCGTTTTGAAAAATTCTTTTAGTGTAGGATAGCCCATTTATCAAGAAAGGCTATATCTTATATAGCATCACGCTACAGACAGAATAGGAGCTGAGCAGCGGCCAAATAAAGAACGACACAAGCAAGGCCTCGCGCGACTTCTAGTTAGTTATATAGCCGTATTTATATAACCTAACAAAATGATAACTTTGAAACAGATTTATATGATAAACCCCGCAGATAAAAATATAGTTCGTCATATATTTTTATGAGCCTATTCTGTGGTATGAAATTCTGATCCAAAAGATTTTATAGGTCGAGCTTGAAAGGATGTCCACGAGCCATATTGGGTGGCCATATTGACGATCCGGACCGGGCCGGGTTGGGGCGATCCATGAAGAATTTATCGTTAACATAAGTAATAATATTCGGCGGGGAATTTCAGGTTGGAAAATGAAATAGTATTTCTTGAACTTAATCCAGGGATATTGAGATGTATTTCATAGTTTTCAATTTACAAAATTCAATTCAATTTTTTCCGTGTAGTGACGGATTTAAAATACATTATGTCACTACCCCATTTCAACCCGTAGTAGGTGTTGTAAAAGGCAACTATACCTAACTACCGAATAACCTTATGCAGATAACAACACTTCGAGAAAAGGATAATTCGAAACAAACCCTATATCAACCCGTCTGGCCAGCGTCGTATAGTAGGCTAAATTCCCTCCACATTCTTTCTTTCTCCTAGAGAGCTGTTACCGTAAGCTATAGACACACACAACATGGGTTAAAGATCCCATATTAGAAGGAGAAATCCTCAGCCAGCAGTGGGCTGTATCATTATCATCATCATCATATCAGCCTACCGACGTCCACTGCTGAACATAGGCCTCACCTAATTTACGCCACTGCGAACTGTCCTGTGTCGCCCTCAGCTGTGGGCTGTATATGGTGTTGTAATTAAAACCTTACCTTTTGACTTTTTTATGGGTTGTAATGATGATAAAGCGATGTTGGCTGAATGGATAAGGGACCGGCGTGCAAATCACTGTCCGAGATCCCGATCGCCAGTACCAACGTGGATAGACAAGTGACTTACCATCTGCTAACGGTGAAGGAAAACATAGTGAGGAAACCCATATACCGTAGAAGAAATTCTATGAGTATGTCTGATCCACCAATGCGCACTAGGTCAGTGTGAGTGGATTATGGCCTAAACCCTCTCAGCTCTCTAGTTAGAGGAGAGGTGACCCGAGCCCAGCAGTGGGACTAAATGGGTTGCTGATGATGATGAATGATGATAATAATGAATATTGTGATAATGCTTTTTGGTCCCAGAAGTGATAGATATCATCTTGGATCCTTTAACTTTGCTGTCAAACAATCCTAAACTAGGATTTAATTAATCTTCGTTCTGTTGTCATTTGTTGGCTATAAACATTTTAGGTACTTTTAACAAGTCATTAAAATACGATTAACAACATGTGTGTTTCTTTGTAAAACATGTTGGATGCTTTTAATAAATTAAAACAATCAAAATGTAGAAGGTAAATTGATGTTTTTTAGGTATTAAAGATATTCAAATTATACTATTATATCTATAATATAAAAATGAATCGCTAAATGTGTTGGTAAGCGCATAACTCAACAACGCCTGGACCAATTTGGCCAATTCTTTTTTTTAAATGTCCGTTGATTAGATAGGTAGGGTAGGTAGGTAGGTAGGGTAGGTAGGTAGGGTAGGTAGGTAGGGTAGGTAGGTAGGGTAGGTAGGTAGGGTAGGTAGGTAGGGTAGGTAGGTAGGGTAGGTAGGTAGGGTAGGTAGGTAGGGTAGGTAGGTAGGGTAGGTAGGTAGGGTAGGTAGGTAGGGTAGGTAGGTAGGGTAGGTAGGTAGGGTAGGTAGGTAGGGTAGGTAGGTAGGGTAGGTAGGTAGGGTAGGTAGGTAGGGTAGGTAGGTAGGGTAGGTAGGTAGGGTAGGTAGGTAGGGTAGGTAGGTAGGGTAGGTAGGTAGGGTAGGTAGGTAGGGTAGGTAGGTAGGGTAGGTAGGTAGGGTAGGTAGGTAGGGTAGGTAGGTAGGGTAGGTAGGTAGGGTAGGTAGGTAGGGTAGGTAGGTAGGGTAGGTAGGTAGGGTAGGTAGGTAGGGTAGGTAGGTAGGGTAGGTAGGTAGGGTAGGTAGGTAGGGTAGGTAGGTAGGGTAGGTAGGTAGGGTAGGTAGGTAGGGTAGGTAGGTATGTAGAGGGTAGGTAGGTAGGTAGGGTAGGTAGGTATACTTTCATAAAATCATAAATTAAGTAGGTGGTACGAAGTTCGCCGGGACAGCTAGTAATATAATATTATAAAGCTAGTTAAATTACACCCAGACACAGAACAAACCATCATGCTTATCACACAAAGATTGGTACTGGGTGGAGAATTGGAGATCGAACCCACGACCTCCGGCTTAGCAGACAGGGTCACTAACCACTAGACCAACAGGCCAGTCAACTTGGTAATACTACCTTTAATAAAAACCACTTATATTTTTATTTAAATTGTAGCTACCATATTTCCAAGAAAACTCTTGACTTTATGTTTGTAATTTAAAGTGAAATTAAGTAGTACAATACAACGTTTTTAACTGTTCATTCGTAAGAGTTTTAGTTTAATTAAAACCAATTTCAATCTCAAAAGAGCAAGCAATTCAAACAAGTGCATTTATTTACTTCTCTACAAGATTTAAAAAATAACTACAACTTAAAGAAAATACTGGAAAAGTCTCGCTTTTGTTCTAACTTTTGATTTTAACAGAGCTTTATTTTATTGAATGAATTGGCATTAAATGGAAACTCATGATTGCATTTACATTTATTGCATAAAAAATAGCAAAAACACGATAAATATTAATTGTATGAAATGGGGCGGGGATTGGGTGAGACCTAGAAATCAGATAACAATATATACTAAACTACCTTCCGCCCGCTACTTCGCCCGCGTGGTATGTATTTTATACTTATAAACCTTTCTCTTGAATCACTCTATCTATTAAAAAAACCGCTACAAAATCCGTTGCGTAGTTTTAAAGATTTAAGCATACATAGGGACGGATAGACAGCGACAGCGACTTTGTTTATACGAGTATACTATGCAGTAATATCTATTCATAAATGAAGTATGCAGTAATATCTACCAAAGAAGAAGAGTGTTTTAACAGACGTTTAATGGAGCTTATACTTAATACCTCTCTATATTCGTATGTCGATAACAAACAATCGCTAAGGAAGGTTGCTACTCTGCTTGCGTTCGCTACAATTTAAATGGATTATCTCGAGCGCAGTGCCCGTTGATCGCATGCGGGAGAAGATTGCATATGAGTTAACTACCCGTGACATACGTGCGGGGATTGGACGGTAAATATGTTTATACTTTTTTTTTTTACTATAGACTTTTTCTTTTGTTTGTTGTTTGTGTCGGTGAAGTGACGGATTCAGAATACCTTATGTCACTACCTCATTTTGAACTGTGGGTTTTTGTAAAAGGCGCCTAATGGCCGATTTCAATCATCTGTTTATCTATGGATTTGGCTACTAAAGTTCTAAAAATTCTAACTTTAGTAGCCAAATCCATAGATAGATAGATTATTGAAATCGGCCGTAAGGAACCTAATTTTAAGGGGACAAGAACACTGCGAGAAAAACATGGCCCTATAATAACCAACTTGTCTGGCCAACGTGGTATAGTAGGCCAAATTCTTCCCAGGAGACCCGTGCCCAACAGTGGGACGCTTGTGGGTTGAAATTATAGACTTGTTACTACCCGTCAGACATGGACGCATTTCCATTGTTAATGCTAGGGAAACATAAAAGCTGTTCATCATTTCAACCCATAAAGGTCCCACTGCTGGGCATGGGTCTCCTCCAAATAATGAGGAGGGAATTTAGCCTACTATACCACGCTGGCTAGACGTGTTGGTATAGGGTTTGTTTCGAATTTTCCTGTTCTCGCCGTGCTCTTGTCTGCATAAGGTTACTCCCTTAGTCGCCTTTTACGACACCCACGGGTTGAGATGGGGTAGTGACATTATGTATTCTTAATCCGTCACTACACGGAGAATAAAAGCTGTTACCTATTTTTAATTAAATCGTTGTGTACGCGTTGTTGAGTGTTTCGAGATGTTCTGTTTTGAAAATCTTAATATCGGCTCCGTAATATGAAATGTGAGTGTGAATAACTCTTGCCTACCTATTCGAAGAAAAAGACTTGATGCTCTGATTGCTTTTATTTTTACAAGCTTTCTATTAACTTGCAATGTACGTATGTAACTTTCAAATTTTGCAAATCATTTTTTCTACTTGTATTTGCAGGTATCCACATTCGATCTAGGCGAAGCATAAAATCCAAAATATGATTGTTTTTTAATTCCAAAAAAAAAACCAGTCTAAACAAGACCCATCACGACAGTCGGGTAAAAAGTCGACTTGAAAGTAATGTTTGAATGAAAGTCCCCTTCCCGACCCTATTTACTGCAAGTTCCCTTACTGCCAGGCTCTCGCAACGATTTCATCCCTAATAAAGATATTTCTATCGTATAGGAAATCGAACTCTGAAAACTCGACAGATTTTGACCCTAATCAGTGCGTCACGTGTACTCAATTGCGACACAAAACTTGGAAATATTTACAAAATTTTAATTAAACCTTATTATTGTTACGAAAAACATTTTGTACTTCGTTTTAATATTAATCGGAAAGCTCAGAACTTGGTGAACTCAAAGAAATTTAACTTCGTCAAACAAGTCGTAAGTGGATTCAATTCATCTTAATCAAATTTCTTGGCCATAAGTTCGTTTGCAAGTTTTACTTAATAAGTTCTTTTTAGATACGTTTAAATTTTTTACTGTATTTTAACATAGTAAATTCGCTATACATGTAACGTAATTAAAATCCTTGACGAGGTATAGAATCAATCCTGTATATAAAACATCGAAACATGATAGATCAATTCTGGTCTTTTTTTAATTCATCACGTTATTCTTAAAACTTATCAGTTATGTAATATATTTTTCTAAGTTAGTCGCTTTTTTGGCAATTTATTTCTTTAATGAAATTAATAATGAAAGTAACTTTGAGTGGGTCACTTTCGCGCTTAATTTTGTATGAAACTTAACTCGTGGCGGATTTAGCCAGTTCAACTTAAAATCTACTAAATTAAATCCTTCAAATTTGGTAGATAAATAGTTTTCTGACTCCTAACTAACTCTAGGTAGTAGACACTAAGAGATATCTTAGAACTTCAATATGACAATTAATTAAAACAGTTCGTGTATACAAACAGAAATATTTATAATTTTTCAATTTCAATCAACCAAACGATGAGCCTTATCTCAAATTGCGAATCAGAAAACTCCATTTAATCTAAACAAAAGAAAAGAAGGACAGATTTAATTTGTCAAGCGGCCCATTCACTAGGCGAGCACGCCAGAACAATAGTATTGTGCTAATGAATGGCTTTCCGTAGGCTTTACTTGAAACAGACTTGGTTATGTATTCTTTATTCAAAAGATGTAATGCCTTTGCCACAAAGAGGTGCTATATGTTCTCTTTATTTGAATTTCGCGCCTTATTAAAGTTACAACGTGATTAATGTCAAACTTTTTGGTGCGCTGCTGACGTCATTAGAAACATCCTTTTGTGATTATCTTTTAAAAGGAAGAAGTAATTTTTGACGTAGCTTACTTGCAAGTTTGCAACTATAAGGCTGAATTGATGCATACGAAGCAAAATGCAATTATGTTTATTTCTTTTGATGTTAAAAATAACGACTAAAGTTTTTTAAGGAAAAAAGCGTAACGTTTTTTTGCGGCTGTGCCGCATTCATTGTTTTGTTTTTTATTTTTATACGGAACCCTGATATTTTTTTCCAAAATAAAAGTAGCCTAAGTTACCCCTTGTGACATTGGCTATCTGCCAGTGAAATTTCAGCTTAAATCGGTTCAGTTGTTTCGGAGTAACCTCAAACAAACAGACAGAGAGACAACAATTTTGAAAAGTGTGTTTTTGATATAAGTACTTACTTAGTTATTTTCATATGGCAACTCTATAAAGCTGTTATTTTGCTTGTATAGTCGACAATAAAAGTGCTTTACCACCCTTAGAGTAAATATCGTTTGCATATCACAACACAATAATGTCTATTTTTGCTTGCAAGTGACGTCAGTACAGTGACAGTTGTCATCAATGCCGTGACATCAACAGTCTTTATTGAATTTTAATTTTGATGGATTTTTTTGTCAAAAGTTGTAAGGCAAATTTGTGGTCGACTATACAAACAGACACTTCAATTTTATTTGTTAGGATAGATTTATAGATGAAGAATCGAGGAAGTGTATTGGTTTGTAACTGCTACGTAAAGCCAAGGGACAAACAGCATTGGTAATAAAATTACAATTAAACAAGATGGCGTTGTATAATGAAAACCTATCAAACAACAAACAATACTGACATTTCAATAGATTGATTTATGAATTGAGACAGAATATTTTAATTAATAATCAACGTTTCTTAATAAATGTCTGCGTAGGATGAAATATAATTAGTTACATAAAAAGTTATTTTATTCTTGTTAATATCACCAGTACATTCTTACGTTGAAAACTTCAAAGTTATTCGAAAACAAATTTTCTATTTTGTAAATTGTCTATCAGAATGTTTTTCAATTAAATTAATAGTTTTTACAAAACTAAAACTAGTTTGCGTCTGTGTTTTGTCTATTCATATTTCAGTTTTGCAAAAGTTTGGTAAAACGTATTTACGTTTGTTTAAATAAAATTCTTTATTTTCTTTCACTGTAAAATCTTTTTTAAAGTATAATTTCAAGTTGGTATGTGTTTGTTCATATTCCGTAGTTTTTCGTTAGTTTTCCAAAATTTCTTTACCGTACAAGTGTTTTGACCAATGTCTAGTAAAGTAAGTGCTGTATTCTTGAAGGATCTAAATGTATTATTGTTGTATGTTCCAAGCTTAAAACTTATATATTCATCTAGATAATAAAGTAATATGGTTCCATTTTTAGCAATTTTGGCTACGGAACCCTAAAAAACTACAAGAAATTCAGCCCACTCTGTCTGTGATATAACTTTGAAAATCTCCTGATGTTATACGTGTACCATTTCACAATTTTCATAACAAAACTCGACGCGGCATGTGTCATAATGAGTATTTACTTGCCAACTCATTACAAAGTTTTATGACTAATAATTTAGCAGAAATAAACTATTTTTAACAAAAAAATATTAAAACGACTTCAAATCAGTACTAAAAAGCGAAAAATAAACTGAATTAGATATTTAATTCCAAGCTAAAAAATACCTACCTACCTGTTTAAAGTATAATACCCTATTACTAATCTGTTTGAAGTCGGTGCCAAGCCTAAAGAGTTTGTTAAGCTACGTACTACTACATCTGTTACCGCTCGCTACTTCACACCACCTCGCACTTGCGTGTGATCGTACCTAGTGGACGGCTCAAACTGAGTGATACAACCTCATTAGGCTGGCACCGACTTCAAACAGATTAGTAATAGGGTATTATACTTTAATCAGGTAGGTAGGTATTTTTTAGCTTGGAATTAAATATCTAATTCAGTTTATTTTTCGCTTTTTAGTACTGATTTGAAGTCGTTTTAATATTTTTTTGTTAAAAATAGTTTATTTTTCCATTTTTAGTGTACTTTTTATCTAGCAGATTTAATAATACTGGCTGGCAAACTAAGACGGAAAACCGAAATAAAGAATCTTCGATAGAAGGGAACGTCCATTTAAATATTCTAGAATAGAGGAATCTCAAAACTCTCAGCTTTTTATGTCTTTCTTTTTTCCTATAAAATGCGACAGGTAACAAGTATAGGTATACAATGCAGGTTAGATACTATATCGAAAACTTAAAATGTCATCTAAGAATTCCTTTGAATTACACAACTTTATCTTCCATCAAGAGCTCTCACCTCAGACACTTGAAATAACACAACTTAAGGTTTATACATGGATGTGAAATTTAAAGAAATCATCTTCGTACTCCTAAACATTAAGAAGTTTCCCTTCCAGTGACAGCTCACCTAAATAACCTACAAGAATACAACTATAGGTTTATAAGTACCTATAATGTTGAAAGAATTATCCTCCAACTCCTAAAAGTTAAGGAGTTATACCTTCCAGTGACAGCTCACCTGAATAACCTACAAGAATACAACTATAGGTTTATAAGTACCTATAATGTCGAAAGAATTATCCTCCAACTCCTAAGAGTCAAGGAGTTATACCTTCCACTGACAGCTCACCTGAATAACCTACAAGAATAAAACTATAGGTTTATAAGTACCTATAATGTTGAAAGAATTATCCTCCAACTCCTAATAGTTAAGGAGTTATACATTCCAGTATCAGCTCACCTAAATAACCTACAAGAATACAACTATTGGTTTATAAGAACCTATAATGTCGAAAGAATTATCCTCCAACTCCTAACAGTTAAGGAGTTATACCTTCCATCACCAGCTCATCAACATGAGATGTTGACTATCAGACGTAAATACTTGAATAACTTTAAAAAATATATGAAACATGTAACATGTGCCTATAAAATTTGAGGGTTGCCTTCGATTTCCCTGAGATTCCATCATCAGAACTTGACGTGATGAATAGGGGACCAATTTGGAAGTATACCCTTTCAAACAAAAAAAGAATTTTTTAAATCGGTTCAGGCATCTCCGAGTAATCGTTGAACATACATAAAAAATAAAAAAAATACATACAGTCGAACATATAACCTCCTCCTTTTTTGAAGTCGTTTAATTACGGCATACGCAACTTCGTTTATTAACAGTGAACGCTGATGTTGGTCACAGTATGAAGCAAGTTTTCCTCATGGCTAGCTAGAGGGTTAATATACATGACATTAAGCTTTGTGGGCAACTGGACAGGAGGGTTGAACAACAATTCTTACGTTGGTGTAATTTATATGAGACTAGTGTAAAATTAGTTGCACACAATTGTCAACTTTTTTTCGAGCAAATATCTAGTAATTACGTTTCTGATTTTATTAATCAGTGCTCGAACATTATGTTCAACTTTCTTACGGTGCTTTTTTTGCGTTATGTCTAGATATCTAAGATATAAATAGCTCAAAATCTTTAAAATTACTATCATCATCAGCAACCTATTAAGTCCCACTGCTGGGTCGGGTCTCCTCTCCTCTATCTACAGAGCTGAGAGGGTTTAGGCCATAATCCACTCACGCTGGCCTAGTGCGGGTTGGTGGATCAGACATACTCATAGAATTTCTTCTAGGGTTTCCTCACGATATTTTCCTTCACCGTTAGTCACTTGACTAGTACATATAAATTCCACAAAGTGGAATCCACATTGGTACTGCTGGCCGGGATCGAACTCGGACGGTGATTTGCATGCCAGTCCCCTATCCATTCAGCCACCATCGCTTTTTCTGATTATTTTTTAATTAATAGGTATTTCCAGGCCTTAATATAAAGTCACATTTACACTGTACAGGTTTTATGCATATTCTGTCTTATTTACCGAGAAAAACTGTGAAGGCATGAGGATTATCTTTCAAAAGTTGTATAATCTAGTAGGACAACCTAGGGTTGGCGACGCGCATGTATTGCTTCTGGTGTCACTAAGTAAGAAAGAAAGAATAAAGAAAAATATTTTATTATGTACGATAACTACAAACGGCGCACAATATATAGATCTTAGAATAAAAACACAGAATATAAACAATTTTTTAATTTTTTTTTTACAATCTGTGGTGGCTTTTCACATTGAAACTGTCAGACAGATTGACAGATTCCTAATTGTGACGTTTACAAGTCATTTACAAGAAAGGGTGTGGTCATTTCTTTTATTTATTGCCAGAAGTGGCAGATGAGCAGGCGGCCCACCTGATGTTAAGTGTTAACAATAGACAAATTCTAAGATCAAATACATGATACTTATGACGTCATAGAAAGCCATAGACGGTGTCATGTCAGCAAATTTAAGGCCAGTTCACTGACACGGTTGAGCTCTGAGAAGAACTTGGCAAGAAACTCAGGCCACTCTTTTTAATCGCCAAAGTAGTTACAATTTCAATTGATTACAGTTAGAAATATCACAGAATGGTATTATATTAATGTTATTATAATATTAACTATAATTTGTTTTCGTCAAACAGTATGGTATGGTGGGATCATCACTTAATACCAACTGAGTAAAAAGGGTATTGAAAAAGAACACATTGTTTAGATTATCGCAGCTCGTCCATGAGCTGCGATAACCTTGTTATAATGTTGTTAATATTAGGGGCACAGCCAAGTCGCTATTGGCACTTTTATGATAAGACTAGTAACTACCGTGGCTTCGCCCGCGTGTGGCTTACTTTTTTACCGACATACCACATGAGCGGAGCCCCGGGTGAGAAGCTAGTGTAGTTTATAAAAAAAAAAAATTATAAAGTTTCCTATTTAAATAATTAATACTCTATCGTTCTGAAATGAAGAAAACAAAATTCGGTCAAGTGCGAGTTGGACTTATGCACTGAGGATTCCGTATGAACAGACATTTTTTTATTGTGGGATAAGAGAAGTAGCTAACAGGATAGTTTTAGTTAGATTAAGTCTTCATGTAAGTATAGGTAGGTGCACTACCATCTTTATTTATAATGTCAGTCTGGAGGAATACACTCTTGAGACTACGCATAGTATAGGATAACCTCTCTAATACACATATTTCAGTGATATACCTACCTAAACGACTACGGTTTTCGGACGTTTTCCTTTGCTCGTGCATCATGATATTGCTTCTTGCCAAATTTTATGATTCTGTCAGTAGGTACCTTACAGGGTTTGATTTCCTTGAAGTCGTCTATATGCGACAAAAATGGAGCATAAACGGCTGTATCTTTTGATTGCATTTACTTAGAACTCTGATTTTTCAGTGCTTCAAGGGATTGCAGATATTAATTTTGACTTGATAGGTAGAGGTACCTCTACGCATTCCTGAGAAAATAGGTTTTAACAGATGGACCTACAGACAGACCGATGAAGTGATTCTATAACGGTTCTGTTTTTTTTCTTATAAGTAATGAACCCTAAAAACGTGATATTTTTTAATATAGATTAATGTAGAGATAAATATCAGGCCGAAAAAAAAAATTAATAATATATATAATAATAATAAAAAATAATTTTTAAAATCAGAATGCATGACATTCTAAATTTAAAATAGTAAAAACAAACGAACCGTCGCAAATTGGACACAGAAAAAAATATATGTAATTTTATCAATGCAGGTAAAAAGTACTACACATATCCGATATAATTTTCGTCAAGCTCATTTCTAAGGGATAGCTTATTGCGCAGAGAAGACGGTCCCAATCAGATCGATAGACTTCGATAAAAAAACATATTACACGTAATCCGATACCCATTTATTGCTTTATAAGTAATAATGTTCTATCCATCTCAAATCTAAAGATAGGTCTAAGCTTTAGGTAATATTTAAGTCATTTTAATGACAGGTAAATTTGAAAATGGATTTTAGTAATCTTGTTTCTTAAAATTACTTTTAAAATGTACCACATTTTAAAATACATAATTTTTTTTAACAGTGCATGAAATAAGAAGTTTTTATTTGATTTTTACATTAACTAGCTGATTATTTATATGCTTTGGATTTATTATTCATAATAATCTTGTATCTTTTTTTTTTAATTAAATATTGTTCAAAATAATATGTTTTAGGGTTGAATTTAAAAAATTAGGTATTCATTTTTTACCTTATTTGTAAACTTAAATCTAATGTTAATTAAAAACACTTAAGAGTTAATTTTTTAACACAAATTTTCCGTATATAAATACCTAGATACCAAGGTTGCACTTAATTTCTTTCAAAGTAGGTATTACACCGTTATTTTAAAATATAAAATATATAAAACATGTTCCATTTTCAATTTACAAAGTACAAATACAAGCGTGTATGTAAAAAAATACAAAATGAAATCAAAATGAGGTGTCCTTTAACTCACCTGTTGTCAGCCGCAAGTCGCCCACCTGATAGCACAAACACTCTTATAATAAAAAAATATATTCGCGCTCAATCAATTTCTAATCAGTCAAAATATCTCTAATATAATTTATTTGGAAGAATTATTTATTGTCTTCGTTTTAATTTACTACTAAACGTCAATCATTCATATCTGACGCGCGTTCGAAAATGGAAGTCAGTTCGGATTTCAAAATTATTGTCCGTTTTTTTCGAATTTGGAATAAACGTGCACGGTCCGAGCCGTCGAGGGTAAGACTGAAAATGTGGGCTGAAAACAGGGGCTGTATTACATGGAACCGCGAGTGGGTGTCTTTAGACAAGGAGGGAGATATTTGGCGAGTGTGTGAATGAAAGGGATGGATATAAAATCGTAGGGGGAGCGGTGCTCACGTAGTCGAGTCTTGGTGCCAGGAAGAATTTGTAGACGTTCATAATTGTAGCTTTGATTGAGGTTTCCGAATTTAATAAGTTGTCTTCGCTGACGTTTTGTGATATAGGCCCACTGTTCATAGTGATGAATAGCAGCCACTAGGAATGGGCATCAAATAATTGTGTTTAGTCCGATCTTGAGCACTTCCGACTGTCTCTACAAAATAGTTGTCTTAGCTCGATATTTTGTTATCGTTTGATATACTATGCGAATCAAATAAGAAAGGGATCGCACTTGACAGCATTTGCCGCAAACTCCAGCAGGAATGGCACTTTCTGTCGACACACAACGTAGATGAAGACGCGGGCAAAAACTAGTAACTTATCAAATGTAATATTGAACAAAGGGCTTTAAAAAAAAGTAATAAATAAGTATAGATAATATATATTTTTATGAAGTTCAATACAGTTTTAATATAATATGATCATTAAAAAAATTTATTACTCAGAGGTTTTCATAGAAACATCTAAAATAACAAAGTATTTTTAGTATTCATTAAAAAATTCTATAAATATTTGCGCGTACTTTGGCCTTATACTTATTGAAAAATAATAAGGCTGTTTTATCTTCATATATAGTGATTAGGGAGATTATAGATTATATACGTAGGGTTTAGCTATCCGAAGTTTTAAACAGAAATTATTGTTTTTCTTTTCAAATTAAATGTAATAGTTTGTTTTTACAGAAAACATAGTTACAAAATGTTATTAAACTATACATTTTTCAAGTGATTCTACCATAAGGCATTCAAAATGTTTACAATTATGGGTTAAGTTAACAGAACATTGTAAATATATAAAATTAATTATTTATCTATATATTCTTTATTGTACACCACTTAAACATTACATACAAATTTAGAAAAGGGTACAAAATGTAGGCACAATGGGCGGTCTTATCGCTAATAGCGATCTCTTCGAATTATTATTATCTTGCGAATTATATTAACAATATTTTAAAATACTACTAATTTAAAGATAATTTATAATAATAATATAATCATTTTATATATTTAGGTGTTCCTGTCGTTGTTAAGATCTCGAGTCTCTTTTTCAGATCAACATCTGACCCTGAAAGTAACAGGTGTTAGAGTCATTATTTGAGTCAAATAAACGAATGTCCTCCGTGTTTCCGTTGCTAAGATTCCGTACCTGTTCTGGTTATTATATAAGACCTTCTAACTATTAATAGAATTATTGACATTTAATTTCTGAGTATCTGATGTCTATGTCAAAAGAAATCTATTATATTTTCAGACTATGAATTGAAACTGAGAACTTTGCCTGACTCGAGAATCGAGCCCGGGACCTCTTATGCAGCAGTCGTACACTATCACTGCGCCACTCTACCCTTTTAAGATACCCTAAAAAAGAAATAAATTTTCGTAAAAAAAAAGGTTTTACTCTGAAACACAAAAGGTGAACAGATCAACACCTCCCAATGGCTTTTATGTTCGCTATCTCAATCCATGCATGCATTTCCATTCAAAGGTAAGTGTTTGTCGATGCTTTCCGTATAAAAAAGGTAAAAAATGGGCATGAAATGTTTATAACTTGTTTAACTTATCGAGGGCTTGAAGCAGTTCCTTGTGTTGGAATTTATAAAGTCGCTCAGAAGGCTTTCAACTTGACTTAACGACTACCACATTAAGCGGTAACCGGGACCAACGGCTTTTCACGGCTAATTTATAAAATGCTAGACCATGATCCCCTCACGAGATGGACCGTAGACCTGGGAGCCGATTCTGCTAAATTACACACGTCGATAGCAGACCAATGGACTAATATCGACAATCACAGGCCGGCAATATGGCGCGATTGACTTAGTAAGCCAATCACAACTGTGGAATTATACCATTGGCCTACTATTGTGTTAGCAGACTCAGACCCTTAGTGTGTCGTTACTTATAGAAAATTAAAGATTGATTCATATTAGATTTTGTAACAGCGTCACCATAATTATTTTATATTGAGTAAGTATTTTACCTTTAAATAAACTGATATTTCCGATTGAAAACTTTCCGTTAGCTAAGAATCAGAGCCCTTAAAGGACGCCTGATCAAATAATTTATATTCGTGGCCGTGGGAATATCTTCAAAGCTGTCCCAATTGGCAGCCTACAAGCCGCCCACATAACACGGATCAAAAATCTATTGAATAACCATAAAACCATACCAATAACCTTTGGTATATTGGAAATAAATAAATTTTTCATAATTATTTTTGGTCGCAGGTGAACTACCTATTTGATTATTATTATTATTTATTAATTAAAGTACATTGTATGCCTTATAATTTAAAAATCTTGTTTCACAAAACTGTATTTTAGTACAGTTTGACTGAGAAATCAGAATGTATTTATCACATCTATAATTTACTTACATTTAATTTCTACCTAGGCCTATGTTCAACAGTGGACGTCATTGGGCTGATATGATGATGATGATGATGATAATTTACTTACTAAGTACTATTAGGATAAAAAACATGAAAAATGGAGTTTAACATTGTAAAAAAAGACTTTTGATTAAAATTATTGAATACACATGTTTAAATTCTCAGAAAGTGCAGCGTGGATCAGCCCTCGCGGTCTACAAGCTGAAACGGTGATAATAATAATAAAAGAACGGTGCTTGTACTCTTTTTTCTCCAAAGCGGTAGATAGGGTGCGTCACACACGCATTTAGTCAGCTAGGTTTATTGTAAAGACCAATTATGTCCACTGATGGGCATAGACCTAACTTAATTTCGGCTTCAACGAGCGATTTTGTGCTTTAGGTACTAGGTCCGAGAACTAGAAAACTAGCTAACCGAATCACATCGCTGAAGTGACAACGGGTACGCCACATCGCTCGCAGAACTGGGCTAACTCTGTATTTCGACATTCGAATGTTCGGTTTTGATGTCGCTGTTAAATGTTTGAAAGTGTCAGCGACCATATCTAGATTTCTTTACATTTGACCAGCTAGCTACGAGAATTTCACAATGGAAAAACCCAGTACCGTGGGTAGTAGAGTGGGACAGCAGCGAAATAGACAGACAGAACGATAGATTTTTTTTAGGTACCTAACTGTACTTATACAAAACCCAAAAAACCTTTAAATGAATAAGAAATTTAAATTTAATTTTAAACAATCATCATTTAATAATACATCATCATCACATTCGGTGCAAAAATTTTAATAAATTGTTTCCCTCAGATCGTGATGATGATATCCTCAGTTTGTTTTGTTGTCATTGTTTTCGTGTTGGGAGAGGCCTATGTCCAGCAGTGGACTGGAATAGGCTGAGATGATGATGATGTTTCCCTCAGATATATTTATAATCAAAATATATACTAATAATTATTACTAAATATTTTGAATAAGGTACATACAAGATATTGTTCGTTCGTAATTTATCGTATTCACCTTTCACCTTTGATTAATTCTCGGTTAAATTAATCTTGACCGGCCAAATTTATAGCGGTAGGGTTAAATAGACGATATAATAACATTCTCAAGACAGGTATTCATTCGGTATTTGAGCGTTTATAAAGGGAAGACAGGTATTTAGAGAAAATAATAGTCTTATAAATTATTTTTGTTTTAAACCCTGTTTTCCAAACGTTCGAAAAACGTATTGTATCATACATATCTATAACAAGAATTAATTTAAAAAACCCGACTGCCTAAAAGAAGCCATCGATAGTTAATTTAAAGAAATGAATTCGAAGAATACACAAAAGGTTTTTAGGCTTAGATAGAGATTCGGTGATGAATACGAATATAACAACACCTTGCACTTCAAAATCGGGCAAGCTATTTAGGTTACAAGAGATAAATGGATCCACGGGTAATAATAATAATATATAATTGAATAAGGCTATTAATTAGCTTTCTTTTTTTACCCATATTGCGATAGCACTAAAAACTTCTGTTTTGACAGTTTACGTCCGCCATATCGGTTTTTTGTAGACGTCACTTAGCCACACTTAAAATACAAATCTAATGTCATCTCACACTTTAAAATAAACCAAGCTGTTTAGGCTACAGAAAGTCACAATGGAACAGACATGCCCACATACATACATACATTTGCGCGAAAAACATTACCCTCCTTTTTGGCAGTCGGGTAAAAATATATCCCTACTATATTTTTTATTTATCGGTATTCTTTTAAATTTTAATAAAGAATAATCTTTTGACGTGAGCTGACTCAAATCGGTATCCTATTTATTATTATCCATTCTGGGCTCCTCTTTAGGCATTTTATTTAAACTTAAACTTCATATACTTTAACAATGTATAGGCGGACTTAATCCCTATTTCACCAAGGCATTTCACCAAGTTAAGTGCAGCAACTATGCTGGCTTCTATAAAAAGGTTAACCTAATTAATAACTAAGTTAAAGGCATAATTTATTATATAATAAAGCTTATAATCTTTGAATATTCACCGTTGGAGTATAGTCTACCTTCCCGGGAACATTCCTATGATACCCGGCATTTCACCACGTCTTTAGACATGCTTGTGAACCGAGGAATTTGGTTCAGACAGTGTTGATAAACGCCTTTGTTTAATGAGTAACAATTAAATATAATAATTACTTTGAAGATGTTTTTCGAGGTTGTGTCAATTTCTAGTATTTATTATTATTATTTGGTGAGATGTCAAAGTCAAAGACAAATCTTTTTATTTCATTTAGATCACGTACATGATACTTATGAACGTCATACAAAGCCAAAAAAAAGGGTGTCAGTAAATTTGCCTACGGCCAGTTCACTGACAAGGTTGAGCTCTGAGAAGAACTTGGCAAGAAACTCAGGCCACTCTTTTTAATCACCATAGTTGTTACAATTTCAATAGGTTACAGTTTGAATTATCACAGAATAGTACAGAACCAAAACACCATAATAAATCAAATTCAATAAAATTAATATATAATAAGCAATCAAACTTTAATTTGTTTTCGTCAAGAAGTATGGTATGTGGGATCATCACTTGGTACTAACTATGTATTTGAAAGTGGTAAAAAACATTATGTGAACACATTGTTTTGTAATATATGCCATGAGAGGCCATGAGAGGACTCTTTGCTACGTCGACCAGTTACTACTGATCTAGTGTAGAACCCACACATACACTTAGTATTAAATTACTTCTTACAGTCAGAAGATGGCAAGTCACGTGACTAGTCCATATAAATTCCACATAGTTCTCTCTAATCGTGCTAACGAGCGGACGTGCGTGCTGACACGGTGTCGCCTGTTAAAGTTTACCGTAAACACGTGGCTACTAAACTTAATAAAAGTGCATTGATATAATAACTAACAGAACAGATGTGATAGTGCTATAGTGTACAATATAGTTACTTAAAAAGAATATTACTGTGTACTGACGTATGCCAGTACGAGTGCTAGTGAACGGCCGGGCAACAGCTGATCTACCTGTCATCAATATATTCGTACGTACAAAACCTATATCATTATACTATTAATAACATGCCGAACATGCAGCGTACACCTAAAAAAGATGCAAAAAGTTACGGATCCGACTCGAATCCTACACAAAGTAATAAAAAACAGGGTTCCACGGACAATATTAATATTAAGGTGAGACAACCGAAGAAAAAGCGAGGCACAGAAGAATCGGATAGTGACTCGAGTGTCTCTGTGGCACCGATTAGGTACAAGGCCTGCTGCTCAGCTGAAATCCTTAATGAAACATTATTAACATTTCGAGAAGAAATGAAAAAAATGAATCACCTCCTGAGCTCAATGAAAGACGAACAAGACACTCGATTCCTCAACATCCAGACAGAAATAACACAAATTAAAACACAATTTTTGGAATTTAAAAAAACAAATGGTGAAATAGAAACGTCGCTCGAATTCTTGGGACAAAAATACGATGAAATAGAAAAACAGAACAAAGAATACAACGAAACATCGAAAAAGCAGGAAAACAGGATGAAAGACATTATTCAAAAAAATATGTATCTAGAAAAATGTAATAAGTCACTCGAAGAACGCATCGGAATTTTAGAACAGAAAGAACTTGCAATGAACTTAGAATTAGTAAATGTACCAAAAAAGAATGAAGAAAGCGCCATGTTCCAAATAACAAAAATTGCTGAAATGCTGAATATAGGTACTAATGAAGTGGAAAACGCCTGGTGGGTAGGAGGAGAAAAAAACCGAAAAATCATAATGAAATTTAAATCTCAAGCTGCTCGTAGTGATTGGTTAAAATGTCGAAAAACCCCAATTTCTGTACACACACTTTGCAACAACAATGACCATACGCGTATCTACATAAATGAACAACTGACCTACCCACTACGTTTGTTATTCGCATATGCAAAGTCTGAACTAAAGGGAAAATATAAGTTTATATGGATACAAGAAGGCCGCATTTTGATAAAAAAGGATGAAAATAATAAAAAAATACATCAAATTCGTTGTGAAAATGATGTCTCGAAACTTCTACAGAACAAAGAAGAATAAAGAAGACGCTTGGTCGAACGGATAAACAAACATTTAATTATAATATTCTACATTCACGGACCTACAAATAGAAGAAATTAATTACGAGAAACTCTTAGATCTAAACAGCTGGCATAAACAATTACTTATACGAAAAACATCAACAAATATAATACATATCAATGTATGTTCATTGAGGAAGCGTTTTAACGAAGTCCTAGTACTAATATCAACATGTAAGGACAGTCTCGATGTAATATGCCTGACCGAGGTAAATATAAAACAGGTGGAAACATGTTTATATAATATTGACGGATTCAACTTGTATTCAGCGACTAGAGAACACAAACGAGGAGGTGGTATTGTTGTTTACATAAAAAACACGGCAAATTTTCAATTAAGTAGCACTCAACTGTCTTGTTGTGAACTATTGTATGGACAATTAACAATAAATAATTATTCAACAGACCTATTAGTTGTTTACCGCCCCCCACACCTAAATAAAACCAAGTTTATATCAGACATCGAAAATTTACTATCAAAAATACCCATACAGCGAAATATAGTATTGCTTGGAGATTGTAACATAAATATTCTTGCCGGTGAAATGGATTCAATAGCGACAAAATATCTGAACGCGCTTTCGTCGATCGGGCTGCAGTGCGGTGTTCGAGACGTAACACGAGAGGCCGTGGCAAACGGTCGCAGACAGGCGTCCTGCATCGACCACGTCTTTGTGCGCAATGGCGGGCCCGCTGCGCTGACGGCATACACTCTAACAATCAAACTGGCCGATCATTATCTCACAGGTCTCACTATCGAAGATGACAAACAAGTGTGTGTGGTGAATAACTATAAAAGTGTTTACGATAATAAACAGATGCGCGTAAAATTACGGGAAATGGACTGTACAACGTTGCTGGAATGTACAGATGCTGTGGAATTGTATTATAAACTGTGTGAGATTTTTAGCAATATTTATAAGACGTCACAAAAAATAGTACCAAACTTATTAAAACGCGAGACCAAAGAATGGGTCACAGACGAATTATTGCGCTTGATAGATGACAGGGATGCTCTATTTAGGCAATGGAAAGCGCAACCAAAAAATTATACATTAAGGCTTCAATACACTAGGTGCAGAAACAAAGTCCAAAAACTTATAAATAAGGCTAAAAATAAAAGTAGGAAAGAGGCTATCATGACATGCAAGGGAGACATGCGTAAGATATGGAGTAATATTAACGGATGGTTGGGTAAAAATAAATTGTCGGTGGATGAGGTCATAGAAAGATATATGTTAAAACCTGGATCATCAATATATGGTATTTGTAGCAGTTTCTGTGACACGTTCACAAACGAGATTGATAAGCTAAAACAGCAACATATATGTAGCGATAAGCTTATTGGTAGGGAGACATATATTACAGAGGCCCAAGTCAGCTTCAGATTCCAAAAAGTGTGCTCAGCAGAGGTTGCTACAATAATAAATAACTTGGACTGCAACAAGTCATCGGGCTCTGATGGTATCAGGTCACGTGATCTTAAATTAATTCAAAATAAAATATCTCACGTAATTGCAAAATTTATTAATTTGAGTATACAAGACGGAGTGTACCCAGCACCGCTTAAAATGTCGATTATAAGACCAATATACAAACAGGGTTCACACAACGATTTTACAAACTATAGACCAATAGCTATATTAAATACTATAAACAAAATTACTGAAAAAATTTTAGTCAAACAATTAACGACTTTCCTAGAATCCAACAACTTACTCTCTGACGTCCAGCATGGTTTCAGGCCTAATAGAAGTACAACGACAGCACTAACATCATTCTCTAATGATGTTAACAATTATTTAAATGAACAGAAGTTAGTAGCGTGTATATATATTGATTTTAAAAAGGCTTTTGATACCCTGGATCATGATGGCCTGTTGCAGTCCATGGATGAATGCGGAATCAGAGGTCCAGTGAAAAAATGGTTCCAAAATTATTTAAGTGATAGGTTCCTAAAAGTACGTGTTAAGAGCGAAGAAAGCAGGCCAGGTAAAATTATCTCTGGAGTACCAACTGGATCAGTATTTGGACCGTTAGGATACATAATACATGTCAACAGCATGAGTAATGTAGTTAAGAACAGTAAAATGTACATGTATGCAGACGACACGTGTCTGTTATACAGCGATAAAGACAAAAATCAAATAGAACTGGCCATGCAACACGATTTTGACAGCATTGTTTGTTGGGCGCATGACAATGGAATTATAATAAATATGGAAAAAACAAAATGTATGACAATCTGCTCCCCATATAGTAAATATAAAAAGGAACAAATCGCAATAAAAGGTCACAGCTACGATTGCCTACATAATAAAATGCAACTATGTACATGTAAGTCTTTGGAACAGGTAACCTCATATAAATACCTAGGAGTGACTATTGATAGTCACTTCACGTGGAATCTGCATGTGGATGTGGTATGTACAAAACTAAGAGGGATACTCGGTAAGCTATATTGTCTAAAAAAATCGCAGTCCAAAAAAATACTATATATGTTATATCACTCGCTTGCAGAGTCCACAATTAGCTACGCGCTGGGTGTTTATGGACAAACATTTGCAACCCATCTAAACAAAATTAAAACACTACAGATAAGAATACTAAAATTATTACTTAACACAAAAGAAAAAAAGGAAATTAATAAGGAATATGAGAAAATCTATAGACTATGTAAAATAATACCAATACAAAATAAATATAAACTACTTTACTTAAGCGAAAATTGTGAAAATAACAAAAACTATATCATAAAACGAGTTCATAAATACCCAACACGTTTAGCAAATAAAAACAAACTTGATGTTCCAAAGACAAATAATTATTATGGCATGCGAACAAAACAATGGCTAATACCTAAACTCCTTAATGACCTTCCACAGAACATAAGAAATGAATATTACAACTGTAAAACAAATAAACACGTAAAGGCCCTGTTAAAAAAATATTTCCACTCTATCAGTCCTTAACGAGGAATAATAATAATAACAATAATATAATAATAATATTGTACTACATTCACACAGCGCCATCTGGTCCCAAAGTAAGCAATTGTATTTGCTTGTGTTATGGGTACTAAACAGCTGATATACTGCTTGAATGCATTTTTTTGTTTGTAAATACATACATATTATAGATAAGTTGCACCCAGATACAGAACAAACCTTTATGTGTAATGCGATGGGCATGTTGCGTAAGTTGAATGTTTTTTGTTGAAAATTAATGTTTTAGAGAACTGCTGCCGACAAACTGCTAAGCAGTTTGGCAGACCTATACTTCATAGTTTGTAAGTTTTTTTTCTGAGATAATAAATAAAAAAAAAAAAAATAGTGAAATCCACATTGGTACTGCCGGTCGGAAATACTCGGACCACATGATTTGCAGTCCGCCCACTTATCTATTCGGTCACCATCGATTTTTGATACTTGCCTAAAACGGTTAATTGTATTAATTAAGTTGTATAGTGAATATTTAATTGAATAAATGTACTTAATAGATAGAAATATTTGTTTACGTATGACAAAATTGTTGCCATCAATGGATTGATTCATTTGTAGGCAACATTATAAAAATAATCTTTCTACTCCCACACTGTTTCCTTGAGCTCCCTTATACCAATGATGGGTTGTCTTACCTCCTCACCCTTGCTTCCTCTTTCCTCCTTACCCTCCTAAATGTGTAACTTGGAATTAATACAATGTCATTTTGGGAAATGATTTTATTAAATTTATTTATTGACTGTCTTTATACACTTTGCTATAATACATAATGTTAAAAAGCTGAAGTATTTGTTCATAATCTTTATTTCATTTGGATCAAATACATGATATTTATGAACGTATTTTTTTTTTTTTTTTGCCCACTGCTGGGCAAAGGTCTTCCCCAAGCTCTCCCAATCTTTTCTATTGGATGTTGTTCTTCCAGTCCTTGTCAAATGAGTCCAGATAGTCTCGCCAGCGCTTTCGGGGTCATACAAAGCCAAAAAAAAGGTGTCAGCAAATTTGCCTGAGGCCAATTCACTGACAAGGTTGAACTCTGAGAAGAACTTGGCAAGAAACTCAGTTTGTTTAGTTGAACGCCATAATCTCAGAAACTACTGGTTCGAATTAGCAAAAATCTTGTAATGTTGGATAGCCATTTTATTTATCTTTGTTTGGCCAATACTCAGCTCCTATTGATCGTAGCGTGATGTTATATACCCTATAAACTTCCGCGATAAATGGGCTACCCAATACTAAGTAAAAAGATTTCTCAATTACAACCAGTTCTTGAGATAAGCTCGTTCTACCAAACAAACAAACTCTTCAGATAAGTTAGTAAAACTCGCTGATTTAAATGTCAATTTTCAAAATATAAAAAATTTTGATTCGGTAAACGTTAACTTTGCACCCACTAGTCATATTTCATCTCCCGATATTAGGTATGGTATAAAAATAGCATTTCCTTAATACTGAGCGTGGGCGTACCGTCGTGAAAGCCTGACGAGGCAATTGAGGTCGCGTCTATCGGGTACAGATACAATTTACCTGTGTTTATTATTGGGCTATTCAAATTTACCTGGAAAAGGTGTTATAGTGTTTGCTTAGTATCCTAAATATGAACATAATCTTTATGTGAAAAAATGTAATTATCCAAGTTTTTGTTACTATGATGATTATACCATTTACTAACTTTTTCCCGCGACTTCGTTCGCATAGATTTAGATATTTACATAGATATTATTATTTATTTTTATGTACGTTGTTTTAATTGCAAATCTGGAAATGCCAGGTATAACCCCACTACAGGGGTTGAATATTATTTTATGTCCAATGTCTTAAATTTCATAATAAATAACATTTTCGCGGTCAACGTCCCTGAAAACATCGTAGTTATTTGTAATATTTTTCAAATGAATAGAAAACGATTTATTTACTGTACGATATCCCCGCAATAACGTCACTTAAAACTACACTCCAAAGCTTATTTTATTGCAGATGTAACATTTCTACTAATGGTACGATAAAAAACAATAATTGCAAATCATAACTCACTTTATAAAGTCTCAGTCGGATAAAATATATCGATAGTGGATAGTGCAGCCACCGACATAGAAATGAATTCAATAAGCATTAAGTTTGTATTACACTGAAAGATAAAGTTTATATTATTGAGAAAGTGTGAGTTAGTTTGGTTGAACGCGTTAATCTGAGGAATTACGGGTCCAATTTGAAAAATTCTTTAAATGTTAGATAGCCCATTTATCGAGGAAGGTTTTAAGCTATATTACATCACGTTAGGCCAATATGAGGCGAGCAGTGGCCAAATAAAGAACGACGGAAGCGAAGCCGCGGACACCAGTTAGTTTATTATATGCAATGGCTGATGGAGT
This sequence comes from Laspeyria flexula, assembly GCA_905147015.1. Taxonomy (NCBI): domain Eukaryota; kingdom Metazoa; phylum Arthropoda; class Insecta; order Lepidoptera; family Erebidae; genus Laspeyria; species Laspeyria flexula. The sequence goes on from LR989974.1 coordinate 3,840,546, forward strand.
AAAATCGTATTTTTTTCCTAATAGCCTCTTTTATCCATTTATCTCTTTATAAGTTTATCAATTTCATTTTTTAAGGCTGAACCTATCGTAATGAATATTTTCAGCCTGAAAAAGCTATAATATAACCTATACCAACCCGTCTGTCCAGCGTGATATTGTGGGCTAAATTCCCTCCACATTCTTTGGAGGAGACCCGTGCGCAGCAGTGGGAAGTTTATGGGTTGAAATGAATGAGTGAAATAGGTATATATCAAAGACCAAATTTTCAACAAAAACTTTAAAACCTTATGCACACTAGTGGTTAACCGCTTAATCAGTTTGCATAAGTGGCTAGACGCCTCATACCGTTGGAATATCACCTTTTTTTTTTTTTGACTCATCTGACTGCCATGAAAAGAGTGCTTACTCTGAATTTCGACATTCGACTTAGTCGGTTTTGATGTTGCTGTCAAATGTTTGTAAGTGACAGCGACCATAATCGAAACTTCTTTACATTAATATCAAAACCGACTAAGTCAAATGTCGAAATTCAGAGTTCAAGCAACTGCGATGATTACGTCAAACATCCAAATCACCCATCAATTATTTTATTTCTTGGTTGATAAAAATAAATTTTGTAAAAAATGTTTACTCAATTATATTTTCAGCTTTTCCATTCATATCTACTCATTATAAAAAACCCGTGGGCCGTCGCCTACCTCTAAACAGGTGCGGTTGAAATTTTGTAGGTGTTAAGTTTGTACAGTACATAATAAAATTATTGAAAGAAGAAGCCACAAATAACGTGGTTTGTCGCCCACGCGGTTACCGCTTAGTACGAATGAAGGTGCGTTTATTACTAATATTACATTACGTTTACAGGAGACCTCCACCCTTATGCCTACCACTGCAACTCCCGTGAGCCAGGAGTAACAGCGATAACCCTCGCGAACACCGCGTTTTGACACTCGAAAGTCCCAGGGACTGCCTAACCTACAGTCTTAGAACCCGCAACGAAATTAATCAGAAGTAAATGGAGGACAGTGGAGACCGCGACTCGGCAAGCGTAGAGTAGGACGCCCTCCAGCTAGATGGTCCGACGACCTAAAAAAAGGTCGCTGGGTCTGACTGGATGCGGGAGGTGGAGAAAGAGTGCTATGGCGCGTGTTAGGAGAGGCCTACGTCCAGCAGTGGACTGCAATAGGCTGAAATGATGAAATGGAGGACGTGGAAAGAAATTTTCAATTTTTCTGTGTATATTTTTAAATTACAGACATTGAGCTTATAAATATTCTTACTAATATTATAAATGAAAGTTAGGATGGATGAACTGATGGCGTTGGATGAATGTTTGTAACTAAGGCGCAGAACAAACGATATTGTTTGTCTGCCATGGCACGCGTCTGATACGATCAATGTCTGTCATCATCATTTCAACCCATAAACGTCCCACTGCTAGGCACGGGTCTCCTCCAAAGAATGTGGAGGGAATTTAGCCTGCTATACCATGCTGGCCAGACGGGTTGGTATAGGATTTGTTTAGAATTTTCCATTTCTCGCAGTGCTCTTGTTGCATCAGGTTACTCCCTTAGTCGCCTTTTACGACACCCACGGGTTGAGATGGGGTAGTGACATTATGTATTCTTAATTCGTCACTACACGGAATTATGAAAAGGACTCAATGTCTGTAGAAAAATCTTTAGATACATCTACGTTATAAACGGTTAAAGGTTAGTTAAAGAGGAAAGTGAAGGTTATATTAAAGGTATACGATAGATTGTTTCAACCCATATTTAATACCTTATCCGAACGGATACCACTATTTAAATACTTAGTGGTATTGGTCCGGAATCTATATAAATAAAAATGGATCGCCGAAAACTATGTTCACGTGAGAACGGCCTGACCGATTTGGATAATTCTTTTTTTGTTGTATTTGCTATTGTCGAGGCAAGGCATGTATGTAAGAAATTATACAAAATATTGAGTGTAAAATTTAAAATTTTGGGTTTTAAAATCGATATATAAACCTTTGAAAATGGAACATTAGTTATCATGAATAATACGAGTAAATATGGCGGTACGAAGTTCGCCTGGTCAGCTAGTAGAAAATAAATATGTGACTTAAAGAAATGAGATAAAAATATTTGAAGATATATTTCAGCTTCTACAGTGGAACAAAAGGTTATTGTACACTCAGACAGGTTCTTTATTACACGGTGGAGTGGTGAATTAGTTTCTCGTTCTTGATGTGGGTTCTATTTGTAGGCTCTTATTATTACACTAGCTTTGACCTGTACCGTCGCTTGCATTGTTCAATAGTAACGTAGGTAGAAATATGTAGTATCGACTTTTGGGAAAGAGACTTGAGATTTTTTTTGTAGGTGGTACCCGCAGCCCATGGACATCGCTGTGTTGTTTTAGAATTGATGGGAAAGGGAAAGAGGGAGGAAAATAAAACGATGGGGATTGGAAGGAGGATTGGTAGGAGGAATTGGGCTGCCAGTGCTCCCGCTCACCAGATAAAATGCAACATCTATATTTGAATACTAATACTATAAAGAGAAAAGATTTGTATTTTTGTATGTAACAAATAAACTTAAAAACTACTATACCGATTTCGAAAATTATTTGCTGTTAGGACATTACACAGCTACATTATCACTGAGTAACATACTACATATGTAATATAACACCACACTACAGCTAATGGGAGCTGAGCAGTGGCCAAATAAAGAAAGACGGGAGCAAAACGCGACTTTTAGTAATATAATAAACTTACTTGGTATTGAATTGACTGACTGGCCTGTTGGTCTAGTGGTTAGTGACCCTGACTGCTAAGCCGGAGGTCGTGGGTTCGATCCCCACCCAGGACAAATCTTTGTGTGATGAGCATAAAGGTTTGTTCTATGTCTGGGTGTAATTTATCTATAATATGTATGTATTTACAAAATAAAAATGTATTTAAGTAGTATATCAGTTGTTTAGTACCCATAACACAAGCAAATATAATTGCTTACTTTGGGACTAGATGGCGCTGTGTGAATGTGGTAGAATATTATTATTATATTATTGATATTCCATACCGTGGTTCCCGTTATATACAGAACCCTGAGACTAAGAGCGCTTCGAGGATTTAATTTTCTTTTAAGCCGTTGAAGATTATGAAAAATATCGTTAGTTTGTTTCTTGAGAGGATAAGAATAAATATAGATTTCACGTAGGCGGACGCTTAAAGTTTCTTCTAGAATATTCTCGGAAAAGCTCAGCTTTTACTTCAAAATAGAAAGCTTTCGTTTTGAAGAAACTTCAAGTTGTTGGTGGACCAATTAGATACAATTTGAAACGAAATGAAATCTCGTTTATTCATCTAGGTTACAAGGTAACACTTATGAAAGTTCACAAGTTAAGAATGTACCTAATAGGTTATCCGAAAAGTAGTGTCAGCAAATTTGCCTACGACCAGTTCGCTGACAGGGTGGAGCTATGAGAAGAACTGGCAAGTACTCAAGCCACTCTTGAACTCTCTTGATGAAATAAACTTATATTTTAAGTGACTGTCACCGTGGCGCAGTGGTTAAGGTGGTCGCCTCGCCACTACATCGTCGTGCTGGGTCACGTGGGTTCGATTCCCACACGAGACAAATATTTGTGTGATTCATAGATATTTGTTTCTAGTCTGGGTGTACTTTGTGTCCGTTAGTTTCATGTTTGTAAAGCTCCCCGCGACACAGGGCTTGTTCCCTAGTGCGGGCGTTGTCTTTTTAAAAAAAAAAAAAAAAAGTAGGTACTTTGTTTCTCCTATATTAACTAATCAATAAGAAAATTAGAATTATGGTATTAAATACAAACGTAGATATTTATTTGTCAATGTAGGTAGGTTACATTTACAGCCCCCTGATTCTTAGCTGTCGGAATATTTTCGGCCGGAAATGTCAGTTTAATTAGAGTTAAAAAACATTATGTTAAAAAAATAGATAGTTGTAGGAAATAATCTTATATTAATCAGTTTTTAATTTTCTATACGGTAGACAATTTTATAACATTAAATAACTTAAGCCGTAAAAATACGTCGTACTAAGATTCGAAAAAGTTTACGATCCGGGAGCAATCCGACGAGTCAGAATCAGGGGGTAGATCTTGCGTTATTAATAAAGTGAGCGCTACATTGTATCTATCCATAGGCATACAAATTTTATTTTAAGATAAAAAAAAAGAAATTAATTAATTACAGTTAATACTACAAACTAGACAACAAACAAATAACAAACGTAAGACTATTTTAATCTAAAAATTCAGAAAGTTAATAAAAAAATTTCTATTAAAAACTTCTTTATAATTATTTTAAAAATATTTAAATTTAAGCCCCTTAATTCGCTAGGAATTTTATTATAAATTATTATTACAAGGTGAAACCCATAAATAGCTCAACTGCCTATTAATAGCTCAACTCATTCATACCTTTAAACTATCAATTAACCACAACTATTCTAAATACAGAAGTGGTAATCCCTAATATTAATTAATGATTATCGTGTGTGGGCAGAATTATCAGAATTCAATACATAATATACTAGCTTTTGCCCGCGACTTCGTCCACGTATCCTTTGTTTTAAGTGCAATTCATTAATTCCACAACACCCCACTAAAGGAGTTGAATTTCATTTACTGACGTAAAACCAAATTCAACTCCAAGTGGGGATAGATAAAAAGATAAAATTTATATAATCAGCGTCCCAGAAAACCTCGAAAATGACATCCATATCAATTTCTAATAATTTTCACAACTATTTCATCCCCCTATTTCATGGGACCAAACATAGCTGGCGAAATGTGGGTGCGAAACACCTCTGCAAAGGGGTAGCCTTCGGGAAAAAGGCGTGATGCTATGTATGTATGCATTTCATCCCTTTAGTATAAGTTTTTATTATTATATTTCACCCCCTGAACCCATCCCTATCAAAAATATTAAAAAAAACATTTTAAGTTTCTATCCCAATACTAATTTGCAAAACGTTAATTTCAAAACAAAGATGTTTTCATACAATGACAACACATATATATGATTATAATTTAATTGAATGCAACGCCTACAGTTATAATACAAGCAATATTCTATCAATAAGATTGGAGTGGGCTTCTCTAAGAGTATTTACTAGGGTTGCCATCAACTGAAATAGTCGGGAAATGGGAAAAATTGTTTTTAAATTATGTACTTGTACTCGTACAATTAATTTTATTATTGGTGGAAATTACATCATCATTTTTCACTATAAACATCCCAATACTGGGCAAGAGTCTCCTCCAAAGAATGTGGAGGGAATTTAGCCTACTATACCCCGCTGGTTGATATAGGTTTCGTTTCGAACTTTCCTTTTCTTGCAATGTTCTTGTCTACATGAGGTTAATATTATTACTATTACTTACTGACGTCATAATGATGTGGGCTACCCTTTAGTATCTTAACAACTGTATTGAATCAAACTAATAGAAACTTTACCCTCCTTTTTGGCAGTCGGGTTAAAAGCCCATAATTTAATTTTCCTATAAAAATCTCGATTAAACCATCATTTTCATTGAATTTTTATCTGTATTTGTTCACGTTTCAGTAATAAATCAAGGTTGATTTACAGACAACTGCTATTGACAGGGTGTTTCGCGTTCAAATACGGGTTCAGTTGGTGGAGAATGCTTCACTTTATTTATAGGATTTTTTTCGTACTTATGATTATATCAATATGTATAAATGTATATAAATACCAGAAGTTTATGTCGGTCTTTATTTGACCACTGCTTAGCTCCTATTGGTTGTAGCGTGATGTTGTATATACTTTAACCTTCCTCGATAAATGGGCTATCCGCACTAAAATATTTTTTTCAAATCGGTTCAGTAGATCCCGAGATTACCCCCTACAACGTTACAAACTCATTAATTTTACCTCTTTATAATATTAAAGATAGATAAATAGATATATAGAAGATAGATGTACATTAGTGTGAAGACCAAACGCCATTGTCTCTCTTTTTTTGATTTCTGAATAAGTAAATATAATTAAAAAATTAAAATAACGCGACTGCAAAAAATCAACAGATAAGCAACGCACTAAAAAGACCGAAAATTTTTTGTAATTATTATACCTGATTAAATTTAAATATATAACATAATATGTATATATTTGTAATCTCCGTTTGCTTCCCTTTATTTTGATACTCTTCTCGATAGGTTTGGTTAAAAAAATAAAATTAACTACTTACAATTTGACACCATTAAATTATATTTAATCTCTTTTTGAATATATGTAATCTACTTTGGATTCCCTTTATTTTGATACCCTACTCGACACGTTTGGTTAAAAAAAAATTCTAACTTCTTACAATTTGGCGCCAAAAGTCCGCCGTTTTCTCTTTTTTTTATAATACCTATATAAGGACACTTGGGTTTTTGAGAAGAATCTAACGATACCTTAATTGTCCAAATCCATCCAGCCGTTTGGAAGAAACGTGGGAATAAAGAAATTTACAAACATACAAGATACGCGCGAAAAACAATACCCTTCCTATCAGTCGGGTAAAAAAGAGATTCTGATTTGAAACGTACGACTGTTAAACCTGTCATCATCCCACCACCTGATTAACAGCTACGTGGCGTACACGTAGCTGTTAATAAAGTGGTCTCGATTCCCACCCACTCGTGGGTCCGATTCCCACCCAAGGCAAATATTTGATTCATAAAATAGGACATGTTGAGATAATGAATGAAGGAAGAGTGACAAAACAAATATATGAGGCGAATGTGAAAGGAAACGTTGGAAGGGGAAGACCTAGAAGAACGTACCATGACCAAATAGATGACATTCTAAAGAAGGGACTGCATGAAAAGAGTGATGAATGTTGAAGAAGCCAAAGATGTGTGTCAGAATCGTAGCAAATGAAAGGAAATGGTCTCTGCCTACCCCTCTGTTGGGAAATAGGCGTGATCTATATATATGTATGTATGTAAAATAGTAAGTTTCGAGTCTGAGTGTACTTTTTGTCTGTTAATTGAAGATATGTTTGTAAGTACCCGTTGCACAGAACATGTTCACAAGGGCGAGCAAATTACTTTATATCATACTTTTTTTTATAGGTACATGTAAGTTTTGTAACTTTAAAAGTGTATTAATCTGCTTGAAGCGTTGAACTTCTTGTAAATTCGCATGCCTTAAAAAATGTGAATATGTTGGATTAATCTAAAAGTAACAACTAACAACTACTGCACCATGTTCTTGGCGAATAAATATCTTTATCTATCTTTATGCAAATATTTATTAATAATTATAACATTATTAACTATTTACTTACATCTACAACTTCTATTTACAATACTATAAACAATGATATTGTAAGTTAAATAAGGTGTAGATAGGTTATAAGCGCTCGAAAAGTGGCACACTAAAAATAGTCTTATTAGCAAACTTCATCTCAATTGCTCCGTTGACGGAGAAGGTATTTTGACATTGCATTATTACGATATCTATGTGTGCGTTTGTGTGCCATTTCCAAAGATTGAAGGCTATGTAGGTAACCTATCTACACCTTTTTTAACATACTATATCATTGACTATAAATAAATAACAATACAAATGGTAACGTGGGCTAGGCGTCAAAGTATTCATCGGCATCACTGTCACAAGGGAAAGTGCCCAGAAGGCTAGCAGCATTGCCACGCTGGATGGCAATGCTGATTCTCTGTGCGAGATAAAAGTCAGCCCTCTGTAGTATCTTTATTAACTTAAATAATCTATTATTACCATCATAATGATTCTATATCTGAGAACGTTGATATTTCTGTAACATACGTCATATTATATGTATAGAAATAGAAAACAAGTCTAAAGGTGCCGTAATATTCGTTAGATTTATTCCCTCACAGCGGAAAACTGTCTTTGCAAACAAGACCCATTCAGCCGAGGGGCATGAAAACGCGAATATCTTTTTTGTTATTTCACGCCACACTAGTTCACTAAATTTTATATATAAGTAAGTAGTTCTATAATCCGTGTAGAGACGGATTAAGAATACATAATGTCACTACCCCATCTCAACCTGTGGGTGTCGTAAAAGGCGACTGAGAAAGTAACCTTATAATAATATAATATTCTACCACATTTACACAGCGCCATCTAGTCCCAAATTAAGCAATTATATTTGCTTGTGTTATGGGTACTAAACAAGTTATATACTACTTAATTTTTTTTTTTTGTAAATACATACATATTATAGATAAATTACACCCAGACACAGAACAAACTTTTATGCTCATCACACAAATATTTTATTATTATCTATATATTATATTTTATTTTCTTTAAAATATAAGTATATGTATAGATTTAAACCTCAAATGATGTCCACCATTTAAATTATCTGCGTGAACAGCAAAAGGCAGAGCTAGGGCCATTTTAGTCCCCACTATAATTAATTAAAATTTTTTGTTACCTAGTTTTTAAGCTGTATTTATATATACCTATTTAGTTTTTATGTAGCATAATTTATTTGTTTAAGTTTTGTGAAGGATAAAATAATCTTCTTCGAAAAAATTTATTTCTTTCTTTCGATATTCAGAGTTCCCCACGCATTAGCGCGTGTGATACCTACCGTAGTATAAGACTCATTCTGAAATTCAAAAGGCACTAGTTGCTCTATGAATGGACCCATTCAATAATGTGGTGAGGAGAGCGCATGCGTGCTATCGATCCGGTGGCACACCGCGGGAGGAGACAGCGGGGTTCTCCACTTGGTCCAGCGTGTCGATAATCGACATTGGTCAGGTGAATGGATATTGTTGCCTATACTTACATTCAAGGTTTTGTGAATGTAGTTGATGAAAATTGTATTGTTGTTATATTTAAATTTGATGTTAATGATACCGTAGAATAGACTTTTAATGAAATTGTACTTTATTGAATGATAATTATAATAATGAAAATAATTAAATTAAACATCTACTTACATAAAACTATATATACAGTTAAATACAAACAAAAAAAAGGGAAATTAAATTGTTTTAATATAAAAATACTGGTCCGTTTGTCTAGTGGTTAGTGAGCCTGACTGCTAAGTTGGTGGTCGTGGTTTTGATTCCCACTCAGGACAAATCTTTGTGTGATGAGCTTGATTGTTTCCTCTGTGTCTGGGTCTAATTTATCTATAATATATATGTGTTTACAAAAAACAAATATATTTAAGTATTATATCTGTTGTTTAATACTCCTATCATAAGCAAATATAATTTTGGGACTATATAGCGCTGCGTAAATGTGATAAAATATGTGGTTTCTTTCGCTGTAGTGACGGACTAAGATTACATAATGTCACTACCCCATTTCAACTGGTGGGTGTCGTACAAGGCGACTAAGGGACTAACCTTAAGCAAGATCCTTAACAAGATCACAGCGCAAAAACGAAAATTCTAAACAAAACCCTATACTAACCTAGATGGGTTAGTATAGGGTTTTGTTTAGAATTTTCGTTTGCCAGCGTGGCATAGTAGGCTAAATTCCCTCCAAAATTTTTTGGATGAAACCCGTGCCCAACATTCTTTATGGGTTTTAATTATGAATTTTCTTTCAAACCGTTAGTCATTTCCGAGAAAAATAAAAAAAAATATTGCTCATGTGTATATTCCAACTTTTTTCCTTTAAATAAAATCATCATCATCATCATATCAGCCCAATGACGTCCACTGTTGAACATAGGCCTCATTTAATTTCAGCCACAGCGAGCGATTTTGTGCCGCCCGCATCCAACGGCCACCCGCAACCTTTACTAGGTCGTAGGTCCATCTGGCTGGGGGCCGTCCCACGCTGCGCTTTCCAAAACGTGGCGGCCACTCGAGAACTTTTTTGCCCCATCGGCCATCAGTTTTGCGGGGTATGTGGCCTGCCCACTGCCATTTCAGCGATGCGATTCGGTGAGCTATGTCGGCAACTTTAATTCTCCTGCGGATCTCCTCATTTCTGATTCGATCACGCAGGGAAACCCTGAGCATAGCTCTTTCCCGTGTGGTGACGGGACTGAGAATACATTATGTCACCACTCCCTTTCGTTCCCGGGATGTCGTAGGAGGCGACTAAAGGGGAAAAATCGCACCATAACAACTGTGCTAGAGAAGGAAAACTCGAAATAAAACTCTGTACCAACCCGTCTGCCCAGCGAGGTACAGTAGGCCAACCACCACCTAATTAAATAAAAAAACAAACGATAAAATATTTTCCGACACGCACACCCAATGGACAACCGCAATCATCCGGCATGTTACGATTTGAGCAAATTGTGTACACATCTACCTATAGATATAAGAGTTTACTCTCACATACATAAGATACATTCATACCGACATTATACATATACCAACACATATAACGTATTGTTCAATACATATTGTAACTAATAACGATTAAAATAAAGCCTATTTTGGGATGCTTATTGACCTTCATTGGGATATAAATAGCTGTTTCATTTGGATTTTGTATAGCTTCTTAGAATCTAGAAATAATTGGCAACTAGTTATCTTGAATTAGTGGGGTAAGGGTATTCCCCATGGAGACGGGGGACACCTTATCATGGCGGTGGATTCATGGGTAAAAATCATGAAATTAAATGAAATCTAAATAAATTTTATGAATGCCCTATGCCTTTTTACCCGACTGTCAGGACGGGTATTGTTTTTCGCGCGTATCTTGTATGTTTGTAAATTTCTTTATTCCCACGAATCCTCCAAACAGCTGGATGGATTTTGACAATTAGGGTATCGTTAGATTCGTCTAGAAAACCCAAGTGTCCTTAGATAGGTTTTAAGAATAAAAAGACTTAAAAGGCGGGCTTTTGACGCCAAATTGTAAGAACTTCCATTTTTTTTTTAACCAAACCTATCGAGTTGGGTATTAAAATAAAGAGAATCAAAAGGAGATTACATATATTCAAAAGAGATTATACATAATTGTATGGTTCCAAATTGTAAGTAGTTCTATTTTTTTTTTTAACCAAACCTATCGAGTAGAGCCTCAAAATAAAGGGAATCAAATGGAGATTACAAATATATACATATGTTATGTATTTAAATTTAATCAAGTATAATAATATTACAATAATTTTACGGTCTTTTTAGTGCGGTGCTCTCTGTTAATATTTTGCAGTCGGGTTATTAAATTTTTTTAATTATATTTACTTGTTGAAAGATGTTGTTTTCACAAAACCTATTTCAAGCACTAAGCTTGAAATAGGTTTTGTAAAAACAAACAGAGTATCACGGCTTTTTTCCAAAGAGGTAGGTAAAAGGTGTATCTCTCCCATATTTCGACAGCTATGTTTTTCTCATTCTACTCATTATCATCATCATTTCAACCCATAAACGACCCACTGCTGGGCACAAGTCTCTTCCAAAGAATGTGGAAGGAATTTAGCCTACTATACCACGCTGGCCAAACGGGTTGATATAGGGTTGGTTTTAAATTTTCCTTTAATCGCAGTGTTTTTGTCTGCATAAGATTACTCCCTTAGTCGTCTCTTACTACATCCACGGGTTGAAATGGGGTAGTGACTATATATTCTTAATCCATCACTACACGGATTATAGAACTACTTACTTATATATAAACTATAAGTATTAGGGGAACTAGTATGGTGTAAAATAACTAAAAAGATATTCGTGTTTTCATGCCCCTCGGCTGAATGGGTCTTGTTTGCAAAGACAGTTTTTCGCTGTGAGGGAATAAATCTAACGAATATTAAGGCACCTCTAGACCTGTTTTCTATTTCTATACATATAATATGACGTATGTTACTACACGGATATTCATAATTCTATTATGGGATTAAACAGTGCCATTTAATCGATTTTTACAGACTCCGAGCTGATATTTTAAGACAGAAAACTCGAATAACGTTTTTTCTGACCCTCAGTTTATTTAACTACAGTCGTAGAAATCTTCAATTAACAGAATTATTTTTTCCCACAAAATGTTTTTAAATGTAGCAACCCAAATAATAAACGCTTCCGTCAACAAAGAATTTACTGAATATGAAAGCGAAAAAAATTATAAATACTCGTCGTGGTATAAAAAAAAAACTCGTTCCATTTTTAAAAGAAAATTGTCATCAAAACCTCATCTCTACTGAGACGTTTTAGAAGTATTTCCTTCAAAGCTTGTTTAAATTGTTCACTTTTTATCAGAATCTAGCTGTTGCGTAAGGCTTTGCTACCATAATATAATAATAATAAAAATAATATTCTACCACATTCACACATTGCCATCTAGTCCCAAATTAAGCAATTACTACTTACATAATTTTTTTTTGTGAATACATACATATTATTGATTAAAAAACCATGGATCTTTGTTTGGCTCAGCTTCTATTATTTATAGTGTGATGTTATATAGCCTTCTTTGATAAGAGCGAGCGGTCCTGTGCCGCCTTCAACTGCCGCCCGAAGATGTAACAGTATTATGCCGCAGCGCTGATTTTCTTTAGAATATAACTTGACATAGTCATCATCATTTCAACCCATAAACGTCCCACTGTTGGGCACATGTTTCTCCAAAGAATGTGAAAGGAATTAAAATTTAGTCTATATTCCACGCTGGCAAGATGGGTTAAATATAGGGTTTGATTCGAATTTTCCTTTTGCAATCAATCAATCAAACTTTTTTTGTGAACACATGTATACAAGATGTTATTATTTTAAATTATTTTACAATTTCTCTTTGTTCTGCCGGTTATCGACGTACAAATACATATATCGCTTTAAAAAAAAACAATTACAAGATAACATTAAAATTAAATGATAATTATTAATAATAAAATAAATTAGATTGTAACTTTCTTGCAGTGTTCTTGGCTGTCTAAGGTTATTCCCTTAGTCGCCTCTTACGACACATTGGTCAACATGGGTTGAGATGGGGTAGTGACATTATTTATTCTTAATCAGTCACTACACGGGTATATAACATAGTATTAGATTAAAAAGTTTGAACCACTGCACTATGGACGCAGTTTAATCAAATTTGCATTTCTTGAAAAACCTCGTGGCAAAGTTAAAAGATCAGACACAACTTTACTTCACAAATTGCACAAAGTGTTCAAATGAAATGGCTCGTTCTTTGTGCAACACAACCTTTGAGATCGTTCCATTTCAGAACGTCACTAAATTACATTCCTACGTTTAAAATAACTTCGATGTAAAAGATCTTGCATAAGTTTACTGAAAACTTTAATAGTAATATAATAATAATATTCTACCACATTCACACAGCGCCATCTAGTCCCAACACAAGCAAATTTAATTGCTGACTTGGTAAACAACTGATATACTTTTTGTTGTAAATACATACATATTCTAGATAAATTACACCCAGACACAGAACAAACCTTTATGCTCATCACACAAAGATTTGTTCTGGGTGGGGATAGAACCCACGACCTCCGGCTTAGCAGTCAGTGTCACTAACCACTAAACCAACAGGCCAGTCATACCTTTAAAATTGGTAATACTTTAAAATTGTATTAAAGGTTTATTCTATAAAAAAACAAGAAAAGAAAACGGCGGGGCCTCACCGTATTTTCATATGAGATGATAGTGTCACTGATTCGTAGGCCTCAGAATAAAACGATGGCCGCCATTAACATCACTGTGGCGTGTTGTGGGTTCGATTCTCAAACGAGACAAATATCATATTGAGATAGGTATATTTACTTTGGAATTGTAGATTGTGTAGGTCCAAAACACTCTCACTCTCAGGTCTCAAAAACACAACCGCTGATGTCGTGTCCATGCCCGAGCTCACTCCACGAAGCGAAATATTGGCATTGAGTGTGGGTCCCCGAAGAACGCAGCAGCAAAAATACATTTCCCCTCTTTATAATAGAATTCCAAACTTGAGAACATGTTTTGGTATATAATGTTCGGGATATTTACCATGCGATGGTGGCTGAATGGATAAGAGACCGGCGCGGCGTGCAAATCACGCGGTCCGAGTTCGATCCCGACCGGCAGTACCAATGTGAATTTCACTTTGTGGAATTTATATGTACTAGTCAAGTGACTTACCATTTGCTAACGGTGAAGGAAAACATCGTGAGGAAACCCACATACCCTAGAACAAATTCTATGAGTATGTCTGATCCACCAACCCGCACTAGGCCAGCGTGAGTGGATTATGGCCTAAACCCTCTCAGCTCTCTAGTTAGAGGAGAGGAGACCCGAGCCCCGAGCAGTGGGACTGAATGGGTTGCTGATGATATTTACCATGTCTTTTATTTTCCGAGTTTCCGATATTTCGAAGTATTTACGAGTATATTATGAATTTTACAAGCAATTAGTTTGCTCGTAAAATTCATAATACAATAATATAGTAAAAGGACCATGAAAACTTTAAGGACTATGTTTTTGGTAACCTGAAGGTTTTTTTTTTGCTGTTCATACGCTGTCATTAGCTATATCATGTATGGTATAGGTGACATAGGTGTATATAATTATTAATGTAAAATTTAACAGAATTTATAAACGTGATTTTCATCCACTTTAAAATGTCTAATAATAACTGATTAGTGAACTGAAGCGATGGTGGTACCCATTGGTGGTGGACTGGCATGCAATTCATGCAGTCCGATTTCGATTCCGACTGGCCAGTACCAATTTTGATTTCATTATGTAGGTACGAGCGATTTACCATCTGCTAACGTTGAAGGAAAACATCGTGAGGAAACTGACATACCTTAGAAGAAATGTTTAGTGTATGTCTGATCTACCAACCCGCATTAAGTCAACGTGAGTGGATTATGGCGTAAACCCTCTCAGCTGTCTAGACCCGAGCCTAGCAGTGAGTTGCTGATGATGATGAAATAAAAACTAAAATAATATCTTTTTTTATACCACGACGGTGACAAACAGACTTATGACCCGCCTGATGGTAAGCGGTTACCGTAGCCAATGGCCGCTTGCAACACGAGCGTGTTGGCCCTTAGAAAGGTACTATAGATAAAAATAAAATGACCATATATATAAGGATATTCTCGTTTAATTCCTAGAACTCATGAGGTAAACAATTCTAAACTATATCATACCAATTTCAAACAAACGGCTCGTATTCGGACACTACTTACACTGTGTAAATAATTACTAGACAAAATTTCGTACCACACAAACCAAAATTCATAAAACACTCCATCCGGTAATACTTGCAAACAAATACTGTATTTTTCGGGACAAATTTGTTTAAATTATTTAACCAAATACTAAAATTAAAGCTACGTATTCTAAATTACATAAATACGTGATTAAATTATATTTTTTTTATAAAAAAATGTTGGGAAAGAAAACTTAAAGAAGTGAAAATAAAAACAGATATAAAATTAGATAACAAACAAGTTATTTAACAAAATAATAGTGTTATTGCCAATTATTTAATAAAAGGAGCCAATTATTGTAATATTATTACTATATTACTATATTTGTGTCAGATGTTCAGACCAAAACGTTTTGATACTTATAGCAATGTGACTATCGTATATGGCACGGCCTATTCAGACAGGTAAAGAAAAAAATGTTTGAATTATTTATAAAATATACCTAAAAAGTGTTTATTCACGATACTAATGTTCGTGCGTCAAAAGCCAAAAAACGAGAATAATTATTTTTAATCAAATTAGATAATATATTTTTATTGAACTTCCTTTTTATTGTCAAACATCTTTATTCATATTATATTAGGTACTCTTATTTTTTTACAAATTTTGACATGATAATTTGGGTTAAACTAATGAAAATTATTGATATTATTTGAAAACTACTGAAAATAAAGTAGAATATAAATTAAAATAAAGTTTATGCATAGAAAATGACGTAATAGGAACAAGTGAAAAAGCTTACGCTACAAATACTGATACATGCTAGGAATAGGGATAAAAATAAAACTGTTTTGGTCACAAGATGGCTGCCACCAACCATTTTCTAAAACTAAATGGCTCAAACGTTTGCCAGGAATCAATAAACAGGAATGCAAAGGTAAGTTTTTGAAAGGACAAAAATATATAATACTGCAATACTGTAATTATGTGTTAACAATTAAAATTATTACTTAATAATGAAATTTATGGCATTTTATGGCTACCTCATGAATCGGAAACATTAGCTTGGATCACTTCTGTACACTAATGTCCTATTTTTTATACATTAATAATTTTATACCAATATTTTTGTAACAATTTCATTTTTACTAACATATCGTTTTAATATATAATCTAATCTTATTTACAAATCGTATTTTGTTATAGAATTGACCTTTTTTTTTTATTAAATATTTGTTTTTTTTCTAAATATATTTTTTTGATTGTAAAACTAATTTTTGAGATAATTTCTGATAGTGTTGCTGTTACATTAGGTATAAGGTGGTTCGTTTGAGACATTGAGTATTTGGTTTCTATCAGAAGTTATCACAAAATAGATATTGTCATGACTTTAACCCTTCAGGCACAAAGTGGTGTTCTTAACCCAAATTTTATTGCCTTATATTTTTTTTTATAATTTCACGAAGTTCTACATTAATAATACTATTCGTAAAAATGTCTTTTTCATGGGGAAGTAATAAATATAAATATTTTATATACTAACAACTAAGATTGGTCAGGATTTAGGAAATACACACATTTTAAATATAAATTCGGTTTGTTTTACAAACGACATTTGTATACACGGTTGCGATCAAAATTAAAAAATATAGCCAATTTTTTATATTACAAAAATTGGCTACAATACAAAAATTGGCTGGTACAAAATGCGTTCGTAATACAAAGCTTTCATGCATGCAGTTGCATCTACAGGTTATTCACATATTTGTTCATACATTTTTAGGAAAATACTTTAAGCATATCACGATACGCTATCATAAATCGCTCAATAAAATCAACAATTAATAACTACATTTTGTGTTTGGCACAAACATTGTTTGCCACGTAAGTTTCTATCCGGTTTGTGACTAAGGCACAAGATTACATGGGACACTATACTGATAGCCTGTGGTACTAATAATTCTCGCACGCCTTATAATTTCGCTGTGCTAGTAACACGCACATTATATGTCTTAACTATCAACCCTTTCTTTGACACTATTGTGACACTCCTAGGCACTTAAAATTGGCTTAGGGTCCGAGTCAAAATTCACAATTTATTTCACAATTTTATAGTCAAATCACTTTTATAGTCTCACTTAAATAAAACTTTATTTTATTGTCAGGTCAATTGGTACCGCTGGTGGAGGGTCCAAGGTTCGCTTCCTGGTGTTTGTACTTGTGTGACGTCATCTGGGAAAGGCCAAGGACGGCGAAACCGCAGGATAAGCAGTGGTAGTGGGTTTGTTTCTTGCTGTGAATGCATTGAGGTTCGTAACCACAGCCTGTAAAGAAAAAATAAGGATGTAGAATTGTAGATAATAGCTCATTTTTATAACAGCGCCGTAAAATATAGTAATAATAATATATAGTAAAATATATATTATATGTATATATATTTTCATACATAAATTTTTTACCACATTCACACAGCGCCATCTAGTCCCACATTACACAATTATATTTGCTTGTATTATAGGTACTAAACAACTGATAAACACTATAATACTTAAATCCTTTTTTTTTGTAAATACATACATATTATAAATAAAATTACACCCAGACACAGAATAAACAATCATGCTCATCACAAAAAGATCTGTTCTGGTTGGGAATCGAACCCACGACCTCCGGCTCTAGCAGTCAGGGTCATTAACCACTAGGCCAACAGGTCAGTAATTTGTTTCCCTTTTCTGAGAATCTGAAACAAAAAATGTCCTTACCTTTACTCGGTGGGAACTTCTCGAACCCAGCAGCCTGGATGGAGTCAAGCTTCTGATGCTGCCGACGATGGGCGACCACCTTGTTAGTGTCGGTGCACACGAAGTTACACTTCAGACAGTGGAAGTGAGATGCCTTGTTCTGACCTGTACCTGGGAACACCAGTTGAAAATTAGCAAGAAAAAAACATTGGTCAGACGTTTATATAGCCGTTTCTCCATTAATACATCATCATCATCATCATATCAGCCCAACGACGTCCTCTGCAGAACATAGGCCTCACCTAATTTACGCCACTGGGAACGGTCCTGTGCCGCCTGAAACCAACGGCCAGCCACAACCCCATTAATACAAATCAATACTAATATTATAAAGCTGATAATTATTTTTTCGATTCACCTCGCTAACCTCAGTTACTACTGGTTCAAGTTGAATAATACTTTTAGTGTTGGATAGCCCATTTATCGAAGAAGGGTATAAAGTATATTACATCACGTTACGACGTAAATGAGCTGAGTTGTTGCCAAACTAAATCCACGGAAGGTAAGTCCCGAGTTTCCGATAGTTAATTATTATAATCGTGGGTGACTTTAGAAGACATCGTCCTAAGTGACATAATCATATATAATAATATAATAATAATATTCTACCAAATTCACACAGCGCCATTTAGTCCCAAATAAAGCAATTATATTTTGCTTGTGTTATGGATACTAAACAACTGATATTATATACTACTTTTTTTTTTTGTATATACATATACATTATAGATAAATTACACCCAGACACAGAACAAACCTTTATGCTCATCACACAAAGATTTGTCCTGGGTGGGATGGATCGAACCCACGACCTTCGGTTTAGCAGTCAGGGTCACTAACCACTAGACCAACAGGCCAGTCATATCATCTATATATCATCATCATTTCTTGCAGTCCACTGCTGGACATACGCCTCTCCTAATACGCGCCATAACACTCGGTCCTCCGCCTTCCGCATCCAGTCAGAGCCAGTGATGTGTGAAAGTAAGTAACAGCAAAAAAACGTTCCTATCTCACTTACATTACGTATTTAAAACATTGATAAAAAGAGTTCCAAAACGTAACCTTGAAGAACCCCATACCGTTGTATGGACTTCTAACGTGTAAATAACTTTTAAAGAGCCGACAAAATAGCTTACGGTACCTGCCTACCATGACGGGCTCAAGCTAGTTTGTCACCACCGTCGTGTAAAAACACAAATACTATATAGTCCTTTAAAAATCCTACTATAGAATAGAAGAAGTTTATTGATTTCAGTCTTACAGTATTCATTTCTTATATCTATTACAAAAGTTTGTAATATGAAAAAAAAAAAAAAAAAAACTATAATACCGAAAGCAAAGGATTTAAGCGTCAGCTTATGCTTGGGCCCCATAAGAAGTTACCGAACCAAAACCGCTGGTTTTCTGCCAAAACTAGGGGTTTGGCTGAAAACCAGCGTTTGGTAAGTAGGTAGTAGAAAGTCCAGGGACTTTTGTTTACAATAATATGGTACATAAAATAAGCAAGACGTGATTACAATAACATATTCATACAAGTAAAGTGTGGAGTGTGATCATACATTTTAAACATATCAAAAGCACACTTACCAAATGTAGAAGCATGAGGGCATTCAGCTCGTTTGCAGAAGACGTTGGCGCGGTACTGTTGGAAGTCACCACCCATAAGTGTATCCAATCTGACGACACATAAACACCAATATTAATAATGAGAATATAGACAACTAATAAATAACGCTAGATACACTTCTCTCTCTGTCTCTCTCTCTCTCTCTACTAAATACATCCATGTAGTGACGGATTAAGAATACATTATATTGACTGGCCTGTTGGTCTAGTGGTTAGTGACCTGCTAAGCCGGAGGTCGTGGGTTCGATCCCTACCCAGGACAAATCTTTGTGGGATAGCATGATTGTTTGTTCTGTGTCTATATGTAATTTATCTATAATAATATATGTATGTATTTACAAAAAAAACGTATTTAAGTACTATATCAGTTGTTTAGTACCCATAACACAAGCAAATATAATTGTTTAATTTGGGACTAGATGGCGCTGTGTGAATGTGGTGAAATATTATATTATAATATCACTACCCCATCTCAACTCTTGGGTGTCGTAAAAGGCGACTAAAAGCGTAAACCTTATGCAGACAAGAGTAATGCGAGAAAAGGAAAATTCGAAACAAACCCTATACCAACCCGTCTGGCCAGCGTGGTATAGTAGGCTACATTACCTGAAACCCGTGCCCAGCAGTGGGGCGTTTATGGGTTGTAATTGAAGGTTTACAAGGCAAAGTCCAGTTTCTCAAACTAAAGAAAATAAGTAATTTTCATATTATAATTTAAGTGTAAATAGTTTATATTCACCTTTCATGTCTCGCCGTGTGTTGGACAAATCTTGTCTTGTCACAGAAGGAGTAGCCACAGTCTTTTCTGGTGCAATGGAAGTGGGTCTGATGTTCCCTGAAAAAATAACATAAAATTTTAGATGTACATAAAATAATTACTTACTTCATCTACGAGTATGTAGACTACTGTAGGTTAGAAATCTCAACAGTCCTTAAGATATTGTTTCTACACATCGGCAGATGCGTCTGCGGATGTCGACAAATAAATAAGCAAATTAATCATCAGATCACATGTCTGTTGATCGTTCCACCTCATTATCCATTTCTTAAATGACATCCGCGGAAGCATCTGCAGATGTGTAAAGCAAGCGAAAAAATAAACTGCACAAACTAACCTGTATCCACAATGTTGATAAGCACAGTCTTCATTGAATCTGAATCGAAGGTACCCTTCAGGAATAGGTTCGTCTTTCATGACACGCATGTGAGGCCCTCTGGTGGTGTGCGTGCGTCTGCTGACAATACATATACAATTTTAGAAGATGCATGTTTTTAGAAGGTAATTTATGTAAAACAAATTAAAATCTAAAGAATTATTATTCTTATATAAAAAAGTTAAAATGAATAAAAATCTATACCATTGTATAGATTTTATTCTAATGATTTATATTAATGATAAATTAATTGTTAAAAAATTATAATTATTACAACTCACGTCTTGGCAATCATTTCAGCTTCTTTGTCCAGACCTGGTGGTAGACCATGGCCTTGGAGTAGACTCTGTTCTAGTAGAAGTTCCGGTGGGTACAGCATAGTTGGATACAGCGGGAATGGGGACCCTCTATAAAATTAAATGATGATTTTAAAACTGATAATGACGAAAATGTTTCTTTGTTAATATTTCCCGGCAACATAATATTACAATAATTCGAAAATAGCAGAGAAAAATTGGATTTGATTGTTAAATATTTTTGTTTGCCTGTCCCCACTATATGGACCGATGTTCTAAATAAGGTAACGGCTCTCTTTGCTTTGGGAGGTATTTGTTTGGTACTTCAACAAGCTGATGATGACTAAATTATACTAATACTTACCCTTGCGAGAACAAAGCAACCTGCGCCAGCCCTGGCAGACCAGCTAGGGAAGCTGTGTATTGTTGTTGCATCTTCAACTGCTCCTGAAGACTGCCCTTCCTTCCACCAGCTAGGTACTGCTGCAGCAGCAGGCTTTGTACTGCTTGCACCTATGTAACAAAATATATTTTTAACATAAATGTAACATAAAAAGGTGTACACTTTCATAAGGTTGTTCATATCTAAAAAAAATGCAGTAACAAGATACTTAAGAATGTTTTCTTCGTCACGCCGTTATCTATCAGAACTTGAGAAGTAACGGTTGATGCCGGTAGAAGTAGGACTCATTAAAATACTACCAAGAAAATTATAGAAACAAATAGTTAATTATAAGTGTACCTGATCAGCAGGGTTTGGTGGTCTCTGGCTGGGTGAAGGTGCTTGACTGGTTGAAGATGAAGAAGCAGTTGAAGGCAGTATCGATATCTCAGGATATTCCCTTTCCAATGTCTCCTGTGCACAAGAACATGATCTTAGTTTATGGAACACAATGTCACTACCAGAAGTACTTATCTTCTGGTAGGATAACTCCAGATTTTTTATACACGTATAGCAAGGAAAATGCTTCACCTTCGTAGCAGCCAGCCCAACAGGTCCTGGATCCATAGCATTGCTGTGCTTCTTCACCATGTGGCTGAACAGCAACTTCAAGTCCACATAAGCTTGACTGCAGTGAGGACAGTGGTAATGTAAGTTCATTCCAGTAGCATTCTTATTCAGCGGACAGGTCTGATCATGGCACGACGGAGGAATCGTCGGTCCAGACATCTTGGGAGGCTCATAAACTTTCTTCTGCTCGAAGTCTATGCGAGGCTTCATGTCTTTTGATGGAGATGCATCATAAATGCTTCTGGGCGATGGTGATGATGTATTACTACGGAGATGTGATGACGGATAAAAGGTTCCCGTAGCTTTTACTACTGAAATAAAAATGAATTTATGATTAGTTAAACTCAAAACTACAATATCCTATTTATTGTGACATTCAATAATATTCAGATAATATTCAAAAAATAATCTTCTTTCAAGAAAAAATACTCACCAGACACATTATCTTGTTCTCTTTCAAATTCGCTCTTGATGGAGAAATTTGTTGGTGTATAAGACTCATTGGGCTCCTTCATAGAACTTACACTATCAACCGAAGCTCTTTCTTTCAAAGAATAATCTTTGGCTTCTTCAAATGGCTTTTCTTGTTCTTCACTCTTTATCACTGGGGTTCCGCGACCATGCTTATGAGTGGCCAAAGCAGAGTATTGAGTCAGGATTGCAGGACAATTGTTGCCTTGAGCACAATGGAAGTGAGATCTTAGTTGATTCTTGAAACAGCTTTTCCCACCACAATGGTCGAAGGATGTGAAGTAGTCAAAACCTTCTAACAGAGGACTTACACCATGAGCTTCTCTCATGTGACTCTCCATGATGATGTGGGTTTCTCCAGCAAAACTACAGTTGAAACAATGCAGATGGAGTCTTGTCATGCGTAACTGGCAACTGGGGTACGATGATGTACAGGTATCAGGGCTCGTGAATACTTCGAAGTGTTGGAATTTGATGCGCTGAAAACGAAATTATAAAATAAGATCTCTATCTATAATGTAATAATAATTTCTTCATTACGTGGCAGTGAATACTTACAGGAAACTCCTCGACAGTCGGTATGACAGGTGCTTGTATCACAGGTGGTAACTGGTTACTCTTGGGCAACTTAAAAGAAGTAAATATGGCCTGAGGTGTAACGTTATCAGTCCAAACTTCAACAACCCTGTTCTTCGGTGGGCGTCCCCGTTTTCTGCTGAACATTTCATCCAAAGAACTTGATGGGTTAACCTGTTGTGGGACTACACCATGGTTTGGACCAAGATTCAACTGGGCTTGAAGGTTAGGAGTCAATTGTGATGATAAGCTTGGCGCCATTTGGGCCAACTGTGCTAAATTAGGTGGGAGATTAGGCATATTTGGCACTTGACCAAGCTGAGCAGCCATATTTGGGTGTAGTTGAGCTGAGAGCTGAGGAGTGAAATTGGGTGCGAATCTCGATGCTAAATTCGGAGACATAGGGCTGAGGATCGCGTGTTGACGATGATGCTCAAGCCGTCTGAAGGGATGCTCTTCTGATGACAGAATGACTGCGCCGCAGTTTTCCTGTAAATTTAAAATAACTTATGTTGAAAACTGACAAAGTCATGTAACATTTGGGCTATCGGTCAATAGAACGTATATAACATAACGGACTATTGGAATTCCATACTTAAACCTACTAAACTCTTTCTTTTAATTGAAATCTGACGCATAAGCGTTCATACTGTATCGCAGACTATTCAAACGCTTCTTACAATACTCAAAAAAGTTAAAACCGGTTTTAATTCATTTACACCATCAAACTTCGTTGCATCGAAAGTCAATCACAAAAACTCTCATAATCATCATTTCAATCCATAAACGTCCTACTGCTGGGCACGGGTCTCCTTCGAAGAATGTGGAGGGAATTTGGCCTGCTATACCACGCTGGCCAGACGAGTTGGTATAGGTTGTGTTTCGAATTTTCCGTTTCTCGCAGTGCTCTTATTTGCATAAGGTTCGTAAGTCGCCTCTTACGACACCCACGGGTTGCAATGGGGTAGTGACATTCTGTGTTTTTAATCTGTCACTACACGAAACTCTCATAATATAATTGATGTTTACAATAATATAACTCACCCAAGTACAATGATAATGAGTGATATCCCTGATGTGTTGACAAGCGGAGTTCATGCAGGGATTGTTGCGGGTATACGTCACGAAGTATGCTTCTGTCACCTGGTTCTGCTGCTCATGTTCCATCACGTGCTTCACCATTGTCGTATGGCAACTGCGAATATGGAAAAAGAATTAGTAAGTATATTATTCTTTAAGTCGAGGCAAGAGTGTTCAATTTCGATAGGTATGAAACAAAAAACAGTACAAAGTCTTTTCTTCTTTTTTAGTCAAGGATTTTAAATATAGGTGTTAGAGTCTAATTTCGAATGACGATTAAATCTATAAAAGCATGATGTCACGCCTTTTAGTACAAGCAAAATCGTTATTGCATTCAAAATTCTAATTTGTTCTTTATGATTCTTTCCTTACCTATGAGCCATCTTGCACCCATCAGCCAAGCAATGGTAATGCTTGTTTAAAGCGCTACATTTGCTGCATTTGTCGTCTGCTTCCATTCCACCATTGAATGTTTCAATGTACTTTCTTGATGCTTCTTCAACTACCGCTGGGTTCTATGAAGGACATATTAAAAAGATAAATACAACGAAATCTATACTTCATAGGAAAGCGACGGAAATCTTACTATTAAAATTATAACTTCATTAAGTATCTTTTTATCGACTAAGCGAGTAACCTTGTGCAGACAAGAGCTCTGCGAGAAAATTAAATTGGAACAAACCCTATACCAACCCGTCTGGCCAGCGTGGTATAGTAGGCTTAATTCCCTCCACATTCTTTGGAGAAAATCCGTGCCGAGGGATTTTTATGGGTTAAAATGAAAAAATGAAGTTTAAAAAAAGCTTTTGTCGTTAGAAAGCTACATTATCATTGAGTAACATAGGCTATATATCACCACGCTAGGGCCAATAGGAGCTGAGCAGTGGCCAAATAAAGAACGACGGGAGCGAAGCCTATCTATATAGCCTATATACTCGTATATAGCTGCTTCTATCTTTTATAAAATATAATGTATGGCTTGCGACAGTAACTACTTACCACCAATGGCCGATTTCAATAATCTATCTATGGATTTGTGAAAATGTGTCAAAATTCTAACTTTAGTAGCCAAATAAAAAAAAAATCCATAGATAGATTATTGAAATCGGCCGCAAGTGAATAAAACGATAATCAACTTGGCCATACACTGCAGTGCAACGTATAAGCAAATATCCTTGTCATGAATGGCTCTATTACGTCTAATATACATAAGTGGCATAAAATCGTTCAATTAAATTCTCGTCGCGTCATTCTTGAGTAATTCATATTATAATAAGTTTATGTGTGACTAAGTGATGGGTTACTCACGAATGGGTACGGGTAGTCTGAGTCCATCATTGGATTAGACATGTCATCGTCTACATGAAGGTTCCCCCCTGGGGAGTACATGCTTAGGTCTGCGCCTTGCTGCATCAAGGCACTTTGGATCACGGATGTTGGAAGGCTGTTGACAGAAAAATATTATGATTACTCTCTAAATATCATATATTTTGGAAGATTTTACAAACTTACAATTAACGTACACAGAACAACATGATAGCACAAATATTTGTCCTAAATGGGGATCAAACCCGCAACATCGTGTTAATATTCGCATATGAATAACTGAAAAACAAGTTTGTTTTTTAGAATCCGACTTTAATATAACATAGCGAGTCGTGTTTAGAAGACTTCACCAACAAGAGTGAAGCTCTTAAATAAGAGAGAGAGCCGTAATCATTTTTAAATACAACTGCAGCGCTCACATAAATATCTACAGGACTTTTGCAATATAATGCAGTTTCAATAGCGAGTCAACTATCTAAACTCACTTGAAAAATCAGTGAGTGAGTTTACTTTTGCTGTAAGAACTTGCCTCTATAGGTTTTGATTAATTAAAAATTGGCAGAAATAGAGACAAACTTCCGACAGACTTATCTTTTAAATAATATTAATATTTTTTTTACTACATTCACACAGCGCCATCAAGTCCTAAATTAAGCAATTATATTTTCTTGTGTTATGGGTACTAAACAACTGATATACTACTTAAACATGTATTTTTTTTTGTAAATACATAGTTATCTAAAAAATATTTATATACATTTATATATTATAGATGAATTACACCCAGACACAGGACAAACGATCATGCTCAACACAGAAAGATTTTTCCTGGGTGGGAATCGAAACCACGACCTCCGGCTTAGCAGTAAGGGTCTCTAACCACTAGACCAACCGGCCAGTTGTTATAGTAAAAAAATACTATCTTAATATGAACTGCGAGCTCTAAAAAATTAAGTCAACGTCCTATATTTGGCCTAAACCTGCTTGCTTATTTAAGTACAAGCTTGTCAAGATTGCTTTATAAGCCACAATACAGGTCCGAATAGTAATGTTATACTAACATCAATTGATAATAATATAATCTATATGGATGATGTGTTAGTATGCTCGGCAGAGGTGACACATAGTATATATAATGCAAAATTCATATAACGCATTTGTCCAGTCAGGTGCCTGTGGTCAGTGCCTTTATAGGAAATGTTATAGAATAATAATTGTTAATTTAAGTAGAATAACATTTTCTTGCTAACTCTACCCCTTTTTTACCCGACTGCCAAAAAGGAGGGTAATGACTTTCACGCCTATGTATTATATAAAGAATAATATTTTTAGCTGAAGAGCCTGAAGAGCTTGTTTGTTTGAACGCTAGGATATCAGGAACTACAGGTACGATTTGAAAAATTCTTTTAGTGTTCGATAGCCCATTTATCGAGGAAGGCTATAGGCTATTTAACATCACGCTACGGCCAATAAGAGCTGAACGGTGGCCAAACAAAAGTGACGGGAGCGAAGCCCCGACTTCTAGTGTATGTATATGTACCTATGTATGTTTGGGCATCTTTGTTCCATTCTGACCTTCTGTAGCCTAAACGGCTTGGCTGATTTTAAAGTGTGAAGTGTCATTAGATTTTATTTTTCCTCCGAGTGTCATAGGCTATGTGACGTCAACAAAAAACCAATATGGCGGACGTAAACTGTCAAAATAGACGATTTTTAGTGCTATCGGAATATGGGTATCAGATGAAAGCTAATTGATAGCCTAATTCAATTATATATGCACTAACTATTGCCCGCGGCTCCACTTGCCTCTTGTAACCTAAATAGCTTGACCGATTTTGAAGTGCAAGGTGCTGTTATATTCATATTCATCACCGAATCTCTATATCTAAGCCTATAGACCTTTTACCAGTGTATTCATCAAATTCATTGCTTTAAATTGACTGTCGAAGGCTAATTTAGGCAGTCGGGTTTTTCGGTTTTTAAAATAATACTTTTTGTTTGCAGCAATTCAAAAACACAGACAAAACAAACACAGTCATCAGACATCTTCTCTTCTATATTCGAATTCCGAAAAATAACTTGGTACCACATTGTCAACCAAAACATAAATTACAATTAGATGTTATGGTTCTCAATACTAATTTTATACTCAATATTAAACGCCTTTTGTCTGCTTTCTCTTCTATAATTATTTATGTAAATGATGTGTGTAATTATTTATGTAAGTGACTTGCTTATAAAGTTTATTTATTGTCCCTAATAAAAAAATATGCTTCCAAACAGTGAATGCCTGTTTTACTTTGATCTGTAAATTTCCATTGTGCATAATGATATTACGTATTATGTATTCTACTGAAGTCGCAAACGTAGTACTGAATGTGTGGCCGGATGGTGACAAACTTTAAGTTTGTTTAAAGTGAATTACTCGAAGCCGATATAGACAAAATTAAATCGATAGACACAGATTGGATTGTAACAATCTCTTGTTTCAACTTCAACCAACATCTTAATGCAGGGGCTATAGGGGCTGCAGGTGGAGGCCCCCGGATATAAGGAGCCCCCAGACCCAATTGAAAAAATTGTGAATTTAAAAAAATCATACCTATGGTAAGTATATAAATTATTAAAATTTATTAAATTATATATTTTACTTTTTTTAATTCTATAATTTATACTTGGCCAGTTTCTTTTTAATGGCAGTTAATTGATAATTAAGACAGGGCCTCACAAACTCACGGTCCGCCCCTGTCTTCATGCATAAACATCTATTCCGAAAATTATATTTAGACCGTTATAATTTTTGTGATATATTTTGGACAGAAAATTCAACACCACTTGCCTCATATTTAGTCTCAATCTTTCGCGTTGCATGATATAATTATTTAATTAATTATTTGAGTTATAAAACGGGAGTTCATCTAATTTCCGCTACAGCGAGCGATTTTGTTCTGCCTGCAAGTGGTGCCTTATTAGGGGAGGCCTATGTCCAGTTGGAGCGATGGTGGCTGAATGGATAAGAGACCAGCGTGCTAAACACGCGGTCCGAGTTCGATTCCAATAGTACCAATGTGGATTTCACTTTGTGAAATTTATATGTACTAGTCATGTGACTTACCATCTGCTAACGGT
This sequence comes from Laspeyria flexula, assembly GCA_905147015.1. Classification (NCBI taxonomy): domain Eukaryota; kingdom Metazoa; phylum Arthropoda; class Insecta; order Lepidoptera; family Erebidae; genus Laspeyria; species Laspeyria flexula. Next base: position 3,869,107 of record LR989974.1, read on the forward strand.
GAAGAAAAACATCGTGAGGAAACCCACATACACTAGAAAAAATTCTAAGTGTATGTCTGATCTACCAACCCACATTAGGCAAGCGTTTGTGGATTATGGCCTAAACCTTCTCAGCTCTCTAGATAGAGGAGTGGGACATTATTGGGTTTAGGCCATAATCCACAAACGCTGGCCTAATGCGGGTTGGTGGATGAGACATACACTTAGAATTTGTGGACATCATTGGGATTATAATCATGCTAATGAAGTAAATGTTATATTATATAATTTAATACCTAATGAATGCAATAGAGATATTAAAATGATGATTTATTGAAAAACTTTCTTACCCAAAGCTCATCTCCTGTTCCTTCCTTTCATGCTTCCTCTTATGAGTGAAGATCTGGCTGCTGGAATGCAGCACGTAGTTACAATGGGGCCTGATGCAGTGGATGTGGTTGCAGGTCTTACTGAAGCGACAGTCTCGGTATGGACAGGCTTCGTTCTTCATATACTTCTTAAAACCATCCTTAGACAATGCTTCGTCCTTGATGTGGTAGGTTTTGTGTTTTTCTATGAAGATAAAGAGTTCATAATAAGTAAATTTACTGGCCTGTTGGTCTAGTGGTTAGTGACCCTGACTGCTAAGCCGGAGGCCGTGGGTTCGATCCCCACCCAGGACAAATCTTTGTGTGATGAGCATAATGGTTTTTTCTGTGTCTGGGTGTAATTTATCTATAATATGTATGTATTTACGAAAAAATATGTATATAAGTATTATATCAGTTGTTTAGTACCCATAACACATGCAAATATAATTGCTTAATTTGGTACTAGATGGCGCTGTGTGAATGTGGAAAAAAAATAATTAATACTTAGTTTGACAAAATGTTTGAGGATGTTATAGTACTTAAACCAAATTCTTAATAATTATTATGTAATCTTATAATTAAAATCTATTGTAACAGGATTTCGTGGCGTGGTCTGTATTTGCACATTTCTAAGTATTTTTTCATTTATTCAATTCAACCCATAAACGTCTCTTCTAAGCATGTTTCTGCTCCAAGGAATCTGGAGGGAATTTAGCCTACTATACTACGCTGGCCAGACGAGTTGGTATAAGGTTTGTTTCGAATTTTCCTTTTCTCTAAGTATCATCATCATATCAGCCTATTATTATTATTATTTATTTAGTTTTGGATATCATGGACCGCTGAGGTATTTGTCATATACTTTAAACACGAGAATGTAATGTAAATCGTTTCAGGCTTTCAATAAAGATTGAATTGTATTTAAAAATTGTATAGTTCAAAATTTAACTTACCCATATCAGCCTTATTTTTGAAGGTATAAGTGCATCCAGGTCTTCTGCAATGGAAGTGCGTGGTCCTCTGACCAGCGAACACACAATGTGGTGCGGCACAACTCTCCGTTGCTCTGAATCTCTGAAAGCCCTCCTGTAAGATAGCTGAGTCCTTTCTGTGGTAGTTCGCATGCATTTGCACATCAGATGTCGATATATATACCTAGAAGAAGATATAGAAGTTATCTTAGTAACGATAAAAATTGAATTAAAAAATTAAGAGTCAGGATTTCAAGTGTTTCTGACACTATTGTGACAATCAAGCTTACCAGTGGTAGTGGTTACCGTAGCCTATGGAAAACCAGAAGCATCACAAGTGTGAGCTATAGGTGTACTTACCGTAAGCCTTTCATAACGTTTCCTATGTAACCTTGATAAACAAATAAGTCTTGAGTTGCAAAGACAAAGTCATTTCATCTCTGTTATGTTATTAAGATCTGAATAGTTACATACATTTCTTCAGTGCTTCTGAAGCACTAAAGTTTTGCGGTTTTAGAGAATGATCTTACCTTATCACAGCCATCTTGTATGCAATGGTAGTGTGTTTGACTACGGTTGTGGGGACAGTCGGAGAAACGTTCTGAGCAGTCGTCGAGTGGAGAATATCGCATGAAGCCATGTGCTAGAGATTCATCACGTTTCTTGTGCCACTGAAAAAAATTTAACATTTTGAACATCCATTCATTGCCCTATCAATTATAGGTTACTTAATGTACAAATAGGTGGTAGGTATAATGTAGATTACAATTATGGACCCTGTCGGGCACATTATACCTAACGCGCTTATAATAGACAATATTTTATTAAAACTTAATTCCTAAAATAAAACAAATTTAATTAAAGGTCAAAAAGTTTAACAAAATATTTAACAAATTCTCATCTTCATTTTTAATTAAAAATCTATAAAACCTCGAAGTAAACATTACCTTGAAGTGCCTAATCATTTCTTCCTTCTTGCAAAAGACTCTAGCTGTGCAGTCCATGCAGTGGAAGTGCTCCCGGTAGCCAAGATCCTTGCAGTAGGAGGAACCGCATTCCAATGTCGAACTGTACCTGTTACAAAAGAAGATATTCAAACCAAAGAAGATATATAAACCTGACAGTATGTGTTGATTTAACATAGACTTTAAAACTGTATGTAATAAAGTACATAATGCCCCAATCTAGTTACAGTAATTAAAAATATTACAGACCCATTGAAGCGAAACAAAAAATTAAATATCACATCATCATGAAGGCTGATAAAATTTCTAATAAACGAAAAAGGAACGCGAAATAGAACCCATCGGAATCAACACAAAAAGTGACAGCTAAATTACATATATAATAATTTCAGAAGCCATAATACCTTTTAACATATCTGGAGTAGTCGACCGTAGTTTGCAAGGAATTCTTGCGTGCCTGGTCCAAGTGATTCAATGCCGACAACAGACCTGAACAAAAAAGCAAACACGTTGATACAAAACAAAAAACTATATTATGCTAATATATCGAAACAATCATAACTAACGATACATTCATCCATTCCTTTTCCGTCAAACTTATTCTTTTGTTTGGAACAGCCAAATCACCTCCATGCATCATATTCAACCAAACAATGTACTGTTTTCATCATAATTTAAAACTAGCGAGTCTTTTACTCGTGTTTCGTCCGCGTTTGCGTTACAAAGCTGATAGCTGGAAGTTTTTAGTTCAAAAACAACTTAAACGTCTAGCGGGTTGTGTAAGCGGCCCCTCCCCATATCAAGTTTTGGAGTATCAAATAAATTATTATGGTAATTAATCAATGTTTTCTCCTAGTCACTGCGGAGCGGCCCATTGTGACTGATCGTTGACTCTTCGTCTATGTACACTGCTGCACGAAACTGTTTTTGTGTTACAATTCGTTTTTTTACAACACGAAAGATCTTATCTTTTAAATAGAAATGAATGTGTGGACGAAGAATCGAATGCTTAACACGTTGATAAATTTAGTTTGTAAATTTAAGCGTTTCTTATTGATGTTTCGGTTTAAATTTAGTTAACAGGTTTGTTGTTGAAGAAGTAATTTTCAGGTGCTTTGGCGAATATAATTGATTATTCTATTTTTAGTAGAGCTTTCACCAACCTAATACATGTTTGTATATAGAAGTTTGTTATTCGAAATTGGGACGAGTATGTTTATCATAATTTTAACCCATAAACGTCCCACTGCTGGGAACGGGTCTCCTCCAAAGAATGTGGAGGGAATTGAGCCTATGTATCAAAATTTTCTTTTCTTGCAGTGCTCTTGTCTGCATAACTCCCTTAGTCGGTTTTTACGACACCCACGGGTTGAGATTGGGTAGTGAAATTATGTATTCTTAATCCGTCACTACGCGAACAAGTATGTTTTATAGTAGGACTGTTTTATTATAAATAAAACACTTGTGAGCGCATCATTACATTGCTCATGTGTATTGTATTGAAAACTCGCGTGTAAAGTTTTAAAGAGAATTAAACTTGAGACATTACGGTGTCGAAATACTCGTAGCTTTTTTTACAAAATCGTTTTTGAAAGACGAATTAATACCTATACTTATGTAGATTAGAGTAGAGAACACAATGGCTAACATGCGGATAGATAATTTGGTATGTTACATAAGTCGTGCATGAATCGTGATTGTAACAACGACTTAGTGAGAGCAGGTTATTATTAATGAATGAGGGATCACTTGCTTACATAGGGTTGCCAACATTTAGAAAGTTTTCAAAAGACAGTCTCAATTACAAAAAACAAATGACACCTATTCTCAGTATAAAATTAGTGGACTTAATAATTTAATAATGTTTAATGGCGTTTCAATAATAGATTCAAAATTACTGACTGAAATCGCACAGATATTTGAGAGTCTGAATTTTGTAATCACAGCCCTAATTGAATTAGATGTTACAAAGTTAATAGCTCACGACTCGTTGGTGATAGTGCGAATACAGAAAAACAATTGTAAATCGATAGTACATCGTGTTTATTGCCTCTAATTTATTGAGATTAAAGATAAGATCAGGGTCAAAAAGATAGTTAACGGAAAGGAAAGAATTATAACGCGGATGTGCAACTAGTCAAAAACACGAATAAGTAATAAAAAATCAGGCCAAAATTCCATATAAATGAATCAATGAACATGGAGTTGCTATATTTTATACAAAAAGCTTTCCAATATAAAATATAGTGTGAAAAAATACTTAACAAGTTTAAACAACTAAGATTAAATTAAATATCAAGTGAGACATAAACTCGATCGAACTTGATAAAAAACGAACGCCGTTCAACATGAGTTTTATGCAAATTCATCTCCTTCACTAAAATCTGTTCTTAAATTTAAATGTTATTTAGGAGATGAGAATAAACAAGAAACATAAACTGTTGACAATAAACCAACTTCCTCCAAACCTAATTACAATGCACATACAAATTAAAATTTCAATGAATTATAACAAATGTACGTGGCGCTTCGATTTAAAATTTCGACTCGATGGAAACAAAGGGACAATGGAGTACACAGAATCAGATAAGTACCAACATAATAAACATCCAGAATATGGTGGTAAGTTTTTTAGGAAATTTCGTAAGATATTGTGCCGGCTCATTCAGCCGAAACAATGGCTCCTCATAATATTATAATGGGTTTTTGAACTCGCTCAACGGAACCACGAGTGATCGAAAGTTCTTAGTATTGGGATTTATGGATCGAAGGAAATTGGGTGGGGACTTCCTTTAGTATTTGATTGCTGGTGACAGACAGATCAATGTTGATATAGTGTTCATTGTAGTAGACGAGCCCTTTCTAACTTAAATGTAGTTAAGTAAAGTTTAAATTGAGGATGTGTTTCTATCTTCACTTACGAACACTTCTTTCACGACAGCAATGTGTTTTTTTGCTCAAATATTACGAAGGCTGTAAATTAATCCTACTTTTTATAAGAATACCATACAAGTGAAGGTGTGGATCGGTACTAACGTAATTAATCTTGAAATTAACAAAATATTGCGATATTAATCAAGCTAATTGCTTACAAAGTCCGTTATAAATTATATTTCCCAGATCAGGATATAAAATAAACAGACAAATGTGTAATGACTTTACCGATCAACTCCAGAAATAATCATGAGCCGAGCAAAAAACATCAAGCAACAAATGAATCGCAAAAAATAAGCAACGAAATCGATGTAATTCACACGTTTCTAGAGTTCCGACGGATGAAATATATTGCAAGGTTTATCTTATAAAACTATAAAAGCAATTTACATTACTCATTTCAATGTTCAAGTACTTTGCATTACTCATTTTCTCTGTAACTTATTTTTATCAAGCACGTTTTGTTTATTTATTACCAGTTTGTGTACACTTATGTAGTTGATCCATTTAATTGAAAACTGCACCGTTTGCTTAACAGATTGGTGTTAGTTTTGTTGTGTGTAAAATTTCATCTACGTCTATTTCATCAACAATGTGAAACAAAACAAAATCATATTTTGTTTAGAAATTTAACGACAGTTCAACATACACAAAATCTATTAATTATTTCGTACATGTGTTTAAATCTTTACAACACGAAAACCAATTGAACGATTTTTTAAATTTCCTGAGACAGCTGTGACTGTCGTGTGACTGAGAATCCACATAATCCTTCACTGGCATTTAGTTAAGTGGAAAACGAATAAATGTCAGAACAGAGCATTCGTTTTTCGGTCACCATTTACAGTTCTATGACTAATTGAAATTAAAATGTCACTTAAGATTTAGATAAACGGATTTGTATGTACCGATTGAGAGCTGCTCTAGAATATAGTTTTTAAATACTTGGACTTAATGTGCCGGGAACACTCGTTTGTTAATACAAAGTAAGTACTTAAATTTGTGGTTAAATCTATCTGTGATCGATCGATTTGATTGCGGTTTAAATTTTGCCATATCACCGCATCTATTGCTACTTGTTTAAATATTGAGCAATATATATTACCTACTCCTATTTGAATACCGTAATCAATCTACATTGAATACAACTTTTTCTTTATACCAATCACCAATCATTTTACAAATTAAAAATCAATACTTTCCAAGCGTACTCGATACCTCATTAATTATTCCATTGTCTTCACATCGACAATCAGATCATCGTACAAGAGTTCAATAACTGCATCAATTTCTTGCATCAGTACCCGTCTTCCATCTAAATTGACATTTACTCTCTGCAAGTATGTCTAAAATGTAAATGCGGTTACTACACACACCAATTCACGTGTCTTTACAACCGTTTATCGTATGATTATTAAACGCCACGCAATTCTGAACTTTATGACGACTGTACAAGGAAAAACTAGATTTCACTAACAGCAAATTCGATGCATCTTTGGGAATACATATCCAGTTTAGTCTGATATGTAATGTTGATTACTTTATTAATGTTTTTATTGAAACGCGAGATCAGGTTAGGCTGGTCGACGCGGTCAATGTGATAGTACATTAAAGTGAGGCTGTATCGTATAGGAGGTAATGAGGCGGGGCTATGGGTGTACGTACGGACAAAGATCTGACTATTGACATACACGAGATCATCTATGTATAAGTATCTACTTAGAATTCTTAAGCTTATTAACAAGTTATGATGTTGAAGACTTGTTTTGTGACTTAAAATATTAACATCAACAAAAACACAAGTTGGAATATTATGGTCTTCATAAAGAATGTTATTGAATACAGGGCCATACATGGAAGTTCCCGCGTATCTAATTGAATAAAAATATGAATCTCACATCCCAATTTGTACAGAAACGAGATGAATCATTTCATTCCTTGTAGCGTTACATCAATTGATGACCAATTTAAGTTTACTGGTGGAATCATCGTCAATTCTGACACCGACCTTTATGTCCAGGAATTATGACTCTGAATTGTCTGTTAAGCGATTGGACGTGTGAATAACTAGTTTGTCACATCCTAAGTACTTTTTATTACAATATTTCGTTCCAAGATGTACAGATAAGGGGCCATCGTGTCTAGTTTTATTTTCCAAGGATCCATATTGTTGGTGCAACAATGTGAACGTTTTACGTTTTCCTGTACTGATCGAATATATTTTAAAGTCATTGAATTTAATCTAAACATCTCTTTGTTGCTATTTATTGTCACCCATTGTAAAAAGTATCTGCCTCGTGTTATATTAAGTGGGTACGGAAATATTCGGGGTTTCACAAGGTTAGATTTTGGGACCATTGTTTTAATTAGATTTCTCGTGTCAATCACAAAACGTAAGATAACGGTGAAATCTGTAAGTTGATCTACGAAGATGTGCTATAATTACATTGTATTGTACAGTGTTGTTAATTGTCCATATTAAGGTTTGTAATGATCATTAATTACTTGGCAATATGATTTCAGACGTTTACACGGGGCAGGCGGTCGTAAACTCAAGTCGGCGGATGAAAGAGCAAAGATAATTATGAACGTACGCATGCGTAGATCAAATCGGGATCCATCGATCGATAAGGGATCTAGATATGTTGCGCCGGAGATCACTTGTTCGTATTACGTCTGTTGAAGGCAATTTTATGTGCAATGTAACGGCGGATGACGTACGAGTTTTGTTAGAGTTTGATTTGTTTCTGTGTTGTTACTTATAGCTTATCTTTTATTAAATCTCTTTTGAATTGTGTGTGGTATAATAATGATGTTTTAAGATTTGATTCTTCCGGTATATTGTTTGTTGATTAGCCTATACCTCTACTGACGACGTGTGGGTGTGATAAATCTGCAATTCTACACTTTTACATTTAATTTTATTTTGACGTTATATTAAATGCCATACAGATCCTTTTTGCTTAATTTGATTGAGTATCAAGCATTTATCTAGAAACCTTATTAGGATTAGGTATTAACGTTTTTAATCAATTTAATCTAAACTACACCATATTGTCAATGTCTATGGGAAAATATTCGCCATTAACACGGCATACGCCTTCGCTATAGATCTTCGTCTTTGTTCGGCCATCTCCGTCGTCTGCGCACGCGCTGATTGGAGTAAATGATTCCGCATGATCTTGTTTAGTTTTTGCTCTGTTTACCCTGCCTCACTTGATGGTACGTTTTATTTTGCGTTTTGTTATCTGTACTCGGCTAGTCAATTAGAGCTAAGTTTTTGTTTCAAGCTGTGTGACATAGATTTTTTTTAATTACTGCCAGCTTTATATGGCATAAGTAATTTATATTGCTATTTGATTTATTAACTGTACTGGTAGCATTTAAAATGTATTAATAAATTTAAATTTCAAATACAAATCTATCATTAAACTTAATTTTTTATGTGGCTTTCCGGATATTTTACCTTATGTCAATTAACATAGAATGAAAATTTCTGTGTATGTTTTATATCTCATTTTTTATATGCAGCTAATTAATCGATGAATATTGTTCGTGTATATAAGTACGGATATAAAAAGCCTTCGTATACCTAGAACACGTTCATTTTTCTCGCTCAACGAGTGGATAAAACACAATGGGCGTGGTTTTAATACAAAATGGGTAATTGGCTAGTAAACAGTGTCTATTTGTGGCTATAAATGTCACAAGCTGACTTAGTGCAATTTAAAAACATAAGCGTAGGATATTGAATCACAAAAAGTTCTTTATTAGATTCTTAGAAAGAGTAAATTTTATATTGAGTTCGGGGTTTTTCAGAAGATTGGCTTTTGTATCAAATCTCATATTATAATATAATATAATATTTCACCACATATACACAGCGCCATCTAGTCCCAAATTAAGCAATTATTTTTGCTTGTGTTATGGGTATTAAACAACTGATATAGGTACTACTTTTTTTTTTGTAAATACGTACATATTATAGATAATTTACATCCGGACACAGAACAAGCCTTCATGCTCATCACACAAAGATTTGTCCTGGGTGGGGATCGAACCCACGACCTCCAGCTTAGCAGTCAGGGTCACTAACCACTAGACCAACAGGCCAGTCAAATTATAAATACATCATATACTAGAATAATATTACATTACTCTTTAATGATTATTTTATTCCACCGCTACGCCGCGCCGTGCCGTTTGAAGCCCCAAAATCGATAAATTAAAATATATATTATTAAACCATAATGCAGAACTTTTTGGTTGTCTATATAAGGCAAACATAGCAAAGGTTAGTAAAATAGATGTCGAATTGTACCCCTTCTTGTTAAAAATAAAAACTATTAACTTTTAAGCAATTATTAACAACAAATTCTCGATAAATAAGTTTCAAAAGACAGTAGTGACTACTGTGCAAGGTGGGCTACCTAGGTACATAAGCGGACACTAATTGAAAAGAAAAAATAAATGAATTGAACATAAAGGGGCACACAATGATGGATAGACCAGTGTCGGCCATCGACGTTTCAAATCGATTATGTGGATTAATGCCGCGATAATCGGACCGTTTTTGCTCGAAGATACGATTCTTTTTGTTTAAGAGCAGGTGATAGCGAGTCGTATATTCGTATCGTAGTTTATGGATATCATTATCGATTTTAAATATCAAGATAGAGATCAATTTTGAGATTTTTTGACTGTTTCATTTAAGAAAAATATTTTTAATTTTAATTTCTTCAATTCATTTTTATTCTTAATTCTTTGTACTCTTCCTTTGCACTGTTGACATTATATTTTCTTGTCTCTATTCCTTTAGGTTCAGTGGTTGAAAGTCTTTTGAGTTAAGCTCGCCTATTGTTTCATATTTGTTTATATAATTTTGTGTACATAAAAGATTATTCAATTTATGGGATTAATTAATTAATGGTCCGTGTAGTGAATAATTAAGAATACATAATATTACTACCACGTCTCAACCCGTGGGTGTCGTAAAAGGCGAATAAGTGATTAAACTTTATGCAGACAACAGCACTGCGAGAAAAGGAAGATTCGAAACAAACCCTATACCAACCCGTCTGGCCAGCAAGGTTATAGTAGGCTAAATTCCCTCCAAAATCATTGGAGGAGACCCGTTCCCAGCAGTGGGAATTTTATAGTTAACAATGTGGAGGAAATTTAGCCTACTATACCACGCTGCACTTTTGACTTTTCACAATTCCTTTAGTTTGATTTTTCAATATGATCCCAAATGTTTTCACGTCACGAAAGCCGTATTATAATACGAATATATACTGGCTAGACTGATTTGTTTTGAATTTTCCTTTTCTCGCAGTGCTCTTATCTGTATGGTATCTAAATGGGGTAGTGACAATGTATTCTCAATCCCTCACTACGCAACTCATGTGACAACCTTCAAAAAATCCTTGTTTTGGGCTTTACAGTGATAACACTATTATATATCTCGTAAATATTTGTTCAGACCTTATGGGATGTCACGATCACACTATAAATACATGTCTGAAGTATTAAACACTGTAAGTACGGCAATTAAACACTATTTTACATCATCATCTGTTCAGAATAGTAAAGTGACACGAAATAAGAAAACAACACACGTTGTGAATTGAGATTGTAAAATCTAAATACATTTCGCGTTGGAAATAATATATATACAGTCGAGTTCATTAATATTATTGGCACCATCATTAGATATTTTTGTTGAAAAGGGTGACTATAACTTATTGCATAATGTACAGCATATTTTATTGAACTATTCACATCAGCACATATTATATTTGATCCATAGGTTCTATAGTATTTATTGAGATATTCAACGCTCACAATATTTTGAATCCTTGGTGGTGCCAATATATTAATGAACTCGACTGTACAAGAAGATGTACCTATACTTATGGAAACTAGGGAAACCATAAGCCTTGTCTTGGAATCAGCATTTTAAGGCACTTGTAGCATTGTGGTACTGAGACATTAGTCGCAATCATCCCCACTTAAATCCTCTTAATTCTTTAACGTACACAAAAATTACATACAGATATATACAAAAAAGAAAATAAAATGTACATAGGCGAGCTTCACTCAAATATGAGTTTTCTGCAAGCAAACCCAGGAGTGCAGAGAAAAAACAAAATGTATATCATGGGAGAAAAAGTCCTCCTATTTTGGCAATCGGGTAAAAAGGAGATTTCATTATTTATCATATCAGCACAATAACGTCCACTGTTGAACATAGACCTCACCTAATTCCTAATTTCGCCTAAAAAGGAGTTTTAGTCTATAAAACTTTCAAACGTTTTGAAAAAGCGGGGAATACTTCAATAAGAAAACTAATCTATAAAATAACCCAAGAAGTTTATTAAACAACAACGTCCAAGACCGTCTATATTCAAAGGAATGACAGGAAAGTTTTACCTTTAAGATAAAATAGACAGTCTCGCCGTGGAGGTACCTATTCCCTTTTATAACATAAAAAGGACCAGTAAGGCGCGTCCGGGTCATATAATACATTATAATTTTATACAAAGATACAAAATGCGAGGCATAAATGAATATGCAAAAGTTGTGCGAGTGTTGTACGATTGAGTTATTGTAATCGCTGTTTAGTGTGCGTAAACGCAATACCCCTACACTATAACATCACTACATATGTGTGAGTAAATGTCTGTGTATAGGTATGCGCACACGCACCCAAAGAAATGCATATTTTATGACGTCTACTCACATTCTGAGCGGTGCCACAAAGAAATTATACGCGCATTAAATCCGTGGAGGTGTTATTTTTTTTTTGTTTTCTTTTTTTCGCATGACCTTTAAGGGTTTTAGATAGGTTTTTATTTAAGAACTTCGCGGGTTGTCTGTGTAAGTCGAATGATATATCGGGCGTTCTTTTTGTAAAATTTGAAACAGTATTTCAATTCATGTGAAGCAATTGCATACTGGAGGTTTACTCTGAATTTCGACATTCGACTTAATCGGTTTTGAAATCGTTTTCAAATGTTTGAAAGTGACAGCGATCATATCTAAATTTCCTTACATTTGACAGCAACATCAAAACCGACAAAGTTGAATGTCGAAAGTCAGAGTAAGCCACCTGTAGTCCCAGTTTCAACGCTTTTAAAATAAAAAATAATTTTCCTTCTCACTATTTAACATACCCGTATATAACAAGACTTACCTGAAAATTATTTAAAACCAAGTTTGATTAAATATAGATTTTATTTTTACCACGATACTGACTACTAAGCTTACTAGTATTTGAACGGTAAGCAGTTACCGTAGGACGTCTGCAATACCAGAAACATCACATGCGATATGCTTCAGCCAAAGACAGAACCACGACAATATCAACTCAATCAAAAAACACATGAACACATATATTTTTGAGCCGTTTGGGGACGAGACTTTAGGTACATGGGGTCCGAGTGCCAGGTCTTTGTTTAAAGACTGGCAAAAAGGCTTATCGACGCTTCACATGATCAGAGGACTGGTGTGTTTCTCGCTCAGAGAATTAGAATTGCCTTTCAACGTGGCAATGCCACCAGACTTTTGGGTAGGTTTCCGGTTGGTAGTGATGTTGACGAATATTATGATGCCTAAACTAGTTTTTCTGGGGTTTTTTTTATTGTTTAATTTTACGTTTACTTGATTTCTTTTTTTTTTTAATTAATTGAATATACAGTTTTAATACTTAAGTAGGTATTTTATGTATTTATTTTCATTATTATAGTTTTATCTGTGAAAATACACTATTAGCTTAAATTGCTTTATATGAATTTATCTACCTAAAAACACATGACGAAAATTAGTCAACATAAAATATTAAACCAAAGTCATAAAGACGACTCCATTCCTTTATTCCAAAGGATACAAGTCAGTTAATTACCGAAGGCTGTGATGCACATGTGCGGCTCAATGGATGCCCTGTCCTGTAGGCATAGTAACGGAAGGATTCGCTTCCTTTATGGCGATCAGATACTTAATATATATTCCTATATTTATTGACTATTATGTTTGGAAATGGGAGAATAAATTAGTGTATAAATATAATAATTATTAGCGGTTTTGAAGGATATAATATATGTAATAATAATATTCTACCACATTAACACAGCGCCATCTAGTCACAAATTAAGCAATTATATTTACTTGTGTTATGGGTACTAGCCTACTGATATACTACTTAAATATTTTTTTGTAAATACATACTTAATATAGATAAATTACACCCAGACACAACAAACCTTTATGCTCATCACACAAAGGTTTGTCCTGGGTGGGGATCGAACCCACGACCTCCGGCTTAGCAGTCAGAGTCACTAATTACTAGACCAATAGGCCAGTCGAAGCCAATCGCCACTCGGATATGCAAATATAAGAAAATGAATTGCAAGTTTTATTTATTTTAAATCAACAGTCTCTAGTTTTTGACATGAAATTTTAAATAAATACCCTACGTGGGGAAAAGAATAGGGTTTTTGGAATAATATATTTTACCTAGTACTCATCACATCTTCTTACAGACAAAAAATAAAGGCAGCCGTAGAGTAATCACAAGGCACTTTTGACCTTAAACTAATCGCGTTATGGTACAAGTATAAACTGTCAGGCTTAATCGTTGATACGTTTTTCTGCCGAGATTACGGTATCAATCAGGATATTGACGTGTAATTTAGAATCATTAATTTTTAAATGAAAATACATAAATCGTAGTAAAGGAAACTGTACTAAATAATAAATAAATTATCACAAAAAAGTAGGTATCCCTAAGTTATAATTATTGAGAAATTTAATTTTCCAACATCCGCAAATTTTATCGATTCGCGATTCGATTAATTTATATCGACTATTTCCGGATACGAATGATGAGTACATGGTTCATAAAATAACTACTATATCAAATTAAACCAATTTTATTAATTTACCAAATATGAATTGTGTTGTTAGTGTAAAGAAATAGTTTTGTATCAAAATCTAATTAAAAGAACAACAAGTTTATCGATAAATTAATCGATTAGAATCGTTTCGGCCCGATCTCACTTTACCAAATTAGAACATAAAGGTAATCACATACATTTTTATTTGTATCTGTTAAGAGAGATGTTTTATGTTGAGATAGTGTTCCGTATATTAAAAATTAACTCATTTTTTTTATTTAAATGACATTTAATGTAAACAGAATATTATTAGAGGTGTATTAGGCATTGATCTATAGACTTTTATAATCATTTCAGAACTAAACTAATTAAGTGTAATGTCTGTATAAGTATCACATGCCTAACTCTTAATATTTTGCCATTTTACTAAATCCTGTTAAATAAAAGTGCAATTTTTTTTACTCTTCAATACCGTTTATTTGTTCAAAGGTATTGTTTGACATAATATATTTTCTTTCATTTTTTATATTATTAATAAATGATAAGTACCACCAAAGTGGCTTCAAAAGTTGTACGGTACCCAAACATCGATCGTCAAAATAATCGGATAAAACATCGATAAATATCCACGAATCGTTATAAACAACAGTACTCGAACACAACCACTTTAATTACAATAATTAACAAATTTCTGTATAAATTATAACTCTATCGCCTCGGGTACACACGGCTAACACAATTTGTCTAGACAGAGACGAAAGATAAATTTAACACGAGTTGAAAAGAGACGCGAGATATCAAAAATGAAATAATCGATGATTATAATCGGACAATCGAATGTCACTTTTCGATAATTTATTTTATGGTTTACGATATAAATGAGAGTAATTCTTATGCGAAAGTATTCTTGTTACTCTTACTGGATGGAATTTGGCGTCGGATATTTTATTTTTAATGTTTATAAGAACTTACAAGTCTAAATATTCTGAAATTATTAAGGATATACAAGAATCTACGTTATTTTCATGTTTCCGTTAAGAAAATGTGTCAGAATTAATTTAACATTTAAGTAGGTATACCTAATTCAAATTTTTACAATCTTAGGTAGTTTAAAAATTGAATATGATTCTCTGTGTTACGGATAGATGGCGTTACGTGTAGCCAAAGTCTACTCGTTTCAAAACAGATGTAACAGCTCGTACAAAATAAAAGCTTAGTTGTTTTATATTATAATAGTAAACAAATATTAAAAAATATATTTAAATACATATTTACTTTAACTATATCAGCAATAATAATTGCCTTCTATAAAAATAAAAAAAAAACACTATTTAACCAACAATTATGTATTTCAAAAACAATCGCACCAATATTTTTTTAATTTTGGAATATTGTGATTTTTGACTGTTTAATGTTTAATAAATATTATTTTGATAGCTTGCTAACACCAAATTCAAATATCGAATGAATTAATAATTATGATAAAATTTATGAAAATCGTACCACTAAACAATAAAGGTCCCATTCCACAGATTTTTTTAAATTTTATTTTTAATTTATTTAGAAAACCAACAGTATATACAATAGTTGCTTATAACTAATACATAACCGTGAGTATGGCCAATAAGCAGGTTGTTTTTAATAAGTATCAATCAATTAATTTAACTTTTTTAATTGTCAATTTTGACAGCATATATTTTGACAGCTAACACCAAATTCAGACATGAAATTATTTGAAAATAAACGAAAACTACGAAACAATTTCTCGGGCAGACGTTATCGTGTATTTTAATTCTGCATTATGTTAATGTATGATTATAAACAGTTTCAACTGTGCCCGGGCATTAATGCCTTTATGAATTTATTCGTGCAAGACTTAAGATGTTAATGTGGACGTGTATAACTCCAAGATTACCTATTGATATGTATTACCGTTTATAATTTTACTATCGGGGAGTTATCTTGTTTTTCTTTTGTTGTTATAACACGTAATGGACGAAAATACATGTGTGGGGGGCTGTGGATATGAATGAAAAAATAAAATAAAAAAGAAATAATCTACATTGGTGTTATGTTGGTAGTAATAAGTGATATTATTTATGTAAGCTCTTAAAAAAGTACTTTTTTAAAGTACCTATAAAAAACTGAGATGATATTCGAATTTTGAATTTGTACGTTTTATTTATCGAAACAAAAATGTTTTCGTTTCTTAGTTTTTTTTAATTACAAAATTTAATCAACACAATTTTTGTACTGACTGTAAATGTAATTCAGAATAAACTAAATCCACTTTTGATAACGCAAACATTTTCCCAATACCAAATAAAAATCAATGTACGACTTCCTTTATAATAGTGATGCGATAGCTTCCTCTAAATAGTGTTGTGACCCGATTGCGCGTGCGATTGTGTCGCAACTACGCAAGCGTAAGTCGCACGACAATCTGTGTTCACCGGACGAACTGAAACCGAACTATTATACGTAAATGGGAAACAACGTTTGTCTATTTATATGGTCCCCTCTACGAGAGGATAATCGGGTTGAATGGACTTTTTTTAGAAAATATTAGCTCGACTGTCGAAATGTATTTTTTTTTTCATGTAGATTATAAAATAACTCTAAATAAACAAATTTTTATATAAATTGGAAAAAAAGCCAATTTGCCAACGACTAGTGACACTATTACACTAGCTGACAATATATTATTAGCTAAATACAAGTTTGTGTCGTGGTATCAAAGAAACTGCTCATGGCTTCTTCTAACCCAAAAAAAAAAGAAAGAAAAACATTTTACATGGTGACCAAAAGACACAATTTACAAACAGAACATAGATAAACATATATTAAAGTCACCAAAATAGGCTCCAGTTCAGCTTAAAATACATGTGCTGATTTTCAACTAGAACTAAATGATGTACAATCACAAGAAATGTTAACAAAAGTTGCAGTATATACATAGTACATTTATTAACGTCACCCCGAGCTCCCAGCGTCGTCAATTGAGTGAATTCGCCTCTATTGAGCAGATTAGTGCGCCGAGGTTTGTACAATTACTCCAAGGGGACAAGCGGGATGTAGGGACACTGATTGTTGCCTAAAATTACTTGGAATTTTTATTGCATATACTATAAGTTAAATTAAATACGATTGGTGAATTGGTACGTTCTAAAATTAATTTTTAAATTATTAAAACGTTTTAAATTTATAGCAATCAATTTTTTTCCGTTTATAAAATTATTTTATTATTAATTTAATCCCCATTAAAAAAAAAAAAGATACATTTAGGTAATTTTTATTTGTAAATATTATTAGTTAAATTTAGTTTAAAATATTGTATATACTCGAATTTAATAAATAGTACATTTTATGAAAAATAATGCGAATTTCAACTGTACAAGTCAATTGTCGAGTTATCGGCCATTCCCGGGGCTTGGATCCAGAATTTCTTTAGCATACACAACTACTTACCTTTTTAAAGACAAGGACATAGTGCTATAGTAAAACTTGTCTGTATAGCTGTCTGTGAATCCAAGCAATTGTCTCAGTGCAAAGTTCATACAGTTTAGTTAATATTTGTGACAGATAGCCCAAATGTAAGAACATAGTTACCGTTAACTATAACTAATGGTTTAATAAACACGTAGGCGCTAAATTGACCATTGCTTTATGACGTAGATCTTTGTTTGGCCACAACTAAGCTCATATTGGCCGTAGCGTGATGTTACAGAGCCTATAGCCTTCCTATAGGCTTTACAACATTGATAGAATTATTTAAATCGAATCAGTAGTTCCTAAGATTACCGGGTTCAACCAACCAAACAATCATCCAAATAAACAAACAAATTCTTCATCTTTATTATCTTTAACTGTTTGGTTTAACGTAGTCATCTCAGAAACTACTGGTCCGATTTGAAAATTTCTTTCAGTGTTGGATAGCTATTTTATCGAGAAAGGCTATAGGCTACATAACATCACGCTACAACGAATAGGAGTTGAGTAATGGCCTAGCAAAGAAAATTTCATACAGAGCCTTTCAGCTGTTTTCACCCGCAACCGTTTACACTCGAGGCAGTCATTAAAGATCATGTTAAAGTGATTATTTCATATACATCACTAGAAGTCGCGCACGGCATCGCTCCCGTCGTTCTTTATTTGACCACTGCTCAGCTGCTATTAACCGTAGCGTGGTGTTATATAGCCTATATTACTCAGTGATAATGTAGCTTTCTAACAGGAAAATAATTTTTGAAATCGATCCAGTAGTTTTTAAGTTATATACAAAAATACAAATGTTTCCTCTTTATATTTTAGTATAGATAACGTTAAGTTCATTGTACTGAAGTTAAATATTTGTGTGGAATAGGTAATTAAGAGAAAAACTACCAAATGGTTGATGATCTCTGAATAAATTAGTGGTATGTCAGTTTTCACGCCGCCATGCAAGAATATAACCATTTTTGTGGATACCGAATGTTTGTTATCAATGGTTGACATACGCATCTCATTATTGGGACAGTTAAACTACTGTTTGGACACATATTAATGAGCACTTTTGAGAAATTCTGTTTAAGAATGTCGTGTTTCAATATTGTTTGGGAATATTGCTTCAGTAATAAAGAAGTACATACAAATAAATAAAATTCAAGTGTCTGTTTGTAATATCTAAATAACAGCTTTTTGGAGACAGAGACAGACTTCATCATCAGCATCTCAACCCATAAACATCCCACTGCTGGGCACGGGTCTCCTCCAAAGAATGTAACACCCACGGTGTTGTAAAAGGCGACTAAGAGAGTAAAGAGCGTCATTTAGTAGGAATTTAGCCTACTAAATGACGCTGGCCACACGGGTTGGTATAGGATTTGTTTCGAATTTTTCTTTACACGCAGTGCTCTTTACTCCCTTAGTCGCCTTTTACAACTCCGTGGGTGTTATAAAAGACGAGTAAAGGTTGAGATAGAGTAATAACATTATGTATAAGAATATAATTATTAAACTTAATAATAATATATAATTAATCTATTAGTCATCAAACTAGGTGGTCTAGACTATCTGTAGGAAACCCAAGGTTCTATAAGATTATATTATTAGATAATTCTAACGTTTGCAGTCATTGACCTCTGATGGGTCCGATTATACTTTTGTATAACTCGTGTTAGTATAATAACACTAATTTTGCTGTCAAATATGGAATACTTTAATGTTTGAAATTGGTGGTTTATAGTAAGGTGTGGTTTTGGCTGTTCAGCCCCTCTCAAGGAACTTATAACTCCTAGCTGGAATGCTTACGGGACGATATTAGGAAAATTAAAAGCTCCTCTGTGACTTACGAAATAAGGTTGAAATTTGTTCGTTACAATAATGAGAGGAAAAAAAATCCTATGAGAGCGAGATATGGATGGAATCTCTTCCTTTCTCGCAATTGACAGTAATTATAAAAAGCGGGACAATGATATGCAGTAAGAGAGACAATATCCCTAGTTTTTTTCGGAACGCTTTTGCGGTGTAGGTAAGCATTCCAGCTAGTTAAAGATATAAGTTCCTTGGCCCCTCTAGACAAGTGGCAATCGATTCGATCTATCTATTCTATCGACATGTCAAATTAGTACATTGATCACGTGAAATGTCGATAGCTTATGTCAGAGATGTGTAGTAACTGTAGTAAGTGACATCGTGATCTACTACATTCACACAGCGCCATCTAGTCCCAAAGTAAGCAATTATATTTGCTTGTGTTATGGGTACTAAACAACTGATATACTACTTAAAAACATTTTTTTTTGTAAATACATACATATTATAGATAAATTACACCCAGACACAGAACAGACCTTTATGCTCATCACACAAAGATTTGTACTGGGTGAGGATCGAACCCACGACCTCCAGCTTAGCAGTCAGGGTCACTAACCACTAGACCAACAGGCCAGTAACTAATATTATAATTGATGCAAAAGTTGTTGAAAGTTTTGTATATAAAACTGTAAACGCAATGATTTCACACCTTTTACACACTTCTCACCTAATTCTAAAAAGTGTATTGAAAACATTTCAAAAAAATTACTCCGATTCAATAATAAAAATCAAAAACCTAAAATATGACACTAAATTGCATTGCCATTTCTCTGTATGAACCCTCTTAAATTTATATTTCATGTCATCACAGTTCAGAAACCTACATACAACAGTCGCTAATATTCCTAACAATGTTTCTGTGACATTTAGCGTAAATTACCGAAGTTACTAAACGTCCTATTTGACGCTTGCTTATGTCACCTGTTTCACATACGTAGCGAGGATATACGGCATCCATTTTATTTACACTATGACCCTCAGTTTCACTTATACTGCACCGCCCCTATAGGTCGCAGCGTGATGTTAAAGACTTCTTCAATTAACTGGTTAACTATCCTGCTAGTATTATAAACTAGCTTCCACCCGCTGCTCCGCCCGCGTGGTATATACTTAATACATATAAACCTTCCTCTTGAATCACTCTATCTATTAAAAAAAACCGCTTCAAAATCCGTTGCGTAGTTTTTAAGATTTAAGCAGCTACAGAGACTTTGTTTTACACTATGTAGTGATGCGATAGGGTGTATGGAAGGACGGCTGAACGAAACTGCATGAAATTTGGCACACAGATAGGTAGATTGTAGGACAAAGCCGTGGGCGGTAGTTTTATTATATTTAGTTAAACATTTATCTATTAATGGTTAGTCAAGCAAATTGGTTATTTTATCACGTAATATAATCTTTAGAGCAAATTTTATTAAAAATAATAGCCCACTTCTAAGGTGAAAGCTCCACTTATAGACCGTTATTTCGCATCCGAAAAATCTAATAATTGTAAATAAATAAATAAGATCTTTCATTTTTTGTGCTCAATAAATCATTTTCGGTGTAATCGGTGTCTAATAACGTTAATAAAAATCTGACTGTTTACTGTTTCAATATGGCGAATGATACAAGGAGGTAATTAACCGATTGTGTGTATTTTTAAAACATTCAATTACTCACCGCTCGCCTGCAGCTTCCTTTCTTGAGAGTCGTCAGCATCCATTGATGATTGCTTTTGGAAAAAGCCCTAAAATAAAATTAATATGTTTTTATATTCGCCTTCATTGTAAATTACATCCAAGGTACCGTATACCGTTTTATACATTCAACTTTTTCGCAATGAATTGTTCAATATGCTAATAACCATTTCTGTGAAATAATAACGCGATATAGCACATTGTTTGACTGATTTTTTTCTCGCATAATTTACATAATCTCATTTATATTCATATCTGATATACGGATTTTATTGAAAAAATGGAGGAGGTTATTAAGGCGTACAATACACACCTGCATTTGTAAGTTCGCTAGATCCTCTAAATTTTTCCTCATGAGAAGGTTTTGTTGCTCAAACTCTGAGACACTGTTGGCAGCGCTCGAGGTCGCCGATTGTTCCTTATTAACAAAAAACCGATGCTTATCATTCGTTAAATCTAAATTTATATTCTATTATAACCGCATACCAAAGATATAATACATGTGCAAATGTTCGGATTATTGTCAATTTCAAAGAATTGTACATAAGAATTTAAATACCATTGAACTCCCGTCAACTTAAAAAGGAAAAACTCGAGTTTATTTATGAGTTTCGTTTATTACTAAGCCGTGGAATCATCTTTGTTGTTTTAATGTTAACAAAAAAGTTATAAAACAAACTTGACGTGCGTATTCACGATTATTATTATAAAGATTGTTTGTAAATTGAGATATCTACCTGGCCATCAGTATCTCTGGACACGCTTAAGTCCAAGGTCTGGTCTCCATCATCAGAACCGCTACCATCTTCCTCTTGACCTTGAGACCTATTGAACAGCCTCATCGACTGCTGGTTAATTATTTGTAGTGCTCGTTGTCTGAAAGAAACATTTGTATTAATTTTAACTCTGAAACTTTAAAATTAAATCTCCTAAAAGTGTTTTATACCTTTGAACTTCAATGTCATTGTCAGGTGTTTTCGGTGGAGTAATATTTGTCGATCCCTCATCTTCTGTAGCTGATGAGGATCTTCTCATTCTTCTATCAGTCTCTTCTTCCAATCCTGAATCATGTCTTCTCTTAAGGCCCAAAGGCAGCTGCGTGAATGATTTACCTAAAACAAATATATCATAATATAAACATAATCAAAAGCCAATAAATGTCACAAGAAGTGTTAAAATGCTTGGTCGTAAAATTAAGAAGATTAAACATAATATTATAAATTATTATCTAATTTACAACTGTGTGAAGTTATTAATTTTTGATGAGCTCACCTTGCAGCGCTTCTAAAGCTCTAATCTGACCGCTGATAGCATCAGCTACTTCATTAGAAGATAAACCGTAGATGCCAAGACCGTAGATGCCAAGTAGCTCTTTCATTGTGTTCATGGCGTAGTCTCTCAGAATTCTATTTGTAGTGTTAGACACGTCACCGTTCTGTTGTGGTTCCGTCGTGTCCATGGGTTCCTGATTCTCTTCTAATCTCTCATTAGCGTTTATATCCTGACCTTTGTCCTCGTCAGAGTCTGAATCCCTTCTTCTTGGGGGTGAGTTAGTCTTTATTAGTTGAGATATCGCAAAAGGATTTTTGGCACAGAACGTTTTATTTTGTAAATTACTAAAATTTAGGACGGTCCGTTCTCGTTCGGCGCCCTGATTTATTTGTAAACTATGTATGTACGAATGTTGAAACGAGTCTACTTTCTTATCGTCCGGTAACCTATTTTGGTAGTTGGAGTCTATGTTTTCATTGGAGTCTGTACTTAGTCTTCTACTGAGGTCTACCGCACCGCCCTTAAGTAGACTAAAGTTTTTGACGCCAATTTTAGCATAGTTTCCTTCATCCTTGTCATCATCACCTGCTTGCTCTGGAGTCGTCCTATCATTGCCGTTGACAAGGCTGCCGGTATCTTCGCAGTTGGCTCCATTGGAGTCGTCTGAGAAAGCGGTAGCGTTTGGAGCACACCTGGGCTTGAAGTTTTTTCTCTTATTTCTTTTTGGCATGTTGTAGTAAGGTGACATATCGGTGCTGTGCTCCTCCTGGTGGTCAGACGACTCCTGCCACGAAGACGACTCATGATGAAGATACAATGGTTCCTCGGACGTGGGCTGAAGTCTCTCGTGGATTGATTCTTGGTGAGCAGCCATCGCAGTAGTCATTGCAGTGTTTGGACTCTTTCGAGGACCACAACCTGAAACGAGTCCGTCCTGCGAACACAAAACGAATACGTACAGTTTTATATAAACAATCAAATTTAACTCAATACATTTTAGCGTCCAATCATAACAGTGATTCATTTTCGTTCAATTAAATTGAAACAATGTGTTGAGAAGAAACAATAGTCTTTTGTTGACAATAAGATTAGCTGAATACTGTGGAATGTTTTGAATTTAAATTTTCTCTTCATTGTTTGGGAATAATAAAATTGATTATTGGCAAAATTGGTTACCTACCTGGAGGGAAACCTCATGGATCTATCATTTCCTAATTGGCTTAATAAATATTTTGTAATCAGTCTTCTAGATCAGCCAATAACTGTGCACCATCTGTAACAAAAAAGAAACGGGTGTATAAGTAAACATGTACGTAAGCTTAACGGCCAAACAAGTTTGTGTCGAAATTGAGTAAAATTATATATTACGAATATAAAATATACGCTAGATAATGTAGTCTAGTCATTAATTTCATATTATTACTATAAAATTACTTTTATAATGAAATAGAAGCTAACTCGGCGCTGACACGGAACATATTAGAACAAAAAACGTTCAAACTCCAAATTTCGCGTAAACCAATTTGATATTTAAAAAAAACGTTCCGTTTTCTGTCTGAATTGACGTAATACTGTGTAATTTAAAAATAATTATACCAAAAAAAACATGGCAAGTAACACGCATCGATCAAGTGAGTCGGTATGAAATTAATTATATTCAACATTAGATCTATTTTCGAGAAAACGAGATTGCTCGGAGCGAGGCGAGAAAAAAAAACATGTATTCATGACGAAATTGGTAACGTGGTTCGGGTGTACAATTACTTATTAAAAACTAATACAAAGATACGGCCTTCGCTCGCGGGTCACAATAACCTATCGATCTCTCGTTATCGTAACTGGGACGTCTCAAAAGCGGTGTGTTTACCCTACTTTTTGATTTCGGACGTTGACTTTGAAATATTTGACTTGAAATATTTTGTATGAGTAAGTAGCTAAGGTATGTAATTGGATGAATTAGTTTAAAATCTTCCGTTACCTCGAATTATCTTTATGTTGTTGATTTTTAGTTTAATAGTTAATTGTGGAGCGACTAATTGATCGTTAGGTCATGGATGTAGCTCTTGGATTATACAAGATTCTGTTATTCTGTTGTATGTTACAATGGATATTGATTGAAAAGAACTAAAAACAGCACTGAAATTTTAATTCAATAAAGATTGGTCAATAAAATTTTTTACTTTTATTTTCAAGTTAGCTTTGGGCATCATCGTTTCAAAAAGGTCAATATCTATTACAAAAAATTATCAATTTGGATTATACAAGATTCTGTTATTCTGTTGTATGTTACAATGGATATTGATTGAAAAGAACTAAAAACAGCACTGAAATTTTAATTCAATAAAGATTGGGCAATAAGATTTTTTACTTTTATTTTCAAGTTAGCTTTGGGCATCATCGTTTCAAAAAGGTCAATATCTATTACAAAAAATTATCAATTCTATAGCATTTTCTTATACCATCTATAATGTGCTAGCTCCTTACGGAAGGAAGGGATTTTAAACGGTCGGCAACGTGCTTGTGATACCCTTGGTTGCAGGCGCCTATAGGCTACGGTAACCGCTTACCATTAGGCGAACCGTGAGCTTGTTTGCCTTCGTCACGGTAAAAAAAAACATGATTTTAAAAAGTTTAATAGCAAACGAATTAATAGCAAACGAATTGAATAACAAAAGTATTTGGACGACCATCCGGTTTTGTCTCCAGTTTTGACATTATAAGTGAATGATCTACACTGCACATGTTTGGAGTCAAATGTAAAAATCAACGTCTGTTCAAATCATTAACTAAATAAACGTAAAAGTTGACAGTGAAAATTCGCTGTACGTGGCAAAAACCATACCTATTACGAATTACTTATAAAATATGTTTTGAAGTTGTTTAAGGAAATTTACAGCAAGAAATAATTACATGGTTCTTCAAAAAAGGAGTGAATAGGTTTCTTAAGGGTCGGCAACGCGCTCGTGATGCCCCTGGTGTTGCAGGCGCCCATAGGCTACGGTAACCGCTTACCATCAGGCCGACCGTACGTCTGTTTGCCACCGTCGTGGTATAAAAAAAAAAAAAAAAATTACATATTAATATAAATTTGAAACTGTACCTACCAAAGATATGAACGATATTATTATACTGAAATATATAAAGCCCTACATGGTTCAGATGGTACAAGGGACATAGACTGCAAATGAATTAACAGGGTCGTAGGTTGAAATCAGCTATAGGTCCAAATATAACAATGTTACTTTGACTGATCTGTAATATCGCCGTGACGAGTGTAGTGCGTTCGATTCCTACACGAGACAAATTTAAGCGTGATTCTTAAACGTGTCTGTTAGTTGTATGTTTGTTAAATAAGAACAACACGACACAGGGTGTAAACAAACTTAATATCTTAGGTCTGACTCAGTGGCGAACTGAAAATGTATACTACTTCAGTAGTAGTAGGAAGAGGTATTGAGTTCGATTTCTGGGTCAGGTAAAAACGGTATCGCGTTTTTTGGTCATGACATTCTCAGTATCAGCCCTAAAAAGGAAATGGCAAGCAATTTGGGCTCAAACTAAAACTATGTGACTTAGGATAAAAGGCGCGATGTTATGAATTTTATTTAAATAAATATTAATGTTACATAGTACGTTATACTTAGTAAATTAGCTTAGTAAAAGTAAAAAAAAGCCCGTAAGCAATTTTGTAACTTTATTTAAATTACAAAATTCCATGGCCGACAACTGGACACATCACCCTACAAGAGTAGTGACAATATTGACAGTTGTAAATTATCGATGTTGGCTATGACATTTAGAGACGGACTGTTATCGATATGTCGATCTTTGTACGTAACTAGTTGTCGATACTGTTGTTATAATTTATTCGTAGCTTTTGTAAGTAGCTTTCCAATTTAAATTGTTTTACATACAAGCTGTGCTCGCGACCTCGTTCACGTGGACATAACTAATGCCTCATTCATTCGTTTTATTTAATTACGGAACCCTGTTAATTTTTACAAAATCAAAATATCTTAAGTTGCTCCTTGTGAAATTAGCTAACCGCCAGTGAAAGTCCCGTCAAAATCGGTTCAGACGTTTAGTTCAAATAATAATATAGTACATTAATATAGGTACTATAATAACGCCATAATCTTTTAAAGAAGATGAGCAGAACAATCAAAGGTCCACATTGTCCTTACCACGACAAAAGTTAACCATTCTTGGTTAACAGCCTATTTAAAAGCAGAACCGCACCATTTTCGATACAGCCTTGATGGGAACAATATCCAATAATAACAATAAAGCGATCGCAGTTATGTGCGCGCATTATTTATTAATATTGATCAGGATTCAAGATGGCAAAACAAAATGGCCGCGAAACGGAAACAGATTAAATTGAAATCTAGATATGGTTTGATCTGGTTATATATTGTATTGTGTTAGGTCCTGCATGATATAGCAATCGATTGCATTTTAACATAGCATCACGCCTTTTTCCCCGAAGGGGTAGGCAGAGGTGTTTCACACCCACATATCGCCAGCTATGTTTGGTCCCATGAAATAGGGGACGAGACTATTGTCATCTACCGGGAAGATTTGTTTACCAAACTTTGGGAAAATTTGAATACTGGAATTTCATGTTAGAAAAATCCAATACCATTTTCCCCCGACCCAGGAATCGAACCCAGGACCTCTTGCACAGCAGTCGTATACACTTCCCGCTGCGCCACCGAGGCAGTTTGATTGCATTTTTTTTATTTATTTTTTATTTTTGAATCTAAACCATCCTCGAATCCACTTGAACACATACACAAAAATTCATTCAAATAGGTTCAGCTATTTAGGAGAAGTTCACTGTCAACACACGTACATAAAAATTATATATATAAAGATAAATAATAGGTAGAGATTGAATGGTAGGTATAAAACGTCCCACTGCTGGGCACGGCTCTCCTCCAATCCAAAGGTTTTGGAGGGAATTTGGCCTACTATACCACGCTGGCCAGACGGATTGGTATAGAGTTATGTTATTATATTCCTTTTCTCGCAGTGCTCTTGTCTATTCAAGTTTTCTCCCTTAGTCGCCTTTTACGACAGCCACGGGTTGAAATAAGTTAGTTCAATTACTATAATACTATTGATATTATATATATTGACTTTAATGATTTGATGTTTTATTAGAAAACTATGTAAGTATTTATAGCTATTGTCCGAGGCTTCACTTCCATCGATCTTTGTTTGTCCACTACTCAGCTCCTACTAGCCGTAGCGTGATATTATATAGCCTATAACCTTCCTCGATAAATAGGCTATCCAACACAAAAAGTATTTTACAAATCGGACCAGTAGTAACTGAGATTAGTGGGTTTTAACAAACAAACTCTTCAACTTATTAGTATTAGTATAGATTTAGTGTTCAGAATATTAGTATAAAAAATAAACTTAACAATACGTAATACCAAAACGATATCAAATCAAAACTTATTGCAAATCTAAAAACTGTTGAATGTCGCAATTTTTTCATCAAAACCCGATTACAAGTTGTACATAATCTTTTTATCTTATCTCAAATCGTAATTACTTGATTATAAGATTGTGTAACCTTTTATATTTTAACTTTTAAGTTAATTATAAGATTTGACCTTTACCATTGGTTGTGTGTCACAATTATAATCACTATCAGAGACAATAACTCTATACTGTTACATTATAATTAGGTGTTTTGTAATTTATATAGGTATATAACTTGCTTTTACCAGCAGCTTCTGTGAATTTTTGTTAAGTCACTATTCAGCTCCTGTTATCTGTAGCGTGATGTTATTTATGGTGGCCGAATAAGCGATGGTGGCTGAATGGATAAGGGACCGGGCGGGCGGCGTGCAAATCACGCGGTCCGAGTTCGATCCCAACCGGCAGTACCAATGTGGATTCCACTTTGTGGAATTTATATGTACTAGTCAAGTGACTTAACATCTGCTAACGGTGAAGGAAAACATCGTGAGGAAACCCACATACCCTAGAAGAAATTCTATGAGTATGTCTGATTCACCAACCCGCACTAGGTCAGCGTGAGTGGATTGTGGCCTAAACCCTCTCAGCTCTCTAGATAGAGGAGAGGAGACCCGGTTCCAGCAGTAGGACTAAATGGGTTGCTGATAAAAATGTTATATAGCCTTCCCGGATAAATAGGCAATCCACCACTAAAAGATTTTTTTAAATCGAATTTGTAGTTTCTGAGTTTAACGCGTTCAACCAAACAAACAAATAAAGAACATCTTTAGCTTTATATTATTAGTATAGATAAGTACATTCATTTTTTTTTTTAAAAGCCGCTTCAGATCTTGAACTACCTATTTGCAAAAGTTCATCGAAATCAGTTAAGTCGTTTCTAAGATTACCTTATACACCCAACTCACAAACATAACCTCGTTATATAAACAGATAAATATTTGGGATATTTTTACATAGCGCAATCTAGCCCGAAATAAGCTTAATTAATACTAAGTAATTAAAAATTATATCTACCTAGTTTCCAGCGTGTGTTATTAAGTTAAATTAAATTGTTTTATTTTCATCAACTAGTTTTACATTTTCTGATAAGTGATCGAAGTCACCTAGTAAGCAAAAAATTGCCTGTGACAGGTGAATCCGCTCTTCCATAACTAATGTACATTTTGTGTGATAAATTTATTTACTTGTACTTTACTTACTTAATGCAGCTAATAACAAAAATTAATGTGTGTGTGTGTATGATATGTATAGCTATGATGAGTATGTCTGATCCACCAAACCGCACTAGACCAGCGTGAGTGGATTATGGCCAAAACTCTCTCAGCTCTCTAGGTAGAGGATAGGAGACCCGAGCCCAGCAGTGGGACATTAATGGGTTGCTGATGATGATGATGATGATATCTAGCTTTAAGTTAGCATGATAGTAGATATTAAATTTGTACACCTTTTAGGTAAGATAAGGTTTAAAGTTTATTGTACCCTTATTTTATCTACATTTTTGTTAACCCTTATCTAGTAAGAATAAATAAGTATATTTGTATTTGTACACTGCCACTGCGCCACCTAGACAGTTACAAAGTAAACAAAATCCATTTGGACAACCTGACCTCACAATAAGACAAAATAAAATAAAAATAACAGAACCGAAGTAAACGAACCGAACAAAAAAGCTAGAACGTAACTCATTAATCATTTTACAAAAGTTTTGGTTGCCATGTTATATTTATTTTGCCGACTGTACTTGTTTTTTATTACAAAAGACTACAACTTAGTTACTATTTTTTTAATAATAATGATAATAAGAATAATAATATCCCTAATTAAGTATAGTCCCAAATAAAGCAATTATATTTGCTTGTGTTATGGGTACTAAACAACTTATATAATGTTTTTTTTTGTAAATACATAATTATAGATAAAATTACACCCAGACACAGAACAAATCTTCATGCTCATCACACAAAAATTTGTCCTGGGTGGGGATCGAACCCACGACCTGAATCATCATCACCAACATCCCACTGCTGGGCTCGTGTCTCCTCAAAAGAATGTGGAGGTAATTTAACTATACCACGCTGACCAGACGGGTTGGTAATTGGTATAGAGTTAGTTTTGAATTTCCCTTTTCTCGCAGTGCTCTTGTCAGCATAAGATTACTTCCTAAGTCGCCTTTTACGACACCCACGGGTTGAGATGGGGTATTGATATTATGTATTCTTAATACGTTACTACACCAAATATATCGCTATTCGCTACATAGTAGGTACGAAGATAATTAATATGTAAATTTAACAAAATGCTAATCTGACAGCAAACCGTTATTGCTACAGTGATCATTTATATAATTTACAATAACATGTATGTACTTAAAGTAATTTGTCGCGGCCGGCACCGAACCTGCACTTACACCCATCGAGGTCAACTTCCAACAGATGTTAGACATAACCTGTTATTTTTTTCGTTCTAAAACCGTATCTGGGATCTAAATTTCTTACCGTGCGATTTTTAATCAATAAATACAATATTTATACCATAGCTACCCACGATTTTAAAAACTCTCAATTATAAAGAAACTTCAATTTTGCCGCGGGCCAAATATACTATAAATTATTAGACAAAAGTCGTTGATTTCATCTGTAGGTATATAAAATATGTGTATGTACGTCTGTCATTATTAATCTTTGGCTACTGAATTATTAATACCTATTTGCTGTCAGTAATTCTATCGCTCGCTGTGGCGGAAATTGGGAGAGGCTACATCACTTTACACCTTACCTAAATTGTAAATTACAAAAGATTGTAACTATCCATTTTTTAAAAAGAGTGGCGTGACTTTCTGGCCAGTTCTTTTCATAGCTCCACCCCGTCAGCGAACTGGTCGTAGGTAGGTAGGTAAATTTGCTGACACTACTTTTCGGATAACCTGTTACATTTTTATCTTGTGACTTTCATAAGTGTTACCTTGTAACCTAGATGAATAAACGAGATTTCATTTCATTTCAGGCCTAATCCAGCAGTAGACGTCTTTGGGCTGATATGATGATGAATTCTGGTCGTCTTATGATAGACTATCTTCTAGCTTAAAATTTCTCTTTCATATTACTGATTTTCTAGACAAGTTTCTAGACAGTTGCTCAGGCTTTCACTGGGACTCCCAAGTGTCATGGCTCTGTATTCTAAAGGGTTAATTATTGCTAGTATTGACTTACAGGAGTCATAGTGATGGGTGGGTAACAGGCATTGACCCATATCTTCTGCTTATGAAAGCTTTTTTGTTACAAAAGATTTACTAATATAGGTATCTATCGGAAGACACAAATATTACCCGCAACCCGTCAGAAAAAACCTCCTGAAGTTTCTATAGCGAGGCGACCAATAGACCAATCAATCAATCACACACTATCAATTTAAACACATAAATATAAAAATACAGTTCCATTCTGAAAACATTTAAATTTAAAATTAGTTAATTAATATCGTTAAAACGCAAGCATCGTCACGTGCGCTTACTATAGCTCCTTTTATGGAAAAATAAGATAAGAAACACACTAGTTGCGCCCACACGCATTACTCGGTCTAATTAAATTATAACATCGATAGAAAACTGACGATAGGTTGCCCATAGATCAAATTGCGTTGCGAAGTTTTGTAATAAACATTTATCTATTTAATATAAAGTACGTTCGGAAATTCAAATTAGAATTTTATCACGTAATTTGAAAAGAATATAATAAGTAAAGTTACCTACTTTGGCATTTATCAACTTAAAATTATAAGTAACTGTCGGGGAAGGTTCGTTATGTTCAGCGACGCTAAGTAATTTTAAATTCGGAAGGTTCCTAAATTTATCATCATTTGTTGCATCTCTATGTAACTTTTTACCATACTTTAGCTGAAAACTTTTAAGACTAACACTGGCATTAAATTTAAAACTAAATATCATATCATATCATTCAAAACAATATTCCCACTCAAAAAAGTTCGGGAGCGAACGATAATTCAAAGTCGTTCTCCAAGTGATCGTTATAGGCCGTAAAGTCACCAATAAAAACGATTAGCGCCCATTTGAATATTCAAATGTCGAACGCCGCTTCCAAAATGTGAATGAAATTTGTTGCTTATGTAGATCATAGATTTAATAGAGAAGACATTTTAATTGTCTATATATTATCCTGTTGGTCTAGTGGTTAGTGACCCTGACTGCTAAGCCGGAGGTCGTGGGTTCGATCCCCACCCAGGACAAATCTTTGTGTGATGAGCATAAAGGTTTGTTCTGTGTCTGGGTGTAATTTATCTATAATATGTATGTATTTACAAAAAAAAAAAAATGTATATAAGTAGTATATCAGTTGTTTAGTACCCATAACACAAGCAAATATAATTGCTTACTTTGGGACTAGATGGCGCTGTGTTAATGTGGTAGAATATTATATTATATTATATTATATTATATTATATTATATTATATATTATTATATTCGAACATCTAAATTATATTAAAATACTATGTAACTACTATACTAATGTAGTAGTTTTAGCTGCCATCTGTTTTATATAAAATCGTTAAAATTTCCCCATTATTTAAACAATTATTCCCTATTCCTCCAACTAAGCTTGTACATCATGCGGCATCATTTTAATATTAATATGTGCTTGTGACGTGAAATTTAGATTCTCTTGTTAAAAAAAAACCACATAATACAGCATCACACCTTTTCTCCGAAAGTTTAGGCAGAGGCGCATCATTCACATTACAACAGCTATTTTAAAAAACAACTTTTTTCGAACGATAATCTTTTTTGCCCGGTGCATTTAAACGCATCTACGTTCGTAGCGTCTACGAGATTCGTAGCTCTACGGTTAGAAGCGGAACTGAACGCACGCAAGCTTTCTCACTTATTTGTTGAACAGGCTTTTAAACAGATGACCTTTATCTCATAATTGAACTATTGATACTTTTATTAGGCTGCTGTTTTATTAGAAAATAATAATATAGCGCAGCGGGAGTATGAACGACTGCTGTATGAAATGTGCAAAGTTCAATCCTGGGGAAAATAATTGGAATTTTCAACCAGGAGTCTGTGATCAATAGTCTTGTTTTCTTTATATAAATGGCTTACTTTTTTAAAGACAACCCCCGCACTATGAAAAAAGCCCAGTGTCACAGGGAATTCACAAACTAACAATAAAATACGATTCACACAAAAATATTGGTTTCGTATGGGAATCGAACCCACGTCACAAAGGATGTCGACGAAATTGGCGATCACGATCACCTTAACCGCTACGTCACGGTGACAGTCAGACAGTAATTGGTAAAATGAGTGATATATCTCTGCCTACCCCTATATGTACAAAAGGCGTGATGCTTGATTCCATAATTCAGTTCGAGTTTATAATTAATTACTATGAAGATAATATTTTACCTTTTAGATACAAATCAAGTTTCTTATAAATGTTTTTATATATTTTTGGAAAGCGTTAAAGTGATACATTAATCAATGTTGATGTGCCTCCGCAGCTATTAACCTTAGTGGCTCTAATTGACTAACTGTATTACTGTACCGAAATTGATAGAGTTAATCATATTGTGTCAACAAGGAAATTGGCGAGCGCTAAAACCAGTAGTTATATCCGTTGTTAACTAAACGAACTGAGATTTAAACTGCTTTTTAAAAGCTAATAGCTACCGTCATAAACGCTACGTGTTCTAAAAGCAAAAGAGTCTAGCCATTCGAAATTAAAATATTCGATTTAAATTTAGAATACTTATGACATTTTACTTTACGCGGTCAAGGGTACGACAAATTAGACCGAAATAAAATGATTTATTCTCTAGTAATAAAAGTACAATGAATATAGAAATTAATTAAAATACAGAAATGACGTCATTAATTAGTTAGTTATTTAATGTTACTGGTCGTTCTCAGTAGCTTCCCTCGCGTTACAACATTCATCTAACAAAATAAAAAGTTAAAAAGTCAACGTTCTAAATTCATAAAAAAACGTTCGAATTATGATTTAAAACGTGTTCCGGTGAAACTGGCCGTCAGACGTATCTAGCGGCATTATACATGCGGTAATGAGTGTACTGGCGAGCAGAAAGGATATTACAGAATTGTTGATTTGGATAAAATATATTTTAAGGAATAGAACATTCAATATTAACTAAAGCATTCACAGTTATTTTGGTGTACGATCATAGTTTTATTAAGCGTAGCAACTAGTAGAGTCATATCGTTTAAATATAACTACTTAAATTCATACCGGATAAAATACATTAGCTATATAAATAATTAATTCTCATTTTGAATAGCTACAGCTTCAAATCTAAAAGTTTCATTAATAAATAAAAACTCTAATGTCCGCTCTGCTCTCGTGTCTACCGAAGATAGTGTACTTTATAATAATATAATGTTTCAAATATTTCAAGGCTAACCGTTCTCAGCTGTCAATCATAATAAGCTATCTGTCTCTGTCTAACTTACATATGTCGTGGTATTTCTCTCTCATTTTATCATACGCGCCCGATCGACCGCCGCGAGTTCTTTATTTGAAAATTTGATTTTAAATGTGGAATGAATAAGCATTATCTTAAGGAATACGTTCTTTTATTTGAATTTTTAATTTCTTTTTTCGGTTCGACTACTGGCTTTGTGATTATTTTTCTTTATTCATTTCGACCAGGATTTTTGTGCTTTGAGATTTATTAGGAGATGTAAATGTGTTCGGCGTGTGTTCGTTTTTTATTCGTTTCCAATTGACGTCGGGCCTTTATTGTTTGGGAAAATTTCGTGTTCTCATAATTATAGTTATTTTTATTTCCATTTATGTTCTATCGTTATACGAGATCTATTAAATATTCGCGGTAACAGTTCTTCTTAGCTCATTTATTTGTGTAACGCGATACAATCGTGTATAATAATGAAAGGAATTCGTTCGGGAATGTGTCGCGTGTGTATTGTAAGACAAGTCGTTGCAGTTAATAGAGCATAAGTGCTGTTTCAGCGTCTGGACGTCCCACGTTTGTGTATATCTAATTACAGTCATCGTTAATGTATTATAGCCACCCATAAAAGGTTAATGACTCATTTATAAAGTAAAATGTCCATATTTTATATGCCATGAAGAGAACAAAGGGCTGAGAAAATAATACTATAAATAATAAGCACTGATAACGTTCTTAAATTGAACCTTGGTACCCTAACAGTTAAAGGCTTCTCAAAAACACATTTCGCACACCGTATAGCTAAACGGTTTAACCGCTTAACCGTTTAACGTAAACGGTTGATAGCCGTATAACGTCCTACTTATATGACATAAGTGGACATAAAAGAAGACAGATAAAGACCACCTAAAGCTCAGACCACCGACATAACTAATAACAAATCCTACGCACAAATCTGCGAATCGACGAAATGTAATATAACACTATAACAGTTCGTATGTAAACATAACAAAAAGTGTTATTGTTATATACGAACCTTAAGTTTCTTCCCAGAAGCCCACTCAATATCAAAACATCGCACAACATCTATATGCATTCAAAAAACACAATTATACAATTTATGTCAACGAAATAAAGTCTATATCATTTGTATCTACACGCAGTATTAAGTTGGTAATAATTTGTAGTAATTTAGAGTTTAAATTTGAAATTGGAACTGCTGACCGACGTTAGTTTTGTTATGTCGATCTTATTACAATCGTGTAAGGTTTAAAATGCAACGTTGACACTTTTTATTAGCTGCACTGTGCGTCTGGTGATAAAGTGTCTGGAATTCTGGATAGGCCATTCTTTAAAGTTGAAACAGGAGCCGGTAAATTAAAAGTAAAATACGATATTCGACAATTTAAAAAGAAATAATGATTTTTTTTTATTTTCTGAAGGCAGTAAACGGGTAACAGCTTAACCGAAATGTCTATATTTACAGACATTAGCAATTATAAGCACACAGCCAGTTTCTGTCTACTTCCATAGGTAATGGCCTCAGCCCGGAATATGGTTACAGACAAATCTAACTACTATTTCTAGAATACAATAACTAATCAATTCATTCTTCTTCTTTTATTTATGAAATGAAGTATTGTTCCTTACACCTTTACCTTTACGTACCATTGCTTTGTATTTGACCAATATAAACGATCGATTCGAAATTCAAAAAATAAATATATTGCCAAATTACACTTTTCATATTTTTTATTTCAATTTTTAAATTAAATCTTTTTAATTGATCATTCTTAATTTAAATTTTAGCTTATCAACCATGAATTTTCCCTTCATTTCCATTCTATAACTGGAACCCCAATTATTCATACGCAGAAATCAACGAGACTTAATTATAAAACATTAGTGTGGCTGTCTGGCAACGACAATAATTTAATATTAATTGTAAGCGGAAAGATATTCATTATGTAGTTTAGGTGTCGATTAGCTCGAACAGAGTACATTATGGCACGGTATAGGACATGTTTTTAATATTAAATCGTTAGTTTTCCACCTCAATCGACGCCATTTTCCTGTCATTGAAACACTGAGTGACAGACACGTCGAAATGCGTTTGGTTCGCAAACTGTGCACTGAATTAATAATGGCATTTATTATGGGTATATGTTATGCCTACTTACCTAAATATATCTTGAATACAATAAACGGATATGTAAAGAATGATATGTAAAATGTAGGTAATATACATTTAAGGTGTTCCATGTTTAAATATTAATAATTCATTTATTACACGTTCGTACATAATAAAATTCCTTTAGCGGATAGCGGTTAGAACAATAAGTTTTTTTTACAGACAAGACAAGCGTCAAAGAGTTTTGAAAGGTAAAAATTATGATTTTTTTTTTTGGAATTATAGAATGGAATATTTTATTTTTCTTTAACATTAACATTTGTCATTGTAGGTAAGTCGTTGTCGTTATAACAATAACTTCAGATTCTACGCGAAATTTCACATGTACCTAATTACCTATACGTGATGAAATAAACGTAACGAATTTAATTGTTTATAATAAATATTCAAATAAGCTCTTGAAGCGTTAGTTCGTACCAATGAATGTATTGAAACTTAAACCAAATATTTACGACTAACGAGAACTGAATCTTGTAAACAATTAAGTTAGATGACGAAGTCTTTGGGGGACTTTTAAGGTGATAGAGATACAGTGAATTCGAGGCAAGCATTACATTTATTTAAAATTAAATGAACTGAGCTCTTGTTTATTCAGCATAAATAAGTTTGGTTACAAAGTACCTAATACTTTTTTTTATTTTTTATTTTTTTTTAATAAAAAGACAACGCCCGCACTAGGGAACAAGCCCTGTGTCGCGGGGAGCTTTACAAACATGAAACTAACGGACACAAAGTACACCCAGACTAGAAACAAATATCTATGAATCACACAAATATTTGTCTCGTGTGGGAATCGAACCCACGTCACCCAGCACGGCGATGTAGTGGCGAGGCGACCACCTAAACCACTGCGCCACGGTGACAGTCAAATATAAAAGTATAAAGATCCACTTACTAATTAAACTTAACTAGTTAAGAATACAGCAATAATCCAAAAAAAATTGTTTTCATTCTATTTCGCTACGATCAGACCAATGACAGAGTATAAAAAGAACTACCAAGAAACTCACGCCACTCTATATAGTTACTAGATAGTTATTCTATAATCTTTTGTGAGTTACAGTTCTAGTTAAATTTGGGTAAAGAAATTATACAGACACATCGTGCTCTCAATAGACAAAGTTACTTATATAAGAGAAAACTGATTATCAAATTTCGAATTTAAAGAAACAAAGAAAGTTTTATCTGGACGTAATCACAACAAATATCAGAAACAATGCGTTAAGCTTTAGATCACGTTCTATCACAACTCACAACTGGTTGCCAGTTTCACAACCAGACAACCACACACGTTGGACCGATCTGCTTATTTTATTAATTGAGTAACTTATCAATCTTAATTGATCTGATAAAGTTTTGATACTAAGCTATAAATTTTCTTTATTAGACATTAAACAGCTTAAAAAGCGTAACGGAGAATCAAATATCAAGTGCAAACTTATTTCGTATTACGCAATGAGTCTATCAATAATCTAATCACAAGTTTTGAATTCAAATCCTGGTAGACTAACTGAACCAAGCTGTCTGTCTTAGAATGGATTAAAGGTCTTTCCTGAAGTAAATCTCTAAAGAAAGAATTACTTTTCTAGACATATAAAAGTTCTAGGAATAATTACACGAACATAATATATTTCGTGATGAGTAAATTGCACATAATAAATGTAATAAGACCAAAACATTTCAACTTCCGGTTTTAAACAAGAACTAGTCTATCGAGTCAGTAATAAGAAAGCTTATTACGACATAAAACTATCTGTTAATATGAATATAAAATTAAAAATAAGTGAATATTAATTTATAGTTTTGTTTTAAAAAATAATGTTCCTACGTCATATAAGACACTTACAGATCATATAAAACATACAAAATATTTACAAGGAATTAATTTATTTTTTGCATAGTTAATTCCAATTATTAATTATTTATTAATTATTTATGTAAGTAGATGTTTCATTTAATTATTTTCATTATTATAATTCCAATTTAATCAACATAAAATGGAATGTTGTTTAAATTAGAATATTAGAATATTAAATATCTATCTATTGTATAACTAATTTATATTGAAATTAAATTTATAAAAATAGTTACTTACACTATATTCTATTTCCAAAAAATACAATCGAATAATAATTTCAAAAGTATATGAATATAGAATAACAGAATTCAAAGCCTTAATGTATTTGATTGGTAAGATATAGATACGTTATTGAATAACTTTTTATCGGAGCTTAAAATTGACCTCAATAAAACAACTCACTGCGATCAAAAGACAAACTGACAAATACCCATCAAAAGTATTACGATCGCTCAACAATTTAAACAACAGATGAAGAAATTCCAAGCAAGTTTTAAGATTACAATTTCGAGAGGCTAGATAATTCACTATTTAGCATACAAAGGAGAATTACCGTCGAGTTGTGCGTCCGTATGTCACACAGTATATATAAGAGGCCACGCCTTGTAGCTGTCATATGTAGCCTAATTAGGCATGAGTTGCTGTTACGTTGGGCAACTATTAGATTTTATTATGAAATTATGTGCAGTATCGTTTTACAAAAGTGTTTAGTTAACGGTAACCGTTTCCTGCAATAATCGCGATCTATTCTCTTACTAGGAACTGGCTTTGAATACCGCGATTGTAACATGTACGATGACGTCACATCAATTAGAAAAGGACAACAATATAGTCCTTGAAAACTTGTTCGGTCATAAATTATTTCAATCAGTTAACTACAATTTCAAGAATGGTCAATATACTAAAAAAACAATCAGGATTTCTAAGTAAGTGTTTGATGAACAGTAAAACAGTAGTTTATTAATAAAACATTAAAGCTATAAAACTTGAGGAAATGTGACGTCATAAAATGTATTATAAACAACACAAGTGTCAGCGCTATTCTGTCTATAAACAATAAAATGGCTGCGATACATAAATATAGTTTTATAAACGATCACCAGGAAAGCACACGGTTACTCCGAACTACTATCATTAAATTCTTAACACTTTCTTATTTAAATTCATAAATATCCGGTGTAAGTGTATTGTTATTGGCACTCGGCTCACGTCCGACCGATTGCGCACAAACACACACATACCCACAGACACACATTCTAAACTCACGCACAACAAAACGCAGAAGCAGTTATTATTATAGTTATAAACTTTAATATCCATCGGTACACTTTCCTCTAGTTAACTTTTTTAACGGTCAATTTCTAGAAATTGGAATTTAGAACGAACTTTGGAAGGTTTGAAATAATTCCATTCTGGTTAATAATGGAAAGTCACTTATCGAGTTACAATTATAACAAGTTGTCTTGAAATATTAAATCTAAGCGTTTTATTAAAGCAAAAACTAGGTTATTTTAAGAAATTGTGGTTGTAACGACTTGTAACGAAACCGATCTATCAAAATAAATGTTTTTACAAGTAATTGACAATTTTATTACATATCTATAACTTGTTTTATAAAAATCGCAACTAGGTCATTGTGTAACTGTCTATATCTACATGCAACATTTTGTAATTCTGTTCTTAAAAAAATATCAGCTATGATCTATTCAATATTTTGCAAAATACAAGTACAAGTTATCCAGTTTATTAAAAGCTCAATATCCTTTTACTATAGTACGATAAGGGTTCAACTAATACTGGCTGGTACGCAATGTATTGTACAATGAATTCCATTTGCTACACAATAGAGCACACACGATTCCAAATTCAAATTTTAACTTTATAAAAAAAGAACAGTGCTAGTGTTGCGACAATGCTGTAGGTTCTCGACTATGCATACTTGACTAACATAGGTATTTATTATTGAATACATTAAGATGAACTGGTTGTATGCAAAACTCGATCGTTTGAGAGACCGATACTTAAGTTCGACATTTAGATGACATTTTTCATTTATTTTAGCCTTAGTTGTCTCGTATCAATGTCTAACAAGGCAACTGTCTCCATTTCAAGACAGCTTTGGTTCGAAATATGAAGAGAAGTCTATATAAATAATATTTGTTTCCCTTAAATAATAAACATAGTATCGGACTGCTGGATATTTAAATACGGCATAGTGGAAGCTTTCTTGTCCCGTTGTAGTGTTAGCGTAAGGTGATTAGAAGTATCCCCATTATTGCTCATAAATAACTGATAGCTTGTTTTTCTCATAATAAATTGACATTATGTCATTCACCCTGCATACAAATGCTTCGCTTCATCAAACAACGTCGAGTCGATTTTTTCGTATCGAGTCGTAACTTCACGTCACTTTGCGCGAAATTCAAACATGGTATGGCATTATTCAAATTTAGCATTCTTAATACGAATTCAATTATTATTTTCAATTACCGCGGAGCCCGCGGCCCGAGTGCTTGTGCTATTGTCCCACATATT
The DNA here is from genome assembly GCA_905147015.1 of Laspeyria flexula. Classification (NCBI taxonomy): domain Eukaryota; kingdom Metazoa; phylum Arthropoda; class Insecta; order Lepidoptera; family Erebidae; genus Laspeyria; species Laspeyria flexula. The sequence continues at coordinate 3,910,058 of LR989974.1, forward strand.
TTTTCATTCGCTTTATAGTTTGGGCGTTGGTTGAATAGTGTGAAATCTTTACGTAGGCTTTGAACATTACATTCATTAAGTATAATTTTGGAACCAAGGTTTTGAAATTTCGCTTAAAATAAAGTAACAATACGAAACCAATTGTGATCAATCGTCCAATTGAATTTAAATTTGTCTGCTGACATTCAATGTTACAATTAATTTTTCTTATCTAACGTTGCTACTTCATAACTCATACGATACTTGATAAAAACAATAAGGTTTTTATTCTAATCTAGTTAATTATCACCTGGAGGCTTGTGACGTCACCGTTCCAGTTTCGACAAGACTATACATTTTTCAAACAAACGGACAGTTTCGGATCAACACAAGATTAATGATCTCACTAACAGACCGAGTCAAATTTCGCAACACACAAATTACCGGTACAAACCGCTTTGGCAATAAACAATCCGACCGCTCGATTAGGAAAAAAGTCGATTATCGAGTTTAAAAATAAAATTACATCACTATTTTGTTATATTACTGCATAATATCAAATATAATAAAACAAGTTGGAATCATTTCAATTTTGACATTCGAAATTCGAAAATTTAATTCGAAATTCAAATCAATCAAGTTTATTCATTCGTAGAATTAACGCGTACAGTTTGAAGAAATTCAAAAAAGGAATAACAGACGCCATTGGTAAACAGTGTTGTTATTATAACAGTAGGGGAAAAAATGTAGTGAGTTCGTTCACTCTTATGTTCCCAGCCACTCGAACGTTTTATAGTGAAAACACTTCAAAACTTATATTACTATTTCCATACTTTAATTACGTACTTATACGCCCACATGGAAGCTAACACACACAAATATATTCGAGTAATTATAAGATAAACATATGGCCTCTTTACTGATACTACTTGATGGTATATTAGGTTACTTTCCTGTGCGTTCAGAAGTTACAATAAAAGTTGCCATGAGTAAGAAACTTATACTACTTATATAATTTTATTATATCATATTAGTATATCCGTAGATTGATATTTGACTGTGTCTGACTGTCTTAAACAAGTTTGCATAGCGGCTCAGGTCCAATAATGCTTCTATTGCCTGTCTTCAGGTTGCCTGTATCTCTACCACCAACAATAGGTTTGTAAATTAAATTGGCGTCTGTAGGCTACGATAACCGCTTACCCTGAGGCGGGCCATACTATGTCACGTTACCTACGTTAATATGACAAAGTAAGATAACCATTCATATTATGAAAAGCTTTTCGTCAATTAATTATAATTACTTGTCATTTGCATATCTGTCTTTATTCGTATCGTCAAAGAATGTTGCCAGCTATGTGGTCTTAAATACTACCACGTTTGGTACGTTATTTATGACTTAATTGTCCACTTTATTTAAATGTCATCATCATCTGCTACTAAATGTAGTTTAGTGTTGCCATTTATAACTCTTCTAAACTGGATGTCGATGGCTTTTAAGTGTTTTCTGTTTTATAATAATATGACCACCCAGTTTGTTTATATTTTACAATTAATTACTAATTTATATTACCCCATAATGAGCTTTTTTCCTAAAGTTTCGATTTATCTACACCTAATTATGCCTTTTACCTTACGTAGGGATAGCTTGAGACCACTTCTTTCCACCTGCTGCGATCCAGACATACATCTTTCCCTTCATCAACGTTCATTTATGTATGTAGGTATGGAAATAAATTACTAAAGCGACTAAGTAAGTATCTAACGTCAATTACATTCACGTAGTCAATGAATAAAGTCTCATAAGAAGCTTGTCTTACGCAATATCAAGTACTAGCACCTTCAATTACAATTTTATATTATCTGTACAGACAATAAAACAATAAAATATATAAAAAAAAGTATCGTTATAAAAGTAATTGCTCATTGTTGTTTCTATGGAATTGTTGCTGGCACGCGTCACGTCGCCACAGGAAAAAGAACCCGTTCCAAATTCAAATTGGAATAGAATTTGAATAGGTACGCGATTGTCATTGGTTGACAATCAATCATTATGGTTTTTGAAATTCGAATTCCACGACATACGTGAGGTTTGAACTTGGAAGTGATTTGATCAGTGAGTGGCTAGTAGCCGTAGGGGCCAGACTTCTATCTGATAATACATTGTTAGTTTTTGTAACGGATCCTGTTCTGACGTTTGTAATATTTATTGTGATTAGATGTATGATTGTGCCACAATAATGTTCATACCTTAAGATATACAGAACTAGTATTATAACAATATTTTCTAAACATATTTCACTTTTATTCAACACTAAGTTCAATCCGCGGCTTTACTCGCATGGTATATCATTAAAAAGTAGCCCATTATTATTATTTAGACAATTTCAATGCGAAATTTCATGAACTTCTTTGAGTTAATGTATATTTATAGTTAGTTCATGAGTTTTTAACCAACAAAACCGCCGAAACCTAGTTGAATAGTTAAGAAACGGTTGTCCGAAATGTCACTTTGTCCAAAAGTCTAAACTGAGATTTTGGTTTCAGCCAAACAAATAAATGAATAGGTACAGAAACTTATTTAAAATTCGAACATTTATAAGCTAACTGTCAGATGGTTCTTAAATCTTATTTTAAATAATGATGGCCAGTTCCCTTTTAAAGAATTGCATACGTGAGAACAATGATCTTATATTATATTATTGAAGAAGAACGTTTGAAAGTGTTAATTTCGGAAATAGAAAAACCTAATTTTTTTAAGTTTTTTTGTAAATATCACGCAAACAGCAAACGCAGAATCCTATTGAAGATATCAAAATAAATTATGTGTTTGATTTTAAACGTGTAGACAACTTAAATTAGGACATAATAGTAAATTACCGTATAGATAAATAAATAATAAATAAATAGATTATTAATAAGAACATGTGTGACAAAAACAAATACACCTACGCTTAAGAACTCTTCAAAATTATCTTCTTTGAGTATATTTGTGTCTGTCCTCAAAACTCAACGATGCCAAACACTTACATACACAAGATGGCGTTCAAAAATTACATCTACCCGCGTATTGACACAAACGATTTTGTCAATTCAATGTTCTTCACTAAACAAAAGAAACGTCTGTTCAAAATGTAGCGTATTGTTTTTAATTTTATCCATTTCTGAACGACGTACTAATCTTTATAATAACAATGATGGAACAATTTAAAATCAAGTTTCGAAACAAAGTACTTACCTACATAGTTTTTATTGTACCAGTTTGATGTAAGAACACAAATTTGACAGCTATTCAAAAATCGAACCCGCCATTTTGAGTTAAATCCGAGGTCTATCATTAAAAACGATTACGTTTAAAATTATATTAGATAGACTCCTTTTTGTGTAAACTTTAATCTTTAAATAATTATATGATAAAGTTTTGTAAGTAATGTTTTCCATCAAAGTGTGTGTTCTGTCAGCGCTATGTGAGTATTTGGAGCAGTGTTGAGTACCGTAAGTGCCGGAGGGCATACACAAATTGTGTGTACAACTGATTGAGTACGAATATGACGGGGAAATGACAGTTTCCACATAAATTTGAATTTGGAATTTCATATGTAGCTTGAACTCTTTGTTTTTTCTTAGACCACTTTTGTGGCAAAAAAGCTTACGACGGTAGATGGTTACCGTAGCCTATGGATGCCTGCAACACTAGGAGTACTAGGACCATCACAATCACATACGTGTAGCCGATTCTTTGAAATCCATTCCCTCTCCAATGGGAACTGGACACCTTTACTCACTAACAGAAACAACAGCTTGTTCCGCTACTCGTTGAAAAACGCGGCTAATATCAGTCAAATAAAAATCATTCTAAATATAAAAATATATATTAGTTCATGGCCGAAAAATGTAGCGATTTAATAATTGATATTTTAATTTATTATAATATTGAGTAAGCGTTGCAGCGATTACGTTATAAAACATTACTTTAATTACAATATTTATTTGCATAAAATTCGCCAAACTTTGAACAAGTAATTTGGGAACTGTTTTTATGTTTTATTAGTTTTAAATAAGAGATCCGCTTCATTAGTAAGTTTCGTTTTAATTTTTATATTTTTATAATATAATTGGAAACTTGTTAACGTTTATGAAAACGTGATGATTATAACACTAGCTACTACATTTTACGAATGCTATTAACTTTTTAATTATATTTGAAATTGGAATGGATTATAGAAAAGTTTTCGTTTTATTAGAGCGGGTTACTTTAGTTCAACTATTAGGAAAGTTTTCATAAAAGGTTAATACTTTTTCAAAAAAGGAGTCTTCACACGAGCGATTACCTCTTGTTGATTTCTTCAGTAGCGCAGCAATACTTAGTGTATCTATTGCTGCGCCTTTCTTTCGCCCTTCCTTCCTTCAATCGTAAAACGAGAAACAAAATTAAAATCTATAATTACATGGTTAAAACTATTAATCCTATATTGATTTATTTAAAACACTAATACCTATAAGAAAGTTATGTACCTATATCCCTTGTAGATTTGAATCACAGTCATTGCGAATAATTTTGTAGCATATGCCTATTTATCAGCGTAGGGTCGGCAGTGTCACAATACAAACTGTGTTGTATCGACTGTAAGATATTCTACAACAGATAAAGCTAATTATTGCCCAGTTAGACCGTGTTTAGGCTAAAAATGTCTACAAGCTAGATTTCGAAATGATACTAAATTGGTTGTTCAATGTTTTGCGGTTTAAGTGAGACTTTAGTTAGGTTTGAGCAATTGTTTTATAATGACGTGGTTTTGAAACGAATCCATATTGTAGATTAGAAAATTTTTAAATATAGAAAACGCATTCCTACATCAAATTTGTTTCAACTAATAATCTAATTAAGTATTTTATTTAAATAAGTTGTTCTATTAGATAATAAATTAATTATTATTTGAAAACAAAAACATATTCTAATTTTAAATTATTTGAATTCATAATATTAATTACACAATTTATTTGAAAAAGTGTCCTTAGAGATATCAAATTTCGAATATTAGATATGTTATTTTAAAATTAAGTAGATAGGTATTTACTTTTGGAATTAATTAATTAAATTAGATAATTATATGTAGGTACATTATTATTATATTTTCCAGACTTAATTAATAAAACTCGTGACACTAAACTATCAGTTAATAAACTATAAATCCATATTTGAACTTTCGCCATTCAGAATAATAAATAACAATTAACCCCAACTATTTATTTATGTTACATAATCATAATACGATACCTATACCGCCATTATACGTTATCACATCATCAGTTACAACAGCCGTATCACGGACTGTCATACACTCTATGATCTATGGTCAGTTAAACTCATTGTGATTGGTCCTGACGTTGCATGAAATTAATTAAACGTATGCAATCAACAGGGATAGACAGTAGCTTAAGTATTTCGTAATTAGCTGACTGGTACTGGAAAGTAATCTTTATTTCGTCAGTCATAGTAATATGTAGAGACTCCGTGTAGTGACGGATTGAAAATACATAATGTCACTACTTACCCCATCTCAACCTGTGGGTGTCGTAAAAGGCGATTATAGGAGTATCCTTATGCAGAAAAGAGAACTGCGAGAAAAATGGGTGATGGGTTGAAATGTTGAATGTGACGTATAATTATTATAATATAATTATATAACTTAGTCTGAAAAATTTCGTAAATCGTCACTGCACGAATCAAGGGGATCTTTTTATTAGCATTTTAGGGAATCGAGTCGTTATAACTTCACAATTAAAGTTCAAATTCGCAATCACAATAAAGATTCAAAAATCGAACCACAAAAATCAGACCACCGAATTTCCTACACTGTAACGTCACATTTGTCATAAACCTAGTCCTACTGCTTAAATTACTCTATGTCTTATCTCCGTCGTGCATCTACGAGCATTATTTTGAGAAGTAATTATTAATGTGGTATCGGCCACCGAAATTCAGTCCCACAATGGCTAATGAATAGAAAACTGGATTGTCCAAGTAGCCGATATTAAGTTTAGATAAATGATCAATGCGTTTTCGGTAGACAGTTCTTTTTAAGTAATTATCTATGAATTTGTTTTGCTTCCTTTGGTCAGATTGGATTTGGATCGATAGGAACTGGTCGCTATGAACAATCGATAGGAACTCGTTTCAATGTCGTGTTGTTAGTTTCAAGAAGCTAAGTGATGTGGTATCGCGTTGAAGATTGCCAGATATTAAAGTGGGCCTTCATCTTACAGAAGCAAAACAAAGTTCAGTATGACAACTTTTTCTACCTTAGGTCAGCTACATCAGGTCCTACGGACCAAGATTTTTGCCATTAACTCTGGGCAAATATTGAAAATTTAATTACAAGAACAACCAATACTGTTTTTGCTGGACCCGAGAAGCGAACCCAGTACCTTCGTAGTCACTGTACTGTTAATAATAATTTTGTCTTTAGCACAACGAATAACCTTCAAAAAGTTTAGTTTAGTTGATCCATAGCCTTTATTTGTTTCCAAAAGTCAATAATTATACATTATATTTTCTTCTCTACACCTTATAATATTTATTTTGTATAAAAAACCAACGCAATGTTACAGGAAAACCATATCTAAGACATGTGAATAAGTGCGTTTTTCCTATAGTTACATGGTTACATTATCGCATTTTATTAGCAAGCCAACATTGCTTTTCGGTAATTTGTTCCTAATTTAAACAACTAATCGCAATGTCCACCGTGAGAGCATTTCGGAACGTAGATGCGTAATAACTGTGTGTAAAAAGCATCAATGTCGAATGTTTTCGTTCAAGAATCCACGAGCAGGCTCTCTTATACGAAAGTGCAGTAAATTTGACAAAAGAATGTTATGAACGTATAAATTCGTCGGTCAGAAAGTCATTCGATCGGTTCGTTTTAAGAGTGTTGCAGACTTCATTGTCAATAAGCCGCGGTTTCGCATAAGGGTTTCAAGTTTTGTTACTAAAATATAATTATTAAAGAAAAAAATATTTTTGAAAAGAAAAAAGGTAAGCTAAGCTTTTTTAATTTAAATTTGTTCTATACAAACAACTGACTAAATATATAGATATTATCTAATGTGAAACACGTAAAAGTCAAACAATTATTGTTTTATTAAATATTGTGAGGTGATTCGTCGTGTTTCAAATTCTACTTACAAAATTTAGTTAGTTGTACCACACTAAGTAGGTACCTTAGCTTAAACCGTCATATATAAAGTAGAGAGTTAGAGACTATCATTTTAAGCATAATATTGTACTTAATTATGCAACAGTCTAATCTACTAATCGTCAAATTTCGGCCTTATACGAAAAAAGTTATAATTACAATAGAAATAAGTCTTAAACAAACTTTTACAAAACAGTTTTCGCAGTTTTCCCGCAGTACTCATACACCACAAGTGAATAACCACTTTAACATGAATTTCTTGGAAACGCATCGTTTTTGCGTCAGTTCTCTGTTCAATTACTTACGAAATTAATGATTGGACACATTTTTAAAGTTATATGTATTCATACAAACACACACAGAGATCCTTACAATAGGATTACTTGGCCATAAATGGGAAGGAGACCAGTTATGAGACCCTTATGATTCTCTTATAGTTCGCTCATTTTTGTTGCTTTTGTTCTGGATAGAGCTGTGTTCGTGCATTTTAATTCGGTTTTAGTATTGAATCAACCTTTGTGCACTATGTAAGGGATATTATTTTTATTGTGGACAGTGTATGAAAGTTGAATTCATTTTTATATTCCAAGCTGTTGCTTGTGGATGACTTTTTAGATTATTTCAGTAGTGTGGTGGGTTTTTAGAGCTTTTTATGGTGTAACAGTGATGTATGTCTGGTGTAGTGTGTCTGTCTGAATATATTGACATTGTGACTACTTGAAGGGCACACGAATAAAACATTTGTGTCACTCAAATAATTATCATTTCAACTCATTAACTCTCTCTCGTAACGTAATAATGTGGAGAGAATTTATACCACGCTGGCCAGGGTTTGTTTTGAATTTACCTTTTCTTGCAGTGCTCTTGTCTGCATACTCCCTTAGTCGCCTTTTACGACACCTACGGTTTGAGATGGGATATTGACATTATATATATTCTTAATCCATCATTACACGGATTAATCAAAGAATTAATCTATCTATATTATATTAATGCAGTTTCTTAATGCTGAAAAGATGTGAACTTTTTCCGATTTCTAAGAGGGAATTTCATAATGAAATTTACCATCAGTAGTATTTTATTCTTAATATATTATAATGACATCAGATATAATATGGTGTTATTATGGTATTGTATTGAAGCTATATCCAAAACCTGAGTAGGAAGTAAAGAACAATAGAATTCAATAGATACTGTCAAGACATCGAATATTTAACGTATAATAGTCGGAAAGTCTTATCTATAATCAGAATCGAGTTACAAACAGACAAAAAACACAACGGAATATTAATGTTCTTACAAAACTTATTATTCATAATGATACAACAATCTATATCCGTAATATTGCCAGCAAAAAAAAAAGTTTTTAACCACGCCGTTTACTAAAAGCGGTCGCTATTAAAAATGTTTGAAGCTATAAAAGCGCTGTTTTTACAATTTCCATACATCTATCACGTAGCCGAACCATTAGTGTACAAAACGGAAGCTTATACAATCATAACTATAAAATAAATTTTAATATAGCATGTTAAATGAAAAAAATGTGTACATAAAATTTGGTTGTCCGGACCAATATTTCAAATTAAGAACAATTCAAATCAAATCTTCGAATTCTCGTTAGAGCAGGACGCCTGTAGGGTTGATGACCCGTTGAAATGTCAGCATATGTTATATCTCTCTCGCACGACTTATTTACACATATACCCGTCCCACTCGCACGGAGAGATGTTGATCTTGATACGTCACATTTTTAATAAACGAACTCCGTATGACATGGCGCACGGAAATTCGTTCCAATGATTAATATGGCCGCCTCATTCGTATAAGAAACTAATATAACTTTGTTTTTAAACGTTATTAGAAATATTGATAGTTCCATGTCATTGGTCGTGTTTGTGATCACCCGATAAACGTCTCGTAGATAGAAAGTTTGACAGAACTAAATTGAATGCACGAGAGAATGAGCGCGTAGGCAGCGAACGCAAAAAACTCACGAATCACCCGTCTGTTTTACAAATCTATGATATAGTGTAGGTTTTATTGTTTTTTTAAGTAACGAATCGTAGCTAAGTGTGTCTTAGCGAGTACCTACCTACAACATGTGTACGTCAATTTTCGCATGGTTGGCTATTAATTAGAACGGTTCTAGAGCCAAGTCCGCCTCAATAACGTAATAATCTTGTCGCCGGTGGCGTTTCTGACTTTTGCTCGAATTCTTATTTTAATTTTGACATTAATAAGTGCGGCGGTACGTGTAACAAAACAAATGAAAAACGAGCGCGGCGATCCGACACAAAAAACGTTAGAGATGTGAGTACTAGACATAGTAGACATCACACAGAGAGCGTTTCATTACATCTCAAATAAAAAAGTTCATATTTGACGTTTAACAAATTGTTCCTTTTTCAAATCGACCAATGAGACCATTGTGTTCACTCCTAATGGCGTGTTCTATTTTCAAATCTCATTCTCTTTTCAAATCTCGCTCGCCTTTCAGATTCATTCGAATTTGGAATGCGTCGGTCGGTTACATTGGTACATTTTCCCACACGACTTTTTAGTTAAATGAGTTGATTAATTGGAGGTTAGTTTGTGTGCTGATTGTTGCGCGAGTGTCGCGCGAGCGTCTAGCGAAGCGTCCGGGTCGCGAAGTCTCGTCTCTTGTATGTCGTGTTGCCCAAACAGTCGTACAAACGTACCGGCAAGAATATAATTACTATGACCGCTCATGACATGATAGAGTGGGGCCGACAACAAAAGTGAAACATCGATATGATATATTGTCATCGTATAAATTGGCAACGAGCACGTTGCGCGCTGCTGTGGGCAGACAGCATTAAAGTTTTAATCTAAAATATGCATCAGTGAAATCCCTCAAATGGCCAAATGTCGCGTATCTAGCCGAGCGGGAGATATTGCCGAAATGCATAAACATCAAAGGGGTTTTTTGTTAAAAAAAGATTTAAAATTGAAGGGCGCGTCCCCATATAGGCAAAATGGCGTCCGAGATTATAATAACGATTTTAAAAGTCCCCTCTGCTTTTTTATTTTTAGTTTTTTTGGGAAGGGTTGGGTGTAAGTGGACCGGGGACGAATGGAAAATTTGACACTAGAGTGTTTCAAAAATAGGGTGAAAGTTTTGCATGTTTGTGTCCGGTGAGCTTCGGAACACAGAATAGTGATCAGGGGACGAGGTTATTGATCGCTGTTGAGAAATATGCGATTATTATGCCTTATTCTACATTTACAATAGGCGGGTAGTTTTATATTTGACGCTTGAGAAATATTTTTTAGAATGTGCAGGGTATAATTTCGTATATGAAAGGCTTGCACATACAAAAATCTATTTCATGGCCCAGTTTCACGATTGACAGATCAGTGTGAGATAACTTAAGCGAAAACATAGTTGACATTTTGAAAAATATTTTTACTTATTTTACAATTTTTTTATATAAATAATATAAGAAATCTGTTAAAAGATCTCAGAAAGTGGCCAATAGGATCTAAATCCATTGAAAATAATTATATACTTGCCTTACTTAAAAAAGCTACCATATTATTATTTAAATGCTAAAAATGACCTCTATAACACAGGACTTATCTAGCATCGGGGCTATTATTCACAAACTTGAACACATACGTATTACTCCTTGTTGCCAAATTTAAATTATTCTTTTTTTAATCATATTCAACCCTTCAACGAGCATGTAAGAAAACGCAACAAAAACCCATTCATAACGTCAATAATGACAATTCATAACCCTGCAATGGTCGCGGTTAACTCGCGCTTAGACCAACCACATGGTAACTAAGCGCGAGGCCGCACTGATTCGACCAATTTAAGGCCAAATCCGTATCAATTGTCGTCAGAGACGCTTTTATCAATAAAAATAAAAATCCTTCGAGGAAGTCACCAATTTGTTGAAGTGTACCACTATGGCGATTCTTTACGATGAAATATCGACTCTATTAACTGATACTAAGGCCTAAATTTATATGGTAAAGCGTTTTGATAGATTGTGAAATCAATTAAATTAGTACTTTATTGATGGGCCCTGTTTATTGGTGCTACTCGGAGTTTTTATATGATGTTATGTTTTCATCTGGTCGCTACGGTAGTCGACCCTTTAGTAGTCGTTTTCATCTTTTATCTATGGAAAATTACCGTACTTATGGCTGTTTTTATGTGACATTTGTAGCAATAGAAAGTAATATCTTATTTTTATTAGTGTAGTCAATATTAATCAGTTTTTTAAAAGCTAATATTTTCATTATTAGTTACTCATTTGACACTTATTAATGTTTGAGTGGAGTTGACTTGAGTGCAGTATAAATATTAGAAAATTCGCACAACCAAAGATGAACCCCCTTATTACAAAATACGGACTGAGCATAAAACCAGGTTTAAATTGACAATAAAACAATGGCTTATGTCAATATTAACCTGGTTTAATACTTAGTCCATATTTTGTAATAAGGAAGATACAGTTTATCCAGGATATCCCTTGCTCTATCCAACATTGTTTTTGCTTGGCATGGTAGGTTACCATCAGCTAGCAGTCCGACGTGTGCACTGGCTACAATTTGCTTAAAGTGATTCGTGGTATAGTTTATAATCCTTCTATCTTACGAGAAATAACATTGTGTTCCTGATGACTACATCGGGCGAAGGAAAAAGGTCGTAGTACTTGTGAAATATCACCCTTGTACTCGGGTAGGTTAATTATAATTTTGCAGCAGTATGAAACTGTTTTCTTTTCATCATTTCAAGCGTTAAAATGTAGCAACTGATTGTTCTTAGTAAACTGTTTGAATTATTATTATTAACCTACGTTTATTGTATGTTATAAATCAAATTGTATTCAAATGCGAAATAAAAATAAAACGCAATTGTAACCTCGCGCTAATGTTGTGTAAATAACACGATGTATATGGCAACAATTATGTATTCGATTTCATTGATTACTACTTAATTACAAATTAGGACGTCAAATATCATGGTGACTATTAGTCATTACATATGCGATCTATAATCCTTATAATTTGAACACCCATTCGGTATTCACCTACCGTTAACTGACGCAAGGTCTTACCATACTCAGAACTGTAAATGGTTCTAAAATTATATTTTCCATCTATAATGGCCTATCGATATACCGAAAACGGTGTAGAAAGTACAAATAATAATATATTTGACGTATCACGAACGAATATTTTCTCTGATACGTGAGCCGGGAACGGAACCCGGGACCTGCATACTGATTGCCGTTGAATATTGCGACTTTTCCGAACGCATACGTTTCCTTGACACGTTTTCTGCGGAATCGGGTGATTTTAACGCGGGCGCGATGCGTGTGTCGCGCTTTGAATGCAAGTGACGCGATCGCAGGGTTAACTCACAATCGATCTCGTGTCATTGATTATATTATATTATATTATTCGCGCTAAGCTCACTTAAATATATATAAATTTATTTATTACTGCCTTCTTTTTTATTATAGGAATTATTTTTGTATTCTCCTTTCTATAAATATGGAACAAATTATTATTGATAATAATATTAAAATAGGTTTTTTATTGTTTCAAAACGTTGTTACGGAGCTAAAAGTTAGGGTAAGAATAATTATGTGGGTACGTAATTTAAAAAATTAAATAACTAATAAATAAATAATACATTTAATCAATTATCGACAAATCAATTAAAGAACCAATACGTCCCATTAGAAGAATAATGTTTTATCTTCACATAAAACAAAAATGAAATTATTAATAAATTCGGCATTAAAACCGTAAACTATCGATTGATCAAATTTTTATTTTATTCTTTAGTCAGTATTTTACAATTTTGTAAAATACTGACTAAAGAATAAAATAAAAATTTTAAAAATTTGACTGTAAACTATCAATTGATCAAATTTGTATTTACAAATTTGATCAATTGATAGTTTACGGTTTTTAATGCCAAATTTAAAAAAATAATAGGTACCCTATATAAGCTATATTAACACTACTGAGTAACTTATGTAAGCCGCATACAACGGGTCCTATTGGAAATCTTTTGTGGAGGCCTATGTCCTGCCTATGCTTATGTGCGGGCAATAGCTATATCAATAAAAAAAAAATAGAAAACGATTGTCAACTTCATCCATTGTGAAACTGTTCTGTGCGCATGCGGCATGCGTAACCCGCATATTAAGGACCAACGCTAACTACTAGCGAAAACGGGAAACAATCGCCGTTCCATATTTGAAATCGGCCGTTTGAATATGGAACTATTTAAAATTTCGAATCCGTTTGCGTTATCGCCGTTACGTGTTGGCGTTTTCCGATTGTTCTTTTTATGAATATTTTTAGTGTTGTTACTTATATCCGTTTAATGATTTAAGTAACGGTTTATAGTTCCACATTCAAATAGTTATGTCGCCGTTCCCACCGAATAATACCGTAATCGTAAAATCTAAATTTTACAGGAAAAATAAAATACGGATTTTGGCTTCTAACTTTTTACTAGGTTTACATAGAAAAATCATTTATATACCAAAAGATAGGTGATTTTTTCTTAGATATTGTGATACATTTAAAAATAAATATTATTATACTAGCTTGAAGTTAAAAGCTAAAATGTATATTACCATAATTTGAAATAGAATCTTCATCCGTAAAGCAACAATACGATTTTATTCGGGTAAATTATCGACAGTGAGCTACACATAATAGTTGAATGCGATCTTATTCGCTGTTTTGTCGCAATGTTAACTAACTCAGTAATGAATTGTTACCATAATATTTGGTGATTATACAAATGAGATGACAAGTGTAATATTAATTAACGATAATATTCCATGTCAAATAAAATAAGTTTCACAATTGTAAAAATATAATACCGGATAGTCCATATTACAAAATAAAAGGTAATTAATAATCGAATTCTTAAAATAAACCATGTTCTACATTGTTTTAGGGGTTTTTAATAAATGTATGGAAAAATAACATAAAAGAAACATAATTATAAATTTAATATTCATTTATATTAATATTTCAGTGCCATTTAGGCATCATATAGGTCTGACCCATCAAAATCGTCTGAATTTACTGTTAAAAATGTCTGCAACATACAAGATAGTTCTAAAAACCATGGTAATGATTACGTATAGCTTCACTAGCACACAATGCAAGTAAATCATCATACACAGGTTTAGAAATGGGGATAAGTTGGTGGCATATCTGTGTCAAGTTATCGACCATTGTAAATTCCAGAGAATTTTTCGGTTGCCGCCCACGTTTTGATATTGCAGGATCCGGGTCAGTGTACAAGGCGAAATATTATTCCACAAAATTACATTTTAATTGTTAGACCACTTTTCCATGAGAAAATTTCTCTATTTTCCTTTGCCCACGAAAATCTTAGGGAACCTAAGTCACAAGCAAAGTCACCTTGTCTTTACCAAGGGAGCTAAGTTTACGAAGGGCCTTGTGTATCTTTATACCAGTTTTTTCCAGAGATGAGACATTTTAAATCATAGTAGTTTAAATCTTAAGATGTAAATAATAACTTATTCTTTATTGCGCGTTCAACACTATATTCACCCTCACTTGGACTATGGCCCGTAAAAAAAAAACGATATTAGAAGATGGTATATTAGGACTTAAAGGTACATGGCAAAATAAATCTATTTTTGTTTTTTCCAGCACAGACATCAGTATAAAATGATTTGTAATAATTAGCTTCCAATTTCGTTTGCTTTCGTTTTTTGCAATAGAAAGGTGCCAGACATGTATTGTCAACATCCTGACTTAATAAGTGTGTTAAAAATTGTAAAAGATATTTGCACATTTAATGTAAAATACCTAACTGAGATTAAGTCTTTTCTAAATCAGAAACAGCTACTGTAGTATTTGTTGAATTAACCGCAGCTTTTTCCTTTCTTTTTATCTAACGTTCCAACTTTATTATTATTTTATTACAAAAATAGCTTTTTAGCATCTTCAGCTTGTTCATACAGAGAGTAAATTGTACACAAATCCTTTTTTGGCTTATAAAAGATTAGTTGTATCCCGTTTTATAAATAGTTATAATAATGGAAATTACATTACCGAAATTTGTCTTAATTTTTGTACCCGAATAAGATCGTAATAACAGTTTGCTGTAAAAGATGAGACATTGAAAAGTGAGTAATACCTATTACGATATAAAACTGTGATTTTATTTTTAGGCGAATAGCATAGGTAAAGTCATTACAAAATGACTATCTCGAGAAGTACTCGTACGAATATTCTGAAAAAAATTCACAAGGTGTAATCAATCCTCTAGAACAATAATTCCCAATAAAAGCACTTCTATAGTAATAGTCGATTACGATATTATTCGGTGGGAACGGCGATGTATATCCTGGCGGTGAGTTGAAAGCTTTCGCGAATGAATGAAGATGTCAGTTATACAAGTGACTGATTAAGTTGAAAATAATTATGTTTGTCGTGAGTACAGATGAAATATCTATGGGGAATCGCATACTCCTACGCATGACAACGTGTAAAAATAGCTTTTAAGTTACAATGCCTGCAAGTATGACGTCGCGTCGAAGAGATAAAAAAATCAGTGTTACCATTTTGTTAATAAATATTAACCGAATATATTTCACAAGGAACAATTGTATTGTTTCGAAGTCCCACGGTGCAATCATCTTATGGATTTTGTCCAATTCTATTATAAACTTACTTTGTAACTAAAATATCCGTCGAAACTTTTTGTTGGCGATTGTGGTCAATTTTGAAAGACATATTTTATATGAATGTTATTATGTCTGATCTCTGGATTGGAACAACGGTTTTAGGGCCGCACTTCTCGAAAACCTGACGAGACGACGCAGAAAATTTTAAGTTAGAGTCTATTGAGATGTAATTGAGATTGAAAATTTTGGAAAATGTCTAGTCGAAGGAAGATGGTGGTATTTCGTCTCATTAGATCTTAAATATTAAGTATATGTCTTGATAACGATGAAACAAAACATCTCGAGGAAACTCTTTTTTTATTGCCCGACTTGACAAGCAAGCTTGCGGCCTATTGGTAAATGGTGCCCACCGCCCATGGACATAGCTGTGTTCTTTTAGGAGAAGAAAACACAACCAAGCCGCTGCCTACCGCACAGAAAGAGGGATAGAGAAATTTGGGGAAAAGGAAAATAGCGAGGATAAGGAAAACGATGGGGATTGGGAGGAGGAAGTCGGCCTCCGAGGCTCTCAGTCACCAGACGATACGCATCATTATATTTATACTGCTTCTTGTCGTTAATAGTCTGTGAGAGCGAAGTACTTTCCCGGACGTGCTCGTCCCATTCATGTTCTATGCGTTTGCATACAGCAACTACTACAACAAAAGGAAATTCTAAGGGTGTCTGACTCCACAACACATATTGGACTAGTGTGTGCGAATTGTGGGCTAAACCCTCTCAGTTCTCTGTACAGAGGCTTTTGCCCAGCAGTGGGACTTGAAAAGGTTGCTATTGTAATTATATCTCGTTATTTTTTCCTACACATAAATTGAACATTGTTAAATTCTTGATAAACTCTTTATAAAAATACCAAACCATAAAGCCTAATAGAATGCATGTGCTTATTTTTTCAACTGGCAACTTTCCTCGGTACCATTTCGGACGCTACTCGGCCGGAACATAAATAATGTTAATGTCGTATAAAAGGCGTTTTTCGATGAATTTATATCCAAAAACGTCCATTTTTGTGGCGAAACGAGACCCTTGAAGTATAAAGTTGTTCATAAATTATTCATGACAACGTACTCTTTGGGATTTAGTCACTGTGAGTTGCAATCCTGGTGAAACGTTTCGCCTTCTTACCATTGATATTGTTGCGATATACGAAACGAAAAAATTTATATACTTACCTCGAGTTTCAATTCCCTCATGTCTACAACTTTTGTAAACTTAAATTAAAAGTGATGAACCCGAGTTTGGCTCTAACATCGATGTATGATATGTCTTCTTCTTACCGCAATGAGAAGGCTTTTGAAAATTCATCCAATAACAGAGAAAAATTCGTGAAATCAAAGGCCGTGTAATAGTAGAATAACTATGTAATAATCTTAGTTAAAATGCATGAGTGATTGAACTCTGACTGTAGTCTGTATTGCCCCAACCTTAATGAAATATTTCAAATTAAAATTCTCACTACACATTGTAACAATCGATTTCTAATCTCAACCGATTATTAACGACAATTAAAAAAAAAATACGTTCGTTTTGTGAATACAGATGGACAGACAAAGAGCTAACTAAACGCAAGTCACTTCATACGAATTACCGCCGCTTTGTTTCAACGTTCGACAGACAAAAACATCATTTTTAATATCAATACGCCCGGTTTCGATTCGATATTCGAATGTAATTATACACATTCGATTATAATTATTGAACGAATAAAGCTACGTTCTAATTAAAGTGTCGATGCTCCACAAAACCGTTGTGAAAAAAAAAGTTCAACGCTCCAGAAATTCTGAATTTGAAAATTATCATTCTGTATTCGAATATTTTTAATAACAAATTTCTTCTTGAACGAACATTCATCAAGTACCTTTTAAAATTCGAATTAGGAATTCGAATTATGTCACGTCATTAAGGCTAGGAATGTCAATAACGTGTTAGGCAATAGGCGAGACCTTGTTTAGACTGCAAGCCATTTTATTTACATCTGTGTCGCTTTTTCATTGTAACTTGATGAAAGTTTATTACATTATGTCCGGTTGGCGAGTTGCATCGTCCATAAAGGTAATTAAGCTACTAACTAAGCTAGATAGGGGAAAGCTAGATTACAAATATACCTTAATGCCGTTGGCGCTAGGTTCAATTTGGATGATTTAAAGGCCCTTTGGCATTAAAGGGTAGCATCGGAGTATTACATAGGGACTTTTTGGCTGTACATTCTGATCGTATATAGCTAAGCAATAAGATTACAAGGGGTCCGGTCACATCAATTATTTTTGTATGCGTTAAGCTTTCCATTTTTAAAATAAACTCGCCGTTCATATTGAAGGGGACTTTAATCTAATTACAGTTAGGGGAAAGGGGTAAAAATATTCTTATTAGACATATTTTTGAACAGTATTTTTTTTTTTTACTTTTTCTTTTATAGATAACAAACTATTCTTGTGTGACCGTTTAGCCAGTATCGCAACATATAATTAATATACAGATACACAATATGCCTCATCTTAGAATCGAACCCATACCAAACGGCAATATACTCGACCACACGTGTAGCCAATTGCATTTTTGTTTTACAAACCCAATGAATATAGTATTGGTTGTTTAAATATTCTTATTGTATCAGGTAAGGACTCACAGTTTCCGAGTACGTTCGTGACAAACAGTAGTATTTGTGTCGATCGTATCGTTGTTCTATACAAGGCTCTGCTAAATACCTGGAAACGAAATGAAAACATTAGTATGTGCAAACTAAGATGATGATTAATTTACTTAACTATAGATTATTGTATTTATATACTTTAAAAATAAAAACCGCGTAGTAAATTAAGAATACATAATCACTACCCCATCTCAACCCGCCCCACGGTGGTCCCGCCATAGGTCATAAATAAGAAACTTCAATCATCAAATACCCACAATTTGTTAACATAAAACGATACACCATTAAACAGGCTACCCGAAGATATGAATATGTTGACCATTGTAATTAATTATCATTTACTTATTTACCTCTAAAGTCAAAGAATCATCAGCGTTTGTACGCTTCGTTATTATTAACTTATTAACGCGTGTTAGTGCAACAGTGATTTCTCAGAATTTTTTGTTTTGAGTGGTGTTTGTGATAATGGATTTGCAAGAACAAGGTATGTTTATTATTAATTATATTTATTTGTTACCCTTACGTGGCTTTTTCATATATTTTTTAATGTGCTACGCAATATAAGATTTTCTTAGTCTTTTTTCCTTCCATTTAACTTTACGTAGTCCTACGATAAAGTTAATTTGGCGTCGACCATTATAATATCTATTGAAATTGAACATTATAATATCTATTTTTAAAATATTGTTTATTTTCTACCGTCCACAATTGATTTTGGAAAATATAAGCCCTCTACGGCTGTGTATGTGTTGCGTAGCACTAACTACGAAAAAATTAATAAGTTTATAAATGTTTCTTTTCAGGACCTGTTATTAAATGTACCTTTTCAAGGTTATATTTATTTGGAATTTGGTCATCCTTGAGAGGACGTGTTGGAAAGAAACGCCAGCATGCCTTAGAGTCGGTTTTAACATCAGTGTATAAAGAAAATTTTAATATTATGTGTTTAGTGAGTAAGATAAATAATTTGTATAGAATGTTTGATAAATATTGGATAATTAAAAATTATAGGGCTTTTAGACGAGATAATACCCGAAAAATGTGTAAAAAACTTACTAATACCGACTTACTTAACAAACTTTTAGTGAATTCAGATCCATATATTACAGGTCTTCGGAAACTTCCCCTTAAGAAAAAAAGTGCAATGTCGAATCAGCCTTTAGAATTGTTAATAGTATAATTTTAAGTTTATTTTATAAGTCATTTGTAGTTATGTGATTGTTAACGCAATTTTAAATTAAGTTACTATATTATTTACCTTAGGTCCTTTTGTTATAACATAGTCGTAATGTTTCAGTTTTAGTTATAAAATAAAATATTAGTATATGTATGTGCAATAGTTAGATCACTAAATACATAATATTTAACTTCCATTATAGAAATCTTTGTTATAATTGCTAGAGGCGTTTTTAAAAGGTAAACGGTGAGTTTTTTATATATATGTTTTATTAATATGGTTTGTATTATGTATGTATTTATATTTAAGCAAATAAATATAACTTGATTAATGGTTTAAAACAGTTTTCCATTGATAGAAACCTAAATTCATAAAGTTATAGATTTATGACCGCTCTTGTTCGGAGCGGTGACCACCGTGCGCCCCCCCAACCGACTAAGGGGGAGGCGACTATCTTATGTAAACAAGAGCAGTGCGTGAAAAGGAAAATCCGAACCAATCCGTCTGGCCTTCATGGTATAGCAGGCCAAATACCCTCCACATTCTTTGGAGGAGACCCGTGCCCAGCAGTGGGACGTTGATATGTTGAAAAATGATGAATAATAAAAAGCTAAAGTTTGTTTGTTTGGTTAAAAGTGCTAATCTCAAAAACTACTGATTCGAATTGAAAGCTATTTTTATTGTTGGATTGCCCATTTATTGAGGAATGCTATAGAGACGTCACCACGTTACGAGTAAAAGAAACAGAATAGCGGTCAAAGAAAGATCCACGGGAAGTCCCGAGCAACAGTTAGTAGTTCGATATAACCTTCTTGAAGAAAACTCTTATGGAAGAATGAACCGTCTTATTAGAATAATCATCATTTCAACCCACAAACGTCCCACTGCTGGGCACGGGTCTCCACCAAAGAATATGGAGGGAATTTTGCCTACTATACCACGCTGGCCAGACGGGTTGGTATAGGATTTGTTTCGAATTTTTCTTTTCTTGCAGCGCTCTTGTCTGCATAAGTTTACTCCCTTAGTCGCCTTTTACGACACCCATGGGTTGAAATGGGGTAGTGACATTATGTATTCTTAATCCGTCACTACACGGATATCCGTCGTATTAGAATAATAAAACTCGATATAACTGCAAAACCAGATTTAAAACGTATATGTACGTAGTTTAATAAATCTGGTTATGTTATAGTCTTTGCTTTATTGTGGGAAAATGTTGATAAAAACAAACGGTAGGTACCTTACTTAGTAATTTCTTAGAATGGTTTACTGGATATGTGAAAAACTACTATACTTATTTATAAACTGAAAGAATCTTTAGCTACGCTACGCTACTACAAATGATAATGCTGAAACAGAAGTGTAAACATACTCGTTATAAATAACAAAGATTTCCATTCATTACTTACTTATTTGAATGGTAGAATCAAGCAGTAATTCATATTTATGAACGTATACATAGTCTTAGGATGTTAATCAGAATTACGCGTAATCAGTTCCAGCCTACTCCAAAATTCAAGAACACTGAATCAATTTCAATTAATTTAATTAACTCGAACCACAATTAAGTTCCAAATTCAAATGTTCGAACCAATAAGAGATCGATCGCCTTCCAAATTTAAAATCAGATAGCCGAACGCCGACACAATGGAATGGAACGAGCATGACGATTCAAATATTTTCGAAAATGGAATATTAAGTGAACGCCATTATGTGAACGAATGATTACTAGACGTAACGTATTATTAAAATACATATACATGTATATACTATGATGTATGGAACACAATATGTGTATAGAAAGTTGAGAATTTGAATAAGTTCGTGTAGAAATAGCTTTACGTTGCTTACGAAGACGATTCCTTGAATACACTTTTGTTTAATGATTTCAGAAAGTTACTGGAATGTTATTCTTGAAAGTTATTAGAACTAATTATTCGTTTTGAAATGAGAATTTCTCTTATGAACTTCGTAAAGTCTATATTTACAAGGCTTTGGTTTCTTTGCTCTAGTGACCTATTTATTGATTGGCTGACTCGATTATTTTCCGTGTGCATCGATATATCGATTATAATATCATAATAAGAAGTCCCCATTTGCGTATTGGGGTCAACGCCTTGCGTATGCTGGCCGCGTGTGATGCTATGCGTCAAGTGACCTCTTAATACGACTTATTGGTTACTCATTTAAAGTGCACGCGCTACACACACTAACATAATATTATGTTCTATACTGAATAACTATGACATTGTGTTTTTTTTTTCTCAACACCAGAAGCTTCACATGCGCATTGCTGACTCCTTAAAACAACCTTCACTTGTTTTTTGATGGTATTCATCATTGAAATTTTCATGTTCTAACCCTGTCGCAGACCGCCCGAACTTAGGTATTGGAGTCTTATAAGGGTTGTAAATGATGCAATAAACATGAATTGGTCGTCAATTTAAGGATCAGCTATAAAATTTTATCGTCAGAGCACCAAAAAAATGTTTATTAATACATTATATTATAAACGCCCGCTGCACGGGTGATCGATAATGCATCCGTGTATCTACTATGTGGTAATACCACTGTCATTGAGACCGCCTATAGAAATACGCCTACGCCTGTCGAAACAAAAACAGATCGCACAGTTCCACAAAACATCATTAAATTCAATATTTCGTTTAAAAAGCACTCCACATATCTGGACCATTAATCACTAAAACTACCGACCTTCAAGGAGATACATCGGAATAAAATCGCCAATCGAAATAAAGCACTTAAAGCGAAACGTCATTATCGCACAACATAAATAAAAAACGCAGAAATCGAACGCAAAAATTGAATATCGAACTCGATTTAAAACAGAATACGAATTTTAAAAATACGAGCGCGGCCGAGCGGCATTAATTAAAAATTCTCGGTAGAATATTCAAAAATAGAATTCGCATTCGAACGCTCCTTGTACGGATCCCAAGTTTGAATTTGGAAGGAACAAAAGGAGAAGAGCGCGGGAGCAACCCTTTTAGCGCTGATAATCTGTTGGTCGGCCGTGTTGCGGGACGTTTTTTATTTGTTGTCACTTTTTTGTCCGAACCCAGATTGTACACAACATTCTTTACTTCGAAACGAAGCTTTTTAAAACTCGCCTCAAGATTTATTTCTTTTTTATACGCCTTTAATAACGAGTCCCCGTCCGATTTAATTGACGAATGGTCACGAGCGAAATGCTTAAACAATTTTGGAGGTCAGACTTAGCTCTACATTTATTAATAAGAGCAAAATCATTAATAACTTAATTTTTACTTGGAGCTTATTAAACAATGAACGAACTAAACTTGAAAAGCGTCTTGCATTATTCTGTAATTGAATTTCGTGCAAGAAATCGAATATAATGCCGGCCGGTACCAAGTTTGAATTGCTTCGAAATATAAAAATTTAAAAATAGAACGCAATCCTTCCGCCCTCGGTCGGGCGGTTAGTGCTTTACATGAAATATTATTTTATGGAATCAACATCTGCGTCAGTGTCGATGTGTGCGTGTGTGTAGTGGGAGCGAGCCGCGAGCCGACAGGGTTTATGTACACAAGTGAAATTACTTAAACGTAACACGCCTCAAGTGGATGGGAACATTTTCAGAACTCATTTCTTTTCAGTTTAATTTTAGAATCACATGTTTGGTTTTCAAATTTATTATCACAGTTTATTAAGAGTTATGTCATAAATTTCAAATTTATGAGATGGTTTTTACGAGTAACTGATTTAAAGTTATGTACGACTGTATAAACATTAAAAGGATTAGAAGTTATACGAGAATCGAACCTGACTAAAACAAAAAATGTAAAATGAAAGATAAAATTGCTAGTTCCCTCTCGCATCATAAAATTCGTTTTACAATCCCGTCCGAATCGTCAAATCACTCGTCGCGGGTTCATTTTTTAAAATTGGAACGAAAAGTGAAACCCTTCCATTTTTAAATTGCTTTCGTCATGCGTTCCCTTTGCCACTGTTGTTGTGCACAACAACAATGCATGAATTTTTACAACTTTAATGTAATTAATTTTGCTACATCTCTATTTGAGAAAAAGAATAAAAAAGATTATTACTGTCGAAGTTCGGCAAAAATATTTATGTATTTTTATTATTATTCCTAATTTAAGTAACATAATTATTTTTATTGTTATTCGAAATTTAAAACACAATGCCTCTTTATTTTCGTAAGTAATATTTTTAAAAATTTACCAGAAAAGAAATTAAAGTGCGCAATGCGCATTTTTTTAAACCTTTTAATAGAAGAAGCAGAAACATCGTTCAAAAACTAGTCATTGTGTGATCGTCAGCTGTGTTAGTATTGGGATTACGTTTTCTACCCTCCATTTTAAATTTAACTCTTTTGACTATTTTAATATTTCTGGAACAATTTTAGCTTAGGGCGAGGGCAATGTTTTTTGATATAAAGGACTAAAGGGGTACGATATTTTTAGTAGTTTAGTTTACATTATGCGGGCGGGAGTTAAGAATTAATATTTTATATTGAATAGCAGACAATCGAACGAATTGAAAGGGTCCAGGATTTTAAAGACACCATTGTGATAAAAAAGATTTATTATAAATGGGAAAAGTACCTAATCGTATTCCAGTTTTACGTTTATTTATGCGATTTGTAATTTAGAGAATAACTTCAGTGCTAAAATCAAGTTCTAAGTAATCTTCTGTCCATTGGTAGTTATAAAGCACTTCTTATAAGCGTGTTCTACAGAAACGTGTTACAAACGTAAAGGTTTGTTTGACGTTTTTGATTTTGTATTTGTTTAATGTCTATTTGAAAGTTCACACAAATAAAAGACTCACAATACCAATAGGTTCCTATTAAATACTGGATAAAATAGAGTTTGGATGGATGTCTCTTACTCAAACACGCCAGAACGGCTGAATGAGTCTCTATGAAATTTGAAGCACAGTTAGATTATTCTCTGGAAGCTAACATCTAAGCTCCTTATTACCAACATACCACGGGGGTGGAGCCTTCGGCGAAGTTAGTTTTAATAAGCTGAGCAACTTTTATGAAAAGCTCGTTCATAAGAAAAAATATAATTTATAAAAAAAAATATCTTAATGATTGACAGCAAGGAGTTTAAACAAAAATGATCTATGCTTCATTGTTCGTTTACAAAAACAAGTTCAATTAATCCTTTGACTTGTCAACATTATTTAAAAAGGAAACCCTTACACAATTAAAATCGAATAAAAACGATTTGAAAAAAGAACGAGATCGGATTCGTAAAAAAAGTAGGGTGAATGTCCTTGTGAAGGGAAACACGTTACACATGTTTGTATCTAAGTGTTTGATATACATCGAGGGCTTTGTATCGAAAGGTCGTTGAACATTCAATACTAAGAAAGCAATGTACATCGAATGTAAGGATAAGTTCGTGTAGGATTAGAGGAAGTTTGTACGAATACGCCCGGTCTCGGTTTCATAATACATTAGTTGTCTTTGTTAAAGTTTCATAAAAAAACGCGGTACAGATGTGTTTGATTTTTGTGTACGTTTACCGACTGAGGTGGAAAGATGAATATTAATTTTTTCCGTTCAAAATTCTTGGATGGCTTTTGTTGTATTTCTTTTTCGGTGTTTTAGAGGCGTTTTGAGAAAAATTAGGGGATTGTTACTTGCATTTCCTTCGCCTTTAAGTTAGACATGTATTTCTTTTTAGAAATTAAGTTATTATAAAACTGCTCTGCTAACCGAGCAACGTTAAATACCAATATAAATAAAATTAACGGCGGCGGCAGCGGCAGTTTGATTTGCCGCTTTGTCTGGCATTTTCTGTGTCCATTTTTCTTACGCTAAGTAACAAGCAAAAATAAACTTATTTTTAACAACCGTAGCTATCTTTAAGTAGTATAAAACAAAGTCGCTTTCCGAGGTCTACCTATTTCTGTAATCCGCTGACTCCTAAACCGCAAACGCTTTTCTCCATAATTTTTCACGGAATGTTTTATATCTTAATAAATCCCAATAATTTAATTTGTTTTCTGTTTTTTTTAGCTTGTAAATAAGTATGTTGTTTACTCAGTTGTAAATGTTAGATAATTTTAAATTTAATGTAATATAATAGTTTTAAAAGTGATTTTACATAAAGATATTCTTAGAAATCTCTCAATGATTTCATAAAAACGCAAAAAAAAAACCTAATTGAGTAACTTTTACCGAAATACCTACTACACAGACAAAGCCGCGTGCGGAAACTAGTAGCTTATAATTAATATTACAAATTTGCATATACTCGAGTAAATATAAGTGAGTTAAACTGGAAGACAAAATCATAGTTTACGAGATAAGTGTTAATAAAACAGTTGTAAACTTTGCTTTATTATCGCACCAACAATAAACACTACAATTTCCACTTTGTTACGTCTCTACAACTCGTGATTTGCTGAATTGTTAGTAAAGTACGCTCACACTGTTTTGGGCTTTATTACTACTACGTATAAAGTCGGTATTAGATTCAAGGGAACGTTGAAGACGAAGCCTTAACAGTGTGTGGTTAAAGTAATGAGTAAATTATTTGTTAACTACAATAATAAGTAGGAATTTTCGTATTATTTTGAGAAAACTAATTTTTGTTTCATAAACTGTGAACTAGTTTTAAATTTGATTATAATGCATTTTTAAACTCGAACAAGAATCTCTGCTGCTCTATGGTATTTTGAATTTATAATTCCAAAATTAAAATAACGATTTAGTTGGTTTTCTTTTTCGTAATTAAAGAAAAACAAATCGAATTTTGTGTTTGAAATTTGAATATCGAACTTCTTTTTTACTTTTAAATTGATGCTATTTAATTTTGTATTGTTTTCAATCGATTCTGACTCTACTATAATATTAACAGCTGTTTAATTTTCTTTGTATTAGAATCTCTATTTTTATTGTTTTAAATGTCTTCTATTAATTTTTGTATTGTTTTCAATTGACCACTTCCAACTGTCATTTTTATTGTTTTTCTTTCAAATTAACAGATTTAAACTAATTATTGCATTGTTGATCAAAATGAAACTGATGTTAATAAAATAACGTTGGGCTATCGCAGTGAATAGTGTTCTGCAATCGAAGTCGGGGCAGACGGTCTATTTGTGGAGATACGTTTTGTTATTCCAAATGTAACAATTCGCTGTTACGTATGCTCTGGCTAATGATGTTTTGTGTCAATATTTTATTACCGACGTTGTAACAATGATAGTACCTTGTTAATTATGTATTTGGTTAGTGTTTTAAATATTTTGGAGTACGATTTTTATTAGTGGCCAGTTGGTAGTGTTAAAAATTTGGGAAAAGGTACGGTTTTTTCTTTTATGCTTTTAAAGTGTTAACCTATCTTTGTTATGAACTTATTCTAAATTTAAAATACTATCTTGAGTGCGCGGTATCTCATATTGCGTTTTTGATATGTTACAATTTTAAATAATCGCCAGTGTTATAACATTTAGGAATTGATATATATATTTTGTTTCTTTAAAATATCTTGTTTGGGTCTATGATAGAAATTTTATAAGTAAGATCTTTTAGAAATAAGTTGGTAAGTTTCGTAAGATGTCTGGTTTAATTGTGCGTCTCTTACAGTTACGCCATTTATTGTCCGTAAGTATTAAATAATCGCCTTTTTAAATGTCATGTCTTTACAAACATGAATAAATCACACTCATCCCCTAATCCGCTTTAAATCCAGTACTATAAATTATAACAATATTTCGTCGCCACTGAAATAGTGTAATATTAATTAACCTGCGTACGTCGCGTATTTCATTTTAATCGGCGTTTCTCGTTTTCGCACAACGCGCGGGAATGCGCTCGCGCACCTGTCCCGCACTCTGTTATGCGTTCACTTTGTATGCGCACCGTGAGCTTAGAACTTATTGTATTGTTTTTTAGCGTATGAATTTATGATAGTTCAACGTTAGAAATATCTAGTTTTTAAATTTTGATTATTAAAGAATAAATTAGCTCTTCGTTGAAAAAGCTATTTGTCGTTTAAAGGCTTTTTCTGAGGAATAAATGAAAGATATTGTTAAGACGGCAGGCTGTATGAAATACATCAAAAATGAAAAAAAATGGATTCAACCACTGTATACGATAATAGACTACGCGGAAAGCGAAACGATAAATCTGAGTGCATTTTTCGCAAACGCATAAAACGAACGCACCTATTATTGAATCGAAGCGGCGTTGACAAATGTGCAGCTGTCTCGTTCTGGCTGCATACGCGCGTCTCTGTCTGGCGGTGCACGCGCCGCTATTGTGTCTGGCGCTACTCGGTGAGGAGCGGCGTTCTCAGTCACACGCTATAGCTCCGTCCCGCTCTAGCGCATGTCAATACATTTTATTGTCGACGTTAATGGCTCTGATTACAAATGTAAATTTTCAGCGCGCGACGGCGTTGGTTGGACTTTTTTCTGTTCGATTTCTCTCTATGGTATTAAATTGTAGCAGAAATTAATAGCGCACATTTATGAGCATACTCGACTTTTTATTTTAAATGTTCTATTGTTGTATTGAATAAAAACTGGTTTAATAAAAGATTTGCGCCAAGTTTAATTTGTCGTTTTGTTTGAACTCGAGTCGAAGCGCTTGTCGCATGTCGGCCGATTTTAAAGTTACAGTGTTCGTGGCAAGTTATAAACATATCCAATTTATTGCACGTAATCTACATCAAATTATTAACAAATGATTAGTTAATCCGAACAAAGCTCCGAGCCAATGCAACTTAGACCAAAATAAAATAGCTGCGGGTTCGCTACGCACGTCGAACGCACGTCTGACGGACAGACTTACCTATTATTCGCATATCAGGGCACTTTATTTATAAAGCCCGTCCATTCTCGACTGACATATCCCCTTTGAGTAATTTTCTTACAGAAGTAGGTGTGTGGGGGGCGCATCGCGGGTCTTTGTAGGCTGGTCGCAGCTACAACTGTTTCCCAACCGAATACCGTTCGCAAAAGATCTCACACGGCTGCCAATTTTCAGAAAGACAGAGCTAAAATAATTGCTGCAAACGCGCCCTATTTCGAGCAGCGCACTACAGTTTAGATACGATTTAATTCTAGACATTATTATTCCACTGTCTGTTCATCGCGGCTACTGTTGCTCTTTCAAACGAGACATTAAATTCAAAAATCGAACATCAATAACATTTTCTTTTAAAACAGTTTTTGAACGTGTATTCGTTTACGTTAATTGGATTCCAATTTCAAATTATTTGATTACTGTAGAGTATCTAACTAAAAAATTTAATCGGGTGTGCTTTTTGAAAGATAAACGAAGGTAGGTATTCGCTTGCACAGCAATAACTGAAACTTAAGCAATAAAAGCTTTGATCTGATTACAAGGAATGACAGCTCATTACAGCGGTTACCAAGAACTCCTTGTTTAGTTTCAAACAGACAATTTTAATGGACATTCGTCTGTTTCACGGCATGATGTGACACCTTAGATAATATAACATCGTTTCAGCTGAAACACTTCTTAACGATGCTCATTATAACGCCCGACGCCATCAAAACGCATTTAACACAAACAAAATAATTGTCCCACGGATCAAATACACATAGCCTATAAATCCGAAGAGACGACGGGAATTTTGGCAGTATGTAACATTGGCAACGGTACAATACATTACACGGAATGTAGTTTCTGTTTACTTGCATTTCCATGTTACAGAGAGCTATGCGTCAATAGAGCATGACAATTTTCAACTATCATCCTTTCACGATCAAAACAAGCTTGATAAGTTTATTTACAGCTATTAATGCGCAAAAAGTGTTACAATGTGGAAAAAATATGAACTGTGAACGTTAATAAACAGTTCGTGGGCATACGTCATCGTCGGGGTGCATTCAACGTAATCTTTATGGACAGTGGATACGATGCGAGCGCGAGACGAAACTATCCATCGGCGCTCAGCGCTCATACATGACTTACAGCAATAACCAGACGCGGCAACAATTACATTTGCACACAATAACGCTCAACGTCAACGAAAGAAAGCAAAATAATCGCCTTTTCTAAATTCGAATACAAAGCGACGTTTGAAATACGAAAATGTATCAACTGATAGCTAGAACGTATGCCAACAATTAGGAATGCGTTCTATTCCACATTCAAAGACGGGTGTCGTTTGAATTTGGAATAAATTATAATTGTATCAATGAGATGCATGTGGACAGGGTTGCGATGTGTGATGCCCACCTTCAAGTACACCTACTTACACAAGCTCTGACTTGTACAAGTCTACCGTAACGTGTGTGATGTGATACCTGATGTAAACTTTCAAATATACTGCACAAATTCAGACTTCTGCAAATCTACAACAATACCAAATTGCCGAAACTCGTTACATGTACAAATTTGAGATTGTGCAAGTATATAAGTATAAGAAGAGTTTCTGCAATTTTGTATTGTTGTAGACTTGCTCAAGTCAGAGTTTGTGCAGTAGATATACGTTCTGATTTTAAAACCTTCCTAATTATGCACGGTCTGAATATTAATTAAATTAGATTTACGTATGACCGACAGTGACAGAATTTATTTAGCGGCGTTATTTATAAATTCGTCTAAATGTCACGGGAACAATGGAGTGTCCGCGTCTATTTAAGATTGATGAGTAACAAATAATCCCTCTTGTTGTCGGAAGGCGGAAAGTCACTTGCGTAACTCTCCGGCCGCTCGTATGAGACTGTCAGATTACGCCGGTATTATTTTCGGTAAACGATACGTATCTCTGTCTGTTCAGATTCGACGTTGCGTTTAATAGTTTAAGCATAGTAAGTATTCGGTCGGCCGCGGTCTAATCTTGACTGGCAACCGCGATTTCACCTATAGATCATCCGATCAAATTTTTTTACGGAGAAGCCATTTTTTAATGAAAATCGTAATTGCTCTTCAAAAGGACCAATTCTGGACTCTTAATCGTCAAAAGTCGTCTTAAAAATTCGTTGGACGCATTCATCAAAAATAAGAAAATAATTAATACTCTGTTCGGAACGAGAAACGAAACATTTAGAACGGACATAACAATAAAACAATACGCCGCTCGCAAACCGAAACAAAACACAGAAAAATATGAATTCCGATCGGAACGGGCCGTGGAAACAAAAGATGGCGGATTTAATGAAATGAAATAAAATATAAATTCCTTTTGCAAGCGAGAATTCTTACATTTTTAATTTGGTACCGTGGAATGGGGCTAAAAACGGTCAAATTCCAGATTCATAAGCGGCCCGGCGGATTGTGATTGAGTGTGGCGAACGAGTGTCGCCTCTCGAAAACGAATATTCATTTTATTGAAAATCAATTCTGCCGTGCATCGGTGCTCGACGTTTTTTATAAATTATTAATTACTTTTCCGTTTTTAAATGAATTATTGACTTTATCACCTGTGGGGCGCATACGGCGCGCCTAGTCGACATCTACGTAATTTAATTAGTTTTGGTGTCAGAAAGATTAAAAAGCTACTGAGCAGATTCGTGATCTATACGAACAAGTAACTCGAATAAATTAGCCTCATGTCTACAAATAAGGCAACTTGTTCTTTTTTAAATTTAAATAGAGTTTACAAGCGTTTATTATTCTCTTCATATTTGTTACCTACTCTAATAAAATTAAACAATGGCAATTTATGCGTTCTAATTTCAAATGAAATCGATTTTTTTAATTTTCGAATTGTATTTGAAGTCTGGCATTGTTTAATGTATGGCTCCAAATGGGTATTGGCATTAGAAAGATGAGATTTATAAAAATGGCTGAATATCTTATACGGAGCGGAACATATAAGAGTGGCAGATGCTCGTACAATATTGAGACGAAACAGACCGCCTTCCAATACGATGACTAATTCCTCGCGTTGTTTATTTGTTTCAGCGTTTTATGAGTAAACCATGTCAGTTCATGGAAGCTTTACGGTTATATCGATGCTTTATTGTTATTTTATTTCAATAGTGTTTCATTTTTGTAGGCTTTCTATAGGTGGAGTCGTTACTATTAGTAAGTCAAAGACCTTATTAAATATTACAGTAGCAAGTTGTGAATCTAATGATGCATCAAGTAATAAATTCGTTCTTATTTTGAATCCATCTAGCAACATTGAATAAAATAATTTGAATATCGAATGCTGACAAAAATTTGACAGTTGACCTATGTTCTCAAATCAAAAATAGTTTATTATAATGCTGCGTTTCTGCGCGAAATGAAAAGTTGGAATGTACACCGATTACTTATTTCAACACGAATATTCCGAGAATCATAAAAAATAATACTGTGAGTACATAATATTTTAAATTTAAAACGCCGATTCCACGTTCAGTAATAAAATCAATCACATATACTATAAGATACGATAAGATTTTTACATTTGCTCCCGCTCAATTTTAGGTTAAAAATAGACTTTTTGAGTGGTTACGGTAGAGATAAGTTATATTGATGTTTTAAACAGACGGATGGATGGTTCATATTTTTAGTGTACACCATACAACATAATTTTGTTATAATCCAGGGTTCTTTATGATGTTTTTAAGTGGTGTAGCTTAAGTAAGCTATGAATAAGCTTTGAAGAGTAAAATGCCTGATGTTTTTAAATTGTGGGTGGTATTATGATTGTTATTTTCATTGATTTAAGGTAGACAATTATAATTAATATATTTGATACATTTTGACAAATCTTTGAAAGTGCAATTCTTATAAAAGAATCGATTTAAGGTTGCGCCTTCTTGAAAATCGAATTCGAATTTTGAAATTGACAGCTGCCTATAAGAATATTGAAATTAGAATACTTTTCATATCATATTGGATTATTAAAGAAATGAAATATTTTCGGTAAGTAGTGTATGTAAGTTGCTGTAAATTATTAAATAAACACCAATTGCCTTGCCTTGTAGATCATTTATTAAAACAATATTCAAATAAATGTTTATGTATAAACACCTAAAATGGGTGTAAGTACCTACATTGTAAACATTTTTAGCACCCAATAAGGCACGTCAACATCTTCAAGCTTTCTTGAAGGCAATGTTTAAGTTACAATGGCGGGCGTGGTTCCAAGCTAGCGGCGAATAATTACACCTCCTCTCGTCCCCCCCTCGGCCCCCGGAGGTCTAGCACCTCCCCCCTCTGCGTGTTCATTGAGCATTGTCTTATGTGACCCCTGACGAGTTATGTATGGAAATTTGATGGCAATTTGTTAGAGCAAAGAAAGTTGAGAAGTGTAATACTATGTTTAACAATGAGATATGGTCATTTATTAAAGCTATCAATTTATAATAGAAAGAATATACTTACATAAGTTTGGGCACAGGCCTAGAGGAGCAACTTAACAATATATAAGTTAACAATAAAATATAAATAGGCAAGTAAATTTGTTTCTAGCTTTTGTAACAGAGTGAATAGAAGTACCTTTCCAAAAACCACAGCTCATACAAATTAAAAATTTACTATAATTATTTTATTATAGGTAGGTTTAATTCGTCCAAAAACTTGTCTAATATAAAAAACTTTAATTAAATTATTTTTGTTAGAAATCCGTGCCTCAACATTCTGGACTGGACCCAAAATAGTGCCCTGGGGTATGACATTCAGTCACTAGTCAGTTAGTAGGTAACTTATATTCAAATTTATCATTCATGAGTTCATGACCGATACAAATAATACAAATATAAAAGCATTATATTCTGGCATAACTCAAACGCTTGTACTACTCAATCGAGCGAGCCTGTTCAATATTAAGACCTACATTAATTTCGTTCAGTTCCAAACACATAAAATATTAGCATAGCGTTAAATTGAATGTTATTTTTCATCTATGAATTGTTCGTACAAGAATGTGGCGGCCGCGGCCACCCCGCGCGCTGTTGCGAATACGTGAAGGTGGCGCGTGCGACCACTTCGCATACACAATACACCAACTTACGTAACACGCAACGCGTACAGAATTACACAAACGCGATTTCTCTGTCACACCTTTCATACAACGACAAAATCATGACAATACCACTAGACAATTTATTGCTCACTAAAAAACGTCTAGACGAAATACTTAAACGCGTATCCATACTAACATATCGCTACTTACGTCAAATCGTAACTCCGAAAAAATTCTTATCTCGATACCGACGTTCTAAATTCAAAATATAAGTGAAGCAATTGAAAAACGAACCGAACTAAGTTCATATTTCGAGCGTTCCAAATTCGAACGTATTCAAATATCGAACGAGTGTAGATGGATGACGTATGACGTGCGCTGGAACATGTCTCACACAAATCATATTTCCGTTTTTTACTAGTGTAGTGAACAGTTCGTTTTGATGTAGACACGATTATTTGAATTGCAAATACTTTGTATTATTAATCATTAGCTATTTAGTCGATTCTCTAAACTCGTAAAACCGCAGCGTTCCGAACCGAAACATTCAATCAACCGAAAATTTAAATAAAATATTACTCAAACTTATAAAATCATAATGTTAGACGTGGCTGGCTCGTTTCGGCGCGCGGCGGCGATATGATCCCATTGATTGATGGGTGACCACGCTGCGTGAGGAGTGGAGGCGGCCGCCCTAAGCTCGCGCGCGCTTTCTAACATCCTCCTAGTACTGAGAGGTCAGATAGTAATGGTGCTTATATTTTTCAAGTGTGTTGACCCCAAGTGGGGCACGGACTAGTCTCTACAATGTTTTGAACTTAATTAAAAATATATAAAGAATTTATTGCGTGTCAAGAACGCCCCCGTATTTGTCGAGCAGATTTTTTTTAATTACGTTCAATTGAACGTGATGTAGGACAATTTTGTTGTCACAACGTATTAAAAGTCCGAATAGTGAATGTTTTCTTGGTATTTATCTAATTTCCTGTTAGTATCGGGTGTCGGGCTCGTCATACTGACTCAGACTCAAATCTTGGAGAATGTTTTAGTGATGGGAAATAGTCATCAATTAATGAACGATCTTCAAGAATCATTCTTTCAATGTGTTTCTTCTAAGAATGACAAACTATTATATTTAATATATTAATATCAGAATTCAGAAATAACTATGATTATGTTACAATACATGTGCGCAAATGTTGCGTAACCTACGCAAATCCGATAAGCGTGTAAGATTTACTTGTTTAATAAATTTAGTATAAGATATTAAAGTTGGAAAAGATTCTGAACTTTTGAATATTCAATTACTTATTTAATCATTCCAATTATTGGCTTATTAATATTATTCTGCTTATTTATTTTATATTTTTTATTTATGGTTGATATTAAAATGAATAATTGACTTAATGATGCAATTAATTACTCTCTTAAGTTAAATAATGATATTAGAATAAGCAAATTATTGGCTAATGTTCAGAAATAATTCGCAAATTTGTTGCTTATCAATCCAATTTGAGAAAATCTTTTACATGTTAAAAATTAAATCATTTCTATTACTTAACGTGTAGGTACACTATTTACATAAAAGCCATAACTAAACGTAGATACTAATTTAGATAACTGCGATAATGATTGGTTTTAAAACAATTCAAATAAGACGGATATCATGATATGAGACTAAAAATATCGATCAATCATCAAATTACGTAATCAACAAAAATAACGTATTGGCACCTAATATTATTTTTTATGGTTGCCCAAAGCACTTGTTTACATATACGCTTCCTACACGCTTTAGTCTAATACTCAACTATGTAATAAGCTAATCGTCAATCGACACAAATTATAACGAGTAATAAATATTTAGGCGATTATTTAAGAACTGTCTAATCGATTAACTCGATTTAGAAAGTTAATCTTGCCTGTAAGTAGCAATCTATGTAAAATGAAATACTAATCATAACGAGCTTAATCGAGATCTCGACTAAAGCACAAAGTCGATTACATGTAAACTAAAAAATCAATCATGCCTACTTATGGACGCATCATAAAGAAACATTCCCGTTCTATTTTCAAAACATAAATTTGAATATGAACCGAACGCAACATTTGAACATGGAACGCTCCCTGTGTTTGTAATTCGTTCGTTTGAAAATGGAACTTGTTGTTCTTATTATGAATGCGTTAAGGATGCGCAAGAGCATGCGTCTGACGGTTTAGTAACTGATGCATTAATGCCTCGAATGATCTCTTACGGTTTTTTTTGTTCGACGCCCGGAGATTGGTCATTACACATCTGAATATGTGTTCTCCACAAAAAGTTGGATCACGATTCGGTAAAAAGTCGAAACGAGTCTTGTGATGTAAGTAGATAGCAAACGTGCTCTTTATGTTATTAGAATTTGAAGTTTCCGGATTGATTTGAAAGTTTTTAACGGGCCGGACCATTTTGTAGATATTACATTGATTTTATTGTGTTCTATATCTTGTTTGTCTTAATATCAATGCTTTAACAAGACAGCATTACAACTACATTTCGCCAGCTACGTATGGTCCTATATATTAGCAGGCGTATTGCTATTAACCAGGTACATTTTCAGGCCCCGTCTGACACTGAAGACAAGAAACCTAATACAATTTTTCCTGATCGGATGGTCGAACCTGGGACATCTTGCACAGCAGTCTTGTCTACTCGTAGTATGCCACCGAGGTCAGTAAACTATATAGGTACCTAAGCTGCTACAAACAAAACACTTAAATTCACAAGCTAAAAGCTTGAATTGAATCGATCAATGAAGTGTTCAAAATATAACGTTGCGCCATATCGCCTGCTCCAGTCCTCCCGTCCTCATAATTAAACTCCACATATTCCTTAAACACGAGAATTAACCCCAATTGAGGGACCGCTCTATTTAAATTACTCGTAACGCACTATTCAGCTTTCTGGAAGCATGTGTCACGTCACTAATCTATATACCAGCTGTGAGGCACGTCCGTACTTCGTTCAACATCCTTACTTAATATTATAAATGTGAAATTCTTTTTGTTTGTAACGTTTTCACGCCTTAACCACTGAACCGATTTTCATGAAATTTATCATAGAGATAACCCAGAATCTAGAAAAGGACATAGTCTTTTTTACCGAGAAACCACGCAGACAAAAGTCTAGGCGGAATTTTTCTTACAAGAAGAAAACTAATAAAATGGGCGTCAATACAGTTATAATAATTAACTGTTGTTATAATCAAATTTGATAGTAATCGATACATATCTCAAAACAAATTAAACACTTCTGTTTGAACGTTTCCGAAATCAAGTTATCAAAGTTTATATTTTATAACACATTTAAAAAATGCCCGCTTCTAATATAATAGGTAGGCGCACGAGAAAACTACACTTTTTATATAAATGTAGTAATAAAAATTAAGTATCAAAAATAGAGATAAAAATTCCAATATCGTAAAAAAAATATTCTACTCATTCTCGCGTAGCGCGGGTTAGCGAAAAATAATCGTGTTATTTTATAAATAACGCGTTTTAATTTGAGTTAGAGCGAAGAAAGAAGTTCAACACCACGTTTCCTGTTTTTGAAAGACTCATTTTATTAGTGCTTTTTTTTTGTTTGCAACCGGAATAACAAGATAGATTTCCGTTTTCGTAACGCGTAACTACCATTTTGCATTAAATATAGATGGTATTGTGCCTTTGTATGCGATAAAATTATCATACGCGAAACACACAAGTAATAATCTCATATTTTAACCCGTCCCATCCGCCATCTTTAAAAACAATGAACGTTATTGTCTCTTCTTAATTCCATTTTTGAAAAAATAATCCATTTCGCATTTCATCGCGAGTGCCTCATTGATTACTTTTGCAGAAGGGAGAATGAGTCGTACTTGCAAACAGATAAAGTCCTTGTTAGCTTGTAATAACAAAGCGCAGCTGTGTTCTTTGAATTATTTGCTTATAGGAATCTGAATCTTATCTGAAAGAGGCAAAGAGTGAAAATTGTCCGGTAATTGGTTTACGGGAACCACATATATGATGAGAGGAAAGGCGATATTGTAAGAAAGGGACACTGAGAATGCACGATTTTGCAATGTGTCCGTTTATTATGATAATTATGAGTCGACAAAATCGAATTATTTCGATATAAAGTCCTCTCCCTTTGTCTGTTTGTTCATAAGTTACAAATAGATGGAAAACAAAACATAAAACTTTTGTCTGGCTAGTGAAATAAATCGAAAAGAATGTAGGTTTATGTGTCGTTTTTTACAAATGACATTTGCATTTTTATTGAGTGTTACATAAAAGTGGAATGGCGGCATTCGTGTAATGTGACACAAAGCTTGTAAACCGTCGCACGTGATATTATTTCCGTAAGTGATCGTAATTGACGTTTCTAATATAAATCACAACGATATTTGGAAATGTTGCTTCTGATTTGTTTATTTTGGAAGATGTAAAAAGTCTATCGCTTAGATTAATGGAAACATTTAGGTAAATATAAGCCTTATCATACTTTATTTTTAGTATTAAACTAATATATTAAAATTCCCTGGTCTTTAGCTATCTCATAATATCAATTAATGTACCTAAAACAGTTTTAAATCGGCAAGTAAGTATGAAAATATTAGTAAAGGTTGCTGATGTATGGTGATGCTAGGATCGTTGCAAGTGGAAGGGAGTAGTCTCTGCCTCTTCATCTATTGGAAAAGAGGCGTGATACTGATAGTACATGTATGAATCTGTCTTTCACACAGTTTTCTTAAAAACAGCTGACAAATAATTAAAAGTTAATATAACAAAATCTAACTAGGTATGTATATATACTTACTCAATAAAATTCATAGACTAACATTAAAAAATAATTATTTCCATTTCAGTAACAAATTAGAAGCGATCAATAATATAAATTGCTTATTTACAATCTTAAGTGGCTAATATAGCCCTTACATGGCTGTTCGTGACTGACAGACAGACAGACAAGCGTCTTTTAAGGACGGAATACTAGTTAGTACTAGACCTACATAGTTGTTCAATGCGATGAACTGAAACGGTCATTAATTAAAATAATAACGTTATTGCGAAAAGTGGTTTTAGAACAACACTAAAATTAAAAAAAGACGTTCCTATTTTTCTTCGCCTTTTTCCCCGAAGGGGTAGGCAGAGGTGTTTCACACCCACATTTCGCCAGCTATGTTTGGTTCCATGAAATAGGGGGAGAGCCTATTGTCATCAACCGGGAACATTTGTTTACCAAACTCCGGGAAAATCTCAATACTAGAATTTCATGATAGAAAAGCCCAATAAATTTTCACTCGACCCGGGAATCGAACCCGGGACCTCTTGCACAGTAGTCTTATACACTTCCCGCTGCGCCACCGAGGCAGTTTATTTTTTTCTTGTACGATATATTATGTATTTATCTTAGAAACTTTTTAGTTTGAATATAGAAGTTTCATTAACCAATTTAGTTTTAATGATAAAATTAACTTTTTTTTAAATCATGTAAGTAGGTACAACATTTTATTTAAATTATATGTAATTGCAGCCTGCCTCGCTTCATATGAAAAATAAACTTTTCTGTACATTCTATAAATTAGTTGAATACATTTTTTACTAGATATTTAAAATAAAAAAATTGCATTAGGCCCTTATTCTCAAAGGGGTAGGTAGCATCACGCCCATATTTTGCCAACTATGTATATGTTTGATCTTATGTAATAAGAAGCAAACTAAGACACAAACAGACAAGCAGCTACTTTATTTATAGATTAATGAATTAAAACCAATCTATAAACTGCTCCAATTCCCACCCTTTAACAAGCGCAATCAAAATTCAAATTTCGAACTTACTAAAAGCAAATTAAAAATCAACGAACTTAACAATTGCAAATCAAAATCGCATTCCAATTTCAAAACGCCGGGCTTTTTGAAAATCGAAAACTGTTTTATCGATATCGTTT
Source organism: Laspeyria flexula (assembly GCA_905147015.1). NCBI lineage: Eukaryota > Metazoa > Arthropoda > Insecta > Lepidoptera > Erebidae > Laspeyria > Laspeyria flexula. The sequence goes on from LR989974.1 coordinate 3,949,656, forward strand.
AAGCGTTCGATATTTGAATGAATCACGTGACATGAGTCAGGTCCATTGTTCCGACACAATACTTACGTCGAGTCCGAGTAAATTAGGAAATGTGTTTTTTATTGGAAAGCCACTCAGAATTACAATTGGAGGGGTAATATATGACACACGTACAAGTTTCCAGTTAGCGGCGTGATGCTATTTGAATATTATCGACGCACTGTTTCTATGTCGGCCCATATGATGTTTTTATAAGAATTTTATTGTTTATGAGTTGCCAGTTAAAATATTAATTAATTAATTAATTGAGAAGCTACTGTAAATAGTGACAGTTATAAATGTTATAATAACATGTTATTTAAACGCCTTTTTTGTGAAGTTATTATGTTATAGTTATTTATATAAAGCAAGTGTTATTTTGTATAAACTGTTACATTTCCCGGTTTGTATTGTTTTACTCAGAAGTTGAAGAAAAAATATCATTTATTTATATAACAATCACGTTCGGCTCACATTGATTGTGCTGGAGTTGTGACGTCACCTCCGTTGCCTGATAAGGGTCACTTCCGGTCGAAATCCTGACCGAATGGGTGAATGAATGAGTGACCGAATGAACGGAACGAGTGACCTTATGCGTTTTGAGGACGAATTTTTCTTTCGTTTTTGAAGCGTGTTTGCAATGAATGGATTTTGGTGTTACATTGCATAAATATATAATTAAATTCGTTATTTATGATTTGTCAGCCATATCTGTGGGCTGTAAGTTAATCAATTCATAAAGACATATAGAGTTAAAATAATTATGACTAATGTTATCGACTTCTGATTTCATTAACATATTTTACTTTTAACGTTAATTACTGACAGAGTAGAATTAATAAAAGTGCCTTGATAGTGCAGTGATGTACGTGTTTCCTTGTGGTACGAGGTTCGATACTGGATCAGTCACATAAATTTATTTTTGAAAATTTTAAGTTTTATTGTTACGTTAAGGTTCAATGTTTGATTTCGGGGTTGAATTATTGTTATGATGATATGATATGATTCCTTATCTAATAGGTATAAATTCTACCAATTTTTGAAAGAATCGGTATAAAATTTGACTCACAGATTTATAGTCGGGAATAGCAAATAGGCTAGTATATATTTTTTGACATGACATATAATATAATATATAATATATATAATATTCTACCACATTCACACAGCGCCATCTAATCCCAAATTAAGCAATTATATTTGCTTGTGTTATGGGTACTAAACAACTGATACACTACTTAAATACATTTTTTTTTGTAAATACATACATATTATAGATAAATTACACCCAGACACAGAACAAACCTTTATGCTCATCACACAAAGATTTGTCCTGGGTGGGGATCGAACCCACGACCTCCGGCTTAGCAGTCAGGGTCACTAACCACTAGACCAACAGGCCAGTCAAAGACACAAGCTAGTCTTTATTATGTGAAGTTAGACTTTTTACGGTAAGAATAAAACACATTAACTAGGTAATGTTTATTATCTGTGGTCTTCTGTATGGTAAAGGTAAGACAAGTAATAAATAGAGTTTTAAAATGTCTATAACCTATGTGATGCGTTTTGATTTATCCCAAACACTTGTTTTTTAAGAAAAGGTACAGCATCGTAATTGCCGTTGAATAGATCAATTTGCACGTTTTTAACATCAATAACAAAAACAAACAAGTAGTTATATATAAAACTTTGTATATTATTTTCCTCATTTGAATTAGTTAGTTTCCGAGAATATGTAACAAAAACTGTTTTATTGAAAAAAACGGATAATTGACTATTTTAGCGTATTCGTAACAAGAATACATCTTATATATATTTTCTAGTTTATATATACATACGGCTTTGTCTGTGTGATTCGATGATTGTTTAGTAAAATATAGTTAGGTTCATTGAAACAATCTATTGTATTGTTAAAATTGTTGATTGTTGGCAAGCGTATCATTAACGGCTGTACCTATTTAGGTGATATGCAGAAATAGTAGGGCTGCAAGACCAGAGCTTATGACGTTGAAGGATGATATTTTATATTCCCACCGATGTACAATGTGGTACTACCAATGTGGATTTCACCAACCAAGTGATATAGATTTTTTTTTTTCAAAACAGGTACACCCTATACAATCGCTTAGCAGCCGCTTGACGTTGAGTTTTGGGACACCCTGTGTATATACTTGTCAAATGATTACTATCTGCTAACGGTGAAGGAAAACATGGTCAGGAAACCCACATACCCTAGAAGAAATTCTATGAGTATGTCTGATCCACCAACCCGCGTTCAGACCCTGTCAGATCTCTAGATAGAGGAAAGGAGACCCGAGCCCAGCAGTTAAACATTAATGAGTTGCTAATAATGATAATAAACTTAGCTAAAAATAATATTTTACCACATTTACACAGCGCCATCTAGTCCCAAATTAAGTAATTATATTTGCTTGTGTAATGGGTACTAAACAACAACATTTTTTGTAAATACAAACATATTATAGATAAATTACACCAAGACACAGAACAAACAATCATGTTCATCACACAAAGACTTGTCCTGGGTGGGAATCGAAACCACCACCTCCGGCTTAGCAGTCAGGGTCACTGACTACTAAGTCAACAGGCCAGTTTTTGATCTTTTGTACGTATTAAAACCCTATCCGAGAATCGAACCCAAGCTTCTTCTGAGTCAGTCGCACCACACTGCATCTCCTCTACAAAGGCGGATTAAATTATTATACTTTTTTTTAAGAACCCCTCAGATTAACAGTTCGCTGAACGATACCAGTCATAAGCGAACTATTGCGTTTAACTGACAGACTGGTATCGGGGCTTCACACAAGAGAACAGCCCTGTGCCGGACCTTATAAACACACAATTAACAGTACACAAAGTACACACAATAATTATAAACAAAAAAACAATGCATCTATTATAAAGTAAGTGAAGAATTCAATAAAGGCATTGTTCTCAACATAGTATTGATCGAAAAAATTCTATCGGGCAAATTAGTTCGTTGCCAAATCAATTTGTGTTCGTTGCCAATACAATCGCGTTGCTTGGAACTGATACATTTTAATCTAAACCCCGAAATATATCCAAGGATTTTGTTATAGTTAAGGAATCTTAGAATTTAGATATCTTTTTTTAATTCATGAAGTCCAAGGGGGCGAAGTGTCAAGTGAAAAATAATAATTTTATTAATAATACTTAATAATTATTTTTATTGTAATTATTTTTTTATTTTCAAATTAAGTACCTATGTACGTGCAGGTACTTTAATTATAATTAAAGTACACGTAGGTACTTTTCAACCCTTAAACGTCCCACTGCTGGGCACGGGTCTCCTCCAAAGAATGTGGAGGGAATTTAGCCTACTATACCACGCTGGCTAGACGGGATGTTATAGGGTTTGTTTCGAATTTTCCTTGTCTTATGCTCTTGTCTGCATAAAGTTTTCCCCTAAGTCGCCTTTTACGACACCCACGGGTTGAGATGGGGTAGTGACATTATGTATTCTTAATTCGTCACTACACGGAAAACTAGGTACACGGACCTACATACTTAATTTTAATTATAATTTATTATTAATCTAAAAAAAAAGGTCGGGTAAAAATGGTATTGCAGGAAATTCCAGTATTTAGATTTTCCCGGAGTTTGGTAAGCAAATGTTCCCGGTTGATGACAATAGGCTCGCCCCCTATTTCATGGGACCAAACATAGCTGGCGAAATGTGGGTGTGATACACCTCTGCCTACCCCTTCGGTGAAAAATGTATATATAACATAAATATGTTATGTTAAATGTTTATTATATCTTTTTTACTTGTCAGCTATCATTTTTGCAATATTATCATAGAAATTATTATTTACCTTGTATATATTTTTATGTACTTTCTTATTAAAACTATAAATATCTATTTATTAAAGTATTATTTAATTTAATTAGTAAATGTGACGTATGATGTCAGTCCCAACCACACAGGGTCCTAACAGAATACCAGCGCTATCTTGATATTATTATATTTCAAGGTAGCTATTGCTGAGTTAGGACCATTTTTGTTTCTCACAAATAGTAATAAATCATTTCATCTACTTTACTGTAATTATGTTTAAGTGATACCAAAATTCTTTGTTTCTTTCTATTATTCTAAGCGTTTTACGTCGTTATTTTTCTTATTTTTTGTACTGTAAAGTAATTAGTCTAACTTTTAATAAATGAAGTGAGAAACTTTAATCTTGTGAAACCCACACGCTTACAAAATTTATTTGAATGATTTGCCTTTAATTCCACACCGGATACCGGTAATTTTGAGTTAATATCAATCGCAATTAAAAATATGTAATTAAAAATAAATAGTTCCTTATTTATTGCTATCCTATATTACTTCAATCATTAGTTAATTTTAAACATCATTTGTCATTTTAACTTCATATTTTAACTGTCAATAAATTCGATTGAAATAATATAAATGAAAATATTTTTCTAAAAATAATTACTCTTAATAATTAATCATTAACAATTAATCCTTAAACGGTTACCAGTTAATTAGTTAAATAGTTTAGTTGTTTTTTTTTGTTTTTAGTTGACTATTAATTAGCCGCCAAACTCTTAAATGGAAAGACGAATAAGGGCAGCTGAAGCTCGCACGTGACAAACTTAAAATATCAAATAATTGTAATTTAATTGCTAATTGCAATTATCTTCACTGAACCTGTTTAGTGGTAAAAAAAATAGCAGTGACCACCACTGCAATTTTAAACTGTACCGAGGGTCAGGGGTTTGATGTCAGGACAAAAATTATGTCTATTCAAGAGAAATTCGTTCTTGTTTTAGTTCTTACCTTTAAGTATCCATATCCCCCCGCGATACAACCGTTTTTCAAGTTGAGAAATTAAATAAAATCTATCATAGAATAATGTAATTACATTTTCAAAATCTATATAAATAAAAATGGATCGCTGAAAAGTATGTGATGGATTCACGTGAGAATGGCTCGACCTCTTTTGCTAATTCTTTTTTTTTTTTTTGTATTTGCTATTGTCCTCGACAATAGCAAATACAACAAAAAAAGGCATGTATTTAAGAAATTATACAAAGATTTTAAAATATTGGGTTTTTAAATCTCCTGTTTATAATGGCCTCCCAATCTAAGAGCTGCTTGTCGGTGGAGTAAAGGCAGCACTTGTTCTTTAACCAATTCTGTCCCGAAAGGTAAATGCTCGATCAATTTCAATAAGATTTTCTCTGGTTGATAGTTTATTAATTGAGAAAGATTTGACGCTAAAATATGACGCTGGTATACATAGGACAGCTGTCTAACAATTATTAGATTTATAATGTAATAACAAAACCTTCACCACATTTAAGAAAACTACTCGATAACATCTTAACCATGTTTAAAAAATGAGCATTCATAAATCAAATTTAACGCAAGTGAACCCGGGTCATACTAGTTAACTAAAATAAGAGAAATTTTAAAAATCAATCTCAAAACTAGACAAGCCACGTGTACCGAGACTGACCTCGTTAGCCTTGCCTTTAAAATGGCCACTTCTAACATAAATACACACATAATTAATATACATAGCCTTGTACATATTTCATAATGAAAGTATCATATGATATTATGTATAAGTATTAGTAAATATTTATCTAATTATTAGTTGTTGCCCGCGGCTCTGCCTGCGTGGGATTCTGATTTCACGACCATAAAAACTTTCAGTGTAATATTTCACTTATTTTCTTTTCAAAACGAAACTCCCTAGGAGTAAAACTAATATTAAAAAAATGTTCTGCGTTTAGAATCATACATTAAAATTTGCATTTAGCTAATCATTCTATTTATTTAAGTAGATATACTCGTATAAGTATATAATTTTACTTATCGACTTTGATTACCTACTATTGGAACAGGATATACGAATTAGCAAACAAGCATGCAGCCGGGGTTTTATTTCGAATTTTCCCTTTCACGCAGTGTTCTTATCCACTTAAGGTTTACTCCCTTAGTCGCCTTTTACGACACCCACGGGTTGAAATGGGGTACTGACATTACATATTCTTAACCCGTCACTACACGGACAGCGGTCATTTATTTATGTAATTATGATAAATATATTTTTGTGTTACATTTAAAGCGATTCCTTGGTTCACATTTAATTCAATGTTAATTAAAAATGTACACAATTACTCGTGTTTACAGTATATCGTATCCGCATAATAATTAAAACACGATATGATCCAATTTCTTTATATTTTCACGAACAAACAACTGTTTTGTTTGTTATTTATTATTTCGGGTGTTAATGTTAATTAAAATGAAACGTTGGCTATAATATTAATATAATAATAATACTATTTTATTAAATCTTATGGGAGATAATAAATAATAATAATATAATATTCTACCACATTCACACAGCGCCATCTAGTCCCAAAGTAAGCAATTATATTTGCTTGTATTATGGGTACTAAACAAGTATTATATTATTATCGCCGATCCCTTAATAATAAGGGACTGGGGCGTGCAATTCACGCGGTCCGACTTAGATCCCGACCGGCAGTACCAATGTGGATTCCACTTTGTGGAATTTATATGTACTAGTCAAGTGACTTACCATCTGCTAACGGTGAAGGAAAACATCGTGAGGAAACCCACATACCATAGAAGAAATTCTATGAGTATGTCTGATCCACCAACCCGCACTAGGCTAGCGTGAGTGGATTATGGCCTAAACCCTCTCAGCTCTCTAGATAGAGGAGAGGAGACCCAAGCCCAGCAGTGGGATTTAATGGTTGCAGATGAATGAATGAATATTATTATCTCCTTTTTCACGGCTATACTTCTCTATGGTCAGAAGTATACCCGGTCCATTTGAAAGGCTTACGCGGGGACATAGGTCCAACAAAATTTGGAGGAGACCTGTACCCAGCAGTGGGACGTTTATGGATTGAAATGATGATGATGAATGATGGTAATTAAATAGTATCTTAGCAAGGTCAGTTGATGATGGGTGACCGTTTGTGGCTATTTGATTCTCGAGCGTCTCCGTGCTTCGGAAGGCACGTAAAGCCGTTGGTCCCGGTTACCACATAATGTGGTAGTCGTTAAGTCAAGTTGGAAGTCTTCTGGGCGACTTGATAAATTCCAACACCAGGGTTTTTGAAGCCCATACGATAAGAAGAAGAAGAATAGTATCACAAAGCAAGCTTTTACAAATATTTAGATACGTTAATTTAGCTTTTCTTCCTAATATTATAAATGCGACAATTAGGATGGATGTATGAATAAATCGTCCCATTAGAAGAATAATGTCTTATCTTCAGATAAAACAAAAATGAAATTATTATAAATTTGGCATTAAAAACCGCAAACTATCGATTGATAAATTTGTATTTTATTCTTAAGTCAGTATTTTACAAAATACAACAAAAATACTGACTTAAGAATAAAATAAAAATTTATCAATCGATAGTTTACGGTTTTTAATGCCGAATTTTTTAATAATTTCATTTTCGTTTTATGTGAAGATAAAACATTATTCTTCTAATGGGACGAAATGTTTGTTATCTGTCTCAATCACGCCAAAACGGCTGAATGGATTTGTATGAAATTTGGCACACAGATAGATAATCTAGAATAGCACATATACTACTTATTGCCGACCTACTAAGAGGACAGAGCCGGAGGCATTAGCTATTTTAACTATCATAGATATATTTTTTATTTATCACTACTTAGTATAAAACAAAGTCGCTTTCTCTGTCCCTATATCCCTATGTATGCTTAAATCTTTAAAACTACGCAACGGATTTTGATGCGGTTTTTTTAATAGATAGACTGATTCAAGAGGAAGGTTTATAGGTATAAAATACATACCACGCGGGCGAAGCAGCGGGCGGAAGCTAGTAAAAATTAATATAATTAATATCTAATGTACATAATACTAATTACTATATTTAGACTAGCTGTTAACCGGAGCTTCGTTCCCATGGATCTTTGTTTGGCTACTACTCAGCTCCTATTAGTCAAAGCGTGATGTTATATATCTTATAGCCTTCCTGGATAAATGGACTTTCCAACACTAAAACAATACTTTAATTCGGACCAGTAGTTCCTGAGATTAATGCATTTAACCAAACAAACAAACTTACTTCATAATATTAGTATAGATAAAAACATGTCAAAAATGACCTCAGTGCCTATATAATAAATTAATAATAGATATAGCTAAAACATATTAGTTAACCCTTAAATGACGAAGTTTAGTTACATTAACGTAAACTAATTATTATTAATTTCTTTATTAATTATTATTAATTATTATATTGTGTCATTTAATAATAATGTTTTATTGTAAGTACTTATTTTTATTTGATGTAATGTTTGAATATTATTGTTAAAGCATTGTTAACCGTAATCTACATAATATTTCTTAAAAATACTCGTATCAAATTGTTACTAAAATAAACATCTACATTGTTTCAAACGGGAATCGTACACAGTACAACGTTGGTTGATCTTCTAACCACGCGACCTATGACCCGAACAAGATGTTTCTTATCTGATGCGATGAAGATAAAGGAAAAAATGCACGTTTCTTGCATTTCTACTGATAAAAGATTATGTTAAAATGTTCACGGTGGGTCTGAAAGTGAGCTCATATAAAAACTATAATATTTACATAATTAGTAATATAACTATTCAACCTTTAATAATAGTAAATAAGTATAATAATATAATTAAACTACTAAGTACTTTAATATCATCTAAGTTGTGGAATGCAAATACAATTTGGAGTATTGAGTATTTCGCTAATTGATAAATGATGAGTTCTTTACAGCTTTTACTTTATTTTTGCTAAAGATTAATTAGTAAGAAAGTTGTTACGTTCCTTTTAATTTACGGCAAAGTAAAGTAATATAAATATCTTAGATTTTAATAAACAATATCGTAGATACATAATTAAAATACGTATCATGCGACGCAAAAAAATAAAAGTTAAATCTGTAAAATTGTTGGAGTGCTATGAATAATATGATAATGGTGAATTAAAAATATAGTGTGGTAAGATGTACTAAATAACATGATAATTATCGAATCATTTTAATTTAATATAATCAAATAAACGCTATAATTGCAAATATTTTAAAACGATCGGTTATGCTTATTATAAATATGCACAGTTATTTTGATAAATACAGTAAATAAATTAAAATAATGCAACAAAACTTTAAATTAAATTAGGTAATTATTTTATACAAGTAGGTAAATTATAAATAAAATCAACTAATAATAATTGAGAAAAGTTAATGTCAAACTGTGATGGACATTGTAAGGTTTAAAATAATATAAATATATTCATTAACGATTAATATTAATTGTATATTTATATTACAATATTTTACATGCTACGAAATAAGTGTTTTAGTGTTGAAAATTTATATTTAGAATAAATCAATTGTTTTCGACCAGTTGGATGTTAATACGCTCGAGTTTTATCAATGGAAATAATTTATGAATTCAAACAAACTTCAAGTTTATAACAAAACACTGTAATTTACAACACTTAACATTATTTAGCAGCATATTTAGTGTTACTAAAGTATATTTGTAAATTTCTTACCTTAATCTAAGACATCCAAACTTGAAATTAAGTTGTGAAAATAATTCGATGTTCAGGCACAATGTCACATGTGTTTATCACCATACATCCAGTGTCACAAGCACTCACTGACGACCACACTAATTATAGTTTGTACACAAATAATGTTTTTTGTACACAACTTTATTTACAGTCACCTGGAATTAAAATGTTTAAGAGCAAAACTTCGCGAAAAGTCGACAGGAGTGCGCGGGAAACATTCGAAAACAAAAAAAAATAATCGTCCGAAACACGGCAAATGCAACAGTCGCGCGCGGCTTACACACGCGACTGAAAAAATTGCCACATCTGCGTAAGACTCGGAAACTAAATCAAAATACTGGCTAGGAGAGGGACGAGTCAAGCGAAGCCCCACCCTTCCCCCACCAGCGGCCGATACGCAAAAACATTCATAAAAACCACGCTAGACTCCTCCGCGAAATTTTCAATTGTTTATATCACGACAAAACTGTAAACCCAAACGGATTCATCTCGACAAAGCCCTAGATTAAGCAAAACATTAAACAATTAAGAGTCACACAATAGAATTCCGACAATGTCGAAATATTTAAAACAATACGCGGTTTAATTTGTACGAATCATAATAATAAACACAGCGCGTTACAGTGTTATCGAAAATATAATCGATTCTTCGAATGCGTTTCGGTAGATTATTTTGAATGATGGAAACCTCTGAGCGAGTGGCGGGTTGTGGCGAGTTTTCCCGCGCTCCTGGAGACGTGTGTGACGTCAGAGCTAGAGGTGCGACCGCGCGCTTCGCCCGCCCGGCCACGAATACGCCGCGCCGCGCCCGCCGTCTCCGCTCGCCGTTTTTTTCTGCCAAAAACCCAAGAAAGGGTCTTTAGTTTAGGGTTAACTGTAAGCTCGACAATGCGGAGATGATTTTTTGTCAAGTCTTTGAAACTGGAGCGTGTTTGTGTTATGGATGACCTTCGACATTCGCGGATTGTGTCGCACGCAGCTCGCTAAGCGTATTGAGCTATTGTTTTGAGTTGCGCTTTTTGTTTTGTTCTCGATAACATCTGTTGGCGATTATTGGTAATGCAATGGACACCAGGTCGAGATTTTCGTAATGGTCCACCATAAGTTTTTGCTTAATATTTTTTGCGTTACATTTAAATAGATTTGAGTTCTATAGTTGTAATTTGTTTATAACTACATATGTTAAACAAGGTATATAACGTTAACAGCAATTTATTTTACATTAAAGGAGATGTAATTATAAAGTTTAAGTACTTATTTTGTTACCATTTTGATCTTATTAAATAAAGAACTTGGAATGGAGAGGTTAATGGATCAAATTTTACAGTCATAAGTCATACATAAGATAGGTGTTAATTTGTTACTTATGACTATAATAATAGGTATCTAATTACATAAATAATATTTCAGATCAGTAAAACACGACAGTCTTCCAGAATTTGATACATAAACAAATCTAGATTTTTGCGTGAATATTCTGAAGCTTTGACTATTGCAACATTAAAGTCACATTATAAAAGCTTCATCATCATTTCAACGTCCTAACCCATAAACGTCCCACTGCTGGGCACGGGCTACTAGACTAGATACTAGTCTATTCAAGACTAGACGAATTTTGACATAAACAAAATATAATTACCTGACCGATGTTTCGTCTAGACTAGTAACTAGTCTAGCCTAGACTAGACGCAACAACGTAGTCAGACTAGATTTTGCTGCAATTTAAATGATGTTGTTGTTGTAACTAGACTAATACATCGGTAAGGTTATTTTATTTTGGGTGCATATTGTTTGGGATGGGCGGGACATGTGTGCAGGATGCATCCAGATAGGTGGGTCCAGATCGTAACGCATTGGCTACCGAAAGACGGATATCGTCGGAGAGGTAGACCACGAAAGCGCTGGCGAGACGATCTGGACTCATTTGACAAGGACTGGAGGACCAAAACATCCAATAGAAAAGAATGGGAGAGCTTGGGGGAGACCTTTGCCCAGCAGTGGGACAACACAGGTTGATTAAAAAAAATTGTTTATAATAATATATTTGTGTAAGTATATAGAAAACATCGTGACCTTTAAGGTAAGAATACTACTGTCTGAAATACAGATATTAAAAGTTAGTTCAGACACAGATACTGAACTGTACTTTTTGAAAAGCTGTATCTCGAAATGTTTGCATCCTAGAAATTAAGATATTTTTGCTTGAAATAAACTAAGCTATAAACTATAAATATTATTATACATATATTTATTATTATTTTAACCTATAACCCTCTCAGCGCTCTTTATAAAATTTACCAAGAGCGATCTCTCTTGCTCGGTAGTAGAATCGTAATCTATTAATTTAAAGCTAAACCCCCTTATTACAAAATATGGACTAAGTATTAAACCAGGTTTAAATTTACGTAAGGCATTGTTTTAGTGTCAAAGTTGTCAATTTAAACCTGGTTTAATGCTTAGTCCGTACTTTGTAATTAAGGGGGAAGAGTTTATTTCGTTGAAAGCGCTAATCTTAGGAACTAATCATCCGAATTGAAACATTTTCTTAGTGTTGAATAGTTCATATATCGAGAAGTATTATAGGCTATATAACCTCACGCTACGGCTAAAGGAAACTGAGTAGTGGCCAAATAAAGATCCACATAAGGTCAGGGCAACAACTAGTCATCATCTTTCAACCCACAAACGTCCCACGGCTGGGCACGGGTCTCCTCCAAACGTTGGGGAGGGAATTTAGCCTACTATACCACGCTGGTCAGACGGGTTGGTATAGGGTTTTGTTTTACATTTTCCTTTTCTAGCAGTGCTCTTGTCAGATCATGTTATGTTCTCCTGCCTCCTAGTCCTTAGTCGCCTTTTATGACACCCATGGGTTGAAATAGGGTAGTGACATTATGTATTCTTAACCCGTCACTACACCGCCAACTAGTGGGTTGATATTAATACTAATCAAACAATATTACTTTGATTGATCCCAAAGCTGCTATATAAAACGTTTGAGTCAGAGCTCGCGAAATATTTCAACAATAACAATATTGTTGTTACTGTCAACAATAAACACAATAAGAATGGATATAATTACTGGTGACCTGTGCTATGTTGATACTTGGGAGCAGATGTTTATCTCTACAGTTTCAGATTCGACGACAAAATATCGTCACATGTCTAAAGGCGACATTTTTTAAATTTTCGAATATTTGACATTGATATCGTCACCAAATAGGCCGATATCAAGACTTACAGAAGGCTCTCAGTACATCTACATTTGTTTATAAGGATGGAAACGCATTACGAATACCACCCCATGCGGGGACACGGTTATGTTGGACTCGCCGGTCGAGATCGGAATACCCGCTAAACCCCTCTGTGCACCGTCTTCGCTGTAGCAGTTAACCTGAACACTTAGTTCAGCTAAGCCGCTAGAAGAAGAACCACCGTCCTACAGAAGACCACAGCTATTAGAGAAGAAAGGGGTTTTAAAAGATTGGTAAGGTTAAAGGTCACGGAAAACGCTTACTATCAGCCGAGTTTTAGGTAACACAAACGTTAAAGAAAAAAATTCTGAATAAAGATCAATTGCCAAGGTAACTGACCACTGGATCATACTTAAATTTTAAAATGGTTTTAATATAGGTATATTATTGTACTTTACAAATGCTAAGACTACGTAATACACACCAACAATTTAAATATTGCTACATAATACTTATATTTTAGTCAGATTTTTAATTGAAATTATTTATTATTGTTAATTTGTTACGTCCATATAACTCGCAGCATTCGTAGGGTTAACAAAGTAATAATAAACTAAAATTTAACTATTTTTAACTATCATAATTTATTCTTATTTAAATGTTTATAAATTATAGAATGTCTTAGTTTTACGTCTGTTGTTTACGATAAAAATTCCATTTTGGATACTGAAATGAATATATGATTTATGGAAATTGAAAATTTGAAAAGTGCCAACCCTGTCTGGCCAGCGTGGTTTTAGTAGGTAAAATTCCCTCCACATTCGGGGTCTCTTCCAAAGGGAAGAGACCCGTGCCTAGCAGTGGAACGTTTATGGGTTAACATGATGAAGGATATTTCCCAATAAATGGGAACACTCATGGACCTGCAGAAAAGAAAATTTTGGAGTTCAAGACTGTAGGTTGAGTTCCCTACTTCCCTAAAACTCTTACTTCTTGTCTATACTCATTATCAGTTTTATTAAAAAAAGTATAACGCCCCCTATTTCGTAGTCGCTTAATTGAATTAGAAGGAATTATTTTTATGTCAATTTAATAAATTGACATTCAACTGAAAATGTATATAAATTGTTTTTTTTTGTTTCATTGACATAAACATAAAAAATTACAAAACAGTAAAAGTGGCATACCATACAATTTTAGGGTTATTTTATACTATTTAAAATACTTATTCAATAATTTTGTTTCATGTTTCAATTTAGTTAATTTTTTTTTCTATTTTGATTTAGTTTAATACAAAAATATATAAATATTTTTGTATTTATCCTGAACTAAAATTACAATTATTCCTTTACAAATCCTTAACTAAAATCTATGATATTATAATTATATATACCTAGTCAACTCAACCCGCCCGTTCATTTACTCACAACCCAAATAACCAACAATAACACGTAAACGCAGCAATCAAACGGTTAACTCTCAAATTCTATTCGCTGTTGGAAATCCTCTAGTTTTTCCTCTCCACGCCGTATCAGTCGTCTGTCCAATCACAATGGGCACAATGGTACGCGTGCGCTGACGTCGCGCGCGCACAAAAATAGCCGGTGACATTTTAGCGCGTTAGGAATCAAACTATTTAGGCAACAGATATGCAATACTATTACTGTACTGTTGTTTTTTGTTTTAGTCGCTTTGATAGTTAATTTTATGGTTCAGAAATTAAATAAAGCTGTTTGAGTAATAGACTGCTGACACGTTTAGAAACAGATTATACAAATATGATATGTTAACTATTTTATGTTGGATGCGGGCGGCACAAAATCACTAGCTGTGGTGAGGCCTAAGTTTAACAGTAGACGTCATTGGGCTGATATGATGATGATATACTAAACACACAGCTGTAATGTTTTTGTAATGTAGAATTTGTTTATCCCATATTGTATTTTTCTCTTAATTCCATGTGATTAAGTCCATGAGCGGCGGTACACTTACCATCAGGTGGGTCGTCTGCTTGTCTGCCACTTTAGGCAAAAAAAAAAATCCAGTTAACTTAAATTACTTAAATCTGTGTAGTGACGGATTAAGAATACATAATGTCACTATCCCATTTCAATCCGTGTATGTCCTAAAAGGCGACTTAGGCAGTAACCTTAAGCACTGCGAGAAAAGGAAAATTCGAAACCCTATACCAACACATCTGGCCAGTGTAGTATAGTAGGCCAACTTTCCTCAAAAATGTTTGGCGGAGACCCGTGCCCAGCAGTGGGACGTTTATGGGTTGAAATGATGATGATGATAAATAATAGACGGCTGACACATTTAGAAACAGATTCGTGTAGAACGGTTTTCAGCAATATCTAATACCAGTTTTTTATGTCATACATTTTAACGAACAGTTAAGACAGTACTTTTTTAACGTGGTAACGATTGAATACTATGTTTCGTTTCTGCTTATGAATGTTAACCCTCGATTGTAATCATCATTTACCATTTCTATTTCCAGCTCCGTTCTAACAATACCTATCCATTAAAAAAAATTATTTACTTGTCGGTACAGCAATATCCACTGCATTCTAAAATTTTAAAAAGGATTCTCTTGAGTAGGTTAATGTAGTGATATAATTAAATTAAAATTAATTTTAGTGATTTACGCGGATTGCCTTTTTAAATTAGTTATGACCTACGAATAAAATTAGTTGGATGCTTCGTTTTAAGATGCTTATAAGATGTTAAAGGTTGATTTAAATTGAAGTTGATTTAGATGGTTAATTTAAATTTTGAAAAATAATTCTTACGTTTTCAACTTTCACTTTCTCTCAGCATATTCATATTTCTATATAATAGGTCTTATTTAAAAACTTATGTGTAGATACACTAGTTGCAAATTGCAAACTTGGCAGAACAAGTTTTAAATAAAAACATTAGTTACATTTAAATGAACTAATAAATAATTCGAATAATGACAAGAAATTATTTTATTTTACTGAAATATTTCATGTAAGTATTGGGTGTTTTAGTGTGTAATAAAATTTATCATGATAAATGTGCAAAAAATAAATTAATAGTGCTCTAAATATTTTTATTAAGTATTATGGATGTTTTAATTAGCATTTGAAATGTTTTAATCATTTGTCGATGATATTTTCTGATATTTTTTAAACTGATAGCATTTTTTTTTCTTATATTATACTGTTACAAAATAAGGTAGTTTCATTGATGGGTGGTCCGAATCTTATTTAGAGATTCTAAATAGAAAGATATTGTCTGGACTGAAAAAAATCAGATAATTTGAAATATAAACATAAAAATAATGTACAATATTTGACATTGCCATAATCGAGACCGACAATGGTAACCATGGCAACCAAACTAATCTTTACATACCAAAACCAAAAGGTCCGAGATTCACAAAAAGCGGTAGTAATAAAACATTCGGTTTTGTCCGCTAAAAACATTTAATTGATCTTTCGATTGACGAAATTAAAAGGTTGATGAACAAGTAATAACTGTGTATGCGCAAATGGTACATTTTCCGACGTATCTTATACCGGCTCTGTAGTTAGGGTTGTCAAACGTACAATATCGAATAAAAAAAAATCTTTTTATACATATATATTATTATATAAGTATTATAAGTTGAACGTGCTTATCTCAGAATATACAGGATCGAATTTAAAAAAAACATTTCGTGCTGGATTGCTACTTTCTCGAAGAAGCTATAAAATATCGCACTAAATTCTATTGGAGCAGAGTAGTGCTGTGCCCGCAACTTATTTCGCGTGCGATTTCGTAATTTTTCACTTTTTTCATGGAACCCCGGCTGCTGAAGCTTAGGTAAATGGTCTCAGCTACCCATGGGTACACAATACTATTTATTTGTAACATAAACTGACTCGATGATATTTTAATGATTGATATTTTATATTTAAAAACACATCATGTAATTATGGCAATTAATTAATCAGCCTGACTCTAGTATTCACTGTAGAAATTAATATAAAATTATCACATTCATAGACCTTATCAAATTTTGGCGTTTTTAAGCCAAAGTTAAGACAGCACAATTTAAATATTTATTTATATTTAAAGAAAAAAAGAAAGAAAAGAAAAAACATTTCATTAAAATCAGCTACAGGATAACATGTAGGTACACAATAAGATTTAAATTATTTTACTAAAATAAACATACTGGACATCATGCTCCTGTAGATGACCAAAAAAAATGGTATTTGTACTTATTTATACATTTACCGTTAATTGCATGATGCATGATTGCATGAATTCTGATATTTACCTTTGTTTACATTGTCTTTCAAAGTTCTTGTCTAATTTTGTTTCAATTCCATAAACCTTTTTTAATTTTCGCTAACAATTTTCCCAATCACCCAAAAGCTAACTTACAACTAAGCGAAAGGTGTCAGCCCTAGATCGGCGAGCCACGAGCGTGTGCGACTGATACTCCACACACGAGTTGTGCTCCGTGTTGACAATAAATCATATGAATGTATTTGTGACGGCGAGCGGACTAAGGACGTCCAATAGCGCCTTTATCGATTACTCTGTCGATAATCGAGAATTTTGCATTAATTTTAATTAGATTTTATAATTTTTCACTAAAACTATACTGCTGGTATGTGGGCTTATTCGAAATTCGACATTCCAATTAAATTTTGTAGAGTGCAGGTAAGCTTTACCGTAGCAATAGATTTATATTTCCTTTAAACAATAAAATAGAGTCCACATAAAATAAAATAAAAAGAAACCGGATCAAAATCGGACCCTTCGTTTCAGAGCTATGATGCCACAGACGGATACACAATAGATACACAGACACGTCAAACTTAAAACACCTTTCTTTTTGCGTCGGGAGTTAATAATAAAAATAAAAAATCTTTATAATAAATACATAACAATTAATAACAAATCTATATTTTATAACACTATAAAACTACTGATATACATAAAAATTAAATATAAACAACATAATAATTAATAACTTATTATTCATTTATTATGAATTTTAATAGAACAGAATGGGTGTAAACTGGCGTAAACTGGTTTCGATATGCCATTTTTAATCTTAGATCAACAAAAAGTTTAACCTTACTTTGATATGATATAAATCATTTACGTATTACTAACGGTAAGTAGTCCTCGTATTAGAACTAGCTATTGCACAAGGTTTCGCTCCCGTCTGTCTATATTTAGTCACTACTCAGCTTCTATTGGTCTAAGCGAGATATCATATACCCTATAGCCTTCCTAGATAAATGGGCTATCCAACAGGCAAATTAGGCATTCCCTGGGACTCTTAGGACTCCCAGGAGGTGTCATTACTCGGTGTTCGCAAGAGTCATTGCTGTTAATTCTGATACAGGAGATGTAGTGGTGGGCATTAGGGTGGGATTGTCCCGTAGTTGGCCGTCAATCTAGTGCTGTTTGCTTTATTGCATATAAAATGTTATTCTAAACTATAGCTGAAACACCCCAAACGTATTTTTATTTGCAGAATCAGAATAAAAAATCTAAATTTAAAAATAATTAAACTCCACGAAGTTATAAGGCCATTTGTACACTTCAAACAACGGTCTCCAGATTTTTTTCTAAATTTTAATACATTTTTGACAAAAAATATAAATAACATGGTATAAAAATTATGAACTGCCTCGGTGGTACAGCGGGAAGTATATACGACTGCTGTGCGAGGTCCCGAGTTCGATTCCCAGGTCGGGTAAAAATTTTGACTTTTCTAGCATGAAATTCCAGAATTGAGATTTTCCCGGAGTTTGGTAAAGTACCTAATGATCCCGGTTGATGACAATAGGCTCGCCCCCTATTTCATGGGTCCAAACATAGCTAATGAAGGCGTGATGCTATGTTATGTTTTTATGTTATAAAAATGATTGAGTCGATTCTGCTACTGATTCTGAACAAAACCTGAAGTACCTGAAGTAGGTACTAAGGGGTTCCTATTAAGTAGGAATAAGGCTGTACCTATATATACTTGAATTATGTATTTTGAAGTGGTTTTAATATCTTGCTGATGAAAAATGTCAAATACCTTAACATGCGAAATTTTAAATATTGTTTAATTAAACCAATTACAAATGACAGAGTTGAATTAAGATATTAATATCTTATGTACAAATTCGTGTAAACCAAAGATATAATAAACTCAAAAAACTCGATTACCGTATCGAGTAAAAAAAATCGTTATCTAAAATTGAAATAAATGATAAATTCCACACGATTCGTCGCGACCACCCCGCGGTCCGCCCTACGTCACGACGTGTGCGTGTAACGTGCGTCTGTGTGCGTATCATGTTGCATTTCTTTCTCGTATTGTAATTTATTGGTGTGTAACGAAGTTAATTATTACGATTTTTGTATTAAACGTTGAAAATTATTTTTAGTCTTGCAGATGCGAGACTTGTATCGTACTTTTTTACATCGAAACAACGTCCCCGGACTCGTTTTTGCTCCGATATTGTATAATTAATGATAGAATGTTGTTTTATTTGTTATTCTTTACTGTAATGACGTCTATTTTATATTAATTCAGCGTACCAGTTAACGAGAATAATAATTGTTCTTGTTTAAATTTTTTGAAATTGTATACAATTTTTATGTTTGGGGTTTCATACGCAGTTGAATTAAGTTCACATAATTGTCAATAACTTGAATTGAGAAATGTAAGTAAAAAGTAAGTTAAACTTAGTATACAATGAATGTAAGATATGTGGATGCGTTATAAAGTAAGTGTCACATCGTTGCATAAGTAATGTAATTGCTGTCCGGTGTAGTCCGGGTCTATTAACTTATGACTTTAATTAGACTTAATGCATTATTAATTATTTATTGTTTTTCTTAAATAATTAAATAATAGGGGTCAAGAAAGATGATAATAATAATAATATTTTATCACATTCACACAGCGTCATCTAGTCTAAATTAAGCAAATATATTTGCTTGTGTTATGGGTACTAAACATCTAATATACTTACTACTTAAATACATTTTTTTTTGTAAATACATACATATTATAGATAAATCACACCCAGACACAGGACAAAACCAACGTGCTCATCACACAAAGATTTGTCCTGGGTGGGAATCGAACCCACGACGGCTTAGCAGTCAGGGTCACTAACCACTAGACTAACAGGCCAGTAATATAATAATATGATATTTGCGAATATAATTCATCCTTCTATCCCAATACTATTAATCCTACTAATATTATAAATAGGTACGGAAGTTAGGATGCATGATTGTTACGCAAATTTACTTAAAAAAAAATATATTAAAAAAAAAATTGTTTTCTTCATTACCTTTTAAAAATCGTCGTCATCTTCTCACAAGAATTTCTCAGTTTACCTGCATAACCTATTCATCAATTATAAAATACAGAAAAATAAAAAAAAAATTCACAAAAGGAAAAAAACTTAACCGGATCGAATTTCACAAATACACAGGGTTAAACCAGGTTCACAGTGTCGAGACCTCATCATGCAATGGGGTCACGTTTTTTACACATTTTCCAAAAAAAATCACAAAATAATGATAGCAATTCTAAAGTGATCTACTTCGATGCTCACTCCGCGTAAAAAGATAACCCTAAAACTTAAAAATTGGGGTGAATCGTGGGAATAGGGATGCGTAAGGTCGCAAATATTAAAATTCAAGGTTAATCTGCATTTACCAAAGTTTTTTCTGACATTACAATTGACATCAAACATCTTAGGGTTAAGTGATTTAATTTATGCGCATAAATAATAAAAGCAATGATATTAAATGAATGATTTCTGACATAAATGTATTAAATGTTTTTTTTTTACTTTTTCTATTTTTAGTTTGATTGATGATGTAAATATTTTTTTAATGAATGGCATTTGATTAAAGATGATTTATTAATTTAATATTCCTTTATTAAAAATTATAAATATACAACTATGATGATTTAAAAAAAAGAATCAAATAATATGATAACGATAAAATATTTTTTCAAATCGGACCTGTAGTTCCAGAGATTAACTCGTTCAACCACACTCGGTCAACTCTTCAGTTTTATAATAATAAAAAATAAAAAAATAAAGAAGCCTTCTATTCCATGCATTACATACATTTTAGATTTACAATAGTTATATAATTGATTAACAAATGACAGTTTTATAATAATAAAGAATAAATGTGCAAACAAATTAAATTGTGGCACATACTGATATCCTAAGACACAAACTGCTTCCTACTCGAAGCACAGCCATTTTTTCCTTGCCCCAAACGAGACTGAAAGACACAATACCAGGTATATCAGATTAATTTTTTTATTTTTTTTTATTGATTAATTTAAAAAAAATAAACATCGTAGAGTAGATATTAAATTAATTAAAAATTGGTATACTTATGCTGAATTGGATAACACGGATGACAATTACTAGTGTGTAAAGATGATTTTACTTATCTCTTTAGCTGGACTGACTAAACACGTGGCAGAAATGGGTTTAGTATTTTAAAACTTTAGTGCTGCATTGTAAACGATATAAAAAGGGTTAACACTTAATAAATAAGTTTCTAAATTCGACAATAAAACCTTAATTTGCAATTTCTTAAGAAATCGAAAAATGAAAAAGTATTAATATAATAATTGAATTGAAAATTTATAATAATATAATAGGTCCAATTGACCCGAGGTCACACATATATCGAATTACCAAAAAGAAACAAATTCCCGGAATTGACTATTCAACCCTTAAAATTCGCAAGCATATCGAATTCAATAACTGACCTCATTTTGGTAAAATAGACTCATACAATGACCTTAGGAGACGATACAATATGTGACTTATGACCCCGGGCGACCTTTTTTCTATTATTTTTTTGTTCGCACTGGTCAAAAAGGGGCATCTTGGTCACGATTGTGTTATGTGGACAATAGCTTCTGATTGGCGAAGCAAAAACATCGCGGTAAAGAAGTCATAAAAACATAAATGTACTTTTTAAGGCGATATATTTAAGAATGATGAAGTTTTTTCGATTGTTCGTGATATTATTTCAATAGATGTAAAGGATTATTGAATTTGTTATACAATTTTAAAAACATCATAACTATAAATATCGTTAGAAAAATAATTCGGCAATTGGCTCAGTTCTATACATAATATTATATCTATTTCTCATAATTATTATTATTGCATTGAACACAGAAGTTTTTAATATTATTTCATAATAATATTATATTTTCTATTCATCCATAAATAAGAAGATCATATCATTAATTTCAAATATTTTATACTACTTACAAAGAAATGTAATTTAATAAAAACCCTAAACGACAACTTTTTGTATGAAAAACCGTTATAAACCCACACAAGAATCTCCTACAACAGCACAATATCTATAAAACTCTCAAATTACTGCAAACAGTTATAAATCAAAGTACGAAAATTTAGAAAAAAAAACTATCTCACGCATCTTGGCATCATCTGTTCCTAAAGGGGTTGAATTTGGCGATTTTTTAAAAATCTACACAATAGCGGCACCCTCGCTAAACAGTTAGATGAAAAAAAAAACGCGGAAGATATCGCCTTTCTGCTAAAAAAGGGAGATTAAAGAGCGTATCTAACTCTTTCCCATGGGTCTTAACCTTGGCGAACTTTTTTGTCAAAAATTGAGACACCTTTGCCATCTTTCCGTTTTTTTGTAATGTTTCTTGATGATTTCGATGCGCAGGGCGAAGGGTCGAGCCCTCGCGCTTTGTGTGCTACGATATTAGCAGGTGGGTCATATAGACCCCGAACGCGTTTTAGGGTTTCGATAAGATTTAATTCGTTACTGTTATTTTAATGAAAATTATATTATTTTTCTAGGTTTTTTATTGTCTTTTTTATAATAAAAATTTAAATAGGACGTCATGTAAAATCGCTATTACTAGGTATAAGGATAATGCATCGCCTTCCGATTCCGAATATAATTTACAATTTCAACGAATCAGAAACCAATAAATAACAAACGTAATTCAAAAACATTCAGAACAATAACCTGTTTAATATCAAAACTGGCGACAATATTTTTGGCGGCAAAATTGTTTCGTTTACTTATCTCAGAATTAATAAAAAAAGTCTTCGATCGAAATAGGCATAATTACTGTTTCGGGTAAGCGCTCGCGGGTTCCGAATTTTCCGAAAATTACGCCCCGCGGCACAAAAACAGAACGTTTTCGGAAATTCGTCGCGTCCGGCCAGCCACGTGGACATATGTCAAATGTGTGTTTTTCAAAGTAATGGCTTGTATTTTTATTGTCAGCCAGTTATTTGATTGATATTAAAGCGAGTTTTGGATATTTGAAGGTGATTATTTCAACAGAAAATTGGCTTCAAACCACCTTTTGAAAATTCTGTAAATAAATTGAATGAATAAAGAAATTAAATTGATAACAGTTTGGCAGTTTTATAATGGAGGCAGTGTATAATATTTACTGAAATATCGCTCAGTAAGTATTGCATTTGAAAATAAAAAAACTGGTGTGATTCTTCTGATACAATAGCATATAAAAATGACACTTTTACTTTTTCATGGACAGCGTCATATCTGATATCCTACTCATATGAAAGACTTGAAATTCCATCCCTTTCCCGCCGGTTTTTAAAAATGGAACGTAAAAATGTTGGCGCGCAAAATATCCCACATAGTTGTCAAACTGAGATATGTCAGTTTTGTTTGAATTTTGTAAAATTAATAAACGAGTCGCGGACGAATTTTTGTTCGTCCTAACCGAGAGAGGTTTAATTAGAAATATTTTGAGATTTAGAATTTTTATTTTTATGCTTTTTATTTGGCGACCGCCGGCTGAAATTTTTTTATTGGTGAACTAAGTGAAATATTTTGGATTTTCGTCAAAATGTTTTGTAATTGTTTTTAGGTTTATGAAATAAGTTGATAGGATCTGAGCTAATATTATTATCTTAAGTACGAACGTAAAACAATCGTACCAAAACATCATTAAATGATATTATGTTATGTAAATGATAATCTAATTAAAAATGTTAATATAAATCTATAATAGACACCTATTTTTCATATTAATTTTATGTCATTATTGAGTTAAACTTCATAGCTAAGTTATAGTTATATATTTAGTAATTAAATTTATGTACTCTCTTCTTAATTTTACTGTGACATTTAATTTTAACCCTTTACTGCACAGAGTGCATTATGCTTTTGGCGAAAAAAAATAGTTTAAGAGCAATGAGTCCGAAACCCTAAAAATTAGATTGAAAACGTCTAAATTAATTGATTCAAACAGCTGTATCATCGCAGCTGAATGTTTAACTTACTTTGCTGACATTCTGTTAATCATTTACTCGTTATTTACAATAAAATTTTAATTAAAATATGTGAACTATAAAAAATATAGTTTTTGCACACTATCGTAAGGTGTGGTCTTAAATTAATGAGTGTAGGGTATTTTAGACATCTACTTAGATGTACAAGGTATTAAATTAATAGCGAACTTGTTTTTAGATTAAATTTTTGAGAAAATTTAATATATAATAATATATAATATTCTACCACATTTACACAGCGCCATCTAGTCCCAAAGTAAGCAATTATATTTGCTTGTGTTATGGGTACTAAACAACTGATATACTACTTATTTTCTTTTTTTTTGTAAATACATAAATATTATAGATAAATTACAACCAGACACAGAACAAACCTTTATGCTCATCACACAAAGATTTCTTCTGGGTGGGGATCGAACCCACGACCTCCGGCTTAGCAGTCAGGCTCACTAACCACTAGACCAACAGGCCAGTCAGTCAAATTTGATAATAGAGCATTGATAAAATTCCTAAATCTTATAGTTTATGCTGAAATTATTCCCAAAAACATGTGTAGTAAGTTAGATACTTATTTAAATGCAAGGTTAAATGCAACTAATTACGATGGTGCATAGAAAACAGAAAGCGATAAATTTCAGCTGAAGTAGTGTATTTAAAATAAAAATATATTAAATGTGTACTCTAAGTCATAGTTGTTATTTTGTAAAAATGGTTAGAGTACTACTGATTTTGCGAATACCTAAATTTTATATACGTACAGCAGATTTTAGTAACATTGTATAGCTTTAAAGTGATATCATCTTCTGTCGACTAAAGTGGTGAATACTACAAAATTTCAAACTTATTTTAGAATTGTATAATATAATATTCTACCACATTCACACAGCGCCATCTAGTCCCAAAGTAAGCAATTATATTTGCTTGTGTTATGGGTACTAAACAACTGATATACTACTTAAATATTTTTTTTTTGTAGATACATACATATTATAGATAAATTACACCCAGACACAGAACAAACCTTTATGCTCATCACACAAAGATTTGTCCTGGGTGGGGATCGAACCCACGACCTCCGGCGTAGCAGTCAGGGTCACTAACCACTAGACCAACAGGCCAGTCAAATATCTATATGTATCTTTCCTAAAAACCAAAATAAAAATCTATCATATCATCCAAAAAGGTAACAATAACTACAGCCCTTTCTTTGTAACCACCGGGTTCCGTAAGAAATCAGTCTTTTATACCTTTATCAGTTTTTTTACCTTCCCTGTAACATGAGTCGGCAGTTTTGTCAAAATATTACACTGTATAAATGTTTTTTGTCAAAAATTACACCTTTTTACCCCTTTTTCCCCTCTCCGTTGATTCGGAAGGGTTGACGACATCTGATATTTTTAACGATCTTAGATAACTGTCGTAATGATAACTTGTGAGAAGTTTATTTTTAAACTTTTTCTCTTTTTGCTTTGTTATAAAACTCTGGAAGTATAAAAACATGTTACAATTTAAAATGTTATAATTATTTTAATAATACCTAGTATAGTATAGATTGACTGCGAAAAAAGGAAAATTCGAAACAAACCCTATACCAACGCAACGCGTCTAGCCAGCGTGGTATAGTAGGTTAAATTACCTTCACAATATTTGGAGGAGACCCGCCAGTGGGACGTTTAGGGGTTGAAATGATGATGATAGTAATAATAATAATAATATTCTACCACATTCACACAGCGCCATCTAGTCCCAAATTAAGCAATTATATTTAATTGTGTTATGGGAACTAAACAACTGATATACTACTTAAAACTTTTTTTGTAAATACATACATATTATAGATAAATTACACCCAGACACAGAACAAACCTTTATGCTCATCACACAAAGATTTGTCCTGGGTGGGGATCGAACCCACGACCTCCGGCTTAGCAGTCAGGGTCACTAACCACTAGACCAACAGGCCAGTCCATAGTATGGATTAACTTCCAGAATGAATAGTTATTTTTTTTCTCAAAGTAGGCAGCCTGCTTTAGACATTACCGTTATTTACAAGCTGAAGAGTTAGTTTGTCTATTTGTTTGTTTAGTTTTAGCTCGTTAACGAGCTAATCTAAGAGCTATAAATATTACTCAAAACTTGCATTACCCGACACAGAAATGGAACTCAAAATTAAAACAAAGCGAAACTCAAAATTAAAAAAAAACATTGTCTCTTGTAATCAACCTATCAATAAATAAACATCATGATTTACGATTACGGGCAACAAAAACAGAGAAATTAACATAAATATATTTGCGAGAATCTCGCCGGTAATTTAAAGTCAAGGCCCAATACGAAATGTGTTGGTTGTACTGATTGCCTCTGTAATGTATAATTTCAACTTATGATAAACAGCAGACACCGCTTCAATATAAACTCGAGGCCATATTCACAAGTATGTGAATAAAATATAAATATTATAGGTACTTATTTATTCGCATAACATTCAAATTCTGAACGAAGACCTTTCCAAATTCTAAAACATCCATACAAGGCGTACCTTTTTTCCGAAACTTTTCGGAGTCCGTTATTCTAATCCATATTTCGACCGTCTTCCATATTCGAACTGTTTCTAAATTCAAAAGAGCTAAATCCCTGTTCGGTGCACGTCGCGTTCTAAATATAAAAAAGTTCTTTTTTGTCAAATATGGAAGGGTTAAGTTAAAAACGTTCTATTTTCGAATTGTTAAAAAGTCCACATTGTATGGAATACGTCAAAACTTCATACACCGTGACTATAGTATATGAGAGAGTTTCAGATAAAATGTATATATTTCGTTATTACTTTTTATCTATTTGATTTATTATATTTCTATGGAATATTATTAGAATGAATTTTATAAGTATTCTGATGAACCCATTTCGTTAAATTATTCAGTCTTTCAATAGACAGACGGTTTGGTCTTGCGTTTGGAATGGAATCGTACCATTTTGTCATCGCACCGCCATATATCCGATTTCTTGTCTTTTGAAAAGTATAACTAGATTCTAAATATGAACTCAATTTTATGAATAAACGTCGATAATAATGTGATTGATATTCTAAAAGAAACATATGATTTATAGGCGAAAGTGCATACCTAAGTACCGTAAACAATCTATTCTGTTTAAAATGTAACTGTTTAATAGAATAACTAAACCCGAGAATTCTCAAATAAAATTAATAAATAAACAAAGAAATAAGTTGACCTCCTAAAAAAACAAATATTAAGGTTTATTATATTCCATAACAATCTGCCAACATCACATATACTATGCCAACGTTATTCCTTTTTCAAATGATACGAAAGACACAGGAAGCATGAGTTTTTTGTCACTTCCACATCTTGACTGAACCGATGTGTATTCTTTGTCCTTATCCAACGTACCAAATTCGAGTGAGTGTGACAAGGAGGGCTATAGTCGCGGAGCTCTCAGGTGTGTTGACAATAACAGATGTACAGATGGCGGGGCGAGCATTACACAATTACAATTCTATTTAATTATTTTTTTCTCGCATCGTTTGTTAAGATTTAGACGTGGGCGTTAGTTTAGTCAGCCTAGTGGTAGAACAATCGGTTTTTTCGAAATGTCACGGCGCGTTCCGTTAGTCGCAGATATTGTATTATAATTGTTAATTTTTATTTGTAGGTGGTTTTTAAATTAAGAGTTGTTTTAGTAGAAACTCGTTGCATTGCCTTATTAGTGGCGATGAAGCAACGGCTTCTGTTGACAATTGAGTTGCGATGTCTTATTGTGTTTATGATTTGGGTTAAAGACTTGATTAATCCCACAGTGTTTAATAAGTAAAATTTATAGATTTTCTTTTAAATTAAAATAGATTGACTGGCTCTGTGGTACAGCGGGAATTTGTACGAATGCGCAAGAGGCCCCGGGTTCGATTCCTCAATCGTGCAAAATAATTATTTGGGTTCTTGTGATAATATTGTCAATTTAAACCTGGAGACTGAAAATGAGTCCGGTTTATGATAATACTCGCCTATGAGACCATGAGATTGTGAAATAAGGGTTTGATACACCTCTGCCTACCCATATGGGGAAAAGGCGTGATACTATGTTTAGATGGGTATCTAAACTTCACAGTTTATTACGACCTCGTTTTACAATTAACTAGTATGTAATTAAACACCTAATTATTAAGACGTAATTATCTCAAATAATCATAATAACATGGGTTGAATTAATTTTAATGAAATCATATAGAAAGCTGTGTTTAAACTTTGGTAAAAATTGGCTATATAAACACCTATTCTAAAATCGAATATTAATATTTATGAAAATGTCTACTTTAGTAAAATAATTGGCAGTTCGAATAACTAAACTAGTTCACATTTATACACGCTATCCTTTTTATTAATGTTAAATAACTCGAAAGATGCAGTAATAAACCACAGCATGCCCCATAAACTATAAAATACAACACATTTTAAATCAGTCCCGAAATTTAAAACTCCAACAAAGAACCCGAAATACAATATCTCATTATATCGAAAAAAATATAATCAATGAGAAAATACCAGATTTGACCCAAAAAAACGCACCCTCTATCAAAGGGTTACAGAGCGAGACAGCACGCTTTTGTACGAAGTCAGAAAGAGATGGAGATACAATTCAACCCTTTCACTGCACCTGGACCGGTTTTTTTATTTCGTGTTTTTATGTTGAAATTTAAAAAAGTGCAAAATTTCCTTTTGTTTGCGGGTCAATATTGATTTTTTGGGTTCAAATATGGAATGGCACAATGCTGGTTCGTTATGTGTCTGTTTAAATGAGGCCATTAGTTGTGACCTCAATAGATGACAGTTGACATTATCTGTTAACTGATATTGTGTTGCCAGAAAATAAAGCATTTTTATATAAAAAAAAACTGTGACATTCAGAAACTATTTCTTGGATACTCTTTATATTATTCTAATTTTGTTTATTTGAATGTTTCTAGGCGTGTGATGAAGATAGATTTGTTTCTTTATTTTAAAAGGGATTTACTGACTACTTTTTGCCTAGTATGGCGTTTTTTTACATTATTACGTGGTAAGACCTCGAACCCAAGACTTTTAGAGCAAATAAAACTTAATATGCCCGACAATTACTTAAAGAAACGTAAGAGGCCATGTCTATTAGCGGTACCGAAACGCAAGACAAAGTTGCTCGACAAAGTTCCTCTGACGCGTGCCTTACTGACGCTCAATGAGGTATCACTAGACACATTTTCAGTTGCTCTTTGAGTGAATTCGCAGAAGTGACTATGAAGTGTGTGTGTAAATATGAGATTTACGAATATTAGATTTAAGCATAGATTTATTATTTGTACCTTAGAGTTATGTATCGTATTGTCGCATTAGGTTACCTGTAAGGACAGTATAATAATATTCTACTACATTCACACAGCGCCATTTAGTCCCAAAGTAAGCAATTATATTTGCTTGTGTTATGGGTACTAAACAACTGATATACTACTTAAATAGGTACATTTTTTTTTTGTAAATACATACATATTATAGATAAATTACACCCAGACACAGAACAAACCTTTATGCTCATAACACAAAGATTTGTCCTAGGTGGGGATCAAACCCACGACCTCCAGCTTAGCAGTCAGGGTCACTAACCACTAGACCAACAGGCCAGTATGTATTAAGATTAAATAAATAAAAGTAACATATTATTGTATTTGATCCAAATGGTTAAAAAGTTTGACTTTGACTTCGAATACTTCTAAGACTGCTTCTAACTGCATAGTCATTATTTTTATGACAGCGAAGGCACTCGTAGCCTTGTGGTACTGAAATGTTCGTTATGATCATCGAGGTTAAGCAACGTTCGGCAAGGTCACTCCATGATGGGTGACCGTTTGTGGAAATTTCATTGTCAAGCGTCTTCGAGCTTCGGAAGGCACGTAAAGCCGTTGGTCCCGGTTATTACTTAATGTGGTAGTAATTAAGTCAGGTTGGAAGCCTTCTAGGCGACTTGATAAATGCCAACACTACGGTCTGCCTCAAGTCTATACTATAAGAAGATGACAGCGGTATTAAATATCAGGTAATTTATTGTAAGTACGCATGAATAGCCATGCAGAAAACATAATTAAAAAATAGCGATATCCTCTGTTGAGGGATACATATATTTATGTACATACTTAACAAATTCATAAGTTTGTATCCTATTTCTACTGCTTGTTTTTATTATATACACAGAATCATGCATGATAGCACACGTTTAAACCTCAGTGGTTTAAACTTTAAACTTCTGTAAAAATGATAAATACTTAAATGAAAAAAAAAAACGTAGTTTATGGATTTTACGACTCTTTTATTGACTTGACATAGGAAGCCTAGTGTTTGCTAATAAACAAGTTATTTATTAACTAAGCGAGATCATTGAGTAAAATAATTACTTAGTATTCCGATGTCCTGTGTACCTCATTCAACTAGAGCCTGTACAGGATGCACGTAATAGGTTAAAAATGATACCATCTTTGAAATTAAACGTAGCCCTATGTTAAATAGATTTAGAACTGATACATACCTAATCTTTTATCATTAAACGAGTAAATCTTTTATACACCGTGCAATTTTAGCGTCTTATAAACTATTTCAGGGTCACCATCATTTAAACCCAAAACGCCCACTGCTGGGCACGGTTTCCTCCAAAGAATGTGGAGGGAATTTAGCCTACTATACCACGCTGGCCAGACGGGTTGGTATACAGTTTGTTTCGAATTTTCCTTTTCTCGCAGTTAACTTGTCAGTATAAGATTACATTCCCTTAGTCGCCTTTTACGACACCCACGGGTTGAGATGGGGTAGTGATATTAGTATACCTAAACAGCCACTACACGGATTACACGGATTTAGTATTATTTCAGGGTTATATTAATATTATAATATACAATACGTCTAACCATATTAAACAAGTAAATATAATTAAAAAAATTTAATAACCCGACTGCAAAAAATCAACAGAGAGCAACGCACTAAAAAGACCGTAAAAATATTACCTATACCTATACCTGATTAAATTTAAATATATAACATATGTATATATTTGTAATCTCCATTTGATTCCCTTTATTTTGATACTCTACTCGATAGGTTTGGTTAAAAAAAATAATAGAACTAGGTACTTACAATTTGGAACCATTCAATTATGTATAATGTCTTATTGAATATATGTATTGTAATCTCCTTTTTATTCTCTTTATTTTGACACCAAACTCGATAGGAATGGTTAAAAAAAAATTGATCTTCTTACAATTTGGCGTCAAGAGCCCGCCGTTTAAGTCTTTTTATTCTTAAAACATATTTAAGGACACTTGGGTTTTCTAGACAAATCTAACGATATCCTAATTGTCAAAATCAATCCAGCCGTTTGGCAGATTCGTGGGAATAAAGAAATTTACAAACATACAAGATACGCGCGAAAAACTATACCCGTCCTGACAGTCGGGTAACAAAAGAAAAATAAAAACAAAAAGTTTTCTTAAACTGGCTCATGTGTTTCTATTGCGATTCTCGGTACAATGGTTTTTTTTTTGTTTATTTAGTTAGCAATTAGTTAAACAATACATCTAGCTATAGCTATGACCTAGACAAAGTCTCTCCGTGTAGTGACGGATTAAGAATACATAATGTCACTACCCCATCTCAATAATATAAAAGCGAGTAAGTGACCTTAAGCAGACAAGAGCACTGCGAATGGAAAATTCGAAACAAACCCTATACCAACCCGTCTGGCCAGCGTGGTATAGTAGGCTAATTCCCTCCATAATCTTTGGAGGAGACCCGTGCCCAGCCGTGGGACGTTTATGGGTTAAGATGATGATGATAAACACCTTTTACGTAATTGTATATTATCTTATGTTGCTATCAATAACTAGAACCTACATTCTAGAATTCACAGTGATTATATTCTCTTGGATCCCGTCTTAAAACGTAGGGTTACCTATATTTTACTTGATTCTCGTGGGGCTTCGCTCCCGTCGCTTTTGTTTAGCCACTACTCAGTTCCTATAAGCTGTAGAGTGATGATTAATAACCTATAACCTTCCTCGATAAATGTGCTATCTGACACTAAAATAATTTTTCAAATCGGATCAGTAGTTCCTGAGATACAAGCGTTCAAACAAACAAACTCTTTAGCTTTATAAAATTAGTATAGATAATTTGAATTACAGATACGCTACGGGTTGAAATTCGGTTTGGTTCTATGAATGCACAATTGCAAATGCGTCATTCCAATACGAGGCTAAGTAT
This sequence comes from Laspeyria flexula, assembly GCA_905147015.1. Taxonomy (NCBI): domain Eukaryota; kingdom Metazoa; phylum Arthropoda; class Insecta; order Lepidoptera; family Erebidae; genus Laspeyria; species Laspeyria flexula. The sequence continues at coordinate 3,982,136 of LR989974.1, forward strand.
AGTATTGTGTAAACGCTATTAGATTGCGATCTATTCGCAGAGAATATAAAAGAAATGCCTAAAGCAAAACCACTGGATAGTATAAAATGCTTATATCTGAACGAAAATATTAAATACAACGCCTCCACATAACTCAAGCTTTCAACATACTTTATAAATTGTGTATAAACCCTCTCGTTATAACAACAACTTATTATTGCTGCTGTTTTATTTTGCGCTCTGAAATTACAGCTTCCAACGTGGATGTGTCGATAATATCGTACAAAACGTACCAAATAGAACTTGCCAACAATTTCATTACCAATGGATTATAGTGTATACGTCCGTGTAGAGACGGATTAAGAATACATAATGTCACTACCCAATCTCAACCTGTGGGTGTAAAAGGTGACTAAACATAACAACATAACATAACATAGCATCACGCCTTTTTCCCCGAAGGGGTAGGCAGAGGTGTTTCACACCCACCTTTCGCCAGCTATGTTTGGTCCCTTGAAATAGGGGGTAAGCCTATTGTCATCAACCGGGAACATTTGTTTACCGAACTCCGGGAAAATCATAATAATGGAAATTCATGATAGAAAAACCCAATACCATTTTCACCCGACCCTGGAATAGAACCCGGGACATCTTACACAGCAGTCGTATACATTTCCCGCTGCGCCACCGAGGCAGTTAAAAAGTTTAAAAGGTGACTAAGGGAGTATTTATGCAGACAAAAAGAAAATTCGAAACAAACCCTATACCAACTTTTCTAGCCAGCGTGGTATAGTAGGCTAAATTCCCTCCTCATTCTTTGGAGGGGACCCGTGCCCAGCAGTGGGACGTTTATGGGTTGAAATGAATGAATGGATTATAAGAGAACAAAGTGTATGACTTCGCGTTCGGGTGTACCAAATTTAGTCGCACAGAATCGTACTTTTCTATGCTTCTATCTCTTTCTATCACTTAAATCCGTCATGTACTAGAACGAAATAGAGAGTGAAAGCCGCTCTCGTTCAGTTAAATGACGACTCTAAGTGACATAAAATAATAGAAGCATATAAAAGTTCGGTTCGATTCAGCTAGATGTAATCCAACCCTTATGAGTTCGAGCGGAGTGGTGCGGAGCTGAGCGGGTCCCACACCAACCAAACGATAAAAATATAAATTAAAACGTCTCAATACAATACTAAGCGAGACGAACGAGCAGATAGCCAGGTTAATGCAAAAACACAGCCGTTTAAGGACTCAAAAATATAAAAAATATAAAGAAACACAATCAAATGAGGGATGCACGAAAACGGGAATAAAACGAGACACAAAAAACAATATGGCGGATTGTTTTTAATTATCGAGTATCGGCATAAATCGATGCACGTCGCCGCGGGCCCGCCGTCGCGCTGCGCACGCGCATCCACCGAGTAGACAACATACAATGTTTTACATTGTATCCATACATACATACATACATCTTGCGACTTGCAGCCATACATATACTAATGCTAAGTAGTACTCCAAATCCTTACATAATCTTACTAATATTATAAATGCAAAAGTTGGAATGTATATCTGTATGTACTACGCTTAGATCTTCTAAACTAAGCAACGGATTTTTGACACCAATAGGTAGAGTGATTCATGAGAAAGGTTCAAATATATAATTTTATTAACTTTATACCACGCGAGTGGAGCTAGGGGCAGAAGCTAGTGCTGTATAAACTGTAGAAAGTGACAAAAAACCAAACAGAAAACGTCTACTCTTGTATGCAAACATCATCAATTTTGTAAACTCATTAGAGATTGTTATTAATTGTTTTGTTATAATATTTTGTCAGAATTGACCGAATGACCGATGATACAAACTTATTATTACATTTACTTACATTAAAACAAAGTTCAGTTTTTTGTGCATGGTGATGCATGTCTGCTTACCTCTTCTGGGGTAAAAGGCGTGATGCTACGTAACCTATTGATGCCTGCATCACGTGCGCGTTGCTTGCTGCTTTTTAAACCTCATCCCAACATGGTTTAAAAGCTGTTATCTAAAAACTAACGCAAAACCAAATAACATCAACCTGTATTTTATTAATTATTTATTTTATTTTAATTTTGGTAACTATAAAAGTTATTTACGAAATAAAACAATGTTATAAATCTAAACTAAATTAAAATTGAATTTCGAATAATTTTTTAACAGGAATAATTAATATTGTAATAATAATAATAAATATTGTTATGATAACTTACACTTTGTGGTACTTGCAAAAAAATATCATAAAAACACTACTCTTTTTTTTAAATATTAAAAAAATAAAACCACAAAATATCTGTAGTCTAAAATTCATCTCCACGGCATTAATGCGCAGGATTCATAAAATTCATATGTATGGGTGAAGGCAGAACATCGTATGTATGTCTGTGCGTTTGTACCACGAGTACATTGTGTTCGTCTGTCTACCTTTGTCAATGCCCCGCCGTATTTATAGATTCATCTTAGTTCTAAATCTGAGCAACACTGCACTTTAATTAGCACTTAGATTAACTACTAGAATCAGTTTATGACTCATGGGTACCTATTAGTAGACTGTCGAAGATCAATAAATTGTAAAATATAATGAAAATTCAAATAAAATCAAGGTTATTTATTTGCATAAAATGTGGTACAAATTATTTATTTAGAGGACACATTTTGCTTTTAAAATGACACGCAAATTATTATTAATATATTTCTATATTTCAAAAACATTATGTCCAATATTATGAATTAAAATAATTAATATAAAGTTATAGAAAAAAGTGCCTAAATTAAATATAAGAATAATTCCAAGTAAAACATAATTGGAGAAATGCGCGAGTGATATAACTACCTACCCCTTTGGGAAAAAAGGTGAAATACTATGTTTTGTTACAATTGAAAATTTGTTTGATAATATTTTGTCACAGTTTTTGTAAAATTACGCTAAGCGTGGTATTAAAACGCACTAAAATGATGTCGTCTTAAAACTAATATTTATTAGATAATGCGACAGTGAAGTTTGTAAATTTTGTTGTGTCTTCACGCCTTAATCACTCAATCGATTTTCATGAAATTACATAAAGTGATAGTATATAATCTGGAAATAGAAAATAGACTATGTTTTACAGACATAACATGCGGGCGGAGATTATAAAAGTAATGACAAACGAATTATAACGATTTATAATTCGTGCTTCAAAAATACCAAAGCTAATAAACACCTAAATATACCTACTTTTAAATATATCATCCCATTTTTCTATTCTATAGAGGCAAGCAAAGGCATATCATCTTTGACAACTAAACAAATAAACGTCTGAATTTGAAAAAAAAACTAGTTCACAGTCATACGTTTTACCAAGTATGTTTTATTAAATTATAAACTTCTGCAATGAAAAGCCAAACAATGACAGAGCTAACACACAGTAATCCTTAATCAAAATGTTTACATAAAACCTTTAATTTCCTTGATTCTATAATTAAAACTAAAAGGCGAACGCGGCCGAACAATAAGTCACCAATCCCCGTACCTCAGCCCTCGGGGTTCTCAACTCAAATCTTTATAATCCACGGCCGATGACCTCCAATACACCCTATTGTCTCTGCCCGAGGGGCGTTTAAAAAGCACAAAAATTAAAAAAAAAACCGTTCCAATATTCCGTCATTGTGGCCTGTAAGCCTGTCATTGATCATTTTTCAAAAAACCCACAAATTCTTGTGCCGAGATGAGATTTGAAGAGGGTTCAAAATGAGGATTTTACTTTTTAGTTTTGTTATGAAAGTTTGAGAGGAAACGTGGGATTGTTGGACGTGGGTTTGAGATAAGATTACAAGTATAGTTTTTGAGGAACTTCTAATTTACGGGTATCCACTAATTTGAGTTAAGGACAGATAGAATTATCCAGCTGTGGCTACTAATTTTTATGCTAATTTATATTGTTAGGACCTATGATGAAGCTTGATGGAATTTATAATATGTTTTCCGTATTTTTTAATTTCCTGCGTGAGTAGAATGCCTTTACTCGTGCCGAAGTGAATGTAGAATAAACAATAACAACATATAAATCTTTTAATGCCTGCTTTCGTTAAACCAATTAAGTTAATAAAAACAACTTTTAGATTATTTTTAGGTGAATGTTTATATTAAAAAGTTACAGATTTATTGTCACTGATATCGCCAAAAAAGAAAACTTAATATACATTTTGGATGGATCGTCAAGAAAGCCTCTGTGGCTCAGTCGTTAGTGACCCTGAATGCTGAGACAGAGGTTGTAGGTTCGATTGCCAGGACCAATCTTTGTATGATGAGCATTTTTGTTCTATCTCTGGGTTAAATGTATCATATAATGTATGTATTTACAACAATAAAAAATTATATCCGTTGTCTAACATCTATATTAGAAGCATTAGCTTAGTTTAGGACTAGATGGCGCTGTGTGTGAATGTCCAAACATTATTATTAAAATGTATCATTAATATGTTATTAATATTTCATAACATCTTATAAGATTTTTACGTATGTCTGAAACAGTTTTGTCGACAATAACTTGTTGTTTGCAGTTAATTTGCCGGTTTGAATCTCGACTCGTTTTTTTTCCGCCGACCGTCAATGATAAAGGATTCGGATAACACCTAAGGCTAGACGGAACGATTAAACGCTATACACTTTATGATTCCTCTCTCATTATTAATTTGAATCTTAATTTTTTATTATTTCTGTGATTGCATTTTTATATTATTCTTTTAAACTGTTACACAGGGAGAATAATGTCTGAAATTAAATGATCGCTCTCATTTTCAAATATATTTTGTTAATGATATCAAAATTCTGAGTAGACCTTCAGCTCTTGAGCCGACTGCCAAAGGAAACGACGGTAATATTTTTTTGAATTTTTTTGTGACCGCTGCATGTTTTTTTTTTTAAATTAAGAATCCGATTAAGACCTGCAATTTCTTTATTTTAACGTAAAAGCTGCCATCGTCATTTCAACCCATAAACGTCCCACTGCTGGGCACGGGTCTCCTACAAAGAATTTGGCGGGAATTTGGCCTACTATACCACGCTGGCCAGGCGGGTTGGTACTGCGTTTTGTTTCGAATTTTCCTTTTCTTGCAGTGCTCTTGTCTGCATTGAAGGTAACTCCCTAAGCCGCCTTCTACAACTCCCATGGGTTGAGATGGGGTAGTGACATTATGTATTCTTAATCCGTCACTACACGATTATAAAATAATTATGCAAAAACTGCAAGCAGTCCTAAATATTTTGTCAATAAAATTTGAAGTTGATATATTTTGAATTTAGAACGAGCCGCAAATGATGAAATAAAAAAAAATACATAGAACCTCTTCCTTTTTTGAAGTCGTTTAATGAAATAGAAAGTATTTACATTATATAGCCTAAATATCGACTTTGACTTCTAGAGATAGAATTTTGACAAATTATTTTTAAGTACCTTACATAATGTCAATCACATACAGATCGGTCGATAGATAGAATATTGAAACTGTTAAACAGTATGACAAAAGAGTATTAATTTTTTTTTTAATTATAAACTTTGACTAAGATACGTTGAACCAGTGATTCACCCCACCACTCACAACTACTATGCCAAAATCTATGTATGTTTAAAGTGTACCAATCATAACAACTCGTCCAATTATCTACTAAACACCACTCGTACGCATGTTTTAAGTTATTAAGATGAGAATGGTCATTGACACTTCGTTAACATAACAATATTATGTTTTACAATGTAGTGTTAACAATAATTTTATCGTGTTGAAACGGCAATAGTTTAAGTGTCCAAAATACAGCCGTTTGTGCGGCTCGCGGTTACAGGTCGTACGATTACAGGCCGTACGATTATAGGCCGCACAATTACAGGCCGCACGATTACAGGCCGTACGATTACAGGCCGTACGATTACAGGCCGTACGATTACAAGCCGTACGATTACAGGTCGCACGATTACAAAACAGCATACAGCATAATATATCGTCGGTGCGCTTGCCAAAGCTGCTATGTGCATATAAACAATATATTAAAAAAAACCAGTTTTTTTTTCTTGTCCTGAAAAGTTCCTAATATGCACATAGCAGCTTTGGCAAGCGCACCGCCGATATACCATCGAATCATCATCATCATCAACGGTCCTCAACAAAAGTATGTGTAACTGCAATGAAGATACGCTCTTTTGCTGCAGAAACCCACATTGGGCATGGTCTTACACGCTTTTAACCAATTTTTTTTTAAAGATAGCGCTCACATTAGTTAATTTTCCCTCTGTTGCAATACTCGCAATGCAAATAAATATCTATAAGACACATAAATATTTCCCTCGTGTAAGAATCGAACCTACCGAACTCGGAGTTAAATATAAAAGCATTTGCTTTTGCAAAAATTGTTTGCAAACGAATATGGAAGCTAGTAAAAAAAAACATTGCAGTTTTTTGTTTGGAAGGGTTGCCATTTGTTAAATTTTTTCTCTATAATTTGGGAAATTATATAATGTGGGTAAGATTTTTATCATCGGATTGTACGAGTAAGATACTGTTGAGTGTGTATTGTACAGCAATTGTTTAGAAGGACTTCTACTCTGAATAAAAACTAAACTTTAAACATACCAAAATGATTAATTTCTAAAATAAAAAACGAATGTACACTCGTACAGTGTAATTAAATGGGGAGATTATAAATCATATTATGGCAACTATTGTACCTTATGTCACTAAAATATTGTTTTGTCAATTACCTACATATTAGTGAAAAGTGATTCAGTTAGATTTTATATATGAGTTAGTTCAATTTTTTATTTGAGATCTAGACGTCGACTCGTGACGTACTAAAAGCAATGCGCTTGGTTTTCGTGTAGGTGTGTGCGTGCGCTTGTGTGTTAACTAGTCGCTTGGTTTTGTTGGCTTCACTATTACTGTATACGGTGAGTTTTTCTTTTTTTTTGGTCTGTGTACCTATTTAGTATTTACTTATTTATCGCTTTATCGATTAAGAATACATAATGTCACTACCCCAATACAAGCCGTGGGTGTCGTAAGACGACTAATGCAGGTAAAACTAGGTACTGCGAGAAAAGGAAAATTCGAAACAAACCCTATACCAACCCGTCTGGCCAGCGTGCTATAGTAGGCTAAATTCCCTCTACATTCTTTGAAGGAGACTCGTGCCCAGCAGTGGGACGTTTATGGGTTGAAATTAAAAAATGGTGACCAGCTTTCAAAATATTAATACCTACCTACATTTTTGACAAAAAATATAACCTGATATAAAAACTATTATAATCGATTCTGCTACTGATTCTGAACAAACTAATTTAAGGTTTAGCATTAAGTAGGATTAAGACTGTACATCTCCAGGCTATATCTCTTGAATATAATTAAATAAGTAGCTTGAAATTATAACTAAGATTCTCCCTGTACACGATGTTAGCCCTGCAATTATTTTTAGATCTAGTCTAAAAACAGACACAAAAGTCTAATTCTAGATTCCCAGAAATGATTTACAGCAATTTAAATTCCAAATATATCAATAACCTTTATCTACTGATGTTATATAAAACCAATATATCAATAACATCTATAAAACTCATATTTAGTTCGTGTTGTTTGAATATTGATCGGAATCAACCGCAAATATAAAGTTGTAAGACTTAAATTGTTGCAATGAGTACTACGGTTCATAATTCATGGATTTATTAGATTTTAAACCTTATATTGAGTGTGGTAAGATGTATTTGGATGGTAAATGGTATAGTTGTGAGTGGTAGATGGCTAGCAGCGAATAAGAATCTTAAAACGAATTCGATTGTGTCGTTATTGTGTATCGATAGCAATCGATTGCTTAGCTACCGATTGTTTATAACTCGATAGGTATTATAAAGCTATTAAGTAAGTATCTACCTACAATCTAATAAAAACATAGCATAAGACTAGTCTATGCGTATAACTTATTAATATTGGTCAAAAATTCACCATCTTCTTCTTATCGCGTAGGCTTGATGCAGACCCTGATGTTGGAATATATTAAGTCGCCCAGAAGGCTTCCAACTTGACTTAACGACTACCACATTATGTGATAACCGGGACCAACGGCTTTACGTGTCTTGTGAAGCACGGAGACGCTCGAGAATGAAATAGCCACAAACGGTCACCCATCATGGACTGACCTTGTCGAGTGTTGCTTAACCTCGATGATCGTAACGAACATCTCAGTACCACAATGCTACAAGCGCCTCAATAAAACCACAGAACAGATATAGGTTTTTTTTAGATTAAAACAGCGTCGAGTGGTGTAGGTTTGAACCCCGTACATAATTTAGATGAAATATTTAGGTGATACCTGTTCGGGGGCTGGGTGCCCCTGCAGGTGGACGCCGGGTCTCCGTCCCTAAACTTAGGGACGGGTGTTTGTGTCAACCCCTACGGGGTTTATTGGTGAGTGAGGGGAGGCTGGGCTTCTTCACTCCCGGGGCGTTCTGCTCGAGCTGGGTGAGACCCTTGGTTACCCAAGGGAGGCCCGGCTCCGAGCGACCAGCGTAAACCCGGGAGATACCCCTCCTGGGTTTCAGTGGTTATTCAGTGACTTATCTGTGTTACAATGATGCTCTCCGTGCACGGTCGCGGTCGCAGCACGCCTGGACGCATCTCACAAGATGCGCGTAGGTGTCGCCGCGGAGGGTCGGCCGTGATCGGAGAGCAAGGTGATCTAGGTGATCTATAATAGGTAATTGTTTCGAATCTGGTCTGGGTACATGTATATTCGATTTTATTATAATAAATAAGTTTATATTGTTTGGTTGAACGTTAAGATCTCAGGAACTACTGGTCCGATTTGAAAAATTATTTCAGTGTTGGATAGCCCATTTATTGAAGAAGGTTACAGGCTAAATAACATCCCTCTACGGTAAATAGGAGCTGAGCAGTGGCCAAATAAAGAACGACGCGAAAGAAGCCTCGCGCGACTTCTAGTTTCTTATAAAACTGTAAGTACTATATTTATTAAATTCAAATATCTATATTTGTTAAATCTATCATTGATTTGCCAATATGTACAAACAATTATCACAACTATATCCACCTACATAACAAAAGAATTGTTGCAACTATCGCACAACAATCGCTCGAGGCAGTTACAAGTTGTGTGCCGGGGAATCGAACCGAAGACACATGCGTTTTAAATCAGTACGAGCCGATCGCGCAAATAAACGACGCGCCGACGACGTAATAAAGTATTGTAAGTGCAACCACACAGACGTGTGTGGAGTCGATATTCATGATATAAATATTGGAGAGTAAAAATAAAAATGATATAAATATTTTTTTTAAGAACATTTACACTACGGAACGGTGTACACGCCGATAACATGATTATTTACCTTATTAATGTGTTTCCTTGCTTTTAAAATGGCATTTTTAAAACATTTCCCGAAAAAAAATTTCACAACACAAAAAAAAAACTTTATTGACTTTGAATATAGAGGTTGATTAGTTTACAGGGTCCCCTGACCTTCAAATTAATTTATTGAACTGTAATAAGAAGATTAGGAAGCTTCCTCGTCCCGTTGTTAATGCGATGTTAAGGCGACAGAAAACTTATGGTTTTCTTTTTATTGTAAAAATCCCATGTTATTATTATTCAAATCCTTGCAAATATTATAAATGAGAAAGTAGCTGGCTTTTTACGCTATCACACCTTACTCAACCGATCTTCATGAAATTTCAATCATTGATAGTTAGATTTGGACTTTATAATATTGTGGGTGTGGGCTATAAAAATATTTAGCTGATTAGATAGAATAGTCATCTCACATAGTCAGAGATTTATGTACCTACGCCAAAACAAGAACCTACGAGCACCTTTCATATAAATGATATACAATCATAAACAGCTACACGCTACGTCGCTTTTTTTAAATATGCTAGATGTTGGAGGCAGCAAAAAAAAAAAGATATACACTAATAATCATAAATAAAAACAAAAAAAATACATAATTATTAAAATGAACGTCTCCACACCGCTATTGTTCGCAGTCCGAGAATCAAATAAGATATGGAAAGCGGCGGGTGAGCGCGCGGTCCGGCCGCCGGGTTCCGTACCTAATTGATTTTTATAACCATTACTGGCTATTAATGTCACACTATTTTGTTTGTGCCCACCAGCGTGTACGCACGTCTTAGAAATCGTCATTAATTCCACTGTGTTATCAGAGAAAAGCTTAGGCAGTAAGGTATTTGTAAAAAATATGAATTAATTCTTTTAGGTAATTAAGAAAGATTTTTATAGAAACTCATCATAGTAACTAGTTCCTCGTGCACAAAATAAGTATCCATTTAGGACAGCACCAAGTGCAGCCTAATGAGATACAAAATCTCTCAGCTCAATCTGGAAGATCCTAGTTTCTACAGGGACTAAGCAGAAAACTATAAATAACAAGGGCGCTACAAAAGATCAGTCTTGGTCGAGGTAGTAAAAGGGGCTGGGCTGACGGCTCCAGGCCCAATGGATAATAAAAATAATAATAATAACTAGTTCCTCTTTGCCCTTAAAAGTACATTGATTTCACCTAAAGCTGGGTTTTTTAGCTGAAAGCTTTTAGTCAATGAAAATTTACACATTTTTTTGATAGAAATATCTAAAAATATAGGTATGTGTCTTAAATACTTAAAAATAGTATAATTTTGAATATATTAACTTAAAAATAGGAAAATGTATTAGAAACTATAAAAAGTTAAGTAAAAAAGGTACAAATTAAACGCAAAGCGAATTGTTTATGGATATTGTAACGTACCATTGTTAATCTCTTTTCCATTCTAGTTTTATGCAGATGCGGCGCTTCTATACACACACGGTAGGAAAAACAATACTAAACGTTTTAACTTCCATGATATTCGAAGAGATTAAACAATACACTAATACAAGAAAAGAAAATTTTGAAACAGGTGTACACCACCAATCCGCCTGAACAGCTTAATTATGCAGAGTAGTCTAGCAATGTAGCAACTAGTAATTAATATTAAGCATATATATTGTGGTATAATTCAAATAAACCAAAATTATTAAAATGGTAATCAACGTCTGTGAACTGTCACGATTCTATTGTATCATCTATTGTGATAATTTTGTGTTCGGTGCCCAAGATACAGGCCTAGCCTAGTTTGGGACCAATATAATATTATTATTGTTCTGTACAAAATTGGCAATAACCGATTATTATATTATTAATGTGATCATCCTCTTATGAGAAGGGCTGTTATTCATCATTTCAAACAATAAAGGTGCTCGTAGCATTGTGGTACCAAGATATTCGTTACGATCATCGAGGTTAAGCAACACTCGGCAAGGAGAGTCCATGATGGGTGACCGTTTGTGGCAATTTAATTCTCGAGCGTCTCCGTGCTCCGGAAGGCACATAAAGCCGTTGGTCCCAGTTATCATTTAACGTGGTAATCGTTAAGTCAAGTTGGAAGCCTTCTTGGCGACTTGATAAATTGCAACACTAGGGTCTGCCTCAAGATCATACGATAAGAAGAAGACCGTAAAGGTCCCACAGGCACGGCCCTCCTCCAAAGAATGTGGAGGGAATTTAGTTTACTATACCACGCTGGCGATACGGGCCATAGGGTTTGTTTCAAATTTTCCTTTTCTCACACTGTTCTTGGCTGCATAATGTTACCACCTCACCTTTAACGACACCCATGGGTTGAGATAGGGTAGTAACATTACATCCTTAATCCGTCACTACACGGATAATATAAAAGTTTAATTTATATTGTTTTCTAAGTGTAAGTATACCTAATTGCTAATTTTATGTCTTTTTTTACAGATCACATAAGGAACCCCAAAATCAAGAAATGATTTGAACTTACAAAAATGAGTTAAACTTACAAAGAGGATACTCGGCCTGCGAGACTTTTTGTGCAACGTTCAGGGTTCGATTACCGGTCGAAGTAAGTAATAAAATATGTCTTGGCGATTATATTAATTACTGTATACCGTGTTCATAAATAATTTTCATATGAAAAGCTATAAATCGGTTAATATATAGTTACAGCCTTATAATTATTAGGTTAATGATATTAACGTGCGAATGAGGAAGTCTGGTAGGAGTACATCGTTTATTCTATTATTTCTTGGCGAATTCACTTTACAATAGGTTATAAATACAACGCTTCAGTGATGGAACTACAAGTAGAGCTAATAAATAAATCTATAGGTACTCATATTATAAAGCTGAAAGATTTTTTTGTTTATTTAAATGCGCTAATCCCGGGTATCACAGATTCGTATTGAATTTTTTTTTTCATTCTGGACACAGAATTCCAGTGTCGCTGTTTCAAGTATCGGTTTGGATTTGAATTTTTCCAATACTTGTTTAGCATTTATAAACTTGCTGACCCGGCAAACTTCGTACCGCCATATTTTATTATTCGTTATAATGTTCCATTTTCAAATGTAAAAAAAAACATAAAATTTTAAATTTTACACTAAATTTCTTGTAAATTTTCTTACATACATGCCTTGCCTCGACAATAGCAAATACAACAAAAAAGAATTAGCCAAATCGGTCGAGCCGTTCTCACGTGAATCCATACTTTTCGGCGAGCCATTTTTAAAAGGAAATTGCATAATATTTAATGTAAATATATCTACCTAATACTTACATAATCAACCCGAAAAACTGGTAGTTTAACAAAACAGCAGTGGAATCACAGAACAGTGAATGTAGAAAAACCTATCTCTGTTCTGTGAGTGAAACGATGACACAACTATCAGTCAATTGTACCTACATACAATTTTGTACCTATGACGATGCTACAAAGTTATGGCATGCATTATTCACAATTCATCGCGAGTCCGCACCATAACGCCATTTAGTTTGACGTCATCGATGATTTTGTATAAAAAATAATTTCTATGCACGTTTAGCCTAGTGGTTTATGGTAATATGGTAATACTTTTGCCATATTTGGTCTGTCTACTTCTATTTTTTGTACATTTGTATATCTATGAGACGCAAATATTTAAGTTTAAGCCGTGCTACATGGATACAAACTTGCCTTCCACTGTGGTCCTTGGTGGATTCCAACCGTGTAGCCGGCTGTTGTAAACCAAATTTCATACAAACTACGCGTATGGCAACCAATCTCCCACCAAGGTCACTCTGTTGGAACGCAAGTTCATAACCGTGTAGAACACCTAATATTAATAAGCAAGTGTCTTCAACTTTACCTAAACACATATTAAACTTACTTAGCTTTTTAATACCATAACGACACGGTGGCAAACAGATTACCAGACGTTCGGCCCGCCTGATGGTAAGCGCTTACCGTAGCCCCATAGGTTACGGTAACCACTTACCATTCATAATTGGCACGGCTATTTAAATATGCTAGATGTTGGAGGCAGCAAAAAAAATATATATATAAAAAAAATAGCTGGCGAAATGTTGGTGTGAATGTGAATCACCTCTGCTTACCCCTTCGGGGAAAAAGGCGTGATGCTATGTTATGTTGCCGGCAGCTTCGCTCCTGTGGATCTTTTCTGTAATTCTTGAGATAATGGCGTTTAACCAAACTAACAAAATGTCCAGCTTTATAATATTGGTATTGATATTTTGGTTATTGGATAGGCTGTCTACACGATTTCCGGCGCACAATAATATAACTGGGCTATCTATGTGCTGTCTATACGCTGAATTTTAGCTCGGACATTTCATTTTAATTATGGCATTGCCAATTAATGGCCAGGGGCTACGGTTTCCTACCACTTACTATCAGAACAAGCCAATAGGCAACTGCCTTGGCGTTTCTGGTTACCACCGCCATAGTCACTAAATTCAAGATTAGTCAAGGAATCATAAAGATTACACTAACTCAAAAGTGACGTTTTCAAAATCGAACGAATTCGAACTCATTTATAATAACCGTCGTTCTGAAATAAAACAATAAAGAATATAACCTTTTCCAAAATAAAAATTTCGTTCGAAAACGAACGATCTCGTGATAAATATTGAAATATGGAATGGAGATATCGACCTCTAACAAAAGAAAGGCTTAATATGAAATGCATATTTTTGATTGTAGACCTTAATCTGTTATACTAAGGTTAAAAATTGCGTCTAGATATTTGTTTTACAATTTTTTCTATAGATGTGATATTTTTTGTTCTGATTGCGTGCATCGTGTTTTTTCTTTTGTTATTTTAATTCTCGTTTCCTAATGGCGTGGTGTTGAACACGAGCTAATGGTTGAATCCTGCAGAGAACGCTACCGTTTTATCGACTATTAATTTTCGTGGCGATGGCGCTCTATTATTAGGACATCGTTACATCAGGCGTGTAGTTCGCAGCTGATTATTTGTTAGCTGACAGTGAAAACTCGCTCTAAAGATATTCATGTTGTATTTTATTACTAGGAATATTCACAATCAGGATATGCCACACTAGGGAGTCCCTTATGCAGCACATTCGCCACAAACTAAAACAGAAATAATAATAACACTAGTAGGTATAAATACTACTTTACGGTAACAGTGCTATAGTGATGCTGGCATTTCAGTATGTATGGACTGGCACGTCCAGGAAATGACTACCCTTCCACACAATACAACTTGCCAAAGATACCACCCTGGTGTCAAGGGAGAAACAAAGGTTGGCCATCCCTGTGCAAGAAAACCATCCACATAGCTTTCACCCCAACCCACGTATACCAGAGTTTGTTATATAATGTGTGTAACAAACATTAATTTTTAGTCAACAGCAAACAGTCAGCCACAATTTGTCTGCTAAGTGATAACGTATGCTTATTGTTTCGGATGAGAGCCACCACACGGCCATAATGTATCGTAACCAATGTATAATTACCAGTAGATATTTATAAGTAATATTTGGATGTATAAATAAATTCATTTAATACAGTTTTAATAGTGAACTGTTTTATTAGGCACGTTCATTTAAATATTTAGACCTTTTTGGAGATATGGTTTTACAATACTACGTTAGAACTTGTAAACCTTCTTTGTAATGTATTTTCAATTATTTAAAAATGACAGAGAATACTGCCTCGGTGGCGCAGCGATAAGTGTATACGACTGCTGTGCAAGGTTCCGGGTTCGATTCCCGGGTCGGGTGAAAATGGTATTGGGCTTTTCTATCATGAAATCTGAAAAAAAAACGGTGTTTGGTAAACAAATGTTCCCGGTTGATGACAATAGGCTCGCCCCCTATTTCATGGGACCAAACATAGCTGGCGAAATGTGGGTGTGAAACACCTCTGCCTACACCTTCGGGGAAAAAGGTGTGATGCTACAATTACTTAATAAATACATAGCATCAAGACGTCCCGGGTTCGATTCCCAGGTCGGATGAAAATGTTATCGGGCTTTTCTATCATGAAATTCCAGTACTTATTGAGATTTTTCCGGAGTTTGGTAAACAAATCGTCCCATTAGAAGAATAATGTCTTATCTTCAGATAAAACAAAAATGAAATTATTATAAATTTGGCATTAAAAACCGTAAACTATCAATTGATCAAATTTGTATTTTGTAAAATACAGACTAAAGAATAAAATAAAAAATTATCAATCAATAGTTTACGGTTTTTAATGCCGATTTTTTTAATAATTTCATTTTTGTTTTATGTTAAGATAAAACATTATTCTTCCCGGTAGATGACAATTACTTATATAAGATTATACCGAAGGTTTACAAAATTAAAGAGATGCGTGTCTAACCGTGGGTGGTATATTAACACGATTGCGAAACTTTTCATATTCGTAACAATTAAAATGAATTAATGCTCATTGTTATTTATTGTGCTGTTATTAGTTATTTTAAGATGGCTGTAGGCCAACTTGTGACAATTTTATTGTAAACTAGAAGTCACGCGGGGCTTCTATGATCTATATTCTTCAATGCTGAGCTTCTATTGGCGGTAGCGTGATGTGCTTATAAATTTTCTCGATAAATGGGCTATCCAACACTAAATGAATTTTTCAAATCCAACCAGTACTTCCCGAGATACTAGTGTTCAAACAAACAAACTCTTCAGCTTTATAAAATTAGTATTATAGATTCTACCCTTTCTCAGTGCTCTTGTCTAGGTACTTAAGGTTAACTCCCTGAGTTACCTTTTACGATACCCATGGTTGGAATGGAGTAGTCAGATTATGTAGGTATTTTCGTCACTATATAATATAATACACACTTACTTCACGTGACCAGAGGGCTGGTTTTTATCTCGCACAGAGAATCATCATTGCCATCCAGCGTGGCAATGCTGCTAGCCTTCTGGGCACTTTCCCTTGTGATAGTGATGCCAACGAATACTTTGACGCCTAGCCCACATTACCATTTGTATTATTATTTATTTATAGTATTGTAAATAGTAGTTGTAGATATTTAAGTAAATAGATAATAATGTTATAATTATAAATAATTTAATGTTATAAATAAATAAATATATAATAAATTGATATTTATTTATAAAATATTTATTATTAAAAAATATAGGTATTTAGTAATAAAAGTCATTTAATATATTTATCTTGTATTTTTAGGACCTGAGTTTTGTCGACTGTAGCCGACACCCAGGGCACGCTTGCGCTAGTCAAGTAGGGAATAGCCGACTATTTCAAAAGGTTAAGAACAATAGCAAATTTAGATAAAAAAAAATCTTCATAAAATAGTGTAATCCCGTGACCCTGTCTACATTTTAACGTATAAAACTATAGACAGTAAAAATGGTAACCAATCACAATTCGAACGTGACTGGGCACAAGTCGTATTCAAAACAAAATGTTATTTTAAAATATGAAATTCTCGAGAACGAGTTATAAGTGCTACGTTTTTTATTTAGTTTCGGATCAGATCGGGCGAGGTGACGGGGCAATACGTACTACGTACCTATTATGTAAAACTGTTGGCTTTAATTATTATTATTAAAATGTATGATAAAATATTATTAGATTGACTAAAATTTCTAACAGGTTTTTTTTTAATCTCAAGAAACCTTTTACTTCTTGAAAAAAACTTAGTACTTGAACACAAAATTGCGATGCGATTTCACATCGTCAAAAATTACGAGCTCGCACAATGCATCGCAAGATTTTGCGAATTTATTCACATCTCATATTCTACGATGCTACGTGTGGTTACCCGATCAGTAGAAGGAGACGCTGCACGAAATCGCATCGCAGAAATTTGCGTCCAAATTTTCCGCGTTGCGAATTCACATAGCGCCGATTCCCTTGATATTAATTTTTAACTACTAAGGTTGAGATATTGTTGGTCTTTTATTTTGCTAAAATATTAGTCGTAACTTGTTAGGTAGGCCTATTATCTAAATCTACATAATAATTTTTTATTATCAAATTTTTTATTTTGACTCTAACATGTCTTTCGCAGGTAAAGGCCTGAAAAGCAATAGTACTACGCGAAAAAGCTGTTTTCAGTGAGGCAGTAACTAAGAAAAACTTATGAAAGTAAGTACCAAAGTTTATTTAAGTAACACGCATATTTTTTTAAGTAGGTAGGTACCAAATCGCTTGCTGTGGCAGAAATTAGGTGAGGCCTATGTTCAACAGTGGACGTCAATGGGTTGATATTATGATGATTAGGTAGGTACTAAGCATTTTTCTCTCAAAGCAGCACGATAGAAGTAGTTGCTTCATCATCATCATATCAGCCCAATGACGTCCACAGGCTGGACGTAGATCAAAGTTCGCTCGCTGTGGCGGCAGGTAGGTGAGGTCTATGTCCAGATACATGTCCCACTGCTGGGCTCGGGTCTCCTCTCCTCTAACTAGAGAGCTGAGAGGGTTGCTTAGTTTTTTTTTTTTTTTTTTTACCTCATTTACACAGCGCCATCTAGTCCCAAAGTAAGCAATTATATTTGCTTGTGTTATGGGTACTAAACAACTGATATACTACTTAAATACATTTTTTTTTGTAAATACATACATATTATAGATAAACTACACCCAGACACAGAACAAACCTTCATGCTCATCACACAAAGATTTGTCCTGGGTGGGGATCGAACCCACGACCTCCGGCTTAGCAGTCAGGGTCACTAACCACTAGACCAACAGGCCAGTCATAATTATTTGTTGCTTGCCACTCGTAAAATGTGCTCAAGTAGATTTTGAAAAACTTTGGTATAAAAAAAATTAAACACGACTTATATTTTTAAGTATACATATTTATTTATAAATTACGCGGTCACATGATATAAATTAAATTATGTACAATTAAATAATACAGTTAAGTTTATATAAAAATAATTATACAGATTTCGTTCGGTGAGAGATGGTGGTCCCGCCGTGGTGGCGGCGGCAGGGCCCACAACTCAGACCCGCAATCTTCAACATTTATTAAACTCAAGCTCTTTTAAATAAGCTGCAATATCTGTTAGGTGAGGACGATAAATAAACAAAAAATAACAACGGGTAATTGTCGACAAATAAATAAATAACATTTAAGTTAACAGTGACTAGAGAGCGAGGATTTCCTCCTGGCGTCATCATAGGCATTCGACAGGGTTCTAACACTTAACGTAATGTTTCATTAATAAATAATTTATTATATAAAAAACTGCTTTACACACTTAGACTCCGAATTGTATAAAAAATCGTTACTCATACTCAATATATCGTTTAACTTCCAGTTAGTGAGAATAGGGCGGGGTGTGCCTCAGGGTAGTGTCCTGGGTCCCCACCAGTCAGTCCATAATAGTTAGTTGTCGGCGACGTTGAGGTAGAACGCGACTAGGGAGTCTCCCTTGGAGCCGACGGCGCGGACCTGGTATTGTCCGGCGTCGTCCGGCGTCGTCTTGACGATCTCCAGCCTGTACCGCGATGTGCCTTCCATCATGAACTTGTAGCGCGCTGACGTCTCGTCAATGGGCTTGCCGTCCTTCAGCCACTGCAGCTGGAGTGGTGGCTGGTGGAACATATTCTTGTGTTAGTTAACAAACTAATAAAATTTAATAATAAGAAGCTACGTACTGTAATATTTATATTTATGTTACATAAAAAGTTTTAATTTGTCATATTAAATGCATGCCAGTTGATCCGTAATAGGCAAACATGTCAGTCTCTTTTTTGTGTCATACTACATATAATATTTTTTCTGGACGGTTATCCATAAACACGAAATATAACGAATAAATAAAATAATATAATACTATGAAGCTTACCTTATCCAGCTCAGTGGTGAATACAGCAGGCTCAGCAGCATTGTTGGTGGCTGACGCTGGGAAGGCAGTGTACTGCGGGGTCGCGGGTACCTCTCCGGGCACTCGCACGACCAGCGAACACGATGAGAACGATTCTCCAGCATCGTTGAACGCCTCGCATGTGTATACGCCTAGAAATATTAGGTACATTTTATTTAGTTTTTTTTCGTTTAAACACTCTTAATAAAACACTTGCCACACGGTTGTAATGGTGTTTTAACTTCCACAGAGATGACGTCAACTTGGTGGTTTCCAACCGTCTAGTCGGTTATTGTACCGAGCTCCCACCAAGGTCACTCTGTTGGAACGCAAGTTTACAACCGTGTGGCCCGCCTTTAAGGCAGAACACAGCCTTTATCAAAATAATTATGATAATAGTAACTTCCTTACTCTGCCACCTAGTGGATGACATTAGTACTGACAACCATTGCTATGATAGTGATTCAATGCTTCTATCTATTATCTACTAACAACATTAGTACCACAATGACTGCCATCTACACCATAATTTTAGTACTACAATTACTGCCACCTATCGCATACTATAAGTACTACAAACACTGACATCTATTGCATAACATAAATTCAACAACTGCTGCCATCTAATGCATAACATTGGTACTACGAACCCTAGCATCCTTCTCACAAAACCATTACTGCAAACACTGCCATCTATCCGTTTAACACAGTACTAGGTAGGCAACTCACCGGCATCTTCAGGGAATATTTCAGCAATGTAAAGCTTGTGAATATTAGCTTCGCTAGAGTATTGGAAGTCCTTTGATGGTTTGATCTCCTTGTTGTTGTGTAGCCAGACAACATCGAAACGTTCCGCGCCCGTGATCCTGCGAAGAGACGGTGGGGTTAAGAAAATGCGGTAATAAAAAAAACGGAAGTTCCCAATTTGTCAAAATTTAATTTTTATTTTTTTCAAATCATTATCTCTGCATCACCCTAGGTTGACTGTTAGAGAATGCTTGTTAGCATTAAGTCCACCTATGTACAATTTATTTGTGCAAATGTTTAAATAAATAAACGTTCGAGTTTACCTGCAAGACAGCGTGACAGCGTCTCCATCGTTGACAGTCTGCGACTGCGCGTGGTCCACTATCCTGGGCGGCTTGTCCTTGGTGGCTGTCACCGCCGCTGCCGTCTCCATAGCTGTGAGGCAAGCATATTTCAGGTTACTACTTATATTGTTATAAATGTCTAGTCACTCTTATAATCAGGAATGTATGAAATCCTGGGCTCTGATTCTGAGCTGTCGAAAATTACCTTTCGACAGCTCAGAATCATATCATTAATTTTTAGAAAGTAGTCATTCTGAACCCTAGAAATGAATCTAATAATAATCAGTTTTTAATTTTCTATAAAGTAACAATAAATAAATTAAGCCGCAAAAAATACGCAAAAATACGCTTCGAAAAAATTTACGATCGGGTAGCAATCCGACGAGTCAGAATCAGGACCCTGGAGTCAATTTTAAATTCGTAGTAGTACAAAATCTATTTTAAATATTGAACTTCTTTGTTTTATAATGCTGTTTGTTTTAAAATGTAAAAAGTTTCAAGCCTTAAACATAGGGCATGCTCAAATTTCTGATTTGAGTTTCAAAATGCCTCATTTTCCAATATATCTTTTTAATGCTAAAATAACACAAACATTTATACAACTATTATCGTTTATCACTGGTATTTGTTACCTTTAACAGTGACTTTGCACTTGGTTTCTGTCTCGCCCTGGCTGTTGATAGCCTTGAGCGAGTAAATGCCCTCATCTTCAGGGAATACTTCGTTGATCGCTAGCGATGCGACGCCGTTCTTGTACTTCAGGTCGACAACCTATAAACAAATGTCCAATTAGTAACTTTAAGGTTATCATCACTACAACGCAAAAACGTCCCACTACTGGGAACGGGTCTCCTCTAAACAATGTGGAGGGAATTTAGCCTACTATACGACGTTGGCTAGATGAATTGGTATAGGGTTTGTTTCGAATTTTCCTTTTCCCGTAGTGGTCTTGTCTGCTTAAGGTCCACCTTATTCGCCTTTTACGACACCCAAGGGTTGAGATGGGGTAGTGACATTTTGTATTCTTATTCCGTCACTACATGGAGATTGAGAAACTTTGATGTTAATTAAATTTTATTGTAGACAGCTTTACATTCAGATACCTATTTGAAGAACAAATTTTTTTTCTTTATATTACTCCAAACAAATTAAATTGTTTGGTAGAAGCATTCACAATCATTATGTACTTGAATATCGGTATTTTAGTCAAAATATAATGTTGTTGTTTATCTTAATCAACCATCAACAGTAAAATCAAAATATACTAACATAATTTGTATTTTATTTGAACACTGTTACAGAGGGGGCACCACTGAGTTTAAAAAAATTCGGCATTAGAAAACTCCGATCTCCATACGGAGAGAGAGAGAGAGAGAGAGAGAAAGACGTACCTCGGAGGAATGCAGAGGTTTCTGGTCCTTGTACCACTGCACTCTGGGGTCGGGGTCGCCGCGCACGGCAGCAGACAGCAGCAGCGGGGCGCCGTCCCGCGCCGCCAGGGCGTCGGGGAGGGCGCGCGCGAACGATGGCTTGCACATGCTCGAGTCGGCCGCTGGCACTGATGAAAATCAACAGGTATGTATAAAATTTTTCTCAAAAGAAAATTCATATTTCCTCAAAAATAGTCTTAAGCGTTTAAATTGCCAGGAATCCACTGAAAAGTTCTTTTGCAAAATAAAAAAAATCTAATTCAAATTATCTATAATTATCATATCAAGAGTAGGTAATGAACAAAGCAAAAACTACAAAAAGGAAATCACATATTTTAATTTGCAAAATTAAAATTATTTCTATTCGTTCAATCGATTAATATTTTTTCTAAAGTAAAATCGATTATTTTAAATCGCATAAATCGCATCGGTAACGTGTGAAAGCGTTACTATTTAAATTTTAGATACTAACTGTCAACAACAAATAACTCGATGGCACGTTGGCCTACCATTGGAAAACATATGATGCAAGTCATAACTATTATTTATTTTTTGACTGTCACCGTGGCGCAGTGGTTAAGGTGGTCGCCTCGCCACTACATCGCCGTGCTGGGTGACGTGGGTTCGATTCCCACACGAGACAAATATTTGTGTGATTCATAGATATTTGTTTCTAGTCTGGGTGTACTTTGTGTCCGTTAGTTTCATGTTTGTAAAGCTCCCCGCGACACAGGGCTTGTTCCCTAGTGCGGGCGTTGTCTTTTAAAAAAAAAAAAAAAAAATTATATTCACGGCGTTGGGTGGTATTAAATGTGGATAGGTAGGTAGGTAGGTAGGTCTATAAAATGAGAAGCCTGAACCAAATGCCTTTATACTAAAGAAGACTAGAAGTCGCTTGAAAAGATTTATATTATAAAAGTGTACTTAGCAAACATATAAATAATAAAAATTGAAAACAAGGAAATACGACACTAAATTGCGACATTGTCACTCTGTTTGTAAATACGCTCTTAAAAATAAAAATACCAAAATGTACTCACATATAAGTTCTTTAGTAGCACTCCTCGATCTAGAAGACGTGTCCGAGTCCAATCTAACGCCATACTTCTTCTTGCTGGCTTCCACTGAGCTCTGTGGTGAATATTTCGGTCTGACGGCAGACTTCGCTGGCGGGTCGATCGTCACCTATACAAGCGAATTTAATCTTTAAAAATATTGAATTAAGCCATAAAATTGGTTATTTTCTACCCAGTGTACTTATGTACAATTTTTACATAGATAAGTATTAAGATAAAATATATATTAAATTTTTTATTCCTTTTGCAAGAGGTGCCGGGTTCGATGCCCGGGTCGGGTGAAAATGTTATTGGGTTTTTCTATCATGAAATTCCAGTAGTTTGGTAATTTCTGTAGTCATGGAAATTGAGTTTCACTCGGTCAGAGCCGCGGGCAACAACTATATCCTAAAGGTCCTAATACTGTTACTAATTACCTTAGTCTTGGTGATGATCGGCGGCGGCGCCGGCTTGAGGGGCTTCTCGATGTAGCGACGGTCGCCAGAGTGCAGGAAGTTGTGGATCATCTGAGCTTGTTCCGGCGACGTCACCTCGCCTACAATATTAATGTACGTATATAATATTAGACCTTTGTGCTTTGGGAAGTACATATTTAGGTATAAAAAAAAACATTTTAAAGGCGAAGGTTTGTGAACGTGTATGTTTGTTACTCCTTCACGCTCAAACGGCTAGACCAATTTTGATAAAATTTGGTATGGAGATAGCTGATGCCCTGGATTAATACATAGGCTATATTTTTTTTATTATGGGCAACACCGCGGGGTGGATCTAGTAATTTATTAACAATATCACACTAATAATAAAGGCGGAAGTTTGTGAATGTGTAGGTTGAACTCCTTCACGATGAAACAGCTGGACCAATTTCGATACAATTTGATATAGAGGTAGCTGATGCCCGTTGGGGGAGACTAGTAAATAATAAAGTGTAAATAGTACGTACCTTCAACAATAACGACACAAGACGTCTCATCGGTGCCGTGCACGTTGGTGGCGACGCAGGTGTACTTGCCGCTGTCCTCGGGCCGACAGTCCAGGATCTCCAGCGTCATCACGCCGTCAGAGTGCGTCATCGAGTAGTCGTACTTGGATAGCTCTCGCTTGTCCTTGTACCTGTGAATAAACGTCCAAATTTGAAGTTATACATGGCATAGCGACACGACTGACCTGTTGGTCTAGTGGTTAGTGACCCTGACTGCTAAGCCAGAGGTCGTGGGTTCGATCCCCACCCAGGACAAATCGTTGTGTGATGAGCATAAAGGTTTGTTCTGTGTCTGGGTGTAATTTATCTATAATATATATGTATTTACAAAAAAAAATGTAATTAGGTAGTATATCAGTTGTTTAGTACCCATAACACAAGCAAAAATAATTGCTTACTTTGGGACTAGATGGCGCTGTGTGAATGTGGTAGAATATTATTATAGCACAACTTTTATCCTTATAATGACGTGTGATGCTTTTTTTTATACTACGACGGTGACAAACGAGACGTACGGTCCGCCTAATGGTAAGCTCTTACCGTAGCCTATGGGCACCTGCAATAGCAGGGGAATCACGAGCGCATTGCCGACCCTTAAGACCCTTCCCTAGCCGCGTAATAACGTATTAAAAATATATAGTGTTATAAGTAATAGTAATGTTACTAGCTAATAAAACTTATTATAACATTTCGGAATATCTGACTGATAAATTTTAAATTGACCATGACATGTATTAACTCAAATTTTATTTAATAATTATATTGACATATTATGTACCTTAATTAGATTATTTTTAGCTGACATTTATTTTATTATCATTTTTAATTACATCATTGTGACATTGCATGATTATATTATAATGTATTGTGTTTTTAAAAAAATATTTGCATATTCAAACCTGGATAAAATGTGTGTTCTATTTATATTATTGTAACATCTTTTGTACTACATTTTAAGCAAATAAACTGAACTGAATAGTGTCACTACCCCATCTCAAACCGTGAGTGTCGTAAAAAGCGACTAAGACTAACTTTATACCGACAAGAGTATATAGTACGTACCATTTGACAGTGGGCGTGGGCTTGCCACTGAGACAGCATAGCAGCTTGCACGTGTCACGCGACTGCATGACACGCGGCCGCAGCTGGAACGTGAACACGGGCGCCGTCTCGCTTGATTCTTGCCAGAACGTGTAGGGCAGAGCCTCCCTGCGCCGCGGGGCTTCGGGCAGGTGCTGGCGTTGGACCTTCGGCACCGCTGTGGACAACGTACAAACGAGTTAGTTATATTCAGTACATCTATACAAATAAATAAAATTGGAGTGTCTGTTTGTAATATTAAAATAACCGCTTTTTACTACATGCATATGAATTATAATTAAATATATACGGTACACATATACCAAATTAACATTTTTTTAAATTTTTGTCCGTCTGTCTAACTGTCTGTGTGTTTTTTCCGGCTTATCTCTGGAATGGCTGGACGGATTTTGACGGGACTTTCACTGGCAGATAGCTGATGTAATAAGGAGTAACAGACTACTTTGAAAAAAATAATGTTGCTTTTGTTAATTTCACGCGGACGAAGTCGCGGGCATAGCTAGTAATAATTATAATTGTAAAAATCAATTGGCACTTTCATAAAAATACACCAATATCTAGACTATTTTTATATTGAGTAAAAAATTTGGAAAAAAAATTACTAAGCATTGTCATAGACGATGATTATTCAATGAAAATTCTATTCTTTCGCAGTCACCGATGACGCGCGAATCATTCAAAATTTTACCAACCATTATATTGATTATAATAATACCTAACAAAGAGTATTACACTAAAACCAATGACACAGATGATATTCAATTGATGCAGACTTAGAATTTAGATATCATTCATCACTACGACAGAAACTAATTGCCACAAATTCACAAATAAATATACACCTTCAAACGAAAATCACGTGCACCATCTACCTAAGTCCCAAACTTGAACCCCAGCAATTGTCCATACGAGTGCACGCAATTTTGACCTTAAGACGATCAGCCGATACAATGCTAAATATAAATAATATGCCAACATGTTTATAACGATGTAATCTATATAAAAATAAATCCCTATTACCCTTGGTCACGGCTTATCTAAAGAACGGCTTAACCAATCCGGCTAAGGTTCTTATGAAGAGAATAAATGGAAAATAACTAGTCACGACAATCGAATTTCATACAGGCTGAGGTTACTATTAAATTTTATTTTAATTTTATATTTAATTTTATTATAATCTGTAATTATTTTAATTAGGCATGTGTTGTTGACATTTTAATAAATAAATTGAATTGAATTAAATAACTTATGTGAACTTTAACTTACAATTAATAAACTCAGTCAGTAATGGCACTTAATTTTCGAATGATTTCACTTTTTTAGCAGCAAAATACACTATATTTGAACACTCGGCTAGTGTTTCAATAGACAGTAGCGTGATACTATAGGGATTAAATTAGACGAGGCTACGACCGTTCACCAGGTGGACTAATTTTAAACTACATAGCACTGCCACCAATGACAATACATTAAAATAAATGTATTGTGTGCCGTTTTAATTGGTCTTTGTTATATATAACAATGGAATTGAGATATATGGAATTTGAATAGTCTTATCCTAAAATAGATTTTAATAAAATATTCTTGTAAAGATGAGATTCGAATCTGAGTGTGTTTTTGCCACGTTACGAATAAGAACGTGAACAAATCGGACTTTCAATGTAGAACAGATGTAAGTTGAGATTATATAACATAACATCACGCCTTTTTCTCCGGAGGGGTAGGCAGAGATGTTTTACATCCACATTTCGCTAGCTATTGAAATAGGGGGCCTATTGTCATCAACCGGGAACATTTGTATCCCAAACTCCGGGAAAATCTCAATACTGGAATTTCATGATAGAAAAGCCCAATACCATTTTCACCCGACCCGGGAATCGAACCCGGGACCTCTTGCACAGCAGTCATATACACTACCCGCTGCGCCACCGAGGCAGTTTTTGAGATTACACTGTCCGACAATTTCCTTCTTATGTCTACAAGCGTAAAATTCAAAATCCCCCACCATCGTCTCTCATATTCTCGGCATAGGCTCATTATGTCGGTGAATGCCAAATATTCAACAGTGAACATGTACAGGCATACATATATTTTCCTAACAGAGGGGTAAGCAGAGACTAATTCCTTCCACCTGCTACGATTCATCATAGACATACATATTTCGCTTCTTCAACATTCATCATTCTTGTCATACATTCTCAAAGAGAAGAAGAAGAAAGAAATTCTGAGTGTATGTCTGTTCAACCAACCCGCATTACGCCGTGTTGATTATGGCCTAAACTCACTCAACTCTCTAGATAGAGGAGAGGAGACCCGAGCCCAGCAGTGGGACATAGATTGCTTATAATGAGGTACATTATATTGGTACTTACGTTGCACGTTGAGGAATACGACCTCCTCCCTGAAGCCGTAGTGGTTCTCAGCCCTGATGATGTACTCGCCGCGGTCTTCCAACTTCGCCCGGTTTATTATGAAGTAGTAATCGTCGCCCGCGTACCTACACATAACAATAATTATTATTGTTATTAACAATACGAATATACACAACTTATGCAAATATGGACAAGGTACAGTTAGTGTTTTCTCTGTCATCGTGATGCAGTGGTTAAGGTGGTCGTCTCGACACTAACATCGCTGCACCGAGTGTCGTGGGTTCGATTCCCACACGACACAAATATTTGTGTTATTCATAGATAAGTATTTGTTTCGAGTCGAATGTTTTTTCGAAAAGAAAGGGGAACAAAGGCGACGTTTTTTCAAAAATATAAGTCGTAAGTTTTTTTTTTATATTTTATTCTTGTATTTTATTTTTTCAATAATATTACCAGTTTTAATTGCGTTTAATTTACTTGAAACTTTTCTTTGTCTAAACCACAGTTTAGAGACAAATAAATAGTTATAAAGAGTAGTAAATAAAGAACAATATGTATATGTCATAGGATGATTTGATTAGTCGAGTTTTCGCAGAATTCCTAGTAATTTTATGAAAATATGTCTCAATCTTACTGAAAAAAAAAGGTTTGGCTTATTTAGGGTGTATCCAATATTTGTAATTTATGTTGGGGCGGGATCAAAGCGAAGTGGAGGTTCGTGGTTTTTTTTTTTTGGGACATTTTCAACACTATCCAATTATTCGGATAGCAACCCTCCGTTGATGTATTTACAAGTAGTCTCAGTAATTTTAAGTTCCAAATCCGTGGCATTTTAGGCTTCCGTGGCTCTAGCTCTAGAAAAATGATTAAGTAAGCCTTTTTGGGGCAAAAAAGTTCTCGAGTGGCGGCCACGTACTGGAAAGCGCAGCGTGGGGCGGCCCCCCGCCAGATGGACCGACGATCTGGTAAAGATTGCGGGTGGCCGTTGGATGCGGGCGGCACAAAATCGCTCGTTGTGGCGGAAATTAGGTGAGGCCTATGTTCAGCAGTGGACGTCATTGGGCTGATATGATGAAGCCTTTTTGTTTATCATTTTTATAAATAGATTTAGTACTAACTCACTCACTCACACACTAGGTTTTTAAGCTTTATAATTTTGTCAATTTTTTACAACTAACCATTACTCTATTTGGAACATTCTGTGCACACATATTTAGAGTTACAATCTAGTTTTACATGATACCTATTGCTCTGTTAACCTTACTGCGATTGTAATTTATTTTATGAGCCAAATAAATAAATTCGTGTTTGCGACAATTCAAATTATCAAATCAACAATAACATTTTGGTACCCCACCCAGGACCAATCTTTGTGTGATGAGCATAAAGGTTTGTTCTGTGTCTGGGTGTAATTTATCTATAATATGTACGTATTTACAAAAATAAAATGTATTTAAGTAGTATATCAGTTGTTTAGTACCCATAACACAAGCAAATATAATTGCTTACTTTGGGACTAGATGGCGCTGTGTAAATGTGGTAGAATATTACTATTATTATTATAATTATGTTACCTCTTCATGAACTTGACAGACTGTCTGAGCTCGTGGTTGTTCCTGGACCACGAGACGGTGGGAGTGGCGCATGCGATGATGCGGCAGTACAGTTTCACAGACTGGCCTTCGTAGCAGAACGCCGACTGCGGCTTGATCACGAACCGTGGCGCCGCCTGCCGGCGATCTACGCAACAAACATTATATATTAGATAAAGTTCTGAAAGAGATGTGGTTAAATTTTTACATGTACAAATATGGCAATGACTTTTGTAATTATGATGATAATGTATTGAATTTCCTAGAAATTAGTGGGACCTCAGAAATAGATAATAATACTTTTCTAGGATTCCGAACGGGAGACCTCCAAGTGGAAACTAGAAAAAAATCTTTTTTGGATTGTCATATCCATGTCAATGATAACGTTTAAAATCGAACCTAGATTCCGTTCCGGCCAGTTCCAAGAATAAAAAGCGCCGGTCTGGGTGAAAAGAAGCGCGCCGGCCGATGCTCTCCGAGCCGGTCGGTGTGAACGGACCCTAATACTTTATAATTCAGGTATACGTTAAAAAATGATGACTCACCAAACTGTCCATCGTAGATCTTCCATTTCTCGATGAGCAGTTTCCTCAAAGAGCTGTATTCGCTTAGCCTGCCGATCGGCAGTCTGAATGATGACCAGTTCTGTTTGAACAACACAGACATTAGAAATAGTGTCTTACTGTCAGAGAGGTTAAAGTTTATTTAGTAAAAACGTCGATACACCTAAAGACGATTATTCAATGAAAAAACATTACCCTCCTTTTTAGCAGTCGGGTAAAAATTGTGTTAATGACAGATTTCTGCTAATTGAGGTCTCTGAGCGCGGCAGTTAAATAGGTCGTAAATATAAGTCGATCAATTCTAGAGACACGTACCTCGTATCTCTGTCGGAGCCTGTCCCTCATGGCCTCGTATCTCCTGGCTTCAATAGTGGCGGTTCTCGCGGCGGCCGCGTCTCCCGCCAGCCACTTGTGCATCAAGCACTCGTGCGCTGTTAGACGCTTCCTGTACCACAATATTGAGCAGTTAGTAACATGAAATATAACAATCCTTTAAAAAATCCTGTAACGTATTCTTATACAATTTTTTTTTATACCACGACGGTGGTAAACAGACATACGACCCGCCTGTTGGGAAGCGGTTACCGTAGCCTATGGGCGCCTGCAACACCAGGGGCATCAAGAGCGCGTTGCCGACCTTTAAGAAACCTATACCATTCTGTGATATTTCAAATTGTAACCAATTGAAATTGCAACTACTTAGGCGATTAAAAAGAGTGGCCTGAGTTTCTTGCTAAGTTCTTCTCAGAGCCTTGTCCTTGAACCTTGTCGCTGAACCTTGTCACTGTCACCTTGTCGCCTTAGGCAAATTTGCTGACACTTTTTTTTTTATTTGTATGACGTTCATAAGTATCATGTATGTGAAAAAAAAAAGTGATATATGAAATAAAAGATTTCAAGTTTGAGGTTACCAGACGTATGTACCCTTAGAATTTCTTCTAGGGTATGTGGGTTTCCTTACGATGTTTTCCTTCACCGTTAGCAGATGGTAAGTCACTAGGTTAAAGTACAATATAACAGTAATACTAACTCCTTGTTCTTTACGAGAAGCCTCCTGATGAAGTCCTTGGCATCATCAGACACGTGGAGGAAGGCCTCCTCGTCAAACTCCCAGTCGCAAGCCTTCACGTTCTTCAGGGTCTCGATGTCGTTGTTACCCGCGAACGGTGATAGACCTGACAATCTGTACAGCAAATAAAATTATTAGTTTGCTCATTTTCAAAGTGAGACGAATATCAGTTTCTGTCTTTTTCAAAAGCAGGTATTGCAAGCTATATGCATGACGAAATTGTATTGAGTTTAATAAAATTATCTAAACATTTTGTGCACATCATTTGCACACGATTTTGATAGCAGATTGAAGAAACGAAACGCCTATACATTATGTAAAGAATATACAAGTCTTGATACTTGCATTTTAAACTCACTCCTAAAAATATTAATTAATCTGGAAATACTGTACAAATATACCTCCTTATATTAAGGTATACGTATTTTACGGATAAATCCCTTAAGCCGAGATGAACAATTATATGAATTATTGCAAACACCAAGCCATGATACCCAGGGAAAGCCCAACCTGCTGTCTTAGAACTCTGAATATATTTAATCAGCAGTAAGAATTATAAATAAATGATGTACGTATACTTACAGTACGTATCCGAGCACGCCCACGGCCCACATGTCAGTATAGAAGCCAACCGGCTCGCGCTCAACTATCTCAGGCGCCGCGAACTCCGCAGTACCAGTCGATATCTTCACCACTTCGTTCGGATCCAGCTTTGTGGCTAGACCGAAGTCAATGATCTGATGGGAGGAGAACCAGTTTGAAAAATACAGCAAATATAGGGTCGAGATGTACTGATGACATTATAAAGGTCGCCATTACTAGCAACTATTAACAAAACATATAAGTACTCTTTTAGCTTTATTTCAGCATGACATCTTATATACAAAACCCGGTCATTCTATCAGCATGATACATTTGTCATTTAACATCATCATTATTTCACTGGGAGACCATGGTCCCCATAACGGTCACACACAGGGCACCGGTGGATCGAGTCTATATTTTATTGACCTAAGACTTATGTTCAAGTCTAAAAATGAGTTTAAACGATATTACTAAAGCCACTTTTGTAGATGATTAACTTAACATAAAAAAGCACCTTATAATAAAGCTTTCAAAGTACACATTACCTTAACATCAGTACCGCTCCTAGTCTGGCACATGACGTTCTCAGGCTTGAGGTCCAGATGTATGATGTTCTGTTCGTGCATATGTCTGACTCCCTCGCAGATCTGGCGCATGTAGTGCGCGGCCTCAGCTTCGCTCATGTTGTAGCCAGGCTCTGTGATGCGCTCGAATAGCTCGCCGCCAGATAAGCTGGGGAAGGACGCGTGATTTAGTATGTGTTACAATTTTTTAGATTTGTTTTAAATACGAAATACATTGTCAGTTCCTAGAAATTACAAGTTTTATACTTGTATAAATAAAAAAAAAGATTTTTTTGAATAAATATATACCATGGAATGTGTAAAATGATTTAAACAATTGTAAATCTATTTCGTGTTATTTGAATTCTTGTTTTATTTCCAAAATTGACAGTTAGCAAAAAATTTAAATTAACGCATAATGCGGTAATTTTGCGAGACGGGTTGGTATAGGGTCTCGCAATGCTCTTGCCTGCTGAAGGTTACTCCCTTTGTCTCTTTTTACGATACCCACGAGTTGAGATGGGGTAGTGACAATTGACAATTTGTACGCCTATGGGTACAATGATTTAAGAAGGTAACATCTAATTTAAGTTTTACCTAAAATAAAAATCTCTTAAATAAAAATCTAAATAAAAAAATACTCACAACTCGAAGATCAACACCATCTCATCATCATCTTCAAACGCATCATGCAGGTTGATGAGCTTCCTATGATGCAACTGGTTCATGATGTCAATCTCCTTCTTGATAAGTTCCTTCTCCATAGCACCGGAGACAGGTATGAACTTGGCAGCGAACACGTTGCCGGTGGCACGTTCACGACAGCGATGCACCACGCCAAACGCGCCTGTGCCTACAACAGTGGTATGTACCTCATGCTGATGACTCCTTTAAAACTAAACTAAAAAACAGAGTTTTTAGTTTAGTTTTAAAGGAGTCGTGTTTAGAAACTTGTCGAGTATAAGGGTGAAAATCGCGTGTATATAACAGATATTATAAAACTGTTTGATTGCCAAAACAACCATGAAGAGTGAAGGAAAATGTGACTTATTGTATATTAAGAACACTAAGGGGCTGTTTCACCACCTTCAAATAAGTGTGTAATAAACTACCTGAGACTTTTTTGACAGATTTTATATGACAAATACGTCTAACTGTCAAGTAAGTTTCATATAGGCTATCTAGCACTTATTTGCCAGGGGTGAAACAGGCGCTAATAATTTTTGATTTGTCTGTGGCGTTTTAAAATTTATAGCACTCGAATATTAACATTACGATATTTAAGAGTAGATATTTATTAACATCACGATTAATGAATTAACCTAACGCAGAAATCTTGGCATCAATATTGGGGGAACCGCCTTTCCTGACTAATTCAAGTATTATGTATGTCAGTCAAAACTCTTAACCAGTCAAAAGTAATTTTGACTGGCTAAATCAGTCAAAACTCTTAAGAATGTAAGGAGATCGTTTACTTTTTGTAAGAGTTTTGACTGATATTGGCTATATTAGTCAAAACTACTTTTGCCTGGTTAAGAGTTTTGACTGTAACTTAAGTATACACAAATTTCTTAACGCGATTTTGATACCTTCGTATTTTGAATAACACACACAACTGAGGTGTGTAGAGATAACGTTTTGATAGTTCAATGTAATGAAGGTTTAGAAGTATTCAAGTTAATTGGATTTATTGAACATTTGCGGCTTCTCACAGCAGTAAGAAGAAAAAAATTATATAAAATAAATCTCTCGGTGTGGCGGAAATTAGGTAAGGCCTATGTTTAGCAGTGGACGTCATTGGGCTGATATGATGATGATGATAGCAGTAAGATATTCAGTACTTTTAGTATTAACACGTTACGACAAGTTTCTTAACACAACTCATTTTAATGTATTTTTTCTGTAATTTTTTTTTAACATGTCTTGTGTTTCTTATGTCTTCTATAACTAATATTAAAACTTAGGCAATATTCGAGGGTGTTAAAATACTCAGAAATTTTATATGTTTAATAAGGACATTAAATTCTTTTAATGTGCGATTTCTTGAATTTTTGAATTAAAAAAAATATTTTCGGTTTATATCAGATAGATTCCACTCCCAAAAATATCACCAATGATTATAGTTTTTTTTTTTTATTATTAGACCTTATGAAACATAAGACATAAATTCCAAACGCTACTTAACTACAAGATCGGTGCCAATTTGTTTACGACAATTTCTACGTGTAATAATTTCGTATTATAATATTTTATATTTTGTGAAATATTATTAAATTTATTAAATAAAAGTAAATATTTAAATAACTAATCAATCAAGCGAAAACCGTGCATCGATCTACATTACTAGTGAATATTATTAAAAATAAATAATAATATTAAAGTTAAATTATAAATAAAAATAATAATTTATTAAAAAAATTGTGTTACTTGGAAAATTATTATCTAAAAAAATACGATATAATTTTCTATATTTTTTAAAATCCAATCACCCTGCTAGAGTAAAATATAATATTTTCATGCGTTTGTTTCCTAAGGAAAAATGTGAAACTCCACAAGAAAAAGTTTGTTATGATCATTGGCGCTTGTCTTTAGAAATAAAAATCTTACTAAGCTTATAAAGGATTCACAAAATTAACGCAAGCTTTGAAGTTTTTTTTTTAAACTTTTTTAAAATGTTATTTTTTTTTATTCATTAAAAAATTAACGATATTAGGGGAAAAAATTGTTTTCTACTAAATTTAAATCTTGCATTAATTTTGGGACACTATATGCAATACCAACGACCATAAAATAGGCTCGTTTACACGGTTTAAATTCTGCATGCCACTTTTCTTGTAGATAAAAACAAAGAAGGCATGAAAATTGTCGTGCAAAGTTTACATAGTCTAAACGGGCCTTTAGGTACAATTTTCGTGGAGAGTCACAAATAGATAAAGAGTTTTTTATAATAAAATGTATGCGTGTGAGCGAGACAGATGCAGAGAGAGAGATGCACTACATCGATCGTATCACACACAGACCTCGACCACGACGCCTAGACGGGGCGCTCACGAAGTCACCTGTGAACCATTACCACCATGAACTTACGAAAATGATCTCTACTACATGAGGAATAAGGGTCATAAATATATAACCATGCGGTTATATAGGACACATTATACATGGTTAAAAGATCAATGTTCTACAGCTAATACTACAAAATGATTAGGAAAATGAGAAGAGTTACGAGAAGAGAAAACATGAGAAGGGATCATAATAATTAATATTATTTCAAAGATGCAGAATTGGTTATAAAAATCTACGGTGTAAAAACAAGATCGATAGTGTAATTAATTTTCTTATACAAACCAAAGCCATTTTTTAATAAATCCCGTTTTTTTTTAATAAAAAATTATCATTCAATTTTTTTTTTAATTAAAAGTAAAAAAGTTTCGTTAATTTAAAAAATAAATATATATACCATTAGTACTCGTAACAGCATGAGTGATAATATACTCATACTGTCACCAAAACAGAATCAATATTCATTTATCATCGAGCCATATAAAGTTCTTTTTAAACTAACAACAATTCAGATTCCAATTTCGCCCCTAAGGGACTCAAGAGTACTAAATGAGAATAACATCTAAATTAAATTAAGAGTATGGTTCGCGACAAGGGTTTAAGGGTTGAAACTATTCCACAGTATCCAATATTTACATTCACCGAAACAAAATCGATACAACTAAAAAGTCTATCTAACGATTTTTTTAACGAAAGCTATCGGATTTTTGCCGAATGTTCGATTCTTAATCGGATAATGTGAAATCGATGTCAGTTTTTAGTAAACTAATGATTAATGAAAACGTCTAAAAAAATCCCTAGAATGTGATCCCACAAGCAACTTCGTGAGTGCGTTACCATGCTGCCATATTTAAATTGAAATTTAATAAGAAAATATAGTGATATATTTTTAATCATAAAATTCAATTACCTTTTAAATTTATTAATGTCCTAGCAAAACTTTTTATATCATCAAAATCGTAGTATTATTTTTATCGACAAATTTTAAAAAGAAAAGCCCTTTAGCAACTATTAATCATGCAATAAACAAATTAATATTATAGCAGTTTTACCAAAATAGTGTTGAAGAGACACGTATATACACGAAGAATAATAGGAAATTATGTAACTTAGTTATAATTAATAAAGATTTGAAATATATTATTGAAATACAAAAGAATATTTCTCATTTGCAACACTAAGGACAAAATAGAAACATTAGTGTTGTAACTTGAGGTTTTTTTAAAACTCTCGAATGTCATAGTCAATCCATGACCATGGTCTATGCAAACGAGAAAAACTGTTATACACCATAAATTATAGAACGCGCCAAAAATCCGCTATACTAATTAAATGCTTCGTCAGTCCAAAATAAAATATAAACTTAATCATATAAATAATAAAAAGAGATCAAATTCTAATACTACAATCTAATCCATCAAGCATACTACATTACAAACTATACTACATTGTACTCACCAATCTCCTCTAGAATGTCGTATTTGTCGTATACAGAACAAGTGTTGATATCGACCGGTTGAGGCACATATTTGCTGTAAATGTCGAACACATAACTGTCGTAGTCCTTGACTGGGCCGTGGTCTGCGTTGCTGCGTATGCGTTTGCCGGTTTCGTCCACTGAAATTAGATAATTTTGTTAATTTAATTTGTTCAATGGGACGTTTATGGATGATGATGATTAATTTATAAAATTAGCAACAACATTATATTTTATTTATTATATTATTAATTTCTTGTGAATAGACTATCTGGTTTTTATTTTTTAAATAGTTTAGATGTGTATAATTTTTATAAGATATGGTACAAATATTTTATTGAATGATTTTATTTAACTTTCATATTATATTATTATTACACAAATATAACAAATATACAAAAATAATATAAACTTACTTATAAAACTAAGTAGGTACCTAACTTAAAAAATCTATTTACAAAATTATGATTTTTATCACTAACTTTCGCTCGCGACTACGCTCGCGTGTTATGTCGGTAAAAAGTAGCTTATGTGCTATTCCAGACTGTAATCTATCTATTTGCCAAATTTCATACAAAAACTTTCAGTTCATCTATCCCTCCAACCTAACTTTCTTATATATAATATTAGTACGATTGATATTGGAGTGTAATATGGCTTGCACAAAAGGTCCTGGATTAGATTTCCGGGTCGAACGAAAAAAGTACTGACTTTTGTCATGAGATTTTCAGTGCGATGCACCTCTGCGTACACCTTCCGGAAAAAAAGCTTGATGATTTATAATGTTTGTGTAGTTATACCTGGGTATTCCTTCTTGGGGTACTCCTTCTTGATGATAGCCTTGGTCTGTATCAAGGAGGTTGGTTCACTAGGCTCCGACCTGCCGTAGATGTTCTCTGCGTATACCCGGAACTCGTATTGCTTGCCGGGCACCAGGCCGGTGATGGCCATCGTTGTGAACCTATAGGTTCAAAGTGGTATTTTAGAAAGCTATCTTTTAAGGGGATGGAGTATAAAATTTTATACGAAAATATAGTTTCTATTATAATAGGTGAGTTTTCAGACGGAAAAATGGCTTGTCATAACGTCATAATGTTAACAGGTAATGGATAATTTCGATCACAAGGACGTTCAGCCGCGTAGCTCAGATGGCAGAGCACTGCACACGAAATGGCAGGGTCGCGGGTTCAAGTCCCGCCGTGGGTTTTTGAATTTTTTCATTACTTGTTTAACATTAATTATTAGCGTATTTGCTTCCCATACCTGGTGTTGCCCACTCTTATCCAGCTGGACATAGGATGCTCCCTCTTCTCGACCAAGTAGTTGGTGATGTCGGAGCCTCCGTCCCAGACAGGTGCCTTCCAGCTGAGCGCCAGAGAGTCCACGCCGATGTTGTCCACTGCTGGGAATCGTGGTGGGTCTGGACGATCTGTGTTGGGAATGTGGGGTTAGTATTATTAATAAATAAAAAGATAACTGTTCTAGGATTTTTTTAATACAAACTAGATTGAAATAATTTTCGCATTCCGTTTGTGCAGATAAATTTTTAATACAGAGATTTCTAAACCAACACATTTTCTTTATAGCTTTTTGGTTTCAAAAATAAAACTGGAAATGCACCAGTAAACATGACCTCTGTTCAACAGTAAAGTACAACATTTTTTTTAACATAAATTAAATTGTTAACTTACCGCTAATCTCAATGTTAATGATAGCGGAGTCCTGGCCCAGCTCGTTCTCAGCGGTGATCCTGTACGGTCCTGAGTCCAGCTTGCTGGCGTCGCGGATTGTTAGGATAGCGTGTCGTTCTGGAGATAAAAATTCAATTAATAATTGATTGATCTTGAAACTTGAATTTCAATGTCATCTCACCTATTGCTGCAATAGGGAATAATATTACATCAGAGAATCTAAAACTTATTCCCTTACTTACTTATCTACATAATCCCTCTTATTACAAAATACGGACTAAGCATTAAACCAGGTTTAAAATGACAACTTTGACACTAAAACAATGGCTTATGTCAATTTAAACCTGGTTTAATGCTTAGTCCGTATTTTGTAATAAGGGGGATTATGTAGATGACTAACTTATAAAGCTACTAACTAGGCTATTTGAAAAAAAAAAGGTGCCAACTGCTGCGCTTTTTATAAGAGCAATGTCAAAAATGCACATTCCCCATTCCACAAAAGTGATACGCCCAACGAATCTTCCGCCAAGTATAAAAGGAGTCTAATATAAAAATACTGAAAAATAAGAGACCTTTTGCAAATTCTAAGACTGTATTTGTAAATATGGCAAAAACACTACAGCATCGAGTTGAACAATGACTATATCAACCCATAATAGATCAGTTATAGGCCAGTCTACAATTTTACAGATGATTCGATATACACATTAATAATCTCGTGGGAAGGCCTATGTCCCAGGAATAGGAATACTTACCCTTCCTCTCGACATGGTAGTGCAGTCCAGACTCGATGGTCTCACCCTCGCGGACCCAGGTGATCTTGGGCACGGGGTGTCCAGTGAACGGTATCTTGATGACAACGTTCTCGCCCTTGTCGAAGTACGCCGTCACTCGGAAGCGAGGTGGTACGTTTAGTTTTGGTGCAGCTGTTGGAAGAAATATAATATATGTCAAATTTATAATAATCTAATATAATATATTCTACCATATTCACACAGCGCCATCTAGTCCCAAATTAAGCAATTATATTTGCTTGTGTTATGGATACTAAACAACTGATAAGTAGTATACTTAAATACATTTTTTTTTGTTAATACATACATATTATAGATAAATTACACCCAGACACAGAACAAACAATCATGCTCATCACACAAAGATTTGTCCTGGGTGGGGATCGAACCCACGACCTCCGATTTAGCAGTCAGGGTCACTAACCACTAGACCAACAGGCCAATCAAGTAATGAGCTGTGACGCCGCGTTCGACGGTGAATGCGGCGGAACAGCGCTGAACGAAAAATACATTTATCCTTATTTTATACTGGTTTGCCGCGAAAGCTGAATAGACGTGGAAAGCTGAATGGATGCGTACAAGTCTTCATACAAAATCGTTGTTTTATATGGACAAAAGCTGAATAGTGCTGAATAAGTGTGAATAGTCCCTTAAAAATCAATAATGCTCCATACTCATTTTTTGTTTTATTGAAAGTAAATTTAGTGGGACTGCCCTGTCTAGCCGTTGGTTGCAGGGGGCACAAAGTCGCTCTTTGTAGCGAAAATTAGATGATGCCTACGTCCAGCAGTGAACGTCATTGGGCTGATATGAACATGATGAAACAAGTACTCACTCATAATAAGCAGCTCAGCCCTGGTGCTCTTGACTCCAGCGCTGTTGACCGCCCGGCACACGTACTCGTCGGCATCCTCACCGAAGACGTCGTTGACTGTCAGGAAGTGATTATCTCCCTCGCTCCAAATGCGGTAGCGTGGTCCGTTGGTTATATCGCGGGCACCTGACAAGTTCGTTTATTAGTTATAGATTTTTTATTAAATTTATCGACACTCAAATCGAGAAATTCGAATTACGAATTCAAAGACGGTTCTAAACAGACGCACTTTATAAACGCATATACATAAAATTAAAAATAAAACTCATTATAGTATCGCTACCTTTTTTTTATTAATTCATCAAACTAGGTTTTAGGCTGAATATGAAAAAAAAGGCGCACTCATGCGCAGTTCGAACTGTGAAAAAAATGGCGCCTTCCTTGTAACCTACCTACTTTGTTTAATTTCAATTTTTCGTATGAGTGAAGATAGATTAGTGAATGAAACTGCATTTAACTCAGGTATTAAAACACTCGAGTCAACCTATTTGTGTTAACGTGTCGTTTTAAAGTTCACAGATACACTCACCCTTGTACCAAGTGATGGTCGGCTTCGGTGATCCAGTGATAGTACACTGGAACTTAGCGTTGTGGTACTGGATGCAGTTGGCGTTCTTCAGCGGCTTCGTGATCTCTGGCGGTGTGGCCGCTGTGATATCACATAGAATATTAGTTCTTAGACCTTTCATCTTAAGGTAGGTTTTAGTTTGAGACTCCTGCACTGAGTACAGGCTCAAAGCAGCTACTTGGGAAAATAAAAATTTGATAATAATCTATTTTTATATAATATAAAAAAAGAAAACGTCCACAGTAGAGCACAAACCGTGTTTCGCGTGGGTCTGCACATTTCTTTAACGTACATAAAGTACACCCAGTTTCGAAGCAAATATGTAACCTATATATTAATTCCATAAATATTGGGTCTGGGAATCGAACCTACGACACAGCGCAGCGATCTTAGTGGCGACGCGAACACATTCGCGCGAAACGCGACGCGATATAAAAATAAACTTATTCAGGTAGGCACAAGAAACACTGAACCGGCGTTCCTTCTGTAAAAAAAACAGTTGACCTTGACACTGACCTTTAGGATCTTGCACCTTGACCTGTTGTGAGGCGGTGCTGGGTGGTGACAGACCGGCTTCGTTCTGTGCCGTCACACGGAACTCGTACTGACGACCCTCGATCAGATTGGAGCAGTTCAGCTGGTTGGGTAGGCAGAGTACTAGGTTCACACGTTGCCAGGTCGATGCACCTACTTCGCGTTTGTCTACCCAGTAGCCTGGATAAAATGCAGAAAATTGTTATTAAATTTGCTTTCATTAGCAACCCATTAAGTCCCACTGCTGGGCTCGGGTCTTATTGTCTTATTTGCTTATGTAGTAATTAATTTAACTGATGCTTATATAACATTGCACATGGTACCTAAAAATATTATTGATAGTCTTTCAAAACTATTATTTTCGTAATTTAGGCACAAAATAATTGTATTTTAACCCATTTAAAAAAAAGAGTTTTGTAGTCGACCCATATCTATGTACGTACACTTATACCCCCTTTTTACAAAATACGGACTAAGCATTAAACCAGGTTTAAATTGACAACTTTGACACTAAAACAATTGCTTATGATAATTGAAACCTGGTTTTATACTTAGTCCATATTTCGTAATAAGGTAGTTAAAGAAGTAAATGCATTGCATTAGTTAAATTACATAACAACATGGATGTACATAACAAAGATTATGCAGCCATAGACCACAGATTATATAACTTAACTATTACGTTTCACATAGACCACAGACTAGCATTGGTCAATTTCTGTTTTGTTTGTTCTCTCTGTCCACTAGTGTCCATTACTTTTAATCCCTTTTGTTCTCTCTTCTTCTTGTTTTCTTTAGTCTGTTATGCTTTTATTTTTAGGTTATTAGTTTAATTACGTGTTATGTGTGTTATTAGTTTAGTTTACTGGTGGCGGGAATTTTAATTTTAATTTTTACTTTAAACTGTTCATGTCTATTCAAGATAAATAAAATGTTTTTCTTTCTTTCTCTCTTTCTTTAGTTGTGAATGACCTCTTCGAGCTTGTCCAAATAATTGTGCGAAAAGTGAAAAGTGTTGCAAGTCTCATCCAGCCCATTTATTGGTAAAAATCTACTTATTTCAGAAAATCTTTCTTCATAATATAGTAGTTATCTTACCCTGTATCCTAGCGCCTCCATCGCTGGTTGGTTTCTCCCATTCCAGGTGGACGAAGTCACCTCCGACCTCCAGGATCTTGGGAATGCCAGGCGCTGATGGTGGATCGAATGGTGCCTTAGCCTATGAACAAAACAAAAAATTAAATCTTACGAATTATATTGATTTCAAACTGGTCATTTTTATTCATTCTATCTAAATTTAACAAAATTGCCTCTTAAAAAAATTTTTAAAAAAAATGTTCATTTTATGTTTGTGTATTTTTATATTTATCTAAGTTATTTGAGGAAACTGTCTTAGATTAAGTTAATTTTAAGTGTCATATTTTTTTTTGGATTTTTTTTAATTTTGGAACTAATGTATCTGTTTGTTTCCAAAATAAAATTAAAAAAAAGTCTATACTGTTCCACTGCTG
Organism: Laspeyria flexula; assembly: GCA_905147015.1. Lineage (NCBI taxonomy): Eukaryota > Metazoa > Arthropoda > Insecta > Lepidoptera > Erebidae > Laspeyria > Laspeyria flexula. The sequence continues at coordinate 4,024,296 of LR989974.1, forward strand.
CCTGCTGTACAAGAAGTTGTATTGACTAATAAAGATCTGTATATATTTGGTACTAAAGCATACTAAGAAGTTGAAATAAATACAAGTTAAATTTATTACTATAATACATGTGAAAATATTGAAGCAGTGAATTAGTTATTGAGGCGGTTCTGAACCTATACTAAAAGTAAAACGCAGTAAATCTCACCTTAATCGGGCTAGCACCCTCCAGCGCAGGTCCAATACCGTTCTCATTGGCCGCATGTATCCTAAAGTTATACTCTTGTCCTTCTGTCAATCCCTGGACGGTATACTTTGTGTCTCTAACCGAAGACGCGATAGTAATCCAGGCGGTTCCAGAGATGTCATTACGTTCGACCACGTAGTGTGTGACTGGGAGACCTCCGTCGTATGTGGGAGGCTTCCAGGATAGAGTGCAGGAGTGACGGGAGATGTCTGTGGTCTCAAGAGGACCTTGTGGTGGGCCAGGCAGGCCTGTGACTGTGATGGAGAATGTGTCTGATGTCTCGCCGGAATTATTCTTGATTGAGATCTTGTATGTGCCTGTGGATTTAAATGTTTTTTAAGTAAATCGATTTATAGTCTTTAAAGTTGTCATGGTCGTTTAATTTAATAATGTTCGAGATATTTACGATGTCCTTTATTGAGTGTCCGATTTCGGCGCAAGCGCAATGATCACAGATGAACTGTTTAACAGTTCTTCCGTGATAGATATATAAAGATAAAGCACATGGTAGCTATCTCGAACATTATTATATTGGTTTAATTTATTTAATTGGACTATTTTAGTATATCAACTGGAAACCAATAATAGCGAAAATGAGTCTTATTAACAATGCAAAAGGATCATATTTAACTATTTCGATATATGTCGGATGTTTACGACAGAGGCGATCAAGGAGTGATTCTTAAATAAAGTATTCGTATACACAAAATCAATCCAGAACATTCATCAAAAGCTTATTCTGCAAATAAATCTGATATTTCACTAACATTCTTATAGAATTTTTTTAAATGTTTTATTAAAAAACTAGCTGTGCCCGCGACTTCGTCCGCGTGGAACTTAACAAAAGCAACATTACAGTTCGAAATCGGAAAATACGATCTTGTTGCTTTGGCATTATGACCTATTTTTCAACTATGGTGAGTTTGGTGGTTAGCACTAAATTATTTAAAGACTTACCCATATCATCCTTAGAAATATCCTTAATGAATATAAGCACGTAATCGTCGAACACTGTGCACTTGAAGTGGGGTGACTCGGCCAGTTTGTGTCCGTCCTTGGTGAGCGTGACGTCAGCGGGCTGGTCTCCCGAGTACAGGATCTTGATCTTGGTGTTGTCGTGCTCAGGGAGGTGTAAGTCACCCGGCATGCGAGTGATGCGAGGTGGATCTAAGAAAGAGAGTTTTATAGAAACATCATCCAGGTTAAGCAACGTTCAGCAAGGTCAGTTCATGATGGGTGACCGTTTGTGGCAATTTCATTCTCGAGCGTCTCCGTGATTCGGAAGGCACGTAAAGCCGTTGGTCCCAGTTATCACTTAATGTGGTAGTTGATAAGTGAAGTTGCAAGACTTCCAGGCAATCTGATAAATTACAACACTAGGGTGTGCCTCAAATCCATTCGATAAGAAGTTAAGAAGATCGTGTAGATAGACGACAAAAATAATTCAATGCCTACCATAAATAGGTATTTCAGAATCTAATTTTCAATTGATATTCAACCTTAGCACACTATCTTTAAGAAACAAAACGCAATGTAGTACTTACTTCCAATCTTAAGATGTCCAGTACAATAGATGAATCCAATGTTGTTTACGGCCTCACAAGTATAGTCACCCTCGTCGCCATCGTGGGCTTCAGTGATGTTCAAGCGCAGGGTGCCTTCACGGGACTCCGAGATAAACCTGCGCATATAAATGTATGATTTATGATGGTGTAAATAAGATTGAAAATGTGTTGGAGTCTCTCTGAGACTAAGAAAATTGTATAGTTAAGATTTCCCTTTGTAAATTGAATGGCAGTAGTCTCTCAGTATCGAAAACTATACCTGATACAATAATACCAATAAAAATCTACACTTATATTAAAAAGGTGAAGAGTTTTGTTTGTTTGAACGCGATAATCTCAAGAATTACTAGTGCAAATTGATAAAATCTTTAGTGTTGGATAGCCCATTTATCGGAGAAGACTATAGTTTATATATCACGCTACGGCCAATAGTAGTTGAGTAGCGGCCAAACAATGATCCAGAGGCAACAGCTAGTATAAAAAAAGTAACCAATTTTAACGACTTTGGCGATTAAACAGTGTGGGCTGAGTTTCTCTTCTGAAACTTCTGCTTTTGGCTTTGTATACTTCATACGTATCATGTATTTGATCTATTAGATATGAAATAAAGTTACTGTCTATATGCGACGCATTTTCCGTCAGATATGTCGTAACCTTTAATTAAGATAACAATAATATACCTGGTTCCCAACACGACCTCCCTGCCGTTCTTGAGCCAGCGTCCAGTAGGCACAGGGTTGCCAGTAGCAACACACTCAAGAGTGAAGGGTCTACCCAACGGCGCGCAGACGGTGGGCGGCAACAGCTTGACCCACTCCGGCTTCGTGCCTCCCAACTCCTCGCCAGTGCGAACTGGTGTGGTACAGCTGGATGGCTCCGACTTGCCTGGGGAAAAAAATATATTTTTTTTTTATACCACGATGGTGGCAAACAGACGTACGGTCCGCCTGATGGTAAGCGGTTACCTTAGCCTATAAGTATTTTTATTGCTGAGATTTGACCGGAGTTGGATTGAAATAAAGCCGCGAGGAAGAGTACAGTTGAAGACCATAGCCCAGTAGTAGGTATAGGGGAAAAATATTTTTGTGATCTGCAAAATTGTTTTGATTGTTAATGTTTGAGATGTAAATAACAACTTTTATGTTACACAATAAAAGAAAAACGAGAATGCGTCGTCTATTTTTTTAAATATTCTTTTTATTTTTTTAAGCATCACCAGAACTTACAGTAAAACGGATTGCAAGTAATTATACAAAATGTCCTGAAAATTAATGATTTGATATAAAAGTGCCTATTGTCACTCTACAATTTTAGACTATTAGGTGAAGTGTTATAAATAATAAAAGTAAATTTCTATTTCTTAGTTTTTTTTATATACCACCACTGTGGCAAACAGACTTACCATACATTACAAAATGAACCTTATAACCTATCCTTACAACTGAATTTCCATTACTCACCGGCAGCGTTGACAGCGATGATTCTGAACTCATAGTCTGCCTTCTCGTTGAGATTGAGCGCTGTGAACGTGGTGTCTTGTACATTGTAATCATTACACTTGATCCATACAGAGCTGCCGACGTCACGACGTTCGATTATGTAGCCTGACACACGGGCACCTGTGTATAGACCAGTTAGTTCATGAGTCCATTAAACACCAGACCGCAGACATATAAAATATGAGACATATACAATTGTTTGTCGGACAACAGCATCTGACATGCGTTTAACCTTTTGACCTCCACGTCAAATCGGCATCTACGTGTTTTGCCGCTAAGTTAAGAAATTATTTTTTTAAGATATAGTAATTATTTTTTTGAAAGTTTCGTCGATTAACGCCGACATTGATGGCGCACAGGGCACGCATACGCTTTCGAGTATAGCCAACGTTGGCGGTCATAAGGTTAAAGACTTAAGAAACGTTAATGCTATGGATATCTATCATATGAGAATGTAATTATATCTTAAAATAGAATTTGATAGTGATTTGTATACATAAATTCTACAATGATTTCGGCTCAAGTACCTATCATCATCATCATCGTCATCACTACAATCCATAAACGTCCCACTGCTGGGCACGGGTCTCCTCCAAAGATTGTGGAGGAAATTAAGCCTACTAATATACTACATACGCTGGCCAGCCGGTTTGGTATAGGGTTTGTTTCGAATTCTACTTTTCTTGCGGTGTTTTTGTCTGCATACGGTCCCTTAGTCGCCTTTTACAACACCCACGGGTTGAGATGGAGTAACTATACCTACGAGTAACTATAGGTAATATTAATATACGTATAAGAGTATGTGCTGACCTCCATCGCTAGCCGGCGGGTCCCAGGACAGGTCGACGTAGTTCTTGCCGACGCGGGTGACGCGCGGGGCGCGGGGCGGCGCGGGCGGCTGCGAGCGCGCGCGCACGCGGAAGGGCGCCGAGCTCGACGAGTACTTGCTCCAGCCCGCCGCGTTCTTGGCGCGCACGCGGAACTCGTACTCGTGACCCGCCTCCAGGTTGTATGCCTGTTGGAAACGAGGTTATGTCAAACTGTTGCTATCAAAGACTTATCTTAATTTTAGGTTTTTAATCATCTACAGCGAAAAAAATTGATATGTTGCAAATTTAGTTAAAGCGAGTAATGCCCAGTAGTCAACATAAGCATTATTTAAAAAAAATCTTTACGTCTTTAAATTAAAAATAATTTTAAACGTAAGAGACGTCTCCTCAGAGAAATCAGACGGGAGTAGCCAAACGCCGCCGCTGTGACAATTTTATTTTGGTATGCGTTTATAGAAACATTGACTTTTTCTCATGAGTGTGCGGCAGTGTGTACGTATATACCACACCACCGCCAAAAAATGGCAAAAAAAGTTGTAATATAAAGCTAGCGCAACAACAACTCCCGTATCCTTGCCCTAAGGATGTGTTACATCATTATCCAAAACGAACCTGGTAAGTACACTCCTTGACAAGATAATCGGCACCGTTCCAGACGCCGTCTTGTACGTCCCTGTACTCGAGCTTGTAGCCCTGTATGCGGGCGCCGCCGTCCGAGCGAGGTCGGTCCCAGATGAGCGTCGCGGTGGAGCCGTCCCAGTCTGTCACGCGAGGCATGCCCGGCGGGTCGGGGATCGTGAATGGGAACTGGAAATGTAGCATTTAATACGTTTAATTTAATGCCTTAGTGGTCAGTAAGGGTGGTTGCAAGACAAAAATGATATTAGATTTTTCAGTCATGAAATTATCAGTTTTGAACCCGGAGTTCTGCCTATATCTATGGAAAAACGGCTTGATGCTATGGTAATGTTGACAGGTTTAATTATTTCATCCGATTATTTAAATTTTTCATCATCCTCATATCAGCCCAATGACGCTCACAGCTGGACATAAGCCTCACCTAATTGCCGCCACTGCTAGTGATTTTGTGCCACCCGCATCCAAAAAAACATACAATACTTATAATTTATGGATACTTTTAATATACCCTTAAAATAATTTAATTTACGCCGCTTCAATCGGTTAAATTCCAAAACCCATCGTGGCGATAACTCCGGTCAACGCGCGTTATAAAATATTGGGTGTTCCTGTGTTGAAATTCTCATAAAAAGCCCCAAATTTAGAAATGACTGTGTCCTTTTTGTGACAATAGGCTCTCCCCTATTACATGGGACCAAACATAGCTAGCGACATCTATGTTGTGATCCATCTGTGCCTTCCCTCCTTCGAAGATAAAGTGACGTAAAACCTATTAAAAAGTAAAAAAAAAATTACCTTAGCAGTTATGTAATCGTCCATTGTCAATGGATCAGACACACCGTACTGGTTCTCAGCGCGTACGCGGAACGTGTACTTGCGGTTCGGTTCCAGACCCATCACATTATAGTGACAGTTGCGTACGAATGATGATATCTTTGACCATACCTGAAAATTAAAAATACAAATAAGTATAATTTATACTAAATTATAAAGTGCTATCCATTTGCCCATTGCTATCCAACACAAAATGGTTTTTTTGTGTTGGATAGCAATGGGCTAATAGGAGATGTGTAATGGCCAAACAAAGATTAACGGAAGCGAATCTACGGACAATAGCTAGTGATGTTTATAAAAATCTAAATTTCTGAACTTCTGCCTATCAAAAAATACTTTGTGTGTAACACTTAGAAACAGTTTTTGCGATAGTTAATCTATTTAGGTGAAGGCTTTTTGATTTTTTATCAAGGTTTTAGTTTATTATTTTGCAATGATATTGTAGTTAAAAAAGGTGTAGTTAGGTTATAAGCGCTCGAAAAGTGGCACACTAAAAATAGTCTTATTAGCAAACTTCATCTCAATGTCCCGTTGACGGCGAAGGTATTTTGACATTGCATTATTACGATATCTATGTGTGCGTTTGTCTGCCATTTCCAAAGATCGAACGCTATGTAGGTAACCTATCTACACCTTTTTTAACATAAAATATCATTGTTATTTTGCTATTGGTTGGTCTAATTAATATTATTGGTTTGAATTGTTATAAAATCCTCCTTTTTGTCAGTCGAGTAAAAAGACACTTACGCCACTGTTATCCATCTTCTCAACGACGTAGTTAGTGATGGGCGAGCCACCGTCGTCTAGTGGTGGTTTCCATGACAACGTGCACGTGTCCGGCGTGATGTCGTACGCGTCCAGTGGTCCCACTGGCGGTGACGGTTTGTCTACTACCAACACCTGAGGAAAGAACAAACATAATGAAATATGCACCAACAAGAAAAACTTTGTATTTAAACTTTAATATAATTAAATTCAAAGTTATTTATGCAGTTATTGAAGTAAAATTTCATCTCTAATTTTCGAAGACAAAAACAACAGCATACAATTAAAAAATGAAAATAATTTTGTTCTTATTAAATTTTACAATAGGAGATAATTATATGTACATTTGCAGGTCATATATAGCGTATTTTAGCGTTAAATATGAGTTTCACAACTCTTAGTAGACAAATATACAAATAAGATATTATAGTAGTAATATATATATATATTGACTGGCCTGTTGGTCTAGTGGTTAGTGACCCTGACTGCTAAGCCGGAGGTCGTGGGTTCGATCCCCACCCAGGACAAGTCTTTGTGTAATGAGCATAAAGGTTTGTTCTGTGTCTGGGTGTAATTTATCTATAATATGTATGTATTTACAAAAAAAACTGTATTTAAGTAGTATATCAGTTGTTTAGTACCCATAACACAAGCAAATATAATTGCTTACTGTGGGACTAGACGGCGCTGTGTGAATGTGGTAGATTATTATTATTATAGTCTTAGTAGACAAATATATATATATGACAATTGATATAGACAAATGAGACGCTCGTAGCATTGTGGCACTGAGATGCTCGTTACGATCATCGAGGTTAAGCAACACTCAGCAAGGTCAGTCCATGATGGGTGACCGTTTGTGGCAATTTCATTCTCGAGCGACCCGTGCTTAAGGCACGTAAAGCCGTTGGTCCCGGTTATTACTTAATGTGATAGTCGTTAAGTCAAGTTGGAAGCCTTCTGGGCGACTTGATAAATTCCAACACCAGGTTCTGCCGCAAGCCCACACGATAAGAATAAGTAGACAAATAGTACAATTCAGTTTTTTTTTTTTTTTAATTTATAAAACCATCTAAAAAATATTTATGCATCTCTTAGCATATAATAGTAATCTTACCCTGCAAGTGGCACTATCAGATCCCTCGCTGTTGACCAGCTGAATGGTGTAGGAGCCAGTGTCTGAACGTTTGGCACTAGAATTGAGGAATACAGTGTCCACGTCAGATGTCACGAAGCGAATACGGCTGTCTGGGAATACTTCATCGTTGTTTACGATCCATGATACCTGGTAACGGAAAATTTTATTATTAACTAGCTTATGCCCGCGACTTCGTTCGCGTGATTCTTATAATCGATGTAACTTTTTTATTTATGAACCGATTGCAATGAAACAAAAACTAAATGTTACTTCAAGTTACGCTCAATCGTTGTGTATATAAGTTATCTATATTGCTTTCGTACATTTTACGTGATGCCCGAACAAACAAACAGACAAACAGACAAAAAATCGAAAAATGCTGGAAATGGGTTCTATTTGTTGCTGCTTTAACACCCTGGCTATATTTTTGGATATTTTTTTGATGTACAAAAACGACTTTTCTACAGTTTTATTATATGTATAGATATTATTTTGTTTATATTGTAAAAACGTAAATTTAATGTAAGAGCACATTTTTAGGGTTCCGTTGCCAAAATGGCAAAAACAATTTTCGTCATGTCCGTCTGTACGTATGTCCCAGCCATTTAACTCAAAAACTACTTGATGTTGGTATTATGATGAAATTTGGAGATAGGCCGCTACCTAGTTTGGTAGCTATTTATTCTAATGTGTCTTATTTAAACATATAGAAATAAGTATAAAATGAAAATTAAAAACGCTGCAAGATTGTTAACTAAATATGACAAGTGTTCAATTTGCCAGGCTGTTGAAGTAAAATATTTGATTATTTTGAACGCTTACCTTCGGCCTCGGGTTGCCAGTGAATGGAACAGTGATCTTGATCTCCTCTCCAGCAATAACTGTGATGTCCCTGAGGCTGAGGTCTGATGTAATTCTTGGGCTGTTTGGCGGCGCACTGGCTCTGATAGTGTCAGAGCTAGCCGAGTAGCTTCCCTGTCCAGCAGCGTTGATGGCAGCTACACGGAACTCGTACTCGTGGTTCTCAATCAAACCAGTCACTTTGAATGTGGTGTCAGGAATGTGAGCATGAGATGCCTTGGTCCACTTATCTTCAGTAATAAGCCTCTTTTCGACCACATAACCAGTGATCGGTGAGCCTCCATCGTGACGGGGCTTCGTCCAGGTGATTGTGATAGAAGATTCCGTTGTCTCCACCGACCTTGGCGCACCAGGTGGGCCAGGAGGATCGAATGGATGTCTCGCCTTGATGGGCTCTGTGGTTTGCACAGGGTCTGACTGACCGTATTGGTTCTCAGCCATAACTCTGAATTCGTAGTCCCTTCCTACGGTTAAGTTCTTCACGCGCAAGAACGGAGTGGTGACATATCCTGACACCTTGGTCCAGTTACCAGTCCTAGATTCACGTTTCTCAACAACATAGTTGGTGATTTCGCCGCCACCGTTATCCTTTGGTGGGTTCCAGTAAAGCGTAAGAGCTTCACCTTCGAATTCATCAGCGCGAAGATTCTCAGGTTTACCAGGCCTATCCAGGACACGCACATTAATGGTAGCTGTGTCGTATCCAGAAGGATTGCGCAGTTGCAGGCGGTATTGTCCGCCATCTGACCTCTGGGCATTCTTGACGACCAATGAAGCAGATTCAGGTGTGATCTTCTGGAATATTCTAGAGTCGCCTTCAACGTCAAGAAGGTTGTCATCCGCAAACCATGAAGCTGTTGGTTGCGGGAATCCAGTGTATGGTACGTGAATGGAGAAGTCTTCTCCAGCACGTACAGTAATATCCCTGACTCCTCCAAGGTCCATGCAGGGTTTGTTTGGCTGTTCAGCAATAGTAATGTCACTAGTTGGCTTGCTAGGATCTGACCTGCCAACATCGTTGACTGCGATGACCCTGAACTGGTATTCAGCACCTTCAGTGAGCTTAGGTACAGTGTGTACCAAGCTTGGAATAGGTGCATCATTGACATCCTTCCAGTCCTTGTCGCCCTTGCCCTTCTGTTGAATGATGTAGCCCTTGATCTTGGCACCACCATCGCTCTTAGGTGGCCTCCATGATAAGGTAACGGAGTCCTTCGTGACCCTATCAGGTTTAGGCGCTTCCGGTGCGCTAGGCTTAAGACGTTGGGTCTGTGCTGTGATTGGCTCAGTTGGCTTGCTAGGCTTGCCAGGTCCAGCTTCATTGACAGCAATAACACGGAACTCGTACTTATTACCCTCACGGAGGTCAGATACTGTGTAGCAAGTGTTTGGCGTGGGGTAGTTATTAACCTTAACCCAGTCGCCTCCACGTTCTCTCTTCTCAACAATATATCCAGTGATGGGTTTGCCCCCGCAGTTCGCTGGAGGCTCCCATTCAAGAGAGGCGCTATTGGAGCTATAGCCAGTAATCTTGGGTGTCTCTGGCGCATCTGGTGGGTCGAATGGCGACTTGGCCACAATAGGCTTGCTCTCCAATGGATCTGATACTCCGTACAGATTCTCAGCACGTACCCTGAACACATATTTCTTGCCTTCAGTGAGGTTCTTAACGTTAAATGAGCATTTAGGACAAAAGCCAGCGACAGTTCTCCAGTCGTTGACTCCGAATTCTGCGACTTCGACGACGTAACCAGTGATGTCTGAACCGCCATCGTCAGTAGGTGGCTGCCAGGTGAGACTGATAGTGTCGTGTGTGACAGGCTGGCAAAGCAGAGGTCCTTTAGGTACTCCAGGCTTGTCAACAACAATAACTTCAATGTCAGCCGAATCTTTTCCATGTTCGTTAGATGCTGTGATGGTGTACTTGCCAGCATCATCCCTAACTGATTTCTCAATGCTAAATTTAGTTTCATCGTTCTTAGTCTCAGTAGACAGCCTGTGCGAAGGTACCAAAGGTACTGATCCCTTGGTCCATGAAACAGTTGGAGTAGGTGCTCCAGCGATTGGAATGTTGATATTTATAGGTTCACCGGCACGTACCTTGATCTTTCTGCCAATAAGATGGTCTAAGCTAAGTTTCGGCTTCTCCTTCATTGGCTTGGCAACTAAGACATTCGATGGGTCAGAAGGTTGTCCAGGTCCAGCAGCATTGACTGCGGATACCCTGTATTCGTATTGGTGGCCTTCCTGTACCCTGTCATCAGTGTATTCATTGAACTTAACGGGATCTTTGTTCAGTTTGATCCAGCGGCCAGTTGCCTTGTCTCTCCTTTCAACATCGTAACCAAGGATGTTTGATCCTCCATTGGAGATAGGTGAAGACCATCTGACCTTAATATGATCCTTGTCTGCGGATACCAGCTCCGGTTTGCCAGGCTTGCCAGGTACTGTGTATTGGTTCTTCGCCACAATTGGTCTGTCTGTGACCAGAGGATCTGAGCGTCCTTGAAGATTCTCTGCGAAGACCCTGAACTCATATTTGGTACCTTCAGTTAATCTGGGCACTGTAGCATGGTTGTACTTAGGGTTAACGTATGTGACAGCGGGTACCCATCCACCTCCGTGGGTCAAGTCCCTCTTTTCAATGACGTAAGCAGTCAGTTCACTACCACCGTTATCCTTGGGTGGTTTCCAAGATAACGTAACAGATTGTGCGGTAATCTCCTCGTATGTGAATGGAGGTTCAGGGGCTCCAGGTACATCTAGGACTATTAGCTCGAAGCTGCCTTCATCAGTACCGGAGTCATTCTTCAATTTCAAATTATATTTACCGGCATCTGACCTCTTGCAGTTGACAGTATGTATAATGGTATGATGACCAACAGACGTGACTGTGGTCCTCTCGTTAGCAACCACTGGTTTTCCATCACGGGTCCATGTGACTTCAGGAATTGGTTCTCCAATAAAGTCAACATCCAAGTGGAAGATGAGACCAGCCTTAATGCGCATTTCCTTAAGAGGAGTGAGGATCTTAGGAGCCACGAAGCGGTCCTTAGCTGTGATGACGTCTGAAGGTTCACTAGGTTCAGATTGTCCGGCTTTGTTGACGGCGATTACGCGGAATTCATAATCCTGGCCCTCAGTAAGATCAGGAACCGTGGCCTTGTTCTTGCCTGGTGGCACATGTGCAGCGTTTACCCAGTATGGGTTGCCCTTCTCTTTCTTTTGTACGATATAACCAGTGATGGGAGACCCACCATCTGATTTCGGTGGTGTCCATTCAAGGTCCACATGGTTTTTGCTCCAATCAGTAGCCTTAGGTTTGCCAGGCGCTGATGGTTCATCGAACTCATTCTTAGCAACAATAGCACGGTCAAGTTCCAGAGGTTCAGACTGTCCGATGGCATTAACAGCACTGACTCTGAACAAGTACTCCTTCATATGAATCAATCTTGTCACAGTGTGAGATAGGTAGGTGCTCATACCAGCATCCGACCATGTACCACGAGAAAGATCCATCTTCTCAATAACATAGTGGAGAATTGGTGATCCACCATCATCCAAAGGTACCTTCCATGATAGAGAGCATGATTCCTTAGTGACATCAGATACAACCAAGGGTTTCTCAGGCCTTGAAGGTTTGTCTAATACAGTGACTTGAGCTGACGCTGAGCAGACTCCAAGGTCATTCTTTAGGGTTAATTTATAAACGCCTCCATCGGCTCTGACGGAGAATGGAATGTCTAGAATGACCCTATTGTGAAGAAGTTGAATATCAATTCTATCTGTAGCGTGCACAACCTTTCCATTGATCTGCCATTCCACTGTAGGCTTCGGAGAAGCTTCCATTGGTATTTCGTATTGGATTCTCTGGCCTGCTTTAACGGTCTTATCAGCCAGAAGCATCTTGTCGAAGTGTGGTGCGCAGAACCTGGCCTTAGCCACTTGAGGAGTGGAGGCATCACTAGGTTCGCCATTACCAGCCTTGTTAACTGCAATTATCCTGAATTCATACTCTTCGCCTTCTACAAGATTAGGTACTGTGGCTGTCGTCTGGTTACCAGGGACAGTAGCAGCGACTTCCCAAGGTCCATATTTCTTCTTAGCTTCAACAATGTAACCAGTAATCGGAGATCCACCATCCTTTTTGGGCGGTACCCATTCCAAGTCCATATGGTCTTTGTCCCAGTCCTTGACAACTGGTGTGCCAGGTTTATCTGGTGTGCCATAAGGATCTTTAGCTGTAATTGGTTCATGACCAGTGAGAGGTGTAGATTCACCAAGTTTGTTCACAGCCTTTACACGGAAGTTATAGTCGTGACCTTCAATGAGATGGTCAATCCTAATGTTGCATCCTTGGACTTCTCCAGCAGGAATCCATCTCAAATTCTCTTGGTCCATCTTCTCGACGACGTAGTGAGAGATCTCGCAACCACCGTCATCTTTAGGTGGCCTCCAGCGAAGAGTGCAACCAGATTTCGTGATATCATCAGCCCTCAGTGGACCCTCAGGTGGCAGAGGAACATCCATAATAGTGATCTTAACAGTAGCTGAATCAGTTCCATTGATATTTCTGGCCTTAAGTGTGTACGATCCAGAATCTCCTCTCTTAGCGTCGATAACGCGAATCTTCGTGTTGTGTGTATCTGAGACAATCTTAACCCTGTCACTGTTCATGATCAGATTATCACCGTTGAACCATTCCTTAGTAGGAGTAGGTTCACCAGCGACTGGCACATCCAGTTCGAAGTTTTGTCCAACCTTGATCTTGATATCGAACATGAAGTTCCTGTCGATCTTCGGTGCAAGGTTCTTGGGTCTGGCGAGATGTGGCGCCGTGCCATCGCTGGGTTCACCTTTGCCTGCCTTATTAATGGCACGGACACGGAACTCATAGGTGTTTCCTTCGATTAAATCAGGTACTTTGCCAGTAGTGACGTCACCTTCAACAGTGGCGCACTCTTCCCAGTCGGGCGCGAATCTGTCCTTCTTCTCAATGACGTAACCAGTGATGGGTGCGCCACCGTCAGTAGCTGGTCTGGCCCATTCAAGTTCGACAAAGTCGCGGTCAAAGTCCTTGATCTTAGGTGTGCCAGGCTTACCGGCGACATCGAACGGATTCTTGGCTTCTGTTGCGTGTGGTGTGGTAAGGGGCTCGGATTTTCCTTGCCTGTTGATGGGACAAAAATTAAGTATGAGTATCAGTTCTACTTTTAAAATGAGTAACTAAATTATCGTATAATAAAAACCATTTATATATTTTTAAAAGAGATTTGAACCCTATAATGTTAGACCGAAGATGTAAATTTCCGGACAGACAAATTGTACCTTTTATCTCTTTAAAATTGACAGTGCGATATGTATCAATTGAAGAAAGTATTATGATAATAATTCTCACCTATTAACAGCCCTAACTCTGAACTTGTACTTGTGTCCAGGCTGCAGACCGTCGACAGCAAGGCTGGTCTGTGGTCCATCAGTTTCACCAGCGGTGACCCATCGTCCGGTGGCCTCGTCCATACGTTCCACGACGTATTTGTCGATAGGCTGACCACCGTCATCAGCTGGTGGGTTCCAGGACAACTTGGCACCGTTCGCGTGGACATCGGAGACCTGGGAAAGTAGGATTTAATTATAGACGTTTATATTTTTTAAGATAGAAAGTAAGTATTAACAAAAATTAATTCATAAAGTGGGTTTAATCTATTAATTTACAAAGAAAAGTAGTCTATATTAGTGCCCTATTAAACCACTGATCGATAAGTTTTCGATAAACTATCTGGGACATAAGTTACGGATTTTATATGAAAAATATACCGAAAGATCTTAAAACCTATTAATTTTTAAGACAGTTATCTGCCAAAGGTGAAACACTGCCTTAAATGTTATATTATCCATGAAAATATTATGGATAAAAATATGCTCAGTAAATCAGTGAACCAACAATTATCATCATCATCATCTCAACCCATAAACCTCCCACTACTGGGCACGGGTCTCCTCTACTCCTCAAAGAAAGTGGAGGGAATTTAGCCTTCTCGCAGTTCTCTTGTCTACATACAGTTAATCCCTTAGTTGCCTTATACGACACCCACGGATTGAAATGGGATAGCGACATTATGTATTCTTAATCCGTCACTACACGGACTGAACCAACAATAACAAAATGCAACTTTAATTCTATAAAAATAGGACACATTTTCGTTTGCAGAATATTTTGCAGTTAAAAGTATAAATCTTGGTATATACCTTGAGTGGACCTCCAGGTGGGCTCGGCACATCTAGCACGATGACCTCGACCTCAGCCACATCCTTGCCATTACTGTTCTCAGCCGTGACGGTATACCTGCCGCTGTCTGCCCTCCTAGCCGTCTTGCAGTTAAACTTGGTGTTGTAATCTGAGTGCTGAACTTTGACGTCACCGCCAGATTTCACTTCCTTCTTCGCCAAGAACCATTTGGTTTCTGGCATTGGTTCTCCAGTGACCTGGATAGATAAGTTATATTAAATACTTGATGAGTAATATTGTGGGTAGTTAGAAGATTTTCTTACCAGTAAATCTGTTTTCCAAGATAGCATGAATAAAATAGATGTTTTGTTATATGTTTGGCATAAATAGAATCGAAATAAAAAAATGCGTTTATTATAATAGAGGTGCCAATCCATGGATACATTATGTCAAAATATATGTTTAAATAAGAATATATCAAAAGATAAGCTAGAATAATTAGACTTAGGGCCTGTTTCACTACCTTCAAATAATTGTTTAATAAACTACATGAGACTTTTTTGACAGATTTTATATGAAAAACACGTCAAAAATCTGTCAAGTAAGTTTCATATAGGCTATATAGCACTTATTTGCCAGTGGTGAAATAGGCGCTTGTTGTTTTTTTTTTGTTTTTTTAGCATCCCAATGTTCCACGCTGGGCTCGGGTCTCCTCTCCTCTATTTAGAGAGCTGAGAGGGTTTAGTCCATAATCCACACATTGTGTTTACAGGTGTTAAAATATTACGCAGAAGTAAATATATACCATGATACATTTATATTATTATATATTTCAAATATATATAAATGTGTCATGGTTGTTATACCAAAAAAATACTCAGTATTTCTTATCACAGAACTCATATAACAAAAAATAATTAATGCCTTAAAGATGACAATAGGCTCGGCCTATATTACATGTGATAGTTGGCGGTATATGAATGATATACCTCTGTCTACCCTATTGTAAATAAAAGGTGTAACGCTAGATATTAAAGATTACGTACAGCACATGGCACTCTCGTGCCATTTATTTTAAGCTGAACTGGAGCCTATTTTGGTGACTTTAATATATATTTGGTGTCTTTTTGGTCACCAAATAAAATGTTTTTCTATTTTTCTTTCTTTACTCAAGAAAAAAAAAGTGTCTCACCTTGACATCGAATCCGAACTTCTGTCCGACTTTGATCTTGATATCAATCAGATTGGTCCTGTCGATCTTGGGCGCTAAGTTCCTGGGCTTGGCGACGATCGGGTGAGTGCTGTCACTTGGCTCGCCGGGGCCAGCCTTGTTGACGGCACGGACTCTGTACGTGACACAGAAACTTCATATAACAAATGTTGGCTTTAGATAGCTTTTATCAGGATGTGTGATTGGCCTGTTGGTGTAGTGGTTAGTGACCCTGACTGCTAAGCCGGAGGTCGTGGTTTCGATCCCCACCCAGGACAAATCTTTGTGTGATGAGCATAAAGTTTTGTTCTGTGTCTGGGTGTAATTTATCTATAATATGTATGTATTTACAAAAAAAAAATATATTTAAGTAGTATATCACTTGTTTAGTACCTTAACACAAGCAAATATAATTGCTTAATATGTGACTAGATGGCGCTGTGTGAATGTGGTAGAATATTATTATTATTATTATCAGGATCGGGCCTGTTAAATTACACATGTCGATAGCAGACTGATGGACTAATATCGACTAATCACAGGCCGGCAATATAGCGCGATTGATTTTAGTAAGCTTCTTAACCAAATTAGCGCTGAGTATATTTACAAATATACTTAAAACTACACCACAATAAGAATACTCATAGGAATTTTTCGGATTTTTAAGAGTTACATTGTAACATAGATGAATGAACGAGATTACATTTCGCTTAGTACCTGAATTCATAAGTCTGTCCCTCGATCAAATCGGGCACGGTGCAGTTGGTCTTATCCGCGGGCACTTCTAGCGCCTTCTCCCAGTTGCCAAACTTGTCCTTCTTCTCCACGATGTAGCCCTCGATGGGAGCTCCCCCATCGGTACGAGGAGGGGTCCATTTTAGGTCCACGTGGTCCTTGTCCCAGTCTGTCACGCTTGGCGTGCCTGGCGCACCTGTGGAAAAAATATATGTATCGTTAAAATGTTTTCTTTTGTATTTTATATGACTTGTATCTGTCGGCTATAGCCGTCATCAGAGCATAGCATTATTGATTATAGCCGAAGTTGGCGTTCAAATGGTTATCCAAAACCAAATATATTCAATGTTTTCTTTCAGTTTTTATACGACTCACGAAAATTAGTAAAATTATACTGTAAGTATAGATAATTATTAAACTCTTCGCATGAATTATTCATCAACTCGATCGCGAAAAACCCGTCCACGTGGACGAGTTGGGAAGATTTAATTGTACCTATTCTTTATTATGCATCTCGACCAAAGGAATATCCACTACGCGGTCGAGTCGCTAGTCTATAACTTCAGCTACCACGTGATTCGGGCGAGATGCACAATAAAATAATAATTAAAATTGAATATTCCCGACTCGACCACATGGACGAGATTGTCATGGTCGAGTTAGTGAATAAGACTATTCTTTTAGAAGAATATTTTATATATCCAGTGAAAAGCTATTGACTAATAATAATAGAACTAATTCCTACTCGTTATAATTCCAATATCTTACCAGGCTCGTCGAACGGATTCTTGGCGACAATAGATTGTTCAGAGTCGAGTGGTTCCGACTCGCCCTCAGAGTTGACGGCAGATACACGGAAACGGTACTCCTTGCCGGGAGTCAAACCGGTCACATCGCATTCTAGAAAATAGAAAAATATATATTAGTAAAAGAAACGACAATGGGTACTGTACAAATTTCTAAATTCATGTTAACTAAGTAACTACAAAGAACGTACGTTTCAGAGACAATACTATTACAGAATTTGACAGCTGTCAGTCCACGTGTGTGCGGCCATGTTAAGATAGATATTAATATCGAAAACAAACTGTATAGTAAAATATTATATTGTCTGATACGGCACGCGTCTGAAACGTTCCGAGCCTCTAGATATAAAAGACCCTTTCTTCAGTACAACCCATACGTTAATGTCCCACTGCTGGGCACGGGTCTCCTCCAAACATTTTGGAGGGAATTTAGACAGCATACCCCTCGGTCTTGGGGAAAGAACCGAGGGGTTATGTGGGGCTCGCACCCACTAAAACCCCAAGGTGTTCCTCTCGTCGCGCTCTGCTGTGGTCACGGGAGCGCAGGAACATTCGTCCGCGACGAGGGAATTTAGCCTACTATAACACGCTGCTCAGATGGGTTGGTATAGGGATTTGTTTCGAATTTTCCTTTTCTCACAGTGCTCTTGTTGCTTTAAGTTAGTTCCTTAGTCGCCTTGTACGACACCCACGAGTTGAGATGGGGTAGTGACATTATGTATTCTTAATCCGTCACTACACTGACAAAAGTACCTTTATTTTTATTAACAAGTAAATATAATTAAAAAAATTTAATAACCCGATTGCAAAAAATCAACAGAGAGCAACGTACTAAAAAGGTCGTAAAATTATTGTAATATTATTATACCTGATTAAATTTAAATACATAACATATGTATATATTTGTAATCTCCATTTGATTCCCTTTATTTTGATACTCTACTCGAAAGGTTTGGTTAAAAGAAAAATAGAACTACTTAGAATTTGGAACCATTCAATTATGTATAATCTCTTTTTGAATAAGTATATGTAATCTCCTTTTGATTCTCTTTATTTTGATACCCAACTCGATAGGTTTGGTTAAAAAAAAATTGAACTTCTTACAATTTGGCGTGAAAAGCCCGTCGTTTAAGTCTTTTTATTCTTAAAACCTATCTAAGGACACTTGGGTTTTCTAGACGAATCTAACGATACCCTAATTGTCAAAATCCTTCCAGCCGTTTGGAAGATTCGTGGGAATAAAGAAATTTACAAACATACAAGATACGCGCGAAAAACAATACCCGTCTTGACAGTCGGGTAAAATAACACTGTTTGCAGTAATTTATTAGAACTTACTAGGTTCTTCAGATCTGGCACACGGCACCCAGCATCCAGTCTCCGTGTCCAACTTGTCGACCTGGTAGTACTCGATGGGCGCGCCTCCGTCGTCCTTGGGACGCTTCCACTTTAGGGTAGCTCCTTCTTTGTGTACGTCTGAGATCTGTACAAAAAATAATCAAATAAGTATTCAATATTTTCTGTCAATTTCGCTTGCATATTAGTACTATCTCTATATGTATACGTATATAATTATACACACTACACTAATCGGTAACTTATTGGAGAAGGCCAATTTCATCCAAATTCTATGATCTTATAATAATATACAAACGCTCTAATATATGCCCCAATAATACCCGGTTTCTGAGCCGTCAGATGGGTGGTTGTAAGAATAAACTAGTTCTATTGTTTTACTTTTATATTCACTCAGTTTATACTTTAATCGATGAATAACTTTTATCTGATGGTTCAGAAACCGGACCAGAAAGGCATTTATTAATGCTTAAAATAAAATAAATTCGTTTCAAAATTTAAACATGTGTTTTAATTGCGTAAGGTTTTTCGTTGTTGAAATAATCATCTATATAGGTAGGCAGAAGTGGAAAAAGCTGACTCCAGCTTCTAGCCTATGTGCATCTATCTATGTATCAAATTTCATACAGAATTCTTCAGCCGTTCTAGCGCGATCGAGTTACAAACATCCATATAAGCTTTCGTTATATTGCACTATCGGCAAAGGGTTGTAAGTGAGAAAAATCATGAGGCAATTTTGAACTTTATAGCAAAAGGCAGAAGACGCTAATTGCCGAAGACGGAAATCTCAACTTACACCAGTTTTGTACTGACAATGCAAATGAAAGAACTATTTATAATACTGTTTTCTCACCTGTAGTGGTCCCTCAGGTTTAGTAGGTTTATCAGTGACCACAACGTTGATAGTGACTGTATCCTTCCCGCTGGAGTTGACGGCGCTGACGGTGTACTCGCCGGAGTCGTCGCGTCTCACCGGACGGATGACCAGCTTCGTGAAGTAATCGGGGCTGTCGATTGTTACTGCCTTCGATGGACGCAGTGGCATGTTCTGGTATCTAAAAGATATATAATTTATTGTAAGTAAACAAGATTATGTTTACTTACAATAAATTATGGGGAAGGGGAGGACGCAAGTCCTCCAAGTTTTTCGCCAATTGTTTTTGAGACTCGACTTTGAAAAATTGGCTGATATTCGTTTTCTATGATGCTCAGAATCAAGAAAAATAGATGATGTTCATAAGTACAGCCCTGAAATCTAAATTTAATGTGTTTGAGATTGACATTTTTACTTGATTTAGAATGGGTATTATTATTTTCATGTTACTCAAGAATTAAAATTCATAAAACCCAATAACGCAACCGTCATTACCACCACCAGAGTGCTATCGATTCTTAACCTACCTCCATTCCACAGCCGGGGCAGGTTCTCCAGTGATAGCAGCCTCCAGCTTGAGGGTAGAACCAGCAGACAGGGTGATATCCCTGAGGTGTCTCCTGTCGATCTTGGGCGCCAAGAAGCGAGGCTTGGCCAGGAAGTTCTTGCTCGACTCCGAGGGTTTGCTCTGACCAGCTTTGTTGATCGCGATCACGCGGAACTGGTACTCATTGCCTTCGATCAGCCTGGAATTTATAGAAAGGATGAGATAACGGCGAAATTGCCTGCTTATAATGAGCAATATTGAAGTACTACTTCTACTCTAAAGGAAATCTTAGCCATACTAATATCAGGCTTACTCATTGATGGCAGACAGTGGCGTAGCCAGGTAACCAAAGGCCTTGGAGCAAAAAATAAACCAGAGCCCCAACTAAACTATTTAAAATCATTTGATCCGTATTCACCGTGTTCCGAATTGCTCTGAATCTAGTTTATTTAATATTCTGGATTTGAGAGAAATTTTCACTAGTTATAGTTTATATTTCGGATTCAATTTATAGTTTTTAAGTCGGAGTCCAAGGGGCCCACTGAGCTTGGGGGCCACTAGCCCGCCGGTAGTTACGCCACTGATGACAGAATAGCCTTAGTAACATCAGACTTATTACTTGGTGGTATTTTATTGAGGTATTTAGGTGAGTGAAGAGTTAATTGGGGGCTATTTGTGATTAATGGAAAATCATAAGCAAAAGTCAAGTACATTTTATATATCACATAACACAACATAGCATCACGCCTTTTTCCCCGAAGGCGTAGGCAGAGGTGTTCCACACCCACATTTCGCCAGCTATGTTTGGTCTCATGAAATAGGGGGCGAGTCTATTGTCATCTACTGGGAACATTTGTTTACCAACCTCCGGGAAAATCTCAATACTGGACTTTCATGATAGAAAAACCCAATACCATTTTCACCCGACCCGAAAATCGACCCCGGGAGCTCTTGCACAGCAGTCGTATACACTTCCCGCTGCGCCACCGAGGCAGTAATTTTATATACCTAACTTACCCATTAACAGTGGCAGTAGGTGTAGGCGTGTGTGTCTCCACAGCTTTCTCCCACAACGGGCTGTATTTGTCCTTCTTCTCAATGATGTAACCAATGATGGGTGACCCGCCGTCCGATAGTGGCGGCTCCCATTTGAGGTCCACGTGGCTGGCCGACCAGTCGTCTGGTACTGGGGAGCCTGGCGCCTCTGGTACGGCTGTAAGTGAACGTATAGGAATTATACAATATTTCCATTATAACATAACATAGCATCACTCCTTTTTCCCCGAAGGGGTAGGTAGAGGTGTTTCACACCCACATTACGCCAGCTATGTTTGGTCCTATGAAATAGGGGGCGAGCCTATTGTCATTAACCGGGAACATTTGTTTACCAAACTCCGGGAAAATCTCAATACTGGAATTTCCGTTATATAATAATGTTATTGTCTAGAGTCCATCACAATTGACTTTTCTATTACTGACTGATATAAGCACTTACTGAAGGGATCCTTGGCGATGATAGAGCCGAACGTTTCGAGCGGCTCCGACTCGCCCTCCTTGTTGATAGCCTTCACACGGAACTTGTACTCGTGTCCGGGAATCAATCCATCCACCTAACACAATAATAGAAATACATATATTAAGTATATAGTTTTATTTACCTCACCTCAAATAACATGTATAAATGGCTGATTTCAGTTTTTTTAAGAGTCTGTAAAGCGATTGGAATTTTTTAGAAAAAATAAATAGTATATAATATATTCGATTAGAGTAATTTTAAGACCTGTCTATACTCTAGATCCTACCGCAGGAACTACTGGTCCGATTTGAAAAAATCTTAGTATTGGATAGTAGTAAATTAGGTGAGACCTATGTTCAAAAGTGGACGTCGTTGGGCTGATGTGATGATGATGATGATGATGATTGGACTACCTAACTACCATTTACCAACAAAGGTTATATACACAAAGTAACCCTTAAATGGGCATAAGTTTAGATTGTATTTAAAATAAATAAATAAATAAAATAAGTTTTATTTCGGACTTCAAACATCCATATTTTGTTAGTAACAATACACTTATAAACTATGTTAGATGTTATTTAAAAGTAATTCGGAATAAAATTGTTGATTAAAACTTTAGTTTTTTTTTTTTCTCTTAATTTTATTTTAGTTAAGTAGTTTAGTTTTAGTTACAAATATATTTTTATTTTCTAATTTTGTCAATAATGTACCTATCTATAAAAATACTATTTGTATAAAAAAGCACTAATATAATACTAAAAGTAAAATGTTTGTGTTACCTCCATCTCTGGCACATTGCCATGTGTCTTGCCGACTGGCATCCAGGTGCCAGTTTCTGGGTCGAACTTCTCCACGAGGTACGCCTCGATAGGCTCGCCGCCATCGTCCTTGGGACGCTTCCATTGGAGCTTGCAGCCATCCTTGTGGATGTCTGATACTTCCAACGGGCCTTCTGGTTTCTCGGGTTTAGCTGGAAAATTATAAAACAATAATGAAATAATTGTATATAATAATTATTGTAATACATTTATTCAATAAAACCTATTAAAAAAAAGAACCAGATACTCTATTTACAAGAAATTCCTATAAATAGAATATCTGATTGAGATCAGATTCCTGAGGAAACGTACCCAAAAGGCTAGCCACATTACCGCGTTAGATAGCAAGGCTAATGCGTTGCCCCTGGTAGAGGCCATAATTATTGTTAATTGTCTATTTATAACGTATTTATATAGATAGATACTTACACGTAACAATTATCTCAAGTTCGGCGACGTCCTGTCCATACTTGTTGACGGCTTGTATCTTGTATGTGCCCGAGTCCTTGCGGCGCGGGCTGGCGTGCTGGTACTTGCTCAAGTATGGCACGTCCACCACTGGAATAAAACCAATCATCATAATATCATCCCATAAACGTCCCACAGCTACGATACCACGATGGCCAGACGGGTTGGTATAGGGTTTAGTAAATTGTTTAATTTTCCTTTTCTTGCAGTGCTCTTGTCTGTATAAGGTTACTCCCTTAGTCACCGTTTACGACACCCACGGGTTGAGATGGGGTAGTTATCAGATTTAGAATACATCAAGCATAAGTAACGAAACAAAAATTAAAGATTTTTTTTTACTTAAATAAAAATTAAATTAACAAATTTAGGACAGTCTGTCGAATTTCATAGAAAAAAAAAATTGTCTGTAACGGCACGCGTCTGATACGTTCAATGGTATGTAGATATAAACACAGCTTAATACGGAATGAGATGATATCTGAGTCAATTTTCATCAATGTGAAACTTGAATTATTTTATTAATACAATCATGCTTGTATTTTACGAAAAACTAGATTATAACTTACATTTAAGTCCATTACCGCTGTTAACAGACTTTCCGTTGAGCGACCAAGTAACTTCAGGAGCTGGTTCACCGGACACCTTGACGTCCAGGGAGATAGGCTCGCCTTCGCGCACCTTGATGGTACGTAGGTTACGGCGATCGATCTTAGGTGCCACTGGAAATAAAATAGTATTATAAATTTAGTCAATGTACAAGTTTACGTTTGTATACGTACACGGATCGTGACGTTTACGTACACGTATACGTATGTACAAGTATCAGATCGTTTGCAAATAAACATTACACGCTGCGACAGTTCAAGCAAGTATTGTGAGCGCGATATTAGGTAATTTTAAGTCGTATTTCTGATGATATACAGATATATGATGATTTTTTTTTGTTTTTTTTTTTTTTTTTTTAAACAAAAATACAACGCCCGCACTAGGGAACAAGCCCTGTATCGCGGGGAGCTTTACAAACATGAAACTAACGGACACAAAGTACACCCAGACTAGAAACAAATATCTATGAATCACACAAATATTTGTCTCGTGTGGGAATCGAACCCACGTCACCCAGCACAGCGATGTAGTGGCGAGGCGACCACCTTAACCACTGCGCCACGGTGACACGATGATGATGATACAGTGACACCATGCACAATTATTAGTTGTCTTACAAACTTTGTCTAGGTCTAGTAATCAGAGAATACATCTAGCAAAAAAAAAAAACAAAAAAAATCGTTTTTCTTTACAGTGACCGTGTTTCTATAGCGATCCTTAGTACAATTTGTTTATTATGGCGTAAAAAAAGTTTGTAAGCCGACTAATAATGCACGGCTTAGAGAAACTAAAAGATCGTCGGCTTTAGTTATGGTGTACTTACGTCTCCTAGGCTTGCAGACAACAGATTTGCTGGCGTCCGAAGGTTCGCCAGGTCCAGCTTCGTTAACAGCCTTTACACGGAACTCGTACTCCGTACCCTCGTCGAGGTTAGGTACTGTTGCCTTCTCGTTATCATTAGGACCGACCTAAAGAACACGTTAGAAAAATAAGAGCCTTTTATTTCTATCATAAGCTATGGTGTATTTAAAAAAGTTATAAAAAAAAATAGTTATATAGTAGGATAGCATCTCTGCAATTTCTTTTTTTTTTTTGGAATGGGCAATGCCTTACATCATGTTACTTTAGTAAAAATATTAAGTGATCTCTTACGCTTCTAAAAATAAAAATAGCTCTTTATCGATACGTGCCTTAAAACAATTTTTATATTTGTTTTTTTTTGCATAATATATATTGTTTGAATGGTTCACTTTTGAACACCACAGTCATTAACAGACAAATAAAAATTGCTCTTATTAGTTTTACAATAGAGCGCATCTTCATTTATCAGTTTTTGAAGCTAAAATATTAATGTACATGTTTAAATTACCTCAGCAGCCTTAGTCCACTTAGGTGATCCGACTTCTCTCTTCTCAATGATGTATCCAGTAATAGGAGCTCCACCATCCTTTATAGGCTTCTCCCACTTGAGGTCCACGTGGTCCTTGTCCCAGTCCACCACATCGGGAGTGCCAGGTTTGCCAGGCTCGTCTGAAGAAAATAAACACACTTAATAAGAAAAGGCGGCGCACAGAACACGATAGCATAGGCATTTATCTAACAGTAGACTGTTTATGTCAGGGATGTGTTCAAATATATTAAAGTGACAGGTGTGCAGGATGCATCTAGATAGGTGGGTCCAGATCGTAACGCATTGGCTACCGGAAGATGGATCTCGTCGGAGAGGTAGACCCGAAAGCGCTGGGGAGACGATCTGGACTCATTTACCAAGGACTGGAGGAACAAAATATCAAATAGAAAAGTATAGGAGAGCTTGAAGGAGTCATTTGAAAAGCAGTGAAACAACACAGGTTGAGACAAAACTATTTTCTAAAGATAAAAACATTCGATAACTCACCGAACGGATTCTTCGCAATAATCGAATGGTCGGCTTCTAACGGCTCTGAAACACCCTCATTGTTAACAGCAGACACCCTGAACTTGTATTCGTGACCAGGCACAAGGTTTTCCACCTCAGCCTTCGGGTCCTTGGTCTTCAGGCACGGCATCCAGCGACCTGTCTCAGTATCCAGCTTCTCTACTAAGTAGTGGTCAAGTGGAGCGCCACCGTCGTCTAGTGGCGGGTTCCATTTCAGTGTACAGCCTTCTTTGTGTACGTCTGAGATCTGTGAGAGAATAATTGAAATTGAACTCTATGTAGACCGATAGAATATTCTTTATTGCGCTTGGTGTACTGCACTTATCTGTGTGAACATGTGTACATAATTGTGTGTACGTGTAAATACATGTTGCATAAACACACGTGAACGAATACATACGTCTACGTATACATACGTCTACGTATACATACGTCTACGTATACATACGTCTACGTATACATACGTCTACGTATACATACGTCTACGTATACATACGTCTACGTATACATACGTGCACGTATAGATCCGTATACCTATATTTACGTGTACGTGCAAGTGTACGTATACGTGTACGTACCTTGAGCGGTCCCTCAGGCTTGGCAGGCACGTCGAGCACGTTGACCTGTAGCGTGGCCTCGTCGCGGCCGCTGCTGTTCTCCGCCTTCAGCACGTAGGTGCCGCTGTGCTTGCGGGTAGCGACTACTACCGACAACTTCGTGCGGTAGTCCTCCACGTCCACTGACAAGTCGTCACGTGTGGATAGACGCTCTTTGTTGTGGAACCTGTGTAAGATATTGGTCAGTAAACAACACACAATTAACAGCCACAAAGTACACCCCGACTCGAAACAAATATCTACGAATCACATAAATATTTTTCGTGGGAATCGAACCCACTTCACTCGGCACGCAGATTTTAGTGGCTAGTGGTCTAGTGCGCGAAGTTTTAAAGAAAAAAACCAACGCATCCGACAATCCGTGCATGATTTTCAGTCGCGTCCGTCAGCCGCATTCGATAAATTTGTACCCGGCTTTAGTAGGTAGAGATATATAATAATATAATATTCTACCACATTCACACAGCGTCATCTAGTCCCAAAGTAAGCAATTATATTTGCTTGTGTTATGGGTACTAAACAACTGATATTATACTACTTAAATACATTTTTTTTTTGTAATTATATATTATAGATAAATTACACCTAGACACAGAGCAAACCTTTATGCTCTTCACACAAAGATTTGTCCTGGGTGGGGATCGAACCCACGACCTCCGGCTTAGCAGTCACTAACCACTAGACCAACAGGCCAGTCAATCGATAAAATGTATACTAACCAGGTCTTGGTCGGCGGCGGTTCACCGCTGACCTTGACGTCGAGGCGGATGTGCTGTCCGGCCTTCAGGGTAATGTCGCGCATATTCGTGCGGTCGATCTTTGGTGCAGCTGTTAACAAACATACAATATTAATCATACATTTAGATTACAAAGGAAACTATTTTTTTACAATACAAATGGTGATTCAATTTCCTTAATTTGAAATTAGTATTTATTAAATTAAAATTCATTTATTTCAGACATTAGGTACATCCAAATACAAAATTTTTAATAACAGATATATTTTTTTCCTTGTATTTTTTTTTCTTTATTTTTACGAGTAGGTACGGTAGGTAGTCTGCCGTTTTCGACACCGTTGTCAAAAAGGCTCTAGCTGAAAATCAGCACATGGCACTTTAATGCCATATATTTTAAGCTGAACTGGAGCCTATTTTGGTGACTTTAATATTAATGTTAATCTGTGTTCTGTTTGTGAATTGTGTTTTTTGGTCACCAAATGAAATATTTTCTTTCTTCTTTCTTTCTGACTTTGATATTCCTTTCACAATCAATGAAATAGGATGTATTGAGATATCATATTTAAATAATATTTTTTTTTATCCTATAATTAATAATGCTTTTGAGTTCTAGAGATTACAAGGAACAAAACAATATGCGTTTCATTACTCTAAGCAAACATACTGTGATGAACCTCTTCTTCATAAAAAAATAAATTGTACCTCAAATAAATAATAAAATTAAATAAATTGTGGCTCTTGTATACTTAAAAATTGATTATTTTATTCTCGTTTTTCTTTCAATCTACGCACGTTCTAAGTTAAAATCTCCCCTGACTACCCCTTCGGAGAAAACAGCGTGACGTAAAATTATGTTATTTTGAAGGTGTATAACATGTACTTACCAAACCTATCCTTAGCCAATAAGTTCTCTGATGGCGTGGAAGGCTTGCCGGGTCCAGCCTTGTTGACTGCTTTAACCCTGAACTGATAAGTCTTGCCTTCGATGAGGTCCGGTACTTTGGCTTCGGTCTTGTTTCCAGGGACCTCGGCGGCCTTCACCCACTTGCCGGTGTCCCTGTCCTTCTTCTCAACGATGTAGGCAGTAATGGGGGCGCCACCGTCGTTTTTGGGCGCCTCCCATTTGAGGTCCACGTGGTCCTTGCTCCAGTCTTTGAATTCGGGCTTGCCAGGGGCATCAGGTTCGCCTAAAAATAACATGAGTAATGTTTAAAAAATATATTGATATGTTTCTCTTAAAGACCCTATTCTTGTACAATTTGTTGATATTTTTATTAGTTTAAAATCGGAAACATGACTAAATTTAATTTGAAAAAAGTAATTTCAAGATTAAAAATGTTTGCGTTGCATAAAAAACATCCTCTATAAGTATCAAATGAATTTGCAGATATATAATAATACTGGAACGACTTTTATCTCATTTATAACTTAATTCTAAGAGATAATAGCCAATCAATTGCTTACTTCAGCAACCAGAAGTATCATAGAAGTCACAAATTCCATCCAATTTATGAAACCCACTCACCATAAGGATTTTTAGCCGTAGTAGCAGTATCGGTGACCAACGGCTCACTCTCACCCTCAGGGTTTACAGCCTTAACCCTGAACAGATAGTCCTTGCCCTCATTCAACCCTGTGACATCAGCCTCAGGAGTCTTAGTGGTACAGACAGGCACCCATCTGCCAGACTCTGTGTCCATACGTTCTACAACGTAGTTCTCGATAGGCTCGCCGCCGTCGTCTTCCGGTGGTTCCCATTTGAGCTTGCAGCCGTCAGCTTTCACGTCTGATACCTGAAAGAATTTAAATATGTTGTTATTATCATTAAACTGAATGTTTTACGAGCACTTTTATTCTGTTCTTAATTCTGCTGAGGACAATAACATGAACAAACTCTGCACCTATGATAAAAAATTAAAAACAGAACTTTTATGACAAAAAGAGCAAAAAGATAAAAAACCAGCCGTATTTTAAAATTTTCATCGCAGTCGGGGACTTCAGTGGATTACTTCCTTGTCTAATAAGATATTATTCATTTTTATTTTTGAACCTTTCATCTTTTATTTTCTACTATAGCCTTAGCATACTCGAATGCATATCTACTAGAATGCAAGGACTGTAATGATACTTCATAAACTTAAATTGTGTCAGGAGTTTAGAAGTTATAGTGGAATAAAGAAACACACAAATAAATATGTACCAATACCAAACATAAAACCTGAAAACATAACATCTTTTTTGGGCAGTTGTGTACAAATTGTAACGTTTAACAGTATTTATGACACGTAGAGCTCCATACACACTGTGACATTATACTACAAGGAAGAAACTAACCTTCAGTGGTCCTTTAGGCTTGGACGGCTTGCTAACAACCTCGACTTCAATCTCGACGGTGTCAGTGCCGGAGTCGTTCTTAGCTGTCACCACGTACTTGCCAGCGTCGGCCCTGGTCATCTTCTCCCTCAAGAAGGAGGTGTGGTAATCTTTGTTCTCAATCTTCAGTCTCTCCTGGGCCTGAAAATTGGATAAAAAAAGGTATGATTATTGATTGGATAGTCCATTTATCGAGGAAGGTTATAGGCTATATAACATCACGCTATGCTCAATAGGAGTGGAACAGTGACCAAAGAAAGAACAAAGGAAGCGAAGCCCCACGCGAAGTAAATAGTTGTTACGATTGCTGTCATGAAACGTCATGAAACTACCATCAGAAATCTATATTTCTGACTATGGTATATATTTGGAAGCAAACATGGGTAAAAGACCCGGCGAACTTCGTACCACCACATTTTATTATTCGCGATAATGTTCCATTTTCAAATGTTTATATGGAAATTTTAAAACCAAAAATTTTAAATTTTACACAACACTTTTTGTATAATTTCTTACATACATACCTATGCCTTGCCTAGGCAATAGCAAATACAACAAGAGAATTACAAAAGAATTAGCCAAATCGGTCGAGCCGTTCTCACGTGTCATACTTTTCGGCGATCCATTTTTATTTATCTATATAAATAAAAATTCACTAGGAGAACAAACATCACTCGCTTGTTTGTGAATTTCATGAATACCCAATTCAGTAAACTTCTTCGGCAACCCTTTAAACTAGTTTGTCTTCTGAAACAACTATTACCTTGAGTACTTCACCCTTGAAGGTCCAGGTGATGACCGGTTCCGGTTCACCTTTGACATCGGCCTCCATCTTGAGTGGAGATCCAACCTTGATCTTCTTCTTTTGTAAATTCTTGCGGTCGATCTTTGGCGCCACTGCAGAGACGATTTAGGTTAGAAAATTTATAAAAATAAACGAATGCCTGCGCAAAAAACTAGGTCTATATCTCGAACTGTACAAACAATGACAAAGAAGTAAATATTTTAATTAAATAAATATCACATTTCGACTCCTCCTACGTAAACTCGTAAGTTCATATTTAATCATTATCGAATATGAACTTAAACGCTAACTAGTGTAAGTTTATATCAGAACGAGATGGATTTTCAGGCGTTTACTGTATTTGTTATTATAATATCTATACTAATATTATAAAGCTAAAGAGTTTGTTTGTTTGAACGTTAGGATCTCAGGAACTAGTGATCCGATTTGAAAAAATATTTTAGTGTCAGATAACCCATTTATCGAGGAAGATTATAGGCTATATAACATCACGCTACGGCCAATAGGTGCTGATCAGTGGCCAAACAAAAGCGACGGGAGCGAAGCACGACTTCTAGTGATTTAAGATAAGCTTACGATAATTTACTTAGTAGGGGTCGATGTGCGAGTTTGAACCTGTAACCACTATAATTATCAAAAAGACAGTCTTTCTCTATCCTTTGTAGCAATTAACTGTTATGGTTGACTTTTTATTATCATCCACTGCTAGACATAGACCAGAAAGGCCTATATCCATGTTTATGATGATTAGCTTTAAAAAATCCAGTACTTACAGAATCTAGGCTTGGTAATGACACTCTTGCTGGCATCCGAAGGTTCTCCAGGGCCAGCCTTGTTGACGGCCAGCACACGGAACTCGTACTCGTGACCTTCCTCGACGTCAGTCACGCGGCCCGTCGGACGGTCGCCTGTAGTCTTGAGGCAATCTTGCCATGACCTGGTACAGAAGGGGTGTCGAATTAATTTTGACTTCGAAATGATCTACTATCTTCTGTCTATCTACTTATACAACACCACTTGTTGATAATTGTCTGATAGCTTATCCGAAAAATAAATCACAGATTTTTAAATTTAATATAACATAACATAGCATCACGCCTTTTTCCCCAAAGGGGTAGGCAGAAGTGTTTCACACCCACATTTCGCCAGCTATGTTTGGTCCCATGAAATAGGGGGCGAGCCTATTGTCATCAACCGGGAACATTTGTTAACCCTTTTCGAATCGAACCCAGGACCTCTTGCACAGCAGTCGTATACACTTGCCGCTGCGCCACCGAGGCAGTTTAAACTTATTATTTAAGTTTTATACAGTTTATCAGACACTCAACAGTAAATGGTCTAATAGAGCGTTAAACGTGTTTTTTCTATAAACATTTTGTGAGTATAAATAAAAAATAAATACGTGAGACATACCTGCCACCCTTCTCTCTCTTCTGTACGATGTATCCAGTGATGGGAGCTCCCCCATCGTCCTTGGGCGGAGCCCATTCCAGTTCCACAAAGTCCTTGTCCCAGTTGCGTGGCTCCGGACGGCCGGGCTTGCCGGGCTCGTCTGCAACACACGATATAATGTAATAGAGGCGCTTATAGCATAGCATTGTTACTATAATTGAGGTTAAGCAACATTTGGCAAGGTCAGTCAATAGATGGGTGACCGTTTGTGGCAATTTCATTCTCAAGCGTGCTTTGGAAGGTACGTAAAGTCGTGAATCTCTATAATATAAAATAATATAAATAACGTATACTCACCGAATGGATTCTTAGCGATGATGGGCTTCTCAGTTTCGAGTTCTTCAGACTCGCCCTCCTTGTTGACAGCCTTGACCCTAAACTTGTAGGGCTTGCCCTCCGACAGGCCCGTCACGTTCGCCTTGCAGTCCTTAGAGGTACCGCATGGCAGCCATTGTCCTGGGAAACGAAGAGTTCATGTTAATTTTATTTTGTAGTAGTATATAACTATGTACGATAGGTAGGTAAGTATTTAAATTTGCCAAATTATCTTTTAATTTTTTATAATACGATGTATTGTCATAAATTAGCAATACTTACTAAAAAGGTTCTAAGTTTGATGAGACATTCCGAGAAATGTCCAAAAAAAAAACTTGTTTACAATAGGATTTCTTCAAAAAATAAATAATCTTTTCCGCATTTAGCTGCTTGACTTCTGTACTCTAATAGCCGTTTTCAATAATATATCAATCAATGGATTTGGCTACTAAAGTTAGAATTTTGACATATTTTGTATAGAGCTTATGTATTGAAAACGGCATTAAACTGATTCTATCGATAGATAAAGAACGTACCAGTTAAAGGATCCAGTTTCTCAATCTCATAGTACTCGATGGGTGAGCCGCCGTCATCATCAGGCTTCTTCCAGGCGAGCGTGCAGCCATTCTTGGTCACGTCAGACACGTCCAGGGGACCGTTGGGCTTCGATGGCTTGCCTGTACAAAGGATGATTTTGTTAGTCTTCGTCCCAATTTAGTTTAAATGGATATCATATTAGTTGACCAATTTATCAAAAAAAATAAACTAGTTT
Source organism: Laspeyria flexula (assembly GCA_905147015.1). Taxonomy (NCBI): domain Eukaryota; kingdom Metazoa; phylum Arthropoda; class Insecta; order Lepidoptera; family Erebidae; genus Laspeyria; species Laspeyria flexula. Next base: position 4,056,810 of record LR989974.1, read on the forward strand.
GAGAATAAAAATCATGAAAGAGGCACGATCCTGCTAACACACTCGTAATACAATAGTAAGCCGATGGTCTTATTCGACAGCTGTGATTGGCTTACTAAGTCAATCGCGCCATATTGGCGGCCTACGATTGGTCGGATAATGTAATGTCGACAATAAAATTGCTTTGCCTTAGAGTAAAATATGTCGTTTCATCATTTCAACCCATATATCCCACTGCTGGGTCTCCTCCAAAGAATGTGGAGGGAATTTAGCCTACTATACCACGCTGGCCAGATGGGTTGGTTGGTATAGGGTTTGTTTTGAATTTTCCTTAGTCGCCTTTTACGACACCCACGGGTTCTAATGGGGTATTATGTATTCTTTATCTGTCACTATCTATGTGTATGTCGAACTAGTATACCGGGGAATCGAACGGCAGAAGTTCGGGCAAGACACAATATAAAAATGATTAAAATATAACTCACCAAGAATAGTAATCTCCACTTCAGCCTCATCTTCACCCACCTCATTCTTGGCTTTGATCACATACTTGCCAGATTGGGCTCTCTTACTCTTGGTCATTAGGAACTTGGTGTTATAGTCCACGTTGATGATCTCTAAGTTCTCCCTGTTCTGCAACTCCTCGCCCTTGAAGAACCATGAGACCTTCGCGGGAGGTTCGCCGAAGACTTTCACGTCTAGGGATACTGGCAGACCAGCCTTGACAGTAATAGGGTTCAGGTTTGTGCGGTCGATTCTTGGTTTCACTATTGAAAAAAAACATTGAATTATTATTATTTACGTCAATTATTTAGCGTTGCGTAGTGTATTTTATCAGGCAATAAAAAAAAAAAACGAAAACATTAAATTACTTACAGAATCGAGGCTTAGCGGTATGCCAATTGGTGTTCTCCGAAGGTTCGGACTGTCCGGCCTTGTTCAAAGCGCGGACACGGAACTGGTACTGATTGCCTTCCTCCAGCTTCGGTACTGTACCCTGGCAAATGTTGCCTTGGATCTCTGCCGCCTGTGGAGAGGAGGTTGGGGTTAAAAGAGGAAAAAACTAGAATCTACCTAATCGGCAAATAAGTCAAGAAATTATTAAAGCAAGTTGCAGTATCATAATAATTTTAAGACTTCTGATAATTATTATAAGTATTATATTATAATTTTTTTTTTCTTTATCAGAAACCGAGGACGTCAAATTCAGTTTGCAAGATTTTGCCTAAACATCATAAAAAAGCTTGTGAAAATGTATTTACCTTAACAAACTCTCCCCTATCTCTATCCATGACTTCAATAACATATCCAGTGATGGGGGCACCATTGTCCCTAATGGGGGGCTCCCACTTGAGTTTGGCTGACTTCTCGTCCCAGTCCACGATGTCAGGCAGGCCAGGTGGTGCTGGCACATCATACGGGTTCTTGGCGAGGATACCGTGGTCTGTGTCCAAGGGTTCTGACTCTCCTTCTTCATTCAAGGCCTTTACGCGGAACTGGTATGTGTGGCCGGCTTCAAGACCTGATAAAATTAATATTATTGTGATCAGTCAAGTGAAATAAAATAGCATCACGTCTAGTATATATATTATATCTAGGAAAGGGTAGGCAGAAGGAACAGCCCTAATAGTGAAATTCATATAAAACACTTGTCAAGATCCTTCCTTCAATTTTAGAAAAAAAATACTAGATTTGAAGTAAAAATTCGAGTTCATAGAAGAGAGGCTCAAAACTCGAATTACTATTATAAAAAAAACAATCAGAATCTCTTCTTAAAGGGTCTCACAGATTAACAGTTCGCAGAACAATATCAGTCTGTCAAACATCAGTTAATTTGTGGGACCTTACCACTAGACCAACAGTCAAATGGACTACACCTCTGCTTATCCCAATTTAAACACGCGTAATAATAATCTTACCATTAACAGTAGCCTCCAGCTTATCCGGCTCCACAGTTCCAGCAGGCACCCACTTTCCAGTGAGAGTGTCCATCTTCTCAACCACGTAGGCGCTGAGCGGCAGACCTCCCGTGTGCTTGGGCTTGTTCCATTTGAGCTTCACGTGGTCTGCGTGGATGTCTGATACTTCCAATGGACCTTCAGGCTTGCCGGGTTTGTCTGGGGATTAAGGAGTTTTATTACATATTATTGTTAGATGTTTTTAAACTTTATTTTAAACGGATATCAAATATATTAAATCATGATATAACGGGTCTACGTCACGTATTATATTTAAGGAATATGAAAATACCTTATTTGCTTTGCTTGCCCGACGTTTCGGTCGAATTACACCGACCATGGCCATTCGACGAAAAATCGGGCTTCCAATCGAAAAACCTTGCCCGACGTTAAGCTCGAATTCGAAAAAAAATCGAATTCGACCGAAACGTCGGGCAAGCAAATAAGGTATTTTCATATTCCTTAAATATAATACGTGACGTAAACCCGTTATATAATAATTTAATATGTGTAAAAGTCGCGAAAGTTTAAAACGATATCAAATAGACAAACACTTGTACTTTAAATACCAGTTTTAAAATATAGCTCAGATTAAATAATAATAATTGAGAACCACGAAATGACACTAAATTGCAACGTTGCCATTCTGTTTGTAAATACGCTCTTAAAATATAGCTTCTAGTCAAATAACTTACCCAGTACAGTTATTTCGACGGTAGCCTCGTCGACTCCCGACTCGTTCTCTGCCTTGAGAGTGTATACTCCAGAGTTGCTCCAGGTGGAGTCGAAGATCTGCAACTTGGTATTGTAGTCTTCGTTCTCGATCTTGGTGCCGGGCCCTGTCTCCAGCACCTAGGGATGACCAAGTCTTTAGTTATTTAGTACATTGAATAATACTTATAGAACTTCTCAGCATATGAAGAGTTTAATAAGAACTGGTAGCATTGTGTTTACTGTTTGACTGTTTTCAGCGTTGTGGTATAAAATAGAAAGGAACAACGAGCCATACCTTCTTGACGAAGGTCCAAGTCTTAGTTGGTGGAGGTTCACCCTTGATGTCGACGTCTAACTTGATGGTAGCTCCGGCGCGGACGCGGATTGCTGTCATCTTGTCGCGGTTGATGTGCGGTTTCACTGTTTAAATATAGATAAGATTAATTTAGATAACGATACAAAGAATCACGCTTTATATACAAAGGGGTGTACAGAGACACCACAACCAGATTTCGCCAGCTGTGTCTGGTCTCATATAGGGTTTAGGAAAATTTATTAATACCTTTTTGGCTTTGTATGACGTTTGTATGGCGTCATGTATATGTTGACTGACTAGTATAATATTTATTGATTTTAAACGGAAATTCACGCAATTATGCTTTAGGTATTTACATACTTTATGTTGGTTGACGTTTCGACCAGCTTACAACGGCCTTGTAAATACCTTAATCATAATTGCGGGAATTCCCGTTTAAAATCAATAAATATTACCATGCAACGCGAAAGTTTAAAAGTAAATAACATAGTATAAGACTTACAGAATCTAGCCTTGGCAGTGTGCGGCTGCGTGGCGTCGCCCGGCTCGCCCGGACCCGCCTTGTTCACGGCGCGGACCCTGAACTGGTATACGTTGCCTTCCTTCAGCTCTGGCACGCGTGCCTTGCATTCTGGCGTCTAGTAATAGAGATATGATGTCGATATAGAAATAGATAATTTTCTTAGAATAAACACAAAAAAAAATATTTAATAGCTGATCCGGCGAACGTCGTACCGCTATATTTTATTATTCGTGATAATGTTCCATTTTCAAATATTTATACGGAAATTTTAAAACACAAAATTTTAAATTTTACACTCAATTTTTTGTATAATTTCTTACATAGATGCCTTGCCTCGACAATAGCAAATACAACAAAAAATGTATTAGCCAAATCAGTCGAGCCGTTCTCACGTGAATCCATCACATACTTTTTCATTCCATCCATCCATTTTTATTTATTCATCTCATCGTTAGCAAAAATGTTAATGCTACAATTTTATAACTCCTTACCGTAGTGACAAGCGCTTCGGTCCATTGTCCGAACTTCTCCTTCTTCTCAATAACATAGCCAGTGATGGGAGCTCCGCCGTTGTTCTTGGGAGCCTCCCACTTGAGGTCCACGCGGTCCACATCCCAATCCTCAATGGTAGGCACTGAAGGCTTGCCGGGGATATCTGCACAATAATAAACTTAGTTTTAATATGTATGTCAAAACAAATAGATGAGGCGAATGCGAAAGGAAACGTTGGAAGGGAAAGACGAAGAACGTCTCGTGACCAAATAAGACGTTCTAAAGAAGGGACAGATCAGGAGTAGTATATAATTGCTTAATTTGGGACTAGATGGCACTGTGTGAATATGGTAAAATATTAAATACATTAGTCATAGTGGTGGAAGCGACGGAGCACCACCTACCATCACATGAACCGGCTTGCAGGTTTGCCCCCCCCCCCCCCCCATTATAAAAACAAATACGCCATAACTCACCATAAGGATTCTTCGCAATAATGGAGTGGTCAGTCTTGAGTGGCTCAGACTCTCCCTCCTCGTTGACTGCCTTGACCCTAAACTCGTACTCCTCGCCTTCCTGCAGACCCTTGATGTCCATCTCTGTGTCATCGGTCTTGCCAACCGGCACCCAGCGGCCGGTCGCCTTGTTCAGTTTCTCAACTACGTAACCGGTTACTGGTTTACCTAAAAATAATGATTGATATTGATGTAAATAGGTTATAAGTGGTTGGTGACCCTGACTGCTAAGCCGGAGGTGGTGGGTACGATTTCCACCCAGGACAAATCTTTTTGTGATGAGCATGATTGTTTTTTCTGTGTCTGGGGGTAATTTATCCATAATATGTATGTATTTACAAAAAAATAAACAATCTAACTCCACGACATGACATTCTTATTATTAATAGAAGAATTGGGCTAGAAGCCGTTAGCAGCCTCCTTGCTAAATCGACCAGAATTGATCTATTATAGCGCCCTCTGATGTTTATAGTTCTCTGCTTAATTTACTTAGTCCTATAGAGGCTAGGAACTTCCAGATTGTCTGAGCAGGGAGAGACTGTATCTCATCTGGTTGCACTTGGTGCTGTCCTAAATAGTTGCTTCATGACATACAAAAAACATACCTATGCACATATAATTAGATGCGACTATCCCATAACACCAAATAAACTTACCACCATCATCTTCAGGCTTCTTCCAAGCTAGCTTGCATCCATTCTTGGTAACATCAGCGACCTTGAGTGGTCCACCAGGCTTGCCGGGTGCCGATAGTACAGTGATCTCAACATCAGCCTCGTCTTTACCATGTTCGTTGGTAGCCACGATACGGTACGTGCCTGTCATGGCACGGATTGAATCCTTGATGTCTAGTTTTGTGTTGTAGTCTACATTGACCACGCCGGTTGTGACCTGGTGTGAATAGAATAGGAATTTATTAGCATTGGGATATTTTTAAATGCATTATTTAAGGGTGAAGTCAAAGAAACTGATATCTTTGTCAGGAGAGATCATCATCATCTCAACCCATAAACGTCCCACTGCTAGGCACGGGTTTCCTCCAGAGAATTTGGAGGGAATTCAGCCACTATCAACGCTGGCTAAACGAGTTGGTATAGGGTTTTGAATTTGAATATAAAAAAAATACGAATTTGCCTTTTCTCGCAGTGCCTCTTGTCTGCATAAGGTTACACCGTAGTCGGTTTTTACGACAACCACGGGTTGAGATGGAACAATTGTTGTAAATATCGGTATATGCACTTCTGCCTACCCCTCCAAGTTAAAAGACGTGTAACATTACAAACCTCCTTCTCCTCATTCTTCCACTTCTGGAACCACTGCACCTTGGGTGCGGGCTCTCCCTTCACGTTGACGTCGAAGAAGATAGGCTTGCCAGCGCGGACGGCCAGCGCCTTGAGGTTTGTACGGTCGATACGTGGCTTCACTGTAATATAAGTTTAGATTTTAGGTGTCTTAACTAGCTTCTGCCCCTAGCTCCACTTATCCTATCTTCGTATGGAAGATTCCATACGATTCATTCATTTCCATTCCATTGGCTGGTATACAATGCCTTTGGCATTAAGCCCTTCTTTGTACTTTATTGTGCATAAAGTTTAAATAAATAAATAAAATTTCTTTGATGCAAATTATTACAATACATCGTTCAAATGTGAAAAAAGGACAAAGGAACAGATTCTCTGATTAATTATATTAGCACATTTCTGTACTTTACAGACTAAGCATTAAGCCAGATTTAAATTGACAACTTTGACACAAAAATAATGACTTATGACAATTTAAACCTCGTTGAATACTTAGTCCATATTTTGTAATAAGAGGGTTTGTGATTAAAAAGATAGAAATTTCAATAAGTATTAATAATGTCACAGTTGCAGAATTTTGGTCACAGTCAGTCTAATAGTGACTTTTTTTTTATACACACGACGGTGGCACACAGACGTACGGTCCGCCTGATGGTAAGCGGTTACCGTAGCCTATGGGCGCCTGCAACACCAGGGGCATCACGAGCGCGTTGCCGACCCTTAAGAAACCTATTCACTCCTTTTTTGAAGAACCCCATACTTGTTTGTGCAAGGCAAAATTTACTAATTTAATATTGTTGTCAGGTACGTCTCCATTAAGATTATCTTGTTAGATAGGTACTGTTTTTGTTAACCTCAGAAATCGACCGTTAGCGACGACTGGAGGACCGACTTTAAGGAGTATACTTTTTTTTTCATTTATATAACATTATAATGGCTTAGATACATATATTGAGGTCGAAATAGCATTCGGAAAACCACTGAGGTTTATTATGATGCTATACATAATAAGAATTCTTCATTAAAACGAACATAGGAAAAATACGTGCAACAAACATTGGGTATAACTATCTATAATCTACAGTAAAAAAAAAAACAATAAAAGTTTTCTGTTTCTGGGTGTAATTTATCTATAATATGTATGTATTTACAAAAAAAAAATATATATCAGTTGTTTAGGACTCGTACCCATAACACAAGTAAATATAATTGCTTACTTTGGGACTAGATGGCGCTGTGTGAATGTGGTAGAATATTATATTAAGATATCTAGATATAAGATAAGACATAATAATATTTATAAAAGAAAACTTACAAGCCTTGTGTCTGATCGTAGTCATCTTGGATGGATCAGACGGGTCTGAAGGTCCAGCCTTGTTGACGGCGATCACACGGAACTCGTACTCACTACCCTCAGGTAGACCGTCCACTTTGCCCGAGTTCTGGGTACCAGGTACCTGGAGAGAGAAGTTACTTTGTTCAGAATCAGTTACAGAATCGTTTTTCTTAAACGGATTTATTAACATAAATATAACATAGCATAGCATCACGCCTTTTCCCCGAAGGGGTAGGCAGAGTAGTATCATACCCACATTTCGCCAGCTATGTTTGATCCCATGAAGTAGGAGGCGAGCCTATTGTCATCAACCGGAAACATTTATTCACTACATTCCAGGAAAATTTCTATACTGGAATTTTATGATAGAAAAACCCAATACAATTTGCACCCAACCCGGGAATCGAACCCGAGACCTCTTACACAGCAGTCGTATACACTTCCCGCTGCGCCACCGAAGCATTTATTGTCGAGTGTTTTTCTAAAGTAATAGGTACTGTAAAAATGGCGGAATAAAGATTCAAAACTGGACTAGGTAACACATTCTTGAGGCACCAGGTTTCTTTTTCATTAATTCCAAGTCCAATTGAAATTCAACTCTAATACAATACATCGCGATATATTTTACCTCAGCAGCATTCTCCCAATCGCCGCCCTTAGGTCTCTTCTGTATGATGTACTTGAGCACTGGGGCCCCGCCGTCGTTCTTGGGCGGGTCCCACTTGATCTCAGCGCTCTGGTTGTCGTGGTCAGCCACCGTCACGTTACCGGGCTTGTCGGATACATCTGGGAACAAGGTATTTTAAGTAGAGTTGTGGTCTCGTTAAAATAAAATAAAAAGATATATAAAAATGTACAGAACTGTTTTAATTTTAAATATATTTATATAAAAAAAATAGGATGTGACATTCATGAGCTATAATTAAAAAAAAACTGATAATTGAATTGAAATTTTAATTAAAAATATTTTCTTTTTCCTCCTTTTTTTATATTTAAATAGAAGTTCAATTGGAAAGATTTTGGATTTCAGATATTAACTAGTTTAAGACTGACTTCGTTTTATATACTTTTACTTCTAGTACTTTTTCACATAAATAACTACGTTAAGAATTATTTACTAATCAGTTAACCAATGATAATCCTAACACAGTCTTAAAAATACAAGACTTAAGTGCAAAAATCTTTAATAGACCAGAAATTTCTAATTATCCATTCTGTAGAAAAGTCCTGTAAATATAACTGTCTATAAATATATACTAACCGAACGGATTCTTAGCTAAGATGGCCTTCTCAGCCTCCAGCGGTTCAGAATCACCCTCATCGTTGACAGCAGTCACCCTGAACTTGTACTGGTGACCAGGCTCCAGCCCAGTCACGTCCATCTCCAAGGGCTTCTTGTCGCCAGCAACTCTGTCAAATAAAATTCATTTTTTATTTGAATTATGAAACGGTAATTATAGATCTTAACAGTCAGCTTATGACCACGCCAGGTGTAATCTGGTCGAAAGCCTAATCTCGATGAAAGGTGTAAATAAAATCGTTTTCACAAATGCGTTTTTCTACGCACATATTTGATAATACGCATGCACGAGCAGCGTTCGTTTAAGCCAAGATTAATATTATGCGGTTTTATGGCAAATACGTGCTGTAACTGGTGTTTTTTTTTAATTGTGGTTATATATCTCTGTGTCTGGGTGTAATTTATCTATAACATATATGTATTTACAAAAAAAATAGTATTTAAGTAGTATATCAGTTGTTTAGTACCCATAACACAAGCAAATATAATTGCTTAATTTGGGACTAGATGGCGCTGTGTGAATGTGGTAGAATATTTATTAAATTATCTACTAAGAAGATTACTTCAAATTAACTTATTTGAAAACAACTTTCTGCCAAAAATGGTTGATTCAGCAATCATAAACAATAAGGTTAAAAATTGTAAAATGGCATTATATTACATGTATTATTAAAATTATGGAATACTTTTCTGAATTCAATGATATATTATATTATTATTAATAAAACTTAACATCAACGCCCACTAGTATTGAAAAGCATTGAATTCTTAGCCTCGAGACGAAGTGTGAACACGACAATGAATTCTAAAGCCTAGGGTGTATTGGAGAGGATGAAACATCAATGGGATGCACAAGAAAAATAAATAATTTAAGGTAAGCGAGCGATGTTAAGATCAAAGGGAGATCTTTGCCCAAAATATTACGTAGTCCAAAAAACAGTACAATATTTGGATACCAACCTGCCGACTCGGACCCACTTGCCGGTGGCAAGGTCCATCTTCTCCAGTTCGTATTCCTTGACAGGAGAACCACCATCGTCTTCTGGCTTCTCCCATCTCACCTTGCAACCCTCGGCGTGGATGTCTGATACCTCCAAAGGTCCTGGTGAACAAATAGACCAATTAGTTTTATCATCATTAGCTTATTGCATTCTACTGCTGGATTATTGAATGCTCTATTAAAAGTTCAACTTTAAAAAGCAAAGTTCAAAAAACAAGAGCTTTTTCGTTCAAATCGTATGTCTAGAGGGGGTCTTTTCAGCCAAGGCAAAATTGATAACACTTTTTTTGGCTTTGTATGACGTTCATAAATATCATGTATTTGATCCAAATGAAATAAAAATTTTGACTATTTGTCTTTCGTCGATTCATACCACGAATTGTTCGCCCCATGGTTTAAATCGGGATGGATCATATCATTTGTTCACTGGTACGTAACTACGACTGTATAAGTAACTGCTTACCACAGGACGTTCCGAATGGCTATCTGGCAAATATTGCTTAAGAGCGTTTATACCAACAGAGGTGACGTGAAAGTGCATTAAACATTTTGTTAAAATATAACTCCACTTAAATAATGAAAATTTCTACTCGGTTGGTATAAACGCTCTTAAGTTATTGTTAAGTTATAAAAAAGGTTAATAGAAAGCACTCACCCTTAGGCGCGCTAGGCTTGCTCAATACAGTAAGTTCAACGGTCTCCTCATCAAAACCGTTGCAGTTCTCAGCACGCAGCTTGTATTTGCCAGTGTCACGTCTCACCGCGTTCACGATAGTGAAGTCAGTGTGGTACTCCTTGTTATCGATCTTTATACGTTCCGTGTTCACCAACTTGATGTCTTCACGCCATGACCTAGAAGTGAGAAACAAACATGTAGTACGTCTCTATTGTAAGGGTCTTGTTCAAGTACTCAGCAGTACTAGAAAATTTGAATGATTTCGTTTAGAGTATGTTCTGCGACGGAGAGCCGTGCCGAATCTGAATATAATGTAAAACAAGTAATAGAAATAATACTCGACAGAAGGTGTTTACATCTCAAACGGTTCGCCAAATACAGTGCTAGCTTTACAGTATTAGAGGAATATTATCATAAAAGTGATAGTATCGATACTCATTAGCATCGATACTATTGTACAGATGAAGTATCGATAATCTCTATCCAAGTAATTGAGATAATACTCAATAGTGTCTAGTGACTAACGATAGTATTATAAAATTCCAATACTATCGATATTGTGACTTTTTTACGAGGTCCATTTTCGATAGTTAGGCAACACTACTAACCACTACCGACTACGGACCGACTTAAACCTATTGTATCTGACTGCAAAGAAATAAAACAGGGGCTGACTTAGAATTTCAACGCTATCAGACAGTGTGCAGCAGAACTATTTTATAGAAAGTACGGAATACCTACAGATTCTATTAATCTCTATTCTATTAAGCTCTAATTCAAGAGTTTCCAAGGGGGACAGCGCGTACGCAGTCCCCACTACCAAAAATTACGCATCCGAGTTATCCACATTAGGGATAATCGCAGGGGTCAACCCAACCGCAGTGCAATGGAGGGGTCTCACCCTGGGGGAACCGCCTAATTGATCACGGTTTCCCCTATGCCAGGTAAGTATGAATTCTCTACGTTCGGCCGGGGTAGTCATTCACTCGCGGAGAATCTTAACACCGACTTTTAATTTTGCCAGTAGCGCCATCTAGGCAGCATGGGGTCAATATAGTTATAACTGAAAGTTAGATATCTTCATTTAATACTTTAGTAGTAAAAATCATAATAAAATAGTGTTAAAAATATTGACCTCACAAATAAAACATAATTATATTTTAAAAATGTAAGCCATTTGAGGGTTAGTATTTTATTGAAATTATGTTTTGGGTTCTGTATTCTAATGATTTTATAAAATATGTATTTTTAATTTAATTAATAATATAATATACATCTACTTCATTTACAGTTTTATAAAATCTTGGTCCTAATATAATTGTTTTTTTGGAAAAACAAACATGTCTCAGTTGCGACCTCTAGTGTGCAATATCTGGTATTTATTACATGACTATATCAACGAGTCGAGGGCGCTGCGTGCTAACTAAATTAATGTTATGATTCACAAAGAGATGGCATTTTTAATTTAACCTATAATAATACATATTAGTCTCGAAATAACTTTTGTCTATTTTGTATTTTCAATGAATAAATCATTTTTTTAGTCTGACTATTTTGTGTTCTATGAGTATTTTTATGGGTTGAGGCCGAGCTAGCAAAGTCGCATTAAAACAAAATTTACTTTTTTATGAAATTCTTTGCAATATTAATATTTTTCTACTTTCTATTTGGGTAGACAAAAAATTCCAATAATACCTAATATATTTTGAAAAATATGACCTATTTCAGAAACATTACAAATAGCATACGATTACGAAACGGATTAAAACGATACCAAGGTCGGTATCGTTTTAATCCGTTTCGTAATCGTATGCTATTTTTAAAATTAAGTTTATTGTTCAAATTACAAAACAAAATAACATTCAGTTCTACAATATTTTGCAACTTGAGCATCTTGGCTTAAACTTTACACATACGTATCTCTCTTATAACTGCCTAAATAAAGTATCAATAATTTCAAAGGGGGACAGCGCGTACGCAGTCCCCACTACCAAAAATTACGCATCCGAGTTATCCACATTAGGGATAATCGCAAGGGTCAACCCAACCGCAGTGCAATGGAGGGGTCTCGCCCTGGGGGAACCGCCTAATTGATCACGGTTTCCCCTATGCCAGGTAAGTATGAATTCACTACGTTCGGCCGGGGTAGTCATTCACTCGCGGAGAATCTTAACACCGACTTTTAATTTTGCCAGTAACGCCATCTAGGCAGCTTAGGGTTAATAATCTGGGTCGGGACATTCATGATGTCTATTTAGACTACTTTTTTTACTTTTATTTCTTAAAATAGTTTAGTAATACTTTTTATTTCATAAAATAGTAATTGAATTATTGAACAGCATTAAAAAAAAAGAAGGTACATTAAAAAAACTGCTTGCTATTTTAGGGTTAATTATTTACTTTGATTGTAGCTCTTAATCTTAGATCTCTAGATCTTAATTTTACCAATATTTTTCAATAAAATCATATTCATAGTATAAAATTTAAATAGACTTATTATGTAAATTACATAAAAAATGTTTTTTAGATTTTTATCAGAAAAACAGATTATGTAGACAGGTAATATTAACATAATGATGAACATTAAATATTATTGTTTATTAATAATAAATCTGTGTAGTGACAGAACAATAGAGATGGACGGCAAGAGTACAAAATGCCACTACCCCATTTCAACCCGTGGGTGTGAAAAATGCAACTAAAGGAGTATTTTAAGCGCTGCACTGGAAATTCTAAATAAAACCCTATACCAACTCATCTGGCCCGCGTGGTATATAGTAGGCTAAATTCCCTTCATAATATTAGGAGGAGACCTGTGCCCAGCAGTGGGACATTTGTAGGTTGAAATGATGACATTAATCAAATATATTTTTAACGCAAATATTAAAAATTTTACACAAAAATATATTTTTATCTTTACAAAAAAATACAAACAGAAAACATTCACAACATAATTTCTTAGCAGGAGCTAGTACCTACTATTGCCCTTATCCAAATATAATAATAATATTACTGTGAAACTTATCTCCAAATGTTTCATTTGTTTTTTATGTATGAATTTATCACAAATTTCTTCACAGGCATCCTAGGTGACTAGGTGTTATCTAAATATAAAAAAAGTTAAGCATGGATACTTACCAAGTTGTTTCTGGTGGTGGTTCACCGAAGACATCAACCAACCATTTGTGTGTGCGTCCAGCCTTGATGATCACCGACTTGAATGTGCTGCGTTCAATGCGAGGTTTCACTGATGGATTAAAATTGGCAATTGTTTAGTTTCATAAATCTAAAATGTTTTTTAAGTCTTTGAGCAACATGGGGTCACCAGTGTCCTCTAAACAATAGATTGTTTATTGTGCGGGTGGAAGCTAATTAATAAGTAAAACTTACAGTTCCTGTGCTTGCAAAGATGGTTGTCAGTGGGCTGTGACGCCTCACCAACACCGGCCTTGTTATGAGCCTTCACTCTGAACTGATACACCATCTTCTCCTTAAGACCCTCCACCTTGTACTCTGTCTTTGTGTCTTGTGTTTTTGTGACCTGCAGAAAAATATCATTATAATTATGTGAACAAAGTAGCACATGATATGGAAGGAATTGTATCGACAACAGCATTGCTTTAAGAGCAATTTAGAACATAAAAACTTTTAGTCTTTGATATAATTAACTTATAAAATTATATACTATAACAGCCATTAGGAATAAAAATTGTTTGCACGAATTTAAAAGGTCCCTTTATATTTTCTTGGCAAATAAATGTTACTACTCAGTTGCTGAGTTTTTAAATGATAAGAAAAGTTAACACGAGTGATGATACCTAAATTTTTTTTTTACGTTTTCCTTAAATTATTATATTCTTTTTAAATTTATATTATAATATACCTGTAATTATTTAATTTTAAGTGTTAAATTTTGTATGCCACTAGAAAGGCAAAACATAGTTAAGGACTTATTTATGTAAGAATACCATCTGCTTATATGTACTTATGTTTACAAAATAAATGATTTGTATTTGTATAATAGTAGGTATTTGCATAACTGTTCTATGTATGATATAAAAACAAAATTACATAGTTTTCTTATTGAATGTACCTCTCATGGTGGGACTGGGCGCTGTGTAAACATTTTATGATATTGGATACCTATCATCAGTAACACATTGCCAACTACGACAATATCTACTACTACTACACACTATTGCAAAGCTTGACTGCCACTGTCTTATAAAAATGTATTTAAGGGCAGAGGAGCAAACTTACAATAGCCAGTTTAAAACTTAAGTCTACAGGACTCTATCCAGCAGTATGCTGTTATATGATGGTATAAGGTAACTGACCTCGATCCAGTCTGGAGAGAACTTGTCTTTCATCTCCACGACGTATCCGAGGATAGGTCTGCCTCCGTTGTCTGTTGGCGGCTCCCATTGCAGCGTCACCGACATGTTGTCGTAGTCGATGATTGTAGGCTTGCCTGGCGCCTTTGGTGGGTCTGGTAGCACAGAAAATCATCGTATAAAATAGATAATCTGAAGAGAGGTGATTTTTTTGCCGTAGAGGGAATACTTTGGCTTATGTAATGTAACTTTGTTTCTGGATAATAAGTGAATGAAAGAGAATTGATAAACTAGAACAAAAAGGTGAAAATGTAGGTATTTAAAAATAGCGGGCGAATTGAACCAAAATAATGACATTAGTCAATATGAAATTGTTAACTGTCAAAGTAAATTGTATCGATTGAATTGAATAGTATTTTATCGATACTTTGGTTCGGTAATTTTATTTGTTATCGATTATTTTAAAAGAACACATTATGATGAGTTGTTTAATAATAAATAAGTCTACAAGTCCATAAACCTTACCGTAAGGATTCTTGGCGACAATGAAGCCATCAGTCTCCAGCGGTTCTGATTCGCCTTCCTTGTTGACAGCACGAACTCTGAACTTGTATTTATGATTTGGTGTAAGACCCTTGACAGTAAATTCTGTCGGTTCTGGACCTGTTTCACCGCAAGGTACCCAGTTGCCGGTATCCTAAAATCGCAAACAATCAACATAATAAACGTACGTCACCACTTATGTCCCTTAAAAAAAAATAGTTATCAAGATTTTGTGCATGTTACATACCATATCCATCTTCTCTAGGGTATATCCAGTAATATCAGATCCTTGCCAGTCATCGGGTTTCTTCCATTTGACGGTAGCCTTCTCGGCACGGATATCGACAATTTCGATCGGGCCATTGGGACGGTTGGGTTTGTCTGAAAGTATCATGGTTTCAGGTTTAGTCATGTTTATCTGGCAAAATAGCAAGACTTGAATAAATGAAATTTTACCGCATTACTGACTATGTAAATAAATAATTATTTATATCGTACCTATAACGGTTAAAAATATGTTTTTGTAGATTGCCGAAATTATATATTATATAAGTAGGTCTTTTGCATGCTAGTCATAACTAAATCCAATAGATTAAAAGGCGAATTTAAATTATCAAGAACTTACCCAAGACGACCACATCGCCGATACTCTCGCAGGTGCCCGATGAGTTGGTCAGCACAAGTTTGTACTTTCCACTGTCAGGCCTTGTGGTCTTCCTAACTGTTAGCACGGTGTTCTTCTCGTACTTGTCAATGGTGATGCGATCACCATCGTCGTGGACCTCCTATTGTGGTAGCTCAATATGAGAGAAAGTTACAAAGAGATCGCGTCTGATTGTGAAATTGATGGTAATAATATGTAGTGCCAGTGAATCATTCAACGATTGAAAATAAAGTTTTATGATGTACTAATAATAAAGTGTGACTGTGTAAGTACCAAAGTAAAAATTATATTTTCAAAAAAAAAACATCTTGTTATATAGTCATTTGTAACTTTTGCTTTACAGCGTCATCTAACAAAAAATAGCAACACTATCAAACAAACAAGGCAATGTGTTCTACCAAATGTCCTGGTAAATACGCTATTCGACACCAGATGTCACTATTATCAAAAACAGCAATGTTACAAATAAATAACGCATCCGTGCTTGAAAATATAAAAGAATAGTACGTAAATTCAAATAAACACCAAAATTATTATTTAATTTAATTTTTAATGTCTAAGTATTTTGTAAATTTGGATTAAGTATAGAATTAAAAAAAAACGTGAATTAAGTTGAATCGGTAAATAAAAATATGGGATGATGTGTTAAATGTGGGCGAAAAAAATATGGGTGATTGTATCAGACGCAATCTTAAATATGTGGGAAGATACATTACTAATAAACAGTGCTTGTGCATTCGAATAGTGTTAGAATCTCAAGTTATTGTACCGATTGATACAAAACTTGAGGTTAGAATGTTATGTGTTGACAGGTGACGGCGCGACGTAACCGCCACTATCAGTGTTACCACAATAAAAAAGAGAAGTAAAGTGTGAAGAAAGAGATACAATAATATTTCATCCTTTTTGGTCTTTCGCGCCTGAATAAACGTGGCGATTTTTTCAAAAAAAGATAACCAATTAAAATTATGTAATTTTGAGTTAATACAGTAACATTCAGTTACAACATCGAAAGCGTGTCAAGCCAATTACAGTCTATACGATCTAAGTATAAAAATGTAATTGCTTTCCCTGTTTAGTGCTGTAATACTGAATCAAAGGAAAAAAGTGCTTAGCTCAAATATTCCAAATATGTTTTTCCATTCGATTCAGCATAGGCTTCTGCAAAACAATTCTAATATTTGATATACCTAGATACTGCGGTCCTTTTCAAACGTACTGTCTTCTTAGATTAAAAAAATAGGACGGCAAATAGATTTATATAATAATTGTTTTGAAGTAGCCATTAAAATTTGTTTTATTGTATTTGTAGTTTGTGTTAGCACATATTTGTTGTATAAAATAGTGGAAATATAAGTGTACATGTTTAGAACATATAAATGCATTACAACATTTAGATACAACCATCTGACCTTTTCAGTGTACGGCTTGCCGCGTTTCTTTGCGAGAAAAAATAAAAATGCCGATTAAAATCTGAAATTCGTTGCTAAATTTGGATGATTTGATGAACTTATAGATGTATTCTTCTCAAGATAAAATCACAAACAGCTTTTCGTTTCATAAAAGTTACCTACCATTTTGCTATAAATGTAGTATTTATCTCCTAATTATATTTCATTAATTGTTAACGATTACAATATTTGTGTTAGGTTGATGTTTCATCAATCAAGAATCCAGCACTTCTCCATAATCGTCGAATGGTACACCATTATGAAATATAGAAACTATAAATCCCCTTCTAAATTCTTTTAACAGTTTCTCTTTAAAATGGCAGCGAATAAGGAAACAAATCGAAAATCAAAGCTTTTAATATTTACCTCTTCACCCTTCATCCATTTAACCTCAGGTTCAGGTTCACCACCATATTTGATGTCGAAAGTGATGACCTGTCCCTTCTTGATGATCATGCTCGTGAGACCCTCGCCAACAATGTAAGGCTTGACTGTAATAGACGATTATAAACATTAGTATTTTGTGTTTAAAATACCTGATATTGAATTACGTGTCACCCTGGGGTGTCCCTGTCTTTCCCTGGAGTAGGGAGACATGTTTATTTGTGCTGTTATTTGATATCTAATTGTGATCATTTATAGCTATTGCAATAATTATTTGATGTGCTCGCAATCGGGGACGATTCGGCAGGACATTTTAATTTACCAACATGATTTCACTTCTCAATTCAAAAGTCAAAAACATTAAACAAAGAGAAATCTCCTCTATGCTTCTATTTCATAATTTACCACAATAAATACAACAGAGAAAAATCTATGCTCGGTATTTTTTCCCTATTTCAAAGTAATTTAAACATTTGGTACTCACCAAATCGGCACTTAGCAACAATAGGTTTAGTGGTATCACTAGGTTCACCAGGTCCAGCCTTGTTAATGGCACGAACTCTGAACTCGTAAGTACAGCCTTCCTTCAAACCGTCTTGGGTAGCCTTCAGACAATCTCCAGGAACCTCTTTGCCAGTCACCCAGTCCTTGCCGAACTTTTCCTGAAGAGAATAGAATAGATTTTGGCATTATTATGTTTACTTACTTTTACACATTTGCGTCGCATTTTATTTAACTTCAAATTTGTCTTTAATATCTAAAAATTATTGCCATACCTCAAAATATTGCTTTAAGTTTTATTAAATTAAGTTTCAAATAGCATGATCAAACACCAGCGGTTATAACCGCGGTTTACTTACTTTGATTTATTAAAATGATCGGCATCGGCCGATAATTGCCGAAAACATTAAAAGGTTAAGACAATAAGCTTTATTTTCTTACCTTGTATTCGATGACGTATCCAGTTATTGGTGCGCCGCCATCGTTGTCAGGTTTCTGCCACTTGAGATCTGCGTGATCTTTGTCCCAGTCAGTAAGCTCGACAGCCTTGGGCTTCGATGGCTCATCTAGACATTAAAACGTAAATTAGACACAGTAGCAACTATTTAAAATGATTTTTCATTTTATATTAGATTTGTTCTCACCCCATGGATCCTTAGCCAAAACAGGCTTGGCGAAAAGACCAGGTTCACTGGAACCGATCTTATTAACAGCACGGATCCTAAACTTGTAAGTTTTCTTCGGTATAAGGTCTTCAACCTTGAACTTCAATGGTTGACCCTGAGGTACTTCTGCCACATTGTCCCATCCTGCCTTGAGAGACAAGTCCTAGAAGAAGGAGACAGTGAAATCTCAATAACTCACCTTGAATACTATTTAACTACAAATTTAATGTATATAGACGTACCTGTCTTTCAATGACGTATTTAACGAGTTGTGCACCACCATCGTCTTGTGGTGCTTTCCATGTAACAAGGCAGGAGGTTTGGAATACCTCAGCAACTTCAACGTTTTGTGGAGGAGTTGGTACACTCTGCATGGTAATAGTGACATCCTTGGAGTCTTCACCCTGGGCGTTAGACAGCTTAATCAGGTATTTACCAGATCCTTCTCTGGTCGGCTTCTTAACCTTGAACAGAATCTTCTCTTGTTCAACCACTGCCTCAATCTCCTTGGCTGGCAGGGCTTTGCCGTCTTTCCATAATTTAGCTTCGATTGGTGTCTGCCGGGTGCCGGAAACTGCAAAATATATTAAGGTATGTTAGTTTATTGTTTAAAAATTTTTGCTATTGTGGTAATATAAAATATTGTAGGTACGTTTACCTTTATATGGCACCTCAATGACGAACGGACGATCAGCTGGTCCATTGAATTCGTCCGGACACTCAATAGTGGGCTTAGACTCGCCCTTTTTGACGGTCAGTTTACAGGATGAGTTCAGTTTGCCAGATTCGCACAGAATCTCGCCATCATCCTCCATCTCCAGCTTATTGAAAATGAGCTGGTGCTTGCCTCCACCCAGGTTCTTGATCTCGATTCTGTTTGTTAAAAAATAATTTGGCAATTTATCAAATTAAATACAACAAAATCAAATAAATTTAGTATAAAAGTATGCAGTTTTACCTATCATTGGGTACAATAGGTTGTCCATTGAAAGACCAAACAGCTTCAGCGGTCTGGTCCTGCAATTCCACTTCGAGGACAATCTTGTCCCTCTCAATTGCTTCTGTATCCTTCAACTTCTTGTTGAAGCGATTTGAGTCTGAAAGAATGAACACCATTTTAAGTAATTTAAAAATTCCCAAAATCATATTGGACTACATGAGTACTGTTTCGATCGATTATTATTTTAGGAATGTCAAGCCTAGACTGAGTTTAGGTCTAGTTGCTTCAAACAATGGTCTATTAAACAAGCCCAATTCGTGTATCATGCATTCATTACATTGATGTGTCATTTTAAATGTTCTATTATACAATTTAATAGGTCTAAAACGCTGTAATCAGTGAAACTTTATGTGTAAATATTGTTCACCTTTTTCAATTTGTAATTTTTATTTAAAAGACTAAATAAAAAAGTATTAACTATGATTTGGTAGGGCTCTTTGGTATCTTATCTTTAATAGGCTTAATATATAAAAGTGGAAAACATGAACTTACAATTGACAATTAATTCGCAGGCCGTCTCATCGGCGTTAGTGGTACATTTGAAATTACCAGCATCTGTGACCTTAGCATCCTTGATCACCACTTTACGCTTACGACCTTCCTTTACAATCGTGATGCGTTTGTCTGTTTTCAGCGGCTCATTGTTCTTAAACCTATAAATTTTGTAAATACAAAGGTCACAGAATTTTACTAGAATAGGCGATTGGCGAAGAACTAACTTACTACTACTTCACCTATCTTATAAATTGGTGATATTAATTTTGTCCAATAGTGGACCGCAGTGAAGATGAAACTGATTTTGAACTCACCATTTGACATCACCACTAGCATCGTCCAACTCACAGAGCAGTGTGATGGTGTCTTTCTCAATCGCTTGTTGAGATTTGAGCACCTTAGTGAACTTGTATGGGTATTCTGAAAAATATAACGTTTGAAATGATATAGATTTTTTTTATCTTAATACTAAAATTTTGAAGTTCTAAAGTTACTTACCCACAATCTTGACATCAGTTTCAGTCTTGTCTGGTTGCTTTTCAATTCTGCAAGTATATTTACCAGCATCTTCGAACTTACAACTCTTAATGAGAAGCCTGCATACACCAGACAAATCTTTGGAGATCTGGAAGATGTCACCATCCTCCAATTTCGTTTCTCCCTTCCACCAGGAAACGATCGCAAGGCTGTTAGATACAGTACATTCCAAGGTGCACTCGTGCTTGGTGTAACCACTACTGGTCTTCTTGAGTGGTTTAGTGAAGGTGTAAGTAGGATCTGGTTCGTCGACTTGTAAGAAGGCAGTGCTAGTTATACCACCGATTTCAATAGTAATTTTACCAGTATCTTCGACCTTCGGGGTCGATATAATAAGTTTGTAAGAGTCCTGTTCATTCACCAACTTATACTTGGCGCTAGGGAAAAGTTCCTACAAACAATAATGCATTATTCATTAGTCCGATTTTTATATGGAAAATATCTTCTTTAAATATTTTTATTGAAGTTTAGAGAAGAACTTACATCTTTACGGAAGAACCATTTCGGCTTGGAGTTTGGTTTTGTGAAGATGGCTTCAAATACCACCTTCTTATCCTTGCCTTCTTTCGCGTTTTGATCTACGAGGGGCTTCAAGAAAGACTCTTGTTTCTGAAAACAAAGTCCGGTGATGATCAATACACCTGTTTTTATACAAGATGATAAAGTGCAGAACAAAACAATGTGCTGTTCATACAAAAGCGTTGAGTGCTGACCATCAAGAAACCTTCCTCACTCCTTACCGCTGTCAACGTCACGAGCTAACAGTAATACAAGTGCACAAAAATCAAAGAAAACAGTAGAACTCATATAGTATCCGAGGCGTTAGAATCGTCAGCCATTCTTTCATTACCGCCACCCACACAATTGTCAACTCCATGCTATTGTACAGAAATTGGAATTTCTATATTTCTTTGAATATGTGCAAAAGTGGGAGTGATTTTAATATACCGTTTCCCTTATATATCATACATATAACCGAACAAAAATGATGAATCAAATTATTAACATACAATTAAGAAGAAAGGAAGATATCGAAAACGATACAATTTCGAAATTGTATTCATCATTTTTGGTAGGGTTTTGATTATTTCCTGCAACATTGAAGTCATTGTGCATAGAGTATTGATCCTGTGCGCTGTGCTGCTAGTCAAGATATCGACGAAGATGTGCACAGAAAAATTGCTTAAGAAGAGAATAGAAGAACAGAATACCAAAGATGTGCTGGACTGACTAGTCGGTGACCACGTAGCTGTTGATCAAATAATCTGAAAAAATCATTTAAATATTCCTGCACGACTATCTGCTAAGCTTTGTGTGGCGCAAATACATAACATTAGATAAGCATTTTAAGTTTGAACGCAGTTACATGATTAATTTGGACTATCATTTTCTAGCCTATTCTTACTAATTATTGATTTTTGTTTGATTCTCTTCCAAGTCTTAATAGTCAATCAAGTTTAAATAAATATTGCCACAAGAAGTTTTGTGTCATACCGTGATTATCTTAGTAGATATTATGCAAGATATACCATTATAATTAATTCAGATTATGTGATCATACAGACATTCGTGGAACTTATTGCCGTGCGACAAATAATTTGCATTTTGTGATTTACACTTCAAGATGCATTGTGTCTATTGACGTTGCAGTCAAACCTCGTCTCTTTTGAACGAGTGAAGCACCGGCCAATCCGGGATCAGTTCAGCCAGGGACGGTCTTCTAATTTGGGATCTCTATAAAATATCCATTCATTCTTAGTTATATTTTATTTAAATTTCTTACGGACAGGGGCAAAATATCAAGAATTTCATTTATTGGTCCTAAAACAACTTTACTGCAAAATATATACACAAGGAAAATAGGCTTTTATGCTGATTACATAATAATAACATGTCTAAATATTGTAATCAGCATAGTGTAAGGGAAAAATTCCAACATCTGCGGAACACCGAATGCATCAGCTGAAATTGATGAAGTAAATTATGAGGAATATAAATATTTTAATAATAATGACGTGACAGAAGCTCTTCAATCCGACGTCAAAAGAAACCTGCAACGTAACATAGTGGACACCAATCCAAATGTAATAATAGTCATCAAATTCATTCCACTTACATTCCCTGAAAATCATGTTTAAGTTTTAGAAACATGAAGAGGTGATACAAAAACCCATTGTTAATTTAAAATTCATTTAAATGCATTTGTTTATTTAAATCGCTCTGAAATTAACGTTTACAACTAAGGTTTTAATCTAAATCTTTATTTAAGTTAATTATTTATCAGAATTCATTGCTTCACAAGTAAGTTTTGTTGTAGTCGACAATTTCAGAGGACAAATTTTAGTTTAGTTATTTTATCATTCATGATTTTAATTCAATCATTATTTAGAAGTTCATTTCTGTCCATTTAAAACATGAATTAGGTAATAAGTATGTCAATATTTCTTCAATATATATAATATGTTTTACTTTAACAGATTTTAAATGAACAGAAAGTCCCTTTATTTTTACTTCTGCTTTTATTTTCCTTTTTATCGAACCTTTATTTTGACAGCCTCCATCAATTCGGGCCAATCAGGTATCATTTCAGGTAGAGACATTCGTCTCCTTATTTCATAAACATCCTAGAATTTTAATAGGAATGTTATCGATAGCTAATTAAACTTGAAATTGTAAATCCAAGCTAAAATATTAGGAAGCGAGATGACAATGTGATTGGTAATGAACTGCGGTAAAGTTAGGTCCGTTTAACTTAATCTGTTTAAGGTATAGTACTTATCTATGCTATGTTGTTTACATAATAACCTTAATAATGATACTAACATTGAACCAACAAAGTATCTTATCGAAGTAGGAAGTCATTTGTATTTAAATTAATAGAAACACTAACACATTATGTAAACAACTCTTTTCGTATCGTTGACACAATATTGACATTTAGATTTATTTTTCGATTTGATTAAAAAGGTAAGGTTTGTTTAAAATTCATGCATATGATTTTTAAAGTTAAAATTATTTTCAAACCAACTTTTTGGGCTGTACTAATTGTATTTTTGCCCGTATATTTTAAATTTATTGAAATATGTTTAATAAAGAGAACATTAAATAAATGTATATTATGGGGAAACCTTTTTGTTAGTTCAGAATATTTAAAATTGGAAGTGTAAGATGGAATGAACGATGATACTATATTTTAAAATACTGATGACCTTAACCCAGGACCAGTTTAAAGAGTTCTTCCTCTGGGCTGGGAATCTACCCATCTCGCGACCTTCAGAAACGACCACAAAGAAGCCGTCCTCTTCGTAATATCCAGTTTCTAAACCCTAAGAACCAAATGGCATGATGCATAGTGTAAAAAAATTATTAAAAGTTAAGCATATTATTATACTTTACAAAACTGTTCCGTTAAAAATATTAAAATAACTGAAACCAGATAAATTATAAGCTTGAAATATTCTTGATGTAACTGAACATTTTAGGAAACAGTAAAATAACTTTTGAGATCGTCTAAAAAAATAATCAGTCAAAGTCAATGGCAGAATTAAATCAATTTCACCAAGATATTGTAAAAAATAACTACGAAATTATTAGATGGAAGCTAAATAAAACTTAAAGTGTAAAAATGTAGCATGCTCATCGGTACACTATAATATAAAAAGCATTGATTTATTGCATTGTATCTTAATTTGTTATTCACAAGTAATGAAACAACAATGTAATTGTTTCTTTATCTTCAAATATGGGATGCTTTTAGCCCGATGGAGCTGTCCAGTTATTAATAAAGAAGTTTAAATAGACTACAAGACAATATAGAAGGGATTTGAGCTTGTTTTTTAATTAGAACTACACTCTTACATATCTTGGTCAGCTTTATTTTTAACATGGCATCAAGATCCAAATCGAGATCTATATTGTCTTGCGTCGTTATTTTTATACTCAGATTTATCTTCGTCATTTTATATAATGCAAAGTATTTATATCACCATCTTCGTAGTCCAATCATGTCGCTTTGATATGCGTATGTAATCTCGCATCGAAGAAAATATTAATAAGAAGATACACCTTACCTTTTCCACTTTCTTGAGTGGCGGAATTGGTTTATCAGTCTCCTTAAGATCTCCCCAGTCGGGGTCTTCTTTTTTCTCCCCCCATTTGGCGTATTTCCTCTTCTTAAGCATAGCACGGAAGTCCATGCCACTGGAATCTGTGTTAACATAACAGTGATAACAAAATTCAAGTAAATGTTTGGCTAGAATAAAAAATAGTCTTTCAATATACCGAGCAACGTAACAATAGTTAATATTATCATCTGTTTTCCTTACCGGATACGTAAAGCTGCATTTCAGCTGAATCTTCGCCATGGATGTTGCTGACAACAATCTTGTATTTGCCTTCATCGTTGGGCTTGACTTTTCTCATGCACAGGGTGATAAGGCCAGAATCGCCCTCTGTGACGAACTTGAAACGGCCTCCCTCAATGATCTCACCGACACCCTTGTAGAACTTGAATGTGGGCGCCGGGTTACCCTCCACTTGTACGGTGAGGTAGCCGGTTTGATCTGATTAAGGTACGAAATAAACGTTGTAAAAACTTTGACTGTAATAAATATTTACTTTAGCATTTCTCAATTCTTAATTATTGGTTGTCACGATGTGTATATTGCGTGTGTCTAAATGACGTTTACAATCAATCACTCACGCACCATTAGATAGATCTTACATATTCAAGAATAACATTAGGTGCAATATCATTCAAATGCCTAGGTTTTTTACATGTTATCAGTATCGAATAAATGGTGCTGTTGCTATACCAACTTGAACAGCCTTGACAATAAAATAGAAGTTTTAATATTCAGTTTAGGGTATCTTACCTTCAACGGCCGAATAACTTTCTTGTACATCAACGATGACCGGGGGTCCCTCATTTCCGAGAGGTTTGAGAGGCACTGATGGTTTGTTGATGAGATCTTCAAGATCTTGCACGGACGGCCTCCTCGCATCGCCGGATTTTCGTCGCTACATCATCAAGACCGAATGAGTAAACATCTCGTGATATAACTATGCTAGTGGGTTAATCACGTTTAAATCGAAAATTAAGATACGTTGTCATTGGACCTTGGTGTTTATTGTTAAAAAGATGTTAGATAATGTAATTTCTGCTACATTAAAAATCTTAATCGCATCATTAACTTTTGTTGTAGAAAACAACGGTACAGTGACAACGCAAAGCATTAAACAGATATATATCAGTTACATCAACTGGGGCGTACACTGATAAGATTTTACTTGACATTTATTTTCAAACTGAAAGACAAATCAAGAGGCAGATGTCACCTGTCCAACCAATGTTCCGCATTAAAATAACGAGATGCTACAAGAGATTAAGCGGATCTAATTACGGTGGAACAGACTTAAATCACAGTTTATTTGTCAGAGGTCATTAAAATTGTTCTGCCTGATGTGAAGCGGTTATTTTAGCGGATGCCTGTAACACTAGGGACATTTTATGAGCGTTGCTAACTTTAAAAAGCGACTTAGTTACACCTTTTTTGTAGAAACGAAATCTGTCCTCCCTGTTCTTAATGCTTTCGAAGGTGCAATCAGAATACCAGCGCATATATTATAATGGCTTGTGGCATTATGCCTTTTTTAAGCTGGCACATTACACAGTTGTATGTTTCTGTATACCTGTTACCTATTCTGTATATAACTCCATTGTTTTTGGAAGATAATTCCTTCGTTGCCGTACTATCGGCGACGAATTTGGTTCATAAGCTCGATTTATCTAGAGAAGTTGTTCGTTTAACTAAATTGGATGATACATTAGAATGTTATGACAGTTGTTTTACATTATGAGCGTTCGCCAAATGGGCTGACAATACTGGACTTCCTGATGCATGTAGCGCAAGTGCAGACGTATATCTACGAACTTCGCCGGTGGCAATTTTGTTTGGTACTAATGTTTATTATGAGTTATAATAATAAGTAATACTATTATAATGTTTAGGTTGTTCTTTCCAGCTGTGCCAACAGTGCCGCCTACGCTGGGACCATACATCAATTTTAATATGCAGACACATATTAATATAATTCATTTCAACCCAAAAACGTGCCACTGCTGGACACGGGTCTCCTCGAAAGAATGTGGAGGGAATTTAGTCTACTATACCACGCTGGCCAGATGGGTTGGTATAGGATTTGTTTCGAATATTCCTTTTTTCGCAGTGCTCTTGTCTGCATAAGGTTCTCTCTTAGCCGCTTTTTACGACACCCACGGATTGAGACGGGGTAGTGACATTATGTATTCTTAACCACACTTATTTAAAATAATTACTTATCTAAATAATTTATCAAGTTGCAAAATAAAAAATTATAAAGATTGAAGTGAAAATGATAACAACCTTTGATAGAAAGGAGCAAAATACAGGTAAGATTATTGTATAACCAATGACGTTTTAATATAACGTCAACGTAAATAGTTACTTTAAAGAGCCTAGTTGACGTAGGTAGGTGTTAAATTATGAATATCATAGAAACTCAACGTATGATCATTTAACTGAAATAATTAGCACTCGTTTCAAATGATAGATTTATGAGGACATTACGAGGTTTCATAATTTAAAGTACGTATTGCGGAAAATATGAAGACGCGTAACTGGTGATCCACAAAACGATTTAATATTATCTATGAGATTCGCTGGACTTTAGGTAGGCACTGAGAACTTCAAACAAGATACACGCAGTTATTACATAGCGACATTTATATTAAAAAATAAAACATCTTACAAGACAGATTTATACTAAAATAACTACTACCTGAAATATTTTTAAGCTATTTAAATCTTGATTATTTTTTACGAGTTAAAGTCATAAAAAAATAATGTACGGTTTACGATGTTTTACAGGAAGAGGTAGATATACCCATCAATTTAATATTTTTATAAAATGCGGCATTTTTATTAACAATTTTTCAGTTGCGAGCTTAATTTAAACTTTTAATGACCTCTGAAAATATTCGCTTGACATTGAAATACATAAATAGTCCAGACATTTTAACTTTAGAATCTGTTACTAACATTAAGTTACTGAAAATTTAGGTAACTCTCGTCTTTCTATTAACGAAAGTTTCAGATTTTGATAGAAGACGTGAAATTAACAAAATAATTATTACTAAATAAAAAAAGGTTAACACCAAAAAGATACATCAGAAAAGCGATAATAAAGTTTAATTGTCCCAAAATAATTATATTATCTGCCATGTATCGTAACTTGAAGTTAGAAAGTGTAAAATATCTGGTCTACCAAATGATAATAGTTTAATACTTACCGGACCACCTTTAGGTTTAGGTTTAGTTAAAGTGGCAATCGGTTTTTTAGCAACCGCTGCCATCGTAACTGTTATTTACGTAGTCACTTTGATGCCACAAAACTATAAGTCTCTTAAGTTAATTAATATAATATTATTTTCTATAATTGCATCACACTATATCACAGTATCATTTTTAATTTACACACTCTCTTTTGCACTTATGACTATTTTAATAAAAACAGTAAATAGTTCAACAAGTCCCGATCTCTCACAAGGTTCATCCATTTTTACGGAGAAAAGCTTAAGATTAAATGCTATTATATTAAGTTTAACTGTTAAGTGTAACCCTAAGTTATTTTTTGTTGCTTTATGTTGGAGTCGTTCAGTGAATATTCGATTTGGGGCAGTTCGTTAGTCGTTCCATGTAAAAATGGGCGCGAATGTCAAAAGACTGAAGATGGGGTCGCGCAGACAGTCGGCTCGCAATGGAGGGGCGCGGGGGCGACGTGCTTCTATTTGTGCACAGTACAAATCAGCAGACCAATACAATTAATTATCAGATTAAGGTGAGCCATACGTGCAGCATGTTCTTGAACGTCGCTGTTAATATAATGCATGAAGTTGTCGCTGACGGAGATCCGTCGTATTATTGCAGATGTTTGGCTTTGAAGCTAGGAAGCTCTCGGTTTCAAATCAATAGTTAATCATTCTTATTTTCTTTAATCGACACCTACCATTAAGGTCAATGCGTTATACATTTGACCTACTAGCGATGACTCGAACTTTTGCCTTGCCTATAATAGATTTTGAGGCACCAAATGACGTCACTGGATATTAAAAACTATCAATCTAATGTTGCAGCCAAAGAGCATATGTCGTGAGGAGACAAACTGTGTGCGCGTGTTTGTCTAAATTAATAAATAATGTAAGATTGAGAGTTTGCGCAAGAGGATCGAAAGATTGATTGGCACCCTGATATTAATGCATTCTGTTCAGATGATTGCCATCGTTGGCACAGACGGCCATACCTGCATTGCTCTCGAGCCGACAAATTTTAAACTCATACTCGATGTCGTTTACTGATCACATTTATCATGCATATTGTGTACCTGTGAAATAACCCCGCTTGTCAAGTTCAATTTCTCATTTGCTAATTTATTACTTGATGACATATTCGATTAGCGCAAAACGTATTCAGAATCTGCTTATTGATTTTATCAACACATTGTCTGAAATGTTTGATACTCATCTATTTGTAGCCATTTTGATAAAAGGAAATAACTGCCAATAAATGTTCTAATGTCTTAACAATGCCAATTTTGCTTGACGAATTGCTCCCTCAACCCATCAGTGGCTCCCACGCGAAGCTTTGGTATTTCTACCACCCTATTCGATCATTATATCAATCAAAGTTTGCTTTTATATCTATTTGCAGACCGTCCTTGTTTCTAATTAGAACGTTATTAATAAATGTCACATGTTTCTGATTACTTTTAATTAAAGATAGAATGCAAAACAAAAGTAAAATTCTAATTTCGCACTAAGTTTAATACAGATTTTGTTGATGATGATTTTGTGAATGAATATAAAAGTTAGGAATAACAATTTGTTTTATGACATTACTCGAATGGAAGACACAGCGACGATAAATCAATTATAATCGATGAAACGCCAAAGTGATCAAGATATATCAAGACGTATATCTTCTTAACAATACCAGACGGACATAACTCAGCTAGCTGGCAACTTAAAGCCGTTAAAGGGTGAGAACATTTCAAGATCTCGCTCTTGGCCTAATTTTATTACTGCACTCATATTTATACGAAGAACTATCAATCATAAAGATGACAAGTTCACCTGGCTCACGATGCATTGTAGTTAATTTGCATCATTAAATGTATTCGCGTCATCAGGTTATTTGTTCACGCTTTTAACAGGTGTCTTTTATTTGTATTTTTAAATCTACATTTATAATAACAGTGGCCGTCGGAATAGGTAGTGGCCGGTTACCAGTTACTTTAGTATTGACGGAGCAGCAATGTGAATTTCATTTTACGGGTAATTATGTGCTTCTTAAATTAACGGTATGGTCTCATCCTATTATATAAATCATGCTAGCGTTGACTATACTGGGTTAAGTTATATTCCCAAACCAGCAAAATTATTATTACATAACTACCTACTTTTTAAAGAACTTCATTATAATATTTGCTTGATGTGTATGATAAATAATATGCTATTGCTGTTTTATTAATTAGCTTATTATCACTTCATTGATTTTGAACTCGAATTCAATCAATATCATCTGATCTATAAAACAAACATGTCATGCTGCTGCATATAAAAAATATTTTTCCTTGTTTTGCTATATAAGTTTTTTTTTATTAATTTTAATTATATTTTATATACTTACTTACTTTGTTTCGTATTATTTCTTATCTACTCTGAGTCACCGTGTTGACATGATTATTGCCTTATTTACGTCATAGATACAGAAATGTTGGCTCCAAACTAAATTCATTTGTAATTATAGAATCTTTGTTTAGCTTCCGTTACCTATGTATATCTTAGGTATTTGATTTGTAAGTATCATACTTGTTTACACTTTATAATTAGTCTGTGATATAATATGGGTTTCGATACATTTACAATTATGATTGTTTTGTGGCATCTTTACGACTATTGTAATTAATATCTATGATTATTTAATTGAAGATGGAAATCGTTGCGACTATTTATTGAAAATAGTAAAATATTTTGTAATAATCATAAATATTCTGGTAGAATAATCAACTAAATTAATGTTTTTGGGTGCTGAAGCCACAAATTGATTGCTTCAAGGCGTGCTATTTTCACAACAATGCAATATTTTATCTAAATCACGCAATTATTTGACATTCATTATTGCGTTGCATTCAATTAATTTACTAATTTTATATTATGTAAGTAATTTTTGGTGCGATATTGCATTTGTTATTAATTAATAACATAGATTTATTGAACGCGATAAACAAAGTTTAAATGCGTTTAACGCGATAATTATTGCGTTTACTATCCAGTTCAATAAATTTATGTTCATTTATTTAAATTTTCGGATTTTAATAGGAAACATGCATACGTTTTTAGTGTAATTTTAATATTATTGATAATTATTCTGTTATTAATTACTTTGTTAGAATGACCAGGTATTAGTAGCTCTAGTTCTAATTTATTTACAATATAAAGAAAGAAATATCCCGATAAAGAAATTATAACATTTAAATAACATAACATTTTGTTTTCTATGTCGTGTTTTTACACCACGTAATTATTATTTACCAATGAATGTAATTATTCACTTTGAAAATTAATCACTTTGGAAAAAAGGTCTATGTTAGCCACGTTTCTATTTTTCTATAACATATATGTAACTAAACATATAGTTTTTCACACATTAGATACCTCGTCGGAGAGTTCACCCGGCCTGGCCCGTTTCTTTTTTGGAAAAAAAGTAAATTTTTAGTAAAACATTCTCTGTTAAAGTTGTGCAGATAAAATATAAATATCTGTACAAATAAATAATGTGTGCTTATAAGTTAATTAATGTGTTTTGTGTGAGTGTGTTGTGTACTGTCATTAGTTTTAGTGTGTTTTGTAAAATGTATTGTGCATAATTAACGTCTAATTTAATTAGTTTTTCCCACAATATTGAGAATTATATTTTAAGCGTTTACCATTATACAAGTTAAATTGTAAGTGAGTAAAGAATTACGTAACAGATTTGCAGTTTATAAAAGTCGAATAAAATGTACTGTGCGTTAAGTAAAATGTTAATGGAAAAATAAAAATTAAGTTTTTCAGAATTATTGGAAAAAAGCCATTCTATAAATAGTAAAACTAAAAAGCTTGATAAATGAGGAAAACGAACGATGTAAACAATTTACTAAAATATTAAGATTTGTAAAGTGGTTAAGGTGAAGATTGTGTAACTGAGGTATTTGCGATGGAAATACCTAGAGTACAATGTATATTTGGAGTGTATCATGACGTCTTAGTTCGTTTTCCTCAAAAACAGAAAAGGTCAAACCCAGCGATGCTCTGTCACATCGGAAACCCGCTGGTCGGCAAAGCGGTAACTAGGACTAATTATAATTAGAACATCTAAAAAGAAAAAGATATGTAAAAGAGTTTGGACATTGTACAGATTGCGACTAAAGGAGGGACTAGTAGCTTAGCTCGTTTGTTTGCTAATCAAGAAAAGGGAATGACAGCTGGAGCTGCCGAAAGATGTAATGAAAACAATGAGAGGGAGGGGTTGTGTCATTGCTTATCTCTTTATGTACAATTCACGCTTGAATATATTTATTATCAAGCTAAGAAATTGCATGAAAGGGGAAATGAATGTTGTACTAAAATTCTTGTGTGGTAAAAAACTAATTATTACAAATATTATATCCTGAAAAATAGAACTTATTGCTAAAATAAAAAGTAACCTAAAAGTCGTCCGTGTAGTCATGTGTGCAACAATGGAAGAAAAATAAAATATAAAAAAATAAAGACAAAATGCTTTGCAAAGCGAGCAGCCTCCACCTAAAACTGACCAGATCCAATCGGTCTCACCTTTTTCTCGTCTAAAACTTCGCCGGGGCGTAATTTCGTGACCTGTTGTTAAAAAACACTGATAATCCCATGTATAATAGAAACCCTACCTAAATCTCCGCTGCCGAACCTGGGCTACCTGCCTAACCTAACTTTAGTTCATTATTTGGTGCAGTGTCCTAGCGAGCGAGTGCAAAAGTTATTACGTTACATATTGCGTCACCTTCGTGTTAATCGTTCGTGTTAGTGTCCTTTTCATTATCGTGATTTGTAAGAAAAGCCTCCTTAGGCACACCATTCCAGTGATATTTTCGTCTCGTCTCCTCCATCCTCTGACCTGATTATTTCGTGTGCGTAACGTGCTACAAGCTGTGCAGTTTATCGGTGTATGCGTACTTCACAAATTTGTGCAATTTAGCATTGTGCTTTCGACGACAAAACGACTCTTAAACAAATATAACCTGGATAATTACATTTACCAATTCACACAATTTTGAATGAATAAACAACGTTGATCATTGGTTATGTGATTATCCAGTTTTTCGTGTTTTAAAACAGTGTTTTAACCGCGTCGGATGCAAATGCATTAATAATACCGTATACAGATACAGTTAAAACTTTGTCACGGCAATTATAACATTCATTTAGAATTCTTAGCGTTTTATCTTTTACCTTCTTCTCTTCGATCACCTCACCGGGTCTTAGTTTTCTATTCTCCTGTGGATTACGTTTTGCACGGTCTTAATATCTCTACATACACGATTCAATATCAGTGTTTTCAAAAGTATCTGCTGTGACATTGCTAAACTCTGTTCAAACTAAAAGCAAGGAATTAAGGGTCTAAGCTCAAGTCCACTGTAAACCAAATCTCATCTGCTTTGCTGAAGCGGTCAAGGTGATTCATAAGCATCATCCTTCTAGAGACGATTATGAGAATGTCTTTTCAAGGGATCTATGCATTCGTGTTATGGGTTCGGCTTGAGAGAATAGGGTCTATCTACTAAGGGGCTAAAACTATGTGGTAAGACGCCAACATCCGTGTAAATCACTCGTTGAGATTTCCGCTAATATTAGTTAGAAAGTCATGCTTAAAACTGTAACATATGCAGTAAAAATGTGAGACAAATTCACAAACTGCCTGTCAGATATAGACTGGTAATCTGGTTCAGTTTATTATTTTATTGTACCATGATTTTTATTATAATTTTCGATTCATTCAAAATAGTTGCCAAATCACTAAGATCACATAGTTAAAATGTTATTGTAACCAGAATACCATATATTTGTTTTTAAAAGTGCATTCACTACAGTCATTTCCGTGTTTCAAATGCTGGAGTGCCTTGAGCTGAAAGCTGCGTTTTCAAAGAGTGATTCTGATGCCAGCGCTTGTACATTGTATATTATCTATGACTAGGACAGCACAATTGTACATATATTTAAAACTAGTCATACCTTTACTGAAATTGAAGACATAATGATATCCAAAAACAATAAAGGTTACACAATTTATAAATGAATATAAAAGATTTAAGAAAATGTGGAGAATTACATACCTCATCGCTGATGATGAGGGAAGGACGTCTTCCCATCTCCTCCGGAGGAGGAATGAGAGAGCCACGCCTTCCTACTGGTGCACCAGGTACAAGAGAAGGTTTTCTTGGCGCTTCGGGTTTAGGTGATTTCTCACGGATAACCTCAATCTTAGGGGCCGCAGGCTTTTCTTCTGGCGCATTGATTTCTGGTACCTTTGGCTAATTTTAATAAAGTAATTAGTTAAATCATTTTGGTATATTTTGTAGGTTCATTACTTGTTTTTTATAATTACCTTATCTTTCTCTGGCTTTTCTTTGGTTGTTTGTGTAAATGTTGGCTTTTCGAATTTCTCAAGTTCAGGTCTCTCGTAATCAGCGATCTCTGGCAAGTCTTCCGCCTTCTTTTTGACGGAAGTAATCTTAGCCTTCTTTGCTTCTTCTTGTACTTGCTCTTCTTTGACAGCCACTTTCTGTAATCCGCATCGTTATTTAATAGTCTTATCTAAATGTTTTGATTAAAGTTTTTAGAAATAATGGATATAAGTTTTTATGTATTATAGGTATCAGTATAAAAATAAATAAAAACTACTAGGGTAGCAGCATTAAGGTAATGTGTTATTAGAATGACAAATTTGAGTTTATATAACAATGAAATATAATAAATATATTAGAGTTTATATTACATTTATTTTTTAAATTCTATGTAACTGAAGAATATAGATTAAGAGAATGAGAATTAACTATAGTAGTGAAGGACTTTAGATTTTTTAAAATTTTTGAGAATAGTTATTTATTATACTTACAGTAATACTTACCATGATACTGAAAAAAATACACATTTATACATAATACTATGGTTGAAATAGTACTAGAAACATATAAATTAATAAAGCTAAAGCGAAAGCAAGAAATGGGTAAAAATAATACAAACATGCAAAAAGTGAGGATACAGTAGTTTCAAATAAATAATTTATTGCAGACATTGACGGGTTATTTACTACATTTGTATGTGCATTTATTTACATTATATACAAACTACGTAGATACTGTTGACAGAACAGTGCTCGAGATTTGCTACAAGGAACTACGATAGTGCATCTACTTCTACATCTACGGAACCTAAAAGAATGTGCAGCTGTAAAAAATATATCAGTGCAAAAGTGCCGGTGCTGGTCCAAACATCTGTGAAACTAGTGCATTGTGCAGAATCCTGTGCGATCACATCGTGAGTGCGAATGTATACCTCTTCAGGCGTTTGAGGTCTGCTGCTAAAAGCGGGCTGTGGAATTTCTAATGTGGCTGGTTTACGATCATCTTTGCCTTCAGTAGTTTCAGCCTACAGAGTAAATTCAATTATTGGCGACCGTACGATGTGTATCAATTTTGCAAGCTTTTCATGACGTATTTCATCACAATTTTATAAGTATAATTTAGAGGATGCAAGTTTAAAATTTATTCTCATACTAAGAATATTGATTGTAAACGTTGCATCGTAATAAATCTTATAAATTGTAGATGAAACCCGTCAATTTTTGAAACTCTTCAAATGGCCAATCAAAGTCAATCTCAGTGCGCTTATGAACGTGTGCTTGTGTTTGTGATGAAGCGATGATATTTTTATTTAATGGATCATGTATGTGTGTGTATGTGTACCTGAGGGGATTTTCCCCTTCGCCAAAGCGCTGGCTCTGATGTTTCAAGTAGTGTCGGTTTGTATTTGTCTTCTAGTTCTGGCGTTTGTTCAGCCTGATTATTGAAATTTTATATTATTACCAAGTCGGTTTTTACCCTAACATTTTATTTATATAAATATTATAACTTCTACCTGTGGTATTTCAGGAATAACATCCCATGAGAAAGGAACCACTGGTGGTTCAGCTTTCTTTTCCGGGTCTGGTTCTTCAAATGTTGGAACCTGATAACGTGTATAATATTTTATATTTTGTCTAATTTAATTTTTAAAGTTTTGTGCGTTTATTGTGCAGTATTTCAAAGTTGTGCAATATGCGTATGTGTATATTAGCAGTGTCTTAAAATTGTGCAGTTTTTTTGGAAGTGTGTGTGTTTTGTGCAGTACATCAAAGCTGTATCGTGTTAGTGTGTTGTGTTTTGTGCGTTTTTTCTAAGATATATTATGTGCATGTGCATTTCAGTGTGCCTAGAAATTATGTGCTACCTTTGGTTGTTGTTTTCTCCAAGGGTATAGTGTTTGTGTAGGTTGTTCTATAGGTATCTCTATTTTAGGTTTAACCTCCGTTTCCTAATAAATTATAATATTTTTATTATTGAGAATTTGAAATTTAAACTTATAAATAAATATTTAAACTAAAAATACCTTTGGCTTTTGAGGAACCTCTTTTTTTGAGTCTTTTAGAGGCTCTGTTACAGTTTTAGGCCCCACAGTTTCCTAGAATATTTTATTATACGTAATTATTGAAACGATAATGATATGTATAATAATTATAAATTTTACTTATACTTTTAAATAAAATTACTACCTTCGTTTTCTGTACAGTTTTTGAGGGCTCGTCTTTAGGAACAATCAGTTCCTTTTTAGAATCTGTTTGTGTTTCAGTTTTAAGTGCCGAAGGTTTGTCCGTTACCTCTACTTCCTGAGAATTTAAATTAATATAGAGTTTTGCTTTTAACATTATTTAAAAAATGCATCAAGAATAAATTACGTAGATACCTTAGGTTTCGGATTTTCCTTTGTTGGTTCTACCACAGGTTTTGCTTTTTTCATAAAGAATGGTACATTGTCTTCCTATGAAATTAAATATTGAGATTAAATTTTATGGCCATATTCGACTCATTTAATGTGTGTCTGTGTGTAGTGTTTAAGTTTGTATTGTGTGTATTCTGAATTTTTGAGTGTGTTTCAATATTTTGTAGTGAAGACCTACCTCAGTGAATGATTTTTTCCTCATGTAGAATGGTGTTTGTGTTGGTTTCTTTAATTTATCGTCAGGTTCCTAACAAATTTATAAATAATTATAGAAATGTTTCTCATTATCTTTAAATAATTGGTTAGACTAATAATTGAATTATATACCTTTGTTTCTTCCTTATTTGGTTCAACGTCCCAAAATGGAGCCTCATCCTATCAAAATGAGTGAATATATACGTTAAATATTTTTCTACTCATTAAAAATAACCATAATATATGTATTGATAAAACTCTACACATACCTCTACAACAGACCTCTTCCTCAAATGGAATGGTGATTGTATAGGCGTCTTTGGCTTTTCAATTTCTGGTTCCTAATAAAATATGAAAAGATTTAGAGAGGATCCTTTAAAATTTAATCTTATTTTATAAATGTATATTAACTACCTTTAGAATCTCTTTATTTGGTTCCTGGTCCCAAAAAGACGCGTCATTGTCCTAAAGAAGTGCATAAAATTATTTTTTAATTTACTGATTAGCTACATATTCGTACTCGATATGTTTTTATAATGATAAACCTACCTCAGCGAATGACCGTTTCCTTAAGTGGAATGGTGTCTGTACGGGAGTTTTTGGTGGTTCAATTTCAGGTGCCTAACAAATTAACAAAATGTGTTAATTAAATGCTACAGTTTGTTTTAAAGTCAAAATCATTATCTGATCTATCGAGTTTAGATTAAAAAGTATTGTCTACCTTGAGCAAGTCTTTGGTTGCCTCCGGTTCTGATATTGTAATTTTCTTTACTTTGTTGGTTTCAGGTTCCTAATAAATTAAGAAAATGTTATAATTGATTTGCGTTACTATTGCTTATGAATTGATTTATATACAGGTTCTTCTTTGGGTCGTTTGGGTGCCGGTTTTGCCGGCTCCTATACAAAATTATATTGTTCTTAATTTTAATAAATTACGTATACTAATAAAATTACAAATTTCGATTTTATTAAAAAAAAGCTGTGCCTTGCAGGCTCCATATGCGTTAACCTTTACTATTTGACTCGTTTGAATCTTTTTAAACACGTTTTATTGTAAAGTCTATGAATTAGTACAAACAAACATATCAGTTTCATAAATTTAGAGTAAAAAAATATTGTTTCAATAAATTACTACCTCAACTTTACTTGGTCTTTGTCGAGTATCTGATACTTTCGGACTTTCGGGTTCAAGTTTATCTTTAAGTTTCTCCGGTTCTTTAGTATCTTTCTTATCCTGTCAAAAAGTTATTAACTTATTGTCATTAAGAAAACTAAACTAAATTAAATTTAACAAAGCAATAGATATTATATACCTCTTTTACTTTACTAGGCTTTCGCGTATCTTTAGGCTTGTCTATTGATATTTTTTTCTTTTCTTCTGGTTTATCAGACACAATAGCTTCTACATTGTTTACATTCTATTGAAAACGAATACTTATATTTATTATTTCTATTTAAATTTTTTACATATTTATTGACAGAAATAATAATAAAGATACTACCTAGTCTTTTTCAATATCATTGTCGTTTTGTTCCTGTTCAAAAATATTCTATTACTTAGTACTTGATATAATATAATAATAAAAGAGACTACCTCAGTAAGTATCAGTTTTTAATTTCAGTTTTATCAACTGTTTCAGTTTCCTTATCCTTTAGAAATGAATTTAGGTTTCAAAGTTTCTAACAACTCAATAGATAATAGCAGAGCCATAAGATAAGTAGATAATAATGGACTCATTAATTTGTGTTTAAAAAAAAAACAAATATTGACTGAAGTCTACCTCGTCAGTTTTGCTGGGGCGTCGCTTAGGTTGAGGTTCTCTAGGTTTATCAATGGATACTTTTCGTTTTGTCTCAGTTTTTTCATCAATTTCCTCGACTTCCTCCGTTTCCTGAGCATTAACC
Source organism: Laspeyria flexula (assembly GCA_905147015.1). Taxonomy (NCBI): domain Eukaryota; kingdom Metazoa; phylum Arthropoda; class Insecta; order Lepidoptera; family Erebidae; genus Laspeyria; species Laspeyria flexula. The sequence goes on from LR989974.1 coordinate 4,095,741, forward strand.
TTATATTTAGCATTATTAAGGCTTGAAACGTATACTTATAGAAATATAGGGTTGCCAATGATTGTAAAAATACCTTAGTTTTGCTGTCCCGGCGCTTAGGTTTTGTAGTATCCTTTGGAGCATCTAAGGTTTCTCTATGATTAGGTTCCACCGTTTGTGTAGGTTCCTATTACGTATAGAAATATTTAAGACCGACACTACATAATTTAAACATAAGATATTTGTGTATGTGTGAATATGTATGTGTATATACCTGTGTGTCAGTATTCGTAGGTCGCCATGGATTTGTTTTATCTGAAGGCTTATCTGTTGTTACCGTATCTTCTACCTTGTCTTTCTCATCCTATTCACAAAAACAAGTCATTCAATATCTAAATTCTAAGCAGCGTGTTCCTTTAAATCTTTTAATTACAATCTATTTTACAATAATGTTACCACATAGTTATTTACTAGCACACAATATTCAAACAATTGTCTTTGTTGTTTGATATTTTGTAATAGAATTGTATTTACAAAAGAATAGTAATAACGTAAATTTTGTAGATTTTTTTCATTTAGATATATTGTGTTAGCATGCAAGTTGTGCGACATGAAACTTACCTTAAGTTTAACTTTGTCGATTCCAACTTCTTCTGCTTTTAGTGACGTCTAAAATAACAAGTTAATGGGAATATGATTAAGCGTGAATAGGGAATGCTGTAGTATTTACTGGGTATAAATATTCTAAAGCCAATCCCTGCTATATATGCCATTACGCTCTCTAGGATTCAACCGATAATTTGTTGAATTTTGTATTAATCAATTGGTCGAAATTTTCGTTATTTTAGAAAAATTTTTGACCAACGTTTGCAGTGTCGCCACTGAAATCCATTCTTATCTAACTACTTAAGCTAAGTACTTGCAGGTTTGCTCTTGTAATTCTAAAAGCAATGGATATCCAGCCGCAGTATTTTGAATTTTAAGACACTCAGGGTTTACGGCGTCTAAATCAAAATTAAATTCGTTGGGAATTGCTTCGACTGCAAGGGTTCTGCTCAAATGCATATTTTATCAGAATACTTAAATTAAACTGTGAAAATGGTTTTTACCTCATTATTTAAATAATTCGCAGATAAATATTGAGTTTAATATATTTTTGTAAAGCCATTTTGACAGTTACTTTTATCATAGTTTAATGTAAAAGGACTTACCCTTGTAGCTGTCTTTTTCTGAGCTGAAATTTCTTGTTGCTCAGCAACTGCCGCAATCGAAGACTTTCTGCTTTCAGCAGATTCCTTAGTAACCTATAGTTAAAGAAATCAATGATTTTAAACTGCCTCTTATATAATTGGATTAGTTTTGGACATAACAAGAATGGAATGGAACATAATAGATTCGTAGCAGGTGGAAGGTAATGGTCTCTGCCTATACATTTGTTGGAAATGAGGCGTGATCTATATGTGTGTGTATTTTTATTATTTATTACAACTGATGATTTCTTATCATCACGACCGACGGCTCTATGTACGTACGCGCATTTACCTTTCGAATATAGTAAATAGCAAAAAGGTGTATGATTTGGATATTTGTAGTTGTAATTGTTATTAATAGTTTTTAAGCATTTTCCGAATTTATATTTATCACTTTCGTTTTTTTTAATATATATTACCTTAACACCCTTGTTTTCAATAAAGGAGCTCCTTCGGCTGTCAGTCTTTTCTTCTTTTGTCTGTAAAATATTAAATTGCCTTAATTAATATTCAAGATGGCTACCAAAAGTGTAAAGAAACTCTTTCAAGCAAGTGTGGCAATGTATAAGTATTGGTTTGATACTTTGAAATTAGCTGCTAGGAAAGCGTTACAGAAACTCTTTATGATACAAACCTCACTCTGAAACGATGTTCTTCTGCTTTCGGTCTAGGGAAACAAAATGTACTTGATATTAGCACAGACAACTTTGGATAGATATTCACAGAATGGTTTTATATTTACAAATGGTAAAAACACAAAAAAATATACTCGTATATATAGACGGAGAAATTTTAACCTATGTATACTTATTTCTGAACGTAACGTTGTAACAAGTTTTTATTTGAAGGTAAAGTTAGTAAGGTATTGAATAAAATACGTTTAGCTATTCTTCTTGGCTCTCTAATTATTAATTAATTGTTTTATTTTATAATATTAAACGACCAAATGGTGAGAATGATTTAATCATGTAAAATTTCTCCGGTGTTTAACAATTGGGCTATACAGATACAGATGAACAGGAAATAATTTTCAAAATATTTACAGATGGATAAATTTGATAGGTATAAGGTATTAAATCAGGATCAATCAAGGTCAAAGAGTAGTTGAACATATTTGTTTTGTGAAATATGTCAAAAAGTATCTATTATACATGTTTTACCACTGCCAAAGTGTACTGTGTGTGAGTCATTAAAAATCCGACGATATTAAAATCACTTAGAAATTTTCAATCATAAGAGATTTTTTTATACCAAGACTAGGGGCATCACGAGCGTGTTGCCGACCTTTAAGAAACCTATTCACTTCTTTTTTGAATACCTATTCTCTCCTTTACTGTAGAACCTTGGGAAAACCTTTACTTGCGCATTTCATTTATTAAGTTTTTAAAAGCGCGAGACAAATATAGCAAAGATGATCCTCTTTTATAGATTTTTTTTATTTTTATGATGCTTTACTATAAAATAAGTAACAGATACGTTTATATCACACTGAGTTGATAAAACGTGATTTATTTTGTGTGTGTGTGATGTGGTATCTGTATAATGAATGAAGAATAAAATATTATGGGTAACAAGGGTAAGCTCCACTCTCTTTTTTTATACCTTTACTTCTAGATGTTGGGCTTGTTGTGAAATCATCGTCACCTGTTTTATTTCAACAGTTTTTATTATTTCCACCGAACACTGATTTATAAAATATTACAAAATATATAATCCAACCCTAGTGTAAACAATCTCGAGACTTGATTCAACTGTCATATAAGGTATTTTGCTGGTTCACATCAAGTCGTGATAAAATAAAGTATTTGCATTTGCAAAGATATTAATTTGCAGTAGTATCTTGCAAGTAGCCTCTTGCAGTAACAGTTACATATTGTTAAAAATTTTACGTCTCACCTTTGTTGCTTCCTTTTCTTTCTTCTCCCGTACAGTGGGAGTTGGCGTTATCTTCTCGTATTTCTCTAGTACAGGTCTTTCGTAATCATCGACAAAGTCAAGTTCCAGCTGTAAATTTGAAACACAATCATTAGTTTCAGATAATGGTTGTATTTCAAATATTTCATCATATGGTTGTTTGTATTAAATCTCATGTTGAAATGTTATATTAAACTTACTTCTCGTATTTGAAATTACTTTAGATAATAAAGAAGCAAACAAATAAATAGAAACGTTCGCTGCGTCTACGTTTCTAATTTTATCAAGTGCAGTGACCTTAGTTGAAATTCAAGTGTTCGATTTTTAAAAGTGCATGAAAATAACTACTAGTATACCGGAATCAGGCACAAGATGACAACCATAACCTAGTGCATGTATTGAAAACTGCAAACCTGCAAACGTGTCAATAAATAGTCCTGTGAAAAGAAAGTACATATAAAGCATACAAGCAACATGCGACTTGCAACCAATCACCTGTACAACGAGCGACGCAGAACGTTTTGATTCTTCAGACTCTGGAAAAGGTGTAGTGAAGTATGTGCCAACAATCTGTGTAGTTGTATTTTATAGTGGGCTATTTGTACAAAGATTGTGCTTTGAAAGTGGACAAAACATAAGTGTAATAGATAAAGAAGTAGAATAGATAGAAAGTGAACAACACTAAGAATAACGTTTGAAACAGTTTTTACCCCGAAGTCATTCTCTTTGCCATCAACTCCAGCTTTTTTAGGCTGTTCTGTTGTCTTCTTAACAGTTTTCTTGAGCTGAGGTTTCTCAAATTTACCACCTTTTACTACGATTGGATCCTAGAGAATCAGTCAAGGTTTTAAATGGATGTAAAAAACCGCAGTTTCAGGTGCAGGTGGTTCAACTATTGCATTAGTGTGTGCTTTGTAGAAAATTGTGAAAATTAGCATGCTATATTGGACATCGTCATGAACAATCCACGAGTATGTATAGAGCTTAGATCATTCTTTCATTTTATTTTATCTTTGATTCATGTACTTATAGCAAATCAATTTCTTTTTATGTTTTTGATTGTCAAAACAGACAATAAGTCATTTAAATTATTTAGTTATAAAATATAATAATATATTATTGTTCTTAATATTTACTACGTGGATAATTCAAGATTGCATCCAATAATTTAGACTAACTACAACACATTAGTTTATGTTTTTCTAACTATCTCAGCATTGGTGAATTTCTAACTACAATGCCAATAATACTACAAAACCAGTTTCAGTAGTCTAACTACGTGGCAGCACTTAAACGTTTTATCCTCTACCTCATCCTCATCTTCCGCGTCCTTTTTAGCAACAGCTGCCTTTTTGACTTTGAGTTGTGCTGCCTCTGAACCCTCCTATGAATTATTATTAAATAGCACTTTAAGTTTTTGAACGTCATGCCAATTACATTTATAAAAATGAACAAAATACTTTCTTTCTCAATTTGTTTTTTTTTTTTCAATATAATAACTAATAATGGTTACTTTTATATACTTAAAATAAGTTTGGTATTGGCTGAGATAATTAAAAATAACAAGAAGTGACAGTACCGTTGGCTTTTTCTTAGCAGGTGTCTTTTGTGTAAGTTTGGCCTCTTCAGGGGCAGTTGTGCTTGTCTTAGTACGAGGCTTGGTAAGGCTGACAGACTCCTCTGTGTCCTCTCCCTAGCCCCCAAATATATATGTATTAAAAACCATATAGTGAAGATAGAAAACAGACAGAATAGTGCGTTATGGCTGACCTTATCACACGAGAAAATATAAAAATTGTTCAGATTTAGATTTATTTGTAGCATTATTTTTGAAATATGATTACATTATATTATTCAATCAATGCAGTGATAAACTCAGCTCAACGTAGACTAACATTTCCAAATGTTCATCTGAATATTAATGGAAATATAAAAGTGCAGTGTCGAAATGTGGAAGGTGCATTTTACTCCTGTACAAATCGTGATTTAGTATATCGTGGCTAAGTTCTAGTTCTACGTTGCTTTTATTCTGGTACCTTAACAAGAATTAAAATTCGCTTTAAAACTGTTGGTGCTGATAATTGTGGTATATTAGTGTTGATTGGCCTCAATCCGGTCTGCGAATTACGTTAAATTCAAGGATATTAATATTATAATTTTAACCACTTTGTTTTAAAATTTATACGAATTTATAGAATAGTATTTTTGGAAGGTGTGTATATATTTTCTCTAGTTGACACTACAACTACTATTCTCCGTACTTAGGTAAACCGTACCTTCTTCTCCTGATCTTTAGGTGAAGGTCTCTTAAGAGTTTTTTCTTCGATGACTTCTGGTTTCTTAACACTGAGTTTAGCTTCAGCCTCGTCCTCCTAAACAGTGTGGATATTGGTTACAACAAATAATTGGTAACTATATTTTTAAGCTATTACGCCTTTATTTTAACATTTTATAAAAGCAAAGCTTCATAAATCGACGTTATTAGTGTGCAGCGTTTAAAAGTACGAACCGTAGGCTTAATTTCAGCAGGTGTTTTATGTGTAAGCGAAACGTCTTCAGGTTCCTTGCCAGGTTTAGCTGGTGCCTTTGGTTTTGAAAGACTAATGCTTTCGTCAACGTCCATAGGCTAGGAAAAGAGATCAATATTTAGATTCCGTTTAATAAGATCAATCTACGATGATCGATAAGAATAGTGCCTACCTCTGGCTTATCTTTGTCTTTAACGGAACGACGTCTAGCAGTAGCTGTAGCTGAAGGAACTTCCTCTGCAGCCTCAGGCTTTTTGTCGTCCTAAATCATTGTTATACAAATAAGATTTTCATGTTTTCACGTTTTTATATGGGCAAGTATGTTCAGCAGGGTAAAAGTGTGTGAAAGTGTACCTTTTTCTTTTTCTCAAGTGGTGTAGGCGTGATTTTCTCGTATTTCTCGAGGACAGGTCTTTCATAATCGTCGACAAATTCTTCTTCAGCAACCTTAAATTGTTGAATATGTATGAGTAAAGTGTGCAGGAAAGTTAATTATCAGTTAAACATAGAAGAATAGAATTAGAATGAAGATAATGTACATAAAATTTTGAGTGGATTTAAATGTATTTTATGTGTGTATTTTCAACAAACTGTAGCTAGATAATGTTTATTTCACTAGCTTCAATAATTACCTGAAACATGTAACTTTTGCTGTCTAACAGGAATGCTGAAAATCTTTACAAATTATACCTATTTAAGACATAGAGAAGCAAAGCGTATACACAGTTTTTGCCATGCCCGCAAAGCGTACTTACTTACTGCTTTAAACAAGAAGTGCCATTGCTGAAAATATTTGTGTCGCGATAGAGGATTATTGCGTGACTTTTCAAAATCAGTGCTTGTGTAGTTGGAAATTTAGTTGTGGTGTTATGTAATAAAGTTTCGCGAATTCCAAACTCGTTATGCTGTACTACCAAACTGTTATGTTGCAAGTATTTGGTGAGTGTAGTCAAGTGTGTAAATGTACCTCTTTCTTTTTGAGAGAGGGCCGTTTTTTAGCTTCTGGCTCATCTGTTTTCTTTGCTTTAGGTTTTGGTTTCTCATCTGGTTTTTTCTCCTCTTCCTACATGAAAAGGTTTGATTATTTTTTATCCTAAATTCCTACCTTATTATAAATTTCATAAAATATTATAATTTTATACCTTGTCTTTAGCGACAGAACGTTTTCGAAGAGAAGGCACCTCGGGTTCAGCTTCTTTGTCTTTTGGTTTGATTTTACCTTTCATAATGTCTACATCATCCTATTGAAATATACAAAATATTTAGCTTTTTTAAAGACGAAAGTAAACGATATCATTGACAATTCACTTCGTTAATTTATTATTAAATACCTGATTTTCACTAGGACGACGTTTATCCTTAGGTGTAGGTGTAACTTTTTCGTATTTTTCAAGTTCTGTTTTCTCATAATCATCAATAAATTCGCGATCACCCTATAAAAACGTATTTAAGTGACTTATTTTGTATTTTTTTTTATAAAATAAAAAACCGTAAACAATATTCTGTATACCTCATCAACTCCATTTTGTTTTTTGGTTCTATCTGAGGGAGTTGGTGTTATTTTATCGTATTTTTCAAGGTCAGGCCTTTCGTAATCGTCCACAAATTCAGCTTGTTCTTCCGGCTTTAAAATCAACGTTATTATATTAAAAGTCGGTTTAAAAGAAATTTATTAAAGTAGAAAATATAAGTTAACTACAAGAAAATGCTAGATTACCTTGTTAACCGGCTTTTTAGCCTTAGCTACTTGTGGTTGTTCGAGTTTAGTTTCCTCAGGTTTCTGAGGAGACTTTCCTAATTTAACCTTAGATAATTCATCAACCGGCTCTTCCGCTTTAGGAAGACCCTTCTTGATACTAGATCGTCGAGGTTCAGGTTTTTCTTCTTCAACCTAAGCAATGCCGTATTGAATTAATTACGAATGATAATTATAAATTAATTTTTACTACGAATTAATGTTTCACTAACGAGAAAGATTATATACCTGTTTAGGTTCAACCTTAGATTTTTTCTCCGGTGCAGGAGCAGCTACTGAGGGTTCCTCCTCACTGTCTTGTTCACTTTTAACACTATCGGCTATAGACGCGCGTTTTCCCTAAATAAATGTACGTTTATTATTGGCAAATTCAAGGCTTTTTAATATTTAATTTAAAATGCATGTGTGAGTGTATAGTGCAATGTGTTTACCTTTTGTGTATTTTCCTCTTTAGCTTTTTTATCTAGTGGCGTCGGAGTTATTCTTTCATATTTCTCCAATACTGGTCTCTCGTAATCATCGACGAACTCGATTTCGTCCTATATTCAAATAAAGTTTAGCACATCTAGTTAACACAACACACACGACAAAGAAACGTAAGTTATCACAATCTAGAGAACTATATTATTAAAATATATTTAAATTATGTTTTCAATGAAAATTTAACTAAATACAATCAAATGAAAGCAAGTTTTAATAAACATATATAGTCTTGTGTGACTATTTTAAGTTAAATTGGTTATGAAGTTAATAATTATATCCAATCTGTTCACTTCACAAAATGTTTAAATAATATTTATAAAGAAAGTAATAATTTACAACCATTATAAACTTTTGCTACAGGGTACTATTGAACTATTCTAGTTTCTATGACAGATAAAGTGTTGCCAGACAACATATTTATATCTTAATAAGCTTTATACATTGCTGATTGAGTGAACAAAAACATTAAACTTACCTCGACGTCTTTCTTTGCAACCACCTTCTTCTTGACCACTGTTTTCTTTTCTGCTACCTTCTTTTTAGTTTCTTCTTTCTTTTCTTCTACTGGTTCTTCTTTAGGCTTGACAGACCTAAGTTTTGGAATGCCTTCAATTTTCTTTTCTGGTTCAGGTTCTGACTTTTTCTTTTCAAGTTTCTCTAGAAAAGCTTTCTTTTCTTCCTCTGACTTCGAAGCTCGCTTCTCCAGAATCTTTCTGGTTTCCTCAGCTTCGATTTCAGCCTTCTTGACTTCTTCCTTTTTGGATTCAATCTTCTTAGCCTCAACCTTAGACTCGGTCTTCTGGGCTTCGATTGTGATCTCTTGTTTCTGATCAATCTTTACTTCTTCCTTCTTTGATACCTTTCTGATTGATTTCTTTTCTTCTACGGTCTTTTGTTCCTCTGCTTTTTTAGAAACTTGTTCCTCCTATTAAATATGAAAAGATGTAATAAAAGTACAGAGTTCATAATGGGAATACTTTTTTGATATTTTAATCCTAAACATTGAATAGAAAACATAGCAAATGAGATTAATCATAACTAAGTATTTAGTTTTTTTTTGTGTACGAGTACAATATTGGGCAAAATTTTTTATAGTATTGCCTGTTTATCTAATCAGACGATTTACCTTCTTCTGATCGACGTGGTTTGCTTCGATAACGGATTTCTCCTCCACAATCGACATCTCTTCCTCAGATTCCTCATTTACTGTCTCTTCTTCTTCCTCCTCCTCTTTCTTCTTTTTCTGAAAATAATATTAATAACATACTTTAATTCATTAAATATTTATATTATTAATATAAAAAGAAATTTAAAATATAACAAGAATTTATAAATTAATTAGATTAGGTTCTATAAAAAAACTATAGTAGTTAGTTATTGACATTTATCTATGTTTTTATCACATCAACAATTAATAACAACAACCTATCATTTATTATAATTATTATACTGTAAATTGTTCCACCTACCTTTTCTTCCACAATAGTCAAGTCAGCACTGGATTCATCTTCTCCAAATTCGTTCTTAATTACCACCTTGTAGTTGGCGACGTACTTGGATGATACTTTCCTAATGATCAGCCTAGCATTGGTGCCATCAAATGTTGTATTCACTTCCGAAGAATCTCTGACGACCGTCGAATTTTTGTACCATGTACACCTGCACGACTGGTCTGATGTCTTAAGAACAGCCACGAATTCAGCTTCCTCGTTTTCTTTAATAGCCTGTAAAAGAAAAGAAAGTAAAATCATCTTAAATAAAAGGCAGCAAAGAAACGGGTTAAGTTATATTCTTCTTGAATTTCTACTAAGTTTTAGAAAAAAAATTGTACGTACCAAGCTTCTAAGATGTTTGATGATCTGTGGCTTGTCACCTTTTTCTTCGGGTATGTCTGTGATTTCAACTTGTTGTGACGTCGCTTCACCCTTTTCGTTCTTAGCGACGAGCTTGTAAGAACCTTTGTCGATTTGTGATACGTTTGAGATTTCCAATTTGACTGTGAATTCGCCCTGAAATTGCATGAAAAGTTTCGTGTGAATCTCTTAATTACTCGTAAGTACATACTACTATTATTTATTGATTACTATCATCAGTACCAGCAATACTTTGCTTCAATTAAAGTTCGAATGTATTGTCTACTTTTACTCACTTCTCTGAGAGGTTCGATAAGAACGGTGTGCCTGGAATCCTCTTTGACGGCGCTAGCTTCCTTGAACCATGTGCATGCAGGCGCAAATTTACTTAATACTTTACATTCAACAATAACAGTCTTCTTCTTAATTATCTTAATGATCTTTGGTTTCTCTTTGATAACTGGAATGACTGTAGATAAAAAAGCAGTGTTTAATAATGTCGACCAAAATTCAATTCAATAATAAAAAAAATATATAATTCTTACTTTCAATATTGAGCGTAAGATTCGCATTGAGCTCTCCAAGTTCATTTTTAATGTTGCATTTATACAATCCGGAGTCTTCAATACCAGGATCATTGAGTTCTAGTATGATTGTGTAGATGTCCTCCTTTACTTCAACCCTGGTCTTAATTTTCGACGAGTCCCTGATTTCCTTACCCTCGTGGTACCAAACGATCGTCGGCCTAGGGCTAGCTTTAACTTTGCATCCCATAATAACTAATTTACCATTATCCTTGGACTGAATTGTAGGCTTCTCAACAAATGTTGGTCCTTCGCCTTCCGGCTCAGGTTCAGCCTCAATATTTAAGTTGAGATTAGCGTTGCTTTCACCAAATTCATTTACTACGTGACAACGGTAAGCACCACCATCCGCTGCCGTAGGGTTTGTCAAAAGCAACAATAACTCATAAATGTCCTCGCCCATATCACTTGATTTAATTGCAATTTTACTGCTAGCCTTGATAACGGTCGTGCCCCTATACCACGTGACTTCAGCCGCCGGCTTAGCTTTGCACACACAACGCATTGTGATGAGTGTGCCGTCCTCGTTGGGAATGATTCGGGGTTTCTCCACGAATGATGGTGCGAAACCATTTTCGTCATCCCCACCTGAGAATATGTACATATATATTAACATTGAACTTTAATCACAACTTCATGCTGCTCGAAAGCTTAAAGCTTCACATGCTTTGCTACTGTATGCGTACATTATATAAATTTAAATTTAGGTTTGATCCTGTTTTACCTTGGAAATTGAGAGCAATGTTAGCATTGCTTTCACCAAACAAGTTGAAGGCGTTACACCTATAATTGCCACCGTCCTCCCGCGTGGGGCCTAAAATTTCTAACGTCAAATTAAATGAATCTTTGCCGGTAGCTTTTCTGGACATCTTCATTTTCGCACCATCCCTGATTTCTTTATCTCCGTGGAACCACGTGATGTCGGGAACTGGATATGCTTCTAATTTACATTCCATTATAAGTACTTCGCCTTCCTGTCTAATGGTTGGCTTTTTAGGGAATCTCGGTGCTTTACCGTCGGGTATTCTGTTCAAAAGATAAAATATTTAAGTTGTAACCCTAACTATTAGTAGTAGCGCATATTAAGAAATGTGTATTAATTTCGAGTGTCTCCTTACTTAGGTTTGTCTCCACCTTCGAAGTTCAAATTAATTTTCGCTACGCCTTCACCATGTTTGTTTTTTGCTACAGCCCTGTATTCTCCTCTGTCCCCATTCTCAACGCCACTGATTTCTAATCGCGCCATGTGGTATAAAGTTTGGTCCTCTTCTAACGTTATTTTATATCTACTACTTTCTTTTACCATCTTTTTACCATGGTACCTGCATCATTGAGTCATAATGTTAAAACGTTTTTATTTGGTTGTTTATTTATTTGATAAGTGTGTTGTATTGCATCTTACCATGTGATGGTTGGTTTCGGTTTGCCAACACATCGACATTCGAATGTGATTTTGGTACCATCGTCCGATTGCCTGATGACCGGTCTCTCCGTAAAAGTCGGTTTGATAAAGTCTTCAGGTACGGGCGCTTCGTCGCCTATTTTATCAATTTAATAATTAATAGAACGGTCATAATTTATTTTTCACGAAGATTTGCAGCTGCCGGTACACTTGTTACCAGATTTAAGATGTTTTCTTTTCTAGTGTATTAAATACGCAATCAGGTTCATTCAGAGTTAATCGAGGAATGTATGTATATAAGAGAATAGATAAATGATAATCGAATAGAATACATAAATAAAAATTTTGATTATACGTGTATAATATTTTCAGACTAGTCTCATTCTGACAAACAGTACGCATGACAGTTGCTTGTGTTATTGTGTTAATTGTGCATTTGCTAAAGCGAAGAGTTTGCAACATTATTACTAACTACAAAATATTGCGAGGGTGTATTAGTGTTAATATAAGCACAGTTGCAAAAGAAGTACGTGAAAATATAATGATAGTGATGATAAAATATGATTAATAATAAATTTAATAAGTTTCAGTGCAATTGTGTGTTATGTAGAGTGTGGTAATAACATTTTTGTTGTTAGTATGTGTATAGTGTTTGATGTTGTGTGTGTGCACATAGAAAAGTTATATTCAATTTGGATTGAAAATTAAGAAAACATCTTAATTCTGTAATAAACAATAGACCAATTTCAATAATATATTCTAGTGTATTATGTAGAGTAACTGAAATTCTGAAGGAATTAGTTGATGATTATACAAGCTTTGCTGCAATATCTACGTTTGTAATGAAACAATTACATCTATCACGTTTACAGGATTAGAGACACACATTAAAACAGCTTTGGTTAAAACAATAAGAAGCGTAACTTTTAAAACTACGTCATTTCAAATTAAATTTAAAACAATAGATAATAGAGTTTAAATCAATATAAAATTGTGTTCCTTGGGTTTTTAATGTTGACTTGAAAATTATTTTACAAGTAGATATTTGAGTAGGTATATTGAGAAACTTACTGTCGAAGTTTAAGCTGATTGTGGCGTTACTTTCGCCGAGTTCGTTCTTGGCTGTTACCCTATACTTGCCAGCGTCCTCTACGGTAACGTTGTTAATCTCCAGTGACGCATAATAGGACTTGGCTTCCTTGCTTACTGTAAGCTGTATAAAAAATACGATTAATTACTGTAAGCTTAAGAAAAAGTGCGACAATTTTTTGTACATGTGTATCTTGGGAACGGTTCTGACGTATAAAAATGTTACAGTTACAGTTGGCCCGTATCATTTCACTGCAGGACAAACGCCTCTCCCCATGACTTCTATATTATTCGATCTGTAGCTATGCTATGGTGGTTTTTGCAGTATTGGTCCAACTCATCTCGCCATCTTTTGGTCTGCCGCGATTTCGGTTTCCCATCGCGGGCCGTCACAAAAATGTATTTACATGAAATGTTATTAAGTTTGTCTGTTTAATATTGTATCTCATGGAACATGAATTTTATTTATAAGTATTTATACGATTGACCCAGAAGAAGGCTAATGTTTTCCAACTTTTGACCAATGAACATTCTAGATCGGTTAATTCTTTCTAATATTGGTCTGCCTATTTTTTTTTTTATTTCATTCTATGCAGAACGTCGGCATTATTATTGCAATTCTACATAACGAACCGAACCCATCTCGGTTCCGATTCAAACTGACAAAATTAAGTTTCAATATGTCTAAGTGAATATGAAAAACGTGGTACATATCTTCATCAACTCTCTTCTCAAATAAAATTTTAGTTTTTACTGCTAAATGACATTTCAATGACGAAGCATGTCAAATACATGTTATTAAAATAGTTTGGGATGAAGAAAGGTCACCGAGTGGGACAACCGACACCTGGTATCGTTACCAGCCAACTAGAACGGGGTCAAGGCCATTTCTAAGTACTATTAAAACTAGGACATCTATAACAGTTGTGTTTATTTTAGCTTTTTTTCCAACACATTCCAAAGGACAAATTCCATGTCCTTAAATAATATTTCATACCATACCTGAAAGGGTAGGCATAGGCATACATCACACTATGTTTGGTCCTATAAAATGGGAAACGAGCCTGTTATCATTAACTGGGCTCATTGCCCGACTAATTTTTGGTGGATAAAGTTTAAATCAGGTTGGTTAAACTTTAAGGTCTATTCAATTTATCTTCATTACTTTCTAAGTCAAGAGAGACCGTTCAGTAATTATCAATCAATTGAGTGTTGAGTGCTAGTCATTGCATCATCATTTCAACCCATAAACCTCCCACTACTGGGCGCGGGTCTCCTCCAAAGCATACATACCATAATAGTCATTGTACACCTAAAAAATTTTTAATAACGATTAAAATCAAAATCTTTTATGATATCAATAAGTTAAAGAGGTATATTATTACGATTATGCTAAATATAATTAATATAAACTATATAGGCTGTCTTTAGGCACACTTTATATATTACATTAAATCACAAGAATTTTATTATTTACCGAAATATTCTGGCTACTAAGAATTATAATGGAAGTAACAATCCGTTACAGTAGTGTTTAAAGCTTTTGAAGTATTGTTTCTTCTTAGAATATATTCCAATTGGTTATTCATTTAACAATAATCCTAAAGGAGTTTAAGTTAAGTCAACTTGATTCATTTCATACGGTTTATTAAATTTTGTATCAAATGTCTGAAATTACTTAAATTTAACATTTTATTATTTTATTAAAGCGATGGTGGCTGAATGGATAAGCGACCGGCGTGCTAAACACGCGGTCCGAGTTCGATTCCGACCAGCAGTTCCAATGTGGATTTCACTTTATGGAATTTATATGTACTAGTCATATGACTTACTATCTGCTAACGGTGAAGGAAAACATCGTGAGGAAACCCACATACCCTAAAAAAAATTCTATGAGTATGTCTGATCCACCAACCCGCATTAGGCCAGCGTGAGTGGATTATGGCCTAAACCCTCTCAGCTGTCTAGATAGAGGAGAGGAGACCCGAGCCCAGCAGTGGTACATTAATGGGTTGCTGATGATGATGATGATGAACATTTTATTTACCTTTTACTTCTAGTCATTGAATAAATTTCAAATCGATTCGTCCAGCCAAAACTGGTATCTGATATGCTCCTTGTATGTTAATGAATTCAATCTATGTTTGTTTATAATAATAATTACTTACCACGTGTTGGACCTAGTGTTGGAATTTATCAAGTCGCCCAGAAGGCTTCCAGCTTGAGTTAACGACAACCACATTAA
This sequence comes from Laspeyria flexula, assembly GCA_905147015.1. Classification (NCBI taxonomy): domain Eukaryota; kingdom Metazoa; phylum Arthropoda; class Insecta; order Lepidoptera; family Erebidae; genus Laspeyria; species Laspeyria flexula. The sequence goes on from LR989974.1 coordinate 4,110,824, forward strand.
GTAATAACATTTAATTGATTGATTGACGGTCACCGATCTACGGAACTGACCTTACCTAACGTTACTTAACTTCGATGATTGTATTTAACATCTTAGTACCACATGTGTTACGAGCACCTTGTTGTTGCATAGTAAAATGTAGTTGAGCGCTACTGACCTTATGCCTGGATCCTGGTTTAACTTCCACACCACTGTGGAACCAGGCTACGTGGGGTAAGGGTTCAGCCTCAATGCGGCACTCGAATATTAACCGCTTGCCATCATCCTCTTGGCGAATGGCTGGCTTGCGCGCGAATGTTGGCGCTTTACCGTCTACTTGTCTGGAAATAAGAGAAATATTACGTTGATAAAAATGTGATGTTAATACACTTTGGACTGTATGTAGTGACGGATTTAGAAAACATAATGTCGCTACCCCATTTCAACCGTAGGTGTCGTAAAAGCTAACTAAGGGACCTAACCTTAAGCAGACAAGAGTACTGTGAGATAAGGAAAATTCAAAACAAAACCACAACCCGTCTGCCAACGTAGTATATTAAGCTAAATTCCGTCCAAAATGTTTTGAGGAAACCCAGTGGGACGTTTATGGGTTGATATGAATACATTTTGGAGGACATTATCCAAATACAGATGTATGAAAACTCTTGAAATCTTTGTATTTCTTTCATCATCAATATCATCATCAGCCTAGAAACTTTAATAGTCTAACAGATTTTTATCTGGTTTGTTCATCAGGCGTCTCCAACAATGCTGGCCAGACGGGTTGGTATAGAGTTAGTTTCGAAATTTCATTTTCTCGCAGTGCTCTTGTCTGCATAAGATTAATTTTAAGGTCTTAATTTTTGTCATTTGAAAAACAACCTTTGGTGATAACGCAAGATCTGGTAAATTTAACCTACCTACATTGGCAAATTAATATTTCTGTTTCTGTTTCTGACGGTAAATGATTGTTGTCGAATGATGTTTAACGTTTTTAGATCCTATTTTACAAAGCGAACTGATACTATTGATAATGATACTCACTTCTGCTTTTCTTCGTCAGCAGCTGAAAACAAAAAAGAATAGGATCAGTCACAGAAACCATACACTGTATTTATTTTTAAAATGTTTGACTGCATTCAGTTCGTTACATTAAATCTATTTGTTGGAAACTCAAACTCTAACAAATATTTCTGTGAATGTTTGTAACATTTGAAACATCTACCAGACATAAACATTGCGTATCATCTCTTGAGATAACTCTTAAAATTTATGTACGAGTTTGTGGTCTGCATACATCGTGTTTCTAGTTTTAATTTTGTTCGCTCTTCTAAACAGTGTTCGTGGAAATCAGTTTATTTTGTAATTCTCGGACTAGTTGTGAGTAATAGATTAGAAACTAGTATAATATAACTTTTAGCACGAATTTAAGTATTTTTTTTACTAAAAATGTTTTTTTGAATCCAAAACTTCTATCTCATATGGTTTTGTTTTATGCATCTGAACATCAAGTAACTTTTATCTCAGGACTAATATCAAGTTTCAAATAGTGTTAGTTGAGATATAATATAAATTATATATCACAAAAAAAATTAGGCTGTCTTTCATCACTGGCTGATATATCTGATAACGTATGCGAAACTTAATGTGACAGATTTTTAACTTATTTTTCATTAAAATCTGACATTAAAGTATCTGATATGTTAGCAGATATATTACAGTAAGTGATAAAACAGGGCTTTAATTTTAATGAAACAAAATGCAAAACTTTGAGCGATTCAAAGCAATTGCAGCAAGATGTATTTACAATTTTGTCTGAAATGTATGTGTATGCAAATTGATTCCGGTTGCGAACATATTTACAATATCCATAGTTTCGTCAGCCGATTGTCGTCAGACACTTTCAGCACTTTCTGACAATTGTGTTGCCAACGGGTACCTTGACGCAAAGCTTGGCTCAACACCCAGGAGCGTGGGTTAGCGTTCAACACAACATTTTTTCTCGTAGACATTTATTTATGTCCATGACTAATACTGTTATTTGCAAAGGTATTTTTATTGGCCCAGTATTGAGTTACGGACTTATATATTATGACAAATGTTTGTGTTATATTTGACACAATGTTTGTTGTTTGTTTTGTTCGAAATATAGATTGAAGTCTAATAGCCGATTGACGTTAACCACCCACGATATTCAAGATAAATTATCTGTTTAAAAAAAATAATGGCATAGCGATGTTATTGTGTCATTGATCTAAGAGAAGTTCAGTATCTCCAGAAATAACTGATGAGATGACTACCATGTCTACTGTTTCTATATTATCCTCAGTCTGGTTTAGTTTATTTTTCTTCTTCTTATTGTGTCGATAGCAAATCTTTTGAACTTTATCGGCCCAGAACTTAGCGGCGTCTATTGCATTGTCAGTAGCGTTCATTAGGTCTGCGTGCAGGTGTTGGGGCATGATATTACGTAGGGCATCGTTTGTGGACTGGCACCACACGTGCACTTCAAATTGGAGCCATTAAAAATTCCACCTGGCCAAATTATCTTTGGTTCGGCCAACCCGAGTCCGTTATTATCAAGTCATCGGCGAGTCATTCTAGTCTTATACTTACGGCTGAAGTTAAGGTTGATGGAAGCGGCCACCTCGCCCATCTTATTCTTAGCCTTCACTTTGTACAGCCCCGCATCGGTCTCGATCACGTCATCTAGTTCGAGCACCACCAGGAATTTGTTGTTGGCGATGCTCTGGATCCTGAAAGAAAAGTACACGAGTTACTTTGATATTTTACAATTAATTGGCACACTCTTGTAATATGATATTGAAAAGAAAGAAAGTCTGTGAGTCCAATGTCTTTGCAGAATACTCCAATGCTTTGACCACGTGGCTAAGAAGAATCCAGACAATCTGGAAAAACTTGTTATAATTGGTAAGATTGAGAGAAAACGGTCACAGGGCTAAAGCCCAAGAAGATGGAGCAACCAGGGCCCTGATTCTAAAACGTTGGAAAGTTTTCGGCCGGCAATGTGAAAAAAAATCTAATATTAATTAGTTTTTATTTTTTGAAACGATAAACAATTTTATACCGATAGATAACTTAAATAATAACGTAAATAAACATCGTCCCTTGAATACTGATACAATTAATTATACATTACTAAGATTTACTTATGTCGTTACTGTAGCCAACCAATAACGAAGTATATAATTAAAACTATTACACTTTGTAAAGTTTCCGAAGTACCCACTTCGGAAACTTTAAAAAGTAGATCAAAGAATATATCTTTTTATGATTAGCAAAAGATGAGAATAATTTTAATGTATTCAAAGCATCATCATTGGTATATTTGTGAGAGCAAATTCTCGTATAAGCATAATTGATAAAGTGACAGATGACTATCCCATCTGCCAAGACTTTAATGACGCGCTTCCTTCAGTTAACGTTACAGATCTTACTGATGCAAAATAACCTATAATTCTGGATATAAAAACGAAACATGATGAAATAAAAATGGATAAAATAGTTGAAAATAATGCAGCTACAGCTTTGGACTGGATTAAAATAGCTCATGATGTATAGCTCCCAGATTGGACTGGATTACAAGAAGTGGGTCGCTCGAGGTATTTGTAAACTACCCTGACTTATTGCAATGTTTCGTTTGCCTACTACAGACCGAAATTTATTGCTTTAGGATGAAGGAAATATTCAGTATTTAAAATTAAATTAGACTCAGTCATAAAGTTTTGCGTGTAAGTCAAAACACGGAAGTGGTTCATTGGGATTTGAATTTAAAATAATTGCTTTTCTTCGCTCTGTGAGTTGTGTGGGCACAATATATGAATACAGTTTATGTACTCTTTACCTACATTGTGTTTTAGTTTATTATTTAAATCCTGTTAATGCTATACCTATTTGTGTGGTATGTTAACCCCATATCAGGTTTATGCTGATTTGATTTTAATGAAATTTGCTGAATGCTGGAATATTAAATTTATGTCTAGGTATCTACTGATTATACCATTTTTAAAGAAAATGCTGGTGCTGAATTCAAATCAAGGTTTTTAGATAGTAGTGCGAAAAAATCGAAAGCTGTTTAATATTTATCTCAAACTAGCTACCACTCATTGCACCCACGGTTCCGCTTGCGTGATGTAGTGGTAAAAAGTAGCCTAAATCCTATTACAGACTATAATCTGTTTGACAAATTTCTTAAGAACCTTTATGAAATTAACTATCCATTTTAGAGAGTGCGTGAGTTTCTTGCCAGTTCTTCTCATAGCTCCCCAATCAGCGAACTGATCGTAGGTAAACTTGCTGACACTACTTTTCGGATAACTTGTTACATTCTTAACTTGTGACTTTCATAAGTGTTTCTTTGTAACTTAGATGAATAAACGAGATTTCGCTTTATTTCATTTAAGCCGCTGTGCCGTGGTTGAGTAACAAACATCTATCGATCCTAACCTTCTGATTTAGAATATTAGTTAAGATGATAATTAGGGCAAGTTCACTCTTTGTTTCTAATTCCTGATAAGTTATTACACCAAACGTTGCTACATCTTTCGACACTGCAATATTCTCTACATCACTAGTATGGAATGTAAAGTTTACCATCGTATTTACACAAACATTATCTGTTTACGTATCAGAGGGAATTCACGCAGCATCAAGGTCATTAACTACTTCCTCTTCAATCCTAAACCATATGTTTAAAACATATTTAAACACAAAATCTTAACCTTGTCAGTTATTTGTATCAAAGTTGAGCATTGCAAATTGTGGTGTTGAATTTATGATGTTTTGATTTTAAAGTGCTTCTACAGGATGCTGTTTGAAAGGCAATAGGATATTTACTGGCGGGCTGTCAATACATATTTTAAAGTATTTGGTTGTACGGTTTTTGATATGTATTCTATGACACAAGGCCTAAAGTTTCAGATAAATTTTGTAATCAATACACAATTTTGAGAATTTGAATGCAATTCCTGGAGAATTTGATTCGGAAGACGACTCTCTTACAGATTTGGATACAAACGATCTTTAATTTTGTCTTACATTGCGTATGAGTTGATAGCTATAGTTAGCTATTTCACTGTGATCAGAAAGCAACAGTTCATTTATTTTATCAAATATTTTTATACCACGACGGTGGCAAACAGACGTACGACCCGCCTAATGGTAAGTGGTTACTTTATTTATTTTATTTTATTTATAAAACTTTATTGCACAAAATTTGTGTATAAAAGGCGGGCTTAATGCTAAAAGTATTCCGGTCAACGTAGCCTACGGACGCCAGCAACACCATGGGCATCATGAGCGCGTTTCCAACTATTAAGAAGCCTATTCACTCCTTTCTTGAAGAACCCCATACTGTTTAAATCATACAACGCTCACTGTTTTGGAAATTAGGTGAGGCCTATACCCAGCAGTGGAAATCTTCGGGCTGATATGCTTATGATCTTATTATTAAACATGTAGATTGTTCATTGTTGAGTATAGATTACACATGATAATGCTCTAAGCCTACTTTTACTACAATTATGATTTTAAAGTGAATTATAATTTGTTTTTCCTTTTACTACAGCTTAGCCACTAATATTATAATATACAAAAACAGGCAGATATGTTTCTAGCTCGCAAGGACTCCAAAACGTCCCGACGTTTTTAATTATAGCTATCTCTTTTACTCACGTGCTTATCTCTTGTACTATTCATAATGTTACTTGTCAACAATACAGCGCGACAAGATTTTAAGTGGCATTTACTATAATATAATAATAATATAATATTCTACTACATTCACACAGCGCCATCTAGTCCCAAATTAAGCAATTATATTTGCTTGTGTATGAACGTAACATATCTTGTTTATAATATCATTGAGCTTAGCGATGAAACTCATACTAGTATTGTATTATTACTCGGTCGATAGTTTGTATCACATTACATAAAACGCTGATTCATCTGATTGTTGATATTTCCAATTATACCCGCTAAACATCAAAACACTTTAAAAATATTATTTACATTCGGATGCTTTTCATCTAGCGTAGCACCAAAAATGAATTTGTTATTCTCCCGTTGATATAATTCATTTATGTTTATTTCTTGCTATCAATTACAAAGGCCATTATATAACGGATTTACTCCATATTCCTCTGTTTACATAGCTATAACTCAAACCTAACGTAGGTACATCTTACCTAAGAAAGATGAATAATCTTCACAATTATACAATCTTATAATATGCTACGCGTTTGCAGCTCATTATAACAAACGTTTGAAGTCAACAATAAATTACGTTTCAGAATAGCTTGCATTTACAAAAACTTCATACGATTTCTGCCATCGTTTCACAAATATTTCATATATCTACTAGTTGGAAAGATCTCAAAACTCATACCGTTAACCGATTAAGAGAAAAGATAATATTTTCAAAGCAATAAAGTAATGGAATTATGAGTGATACTTTTAATGTGGTCAGCTTTGAAGAGTCATAAATTTTAAAGTAGTTTTGAGGTCATTAGTAAGATGGCGATCTACTTCATGTAGAAGTGAGTGCTTTTAAATTTGCGAATTTATTCTCTCAATCATGATTTTAGACATATTCTTATGAAGCCTTAATTCAAATATGTTTAGAAATTGTATTGTTTTTTAACAACGCCAACACGAAAATATATCGGATAGTCAGGATACAGAAGGCATCGTGTTATGTGGCACAAATTGAAAGAATTGAGAGAAGCTTTTGCCAAACAATGGATCTCAATAAGCTAATGATTTATAGATTCCCTTCTGTACCGATGAAACACCACGACTGTATTAATTCAGCATGACTACTTCGAGTGGTGGTAAGGGATGAAACACCACATCGAATTGCCACTCTAGCATTAGTCGTGATTCATTCAACATCATTTCTCAGCAACCCATAAAGTGTCTGCTAGGCTTGGTTCTCCTCTTCTCTATCTAGAGAGCTAAGAGGATTTAGGCTATAATCTACAATCCTAGTGCCAGTTGGTGGATCAGATATATTCTTAGAATTTCTTATAGAGTACGAACGTATGGGTTTCCTAACGATTTTTTTCTTCACCGTTAGCAGATGGTAAGTCACATGACTAGTAAATATAAATTCCACAAATTGAAAACTAAAAAAAATTGTTGGATGTGAAAAAAGATTTAAAAGAAGATAAGTAAAATAATACAGTTGGCAGTCAAGAAATTCATAAGAGAATGCATTCACGTGCAGTAAACCGAAATTATAACAATTTAGAGGTTTATTTTAGAAACAGTAAACAAGTCCTTTCAAACTAACATAACTCAAAAGTTATTGGTATGTTTTGTTTTCATAATTCTCGAACTAAATAAAATGTATAGTTTGTTCAGGCAGTCAAATAGATTCTTTTGTACTACGTAATATCCATTTCATTTCTTGTTGATTAAAAAAATCTCATATTTTAATACTAGAAGTCGTCGGGGCTTTGCTCCCGTCGTTATTTGGCCATTGCTCAGCTCCTTTTGGCCAAAGCGTGATGTTATATAGCATAAAACCTTCCTCAATAAATGGGCTGTCCAACGCTAAAAAGCATTTCAAGTGGGACCAGTAGTTCCTAAGCTCCTAGCGATCAACCAAACAAACAAACTCTATATTTTAAGCTTCACAATATTATATTATAGTAAGTATTGATTAATCAATGCGAAAGTCAAGATGGATGGATCGATAGATGAATTTATAGTTGGATGTTTCTAAAGGATTTTTATGAAATTCACTTATTGATAGTCTGGGATAGTATAAGTACAGGCTACTTTTTACCGACACATCACGTGGGTGGAGCCGCGGGCTTAAGCTTAGTATACTAAGTCTTCGATATAAACTTATTGAATATTATGAAAGAAATCTTATCGTGTTGAGAGGAAATCACAACTCAGCCACGATCATCGCACTGTCAGCATCGTCAAAGAAGAGACAAGAAATGTCTACAGTATTCAATAAACAATCATCTGCATTTATTGCATTTCAACAAACAGCGAAATTTGGCCGTTTCGATATTTATCACGGACAAACATTTAGCAAACTTACAATACAAGAGAATAAGTCGTGTTACGTGAGACTTTACTAAAATGTAATTAAGGACTCATACTCGAAACAAATAGCTATGAATCACTCGTGAGGGAATCGAAAAAACGAGACGCAAGGCGTTGTTAGTGGCGAGACGCCCACTTTAACCACACCGCATCGCCACATTCACAGCCAACAGATACACATATTGTATGAATTTGTTTATTTCATAAGTTATGTAAGTGGAGTCATGGATGAAGCTAATACCAACGTACCTATTTGGAAAACAATAGATCTCGCAGATATTATCCTTGTATTAGGGGTTAATAACTAAGAGCAACATATCGCACTCACTGAGGAAAAGAGTTATAAAATGAGAAACACCGCTGGGCAATTTTGAACCTTATGATTGTTAAACAGAAGATGGAAACTACTGGATAGACTATCAACTTATATATTTCTTATTAGTAGCTCAGCATGGCTCCTTTTCGTCTGAAGGAAAGCTAAAGAGGAGACCAGTTTGCACTGGCATTTGGCAGGATACCAAAGTGCCATGTCAGCTGGTAATGCCATGCTTCTTTTATCTGGCCGTGTGATCAGATATTCCAAACCTAGACAGACAACTTCACAATGATTTAATAAACTAACTCCTCGAAATCTGTATTCCTCATTAAAATATTATTAGACGGCGGTGTTGGGTGCCAAGTGTGTCGGCTGATGCGAATGGTTCGATCACATCAAAGGGATGCTTGGGACAAACAAATAGTCAAGCGAACGACACCGAACGTTGACCCAATAGATTTGGACATCTCACGAGACCACGGTCTATGATAGGACTTGACTTTGTTCGGGCAAGTTATCAACTATTCTAACGATGAGTTAATTTGCAGACTTGAAAATATCATCTTAACTTATTAAAATAAGTTATATTGTCCGTGTAGTAGCACTAACCCATCTCAATCCGTGGGTATCGTAAAAAGCGACTAATTGAGAAACACATAAACAGACAAGAGCACTGCGAGAAAAGGAAAATTCGAAACAAAACCCTAGACCAACCCGTCTGGCCAGTATAATAATAATAATGTTTGGACATTCAAACACAGCGCTATCTAGTCCCAAACTAAGCTAATGCTTGTAATATGGATACTAGACAACTGATATAATACATAAATATCTTTTGTTTTTTCGTAAATACATACATATTATAGATACATTACACACACAGTACAAATAATTGTGCTCATCACACAAAGATTTGTCCTGGGTGGGAATCGAACCCACGACCTCTGTCTCAGCAGTCACTAACCACTGAGCCACGAAGGCTTCCGTATGGTATAGTTTGCTATAGTGGGCTAAATTCCCTCCAAGCTCTTTGAAGGAGACCCATGCCCAGCCGTGGGAAGTTTCTGGGTTGTAGTGATGATCATGATGATGAAACAATCAAAGGGCACGACTAAATTATGATATCCGATATTGGTACTTCCAGTGTTCTTTATGTAGCATATTTAATTTTAAACTTTCGCTTTGCATGATATTATTTGAATTATACAACTTTCTGGAGCATAAATAAATTCAACTAAAACTACGACAAAAATGATTAAAAAATACTCACTTGAACTTGGTCCTTCCATCTTCTTTGAGCAGTTCATCGCTCCTAAACCAGCATATCTCCGGTTTGGGCGATGCGACCAGCTGGCACTCGAAGACAAGTTTATTGCCATCGTCCTCCTGGCGCAGCTGGGGCTTCTGCGTGAAGCTAGGGGCTAAATCGTCGGTCACCCCCATAGCTATCTTTGGGTCATTACGATCGCGGCCGGACCAACACTGCCGCTCTGATGGTACGCTTCAACCTGAACAAGAGAAAACATCCAATTAGAAAACATGTTTTAAACAAGGCGTGTAATGAGCAGTAAAAATAACTGACAGCTTGAATCAATTAAATGTTAAGTAATTTAAAAAAAAAACGTTAAAAAAGGAATTCAAATAGGTAGTAATATAAAATTCATGCATCAATTTTAGAAAACGTTTAGTATACTGTCAAAAATGTCGACCGCCTTATTATATTGCTATTTTATTATTATAATATTTTGATGAAGTTATTGACTGTGAAGATTGTTTTTTTTAAGCAGAAAATCAGTATTATAGAACATTCACTGCTGTTTTTGCTGCAATTATGGTACTTGTAACTAGATGTAATTTTATTACATAGGTGTTCAAATAATTCCTTAATATTTAACGGCCTATACACAGTTCTTAGATTAATAAATGAAATGAAATTTTATTAAAATTTTGTTCTTATTCCTCTTTATAGACATGTGTTATTTTTTTGGTTACTACGAGTATTAGAATACTAACAAAAACATTAAATTAACTTGAGATTGAAAACTTTAACTAGATTTCTAATTTAGTAAACAGTACACTAGAATCGTTCTAAAGCAAGTGAGAGATGACTTTCCTGCCTATCATTCATAACATAAACATACTGTAGAGGGTCCCTAATATTGGTATAAGCAGCATAAATGTAAAATCATACTTTTACTTACATTAGGGACCCTTTTATCTCCTCAATTCTCTAAAATCCAAGGTTTTAAATATAACATTAAAATAGTCTCATGAGACTTGGGTGTCATAAAATTAGGATAAGAATACCTCGCCCAATCATACTCAGTAGAAGTCTTGAAAGTGACTAAGGGAATTAAATCAGGTGCAAGAGAGAAATGAGTAACGATTTCACCTGTTGACATACTAACATTTGAGACAGGAAATTTATAAGACAGAAGTGTTGCTATGCATAATGTAAAAGAAAATTGGTATGTATTCGAAAATGATTAAAGAATAACTTTCTAAATTTGGGATGAAGAACCTTTATATTGATGAACGTGTCATATTTTACTTAGCAAATAACGATAGCCACGATGCTGATGATGCACTGGATAAATCATAAAAAAATACTACTATTAACTTATTTTTATCAGGTATACAAATTCTCCAAATTATTTGCAAAAAAATATCTTTCATGACATTCGTGACGTCTACACGCATGTCAATGTTTCGCCAAAAGTTTGTTTCAAAGGATCTGTTCAATCAGAAATACGTATGTAAATTCTTTTCAATTTTTATTTACATCATTATCATCATCATCATTAACCGGGAAGCTTCACTGTTGATATTGCCTGGTACTGGCCTCTCCCAAAGACTTCCATAGCAACCAATCTTGGGTAGTCTACTTTCATTGTCTTACCTTTATCCTTTCTGACTAACGTTTCTTTAACTAAGTATACTAAACTTCATTTCATATTTTCGTAATATTATTAAAACTAATGTGAGATGTAGACATATTAAAATAATGATTACGGGTCACTCGGTATATTAACATATTTTATAACTGAATAAGGTTATCTATTCTTTGATTTGGATAATTATTTTATTTTGTAAGAATATTCTTCAACGTAATTTGTTTAAAAACGAACTCTTGGACGTCATCTCTGACGTCAGTACCAATCTTTATTATACCTAGACTTGTCTTAATGTGTTGCTTCAGTGTGGTAAATGACATAGTTGTTAGTGATTCCATGAGAGCGATTTCCGCTGTTAACTACAAAATATCTTGTAGTAATAATGTCTAAACATATTAAATTGAGTGATAAAATTCTCATAATCTGTAATGGTCAAATTATTTGACGAGAGATCAGTGATTTTAACTAAACTGTAAATAATTTTATGAGTCATTTTTCTTTTTATTCAATGAGCATGTAAACCATACATGTTTTTCAGCTAATTAAAACTTATCTATTGAGCACTATTATTTCCTCCGATTCTTGATGAAACTAGTTCTAATAATATTCGCAGTTTTTTGAAAATAGGTAAAGCTGCGTGACAGATAAAATTAATTATTGACTCAACCAGTCAGCTGTCGCAGTCATTAATATTATCAGCCTAAAATCCATACATCAAGTATCATCAGTACGATGTGAAGTCGGCCACTCGAGATCCGATTCACAGCGTGAGTCACGAGCAGCGCGGTCAGCGCCATCAACACTGACAAGGTGAAGTGTAACCGAGTGGGTGTCCAGTGTTCATATTTTCACGAGTGTGAACGAAACGAAAGAGTCTCGGTCTATTTCTGTAACCGTCGAAGGCCTCTGAAGCTCGACTCGCGGCAAACTCTCCGCGAAGAAATTTTATAACTTGCAACTGTAACTTCCTCTGATTACCTAATCGTTCTCATTTTATTTGAAATTTTATGATGCATTCATTCTGAAGTGCCTCTTGTATGCTTTTATCTGTTATAAATTTTATGACTGCATTAAATTGTATGTACATTACTACTAGATTAAGGAGTGCCACAGGGGTCTATATTAGAACCTAAAATGGTTCATTTATTTCAACATTATACTTATACTTTTTACATTAAGCTTTATGATTTATCACAAACCAATACATTTAAAATATATCACAATTACATACCAACAGAAAAAAACAGCAACTAATCCAATAGTTTCACGACACACTCAGTCAAACACATACACATCAAAGTACTAAATACGGTTAATTAAGTAAGACGTTCGAGAACTTGACGAAGGTTATAGAAACTGGATTCGTCAGAGAATTCGGGCAGTTTGGTCGCCGGCGGCGGGACGCGTCGGGTCGTTTTCGAAATCGTAACTAAACTATGAAAATTTTGGCGGCTGGCCGAGGCGGGCGGGCGGAATTCGCGTGGGCGAGTGCAGGCACCGCCATAGGTTGGATAACTGACTCGTCATACGTGACGTTGCCGGTGCAGAGGTGTTTTCCGCTGAAGATAGAAGCTGATCTAATGGAATCTATTGTTGCAAATATTGGGATAGGGTTTGGGCCAGCTTTTAAGTGTTAAACACGTGTAGGCGTTTAGTTCCAAGTAGCGCTTGACTAATCTTAGTACATTTTTGTCACGTTTTCCTTATTATTTTTAACGTTCCGTACGTACTTTTTCAGATAGTAAAATTATAGTAAACGGATTATGAATGGATACTGGTCGTAGCTTGTTTTTAAAAACGTTTAATGTGTCTTGATTTTAGTAACTAGGGTAAAAAATTTGTGAGCATTTTGAGCCAGACACCGATCACAAATCAGATATCACAATAAAACGAAACAAAATTAATGAACACTGAAATATTAAATATTATATTTTCCATAATTAAAAGTTTTTTTTTGGGTTTTTCGGGTACTGTATTGCTTTGCTTTGATCATGATACTTTTAAATAGTTTACTTTAATTTATATAAAGTCTGTGATCAACCTTTTCTGTATGAATATGATATTAAAGTATCTATGGAAAACAATTTAAAAAATTGAATTTGTATTTCTATAAACTGCTTTTTTGGCTTAAGGTAAACCTAAATTTGAATTTATTGGCTTGGACAAATTTTATTAAACATCATCTAAAATAATAATACTTAAAATTATGTTTGTTTCGCAGATCGTGATTCTGACAAACAAGTGGCTCCGGTTTTATTATAGCCCATAAATCAGTTCACGTCGTAAATTTTTCTTCAACGTTCGTGAATGTACTCCCTTGGCAACTGGAGAAGTCAGGTGACCTGTAAATCAACAGGTGAATTCTGTCAGCATGTAATGTTTTAAACTCTGATTGATGAAGTAAATGTTGTGTAGGACAATGATGGAGTGCAATTTTATTGGCTTAAGTATCTGTTCTTCATTTTGATTGCAGTGCGAAAATATTCTATAGCTTTAATGAACTTGACCGACTAATTTGTTTACGAGATGCTTATAGCTTAATCAGTGACTTCAAGACAGATGGTGACTATTAAATCTTCTGCTATAAACGGACTTACATAACATTAATTTTACTGTTATATTACAGAAATGGCTTGTAATATATTTAAAGATAATTTTGTCTTGGAACCAAACAGCTTTCAGGCCATTTGTAGTCAATTTATCTTAACATTAAAGTAGCTTTTGCAGCCAAATGTTTAGTGAAATTGTTTCAAGAATATTGTGTAAGAATTGAATCAAGGTTACGAAGTAATTGAAGCTTAGATCCGCCAACAATAAAATCCAAATAAATACGATAGTAAGAAGGAAAAATAGATTGAAAAAATAAATGAACTGGAATCTGCCGACTATAAACCTTAAATTTATTATATTTTGCTTTCTATGAGTTATTTTATTACTTTTTCTAGATCTATTTCATCATCAAGTAATCATTTTTATACTGTTTACCACTTCTTATGTGAAAAGAACTATAGTCTTTTCACAAAAGAGGGAGATATCAGTCCTGGTTTTCCCTAAAGTGGGCATATAATTGAACAACTAATAATTTAGGAATTTCAACATTTAAAAGTTATTTTAACACAGTTTCTTCTCGTCCCACGCCTATTGGCTCATATCATATCTGTTTTGAAAGATTCTGGGACTTAACATACAGTTACCACTCACTGGTCAGAAATGGGTTAGTATAGGATTTTATTTAAAGTTTTACTTCTACTGGCAATCTCTTTCTCAGATTTTTTCCCATATAAATTACAAGAAAAAGTACCAACTCCAAGACTCCAAAAATAACAATTAAATGTAATAATTCTAAAAATTTTTGTGTCATTTCAACTGTCTATAAATACATTTTTAAATATAAAAAGCGCAAACTTTTTAAATGCATAAAAAATTATGCCTAAACAAGTTTTTCTTGGGGTATTTGTTTTTTTATTGTTTAATTTTACGTTTAGTTTTCTTTTTTTTGTTTGTAATTGATTGTATATATAGTTTTCATACGTAAGTAGGTTTTTAATTTAATTATTTTCATTATTGTCATTACCTTCTCTAAATAAGTTCAATTTAAGTACAGTAATTTTAGCCATACATACCTGTTTAACTTTGTAACAACAATGAAACTGAACAAAAAAGAAACGTCCATGATGAAATCAAATTCGCTTCCAAGATCAAAGTGTGTATCATTTGTTATACTATTAATTGGTCTATTATTACCATCTTAAAGCATGAATGGATTGTTAGATCACAGATCTGTTTCATCTTTTGGAACAAGTACATGTTAGGTGCTACCCACATATTGGATGTTTTAAATAACGAGACAAAACATCCTGTTACAGTTTCTGATAAATTTGTTTCGTGACGAATTGGTTTAAATTTGGCATTGCTTAGAACTTCGATGTTTTGGGTTGGATTAAATCAATAATAAAATAAAATGACTAGGATTCAATATAATATATACACGTACGTATGGTGTTTGGGAAAATGGCATCTATGGTAAAAGCGGTTGATACATTTGTATTTATTTATTTATTAATTAGGGTACATGGTATGCCTTATAATTTAAAAATTTTTGTTTCACAAAAGTGTATTTTAGTACAGTTTGACTGTGAAATCAGAATGTTATCACATCTATAATTAACTTACTAAGTAGGTATTATTAAAAAACCGGCCAAGAGCGTGTCGGGCCACGCTCAGTGTAGGGTTCCGTAGTTTCCCGTCCGTCACAATAAAATATTATGTAAACGAAGTTAAAAAAAAAATACGGGCAAATGAAACTTGACCTCTGGATTGTATAGGCGCTCATACGATTCAGGGACCAAATTATATTGGTTAACTGCAGTTTCCATCTGTTGTTTCCATCCAAGTTCAAAATAATTTTCCTAGAAAGTCCTTATAAAGTTCTACTTTTCAGATTTTTTTCGTATTTTCTAAACTTATGGTTCAAAAGTTAGAGGGGGGGGGACGCTTTGTTTTTTACTTTTGGAGCGATTATTTCCGAAATTATTGACATTATCAAAAAATGATTTTAGTAAACCCCTATTCATTTTTAAATACCTTTCCAACAATATATCACACATTAGGGTTAAAATTAAAAAAAAAAACACTTCCCACTTTACATATAGGGGGGCTACCCTAATAAAACATTTTTTTCCAATTTTTATTTTAGCACTTTGTCGGCGTGATTGATACACATATTGGTCCCAAATTTCAGCTTTCTAGTGCTAACGGTCACAGAGATTAAGCGAGGACGGACAGACGGACAGACAGACATGGCGAAACTATAAGGGTTCCTAGTTGACTACGGAACCCTAAAAAACATGAAAAATGGAGTTTATAGATTGTAAAACATATATAGGCTTTTGATTAAAATTATTAAATAAACATGTTTAAATTCTATTATTGTCTATGGCAAGGATTGTATAATTTTTTTTTTACTTTACTTTTAAATTTTGAATATGTATGCTCTTTTCTTATGTCTATAGGTAAACTATTTAATAAGCAGGGGATACGTTTTACATGTTTCGTTAAATTAGTTTAGGGCTGCTCATTGAATGACTGCAGCAGAATAACCACACCGGCTGTGAAAGATGACGAGAAATCGGTAGGAGCATCTTATCTGCCCAATCCACAAATTACGACATGATGACCACGACGGCTCTGGCAAGAGCGTAACGACAAAGAAGACATGTTTAGTAGACTAAAGCTTTCAATCTTAGCAATGGATTAATCTTTAAATATTAAACATTATCTAGAAATGGCAATAGTGAACCTCTGCTTATCCAGGAATAAGGTGTGAAGCAGATTCCCAGGTAAGTATGAACTGCAGGAAAAGGAAAATTCAAAACAAACTCTATGCCAACCCGTCTGGCCACTTTGGTTTAGTAGGCTAAATTCCCACCACAAGATGAGAAGAGACCCGTGCCCAGCAGTGGGACGTTTATGAGATGAAACGATGATGTTACTCAGAAAGATACAAGGATTGTAATGATACCTCATACATTTCAATCGGTTCAGCCGTTTAGAAGTTATGGTAGAATAAAGAAACGCACATACATAAACTCTGAAACCTGCACTTAGTTTCTTATCCAAACGCAGTGCATGACTCACAGAACTTATTAACGTTGTATCACGTACTGAAACCGAAGCGGCGCACCTTGCTAAAACACGCGAACTGGGTAATTGATCAGTTGTTTATACATCACAGTATTTGTACATACAATAGTTAACGATACATGGATTCTGATCTGTTTGCTTTGGAAGAAAAGAGGCAGTTAACTAACAAGATTAATTAGGCGATGGTGTAAGAAATATGTTTACTTTGTAAGCATTTATTTTAACGAATGATCAAACAGCGTAACTATTTGGAATTTTGACTCTCGATTAGATGTATTTTTTCAATTATTTCAAAATGACAGCGACCTTAATTCAAACATTTTGAAGTGATTTCGAAATGAACAAAATCGCATGTTCAGATTTCAAATTGACTGTGTCATTTCTTTTTTTCATTTTTAGTAGTAAGAGTCACGCTCACGACGAGAAGTGCGAATGAAATGCCAGAGAAGCAGCGAAGCAATCGCCATTATTCTCAAAGTATTTATTGCTTTGTTTTTCACTTCTAGACCAACACGATTCAACTTTTTCCTTCAATTGCTGGATGAATCTTCTCCTAGGTCTACCTCTCCTTCCTTCTATTTTTCCTTCAATTTTTGTTTTAAAGAAGTCGTCGTGTCGGATCAATTGACCAGTTAACCTTCCCCTTCTATTATCTATTGATATTAGTTTTTCTTCCTTCACTATTTCTAATACCTCCTCATTTGTTTTCATATCCTTCTAACAACAACCTTACAGAATACAACAATAAAAGCACTACCTAGATAGTTTTTCGCTAATAAGTAGTGGTAGTAGACTTCAATGGAGGGAAGGGGAAAGTAGCTGCTCTAACTGAACAAGCAAGGAATGAATAGTTTTTTTAAGATCTGCAACAGACTCGTTGTGTCATGTGTGTTGCAGACAAGTTACGGTAACCGCTCACCATCATCACCAATCACAGGCTGGCAATATGGCGTGATTGACTTAGTTAGCCAATCACAGCTGTCGAATGGCAATGCTGAATGGTGAATGAAATGCTGGCAATATGGCGTGATTGACTTAGTTAGCCAATCACAGCTGTGTGTGAGACCATCGGCTTACGATTGTGTTAACAGGATCGGGCCCTAGGTGGGACGTACACCTCTTTGCCACTGCTTGTCTTTAATTTTTATATTTTTATTTACAGCGTTACAATATTAGGTGTTTAAGAATGGAGTGTTTAATCATTTTAATTACTAATAACACAATATTGTTTGTGTGTTACAACTATAGGTAGAAAGAAACTAATTTGTTTGCCATGTGGAATAATTTAGTTTAGAAAAATACACTTTTAATAATAATAATAATATTCTGCCACATTCACACAGCGCCATCTAGTCCCAAAGTAAGCAATTATGTTTGCTTGTGTTATGGGTACTATACAACTGATATACTACTTAAATACATTTTTTTTATAAATACATACATATTATAGATAAATTACACCCAGACACAGAACAAACTAGACTGGCCTGTTGGTCATACTGTTATCACACAAAGATTTGTCCTGGATGGGGATCGAACCAACGACCTCCGGCTTAGCAGTCAGGGTCCCTAACCACAAGACCAACAGGCCAGTTTTTATATATTATATTAACTTTTATATATTATATTACTAGCGTGTACGCTAGTGCTAGCTAGTAAAAGTGTGTATACGCGCAAAGCCCCCCTTTTACTTACCCCTTTGCGCGTATGACTCGTAAATATACATTATCAGAGTAAGTATAATAATATATTACTCTCAGGTTTTTTAACTATTCTTGTGCGTTCTATTGATCTATTTTGCAAACAACAAATTAAAAACAAAGTACAAGAATTAAGATATTATTGTAGAATTACATGAAAACTAGAGTCACTACCCATTTCAACCCGTGAGTGGTGTAAAAAGCGACTAAGAGAGTAACCATAAGCAACCATAAACAAGAGCACTTCCAGAAGAGGAAAATTTGAAACAAAACCCTATAACCAATCCGTCTAACCAGAGTGGTATAGTAGGAGTAATAATATTTTTTGGAGGAGACTCGTGCCCAGCAGTAGGATGCAAGAGTTGTAATGATGATGATGACATGAAAACTCATTGACTCACCATTAGAAACATAAACAATTTTGGAGACCACAAAATAGATACAAGAAAGTATTACAAAAAATATTTCTAAGAATTACTATTTGTGATAGTATTACTAATGATACAGGCTGTCATCCAATTAGCCAAATAGTGGGTGACGATGATAATTAGCCACAAGAACATACGTAGGCCGATGTAACCCGTTGTTGACATTTCTACAACCGTTCTTTAGTATTCTGTTGAACATTTAAAGTAAACTGCCTCGGTGCCGCAGTGGAAAGTGTATACGACTGCTGTGCAAGAGGTCCCGGGTTCGATTCCCGGGTCGGGTGAAAATTGTATTGGGCTTTTCTATCATGAAATTCCAGTAGTGAGATTTTCCCGGAGTTTGGTAAACAAATGTTCCCGGTAGATGACAATAGGTTCGCCCCCTATTTCATGGGACCAAACATAGCTGGCGCAATGTGGGTGTGAAACACCTCTGCCTACCCCTTCGGGGAAAAAGGCGTGATGCTATGTTATGTTTATGTTACTAAAGTAAACTGTTATGAAGCCGATACACACACAGAAGGTTCACCTTTTGATGTAAATAATCACTTCTGTCAGTGAAATTATTTTAATACAAATAAATTATTAAGATTTGTCATAAAGTGTCATACAGGTTTTGCACTTTGTTCTTCATTCTTCACTCCAGCTTTATCAAAGGTTCAAATCAAAATCTTCGCTGTAATCTAACACCAAAATATGTACTTTTTAAAACAATTGTACCTTTATGAGAGAAAAAAAGTGTTTTTTTTTTATAAGTTTTAAGAAAGCTAAATGCAAGAATTATAGATTTTGGGATATTCCTTAGATTTTGGCTCTAAATGGAACATTTATTGTAATAAAATGGACTTCCATCACAACAATAAAACCTGAAACTTTGTAACTTAACTATAACGAATATTTATAAAGTAATGTAAGAGACAATTCCTGATCATAGAAGGTTTTTTCTTTTAATAACATTTAGATGACCTTTAGAAAATATTTTTCCTGCCTACACCGTTCTATAATTCGTAACCAGTAACATAGTAGATGAACGTGATAATAATAGAAATGTCTGTAAGTAGTCAGTGTCAGAAATAGACAATGATCTATGTACAAAACGTCTCGCCTACACGATGCACTGTGCTTGCGATCACGTCGAAGGGCGAAGAATTTCTCAGTCACCTGAATGAGATTGCCACATCAGAATTGCAAAGTTTGGCATCCGAGAAATTGGATGTATGCTATTTTTGTGTGGGCGTTAGTTTTGGTCATGACACTGATTAATGTATCATTAAATACCTGTTTAATTTTGAGACGTTTTCAAGAATTTTAAGAACTTATTCTCTACTTATACCAGCGAACCATTCACATACTTTAGCAAGTTCCATGTTGTCAGTTCGATTTCTAGATAGTTTAAGTTTGTGACTCATTCTATGATTGTGTCATTTCAGAATAAATTTTGTAGTCTTGCTCGTAATACAGTGTCCTTGGAACCAAATTGTTTTTTTTTTTGCGTGTATATGATTTGACCTTGGAGTATTGACTATCATTTGCGCATAAAATAGGACAAGACCACAACTAGGTCAAACGCTAATTACTCGCAATTTCAGAAGTGTTACACAAAATACAAACGAGACAAGCTTTCCTTACAAATATTAATACAATTTTCACAAAAAATATTTTGGTTGTCTAATGAGTTATTGTCTAATGAGAAATTTATCTTTTCGACTAAGAAATTCTTATATAACTATACGATTTAATCCTGTACAGCTTACGCCACATGTTATCGTAAATCAGGATTATAATTAAACGACACAGTTAATAAATCCAGTCGCTGTGTGCGTAAAACAATGTAATAAAACCAATGTTTATTCTTGTAATATATGTGTGTGTTCCTACACACATACACGTATTCCTATACTAGAGACTTGCGTGTACACTGTATTAGTTTTTTTCTTAATTACTTTTTTTCCACGGATCTATCCATAGAAAAGCTAAAAATAGTCTCATCGTTTGACATATTATGGTAGGTAGATAGGAAGATTTATGACAAAAACCTTTAAAATATCACATATAGTATACATTTTAATTGGTATAAAACGGATCGAAATCACGTTATACTATTTAACACTTTAAGCCAAGTTTTCAGAGGCAATAAAAGCTTTTGTTTGGTGGACACCGGTGACCACCGTTTAAATACCTATATACTTGACGTGGACTCATTTTATAACAATTAAAAACATGAAATTGTCTAGAATACAGTCATATTATAAGCATTGCAGCAAAGTTTTGGTCTCTACAAATAATGAGAATACCGAAAAAACGACCTGGTATTCTAGTCAAAACATATCAGTCAATGCTAATGAAGTAGATTTAGCAGATAAAACAAAAGCAGCTATTGAAGCTGTCAAAAATAATAAGCAAGAAACAAACACTACAAAAAGATTAAAAGAAATTATGAGTAATGTGTAAGAATTTGTTGCTTTTAGACGCTATCGCAAGGGAATCAAAGACCTACATATGAAAATAAACACAGAGTACATAGATCTCAAGAGAAATCTGACAACGGCCAATTAATTAACTAAAAAATATTTTGAAGCATTCAAATTAAACCATTATGATGCATGTGACGTTAATTTCTTTAACGCTTAGCTCCACATTGCATTTGTGCCAAAATGTTTAGAATTTTAAAATAAACAGTGACATTGTGAGTAATGGAGCAATGCCACGGGTAAACAACAGTGGTGTGGATTTTACAAATGTCAAAAACTTTTGTTTTGCGTCATTGACTAGTCTTTACATATACATATTATTATGTACTATAGCTATCGCTGTCATCTAGAATAGCGAATACATTTTTTTAGCGCATCTTTATCTAATAACTGCCTGATTAAGTTCGGGTTTCTCATCTATTTGGAAAGTAAAGATAAAATTGATTTTCAGACAAACATATTGGGGTTATTATTATTTTAAAATTTCTCATGGAGCTTGCTCTGATACTTAAAATGAAATTAATGTCACATTTAAATGATTAGCTAGAAAAAGTTATTATGAATAAAATGATATTTATTGTAAATAGAAAACATTTAGTTTTAGTTGAGGAACCTACGCAAATCGTAAAAGTTAATTGCGAGGAACAGATTACTCCAGTGTTTAAAATCTCCAGTCATGTCACTTATGCAAAGTTATGATGTTTAAATCTAATGCGTTACTACTGTATTCAAGGATGACCTATTTAAATAAGCTTCTGGCTCGTAAAAATAAATATTAGGGATCTGTTAGTTTACTAGAAGACAGTTCAGATAGCCTGCAGTATTATAAATAAGATAAACATTAATAATAATAATCCATTTATTTAACATTGGTACAATTACTGTGGTTGCCTGGACTTCATATTATTATCGTCTTTCACTATTACTTTGAGCATACTCGTAATTTCAACATCTATTTGGTATTACAATATCGTTGTCAAATGTTTAAAAATTGCTGGTTTCTAAATATTTAACAACCATATTATTTGTCATTCCAACCCATAAACGTCTCACTGCTGGGCACGAGTCTCCTCCAAAGAATATGGAGGGAATTTAGTCTACTATACCACGCTGGCCAGACGGGACGGGTTGGTATAGGGTTTGTTTCGAATTTTCCTTTTCTCGCTCTTGTCTATACATCCATAAAATTGATTTTCAATCTATTATCGAAATTGTGAGTGGTCTGCTCTGGTTGTCATATACATGTGTATTTACTTATCCGTCTTGCACGTTGCAACGGAACAGCTGATCATTACAGCATACACTGCAAACTACGCTACTAGCAGATGGTATTCCTCATTATACAACGTGATATTATCATGGGCCCAAGTTTTCATTCCTATTAAATATGTGGCTCTAAAATATTTAAGTAATTTTCATAGAAGCAAAATGGTCCACTCTATATTTTCTTTCGAATCTTCTTTTGAATTTCCTATATCTAATGTTGTGCTCATTTTTCTGGTGTATGTTCTGGATACGCTGATGTTATTTTTTCACCGAAAGAAGCTTTGAGCTTTCTTGACATGAACGTGAATGATGAATCAACGAGTTTACGTGATACTGCAATGACACAGTGAATATTATTTAAAACTTTGGTAACCCAACTCTTTTGTCGACTTTGGGAAACAAACAAAATTTCTGCCAAATTGTACAAATGACTGGACCTAGGTCACTTTTAAACGACTTGAATGTGATTCTAAATGCATTTTCTAAGCCGTGAAATCATCGATAAATTCTGAAGAAACTTGGAAACTAAACGGAAAATAAAACTGCAATGTTTTGAAAGTTTGAACAGATTTAAAAAAAATTAGTGCGTGAGTAATTTATTTTGAGACATGTTTATCAAACAGTTGCAGAACCGTAATTACTAGTGAAATAAAAAATAGCTTTTGCAAAACACCTCATTAATTTGAAAGACCCCGAATAAAACTCCGATCTGCAATGCAACGTATCTAGAACGATAACAGTCTTCATCTTTTAGGAGAACATGTGATGATTGTTACATTCATTCTCAGTATTGCATTATCATCATCGTCAGTCAGTCGGTTAGTCGCCTCGAGGGAAGCCAGTGTTCGTCAAGCTGGTCTAACTTGGCTGTCAGTCAGATGTGCTTTAACCGGCAACGGTGGGTAAATTATGGCACAAGATTATTATTATCATCATAATCATTTCAACCCAGAAATGTCCCACTGCTGTGCTGGGCACGGATCTCGTCTAAAGAATATGGAGGGAATAAGGGTGACTTACGGAGTAACCTTATATGCGTCTACATAAGGTTCCCCCTCTTGTCTAAGAGCACTGTGAGAAAAGTAAAATTCAAAACAAACCCTATACCAACCAGTCTGGCCAGCGTGGTATATTAGGCTAAATTTCCTCCACATTCTTTGAAGGAGACTCATGCCCAGTAGTGAGACGTTTATGGGTTGAA
Source organism: Laspeyria flexula (assembly GCA_905147015.1). NCBI lineage: Eukaryota > Metazoa > Arthropoda > Insecta > Lepidoptera > Erebidae > Laspeyria > Laspeyria flexula. Next base: position 4,134,804 of record LR989974.1, read on the forward strand.
ATGATCATGATGACTTATCATTAAGTACTGAGAACTAAATGTAAGTAAAAAAGTAAAATCAAAGTTAAATAGGTTGAAATTGGACTATTTGTTGCGAAGGACCGCATTATGGACGACGTCGACAACTCGTGATTAAAAACTCATATTAAAACGTATTCAATTCGCACGCCACTAAAATCACGCAACATCGTGGTCACTATCCTCAATAAAAAACGAATGTCGTCTTTCATTCAGTCTTGCATCTGTAAATAGAACTATACACATGTAAAGAGAATATAGCATCTAAATATTTTGCAACAGGACCCATCTGCTTTCATTTCCATCTAACAATGACCCCACTCTTACTGGTAAGTGCAATATATATTTATAACATTTTTCATAATTAGATTTCATATTTCGTAACTGCTTTGACGGGGTGTTGGCTTGTGGCCATCGTGAAAGAGACAACGAATATAGTTCCGCTTGAGTGCGAAAAGGACAGGTGATAATCTTGTGTGAAAAATATTTATGTTAAGGCCTTCTGTTGCTATGAATTCATCTATGAATAGTTCGGTCGGTTCAACTCGTGTGATATTTTTGTCTCACTCTGTGAAGGTTAGCCGATTTTACTGGTTACAGAGAATTTTCTGGTTATGCAAATGATTTTCGGATTTTAATCCGTCGGGCTTAATCGATAAACTGATTCTCTAGTGGTAGATGCATACGAAAAATCTCCATCACATGGAAAAATGTCTATATTTAAATTGAAATTATATTATTTTAGGATTTCGAACCGAAGTTTTTTATCTCACTGTGGATTAGTCTATAAGGTACAATGTTTTATGTATTTTTGGAATTACATTATAACTATATTTCTGAAAATTTAATTGCTAATGACGATAAGTAGTAGTAACGCAATGTAATTTAATATTTTAAATATTTTTATATGTAGCAACATTTTTTGTTACATACTCGTATATTGATTAATTTCTGATACTTTAATTGAATATAGAACTTTCAAGACGAGTATATATATGTAGTAGTCTTGAAAGTTCGCGTCCTACGATAGATTAGTTTTCAAATTAATGACCTTAAGTTCAATGACTTAGTTGATAAAAATGTTGTTACTAAGCTATGCGTGGCAATGAAGTTTTAGTATTTTTAGATCTAAAATATAAAAGATGGCATTTTTTATATTTTTTTAGAAACTGATTCTTGCAGCTGTGCAGAAGGTTTCCCATTTTGTCTACAGATGCAATCTTATTAGTGTATGTAAAAATATTCTACTTCTTAAGTTCTAACTTAATATATTTAAGTCTAACGGTAATGGACCTATACAATTCTGTTATATATCTAACGGATCACACTAATAATAAAAAGGGGAAAGTTTGTGTGTGCATATTTGTTACACCTTCACACTCAAAAAACGGCTAGACTAATTTTTGTTAATATTTAGTATGATGGTAGCTGACACCTTCTAACACATAGGCTTTTTTAAACCACGGTAACAGCTAATAAGGCATAAATCGTTACGTTTTTTATTGAAAACAAAATAATTTGAATAGAAAAAGATTGTTTTATAGAATTTGTTAAGTAAATACGAACAAATGTTAATTTCAAAAGCTAAGAAAGAAATTTGAGTCCAAGTGAAATTCATGCGAAAAGAAAAGAGTCTAATCGGCAATTGCAAGTGGGTTAGCATAATATAGTGATTTCAACCCATAAATTCACATTCTATCTTCTCTCCAGATCAATTATAAAACCCGTGAAGGCAACATTATTATAATAAAGGCTGCTATTTTTCATGACTTTTTAGTAAGACTGTTAAAAATACGTTAATTACCTAAGCGGGGAATCTCGCTTAATCTCGTAGCGTAGATTTCACCTATTTATTTTAGTTTTTTTTTTACGAAAGCTTCGCATGGTTATATATATTTTAAATTTCAATCGGCTATGAATACTATGCCATAGAAATAGAAATAACGTAGGTAAAATTCAGGAGTAACCTAAACCGAATGAATGCATGAAAAGACTGATGAATGTTGAAGAAGCCAAAGATGTACGTCAGAATGGAAACAAGTGGAAGGAAATAGTCTCTGCCTACCCCTCTGTTGGGAAAGAGACGTGATCTATATAATTATATAACAAAAAACGAAAACAATAATTGACGTAAGTATTAAAATTCTAGGAAGAAAAATCTGGAGGTTAAAATATGTAAGGAATATGCAACAGTTAAAAATGATTATATCTTTGTTTATTTGCCAGGGTTGTGTAATTTCAAACAGATGTGAATCATTCGGTGTGAATTCTTCAGTTGAAGAGCTCGAATATCCTCTCTTCATCTCCGTATCAGAAACACTTGCACTTCATAACTGAAATTGAATTTCAATCGCATTTCTGCAATTCTTTTTTAGTAAAACTTTGTCAAATCTTATTCTTTTCCGACTAGGAATCTCGACATTCGATTTAGTTATATTTCGAGATTCCGTGTTCTTCTGTTGTCGAACTTATATTTAATGAATTACACTATAATTATTTGGTTGATAACGTAAATAGCTACTACAAATAAAAAATCGTCTGATTATCTAAAACTGCTTTGCAACTCCGGGTTCGATTCCCGGGTCGGGTGAAAATAGAATTGAGTTTTTTTAAATTCCAGTATTGAGATTTTTCGAACACAAATGTTTGCGGTTGGTGACAATATGCTCGCCCCCTATTTTATGGAACCAAACATAGCTGGCGAAATGTGGGTGTGATACACCTCTGCCTTCCCCTTCGAGGAAAGGGGCGATATGCTATTTTATCTATATTATTATCTACTAAACTGTATTGTTTGTAAAATATACTAAACTGTATTATTTGTCTGTTTATTTACTCGTATAAAGATATGATAGTAACACAATGAAGTCAAGGCATCCCTAAGGTCGTCCAAGATTAATGATCTACCTGTAATTGTTCTAATTTGCTGTTTAATTTGTCAATTTGGCAAATGCAGCTTATAACTCAGCATATAAAATTCTTGAAGCATTCAATTACAATGTAGTTATTAGATTGGCAGAGAACCAGAGATTGCACTGTTTAAATGTTAGATTAGTCAGTTGACAAGGCTATGGGCTTATTACAATGGGCGTTGCTGTTAGCGGGCTATGTTATAATTTAGTCTAAAGTTTTGTGTTTTTATAGAAAGAGAAGATAACTTACGAATTAGGGAATAAGCCCTGTGTTACAGGGGACTACAAACATACAATTAACGTACACAAACAACACCCAGACTCAAAATAGATTCCTATGAATAATAAAAATATTTGTTTCGTATGACCAGTGACAGTCAAATAGTAATCCAAACGGAGTCATAAAAAAATTATCTTACTTCTATTCTATTCTATTTTTCTTTATGGCAAGCGTGCTGATGTTGACAATTCTGTCAATGTTAGATGTGCAAAGGAAGAATAAGAGTGTAGAAATAACGGTCCAACAGAATCTAATACACTTTGCTCTGACTCAATATAGACCTTGTTGTAATTGACTTAGTTGATTTCGTTATCACTGGCAAATGTTTGAAAATATTAATCTCGTCATTGTCACTTTCAAACATTTGACAATAAAATCAAAATCACCTAAAGTCATTTCGTTTAAAGAAAATAGCAACTCACTAGAAACTCATCGTTGTCATTCAGCTTAGCCACGCCCCTTGGCCAAAAACCAAAAAGCTGTATTCACATTGACCATTTGAACTTAGTTCTTCGAATATAAATCATACCTTAACCAAATAATACGTCTCTACTTTGCTGTCGCACTGGTGAGTTACTATTTTCTTAACGCGAACAAACTATAAGTCAAGATTCCGAATATAATATAATATAATATTCTACCACATTCACATAGCGCCATCTAGTCCCAAATTAAGCAATTATATTTGCTTGTGTTATGGGTACTAAATAACTGATATACTACTTAAATACATTTTTTAAGAGAACGACTCCTACTGCTTCTTATAATACTCGGCTTATTAAATCACCAAGTATCTTATACACAATGTCACTACCCCATCTCAACCCGTGGGTGAGGGAAAACCTTATACAGACAAGAGCATTGCAAGAAAAGGAAAATTCGAAATAAACCTTATACCAACCCGTCTGGCCATAGTGGTATAGTAGGCTAAATTCACTCCACATTCTTTGGAGGAGACCCGTGCCCAGCAGTGGGAAATTTAAGGGTTGCAATGATGAAGGATCTTACTCGCTAATCGCTTATGTGGTATATGCAGTCTTAATTTTAATAGCCAGTGACATAAGAGCATTCGTCTGTTTGAAGAAGTGTCGTAGTTGAATTAACGATGCATTTCTTTAGTGATTAATGTCGTTCGAGATTGACAGGTTGTGTTACAACGATCCAAACAAAGACATATATATTTTTTGTTATCTGTTATACAGGGTGTATATGACGGTACGACATTAAATGAAACCACGTGTGGCATGTGATGTTAGAAGGCTATACCAAAAAAATTAAACAGAAATTTGCAATAGTTTAGACGCAAATGTACTTTCTTTATGTCACAGTTGTTCACAGTTTTAAACAACCTGTAGGTATTTACGTTGATCGTATGTTGTCATTACGTCATTCAATTCATTTAAATATCTCTGACTCTTTCATATTATCTTATCTCTTACTCTGTTCCGCACAGTTGTCGTCGTCATTTCGAAAACGTCATGATAGAAAAATAATGTGTAGTTTTATATTCTTAAATTTTTCGACTTTAAATAATGTGTAGCTTTTTTTTTTCTGTTTTTTTTAATAATTTATATTAGAATATGTTTATAAGGGTTAACACTGGCTACCTTGTCATTTAATGTCGTATCGTCGTATACACCCTGTATATGCTCGCATTCAAAAACAGTTTAAAAGATTAGACCAATAATATAGTATACAGAAGGAGGGCTACTAGAAAACCTTTGGAGTAATTTGGTTCGTATGTCAAAGCTGTAGGTACAATCCTGACAAATTAAAAATTATAATTGGAAATTATAAACTAAAAATATGTACTTACATAAGTTTCTCAGTTTAAAATTCCGTAAAAAAATTATTCTTTGATCATATTTAACGAAATTTTTTTTTATAGTAGCTAAGCAAAAAGGAGTAAGCAGAAGTCTGGCGAAAAGGAGCCACTAGCTCCTTTTCGCCAGATGAAAAGCTGAAAGAGGAACTCAAATTGCTTTACCAGAAGACCCAAGTGACGGAATTACAAATATTAGAGTTAAAAACGATAATTTATAAAGTATACAGTGTACACGGAACCAAAGTTCTTTCATGAAGAGTTCGAAATAACCCCTCTTTGTATTCAGTATATTAATATCTATCTCTGCTCATAAAGCAAGAAGACAGGCGTGATAGTAATTAGGAATTTGCAATCAATAAACATAAATTTAACAGTAGGTGTGAACTATTGTCTAAAATTAATTGCCAGTGTTTGGACACATGTCAATGCAATTAATTAAAAGAGTTTTAATATAGCAACATCGGTCATCGGCATTTGATATGTCATGCTAGTACCGGACGGGTCTAACAGGTGGCGCTGCTAGAAAGGACGATGTTCTAGTTTAAGTTCAGATTCAATCTGTGTCATTTCAAAAGTTTTAGTCTATTGAACTTTTAATTTGCACTAATAGCTGCTAGCCGCTATTCCGTGTAGCGATGGATTAAGAATACATAATGTCTCTACCCCATCTCAACCCGTGGGTGCCGTAAATGGCAACTAAGGAAGTATCTTATGCAGACAAGAGCACTGCAAGAAAAGGAAAATTAGAAATAAACCCTATACCAACCCATCTGGCCAGCGTGGTATAGTAGGCTAAATTCCCTCCACATTCTTTGGAGGAAACCCTTGCCCAGCAGTGGGACGTTTATGGGTTGATGGCTGTTAGCGGTTTTGTTCACATTATACCCATTCACAAAGATATCTGGGGAAATTAATTGGAAGAATCTCAATAGAAACACGAGCCGTCTAAAGACACATGGACTGCCACATATGGTGCCTTTTAAAGTATCTATAGAAGGCAGGTCTTACTGAAGTCATATCTACGTGTAATCACTAAAACTTATTATGAGTTTACGATGTTGCATCAATATAATATAATATTCTACCACATTCACACAACGCCATCTAGTCCCAAAGTAAGCAATTATATTTGCTTGTGTTATGGGTACTAAACAACTGATATACTACTTAAATACATTTTTTTTTTGTAAATATATACATATTATAGATAAATTACACCCAGACACAGAACAAACCTTTATGCTCATCACACAAAGATTTGTCCTGGGTGGGAATCGAACCCACGACCTTCGGCTTAGTAGTCAGGATCACTAACCACTAGACCAACAGGTCAGTCAATGGTCTATAGTTTTAAAATAAAACACTGCACTTCCCTTGTTTAATAGTGTCACATACCAGGCATGCTTCGTATAGTGTTAACGCCTGGTTAAAATTCATCGACTCATCACAATGAAAGCTCTTTGGCGAATCGCCGACATACTCGCATTTACCTATCGATTGCGGTTATTCAATAATAATTAGAAGTTCGGCGTCGAAACTTAGTTCAAACGTGAAGATATAGCAGTCAGTACGTGTGTAGTGATGGTTTAAGAATACATTATGTCACTACCCCATCTCAACCCGTGGGTATTGTAAAAGGCAACTAAGGGAGTATAACAGTAACCTTATGCAGACAAGAGCACTGCAAGAAAAGGAAAATTCGAAACAAACCCTATACCAATCCATCTGGTCGCGTGGTATAGTAGGCTAAATTCCTTCCACATTCTTTGGAGGAGACCCGTGCCCAGCAGTGGGACGTTTATGGGTTGAAATGATGATGACATGAAACATAAGTTTGTTTATTCAAGGTTCTTAGTATTTTTTTATAAATTAGAGAAATTTTACACAGCGTCATCTAGCTCAAAGTAAGCTAATATATGCTTGTGTTATGGGATCTAGGCAACAGACAAACATACATATAGTTCTAAGATACACATATACATACATATTATGCGTAGAAAAAGACCCAAAAGCCAAAAAAAATTTGCAAATCATACAAATATTTGTTCCGACCCAGGAATCGAACCAGAGACCTCAGAAACTCCCGTCATTGCGCCACCGAGGCAGTAAAATAAAATGTTGTCCCGTGGTGGGTTTGATTTTTCCATTACTTGTTTAGCATTTATATAAAATCTTAAACCAAAGCGATGGAAATTTGCTTAATATTTAATACAGTAAATTAAAGTATTAAAACTGTATACTTTACAGTCTATTTTACTAAACAGGTAATTCTTATTAACATTACACGTGCGAAAGTGTGTTTCCTTCTTGGTGACAGGCTCTATGGTGCAGCAGGGTGTGTACAACAGATTCTACGCGTGAGCTTATTGAATCAATTTCCAGGTCAGACAGAATGATATTAGGACGTTCAGACTTAAATTCATCAGTAGTTAACAGCTCGGAGGTTCGAGATGACTTTGTGTTAATGGCAGTCACAAATCGGACAATATAATAATAATAAATTCCAACACCAGGGTCTGCATCAAGCCCACACGATAAGAATAAGATGACAGTGGACGCGCCCGCTGGAACCATATTACCTAACATAACTGGAGAAATTAGTATAGAATGTATCTCTGCCTACCCCTTCGGGACAAAAGACATTAAGATAATATGTATGTTGGTCAGCCTTCCTACACTAAACAAAAGATTAACAGATGAATGCGTTTTTACTAGAGGAGTTAGTAAACCGTTGTGTTGTACAGACGTTCGTTCATCCAGATAATTCAAATATATAATAATATAATATAATATTCTACCACAATTACACAGCGCCATCTAGTTCCAAATTAAGCAATTATTTTGCTTGTGTTATGGGTACTAAACAACTGATATACTACTTAAATACATTTTTTTTTTGTAAATACATACATATTATAGATAAATTACACCCAGACACAGAACAAGCTTAATGCTCGTCACACAAAGATTTGTCCTGGGTGGGGATCGAACCCACGACCTCCGGTTTAGCAGTCAGGCTCACTAACCACTAGACCAACAGGCCAGTCAAAGCCATGTAATTAATGATATGACACCATTTCAACCCATAAACGTCCTACTGCTGGGCATGGGTCTCTTCCAAATGTGTAGGGAATTTAGCTTACTATACCATACTGGCCATATGGGTTGATATAGGGCTTGTTTTGAATTTTCTTTTCCTCGCAGTGCTATTGTCTGCATAAGGTTATTCCCTTAGTCTTGTACGACACGCACGGTTGAGATGGGGTAGTGACATTATGTATTCTTAATCTGTCACTACACGAGTAATTAATTAAATACTGTCTAAATACGAGTATAAAGTCCAAATTTCCACGACAAGCTAACAATATTATGTTGTCCTACATTCGTTCTTAAAGGTTCCGTATAGAGCTGTCTGTCTGTCTGTCAATCTGTCATGTGCACACAACGTTTTATTTGCGCTGTCCCACAAATAACAAATTGCTTTATAATTGATTGACTTTCATAATATAATACATTTCTAATGTTTAGTTTCTAGCGATTTATGATACTATAAAAAAATCTACCTATGTAGGTATTCTTTAAACTATGTGAGGTTTATTACCTCAGTTTCACAGAATACCGAGAAAAGATTTTAAATTCCAATTTAATTACAAAAATTGCTGATATTTGAATTGTTCCATTTATGCATAGAACTGAAAACCTTTTTTTATGGTGTCATGAACCTATTAAATGGTTTTTTATGAAACATTTTTTTTAACACTGATGTTAAAAAAAATGTTTCATAAATTTTTTTATGTAAACTCTGAAGTTTACATAAATTAAGAAATTTATAGTAATGTTAATAATAATATAATCATTGGAATGTTTAAAAAATAAGTGATTTAAATCACTTATTTTTTAAACATTCCAATGATTCTACTACTACTCTAAGGATCGTCTACGAGTGTGCTACGAAAATTCGTAGAGGTGCTACGTCAATGTTTATCTCGAAAAAGTAATGATTTGTTTATTTAGTCATAAAGATATTTTTATTCATTTAAAATTTAATTTGACTTTAATTGCCAAGGCAGTTTATCATATTAACAGTCTTATAATAAATGAAACCTGACCTTAAGATATTTGTGACCTCGACTATATTATATTATTATTATATTTCACACTGTGGTGCAATCTCTCCAAATATCTTACATAATTATATTCAGTCACCTGAATCTATGAAAAATGTGAAATAAAAATATTTGAAATTTTTTTTCTGATAAAACGTGATTTATAACTCTTAACTTTTGTTTTCACGTGACATCGTAACGTGAGTGTGAGAACGAGTCGATCACGTGACGTCACGCAAGAAGTATTTTTTTTGCAAATAAAATCGTAATAATTGTCACACGTGTGTCTATGACAATTATATTTATAGATTTGTTATTTAGATCCGTCTAAATTTAACTCGGATCATTTGGAATATGTGTCAGTTGGAAGCATCATGCAAAGCCAGCGAGTCCTGTAAAGCATTGCGTCCTGAGCGTCCTGGGTCCGGTCTGAAAGCCGGAGCGGTGTAGACGCGGGCGGCTACACGCGCGCTCGGCGCCCAGTTGCCGAAATATCTCGCTCGACAGCGAGTCAAAAATAGTACAGAGTCGCGCCCGCGCTCTACTCCGCTGCATACAAAAGTGGCGAGCCGCTCGGCCAACATCGCCTTATCAAATTTCCCTGCCCACACCGGCGCCCACGCACCCACCCTTACAGCCCCAACATGCGTTAGTGTGTTAGCACAGGCCTGCGTTGTTAGACGAGTTATCAACTTCACTTAATCCGATCCGGCGACACAGAAGCACTGAGCGACACCCGAAGCTTAATTAGTTACATCACTCGTCACTTACACAGATGTTGTCACTAATCACTGCTCACTACGTGTATAAACGATCGCGAGCCGAGCAGCCGAGCAGCACGATAGCGCTCGAATCCGGCGCCTGCCACAACACAACTGGACCGAACGGACCCTCCCTGCGCTCCGACACGTTCCAAAAATATCCATCATTGTGTACACAACACTTATAACACCTAGGCTTTAGCATAAATCTCTGCGAACTTTATAAATAGTGCGTTTCGATACGTAAGGTATAGATATGTAAATGCAATGGATGCTATTAACCCAAATCAAACGGCCTGGATTTTGATGACCCAGCTCTTTTTGCTTTCATGAGAAAATATATTTGTGGAAACTTATACTGGCTGGAGAATTCCATGTTTAGGTAATTGTGTCATTAAAGGAAAAAATCTAAAGTATCTTATTAAACTTTTTTGATTGGTAAAGTAGGCGAATCAAAAGCAAAATTTTTTTTTGATCGCGACTTGTGTGTGACTAAAATCTGCACCCTTTCAGCTTTAGCAGAAGCAAAGAAGAATAGAAACCATAGCCAAATAATAAATTTAATAGACAAGCTTAATTTGGAAATATGATCTTAAGTCTTGCTAATAAAAAAATCTGTCAAAAGAATAATTAAATCAGAAAAGCGGCTTACCAAAGCGTGTTTAAAATACTCGGAAAATAAACTGCACCTCAAATAGTCAAATATTTTGTAATTCTTAGTTTCTGACACAAAAAAAACCACACGCTAAAAACATATTACAAGTTCAGATTCATCATTTCAACCCATAAGCGCCCCACTGCACGGCACGGGTCTCATCCAAAGAATGTGGCGAGAATTGAGCCTACTATACCACGCTGGTCCGACGGGTTGGTATAGGGTTTGTTTCAAAGTTTCCTTTTCCCACATCAGAAGTCACAACTTACTATCTGTTAATAATGAAGGAAAACATGAGGAAACTCACATTCCTTAGAAGAAATTGTGTTTGTCCGATCCACCATCCGCACTAGGCCAGCGTGTGTGGATTATGGCCTGAACTCAGCTCTCTACATTGAGGAGAGGAGACTTGCACCCAGCAGTGAGTGGTACATCAATCAGTTACTGATGATATACATGTACTACTTTGGGGCAAGGTTTAGGTCACACTCAACACACGATGACTCAATGCAGGATAGTGGATCAGGCCTAGAAGCAATTGTAAACGTTTCATACAATTACCCCTAGGGCATGTAAGGGTTTTCTTATTCAATATTTTTTTTTTTATAACACGACGGTGGCAAACAGACGTACGGTCCGCCTGATGGTAAGCGGTTACCGTAGCCTATTTTCCATCATAATTAGCAAATGGTAAGTCATATTTTAAAAAGCGATGGTGGCTGAATGGATAAGGGACCGGCGAATGAACCGGCGGCGAAAAAATGCAAATCAGTTCGATCCCGACCAGCAATACCAATGTGGATTCCACTTTGTGGAATTTATATGTACTAGTCAAGTGACTTACCATCCACTAACAATGAAGGAAAACAACGTGAGGAAACCCACATACCCTAGAAGAAATTCTATGAGTATGTCTGATTCACCAACCCGCACTAGGCCAGCGAGAGTGGATTATGACCTAAACCCTCTCAGCTCTCTAGATAGAGGAGAGGAGACCCGAGCCCAGCAGTGGGACTTAATGGGTTGCTAATTGTTGATTGCAAATCATATTTTAGGAATTATTAGGACTTTTCAAACACAATTTAAAAAAAGGGATAATATAGAGATAAAACAACAATAAAACAACAAGTGAGCTTTCTGTGGTTCACAATAAAGTCTCGTTGCGTGTGTCTTGTTCTTGTTTGTCCAACTTCTTTTCCGTGAGCTATATAATATTGTCCCTGCACTGTTAATCATAACAGAATAAGCACACGAGACAAATATTTGTGTGATTCATAGATATTTGTTTCGAGTCTGGGTGTACTTTGTGCCCCTTATTTGCATGTTTGTGAAGCTCCCCGTGACACGGCTTGTACCCTAGTGCGGGTGTTGTTTAAAAAAAAAATAATTAAAAATCAATATTTAATTTATTTTACCACACAATAATTAATAGACAAGGAAGACAAAATTATCGTTATATCGGTTTGTTTGTGTCTTGGTAGTTGGCGAGTGGATCGTTGGGATCAATTGGTTATTGCCCCCGACACAGTACCAGGAATCAGTTGCTGATATCTGTCTAGTAAATCTGATTATGTTGCTAACTGAGCTAAAATCAGCCTTACTATTTCAAACATGGAACATTTGGAATGGATATAATACAATCTACAATGGACTCCATTTATCGAGGAAGGTTATAGGGTAGATAACATCATGGCACAGCCAATAGGAGCTGAGCAGTGGCCAAATAAAGAACGATGGGAGCGAAGTCCTGCGTTACTTCTATTAATTAATAATTGCATTATTTATGTGCACTGTACCGTACCTTACCATTGGTTAACACCTGATCATACATACTGTATTACAGCAATATACTGAACAAGTTATGATGAATAAATTAGTCACAATAATTTACTGGAGGGAGGGTCTTTGGCACCAAATTCATGGTCAAACGATTATCGTCACTAAATAATATAATTATGATGCATATTCCATTGCGTATGAATGGGTCATATATCTTTAAAATTGGGTGTAGTACAAATGTTAGGCTTGAAGCCTTGGGAATGTTTCCAGAACAATAATTTGTCTATAAAATGGCAATTGTCTTATGTTAATGTGCGTCAATATTGACAAATGACCGAGTCTTCCCGTTGGTGTCGTAAAAGGCGACTAAGGGAGTAACCCTATGCTGACAAGAACACTGCGAGAAAAGGAACAAATCCGATACCGACCCGTCTGAGCAGCGTGGTATAATAGGCTAAATTCCCTCCACATTCTTTGGAGGAGACCAGTGCCCAGCAATGAGACATTAATATGTTACTATAATAGCTCTTTTTTACATTTTAACAAATAAATTTATAAGAACACACTCATCATAAAATATTCAGACTTAGATACAATTCAAAAGATCATAAATTCCTTGTACATTGTTGGCATGCTAAGCTACAAGTTTTTGGACGCAAACAATATGGTGAAAATAAGTTGACCTTCCTTTAGTCAGCAACTTTATAGAATAGAGAGGTCAAGCTGATTGGTCATACACCACCTACGCGAGAACAGTTGGTTTATAAAATAATCTACACGAATTTAAAAAAGAACACAATTCTGAAATTATACTGCACGTGTAAAGAAGCTTTTGAAGCCACCTGGCGGTTGATAACGTACCGGGGGGTTTTGATTCGATGCCCACATAGCATAGCATCATCACGCCTTTTGTCCCCGAAGGGGTAGGCAGAGGTGTTTCACACCCACATTTCGCCAGCTATGTTTGGTCGCATGAAATAGGGGGCGAGTCTATTGTCAACAACCGGGAACATTTGTTTACCAAACTCCGGGAAAATCTCAATACTGGTATTTTCATGTTAGAAAAGCCCAATACTATTTTCACCCGACCCGGGAATCGAACCCGGGACCTCTTGCACAGCAGTCGTATACACTTCCCGCTGCGCCACCGAGGCAGTTATTTTTTATAGTTTATCGATGCCCACACGGGGAATTATTTGTATAGTCTATTTTGTTCTACATCTAGGCGTTTTTCTTGAAGATGACTAACTTGCTAGCAACCTATCTAGTGCTAAGTGGCAACTACTGCCTAAAAAGATCTGTGTTGCTGACTCAAAACAACTGTTTATGGGTTACACAAATATTTGTTACTAGAAATTGCACGGGACTTCGCTCCCGTCATTCTTAATTTAGCCACTGCTCAGCTGCTATTAGCCGTAGCGTGATGTTATAGAGAATAACATGACATAACAATGACAATTAACTGGCGTGATGGTCTATATAAATAAAATAATAATAATAATATAAAATATAGCTAGGCAGTATCCTAACTTTACATCTATAAATAATTATATGAATCAAAATACAACTGACGTAGAACACTTATAACATCCACACCTCGTAAAACTAGTTACAATATGAAAATAAAACTAAAAATTTGCAGTATTTTAGATGTAAAATTTTATAATCTTATATCTAACCTAATAACTAACTTTATTAGTATTAATAATAGTAATCTAACAAACAATAATATAATAGAAATAGTAAAAAACTTTGTTAGAAGTGATGATTGGCAAGAATTCACGCACAAAATTTATTGTCAGAAAGAATAAAATGTCATCGCACGCTTGATACGCAAAATTAGATTGTTCAGATTGCCGGCTATTGCGCAATAAGCCCGTTTGTATCGGCAGATATATCATCTACATTTACATTAGTTTATTTGTATGTTTATAATCTCTGAAACTGCTGAATCAATTCTTAAATTATTTTTCTAATTATGAAGGTGGTATAGTTGTTGTGTGCGTATTTTTTATTTTAATTAGTAATAAGAAACCGTTAAAATTACAAATAATTTTTAAACGGGCTGATAAAAAGTACGCTATTTGTTCACATATTATACAATCAAATTAAAGTAAATAATAATAAAAAAAATTACTTATCTATAGGTACTTATGTAATAAAAATGCTCAGTTGATTTGATTTTTTTTATATTGTATTTTTTTTCCGAATTTTTGTGTAATTTCCAACTGAAACGTGTAAAATAAAAAAAAAATAGAAGATAATTGTTTTTCATTTCTAAAGTTCCACATGCTTGATATAATTATGTTAAATAAGCAGAACTATGTTATTTCCAAAAATATTCACCTAAATAAAAAACTTACCTGCTTAAACCTTAAAGATCCACCCGTAAATGTTTGCTGAAAAAGAAATGTGTGGTGACGTGGGTTCGATTCCCACACGAGACAAATATTTGTGTGATTCATAGATATTTGTTTCTAGTCTGGGTGTACTTTGTGTCCGTTAGTTTCATGTTTGTAAAGCTCCCCGCGACACAGGGCTTGTTCCCTAGTGCGGGTGTTGTCTTTTAAAAAAAAAAAAATATAAGTCACTCATAAAAGATTGCTGAAAAAAATTCAGCATCTGTTACATATATAAGTACCCCCTTAATAATGTTTATTTTTATTATTTAACTACTAAACCAAGTAGCGGCCTACACAAGACACCTATTCTTCAAATTTCATCAACATACCTTGAGAAGTTTTTGAGTAAAATGCCTGTGATTACTGCTCCGTAGTCAAAATGCTAATGCAAAAAAAGGCGATTGTGGCCAAAAAGGCGATGGTGACTAAATGGATAAGGGACCGGCGTGCTAATGCAAATGGGTTGCTGATGATTCAAAATGCCAAAAACAGAGCACAAAAATGAACGTAACATATAACATAATATAAACTTTTCTACAAACTCTTTTATGATACGTAGACATCAAAATTTGTCAAACATGTACAGTGAATGTCTGTCAAGAAGCCATTCCAGTCTAGGAAACTATACAATTTATAAACTTAGCTATTAGTTAGCTCCCTAATAAGCAGGATCTTATTAATACCTTGCTGATCATTAAAAAATAATACATATCTATAATTTATTTTTCATCATCATTAGCAACCCATTAAGTCCCACTGCTGGGCTCGGGTCTCCTCTCCTTTAACTAGAGAGCTGAGAGGGTTTAGGTCATAATCCACTCACGCTGGCCTAGTGCGGGTTGGTGGATCAGACATACTCATAGATTTTTTTCTAGGGTATGTAGTTTTCCTCACGATGTTTTCTTTCATCATTAGCAGATGGTAAGTCACTTTACTAGTACATATAAATTCCACAAAGTGGAATCCACATTGGTACTGCCGCTCGGGATCGAACTCGGACCACGTGATTTGCACGCCGGTCCCTTATCCATTTAGCCACCATCGCTTGCAATTTATTTTTATTATATTATAATTATTTAACAACTATTTTATCCTAGAGTTCATGACTTCTTATAAATTCATATCAGCTGTTATTTCCGAAGAGAGCTATTCCTATTATCGGCAAAGTTCCAAGTTTATATTAACCAATAATTTTTTTTCGTGTTAAAATTACTTACTAGTATTTCATTCTCAATATTGAGTTCCAGTTTGTTTTCATATTTAGCTAATTGATCAAAAATACTCTAGTATTGATGATCTTTATTATCGTAATAGATAGGACATCTATAAATCTCTATTTTAAATTCATCGAATAAATCGACCATTTTACTTTTCATGCATAAAATACATAAAAATCCTAACAAACACAACTGTGTGTGTGTGTGTGCGGAAGGGTGATGGTAATTTATTAAATAAAACAATTGCAATGATTTAAAAAACATGTGACTGACTTTTTAGATGGCGCATTGTACAACCAGCGTCAAAAATATATGTGTGTATGTGTGGTGTGTGATGCTGACTGTACCAATACAATCAACAAGTACGTACGAATATTCTTCTTCGCTTCACGAGCTTCGCTCCCGTCATGCTTTATTTGGCCACTGCTCAGCTCCTATCGGCCTTAGCATGATGTTATAAACTAAATTTTATTTTAGAAATATAGTCAAATTAATACATCGTGAATATTTAGTTAAAAAGCCAAATAAAACCGTCTTTTTTAATAAAAAAAAAACAGGTTAACAAATAGATAGTGTACCATGCGATGACATTTAATTACCAAGTGAATTACAGTACAATACAAACAATAAACTTTTATACTGAGTTAAAAAACATAAAACTGTAATTACCTACTATGTAATGATTTACGTAGATTGTAAAATTTTTATTGTTCTCTTCAATTTTGACGCGGTTTCTGTGCAATTTGTTGTTTCAAAAATAAAAGCTTCTAGTTAACGCGCCGTGTCCGTTCTTATGACACAAGATAAATTAGTAACAACATTTTTCCTCAAAGAGGTAGGTATTATACACCATTCTACCTGTTTTGATGACCGCTGCATGACGAAATTATGTAGTATCGATTGGTTTACAATATATACTACCAATTGACCCCCAGTGTACCGGTGACCCACCCCACAAAGCGAAGTGCTTGCGAATGTAGAGGTTTTATTGAGTCATGGCTTTCCATCTTCGGTCCAGCACAACTGTCTCCTTTACTTGACAGGGTCTTTTCTGACTAGGATCATATCAGAGAAGACCCCGTCAAGAATGTCCTCTTTTTTTATACCACGACGGTGGCAAACAGACGTACGGTCCGCCTGATGGTAAGCGGTTACCGTAGCCTATGGGCGCCTGCAACACCAGAGGCATCACGAGCGCGTTGCCGACCCTTAAGAAATCTATTCACTCCTTTTTTGAAGAACCCCATACTGTAGTCCCTTGGGAAAACCTCGTTAGGGAGTTCATTCCACAACCTGATAGTTCTTGGGAGGAAATTCCTCTGGAACCGCGCGGTACGAGACCATTTCGGTTCCAAGGTGTGGGGAGTGGGGATGCACTCCCTGCTGTTGGCGAGCGGTGCGATGGTAGAAGGTGGCCTCTAAAAAGGCTAAATAAATTGAAAAACAAACTATACTCTACTAGTAGAAGTCGCGCAGGGCTTCGAACCCGTCTTACTTTGTTTGATCACTGCTCAATTCCTATTGGCTGTGGCTTGATTTTATAAGCAAACTCTACAGCGGTAGTCTCAGGAACTACTGGTCCAATTAAAAAATAAAATTAGTGTTGGATACCTCATTTATCAAGGAAGGCTATAAAAAGTAAGGTGGAAGCGAAGTCCCAGGAACGTCTAATCTTTTATACGATTCGTTCCAAACAAACAATTGCACCGAAATCATTTCCAAATAAACAGTAACTTTTTAAATTCCTTTAAGTTGCAGACGAGCAGGCGCCCCACTTGATGGTAAGTGGTGACCGCCGCTCATGAACGTGGGTAATTTTAGGGGCACAGCCAAGCCCCTGCTTACTTTGAGATGTTAATACGAATTTTATGCCAGGCTTACAGGTTATATTATAATCTGAGACTTTCAAATGTAGGTTTATTATCTGAGCACAGAACTGAGTATATTTTAAGAATAAACAAAATAATAAAATAATGTCACTTGTTCGCTCTCACGAGCACTTAATCATGTTTTTACAAAGCAAGCCAAAAGTGCCAATGAAATATAAAATTCTGAAATATTTATTATTTTCTCTTCACTGAGTCACATCCGCTGAGATCCGCGAGATTCCTATCTTTCTCAGATTAATGACACAATAGCTCGACACTCGGAATTTTCGTAAAAATTAATTTATTGTTTGGTAAGTATTATTTACATAGCACACTGTCGATATATATTGTGACATTTTAATATTCTTTCTTATCTAATGGCCTTGAGACTAAGGTCTGTCTCAAGGCCATTGGGTGTTGGAATTTATCAAATCACCCAGAAGGTTTCCAACTTGACTTATCGTCTACCACATTAGGTGATAACCAGGACCAACGGCTTTAAGTGCCTTTCGAAGCATGGAAACGCTCGAGAATAATATTGCCATAAACGGTCACCCATCACGGACTGACCTTGCCGAATATTGCTTAACCACAATGTTCATAACAAACATCTTAAAGTAGTACTTCAATGCTACGTGTAAAAAGCCATGATATAGCAGTGTCTTTCAGCAAGTAAACAAGTAATGGAAAATAATACCCAACTCAGTTCAGTAATTTGTAACGTATGACTGAATAGATATAGAATAAGATGAGATAGAAGCGATGGTGGCTGAATGGATAAAAGACCGGCGTGTTAAACACGCGGTCCGAGTTCGATTCCGACCAGCAGTACCAATGTGGATTTCACTTTGTGGAATTTATATGTACTAGTCATGTGATTTACCATCTGCTAACGGTGAAGGAAAACATCGTGAGGTAACCCACATACCCTAGAAGAAATTCTTTGGGTATGTCTGATCCACCAACCCGCACTAGGCCAGCGTGTGTGGATTATGGCCTAAACCCTCTCAGCTCTCTAGATAGAGGAGAGGAGACCCGAGCCCAGCAGTGGGACATTAATGGGTTGCTGATGACTGAATATGGTGAAAATAAATCTTTATCTATATACACAACATGTAATTATAAAATTACGTTTTATAATTATAAAATTACATTGTATAATTCCCAAAAGTAGGTAGGTATCATCATTTCAACCCACAGATGTCACTGCTAGGCACGGGACTCCTCCAAAAACGTGGAGAGAATTTAGCCTACTAACTACATATATCACGCTCGCTTGCCAGACGGGTTAGTATATGGTTTGTTTTGAATTTTCCTTTTATTGCAGTGTTCTTGTCTGCATAAGTTTACCCCCTTAGTCGGTGTTTACGACACCCACGGGTTGAAATGGGATAGTGGCATAGCAATAAAACCTTTTGACGATCACATATCAAGACAGCGAAACAATTGTGTCTCATTAAACTTATTGTGAGCTCTATTTTGAGTTAATCGCCGCGCCGTTTATCGCTGAGTGTCTGTGTTAGGTTTTTTATAAGGGAATGTAGCATATTGTAGTTTTAGCATTATCTTCTAAATGATAATTATTTCGAAACTAATTAACCGTCAATATCTGCTTGGTAATGCTCCAAACTTTAATGAAGATTGTTCATATAATTTGTACATCAGTTATTAATAATTTGTTTGGAACAGTGGTTATTATGCCAATGTCGTACGTGTATGTAGGTCGGAGTTATTATTGAGTCGAGAGCAGGTATTAAGCGTCGGACTATATTGTCAAGGTGCTTGTTTAAAGCTGTGTTTATTTGTACCGAGATGGAACGTGCCGTTTTAGTTATATACATTTATTTCAACAATAATCTATACCAATAGGTATTATAAAACTAAGGAGTTTGTTTGTTTAGTTTAACGCGCTATTCTCAAGAACATCATCATTTAAATCCATATACAATTAAATATCGACTGGCCTGTTGGTCTAGTGGTTAGTGAACCTGACTGCTAAACCGGAGGTCGTGGGTTCGATCCCCACCCAGGATAAATCTTTGTGTGATGAGCATAAAGGTTTGTTCTGTGTCTGGGTGTAATTTATCTATAATATGTATGTATTTACAAAAAAATGAAATGTATTTAAGTAGTATATATCAGTTGTTTAGTACCCATAACACAAGCAAATATAATTGCTTAATTTGGGACTAGATGGCACTGTGTAAATGTGGTAGAATATTATATTATTATTATTATATCTTTTACATTTTCAATATGAATAATGAATTAATTTCTCTGTAGTTCAAGCAAACAAAAATATAATTATACCAACAATTTGTATGAAACTGATTTTGTCTAGCTCATATTAATTACCTATCGATACTCGTGGAAGATTTATTGACCTCAATAACACAAATACAGAGTTCAGAACATTTTTTTTTACTTCTTAGAATATTTGATAAGGAAGACTGGCCGAAACTTATTTCTTAACAGAAAAATCTAAGTCCTGTCAAATCACCATCACTCTTGAATGTCAAGTCAAAATTTCAGTGCAAGTTTATTTTTATAACAAAATATCAAAAAAAACAACATGTGAAACAAAAATGTAGTACTACTATGCTAAATGTCAGAGCTTTATTCCTGGTGATGTTGAAAAGCGCTTTGGTAGTTTCATTCCTCAAAATTCCAAATCCAATACTGGCAATTTCGACCTTAAGAAATTGGTCACGTGAAGCGATCTACAATAGGATCGACCTCTGTAACCAAATCTGCTACAGTCGTATCTTGCCTGGTCTCTATCTAAGCAATGCACGAGCCGCTTGCGATCCAGACGTGCTCCGCCGTCTTAATATCACCCATGTGCTCACCATTGAAGCGCATCGGCTACCAAAATGTACTTTCGTCGATACCAACATCAGCACGCTCTTCATTAGGGCCTACGACACTCCTCAAACCCATCTCTTGCCCTACTTCCCAATGGCCAACGCCTTTATTGACGAGGGGCTACAAACAGGAAATGTCCTCGTTCACTGCCATTTCGGAGTCTCCCGCTCCGCCACCATCGTTCTGGCATATATCATGGAGAAGTACAAATTGACTTTCGAAGAAGCGTTCGCGTACGTTAGACAGAGGCGCCGGTTTATCAACCCTAACCCTGGCTTCGTACAGCAGTTGCGGACTTACCAAAGGCTGAATTATGATGTGAATGGATTCTATCGGTTCGAAGCTTACATGAATGTGAATGCCCGGAAACACAAGTACAAATTGGTGTCGCTCGCCGCTGTTATGATTGGAATTCTTGTGCCTTTAGCAGTGCTGGTGGGTTGATAAGACTTATAAAAGCTAAGGTAAAACATCAAGTACACGTTTCGTAGGATTAGAATAAAGTACTATATATCATTCCGTGGTATTTTTTATTTCAAACTTGTCTCTCCAGAGAGCTAATAAGTTAAATTTAATGGAGAGTTATGAAAGAAACATTGCTATAATTTTGAATCACATGATTACATCTAGCGGCTATCGCCGCGTATACTAGTCAAATTTATTGCCGTTTATTTGACAATGATTCCCATTTCTTCTAATCAAAGAAAGCATTTGACTGTTCTCATGTTGTGGTTCAGTCGACGTGTTTAAAATACATATAAACTGAATAACATTTAATATATTTCATATATCTTAATAATGTATCAATATGTAACACAAAAACATGTTTTAGCATCGTAAAATCGATAATTCTTTCATCGTGGCGTAAAGACGTCGTATTTTCAGTTTCATCTGTTACTAAAGATAATCAACATAAATTAGAGAAATCACGTGCGTCGACTCACGCGGACCTTACTGTACCTAGCCCAGGAAGTGCAATATTAATTTTATACTTTATCCAGAGGACACATAAATAGATAATTTAAACCCTAAACACTGTTAAAATCTCCTAGATAATTGGTCCGAATATTATTTTTATATTATTTCCGTCTCTCGTTCGATATGATTGCGCAAGAGTTTATGAATTTAACCGTTTACGTAAGCATCATTTTGCAAAGTTCGGCACAAGACGTATACAATAATTTTGTTTAGTTAATACCTAGTGCCAAGCGGGACGCGTTGCTCTATCACTTTGCATGTATTTATTGTTCATTAGCTACTGTTGCCACTTGTAGCTTTTAGTGTAATGTTTGATCATATTATATCTCTTTAATATAGTATTAAGTAAAGTTTTGAAACGCGTTTTGCATTTAGTTTGAGTGAGACTGTCACTATGGCGTCGCGGTTAAGGTGGCCGGCTCACCACTTACATTACTATGATTGGTGTTTTGTGTCGGAATCAAACCCGAGTTTGATTCCCACATAAGACACTTATTTGTGTGACTCATTTATATTTCTTTCGAATGTCTACTGGTGTTGGAGTTTGCAACCTTCTTATCATTAGCACGTTTGCAAATAATTTGCTATAATTTATAGCAAAATCATTATTCATTAAAATAATAAGTGGTGGCTGAATGGATAAGTGACTAGAGTGCTAAAAACGCGATGAGAGTTTGATTCATACCAGCAGAACAAATGTGGATTTCACTGTGTGGAATTTATATGTACTAGTCAAGTGACTTACCATCTTCTAACGGAGAAGGAAAACATCGCGAGGAAACCCACATACCCTAGAATAAATTCTAAGTGTATGTCTGATCCACCAACCCGCATTATGCCAGCGTGAGTGGATTATGGCCTAAAAACCCTCTCAGCTCTCTAGATAGAAGAGCGGAGATCCAAACCCAGCAGTGGAGTATTAATGGGTTGCTGATGATGATGATATAAAGAAGCACTATAGTAATTAAATTGCGTAAATAGAATAATAATATAACTATTTGCCTAAATAAAAAAAATAGTGTACCCTTTTATACTTTAGTATTTTGGCCTAAATATTATTACGATTATGCATTATTGCACATGATTTTAGGTTCAAATTCGAACCTCATTCTTGACACATACTAGTAAAAATTAAACGTATGAAGTGGAATCGTCTACATTCGTGTGTGTTATCTGTATATTAATTGGTGCGTATTTTCGTCCAGCTAAATATATAACAGAGTTTACGCAGGTGCTGTGTTCACCAAGATTATGGTTTAAATCACGTATAGTGAAATTCAATTATCCAGCTCATACTCCCGGACTCCTAAATCGAGCCACCTAACATAATAAGTTAGTATCGTCCATAACTTTAAATAAATATATGAATTATCATCATCATTGTAAACGACGAACATATCCCCCAGTCTTTAGGAACCTGTGGTACACTCTTTGAACAGCGGATCGGGTTATGTGGAGTTGTGTACTCTAGTTTCTCTGGCTTAAACCAGATTGAAGAAGAGCCACAGCTTGAGCCGCTACTTCAGGTGAAGTATCCAAAATTTAACAAAAACAATTGACGAACTTTTTCAATCCGTAGATACGAAAAAATAAATAAAATCAAAGCTCTATAAGCTAATTTACAGTTTCTGTATTGTTCAGGATTCCTAAAAAATGAACAACTTCAGATTTTTATTTGTTTTTTGAGATTACAAATTTAAATTTACAACCAAATGCATGTCAACTAGGCGAAAAATATGCCAGCTACAAAACTGCATAAAAAAATATTTGGTCATTCATATAATTTTTTAAAGTTATTGACGATACTAACTCATTATGCTAGGTGGCTCGATTTAGGAGTCCGGGAGTGTTTATACTATCCAGCTATATATAATAATATATACTACGACAAAAATTCAAAATAAAACCCTTACCAACTCATCTGGCCATAAATTCCCTCTAAAACGTTGGGAGGAGACGCGTGCACAGCAGCGGCATTTATGGGTTGTAATGAAGCTGATGATGATGATGATTTCACATGTGAGCACAACTATAGAAGAGTGAGGTATTACAATAATTTTTTTTAATCAACCTGTGTTATCCCACTGCTGGGCAAAGGTCTCCCCCAAGCTCTCCCATTCTTTTCTTTTGGATGTTTTGATCTTCTAGTCCTTGTCAAATGAGTCCAGATCGTCTCGCTAGCGCTTTCGTGGTCTACCTCTCCGACGGTATCCGTCTTCCGGTAGCCAATGCGTTACGATCTGGGCCCACCTATCTGGATGCATCCTGCACACATGTCCCGCCCATCCCCATTTTAGTTTGGCTGATTTGCAGCCTACGTCCTCCACTCCTGTTGTAGAACGTATTAGGGTATTACTACTTATATAATTTTATTAATAACTAGTACATTATTGTTATGTAAATAGCTACTTTTACTTTTAATTTTAGCCCTCTTCCTCTCTCCTAATTATTGTGCTGTGCCCGACAGGGTCCATAATTGTAACCTACATTATACCTACCACCTAATTATACATTATGGAAGCAATAAATGATTGAGTATTGAGTATTGAGTGAGGTCTGGCACAAGTATTTTTGATCGAATGAATATATCTTATCTTACTAAAAAGGAGATCTCGACAAATATGTTATGTAATGTTTTATAGTTATTAAAATAAAATATTTTCATTTTCATGGTGGCCACCAAGTTTTACGGTCCACGTGATGGCAGGTGGCTACCCCAGCCTATGGACACCTGCTTCACCAGAGACATCACAAGCACGTTGCTGACCGTTTAGAGATCTTCCGTCTCCAATGAGCTCCGAACTGGTGTAGTGACTGACCAGCAGAAACACAGCACTTGCCTTATTATGACTGTGGTCTTTTGTAGGGGAAGGTACCTCCCAAGGCAGGCGCCTCAGCATTCTTCACCTCATTTCTCATGAAATCCGAGCCTTTCATTAGCAACATAACAGCCCAACGACGTCCACTGCTGGACATAGACATCATCTAATTTACGTCACCGCGGCAAAGGGACACCCGTAACCTTGACCAGGTCGTCGGTCCATCTGGTGGGGGGTCGTCCTACGCCTCCCTATCCGCGACTTTATCGAGAAGATATTTTCTACTTTATATCATCATCATCAACCCATTAAGTGCCACTGATGGGCTCGGGTCTCCTCTCCTCTATCTAGAGAGCTGAGAGGTTTTAAGCCATAAACCACTCACACTAGTGCGGGTTGGTGGATCAGACATACTCATAGAATTCCTTCTAGGGTATCTGGGTTTACTCAAGATGTTTTCCTTCACCGTTAGCAGATGTTAAGTCACTTATATAAATTCCACAAAGTGGAATCCACATGACCAGCAGTACCAACTGCTGGTCGGGATCGAACTCGAACCACGTGATTTGCACACCGGTCCCTTATCCATTCAGCCACCGTCGTTTTTTATATCATAATCTACCTTATTTATAAATTATAATTAATTTCGAGGGTACTTAGGTCGGGTACCGGCTAAGATATTTCGGTGAACAACTACGCGAGCGATCAAGCACTAGTCAATATTAGTGTACTTACTACGTGAGATGCCGGTGAGCGACACACACCTTGGGTTCTGTGGTCCTGAGAACGTGGGGAACATCTTCATCATTACAAAGAACGCAGTCTGGCGACGTCGAGATTATAATGTAAGTTAATCCATCATCATTGTCCATTACTTATTTATTTAACACTTTATTGCACACAAGAAAATAATACATATAATAATAATATCCACAAAAAGCATGAACAAAGGCGAGCTTTACTCAGAATTGAGTTCTCTTACAGCAAACCTTAGGGCGAGATTTACAGACCGTACTTTGACTTTACTTTGAGGGAAAGTTCAACTTTCAACCTAAATTATGTTTCACAGTCCTGTCAAACCCTTACTTTACTTTCCGAAACCATACTTTGCTTAGTAAAGGTGAAGTCAACGATTTTGGCGACTTTGGCCGCAAAGTATGCTTTGCATTAAAATACGGATAATTATTGTAGACTTTTACCTTATCAATGTTTTCTACAAATCAAACGACATTTTATTTTAGTCGGGTTATATGTTCCTTTCATATAGTGATTTGACGTATGACGTTGTTGTTTTATCTATGGACATGTAAACGTAACAATTTCTGTTTCTGCACGTGCTTTATTTTGGGTTCATACTTTGCTTAGAAAAGTCAAGAAACTGTCTATGAATTTCAAAAAACGTAAAATAAACTTCGGCGTTCAAAGTATACTTTGTGAAGACGCCTTTGTTGTAAAGTAAAGTCACGACTGTGAATCTCGCCCTTAGAGTGCAGAGGAGAGAGGGGTATCCATCAATGATTCCAGAATTTTACGGACGGTTCGGTTGGTGGAACTTATAAATCTACACTAATACTAAACTGCCTCGGTGGCGCAGCGGGAAGTGTATACGACTGCTGTGCAAGAGGTCCCGGGTTCGATTCCCGGGTCTGGTGAAAATGGTATTGGACTTTTCTATCATGAAATTCCAGTATTGAGATTTTCCCGGAGTTTGGAATACAAATGTTCCCGGTTGATGACAATAGGTTCGCCCCTGATTTCATGGGATCAAACATAGCTGGCGAAATGTGGGTGTGTAACATCTCTGCCTACCCCTTCGGGAAAAAAGCGTGATGCTATGTTATGTTATGTAATACTAATCTATATCTATTTCAATTATAAAGCTGTAGAGTTTGTTTGTTTGTTTGTTTTGCTAGAATCTCAGGAACAATAAAATAATTTTTCAAATCGGACCAGTAGGGTCATTTGAAAAATTCTTTTATTGTTGGATAGTCTGTTAATCGAGGAAGGTTATTATATGCGCGACAGCAATGCCTGTCCAACGTAAATAAGTACTTCCACCACCTCTTCTTCCTCAAAAATTGGGATATTTATTCACATTTTTTGAGTCGATCCCGACCGGCGGCAGTACCAATGTGGATTCCACTTTGTGGAATTTATATGTACTAGTGCAGTGACTTACCATCTGCTAACGGTGAAGGAAAACATCGTGATGAAACCCACATACCCTAGAAGAAATTCTATGAGTATGTCTGATCCACCAACCCGCACTAGGCCAGCGTGAGTGGATTATGGCCTAAACCCTCTCAGCTCTCTAGTTAGAGGAGAGAAGACCCGAGCCCAGCAGTGGGACTTAATGGGTTGCTCATGATTCACATTTTTTAACCCTTGTTTTATTTCAGATAAAGGTGAACTGTTTTCCGTTGAATGAATATTTAATATTTAAGTGCCAGCAGCATGTTTCAAATGGGAAGTGTATTGGCGTTTAACGTTAATATTGCTGTTTTGTGCTGCGTGATACTTATAAATTAAAATATAATGGTCCCTTTATTGTTTTAATTTGATTTTTTATTTATTTATTTAATGCACAAAACAATTTACAACCTTAAAAATAAAAAAGTATAGTATATAAGTGTTCCGATTCTAGATTGTAACTCAAATACATGCGCATACATTAAAACAACTTATAGTTTTACAAGTGATCGAACATCAAAATTTGAGAACTAGCATTTTTACAATTTAACAATTTTGTTATAATATGTTGAGAAGGAGCAATTTAAAAATAATAGAAATATAAATATGCAGACATTGCGTGACAGACATCATGTTACAGATGAAATTGTGGGTTTAGAATAGAGGATATCTTTTACCGTCTTTATGTATATTCCAACCTGGGAAACAAAAATATCTACTTGTAAATGACCCGGTACCACCTCATTATACTGTCTAGTCATTCTTACGAGTGGGTTATAAAAGGATATATTATTTTTATAGACATTTAGAACAAAGAGATTGACACGATTTGACCTGCGTTCACTATATTTAATGTTAAATGAAATATCAGAGAGTAATGTGGGTGAGTCTACTATTGAGTGAATTATTTTATATAAATAGACAAAGTCAAAATATCGACGACGAATCTCCAGGGATTGAATCTTAAATTTTAGCAGTTTTAGATTTATTAACCTTCGATTAAACAAGCTAAAATAGCAGTAGGTTGGTCAAATCTGCAGACAAGGATTAAGAATACATAATTTCACTATCCTATCTCAACCCGTGGGTGTCCTAAAAGCGACTCGGGGAGTAACCGTAAGCAGACAAGAGCCCTGCGAGAAAAGGAAAAAGCGAAACAAATCCTATATCAAATCTGGCCAGCGTGGTATAGTAGGCTAAATTAAATTCCCTCTACATTCATTAGAGGAGACACGTGCGGAAAACAATCAACAGTAGGGACGTTTATGGGTTGAAATAATGATGATGATTATTGAGAGCCTCTTCATTTTAGAAGTCTGCTAAAAATAACTTAAAACATTTAAATGAATTCCAAGCCGGGTGGCCATTATAACTCAGATAACAACGTAAACTTGAATTTACACTTGCCAAATTAAAACCACATAATGATGCGAGCGACAGCCTGTTTTAGATAATATTTACGACGCTTCTATTAAACAGCTGGACGCTTTTTAAATGCTGAATAATAATCGTCATCTCTGTTGTTATTACACATAATTTAATTACTGGGCCGTCGAAAAAGTTTTCTGAATTTATCAGTTATATATTGCCGTTTGCAGATATATTTTTGGTTTCTAAGTCGTCTGCGAGGTTTGTAGATAGGATTAAATATACAAGTTAAATTGAAAATGACAGTTATATGAATAAACTAGTTATATTGTTGAACTTTTATATTCAGTCAGGTTATATACCATTATTACATTTGGAGGCAGTTTCACAGCAGTGGCAGTCGTAATGGTTGGACTCATTCACTACAGGCGCCGCCCTGCTGCACTTGGACGAGACCGAGCACACCGGCGGGGCCCGCGTCACGTGTCGCTACAGTGCAGGCTAAATTCCCTCCACATTCTTTGGAGGAGACCCGTGCCCAGCAGTGGGACGTTTATGGGTTGAAATGATGATGAAGTGATGAGTCTATTTACTTTCCAGTAATGGTTAAATTAATGTTCTATAGGCTACACTGAGTTATATACCGACCACGAAGTTTCTCGGTTAAGATTAAACTCTGCAGAACTTTGTCATCGAAGATAGGCAAGCATATTTTTGAAATATAACTCCAATTACATAATAAAAATTTAAATACACGAAATATAACACTAAATTGTTACAACTCTGTTTGTAAATACCCTCTAATTTCTTATTCTTATGAATTTTTAAGATATTCATCAATTTATAATAAAATTCGTTTCAAAATAATTCATGTCGATACTAGTATGTACCTACCTCAGACCAACAAAAAAAGAAAGACGACTCACCGTATACAGTAATAGTGAAGCCAACAAAACCAAGCAACTGCAAGTTAACACACAAGCAAACGCACACACCTACACGAAAACCAAGCGCATTGCTTTGTACTCGTATGTCACGAGTCATCGTCTATATCTCAAATAAAAAATTGAAGTATGACTTCTTGTGTAGTGAAATATTGTAAAAACAACAGTACCTCACATAAAAAATGACACGGAATCACTTTTCACTTATAAGTACTTGAAATAACATCATTTTTTTATTAATTTAACTAGAATTTTAAGGTTCCTTGGAATAAAAAATGTCAACAAACTAAAACAATATTTTAGTGACATAAGGTAAGGTACAACAGTTGCCATAATATGATTTATAATCTCCCCATTCAATTATAGTTTGTCCATTAATTTTTTTAAATATTTTTTTCTATATTTAAAGTTTATTTTTTTATTCCGAGTAGAAGTCCTTCTAAACAATTGCGGCACAATATACGCTTAACAATATCTTACTTGTACAATAAAATTATATCCTACCCACATAATATTATTCCCCGAATTATAGGGCAAAAGTTTAACAAATGACTACCCTTCCAACATACACATTGACAAACAGATGGCTTCATTTTTAAAGTTCGAGTTGAGCTATTTCTTTTTTTGTTAATCTGAGGTATGTACAAATAATTTTCCATTTTATTTATTGTCTTGTAGTTTATGAAATACATTAATTTTGTGGTATCGTTTCTTAAATACAAAATATAGCAACTACCAGCAACAAACAATGGACATCAAAACTTTGAAAAAACACGTCCGCCATTCTGAAAGTCTAGAATAGTGTAACAAAAATAGCCATGTACTCGTTTACATTCCACCAAGTTACGTCACCGGCCACGAGCGAAAATAGACCGTATTATTTTGGAATCCGTTGCCAGCAGACGCATCAATAAAATGGGTCTATGTAAATGTAGTGATTCTACCGGATGGACGGCCGTTACGCGGTTGACTTACTTTTGAAAAATACAATCATTTAAATACGTTTTAATGTTTGAATATTATAATGTCACTTATTGCAAGTTTCCCTTATTCTGTGCCAATGCTAGATGTTTAGTTATGATTTTTATTTTATTTTCTTTACATTTTTAGTCATTATTTCAACTCATAAACGTCCCACTGCTGGGCACGGGTCTCCAGACAATGTGGAGGGAATTCAGCCTACTATACCACGCTGACTAGACGGATTGGTCAGGTTTTGTTTCTAATTTTCCTTTTCTCGCAGTGCTCTTGTCTAAGTTTTCTCCCTTAGTCCCCTTTTACGACACCCACGGGTTGAAATGGGGTAATGACAATAATTAGTTATGAATTCACACGGACGTTATACTCAACAAATAAATAATTTGAAGTTTCCTTAACATGTTTAAATAAGATTTTTAAGTGAAGTTTCTTTTTTCCATTTTTAGTTTAATTTTTAAAGATTACGCTTTAGGCGGCTTGTATCACGAGGGACTTACAAACATACAATTAATTGATATAAAGTACTCACTGACTCGAAACAAATCTATGAATCACACAATTATTTGTACGTGTGGGAATCGAACCCACGTCATTTGCTCCATTGCTAGTAAAGTCTCCTACATGGTCTTCTGCGTTTCTATATTTAAGGCGTAGGCGGCCCGGTCCGGAGGGGTAGCCAGAGTTGTATCACATCCACATTTCACTGACTATGTTAGATTCCACGTAATAAGCAGCGAGTCTATTGACATCAACTAACTATTTCTTTCCAAACTACTGACTGATAATGAGAAGAGACTGATATTACCCGAGCTGGACATCGAACCTCTTGCTCAGCAGTCGTATTTACTGCCCGCTACGCTACCAAGGAAGATTTGTAGATATATGTTTTACTTACATTTTTTCTAAATCAAAACATAAAACGTTCATTCTTATTGAAATATATTTCAAACTAACTAAAATACTGTTTTCTATTTCTTATACAGAAATAAATGAGGATATAGTACTAAACTAGATAATATTGGCACGAGTCTCAGTTTGCAAGCCGATACGATATATCAAGTAGCGACCACGTCAACAACATGTGCGGTACTTTTAACTTGTCACCAGAACCTAAATTAGAAGTTCAAAGTTCATGTGGTTATGCTAGGCTAAATTCTCTCCAAAATATTTGGAGGAAACCCGTGCACATTGACATTTTTGGATTATAATGAAGGATGATTCCATGAATACTATTAAGATTTCATTGCTATCAAGCAATATCATAATGAGGAGACCTATGTCCAGCAGTGGGCGGCCTACGGCTGATATGATGATGATGATGAAGCAATATCATAATGTATTTGTTTGAAGTTAGTTATATATCGTGTTATAAAATTATGAATGCCACGCCATAACGACAATTGAATAATTCAATTTTTAAGACGTAGCATTAAAATACATAAAATTAGCGATTTTTTAATGTGACCTGGTTTTGTCGGCTATAGCCGTCATCAGTGCGCAAAAAAAAACAAGTAAATACTTTCATAATAAGAAAATTTTATTTAATAGTTTCATTAAAATATCGTCACAGATGTCAAGTTTGTTCTTACACAAACAATAAAAACAAATAATTTATTAGACAATACAAGTTCTATTACAATTGTTGTGCGTTGATTTAAATAAAAATTAACAAAAACTTACGATCTAATAATCTCAATGAATAAAGTAAGAGATTCGATGTTATCAAAACATTGATTCGTATTGCTTTAAGTAAATTACAAACTAATTACAATTAGATTTAAGTTTAAAATTCAACAACGCTGTAAAAATTCTAGAAAACATTGTCTATTTTGTACATTTTTTATTTCTATCTAATAATCTCAAACGTGTTCTTATTGTACAGAGATCTTTATAGCCTGGGATATTAATGAAAATATAGCATGGCAGTGTGCACAGCCACGTTCTTAAAACACATCATTTCATAATCTCAAACATTTGCAAGTTTTAAGGTAAACCAGATGCCCAATCAAGACAAATCAAACAAGACTTCTTTTTATTTATGTCTATGTACCAGGCTTCAAATATTACAACAGATCTCAAATATGATTTTACGGTCTAATATTAATAATATTAGAAATAAATTCTCATAAGGCACTTTATCCTTGTATTGTTATGTACAATGTATGTTATGTATGTACATTTAGGCACTTAACATAACCTTAAAACAAATTACATGTAAATGCATTATCATAGAAAATATAACTAGTTGGAAGACGTCAAACAGATATGTACAATTTTGCATACAAAACATGTCTTTTTTTTAACTATTTTAGAACTACTGTACGCTATTTTCATAACCACGATAAAAGACATGTCACTCTAACTTGGCTATCATTTTTAAAATAGCATTCTCTAGTTCCAGACTACGTAACAGCACAACTTATTGTCAAAAATTCACATCGTGTAACTTGAGTAGAAACGAGAGGCCCTAAATTTATAAATATAAAATTAATCAGTCTCGAATAGAGAATAGTTCTTTTACAACCTTTAGTTACGCGTGCACCATTAACAGACCTAAGAACTACTTAAAATAGCTGCTCATATAATTATTACAATTATCTTATTTAAATAAAGTCCTTTTGTAGACAAGTATCCACAAATTTCTTTGCACCAAGTTTTTAAATTACTGTATCATCTGGAGGTATTGGTTTTCTTCATAAAACGAAGATAGTGATGTTTGAAGATCGTTCACAACCATGTTATCTCCACCCTGTAGGGGGTGTGTACTACTCGATACCATCTCTGAACTCTTCCAATTTTCACAACTCTCAACGTACTCCAACGTTCTTTGATATGTATCCTGGCGCATTGTACTGTTCTGATTCTTCTTTCTTCCATTCGTTGCTTCTATTTGAGACTGCGATATATCCCATACTTGGACTTCACTAGTCTGGTTATTTTGACTTCTCAAACTGTTCATGCTACAGTCAGTCTGCTGCTCATTCTTCATTTGATTAACCGAAACCCTTGTCCCATTTATTGGCTTCTGACTTCCAGTCGACATGTTAACTGAATTTTGCACGGACTTCTGCATGTTGTGTTTATTGAACTGGTTACCTGGATAATCCCACTGGTTGTAAGGCCTCTGGTGGTTGTAATACTGGTTGTTATTCATCATAGTTTGATTGTATTGATGATTGTTTTTAGGAGGAGGTGGACCCATGACATTGGCAGCATTAACAACTGAATTGTACGGTGGTGGTTGAGGATATGGTTGCATGTTCTGGTTGTACTGAACATTTTGCGGGGGCGGACATATATTCTGCTGTTCACAGAAGTTGTTCATTGTTCCTCTACTCATATTCCCGCTGTTATCCACACTCATCATTGACGATCTCGACATTTGTAAGGGATGCATCTGATTACTTTGGTTAGGATAGTTCATATTTTGATAGGTCATCTGGTTGTTGTAAACCATATTTTGATTGCCCATTGGATGCATTGGCATTTGATTCTGATTGTATTGTTGCATCATCTGGTATTGCTGCATATTCTGACTTCTCATCACATTTGGATTTTGGACTGGATAGGGAGGAGCTTGGTTGTAATTCTGATTTTGATACTGGTTCATGTTATTTCTGTTAGGCACTTTTGTATTACAGTTTGTGCGATTAACATAATTCTGATTGACTGACATCTGCGGACCTTGGTTCATATTCATATTCATCATCTGATTTTGGTTAGGTACTTGCCCGTTCATAGCCATATTTGACATGTTTTGCACCATAGGGCTTGTCATGCCTTGTCCCATCGGACTTTGGAGGCCGGGATGCATTGGACTTGGCATGCCGTGACTCAGCGGACTAGCAATATTTTGAGTCATGGGACTGGCCATATTTACCATAGGACTAGTCATATTTTGGGACATTGGGCTGCCAATGTTGTTATGTCTTGGACTCATCATGATTTGATTAGGCATCTGTGGGCTCATTAAGCTCTGCATGCTTTGTGGACTCATAGCATTGTGTTGTGGAGACATGACGCTCATCACACTTTGTGGACTCATAACATTGTAAACACTCGGTGGACTCATGATGTTTTGAGGAACATTATGAGGACTCATTACACTTTGAGGGCTCATTGCACTGTGAGGCAAACTCTGTGGGCTCAACATACTGTGCGCTAAATTTTGTGGACTTAAAACATTTTGATTCATGACTACAGTTTTTGGACTCATCGTTGTTTGTTTCTGAGGTATCTGATTAACCCGCATTCTATTTGTTTGTTCCGGTTGGTTTGCAGTCATCGTTTGTAGTGATTGCAACGGATTTATATTAACGTTGCTAGTTGCCTGTTTCGTGTAATCTTTGTCACATTTATCAGTTGGCACTTCAGGAATAACTTGCTCCTGCAATGGAGTTTTGTCGTCAGGGGATTTTGAGTTGAGTAACGATCCACTATTACCTGACATACTAACGTCTAAGGATCTTAAATCGACTGGAATATCACTTATATTGAGATCACTTCCTATGGCACCTAAGTTTTTAAGTAGAGAATCGTCACTGGTTGCTACGTCACTGATTTTGTCACTGGAATTGTTCGTATTGGGTAAATCACTGGTGGTATTGTCTTTGGTTGCACTGTCCTTGTCTGCGTTTTTAACTGGTTCAGGCTGGTTAGTGGAGTCAGTTTTAGCTGGTGTTACCGATTCCGTTGCCAATATTGATTGGTTAAGATATTGCATCATTTCATCTGGTATTACCAGCTTGTTCTCCACCATTTCACCTTCGGCAACCTGAAACATAAAACACATTGTTTTATATTTAACCTTTTTTATTAAGTGAGTATTTGATTGTAAAGATTCATAGATCCTAGTATTGTACTTTATGTAAAGTTGATTTTTACATAAGATTTATTAAAGGTTATGTCTTACCTGTTCCAGATTGACCTCTTGGTTGGGGTGGTGAACCTGCGCGGTGGTGATGACCACAGTGTTGGTAGAGTTGGAGCGTGACTCCTTGAACGTCACCGTCTCCTGGTCATCTTCTGTCTTGAATGGGAAGGGCGCGTCACCCTGAAATAGTTTTAATTATCATTTTAATACCTGCGTTAATTATATGTTAAGTAATTATATTAAAGCGAGATGTTTATAACCAACCTTCAGGTTTCCACTGGAAACTGAGTCCTAAAACTCTACTAAGTACTATTATATTTTACCATCTTGGCGGACAAGGAGAGGAAATTGCATAAAGATTGCATTCAGCAATGATATCACTCCAACCATAGCCAAGAAATGTAATTTACAACATACAAAATATTTACCACATCATCAGTAGCGCATGGATACTGCTGGTACTGCTGGTCGCTCAGGTTGGACTGCTCTGAGAGACGCCGAGCTTCTTCTTTCACTTGCACGTTGGGGTCCAGCTCTAGAGCCAGCTCTTCAGCTCTCACCTCAGAACAAGTCACGCCTCGGAGGAGAACAGCCTGGAAATTACATTAATAGAGTTAAAAACAGGCTCTCTCTCTCAACTAAGCCCTGATTTTTTTCAGGTTCAAAATGATTTGTCTTTGGCATCATTAGATATCCAAAAAAACTATAAATAAATAAACGGATGAAAATGTATATTGGGTAATTACTTAGTATTAAAAGGCAGTTACTTACGAAGCACTAGGGCAGTTCAATATAAAGCAAAAATTCACAGACCTGATTGCCTTGCGATGTTCTGACGGCTTGAACGGCGGCAAGCGCTGAAGACGGCGCCGGCGCGTAGCCCACGCAAGATACTTGACTAGATCTGAAAAATTATAACAATTTTCAAGTCAAGTTGATTATTTCATTTCAACCCATAAACGTCCCACTGCTGGGCACGGGTCTCCTCCAAAGTATGTGGAGGGAATTTAGCCTACTAAACCACGCTGGCCAGACGGGTTGTTACAGGGTTTGTTTCGAATTTTCGTTTCCTTGCAGTGTTCTTTTATGCATAAGGGTTACTTACCCTTAGTCGCCTTTTACGACACCCACGGGTTGAGCTGGATTATGATTTGATATATTCTTAATCCGTCACTACATAGATATTATTGTATTTTATACACACACTAAGTGTTTCAAACTTTTTAGGCTAAAAGAAAAGAAAATCAAAATATTTTTAAAGACTAAGAGAAGAACTACCTTCTACTACTATCAGGAGAAAGCTGATCGTATACAGCAGTGTGCTGAGAGACCATCGGTCGACCGGCAACGCCAGTCGTTGTGGCCACTGCTCCAGATACTACTGATGCTTGACTGCTCTTCCGCGATATATCAGATGACCTGTAGATTGGATACGAAGAGAATTAGGAAAGATAAATAAAAGAAATTTGTACAATTCGATCCAAACGTCGGGTAAATAAATACGGTATTTTCTATTCCTTATAAAATAATACGTGATGTGTCTACGTCGCGATAGTTTAAAAGTATGTGGAATTTCAATTGCTTTGTCTTGAAGGTGAACAATGAAGGCTCAAACTTTGGTACTTAATAATTAAAGTCGTCTTGTTTTTAAGTCTGGTCTAAATTGGCAGTTAAAGCAAATGGAGAAAGAAATATTAATTGACTTGAGAGAACGAAGGAAGAGTGCTTAAACAAATTTATAAGACGAGTGTGAATGAAAAGGTTGGTATTGGAAGTTCTAGGAAAGCGTGATATGACCAAGAGAGCATATTTATGATACTTCGAATATTAAAATCTTACCTTGCACTATACAGGCTGCTTCCAGATGAGATGCCAGAATCCCGCCTGGTGTTAGGAACTCCTGTTTTCAGTTCTACAGCCACACTTGTGTTGCTTAACTCCGTCCGACCGGGCATACCGACACCACCTACAAATTTTGGTTGGTTAACATAAATTTTCGGTATAATTGTTTTCACTTGATAATAAAAGCTGCATTTCTGATTATATCGGAAGCGACACACCAGCTATTCACGGTGAACGTGATAATACTATAAATAGCGTCGCTTCCGAGCGTCGTGTCTGACCTGTGTAATTGTTGCATTAGCCGAACGGAAACAATTCGATCGAATCCCACACGCCCAGTACCAATGTGTATTTCACTTTGTGGAATTTATATGTGTGACCTACCATTGACCATATAGGCTATATGGTCTTATAAACCCCGGAGAAACATACCCTAGAAGAAATTCTAAGGGCACCACAATAAATCAGTCGACGTAGCAAAGAAGTTCATATAATGTAACCCGAAAAAAAATACTTTACTGAAGTGACATATTTTTGATACATTGTTTACTTCACTTAGGTATACATAGATTTTTATCAGACCATTCTTAGCAAGTGGTGAAACAAGGACTTGTGCTCTTATTTCAAGTTCGTTTAAAGAACATTATTGAATGCAATAGACTAACCAGGAGCGATGTCAGGATGAGGAGGTAACAGCCTGGCGACGCACATCTTGTTGCCAACACGTGGCGCGTGATGATGAGCTCGAGGAGAACCAATCGCCACCATCGCCCGGAGCATTAGAGGCAGCTGGCCTACTTCTCCAACTACTTCTTGTTCCACCTGAAGAAGAAAGGGTTATTAGAGATACTGCTGATTATAGCTACAGGGTTTTTAAGACAACGCCCGCACGAAGGAAAAAGCGCTGAATAGCGGCAGCTAAATAAATAAATAACATCGTTATGATTGCGAAGAAGACGGTTAAAGACACCAAAGAGAAGATGTGGGGTAGCAAATCCTGCATTAAACGTCTATAGGTTTCTAGTAGTATTTAATAGACTACTTTGGGTTTTGATTAAAAAAAATGTAACGAGTAGCTTCTATGCTTACCTCTCCATCTAATCTGAAGTAAGGTGCACCATGTTCGTCTCCAAAGCCACCAAGACCGGAACCTCCAAAGTCCAATTCGCCACCACATTGAGCAGACAGCTGGTAAAAAATAATATAAAAATTAGATCCATGAACTATCTTTAATGGGAATATTTTTATTAAAAAATTATTGAATTGTTTTTTATCATACCATCATCATTACCTGATGAGCAGGCGTATGTAGACCGTGAGGTATCGGTGACGCTGGGCTCTCGCTTTTGACGGATGCTGATGATGTGTGTCCCCTGACTCCGAGAGGAACTCCTCCTTCTTCAGACCGCGGCGAGGAACCTGCTCCACCACCACCGGATTCAGCTGAATCGTCACCGCGACTACATCCTGAAGAGAAGAATACGTAATGATTAATTGAAGATAGATTTCGTAAGAAGACATTTTGAATTCCTTGTCTAAATGGATTTTTGGACAAACGTGACAAAATGTTATGAAATGCGACCTGCAAATATGTTGTCTCGCTAATAAATAATCTTGTTTAAAAAATTAGCCATTGGAATTATTTGTGATTTTAAAATATTTTACCGACAATAGACAAAATATTTTACCTTTATGTTTCTTGCTAGCGTAGAACTCAGCACCATGAACAGTTTTCACGTGTTTCCGTAATGATGATGGATCTGTATAGCGCTTTGTGCAGCCCGGAGCTTTGCAGACATACGGTTTCTAAACAAAAGAGATGAAATTTAAATAAAGAAGTGCTGTAGACACCTACCTACCTACCTAGAGGTAACCTTTTGATGCTCGACCCGAACAAACAAAAAGCTGCCTTAACTATCTTAAAACAAATGTGCATTTTGTTTGAAGACTCTAACAACACGAAGTTGAAAGATTTGCTGTGTTATAGCATCTAAAATATTTTCTACTCACTTCGTTACTGTGCGTTCTGTTTTGATGCTTAGCTCGATCGCTAGCGTTAGAGAATGCCTTCGCGCAGCCAGGATACTCGCAGGTGTAAGGTTTTTCACCTGTGTGGCTTCTAAGGTGAGTTTTCAGGTTTTCCAATCGGGAATAGGCTTTGCAGCAACCTTCAAACTGTAAACAGAAGTAAAATCATTTTAGTAAATATATAGTAGCGGAATACAGTGGTTTCCAGAAATTAAGAAGAAAATAGAAGGTGTTAGAAGGAATTGTCGTGAGTTTTGCAGCTAATGATTACAATATTTCATTAGATCAGACCACAATCTGCTACCTTCAGCATAAATCCTTTTTTTTTTCAGATTATATTTATACCACCTAGTCAAGGTTGCGATGGTCTTTGGGCTGATATTGATGATGATATATTTAGGGATATTTTTTTGCAGATCTGTCTAATTTGTATCACATTTTAAAATCAAATACTTACGGTACATTTATGGGGCTTTTCCCCCGTATGCCTCCTCATATGCACGACAAGCATGTACTGCGCCTTGAATGGCTTCTCATCCCTGGAGCAACCCACCCAGCGGCACACAAACGCTTTCTTGCTGGCGTGGATGTGATCCGTATTGATGTGCTTTACCAAGTCATCTTGAGTCGGGAACTCGAGTTTGCAGTCCACCTAGAAAAAGAACAAATAGGTCAATTAGAAATGTACCATGTTCATTATTCAAAGAAAAACGCAAAAGAAAGTAGAAAGTTATGGAATTAATGATCTACCTGATACGTAGGGACACTATACCATCATTTTTTTTTGTGATATGAAACCTGAACCTAGCAGAGTGATGTAATGGTTTGTAGACAAATTTGATATGAATAATTCTTCCATTGTAAGGAAATTCTGGTCGACAGGTGGCCCAGAGTCAACTGCTGTATTAGGTGAGGTCTTCGTCCAGCAGCAGGCAGAAATATGCTTACGTGATGATAATCATGAGTAATATTCACCATCGAACTTTTTGGTTAGAAGACTACGTTATACATACCCAATGGCAATTAGTTTCAATGAAGTCTCCTGGTTCATCCTTGGAGTCCAGTCCATCATGGACAGTGCTTTCAGCTGCTGCTGATAATGGCTTGTTGCTATGCATGTTGTCTCTGTGGCCCATCAAGCTTTGTGGGGATTTCCGCTGCGTCATTCCAGAGGCACTGTTGATCACCAAAAAGTAGAGTTATAGTATGAATAAAGATAAATATAATAATGATGTTTTTATAGAACCATAATAGAACAAATAAAGAGAGTTTGTTTATTTGTTTGATTGAGCGCTAAGATCTCAGAAAGTACTGGTCAAATTTGAATTTATTTTTTAATTTTGGATAAATCGTTTATTGAGGGTCAAGATCGAAGTCGACGGGAGCGAAGCCCCACGTGTTTTCTAGCTCATCAATAAACTTTGTATTTAAAAGTAATAAATGCTTATACAATTATTATTCAAACTGTGGCGTCAAAAAAGTTTATTTTAAATAGAAAAGCCTTTGGTGTTTACCTGTCTGCCTCCATAACACTGGTGACTTCAGGTTGCTGCGAGGGTTGTTGTAGGTGATGCGGCGGTGTCCCATCCAGGGTGAGACCTGGCCGAACGTCCACTGGAGCACCCATCAGTAGTTGTGTCGGTGATGATATGTGAGATCTGAAGATAAAGTTACGAGAAATTTGGTAACGTTTCCGTGTAGTGACGGATTGAGTAATTCATCCCGTCTGTGTCGTATAAGGCGAATAAGGGAGGATCTTAAGCAGACAAGAGCACTGCGAGAAAAGAAAAATTTAACAAACCCTGTACCAATCTGTCTCGCCAGCATGGTTTATTAGGCTAAATTTTCTCCACAATATTTTGAGGAGACCCGTGCCCAGCAGTGGGACGTTTATGGATTGTAATGATGATGATGATGATGAGGTAACGTAAGCTAACTTAGCGCTTTACCCTTCAATCTAAATAAAATGCAAAACAAATTGTAGGTTCTATAGCTATACATGACAACTATTCGTATAAAACAGAAATTATATCCAAATTTGTGTATAGGTAGTCTAATTAGGTACTTTGGACCCGTATAGTA
This sequence comes from Laspeyria flexula, assembly GCA_905147015.1. Lineage (NCBI taxonomy): Eukaryota > Metazoa > Arthropoda > Insecta > Lepidoptera > Erebidae > Laspeyria > Laspeyria flexula. The sequence goes on from LR989974.1 coordinate 4,175,594, forward strand.
TTATTTTGTATCCCCGAAAAGTCAGCTAATTATGGCTATAATATATATTTAAAAACAAAGTGAAACTTAAATAACGTATAGGTATCTGGTATATACTTAACAACAAATTATTAACATGGTCTTATCTTCACACAAAATCGCTTGTCGGTTATAAGTAGGTACTTATTTTTTACCGACTTTTGAAGCAAAGTTCAAGAATTTTATCAAATGTTTACATCAGCTCTGTCAATATCTGTAAACCAATCATTAATCAGCCGGACTGAGGTTCGATAAATTCCTACACGTTAGCATCATAGAACTTTAGTCTATACCAGGAAAGATAACAGGACAAACTTGTATACATTCCCATCATTAATAATATGGTAAAATGAGGCAGATGTTGTAGAAACCGAATGGAAAATAGAATATGCAAAAAATGAGATCCAAGTTCGATTCTGACTAATCTGACCGATATTCGATTAGTCGGTTTTGATGTCGCTGTCAAATGTAAGGAAATTTAGATATGGTCATATGGTTGCTGTCACTTTTAAACATTTGACAGCAACGTCAAATCTGACTAATCGAATGTCGAAATTCAGAAAAAGGCACTTACCATCTAACTAACAGTGAAGGAAAACTTTGTGAGGAAACCCAAATCACCAATCTTAGAAGCAATTTTAAGGGTGTCTTATTCACTAAATGGCATTTAGCAAGTGAAATAGGGGAGAGGAGACCTGAGCTTAGCAGCAGAACATTAACGAGTTGCAAATAGAGTTCCTCCAACATGCATAATGAGGTTATAAATAAAAACTCTTTACCTATGAATTCCGGCCACAAGATGAGCATGTGCTGCGTGATGGGCCGCTGCAGCCGCCGCCTGTTGATGTGCGGGGTCCATAAGTACCCCTCCAGCTAAGACTCCGCTGCCACCTACTACCCCTCCTCGCGCCAAAAGCTGCTGCGCCAAGGAGGCGTGCGATAGAGAAAGAGCTGGAGATATTGCTCCTGAAAAAGATAAGATGGATACTTTAAATAAATGGTTGCAATAGTCAATAGACGTAATTTATATACTAATGCTTTGAAGCTTTGTCTATGTTCTGATCTATTTTTAATCTTCTTATCTCGTCGTCATAATATGATGGAGTCCAGATTTTACTCTGTCCAAACTATAAAATTGCAATTCAAGACAAGTAACTTTACCACATTCACACAGCGCCATCTAGTCCCAAATAAAGCAATTATATTGTTATGGGTACTAAACAACTGATATACTACTAATATATATATTTTATTGGAAATACATACATATTATAGATAAATTACACCCAGACACAGAACAAACAATCATGCTCATCATACAAAGGTTTGTCCTAGATGGAAATCGAACCCACGACCACTAGACCAACAGGCCAGTCGAAGTGACTATTGACAAGTGACTATTGTTTTTGGATCACGAATAGAACTCACCAGCACTAAGATGTCCATAACTCCCAGTTGACGCAGCTGAAGGAGCTCGAACTGCAAGACTAGCAGGAGAAGCCCTGATCACCGCAGCCAGGTCTAGCGACTCTGCAGAGTATGGGCTCCAGGATACCGCCCTCTTGCGGTTCGCCGATGCACCTATAGCTCCACCAGATAACCTAAGACGTGTTGGAGAGGCTATTCTTGAACCTGGGGATGGTTAAAAAGTTAAACTAAATTATATGCCTAGTCATAAGTCATAAGTCATTTATTTCATAACAAAATAATTTGTGTTGAAATGTCTTACATCTAATTACAATTCAAATCTAATTAATTAATAATGGTAATATAATTTGCTAGCATAATAATTAGGGCATCGAGAACCGGCCATATTTTAAGAACCGGTTCTTTCGGTTCCAGTGACAACACAGAACCGGGTACCCGGTTCTTTCGGTTCTTTTGCAAATTTATTAGAATTTTGTACGTAAAATCCACATCCAAACCTGTAACACTGTTACTTGTTGCGAAAAAAATTCCCATCATGTCACACTGTTACTTGATGCAATTGCTTGCAATTTTTTCTCCCAACCAGTAACACTGCCAAATATTGGTGTTACTGGATGGGAAAAAAAGTTGCATCGAGTCACACTGTGTCTTGTTAGGAAAAGTAAACATTTTATATTCCCATGGAGTCACACTTTTTATTTTTTTATTATTATATTAGTGATTGATATTTTTATTGCTACTTGCTACTAATCGTTAGACAGTTGACATTCATCGACATCGACATTTTTTTAAATAAACTTATGAATGGTGAAATTCTGGAAAAGCTACATTTTAAGTCGATGAATGGCATGATCGTTTTCATTTACGCAGTTTTTTCTCACTGGATAGGTGACCTGTCAACCTGATGGAATGATTCATCACCTCAAAAGTTTATTTAAAAAAATGTCGGGGGTAGCAACTGTCTAACGATTAGTAGCAACTCTCTATATAATAAAAATATCAATCACTAATATAATAAAAAAAAAGTGTGACTCGATGGGAATATAAAATGTTTACTTTTCCCAAATAGACACAGTGTGACTCGATGTAACTTTTTATCCCATCCAGTAACACCAATATTTGGCAGTGTTACTGGTTGGGAGAAAAAAATTGCAAGCAGTTGCATCAAGTAACAGTGTGACATGATGAGAATTTTTTTCCCAACGAGTAACTTACAGGTTTGGATGTGACTGGATGGGAATAAACCCTTTTGATCAAATCTACGAGTATAAACTATTACGATATATTTTGGATGAAAAAATTTGAATATTTTAATTAATAAAATTTACAGGATTGTTGTATAATAAATACATACTGTCGAGTGCCATTATTTGACGTTGGTTTTGTATGCGAGCGTGTATCTAGTGCTTATTTGATCGAAGTTGATCTGCGTTAATCACTAATTTGTAGAAGAACCGAAAGAACCGAAAACCCGGTTCTTCATATTTTGAGAACCGGTTCTTTTTGTAGCCCCTAGAACCGGGAATTCCCGGTTCTTTCGGTTCCGGGAAAAACCGGTTCCGATGCCCTAATAATAATAATCTGAACACAATAAAATAATTCAACCAACATAGAACACTTCACCATCATAATAAAAATTTAATAATATAATCAATTGCACGACAAAAACATAACATATATTAATTTAGCAACATACTTATAAATTTACTATTTTAGCCGAACTCTTCAACACTGTAATAGCATTTTTCCAGCAGGTAGTCTTTTAATTTATTGTTAAAGATGGTGGCACTAATTATACCTTTGAACTCTACAGGAAGTTTGTTGAAAATATGTATAGCCTGCACCTTAGCACTATGCTGAACCACGTTTAGTTTTGGTTCGTCTAGTGTTGTTTCTGCTGTTGAAATGATCTCCAATATTACCAAGGGTAAATCAGCACTAGGCAGGTACTTTCTCTTAGGTTACGTAGTCCAGCATAACAATAATTTGACGTTATAAATATGAACTGTTTCAAACGGGTCATATGTGTTCTTTGCATTTTGAAAATATAAGATAAAATCAACTACCGATTTTTAATTTAAATTTTTTTTTTATTGCCTAAAGTGGCAGACGAGCAGACGGCCCCACCTGATGGTAATTGGTTATCGCCTCTCAATGACCTTGGTAATGCTAATGGCACAGCCAAGCCGCTGCCTACCTAGAGAGCAGGTCATAGCGCTCAAGAAACACCGCTGTAGGAAGTTCACCCCAGACCTAGTTTATTTGTAAATGAGTAGTTAAAGCTTAATTCCATTGCCAAGTGATTAGCTTAAAACTTGGGTTGGGAGAACATTAAGCTAAGTTTACTACCTTCATGGATATTAGATTGAAATTCCTAAAGGTACTGATTTCGACTCAGTTAATGAAGCAGTAAATAGGAAAATGTAGATCAATAAACCAATATACCTACATAGACATCCGTTAGGCAATTAACTTTACTTATAGTTAAACTGTAAGTAGGTTGGCCACAAAACATCAAAAGGGAGTGGGATTTTATTTGCAATAATAATTACAATTACAATAATTTTACAAATAAAATTACTATAAGAGAAACACTCCTAACTTCACTAGATTTCTAAACTATGAATGAACGAATATTACACAGAATAAATTATTTATTGGCAACACCTCCCAGAATCATTCATTTGAGCGATCAGAGAAGCTTTAAACGTTTATTGTCAAAGTGTTTATAACGTTTTATTCAGAATGCATTCATAAACTCTTACAAACCTATTGTTCTTTGTTATATTTGAAATATAAAGAGCCTATAAAATATGCAATAAAGTTCGGATGTAAAATTCTTTGGGCAGGTTATGAGGAACTTACGTGAAGATTATTAACGATGCCCAGTTAAAAATCCCAATGAGCGAGTTACCTTTTAGTATTTAAACGTCCAAGTATAAAATATAGAGAAACAATTAATTTTTATTGTTGTGTAAAATGAAGTTATTTACGTTTTGTAATATTTTTTTCAATGAATTCGCATATTTCGAATGATCTTTAAGAAAAATTGCTACTAAATTTATCAAATGGCACACACAAAACATGATTATAAAAACAAAAGTAAATAGTAAAAATCAAATATGTAATTATTATGTCAGTCAAGTTGAAGTTTTAGGTTGGCAACACTTAAGTGCTGCTGCTAACTGGCGTTCTTATGCTACGGTAACTGCTTACCATCAGGCAGTCCGTAAACGAGTTTGCCACCATCGTGGTGGTATAAAAAAAGTAAAATGAACGAAAGCTGCTTTTTAGCATAACAAGAAGAATTACCTTCTAAACTAAGCTGGAAGTCCTGGCTTGCAAGTGTACTGCCAGCATGCAGCTCTGGATGTAGACTCCTTGCTGCACTTAAGTATTCTAAACCTGAAACAATAAAATAAATATTTTAAAATCCAATTACTATTATTTAGATACATAGATATCTAGTTTAAATAAGTAGTTAAAATTGGTATCAGTTTTAATAGTATTCAAGAACCAGTTTTGCAATAAACGAAAAAAGTGAATAGAGTCATCATATCGTGCAAACCAGGCAATAAATATCAAAAAAAGATGATTGAACTATTAAATATTTATATTGCAATAAAATTTCAGCTCATTCAATACTAAAAACTTTTATTTTAAAATTTAAATTGAACGTTTATTTTTACTAATAAACATAAAAGGAATGTCTTCATAGATTTGTTTAAAAATGCCACAAATCTTGGTCGTTTAGTCACCCTAGCCGTAATAAGCTAAGATTGAGTTGTCAACTTGTTAACTCCATTCTGCATATAAAGTGGCTATTTAACGCCGTATGTGATTAATGTATTGCCGGATGTCTTTTGCAAGCTATTTCGCGGGAACCGATTTCATGCTGACTAAATTGGGAATGTCCTAATATGTCGCCGCTAATTGGGCATCCTACATAACTTGGGCTATGTGTCTGGATGTGTCGGCTCTAAATCGTGCTGTGAGACAGGATGTGAAAACATAATATGTTGTATATATTTATTTATTTTTTGTGCAGGTTTTCAACAGTAATTTATAAATAATTTTTGTTCAAAATAATCATTTCACAGTATCTTCATGTATTTGAGTTATCTTAAATATTATTTGTCTCATTTTAACTTCATTATAATATCATAAACATATTTCATTAAAGATAAAATCGGTCAAATAATTAAGTAAAAAGTAACATTTAAAATAACATAACTCCAAATCAAAATTAAGGGAATTAATATGAGAGCTTGTTTAAATTAAATTAACTCTTATATAAACCAATTAGGATCGAGATTTGCGAGTATTTATAAATGTTAGTCATCTTAATTAAAATCTATCCTTCATCTTGACCGAGGCGTCGTTTAAGTAACAAATTTCCATAATAATCACGTCTCAAACGTACGAAAACAAACACGCCGCGGGTCTCGACAAAAAAAAAGAATCGTTCGAAACGATGTGATTTGTTGATCACGCTTTGCCTGCTCCAAGGCGGGCGATTTACCCAAAAATAATAGGGTGATGCAAAAGGCGTCAGCGGCCAACAATTTTGCGGACGTACGACCCAGACCCAACAAGAAAATAATACCCAAAATCCCACGAATATAACGCATGTGGTCTCCTTTTGACGCGCCGCTCGACTTCCAAAATTTTTATGTCTTCATCGCCATGAGAACCGGCGGAAAACGACATTCGTGTCCTTTGGAACGGATGAAAAAGTTTATCATCGATCGAATTTGAGGCCAATCGAGACGGCTACGAATTCCATTACTCGGATACTGTGGCTATGGTCACCCTAACGACATTGCCACAACCGCGTGCAAAAACCTCACTGGAAAACTGTCTTTATGTTCTTTTTTCGTATAGACGAATATCGAATAATCTGTTCGTTCAAGCGAACCCGTTTTTGTATCGATAGGACTCGACTCGATTTGATATTGATGTATTAATTTTTATTCGAGTCGATTGGGCGTAAAATTAGTATCTCGATGTTCGATATCTAGTGGTTTCGTGGTCACGTTTAGCGTTAATATATGAATGTCAATGTCTTTGTTGGGCGGCGTCTTTGGCCGCGCGCGTAGTGACTTTGTAACAACGTATACTAATGAGACTCGTTGTAAATTATGAGTTTGGTTGTTATTCGAATGTGCGGCGAGATGAAGGCGTTACGACGTGAATTTGTAATGTCGGCGTAGGTATTTTTTACGGCCGCACCATTTTGAATATTCACCGGAAATAATATTTTGTGTTTAATTACACGTTTTAGTTTGAGTGATACCTTGAGGTTTTAAAAATTTTATATTTTGCAATAAAAATGTTAAGCTAACTTGCAATAAAACAAAACATTAACACCTGTCGGTATATTTTCCTATTATAGACAAAACCAGACCCGCCCAGTGGATCGCGTCAAAATTCACACAGAAAAAAACCATCTCTCATTAAATCATCAATGTCATAAAACGATTAGTACAATCATTAGTTAGACCACTGCAAAAAACGTACATCGTTCACTAACTATGTTTTTATACTATAACCAGAGGTGATATGGGAGTGTGATACCCAGGTAGTCGACTAGAATACAGAATAAAATAAAAAATACTTGATAAAGATACACCCGTCATTTAATTTTTGATGGAGTTTGGGTTGATTGAAAGATCTTAAATTGTTAAAAATGAATGCATTAAGTGGATGGTAAAAAGCTAAGGTTAATCTCTGTTATTAAAGTAGCTTGTTTGATAAGGATGCTGAGACGAGATGTGTTTATCTTTGAGCCTTCAGTGATAATGCAAATTTTGAAAAAGGAATATTTAAATATTTGGAAACGCTTTAAAAGCCTGTTCAAATGGAACAGGCATTTTAAATAACTGTTTTTCATTATAATTGTTGTAATTACAATTGTAATGAAATCCGATGAACTGAACGAAACTGAAAAAAAAATCTTCTAGTAATTTATTTATAATTTAAGATGAAAATTATTTAAATTTTTCTTAAAGTAATATAGGGTGAAAATCATTTTTCAGATACATTGCCACAGATTAACAATAGAGTGATTATAAAAATAGATAATCTATATGTGATAGATATTACGTCCTTATCACACTGTAAAATCACTATAGAAAACGTCTTAATAAAATAAAAAATAAAGACAAAAATATATAATGTGACGCACGCATCGCTTTAACAACACAAAATTATATTCTTAACAGCATAATTACAGCTTGAAGGATCTAGTTATCGTCCTCTCGCTCACTCTTACAAGTCTTTTATATCTATCTCTTTCTAATGGACCTTTTTGATTGCGTTTGGCGAGATGATCGCTGATGATTTATTCATAAACGTTTATATTTTATTTTTCATTTTGAAACATTTTCTTGGAAGTGGTTTAGAACTGTGATTTGGAGCACTACTGGGTTTAGGTTTATATTTTAAATTGGACCTTTAAAACTAACAGCCGTTGTTCAATTTGGCATATCAGTTTAAGCCTTGTTAAGTCCATTACGAGATTACCAATACACACTATAATAATAATATAATATAAATATTATAGTTTCATTTTAACCCATAAACATCCCACTGTTGAGCAAGGGTCTCCTGCTAAAAATGTGGAGGGAATTTAATTTTAGCCTACTATAGCACGCTGGCCAGACGGGTTGGTATAGGGTTTATTTCGAATTTTCCTTTTCTTGCAGTGTTCTTGTCTGTATAAGGCTACTCCCTTAATCACCTTTTACGACACACAGGGGTTGATATGGACTAGATGGCGCTGTGTGAATGTGGTAGAATACTATTATTAATTCTTAATGAGTTACGAATACATATCACTGAAACTAACTTTTTCTTCACAAAAAATATCGATAATTGAGCTCCCTTTTAACAAGCTCACTAATTAACTTGAAAACCACAATTAGGCGTCACAATATTGACAAGAAATTATTATGCACACCAGTATTTGCTGACCCATTTATATGCGTAACATCTTTTAACATATAGCTCAAGTTATACTAGACATTATAATTAGTCCAGTTTAGATGATATATGATTTCGTTCAGTTTGTTTTAGTTGTCAGCTCAAGTTATGTTGGTTGTATTGTTAGAGAAAGATGGAACTTGTAACTTAAAACCTTCAAGCTGTGCACATATGTGAGTACTTCCGGCTTCACTTAATTACTTAGGGTCGTGCTCTTTAATTACAGTATGTTCTCTAGAAATAGACAAAAGTAATTAGGTATTTTTAGATTTCAATTGTATCGTCTAACGAATGAAATGGTAAGTGGCTCGTTTTATTTTAGAGCACTTGTTCAATTTAGGATACGAGTTAAGTGATGTATCTATTACAAAGTCGTTTAGATATTGTTGGTAGAGAAAAAATACTGAAATGAATTTAAAAGTCATAAATTATGATAAACTTTCCTGAAACTTAAAGCTGTTTAGACATCATCATCATCATTTCAAACCATAAACGTCCCACTGCTGGGCATAGGTCTCCTCCAAATAATGTTGAGAGAATTAAGCCTACTAGAATGAACGCTGGCCAGACGGGTTGATATAGGGTTTATTTTTTAATTTTCCTTTTCTCGCATTGCAACTCTTACCTGCATAAGGTACTACTACTACTCCCTTTGTCGTCTTTTACGATACCCACGGGTTGAGGTGGTGTAGTGGCATTATTTATTCTTAATAAAAACCTACAGCATGTATATTTAAATCATGTAAAAATACTAGTGTTAATGTCTGTCATTATAAAAATAAATGTACTCAATACTGTTTGCTTAACACGAAGAACATGCCAAACAGCACTTAGCTTTTTACCAAAAAGAAACAAGCAAAGTTAACGAATCGGGACTCGAACGTTATCCTTTTCTCTCATTAACTAACAACAAATAAATCGTCAGTGACATTTTACGTTATTTATGGTCGCTGATGATACCTTAGCGTTATTTATTCACGTATGCTAAAGTATTTATAATTTCCTTAATAGTTATGTTTGGAGAAACATAATAATTTTATTTGATAAACCAATTTTTAAATTTATATTCCTTTGGTTTATCTATACAAATAAATAAAATTAGAGTGTCTATTTGTATTATTAGAATAACCGCGTTTTCTACATGCATATGAGTGTATATACGGTACATATACCAAAATAACATTTTTTACAATTTTTTTCTCTTTTTTCCTGACTGGATTTTGACGACACTTTTACTGGCAGATAGCTGATGTAATAAGGAGTAATTTAAGCTACTTTATACTTTATTTTAGAAAATTTCAAAAATTATTATAAAAAAGTAATGTCGCTTTTGTTAAATTCCACGCGGACGTAGTCGCGGGCACAACTAATGTAGCATATAATTCTATAACAATCATTTAATTTACATATGTGTAACATTATATTTATTTATATTATTTGTGTTTAGCATTACCATAATGATTTTACGAATATTTCCCCAAACAAACTGCACATGTTTACGTCTGAAACAATCTCACATTTCACAAACATTTGACTGTCACCAACACGCACGTGTTGAAAAATTCGCGTTTCATACAAAAACACGTGTTAACTTGTTAATTAACTTTCTTGGAACAACCGACAACCGAATGCTACGGAACACTATGCCCTATGATTTATGCTTCCCGGCCCACTGTGCGTGTTGACATCGAAACGGGACATTCTGACTATTAATTTTAGTTGTGACACTTTTATTACTACTTTTATTAATCAATAAGCTGACAAGTTATGTAGTATATGTTTTAATAATCAATTTTTGTATTGTGCTTAATTAAATATTTTTGACTGAATACCTACTGCTCTGGAGTACTACTCTTTCTACGTCATATGCGCGTAGGGACGGAATAAGAACACATAATGTCGTAAAAGGCAACTAAGGGAATTAACCTTATGCAGACAAGATCACTGCGAGAAAAGGAAAATTCGAAACAGACCCTATACCAACCCGTCTGGCCAGCGTGGTATAGTAGACTAAATTCCCTTCACATTCTTTGGAGAAGATCCGTGCCCAGCAGTGAGACGTTTATGGGTTGAAATGATGAATCAATAGTTATTAACTAGCATCTTTCTTTTCTTTTATTGATCCGAAAGTAATTCTGTCCGTTTGTTATGCTTTCAGACGTTACAATTAAACCGATTTCTATAAAATTTTATATAGAAATAGTCCAGAAAAAGAGTATAGGATTGTTAGTGACGAAGTGAATGTTAGTGAACTATAAAGATAGGTATAAGTATTTTAATTAACAAACTGACTTTGACAAAGCCGACAAACAAGTACATTGGTTAATACTGATGGTATCTCAATACTTTACATTGCTGATAATTACATCACCAGAAGTTTAACTTACAAATAATGTGTTTATAATAAAGAAAGAATTAACAAAAAAAGAAGCATTAACAAGTTTATTTTAGGTATTACAAAAGAAAAAGACCTAGGACAGAGAACATTGGCAGCACTACCTACAAGAGTTAAACTTAAATATTCAAAACATAATTCTAATGGTAACTAAAATTTAAATACAATAAATAATAAAAGAAATCCAATAACCATCTTGTTTTAATTACATCAGCACAAAATAATTTGATAATTAATTTCAAGTTTAAACTAAACCATTGACGTGTTCATAAGTTTATTGACCCGTAAGAGATTCACACAAGCCGTCATTAATATATATCTATTATAATTTATAAATATAACCAAATGACAGGCGCACGAAGCGATTAATTATAATTATATATTAGAATACAATTTATGACTCGTTTCAATCGTCATAATCTTAAAAGTATAGATTAAAAATATTTAGTTGTAGGTCCTATTAATTTTTATAGTAGGGCCGGTCCTAGTGGTGGTCCTTGAGGTACGCCTATAGTTAACAGTTAACGTCTCTTTGATGTAAAGAAAGTTCTGATTATTGACTTTGCATGTACATAAATAATAATACCTATTATTTTAATTATTTGTAAATGTATAATGGATCATGAAAAATATGACGTGATGAACTAGACAAATAATAATACCAAGGCGTCCAGTGTTGCTGATATTGAGAGAGGTAATATTATTATAACTCTGACCACTGATTGAACAGCATGGATATCATAGAAAGACTTTGCCCAGTAGTGAGTTGAAATAGACTCACAGTAACAGTAATGGATTATATCTTGGATAACAATTCCGACGATTTTTGTTGATTAATCAGGTACCTTATTGTCATTTTTATTACTTCTTTTTATACCCAAGATATCAAGACAAACCCCAAGTAAGAGGTAATTAATAAGTTTTAACAAAACATGAATATATGTGCTAAAGTATAGCTAAAGCATTCCCTAGCCGACGTGATAAATCTCTATACAAGACACAATATAATCCTCCATTTGGTTGGTGACATACCTATAAATATCACCACATAAATTATATTTAATATCAATTTCACATCTTACTTCTACACAACACGAAAAATATTACTCCTTAAAAATCAACCACTCTAAGAATTTGGACAATAATAAGCCTCTAAATCAAGACAAATCATGAAGATAATATCCAATTACACCTTTAAATAATTAAAACTTCACAAATTACTGCTCTTTATCATTACAATAAAGATTGATTGATCGTAATGAAAACATTTAGCATCTTGATGGCCAATCAGTTTAGCATTAGAAGGACGCGAACAATTATTGTATCAAGATATTAAAAACTACGGCGAGCTTTCTGGGAACAATAATAATGTGTGGGTGTTGAGGTTGGTTTGAAGCATAAAAGTTAGCGAAAAAAAATTGAAAACAGAATCGAATTATTAATAATAATTATACAAATCGTTTAATTCAAAGCCTTTAGTGTGGATGGTTAATAAAAAAGTAAATAGGTGTTTATTAGTAGTTTATAGCTGTTTAAGAACGTAATAAGGAATTTGGTGAAATGGTGAATACTCATATGTATTTGAATAATACTAAGAAAAAATAACACAAACACGGCAACTAAAACAAAACTCCTTAACTCGTTGGTACTTAAGAAGTTATAACTTGTTACGATACAAGTTTAAATATGTATTTAATATAAGATGAATCAAGGCTTTTTTTGTTCTTAAATCTCACTATCGTATTCATAAAAGTTTTAATTCGTACAAAATTAAGTAATTTACAACCCGATCTCTTATCACTTACGGCGGCGCCTGAGTACCGGCGCGGCGGGCGGAACTCGTTCCGAGATGTCTCAATCTCGATAGAGACCGGATCAATCGATACCGACCTACGGTTTTTTTCATCGATCATCGATTGGACTGGTTTCCAATCGGAAAAAATTATAGAGGATTGTCGTTCGATACACCTTTGCCTGTTGCTCTTCGAAATTGTTCCGTTGAAATTGATAGATGGATAGTTTAATAACGATGATTTGGTAGAAAGAAAATAACATGTAGCTGGAAGTCGAATGATGAAAGAGCTGAGGTAAAAAGCTTTGTTTAAAAAATGAAAGACGGAATGCCTCAGGGTTCGAGTTGGGACCCGATTTGAATTCTATTTATAAAATGATATTATTTATCAATACAGCACATTGAATTACAAAAAGCTCAAAAATCGATTAAAAAAAATCTCAATGTACCACAATATTCTTAAAAAAATCAATAATTAAGATGAAAAATGCTTACCATTAGGATTAATACGAGACAGAAAAATTTAGAGAGAAAAATTCAAAGGCAAGACCATAATCAAGAAAGCAAATAAATCGCTCCATTTATATCGAAGGCTTGTAGTGAAGAAATTATCGCCATTAGCGTGGGCTAAAGGCTATTTATAACGTTGGCGATATTCCACACTCAGCGGGAAAGACTAGGGTCTCAAGTATGGTCGTCAATCATTTGGGTCAAACAAGCTATGAACAGCGGTGGCTTCAGACGTAAAAAGAACGTTGAACTTGACTTTACAATAACTTGTTCCGTATGATAAATAAATTGAAATAATTAATTCTAAGCCATTTTAGCATTCAGATACATATTCTGAAATTGATTTTTGCAAGCACAGTGAGCGTAAATTATATGGTTTTATAGACAAATATAAATTATTATTGGTTTTTAAGTTATATACTTACTTACTATTTGAAATTTTACTAAGATATACCAGTTCTTAATTTTAATTTCGTAGTACAGAACTAGTTTTAAAAGAACAACGAGATTTTTTTTATGACAATAACAATGTTTGTTGGCCTTTAAAAATGTGTTGCTTTCTTACTGAACCCTAAAGTTGTCTTGATAAATAGATTATAAACTGTAATTTATATATCTGGTACTCATCGGCTTGTTTTCACATCGATTACTTTGTCACTGTTTCGATTCTGAACGATCTGCCATTACTAAAGAGATATCTTGTATTTTGTCTGTCCTTTAAGTAAATACCTTTAATGTTATGTTAGTTATGACGATTATTATTTTATTTTATTTTTTTGATTAGTTGTCCGTAAGTTGTTCAGATTTTTTGGTCCTAACCTTTAATTTTATAACCCTTACTACTAAATCATTGAAATTGTACTATTGTACAAACTTACACCCTTAAAGCTTATTAAAGGGTCTGAGATTAAAATTAAGCCTTCTTCGTTTAAAATGCATTAATCCGGTCACTTGTCATGCGCGAGAGCAATCGTTGCATCCCACTCTAAAACCTGTTCCGGTTCACCCAACGCATCTCGTTGACAAAGATTAAGGCCCGGGACTCCGTGTTTGACAAAGGTAATTAAAAAAAACAAAATTGAACGTTTCAATTTTATTCGTGACATTTTATAAATTGGTATATGCCGCAAAAATTTACAGACCAGTAAAAAAGGCGATCAATCTTCCACTAGATTGATTAAACTCGATCTTCATCGACAACGGTACCACGATATTAATCTTATTTAAATTACTTCCTTACTGCAATATCCTTGCTGTACCAACAAATATCTAATTTCAATATCACGGTTCCTTGACACTGTCTATACTGCTATCTCTTTTACACAATTCGATATCGTTCTTTTTCGTTTTACATTTTCGGAGTAACATGAACTCTCAATCTCCCGCTCACAGTTTTTACGCTCAGTTAAACCAGACTCCGGCCTTAATTTACGATTATCGGCGGATGAAGACAAACACACATATCGATTTTAACCACTGTACTTATAGTGATCATATTTTTGTCGATATCAGTGACATTAACGATAGCATTTTTACTGCACTTCCACGATCACTACGTTTTTACGATATCGAAATATTTGCGAATCAAAAGTTCCAAGAATAAGATACGTGTGCATTTTATTGTTGTCATTAATTTTTACATTTATGGTTCTTATATAAGGTTCTTGTAACGTAATATAAGCTTGATGGTGATTGGCAGCTGTGCCATTAGCAGCTTTATTAAAATGTTTCATAAAATTTCTTGAGGTAAAAACGCAGGACAAGTAAATGTGGTGATTAACATTTTGGCCAGAAAAAACCTCTGAATAATGAAGGGTATCGGTGCGAACAACTTTATTAAAAAGGCAAACACGAGAAGCCAATCGCTCGTCTGTCTCGTTACCCTTGAATGATCCCTATACAGCTTTTATTACTACACAGCAACGCCAAATCTCTCCCATTACTATTTAAATATTTCATAAACTTTGTACTGGTCAACATTATCAGAACAACAAGAATGAAAAGGATACAAATTGAGTGAAAAAGTGTCCCAATGAACCTTTAAATTGTTCTCTATATATGTCTCGAGAACACGATCTTCGTTTACATCATCATTCGTTGACTTATCTGATGCACATTCTTCGTTCGACTCTGATTCTTGTGTTTTTACTATCAGAACATATTTTAGCTTGTTCACACAACGTATATAGTATCTTACAGCATCATTGTCTTCAACTAAAAGTAGTGTAGCGAAACTACTTATTTCTGAAACTACAACTCTGTTACTGCAACTGTAAAGCTTTTTGTCGTTTGTATCTTGATAGCCGGTGGTCGTCGTGTCATCTTAGATTTTGTCTGGTCGTGTTAAAGTTGACTTTTGCGTGTTTTTTCTCAGTTGAATGAGCGGTTATTTGTTTTAAGGGGGCTTTATCGCGGCACGTAGGCTTGATTTGAATAAAAATACAATTTATATGTGTCGGAGAGTTCGGTTAGGCGGTGTAGGGTTACGGAGCCGGTCGGACGACTCAGCTCCCAATTTGCTGGTGCATTTCTGAGTAAGTTATTAAGTTTCGGCTTGTCACTTCGGTTGCGAAATTTTGCAGTCCACTGATGGCGGTACATGTTGGTATTTTATTTTAATAAACCCAATGGAGTGCATCTAGGGACTTTTTGGTCGTTTTTGTGTCGCTATGATTGATGATGTTGTTATTAATAGTATAATTTATGGCGACGTTAATGACTTATTTCGAAACTGATTATTCTACGACAGTACATATTGATCTTGAAGCCAGAAGCATATTTGCATAAACACTTTCATGTTAATAAATGGGATGAGTGATCATATCTACAGCTGTTTATATTCAAGTGATTCTTATCTTGATATAGCTTTATCTGGACATTGAAGTGACACAGAGCTTTAGTAATTTCAACTAATTTTGAAATTATCTCATCTATATTCAGTTTCTTCGCAGTTTATCTTAATTTATGACTGGGTATAGTTTCACTAGGATGAAAAGTACTCTTAGAATTTTCATATGAGCAGTTTATTAGCTGAGTTTTACGATCTTATAATAGAGTTTGGTGCAATGAATGCTTGAAGAGATACTTTAGCGTGCCACGCTTTTCAAATTCTCAATAGTATTACGGATGATTTGTTGCATACATAAATATGCATACATAAATGTTGCTAATACGAATTCTAAGACTGAATACAAGTTTTATTAAAATGTGACTGCGCTGGGCTGTATCGTAATGTTATGAATTCTGATAGTGAGGTGTAAAATACATAATTTATGTTGTATCGTTATTAAATATATAGAATTAAACGTTATAACGTTAAAGATATATCCGCATACTATCATCTACATAATATGAAATAATACTGTTACTATGAACATAATTAAAATTTACATACACATAATTTAATTTACATACACTTAATTAAATTCTGAAAATTTCCAAAAATGCCAATATAACTTGGCAAGCCAGTTCCTGACCCATTATAATAATATATCCAACCAAATAATAATGTAGATTTCCATTTCACGCCTAGTCGAGGAGCTGACCTACCACAAACTTGCACCACTTGTCTATTTGTAAGTAACAGTACGTAGTTTGAGTGTTTTCAAATATTATGACGGTATGAATTTAGATATTTAAATGTTTATGTAAAATAATTAATGTTTTTTTGTTAACACAAGCTTATATTAGCTTACTTTGAGCTAGTTGGCACTGTGAAATAGGGTCTCAAATTAAAAAAAATGCAATTTACTTTAATTAATTAATTTTAATATTAAAATTTTAACATTCAATTTACATTCTATTAGGCCTTGATTAAAATATAATGCTGAATGGAAAATTTACTCATTAGTTGATAGGTCAGAATTAAGTTTCGTACAGAGACAGGCTTCTGTTAGCACCATCTACCGTCGTATACCTACCATACGTTCAAAATATAAGCGTCCGCGTTTAATTAATTATCTGTGTTAATTTTATCCATTAACAAGTTAGATGAGTCTTAGGTACTTCTTTCCTTTATCACTTTAAAGGTTTGCTGTTACAGAACTCAAATGTGAGTTAAGCTCGCTTTAGTACATACTTGTTTAGATTTGAAGATTATTTGTATGTCATCTTTTCTTTGTGTGCAATAAAGTATCTATACATATAATAAAACTGTAGAAAAGTCGTTGTTGTACATCAAAAAAAAATCCAAAAAATATAGCCAGGTGGTCGGGTTTATTTGTTCGAGCATCACGTAAAATGTGCGAAAGCAATATAGATAACTTTTACACACAACGATTGAGCGTAACTTGAACTAACATTTAGTTTTTGTTTCATTGCAATCGGTTCATAAATAAAAAAGTTACATCGATTATAAGAATCATGCGAACGAAGTCGCGGGCATAGAAATTGCTTGTTTTTAGCTATGTCAGTATCCCATTACACATGCGAGGTGCTAAGACCTACCACAAACTCGTATCGCTTGTCTATTGTAGGTAGGTAACAAATATGTTTTGATAACGAAACAATGCCAGTAGACCAGTTGAAGGTCATGTCCAATGAGTACAGAACTGGGTTCATCCGGTGCAGTAGACGTAACACGAACTGTCTGATAACTTGCCGCTTCCAGTTAACCTGTCTGGATAGCGTTATGTGGAAATACGACAAGAAAAAAAGATGAAAACTTTTTAACTTTCGCGACTTGTACACATAACAGAAAATAGAGAAGAATGGCGATTGCTTCACCGACAAGAGCAAAGCTCTTAAATAAGAGAGAGAGAGAGAGAGACTTGTACACATATTAAATTATTATAAAACGGATCTACATACGTCACGTATTATATTATAAGGAATAGTAAATACTTTATTTATTTATTTGCCTGATGTTTCGATCGAATAGCACCAATCATGGTCAAAATTAAAAAAAAAAAAAGTATATAATATATTGACAAAAGTGAGGGTAGTGGCAGATACCCGCGCACATCGAGAACAACGCTCGGCAGCCACCCCAGTCAGTCTGTGACCACGATCGGTGCAATTCGATCGAAACGTCAGGCAAATAAATAAATAAGTTTTTACTTTTTTTTTCATATATTATTATATAAAAAAGAACAAATGAGCTCTACTGCAGATGGTTCCGTTTAATTATATCTGTCACGTTTAAAAAACCAGACTTATAATTGTGCTTGAATTACATGTTCTCCCATACCTAAGACCTTATATATGCTTTGACTCCTTTCTTTCCCCAATAAGCTCTGGATTGTAGGCAGGTAGACAGTAGGAACACAACCAAGATCTTCTATTAGATGGAGGTACATACTTTTTACGCGGGCGGCTTAGTTTGAGCGGGTCGTTTCCGTAAGACAATTAAGCGTTTAACATAAATAGGTCACCCTGACATGAAAAACTGTTAGATTGTTTTATAATAAAGCCATTAAAGCGAAGTTATTCGAATCTCGCATAAAATTAAGGATCAGAGGCAGATTCTCGCATAAATTTACTAGATCATCAGTACTTTGTTGCTGATTGACATTCTTGGCGAGTTTCTAGACCGCCTGCAGATTTCTACCAATAAAAAATATGATAGAAGAAGTAAACAAGCATCTGTTTTAGAACTTACAATTTATTTTTAATGAACATTGTAAAACCTGCACCGTTTTTATATTATTAAATTACTAAGCGCATTATTATCTGTAGGGTTTTAATAATAATTAATTACTTATGTGCCAGTTAGTTACATCATATAGAAAACATGTTCACTAGTAAATGTTTAATATTTGCCTGATTTAAAGAAACGAACAAAAGGCAATTCATTTCAAGACAAAAAAGGAGTGTTATATTTTAAAACATTAGATCTAATATTCTTAGGATGTTTTTACTATTTACAAACATAACAAAAACACATTTCTTTTCCTCAACATATTTTACTCTTTGCATTTTAATAACGGTATATTTACTTTCGACATGTGGTATGACACCGTCCCAAAAATATGACAAAAACACGAACTTAATTGAGCGTTATCTAAAGATGACTTTACTTCGTGTAAGCTGAGCCTTAGTGGCTAAGTAAACAGACACCGTTCGCGATTTTTTTATCATAAACAGTTTCATTTGGAGCCTAAAATGACGCCGCAGCGATGGGTTGAGTTACATACAGCACAGCGTGTCATAATTATGGAATTTGAGAGACCGCTTAGCGACAGATCTGAGGCGCGGTAGTGCCCCCGCCAAGTTGAGAACAGTTCTACCATCCTTTTCTCAAAGCGACTTACGTTACTTTTGACCTCCAAGTATTATGAGTGTCAATTAAGTTAGTCCAGCTTTTACTTTATGTTTCACAAATGTTTGTAGTGGAAACACTGCGTAGCGAGACTTGGCTGTTATTTACACTTTATGTTTATGATGGGATTTGATTTCTTCCAATTTTATATTGAAAAATACCATCATTGATTCCCAAATTTCCAGTATATTAAAAAAATGCTTTCATTAAATCTTACCTAATGTTATTAATACAAACATGACAAAAACTCAGCGAAATTGGTCACGTTAATTTCGAATGATGATTAACAAATATACTCTAGAACATGCATCGTCGCTAGGATCTATGAAATTAATAAATTGCGGACATAATCTAAGAAATAGAAGCTTTCTTGAAACAAACAAAAAACAAAACTAATGTTATATTGACAAACTCTGCTACATGTTTACTAAGAAAGTGACACTGCGAAAGAAATGTGTTGGCATTTTGCCACAAAAGAAGTGAGACTTTTATATTTTGGTTTTAGTCGTGTTTCTTTCAATACTATTGAGAAATTGTTACAAATCTTTATTTTGTTATATTATATTATTTGTATCGTCGACAACTAACATTATTTTGATGTATAAATACTATTACCCAGGGCTTTGCGCCCGTTGTTTCGCCATTACTAGCTAGCCATAGCCTTCTTCGATAAATGAGCTATCCAACACTAAAGATTTATAATAGCAGCTTTATAATATTAGTATAAAAGTATAAATGGTATAATCTAAATATGACGTATCTTTTTATTTACATATTCTTTATACAGCCTTTTTATATAAGTGAACCGTTTTCTGAACTTATCTATTCCATCTACTTCAAGACACATGGACATGACGTGTCGATAGCTTAACTCAATAATATGATCAAATGTATTGATATAAAGAAAATAAAATATAAATAACCGCTCAGTGTTTGCCACTTGCCTAGAAGAGCTAAATAGCAAACCCTACTTGTATTGTATCATCCAACTCCGCTGTAAAAAAAAATTCACGAAGACCTTCATTATCATCAGCAACCCATTAATGTCCCACTGCTGGGCTCGAGTCTCCTCTAACTAGAGAGCTGAGAGGGTTTAGGCCATAATCCACACACGCTAATGCGGGTTGGTGGATCAGACATACACTTAGAATTTCTTCTAGTATCTGTGATTTTCCTCACAATGTTTTCCTTCGCCGTTAGCAGATGGTAAGTCACTTGACTAGTACATATAAATTTCACAAAGTGATATCCACATTGGTACTGCTGGCCCCCTAGACAAGTGGCAATCGATTCGATCTATCTATTCTATTGACATGTCAAATTAGTATACTGATCACGTGACAGTTCGATAGCTTATGTCAGAGATGTGTTCAAATTTATTATAGAAGCGATTGATCGGAATCGAATTCGGACCGCTTGTTTAGCACGCCGGCCGGTCACTTAAAGACCTTACTTAACTGAATTGTTCTAATAGTAACAAATAATGATTTCACACGGTTCATCCACATTAAAAGCTCACTTCTCACTAATTGCCATATTCAAAATGATTACCTCACATTAATCTAACGATATTATCAACAACATCATTAACTAATAAGCTTTTATCATAAAACATTATCTCTTGAAGACTAATGAGTAGCTGCCGCGAGTAGTAAACTAAAATTAAATTATGCATTATGAAAATTAAGTTCTATTTTAGTTGTTTTTACGCAATTTAAGAGCGTTTTTACATCCAAAGTGGCAAGGTCGCAATTTAGTGTCATATTTTTTCCATTTTTATTTTTAATCGGAAATATATTTCAAAAATATGTTTTTTTTTTTTTTTTTTTTTTTTTTTTTTATTGCCTAAAGTGGCAGACGAGCAGACGGCCCACCTGATGGTAAGTGGTTACCGCCGCTCATGGACGTTGGCAATGCTAGGGGCACAGCCAGGCCGCTGCCTACCTTGATAGGATAGCTCTCTTTAAACCTCGTTTGAAGAAGGACATGTCATAGCGCTCAGGAAACACCGCTGTAGGAAGTTCACCCCAGAGCCG
Organism: Laspeyria flexula; assembly: GCA_905147015.1. NCBI lineage: Eukaryota > Metazoa > Arthropoda > Insecta > Lepidoptera > Erebidae > Laspeyria > Laspeyria flexula. The sequence goes on from LR989974.1 coordinate 4,197,016, forward strand.
GCACGTACGTGGGATGAATGACCGCTGAAACCTTACCGTTCTAGACGATAACGGCTCCAGGTAGTGCGGGTGAAGCCTACAGCGGCGTCGAGTGGTGCGATGATAAAAAGGCGACGATGGCACCAAATCAAGAAGTTCGTCGGAGCACTCCCCATGGAACAATCGATAGAGCACGCAGAGTGACCCAAAGTCTCTCCGTTGCCCTAACGATTCCAAGTTGTCCGTCAGATTGGGATCATCGACGATTCGAACAGCCCGCCTTTGGAGGGAGTCAAGTGGGTCGAGCTGGTACTTGGGAGCTCCCGCCCAGAGGTGAGAGCAGTACTCCAAGTGCGGCCGAACCTGTGCTTTGTACAGCACAAGCCGCTGTTTAGGTTTGAAGTACTGCTTCGCCCTGTTCAGGACACCCAGTTTTTTGCTCGCCAATTTGGCTTTGTCCTCCAAATGACTCCCAAACTGGACTTTGCTCGAGATATTAACGCCGAGGATCCCAATACTTTCGGACAACGGGAGAGATACTCCTTCAAACTGAGGCGCCATAACAAATGCGTCCTTCTTCGCAGTGAACGCGCATACTTGTGTCTTCGAGGGGTTGAATTGAACTAAGTTCTTCACACCCCATTCGGAGGCTCGCCCTAGAGATGCCTCGACTTCAGACACAAGTATTGACCGTTTCTCCTGTACAGTGACCCGAGGGATGTTCTGGTGGCCGGTATACCGCGCATCACCCGTGCTGTCATCTGCATAGCAATGCATGCTATCTATAGACAACATGTCATTGATATGCAGAATGAACAGCGTTGGGGAGAGCACCGAGCCTTGTGGAACACCAGCATTGATGGGCCTTCCCTGGGAGCATGCACCGTCGACGACGACTTTGATGCTCCTCCCATCTAAAAAACTGGCGATCCACTCGCAGAGTCCCTCGGGGATTCCATATGATGGTAGCTTCGATAGAAGGGCTCTATGCCAGACCCTATCAAACGCCTTCGCGATATCGAGGCTCACAGCTAGAGCCTCTCCCCCGCTATCTAAGGCTTCTGCCCATCGGTGTGTCAAGTACACAAGAAGATCACCAGCTGAGCGACCGTGACGGAAACCGTACTGTCGGTCGCTAATCAGCTGGTGCTCCTCGAGGTACTGTAGGAGCCGTGTGTTGACGACTCGCTCCATCACCTTAGATAGCAGGGACGTTATCGCGATAGGCCTGTAATTTGACGGGTCCGACCGGTCACCCTTTTTAGGGATCGGGTGGACATGAGCAACCTTCCACGAAGATGGAACCCTGTTGGTCGAATAGGAGAGACGGTAAAGGCGCGTTAATACGGGGGTCAACTCAGGGGCGCACGTCTTAAGCACCACCGCGGGGATGCCGTCCGGCCCACTCGACTTGTGGACGTCTAAGAGTCGGAGTTCCCGCCTGACCGCACGCTGTGTGATGCGAATCTCAGGCAGAGAACTCTCACACCGCGGGATGGTAGGTGGTGTGGCTCCTCCGTCGTCCAAAGTCGAGTTTGAGGCAAAGAGATCGGCCAGGAGATCAGCCTTCTCTCTTGCACTATGGGCCAAACTGTCATCAGATTTCCGCAGTGGTGGGAGATTGGACTGGCAGAAGTTGCCTTGGGCAGCCTTGGCGAGCGACCAAAAGGCTCGACTCCCGGTGGGATGGCTCTGAAGTCGCTCGCCAATTCTGGCAACATGCTCTGCCTTGGCTTCGGCAATAGCCTTTTTGCTGAACCTGGAGGCCGCATTGTACTCCTTCCTTACGTCTTTGACGTTTGGATCCCGACGCTCTCTGGCGCTGTTCCAGGCCAGGTATGCGGACTGCTTGAGGCTCGCAGCCTCCCTACAGGTATTGTTATACCAGGGCCGACTGCGGCCGCCAACGGGCAACTTGGCGTTGGGGATGAATAGTTCCATCCCCTGAAGCACCGTTTCCGTGATGCAGTCCGCACAAACGTCGGGATCGCTAGAGGAGAAGCAAAGCGGCCCCCATGGATAGGATGCGAAGAATTCGCGAAGCCCATCCCAATCTGCCGACTCATAACGCCAGACTCTGCGAAACCCTTTCGCTGGTGAGCGATCGGGTTTCACAACAGGGGCTCTAGTACGGACAAGGCAGTGGTCAGAAGACCCCAATGGGGCATCGACCACCACCCTGTAACCGTCCGGATGAGTGGTCAGCAGAAGGTCCAGCAAAGAAGGGTTATGGCTCTCGATATCTGGTATGCGGGTGGGCTGCATAACCAATTGTGAGAGACCATAGGCCGTCGCCATATTGTATACAGTTCGTCCTGGGAGGTCAGTGGTCCGGGACTTCAACCACTCATTGTGATGAGCGTTAAAGTCACCAAGGACCACCACCTCCGCGGACGGGTACTGTTCCAATATTTTGTCAATCCCCTCCTGGACGCTCTCAAAAAGCTGAGTAGACCCCAAATCACTGCTCGGGGACCTGTATAGGCACGCATAGATTCGGGTGAGACCCCCATGGTCTACGCGCAGCCATAGAAGTGACAGGTCCCCTTGTTCGAGGCCCCGAAGGCGGCGACAACATATATCGCCCCTGACGAAAACGCACACCCCGGCTTTACGTAGGAACAGGTGCTCCAGTTCGTATCCGGGGTATTTAAGGTACGAAATATCGTCAGGGGCACATATTTGTGTCTCCGTTAAAAAGAGCAGGGCAGGCCGCGCTGTCTCAAGGTGGTGATGGACAGCGTCGAGGTTACTGTGAAGCCCCCTAACATTGCAAAAGTCCACTTGGAGTGTGGAAAGGGGGTCCGCCGTATGGTACATGCTCTTTTTATTTTTCCGAACCATAGTTTTAAAGAGGTATTAAGGGGGTGGGGATGATTTAAGTGTAGTGTAAGGTCCCTGTGACCCCTAAGGAATAGAGGCGGGGCATAGTCAGGGCCGACGCCCGAGTTGTGTGAGGGGCTGACGCGAAGCACGGAAGGGCCCCCGGTGCCCCCCCGCATGCAGTCACCGGGTTCCACACCGGTATCCCAATCCGGCCCGGCGACTACATGACGGGATTTTCGCCGGTTGGTAGGACAGCCTCCCGGGTGGGATAAATGTTAGATCCGGGTTCGGGTCCCCTACTGACCGGCAGGTGGCCGGCGGAACCATTCCCACCGGGTCTCCCTGGACTTCGCGTCAACCCATCACGCTCAACACACCAGCCCAGACCTCACCACCGCATGCCTCCAGCATCACAGGAACCCCACTCAACACCTGGGAAAGGAGGTTGGAGAGAAGGGACGGCTTTCCCTGCCCTTTAGCCGAAACGCCTGATGGCTTCACGGCCAAAATGGACAGAGCGGTGGTACCTACCCGTTCGGGTCCGTAAACCCTACCACCAGTGGGAAAGGAGGGGTAGAGATAGGACATCAGTACCGCTGGGGACAAGAAGGGGGTGCGGTGCTGATGGCTGGAGAAGCCGGGGTCGCGTACCCGAATCAACTATTCTGCGACCGGACAGGGCACAGAAAGGTAATCCTCTGGCTGGAAAATGAAATGAATGAAAATGTTTGCTACACTTTTTAGAATTACGTGAGTAGAGTAAATATTATCCCTAATTCTTAGTTATTTTACTATGCAAATAACGCTCTGCGTTTTCAATATGTATATAATATACCTTTACACACTTTTCACCTAATTCTAAAAAGTGTAGCAAAGATATTTTTTTAAATATAGCTTCAATTAAATAATAAAAATCGAAAACCATGAAATATGACACTAAATTGCGATGTCACTTTGTGATGAATCACTTTGAATGTAAATACGCTCTTAAATCAAATTATAATAGACCTTCAGTGCTAACTTAAAAACAATGAATCTCTAATTAAACGAAGCACACGCAAGTGTATCATTACTTATAAGTGGAGTAATGGATCGTCTAGGATAGAACAAAATTACTCTTATGGACTTCATTAAATCATTGATATCTGAAATGAGGCTATTCAGACTGATAAGAAACAGTTCATTCAAGAAACTATATAAATTAAAGGAATCAAAGATGATTGAAGAATCATACGTAATTAATAAATCAAAGTAGTCGAAGTCACAGACATGACAGTCACTTAACCAAACTGATGGGAATGGCTATTTATAACTATTAAAAACTATTTAAATAAACTTGTCCGTGTAGTGACGTATTAAGAATACATAATGTCACCCTATTTCAACCCGTTGGTGTCGTACAAGTTGACTAAGGGACTTGAGCAACAAGAGCTCTGCGAGAAAAGAAATTTTAAACAAAACCCTACACCAATCCGTCTAGCCATCGTGTTATCATAGGCTTAATTCTCTCTAAAATGTTTGGAAGATACTCGCACCCAGCAGTGAGACATTAATTTATGGTTTGTAATGATGATGAGTATGATGACGATGAAGTAAAAACTAGCTATCCTACGGATGATTATACTTTTAAACATTTAGTTAGATAGAAACCATGAAATAGATCAATAACTTAATTACAAGTACCACAACGTACAAATAATGGAGTATGTAGTAAACGTTCAAATCATTAACTTATAGTGTTAGTTGAAAACGAATTAGATACAGAAGGCATTGAACTAGTTGTTATATGTATTACAACTTGTAAGAAGCCTCTGATCAACTATATCACGTAAAATATTTAACATGAAACCCCATTTGCATTCGCCTGACCTTACAATAATGGGTCATAAGTATATTTAAGCATATCCAGGGCGTCCTAAGTTCCAAATAAAACGTTGTGTGTAGGAGGAAACTAAATATGTCCACAGCGAATCGCTAATGTGCACTGTAGGGCTGTGCGCCCAACTAGTGGGTATACCTCAAGGTACTGAGTTGGGTCCAAGATTAGAACTTTTGCATGGTAAATTTACTCATTGAAAATTACACAAGACTGTATCATTTAAAAGTGGACTTGTAAAATTACTTGTATTTTTGTAAATAAAATTAAGTTAAACTATTAAGTTCATATTAAAATTTATCATTCGTTGAAAATAAATACGTAGCTTCTTATATATAATTATTGTTTATTAATTTGACATCACATTTATGTGATTTCATTTCGACAGATAATGACGTTACGTTATTAAAAAGCGGATGGGGACATAAATTAAAAACCATTTTAACATTCATCAAGTAAATTCAAGAAAAAGTATGTAATTTCCGCTCTGCGCTTACTTCCATTACTGCGCACGAGTCATTTACCGCGATATTAGTTGATATTCACCTTCCACCCATTGGCCACGGTCTAAGGCAGGTATTACCAAAGCCATATAAACACAGAAAATAATAGACGAAAACATTCTTATTTGTTCTTTTAACCCTATCACAAAAGGGCTGTTACATCGATTACTACGGCCATAAAATTTAAATGGGTCAAAAATACCCATGACATTGAATCACCGATGATTAAGTTCTAAAGAAGAATCAATCCGGTTTAAATGGCGTGAAAATTTTTAATGATATTATTTTATTGTATATATCAATTATGGAATTTAATTCATAACTCTATCACGAAGTGGTCTTTACTACGAATATATCTTTTTTGGCTTGGCAATCTAAATCAATTAACAAAAGTTTTTTTCTAAAATTCTAAGCTTTTTCGTCTTTGCTACCTTACATTTAGAGCTTTGGCATAATTTTATTTTCCTCATGATTTTTAAGCTTGAAAATATATATGTTTATATATCAAACAGGTCAAAATTAACCCTTCTACTAAAGTCATATCAGACAATCTTTTCGCTACTAAATGCACCGTATATAGGCACTCACGTAATCTGAAACGTCTTAATTGCGAGGTTGGAAAACCAACCCTTCGTTACTCAAATGCATGCCAATTTTAACCCATGACTTACCACGGTCTGTCCTTTAATAGCCACTTTTGCGTATCTGTCATCTATGGCCTTTGACGCCAATGTAAACTTTATGATACTTAAAAATACGGTTGAATTTTCTTTAAAAGGGGTTGGTGAACGAATGGTAACAGTCGTGAGTTCAAATCCTAATTAACACCTCTCTGTATAGATAAATTGTGATGATAGTGGGATGCTGTGGCATTGCATTGGTCCCTGTGAGATATGCAATGTTGTATGCTTATTGAGATTCGAAAGCGGGGAAATGTAATCCAATGAACTTTATATTTAGTTTAGTTTTGTTAGAAATTGTTTGTAATAAGTAAACAGGGTTTTGGGGTTTCAATTATGAAGTTTTTTGAGAAGAGTTACAGCTGATGAGATGTAATGGTTTTCTGATGATGATTAGTTACGACAATTAAGAACGGACACTGTGATATTTTGGCTCAAAATTAACAGCTTTATTGAGAAAAGTACATATATTTAATTCATGTCCGTTTGATGATTTCTCAGCTGCCCAGATTCGGATCAAAATATACAATTTTGGTTTTTCTGGCTTGAAATTACTAGTATCAACCCGGGGTCTAAATTTGCTCAAATAGTGACAATAGGCTCAGTCCCTGCCACCAAACATAGATAGTAAAATATCGATATGTCGCACCACTGCTTAACCCTTTGGAGGAAAAAGCGTCGCGATATGTTATTTAACCAATTTGAAAGCCTTCTGGGTAATTTTATAATTTCTTTCTACCTTACTTCCCATTAGTTCCAGTAGATATTTGGCCAGTACTCAGCTCCTATTGGTAATTTATATAGCCTATAGCCTTCCTCGATAAATGGACTATCCAACGCTAAAATATTTTTTCTATTCAAACCAGTAGATTCTGGGATTAACGCATTCAACCAAATAAACTTCTATCTGCTATTTGCGGCTATCTTCTTGGTACAAGCTGAACTGGAATTTTTTTTTCTCTTTTTCGTTCGTTCAACCAATTCAAAGAACCAAAACTTTCAGCTTTGAAATAATATTAGTTTATATATTAACGACCATATAATTTTATGGAGGCGCTCGTAGCATTGTGGTACTGAGATGCTCGTTACGATCATCGAGGTTAAGCAACACTCAGCAAGGTCAGTCCATGATGGGTGACCGTTTGTGACAATTTCATTCTCGAGCGTCTCCGTGCTTCGGAAGGTACGTAAAGCCGTTGGTCCCGGTTATCACTTAATGTGGTAGTCGTTAAGTCAAGTTGGAAGCCTTCTTGATAAATTTCAACACCACCATCCCACGATAAGAAGAAGAAGATTATATGCGTTAAGATATAAATTTCGCTTAGTCTCAACGGATGCATCTGAACATACAACGCCAATGTCAGTGTCTGAGCACGCATATAATTTGCAATAGCAGAGTAGTGTTGCAGATTTATCATTACAAGTGCGGTGTAGCGTTACCTCGTTCACACGTGCTAGGGTTGCCACTACTTGATTTGATACAATCATCATCATCATCATCATATCAGCCCAACGACGTCCACTGCTGAACATAGGCCTCACCTAATTTATAAGTATTATTATGTCTCTTCCACGGCTATACTTCTCTTTCGGTGAGAAGTATACCCAGTCCTTTTGGAAGGCTTACGCGGGGACACAGGTCCAACGCAGAGGCCCTTAAAGAATTTTATCCCGCAATACTTGTTGAACATTGCAGTTCATTGAGATACATGATAGTTTAAAAATGTTAACAAAAAACTAAAAAATATCTTATGGCGTCCAAGATAAACTGAGTATTATAGTGACACACTCAATGATATTGTATATCTTTTTTAACTTACAACATCATTGGACACACTATTCACATTTAATTCAGGTACATTACGCACACGGTAAGTTCAAATAGAATATTAAAAAAATCTAATCATTTTTGATGACGACTTTTAACGTTTCGAAAAATAAACTATTTTCAAGGGAAATCTTAGACTTTTTCAACTAACATTAAGAAGTGACAACCCTACATACTGCATTGCAGTTGATATCGTGTCTCAGGTTTAATTGCAACTTATCGTATTGTTTTTCATTGTTCCTGCTTATGGCAGTTTATGAGTGCCATTCTTTTATAGCCAGAGCTTAGCTGAAGGTTACAATAACATACGGAATATAGACACACTACCTACTTACTCAAGCTATAAATTACTAGGTTTTGGCTGTGGTTTATTCTTCAGATCCTAGAAGATTCGTTTAGTAATAAGGCCGAGAAAACTTAACAAACAAATCATCATTTTATATAAATGCTAAACAAGTAATGGAAAAATTCAAACCCACGACGGGACTTGAACCCGCGACCCTGCCATTCCGTGTGCAGTGCCTACTGAGCTAATTCAAGTCAGAGTAGCGGGTCAGTTCAAGTCATGGGACTTGAACTGACCCGCCACTGACTGACAAGCAAAGGAAATTAGCTTAATATTAAATGTAAAAACAAATCATCAAAATAATAAATATAAGTTAGAATGCTATGCTCAAGGAGCGAGAAAATACTTAATTTTATGTATAAACTAGAAGTCGTGTGGAGCTTGCCTCCCGTGTCGTTTTTATTTGGCCACTACTCAGATCCCATTAGCCGTAGCGTGATGTTATAAAGCCTATAGCCTGCCCCTATAAATGAACTAACCAACACAATTTTTTTTCAAATACCAGCGTTCTACCAAACAAAATAGCAAAATCCTCAGCATTAATATTATTGAGACTACCAGTCACTTAAGTCTTAAATTATCTACCAGTGGATATTCAGGTCCTTCTATTCAACTTCTGGTATCACTTACCTCGTAAAGTGTTAGCTCCGTACAGGGGGTGGTCGTAAGGCACCGGGCGATAGGCAGGGTGTAGAGCAGCGAGATAACTCAACTCGCTGGTTGCACCAGCTGCTGCTGCTGCCGCTGCAGCCAATCTGTAGACAAGATAATTCCACATCAGTATAATTAGAATTATCCGTGTAGTGACGGATTAATAATACACAATGTCACTACCACATTTCAATTCGAGGGTGTCGTAAAAGACGACAAAAAGTGGATATATTATTAATAAACAATTGCAAAACAGCGCTGTATTTCATTTACAGTAAAAAGGTTAAAATTAAATAGGAACCCACTGATTGCTTTAAAGGTTTTGGTGCTCAAGTAACATATTTTATTAATTTGACGTAGATATACCTAATACGTAAATAATTAACTTGAAATATAATTCTGAATTCTGTTTAAAAAAATTTTTTTGGACCTATATGTCCTTCTAATCTTTCACCATTACAAAGTTAATTTTAATATTATATTTGGCACTTTTAGTTCAAACGTTTAAGACATGAGAAGATCATTTTCTTCAACGCGGGGTGTCCTTTAATTACAACAAAACCTCGTTTGGCAATAACAATATTTGAATGCTTTGCCGAAAAGGTTGCACACAATGACACATTTGGGACTTTTTTCACGAACCCTATTCAAGTATTCGAAGTATCTTCGGGGACATCTCGGTGCGAACTCAAGGCCTAACAGTGGGGTTCCGCAGGCAATAAAAAGATATCGACCGCTCGCAAACCAGCATCTGTGACGTAATATGTCTGGACGTTTTTGAGCAAAAAACGATTTACAAACAGCTGGATTTGTAGACATTTGTTAACAAATTATATTTTAGTTGAAAAGTATCAGATTGCAATTTAAATTCAACAACAACTCAAAACTGTATGCAATGTAATAAACAGCTAATAACTTGGAATAAGTAAGTTAATATAAGTTTAATGAGTTAATAACGCAACTTAGTCACGTTCTACAATAACTTGTCTCACTTAATATGTACATTCCGCACTCAATTTGTCGACTGTCTATTAAAGGAGACGTTTACAAAACAGCAAAACAATGGATAAATCAGATAAACAATGAGAAAACAATCCATTCCCACGTTTACAGCGAAAAACAACAAAGCGACCACTAAAAGCGCAAAGCTAAACAAAAATAACAGCACAATAGCTCGCGCGCATGCGCAATGCGCCCAGTAATAAAATTATTAAACAAATCAACCTCATAATAATGCGGCCCCAGAAAATTGTCGGGTGGGCTGAGTAGGATAAAGAAATTATCCAACTTACCGGCCACGGACGATTGCGCGCCCCGACCGAACCTGAACAAAGACGTAGCTTAAGAAAACGAACAAAAAAAGGCTGGCGGCTAACAAAATAAATAAAACAAGTGCAAGAACACTCGCGCGCCTTCGCCCCGCGTGACGTCTTCATGTAGTCTGTCTCTCTCGCACACGGCAGCTGTCTGTTACCTCACGCGAGAGCGACAAGGACAGAGATATACACAGATTGTCCTCTGAATACGAAGAAAGTTTTGAAACTGTTGCTGGATGTGAAACAAGTTCTACAGATTTCGCGCAGACGGGCTTTTTGATTTGACGTTTTATTTACATTTTTAAGAGGCATTTTCTTTGCACGGATTCCAATGATTACGTGCATAGCACGGAAGCCAAAATGGAATGATGGCTTCTTAATTACGATTTATTTTATTTTATTATTATTTCTAAATTGTAAATGTGGTTTAGAATGATTGCTTAAACCGTTTAGGCAAAGAATATATTAGGTCTATATTTTTAACCGAGTTTTTCGAAATTTGAAACCGAATTAAATTTAATTAGCCTCAATTAAGAACATTATCGATGACAATCACGTACTATAGGTACTACAATAATTAGAAACGAAACCATTGCGCCGACTTGTTTATTTTAAATAGGTAATCAGCAAGCTGAGGTATGTCAGTGAAACATTTTAAAAGTGTAATTGTCCCCCGAGTAGCGACTCAATCATTGCATCATGAATGTTTCATGAAAACCCGTTGGCAATTACACCGATCGATGCACTTTTTAAACTCTTAGTTTTTTCGTCGAATGACCAATTAGCGGTTACTGCCTGCTACACAACCGTCGCATGCGCATATCTATCGTGAATTCAGGTAAATTTTGACCGTTATGTGGAGGGTATTTATATATTACTCATACATAGTATTTATATAGGACTGTTATGTAGTCATTAAAGAAACTAGTTTATTTTTTATCTGAACGTGATAAGTGACAGCTGATGTTTACTTACAGTAATTTTGTAAATACACTGTTTAATTATTTCGGTATTACTATGGTCGATGTAATTCGATTGAAACGTCGAGCAAATGAAATCCGTGAATGAAATAGACCCGTAATAATTTAATATATGTACATCATGTACAAGTCGAGAAAGTTCCAGATTTTAACAGTTAAATCTAGCTAGTGCAGTTTAAAATAGCCTTACAGATTGTTAATAGCCTGCAATGCCAGGAACATGAAATGGTCTTTAGATCTGCCTAACTGCTGGTAGGAACAACAATTTCTTTACATCCCAGTAAGCTTTATAAACCATAAAAATGCTTAGAAAAAATTATCCAAATAGTAGTATACCTAGATTCGTTTGTAACTTATTTTAAAGATGTTAAACTCTTTTGACACAGACCTTTTTCATTGTGTGCGATATGTTAAAAAACAAAAGCCTCCATAAATATCTTACATTGAATTAAAATAAAATAAAATTCCTCATTATTCATTGTCAACGCTGTACATTTTGAAGTCCATTGGCATTTTTCAACACTTTCGAAACAAGGCGTTGAAGCCAACAAATTAATACTCAACACGGTCGGTTTCATTCGCGAAATTGTGCTTAACTGTCAGTCCCCCGCGCGTCGATGCGTGAAGATAAAGCGATGTACACATGAGTGAGTGTCTTACCGACGACTGCTGACAGTTTTACAATGTAACAGACGACAGTGTATAACGGGTTTTATTTGCGTAATATATTAACTATTTCTTTTGATTATACTCAGTATTACTCAGGTTTGTGTAAAATGGTTTGGTAATGATATTTTTTATTATTGAAAGTAGGAAACTGGTTTTTTAAATTTATTCATTGCTTACCCTGACGGTAAACTGATATTTTTTTAATATTTATTTTATTAAAATGATTGATTTTTGGTGATTTTTTGAGTATTGATTTAATGATACATTAAAATCTGAGCTACCCGTATTAGGTTGGCGAATGTGGATTGTCGCTATTTGTGACCTAAACCCTCTCATCTTTATCAACAGAGGTGAGGAGACCCTTGCCCAGCAGTGAGAGTCCAACAGCCAGGCGTGACTGGACGTCATTTATGTCCTACTGTGAGGACAGATTAAGATGATTATTCCCTTCCACTTTGTTGTCATAAATATATTAAACCAACAATAAAAATATTAAAATAATTTTAAACTCAACATTTTAAAATGTTACGAGCTGTTCCTTTATGCCACCTATCGTCAAAAAATATCACTTTATCAAGATTTCATGTGGGTATAATGCAAAATCCTTAATTCTTGCATACTAAATGTTTCACCGGCAGATTTATTAAGGTCTTGTAACAACTGGGACAAAGGAACGAACTCTAAGCTCCTTTTTGTAACGAAGAATGGACCCGACGAATTTTGAATAACAGTTCAGTGTACAGGATGATTTATTTATTGAGATAAATTACGATTTAGGGAAATTCATATATTGTAAGATTTTAAAAAAAAGTTGTTTTTTTTTGTTTTTGTTGTTGAAAAATATTGTGTTTTTCCTAGAAATACTTCTCTTTATCAATATATTTACTAATAATAATTCAAATCGCTAATTTATATCCATAAATAAAATTTAATTTAATGCTGTTCAATAGTTTAATAAAATATCTCCAAATATGACGAAATTAGGACATTTGGTCGAAATTAAAAAAAAAAAATTATTACTCGTTTTTATCTTACTGCTTTTTTATCACTTCTGTATACCGGCTAGTTTTATTTAGCTACCTGCGACCTCTCAGCGTTATTCCAATAATGCTATAGCTCTTTTGTATACTGCTTTAAATAAGCAAAGTATAAATGAGTCACTTCTGTGGACGTGAAGGTCTTTCCAAGAAGGTTTCAAGTGGTCACCGCGGGGGCTCCGGTAGGAGTTTTGTTTAAACCTCGTATATTATCGTCACACTAGTCCTGCCACCTGACTTTTTTTGTTAATTTTCGTGCTATTTAAAAAGGTGCCGGATAAAGATATTTCGGATAAAAAACGTTTAATAGTTTTTTGTTGAAATATTTTAGATTGGTTTTAAAAATAAGCGTGTACAATTTAAATTAACAATAAAGCAATAAAATAAACATATTACAAAAATTATGTAAGTAAGTATATTGGACTAAATTATTTATATAATATCATAAGGTTGCTTTCATTATATACTTTTTTTTTATTTATTTAACTTCATACAAAGAATTTTTGTACAGGCGGACTTAATGCCTTAGGCATTTTCTACCAGTCAACCATTGGGTGGTGCAGAGAAATTGTAGAAGTAGATGTATAAATAAAAGTAACAGGAAAGTTAAAGTAATAAATATACATAAAATACTTATCAAGTAAGTAAATAGTCTTGTACTAGTCATTTGTCCTTACTAATATTAGAAATGCGAATGTAACTCTGAGTGTTTGTTTTTAATGCTCTGAGGCACTAACCACTTAACCGATCTAAATGAATTTTTAGATACGCATAGTCTAAGATCTGGAGAAGCATGTAGGGTTTTACTGACATATAGCTAGCTATTAATTATTAATAAACAATGATGAAGAATGATTATTAGCTCAATAAAGTGAAAGCAATTTTTTCCCCAATACCTACTATTTACGTAAGTGCAATTGAAATCAAAATTGCACTTAAATAGTACCTATTTGATTTGAATTCTTTAAACTGAACTTTTCCCATTCAACGGCAAACACGAAGTGAATTCCCAACGCGAAATTGTAGCCGGTCGTTTCATCGGTCCGATCTCTACACGGCTCACAGTGACATGTCAATCGAGTTCTGAATAATGCAGCAGCATGTCGCAACATGCTGTATATACACAACACATTTAATTGTTTTACAGGGCTGCCAATATTTTTAATTGGTTAATTTACAAAGAATAGAGATTTAATAGCATTGCATCATTAAAAGGAAACAGTACAAAGACTTTATAAAAATTCAGTCAATTTAAGACTAATTTATAACCTTTCTAAATTCGTCTTGAATTGACTCCAATTTTATATAGTTTCATTGGATTAGGTAGGGGCTGCAGCCCGAGGCCCCCGAATGTAAGGAGCACCGCAGCCCCAATAGAAGACATTGTGAATTTAAAAAATGGTTAAGAGCATGTCGGTCCACTTCAATGTAGGGTTCCGCAGCAAAATCTCAATATTACTTAGCGGCCTTTTCTCCAAATGTCATCGATATACATCGAGTAGTTTTCGAGTAAAATGCCTGTGACATACGGACGGACAAAACGAAAATGTAAGGGTTCCGTTTTAGCCATTTTGGCTACGGACCCCTAAAAATGTATTATCGTACGGAACCCTCACTCTTAGCCGGTTTTTTTTATGGCAATTAATTGATAATTTGGACAGGGGCCCCCGAGCAGTATCAGCCCAGGGCCCCACAAACTGACGGTCCGCCCCTGCGACATTTATTGAACAGTGGTAACCCTACAAACAATAGTTTGCACAAAATCGAACACAGGTTGATACCTGTTGTAGTCTACCCTTTATAATCCTTGCAGACCCTACATTCAACATAGCTTTGTGTCGACCAGTGCGATTGTTGTCCGATACTATTCAACAATTGTTTTCTACCTGTCAACTTATTATGAACTATGTAAGGTGTCTTTAATTTGTTTGAAACCGATGAGGCTATAAGATTATTCTCGCAGGTTATGGTAATTTTTGGCGTCATATACTAATGAAGGAATCTTAATGAAATTTGGTTTACAGGCATGTTCTAGGTGACTGTTTTGTTAATTGCAGTTTTACGCTTAGGACGCTAAACTACTGAAAAGATCGCTCAATCGTAGATAATGAATTTGGAAATCTTAATAGACTAGGTTTTTGAGGACATTTTCAATAGAAATTTAATTTAAAATAGCCTGCATAGTTACATATGTAGGTAATATTTTTATCAATATACATATATAAATGGCTTACCTATTTGCTGTACTCTTAAAATATATACTTTGTTTAAACAGTTATTTATTTAATTAATTCATGCAAAACACAATACAAATAGTTACAAACAAATCTCATTTTGTATTCCACACAATGACATACCCTCTCACGGTGCAAATTCCCGCTCTTTGAAATCAAACATGGCCGCCGCGCACGCGCAGAATGGTAACGCACAGGGTTACCATACGATAATAATTTACGGTAAACGGTAGATAATAAAAATAATACAGTGACAGGTTTGTTGTAATTTTTTTTTCCTTGTAAAATAATCATCATATAAAATTGTATGCTAAAAGAGGTTAAATCTATTTTACATTTTTAAGCCCTAACCACTAAAGTTCACATTATTATTGGGTAGGATCTAGAGAAGAACACAGGCATACCATCACTGGCATGTTATCGACATATCATACTAGAGCTAGTTTAGGACTGAATGTATTGCACATGCATAATTCAAAAAGGGCGCGTTTTTAAAAGGCTGATTTGAAAGCATACTTAATGTTAACATTGCAACAGGAAAACAGAACTAAAGTACACCTACGAGTAGATTAAGATTATGCTATTGTTACTGTATTCTGTGTGAGAGAACCAAATAATAATAATAATAATATTATAAAAATACATAATGATGTCGTTATTTCGAATAATAAACGATGTAAGTTTCGATGAAATTGTTGTAAAAATAAATTTCAAGTTCTTTTTGTACAAAAACTATTGAACTTTTATTAATTGTAGCTTAATTATCAAGAAATATTTAAAAAAATACAAAAGTCGTTAAGGTATACTTCTTATTGACCTCGCAAATATAGATGTTAAATTACTTTGCAATATCTTATTCCTTATAGAGTAGCCATAATAAAAAATTCAATGAATTATTTACCAAATAAGGTTCTGTAGTATTGCGGTCCTAATTAGTATCTCCGAGAACAATTAGTGAGTTTGATGAACATGTGTTGGACTAATTGAAATGTGTTTAATTGGCAGTTATATTTATTGTATTGTGCTGAACTTAACGGAAATTGCACATTCGTATTTTTTTTCGTGTTTTTTTTATGAACAAGAAAACATTAGAAAACTTTTAAACAACATGAGATTCGGATTTAAAAAAAAATTGAATGTGAACAAATTGTTTTTCAGAAAAAGATGGTTGCGCAGACGGCTTGATCCGCGAGTCTCGCAAAATATATATTAGTTTATCAGTTCACTGTCTGGAAACATGTCTGGTTTAATGGCAATAGGCCATATTTTAGAAGAGGAGTCCCCTCTAATATATGGGACCAAACATGGCGAGTGATATGTGGGTGTGAGAAACCTTGGGCTTCTCTTTCGGGGAAAACATATATACTTCTTTCAGGATCAGTGATCGGCGATTTAGAAGTTGGTTTTTAGAAGCTAAGACATTGGTATACAAAAATTCGCCGTCTCCCCTCTAGATGTACAGTCACGTACTAAATTTACGCTGACAACTGTCGCCGATATACTGTCAAATTAAAAATTGCATTTTTAGAAAACAGTTTTTGTAAAATCAGTCTTATTTGATAACTACTTTTAAAAACATAATTTTATAGCAATTAAACTTTTTGACAGCGTAACAATTGTGTGACAATTTAATTCTTTTTGAGCTCTATTATAAGCGCCGTTTCGTCTTTAGTTTTTTATAAGTCATACGCGTGATTATACTGCGAGAGAACCAGAGAGTCACCAAAACGCGATACAGCATCAATGCAGCCGCAAAATCGCCAATCGCGTAGAGATTCTGTCACTGCATTTATATTATGCTTGCTTGCTTATAAAAGCGTCTAAATCACCGATGTTAAAAATAGCGTATGTGGGGAGAATTAATAATATTGTATGTTCAACACTAACAAACAATATACGTCCTAACTAAAACTATAAATTGATTCACCTTTGAACCAACGTCAGTATTTGGAGCGAAGATAAACACGTAACATTATAAGATATTCATTACACAATTTACAAGTCATAACCTTATTTTATAGATAGTAAACGTCGAAACTTTAATGTGAAACTATCATGTTTAATGAGGTATCTATTAGATTTAATATATTTATTAGGCATATTAACTGTTTTACAAATATTCACTTAAATATGTAATCTTAAACTATTATATGAGCAATATTTGTACAATACACTAGTATTTTACTATTTGAATGATATGATGTACTTCAATAAATGGTTTAATAATACTAATCAAATGGACACAAATGACAAAAGTATACACCAAAACGTATAACCTCGACCTCTAAAATGTATTTCTGCACGTGCAGTTTAAAAAAGGAACATGTATCTGGCGACAGACTTTTCAATAAAAAAAAAACATAAGGTATTTTCAAATATGGAATACTAAAAAAAAATTACCTTACAGGACTTTAAGAAATAATAGGTATGAACCAAAATTGTCAACATAACTTTTTTATAACATTCACAAGTGGCAAAGGCAATAAAATATACCTACGTCCAAGACGTGTAGGTGTCAAAGTTATGACAATGATAACCGTAAAGTTATGCCATCGAATTGAGACGTCACTTACACCGATTACCTAACTAGCAGTTAATGACTTTTACGATTAGCCGGGTTATGGTTATAGGGGTGGCAGTAATGGGGTCAAAGTTTTATTTGTTTGTTTATGTTCAATTGAGCAATTGAAAATAAAGATGAAACGATAATAAAAAGTGATTACAAAGGCCCTAAAGTCTATTAGAAAGCAAAATAATAGGTATAAAAACAATACTTACCATCCATTTAAATACCTAATGTCAAAGAGGTAAATATTTTTAATTTTTTGTAATGTGAAAATGAACTGCCTCGGTGGCGCAGCGTGAAGTGTATACGACTGCTGTGCAAGAGGTCCCGGGTTCGATTCGCGGATCAGGTGAAAATGGTATTGGGCTTTTCTATCATAAAATTCCAATACTTATTGAGATTTTCCCGGAATTTGGCAAACAAATGTTCCCGGTTTATGGCAATAGGCTCGCCCCCTATTTCATGGGACCAAACATAGCTAGCGAAATGTGGGTGTGAAACACCTCTGCCTACCCCTTCGGGGAAAAAGGCGTGATGTTATGTATGTTTACGTTATGTGACAAGGAAACATGCAGTTCGTTTAATTGCAGCATATAAGTGCAGTCTGTCGGTGGTGATACAGGCCAATACTATTTATATATACAAGTAAATATTACATTGTTATAAATATACATATTATACAGCAGCTCCACGTGACATACGGTAGATGCAACGAAGCGCCATTCAAAGAACAAACACGTCTAGAATTTATTATTGCACCGCTTTGAAATGAATCAGCCAAAGAGCATTGTTTCACTATAAACTATGTCTATGCCTATGTCCCCTATTATATCTGACGTACCGTGTAATGATAGATTAAGAATACATATGTCACTATCCCATTTTAAACCGTGGGTGTCGTAAAGAAAATTAAACAGACAAGAGCACTGCAAGGAATGGGAAATTCGGAACACACCCTATACCAACCCGTCTGGCCAGCGTGGTATAGTAGGCTAAATTCCCTCCACATTCTTTGGAGGAGACCCGTGCTCAGCAGTGGGACGTTTCATGGTTGTTGTGATGATGATATGAGATTTAAGTAAAATGTGTTTCATTTCTCGCTATATAACATCACGCTACGGCCAATAGGAACTGAGCAGTACCCAAATAAAAACGACGGGAGCGAAGCCCCCTGCGACTTCTTCTAAATACATAATAATGACAATCTGACATTGACTGGCCTGTTGGTCTAGTGGTTAGTGACCCTGACTGCTAAGCCGGAGGTCGTGGGTTCGATCCCCACCCAGGACAAAACTTTGTGTGATGAGCATAGAGGTTTGTTCTGTGTCTGGGTGTAATTTATCTATAATATGTATGTATTTACAAAAAAAAAATGTATTTAAGTAGTATATCAGTTGTTTAGTACCCATAACACAAGCAAATATAATTGCTTACTTTGGGACTAGATGGCGCTGTGTGAATGTGGTAATAAAAAAAATAAAAAAAAAATCTTGCTTTGGCAGACAGGTAGGTCAAAAATTCAACACACGTGTACAAAAATCCACAGATAACAGTTCTGAATCTAGGTGTATTTTATGTTCATCAAATCCAACACTACCATTATACTGTTTTTCATTAAGCCGTGGGTAGTATTAAAAATTATAGTTATAGATATATGCAGTTATCATCATCATCATCATCATCATTTCAGCCTATTGCAGTCCACTGCTGGACGTAGGCCTCTCCTAACACGCGCCATAGCACTCTGTCCTCCGCCTTCCGCATCCAGTCAGACCCAGCGACCTTTTTTAGGTCGTCGGACCATCTAGCTGGAGGGCGTCCTACTCTACGCTTGCCGAGTCGCGGTCTCCACTCTAGGACACGCTTGCTCCACCGTATATGCAGTTATATTGCTCCAATTTAGACACATGTCGAAATTTACACAATAATAGTTAAGACATGTGTCGAAACAGTCATTATACTTAGTTATTGATTTACAACTCGCGCTTGACTGTTTTACGATCCATGTTTATTGTCTTTGTCAGATTTTATAATGGACAGATTGTAAATTAAAGTGTTTTGGAGCATAATTCTGTTCTTTATAAGATTTACGATTTAATAGAGGTTGGAGGAGGTTGGGACTAAGAAAATTGAAATTGAGCAACAACGACATGAGAAATACACGCTTCTCCAATTAATATTGATGGGCGAAATAAAAGGAAGGGTTTTGCTATACTTATTACTCGAATCAGACTCAATAGGTCTCGTATTTTTTCAATAGGTCCTAATTTAAGAGTATGTTTTATTAAAAAAATAAGGCTGTTGTAGCTAATTTCAATACTGCCACGACAGCTTTTGTTATAAGATACTAGAAGTCGCCGTCGTTATTTATTTGGCCACTGCTCAGCTTCTATTATTCGTAGCATGATGATAAATATAGCCTTAAACTTCCTCGATAAATGGGCTATCCAACATTCAGAGAATTTTTAAATCGGATTTTTAGTAGTTTCTGAGATCCTAGCGTTCTACCAAACAAACAAAATCTTCAGCTTAATAATATAATAATAATATTTCACCACATTCACACAGCGCCACCTAGTCCCAAATTAAGCGATTATTTTTGCTTGTTATGGGCACTAGACACTGAAATGCTACTTAAATACTTTTTTCTTGTAAATACATACATATTATAGATAAATTACATCCAGACACAGAACAAACCCTCATGCTAATTACACAAAGTTTTGCCCTGGGTGGGGATCTAACCCACGACCTCCGGCTTAGCAGTCAAGGTCACTAACCACTAGACTAACAGGCCAGTTAATAATTTACAGTTAAAAAATACAATATAGATTTGAAGACCTTTTAAAATTAAAGAAGTGCTACCCCAAAATATTGTACTCCTACTTGAACTGTATACAGATATTTTATAGTTAGGTACATAGCTAAATATACTCATGAACCCAAAACGGGTTACATATTACGAACAATACGTAAATAAAAAAGACGATAAACGTTCTGAATGGAGTTTTGGAAGCTTTTTAATCCATATGCAGCGAAAATAAACAAGATCGGGTATTGTAAACAATTGCCGGGTGCGTCGACGCATAGTACAGGCGCAGGCGGTGGAGTTGCGACTGTATAATAATATTATAATGTTAAACCAAATAATTTATATTATTCACTAGTATTTAATTATAGTATTAATTCAATTAAATATTTACACCATGTCTTAAAAAATATACACAGCTAACCTATTTAAAAAAAAGGAACCAGTATACCTAATCTATTCACAGGAATTTCCTCTAAATAGAATATCTGATTGAGGTAAGAAAACTAGATTACAACACGAAACCAACATACGATTTACGTATAGTTACGACTTATGATTATTACTCTTGGCCACTGAATAGTTCCACTATTTATGTCTTGGGTAGAGGAGGAGAATTTACTCCAAAGAGGCATACCAAGTGTCTACTAAGATAACTGAAAAGATTCTACCTCTATCAGTAAATGATGTACGAAACAAACTTTTCAGTTATTTATGAGGGTTTACCATTGATTTAACTTGCTGATCAATTTATGACAAGTACAAATCAATCACTTCCATTTTAACAACCTATTATATAGATCCTATATATTAGTTTCAGTGTAAAAAAGCATGAAATTACAATCGGAAATCATAACCTGATAGGGTTTTATCAAACGCTTTGGAGCTAAGCATGATAGTGATAGGCTACCACAACGACCTGCTTCACTTCTGGCAAAGTGTGTCGTCCGAAACTTACTTGACAGATTGGCATAATATGGCGCTGTGTGAATGTCAAAACATTTTTACTATTTTTATTTTTTTTATAGAAAATCTATCAGCCAATTGTGAAACAGAGCGTAAGCTAAACATATTATAATGCACACCACAAATTATTTAGCCCACATCTCTCATAATTAGCACCAAGGTCCAGCATCCTGCAGGTATACAATATTACGATCGGCCGTTGACGGGCACGCATCGCGCGTGTTTACAAATAAATCATCATTATTTTATTGCCCGCGCCGCGCGGTGTTCGCTTCCGCCCGACGGGTCATCGGACCGTGCACGTGAGTTATGACTAGGGCAGCCACTCGTCAGGGTTTCACATCTCCTGACAGCTAAGTTAGACGACATTACTATTCAGTAGAAATAAAGTCTAGCTTCCATCATGGACCAATATTGACAACATATTCTTAAGAGTAAAACTTCTTTGCAAGTTTCAGGGATTATTATTAAAATTTGCTTTTTTTTTTCACCGTAATAAAATCGTAATTCTTCTTTAATTCTGTGATGCTATGGACGACAGTTACCACTACCCATTAGGTGTGATGATGATGATCGTCTATACAGGCAATTGATTGGTGTCAAATTTTTGTCACAACTTCTTTTCCAAAACACATACTTGATTGCGAATTTTGTTACTTAGCTCCAATAAAATAATGTTCAAATCACTCAACCCTGATTTCTGCACTTCTATCACTATCAAACCGTTTGACATAACCACAGTTTATCTCATCACTGTCTGTCAGTTAGGATACTTGGGGGATTGCTCTCGTTAAAACGGCCTTTCATCGGGTCAATGTTCAACTCTGGACACTTACATTGATGACTAATTTCCTCATTTAACTGTATTACAATGTGTAATGCTTGATAACCCTGCGTTAGCGTTCTAGCTACGGGAAGTCCCTTGAAGAATGTTTAGATTTTTGACTCGGAAAAAACATTTGGTAGTTCCTTCCTGTGTCTAAATATACCAAAAGTATAATGGTTTCTTACGTAATACTTAATGGCCTAATAACAATTATGACCAGAAGTCGTCTAATAATGAAACTCACATTAATATTAACCTCCAAAATCTTAGGAATTTTGTCAAGCAAAAACCTTGTCGTGAGCGATATGTTACCACCGATCCCGGTACCAGATTTAATGATAAAAACATTAATTCATTTTTTAACGGGAGATAAACCACGGTATTAGTGGATACAACTCACCGTGATCCATGGCTAATTCTAACTGATACCGGAATCGGTGGGGACAAACACGTTGTGAATCTACCAAAACGATGCGTACTGACTATCATTGAAAGACAACGAAAGACCAATAATGCCGTATTGTAGGGAACATACCACTGCAGCTGCATAATAATTTCAATGTATCATCTACCGAGTTATCGATCAAAATGTTTGGAGAAGATCCGTGCCCACCAGTGGGACTTTATGAGTTGTAGTGATCTACCGAGTTAGGTCATGTCTCAATTGAACAGAAATGAAAATTCACGATACAAATACTTCAGGAATCCAAAAAAAAACCTACAATCCTTTCTAATAAACACACTCAGCACTTAATGATAAGCGATTAACATTGCCTGTCAATGCTTTCAGTAAGTCTCACGAGTCACCAACTCTAAAACGCTGTAGTGCATCAGGCATGTTCGCGGAGGCACGAGTTGATAGCTTCGCAGCCATCATTCGCAAGAGATGTGCCTCCCTTTTCTCTCGCGTCCGTGGCAGCACCAACACTATCATGAGTGTGTTTACAGATCGGTGGGAGTCCGCCATGTTACAAAGATGGATGCGGCTCCACCGAAATATGTAAATAAAGTTTAGTTTTAGTAATAGTATATTTATTTTTACTAGCATTAGTTTTTAAGTATTTTGTAACTAACAATCAATATGGAGTTGGTCTGAAATAAATGATTATTATTATTAAAACACTTCTCAAAACTATTGTTAAGTCAATCTATACCTTAAAATGTATTCTAACTTAATTCTATGAGCCTAGTGGACAGTTATGACCAAGTTGATGTGTCCATTAGTGCTTTAATGTTAGTAATTCTAAAATTATAAATGCTATGTCACGTAGAAACACGAGGTTACGTCTTTATTGCAGTTGCAAGTACAAATAACAGCGAAATTTGCATAAAATCTTTTGAACTTTAGACGACTATTTTATATTGTTTCCTGTTCTTTTATTTTATTGTCGTACTAATGTTTTATTTGTGTTAGTTTCCGGCCGGGAATAGAACCTTACATCTCTAGTACGACCTAGCAATTTGCTGAACGGTTACAGCCGTGTTTTATTAATTTAATGAGTAAACCATAATAATTAATGTAGAAACTTGTCGAAATGCTATAAAGTGGTGGCATAATGACTAAAGTTGTCTTTCCAAAAAAAAAAAAATTAAATCCATCTCCAGCATTAGGTATACTTGTGAAGAAGAACTATGATGTAACAATTGGAGAATTGAATAGAAAATAATGCTAAAGAAATGATTATGGATGACATGATCATATCTGTAGCATAACATTTTTCAATAGGTACTTTAACTGATTCAATAGTTCCTGCTATTAGCGCTTCAACCAAACTAACAAACTTTTCAGTTTTAAAATATGAGTACTAATCTATACTAATATTCTATTCTTGCTGTGTGTGTTTTATATGGGTGTACAACCTGAAATAAATAATTATTATTATTATAAATCTGAAGAGTTTCTTTGTTTGTTTGTTGAACACTAGGACCTCAGGAATTCCGATTTGAAAAAATATTTTGGTGTTTAATAGCTCATTTGTCAACGAAGGTTATATGCTTTTAACATCACACTATAGCCAATATGAGCTGAGTAGTGGCCCGATAAAGAACGACGGGAGCGAAGTCCTTCCCTTCTTCTAGTACAAAATATATAACATACAATCAGTCAAATCTAGTATCTCTTAATAAATCAGTTTATCTGCATATTCGTGGAGGGTCCTGTCTAAGTATGCTATTTAGTTCTTACTACGAATATTTACAACAATATTCCTAATAAATTGTTCAATGTAATTTCAACAGAACACCGTATGTCTGTTAATTATTTATTTAGTAGTCTATATGAATGAGGCTATCGAGTTTGACCTTAACGATAAATGTTCAGATACCGTCGTCGAGTTGAGTTGGGAGTGTGAAATAATTTGTTTTATTCCACTAAACATCGTGTATTTACGGTTATCCGTGTAGTGACGGATTACGAATACATAATATCACTACCCCAACTCAACCTGTGGCTTTCGTAAAGGCGACTAATGGAATAATATTATTTTTTTCTCATAGTGCTCTTGTCTGCTTAAGTTGACTCGCCTTAAGGACCCACGGGTTGAAACGGGGTAGTGCCATTACGTGTTCTTAATCCATCATTAAACGGATCATTAAATTTATTAGCCCAACGATGTCCACTGTTGAACATAGGTCTCACCTAATTTCCACCACAACAAGCGATTTTGTACCACCCGCATCCAACCGCCACTATTTATTATTTATTTTATAAATATTACCCTTGTTTTGATCTCTCGATAAGACCACAGTATACTATTTTATTTTGGCCCTGTGGTCCTTACAGACAGGGTAGAGTAATTGTATCGATATAGCTGTCTATATCCCAATGGCTTATCTAATTACCTACCAATCAAGAAAACAGATAACATTATTCATCGTACGGAACCATCTGCACGCCAGATAAGCTCACATTTGGCCGGTTTGTGTTTTCATTATATCATCAAATCATTCTCTCTCACTGAGAAATTACAGACTTATTACATACATAAATAATTAGGAACCACCATGTTTTAAGTTTTCAACTTAATATATGGGAAACAGTTTTTCGCTCGGCTAACAGATGACGATGCTAAAATCCTTTCGGACCCTTGACACCACCGTCTTGCACCACCGGTGGTGTCAAGGGTATTTTTTAATACCCATTAATTACCCTAAAATTCTATAAGCTGGCGTTAATTAAAAAACAGTAGATTGATAAACTTAAAGCAGCACTTTATAAATAAATAAATTTTTTTTCGAAATAATTTGAACGATATTTCGAGATATTTCAGTGTATAAAATAACTTATTTAAACAGACCTACAGAAAGTGGTACCCTAGACCGGCGAGAAAGCATGAAAGACAGATAAGTGTTGAAGAAGCCAAAGATGTATGTTAGAATCGTAGCAAGTGGAAGGAAATAGACTCTGCCAACCCCTCTGTTGGAAAAGAGGTGTCATATATATGTATGAACAGAAAGTAGGTACTTGTTAAAGTTGTTATATTCCATTATAATCCGTGTAGTGACGAATTAAGAATACATAATGTCACTACCCCATCTCAACCCGTGGGTGTCGTAAAAGGCGACTATGAGAGTTACCTTAAGTAGACAAGAGCACTGCGAGAAAAGGAAAATTCGAAACAAACCCTATACCAACCCGTCTGGCCAGCGTGGTATAGTAGGCTAAATACCCTCCATAAAATAACTGGAGGAGACCCGTGACCAGCAGTGGGATGTTTATGGGTTAAAATGATGATGATGGTGATGATTCCATTATATCGTTTTAGCGATCTAAACTGAAAACCATATGACTTTATTGTGTGAGGTAAATAAAACCCCGAACCACGCTATACTGCGATAAGGGAACAAATAAAAATATACAGGACCAATCTCAGATGAAAACCAAATTAGTATAGTCGACAATAAAATTGCTTAGTAAATATTGTTTGCATATCACAAAACAATTATGTCTATTTTTGATTGCAAGTAACATCAGTACAGTAACAGTTGTCATCAATATGACTCTTACTGAGTTTTCATTTTGATTTAATTTTTATCAAAAGTGGTACAGCAATATGGTCGACTATACTTATCAAGTAAATTAAAAGAAAGATCACCAACATTAACTTGGTATCTTGTAACCTATTTAAAGAACATTATCAATTGCAACAATTTTATAGTAATAACTAATATTACAGGCACAAGATGGCTACTGTTCCTGTCAATGCATCTATTGACCTCGTACAGACGCTCTCTGTACAGTAAATTTAGATTTCAAGTGGCGAACCACTTTCTAGATAATGACGTCACTTGTTGGTAATGCGAAATGCACTTGTTTGTAGAAGTCCTTTGAATAAATACGGGAAGGAATTCGTATGGTAAATATG
This sequence comes from Laspeyria flexula, assembly GCA_905147015.1. NCBI lineage: Eukaryota > Metazoa > Arthropoda > Insecta > Lepidoptera > Erebidae > Laspeyria > Laspeyria flexula. The sequence goes on from LR989974.1 coordinate 4,223,472, forward strand.
TAATGGAGCTTTTTTCTTCTTTTTATTGGTGAAACCGATGAATACTACAAAGTGAAACCTGCTTATCTATCTCTAAATAAGGGTAGCCAGAGGTACAACATATCCACATTTCGTCAGCTATGTATGATCTTATGTAATAAGGGGAGAACCTATTCTAATAAACTGGGCACATTAAAAAAAATGGCGGATATTGAAAAACGCAACATCGTTTTGACTCGACCCGACAATCGAACCCGATACCTCTTGCAGCAGTCAATCATAGATACAGTCAACCTCAATTAATAACCTGAACAGTAAAAATATGTCCTATCATATCAAGTTTTAGCGACCCATCCCATAAAACTAAGTGTTGGTGCACAGAGGGGTTTAGTGGGTATATTGGCTTTCTGCCATCTTTAGGCTAGCGAGCCCCATAAATCCGTCCCGTTTCCCCAAACGAGACGGCATGCGTAAACTAAAAAAACATTTTACCTCTAAAAAAAGGTAGGTATATATCAAGTTAACTTAATTTACATACACATACAAATACCCATACATAGGTAAGTAAGTTTAAGTACAGTCAAGATCGTAAACGGTCTGTTGTACTAGGATCTCAGTTCCATTTTATTGAGATGTTTTATGAGCGCCTGACACGACTGCAGGGTCATGAACTTTGAGACAAATAAAGGGTGGACTAGGAAGCTATTTTGATTTACTTTATGTTACATAATAATTAAATAAAATATTTACACATAACTTAAAAATATACACAGCTAACCTATTAAAAAAAAAGAACTAGATACTCTATTTACAGGAAATTTCTATAAATAATAGATAAGATAAGAAATATCTGATTAAGATCAGATTCCTGAGGAAATTTCACCAAGACCGAGGGGTATGCGTCAGGCATTTCCCCAAGTCAAAAAAAAAAAAAGGTAGTGATACCTCAGAAATACGCTTACAAATTTCACGGTAAAATTTGTGAGCGTTTGGCCCCCAAGGTCCAAGAGTTTCAACCCCAAAAGGCACAAAAATGTAAGTCTCACCAAGACTTTCATATTTACGCCACTTGAGGCACTCTGCAGAATTGGCAGCAGAAACCGCTTTAATACCAGTCCGAAATAATAATAATTAGTTAATTTATAAAGGTTAATTTTATGTATTAGAAGCACTCTTACGCTGTTAATTTTGGACCCAACTGAGACTAGGTGAAGTGACGAACTTCGCAGGGTGGCTGGCGTCAGTTGTTTTTAACGGCACATTGACCTTATATGCATTTTGAATATAAGCTCTCTGTTAGTCGATTGTCCCAAAAACAAGACAAGTCCTGCAATAAACTAGTACAAGCTGATGATGATGCCCTGTTTCTTACTCCCTCTGGCGAACTGTTTTAAGTTAAACAAGTTCCTCATTCCAAAAATAGTCTGATTATTGACAATACTAAAATATCTTGAGATGAAAACCCACACACTAACATTTAAATAAAACATATGATAATAAATTAGTGTCAATGCACCACTTATCATGACATGTGATAATGAAATTGTAAAACAACTTAACTTTAGGGTATAATATTTTATCAGAATATTCCAATTCAGAAGTAAAATGTAATATTATATGTAGGAGGGTTTTTTATTGCTTCAATTTAATAGAAGTGCGGACACAAATATGAAATAATAATTTTATTTAGAGCTAAATTAATTGTACCACGCAATAATCATATAAGGAGTTTATTACTCATTTAGTTATTCAAATCCTAAAAGATAATAATTATTAAATAATAATTTAAACTTGAAACCGCATTTCATACACTTGCGAATAATAATGGTGCCCGCTTCAGCGTATAAATTGGACCTCAAAAATAAGGCATCACATTTACGATGTCGCCCAAAAACCTAACTGTAGATTATATTTTTATTTTTGCGATAAAAAAATATAGACATGACTGTCACCCAGCAAAGTGGTGCCATAACCAACGCTTTTTATTTTTATTGAAATTTTTGACATTTGTGGCTTCCAATTTGCAAGAAAGAATGCGTTTCAATAAAACCTTTTGGCACTATGCGTGGGCTTTACCCAAAAATGAGACAACTATATTTTGGGGCCCGTTATTACTTTCATATTGTGAATATATGTTTTTCATATGGAAACAAGTAATTTGCATTTGTTTTTACCAATAACTTCTGTATAAATTCGTTATAAAAATGAAAACAGGTACAAATATTTATTAAGTTATCGTATCAAAATAAGCTTTTTAACTTAATTTCAGTGAAACTTACTGGGAACTACAAAATCACGTGACATTACATTATCCAAAGTTAGTAGTTATTTACCCCTTCTATGACTATATTTACTCTATCGTTTTACAAGTTATAAGCTGTAGCGTTTTACAAATTAATTATTTTTTGTTATTTGGTTGTTACTACACATGGTACAATACCGTTACTAGGTGTTATACTCGAATTGTGTGTAAATGTAAATAATGTAATTTACCATATTTAAGTATGAAAGGTAAATAACACAAGTATAGTCAGTAACAATTGTATTTTCTGCTTATACCAATTGAAGACGGCGCGGCGGTACTTATGGTTACAGTATATTTCTTTCTTTTTTTATTTAACAATACAGAATAATAATAGGATAATAAGAGGCCCTATACCTACCCGTCTGGCCAGCGTGGTATAGTAGGCTAAATTCCCTCCACAATCTTTGGAGGAGACTCGTGCCCAGCAGTGGGACGTTTATCGGTTGAAATGATGATGAAGAGGCGCTCGTAGTATTTTGGTACTGAGATATTCGATACGATCATCGAGGTTAAGCAACACTCAGCAAGGTCAGTCCATGATGGGTGACCGTTTGTGGCAATTTCATTCTCGAGCGTCTCCGTGCTTCGAAAGGCACGTAAAGCCATTGGTCCCGATTACCGCTTAATGTGGTAGTCGTTAAGTCAAGTTGGAAGCCTTCTGGGCGACTTGATAAATTCCAACATCAGGGTCTGCCGCAAGCCCACACGATAAGATAAGAAGAATTTAAAGCCAGCCATATTTTAGCCATAAAGGTTTGTACTTAGTGCTATGGAAATAAAATTTATAAAAAGGTAAAGTTTGTCAGATTGTGAGTTTGTGAAGTTGTAGGGGGTAATCTCAAGAACTACTGGTTCAATTTAAAAAAATCTTTTGGTGTTGGATAGCACATTTATCGAGAAAGGTTTTAGGTTATATAACATCACGCTACGGCTAACAGTAGAGCAGTTGCCAAATAAAAACCGACGGTAGCGAAGCCCCGCGCGAATTCTAGAATTTTATAAATAAAAAGCTTATCGCTCCCGCTACCTCTCACAACTTACTACACAACCATCGACACAGTGCATTGTTTTTTCAGTAAACAGAGTCACAGGTGCCACGTTTCCGAACGAATGCGCTTTGATATAGTATTGTATTACACTACAAATTGTAATACGGTTTTAGAATATTTCTCTTGAGTAAACATACATTTATCATGTTGGTTTGTTTGATTTACTATGGAACTAGATTTGAACTGGACAGGTTTAAAATTGTGACTGCAGACTATTTTCATTTTAGGGTTAAGGTCTCCAATAAAATTCTTAATAAAATTATAAATGTGAAAGTAACTGTTTGTGTGTTTGTTTGTTACTCTTTCAAGCCTTAACCACTAAACCAATTTTCATGAAATTTCGCATAGAGATAGGTTTTTTTACAGACATACCACGCGGAGCAAACTACGGATGGAGTAAATAAATAAATACCTATGTACAAAAAACTCCTAAGGCCTTATATATAATATTATTTTCTCAGCTTCGAATCGAAAATCGTTATAATGTGATTGACTAACAAAAATCCATCCACAGAAATCTACATTCTAACGTTCGTATGTATCATATTAAAGTAAGATTTAAATTTAGACTAGCATTGTCGAAGCTCCAAAATCAAGCAGCAGTAACTCAGTTTTTTAATTTCCAATAATCAGCACGGGAGCCCATAAAAACGTTAATAAGGAAAAGAAAGAAAAAGATGAGGTCATGCAACGTCGCGTGCGTGCGCGCAACCCTGCGCCTGCGCAGACTGCGCACTGCACAGTAGCTGGGGAACACAATCGCTGCGCTTGCTCATTAAAATCTTAACCCAGACGTATGTTTGGACAGATATGGAAATGAGTAATGTTCTTTCGTATGCTAGGTGGGATCTCTTGCGTTTAATTTAATGATTTTTTTAAAGGTATACATTTATCAGGTAATACAATTATAAACATACATTATGAATACATTAATCCAATTTTAGTTACATAAAATACTACATTTGTAAATTAGTTTTAATGAAGTGCTATAAAAGCGATTTTATTCAAATATTTAAAAAAAACCTGCAATAAATCATACAATTAATAACTAACTTACATACACGTAACAATAAGCGTCCATTTTTTTTTCTTGTTTTTTTTTCATTATGTAGTGCGCAAACGCGACACGCCGCTTGAACGCTCACAATTGCGAGTAAATCGCATCGACTTATTGTCGTGCGTCGATTAACCTCGTAATGGTTCCTGCAGGACCTTGGGAACGGTGTCGGGGCCTTAAAATAAGGTAAAATAACCAGTTCATAAAGTACCTATACTCATCATGATCATCATATCAGGGGCCCGAGTCTGCTAACACAATGGTAAACCGATGGTCTCATTCGACAGCTGTGATTGGCTAATAAAGCCAATCGCGCCATATTGCCGGCCTGTGATTGGTCGATATTAGTCCATTGGTCTGCTATCGACGTCTGTAGAATCGACCTCCAGGTGTTGGACGTCTACTGTTGGAAATAGGCACTTTCTATAGATTTACTACGGCCGTAAGAAACCTATTTATTACAGCATTATAAATTCTACCCAAAAGAAAGCACGTACCTAAAACTTTAACCAAATACTTGCCATCTTTGATATTGAAATTACTAGTAGTGATTTTCTGAATTGTAAATTGTAGTGAAACTCTAAATGCATCAATAACGCTGGAGATTCAATACTAGTATGAAATAGAAACGAAAATATAATCAAAATAAATCCTTAATTTAACTACAATACTATTTCTCCATGAATTATATTCAATCAGAACACTACAACCAACATTGATCATTACAATGTGTTAAAAGTATAATCAATAATATCTAAGTCTAATGTTCCGAAAGGACACATTTCTTTAGTCATAAACAGTGACATAAGTCCATTTAGCTTAAAGCCTTTAATATCATTAAATACAATGATTATTTTGTTACAGCGAGGACAATGTTTAATAATAATTTTATTGCTGAATGAAACGACAATCCTTAACCCATACTTCACACAAGTCAACTTGCTTACATAATTAATTAGTTAACCATTTTTGAACAGGATAACGCTGTGGTATTATAACCTGATGTAATATTCATTCAGTGACTCGGTAATGACAATGGCTCTGATTCTAATGTTAAAAGTTAAACTGAATTTAATATTGTTGCCCCTTTTTCTAATAGCAATGATGGTATAGGAATAGAAGATTTTAGATTTATTGAATTATTTACAACTTTTGTGATTGAACCTTTTAAAAAAGTGAAGGTAGCAAATAAATTAATTAAAATTAAGTTGACTGACTGGAATAGAATTTCAACCATTCATAAGACTCGAATCTTACAAATATTGTGGCATCGAAAAGTTATTATGAATTACAAAGTACTCATTCATAAGTTAGAAATGTAACAGGAAATCCGTTTCATAGAATGAACACCATCGACCTACTGCAATAATCAAAATGATTCTTATCAGAAATCGCAGAAATTATGTCCTATTTTGAATGATGACCCTCTATGATGACGGTGCAAGAATACACCACGCCACTTCTTTTCATCGCCATGTAGTAAGAGGTGATTAGGGAAACAAATACATAAAAATAAATTAAGTTAGAGAGAAACTGAAATGAAACTGAACTATTTTTGTGTAGAAACGTTAAAAACAAATAAATATTTAAGAAACACGAATAAAAGAATTGGTATTAAAATTTGCTAACAATGAGATTACTGTTAGCAAAGGATATTTTTAGACCAAAGTGGGAGGTCACCACGATGGTTCTGATGAGTTATAAGTGATTAACCCAATTGTGTGGCATTCAAATATAATAATGAATATCATACTGAGAATAGATAGATTAAAATAGTTTATGACACACGCCATGAATGAATGAGTTGAGAGCTTAAATTATTTCCATTTATATTTTTGAAGGAGATACAATTTTTTCATCATTTTCTTAAAACCATGTAGAAAACAACGTATCTACATCTACAGAAAATCATTTCTTCATTCTTCTACTATTAAAATCTAAAAACACTTCTGACACGCAAGTTGATCTTCCTAACATTATTGTCTTTTAATTTTTCTATCGGCACAAATTAGGTCAACATCTCTTAAGTTAATGCAATGTTAAAAAATTCTAGAAGTTTAAAATCCTTTTTCAATTAGCCTCAGAGCAAGTACAAACCAATCTGCTTCTACAAATAAACCCTAGTCCACTAAGCTGAAACTATTAAGCGTATTCCCAGGATTATTCGAGACTATTTATATCAGGGCGTGGTCAGGACACGGCGACAGTCAAACGGGATGTAAGGGACAATTTACGACCGGAACTGCTTTATGGAGATTGACCGATCAAGGAACCATTTTTGGTCAATTTAGGGACACAATATTTTTTTCGGATAACAAAAAATTGGGACAGACAATGATGCTTTTAGCAAGTTTGGGAACATAATTTCGGTATGTGGCAGCTGTTTTTTTCTTTACAGTGTTTTGTTGGTCAGTGTTACGACTTCCGTTATACTAAAAGGTGATAAATATACGAGCATAGCTGTTCCACTCCCGTCGTTTTTTGTTTGGCCACTGCTCAGCTCCTATTAGCCGTAGCGTGTTGTGATATACTCTATAGCCTTTCTTGATAAACGGGCTATCCAACACTAAATATGTATGTTATGCTTTCATTGGAAATGTTTTTATAAACTTAAAACCTAGTTTATACTTAAGGTCTCGTTTCTATCGCAAACTTGCAAACTTGTAAATTACAAAAAGTCAATTCTCTTAAAACTCTGGCTTCGTTACTTCGAACGTCACTATAAATCTCTTTTACATAAAAAACAACAATTCAATTAACTTAAACAATGTACCTACTTTAGTTACCTTCAAACAAATCATTCAATGTGAAAAGCTAATGTTGACTTTGACAGTTTTTACATTTCTTTACACAATCGGTTCTTTGACTTGAAAGGACTATAGGATATTGAAACAGCTCTCAAGTATAATATATTGGAAAGCTAATAAACCAGATTATTTGCTGCATCCATTAAAAATCACGTCATTGAAATATACGTTTTTGTCTTAGTTTTGTTGCTAATGATTTCATTATTATTGTTCATCGTTAAGTAGTTAAACCTCTACAATTTTGTCTTCCAGTTAACCTACAATTGGCACGAACAGTAAATTTCTTGTAATGTCTTCTTAGTATAAGTACAATATTACTTAGTCAGAAAGATAAACCTCACGTTGACAGCGATCATAAAATTTAAGATCATCTTAAACATTCTCTATCTTCATCGCCAGATAAAACAAGAAACAAACATTTAACGTACATACATATCAGATCGATTTCAAACATCAATGTCTATGTTTACATTGAAAAACAGCTATCGAGTCGACCAAACATTGTATTGACGATTAAATTAAGTATCATATATCCGATAAAATTTATAAGTGTTGATATAATTGATAGACTTATTGCATCTAATTGGCAAGAGATTTCGTGTTACAAGTTGAAACAATAGTGAACCACACACGACGACCAATCATGAGCCGATAACGCCTTTGTCTCTACGTCAATAATAATGGTTTTTTCTCTGATGATTTGTGAAGCCAGGACGCGTCACAATGAGTACAGAGTGGGATGCGGGCGGCTGAATGGCGCTTTATTGTGGCTTGAGCTTTTGTGGTGACTGGTGACACATGTGCACAAGCGTTCCTCAAGTAAGTGGATGCTAACGGAATCTAGTTGTTCACAGGAGAGGTATTCAAGCTTAAATATCAGATGCATAACGTAAGCTGCTTAGGAAAGTTATATAACACCATTGAAAGTTGTTCCCAATACAAATAGATACGATACATTCAAACAGTGAATGGCACAAGATAAATGTGACAACAAAAAGAACAGCAGGTAATAATGGTGGCAACGATGCCAATGATGCAAAACGAGTAACTAATACGACAAGGAGACGTCTAACCGAAGCTAAAAAGGTTGAAACAGAATTAATAGGCAAAGTAGCGTGCCTATATATCAGTTCAAAGAGTTCCAGTTAATGAATCAAACGACAGACGACTCGCAACACCTCTTTTGTGGTTGGACAAAATTGACTTTGACGAAGCGAACGAAGCCAAAATAACCGATCGTGTCCAACCCATTGTGCGTGCTATAATTAGAATGCTTGGAAATAAACACGTGGTGGCAATTATCGCAGCAACGGGTTAAATGAGGCACCGAGAAACGGCCGTTAATGGGTACACCCATCCGGCGACGAAATCCTTCGCCACGGACCGTGGATAAAGGATTACTGGACTTCCGAGAAAGCGGACGTCTTTATACAACCAATTTCATACCCGATTTTACATTCACCATAACGAGTTACACAACCTATATAAATAAGATGTAGGAAATAACGAGTTTATTGCATGTCTAAACTTAAATATTGAGGGAGTCTCACCGAAGATTTAAGTATCGTCTTCAATGTACACCAATATCCACTCAAGCTCGAAAATGATTTAATTTTATTAATATGCAACAAGGGAATATAAAATACGGAAAATAAGGTAGAAGCTTGGTGCAGTCACATTTATCAGTTAAATTCGAAGTAAATTAACATTTTAAAAGTTTAATTTCTTGTGGTGGTGTGCGAGGGTAGAGGCGAGGCGTGCCTCGAGGCTGAGCGCTAAGGCATTAATCATCTCAGTCGGGCGGCTCGGCCTGCTGCCATACATCACGCACCCTTTGAGCACAGCGAGTAACTCATTTGTTGAAACGCACCGTCCTGCTTTTATTAACGTCCGTCCTAACATTGTAAACGTCTCAATTCTTTTGACAACTTCCTGTTCATCACTCGGTTACGATTCAGGTGTCGATCGGACCTTTTTCGGCGTTTACGATCTCATTTTTATATCATCCAGTTACGGAAGATTAATGCTGTCATCAAATCTGGCCGCTTGGTGTCCGATGTTTTGCAATAAATTATCATTAAGTAACACCTTGTCTCACCTGGACAGGGTTTTATAGCCGGTCGGCTGTAAACCACAGTTAATACGCGGCTCTAATCTAATCTAAAAGTTCTCTACCTGCTCCCGATATAAATTCCTTAATAGGATATAAAAAAGTTGGAGAAGTCTGAATAAAAGTAATTTGGCTAATGGAAGTCAATTCGCATAAAGGTGCATATGAAACGTCATGAATATTTTATAGCTAATAAAGTATGAAGTTTTAATTGAAACGGAATACAACAAAGTCGATGTTATGAAGTACAGTTAAGGTAAAAAAAAAGCAAAAACTTGCAATTATGTAATAAAAAGGTTTTGCAGTGTGTAAACCGTTTAATGAACCACTCTATTTTATAGTCTTGCCCAATAAATGTGTTCGACGTTTAGGAGCAGGTAACGTGAAGCGATCATAATATTAAAGGACACTTGCTCGGCAAGAGAATCATAATAAAATTACATATGTAGATGGATTCGTTGATAGGAAAGCGCCTCGCATCAGAGGCTAGGTAATGATAAGTGGGGTATAAAACGTTGATAAACCATAGTGTGTTGTGCGCATGCGCATCGATGTTAACTGAACTATTCGTTAAACTAATTGTCGGATCAGACAACAGTCATAACTGACGAAGTTAAATATATCGTATTCTACAATGGCTTTAGTAATGTTAAAAAATATTAAATGCTTTATTTTGTATTCAGCATAATTTATATTATGGTCTAGATTGTTAATTTTTATGACTTAAATTGGATCCGGTCTTAGTTGCTTTATTGAAACAAACCAAGCAATTAAAATAATAAAAAATACTTACTGAGCATGATGATGGTAATGCGTAGCGTGATGCATAGCTGTAGCAGGAGCACCGGGTGGGGTCGAAGCATGGAACGCAGCAAATGCCGACGGGAACTGTAGTGGAAGGAAACCTCCGCTGCCTGCACTCCCTGGGCCTCCCACCGACTCCCGATCAGGCATTATTTACAGTCCTAGCACTGCGTCATAGTCCTTCACCTTATCAGTCAACACTTCATCACTTTCACTAAGTTCAATCACAATATTGTCTTTTTAAACGTTTGGTGAATCTTCTGTCAGGTCAGCTCTAGCCTTATCACGTCCATTCTCATCACCGACGTCATCGTTTTCTCATAACACATCATTTTCTGCATGGTTGATATATAAACTGTTCAGATTTGTTAATAACGCGTCAAATTCTTCTATTTTTTACATCTGAAACAAGAGATAATTAATGTTAATTATGTTTCCTCCTTAAAATTCAGTAGCTGCATTGGAATTGTTAAATTAGAATTGTTGTGTAGTGTTAAACAAAAAGTGTAAATGAGATCGCGTTAAGATTGCGTGTTCGGGTGTAGTTACTTCAATTGCCTCTATTATGTCTTCATTTTACGACTGAGTGAGACGAATTGCCCGACCAGCATTAAGTTGTTGGTTACTAATGTGTATTTGGACTATTTTAGAACAATATTCAGTTGTTGTCGGCATTAGTTTGACAAACATTTATAAATTACCATATAAATTATTCTTGGCAAATTAATTCGTGTCCGTCTAGTCACGGATTAAGAATACGTAATAACACTACCTTATTTCAACCCCTGGGTGTCGTAAAAGTTGTCTTAAGTAAATAAGAGCACTTCGAGAAAAGTAAAATTCGAAACCTATACGAACCCGTCTGGGGAGCGTAGTATAGTAGTTCTCCACAATGTTTAGACGTGACTCATGCCCAACAGTAGGACTTTATGGGTTGTAATGATGATGATGATGATGATAATGAAGTTTATTCTTAATCTTAATCACGAATTAATTTATACAATACATACATATAGATCACGCCAACTTCTTCAACATTCATCAGTCTTTTCATGCATTCTCACCGTTTTAGGGTACTTGTGATCTGTCCCTTCTTTAGAACGTCACATATTTGGTCATGGTACGTTCTTCTAGGTCTTCCCCTTCCAACGTTTCCTTTCACATTCGCGTCATATATTTATTCAATTAATATAGCGTCTTTAATAAATAATTAATAAGTCTTAAAAGACGAAGTCTCTATTCTAAAATGTATGTATGCGTAGGATAGTTCAATAGCTAATCGTTTTACTAAGTAAACGGCAAGTCGTAAACAAGAATGTTACTAAGTTTCCCAGTAGCGTTTGTATAGGATGAGCGAAGTACCTGTGCATATCTATTGGCCATTACGACAAACTTGTCACATTATTGCCGGACAGTAGTACCTGGGCAATTCACAGCTCATAGTAACGATATTTACAATATGCTAATGTGATCTTTAACGTTGAGAGTTCTAAAATAAGGTATAAATAGTTAGATTATTTGTGCGAGACAACGAAATATAGTGTCTGTGATTATGTAATAGTGTGTGATTATAGTTTAGTTATGTAAATAATATTATACAGTGTTGACAAAGACTAATAAGTAACATTACTATAGTGATAAAGACACTCGTAGTTTGTAAGTGAATATTTTACGTCATGTTTTTATTGTTTTATATATTTCCTTTATAGAATGTAAGTAGTAGATTAAAGAAATGTATAGTTTATAGGTATAAAATAGGTAAAAATTGTTATGTGGCTCTCTATAAGGTAAAGCTTCATTGTACTTAAGATTCCTTTGTCTAAAATGAAAACAAATCGTGATTGGTTAAAAATCCTTGTTTGTGATTGGCCGACCAATGAGAGAGCTTACATTTTTCATGCAAGTTTTGTATAAAAGTAGGGCGCTTCGCGCCGATCAATACAGTTGGCAACAGTAAGCAGTACTATTAACACTAAGAAGAAATAAAGCCTCAAGAAAGAAATTGTGTTTTTCTTCACCAAGCCAGCAACAGTAAATGTGCAGAACCGCACATTTAATGGTCCTTCGAGCCGGATCGTGAAGAATACTGAAGTACTGTGAAGAAAGAAGCTATTAGATTGCCAGTATGCCGACCACACGCTCCGAGGGGAAGAATCGCAAGCCGCCTACAGAATCAACGCAGACGTCGCCCGAGGTTACTCCCACTACCTCGGCGACCGGTACCAGCGCGGATACGAGCACAGCCTCCGGCACCACCGTCACGGAAACTACAGAACGAACCGAAACCTCCGCGACGACGGTGCCCTCATCCGCGACTGCCCTAAAACCCCCCCCCGTCATCGCCGCCGCTATCGCTGCCGCCGCGCCCTCCGTGACGCCCTCCGCCGCGACGACGCTGCCAGTCGACGTAACAACGAAGCAACCTATGAAGCCACCTGCCGCTGTCACCGACGCTCAGTCAGTAAAACGAGCGAAGAATGTCCTGACAAAGCCGAGCAAGCCACAGGACCCTCACGCCCCTAGCAAGAAAGCGGGTGGTGGGGGATCTACCCACAGCAAGACTAAGGCGTACAAAATAGCGAAAGCTAAGAAGGAATTACTACGTCTTCAAGTCGAACTAGCTGCAGCGAGTCTAGCTGCACTAGAAACAGAAGATACAGAAGATGAAGAAGATGATGTCTCAGTCTACTCCAGGACAGAAGTAAATGAACGAGTGGACAACTGGCTGGAAAATCAAGTGAACCGACCTGTGCTGGCGATCACCAAAGAACAGAACTGCCCAATAGAAGAACCGGTGGTCATCAACACAGAACAGAACCGAGCAAATACAGAAGAGCATCATCAACCTTCGCAACTCCCGCAGCAATCACCGGTGGGAGTTAAGTCTGACCTCACAGCACTAGCCGAAGCAATCACGTATGCTGTCAAAGCAGCTCAGCGACCGAAATTCATCGAGCTGCCCATCTTTAGTGGATCACATCAAGAGTGGCTGCCCTTCCACGCTGCATATTACGAGACAGAGAACATGTTCACTACAGTTGAAAATATGAATCGCCTGAGAAGAAACTTGAAAGGGAAGGCCAAGGAAGCAGTCGAAGGTCTACTGATTACCAACGCACACCCTACAGAAGTTATGAAGACGTTGAAATCAAGATTTAGAAGACCAGAAGCCATCGCAATGATAGAAATGGAGACACTCCGTGGACTACCGCGCCTTACAGAATCACCACGGGACATCTGCATATTTGCTACGAAAGTCTCCAACGTCGTGGCAACCTTGAAGACACTAAACTGCATCAACTACATGTACAACCCTGAAGTTTCGAAGACAGTTGTGGACAAGCTCACGCCGACTCTGCGTTACAGATATTATGACTTCGCAGAGATGCAACCGAAGGACGATCCAGATCTTATGAAGATAGAGAAGTTCCTCAAGAGAGAAGCAGAACTATGCGGGCCATATGCGTTACCTGAACAAGTAACAACGCATACACCAGCCACTACACAGAAAAAGACACAGAAGATCCACAATATGACCGAGAAAACCTACACGCCAAAGTGTCCTGTATGCGAAGAAGCAGGCCACACTACTATGGACTGTGAACAGTTCAAGACCCTTGACCAAAATGCAAGATGGGACATGGCCAAGTCCAAACACCTATGCTTCAGATGTCTTCGGTATAGGAACAAGACACACAAATGCCGAACCAAACCATGCGGCGTCAACAGCTGCAAGTACCATCATAACAAAATGCTTCATTACGAAAAGAAGATAGAAAAGGTTGAGGCAAAAGAAGAAAAAGAAGCAACAGAAGTAATCAACTCTACTTGGACGATCAAGAAGAAACAGTCATATCTTAAGATCTTGCCAGTACAAGTCAAGGGACCGAAAGGAGCTGTCAACACCTTCGCATTGATGGACGACGGGTCAACAGTAACATTAGTCGACAACAGTATAGTCGAAAGTATTGGAGCAACAGGACCCATAGATCCATTGAAAATAGAAACCATCAACGATATAAAGAAATCAGAATCAGCATCACGAAGAGTCAGCATCAAGTTAAAAGGACTCAATGATCATGAAGAGCAAATACAAGCACGTACAGTGAAGAACCTACAAGTATCATCTCAACGAGTTCCACAAGATTTAGTAGAAAGATGCAAGCACCTGTCAGACATTCGCGAATACCTCACGTATGCGGACGCGAAGCCACGAGTATTGATTGGTCAAGACAACTGGCATCTTCTGCTGACTTCCGAAGTAAGAAAAGGAGACAAGAACCAACCAGTGGCATCTCTCACGTCACTGGGATGGGTGCTCCATGGCAGTCAAACACGTACCTTCGGACGTAACATAGACTTCGTATCACACATCACAGAAGAGGCAGAAGATAACCTAGAGGAACTCGTGAAGCAATATTTTGAGATGGACGCGCTCTGCATAAACCCTAAAAGGCCGAAGTCCGACCCAGAAGAGCGAGCACTACGCATACTGGAGAAGACAACGACTAGAACAGAAGAAGGAAGATTCCAGACTGGTCTTCTATGGCGCAAGGAAGACGTTACGTTCCCTGACAATTATGAAAACTCACTGAAGCGGCTCTTCAACATTGAAAAAAAGATTGATCGTGATCCCACATTGAAACAGAAGTACACAGAACAGATGGAAGCCCTCATCATGAAAGGATACGCTGAACTCGCTCCGAAACAGAAGACACCAGGCAAAACCTGGTATCTACCACACTTCGCGGTAATTAACCCGATGAAGCCCGAAAAGCTACGAGTAGTCCACGACGCTGCAGCCAAAACAAAAGGAGTAGCTCTTAACGACATGCTACTCAAAGGACCCGATCTTCTGCAGTCATTACCAGGCGTCGTCATGCGGTTCCGGCAGCACATGGTCGCGGTCACAGCGGACATAAAAGAAATGTTCATGCAAGTCAAGATACGTACTGAAGACAGAGACGCGCTTAGATACCTATGGCGTGGGAGTCGACGAGACAACCAATCTCCAGAAGAATACAGAATGACATCACTGATCTTTGGCGCATCAAGTTCGCCTTCAACAGCGATATACATCAAGAACTTGAACGCCCAACAGCATGAAGACACTTGCCCCGAAGCCACAGCAGCCATCATACAGATGCGTTCCTCGCAAGAAGATTCATTTGCACAAGAAATAAAAGAACTGAAGAACAAGAAGCCGATCAACAAAGAGAGTCGTCTCTATCAGCTGAGCGTCGAATATGTGAAAGGAGCCATACGACTCAGAAGTAGAATCAAAGCAGTTCAAGAGGTGACAGAAGACTTCAAGAGTCCCCTGCTGCTCGACGGAGATCATCCCACAGTCAAGCTCTGGATAGAAGCGGTACATCGTCAGCTACATCACGCCGGTGTAGAAGCTACAGTCAACGAGTGCCGACAACAATATTGGGTACTGCGAGTGCGTCCTATCACGCGCACTATACTTAGAAGATGTCTGTTCTGCAGGATGAAGACACAAGTACCACCATACCCGAGAACCGGAGACTTGCCAGCATGTCGCTTAGCTCACCACAAACGACCCTTCACATTCACAGGAGTCGATTATTTTGGCCCTCTCTCCGTGACCGTCGGACGTACCCGGCAAAAGAGATATGTCGCCATTTTCACATGTCTCACGACAAGAGCCATTCATCTAGAAGTCGCCGGCTCACTCAGCACTGACTCCGCCGTGATGGCGCTCAGAAGAATGATCGCACGACGAGGTTGTCCGACAGAAATTTGGTCGGACAACGGCACTAACTTGAAAGCTGCAGACAAAGAACTTCGACAGGCCATCGACGAGACAACAGCAGAAGAAGCAGCGAAAAGGACCATCTCTTGGCGTTACATACCACCCGGGGCACCGTTCATGGGCGGAGCCTGGGAGCGAATGGTTCGCTCTGTCAAAACAGCGCTCACAGCGACGCTACACGAACGACACCCAACAGAAGAAGTACTCTACACTCTACTAGCTGAAGTAGAGTACACAGTCAACAGTCGCCCACTGACACATGTTTCAGTCAGCACAGAAGACCCTGAGGCCCTGACTCCCAATCACTTCTTGTTGGGAGGACCAGGGCGGGTGCCGCAGCCAGGCACATTCACCGACCAAGACACCATCTCCAGAACCAGCTGGCGAGCAGCGCAGAGACTGGCTGACATTTTCTGGAAGCGCTGGGTGAGAGAATACCTTCCCGAGCTCCAAAACCGGCGGGAGCCGCATGGTCGAGGGCCAGCAGCACGAGTCAACGACCTTGTACAAATCGTTGATGCCAACTTACCTCGCAACATGTGGATACGAGGACGAGTCATCGCTACATACCCAGGACCCGACAACGTCGTACGAACAGTGGACGTATTGACCAAGGGAGGAGTGCTGCGACGGCCGGTAAGAAAGCTGGTGATCCTGCCCGTGTCTACAGAAGTCGAGCCCGCACCGGTACCAGATGCAACACGGTTGCACGGCGGGAGAGATGTGCGAGACAACGAAATATAGTGTCTGTGATTATGTAATAGTGTGTGATTATAGTTTAGTTATGTAAATAATATTATACAGTGTTGACAAAGACTAATAAGTAACATTACTATAGTGATAAAGACACTCGTAGTTTGTAAGTGAATATTTTACGTCATGTTTTTATTGTTTTATATATTTCCTTTATAGAATGTAAGTAGTAGATTAAAGAAATGTATAGTTTATAGGTATAAAATAGGTAAAAATTGTTATGTGGCTCTCTATAAGGTAAAGCTTCATTGTACTTAAGATTCCTTTGTCTAAAATGAAAACAAATCGTGATTGGTTAAAAATCCTTGTTTGTGATTGGCCGACCAATGAGAGAGCTTACATTTTTCATGCAAGTTTTGTATAAAAGTAGGGCGCTTCGCGCCGATCAATACAGTTGGCAACAGTAAGCAGTACTATTAACACTAAGAAGAAATAAAGCCTCAAGAAAGAAATTGTGTTTTTCTTCACCAAGCCAGCAACAGTAAATGTGCAGAACCGCACATTATTTATTATCCATTATGAGTCAATAATATATTGTACAAAATAGTTACACCGCGACATTCGTCTGGGTTATAATAATATGTCATCAGAAAGAAGCCTATTCCAATCTCCAGATCTTAAACCATCTTTATGTCAAATTTCATAAACTCGGATAAGCATAACAAAGAAACAGTTGGGTTTTATTTTCGCGTTATTTGTTTATACATATATTTTTATTATAGAATCTATACTAATATTATAAAGCTGAAGATTTCGTTTGTTTGATTGAAGGCTAGACCACAGAAACTACTGGTTCGATTTGAAAAATTAAATTTTAGTGTTGGATAGCCAATTTATTGAGGAAGGTTATAGGCTATAGAACATCACGCTACAGACTAATAGGAGCTGAGCAGTGGCTAAATAAAAAACGATGGGACTGAACTTAATTCACCGTATAGTATAGATACGATGAATTAAGTATTTTTCTCAGAGAAAGAAAAGGATGTTTTAGATGCCATCTTAAAGTTCTATTTAACAATAAACAATCACACAGACACAGAGTTTCCTATTGTAATGGAAGCTAGTGTAAAATCGTTAAGTTGTTTATGCTCCAAATGTCATATTATCCGAAGAAACAAGTTCTGTTGCCAAAGGCATAGCAAACCCCTTCATTGACCACTTACGTTAAACCGTGATCTATAATGGCTTGGACTTGTTGTTGTCATATCTCGAGGCATACAGATAATTTTGCTAGTTTTCTGTATATTCTATGTAAAAATAAAAATGAATCTCAAAGAAACTACCATTTTGTTACTACGAACATACTATATTTCTTTTTGTACTTTGTACTTTTTTACAAATATTTAATGAACAATTTAATACTTTAGGCCTGATAGTCTATCTATACTAATATTATAAAGCTGTAGAGTTTGTTTGAAAGAAAGAAAGATAGAAAAGTTTTATTTTTTACACGAGACAAGTACAGAAGAAAAAAATAATAATAATAAACATTTAGCAGTACATCATTATGTCTCTGTGCTAAAAAAAGGGTTTCCAGCTCAGCTTATGTCAGACTACTATAAAGCAGTCTAACGCTGGTATTCTGCTGGAGCCTGGTAAGTGACAAAGTGTGTGTTTGGTTGGTTGAACGCTAGGATCTCAGGAACTACCTTACGGTTCCGATTTGAAAAAATATTTTAGTGTTGGATAACATATTTATCGAGAAAGGTTATATTTTATTTTGTCAATTTCAAAAAGTCGACAACAGAATCAAAATCTATCAGTCCAATTCGAGATAGCTATTAGACCCTCTGGTAATAATCTTCATGTTCTCTTAAATGATTAAAATCGAATCACATGAACACCTGCTTCTTAAAGGTCTTACTTTCATTAATATAACTAAACTATATATATATGAGCGCATGGCTATAATTTATAAATTAACCTGTTAAAAATAATGTAATATTAAACCCTTAGTAGGGTTATAGCACATCCCTTTTTAATATAACAATTATTACGTAATGAAGTCGTCATTAAAGTACCTTAATTAAAAATATCAAGAGCCGGGAAATGAGTTTAATTGCGACTGAATGTCGACAAGTTGTGCGACAAAAAATCGCGCGACAAATTGAGAGAGTCATACGGGTCGGGTCGTCATTATCACTTACGTGGAAATTGGGTATGGTGTCATTATTAGCGTGGATGATGAATTTATATAATTTATAAATTTGTGAAAAAAAATTTAATATGCTTAAAAATTAAGTTTGGAAATGTAAATTGGTTTATTAATGATGTTATCAAAGATCTAGAAATAAAATTATTAAAATATGTTTAAGTATAATATCATTAAATTAATTTACTATGATGACATTATCAAAGATCGTTGAAGATTTATATCGTTCTAAACATTTCCTGCTTGGCTAATTGATAAACAGAAGATAGCTGTTTCTTGTGTTCAATTTAAAATCAACCATATTTTTTTCACTACTACCACTGAATAAGTAATAGTAACTACTTTATGAAAAGTCCTTATTTTGACTCGTCGTCGGAACTTTTTCAAATCTTAGAACGATATATTTTTACCCACTGACAAGAGCGCATCTCTTAAATGAAGAGAGAGAAGTTATTTATTGTTAGAAAATATTTTATTGATTAGAAAATTAAAAACAGATTAATATAAGATTTTTTCTACAACCATCTATTTGTTTTTATGTTTTTTAACTTTATATAAACTGACATTTCAGCCAAATTTTTCCGATAGCTCAAAATCAGAGAGCTGAAGATTCCACTAATATCACTACCAGATCTGATAAAATCATTTCGCTAGTATCAAGAAGGGTATAACTAAGTTGAATTAATTTTAGAGAAGATAATACTTCTCTGCAAGGGCCTCTTAATATTGCATTTTTGTTAGTCATATAGTATCCAATCCTATACTCTGCTGCAGAAAAAATCTTCCCAGATATCTCACACGGCTTTCGGTAAACGAGTCTTAGTCGTTAGTGACGTCAACAAGAGTATTTAAATCTTTTTTTTTTTATCCTTGTAATAGAATCGCTTCAGATAATAATTTGGACCTCATCACTAGGTTACCGTCAGAAAAATTCCTTGCGTAATTAATGAAGATGTGATTGTTTGGGACGTGACTCGAGCATTGTCCTCAATAAGGCCAACTACACACAAGTAATGAATCGATCGTAAAACCCGATATCGATATATCGATACTCATTTTCATTCAATGAGATTTACGATGTTTATGCATGCAAAATTGGCGGGCGTTTCCAGTGTCGACTTTTATCGGCCATTCAAAAATCGAATCGTGAATTTTGAATGCGTCGGATTAATGGCTTCCTTTTTTATTTTTTCATAAGCGTCAAGTGATTTCTGTGGTTTTGTATCAATCAAAACTTTCTCGATATATTTTAAAAATGGCAAGTGAAAGCTATTGTTTCTACGCCTACACGATTATACTGTTAATCCTTGTAGAAACTTTCTAACAAATATAATGCAATATCCTTGCATAAAATTGTTCGATATGTTATGATAAATTATACTTTCTATCGATATCTAAAACCAATATTATTCCAAGCAAAATGATGAATGGCAATTGATATCATCCGCAAAATATTTCTTATCAAACGAAATGAGGACATCGATAATTTATCGACACTTTATTTGACATCCCTATCCCTAAAATGAGTGCGGCAATGCGCGGACGCATGCCGCGTCTCTTAATACGGCCCTTAATTACGATTTAATTGTTTTTAGTGGTGGAATTGTTCCGAGGCCTTCTGGGAAATGAGCCCGGAGCGGATCGATAGTGTTTTTAGTCGCATTGTAATCATTCTAGACCTTAATCAAGGGGTTATTTTTAGAATTAACGTTTCTGGTTAATCTTTTAAGTACGTGATTTCTTTGATTACTAAGCTATGGAAAAGAGGGCTATAATTGTATGCTACGAGAATCGAGAATTTACACTATTTAGAATCGAGAATCGAGAAATAAATATTCTGTTTAGGATTTAAATAGTAGTAGTCATTAACGCTTAAAGTATAATAATATTATAAACTTTTCTTAGAAATAACATAACATAACATAGCATCACGCCTTTTTCCCCGAAGGGGTAGGCAGAGGTGTTTACACCCACATTTCGCCAGCTATGTTTGGTCCCATGAAATAGGGGGCGAGGCTATTGTCATCAACCGGGAACATTAGTTTACCAAACTCCGGGAAAATTTTAATACTGGAATTTCATGATAGAAAAACCCAATACCATTTTCACCCGACCCGGGAATCGAACCCGGGACCTCTTGCACAGCAGTCGTATACACTTCCCGCTGCGCCACTGAGGCAGTTTCCAAGAAATCTTTACCCTATTATAGTCTTAACAAATATACATAGGTATATCAATGTTAACTCCTGACAATAATTGCAAACATTCATTAGGTTGCTTAATATGTACCAACTAAATACATAATATATTAATCATGTTATATAATTGCACAAGCATATTATCTGAAATTTTCTTTATCATAAGTATATTTAATGAAGTCATAATCATAAACAAAATTACTTCTCATTTCAAATAATCATAATTTAGTTTAAGATTCATGCAATAACTTTTATTTTTAAACGACTTCAAAAAAGGAGGAGGTTATATGTTCGACTGTATGTATTTTTTTTATCGATGTCGATTAAGTTCGCCGAGATATTATAAACCATCGCTAGTCAGCGTGATCAGTAAAAAATAATTATAGAATATTATATATTAATCTCAATGATATTTTTAATAAAAGTTTTTTAAGAAAATTACAGCGATAATAATTCTACAATAAACAGCTTAATTATTATTTTTTAATTTTGCGAAGCAGCTTCGGTAATTCGGTATGTTACTGTGTAGTGACGCTATCTATAAGAACAGATGTAGTTTTATTATTATGTTAAAAAAATAGAAAATAATGAAAATGCATTAAGAGCGTTTATACCAACAGAGTGGAAACATTGCAATTTAATGTCTTATATTATAAATCGGAGCTATATTTTAAATATAGAACTTTTCTTTTCCGTTCTTGTGTAAAAGGGACAAAAAAATCATAGCGTTAACAGTTCTATTTATATGCAAATGACACATTGGAAACTTGCAGTTCGTTATTTTCATACAAAAAGTGTAAGCATTACGGATACTGATTTGATTTGACTGGCCTGTGGTCTAGTGGTTAGTGACCCTGACTGCTAAGCCGGAGGTCGTGGGTTCGATCCCCACCCAGGACAAATCTTTGTGTGATGAGCATAAAGGTTTGTTCTGTGTCTGGGTGTAATTTATCTATAATATGTATGTATTTACAAAAAACGAAACAACTGATATACTACTAAATGTATTTTAGTAGTATATCAGTTGTTTAGTACCCATAACACAAGCAAATATATTGCTTACTTTGGGACTAGATGGTGCTGTGTGAATGTGGTAGAATATTATATTATATTATTATTATTATATACTTACTCTTTAATACACTTTTACGTAATTCTAAAAAGTTTACCCATCATATATTTAAAATATATCTCCGATTAAATAATCATCATCATCATCTCAGCCTATTGCAGTCCACTGCTGGACATAATAAAAATTTAAAACCACGAAATTTGACAATAAAATGCGATGTCACCACTCTGTTTGTATAAACGCTCTTAATTCAACTGCATCATAATATTAGCTAGTATGGCACCTTGCTATATGTATGCATGAAACACGTGCCACCTTACCGGGATACAAAATATCTACTGCCCACAATAGTGTATCATAAATCTTTTTACAGACTACAATAGAGTTCTAGTACTTAATATTGCGTACTTCGATGACATCATTGTATACAGAAGGGGTATTCTCATACGATTCTATACATTACTTTTTATACGCCTCGAACGCGAGTGTTGGCGATTTTTAGTCGAAATACCGATTTGTAGCATCTGATATGTGAAAGAAAGAATGAGACATTTATTTTTTACGAGACATTATAAATACAAAATTTTGACAATAACAAAATCTATTTAGCCCATTTATCGAGGAAGGCTATCACGCTATTGCCAATAGGAATAAATTATAAAGCTAAAGAGTTAGATTGTTTGTTTTGTTGGTCAGATATGAAAAATTATTTTTGTATTGGATAGCCCATTTATCCAGAAAACAAATAAACGATGGGAGCAAAGCTCCTCGCGACGACTTGTGTGGATTATCGCCTAAACACTAATACAGGTGATAGAAAAAAGTAAATGAACAATAAATTTAATTTAAATGATGAAGAAACAAATTTCACCAAACCAATAGAAAGCGACATAACCTTGAAGTGCGCAATAGAAGACCTTCAAACCTTATAAAGACCTTGAATTTCACTAAACACAACCTATTAATTAATATTCAATCTAAGGCACACTCAATTATGTTCGACGCTCAATCCAAACTTTGTCATAAGATGCTATTAAGCCGCCGTATCACGAACTCATTGGTACGACATTGGCTATAAGTCTTCACACAATAGCCGAGTCTTCATTAGCTATGGCCTCTGGATTGAGGCGTGTTTTGAACGTGAATTATCTTATTAGAAGACGTTCAAGCTATTTGCACAGTTGCCATTTGTTGCTAATAAATATGTTTAAGTATGAGACATTGAGAAGATTTGTGGAATGGCATATGGATGAGTATGCTACAAAAATAATATTAATAATATTCTACCACATTCACACAGCGCCATCTAGTCCCAAAGTAAGCAATTATATTTGCTTGTGTTATGGGTACTAAGCAACTGAAATACATACATATTATAGATAAATTACACCCAGACACAGAACAAACAATCATGCTCATTACACAAAGATTTGTCCTGGATGAGATCGAAACAACCGATCTCCAGCTTAGCAGTCAGGGTCACTAACCACTAGACCAACATGCCAGTCGATGATGATGATGACTTAACTTTGACTTCATTTCATAGTTCGGTGACGCATTAAAAGCACAAGCGCTGCAGCGGCTTTTAGTTCTAACTTCAGTTTTCAACAAATTGTTTACATGAACGTTCTTGTCTATTGCTGGATTATATGTCAATGTATGTAAGGCTTTTTAGCTATAAAAGATGGAGTAGGTATTTATTGATACAATAAACATACGACGGACTACTGAGTGGTAGTAAATTATACGATATTATGATACGTTTATGCGGCCGCGAATTTTATTTAGATGATAAAATTGTTCGGTGGGAAAAAACCAACATCACTGTTATTTAATTTATTTGTTGTGTAACGATGATAAAGGTCAAGTTTGTTATCATTAATTTATTATATTGGTTGGTGAACTAGGTAATATTTGGCTGATAATTTTATATATATACTAGCTGTGGCCGGGACTTCGTTCGTGTGGACAACTTATCCCGCATTCATGGAGATTTAATTTTTTTTTACGGAATCCTGATATTTTTTAAAAACCAAAGTAGCCTTAGTTACTCCTTGTGATATTAGCTAACGGCGAGTGAAAGTCCCGTCGAAATCGGTCCAACCGTTTCAAAGATTAACTGGAACAAACAGACAGACAGAAAGACAGACAAAATTTTTAAAAAAAGTTATTTTGGTATATGTACCGTATATACATTCAAATGCATGTAGTAAAAAGCGGTTATTTTATTATTACAAACAGACACACCAATTTTATTTATTTGTATAGATAACTATTAGCTGCGAGTGGCTTCGCTCCCGTTGTTCTTTATTTGCCCACTGCACAGCTCCTATTGGCAGTAGCATGATGTTATATAGCCTTCCTGGATAAAATATGTGCTATCCAACACACATCCATCCCACACAAATCAGACTATTAGTTCTTGATATTTGTAATATCACTAGTTAGGCGGGACCTAAAAAGGTCGCTGTGTCGTATGTCGGACTGGATATGGAAGGCGGAGGACCTAGTTTTACTGCGTATAAGAGACACATTATGTCTAGCAGTGGACTGCAATAGACTGATATGAAGAGAGGATTATTAATGTCATTAATGAAGTGCTTTTTTTATTTGACTGGCCTGTTGGTCTAGTGGTTAGTGACCCTGACTGCTAACCGGAGGTCGTGGGTTCGATCCCCACCCAGGACAAATCTTTGTGTGATGAGCATAAAGGTTTGTTCTGTGTCTGGGTGTAATTTATCTATAATATGTATGTATTTACAAAAAAAAAAATGTTTATCAGTTGTTTAGTACCCATAACACAAGCAAATATAATTGCTTACTTTGGGACTAGATGGCGCTGTGCAAATGTGGTAGAATATTATTATTATTATTATTATTATTATGATGCTTCGGAATTAGAAGGTAAAAGGGTCGAATATCATCATCGAACATCAGCAAGTCTGTTAGTCTAAAATTATTATTGTTTACAATCTACTACTCGGTTCCTTATTTTGTTACCGCTATTAATAATTGTCTAAACAGCCGAAGTAATAGATTTGACATAGAATATATAATTATTGTTTTTGCCCCAATTAATAAGTTCTTTGGCACCAACTTGGTTTTAAGTGATAATATAAAATTAGTTGTTTCTTAAAAATATTTCAATAACATTGTTTGCTCATATACGTTGTTAACTTTAATGCATGTCGTGGCAACTTGTAATTGAAACAGCACTATTGCTTGAGCCACTTAGAACATTGTGTGATTCTTTCCAAAGTGTATGTTTTGTAAGTTGTCCTATTAATAAATAAATACAGAATTTGTAAAATAGTCTTTTCAAGATTTTACTAGCAACAACGTTTTTGCGAACGCAAGCTGGCAAATATAGATTCGGTAAGCCTATGGCACCACCTTTTGTATTACGAACGCTTATACGCCCTGCTTACCCCTTTACTGACCTGATAGAAAACATATTCTACAAATACTTGACTATGCGGTTAATCCTTTCATCATAGAGTTAGCATTCGCGCGACACTGCGTAGGGACACCCATCAATTACAATGAGTTTCAACACCGGCCGCTCTTATATGGGTCTTTGGACGTGCGCGTCCGGAGTTAATAGGGTTGTGTTGTACTAAAAAATATAGTTTATAGCTTAGGTGATAGATATATCCGGCTTTTGACCGGAAAAAATCAAGTACACTATTCCAAAACGCATCTTTTGTGGCCAACTGTATTAATCAAATGTGAAGGTTTTTTTCTAGTATATAGCTATAATTTTCTTTTGGAACCCAATTTCCTCTTTAGCTATTAGTGTTGGTTCCTGTAGAATTTTTCCAGGCTCATTAAAAAATATATTTATTTTGCCAAAATGTAAAATTTTAGTGCTGATTCTAAAAATATACAAAACGGAACCCTTTTCAATGTTAATTATATTTTATATTTATCTTATTATGTTACGGCAATTTGAAGCTATATAAAGTATATAATTACTAGCTTCCTCCCACGGCTCCACCTATATGTAGTAGCCAATGTGCTATTCCAGTCTTCAATCTATCTGCGTGCCAAATTTCATACAGATCCTTTCAGCCGTTTTAGCATGATTGAGGCACAAACATACATCTATTCTTCCTAACTTTTGCATTTATAATATTAAAATTAGTAGGATGAGTAGCTTGCAGTGGACCACAATCTTGACTTAGACTCATAGTTAGGCACGTATGTTCATAATTTATACTATTCATAAATACTGTTGTATTGTTAAGTGTAATATTTAAATAAAACTATTTAAATACAAAGATTACTGCTTAATTTAAGGATGTGAGTGTAATCCACCCACTGCGACATATGTGGTTATAACAGAAACGCCTCATAAGATAGTCTCTATAATCTATATTAATATTATAAAGCTGAAGAGATTATTTGTATGGTTGTTTGAACGCGATAATCTTAGGAAGTACTAGTCGGATTTGAAAAATGCTTTTAGTGTTGGATAGTCCATTTATCAAGGCAGGCAATAGGCTATATTACAACACGCCACGACTAGTAGGAGCTGAGCAGTGGCGAACCAAATAATCAGCACAATGACATCCACTGTTGGACATAGGCCTCACCTAATTTCCGCCACAGCGACCGATTTTGTACCGCCTACAACCAACAGACAAAAATAGACAACAAAATTAAAATTTCCTTTTGCGTTTCAACTCTATTTTCTCTTAAAATCAATTTAGTTTTGGTTAATTGGTCAGTTTAGACTAACAGTTAGGATAAAATTATTCTTTGACATCATATTTAATCTACTATGACAGACAGACAGATAAAAAATAAGTAGTTAGTAAAAACAACTGTCTTTTTTACACGGATTTAAATGAGTCATAATAACGTACTGTTAACTCGAATAATTCTTGAGGCGTTGAAATTATAATTTGAATTTGAATCGGCAGTGAATCCGGAAGTATTATGATATGAATACATATCAGTGTGATTTTTGTATTATTAAAATGGCAATACCACAGCTTAAGCGTATGTAGTGACAGGAACTTTAGATAATTATTGCCAGTGGTAAAAAAGCTTATTTAAAAACTATTTAGGTCTAGTGGTCTGTGTCACCAATAACTGGAACGTAACTCCGATATTAAATTGTAAAAATGTTTCAAACTTAGGTATGTATTGAAATAGAAACGAAATAGATCAATTGAATGTTTTTAACTGTCACCGTGGCGCAGTGGTTAAGGTGGTCGCCTCGCCACTACATCCCTGTGCTGGGTGACGTGGGTTCGATTCCCACACGAGAGAAATATTTGTGTGATTCATAGATATTTGTTCTAGTCTGGGTGTACTTTGTGTCCGTTAGTTTCATGTTTGTAAAGCTCCCCGCGACACAGGGCTTGTTCCCTAGTGCGGGCGTTGTTTTATAAAAAAAAAATAAAAATAAAAAAATTCACGCCGATCGATTATTGCCGAATACCTATTCTTCTTCTTCTTCTTATCGTATGGGCTTGAGGCAGACCCTAGTGTTGGAACTTATCAAGTCGCCTAGAAGGCTTCCAACTTGACTTAACGACTACCACATTAAGTGATAACCGGGACCAACGGCTTTACGTGCCTTCCGAAGCACGGAGACGCTCGAGAATGAAATTTCCACAAACGGTCACCCATCATGGACTGACCTTGCCGAGTGTTGCTTAACCTCGATGATCGTAACGAATATCTCAGTACCACAGTGCTACGAGCGCCTCAATCCTAAAGCAAATCAATACCTATTTAGTACTTATTTATTTATCGCTGCGAGTAGACCGTGCGGCACAAGGCGATAGGCGGCCATTGATACAATTCAATCAATGGTATCCAGCATTCAAATTTTAATTCATTTTTGATAAAAAATATAAAATGTAAAAAAAATATAAAAACTATTGTAATCGATTCAGCTTCTGATTTTGAATAAACTACTTTCATGTTTCTCATTAAGTAGGAATAAGGCTATATATAAATAATTGTAACGTAATGAAATAAAGGCTATTTAAAATTATTCCGGTTCACTTTTAGGAACTCTAAACCGTTGTCCGTGCTACTCCGCGCATAATATGCACACGCGCAAGTCGCATTTAAATCAGTCCTACATCGACCATCTCGTCTGTTATTTCCAACGCGTACTCCTCCACTATGTTAGTCTATGTTCATTCACAGTATTTTATTTATGTTTTCTAATTTTTATTACTCTTCGGCGTCGACTACTTAATGACTTGACGCCTTTCAATACAAACATACCATTTGCGGTCACAAAATAGTTCAATCACAAAATACCAAGGTTATAAAGTCCAAATTAAAGCTTTGTTAGATTTAAATTAAGTTTGTGCTGTCTGGTTAGCGTATTCACACCACGGCGGAGGAAGTAAAGAATAAAACTACAAGCCGAATATAAACCAAGACAATAAAGTTTGTAGGTGAAACTTATTTATTTACATTATAAATTTATTTTTACACATTGATTGGTAGTCATTTTCTCGATTTATTGATGATACAGACACTTTATTACCTTTTTAATGGCCCGTTTTTTGGGAACTATAAATTTGTTTTTTTCTTACTCTAAATAGGGAACGAATTTTAATCCGTTTAAGCAAACCTTAGACCGACATGTGTAACAGGATTTGATGGTTTTATAATGTCTTTGATAGTAGTTTAATAGATGATGATGAGAATAGCGACGGCGTCGTCTTGATACTTTTATGGCGATGTTTGCTTTGATTTCGCGGTGTCAAACATTTCGGGAAACGTGTTTTATTTTAGTATAAGTTGGTAGTTAAAGTCATTTACCTCTTAAACGCCTAAAACTATTCTATTTCATTATTTCTGTGTGATAT
Organism: Laspeyria flexula; assembly: GCA_905147015.1. Classification (NCBI taxonomy): domain Eukaryota; kingdom Metazoa; phylum Arthropoda; class Insecta; order Lepidoptera; family Erebidae; genus Laspeyria; species Laspeyria flexula. The sequence goes on from LR989974.1 coordinate 4,252,376, forward strand.
AAAATCATTAAGTACGAGTGATGAAATGGATGCGAGCGGCACAAAATCGCTCGCTGTGTCGGAAATTAGGTGAGGCCTATGTTCAACAGTGGATGTCATTTTGCTGATATGATGATGATGTTGATGATCAGTGATGATTATAATGTTATGGAATATGTTTGTACAAACACTTTAAACTCAGAAACTACATGTGCGATTTCAATGTTCTTTTGCTGAGCGAAAGCGCCAATACCACTAACTGCTTTTTGTATTTTAATAGTGAAGTGGATGTTTAATAGAGCGTGAAGCCATGTTGGTAAATTACAAAATATGTAATTACTTATTAATCATGGTCTCCGAAGACTACAGATATATATATAGATCACTCCTCTTTCGCAACAGAGGGGTAGGCAGAGTCTATTTTCTTCCACCTGCTACGATTCTAACATACATCTTTCGCTTCTTTAACATATATCAGTCTTTTTTTCTCTCGCCGATTTTGGGTACTCCTGAGCTGTCATTTCTTTAGAACGTCGTCGCCTATTCGGTTATGGTTTCCCTTCACATTCACCTTATATATTTGTTTTGTCACCCTTCCTTCATTAATTAAAAATAGATACCAAAAATTTTAACTATATCTAACTTGGCCGAAGGTTTCCATGACTCATAATATCTATTTACAAATCAATCGCGCGCTCATTTCAATATATAGTTACATCAAAAAAGTCCTTCAAAGTGAAGACAAAATAACACGAAATAAGAAAAGTGGTTTATTTGTGGACCAAATAAATAACAAATATAAATGTTTTATCGCCGCTATATAGACGAGAATCAATAAAAATCACGCACTCGGACTTGGCCGGCATCCATCGTGATTAATATTGAAAGAATCAGATTATTTCTGGAACTTAAATTTAGATAGATACGTCTTCATTATGACTTGAACATATACGTTTATTTCATTCGTCGTTTATTTCTAAATTTATTTTTATTTTAAAAAGAATATGAGTTGCAGAATGTCATTGAGGGACAGCTATGTTTAACAGAAGATACACAATCTTATAATAATGATTAAGATTTTTTGGCCTTCCTTTATACTACTAATTATTATTTATTTATTCGCATATATTTTTTGAAAGTGACGTAGATCAAATAATTATAAACTAAATACATGCATGAAGAATGACCTATTACTTGAGCTCATCATGCCTTAATAGAAAATAATGAATCACAAACTACCCAAGGATTATTTATTACCATTATTTTAGGAATTTATTTTACTATTTTACAAGCTGCCAAAATAGTTTATAATTTTACAATATTTAATAAAATTTAAAAAAAAAAAAATAGAATTCCACCAAATAAATTTAATTTAAATACTAAAATATTATCTTTTTATATTATTAAATTATTGTTAATAATTACGGACCTACAACGATCATATAAATAAGGTTCCTGATATTTCTGAAGTTCCTCAAGAAGGTACTGATAGACAATTTAATAAGCTTTCGTTAAGTAGAAGGATTTTTTTCCTAAAATGCACTGTTCCTGTGTTATAAGCAAAAACCTAAAAAATGGTACCTTTAAACCCCACTCTGGGTCATCTCCGATCGTCAGGACTTTTTGTATGTTCACTTCCTAAGCACACTTAACAAGTTTTACAAGAAATGACTTAGGTTGCTTTTCCCGCACTCTACAACTTATTTATTTATTGATTGAACTATAAGGTAATATTCGTACAATAGACAATGTTCTTAGAGATAATAGTTATAATAGTATTTATTAAAAGCGATACTAAATAAGTCAAAAATAGCACTCAAACAGCAACAGTACCAATATTGACAAGCTTGACAAATACGATATTTCAAAATATTTTCGTTACAATATACGACAAGACGTTTCATGACGTGACTGTAATTTTAATTACAAATAACAAAGCGTGTTAATATGGACAGCGTGACGTATTGACGACAGAGGTGACCGAACGGGGGCAAATAGTACACACAACGAGCTACTTGTTGACTTTAAATCATTTCAACTTAAAGGTAGATTTATATGAAGATACCTAACTGTCCAGAAGTTGACGATCTCACACCGAACTCGGTGCCTCTAGTGAAGTAGGTATTTAAAGAAGGTAGAACGTTTTTTTCGACCTTCGGCTCAACCGATAGTAATTTATCAGTATTAGGTAGATTAACTTTTAAACTGATCACGAAAAAACTTTGAGAGTTGACCCTTTTTTTTTTACTTGGGGAAATGCCTGACGCATACCCCTCGGTCTTGGGGAAAGCACCGAGGGGTTATGTGGGGCTCGCACCCACTAAAACCCCAAGGTGTTCCTCTCGTCGCGCTCTGCTGTGATCACGGGAGTGCAGGAACATTCGTCCGCGACTTGAGAGTTGACCCTCCGTTAACTATGGAACAACGGACGTGCCAAAGATTAAGAACAATATCAATCGAGCCTAAAAAACAAAAACTCGCTTCACAAGTAAAAAACAATAAAAATAAAAACATTTATGCGTTTCGGATATTTAACCTAGAACTTTTTACGTACCAGTATTCACACTACAGCTACCAGCGATTTAACCAAAAAATATATATATTTTACTAATGAACCTATACTAATATTATAAAGCTGAAGAATTTGTTTGTTTAGTTAAATGCTAAGATCTCGGGAACCATAGGTCCGACATGTGTGTTGGATAGCCCATTTATTGAGCAAGATTATAGGCTATAGAACATCCCGCTATGTCCAATAGAAGTTGAGAAGTGGTCAAATAAAGAAAGACGGGAGCGAAGCTCCACCCGACTTCTAGTCTTCTATAACAATATTGTCATCCAACATTTCCAAGCCCTGCTTGTATCTTCATCGTCATTATTTATTTTCATCAACCTGACATCCATTGCTAAACATAGGGCTAAAGAACTTCAAGAATAGTATTAGCACACAAACAATAAATTAATCTATTAAGTATCATTAAAACTCACAACTTTCTTCTTTCTTTCTTTTAATCACTAAGCACTTCATGTAATTCGGACACGAGACAATGAAAAAATTTATTTGCTTCTGCCTTCCTGTCTCGATATGTAACCAACTTTAGATTCAAAACATCGATTTCGGCACTCGATTCATAAATAAAGAAGTTGATTGTGGATGCAAACTGAGTGGACAATGAATGTATTGATATGTGTCTTGTATCGCCACTTAATTTGTGTTACGTGTTGCTATGGCGGTTCTTGTTAATGCATTTTTGGAGATGTCCTCCCATACCTACTAAAATAAATAAAAATTACTACAAAGTGAACTACTGGCCCAAAAAATGTAGACATTTAAGCTTCCAATAATCGAATATAGCTGAAAATTGGTACCCTGGAACACCATTATAGCTTATCCAATTCTAATTAAGCCTATTGTGCCATCTCTGCTGGAGATACTCCTAGGCCTCTACTAACATCATCATCATCATTACAACCCACAAACGACCCACTGTTGGGCACGGGTCCCCTCCAAACACTCTGGAGGGAATTTAGCCTACTATACAACGCTGGCCAGACGGGTTGGTATAGGGTTCTGTTTCTAATTTTCCTTTTCTCGCAGTGCTCTTGTCTTTTTAAGGTTTCTTCCTTAGTCAACTTGTACGACACCCACGGGTTGAAATGGGGTAGTGACATTATGTATTCTTACTCCGTCACTACACGGATTCTGCTAACACGCACTATAACATTCAGTCCTCGATCTTCCGCATCCAGTCCGACCCATTGACTATACCTAAAGTTAAGTGTTATTTAGAGAAATTCAGCCAAGTTTGCAATCCACTCCAAAACTTACAAAACATCTAAACATTCACCCGTAGAAAGTATTACATTTATAAATTACTAGAAACAGCGCGGAGCTTCGCTCCCGTCGTTCTTTATATGGTCACTGCTCAGCTTCTATTGGCTGTAGCGTGATGTTATATAGCCTATAACCTTCCTCAATAAATGGGGTATCTAACACTAAAAAAATTTTTAAAGTCAGTTCAATAGTTCCTGAGATACTAGTGTTCAACCAAACGAACAACTTTTCAGCTGTATAATATTAGTAGGTATAGATAATAGTAGCAGCTTTCAAATAAACACCAAGAACAAGTCCTATAAAGGCTAAGATAATATTTGATCTACATTACCCTATTGAACATCGACGCTCGTGGTGAAACCGCACAACACAAATTGCTCCGTCTGCACGTGCTCGCCCTGCGGTTTGTCTATTTTTTACTTTTAACTTCTAACTAAGCGTGAAAAGTTTAACCACAAACTGTTCCGTCGAACACACGTTACTTGTACAATGGGAAGATTGTGTGCTGTGTTTTAGATGAACCTATCTAAAGTTGACTATCGTGAAAGAGATTATAATGAATTAAGATATCAATTCGATACCTTAATTTATTATATCTATCCGTTGTTATAAAAAGGATGAAATAAATACTACCCACGGTACTAATAATTGTATTTTCTTTAAACCTAGGAGAGGTAATTATAATATATATTCTCAAAATTCATTAAAAAACAAAATTGATTCCAGAAAATGGACACGCCGCGCCGATGAATAAGAACCACACCCTAAATTAACACCATCTGATAATGTAGCTACAAGCTAGTGAGGATTCAATTGTGACGGTCAAAAAGAGAAAAAAATAAAACCAATAATTATTATTTTTTAATAAAATACCAGTAACTTAACTCATCTTTCATAATGACTACTTATTAATCACTACTTAGGGCATTCATCTTTCTCTGAGAAAAAGTCTGACAACCAAGTCTTTGTAAAACTAAAAAATTAATATAGAGGCCACCGATAAGGTAAACAGTAAACAGTAGTCGCTAACCGTATGAGGCAGTGGCCTTATGTCAAAGGTCCCAGGTTGCTATCTCGATCGAGTCACGCACGATTACCTACACCGTATTTACCAGTAGGAGAGATAATATTTGTTTAAGAATAATTCGTTATATCAATAATAAAACAATATCAAAACTAAGTCAGCTTCATTAAAAAGTAGATGAATTTTTTTTCTAGATAACAATAGTAAATATCAGAATAAGAAATTTACTTCTACCATGATCAAGATTGCTAGATAGCAAATAAAAGACAAGTCTAGAACTGCAAGTTCCTACTGACCATAATCACATTATCGATACAAAACCTTTGCATCACAATACTCGAGTCCGATATCACTAACCATCAAACATACGCCCTACAAGCTCTAATCATTCAAAAACATCTAAGTATTACGTAACTGATTATACAAATATACAAACTTCAAGAATAATCCAATAAAATATAACCCTAACTTTATTATACAAATGAAGTGACGTTAACACAGGTAAATATGTAAAATGTAAATCGTTGAAAAAGCACAATAAATTGAGTGTGTCGCTGGTTTTATCTGGTTTCTTAGAAATGGCCCTAGTGGCTGCCCTGGCGCATACCAAACTCCGGACCTACCTGATTAAGGCGACGATCGCTATTTGTAACGCGTAGAAAAATATATTTTTAAATTAATTCTTATACATACACATACACATTATTATACTATACATTATCATCATTTTTATTATATTAAACTAAACAATAGTGAATTTGAATATATCAAATGCCTTCAACTAATTGATTAGTCAGATTCTTAAAGCAAAAAAAATTAAACGCATTTTTTCTCAAATATTTTTATCTCTTGTAATGGCATGCATAACGGTATTTTGCCCAGGTTAGTGGACATTGCTTCGCCTTAAAACGAATGCGTCTTCACGAGAGTGTGCTTCGAATCATTTGTTATTGGATTATAATAACACTACAGTGAATCTACTACACTACTAGACGTAAGTATTGTCAGAATTCTTCGGTTTTGTAACCGCATCGATGTTTGTTACGAAATTTTTGAGTTTGAATAATATTGAATGAACATAAATTAGACATAGCCTCTCACGACATATGGATCAGAAGACAAAATTTTACATTATAGATGATTTGGTATTTGAGCTTCATGTCAATTTTATTTTGAGGCTTAGTTATTACATATTGAAACAATTTCCTTATCCCATAGTAAAATAGTACTAGTTACTTTCTTTATTTCATCATTTCAACCCATAAACGTCCCACTTGTTGCTGGGCTCGGAACGTTTTTCTTTATTCAACTTCTCTATTATATTAATTTCAATTATTCTTGTTTATACTAATGTCTTTTAACAGTTTATCTCTCAAATAGGAATGTTATCAAACATAAACTGCGTCCTGTCGTATTTATTCCCACAACTAAATCGCTTGTGGTATATCGACCGATTGTAAATACACCAAAAATTAACTTTACAACTATATTACTGGCCTGTTGGTCTAGTGGTTAGTGAACCTGACTGCTAAACTAGAGGTCGTGGGTTCGATCCCCACCCAGGACAAATCTTTGTGTGATGAGCATAAAGGTTTGTTCTGTGTATGGGTGTAATTTATCTATATTATGAATGGATTTACAAACAAACAAAAATTAAGTAGTATATCAGTTGTTTAGTACCCATAACACAAGCAAATATAATTGCTTAATTTGGGACTAGATGGCGCTGTGTAAATGTGGTAGAATATTATATCAATACAACTAATATCAAAGAACAAGAAACTCATTCTATTAATAAAAAACTAACAATGGAATACAAAGCAATTTTGCTCAAAGACAGCGTTAATTAATGTAATCAAGCTAATCTAAACAACAAGATGATCATCTTAACTATTTAGCAGTACTCGTTAAAGTTTTGTTTCATAATCAGATTTAATTGGTTCGTTTTTGTACTCTTGAGGAATGATACATTTAGGTACTGCTAAAAAATTGTATAGCATTTAATAAAATGAAAGTGCTTAGTTACTTTCAAGTCTTATGTGAGAAGAAAGTTCTATGAATAATTAATAATAATAATAAGTTTATTTTCCAATATCTTACAAGCTAGATTACATCAGTGGTTGAGGTACTCATTTTAAGTAACACATTACTTGTGGTAGGAGAGCCCGCTCTTCACATTATTACAAAAAAATAAAGAACTAGGCAGTTAAATAAAATCATAAAGGGAATTAAATTTATAAAAAAGGGCAAATAATAGTTAGAACACTGTTTAGTGTGTGTGTGTGTGTGTGTGTGTGTGTGTGTGTGTGTGTTAGAGCGTGTGTGCGTGTGTGTGTGTGTTAGAGCGTGTGTGCGTGTGTGTGTGCTTGTGTGTTTGTGTGTGGATTTTTTTTTTCTTTATAATATTAGTTTAGAGATATGACGTCCACTGTTCGATGTAGGCCTCCTAAAGAAATTTCAAAAATGACTTGATTGATTCCAAATTGAATGATGTTTGAAGGTTTAATAGCACGAATAATAATACAAAATAATACAAAATAAATTCCGGACAGTACAACTTTAGAAGCCACATTCATGTATCAGCAGATAAATGCATTTTTAATTACATGTTATCTTGACAGGGATCGGCCTGACATTATGGCTTTAAATGATAAGACACTTACTTTCAATTCCTTTTTAGAGCTTACTAATAAATTACATTGTTTATCTCAGGGTATATCATCGTAGATATCCATTATTAAAGATGGCTGATCAAGTTATTAATATTGCTTGCAATTAAAGAAAATTATAAACTTTATTTTATGTTTTAGAAATTACCTATTCGGCTTTGTGAGAATATGCGAACATTAATCCTTGGTTTGTTAAAATGCGTTTTGAATTTCTTAATCATCGCCACCATACCTAAATTTCCTTACATTTGACAGCGACATCAAAACCGACTAAGTCGAACGTTGAAATTCAGAGTAAGCCAGTCCAGGGCATATATTATTTTTGAATTTCGTCGTTATCATCATAATTTTATTGTTTCTGTAGGCATATCTATGTATAACAACTCTATTTAAAAGTTTTCTCTATTTTTTTTTTTTTATACCGCGACTGTGGCAAACAGACGTACGGTCCGCCTAATTATGCTTTTCAGATAACAAAGAGCGATTTGCAAAAGGCAAACAGTCATAAATTATTTTAAGGTTACATTTGCACCCATATTTAATACCTGTGGGAAAACAGAGTGTTCTACTAATATATTAAGAAAGAACGCTATTACTAAAAATAACAAAGAAAAATACATTTTATATATTAACATTAGATGCCAATTTCCAAAAGTCATTTCAAGCAGTTAAGTTCATCTTTGTTGGCAAAATATTGTTGACTACTTAGATATTGTTGCTATTTGAATCGGTGAAAGCTTGATGTATAAATAAAAGATAAAAGAGAACTCATACAAAAGTACATCATCATCATCATCATCCTCTCCTCTAACTAAAGAGCTGAGAGGGTTAAGGCCATAATCCACTCACGCTAATGTGGGTTGGTGAATCAGACATTCACTTAGAATTTCTTCTAGGGTCTGTGGGTTTCCTCACGATGTTTTCCTTCACCGTTAGCAGATAGTAAGTCACTTGACTAGCACATATAAATTCCACATTGGTACTGCCGGTCGGGATCGAACTCGGACCGCGTGATTTGCACGCCGGTCCCTTATCCATTCAGCCACCATCGCTTCTCCAAAAGTACAAGCAACTAATAAATAACGTAAGCTTTAGATAAAACTGTATACTTTATGAATCGTAATTCATTGAGTCGATCTTAATATAGCCAAGCCATATCACTAACATTTAGACAAGTTAGCTTCAACGTCTGCTAACATAAATAAACTCAGTGACTTGTTCGACTAACAGGTCCGTTAATTTATCTGTTATTTTGTTTGCTCGTATTTGCACAGAAATGTGAGCTCTAAGTTTTACATAAAATGCCAAACAAGTAAAGAACTTATTACATTACCCGATATTCATGGTCTCTTTAAGGCACCTCCTGTACATCGTATAGTGTAATATACTAATGGATCAATAACCCTGAATATCGTCTCGTGTAATAACCGCTTAGTGGTAAAATTCAAACCCATAACGAGACTTGAACCTGCGGCCCTGGTATTCTGTGTTTAGTACTCTTTAAACTGAGTTATGCGGGCGGACGTCCCTGAGATCAAAAATAAAGAAAGAAAAGGCTTATTATTTAATGCAAATCTTTAATTTTTTTTTCCATGTGGGAAGTAATTGTATGTACTCATGGAAGACAAAAAAATTAAGTTAATTATTAATTTAATATTGTTAATTGATTTCAATTTCTGTTTAGCACTGTATAAAATGTACCTACTAATATTACCGAAAGTTTAGCGAAAGTTACTAAATACTAAAAGTCCTGCAAACTTCAGGCAAAGGTAAGGAAATCTTTAAAAAATCCTTTAATTTTGTCTGTAATCGTCGTTAATAGTATAACAATATGACTGCTGAAATCGAGGTGAACGATTCCTATTTAGACCACTTTGTAACATCTATGAAATAACAAAAATAGCTGATCTTGACTAAGTGTATATGATTAATTATATATTTACACAGTCGCCTAAGATCCAGGGCCAGAGATTTGTCTTAAAAAATGTATTGGATAAGCATCCCAAGATAAGTAAAACAAAAGACTGTACGTATCGTTTACTCACAATACGTCAGTATTACACTTTAAGGCTTGCTACCAGAGCCCCATTAATTTAACCCGTACGTAACTTAAGCTACACACTCGAGCATTCAACCCTACACATGACTTTCTTAAGCTCCCACTTCGCTTTATTTTGTCATTGTTTTCACAAAAGGCAGCCCAATGAGCTTCTCTATAGCGATACGTATTTTTACCTACCATACATTGTATGAACGCTTCAAGCAATGTAAGTCACGCACGAAACGGTTTTATAGTCATGTTTACTAAATTAAACTCGGCTTTTAATACTTTTTGTCGAACTAAACAGGTCTCAGTGCGAGCACTTTCTTTATAGTTTATGAGTACAAACAAATGTGCAACAAATGGGTGAGAATTATGTTTTCTTTTGCCGTTCTAATATTATAATTTCTTGTGCTTTACACAAGATTCTATAGACTCGATTGTGAAAAAATAAAAGAAATATTAGACTGAACACAAGAACATTTACAAAATGCACAAACAATTCCTTATTTTTTTCTCATAGTTAGACATGGATCTCTCTTGTTTCAAATAAATTAATAGGCCTTAATATCTCGAAATAGGCTATAGAGGTATGTTAGATAAAGTTATTTTTAATTGATTACATTATATTTTATGATTTCAAAACAACAAACTCAAAAAAAAAAAAATGTGAGAAAATTAGCTTAGACTATCTAATTTATGAAATCTAAAATCTAAATCAGATACGTGTACATTGCACAATTACCTTTAAAAAAATTACGTTTTCACTTCTCTTATAAACGTCATATCAACATCAGCAACCCATTTAGTCCCACTGCTGGGCTCGTACATCATCATCATCATATCAGCCTAACGACGTCCACTGCTGAACATAGGCCTCACCTAATTTACGCCACTACGACCGGTACTTATTACATACGTCAATTAATACTATTTCTATCATTGGGATGATTAATTTTAACAGCACTTCATGCAAAATTACTTCATAACGTATTCATAATTTACAAGCTATAAAATAGCAATTTTATACATACATATATAACAAAGGACATTTATATCATTGAATTCTATAATCTCTTATTTAAGTGTGAATTATTAATATTGACAATAAATTCTATATGTAATTTTATAGCTTATTGGTATCGTGTTTCATAAAATAATGGTGGTTTCATAATAAAAATCGGGGTTATCTAAATCAGAATCATAATTTACTGGATAATAATACAAAAAAAAACAAATAATAGGGACATACGTATTTCATCATCATCATCATATCAGTCCAATGACGTCCACTGTTGAACATATCGTCACCTAATTTCCACCACAGCGAGCGAATTTGTGCCGCTAATAAAATATCGATTTTAAAAAGTAATAAACAGGTAGGCATTCAAGCGTACTTATTTATTACTTTTTAAAATCGATATTTTATTAAATCATGGCCCTCTTCGATGTACGAGTATTATAAAAAAATATATAATATATCAATGAGACATAAATACATTATCTTGTGGTTCGAGCTAGTCAATTTTGAAGTCAATAGTTTTAAAATTTAAATGTAATCGTTATAATTTTCAATCATTTGACAACGATTTTAAAATCGAATAATTGATGGGCATTTCCAGTAAGCTCTCAGGGTACTGAATTTACAGTTTATCATAGTTATCTGTCAAGATATGAATTTGAAGTGCCTTTATATCGTTAAAACTACTTAGCACTTAAATTATACGGACTAATTACTTTGGAATGGTCACAGAGCAGGTGCGTATTTACAAACTATGTGTCTGCTCAATATAACGATTATCAACGATAAGCAATCAATAAATTTACATAAATATAATTAACACTAAAATTTATATTGACTCCACGTTAGCTGTTTTTGTGAATATTCATTAGATCTGTCTTAAATATTCAACACCCTTGTTAAATAACTTTATTGTAAGACGTAATTTATGGCAGTCCCTACTTCCTTACGTAAGGGACGACCCGTAATGTATGTAATACTCATATTAAAAACATTTTTGTAACTTACACTTTTTCTTTGCTTTTTACAAAAACACGCCCGCACAAGGAAACAAGCCGGGTCGCGGCAGACTTAAGAGCGTATTTACAAACAGAGTTGCAAAGTCGTAATTTAGTAGAATCGAACCCACGTCTCTCAGCACGGTGATGTTAGAGGTAAGGCGCCATCTTAACCACTGCGCCACGCCGACAGTCAAGTCTCTTAATCTTTTAAAAAAGAAAGAGAGGGAGAGTTTCTGCCCGCGGCTGTGCCTGTATGTTATCTCGATTACAACTACCCCATGTCCAGGTTCTAATCTATCACTAGCTCAAATATAATCAAAACTTGTTCACCAGTTTAGTCGTAAAACCGTACCGAACAATTAAACTCGCTCTTGCATTCAATATTAGTTACGATTTACGAACGCAGATGTTTCATGTTTTTAATAAACAATAAAAACAACTTTAAGCGTTTAACATCATTAAACGTCTATATTTGGATTCAAATTATAATATGTGCATCAAAAATTTAACCCTTATGCATATTCCCAACATTTAAATCTTAAAAGCAATTATAAATACGACTGCGACTGGCCTGTTGGTCTAGTGGTTAGTGACCCTAACTGCTAAGCCGGAGGTCGTGGGTTCGATCCCCACCCAGGACAAATCTTTGTGTGATGAGCATAAAGGTTTGTTCTGTGTCTGGGTGTAATTTATCTATAATATGTATGTATTTACAAAAAAAATGTATTTAAGTAGTATATCAGTTGTTTAGTGCCCATAACACAAGCAAATATAATTGCTTACTATGGAACTAGATGGCGCTGTGTGAATGTGGTAGAATATCATATCATCATATCATATCATATCATAAATAATAACTTGGCTAACTTTAATACCGCGTGTATGGAGCAATAAGCTTAATAAAATGTGTAAGCATAATCATTTTACATAACATAACATAGCATCACGCCTTTTTCCCCGAAGGGGTAGGCAGAGGTGTTTTACACCCACATTATGCCAGCTGTGTATGTTTGGTCCCATGAAATGGGGGCTATATCATCATGTCATCAACCCGCAACATTTGTTTACCAAACTCCGGGAAAATCTCAATACTGGAATTTTATGATAGAATAGCCCAATACAATTTTCACTCGACCCGGGGATCGAACTCGGGACCTCTTGCACAGCACACAGTCGTATATACTTCCCGCTGCGCCACCGAGGCAGTGTCATTATTTTAGTATCTTTAAATAGGTGTCTAAAAATTCATCAATTAGATTAAATATTGTTATTATAATCTACAAACGTCCCACATCTGGACACGGGTCTCCTCCAAATATTTTGGAGGAAATTTAGCCTACTATACCATGCGGGCAAGATGGGATGGTATAGGGTTTTTTACAAAATTTATTTTTCTTATAGTACTCTTATCTGTTTTAATTGCCTTTTGCGAAAGAAGTTAATATGGGATGTGTCATTATGTATTATTAATCCGTCACTACACGAACTCCCACTACACAGCTAGATGTATATTGTCTAATTAATATGACTTGGACGAAGTTTTGAAGACTAATAGAGCACGGTGTGTTAAACATCACGGCTCATTAAAATATATAATTATTACGGCTTTAAGCACAAAAATCTTACCATTTTAAGTTATCCAACTTTTGCCGGCGAGCAACATCTGCAAAGAAAGTAATTCATTTAAATCGTTTATAAAATGTCGCAATAGTTTTCAATTTGTGCTAACACGCATTTATATCACAATGCACAAATTGAAATCTATTGCCAAATACATTTAAATAAATAAATCGACAACAAATTTAACATCAAGTTCAATAAATTAAATAAACGAAATAAATATTTTAACAGCATTGTAATATATGCTAACAGATTAATGAATAGAAACCAAAATTTGTTTTTGTTGTGGGCCCGGTTTCCTCCAAACAATGTGGAGCGAATTTAAAATACTATAGGTACGACGTTCGCCAGACGGGTTGGTATAGGGTTTGTTTCGAATTTTCCTTTTCTTGCAGTGCTCTCGTCTGCATGTTACTCCCTTAGTCGTCTTGTACGACACCCACGGGTTGAGATAGGGTAGTGACATTATGTATTCTTAATCCGTCTGCCCATATTTTTTTTTTAGTAAAGAGGTTTGACAATTCCGGGCAACAGTTACCAAAATATGGTAACTATTGCCGAGAACTGCCAAAGCTTCTATAATATATTTTGTATTTCATTTAAATTTCAACAAAATAATATGTAAATGCATATTTTGAAGAAATTTTAATATTAAATGAAGTTGAAACAACTTAATCTTAACTTAATGTTTAACGTGAATCACTCCCCATCAACGTTGATTAAGTGTGCAACAGTAGTCTCACCAAAAATAGTTTTTAATATTTACCTCATTTCTTATTGTCCAACGTGTTATTTAAATTACGTTTTTGGCGAGTAATTTATCGTTTTTACCGAATGATGATTACTATAGTTATCTTAGCATCTCATCTCAAAATATTCGACAGAATCGTGCTTTTGTAATGAGTATGATAATTTTCATCATTATTTACTCACACTTGTACACATTTCTCACGAGAATAAACATTCAAAATTGGTCACAAATAAACATTTGTTAAACTACACAACATTTAGTATGATGCCATTTATGGCAAAACATTGCAGGAGCAGATAATCACTTTAAAGACTAACGTAATAAAAAACACCTCATCAACACATCAAACCGCAAACACATCGCGTCAAAAATTAACGAGCATACAACGGTTACAATTAAGAGACATTTTTTTCCGCTCAATAATAATTATTTGTTCCTCAAATGTTTTTTGTTGGCGGGGTGCTGAGGCACAGGCCAGCCGCGCACCGGTCGTGAGACAAAAAAGCTCTCACGCGCACTCATCAAGTCGGACCTTTCGATTATTCATGCGCTACGCTGTCGCGAGATACCGAACACTTGTATAGAGCTGTTGATACACTTTTGGAAATCACAGTGATCAGGAAATGCTACGAAAATTTTGAAACTGTAAATATGTTTAAATATAGCATTTTTCCAGAACGAGTTTTATTTAATTCAATGGGTAATTCAAAAATCATTCAACGAAATGTACTTCTTAGTTATATAAATAACTTGTATAAAAAAGAATAAATATAAAAATTATAGTGAATCACCATCAACGGCCGGGGGTCTTAACAACTCTATATTTATCGCGGCATCGTAATCGAATGACGGCTGATAGAGTCGGCTGAGATAATGACATCTGTGGTAAAAACGCGGACACTCGGTTATTTATCATCCACTGGCCTCTTTAATTATCCGACGAAGTCGGTGTGCGCCCGCCTTAACTTACCGCGTGTACCACCGACCTTATGAAGTCGTCTCACCTTTACAAGAGGGTGATATTTGACAGTTCCAATTTGTTGTAACTTTTTTTTAATTTTTGCGTCATATTATTACATGGAACGAAAGATTATTGTTCTTTCTGATGCAGATCTTAGCGGCTGATTGTGTCAATGTTGGAGGTATTGTCATATTCGGATTAATTGCATTTTTATTATTCTGGAAAGTAAAGACTTAATGGAGACATACGAAATGTATTCATTCCTTTTTTGTGCATTAAAATGCCACCCGTTGAGCATTAATGATTTTTTCTATAGATGCTGTTTAAATTCCTCTTAATAGTAACTTTAAATAATCGATAAAGAACATGGCTTAAAACTTTGAAATAATAACATAAATTACTTTTTTCCAATCTCGAAATCTTAAATAGTGACGTGCTAATTTAAATTTATTAATCGCTAAATCGACTAATTAATCGCAGAATCTAAATCGATTCCGTTAAATAACTGTCGATAGATCGATAGTGTTGTTTCTAGTACGCTATTTCAAAGTCTAATTCTTTCATTTCTTAGCGTTTATATTTAGCCTAGGCACTAAGTAAGTCCTAATTAAAATACATCTATTTGCTTGAGGTAATTAGAGAATTGTATTTTTATAGTTAAGTCCTATATTGCTATAGTTAACGATGGAACAAGGTTCAGACTTAATTAAATAGAAATTATCTGGAATTCTACAGAGTGTTTTATTTGTGAATTTGTTAATTTTAATAACATATTCGAAATAACAAAGGGTATTTAGTTCAATCAGTTTTTTTGTAATACATATTAGGTACCTTATTTTTAACAGACAAGCTGAAACATTTCAAAGGAATAAAATAAAATGTATGCAATCATAAGCTGATTTCGCGGCGGGCGATGAATGCAAAGAGTGGTAATTCTTTAAGTGTTGGATAGCCCATTTATTAGGAAGGCTTTATAACATGAAGCTACAGCCAATAGGAAGCTTAAGCTGCTTAAACTAGATTATTAATATTAATTTATATATTTAAATATTATAGAAAATAATACCTACATACAAGAAATTGTAGGCAATTAAGTAAGTAGTAACTTAATGCAAATTAAAACATGCATGGCGAATGGCAGTAGCCGACTAGACACATACAAGTACATACATTAATCATAACGACTGGATGAGAAGGTTCTCAGTGCAGAAATTACTTAATCATGCCGATACTGTGTGTAGGAATGCATCGTTAATACTGCCATACATACATGAACAAGAAATAAATTTAATTGATTGATATATCTATATCTATAAAAGCATTGAATTAGTCATCACTTCGTTTGACTTATTATAATTAATTGCATATTCCAACAAAATGTATCTTGTTTGTAAATAAAACAAACTTTCAAAACTAAAAATCACATAAAAAGAAAGCCAATAACAAATGAATCAATCATATCGATAATCGAAACTCGATACATTTTTAATCGATATCATTAGTTATGAACTCCGCTACGATTAACAGGGGTGCCATACGAGCGTTGTCGGTTCGCTGGGACTACGCTGCGTAGTCGATTCGTTGTTTACATATAAATCTGAATTATATGCCAGTCGAGTGTAGCCGGTGCGTTGCATCAACACAACGCACGGTTCTGCGTTGCGACGAGAGAGCGGCAACTCACTAAAGCAGGACACCGCAAGAAAAACGCAGCGCTCCTGTTGCACTCAGTCCGTTGAAATCACTACGTAGCGTCGACGCAGCGCTAACGCACCGCACCAGCAACGCCCGTCTGGCACCTCTATAACCCGTGCAATTAAAACAATTTTTTAAATCGTTCTATATTTCAATTAACCGCGATATGAAATCGATTTTAAGATAACCGGTGTAGGTGATTCGTTGGCACTATATCACCGGTGACACAGTATCGAGTGACTGCGATAAATCTTGAGAGGGTTAATTAACTGCCAACACAATGGTTTATAAGTGTTTAAGGATGCATGTGTGGTGAACGTATGCGGTCGAAGGGTTAGGTTAGGGCGGGGAAAAAATGCAAAATATCGAAAATAGAATTTGGCGTAAATAAACAAATCATCTTAATATTGTAATGCGGAAGTTTATTAAATTTACTATATAGTTGTTTCTCAATCTTTGACAATGTAGCAATGACCAACCAATAAATGTATTCTTTTTTGCATAGGTATAGGTATTTTTCAGGCTTCTCATTTAGCTTCCAAGACGAGCTACTATGCTTAGATAATACAAATTAAATAACTCCAACAAAAAATACAATTGGACACTGAATATACTGCTTTTAATTTAATATTTTATTTTGAGAATGAGATGAAATGAGGATTAAAAATAATTTTTTGTCACATAATATTTTTATATAAATTATTCAAGATAGGCCGAAGTATAAAGGCCTAAACAAAATTGTCTTCAAAAAAAAAACAAAATATCTGAAGATAAACAGCATCCTCCTTCGCATTCTCCTTGTACCACACTCAGTATGGCGCGCTAATACATCTGCCGATTAAGATCTTAGCAGGAACTCGATACTCGCGTTATCCAGCATCATTTAGCGGTAACCTCGCGCCTAGTCGACAAGGGACCGGTCAGGTAAAAATGCAAATAATCTTGCCACTTATAGGGACTCAATTACATCAAGTTATAAGCTATCCATAACATTAGACGTACTTGGATAATTATAGTGTTAGCTAGGTATTTAATATTGTATTAATTATTATTCATTTTAAATGTTTTATATCAAAATACATTGAAAATAGCTTCACACGTTTTCTCATTGAATGTGTGCATAACATTTCACCAAAAATGCCATATTTTCAGACCTAATATTGAACTTTTTGTGAAAATCTCATCTTTGTTTGGCAGACTATTTAGGTTAACGTTAAAAGGTAAGTACATAGTGTAAAAGTAAAAAAACATCGAAATCATGAAAGTACCAAAGAAACTGAGGCATAAATTTGAACCCTAAAATGCGCAGTTAATACCGCTAAATCGATAAATGGATAGTAAAAGCTATAATTTATCGCATAATTAAACCTGGTACATCACTACTACTTCAATTGCAAAACACTAAATCAAGTCACAACACTAATAAAACCACAATATACGCTAGTACATGTACATTTTATAATATAAATCTTATCGTTCGACAAGGTAAATATGGCGAGAAGGAACTAGCTTTGGCGTTGTCGGCGGACGTATTCGCGCGAGATATCGATACATCGATCTGACGACCACACGTGACGCTATTCGATTATCGAGTGAATCGATTGCATTGGGTGTGACACTGGTGCAGAATTCTAATTTTAAAATTGACATTCTGTTTGGATTTTTTTTATGTTTGTGGCCTAGTTGTTGGATGTCAATTTATGTTAGAATGTCGTTGTAATAAAATTAAAAACATATAAAGGCTAACATAAGCTATTTAAAATCAAATACTTAGTATCTACATATTTGATTTTTAAATACAATTTTGAAGACGCAGTAGTCATTGTATTCCCAGCACCGCCACCTGACGGGGGTCCAAAACTATCCTATCTTTCAACAAGAAACTATCCACAGACTCTATATTAATATTATAAAGAGGAAATATATTTTTTTTTATGTAACGAATAAACTTAAAAACCACTTGACCGATTTCGAAAATTCTTTTGCAGTTAAAAAGTTCCTTTATCACTTAGTAACATAGGCTATATAACACCACGGTACAGCCAATAGGAGCTGAGCAGTGGCCAAATAAAGAACGACGGGAGCGAAGCCCCGCGCGATTCTAATTTAAAATAAAACCAATTTTTTTTTTAGGTACTTATATATTAAGATTGCCTCAGCAAAACGTTGAACAATAATAAGAATATAAACAAAGCCGCATAATATGTATATATCTCTACATTCTTTACCACGCCACGCCATAATCTATGACATAATAACATCATTGTTAAGTATTTTTTGTGTATACCCATCATAATCATACTAGAACGAGTTAACAAGAAATTTATATAATAGCCAACATGATTAAAAGAAAGACCAACAATCACTCCTAATCAACCTATTGGGTTTCTATAACCACATATCAGAGCCGTCAACCAAACAAAATAGTGTTGGGAAACCGCTAGAATCAACCATCGATTATACATTTTATAAATAGAATTATTAAATATATTGCGTTCGACTAAAGTGATGTGAAATAAAAATTCTTTGGTATCGATAATATCACTGAGTATCGACTATCCGGGCCACACGGAGCGATCGTGTGGCGGTTGCATGCCTGCGATTATTAAGTAGTGTACATTTCAATTGCTCGACGTGTGCTTACTATATTTATTGCACCTTTTCAATGGCTGAATAGAGATAAACACCACGTTGTGCGCAGATTAATGTTGTTTTTGTTCGCCAAGAATAAAAGACTGCGAACAGTCGTTAGTTACACTGTAATCTGTAATAAAATCTGTCTTTAGTGGTTCGCGAGCAAATATTTTTGTTTCGTGAATACTTGAACTTGAGTGTCATTTATCACTAAAATAGGTTTGAGAGAGAAATAACGAATAATTATCGATATATTTATTCGTATAATCGTATCGTATAATGTAAAAATAAATTGATTAACAAAATTTGAAGCCTGCGTGGCTCGTTCCGTAGGTTCGATTCGCGCCCAGGACAAATCTTTGTGAGATGAGCACAATTATTTGTTCTGTTTCTTGGTGTAATGTATCTACAATATGTATATCCAAAAAAAAACATTATTTAAGTATTATATCAGTTGTCTAGTTTCTATATTACAAACATTGGCTTAGTTTGGGACTAGAGGACGCTGTGTGTGAATCCAATCGTCCAAAAATTTTTATTTATTTAAAATAAACTTCTAAGCAAATACTAGCACCATTTAAATGCATTATTTTCGAAGTGCCTCCAATATGCATTTAGTGATAACATAATAACGATTCCACAAAATATCCCAACGAGTATGGCATGCCTAATTGCGAGGCGTAAAAATAAAACCTTTGAGTATCAAACCAGATACTAAAATGAGAAATTTGATGGCAATCCTTCAAGGACTTTATGGAACCTGTCATTTTACGGGGCCAATTATAGGACCCCCGCGTAGGTGGTTAAGGGGAAAATTACCGATTAATTAAGTTAGTATTCATATTCAAATATTGGAATCCTTCGTATTTAATAGTACCTACCTGATATATATTTAAAAAAGGAAAAAATATCTCTCTGGTTCTCAAATTATAAAAGTCAATAGTTGCTGTACCTATCTATAGAGCTTATAATGACAATTAAATATACTTTTTTAAAACAACACTATAAGTATAGCCTTGGAAGTAAAAAGAACCGTTCAACGAAACCTCAAATTCCACCTGTTTTTATACGGATATATCAATCAAAGTTAATGCGTACCAGTTAAGAAGCCACCGGAATTTGAAATTGTGTGCCGATCACGGAATCATCTTAACCTTAACCGGTGAAATTACCACAATAGCTGTTTAAATATACACCAAACTGAGATCCTAATTGCGTAATAACTCATCGAGATTATGGCAATTCAGAGCTTTTTTATATACGAACACGGAGAAGAAAAGTATTCCGAGTAATCCATCAATAACACAATTATGAGAACACTGTAACAAATAATTTAGTTATACTAAAGCTCATCATTTCAACCCATAAACGTCCCACTGCTGGGCACGAGTCTCCTCCAAAGAATGTGGAGGGAATTTAGCCTACTATACCATGCTGGTCAGACTGGTTTGTTTCGAATTTTCCTTTTCTCGCAGTGCTCTTGTCTGCATAAGGTTACACTCTTAGTCGCCTTATACGACACCCACGGGTTGAGATGGGGTAGTGACATTATGTATTCCTAATCCATCTCTACTCATGCATTCTTAACTATGTTCACATAGTATGTCGGTAAAAATTAGCCCATATCCTATTTCAGACTACAATTTTATTTATCTGTATGTGATATTTCACACTGACCTTTTTAGCCGTTCTGACGTAGTTATAAACGTCTATCGTAACTTTCAAATCTATACTAATATTACAAAGCTGAAGAGTTTGTTTGTTTGAACGATAGGATCTCAGGTACTACTGATCCGATTTGAATTTTTATTTTCTTTTTGTGTCACATAGCCCATTTATCGAGGAAGGTTATAGGCTTATAGGCAAAATCACGTTACGGTCAATAGGAGCTGAGCAGTGGCCAACAATAGCGACGGGAACGAAGCCACGCGTGACTTCTAGTTTATAACATCAGTAGGATTGTTTTTTCATTCCGAATGCTAGTTGTACATTTTAGCTCTCTTTCCTCAATCCCAAGTATTCCCGAGTGGTATAATGAAGCCATTACCCACAAGAACAAGCTTGAGCGAACGCAACTTGTATGAAAAGAGAGTAAAAAATGCCGAAATCGCCCGAAGGCACACTCGTGCGCCGACAAGCTGTCTTGCCAGTGTTGAAAAAGAATCAAAAAACGTATTATTTAAGTTCGTTAGGACTTTGTTTCGCGGTCCTGATTTTTGATACGTCTCACGTTTTATAGTGAAACGGTCGCTTTTGTATTCAATCTTGCGTGAAAGTGGTCTAATATCAAAGTGTGTGATTATAATTCATTTTTCTTCGTTTCATACATACATTTTCTTTAAATTGACAAACTGTCGCACTCGGAAATATTACTTTATTTTAAAGTTTATTTAGTAAAAACGTGTAATACTTAAGTCGATACGCCAAAAGACGATTATTCAATGAAAAAAATGTGTTAATGACAGGTTACTGCTAATTCACGTCTCTATGTACGGCAGTAAATGGACTTTTTCATAAGCGTTTAATGTTCGTATTTAAAAATAACACAATCTGTGGTTATTAAACGAAAACTTATGCGTAATAATAAATTAACCCCAACTACGTAACTACACATGAATTACATCAGTATAAATTTTCTACTAATGTCTCAATAAACAGCTATTGCTATATTACTATCGTAAGTTCACATACGATATATGTACTTACGATAGTTTATGTCATGTTTAAATGAACACTGAATTAAAAAGATATTTTAAGTTCTTCAAAACTAAGTCAGTAAGATTTTTAAATGGTCGGCAACAAAAAAATGTCGCATGAATAGTAAGCTATAAGGTAAGCTGGAAGTTTAAGCATTTTGGTATAAAAAAACGTATAACTTAACAGACTAATTTCAGGCCACGTGTGCCTGGACAAAGATAGGAATAGCCAGTTTACGAGTAACCAATTTTACTGGGCAATGTTTACGAGTCTAGATGAAAGGTAAACAATATAATCCTTCATTCCCAAGTGGACTAGGAACTCATTAAGTATACGACCAAGTTACGCGGCTTGAGAAACTTAAAAGTCTAATTCTTCGTTCTAGATTTAGGTATAATATAATAATAATATTCTACCACATTCACACAGCGCCATCTAGTCCCAAAGTAAGCAATTATATTTGCTTCTGTTATGGGTAACTTAAATACATTTTTTTTTGTAAATACATACATATTATAGATAAATTACACCCAGACACAAAACAAACCTTTATGCTCATCACACAAAGATTTGTCCTGGGTGGGGATCGAACCCACGACCTCCGGCTTATCAGTCAGGGTCACTAACCACTAGACCAACAGGCCAGTTGAACAGGTGGGTTGATTGAACGTGGTTATTTCAGGCACTACTGGTACGAATTGAAAAAATATTTTAGTGTTGGATAGCTCATTTATCAAGGAAGGGCATAGGTTGTAAAACATCACGCTATGATAAATAGGAACTGAGTAGTGGCCGAACTAATATCTACGGGAGCGACGCACTGAGTAACAGCTATCATTCAAGCTATGACTGGCCTGTTGGTCTAGTGGTTAGTGACCCTGACTGCTAAACCGGAGGTCGTGGGTTCGATCCCCACCCAGGACAAATCTTTGTGTAATGAGCATAAAGGTTTGTTCTGTGTCTGGGTGTAATTTATCTATAATATGTATGTATTTACAAAAAAAAAATGTATTTAAGTAGTATATCAGTTGTTTAGTACCCATAACACAAGCAAATATAATTGCTTAATTTGGGACTAGATGGCGCTGTGTAAATGTGGTAGAATAAATATTATTATTCAGAATATTAAATAATATCATTAATAAAAAATAAATAAAATATGTAAACAAGACATAAAAACAGCATCACGCCTTTTTCCCCGAAGGGCTAGGCAGAGGTGTTTCACACCCACATTTCGCCAGCTATATTTGGTCCCATGAAATAGGGGGCGAGCCAATGATATTGTATGTTAAAAAAGGTGTAGATAGGTTATAAGCGCTCGAAAAGTGGCACACTAAAGATAGTCTTATTAGCAAACTTCATCTCAATGTCCCGTTGACGGCGAAGGTATTTTGACATTGCATTATTACGATATCTGTGTGCGTTTGTGTGCCATTTCCAAAGATCGAATGCTATGTAGGTAACCTATCTACACCTTTTTATTACCCGACTGTCAGGACGGGTATTGTTTTTCGCGCGTATCTTGTATCTTTGTAAATTTCTTTATTCCCACGAATCTTCCAAACGGCTGGATGGATTTTGACAATTAGGGTATAGTTAGATTCGTCTAGAAAACCCAAGTGTCCTTAGATAGGTTTTAAGAATAAAAAGACTTCAACGGCGGGCTTTTGACGCCAAATTGTAAGAAGTTCAATTTTTTTTTAATCAAACCTATCGATTTGGGTATCAAAATAAAGAGAATCAAAAAGAGAAAGAAATCCAAATTGTAAGTAGTTCTATTTTTTTTTAACCAAGTCGAATAGAGTATCAAAATAAAGGGAATCAAATGGAGATTACAAATATATACATATATGTTATGTATTGAATTTTTTTAATTTTTTTTAATTAATTTAATTTTACGGTTTTTTTAGTACGTTGCTCTCTGTTGATTTTTTGCAGTCGGGTTATTAAATTTTTTTAATAAATTATATTTACTTGCTTAACATACAATATCATTGGGGCGAGCCTATTGATTGTAACACAAACACGACTCCTGAGTGAGACCTCAAAACTTAAGAATTTTAATGATGTATCCATACATTTATACATATAATTGTATATTAATTAATTGCTTCACAATAAAAAAGCAACTCATCTAGTCATTAGTGTTGGCTTCTAAGTTAACAAATATAACGTGACAGAGCATATTTTACATACAATAAGTCATTTCTTAATCATCCTACATCCGTTCAAAGAAATATTCAACGGGAGAATTTCATAAACCCGTATTTTGTTGTCAAAATACATTCTATTGAGTTATAAATAAAGTTTAAAATGAAATAAAAATGTACAGTAATGTTTTTCTAATTATATACTTCTTGTAAGTGAGCTTAAGATCTTAGAAGTTTATTTGTAATTTTCTATTTATTATAAGTGGTAAGTAATAAAATAATGGTATTGGCGCAAACAAGTACTTTTCTTAATATATTAATATGGATGACTTGCTATTTTAAAACTAATTATCAGTTATAAATATCAGTATAAAATAACTCATCTGTTTTATTATTGTATTTTGAACTACTTTTTACTAACAGCTTCGTTTGTCAGTAATCCAATAAAAGTAGATATACAGATCATGTAGACTTCATGCTTCGTTACAATAAAAAATAATAATAATATAATATTTTCACACATTCACATTTAATCACAAATTAAGCAATTATTATTTTCTTGTGTAATGGTTACTAACAACTGATATACTAATTAACAACATTTTTATTTATGAATACATACATATAGATAAATTACACCCAGACACAGAACAAGCAATCATAAATCATGTTCATCACACAAAGATTTGTCCTGAGTGGGAATCGATAACACGACCTCCGGTTTAGCAGTCAAGTTCACTAACCACTAGACCCACAGGCCAGTCAGTCAAAGAAGGAAGGAAAACAAAACATTATAATTGTTATGTATCACAATACACAAGACGTAATCTCACCCTTATATTGAAAGCATCCAAGCTCCTGCGATAAAAGCGAATAAATAAATTTCACAATTTTTATTATAAAAAAATAAATAAAAAATAGTGTTGTCATTGTCATTCAAATTGGTATCCGATACCGAAAAACGAACAATGAACACTACAATTACTTTTATCGCTAGTATCAAGTACAATAAAAATCCGAAACACTCAAACGAGTACTAAAACAACTTCATCCCATCAAAAGGCAATTGTGTCGGGAAACAATACAAAACCGATGACGTCATTGCCAACCCATCACATATTAACCCGTGATCATTAACCCCGATAAAAGACAAAGTGATTACCTTACAATGCTTTAAAAGAGAGTTTCTCAAGCTTATGCCAACAAGGCCCCTGGTGAACGTTCCTAGATGACAGCGCACAGGCACAGCGCACCCCTTTCCTTAAAAAAATGTGAGGCATTATTCCTGTCGCATGAGCCTTGAAATCATCTAGTTACTAAAGTCATGTAAATCTCATCGTAATCCCAAAAGAGGTCCGCAAACCCCACTTTGAGAAACTTTGGTTTTAAAAAACAAGTAAAAGCCTTAATCAATGCATGGGGTAGAGCGACAAACTCACGCCCACGACAGAACTAAAGGAATAATAAGGTTTCTGTTAAAGAAACGGGTACCAGTCTTAATTAAGATGGATTTGTGGTACCTACTTCGTTTATGAGGTTTCTAGTTACGGTATCTGATGTGTCATCACTTTTAGTGGAATAAATAGTGGAGTTTATGAGACTGTTTAGATAATTTATACTTACTTACACATTGATAACACATCAAAGTTTTTTGAATACTTGCGTAGATTTTAGTTTGAAAAATGTCACTTCTAGATCTATGGCCGATTTCTTTCTATTTTTTAATTACTACTTAATTGGATTTTGTTTTTTGAAACTACATAGGTACGTGACTTATTATTGAATTGGTAAAAAAAATAACGTAAAATATGAGCACAATCATAGCACAATTATAGTTTTCTAAATTAAAGTCTCTACTTGTACTTGTAGTACCTAAAAAAAAAATGTGCTAGAAACTCAAAAAAAAAAAATTACACTGCTACAAAAAAGAAAAAAAAAATGTATACTTGATTGATAATAACAGCAAGTCCAATACAAAATACTTTTCAATAAACAAAAGCATTTAGAACCAAATTGAAAATCTTACGCAATAACCACTAAGTAGAAAATCATAAAACAGAAAACTTCATAACATATTACAAGTTACTATATCTACCCACGCTCAAGCCTCGTTATAACACACCTCTATCCGTTAATTTCGTCACAGAAAACATAAAAAAAAACATCTTAATTGAGTTCAAATCTAACGCGATACTTGAATTTCCGTCTGACCGTATCAAAATCACATTAAGACGTCGAAAAAGCCGACCACATTAAGCGGGTTTCTGGTATCTCCACGGTACTACTAATAACTCAATCCTTACTAAATTATATACAGCCGAGACAGGCACATCACTATCATTATGGCCCGCTCGATGTGATACGGTGCAACGATTCAACCACAAATAGTCACGTAGTGATGTAAACTTTTATATTAACTTTTTTATACGCATACTCGGTATACGTGGTATTGTATTTGAGTAAATATTAGGGCTCTTTCACATTAACGTTTTATTATGCTCGTATTTGTATGCATGCATGTACTTACAATAATGCGCATTCGATATGATTGCTTTGTATTGGTTTGTGTATGAAGTAGGTAATGATTTCAATAGACATAAATGTTGCTAAAATACATAAGACCCGCTGATATTTAGATAAACCCTGTGAGTTCTTAGGATACATCTTTATATTAATTCTTCTGTACGTGTGTTGACAGTGAACTCCTCCTAAACAGCTGAACCGATTTATATGATATGCTAACCGATAGACAAATAAAAAAAAATGCAATCGATTGATATATCATGCAGGACAACGTCTGTCGGGTCCGCTAGTATTTTATGTATATTTTATATTGTATACTTACTTATTTTTTTTTTAATTATTTATTTATTATTCAAACACATTTACAGAAAATTTCAAAGTGATATTGTAAGCTACCAATAGGTACTTAATATTAGTTTTAATTGTACTATGTCACTACATAGCTATCATCATCATCAGCAACCCATTACTATCCCCCTGCTATATATATATATATATATATATATATATATATATATATATATAAATCGAATGCACATGCGCTTCTTATTCAAAAATTCGTTGCGCGTGTGCTTTAACGCCGAATGTAAATCCGATGTAAGAATAAACACTAAGATGTAGGACTACCTTCCGCTCCCGGCTTCACTTGAGTACGTTGGTAAAATGTAGCCTATGATTATTTCCACGTCCTAGACTATCGTCATACAAAATTTAATGAAGATTGGTTGATCTTAGGCGTGAAAGGTTAACAAACAAAGTTGTTTTTGAAGATTTGAGATGATAAATGTTCAGATGATGAGAATATGAAAGGTAAACGTACACCAAAATACCTACGAATGTGATGAAGATATTAATTTATCTTGTGATAGAAAAAACCCCATTCTACCCAGTCACGATTAGTGTATTAGAACAGATCACCCAATCAATGGACAAAAGGCGTATCTTGAGATAGATAAATTGGAAATTTGAACCTAATGCCGAATAAACACAAGATGAAAATTTTATGTTGGTAATTGTGAATGATGTATCAACATAATATACAATGGTATAGCTATGTATTATGTGTTTAAAATATGATTTTTAATGAATATTTATGGGTGTGACATTTATTTTGCAAATTATTTTTCTAAGTCTGTAATGTAATGTAATTGAACTTATTTTTTAATTAGAAAAATAATTATATACAAACATAAAAAAAATATTGAGAGAAGATTTGAGCCCTCTTAAAGACAAATCTAATGAGCCCAAACTCAATGGTATACCGTCGTTTTCTAACCAGGTCCCATGGCTACCTTTCAATTCCATCATCAGCTCCACCATTTCATAAAAATATTGCATTGTCATCCACTTCATTTATATGTCTAACACTTTTAGCTCAAGAAAACACCATTTAATCTTAGACTAAGCGCCTGTTTCACCACTGGCTAATAAGTCCTAGATATATATGAAACGTACTTGACAGATTTTTGACGTATTTTTCATATAAAATCTTACAAAAAAGTCTTAGGTAGTTTATTAGACACTAATTTAATGGTTGTGAAACAGGCCCTAATAACTCATTAAGCAATTTAATGAAACCAGTGTAGAACCTAGATCAAATCACATGATAGATCATTATAATTGGTCTCAATTTCACATTTACATCGGAAATTTAAATTTATATGCGTGAAAGATATCTTAACAACTTAATTTTGGTTTACAGGAAGCATTTATTTTTATGAGAAGCTGTTTACAACCAGATTTTAAAGTTGTTCGTTTAGAAATTAAATATTTTTATATTAAGTCATAACTACTATTAGAATTTAAGTGCTTGTACCTACTTGAAGTCTGTAGAGGTTACGCAGTCTTCAAACATTCAATATATGGATAAGGGATTCAATGACAATTTTTTTTTTTTTTTTTTTAAAGACAACGCCCGCACTAGGGAACAAGCCCTGTGTCGCGGGGAGCTTTACAAACATGAAACTAACGGACACAAAGTATACCCCGACTAGAAACAAATATCTATGAATCACACAAATATTTGTCTCGTGTGGGAACCCACGTCACCCAACACGGCGATGTAGTGGCGAGGCGACCACTTTAACCACTGCGCCACGGTGACAGTCAATATATAATAATAAGTGGTTTTATTCTATCTCTTGCGTGCGTGTCTGTATAAAATAAATGTTTTTTCTTTCGTTTTTCTATTTGTCTTAGATGGAACTAGTAGTCAAAAGTGTGTAAACACTTATCAATTCAGTCCTACTATGTAAACTATTGTAAGTTCATATTCGATAGATTCTCTTTCTCTCTCTCTCTCATTATTATCTCTGTCGCACTCTTCATTACTAAAGGTTCTTTGTTGGCTTACATCGCTTTAAATGTAAGTAATTTTAGTCCAATAGTGTAAGTATACCAATTAACAAAACTAAACAACTTTCGTGGGCAGCACTATTAGACGTCGCATAATCAATACAGGTCTTGTAATAATAACAATATACGTTCGTTGCTCGTTGTACCACGCCGAAGCGGTTATTGTAAATGGTGCGAGTATCGATAAACTCACCTCACAGCACTAGTGCTTATTATGCCAGTATTTATTGTTCCATTTTTAAATTTGAAAATAAGTATGTTCAGAATTGAACATACTTATTTTAGAACAGTCAAATTATTTCAAATTCTTTGTTATGTATGTGTGTATATGTGACTCTTTATTTCTACAAAATTGTTATTTTTATTTTGTTATAACTATCGATATATCTAAAGGCATCTCTAGTTCTTAATGGTCGATTGCCTACGCATCGAACGGACACATGCGGTGACTTTATCTGCTATGCCATACCGATATAGGCACTTTAATAAATATCTAGACTAACACTGTAAAGTTGAGAAATTTAATCGTGTTTTTAACGCACTAGTCTTTGAAAATGCTTTATATCTACTTCAACTCCACGCTTAACTATAGCAGTGGAACAGTATGGGCTAACGAGCTCTTGTTCTATGTTATAGAAGAAAGAATTTTAAAACAGGAAAACCCAGTTTCATTTTTACACGACCAGAGAATCAAACCTGAGATCTTTATCTTTGAAACAACATTTAACATCATAATTATCAGCCGCAGGATGTCCACTCTTGGACATAGGCCTCCTCAAGAGCTTTCCAAACAACATTAATAGGTTCAAAAAGATTTCCTTTTTTTACTTCAAATTCCCATAGATAATTTATTTCTCGACAAAAAGCTAGTATGATCCCGTGATGTTGCTCGTCCGGGACACAAATGTTGACACACGCGGTCCGCAATGCGACGCGTCGTCGCAGCTTACTGCCACCGTCAATATTTACACTACTCATACTGCATGCGCGCGCGCATCCTCTTAGGGCCGACACGTAAACGGTTTTTTGTTTAAGAAAAGTATTAATTTTTTAATTTATAGTTTAAGGTATTAAAAGCTGTAATGTAATATTATTTCATGCGGTAAATTATCTATAGTTCTTTATTATTATACTTAATATTTTTTTTAATGAAAGAATATGCGATTTTTTTTTATTAGTAACAACCAAGTAATAAGTACATTCCTACTGTGTTAAACCATCGAGAATCATATGTAATTTATATAAATAAATATTTGATCACAAACGTTATTTAAAAAAAGTTCTTAAAAACGCCCTAATAACTTTTCATTATTTCATTAAATCCTATTGTGACAACCCTATGTAAAACTGTATGACTAGAAGCTTTCTGGAGCAAACTTTATGATGATGGAAATATCATAAATTCACATTACATTGCTACTTCTGTATACAAATTATTTCTACAGCTATTTGTACATTGCGATGGATTAAAACATAGTGATATTTTAAACTTTATTTATTTAATGTAGTCTATATTGACATTAATTTTGTGGCAACCCTATTTGCATAGGTGCCTACAGTTTGGCTTGAAACAATATTTGCTTTTACCTTGTCATTTTTGATGATCATTTTTTCGTTAGATAGATACATAAATGAAATATTTACTTATGCTGCATGGTTTTTAGACTTATATGATAAAAGAATAACTGTCTTATTTTTGTAAATATTTAGGTAAATGGTAAATAATCCAATTACTGACAAACAGTCAAAAGTACTAAACATGTTGAGATCAAATTAGGACCATCTAAGGACACAAAAAAAAACACTAATATTATTTCTTTATAATTGCCTGAAAGTGGCTGATAGTAAGTGGTTTTCACCGGTCTTGGACGTTGGTAATGTTAGGGACACAGCCAAGCCGCTGCCTACCTAAAAAGGATAGCGCACTTTAAACCTCATTTGACGAAGAAATTCGAATTGAAAGAAATAAAGTGGTATGTTTGCAAATTTATATCTCGCAAACTATTGACCCGAAACCGAACCGAACCCGTTCTTTCTGGTAAATTCACTAACAGCAATATTGTATCCTTGTATACAAGCTACTTTTTCCGACGGATATCAGAGTAAAGCTAAAATAAGTTTTTGAAATAATAATAGCAAAAGTGTCATTAAAATTTAAAATTAAAAAAATGCAAGTGTTTAAATTGTACAGATCAAGATAAGAGAATCAAGGCACCATCATAATTTGCTTTTTAGAACATAAATATTGTTTAACAACAAAAGTGTTAAATTTCTAAATCAATTTCCCAAACCATCACCCCTATACTGCCCTAAACTGGTTAGAACCAATATTGACTAGCACCAGAATCCAAAATATCAATAAGCTACTGTACGCCCTCCGGCCTCGCTTGGTCAATATTGAATATACTTAAAACATCTTCCAGGAATCAGTTTTAGTGTTATACTGAGATATTGTGAGCAAACTGGCATGCCCAACTTAATATGAGCTTTCTTACTAAATCTTTCAGTTTAAAGTCGAGGTCTATGTACAATGGATATGTAAGTAGTATTAATTGTTAGGTAGGTGCTACATAGTTTGACTTATGCCTATTTACGTGCAGGAAGTTTGAAGGGCTTGAAATAGTTCGTTGTGACTGATCGATTTGTGGTACATTTCAAAGCAAATGTTCAATGAATAAAGCGTAAAGTTTACGCTACTCGCTCGGTATAAATTTACGGTTATTGACAAATTGATTCATTGTTTCCCCCTTCTTGCATTAAGGATTGTGCACATCAGTGAAGACCACTAGTGTTTGTGGTATAAAAAGCGTCTGCTAACACTTTGGAAACGATCTATTAGTTGACGATTTTAAATCCAAATTTTGTTGTCTAATGGCAAATAATGGAAAAGTAAAACATTTTGCATTGACACCAAATACAAGAAAAAGGAGAAATTTTTATTGACGCATTGACATACACAGTTTGAGATTGCTTGGCAATATAAAATAATTAAATTTGAATTACAGAGAACAGTCACTTCGTGCAACATAATCGCAAATTGCATTAAACTACGTGTCACTCTTTTTTTGGTTTCACACACACATACACACAGCCTGAAGATGGGCATCTTCACCGAGGCAGGCCTAAAAACGCTGGTGTGACGACTTGGATACCTTTGACAGGGAATGGGGGAATAGGGCTGGAGATAGGGGGAGCTCCTTTGCCCAGTAGTGGCATGACACAGGCTAAATAAAAAAAAATTACAAGTATTTCAGAGGTTTCATTTAAAAAGTGAATGACAAATATTTCTTGTTTCATTTTGTTTCATTCCTTCATTTCTCCAGAAGTGTTACTGTTAATTACAAAAATATATATTTTTCAATTACATTCGTAATTATATCCTAGCTTTAGGCTATTCTCTAATCAAAAATTTCGAAACGATGAAATATGTCCCTCTAACGATAAGAGATTAAGTAGAAGTGTCAGAGATAGCAATTTATTACCCAATCGATTCCTTTTTTAGTTTAACAGAAGGTACAATCAGCAACCTCTGAAAAGAGGTGTGGGAGACACCCTGTCTCTTTAGTCGAATGCAAAAGATTTGGCCTTATAAATTTTAACCGGAAATGTTGCAGTCAGTACCTAACCTATTAGTAAATGTTTACTAATTGCATGCTTGCATAAAAGATTCTAAACATGCAATGGAACCGCGGAAGTCTAGCTTACAGCCATAAAACTTTACGATGTCTAATTAATTCCTGCATTTGCTGACATATTCATTCAAAAATACTTAGACTCCGTGCACTTTTTGTATAAGTACCTGTATTTAATTACTATGACGAAGACAATTTTTCTCAGACGACTAAAACCGCACGGTATATAATCTTTATTATTCAGAAACAAATAAAAAGCAAATTTCAACACATCTCAATAGAAATGAGGTAAAATAAAAGTTAATAAAAAAAACAATACGCTGAGTGGCAGCCCTACAAAAAAGGGATCCTCCGTCAATTTCTAAGTACGTTTCTATTCAAATATTAAAACTTATAATTTTCACAAATCCCCGGCGTCTATTGTTACCTCATCTATTTAACCTGTCATGCACCTTTCATTGGGTGTAGGGGACAATGTATGTATTCACCTAACTCAAGTGATGAGTACAGCCACTTGTTCAAATACTCCTCTATTTGGGATTAAATATGCTTAATCTGTGTTTGTGTTGCTCTGTATTACTGCAAATAGTTCCTGGCAGTTTGGAGTGTTGAAGTATTTAAAAGTAATGATAAAATTTGAATTGGTATGAGACCTATTGTATTATGTATCAACGAAAATCAAAAAAGTATTCATTTACAAGTAAAGTAGTATATAAGTATAATAATAATAGTTTGTGTATTGCAGCCATATATATATAGCATTTTTTTTTTGTGTACTTATGTAATATATGTATTGATGTATGTAGTATGTTTATTTCCTGTGCGCGTTGAATAATAAGTGTTGTGCCAATGTCAGGGTTCTAGCTGAAAATCAGTGCTGTGCCTTAAAGCACAGCGTATACTGAGCTAAATCCCCTGCTACACATATGTAAATTTATCTGCTTTCTATGTTCGTGTATGTGTAAATGTGTCTATATTGTGTAATGTTAATCTTTCTTTCTTCTCTTTGTATCGTGTTTTTATGTGTGTGTAGCAAAATAAATGGTTTAAATGGTTTAAATGGTTTAAATATAATTAAAAAATTAAAGTAACCCGACTGCAAAAAAATCACTAGATAAGCAACGAACTAAAAAGATCGAAAAATTGTTGTAATTATTATTCCTGATTAAATTTAAATATATAACACATGTATATATTTGTAATCTCCATTTGATTCCCTTTATTTTGATACTCTACTCGATAGGTTTGGTTAAAAAAAATTCTAACTTCTTACAATTTGGCGCCAAAAGTCCACCGTTTTGTCTTTTTTTTTATAATACCTATCTAAGGACACTTGGGTTTTTGAAAAGAATCTAACGATACCTTAATTGTCCAAATCCATCCAGCCGTTTGGAAGATAAGTGGTAATAAAGAATTTTACAAACATGCAAGATACGCGCGAAATACAATACCCGTCCTGTCAGTCGGGTAAAAATTAAACATCAAGAATTTTACTAAGCATTACGGATACCTACTTTTTAATACACGTTCACAAAATTCTAACAAGTGTATTGTAAACTTAAAAAAAAATTGCTACGATTAAATAATAAAAATCGAAAACCACGAAATATGACACTAAATTGTGACATTGCCATTCCTCTGTATAAACCCTCTTATGTAATAATCTAGAAATATTGCCATATTTATTAATTAAAAACGATATTTTTTCTAAAAATAAAAGATATGAACATAATAAAAGATATGAACATATTGGCTTTTGATGAACCATGATTCTGTTATAAATATATTGGAGAGCCTCCTGAACTACGCGTGCGAATGGCTTAATGCTGGACCTTTGTTTGTATGTTAATACTTCATATAAAATAAAATATATTGGATATATTCATGATGGTGAACGCTATCAAGCTTGGCACTTTAGTAGTGGAAATAAAACTGGCTAATAACTGAATATATAAACTATAGTTTTGTTACCGGGTTGAAGTCTAGACTTTACTGAAAGAGAGGAGATGGAATAACATAGCATCACGCCATTTATCCCCGAAGGCGTAAGCAGAGGTGCATCACAAGGTATAGAAGGTGGATATTCCCCATTTCACTCTTAAACACTATACGAATACAACAAAAAAAAAATTGATGTGGATGTGGTCCATGGACTACGGTAACCGCTTATCAGTCAATCTTTCAGTAACCAATGCAAATGAAAAATTACAACAATTCACACAGCGCCATCTAGTCCCAAATTAAGAAATTATTTAGAACTGAGATTTGCTTGTGTGTGTTATATGGGTGCTAAACAACTGATATTCTACTCTACTTATATTAATTTTTTTGTAAATACATATATAATAATATTATTAGTAAATTTCAGTACCTTTTAAGTTCAAATAAATCTATCACAACATGTTATATCAAACAAAAAGAAACCTAAAACTGAACTAGTTTAGGTACAAATTCTATAAGCATTAAATCAGAACATATAAAAATAATTCTCGATAGGTTTACGTGGTATACTCGCTGTGCTTGCAATCCCACATCGTTATAGCTCGCTAAGCTTAAGGCTGATCGTTAATTATAGCTTTTGTGTTTATAGCTTGTATCAGGGGTTCCCAATCTTTTTTGTCAGGGGTGCACTTACAAGTTTAATATTTTTTTTCGGTGTCATAATGATTAGATATTTCGAAATATATTAGAGGAGAGGAACTACTGAATTGTATTAAAAAAATATTTTTGCCCATTTATCGAGGAAGGCTATATAATGTCACATTAAGACCAATAGAAGCTAATAGTTTAATTTTGTAATTTTTATTTGAATATATTTTAATTTTCTGAAAATGGTAGAAAGAATAATTTTTATGGCAACCCTATGTTCTTTCTACGGCGCTCCAACTACTTTGGGAACCCCTGGCTTATATTAAATCGTAAAATATAACCTTCGGCAACCATATTTATGTTAGCTTTTGATTGCAAATGCTTAATTGCTGATGAGGATACGGCATTGGATCTTTTTTTAACAATAAACGTTTGAATTAAAGTGAAGATTACTTGTATTGTAATAGTTTTCTTTATTAAAGTTTTATGACATTTCTACTAAAGTGAAGATTGCTACTTAACATAGTAATACGTAGTTTAAACTTATTTTTACCCGACTGCCAGGAGGGGTATTGTTTTTCGCGCGTATCTTGTATGTTTGTAAATTTATTTATTCCTACGTTTCTTTCAAACGGCTGGATGAATCTCGACATTTAAAGTATCGTTAGATTCTTCTCAAAAACCTAAGTGTCCTTAGATAGGTATTAACAAAAAAAATCAAAACGCCGTATTTGGCGTCAATTGTAAGTAGTTAATTTTTTTTTAACCAATCCTATCGAGTAGTGTATCAAAATAAAGGGAATCAGATGGAGATTACAAATATATACATATGTTATGTATTAAAATTTAACCAGGAATTATAATTACAACCATTTTTCGGTCTTTTTAGTGCATTGCTCATAATTATGTAGATTTTTTTGCAGTCAGGTTATATATTTTTTTTAATTATTTACTTGTTATAACTACATTATTTTATTATGAGAACTACTAGAAGTCGTGCGGTGATTCGCTCCCGTCGTTCATTATTTGGACACTGCTCAGCTCCTATTGGCTGTAACGTGGTGTTATATAGCCTCATCAGCAACCCATTAAGTCCCACTGCTGGGCTCGGGTCTCCTCTCCTCTAACAAGAGAGCTGAGAGAGTTTAGGCCATAATCCACTCACGCTGGCCTAATAGGGGTTGGTGGATCAGACATACTCATAGAATTTCTTCTAGGGTATGTGGATTTCCTCACGATGTTTTCTTTCACCGTTAGCAGATGGTAAGTCACTTGACTAGTACATTTAAATTCCACAAAGTGGAATCCACATTGGTACTGCCGGTGAGGATCGAACTCGGACCGCGTGATTTACACGCCGGTCCCTTTTCCATTCAGCCACCATTTTTAAATACATAACTATATCTATTTTTTGAAATGAGAATCGAAACTATTTACATCACTCTACGCAGTAAAATACGAAACAATCATATCTCCGTCTTTACTATAGATATGACAATAACTTAGCAAGTATAAAACTATCCCCATATACACCATAAACAAGCCATATCTAATACTGGTCCACTTTACCGTAAACAAACCAATCTATGTTGTTACGTCACAATAGTGTCCGGCCAGGGAATCGAACTCACGCCCACTCGCATTCTTGTGAAACTGGTTCCGTAACTGCTTATTAGTGCATTGTGGATTTTATAGAACTAGTTGTTTTCATATATTGAGGGCTTTATTTAGTGTTAATAAAGGCTTCTTTTGTTAGTTTTTTTAGAAGAAAACAGCGTCACGCTTTTTATCCGAAGGGGTAGACAGAAGTGCAGCACACCTATATTTCAGCAGCTATGTAAATTGCAACCATTATAATGGAGGAGGGGACATTTAAACATTAAAATGCCCCCCCCCCCCCCCCCCTCACACACACACACGACGAGTGTATATATATATAATATCTATTTATATATCAATCATTACTATCATTCTCTCAGAACCCCCTTATACTAGTACCACAACACCAAATTTGTCTAGAGTTGGGGAGAGGCTGGTAATCTGTCATACAGGTTTACCTAGTACGGATACCAGTCTCTCACACAGACTCACTCAATGATTGTGTCACCTAGTAAATAAGTTTATATGTAAAAAAATTGGTAAAAAAAAAAAGTTTTTATGTATTAATTTACCCTGTGTGAGAGAGAAATAAAATGCTATTATTAATGATGACTAAATATCCAAATAATATCCATCTATTTATTATCCCAAAGTGAAAAAAAAGAACCCTTATAATATTACTCCGTTGTCTGTCTGTCAATAACACGTATGTATCAAACTGTAATTAATATAAAATATTTGGATCTGTAATGTTTTGGAGCAGTGAAAAAAACTAGAAAGAATTAATAATAATAATAATATTCTACGACATTCACACATCGACCTGACTGCTAAGCCGGAGGTCGTGGGTTCGATCCCCACCCAGGACAAATCTTTGTGTGATGAGC
Organism: Laspeyria flexula; assembly: GCA_905147015.1. NCBI lineage: Eukaryota > Metazoa > Arthropoda > Insecta > Lepidoptera > Erebidae > Laspeyria > Laspeyria flexula. Next base: position 4,290,039 of record LR989974.1, read on the forward strand.
ATAAAGGTTTGTTCTGTGTCTGGTTGTAATTTATCTATAATATGTATGTATTTATAAACATGTATTAAGGTAGTATATCAGTTGTTTAGTACCCATAAACACAAGCAAATATAATTGCTTAATTTGGGACTAAATGGTGCTGTGTGAATTTGGTGAAATATTATTATTATTATTTTCAAACATTTGACAGCGACATCAAAACCGACTAATCGAATGTCGAAATTCAGAGTAAGCCCCAACATCTAGTGTAAGAACAATATGAAGTACTTAACCAAAACCCGAAAATCAAGTTCCAAAACCGTTTTTTAAAAGTAAGTAGTCATAATCCAAAACTCACGCCTAACTAAACTTGAAACAGGTAGATAATGATGTTCAAACAACAATATTGGGGCGAGACGCGGGGCGCGCAGTAGCTAGCACTACCACGCTAACTAGCGGCGCAAACTGACATTATCACCTGCGAGCTAGTAATGTATTTGTACTAGATTTTTTACGTTTTAGGAGATTTACTTGGAAACAGAACACGTTTTATATACTAGCTGTGCCCGCGACTTCGTCCGCGTGGAATTTAACAAAACCAACATTACTTTTCTCAAAGTAGCCTAAGTTATTCCTTAATACACCAGCTATCTACCAGTGAAAATACAGACAGACAGACATAAAAATTATAAAAAAATGTTATTTTGCATTACATTATACATGTAGTAATCAGTTATTTTAATATTACAAACAGACACTCCAATTTCATTTATTTGTATAGATAAACTCACGCAATAGGAAACCATGCCAGTTTCGAGAACTATAATTTATAGCTAATACCCGGGCTTCGCTCCCATGGATCTTTGTTTGCCCACTATTCAACTGCTATTGGTTGTAGCGTGATGTTATGTAGATTTCTTTCTTCTTCTTCTTTCTTCTTTCGTAAAATAAAACACAGAACTCACTTTCGGTTGTATTAATTGAGTCACTATAAACTTTTTACATTAATTACAATAATATTATAGTATTTATTATTATTGTGAAACACCGCACAAGAAATTAAAATTGTAATGAGCCCCAAGTCTTCGGCGGATGCTCCGACGAAGACTCGGTTGGAATTTAGGAATTTGTATTAATTTAGGATTTTGAATGTTCCCGTAGCGGGCCATCGTCGCTGTGGTCGCGGACGAATGTTCCTGCGCTCCCGTGACCACAGCAGAGCGCGACAAGAGGAACACCTTGGGGTTTTAGTGGATGCGAGCCCCACATAACCCCTCGGTTCTTTGCCCAAGACCGAGGGGTATGCGTCAGGCATTTCCCCAAGTAAAAAAAAAAAAAAATTTTGAATGTTAAATTATTAAAAGTAAATTAAAAATAAATCAAAAGAGATCCAAAAGGTGGTCAAAAAAGGTGCATTCGTGAAGGACTTAGCCTGCAACGGGTGCAACCGTTACAGACCTTTTTTACAGATAACCTTCCTCTATAAATGAGCTATACAACACTAAAAGAATTTTTCAATTCGGTTTAGTAGTTCCTGAGATTATCGCGTTCAACCACTAGATAAACATCTAACTACCCACGCGTTAAAAGGTGTGGGTAGTTATAATTTTAAAACACTTCATCATCTAAATAGACAGTTCACCTTTCTAATGGACATTAAAACATATATTAATATGCAAACACAAAACAAAACAACAAACTATAGGCCGTATCTTATTCAGTATCCGTTATCTGAAAGATTATCTTGAAATCAGCGCATGTATCTAACAATATTGACTGTCTGGACTGTCACCGTGGCGCAGTGGTTAAGGTGGTCGCCTCGCCACTACATCGCCGTGCTGGGTGACGTGGGTTCGATTCCCACACGAGACAAATATTTGTGTGATTCATAGATATTTGTTTCTAGTCTGGGTGTACTTTGTGTCCGTTAGTTTCATGTTTGTAAAGCTCCCCGCGACACAGGGCTAGTTCCATAGTGCGGGCGTTGTCTTAAAAAAAAAAAAAAAAACAAAAAAAAAAAATATAATCTTAATAAATAAATCTGCAGTGAGACTATTATAGTTATTTAGAGCGATTATAATAATTAGCTAATGAATAGATTAAGGTTTATTGTGTAAATTTGATTTATTGTAGTTTTTGTAACCGATTATAGTTTCTGGGAGTGATGAAGTTGTTGCCAAACGATGGACCGGACCAGATGGAGGAAATCCTTTTATACCCCAAAGAGTCTTGATCCTCAGCAATTTTGTAATAATATAATGTTCTACCACATTCACTGAGTATTATATTATATCGCGAGGTGAAGTCTCCAATTGTCGACCCATATCAAATTCCATCATAACATTAAGCAATCAAGTTCATTTGTTCTTTAACAAGCGTGTTTACCCCGGGATTCGTCTGTCAGTCAGATGGAAGCTAACGCGGGCATCCTGTCTGTCTGTCCGTCCTGATAAGATAATACTTAGACATACAGCATTGCTTGATTGTTTAATACGAGAGGTATATGATTTCCGGTGGTTCAAACTTGGAGATAATGTTAAGTCTGGGTGCTTGTTAAGCAAAGACAGGTGATGGGATATGGCTTTAAGAATGTTTTAGTTTCCAAACAGCAGCAAGGGCAATAAATAAGGTTGGCTAGGTAAATAGTATGTAAAAATCTTTGTTAAAAACATTATGGTTTTTTAAAGGTCGTGCTCGTGATGCCTTTGGTGGTGTCGTCTATAGGTTACGATAATCGCTTACCACCGAAAGCCGAACGCGGGCCGTATGCCTATTTAGTCGTATAAAAAAACGACGGGTATAGAGTTTGTGCAAATTTTCTTTATCTAGCAGTGCTCTTGACTGTATACAGATACCTTAGTCGCATTTTACGATACACACGGGTTGAAATGGAGTAGTGATAATATGTATTTTTAATCAGTAACTACACAGATATATTTTTATTGATACATATTTCTGGCTTCTTATTTAACTTACAAACAGAAACCCATCTAACGACTGATCTTGTTGAACGTTACTTAACCTCGATGAGCAAAACGAACATCTAAGGACCGCATTACTACGAGTGATGGTCAGTGATGATCGAATGTGAGCGAGAGAATAAAGTAAAGAAAAAAATATGAGAACTCAATATGTAATAAATATACCTTAATCAATACATTGATTTATGATACAACAGAAAATGTAAACTTAAGCACAAGCACCAATTATTTGAACACGAAACACATAAATTATTGTCAACTCACACAGGAGTCTAGTTTATGCAACACCTAAAAGTATCGATTTCATTGATTCCATCACGTTTAAAGTCGAAATCGTAAATAACACCTCGTACGACAGATGAAAACGCACCTTACCTTTTTTTAAACACCACGTGGTTTCGCAGAATTCGAATCAAATTCAACCTCTCAAATGTGCCGAAAATCATTAGACTCACCCTAACAATGACTGTTTTGTGTTTCTGAAACTAGTTTCACAGATATACGTGAACAAAAAAGCGTATTTTGATGTCTAAATAGACACATCATTGAGCAGGTAGACGCAGGGTAACCGACACTGTTCTCGGCAAGTGAAAGAAATGTCATTAACGGTCGACCGTCCGCCTTGCAGGATACTTTGTATAAATTTGATAGCTGATTATTTGGAATTTAATCAAGATGTGAACGTTATGTTTTCTTTGATTATATTGATATCTTTTTCTTTATAACGATTAGTGCTCGAAGTGATACACTTCTAAAAAATAAAAATAGTAATTCGATAGAATTACTATTTTTATTTTTGTTGATCGGAAATCACATAAATAGGAGTACAGTCGGCTATATATATTTCCAAAAAAATAGCGTTCACTGAATTTTATTACTTCCAAAAATCCTCAAACATTACAATCCTAATGTTAGTCGACAAAGGGAATTTATTCTACCTGGCCGACTTCTCGTCCCATTGTTCGCCAACAAATCTGGTGCGCATTCGAAACTCTCGACTTTTTTTTTTCAAAATCCCTTGTTAGCAAGTCCTCGGATAGATCTCTTTTGTGAGGACAATGGGGGTTACATATTTATAAGTGGGTAGGTAGGCGGAGATACAGGTGTTTTGTCTAACTACACCGCTCCGTATCGAGTATATCTAATACGGAATAGTTATAACTTTATTTTTCAACCGACACACGCCACAGATCAGTCATTTCATCGCTGACACGCTTGTTATTGTGATTCGTTTCCATAATTTTGTGTTAACATTATTATCTACGGAAATGTCTACAGCAAAAAAAAAATTATTTAATCACTTAAAATCATCTTTAAATCTTCCATTTTTAATAAACGTAAATTCTGCTTGATTAAAAATTGGTATCAATAATAAATAGCGTGTTGTATAAGTTTTTTTCTATCTTCAATGTTAAACAAACATAAGAAAGACCATTACACAATATATTTGTTCGATTCTTATATCAAAAGAATCCACGGCGCGGTCAGTATCGTCATTTTTTGCCTCAACAACCTCACGTTCCCGCTTCGGACATCAAAATAGTGTTGCAGGTTTAACAAATAACTTTTTTAAGTATAAACCAACGAAGACCAATTAGTTCAACCCAGGAGAGATGGCTCTTTCGACGCTTATTTTACTGGTATTTTTTGTGCGCCCGTTCGAAATATTTTTATTTAGTGAACGCGACGATTCGTCTCGCTTCTGTGTGTTTATTACCACGCTGACTGTACAAATATTTTGTGGTCGTATTTTCTGGTCATGTCACGGTTCTGTGCTCGATTGATTGTATATAACGCTGCGTCTAAAATGTTGTGATTATTCGCCATTTTGTTGGTTGAATACTTTGTAGTATTTCATTGTGTATACCGTCTAAGATTTGAAATGTAATGACTTGAATCGTGAATTGCAGTGGGCTTTGAGCACACTTCTGAAAACTATGGAGCTTGCAAATTAAACTCTCCGATTAGTGATGTACTTTACGATACTTTTTTATAAGTAATAATATTATTTAATTGATTCTGTAGAAACTTTTCCGAGCCAAATCATCATTAAATTTCAGTTTTGGAATTTTGCCGTCTTTCATTCATTCATTTATTCTATTGCATTTCTTCTTTATTGGATTTTATTCTACGTAAATAAAACTATCCTTATTTAGTGGGTTAGCTACTTTTTTTACAACTACTCCGGATAATAATCACTTTATTGATATTCAAAAAAAGTCTATGTATTTATCCGGTCTTATTATAGTCTGTATTCATGTTTGGTTCGCTAATAAAACTTGAATAACATTGTCAAGAATAATTAATACTATTATTTGAACAGAACCAATTATATTTTATATACCTTCATTGTTACTAGTACATGAAACCTTTCATATCTATTTAATATCTCCATGTTTGTTTATCCTATCAATAAAATTATAAGACTATAAAAAGATATAGAAGAATGTCTCGGTTTCTCGCTAATTAGTTAATAAAATTAGTAGCATACTGTTTTGTCCGTTGATTTACAATTACTTAATGTTTGTTTAAACACTTGGTTGGGGCCGGTTATCTACAGCCAAAGACTTAATTTAAGACGGCAAAAAATAAACTGGAAACATTTTAACCGAACAAAATTGAAGTGATTATATTTATCAGTATAAAATTTTTTATGCTAAGTTCTAAAGTTATTTTTTAACTAAAAAAACTTATGGAAAATAAGTGTAAGTTGTTAAATAAATAAATATAATATTAATAAGCGCTATTTCTGATTCAGAATTAATTGTCAAACATCAAAATCATGTTATCATTAAAATATAATGTAACTGCTTCAGTCCGTGATTTTACCAATGTCCCATTTCTGTGCACTAAAGTTTGTGGCGGGAATTAAGCCTACTGTACCTACTCAAAGCTTTTTTATTATTAAATGAGATAGATATTTGACTGTCACCGTGGCGTAGTGGTTAAGGTGGTCGCCTCGCCACTACATCGCCGTGCTGGGTGACGTGGGTTCGATTCCCACACGAGACAAATATTTGTGTAATTCATAGATATTTGTTTCTAGTCTGGGTGTACTTTGTGTCCGTTAGTTTCATGTTTGTAAAGCTCCCCGCGACACAGGGCTCGTTCACTAGTGCGGGCGTTGTCTTTTTTAAAAAGAAAAAATTAAAAAGAAGATATTACTATGGAGTAATTCATCAACACGTCCTAATTGCTACAGCCCATTTAAGACGACTTGACGAAAATGAAATAAATATTAATAATAAAAAAAATATCTTTTATTCTGCAACTCGTCCTACACTTTTTGGGTGATGAATTACTCCTACCATGTCAAGTTATTCATAGTGCCATAATAAAGGAACAGTATAATATAGCAATATTATAAATGGCTTTATTTCCACCTTATTATAATATCCATTTCCATTTAAAAAAAACCATAAGGAGCCTCTCCACACCATCGTTGTATTGAACCCGAATGTCTTCATCTAAGGCCGTGACCGCGTTTGACCCGAGTTGGTCCAACCAGTTCCCGAGATAGCCCAGGCCAAATAACCAAACGACTTAACGATATCAGCGAAATTACACCACGATGGGGTACCTTTTTTATTTCATCCTGCGCCTGCGCACCGTGAGTTTATTGCACTTGTCTTTTATTAAAATATCTTTATTAGTATCGTAATACTGATGTCTGGTTTTTATTTGTTTTTCTATGTGAGTAAGTATATAATTATAAGGCCCTGATTCAACACTCGCAGATAAGTGATAACTTATCCAAAATTTAATTGACAGATATTTATTTTAAATAAGACACAGATAGTTTATCTGACACTTTTCTGTCAGTGACGAAATAGAGCCCACATAAAATTTAAAGTTTGAGCATGGACGACGATTGGCTATTTCGCCTTAACGTTAGAATACAAATATGTATTTTTATTTAGAATCTTATTACGTGCCTATTTTGAAGATGCTGCCACTGCCACCTAGAAATATCTTGATTGCAGCTAAGTTTTAAATAAAAAATGTGACACTGTATTATCATCATACTATTAATTTTATGCGTCATCATTCTATTCTGCCCTACTAAAAAAGAACGGCATAACTCCATGTCAAGCGCACGGGAAATTGTATCTAAGTACAGTAACTTAACAAGCGTTTTTCCCATTGCTTATATAATGCAATTGCGGCTTTTCTTCTAAGCAAGGCAGTATTACTCATATACGTGTATTCCCAATAGCTGTGGCATATCATTTACGATTACAGCCGTTTACGCATGTGTAGAAGGCAGCAATCGAGATCTATGATATTGGAGCGCGAATCCCGTTGTGAGAATGATGATGATAATATAAACCCTAAAGCACCAAACAATTATATTCTACAGATACAATAAGTAGTTATTTTTAAACCGCCATATTTTATTATTCGTGGTAATGTTCCATTTTCAAATGTTTATGTGGAGATTTTAAAACGAAACATTTTAAATTTTACACTCAATTTTTTGTATAATTTCTTACATACATGCCTTGCCTCGACAATAGCAAATACAACAAAAAAAGAATTAGCCAAATCGGTCGAGTCGTTCTCACGTGAATCCATCACATACTTTTCTATATAAATTAACGCTCAGAATAAAACAATATGATAATAAAGAACAAACAGAACCAGAAACTCAAACAAAAGAACACGACACTATCAAAACAGAAGAAATTATCTTATAAAAGCAAGATATTATGATTATGCATAAAGTAGAAAGATAAGGCCAACGCAATAAAAACACAAAGTTAAGTCAAGTAACCCCGGGAGTCCTAGTGCTATTAACTTTATTGTCTGCAGATGAAATAAATACGTTGGTTGGCAGTTTCAGTTGATCTGTTTCAGATATGGTGCTAGAGATAGCGACTTAAGAGCATATTGTGCATTTAGTTGAGGCTATAAATAAAATTGAATAAACATAAATTGAGAAACATTATTTATTTGAAAATTATGTACAAAAATTTCTATTTACTAAGCGTTAATCCCAAATTTTTTATTTTTTTATTGCCGTAAGTGACAGACGAGCAAGCGGCCCATCTGATGGTAAGTGGTTGCCGCCGCTCATTGACGTTGGCAATTTTAGGGGCACAGCCAAGCCGCTGCCTACATTTGGAGAATAGCTCTCTTTATATAAATATATAAATATGCATTTTATATAAATATATTTCTTTATATAAATATGAATAACAGACTGTCCAGAAATACAAGCTAAATTTTAGAATAATTTATATCTAAGTTTGAATTACTTACTGCCGCACTCAAAGACGTCAATTAGCAGTAATCTGTCATTAACAATTTTTTTCATCTTTAGGCGACTTTAGACTTAACTATCCTTACGTTTTTACTAAATACAATTTAAAGTTTAATAACGTCTCTGAGTGTGGCAGTACCTAAATCTCTTTTACCTGTCAAAGTAAATACATTTTAGTTCAATCTTCTATGCTTACGTTTCCTAATTTATACAAAACTAAAATCTTATTTGTTTGAATTATATGTAAACGGAATTCACAATTTTGAAAATCAAACTTTGAGATTTGTAACCAGTTTGCTGACTAGCGTAATTTTTCTCTTAATTTTCGAATTGAATTAAATTCTAGTTAATTTAAGAAAACATAAGTATTTGCTTTCCCGCTAGCTTGGAAGCGTTGTGACCTCTCCAAGCGAAAATATACTCTTATACTCGTAAACTTCAATTTTATTGAACGATTCAGCTGCTTCAATTTCATTACTCATGTACTTTATTGTCTTTGTTTAATAACTTTGTTTTATTATATTTATACTACGGGGTCATTATATTTTGCATTATTAAACTTAGGAAGATTTCTAACAGTATTAAGTCTTCAATGTGTCATTATTACAGAAAATAGATTCACAATGTAATAATCATGGTGCGATCATAGAATTCTTATTTATAATGAATAATGTAAAAATCAATCGGCATTGCTACGATTCCAATTTACGTAAACACCAATCATAGGAGAAGAATCCATCCATTACAAAAAATAATAACTACAGAAAATGATAGAAGATTCGAGTAACGGATATGATTTATGTGAAAAAAAAACCGCAAGCGGCGCCGGAGGGTATGACTAGATGAGGAAACGTGTAGTTTTGGTAATAGCTTAATCAACGAGATCCGAGATCGATAGAGAGATCGGGCATGTCGACGACCGATGCGCGTGAGTCGATGAGTCGACCAATCGACCAATAATTGTTACAAAAGCAGGCGCAGGAATTCAAAATGGCTCGTAATGTTTCAGCTAATTGGATAAATATTTTAAGATTATTCATATTTTATTACTCAGTTATAATGTAGTTAAGAGTTAATTACTTGGATTAAATTAAAGATCTACACATCTGCTGATCAAAAGAATATTACTAAAGAAGCAATAGGTATTATTAATTAAAGTTAGTTCTGGTTTGAGATTATTCTTACAGACAACGTTATTTTAAACAAGATCATAATTGTAGTCTTTTTTGCAGTGTAATTGTCTTAATAAAATACAAAAAAGATATTAGAATCGTTATTAAATTGGTACTTACGTGATTTAAGTGTTTCAATTTTATTCACGACTTAATAATTTGAGTGATGTCTTCTACAGCTCAATATAATTCACATCCGGTACCGGAAATCTTAATTACACCAACCCCTAAATTTGCCACAGTAATTTCTATAATCATCTGCGATACATTAATTCGATATGCTCATGATTTCTCAGCAATTACATCATGTACTCGATTTTCATTCTCGATAGCCCATCTTTAGAATCGATTGTGGGCAAACAAATCATTACTCTATCTCGAGTCGTGATCGAGCAGGTCGGAGTCGTTCGGGGCGGTTCGGCTATCTTCGTGTACCTCCGCCGTTCTTCGTGAAATGTGAGCGTTATGAAGTTATTAATGGTGAAATCTTCGTTTTACATTTTAATGTGGCTGAGTGTACACTAAGTATTGTGGTTAAGTTAATTTTCGGTTAGCTAACAATAGAGGTGTTTTGGCTGTGAATAATTAATTAAGTTTTTGTAATTAAAACGGAGATTAAGTTTTATTATCTACTTATTTCATTACTACGTCGTAGTAATTTCTTGGTTGGCTGCAAAATTACTGCAGGCATCTCTTTAACATAATCATTATTTAAATTGACTTCTTCTTGGAAAACAATTGTGTTTTGAATATTTGGTTCATTTTTAAACATTTCTTCGCTACTGGCAATATTTAATTAGTCTGTTAGAACAAATAAAATGTGTGTGATATCAAAATCATTGCTGTAGTCAAGACAGCTAATGCGTCGTAATTTTGATTCAAATTCTTTAATTTTCTCGTCCATTTGGCAACGAGTGTAAACATCTTGATATCACGCTCATACTCTATTTTTTTAATTAACACACTTTTGTATTTTTTCATGTATTTATTAATTCCATTCTCAATTAACTCCAGATGTTCCCCATCAGAAACTTCTTAACTCATTACTCCAGAGCTGCTAATGCCTTTTATATTAAGATCATTTGTAATTATTGCTATTGTAGCAGGCATTTCTACTTCTTTTCATTTTAACTCAGTTGTGTAAATATCATTAATTTCATATATCTTTTAAATTATTGTATTCAAGAAAACATTTTCATCTCAATTTTGATTTGGTTCATTATAAATATGCGTGAGACGAGAAAAGGAAAATTCCAAACAAACCCTATACCAACCCGTCTGGCCAGCGTGGTATAGTAGGCTAAATTCCCTCCACAATCTTTCAAGAAGTGAGGAGACCAGTGCCCGTGCCCAACAGTGGGACATTTCTGGACGATTATGAACATATTTAATAAATATAATTAAATGCAAAATATATAAATTTTGGCCTAGTCTTAATGTATGATAAGATATTCATGGACATAAGGCACGCTTGACAAGCTTTTATCATTAAATAAGGACAATCTGCTTCTTAAATTATCACTTAGTGTCACACAGATATTTTTATTATTCACAATTTACATCTTTATATACTAGATGATAGCGGCAACGGATATCGTGTAGAAGCATTCGCATTTTTCTCTCACTGCGCAATTGCGCATATTTTAAACACGTTTATTCATCTATGTTACAATGTAAATCTTATGAAATTTTAAAGTTCGTAATGTAACATGTATAGTCGACAAAAAATTGCTTTACCACCCTTAGAGTAAATGTCGTTTGTATATCACAAAACATAAATGTCTATTTTTGCTTGCAAGTGTCATCGGTACAGTGACAGTTTTCATCAATGCCAAAACGTCAACATCAATTGAGGCTTATTGAATTTTAATTTTGATGATTTTTTTGTAAAATGTGGTAAAGCATTTTTGTAAAGAGTGGTCGACTATACATTGATTTGAAATATTTTAAATTATTAAATTTAATCAGTAGTCTCAGATTGAAACATTTATCTGCCAGTTAGTGGTGAGACAGTTCTTAAAGATTCAAGTGCAGTCCACATTGAATTCGATGATCAATTGACTAAAGAAATATATGCTTCAAATATTCGTCAGCAGTATATATGTATCTAATCATCATCATGTCAACCCATAAACGTCCCATTGCTGGGCACGGGTCTCCTCACTTCTAGAAAGATTGTGGAGGGAATTTAGCCTACTATACCACGCTGGCCAGACGGATTGGTATAGGGTTTGTTTCGAGTTTTCCTTTTCTCGCAGTGCACTTGTCTGCATAAGGTTACTCCCTTAGTCGCCTCTTACGACACCCACGGGTTGAGATGGGGTAGTGACATTATGTATTCTTAATCCATCACTACAAGGACTATATAATGTAATACTCAAAGAATATTGTTCAAAGAATCAATCTTAAGTTCATATGTAACATGAAACTCGAGCAAGGACTGTACCAGAAGTATTCGAGTAATCTGTTTTAAATGTTTCAGCTCCAATTACAAAGACATGTACAATGTCATTTCAAACAATTTGTCTGTCTTCAGTCTGGTAATGCATAACCTTGCATCACGCTTTAGTTTTGTATAGGGATAGACAGAGAAACATCATCCTACTAATATTATAAATGCGAAAATTAGGATGAATGTATGAAGGTTTGTTAGACAATCACGCCGCAACGGCTGAAAGTATCTGTATGGAATTTAGTTCACAAAAAGATTATAGTTTGGAATAGGCTACTTTTAGTGGAGCCGCGGGCGGGAGTTATTTCAAAGGTGAGACGGGACTAAGGGGGTAACTATAAGCACATACGAGCACTGCAAGAAAAGGAAAATTCGCAAACAAACCCTATGCGAACCCGTCTGCAGCGTGGTATAGTTGGCTAAATTCCCTCCACTATCTTTGGAGGAGACAAAAAGGTTTGTTCTGTGTCTGGGTGTAATTTATCTATAATATGTATGTATTTACAAAAAAAAAATGTATTTAAGTAGTATATACGTTGTTTAGTACCCATAACACAAGCAAATATAATTGCTTACTTTGGGACTAGATGGCGCTCTGTGAATGTGGTAGAATATTATTATTATTATTACTGACTACTGGTCCAAATTTTTTTTTATGGCTGTTTTTAATAATCTATCTATGGATTTGGCTACTTAATTTAGAATTTTGACATAAAAGCTCTAAGTACACCAAATATATCAACATTCTAACTTTAGTAGCCAAATCCATAGATATTTTTTTGAAAACAGTCAACAGTTAGTCTTTAATTGCCTATTTATCGAGGAAGGCTATATAACATGACGCTACGTCCAATAGGAGGTGAGTAATTGCCAAACAAAGATCTAGAGAGAGAAGAGAAGAAGCTCCCCTTGGTAGAAGCTCCGGGCAACAGTTAATTGTGAAATATAATCACTGAGTTGAAACGCTAGTTAATTTAATTAAACGAATGTATGCAATTTCTAAATACTTAAACATAGAGGTTTTATGTAAAACAGAATAAATGGTGCATTTTATGATTATGTTAATATAATTATTATTATGTACTGTAATAATCTAGTAAAGATTATTGTAGTTAATAGCAACTGTCTTTATAACTGTATATTTAATTTCATACATGAAAATTATTGTAATAACGAGAGATTCATGATAATGTATTTAAATAATTTCATGTGTTTCAAAGTGTAATGGGCAAAGTAATAGAATGTTAGTACTTAATTTTGAACGCGTTTTAATTTTTGTTCAACTACCCGCAACATATGAAAATATTATTTAGGTTTTTTTTATTAGCTAGTAGCTACCGTCGCAGTAGAAATTATAGAGATGTTCTGTTTTAAGATATTTATTATAATACAATTCATTTAGTATTTAGAAATACAAGATAAACTTATTACAAAATATATATTTTTTTTTGGATTTTCATTGGATATTTTTTTATATATATATATATTATATATAATGGTAATAAAAAATGCTAAAATATATTTGTAGTGTTACATACAAGAATCTATTTATGAACTAGGAAAGGATGTTGGTTGTTTCTTATTAAATAAAAAGTAATTGGTTCATTTTGATCACGAATATGATAATTGAGTAATTCACATATCCGATGTACATACTTAGAACAACTCCACTCAGAATACAAAATACAAATTTTCTCATATTACCTACAATAAAAAATGCAAAGTATGACGGTCTCAAAGTGATAAATAAAATCCCAGCAATTCCCGGGAAATACTTAAACGTGACTGCACTGCAACACCGGACGACTCCCCGTCGTCCCGGCCACTTCTTTGTTTTTAAACATACAAAAAGTCAGCCCCTTCTTATTCTCAACGAGGCAGGTACAAAATACTCCTCAGACCACATGTTTCAATCTCATACCGAAACTCTCGCAAAGTTAAAAATAGGAAGCAAAACAATTTCAAATATGTCACCGTTCAACCGACAATTATGACCTTATCATTAATGTCTAACTCTTCTATCTTAATGTAAATTATCAAGGATGTTTACTTACAATTGATATCTTAATTTGTCAGGTCATCTTGTGTCAAACTATATCGCCGGTAGCAAAAGCAATCCATTCGCATAATAGTAAATAAGACACAACACATGCTCACTCGTCTATATGTTTATTAATTTAACTTGTCACTACAGGGAAAATAAATTAATCACTATCACACGAATCCCCGCACGTATTGTCAATGTTTTTAATTTAGAAAATTAATAACGAAAGTCAAATAAATTCACGAAATAAAAAATAACGCAACGAGCGTCCGCCGCGGCCGCGGTACAAACCGATATAGCATATTAATAGCGGGTGGACATGCACGAAACGCGCCGACGGCAATTTCATCTCAATCTTGCCCGTCGAAACGAGACAGTAACATGACAATAAACGATTGTAAAACGTCTAGAGAGAAAGAGATAGCACTTTTCTCATTATGCGCCCATCGAACCTGACATTTCAATAACGCCGTCTCGCTCGCACGGAAAGTTATTTCCGTACAAATTATATGCGGGCGTATTTGTGCTCTGTCTTTCTCTGGCGCGGATAGTGCTAACCAGATAATGTCTTAATCGCATTTTCTTAGCGCTATGCTGACTGATGCACTAACATAAACAATGATAATTCATGGATTTGCATGATAAAGAGATTTTTTATTAATTCAATGTTGATGGGTGGGTAAGTAAATGGTGGGAGGTCCTAATGTATCATGTAATTATGGTTGTTTTGTGCGGAAGCTTAATTGGTACCTAGATATTGTTTCGCTTCAGTTAACTTATACGACTGTATGTCATGTGAACTTAGATTATATTTATTACACAATTAACTAGACCAGAATATTATTATTAAAACATAAACTTACATAGCGTCACGCCTTTTGCCCTGGGAGGGATAGGCAGAGTTGCATCACAGCCACATTTCAGCAGCTAATTTGGTCCCATGTAATAGAAGATGAGGCTATTGTTATAAACCAGGTACATTTCAGACTCCTGGCTGAGAATGTCATGAACCCAAATACAATTTTTTTAACCCATTTTTTAATCGAGTAAAATTTTTTTTTTAATATTTGTTGAGAATCGTCATCAAGAATTGGTCGATTAAAATCTCAATTTCGATAAAACTGTCGCTTTAATTGGCGCTAAAATGGTTCCAAACACTCCAGAATTTTGTTAAGACCACGGTCTGTGTTACGACATTATGGTCTAATTTTGTTTATAAACATATTTTTTTTGTAAAGAACACTGATATGTTCTGAAGTTGCTGATAGACCTATATAAATTAATTATATTATTTTAGTAAGCTTTAAAGAGTCGGTATAATGAGTATGTATAAGTCATAGGTCATCATCATCATCATATCAGCCCAATGACGTCCACTGTTGAACATAGGCCTCACCTAATTTCCGCTACAGCGAGAGATTTTGTGCCGCCCAATCGTAAAAAAAAAATATTTATTATTTTCCGGCAATCACTATAGCTATGTTTGGATAAAATTATACATAATTCCACAATGACATGTTTCGTGTATAATATATATTTGTAATTACATACTATCTACTTAAATCTACTTCGCCCACTGTCCGCCATTACAACAACCCTAATTACAATAATAACGTGTTTGCATTTTTATTTACTGCAACATGCAGACCCAAGAAGTCAGAACACATAATTATTATATATAACCCACACTAAATATAAAGTGCGGTGTTTGTTTATTTTTATATACCTATATGGTGTATGTCATTGATGAACTTCAAAACGGCTAGACCTTTTAATGGAATTACGCAGGTCTCTCAGTGGATTCATGTATGGTTTAAGTCAAAATTGTTCCTGATTGGCATCGCAATCTTGTCCTAGAAAAAAGCTGAACAACTTTGCCTTAAATACTTTACTTAAATACTTTTGAAGAAAATTCGGTTATTATTTATTTTGTCCTATTTTGTTTATTATCTGTAAAAGATAAACATTAGCCTAGTTTACGAAATAAAATCAATACATTTGATTGATTAAACAATAAATGTCCGGAATATAATGTGAAGTTTTAGGAGATATTAATAGAAATAAGAGAGAAAAATAATTAAAAATACGAACGGTTTTAAACTATTAAATTACGTATGTATTTGATTTAGTAAAAAACATATAACATAGCATCACGCCTTTTTCCCCGAAGGGGTAAGCAGAGGTGTACACACCCACATTTCGCCAGCTATGTTTGGTCCCATGAAATAGGGGGCGAGCCTATTGTATCAACCGGGAACATTTGTTTACCAAACTCCGGGAAAATCTAAATACTGGAATTTCCTGATAGAAAAACCCAATACCATTTTTACCCGACCCGGGAATCGAACCCGGGACCTCTTGCACAGCAGTCGTATACATTTCCCGCTGCGCCACCGAGGCAGTTTTAGTAATAAGTAAAAAAGCGCAAAGATGAGTCTTTGCACGTAGACGAATTAGCCACGAACCATGAGTAGAAAATGCAGCGAAAGTTAGGTCCTATGGAAAGGAAGCGATGGTGGCCGAATGGATAAGTCACTAGCATGCAAATCATGCTATCTAAGTTCAAGCCTCTCAGCTCTCTAGATATATAGCATGAATGACGATGATGAAATCATTATTAGGATTCGTTATTCATTCACTGAAAAGCTATATTTTGACAAAAATTTGCTATCAAATGTTCTTGGATTAACATATAGGCTACCTAATTTAATCCTAATATTCTGTAGCTAAGTGAGTCAAGCGGTCATCGTTAGTCATTAAATAAAATTCAGCACACAAGGCTTACCTTACTTATAAAACGCAAAAAACAAATCCTGAACCGAACTAAATAATTATCTATTTGTGAAGAGGGTGGTAAACACTTGAAGGCACCAATGTTTGCCTTGGTGACTACTGCTCAAATGTTTGTCCAACGCTGACAGTCCCTGACGACTCAACCAATCTACTTATTCTGGGAAACTATGGAAATATTCCTTAATCATACATGCACTGGACTACTTCTGAATGTCCAAGTTTAAATAGTTCGAAGTCACTAATGGACGACAGTGTACGGGCCAAATTGGGTATGACCAAGAATTTTTTATAGTTTTCTTTAAGTTTTTGGAAGCTGTATAATAGAATAATGTATTTTTTAAGTGTTATTAAAAGTTTATTATGTCATAGGTTGATTTGATAATTTGAATTTTCGCAAAACGTCTAAAACCTACATTTATCCATGTCAGATCCGCCCTTAAAAGCAAAACATTACTTTTTATAAACTTAAATTGGCATTGACAAAATAATTATATGGAAATAACATAACATAACATAGCATCACGCCTTTTTCCCCGAAGGGGTAGGCAGAGGTGTTTCACACCCACATTTCACCAGCTATGTTTGGTCCCATGAAATAGGGGGCGAGTCTATTGTCATCAACCGGGAACATTTGTTTACCAAACTCCGGGAAAATCTTAATACTGGAATTTCATGATAGAAAAACCCAATACCATTTTCACCCGACCCGGGAATCGAACTCAGGACCTCTTGCACAGAAGTCGTATACACTTCCCGCTGCGCCACCGAGGCAGTTATATGAAAATATTGTGTTTAAACCTGTGTTTGCAGCTAATGTGTCCACCAACACCACTTTTTCCTTTTCTCGCAGTGCTCGTGTTGCTTAAGAGTAGTCCAGTCGCCTTGTACGACACCCACGGGTTGAAATGGGGTAGTGAGTAGTGACATTATGCATTCTTAATCAGTCACTACACGGACAAATAATTAATTCTTGTTCTAAATGTTACGTAAAGTAAAGTAAAAAAAGTAGGCAGAGGTTTATCAAACCCACTCTTCACTAGCCATGGAGTGTCCCATGCAATAGGAGGTGAGCCGAGAAACGAGAATTCTAAGACAGAAAATCCAATACCACTTTTCATGACTCGGGAATCGAACCAACCTCCTGCATAGCAGCCACACATACTCACACCGTTGCACCACCCGTTGTTGATAACAATTAGATACATTTAAAAAAAAAGAATTTATAAAATGAAAATGAAATGACGTTTATTCATCTAGGTTATAGGTTACAAAGTACCACTTATGAAAGTCACAAGTTAAGAATGTAACAGGTTATCCGAAAAGTAGTAAGCAGCAAATTTGCCTACGACCGTTCGCTGACGGGGTGGAGCAATGAGAAGAACTGGCAAAATACTCACGCCACTCTTTTAAAAAAATGGATATTAGGTAAAAACAGTTCCAAATAAAGTATTGAAAGAAAATGTACTAAGCATATACAAAAGAATGTACCTGTCATGTGATTACGTGAAATCGCATCACTCCCATAGTCCAGTATGAATCATGCATTAGTTGAGTCCCTTAGCCGAACGGAGTGCACTGCATGTCTTAATGCACTCACAATAAAAACAACACATATAGTATCGTACTACGCGACAGTAACATCTTCACGAGAAAACATCGACAACTTTTACGATTGAAAAATCATCCGTAATTTTAGAGAGATGTGGTTGTAATTCGCATGAGAAGGCTCCGTTTAAGGATTTCAGAATCAAACCCGTTTGGTTACGAATGAAATGGCCAAAGAAAAGGGACAGGAATACAAAAAGCAATCGCGGCAAAGAAACCAACCTCGAAAGCTCAAAGGAGTTGTGCTGTATTTTGTTTTGTCTGAGAGAGATAACTTGATCATCGCAGTGAACAACCAAAAGTTTCAAAAGAAAAATTGTATCATAAATACAGATTTTATTGTAACAGAAATAGAGGTCAAATTCGCTATAAATCATCTCTTATACGACGTTTCGTCTTGGATGGAGCGTAAAAAGAACAATTTACAAGTTCGTCTGGCACAAAACGAGATGGAGAAACATTTTAAGTACGAATGAAAGAGACAAAAGACAACCGGAGTTGGAGGCTGTGTATTTTTTCTGAGTTATTATGCCGGTTGCGATCATTTAATTAAGACATTTTGTGCATTTATAATGAAATAACAATATGAGTCAACGTTACCACTACCTTTTAAGTTGAGAGTGATGTTGACCCAATGTTGAATTATTTAAACGGTCAGCTTGTTTTTTTACACGAATTCGCTGAGAATGAAAAAGGATAGAGTGAGACAAGTCGCGGTATATAAGTAGTATCTTTCGTGGTTAGCGTCGGACGCGAGTTGAGCGCCCTCTGACGAAAACGGGTGAAATTTATAGATTTACTAAAAGATAAGCATCGAGATATAACTGTGCAATAACATTTATTTTGTTAATGAACTTCATCATCATCGTTTATTATCATTTAAACCCATAAACGTCCCACTGCTGGGCACGGGTCTCCTCCCATGAATGTGGAGGGAATTTAGCCTCATTTAAGGTTTAAAATAGGTTCATTATCTTAATTATTAATCCGTGTAGTGTCTTTAGAATACATAATGTCAATACTCCATCTCAACCATATGCAGACAACAGCACTGCGACAAAAGGAAAATTCGAGACAAAACCCCATACCAACCCGTCTCTGGCCACCGTGGTATAGTAAGCTAAATTCTCTTCACATTCATTGGAGGAGACCGTTCCCAGCAGTGGGATGTTTGTGGATTAAAATAATGATGATGATGATTGATGATGACCGGACATAGGCTTTTCCTAACTCGCACAATAACACTCGCTGCTCCGCCTTCCGCATCCAGTCAGCGACCTTTTTCAGGTCGTCGGTCCATCCAGCTGGAGAGCGTCCTACTCTAAGTTTGCTGAGTCACAGTCTCCACGTTTGGTCTTCTACAGATATGACCAGCCCACTGCCACTTCAGTTTGCTTATTCTATGAGCTATGTCGGTGTCTTTAGTTCTTTGTCGGATTACTTCATTACGAATTTTATCCTTAAGGAACCGGCGTACAAATCACGTGATCCGAGTTTGATCCCGACCAGCAATACCAATATAAATTCCACTTTGTGGAATTTATATGTACTAGTCAAGTGACTTACTACTGCTAACGGTGAAGGAATACATCGTAAGGAAACCCACATAGGTACCCTAAAAGAAATTCTATGAGTATGTCTGATCCACCAACCCGCATTAGGCCAGCATGAGTGGATTATAGTCTAAAACCCTCTCAGCTTTCTTGTTAGAGGAGAGGAGACCCGAGCCCACCAGTGGGACTTAATGGGTTGCTGATGAATTTTATCCATCAAAGAGATGCCGAGCGCAGCTTGTTCATACAGTAATACCCTCAGCATATTATGACCTGAAATGCTGTTATTCTGCTAGAGAAAGACTTTATTTTGATCGACCGTGTAAGTCGGTGATAGTACGCACTAAAGGAACGAACGATTGCGGTTATTTTATGATAAACTGTTATTGCGCTGTCATAACTTTTATTCTAAAAATAAAACATTACGAGTGCATGAAATAAATGTTCTGCGGGAGTGTACCTACAAGCTCATTGTAACGTTATTACGATGCAAAATATAATTTAAAGTACATGGCTTTGAGTATCGTGAGTATTTCTATATGTAATACTTTCCTACGCGTTAAGTTAATGTGGGGATGGTATCTATGTTATAGTCAAATCTCGGTGCTCCGGCGCTCCTAGGTTTCACTAGTCAATCCTCAGGTCTGACTTTCGGTTGACATTTTTTTTTTCGGTTGACATTTTAGTTTGAAAACGTAATTTGTGGGAGATCTGGAGTCTAAACTAAGCTATTAAGCCTGTATCTCAGAACTCCAGGCCCCCCATCACAACAATAATGTACAGATAGTCAACGTGTGGCGTAAGGAGGTAAAGGTGGCTTGAAGTCTAACCTTTTTTTTACGCTATTAACTCAGGAACTATGGGTTTAATTTTAAAAATTCTCTTAGTGTTTAGTCTTAGGCGATTTATCGAGGAAGGCTTTAGGCTCTATATCATCACCCTACGGCCAAAAGGAGCTGAGCAGTGTCCTAACAAAGAATGACGGAAGCGAAGCCCCGCGCGACGTCTAGGCAGGTAAAGGGCTCCATGAAAGCATAAACGAATTAAGTTCTTTCGAATTAAGGCTCCATGAAAGCATAATCTGTTATTATGATGCTTCTGCGCTCTTCTCAAGTCTTCTCTAACGGAAAGATTAAGATTTCGTTTTCTCCTATCGATATATTATATAATTATGTACCTACTACGTATATAAAATCCATATATATTATAAAAGACTTTGTCCTGACTGACTGACTGACTGACAGACAACGCACAGCCTAAACCGCTGGTCGTAGCGACTTGAAATTTAGAGGGTGTGTTTGTCCTAATGTCTAGAGGTGTACTAAGAAAGGGTTTTTTAAAATTCAACCCCTAAGGGGGTGAAAAGCGATAAAAACGATTGTATGAAACCTTTTTTAACTTAAAGATATGAAAATTTGTTTTGGGATACTACTTAACTATCAAAATAAAAAATACCCTCATCAATATTTTTGACAAGGGTGGCTTTGGAAGGGTGAAATTGGGGATGAAACGTTGTATCAAAAGATCTTTGTTTTGAAGTTAACGTTTTGCAAATTAGTATTGGGATAGGAATTTAAAATGTTGTTTTTAATATTTTTGATAGGGGTAGGTTCAGGGGGTGAAATATTAAATAGACAGTTCTTTGATTTTCAAGTTATATGTGAACTTCAGTTAAGAAGTGAGTTGATGGGTTGTTTTTGGTGTTTGAAAAACTTACCCTATGGGATGAAATAGGTGTGAAAATTATTAGAAATTGATATGGATGTCGTTTTCAAGGTTTTCAGGGACGCTGATTACGAAAATGTTATCTATATTGACTTAACGACGAAATTCAACTCCTGTAGTACGGTGTTGTGGAATTCATAAATTGCACTTAAAACAAAGATCTATGTAATATTGAAATCTACGCGGACGAAGTCGCGGGCAAAAGCTAGTAAAGAATATAAGTCAATGATTTCTTCTACAATATCTTCCTTTGCGTCGCGTCGTACTATATGACATTTCGACAATTTAAAAACTACAGTAATGCTCAATACTCTTAAATCTCATGACGATGTATTGTAGCTACTTTGAGAAAGTATCTTATTGCTTCTAATCTTGTTAAATTACATAAACAAGTACATTCTGCGATAAACTTGCACCTGCAATTCTGCTGACGACAATACCATGAGACTCGTGGGATTGTTTAGATTTAATATTTCAATCATAAAAAGTATCGGATTACGATTTACAAAACAGTTTAATTTTTATATTAACTTGCTAAAAATACATCTATAATATTATTATAAAGCTAAAGAGTTTGTATGTTTGTTTGAACGCGCTAATCTCAGGAACTACTGGTCCGATTTGAAAAATTATTTTAGTGTTGGATAGCCCATTTATTGAGGAAGGGTATAGAGGCTATATAACATCACACTACGGCTAATAGGAGCCGAGCAGTGGCCAAAAAAAGAACGTTGGGAGCGAAGCCTCGTAGTACTTGTAATAGAAAATATTATTTTACGTTCGCGGAATGGTAGTTAGACATCCATCGTTGAGTTAGTTCCGAGCACATTTCCGATGTTCAGGCTGACATCATAGCGTCACGCCTTTTTATCCTGAAGGGGTAGACAGAGGTGGATTACACTTACATTTTACTAGCTATGTTTGGTCCCCTGTAATAGGGGGAGCCTATTGCCACCAAGCGGACACATTTGTCTCCAAAATCCGAGCTGTTACTGAGAATATCGTGATAGAGAAACTAATACCAGTTTTACTCGATCCAGGAATTGAAGTCACGATCTTCTCGCAGTCACATACACAGCCACGTCAGCAAACACTTCCTGCTACGCCACCGAATAGTTCTACGTCTAGGTTACAAATTATACAGGTATTTTTTCTCAAAATATAGTTACTAAACGAGAATCGAACCTCATATCTCTAATTTACCAAACCATAAGACAGTTAAGCTGTTACACTAAGTAATTCTTACACGAATACCTACAAGATACTTCAAAAGCTTAGAACCAATATTCCAAAACCGGTCTCAGAAATAAGCCATCAATTATAAACTACAAAAGTTCATGAGAAAAAATAAACATATTATTGATAAGAGTTACGCTTACCCATGGAATTTATGGTAATTCTATGGGACAAAGTGTGGCCGGCGCACTTTCTACGTTTTTATGTGAAAAGAACGCGATACATGTTATACTTTATACTTTAAACTATCCAATAAATTGGAACACTTTTTTGAAAGGACTTTATGTTGAGTTTGAAGAGAAGCTGGTGTGGCTACCCTACTTACCTATTTACCATTATACATACATACATACACATAGATAATAATAATATTCTACCACATTCACACAGCGCCATCTAGTCCCAAAGTAAGCAATTATATTTGCTTGTGTTATGGGTACTAAACAACTGATATACTACTTAAACACATTTTTTTTTAAATGCATACATATTATAGATAAATTACACCCAGACACAGAACAAACCTTTATGCTCATCACACAAACATTTGTCCTGGGTGGGGATCGAACCCACGTCCTCTGGCTTAGCAGTCAGGTTCACTAACCACTAGACCAACAGACCAGTCACGCCTCTTTCCCAACAGAGAGGTAGGCAAAGACTATTTCTTTCCACTTGCTACGATTCTGACATACATCTTTGGCTTCTTCAACATTCATCAGTCTTTTCATACATTCTCGCCGGTTGAGGGTACTCCTGATCGGTCCCTTCTTTAGAACGTCACCTATTTGGTCATGGTACGTTCTTATAGGTCTTCCCCTTACAACGTTTCCTTTCACATTCGCCTCATACATTTGTTTTGTCACTCTTCCTTCATTCATTCTCTCGACCATTGCGTATACATATACAGGGTGTATACGACGGTACGACATTAAATGAAACCACGTGTAGCATGTGATGTTAGAAGGCTATACCAAAACAATTAAACAGAAATTTGCAATAGTTTAGACGCAAATGTACTTTCTTTATGTCACAGTTGTTCACAGTTTTAAACAACCTGTAGGTATTTAGGTACGTTGATCGTATGTTGTCATTACGTCATTCAATTCATTTAAATATCTCTGACTCTTTCATATTATCTTATCTCTTACTCTGTTCCGCACTGTTGTCGTCGTCATGTCGAAAACGTCATGATAGAAAAATAATGTGTAGGTAGTTTTATATTCTTAAATTTTTCGACTTTAAATAATTTATATTAGAATATGTTTATAAGGGTTAACACTGGCTGCCTTGTCATTTAATGTCGTATCGTCGTATACACCCTGTATATAATATTAATATACAGGGAGGGATTTTGTTATGCCACCTGGAGGTAAAGTACTTTAAATACTAGAGATAGATAATTTTACTCAAAGGAAACATTCCTTTATTTTTAAAAAGAAACATAACTACCTTTAACGATTTCCGGAAATTCGCTTACCATACCCAGGAATGGAACCAGCTAAAATTCCAAAAAATAACATCCATTTTCTCACAGTGATCTTGTTTGATTTAAGTTACTCCCTTAGTCGCCTTTTACTACACCCACAGGTTGAGATGGGGTAGTGACTAGTGATATAATGTCACTACCCCATCTATTCTTATTCCGTATTCTTAATCCGTCACTACACGGATAATTACATAATATTTTCCAATCCTTCATTACTTAGTTTTACATAAACACATACTTAGTTAGTCAATTATAACTCCGAATCCAAATCGTCAATAAAGACAGTCCCGTACTTAAGTGTTCAATGTTCATGGTTCTAGAGATGACAAATAAGTTCTTAACCCGATAATGGTTGACTAATCGATGAGGCAGCAGATATAATTAATAAAACATACTATATTGATACGCCGGTGTCGGATGCCTCGGTAGGGTTCCCAATAAAGCCTATTCGGATTTATTGGATGGTCTACGGGTACTGGCAACGACAGTCGACATTCTGGCTTATTAAATATTTTTATTACTTTTAAAACAAATATGCGGCAACAATTTTATTAATAAAAAACTTTAAAACACCAAATTTCGTCGGTTAAATAAATTATCTAAATAAATGTCTGTTTTAACTTTTTTTCTCTAAACCCCGAGTCCCGACTGAACTGCAGATATTTATATAAATCACTGCAGTGCCGTTTCTCGTGGAATAGTACTGCGGTGATTCGCGAAGAGGCTTAGGTAAATAAACAGTTTGTAGGTACATAATTGTTCTAACTTAGTTTTTAAGTGTACTAACAGTGCTAGTCCGTGGTTACTTGAATAAATATTTATACAGTTAATTGAATTAAAAATATTAGATATGTGTAATTTCTCTAGTACATGTTTTAATTTATTTTCATTAGAATACAATATTATAAAGATTAGACACTTAAAGCAAAGTGAAACAGGTTTTTTTACGCAAATTGATTCAAATGGTAACTGTTATATTAATGAGTACCTAGGACAAACTAACTTTGAAATGTAAAGCTTTAAATTTAAAGAAAACTGTGCTATAAATACACCCGTAGAGTAAATAAAATTATCATGTTAATATGCGAACAAATGTGTAACTTCCCAAAATCATTTAGAAACTTGCAAATAATTATTGACATCAAAGTCACACTATTTAAATCGACATGAACCCAAAACGTCCAGAAACTGGAACGATTCTCATTAAAATAAATTAATCATACTCTCTTTTGATCTGAGCTTGCGCATTGCCCAATCAAAAAAACATGTCGCCGACATTGGGACCGTTGGGTGCCAATGACTTTCATAAAAATAAATATCTTCTGAGAAATGCACTTGTGATCTCAACTGTACTTGCGTTTAAACTCACAGAATTTCGTTTTTGGAGAAAAAAGCATCGGGTAAGAATCCAGCTGTGCGATATTTATGACTTTATATCTATATCTCTCTTTCACACCTGTATTTATCGTATATATTCATCTCTGTCTATCAATCCGAACGCTTATCTACGAATGCGTTTTAACCGTCGTGCGTGAGTATCGGTAAGTAATGGATATTTCAAATTTCGAGATGATTCAATAAAGATATCTTGAGATGTACTCTTGAGTACACTATCATCATGTTACTCTTTCAAGTTATCATTAATATCTTGAAATATTTTATTAAGGTATCCTAAATTGTTTTCTTAAACTTTTTGTGTTATCTTTGCGCTTCTTTCGTTACGAAATTGCCCAAATATCTTCTTCGTTTTGTCCATATTTATTTTTAGAAATGAGTCTGAGTAAAATATATTGATGATGTATGATTTGTAACCTTAGCTCTTTTATCCAAATATATCTCAATAAGTTAATCTTGATTAGGAATAAATATAATATAATATTTAATCACATTCATACAGCGCCATCTAATCCCTAATTAAGCAACTATATTTTTTGTGGTATGGGTACTAGACAATTGATGTAGGTACTACTTAAATATATATTTTTTTGTAAATACATACATATTACAGATAAATTACACCCAGATACAGAACAAACCACACAAATATTTGTCCTGGGTGGGGATCGAACCCACGACCTCCAGCTTAGCAGTCAGGGTCA
Source organism: Laspeyria flexula (assembly GCA_905147015.1). NCBI lineage: Eukaryota > Metazoa > Arthropoda > Insecta > Lepidoptera > Erebidae > Laspeyria > Laspeyria flexula. The sequence continues at coordinate 4,316,427 of LR989974.1, forward strand.
CAAACCACTAGGCCAACAGGCCAGTCATTTAATTTCTTTTTTGAGTTGCAATTTTAAGGAGCTAATAGTAACTTAACTTTCTGTCTTTGCCGAGCCTTATCCCATGTCATTTGGCTCGTCAGCTTTCAAGCTAGAAACTTATTTATCCGTTGAAACCTCATCATAAAGTAACCCAGTCAAAACCAGCTATGTTTGGTCCTAAGTAATAGAGGCAAACACTTTTCCAGTTATCGGGAAAACCAGAACCTAAAAACGAACTAATTGCCTTTTATAATTACTTATTATATTTTGATGGAGGTCCAATAGGACTTAAAAATGAGGTCGAACGGGTACTTTTGTGATTGGGTGGAATTTTGGAGGTCGAATGGGCACGGAGCCCTTTCTTTTTCATCATCATAATTTCAGCCTATTGCAGTCCACTGCTGGACGTAGGCCTCTCCTAACACGCGCCATAACACTCTGTCCTCCGCCTTCCGCATCCAGTCAGACCCAGCGACCTTTTTTAGGTCGTCGGACCATCTAGCTGGAGGGCGTCCTACTCTACGCTTGCCGAGTCGCGGTCTCCACTCTAGGACACGCTTGCTTCACCGTCCATCGGTCCTTCTACTCCTTCTGCAGATATGACCAGCCCACTGCCACTTCAACTTACTTATCCTACGAGCTATGTCGGTAACCTTGGTTCTTTGTTGGATTATCTCGTTACGAAGTTTGTCCTTCAAAGAGACGCCGAGCATAGTTCGTTCCATAGCTCGTTGAGCGACTTTAAGTTTGTGGGCTAGTCCTACAGTGAGTGTTTCTTTGTACCTATTTCTTATTTCAAATTAAACAACTCATGTTCTCAGTCATTATAAGTTCACCTTTTCGCTGCTACCTTACAATTTTAATAGCTTGGAGCTAGCTATACAAAGTAAACTGAGTAAATGGAGTTTAAATGAGTACACGGACCTTATTAAGTTCAGTACACACGAATATATATAATATATATTGGATAGGGATAGGTACACTACTAGTTTTATGTCGACTGTTTCATTTGCATCTTGCTTTTTTTTATTGTAGAAAGTAATAGACAGAAATTGTTTAACAATAATTATTTAAAGATTTCTGATTTTAAATAACATTTAAAAACATAACATAACATAGCATCACGCCTTTTTCCCCGAAGGGAGGTAGAGGTGTTTCACACCCACAAACCGCCAGCTATGTTTGGTCCCATGAAATAGGGAGAGCCTATTGCCATCAACCGGCAACATTTCTTTACCAAACTTCGGGAAAATCTAAATACTGGTATTTCCTAATAGAAAAACTCAATACTATTTTTACCAGACCCGGGAATCGAACCCGGGACCACTTGCACAGCAGTCGTATACACTACCCGCTGCACCACCGAGGCAGTTTAAAAAACGAAACTTTTAATACCAGAATCATCAAAATCGATGGAGCATGATTGTTTGTTCTGTGTCTGGGTGTAATATATCTATAATATGTATGTATTTACAAAAAAAAATGTATTTAAGTAGTATATCAGTTGTTAGTAACACCACTAACACAAGTAAATATAATTGCTTAATTTAGGACTAGATGGCGTTGTGTGAATGTGGTGAAATATTATTTATTTCTTTATACGATAGTATGTACAGTTCTATGAGCAGATGTTAGTGTTTGGCTTCATTAAGTCCAGTTCAGCTCAGCAGCCCAGAAGGCTTACAACTTGACTTAACTGTTCCACGAAACAAACAAAAAAACACCAAAAAGCGTTTACAGCTTTATAATACATATTAGTGTAAACTATACTAAGGTTGCCCGACAGTCAAAAGTGTTATGTAGGTACTGGAAAACTTTGACTTACTAATTATGAAATGATAAATTCTAGTATCGTGTTGTTATGAATAGATAGCCAGATAGGTACTAATAACATCCTGTAGGTCGGTAAACAAGACCTCAAACACTAAAGGTTAATAAGGGTTAATTTGTTGACTAGAAATGCATCATGACATTAAATATTTATCAGTTTTGTTTATATTACGGACTAGAAGTCGCGCAGGGCTTCGTTACCGTCGCTCTTTATTTGGCAATTGCTCAGCTCCTATTGGCCTTAGCGTAATATTATATAGCTTATAAACTTCCTCGAGAAATGGGCTATCCAACACTAGAAGAATTTTTTAGATCAGACAAGTAGTTCTTTTCGTACCGAGGAAGGTTATTATAGGCTATATAACATCACGCCACGGCCAATAGGACCTGAGCAGTGGCCAAATAATGAACGACGATAGCGAACACTTCTATAACCAATAAACTTCCTCAATAAATAGGAATAAACCATTTTACATACACACACACGCAAAAACACACACACACAAACACACACACACAGACAACCTTTCAACTTACCACTCCTTCTATTTGTATACAATTCATAATTTTGTATTTAGGATTAACAAGTAATTGTATTTAGATATGGAAGAGCGGAGTCTTCTTATACAGGCTTATCTAAGCTTAAAGGGAGACTCCAAAAACTAGTTTTAACAGAATAACTTGTTAAGCAATAAATATTATTATTATAATAAATGGGCTATTCAAAAATAAAATATTCTTTCAATTCGAACCAGCTCAGTTCCTGAGGATAGTACATACCTACATACATACTTATCACATTTTTATGAAAGCTAAAATTATTCTTAACATCTTCTTTATAGGGTTGGAAGATTACAACACAGATATATTTTATTGCAGGATTAAAAATAACCTAATCTCAAACAGGTGTTTCTGCCCTACAATGTATCCCTGTCAATATCTAAAAAAATAAAACCTTTGCAGGCTCTTACGAGTAAGTCTTGTACTTATTACAGAAAACATATTTATTTAAATGAGAACAGATGCGAAATATAAAGTTAACATTTTGATAGGTAAGCAAGATATTTGATAAGTAAGTTGTAAATGGAATAGAATGTGAAGGGTAGGGTATGCTTGTTAGGAGCGTGTATGTATGTAAATCAGGAGCTAAAATATTTTTAAAAGAATTCTACAGAAGTTTTTAATAGAAAAATGTTTTTATTCACTTTCTGAATTTTTAGATTTGTTATTTGTTTGTCGTCTAGTTTGTTATTAACTGTAATTAATTAATTTCTTTTTTTTTATCTTAAAATAATACCATTGGTACAATGTAAGACTCACTTTTTTAATAAAGTAAGATCTGTAAATTTCTCCTAACTTCATTGGCAAATAAATATTTCTGTTTCTGTATGCAGTGGATTGGTGAAGTTGCATTTTTACCATTTAGGGCTCCGTACTTCAAAAGGAAAAAATTGAACCCTTATGAGATCACTCCGTTGTCTGTCTGTTTATCTGTCTGTCAAGAATATTTTTCCTAAGAACGCGTACAGGTATCGAGCTGAAATTAATATCAAACACTTTAGATTAAAACAATTAGGCGCACGACAGAAATGCGGTTACAACGCCTGCACCTTGGTTTTTTTTTTAATACGCTTGCCCCCTATTAAATAAGATCAACCAGCTGCCGAAATGTTGGTATGATCCATATCTACTTACGTCTTCGGAGATAAAAAGCGTGACTCTAAGTATTATGTTAAATTATGTTTTTAACAGAACTGATTAAAATTGCATTATTTTCTACATAAAATTTGAATCCAACTGATTTCAATATAGTCTAAATTTCAAATAAAAAACTCACCCATAGACATTGAGTCTCCGCCCACCATAGCCTATATTCAACATAAAAATGGATATAAAACCAACAGCTTTCTATAAATAGTATTAGAAAAACGTGTTTGTCCGTGACGCGGTATCGAACCCGCTATATCTACTAATTATCACGTCCAACCGATAGAGATATTTTTCTGTTTTTTTACTGCTTATCCACTTAATAACATTCTTCACGCTGTGGAATAGAGCTATGGAGTCGCTCTATGTTTATTGGGTTTGACAACATTTCTACGGTGAAAATAGTGTCTTTCAAAATAAGCTATAAAAAAATAGCACACTTCTAAAAAATATAGTATTTTATGGAAAAATTAAAAAATAGACAATGATAAAATTATTACTTATTTATTTTTATTAAAACTATATTTTTTGCACTTCCGCATTTTTTATAAAAGCGCGTTCATAAATTTAAAAAATAAGGATTTGTTTGTTAGATTTCGGTGTTGAAAATATAGTATTTTTGCGTAGGTACTATATATTATTTCAACAGTAGTACAATACTATATATTATAGTACGGTTGGCAACCCTAGTTTATTGTGAGGATATTCACCGACTCACAAACTTGATGACTTAACGCTGATTACAAAAAATGTTATCTATTTATTTTGTCATAAAATTAAAATTAGTCCAACCACTGTAAGTAGTCTTCTCTGGAATTTCAAGATTTGCACTTAAAACAAAGTAAATATCTGTACAAATAAGGTATTTTCATATTCCTTAAATATAATACGTGACGTAGACCCGTTATATAATAATTTAATATGTGTACAAGTCGCGAAAGTTTAAAAGATTTTAAATATCTGTGTCAGTGTTAGACCAAGGAAACCATAATACAGCTATTAAAGGCATACTAAACCTAATCCATGCTTAGCACCCTGGCGTCCCTAGCTAATAATAACTATCATTAGAAATCAACAAACTAATGCAATGACGACATAGTTTTAAAAAAAAAACTATATGTCGAGTCTAGTGGTGCCTCTGTCTGGTCCCTAATGCCCTCGTCGCCAGCGGTCATCGGGCGGAAGTGTACCAAAACAGTTCATTTTGAGTTCCAAACCAACTCCCAGACTTTTTTACACTCATCTCTTCCCAGAAAGTTTATGGTCTTTAAAAAAGGAACACAAAAACTCCGATCTCTATGCCCTCTCTATGAGAACGCTTCCTATTTTAAATTGTTCGCTGTGAATAGTGTTAATTATTTGATTAGAAAATTGTGTAAATAAGTAAACCTTAGGTATATTAAAAACACATTCATAAATCCTATTTTAATTAGGTACAAAGTAGTTACCTATGCACTTAAATACTTTTTTTCATAATTTTAAATTTATTTCACAACGTTGTTGAAATTATTGGATTAGTACCTAGTAGTATTAATCTGTGCTAATTCCCTACTTTGATGGCTGATAGTAATAACCATAGCTAGGTATAATCTGATATAATACTGAAGAGCATTAGTTAATTATAAGTAATGCCTGTCCGTTCAGAGTGCTTAAAAATGCAAATTTTGTTGGTATGGTATAACTGTTTATACTTATATTTTAATAAAAAAATATAAATTTACTTAAAATATATTATATAAATTAATATTTTTTAATCCATGACATAAAAAATATTTTTCAGCGCCATCTCTTCTAAGACTCTAGTATCATGTTGAAAAGTACGTCGGTAGATGTCATCCCGTCTACAATATACGACTATTCGTCGCTAGATGGCAGGGATATACAAGTTACAAGATAGACAGTGCTGCATTGCGTTCTTTAATGGTTCTACTTTCAACCACTAGATGGCAGTTACATAACCCGGCCATATTTAAAATGCGGCAATACTATAACGATGTAGCCTGGTGAAGTCTTTTTCAATTTAGTCGGCTAGTAGTAAAAGTAATGGAGTCAATAACAGACAAAGCTCATGTCTATGGGCCAAACGAATCCGTCTGGCAGTCTGTTGCCGCGTTTCTATGAAAGGTGGATGTGTCAGTTGTTGAAGTAATTTCATCGTGAAAATAATGTGAAAGTGTTTATTACTTGAATTTGTGACTGAAAATTGTATTGAATTGTAAATTTTTAAGCAAAGATACAGAGTGCAGTGTTTATTTGTGAATTTTAGTGAACGTTTATGTGTTAAATCGTGACGTAAAGTGGTAGATCGGTGGCTATTACTTCAAGTTCGCCGGCTTATCTTGTTGTGGTGAGTGTATGATCGATATTTACCCCCTTTATCCTTCGTTTTGGCTCCTTTTAGTTATAAAAAACGTATATTACACGTTTATTGCTAAGATCGCCGCACTTTATATGAGATTTTTCGTTTCTAATTTCAAGAGATGCGATTATTATTATTGAAACTATGCATCCTTTAAATGAATATCAAGGCATTGTTCGTATAAGTTGCATTTATTATTAGTTCCGGCCAATTAGATGCCTACTAGAAGTGAATTTTAATGATTTCTTGCCACAGTTTGGTAGAAACGCGTTTGTTTACATAGTGTTAATTTAAGTAGACGAAACTAGCTTTGTGTGCTTGTTGTTCATTTTGAATTTTTTTATTAATGCAATTTATGTTTACTTTATTTCTTTATTTAACAAAAAAAATACTCTAGTGTCGTTCGATAGGTATAAACGATAACTTGAAACTAGCTGTCGCCCGGAGCTTCGCTCCCGTTGATCTGTTTGGTCATTACTCAGCTCATATTGGCCGTAGCGTGATGTTATATAGCCTATAGCCTACCTAGATTTATAGGCTATCCAACACAGAAATGCTTTTTCAATTTGGTTCTCTAGTCCCTGAGATTAGTTAGCATGTTCAAACAAACAAACTCTTCATCTTCATAATGTAAGTAATACATGATTGTTTATTGAAATTGTTATTAATCAGGAAGTTTTTACATTTAAAACTGCTAAATGTGGTACCTAAATGTGACACTGTTGATAGGTACCTAGATACCTATGTATAATACCTAAGTATTTTCCTATGCAGTAAAAATAAAACATAATTAAAGAAAACACACATTCTCAATACATTATTATCTTTCATATCTGTGGTAGGTAACTGATAAGATCCTTTCACCAAATGAAATTTATGAAAAAAGATAAGTTTACCTAAATAAATATATATAAATAGTTCTTACAAATTTAGTGTACCTACCTAACCAAAGGAAGGGAAGGGGAGTTTGTTCAATTAATAATTAATGAATTATAAAAATGTATTTATTGACACAGAAAATACAATTCATTTAAATTATATTTAATAATATTTAAATTACTTGAGGAAATAACAGGAGAAAAATTATAACTATCTACTTAGGTAAGTACAAATGGTACAATTATATAATTTTCCTTTTTTTTTATTTATTAGTTTCCACTTTCTATCAGGCGAGTCATTAGCAGCAGCTTATCTGTCATCCGCAAGATATAAAAGTTTGATAATTATGCCTCAAATGTATAAATAAATCCGTTATAATAAATATGGATGAATTAATAAACAAAATATTTTTTTTTAAATAGGTAGGTACCTACCTAAGTAGTTATTTTACTGCATCATCATCATCATCATCATTTCAGCCCAATGACGTCCACTGTTGTTATTTTACTGAATATTGAACACAAACACTCAACTCCTTGATAATTTAATGTTATTTTCAGAGTAAGGAAGGCTATTATTAAATTAATCAGCATGTCATGACCTTGGTATGTGACGGATTTTATATTTAATTTTTTAGATTTCATTTCATAAAATAAAACCTATTTTGTTTATTTAAAATTGCAATCTATATTACTATTATTATGATTAGCAATTCAGCATTAATAAAAAAAAGTTAGCAACATTTAATTTTGGGAAAAAAGATTACCTCATTCACTATGATCAGTACCTATTCCAAATTTAATCTTTAATGATATTTTATATTTAAACTCACCTAATTTTTAAGTTTTTTGTAATAGATAATAATGAGGTTACATTACTTACCTACTTGTAACATAAATATTCAATAAGACTCCCAGAACAGAATGAATTATGGTAAACAATTTTAATTGTACTGTACATTAGTACAAGATATAATTTACAATTTTGTTGAAATCTGTTGTTTAAAACATGCGTGATTAATGACTCCATTTACCTAAATTACTGTCTTCTTATTTTAAATCAATACAAAAGGTGTTTATTGTGGGATTTCTGAGAGTATTGGTAAAACAGAGTTTCTTACATTTAGGTAGGAACATACGTTATTATTATTACATGACAGATTTTGTAATTAAACGTAATATATTTTATATTGTAACTAAACAATTTAAAAAGAAATTGTTGCATAAGTTGCTTTACGTAACTGTTACTAATCATTTTTATATCAAACATTTGATAAAAAAACTATTATGACTTGGGACTTTAGTAAAATTATACCGATTACGCAAGTATTGAACCAATCATGATTACTTTCCTACCAAAAACTAGGTACCTACCATTAGTTATAAGGTAAGGTACCTACTAAGGTATCTAAAAATTCTAAGCTGGACTCAGCTCTTCGTAACTGTAGTTAGGCAAGAATTTGTGATTCCTCCCACGCAATTTAACCGGACTTTACGGTTTAGAAAATAATGCCATTTTATGCCAAAATTACCACACACTCGAAGACCACCTTTTAAATGTCTTTGTCGGATAAATCTAAAAAATATTTTCTAAGTCGTATAAATTAACAATCAAATACCTATTCCGCTGGTTTAATCTGCTTTTGTTATTTAATTACCTACGTTAGATTCTATCAGTATGTATCGTAGAACACACCTCACCATGTAGGTATAATAAGTACTTAAGCGTATGCCACATGGTTGTAATATTGCGTTCCAACAGAGGTGACCTTGTATGTTATCATGAGATGCCATCCAATCTAGCCGGCAGATGTAAACCAAAATAAAAACTACGCGGATGCTTGATATCCAATCTCCTATCAAGTTCACCTATGTTGGAACGCAAGTTTACAACCGTGTGGCAATTACATTAAGATCTGCACTTACAGAAACACGAAACTTTGTATTAATACAAAGTCTCGTGTTTCTGTAACTGCAGATCTTTCTACCTAGGTCCCTAGGCGAAGAGGGTACTCCGTCACACTTTGTAGCTTAAACGCGAAAGGATCATGGCCTTAATCGGTTTTCGGTTATTTTATTGGACCTCTTCAGAATAAAGAAGTATTGTAGGCTGGCAGCACAGTGATTCCAGTTCAAGTTTGTTCTGAACTTCTGGATCATATGCACCTACTTTCATTATATCTCTGCACCACCTCAGCTTGACTGGTAGAGAATGCCTTTGGCATTAAGTCCACCTTAATACATAAGATTTGTGTATTTGAAATGAATAAATAAAATAAAAATAACTGACAGGTGATTTTCCTTTGGCTAGTTTAATGTAATTACATCCGTCCTGTTTAGTAAGGAATCATGACATATTCATACTATATATCAAATACACTAACTTACTGGCTAATATATTATTATCTGTTGTATTACCTAGCATGATAGCTTGTTATTCAATAACTCCACGACTCCACGTATTTTAGTAGCCGTAGGTAATGTATATTGCCAATAAACCCTATCTCTAGATATATTTACCAATAATTTATTGCATCTGACATTATACAAATTAGTATGATAATACGGTTCCATTCAAATGGTTATATGACGTTATTTGTTTTATCAGTGAGAATAGAATGACTATCATAGACGGTGTCATAATTCATAACATTTTTATCGGTGTCTTGTTTTATTTCCTCCGGAGTGTCGTTAATATTATGTACAGTACATTATGTATGCCTATTGCCATATACGGGTACATGCCTATCAAGAATTTCGTTCGTAAAAACCCAATAACCATTTTACCAGGCTTGGAGACCGTCCCCAAGCTTTTAACACGGTAGTATGACATCCAACGGCCACTGGTAACCACGCACCAAACTGTACCACTGTGAACATGCCTGCGCTTCCACAAACGACGCTCTTACCATAGAGAGAAGTTGCGAGTTGGTACGCGTAAGTTTGCAATATCACGCACCATAGGAAGTTTGATACCGTAAATTCTCGCGAAAATCACGTAAATGTCTGCGTTGTCATAAATGTAGACCATTTAGTTTTTTAATTGCCCATAGATATTGGTTGTGTCGTCAGATTTTCCTCATTAAATGCTTTATTCCAATGCCGCAACGGTTTTGCGTGATGATTTTAATTATCAGTCTATAAATGGCGATGTTTGAAAAAAGTACTGCCGTATGATCTGGTCTACATTGCTCGTATCGGTATCTATGATTTTCTCTGAGTGTCTGCATGATAAAGAAATCAAACAATGATTTGTCTTGTTAGATAAATATGGACCCAAAAAATGTAGACAACTTTTTGGCTGAGATTCTATAGTTTTCTTTCAGCTTGGCATTCATATAAAAAGTTATTATACGACTTCTAGTTTACATTACTTTATTTTGCCCTATTTTACAACATTTTCAGATAAATAATATGGTTTATTAACGTCCTGGGCAATCTTGGACTTATCTAGCAATTGACGAAAAGTGCTGCAACTGATTTACCCTGAGTACCTAGAACTCTGGTTATGAGTTACGAATAACGAAATTACAACATAATCATGCAAAATTAACGAAATCTTGATCACGTTCAAAGTTCATGTATAATCTGACCCAAATTTACATCTAATAACAATAAAAGATCACTATCATCAAATATTTACAACTCCCAACATGTGCAGGGCAACGCCCCTAACTCTTCCAAGATTTTTTCCCGACCGTTCTTTGGGGCACACATGCGAGAGAACCGCGTCGTAAATACACCCAAACAATGCTATCTACACATCTGGAGCTTGACTCAGGGTTGTGACGTAATGATGTGATATAAAAGTCGTGTAGTAGTGAAGAATTGAAGTACGGAGAGAATGTACGGTACTTTTTATGTGATAGGTGGCACATATCAATGTCATTGCCACCGTTGGGGCAACAGCTGATGAGGTTATACACAAGTATTGTACGTATGAGGGATTGCTGCTCTTGCAATATTTATAATGCTGTTTTTGAAACTGTTTTTATGACTGCGTATTTCACTCGAAACAAACTCTAATTGCAACGTGTACAACGTGAATTGTAACTGATTTGTTTTATATTTTTTACAAATTAATAAGAATTGTGATTCTTTTGCATTATGGTTCAGATTCTTACAAAGTGCAGATGAGCGAGAAGAGAAGAGATATATTATGTTGAAAGTTCATCTCTGTACTTAAATATTAAAATTTTCTCATTTTTACTCGTCTAAGCTTCGATGGAGTTCACGCCTAAGTGTCCTGTATGTTTTTTGAGCCAGGTATAAAAAAAAGATAGATCACATAGTTTTACTGTTAACAAACAAGGACCATTTAGGCCTCAAAATCTAACCGGTAACGTTTCGCCGCTACCGCAGCCAATGTGTAGAAAGCCTTCCTTTAGCACTAAGGAAATTGACTAAACTGATATGGGTATGACTGGGGTGTTCCTAACATAGTTTCATAGCTTTAATATCACTGGTCCGAGAAGATTTCGGACGTAATTTCCGTCTTATTCAATTTTCTGAAGTTCTGAATGTAACACCGGGTATAGTGGTTATTTACGACTTTAAGTGGGTCCTCGCCGAAGAAAAGTTGAGGTTTACTGCTCGAAATGAGTTTTTTAGGAAGTAAACTTTTGTCCCAAAGTAACGTATATGATTTGATTTTCATCCCGGCTTTCGGAATACTTCCCGAGGGAAATTAAAAAAGTGTGTTTAACAAATGTGGTCAATTTTTTTGGCACCTTTGGGAATTGTTCAGTTTAGCTTACTGGGTTTGTTTGTTCAAGTGAGTATGCACTTATGATTGTAGTTTTTTAACTCAGTTGGAGACAAATGATAGGATTCGATTGAAAAAAATTACCAACACCTCAAATAATATCGATTAATTTTCCTAATCGATGATATAATGATAATATTCTTAGAAATAAATATTGTGTGCTCAAGCGTTATTTTTGAAATTAGCAATTTAAGCTTTGCTGTGAATGGCAGATATTTTCAATGTTTTTTTTTATAATCTTTATTTTTCACACTTCTTGTTCGTTGCACGTCTGGCATTGGCAGAATTGTCGAATTCGGCACGTTTGCCATATGAAAAAATTTAATAGAATAAGTACCTATATGAAATTTAAAATGATTCAAAATTGGAAGATTTTCAGAAAACTAAATGATAAACAGCTGAACTATTTTGTTCAAACTGATGACTAATTATGAATCAGAGCGGAAACATTGGATGTCTGTTCTAAAGATACGGCTATTACATGACAAATATCGTAAAATAACGTGGATTCCTAGAAGAAAAACAGAACTGTTTTAGCTTTATTACAAAAAACGTGGCGCCTTCTAACTTATATAATAAACTATAAGATTAACGTGCCGAGTTATCTAAGAAATCAATCATAAGAAAATATTTCACCGCAAAAGTTGTTATTTGTTCACCTGTTTACTTAGTGAAACCTTAAATAACATTGTGTAAGGAACTTTCATTTTTGTTATAAGTGTATTTTTTCGTATTGTCTATTTTAGGGTACTAGTTAGCTATAATATCGTATTTTGAACGTGTATACGCTGCCGATACTGGTTATATTATAATTTAAATATTATAAGATTTAAAAAAACTTATCTATGTATCTTATAATATTAATGCTTACTAAGTTTTTGCAATATTTTTGATTATTATAAAAAAGCTACACAATACTTCATATGTACATAATATTTAGATTCTATCAACATAATATAACTGTCACCCAAATAAACAAACCGGGAGAACTAAATGTCACTAAATTTCACTAAGTTTTGAAACTCAATAATCTTTACTAGGTAGGTAGGTAGGTATTTACATGGACACCGAAAGTTTGTCATTAGAATCCAACTGTCCTTAAAAACATCTCACTGCCAAATTGTATTTCCATAGAAATTGACAGTGAAATCACAGACAGACATTTGAATTTTATTTGTTTTGAATAATGATCTCACTGGAGAAAAGGATTGAATCTCGGCTATTGTCATTCAGAGCGGGTCACGGTGCCGCTTTTACTGTCATCATGTATCCGTACAAGGAGATACAGTTTAAGGTGGGTGTAGATTAGAGCGTTTATTCGTGACTAATAATGTGCGCAGCGAGTGTCCTCGACTGCTGTGCAATAGGCTTCGATGCCCAGAGCGGGTTAAAACTGTATTAGGTTGAAATTCTTAGTAACAGCTTGGTGTATGGACCTGGAATATCATCATCATCAGCAACCCATTATTGTTCCACTGCTGAGCTCGGGTCTCCTCTCCTCTATCTAGAGAGCTGAGAGGGTTTTTAGGCCATAATCCATACACGCTGGCCTAATGCGGTGTGGCTGGTACCTGTGAACGGTTAATGGCATTTAGTGACTCCGTGTAGTGACGGATTAAGAATACCTTTTATTCGCCCAAGCCATGGTAAAATGACCAGTAAATGGACGGAATTATACCTTTTTGAAAATAATGTTACACATTTTCAAGTGGAAAAACTCACCTTTACTTGAAGTTGATTTGAACAAAATATTCGTGGTATATCATTTAGGAATGGGTCACTTCATTTTAGGTGGTAATTACTGCCGCGGAAAGGCAATATCAACAATAACCAGTTGGTAAAATAGAGCTATAGAGAAAATTGTCATAATAAAACCTGTTTCTGTGATGTTACGTAATCTGGAAATGGCTGAATGAATAGATGCCTGTGCCTTATTCTAAACATAAGGTTCGTCTATTGTCTATGGTCCTTTTACGTCACTTGCGTAAGCTCTCGTGTTTAACTGGAACAGCCATATTCATAGATCGATATAACAAATAAACCGTTCATGTGGAAATTAAATGGCTAACGAATCAATGAACTCGAATAAATAGGGAAATTCTACTTGAATGTAAAAAAATGTTAGTTTTTTTTTGTGTTTTATTAAGATTCGGGTCATTAATTTGTATTAGAGATGTCCCGAAATTAATATCTATCATCATCATCATATCAGCCCAATGACTGTCGTCTATCAGCCTCACTGTAGCGGAAATTAGGTGAGGCCTAATGTCTATCATCAGCAACCCATTAAGTCTCACTGCTGGGCTCGGGTCTCTTCTCGTCTAACTAGAGAGCTGAGAGGGTTTAATATCTATACTTACTTAATATTATAAAGCTGAAGAGTTCGTTTGTTTGTTTGTTTAACGCTAGGAATTCAGGAACTACTGGTCTCGTTCTAAAAATTATGTGAATGTTGGATAGCCCATTTATCGAGGAAGGTTATAGGCTATATAACATCACGCTAAGGCCAATAGGAGCTCAGCAGTGGCTAAAAAGAACGATGGGTGCGAAGCCCCGTGCGACTTTTAGTTGGTTCATATTATTGATCAAGGATTGCTCAGTACAGGAGTTGTGTATATGTCCATACGGGCGTAACTTAGCAACGAGTCTTAACAGATGGCGAAATGTTTATGCTGTTCTTTCTCTTAATTTAAGAGCTGTGCTCTTGTCACTGGAGTAAGTACCAATCCTATCATGTTTCTGCCAATTCTTTTACCTCCTGGTATGACACCACCCATACCTTCTCTTAGTAATTTGTAAAAAGTCTCTCACCTGTTGCTGTTCTAAATATTTATTTATTTATTTATCATACAACATACATCTACCATTACAGTTACCCAATTCGATAGTGTAGAGTAATAATTATAGTACATAATAAATAAATATTCACATAGGTACACAACTTACATACTAAATACATTTACTTTCTACTACATAATACCCTACAGGTCGTCTGAGTGAAGTCATTCAATGAACAATTAAACACATCTAGTTCCCCAGCCACCGAGTTTTACGTGCGCAGCGCGAATATATAATACTAGCTATCCCCGCGACTTCGTCCGCGTGGAACTTAACAAAAGCAACATTATTTTTTCAAAGTAGCCTATGTTACTCCTTATTACATTAGCTATCTGCCAGTGAAAGTCCCGTCAAAATCCCTCCAGCCATTCCAGAGATAAGCCGGAATAAACAGACAGACAGACAAACATTTAAAAAAATGTTATTTTGGTAAATGTACCGTATATACATTCATATGCATGTAGTAAAAAGCGGTTATTTTAATATTACAAACATACACGCCAATTTTATTTATTTTAATAGATAAAGAAATAATCTAACTTGAAAATTTTAGTCATTATGACTTTCTCAGGATGTCCGTTAATTTGAAAAACAATCCATTAAAACTCTAAGATGTTATCGTAACACGTAAAACGGTGTAATTTCCGAAATTGTTTTTGTTACGTCAAAATAAACTGCAAAAACTTATGTGAGTCTGTCATCGCGGTAACAATAGAATAGAATAGGCACAATCTTGATAATATAACCTCTGTTTTCTGCGAAGGAGGCCAAGTGCGACGATAAACGGTGCACATCAACCAACGTAACCTGAACCCTGGGAGACATCGATTCGTTACTATTTTAACCTACACGTGGGAGGTATGGTAGGTCAAGCAGAAATGGGGCAGGTGTGTAATGTGACTACTATAACTTGATCCACTGCATATTGTGTATTTATTCTAAACTGTTGGAGTTATAAGAGGTCTTTTGAAACTGGCAACAGTTGACAATAACAATAGTGCATCGGTTGTAATGTTAATGAATGTTACATCACAGGTCATTCAATTGTTTGATGTTAGTTATGGTGGTTTAGTCAGGTGCTCTATTCATGTACGAATTGGTAAATTACCATGTAATTGCAGTAGTGAAAACAACAGCGAGCGAAAGCGTGATTTATTGACTGTGTCTTTGTGTTTTAAATTGTATTTGCCGCCTCTATGGTCTATATGTTAATTTTGACGAAGTTTAACACCCATATTCTAAGTCGTTTCCTCGAAACTTCCTTTACCTCGACTCAACCGAGGTTACCTTAAGGACACCTCAAGAAATCCTCGAAATCGGTATTCTTAGTTGTAACTCGGTCTTGTCGTGAGGTAATCTTGAGGATCCTCGAGTGAGGTTGAGTCGAGGAAAAACGTCATTGAATACGTCATCGAATCATAGATTTCAGCATTCACTTTGTTTTTTTTTGTCTATGGTCACCCAAAAGTTGTCAGATTGCTGTTTTTTTATCTGTGTCGCGTCGCATCGGTCAATGACTCCATGTTGTTTATTATATTTGTGATGATGTTGTCGTATTCGTATATGTCTATATATATGTCGAAATATGTCTGGGAGACAAATATTCTCCCAGACATATTTCTTATTTTATTATTTATGTGTCCAAGAATGAATTGTTAAGTACAAGTTAAATTCAGCATCAACGATAGCCGCCGGTAATCCTGGTATTATACAATTCTATGGGATTTTCAGCGTCCCGTAAATAACGGCGTTCAGGGTAATAGTACGGATTATCATACAGATAATTGAGAACCGTTGGAAATCCATTGAAAGCACTATTGGAAAAATTATTCAAATAAGTTAATCAGTACTGTTTACCAGCGTGAGCGAAAGAGTAGATTAAACAACGTAAAGAATGGCGTTAATCGTGTCCCTTCGTCCAGCATACTCACCATGGAATCCTGATATTTCATGAATGTCAAAAAACTGTTCTGAAATAGTGCTAAATAGTGCCCAAAGGAAAAAAATAGTGCTCTTGTACTTGCGAAGTTATAGCCATAGTTCGATGAGTATGCTGGACGAAGGTTTCGCCCAGCATACTCACCTCCGTCCGGAGAATCTGTATACGCTTCAAACATAATTCATACTTCAAAAAATAGTTCCCAAATAGTGCCAAACGGTGCCCAAAAAGAAAAAACAGTGCTCGAATAACTTCGGAGTTATAGGCTTCGTTCAGTGAGTATGCTGGGCGTAGGTTCTACGCCCAGCATACTCACCTCAGTGCGCGAATATCGAACGAGCTATAGGTACAATTTACGTCTCAAAAAATTGTGCTTGAAATAGTGCCCAATATCAGTCCAATTTTTGCTTGACTTTTGACTTAGAAAACCATTAAATTTTAATGTAAACTTCTACATACTAACGTAAAATGGGGTACAGTCGTCGACACATGTTTTTGGACAAAAATATTAAACTTTCTAATTGTAGACTTCATGTTATTGGAAATAATTATGGTATTTTCTCACATGTCAAAAACTTTCGATTAAATGCATTATTATATATTTTATAAATAATAATAAATGAATGAAACTTTAAGCGTAAATGAAGTCTATTACTTCATTGCATTGTGTGTTTGTCTGAATAAAAACAGTCATTTGCAGCCAATAAAATTAATATCTTGAAAAATTGTAAAAAGGAAATTATACAGTTTCTTTTTGTATATATGTTGCAGGCAAAACTTATAACCAGTCAAAACTAGTACTGTGACATAGTTATACAAATTTTTAAAACTCTTTCCAATAGTTTCATCAATGAAAGGTTTAGCAATAAAAAACATTTTTAATTACTTACGTTATTTATTACTATTTAAAGGGCCAAAGTAATCAGAATTCTGCTTTGTGACACAAAATGGACCCTTATCACCTTCAAAATACAGATCAGTCTTGTCTAATAATCGTAAGATGTTAGGGCAGCGCCATCTAGTATTTAAACATAAACATATTCATTTGCGTCGCGGGCGCCGCGCGTCGCTTTGTGACACAAAATGGACCCTTATCACCTTCAAAATACAGATCAGTCTTGTCTAATAATCGTAAGATGTTAGGGCAGCGCCATCTAGTATTTAAACATAAACATATTCATTTGCGTCGCGGGCGCCGCGCGTCGTAAGCCCCATACCTATTGACCGTACGTGCATCCATTACTGCCACACTATATTGAACTTTATAACATGAGGAATACAGGTCAATTCCGTAAACGTTGTGGTACTGTCCTTGATCCGGAAAATGATTATTTTGAATAATTTTGTCAGTTGTAATGTAAGCATTAATAACAGCAACTTTATTTTTCATGCATGATTTACTTCATTTGATATCTTAATCCTTCAAGCGCCGTGATCTAGACAAAATATATAAAATCATTGTTCCTAGCTACCGGGGTCCCATGCGACGCGCGAAGGCTTAATCATATTATTATAAAGTATTATTAAAATAATGTGTAATTAATAATATTGCGATTCTAAAGTAAATACTCCCTTACATAGACAATTAATAATTTACACAAGACAAAAATTGTTAGAAAGAAAGTTAATAATATTGTATTCGACTGTACTCAATGTAATGTATGTAGAAGTTTACAATCAAATTTAATGGTTTTCTAGGTCAAAAGTCAAGCAAAAATTGGACTGATATTGGGCACTATTTCAAGCACAATTTTTTGAGACGTAAATTGTACCTATAGCTCGTTCGATATTCGCGCACTGAGGTGAGTATGCTGGGCGTAGAACCTACGCCCAGCATACTCACTGAACGAAGCCTATAACTCCGAAGTTATTCGAGCACTGTTTTTTCTTTTTGGGCACCGTTTGGCACTATTTGGGAACTATTTTTTGAAGTATGAATTATGTTTGAAGCGTATACAGATTCTCCGGATGGAGGTGAGTATGCTGGGCGAAACCTTCGTCCAGCATACTCATCGAACTATGGCTATAACTTCGCAAGTACAAGAGCACTATTTTTTTCCTTTGGGCACTATTTAGCACTATTTCAGAACAGTTTTTTGACATTCATGAAATATCAGGATTCCATGGTGAGTATGCTGGACGAAGGGACACCGTTAATCTTCCTTGAGTGTTCCTTAAGGTACCTCGCGACGTACCTTAACTTTGACAGTTGTTTCCTCACCTCGAGTAAGGAAAAATGTCGAGTGACTCCAAGTGGAGGAGATTTTTTGCAACTATGAATACCGATTTCCTTGAATGAGGTTGAGTGGAGTCGAGGAATTTTCGAGGAACGACTTAGAATATGGGTGTTAGACTAATTTGCACTCCTTCTTACTTTCTGTAAAGTAAGAATTGTTTTTACAGTTACCAGGTGCCTATATCTTCGTAAAACTTAGACTTCTTTTATACAAGCTGGAGAGTTAATACAGAAGGTATTTTTAATTGAATCAATTTTTTTTTATTATTATATTATCTGTGACTATGGACTATGAAGTTTCGTGTAAAATGGCATTTTTATTTCTGAAGTAAGTGACAGTTGATAAGATCTGTCATTTGATCGTCGTGGCTAGTGGACCAAAAGTTCAGGACGGGATGACTATACAAATTTGGTCCCTTTATAACGGCTTTATCTTACGAGTATGGTCTTGACAGAAAAATTACCCGTCTTTCTAACGACAGTCAAGTAAAAAGACTTAAAAGTTCTGATTTTTTCATCAAACACATAGGTACGTCGTGGATTGCGTTCCGCGCCGATGGGCAGCTCCCCCTGATGCGATTATTTCTTATAATTATTTATGAAACTGAGTTGTTTATGAACTCGATAGTAAATATTGTTTTTACGTAAAAGTTGACAATTCTTGCTCCGTAAAGGTATTGTAAATGTTTTTAATAAATAAATAAAAATTATAGCAATTTGCGCTCACACTTTATTCTCTTTTATATTATGTTTCTCACTCAACACTTGTGTGTATTTCTGACATGAAAATCTAATGGCAATATGCTCGGCCAGTCTCCTACATCCTGGTTGCAGGCGGCACAGGACCGTTCGCAGTGGCGTGTTATCTATAGTTAATAATATTATAAACCTGACGAATTTGTTTGGTTGAACGCTTAGGATCTCAGAAACTACTGGTCCTGATTTGAAAAATTCTTTTAATTTTGGAAAGCCCTTTAATTGAGGCATATAACATCACGCTACGGCCAATAAGAGCTAAGCAGTGGCCAAAAAAAGAACGATGGGAGTGAAGCCCCGCTCGACTTCTAGTAATGTGATAAGTTCTTTCAAAAACTCTAAGTAGGCACATAAAGTTAATACAAACAACACAGGTTTACGAAACACCTTATTAGGGTCACCAAACATACATTTTATCAGTGTTTATTGAAAGCACTTATCCTAGATAAAACAATGTGACGTGGTTTACGTAACGGACTGGTTGTGGAACACCCTGGTTAAATACGGCTCGGTGAATATATGGAGCGGCTTTGATGGGGGTTTGAGGACAATATGTTGTTCATTTATCAGAATATTGTTTTGATCAATGTAAGCATTCATATTAAATATGAAGTAATTTCCTTTGCTTTAGTAGAAAATTCAAACCCACCCACGACGGGACTTAACCCGCGGCCCTGCCATTCTGTGTGCAGTGCTCTTTCATCTGAGCTACGCGGGTGGACGTCCCTGAGATCGAATTTATCCATTACCTGTTCACATGATGACGTCATAATGGTGGTGGTTTGAATTTTTCCATTACTTGTTTAGCATTGCAACTGCCTCGGTGACGCAGCGGGAAGTGTATATGACTGCTGTGCAAGAGGTCCCAGGTTCGATTCCCGGGTCGGGGTTAAAATGGTATTGGGTTTTTCTATCATGAAATTCCAGTATTAAGATTTTCCCGGACTTTGGTAAACAAATGTTCACGGTAGATGACAATAGGCTCGCCCCCTATTTCATGGGACCAAACATAGCTGGCGAAATGTGGGTGTGATACACCCCTGCCTACCCCTTCGGGGAAAAAGGCGTGATGCTATGTATGATGTAAACATTCGTAATAGAAACTATGGTGGCTGAATGGATGATTTTTTTTTATACTACGACTGGCAAGTAATAGACCCGTGCCCAGCAGTGGGACGGTTATGGATTGAAATGAATGAATGTGTCAAACGACTCAAACACGCCATTTATATATATATATTTTTTTTTAATTTTTTCTTAAACATGCATAATTCCAACCTATCAAGTATAATGAAAGTTTGTAATCATGTGAAACGTTATCGCTCTTCCAGTTGACTGGTTTAGTGGTATTGTTATCGTATTTGAGCACTTATAAACTAAATTCCATTGCTTCATTGCTCTTGGTAAAATGCGAGTGCTAATCAGTGGGCAGGGTACACAGCTTGTAGAACTGATGGCCGGTGGGAGAAAGGTTCTCGAGTGGCGGCCACGTATTGGAAGGCTCAGCGCCCCCAACAGATGGACTGACGACCTGGTCAAGGTTGCGGCTGTTGGTTGCAGGCGGCACAGGATCGCTCGTGGTGGCGTAAATTAGGTGAGGTCTATGTTCAGCAGTGGATGTCGTTGGGCTGATATGCTGAAATCCACATTCGAGTTGGAAGTAATTAAATCATTATATAAATAACAAGATCTTTTTACCCGATTGTCAGGACGGGTATTGTTTTTCGCGCGTATCTTGTATGTTTGTAAATTTCTTTATTCCCACGAATCTTCCAAACGGCTGGATGGATTTTGACAATTAGGTATCATTAGTTTCGTCTAGAAAACCCAAGTGTTCTTAAATAGGTTTTAAGAACGAAAATACTTAAATGGCGGGCTTTTGACGCCAAATAGTAATAAGGTATCAAAATAAAGAGAATCAAAAGGAGATTACATATATTCAAAAAGAGATTATACATAATTGAATGGTTTCAAATTGTAAGTATTTCTATTTTTTTTTTAACCAAACCTATCGAGTATCAAAATAAAGGGAATCAGATGGAGATTACAAATATATTCATACATATGTTATGTATTTAAATTTAATCAGGTATAATAATAATAATAATAATAATAAACATTTAATTCAGATTCTCATCCATAATAATAATATTGCAATAATTTTACGGTCTTTTTAGTGCGTTGCTCTCTGTTGATTTTTTGCAGTCGGGTTATTAAATTTTTTAAATTATATTTACTTGTTATAAACACATTCTTACTGTGGTTAGTTCGTGATAAACTGCAATTATTTATGTACTTACTTACTGTGAACGCCCCTTGTCTTGAAGTTCAGAAGTAACCTTCAAGAAAAACACTAGATATTATGATACAAGTAAGCAGTCCAGAAATCATGGAATGCGGTTACAAAGATATAGTGACAAGAATCGGGAAGCAACGCTTGGATGGTTCGGTCATGTAGAAGAGATGAATGGTCCCTTTTACTGCGAGGGATTTATTCAACCAATGTGAATGGAGGTCCCTGAAGGATAGCCGAGAATACGGTTTTACCAAATTGGTGATATTTTATATTATTGATGTTGAAATAAGGTTGGTTATTAAATAAATTATGTGCAGAGTTTCTGACCGTCGCATTGCATCATGTATACTGCAGTTATAATATGACGAATATATTCGCCGACACGTTTGCCGATTCGCCGACATTTACGCCGACTCATTATTTTAACCGACAAATATTTTTGTCACAGGCTGATGCGTGTTGTCATCAAAAATAAAAATAGTGGTCGGAGAGATGACTTACAAGACATCCTTGCGTTTTTACACCATAATCAACACATTCATTTTGATTGCAAATTTGCAAGTGAATTATATTTGTTAACATTAGTTACTGTTATAACCATATATAATTACTGTTTTACTTTAATTGGGATTTTCATTTCATGGTAGAGAGTATAATTTTCAATGAACAGCATAATCCGGAAGCCATAGTTCATACGCATAAAACTTTTAAAACAAACACATTAAGATTAAAGAGAACTTCAAAGTTGGTACATTATTTTCACTGTAGACGTAGCAGAAAAGTTTCTTAGTACTTAGTCTAGGAGCTTGTTCTATAAAATGAACGCACTAATGCTGAAAAATAACTTGGTAAAAGTCCGACAGAGAGATCCGACAATATTCAAATATAAGAAAGAGATAAAAATATCTATTTGTAGGTAGTAGGAGAGCTGAGGTTGCTGTTTCCTCAATTGTAGTTTATGCCTATCCTCTTCCTTTCGGATTCTAAGTTTTCTCGTATACTGTCGTATATGGATGGGGCTACTTAGCGGTCTCCTACTTAGTTTTTAATGGACCTCATTTTGTGCTTGCTCTATTTTCCGTGTCGACTGTTCGTAGTTTTTCGTACTGTGATGTTTTTTGTTGCATTATTTAGTTCGGAACTAGGTTATAGCTTGTCATTAACACAGAAATGATTTAGTACAGTAACATTGAAATAATATAGTACCTACAGGTATTATAGATATATTGATTATTCATTATATGACTCCGTGCAGTGACATTCACTACCCCATGTCAACCCGTGGGTGACGTAAAAGGTGACTTTGATGCAGTACTTTATTTTCTAATTACATGACGATTTGATCAGCTTACATTGGTCGTAATCGAAATCGTAAAACTCGTATAATTAAGTGATTGAAGCACTTATTAATATATCATTTTGTTCTTAGAGATAGCAAGAGTTTTGATAATCAATACAAGAAACTTCTACTGCACTCTTTTCTGTACCTAAGTGGCGTATGATACTTACTTTTCCCCACTGCCTCTTTCGATATTAAAAAAGATACCCTGATTACCCTAAAATATTAAATTGCTAAACTTTTATCGTCATAAGCGTATCTATAAAACTGTATACATACGCACACTTCAACTTACATATTTATAAGACAATTATCTATAATTCACCATACTTACCGTTAGATTAATAATAAATTACATTATTATTACAGTAAAACACCCCATTGACCCGACCCGATTAGTGCACAAGATGGTCGCCGCGCAAGAAACGTGACAAGAAAACACACGATGCTGTTATGAATTTATTACAAATACCGCGGAGAATGAATAGACATTATTCTACAAAATGACACAATTATTTAATGTTTTAAACATAATATAATACTACTTACGTATAATATTTCTAAAAAAACCGGTTAAGAGTAAGTCTTGTCATGAGCGTATCTTCATAGCGCGCATGTCCTTTTGTTGAGAAACGGAGTTTTTCGGCAATTATTTATTAATTGTTGTTGGAAGTAAGATAAAGAACATGGTAAAGTAGAGACAGTAGTTGTTAGTTGTGATTTATAGTTAAATCCAACATATTCATTTTACAAGAAGTTCAATTTTTAGTATTTATTAATTGTTGCATTTATAGTATTAGTACATAGAATATCGTCTAGTGTGGCTATCCGTGTAGTGACGGATTAAAAACACATTATGTCAGTACCCCATCTCAACCCGTGGGTGTTGTAAAAGGCCACTAAGAGGGCAGGCAAAAGGAAAATTCGAAACAAATCCTAAACCAACCCGTCTGGCCAGCGTGGTTATAGTAGGCTAAATTCCCTTCCACATTCTTCGGAGGAGGCCCATGCCCAGCAGTGGGACATTTATGGGTTGAAATGATGATTATTGATGCAGTACCTACTTTATTTCAAATTACGTGACGGATTTGATCAGCTTTCACTGTTCGTGATTGAAATCGTATATAATATATTATATTCAAGAATTTAATGGTAGGCATAAATATAGGGATATAGATAGGTTGAAATGATGAAATGAGACAGAATAGTAGAATCAATAATGGTTAGTCCACCTGGCTGTAGATTACGAGTAGGTAGGTACCTACGCCGATATAATTATATTTTAAATCGATATTATGCACTCACAAATGAACACAAGAAACGTTTTAATTGGAAATCGAATGCATTTCACTAATTGATATCAGTTTAAATCGCGTGATTATTCGATTGACGATTATTTAAATTCACTCTGTAATGAGCCCCAGGCATGTGTCTATCAATATTGTAAAAAATGCGTTAATTTTAATGGAGAGATCGTTTTCGGCTATTGTGGTGTATTCACGCGATACAAATACGTACGATGTCGATCTCTAAAACCGATTTAATAAATAATAATTTTTATTTATTATATTTCATATACTCTCTAGTTAGAGGAGAGGAGACCCGAGCCCAGCAGTGGGACTTAATGGGTTGCTGATGTTATATTATCAACTCCTATATGAACTCCCTAACGAGGTTTTCCCAAGGGACTACAGTATGGGGTTCTTCAAAAAAGGAGTGAATAGGTTTCTTAAGGGTCGGCAACGCGCTCGTGATGCCCCTGGTGTTGCAGGCGCCCATAGGCTACGGTAACCGCTTACCATCAGGCGGACCGTATGTCTGTTTGCCACCGTCGTGGTATAAAAAAAAAATATCATCTGGATTCTGTAGTATGACAAACTAACCACCCACAACTTCACTCGCGTGGTATGACGATAAGAAGTATTTCTCCAGCTTCAGGATTATGCGAATTTCATGAAGATTGGTTTAGTAGTTAATTAAGGTGTGAAGGCGTAACAAACAAACAGTTACTTTCGCATTTATAATACATAATAATAATATCACATAATATGTAGTATATTATACTGGCCTGTTGGCGTAGTGATTAGTGATCCAATGACTGCTAAGCAGGAGGTCGTGTGTTCGATTCCCACCCAGGAGAAATCTTTGTGTGATGAGTATGATGGTTTGTTCTGTGTCTGGGTGTAATTTATCTATTTAACAGTAATATATTATAGAAAGATATATTACAGACAGATCTATACTTACAAAAAAAAAAGTATAATTTAGTAGTAGGTATCAGTTGTTTCGTACCCATTACACAAGCAAATATAATTGCTTGATTAGGGACTAGATGGCGCTGTGTGAATATATTATTTTAAGTAATGAATAGAAGTGATAACCTTGCCCCCTACTTAAATGGGACCTTTGTGAGTTTGATACAAGGAGTAAGTAGGATCGATTTGGAGGAGTGAAGTATAATATTAATTAAAAATCATATTATTATTAACCAGCTATGCACGCGACTTCGTTTGCGTGGGCAACTACCTAATCATGCAATCCTGACAATTTTTTCCCATTTCCGAAAAAAATATTTACGAAACCCTATTATTTGCCTACTGGAAACACACAGCGTTTATAATGAAGAAGCTGCTTATGAACCTGCCATTTCAAGAGCATAAACTACAACATACCTGTATTGTCTATGGTTTCTTATGTCGCTTGTTACCTTTCTGTCATGCAGCAGGGGCGCTGACAGCGCGCGATCTCTGACTTTTCATAGCGTTTGTGAATTTCGCCGCAAGAGCAACGAAATTTTCGAAGTGTGTTCTTCGAAGTTAATTTATGTGTAAAAGTGATGATTCTACTTAGAATCTAGTTGAAACAAGTTTCTTTTTCACGAATTATTGTTAAAATATGAAGATGTAAGTATTTTGTCTGGTGGTAAGGGCGGTAATGGTTTCTACCTATACCTACTCAATACCTAATATTCTGAGTGCCTGCCTATTGCGGCTCAGATCAGGATTGAAGCCAAAATGTACGTTTATTATACAAATCGTGTAACAATTCCTCATCTTTGGAGATGAGAAAAGCTTCGCATCACCACCACCGAACGTAACAATACATGTCGAGCGAGACGAGTTCACGTGTCCGAACCTGCGTATTAACGCGTTTACTTACATCCAAATGCTGACTGCTTACTCCGTAACTGGTAAGTACTTTACTTATTTGTTTATTAATATAAATACAATCGGAAACAGTGAAGTTTCAAAACTAAATGCCATTAAACTGGCATAATAGGTACCTACCTAGTTAAAGAAGTAAAATATATTAATTAAGTATCTACGTACCTATCATCAACTTTATCAAGCACAAATAGTTTGAAATAAGAGTTATTTAAACTCATAAATTTACAATGAAATGCAAATACCTGTGAATTATTAACTTCATGTGTGAAAACATAAAAATATATATATCTACAATAAATCATATTTCGCTCTAAGCAGAAATTGCATAGTCTATAATATAATCATGACAGTTAAACGATTAAGTGCAAGGTATTACATAAATACTTGCAGCTTTATTCAATCAAGATCCTGAAAATAGGCAAATTATCCCTAATGATAAAGCCTGCAGGACATTGGTTTTGGGCGGACCTATACCAATAAGATTGATTGATACCGACAGCATGCAATACATTTCAGACATGCAAATCATGTGGTCGGATTTGATTCCCATGGGCAAAGTGGATTTCAATTTATATGTACTCTGAATATAAATAACAAATATAAAAATAAATATTGGGGGCTGAGATGATATTATGTGCTACTCAAATGGTGTAGGAAATGATTGTGAGATCCCTAAAGACATGGAATATGATAGCAGATAATGAAGTAGACCTTTTCATAACTGCTCATTTGCCTAGCCGATCACATCAATATGATGCTGTCAGCAGACTACCTCTAAAGGAGTTTCAACAAATCTATATTCATTTGGTAATTATGGAATAGATTATGGCCTAAGCACTCTCAGCTCCCTAATTAGAGGAAAAGAGGCCCGAGCCCAGCAGTAGGACTTAATAGACTTCAAAAGTGATGAATGAATTATAAAATAATTGAGCAAGCTTTATATGTGTTCAATGAATTAATAAAATCATTAATTCACTAAAATGTGTAGATTATAAGCCGTTACAATAAATTGGACTAGTCCTCCACACTTAACCTAATAGGCATGTAAAATAGGATAATGAAATTTTTGTAACGGGTAGCAGTACTGGTTGTCCTTTCATCGCAGTAATTTTCACCTTAATGTCAACAGGATTATGGAAACAAGATTCCTATTACATAGTACTGGTAATAGCCAGTCACTACAGGAGCATCTTGAAAATCATAATTCCATAGTTTAAGTCAAATTTAGAATATTTATTCCTAAAATGAATCTAGTAGCAAGCAGAATAGTCACTGCCCATTGGCAAAAAATTAATAGTATTATTAGTATAATTAATTTGCATTTTATACATCTGAAGATGCATCGTTTCCTAGATGCACAGTGTTTGTATGTACTTATGTATACCTAGAAATAGAACAGCTTTAGATACTAAATAAAAAAGTGTCCCTTATTTGAATACATAAAATTCAATTATTTGCCCAGATCAGTAGGTATTTGAAGTAATATGTGAACTAATTATGTTAGTTCAAAACAAAACGTTGATATTCTATCAATGGGTACTTAAATGATAAATATAATGATGGATTTTAATGACTTATCCAAGACTATTTATTTTCAAAATTTTAAATTTATTTTCATTAAATTACATACATACTGATCAAAGCTTTATGAGTAAATCGTTGCGGAAACCTTTTACTTAGAGGTAATGCCTAACCTATAGATCTGTGATCTGCATAAGAATAACCCTCCAGGACTTAAATGGTATACATAAGAAACGAAGGGTGCACTAATTCAACAGCACAACCTCTTACCTTGATATATTAGCTCCTTCTAGCCGATCGACTAAATGTGACGCCTTTGGCAGGCTATCTCTCGGAGCGGTTGAACAAGATAACAAACAACTAACTTGTCACCTTAATATATCAGCTCCTCCTAGCCGATTGACTCAATGTAACGCTTTCGGCAGGCTATCTCTTGGAGCGGTTGAACAAGATAACAAACAACTAACTTGTCACCTTAACAGCTCCTCCTAGCCGACTGACTTAGTGTGAAGCTTTCGGCAGGCAACCTCGCGGAGAGGTTGAACAAAATAAGTAACCACTGATTTGTGGCCTTAACATATGAGCTCCTCCTAGCCGACTGACTTAGTGTGAAGCTTTCGGCAGGCAACCTCGCGGAGAGGTTGAACAAAATAAGTAACCACTGATTTGTGGCCTTAACATATGAGCTCCTCCTAGCCGACTGACTTAGTGTGAAGCTTTCGGCAGGCAACCTCGCGGAGAGGTTGAACAAAATAAGTAACCACTGACTTGTGGCCTTAATATATGAGCTCCTCCTAGCCGATTGACTCAGTATGACGCTTTCGGCAGGCAACCTCGCGGAGAGGTTGGATAGAATAACAGATGGTTGAACAGGATAACAGACCACTGACTTGTCAATAACTGGACAAGTATCCGAATTACACTTAAGTATAATTACACAAATTAAAGATTATTATGTTAGTCATGGTCTGTACTACTTAAAGTTAAAGCACTTGTCCTAATTTACATGGGACTTAAGATAAATCAACCTAATCTAATTCTGTATGTGCTACCTACCTCATTTGAACAGCTTGGGCTTATACATACCTACTATAGCCTAATAGCCCCACATTAGAAACAATATGTCTCTGACAAGCCAATACCAATGGCGAATATGCACAAAAACCCTTTCCTCGATCTAGTGATCAAACTGTCTCTTGAGGCTAGCAAACGGGGGGGGGGGGGGGTGAGCACTGTCAGTGTCCAGGAGCACTAATACAATAAAGAATTTTATATTAATTTTAAATTTGGTAATCAACTTTCAAGTATTGTAACTACCAATATGTTGTTGCTCCATTAAGTAATGATGGCATTCATATGGTTAGATTGTGAAGCCTTCATAGCTTCATAGAATTGTGTATACAGCACACTTTCGCTGTTTAAAAAATTTAAGTTAGAATACAAAATTATATTTTAGGAACCAAATATTTATTTACCAGGAACTTGGTTAAATTACTTTGCCATTACAAAATCGCCTAATAAAAATATGCACAGACAAGTAATAACCAAACACCTATCTTACCTACCTAAATTCGATAACAGTATAGGTACAATATATACCCCTTATAATATAGGATATAAGGATAGCTATAAACCTAAACTCATGGCACTAACAATGAGAAAGTTCTGAAACTTCTTATCAATCTGTTGAAGATACAAAAGACAGTGTCATGTACAAAATTGAATTTAATGTTTTATATTTCCAGAGGAAATGCAGAAAACTAGCATATTCAGGAAGTCAACTAAATAAAAAATGGCTAAAAAGGCTCAAATACCCTAGGCAGTCGAAAGGCCATTGCCACAACATCCTGATACTGATATTAAACATTTTTTTTTGTTCAGGTTACTTTAAGTAGACATTCGGATACCAACATAAGGTTAATTCCTTGCCTTAAAAGGTTTCATGAGTCAGCATTGAGGACTCTCATTGGTTGTTGGGTGAAATTAATCTGTAGAATATCTACTTAATTGAGGTAAGTGGAAAAGGGGCAATGGCTCCTAGTACTAGGTAAAAAAATATTATGTAAATTAGCAGCAGAAAAGAGCTGCTAATTCTTTGCATCTCATTTGAAATTACATGATGTCCATGCATTTTGATGGTGACAGTGCAAGTGCCTATAACCAAGACTTAGTTTTTATAAAGTACTATAAGTATGTACTCTTTAATTGTTGAGAATTGTCCTTCTCTCTAGGGTCTGGGTCCTTAAAACTTAACATATCTATTAAGTTTCTGCGTTATAGATGTTATACAGTTACTATACTCAGTAACAGTGATTAGATACTACCTTATTAAAAAGATACATAATAATAAATGTCTTCAGGATACACGAATTGAAATATCATCACAGTTTATTGTCCTTATTTATTGTACATTGAATTATTGTTAACCAATCTTTGATAATAATTCATACTTTTAATTTTCTTCACATAGCGTTTGTCGTTATAATGTCACCAGCAGAAACCAAACAAGTCTTCATTATAAACGCTGTGTGTTTCCAGTAGGCAAATAATAGAACTGTTTTACACAAAATAAAACAGTTATTATATGCCGAAAGAAACACACAGCGTTAGAGCAAGTACCTTGCTGGTGAATGAAGACACTATGAAAAGTCAGAGATCGCGCGCTGTCAGCGCCCCTGCTGCATGACAGAAAGGTAACAAGCGACATAAGAAACCATAGACAATACAGGTATGTTGTAGTTTATGCTCTTGAAATGGCAGGTTCATAAGCAGCTTCTTCATTATAAACGCTGTGTGTTTCTTTCGGCATATAATAACTGTTTTATTTTGTGTAAAACAGTTCTAATATTTTTACAAAATTCTAAGTACAAAGCTTACTCCTTGTGACATTGGCTATCCGCCAGTGAAAGACCCCTCGGAATCGGTTCAGTCGTTTCGTAGTTTACCTCAAACAGACAGATAGACAAATATTTAGAAGAGTGTGTTTTTGTTCTACCCCACATACTACTCGACCAACTATCTGTCAAGCCCCTAATTGTAGTCGAGTAGTTCTTTCATATGCTTATTCTATACATACATATAGATCACGCCTCTTTCCCAACAAAGGGGTAGACAGAGACTATTTCCTTTCACTTGCTAAGACTCTGACAGAAATATTTCGCTTCTTCAAAATTCATTAGTCTTTTCATGCAATCTCGCCGTTTTAGGGCACTTATTCTAAATAGATGTTATTTTAATATTACAAACAGACTCTTCAATTGTATTTATTTGTATAGATAACAAAACAAGAAATATTTCTACTGGCCTGTTGGTCTAGTGGTTAGTGACCCTGACTGCTAAGCCGGAGGTCGTGGGTTCGATCCCCACCCAGGACAAATCTTTGTGTGATGAGCATAAAGGTTTGTTGTGTGTCTGGGTGTAGTTTATCTATAATATGTATGTATTTACAAAAAAAAATGTATTTAAGTAGTATATCAGTTGTTTAGTACCCATAACACAAGCAAATATAATTGCTTACTATGGGACTAGATGGCGCTGTGTGAATGTGGTAGAATATTATTATTATTCTTACAATAAAGTTAGGTATTAGTGTTATTAGTTAGGCTTTCCGTGCTTCGTATTTGTATCACGTACGCTGAGTACGTAGGCGTACTGAGTACGGTGTTATCAAAGAGGCTTGTATTCTACGTGATTTCATATTAGTGGTCAAGTCTCTGGTGATCCCGGCTTATTTAATTTAAGCCCTCTATTGTTAGAAATACGAGTATAATACACTCAGATATATAATTCAGACTTGATATACCTAGTTTAAATTTTCAATGTTAATAAAAACTAGGTTATGATTACAAAAATGTGCTTATATATTTCGCTTTAACGTCTTAGCCGCTCAACCGATCGTGATGATATCTTACAAATAGATAGTTTAACATAAATGGAAGCTTATAAAAATATCCTGTCATTAGATATAATATGCTTACATAAAATACAAATTTTATAGATTATAACTCATTATATTTTAAAAACAAGACATTAGGTACTTGGGTAATTATTTATGTAATTTTCTGCATTATAAAATAATTTTAAACTCATTAACTTTAAACGCACTGACCAGTTAAAGTAGATCTTCTATTGACGTTTTATGTTGAAATATCTTACGAAACAAAATAATTTAGGTATTATATTATACTAGTTCTTACCCGCAGTTTTGCTCGCGTTGTATGACGATGAAAAGTATCCAGTGCCTTCCTCCAGGCATCCAGGTCCTTGAACG
This sequence comes from Laspeyria flexula, assembly GCA_905147015.1. Lineage (NCBI taxonomy): Eukaryota > Metazoa > Arthropoda > Insecta > Lepidoptera > Erebidae > Laspeyria > Laspeyria flexula. The sequence goes on from LR989974.1 coordinate 4,348,349, forward strand.
TTTTTTTTTTTAAGATTCATTCAGTCGTCTAGTTATGAATGCGAAAAAATTAAATAATAATATATTCTACCACATTCACACCGGGCCATCTAGTCCCAAAGTAAGCAATTGTATTTGATTGTGTTGTGGGTACTAAACAACTGATATACTACTTAAATACATTTTTTTTTGTAAATACATACATATTATAGATAAATTACACCCAGACACAGAACAAACCTTTATGCTCATCACACAAAGAGTTGTCCTGGGTGGGGATCGAACCCACGACCTCCGGCTTAGCAGTCAGGGTCACTAACCACTAGACCAACAGGCCAGTCAAAACACACAAAACAATAAAAACAAACAGTTACAAACAATACCCGTCCTGACAGTCGGGTAAAAAAACTTTATTTTTAAAAATATACAGTATTTTTTAAAAAGTGTACGTTATGTTCTAAAAATACTAAATTGAATTTTTCATTTATAAAATGTTAAACCAAAGCGAAAAAAATTAACTAAAAATATTTAATGTAAATACAGTATTTTTTCTTAAAAATGTATATTAGGTATTTATTTTTTGCGAGCAAGCTTCAGAAAGTCGTTTTACTCAATATGAAAAAGTCTCAATAGGTACGCACTTCGCATACGCATATCCAGATGTCAAGCGGAGGGCAGAGGAGAGAGAAGTTACGATTGCTCGATTAACAAGAGTCAAAAGAAGAAGACATGTAGGTTCTCAAGTGTCATTTTTAAATCATCATCATTTCAACCCATAAACGCTACTGTACTGTACCACGCTGATCAGACGGGGTTTGTTTAGAATTTCTCTCGTCTCGCAGTGCTCTTGTCAGCATATGGTTACTTCCTTAGTCGCCTTTTACGACACCCTCGGGTTGAAATGGGGTAGTGACATTATGTATTGTAGTCTTAATCCGTCACTACACGAAACTTTTTAGGTAATATACCTAGTTTTAAAAGTATACAGATTTTGTAAGGTTTTTATATTCCTAACATTTTCAATTAAATTCAAGGGTAACTTATAATGTCAATAGATTTATCTTTATAGGTCATTAGAAGGGTGCATATTTGATATTATCAACATATTCTCGTATAAATAGCATGTCTAACGAAAGGGGTGCCTTTCGTTCGATACTCGCCGTGTCTTTAATCCGACGAGAGAGGAATACTCAGGGGTCTACTATACACATAGATAATATATATAATATCAGAATGTCTGTTGTGTTGGGGTAGGCAGAACGAACAACCGGACAAAATAATGTAGTTGAAGCAAAAATGAAAGCTTTTCATACACACGTAAGTACAGATACGTACGTCAACCTTGTTATTAGAAATAGTTTATTAGGTGTTTCAAGCGGCTACTAGGCGCTGCGCTGGTATAAGGTGTACCTGTTCTGTAAAAAATATTAAAAAAAATCTATATCACTTGGTTCACTTATAATTTTTTTTTAAACCGTCAACCCCTAATGACCTTTTTTGGGTAAAACTGTATAGTGCCAGATTTTGCCAGTTTTTTTTTACATATTCCTTATTAAGTATACTTACTATATAGTTTGCTGTTACTAAAATTTTATTATATAAATAATTATAAGGTGTTGAGAAAACTCTAATGAAAAAATATTTTTAAGTGGATGCCTAAGCAATTTTGAATGATAAAAGAGGAAGACGCTTGTCACTTATTTCTCGATCGCGTTTTCCCCCCGGTGATTACCGACGAGAGTCATTTATTTAACACGTCAACTGTACATTTTAACCTTGTTCATTAATAAGGCGAGGAAAGTCCACAATAAGGTTTACTTTAATTTGTTTATCTTAGAAAGTTATTAGTCAAATCATCAGTAATTGGTCAACGGATTAAAAACTAAGGAAGTTGTAAGTTATTAATACAATTTTGTGTGACTATGACTGGCCTGTTGGTCTAGTGGTTAGTGACCCTGACTGCTAAGCCGGCGGTCGTGGGTTCGATCCCCACCCAGGACAAATCTTTGTATGATGAGCATAAAGGTTTGTTCTGTGTCTGGGTGTAATTTATCTATAATAGGTATTTACAAAAAAAAAATGTATTAAGTAGTATATCAGTTGTTTAGTACCCATAACACAAGCAAATATAATTGCTTACTTTGGAACTAGATGGCGCTGTGTGAATATAGTAGAATATTATTATTATTGTGTTTAAAGCACTGTTATAAGTATGAAATAGAGTCTGATAGTTTTTTTTTAGCTTGGGGAAATGCCTGACGCATACCCCTCGGTCTTGGGGAAAGAATCGAGGGGTTATGTGGGGCTCGCACCCACTAAAACCCCAAGGTATTCCTCCAAGGTCGCGCTCTGCTGTAGTCACGGGAGCTCAGGAACATTCGTCCGCGACAAAAACTGCTACAACTTCTGGAAATGTCTTCAAGTCGTATAACGATAAATAAATCCTAAATATAGGCACTGCACTGTATATTTAAATTGGAATTTAATATAGTTTTAAGCCTATTAAGTTAAGTAGTGAAGTGACCCATGGTGGTAGGTCAACCATCCCGTACGAAAATCACTTGAATTCCGTGACGAAATTAACGAGTCAAAAATGATTTCGTGACAGGCATTTTATTTGATTTCTGGCGCGCTGTTGTGTGAAAACAGTTTTTATTTAAATCGAATTTGATTTGGTCTTTATATTTCTTATTGCTAAAGGTTGTTGAAGAGCTATTGGTCAATGAAGTGGTAAACAGTATTTATTCATCGGCATAATTTATACTAATATTATAAAGCTGAAGAGTTTGTTTGTTTGAACGCGCTAATCTCAGGAACTTCTGGTCCGATTTGAATTTCTTTTAGTATTGGATAGCCCATTTATCGAGGAAGGTTATAGGGTATATTACATCACGCTACAGCCAATAGGAGCTGAGCAGTGGCCAAACAAAAACGACGGGAGCGAAGCCCCACGCGACTTCTAGTCTATACTATAATATTATTATAAGTTTGTCTGTTTGTTTTTTGGTTAAATGCGCTTATCTCAGGAATTACTTGTCTGATTCGAAAACATATTTTAGTGTTGGATAGCTTATTTATCGAGGAAGGATATAGGCTATATAACATCACGCTACGACCATTAGGAGCTGAGCAGTGACCAAATAAAGAATGATGAAAACGAAGCCCCGTGCGCTTTCTAGTATATTATAGATAGATTTAATAGATTAGAAGGAAATCGCTCTGTTTGTCAGTTTACGAGGTAAACTCCTACTTCCTGGCAATTACACTCTCCCTAAAGAATTTATTTGAGTGGAAAATTTCTCAGTGCCCTGCTTCTCTTAGTAATCTGAAAGCATTTTGGCTATACATTTCTGAACGTGTATTTTATTATTACGTCTATGGAAAATCTCAGTGTTTTAAACTACTTCAAAAAAGGAGGTTATATGTTCGACTGTATGTTTTTTTTTTATATATGTTCAACGATTTCTCGGAGATGCCTGAGCCAATTTGAAAATTTCTTTTTTTTAACGCTATGAATTTTGCAGCTGTATTCTTTTGCAATTTTTGTTGAATGTGTCTAGTTTATAAATGTTGAAGCTGATACGAGTATCGGCAATCCACTACGTGTTGCTTTGCTTTGTGCATTCCTTTGATACGTAACTTCTCTTTGAAAAGTAACTCTCTGTCGGTGATGTCAACTGCCGTACGTAATTGAAGCTAGATAGCACAGGTGTAGGCTAAATTCCTGTACAAGATATTCATCATCATTTTCAGGACGAACTGACAACAAGTAAATATAATTAAAAAAAATTAATGACCCGACTGCAAGAAATCAACAGAGAGCAACGCACTGAAAAGACCGCAAAATGATTGTATTATACCTGATTAAATTTAAATATATAACATATGTATATATTTGTAATCTCCATTTGATTCCTTTTATTTTGATAAGTACTCTACTCGATAGGTTTGGTTAAAAAAAAATTGAACTTCTTACAATTTGGCGTCAAAAGCCCGCCGTTTAAGTCTTTTTATTCTTAAAACCTATCTAAGGACACTTGGGTTTTCTAGACGAATCTAACGATATCCTAATTGTCAAAATCCACCCAGACGTTTGGAAGATTCGTGGGAATAAAAAAATTTACAAACATACAAGATACGCGCGAAAAACAATACCCGTCCTGACAGTCAGGTAAAAAGATGTAATGTAAACAGCTAATGGTGTTATAAAGGAGTATTAAGGTTTCGCGCTCGTGACACCCCTGGTGTTGCAGGCGCCCATTAGCCCATAGCATTACCATTAGGTGGGTATTAGTCGGATTCCAACCGCTCGTGGTATAAAAAAAAATTTAATATCCATTTACCGTACGTGTAAGTATAATAGCATCACAACTTTTTTCTTCTAAGGGTAGGCAGAGATTCATCATACTCACATTTCCCCAGATATGCTTGATCTCATGTAGTAGGGGGCGAGGCTATTGCCGTTAATCGGACTCATTTTCAGACTCTTGGCTAATTCATCATCATTCATCATCAAAGAGATTAGGTAATTTCTTTTCTTCTCATCTCATCTCTGCTTTAGTGGAATTTAAGCCTAATGGGTGCTCTACACGGTTATAAACTTGCGTTCCAACAGAGTGACCTTGTGGTCAAGCTTGGTTGCAATCCGCGTAGTTTGTATGAAATTTGGTTTACAACAGCCGGTTACACGGTTGGAATCCACCAAGGGCACCTCTGGAAGGCACGTTTATAACCATGTAGCACAGCTTTAAATGTTCAGTAAGATGAGGTTCGATCCCTACGTAGAACAAAAATGTACCTATTTTCGATTTGTCAAATTTGCAAACTTAATTCATTTATTACGCCATTTACATATACCGTTATGAGTTATGATACAAGAATGTTGTAAGTTAAATTTGCCAAATAATTTAACAATTATAATTACCTCACTCATAAGTAGTGCAAAAATTACGTTAATAGTAATCTAGGTTATATACAAATCTTGCAATTATTAATTTTAAAGACAAACAGACCTTGAAAACGGCTTTATTAAATTCTGTTGTAGGTAGCTTAATTTCTAGTCCGGGCCTATTTTATTACAGTATACAGGGTCCCTTAAGGGTCTTCTGAACACCGTGTATTGTGCGGACCTACTTTTTTACCCTCGACGTAAAATGAGGTGTGTTATAAGTTTGACACTACAACACACCTCTTTTTGCGTCGGGGATTAAAACGTAGGTTGAGAGTAGACCGAGTGTCTACTCCCAACTTCCTTTTGTGATTACAAAGTTATCCTCAAGACCTCAAATAAAATTTGTTAAATTAATTCACTTATTACCTAACCGATAAATTCGCCCTTCAAGTTCACTCGCGCGACGTTGTAATAATTTTTCAGAATTTATTACAATCACAATGAAGTTATTGTTCAGTCTCGACCTCGATTTGGTTTAAAAAAATAATGAGTGTAATGACAATAAAACTTCCTTTGCAAGATATAATAAGTATACTTTCATTTTTAAAGACAAAGCCTTTGAATCCCTTCATAAATTTCCACACATTTGAAAAAGTAAAAAAAAAATTACCAAATAGTTTTACTGGATGTTTTTTTCTTTTTTTAATTGCCAGTAGCTAACTTACTGAAAAGAAATAAAGATAATCGATTTATTTTCAGACTCCAATTTACAGAAATGAATACAGCACAAACATGAACTACTGCTCATTACGATCCACCTTCACTAGTTATGTCAGCAAACAGCATTTCCAAACTACTATATTTTAGTCCAATCCCCTCTGCAATATGTTTGCGACTTTCAGAAATTAGAATACATTTCATCACTATGTTGAAATATTTGCCGTTTCATGCGTGACTCAAAATCCAAACCGATTTGATCAAATATCTCCCAAATGGCTGTTACCAATCATAAAACAATCAGACCTGTCTTTAAATGGATTATTTCCATTCAAGAAGGTGTTTTAAATATAGTATCAAGAGTGACGTATTCACCATTCGCATCCTCATCTCGCAAAAAGGTCAAATCTGAGCTTCGCGTTGGTACATCCATATTTAGACCACTCGGCCCCACTTGTGTTTAACATAGCGTTAATGCGTCTCATTTTTGTCCAAAATCGAAACGGGAAACTCAGCTTTTAAGCTATCTAACTATACTTTTGAAATGGTATGCTTTCTAATATTCTTTATCCATCTACAGAATTAGTTTCGGGACGTCAAGGACACTAGCATTTATGGCCGACTTCTGTTATGACAACTGTTGAAGGTCTGGGGACTTTTCTAGCGTAGTTAATTATTTCTAAGTAATTGCCTGAATTTATTGTTGATAAAAAACAAAATACTGTAACTTGGTCTTATCCAAGATTTATCGCGTTTAATCCAGAAATCCATTGAAACCGTTACAATAAATCACCGGCTGGAAAGATACCATTCTAAAAACGGTATCCGAAACTCCCATTACTTCCCCATTTCGAATTAGTTACCAAATACCATAAAGGCGATTCGTCGAATAACGAAGAGTGTAAATCGGAGCCACGTAACGTATATGATCGCGGTCTAATTCGGTGCCATCACTGCACCGCTTACCGATGCACCGACTCAAGCGCATGCACTTGGTACTCTATACGTACACGCTCACACTAACATCAATGAATTTTTTATATATATTTAAACATAAAGAAATTTGCTTCCGGCTTATTAATTCTCCAAAATATACCCCTCTAGTGAGACACCATAATTTAATACTATGTTGATATTTTATGGCAGAAAATTGCAACATAAAACGATGACAATTTAACAACGTGACCAAATTTCGCACGTGGTATCAAAAGATGGGTGAGACCTATATACAGCATGACGACTACTGGTGTAAAAGATGACGATGATAATAATAAAGACCAAATAATTTGTTTTTCTTCAACGTTCATCAATGAGCAATTGAAGAATTAGATTGACGGTTTCTTTACCGTGTATGCGTATACATTGATGGATGAGTCACGGCCGCACGGCCACTGCACTCCGTCTGAGGTTTTGTTGTGATCCAGTACAGTTAGTAACACTCGTGTTGTTATGTATGTTAAACGTTCAAGGATTATTCTGTTGAGCTTGTTTTTCCTACTCACGTGTGCCAGTTTGTTTATACTCCTTGCTTTGTAAACAAACACTGGAAACGGTAAGGATTTGAGGCCCCTGCAATCATGGGATTATTTTCTAGTGTTGTGAAAGGAAAGCTTAAAGAAACAGCTTTTAGCTGTTCATAAATGGAAGAATATCAAATTGGCATATTTGCTCATGATGATATAAAAATAGGTCGTACAACAAATATTACCAAATATTGTTATCATTATTATTTTTCTGAAAATTCATGTTGTTTTAATTAACATGTTAATTGCTACCAATATTACGTTGTCAGAAATGAAGTAAAATATGTTCGTATTCAACGTATTCAACGATGTCAAGTGAGTTTGAGTGTCCTATTTAACTTTGTCAACGTTTCATTCGTAAAAAATTTAAACCTTTAGTTGTATTTGTATCTTTTTTAGGTTGCTATTGATATTCTAATAGAATTGGGACTTCTAATCTACTTCGGCGTTCTGATTAATTCACATTATGCATTCAAGCTCGTCCAATGTACGTGTCTAACAACTCAAAAATAATTCTCGCATTTGTTAGGGTGATGTTGATTCTGATTTTACTTTTATAATACCTTTAGTGGGATAAAAGAATACTGTATTAGTGTTTTCATTACTTGATTTAAGTTATTTGATAATATAATTAGTAATTTTGCCCCTAAATCTTGTGTCAGGACATTGACTGTTTTCGAAGTCGTCGATAATGTCATTGTCCTTGAGTAAACCCTTCTCGAACTCAAAGATACAACCAATTACAATTTTATTAACACAATAAAATATTTCGTTTTTCAACAGTCTTTCAGTTTTTATTTTACTATTTTATCTTTAAACGTTTGCTGTTCAAACACTTCGTTTTTTAATTATAATTATGCATACTCAACAATCACTGCCTTCATCACTTCGTTTTTGTCTGTTGTTTGAAATAATTTGAAATATTACTCATAGTATCCCAACAAAGTAATATATTTCCAAGAGTCCAATTTCACACTCACAAGGATCCCAGACGATACTGATTGGGATTCGTCTCGCTTGATAAATAGTAAAAGGATCACTATAAATCAGTGGTTGTTAGAAACGGAAGCGTCTGGACACTAACTGCTTTGATAAAGAGCACGAGGGTCCAGGGTGATGCCCTTTGGGTTATAATAAAAATCGATGGACGAAATTGACGCCGAAACATCCACAGATTTAACAAACTAAAGCTGAGTAAACCCAAAAACTGAAAATGGGATGTGTTATACTTTGTGTAAAGATAATATGGGAATGAATCCGTAATCTGTATTATATATAACAATGAAATTCCATCTACTCGCCACAAATTCTCAAGATTCACATTGTTTATACCGTTATCGGTTTAAATCTTGAAAATGCCATGATTGAAATAAAACAAATTCAATCTTTAAATTAATTAAAAATTTTGACTCTAAATTTTTAGCAAATGTGGTGTACTTACATTTATATCAATAAACATATATAAAAAGCATTCTCTTCTTTAAATGAATCGAAAATCTGTTCTAAGAAAATGGATTTATTGGACGTTGTGCTTTCAGAGAGCCATAAAACTTTCCAAGCTTGGGTCTGTCAAAGACATTAAGAGTGTTTCGAGCAAAGATATGACGTGGTTTCTTGATGACAAATATTGTGCTTTAAAATTTCCTGAAAGTGTGTATTTACAAAACAGTATTTTTTAATGTAATCTCATAAATGCTGATGAGATATACATTACATTTTCAGCAACTTTTTGTTTGTAATACGTTTTGCGGAACGTGAATTATTTGGTAGCTTTCTTTATTGATCAAAAGATAAAAGGTGATTTTTTTGTTCAATATTTGCCTCTTTATTATTTAATTTGATTTCAATAGTATTGGATCAAACAACAAAAGTAAATGCGTTTAACAAGTAATATTTAGTGCATAAATAGTAAACGTATTAAAATTGACACTTTATAGGCGTACTGTCAAATGAAATATCGTTTTCACTGCCAACAAGACAGCAAGACAGGACCTCGGGCATAATATTAATTAATAGTTCCCAGCTATCCCAAATGTCAGCTGTACTGTGTACACGTGTCTCAAATCATATTATTCAACGGTTCAACAAACTATAATACATCGTCCAAGTAAATAACGTTTATTCTTGAGCCAATTGTATCTTGGATTCTCCAAGGAATATGTTCCGACGTATTGATGACGTCATCTATATTCTCACCATTAATGTGGATAAATTTATTGTTGTTCATGTCAGATGTATTACGTATTGTCCTTTCTGGTGCTAATATGTACTCTTTTTATTATATGTTTTTGTTTAGTACCTTTTAGTCGTTTAAGTTTATTTTTTATTTTTTAATAGGTTATGTTACTGGGAAGGATGCTAGGATTGTGATGAAACCTCATACATCCAAATCGATTGAGTTGTTGAATTTCTTATAATGAATTACGTGTACATAGTCTAATAACATCATAATGTGTAACTTTCAAAATTAAATCAATTTAGGTGCTGGCTTCACTTTTAATTTCTTAATTTTTTTTTGTCATCAATCATCCAGCATTGTGCTTAAAAATCTCATCAAAACGACATCCTTTCTCACTGAACCGTTATTAAACTAATATTTTAGTAGGGCCATTTACCTTGACCTCAACTTCAACTTAAGTAAATTCTTACAGCGAAGTAAATAAAGTGAAAATTTGTTTTGGGCTTATCCATAACATAAAATGTCACAAAGGTTTCGGTGGGTATAGTTATGTGTATATATGTGAGTTTATTTTAAACGCAGATTTTTCGCCACCATCTGTTTCAGCGAAACCCAACATCAGGCTGAATTAAACATATCTAAACAAAAGACCCTCGTGTGCCTTAAATTAGCCGTGTCACTTTTATTTTCACTTTCTCCCTTAACCGTTGTGTCTTTTTTATTTGGATGATGATTTCAGCAAACATAATTGCCAACACAATTGCTGTCAAATTAACTCCAATTTGGATTTAAAGAACTACAGTCTGGTTTGTTATATCAAATTGTCGTAACTGAGTTGGTTCTGGGGAAATGTTTTATGAGAGCATTTATGGCTTTCAACAGTATTTATTGACGCTTGTTTTATTGTTTGTAACAGTGTAACTGTACGACAGACATTTAGTGTATACTTCAGTGTCAAAAGTTGGCATATGTCGTTGCCCTCGGAAAATCGATAGAAACTTCATTTACTGAAGGCACGGTATCACGTTACGTTATGGAATTGTTTTTGCGGAATGACCACCCTTTTGTTTTGTTTGGCTTAGTTCTATATTGTTTGTTGGTTATTCCTAAATTACCTAGTTCCTGATTAATAGTTAATTGACCATTGTGCTTCTTCGTCGTCGTATTATTATCAGACAGATTTTTATTTACATTTAGCAAGTAAAGTAGTTGTTTTCATTTTACTGTCGATGTCGCAATGATTTGATTTTATATCTGCATAGTTTTCAGTCTACTTGTAGTATAAATTCAATTTATGAATAACATTCGTACGAAGTATTTCAGTTTAGTTTGCAAGTATGAAATTCAACTAATTTGGTTACTGTGTTTCTGTATCTACTGCTGTCTCAATTTGTTACTCAGTGTAATTATTCTAATGTTCTCTCTTCTGCGGCTACATTTAAATTATTGTTCCAGTTTGCTATTACTATTTTATAAAATGAAGATAGGTACTATCTGTTTTTAAAATATCCATATTCTTAAATAAAATTAAGACGCTTTCTGGAATGAAGCCAGAGTACGTGACTTTTTCTTGCGGCAATTGAAGCGTATGCGAAGAGTTTTACATCAGATAAAGTTTGCATAATGTATCGAATTTGCAATGGCAATGAAAAAAGCGGGTTATTTTGGGGTATTTTGTATTTATCGTCATAATCATAACAGCAGGATCGCAGAACAGTATATATGTTATGGACCAGGTGATTAATGCGGGCATTATTAATAATGCACGAGCATTATGAATAATGTCTAGCATTATCGGGCTAAGTGATTAATTACTATCTTAACTTCATTATTTATCACATTGCACGGTCATTATTATATTGCTACATGACAATTGGGCAATTTGATAATAAAGCTATATTTGACGCGGTGCGAGGGCGGGGAGGGAAGTACGCGATTTGACGTCATGGCTGTTGGAGAAACAGAGAAATTGATTGTTCCAGTCAAAGACAATATTATTAGGTACTACGTGAAAAACATCGAGATATTTCAGATTTTTCATGATACCCATCTGAGTGTAGGGCATGGTGGTAGAGACCGAATGGAAAAGGAGCTAAATTTTCTTTAGTTTATTTTCTGTTTTCTAATAATAAGTCATTTCTATAAAACAATGACATGTTGTGAAATTTTTGTTTTAAATTTAATTATGTTTTATGTTATATTTTTAATATGACTTTATAATATTCTAATATAATATTCTACCACATTCACACAGCGCCATCTAGTCCCAAAGTAAGCAAATAGATTTGCTTGTGTTATGGGTACTAAACAACTGATATACTACTTATATACTTTTTTTTTGTTGTAAATACATACATATTATAGATAAATTACACCCAGACACAGAACAAACCTTTATGCTCATCACACAAAGATTTGTCCTGGGTGGGGATTGAACCCACGACCTCCGGCTTAGCAGTCAGGGTCACTAACCACTAGACCAACAGGCCAGTCATAACTTTCCTTAAGTTTTAAATGCAAAAACTAGTTTTTTAAGGTAGAAGTCCTTGGTAATTAATCCATATAATGAGTCTGATTATTTAAGTGGTTTAATATTTAGTTTATTTTAAGTTAAATGACAATAACAATAAAAAAATAGTAATTAAATATGTTTGTAACACTCTGCCCAAAATGTGACGGGCAATATGTATAATGCCCAGTCAATTTGATTATTTGAATAATTATTATCAAACTGCACTCTCACATTGGGCATTTTTCATAATAACCGGGCATTATGTATACTGCCCAATTTATCACTTGGTCCATAACATATATATAATCGGACCTATTTGCAATCTCTTGAGGAGACCTGTGTCCAACAGTGGGCTTCCTGCGGCTAATATGATAATGATCATCATCAAATGAGTCGTAGGACGTCCACTACTGGGTGCAGTCAAATTATAAATTCTTCAACTAACAAATAGTTTATAGTATTCGATAGGCACCGTTAATCTAATGTAACAATTAATATTAACCCCAGATTCCAGGTGGAGTAAGGAGGGTATGTTGACAATCTAGCACAGTGAATAGTGATGAATGATCGGTATTCAATCAATCTATGTTACGTCGTCCATCGGATGTCGGATGCGCAACCTGTCGCCAATCTGATAAATGATTACATGAATTTACGTGGTTTATGTAAATCATTTTCATTTTATCTGCCTAAGATGTTTAATTATTTTCATCTTTGATTTGTTTTTTGATATTATTTATTTTTCAAAGTTTCACTTCACAAAGTAATCCATTAAATTCACCATTATCATTTCAACTCATAAAGGTCCCACTGTTGGGAACAGGTCTCCTCCCTCTGTGTGAACCTGGAGGGAATTTATATGTATAGGGTTTGTTTCAAATTTTCCTTTTCTTGCAGTGCTCTTTTCTTCATAAGATTACTCCCTTAGTCGCCTTTTACAACACCCACGGGTTGAGATGGGGTAGTGACATTGTGTATTCTTAATCCGTCACCACAAATATATCCACTAATTAACACCACCTTCATTGGATTAATACAATTTCTAACTTGACCTCGAAAACGAATTCAAGACAGGGTTTTCTCAGGAATTTTTGATTTGTAGTTCTCTACAATTACAGTCATCACCTTTGTCATAGGTAAATTAATAAGTTCATCTTGTTTGATCTGATTGTTTCTTGTTATAGTGGTGATCTAATATTATTTGGTTTATTATGTTGAATATTTGTAAACAAATTTTGTCCCACACAAACGAATTATGATTTTGTCAATACAGGTCGTTTAAGGAATTTGATATTGACTCATAATATGAATCATTGGAGCGTATTATCCCTAATGTAGTATTTTTAGTATACATTACTCATAATTTGATCGACATAAACAAATATCTTGCATCGAAAATCTTCTTATATTTGCTTCGATTTCCACAATATTTGAATGTGTTTGGATTGGTTGCTCTCTTTCTGATATAATACGAAATTTAGATACGAAAATATATCCAAGATAGGTATAAAATATACGTCGTACCGGGTACATGGCACATGTCAATAATATTATTTGCATAACGTCCCCAAAAATCGATTACCTAAATATATTCGGTTTCGATTATGAACAATTCGGGAATCGGGAATTCGCAGCTCTATCGATCCACTGTACCCAGGACTTGCATTACTTGCAGTAATTTATAGTGGAAGGGGCGTTTGTGCGGTTCTCCCCCCTTATCTTTAGCACTATAGAAATAGAATTCATTATTGCTTATTCGTAAGTTAAGCAAGGGGTTTGACCCACGTGTTACAACCATTATTGCGTGATCTCTGTTTTTTTGTGCATGTTCGAGCTCTCGAGACCGTACTGCTGTTAATTTAATTTGTTCAGCACAAAAGTATTGGAGCATTCTATTGAATAAATAAACACGTTTTGATTTGATTTTGAGTTTGTTTGTCGCACAATTTTCCACACGATTGAAGGTTTCAAACTGGTTCATGGCAGTTGTCTGCTGTCGTATATTTATTTCCTTTCCGTTGCCTTGTCGAGTACAACAATATCCGCGTATGGTAAAACTTTATATCCGTCTGTGTGTGGAATTGTACCATATGGTGTAACTGGTTTAATAGATATAATGTTAGCACAGAAATAGACCATTTAATTTCGTAATTTAGAAGTAATTGCTGCTATGTTATAAATTTCAATATTACCTATTAAACTTCGTACGGTTCCTAATTACGTTGTTACTTCTAATTATCTTAAAATTTCAGGTATTCTGATATTTTCATCCACCAACTATGCCAAAATATGTGTTCACGTACAAAAAATAAAATATATTAATGAATTTGTAAAATAAATTCGGTAGGTACTTACATATATTTATAAGAACGCTGAACAAGTAAAATGGTTTCCTTTTTAGTCAACCTAAACCGACACACTAATAAGCAATAGTTTAAGATTGTCTATGTTTTAGATCTATTAAACTGTAAAAAAAAATGCGATTAGAAACAGCTTTGGCTTTTTAGAATATTTTCATAGCTTTTGTTTTTTTTCTTTAGTCTAGTAAATAGTAATCCTTTCTTAATATAGTACGTAGCCTATGTCACATACTGGATTTTTATTGATGTATCACTCGATTGAAGCCGCGGGCAGAGGCTTGTAGTACAACATTTAACGACTATACTCAAATAGTAGTTATTCCGGTATAGCCCCTACAATAACTGTCCTCTTCACTTATTATTACACAATAACATTGCCTCAAGCGGCACGATAGAATCACACATTCAGTTTATTGTTCATTTAAATACATCTGCGTTTATTGACTCGACTGTACGTGCTTGCTTTTCTATTGTTTTATCATTTGTATCAAAATGTTTCTCATTAACATTGTTCTGTTTCAGGAAATGTTCATCGACTCCTTCGGGTAAGCAACTTCATTCTATTTTAATCCTCGTGACGCCATTCCAGTCATTAGATACTCTCAAAATCCCCCTATAATTAATAACAAAAATCCAAACAGGTGTTGTAATTACGTTATTTGATTAACAGAAGGGAAACATCTTTTAATTAAAACCAAGCAACTAGCCTGTAATCTTCTTAATGTAGGTACATCTTAAAGAGGCTCGCTCAGTTTCCTTTGAAAATGTATACAAACCTAATACGAATTTAACTCAAACAGATCTTGAATTTTGAACTTCGGATCTTCGGTAAATGTTTTTGTTTTCTTTTATATCATTGTTTTGTCTTAGCCTTTTGATTGTGAAATATATCTGGCAAACAGTTGTTACGGTTATCTTTCGAATTTGAAATTCAAATTCATCCAAATGTACACAGTGAATATTAATTTCAAATGGTACTTAAACAATAAACTATCGAAATGGGATCATGTTTAACGAGCTCAAAACTTGGCAAATTGTTACTGTCTCTGTTTTATTTACATTTGCTTACATTTCATTACCATAGCGAGCCGTTCAAATGAAAATTTCTCCTGTTCTGCTCTTTTATCATAATAATCATATGTTCGCTGAACATTGTCGGCCTCCAGCGGTTTATTTAATGTTGGTACGTAAACTTATACAGTTATTCCATTTTCACGAATAAACATTAAATATATATGTTTACCAACAATTTTGTCTCTCGGGGGTATGCCTTCATGAAAATAGACAGGCATTTTCATAACCTTGTTAGCATGAGTGATATTTGTACTTTGTTAAGGATTCCTTGAAGCGTTTCTACGATCGTTCATTATTAATTACGCCTTAATAAACTACGTCTATCATTCTCTGAATTACATTTGATGTTATTATATCATTTGCTATGCTATACTTCTTTATCTTATTATATACAATCGTCCAAATTCTAGGTCTTATTCTACAGATACGGTTTTCTAGTCCACTGGACCTCGACTCTTTATTTCCGACTTTGTAGTACGGGCAATAAAAACCTCTTTACTCGTTACCTATGAATGACTAATTGGTAAAAAGGGGGAGTAATATGTTTGTAAACTAGTGATTTTTGTCTAAAGTTTACGAAGATTAATCGATTTTAAATTCTTTAATGACTACAGATTGATAGAAGATAATATTTAAGTTGTTATTATGTGGGTAGTATATTTAACTTAAATGCCGTAATGTCAAGTTAATCAGAATATATGTTGTGGTTGAAATAGCACACGTATAATATAATATAATAATATTCTAATAATATTCTACCACAGTCACACAGCGCCATCTAGTCCCAAAGTAAGCAATTATATTTGCTGGTGTTATGGGTACTAAACAACTGAATATACTACTTAAATACATTTTTTTTGTAAATAAATACATATAATAGATAAATTACACCCAAACACAGATCAAACCTTTATGAACATCACACAAAGATTTGTCCTAGGTGGGGATCGAACCCACGACCTTCGGCTTAGCAGTCAGGGTCACTAACCACTAGACCAATAGGCCAGTCCGTATATATACATAATATGGTACAAAATACATTAAATGTTTCATGAACACGCAGTTACTTATTAAGTTCATATCCATCTATGTTTTATGTTTCAATAAAAAAATATTCGATGAAAACAATTATTGCAGTTCACAAATTAATTTAGCATTCGTTTTGTTAGCTTTAGTATATTTATCTTCAGCTACTGTTATCGTGTGAAGTTTATTCAAATATTAACCCAGTGAGAATGTGTCCAATATATACTCTGAATGAGAGTTTTTTGTTACAGTTGTTAGTCCCGTAACGACCATGTTACCATTCTAAGATACTATTAAGATCGCCTTTGTGATAACTCACTTTACCCAAAATATACTCTTTTGTGTTCTGACGTAGTACAAAGTTTGGCTTCTCACCAAAATGTGTTTGGGCGTCTACTTTAGCTTCCGTACTTAGTGTCAGATAAGAGAATCGTTGTTGCGGAAATTTGCCGCTATAGAATTTCGTCTCACAAATGGAGTTTATGTGTCATTAACCAAATGTTTAGTGTTATAGGTGTATAACCTACTAGAAGTCGCGCGGGGCTTCGCTCCCGTCGTTCTTTATTTGGCCACTGCTCAGCTCCTATTGGCCGTAGCGTGGTGTTATATAGCCTATAATCTTCCTCGATAAATGAGCTATCCAACACTAAAATAATTTTGAAAATTGGTTCAGTAGATCCAGAGATTACCCCCTACAACGGCACAAACTCACAAACTGTACCTCTTTATAATATTAGTATATATTTACATAATGACTACTGGACAAAAGTATCCTGGGTTCTATTTTGACATTTGAGAAGATTTTGCACAAGATTTTGATTTTTTTCCACGATATATATACCCTAGCTCGGTATTGCTTAGTGAGGCTGTAGGCTTTAAAATTAATAGGTAGGTATCTTTTGACAATTCTTATGCCTGTTTTACCTAAAAAGTATCTTAAGATAGAGATCTCTATCAGAAAGAAGATGTTTGTTTAGTAGAAAATAACAAGAAAATACAAAGAAACGTAAAAGAAGAGAGATAAGCCAAAGATTTGTTACAAAATCGCTTACGAGAAAACCAGCGTACCTTACCAGCTACCAGCAAAAGTCAATCTAACAATGTAAACAAAGCGACTTATCAACTAGGAAGTTTGTTTTCTAACGTATTGTGAAATAGTGAAACACATCAATAGCATTGTTGCTGATATAACAGCAGTTCAAAACAATGCCTTTTTAGTTACGCCTTGAAAACTTTTCAAAGCGTCCACTATACAATCGTATGTAGTAAGAACGAACACGTGCGACTTTTAATCGTCGCTCTTTAATGGCTGGTGTTGAGTTGCTTGTTTGTTATCATAACTTGTTATTTGTATTTCAATGAGCAAGGCTTTCGAGAGCACAGCGTTCGGGAAAACTTTGTTGTGTATGGAAAGGTCATTTTTGCTCTTTTAACTGTTTGCATGCAACATGCCTGCTAAATAAATAAATGATAGAAAAATCTTTTGTTTTAACAATTGTGTTTCAATTTAACGCGGCGGACGGCAATTTGTGCCTATTGACATCCAAATGTACCAAGCTTTGTCTGTCAATAGTTTAATTAACAGTGTCCATTATAGCAGTGATTCATACTTCCAATCAATGTTGTTGTTCTCAATCTTGCATATAAACCGGAAGAATTTTTAAATTTAGTAAGTAGTCCGTTAGTAAAACTATTCATTAAAAAAACCATATTCGTACAAGACAATAATACGATAAGGGGAAATAAGAAGACACATTCCGAATTGTATCTAATAATGTACGCCATAGAATTGACATTGGATCTTAATGATAATCCACGTATATCCAATACAAATAATGTAATATCCATCAAAAGCAATCTCTTCAACTTTTCAGGCATGAAATAAACACAATGTTCTAACAATTTCAATTTATATGCAGCGAATACAAAACATTACGTTCATATTTGTACGCAGGTTATACAAACGGTTGTTCGTCACATTTTTATCCGTCTGGAAATCACGAAAGTGTTTTGTGAATAGGAAAAAACAGATGTTTTCATTTTTCTCTTAGACGCATGAGAAAGGTCGCTTTCACACTCGTCAGCCGAGTGACCCAACTTACCCTATACTTCTATGTATAAGCCCAGTGCCCACCCGTTCGCTTGACTCATGGGAACTACATAATGTCATTACCCCATTTCAACCCGCGGGTGTCGTAAAAGGCGAATAAGGAAGTAAACTTACGCAGACAAGAGCACTGCAAGAAAAGGAAAATTCGAAACAAACCCAATACCAACCCGTCTTGCCAGCGTGGTATAGTAGGCTAAATTCCCTCCGCATTCTTTGGAGGAGACCCGTGCCCAGCAGTGGGACGTTTATGGGTCGAAATGATGATGATACTAGAGGTAGTGTGACTGTTCACGATTATATGAGTATTGAGTAGCACAGGTGAATTTAAGGCCCGTATTTATATACCTATCCCAAATGAAAGCAGACCCTTGAGTAGACAAGTATTTAACCATGATGCACAAATCTTTCGCGTTATGATACTGCTTCTGACAACTTTTTCAGTAACTGTTACCAAAAATATATATCAAAAGTGATCTCGATAACGCAACCAAAGTTAGTTAATACGGGTTTACAATACATTCGATGTGAATGTATCTTAACCATGTTTTCGTATTGTCTCTCTCTTTCTTACAGTAATCGCATATTCGCGCTATCTCGAACAGTAAGTATATTTGCACGCTTTCGATACATTAGATGGAAAGGTCGGACAACCATTAGTCAGCATTGACCAAGGACTATGCGGTGAATGTGGGAAGGTAAATGGAGTTTATTTACCCTATTTTGTCACTAAATGAATCGAATATAGAGCAATAGTAAATGTTCTCAAACTATAAACAATATTATGTGCTGTTTATTCAAATAACGACTATTACTTCTTCAATCATCATCATTACTTCGTCAATAACTTGACATAATTTGACGTCCATAAGATCAGATCGTGTTTTATAAGTAATGCAGCATAGCAGCATGCCTTATAAATTTTCTTCAGCTTTTAAGTTATCAAACTAAATAATGTACCTAAATGAAATCGAAGAAATTTCGACAAGAGTTATAAAATGTTCAAATTTGCTTTGGCAATCAATCGGTGTCAGTTGATGTTAGCTTTTATAGCTATCATTATATGTGTTAAAAAAGTTTTACTACGGCGCCACAATAGCAGTAAACCAAGAAACTATGTTCAAAATATGATTATGGAAAACAATTTTATATTGCGGTCGCTGTAAAAGGCGATGATCTGATTTTGATAGCGGTGTCGGACAAAACATCGTCCGTATAAACAAAACAACGGGCCCTTGGTGATGATTCTCGACATTTTAATAGTCCTTGCAGTGGTTCGATATAAAACGACGATAAATTCTATAAATATCAGTCGGTGAGCCCCACCGGCCACCCTCCGCGCGTGACTCACAAGTACATGAGGGTAGATCCAGATAATAATAAAAGACGACGATATTTAATATCACAGATCTTTTTACGTCCTAAGGTTGCCTTTGAACTATTTAATAGATTTTTGTGGTTGATTTTTTCGTGCAATCACTTCGAATCGTGTTGAATTCTTAAAGAGTAGAAAATAAATTGCGAATATGCAAATTTTCTTTTCTTGAAATTCTATGGCAGTTTATCTGAAAATGCTTTTGATGTTCATTTCATGTAATCATTAGGTTGTTTATGTCACTTTAATAACATGATTTCAGCAGAAGGTTGTTAAAACGCCGACAAAAAATGCAAACTGACGTGACATGTCGTCGTAAACCACTGACTTTCATTTCCTGAATAGCTACTGCACCTGTACTTTTGCCAATATCGAGGGCTACGTCATCATTTCGATTATTCAAATGCTTTTTATACGAGGGGACGTAAGGGTAGGTCCGGGTGCTTGACAAATTGCCCTGGGGCCAGACAGGGGAGAAGTAGCAGTACGCTGTGTTAGATACGTTTGGTTGTAGCCCTACATGGCCCTTTTGAGTCAATTTTTCGCGTCATAAATGATATCTCAAGTGAATTGTGATGTCTGCGTTTCGTTTTTGAAGATTATTAGGTTCTGCGAGTAATTATCTAAATAATTATACCTCAAATTGTGATATAAAATAGTGTGTTATGTTTTTTTGGGAATCAAAGAAGTAAAAACTATAAATATCGATTGTGAATTCTCAAGATTTTATTTATTTTTTACAGAGCCAAAGCTTTTATAGCTAAAGAGACGTCATGTGCACAAGCCACAAACTTAAACGAGTAAAATTACAACTGAAATTTTAAACAATTAAAAGACAAAACTTTTGGGCTTAAGGTAGCTTTTCTACCTACATTAACAACACGTGCCCGTAAATCTTAGGAGTTCTCAAGCAAAATTTGGTTTGCATTAAGTGGCTAAGTTACTAGAAAGTACAAAACAAACTTTTATTTATTATTTATTTTCCTACCACGTATTTGTTCACCAATAACTTCTTATCAAACTTGCTTCAGTAAATTTTGTTTACGAGCCGTGTTCGTGCTAGCAAAACAAAAGCCTTTACTTCACTCCAGACTGTCGCGACGGCTTCAACCTTCCCTGTGTTGTTCCCGTTTTTCATGGCCCTCACTCCCTTTAGACGTAGGCCCTTTCCTATTAAAACTAACAACTACGATATCGAAGCTTTCCAGTTCATGTACAAAGTTCATTTTGCTTCGGCATGTGAAAGTAATCACAGACATTGATGTCGAGACAAAGGAGGTTGATCTTTAATGTAATGATGTTAAGGGTTTTCGTCTCGCTCTTGCAATCGTAGTGCGGAATTTAATGGAAAATATCCTTAGGTGCGTCGATGGTCCCACGGTGGGCGCCAGTTATGAGGTGTAAAAGGACAATTTATGAGTACTGAAGGTCTGTAAACACTTCCTTAACAACTCGGTATTGTGTTGGATATTTTTGGAGTAAGCTGATGTCACATTACTTTATGTGCTAAGTACTTTATATTTAGGTATATTTTGACTAATTTTCACTCGACTTAGGTTTAGTTGTTGGATGTAGGTAGAATACATTAATGTAATAGATATTAGTGGTAAATCCATAAATAAATACTGGAAGGTTTATTGAATTTGGTTCGGTTAGTTACTTAAGTATACGAATACGAATCAAAGACTACTTAATTAGATGTTTGTTTTTCCTAGCTTTGTATTCTTTTGGTGTTTTATTAGCCTATTTTCTATATTATGCTACTTTTACGAAGAGTAAACATTAGATTTTTCTTACTAAATTACTTAGGAATTTGTATTTTATTGTAAGCCAGTTGATTTGTAATATTTTTGATGTTGATGTTATTTCCAATAAAACATTAAGAATCTCTCACAGCTTAATGAAGCAGTTATAACGGTTGGAGTATTATATAATTTTGTTGTTGCTCCGAAATTTTGTAAGAATAATAATTAGTGTATATTTTTTGGGGAAATTCAGCGACGTGATATTAATTGGTGGTTTATTCAAGTTTGAGTAAACTGATATTTGTTTACCATAAACAATGAATGTTGGTTTTCCCTGTATATCAATGGTTTTCGTCGTTTTTGCACGCCGCATCTTTTCACTTGTCGTGTGTCCGTTTAGTGACTGATTAAGAATACATAATGTCACTATCCCATTTCAGCCCGTGGGTGTTGTACAAGGTGACTAAGGGAGTAACCTAAAGCAGACAAGAGCACTCCGAGAAAAGGAAAATTCGATACAAAACTCTATGCCAACCCGTCTGGCCAGCTTGGTATAGTAGGCTATATTTCCTGCAAAATGTTTGGAGGGGACCCGTGCCCAGCAGTGTGCCATTTAAGGGACGTAATGATGTTCTTTTCACTTAAGTGGAATAGTGTTTCTCCGAGAGCATATCTTTGAACTCAAAATTCAAGTGATCTCCGAAAATATGTGTAATATTATGATGACAGACGTTTCAGATACGATATTTTTAATGTATGTAATATGTATGACACATTTATAATTCACATTTTTCTTATTACCCCAAAAAATAACCACAGCCGATAACCATTCGGCTGTCTAACAAGATACACAGTCGAACGCTTTGATCATCATAAGACAAAGTTAAATCGACTGTGAACATTGTTTGTAAATAACTTCGGGGAATTTTTTAGAAAGAATGCCTAGAATATATTTTATTTTTTGTGTAAGCAAGCCTGTTTAAAAATATTATTAATGCTCTTTTATTGTAGCAACTGATGCGTAGATTCCTCTCGCAATTTGAATTTATTTTTTAATGTTCAAAATGCTGACTGTAACCATTATTTTATAACATTATTCAAAATGCAGTTTCTCTACCCTTTGCTGCTATGGACTTTTAAGATTAGCACGTCTAGGTAACAAATTATACTCAGACTTGGAACAACTTAAAATTTCTACTTCTGGAAATGTGGAAAGAACTTTCTGCCTTAATGATCTCTGGAGCCCTATCCGCAATGTAGACATTGACATTTTGATATTGTTGTCAAATGTTTGAATGTGACAGCAAATTTAAATACTATATTTGGGAGATCAGAAGGATCTCCCAAATATAGTATTTTATCTTCACCAGCTATAGTTTTGTCATCATGATTAAATTGTGTTATAGATATGTGACTATACATTTAATAATTTCGTATAGTTGAATACAGTGATAAAAAATAACTCGGTTGCAACTAGTCCTAATTTGGAATCATATTCATATGTTTATTTTATTCGTATGATTCGTATGAATACGTTCATATTCGTTTATACGGTTGATGTTGGTCAGCCCATATTAGGGTGCATGCTATGAATAGACCCGCAAAAAGGTGGATATCATATTGGTACGCGTACGAGAGCCAAGCTATTGCTCTGACGTGATAATCAATTTAAAACATATTTTATTGTGTGCCCTATTCCAGTCACCCCATGAGTGCTCTGATACATCTACTTATAAGAATTTCACTAGGATTTGAAGGCAACTACGTGCCGTTATAGACTGCAGTTTTCGGCAGCCCGGTCTGTCTCAGGTCTGGTCTGTTTAATTTGAATTATCCTGCTTCAGATACCAACAATTTAATAAGCTATTACGAATCCCTTTTTTAAGCATTTAAAGCTACAAATATGTAATCCTGTTTATCACTGTACTAACAAGCAGCAAAAAATTACGTAACTGCAATTTTCCGTATTAATTAACGTGACCGCAATAACATGGCGGTAGTGCGTCAAAAACCACAAATAAATGAATATGGCACAGTTTATTGGCTGTTTCCTCTGTTCCGCTACTCTGTACTCCAACTAAATTAGTATATATTTCTGTTAACGTAAACCAAGGTTTATATTAATTAGGGAGCTCCCGAAATTATACCATCTCACTTATAAATGTATTCGGTATTTATATTTACTTTTCCTTAGGTACGATTCAGACCAACCGGCTCGCATCGGCCCGCGCCGGGCGGCATTTTACAATGCGTTAAAGAACATTGAAATGTATCAACAGTAATTACAGTTCATATTTGCATGCAACTTACGCATAGTTACCTCCGTCGGCACCCCGCGACGCGCGACGGCCGACCGGCTCCGACCGGCTCCGACCGGCTCCGACCGGCTGCCGTCGGGTCCGCTCGGAGCCGGTCGGCCGTGTGTCGTACGGAGATTACGGTGCAGCAACAGCTAGCGAATCATTCAAGTTGTGTTCTTCAAGCGATATTTTAAATAATATTTCACTTTACGTCTACGCGGCGCAAAGAGAGCGGCACTTCTGGGCGCTTGCAGTGCATACGGATTCCAGCGGACGCTGTCGGCTGCCGCGGCACGCGGACGGCTCCGTTCCGATGCGGCGCGACGCGAGCCGGTTGGTCTGAATCGTACCTTAAGCTTCTGCGCAGAATGTAAGGATTTAATCCAAGCTTGTTAATCAAGGATAAATTGACCAAACTATGACTACTTATATTATCTACCTACCTATCACGATTGGTTATAGATCTAGAAATCTAAAAAAAACGTGGATATGTTGAGAAGTAAAGTATTAATATATGACTGGCCTGTTGGTCTAGTGGTTAGTGACCCTGACTGCTAAGCCGGAGGTCATGGGTTCGATCCCCACCCAGGACAAATATTTGTGTGATGAGCATAAGGGTTTGTTCTGTGTCTGGGTGTAATTTATATATAATATGTATGTATTTACAAAAAAATGTATTTAAGTAGTATATCAGTTATTTAGTACCCATAAAACAAGCAAATATAATTGCTTAATTTGGTACTAGATGGCGCTGTGTGAATGTGGTAGAGTATTTATTATTTAGTATTTAATCCAAGCTTGTTAATCAATGATAAATTGACCAAACTGTGGCTACTTTTATTATCTACCTACCTATCACGATTGGTTATAGATCTAGAAATCTAAAAAAAAAACGTCGATATGTGGAGAAGAACTAAGATAAATTCAGACGCACGTTTTTTTTTTCGTGTTTGATATGGAGGTTCGATAAGGTCGAATACTTTGCGCACAATTTTACTATTAAGTAGCGAGCGCTGAAGTGTTAAAATCTATTTTCACCTTTTTGCTGACGTTTCTATCAATAAACATTGCTGATAGCAACATTTGACGGCTTTATCAGAATGTCAATCATTCTATAGATATGTTACTTTAAAATTATTTCGTCAAGTGAACTTTAAATTTCGATTAAAATATATTATTATTCATCTTATCATCATGTTACAATAAAAGACCGCATGAATAATAAGAATATACAACGTTATTCTTTGTTAATACTAAAACTGAAACATCTCAAATGTCTTTTTATTCAGCAGAATCAGAAAAAAAAATCTAAATTTAAAAATAATTAAACTGTGCTGCCGCGCGCCGGTCGAATATTGCCAAATATCAGTAGTCTATGTACCTATTTAGTACTTATTTATTTATCGCTGCGAGTAGACAGTACGGCACAAGGCATTAGGCGGCCATTGATACACTTCTAACAACGATGTCCATCTTCCAAAATTTCACAAAATAATTCCCGGAGAGTCACATAAAATAAAACACGACGTAGCCAATAAAGGCACATATAAGTAAGTATGAGGTGGTAAAATATGTCCCATAAAAGCCTTCAAAGTTTATTTCTGTTTCACACGCTTTTTCTGCTGACTGCACCCGATGACCCATATAGTGTCGGCTTATATCGATTTACCTAGGCCGCGTGTAATATACATACATTTTTTTAATAAAAATGTCAAGGTTTAGATTGCTTCTGGTGTGTTTTATTTCTATCTTCGGTGCTTTTTTAATGGTTGCTAAATTATCTTTAACAAGAAGTCGGGCAGGGCTTCGCTCCCGTTGTTCTTTATTTGGCCACAGCTCAGCTCCTATTGGCTGTAGCATGATGTTATATAGCATATAACCTTTCTCAATAAATTGGCTATCCAACACTCAAAGAATTTTTCAAATCCGACCAGTGGTTCCATCCAAACAAACTCTTCAGGTTTAATATTAGTATAGGTATAGATTTGGCTATGGGAATTAATATGCTGGACTCGTGCAGACCAGAAGATACGGTGCCAGATAAATTTTACATTGAATCCAAATTAGGCACAGCTGTATCTTGTGCATCATCGTCATCATCAATGTCAGTTTATAACCCCACTATTAGGTCTTCTTAGTCAATATTATCTTTTTTAAGCACCTAGTTTCTTCTACTGCTAAATCTTCTCAAATATCTCATTCACATCAGTCATTTTGCATAGTCATCGTATAATTCTTTATCGTAGCTTCTTCATCCTCTTGTCTTTTGCAGAATAACATACGTTTCTTCCAATTTACACTACAGCACGTCTTCGTTCTATCACATCCATATTATTATGATACGTTGTATCTCAAATTTTATGATGAACGTGAAAAGCGTGGCGTCTACACTTTTGCAAGAGTAACACGTTTTACAAATTGCTTACTACCCACGTTTCGCCTTCGCAGGTCGTGTAAGCATGTTCAACGTACCTGATATAACCAACCAGCTGTTTAATAAAAGTAATCTTTGCCTTTACTTCGTAAGAACTAAGCGTTAAGCCTTCCTTACGTAGGCTTTTCTCCGAAAGTGTTATATTATTGAAATTGTAACGTAAGTAAGCAATTTGAATTGCTTTTCGTTGTAGCTTATTTTTCAATGTGGTTTATTATTATTATAAGGTCAATATTGTCCACCGATTCTCACCTTTAAATAATTTTCCGTAGTGAGTACGAAGTTCTATAATAATATAGTCGTGATTATCAGAAAAGAAAATTTGATAGCAAATAAATCTCCTCGACCATGGAAGCTAAAACTTAAAACCCTCGCTCGTACTTGCCTCTTTGCAATCAACGGAAGTCTGAAGACCATTAGGTGCCGGGTTTTGTATAAATAAATGATTCATTACAAGTGACCTCTTTCCTTCATAACAGGCATACCTGTTGCTTCCCTTTTGATTCAAGTGAAACATTCTATGATAGGCTGAAAGAGAGATACTTAGTAACTGGGATAAAGGGAAAAGGTGAATGTTTAGTATACATGTTTGACGACTTTGAATATGAATATTGAAGACTCTTGTTTTGAAGAAGCTGATTAGACTGGGTTGTAATTTCTTCCTAATCATCATCATCATTTCAACCCATAAACGTCACACTGCTGGGCACGAATCTCCTCCAAAGAATGTGGAGGGAATTTAGGCTACTACACGCTGACCAGACGGGTTGGTATAGGGTTTGTTTTGTATTTTCAATTTCTTGCAGTGCTCTTGTCTGCATAAGGTAACTCCCGAAGTCGCCTTTTACGACACCGGGTTGAGATGGGGTAGTGACATTATGTATTCTTAATCCGTCACTACACGGATAATCCAAAAATGCATGATATCATAGAAAGAGTTGGAATGTGTTCGTAATATTGTTCAAAAACATTCTAAAAGAGGACCATATTGTTGAAGCTTCTTTCAGATTAAAACCGCTTCAGTATTTAAAATAACATTGCTGAAATCGTTGGCTGGTTCGTCTTTGTTGCCGTAAATAGTTTCGATACGATCTGTGTTCATTTTGATCTTGGATTAGCATGCCAGGATCATGGTAGCATTGCAGCATCAAACTCAAATAGAATTGAACCTAAACATGGGCGTGAATTAGATATTATGTTTGCTCTTATTGTGAAATCTGAATAAGTCTTTGATAGAAATTAAATAATAGAAACGTCAAGCATATTAAGTATGTAATGTCATGATCACGTAATATCCCGTGATTTTATAATTCAAATTTTATTTTTGATTAAATAGACTCCGAAACAGGTGTCTCCTTATAGTTTCTCAATAACTCATGGATCAATGTGATTGTTGGTCATGTTACCAACAATCACATTGATTTAGTTTTTAAACCATATACAATTATAGCCAATGTACGAGTAAGTCATAATTTTATTTTTTTGTAAATGATGTTCATCATATTTGAACACAAATACATACACTACCTATAGTGAACAATTAAACTGTAATAACTCAATCACAACATGCGCAGACGCAGAACTGAGTGCGTTAATAACTGGCGCGTGCTTAACAATTGGATAATTACCCGGCGCTAATTATTTCTTATGTTCGTGACCCTGTACTGTCTGAGGGCTATAATTCACATATCTCTTACTATTTTTTAACCTGAAGTAGTAATTTCTAAAGGGCTGACTGAAATTTATTTCAATAGTGAATTTCCTCAGGTCATCAGGATGAAGCCGCTGACGGAAGACAGTTTTTATGTAAAACTGTCTTCCGTCAGCGGCTATAAAGCGGCTATTGCATAAAGTAAGAATTTAAGACTTCATGTGTGGATTGCTCTCCTCTTAACTCTCTAGATAGAGGAGAGGAGACCCATGAGAAGCAATAGGACATTGTAGGTTACTATTACTATTACAACAATACAAACTTTTATGCAGGAATAGGTAAATTAATCTATTTTTTTCACTCTCGCAATTGCTCCATAAAATCACTACTTAGTGCAATGAGATTTAGACTTGATGCTATAGCAGTATATAGTAGTAGAATGCTAAATCACAACATGCGCTGACAAAGACCAAAGTGCGTTACAAACCGGCGCGCGCGCAGCAATTGAATGATTGCCCTAGGGGTCATACTAATTGGATGTTTACGGGTTAAGTGACACGATATTGTTTTAGTGGTTACCCGTGTGGGAAAACTAGATTAATTTGTTTTTTAAATGGATTTGTTGAGGATTTTTTTTTAGTGTTTGATTAAGTAACTTTGTGTTTCTGTTGTATGTATTATTATTAAATAAACAGATATCTGTAGTGTATTATTTAATTTATTACCTATTTATGATCTTAATATCAGAGGCATTTAATGTCAGTATCAGTAATAAATTAAAAATAAGACTTGAACTCCACCGGTACACAGGACTTGTTCCTAAGGCGGAGGTCCATGAGGTCCGGCTTACTTACATACCATGTGGTATGTAGTGGCCATCACGAGCTGTTCCTTAACCAAAGGCCGCCTATGGCCATTCCACATGGTCTATTCAATATTGACCAGAAGAGTAATATTCGGTTGTGTCCAGATCGGCGCAGGAACGGAGCACGAACTTGCGAGCGGTGCGTTCATGAAATCTGGACACACCTGTGAGAACACATCCTAAAAAATAATTTAATTTTGAAAAATAATGAACACAAACATAATGCATTTATAACGGCTTCATTCAATTCAATCTTATTATAAATACAACACATTTCAACACTATTGATTCATTTCAACAAGCTTCCTCTATAAAATCTTATTTTAATTTTACTCAAATCCAGAAAGCTTTTCCCGGATATGTGAGGACTGCAGATGGTATATGAGCGATTAGATGGCGATAAATTTCTAGTAAGCTCTCGCCGTGTTCCTATATGATATAACTCTGCCGTTGCCAGCATCTCTCCGGAGACTCATCATAGAAATTTATATGGATTAGTTTTATCGTTTATATCTTTCACAGAGCATTGCACACAGTGGAAATAAAATACAATTTTAAGTTTT
Source organism: Laspeyria flexula (assembly GCA_905147015.1). NCBI lineage: Eukaryota > Metazoa > Arthropoda > Insecta > Lepidoptera > Erebidae > Laspeyria > Laspeyria flexula. The sequence goes on from LR989974.1 coordinate 4,377,650, forward strand.
GAAGAAATAACAGAAGTTGGTTGGTTATGCGTTTTTAGTTTTTTTAGACTGCATTGGTGCAGTGGTAAAGTTTACGAATACAATAATTTGGATCTTCTGGTTTAATACAATCTTTTAGGGATTGTTGTTAATTCATCATCATCATCATCTCCTCCAAAGAATGTGGAGGGAATTTAGCCTACTACACCACGCTGGCCAGACGGGTTGGTATAGGATTTTGTTTCGAATTTTTCCTTTTCTCGTAGTTGTCTTGTCTGCTTAAGATTAGTCCCTTAGTCGCCTTTTACCCACGGGTTGAGATGGGGTAGTGACATTATGCATTCTTAATCCGTCACTACACGGACAATTTTGTTAATTAAATGCTCAATACTATTTACTTATTCATTATATTTTAGACTATCAACTATATTTTAAAGATATTATACCTTTTGTATTTCCTTATAGATGTGCTTGTTTCAATAAATTTGCACTGATTCTCTGACTTTAAAATGTAATTGCTAATTTAAAACATACATACGCTTATTGAACAACATAATTACCGTTATGCTTTATTAGGCTTAATATGTCTACTGGCTGTTAATGAGAATGATATTGGTGACAATTGAGCTATAGCTATTAAGTAATTCTGTTTCAAGTCGTTTACCTTCTATATGCGTTACAGATAACTTGAATTAAGATTCAAAGTCGTGGGCGTAGAATTGCATGTGAGGAGTACAATATGCTAAACAACTGTACTTAATCTGACCTGGAATGCAAACCTGGCAGCCGGGACTGACGAGAAAACGCCTGCACTTATGTAAATGTACATGCCATCGTTTCGCGTTCATCCAAATATTTGTGTTATTTAGTCGAAATTGTTCAGTCTTTTGGAAAGACAAGACAGTCATATTTTATCTAACAACACGATGACTTATTGTTATGTAAAAAATTGCCAAAAAGCAGTTATGGAACGAAAAATTATGTTGTTAAAATTTTGCGTGGCCATACTCGTAACTCAAGTTATCTAACAAGTAATAGTAAGATTTAAGTAGAAAAATGCTTATTATCAGGCTTGAATATGAATTCTGCTCGGTATAATTGTGTTTGTAAATGTTAACTGCTTCGCCTGTTAAATTTCTACAACGTAATTTTAAATAATTTCGCAATTCCTTTATTTCTGTCACAATATCATTTAGTCAAATTGAAAGTGCATGGCGTTTAACAAAAACAATATTGTTGAAATGCACATAAAAAATAAAAGTGTACCAAATCCAATATACTTGAAAGGCCGTATCCGGATGAAATGGGATCGATTGTCACTTAAATCGGAACGGTCAATAATGAGAATAAATAAAATGTCGAGTCATTTCGTTGAGTTGAACAAATCAGGCGAACCGAAACAAACCCACTCGGTTGACCGATATTTTATTTGAAATGATTGGCTCGTGCGAATTTGATGATGTGTAGGCTTTTGCTGCTTGAATAATTTATGACGTGGAGATATGTGTTTGATGTCTTTGAAAGTTAGTGTGAAATTTAGTCGGAAGAACATGACTTATTTTTTGACTGGCCTGTTGGTCTAGTGGTTAGTGACCCTGACTGCTAAACCGGAGGTCGTGGGTTCGATCCCCACCCAGGACAAATCTTTGTGTGATGAGCATAATTGTTTGATCTGTGTCTGGGTGTAATTTATCTATAATATGTATGTATTTACAAAAAAAAAAATTTAGGTAGTATATCAGTTGTTTAGTACCCATAACACAAGCAAATATAATTGCTTAATTTGGGACTAGATGGCGCTGTGTAAATGTGGTAGATTATTATTATATTATTATTTATATTAACGGAAAAACTACTAAGTACTGAAAATAAAGTAAGGTTTACAATTGGACATAAACACACTCGGGGACTGACAACATTTTTTAAAATTCAAATGGATGAGACTATGTGCCAAATGTTATCAATTCATGCACGCATCTCGTGCTGGATGAGAGTAGCTGCAAATCGTACTCAGTGGCGTGCAATTGGAGAGGCCTATGTCCAGCAGTGGACTAGTACAGGCTGATGATGATGATGATGACGCATCTCGTCTTGCTTGCCTTGCTATCTATAGTAATCTATAAGTATCTATAAAGCTATTGAGTTTGTTTTGTTGAACGCTAGGATCTCAGGAACTACTGGTCCGATTTGAAAATTTCTTTCAGTGTTGGATAGGCCATTTATCAAGGCCGGCTAAAGGCTATATAACATCACGCTACGGCTAATAAGAGCTGAGCAGTGGTCAAATAAGAAACGGCTGCAGCGAAGCCTCGCTCGATTTTTAGTAGATATTATAAACCTGAAGAGTTTTTTTGTTTGAACGCGCTAATCTCAGGCACTACAGTTCGGATTGGATAAATCTTGTAGGGTTGGATAGTCCATTTATCAAGGAAGGCTAGGCAAATCACGCTACAACTAATAGGTGCTGAGTAGGGGCTAAACAAGGAGCCACGGGAGCGAAGCTTCGGTTAGCAACTAGTTGTAATATTAATGACTGCGGATTTTTAAAAATAAAGTATTTTTTTTAATTAGCAAGTGGAAGGAAATGGTCTCTGCCTAAGACCCCTTAGGCAGAGACCATTTCCTTCCACTGGAAGGCAGGTTGGAAAGGAGGCGTGATCTATTATGTATGTATGTAAGTACTTTTTTAGTTTAGCTGCTGAAGAAGGAATCGTGCAGTACTTTAACCACTTAGGACAGTGTCATGTGTCATGGAGCACTTTAGGAACACACGTATCCCGTCTCACTTTATATTTTCACTGAGGTAATGTTTATGTTATGAAGATGTGAGAAACTAGCTTCCTCCTGCAGCCTCACCCGTATATTATAGACATAGACACAGCATCACGCCTTTTCCCCCGAAGCGGTAGGCAGAGGTGTTTCACACCCACATTTCGCCAGCTATGTTTGGTCCCATGAAATAGGGGGCGAGCCTATTTTCATCAACCGGGAACATTTGTTAACCAAACTCCGGGAAAATCTTAATACCGGAATTTACGATAGAAAAACCCAATACAATTTTCACCCGACCCGGGAATCGAACCTCTTGCACAGCAGTTGTATACACTTCCCGCTGCGCCACTGAGGCAGCTACTACCCTCACTTTGGTCATTTATATTTATAGTTTTTGAACTGTCGGTACTTCGACACACTACACTAATAACATCTACACACTACACAATCAAAAACTATAAATATAAATGACCAAAGTGAGGATAGTAGCAGAAACCCGCACGCATCAGGAACGACGCTCGGCCGCCGCTCCAGTCAGCCCGTGACCACGGTCGGTGTAATTCGACCGAAACGTCGGGCAAACAAATAAGGTATTTTCATATTCCTTAAATATAATACGTGACGTAGACCCGTTATATAATAATTTAATATGTGTACAAGTCGCAAAAGTGTAAAAGATTTTATAGTAGTGCTCATTGAAAACATTTTACTGGACAAGTAACTGCAGTAGTCGCTAGGTCACTAAAATATCTAGCAGTAATGACTATCAACGAAGCGTTGCTAGCTATTTCAAAGTAATAGCACTTAAGCATCGTATTCAGTTTTATTTCGTTGAGTGAGGACTACTGACTTTCATGAGTAGTGTTTATTTTTCCGTTACTTATTTTGTTATTGCTAAACTATTAAACGTAAGCAAACATTTAGCTTCTATTCAGTTAGCTGAATATTAGATATCTGTTATAGATAAATCTAGTTTTGGTCAGACACTAATTGAAACATAATATTGGTATCAATACTGCTCCCATTTTGCGATTTAGACAAGGTCTATTTCGCCGAAAGCATAGTTTTCATAACTTGCTTGCCTGCAGAAACAATTATATCAATCAGGTACTCAGGTAATTTAGTGATATCTCCGACGACTTAAAAAGGTTTCTGGGAGCCACTGGCTGGATGCAAAACCCCTAGTATCAGTGTCAGTGGATGTCCTTAGGAAAAGTTTATGTTTGAAAGTATACGTGTCAAGAACTTCAATGTGTTGTATGATGCACGACTTAAAAAATTAGGTATCTTTATACACACAGTCATCCTGTATCGGTCGCTGTTGATGTCTCTAGGGAAAACCTATTCGCCTGCCTGAAAGACGTCGAAATGCTGATAAAAATGATTTCCCTACATTTTTGCTCCACGTAACCCCACATATGCCTCTATCTATTGAAGGTAGGCGAAGATAATGGGCCGCAACGCCTTAACATTTATCAACCTCAAGGGTGTATTTTGGAAATATCTACGAATTCGACCTTCAGACAAGCTAATATGACCTGCTCCAATCACACAAGCCCACTCAATACCATTGCGTTATCAGAGATAAAACGGTAGCTTATCTGCTATGTGACGTAACAGATGACGGGTTGCGTCCTCGTGGGCGGGGTTCGGTTCTCGACCTTATTACACTCGTTGTTTTGACAGACAGCTGTAAAAAACGTACTCAAGTTGCCGTTACATTCGTCTAATGTATAGTTTGTTTTTGTAAGTGAATGAAAAGTGAGTGTATAGCGAAGAGTGGTTTAAGTTTTTGTCTTGTTGTGGGTGGAATATAATATATTTGAGTACGTACTCGTATGTGGCTTTTATTAAATTATGTAATGCTTGACTGTTAACGGTTCGTGGATTAGCATGTTTCAACAAACCATTTGTGTCTGCACTAACATTATAAATGCAAATGTTTTGATGAATGTGTGTTATGCAAACACTGCCACTGGTGAATGTTTTTATTTGCTTTGAGATTTCCGCAAACTTACTGAAGACGTTATGGTCCGAACGACTGTCTTTTTTTCTTCTAATTTTTTTTGGTTAAATTAACTGCAATCTGAAATGTCGAGTATTTTTTTTATTGTTTTATTTTGATGCCGCTGAAACAGCAAAGAGATATAGGTACCTGGGGCTAATCTTATAGATAGTGCCTATGATAGCTATAACATGGCGTCAATTGCCAATAGTTTCATAAATCTTTGAGCCTAGAAGAATCCATTCTCCGAAATTCAAATAAATCTGTATTCGAAATCCTTCGACGAGGTCGCATCAAATTTTGAAATGCAGTGTAGGTAGTGCTGGTACCTACTTGCAGCCGAATATTATCATACTAGAAGGCGCGCGGGGCATCCCTCCCGTCGTTCTTTATTTGGCTAGTGCTCAGCTCCTATTGACCGTAGCGTGATGTTATATAGCCTATAGCCTTTCTCGATAAATGGGCTATCCAACACTACAAGAATTTTTCAATTCGAATCAGTAGTTCCTGTGATCCTAGCCTTCAACCAAACAAAATCTTCAGCCTTATAATATTAGTACAAAAGTATAGCTTCTATAGGTAACAAGCACCATCTAGTTTAAATAGTAGAGAGGCTGTTTCAAAACAAACAAGCTTACAAATGAGAGTCTATCGGCACGTATTTCATTCATCCATTCCCACAACAGTAATCTTTGTGTCAACAAGCCGTTGTGCCGACAAATCCCTGAATAAGGTAATGTTCGCCGTTATTTTGTGTAACGTATCCGGCACACTTGGTTAGACAATATAAATTAAAAGCTTTGAATGAGAGAAAACGCTGTCATGACGTCGTCATGTTAGCAGGTAATGGATAAATTTGATCTTAGGGACGTCCGCCCGCATAGCTCAGCTGGAAGAGCACTGGACACGGAATGCCAGGGTCGCGGGTTCAAGTTCAGTTGTGGGTTCGAATTTTTCCATTACTTGTTTAGCATTTATATAAAAAAGCTTTGACTGAGGTCTCAAATCATACCTATGCAAGCAAAGGAAATATCGAAATAAAATTTAACCGATTTGTATGGCCAGGATCAACATTAACGATGATTCTAATGTAAAATTCTTTGTTCGTCCTCATAAAAAAAAATGCAATTTCGATAAGTAGACATGTATATGTATTAAACTATAATTATAATACATAAAAATTATACTGTTATGACAAGATTTCTGACAACGGAGATTCTGCTGCTGGGCTGTATATTGATGTTGTTCGATTTTAACTCTCACTGAAAATATTCAGTAAGTTCCTCTAAGAACGGTTCTATTAAAATAGGAGTCGTAACGATGACAATAAACTCAAACGCTTACTTAACACGCCAGTCCGAACAACAAAAATATTTTCTTTTCTTCCATCCTCTCGAAACGATTCTTAGAAACTACTCGTCGTTGTATGTAAACAGGCTCGTAACATTTTTTACGTCACTCCATCAGTCTTGTCATCAGCTGTCAATAGATACGGCTCGTGCGTATGCGCAACGCTCGCTGCGGATGTGACGTAGTTAATGCTATAGCGGTATAACACTCCGTTCATTATGAGGGCAGCTTGCGTCCCGTTCGGACGTGTTTGAAGCATTTAATTGGTTAGTTTTTACTCGGATTTGTTATATGTCACATGCTATATTTGTGGAAGATTAATATTAGAAATATACGCTATTTGGTTCTTACGCAAATTGAATAAAAAGGTAAAAGTAGCATACCAGTTTTTATTTGTTTATTCAATAGCTATCTACGGTACATTCTGACATCAAAATTAAACAACTTTATTGTTCGTTTACCCTATAAAGTAAAAAAAAAAAAAAGAACTTTTATCTTTATACTTCAAATTGCATCGATATATGCATTTATCACTTCAAACAATAAACGATAATAATTGCCTATTAAATTATATATGATTGAAATAAATTACAATTACAATATCAATGTTAATTTCTTACACATAAAGTTGAAATTGAAAGTTAATTAATCTCCGAATGATCTCACAAATTAAGTAATCGCCCACATTAACACACTTTCGGACAGTTATTGGGTCCACCTACACGCAAGATGACTGATTTCTTTATATAATGTCAGGAGGTCAAGATTTTTGGACCTTACGCCCACATGACACTGTTCCTTCAAGTAAGTATCGCATACTTTCCGTTTTGGTATTTACTCATGTAACGTAATACAAAGTGCTGGTAGTGTTTAATGATTTGCGCCTACTAATCTCATTTCTTCATTAACTACTTGACTGCTGGAGAATAATATAATGATATTCTACCACATTTACACAGCGCCATCTAGTCCCAAATTAAGCAATTATATTAGCTTGTGTTATGGATACTAAACAACTGAAATACTACTTAAATACTTTTTTTTTTGTATTTACATATTATAGATAAATTACACCCAGACAAACCAGACACAGAACAAACCTTTATACAAGTATATAACACACAAAGATTTGTCCTGGGTGGGGATCGAACCCCCGACCTCCGGCTTAGCAGTCAGGGTCACTAACCACTAGACCAACAGGCCAGTCTGCCTTTAGCTTCGCACATTTAATCCCTATAGATGTAGGCGGAGGTGTCTCACACATACAGTTTGCCATTTATATAAAGTCCGATTTAATAGGTGGTGAGCCTATTAGTATTAATCGGACATTTCTAAATTCGTGGCGATACTGAAGATATCATAAAAGAAACCTACTATTTTAGTAATTAAGTTTGATTTTGTTTCTGTATGCAAAAGACAAAGTCAAACTTATAAGAACGGCGAAAGATCTCCAGTTTCACTGTGTTCTAACATTGCCCACCACTAATAATATGTTAATGTTATAATATGTATGATGTGGTTGTGCTAATAAATATAAATAAATAAATAAATAAATACCTTTGCCAAAAATTCTAAAATATTTAAATCAGCACTGATAAGGTGCAAGGGCTAACCTATTTATGAGCTAGAAGCAAATAAATATACCATTTAATGTAACCCAATTATGCGTGCTAAATGCTAATACTGCCAATATAGCGATGGTGGCTGAATGGATAAGCGACCGGCGTGCTAAACACGCGGTTCGAGTTCGATTCCGACCAGCAGTACCAATGTGGATTTCACTTTGTTGAATTTATATGTACTAGTCATGTGACTTACCATCTGCTGACGGTGAAGGAAAACATCGTGAGGAAACCCTAGAAGAAATTCTAACTGTATGTTTGATCCACCAACCCGCATTAGGCTAGCGTGTGTGGATTATGGCCTAAACCCTCTCTGCTCTCTAGATAGAAGAGAGGAGACCCGAGCCCAGCAGTGGGACATTAATGGGTCGCTGATGAATCATGCGTGCAGATCGTTAAAAAAAACAATTTATATTTTGTGTAACGAACGTGCATAATTGTGGGTCGTTAACAGTGTTATTGCTTTATATAAAATCTTTACAAATCTAGTAAATTATAGCTATATTTTTTACTAGATTACTGGTAACCAGCCCTGGCTTCATAAGGTTGCAAAATTCCGGTTTAAAAAAAATCTTACAAACCCTGTATTGATAAAATGCTATAAAAGAATATTAAAAAGAATTAGCCGAATCGGCTATTTCCCCGTTATTACAAAATGTGGACTAAGTATTAAACCAGGTTTAAATTGACAAGCCATTGTTTTAATGTCAAAGTTGTCAATTCAAACCTGGTTTAATGCTTAGTCCGTAATTTGTAATAAGGGGAAATGAGTTTAAGTGAGACTAAAGAATTATAATTCATTTAAAAAAAATTAAAACAGATATCTCTCAGAATTATAAAAAATTACCAAAATTGTTTATACCATCAAAATATTGACTATTAACTCTTGGCAACTCTTCACATTACCGTAAACTGATACTGCCATTTAAGTTACCAAAATGAACAGTTAATTTGAAACAAACACAAATTTTCTCAAACTTTTCTTTGTAATGTACCAACATACTTAAGTAAACCGTATGAAATTAACCAAATCGGGAATTTTATCGCAAATCTTGGCGAAGTTGAAGCAAATCCAGTTAAAATTTCACGTACAACATGTTTTGAAGCGAAGTAACTTGAAAACGCCGTCTTGGGACCAATATCCCGTGTGACTGCTGTGGCCAAACATCGCTTAGTTTGTGAAATGTCCTGATTTTGTAGAACGAATTATTGTTGGAGCAAAATTTAACATGAAATTTCCAACTTCAACTACATACATGCCTGAAAATGGGTCTTTTACTCTTTTGTTATACTAATCATCATTTGAACCCATAAAGGTCCCACTGTTGGGCACAGATTTCTTCCGAAGAATATGGAGTATACTATCCCTTCCTGTACCCGACCAAGTTTCTTCTGGGACAGCTTGGCTACAACTCCCTAGAAGTGCGACGGACACTTGAACAACTTACTATCTGTTGTAAAGTGCTTAATGGAAATGTTGACTGCCTCCGCCTGCATGAGCTACTATGCATGTTGTTTGTGCCTGACGAGCCTGGAGTTCCTGTAAATAGACGTGGTCGGCTACCGGACTTATTCCATGTTGATCTGGGTCGTACCGTGGCCCGTTCTATGTCACCCTTAATCCGTGCGCGTCGCCATTTGAATGCACTCGCGGCAGCCAACACTGATTTTGATATTTTGTGTGACAATTGGGAAACTGTAATAACAAATCTATTGACGTATTGTGAAAATCGAACTGACCAATGGGGTAACTGTAACAATGACAACTCGCCAAATGACCTTGACATGTATAATTAATTATGATTTATGACATTTGCTAAATTAACTTAATATTAATATTTTTATTTATTCATTATTAATAAGTATTACTCCATTTTTTATATTTGAATGACAAAGTGTTATAGTGAGATAAATGTAATTGGATGTAATTCGTTTTTTGTCTCAATAAACAATTATTATTATTATTATTATGGAGGGAATTTAGCCACGCATACTATACCACGCTGGCTAGACGGGTTGGTATAGGGTTTGTTTCGAATTTTTCTTTTCTCGCAGTGCTCTTGTCTCATAAGATCTCCTTAAACTGCCTTAGTAGATAGGGTAGTTACATTATGTATTCTTAATCCGTCACTACACGGATACTAATAATTTAACGGTATTTTCAAATTTAATTTAGAACATTACCTCATTGGGACGCTATAGTTGGTAGTCCTACAATAAGGGACCCCTTCCCCTACTTCCCCCTCTGTACGACCTTTGTCTCGTACGTTTCCGTGTTCCGTATCCTGCTACGCATCCTTCGAGACTATTATATAAAATTTCTTCATTTTGAATTTAAAATTTCTAGATTCATTTTAAATTTTTATAATTTGTTACTGAGCGATATGGTTGCAGTTTTTAGTTAATTTAAGTTTTGTCCAAACCCATTCTGTGTTTGTCTTAGTGAAACAAACATCTTCTCAATATTATATAATATATTATATACCGGGTCTACGTCACGTATTATATTTAGGGAATATGAAAATACGTTATTTAATTGCCCGAAGTTTCGATCGAATTACACCGACCGTGGTCACGGGCTGACTGGAGCGGCGGCGCGGCGGCGGAGGGTCGTCCCTGATGCGTGCGGGTTTCTGCTACTACCCTCACTTTGGTCATTTATATTTATAGTTTTAGAACTGTCGGTACTTCGACACACTACACTAATAACGTCTACACACGGGCCTAATTTGTCATATCGGCGATATTTAGACCCGTTATATAATAATTTAATAAAGTCGCGAAAGTTTAAAAGATTTCTTCTTCAGAATCTTTCACATGTATACCTCGTACCTCTATAATATAAAAATGAATCGCTAAATGTGTTGGTAAGCGTATAACTCAACAACGCCTGGACCAATTTGGCCAATTCTTTTTTTTAATGTTCGTTGAAGTTCAAGGATGGTTTTTAGGTTTATTTTTTATGTTGTAGGGTAGGGTTGGTAGGTAGGTAGGTACACTTTCATAAAATCATAAATTAAGTAGGCGTTACGAAGTGCGCCGCGACAGCTAGTACCTAATAGTATTATTGAGAGCTATCAGCTCGTAGTGTTACGCTAGAAACGAGTCAACGCCTCGCTTTATCGAGTTTATACCCAACCAACCAACTTCAAAGACCGTTTAATTAATCGCTTTACGCAAACGAAGACGTGTCGGGTAAAATCGAATTACTTCACTTAGATTGTATTGACAAACATTTGGATGCTTCTCTCATAACATTTTATTATAGTTTTATACTCGTGTTAATGGCTTCTTATTGTTGTAACAACTTTGTTTGGGAATTATTATGTTTGAGCTTTTGTAAGAGATTTTGAAACTCTAAGATTAGTGTGCAGTATAAACATAACAATAAATAATAATTATTGGAGCAACCGTGTCTTAGAGTGGAGACTGCGACTCGGCAAGTGTAGAGTAGGACGCCCTCCAGCTAGATGGTCTGACGATCTAAAAAAGGTCTCTGGGTTTGTCAGTATGTCAATGACTGACTTAAAAAATATACAATTTTTTTTTATTGCCTTAAGTGGCAGACAAGTTGACGGCTGACCTGATGGTAAGCGGTTACCGCCGCTCATAGACGTTGGCAATGTTAGAGGCATAGCGAAGCTGCTGCCTATCTAGGGAGTATAGCTCTCTTTAAACCTCGTTTGAAAAAGGACATGTTATATCTATCATCATCATCATCAGCAACCCATTAAGTCCCACTGCTGGGCTCGGGTCTCCTCTACTCTAAGTAGAGAGCTAAGAGGGTTTAAGCCATAATCCACTCACGCTATCGCTATCGCATCTATACTATATAAAATTATAAAGCTGAAGGGTTTGTTTGTTGAACGCTAAGATCTCAGGAACTACTGGTCCCATTTGAAAAAATATTTAGTGTTGGATAGCCCATTTATCAAGGAAAGTTATAGGCTATATAACATCATGCTACGGCTAATAGGGACTAAGCAGTGGCCAAATAAAGAACGACAGGAGCGAAGCTCCGCATGCTCTCTACAAAACCACTGTTATTCTAGACTTGAAGTTTTGTGGTCAGCTTATAAGTACTTATAGCTGTTGATTCGTGTTTAGCACGAGGGATTTGTTTATTAACATCTGGCACAAAAAGGGACCCCAGTTTGAAGATTTTGTTTGTCTCTTTGTGGTATTGTTGAACAAAGTTCATTCTGTGTGTGTGAGTGTTTGAAATGAAATGAAATCTCGTTTATTCATCTAGATTACAAAGTAACATTTATGAAAGTCACAAGTTAAAAATGTAACAGGTTATCCGAAAAGTAGTGTCAGCAAATTTGCCTATGGCCAGTTCGCTGACGGTGTTAATTCTTACACATTGATAATTTAGAATGGGTTTGTTTGGTGGAAAATATTCTGTCATAAGTATTCCACGTTTTCATTGCGTCAAACAACCGCCAACCAAATTCAAAGATTAACGTTAACGTTAGCCAGTCATCACACATTTTCTAATAAGCCTTTTAAAACTATTGAAGAGTCATCATATCGGCTTGATGTTTTTGGTCTGCGATTCAGCTAACTTTCTTTGTGATAAATGATAAGTCAACACTTGAAGATAGCGAGGAAAAAGTAAAGTTTAATGAATAATCATGATGTAAAGTATACACGTCACAACTGTAAGTGCAGTCAATGACTAGTGGAAGTTTTATGATGCCATATTATAATGTGTTTTGCCGCCCAATTTCAAAAATCAATAAAAAATCAAAAATTCGTTTAGGTTATAAATACATTATGTTGTTAAGTTTTAAATTTTATTTGTATTCTATGGTAAATAGTTAATTTTAGAAACAGAAACAGAAATATTTATTTGTCAATGTTTGTAAAATCGCTCGCTGTGGCGGCAATTAGGTGAGGCCTATGTTCAAGAGTGGGCGTCATTGGGCTGATATGATGATGATGATGGTGATGTAGGTAGGTTCAATTTACAGATATTCAGTTATTAAATTAGCGAGCGCTACATTGTTATTTTTGATATTTTCACGACACCAATACAGTAAGCTGCTGTTGGACATAGACATCTACTATACATGATTATTCGTATTTTCGTTTGTTCTTCTTCAAATGGGCTTAAAGATATTCTCTAGTGTTGGAATTTATTTCATCAAGTCGCCCAGAAGGCGTCTAACTTGAGTTAACGATAACCGGAACCAAAGGCTTTTCGTGCCTTCCGAAGTACAGAGACGCTCGAGAATGAAATTGCCATATACGGTCACCCATCATTATCTGACCTTGCCGATCGTTGCTTAACCTCGATGATCGTAACAAACATACAACAATGCTACGAGCACTTTGCCTCTTCTTTTAATTATCTCAGCTATCTTCTTCAGGTCGTTAGTTCACTTAGCCAAGGGGGTATACCACCCTACAGCTTATATATATCATCTTCCAAATAGATATCGTATTTGTTTCCTGATGAGCTGTCATGTAACGTATTCGAGGGTGACTTACAGACGATATACATGACGTATGGACCATATCTTTTGTTGTTTCAAAACAAAGTGCTACATTAATGGTTTTTATTGGGAAAATTTGTGATTTATTGTCTTGTATTTTTACGTCCTTTTACAGATATAGAAATAACGTTTGTATTGGTTTTTCGGTTTCCTTACCGTTCGTTGGTTAGAGAATATTAAAGGAAATTGGGCTGGAATTGGGGAAATTTGTTTTGTTCTGCAAAGTATATTATAATATTATCTTGTATTGTACCACTAAGTGTCTGGAAACATTTCAAATGCAATTATTACTCGTAATTACTACTCCGCATTATGTGATGCGTAATTTGATTTCTATTTACTAAAATTTTTACTGTAGTCCACGTTCATGTATTCATCATTTCAACCCATAAACGTCCCACTGCTGGCCATGGGTCTCCTCCAAAGATTGTGGAGGGATTTTGGCCTACTATTACTATACCACGGTGGCCAGACGGGTTTGGTGTAGAGTTTGTTTCGAATTTTCCTTTTCTCGCAATGTTCTTGTTTGCATAAGGTTACTCTCTTAATCGCCTTTTACGACACCCACGGGTTGAGATGGGGTAGTGATATTATGTACATGGAGTTCATGTATTAGGTACTTTTAATTTAGTCATTTCTCAGTACCAACTTGTTTACTTTTAGTGTGCTATTATAATATTTATGATCAAACTATAACATCCAAATAAAAACAACATTAAATTTCACTATTTAGTACCAAATACATTTCCTTTACATTTATCAAATCGGTTTGCTTGTGTATATTTGAATACGTTATCCACAAATCGATTCCTCTAACTACTAGTTAGCATGACTTGCCAGTAACGCGGGCGACTCCCGAATTCCGAGCATGTATATTAACTATAAATGATTACCCATGATTATAGTTTGATAAGGGAATGATTTACTTATAGCTTAAATTTCGGTAATTTAGTGTCGTCGGACGGAGTTTGTGGCATTATGAATTTATTGTTTTATTATTTTATAGTTGTTTATTAAGTGATAATGTAAACTTAGCTACGATTCAGACCGCGCGGGCCGATGCGAGCCGGTTGGTCTGAATCGTAGCTTATGGTGGTTTATGGTTAAATATTATTACTTTATTATTGAATAATTGAAGTTCTAATCAGCCCTTTTTAAGTCTATTGTAACGATCATTGAATGCCGCTTGGTCCAGTTCTGTTGGTTTATGGCTGCTGATAAATTTGTAGATTGTATTAGGTACTTTCAGGACAAAATATACATAACTAGAAGTCGTGCGGGGCTTCGCTCCCGTCTTTCCAGCTTCTATTGGCGGTAGCGTGATGTTGTATAACCTAGAACCGTTTCTTGGTAAATGGGCTAGCCAACACAAATAATATTTCAAATTGGACCAGTATTTAAAATCCCCGCGGCACTGGATTTTGTTTCTTATTGTTGACATTATCCTATTAAAAAGCTAATATTTAATATCTTAATCTTTCTTTTTTCAGGTATGTACCTTTGGATGGACTTGAAAATATTATGCCTCGTCCCGAATTACTTCTGTTACTAAAACAGGTAATCTATAATTTTAAATCTCTGTGAACGAAATAACACTTCGTAAATTCAGGGCAACGATCAGGTCTGAAATAAAAGAATGTCATTAGACAATTTTATTGGACCAGGTGTAAATTATGATCTAAAAGCTATCAGTTCTCTTGTTAGAGAAAGACAGACTCATGCCCGCCTGTGGTACTTTACAGCTAATGTTATTATCAACTTTATTTTAAGTATCTATAATCACATAACTACAGAAATGTATTTTTTTTTTATTGCCTGATGAGGCAGACGAGCAAGCGGCCCATCTGATGGTAAGTGGTTACCGCCGCTCATGGACGTTGGCTATGTTAGGGGCACTGCCAAGCTGCTGCCTATCTTTAGAGGATAACTCGCTTTAAACCTCTTTAAAAATCCAAACGGAATCATTTTTAAACGACTTCAAAAAAGGAGGAGGTTATATGTTCGACTGTATGTATTTTTTTTTTTTTTTATGTATGTTCATCGATTACTCGGAGATGCCTGAACCGATTTAAAAAAATCTTTTTTTGTTTGAAAGGGTATACTTCCGGATTGGTCCCCTATTCATCATGTCAAGTTCTGATGATGGAATCTCAGGGAAATCGAAGGCAACCCTCAAATTTTATAGGCACATGTTACGTGTTTCATATATTTTTTAAAGTTATTCAAGTATTTACGTCTGATAGTCAACATCTCATGTTGATGAGCTGGTGATGGAAGGTATAACTCCTTAACTGTTAGGAGTTGGAGGATAATTCTTTCAACATTATAGGTTCTTATAAACCAATAGTTGTATTCTTGTAGGTTATTTAGGTGAACTGATGCTGGAAGATATAACTCCTTAACTATTAGGAGTTGGAGGATAATTCTTTCAATATTATAGGTACTTATAAACCTATAGTTGTATTCTTGTAGGTTATTCAGGTGAGCTGTCAGTGGAAGGTATAACTCCTTGACTCTTAGGAGTTGGAGGATAATTCTTTCGACATTATAGGTACTTATAAACCTATAGTTGTATTCTTGTAGGTTATTCAGGTGAGCTGTCACTGGAAGGTATAACTCCTTAAGTTTTAGGAGTTGGAGGATAATTCTTTCAAAATTCTAGGTACTTATAAACCTATAGTTGTATTCTTGTAGGTTATTCAGGTGAGCTGTCACTGGAAGGTATAACTCCTTAACTTTTAGGAGTTGGAGGATAATTCTTTCAACATTCTAGGTACTTATAAACCTATAATTGTATTCTTGTAGGTTATTTAGGTGAGCTGTCACTGGAAGGGAAACTTCTTAATGTTTAGGAGTAAGAAGATGAGTTCTTTAAATATCACATCCATGTATAAACCTTAAGTTGTGTTATTTCAAGTGTCTGAGGTGAGAGCTCTTTATGGACGATAAAGTTGTATAATTCAAAGGAATTCTTAGATGACATTTTAAGTTTTCGATATAGTATAACCTGCATTGTATACCTATACTTGTTACCTGTCGCATTTTATAGGAAAAAAGAAAGACATAAAAAGCTGAGAGTTTTGAGATTCCTCTATTCTACAATCAGGTTGTGTTGTTAGAATATTTGAATAGACGTTCCCTTCTATCGAAGATTCTTTATTTCGGCTTTCCGTCTTACTTTGCCAGCCAGTATTATTAAATCTGCTAGATAAAAAGTACACTAAAAATGGAAAAATAAACTATTTTTAACAAAAAAATATTAAAACGACTTCAAATCAGTACTAAAAAGCGAAAAATAAACTGAATTAGATATTTAATTCCAAGCTAAAAAATACCTACCTACCTGTTTAAAGTATAATACCCTACTACTAATCTGTTTGAAGTCGGTGCCAGCCTAATGAGGTTGTATCACTCAGTTTGAGCCGTCCACTAGGTACGATCACACGCAAGTGCGAGGTGGTGTGAAGTAGCGAGCGGCAACAGATGTACGTACTAAGTAGTATGTAGCTTAACAAACTCCTTAGGCTTGGCGCCGACTTCAAACAGATTAGTAATAGGTATTATACTTTAAACAGGTAGGTAGGTATTTTTTAGCTTGGAATTAAATATCTAATTCAGTTTATTTTTCGCTTTTTAGTACTGATTTGAAGTCGTTTTAATATTTTTTTGTTAAAAATAGTTTATATCTTACAATAGATGTAGATGATGATTTGATTAGATTAGATTAGATGATCTGATCCGAACAGCAGGATCGCGCTGGATGCAGCAGGCCGCATACAACAGGTCCTATTGGAAGTCTCTTGAGGAGGCCTAAGTCCAGCAGTGGACGTCCTACGGCTGATATGATGATGATGATGATACTTATGTTCTTGATAAAAAAAATTGACTAATTTTATTCAGACAAGAATTCTGTTTTACCGTAGGAGTACCTAACACTAAAAAATACATATTTTCGTATTTTTATTTTGTTTAGTAGTTAATTTAAATTAATTGTAAATATAATTCTATATAAAAATAATAATATAATATACTACCACATTCACACAGCGCCATCTAGTACCAAATTAAGCAATTTGCTTGTGTTATGGGTACTAAACAACTGATATACCTACTACTTAAATACATTTTGTTTTTTTGTAAATACATACAAAATTACATTTTATAGATAAATTACACCCAGACACAGAACAAACCTTTATGCTCATCACACAAAGATTTGTCCTGGGTGGGAATCGAACCCATGACCTCCGACTTAGCAGTCAGGATCACTAACCACTAGACCAACAGGCCAGTCATTATATATACCTATATAATTAACCTATTCATATGGAATGATAACTCATAGGCTTTTTATAAGCAGATAGCACCGCAGGGCATAGCTTGTCTAAATTATTGTAAGTTACGCAAAATTTCAATACGAATAAATAAATAAATAAACAATATATAAACACGTTTAACTGAATTGTGGTACGGATTCATCCCCTAAATATGTCTGTTATATTCAGGGGTAAATAATGGTGGCACATTTTAGAAGACATTTTCATCCTTATATATCTTTATCAAGGTTGGAACATGAGGGTTCGTGTGGATTTACTCGGTAGCGTAGGTACCTGCGTAATTTGTTTTGTAGAGTTATTACAGTAGTGGCTGTGCCCGCGACTTCTTCCGCGTAGAATTAAACAAAAGCAACATTACATTAAGTTTTTATAATAGTTGTAGAATTTTTAAGCCTAACTTACTCCTTATTAAATCAGCTATCTGCCAGTGAAAGTCCCGTCAAAATCGGTCCAGCCGTTCCAGCGATTAGCCCGAACAAACACAGACAAAAATTATAAAAAAATGTTATTTTGGTATATGTGCCGTATTTACATACATATGCATGTAGTAAAAGGCGGTTATTTTAATATTACAAACAGACACTCCAATTTTAATTATTTTTATAGATTTATGTGGAAATTTCATCATTTTACAGTTGGTATTTTTGTGGAAACTATTAGAACTATTTAGGAGCCGCTTAAAACTGGTATTATTGGAAATCTCTGGGGAGGGTCGTACATATTATAACATATACATAATAAACCAATAGGTACGTTACGTCAGAAGATAGGCAACGAGTAAAGTACAGTAAGGAAAGTAAAAGGATCAAACAACTTTTAACTTTGTGTAAACCGCAAACAGAGTAAAGTTGCATATCTGGGTCACGTGCAAAAGCATGATAGATACGTACTCTTGAAACTTAGTGATAGGAAAATCCCTGAAAAGAGAATGCACTGTCAAGGGGAGTATTCGTTGTGAAAAACATGGGAATGGACGGACGAGTGCTGGTGAGGTCCGAACTATTTTTCCCGGCTAAAGACACCAAGGAGGACATTTATTAAACAGATCAAAGAGTACGGGTGGTGTCGTATCAGGATGTGAGAGAAATGGCAGGAAAAAGAGAGAATTTAAAATTACTCCACCGACAAGAGCGCAGCTCTTAAATTAAGAGAGAAAAAGACAAAAAATAAGAGCGTAAATACTTATTAAATAAAACAAATTCGAAGGAAAAGTACCCATCTCTTGTAGCTTTTGGTATTAGGTATATAAACTTCTCCTCATAATGAATTTTCGAGTTTCTCGTATTATTGTAATATCAATACAAAGTTTCATATGATTCATATAATAATTAGACCACTTCAAACACGACCCTTTCAATATTTGCGTTCGCTAGCTAGTATATTAAATAGTTTTATTAATATGACGTGACAAAAGGAAGGCTAAACTATAGTTTATCGCCGTCGGCTGTATTCTCTAAATCAATGCTCCCCAACGAAAAACTACAATACGAGATTTAATTTCCACTTTATCATTGTCTAATTAATCGAGAGATGCGTAGTATCGATTTATATGATATGATATTTCAAACTGTAACCAATTAAAATTGTAACAACTATGGCGATTGAAAAGTGTGGCCTGAGTTTCTTGCCAAGTTCTTCTCAGAGCTCAACCTTGTCAGTGAACTGGCCGTAGGCAAATCTACTGACACCTTTTCTGGCTTTGTATGACGTTCATAAGTATCATGTATATGATCCAAATGAAATAAAAAGATTTGACTTTGACTTTGACATTTGTTTTTCTAAAATTAATCGGGTACCTATTGAAATCATTGCATATTTTTTTAAATGTCCGTACCTCAAAAGAAAAAAAGCCATAACAGAATCCTTGTTTGTTTATCTGACCATTGGACACAGCTAATTTTCAAATAATTTTCAAAATGGTCTGATTGAGTTTTTTTATATTTCATAGATAGTGCTTCCATTGCATTCCCACTTTTTTCCTGTCTGATGTCTTTTCAATTCATGTTAATTTAATATTGAATTTAAGTACGTAAGTATTTTATTAAATAATACCTACAACAATAACAATCCGACAATAGCAAACGAAACTTGTTTTACATCAGTATCACTGTTTGAATTACCATAACGCCATCTCGTGTCAATAAAGGATATCAATACGTGACGGAATGGTTTGTGTTGCAGTCTGCAAGCTGAATCCTAGTTTCTGATTTAAGTGCTGTCAAGTTTTCAACATAGAGTGTGTTAACATCAAAGCTTTGGTCTTCAAGAGAGGTTTTTTAATTTGTTGCAAGTCTGCTAAAAAACACACTGTTTGTTATCACAATGTGGAAACAGACTACCAAGTAAACTGAAAGAGAATGAATTATTTTTATTAAGTGCGAAAACCATGAATTTAGGTCTAAAAATTATTTTATTATTAATTCTGCAAATCAACCTCGTGATATTTCGGTGTCCAATCATTTGACAAAAAACAAATGACAAATTTTCATTTATAAAACAACGTTAGACAAAATTGTACTTGATATATTTATTATTTTACAAACTATTGTTTAACAAACTACTCATTTGACAAATTATTTACCAGAAAAAATTTTGTTATGTCAAAACTTCATTTCATATAATGGATTATTTTTTAAACATGTAGAAGGCAAAACAACGTGTAGCATAAATAACATTTGACAAAATGGCTCGGTTAGGTTAGGTTAGAACTGCGACCACAAGATGCTAGAACCGAATTCTACTTATTTCGCTTAGTTAAGCAGACAGAGTGTATTTTTTTTAAATTGACGTACTTCAGTAAAATTATCGAAAATACCTCCTTTTGTATGTTACAAAAGGCGTTTGTTTTTAATAATAAGTTACCTTCTGTCATTTTGTAAAAACACCAATTAGACAAACGAATTATTTAGTCAAATGAACATTTTTAAAATAATATTTTAACAAGTGGAATATTTGCCAAGTAAAACATTTGCGAAACCTATATTTTGTCAAACGATTGTTTTTAAAGTAATGTGTTTTAGAAATGAAAGTAAGAGTAAGAAAGAAAGTTTTAGTATGATTAGTTTTTCTAACGTTGTTTTTAAAATTATAATTTGTCATACGTTTTTTGTCAAACAAATAGTACCTGATATTTCAGCTAGCACAACACCTAACGTCTATTTTGTAATACACATAACGCACTTTTTTCACATAAAATAATTGAATAATCATGTTATTTAACCGGCAAGAGCTACCTAGTATTAAATAAAACATGAATACTTATAATATTAATAAACGACAAGGCATTATTTAAACAGTTCTAATCTTTACTTAACTTCAAGCGTCGTGTTTCGGAGATTATCATAAAATGTGGATATTACATTTATATCTTGAGGTTTAAACGTGAAACCATCGTTATGAGCGTGTACTCGTATATATTAAGTAAAATGTGTATATCTGTGGTAACTTGAAACTAGTGTTATGTTTACTGGAAATTATTCTGTCTAGATTATACCACACACAAGCTACATCACTTTTTAATTTTTTTTATACTGACTGGCCTGTTGGTCTAGTGATTAGTGACCGAGACTGCTAAGCCGGAGGTCGTGGGTTCGATCCCCACCCAGAACAAATCTGTGTGATGAGCATGATTGTTTGTTCTGTGTCTGGGTGTAATTTATCTATAACAC
The DNA here is from genome assembly GCA_905147015.1 of Laspeyria flexula. Classification (NCBI taxonomy): domain Eukaryota; kingdom Metazoa; phylum Arthropoda; class Insecta; order Lepidoptera; family Erebidae; genus Laspeyria; species Laspeyria flexula. The sequence goes on from LR989974.1 coordinate 4,398,884, forward strand.
GTATGTATTTACAAAAAAAAAGTATTTAAGTAGTATATCAGTTGTTTAGTACCTGAATGTGGTCAAAAATATATAATAAGTGTATTATACGATGATGCTGGCTATGAAGCTTGCGGCCTGCCCCAGGGTAAGCTGTTACCGTAAAGTATGGCCTAACAACAAGAGCATCACATGAGCGTTGCCGACCAAACACCTTTCCTACTTCAGAAAATAACTTCATTTCAACAGTAGACGATTTTTACCTTTTGAAACAAAGAAAAACGTAAGTTCTTTGTACTAAAATAAATAAAATAAATCGAGCACGTAGTACTGTCAGTAGGCTATTGATAAAATAGTAAAAGATTCGTGACTGAAAACTTTTCAAATAAACGAAAAACTTCCAGTCTTTCAACAATCAAGTTTCTACTTGGTACCTTCCATGTAGAAACGGGGATTAAACAGCGATTGTCATCATCTCAGCCTATTGCATTCCACTGCTGGACATAGGTGGACCGATGACCTGACTGGATGCGGAAGGCGGAGGATCGAGTGTTAGGGCGCGTATTGGGGGAGGCATATTGTCACAATCACAATAATCGTAATTTTAAAATTACAAAATGACACCAACGGATTCGTGTATAAAATTTCGCTTCAATTTCAATTTGATTTATTATCCTATATAGAAAAGTCTGACTAAAAACCAATCAAAATTAAAAGTCAACAACTGAAACCAAACTTAATACTTATTCTATTTCCTGACAAAACAAACGGCAAAAAAAACTACAAGAAAATAACAGATATTGTTAAAACATGGAATACGGACATTTTCAATTATTACCATGTCAACTGCACACATATTGAAATTCATGAATCAGGTCACGTTATACCAAAGGCAGACTGAAATTGCCAATAAATGCAGTGGACAGGACATGTAATATGAGAGCTGAACGCAAACCGCAACTTGCCAGGTCTCGTTGGATTGCTTTTTTGCTAGAATCAATTGAGAAGTTGGTTAGGGTTTTGGTTTTTAACAGAAGCTGAGGGTCTAAGCGGAATGGAAATATTCAACTTAGTCAGTTTTGATATCGCTACATGTCATATATTGGAAAATAACAGCGACCATATTATATCGAAACAAACTTCCGAGAAATTCCGAGTAGGCGCTGTGTACAACGAGATTTAGTTGCCTCTTTAAAATACCAGCTTGCACAACCGTGGTGAAAACGGGCCCGGATTGGACACGGATCATGCACTGTGTAATATAAACTGCTTCATACAAAATGTATTTAACGTTTCAAATCCATGCCCCGTCCAGGCCACGCACACAGCACAGTCTAATATAAATGATCCCTTAAAGACCGCAGCTAGAACAAAAGAAAGAAGAAAGAATACGCAATACTGTTGGTAGTCTTTTGCTGCAGTTGATAAGTAGTTGTCAGACTCATTGGAGAAGGAAACAAGAAGTTGCTTGTCATAGCAATAAAGGGGCATTAAAGTATGTACCTGTACATATATTTCAGTACTTCTATGTATTACTTTGTCAAGAACTAACACAGTTTCGAGAACATTCTGCATAATTAGCAATTCCCAATAGATTAACTAATAAAAGGCTAACAATCTATTAACGTCTCGTCTGACCTGACCTACCCTAGTTAGCGTTCTACGTTCTGCTGTTAATTAATTCATCCGTCCAGAAACACTATTGAAATCAGTCATATTATGATTATTGATAGGTGTACTGTTTTGGAAGCTTATTTTTATATAGCTTATTTTCTAAAAGAACTTCTTCTTCTTATCGTATGGGCTTGAGGCAGACCCTAGTGTTGGAATCTATCAAGTCGCCTGGAAGACTTCCAACTTGACTTAACGACTACCACATTAAGTGATAACCGGGACCAACGGCTTTACGTGCCTTCCGAAGCATGGAGACGCTCGAGAATGAAATTGCCACAAACGGTCACCCATCATGGACTGACCTTACCGAACGTTGCTTAACCTCGATGATCGTAACGAACATCTCAATACCATAATGCTGCAAGCGCCTAAAAGAACTGGAAAATCAAATTAAAGCTTTGCTTTTGCATTGTCATAAACTCTCACAAACATGAAGAAGGAAACTTACCATTAAATTTGATAGTCATTATTTCATCCAGGACTCTCGGAGGGAATTTGAGTAATCCAATTTGTAATGTAAAAGGATTCAGAAAACTTTAGACAGTACTTTGAATAATGTATCAGGCCTTTAATTTGAGTTGGAAAATACGTCTGTGAACATAGAAATGTAGCATTCACAGTGTGAATTTTATATTTATATGTGGAAATGTATAGTTTGATGAATAGAACAAAGAGTTCTAATATTACATATTAATTAGTTTAGGTTGCTTTCTGGTCTAGTGTGGATTCCATGGATACACAAAATATATGATACCTATATTATAATTCCGTTTAGTGACGAATTAAGAATACATAATTCATCTCAACCCGACGATGGTGTCATAAGAGACGACTAGGGAATAACCTTATGCAGTTAAGAGCACTGCAAGAAAAGGAAAATTAGGAACAAACCTGATAGGTAACCGTCTGCCCAGTGTGGTATAGTAGACCAAAAAACCCTTCACATTCTTTAGAGGAGACCCGTGCCCAGCAGTGGGACGTTTATGGGTTGAAATGATAGATGATCATACGTAATGTTGAAGTACCTATGTATGATTTGTTACCGGTTCAATTTTCAACACACGGTTTCGAGCTAATTAAAAAATAACTATGTAAATAGGTCTTACGCCCTGAGGGTTCTGTAAAGCTCTCATTAATATTGTTGAAAATAAAATATTAAGGACTACCTATTAATTAAGCTTTTGTTTACACTTATATATCTACCAAATTCGAGAATCTAGGTTAGTGGTTTTTATTTCATTTTCTTTCCAATTTCTTATTCAAATAGATCTAGTATATTTAAGGTTTGTAATCACTCGGTAAAGAAAAAAACTTTAAAGAAATCCCTGTTAGTACTCAACCCAAATAGTTGTAACAGTTATAAAGGGGGTGTTGGTACCAACACTGATGTACGGAAGTGAAAGCTGGGTATGGCAGAAGAAACATGAAAGTAAAATAAATGCTGTGGAAATGAGAGCTTTGAGAAGTATGATTGGGGTAAATTTGAGTGATAGAATAAGAAATAGTGTAATAAGGGAACGTTGTGGCTTAAAAATAGATGTTGTAACTCGAATAGAGAAAGGAATGTTAAGCTGGTTTGGACATATAGAGAGAATGAATGAAGGAAGAGTGACAAAACAAATATATGAGGCGAATGTGAAAGGAAACGTTGTAAGGGGAAGACCTAGAAGAACGTACCATGACCAAATAGGTGAAGTTCTAAAGAAGGGACAGATCAGGAGTACCCTCAACCGGCGAGAATGCATGAAAAGACTGATGAATGTTGAAGAAGCCAAAGATGTATGTCAGAATCGTAGCAAGTGGAAGGAAATGTCTCTTTTTTTTTTATATATATTTATTCATTTTTCATAATTTTTTTTTAAAAAATTTCAAAATCGCCAAACTGCACAAGCAGTTTGTTGGCGAAAGAGGCGCTCTTACTAACTAAATACCTTATAAAATTTAAACATAACAACACACAACAACTCAATATCTACCTCTGCCTACCCCTCTGTTGGGAAAGAGGCGTGATCTTATGTATGTATGTATGTTAATATTCTTCGCTTTTGAAGAAAGTAGGGGAACTTTGGTGGGCAATAATATCTATATTTTTAAGACCATTGCTCATCATAAAAAAGCCCTTGTTGAGAAGAACAATAAACGACACAATTCAAACATTCTTTCTTTCTTTTTAGCCTTTTTCAATCCTTGAATGTATGCCTCCTTAAAATTTACCTAGCCTTCCTGCGACCTTTGTATTCACTTTCTAATCAAACAATAACACATCGAACAAAACGCAATAACGTAAGCATTATTGATTACTCTGTGTACAGTTAAATGTGTTATATAGTCTGTGCTATTAAGGGCTTTGTGGTGCACTACGGCACAGATACGAATCGGCACTGCATGAATAGCCACAGTTATTGGTTTTCGAACAAACTGATATTAATCGCTGAAGGATGCTCTGGACTATTCTCTATTATTTTCCGTAGTATGTGGATGTGGTTTTTAATCGAAATTTAATATAAGACATTATAGTTATTCATTGAATAAATTATATGTGTGTGTATGTAAAACTTGTTTCTCTAGCCTTATAAATATGTAGGGAGAAAAAGTCACTTATTTATTACCATTATGGCAATACGTTGATGTAAGGGCATAAAGCCTTCTAAAGTATTCTACATCTGTGAGAAAAAAAAGAATTAATTAAATATTTTACAAAGAAATAAAAATATTATGACTGCTCGATTTATATAAATTTATCGGCTGTTTAGTAATCAATGTAATTCTGGGCTTTTGCTTATTAGTAAATATTTTTTGGCTGTAACAATACTACTACAAATACGGAACTGTGAATACAAATACGGAAGTAATAAACATAGACCTAGGCTATCACCTATGTTGTAACATTACGTTTTACAAGCGGCTTACATCGTGTCAACCCGTACAAGTTGTATTCGAGCAAAGTGGGCTGTTGGCAGGCGACAGGTTAATAACACTTACTATTTACTACCTATACCTACTGTAGTAAAAAACTAGTGGTTTTTACGAAAAAATTTCTATATCTTGTTCGGTAAGTGGTAAGTTCAATATTTGCGTTTCAAATTAAGAAGTATTCGCGAAACCGCGTGATTTCAGAACACCTTCCTCACAGCTGTGATTCGTGGAAATCGGCATATTAGAATTAGGAAAAATAATAAATAGGCAGTAATAATAAATCGCAGATTCAGATTAATATATAAAATATGGCTCCCGGCTCCACGTGAATCACAGAGAGGAAAGACAGATGTAGACGTTTAACCCTTTAACGGGCAGACGAAAATGATTGAAAAATTTTACGTTTAAAGTGTGGGCCTGGTGTAATGTGAGAAACTACTTTACGGAAAACTAAATTGAAGTCACTGAAACTGAAAAAAACTATTTTATTACATTTTTTTTTTGTTGAAATTGTAATTCAAGGACTTGCCATTTTAAATTTATTTCCACATTAAAATTAATATTTTAGGTTAAAATAATTTTATTTAATGTAATTATATATATACGCGTCAATTTCTCCGATTTTATTGCGTTTTGCAATTTACTAATTCATCAATATCATCATAAAAGTAACACATACATCTTAAAAGTGTTGGTGAAATAATTTAGAAGTGTTTATTTAGTATTGGTAGGTCTGTATCTGGTTATACATAGTGACACATTTTTTAAACATAAGCCAAATGTTTTTATAAATACGCATTTAGTCTACAAAAAACGCTGTGAAATTATGTTTGTATATTATTTTAAAATTGTAGTTAAATTTTTGTTTCTGTTAATAAAGAACTTACAAAATCAAATCAATTCGAGAATGTGGTTGTCACTTTAGCGTTGGTACTCGGACCTGAATGTACCTACTTTAATTTGGACCTACTTGCCGTCGTTTAAATTATTACGATATAACATCTAGGTAACTATTCTTTTTCTGCGCTTAATATTTACCAAAAAAAGGTGAGGTTTTCTTCGAAATAATATTTGTGTTCTGACTTGTTACAATATTCACTTTGACTCAAAATTATCCATCACTAATGTTCCTTGATGTGTACATAATTAACTCGCATTATTTTTGGACGTCACCAAAATAAATCTGTGGACGCGACAACGCTTTCACGCGGGCACGGGTTGCGGACAAATTTGCGGCCCGGTGCAACATCAAAGGGTCCGAGTCCGGCCCTGGCCGCTTCAATTTACTGTGACGTCAAAGACATGGGCTTTTGCCTGGTTGTTAATTACTATTCAAAAATTCAGTGGGTATGTTTACCATATTTTTTTTCTCACACGACGTGTTAAAATTGTGTCCGGTTATTTTGGGCGACTTATTATAAAGTTAATTAACGACTTGCTCAATATAACTTTGGTTTTGGTGTTGATTAAAGGGCGAAATGCTTTGTGTCAAAAATTTTTGTTAGGTAGGCTTTTGCCTGCCTAGAGTAAATAGCCAAAGAAATTGGGAGTCTCGATTTTTTGAGCAAATACATTTTTTTTGAGAAATCAATTAAGGTAAGTTATCTTTAAAAGATGTCAAATAATTTACTATAGCAACACCAATCTATCATTTAAATGTAATTTTATTTAGGTATATATTATGTTCTACATATCCTTACGGACATCAAGAAACATCTTAATAAGAGTACCTTTTATATAAAATTATATCTTATATCGTGACCTCTGGCATTTCTCAGTTAATAGACACTGACTATACTTATTTATTTATATACAAAAACGTCTATTACTCAGCAGCCATATGTAGGTAGGTACCTAGTGTCCATTTCTGAAATAAATCAATGCAGCGAACCTTTCATATTGAATCGTTGCATCCCGTTTTAACACAGTTACTATGATAGAGACCGTAATTTCCAGGAATATCCAGTATCAAATGCAACCCTGTACTACGTTGTTGAAGCAACTAGTGGCGATGCGATCTGTCGTTACACCGTCTGGAATACTAACGCTGGAACTCACAGAATTGATTAACGACTGCAATGGACTGTATTCCCAGTGCATAAAGTTTGATTTACTTTTTCATGGAAGTAGTTTGCCCGGATATCCAGTGTTTACGCCGTCCATGCAATTATTAAGAATGGCTCACAATATGCTGACTTGTGATTTATCGCAAAGTTTCATGCTTGTCAAAGTTTGTCCTTTTGTTACGCATTAATGTTTCTATTCAAAAACTTGTTTGACACTAACGTTTTCACAAAACAAAGGCTTCTTTTTGACACCTTTTTTTCGTTACTGGTAAAAATGAATAATTGACTCATGAGCATCCATCCGCTTGTTGAGTGGAGGCACATACTAAATTTGGTACATACCGTTCGAGATTAAGCATACTATAATGTATGTACTGCTGTTAGTCTAAGAGATGATGCCCTGCCTGCTGACCTCAGGGAGCGTTTTAGACAAAATTCTGATAAAAAACGTTTTAAAGTCTATCCAGTGATTGAAAGATAGCTTTCGCTTTAGTTAATAAATACATTCTTTAAGTGAACCTATGAGTTACAAATACAATAGTGAATAAATGTAAGAAAAAATAAATTGTAATTAATTCAAACCGTTAATTTATCACTCCTAAATGCGTTTTAAGGTTTTTAAGGGATGTAATGCACGTTGTGAACGTAGCCTTATAGCGACTTTCGTTTTGAAACGTAGTACACGGTTCCAGGGGCTGCATCGAACGGTCCAGGCACAGCCTTCAGGATACGTAGGGCCCAGATTTTATTATCTCGCAAACATCTGTCCGGAACTGACGTGTCATCAATATTTAGGTACCTAAGTTACCAATTTATTCATTAAAATGTGTGAGTTTAGTGTATTATCCGTGGTACAAAGCCGTTTATAGTATAGTTTTCGGAAAATTTCGCGTGGCAGTTGGTGTTTTTGGAATTTTTTTATTCGAAGTTTCGTGGTAATTACTTCGTTATTAGTGCAGACAGTGGTAGTGTTAATATTAAATTAAGTACTTTAATCAGTGCGGTATATTTTTAAATTAAATTAACTTAAATTTAGTATATTAATCTTTAACATTGTATGTGATGATTTGTCTCACGATCGAAGACAGTGGTTCAAAAAGTTTTTGCCTATGTCTGGACCAGAATTCATAAAAACGTGATTTTTTATATCGATTTGTAATTTTGATAACTATTATTGTCTTATAATTTGGATAATTATATAATGTGTAGGTACATCGCCAAGTTCTTAGATTTTTAATAACAAAAAAATAAAAATTTTGTGATTCTAATTCGGAATATTCCGGTCTGTCCCACCGATCTGTCCCCCGGTGGGGTTGCTGGTTAAATTGTCTATCCAGGTATATAATTTAATTACGTAATTTTCCAGACAAAGACATGCGCAGTCATGATGCGCAGAAAGTTACGCCCTATAGTTTTTGACATGCGCCAATTGGGTTCGTAGCATCTGTGTCAAAGGTGACGCCATTTTGTTTTTGTGACGTAGCAATGGTTGCTGGATGACTCAAAATGGCGACGGCTTCCAGTTAAAAATAAATCTCAATAGGTTAATGATATAATGATATACACTGAAATAAAAAACGTGAAAATAAATAGGTACCTACATCATCTTTTAACATAAAATGTAAATATTTAACAATTAATTTAAATATTTAACAAATAAGTTATTATAGCCTTTTGGTCCCTAGAGAGAGGATTCGAAGTTGCTAACCAGTTACAGTACTTCTATTGACCGATCTTTGTGACAAAGGAAAACTTTTGTATTAGCGGTTTCAACAACCTTAACTTTTATCTTAGAGGGATGAGATATCTGTTTGTCTTGGCTAGGGTTAGCACTATTACATAAGAAACATTATTACGTGAATTGTTTACTCCAGGTGTGCAGATACAATGAGTTTTAATCAAATATTATCATAGTTAAACTGTGACATGTGTGTGACGGTCAGTTTTTCCCATGACTCACACTAACACGCACCTACAAGTTACTGGTCGGCGTTTTTACTTAATTAGTACACGGATTTTTTAGGGTTCTGTTTGTTAAGGCAACTTCCACGTATGGGGTATGTTTTGTACTTTTTAAAATACACTTTAAAACAAATTGAAAATTAAGGCGGTATTTTTCGAAGGCATCGATAGAGACAAGAGACATTTGTGTGGACAGAAAATACTTTTGAAAATTAATAATGTTTTTAGTTTTTTTAGTTTCACAAAAAAAAAATAACCAATATTTTACTTAGCAACCAACAAATAAACAAAATCAAACTCAGTTCAAGCAAATAACAAACGTAACAAATACGGCTTTTCGATAAATAAACTTCGCTAAAAACGTAAACGAGAAATGTTTGGCTTCAACTTATTAGCTGTCAGTTCTTTGTCACTTCAAAAAGTTTATATTTAACGTAGAAACAAAGTGTCAAAGCTTCACATTGATATTTGGAAATATTTCTCTTTCGGAATCTAATTATTTTGAAGTATTGAACTGTTTTGTGGAAATGGCGGAGGCCCGTGCCCAACAGTGCGACATTCAAGGGTTGCCAATAATCTAAAATACGACCATTTAATAAATAATAAAAAAACAGCTACCTACTTAATAAAAAAAATATTAAGTGGTGTTTTCGTATTCTAATAAGATCGCTTTTGGAAACTTTTCTAAATTGTCGGGGATTTTTCCAGCAGGTTATTACTAAGGTAGATTTTTTTCTTATAGCTAAAATGCGGTTAACAAATTATGTAGGCAAAGGCATTGGCTTTATGAACTTGGTGATGTAATAAACTTTTAATATAATAAGTCCATAATCTTTAATTGGCACAAATTGTAAATGTGTCATTGTAATTAAAATGTATTTTTTCGTAAAAAAATGTTTGTCTAATTATGTATGAAATTATTGTCATTAATGTAAATTAAGATACTGTATTAATAAGTTTGTTTGTATATCTCTTGCGTATGAGGAATTATTTCACGTCAATCAACTTAAAGTCTAGGCATTTCAATGCCTCTTGCTCGAGAACAAATTGATATTGTTCTATCTCGACAATTGTCTAGATAACATTGTGTAACAAATACTATGTACTTGTAATGTTATGGGAATCAAAATAGATTAGATAGTGAGATCTTGTGTTATCTGATAATGACTTTTGAAATGCAATTTACTGATATTTTGTTTATCAAGATGTTTATTTTAATGTTACAGGGCATGCTGTAATGCTAACAGGTTTTGTCCAATCTAATGAAAAAATGTTAAAACTAAAATGACAATCTGAAAATGCTATAACATTATGTATTCAACTTTGTAATTTCAACATATTGTCACCTTGATTGTACCTATAGTCTTTCGAAATATTGTCACAAACTTTGTTCTATTGACTCTTGACTATGCATTCAGCTGCGTAAGATTAGGTCTGATACTCTTACAAAATCTACACGGAACAGTTGTATAAACCAACCAGTTAGAATATCGATATTACGAAATCCTAATACAGGTTAATTGCCTACCATTTTTCTTATCAACGTAACACTATCTTTTGTAAATAAACATAGGAAAAATGTTTATTCTTTGGTGTAAAATCGGTCAACTCGATCGCTAACTTACACCAGCTATTTTTGGAATCGCGTAAGCTCAGGGTTGTCCTAAATGAGTTCTATTGATTATAGTTTATTTTTTATTCAATAAAATAATTACATCACATCTTAAAAATTATACAACTAACCTATTTTTATCTTTTTAATAATAATTATGTAAATGGTCGAAGACTAAATGTACTATTTACAAGGCTATAAATAAATAATAATATAAACGGTAATGTTGGGCTAGGCGTCAAAGTATTTGTCGGCATCACTGTCACAAGGGAAAGTGCCCAGAAAGCTAGCAGCATTGCCACGCTGGATGGCAATGCTGATTCTCTGTGCGAGATAAAAACCAGGCCTCTGGTCACGTGAAGTGTCGATTAACCTATTCCAAATTGCATAAAAAGATCTTATCTACCTGCTTCTGTAGTTAAAGACATAATGACAGCAGAAACAAGTTCCATATACGTAACAAAAATCGGACACGTATTTAATTGGCAGCCCTATATCGGCAGCGTCTTCGCCAGGTGCGCATACGCATCTGCCTGCCTGTTTGCCGAGATGTGCCGCACGTGCGCCTTATATTGTCCGATGTTATTACTTATTATATTGTATAAGTACGAGTATATTTTTTTAATTTGAATACGTTGTGTATAATAATGAAGAAATATATCATTGTGTATAATAATGAAGAAATATAATGTATAATAATAAAAATAATGAAGTTCTCACAATGGCAAGCTTTTGTGTTTAAAAATTGCAATTTCGACGTCAACTATGCAAGTTTGTAACTGTTTAAATATTGAGGAATGGTTAACTAAACGAAGATTACGGAACGGAAAAATATAATCAACCTTTTTTTGCGAGTTATTATACTTGTGTATTTTAGAGCCTATATAGACTGCAAGTTTTGAATGACATGACTTTTGCTTTTTCAGTTCTTCTCGGTGAATAAAACATAGTTATAAGCGGATATCGTTTTGAAAGTGCTTGTTTTTATTATCTAATATATATATATATATATAACTATAATAAATAATAAAAATAATTTTGTACAGTCGGAGTTAATGCCTTAGGAATTTTCTACCAGTTGGACATTAAGTGATGCAGGTCATCGCCTTTCTATTCAAAGTAAGCTCAAGCAAAAGTTTAGCGTCAAATCTTTTTATAGCTACTGAAATATTTTATGGTGTTTAAATACGACTTCTAAACCGCAAGGAAGAAGAAGAAGACGGACTTAGAAGTCGGACTAAATAAATTGAATTCTTTCAACTCAACGCGCCCCCATTTGCGTTCAAATTAAAAATCAATAGGTATTCCTCCTATAGATTTTCCAGTCTACTGACTCGCACCATAACAAACGGACAGGGGTTCATTGACCCTGCGCGTGCCGTAATTAAGTGTTATGCCATTTAGTATATATTATTATACTTTTTTTCCAAATCTTCAGCTCTCTTTGCTAATTTTCTTTGAAGTTTCAGTTCCTAAGTGATTATTATTCATACTCAAGCAAAGAAGCATTCATACTAATAGCAAATACTTTAATGTGTAACCGCCTATAAACGTATAAAATAAAATAATTCATAGTCATAAACTACCAATTTTGACGGCACAACAACCAATTTGACGATGACAGTTCTATTCTCATCATCATCTCGATATTGAGACGATGAATATTGAACTTCGTCTATACTCATTATGCAGCGATTAAACGTTATCACGACCACCTGTCACACAACACAGGGACACTATATATGACTACAAAACATTGTGGGATTGCAACTAGTTTTGTGAAGTCAAGAATACCTATAGACTTTATCGTGAATGTTTTATCAATTAATTTTGGACGAGTTTGATATTATAAAAAGTGATCTAAAGTTCTACAGTCTGTGTTATGTTATACAACCTTATTTAATAATCCTCCGTGTGGTGACGGAGACAAAGAATACGTTTGTCACCACTCCCTCTCGTCCCCGGGATGACGTAAGACGCGACTAAGGGAAAATTTTACGCCATAACAACTGCGCTAGGGAAGGAAAATACAAAACTAAACCAACCCGTCTGGCCAGCGTGGTATCAGTAGGTCAACCACTACCTATAATTAGACCTATGTCCAGCAATGGACGTCATTGGGCTGATCATAATGATATATATCTTATGTAATTTCTTGGGATTATTTTTACGCTACTTATTTTCTTTTCGTCGGGGATTTAAAATAAAATTATTTAAACCTTTTTATGTTTCGTTTCTTCTTTTGTACAGATGTTTTCGTCGTGGGCTTTTTCAAAATTTTTAATTTTATTTTTTTATATATAGTATTGACATTTGCTTTGTTAATTTTTAATCTTTATTAATAAGGCCTAATCCAAGATACTAAAATTATAAATCTGAAGAGTTTGTTTGTTTGGTCGAACGCGGTTATCTCAGGAATTATTGCACTCAATTAAAAATTATTTTATTGTTGGATAGCCTATTTATTGAGGAAGGCTATAGGCTGTATAACATCACGCTACGAGCTAAAGGAGCTGAGTAATGGCCAAACAAAGATCGACGGGATGGAGCCTCGGGAAACCTACAATGAAATAATTCACAGTGATAATCTACCAATGTTGATGTCTCACTATCGAAGGTGAAGATGATAGTTCCATTCTCATCTTCATCTTGGTATTGAGACTATCAATATTGGGCTTCGTCAACCTAATCAGAAACCAGTGATGGCCACTACATCACGACAAGCTATCACGCACCACAGAGGCGCTGTATGTTCAAACAACAAAACTTTGTGGTTCTTGATATTTAGTTGTGAATGAAAACCTTGTTGGATTGCATTTGGTGCTTTGTGCAGTCAGAAGACTTTATAGACTTTACGGAGTATCGTGAATGTTTTGTGTATTAATATTTTGGACGAACGTGTTGATATTGCATAAAGTGATCTGAAGTTTAACGGTCTGGGTTCCGAGTTAAAGTTTGTTTCTGTGGGTTCCAACTGATTGTACTAAAGCACTTTATTTTATTCGGCAGACCAGCCCTCCTAGGCAAGTGGCAATCGCTTCATTCTGTTTATTCTAAACGAAATGTCAATCAATACATTTTAACCCATCTCTGACATAAGCTATCGACATGTCACGTGATCAATGTACTTATTTGACATGTCGACAGAATAGATTGCCAATTGGTTAGCCCCCCAGGGGCTCGATAGCAGACCGATGAACTAATATCGACCAATCACAGGCCGGCAATATGGCGTGATTGACTTAGTAAGCTAATCACAGCTGTCAAATGAGACCATCGGCTTACCATTGTGTTAGCAGGATCGGGCCCCAGAGGTTGAGGCTGTTCGATTGTGATGTACTTATAGAAACATGAAGCTAATAAATAGGTCTCCACTATTAACAAATCTATTACACAATTTTGCCTAGATATATTATTTACGTAGATAAATTTAATTCTATCTCAATATATTATATGTACCTAATGTTGACTTCTAAGACCTTGTTTTGAAAAAAAAAATAACCTGTATTCATCATCATGATCATCATTTCAGCCTATTGTAAATAAAAGTAAAGTTCTAACTTTTATAAGCTTAAAAAAAGTGCTATTTCCGATCCCGAGAATCTACACGGCAGCATCTCGATGTACGACACGAAAAGATTTTGATATTGCTAAATATTTGAAAATGACAGCTACATTATTTAAAATTATTTAAGTTTTCAAACCTGACTGCCGTACTCAGAGACGTTATTTAACTTTAAAGTTTATTTAGTAAAATGTGTAATACTTATGTCGATATGCCTAAAGACGATTATTCAATGAAAAAATTGTGTTAATTACAGATTACTGCTAATTGACGTCTCTGAGTGCGGCAGTTAGTCAGTGACTGTTATCACAAAACTGTTGTTGACTGATAGGTCATCATTACAACCCATAAACGTCCCGGCCACTGCTGGCCACGAGTCTCCTCCAAACATTGTGGAAGGAATCTAGCCTACTATACCACGCTGGACAGAGGGGTTAGCATAGGGTTTTATTTCGAATTTTCCTTTTTTCCCTGTGCTCTTTGCTGCTTAAGGTACGACACCCACGGGTTGAAATGGAGTAGTGTTATTACGTATTCTTAATCCGTCACTACACAGACGTGACTGATATGATTTGATAGCTGTTCTTTAAGAACAATATGTGACATTTTGATATATTATATTTAATGTGCGTTCACTTTTGACAGTGAACGTTATATCCAAAAACACAAGGTGGGACGTAAGTGTAGTAACTTCTGGTAGCTTTCAATAGAAACGGCACAGTGCCACTTAGTGATAGTAATAGAGTCTAGAGAAGATCTCTTGATTACATCACTTAGTATGACGCTATTTAAGTATCTAATCTCGATGGCTGACTTATTATAACTTAATAAAATATTTATTAGTCCTTGTAAAAAGCTTCAAATTTGAACTATAAAACGAAATGATGTTTCATTTGTTCATTCCCTTATTAGATAAACAAAACATGTTATGTGTGAGATTAGTTCAATAACAGTATACTCTTATACGGTACAGGTAAATTTTAGCCACAGGCGTCCCTTTGTCGATGTTCTTAGGTTGAGTGACCCCGGTCGCAGCGGCCCACGCCCTCTAGGACAACGTGCCTCAAGGTTTAATGTCGCGATACCCCTGAGAATCGCGAAATTAAAGTAAATTAGGTCGACCTCTTTAAGTGACTGGGTTTTGTTTGCAGTTTCTTTACGGAATTTACTTTGGGCAATCGTGTTTGTATCTATGTATTTCTTGCTTATTCGAAACGTGATTATTGAAAGTATGCATATATGTATTACTTTGATTAGATTTTTATAAACATCAACCTATAAGGTGTCAGAATAAAACTGCTGTTTCAAAGTTATAGGTTTTGTGATTATACGCCAAAGCTAAATTGAAGCGATAGAAAATCAATCTTATTGCGAAATTATTTGATAAAGTCAAAGAAAATAAGTCTATAGTTACACAAACATGTATGTAGATATCTTTACAAGTTTTGTGATTGTTTTCGTTAGACGATGTCGATGTATTATTACAGTGATAAAATGCGCTGTGAATTGTTTTTCATTCAATGCGCATTTTCGAAAAACAAAAATGTAATTCTGTTCATTACTACAATTGTTATACTTGCGATAATTTTGTGATTTAGCCGTAACCCACAAGTAGGTAATTTTAGGAGGATTGAGGACCCACATAGATTGAGAAACAGCGTCCTAGGATACCACTATACTGAATAAAATACAATGAATACGATATAAATACTAATTTGCATACTAAACAGGGGTACTGTTATTGAATTAATACAAAGAAATCAATATCAGTTGTGTGTGTTTATATAAGGGTGAAGAACTGTAGGTAGTTTTACTTAAAACAGAACTATTTTTAGCTTTCGATTGCTGTATCAATGTTGGAGTAAAATATAGACTAATTTAATCAGGTAGTCTTACATACAAGGCTTTGTATGAAGTTCTTATGTAGCATATATGTATGTCATCTTTGAAAATTCATAATCAAAAACTTTACGTATGACAGTGTTTTGCTTTTGTCTTTTTAGTAAAGATTAGTGGAAAAAAGGCTTATGATAAATATATCGTGTCGCGACAAGTTAAATGAAGAAAATTAGATCTTATCCTACTTATAATTCGCATTTGCATTTTTTTTTCGGTTAAAGGATAATTAATTTACCTTTATTTATAAGAGCATTTTATTTTTATAGTATCATTTATGTATCACAGTGTGTGCAGAAGCTTTAATACCTGTTTTCTTGTAATTAGGAATTGCACCTGTCTGAACGCGATGATTATGGTTATGTCTAATGTAAGTCGTGCAGCCCATAATATTGTTATAGGTAATGGTAATGAAAATTTGTATCTTATCATAAATATATTTTTAAGTGTTACAAATTATATTACATTAACTTATTTATATTTAAATATGCATTAGCCTTTTTAAATGTAATCTTACTATATAAGAGTTAATTATGACATTTTGTTTCAATTGGATGTTTGAAAAAAAAATATATTGAAAAAAATCCCCACTGAGTTTCTTGCCGGCTCTTCTCAGTGTGTGGTATTTCCGAACCGGTGGTAATTAAAAAACGAAAAATAAATAGTATTTCAATATCTTTCTGTGTTTTATTTCAAACTAGCTGACCCGGCGAACCCATAACCCGGCATATTTTTCTATTCATGATAATGTTCCATTTTAAATTGTTTATATGGAGATTTAAAATTTTTCACTAAATTTTTTGTATAATTTCTTACATACATGCATTGCCTCGACAATATCAAATACAACAAAAAAATAATAAACCAAATCGGTCGAGCCGTTCTCACGTGAATCCATCACATACTTTCCGGCGATCTATTTTTATTTATATAAGCCGTTTTAGCAACTTTTAACTATTGAGTATTTTTCATAATAATAGGGATGAGTGGACAACAGCACAGCTAAAACAAAACCTAGTTTAGCATATTTACCAGTATGGACTAGTAAATATGTTTATTTTAATATCTTTAATTGATTCAAAATTTTCTAGAATTCTAGATGAAGTAATTTATTCTCCTAAATATTTCCCATATATTTGGTGCACAGCCAACATTAATTTAATGTCCCAATTTCCCAAAGTAATTCCCACACTATAATTAAATTACATACTATAAATAACTAGATACATCTACATAATAGGCAACCCTAATGTAAATAAATCGTACGGAACCCAAGACTTATAAATCGTACTGTATCTTAATTTAAGTTCCTTACCCGTGCTTCTCGCATGCCGATTTTAAGGGTGATCAATTGGCACAATTTGTTGGATATTAAAAATATATTGTAAAAGTAATAGCGGGTGGCCGTTGGATGCGGGCTGCACAAAATCGCTCGCTGTGGCGGAAATTAGGTGAGGCCTATGTTCAACAGTGGACGTCATTGGGCTGATATGATGATGATGATGATGAATAGTAATAAAATTGGCACAGTACCGCATTTACGATTTTACGATATAGTTGTTCAGCAACAAAGTTTTGTTTTCAATTAAGAATACCTGTCAGAGAACACAAAATAAAGCAGTAAATGCTTAGGAATAGCATAACAGGATTTCCCGCCCAATCCAGGCCCGACTTAAAAGACCGCAGCTGTAAGAACACTATTATCTGTAAGTCGGCAGTATAACGTTTTAGTTGATAATAATGTCTCTAAAGTAATTGTGAATTGGCATTGCTCTACCGGTTGTTTGCGGAGCTAAATTCCCATGTATCTTCGAAGTCAATTATCATGGCTAAGACACCAGACTGCCGGCATAGCCAATTCTAAAACCTTCGATGCATAAGCAACACGAGACATTATAATTGTGATATACATCTCCGCGATTCATCGGCCCGACTGATTGGATAATAAATTGTGGCGTGAGTAGGAGATATTAATTCCCTAAACACTGCGGTGTACCAGTATGACATTTATTGCGTTAATTTCCCACTTCCTTTACTGTAATTTGGAGTACTGGATTGTATCACTGAACGTGCAATATGTAAGTTATGGTGTCAATTAAGGCATTTATAGGTAATAATTAGGAATGATAACTACGTAGCGATTGGAACGAAGTGCTTTTCTATGGCTCTTTTATGGAATGATATATATTCCTAATTATATGTACAAAGAGTTAGAAGTCTTTCGCTATGGGGAATCAGGTGAGGTCTATGTCCAGCAGTGGACGTCAGTGTGCTGATATGATGATGGTGGATATTATATGAACGTAGATGTACAAAATTAACTTGTTTATGTAGTACACGGGGTACAAACTTTTAAACTTTCGCGACTTGTACACATATTAAATTATTATAAAACGGGTCTACGTCACGTATTATATATAAGGAATAGTAAATACCTTATTTATTTGCCCGACGTTTCGATCGAATTACACCGATCGTGGTCACGGGCTGACTGAGGTGGCTGCCGAGCGTTGTCCTCGATTCACGCGGGTTTCTGCGACTACCCTCACTTTTGTCAATATTTTTATTAATGTCAGAACTGTCGGTATTTCGACACTACACTAATGACGTCTTTACACTGGTCTACTTTGTCACCTCGGCGATGTTTACACAAGCTGATTCCAAGTTGTTGATGCCATGAGCCACCTCAGTCAGCCCGTGAACACGATCGGTGTAATTCGATCGAAACGTCGGGCAAATAAATAATGTATTTACTATTCCTTATAATATAATACGTGACGTAGACCCGTTTTATAATAATTTAATATACACGTGGTACTTCATAAACAACGCAACCCTAATTACAAATACAAACTCCATGAAATAATTACAACGTCAGATTTTAGATTGGACTGGACATCTTCTTGTTTATACTAATGTTTTTAGATCAAAGACAAACAGCTTACGACGAATACATTTCAAATGGGTTTTAAATTAACTGAAAGGGGCCGGCTTCAGATACATGACAGTGATGAGCTAAGCAGAAGTTAATTATGTTCTGAATACATTTTATTCGGCGATGAAAAAGGAATAAGTAGTTCAAAAATTAACAGTGAAGATCTACAGGCTGTTCATGATGATGATTTAATGACATTGGTAGTAAAACGAAAAAAAAAAATTCAGAATAAAGAAAATTGAAACTATTTTTAACCGACGAAATAATATAAGGCTCTCAAGAAACAAGAAAAATACGTAAGTAATGCAATGGTATGACGAAAGATTTCGATACGATAAAACTTACCATTCAGGCGCAAAGAAGGTACGGGTGACAAGAATACTAACGAACTGTCGTAACCAAATCCCTTATTAGCGAAGCGAGAGGGAATTCTTCTGGCATAATTGATTGTGGTTAGTGTCGCACAGTGTTTTTAAATATAAAAAAAAAAAAATACATACAGTCGAACATATAACCTCCTCCTTTTATGAAGTCGTTTAAAAATTAGGTTATATAACGTTGAATACGAATTTAAATGAAACTGTTTTTAAGGCAACCTTCTTTCGCTGGCGACTATATAAACATACTATTAAGGGACACAGAGCCTAAACACACTTATTCTTATTTAGACCACTGACTCCTTTTATGCATCATCATCATCATCATCATCATCATCTGCAACCCATTAAGTCCCACTGCTGGACTCGGGTCTCCTCTCCTCTAGCTAGAGAGCTGAGAGGGTTAAGGCTATAATCCACTCACGCTGGCCTAGTGCGGGTTGGTGGATCAGACATACCTACTCATGGAATTTCTTCTAGGGTATATAGGTTTCCTCACGATTGTTTTCCTTCACAGTTAGCAGATGGTAAGTCACTTGACTGTGTGAGTACACAAAGTGGAATCCACATTGGTACCGCCGGTCGGGATTGAACTCGGACCGCATGATTTGCACGCCGGGCCGTTATCCATTCAGCCACCTTCCTTTTATGCGCTGTACAAGTAATAATAATATAATATATTCTACTACATTTACACAGCGCCATCTAGTCCCAAATCAAGCAATTATATTTGCTTGTGTTATGGGTACTAAACAACTGATATACTACTTAAATACATTTTTTTTTTTTGTAAATACATACATATTATAGATAAATTACACCCAGACACAGAACAAACCTTTATGCTCATCACACAAAGATTTGTCCTGGGTGGGGATCGAACCCACGACCTCCGGCTTAGCAGTCAGGGTCACTAACCACTAGACCAACAGGACAGTCAAAACAAATATTTGTCTTAAATAGGCGAGGATTGAATTTTTTTATTGATACCATACTGGACCGGGCCAAGATGACCTGGTGAAGGTTGCAGGGAGCTGTCGCGTTGGTTAAAGGTGGCACAGAGCATTCTGTCCACTCTATTGTTAAATAGGTAGTATTTTAACACGTTCTGTATATGGAAGCTTATCCTTGAAACTTTGTTTTGTTTCTATAAAAGGTACTGTCCTTTTATTAACCGAAACTTATATTAAAAGTAGAGGCGAGAGCTGACACGGTTACTTTTTGTTATATTTGGTTTGATATGTTAATTATGTCATAAAGAATAGGATAATTTATTTTTGTTTTAGAGGTTTCCTTTTATTATCCGACTGTCAGGACGGGTATTGTTTTTCGCCCGTATCTTGTATGTAAATTTCTTTATTCCCACATTTCTTCCAAACGGCTGGATGAATTTCGACAATTAAGGTATCGTTAGATTCTTCTCATAAATACAAGTGTCCTTATATAGGTATAAATAAAAAAAGACGGACTTTTGGCGCCAAATTGTAAGTAGTTAACATTAGTTAATGTTTTTTTTTTTAACCAATTCTATCGAGTAGGGTATCAAAATAAAGAGAATCAAATGGAGATTACAAATATATTACATAAGTCATGTATTAGAATTTAATCAGGAATAATAATTACAACCATTTTTCGGTCTTTTTAGTGCATTGCTTATCTGTTGATTTTTTGCAATCGTTATTATATTTTTTTAATTATTTACTTGTGTTAGTGTATGTTTTAGAGAAATATGAATGTGTTGTATGTAGTCTAAATTCCCTCCACATTCTCCTACAGCGGTGTTTCCTGAGCGCTATGACATGTCCTATCCTCTCAAGGTAGGCAGCGGCTTGACTGTGCCCCTAGCATTGCCAACGTCCATGAGCGGATGGTAACCACTTACCATCAGGTGGACCGTTTGCTCGCCTGCCACTTTAGGCAATAAAAAAAAAAAACATGAGACCAAGACCAAGGGTGCCATAAGTATTGGTATCTATATAGTTTGCCTGTTTGCTGTGACCACTAACTGTGGTCATGTCCTACTAGCATTTTATTTCAAAATTAACCTTCTTCTTTTAATTTCAGGTACATGTACCACGAAGTTCGCTGTAAATACTCACGTTCATCGCAAGGCAAGTATCACTGTAGTGTACGAGGTATACATATTCTTCTGAACATAATCTCGATTTTAATGCTATGATGGATCGCAGAAAGTCGTCAAAACTCGATGCAACATCAATGCCTTCGGAAAATACCAACAAAAAAAATAGTTCATCGTTACAATTCTAGGATCTGTGATGGAAGACCTTCATAGCAAATGATAACATAGCATCAAGCCTTTTTCCCCGAAGGGGTAGGCAGAGGTGTAGTATACCCACATTTCGCCAGCTATGTTTGGTCCCATGAAATAGGGGGCGAGCCTATTGTCATCAACCGGGTACATTTGTTTACCAAATTCCGGGAAAACCTCAATACTCTACCTCAATTTTCACTCGACCCGGAAATCGAACCCGGGACCTCTTGCACAGCAGTCGTATACACCTCCCTGCGCCACCAAGGCAGTTAATATAATACCTATGCTAAATTTGAATAATATCCAGTATGTCGGTTAACAAAGCGGTTACAAAATGAATCATTGTTTAAAGGTGTGATCAATTCTGTACTAATTTTAAATATGAGATCACTATCTTTAATCTAATAACTAGTTCTCTAAAGACGTAACAACAATAAATACTGATATGCTATTAACGTCTTTTTTTTACCCGACTGATAGGACGGGTATTGATTTACGCGCGTATCTTCTTCCAAACGGCTAGATGGATTTGAACAATTAAGGTATCGTTAGATTCTTCTCAAAAACCCAAGTGTCCTTAGAGAAGTATTATAAAAAAAAAAGACAAAACGGCGGACTATTGGCGCCAAATTGTAAGAAGATAGAATTTTTTTTTAACCAAACGTATCGAATAGGGTATCAAAATAAAGGGAATCAAAAGGAGATTACATATATTTAATAAGATATTATACATAATTTCATGTTGTCAAATTGTAAGTAATTAATTTTATTTTTTTAAACCAAACCTATCGAGTAGTGTATCAAAATAAAGGGAATCAAATGGAGATTACAAATATATACATGTTATTATATTTAATATTTAAATTTAATCAGGAATAATAATGAACTCCCTAACGAGGTTTTGCCAAGGGACTACAGTATCGGGTTCTTCAAAAAAGGAGTGAATAGGTTTCTTAAGGGTCGGCAACGCGCTCGTGATGCCCCTGGTGTTGCAGGCGCCCATAGGCTACGGTAACCACTTACCATCAGGCGGTCTGTTTGCCACCGTCGTGGTATAAAAAGAAAAAATTACAACAATTTTTCGGTCTTTTTAGTGCGTTTGTTATCTGTTGATTTTTTGCAGTCGGGTTATTTTATTTTTTTAATTATATTTACTTGTTTACTATTCCCTTGGCCAGCGTGGTATAGTAGGCTAAATTCCCTCCACGTTCTTTGGCGGAGACCCGTGCTCAGTAGTGGGACGTTAATGGTTTGAAATGATAATGATGATGATGATGATGAATGATAGCGCCCGTACTAGTGAACAAGCCCTCATCGCGGGGGCCTTTTCAAACATACTATTAACGAATACAAAACACACCCAGTCTCGAGACAAATATCAATATAACACAAATATTTGCCTCGTGTGAGAATCGAACCCACGTTACCGGCACTGGAAATGTTAGTGACGAGGCGAACACCTTAACTGCTACGTCACGATAATAACGTACTTATAAACCAACATTCTAATATATTATGCAAAGCATTTTTTGAAAGACAACGTGTGGAATAAGTTATCAAGGCCCCATTTTCCTCTTGTCCCTATTATAAAGTAATTTTCTATTTGTCATCTTAATCACAAAGAAAACCAAAATTATGCGAGACGTGCTTCGCAAATTTTCAGTGTAAATGACTCGGTATTGGCCGTAGCTTAAATGTCTTTGACAATCAGGAAAGTAAGTTTGCAAAGCTTATAAAATCGATAACAAAATCACATTTCACAATATTATTATTTAAAGTGAATAAGGAAAATAGCACGGATGTTTTCTGTTTACGTTTCGTATCAGATTTGATAGGCTTTTGCTTGGAGGAAAACCTTCAGCGAATTGTTAATATAATGAAAGCAGAAGTTTTATTTTAACGTTACATTATTACATCATCAGCAACCCATTAAATCCCACTGCTGAGCTCGGATCTCCTCTCCTCTATCTAGAGAGCTGAGAGGGTTTAGGCCATAATCCGCTCACGCTGGCCTAGTGCGGGTTGGTGGATCAGACATACTCATAGAATTTCTTCTAGGGTATGTGGGTTGCTCACGATGTTTTCCTTCACCGTTAGCAGATGGTAAGTCACTTGATTCATCAGCAACCCATTAAGTCCCACTGCTGGGCTCGGGTCTCTTCTCCTCTATCTACAAAGCCGAGAGGATTTAGGCCATAATCCACACACGCTGGCCTAGTGCGGGTTGGTGGATCAGGCATACTCGTACTCATAGAATTTCTTCTAGGGTATGTGGGTTTCCTCACGATGTTTTCCTTCACCGTTAGCAGATGGTAAGTCACTTGACTAGTACATATAAATTTCCCAAAGTGGAATCCACATTGGTACTGCCGGTCGGGATCGAACTCGGACCGCGTGATTTGCACGCCGGTCAAATCCATTCAGCCGCCATCGCACATAATTACATATCGGCGCTAAAACTTATAGTACATCAC
Source organism: Laspeyria flexula (assembly GCA_905147015.1). Classification (NCBI taxonomy): domain Eukaryota; kingdom Metazoa; phylum Arthropoda; class Insecta; order Lepidoptera; family Erebidae; genus Laspeyria; species Laspeyria flexula. Next base: position 4,422,612 of record LR989974.1, read on the forward strand.
TGATTTAAATATTCGTTCTCATTGGACATATTTGTTTGCCAGTTAGCCGTATTATATGATAACTATTGTAGCCCGTAATTTGGTGAGTCGTTATCAATATAAATTATTAAGAATTTAAGAATTTTCAAGTGGGCGTGTAGTGTGGTAGTACCTATATGCTGTTGCGTTGCGTTCGATGAGTGTGAGAAAAAAAAAAAGACTTATTTGCCTTAATGTCACTTATCCATTCAGTTTCTTGCCAGTTCTTCTCATAGCTCCACCCCGTCAGCGAACTGTGGCCTGTTTCTCGAAACTTACAAGTTCACAAGTTCACTAGCGTCATTATGTAACAAGGACTTGTGAATTCTGTTTCACGAATAAAATTACAAGTGTTTTATTTTTCAGGTAAAAAAATAGAGTTTTTGTTGCATTAATGACATAAACGCACTGGCTGATACGTACTTTTCTCATAATATCAATGTCACTGACATTTTAATTAAAATTTTTGATGGTCTGTTATTTAGATAGCAATAATAAGTATCTAAACATACTTTGCCGAACGAACGCGACCGAAGTTCAGCATGATTACGCCTGCTATGCTATTTGAATTACTGACGACACAATATGCCGAAATTACGGTCTGGCGTTCAGCGGCAACTTATTCTATAGAGCACACATTATACGCCACCGAAGTTCAGTTCGATTCATCCATTTTTCGGGTTTCGCACCTCAAAAGTAATAATAACGGAATCCTAATAGAACCACTTTGTTTTGCGTCTTTCTCTCCAACTGTTTAGATAACACACGACACGACAGCGCTCCAGACACTGAATACACACACAAAGTTGCACAACTGAATTTCTGCCGCGTAAGTTCGGCACTTATAGTGTGTCATATCAGCCGAATACGTAATTACGAGTCGTAACGTAAAATCAGCCGCGGAACTTCGGTCGCGTACCTTCGGCATAGTGTGTTTAGACACTAATTGATAACTATGAAGGCACTAAAATGGCGGCCAACTTTTGATTCTGATATTCTACAAGAGAAAAAATACAAGTGCTTGTAAAATGTGTTTCACAAAAATATTACAAGCCTTGTAAAATAACTATGACAATATGCCATTTTACAAGTTCGATTGGAATTATTTGGAATGATCTCTCTGAAAAACTGATCAATGAGAACTTTTCACATAGTTGATTGAAATCGTTGAAAGTTTGAAACATAATTTAAAATAAAACATTAAGAGTGTATTAGTAGTGTGCCTACAACTTACAGGCACGATTTTCTTATTCCCTATTTATTTTATATAATGGATATTAATTTATAATTTCAATATGGCCAATGTTTGACCAAAGGTATAAGACATTGACCCGTTAATTCCGTTTCAGTATTAATAATATAAAATTTGCGGTACATAAAAATTAAGAGTCTCTCGTTACTGCTAGCAAAATTTCTGAAAGTCCAAAGTTACAAGTGTCAACGCAATTTTTTGAGAAACAGAATGATTGCTACACCTGTAGATATTTACTTGTGAAGTAGACAATTTGTTTGACAATTTAATCTACATACGTGTGAAATGCAGTTTCGTGAAACGCTACGCTTGTAAGTTTGTCATTTTACAAGTGTTACTATGGTGACACACATGTATTACAAAGCTTGTAGCTTTCGAGAAACAGGCCACTGGTCGTAGGCAAATTTGCTGACACTACTTTTCGGATAACCTGTTACATTCTTGTGACTTTCATAAGTGTTACCTTGTAACCTAGATGAATAAACGAGATTTCATTTCATTTCATTAGCCACCATCGCTTATTATAACTGAAATGCACAAGAAGATGTAAGAGAAAATGTGTGTAATAGTGTGTATAGATAGATAAATATAAATGTAAGTAGGTACATAGTATAAAATGTGTATAAACACTGTTTATGTTACTTCGTACTAGTTTCTTACTATTTTGTTGCAAATAGAACTAACGTCATTGTAAACGACTTTAGTCCACAGCTACTAAGTATTTTCTAAGATCAAGGGTCGTGATCTCAAACAGCTTTAGTACTCATTTGTCATTCTCTGCACATTGCGAAGGAAGCCGTCCTCACATCCCGCTGCATTGCAGACGTCCAGTTAAACTGAATGTCGGGATTTATCTCAGGAAGAAAATAATGTAAAGCTTGAATTTTCCCACTTCAATTTATTTAACCAATTTTTATCTTGATAAAAAATAAACAGAATAAAGTAATTACCGTTCTGAGAGACACTTTAGCCGCAACTTCCACTTGTTGCTTGAACTCCTTAGGTATTTCCCTAGAGACAGGAAAAAGGCTAAGTTCTTGATATTTTCTCCCAGTATTTTCTCCTAAAAAATCATCGTTATCAAATAACAATCTTTCGACAGTAGTTTTTATTGATCGACGACTTATTTCTTTCTGCTTCCTTGGAATGCCAAAATTAAGTGACGTTATAAAAATATTTCTGTCTTTAAAGAATCGAAATTTATTCGCATAGTCATATTTTGTTTTCGATCTAGGAACGAGTAAAGCTGTTGAGTCCTCGGAAAACTTATAGTACCTAGACCGTTGTAATGATGACGAAATATTTTGAAGTTAATAGTATAACTATCAATTCACTTTTAGAAGTGGATACTACATCAAACTGTCTACTACTCACACTAATCAGTAATCACATTCGATACCGGTTATTATACGGCTGTAGAATATAAATAGTTTGATGACAATAAAACTTCATTGTCGGTCAGTTTCATTGACCAAACACGTAACGGGGCGATTAATCATCGCCGTGTCACACACTATTGTGTTGATTGACTATTGTGGGCAAAACTGCCCTGATGGCGCTACGGTTAAGTCAGACGACTGCTCTGCAAGAGCTACCGGGTTAGATACCCGGGTCGTTTAATCTGTCGTGTTTGATCATTTATTCAAGAACAACTTAAGAGGGTTCATACAGAGGAATGGCAAGGTTGCAATTTAGTGTCATATTTCGTGGTTTGAGTTTTCACCCGACTGTCAGGACGGGTATTGTTTTTCGCGCGTATCTTGTATGTTTGTAAATTTCTTTATTCCCACGAATCTTCCAAACGGCTGGATGGATTTTGACAATTAGGGTATCGTTAGATTCGTCTAGAAAACCCAAGTGTCCTTAGATAGGTTTTAAGAATAAAAAGACTTAAACGGTGGGCTTTTGACGCCAAATTGTAAGAAGTTAATTTTTTTTTTAACATAACCTATCGAGTTGGGTATCAAAATAAAGAGAATCAAAAGGAGATTATACATAATTGAATGGTTCCAAATTGTAAGTAGCTCTATTGTTTTTTTTAACTAAACCTATCGAGTAGAGTATCAAAATAAAGGGAATCAAATGGAGATTACAAATATATACATATGTTATATATTTAAATTTAATCAGGTATAATAATAATATTACGATCTTTTTAGTGCGTTGCTCTCTGTTGATTTTTTGCAGTAGGGTTATTAAATATTTTTAATTATATTTACTTGTTTATTATTTAATCCAAACTATTTTTTTAAATGTTTTCAATATACTTTTTTATTCTACTATAACCACGCTCTGGTCAGGCGGATTGGTATAGGGTCTGTTTCGAATTTTCCTTTTCCTGCAGTGCTCTTGTCTGCATAAAGTTACTCCCTTAGTCGCCTATTACGACACCAACGGGTTGAGATTGGGAAGTGACGTGTCACTACATGGAAAACTTTCTTATACACAGTGATAGTCAACTTAAGCAACTAAGTTAATTAAAGCAAGTACTAAGCCGTTTTACCTTTCCAGACAGCTGTCAACAAGTAAATCACACACATCTTGGTATGCCACAAGCGCGCCAAGTGAAAACTGCGCCGGCGCACACGTATTAGGAATGCGAGTAAAAGTGTCCAGACGCATCGGTAGGGGCGCCATAGTATGACATACCGTGGGACTGTCTTGTATCTGTCAATCAAATGTTAGAAATGATTTAGTTTACAATTGAACACAATAGAAGTAATACTGTATAAATGGTATAATAAATTATTTCTTCTTTAGGTTAATTCCCCTAAATCCTATATGGACTGATTCTCTCCCCCTTATTACAAAATATGGACTAAGTATTAAACCAGGTTTAAATTGACATAAGCCATTGTTAGGTGTCAAAGTTGTCATTTTAAACCTGGTTTAATGCTTAGTCCGTATTTTGTAATAAGGGGGTTTAGGTTTAATGGAATTAGGAAGTGTTGTTATTTATATTAGTCGATGTCACCTATTGTGTTTCATCATCATCATCATCAGCAACCCATTAAGTCCCACTGCTGGGCTCGGGTCTCCTCTCCTCTAACTAGAGAGCTGAGAGGGTTTAGGCCATAATCCACTCACGCTGGCCTAGTGCGGGTTGGTGGATCAGACATACTCATAGAATTTCTTCTAGGGTATGTGGGTTTAAACTTCTTTAAATATTTATATTTCTTTACGTAGACTCGTTTCATCTATTAAATATTTTGCTACGCGTAAAACTCGAGAATAGTTGGAAATATTGGGTTATACTTACAAAAAAATCTTTTAATTCCAAGGAAGAGGAGACAAATTGGAAACTCGTCCCAAATTCCCTACACATTCTTTGAAGAAGACTCGTGCCCAGCAGTGGGACGTTTATGGGTTGAAATGATGATGATGATTTAATTGAAACATGACTACTAAGTTATTAATTACGAAACAATAGTGTTCGATTCGCTGTAGTCTATTAAACTCATTGTTTTATTAAACAGGGGCATGTCAATCGACACCTTGCCCTTGAACCGAATTGTGTGGCATTGTTGAGGAGTCAAAGACTCATTTCTGACGTTATTACAAAAAATATATTGCGTGCGCATTCGATATATCAATTAAAAATATATCAATAGAACCGCCAATCTTTAAATTATTTATTGTATACAAAATTACATACTGGGAGGTCGGGTTAGTGTCGTGTAGTGAGTGTAGTGACGGATTAAGAATAGGTACATAATGTCACTACCCCATTTCAACCCGTGGGTTTCATACAACGCAACTAAGGGACTAACCTTAAACAACAAGAGCTCTGTGAGAAAAGGAAAATTGGAATCAAACCCTATACCAACCCGTCTGGCCAGCATGGTATAGTAGGCTAAATTTCCCCCAAAATGTTTGGAGAAAACCCGTGCACACCAGTGGGTCATTAATTTAAGGGTTGTGATAATTAGGTCGGGTTACTTTGGCTCTACAGTGTAACTTTAACCTCAACTTTGGTAACTCCAAAAAAATATTAAATTTCTGGTTTATTCGTGCATAAAATAAATTGATTACTATGATGGGATTTTAATATTTTATTGGAGCCAAAGTTTTCTCCTATAGCCAAGATAACCTGATAAAATAAAAACGTATATAAGCCTTTTACCACGTAGGAGATAGGCAGAAGTGAAACATTTCATTCATTTATGACTGGCCTGTTGGTCAAGTGGTTAGTGACCCTGACTGCTAAACCGGAGGTCGTAGGTTCGATGCCCACCCAGGACAAATCTTTGTGTGATGAGCATAAAGGTTTGTTCTGTGTCTGAGTGTAATTCGTCTATAATATGTATGTATTTACAAAAAAAAATGTATTTAAGTAGTATATCAGTTGTTTAGTACCCATAACACAAGCAAATATAATTGCTTAATTTGAGACTAGATGGCGCTGCCGCTGTGTAAATGTGGTACAATATTATTATTATTATTTCAAGTCCATTAGCAAGTGGAAGGAAATAGTTTCTGCCTACCCCTCTGTTGGGAAAGAGGCGTGATCTATATGTTTGTATGCAACATTTCGCCAGCTTTTTGGTTCATGTAATATTCTGATTCACAGACTCCAGGTTGATACTGAGTATTCTAAAACAAAAAAAAAACATATTTTTATCCGACGAGATCGAACTCGGTGATTCTTGCGCAACAGACGTAAACACTAACGCTGCGCACTGAGATAGTCAAAGAAAAATAGCAGTTGTAATTTAGTTTTTTTTAAAGAGAAATCAAACTATTTTATTTTACAACTCAATCAAGACGCTTGTTAAAATCTTATCTATTAAACGTAATCACAATTTAATCTTCAATCAGCTGTTTAAATGGATCGCATGACTAATAATAATGAGTCATAAATTTAACCAGTGCATGACAATTGATTAGGACTTAATCTCATTCAAACAGTATGTCAATGTCATCCTACACGATAGCATTCACAAAGGATTATTATGATAGTCTATATTTGTATGTATTTTTCAATAGTGCTGACTTTCGTTTTCATAAATATGTAATATATTAATTAGTTGTCTTATAAACTTTGTCTAGGATAGGTAATTAAATAAAAAATATATCAATTTCTTTACTATCTATAAATATGTATGTATTAACATTTAAATAAAAAACAAAATTAAAAATTTTGAAAAAACCCACGACGATAACATCTATACAAAATAAGAAACGTAACATATAAAAAGGTTTAAATAACTTTATTTTAAATCCCCGACGAAAAGATAATAAGTAGCGTAAAAACAATCCCAAGAAAATCCGTCGGGGGCTGCCATACCCTGACTTGAAATGAACGAAAGTATTGCAGTTTTATGTATTTGATACCTACCTAATTATTAACAATATTTAGTTTACAATATATATTTAATACTAGAAACAGTAATGATATTGGCAGCCCCCGACGAATTTTCTTGGGATTGTTTTTACGCTACTTATTATCTTTTCGTCGGGGATTTAAAATAAAGTTATTTAAACCTTTTTATATGTTACGTTTCTTATTTTGTATAGATGTTATCGTCGTGGGTTTTTTCAAAATTTTTAATTTTGTTTTTTATTTTAAATATTTTCAAAGAGCGCCCTATCTTACTAACTGTAAGTAACTCGTATAAAATTTTAAGAACCTTGACAGATAAATAGAAGTTTTATACTAAGTTATAGAACAAACACATTTTTTTTAATTTACTGTTGCAGTAAGTCTTATAACTTGAAATTATCATTTTAATTTTCTTATTTTAAACTTTTTAAGGAGCGCCTTATAAGTAAGCATATCATCCGTAAGCTCTAGAATGAATGGAATTTGCATGGAGCTTCGACTATATTATATATATTTTATTTTTTGTTGACTTGTATGCTCATCCGTCGCACAAAGGTCGCCGGAGCCCCGCTTCGCGGGGCTCCTACTTCTGGGTGGTTTGAAAAAAAAAAATAACCCTAACCTAACCAGTCCGATTCGGATTGCTCTGAATCGGGGGGTGTTAAGTTTAGCTATCACACATTAATTGCCGTAGCCGGACTGCCGGCGTTAGCGCAGATTTCCACTTATAATAGCTTGTATCTCGAAAACGGTGAGTGCTATCGCAAAAATGATGAAAATTTGGTTACACCCCGGGGACGGGATACCTGTAAGTTAGAATAAATAAGGTAGGTAGGTGTTTATATAACGTCAGTCTGGAATAAACTCTCACTCTTACTAATTTTTTTTAGGCTTATCATTGTATACCTCAGTACTAATATTCAGTGATATAACAACACAAGATCGGTTTTCGGATTTTTTCCTTTACTTGTGCAACTTGTTATTGCTTCTGGCCAAATTTTATGATTCTAGGTCAACGGTAAGTTCCCTATATATTATGATCGTCAAGATAAATCGTCAAAAATGGAGCATAAACAGCTGTATCTTTTGATTGCGTTAACTTAGAATTTTGATTTTTATTTTACGCCGAGGGTTTGCAGACCCAAGTAAATGATATTAATTTCAGCTTTATACCTCTATCCGTTCTTGAGAAAAATATTCTAGACAGACGGACAGACAGACATACAACGGAGTGATCCTATAAGGGTTCCGTTTTTTTCTTTTGAGGTACAGAACCCTAAAATTGCATAAACGGTCACCCATCTATGAACTGACCTTATCCGAAGTTGCTTAACCTCATGAGTGTAATCAATATCTCAGTACTATAATGCTACGTGCCCCTATACAGTAACAGGTCTAATTATTTTACAGATAACTGTAAATATAAGTTTGCTTAGTCTATTGCAGCGCCCCCTGGCGAAAAAATACAATATCGTGTATCCAAAAGTCATCCTGGATAAATCACAAATACATTACAGAAAACCGTATCGAAATCGGTTTAATCGTTTTAAAGATAGGAGGGCACAAAGGTTTCAACGAAATCAACATAGGTTTGCCTAGTCTATTGCAGCGCCCCCTGGCGAAAAAATACAAAATCTTGAATCCAAAAACAATCCTCGATAAATCACAAATACATTACAGAAAACCGTATCGAAATCAGTCTAATCGTTTTAAAGATAGGAGGGCACAAAGGATTCAACGAAATCAGTGTATTGTAGCGCCCCCTGGCGAGCTATTAACATAACACTTATCTAATAACCTGTCCCCAAGAGCCGCACACACTTTACAGAAAACCGCATCTAAATCGGTCAAACCGTTTCCGTGCTATAAGGCATTATGTTGGAACACACAAACACACAAACACACAAACACACAAACACACAAACACACAGCCTCTCACCCCAAACGCATATACCGTCTCCGTTCCGTCGTGGGTAAAAATGTATTTAAGTTGTATTTAACTTGTATAGTATCCATAACACAAGCAAATATAATTGCTTGACTAGATGGCGCTGTGTGAATGTGGTAAAATATTTATTATCTGGCGATAAAAACCAAAAAAAAAAATATATATTAAAAAAAAAACAGAATCTCGTTGCTCAGAAAATCTGGAAGTTCCTGGTTTCTACATTATGTATAATGCCTACCACCTATGTATATGTATTCAGCAAACAAAGCTGAAAACTTTGTTTGTTTGAACGTGCTAATCTCAAGAACTACTCTTCCGATTTGAATAAATCTTCAAAGTTAGATAACCCATTTATAGAGGAAGGCTATAGGCTATATAACATCACGCTACGGCTAATAGGAGGGTAATGGCCAAACAAAAATCTACGGGAGCGAACCCCCGCGCAACAGCTAATAATATGCTATATTTGTAATTTATATTATTATGTTGTATTTCAAACGGTCTGATACGCTCTGGTTACTTCAGTTTGTAATGTTAATGTCTTAAATGATATATGGTAGATACGCTGATAACATCTGTGTGAATTATTGATACTGTTGCATGTACGTGTGTAAATGGATCATTCTCACTAGTTCCATCGTTAATTTGTTCCATGGAACTAGTGAGAATGGATTTTTCTCACTAGTTCCATGGAACAAATTAACGATGGAACTAGTGAGAATGATCCGTGTAAATGGTAATATGCAGAACATCTTAAGGTTTAGTTTGCAGTTGACAGCGAAAATGGATTTTAATAATTCAGCGAAAGCTTCATATTGGCATGCATATACTTAGAATGTATGATTGTTTTTATGGAAAGTAAGTCATAAGAAACTTTACTATTTTTGTCTTGCGAATAAAATTACATATCTGTACTAATATTATCCCTACAGCTAAAGAGATTGTTTTAGCGTGCTAATCTCAGAAACTACTGGTTCGAATAATAATAAAAATACTAATTCTTTTGATGCTGGATAGTTCATTTATTGAGTAAGGCTATAGGCTATATCTATTCTACCGACATGTCATATTAGTACAGTCAACTACAACGAGATGTATCCAATTTAATCTTACAAAATGATGTATCCCTGAGAGTGCCACATTGAACTAGTCAAACCTTTAAGAGGCCGAGGAGAGTAACCTTCTGTGTTCTACCAACTAAACTTACTACAGCATACAGACAACTTTAAAATAATCAAAAAAATGTAGACCTTATTTCATCTGTTTCTTCTTAATCTCAATCAACTGACACCATTAGCTGAGTTAACTAAACACCGTGTTCAAATAGTGCCTCCTTTGAAGTAATAGATTAAAGAACGAAAGCACTCAGCAAACACCTTTTAAAAAGAAAGTAGCTCTTTGTTTCATCTCAAAGTTTATACAGTACGGATACATCGATTATTGTGCTTACTGACGTACTAACTTTAAAGTTTATTTAGTGAAAACGTGTAATACTTAAGTCTATACGCCTAAAGACGATTATTCAATGAAAAAAATGTGATAATGACAGATTACTGCTAATTGACGTCTGAGTGCGGCCGTTACTGTGCTATGAACAGATTGTACTTCATTCGTACTAAGAATTTATGCGTTATACTTAGATTTTTTTATCACTATAGTAGCAAAATGCTTGATTGTCATTTACTGTATACAGAGAACATGCTCATTTTGATGTCATTATATGAACATTTTAGACACGTATTTGAATTATAAATTTGACAGCGTAATTGCTTAATTCGAATGTTGAGATTCTTAATACCTTGTGGTCTCGAATGCCAAAAACGTTTTCCGTGTGTCTGTTTAGTATTGAAACAGTTGTAGTATAGCGATATAGCGTGCAATGCAGACTGGACTTTATTTGTTAAATAGAGCAGTAACCAGAGCTAGTGGTCAAAAACTACCACACCATAAGAGAGACTGAGCTCAAGTACTGCATCTTCATTTCTTATATTCCTGCCGGTTCATAGTCGTCATCATAAAAGCCCAAATACGTCCACGGCTCGACATAGGTCTCACCCAATTTCCGCCACAGCGAGCGACCTTCCTGTTGGGTACTGGCATTTTATATGTCTCATCTTTTCTGTCAGTATACAATTTTATCAATCAAGCCAATTAACTTCTGTTAGTATCTGTAAGAAAAGCCACTTTAAACGAAAGTAAATAATTGTTACATTCCACGAGTTCTTAAACTCAATTACTACTGTGAAATCAAACTATCTGTTAATTGGTGACGTTCATATTGTATGGACAATCAGCGCTACACTGTCGACTCATTAAATAGCTTCTACCCGCAAGTTGGGCCACTATTTACAAAGACAGAAAGTAGAAAATTTCGACTTCCACTTATGAACCAGCTTAAGTCCTTATTTTAAAATTAGAAATAAATCTAACTCTTGATATTTCAAAACTGTCAATTAACGAAGAATTGTATAAATCAAAATGGATCGCCGAAAGTATGTGATGGATTCACTTGAGAACAGCTCGACCGATTTGGCTAATTCTTTTTTTGTTGTATTTGCTATTGTCGAGGCAAGGAGTGTAAAATAGATAATTTTGGGTTTTAAAATCTCCAGATAAACATTTGAAAATGGAATATTATCACGAATAATAAAATATGAAAATATGGCGGTACGAAGTTCGCCGGGTCAGCTAGTAACTAATATAAATCTAATAAATAATATAAATTTTAATCTTCCTCGGTTCCCCATTTTCCAAATCAAAACAATATTGTTTTAGTATTATACATGAAAACCCCAGTTGACAGACAGGACTTTGACGTTGATAGACAGGCCAATGAAACATTCATAAATAGTCATAATTTTGCTGCTAGGACACTATGCAGAATGTAAAACAGACCGTATTAAAGTTGCTAGGCGTCAACAAATATAAACATTTAACTGTATTTAACCTGAAACTAGTAATTTACCGAACTAACAAGTCAACAGACAAACTAAGTAAGGCCCTCGGTGTCGCTGTTAAACAAGCAATCAGTGCAACCCGGTTTTATTAATTAATTGGGTCGTTCCTAAAGTTTCTATGCAACCGGTGTACTATTTAAGTCAGCCGTGTTATAATATTGGAAAGAGGAAAGGTTAATATGCCGTAATCTCAATAGCAAACACAAGAACGAGTACGGGTAACAGTTTAGATCTAAAGATATTTTGAGATTTTTATGCTTGGTTGCCAAAAGCCGGGCACGTTTGAGGAAATTCGGCATTTTTCTTTTAAATTTTTGTTCAAGTCTGAAAAAGGTTATTCATCATCATTGCGATATCAGCCGCAGGACGTTCACTGTTGGACATAGACCTCTCCTAGAGCTTTCCAATGTTCTTATGAGAAGAAAAAAATATGTTACAATAGAAAATGTAAAAACACTAAATCGTAGGTATAGAGTTTCTGTGATCAGGGAAATCGAATTCAACACGGGCGGAGCCGCATCATAACTTTGTGTATATCACAGATGGTTTATTTGTGTATAACACAGCAAAAACTACTGGTACTAAATAAAATATTCATAAAATTGCAAACGACCTTTAGCCAAACCCCGTGCGCCTACTTTCTTCTTTCAAAATCAGTTTATGTGTTTTGAAAGTATTTTTATAGCTTCATTAAAACTTTTCTTTTGCGTAAACGCGCTTCCGAAATGGCGGTAGGTTTATTTTTATTTCAATCGATTACAGTTTCTGCACGTACGAGTGTAAGACCCTGGGCTGCATCGAAAACGAGACAATATGATAAACCAATAGACGTAATGTGAGTCACCTGAGCAGTGCTGTCAAAAGTTTGAAAATGACAGCGGCCAAACTAACATTCGGAATCGACCAATTAGACACTCTAATCGATTGTGAATAGGCACTAATATAATATTGAGATGTTTAAAACCTTTTTGCTCTTTGTTTCCACTTTTGTGAAATCCGGGACTAAGCTATGATTAAATAATCGTTAGGGATCTAGTGCCTTCAATCGTCTGAACAGTATAATCGGATTAGATTGATTTAAGTTAGCAGTTTGGTTTTGATCATTCATGCTCAATGACGTCCACAGCTGGACATAGACGTCACCTAAATATGTGGTAGTTAGCCTACAGTTAACACGCTGGCCAGACGGGTTGGTACAGGGTTTTGCTTCGAGTTTTCCTTCTCTAGCGTTTAGTTGTTATGAGACGATTTTCCCTTAAACACCATTCACACGGCCCTTATATTCATCTTATTTTAGTTGATTAACATGTATACAGATTTTCCAATTTAGTGTGCGGCAACACTGGCCCCCATATCGCCTTTGATTTTAGGGCCTTGTGTAGTGGTTTTAGTCACCTCTTACGACGGTGTTTCCTGAGCGCTATGACATGTCCCTCTTCAAACGAGGTTTAAAGAGAGCTATTCTCCAAAGGTAGGCAGCGGCTTGGCTGTGCCCCTAACATTGCCAACGTCCATGAGCGGTGGTAACCACTTACCATCAGGTGGGCCGCTCGCTCGTCTGCCAATTCAGGCAATAAAAAAAAAAATCCCGGGCAGGAGAGGGAGTGGTGACACACGTATTCTTTATCTCCGTCACAACATGGAGATAATATCACGGAGATCTAAGAACCTATTGCATCCTTATAGTCGATTGCAAGATTCAAATGACAGTCGGGTAATAACGAATGGTTTTACTTACGAACAGCCCTCCTAGACAAGTGGCGATGTGTCGATTCGATCTGTCTATTCTATCGACATGTCAAATTAGTACATTGATCACGTGACATGTCGATAGCTTATGTCAGAAATGTGTAGTAAGAGACATGTCGTTTAAAATAGACAGATTGAAGCGATTGCCACTTGTCTGGAGGGCTGATTGTTATCGCATACTTCGACAACTAAACAAACGAAGTAGACATAATATTTTATCATAGTTTCCAATACTATAAATTAACATCAAGTAAGAGTTCTTCATATAGGACAATGCCCTCGGACGTTACATAGAAAATGTATGAATCAGGTCAATTGTACGCGTGTTGTATAAAAAGATAGATTAGCAACTGTATTACCAGTATTACGTCCTCAATAGCGTACAATTTTATAGCGTTTTAATTATAGCATGGAACATTTGGCACTTAATAAAGTGATGTCTTTCCTAATACATATTGTGTTGTGTTAGAGCATCAAACAAAGTAAAAGATCATAGTAACCCTCAGATATTGTATTGTGTCTACAAAGACTCACAGAACTGTACCCGTAGTTTTGCAAATCTGGCAAATTGTGATGCTGTACGTCGCGACGCAGGTGCTTTTCATAATTTAATCAGCCTATTATTGTAGTCCACTGCTGGACGTAGGCCTCTCCTAACACGCGCCATAGCACTCTGTCCTACGCCTTCCGCATCCAGTCAGACCCAGCGACCTTTTTTAGGTCGTCGGACCATCTAGCTGGAGGGCGTCCTAGTCCTACTCTACGCTTGCCGAGTCGCGGTCTCCACTCTAGGACACAATTGTTATAATTTGTACCTACTGAATATTATAAAGCAGAAGAGTTTGGTTGAACTCGTGGAAAATTATTTTATTAGTGGATGGGTAGCCAATTTCTCGAGGAAGGCCAATAGGAGCTAAGTAAAGATCCAAGGGGGCAAAGCTCCGGACAACAGCTAGTAGGATATAATTTTACTCCCATTGTGATGTAAGGAAAGAAAATATCGAATTACGAACTAAATCTATTGTTAAGAGCATTCGTCTAAAAAACATTTCCAGTACTAAAACTGTTCGATAAAGGCAGCTTATTATAATAGCCTTGTTTGAAGATTAGGCACAGGTTGCTTCACTGTGACCAATTGTTCATGTACCATGTCCAAAACTATATTCCTAACGAGGTTGTAGCACGTGTACGAAATAGGAATATTGCTAAAATCCACTATTAAACGTTTCTATAAAATATACTTTGATTTCATGTATACAATTCGCACATATTACGGTGACATAAGAACGTTAAGCATCACTATTTTTTAGCAGCTTTTTCTAGCTCACTATTGGAGTCATTAGTCATCTTATAAGCGCCACAGCTTCATCTCTTCAATTTACGGCCATAACACACTCGCATGCAGCAACAATCTCTAAAACAGCGGATTTTATACTGCAATGGAACGCAGAGAGTCGCCGAAACGCGAAGCAGCATCAATTCAGTTGCAAAATCGCGGATCGCCGATGCTAAAATATATATATATATATATATATATATATATATATAATAGTAGCTTTGGCCCTTATAGCCTCTGCTTTTCCATAAATCCATCTTTAAAAGGAGTAACACACAGTAAAAAAAACACTGATTTACCGTCAAATTCGCGTCATAAACGAGACAAAACTTCCACACAAAATCTTTGTAACCACATGTATCCAATCAAAAGTATATCACGTCTTATAAAACTAACTGATTTTTCTACATCAAATACATTTCGATGAAACTATAAAGATCCGCTCCATAATTCCACATAGCAGCTCTGTTTACTTTACGAACCGGGAAACGAGAGGGCAGTTCCAACTCCACTATTGTACCTGCAGATGGAACTTTTTAATTGGTTTCTCCGATCTGGCAGGTCGGCCGTCCACAATTTTGATATACTTTCGATCTTGTTAATTTTTTTTACTGTTTACACTGTTCACTGGTAGAATAGGAAATTGAAACATACGAAAATCTAATTGATTTATTTCTGTGGTATATTCTTTTAATGTTTATTCTTGCATTTTTAAGAAGACGTCACAGATAATAAGCAGGTACCCATTGAAAGGCATCACCTGTGATCCGGAATTGAGCAAACTGCACATGTGACTACGGTGGGGGTGTAAATATCTAAAGTAAACTAAACGCAAACGCTTCTGCATTTATCAGTGATTGGTTCGATCACTGATAAATGCAACTTATGCAATTATACTCGTCTCGATCTGTGCGAGCTGCGTACAGTCTACACGCATACGTCTAGTCGCACACACACAAACACCGTGCCGAAGTCTGCCGAACTGAAATGACGTTAGACGATGCACGGCTTTCAACGCCGCACCGCTGTGCCGGTCGGAGTGGGGGGTGTTAGGTTTTTTTTCGTTACGGAATTTCTTGATTCGGTCGCCGCGCTCAAAGCCCGCGATAAAAGCTATGCAATAGCTTAATAGAAACAAATATGTGCAATGACCTCTTTGCTGGATAAATTAACACAACATGTTTGTCGTTATAGATTATAAATTAAGTTCAAATCAAGTTAATTATAAGTGTAAGATCAATCAGTAAAATACGTAGGCCATCATTTATATAAATATCCACCCCTTAATATCTTCGTACTAGCTGTGTCTTTTAATTGAAAATAAAATAGCACATAGGCTACTTTTTAACCGACTGCCAAAAAAGAGGTAATGTTTTAACACACCACTCGGGCAGAGCTGCGTGCGGAAGCTAGTATAAATGTAGTGATGGATATAAGCATATATGATGATGATATCATCAACCCAATGACGTCCTCTGCTGGACATAACCCTCACCTAATTTCCTGCTATATACTGCAACGAACGTATCTTTACGAATCAATTTTCGATTGTTTCTCCAGCTGGTACAACTAGATCGGATTCGGTTCGGTTTCGGTCAGTTTTTGCGATGTAGTTTGAAGAATTCAATTTTGCGGAACCGCAATGGCATTCGAGTGGTGAGCCTTTGCAGATCGATCCGTTTCTGGGTTAATTGGATATGGTTTTTGTTCCCGGCGGTATAAATTTGTTCACGTGGTCCGGTTAGATATTTATTGGATTGTTCTGAAAGGTATGTAGATTTTATGTATTTGCTAGAAATCGCGCAGGGCTTCGCTCCCGTCGTCGTTCTTTATTTGGCCATTAGGTACTCAGCTCCAATTGTGTGGTGTGATGTTTTTTAATATATAACCAGTGTTGGGCACGTTTTAATTGCAATTAACAATTAATTGGATAATTATTATATCCACAATTAAAATTAATTAATTGTTAGTTATTTGGTGGCAATTAACAAACCAACATCTATAATCTATTTCGATAAGTATGCTATCCGACACAAAAAGATATTTCCAATTCGGTGCCGTAGTTCCTGAGATAAGTCCGTTCAACCAAACAAATACAAACTCTTCAATTGTATAATATTAGTATAGATAACTTTTTAATTGGCGTTTTGAAACTATCGATATAAAAGAGGTTGTATATTGAGGTCGGTCGATGTATTATCAAGTTCTGACAGTCTACCCTACGAAGCCAAGTGCCTAAAAAAGGGCTGCATTTCGAACTTCTCTTTTCTTGCTCTGATGTAAAATATAATAAAAAATAAAAAGGACAAGCTTTCAATAAACAGAACGTGAACTAAAAGGTACGAATTTAAGAGCCGTTTATAAACATAGATCTTTTCAAAATATAAAATCTATATAAATATTAAAAGCTAGGAGGCACTGATATTAAATGCCATCTGTTAGGTACACGTTTACTATCCCAGTTCAGTATGCCAAATTCCAGCTCAATCAGATACAGAATATATAAGAGGTCAAAAAAATATTTGCAAGATTTGAAAGTTACATACGTACAGTGCAAGTTAATAGAAAGCTTGTAAAAAGGAAGGGTAATACAATTACTTTTACTTCGATAGGTACAATTTGCGTCAACTTAAACTTAATATTAACGCAATTTTACATAAAGTAGTAGTAAAAGGTGCCACGCATTTTACGCACGAGTAAAATAATATATATACACGTAACTTGGCAGTCAGAATTCGTGAAAATGACTGCCGTTTGATAAAATACTCCTGTTCACTAGGGAAATTTAGCCAGCAAGGTTTGTAAGTGGAATTATGCCGGGTATATTCCGAGTGTATTTCGAGTTTAGGCTTGTTTTAATCTTATGCTCGGTTTAACTCGTGCGTTTGCGTTGCGATCGGTTGGTCTTTATCCCTAGGGTCCTGGGTTCATGTTTTTCTGGGTTAAAGATTAATATAGTGTTGTGTTCAATTATTGTGTCTGGAAATATTTTGAAATTTTAATTGACACATTGACATATTATATTGATGACTTATTCGAATGTCGTGCTTTCAAAGAAGCCCTCAGGGTAGACTACCTCAGATTTTTATACCGACTGTACTTTATACGTACTCGCGAAAGGGGACGAATGGGTGCTGCTGCTATGCCAGGTGTCGAATGGGTACTCAAACTAAGAAAGGGTCAAATTTTAAGGAAGGAATGGGCTCGTAGCCCTGCTGAGAGCTATCCAAATATTTTTAGATAACAATATGTTTTTTTTAAATATTATTTCAATATACAGTATTTAGACATCATAAAATGCATTTACATATCAGTATTATCAGGGATTAATTTGATAGTATATGTATCTAATCTCCATTAATTAATATTGTCAACATATCGATCATTATCATAATTCTTACTGTGTTTATATTAGATAGGTACCTACACCACGAAATAGGAATAGTGAATAGGTTTCTTAAGGGTCGGCAACGCGCTCGTGATGCCCCTGGTGTTGCAGGCGCCCATAGGCTACGGTAACCGCTTACCATTAGGCGGAATAGTAGCTTTCCGAAATGTGAATTATAAAATGCTCGCTGAAAATCGTGGCGTGCAGTTGGAGAGCGCTATGTCCAGCTGTGGACTAGTACAGGCTGATGATGATGATCATTCATCATCATTTCAACCCATAAACGTCCCACTGCTAGGCACAGGTCTCCTCCAAAGAATGTTGAGGGAATTTAGCCTACTATACCACGCTGGCCAGACGGGTTGGTGATTACCTTTTCTCTCAGTGCTCTCGTCTTCTAAGGGTTACTCTCCCTTAGTCGCCTTGTACGAAACCCACGGGTTGATATGGGGTAGTGATATAATGTATTGTTAATCCGTCACTATGCGGACTATTTTCTGATTTCATTAGTATTTATATTAAAAAACATTTTTGTAACTTCCTTAGCACTATGTCATTGTGCTGCGAAGTGCCGAAACACCACATTTTGCGGCCAAAAATCATCTTGCTACGAACTTCAGGTAACAGTTGGAAACTCAGTTGAAATACTGTATAAACTTAAGTTTGAGCGATGTCGTACCTATGTGTGTGATAAATGAATGGCGTGAGCCCGTGAGCCACATTAATTAATCCAATGCCAACTCCATTACGGAGCAATTAGTACAACAATCGTTTATGGAAACCCATAATAACCCTTTATGGAAAATAACGCACTAGATGGATAAGTTTTATAACCTAAATTGCCCTAAAAGTCCTAACAGATATACCTATTTTAAACTGTTTAATATGACATATTGGTAACTGTAATATAACGCCTTCTGCATCTGGACATTTTTGTCGGTCAAACTTAGTATAACCATTCTATCAGACCCTGGTATAGATCCCACCACCTAAGCACTTCGCTAAAGATAAGTTATAACCAAGTCTGCACTAAATTGTTATTCTGTATCAAAATGAAAAATTTAAGAGTATGTTGGTCCATGCTCAATGTAGGGTTCCGCAGCAAAAGAGTGTATTTCATAGCGCTTACGTCTTTGTTGAGAAGCGCAGTTTTTCGGCAATAACTCGAAAACGATACTTACCTACATCTAAATCATGTACAAAATAATTTTGGTTGTTTTTAAGCGTTATCTTAGTGAAATTTTTCCTGATTTTTAGGTTTAACGGCTTAAAAAATTAGTGTAGGGGGGGGGGGGACAGAATTTATGCTACTTTCGGATATCAAAAAACTTTTCTAGAAACCTTAGGGTAGGTGACTTTAAATTATCTGTCAAAGTATAGAAGGTCGCCACTCAATAATGTTTGATGAAAAAAAAAAATATTCGTTTCATGTTATGATTATGACATTTCCATTTTATAAATCCTTATCTCATGACTATTGATATCATTCATCTATAGTTGCATTATCTATATCGTCTAAATATACAACACAATAGACACATACTCACAATCTCCCCTCCATACATACGTTATCATAATCTAATTCTAAAATCTCTGTTTACAGTTTTACGATACTTCCGAAGTTCCCACGCATCATCACGGTTCGACTTCAATGTAGATCGTCACTCGTAGCGACATCTATTATCACAGCGTTAACTTTCATGACGTAAATCAGCTGATATCTGCGCGCGAGTGTAAACTGATCGTAGTTTACATAGATATTTGTAGATGGCGCTAGTAGACTCATGAATTACTTTTAAAGGTTTGTTAGGTTTTTCTTGATGATGGATTTTATTGTCAAATTGCAGTTATTTTATAGCGTTTTTTGCACGTTTCCAGTTAAATTCGTAAGATTTTTTGTGGGCAAGCCTACATGGGGTATGGCCTACTTAATTATTTTCAAGTGCAAAAACTTTATACAGTTGTTACTTTCTTCATCGTGTTTTAATATTTTTTGGGGATATATTTATACTTATTTTATAATAAAACGAGCATAATACGTCTTCTACGAGGGTTCCGTACAATGCTTAATGCTATTTGTCAATTGTTGTGATTGTAGCTCTCCACTAATCATAATAATATTATGGTATACATTCCGATTGCAAACATAAGTTTAGGTCTAGATTTCTTAAAAGTTGACAGGCATTATAGATAACTAGCTACAGCCCGTAGATGCACCCGTGTGGTGTGTCGGTAAAAAGTTGCCATGTTTTCTATATTATGGAAAAACAAATCTGAAATTCTAGAGGTCAGCATTTCGAACATTTCAAATTTGATTTGTTTATTCCCTATGGCGGTCCGTACACTGTCAATTCGGATCAATTTCACTGATCACGATCTCGGATAGACGTATCAGATCGACTGTTCGGGCCGCCAATCCCGTGGGCACCTTGAAAAATCCTTCATACGCCTATGCTACATAATACAATAAGAAATTTCAAGTTCTTAGGATTGGGCTGTGCGTTGATTAAATGATTTCAGTAAGTTTATAACCTTATGGACAAATATACCTATAGATTAAATGATTCTATACGGGCTGTTTTTCTTCTTGCGTTACGAAACCCTAATAATTGGGCGTATTCCAAAACAATATCAAATGTTGCATTGCACCATTTTCTTGTACATATAATATATATGTTTTGTTCTCTCTCCTATCTTCCCAAATGTAATTACTGTGCAATGTTAGTGGCTTATTTAATTAGCAGAAGCTTGTAAACTAAGTTAGTCTTTGTATCTATCGAGTTAGTGTTTAATTTTGATTGCGGGTTACGGTACAGATTTTATTAGTCGGGAAATTATTGGTTATATTTAAACGGTAAATAATTTGTGTAGGAATAGGAATTAATTAGACTTCGATTTTTAATTGAATTAAAAATTTAATTTTTTGTAATCATTGCCTGCGCGCACAGCTTCAATGGGAATAGCGACAAAAAAGAAGAAGATTTCAAACAGTATTTTATGATCTAGAAACAGCATTTTTAGCACTTTATCCAGTCTATCCAACAAATAAATTTTCAACAGATTCTTTAGGAGGTGTAGACGTAAATATCTTAGCACACGAAGCTGTAAATTGATTCATTCAGTTACTAACCCTCTCTACATCACTCTTGAAGAGTCATCCCCAAACAAAATGAAATCTTATTTCATCTTACATCCCACAGGAGCACGCTATCCGGTTGGGATAAAAAATACCCAATTCCCTTTCCCATTGTGCAGTTTCGGCATCTTACGTGAAGGGTATGTGATTTAATATAATGCGTCTGTGAAAATCTCATATTTGTATTCTGATACTTTGTTTTTGTACAAAAGTTGTCAACAAATAAACAAACAAACAGAGCCGACCCCGAAACATTTTTTTACAGCAACACTATCACTACATAATATAAAACAAAGTTACTGTCACTGTCTGTCCGTCCCTATGTATGCTTAAATCTTTAAAACTACGCAACGGATTTTGTTGCGGTTTTTTTAATAGATAGACTGATTCAAGAGGAAAGTTTATAGGTATAAAATACATACCACGCGGGCGAAGCATAGGGACGGACAGACAGCGACAACGATTTTGGTTAGTGACCCTGACTGCTAAACTGGAGGTCGTGGGTTCGATTAACACCCGGGACAAATCTTTGTGTGCAATAAGCATAAAGGTTTGTTCTGTGTCTTGGTGTAATTTATCTATAATATGTCGCCGTTCCCACCGAATAATATCGTAATCGACTATTACTATAGAAGTGCTTTTATTGGGAATTATTGTTCTAGAGGATTGATTACACCTTGTGAATTTTTTTCAGATTATTCGTACGAGTACTTCTCGAGATAGTCATTTTGTAATGACTTTACCTATGCTATTCGCCTAAAAATAAAATCACAGTTTTATATCGTAATAGGTATTACTCAGTTTTCAATGTCTCATTTTTTTTTTTTTTTTTTTTTTATTTATTTAACAATATAAAGGCTTATACATCTGTTTAGGTCTTTATAGCATTCTGAAAACCACAGAGGTTTATTATGACGCTATAATAACAATTCCTCGTTAAAACTACGTGTACAAAGTTACAAACATACATTCAACATAATCGTGCTACAGACAATGGGTATGAATACAATTTACATTATAATTATCTATTAAGGAAAAAAATGTGAACTATGTAAAAAAAAAAAAAAAAAATGTGAACAAGGTATACGCATTTACGAGAGGGCAATCAATATTATTTAGAAAATGTTCTTTTAGTTTGTTTTTTATATTGATCGGTGTGATCGTTTCACGTAATTTAGAAGGTAAGCTGTTAATAAATCGCGGTATCAAAAAGGAGGTAGTTCGTTCGCCATACGTATTGACAGCCCGAGTTGTACAGAGTAAGTTTCGAGCGGCGGATCTTGTATATACAGGGTGTTCGATTTTTTTATGTAGGCTTTCATTAAAATAGTTTTCTTTAAGTAAGGTAAGCTTTGTTTTAGTCTGAACTGGGAGAATTTTACAGTGTTTGAATAGGCCGGAATCGTTATTAGTAAATTTAGTTTTAACTTTAGGGGATACTATAATTTTAATAATATTTAGTTGGAGCTTATATATTTGATTAAGGTATGATTTATAAGTACGCCCATAACTACTCAGTCCGTATTGTATATGAGTTTCAGCAAGTGAGTTGTACAACATTAGTTTAGTTTTGTATGGAATTCGATTTTTTAATATTGTAATATTGGCTAAAAATTGTCTAAGTTTATTGCAAACATGTTCAATATGATTGCTCCAATTAAATTTGCTGTCTATTATTATTCCGAGATAGGTGTGCGTGTCCACAACCTCAATGATGGGGCAGCCACAAACATTACTGGGTGGGGTATGCAAACATTTGTGGCTGTGAGCCACGATATTTGCTTCATGAGATCGTTTTATGTAAGGTGATTTAATCATTACCAGTTTAGTTTTGTTACAGTTCATCACTAGACCGGCATCATGGCACCATTTTGCTAAGGTATCGAAGTCACACTGCATAAGTTCGTAAGCTTTATTAGGGTCACTATGAGCTGATATAATGCACGTGTCGTCAGCAAACTGATAATATGAGCAGTGTTTTAAACAGTTGTTCATGTCATTGACGTAGGATAGAAAAAAGAGCGGTCCTAATATCAACATCTTTTACAGCAAACTGTTATTACGATCTTATTCGGGTACAAAAATTAAGACAAATTTCGGTAATGTAATTTCCATTATTATAACTATTTATAAAACGGGATACAACTAATCTTTTATAAGCCAAAAAAGGATTTGTGTACAATTTACTCTCTGTATGAACAAGCTGAAGATGCTAAAAAGCTATTTTTGTAATAAAATAATAATAAAGTTGGAACGTTAGATAAAAAGAAAGGAAAAAGCTGCGGTTAATTCAACAAATACTACAGTCGCTGTTTTTGATTTAGAAAAGACTTAATCTCAGTTAGGTATTTTACATTAAATGTGCAAATATCTTTTACAATTTTTAACACACCTATTAAGTCAGGATGTTGACAATACATGTCTGGCACCTTTCTATTGCAAAAAACGAAAGCAAACGAAATTGGAAGCTGTTTATTACAAATCATTTTATACTGATGTCTGTGCTGGAAAAAACAAAAATAGATTTATTTTGCCATGTACCTTTAAGTCCTAATATACCATCTTCTAATATCGTTTTTTTTTACGGGCCATAGTCCAAGTGAGGGTGAATATAGTGTTGAACGCGCAATAAAGAATAAGTTATTATTTACATCTTAAGATTTAAACTACTATGATTTAAAATGTCTCATCTCTGGAAAAAACTGGCATAAAGATACACAAGGCCCTTCGTAAACTTAGCTCCCTTGGTAAAGACAAGGTGACTTTGCTTGTGACTTAGGTTTCCTAAGATTTTCGTGGGCAAAGGAAAATAGAGAAATTTTCTCATGGAAAAGTGGTCTAACAATTAAAATGTTATTTTGTGGAAGAATATTTCGACTTGTACACTGACCCGGATCCTGCAATATCAAAACGTGGGCGGCAACCGAAAAATCCTCTGGAATTTACAATGGTCGATAACTTGACACAGATATGCCACCAACTTATCCCCATTTCTAAACCTGTGTATGATGATTTACTTGCATTGTGTGCTAGTGAAGCTATACGTAATCATTACCATGGTTTTTAGAACTATCTTGTATGTTGCAGACATTTTTAACAGTAAATTCAGAAGATTTTGATGGGTCAGACCTATATGATGCCTAAATGGCACTGAAATATTAATATAAATGAATATTAAATTTATAATTATGTTTCTTTTATGTTATTTTTCCATACATTTATTAAAAACCCCTAAAACAATGTAGAACATGGTTTATTTTAAGAATTCGATTATTAATTACCTTTTATTTTGTAATATGGACTATCCGGTATTATATTTTTACAATTGTGAAACTTATTTTATTTGACATGGAATATTATCGTTAATTAATATTACACTTGTCATCTCATTTGTATAATCACCAAATATTATGGTAACAATTCATTACTGAGTTAGTTAACATTGCGACAAAACAGCGAATAAGATCGCATTCAAATATTATGTGTAGCTCACTGTCGATAATTTACCCGAATAAAATCGTATTGTTGCTTTACGGATGAAGATTCTATTTCAAATTATGGTAATATACATTTTAGCTTTTAACTTCAATCTAGTATAATAATATTTCTTTTTAAATGTATCACAATATCTAAGAAAAAATCACCTTTCTTTTGGTATATAAATGATTTTTCTATGTAAACCTAGTAAAAAGTTAGAAGCCAAAATCCGTATTTTATTTTTCCTGTAAAATTTAGATTTTACGATTACGGTATTATTCGGTGGGAACGGCGATGTATGTATTTACAAAAAAAAAAAGTATTTTAGTAGTATATCAGTTGCTTAGTACCCATAACACAAGCAAATATAATTGCTTAATTTGGGACTAGTAGGTGCTGTGTGAATGTGGTAGAATATTATTATTATTATATTTCTCAAGTCATTAGTTCGCTTAATTGCTCTAATGTCATCTTAAATCCAGCTTTGAACCCGTAATATACATTTGCCTTTCATTTCTATGAGACAAGCTTGCAGCTAACAACCTGCTAAATTATTCACAGCTAAGGTTATTCACCCCACTGAATTTGACAAGACCACACCTGTATTCAATGACTTATTATAACTCAAAAGACAGTTCCCAAGATAATTAAAAGAAGTTCAGAAACGGATATCTTAAAATAACCTACAATTAGATCTATTGAAGACAGTTGGATCGCTTTATGAACAAGAAAGTCAAGTTGATTGTGGTTTATCAAGAAAATGACGAATAAGACATTTAAAACGTTTTATTAAGTACACTTGTTTTTGTTGCTTGATATAGTTTGAGAAAAAAAACAATGAGGTTTATTTTATTTTACAAAATGCCCGCACTAGAAAAGAATTCTTTTCTCGGTGCGGACAGAGTTTTCGTCCAAAGTCACAAAAAGTATAGTAGGAGTTTGCCCCCTGTGAGAATGAAACCACCATTCTGCGCAATTTGATTGCAAATTGCAATACGACCGCACGCACGTTCCAAAATTAATCATATTATAATATTCCGTTCGTTTTACGTCCTTTAAAATGAATTTTTCAGCGTTGGACGTCATTAACTTAATCTTAGTAATGAAGAAACTTTCTTCAAGTTGACCTATAAAATCGACCCAAAGTTATAATAAACTATTTTTCCTAAGCATTACTAAAGCTATAAATAGCGCATTATGCAATTTGATACAGTTTAAAGTTGTTATTGTGTTAATATATATTTAAATAAAACAACAACCTCCGTAAGTGGTTTTACCTCTGAAGGGAAAAAAAGCATTCCTAAAGCTGACTACTGCATAACGCGGTCCCATCGTGAACTTTTTGTACCATCGATAGTGAAACTTGTTACAATTGGTCACAACGAATCTTCACGGTTATGTCGACGGCGCGGCGTTAATTGTAAAATTAAGTAATTTCTCAGTTTCAACTGTCGACTCATTCATCTGTGCTACCAAGGCGAACGACACCCGGAATCGATGTTATAGTGCAGTATCAGTTATGAGATGATAGCGAGTTATCTAAACGATATTTAAAAACTATTGCAAAAGTTTTATTAGGGACGGATTAAGATCGAAGAGATAATGTCACTACCCTATCTCAACCCGTGGGTGTCGTAAGAGGCAACTAAGGGAGTAATCTTATGTAGAAAAAAGGAAAATCGAAAAAAACCCTATACCTACCAACAACAAATTTCCTTCACATTCGTTTAGGAGACCCGTGCCCAGCAGTGGGACGTTTATGGGTTGTCATGATGATATGTTAAGTTTATGAATCTAAACTTAGAACCACCTCTGGCCAAAAATAGGCCCATTTGAAAACCAGCGCCGGGCACTTGTGTTCGGCATTATTCTGAAATGGTGCCTATTTGGGACAGACACGAGATTATTGTTTGTTTGTATCTGTTCCATCTATATACTTGTTATTTAGTATGTCTTGTGTTTGTACCAATAAATGTTTTCTATTCTATTTTATTCTCTGCTTATACTTTGTACCACACAACAAAAGCATTTATCACGTGCTCTTCCGGCCAACAATGTAACTAATGCGATGCTAACCGCGTTACGGACAGAATTAATTATAAAATCACACTAGACGGCTCCATTCCTTATTCTGTTCTCATTAATATCACACTTAATTCACTAAGATATATGAATGCGAAGAACCAATGGTAATAAATGCAGTGGAAAATCAAAGGAGAGAGTTTCGTTGCTTATTTTTTTGTTTTGTAACGATACATCGCTAAGATTGCTATGTTTAGAAGCTAATTTATATTATAGCTTTTGATTTAAGAGGGTTCATACATAGGAATGACAAATGCGCAATTTTGTCATATTTCGTGGGTATTGTTTTTTTTTTTAAGTTTTCAGTACTTACACTTTTTAAAATTACGTCAACGTGTATTTAAAAGTAAGTATCCGTAATGCTTACAGTTATTTTACTGTGAAAATAACGCCTTGCAAGTTCCAATGTGTTATTTGCATATAAATAGAACTGTAAACGCAATGATTTCGTACCTTTTACATACTTTTCACTTAATTCTAAAAAGTGTATTGAAAACATTAAAAAAAAATTGCTCTGGTTAAATAATAAAATCGAAAACCACGAAATATGACACTAAATTGCGACGTACGAAGAAGTTAAGAGGGTTCATACAAAGGAATGGCTTCTTTGTATGAACCCTCTTAACGCGTGGTGAATCAGTTTATTTGAACTGGTAATACATATAACTTCTCTTTAAAAAAATAGTCATTCTTCAGCAAACTCATAAAAAAATCCGTGTATAACATAACATGGAGAGGAATACCTCTATATAAAAATATGTCTGTACTGTCGGTTACGGGGTCAACTAAGTTGTAGGATTATAACAAACATACTATTCACTCGAGCATAATAAAAGAAAGAATGTAAAGAAAAAAAGTGTATTGGCAGAACAGCCAATAACACGAACAATTTCTGTTATTCATACGCTCTCTGCATTATCATAGCTCACGTAGTCGTAACTTGATACGCCTCCTATTGTATGCGCACTTTATGAACTAAATATTTCGGTCTCTCATATCGACTGAGCAATTTTATGTTTTTATTTTTTTCCCGTAATAATGGAATGATTTATTGTTTCAGATGCCAGCGATGTAGACTGAACGAGTTCAAAACAAAACAGTTGAAAACTTTGACGAATTTGTGCTACAAATAACGTTTCGAAGTACCCCATCCCTATTTGTGTTGTGGTGTGCGCGTGACCAAAATTTGAGTGATGTACGAAATTTAAAATGCGCGATCGTGATTGGCTTACGTGCCGAGTGTCGTTGTGATCAGTGATGTGCTGTGTCGATAACGGTTATCGATAGTCGTCGAAATGGCGACGATGGATCTCACCGGGGAGGTGGTCCGCTTGCGGGCCGAGCTGGAGAAGGTCTCAGCTGAACGAGACATGCTTCTCTGTGAGGTGTCAAACTTGAGACGAGAGCTGGAAATGAGCGAGTTGAAAAACTTACATGATGACAGGTGAGTGAAAATGACAATCTAATTTAATGAAACATTCTCAAAAGATAAGTTTACATGGGCGATACTGTTCCACATACAGTCTTTATACACAACAACCGTTTCCGCGCAAACAAAGGGTGCCTACGTCTTGTAGGTCCTTTCAAAAGCTCGACAGTTCGTCGGGGATCTCTCATACCACAGACAAAATACAGTCCAAGTTGTGAACTTTAAAACCATTTTGGACAACTACATTTACTAATGTGATATCTCGTGGTATATATGTTGCAGCGAACTGGTTTAATCAGCCATTCAATTAACTGCCTAGCCGTTTAACTTAACGGCGGCGTTCAACTAACAGCCTAAACGAAATTCAGCTGGTTGGTTAAATGCAACATTTGATTTTTATCACAAAAATGGATTAATAAATACCAAATTTTAATTCTAAAACACACTTTCAGAATAAGCTTACGCAGTTTATTTTTAAACACTCTCAGCTCTCTAGATAGAGGAGAGGAGATCCGAGCCCAGAAGTGGGACTTAATGGGTTGCTGATGATGATGAGTTTATTTTTGGTTTCATCTATTTATTCTTCTTATTTTACACCCATGCCTATAAAAAATATATTTATAAATAACACGATAAACTTTAAAATATAATGTCACAATTTTCTACCATCATAATTTAGTTGTTTTTAAATATATGAAATCTGTGATAAAGCAAGCCGTATATCGCTCTAACTTCCAATTTCTACCACACACACGTGCCTACCTATTACTCCCATTGTTCAGCTGAAGGCTTCCGACGACAGTATAGTCAGAAGGTCCTTTGCACTCTTTGCAAAAGACCCTTTTACATGCGCCGACATCTTTGTCACGGTGACGCGACGCATGACGTGACCATTTGTTAGTGAATGGTCTATTTATGGATACAATGATTTGTAGACGCACTTTGACATATTGATAAGTGTTTGCAAATTGATATTTATAAATAGAAAAGGCGTGAAAATTATAAACAGGTACTTGTTTGTATTGTCAATAAACATGTGATAACATTTGTGACTATTATTATTATTGGTATAGCACATTAGCAGCTAAATAGTTAGCTGATGCGTGTGTATTGCTTGGAGATGTTTTCATTATCCAATCTGTTTTTGAATGCGTTTAAAGTGGGAGCCATGACAACACTTTCCGGTAGTCTGTTCCATGCCTTTACAACTCTGTTAGGCAGGAAGTGTTAACTGTGTGAACTATACCTAAACGAGATTAAGCGGGACGATTTTATTCCCCTTTTTTGAGGAGCTTTTTGAAAAGTCAGAATGTAAAAATAGCCTTTTAGTTAATTTTAATTAAAATAATGTCTACGATGTCAGTGTATTTATTTTTTTCCCATATTTGCTTGTGTTATGGGTACTAAACTATTTATATACTACTTAAATACATTTTTTTTTGTAAATACATACATATTAATATTATAGATAAAATACACCCAAACACAGAACAAACAACAAACAATCATGCTCATCACACAAAGATTTATTCCGGGTGGGAATCGAACCCACGACCTCCGACGTAACAGTCAGGGTCACTAACCACTACGCCAACAAGCTACATAAATGAGACTGATCCGCAATTCTGGTTAGCCAACAAGGTTTGTAGCAGAGTCCATTTACACAGCTAAAAGCGACTCCATCTTAGTATTCAATTAGTCAGTTCTCTACCCAGTCTGTATAGCCTAGGACTAGATTTAAAATTCACTTTGTGCTTCGTCTTTGTGAATTTTAGACAGTGTCTTATTAATAACAAGTGTCTATTAATTTCGTTGCACTCATGCATATAGCATCATAGCATCACACCTGTTTCCCCGAAGGGGTAGGCAGAGGTGTTTCACACCCACATTTCGCCAGCTATGTTTGGTCCCATGAAATAGGGGGCGAGCCTATTGTCATCAACCGGGAACATTTGTTTACCAAACGGCGGGAAAATCTTAATAATGGAATTTCATGATAGAAAAACCAAATACCATTTTCACCCCAATAGAACCCGGGACCTCTTGCACAGCAGTCGTATAAACTTCCTGCTGCGCCACCGAGGCAGTATATTGATAAATGATAACGGATTCGTGTAGTGACGGATTAAAAATACATAATGTCGCTATCCCCTTGTCAACCCGTGGGTGTCGTAAAAGGCGACTAAGGGAGTAACTGCAATTTTCTAATCTAAGTATACTTAAAATTATAAAGCTGAAGAGTTTGTTTGTTCGGTTGAACGCTAGGATCTCAGGAACTACTGATCCGATCTGAAAAATTCATTATAATAATAATATAATAATATTCTACCACATTCACACAGCGCCATCTAGTCCCAAAGTAAGCAATTATATTTGCTTGTGTTATGGGTACTAAACAACTGATATACTACTTAAATACATTTTTTTTTTGTAAATACATACATATTATAGATAAATTACATCCAGACACAGAACAAATCTTTATGCTCATCACACAAAGATTTGTCCTGGGTGGGGATCGAACCCACGACCTCCGGCTTAGCAGTCAGGGTCACAAACCACTAGACCAACAGGCCAGTCAATTCATTAAATGTTAGATAGCCCATTTATCGGGGAAGGTCGTAGGATTTATAACATCACGCTACAGCCAATACGAGCTGAGCAGTGGCCAAATAAAGAACGACGGAACGAAGCCGACTTCTAGCGTACGTAACGTAGCGTAACGTAGCAAATATATTTTTTTAATTTTCAAGCCTTGGAAGTTTTTGTAACGTTTTCTTACCTACATATTTATACTAACTTTGTCCCGCCGTAAATTACAAAAACAAAAAAAAAATTCCGTCAAGCCTTTTTCAAGCAATGGAGCGGTAAATCAGAAGCCTTCAGTAATGCAGAACGAAAAACTTTAAACATATGGCACGTGGTTTCTTAGTGTCCTATTCCTGGAATTAGACACTAAGAAACCACGTGCCATTTAAAATATTAGCTTCATACAAAGATGGTATCCCAAGGACATTGCCTAAAAATATATGCAAAATCACATTGAGAGAATTAACCGCGCTATTGTCAAACGCCAACACCATTGTTAACAATATTTAGCTCCATTTTGTAAATGCAAACAGCGTGACGAGATATTCGTATTAAAATGTATACTGTGACATGTGTGTTACGTGGTGTGTGTTACGGCGAAACTTTGAATACTGCCAAATCACGATTTGACATGCTTTCACGCTATTTCGCTTGGCGTATGGGTTTATTTAAAATAATGTCGTTGAAAAAGGATGTTTTGGTGACGCGCAAATAAATAGTTAAATGTTTTACAGCTGTATTAAAATATGTGTACCCAATGTTGCCCAGGGATTCGCTTCCGACGTTCTTTTTTTTGCCACTGCTCAGCTCTTATTAGTTGTAGTGTGATGTTATATAGCCTACAGCCTTCACCGATAAATGGGCTATCTAGCACAAAAATATTTTTTCATATCCCTGCAGTAGTTCCTGAGATTAGCGCGTTCAACCAAACAAACTCTGCAGCTTTATAATGTTAAGTATACTGCCTTACCAATGAAAAACAGTTCAACTGCGTGCTAACAGTTTAGAGAAAAACGTCTCTAAATACATCAATCTTAGAACCATTTTCCAAAGACTTGTGAAATGCAATTACGACGTTCTTGTTTAGCACGGCAGTATAGATTGAACAAAATACTAGTAACATTTGATTCACAGACACGAGACAGTTTTACGGTATTTCACACTATGACACTTCTATAAAATGCGTCTGGCCACTTTTACTCGCATTCCTATTCACGTGCGTCGGCGACATACAAAAATATCTGCTCCATGTGAAAGTAGAAACAATACTTATTAAAAATGAAACGTTCCTCTTTCATCATCATCATCATTTCAGCTTATTGCAGTTTGCAGTCCACTGTTGGACGTTCCTCTTTAGATGACTATAAATTAGCGTTTCTAATATAAATAGCCGATGGGGGAAAAGGG
Organism: Laspeyria flexula; assembly: GCA_905147015.1. Lineage (NCBI taxonomy): Eukaryota > Metazoa > Arthropoda > Insecta > Lepidoptera > Erebidae > Laspeyria > Laspeyria flexula. Next base: position 4,454,703 of record LR989974.1, read on the forward strand.
CTCTCGAGTGGCGGCCACGTATTGGAAGGCGCAGCCTAGAACGCCCCCCTACCAGATGGACCGACGACCTGGTCAAGGTTGCGGGCTGCAGCCGTTGGTTAAATTAGGTGAGGCCTATCCAGCAGCGGAAGTCCTTGGGCTGATAATTATGATGATAATGATGTATATAAATAGAAACTTCACGACTTTCCAAGAAATAAGTTTTTACAGTAACATTATATTCGTAATATATTATAACTGTGGCGTTATACACCATAGTTTCACTTTCACTACGCTATGCAAATGGCTATTCAAGTGTTATTCGTTGCACATGACGGCTAGAAAGTACGACATTAGTCTATATGTTTGTTTTATTATCACTGTTAATCTTAGTGTGCGTCACGTTATAGTAAACATGTTATATGTTTTGGTTTTTCTTCAATAAATGACTGTGTTTTTTGTGATTAGGATTTTTGATTTTATAGTTCATGCAGAAATGATCGGATTTTTAAATCAGAACATTTTTTTAATTTTGTGCATAACATAAATATGTTTTTGTTTACTTTGAATCGGTAAGTTTTTTTTTATCAACCCTTACAGGCCTACTGCTGGACACGGGTATCTACCAAACAATGTGGAGGGAATTTAGCCTACTATACCACGCTGACCATACGGGTTGGCAAACGGTTAGTTTCGAATTTTCCTTTTCTTGCTCTTGTCTGCATTACCTATGCAGACAAGAGCACTGCAAGAAAAAGAAAAAAATAGAAGTAAAAGAAAAAAGTAGTAAAAGTATTAATTTATTTGGTGGACCAGAGTTTCGTTGTTGTCAAGAACAACATATAACGCTCGGTTCATGATATACATTATCATGGACCTATTTTTCTAGTAATCCTGAACGCCCATTCCATTCCAACGCTAGATAAAACAATTAGAATGTAGGTATAATATGAACGGTCTGTAATGCCATCAAAGTGATTTAAGATATCAATCAATCAATGTATTTATTGTGATCATTGGTACATACAGGTTGTTACAATGAAGTAGACGAGTTAGCAATGTGGTCAACTTATGAAGTAGACGAGTTAAGAAAGTGGACGGAGTCGTCCAGAGGGTTTTATTTATATAATGTCCTCAATGTTCGGCCTAGTAGGCGTACAATAAGTTTTCATGCAATACCTATAATAAAAACGTTAAACAGATTAAAATTTTCTAAAAAGTCAAAAACATACGTCTCTTCAACATAAGGATTTAATATATCAATAACATATATAAAAGCAATATTTAAATAGAAGCACATTACGAAATGTTGTCTAATTTTAGAAATATAAACCCACGCTAATTAAAACCGAAACCCACAAAGATCTAGATCACTTAAATATTACAAAACAAATACGCCCATTCGTAGAATGAACGAATAAAATATATGAATATTATTACATTTTTATAGTAATTACATAAATTCTCGTTTGAAATATCTAGAGACAATCCATAAACCTCAGTTGTGGGCGTCTACAAGCAATAAAATTAACTCTACTACCCACTTTTCAGTAAGGCAAATAAGGCCATGTTCACATTTGGCAGTATATAGCAGATGATAGTTTGCTTGCTGACTGTGAGTGTGAGCTAAGTTAAGTTCAAAATGTGTTGATATTCCAAATTCAAAACGCGCATCTGATGCTTCTAATGTTGCAGGCCTCTATAGGCTACGGTAACCGCTTGCCATAAGACGAGCCGTAAGTTTGTTTGCCAACATTGTAGGAATAATATAGGTTCAAATTTCTTAATTTTTACGCCTCAAGAAAAATTTCTGCTTCTAAAATCTTTCAAATTTCCTCATTGGTTTTTTATTTTATTTTATATACTAGCATACATACGTATTTGTATCCTATTTACTGGGATTTATATTATCATCATATCAGGCCAAAGAAGTCCACTGCTGGACATAGGCCTCACTTAATTTATATATTTTTACATAATTATCTATCTATGATCTCAGTTACTAGGTTGATACCTAGTAACTGAGATCAAATGTCAAACAATTTATTATTGGAGTAGGAAAGGAATTATTTGTGTAAGATTAAACTAAGTTTGTTCAGCTGCCGACAAGACTAGTTAACGCGTAAAGTTTCAGATAACTTAGGCTACGATCCGGTGTATGTTAGCACTAAAATGTTAATAGGAAGAACTCTGTTACCACGTCTCGGTATCTCTTTTCTTTTCAATACGTAAGAATGAGATGCGATGTAAGTATTTTCATTAAGTTTGTTTTATGTCTTGTAAATTTTAACAGACCATAGTTCTACTACTGAATTGAATACAAAAGTTTTCTTCAACTTACAGAGTTCGAAGATGTGTGTATGTACTTAGGTTGTAGTGAGTGATTCGACAAAGGAATCACAGCAAGTGGTTTTGGTAATCATAATGACCTGAAGGTAGACTTCTTGATGAATTAAGTAGTAATCTTCCGCCATGGAAGCGTAATAAATAACAGATTTACACTCGCATTTATAATATTAATAAGGATGAGAGATGAAACGTAAATTTCACCGCAAACTGTTCGCGGGTTGTGTTCTTGTCTTACGTCGTTAAATATACACATGTATACTGTGACCAAACGCCCCCGTGTTAACGTCATGAGGTTTAAAACGTGGGTTCAGTTACGTCATCGGTTATGACCTTGCCGTCCCGGTCAACTAGATTCCCTTCTACTGAAGTTTGTGCTTTTCATTTTAACTTATTGTACTCTTCTTTACTTGTACCTGTTATTGATCTAGCATTTATTATAGTCAAATTACAATATTGTAAACCTAACCTAAAGATTTGGAAATAAATTTGTACATTGGTAAATAGTGGTTATTACCCGATTGCCAAAAAGGAGGGTAATGTTTTTCATGTTATTTATACATACAATGTGTCTTCCCTGGGAAAACGCGAATTTTCACATGCCTATTTTTATTATATTTGCCGCTTGCTCGAGTTCAGGCAATAAAAATGCTAAACTCCTGCAACGTTTCTGGGGACTAACTAATTTAATTATATATTGTTAATGTTTATTTTTTTAACCCTTTGAACAATGGGTAATTAATACTATTAGTACTATTACAATGTTTAGTCACGTTTTACTATCATAGCTTCGGTATTGTAAAGATAAAGGATATTTAATATCCAAGTTTATATAACAATGGTTTATTACTGTATATTGTTTAATATGTAATTTCACATAAGCAATACAGTCATTGCAAATGGTTATTACAACAATTTATTATTTAATACATTATATTATATTATTCGATGATGGCTGAATTGATAAGGGACCGGCGGCGGCGCGGCGGCGGCGCGGCGTGCAAATCACGCGTTCCGAATTGGATCCCGGCCGGCAGTACCAATGTGGATTCCTCTTTGTGTACATATAAATATGTACTAGTTAAATGACTTGCTATCTGCTAACGGTGAAGGAAAACATCGTGAGGAAACCTACATACCCTAGAAGAAATTCTATAAGTATCTCTGATCCACCAACCCGCACTCAGTTCTCTAGATAGAGGAGAGCAGACTCGAGCCCAGCAGTGGGACTTAATGGGTTGCTGATGATAATGAATTACACTCCCTACCTTGTCGATTCGTCACACCTTTGCAAGTCCATACATTGGCTTGTCACAACCATTAAAAAGGACGTTTATATACGTGATAGGTAGTTAAATTAAGTGGTATTTAAAATAATGTTGAATATACGTCATGTTAAAAAAATCGATTTGGCAGCTTAAGGCGTGGATCTTACTAAAACCGTTCTGAGACTACAAATATAGATGTGCTTTCGCATTAGATTCGGACCGCACAGAGATGTCAATTAGTAGTAATCTGTCTTTAACACAATTTTTTCATTGAATAATCGTCTTTAGGTGTATCGACTTAAGTATTACACGTTTTTACTAAATAAACTTTGAAGTTAGGTAACGTCTCTGAGTACGGTAGTTATTAACAAAATTTACTAGGTAGGTACAAACTGGTACATAAGTATAATATTTATTTTCTGTAAGATTCACAAAATTTCTCCGGAAGATCTTTTTACCTCTTTATAAAGATTCATTACTTTTGAAAGATCAAGGCCAAAGTATTTTGCAAATAATAATTTCTTCATATTAATAATTCAAAGGAAATGTTAAACAGATCCGAGCTTACATCACTCATTAATGAATGCATTAAAGACTAAAGTCGATTGCAACATTTATGAGGCAACTGACCATCTTCGTCCGTCTTCGGCCTTACACCCACTTGCCAAACTGACCTTTAATGTCAACGACTAAGCCTCTGGTGCCTTTGACCTTTATTTACACTATTTCACAAGTGATTAGTATGATGGACATTTAAGAGGAATTGCAGAATTTATAATTAAATCGTCATTGATATAAAAAGATTTCGTCAATCTTCGAGATTTCATGGTCATCTTCTTGTTATAATTAGATTAGTACAGTTTGAACTTCTTCTGTAGACAGTAGGTTCTTGCTGTTTCGATCTGTTGGCTGTTTATTTTTCTTTAGAAGAGATCACTTATCATTTTTGCTGTGAGCTGTGTAGCGGATTCAAAAAAGTTTCAGCAATTATGATTTTCAATAGGTAAAGAATTGAGAGTAGAATATGATAGTGAAATTTCAGCTCGTTTATAACTTAGGAAATCGCTGCAATATAGAATAATGGAGTATTAGCAAACGAGTGCTAATACGCTATCAGTCCCTATCCCATTTCAACCCGTGAGTGTCGTAAAGGGCGACGAGACGTGTCGTAAGAGACTAACCTTTAGCTACATGAGCACTGCGAGAAAAGGAAAATTCGAAACATAACCCTATATCAATCATCTGTCTAGCCAGCGTGGTATAGTAGGCTAAATTGTGCCCGTGCCCAGCAGTGGGATATTAATTTATGTGGGTTGTAATGATAATAAATAATATTAATAATAATAATATTCTACCACATTCACACAGCGCCATCTAGTCCCAAAGTAAGCAATTATATTTGCTTGTGTTATGGGTACTAAACAACTGATATACTACTTAAATACATATTTTTTTTGTAAATACATACATATTATAGATAAATTACACCCAGACACAGAACAAACCTTTATGCTCATTACACAAAGATTTGTTCTGGGTGGGGATCGAACCCACGACCTCCGGCTTAGCAGACAGGGTCACTAACCACTAGACCAACTGACAGGCCAGTCAAAATGGTGAAAGCCAATTTATATCTTTATTTAAAGTGAATGCTAATCATTAGATTCTTTCATTATTTATCAGAGCAACTCTAAAAACAAATCATTTAACGACACCATCTGCGACGTTATTAAATTTCAATCAAATAGAAATCACAAGGCCAACCGTTCTCGTGAAAGCATTTGAAACATGGCCTCCATAGCCTGAAGCTTATTAAAAACATTATGTCCCTCTGTGTAGGTTTGTCAAAAACATTCCCTAGAGGGCAAAGGAACTTTTGGCTCGGATAAGCCGAATAAGCAAAATACCTACGCAATTACAATACGTTATGTAATTCTCCTTTGTGTTACCGTTTTATAGTTTTGGTGTAATTTGTCACCGGGGTTTAGCACCAACCGAGTTTTAGACAAATTTTGAACCTAATGTAGTTTTAAAAATAGATGTTGTAACTCGAATAGAGAAAGGAATGTCAAGCTGGTTTGGACATGTAGAGAGAATGAAGGAAGTAAGAGTGACAAAACAAATATATAAGGTGAATGTAAAAGGAAACGTTGGAAGGGGAAGACCTAGAAGAACGTACCATGACCAAATAGGTGACGTTCTAAAGAAGGGACAGATCAGGAGTACCCTCAACCGGCGAGAATGCATGAAAATACTGATGAATGTTTAAGAAGCCAAAGATGTATGTCAGAATCGTAGCAAGTGGAAGGAAATGGTCTCTGCCTACCCCTCTGTTGGGAAAGAGGCGTGATCTATATATATGTATATGTAGTTTTTAAGTCAACTACCACAAGAATGAAATTTTTAAACAGCACACAAACATGTAGGTTTATTATATAATATTCGGTATCAGCTGAGTTACCCAAAATGCTTAATGGATAAATGTCAACAACAATTTTGAGAACAAGTTTAGTTAGATACGGGCCTGGGTCACCGATATAGTGGGTGTTTCGTGGGTGGTTATATACATATCAAACATTTTGTCACTTCGACAGGTTGTGAGTTAGTAAACAAGGCGAAATTTGCATATTATTACAACTATACGTTTACCGACTTGGGCTGTATCACGATTAGGTACTTAAGAAATCCATAAGCAGTAATTACCACTAATTTAAGAGTCGGTTACGCGTTCAAGGCATCCTTGGTTGATCGTATAAAAAAAATCACCCTGTGAAAAAAAGCAATTTTCCCTGCCCTGGCTTATCTCAGCTTTTTAATACTAAAAACAGATAAATATAGTCCTAATTCCGTAAGTCAACATTTTCTTTAGTAATATAATTGTCCTGATCACTATAAAAGCATAGTACACATACATATTATATCACTTGACTAATACGTATAAATTCCACAAAGTGACATCCACATTATATATGCTGACGGTGAAGGAAAACATCGTGAAGAAGTCTGAACCAACAACACGCACTTGGCCAACATAAACCCTTTTAGCTCTTAAGATAGAAGAAAAAGACCCTAGCCCAGCAGTGGGACTTTAATGGGTTGCTGATGATGTACATAACTACACGCCTTTTTCATAAAGGGTAGGTAGATCGGTTACACCCTCATCATCATAGGCCTCTGCCCCACTTCGCACGGCCACGAAATTTTGTCTTTTATTACTCAAACCGTCTGCTCATTTGTCACCTCATTAAACACGCCCTTGTAACTAATATGTAGTGTTTGTTACAGTAAACAGTAAACATATTCAATATCATTGTAATAACTGATTTTTAGATATATCAGACCTTTATTCTATAATATAAAAATGAATCGCTAAATGTGTTGGTAAGCGCATAACACAACAACGCCTGGACCAATTTGGCCAATTCTTTTTTTTAAATGTTCGTTGAAGTTCAAGGATGGTTTTTACGTATTTTTTATGTAGGTAGGTAGGTAGGTAGGTATATAAATCATAAATTAAGTAGGTGGTACGAAGTTCGCCGGGATAGCTAGTATTTTTATAAAGAAATGCGGCTGTACAATGAAACCAAAAGATAGCCTCGAGCTATAGTTATTGTCGTTATTAGAAAGATGGAAAACCTTTCTTTTATGTTTTCTTTAATGATGCTACTTGTATTGTTTATAAAGGTCTATCGAACGACTGCCTCAGGGGCGTAATAGGAATGTGTAGTGTGTACCAATACTGCGTCAGAGCTCTTGTGTTCGATGTCCGGGCCGGATAAAAGTAGTATGGATTTTTCTGTCTTGAGAATTTAAGGCAGAAAAATCCATTTTGTTTTCACGCTTCGGTCAAAACTCTTAAAAATTTAAGGTGCCTTGTGAAAAATATAACAGATCCATTATTATATCTTGTTTATTCTATGTTCTATTCAGAAGAATACGGCTAGATATTATTGTCTATTAATTTTGTATTACACTGACGTTGGTGATCATTGTTCATTCATTAATGTACGAGTATCTACAAACAAATGATGTAACTACTATCTAAAAAAAAGAATAACAATTTTCATATACCTACTTTACTGCAAATATTACAAGAAATAAATTTAATATTTATTTCTTACTTAGTACTTACCGTATTGTGATCTAATGTGTTGTAAAATCATTGCAAACGCCATAGTCTGAACTTGAAAATACCTTGATTTCTACCATAGTTATTATCAATGTTTATAGCAATTGTAAAGATTTGATAGTACATATAAGTTCATGGGCAAGGGTGAATATTCAAAGTACGTCAATTTCACATGTTCTTGCGTGTAATAAATTTAAATTTAGGTTTAAACTCTATTTAGTATATATATGTCATGTAAATCTACAATTTCTAATAAGCGCTGTATTTATTATTTTAAATTTCTGTGTATTAATGCATATTTTTTTATATAAAGATTACCAAAACTCATTACAGGGACCTGTTCCATTGCTATAATTTATACGTTTATTATTATTTTAGTAAATCTAGCGCAAATAACGCAAAATTGATGAATGTGTCGGATAACTTAATCTTCAATTGTTATTTAATACTAAAATAACACGTAGTTTTAAATCAAGGAATTAACAAATGTGTTGTTAAAGTTTTGTAACGGTGCAAAACTCATCACCAGAACCATGACGGTAACTCGAATTTACTCGACATATTCGTTTGATCATGCCGCAATTTCGCAAGCGGCCGTCCCCCCCGCCCTTTAGTCGACCGGCAAACGTAACAGTGAACGGACGTGCGCAAGATTTTGTGTCAAAATTGCAATCGATGTGAGTATTGACAGTGTTTTGTCCATTTTGTATTTCATTACAAGTCAGCTTTTATCTTGATACGTAAATAAATTTGGTATTTGGTTGTCGTATAGATTTATTAAGTTTTGTTTCTATTTTATGTTCGAATGTGTCTATGGCATGTACTGTTTGCAGCAAGAAAGATAATAACCTAAAAGTGCATATTTTTCATTACCGTGTCCTTCATTACCGTCGTTTACCGTAACCTTTTTGAGGTCACGGTAATGAATGAAAGAATACGGCAATGATTCGGCTTTTAAGTTCTTTTTAAAATAAATTATTGTTGAGGTGGTGGTTTCGAAAACTACTAATATTATTGCTAAGTAAATGCTTATTAATATTTCAGTTGAAAATGGGGCGCCCTAAGAAAACAAAAGAGGAAATTTTAGCTAGAAGAAGATTAGCTAAGCGTAAACGCTACGCTGCCTTAAAGGAAAATGAGGAGTTGTATATTATTGAGAAAGAAAAAGAAAAAACAAGATACTTGAAGAGAAAATCTGAAAATAAAATTGTACCTATCAAAGATTTAACTCAAAGAGAAAGACGTAAAAGATGGAGAGTTAATAGCAAGAAATATAACAATAAAAAAAAACTGGAGAAGAAAATTGAAAATGTTGTTTTGGACATCGAAAAATCACAAGACGAGCCTCGCGAAAATAATGATAATGATCCTCTTGACGCAGTTTCATCGAATTCTACCTTAAAGGAAACTGGGATCAATGATTCCGAAACCGAAACAATCAAATTAAGAGCAAAAATAAGACATGTACGTTACCAAAGGGATAGAGACATAAAAAAAATGAAGAATGAGCTTTGCAATATAAAAAAAGAAAACAAGAAATTGAAGAGACTCTTAAACATATATACAAAGAAGATAATAGATAGTAAAATAAAAAATATAGGGATTTCTGAAGAAATACTGACAACTAAAATAGGAAAAAATCCTGTTCAAAAACAATTTAACATAAGAAAAGAGAAGGAAGTTGTAAAAAGAATTCAGTGCTTTTTTAATGAAGACGAGAACACGAGAGTGGTACCAGGCATAAAGGAGTATATTACCAGAAAGAAAAACAGAAAACAAAAAAGGTACTTAAATGATACTCTTAAAAATTTATACAAAAAATTTTGTATCGAAAATCCGAATATTTGCGTGTCTTACTCTTTTTTCTGTAAAATAAGGCCATTTTGGGTTTTATTTCCCAAACCAAACAGAAACACATGTGAATGCATTTATCACTGTAATTCAGAATTGCTAATAACGGCTCTTAATAAGGCACAAATCATCAATATAAAAACGAATCATGACCTTTTAAATACCCTTTGCTGTGATAGATATAATGAGGCGTGTTTAGATCGTAAGTGTCCGTATTTTGAACATAAGAAAATTGAATATTTAGAATTTAGCAATGATATACCAATCAGATATTTTGAATGGCGTAAAACTCTTAACACCTATGAGCAGGATGGAAAAGTAAAACATAACATTCTTTGGGCTAAGACTGAAAATTATGCACCACCTTTGGATGTTATTCATAAGTTTGAAAATGTTATTATTAATTTTATGCCTCATTGTGCTACTGTTGTTGTGCAAAATAAAACTTTAAAACATTTAAAGAATAGTATTGACATAAACGAAGCTATAATACATTTAGATTTTAGTGAGAATTACGCCCTGAAACATCACACGGAAATACAGTCTTTTCATTTCGGTGGCAGTAGAAAAGAAGTTTCTATTCACACTGTAGTGATATATATCAAAGACTTCGAAACATCTGAGTTAAAAACACACTCAGTTTGCACCGTATCCGATAATTTAAAACATACAGCTGTTGCAATTTGGGCACATCTGGGTCCAATATTGAGTACAATTTCTGAAATATCACCTTTTATTGATACCCTGCATTTCTATAGCGATAGCCCCAGCAGCCAATATAGGAACCGAAACATGTTTTATATTTTGACTCAATTGGAAAAACAATTTATTGCACTTCGCAAGCTGACCTGGAATTATATGGAGGTAGGTCATGGAAAAGGTGCTCCAGATGGCCTAGGAGCCGTAGTCAAAAGGACCGCCGACAGAATTGTCAATACAGGAACAGACGTTGGGACATATTCCAAATTTGTCGATATTACAAGAGCTAACTTGCCAAATATTAAAATTGTGGAGATCACGAATGCAGAAATAGAGGAGAAGCAACTAATAATGCCTAATTGCGTACCATCTTTTAAAGGAACCATGGCCGTCCACCAAGTCATTTGGAGATGTGGAATTAACAGTCATCGGCTAGAGATGCGTAGCCGAAGCTGTTTCAGGTGTGAAGAGGGAGTTTGTCAACATTATCATCTCGGTATTCACAGCCTCGAAAAAGTAATGACGTCCCAAGACGGCAAAAATCCAACACCTGAAGATGGTATGTTGCCTGTACCACTTTCTTCCATGCCTGAAGGCTATGAGATACCACAACAATCAGGCAGTTATAGTCCAGAACTCATACGATCAGAATACCCGAGTAAACGGCGTAAGAAGTTACATTCAAGCCAACTAATAAAACAGGAAGGACTTGCGAGAGACATAATAATATTGCCTGCTATGTCTCAAGCTTCTACGTCAACAGAATTTAAATTTCCAAAGAAAGTGAAGCCTTTATCTGCTATAAGTAAACTTGGCGATTGGCAGAACTTAACTTTTATTGGTCCTGAAAACAAGTCCTATTGTGATAAATTTGAGAAATTTATATCTGATTTCGATACATGTGAAAACTATGAAGACATTAATATAGAAAATAAAGAAAATGTGGTTGAGAATGAGCATCAAGACAAAGGCAAATATAAAGGAAAAGGAGTAGGAAAAAAGACTGATAAAAAGAAAGCTGCAGGAAAAAATTAAAATATATTGTTTCGTAATAATTGGCTAAAATAGTACTTAAATTAAAAATACTTTATCATGTTCACGTAATTCATATTGCTGATTTTCACACATTTTATTTGTGTTTTGTGTAGTTTCTACTTGTATTAAAAAAGTCTGATTCATACTTGTAGAAAAGGCTATGATTACTATATTATTAAATTGTAGAAGAATTTTATTGCTATTATTTTGTTATTTAGATAGTACGACTTTTTGTTAATTATTTTGAGTAGGTACTTTTATATCGTTAATATTAAAATCGGACTCTTTAGTAAGATATTAAGACTGATTGTTACCAAAACCATTTAACTATGAAAAAACTATTAGTTATTTTGTTATGACTATTTTTGAATAAAACAATAAATGATAATGATTGTAGAATGATATCTTTGTTGTTTTTTCAATATTCATATCATTTTCTATCATTACCATGTTTCTATATTTCATCACCGTATACCTAAAAAATCATTACCGAGGGTAGGGTTCATTACCGTACCCTACCACATATTTTAAATGGCTATATCTTTATCAATGCTTGATGTACACGTGTGCCATTTACGTTTCTAGTAAATAAAATAATTCCAAATATCATAAAACCATCAAATCCTAATAAAAATGAAATTACATTTTTTCTACAAAACTCATGCAAATAATGACGAAACGGAAGAAACACCCGCAAATCAGGTCAATTATAAGTAGGGTTGCCAACTATATTGTTAAAAACAATTCTCAACTTCTGTTGAAAAAAAAATATAGTATACCAAATACTTTTTTAAGTGTTAGACATAGACAGTTTCACAATTTGAATTTATTTAGTCAAAGGGTGCTCAGTGCAGCACGGTACCGCAGCCCCACAAACAAATAAGACACAAATAAATTAAGAAGTTGTGCGAGAAGCACTATAAATATGTATTTAAAACATTAAATAAATAAAATACTGTTTATTTTTCTTCTCAGACCTAACTACTTTATTTGTTATAAAAAATTTTGGCAACCCTAATTACAAGAAATTTGATTTGATTGAAGCAATTGAAATAAACAAGCATAAGATATTTGTTATTGCTGTGTGATTGAGTAAATTGTTTACAACTTCTCTTTAGCTACGTAAGTGTTATATTTTAGGACGTAACTACACCAAATTGGAGACTGAAGAGGCTTCTAGGTCATGTGTTGTAAACATCATCATCATAACTAAAACGTTCCACTGATGGGCGCGGGTCTGCTCCAAAGATTTTGATAGGAATTTAGCCTACTATACCACGCTGGCCAGACGTTTTGCTTCGAATTTTCCTTTTCTCGCAGTGGTCTTGTCTGCCTTTAGTCGCCTTTTACGACACCCACGGATTAAATGGGATAATGACATAAAGTATTTTTATTAATCCGTCACTATACGGAAATTCGTCACTACACGTCTTAATATAGACTAAGTAAAGGTTGCGGCAGTGGCGGAAATTAGGCGAGGCCTATATTCAGCAGTGGGCGACATTGGGCTGATAATAATATGAGGATGTTGATAGACTCAACAATGGGTATAAGCCGATTTCTTTGTAGACTGCACAAAATGGTAATTTTGGTCCGAGCTACCGAACTCCTTATATGATGAAAGACAAATCGGATATAAGTAAATGAATATAATAATAATAAGCGTACCTAATTATTTGATCTTGATTTGATGTCTATCTCCATACTTTTATAAAGCAATGGAGCATTGAAATAGCTCAAATATACGTTGCTACATTTTATACGGAATGTTTAGTATTTTTGTATTAAGTGAATGAAACCTGATAGTTAGGTTTTCTTGGAATGCCAGGCTGCCTGGTCGCCTGGGAAGTAACGTAAAGAATTTGATTTATTCAGTGCACCAAGTTCTAGCTGTTGATGTAATGTAGGTGTAGGTACTCCTTTCTCTTTATTAATAAAAATAATAATAATAATAAATATTCTACCACATTCACACAGCGCCATCTAGTGGGACTAGCAATTATATTTGCTTGTGTTATGAGAACTAAACAACTGACATACTAATTAAATACATTTTTTTTTCTAAATATATATATATATTATAAATAATTTACACCCAGACACAACAAACCTTCATGCTCATCAGACAAAGATTTGTCCTGGGTGGGGATCGAACCCACGACCTCCGGCTTAGCAGTCAAGGTCACTAACAACTAGACCAACAAGCCAGTCAATATATATAATACAGATTAATATTAAATATGGATTTGGTTTTTGCTTAAAGTGGCAAAGGACGAATCCAGAGGGATTAAGTAAGTACTTAATTGATTACTTTTTGGAATCCATAAATGAATCGCCTAAAAATTATTATGGCTTTCACTTCCATTCGAAATTCGATTATGAATTTCGTTACACTTATAAACGTTCTTATTTTTACGATCCCTGTATCGGCTGCATAGTTGCTACACAATAACAAATTTCTTGGTAGTGTACTCGTATATCTGATTAAGGCGTAATGGTAACACACAACATCAATTGTAAAGCCTGACCCTCCTTAATATGTGTTATATAAACGCAGGTCGCGTTTTGTTGCAAAAATGTGCTTATACTACATTTCGAGAATGCAATGCAATGCTTGGGAAACCGCGGGCTACTACTGAAAAATGTAAAACAGGTAAAAAGGGAATGGTGAAAACAGGTGGCAATAAATTCGACAGTACTGTCGAGTTTATTGCTACCTGTTTTCACCATTTCGACTTTGAAGACGAGACGTCTTTAGATGCGTATGTAATTAACAGATTAGATAATTACTTTCAATGTTCTATATATTTTTAACACCAACGTTATCAGTCGATTGGTTTCCGCCCACAGCTGACGTCTGCCATCCACCCACCTAATAGCACTGTTTTATTTATTGATTTAGTCCACATACGACGGACAATAAGCAATTTATTTTGCGACATCCTTAAAGCCAATTGGATAGTGCAGTCCCCAGTTTTGGTGTCATAGTGTCTTCGCATTTGTTGGATCTAACAGGTCGTTATATGAACAGCCTTTGGTGAGATTTATTGTGGTTATTTCCCGTAAGGACTCCTCATTTGGCAAAAACCAGCAATTTGCTTCGGAAAAATTTCGAAGCAAATTGCTGATTTTGGTCAAATTGAGGAGAGGTCTGCAGTGACTTTCCTAAATGTTGTGATTCATTTATTAATCAGTGAAGTGATAACATTAATTTATAAATTAGTTATTGTGATTTAATTCTTTTCATTGATAAGTTGTTAAAATGAGTGTACGAATGAAGTCGTTGAATAGATCTAAATTTATGAAGAAACCTCTGCCATCCTTTTGTGTTAGTGAAGAATGTGAATGCTGGTATAAACGGTAAGTTAATAGTTTATTTGTTTAGAACTGGTATTTTAATGACAATAATAATAGTTTAGAAGACTTGACTTGTCCGTGTAGTGACGATTAACTGCCGTACTCAGAGACGTTACTTAACTTAAAGTTTATTTAGTAAAAACGTGTAGGTAATACTAAAGTCTATACGCCTAAAGACGATTATTCAATGAAAAAATTGTGTTAATGACAGATTATTGCTATAATTAACGTCTCTGAGTGCAGCAGTATAAATACATAATGTCACTACCCTATCTCAACCCGTAGGTGTCGTAAAAGGCGACTAAGGGAGTAACCATAGGCAGACAAGAGCGCTGCGAGAAAAGAAAAATTCGAAACAAACTTATACCAACCCGTCTAGCCAGCGTGGTATAGTAGGCTAAATTCCCTACACATTCTGTGGAGACCTGTGCCCAGCAGTTGGACGCTTATGAGTTGAAATGATGATGAAGACATGACTAGAATATCAATAATCATTTTCAATATAAAAAGCGGCGTTCGATCCCCAAGATTTTCATGAATACCCACTGTTATGTACGTCCTACACAAAGTCAAAGTCAAATCTTTTTATTTCATTTGGATCACATACATGATACTTATGAACGTCATACAAAGCCAGAAAAAGTGTCAGTAAATTTGCCTACGGCCAGTTCACTGACAAGGTTGAGCTCTGAGAAGAACTTGGCAAGAAACTCAGGCCACTCTTTTCAATCGCCATAGTTGTTACAATTTTAATTGGTTACAGTTTGAAATATCACAGATAGTACAGAACCAAAACACCATACTAAATCAAATTCAATAAAATTTGGATATGAGAAAATAATAATAGTAATAATGAGCAATCAAACTTTAATTTGTTTTCGTCAAGAAGTATGGTATGTGGGATCATCACTTGGTACCAACTATGTATTAGAAAACGGTAAAAACATTTTGTGAACACATTGTTTAGCAATATTAGCTTAAAAAAAAGGAATTGAATAATTTAGTAGCGCTAAAGCATAGCATACGACGACTGACCAGTCACCCCAAGTAGCGCCCGTTCACGGGCATGACGCACAGACCAGCCATCATTCTCTTCAACCATATTTGAGGGAAGAGAATGACCCGGCCAATACGACACCACAAGCAATGACAGTTTAGTGAGCATGACAATCGAAGACACTTGCTTAATAGGAAAGAATAAATAAAATGATCTCAAAATGCTTCCACTTTACAGTAATACGTGAACAAGAGTAAGATAAAAATTATTCCTGCAAAAAAAATATATTAAGAACCGAGTAACTAGTCCCATGCCTTTTTATCATTTATATAATCGTTTACGGTATAGTAGCCTTTCCCTATTAGATGTTTCTTAACCGTAAGTTTGAATTTCTGTAAGGGTAGGTTCATCATCTCAATGGGTAGTTTGTTATACAAACGTACTCCTAGTCCAACAAAAGAGTTGTGGACTTTATGAAGGCGATGGGAAATATTACAGAGTAAGTGTTTATTTCGTGTATTTAGTGAATGAATGTCACTAACTTTTCTGTAAAGGTGAATGTTCTGTTTAATAAACATAATATTCGCAAATATATATTGAGATGCAACCGTTAGAATACCTATTTCTTTAAAACGTTCTCTCAGGGAAACTCGTGAGCCTAAATTATAAATAGAGCGTATAGCTCGTTTTTGAAGTATAAATATCGTTTCAATATCAGCAGCCTTACCCCATAGCAAGATGCCATAGGACATGACGCTGTGAAAATAACTAAAGTATACTAGTCTCGCGGTTTCCACATCAGTAAGTAGTGGCACTTTTCTGACTGCGAAAGCCGCAGAGCTAAGTTTACCTGCGAGACACTTTATTTGGGTTCCCCATTGAAGATTTTTATCTAAAGTTAAACCCAAAAAAACTGTAGACTCTACAAATGAAATTGTTTCATTATTTAAACTAGGATTTGTTATTGTGTTTCTAACATTCGGCATTGTGAACTTTACACATTTAGTTTTCTTTGAATTCAACAATAAATTATTTGCTGTAAACCAGTCCAGAACTTTTGCGAGAGAACCATTTACAACATCTAGATTATTTAGTTTGCGATCAATTTTAAAAATTAGAGATGTATCATCTGCAAATAGCACAATATCGCAAAAATCCTGTACAAAGAAAGGCAAATCATTTATGTACACTAGGAAAAGAAAGGGACCGAGAATTGAGCCCTGGGGAACGCCCATTTTTACAGGTAATCCAGAAGATTTATTTCCATTTATTTCTACGTATTGAGTTCTATCACTTAGGTAAGTAGCTATGAGATCAAGTGCAGCATCCCTAATTCCATAGTGTTTAAGCTTTCGAAGGAGCGTATCGTGTTTAACACAATCAAAAGCTTTTGAAAGGTCGCAAAAGACACCAATAGCATCCATCGATTTTTCCCAAGCGTCATAAATATGTTTTATTAGTGTTACGCCTGCATCTATGGTAGAGCGACCCTTAGTGAAACCATATTGCTCGGTATGTAATAGTTTATGCAAGTTAAAATGGCTTTCGAGTTGTTGAAGTATAATTTTCTCAAAAATTTTACTAATAGTAGGCAATATGGATATAGGTCTAAAGTTACTAGGGTCATTTTTAGATCCATTTTTAAATAAAGGTATTACTTTACTGTGTTTCATTAAGTCTGGAAACACACCTACATCAACACATCTATTAAAAATTGTAGCTAGATACGGGGCTATACAAAAAATAATGTTTACGACTAATTTGACAGAGATGCCCCATAAGTCAGCAGTCTTTTTTGAATTAAGTGACTTAAATACCTTTAATATATCGTTAGGGTCAATGTATTTAAAACTAAACCTGGTGCCACACTCATTCACAACACTCTTAACTAAGGATTCAGCTATAATTGGGCAAGAATCCAAGGTGTTGGTAGTATTTATAGGTATGTTAATAAAGAAATTATTAAAAGATTGAGCTACATCTGAATTTTTAGTTATTTTACTATTATTAATGTGCAATTCAAAACTATTTTCTTTAAATGTTGACCGACCCGTCTCATTATTGATTATATTCCAGGTGGCTTTCACTTTGTTGTCTGAGTTCTTGATTTTATTACTAATGTACAAAGACTTGGCGGCAGCACATGCCTTCTTAAAAAATTTTGAATAATTTTTAACATATTGAATAAAGACTGGATCAAAATTATACTGTTTCATACCATAAAGTTCATACAAAGTATTTCTACTTTTGTATATGCCTGGTGTTGCCCAATCACAGAAACTAACTTTAATATGTTTAGTAAATGTCTTAGATTTAAAAATTTCATCAAATTCTGATTGAATTACATTAAATAATGACCCATATAAATCATCAGGATTTTCCTGTGTTAGATCAATGTTGGTGACTTTAGATGCTATATTATCATTGAAGCGCTTTAGGCGAGCAGAGGTTATTGGCCTATATGTGATCTTATTCACTTTAGTAGTTGTACCTAAAGGAAATTCCGCTTTTTGTCCACAATGATCTGACGTTAAGTCACTCAATATAAACTTATTAAGGTATTTACAGTTGCAAAAAATATTATCTAAGCAAGTAGCAGAATGTGAAGTAATTCTGGTTGGTTCCATGAATAAATATTCTAAATCAAAAGACTTAAATAAGCTGATTTTCACATTAATGAGTTCTCGAGGAGGCGTATTAACTGGTGTGCCTTGCGAATGACGGGAGATCAATATTGATGTCTTACCCTCTTATTTTCACAGCAGCATATACCTTTTATATTAATCAAAATGTGTTAGATAAAAGTTTAAAAAAAAATACCACCGCGGGACTTGAACCCCCGACTCCATTAAAGAGCTTATTACATTAGACAATATTCAAGGTCCTTTTAAGGCACCTTTTGAACATCGTGTAGTGTATATACTTCTTCTTATCGTATGGAGTTGAGACAGACCCTGGTGTTGGAATTTATCAAGTCGCCCAGAAGGGTTCCAACTTGACTTAACGACTACCACAGCACTACACCCATCATGGATTGACCTTGCCGAGTGTTGCTTAACCTGGATAATCGTAACGAACATCTTAGTACCACAATAGTACAAGCGTCTTGTAATATACTAATGGATCAAAAAAAAAAATTAAGTAGTACCTATATCAGTTGTTTAGTACCCATAACACAAGCAAATATAATTGTTTACTTTGGGACAAGATGGCGCTGTGTGAATGTGGTAAAATATTATTATTATTAATTTTCATATTACACTACATGGTGTTCAGGAGGTGCCTTAAAGGGACCCTGAATATTAATCCATTCCAATCTTCTTTCTATTGAGCAATGCCGATACTTGCCTGGTATCAAATTTTCCACTAGATAATATACTTGTTTATTTGCTTACGTCAAAGCGATGGTGGCTGAATGGATAAGAGACCGGCGTGTTAAACACGCGGTCCGAGTTCGATTCCGACCAGCAGTACCAATGTGGATTTCACTTTGTGGAATTTATATGTACTAGTCATGTGACTTACCATCTGCTAACGGTGAAGGAAAACATCGTGAGGAAACCCACATACTCTAGAAGAAATTCTATGGGTATGTTTGATCCACCAACCCGCACTAGGCCAGCGTGTGTGGATTATGATTACTAAACCCTCTCAGCAGTGGGACATTAATGGGTTGCTGATGATTTGCTTATGTCATAGTATGTCATAAGGTCATAATATTCACCACATACAAGTTTAGTGCTTGAAAATAATGTGGTAAAAAAAAAAAATAACCTATCCGAAATTTATTCATCTGCCACATAAAGTGTCACATAGCTTATCAAATACTTATCTGGTGGTGAAACAAGTAATTGCTTTGTATTTAATGTAAGTAATCAAAACGCGAGTGCATTAATGTAGTAGTGATGTAATTACCTGCAGATATTTTTTTATGATTATCCAAAGATAAGATATCATCGTCAATACGTGACGTCAGTATTTGCGAAAGGCAGGCTTAAATTTTAGGGACTGGAAGACGAGAGAAAATATTGTTAGAATCTACTAATTGCATGAGATATACCTATAGATTCCAATTGATGCGCTTGTTGCCTTTTTGTTAGACATCTGTCTTCTAGTTTCATCTTCGTTTTGGTGAAATGAAGCCTTAGAGTGAAAACATCTCAAACTCCTATATTGCAAAACATCTTCTACTTGAAAACCAGATTTAAACCATATTAAAGAGTAGTTTTTATTGTGTAAACCTAGGGCCCGAGTCTACTTACACAATCGTATCACAATTTGACACAAATTGACTGGCCTGTTGGTCTAGTGGTTAGGGACCCTGACTGCTCAGCCGGAGGTCGTGGGTTCGATCCCCACCCAGAACAAATCTTTGTGTGATGAGCATGATTGTTTGTTCTGTGTCTGGGTGTAATTTATCTATATTATAATATGTATTTACAAAAAAAATATATATTTAAGTAGTTTTTCAGTTGTTTAGTACCCATAACACAAGCAAATATAATTGCTTACTTTGGGACTAGATGGCGCTGTGTGAATGTGGTGAAAAAAAAAAGGTAAGCCGATGGTCTCATTCGACAGCTGTGATTGGCTTACTAAGTCAATCGCGCCATATTGCCGGCCTGATTGGTCTCCTATCGACGTGTGTAATTTAGCGAAATCGGGCCCCTGGTTTTGAGTTAGTCAGTGAAACAGTTAAAGCTAATAATAATAGAATAACAATAAGAAGAAGAGAAAGTTCTAACCAAGAATATAACACTACAAATATTAGTACAAAAGTTGACTTCCTAGCATAATCAAAGCATGTACTATGCGATTAAAATAAGTATGGGACTGCCAAATCAAGCCATTTTACTTTCCATTTGAAGACAACTTCATACCTTAGAAGTACATTTGTAACAAAAAATGTTTGCCTATTTTATTTCTGCTAGCTGTACAAAAATGTGCACATTCGACTGAAGTTTGCGGAAAATACTGTCAAGTGCGATCACATTCTTATTTAAATCGCATAGTATGTCTTAACAAAATGTCTTCATAACCCAAAAAGAACTTTCTACGTACATAATATGAATGCAAGCCATCGCTCTTATTGCACTGCAAGAATAATTTACGTAACAAGATCCAGTCTATTCGTCCGTTACGAATGTGGTGAACTGGAACGGTAATGTACAGAGCTGTTTCGTACTGGTAACACAAGTCAAGCTTTAACTAAGATATATCTTAATATTACGAGAACTGACTTTGCTTTGCGATTTTGCTTCTGTGAACGTTGGTTAGAAGTTATGAGTGAGTTTTCTTTCTTCTGTTCGTGTAGATTGATAATACTCGATGGCACTACCCCATTTCAACCCGTCAGTGACGTAAAGGAAAATTCGAACCTTACACCAACCGTCTGGCCGTGGTATAGTAGGCCAAATTCCCACCAAAATCTTTGGAGGAGACCCTGCTGGGCACCAGCAGTTGGACGTTTATGGGTCATCATCAATTCTATGCTGGACGAAATTGCCTGAAGTGACTCTTCCCATACTCGTAACTAACCGTACCATGTTACTGTTCACTGCAGCTTTTTACCCACTAATACAACTAATTTAAGCCTGGATTCACATCGATAAACCATTGCAAACATTATGGGAGTCCCAGTGAAAACCTAGCATATTGTTCTGAAACTCGCAGTGAAATCAAACAAAAGCATATTCAGGTAATAGGCGATGTAGGATATAAAATCTATCTATTAATTTGGTATACTAGTTGGATAAGCTGACCTGATTTAATTAGTTCCTCAATCACATAATTATACGTATTTATTTCGTGATTTTCAATATATTATATGATCGGTCATATCAAGTTTTAAAATTCAGTCCATTGCTGCAAAATGTCTTCATTTTCGACATACGAGTAAATGACAAATAAACAGACACCCGTATAATTGTACTGCAATATTCTCATAACTCGATCCGCGTCATAAACGCTGGCGACGGAATTAAACGTGTTGGCAGAATTATTACATTTTATTCCGTAACTTTCGCGTTACAATAATGTGTAATGTTTTGTTTAGTTCATGAGTAAGTCAAGAAAATTGCCATGCACTTATGTCCGCGATGACCTACAGCCGTCAAAGATACACTATAGTTAATGTGTGGGAGCTTCATGTAACGTGTGCTATGCAAAAATAAGCGGAACCACTGATTTTCATACAAATACTTATTATCATATAGTTATACAACTTCTGCACTAAGATATAGTGATTTCTGTGTCATAGGTTACCTACTTCCTACGGGTTATAATTACCACTACTTGCCGTCGTTGTTATGTCGTGAGAGGTGACTGCGGAAAGAAACGAAAAAGAGTTGGTTGGTTGAACGCGATAATCTCAGAAACTACTAGTCCGATTTTAAAAATTCTTTCAGTGTTGGATAGCCCATTTATCGAGGAAAGCTATAGGCATATAACATTACGCTGCTGTCAATAGGAGCTGAGTAGTGGCCAAATAAAGAACGACTGGAGTGAAGCCCCGTGCGATATCTAGTTCGAAATAAAGCCCTGGTGAGCGTGATAATAGTAGGGTAATATTATCTTTGGACCCTATTCACAATGTCGAATGTTCGTCAAATGTTTGACTATGACAATGAACAATATTGCAATCAACCAATTGAATATCGGGATTCCGATTTCCGACAATCTTGTGACAAGAGACTTTTGTGGGACGTAACTGGTTGTTGTTGATGATGTTATGGAAAATCCAAACTTACATTTTGGGGATTGATAGTTCCTATCTATTTATTTGGTTAATTCTTTACGCCTTTATGTAACGTCAAAACTACTATAGGCCTGCGTACTCGATCAAATTTCAATCTGGCTACATAACAACGAATTCAAATCTAATGAATTAACAACATTAAATTACAAATCAGTAACACTATATATTTGTGCAACAAATACATGGCTAGTAGTAATACAGTTCAAGCAAAGCGTGAAGAAACACCTTGCGGGCCAGTATGGCACCGCCGGCTGACATGGTACTTCGGTATCCTGTCCACTGGCTTTGTAATCTGGGCCCCTATTTTCCTTTCCATCAGGCGAAGAGTAACCACAGTATTGTGGTTACTCTTCTCCTTGAGCTACTATAAAAAAAAATAATGCATTTGAGTGCATTTTTTTTTTTATGAATTTTTTTTTTTTTTTTTCAATGTTTTTGTAAACCCACCAAACTGCGTAACAGTTTGTCGGCGGGATTAGCGCTTGTGTTTACTACATACCGTTGTTCCATTACATAAAACTAATACTTACATGCTAACTTTATTTGTAGGAAAACAATTTATACCTTTAACAATTCGTATTTCAGCTTTTTCTTTAGTGTAAACTTACTTAAATCACTATCATGCTGTCTCAGCCATCCCATTTGATTGAACAAAGTGGGGAACAAATACTTGTTGGTTCTTGCGCTTTGTTTTTTTTTCTTTAGTAACCGTTACAAAACTCAAATTATACAAAACTAAAATACACTGGATGCCGTTGTGTAATAATTTATTCACAATACTGCGTGTACAAAATTTCAATTGTTCAATCGAAAAATTCACCCGTTCGTACTCGTATATTCTGGTATTCGTTACGTATTTGCATTGTTTTGTTGCATTTTTTTTATACATTCAAATTGAAATCCTTTCTAGCGGTTTATGTAAGTTTAATTTGACGCTTTTTTGATGCTAGACATCTAAACACGCGAAAAATACAATAGAATACATAACATGTAATGCCTTGTTGTATTTTAGCTTGTGACATAAGTAAGGACGTTTTGCATAATTGCACTGAGATATATGTAAATAGTAATACAAGTTGGTACGCAACCTTTGTTTCTGGGTTATAGATAAGTAGGTGCTTATCATTTTTGGAGACAAAAGAAAAGGAAAGAGATGATGAGAGGTCTTAGCAACCAAACGGAGACGGTGAGCTACTTGCATATACTTACATAGTATAATTTAAATCATCCAAAGGTTGGCTGGTAGAAAACGCGTCTGTCGGGATATTTGGAAGATGTTTCTTCGCTCCCGTCTCATGATTATTTTTCTTTGGGACGTTTCCACTATTGTCTAATTCTCCATATTTTGGCAAAATCCCTAGGAATTTAGCGAAAACTTGAATTTCAATTATCAAATTATCCTACGCCATATTATTACGTATAAGATACGTTTTGCAAAAAAAGGAAATAATAATATTGGTTGATGATATGATCTTTCTTTTCTTGTTTTCTCCGCTTAGTTCCTTGTCTTCTCCACTATTTGTCACCCCGCATAAGTCTCTGTCGGCTTGCCTTAATATATTAGTGTTGTTATTGGTTCTAAGGATATTTATAGGATCTGAATATATCGCTACCGAAAAAGCTGATACCAGTTCATAATTTAGTTTACAATAATCTCTTAAGTAATATTAAAGACCAAGATCGCAAGCATATTAGTTCCTAATATTTTATTCATTCTTACCGAATATAATTTCGAAGGGATTAGGTTCTTGTGAATTTTCTGTAGGTGCTTTAATTAACCTTTCAGTTTATTGCCGTAGGAAGATGAAATATCATCATCATCATATCAGCCGCAGGAAGTCCACTGCTGAACATAGGGCTCCTCAAGAGATTTCCAATAGGGCCGGTTGTTTGCGGCCTGCATCCAGCGCGATCCTGCTTTTCGGATCAGATCGTCTGTCCACCTTGTAGGTGGGCGTCCTACGCTGCGCTTGCTGGTGCGTGGTCTCCATTCGAGAACTTTTCGGAAAGTATACGAGTTTATTATTACGGTTTTATATTTTTGAAAATTATGGATGTATGGCTTCCCACTTTAGAAATAGAAATATATCAGTTGTAGGACGACATTAAATGATACCAAAGTAATATTTTATTTAAGTTGTTAAAGTGGACTGTATGTCCATAATATTTTCTGCGAAATTCTGCGCTCGCGCGTCGTCGTGGGTGGTCGTGGTAACTAAGTAACGCAGTTGTGATAATGTCAAATCCATAAAATGGCGTGTAATGTGGTGAAATGTAATAACTGTAGAATTGTGATCAATGAGGTGTTATGCTTCATTCAGAATAAGGCGGATGTGATGGATGAGGAGGGAATAGTGAGATTATGTGCTACAACGTTTTCGTCACAGGAAGTCGAATCGGCGAAAAGCTTGCTATTTGAATCTGTGTCGACGCAAAGGCGTAAAATAACAAGAAAAAAGGATGGAAAAACGGAAAAAGACTTAGCAGATATCATAACATTGTTCAAAGAAACGGATCCGGAGGCAACGCCAATTTTTGTGGCGCGTGAACTGCAAAGATTGCCGCCTGTTACCTTTGACCATATTGACGCTACTAAATTGTTGAAGGACCTTTTGTTATTGCAAAATGATGTGAAAATAATTAAAAATAGTTATGTTACTAAGAAACATTTGAATGAAGTGAAAAACAATTTGTCAACGGCTAACACACTGAAAAGTAGCCATAAAAATGATTTAGACCTTATGAAGAACGATGAAGAGGTAATATTATCTACATCTATATCTACATCTATGTATCAGATAAACGACTCGAACAGTTCTGTTGATACTTTGATACAAACCGTTGAAAGTTGTGAGTTATCATCATCCAACATGGCGGAAGCGAAGCCGCGTCTACAACCAAACCTATGTGACATTCGAGACGAAGCGGAGGCGGAAATACAGGTATTTTGCCCGAGTGGTACACATGGCGTCGGTACGCTACCTGAGTCCGAGCTGTCAAAACCGTCAAAAAGTGTGACAGTCAAAGATGTATTTACACCGGCTAATACTCATACCGTCGCTAGCGCACTATCGAAACAGCTAACAAGTGTGACAGAGATAGCGGAGAATGAAGCGGTTAAGAAAACATTTGTTGATGTTTTAAAAACCGGTGGTGTTGGTAGCTGGAACAAGAATAACAAGCAAGACAATATGGAGTGGCAGTTAATTCAAAGGAATAGATACAAAAATAAATTTATCGGACATAGAGGAGGTGCCAGTAGTAATAATAGTGACAATTTTAAGGCTGCAGATATAATGATACCAATTCTTATATACAATGTCAATAAGGAAACAAGTTTGGATGATATTGTGAAATATCTGTGGAGTAAAACCCAGATTAAGGTTAAGTTAGAACCAGTCAAGATGAGAAGAGAGAAGGAGTATAATTCGTTCAAAGTTATGGTGCCGAAACACAAATTGGACATGTTTATGGAGAATGGATTATGGCCAGATGGGATATCTTATCGCCGATTTTTTAATTTTAAAAATAAGGCGGCCGTGATGAGTGAAGATGACAGCATTAAATAATAATATATTATGGATAACAATTGTACATTAATTAGTTTTAACTGTAAATCGGCCATTCGATCTGCAGATTGTATTCGTGCTTTATGTAAAAGAGGAGATATCATAGCTCTGCAAGAGACATGGCTTATGTCGCATAACTTATCGACTTTGAATACCATTGATGAGGACTTCAGCTTCACGGCTACTACAGCGGTCGACTCTGAGGCGGGAATGCTGAGAGGGAGACCATACGGTGGAGTCGCACTTTTATGGAGGAAGAGCATGTTTCGAAATGTTTCTGTGATTCAGTGTACAAGTGTGCGTTTAGCGGCTATTAAAATATCACTTGAATTGAATAGATCGCTATTAATAATATCTGTATACATGCCAGTGGACATTCCTGAAAATCTTGTAGAGTTCACACAGTGTCTGAGTGAAATTTGTGCAATAATTGAAAGTAATGATACAGAGTCTGTTTATATAATGGGAGACTTTAATGCACACCCGGGTAGTAATTTTGGTAAGGAACTTTTAGATTTTAGTAGTGAGCATCAATGGAACTGTGTAGACATTGAGCATTTGGGCATTTCTTCAGACACATTTACATATGTGAGCGATGCTCATGGCAGTAGGCGTTGGTTAGACCATTGTATTGCTACTGAAGAAGCTAGTAAAATTGTGTCAAATGTTTATGTAGATTATAGTGTATACTGGTCGGATCATTTTCCTCTTGTCATTTGTTGTAATATTGATTTAATTAGTCCAAAAGTTTTACCTGAATTTACTCTAAATGAAAATAGTAACTGTAATAATAGAATTAAATGGGGCCTAAGGGATGAAGCTCAGACTGAGAGTTAGGCCCTTCGTCCACAAGGATACTCAAGTCGCCGATACCTTACGACTTTAGTCTCTTCGCGACTTCGGCAATACAAACTCGTATACTTCCGTACACAGGTCGCGTCGCGACTTTCGTCGTACGACGTAAGTCGCGCGCTACCTGCCGGCCAATGTCTCCGATACTAATGTCGCCGCGATTTTAAAGATGGCGGAGCAATTTATTATTGAATAGGGTAAGTCCGGGGTAGTTGGGCATAGTTTTTTCTAGGCTCTGTCAGAAATGAATTACATATAATTTTGTTATTATATTTATATCATATAAAACTTTGAAATCGACTATGATATTAAAAACATGAAAGTAACAATTTCTAATGAGATCACCATGACCTTAAAGTTCTAAATTTCTTTATGTTGTAATAGATATAATCGCCACGATAAACCTCATCGACTAACATTTTTGTAATACAAATGCTTAAGTTTAATTAATTAAAGTTCTTAATAATTATTTTCACTAATTGTCTTCGCAGGATTACAAATTAAATATTTTAAAATTCAAATTTTATTTATTTTAGTTGATAGGGCATCTATCGTACTTAGCATTATCAATTCATAGCGGGGCATTTATTTATAGTCAAATAACACTCCTTCTTTGGGCAGTCGTATAATAAATTGTTTTGAAAAGAAGTAAATTTCTGCCAAACGTTATAGTTAGGTTAAATAAATAAAAGAAGAATAAATTATTTCTGATAAACTCGTATTTTAAATACACCATTACAAAAAGTGTGGCGTCTATCCTGGTTTTACTCTATAGTTCATTTTTTTTCTACAGTATGTAAAAAAAAAAAAGTCGCGCGTCGCTAGTGTCACTCGTACACAAGAATACTCAAGTCGCCGATACCTCACGACTTTAGTATCTTCGCGATCCCTGTAATAGAAATTCATAGTCGGCGACGCAAGTCGCGCGCTACCTGCCTGCAAAGATCGCCGATACTAATGTTGCCGCGACTTTAAAGATGGCGGAGCAATTTATTATTGAATATTACATTTTGTTTATGAAGAGAAAAATATATCTGTATATGGCGTGCGCCGCATGCTCAATGCCTCCATTATAATGCGCGTATTATAATAGAGGTCAGTGGTTAACATAAAAACACTTAGGTATTAAATACTCTATAGTGCTCTTCTTGCTTGATTTGTTTTTTAATAGTTTTATTTATTTAGTTGGTATTTTAATAGGGAGCGCAAAGAGCGCGAAAATCTATCTGTCCGCGATTTCGAAGATGACAGAGCAATTAATTAATATAAAATTTGTTTTTGAGGTAGAAAAATACCCTTGCCTTTATAATTATAAAATGAAAGAATATTCTAAAAAAGAATTTACAGAAAAGGCTTGGATGTCAGTAGGAAAGGCATTCAATATAACAGGTTGGTAATTTTTCTTGGTAATCCGATAGACTTCCTTTTTTCAAAAGCTAATAATGACTGGAACACAGTCCCCAGCATTAAAACGTAGGTAAATGTCCGTTCACAGCAGAGCCAATTTTGTATAGTATTAAAAATAAAACTGATATGCAATTAAAAATTTTGAACAAGTACTATAGAAATTTGCTTTGCTCTTCGACCCGATCTATGCGAACGGACACTAATCATATCGTCATTGAGGAAAATGATATTTCGTACAGCGCCTATTTCGTACGTATAGTCCGACAAGACATGTCGTGCAATTTAAAAGTAGGAAGTACACAGTTACACACTAGGAACTAACGCTATTATTGAAGGAACAGAGCGTTGTCAGACTATAAGTTGATAATAGTTGATAAATATGAAACTACTGCTTAATCAGGGTTCTTAAATAACGAGTGTTAGTTTTTATACCTCGCATCACACGAATGTTTTAAGACTAAATTATGGGCAATTTCATACACTACTTTATCCATTAAAAAATTTCTTAAAACATTGAGCGAAAGAACTGTTCTAACTAAAATACTAATAATAAATAGTCTGTTTTTCTTAATACAATTTTTATTTACTTATTACTTAGCTACATATAAAGACATATTCTGTAGCGAACGTGGAAATCTCGTGATTTCATGTATTTCTGTATGAACCCTCTTAACAGTAAAATATACTCTACGTTAATACTCAGTGTTATTGTAGCATTTTACGAGCATAAGAAGAATTTTTAAAATTGGTCTGGACCAATTTTAACTTTCTTTTATATACTTAAAACTAGCTTTTGCCCGCGACTTCGTCCGCGTAGATTTCGATATTATATAGATCTTTGTTTTAAGTACAATTCATGAATTCCACAACACCCCACTACAGAAGTTGAATTTCATTTTACGTCAATATAGATAATATTTTCGTAATCGGCGTCCCTGAAAACCTTGAAAATGACATCCATATCAATTTCTAATAATTTTCACACCTATTTCATCAGTAATCGTAAGTTTTTCAAACACCAAAAAGCTAACTCACTTCATAACTGAAGTTCTAATTGCGTATTATCCGTCCATAAAAACCTAAAAAATAACGATTAAGTAGGTACGTCGTTTTCAAACGTCTATCACAATTGCATCCCCTTTGGGATAGAATTTAAAAAAAAAGCAAGGAACACGTATTTGTGTTTTTGATCACATGTAGGTATAAAGTTCCGAAGTAAAAAGACACTCAATACAATTTCTCCTTACAAACTTATTGTGCCCTCTTTCACCTCTTTAAGGGTTGAATTTGTTTTGTTGAATTAGTCAAAATAAATAACATTTTCGTAATCGGCGTCCTTGAAAACTTCAAAAAAAGACCTTATTACTATTTATTTCCTGATCCTTCCTTCTGATCCTGATACAAACCTATTTGAATAGTTTAATTTCGTGTTTTATTTTTAATAGACAGGGGTAGACTGTATAATGATTGGCACCACCAAAAATTTAAGTAGTTGTCAGATTTTAATGCAATCTTCGTAGAACATTTTAATTAAGTATTCCTTTATTTTAAAATAAAAACGTATTTAATCTGGTGATCATGGTTTTATGAACAAAAAAATTCAAAAATGTTTCGAAAAGTACAGTAATTGAAATCAAAAGTACAGTTATTATCACATAAGTATCACTCACTGGCACTTAATATTAATTAGCATTTTTAGGGGTCCGTAGCCAAAATGGCAAACAGAATTCTTATAGTTGCGTTATGTCCGTCCATCCATCCGTCCGTCCGTTTTTTGTTTTTTTGACTATGTGAATATTCTAATTAAGATATGTTTCATCTTACCTCATGCCATAATAGGGCTTATTAGAACGCGAGGCGACAATCACAGAGAAATGTCCACTACGTTTTAGTGACAATGTCGGTGCGAGTAGCAAGTTTTATTTTTCTAGTATCAGAAAACGTTTTTAAAAGCTACCGTTGAACTCCAATTATATTGACATGGAAGAATAATTTATAACTCTCCTTCGACATTCTGTAAAGCGATAAAAACTTTGCATCTGTTTGTTGCAATTCCTTTGCAGCAACAAACAGTCTGCAATTAATATTTTTTTCTATATAGGGGTGCACCCAGTATCTTCTATTAAGAGTATGAAGATTTTTTCGCTTTCGGTAATAATAAGCTAAAATTACTGTTTCGTCGTCACTTGTGTCCGAAATTTTTTAAACGTCTGTGAGCCGTGTAGCCGCAACACCTATACTATACCCTATACTGGCCAAACAGACGACTCGCGCATACGTGCAGATCGTACGACTTGCGTCGCGTCGCCCCATGTGTGGATCAGGCGACTCGAGTCTCCTTGCGTGGGTGTCAGGCGACTCACGTCTCCTTGTGTACGGATCGTACGCGACAAGAGTCTCGCGACTAAAGCATCCAACATTAGTATCGGCGACTTGCGTATCCTTGTGGACGAAGGGCCTTATAGTGAATTTTGTAATAGTTTGTTAAGAAATATACACTTTCCACCTGAACTGATTCAATGTGCTGGTAACATATGCAATAATGAGAAACATAGAATAATAATTGACAATGTATACAATAAAATTATTGATATATTACAGAGGGGAGCTATTTCCACGTATGTGTTACGAACTAAAAAACATAGGGTTACTGGTTGGAATAAATATGTTAAGCACGCTCATGGGCAGGCTCGTGAGGCTTTTCTTTCGTGGGCCCAAGAGGGAAAACCGAGTAGTGGATTGGTTTATGATAAGATGTGTGATACAAAGAGAACATTTAAAGCTAAGCTAAAATGGTGTCAAAATAATGAAACACAATTGAAAATGGACTCTTTAGCTTCTCGACACAATGACAAAGATAATATAATTTCAATAACATGTTAAGGTGAAGGAATATTTCAAAAATCAAAGTTAAAGTCAAATCTTTTTATTCATTTGGATCATGTACATGATACTTATGAACGTCATACAAAGCCAAAAAACAGGTGTCAGTAAATTTGCCTACGGCCAGTTCACTGACAAGGTTGAGCTCTGAGAAGAACTTGACAAAATATATAAATCTTTTTAAGACTTCATTGATTAAGTACATACCTCGTAACATAAAAGTGATCCACTAACTTTACGACAGTCAACAGAAACTTATTCGTTCACTAAACTATAACTGCATAGTTCCACACCAACATAGTGCATTCTCCGCCAAACATTTGCATAAAACCTTATTGCCAAACGAACGACCAACCTACCAATATTTCCCTCGCTCCGGGAATACCGTCGTCCATGTAAAATTCTCATCACACCTTGTACAACACGTTCAGTGGGCTACTACACTGCAATAGGTACCAGTAATAATATTGTTATGTTTATAGCACTGTTTTTAACTCTAGCTTTTCCCGTTTGAGTTAGAAACCGTACCTACTTTGTAAACAAGTAAATAATTAAAAAAATTATAATAACCCGACTGCAAAAAATCAGCAGATAAGCAACGCACTAAAAATTGTAATTATTACTCCTGATTAAATTTAAATAAGTACATAATTATATATCATATGTATATATTTGTAATCTCCATTTGATTCCCTTTATTTTGATACCCTATTAGATAAATTTGGGTAAAAAAAAATGTTAACTACTTACAATTTGGCGCCATAAGTTCGCCGTTTTGTTTTTTTATTATTTAATACATATATAAGGACACTTGGGCTTTTGAGACGAATCTAACGATACCTTAATTGTCTAAATCCACCCTAAACGTTTGGAAGAAACGTGGGAATAAAGAAATTTACAAACATACAAGATACGCGCGAAAAACAATACCCGTCCTGTCAGTCGGGTAAAAAGAGGTTGGTTTACAGAATGTAGTTTCATACTCGACAGTCGTGTTTGTTTGAAGGAGCATTGGTCATTTTTGGTATCAGAAGGTAAAAGAATTGGAAAGCAGGATTAGTTTATTACACTTAAATTTAGAGATATGGAGTATCACTTAATTATTCTACTAACTAATTTAAATGTTTCGGTGTAGTGGCGGATTAAGAATACATAATGTCGCTACCCCATTTCAGCGTGTTGGTCGTTGTCGTTAGACGCGATTAAGGGATTAATCTTATGCAGACAAGAGCACTACAAGAAAAAGAAAATTCGAAACAAGTACCACCCCGTCTGTCCAGCGTGGTATAGTAGGTTAAAGTCTCTCTACATTATTTGGATGAGATCCGTGCCCAGCAGTGGGACGTTTATGGGTTGAAATTATGATGATTTAAATGCGAAAGTTTATAAAAATAGATTGCTGTTACTCTTTTATCAAGACTAGGAACTAAATAGTTGATGATACATTACAATAATATGTTTAGGCTATAATCTATCTATCTAGTGTTCTACAAGGACGAAGCCTCGGACGAAAATTTATAAGTCTAAGCCTTCAGTTTCAAGTTGTTTTGCTATAAAGTAGTTTCAAATATACTAGTTTGTAATCGAAATTATATGTTTGGTCGGATGAAAGTAATGAGGGTGCTTTCAAATTAGATGTTTGCTTGGGGACACGGGCTGTTGCATTGTTTGAACTGTATTGCGTACGACGGTTGTATTTTTGATCATACATATAATAATGCCTAGCAAACATGAATAATGTTTATATTTGCGAGCGCGTAGTCAAATAAATAAAGTATTATAAAAACATTTACTAATTCGCAAAAACTAAACAAGTCCTTCTGGTTCAAGAAACTTCTGTGATTGGTTTATAACCAGGCTCCGGCTGCATGCCTCGCTCATACCGCCAAAGAGAACCAAATCTCGCGTTCAGGGCTGTTATAGTAAATGGCCGAGTTGTTTCGGGCAGGTAGTTGTGCAGAAAGAGAGAATAGTTAAATCAAGCTAAGCGATATGCAAAGTTTTCTTTCAGTTACAGTTTTAAACAGCTCTTTGGAGAATCCTTGGGTTATTGGTAAATTATCTTTCTCTCTTATTTTATCAGCAAAGCGACGATATAAAAATTAAACATTTTAATTACTCATAATATGATACATAATTCATAATTTTTATTTCCTTCATAAATTATATTTTAGTTTTCAGTTTGTTTTTTGCCGAAGAAATAAAATGTAACCAAATTTTAATACCAATATGTCTTTGAACCGAACATCGATCAAAGAGAATCAAATTAATCTCATTTTAATAATTTCGTTTTGTATTAATATTCATGTGAACAAATTCTTATTTGAGGCAATTTATTGCCATTATAAATATTTACGGGCTAAAATTATATACCTATTTTAGAAACATAAACACACACAAAAGTGGTCTGTGTTGTGTGTACCCGCAGTTTCGCTCGTGTACACTAAGCCTGCATAAAAAATCCAGCACTTACACACAGTCCTAGACTTTCTCTTGGCAAAATTTTATCAAAATTAGTACCGTGTTTAGCTCTAAAAACATGACAAACAGGCAAAGAGACAGACAGTTAATTTTAAATGCGCTTATAATTACTCATATATAGTAGTAGGTCATGAGACAAATTGAGTTCCTGCTTATATTTAATGTCAAAGCCAAATCGCAGACCTTTATACAACCTTTCACGGACTGGACCAGCAGACAACCTTCGTAGTCCATTATTTTGAATTACTTTCTATAATCGACATAATTATAATGGAACACATAATCTGACTGATTCTGAAAAAAGAATAATCGTGGCTTTTGTTCTCTTTGCCTTTGTTAGAAAAATGGATATTTTTTTTTATTATTGTATATACGTTTGTGTGAAATCTTCAAGAGGTCAGAAAAAGTCAAAAGACAGTGGCATTTGCTCTAAGAAAAAGAGCTGAACTCTTAAAAAAAGTAACAATATTCATCATCATCATCATCATTACATCCTTTAGGTAAATGCCATACTGCTAGGTACTGGTCTCCTCCAATTATTTTGGAGGATATTTAGCTTACTATACCACGCTAGCCAGACGGGTTGATATAAGGTTTTGTCTTGAATTTTCGTTTTTTGAAGTGCTTCTGTCTTCTCTAGGTTATTCCCTTAGTCAGCCGCCTAGCCGCTAGCCGTCTAGAGTATGACACCCACGGGTTGAGATGGGGCATTATGTATTCTAAATCCATCACTACACGGACATATTGTAACAACGTTATTGTACTAATTTAGTTTCGAATCACTGACTTCGATTACTGCCTCGGTCCTTATAATTGCATACTAACTTACTAAGTATTCAAAATTTAAGTATAGAAAGCCTGACATAATTATTTGTCACATCGTTTCTTGCTACATGTTCGCTATTAATCAACACTATATTGCTGTGCTACTTACTAAACTAAATAACGTCTTGCAAACGTCAATCAAAGCTTCGGCACCGCTCGCTCGACACTATTGTGGTTGATAGATAGGGTTGTCTAGTTTTATCAGTATTTTTGACTATTATAATTACGTACCTATATACTTGTAACAGTCAAAGATAGATACATAAATCATGTTCTAAGTATTATTTGTAATTTTAAAATCCACATTGTAGTCTAGAAATAATTGTATAGGTATGTTTGATCCTCTAACCCTCATTCGCCTAGCGTATACACGTTAAACGCTCTCAAATCTCTGGACAGAAGAGATTTGATACATTGGGGATAAATACTATGGTGTTATTATTTTTCGAGCAGCTTTAACATTATATTCCATTTATACTGGGCTTAATATCGTATTAGTATATGGTACTACAAATTTAGCAAAAATTAATATGTATTTATATGTATGTTGGTTTGACAACCCTATTTAAGTACTGATGAACCTGAACTCACAATAAAGTGTTGCTCAAAATGCGTTCTCAGACAAAATTCGATCAAATATTCTTGAATAAATAACGATCCGTATTCATAGTCAGCCGTTAAAGGTGAAAGTTGCAAGGAAGCAATTTCTCATATAATACATTTCTGAGTATCTGTAGACATAGCAAAGCGACGCGACGTCTCCCCTGCAATGCACTAGGCATAATTTGAATAGTAGTTTATTAATTTATGTTCTATTCAAAGTCAAAGTCATTCATTTAGATTTAAGATCATCAAGATGAAGTTATGAAAGTCATAGAAAGGCAAGAAAAATTCTGGTCATCATATGGTTCACCTAAGAGCAAGACGTATTAATATAATATTAAACAAAATACCAATAATCAGCACACACGCACACACACAACGGTAGCGTTGCTGGCT
The DNA here is from genome assembly GCA_905147015.1 of Laspeyria flexula. Taxonomy (NCBI): domain Eukaryota; kingdom Metazoa; phylum Arthropoda; class Insecta; order Lepidoptera; family Erebidae; genus Laspeyria; species Laspeyria flexula. The sequence continues at coordinate 4,490,137 of LR989974.1, forward strand.
GAGCAAAAACTTTAACAACTTCGCAGTCCGTTTATTTTACATTAAGTATTTAGGAAGACATCTTTATCTCTGACAAACTAACATGTCTCCATGGTGGCAAGTATCATGTATTACACTACACCTGAGAGACAAGAATAAGTTTAGCTCAAAATATTTAAAAGATTTCTTCATAAAATTGACTTCATGTTTTGACGTGCTAAGGACCTGTTTCACCACCTTCAAATAAGTGTCTAATAATAGACCTTTTTTGACAGATTTTATAGGAAAAAAACTTAAAAAATCTGTCAAGTAAGTTTCATATAGGCTATTTAGCACCTATTTGTCAGTGGTCAAACAGGCGCTAAAACTAATATTCTCCACAAAGACACGCTTGAACGACAACAGTATAAAAATTTACCATGCACCGGTAACTGTTTACGAGATCACGTCTAGCATATATTACTGCAAGTCGTACAAGAGGAAATGAAACTGGTTAAATGGACATCATGCTCTTTATAGAGGTTTGTCTTTCAATGACTTGTGGTTTTGTATAGCGGTAATTTGATTTAACTCAGACTGTTCTCAATATGTTGAGAACTTGCTAAATTACCCGTATATCGCAGTATCTTGTTATTTTTGCCTTCTTAGGTAGTCTCAACTATGTAGTTCAAAAGTTACGGAATTTACTGCTAAAATAAACTAAATTCACACACAGAAGCAACTGTAGTCGAGACATTTTAATTTTAAATCATAATGTTCATGGATGCAAATTATAATAGTTGGTGTCTTTTGAAGACTTGACGAGAAATATAAGGACTATAGTTCAGCGGTATTGCTGGCCGATTAAGAAGTATTCATGTGGAACTGTCAACAGCACCCTACAATAAGACCTTAGAAGCTTAATTATATTATTAAAGGTTAACTACCTAGACAGTATACTGTTTTATCTTTACCGTTTTTTCGTTGCCGAAATTTGACTGCCTCTTGATTGTTAGCCAATTAATATAAATAATTATTCACCACATGTCTTTGAAGTTCAATTAAAAAGATATATAATATTATCTCTTATAATCAAGGTCAATTCAAATACTAGATTTGGACTAGTCGTAAATGACATTTCCTGCGGTTTGGTATTTATTTAATGGCTTTAGAAATACTAAATGACGTCATTACCGTAAACATTCATATTTGTCTAATTAACATTAAATTGTAATGTCGTATGAACCGGATAATGTTAAGCTTATATTAATTTAATTGGAATTTTGAAACTCCTCGCCTCGTTTTAAGCTAAGCGCAAAATTGGAGAATATTAATAGTGTCTTAAGACTATTAGCAGATTCATTTCTTTTCGTATTAGGATATTAGTGGTTATTAGGAGATTGTCTTTCCTCGTGAAAAGTATTAAATTTTTTTCAAAAATCAAAGATTTGATATTGAACACTTTATGTGAATATAAACACCTGATAACTTGTAGATTAAAAACAAGAACCTGAAACCTAAACTGCCCCAGGTGTTGGCAGTTCATCTGTCGGCCAAACAAACAAGGTGCTTGTTACCAAAACTGGTTCTCACACCTGTTAGAATAAACGTCCGGCAAATTCAAGCCCGGTAGCAGTGTCTTGTGGTCCACTTTTCTATTTAGATGCTCATTGAGCGGCCTTGTAATTACGAGTGCATTGCTATCGATGCGTTTAAATAGGACTAGGACGAGTACAGGTTTTTCAATCGATAGACTTGACAGTCGATTTGATGTTGTATCTTCTATATTTAGCCAAGCTCTTGTCATTTTTTATTTCGTCTTATTTTAAGATTGTTCTCGTTTACCCAAAAGCTGACTGCAAGGTATTGGTCTATTGTCCATTGTACGCATTTGATTTCTATGTGTTTGGATACCTACTTTAAAATACTGTGATCGCTTTGTTGTACAATAAAGAATTATTTATTTATTTTACTGACTTATGAGATGTTTGCTCAATCTTTTTGTATTCGGGAAGCCTTTTTATTTTACTAGATGCCCGTCGCGTGGGGCTTAGCTCCCGTCGTTCTTTATTTGGCCACTGCTCAGCTCCTATTGGGTGTAGGGTGATGTTATATGGTTTAGTATAGATTGATTTTATTTAAATCCTGTTTTGTCTTATTAGTGTGTCTGAAACTATAATTATATCGTGCATCAAGTATACACTCAACAGGTCTTGAACAAGTCTAAAAACAAAAAAATATTGCATGTCTTGCAAACAAGTATTAATCCGAATAATAAGAAGCGAAGTTTTAATCCACTTGTGTGTTATATTACAGTCTACTTGTCCGTCACTATCTCTCTACGGTAACTGACTACCCAAGCAGGTAACTGTAGCAGTGGGTCAACCGCAGTCCGGTGGGCAGGCGCCACAGACAAACATCTCGCATCACCTGTTTGCCTACTAGATATTACCATGTTAATTAAATTCCTCCAATCTATACCAAAGTGGATGCTGATCAATCCTTAGATTGCAATAGCCTTTTATAGTATGGTAATCAACACTTAGAGGTTAAAGCCAATCGAGATTCACTTCAAATAGTTTTGAATCAAGAATTTTTCTCCTTGACATTGTAACTTGACATAGAAATTAAATATGTTTATTACAGCTATTAAAATCTATACTTAGGTTACATGGAAATAAAGTTACCAAAGCAATCGCATGTCGCCAAACATGTCGCCAATATACCGGTCAATAAAATGCACAAAGTTATTAAAAAGCGATACAGTATACAGTACGATGCCGCTCGGTCACCGCGGGACCGGTTTCAAACGACCTTGCGCTCGCGCACGTTCACTTACTGATCTATAGATTGAGGCTTCGTAACATTTGTTTATTGCTCGTTTTGTTCCAATGTACCTGTCTGTCGCTTTTCTGTAATTTATAAACTAACCAATTCAGCATTAAAAGTATAAGGTTTTTTGTTTTAAATATCGTTACCGCTTCACATATAACCTCCATCATTATGGCGATCATGTCTTTGTGCGCTGTGTCATCAGCTTTATTATCACCGTGCCATTGACCTTCGTTAGCAAACAAATCACCTTGGGGCATTATTGTACCACATACAGCTGTTCCAGCCTATTTGTTTAAAGTGACGCATGAACAACACTTGCCGTGCGAATATGTATGACAGGTGGCCATAGCCTTCAAGTTTTAAGGCTTCACAGATTAATAATTCAAAAATATGAACAGGAAGAGCAGATGGTAAGCGAACACGATGCGGTACAAGTTTGATATTACATGCCAGTAAATAACTGGTGGTTAATGTGTCTGCTAACCACGATTATCGGCAGACGTATTCAGCTTTTCCCCTATCAATATGTACGTGATTACTGTCCATCGAGCAAAGAAACTGACCGTCTCTTAGAAAGCATTTCTACAGTCTTTCAGCAAAAACAGCGCTTTATAGAATATTACCAACGGTTTTGTGCGCATGAGTGTTGCTTTCTCTGAAGCGTCGCTGACTACGCATGCGCCTGTCCAGTCGCTCACGGCCGTTCAGTGAGGCCGCACGCGTCGTGTTATCACAAAATTCGCGAATCGAATAGTCGGCGGGTCGCTCCGCCGCATTTGCGTCAGTAACCGCAGTGTAAAGTGTCCACAGTGCAAAAACAAATATTTTGTGATCAAACACTTGGGACGTACCAAGGTTAGCAGTGTTGTGTTGCAAAAACAGGAGGATTTCAAGTGTACTTATATTTTTTTCCCTATCTACCATCGTCACGCGGTTTGACTCTTTTTTATATACCATTATTTTGTATTACTGTAATTGTGTTTCTAATTATTGCCGATTGACGTAAGGACGTTCTAGTTAGATGATCTTTCAATTCATTGTTGTATTTTCCGAAACATTTCCCGGTTTTTTCATTCTTGCCATCTCAGATTTAACATTTCTTGAGCATTATCTTCAATGAATTCAGAAGGTTTTATGCGTCACTTAGCCATATAACGAGATTTGAGTAGGAAGCTGTATCTCAGTGCTAAATCACCTTGAGATCCGGTATCAAAATCGAACAGTTGAAAGTGAAACGATATGCATAAATCTGTGACATTATTATATTTTGGATAATTTAAATCTATCGTTTAAAAATCAATTCATCTTTTAAAATTGGATTTACATTCTGGTTTTTAAAGATAATCGGTTAAGTCCAAAATAATGCGTCTTATTGCTCAACATTTATGAGTTATAAATATCAAATCAAAATAACAAATTAAAGGCTGCAAAATATTTTTAGTTATTTTAATTCGCAATTTAAAACTAGACTAAGGTTAAAATAAGTTGGATATTATTCTTAAAAACATTCAAATTGTGCCAATACTTGTTGATATTCAAACTTTAATAATGTCACGCATTAACGACCGCGATAAGACGATCATTATTGTTTTCACTTACAACACACTCCGATACGGAACTATAAATTCAAAACATACAGCGATCTACTTTCTGCCATCTTCAAGAAAAAATATCATCACACATTATCTTAAACGTAGATACAATAAAGTCAATATTGAATTTCTCACGGCTAATCTTAAGCCTTTGAGATATGATAGCCAGATAAACATGGCTGAGATGATAAAATGAGAATACAGTTTGTTTAAATAGGTCATATGTCCGACGTTCTGGTGTATTCAAACATTTTCAGTTAAACATTTCCTGGTTGCCCAATATAGTTCATTAGGCCCCTCAAAAGCAAACGAAATATAACAAAATAAACACCAAAAATTCCGATATCAATAATTCACTTTGATATCCTTTGAGTAACCAAAACGAACAATTTCAGAAACAGATAACGTACACAAAAGGCTTCTGGAAGCGTTTATAGCTCAGTTAACTTAAAAGATTTTAAGAATAAAGAATCTTCAAAAATACTTCTTTGGGAGTTTTAATAAAATTATAACGATTCAACTTCAAAAGTCATAAAGAAAGTTACGGACACCTTTATATCTTCCTTCTGGTTGTTGTATTCAACAATTATAATTCTGCTAAAAGGATTTGAAGTGACGTTCATTTCTGCTGTCAGTATTGTAAATAAGCGCAATCGATATACGAACTGACAGAAACATTTCAACTAGCTATCTTTATCTCGAGACCATGGATATGTTTCATGCCGTAATTCTTTTTGTTAAAATGTGTCCAAGATTGTCTAAGATTTCTACGTGTCTGCTGTTGTCCTCGACCCTAAAGTTAAAAGACGTGTTCAAGTTTTCTCGACGACCGCCTCAATCGTTTCGACGCATGTTGGACAAACTGTTTTTAGCGGTTTCTTGTTGTTCTCTCCCTTAATTAGTGGTTTCCCATCAACAAATTGACGTTCTTATTGTAAAAATACAGTTAGTGCGTGTTTTATGGACATCGCTGTTGATGTTTCGCTTATAAGGCATGATACATCTTCCACATCGAGTTTCATATTGTTAATTGATTGGTGGTCACGCTTTTCTCCTATGTGGGGTAAGCGTAAGTCTTTTACGGTACAAATGTATGCGCCGTTATTATAGTAACAAAGTTAACAACATTATCAGTCTGTTTAGATTCTTTATTCAAAACTAAAAGTTCTCTGGAGACAAGTTAATGGCGTTTCAGAAATACACAGAACTGAAAACAAACATATTTCATACTAGATTTTAAAATCTTCATAATCTATTCAGATTATTCATTGTTTCGTATTGTAGACTGAAGATGATGTGACTATAAATATATTTTCGATACTACCGAGTTTTTGTACCTAGTGACAAGGCTAAGTCATAGTCGGTTCAGTAACAGGTATTACCAGATTTATTTTTGTCTCTCACTTCAACTTACAACCTCATAAATGTATATTTTTTTGTTAATTTTAATTTCCTATTACTTTGATTTATTTTCATGCTCGATTATATCAGAAATGATAAATGGCCACTAATATATTAAAATTAATGATTTCATTATTTCTGCTATAGTCATGTGAGTTTCTAGAAAATTATTCGTCTTTGACTGTCACAAAGTCAACGCTGAATGAATTAAAAAAATAACTGCTGGCCGAGACGGAAACTGTTTTTGTTCATTTATTTGCAGCCACTTTTAATAATACAGTTTCGTTTCGCTCTGTGGGAGTTATTCCAAATGGATGGTTTTGAAAAAATCATTGTTTGTTTGAGCGACGAACGTGCTGATATTTCAGTTTAATTTTGTAATTTACTCTTAAGTAATCGACGTCTATATTTCTCAGCTGCATCACTTATCCGTTGTTTTGCAAACTAACTTGAAAAATCAATTTAGATTTGCATTGATAATGCCGAAATTGTGTTTCAAGACAGAGCAACCCGCAACAGTTCTGAATCCAAAACTAACTTCACAATTTCTTAGACTGTTTTAAATTTCATCACGATTATCTCGCCTCTTTCGTTTATTAACCCATTTATTATGAAGATAAACATTGTTATTTTTCTCATGTTTGTAAATCGTATTTACCTCTCCCTTGTGATACACAATGTCTCATAAATTATAATAACAACACCTCATTTCAGTCTCCGCTTTATTTTTAATACCTGCGTCATGTGACGTAAGATGTATTATAAAAATCGACTCAAGCTTGGAGGATGTCTTTGCTACGAATAAACCAGTTATGAACAAGTTTGAGAAAAAAAAAAGTGCTAATTTTCTGTTGTTTTCATGATAATTTGCCTCTATTGTCAAGTCACTGAGTTCATTAAAAATAATTGATGGATGTTTTCTAAAAATATTAACTTGTTTCAGAAGATTTTTCTTCAGCCGCTTTTAGTAAATGTGCATTCTTGTGTCATTCTATGCAATAAAAAAAACAAAGTTCTAAAACAACTTAGATAGTAATTTTAATTCATGCTTTAATTCTTGGCTCTGTCTGGGACATTTTAGTGACATATCATATCTGAATGACCGTTTTAGCCAGCATCTATTATTCTTTATCATGTCTTTCGTGTTCTTAAATATCAACGTCATTTTTACTGACGACGCGCTTATCAAGATGGCGTCCGTATTTATCTCAAAGAAAGTGCCCTTCTGTTAATTAAGAGTCGTGCTCCTGCCATATTTTGTGATTCACTTTCACTGAAATTATTCATATTTTTCTTTCATTAATATGCCGTGGCAAATGACTTTCGTGTTCACCTAGATTATTGTACATTTGTTTGTTTGAAGTCATCACATGATTAATTGTTTGGCACTTAGTTACACGTACATGGATAATACGATATACTGATTATGCAAAGACTTCTTCTTAGTCGGCATCTTCACTGCTGAAGATCGTGTCTTGTAGAAGTGTTATTGATGTGTCTAGTAGAAGAGTTATATGCAATGGCACTGAAGCTATTAAGCGTGCCTTTGTCTTGTTATAGTACAATCTTAAGCTGAAATAAATCACCGTCAATTCGATTCAATCCACGTTGTACGAAATTCACGTTAAAAACTTCAATCAATCATTGTCAATCTCTTAATCATTTATGTCATATTTTATAAAGAAACAACGCGTTTATGTACGATTACAGTAATCAGTTGGATCACGATATATTTAATGTAATTATAATAATATGATTACCACCTATAAATCAGTTTGTTTCAACATTTTAGTCATATGATGTTTTCTTTCAAGACATTGTTTTAATTTATGTGTTATTCAACACAGCTTTATTAATATAATATTAAGCTGTACCCCTTAACAAAACAAACGAACACAACCTGCCAAACGCAAGTACACATCCACACACTGAACATACATAGAATGGGTGTGCACGCGTTCATGCATGCAGTGCTTGACGTTTCGACTAGAGCCTTCTCGCATTTTTTATAATCGAGTGGTAGTTTCCGATATCGTTGTCAAATTAGTCTTTGACGGTTGGTGTTAGTTGTCATATTCAAACATCATCAGATCACACCGGCCGTGGTCGTAAGTTGTTGACAAGTCAAGCGAAATCAAGCCTCAGCTTGTCAAAGGCTACATGACTTTCACATTTTACTCAGCTCTGCATAATTACTAACGTACTAAACTATTTTCGCCGCAGTGCCAACAAAACATACCACCGCATTTAAAATAAGTGAACTGCCACAGAAGTAATGGACATTATCTCTCATTCTAATGAACTATTGTTAGACAGACATTTTCCCTACATTGACGTGATTAATTTCCACAGAGTGAGGTGTTCCTACGAAGGGATCTCGCGGGAATGAGGAATACGTGACTGTGTTATAATATCACGAATACCGCTGCCCTCGCAGGGATTGTCCCGAATTTATTCACTTTTGAAAATGGAATCTGTGTTTAGAATTGAGGCTACTTTGTTGAGTTTTCTATGATTTTTTCGGTGATTTGGGCAGTTGGAAAATCTTTATGGTAATATTGATTACTGTGAGGAATCCTCGTTTTTTAGATAGAAATGGTCTAAAATAAAGCTATGTATAGTATTCTTCAAAAAAGGAGTGAATATGTTAACCTAACGTGTGTAATATAATCTGTACAGAATCTTTCTAGCAAATACTATTTAAGGCATGTTTTTTTGCATTCTATTGCTATGCACTATCAGATAGCAATAATGCCGATGCATTCACAACTGGAGATATACAACAAAATATGAACGTAGTGTTTATTGTTTATTTATATATCATCTAAAAGATGTTTCCTTATCTTACACTGTGATACATTCCCATGAAACTCCTCATAGATAATAAAGTTTCATAAGAAAACAAGATAAAAAGAAATTTTTTCTGAAGTACTTAAAATATTACCTACATTAAAATATTTTCGAAGAATGAACTTAACTTTTTCATATTTTGGTGAAATGGAGGTGAAAACTACATTTATTTCCATGATAGCTTTCATAAGTAAAAAGGCACACAAACACACAGACACACTGGCACGTCAAACTTATAACAGCCCTTTTTTACGCCGCTAGTTAAAAAGGTAATTATGTAGGGTAAAAAATTAACTTCCAGAAGGCAACACTGCGGCTATCGTCTAGTAGTGCTATAGAGCTTTAAGGCACCTTCTGAACACCATTTAGTGACTTAGTGTAGGGCGTTAATCTATTAGTATATTACACTACACCGTGTCCAGGAGATGCCTTAATGGGACACTGAATATCGTGTGTAATAACTCCTTAAATCAAACAGTGTTTTATAAGTTATTCGCTGTAATAGGTACCTACTGGTAATTTCAAAAAAGGTAGCTACACTTTCTTACGCGTACAGTGATGCATAGGTGAGTTTCCATAGTATCGAACACACACGTGGGTAGATGTAGAAATGATTAATGCTGCCCATAGATTGTCATTACTGTCACATGCCAACCTTATGTGGTCTAATTGTGTTCAGCCACATTCCTCCTACTGAATACCGTGTTAATAAACGTATTGAGAAGGTTCTTTAATTGACTGGCCTGTTGGTCTAGTGGTTAGTGACCCTGACTGTTAAGCCGGAGGTCGTGTGTTCGATCCCCACCCAGGACAAATCTTTGTGTGATGAGCATAAAGGTTTGTTCTCTGTCTGGGTGTAATTTATCTATAATATTATGTATGTATTTAAGTAGTATATCAGTTGTTTAGTACCCATAACATAAGCAAATATAATTGCTTACTTTGGGACTAGATGGCGCTGTGTGAATGTGGTAGAATATTATTATTATTATAAAATATGATGTAAGATTATCATTACAAGTATTAGAACCCACGTCCCACTGCTGGACACGGGTCTCCTCCAAATAATATTATGGAGGGAATTTAACCTACTGTACCACGCTGGCCAGACGGGTTGTTTCGAATTTTTCTTTTCTTGCAATGCTCTGCATAAAGTTCCCTTAATCGCCTTTTACAACACCCATGGGTTGAGATGGGGTAGTGACATTATGTGTTCTTAATTCGTCACTACAAGGAGTATGTAAGGAATATCATATAGGTATAGAAGCGAATTTGACTGCTTCGGTGGCTCAGCGGTAGTGTACGGTTTTGATTTCTGAGGTCTCGGGTTCGATTCCCGGGTCGAAATAAATACTTCTATGATCTGCAAGTGTTTGTTTCGGAGTTTTGGTGTGTATTTTGAAATATTTATGTATGTTTATCAGTGGTCTAGATGGCGTTGTGTAAAAAATGTCCTAAATATTAGTAAGAAAAATACGATTCTTTTATTTTAGATTAAATCTCAAAGTCAGATACCTGAATCTATTCTTTCAGATAATACCTTCTTGGCTTAAATCTGATATGCTTTTACACAAAGGCGAAGTACCAAGGATATAATTATCACTATCTCTTTACGTACAAGCCCACGCCCAACGTTGGGCGTGGGCGTGCGCCTTAGGGACGCGTTGACATTTCCCTTGGAGCTTTTGTTTTGCATAATCACGAAAGCAATTGGGGTAATTAAAGATGACAATCTATTTTGCCTGCCACCATTTTTAGTCAACAAAGATAACGTTAAATGTAGTGAATAGGAACTCAAAGGATACCGGTGATTGAAAATTTTTGTATAAATCATGATTTAAAGTCGGTTTTGAGGACACAGCGATGGGAATTACTGTGGCATTTTATCATAATTTCTCGTGTCTAAACTACAATTTAACATGTATTGTACACTTTGTGGTCGTGTTATTGTTGTCATAATAATAATTATAAATTACATTTTTTTTTAATAAAAATTAATAAATTTAATTATGGTTGCATAACTATTGTATCTATATGTAACTTTGCATACTATGTTTATTTAAACAAAGATGCGGTTAAACAGTTGACACAAATTTTTTTGGAGATAAAATTTAAAACACATACAAACTTATTGATACAATTGCAAATGTACTTGGTGTTTAACCTCCATTTACGACGTCATATGCCACTGTCATTAATATTTGACAGAAATAAGGTTGACAAAAACACGCGATAAATATAAATCGTACCATTTTTTTAATCTTACTTCCTATAACCACTCAAGCGTCCACGGTGACTACAGTCCCCAAAAAAATTCTTGCCTAAACCGTCCATGGGGAGTATAGTCACCAAACGACATCGTTCTGTTTAAACGTGTTCAGCGCTAAAGTCATGTGATAGTCGTACAGTAGAAAATTAGTAGATGGCGCTATATGAAATTTGTCATCCGTGAGAGTAAATTTTATCTGTTTAATGGTAACATAATATTTAGAAAAAAAAAAATTAAAGTGACAGTTCGTCTTTCTTGTCAACAAACTATTATTGTGTGTGGAGCTCCAAGAAAAATGTTGTAATTTTTCTGTTTTTATACCTTATTTCTATTGTTATTGTACATCAAATTAAACGTGAAGATATTTTCTTTACGAAATATGCATTACTTCGCCAATTTCAATGCGGTTACATAGAATAATTTAGCTGGAAAAGTTATATGATCGTTTGATGATTCTATATTGTATTCTAATTGGTTGTTTGAGTTAAATAAATGCTAAATATAAGCTAATTCTTCACTATTACTATCACGTTAAATTAATAGCCATTTTCAAACGAATTACATTGAGATGGGGTCTAGAAATGATTAAAATGCAACTCGTTATTCATGATTTTAGTGTTGGTGTTGTTGGGACCTCTTGAGAAGTACTTGGTTTGTTTATTTTTTCATGACAGACAACTAAATATTTATATTGAGATATTGGTGTCATTTTAAAGGGTATATCATGTACTATTATAATAAAAAATAATTGTTGCCAGTAACTATTATTTTTTTCTTGTAAAACTCTAAATAAAAAATAAATATAATGATTTTTTTGATTTTCCCCAACTTTATACTTTATTTTCATCCTTTATTAATAATTAGAGTAATTTAATTTTAATCAAATTAAATTCTGGATTCTTTGAGCTTTCCGTGAGTATTTTTTATTCGAATGTACCTATAGCAGTTTTTCAGTAGTAATTGTTTTTCTCGAGAGGGTCTCGCGCGGTCGTAAAAAAGAAAGTGACATTTCATGCGCGGACAGGTGGGGCGAGAATCGCCGCGCGGCTTGGACGCTTGAGTGGTTATGCTTATTGAATAAGGAAACTGGCGCCAATGCGTAATAATTCTATCTTATTCAAGACACATTAAAATCTTTACATAATCACTTTTAAGGTCCAATTTCTCTTTTTCGGTACTTAGGACATATAAAAAATAATTAAATATTATCAAATGAAGTAACAAAGGGAAAGTAAAACGTAATAAAACGACCCAAATCCGGGGTTATACAGTTAACGCAACAATAAAAGAAGCTCGCACAAAAATAAAATATCACAGTTTCTCAACATAAAAAAATTTAAAGTACTATTTAAAGAAGCCATATTTACCGTGAAAGCGACACTCGATTCCGTCATCTGTCTTTCTTTACTTAAACTATGCAAATTGTATTATTATTCGGGGTGCAGCGCGCGTAAAATTTTCAGACGGTTCAAAGGCCTTCCCAGACTGCGACGGAAGACAATAAAAGCAACCGGCTGGCTCCTGATACGAATACGGAATTACAACGGAGCTTTTTATTGTTCCGTAAGGTAGTTCGCGCCGGTCAAATTGGAAATATTGTCCTATTTATTGGCCTTGTATGAGTGTCGTTCGGTACAAATTTATTGGGGTCTTTGTGGCATAACTTATACAGGGTGTATACGACGATACGACATTAAATGAAACCACGTGTAGCATGTGATGTTAGAAGACTATACCAAAAAAATTTAACAGAAATTTGCAATAGTTTAGACGCAAATGTACTTTCTTTATGTCACAGTTGTTCACAGTTTTAAACAACCTGTAGGTATTTACGTTGATCTTATGTTGTCATTACGTCATTCAATTCATTTAAATATCTCTGACTCTTTCATATTATCTTATCTCTTACTCTGTTCCGCACAGTTGTCGTCGTCATGTCGAAAACGTCATGATAGAAAAATAAGGTGTAGTTTAATATTCTTAAATTTTTCGACTTTAAATAATGTGTAGCTTCTTTTTTTTTTTTTTCTTTTTTTTTTTTTCTTTTTTTTTTTAATAATTTATATTAGAATATGTTTATAAGGGTTAACACTGGCTACCTTGTCATTTAATGTCGTATCGTCGTATACACCCTGTATATAGCTTGAAGAAAAAAATCTTTTGCAGTTCGCAATAACATAATTGGTTCATTGGCCTTCTCGCAATATCGATACTAGATTGGTTTAATTAAAAATAAATTGTTAAGTTTTTTAAAATGACATGACCAAATTCAATTTGACAGTAATACTAAAACTGTTCTATTAAACGTCAAAATTCCAAGTATTTATTCCTTTTTTGAAGTTGTATATCAAACTGCACGCTTTGCATAAGTTCCTTAAAGATTATGTCATCACGTCTAACCGGTCAGCAGTTCGATGTCAGTTCTGACCTTCCATCTCGACCGTACATAATCTCAGGACCTTGCAAGATGCCGTATAAGCATGATTCGTTACAACTTTTTAAGTATCTTAGTCAACTTTTGCAACGGCAAAGATTAAATTCACGTCACCGTTGAGTGTAGGTATAACCTATTTATCCAAATAAGGTTGACCGGGTCATTCAATTGTTGTGACTTTTGACACATATGTTCGCGGTTTGTTTTTATTTAACTGCTGACATGTCTATGTTAAATGGCCGTGTAATAAACCACTATGTTAAGGACTATTAATCACATACAAAAGATACCCGGCCTAGTACAATCTTGAGACATTTAATAGCCAATCACTGGTTGTTGTAACTTCGCAGACTAACGGACAATGGCCGATTGGCTACGTTACGTCATAGTCGCATAGATGGCGCTCTCACTTTCACTCGACCAATCGTAGTGCATGATCGAACCGTATTCTAAATGCAAAATTTTTAAATTTTGAACTTTCTTGACGATTTCTTTATGTTTTTTGTTGAAAGTATTAATGTTTTTGTACGTTTTTTAGAATTCGGTCAATTAAAATTTAACTACCCGCGCGATGCGTTACAAAATCAATTAGGTACGTATTTATTTTTGGTTCAATGTAATATTGTTTGGTAATTTTGCACATCTCGTAATAATATTAAAAAGTGTTGCAAAAATTCCGAGTGCTATTTTAAGAATTCTCGCAAATTGATGGATTAATAATAATTGCCAATCAATAAAATGAAATTGCGCTAAAGTTGTATATCTCGACATTAGCCATATTAGTTAGGTACTAAACAAGATTTCGTAGAACTTTTACATAGCAGTAGCGAGTCACTGCAATAAAATTGGCCGTCATCTTAAATCATTTTCTTGAGCAAATGTTGGTACCTACATAATCATCATCGTCATATCAGCCCAATGACGTCCACTGCTGGACATAGGCCTCACCTAATTTCCGCCACAGCGAGTGATTTCGTGCCGTCTGAAACCAACGGCCACCTGCAACTTCACCAGATCGTCGGTCCATCTGGTGGGGGCGTCCTTCACTGGTACATAATATTAATAAGTTAGATTATGAAATATTTTCCTCAAATATCAAATATACTCATTTCTGATCGCTGTATCGTTTAGCAGTATTTACGAGGAAACCCTCATCGTTTCCTTATCAGTGGAATTTTACGTTTTTTTGCGACAGCTCACCTCACCACGACCTCTGCCGAAGAGTGATTGTGAATAGTAAACATTTATTTACCTTCCAATAAGATTAAGCGATTTTATAATAAAACCTGCTGAATACCTCAAGGATACTTGGTTTATTTTGTATACCAGAGTACTTGTGGACCTTAAATACGATTATTAGCGAAGATTAAAGGCTTGATTAAAATTTTTAAACTCTGATCCAATTCTGGGAGATACGAAACGTCAGTGTCGTAAGGTATTGATTACAAATTTGGAGTGTGTGAAACAAGGGAAAGTAAGAATAATAATATGAATAAATATAATAATAATATTCTACCACATTCACACAGCGCCATCTAGTCCCAAAGAAAGCAATTATATTTGCTTGTGTTATGAGTACTAAACAACTGATATACTACTTAAATATATTTTTTTTAAATACACACATATTATAGATAAATTACACCCAGACACAGAACAAACCAAACCTAATTGTAATTGTTTATTGTTGTTAGAATATTTATTCTCATATTGATGATATTAACCGAAAGCACCTACCTCAGTTTTGTCTCTACATCACCCTAAAGTTGACTGGTAGATAATGCCTCAGGCATTAAGTCCGCTTTTGTACTTGTTTGTGCAGAAAGTTTAATAAATAAAAAAAAATTAAACCTTTATGCTCATCACTCAAAGATATGTCCTGGGGTTGAACCCACGACCTCCGGCTTAGCAGTCAGGGTCACTAACCACTAGACCAACAGGCCAGTCCTTACTTCCCATAAAAAAATCAAATTAACCGTTTTACTACTGGAAGCATCATTGGTATTAATTAACACAGGCAACAAAAGGATTTAATGGCTCTATCACCTCTCCTTACTAACCATCTGTATCTAATTTCTACTAAGTATCATATTCCATCTAACTTTGAGAATATGCATTAGAGTATCCACTTTCACTTGAGTATTTATAATATGACACAAATCTCAGTCATTGAATGTATAATTAATTAAACGATGTCGCACATAATAAATTGCTCTGTTTCGAGTTAAATATAGACAAATATACAGGCATTAATTTTTCTTTTATCAATTTACATAATATGTAAATTTTATTATTATATGCACTCCAAAATAAACAAATGTAAGAAGTTATACAGACTATGTCATTGACATAGCTTTAACAATTCATTCATATCAACCCTTAACGTCCCACTGCTGGGCACGGGTCTCCTTCAAAGAATAATGCCCAGCTGTGCCCACAATACTTGAAAATAATTTTCAAAATGTCTCGTAGAAATCGAAAAGTAATTTGAATTAGGTATTGGAATAAATATGTTCACAGATCCACACATTTAGATCTTATTTGCGGTCAAGTCAAAGCAGCTGATCTGACCTCAACTTGGATCACTGGTTCGGATTTGCGGTTTTCTAATAAGACCTAATTCTAAATTTAAATCTAAATTATTAAAGAAACAAACAACACGACAAAAGTATTTATATATCAAGAATTCTTAATGAATAGCCAACCAACAACGTTACGTCCGGGAAATAGCCTCAATATGATTGTGTATTGATAAGTATTTATAACTAAATAGAAATAGTCAGATTAATCTTTAACATAGAGAGTTGGATCTTCTAAATTTACTAATCCGTTTGGAAACTGAATAAGTAGCTATACTCTTTCTTTTAACCTGGATAAATATTTTTAAGGTTTGCTGATGAGCAAATTATATTATAAAGATGTAGAATCATCATCATCTTAACCCATAAACGTCCCATTGCCGGCACGAGTCTCCTCCAAAGAATGTGGAAGGAATTAAGCTACTGTACCACGCTGGCTAGACGGGTTGGTATAGGGTTTTGTTTCGAATTTTCCATTTCTCGCAATGCTCACGTCTTCTTAAAGTTAGGTCCCTTAGTCGCCTTTTACGACGTACGACGGGTAGTGACATTATGTATTCTAAATCCGTCACCACACGGACCCACACAGGTTATTAAGTCATAAAAAGTTATTTCGTTTCTGTTCTGAAATTATTATTCGAGATAAGCTTGATCGCAGCAAGTCTGTAACGAATCAGTTAATGAAAGTGAAAAAGCGTGTCTTCATAAACTAGTAGGTATGTATGACCTTTCACCAATACAAAATTCACAAAGTATAATTATCGAAAGTGGCCACACAACCGGCTCTCTCTCCAACAATGCTACTGGACATAGGAACCTGTTCTGAAGTTCGGTGTACCACCGAGGTCGTGGAAGGTCATGGCAATGACCTCGATGGTTCCGCATCGGCATCAGACGTGATGCGTCTGAGTTTGCCATTACGTCAAGGAAGTCATGAGGATAACGTGCAGTGATTTTTTTTGACTACACTTATCTTCTACTGCAAGCAACGCAGACTTTAAATTAACTTCAATTTTTTTTATTGAGATATTCAAAAATGTCTTCCTTATAACAATAAATTTGAATATATCTAAATGCTAACATAAAAAAAATGTGTCTAGTTAATTTAGTCTATAATAACATTGCAATACAGATACTTTTATAACAGAAGTAGTAATGTATTGATGTTATGGTAAACAAGATATAAAAAGACACTTATAAAAATATCCACCTAACCGCAAATAAACTTCGGATTAGTAATCACTATTTTTACCTCAAAACTCCACTACACCTTCGATAATACGTTAAGCCCCGTTCAGCTCCGATCGAATGAAAAGTCTTACGGTATTTGTGACCAATTTACTAACTAATCCGTTTGGGAAGTTTCCAAATAAAAAATATTCTAATCTGTCCCTGTATAAAATATTTGTTAGGACTACATTTTCCTTTGGCTCAAAAGTATATACGCAATGTTTTCAAGATTAGTCTAAATCAAAATACCACGCTACTGCGTAAGAATATCATCTTAGTAAAATTTTTCATGTCAACATTATTTTCGTATCATTCCACTTCGCCGACTTTATTATTTGTTATGTAAGCAAAAAATACGTAAACTTTCCTTCAATGCTTTCTTATTTTCCTAGGCATTCTACATTTATATTTATCACCTACTTTCAATATCTTTTGGTGACGGTAGAATTAGATAAATATTTAGTTCATAAATAACTCTGTTTGTTTTCTCAGATAAACAGATTTTGATATTCTATTACAGTGAACTCATAAATAGGTACAACAAAGGCATTGGCAAAGACGAAATCAATCTCAAACAATTGAATGTCGTAATTATATTATCAATTTCGTTTGATGAGTTGATCGTGGAGAATTGGAGATATTTGTTAAGAAATTCGGTGAAATCAGTTTCACTTTCAATAATTACAAACAATGGGTGTACATACATCTGGGATGTTTGAGTAATCGAGGGCAAACGCCTTCGGTATTTTACAAAACAGACGTATTTCATTGGGGCACGTACTGCTTGTTTAGTAAACAAAATGCATCTACATCGGATTACTTTCCTGCCTTTGATGTGAGAGAAAAACAAGTGCATGATATAACCAACGTCTGAGATTATTTTCGTATTTAAGCCTGTATTAATGGTGTAATGTTTGTCTTAATCCCCTCACGTAACAACATAGCACCTTAGATTGCACACGCAGGTGTTCACGTTACGGACGTGTACAACGCATGCGTGAGATTCGGGTTAATAGGCTGCTATTTCTGTTCAAACGTTCGTAAAGTGAGGACGTGCCTTGTAAATTTGTGCATGTTTTATTTTTCATTAAACTTTTAACATAACATGTGAGGAGATTGTTATTTAATGGACTACCAGGTGTTAACAAAACTTTGTATACTTCATTGCGTTCACTTTCACTTCCTCGTTTAATGTGGATTTAAATATGGACCTGTTTATGCATGATTCAGTCGCGTATCTAAGATAATTATACAACAAGATATTAGTATTAGTTGAGCTAATCAAGAATTATTTACTCTAATCTGTTGCCTAATTTTAAAAAGAACGTTTCCTGCAATTGTTCGCTATCTATTGTTGGTCGTTTTAGCAATTAGTAACTTAGTTTTTCTTTTATAATTGGTTCGTTATTACAACCCTCGCATCTATAGTTTACTCTGTAAAATATAGGTACGAAAGAATCTTCTTTTTCTCTCATTCTTATGTATCTCTATATTTTTATGTATGAGAAAGATACTCAAAATGGTCACTGTTATTTCATCACAATCTACGATATCAATTAAATCAGGAAAATCTATTACGATTTCTTGATCTCAAAACACAATTATCAGTTATTAATTGTAACATTACGTGCTTAATACAGATTAGCTAACTTCAGCATTACCGTCCACTTCCCGTACAATAGTTCTTACAAGTATTGCACAAGCATAGTGGACCGTACAATACGTTTTACGTCATACAACAATAGACAATTTCGGTACTATATTGCTAAATTTAATAGCACCCTGTTCATATTTCTTGTTACGCAATTTTTCTGTAACATAAGCTTCTCATGTCTCTTACGAGATTCGGCCATGTTGACTGTGAAAACAATATGAAATAGTGTGCGAAAGGGACTTAACAATCTCTGCTTAATTTAATGCAATTCGATTGTTATTATCAACTAAGTTATCATTAGTGTAATTGAGATGTCTTTCTGTTTGTTAATCAAGATAATATGTACGTACACCTGCTACGTTTGTTGCGCTTACATTAACGGGTGAGGTTGAGCAATCTTCCTCGTGGTCGATTTTTGGATCGGTGACCGCTTTAACTAAATGGTGTTGATTGTGTAATGATTAGGAGAATTGTTTAGACGGCTTGTTCATTTCGACATCACATTCATATCAGGCAAAAGAGGCCGTAGTTTTAGCCACAAACACTCATGTTTAAAAATGAACGATAAACAACGTTTTCAAAATTATTTTTCCGAAAAGTTCTTGAGTACACAAATAGATTTATCCGGTATATTTCCGTGATAAAAATATCAAAACATTCTAATTCAGGATATTAGTTATCAACAGCGCAACGTCGGACACTAAAAAGTTGATTTCTGTCAAGGAACATGCTTATAATATTTCGCGTGACAAATTGGTTATATCGTCAACAATGTCTATTCAGATTTTGATTTTTAACACTAGTAAAGTTTTTTTTTGGGATTGATTCTATGTATAGATAGAAATGTTACCCTTTTACGCAAAACATAGCCAATGGATTTTGATGAAACTTGTGATAGAGAATAGAGTACGTCTTCAATAAACATGGGATACTCTTTAACCCGGTCACACGGTGATAGGAATAAATGTATCCATTTCCATAAACTAGGAACTACTATTCTAAAGTTGACGTCTACAGGCTGGTAATAATAAGGATAATTATCTATTTAGTTCATAATCCGTCTTCTATACTTATTTAAACTTGTATACTTAATTTTATAAAGCTGTAGTTTGTCTGGTTGAACGCTAGGATCTCAGGATATCTATCTTTGAAAAATTATTTTGGTGTTTGATAGCCCATTTATCGACGAAGGTTATAGGCTATATAACATCACGCTACAGCTAATAGGAGCTGAGCAGTGGCCAAATAAAGAACGATAGGAGCGAAGCCCCGCGCGACTTCTAGCTAGTGATAATACTCACGGAAATTAGTATGCAATACTAAAACAGTCGTAACATTGTAACAGGATAGGAAAACTCTATACATAGTTCCGTGCAACGATATTATGAAATTGGACGCCACGAAGACGGTATGCGTAGAATTCCTTTGCAGTATAATAACTGGTATCACGCGCAAATTAAATACTCTGTTGTTCGTTTTAAATGCTTCGCATTCACCAATACGATTTACGATTGATCATACTGAGACTTGTTAAAGGTATTGATGGAATTTTTCAGTTGACAGATTTTGTAGTTTAAGACAATGCATGCTTTGGGTGATGAGTGTCTGTCTGGAGGTGACTATGGAAATCGTTAAGGCAGGTCTTTGTTCAACAGTGGAATGTTGCTGATGATAATATTCATAAATACAAATATTGAGATTTATTATACTTGCTGCGTCTGACTGGATGCGTAAGGCGGAGGACAGAGTGTTATGGCACTTTTATTATTATTATTATTATTATCCATTGGGCCTGGAGCCGTCAGCCCCTTTTACTACCAGGACTGATCTTTTGTAGCGCCCTTATTTATAGTTCTCTGTTTAGTCCTGTAGAAACTAAGAACTTCCAGATTTTCTGAGTAGAGAAATGATATGGCGCGTGTTAGGAGGGCCTACTACCAGCAGTGGACTGCAATAGGCTGCTGCTGATGATGATGACGATACTCAGATTCAGGATAACTATCTGTGAATCACATGAAGTTTTAACTCGTAGGAAGACCAAGTGATATGCGATTTTATTTGTGATCATAGACTCTTCTATAATAATAATAATAATAATAATAATATTCTACCACATTCACACAGCGCCATCTAGTCCCAAAGTAAGCAATTATATTTGCTTGTGTTATGGGTACTAAACAACTGATATACTACTTAAATACATTTTTTTTTGTAAATACATACATATTATAAAGATAAATTACACCCAGACACAGAACAAACCTTTATGCTCATCACACAAAGATTTGTCCTGGGTGGGGATCGAACCCACGACCTCCGGCTTAGCAGTCAGGGTCACTAACCACTAGACCAACAGGCCAGTTATTAAGTAGTAGTACATCCAGTACTATGTTAGTAATTTAGGAATTTTGGATATGCGGAAAGGGGCCAAGGCCTGGAATGGATGTACCATTGATTTTTATTGCAAATTGCCGAAATGCGGCATTTTAACCGCAACAGATTCTGCAACTAACCATACCTCATATGGTTGAATGAGGCAAATCGTTGAAATCACGCATGTTTAACAAGGCCGTATTTAAAGATGGGCATTTTAGCTACCTTGACATTTATACTTGTATGTATTTATCGATTAAGTAATCTATCCATAGCAAATAGCAACACTACCTAGTTCCCTTCATTAAATTGTTTATGTTTTAATTGGTAAATTCATGTTTTTCTTAAAAAAAAAATTTAACTTTTATTTAACAGTAAAAGTCGAGCGGGGCTTCGCTCCCGTTTTTTATTTGGCTACTGCTCAGCTTCTATTAGCCTTAGCGTGATGTTATATATATAGCTTTTAGTCTTCTTCGATAAATGGGCTACCCAACATCAAAATAATTTTTCAAATCGCACCAGTAGTTCCTGAGATCCTAGCGTCCAAACAAACTCTTCAGCTTTATAATATTGGTAAAGTTTGTGAGTTTTGACGTTGTAAAGGGTAATCTCGGAATCTGCTTAACCGATTTTCAAATTTCTTTTAGTGTTAAATAGCCCGTTTATCGAGGAAGGTTATAGGCTATATAACATCGCGCTACGTCCAATAGGAGCTGAGTAGTGGCCAAATAAAGAACGACGGGAGCGAAACCGCGCGACGTCTAGTAGATAGTTAAACATGAACGCAGATTTTCAGCTTGTTAACTGTGTAACTGCGTACATCTAAGTAAATTCTGAGTCATCTTGACGTGTATCATACCTGACCATGAGACAATAAATCAAGTCACAATACAAACATAAATAAATATATCTATCCCTTTCTAACATCAGCTAAACAATGGCTGTATTTCCCAGCTGTAATTAATAAAGGTAGGTACTAGTTCGATAGCCATATAAAATCTATAAAAAAAAATTAAATGCGATTGTCTGTTTGTAATATTAAAATTACCACTTTTTGCTACATGTATATGAATAATATGAATGTACATATATACGGTACATATACTTACCAAAATAACATTTTTAAAATTTTTTGTCTGTCTTTCTGTTTCTATCGGCTAATCTCTGGAACGGCTGAACCGATTTTCAGGGGACTTTCACTATCAGATAGCTTATCTAATAAGGAGTAATTTAGGCTATTTTTATTTTAGAGAAATTCTATTAATTCCACACGGACGAAGTCGCAGGCACAGCTAGTCTATTATAAATAATATTCCGCTTAATGCGTGATGGCCAATGCTAGGTGAGGTCAGCAGACGTGATGGACTATAGACAATTATAATGATTAATCAGAAGGCAATGAATTGTCGTCCTTTTCTTATCTTTCAACATCATCTTCAGCGTTCAGTCTATCTTAATCTATACTAATATTATAAAGCATATAGGTATATAGGTTTGTTTGTTTGGTTGGTAAAACACACTAATCTCAATCAGTCAGGTCTATTTATAGTAGAAAATTGTTAAAATGAATTATTCTATGTAAAAAAGTAATTATATATTATAAAATTATTGTATTATTATACCTGATTAAATTTAAATACATAACATATGTATATATTTGTAATCTCCTTTTGATTATCTATATTTTGATACCCAACTCGATAGGTTTGATTTAAAAAAAATTGAACTTCCTACAATTTTGCGTCAAAAGCCCGCCGTTTAAGTCTTTTTATTCTTAAAACCTATCTAAGGACACTTGGGTTTTCTAGACGAATCTAACGATATCCTAATTGTCAAAATCCATCCAGCCGTTTGAAGATTCGTGGGAATAAAGAAATTTACAAACATACAAGATACGCGCGAAAAATAATACCCGTCCTGACAGTCGGGTATTATAAAGTCGGACATATAAAGTTGTACGGACATAAAAAGAAGATTCGAACTCTCTTATTACAAAATACAGACTAAGCATTAAACCAGGTTTAAATTGACAACTTTGACACTAAAACAATGGCTTATGTCAATTTAAACCTGGTTTAATATTTAGTCCATATTTTGTATAAGGGGTATAGGACTAAACCGTTTGAGCTAGTGTAGTGTTGATAAACAAAACAATTACCTAGTGACATTTTATAGTGCTATAATAACACAAGAACAAAGTGTACAGTGTACATCACTCGTAGAACCGACAACCGGTGGGGAAAACTGGTTTTAGAGTGGACACCTCGTCTCGGCAAGCGTAGTGTAGGACGCCCCAGTCTAGGTAGAGTGACGATCTTCGCAGAGTGGCTGGCAAACGCTGGATGAGAGTAGCTGCAAATCGTGCTCAGTGGCGTGCAATTGGAGAGGCCTTTGTCTAGCAGTGGACTAGTACAGGCTGATGATGATGATGATGATGATGAAAGTGTACAGGTGTACTCTAAGTAAAAATCACTGGATATTTTCTTAGAATAAGAATTAATTAGAAGTTTAGGCGAACATAAAATTACTATTACGCTAGATTGTAATATTTAAAGTACAGAGCTTGCTCTGCACTTAACAAAGCAAAAAAGTGTCTATGTTCTGAGACAATAACACCAGTAATATGTATGGAGGAAGCGCTCTTCGGGCAGTGGCGGATTTGTAGTTTTGACCGCCCTAGGCCCCAGGCCATGTAGTAAGTACCAGCCGCCCCTTTCTCAATTTTTTTTACACGATTGGCCGCCCCTATTATCTGGCCTACCTAGGCCCTACTGGGCCTTAGGGCAAATCCGCCACTGCCAGTGACTAGAAGGCTTCGGGGGAATATTATGTTCGTTATATTATTATTATTATTATGTTTATGATGACTAACAACATCTATTGGCAACAAAACAACATTACCCGCATTTCGGCCCGTATAAAGCCTCTTACACATGAAAGTCGCAACTAGACCGCATCGTAACACGCGACAAGGCACGCGCCGCACTTGCACACGGGCAGTGAAAACGTGCCTAGTAATTACCCACCATGCGTATTATCGCCTTGAATAAAAAAAATATGTGTTAGTGCATTTCGTCATACACGTGAAGTGGCTTCGTTGACGTAAATAAATATAGTGTTTGGATGTTTTGTTTATTACAAAAAGCCGGAGGTCGTGGGTTCGATCCCTACCCAGGACAATTCTTTGTGTGATGAGCATAAAGGTTTGTTCTGTGTCTGGGTGTAATTTATCTATCTTCTTCTTATCGTGTGGGTTTGAGGCAGACCCTGATGTTGTAATTAATCAAGTCGCCTAGAAGGCTTCCAACTTGACTTAACAACTACCACATTAAGTGATAACCGGGGCCAACGGCTTTACGTGCCTTCAGAAACACGGAGACGCTCGTGAATGAAATTGCCACAAACGGTCACCCATCATGGACTGACCTTGCCGATTGTTGCTTAACCTCGATGATCGTAACGAACATCTCAGTACCACTGTGCTACGAGCGCCTATAATATGTATGTATTTATGGACTAGATGGCGCTGTGTGAATGTAATAATAATAATAATAATAAATGTTTATTGCATAGAAAGGTTTACATAAATAGTTTGTAGGCTCTGAATCCCAAACTAGCGTGAGCTGTATATTGGGAGTCAGTTCCTTCCCAAGAAATAGTGTAGTTTAATAGTACAGTCTATTTAGTAAGCAGGTAGAATAATAAAATTTAAACAATAATAATAACTTTTGAGAGTGAATGTGGTAGAATATTATACCTATTATATTATTTTAATAGATCTTATATTAAATAGACTTATTTTTTTTTATTGCCTGGAGTGGCAGACGAGCAAACGGCCCACCTGATGGTAAGTGGTTACCGCCGCTCATGGACGTTGGCTATGTTAGGGGCATAGCCAAGCCGCTGCCTACCTTTGGAGAATAGCTCTCCTTAAACCTCGTTTGAAGAAAGACATGTCATAGCGCTCAGGAAACACCGCTGTAGGAAGTTCACCCCAGAGCCTGCACGTACGTGGGAGGAATGATCGCTGGAACCTTACCGTTTTTGACGGTATGGGCTCCAGGTTGTGCGGGTGAAGCCTACAGCCGCGACGAGTGGTGCGATGATAGAAAGGCGACGATGGCACCAAATGTTATAGATGGACCTGGTGTTGCAGGCGTCCATAGGCTACGGTAAGCGCTTACCATCAGGCGGACCGTACCTACGTCTGTTTGCCACCGTCGTGGTATTAAAAAAAAAAGAAAAAAAAAAAAGATAATATAACTTGTTTGTTCCACATTATGACTGCATTGCTTATAAATAATAATGATAGTTATAATAATGTACAATGTATCACACGGCGCAATAAAATAAACAGTTACCTATAATGATAAAAATAACGTTTATTTTAGTATGTGCTAGTCAATTTATTATTATTTCAAGAATTCTACTAACATATAAATCGATACTAATATTATAAAGCTAAAGAATTAGTTTGTTTGTTTGAACGCTAGGATCTCAGGAACTACTTCTAGCTACTTCTCTACTACTACTTCTCATATCCAAATTTTATTGAATTTGATTTAGTATGGTGTTTTGGTTCTGTACTTTCTGTGATTTTTTAAACTGTAACCAATTAAAATTGTAACAACTATGGCGATTGAAAAGAGTGGCCTGAGTTTCTTGCCAAGTTCTTCTCAGAGCTCAACCTTGTCAGTGAACTGGCTGTAGGCAAATTTACTGACACTTTTTCTGGCTTTGTATGACGTTCATAAGTATCATGTATGTGATCCAAATGAAATAAAAAGATTTGACTTTGACTTTGACTTTACTGGTCAGATTTGAAAAAATCTTTTAGTGTCAGATAGCCCATTTATCGAGGAAGGTTATAGGCTATATAACATCACGCTACGGTCAATAGGAGCTGAGCAGTGGCCAAACAAAAGCGACGGGAGTGAAGCCCCGCGCGACCGAGTAAATTTATATACTAGAACGTGCGTGGGCCTGTAGCCTATAACCTTCCACGATAAATGGGCTATCCAACACTAAAATAATTTTTCAAACCGCACCAGTAGTTCCTGAGATCCTAGCATTCAACCAAACAAACAAACTCAACAGCTTCATAATATTGGTATCGAATAGATTTACCTATACAGGCTGGATGCCTATAATTAAGTACCCTTCTTCTTAATATCTAGACTAAATAGGACTTACTTATAGGGTACCCTATAAGTAAGTCCTATTGTTATGAGTGGCGAATCTATTGCTATTGGTCTATTTAAAATATAATATAATATTCTACCCCATTCGCACAGCGCCATCTAGTCCCAAATTAAGCAATTATATTTGCTGGTGTTATGTGTAGTAAACATCTGATGATATACTACTTACTTAAATACATTTTTGGAAATAAAGTAAGTAAGTAATTTATCTATAATATGTATGATATTATAGATAAATTACACCCAAACACAGAACAAACCTTCATGCTCATGCTCATCACATAAAGATTTGTCCTGGGTGGGGATCGAACTCACGACCTCCGGCTTAGCAGTCAGGGTCACTAACCACTAGACCAACAGGCCAGTCAGTGCCCGGTTGGGCATTATTATTCTAGACTGGACTGATACGAAGAGAATATTTTTATTTACGTAATGACACTTGATATTATTACATTTATTGTTTTTAATGTCACCACGAAGCAATAATAAACAGGTAATTAAGTTTAATTGATTTACCGATAAGTTATAATTATACACGATTGAGTCTGTTATGGTTACTTGAGGTTATTACGGCCTTCGCAGAATTATCGCGCGGTTTAAACTGGATTTATTTTAGCTTCTATATACCTAATTGAATTATATGAGTGTTGTGTGTAGGTATACCTTTATAGTCATACAAATTCCTATAAATATCCGTCCTTCATAGAGAGCTATCCTCTCTAGGTAGACAGCAACTTGACTGGCCGGCGATGTCGGCTATAGTTGACAAAACTCAGTTCCATAAAAATAGGTACAAGATAAAGATAAGATATTACTTTTATGTGTTTAGTTACTAAATCTTAAAAACTGAATTACATAGCTTGGCGCTCAGGGCACGGATATGCCGATTGGGCGTGGCGTGGCGGTCAAAAGGTTAAACAGTCTTCTGTCATCTTCTTTTGGTGAAGTCTAGGCCTCTTAGTTAAAATTCTATAATATGACTCTAGCTAAATCATTATTCATCATTATCATTTCAGCCTATTGCAGTCCACTGCTGGACGTAGGCCTCTCCTAACACGCGCCATAGCACTCTGTCCTCCGCCTTCCGCATCCAGTCAGACCCAGCGACCTTTTTTAGGTCGTCGGACCATCTAGCTGGAGGGCGTCCTACTCTACGCTTGCCGAGTCGCTGTCTCCACTCTAGGACACGCTTGCTCCACCGTCCATCGGTCCTTCTGCAGATATGACCAGCCCACTGCCACTTCAACTTACTTATTCTACGAGCTATGTCGGTAACCTTTTGTCGGATTACCTCGTTGCGAAGTTTGTCCTTCAAAGAGACGCCGAGCATAGCTCGTTCCATAGCTCGTTGAATGACTAGCTAAATGTCTGATCTAAATTTTGTATTACCTACGCAGAAAACATCGTGAGTAACACATTATGGATTATCCGAGAGTTATTTACACATATTTGCACAAGTCTATGTTAACAATGGTTTGTTATACCTAATTTTATGATTAATCTTATTACTCTTAAAACAATTTAAATAAATAACTCATAATTTTCTTACTCAGAAAGTTATTGTAAAACATTTATGTTTAACATAACAATAAATATTTTCGCAAAATGTATTGAAAATTGCAAAGTCTAAGTAAATAATTACAAAAACATCATAACTTCAAATATCCGTATATCTGTGGCCAAAAGGCAAATGGTTACCTTGAAAACAAAACCTAATCTCCATAATAGAACTTATTGCCTAGAAAATAAAGTGTAAATTATATTTTTTAACGTTCACGAGCGTGACAGTCTGTGCAAATAATAGGTACCAAATACCAATTAGTGTTGTGCCAAAGTTTTTGTTTATATTCGACTGAGAAATAATTCGTTCTACTTTACATAGAATAAGTTAAACTAGACTAAGATTATATAATTTTGGAAGTACCTAGATATAATAAATGTCACAATAAAATTAAACTCGGAAATAAAGATGTCCTCGGTGTATTGTTGGAAAATGACAAAAAAAAAAACTATTGTATTGAAAGTGCTTTGCAAATGCGCTAAGTTTCCTATAGAGATGCTTCCGTATTGTCTCGTTAAGATTTATCTAAAGATCTACTTATTAAAAAAAACTGCTTATTGAAATACTAAACATGTCATGGATTTTTTTTTGAAAGAACACGAACATTGCAGACTCCTCACATACCATTAGAAGAATCAAATGGCCTTGGGCAGGACAGAAATGGGCCAAAATAATCCGAGTGGTATCCCAGAGAAGGAAAAAGAAAGAGGAAGATCCTATCGCACATGGAGCGATGACCTAACAGAGAACTCAGGCGTACTGTGGAGCAGAATATGTCAAGACCGCGGTTTTTTAGAAGAGCCTGGCGGAGGCCTGTACGAAAGCAAAACAATATAATAATCAATACTTTTTATCTATTATAATGACTGAAAGAATCAGGTATCCATTGTTCAATATTAGTTATATCAATACCTATATTAAAAAGTCAACGTAGCACACATAGTTTAAAACAAATCATACCATTGTCACGTTTATAACCTATTTAATCGATCCCTACTTCATTATAATAATAAATTTATCGATAAAAATTTAAAAGGCACCTCACTACACACATTGTCATGTTTGGCCAACCGTTGACATGTAATTTCACACTTTATACTGTCTACCTTAGGTGTCATGTTGCATGACGAGAAATAAGATACGTATCTGACATATTAGATGATGAAACTGTATGATTGTGATACCGTTAATATATAACATAGCATCACGCCTTTTTCCCCGACGGGGTAGGCAGAGGTGTTTCACCCCCACATTTCGCCAGCTATGTTTGGCCGCCCCCTAGGCCAAACATAATAGGGGGCGAGCCTATTTTCATCAACCGGGAACATTTGTTTACCAAACTCCGGGAAAATCTTAATACTGGAATTTCATGATAGAAAAACCCAATACCATTTTCACCCGACCCGGGAATCGAACCCGGGACCTCTTGCACAGCAGTCGTATACACTTCCCGCTGCGACAATTGATGTAATACTTAAATTACTTTGTTAATACATCCATATTATAGATAGATTACACCCAGAAATAAAATAAATAATTGTGCTCATCACACAAATACTTGTCCTGGGTGGGAATTGAACCCACGACCTCTGTCTCAGTAGTCAGGACCACTAACCACTGAGCAACGGAGGCTTCAAATTAATGGGTTGCTGACGATGATGTAAGTTAATTTATGTATCTTTTTTGACTCCACATTAAAAATTATCTTGGCAAGTTTACGTGAGATGTACCTAAATTAATGATTATTTTCTATACGATAACAAAATGAATGAGATTCTGGATTTCCTAATAGTATTTTTGTTCTATGTTGCCGAGACAAAACGCGGCGAAATAAATGGTTAAAAATGACAGACATGGCTGAACAGTCGTATTTCAACTCACACCTTTCTTTCATATAATTATACATCCCATATATTGTGCAATCGTGATGCCATACGTAACAAAAAACTAATTTAAATACCACTAATTTTATACTTGAAGTCGCTTTGGGCTTCGCTTCCGTCGCTTTTGTTTGGCCACTGCTCAGCTCCTATTGGCCGTAGCGTGATGTTACATAGCCAATACCGTCCTTGATAAATTGGCTATACAACACTATAAGATTTTTTCAAATCGGACCAGTAGTTCCTGAGATCCTAGGGTTCAATCAAACAAACAAACTCTTCAGCTTTATAACATTAATTTGTAGAGATTTGTATATCTCAGTCTAAATCCGGCTCGAAATGCTACATATATTTTATTTATTCACTTCCTTACACATACATATCCATAACTGGTTATACATAAATGTCAACAGATATTTTAATATTTAGCAAACCGAAATGAACTTTTATTTTCTAGGTAGAAATAACGTTGCCATGGTGTCGATAGTCTGAGTTCCAAATGATTAAAATTTTAATTAAATCATAGGTACTTCATAACTGAAAACAGTTTGCAATTTAATCTCTTCACCAAGTTTGTGCAAAATTAAAATCTATAATCAATTCTTTTGTAAGTAATATTTTTGATCTTTTACTGGGTGGCGCAAAAGTACTGGCACTAAAGAAAATACTTTTTTTTTTTTTATATGACATTTTCTGTCATTCTGTTGTTGAAAATTGTGTAGTGAACAAATGTAAAATACACTGAAAATAAACATGGACCGTTTTACTCCCCAAGAACGTGGAATAATTGTGTCAATGTTCTTACGGAATAATTCATCAGTGATAAGAACACAACGTGAATTTCGTCGACGATTTCCCCACCGTCCGGCACCGATTGGTCGCACAATTCGACGCTTTGCCACACGCCTTGAAGCAACTGGCTCAACATTGGATAGACCTAAGTCTGGGAGACCAAGAACAGGCCGTTCAGCTGAAAATATCGATGCTGTGCGCGAAGATGTGGAAGAGTGTCCAGAAACATCAACGAGGCGACGTGCCACGCAATTGGGCATTTCCAGACGGACCCTGCAGCGTATTTTGGTGAAAGACTTAAAGATGTTCCCGTATAAAACTCAAATGACTCATCAGCTGCTGCCTGCTGACCACCGAGCTCGTCTAGATTACTGCCAGCGCGTCATAAACCTCAACCTTGAAGAGGATGATTTTCCTTCAAAATTGGTTATGAGTGACGAAGCGCATTTCCATCTCTCAGGGCATGTCAATAAGCAGAATACTCGGTTCTGGGGCACTGATAATCCGCGCATTATTCAAGAAACACCTCTACACCCACTAAAAGTTACTGTATGGTGTGGCATCTGTGTTGACAGAGTGATCGGACCCTATTTTTTCGAAGACGCTGGAGGCAATGCGATAACTGTCACTGGAGAACGCTACAGAACCATGTTACGTGAGTTTTTGATACCCAGTTTGGACGAATTGGGGCTGGAGCACATCTGGTTTCAACAAGACGGCGCTACGGCACACACAGCGCGCGACACTATGGACTTAGTGAGGGACGCTTTTCCAGGCCGAGTTATCTCTCGTTTTGGCGATTTGCCTTGGCCTGCAAGATCACCCGATCTGACCAGTCCAGACTTTTTTCTTTGGGGTTTTTTGAAATCTCGGGTGTATGTGAACAAGCCACAGACTCTCGCAGCTCTAAAAGAAAACATTCGTCAAGAAATAACGAACATATCGCAGGAAGTGTTACGGCAAGTTATGCAAAATGTCATAAATAGGGCTCAAATGTGTATCAACTCTGGAGGTCACCATTTAAAAGACATCATCTTTAAATCCTAATGGTACGAAATTTAATGGCACAAATATACATTTAAAAAAATCTAAATCTAGTTTTCTAATTTAGAAAAAATGTTATAGCTGAACCAAATAGGGTCTTTACTTTTGCGCCACCCGTTATAAAACACTGTAAATTCACTTCTATTTCTATTGAAATAAATCTCAATATTAAAATAATGTATCAATAGAAGTGTTGTTACTCGTTTCGCTTGAGTTTTCATTTGCACAAGTTGTGCAGGTGCTTGTTATTGAATTTTTATCTTTATCGCTTATTCGATTAAGTTCGTTTTCAGTTGGATTGGTTCTGTGTAAGCCGGCGACATCTCCGGGCTGGCCAGTATCGGTCCACCTGATTACACTTTATGTGACATAAGCAACACGATCACAAGTCAAACGAGGAAGCGGACTATGAATATTTGAGTACTTTGATTTATTTTCAGAAACTTCTATAATCCCTGCACTGCAAGAAAAGGAAAATTCGAAACAAACCCAGTACTAACCCGTCTGGCCAGCATGGTATAGTACGCTAAATTCCCTCCACACACACACAATTTTTTATCGTCGAAAAAGGTTCAATGTGAATCTGGACTATTGCCTGTTATAATAACAGCAATAGGCTCAGGCTTTCTTTTACAAACGACGACAACGTAGCTAGCGAAAAATATTGAATACGTAGCTGTGCCCGCGACTTTGTTCGTGTGGACAACTTATTCCGCATTTATGAAGTTTTAATTTTTTTTTACGGAACCCTGATATTTTTTCAAAACTAAAGTAGCCTAAGTTACTCCTTGTGACATTAGCTATCCGCCAGTGACAGTCCCGTCGAAATCGGTCCAACCGTTCCAAAGATTAGCTGGCACAAACAGACAGAAAGACAGACACACAAAAATTGGTATATGTACCGTATACACATTCAAATGCATGTAGTAAAAAGCGGTTATTTTATTATTACAAACAGACACACCAATTTTATTTATTTGTATAGATAAACAGTGATTCTATGCACAGTTATACATATAACTTATAGTTTGTAATCACTACTCAACCAATCGAATAAATACTACGCTAATTTTCATTCAAATTAATCTTTATCGCAAAAAAACTTTAACTTAATTCAAGGCAAATGGAAACCTTGATCGTCGTCGAAGGCCAAACGCAAGTTACAGAACACCTTAACCTTTCAGTGACACTTGAAAATCGTGTTTGTGTAAATTGCCATTAAATAATACTTAGCGTGTCTAATTCACCGCAAAATTATCCGCGTTTATCCCACGTGTTTGTGAAAAAGTATATGATAGTAGTTGACTTGAAATGCGTTTAACGTAGGTTTTTGTTTGGGTATTTTTATAGTTCATCAAGTTAATGGAAAATTTAAGACATAGTTAAATTTCTCGTTTATTACGAATTGGTAAATACTATCTACAGAAGACTTTAACCATAGTTTCTTTATCATCACTACTGGGCACGGGTCTCCTCCAAACATTAGGGGGGGGGGGGGATTTATCCTACTATACCACGCTGACCAGACGGGATGGTATAGGGTTTTGTATCGAATATTCCTTTTCTGTGAGATGTACCTAAATTAATGATTATTTTCTATGATATATACATGGCTGAACAGTCTTATTTCAACTCACACCTTTCTTTCATATAATTATCCATCATCATCTCAACCCCTAAACATCCTACTGCTGGGCACGGTTCTCCTCCAAAGAATGTGGAGGGAATTTAGCCTACTATACCACGCTGGCCAGACGGGTTGGTAAAGGGTTTTGTATCGATTATTCCTTTTCTTGTCGTGTTCTTGTCTGCTTAAGGTTTACTCGCTTAGTCGCCTAGTACGACAAGCAAGAGTTGAAATGGGGTAGTGACATTATGTATTCTTAATCCATGACTACACGGACCACGGTCAGTGGTAGAATGCTAGTTTCTTTATACTCTGGAGGAATAATATGTTTAATCCCGCTGGAAACTGTGTCCTTACGTTAGCAAGTGTTATTTTCAAACTTTAAAATCTTGACTTGACTGCCTCGGTGGCGCAGGGGGAAGTGTATACGACTGCTGTGCGAGAAGTCCTGGGTTCGATTCCCGGGTCGGGTAAAAATGGTATTGGGTTTTTCTATCATGAAATTCCAGTATTAAGATTTTCCCGGAGTTTGGTAAACAAATGCTCCTGGTTGAGGACAATAGGC
Organism: Laspeyria flexula; assembly: GCA_905147015.1. Taxonomy (NCBI): domain Eukaryota; kingdom Metazoa; phylum Arthropoda; class Insecta; order Lepidoptera; family Erebidae; genus Laspeyria; species Laspeyria flexula. The sequence goes on from LR989974.1 coordinate 4,523,982, forward strand.
TCGCCCCCTATTTAATGGGACCAAACATAGGTGGCGAAATGTGGGTGTGATACACTTCTGCCTACCCCTTCGGGGAAAAAGGAGTGATGCTATGTATGTATGTATGTTAAAATCTTACCGTACAAATGTTTAAGACTGAAAATTCTCATAAAATATTACATAAACAATAATCATATTTTATCTAGAATTTCTCTTAGTCGACTTAATTTGTTTTCCAGAGGGATGAACACCAACTAAACAAAGGCAGTGTGGTGTGTAAAATGTTTGGGTATCGCAGAACTAGCGTCCGAAATCGTTCTACACTTTTTGCTCGTTTCAAAGTCTCATCTGTGGGGTCAACTTAGCAAGGGGATTCGGATACGTTAAGAGAAATTGCACTTCGTTTTTGTCCGATAACTTTCTTTTACGACTCCAATAATGCCTTTCAAAAACTATATTTCTTGCTGTTAACTGTAATAGTTAAAAATTTTAAATTACCTATGTTCATAAGTGCTATCAAATGTTAAAGTATTTATGTGGGATACGTTTCTGCTGCTTTCTAAACCGATATAATTTTATTGATATTTTATACGGAATATATCTACTTAAATAACATTCATTTGTTTATTCCTTTACGTCACATTTGTGTCTAAAGTGTATATTTGATGCGGAAAATTTTTGTTTAATCCTATAATCTGCCTTGTGTGACGATTTTGCTGCGTCATTTTGCATGCTACCGTAATTTGAACTCTAAAATATTACCATTATCTAGCGATTACAAACAGTGATCCGAGTTTATGCTAGTTCTTCTCGTAGTGTTTATTTAGCAAACTGGTTGGAGGCTAATTGACTGACACCGTTTTTTCTGGATTAGCCGTAACATTCTTAATTTTTTAGACTGACTTGAACAAATGGATTTTGTTACAGTTAGTTGCCAATACTTGAAGTTATTCAAATATAAAAATTAGTTTTTGTGAAAGATAATTCACAAAAACTAATTTTTATATTGGAATGGTAAAATTAATCAGTTATTATCGACTTGTTCGCTAATGACATGACTTACAGCCTGTCCATAATTATTGAAACAGTTGCAAGAATTAAGAATTATGCAAAGTGCAAAAGTTTTCCATTCAGGATTACATACACAAATTGCGATTGTATGTGATGAGAGGAACTTTTAAACTATAAGACACATGAAGATGTTAGCTCTCACTGCCTACCAACGTGGGAGACTTTTATATGTATTTAATTGTATTTAGTATCATGATCCAAATACCTATAGTTTCTCGATATCTTACCACCAACACGGGATTAGCAACAACAAAAAAAAACTTAAAATTGATTGCTTATCAGCTGACATAATCCAATGTCGGCCTTGCGGAAGACTTCTCCGTTTCACTTCGATTCAGGCCCAGTTCTTAGGACATTAACTTACTTAATCGTTGACATAATTGGCGCGCCATTTTGTTATTTTTTTGTGTGTAGCTTGATATTTGATTTTACTTAATAGTACGTTTATGAATGTTTCTATAAGTTTTTTTCTTGAATTGTTATTATGAATGTCAGTCAACTTAATATTCTAGACATTTTTAATGGCGACTTATAATTTTAATTACTTCCATTCACTTCAATATAGAGCCTCTTAGAGTCAGGTATATTATTCTTGTCTGAAATTTTGAATAAAGTAGTTGAGATATACCTGTAACTTGTTTGCTTATTCTTTGTGTACTTTTTGTTGTCATGTTATTTATCAATTGTATGATATACTATGGCATAGCTGCACTCAGTATTACCGATTTCGACAACGATAAACGTATCTCTATTATAATATATGATAATATTCATGCCTATACCAATCATATGATTTTATCTTTACGGTGGTCTTCTCTTTACTAATAAATGTTTAATCACTTTCACTTCTACAAACTTTATTACACAAATAGCAACGTTTAAAAAGGTTAAACTTATTAATTTATTCAAATAAAATATTTTATGACCCACAAACTCATTTTTTATTAATTAAAACTTTGTTGGAAAAATATACGAGTAATCTCGGGTCTTGGTAACTTTCTCGCTTAGAAAGCCAACGGCATTCCATTTCAATCCTTTCCGTTGCCTGAGAAAATGATCAAAAAGTATTCGGAGAATCACATTTCTTGCTTTTGTTGTTAGACCTCAGAACTGTTACATTACATAGTTCAAGCTTTATTAGTTCAAAATTATTCAACAGTTTAGTACCTATTATGTCGTTACAAATCTTGTCAACATAACAACATATAATGTTACTAAGTAGTTGATCGACAACGTTCAACATTCGCAAGGAACGGCTATTGAGGTTAAACAATTCCAATCACAACTAGATCCGTCCAAAACTATACATGACTTTGACAATATCAAATCAGACAAACTTGAAATGTAAGCCATTTAAGATAAAGTACAAATTGAATTGAATGGTAAAAGTAATTTAGCCTATAACGACGCCGTTGAAGTATACGATCGGTTTTATGGTTACCAACGGTTTTGTGTGCGGTAACGTACCACATTTGATCTGAACAATTAGGGTTATTGTTTGTGACGAATTTCTGATGTCCTCGATATAAGGCCCAGTTTTGATCCATAAGTTTTGGTAATACAATCGAATTGGTACCAGAATGTTTCGCATTCATATGGATTATGCGGCCTATGTGTGTCATTCATTATTATCTATATTCAACCTTTCTTAAGATTCAGACTTCTGTATCAAGATAGAACAGAAAAATATTATGATTTACAAACATGATTGTATTAAATTATATCTATCATTAAAATCTAAACAAACGCTGCTCAGCAGTTCGTTCAATTCGCAGCTACGAACATAGGTATTTATTTCACTATGTTTCCGGCGTATTTGATTCCCAAGTTGCACTTTACTGCGTGATACTAAAGCGAATCCAATAACAACCTATTTGTCTAAATCGTTTCGGCCGTTTTGTGTGAGGCGTTACATCCGTGTGCATACCGAGGCGTAAAAGATTACCCTTGTTTTGGTTTCCTTGTTTTCGCTAACATCGATCCTGAATCAGGCAAAAGGAATCCTCGCAGAACTTGTATTGAATAAACTCGCTTACGTAATAGAATGAAAATTTCAGTATTTTACTAAGACTATTTAGAAAATGTAAAATAGTTTTTTCTCATTACCCAACAGAATTGATTGGCGGAAAATTACAGAGTAGATAGGTATAGTATAGTATGAAACCTGTGGTTGAGTATTTTGCATAATAAGAACATCGTATACAAAAATATACAGGTTTCCCTTTCAAATTTAGCGAACGAGATACGGTGTATTGTGATCATTTGAGTTCATGCATGGGTACACCAACATGATTTAAAATGTTCTACTAGCTTAGTTTAAATCTAGCTACGCTTTTCTTTATTACACTTATTACAGTATCAAACAACGCTGACCACATAAAACTCAATGCATATTGTATGCAGTCAGATTAAGATCTTTTATTTTGACTATAGGATTCATAACAGCAGCTTCAAAATAAATGTATTTAATTTATGAAGACAAGTTACATATCACAGCATTGTCTATTGTCTAGGATCACTTCAAGTCAGCATGTGAATCGACCGAGACCATATACATAACATTAATATTAAATGAATCTTACAAAGAAAAAACAGTACTCTGGCGCCAGTCCAACAACTACGGCTTCTGATATATTATTATTTCCTACAAGTAGTACAACTAGGGGGTATTTTTATTCAGTAAGTGTCCCGTTTATAGTTTTTTCTTCTATAAGAGAAATTCGGCTCGTATTTGTCGCAAAACATCGGTATTGTATTGTAATATACGTCCTTAGTTTCCGAGATCAACAGTTTTGCTTTCCGAGACGTTCAATGACCTTTCATCTTCAGATTATTTGATAGTGTTTACAAAGTTTCTAACATTAGTTATCTGAGAAAAATGTTTTATAAACAAGTTGTTGTGTCTGTAATCAAAATACATTAGGGTTCTCCGAAAACTTCTCGTGTGCGATACACCAACACGCCTTACTTAATTGTGTTAAAAGATTAGTGTCTTACTAAATCCCTTTGTCTCTACAAAAGAGGCTCTTAACTTAATTGGCTAAATTAAAATCATAAATACGTTTGTTGGAGATCAAATTATAATTTCAGTAAAAACTCACGCTCCACCACGCTCATAGTTGAGTATTGTTATTATAAACCGTTTTGAAACAATGAAACGTATTCATTAGTCACACTGGCGTGAGTTTGGGCGTGCGTAATCTCCTCTATTCACTCGATTGAAACGTTTTCCATTTAATATTGTGCTTTATTGTTGCTAACTAGTTTTGTTTATCTGGAACTTTGAATATGTCCATTACCACATTGCTGTCCAATTTTGTAACATATTGTTATTATAATTGCCTCCAATATTTCCTCTTCACATGTGTTCGTTATTCGACCTTACTGTACTGAGATATTTTTTAAGCAGGTTGCTAGGTATGAAAGTATGGGATTACTTAAGTTCAAGTTAAATAAAGCATTTTCCAGAGCATCTTGGAGATCTAGAAACTTACATATATTATGTCAATCATTTATCATAATCTCAAATAGTCTTTCAACACGGATCTATTGTGTTTGTGTAGAATTAGAAACGTCTAAATCGACTTTGACATCACTCATCGCTGTCATGCTATTATTTACAATACATTTATTGTAATAGCTATGAAATAGACTGTAACTATTGAACAAATATCGTTCGACGTGAACGTTGTTATTACTATACAAATAAAATTGTCTGAACTAATAAAGAACGACCACACGATCAATTTTATAAGTAATAATTTATTTATTTCCGACATTGGATTCAATATTTATAAGTATCCCTTCCTAAAGTAATAAAGTCGCAATACATGAAGCGTGCTCAAATATCTGGAAGCCAATTAATCCAGGAGCCCGGCCCTAATCCGCACAACCGATATCGGTAATTTTATTTATGTTGTTACCTGCTTTGCGGGAACTTCTGGAGCCTCCTTGTTATTCTCGAGGTCGCTTTGGACTGGTGCTCTTACAATTTGCATTATGTCTTCTATTCCCTTTGTTTCGTGTATTGACTTTGAAGAATTTATATTTTTATTATAACGATCTGTGACATATATTATATAAAATATTTTACAGTTTTACAAGATTTGGCCCTTTTAAAATCCAAATTTGAATCTATTGGATTAAAATTAAACACAAACAAGTGTGAAATTTTTTTAAATGAAAATGTTAATGATAGACTTTCGGTAATTTCTAAATTTGATTGTTTGGCACCTGGCATCAAAATTATTGAAAAAAGTAATTTCCGCCTCCTTGGGTCCCCCGTTCTTGAACAATCTTACAATTCTTTTGTTGAAGAAAAAATTCAAAATTTTAATGAAGTTTCTGAACGTCTTTTAAATATTAACACACATTCGGCTTATACCATTATTAGATACTGTCTTTTTGTACCAAAATTTACTCACGCCCTAAGATCAACACAGTTTTGGCAAAACACACCTCTATTAGACAAAATGGACAAAATTATCCAATTTACTCTGAGCAAAGTTTTAAATGTGGCTTTGAACGACCGAGTCTGGCTCCAGGCGTCTCTCCCTATTCGATTTGGGTGGCTCGGCGTTCGCAAAATTTCAGATGTAAGTCTACCAGCGTTTCTGTCTTCTGTCCACAGCACCGATGAGTTAGTCAGGAAAATTTTAGAACCTACACTGTTTAACTCTGAAGTGCTGTGTAAGACCGAGGCTGTGAACGCTTGGAAAATGGCTTGTCCAGGTACTGATTTGCCGACCAACCTATTCTCCCAGAAGCTGTGGGACGGGCCGCTCAGCAGTATGAGAAGAAAAAATCTTATTTCTTCAGCTTCTACTGCTGCTGAACGTGCGCGCTTGCTTGCTGTGGGCGAATGGGAATCTGGTCAATGGCTTCAAGCACTCCCGTCGCCCAACATAGGCACAATGTTGGACGATACAACATTTCGTCTTGCCACTTGTCTTCGTTTAGGTGCACCGTGTGTTTCTCCGCATCATTGTCACTGTGGGGAGGCCGTCGATAGCCTCGGTCACCATGGCCTATCCTGCAGCAGGAGCGCAGGTCGTATACCACGGCATGCCCATTTAAATGACATTATCCACCGAGCTCTTGTCACCGCTGGCGTTCTAGCTATTCTTGAACCGAATGGCTTGGCACGTGACGATGGGAAGAGACCTGATGGTTTGACATTATTACCCTGGAAGATGGGTAGGCCTTTGGTGTGGGACGCAACATGTGTCGACACCCTTGCGCCATCCCATGTTTCAAGCTCAGCGGGTTGTGCTGGCGCTGCTGCTGCAGCCGCAGAGACCCTCAAACGGCGAAAATACCATAATTTAATTGGTAATTATATTTTTGAGCCGTTTGGGGTCGAGACTTTAGGTACGTGGGGTCCGAGTGCTAGGTCTTTGTTTAAAGATCTGGCAAAAAGGCTTATCGACGCTTCACGTGATCAGAGGGCTGGTGTGTTTCTCGCTCAGAGAATTAGCATTGCCATTCAACGTGGCAATGCCGCCAGCCTTTTGGGTACGTTTCCAGTTGACAGTGATGCTGACGAATATTACGATGCCTAAACAAGTTTTCTTTGGGTTATTTGATTTTCTTTTTTTATTGTTTAAGTTTTCGTTTTAGTTTCCTTTTTTTTGTTTGTATTTAACTGTATATATAGTTTTATGTAAGTAGATGTTTAATTTAATTATTTTCATTATTATAATTATCATTCAATAAAGATACAATCATTTTTAAACTAAATTTAAACAATAATATTTACAAATAAAAACTACTTACCTAAATGTATCATTAAAATAAAAAAGGGGGGGAAATTACAAATTAAAATACGGCATCATAAAATTCCTCCGCATCGCTGTCATTGTCTGTGGGAAAAGTGCCCAACAGACTGGCAGCATTGCCACGCTGGATGGCAATGCTTATTCTTTGTGCAAGAAAATAGGCAGCCTGTCGGTCACGGGAAGCGTCGGACAATAGCTTTGAAAGCTCTTTAAATAGAGCGCGAGCACCTGAACTCCACGGCCCAAGTGTTTCGACTCCAAACGGCACAAAGAAGAAGAATAAAGAATCTATTTTGTTTAGTGAGATGCAAGAACATCAGTACCGACATGATCAACTTTCTTTAACGTTGACTTTGCATAAGCTTATAATATCTCCAGAAGTGAAAACATCGATAAGTTAGAATGTGAATGCGATTATAACAAAGTTGGTCAGTATTTCATGCCAGGCTTATTTGCTGCATCGAAATGTGAGCGATGAATGGATTGTGTCGGTTTCTGTATTTTTGCTTTTCGGATAATGGAAAGTTGACATACGGCTTTGTCATTGTCTGATTTCTTAGATTGCCGCCGTGTCGTGTTACATTTAGAATGTACATTATTTCTGAATGCTTTTTTAAATGCTTCAATAAATTGATATACCTATTTTCCCATAGTTTTTCTTGAAACAAATAATATTAATTATCTCTTTCCTCAGTGCCAAAGCAGGTTTTATATAAATATTCAAATTACCATTTATTTATAAAGCCTTAGTATGTCACTATGCCTCTCATAACCAAAAATGGTGATTGATTACCATACCGTAACCACAAATGGTGGCGACTCAGATTAAATTAGTCGTTGGAATCGATATCCATTTATTAACACAGCCGCGTTTATTTTTTACAATATCGAGTTACGACCTCGTGACGATGGAAATTTAATAGTTGAGTATTTTATAGATTTGTGTTTTTCGGCAATATCTTCATTTATTAACAATAAAGACTTAAATTTTGGCAAAGTTGCAATTAAACTAGAACCATTAGTGAATACAAAAGTACGTACAGAAAGACAGATGGAAGTGATTTGAACCATAGTGAACATTTTGGAGATGATGTGGTGTTAAGAGTCTCCAAAGTGGCGAAGTCAGAGTCGCGTGTTGTGTTAGTGGGTGATGGAGATGGTGATGGATGCTGTTCCTGCTCTGGCATGAGGATCGGTGACCTTGGTGGTGTTTTGCTAGAAGCTGCAAAGCTTACCAGATCGTGGTTCTGTCAGAAGCCTGGATACGGGTGAGTTAATGAATATATTTGACGATATTTTGACGGCAACCGTCGTTTATTCGTCATCAGCAATCCATTAATGTCCCACTGCTGAGCTTGGGTCTCCTCTCCTCTATCTAGAGAACTGAAATTCTATTGAAACATATAAATACATATTAGTATTTCAGTAGGTAAATACAAAGGGTTTAAATCCGAAATATACGATTAAATGAATACTCGTAAGAAAGAAGCTAATCCTGTTAGGATTAGCTTCTTTCATCCACGAAGTTATGAATTTATATTTTCCCCTAACTAAACCAATATGAAATATTCGTTGTAATATAATGAATAAAATTTGGAACTTGGAGTGTCTGAAAGTTATGCTTTATCACTGACAGTGGTACCACCTTCATACCACGTGTACTTTCCAAGTTTAATTAAAGGTTGCCAAGTCTCAACTTCGACTTGGAATAAGTACTTCAAAGTTGCTGAGAAATGCGTCAAAGGAAATGAAATTGCAATTTCCTCGTTTTTATGTATCTGTCTAGCCATTTCCATAACTTTTTCGATTGAAAATAATTCTAGCAATGAATAATTAAAGCAGTTATTGGAAGAATTCTGCTGAGAACAGTCCAATAAATATTAATTAATCTGTTACGTAGAAGATTGAAGCAATCAGTTTTATTTTGGCGTTAATTAAATTCCCAAATCTGACAACAGTGTCGTCCGCTTTAAGCAGGTACAATATTAATTATTCCAACTTTGTTGATTACACGTGGTTTTTATTAAAGGAAAACAATAGTCACTTAAAATATTATATCACTGGATTTATTATAACATTGAGATTGAGAATTACAATGGAGTATTGAATACTTCATTCACAAAGGATGTTAGTTTTTACAATTCTATATCTATATATACCTATGTATCGGTTTAAAGAACTTTATTTTCATTCAGACATTTTGTCACTTACATGAAAATAACAAAATTTAATATAAAATAAAACATTAACCCAGTGCGGGTAGTAGTTAAAAAAGTTAACAACAGAAAAAATTATTTCATTTAATCATTGTATGTATTGTTTCATAAGTCTAATTTATTTAAATATTTTTGCACATTCACTAACTGTTTATGCAACAATTATTTAATTTGCATTACCTACCGTCACTAAAGACTTTCTGAATATATTTTTTCTTGTATTTAAATACCCCTTCTGTTAAAATATTCCGAAGACAACCAGCTCAACAATTAAACTTCTTAATGAGGGTAAAAATGTTTCAAGACTCGTAATACAAGTCCTAGCATCCATTATAATGCCTGAAAGCTAAAGTATAATGATTTGCAAATGAGTTTGTCGAGACAAAATGCATTATGCGTTCAGAATATAATGCAAAGATAAATGTTCTGGCGCATTTCGACACAGAAATACGGCGACCGATTAATATATTGTGAAGCGAAACTAATGTCACCCATATTTCTACAGATTCTGTTCTTTTGAATTATTTTCTAGACACCCACATTCACGCTGGCTCTAAAGATTATGAAGAAGTTATAATGAGAAGAAAATAGTGTCTTACAAGTTGTGAAAACTTCAATTTTATAGTTGCAGACCTAATTCAACTTTAAATTAAATATCAAATAAGTATCCACTGACTTGTTATTAGCTGTAATCTATCCGTAATTAAGTTTGCAGTATCTTACTAAATATATATCAATTTTTTGCCAGATTTTTTATTTCATTTTAATGGCTACTACAAGCCTATGTTTTTGTGAATCCTTCTAAATTTTCCTTAATTAAAAGGTTCTATTTTAGTACCGTCCGTGTCCGTGTAGTGACGGATTAAGAATATGTCACTACTCAACCCGTCGGTGTCGTAAAAGGCGACTAAGGAAATCTTATGCAGATAAGACCACTGCGAGAACAGGAAAATTCGAAACAAACCCTATACCAACTCGTCTGGCCAGTGTGGTATAGTAGGCTTATTCCCTCCACATTCTTTGGAGGAGGCCCATCCCCAGCAGTGGGATATTTATGGGTTGTAGTGATGATTTTAGTACTGTATTAGTACAAGTAGTGTTACTAACCTAGTCATACTAGTAGTGAGATTAAATTTGAGCATTTAAATTTGCATTTGAGCAACTAACAAAGAAACTTTAAGCTTTAAAATATCAATAATACAGTTAAAACTTCCTGAAATTCTAACGCAAAGAGAAACATCTACGTGTAATACAAGGCACCATATGTCATTCACTTTGCTAACATGACCTAGATTGTCTCATCCAGTTCTCGTCTTGATCTAGTCTGTCTTGTAAATCTACTCCGACACTACCGCATCGCTTTCCAAAGAGGCTTAGTGCCCACAAGCCCCTGGACATCTGCCAATAGACACCGCTAATGTTTTAAGATTTCATGAGGCTAGTGCGGGAAGTCGGCAATTTGTCGTAACGCAGGAAATTTGACCAAAAGTTCCAAATTTCAATACATACAAACTTAAATCTTAATTTATGTATCTTTTTTCAATTATTCTGTTGCGCAAATCCATTCGAAACATCAAAACTAATTTTATGAATAATAATTGACTTTTTTCTCTCATATTTTGCATACAAAGCAGATTCCAAGGTCTTTATGTAATAATTTGTCAGCACCCAAGTTATACATACTTACACAATATATCCAAACTGTAAGTCAAAATCTGGCTTCAAAACAGACCAAGTTAATAAATTTAAATACAAGTTGTATGTAAATTATGTAAAGACGGACGGCACGAGCAAATAAAGCACTTCTTTAAAATTCACAGTCGCTTTAAAAGGCGGACGATGAAAGCAACAACTCCCATTTTGTTTTAAAAACCGCAGAATCTCGGCCTCTCCCAGGCAGAGAGGCATTGCCCAGTCTAATAACCTACAATTTTTCGCTGTGCCCAGAAACTGGGTCGTTTCTGCAACGAGCGCGCGCATTCAGGCGTATTAATCAAGTCGGTGCAACTGAATAGAGGATCTCCCAACCTCCCCCTTCCCCGGTTGACGACAATGGGGGAATGTCGAGCTCCATTTGACAAATAAACTGCACTTGAGACTCTTAGTGCTCCCGCAGTTGAACTAGTTGGCAGTTTGAAAAATTGTTGTTTTAGGCATTTTCTTCTCCGCTAATGACTTGTGTAATTTGACGGTTGTTTCTGAGACGCTTTGTTTAGTGAATGACAGTTTAATTTGCTCTTTTCTTATCTTTTATATTTTACAGTAACATTTTCTTTGTCTTGTTCAATTTTTGTTATTATCCGTATAAATGCGTCTATATAGTGGATCACACAAAATCCCTGCGTTCTGTATTGTAAGTTACTCTGCATAGTTACACAAGCTATATCCTGGCTGAGAGCCAACAAAATACGAGAGCATAACCGACTAATTGGCAAGCTTTATCGTGAAAATTAAACGTGTAATAAAAAAGTATGGACCGTTACAATGTAATGGTATATCCGTAGGGCTGCCTTTTGAAGAAACAATCAATTTTAACGTTGATTTAGTAGCGGCTGAATATTGGACGTGTAATTTTACTGTATGATCTGTAATGTGAGCTGTATGAGAAATGGAAACTTATTCTCAAGCAAATGAGGTTTTGTATGCTTATGACGTCTTTTATTGTTTGATATTCCATTTGTTTGTCAAGAAACATGTTTACACATAATTTACTTCTAAAACACGTTTTACAAACTAAAGTTCGACAATGTTCACAGTGATTAGTAGTTCATTTAACGAGTGTTTACTTATTATAATACAAAATGTTTCGCAAACGAAACATTTCGTATGACGAAGTGTCTACTTGCTTGTTTGTTCTGGCTCTGCTGAACGTTTCGACGAATAATTAAGCTGATTCTTGATCTCACTCTCACTGTTGTTCTTGTTATAGAGATATGAACATTCGTAAGGAGTATTTAATAGAGGAATTGTTTGCTGAATACAACGCCAATGTGTCACTTGATATTTAAAAAGGTATACGAGGATAATAAAATTTGTTGTAGCTACTTGCGTCAAGACAATATCATGTTTTAAAGTATAATTACGATAATTGAACATGCGAATTTTATACGTACAAATGTTTTTGCAAAGGCTTTTTTGCTACAGCTATAATGATTCACATAATTTTTCCGGCCAGTATTTTTTACTCATCAACCTAAAAACATATGTTAATTAATTATAAGTAGAACATACCTCATCTGCAAAAATCCAGTTGGTTTACACGAATTTCGTCGTACATGTGGGATTTGCAACATTTCATTTTCAATTTCCAAACATACTGCGGTATTGGCTTGCATCTGCAGCTCTGTAACGTAGTTTGCTGAAAACGTGTTGCTTGTTGAAGCTGGGTGTATATTTCGATTGCATATGTAGCGATACGGTGAGAAGTTTGTGGGTAAACAGTTGGTGGAAACGGAGCCAATATCAAATCTACAAGATTGGAGATAGAAAAACATATTGAGTTAGCATTTTTAGAAAATGCTTTTAATATATTTTACGTACAAAAACGTTATTTTATATTTTTTTGTTTAGTAATAATGCTTATTAGACCTGGTAAACGTTGTGGGTGGCCGTAGGATGCAGGCGGCACATAATCACTCGCTGTGGCGGAAATTAGGTGAGGCCTATGTCCAGCAGTGGACGTCATTGGGCTGATATGATGATGAATGTTTAACAGAAGAAAATCACAAAATAAACCTTGCATAAAGACACCTGGCCAATGTGTAGTAGACTAATATAATTGTATTTATTTTGTGAAGAGAGGCTTGTGTCCTTTCTTAGGACAGGATGGGTTGATGATTATGATTATTAAATATATAAGTTGTTAATTTTCTAAACAACATTAGAATCCGGTACAGTTCTAGCTGTATTATATAAATTTACAGTTATAACAGAAAATATTATAGTACCTACCCTGTTCGTTTTTGTATCCCCAATATCAGTAACGAAGAGGAAATCCGTCCACATGACCAAAACTTATCGGCACTGGTGCCAGGAAATTAGTTTCACCGCAACGTACGGTTTCTAGTGAACAGTGATTTTAGCCAGAATTGGCAAGGGTCGGCGATAGATTAAGATAGTACCTATTTTGTTTGGTTTTCGTCTGTTTCCTATTTGGTCTACGTTTACTTGTAACTGAGTCCAAACATATCGTATCATTAGCATCTTTAGTGGGTATTTATATCAACTTTTCAACCCATAACATGAGTCTCCTCCAAAGATTGTTTAAAGAATTTAGCCTACTGTTATGCTGTATTAGATTTTAATTGTTTCTAATAAAATTTGACTTAAAAATTGACTTTATTTTTATGAGTAATAATATATCGGTTGCTAGTAGTAGTAGTAATAATACGCAATAATGACAAACATATTTTTATTTTATTTTAATAAAACTCAAGTCTTGATCTGGCTCGAATTTTCAGTCTAGATTTGTTTTTGCCAACTCTGCCTCCATTAGTCAGTTCGTGCAGTAAATGGAGTTTCTATTGGTTCTACACCTGTTAAATAATTGCAACAGTAGTTCGTGTCTGAACAATATGTTTGCATGAGCTTTGGCTTTAGAACTATGCGTGAACCTTACCTTTTTATTTTATTTTTCATTCCACTTTTACAATACTTAAGGCATATGTTTCAAACTATTTGACACTTTTTTGACAGATTTTATATAAAAATACGTTTAAAATCTGTTAACTAAATTTCATATTGACTGGCCTGTTGGTCTGGTGGTTAGTGACCCTGACTGCTAAACCCGAGGTCGTGGGTTCGATCCCCACCCGGGACAAATCTTTGTGTGATGAGCATTATGATTTGTTCTGTGTCTGGGTGTAATTTATCTATAATATGTATGTATTTACAAAAAAAAATGTATATAAGTAGTATATCAGTTGTTTAGTACCCATAACACAAGCAAATATAATTGCTTAATGTGGGACTAGATGGCGCTGTGTGAATGTTGTAGAATATTATATAGGCTATTTAGCACTTATTTAAAACAAACAGGCCCTTATTGTAAGGCAATTGAACGTTGAAATTTTGATGAAAATCTAGCGTTATTCATGCTTTTTAAAGGAGGAAGTCGTGTGTTATAAACTTCTTAGTTTCCCTCTCTTCTTTTCTTCGATGGAATCCGAACCTGGTGAACTCAATACACTTACATTATGCTAAGCTTCGAGGGTATATGAAACATGATCTTCGGTTCTTATTAACTGAACCTATAAACAAACAGAACTATAAATCTTTCTAATATTTCCATATTTTCCTGGACTACAATTTATAACGATAACATAATCATGAATGTCGATTCTTAAAGTGAATTAGTTTTGAAAGTTAACCAGTTTGAGGCCACCGATAAACTTCTGAATAAAATTACACTGTATGAATACATTCTTTCTTCAGGTCTAGTTTTTCAGTGTTCAAATTTTAATGTATTATAATAATATAATAATAATAATATAATATTCTACCACATTTACACAGCGCCATCTAGTCCCAAAGTAAGCAATTATATTTGCTTGTATTATGGGTACTAAACAACTGATATACTACTTAAATACTTTTTTTTTTTTTGTAAATACATACATATTATAGATAAATTACACCCAGACACAGAACAAACCTTTATGCTCATCACACAAAGATTTGTCCTGGGTGGGGATCGAACCCACGACCTCCGGTTTAACAGTCGGGGTCACTAACCACTAGACCAACAGGCCAGTCCTTTATTATGAAATTATTCTAGTTCGTTTTGGTTTGTTTTTTCGGACTTCGGCCCAAAAATTTCAGAAATATGGCAACATGTTATGGCACCAACCAATAGACGTCTGGAAAGCTGCATTTTTATTAGTTTCTAACAACACAGCTCCTCTTTTCCTGCTGCATATCTGCTTGGTGAAGTTCGGCCAAAAACCCAATTTTCATTTTTTATCATTTCATCCTATTGCAGTCCACTGCTGGACGTAGGCCTCTCCTAACACGCGCCATAGCACTCTGTCCTCCGCCTTCCGCATACAGCAGCAGCGACCTTTTTAGGTCGTCGGACCATGTAGCAGCAGGGCGTCTTATTTCATTTTTAATAATCATTATTTCTCATAACTATTAGATCGCATGTGAATATTTGATATTACAGACCATATCCAATGAATACGTAATGGTACGTAGAAGGCTGTATTGCATAATACTCTGTATATATTAGGTAGTGTGCACTGGCTTTGCTATGAATATTTATAAGTTATCAAACTCACTTTCAGGGCCGGGGTTTACATGTTGTTTGTGGAATGAATGGTTTACTCTGTATAATAGACCGTTAAACAACAGTTCGGTTGATTTGATAGTAAAATCTATTTGATTTAAAGCTATGCACACAGCATAAAACGGTGGGTTCACAAGCATGAATTTACAACAGAAGATCTAGTAAAAAGTGTTTGTTTAAAATAGGTCCACGATGGAAGTTCTTAATTTGAATGTAATATTTTTTTTACATGACATAAATAAACTGTATTTTTAGCTTTTTAAATTTTAGCTACTTGCTATGCGAATGTGTTTATATAGAAAATGCATATTAGAATATACTTATGAAGACCTAGTTTAATAAATTGTTTTAATGTGTCTATAAGCCTAATATTAAACCTTAGAATTGTAACATCAGATTATTTGGAAGTTGGAAGCTTCTGCCACAGAGACAAATAAGTAAACAAACAACCTCCTTTTTAGTAAAGAGGTTAAACCGTACCTGATTTTACAGACCCATTACTTTGTTCCGGTATCGTGTTCCGTTTTCTATCAACTTAGCAATAGCTATTATTTAGTTATTCAGCGATGTAATGCCTTATCGCTAACTATAGTAAATTGTGGTGTTTCTCGAACTTTCTCCGGCGTTGTCGTGACTGATGTTGATGGTTTCTGTGCTAAACTGATGGACACGATCTTTTATTTGCCCCAGGGTACGACACAATGTCTGCGTTTGTTTGTTGCGTAATTGTTAGATTTTTCTTGGACATACCAAATGTGGTTTCTGGTATCTGGGACCACTAAAATCTATTGTGAAACCAAAAACAGTAAAATAAACCTATCGCGGTCCGGGTTAACTGAGGTGAGGTGTGTGTGTGTGAGGAAACTTCATCAAATAAAGGTATTGAATCGCATTGGATTCAATTTAAAACAAGGCATGGTGTTTTTTTTTTCATTATCTTAAAGAACAATGTAACTATAACTAGACTTAAACCCCTTGACCATCTAAACGCATAGTCTTTTGATCTACACGATGTTAGAACCTAATAACATAGCGCCATATTTAATGTTTATAATGACTAAAGACATTAAGTAATTAATATCTTTATTGACATAGTAAAGGTTTATCGAGATAGTTTTAGTTTCAAATTAACATCCGCTCATTGTTCCACCTGCGTGATACGTCAGTTAAAAGTAGCCTATATCAAACATTATAAATATTTTGACTTAGTGGTTTGGCCCCTAGTGCGAAAAACTCGCTGGCGAAACGACCGATAACTCTCTGCTGTAATCTATTTGCTAAATTTCATACAGATACTTTCAGCCGTCATTGCGTGATTGTTTATTATTATTATTATTTTGCCATGAGAAAATTTTTTGCTACATCGCCCTGTTACTGATTTAATAATTGTAACGCCTGGATTTCCTCACAATGTTTTCCTTCACAGTCAGCAGATGGTGAGTCACTTGACTAGTACATATAAATTGCACAAAGTGAAATCCACATTGGTACTACAAGTCAGAATCGAACTTGGATCGCATGATTTGCACGTCGGTCACTTATCCATTCTGCAAACATCGCTTTTTAATTGATAAAAAAACATTTATCCATCCTTTAGAACATTATAATATTAGTAGGGTTACATGAATAATATCACAATTACCTTACTTCACGCATACACTTGTAAACATAACCTAATTTCGTATTTCTAGTTATTTCTAAGTAAATTTAAACCTGATATTCAAACAAATACTACAGCCACGTATTTAAAAACAAATACAAATTCTAACTTCGTTGCTGGCACGTAAAACGTGTACACAATTAATACAAACCGGTTTTTATCAGCTCAATAAATGTGCAATTAGTTTCACGACGTGACATCTATCTAATACTTTTACCTATTTACTATAGTACCTACTTTAGAAAGCAACAAGTTCGTTTTTAGCATAATTTTAGAGAATTTATTCTGACTGATACCAATATTTATAAGTAACTTCTACCTGCGATGCGAAGCGATGGTGGCTGAATGGATAAGGAACCGGCGCACTATGGTATAATATCGTAAAAAGTTGCCCAAAAATATTTATTTGCTTTAATTAGTTGAAAAGGTGTATTTGAATGGAAATATATATTAATTTGGTGATTTAGAATGTTTATTGAAAAAAAAAGCACCAACGAATTAAAAAAAAATATATTGATTTATTACTGCCCGGGATCCCTGGTCCAAATTTTTTTTTTATTACTATCAAGCAAATTTTTCGTGAGTAGCTTCATTTCGATGAGACGCCCAACAATTTCGTATTCCAAAAGTTTGATTGTGGTAGCTAACAGACGTAGCAAAGGTATACCGGACCGGGATAATTTACCACACAATTTGTAGGACAATATGACTGTTTAATTACATAAATATTAAGTAAGTAAAAAAAAATGGTCCAACAAAATCAATGGTTTGATCGAAGGAGGACCCTTCCAACTTGTATCGATAACGAAGTCATCATAAATGATTACTAACCAGCTGATTTTTTTATTTTTACTTAGTTAATATTTACGTAATTGAACAGTCATATTGTCCTACAAATTGCGTGATACGTTATCCCGGTATTTCCATCCCGGTCCGGTATACCCTTGCTACGTCTGTTAGCTACCACAATCAAACTTTTGGAATACGAAATTGTTGGGCGTCTCATCGAAATGAAGCTACCCACGAAAAATTTGCTTGATAGTAATAAAAAAAAAATTGGACCAGGGATCCCGGACTATTACGCATGTATAATAATTTTAACCACAAGACATATCACAGAAATGATTTCCGTCATTATACTTCGTCATCATCGTCGTCTTCTGTACTATAATCGTCATAATGTGTTTCCTCTGATCGGTTTCCCTCGATTACATCATATGTTTTATTTAAGTTTTCACAAGCTAATAGCTCTAAAGCTTTTGATGACAGGGGTTTTCTTTTTCTGTGTTTCACCAATCGTGAACAAGAGAGAAACGGATCTGAGGAAAGCAATAGTCTCTTAAATGTCTTAAGAATATTTTTAATAGTATTCTGTCTGCAACCAGTTTCGTTGGCCAAATGGGTATACAAATACTCAAATTTCTTATCTATATCTTTCACCTGTGAGAGTTTTATAATGTGAAATAAATCACTTCTGGTATAAATTTTCCAACCTGGAAGGTAAAAAAATAAATACAGTCCCTTAAGATTTTTTTTATAAAAAAGTGATTTGTCACCCTTTGTCTTAAAATGGATCATATTATGCGTATTAGCAAAAATTAGCAAAATTTTATTTTAATACTATAAAGTTGACAACTTAAGCTATATAATGACATTAAGTTCATAGCTCCACTTTGCCCCACTCATAAACATAAACCTTCGAGAATGTTGATTATACGATTATTTTTAGTCTTTAAAATGGGCAAGTAACATGTTGATATATCTAAGCCAAATATAAGACTATGATTATTAAAACATATTAATACAACACTTCTTACCTTCATTACCACTATCCATTATTCAAACAAATCGGTTTCAAACAAAAACTAACGAAGAACAAGTCACAAACATTAAGCTAATTTTATGCGTAAACAAGTAACAGTATCAACCGCATACAATATTGAACTTCACTGAGTGAATTACTAATAAATAAAGTAATTGTACATAAATTTGAGGGTAGTTTCATATAAAGAATTTATCTGGCTGTCGATTGGTGTGATTCGCTAAGTGGTTTCGTAATTTTTTAAATTTTGACTTATGGGCAACTTTTTACGATATTATACCTTAGTGCGGCGTGCAAATCACGCGGTCCGATTTCGATCCCGACCGGCAGTACCATTGTGGATTCCATTTTGTGGAATTTATATGTACTAGTCAAGTGATCTGCTAACGGTGAAGGAAAACATCGTGAGGAAACCCATATACCCTAGAGAAACTCTATGAGTATTTCTGATCCACCGACCCGCACTAGGCCAGCGTGAGTGGATTATGTCCTGAAAATCTTAGCTCTCTATTTAAGGAGAGGAGACCCGAGCCCAGCAGTGGGACTTAATGGGTTGCTGATGGAACGTCTACCTGACGTTTCGCCTGGATAATCCACGGGCACGTATCGGGAAGAATTTAATGTTGTGTCAACCTCTGACTGTCCGAACATTCCCATATAAAAAATTACCCTCCTTTCTGGCAGTCGAGTAAAAACACTTAGATACGTTACTCTGTTGCAACGTAAAAGAAGGAAACAGTAAACCCGGTCATAAACAGACAGCTTAGAGTAGTCAGTGTCGACAGCTTCAAACGGTTGCTGGTGGGCCAATACAAAATTTACATTCGTCATACACAGACCGCTTGAAGTTCTGACTGCTCGCCGCTTCCTTTGGGATGAGAGCAGTCGATTACTACTACTCTAAGCCGTACATGTATGGCCTAACTGCTACCCTACCCTAACAAATATACTTTCGTACTTACGAGTATTAAGATTAATTGACCATCATCATCTCAGCGTTAAGATATACACACCCTCTCTTAAATCTACCAGCCTCCAGCGATTTTGACCAGATCAACTATCCATCCGTTCGGGAAGCGTCTTATACAGTGCCTTCAGCTACGTGGTATTCACCTTAGAAACAGTACGGATTGATATTATCAGCACATTTTATTGTCATCGTAGTACAAAACTTGGAATCAATTTTATCTATTAGTTATCAATTATCTGTCCCTCGTGTAGGTAAGAATCGAACTTCCAACACGATTTATCCACTACTCTAGTACACGTGCAATTAAACGAATGATTAACATATTTAATTACCAATGAATTTAAATTCGCTAACCCTGATTAAAACACCTTGATCAATAAACCGTGACAGAAAGATAACAGTCGAAAAACAGCTCAGCAGCAAGGGTCAATGAATTTTGTGTCACGTAAGCTAAATAATGTTAATTAACAAATGATGTTTCTTAATACATATAAGAATTTAGATAATTATATAGAATTATCACTGATAGTAGTGTCGTTCGTGACGAAAATATGACCCGATAATTGATATTTGAACGAATTTGCTATTTACATAATTATTATGAAATTATCACTACGATTCATTCGATATCATTTTCAACGATTAGGATTAATTTATATACCACAGGATAACAATTATCGTAAACGATTTTTTATGTAATGCCAGGAACATCGATGTCCACTTAAAATGTCTTTTCATATTTTTAATAAATGGTATAAGTACCGCGCGTTTATTACTTACTAGCTTCCGCCCGCTGCTTCGCCCGCGTGGTATGTATTTTACACCTATAAACTTTCCTCTTGAATCAGTCTATCTATAAAAAAAAACCGCATCAAAATCCGTTGCGTAGTTTTAAAGATTTAAGCATACATAGGGATATAGGGACAGAGAAAGCGACTTTCTTTTTCTTCCTCTTCTTCTTTTTTCTTTTTTTTTATCCTAATTTCTTCTTCTTTTTTATACTAAGTAGTGATTATTATTTTTTGTGTAGTGACGGGTTAAGAATACATAATGCCACTACCCCAATTTAACCCGTTGGCGTCGACTAAGGGAGAAACCTTAAGCAGACAAGAGCACTGTGAGAAAAGGAAAATTCGCAACAAAACCCTTTTTTTTTTTTACTTGGGGAAATCCCTGACGCATATCCCTCGGTCTTGGGGAAGAACCGAGGGGTTATGTGGGGCTCGCACCCACTAAAACCCCAAGGTGTTCCTCTCGTCGCGCTCTGCTGTGGTCACGGGAGCGCAGGAACATTCGTCCGCGACCACAGCGACGATGGCCCGCTACGGGCCCTCTCTCTGCCGGAGCTTAGCTCCGGCGGTGACGTGCGGGAACACGCACACCCCACCAGAAGACGCTCGCGGTCGACTTTCCCCAAAGTCGACCGGTCCTGGCGTAGCGGACGCGCTCAGCCGGGCGCGTCCTCTTCTCAGGCTTTTACGGCGGGAGGTCGCGGGTGTAAGCCCGCCTTCTCCCGCCAACCCTTCGATGGCGGATCGGGTCACTGAAGGCATCGTCTTCCCTCTGCCGTTCCGCCTCCTCCTTCTGCCTCATCACCTCTTCGCAGAAGGAGAGCACTGCTTACCAACCCGCCTGGCCAGAGTGATATAATAGGCTAAATTTTGGAGGGATTTTTTCCACTGCTGGGCAGTACTGGGCACCAATCTCAAATCGATCCAGCCATTATACATTTCCAAATATTGAACGTTTCAAAGCATTCTAATACAAATACTAACTTTAGTAAGTTGCATAGATATCTTCTAAGTTCCAAGACAAACCAGAAACTAAGCAAACTATCCGCTATGATAGCTAACAATTTGTTTGTCTTAGTACCACCTACTCTGATTACAATTACAACATTGTAAGGTTAACTTAGACTTAAGTCGTCAAACTTTACGTATTCGGTTTTAATTAAATTAAAATATGGTTGTCCACAACAGGCTTTAAGTTAGAAGTACTGAGAACAGTGTTAGTGGTTGTCTTAAGAGCATTTGCGCTGAGGCGAGTTGGTACTATCGCGTTTTCACCATAATTCTATGTTTTTAAAAATAAAATGGTTTATTAGTACCATATTTTCTCTACTAAGTATATGCGTAATAGAAATTTTAATATGTGGAAAGTAATATGCAAGCACTAGTTTTATGCCAGCCTTTTTTTCCTGAAGAGTATGTAGACATCTAAATCTAATTCTGTCAGCTATGTTTCGTTCTATGTTATAGCCGGCGAATCTATTGCCATTAAGGGGTTCATTTCATGATATAAATAAGTAATAGAACCTACTTACTTTTTTACCTGTCACAGGAATCTATAATTTAATGCTACAATACTGCAAAATTATTCCATTGCCGATTGTAATGTTATTTACCTGTATTAAAATTATTAATAAGCACATAATTTAGCTAAAAAAAGAGAAAATATTCCATGTTCCAAACAAATTAATGTAAAAAACCATAATTTTTTTATTGTAAAGTTACACGTTGCTAAATCGCCCGGCCCCAGCGTAAACACCCTAAACATAAACTACAAAATCCTTGCTACAGAATGTCGTTTAAGTTGTCCATTCAATCTTGACCTCAAGGGACATTATGCTTACCTACATACAAAGGGTCAGACAATTTCAGACAAAGTTTACGAGTGGACTTTGGTTTTATAGTGAGCACATAAGCTGTGTAAACATTGTTGGGTTAATATCACGTGTTATTTATGTATAGTGATTAATGATTATAAAAAGATAATATAATGTATGTGTCGCAGCCAACTGGTTAAATCAGCCTTTCAATTAACTGCCTAGCCGTTTAACTAACGGCCTAAATGAAATTCAGCCGGATGGTTAAATGACATTTAAATTTTGAATTTTTGACAGACACGCATGCAGTCTATTCTATGAAATTTTGTAAGAACTTACAACATGTTCATATAAACTGACACAATTCACGCACATTCTTAAAACGAAACTAATAAAAATATGGTTTCTTACACAACCAATTCTTGAAGAAAAAATTATAAATTGCTTAGCTTTGTTGCAATTAACTGTCCTTGTTATGACACGTTGTTATTATTGCATTGACATTGAACTGATGCCTAGTGTTTTAGTATAATACAAGAGCTATCATTGTCTTTGATTTTATACAAAACTAACTATGCACCTTGATATGACTGGAGTTAGAAGTATTAAAGGTACTTTATTATATTAACGTGTAATTAAGTTACAATAAACGTAAATTGGTTACGTTATGTTGAAATCTCGATGTATAAAACTGGTTTCAAAATTTCTGATATATAACTTTTTAGTTTCCTAAAATTATCGCAGACATTTGACATTAAAACTTTGAAATTGGTGTCCTTATTACGAAAGCTAGAAAAATGAATTCTTCTTAGATTTTATTTGAATATTGAAACCGACCATTAAACTTCGACAAGTAAACAGACTGTCCTTTTCGAAATCTAAAGTTTTGGGTTTATGTGGCTTTAAACAAGGCACGATAATCTCAAACACGCGTCTTTTACAAATCAGCCGTGTTTGTCGTCAAGTGATGTCATAATGACGTCAGATTAAGATTATGGGTTTCCTCCAACAACATAAGATAACATCTTTAGGAAATGACCAGTAGACTGTCAAGGCTTGATGAAACCTGAACGGTAATATTCAGAATCGTGTGTTTTTACCAATAATGTGGCAGATAGTGATATTCAATTGTAGCTTGTAGAAGATTCCTTTAATTGCCATCAACCTCTTAAAAAAGGAATCACTGATTCTGGAATAACCTGATAATCTTGAATGAGTGCATACAATTAATAAGGAATATTCTTCTCATAGTATAAGAGTAACTTACTACTAACCTGGGCTGGACTCCTACAGAGTTTTGTCCTCATAAAGACTTAAATGAATAATAATTAAATGTTTCCCATAAAATGCACCACAAAGTAATGTTGTCGTTTCCTTGTCCACAGCTTCTCACAGAAAGTAGACGAGGAGGAGGGGGGCGGAGGGGTGGCTCTCCATCCACCTGACGGGTTCTACACGCACCAGCACTCAATCCACGCCCAACATGCCCATCACAACTCGGAACCTGATAGAGGCTATATGGAAGGCAACAGATACGTTACTGCTGTACATCGACCACTACCTGGTAAAGTTATATTTGAGCTCGTAAAAAATAAATAAAATTATATGAACCAATTAACCTGGCACTGCTGCACTGCTTGGAAAGCCTCTTCTTTATCAAGAGAACTGCGAGGATTTAAAACACTATTCACACAGTCATGCTGGCCTAATGTGGTCAACTGACTTTAAAGGCCAGTTTTTTGCTAATCGAAGACAAAAACTGAACCATAAAAAGTAAAACAAACAAATATACATTAAATAGGAAATTATAAATTAGCAAAGTAAGTTTGATGTAATTGAAAGAAAGAATTTTCTGATGGTTATAGTCACTGATGTAAAGATATGACGTCAATTTTATTTAATCGAATAATTAAATCCATTGATAAATAATACCAAACTATGTAGTTACATCATCGATAAGTAATAGTGATTATATCTGTTAAAAGTCAAATATATCCCTAATCAAACTTAAAATCTAAAATCCGATTTCTATGTATGGAATCAAATCTTGCATGAAAGAATAATGTGAGTGTCTGACGTCATAGTTCATTGCAAATTTATTGAAAACGATGAAACATTGATTTTGTCTAATCTTTATCTTCCAGTATATGGTTGTTAAGCGTCCGGTAAATGATAAAATTTGTTTGTCGATGACGTCAATCAAGATTTTCCATTTAAAACTCTTTGACATACTTACAAGTCAAACAGAATATAAATAAATAATAAAATAATTGACGAACACGTTTGATTTGACTAAAGTTCGTTCGTTCACTTTTCATTGGGGAGGGAGGGGTTTTAAAGGGTCGGTAATACGCCCGTGTACACCACCGGGCGTATTACCGACCCTTTAAAACCCCTCCCTCCCATACGCATACGCATACGTCCATAGGCTACGGTAACCGCTTACCATGTGGCGCTCGTAGCATTGTGGTACTGAGCTGTTCGTTCATCGATCATCGTTTAAGCAACAGGCAGCAAGGTCAGTCCATGATGGTGACCGTTTGTGGCAAATTCATTCTCGAGCGTCTCCGTGCTTAGGAAGGCACGTAAAGCCGTTGGTCTCGGTTATCCCTTCATGTGGTAGTCGTTAAGTCAAGTTGGAAGCCTTCTGGGCGACTTGATAAATTCCAACCCCAGGGTCTGCCTCAAGCCCACACGATAAGAAAAAGACCGCTTACCATTAGGTGGACCGTTAGCCTGTTGGCCACCGTCGTGGTATAAAAAAACGTGATTATATACTGATCCGTATTTACAATGCCATTCCAGCATTAAACCACTCAAACTCGTCATGCTCGTCGGCGTCGAACGCGTCGACAGGCGCAGGTCTGTGCTCGGGTGCACAGGAACCAGCGCCGCCGCTGTACATCGCAGCTCCACCAGAGGGCTTCGGCTTAGCCGTTCACAACAACAGGTCAGTCCAAATAAAACATCGTCTATGTAAAATCGATACCAAATCTACTTGTATTCTCGCAGAAAGTATAAACATGTCATTTAGGTCAAAATTACCATACAGTCATCACATAATGACTATGTTTTGCAGGTGTGTATTGAATTATATTTTTGTTTAACCTTTCTGGAAATACTTTTGGATTAAAGTTC
Organism: Laspeyria flexula; assembly: GCA_905147015.1. Lineage (NCBI taxonomy): Eukaryota > Metazoa > Arthropoda > Insecta > Lepidoptera > Erebidae > Laspeyria > Laspeyria flexula. The sequence continues at coordinate 4,549,506 of LR989974.1, forward strand.
ATCGTTTTTAAATCTGGTGAAAAGCCACAAGGGGATCACTTGCACTTATAATTTATAATCTTGTATTATATTGTATATATGAGTCAAATCAACAAGATTATTTATCACTTTTGCAATAGGTATATTAACTCAAGATTGTGTTGTAATTTTATTTACATTTACGGTACTTGTATATAAATGTATAATATTATTGGTGGGTTGCGGATTTTTAATATTTGTATGTGACCTATCTGTCTGGGTATTTGTTACTAACTTTGTTATTGTATTGTTTTCTTTACTTTTGAATTCCTTCCATACAGCCACAGGCGTGGCACAGACGTGTCCATCATGGGTACAACGGGAATGTCACAAAAAGATCCTTCATTACCCCAAAAAAGGGGTAAATTGACTAGAGGGTATGTCGCGAAACCTTAGGAATGTGTATTGTGTGCCCTTTAATACCTAGATAATACTTAACTCTCCTGTTAAAGCTCAACAATATGTTTCATACTGTTTCTCTAATCAGGGAACTGTGAGAAATGGTTGCTTTTTCCAATCGCTGCTTATGCAAATTATATTCATTCTACAGGCTATATCTTCATTAGAGATCTTTAGATTAGAAATCTGGAAGTACATTAACAAGTAATTGCTTGTACACTACATGAAACGCTGCATACATCCATTTTGTTGTCGATTGCTGCAATCTACCTTGTAGGTCCAAGTGACAGACAAGCAATTAATTTTAAAAGCCTTGATTTGATTATCGTTATCTGCAACTATCTATAATTTTAATGGTCTCTTGATTATCTGTTGCAGCAAAATATTGGACTGTTTAAATCCAAAGTATCTGATTCTATTAGTTTGTTGAATTCAAGTCCTTATCTCAATGTGGACGTAGCCTTGTCAAAATATAATTTGTGTTGCTCAGTATTTCAATACTTTAACAATTACTTACTCGTTTAATTTACGGCATGAATTTTGAAAATAGTTTCAAAGACCCTGGTCCACTTTCACGCATATTAATCGATAAAGCCAATAAACCGTGAACAAAGGGACATGTGAAGATAATTACTGAACTTAATTTCGAGAACGGTAAAGGTCTCCGGAAAATTTCGCAAATATTTCACGCAGTAGTGGAAGTTGACGAAATAAATGAAGTTATGTATATAAAAACATTGTAATAATGTAAATTATAGATTATCATTTAAATAAATGATGATAATTAATAATATTCTGACACTTTCAGTATTAATAGGACTTGAAGTTATGTAAGCATATTTATTATTAGTATCTATGTTTTTACCTACTGTCGGTTGTTATGAAGTCAACAGGAGCTTCAAGGTTTTGATATGCTGTCAGTTATATAAAATGCAAATATATTGTTTTAAGTGGCTAATTCAAAATATTTAGATGTTTCGAATCGATTAAAAGTGTATTTATAATGTTTGGAAATTTCTTCCTCCGTTTAAGTAAATTTTTGGAGAAACAATTTAACGACAAAATGAATGAAATCTTTAAGAATTGTGTCATAAAAAATTTCATCAGGCTCGTGCAGTGAAAGTGGACCATAATCCTCGAACCTATTTGTATGTAATTTAACAATAAACCCATTTGTTTCGTCATAATCTTTAAAATTGTTAACAGCATGTAATTTTCAAGAAATTTCTTAACATCAAGGTCTTCTAGTGAACTTTGAATCATTCATTATCTTTCTCAGAATATATTCTACCTATTAGATTGCTATTAAGAACTTCATTATTCAAATAAGAAATTGTTCGTTTCACTAACATTTTGAAGACCAATTTGATTAAACATGGACATACTCAGAAAATATATATGCAAAATTTTACATATATACTGCAGATGCTACTAAATCGAGCTAAGTAATTTTAAGTCACGCTAACCCGTTTTAATTCTACCTTAAACACGTATTCAGGTAAAATGAGCACTTACCTATATTTTATAAATAAAATATTTGGCCATATCCTGTTTTCGAGGACCAATAAAAAAAACTGGTTCATTTTATCTGAACAAACTTGTTTCTTAACCACCTCAAACATAAACCTCAAATTGCATCTTCCAGCCGTTATGAAATGTCCCAAGATCTTCTTGACAAGCAAGTGGAAATCCTTGAGCGAAGGTACGGAGGTTTGAGGGCTAGGAGAGCCGCTGTCACCATACAGAGAGCATTTAGGAGACGACAGTTGTTGAAGAAGTTCAGCGCCATTACTGCAATGGCGAAGGCAGCTGATTCCACCCAAAGGAGGCTGCAGGACGGCCCTGATCACGGCCAACTAGTCAATGGTAAGAAACCTGAATTATTATATTATACCCATCAACATTATTGCTACTACCAATAAAGGTGATGGGTGTGTGACGTGATGTTATATAGCCTATACAAAAAAATTTTCAATTCGGAACAGTTATAGTTCAGTAATAGCAACAGGGTCGCTCCCCATTACATGGCATCTTACATCCCTGATCATCCATCCATCGGGGATAAAATAAGAGACGGTTTGCTGATTACGGACATGCAGCAATTGCAGAGCCTAATCTCCAAAGTCTATATTCTATTTGCAGTATGTGAGCATCAATAGCACATCAATCACTTTAACCCATAAACGAACAACTGCTGGGCACAGGTCTCCTCCAAAGAATGTGGAGAGAATTTAGCTGTTTCGAATTTTCCTTTTCTCGCATTGCTCTTTTCTACATAAGGTAGTAGTAGGTCTCCCTTAGGTTGAGATGGAGCAGTGACATATGTATTCTTAATCCGTCACTCCACGGATTCGACAATAGTACATACCTAATATTTAAGTATACATTTCAGGTACAGATATATACGCAAACACGCTGCTGCAGAAGAGTCCTGGAGGCATGGAGAAGTCACTGGCACTCACCAGACCTATGAGGTCCATGTCGTTGCGGGAGCGACATGATATGGACATAAGGTAAACTTCTTAATATCTACTAGAGGTTGATGGGATGTTCTTTGAGGATTCCTTTGTAGTGCAACTCTTGCAAGCCAGGCAAACACCGAGTTATGGCACAGAGGAGTCCCAGGGAGTCTCTAACTTACTGTCTTGGAACTAGCAATGAAATTAATCAGAAGTAAATGGAGGACCTGGCAAGAAAATATTTTTCCTCCATAACAAAGCGGAAGACAAATCAATTTTAGAAATATCATAAAGATCCTTTTTAGTATAGCAAAACCCTCGAACGAAATTGCACCCTATTGTTTTTACGTCAAAGCACATTTTCATTTCACTCGGCTATAGAAGACATACTCAAAATACAATATTCGTATATTCTAGTTAACATAATTAACTATTAGACCCTGTCTTTTAATATCAATACGTACATATAACGGCAAACTGGCAATATCGTTGTGACATAAATCTTCCAGTTACGGTGCCCCTGGGAAGTATAATTAGCTAGGCTATTTGTTACCAAACTCACGGACGGAACTTGTTGATTGTTAGGTATTTTTTATGGGATAGGGCTATTTCTAGCGATGGTGGCTGAATGGTTAAGGGACCGGTGTGCAAATCACGCAGTCCGAGTTGGATCCCGACCGGCGGTACCAATATGGATTCCACTTTGTGGAATTTATATGTACTAGTCAAGTGACTTACCATCTGCTAACGGTGAAGGAAAAATATCGTGAGGAAACCCACATACCCTAGAAGAAATTCTATGAGTGTGTCTGATCCACCAACCTTCACTAGGCCAGCGTGAGTGGATTATGGTCTAAACCCTCAGCTCTCTAGATTGAGGAGAGGAGATCCGAACCCAGCAGTGGGACTTAATGGGTTGCTGATATTTATATATAGGGCTATTTCATTTTGTAGTAAGTTATTAGTGGAGCATTAAGCGTTTTTGTAGTACGTTTTTTTTTTGTATACCACCACTAAAACTTACGATCCGCGTCCGGTCTGATATAAAAACGGTTACCATATCCTATGGAAGCCTAAACACCAGGGGTAAAACATGCGCATTGCCGACTTAGAAACCCCCCCCCCCCCCCCCCTTCCAAAGCAGTGACGCAATACTAATGTACCGAAAAAGTTATAATATAAGTATACAGTCCTACCAAAAAATTACGACATAACTGGATTTTAAGCGCACGGGAAATTTTATTGTAATGCTGTAACTTTACGTGCGTTCTTCCCATAGCTTATGTAATGCAAATGTGCTTTTTTTTACAAGGCAGTATGGATGAGGTCATACTGCCTCGGTCTGCCTGTAGGGTTGGGTACTTTCCCAGTTGGGTCAGTTTGTGATGAGGTTATCCTTGTGCTGCTACATATCCGATGTTTTGCAAATTCGAAATTGATGTAAGATAAATACCATTATTGACTTAATCATTTCGATATTAATTAGTATTCATCTATAGAAACCGAAATGAATATTGTCTTATTTTATGCCGTCGCCGTTATGTCTTAAATTTGTAATCAAATGTCGTCGACTCTTGTTATCTTTACTGCCTAAAGGAGCTCCCGTTTGAATATTTCAGTACAGCTTACACAACCAAGAAATATACACCTTAACGTATATGTAATACAGTTCATAGTTACTTGTATTGAGTTCTAAGGATTTTTCTACCGATCAAGTTAATAAAAACTGGTAATAAACTATTTTTAACAAAAAAATTTTAAACGACTTCAAATCAGTACTAAAAAGCGAAAAATAAACTGAATTAGATATTTAATTCCTAGCTAAAAAATACCTACCTACCTGTTTAAAGTATAATACCCTATTACTAATCTGTTTGAAGTCGGTGCCAAGACTAAAGAGTTTGTTAAGCTACGTACTACTTAGTACGTACATCTGTTACCGCTCGCTACTTCACACCACCTCGCACTTGCGTGTGATCGTACCTAGTGGACGGCTCAAACTGAGTGATACAACCTCATTAGGCTGGCACCGACTTCAAACAGATTAGTAATAGGGTATTATACTTTAAACAGGTAGGTAGGTATTTTTTAGCTAGGAATTAAATATCTAATTCAGTTTATTTTTCGCTTTTTAGTACTGATTTGAAGTCGTTTAAAAATTTTTTGTTAAAAATAGTTTATTTTTCCATTTTTAGTGTACTTTTTATCTAGCAGATTTAATAATACTGGCTGGCAAACTAAGACGGAAAACCGAAATAAAGAATCTTCGATAGAAGGGAACGTCTATTTAAATATTCTAACAACACAACCTGATTGTAGAATAGAGGAATCTCAAAACTCTCAGCTTTTTATGTCTTTCTTTTTTCCTATAAAATGCGACAGGTAACAAGTATAGGTATACAATGCAGGTAAGATACTATATCGAAAACTTAAAATATCATCTAAGAATTCCTTTGAATTATACAACTTTATCTTCCATCAAGAGCTCTCACCTCAGACACTTGAAATAACACAACTTAAGGTGTAATGATGTACATGGATGTGATATTTAAAGAAATCATCTTCTTACTCCTAAACATTAAGAAGTTTCCCTTCCAGTGACAGCTCACCTAAATAACCTACAAGATTACAACTATAGGTTTATAAGTACCTATAATGTCGAAAGAATTATCCTCCAACTCCTAAGAGTCAAGGAGTTTATACCTTCCACTGACAGCTCACCTGAATAACCTACAAGAATACAACTATAGGTTTATAAGTACCTATAATATTGAAAGAATTATCCTCCAACTCCTAATAGTTAAGGAGTTATACCTTCCAGTATCAGCTCACCTAAATAACCTACAAGAATACAACTATTGGTTTATAAGAACCTATAATGTCGAAAGAAGTATCCTCCAACTCCTAACAGTTAAGGAGTTATACGTTCCATCACCAGCTCATCAACATGAGATGTTGACTATCAGACGTAAATACTTGAATAACTTTAAAAAATATATGAAACACGTAACATGTGCCTATAAAATTTGAGGGTTGCCTTCGATTTCCCTGAGATTCCATCATCAGAACTTGACGTGATGAATAGGGGACCAATTCGGAAGTATACCCTTTCAAACAAAAAAAGAAATTTTTAAATCGGTTCAGGCGTCTCCGAGTAATCGATGAACATACATAAAAAAAAAAAAAAATACATACAGCCGAACATATAACCTCCTCCTTTTTTGAAGTCGCTTAAAAAGGTGTCGGTGTCGGTCTGCCTTTGCTTCCCAAGAGAAATACTTGGGGTTTATACGGTGTATTCGATCACGGACTATCCTGTGATTATTACTGTATTACGTATTGGAACATACACAAATGATTGCGTTTTCATCTTATATTTTATTAGATATATTTTTCTCGGCTTTTACATAATTTATGGGGGTAACTTAGAGCAGGACACTACTTAATAGTGTAATATGATTTTATTTAGTATTTAAATAGTCTTGAAAATGGTATAATAATGTAAAATAATGGCATTTCTATCATGAAATTCCAGTATTGAGATTTTCCCGGAGTTTGGTAGACAAATGTTCCCGGTTGATGACAATATTGACAATAGGCTCGCCCCCTATTTCATGGGACCAAACATAGCTGGCGAAATGTGGGTGTGAAACACCTCTGCCTACTCCTTCGGGGAAAAAGGCGTGATGCTATATGTTAAACAGTCTTTAGTATTAGTCTCTAGTCTTTGGTACATATTTAAAGCTCATAGTAAGTTATCAATGTTCCATTGCCAACAAACTTTTACGACAAAATATATAATTTTCAAAATGCTTTTAGACGTTAACTGAGATGTTTAGATAGATTCAATTATTACCTAAATTTATTTCTTCAAAAAAGGAGTGAATAGGTTTCTCGAGGGTCGGCAACGCGCTCGTGATGCCCCTGGTGTTGCAGGCGCCCATAGGCTACGGTAACCGCTTACCATCAGGCGGACCGTACGTCTTATTGCCCCCGTTGTGGTATAAAAAAAATCACACATCATGCCAATGCCAAAAAAACCGTGTTTTGCTAGAAATGCCAGCATCTTATCACAGCTTACACACACATCGTCTTTTTAAGGCTCATTCAGTTATACGTGGGGTAGTTCATATTGCTTCACATAAATGCTTGCACACATATTTCAAATATCTTACCAACTCTATTTACTTCTGATTAATTTTATCGACGTTAACTTAATTACTTGCTCAGTGTCTAGTAGTCAAGAAGTGTCTAGGGAGAAAAAAGGCTACAAGCCTTCCAAATCAATATTCTTGATTGCCGATTCGCATTTGCAGTAACCACATGTGTGATCCTCAAAGCGAGGTGGAGGCTATGATGGCACGGGTGCAGCAGTCAGCACATCAGATTCACATGATAGCTGCCGACATGCCACCACTGCACCGAGGCGACGCTGACAGCGGGGTAAGACAGGTTCTTAAAATTGTATTACTAATTTTATTAATGCATGTTTGTACACTGTGTAGATTTTAACACTAATTTTATATATTTTACTTAATTTTTAATTGCAATGCAAGCAATATGTTATATACCTATTGATAACTAACGTAGCTGGCGAAATTTGTTATGTTAAGTAGTGTGGTACATTCCTACCTATCTCTTAGGGGATAATGCCGTGATGCTATGTTGTAAAAATCAATAAAGTTACAAGTTCATGTCTATGCGACTAAAAATATCTCCATTGAGGTCTGGGCCTGTTGCCTGAAGTTTTAAAGTGCATGAAACACACTTAAACTATCTTCTTGTAGAAACTATTATTAAACTAATAATATTATGGCGGATGAAATAATAATATGGTAAATATAAAGTGCCACAATGAATGAAATAATAAAAATACACAGCTGACGCTGACACAGGTGTATGGGTCATTAACCTTTAAACTCACTCTTCAGCTGATTTTAAAAACATTTCAATGCCAATAATAATGTTTTTCAAAATTCTCAGAAGGACAAGAATATATATAATATAATATAATATTCTACCACATTCACACGCCATCTAGTCCCAAATTAAGCAATTATATTTGCTTGTGTTATGGGTACTAAACAACTGATATACTACTTATATACATTTTTTTTTGTAAATACATACATATTATATAATATAAATCAAAATAAAAAGTAAAGAAAAAAAATCTTTGATAAATTATTACTGATTCGCGGAAGACAACAACATTTCTAAAGCAAATATTTATTGTAATTTCTTATCACTGATAACATCATCTAAACAATGCTAATAATGCGTACGCAACTAATTATAACTATATTATCTAGTCAGTCTTATCAGAAGCAAGTTGTCTGCTAAAATATCAAATATGGACCGTTGCAAGCATAGGGAGGTTGGCAATAGTATTGGAAAGTGTAAAAATTTACCGTTTTTGAAAAGACTACGTCGAGTGAATTTGTGGGGATTTAACACTGGGAAATACAAAGTGTGTGTGTGTATATATTTTATTATTAAGTACATATTTTTGCACATGATTGTGTGTGTACATGAGACGAAAACTTGGGCTCCATTTTTTAAGAAAATTGTCAGTGTGTGAGATTTAGAATAGTTACTCTTAAAATGGAAAAATAATTTATATTTTTGAAGAAAAAAAAATCAGAACCGACATCAAAACTTACCCATACCTACATGCTATACTTACATTTAAAAAGTTATATATTGATTTAACTTGAAGAGAAAGACTAATGCCAATTCCTAGTATTCGTTGATTTTTTCAAAAACCGGTAATCAATTTGAATAAAATTAATATTGGATTTTATGACTTACGTATAAAAAGAGAATCATTTAAATACATTCATAATTTGCGGAGTACTAGCGTTACAAACATAATATTAAAAAAATATACAGTCGAATTGAAAACCCCCTCCGTTTGAAGTCGGTTCGACTCTGTCAGTGCTAAAGAGGCATAAGATGATATTTGCCTGTTTACAATTTCTGTCTTCTACCTAATTATCCTAGGGTTCAAAATTACATAGTAGTGTTTTTTAACTCTTTTCAACTTTGCGATAAATAAGTTTTGTGAATGTTTCGTCAGTAGATGTCAGTTCAATTTAAAAACTTTAGATTTTTCGATTGATATATTAAATAGAAAATATATTAGATATTGCTGTATTAATACGCATGCTCAAAGTTTAGCTTGTTTTAGTTAAATTGCACAAATATAATTTACGCTTTATGTATATTGTTAAAATCACTTGCAGAAACTGTAGTAGCTTTAAATATTGCATTTTTTTTTGTAAAGTTCTATTTTTATATTAATACAAAGAATTGTTGTTATATTATTATTAATTATAATAATGACCTAAAAAAAAAGAATGGAAATATTTACCAAATTGCCCCTAATAATGAACTCAGCTTTGTCAAATTTTTGTCATTTCTGATTTCGAAAATTATATTTTATTTTTAGTTTATTATTTTATTTTAAACTAAACCTCGCCGTGGATAATTTTGTATTTAAAGGTTATTCACCCCAATTTCAGGTGTGCAGCTGTTCAGTGAGCGGTTCTGTCACCAATATATCGACTTCATCGTCGCATAATGAATCTCTACACAATCACCAGCTGCTTAATAACACAGGTATGATTATTTTATATTGATTTATAATAAATACTAGGTGCGCTCCGCAGATACTCGCAATTTAAAAAAAAAAAAACATCATACCAAATTTTATCAAAATTGGTCTAGCCGTTTTAGCTTGGCGAAAGTTTCTTGCCAGTACTTTACAAGGCTCGTCCTAGTCAGCGAACTGACTTAAGGAAAATTTGTTAACATGTTTGAGCTTTTGTAGACGTACAGTCGACATCAAAAATAGCTAACATACATAATAAGACTAGTATAGAATTAAATTTACGATGATGATTCAATTCTGGTACTAGTCTTGTTATGAAATGTATGTATTCCGTAATAGGAATACATGTCATCATGTGTTTTGAAATTATGGATATTGGAAGGGAGACCAGTGCCTACCAGTGGTACAGTCGAGTTCATTAATATATTGGCACCATCAAGGATTCAAAATATTGTGAGCGTTAAAAAACTCAATGAATACTATAGAACCTATGGATCAAATATAATATGTCCTCATGTGAATGGTTCAATAAAAAATATGCTGTACATTATGCAATAAGTTGTAGTCACCCTTTTCAACAAAAATATCGAATGATGGTGCCAATATATTAATGAACTCGACTGTACCACGACAGCTCGACTAGTCTTCCAGGGTATTGAGATGACTTCAGCGGCGGAGAACACTAATTCACTTGTTTAATTTTCATTAGAGCGATATTATTAGGATTTAGATAATTATGAAGCACATAAGCACATATTTATCTATAAAATAACTGCATAGTTTACAATCGCGTAAGAATTTTATCTTGACACAAATACATTTAGCCATAGTCATAGATATTCGTAATTATCAACGACAAAAATCTTATCAATTTAGTTTTAATTGTACTGCCATCAATAGCAGACGTGTTTTAATCAAATTAGTTTTACTACGAAACTTTTTGAGTGATTAGATAAAAAAAAAAGTTTGTGAAGTGTAAATTGGAGTAACATAATAATGTTTTTTGGAGTGGTGTGATAATGGAAAGTTTAACTTATATTTAAACTAGAAGTCGCGCGGGACATCGCTCTCGTTGTTCTTTATTTGGCCACTACTCAGCTCCTATTGGCCGTAGCGTGATGTTATGATGGCCTATAACCTTCCTCGATAAATGGGATATCCAGCACTAAAATAATTTTTCAAATCGGTTCAGTAGTTTCTGAGATCCTAGCGTTCAAACAAAACACACAAACTCTTCAGCATTATAAGTAATTTTAGTATTAATTGTATGTGTAAGTGTTATCTATAAAACGTAAAAGGAAGTTATTTAAAGTTTGCAACGTTTTTGTTTTATTAAGATTAAAAACAATACTTCAATGGCAATAGGATTTCCTATATCAGAATCGGTTATCGCATTTGAGCCGCACACTGCGCTTCCTTTAATAGGTGAGTTGACACAATAAGGCCCAGTTTTACGACTGGCAGATAAATGTCTGATATACGATAGATTTTATATGAAAAATATGTAAGAATACCATTGTTTTGGGGTCAACAGGTGACCCCCATGGCGTTCAAAGCCTTAATTTAAAATTAACACAGTATCAAGCCTTATTTTTTCGAAGGGGTATACAGGTATGGTTACACCTCTGCTTTATTTTTATGACTGTGGTTTTTTATAGGGCAAAGGTTTACCTGGTGGGCAATTTGTAGAAGTGCGAAGTTATCTACCCAGGGGCTTATTACGAGTATGAGTGTCAACATTCGAATATTTGGTTCTGATGTCGCTGTCAAATGTTCGAAAGTGTCTAAATTTCCTTACCTAAGCCCCCCTAAGTCTCTCTTAAATGTTTTAAAACCCACATTTCGCCAGTTAAGTCCGATGAACTTGTTTGCCTCTTGAGTTTTATAAGCCTTATATGTTTTACAGGACCAATATACGGGAACCTGCTATCCTCCGGTGGCAAGCCGCTGTCGTCGCCCACGGCGCGGCAGCAGCAACAACTAGCCGCGATACAAGCAGCTAACGCCAGGCGTTTACCGCCAGAAGTACCCAAGAGGACTAGCAGTATTACACTCAAGTAAGTAATAAGGCCCAAGTTCAATTACCGACTCGGGCAACACGGTCGAACAAAAAATCTGTAATTTCTAATAAATTTGTGACATTCGGAAAAATATAGTTTTGCAAGCTTTTAGACTCCGGTAACCGCTTACCACTAGTCGGTCTGTAAGTGCCAACATCGTAGTAAAAAAAATATTAAGGCAAAACTATAATAAAGATTAATACATCTATATGGGCGACGTTCTAAAGAAGGGACAGATCAGGAGTACCCTCAACTGGCGAGACTGCATCAAAAGACTGATGAATGTTTAAAAAGCCAAATATGTATGTCAGAATCGTAGCAAGTGTAAGGAAATGGTCTCTGCCTACTCCTCTGTTGGGAAAGAGGCGTGGTCTATATATATGTACCTATGTATTAATACAGTTATAAAAACATAAATACTAAAGGAAGTACAAAACAGAATTTTACACGTTGTTAAAGATAAATTCCTATAAATGTTATGTATTAACGAAATGTCTAATAACGTGATGATAAATCGATAAGTAGTCGTTATCATTATCGCAGGAACGCGAGTGTTTACTTAAATACTTGTACGATGTCAAGATGTCTAAGCGTGGGTGTAGCAAAACACAGAATTACCACATTATTAATTTTTTGAAATCGGTTATAACATCGAGCCTCTCGATGTTTTGAGATGAAGGAATGTGTTGTTAATACTCATTCGCCGTAAACATTGCGTGAATGTGGTAGAATATTATTATATTAATAATTTATTACCTTTCATTCTGTTTGTAAATACGCTCTTAAGCAGTGGTACGTTCCCACACAGTGCAGCAGTGAGGTTAGCACTGAGCATAGAACTATGCGTGACATTGACTACGACACACCGCTCACGATTTTCAATCTTATCCCCAGTGCCGAAAGTCCAGTGTCGCTCCGTCGTGCGGAATGCGGCGGCGCCGTGGTCCGCGGTGGATCTATGTCTTCAGTCCAGTCGTCGTCCTCTTCATCATCACAAGAACACCGGCATCATTACCATCAGCCTTACCAGCCAAGGGCACCGGTAAGTGAACTCTGAGTAATTATGTCTCGCATTCTTACCCCTCCTTGTTTAATTATGTTTCGCATGCTTGGTAGAAAGATACATAAAAATCTGGAAATCAAATATCTAATTGGAGTTTTGTTGCTGCATTTATTTAGCTTCAGAATTTGACTAAATCATTTTTTACTTTTCTAGATTATTATGTATTCAAATAGGTTTTTTTAGGAATCTCGCCTTTTAGATATTCAAGTTTTTTTCCAGCAGCTTAATTTATTTTTTCATCTAAATTATGCTTATACTTCGCTATCGCATTTTTATACAAAAAACCAACCTATACATAAATTTTCAAAATATTTCTACACCTAAATCCAGAATGCTACCAAAAAAAACCCCTAAAAAACCAACCAAGCATTTTCCAACTCAAACACACATACAAACAAACAAGAATGTAGCACACCACGTAATTACCCCACCCTGCATGTCACAGGAGGCGCACGTGCATATCCAAGAGCCAAGTTACCAGCACCAGAGAACCGGTTCAGCTTCAGGTTATGAGGAACGGTATTCGGTATGGAAGCGTCAGGATGCCCCGCCGTATTATGAAGCTCCGCCACCACAGGCTGCCTGCTGCAGACCTCAGCATGAGCATCATCAACATCCACATCAACCGCTCAAGGTACTAAGCAGGATATAAGCTGAGTTGCGGAATAGTGACAGTAATCTCTCGTTGGTGCTGTATTGGTATCTGGGGGGTATCAAGTGCCCCTGCCAAGTCGAGCTAAAAAACGGCACGGCCGTACCATCCTTTTCTCGAAGCAGTTCAGGCCATTTTCGACCCTCTATAATTCGTTGTGGTTAATAGACTGTGGAATTCATATCATTTTATTTTTCTTTTCTTTTTTTATTACACATACATTTCTCATAAATTTACTTTTTTAATTTGTATTTATTTTGGTGCTATGGACGGCTTTAGCCCAATCACAGCTGATCGTAGGCAATTAAGCGTAGTCTGAGCTATGCTCCTAATGTCTAGAACGTTCTTCTTGTGAACGTCCTATATATTTGGTATTAATAACAAATGATAATAAATTCTGGAGTAAAATAATAAAAGAATTGTACTACATAAATAATAGAATTATTGCTTGCTTTATATTTTTTGTTTCAAGTGTTGTATTTGCTTTATATTTAAGCTACCTTTAATTTTAACATCTTATATATCATTTAACTATAACACTATTCTAGTAACTGTCAATTCTTTCCCCAGGTATCAGAAACAGTCCGCAAGCGTCAATACCGCGTGGGATTGAACCTGTTCAACAAGAAGCCGGAGCGAGGCATCGCTTACCTGATATCTCGAGGCTTCCTTGAGAACTCTCCGCGAGGAGTCGCTCGCTTCCTCATCACACGCAAGGGACTCAGCAAGCAGATGATCGGAGAGTACCTTGGAAATTTGCAGAATCCATTCAATATGGCTGTGTTAGAGTGAGTTGTAATGTAGTTTTATTTGCACTATTCTTTTTGACGTCTTAATTAAATTGTAGGCTATGACAGTGTGTATAAACTTTTTTAATATTTTTCTATACATATGAGATACAATAATTTTTTTCCAATACCAAAAGGAAGACCAGTTCAGCATGTTTTTTTTTACCACGACGGTGGCAAACAGACGTACGGTCCGCCTGATGGTAAGCGGTTACCGTAGCCTATGGGCGTCTGCAACACCAGGGGCATCACGAGCGCGTTGCCGACCCTTAAGAAACCTATTCACTCCTTTTTTGAAGAACCCCATACTGTAGTCCCTTGGGAAAACCTCGTTAGGGAGTTCATTCCACAACCTGATAGCTTGCTTTGATAGATGTGCTGGTAACTTAAAATAACTATTGTACTTACTGAAAAAAAAATAGTATCAAAATTGTCACATTGTCTTTTTCAACTAAATACTTTTTTTAGTATAGGCTTTTTTTGGACTAACTTTAACTAATTGGGAGAACAACATCAGTGAGGACAATATCGTTTTAAAAAAAAAGTCAATTCTATTATATAAATTCATCTATCATGTATAACATTTGCTCCCTAGATGCTTCGTGACCGAGCTGGACCTATCAGGCATGGCAGTAGACGTGGCTCTCCGCCGGTACCAGGCCCACTTCCGACTGCCCGGCGAGGCTCAGAAGATCGAGCGGCTGGTGGAGGCGTTCGCGCGGCGCTACTGTGTCTGCAACACTGACTTTGTGCAGCGACTGCGCACGCAGGACACGGTACTGACAATACTATGCTTTTCTATACTTCAGAGCGTTTATACTTATAAATGGCAACGCGACGTAAATTTAGCTTTAATTTAAAAATATGTCCAATACACTTCTTAGAATTGCCTGAGTAAACTGCCTCGGTGGCGCAGCGAGAAGTGTATACGACTGCTGTGCAAGAGGTCCCGGGTTCGATTCCTGGGTCGGGTGAAAATAGTATTGGGTTTTTCTATCATGCAATTCCAGTATTAAGATTTTCCCGGAGTTTGGTAAACAAATGTTCCCGGTTGATGACAATAGGCTCGCCCCCTATTTCATGAGACCAAACATAGCTGGCGAAATGTGGGTGTGAAACACCTCTGCCTACTCCTTCGGGGAGAAAGGCGTGATGCTATGTATGTATGTCGATTATGACGCAGTTTTTTCTTTGAAAGCTGAAATGATTGTGATGGTACTTAGTCAGTCATGTTTTATTCAAATTGGTGCAGCCGTTTCAAAGTCATCAGTTCTTCTCGGGGGTTACTTAAATTCAATAAAATAAATTATTTCATTAATTAAAAAAATACCGTGTAGTGGCGGATTAAGTTTACCGTGTAGTGATGGATTAAGAATACAAAGTGTCACTACCCCATATCAACCCGTGGGTGTCGTAAAAGGCGACTAAGGGAGAAATCTTAAGGTTTAAGACTTAAACAGACAAAGAGCACTATGAGAAAATGAAAATTCGAAACAAACCCTATACCAACCCATCTACTGGCCGACTGGCCTGTTGGTCTAGTGGTTAGTGACCCTGACTGCTAAACCGAAGGTCGTGGGTTCGATCCCCACCTAGGACAAATCTTTGTGTGATGAGCATAAATTGCTCTGTGTCTGGGTGTAATTTATCTATAATATGTACGTATTTACAAAAAAAAAAAATATTTTAAGTAGTATATCAGTTGTTTAGTACCCATAACACAAGCAAATATAATTGCTTACTTTGGGACTTGATGGCGCTGTGTGAATGGGGTAGAATATTATATTATATATCTAGCCAGTGTGGTATAGTAGGCTAAATCCCCTGCATAATATTTGGAGAAGATCCGTGCTCAGCAGTGGGACGTTTATGAGTTGTATTGATGAATTAAAAAAAATATACTAAAGCAAAAGTTTAACTTTTCCATTATCTATTTCAGATATTCGTCCTAGCATTCGCGATAATAATGCTGAACACGGACCTACACACTCCCAACTTGAAGCCCGAAGCGCGAATGTCGCTGGACGACTTCGTACGAAACCTGCGCGGTATCGACGACTGCGGGGACATAGACCGGGACATGCTGGCCGGCATATACGAGAGAGTGAAGACCAGCGAGTTTAGACCTGGCAGTGATCATGTCACGCAAGTAAGTGCATTATTCACACTTAGTACATTGTTAGAGTTGTTCATAGTTAGAGACTTGCGCTCTTCTCCATTTACACCTGATTAATTACGTTTCGAATTCCAAGACAGTAGATTAACCATTCCCTGGGATTATCAAGTGTTTAGCAAGGTTCATCGCTATTTGTTTTTTTTTTTTTTTTAAAGACAACGCCCGCACTAGGGAACGAGCCCTATGTCGCGGGGAGCTTCGGGGGAGACTAGAAACAAATATCTATGAATCACACAAATATTTGTCTCGTGTGGGAATCGAACCCACGTCACCCAGCACGGCGATGTAGTGGCGAGGCGACCACCTTAACCACTGCGCCACGGTGACAGCAAAGACAGTTCTATTAATCCTAGCGTACAGGAGTTGCAGTGCCATTACTGCAATAATAACGGGATAGGCCCACCCTCACGCCCATGTGTGAGTGTGGGACTGTCCCGTTATTACTACGTGTTGTCTTATTACTTGCGTTTACTTTTTTTTTTGTTTTTTTCTTGATAAAGAGTTTGTCTAAAACTAGTATATTGTTAAGTACACAACATTTATGGCAATAGAATAAAATTAACAGAATGCACTTGATATTATACATAAAGGGTCCAGTCTTGGGGGTATTTATTTATTTCAACCCGCCATCTTTTTCGTGGTGCGTCGCAATTTTGGTAATTATTAACGCTATTGACTTTGTAGGTGATGAAAGTACAAGCGACGATAGTCGGCAAGAAGCCGCATTTAGCCTTGCCGCACCGACGGCTGGTGTGCTACTGCCGCCTCTACGAGATACCTGACATACACAAGAAGGAGCGACCGGGCGTGCATCAAAGAGAGGTACGTACACGTATACGCACTGCGGGCGACTAAGGTGAAAGTTGCGTGAAGTGAATTCAGTGTTACCAATAGTCATGCTGTATATGATGCATGCAATTTTAGTCCTTATTTAATTGAATGAAGCTTCATACAAAAGTGAAGGCATAAATTGTAAATCTTTGTACAAAGCAGTTTATTATTGAAATTTGTAATTACTGTTATCATCATCATATCAGCCAAATAACGCCCACTACTGAACATAGGCCTTACCTAATTTCTGCCACTGCGAGGGATTTCGAACGGCTACTCGCAACCGTCGGTCCATCTGGCAGGGGGCCGCCCCACGCTACGCTTTCCAATACGTGACCGCCATCGGCCATTAGTTCTGCGAACTATGTGGCCTGTCCACTGCCACACACTGGTATATTTTATTTAAATAGCGAGCAGTTAGAAACAGAGAGCTGAAATAAATTCGATTAGAAAAAATCCGATACTAATATTGCAGTTTTGCTATAAAAATATTGTATTTTACGTTCAAGGTGTTCCTATTCAACGATCTACTGGTGATCACGAAGATCTTCAGCAAGAAGAAGTCTTCAGTAACGTACACGTTCCGTCAGTCATTCCCGTTGTGCGCCATGCTCGTCAACCTATTCTCAGTGCCGCGTAAGTATTACTTCTCTATAAATACAAATAGTCATACTTTTCTAAAATGTATCAAGAAACATGTCGTCGTTAAGTTCGTACAAGCTTAAGATCCGAATTAAGTTGGTAAGGTGGATTTTTAAGTAAATAAATAAATTGAGCTTTATTCAAATTAGGTATATATAAAACTCGGCAATAAGACAATATGGTGCATATGTAATCAATTGATATACAGAAGAGAAAAAAAACAAAAGAGAGTATAAAAAAAATATATTTAAAACTTAAAATTATGTTGCCAATATTTTAAAAAAGGCTGTGATTAATAAACTAAACCAAGGAGGTCAAACCAAGGAGGTAGTCATTAACTTTATAATTTTTTTTTTACTTATAGATTATCCATTCGGTATCCGGCTGTCCCGTCGCGTGGACGGCCGCCGCCTGGCCACGTTCAATGCTCGCAACGAGCACGACCGCTGCAAGTTCGCAGAAGACCTGCGGGAGAGCATCGCAGAGATGGATGAGATGGAAGCCATGAGGATCGAGGGAGAACTTAATAGGGGGAAGGGCAGGGGCGGCGGTAACTCTGCCAGAAATGGTATGTGGTTTTTTTTAAGCCTGTGTCAGCTTAGCTTAATTTCAGCAAAGCAATGGTGGCTGAATGGATAAGAGACCGGCGTGCTAAACACGCGGTCCGAGTTCGATTCCGTTTGGCAGTACCAATGTGGATTTCACTTTATGGAATTTATATGTACTAGGAAGGAAAAACATCGTGATGAAACCCACATACACTAGAATAAATTCTAAGTGTATGTCTGATCCACCAACCCGCATTAGGCCAAGGTGTGTGGATTATGGCCTAAACCCTCTCAGCTCTCTAAATAGAGGAGAGGAGACCCGAGCCCAGCAGTGGGACATTAATGTGTTGCTGATGATGATGATGATGTGTCAGCTTTATAAGATTAGTATATATTAAATGAAATATAATTTGTTACAGTGATGGAGAACCGAGACAGCGGCGTGGCCGACGTCGAGATTGATCACCAACAGTGCATGGAGCACGTTCATATGCATGGGTATGTATTATATATTGTGTATAAACTGTACAATTCAAGTTCCGTTCATTAGTCAAAAATATGGTTTAATAAAATTGTAATTTTTAAATCAATGTTTAATAGTATAATAATGAAACTTATTTATTTAGCTTTATGGTGCAAAAGTATTGAATTGATAATATTGACAACCTATTTAAGCATAAATGAATATAGGCAGATTTCATGCTGCAGTCATTCTCTGCTAGTCCCTTAAGTAACGCATAGGGATAGTAGTAATAAAAAAAATACTGTATTTAAATCAGGGGTGTTCAAACATTGCGGCAGGTCGGCCAACTTTGTAGAGACAATAAAAAGCGGGCTGCACTATTATTTTTCGTTTGTCAAAGCAATAATAAAATATATTTTTTATATTTTTAATTCTATGTATATTATTTTGTTCTAGCGTGGTGGTTCCCCCGCCGCCGTCGTGCCCCGCGCCGGCGGCCCCGTCGCGGCTGTCGCAGAACCCGCCGCCCACCAGCATCATCAAGAGGAACGTACTCAGCAACTCACTCGTTGACATCAACGATCCCGGTTAGTAACAACAAACGCTCTTATGTAATAAATAATTTGTAGGATTTGAGACTTATTACGACAAATGTTTCTACGAATTACGCGAGTACTACTCGACCAAAACAATAAGGCGCATGACAGCTAGACATTTGAATTTTATGAAAATAACTAAATCAAAATTTTAAGAGTGCTAAAGTGATCACTGCTTTTTTGGACTTTACAAGCTGAGTGGCTACCCTTTTTGTCGCGGCCATGGCATGCGAATAGTATAAAAATAACTGTAAAAACTTTAATGTGTAACGGTTGCACCCGCTGCAGGCTACGTCCTGCACGACTGCACCTCTTTTGACCAACTTTTGGATCTCTTTTGATTTCTTTTTAATTTACTTTTAATAATTTAAAATTCAAAATCCTAAATTAATTCAAATTCGAACCGAGTCTTCGTCGGGCCACCCGTCGAAGACTAAAGGCTCATTATAATTCTAATTTCTTGTGCAGTGCACGCACTTGACATTTAAAATAATACTATAACTTCATAAGATCAGTTGTGTTTTATTGTGAGGGCCCCACGCCCTTCCCCATATATTTAGCCGGATCCTACTACCATATTCTTGCCTAGCGCCCACTAGAGGGGACGGTGGAGACGCTAGAAATATATGCTCTGTATTTGTATGTTTATGGTTTGTGACAAATAAATGTGTTTTCTTTCTTTCTTCATTGTCGAGAGCGACTACACGACTGTTATTATGTCACTAGGGGAAGCGAAGGGGTAGGAGTCGTAACCGCATATCTGTCATGCCCCTAATTGTTTAAGTCTAAAACTTAAAAAGTTAGATAACAATATTTTGTTTGGTCACTAGTCACTATCACTACTAAGCTCCTATTACTCGCAGCATGATGTTGAATAACCTAATAGCCATCTTCGATAAGTGGTCTATCCAACACTAAAAGAATTATTTAATTCAGTTCAGTAGTTCCTGAAATTATCGCGTTCAATCAAATAAACAAACTCTCCAGTTTTATAATATTAGTATCATCATCATCATCATCATTTCAACCCACAAATGTCCCACTGCTGGGCACGAGTCTCCTCCAAAGAATGTGGAGGGAATTTAGCCTACTATACCACGCTGGCCAGACGGATTGGTATAGGGTTTGTTTCGAATTTTCCTTTTCTTGCAGTGCTCTTGTCTGCATAAGGTTGCTAATTTAGTCGCCTTTTACGACACTCACGGGTTGAGATGGGGTAGTGACATTATGTATATTTGATCCGTCACTACACGGAATATATTATTAATAATATATTATGATATATAGTATATATATTAGTATAGATTATTATTAAATATTTAGATATAATTTCAGTGGCTCTAGCAGCAGAGCGTCTACAACGCCGCGGGTCAGTGGGGTCCCTGGACAGCGGCATGTCTGTGTCGTTCCAGCAGGGCTCCCGCAACGCGCTACACGCCACCTCGCCGAGACACCCCAACGAACAGCGCTCGCCTGGCGGTATGTACCCAAAACTTATTGTATTGCTTTCCATAATAAAGGTATAATATAATAATAATATTCTACCACATTCACACAGCGCCATCTAGTCCCAAAGTAAGCAAATATATTTGCTTGTGTTATGGGTACTAACAACTGATATACTATTTAAAGCTTATTACATTTATTTAATAAAATATTTACACATAACTTAAAAACATACACAGCTAACCTATTAAAAGAAAAAAGAACCAGATACTCTATTTACAGGAAATTCCTATAAATAGAATTTTTTTTTTTTGTGTAAATACATACATATTATAGATAAATTACACCCAGACACAGAACAAACCTTTATGCTCATCACACAAAGATTTGTCCTGGGTGGGGATCAAACCCACGACCTCCGGCTTAGCAGTCAGGGACACTAACCACTAGACCAACAGGCCAGTCATATATCATAGGTATAAGTGGTAGATATAAGTATATAACTATTAAGGATCCAGTTGGGCACAGCACAGTTAATGAGGAGAGAGAAAACCACTAGGATCAATACCTACTTCTAATGTCGTATGATGATTTATAAGTTCGTATTTTCGCGAAATTCCTAGGGATTTTTGTGACAATGCGCTGTGGTGAAAACATGTCTCAATCGTACTGGGAAAAGATAGAAGAAGTGACATTCATTCGACAGTAGACACTCATTGTAACTTTAACCCCCAGGTCGTCTGTTCAGTGGCATCGGCGGCATATTCCCGGGCCGTACGCGCAAGCTAAGCGCGTCAGGCATCCCGGACACCAAGCACGGACAAGTAGGCAAGAGCACCGAGGTCTAAACATTGGGTAATTCATCGGTAACAAACATAATTGTCGGTAAAACTCGGTAACATTTGGAAATCCGAAGTGATTTGGAATCGCCGTTTCAAGATCGGCGTGTAAAATGGCCCTAGAGCTATCAAATATTTTGGTCAAATTATGTAATGTTTGTCAAAAATACGACTTCGATTTAATTACTAAATATCCATAAGAATGAATTATTTTGTTTGGCACATACGTCTACAAATGTTTACATTATCTAAAACACGTAGATTGTTTGACAAACACGTTAAATTTGTCCAAATGTTTGTGCGTTTGTTGGGTCAAATAGTTTTTTGATTCGGGAATTAGAGTATTTCATTTTAATGGTAGCAGTCACACTAATTCCTATATTGTGATGGGTATAATGGTCGGGTACCTCATTTCTTAGTGCCATCTTATTTTCAAGCACTCTTTTATTTAGTATGGAATTGATTACTTGAATAAAACCTGTTTGTATAATTTATCCTTTTGCTGTAATATTCGCAAATAAAGTTATGTGTTATAGAATTTGTAGTTACGAAATGAGAGCTGTCTTCAGAAACTATGTTACTCTAGTTTCGTCGAAGATTTCGTATATTTTACATAACATTATTCGTGGATAAACGTTTGAGTATTCTTAAATATACTCTGCATTATAATTTTTACTCTAGAAGTAAAAATTACTATAACTTTGAACCTTATGTCACTATTGTATGTCCAGGTGATTTTGTATCTTAATGGTACTTTATCAGGGTAGGTTTTTCGGTGATTAGGCATTTCGGGACGGTGTTTTGATTATTTATATTTAAATATTAAGTGCCAAGAGTATGGTACTCGAATTTATTAATATTACAATCTTGACTATGACACGACACAAAAAAATATAAAATATAACCAGAAAGTTCTTTATAATGGCTTGAATTTGTTAAAAGTAGCCATTTTTCTTCTTAAAAGTAGACCTTGTTAGATCAACAAATGTTGCATAGGGATATTATTTTCGTAGGAAAATTATAAGGACAGACAAATAAACCTCATTTGTAGAAAAGAGGTATTATGACGATATATCGAAAGATCGTATGAATCGAAAATTACTGTGGGTCCACATTTTGGAGGTAGATATTTCTTAGATGTTGGGCAAAATCGCTAACACTATTCCTGTGTCAACTTAACGAATTATTGAAATATCGAAACTATATTAGGCTTATAATTCGAATGTTGTAAAATTTGACGGCAACGAATTAAATTAACTGACGATTGGCAAGTTCGCATTATTTGCAACTAGCAACACTGAAGATAAGAATCTAAATTGCGTAAAACAGCTCAGGATTAGTGGCAGTGGTTTCGGAGTTAGCTAGAGGTTTTGTGGAGGTAACGGGTGGGAAATGGAAATATAAAAATATATTACAAATAAAAATAATTCAATTATAAATTGCGTCGATACAATATTCGCTTATTAGATACACATTAAAATTCATTGCATGTTACCAACCAGAAAGTATTATAAAGATTACTTTTAATAATAATAATTATAAAAAAAGAATTTTATCTTAGAATTCATGATATTTTCTTTAGAATAATTGTACATACGTTTGGAATAGCGAATGCAATAGAGAATAAAGTACACAAATATCTTTATTTCAGCACAAAGCAATACATAGACATCACAGTTAAAAATATATTTATAATAAAAATACGAATTTATTCACTATTGTTGATGAATTTTATTAGATTAGGTGATTTGAGAAATTTTAACATAGGCTAGTGCCCTTACCCGAATGGAGTTGACGTCTAGTCGAGATCGGTGCATTTTCCAGTGTCCATAAATAAAAAAAATATAAAAAATAATATTAAGAGTAAACCTATATTTTCCAAAAATATGTACGATTTTCTGTATTCGACTAACTTGAAGGCTGCTTTTCGTTTTTTAAACATATTGTATGACTTAACGTTACCGATTTGACATTTCCTTGGATTTTACAGTAACTTCATAACTAACTAAATAATGTAAGTGTAATTTAATGGCCGGTGTGACGTACGTGCGTATACGTCATGCGTGCACGCGCTCGTAGACGTGCACGTTCCTTAATACGTGCTAAGGAACGTATGGAACACTGCTATTTAGTAGAAGTTGATTAACACGCATAAATATCCATATTATAATATAACTGAAGTTTGGTAACCGTAAATAAAATGATAATTTGATTGTCAAAGTTCAAAATAAGATAAAAATTTCTTCTTAAATTTTCGTAATCGAACGCTAACCAGGTTTTAATGTTTTTTTTTTTGTGATTGAAGTGGTTATAGGAAATTTCTTAATATCCTCGGTATTCATCATCATCATCATCATCATCTCAGCCTATTGCAGTCCACTGCTGGACATAGGCCTCTCCCAACACGCGCCATAACACTCGGTATTATAAACATCATTATAATTATTAAAATGAATAAATAAATTTATGTAAGCGAATCTTGAATAAACTAACATAATTTAAAGAATGTTGAAAAAATTTACTGATGACGTCTGAATAAAAACTTTTCAAATTGTTCTTCCTAAATTAAATATGGCAATGATAACAACCCTCTCAGCTCTCTAGATAGAGGAGAGGAGTCCCAAGCCCAGCAGTGGAACATTACTGAGTTGCTAATGATGATGAAATCCAAATTCTATTATGCAACTTAGGAATTGCCAAAACTAGTCGGTTTTTCTTATCTACTAAATACAGGGTTGCCATACGTTCAATTCCATCTTACCCGGCCAAATTAAAAATGTTGACTAATCTAATGTAGCTACTGTTGACTTTGTACCGGTTATTTAGGCTTGTTGTTTCTACTATTTGATACGTGGGTAGATAGAAAAAAATAAACGACTTGTTATAAGTGAAGGACTATGGGGCTTTTCATTCTACCTTCAGCTGTCAATGAATACGTAACGTTTATCGAGAGATTTGTTTAATAATGACGTTAAATTTTCAATATTAACCCTTTGAAAGTTGCATATGAAAATGCGCTTTAAAACTATAGCAATAAGATTACTTTTTCCTTATTAGCCAAATGGTTTTATAATAAAACTGTCTGGATTCTGATAGTGTAGGTTGGTGACTTATCTTGGAGACTATAGGGTACCTATAAAGAATTATTATCTTTAAAGACAACCCAGTACTTGGCGAAGGCAAAAGTATTTAGTATCTATTCGTTTTTTTTAATAAACTCAGATATTTTTTTTCTAATAGATGTCGGAATTGTTCGCATAGAAACTACTATTTGACAATTTAGAAATTTCTACCAAAATTTTATATTGTGTTATATTATAATATACAATTGTTAAATAAAGTCTTGGCGTATGACTAGAATCTGACGTCATTATTAAACAAATAAAGATATAAGTATCCAGAATTATATTGTCCATTAATTGGTCCTGAATCTCTATAAACATAATTCATAATTTTTGTTCATATAATGTAGTACAGTCGACCACGCTTTCATCTTTCATTTCCTTCCATTTATTTCATTATAATTAAGTAAAAAAGTATATTACTTTATACTCTAACTATTATTACTTATTCCTAACTTAAGTCTTGTAATCTGTCGACCTTAGTGTGTCCGACTGTACCTAAAAGTGTTCCACATTTACATCTTCCTAGCTCTTAAAAAAAATTATGTAATGCATGACAAAATGAAAGGAATTGATGTAAAAATGTTTCTTCGTTGAATTTTGAACCTAATGTGTATTGTTATAACGATCTTTTTGAATTAAATAGCTATTCCATAATGTTTGGTCATGAGCCTCGAATGTATTCTGCGCGTATTTCAAGCGAAATGCGCCTTTATTGTAATAGGAATATGATTTGTAATGGCGTGGTGTATTTCTATAAGTAAAACACTCTTAACTATTATAAATCAAGCTATAATTTGATTCCCATATTAAGTTGTATACCCTATAAAAATATATACCCGATTTTCCTATGGTGAGCATGTTGGCCGACTTAAAGTCTATCGTCCAGCACATCGGCCAACTGATTGGTCACTGAATACCTTTATAAAGAAGTACACCACGTGTTTTGTGTGAGAAGAGGTAAATTCGAATCGCTTCTGTAGATTTCGCTTGACGCCAAAGATGTAATTATTCTTGTGTTCAATCTTGGACCTTATATAAAAAACGATTTCGTATTGTTTACATTTACCATAATTTTGGAGTTACGCCTTTTTCGAGGTGGTGTAGGGTTATTCGTATTTGTGAATTCTAATAAAGTTTTCTTTAAAATATATTCAGACATTCATTGTAAGGAGCAGCACTGTCTATAACGGACCAGTTGGGTCGTTTACTATATTTAAACTATTTATTTCTCAAGAAAATATATCCAATCCATTTTAAGTGTTTTAGTTAACTTTATTATCATTTGCGTGTAATTCTTTCATTCTAAGTTTCATATTTCGCCATATTATTGTGGTCAAAGATGGCGGACATTTACGAATAAACCTGCATATATACATTTAGTTATATAATTATCATTAAGTTAGGATTTTCAAAACTGTAACATACATCTACTAACTTATTATAATGTATGTATATTAAAGAGTTTTTTCTAATATATGTTTTAGTTTGAAAAATTGTTAAAAACTAGGTGTTAAGCAATAACTCGCGATTCTACATTGTATCATATGAACCTGTTGAGAGTTGCTGCAACTAAGTCACTTAATAATAGTTTTATTTAATACATAAAACGATGAGAATGTATTTATTTATTAAATATGAATTAACATTCATGAGTAAACAATTGTTTTATTTTAAAGTATCATCAGCAACCCATTAAGTCCCACTGCTGGGTTCGGGTCTCCTCTCCTCTAACTAGAGAGCTGAGAGGGTTTTGGCCATAATCCACTCACGCTGGCCTAGAGCGGCTTGGTGGATCAGACATACTCATAGAATTTCTTCTAGGGTATGTGGGTCTCCTCACGATGTTTTCCTTCACCGTTAGCAGATGGTAAGTCACTTGACTATTACATATAAATTCCACAAAGTGGAATCCACATTGATACTGCCGGTCGGGATCGAACTCGGATCGCGTGATTTGCACGCCGGTCCCTTATTCATTCAGCCACCATCGCTTTTTTAAGTATATCCTTTTTTTATTCTTATTCTTATCGTGTTGACAGCAAATCGTTTAAATTGTGACAGCCCAATATTTGGCCACGGCCACTGCACCGTCAGTTTTTAGTAACACCTTACCAACCATAGGAATGTGATAATGTGTTTTATTGTTAAAGCGACAAGATGAACATAAAACAACATTATAACATCACTCTGGCCTGTTGGTCTAGTGGTTAGTGACCCTGACTGCTAAGCCGGAGGTCGTGGGTTCGATCCCCACCCAGGACAAATCTTTGTGTGATGAGCATAAAGGTTTGTTCTGTCTGGGTGTAATTTTTCTATAATATGTATGTATTTACAAAAAAAAATGTATTTAAGTAGTATATCAGTTGTTTAGTACCCATAACACAAGCAAATAATATAATTGCTTACTTTGGGACTAGATGGCGCTGTGTGAATGTGGTAGAATATTATTATTATTATTATTACTCTTCTTATCCCCGAGCTGGTAGGCTGAGGTGCTATATAAGGACACTTGATAGTAACTCATCATAGTGGTTCCTCTTATGTGGCTGATACTGGCTTGGCCACCGTGAGATATTTTAATTTGGATAACACTAAAAACATGTTGAAATAAATATTCGAATTAGTCGGTCAATGGTTTAATAGTTAAAAGGGTTATAAACCAATATAACTAGCCTGTTGGTCTAGTGGTTAGTGACCCTGACTGCTAAGCCGGAGGTCGTGGGTTCGATCCCCACCCAGGACAAATCTTTGTGTGATGAGTATAAAGCTTTGTTCTGTGTCTGGGTGTAATTTATTACATTATTATTATTATATTTACAAAAAAAAAATGTATTTAAGTAGTATATCAGTTATTTAGTACCCATAACACAAGCAAATATAATTGCTTACTATGGGACTAGATGGCGCTGTGTGAATGTGGTAGAATATTATTATTATTATAACTTCTGACAAGAGTTTTTCGTAAGCTCTTCGATCTATAGGTAAAGTCGAGACTCTAATATAGCTCCTAGACTATACCTAAAAAATTAAACTCCTTATAAATTTTAAACTAAGACCCGACTAAATCTGTAAATTGGTGACTAATTTCGAATAATTGGCGACTAAATTTGGGATAAAACAGATCTTCGCTAGGTGCCCTAATTTTGGAGATATAAATGTGGCCAAGCTGGGGAGAGTTTTTCACTGTTTGACGACATAATACCACGCAAGTGGAAGCTAGTGAAAGAAAAAATTAGAACATTGTATCTACTGTCATTTATTATTATGCGTCTTTATTTCAATATGTTCACAAAAAAAATACATTTAAAAATATATACATATAATATATATATATTTTATTATTATTGTATAAAAATACATTTAAAAATATGAAAATTTGGAGACCCACCGGTATCGGGTACAGGGACCAAGCTACCGGTAGTTTGGGCTCCAGAGACAGGAACCTCCTCACAATGCGAGCCATATCCAGAAGTACTGCCTACTGGCCCACAACCCATCCACCATATATTTATTATTATTATTATTTGTTGGGCTAGAAGCCGTTAGAAGCCTCCTTGCTACCTCGACCAGAGTTGATTTATTGTAGCACCCCTTGTTGTTTATAGTTCTCTGCTTAGTCCTATAGACGCTAGAAACTTCCAGATTGTCTGAGCACAGAGAGCAAAGAGTGACTGTATCTCATCTAGCTACACCTGGTGCTGTCCTAAATGGATGCTTTTGTGCATGAGTGGCCCACATGAGCAGAGGACGTACATTGCAGTTTCATCTAACTCTTGGCAGAATCTACTGTTATACTCGTAGGTACTAATATAATTAATCTTTTATCAGCTCTAAGTAAAATTTAAACCACCAGTAACGTAAGCAATGTATTGTCTACCACTAAAACAGCTCATACGTACGTATATAGGTACATTAGAAAAAGCCGCAATTCTAGTGACAACGGTACAACAGCACTTGTGGGACTTCACTAAGCCGTGCTTAGCTCCGGAATGAACCTGCGACCCGGCTATACCTACTACTATGTAGGCTAGTTGAAACGTCACGAGTTTTCTAGTCATAGATGGTAAAATTAATAGAGAAGACAGTTATTTCACTTCTAAGATACAGGTTTAACATTGTTTAGAAGTCAGAGTAATTTTATATGAACCTCTAGAATATGGAAATACGTTTTTTAAAGAAAATGTATATATATTTAAGTACATTTTTTGAAGAAAATAAAAAGTTATTAATATTTAAAAAAGTAATGCCGTAGAACCCAAGAATTATAAAAACAAAATCCAAAAATGCTTAAAATGGATAAAGGACATTATTATTTGAACAGCAGACGAGCAAGAGTCCATGTTGGTAAGTGGTAACAATCGCCCATGAACATGACTGTGCTCCCTTTATCGTCATCTCAGCCTATTGCAGTCCACTGCTGGACATAAGCTTCTCCTAACGCGCGCCATGACACTCTGACGTCCACCCTCCGCATCTAGTCAGACCCAGTGACTTTTTTCAGGTAGGTAGGTATTATTTTAATATTGACTAAACAGTCCTACGAAAACACTCAGAGGGAATTGCAAAAGGTTGTTCTTCCCCGGACGTGCCGACCCATTCAGATTTCAGCTAGACAAGTATGCGAGGAACTACTACCATCAAAAGTTTAGTTCCTTTTTTTTCCGAAAGTAAATTTTAATATTTCACAATGCCTTGTCTATACGCTTTCTTACTCACTGTGACGCAATACGTCCCCTACAGTCGAGTCCAGTCAGTTTGACCACGTGACGATAGCTACAGCCTTCAGTCACCGTCTTCAAATTTAATTTATTATTATTAGTGATTATGACAACATATACTCGATCGTATTGAAAGGTAAGTTTTTTTAGTCTTTATTTATTTATAATGTGGCAATAGTATATAAGTAGGTGTCTAATTAACCGACTTGATATTTCTTTTTTTCTAATATGTATTTTTATCTATATATCATCATCTAAAGTTTAAAAGTATTGTAGAACTACCTACATATTTTTTTAATTTTATTTTACAATGTTTTATGAAAAATAAGGGATGTTATGATTTATGAACCATTTTGTATGATGTATATTAAATTGAATTGAATACATAACATAATTTGCAAGACAGTCCACACACAATACAATTTTAAATAGTAAAATAAGTAGGTATTCAAGATACTAGTTTTTGATTCCAATTTTAGTATTTTTTTGTACTTACCTAAATCGACACATTTAAAAAGATAATTTATAAAATGAGTCTTTTTACTTAATTAATTTTATTGCCTTGTGTTTTTAACTTATTATTAATGTTAATCAATAAAATATCACACACCATTTATTACTAATTATTAGTGTGGATTATAAATAGAATCTTTGAAACACACCATTGTTATTTTAGTTTAAAAAAATAAAATAAAAACACTACATAGAACTTCACATTTCGGAACTAATTTCCCGCCAATTTACACGTCACAGTCAAACTTTGGTGAAAATTAAAAAATGGCGTCGACGCGGTCCACCGGACCGTCTTCCCGTCCAGTTGCAACATGTCAATAGAAATACAAGACAAATTATACTCATTTAGTGGTAATTTAATAAACTTAACTAAATTATAGGCATTTAATTCAATTTAAGTGGATACGTCGCGCACCCGCGGTCATTTACCTTCCACTTGGTGTTATGTTACTGAACCAGCATAATAATGAGATTATTTGATTTTCTTTGTCTTTAAAAAATGTAGCTTATTTTTTACACATTTTCGTTTAATTTAGGTAAATTTTATAAAAGTGACTTGCACTGACTGGATCTGCTGGACCGACAAAATTTTCTAGCTAAATATTTTTAGATTCTTTGGAGTTAATACATGAATTTAGTACTACCTTCATACTTTGGGGCAAGTCACTATCAGTATATTTTTTAAGTTTTCTGAACGTAAAAGCCTCTGGTTCCCCGATGGATGGATGAGGCGATTTATTGTAACTGCTTTCATAATGGTTGTAGTTTCATTGGATCTTGTTATTAATTCCTGTGGTACTAGCCAACTACCCACACAACCAGTTTCCAAACATGTTTTTATATTTTTGTTTATGATGATAAAAGTTCAAGTCCAATTAATACGTACGAGTAAAGTGTTGAATAGTCTGAATAACGCAGCACAGATCTTTACAAAAAGATTCAGTCCAGTATCATAGCAAATGTTTTGAAACTGGTCAAGTGGGAAATAAGCTGACTGTATAGGTACATTGAATAAGCAACTAGTTTTTTCGATCTAGCTGGAGTGGCCCCGTTAGATCGATATCCACACGAAGTTGTGTTGAAGGTACTTATTATTAATTATTGTTTTTAAAAGATGGAGGAATCCCTGGATGGACGCGAGGGCAGTGCAGGCGCGAGTGGATTTGACTCGGCAGCCATTTTGAATGATGACGTATCACCTACGACTAGCTTCTGCTATAGTATACCTAACTTGTTCAATGGGTAAGAAAAAAGTAATGTTCTAGTTAGAAGAAGAACTTCAGCATTAAAGAACTATTAGATATTTATATAGCAAAGACCTTAAAACGTACAAATTGCAACCACAAAGGAAGCTATTATCTGAGAGACGTACCTACTGTACCTACTTATCTTCTCTCAGTTTACTGTATAAGTAATAGACTGATGATGAATAATTTCGTCATCTTGCTAGTGTAGACATCAAGTCAATTCAGACAGTTTTATTATAATGTTTTTTTTTGTCATTGTCTATTACAGTATACGATTGCACACCCTTATTTAAATGTACAGTTAGCAACGACAATTGCTGAACAAATCTATAATTTCAAAACGCATGTATGCCGTAGTACTATGCTGTCTATACATAAAACTACAACAAGACTGGTGCTAGAAATAAATTATCGTCGTAAATTTAATTCTGCCACTAGTCTTTTTAAGTAGTTTATGTATGCTACGGCATTGCTGACCGTACGAATGATTTCTCCTGTTTACCTTGGAGTGCATTAAAAAAGTAAGAACCATAGACCTTGATGGCAATCAGTTTTCTCTTTTTTATGAACGAAATGTGCTATGTTGTTATTTTTGGAATCTTTTTCATTCTTCTAATATTTAACTTCTTCTTAATACTGATTAATACACTTCTTCTCATTCCCCAGTCTAGGCCCCGGCTCGGTGCTGTGTGAACGTCCAGAGCAAGAGCCTTCAGAATCTTACACACCTAGTGCAGATGTCTCAGAAGAGAACGTGGAACATCATCAATATGAAGATGATGAGGAATATTCCCCGAAGTCTAGTGCTAAAGGGGATGTACCAAAACGAAAACAAAGGAGATATAGGTACCCTCAATATATTTTCTTTTTTCTTTTTTATGGTTTAGGAAAAATACTGGAGAAGTAAGACCGCATTCTAATAGGTGCCTATATATTGATGGTCGATAAAAAAAAAATTTTTCGCCATCTTATCCTGACAAAAAAACTGTTGCATGATACACTTCTGCCTCCTCCCTTTAGGTAGACATGACATTAAAAAGTGTCTCACACACACACTAAACTTAGCTCTGCGGCTTTCGCAGTCAGAAAAGTGCGACTACTTACTGATGTGGAAACCGCGAGACTAGTATACTTTAGTTATTTTCACAGCGTCATGTCTTATGGCATTTTGCTATGGGGTAAGGCTGCTGATATTGAAACGATATTTATACTTCAAAAACGAGCTATACGCTCTATTTATAATTTAGGCCCACGAGTTTCCCTGAGAGAACGTTTTAAAGAAATAGGTATTCTAACGGTTGCATCTCAATATATATTTGCGAATATTATGTTTATTAAACAGAACATTCACCTTTACAGAAAAGTTAGTGACATTCATTCCCTAAATACACGAAATAAACACTTACTCTGTAATATTTCCCATCGCCTTCATAAAGTCCACAACTCTTTTGTTGGACTAGGAGTACGTTTGTATAACAAACTACCCATTGAGATGATGAACCTACCCTTACAGAAATTCAAACTTACGGTTAAGAAACATCTAATAGGGAAAGGCTACTATACCGTAAACGATTATATAAATGATAAAAAGGCATGGGACTAGTTGCTCGCTTCTTAATCTATTTTTTTTGCAGGAATAACTTTTATCTTACTCTTGTTCACTTTTTACTGTAAAGTGGAAGCATTTTGAGACCATTTTTTTTTCCTTTCCTATTAAGCTAGTGTCTTCGATTGTCATGCTTACTAAACTGTCATTGCTTGTGGTGTCGTATTGGCCGGGTCATTCTCTTCCCTCAAATATGGTTGAAGAGAATGATGGCTGGTCTGTGCATCATGCCCGTGAACGGGCGCTACTTGGGGTGACTGGTCAGTCGTCGTATGCTGTGCTTTAGCGCTACTAAATATAATTTTAAGCTAATATTGCTAAACAATGTGTTCACAAAATGTTTTTACCGTTTTCTAATACATAGTTGGTACCAAGTGATGATCCCACATACCATACTTCTTGACGAAAACACATTAAAGTTTGATTGCTCATTATTACTATTATTATTTTCTCATATCCTAATTTTATTGAATTTGATTTAGTATGGTGTTTTGGTTCTGTACTTTCTGTGATATTTCAAACTGTAACCAATTAAAATTGTAACAA
Organism: Laspeyria flexula; assembly: GCA_905147015.1. NCBI lineage: Eukaryota > Metazoa > Arthropoda > Insecta > Lepidoptera > Erebidae > Laspeyria > Laspeyria flexula. The sequence continues at coordinate 4,582,854 of LR989974.1, forward strand.
CTATGGCGATTGAAAAGAGTGGCCTGAGTTTCTTGCCAAGTTCTTCTCAGAGCTCAACCTTGTCAGTGAACTGGCCGTAGGCAAATTTATTGACACTTTTTCTGGCTTTGTATGACGTTCATAAGTATCATGTATGTGATCCAAATGAAATAAAAAGATTTGACTTTGACTTTGACATTATAAACGATGATGAGAAAAAAATAAATATTTACGATTTTTAATTTTGATCATCTTCCAGGACCACATTTTCTAACATACAGCTAGAGCAGCTTGAAGCGGCTTTTCATAAGACTCACTACCCAGACGTATTTTTCAGAGAAGAACTGGCCATGAGGATAGACCTCACTGAAGCTAGAGTCCAGGTGAAAATTTCTGTACTTAGTTCGCACCAAGACATTTGACATCATCGGCTATTGCCGAGTTCTTTTTATAAGTTTCGTAAGTATATAGCAGTCTACAGAATAGATGCTAAGAAAAATATGTAGTTATACATTTATATTCTATAAACGACGTTCGATGACCTAGGTCGCTGGGTCTGTCTGGATACGGAAAGCGGAGGACCGAGTATTATGGCGCCTGTTACGAAAGACCTATGTCCAGCAGTGGACTGCAATAAATTGAAATGATAATGAAATGATAAAATTCTATAAAATGTAATCTTCAAATATTTCTAAACACGTTTTCAGGTGTGGTTTCAAAATCGCCGTGCTAAATGGCGAAAACAGCAGAAAGCAGGCTGTGAGGTCTACCCAGCGAGGGGTCCAAGGTCTCCTGAAAGATCTCCATCTACCCTCGCACTTGAGATGAGAGACTTCATTACTATACCTGGTATGACGCTATATAATACGTCTTATTTACATAAACTCATTAAATTCGTAAAAGTTTAAATAGTAAACTATGTTTATCCTGTAGAAGAATTCAGCTAACAATAATGTGTTTATAATAATCAGCAGGCATATTGAATTGGTTATAGGCATGAATTTGTATTGTAAAAATACGAGGCATGTTTTACTTCCAGTAACTGATTTCCTTTAGTCTATTAAAAGATAAGCTCTTGATTAATTTAAACTGTATTAAGAGAAAACCATTTTTACTTCAATCTGTAATGAATGGGGGCCATGCCATGCCATGCCATGAAATAATATAAAAAATTATTTGTCCTCTTTCTATTTTCAGTATCTTCAACACAAATGATTACTTCAGAACTAACAGATACGCAAACACAAGTTTACGCGACGAAATCGAAGCCTTCTCCTCCTGCTATACACATATCAGCATTGCCAACGAGACAGAACCAGCAGATTGACCTTCCAACATTTACCATACCATTGCAATACAATTTAGGCAGCTTTAAGAAAATCGGTGAAGACGTCCATTTGGACCTGGAGACTACAGACCAAGCCACTTGGGACACAAGAATGATACCAAATTTTAACCTAATGAACTTAAAACCATTAATAGAAACGAGAGAAAGTGTTGATATGGAGTTAAAATATGAAGTTAAAAACGAAAACAGAATTAATTTTAATGAAATACAAGCGGTGCAAGCTATTGAAACTGAAGATATATTAGGTAAAGAAGTAGTAAATGAAGGACAAACTATATCACCAGATTTTGAAATACAGAGATATCAGAATTATCAGAATGAAAACGAAAAAAGGTATAGAGAACAGACGTTCGACGATTCAATTATGGAGGATGGAAGAAACGATTTTGTTTGTGATGGTGATTTCTTGTGTAAAAACAATTTTGAGAAGGCTGATGAGAAACGTACAGAGTTTGAGGAGTGTCATCTATTAGATAGTGATGCGAATATTAGTACTTTTGATAGCAACTTATAGATACGTGTTGTTTTTGGTAATACCGATTATATTATTTAAGACTCTGAGGGTCTTCTTCTAATTTCGACATTCGACCTAGTCGAATTGACTTGATATCGTTGCCAAATATTTCAATATTATAGCGATAATTGCACTGCCCCAATAGCGCAGCGGGAAGTGTATAGGACTGCTGTGCAAGAGGTCCCGGATTCTATTACCTGGTTGGAAATTATACTAAGAATTTCGTAATTGGAAAACCCAATAGCCCTTAGAGTTTAAAAACAAATGTATCCGGTTGATAGCAATAGACTCGCCCCCTATTAAATGGGCTTGTGAAATGTGTGTGCGATACACCTCTCTGCCTATCCACTTGGGGAAAAAAGGCTTGATTGCGTTATATATGACAATAATTGACAGCGGCGCTTGTAGCACTGAGACTTGTAGAACTGACTTGTTGTGGTACTGAGTTGTTCGTTACGATCATCGAGGTTAAGCAAGACTCGGCAAGGTCAGTCCATGATTGGTGACAGTTTGTGGCAATTTCATTCTCGAGCGCCTCCGTGCTTCGGCACGTAAAGCCGTTTGTCCCGGTTACCACTTAATGTGGTTGTCGTTAACTCAAGTTGGAAGCCTTCTGGGCGACTTGATAAATCCGAACACCAGGGTCTGCCTCAAGCCACAAGATTAACACCGATATTAAATTGGACTAAGTCGAATGCAAGGAACTTATATCTCCTTGGTCGAATGTCAACCTTTCGAGTAGGCTCTCTAGTAGCAACGGTATGGAAAGTATTGGTTCATATTTCTATGTAATTATTCTAGTCAACTCAATAAAATACTATAAACTCAATATATTTTTTGTGTAGTTTTTATTAATCTTGGAGACAGTGTACATACCATACTGTTTGTTTAAATAAGTTATTATTAGAATTATAATAAACATACTTTTCTTTTTTTTTAAATCATCATATCAGCCCAATGACACCCACTGTTGAACATAGGCCTCACCTAATTTTCGACACAGCGAGCGATTTTGTGCCGCCCGCATCCAACGGCCACCCGCAATCTTTACCAGATCGTCGGTCCATCTGGCGGGGGGCCGCCCCACGCTGCGCTTTCCAATACGTGGCCGCCACTCGAGAACTTTTATGCCCCATCAGCCATCAGTTCTGTGAGCTATGTGGCCTGCCCACTGCCACTTCAGATGCGATTCGGTGAGCTAAGTCGGCAACTTTAGTTCTCCTGCGGATCTCCTTATTTCTGATTCGATCACGCAGGGAAACTTTTAGTTTTTTTAAATATCCAAATACTATTGAATTTAATTTAGTATGGTTTTTTGGTTCTGTACCATTCTGCGCTATTTCAAACTGTAACCAATTGAAATTGTAATTTATTAATGATGATTAAAAAGAGTGCTCCGAGTTTCTTGCCAAGTTCTACTCAGAGCTCGACCTTGTCAGTGAACTGGCCTTAGGTATATTTGCTGACACCTTTTTTTTGGTTTTGCATGTTCATAAGTATCATGTATTTGAAATAAAGATTATGACTTATGACTTAGTAACTAGTTAAACATTTTGGCTTACTGAAATACGTTTAGTCACCATAAAAAATGCATACCTATGCTGGACAAAAGTCTCCTGTCTTCTATCAAGTGAGTTCTAAGGATTTATGAATCTGCTGTTCTGGTATATATTGATTTAATATAATAATAATATTCTACCACATTCACACAGCGCCATCTAGTCCCAAATTATTATTGCTTTTGTTGGGAACTAATCAAATGATGTACTACTTATATACATTTTTTTTGTAAATTCATACATATTATAGATAAATTACAGCCCGACATAGAACAAACCTTTATGTTCATCACACAAAGATTTGTCCTGGGTAAGAATCGAATCCACGACCTCCGGCTTAGCAGGCAGGATCACTAACCACTAGACCAACAGGCCAGTCGAAATAAATATCCATACATACATCCATCCATCAATGCATTTATCCTAATTTTCGTATTTATAATATAAGTAAGATATACCTATATGTATATAAATGTACATTTCTCGTAAAATAGTACGAAATACAGAAGTTATATACACAGATAGAAGGGTAGAAAGGGCAGATGAGCCTGTTTGTACAGAAACAATATTAAAGCAGTAATTCAACAAGATACCTCGTCCAACACAAAACGAGTCTTACACTCAGTTTAAGCCAACCAGAAGCGAATTAACAATTTAGAGGCAAACTTATCTAAATCTCGAGTGCAGACCAACCATTACGGTTGATGTAAACACCCTTTGTGGCGGGTCCTTAGGATTTGTTCGCACTTACGATTTTGAGACTGAGATTTTTTTTTGAGTGAATGTTTGTATATTAGCTTTTTAGAAGGACAAATTAATGTTGCGTAGGTTTACCTATTTTTTAATTTAATTTATAGAAGTCAATAAACCATGCTTGACAACTCATTGTGATCTAATTTATAACGCAGTATGTCAGGATATGTTTAATAAGGTGTTAAATTTTCCAATTCTACAAATAATCAGGCATATTGCGTTTTTATACTAATACTATTAGAACTAACGTGAGATGTAGACATTTTTAATATTATATTCTTTATATAACGGTCTTAAATTTATTTACTGCCTCAGTGGCGCAGCGGGAAGTGTATACGACTGCTGTGCAAGAGGTCCCGGGTTCGATTCCCGAGTCGGGTGAAAATGGTATTGGGGTTTTCTATCATGAAATAAAATTCTCCCTGAGTTTGGTTAACAAAAGTTCCCGGTTGATGACAATAGCCTCGCCCCCTATTTCATGGGACCAAACATAGCTGGCGAAATGTGGGTGTAAAACACCTCTGCCTACCCCATCGGGAAAAAGGAGTGATGATATGTTATGTTATGTCTTAAATTTAGTAGGAAATCTAAGCGGGTTTCAGTTAGTTTTAAATATTATTAAAAAAAACACTTAAAAGTTATAGTATAATTATTATCAACCACAATATTATCATACAATATCACCCTTAAACTAATTCCGTCGCTAAAAATATAAGGTTCTATATAAGTTACAGACTGCCTGTTATAATGGTCGCTTTACGAAGCACAACATGCGAGGCTCAAAATAGTTGCTTACTTTGTATAATGGGTAATATTTAGAAAGGTTTCTCTTATATTTTATATATACCTACGTATTATTCAACGTTTTTTATCGGGCTTCGAGCAAGTTCGGTTGGTATTACTGAAATACCAACCTAATCTATACTTAGTACGTGGTGTGATGTGGACGTGCTAATATGACAAATTCTTTTATTGTTGGATAGCCCAGGAAGGAAGGCTATAGGCTAATAGAATCTGAGCAGTGACCAAACAAAGAACGGCGGAAGCGAAGCTAGTATTTCATAAAATAATGAATCGGCAAGGGATATCAATTATGTGGATAAATGATCTGATTCAAACAGCAGGATCGCGCTGGATGCATGCCGTATTCAACCAGTCCTATAGAAAATCTTTTCCACCAGATACAGAACATGATGTCATCGATATTGTCTTCTTGAGATGAAATCTAGTTCATCTAGGTTACAAAGTAACTCATAAGAAAGACACAAGTTAAAAATATAACAGATTATCCGAAAAATTGGGTCAACGAATTTGCCTGCAACCAGTTCGCTGACAGGACAGCTTGCAATGTTCAGAGCTCAATAGGGAGAAAGTTCTGGAAGGAATTTATTTTTTTGTGTTCTGGACGCATTATCGATGCTAGTAGATACAATTGTCCACCAGGTGCCGTTTGCTTGCCTGTAAATAATATCTACAAACAGCACAAGTTGCTTTTGCTGTATTTTTATAATTACAACCTTTAAATGTCCCACTGCTGGGCACACGTCTCCTCCAAATATTTTGGAGGGAATTTAGCCTATTATACCACGCTGACGGGTTGTTATAGGGTTTTGTTTCGAATTTTCCTATTCTCGCTGTGATCTTTTCTGTGTAAGGCTACTTATACCCTTAGTCGAATTGTACGACACCCGCGGGATGAAATGGGGTTGCATGACATTGTGTATTCTTAATCCGTCACTACACGGACTACAGGAAGTTTAATCCCCTTATTACAAAATATGGACTAAGCAATAAACCAGGTTTAATTTGACAACTTTGACACTAAAAGAATGGCTTATTTCAATTTAAACCTGGTTTAATATTTAGTCCACATTTTGTAATAAGGGGGTTATGGTTTTATTGTAAGCAAAATTTAGATAATGGTCGCTGTCACTTTCAAACATTTGACAGCGACATCATAACCGACTAATCGAATATCGAAATTCAAAGTAAGCCGCCTGCTCCTTCAAGTTCTCAATATTCAATTTCATCGTCCATAATATGTACTTGGAAGAACATTGTTGAAAACCATTTTACAGTATAATAGCTGTGTTTAAGTCATAGAGTGGTGACCACCGTGCCTGAAAGCTCCATAATTCATAGCTATATAGCTATACCTCATGGTGTGCGTGTACCAGGTCACGTTAGCCTTCCAAGAACCAATGGCGTCAACGCAATGTAAGCTCACAAAGCCTTTGTGAAAAAGGCTTTTAAAGAAAATATATTGAATATTATTGACCGGTGGGAAAGTCAGAAATCGCGTTTCGAAATTCGGTCAGACGAAATGTATACTATGTGGTTGAAATGAAATAAACAAATCTTAAAAACCAAAAAGAAATAATACCAAAAATGTAAGCCCAATTCCTTCTCGCAATCTCGCTCGTCTCTCCCTTATTGCATCGCATGAAATTTATTTGTGTTTTTTTCTTAATAGAGGGGGTTTAGTAAACGAGCAAGTGGGTCACCTGATGATAGATATTCTCTGCTACCTAGGGGAATCTGACAACACCAAGGAGGTCATAGATGCGATACAAGCCTTTTATATGGGGTATACTTAGTTTAATGTTGGTGTGTGTGTGTGTATAACTAACTTAATTTTAATATTTACAATAATATATTATTATATCTATATTAATATTATAAAGCTGAAGAGTTTGTTTGTTTGAACGCGCTAATCTCAAGAACTGCTAGTCCGATTTGAAAAATTCTTTTGGTGTTGGATAGCCCATTTATCGAGGAAGGTTATAGTGTATATAACATCACGCTACGGTCAATAGGAGCTGAGCAGAGGCCAAACAATAGTGACAGGAGCAAAGCCCCGCACGACTTCTATAATGTTGACTTCTAGTAGTATCAGTGACTGAAGTTTACTTTCCATAATATTTAAACTCAAACCCTCTTATTACAGAATATGGACTAAGTATTAAACCAGGTTTAAATTGACATTAGCCATTGTTTTAGTTTCAAAGTTGACAATTTAAACCTGGTTTAATGCTTAGTCCGCATTTTGTAATAAGGGGTGAGTGTACATGTATTTGTAACCCTTCAAAACGTTTGCATAATAATAAACGATTCATTTCGGATCGTTTATATTCGATCGTTTAATTACGAATGAAAATAAGCGTCTGAAATCTTCATAAGTAAAACATTTATCAATGGGGAATTTATGTTCCAATTGTAGGTATTGTTCCATTTCAAAGTCAAAGTCAAAGTCAAATCTTTTTATTTCATTTGGATCACATACATGATACTTATGAACGTCATACAAAGCCAGAGAAAGTGTCAGTAAATTTGCCTACGGCCAGTTCACTGACAAGGTTGAGCTCTGAGAAGAACTTGGCAAGAAACTCAGGCCACTCTTTTCAATCGCCATAGTTGTTACAATTTTAATTGGTTACAGTTTGAAATATCACAGATAGTACAGAACCAAAACACCATACTAAATCAAATTCAATAAAATTTGGATATGAGAAAATAATAATAGTAATAATGAGCAATCAAACTTTAATTTGTTTTCGTCAAGAAGTATGGTATGTGGGATCATCACTTGGTACCAACTATGTATTAGAAAACGGTAAAAACATTTTGTGAACACATTGTTTAGCAATATTAGCTTAAAAAAAAGGAATTTATAGAAAGAATCCCTTAGGTATACGGAATTCGCACTCGCTTCGAGAAACAACGTCTAATATTAACTGAGGACTAACTGCCGTATTCAGAGACGGTACTTAACTTGAAAGTTTATGTAGTAAAAACGTGTAATACTTAAGTCTATACGCCTAAAGACGATTATTCAATGAAAAAATTGTGTTATGACAGATACTAATTGACATATCTGAGTGCGGCAGTAATACAGATTTAGGTTAAGTGTAGGGTTAAATATAATTTTGTGCTAATGCTATCCCGGACTCCTAAATCGAGCCACCTAGCATAATGAGTTAGTATCGGCCCATAATTTTAAAAAAATATATGAATGACCAAATTTTTTTTTTATGCAGTTTTGTAGCTGGCATATTTTTCGCCTAGTTGACATGTTTTTGGTTGTAAATTTAAATTTGTAATCTCGAAAAACAAATAAAAAGCTGAAGTTGTTCATTTTTTAGCAATTCTGAACAATACAGAAACTGTAAATTAGAGCTTTGATTATTTATTTTTTCGTATCTACGGATTGAAAAAGTTCGTCAATTGTTTTTGTTAATGTTTGAACCGTTTCTGGGTTTAAATTTTGGGTACTTCGCCTGAAGTAGCGGCTTAAGCAGTGGCTCTTCTTCAAACTGGTTTAAGCCAGATAAACTAGAGTACACAACTCCACATCCCACAACCCGATCCGCTGTTCAAAGAGTGTACCACAGGTTCCTAGAGACTGGGGGATATGTTCGTCGTTTACAATGATGATGATAATTCATATATTTATTTAAAGTTATGGACGATACTAACTTATTGTTAGGTGGCTCGATTTAGGAGTCCGGGAGTATAGTTAATATCTCTATCGATTAATTAACTCCTTCCATGTAGTGACGGCTTAAAAATACATAATGTCACTATCATTTCCAAGAACATTGCGAGAAAAGAAAAATCATCTGTTATTTATTAGTGACATTATGTATTTTTAATATATATTAATAAATGATAAATGATATAATAAATGATAGATAATATTCACATTGTCTTATTGCAAATAGGTTGCCCAGTTAAATCGCGCCCGGATAATATTTTATTCTTAATTTCCCTGGGTTCCCATACTTACCCAAAAATTTTTTTTCATCAAACCCATACGTGTGGGGTGGGGTATCTATGGATAGGTCTTCAAAAATGATATTGATGTTTCTAAGTTCATTTTTTTTTAAACTGAATAGTTTGCGCATTAGACACTTCCAAAGTGGTAAAATGTATGCCCCCCCCCGTGGAAATAGGCTTTCATTTGTTATTTTTTTCGACTAAATAATTGATGAGAGAACTATATGTAAAAAAATAAAAGGTATGGACTCCAATCTCATTCCACCATGCTGGAAATATCTCCAACAAAAAACTTTGCGCACGATATTAATATTATCCGGGCGCGATTTAACTAGGCAACCTATTTGCAATAAGTCAATGTGAATATTATCTATCATTTATTTCTTATCACTAATAAATAACAGATGAGGGTATATATTCCTTAATGGGATCTTGTACTACGTGGTATAGTAGGCTAAATTCCCTCCACATTCTTCGGAGGAGACCCGTGCCCAGCAGTGGGACGTTTATGGGTTGAAATGATAATGATATTACTTAGGTACAATACCTAATATTATTTATGGTAGTAAGCTAAAAATACAATTATATTCTTAAAGACAAATAATATAACTGTGTACATAGAACAAACTGAATCTAAATCCCAGCTTTGTTTAAAAGCGAACAATGCAGTCCAAGTGGTGTCCTAAAATGGAACGTATTAAAGTTTCGTGTTCCACTCTAAACTAAATCTGGAACATCAGTCTCATAAGTTGGGCTGGACGGATATAAGTCTGTCTGTCTTAACTTGCTGCTAACTATGCTTTACATTTGACGTAGTTCAACCTATATTTTAAAACTATATAAATACTATATACTGTAACGGTTGCACCCGTTGCAGGCTACGTCCTTCACGGATGCACCTCCTTTTACTACCTTTTGGATCTCTTTTGATTTCTTTAATCACTCAACACACTCAATAATACTACTACCTACTATATAATACTACCGAAGTTCAGTTCTGTGTTTCATTTTACGGGCCCCACGCCCTTCCCCATACAGCCGGACCATATAAAACCCTACTCTTGCCTAGCGCCCACTGGAGGGGACGGTGGAGACGCTAGAATACTATAGCAATTTGTGTCTTTTTAGAGGAGAGGAGACCCGAGCCCAGTGGTGGGACATGAATGGGTTGATGATGATAGTAATTTGTGGAATTGTTTGGTATACCAGACTTAGTTTTATAATAGGTTAGGTTAGTTGTAGATTACATGAATTGACAAATCTATCTATATTATTATGTAATCTTTCTTCTACACTAACATTTCCCCGCGACATTCTCAGCCGTTCGTGCGTAATTTTTTATTTTATTTATTTATTTTTATAAATTAAAGTAATTTTTTATTTATTTTATTTTATCGTGTGGGCTTGAGGTAGACCCTGGTGCTGGAATTTATCAAGCCGCCCATTAGGCTTTCAACTTGACGACTACCACATTAAGTGGTAACCGGTACCAACGGCTTTACGTGCCTTCCGAAACACGGAGACGCTCGAGAATGAAATTGCCACAAACGGTCACCCATCATGGACTGACCTTGCCGAGTGTTGCTTTACCTCTATGATCGTAACAAACATCTCAGTACCACAATGCTACGAGCGTAATTGAGAAGCCAAAGATGTATGTCAGAATCGTAGCAAGTGGAAGGAAATAGTCTCTGCCTACCCCTCTGTTGGGAAAGAGGCGTGATCTATATGTATGTATGTATGTATTGAATACTTAAGCAATATTACATATATTATAATCTTATATGTAAATATCACAGTTAAAAAATACTTTTTCTTTATGAAGTTCACATAATCTGTGGTCTAACTTTGACGCAAACTATTATCACTTGTCTATTCTACCCTCGAACTACTTTTTGTTCATTATAAAATTCTATTTCAATGTAAACACGTTGCACTGAGATCCTATACTATTTTCTTTTGTAAAACGTAACTTAATCTTGTGAAAGTGTTTCAATTTGTTAAAATAACTACTAAATAATTAAAATAATATACCTATGTAATGGAAATGTGTACATGAATGTGTGTTAATTAGTATCAGTAAGTTATTGTGTGCTATAAGTGTGGATGGACATTCTGTGGATTTTCTACTTTAAACGAAAAGGTACTTTTTATTCATTAACTAGTGTTTTATAATGATGTCTTAGGAAGGGGCTAGCATCTAAGATACAGGCTAGGCCTAATTTAGTTGCTAGTGTCTTAAATACATAATGTCGATTATGATCACATATTTTTTTTTCACCACGTTCACACAGCGCCATCTAGTCCCAAATTAAGATATTATATTTGATTATGTTATGGGTACTAAACAACTGATAAAACTATTTAAATATTTTTTTTTTGTAAATACATACATATTATAGATAAATTACACCCAGACACAGAACAAACAATCATGCTCATTACACAAAGATTTGTCCTGGGTGGGGATCGAACCCACGACCTCTGGCTTAGCAGTCAGGGTCACTAACCACTAGACCAACAGGCCAGTCAAAAACAAAAACAAAATGTAACTTTATGTGAAAAAATAACACTATTTAATTTAAAGATTAACACTAGGTCCTTTTGTAAACATGTATTTAAGAAGCAGATTTTCGAATAGCATTGTGGAAACTTTGTATCGTTTACCGATTAAACTGAAAGGTTAACGCTAAGGTAAATTTACCTTAGCGTTAGGTGTGAAATACCTGAATGATTTACGTACGCCTAAAACGATTTGAATGGGTATTGAGGCTGGATAGCTCGTTACTTAACTAAACGCTAGAGGCTTTAGGGTCGAACCACATCTAGTAGCAAGGAATCGCACCTTCTTAAGTATTTATCCTTTAATGTCGCTTAGAACCGTCATTTTATATAGCGAGATCAAGGGTGGAAGAGTGTGGCCGCACGCGGCGGAACTGAGCTTGCGCTCAGCTTCCACTCCGTCCGTCACTCCGTCACTCTCTATCTCGCTCTTATAAATGAAAGTTCTAAATTACAGAAAAGATAGAAGCATAAGAAAGTGCGATTCGGTGCGGTTAGATGTGTGCAACCCTTAAGGTTAATTTAAACACTTCGTTATAGTATATTATAATTACTAAAACTCCTGTGGTTCTTTATTTGGCCACTGCTCAGCTCCTATTGGCCAAAGCATGATGTTATATAGCTTATAACCTTCCTCGATAAATGGACTATCTAACACTAAAACCAGTGGTTCCTGAGATCAAATAAACAAACAAATTCTTCAGCTTTATAATACTAATAGAAGTCGCGCGGGGCTTCGCTCCCATCGTTCTGTATTTGGCAATTGCTCAACTCCTATTAGCCGAAGCGTCATGTTATATATAGTTAATAACGTTCCTCAATAAATAGGCTATCCAACACTAAAAGAATTTTTCAAATTGGACCAGTAGTTCCTGAGATCCTAGCGTTCAACCAAACATACAAACTCTTCAGCCTTTTATCTTTGAGAAGCTCGAGAGCCTCGCATTTTTGTGAAAAAAAACCCTGGGTCACCAGATCAGTGCAACACTAATATTGAAATTATCATTTTAACCCTAAACTGCCTTTAATATTTAAAAAGGTAATTAGATCTATCCAAAGCAATTTTAAAGGAATGTATCGAAAGGGTTATTTTCGTTTTCCAACAAAACGGGTCAGCTCGTCTGGGTCAGGCAGCTTAAATATATTCTCCAACGTCATTCTCTTTGCAATTTCAAGCTTATCACTTTTGTATAGAGTTGAAATTTCTATAAAGAGGTGATCAGAATTTTATAATAGCCGTAGAAAGTTCATTCGGAGATGCAAAGCTAGCCGAGTTGGATTTTCAGAGAGTGTTGAAGTTAGCTTGTAGTACTAAGTAGTGCTTACGTCATAATTATACTAGTTACACACTTTGGCTTTACTCATTTTTAAATTCATTTCATTATTGCATGTGTGTAAAAATTTACAATAAATTACCAAATGACATGAAAAAGTTTCCAAATATAAGTAATATTCTTTAGACATTTAAGAAATTGGCTATATGAAAAAGTATTTTATTCGGTCAAGGAACTTATAAGCAATAATTAAAAGGAAAAAAAAAGGAGTGGATTACAAATTAAGTTCATTGTTAATGCATGAGTATGTTTTAATATTTGCATGTTAAACTTTTTAACTAAGCGTCTGAAACTACTGTTATCTATATTTTGTAAGACCCTCATTGTATACGACACTTAAAGCAAATAAAAGTTTATTTATTTATTTATTTATTCAATCTAGTTCTGTTTTAAAGGATTGTGTTCGATTCCGAGGTTGCACTTTCTATCTATATTTCTGGAAATGACAGAGAAGAGAAAGCATATTTAAATGTAACTAGTAAATTTGCTCTAAATAATGTTTGAAATATCACCAAACAATAATACAAAACAGAGATAGGTTCTTTTTAGTACTTTATAGAAATATACACGCAAATATTCAATTATGTAGATACGCCGAAAAATTAAGTTTTTTTCACCGCCTGAAAAGTAGAGGTTTTTTATTTATTTTTTATTTTATACCACGACCGTGGCAAACAGACGTACGTTCCGCTTGATGGTAAGCGGTTACCGTAGCCTATGGGCGCCTGCAACACTAAGGGAATCACGAGCGCGTTGCCAACCCTTAAAATTTTTTATATATTTTTTTTTATATTATAGGTTTCCTTATACGCCCCTTTGGCTTGGAGCCCGCGATGTATAAATGTATATTCTTATAAATATGGTTATAAGACTGTTATGTTATGAAAACTTTTTTGAAGTGCAATCCATTTTCCTTAAATTAAATCTATCGGCAAAAAAGTTATCTGTTTTTTGATCGGTTGAGGTCAGTTTGAACGGTTTAAGCTATCCTCAACTGATAAAAAATAATACTGTGAACCTTCTGCCTACCCTACAAGCTAAAAGATTTAATAAAAGTAAAATTTTAAGTAACTCTCTAAAGTTTAAAGACCAACTGCACCGATTTTGATAAGACATGTCTAAGTTCGATCATGAAAGTTATTCAACAAAAAAAAACACATCAAACTGGGCCCATTAATTTAGAACTACGATGCCACAGACAGGCAAGTAATACTTATAGCACCCTAATTTTGCGTAAGGGTTAAAAATATCCAACGTAAGTTAACCCACCAATGTCACGAAGTGCATTTTTAATCCGAAGGTTCTTGATAACCTTTTGAGGTCACCGACGAGTTAAAAATAACTTGGATTGCCTTCCAAGTAATCACCAGTTATACAAGAGTCATTTGCATTTTAACTTGACTGCATAATTTAAGGTGTAGTGGTTAAAATGGCCACCTTTCTATTGAAACCTTGCCAAGTGTTTTAGTTTCTATCCACACATATTTCTGTAATCCATGAATGGTTGTTGTGAGTTTGGGTGTGTTTACGTCCATGAAATTTGCATCTAAGAAAAATAACATATCACACCCAAATTTGGCCAGCTATGTTTGGTCCCATGACAGTGGTGCAGCGGGAAGAGTATACGACTGCTGTGCAATAGGTTCTGGGTTCAATTCCCGGGTCGAGTGAAAATGGTATTGGGCTTTTCTATCATGAAATTCCAGTATTGTGATTTCCCCGGAGTTTGGTAAACAAATGTTCCCGGTAGATGACAATAGGCTCGCCCCCTATTTCATGAGACCAAACATAGCTAGCGAAATGTGGGTGTAAAACACCTCTGCATACCTCTCTGGGGAAAAAGGCGTGATGCTATGTTATGATGATGATGCTATGTTATTGCGGTAACTTGCTTATTAAAATATCTTCAGCAATCCATTAAGTCCCACTGCTGGGCTCGGGTCTCCTCTCCTCTAACTAGAGAGCTAAGAGGGTTTTTAGGCCATAATCCACTCACGCTGGCCTAGTACGGGTTGGTGGATCAGACATACTCATAGAATTTCTTCTAGGGTATGTGGGTTTCCTCACAATGTTTTCCTTTACCGTTAGCGGATGGTAAGTCACATGACTAGTACATATAAATTCCACAAAGTGGAATCCACATTGGTACTGCCGGTCGGGATCGAACTCGGACCGCGTGATTTGCACGCCGGTACCTTATCCATTCAGCCATCATCGCTTTTTTTTATACATAGCTATTAAATATATTAAAATATAGCTTCGATTAAATAATAAAAAACATGACACTAAATTACGATTTGCCACTCAGGCATAAACGCTCTGGCAGTCTATTGAAAAGATTTGTTGAGAAAAAATAATAATTTAAGTGTACCTGTGTAGTATGTCTGGAGGACATGAAGTTTATAATGCAATGTATTCTATAATGGACTTCGGATTAACTTTGGAGAGCTTAGTATTTTAAAAGTGTTGTTAGTAACAGCTTAAGAAAATATTTAGATTATTTAATGTATTTTTTGTTTTGAATACCTCGTGGTATAGTGGTAGAAAACCGAGGGCGGCTGAATGGATAAAGAACCGGCGTGTAAATCACGCGGTCTGAGTTCGATGCCGACCGACAGTACCAATGTGGAATTTATATGTACTAATCAAATGACTTACCATCTTCTAACGGTGAAGGAAACCCACATACACTAGAAGACATTCTATGAGTATGTCTGATCCACCAACCCGCACTAGGCCAGCGTGAGTGGATTATGGCCTAAACTCTTACAGCACTCTAATTAGAGGAGAGGAGACCCGAGCTTAGTAGTGGGACTTTAATGGGTTGCTGATGATAGTGGTAGGCAGTTTTCAAACTTCGATTTGTTTCTGATGTGAAGTAAACAATTCTTGCAGTTGAAGTTGAAATTTTAGAATGCCTCGAGTTAAATAGGACCTTACTTAATTAAATTGATGGTAAAAATGTAGGTATAATATCTCTGGCTACCCTCTGTTATACATTTTATACTTATAGCCAATTTATTCAAAGATAAGAAGAATTTACGTCATCTAACACGGTTTAAAATCACTATAAAAGTATAATTAAAAAAACTCAATCAAAAACCTTCACAAAAACATGACTCCTCTTTTAAAAGTCGGGTACAAGGTGTCCAATTCTCGCTCAATAATTGCCTCGGCAAAAGAATCCGCCTTGCCTCGGGGAAAACTTTATTATTGTGGAGTTACGGTCGAATTTTCAAGTGTCTATCACTTGAAATTTCGATCGTAACTTTCGACAATAAAAATACTTATTAAACTTTTAATAAGCTTTGTAATGAATGTCTGTAAGTTCGGAGTGCCTTATTGACGTAAGGAGGCAGATTTGATTTAAAAGCCGGATTTAATCTTCAATTTTTGTTTTATTTTGAACCTTTCGTGTGAATGAATGAAGAAAGAGTGACAAAACAAATATATGAGGCGAATGTGAAAGGAAATGTTGGAAGGGGAAGACCTAGAATAACGTACCATGACCAAATAGGTGACGTTCTACAGAAGGGACAGATCAGGAGTACCCTCAACCGGCGAGAATGCATGAAAAGACTGATGAATGTTGAAGAAGCCAAAGATGTATGTCAGAATCGTAGCAAGTGGAAGGAAATGGTCTCTGCCTACCCCTCTGTTGGGAAAGAGGCGTGATCTATATGTATGTATGTATTTCGTGTGCGTTTTATTAAATGTAAGTCTTATTGTCAGTTCGAGTTATTATGTATGAAGCTAATTATAGAACATTTAAACCTTTTTAAGAGGTTTTAAAAAATTGTACTTAATCAATTATGAGTTTTCTTCTTACAATAATTGAAATTGGTTTGTAAAAAGAAATCAAAATTATTCTTCTTGTAATTATTGAGTATATATTTATTACTTTTATTTAATTAAATTCTCACATGAACTTAATGAATAATTAATAATTCACATTTACTTTATTATCTTATTTGAATTATTAATTTTATTTATATTTATTAATATTATATATAATATTTATTATTATTGTGTTAATAAAGGTTTATAAATATAAAAAAAATACCAAGTCCAAGACATTTTTTTCTAATACTTCTAAAAGCCTAAAACAAAAAAAATGGCGTTATATAGTCTAACGATGTAGTAGATTAAATATAAAATAATAGATAACCTTATATCACTAAATATTCCATTATATTTTATGTGCAACGATCTATTAAAACAATCAATTTATTTAGTGTTTTGAACCAGAATACGAACTTGTATCTAACAGGGTCGCATCACTAAACAGAGCCTCCAACAAATCCTTTGAGGACAAAATGCATCGCCCTCGCGAAGAAAATGCACTTCTCATGACACTCATTTGACAAAATCTACGTCGGCATTAATAACAGTCCCTTGGTGTTAAATTTCGATTTTTCTTGTTACAGAAAATCATACGAAAATATATCTTCACCAGACAGAATAAGGCACATAATCAAATGGTAATTTTCCCAAACTCTGTACCAGCTAATATGAACTGTGGAAAGCAAACAGTACACTCTTAAAGTTTCACAAGAAACCCAAAAATGACCCTTAATTTTTAAGTTGTAAGAACCATTATTATATAACACAATTATAACGTAATCGAATTCGGACGTTTGTGTACTACACACACATAGAAAAGCATTTTACTAACCTTTCTTATTAGTGACTAAAAATCATCCTTAAAGCCACCACAATTAAGTTGAAAATCGATTATGATTAATACAAATTGTACAACCTATTGACTCGAGGGATGGCGTGCATTCGGTTTTCTGACACACAACTTTAGGAGAGGAAAACCTTCATCACTGAAAGTCAAGATTACATCTTATTATTCAGAAGATAGAGTATATATTCCAATGAGAATGTTGAGGGGAATATAATGTTTCGTGAGTGAAGTAGTAGCCGCGGCCGAGGGCTGAAAGGGGTGCAGGCGGGTGGCGGGGGGCGGTGTAGGGGCAGCTAAAGCCTTTCCAGGTCTACTACGTTAGTACCGCCGCGTCTGTCGTACCGTACGCACGGATGGCGCGCAAATGTACGCGCTTGCGCCTTACGATTTTTTTAAACCGTAATTCTAATCACTTTTCCTTATCTAACCGCTATTATGATTTTTTATAGCTTTAAAACTTTATAAGTTATTTGTGTGAGTGCGTTTTAAGTACGTTTTGAGTGATTGCATAGTGAAGCGACTGAGTTTATTAGATGCGCTCCTATCGTACGTCCGATTGCTATACAGCGAATGTATGACCTACATAAGTACTTAGATCAGGTGAACAGGTGGGAAAATTACTGAAAAAAAAAATAAACGCTTGAATGAAAGCGGTCGCATACTCGAAATTAAAAATAGAAGTATCTGGCGAAAGCGCGGGAAACACACACGTTGGGTAAAAATGGCGCGAATTGTATTCTACTGGTATCAACTGTGCGTAAGGAGAATGCTTACTTATTAAAATTTCAAGTAGAATTTAAAATGGAAATTGTTCTGTAATCCAACAACCTCCCGAATCACGGTGAAGGGAAATTGGGAATTAAAATTTTAAACAGATGCTTGGTATAGTTAAGTTTATGAAGACGAGCTACTCTTTTAACCTCCATTAAATATCATGGTTATTTAAACATTAATCTTCAAACCATTCTCATTCGGAGCACGATTTAATACCCAGAGTAGACAACATCGTAAAAAATGTATCAGGCAAACTCGAACCTCGTATCTCTCTAAAACATATATATGGAGCGTGTTTTAAAAGTTGAGTCAACGTAAAGCATTATGTAATAACTCGGCTTTTCATAAAAAATGTATGTGCAGTTTGTTCACTCGGCAATCTTTTTTTTTTTATCTTTTCAAATGATGTTTTAGTGAAGACACTATAATACTTCAATAGAAAATTTTATTTTAATAAATTAAGTCCTTTTTATCAAATGAGTCGATAAATTTTTTTAAACATTAAATTGGATTGTAAGATGGTGCTTTTTTTTTAAAGAATTGATGTTGAAACGCAATACGTGTAATAAATATTATGTGTATGTAAAAAAAAAACCAATTGTGGCATATTCTATACTTAATTAAAAAAGAAACAAAGTGTGGCATATACTATACATAGTCCATGTAGTTACGGATTAAGAATACATAATGTCACTACCCCATCTCAACCCGTGGGCTCAAATAGGCGAAGAGCAATGCAAGAAATGGAAAATTCAAAAGAACCCCTAACCAACACGTCTGGCCAGCGTGGTATAGTAGGCAAAATTTTCTCCACATTCTTTGAAGGAGACCCGTGCCGAGCAGTGCGACGTTTATGGGTTGAAATGATGATTTTGTTTAATTTCGATTAATTAAATTTTGCACAATGTTTTTAACTTGCATATTTTAATAAATTAGTCTCAGAGATGTAAAATATGAGAAATACCACGTTTTAGCTAATAGCTAAAATTGATAAGGTACGGTAATCACTTTTAGGCAGTTTTTTTGAGCTTGAAGTAGAAGATCAATCACCATCACGTCTGTGATCACTTTCATCACCACTGATCATCATCAATCACTGCTTTGAACTCAAACGTGATCACCTATTAAGGTGTATGTACCGATACGCCTCCTGCATACATTTTACTGGCATGATTGTATCTGAACATAGACACTTTTTTTTACATAGAGCAAATATTAACTCTTTTGTACAATAAATAATTCCACGATTTTTTTTTTCGTCATAAGTTATTGAGTAAAAAAAAAACTTATAATTTTTTTTTTATTCACTCGATTCACGGGTGTATTTATTGTAGAAAAGTGATAAAATGAATTGTTCTATGTAAAAAAGTGTCTATGTTCAGAGACAATAGCACCAGTAAAATATGGAGGCGAGACCTTAATAGAAATACATCTTAACTTCTTTTCATTTTCCTATTGCTTTGAAATGTTTGCAATTTTAATGGGATAGGTTTAATCTAATCAAAGTCATGATTTTGCCAAGTCATACGGGGTGGATATTAATTTTTTTTTTGTATTTTTATTTGTTATACATCTTTTTTTTTCTTAATTTTAAGTTTATTTGTACCTTATTGTGTTTGTTTCCCCGGCATCTGCCTGAAATAAATGTTGTTTTTTTTTTCCTTCTTTCGTTCTTTCTAATCCACCCCATTGAAGTAGATACAACTCTATACTGCATATAGAACACCTAATACAAAAAAGGGCACATAAATATTATTTTTACTACGACATTTTACGACTAAACATATTGAAATATAGACTCACTAAATGTCGTAGAAGGTCTACGAGTTCGTAGCACATCGTAGCAAGTGCTACGGCGTATATAATTCGGCAAGCTTAAGAGGGAACGCGGCGAACGATTCTTCATACAAACGTATTCCCCTGTTTTCTCCCTGAATAATGTCTAAAAGGCAATTTTTTTTAGCTCAAAAATTCAAGTTCAGCTATAGGCATGTCCCTATCATTTCCTTTTTTTCAAAAACTTATTAATAAAGAAAATATGAGCCTCCAAATATTGCTAAAATTGCCGTATTTTTAATGTCGTAATTAGAGGACTACCAGAGGAATTCTATTAGTTATTTCCATAAAAAAAAATGATAGGAACCTAGTCATACTCTTTCTGGAATTTTTCATGTAAAAAAGGATTGAATCCGCTCAGTTTTCGAGGAGAAAACAGGGGAATACGAAACGTCCATTTCGTCAAAATTTTTGTCTTAAAATCTGTCTGAGCTGTAGCTGTCTTTATCGCACTCTTCGGGGGTGACTTGAGGTATGGGGGGTCACTTACATGTATATGACTAGGGAAGTGGTATCTGTCGATATTTTTTTTATCGATACTGTAGTGATGTCCATCAATGTCGATGTTGACGATTTACTGTTTTTATTAATTAAATTGTGAAACTGTAAGGTTAATTTCCGACTTTTTTATTAAGTTAATAAGATTATCAGATCAGGTCGCAACGATTTTTTTTAACTTTTAGAGCAGCTAAATGCTGCTCTAAAAGTAAGACTAAGTCTTATCAAGTATATTCATATACACGCATTATAATGGATGCAAGAGAGGTGTAGGTTGTGGGTATTTTATTTAAAATAGCTGGCATAATGCGAGTTGGATTCGCGCACCGAGGGTTCCGTACAATTATACATTTTTTTTATTATTTGTGATTAAAATGTAAGATATTAGAAGGTAACGGGATAGCTATAAGTTACAATAAACATTCACGTAAAGTTCACATCAGTCCGGAATAAACTCTCTTTCTTATTCAATTTATTTACGAGTATCATCTTATACCCGTTCCAATAAAGTTTTAATATATTCAGTGATAATAATATAACTACACGATTACGGTTTTCGGACTTTTTGCTTTACTTGTGCAACTTAATATTGCTTTTTGCCAAATTTCGTGATTCTAGGTCAAGGGGAAGACAGTATAGACCCTATAGGTTTTGACTTTTTTGATCGTCAAGGTATGCAGCAAAAATGGAGCATAAACGGCTGTATCTTTTCATATCTTGCATTTACTTAGAACTCTAATCTTTTATTATATTCCAAGGGATTGCAGACCCGAGTATTTTTTAGGGTTTCGTCCCAAAATTGATTGATACCTCTACGCATTCTTGAGAAAAATATTCTTGACAGACAGACGGACAACAGAGCGATCCTATAATGATTCGTTTTTTTTTCCTTTTGAAGTATAGATTATGGAACCCTAAAAAGAATTTAAAAAAATAAATAGGACATTTATTCTTATATTTCCGTCTTTTCGCCTAGGGGTAAATTGTGTGATCCCGTCAATTATTTCAAGCAAAGGCCATTCGTGAAAAGAAATATCTAGTTTAGATAAGTTCGATCATCATCAGCAACCCATTAAGTCCCACTGCTGGTCTCGGTTCGATATTTTTCCAAAATAAGACATAGTTTTTTAGTTTCTATTCCATTTTCTAGAGTTTTTCAGAAATTTTATACCGATATTTTATTTGTATATTTATTGAGCCATAATATTTTACAAGTTCATCAAGACTTGCAGCTTATAAACCTTTATTGTTGTTGACGAATAACCAAGTTGACGGACAATCTAGTTTCTCCTCTTCTTTTACCATAATTATTCTCTTGCTGTATTAGGAGTGCCTTTGATTTACGAATACAACAATGATCTTAATTACCATTACAATGATATTAATAAAAACTAAAATTATATTATAATTCGAACAGAACCCTCAGGACATTTTATTCATATGTAGGTTAGCGATAAAATATTTTATAAATCTTAAATAGACGTAAGGTAAGTACTACGATTTTTTCCATTATTTACATACACGTAAAAACAATAATAACAACGTGTAGGTAACTAAGTAACACGATGACATCAAATGGACCGATTTAAGCAAAAATGATCCAATCAACACAAACCTCATTTTGACAGCCAGAGAAATACTGTAATGAATTTTAAAGTCAAATATCTCAAAATGAGGTTTGTGTTGATTGGATCATTTTTGCTTAAATCGGTCCAAATTTCAAAAACCAAATAAATGCAAAATGCCGACTCGCCGGTACACGGGCGCGGGGAAGATGCTAGTGGGGAGGAGGGAGGGGGGGGGCTACTACGCATGTGGACCATCCACTCACACATTTAAATCTCAGGCTCAACGCGACAGCAATAGCTACTTCAAATACCTACTTTTCAAATTTCTCGCAGACCGCGTCCCCTCTTAATATTAATAATAAACTGGAATTGTTTATATTGTATTCATAAGTATGTATTTTATTTGGATAGTAAGCTTCTGGTTTACGTTAGGATTTATTGAAATAATATATTTTGAGGGTTTTCGGTTATTTATCGTTGTTTTTGTTTTCGTTGGTATCGTTTTGGTTTCTAAATTGGATTCTAAATTATATATACAATCTTATTTATAATATTTTATTAATCTGAAATCATGGGCAACGGAAACTTGAATTTATGATGAATGATTATTTTTTGTTTATATGGCTGTATTTCTGATTATTATGACCCTGAAAAAGTTTTTAGGTATCAACTTCTGCTTTTTCTTCACCCATGTGGCACCATAGTCTCAAGCTACCAATCCCATCAGTCATGAAATAGGGGGCAAGCTATTTGCCAGTAACCTTGCACAATTCCAGCATGACACTGCAAATTTTAGGGAAAAAAATCCAGTACCATTTTGACCGACACGGATATTGAATCTGGGACCTCTTCCTCTGCAACCGTATGCAATCATACCACTGTGTCATAGAGCAAGTCGCCATTTAACACAAAATTTAAAAAAAATAAACAGGCACATTTCCAGACCAAATTTTAAGACAGTAAAAGTCAATATCGTTTGCACAAACCCTGAATGAACCCAGGACCTATTGCACCGTAGTTTCATTTGTATTCAGTGGTATCGAGGTAGTATTTTGATTTAACAAAACAAACAGACATTACAATTACTTTTAGAAATAGATATTCAAAGCATTTTGTTCAAACGAAAGTAAAACTGAAACTTGTCAGCTGGTACTATCCCACGCTAGAATAGGGTAGCACCAGCAATTCATGGCCAAGCAGTTATTATTCATTATTCATCATCATCATCCAAGAGCTTTCCAATAGGACTGGTCGTGCAGCTTGCATAAGTTATTATTATCCTCCTAATATTAAAAATGCGAAATTTAGTATGGAAAGATGTATAAATGGGTATTTATTACTCATACACGCCAGAATGGCTGAAAGAAATATATATCATATGGGTAATACATGCAGATATTTTCGCTTAAATTAAAAAAAAATGAAAGCTACGGCTGCCAACAAACTGCTATGCAGTTTGGCAGATGTGAAATATTAGTGTTATGCAAGTTTACGTCGAATAAACATTTTCCATTTTTTTTCTTTTTTTTACCGACATACTTGAAAGAAAAAGAAGGAAAGAAAGAAAATACTATTATGTTGTCTCCCACAGAGTTTATACAGATAAACTATACTAAGCACTTAAAAACGAATTGGCTTAAAATATAGCTTAAAACCAGGTACCAAATTAACAAAAAAAATAATCTAAAAAGCTTTTATGCTGTTTAGCTATATAATTATAACTAAACAGCGCTGGTTTTCAGCTGTGTCCGTGACGGGGTGTGTGCAGTATTTTCTACTTATATATAAATATAACAAAAAAAAAATACTAATAAGGATGATCTAAAAATTAACAATATAATAAAAAAAATAAAAATAAAGTAAAATAAAAATAAAGCCATCCGTTATCTGTGTGATCTGTATTTATTTATTTATTCATAGAGCAGTATAAGCTTACAGTATACTCCAAATCGCTTATATGCTATACTAACTTAATTAACAATTATAATATTGAAATTATTACTAGCAACATTCATTAAATTCAGAAAATACATAAAATAAAATAAAACAATGAAAACAATAAATTCAAAACATAACTACCTATAACAAATTTAGGCACAGTATCACTTTCCTGGCCATTACCCTTACGCTATCAAAAAATACGTCTGCATCTAGATTAGAATTTAATATACTATTATAAATTATTATATTTAATTATATTATAAGAATTTAATTATTATAAATCCATGCGAGCGGAGCCGAGGGTATAAGCTAGTAGAAGTATATTTTCTAAGTGAAACGTAACGCGTCATCTGGTGCTATCCCACGACAGGAATAGGGTAGCACCGCCAATTGATGGCCAAGCAGTTATTATTATTAATGTATAGTTCTACTTTGAAGGTATTTTTTTCTGTCAAATTACGTTGAAATGAAGCTTTCACCTATAAATATATGTGTAGGAAACAGTCAGGGTTTTGACTAAAAGCCTTATTTATATTTCGAATTATGTATTCTAATTCGGTGTATAAAAAGAGTTGTTGCATGGTGCAGCTATGCCTATGTATGTTTTATTAGCAGGCAACTCAAAAGCTATTTTACAGTGTACATGAAATTATAATATTCTAATATTCTACCACATTCACACAGCGCCTTCTAGTCCCAAAGTAAGCAATTATATTTGCTTGTGTTATGGGTACTAAATAACTCATATACTACTTAAATACATTTTTTTTTAATACATACATATTATAGATAAATTACACCCAGACACAGAACAAACCTTTATGCTCATCACACAAAGATTTGTCCTGGGTGGGGATCGAACCCACGACCTCCGGCTTAGTAGTCAGGGTCACTAACCACTAGACCAACAGGCCAGTATTGAATTCTTAAGCTTATTACAACTATTTTATTAAATAGCACAAAAATCATAGAACTATTCATAACAAAAATATATCTGAGGTTTCCTTAAAATGTATGTATGTATGGCAATTAGTTTGGAGTTTAAATTTCATCATCAATCATCAGCAACATATTAAGTCCCACTGCTGGGCTCGGGTCTCCTCTCCTCTATCACGAGAGCTGAGAGGGTTTAGGCCATAAATAATCCATTCACGCTGGTCTAGAGTGGTTGGTGGATCAGACATACTCATAGAATTTCTTCTAGGGTATGTGGGTTTCCTCATGATGTTTTCAATTGGAGTTTAAATTTAATGCATTAAAATTCGTTTACCCGTTTAAAAGCAGCGGTGTCACAAACAGATAGAAATATATAGCTGTCAAACTTATAAAAGTCCTTTTAGGGGGTTAAAAATCCGCCTATGTATGATTTTGTCTAACAGATATTTGACGAAGTAACAGCTAAAAAGCTATGTTGGTTAAAATTTACTTAAGTAATATTACTTATGTAAATTTTAATCAACATACCAAACAAAACAACCATCATCATCATTTCAACCCAAAAACGTCCCACTGCTGGGCACGAGTCTCCTTCAAAGTATGTAGAGGGAGTTTAGCCTACTATATCACGCTCGCCAGACGGATGAGTATATGGTTTGTTTCGAATTTTTCTTTTCTCGTGTCTGCATAAGGTTCCTCCCTTAGTCGCCTTTTACGACACCCAGGGGTTGAAGTGGGGAAGTGACATTATGTATTCTTAATCCACGGAAACAAAACAAACATAACCTTAATACCCACAACAGACAAAAGAATTCAACAATAATTGTACCCTACAAAACATTCGGTAATAAAATCGAGTACCACAAATAAAAGTCGAAGTACACACAATAAATTATCTCGAAAAAATGTTACGATGTACCCGGGTATAACCCTAAAGACCTAGGTATGCGGCCCAGGTAGAATATACCCGGTGAATGCATGAATATCTTAACCCTACACTGCCCGAGGGAGTCGTGGTAGCCTCTCTCGATTTCTCTACACATTGATTACGTAAAAATGGTAACCTGTTCCCGATTGCCCGGCTCTGATGTGTATTCATGATTTTTCGGGTTTTCTGGTATCTTGTCGTTATAGTGTTAACATAAAGGTTTGTTGTTTACTTTTGTTAATTTGACTATTTTTGAGTTTGACTTTAGTTAGAAATTCTGAAAAACTGTGAAATAATTATTACAGTAAAAACTTTTTCACCGTCAACCGTTTAGTTCTACACGATTGTCTCAAAAAAGAAATTATTATGTCATGTTTAACAATTTATTATTGTAATTATATTTAATTTTTTCGACTTTATCCTAAAACCACCTAAACCAGTTTTGATGTGTATTGTAAAATAGCTCCAGCATTTTTAAATTATAGTGAAATAAATTTAAAAAGCCAGACAATTAAAACAATTTTTTTTTTATTGTCTGGCTTTTTAAATTTATTTCACTATAATTTAAAAATGCTGGAGCCAACTTTGACCCATGGAATATAGTTAGACTTGTAATTTTCTATTTTGGCCATGCCGATGGCCAAAGATGTCATCATCATACTTAAAATTACATAGTGCTTAACTTAACTGCCATCAATCATGCTCACTTGTAATCTGAATCCGAAATAAGCATTCAAACATTAAAATATCAGTGCAAAGTTTACGATTAGGTAATAACGGCAATCTTGGCGTGTATTGCAATTGTAATATTTCATTTTACGGTTAAGTACCGTACGTCGCCTACTTCAGGCCGTATAATTCCTTTCTCTCAAATAAAACAACGTCTACACGGCACTTATAATTTAGTATGCGTGCAAAATGTTATAAGAGCCTTTTTAAATAATAGGTAGATATTTTTGACTCTAAAGTTAAGATACTTATACAGTTATGTGGGCCATTACATGTGTAAGGCTATTTTCTAAATATATATTAATATTATAAAGAGGTAAAGGTTGTGACGTTGGCGTTGTAGGGGATAATCTCAGGATCTACTGAACCGATTGTTGGATACCCCATTTATCAAGGAAGGTTATAGGCTATATAACATCACGCTACAGCCAATAGGAGCTGAGCAGTGGCCAAATAAAGAACGACGGGAGCGAAGTCCCACGCGACTTCTATTAATTTATAAAAACAAACATAGACTTTTTTTTGAAATGAAAATTAATGAAATGGGAAGACGAAATGTGTGTATAGCACCTCTGCCTACCCGTTCTGTTCAATTTAAAGAAGCTAGATAAACAATCTTTACATAAGAAGTATTGTCACTAATAAATAAATCCACAGCAACTCCCAAACACTATACATCTTAACGCCTGAAAAACCTTTCTGTTTCAAGACTTTTCCAATATGTAGTTTTGTTCCGAAGCAATCGAAATAAATCACTATATCACGACAATTGTCTTGGAGCTCGTACTGAATAATCGTATCGTTTTTATATCGATCCCGACTGCAAGGGCACTCAGTAATCGATACTCGACGGTCGGCGACTTATTTGTGTTGCCTTTTTAAATTGGACCTGTGACGTAATCAGTAGAGTATGTGTTCGTGTCGTAGTAATTATGTTTCTACTTGACGAAGGCAAGGCTACTAGATGAATAAAATTATAAATAAGCATCTATTTTTATATATAAATATTATTAATTAGCTATGCCCACGATGTCATTTGCGTGGACAATAATTTCTTAGCTTATTATTTGTTCAAACCCTTATATTTTTCCGAAATCAAAGAAACCCTAGTTACTTCTTGTGACATTAGCTATCCGTCGTAAAAGTCCTGTCTATATTTGTTCAAGCGTTTTGGAGTTTACCTCAAACAAACAGACAAAATTTTGAAAGTGTGTTTTTGTTGAAGGATGCGTACACAGACTTTCATATATGCCTCTTCAAAAAAACTATTTTTATGATGTTACAAACAGACACTTCAATTAGATTTGATTTTATGTAGTACGTGTACTAGATAAAAACAAATAAAATTGAAGTGTCTGTTTGTAATATTTCCAGCTAGTTACTATTGTATAAAATACATTTTAGCTTTGAAATATTAAATTATTTTCTATATATTTTCACTTCGGTGATAAGAATATTGAATTTTTAAAATAAATAATTTCGTAACCGTTTGGTTAACCCATTAACTGTCACTGTACTCGATTGGGTACAGTTAAACTTTTTTAATTTATAAGAATATATTCCAGGCTAACATATTTCTTTAAATAAAAATAAATAGAGGGTATTATACACGTTTTTATCACATTAAAATAAAGTGGGTAATTGTACAATATTTGTGATTGTGATTCAGCCAAAGTTGCAATTCTCAGGATAACACAGGTGAGTATTTTGTATTGTCATTATTTTTTTTATTCAATGTGTAAATATTATGTTGTGTGCTAAATATGATGAGTTACATACTTGTTTATAATAATTATAAATGATTACCGATTTTTTTTTTATTTTAGCTGACCTTTGTGAAGATTTATATAAGTGTACTTGATTGAGTACAGTGGCCACATAGGTATAAAACTTATTTCATATACTGTTTTCAGATAAGTTCTCTTTTTTCAACTAAATTATGAATCGGCAACATTTCAACTTATCTAATCAGTATGATGGTCTTGAAAAAGCTCTTTATGTGATTCTAAAGTACAAAGATGATGATGCTGAATATGACTTGACGATTATTCCCGATGATATCCCCGGCCTTCTATATCGTCACTGACGAAGAAGAGGGTAAGGATAAAGACATGGAAACTCAGCATTTTCCAGATTTTGGCCACGAAGGAGGCGAAATATCTAGTGATGATGATAGCAGTAATGATGAGCCATTAACTGCAAAAAACGACGTCGACAACAGCAGAAAAAAGCTCCAGTTGGGTGCAAATGTTCAGCATCTTACTCTACTAACTACGATAATATCGAGCCCATGGGAATAGTAAAGCGATGGTGTCCACTGAGAAAAGAGAAGGCAGCTGTGAAATTTCTTTTGCTATTCCAAAATTATAATAAAAGGAAAGATGGAATTGATGAATTGGATCAATTTATAACCCTATATCGGATGGCTATTTTTGGCAACAAAATAATGGTGGGTCATATTCACCTACATGGTGGATAAAGCTATGCCAAATGCTTGGCGTTTGCATGTGCTATGCATCGAACGTCCCATGGATCAAATTTTGTTTCGTCGTCACATTGCCCGATACTATTTGCGGCAAGAAGCATGTCGAAGAGCTCCCCATCTTCTTTTATCATCGAGGATTTACCCCAAGATGGCTCGGAACACTTTCCAAAAAAAATACGAAGCAGCTTCTTTGTGTTATTTGCTATTCCAGAGTCCACTAGAAGTCCAAAAAATATCAAAAGAGCTTTGGTGTCGAAAAGTTCATCCTAGAAAAATCTCTCCTTTAAGTGGCCAGCGTACTCAATCGAGTACACCCCCCAAAAACGTAGAAAAAAAATTTTTTTTCCATTTTTTTTTCCATTTTGTATTTCTTATTACTTCATTTATTATAAAAATAAATAATTTGAATGAATAACTTTTATAATTTGGGTTTGGCCTTTAATGGGTTAATACAGTTCCACTAATATGTTAAGAAAAAAATCTAGATTTTATATTTCGTATTGTATATTTTTTTTTTTTGTTTTTTTTTAAAGACAACGCCCGCACTAGGGAACAAGCCCTGTGTCGCGGGGAGCTTTACAAACATGAAACTAACGGACACAAAGTACACCCAGACTAGAAACAAATATCTATGAATCACACAAATATTTGTCTCGTGTGGGAATCGAACCCACGTCACCCAGCACGGCGATGTAGTGGCGAGGCGACCACCTTAACCACTGCGCCACGGTGACAGTCACATATTACATAACTAATAAAGAAAAGTGTCACTGAAGTCACCCAAAAAATGAGGCGAATGAGAAAGACCCACGTATGTAGGTATACGAATATAGATGTACCTATAGATATAGTTTTTAATATTACGTTTCAAAAAATACTTAAAAAAACCTGTCTCTGTTCTGCGCATAAAATATATTATTATAACGTCTTATTCTCTAAAGGCAGACAAATATCACACCCACATATCCCATGTAAGAGGGGGTATATTGTCATAAACAATGCTAATTTTCAAACTCTATTTAAAACACTATTCTATTTTCCCCATTCAAATACTGTGCACTTATTAGACTTTTCCCACTTCAGAAGCTTCTGACTAATGAACAGCAAAAGAAACTTAAAATAAAATATCTTATTTTTGTATCGCAAGTTGTTTAAATACGTATACATTTTCATTGCATTTATATCCTACTTATATTTTAAATGTGTAAGTTAGGATGGTTGGATGGATGTTTGTTTGTCATCTATTGATTTCCAAAACGACTAAAATGAATTTTCAAAATTGTCAATGAATATGATTTGTAAATATTAGAGACGTGAAGACGCGCGGGGCTTAGCTCCCACTGCTCAGCTCCTATTAACCGTAGCGTGATACTCTGCAGCCTATAACCTTTCCTCAATAAAGGGGCTCAATAATTGAAAAAATAACATGTTGCTCTGCTTGGGCAAAACTCGAAAATGACTGGACCATTTCAGTTATTTTTATAGGTTTCATATTAAGACAAAATATTGTAAAAAAATGTACTGAGAAACAGAAAGCACTATAATTTTTATATAGACGATAACTTTCTGTGTCATAGGAATTGAATTCCACTAAGCATAGCTAAAGGCAAAACCTAGAAAATATATAGAAGAAAAAACATAACATAACATAACATAACATAGCATCACGCCTTTTTCCCCGAAGGGGTAGGCAGAGGTGTTTCACACCCACATTTCGCCAGCTATGTTTGGTCCCATGAAATAGGGGGCGAGCCTATTGTCATCAACCGGGAACATCATCAAAGGCCTAGTTATATTATAATTAAAATTATACGAACATAAATGTTTGTTCTGTGTCTGGGTGTAATTTAAAAACCTATCTCTGTTCTGTGAATTTATCTATAATATGTATGTATTTACAAAAATAAAAAAAGAAATTGTATTTAAGTAGTTTAGCAGTTGTTTAGTACCCATAACACAAGCAAATATAATTGCTTACTTTGGGACTAGATGGCGCTGTGTGAATGTGGTATAAAAAAAAAAAAATTAGAATTTGCTCCCAAAGTCAAAAATTTAATTGGAATTTGCTCCGTCAAGACATATTCATAAATTGTAGGTAGTAAAGAAACTGTTGGTCGATAGTAAAAGTTAAGAGCCTATTGTCATCAACCGGGAACATTTGTTTACCAAACTCCGGGAAAATCTTAATACTGGAATTTCATGATAGAAAAACCCAATACCACTTTCACCCGTCCCGGGAATCGAACCCGGGACCTCTTGCACAGCAGTCGTATACACTTCCCGCTGCGCCACCGAGGCAGTATAGAAGAAAAAGGGCTTAATTTATTTAAAGTAAATGTGTAGTAAACATTATTGAGGTAACTGCCGCCGCTAAATCATGAGGAATGAACGGTATATTTATCAGAGAAATTGACGGGCCTCACGGGAGGGTTACCTTAGCCATGCCAGTGCGTGCCTTGACCGGAAGTTCCGCCATTTTTTATTTATAGCAACGTGTACTGCCGGCGGGAAAAACACCAGTGAAGACCTTTTATGCTTATTGATTTTGAATATGAACGCTGCTACGCAAATAGAGAGTAGTGTGGGTAGTTCAATAAAATTGTTTATAACTTGGTTTTATTTGCGTTGGTTTAGGTAGGACTTGCTGTGTTTTTGGCAACAAAATGGTTTTTCTTTTTAAAATAGAGTACTTACGTAATAGAGAACGAGCTTGAGGTTTTCATCATCATTTCAATTCATAAACATCCCACTGCTGGGCACGAGTCTCTTCCAAAGAATATGGAGGGAATTTAGCCTACTATACCACGCTGGCGAGACGGATTGGTATAGGGTTTGTTTCGAATTTTCCTTTTCTCGCAGTGTTTTGTCTGCATAAGCTTAGGTTAGTCGACTTTTACGACACCCACGGGTTGAGATGGGGTAGAGACATTATGTATTAATCTATCTCTACATGGACTTCATGTATTATTAATCCGTCACTACACGGGCTCTGTATTATTTAGTATTTTATTATACTTTGGTAAAGACATTTAATTACGTCGAAAGGTACTTATTACACTATAATTAGCTTCAAGTAATTATATAAAGCTATCAAACCAACTGTTGTATAATTGTTACCTTCTCTAATTATGACAACAATGGACATCATTATTATTTTAACGATGATTATATAATTTGAAAATACATAATGTAACTTCGGGTATATGTTACACATATTAAATACATACATATAGATCACGCCTCTTTCCCAATAGAGGGGTAGGCAGAGACTATTTCCTTCCACTTGCTACGATTCTGACATACATCTTTGGCTTCTTCAACATTCATCAGTCTTTTCTTGCATTCGCGCCGATTGAGGGTACTCCTGATCTGTCCCTTCTTTAGAACGTCACCTATTTTGTCATGGTACGTTCTTCTAGGTCTTCCCCTTCCAACGTTTCCTTTCACATTCGCTTCATATATTTGTTTTGTCACTCTTCCTTCATTCATTCTCTCTACATGTCCAAACCAGCTTAACATTCCTTTCTCTATTCGAGTTACAACATTAAATACACGTTTTAATAAAATTAACAGATTTTACAAAGACTAGGAGAGCCATGCCCAGCAGTGGGACTTTTCTGGGTTGTAGTAATGATGATGATAGATAATAGCAACCAACTGTTGGGCAAATGTCTTCTCTTCGCTATTGAGAGAGATGAGTAGGTTAATGATCGTTCAGACTTAACCAAGCCCCAAACTGGCCTAATCAAGTCCAACCTTTTTCAATTATTTTAAACTTCACACATTTTTCATAAATGACTGAAGTGAGTACTACGAGTAGGAAAAATTTTT
Organism: Laspeyria flexula; assembly: GCA_905147015.1. Taxonomy (NCBI): domain Eukaryota; kingdom Metazoa; phylum Arthropoda; class Insecta; order Lepidoptera; family Erebidae; genus Laspeyria; species Laspeyria flexula. Next base: position 4,615,895 of record LR989974.1, read on the forward strand.
TGAAAAATCATGTTCTGAAGTGGTTGCTATCAAGAAGAAGTCTTTATCTTGCCCAGTCTTGAGGTCAAATCGAAGAATAGCAAGTTTAACACAAAATTAAACTTTCAAATGTTCGTCAGTTTTTAAAGTAGAATGTTTCTAGTCAACTTAGCACTTTACTTAGGTTAACATCCATGAATTTAAGGCAAAAGGCAAATTATGATTTTATGCGAAAGTAAAATTAAAAGTTTATTATTTTTGGCTAGGGCTGTGAAAAATATTTTTTTTATATTATAATTATTATGACCACAGTTTCATTTCTAAATGAGATTATTTTTGAAAAGCAGTTATTTATTTATATACAAATAGTATGTATATAAATACGTAAGATAAAAATGTTAAAACAATTTAACCTAGAAAATATTTGCAATATAGTATAGACATAAGTTGAGATTTATTTGTGGGGCAATTTCCATTTTTTGTTTAACTCAATAAAGTTGAAAATTATCCTGGGGTATTTCTCATCTTGTAACTATTTTCCACTAATGAAGAACACACTATAACATACAGCTTATAACTATCATTACCAAGTCATCACATTGTAGAATTGTTTTATAAACGGCTTCTAACTACGATCTCACTGGTCATAATTAGCGATATACTAAATTTACTTTTATCACGTACTTTTTCACAAATAACCTCGCACCAGACTACATATAAACGATTACAGCTAGAAAACTCTTAAACAATTTGGACTACTTAATTTAATTTATTTTTCGTTCAGCGGCAACCCTAATGAGAACTCAATAATAGCTTTAGTTGGACTAATTACTGAAGTTTGAGACAGACGCTCAAAAGAAATCATCCAACGTTTATAAGCTTCAGACAACCCTTAATGATTTTATGACAAGATTCATAAACCTTCTTAATTTTCTATCTCAGGGACTGTCAAGACTGTAAGAACAAAATTAAAGGTTTATACAATATTTTCTATCGATATGCATAGTAAATTGTCTGCAAAATTTCATGCTTTGAGACGTTCTGCTGTGTATTGATCACATAGTCAGTGTAAGCGACGCGAGCCTTATCAAGATGCCCATAACCTCATTTGTATTTGTCTATGGTTGGGTTTATATATTTTTTATTTACGAATGTCAGGGAGGCTCGCGAGCTGCGCGCGCTCGCAACGAACGATAGTCTGGTCAGTTCGGCACTATTCGGTAGTACGTATCCAAGTAAAATAGCGAGCCCACGTACTCCGCAAGCCTCCTTACTACATCAAACGGCTTTTCTTTCGATCAACTGATCGCTTACAGTCAGTTTTTATATTATTGAGGATAGATAATTGGTTCATATAATTAGATGTAAACATAATTCGAAACTCACTAGACAGTTAAAATTGGTTGTTCTACTCAATATCAAACGGTTCATTGGCATACAATTAGATTGCAATGGCTTTACGTGACAGTAGAACCAATTATTATGTTCTATTGAGTGAACCAAATTTAAAGTTATTGAAATTACACACGCACTGTGCAAAATAATTGAAATAAGTACAATCGATAAGATGTTAGTTCACAACGAGACATTTTTACTATCGCCTACACAAGTGGTGTAAAAGAAGTTTTTAGCGCTCACATGGAGAGGAGTAGGGGAAAAGGGGAATTGTTGAGCTAACAATAACAGAGAAAAATGTTCAAATAACTTTGTTTCTTTTTTTAAATTTCCCGAAAGAAGGGCAATACAGAGAGATTTTAGATGCTAAGTAAAACCAACTAAACTTATTATGATTCATGAAAAAAAAAACATTATGTGTAAGAATACATTAAATTACAGATACTTGTCTTGATCTGTAATTTTAATGGATGATCCTTCACATACTGCACCTGTTATTGACCATATTTTTTGTCATATTTTAGTCTTATTATGATTCATGAAAAAAAAAATGTGTAACAATGCATTAAATTACAGATACTTGTGACCTCCTTCACATACTGTGTCTGTTATTAGCCATATTTTTTGTCATACACCTACCTTGTAATAAGATTGTCGAAAGCAGAAACAAACGCTGTTGGTTTCCTTAATAAATTATAAAACAGTACATTGTAACACTAAAACATCATATTTAATTAAATAACTTAATGATTTTTGGTAATAAACGCTTCATTTGGTGGAATAAAATAATAATAAACGTTATCTACTTAGTCTCCTATAAACTACAAATAAACCGTTACCCATTAACAAAACTTTTATATCTCATAAATCAAGTCTTATTACCAAAAAATGAGATATAGTTATTAAAAGAAAAATTTTTTCGACGCCCACCTTGACTTTACGAGAAATGAGGCCAAAATCTTTGTAAGAATTACAATTAAAATAAATTATCACATCTCAAGACAACGTTGGAAACAAAAGCGAATGGATGAATTTTTTTTCTTCGGCCATTTAATGAAATTTCGTCGTAAATAGAAGAAGTTTTTGAAGTAGGTACAAAAGTAATATGCGTTAGGATTTCCAACAAAAAGTTAAATAGCGTATTAGGAATTCAATTTGTTTAATGCCCTCTTAACTTTAAGGCTCTTACATACCCACCGATGGAAATTTAACTTTTTATAATTTGTGCATGAATTATGGATGGCACTTAAACGGTTTATTGATTGCCCTGTTTCTGTTGAAAGAAAGTGTGCGTGTGAATGAAAGATAATGGTAGAAAGAAGTAAAGGTTTATGCAAATTTTATTTTGTTTAACTTGGATTTTTTTCATGCAAACCTTTCTTTTCTCTTCTAGATTTAAATAAATACAAATATTTATTAACTAATATACAACATAGCATATAAAAGTTCCGTGCAAATATTCGAGTCAATTACGTGTCTAGGAGTTAAGTGTCTAAAACAATAAATACTCTTGATACATATCATTAGATTTAATAGAAAATTAACTTAAAACAGTGTGATGTGAAAAGTGTCAGATGACAGAAGAAAAGGACATCGGCGATGATAATGAAAGAAAAACGGTGGGAGGTGAAAAAGAGACAAAAACAACACATAAAGTGCAAGAACAAAACTCAATTATAAAACATAATATAAAGTTATTTGAAAAACAAAATCACATTATTGCAAAGTCGATTGCAACTCATGCATCCGTTCCAAATTTAAATCCTATTCGTAATTCGAATGCTAAAAACAAAATTGCAATAACGAGTGCTTCGCACTTGTGTTTTATTCGCAGCGTTGCTATTTTGAGTGCGATTGCTAAAGTGAGTTCTTGCCTTGGGGTGCAGTTGGGGTCGATGTCTCGCGGGGGTCTGAGGTTTAATGGAATATGGTCCGTGGTGGGTGTGGTGTTACTATTGGTGGCTTGGGCGGGAGGAAGCGAGTTCCCGGAGAGAGAATGCTGCGATCCTGTATACCCACCGAACACGGCGACTACGGCTGCGGCTCCAATCACACCACCGATACCGAAACTTGCAGGTATTTATAAATAGAAATATTTGAACTAGAACTGAACTTGACTAGAATAGAAATATTGACTTCATTTTTATGTTAAACATGTGTACCTACATACATAGCATCACGCCTTTTTCCCCGAAGGGGTAGGCAAAGGTGTTTCAAACCCACATTTCGCCAGCTATGTTTGTTCCCATGAAATAGCGAGCCTATTGTCATCAACCGGGAACATTCGTTTACTAAACTCCGGCAAAATTTCAATACTGGAATTTCATGATAGAAAAGCCCAATATCATTTTCACCCGACCCGGAAATCGAACCCGGGATGTCTTGCACAGCAGTCGTATACACTTCCTGCTGCGCCACCGAGGCAATTAAAATATCTTGATTTATAGTTACGATGCATATTTATATGTTTATGGTAGTTAAATGTTTGTAAAACTGTTATGATATGCTTCATTTATTCACAGTAAATAAATGAATATGCTATTTATATAAAATAAACATGCTGTTAATTAATGAATAAATATTTTAAATTTCGTATGTCGGGTTATGTATTAAACTGTTTATGAATATTCGGTGAGTAAGTTACTGAAAAATTATTTTACATATTAATCTTATATTATTAATTTAAAAGAGCAGTTAATATAAATTAGTTAATATATATTCTACCACATTCACACAGCGCCATCTAGTCCCAAATTAGGCAATTATATTTGCTTATGTTATGGGTACTAAACAACTGATATACTACTTAAATACATTTTTTTTTGTAAATACTTACAATAAAATTACATTCAGACACAGAACAAACCTTCATGCTCATCACACAAAGATTTGTCCACGACCTCCGGCTTAGCAGTCAGGGTCACTAAACACTAGACCAACGGGCCAGTCAATAATATTAATTCTATTTCCATTATTTTTGTATCAAAACTTTCACTATCAAGATTCCACCAGATTTAAATTCTTATGTACTTTTTATCTCGAGAAGTGACTCAATCGTTTCAAAAATCTCCCGACTACCGGCCGTTTAAAGATAAAGCCTCTTTCCAGGTGAATATCTAGTAGATACACAAAAATTGTACCTCGAACTCGTTCAAACTTGATATTCTCCACTTTTATGCGGAGAATTTCCCGTCTCACGTTTCCTTTCTTCGTCTAAACGGTTGTTTCTATGTAAAATCTGAGAAAAAGAAAATTCGTTTTCCATTAAAGTGTTCGAGAGAGAAAAAATATACAATAGAAGCGTTTTATTTTAGAAATATTTAATTAACCGGGTGTTATGCTAACAGGGTAGTTACTGACTCTTAGAGTAAAGGTTTAATCGGGTTATAAGTAAGAGAAATTACGGCCAGTACCACGGTACAACTTACATCGGTCTAATTTGAGTTCGCGTGGGTTTCACTGCGATGAATTGTGTGGCGCTTAAAACAACGGAAGCCAAAACAAGTTTTTGTAAATTTTATGACTAGCGACAATAACCTGCTCAATGCATTAAAAATCTCATTATTTTGTCGTGATGATATATTATATATAGGATCTCATTGGACGCGGCTGGCACAGGACCGTGAAAAGTCTCGCTGTAGACAAGAGGCCTATACCCAACAATGGGTGAATGTGGGCTGATGATGATGATGCCTATGGCATTCCTCGATAAATGCTATACAACAAATAAAAGATTTTCAAATCGGTTTAATAGATCCTAAGATAACCCGTACAACGTCACAAGCTCACAAACGTTACCGCTTTGTTCTCCTCTCTCTTTCAATAAACGCTAGTTTAGTGGTCGTAAGAGACGATAGAGTCAAAAGTAGGGTATGCTATACCGTAGCTGTTAGTTAAAATTATTATATAACCAAGTACAAGCATATGTTATGTCTTAACTTTTGACTCTAAATTTATATACGAGTTCGTGTTTACGGCCACATGTTTACTCCTGAATATTAGCTTTAGTCTGCTGGACTATTTATTAAATATTTTTATAGAGACTTTAAAAACTATTTCTGAAGAAATATTTCCAAAATATTCTTTCGCAATTTTTTTACGGTAACAGAAACACTGGCCTAAATACCAAACTTTATCCCCCTTATTACAAAATGAGGACTAAGAATTAAACCAGGTTTAAATTGACATAAGCCATTGTTTTAGTATCATAGTCCGTATTTTGTATTAAAGAGAATATTTTTTTTAAAAACCGGTTACTCATCTGTTTTCTCGATGGGTAGCGGAGATTATATAATATCAGGTACCACGTCTATTATAAAAAAATCTATTATCAATTCGAGACATATTCTTTCTATGGAGCAAATTTCATCAAAATCCTTTGTGAAGTTTTACGGGAAAAACAAACACACATCAATTCCACAAAAAATCCCAGTTATAATACTACAGATGGTCTGTAAAAATAGCCTAGGTCCTAGATTATCTGTTTGTCCAATTTTATGAGGATTAGTATCAACATTAAATCGTTATTTATTTACCAATTTACAGTATTATTATTAACTAACTTAAATAAAAAAAAAACAATATTTACAACCTAACACAAAAAAAAAATGGAAAAGCAGTGAAATAATTAAAAAATGGCATCATAAAATACTTCCGCATCGCTGCCACTGTCTACCGGGAAAGTGCCCAGCAGGCTGGCAGCATTGCCACGTTGTATGGCAATCAATGCTTATTCTTTGTGCAAGAAAATATCCAGCCTGCTGGTCACGGGAAGCGTCGGACGACGAGGATTATGAGGATTAGTTAGGTCTGGTTACGGCGTTAAAGAGTATCAAAAAAACTCACTTTCGATTTCTTGAAGCAATAATTTATCTATACTTAATATTATAAAGCTGAAGAGTTTTGTTTGTTTGGTTTAACATACTAATCTCAAGAACTGCTAGTCCGAATTGAAAAAATCTTTTTTACCACATTCACACAGCGCCATCTAGTCCCAAAGTAAGCAATTATATTTGCTTGTGTTATGGGTACTAAACAACTGATAAGTATACTACTTAAATAGATTTTTTTTTTTGTAAATAACACATTGTAAACAAAAACATACATATTATAGATAAATTACACCCAGACACAGAACAAACCTTTATGCTCATCACACAAAGATTTGTCCTGGGTGGGGATCGAACCCTGCCGGCTGAGCAGTCAGGGTCACTAACCACTAGACCAACAGGCCCGTCAGTGTTAGATAGCCCATTTATCGAGGAAGGCTATATAACTTCATACTACGGCCAATGAGCTGAGCAGTGGCAAAAAACAAATCCACGGGAATGAAGCGTCAACAAAAAGCTGGTACTCAATATTATAGAATACGATTTGCAACCCCCAAGCAACCAAACACCGGCCTAAATACCAAACTTAAAAGTCATTACCCTAAATAAACCCTAGCACACAGTTTCTTGCAAAAAAACAAGTATACTACGTAGAAAAGCATTTTTACAAAGAAAACTGTACGTTATTAATTACTGTATGTGATGGCGTTGACAAAGGTGAATATACACAATTCTTATTGCCAAGAGAATTGCAACAGTTTCTTGTTTACTGCAAGTGTGAATACGTCGCCTTATATATTATGCATCGTGAGGAAAGCTATACTCTTTTATGTTTTGAGTGAAATATTTAACGTGTGATATTATATGGGGTACGAAAGAGGTGTTTGAAGATAAAGTTGATTATATAATGTAGTTAAGTTACTTAACATTACGTCTTGCTTCTACTGGGTAGGCAGCGGTATTCATTTATTTATTCATAAAAAATAAGATATAAGCTTACAGTATATGCAACCAAATCGCTTATATCTATACATTTTACAATATTAAATAAAAAATAAATAAATTAAATTACATTTTAAATCAAATCATAACAATTTATATTATATTCTAAACTAAAAGCAATCAAATTAAACTAAAATAAAATATAATAAATCAAATTATGTACATTTCATACATATCATAGATTTATTTATGTATCTCATAAAATTATTAGCAATAATACCTGGTTTGTAAATAACATGTTAAAGATAACAAGTTACAAAAATAACAGTGTAAACGTTATATTGATAGTCAGTAATTTGGTTTAAAATATATTCAGTCCACTTATTTTTAAATGGGAAAGTAGTGTCGCGCTATATAAGTTAATGATTTATTTGTAGTTCTTTTCTATATTTCTTTTTTTAGAGTTCCGTTTTTTTGTGTTTTTCTTGAAACTTGATTTCTTGTTGATCTGATTCTCCTTTATATGATATGGATGAATAAACACCCTTTTCCATTACATTTTAAATTAAAACTAAATTAAATTACATTCTAAATTAGGATAAATTATATCAAATCAAACAATTACAAAATTCCAACACAATATTACACTTTATTAAATTCCTATATCATAGATTTATTTATGTATCTCATAAAATTATTAGCAATAATACCTGGTTTATCAAAAAATATGTCGAACCAAAAAATTCAATATTAAAGTTTATAGCAAAATTTTGCACTCACTTCATCAGCGTCCCGGTTACCACTTAATGTGGTAGTCGTTAAGTTAAGTTGGAAGCCTTCTGGGCGACTTGATAAATTCGAACACCAGGGTCTACCTCAAGCCCACACAATAAGAAGATCAGCGATATTTTTCTGAGGAGAGAGTCTGTTGCCAGTAACTGAACCTGTTATAAAGAGAATTTTATTATACAAAAATCGAATACAGTGTTAATTTGACAGGAGAATCTAATCTCGATTGTACTACCACAAATCTTAAAAAAAAAAGTTTGGGTGGAGTTTTTAGAAGTTTTTGTATTTGTGGGTTGTTAATATACCAAGAAAAGAGGATGGTTGCTTTCCTCCTTTATGGAAAAATGGGTGTGCAACCATTTTATAATATCTTTGCGCATATATTTAAAATACTCTAAAGCTTTTCATGACGGAAACAATTTAAACTTAGTAATTAACATGTTTTGTGTTGACTTATCACCACGTAAGCTAAATTTAATAAATGTTGACATGTAAAATACATAATTTTAATTCTTTAAAGAAATATGTAAATTATTTTGAGTAACGCGAAGACGTGTGTGTGTGTTACGTATGGAAATCATGCCATTTTAATGTCGTGAGTTTTATTAAAACCGGACAAGAGGGAATTAGAATCGCCTTGAAAGGATTCCGTATGTAATATTGAGCAATTCTTGTTACTTTAAATAATAAATCAGACGTCAATTAGCAGTAATCTGTCATTAACCCAATTTTTTCATTGAATAATCGCCTTTAGGTGTATCGACATAAGTATTACACGTCTCTGAGTACGGCAGTAAATATTTATTTATTATTTTAAATATTTCTTATAGTAATACATAGTTCTTTTCTGTCATCTCATTTGTAAATAACATGTTAAAGATAACAAGTTACAAAAATAACAGTGTAAACGTTATATTGATAGTCAGTAATTTGGTTTAAAATATATTCAGTCCACTTATTTTTAAATGGGAAAGTAGTGTCGCGCTATATAAGTTAATGATTTATTTGTAGTTCTTTTCTATATTTCTTTGTTTAGAGTTCCGTTTTTTTGTGTTTTTCAGAGTCACCGTAAACTACAGTGTGTTGGAAACTTGATTTCTTGTTGATCTGATTCTCCTTTACAACATACAAACGAAAAACGGATGAATAAACACCCTTTTCCATTGTTAATAAAAAAACAAAACATCATTGCTTTGTATCTTTTCCCCAAAGGGGTAGGCAGAGATGTATCATACCCAAATTTGACAGCTATCTTAGGTTCCGTGCACGGGGCGAGCCTATAACCAATATTTGTGATAAAAAATAAAAAAAATAATTGTTAATTTTAGAACTTATAAGGACTTATCTGCCAAATAAAATTACTTAAATTTTAAACGCTATAAAAACTCAATATGACAAATATTCATATTAAACTAATAGTGAAACGATAGATTATATTTAAAGAATACTTTTTCACCCTTTCGATATCTAAAGCCGAGTAACAGCCCACGAAAACATCGGAACACACATAAACACTTTCGTAATATATAGGGCTATTCAAACGCATACATATTATAACTGTAATGTTCACGCCAGTAGTAAGCCACAGTATAAATATGTCTAACAGTGATTCAACTTCTTTGAGGCATGTTAAGTCGAAATTATTTTTAAAATAAAGATCTAATAAAATAATGACTTTCAAAAAAAAACTTTTGTTTTAGTACCGATCTGGGTTATGGCCATTTGGTATAATTTACTGATATCTCGATTAACCTTCAAGGTCGTAATCCACTGACGTGGAGACCAGACCAGAAAATACTCTTGCTGCAAGCCATGTTTAACAACAAGCACTGAATCGAATCACCTGTGACATATTTATCCACTGTGGCAATATGATACAAGCAGGTATTCTGAACATTATACAGGTTGACTGGTTAGCCGAATTTAATATTTTATTTATTAGCTTCCGTACCTACTCGTACGTGGTTTTGTTTCCGTTGTGCGTCGATCAAGCTGGCTCGGGTAATCTGGTGTTATGCTTTAATCGGTTTGGTATGGAAATATTATGACGAAAAATGTATCAGACCTTATATCTTCAATTTCATAACTTTGAAGAGGATAGGCTCTTGAATCCAAAATTGAAAGTAATGCTAGTCATAGTAGGTAGTCAACAAAAAAAAGAACAATTAAATAAATAAGTAGGTGTCAATACAAATAAATAAAAATACTATAAATAGTAAGCATATGAAACGTACGTTAGTTATAACAAAAACACACTTTTAAAAATTATTGTCTGTTGTGTTCTGTTTATTTGAGGTAAACTCCAAAACTATTTTAACGAGAGTTAAAATCGATTCACTAGTAGATAGCTGATGTCACAAGGAGTAGCGTAGGCTACTTTGATATAGGTAAAAATATCAGGGTTCTGTGAAAAAATAAAAAAACAATGAATTATTAGCTGGTCGTGAACCAACGCAGGACCTGAAAGTTCAATATTAAGCACTAAAGGTGTTCTGTGCTTCTTGTAATTTACCCGATTAATCGATTAATTATAATTATTAACCCTAAAAACATAGTGTCAAAAAAAAAAAACAATTTGGTATATGTTGTCTCGTATGATACCATAAGTCGCCCTATATACTAAAGGGTGGGGAATACCTTGACCTGTTCAAACTAATGAAAATGTGCGCGCCACAAATGACTACAAAAAAGCTATTTTCATAGCGAAATGCATTTCAACCCGTAAGTGTATAGGTAGGTCAGAATGGTTTAGTCATTATAATGTTATTTCCACGAACAAATCAGTTCGTAACATGAGTCCTTGGTTCGAGTAAAGGCGATTTTAGATTGAAAAATTTCCCGACGCGTTCACTCTTGTGTAAGTAGTTCTAAGTTGCGTTTTTTCTACGCCCTAATTCAGTAGTAGAAGAATACGTGGGAAACAGCCATCGCATCACCGCGACTCTTGTGAACATCGAGCTATAATACTCGGGGATCCTAGTGAAAGACTATTCTACTGTATTGGAAATAGCAGCGAATTAAATTAGAATTAAGATAAAAAACTTCCTTCAATAGAAAACTGAGAGATAATATTAATAGAAAAATAGTGAAATTCGATGATACAAACGTGTCTATATCGTAGGAGAAATTTGAATATTCGAATTTTTGCAATTTTACTATAGTTTTTGCAAAAACATGGATACATAGACAATGGTGAAAACATGTTACTGGAAAAAGAAAGGTCTTTTTAGGGTGGATCTGACATTGATAAGTTTGGTTTGAAGGATAGTTTGGCTTCAATCTTCGTTGTTATTTTGTTTTTTCGCCATTCTCTAATTATTATTCGCAAAATCCCTAAGAGTTTCGCAAAAATACGAATTATCAAATTATCCTAAGACATCTATACGATTGGTATAATCGCACCGAAAAAGACGGTAATGTGAAACACCTTTAAAGTGGGACACACTATGCAGATTACTTAGGTGTTAGTTAAAAATCTAATTTGAATAGAGTAGTTTTTTATGATTTCACGGTGAAGGTTACTGATTACAGATTACTCGTAGAGAGCCTTCAAAGTTTTGATTGTTAGTGTCCGTTCCCATAGTGAGCAGAGCCAATGGTATTCAAAATAAAACTTTATGCCATCGAGTTATGATCTATTTCATATTTGACAAGGATTCTCAAGAGGATTCATTCTTTTTAAATATGTGCAATTAAAAATAGACCGTAATTCAAATAACCTAAAGCTTTATTTTGAATACTATACAAAAAACAAATTTGCCCTGTTCTTCGAGCCAGTTTATGTGAACGGAGACCACGACTTAGGCTCAATTCACACCGTAAAAGCAGCGGCCGGTAGCGTTCGATGAGCACTTTCAGTGTGAAATCATTTTGAGCTTTATCTTCATAATTAAAAGATCAGTATCGCTTGAAAAATGGTCGCGACTCCACCGGCCTCGTCACCGCTGTCGTTCCGGTGTGAATTGAACCGTGGGAGTATAGTAGGTATGAAAAAAAAAGCGTAGTAGTCTGGCTTTTTATACGTTTTACTTATAATACCTCGACATAATATTTTACATAATGTTACGCCCACACTGTCGCCTACAAGTTAACGTTTTTGGCTTTTATCAATTAGGGATTATATCTAAAAATATTTTCAAATATGATGTACTTAAAACTCTTATACTTTTTCTTATTTTATTTTTATAAAAATAGATTTGGATTCTTTGTTTTTTCAATCATACTGTTGTATCGTTATTCGATGCTGTTCTATTTCTTTTTTCTTTGCTATAGCTTCTTTTTATGGATAAAGTCATCCTTTGACGCACCAAAGCTCTTCATCTACAGGCGTGTCGACGTCAGAACCATTTTTAAACCACTTTATAAACAGAATAAAACAAATATTTTATAGACTTTCAAGTCTAAAAAAATACAGGTAATATTTCAGTTCTTTTTAATAAAGAACTTGCGATTGACTTCTCCCGCGTCTTATCAATAATGCATCCAAACTATAATCTATTTGTTTTTTTTTTAATTTTCATACATTTTGGCCGGTTTGGGGTACTCCTGATCTGTTTAGATATAATATAATGTAGATTAAGTTTAATAACACGAATTTTGAATAATATTTAGATTTATTAAATAAGAAAATGTGTGTGTGTGTAGTGTAGTAGTATGTGATAAGTATAGTGTTCCTATAATTTATTATTATGTTTTGTAGTTAGTAATAGATACATACGTTTTTTATTATAGTATAACCCTCATTTTTGCAATAACTGTCAATGGCGCTAAGTCATGAACCCTATATATTATCTAAGACCTTTTTGTACCACTTCATCATCATTATCATGAGCAACCCATTAAGTCCCACTGCTGGGCTCGGGTCTCCTCTCCTCTATCTACAGAGCTGATAGGGTTTAGGCCATAATCCACTCACGCTGGTCTAGTGCGGATTGGTGGATCAGACATACTCATAGAATTTCTTCTTGTGTATGTGGGTACCTCACGATGTTTTTTTTTGTACCACTTAGTTGCAAATATAGTAAGTTTGAAGTCCTTTCTTTAGAACGTCTCCTATTTGGTCGTGATATAAAAAATATAATAATAATAATATTCTACCACATTCACACAGCGCCATCTAGTCCCAAATTAAGCAATTATATTTGCTTGTGTTATGGGTACTAAACAACTGATATACTACTTACATACATTTTTTTTTTGTAAATACATACATATTATAGATAAATTACACCCAGACACAGAACAAACCTTTATGCTCATCACACAAAGATTTGTCCTGGGTGGGGATCGAACCCACGACCTCCGGCTTAGCAGTCAGGGTCACTAACCACTAGACCAACAGGCCAGTCTATATATGTCAGTATAACCATGTAATAGATAACAATCATTACTATACAAACAGTAAACAATACATAATTACGTTATTACCGCTAGCAGTAGCACCTAACCCTACCGGCTATCGGGCGGCCCATCGGTACCCGTTTACGAATACAAATGTAAGCACAATTTAGGCTCGGTTTGTCGCGTATTGCAGGGTTATGGTACGACACATATTCTTGTACAATTTGTACTGTATTAATGGGTTGTGAAACTTATATTTAGTAGTTTAAGGTCTGTTATACTTTGGCTATTAGTAATTGTATTTATGGGCAGTCTTTTGAAATTATGAAATCTATACATAGCGCATTTTGTTGTCGAAGTGATAGGTAGAAATGCATCACACCCGCATTTTGCCAACTATGTTAAGTCCAATGTAAATACTAAATTTATATTATTTTGTATTTTGAATCCGGGCTATGTGCAAGGCATCCGTGTAGTGACGGATTAAGAATACATAATGTCACTATCCCATTTCAACCCGTGGGTGTCGTACAAGGCGACTAAGGAAGTAAATTTAGGCAGACAAGAGCACTGCGAGAAAAGGAAAATTCGAAACAAAACCCTATACTAACCCATCTTGCTAGCGTGGTATAGTAGACTAAAACCCCTCAATGTTTGGAGGAGATCCATGCCCAGCTGTGGGACGCTTATGGGTTTTAATGATGATCAATGAAACTCATTGATTTTGCTTTGCTATGAGTATTTTATACTTGGAATCCGTAAGCAAGCTTCAAAACCAATATTTGTATATGCATACAAATATATATTCCGGCCCGGCGTTCGGACCTTACACCTCAGAAACAGCAACTGTAGGTATACAATACCACTGCGCCACCGAGGCAATGTATTTTCCCATGTAATAGGCCTATTATCTTCCAAACTCACTCACATACGGAATAAAATTATTGACCGACCTAGGAATCGAACCCGGAACCTCGGGTATAAATGATTTACCAGAATATCAGCCTACCAGAATATCAGCGTTGCGCGGCTAATTTATTGCGGCAACATTAGCTGAGGTAGGTACCATTTTTTTGGTCATCTACAGGAGCATGATGTCCAGTATGTCTATCTTATATTTTATTGTGTACCTACATGTTATCCTGTAGCTGATTTTTAAAATAAATGATTTTCTTTCTTTTCTTTTATTTATAAGAAGTACTTTGTAACCTAGATGAATAAATGAGGTTAAATTTTTTTATGGCATAATATACAGACAATTTACTTACATTCTTATTCCGAGCCAGTAGATATCTTGTTATCAAAGTTTTAGCCTTATCAATGGAGCATCGTGTTCGCATGCACCTTGCTGTCATGTCGACGTGCCGGCTTGTAGCTTCCACAAGATGCATGTATGTCTGGTAGAGCATGCGATGTGGAATAACAACAACGTTTTCTTACAAGTTATCGAAATAAAATATTTTGTCATTATTTTCATTATAGGTAGGTATTATTATTCTCGTAAACTCCGAATTTGCGAACTAAACGAAATAGAATCAAATGGAAAAGTCCACCGAGTGTTTACCAATATTGTGACCAATGTTTTCTGTCAAAGATGGCAACAGATTCTGATTATTAAGAAGATATTATAATATATTAGGTATACATAGTCAAGTTAAACTAAATCAAATTGAAAATCATTTAATTATAATCATTTTGATTCACACAAAGTCCCAAAAACGTCGTAAAAAGGTTAAGCCTTTAGAAAATTATACTGATAGTAGATATAATTACATGAAATTAATGTACAAACTAACTTATTTAAACTAAAAATTATTATAATTGTTATTGAAATTATAATTTATTTTACTATCAAAATTTTCAGTATGATATTGAACTATGGACTCGAACAGATGAGTTAGTACCGAGTCGTCACCCGTTCCGCTTCGTCATCAAAAATTTTGTCCATACTAAAAATCCCGACTCGTCACTATCAAAGAAGATATAAATTTTTATTAAATATTCATGTCCCGAATCGTCACCATTACAAAATTTCTAAATAAACGGTACAGTTTGCAAGAAAAGCTTTTGGGGATATAGGTACTAGGTACATTAAATATAATAGTGGTTTGATTTTTAGAAGTATTAAATTTGTAAGTAATCTATCACTTGCACACAAATAAAAAAGTATAGAATATAAATTTACAGACACTCAAAAAATACCTTGGACATGATGTCACCAAAGTCCTCCCATGGAGGAACGCAGGGCAATGGTGGTGAGGTGTAACATGCTAGCTCGCAGGTTTGCACGCTGAAGTAAAGAAGTTAAAATTACACTATTCAAGGCATACTGCCAGAACTTTTATACGAGCAGCCTGTGGGTGTGCTATACGCAGAAAACGTTAAATGCCCTGCGTGTTCAATATAAGAATGCTTATAGTATGCTGTTGGGGATGCCACCCTTTTGCAGAGCATCCAACATGTTCGCAGAAGTGAGGCTCAATGGGTTTTATGCAGCCAGGGGAAAAACATCGGTTTCGTCTATTGTACCGGATAAGCTTAAGCTGATCGGTATCAGTCACCCGTAATGAGGCACATTGATGAGGATGATGATGTCCTCCATGTCGATTGCGATTGCTACTGCGTATTGTTAATTGAGCATGATACTGCAGTAACAATCAGATGTGCATGATATATCTTAGTGCATAAGCTATTGCACTAAAACAGATACACTCTCTCGTCCAAAACCCCACAGAGCCCAATGGAACGGTAATCACTGGGTACAATTAGAGTGGAGCTGGATACAGTGTACTGGGCGGCACTAACTTATCGACTTCTACCGTCACAATAGACCATACACAAGACCATATTAAGTAAATTACATAAATGAGAATAAAATAGAAAATAATTATAAAATAAATCTTAGAAATGCAATTCGACGTGCGAGGTACATTATTATTAATAAAGTGAAGCCTTACATGGTCACCTACATAAATTAAATAATTGAAAATCATTAATTAGTGATTCGATGAATTTAATAATTATATTTTATGTAAACTGTATGAATTCTATATCTTCTTATAACTTAAAAATCTATTGTAACAATACATTTTTGACTGTTGGTCTAGTGGTTAGTGACCCTGGCTGCTAAGCCAGAGGTCGTGGGTTCGATCCCCACGCAGGACAAATCTTTATGTGATGAGCATAAAGGTTTATTCTGTGTCTGGGTGTAATTTATCTATAATATGTATGCAAATATAATTGTTTAATTTGGGACTAGATGGCGCTATATGAATGTGGTAGAATATTATTATTATATTATTATTATTATTTGTAAGTTAAAACTGTCTACTAAAGACATCACAATTGTTACATATTTCAGTTAATACGCGATTTATATTATTATCTAGTTTACCGACATTTATAGTGCACTTAATATGCCCACTTTCGTTTATAAGGACTTTTATTATAAGTAGGAATTTATAGTTGCTTTTCGTTCTGTCTGTACTTTGACTAAAATAATGTGTTGGTGACGACCCGGGACTTGATTTTTTAAAATAAATGATACGGGGACGAGTCGGGATATGTTTTTTTATGGTGACGAGCCGGGATCGTGACGAGCCGGGCCTGACTCGAACAGAGAGTTGAACAGAACAGATGAGTTCAGGAGTACCCCAAACCGGCGAGAATGCATGAAAAGCCTGATGAATGTTGAAGAAGCCAAAGATGTATGTCAGAATCGTAGCAAGTGGAAGGAAATAGTCTCTACCTACCTCAATTTTGGGAAGGAGGCGTGATCTATATGTATGTTAATTATATATTGGACTGGATTCTGTAATTGCAAAAGCTTTAGTAGCGCAACATTCAAAATTTTGGAATAAACTATTTTTAACAAAAAAATATTAAAACGACTTCAATACAGTACTAAAAAGCGAAAAATAAACTGATATAGATATTTAATTCCAAGAAAAAAATATCTACCTACCTGTTTAAAGTATAATACCCTATTACTAATCTGTTTGAAGTCGGTGCCAAGCCTAAAGAGTTTGTTAAGCTACGTACTAGTACGTACATCTGTTACCGCTCGCTACTTCACACCACCTCGCACTTGCATGTAATCGTACCTAGTGGACGGTTCATACCGAGTGATACAACCTCATTAGGCTGGCACCGACTTCAAACAGATTAGTAATAGGGTATTATACTTTAAACAGGTAGGTAGATATTTTTTTCTTGGAATTAAATATCTATATCAGTTTATTTTTCGCTTTTTAGTACTGTATTGAAGTCGTTTTAATATTTTTTTGTTAAAAATAGTTTATTTTTCAATTTTTAGTGTACTTTTTATCTAGCTGATTTAGTAATATTGGCTGGCAAAATAAGACGGAAAACTGAAATAAAGAATCTTCGATAGAAAAGAACGCCTATTTAAATATTCTAACAACACAACCTGATAGTAGAATAGAGGAATCCAACTATTTTTACAACTGTCTTTCTTTTTTCCTATAAAATGCGACAGGTAACAAGTATAGGTATAGAATGCAGGTTAGATACTATATCGAAAACTTAAAATATCATCTAAGAAATCCTTTGAATTATACTTTATCTTCCATCAAGAGTTCTCACCTCAGACACTTGAAATAATACAACTTGTTTATACATGGATGTGATATTTAAAGAAATCATCTTCTTACTCCTAAACGTTAAGAAGTTTACCTTCCAGTGACAGCTCACCTAAATAACCTACAAGAATACAACTATTGGTTTATAAGAACCTATAATATTGAAAGAATTATCCTCCAACTCCTAACAGTTAAGGAGTTATGCCTTCCATCATCAGCTCATCAACATGAGATGATGACTATCAGACGTAAATACCTAAATAACTTCAGAAAATAGATGAAACAGGTAACATGTGCCTATAAAATTTGAGGGTTGCCCTCGATTTCCCTGAGATTTCATCATCAGAACTTAACGTGGTGAATAGGGGACCAATTCGGAAGTATACCCTTCCAAACAAAAAAAGAATTTTTCAAATCGGTTCAGGCATCTCCGAGTAATCGCTGAACATACATAAAAAAAAAAAAAAATACATACAGTCGAACATATAACCTCCTCCTTTTTTGAAGTCGTTTAATAAAAGAAAGAAAATCCTTTTTTATTATTAATATAATCAGACGACGGCGTTATTCAAATATAAACGCAGTAGGAAGTGAACTATTCATAAGAATGGTGTAACTATTGTATATTGAACTAGGAACATAACACGCCGGTATAAACTTAAGTATTTATGTTTGCAGATACGCGACCGACTTTATATCATGCGAACACCTGTGGTAACAATCAATATGATGTATCACACTAGTAGTTAGGTTGTACCAGTTCTAGCTCACTATCCAGAATCCGTCTGGCTCACTAGCTCACTATTCTCGAGTCGACAAAAACTAAAAAAAAAAAAAAAAAAAAAAAAAAAAAAAAAAAAAAAAAAAAAAAAAGGTTTTGCCATGCTCTGATCACGAATCTGCGGTCCGTTTTTGTCTAGGATGTGTGGTTTCAGAGATGTGGAAATCAATTAAGAAGAGTATCTAATCGATATCTAATCCCGCACCCTCATTAACGTTTCTTTTGTTCTCCTATTTCCTATTATCTATTGTTTCTGGTAGACCCTCATTAGCATTCTTATCTATTACTCATTGTAAGCTCTTATTATCACTGCTATTGTTTAAGAACTTCCATGCTATTCTGAATCATCAATAAAACACATTCCTTCATTTCTACATTTTTATTGCTTATTAAAATATGAATGAAACATCTGATTCACTAAAATATCATTGTATACTGTGTTCTCTGTAAATATGTTCGTAAAACTAGGATGTGTGGTTTCAGAGATGTGGAAATCAATTAAGAAGAGTATCTAATCGATATCTAATCCCGCACCCTCATTAACGTTTCTTTTGTTCTCCTATTTCCTATTATCTATTGTTTCTGGTAGACCCTCATTAGCATTCTTATCTATTACTCATTGTAAGCCCTTATTATCACTGCTATTGTTTAAGAACTTCCATGCTATTCTGAATCATCAATAAAACACATTCCTTCATTTCTACATTTTTATTGCTTATTAAAATATGAATGAAACATCTGATCCACTAAAATATCATTGTATACTGTGTTCTCTGTAAATATGTTCGTAAAACTACGCATTGAACACCCCTGAAACTTATATAGCAAATACATTAAGCAATATTCGCCGCAAACTGATGTCCACTCATTCTGAATTCTATCCACATTCCAGTCCCATCTTTTACAATTCCTTCTTAAAAAGTCGAGATGATATCGTGTAGGTGCACGCCCATATGAATCAAAATATTGACCAATACCATTCGTATCGACATGTAAAGCTATCCAATGTGAGCCTGGTTTATCATCCGTATCCAAATTGCATATTGTGTACATAGGTACATGAGTGTAAATGGGTAGTCTATTAGCAGCATACACATTATATTCTAGACTGGGGTGAATCTTTTTCAGATGTTGTTGTACATCTAGTGTATCCATGATATTACCAATCAATTCAATGGCTAACATAGGAATGATCAATTATAGTCACTTGTTACGACTTGTATTAAATGTCATTCGCTTGTGGAGATTTTGTATGATTTATCTGTGCAATGCACTACGCATTACGAAAGAATTCGAGATAAGTTTGTTAGTTCAAATTTACTATCGGTTGCACTGAGGAAATGCTTTAGATAAGATAGAACTATATAAGACCGAGTGGAGGCAGAGCCATCAGTCATTCTATGGTCTCGTTTGACCGCAGTGAATCGATATATCAATACTAAGTGTGTGCTACTTCAACGCAACAATAGTCATGGACGTAAGTGTTATAATATTTTATTGAAAAACTTACTTTTCTTTATGTTGTTGATTCCTTACGTGTGTGTGATTAAGTGTAATTATGTGATTGATATTAACATGATAACTGTGTTGTTGCAGAAAACATTCAGCTTCATAGACAATGAAGAAAATACCTATAAACAGTATTACTACCCGCCACTCTCCCCTAATCACGAAGAAGAGAGTGATGACATCGTTATTAATAACACAGGCGATGGGGGAAAAAGGAAATCGCAGTCGATTGACCATTTTTTTGAAGTGGAACCTAAAATAAAGAGGAAGAAGCTGTTGTCGTCAACCGTGGCACGAGCCGCTAGAGGTGGTGTATCATACATTTCTACTAATTCTGACGACGGAGACCAAGCGACGCATCTCATAAAAATAGAAGTGTACGATGTGAAAAAGCTATGCAAGGTTCCAACTACTGATCATTGGAAACATGCTACCACGAGGATTAAATATTATGTTGGGAATAATAGGGATAGCATCTACGACAACACAAACGCCCTCGTATACAATATTACAAAGACAATAGCAGAAAGTGAAAAAGTGAAAAAATACTTTTTCAACAATGACAGTCATTAGCTGATCATTACTGATAACATAAATTCTTTAAATTCTAACGGACTTTCTAATTTTTTGCTAAACTATAAATATTGAACATTATTTGAAATTGGTCATCACTTCATTTGTCAACACAGGGCTGTTATGTACTCTATTCCCTATTTTATTCTTTACAATGGAAAACTTCAGTGAAGTGTGCACCAGTGCTTTCTTTTCCACACCCATGGAAGAGAATATGGAACTATTCAACAGTGAATTAAATCTTGAGCTGTCTAAAGTTTGCGATGAAGGAGAGAAGCGTGAAATGTTCGATCCATCATATGATGATGAGCTGTATAATCACTGTGCGACGGTTGAAAAACAGTTTAAGTAAGTAAAATAATTATAAATTTAGATTATAATTTGCACATTGTTTTATAAATATAATTTTTTTTATTTTTTTATCGTTTTAACAGTCAACCACTACAACTTGGAAGAGGAAAGAAGCGAACTAGCAGCAAAGAACCCGAAATCATCAAAAAACAACTAAGAATGGAAGAAGAAACGTCTACCTCTGCGGGGGTAGGGACCAGTGTTGATAACAATGATCAAGTGGAATGTCTAACGTGTCATGTATTTATCAAGAAAAGGTATCTAGCTAATCATTTTAAAAGTAATATCCACAAAAATAATCTTTTAAATTCACATAATTCTTTACCAAACGTTAGTGTTATTGAGTCTGCCTTTGGAAATAGAATTTTAACTTATAAAATCAAAAGTAGAGTAGATAGTTCGACACTGATAAATTTTGAAACTCCTGAGCTGTTTTTAAATTCTATTAAAGATGATATTTTATATTTAATACAAGAGAGTATTGCTCAACATATAATTTTTAAAGTAAATTTTATATTACATGCTGATTTTGTTCAACAAACTAAAGATATTCATAATACATTCGATTTTCAAACATTTAACTATATTATTTCTCAAGGAGATAACTTAAATTTATTTTTTTCATCTTTAAATGATACAATTACTAGTAAAATTAGTGCATTTGAAAAAAAAGATAGTGGATGGAGTCTAAAAAACATAAAATCTATAGACATGAATGTTAATAAATTTAACCCCCTACGTGGCACCTCATACATAGATCTACCCCGTGACATAAAATTAAAAAAGGCTGTTATAAATGTAAAAAACAAAGATTATTTTTGTTTTAAATGGGCGTTACTCTCAGCGTTATTTCCCATAAACAAAAACGCAGATCGGGTATCATCGTACGCTATACATGCAAATAAACTTAAATTTGATGGTATTTCCTTTCCGGTAAAAATTTGTGATATCGCAAAAGTAGAGAAATTAAATGATATTAGTATTAATGTATTTGGATTAGAATATAATAAAGAAAAACGATGTAATTCTATTGTAGGTCCATTATTTTTAACAAAATGTCGTAAAGCTAGACACATCAATTTATTATTTTTTTCTAAGGATACGAAAAATCATTATTGTTACATAAAAAATTTATCGCGGTTAGTTAGTAATCAAATTTCAAAAGATGGTCACGCTATGTACATTTGCCAAGCATGTCTACTTCGTTTTCCATCCCAGGAAAGGTTAAATAACCATGAACAATACGATTGTATGCACATTTGTACAGAACTACCAAACGGTGAAACTTCAAAAAAGAATTGGTTTGATCAACCAATTTCAAATGATAAAATTAAATTTGATAATTTTGAAAAAAAGTTAAAGATACCATTCGTAGTTTATGCTGATTTTGAGGCATTTTTAAAACCAATAGAATCATGTTCTAACGATCCATCTAAACCTTTCACACACAATATTCAGAAACATGAAGTGTATAGTTTTGGTTATTATATAAAATGTTCATATGATGATAAATTATCAAAATATGTGACATATTGCGGACCAAACTGTGTACAAGTGTTTATGGAAAGTTTATTTAACCATTTAAAAGAAATAAATCAAAAAACTAATCTTCAAAAATGTCCAGGTCCACTAACAAATGAAGACAAAAATCAAATTTCAGATGCAATCTGTTGTCATATCTGTGAAACAGAGTTAGCAGAACCTTTTTATGATTTTGATTGGTACACTGGTGGTTTTATAGGTGTTGCTCATGAATCATGTAGCTCGAAGTTCAGAACACCACGTCATATTCCAATATTTTTACACAACCTTAGTCACTACGATGCTCATTTTATTGTTCACGCATTAAACTTCTGTAAAGGTGAAATCGAAGTCATCCCTCAAAATAAAGAAAAATATGTATCGTTTTCCAAAAAAATAAAAATAAATAACAATGAAGTTACATTGAGATTCGTAGATTCATTTAAGTTTTTATCTTGTAAATTAGAACAATTAGCCAAAAATCTCAGTAATGATCAATTTCAAGAATTACATAGAAATTTCCCTAATGATGAAGATTTCCTTCGATTAAAACGCAAAGGGGTTTATCCATATGAATTTATGACTAGTTTTGATAGTTTAAACATAACATCGCTCCCTGAACAAAATTTTTTTTATAATTCGCTCACAGATTCCCATATTTCAAATGATGATTACAGTCATGCTAAAGATGTTTGGGAACACTTTGGTTGTTGTAATATGTTAGATTACTCAAACTTGTATTTAAAAACAGATGTTCTACTGTTGACCGATGTGTTTGAAAACTTTAGAAAGCTATGTATTAATACGTATGATTTAGATCCTGCTCATTATTACACAGCTCCCGGTTTAAGTTGGGATGCAATGCTAAAATATACAAAAATAGAATTAGAACTTTTAACAGATTATGAAAAAATCGCATTTATTAGATCAGGCATCAGGGGTGGTGTATCTCAATGTAGTAATCGCTATGCTAGAGCTAATAACAAATACATGGAGGATTATGATGCAGAGAAACCAAATTCATATATCACTTATTTTGATGCCAACAATTTATATGGTTGGGCTATGTCTCAATATCTTCCTACTGGTGGATTTGAATGGATTAATCCGAATTCAGATTTTAATGTGTCTGAGACATCGGACGTAGGTTTCATTTTAGAAGTTGATTTGAAATATCCAGATGAACTTCATGATTTGCATTCGGACTTTCCTTTATGTCCAGAAAACATTTGTGTAGGCAATACTAATGAGAATAAACTAGTTCCAAATTTAAATAATAAAGATAAATATGTTATTCATTACAGAAATTTAAAGCAGTGCATAGAAATGGGGGTTAAATTAACTAAAATTCATAGAATTTTAAAATTTATACAGTCTCCTTGGTTAAAAATGTACATAGATCTAAATACAAAATTAAGAATGTTAGCAAAATCAGACTTTGAAAAAGATTTTTATAAATTAATGAATAATTCAGTCTTCGGAAAGACTATGGAGAATATTGAAAAAAGGGTTAACGTAAAATTAGTTACACACTGGGAGAACCAGGGTAAAGCTTTAGGTGTTCAAGATCTAGTCGCTAAACCACAATTTCATAGTATTTCAATATTTTCGGAAGACCTAGTTGCGGTTCAGTTGCGAAAGACTAAGTTAATATATAACAAACCAATTTATTTAGGGTTTTGTATTTTAGATATTTCAAAAACCTTAATGTATGACTTTCATTATAATTATATGGTTAAAAAATTTAGTAAAATCAAATTATTGTATACAGATACAGACAGTTTAATATATCATATATTTACATATGATTTTTACACTGATATAAAACCTGACCTTTGCTCATACTTTGATACCTCAGATTATGATACAAATAATGTTTTTGAATATCCAAAATTAAATAAAAAGAAATTAGGTTTCTTCAAAGATGAAAATAATGGTAAAATCATGAAAGAATTTGTAGGTTTACGATCTAAAATGTACGCTTTTAACTTAGAAAATAAAACTATAGCCAAGGCAAAAGGGGTAAATAAAAATACCACTAAAAAGATGACAATGAATAGCTATAAGTCTGCTCTATTTAATAAAGAAGTGCAATATTATAGTATGCTAAGATTTAAATCAATTAAACACACAATATTTACACAAAAATTAAATAAGATTGGTTTATCGTATAATGACACAAAGAGACATATTTTAGATAATAATATTGAAACATTAGCTTGGGGGCATTATAAATTGCGCTAGTGGTGATACCAGTGCTTTCTTTTCCACACCCATGGAAGAGAATATTGAACTATTCAACAGTGAATTAAATCTTGAGCTGTCTAAAGTTTGTGATGAAGTAGAGAAGCGGCAATTTATATAAATATAATTTTTTACAACAACACTTTCATTTTTTATTTCATTCCTTTAAACTTTAGACGTGTGTAATGTTTCACTTTATTCATCCGTTTACTGCTATTGTGGCAGGACCAAGTGGATGTGGGAAGTCAAACTTTGTAACAAATTTCATAAAATCAGTTACAGAAATATGTAATTGTAATTTTAATCAGATCACATGGTGCTTTGATGAAATGCAACCTTTATATAATTTGTCAAATGTTAACTATCATCAAGGAATTCCAAATCTTAATATGTTTGATGGTGAAAGCCCACATCTCATCATAATTGATGATCTAATGAGAGAGACTGATGGAAGAATTGTGGATGTATTTACAAAAGGTAGTCATCACAGGAATCTTAGTGTATTTTATTTAACACAAAATTTATTTCATCAGGGTAAAGGTCAAAGAGACATTTCTCTAAACTCAAGTTATATAATATATTTTAAAAACCCTCGAGATAAAACTCAAATAAGATATTTAGCACGGCAAGTGTCACCAGATAATCCGAAATTCATTGAAGATGCATACAAAGATGCAACTTTAGCAGCACATGGATATTTAATGGTAGATTTAAAACAGAATACCAATGATTTTTGTCGTATCAAGACAAATGTCTTTCCATTTAATGGTTACTGTACTGTCTACGTTCCAACAAAAGAGTTTAAATACACCAAGAATCAAACAATTCAAATCATTTGTAAATGATGCATCGTCGACTCACAACGCATAAACATTTGCTAAACGCTCTGCATACGCTTAAACCAAAATATCAGAGAGCATTACTTAAAACGTGTGATGAAGAAGAAATAAATTGCATTTGTGAATGTATTCATAATGTTCTACAAGGAAAGGTAGCTCTTAAAGATCAAGATAAACAAAAATTAAATAAACACAAAAACATACTACGTAAACTGATGCAAAAGTGTAAACATAAACTAAGAAAAAATATAATTATACAAAAAGGAGGAGCTTTCTTACCAATAATATTAGGTGCAATATTGAGTGGATTAGTAAGTGGACTAGCCAGTTAACATGGAAAACGCAAAGAAAATGATACTTATCGAACCTGGATTGATTGAAAAATTAAAACAAGATAATAAAGTTGATAGTAATTTGTCTCGATTAGATATTGAAATGCAAAATATTATGAATAGTAAGACGGAAGATCGAAAGAAGTGGATGTTATATTTACAAACACTACAAAGATACCTTCACTTTACCGAGGAGGGTCGTCAACCACTCAGATTACCAATTTATTCTGATACATCTAATGAAGATTCAAATAAGTCTAAAATTGATTTTAAAAATAAAGATAGAGATCTAAACAGTTCAGTTGATGTTGAATCTTTGTTGGAGGAGAATGATGCAAATCCACTTTACTCACCAACTCAAATCCTCAGTTTAATACCGAAAACTTATAATAAAAAAGGTCAGTTATTATTAAATTTAGTTGGAACAAGTAAAAGTAAAATACATTGGGATAATGAAGGCACAGTCATAATTGATAATGAAAAGATTCCTGGAAGTAATATTGTTGATTTAGTAAATGATTCACTCAGACCCCTAAAAAGAAGTGATCCAATAGGGTGGGATAGATTTGCTAAAGCATTAAAAGATATCAAAGTACCACTTTCTTACATCGGAAATCCAAAGAGATGTGAGTTTATTAGTCAACTCCAAGCAAAAGATCTGAACAAAACCTCTGAGATTGAAGATCAAGAGTTTTCTACGCCAAGAAGTGTAGGTAAAAAATCTATAACGAAAATACATAAAAAGATCGATTGGGAAAAATGGACGCCGTACTAGAAGAAATTAACAGGATTTATTATGATCCATCTAATCCCGCTGGTTTTGGTAGTATTGATAAACTATCAAAAGCCATGAATGGTAAAATGGATAAAAAACAAGTAAAAGAGTGGTTACAATCACAAGAAACATATACACTACATAAACCCATTCAGAAAAAATTCCCACGTAATAGGTACATTCTATCAAATATTAATGAACTGTGGCAAGCTGATTTAAGTGATATGCGAACTTATTCTCAATATAATGATGGTTTCAACTACATACTTTGTGTTATTGATGTATTCAGTAAATATGCTTTTGCAAGACCAATGAAAAAGAAAAACTCAGAAACAACTAAAGAATGTTTCGAAAGTATATTTACTGAAAGTAATACAACACCTACTCACATACAATCTGATAAAGGTACAGAATTCGTTTCAAAAGATGTACAAAAATACTTTAAATCCAAAAAGATTAATTACTATACCACTAACAATCCTGACATTAAGGCCAGTATTGTTGAACGATTTCAAAGAACTCTAAAAATGAAAATGTGGCGTTATTTCACTCATAGTAATACTTATAGATATATAGATGTTTTACAAGATTTAATATACTCTTATAATCACAGCATTCACTCTAGTATTAAGATGTGTCCATGTGATGTAAATTCCAACAATATTATGACAGTTTGGACTAATCTTTATTATGGGAAGTCAAACAAACTTTCTTTAGAGAATCAAAAACCAAATTTCAATGTAGGAGACTATGTTCGAATAACCAAATATAAACACGTTTTCCAAAAAGGATATGAATCAAATTGGAGTGATGAAATATTTATTATATCTTCAATAATTGATAGATCTCCATGGGTTGTTTATACAATAACAGATTTACAAAATGACCCCATAGTAGGTACTTTTTATGAAAGAGAATTACAGAAGGTCACTTACAACCCCACCTCACAATATAAAATAGATAAAATAATTGACAATCGTTATTCGGGTAACAGAAAAGAAGTATTAGTGAAGTGGAAAGGTTATCCAGATAAATTTAACAGTTG
Source organism: Laspeyria flexula (assembly GCA_905147015.1). Lineage (NCBI taxonomy): Eukaryota > Metazoa > Arthropoda > Insecta > Lepidoptera > Erebidae > Laspeyria > Laspeyria flexula. The sequence goes on from LR989974.1 coordinate 4,643,740, forward strand.
GATTTTAGCTTCCAGCTTAAAAGAATTATGAATAAAGAAAGTTTTTATTTAACTTTGCTCAGCAATAGTTCAATGGAGTACTTTCCAGATAACAAGACCACAAATTTTTCAACAAAATTACCAAAACCTATTAAACTAGAAGGTGAATGGTCGGTTGGAGTTGCCGAATTTCAATATCCATGTACCATGTTTACTGTTCAAGATCATGAAAATGTTGTATACATTACAAAAACCATGTTAATACCTAATGAAGGTAAACCATCAACAGTTTACTACAAAAAACATATTCCAGCTACCAACTATGATAACGTTGAGCATATTTTAGGGGCGTTAAATGGTATCAGAGAGAACTTGAAATTTCGCTATGATGAAATAACAAAATTTGTGTCTGTTTCTGTTTTGGATAAAAATATTAAATCCGTAACATTATCACCGAAATTAAGTTTACAACTAGGTTATGAGCCAAATAAAAATCTCCTAGAGAGAAATTTTGGGAAGTGTCCTGCTAATTTACACTTAGGATTACCATCTCAACTACTTGTGTATTGCGACATTATCGATCCTCAGATTGTGGGTGATGTTATGACTCCTTTATTAAGAGTCATTTCATTAGATCCTTCAAAATACATTTATGGTGCAAATAAAATGCACGTTTTCTCTCCACCTCACTACTTACCTGTTATGCGAAGAGAGTTCGATACGCTGGAAATAGATATAAGATCGAACACAGGACACAAAATACCATTCCAGTTTGGAACCGTGTGTATTAAACTACATTTCCGAAAATTATAATAATGAATTCTCTTCGTGATCATCATCATAAATGTCCATATGAAAATTATTATACACACCAAGCTGGATCAGGAGTTGGAGTAATTTATAAGGGTTCATCATATCAACGTGGTCATGGTATTGGGAGCTTCTTAGGGGGGTTATTTAGATCAGTTTTACCTTTACTTTCAAGTGGCGCTCGAGTGATTGGTAAAGAGGCATTAAACGCTGGAGTAGGACTTTTATCGGATATGGTACAAGCGCGTCCTATGGAAAACTCAATAAAAGATCGTCTAAAGCAAGTTAGTACCAACTTAAAACGAAAAGCTGATGATAAAATTGATCGATTTAACATGACAGGATCTGGATATATAACTAAAAGAAAACGATTGGCCTCATTCATTCCACCATTAACTGTTAGAGTGAGAGCTACGAAAAAACCTAGTCTAAAAACAAAAAATATTAAAGATATATTTTCAAACTAGATATATTTTCAAACTAGATATGTCTTTCCTTCATAATCATTCTTGTGAGTGCGCTAAGTCAGAATTGGATTTATTTGCACTACCATCTACACAAACGAGCATTGAAAATGGATTGTGGATTCACTATAAACCAATTTCATCTCTTGCTGATGATGGACCTATTGAGTTTCAAGTTCCTGGGGCAGGCGATGACTACATAGATTTGTCTCATACATTACTCAACATAAAGGCAAAAGTATTAAATCAAGATTCAAGTAACTTGATATCGACCTCAGTAGTAGCACCTGTAAATAATTGGTTGCATTCACTTTTTAGTCAACTTGATGTTTATTTAAACCAAAAACTTGTGTCACCACCGAATAATACCTATGCCTATCGAGCATATATGGAAACCCTTTTAAACTATGCTCCTGCTGCTAAACAATCTCATCTTACTTGTAGCCTTTGGTATGAGGATACAGCAGGAAAAATGGATTCTACAGATGAGAAAAACATAGGATTTGTTAAAAGACAGGAGTTAATTAATGAAAGTAAAGAAATAGAAATGATTGGACATCTCCATGGTGACATTTTCAATCAAGATAAATTTTTAATTAATGGTGTTGAAATGAGTGTAAAGTTAGTTCGATCGAGAGAGAGTTTTAATTTAATTGCTGGATCAAACGATGTAAAGTTTAAAGTTAGCATTACGGATGCAACTCTTATTGTCCGACGAGCACGAATTAATCCAAGTGTATTACTCGCACATCAAAAAGTTTTAGCTTCTACTACTGCTAAATATCCTATTACTCGGGCTGAAGTCAAAGTTTTAACAATTCCATCGGGTGTTCAAGGCAAAACTCTTGATAATATATTCCTAGGACAGATACCAAAAAGATGTATAGTTGGATTTGTAAACAATTCTGCATTTAATGGCTCTATTACTAAAAATCCATTTAACTTTGAAAACTATGGTATTAATTCTTTCTGCTTATATATTGATGGTCAACAAATACCCTCAAAAGCTTTGCAACCCTCTTTTAATAATAGTATATTTACATCAGCATATCATACTCTATTCTCGGGGACTGGTATTCACTTTCTTAATGAAGGAAATGCAATTTCTCGTGAGCAGTATCCCAAAGGTTACTGCCTATTAGCATTTGATTTAACTCCTGATTTATCAGCTAACTCATCAGCTCATTGGAATCTCATAAAGCATGGTAGTGTAAGATTAGAAATACGATTTGAATCCTCACTTATACAAACAATTAACTGTATAGTTTATGCTGAGTTTGATAATATTATTGAAATAGATAAAAACAGAAATATTACTGTAGATTACAGTAGTTAAGGTTATAATGTGTGTTGTGTATTAGATTTATGTGTAATGCATGTTTAAATGTGTACCTATGTAACTATGGGAAAACATTATTAAATTAAATAAAACAAATTGTATCAAATATACTATTTTTTATTTCTTTATACACCTTTCATCTTACACAAAACGCTGTTGAAATTTAAACTTTACATAAGCGCACTGACTAAACCACTGAATATGTTGCTGCCAAGGATCATCATCATCTTCCCAATTTTTTAAACCACCACCACAATGGAAACACTTGGTCCTGTCTCCATGGCCGGTATAAAAGAAACCAGCTTCTGCGAGATCTTCAGGCTTCTGTCGCAAAAGGAGAGGCCAGTGTTCGAAACTGAGCAACCGTCTAGCTTTTGAACTGAAGAATGGATATTCAGCTCTTGGATACTGCATATTCTTCTCTTTTTCTTCTCCACTCAGTGTTGTAGTTTTGCTATTCAATGACAAGTTCTGTTCACGTATACCACACTCATCTCTTCCTTCTGGTCTCGTGTTTCTCCCAGTATTGCAAGATGCAATCCTTGAATCTAATGAGTACACAAAAGTAATTTATGTTATCAGAATCATATTCAGTAATGATCAGCTAATGACTGTCATTGTTGAAAAAGTATTTTTTCACTTTTTCACTTTCTGCTATTGTCTTTGTAATATTGTATACGAGGGCGTTTGTGTTGTCGTAGATGCTATCCCTATTATTCCCAACATAATATTTAATCCTCGTGGTAGCATGTTTCCAATGATCAGTAGTTGGAACCTTGCATAGCTTTTTCACATCGTACACTTCTATTTTTATGAGATGCGTCGCTTGGTCTCCGTCGTCAGAATTAGTAGAAATGTATGATACACCACCTCTAGCGGCTCGTGCCACGGTTGACGACAACAGCTTCTTCCTCTTTATTTTAGGTTCCACTTCAAAAAAATGGTCAATCGACTGCGATTTCCTTTTTCCCCCATCGCCTGTGTTATTAATAACGATGTCATCACTCTCTTCTTCGTGATTAGGGGAGAGTGGCGGGTAGTAATACTGTTTATAGGTATTTTCTTCATTGTCTATGAAGCTGAATGTTTTCTGCAACAACACAGTTATCATGTTAATATCAATCACATAATTACACTTAATCACACACACGTAAGGAATCAACAACATAAAGAAAAGTAAGTTTTTCAATAAAATATTATAACACTTACGTCCATGACTATTGTTGCGTTGAAGTAGCACACACTTAGTATTGATATATCGATTCACTGCGGTCAAACGAGACCATAGAATGACTGATGGCTCTGCCTCCACTCGGTCTTATATAGTTCTATCTTATCTAAAGCATTTCCTCAGTGCAACCGATAGTAAATTTGAACTAACAAACTTATCTCGAATTCTTTCGTAATGCGTAGTGCATTGCACAGATAAATCATACAAAATCTCCACAAGCGAATGACATTTAATACAAGTCGTAACAAGTGACTATAATTGATCATTCCTATGTTAGCCATTGAATAGATTGGTAATATCATGGATACACTAGATGTACAACAACATCTGAAAAAGATTCACCCCAGTCTAGAATATAATGTGTATGCTGCTAATAGACTACCCATTTACACTCATGTACCTATGTACACAATATGCAATTTGGATACGGATGATAAACCAGGCTCACATTGGATAGCTTTACATGTCGATACGAATGGTATTGGTCAATATTTTGATTCATATGGGCGTGCACCTACACGATATCATCTCGACTTTTTAAGAAGGAATTGTAAAAGATGGGACTGGAATGTGGATAGAATTCAGAATGAGTGGACATCAGTTTGCGGCGAATATTGCTTAATGTATTTGCTATATAAGTTTCAGGGGTGTTCAATGCGTAGTTTTACGAACATATTTACAGAGAACACAGTATACAATGATATTTTAGTGGATCAGATGTTTCATTCATATTTTAATAAGCAATAAAAATGTAGAAATGAAGGAATGTGTTTTATTGATGATTCAGAATAGCATGGAAGTTCTTAAACAATAGCAGTGATAATAAGGGCTTACAATGAGTAATAGATAAGAATGCTAATGAGGGTCTACCAGAAACAATAGATAATAGGAAATAGGAGAACAAAAGAAACGTTAATGAGGGTGCGGGATTAGATATCGATTAGATACTCTTCTTAATTGATTTCCACATCTCTGAAACCACACATCCTAGTTTTACGAACATATTTACAGAGAACACAGTATACAATGATATTTTAGTGAATCAGATGTTTCATTCATATTTTAATAAGCAATAAAAATGTAGAAATGAAGGAATGTGTTTTATTGATGATTCAGAATAGCATGGAAGTTCTTAAACAATAGCAGTGATAATAAGAGCTTACAATGAGTAATAGATAAGAATGCTAATGAGGGTCTACCAGAAACAATAGATAATAGGAAATAGGAGAACAAAAGAAACGTTAATGAGGGTGCGGGATTAGATATCGATTAGATACTCTTCTTAATTGATTTCCACATCTCTGAAACCACACATCCTAGACAAAAACGGACCGCAGATTCGTGATCAGAGCATGGCAAAACCTTTTTTTTTTTTTTTTTTTTTTTTTTTTTTTTTAGTTTTTGTCGACTCGAGAATAGTGAGCTAGTGAGCCAGACGGATTCTGGATAGTGAGCTAGAACTGGTACAACCTAACTACTCACACTTATATCCCCTAAGGGGTAGGTAGAGGTATATTTTTTCGCGATTTTAGTTTGTTTATGTGTGGGGGGATCTATTTTATCTTTGGGCTTAATTCAGGGCGTGCAACTGGACAGGCCTTTGTTCAGCAGTGGACTAGTACAGTTTGATACTGATGGTAAACATTCAAGTCATTCAAGACTTAGGACAGATATTTAAACTTTCATGCTAGTTAAATACTTCGATCGATTCGATAATGCTGTCAAATATTTGGAAATTTAAATTTGTTCAAACATTTGACAACGATATCAATTGGAGCACTCGTATTTTTAGCTTTTTCGGACACATTGTCATGATGCTTTCACCTAGGCATCGTCTCGAAAAGTTGCTAATGCTGGGATGATAGAGGGTAAACGTACTCCGGGATAGGGCAAAAGCTAGATGGACTGAAGCTATGAAGATGGCTGTCGGACGAAACATGCATCACACGGTCCATATATTATTATTTGAAGACCGCACAGCTTGAAGACGTATCGTGCATGGTCACGAGCCTCATGATTGAGGGAGCGACGAAGAAACAATTTCTAGATTGCAAATATATATACCCACAGTTGACTATGAATGATTTTTTATAATATTACTAGAAGATGCACGGGGCTTCGCTCCCGTCGTTATTCATTTGGTCACTGCTCAGCTCCTATAGGCCGCAGCGTGATGTTATATAGCCTATGTTACTCAGTGACAATGTAGCTTTCTAACGGCAAAAGATTTTTTAAATCGGTCCAGTAGTTTCTAAGTTACTCGTTACATACAAATTTTTCCTCTCTATAATATCTGGTGGTGTAATTTATCTATAATATCTATGTATTAACAAAAAAAAAAATTTAAGTAGTTTATCAGTCGTTTAGTACCTGTACACAAGCAAATATAATATAATTGCTTAATTTGGGATTAGATGGCGCTGTGTAAATGTGGTGAAATATCATTAATATGTCTCTTTTTCACGGCTATACTTCTTTCTAAGGTGAAAAGTATACACGGTCTTTTAGGAAGGCTTACGCGGGGACACAGGTCCAACACGCTGAGGCCCTTAAAGAATTTTAATTTAGAATGGGATGAAACACTTACCCTCGCCATATCATAGCTGCACTATTGTACTACAGCTATGATTTGTCACTGATATGTGTAAAGCTATTATATGATGTTATGGAGTCAAATAAAAAATATATACTTACTAATATTATATCTATATATATACTAATATTATAATAATCATTTATATCATTATTATAATACATATTAGTATAGATATAGCATATAGCTTTGTGTGTGGTCCACACACAAATAATAATAAAATTAATCAGGGTCTAGATGTTCTTTGTGTCTGAATTGTTTATAAAGTCACCACTACACCAGCCAGCCAGGTTTTTTTCTAGTAGAGTAAGACTTTAAAATTACCACAAAATGCTGGTAATACTGGTTAATTTGTTCGTAAAACTGAAAGAGCTTAACTGCGTCCACGTCACGCATGACCTAAATATACCTTTATATTCGTAATCAATTCGCCACGCGACTGTTTGACTTATTTTTATGGTTGCATTGTAATTCAGACATGGTATTGCTCGGGTTATGTACTATTGATTTTGTCTGGACTAGAATTTGTTTTGTCAAGGTTAATAAGATGAGATTTTTGAATGGAGATAGGTACTTTTTACACACAAAGGTCAAATTAAATTAAAACTACTGTGCCAATGTCTCGGACGAGAATGACCTCAGGGGTCACTCTATGTTGCTCACGAGGAACGCAGCGGTTTAGTACCAAGGGGTGAAAAAAGAAATACGTTCATGGGAAGTCGCCATTGAGTCCTTACAATTATAAATAAGAATGTAATGGTGGCTGAATGGATAAGCGACCGATAATATCACTTTCTAAAATTCATATATACTAGTCAAGTGACTTATCATCTGCTAACTGTGAAGGAAAATATCGTGAGAAAACCCACATACCCTAGAAGAAATTTCTATCCACGTACCTGCACTACTAACTTTTTTATTATATACTTACCACGTGGACGGATCCGCAGGCAAAAAGTAGTCGTTTATAAATTAGAGATTATGTTATCGCAACCTAAAACTGTCCCACAATCGGTTAACCAGACAGTTGTTAAGTACAGATCACTATTTGACACTTGGTATCTAGTAAACTCCCAGTGAGTGATTCGGCCCGTCGACCTATGTTAGGATCTCAGAGATAAGCCTCCGGGGGATAAATACTACAAGTGAAATACAAAAAACATTATGTTGCCTAACCTTTTCTTATTCAATGAACTTTATAGTATAAGTTTGAAGCTAGTGAGCTGAGGTATCGGGTTTCAAGAGTTGAATAAAGAGGTTTTTATTTCTTTATTTTTTACGACCTGTCTGCGAACTGGTCACAAGCAAATTTGCTGACATATTTTTTTTATCCTAGCACTTTTTCATAACACATTAAGATCAGGGAGGAATTTTATTATTTATTTATTTCATAACAAAAATACAGTTAAATTTGTGTCGATATATACAAATAGAATTACAAAAGTAATAACTTAAATTCGTGGCCCGTTTTTACCCGACTGTCAGGACGGGTATTGTTTTTCGCGCGTATCTTGTATATTTGTAAATTTCTTTATTCCCACGAATCTTCCAAACGGCTGGATGGATTTTGACAATTAGGGTATCGTTAGATTCGTCTAGAAAACCCAAGTGTCCTTAGATAGGTTTTAAGAATAAAAATACTTAAACGGCAGGCTTTTGACGCCAAATTGTAAGGAGTTCAATATTTTTTTTAGCCAAGCCTATAGAGTTGGGTATCAAAATACAGACAATCAAAAGGAGATTACATATATTCAAAAAGAGATTATACATAATTGAATGGTTCCAAATTGTAAGTAGTTCTATTGTTTTTTTTTAACCAAACCTATCGAGTAGAGTATCAAAATAAAGGGAATCAAATGGAGATTACAAATATATACATATGTTATGTATTTAAATTTAATCAGGTACAATAATATTACAATAATTTTACGGTCTTTTCAGTGCGTTGCTCTCTGTTGATTTTTTGCAGTCGGGTTATTAAATTTTTTTAATTATATTTACTTGTTTATATATTTTTTATATGTATATAAAAATATTTCTATTCTATATATTTGTCTTATTCCAAAGGCTAGCCGTAATCACCATAAACGATCCACTCACACGTACGGGTCTCATCCAAAAAATGTGGAGGAAATTTAGCCTTCTATACCAAGCTGGCTAGACTGGTTGGCAAAGGTTTTGTTTCGAATTTTCCTGTCTCTCAGTGCTCTTGTATGCATAAGGTACTCCCTTAGTCGCCTTTAATGACACCCACGGGTTGAGATAAGGTAGTGACATTACGTATTCTCAATCCGTCACTACACGGATAGCTAGCCGGCTAGTCGTAATACAAAATACGAACCGTAATCTTATTCAAACCCAACATAACGTTTATCAGCCATTTTAACATTGAGCGGCTTAACCATTCGCTGCCAATCCCTTAAGAAATAACCCGTGAATATATGATTTGATTGATAGGAGGAACGTGATACGGTTGTGTAAGAGAATTTTATTTCACCCCACAGCTTTCCTTATTCTATTGTAAAACGATATAAATATTCTTTTGGTATTATATAAGATAATATATCTTCTTGGATTACTTATCATAGTATAAGCATGATCATAAGAAATATAGTTACTACGAAACGATGAAATTATCTAAAAAAAAGAATTTTTCAATTTGGCTCAGTCATTTTCGAGAAATCGTTGAACATACATAAAAAAAAATACCTACAGTCGAACATATAACCTCCTCTTTTTCTGAAGTCGTTTAAAAAGTGAATATTATAAATGGTTTCAATCTGTTAATCTGCAATAAATTTTTAATTTCGGATGGAATTTAGAACATAAAACTTACGGAAATAAATTTATTCAATAAAATATTTACACATAACCTAAAAATATACACGGCTAACCTATTAAAAAAAAAAGAACCACATACTCTATTTACAGGAAATTCCTATAAATAGAATATCTGATTAAGATCAGATTCCTAAGGAAACGTACCCAAAAGGCTAGCCACATTACCGCGTTGAAAAAAACTTACTAGGTACAAACCATAATCCGTTGTTTCGGATGAAAGTTTCATACACTATGTCTTATTATACCTATAAATACATTAGTGCCGAGGTCGATTTTTAGGATGGTCATCTAAATTTAAAGTTTTTATTATTTTCTGATAAAAATGCTTGTTTTCAAAATAAAGCGAAATTTAATAAAGGAAGGGTGAACTATTTTATATCGTACATTTCTAGCAATGAAGACTCCTCAGTCCTATGTTTGGACAGAAGTTGTTGGTTCTTTGAATAATTTAGCGAGGGTCGTCAGCGGACATCTCCATAATGTGAAAAAGATCACTACTTTTACGTTTAACTCTTGTTTAGGGTTTATTTTTAGGGGCTTCTAATAATTAACTACTTGCGATCTGCTTAAATGCCTCCATTTTGGGAAACTTATGCATTTATTTAAGATAGAAATTAGTGATTTTGGTAACGATATTCAAGGATTCTTGACCGTGACTAGGTTTATGCAACGTACTTACTTGGTACCTCGATGGTAACTTGGAACCACAAGGACACGTAAATCTCCGATAATACCCGACGATTTTAATCTCTACGTGACTCCAGCAATACAAATTCATTTTTTCATACATCGCCGACATATTGCGCGCTACCTGACGGCTGAAGTCGTCGCTATATTATTATATATTTATAAACGGTGCTGCGATTTTGAAGATTGCGTAGTAATTACTATTATATTTTAAATTTGTAAATTCGTATGAACCGTATAACCTCTCATCATCATCATCATATCAGCCCAATGACGTTCACTGTTGAACATATGCCTCACTTATTTCCGCCACAGCGAGAGATTTTGTTCGGCCGCATCCAAACGTGTACGTGTAACGTGTAACCTCTACATCACCTATACTGGCTGAATAGTATAGTATCCTTGTGTAAGAAGAGTCTTAGAGTCGATAGCTGTATTTGAAAATTTACATTTATTTTTTAAATTTTTTAAATACGGTCGCTATCATTTCAAGAGACACAACATTAACTCACGTATCACGATTTTAAATTGCGTTGAAATTTAGTTAAATAAAACAATGAAATCTCACAAGCAGAACTTGTTTCGGTATATGTACCAACTTTAAGTGGCATGTGTTGTTATTGTCACACTGAGGTGGAGATAACTTTTTTACTGAAATAGACTGATGACGTTGGATCTGTCAGGCCCGGATCAATGCCAACAGATCCGACCTTTGAGTCAGGATTCCTTCAGTTCATATACCTACCCAGTTTTTATAGAAATGTTGTGTTTTAGTATACAGTAGTAAATCGTCGAAAACGGAGGCCTATAGATAGCCAACCTACTGTTGATATGATAATAATGATTGTCAGAGCTCTTGTAAAACCAAGAAATCACACCGTGTCTACGACAGATAGGACCGATTTCATGATGTACATGCCTAGAATTTAGTCAAATCTAGCCACAGAATTTGTCGTACGTCAACATAGAGTGTCATGTCTAGCTTAGACAAGATGTTTTTCTCTTATATACATACATATAATAAAATTGTAACGTACATTAAAGATATTAAAGAAAAAACAATGTAGGGGGTCTTTGTTAGAGCCACAGAAGCCAAATCAACAATTTTAAGAGTTATTGTCTGGCTGTCTGTATGTTTGCACGCGTATAACTCAATAACTACTGCATGGAATTGGATGCAGTTTTCACCAATGTATTGTAAGAGATCTAACTTAAAATAAAGGCTTTTTACCGACATGTCACACATGCATTTATTTATTTATTTACAGTTCTTGTGTAGAAACCAATCCTTGTGTAAAAATCTCAATAGAAATAAGAGCCGTGTAAAGGAAGCCTTGAATTTTATTTCATTTTGCTAAATGTATATAATAGTAATAATCTACCACATTTACACAGCGCCATCTAGTCCCAAATTAAGCAATTATATTTGCTTGTGTTATGGGTACTAAACAACTGATATACTACTTAAATACATTTTTTTTGTAAATTCATACATATTATAGATAAATTACACCCAGAAACAGAACAAACAAGTATGCTCATCACACAAAGATTTGTCCTGCGTGGGGATCGAACCCACGACCTCCGGTTTAGCAGTCAGGGTCACTAACCACTAGACCAACAGGCCAGTATATGTAATTACTATTACTCTAAAAAAAATGTAAGAGGGCTAAAAGTCCACCCAGAATATATTTTTCTATTGTCACACTAAAACGTTCCAAAAAAAAGTTTTGTGTTTACTTGCAAAAAAACTTGATAATGGTTAAGTAATTTGTCAGCCGCAGTCGCTGAATGTCGTCTATCGACGTTGCGTGCCCCGGGGCAGTTACTGGCCAGCCCAAATTCGTGCCCCTGACTTTTGTAAACCGCAAGATACAGCAAGAGTTTGATTTAGGTGCGTCACGACCGTTAATCGGTTTGTCCCATTTCAATCCGCAATTAATAGTGGACAGAGAACTTATTCGGGATCTCGATAGTTGATTGGTGTTTTGTTTGGCCACTACTCAGCTCCTGTAAGTCTTAGCGTGATGTTATATAGCTTATAGTCTTTCTCGATAAATGGACTATCCAACACTAAAAGAATTTTTCAATTCGATTCAGTAGTTTCTGAGATAAGCGCGTGATATTATAAAGCTGACGAGTTTGTTTGTTTGAACGCTAGGATCTCAGGAACTAATGGTCCGATTTGAAAAATTCTTTTAGTGTTGAATAGCCCATTTATCGAAGAAGGTTGTAGGCTATATAACATCACGCTACAGCTAATAGGAGCTGAGCAGTGCACAATGCACTAAAATATTTTTTCAAATCGTACCAGTAGTTCCCGAGAATAGCGCGTTCAAACAAACAAACAAACTCTTCAGTTTTATAATATTAGTATAGATTTGCTAGCCTGAACTAGGGTAAAGCTGAGCTCAAGGTGAGAAATTCTTACAAGCTACTTATACACTAAAATATAGATGTTTATTTATAGATCAACACATCATTAATTTCCCACTGTTGGGCTCGGGTCTCCTCTCCTCTGTGTTTAGAGAGTTGAGAGGATTTTAGGCTATAATCCACACACGCTGGCCTACTGGAGGTTGGTGGATGAGATATATCCATAGAATTTCATCTAGGATAATGTGAGTTTCCTCACAATATTTTCCTTCACCGTTAGCAGATGGTAAGTCACATGACTAGTACATATAAATTCCACAAAGTGAAATCCACATTGGTACTGCCGGTCGGAATCAAATTCGGATCGCATGTTTTGCTTGCCGGTCACATAACCATTCGGCCACCATCGCTTTACGATCGATCACTGCCAAGTAAAGTTTCAGATTAAAATGATAGCTCATAATAGCTTGCCTAGTTAATGAGTTGCTCGAGTTTCGTTTTGATCTAAAAGTTTCAGACAAATAAACAACTAATACAGAGGGTCTGGTTAACATTTACGGGCCTAGAACTATTTCATCGAATTACGGCTAGATTAGAATTTAGCTTCGCAAGTAATATTTTTGTTTTGTAACGAATTTTGTTTAATTGAATTAGTTTTGCTTGTTAATTCTAATAGTGGCAATTGTATTTCTTAGTAGCCTTGCAAGGTCTACTGTAAAAGAAATCCTTACCGTATGAAATTAAGGGTCGTTTTACGTAACATGTTTTTTTTTTTTTTTTTTTTTTAAGTTTCTATTCGAATATTCGAAAACTGTATGAAACTGACTGTGAAGTTTTAAATAGAGATTAGATTTTAGATCTAAATATCGAATTCCATACTTCAGTACCACCCATATAACTACTACTTAAACATTTATAGAACTAAAACCAACTAGATTCAATAAAACAGGAAAAACACAAATGTATTGCCTATTTAGGCTTTCATCTATAACCTAAATGATAAAAAAACACTTAGATTCAGACGGTAAAATATGACCTGCCAACGTTTATTCTTTATTCTATTATTTACCTAAGCGTTCAAGGCCGACCTTAAAAGAGTTCTGTAGCTATTAAGAACTAATGGGATAATCAGAGATGGCTAACTGATTGTCGCATACTGTCCGCCTGCTGTAACTCTAAATGACATCTCATATTTTTTTACGACAATTAAGTTGCGAGCATTGTTATCCACATTTTATATTGAACGCTTTTTTAATGATATTTTGTTTTACTGTCTGTTTGGCCCAAGCATATTATTCAGAACGAGTAATAACATCTACGTGGTTTCATGATACATTGTTAGAGACAATGTAATTAAGCATCGCTGTCACCGCATAAGGTTAGCGAACAGTTAGCCAGAAACACTTCGCTTAGTTTAAAAGCATACTAACCGAAGTATATTTGGCATTCTTTAGCAAAATATAGTTATTTTGTTCCGAGGTTTTTCAATAAAACAGTGGTTAAAATACAGCCAGTCGCTTTTGTTAGCAAAGTTTTCTTTTACGCGAAAGTTGAGGCTTACTTATTTGTGTTTTTGTTTAGCTTTCAATTGAAAGCAGCGGAAAAACTCAACAACTAGGATTTTTACATTAGCTACAGGTAATATCTATTTAATTTGAACTGGAAAAATTACTTTGACTACTTCTAAACGAAGTGTAAACAGCTTAATTTTGAAAATAGCAAACATTACTATTTAATGTGGAAGTCGAGTAAAAAAGCGATGGTGGCTGAATGGATGATGACCGGCTTGCCAAACACGCGGTTCGACTTCGATTCCGACCAGCAGCAGCAGTACCCATGTGGATTTCACTTTGTGGAATTTATATGTACTAGTCATGTGACGTACCATCTGCAGACGGTGGAGGAAAACATCGTGAGGAAACCCACATACCCTATAAGAAATTCTAAGTGTATGTCTGATCTACCAAACCGCATTAGGCCAGCGTGTTAGCCGAGCCCAGCAGTGGGACATTATTTGGTCGCTGATGAATGAGTGAAAATTATTACTGCAAAATAATTACTTAAATTACCCTCTTCCAAATCGCATAAGGCTAGCATAATATATATATTAAGCCATAATCCACATATTATGTGGATTCTGATGAACTAAGGGGTCTGATGTCGGCGGGTCATCTTTTTTTATTTAAGTAATGTAACTTTGTGAGAAAGTTTCTTTGAAGAAGACAACCCCACAAGGAACAAGTTCTTTGTCGCAGGAGACTTAATAACAAACAACTAACGGACAAAATATCTTTGAATTACACAAATATTTGTCTTGTGTGAATTGAGCCCACATCACTCGGCGAGGTGACCGTATTTCTTCTTCTCAATAACCTTTATCAATTACATTAGCGAATTACATCACACAAAGATTTGTCCTGGGTGGGGATCGAACCCACGACCTCCGGCTTAGCAGTCAGGGTCACTAACCACTAGACCAAAAGGCCAGTCAAATATATGATATGTTTATTGTCAAATAAATATTACTTTAACAAGCTTCTTATATAAAACATTATCACCATAACAGTGCTCGTAAATTTAAAACAAACGGGTGGTCACAATATCTCTATAAGCATCCATAATGAGGAAATAAATCAACCGAGTAGGCAAGTGGCAGGCAATTGCTTTCGTACACCGCGCCGGGGTGAGCATCCTACAGCCAATTTAAACAGACCTCTTTATATCCGTAGTAATTCTCCTTGCCTACCCTTTTTTGTAATGTACAGGGGGAGGGTGGGAGGTCAAGATGTGTTGGTTGGTTATTTGTGGCCTATCTCTAAGATTCGGCTTGAGCTTTCTTGACGTCTCGTGAATCCACTGCGTTATTCGGTATTCTTGGGTTACTGTCGCCATTTTTCAACTGAGATGTTATATTGACGTGACGTCATGATTTATGGTTTTGAAGTTTTAGTCGAGTTATGGGTAATGAGTTAATTTTATTTTTAAATAACAATAATATAATAATATTCTACCACATTCACACAGCGCCATCTAGTCCCAAAGTAAGCATTATATTTGCTTGTGTTATAGGTACTAAACAACTGATATACTACTTAAATACATTTTTTTTTTGTAATTACTTACATACATATTATAAACAAATTACACCCAGACACAGAACAAACCTTTATGCTCATCACACAAAGATTTGTCCTGGGTGGGGATCGAACCCACGACTTCCGGGTTAGTAGTCAGGGTCACTAACCACTAGACCTACAGGCCATAATATAATATAACTTTATTTGAGTGACACTACATACACAAAAGTAAGTAAATAAACACTCCGTCTACAAGGTATCAACAGCTCTAGATAATTCCCGAAGAAGTTGTAAATCAACGACAATATTACGTCATACCGTTCATAAACGTAAAATATTGGCGTTCGGCTAAATTCGGCTATACTCGGAAATGTTCGGCTATAGTAATACCGTTAACCTTGTATGAATACATCTGTTGTCTAACTTTATAGCCTGTTATCGTATTACTGTGTATTGGTTCCGATCAGTAAGGATGTTATTGTATCGAATTTCATATATTTTATGTGTTTAAATTAAGAGTTGATGGTTTATTTGTTTTATTTAAACGTTAAAGTCCAGAGGAGTCTGATTTTTGAACGAAAAAAGAGGGTGTTTTAAGTTAAACGTGTATGTGTGTCTGCGTATCTGTCTGTGGCATCGTAGCTCATAAACGAATAGACCAATTTTAATATAGTTTTTTCTTTGAATTTTGTTAGAATTGGTGCAGCCGTTTCTAGACAACATTTATTTTAAATTAACCTGCTACAATTTCATTATAATAAATTATATTAAAAAAATAAATTCTAAGTGTATATAGTTATAATCTACCAACCCGCATTAGACCAGCGTGTGTGGATTACTAAAACCTCTCAGCTCTATAGATAGAGGAGAGGAGACCCGAGCCCGGCAGTGGGACTTAATAGGTTGCTCATGATGATATTATATTATTAGCTTTCTCATCCAGCGTAATAATGTGGCCAGTCGTTTGAGTACCTTTTCTCAGGAGCCAGAACTTAATATATTATTCTATTTGTGCGAAATATCAGGTACCTATTCTATGAATGGCATATCAGGTTTCTTATTGTATAAGCTGTGTACATGATTTAAAGTTATATTATTGTAAATATTTTGACACAATCATAATTGAAATATTTAAATTGAATCGGGGGTATTAATTACTCTATATCTATACGCGAATGATATAGCATCCTGTATATGAAACTCATGAATAATTTGTGTAAGATATTCAATATTGATAATTTATTTGATATCGCGTTTCATACTCTGCGGTGATGTATTCGTATAAATGTACCTACTAAAACCATTTATGGGTCTTGAGGACATTATTAACCGTCCATAGGCCGTCCATAGGCTACATCTGGTTGCCACAGTCGTCGTATTAAAAAGATTTTATATGTATTATGCATTTCAAATCATGTTAATATAACAAATAGCCAATTTTATCTTTATTCCGGCTCTCGAAACGGTTGGACCGATTCTGACGGATCATTCACTGGCAGATAGCTGATATGTAGGCAGTAACTTTCTTATTTTATAAAAACATTTGATCCCCATAAAAAGGAGCAGAAAATTTTGAATAAAAACGAATTCAAATAACCGGAACGGTATACCGTGGGTGCGGATGTGTGAACAAATAGTATTGTTATAAAATTAAGCATTAAGAGGGTTCATACAGAGAGATGGCAACGTAATTTTAATATTAAATAATAAAAATCGAAAACCACAAAATATGACATTAAATTTTATTGCGACGTTACTACTGACCTGTTGGTCTAGTGGTTAGTGACCCTGACTGCTAAGCCGGGGGTCGTGGGTTCGATCCCCACCCAGGACAAATCTTTGTGTGATGAGCATAAAGGTTTGTTCTGTGTCTGGGTGTAATTTATCTATAATATGTATGTATTTACAAAAAAAAATGTATTTAAGTAGTATATCAGTTGTTTAGTACCCATAACACAAGCAAATATAATTGCTTACTTTGGGGCTAGATGGCGCTGTGTGAATGTGGTAGAATATTATTATTCGTCTGTATGAACCCTCTTAATGTATGTAGATTTATTTTAGTATCTAACGTTTTTTTACTACTAAACTAACACAGTCCGTGTAGTGACGGATTAAGAATATATTATATCACCACCCCATATCAACCCGTGGGTGTAGTAAAAGGCGACTAAGGGAGAAATCTTATGCAGACAAGAGCACTGCGAGGAAAGGAAAATTCGAAACAAACACTATACCACTATATAAGTGACTGGCGCGGCGTGCTAAACACGCGGTCCGAGTTCGATTCCGACCGGCAGGCAGTACCAATGTGGATTTCACTTTGTAGAATTTATATGTACTAGTCATGTTCTTACCATCTGCTAACGGTGAAGGAAAACATCGTGAGGAAACCCACATACCCCAGAAGAAATTCTAAGTGTATGTCTGATCCACCAACCCGCATTAGGCCAGCGTGTGTGGATTAAGGCCTGAACACTCTCAGCTCTCTAGATAGAGGAGAGGAGACCCGAGTCCAGCAGTGGGACATTAATGGGTTGCTAATAGATGGAACTATACCAACACGTCTAGCCTGCGTTGTATAGTAGGCTAAATTCCCTCCACATTCTTGATGAACACATTCCCAATATTTTTCTATCTTAACAGACTCTTCATGACTAATTGAACATACCTACATATAAAATTCAATTATCTACTTATTAAAAAGAGCGGCCTCACCTCCCATCGAATTGGCTTTAGGCAAATTGGCTTGTGACAAACAAAGCATAAAAGATTTTACTTCATAAACATTAGGTTCATTTTCGGTTGGCAAAAATAAATTTAATAACTTTGTCCCACTCATAATTCAGCAATCCATCTTCTCATTGGCAATTTCCTCAAGTCACCATTGCAACACAATGTATGACCTTCGCGTAAAAATCAATGTCAACAAACTTCTATCTATCTCGCTCGCACTTATGGCTTATATAAGGGCTCGTTAGAACCTAAGGTATGTGTATAGAATCATTGAAGTGCGCACCTAACCATTATTATAACGATATTAGCTTTTGGATTTTGGTAAATTTTGTTCGGATTTAAAGAGAAAATCGTCACGTCTTAATCCCCAAAGGGGTACACCCCGAAGAAGTACACCAAAGCCTCATTTTAGGCTATGTTAGGCCACAGTAATCGGGTTGTCTGTTCACGCAGTTGTCATTAACTGTGCACATTTCTAGGCTTTCAGCTGATACTCAGATTTTGATGATAAAAATTCAATATCCATGATAGCGGGATCCAAAACAGGATCACAGATCAAGGTGCTAATTCCTCAACTCGACCATGAAAAACTTGTCCACAAAGTCGACAATTCGACTTAGGAAAATTTAATTCTATCTATTCTTTTAAATTTATGCGCCTGGCTGGCGTGTTAATCTACGATCCCCACCATGGACAAATGATGAGCATGATTGTTTGTTCTGGGTCTGGGTGTAATTTAGGTATCTATAATATGTATGTATTTACAAAAAAAAAGGTAGTTTATCAGTTGTTTTGTACCCATAACATAAGGAAATATAATTGCTTAATTTGGGACTAGATGGCGCTGTGTGAATGTGGTGAAATTATGTTATATAAAAAAAAACCAAGACCCAAGGCAAAGCGGTTAGCCACCTTTATGGTCGGAAATTGTCACCTCTCTAAATATATCTTACAAAATAACAAACGCTGAACCTGACCTCAAATTATCCGATTTTATAGCACATTAAATCTATAAAAAAATATTTCTTTACAGCTAGCTCAGCTATTAAGCGGCCATTTTTATATCTTATTTTCATTTTACGACAGTTCAAATTAAACGAGTTTATGATATAAAAGTCAAACGGGAAACGCAATTTGTTTCATATTTTATAATTATTTGGTACTAGCTATTGATCCATTAGTATAACACACTACACGATGTTCTGGAGGTGCCTTAAAAGGACCCTGAATTTCGTGTAGTGTAATAACCCCTTTATCTGTGATTACCTATAATTAAGTGAGCATAGTGAACAATTATAACTAGATTAGTTACGCACAGAAATTATAATAAAATTTTCACAAATATACTCATAAAAATATACTCGTGTGTATGTTATTTTTGTACCCTATGTTTAAGTTAGTGTGTCATATGTTGATAATCCATTAAATAAATAAATAAATATTATTTTTAGGAACAGTTTCTTTTTGATTTGATATTGTTTGACTGGCCTGTTGGTCTAGTGGTTAGTGACCCTGATTGCTAGCCGGAGGTCGTAGGTTCGATCCCCACCCAGGAAAAATCTTTTTGTGATGAGTATAAAGGTTTATTCTGTATCTGGGTGTAATTTATCTATAATAATATGTATGTATTTACAAAAAAAATATGTATTTAAGTAGTACCTATATCAGTTGTTTAGTACCCATAACACAAGCAAATATAATTGCTTACTTTGGGACTAGATGGCGCTGTGTGAATGTGGTAGTATATTATTATTATTATATTATTGACTTGTGTGTTCAGGTCATGATTTATTTGTGTTAAGTTTTGTTTCAATATTTCACGCATGATTATATCAACGTTAAACAACACCCGGACTACAGTACTAGCCCAGGGTCGCCGGTGACGTTCATCATCATCATCATCATATCAGCCCAATGACGTCCACAAAATATAAAATGTGACGTTACAAATATAAAATTAACGAAAACATAGTACATCCAGACTCGAAACAAATATCTATGTAATCCATCCATCCATCCTAAATTTCACCTTTATAATAAATAAGTACGAATATTAAACATTAATGTTCAAAGCTTCTATAAAATATAATGATTTAATTAGCACAACATTGCAGTTAGCTTGTTAATCCCAGTAAACCGAAAATGTTCACTGCATTGAACATTGTTCCATACCGTGGTCATGTTCACTTCTGTGGACATAGTAAGGCATCTGCTCAACTGCTTTTTAGGAAGCGACTTGCTACCCGCTATTAACACGCTAGCAAAACAGAATAATACGGTTAACATCTAGTTATTTTATTGTACCATGATCGTGGCAAACTGGTGTATGGCCTATCTGATGGTAAGCAGCAATTGTAGCTTATGGCGCTTGCAATAACAGACACATCACAACGTCTTCCTCAATAAATGGGCTGTAAAACACAAAAATAATTTTTCAATTCGGTTTAGCATTTCCTGAGATTCACGAGTTCAACTTAACAAACAATTTCTTCAGTTATATAATAGTATGTATATTCTTCGTATCAGCCCTGAGTTCGAAAGTTGACAATTGATGGTAATATGCAACCAAAAACCTAACACTGATGACCAAACGGATATTTGACTTCTGTTTACCTCAATTGTAAAAATGAGTGACACTATATGAATATTGCATTCATCATAATTTAATTACCCGACTACCAGTTATTTTATTTACTTTATTGCAACAGGTAAACCAATTACAGGAAATAAAGGTTTTTTTCACTTTCACTTCTGTTCAGTGCTCAATAACTTTGCATCGAAACTTCCCGCTAATCGTCGGCAGTGGGACTTATGCCTTATAGCCAACTGAGAGCCGATTGGATAGTAAAATTGATTGCACGGATTTAGTTAGTATTGAATTAACATTTCGGCCAGATTAACATATTTTTTAAACGCATACTTAATGTAATTAATAGATTGCGTCACAGTTAAATTTTATTAAACATTAATTTTTAACTGTTTTTATTTCTAATTTTAAGTAGATTTCATTTTAAACATGGATTGTAAGTTGCTAAAATCATTTTACAAGAGTTTTATAATTATATTTTTTTACCACGTCAGATTTTATGACGCACTAGACTCCCAAAGACGTAGTAACTATTATCTAATCTGTGCCCAAAGGCCTGTCTTTAAATTGTTAAATACTTCAGTATCTTAAGCTCACGAAAAACTAGTTTTTGTCATAAATTATTTCCCTACAGTATAACTTTAATCTAACAAACAAAGACCCGAAACCGAAAACTAAAAACTCAAGCCCGTGACTTCACACCACACAGAAATTATTTCTCTACATTAACACTGAAAACTGCGATATATCTAGATAGTTAGCAAAGCAAATCCTAATTTTCGAACGACTAGTAAATTATTCTAAACAAAATTCATTCTCTGAACTTCTGAACATCTGAAAACTATAACGAATGAATCTCAGAACCTCCACGGCTCAGCCATCATACTACGAAAGCAAAAAAAAAGCACATAACATAACAATAAAATAATCTCATCATCTCAACCCATAAACGCCCCACTGCTGGGCACGGGTCTCTCCAAAGAATATGGAAGGAATTTAACCTACTATACCTCGCTGGCCAAACGGGTTGTGGCTACCGCATCTCAAATTGTAGGTGTCGTAAAAGGCGACTAAGGGAGTACTTTATATACAGGGTGGAATGTTGTAATGCCACCTGGAGGGAAAGTACTCTTAATACTATAATAAATAGAGATAGACAATTTTACTCAAAGGACAAATTCCTTTGTTAAGATGTTATAGTTTCATTTTTATTTAATTTACCACGTTTGTTAGAAAGATTCGATCCTTATGATTGACCCCCATCGGTGAAACCCATAAATGTGTTATTTTTTGGAATTTTTGGTGGTTCGATTCCTGGGTATGACAAGCAAATTTCGAAATAGTTTGAAATCGTTAAATGCAGTTCTGTTTCTTTTTAAAAATAAAGGAATGTATCTTTTGAATAAAACTATCTATCTCCAGCATTTAAAGTACATTCCCTCCAGGTGGCATTACAAAATTCCACCCTGTATATGTAGACAAGAGCATTGCGATATAAGGAAAATTCAAAGTAATTTATCTCATTAAAAATGTTACATACACCGTTTTACAATTAAAGCCAGTCACAATAAACAAACCTAAATACATGTTTAAGGGGGAACACACGAGAGGATCACATGTGAAATCCTTGGTTTACGACTGCTAAGCGCAGCTAACGTTGTTTTGGCTCCACCAGTGTGTTATTAGCTTAAAACGTCACGTAGTGTAATAGAGGCAGTTAAACTACTTACCCACTAGTTTGATATAGAGCTCTGAGAGTTACTATGGGTTTCTGTTACATTTCTATTGTATGTAAATAATAATAATGTAATAATAATATTCTACCACATTCACACAGCGCCATCTAGTCCCAAAGTAAGCAATTATAATATATTTGCTTGTGTTATGGGTACTCAACAACTGATATACTAGTTAAACACATTTTTTTTTGTAAATACATACATATTATAGATAAATTACACCTAGACACAGAACAAACCTTTATGCTCATCACACAAAGTTTTGCCCTGGGTGGGGATCGAACCCACGACCTCCGGCTTAGCAGTCAGGGTCACTAACCACTAGACCAACAGGCCAGTCGAAATAAAAGTCATAAATAAAATATCTTTGGACTTTTGAAGGGGAACGTTGGAAGGGGAAGACCTATAAGGACGTTCCATGACCAAATAGATCTTTGGTCTATTCATTATCAACATCAACTGCCTCGGTAGCGCAGCGGGAAGTGTATACGACTGCTGTGCAAGAGGTTCCGGGTTCGATTCCCGGGTTGGGTGAAAATGGTATTGGTCTTTTCTAACATGAAATTTCAGTATTGAGATTTTCCCGGAGTTTGGTAAACAATGTTCCCGGTTAATGACAATAGGCTCGCCCCCTATTTCATGGGACCACACAGCTGGCAAAATGTGGATGTGAAACATCTCTGCCTACCCCTTCAGGGAAAAAGGCGTGATGCTATGTTATGTTATTATCTTCATCCGTGTAGTGACGGATTAAGAATACATAATGTCACTACTCTAATTTAACCCGAGGGTGTCCTAAAAACGCGACTAAGGGAGTAACCGCTGCTCAGACGGGTTAGTAATAGTTTTTATTTGCTTAAGGTTACTTCCTTAGTCGCTTATACGACACCCACAGTTTTTTTTCATTTTTTTTTTTTTCTTTTTTTTTTTTCTTTTTTTTTTTCTTTTTTTTTTATAAAGTTGAAACCACCGACGATGAACAATGTCGGCGTCTTTATTTTCTCTTCTCTTTCATTCCATTTCTCGCTTGTATTCCTCTCGCACTTTTATTCCGCATACTTCTTCTTTCTTTTATCCATCATCTTTCTTACATAAGTGGGTGGGACTCCCACCTATTCTCTTCCTACTCTAGTCTGTCTCTTGTATGTATATAGTTATTGGGATTCTTAAATAAGGGGTACTAAGAGCAGCAATTTTTAATTTTTTTATTTACATTTTGTTTTCTTCTTATATCAATCTTAAAAAATATGATTCTTAAAGTGTACTTATCTAATGCTTACTTACTGGTGGCAACTGTTGTACGACACCCACAGGTTGAAATGGGGTAGTGACATTATGTATTCTAATCCGTCAGTACACGGACAACCGTTGTTTGAGTTGGTGACTCTAACTATAGTTGCTGTAGTATAGTATAAACCACATTGTTTCGTGATAGTACCCCTACTGTTTGAAAAGGCTCTGTTTCAGTTAAGTATACTTTTGACCGAGTTAGGTGAACTGCGGCTTTTCACTACAGAATAGGCTTGTACTGTTATTTGTTTTCTTTGTACTTCGGTGCGAAGTTAAGATACGACTATTACATGATGTGAAAATTATAGTTACAGTTTTAACCTTTATAAGATATGTTTGTAAAATAAAATGAGTTTACATAATAGTGTTTCTTTATCATCATCATCATTCATCAGCAACCCATTAAGTCCCACTGCTGGGCTCGGGTCTCCTCTCCTCTATCTAGAGAGTTGAGAGGGCTTAAGCCATAATCCACTCACGCTGGAATAGTGCGAGTTGGTGGATCAGACATACTCATAGAATTTCTTCTAAGGTATGTGGGTTTCCTTACGATGTTTTCCTTCACCGTTAGCGGATGGTAAGTCACTTGACTAGTACATATAAATTCCACAAAGTGGACTCCACATTGGTACTGCCGGTCGGGATCGAATTTGGACCGCGTGATTTGCACGCCGGTCCCTTATCCATTCAGCCACCATCGCTTGTTTCTTATAACTAGAAGTTGTGTATTTCAATTATTTGCTACAGAGATTTGATTTATAAAGTGTATATCAAGTAACTAGAAATTATCCAGTATAGGTATTGAATTATATACATCATTTTGTTTAGAATTTTTTTCTCTATCGATCTGTATATTCGAAATGCCCGAATTCACAAAATAGAGTTTATACGACCCAAAAAAATTTGGGTCATCATGTCTCAAAAAGGACCGAATGTTTCAATATACTTTCTTAATTTTTTTAAATATGTAATTTGATCTGGAGTCATTAATAAAGTTTAGTAATTTATTGAACTATTGTGCTCCCTCAAAATATTCTTATTACCACACTTTTCTTTTATTCTTGAAAAAGCTTTCGCGCATGACTTCGCTCGTACGATATGTTGGTAAAATAGCCTGAAATCTTGTTTATTCATTTAGGTTCCAAAGTAACTCTTATGAAAGTCACAAGTTAAGAATGTAACAACACAGATAGTTTAAAGTCTGGTATAGCACATAGATTTCGTTTACCGACATACTACGCGGGCAGAGTTGAAAATATATAAGAAATGATCGTTAAACGAGGTTCTTCAGTGTTGCCAATAACGAATAAAACGAGTAGCATTACAGGGAAAATTATGGAAGGTTTGCCAGCAATAAATTTTACTCGAGTTTTCCTTAAGAAGAATCGCGATTATATAATATATATAAGTATATTTCATAAGGAATGTATGATTTTCCGTTTGTTTGTTAAGTACTTTAATTTAGAGATATAATTACTTAAAGTTTATTTATGCGTTTTATGTTACGTTTTCCAATTAAAAATATGTTTTTATAACGATGTCTGTTTATAAATTCCTTACGTAACAACCATTAGGCAATTGAAGACGATAAAAACGTAATAAAATTATGGTAAACATTTTCCTATTTAAATCTTATGCGAATTGAAATAAGGATGAATATTGCAGTGCAAAGACATGAATCTTCATGACAATTTTTAAGGCGTGTAAAAACATGTAATTCGACATAATCTGAGGAAATTGTCCTGATCTGATTTGAGAGGGGAAAATGATATATTTCAAGTGAGGTTATTATTATTTTTTTATTTATTGACATTACACACCTTAGAAAGACGCACAGCGCGGTTTCAGACGACGCTGAGGATGTGGAATGAACTCCCTTATCAGGTTTTTCCAAGTATGGGGTTCTTCAAACAAAGTGAATAAGTTTACGCGCTCGTGATGCCCCTGGTGTTGCAGTCGTCCATTATTGGCTACGGTAAACACTTACCATCAGGCAGGCCATACGCCTACTTTTTTTTTACTTTTCTTAAGCGATTATTAACCCCACCCTATAGATACCTATAGCACCAGAGACTTCTCATACGTGTTGTCAGCCTTTTATCCCTTCTCTTTCCTCTTGCATTCCTTCTTGTCTTTCTTCTTGAATATTGTACTTAAATTAGACATAAGACTATTTACAAAGGGTGGAGGGTTAACAACCTGAGACACAGGAATCTTCCTAGTTCAGTTGTTAACCCACCATAGTACTGTTCTCTGTGTAAAACAATTTATGTGTACTTATGTGATTGAACCTGTATTCTACTATGGCGAGAAATAAACGTTATTATTATATTATTATTCTTTCCCCAATGAGCTTGGGAATGACCTGAAAGTCGGTTGAAATAAGGCTGTGATTACTCCTGCCTACTTTTTGTAGGCAAAAGGCATGACTATAGGCGTAAAATATAATAATAATATTCTACCACATTCACACAGCGCCATCTAGGCCCAAAGTAAGCAATTATATTTGCTTGTGTTATGGGTACTAAACAACTGATATACTACTTAAATACATTTTTTTTTGTAAATACATACATATTATAGATAAATTACACCCAGACACAGAACAAACCTTTATGCTCATCACACAAAGATTTGTCCTGGTGGGGTCCCCACGACCTCCGGCTTGGCAGTCAGGGTCACTAAACCACTAGACCAACAGCCAGTCTATATACCTCATTATCCCTTCAAAATACTTCACAATACTAAATAAGAAATGTTACCAAATGGCATAACCAAAGAACGTAATTACGAAGTATGATCGATAACGGTGGCGGTAGGTGGCGCCAGTAAGTCTACACTATAGCTACTGTAGCATAACACTGCACTATGAATATGTTACTGCTAATGTATAAATTTGGACATTTATAATATTGTCACTTCAAATATAGAGACAGGAGAACCAAAGTTTGACTGGCCTGTTGGTCTAGTGGTTAGTGACCCTGACTGCTAAGCCGGAGGTAGTGGGTTCGATCCCCACCCAGGACAAATCTTTGTGTGTTGAGCATAAAGGTTTGTTCTGTGTCTGGGTATAATTCTTCTATAATATGTATGTATTTACAAAAAAAAATGTATTTAAGTAGTATTATCAGTTGTTTAGTACCCATAACACAAGCAAATATAATTGCTTAATTTGGACTAGATGGCGCTGTGTAAATGTGGTAGAATAGAATATTATATTATTATTACCTAGAACGTATTGATCAAAGTGGGCTCGCTCTATTTTTTTTATGCCTATTATAAACTAGTTTATTTATGCGTTTTATGTTACGTTTTCCAATTAAAAATATGTTTTTATAACGATGTCTGTTTATAAATTTCTTACGTAACGACCATTAGGCAATTGATTGTGGTAAACATTTTCCTATTTAAATCTTATGTGAATTGAAATAAGAATGAATATTGCAGTGCAGAGACATGGCACATAGGCACTGGTAGTTGGGTTAACGGCCCACATGATGGTAAACGCTTACCGGCGCTCATGGACGTTATCTTGGAATATATTCTTTATGTAGTGGTTGTGTTAAAATATTTACTTAAGAATTTTCAATGCTTATTTTTATATCTCCTCTCCCATTTGACTGGGAAGTTAAAATTTTCGATTTAAAGCTCCACGATCAATTCAAATACGCGCCGCGGAACCCTCTCCCAAAGGAAATACATATATAAAGAACGATAATATTGCTGTAAACCTATAGGGACTTGCTCAGTTACCATTCATATACAGACCAGACAATCGCCACGATAAAAAATAATAATTCTATGGGAAAACAATATTATAAAAAAATGTCACTTGAGTTTTTGAGCCATCCTTTTGCAGTGTTCTTGTCTGCATAAGGTTACTCTTAGGTGCCTTGTACGACACCCACGGGTTGAGATGGGGTAGTGACATTAATGTATTCCTAATCCGTCACTACACGGATAGAGATTAGATTGGATATCACTTACTAAAGCCAGCGGTGAAACAAGACCGAGGTATTTTATCGCTTCTTTTTGTTTTTCTTGTCTTTTTTTTTATCTTTATTTTTTAGGAGTTTTTAGCTATTAAGCCATGCCAACTCCATCGTACCCTAAATTTTACTGACTACATAGCATAGCCTATCTAAAACTACATAACTATATTATGAATTACCTTATACACTATCTTATACATTATAATGGCCGCATCAGAAAGAGGCTTACCTAAAATACACATTAAGGCACCAATATCCATCCCACATATGCTCAGCATTCCAATTTTTCCATTTTCTTGTCCAAATTTTTAATTTCCAAATTTCCCACTTTAGCAGTAACACATGCAGTATTTTACACGTTGTTATTTCGCCACGAAACCTTTGTTACATAGCTCGTGACTTTAATTTGTTACACTTATGAAACTTTCATCATTATTTTGTCAAGAATTCCTACTTCTTTTGATGAAAATAGTTAGTGTATTGTGTAGAATACCATTTGTAATTACTTAGTACTATATTAGTGTTATTCTAATGCTAATAACTTTTATTTTAGCGAGACAAAAGCTGGAGGTTAATATAAAAGTCATTTAGATTTCATACACAATACTGTAATTATAGTGTAAGCGATCATAAGGTCGAATACTCTTCTAAACTTGAACTATGAATTTCATCATATAAAAAAAGAACCCGCTGTTAAGAATGTCAAAAGGTGAAAAGTAACAGCGGCAAATAGAGAGGTTTTCTGAAAATTAATTCTAAGGTACACCTTACACAAAATATATGACATGATTATTAACCCTTTGAACGCCAGAGACGTCTATACACGTAAAATGAAAATGTGCTCACCACGCCAATGACGGCATGGCACGTCAAAAATGTACTGTATTTTAAAAGATTGGCGCACAAGGCACGGCGATATCCGATTTGACGTGGCGGTCAAAAGGTTAAGGAAGCCTTATGCAAACAAGAGCACTGCGAGAAAAAGAAAATTCGAAACAAACCCTATACCAAGTTACCAACTGGTTTGGCCAGCGTGGTATAGTAGGCTAAATTCCCTCCACATTCTTTGGAGGAGACCCATGCCCAGCAGTGGGACGTTTATGGGATACAAAGATGATGATGCAGCTGTACAGTTTGTTTGTTTGGTTAAACGCTAGGATCTCAGGAACTACTGGTCCGAGTTCAAAAATTATTTTAGTGTTGGATAGCACATTTATTGAGAAAAATCACGCTACATCCAATAGGAGCTGAGCATTGCCAATTAAAGAACGACGGGAGCAAAGCCCCGTGCGACTTCTAGTCGATCATATTTTTCTAAAATCATCATCATCATATCAGCCCAATGACGTCTACAGCTGGACATAGACCTAATTTCCTCTTGAATAAGGACTAAATTCACACATTTAAAATTACACTAATACCTATATATAAATCTATTATTGTTTTCCCGGTGATATATACATTTATTCTTTATTCTTTCACCCAAATCAGGCACGGGGGAAACAAATTGAACTCGGTAACTGTGACAAGGAGGTACTGTCACGAAATGACACATGAGCGGGTTCCAAGGAGTCTTATTTCAGTCTAAGGAAACGAGAGATTCTTTGTAATTTTAACTGTACAAATCATTTGATAGTTTCAAGAATTTTCTACAAAGGATTTTGAATCTTATTATGTAGTTTTGGAGTTCATTGTTGTAACTTTTAAGGTTTAACTTCATTAACACGATGTGTGTTGATGAAGTTAAAGGGGTCTACTCACAATTTTATCATCGTGGTTATTCGATTGGTAGATTTTGATATCGTTTGAAAATGACAGTAAGCTTTTTTAATTTTCAAACATGATATCGAAATCAACCGTAAATATCAAAATTGTATGTATTTAGTGGTCTACCATTAACAATATGCCACAATTCCTTCCAGCGCCAAGTTGTCTTATAATATACATTAGTGCAATAGAAGAAAAGCTCAAAAGATTAAAAACTATAAAGCACTAAAAACAATCAAGTATTCTCATATGAGAAGAGTCCAGTGCGAAACAAGGGGCCGAATAGTTGTTGCGTGATGCCTTTTGTCCCTGCAGGGCTATATTACTTCTCTATTTAGCCAGCTATGCCTGACATAGGATGTACACATGAAATATCTTGCCATTAAGTGGTCTTATTTTTATAATAAAAAAAAACAGAATTTGCGACTGCGGCTTCTTTCCCTAATCTCCTCTAACGAATTTTTGAGTATAAAAAGAATAAAAACATTATATTTTGACTTCATAAACATAACTATTTACCCAACCTAAACAGAAAGAGGAAAACATGCAAAACTAAACATGATGACGTATTCAATTCTTTCGGTTGACGAGCCGAATCATTGAAACAGAAACAAAATGGAAGGCAGTGTGTGACTGAGCTAACGTGACAATATGACACATGGTCGGATGACGTGTGGGGCGTGTCGTGGGCTAATGTCTTCGTGTGGTACAAGTTATGAGATGAAGCGATTTTGATTAAATGTTTTGCATATTTAATTAGTTTGCAAAAATGGTATTGAGTTTTTCTATCTTAAAATTATTAGTATCGTTCCAGAGCCAAGAAATTTGCTTAGTTAATGGCATAAGGCTCATTCCCAATCATCATTTTGAACCTATTACAGTCCACAGCTGGACGTAGGCCTCTCATTACACGCGCCTAATCACTCGGTCCACCTTGCGCATCCAGTCAGACTCAGCGACTTGTTTTAGATTGTCAGTCCACCTAGCTAGAGGGCGCCCTACTCTGAACTTGTCGGGTTGACTTTATTTCTAGTAAAGTACTAGATTTCTACTCTCGTTAATTAAATTAATTTGTCATGATGGTTTGTGACAACTTTTTTATTAACAGCTGGGTTTCTATAGCTGGCAAGAGCTATTTTATAATTGGAATTTATATAATAACTAGAAGTCGCGCGAGGGGCTTCGCTCCCGTCGCTTTTATTTGGCCACTGCTCCTATTGGCTGTAGCGTGATGTTATATAGCCATAACCTTTCTCGATAAATGGGCTATCCAACACTAAAAGAATTTTACATATCGGACCGGTAGTATCTGAGATTAGCGGGTTCAAACAAACTCTTCAGCTTTATAATATTACTATAGTTAGGTCAAAATTCTACTTTAACTTATGATCAAAATACAGACTTTTTGCTTTCATCTCAACCCATAAACGTCCCACTGCTGGGCACGGTTTGCCTTCAAAGAATGTGGAAGTAATTTAGCCTACTGTACCACCATGGCCAGACGGGTTGGTATAGGGTTTGTTTCAAATATATAATATTATAATTATTGTGCTTTTATCATCATCATCATATCAGCCCAACGACGTCCACTGCTGAACATAGGCCTCACTTAATTTACGCCACTGCAAACGGTCCTGTGCCGCCTGCAACCAACGGCTGTATTTTGCTTTACTTGCTTGCAAATAAGTTTATTGTTTTACTAGCTTCCATAAGTAGCCTATGTAGCCCTTTAGACTACAATTTATCTGAGTGCCAAATTTCAATCAGATCCTTTCAGCAGTTCTGTCGTGATTAAGTAACAAACAACCATCCTTTCTTTGCATTTCTTAACTTTAACATTATATGATATCGACGCTTGAAAGGCAAAAATGACCAAGCGACATATTGGTAACTTTACACCAGAGCAGTTTAAAGTTTTTTTTTTAAGAAAAAAATTCATATAAAATCGCCTATTAATATTAACTACTTGATTCTAACGAATTTTTAATGCTATTTGAAGGCTTTATCAACTGGCATTTAAAGATTATGAATTTTCTCAATAGTTTAGGAAATAGTGTCGGTTGGTTAAAATTTTAACAAAAACTCAAACAAGTAAAAATTACTTACCGACAACAAAATATTAAGATCTAACAAGTAAATTTAGCTAAATCTATTTATTTTATAATTGAGTTTGAAGCAAAATAACGCATCCAGAAGTAGTATACGTTTGTCATTTAGGTAAAATTATTTAAATAGAAAACACAAACACTTTTCAAATAAATACGGTTCGTGTAGGATTTTTTCGAACAAGTAACAACGAATGTAGATTTTGGTACGCAAAATCAAAAACTTTCAAACAAAGGTTTTCGATGGATATCATCATCATCAACATCATCCTTCTCCGTGTGGTAACAGAGATAAAGAATTTATAATGCCACCACTCCCTGTCATTCTCGGGATGTCGCAAGAGGCGACTAAGAGATAAATCGCACTATAGCAACTGCGCTAGAGAAGGAAAACTCGACACAAACCCTATACCAACTGTCTGGCCAGCGTGGTATAAAGGCCAGATTACCTCCCATGAACCATAAACCACATAATAGGCCCCCCATTCCCAGCGTTAACAGCGGGAGTCCAGGTAGCGGTAACAGCGGGATAGGGGATGAGAAGAATCTCCAGGCTACGGGAAATGGCTACCAAAAGTGACCCTGGCTACGTATAACGGACGCTCTCTAGGGCTGGACCAACATGACACCGAACTCGAGGTAGAACTAGGTCGCATAAACTGGCACATATTGGGTTATCTAAAGTCCGTAGACAGGGAGAGGACACGATTATCCTTGAGTCAGGTCGCCTGTTCTACTTTCGGCAATATGTTCGGGCCCTTCAGGGTGATGTCGGTTTTCTGGGGAACAAAATACTCGCTTTCAACGTTGTAGAGGTCAGCAGTGTGTAGATAAGAGTAGTGTACCTCATACTAAAAATCACCGACAGGAACTCCCTGAAGGTGGTATAGGTATGACCGACCTCGAAGCCATGTATATGCACATAATGATACCATCAAGGCTCACAATAACGTTGTTATAGGGGATTTCAAAGCCAAAGTGGGAGTACAAAAACGCGGCAAAATGAAAATTGGATACTATAGTGTGGGGCGCCGAAATCACTGGGGGCAGATGCTGATCAACTTTTTGGAGTCACAGTGGCTCTTCTTAATGAATTCTTCCTTTAGAGAAGAAGACTTATCTTATGGTAGACCAGCGATTGTCTTGGCATCGAACTAGAAAACTCATCTGGTTATTCAAGACATTGAGACATGTCACTGCGGTGTCTCTATTAAACCAAATACACATCTCATTGGCTCAATCAATCTTGATTTATTGTATAACCGTGTGGGGTGGTGCTACGAAAATAAAACTTCTCGAACTGGAGCGCACACAAAGAGGACTTCTGAAGGTGATGTACTTTAAACCATTTAGATTTCCAACTCAAGATCTTTACTGTCAATGCGGCCTCCTTACAGTGAGGAAGTTATACATCCTCCATGCCGTACTCAAGCTACATAAAACCATTCCCTATGATCCTCATCGTCCCCAAAAGAGAAGAAAATATTGTGTTGCACCAACAGTTCGTATAAAATCCACATATGCAAAAAGACAATATGTCTACCAATCGGCTGTATTATATAATAAAATTAACAACGACGTAAATATTTACCATCTGACATATAGAGAATGCAAAAAGTCTCTTACAGAGTGACTCAGGATGAAGACCTATGACGATATTGAAAATCTCTTTCACAGTAACACCTAAGTAATTCAACGTTACCAACGTACGTAGTACATATATACCCACATGTAGAAGCACACACATTGAAAGATAAAAATCCCACAAACACGCACACACACTTTGTAATAATAAGTATGTAATGATTTCCGGAAGAGCGAAGTTCACATAGCATAGCACCTAGCAGCAGGCATATAAGTATTTGCTTAAAAGGTGACTTCAAGAACTTGTGTAATATTGTACTTTAGTTATTGCAAATAAATTATTCTTATTCTTACTTATAGACAGTGGACCTGGTGAATCCCCGATACCGTGACGGTGAACGCGAAATAGACTTTACCATGGCTGACAGAAGACATATATTGAGAGACGTCTGGGTGATCTTTAGGTTTAATAACAGTAGTGATCACTGACTTGTCTGAGGGGTTTTAAATATAGACTTTAGAGCGGAAAGGCCGGCTTTTGGCTCTGAAGTGTGGTTAAGTCTACTCTCCGACCCACCGCGCCTCAAATTGCATTGGGATACGAAAAGCTCCAACTGGAGCTTCAAAATCGTTGCGACCTGCTGAAACCCATGGCAATGTTGGCAACCG
Source organism: Laspeyria flexula (assembly GCA_905147015.1). NCBI lineage: Eukaryota > Metazoa > Arthropoda > Insecta > Lepidoptera > Erebidae > Laspeyria > Laspeyria flexula. The sequence continues at coordinate 4,677,606 of LR989974.1, forward strand.
ACACTGTGGTCAAAACGCTATAAGAGGTGTCTCGAAGGGTGTTTTAACCGGTAAAAGCGTAAAAAGGCAACCTAAACTCTCACTTCAAAACCCGCGCCATTGCGGCTGTGATTAAACAGATTCTCGAGGAAATGAGGCTTTCTATAAACGCCTTTACGCATCAGGGACGACCAACCCTATGAGACCCAGCGATGTTGAACACAGAGCCATTACACGAAAGACATCCGTGATGTCAAACAGGGCGAGGTCAAAGTTGCTCTCGAGCAACTTAAGAACAATAAGTTTCCAGGAGATGATACAGATGACAGGAATTACGACAGAGCACCTTAAAGCACCCGGGGCTCCAATCCTGAACGAGCTAGTGAGTCTGTTTAATTCCGTCATCCGGAGAGCGGGAGCGGGAGTGCGCTGGTTTTGTTCTTTAAAAAAGGCGACAAAACCTTGCTGAAGAACTACAGACCCATCTCACTCCTGCCACATCTACAAGTTATTCTCGAGAGCATACTCGAATCGGAGCATACTCCATCACGCTACTCTAGAGCAAATTTTTCGCGACGAAGGGCACTTTGTGCAGTGCGCGGGAGCACGCGGGTTATCTATGCGACAGTTTCATGAACACAAATCAAAATTTTTCTTACCAACCGCCAATAAAAATCTTTTTAAGGCGCGCATAAGCGACAAAACAAAACAAATGCAACAGGGATCAGCTCGTTTTTATACAAATTTTATATCAGAAATAGTTAACCAAGTCACGAAAACAATAAAAAAACGGTAGGTAAAATATGACCAAACGACAATATTATATTCTTTTTAGGCAGGTCAAATCTTACTATATAACATTTTAAAGTACTTTGCATTTAGGAAAAAAATACTAAATGAAAATGAGTACATAATTAAGGTGAGTCAAAAAATCTTAAATGGCAAAAAAGATATAATAATAACCGGGTAAAAATTCTTAAGCAATATTTATAATCTAGATACCGTAAGGCAAAAAATACTTTATTTATAAATGCATTTATTCAAGTCAAGGCAAAAATGACTAAATCTAAAAGTTAAAATCAAATACCCTACCAAGTGAAAATTTTACATAAATCGGTAAATTTTCTGTCGCTTAGTCGCCGAAAACTGCTAAAATGTGACGTTTTTTAAATTACCAAGCGACAACAAAAGTCATCCTAGCGGTATGAGAGTATGATCATTCGACGCGGAAAAATTCGCTGATTTCAATGATATATATAACTCAATATCGCCCAAAATGTCGCTTGGTAACTTTTGCCTTTCAAGCGTCGATATATATTATTATAGTTGGATTAAAAAACTAACAGCTCTAATGACTGTTTTTAATATCTAATCATATATCTATATATCAAAATGAACCCCTTTTTCTTCAAATCATATAACTGAGAACAGCTTGAAATATAAATTGTTAGATTTTTTTTGTCTATTTTTTTTTGTAAAAAAATGTGACTTTCATAAGTTAAAAATGTTTGAAATTTCTAACCACAACTTAGTAGCGAGTGGCAGTGGCAACATGACAATCTATTTATAAAGTAAAGCTAGCACTTTGTAACGTGAATCGTGGCGGTTGTAATTAATGGACGTCATACAAGATCTTTCGCGGTTTCCTGTACTTGAGTGGCGAAATTTTTCATGTTTTGATTATTATTTGTTTTTATAACTTTTTCTGCTCAGGAAATTAAGTATTGCTTTATTATTATTCATTAAAATAATGTGTCGGAATTTCATGAAACATGCCTTCGACTTACGTGACGTAAAGGAATTAGTTATATATTATTTTTGTCTCATATAAATATATAAAAAATATAACAAGCTACCAGCTGGTTTTCTACAAGTAAAATATTGTTTTAAGGAACACTTAATTAAAGATGTTTAAGTTAACATGAATTAAGGTCATAGCACACTCTAACTCGGGAACGGATCGTCACCGTAGCAACTCGAGCCCTTCAGTATTCTTTGTATTAAACTCTCTACTGCAAAGGACACTAGTCGAAAAATCATCATCGAATTATCGTAAGGTAAACGACTTGCCTCGGCAAGCTCACGAACGCTGGTGCGGCGCGTGGTCAACCAACGGTCAGCGAGCCGTAAGCGCGGCGTCCACGCACTTACAGCTCTCCGTTCACTTTGGCTCCCCTCAATACACTTACGGCGGCGGCGACGCCGCACTTACGGCTTGCTTTAAGACCACAATTGCCTATGCTTCTATTCTTTTTGTAAATTACGGTTCTAAGTGACAGAATATATACATGCATAGAAACACAAGAAAGAGCGATTATGTGCGGCTATATGTGGTCCGACCCTATTACTACAACTTACAGCACATATAAGACGAAACAAAAATTGCCTAAATTCTATGAGCCTATTTATGTATACCAATATATTCAACGGCCCGCTCCGCTTATAACTCGGCCCACCGCCCATCGCCGGCTCGTTTGTCCGTAGCTATCAAATTAGTCGGCAGATTGCCCCTTTGGCCCACTAACTGCGCTTAATGCGTCCGCGACTTTATGGATCGTTTACTACCATCACGTTAAAGATTTTTAGACGGCATGCTAAACACCCTCGTACTTGTTCGCAAATTGAAGAGATGCTGTTGAATATTTTGGGGAGTACTTATTTGTATAAATTTGCTGTTTCAGAATATGATCGATGTCATAAAAGTACAGAATGTTATTTTTTGGAATTTAGCTGGTTCGATTACCGGGTGTGGCAAGCGAATTTCCGAGAATATTTGAATCCAGATTTGTTTTTTTTTAAATAAAGGAATATTTCCTTTGAGTAAAATTATCTATCTCAAGTATTTAGAGTAATTTCCCTCCAGGTGGCATTGCAAAATTCCACCCTGTATATGAACACTGTGTAGTGATGGGTTAAGACTACATAATGTCACTACCCCATCTCAACCCGTGGGTGTCGTAAAAGGCGACTAAGGGTGTAGGGTAACTAAAGCAGACAAGAACACTGCACTATGAGAAAAGGAAAATTCGAAAGAAAACTCTATACCAACCCGTCTAGCTAGCGCGGTATACTAGGGTAAATTCCCCTCCACAATATTAGGAGGAGACCCGTGCCCAGCAGTGGGATATTTATGGGTTGTAATGATGATGATAAAATATGATATTTTTTTATTAAGATTTTCTTTTCGATAACTTAGTCTTTACAAATTGCACAATGATGGTTTTTCCTTTCGGAGCAAAATGAGCACAGTACAAAATTAAATGTACAAAACCTACTTGACTAGACTAATTCAATATATCTGTCAATTGTTAAAAAAAAAAACATTTGGTCGTTGTCTTTTGCAAAATTGGTAGAGAAAGTCCCAAACTAAGTTAGTGTTTGTAATATGGATACTAGACAACTGATATAATACCTAAATTACTTTTTTTTTGTAAATACATACATATTATAGATAGATTACATCCAGAAAATAAATTACACCAAACTGGTGCTCATCACACAAAGATTTGTCCTGGATGGGAATCGAACCCACGACCTCTGTCTCAGCAGTCAGAGCCACGAAGGCTTCAATACCACTATTATTGCAACATTGCTATCAAAAACACCAAATAAAACTGTATAAAACGACAATATACACATGTATGTTATAAGCTAATGCGAAACAGACTCACCCTCCATTTTGTCACGTTCTGCCGTGACACACTTCATTTTATTTTCCCTTTGAGTGATTTGTGTGTTGTGAGTTGGGTGACGAATGTCGACTTGGGACTCATTACCCGACTTCTGCTTATTATTTTATTAATATTATGCTGTTTTAGTAAACATGTCTATGATGATTGGCTTGTTTTGAATGGTACAGTTGTTCTTGTGTGGGTTGGTAAGATTTTGTTTGTTTATGTTTGTGAATGTAATATTAATATATATTTTTAGGTAGATGCGTAAAAAAAAAACTTTATCTTTGCTCGGCAAGTAGCGATACTTATGCAATTATTTCAAATTCGTAGAGAAAACGACTTTTTTTTTAACAATCATAATTGTGCCCTGGGCTATGATTTACTTTATCTAATTTATGTGTAGGTATACAATTTCCTTGAAGATCTACAATATTATTTAATTTATCAAATAAAATTTAACTCAAGCCTTCAGAAAGAATAATATTTATGAAAATAGTCTTAATAATATGTATACAAATTTTTCTACAATTCAATTACAGAATCATAATATTATAATAATCTTAATATATTTTTATCTGAAATAACAACTACTTATTTACATACAGAATAATATTTAATAAAAACGATATATTTTCTATTATCATATCTATGAATATTATCATATCATATATATTATATCTATGATTGATTGATTGATTGATTAAAGAATAACATTTATAATAATAACATAATAATATTCTACCACATTTACACAGCGTCATCTAGTCCCAAATTAAGCAATTATATTTGCTTGTTTTATGGGTACTAAACAACTGATACACTACTTAAATACATTTTTTTTTGTAAATACATACATATTATAGATAAATTACACCCAGACACAGAACAAACCTTTATGCTCATCACACAAAGATTTGTCCTGGGTGGGGATCGAACCCACGACCTCCGGCTTAGCAGTCAGGGTCACTAACAACTAGAGCAACAGGCCAGTCAACTTATTAAATAAATTATAAGTTCTATTAGACTCAACCATTCTCGTTTATTTTCACACAGCCCATTTGTGAAACGTTCACCTTAAAAGCAATTTTAAAGTCACCTAACATCATTACCGTTACGGACATTATCTTAGCTCACATCTCATTTCAAATAAACCGCCTTAAGGCGATATATCACGACACTGTCACCATAACGCTGCCAGCTTGCCCATCTTAAGCCTCCGGGACCTATTTAAGGTCGTAATAGCGACTAAATAACACTTTAAAATGCTTTTGGATTTTCAAAAACGACAATTTTAGGCTTTGATGTCTTTGAGAGGAAATTTAATGATTTTTAAAGGTACTTAAGTGTATAAAATTGGTTGTTTACTGATGGTTGTAGTCATGAACTGGGCTTGGTTAAGGTTTATCTTATCTTAATGGTGTGTGGGTGTCGTTTTGTATGTGTGGAAGTGGGTTATAGATATATTTGTTTTTGGCTTTTGATCGAGGCTTCGCTTGGATTGCGTCACCCACGTTTCGCAAGCTATGTTCAATATCATCATAGGTCTTCAACATCTATAAAAGGATCACCTTTTGCATAATCATAAGCAACGTCCATTTGTAAGGTTTGGCATTACGTAAGACTGTAACAATACGAGAAACATATCAGCTGTGGCATAGTGTACAGAAGAAATTGAGTGTCTGGTTATTTTTGTAATTTAAAAGTTAACATACAATGTCTCAATCATCATCATCATCATCAGCATCCCATTAAGTCCCACGGCTGGGCTCGGGTCTCCTCTCCTCTAACTAGAGAGCTGAGAGGGTTTAGGCCATAATCCACTCACGCTGGCCTAGTCGGGTTGGTGGAACAAACATACTCATAGAATTACTTCTACGGTATGTGGGTTTCCTCACGATGTTTACCTTCACCCTTAGCAGATGGTAAGTCACTTAACTAGTACATATAAATTCCACAAAGTGGAATTCACATTGGTACTGCCGGTAGGGATCGAACTCGGACCGCGTGGTTTGCACGCCGGTCCCTTATCTATTCAGCCACCTATCTTTACCTTCACCTATCCTTATCCAATAGACACTTTCATTGTAACAACAAAATCTTTTCCATATATATTATACTACAAGTATTGAGAGGCTTCTGTCTACAATCTATAGTAATGCTCACGTACTCTAGCCTTGAAAATGTCACGGTTAGTGGACATCCAGATTTCGAGAGGGAGTGCATTCCAAAGAAGAATGGACTGGATATTGAAAGAAGAATGAACAAGAGTAGAACTATGTGAAGGAACCAGAAGTAGAAGATTATCTGACGACCGAAGATTTCGGTTGTGAGTGCTGCAAAGCTATTGAAAATTAGGACTTAAATAGGAAGGAGTTTATGAGTTCATTTTATGTTACGTAACAAAATGTACAATTAAATCATAAACCATGTTTCGTAATGAATTAGAGACTGGCCTGTTGGTCTAGTGGTTAGTGACCCTGACTGCTAAGCCGGAGGTCGTGGGTTCGATCCCCACCCAGGACAAATCTTTGTGTGATGAGCATAAAGGTTTGTTCTGTGTCTGGGTGTAATTTATCTATAATATGTATGTATTTACAAAAAAAAAAACGTATTTAAGTAGTATATCAGTTGTTTAGTACCCATAACACAAGCAAATATAATTGCTTACTTTGGGACTAGATGGCACTGTGTGAATGTGGTAGAATATTATTATTATTATTATCTATTATAACAAAAATAAAAACAGATAAATTAATATTGGTATAATAAGTACTACCTAATATTTCATAGTGAACAAAAAAACACGTCCGGTCCGTACGAGAGTGTTTGCTAAGTTTTTTGGCTTTATTAACGTCAAAGATAATGGTTTTATCAACGTATATGGAAAACAACAAACAAACATCTAGACGACAGAACATTCAATATATCACTTAATGTATTGCACTTTCTGCAATATCAGTTTTCACAATACGCTGTTAGCCATAAAACTTTACGTAGACCGTAGTAGTAGATATAGTATAGATATAATAGATAAATATACCATAACATAGCATCACGCCTTTTTCCCCGAAGGGGTAGGCAGAGGTGTTTCACACCCACATTTCGCCAGCTATGTTTGATCCCATGAAATAGAGGGCGAGCCTATTGTTATCAACCGGGAACATTTGTTTACCAAACTCTGGGAAAATTTTAATATTGGAATTTCATGATAGAAAAGCCCAATACCATTTTCACCCGACCCGGGAATCGAACCCAGGACCTCTTGCACAGCAGTAGTATACACTTTCCCGCTGCGCCGCCACCGAGGCAGTTTAAATAATAGATAAATAATTGACCTTTTGAAGCCTCCGTGGCTCAGTGGTTAGTAACCCTGACTGCTAAGCCGGAGGGCGTGGGTTCGATTCCCAGAACAAATCTTTGTGTGATGAGCTTGATTGTTTGTTCTATATCTATAATATGTATGTATTTACTTAAAAAAATGTATTTAAGTAGTGTATCAGTAGTTTAGTACTTAGCCATTACACAAGCCAATCTAATTGCTTAATTTGGGACTGGATGGCACTGTGTGAATGGGATACAATATTATTATTATTTCATGAGACTCAACTTATGATAATTTTTTTTAAAGATTTTTATTCGGACGCCGACGCGCTGCGAAAACAATACACAATTGAAAAACACAAAGAAACTACATACAAATTAAACACGAAACTCTTAAGCGAAAAAAGCTCATATGAGCATAAAATACTACATTGTTTTCAATAAACCCTTTAAAAATGAAAGCCTCGGCTACCTTTAACCGAATTACTCATAACGGAGATGCCAAGTGATTTTAAACTTACACGCTCGAAAACAAAGTTTATTTTTATTTTGGAAGCCTTTTTTAATGTAACGAGGAGGCTCCAGGGACATGGCTTTGGCGTTTGATGTTAAAAATGTATTTGTTTATTGTATTTTGTTTAAAAACATCGTGTTGGGTAATGAATTTGGTAATTATTGGGTAAAGAGGTTAATAATAATAATAATATTCTACCACATTCACACAGCGCCATCTAGTCCTAAAGTAAGAAATTATATTTGCTTGTGTTATGGGTACTAAACAACTGATAAACTACTTAAATACTTTTCTTTTTTGTAAATACATACTTATTATAGATAAATTACACCCAGACACAGAACAAACCTTAATGCTCACCACAAAGATTTGTCCTGGGTGGGGATCGAACCCACTACTTCCGGCTTAGCAGTCAGGGTCACTAACCGCTAGACCAACAGGCCGCAGGCAGGTTGTAGAATAAGTTTGAATAGGAGATAATTATTTTTTTGTTATATATCAACCCGTCTGGCCAGCGTGGTCTAGCCGAATAGTAGGCTAAATTCCCTCCATATATCCTATATTCCTTGGAGGAGACCTGTGCCCAGCAGTGGAACGTTTAAGGGTTGAAATGATGATGATGAGGTTTTTTTTGTTTATTCATGGCATTCATAATGTTTGGCTTCGTATTAATTTATCAGCAGCCTATTAATGTCCCACTGCTGGGCTAAGCTCTCCTCTCCTCTATCTAAAGAGCTTGGGTTGTTTAGTACCCATAACACAAGCAAATATAATTGCTTACTTTGGGACTAGATGGCGCTGTGTGAATGTGATAGAATATTATTATTAATAAGTATTCAAAAATTATGGAGAGAGCCTGGAGATCCGTCATACAAGTCTTTGAACCTACTATAGACTCCAGCTCTCAAAAAGCATCAATTTTGTATACCATTGTAACCTTTTTGAGAGAAATAAATAAATTACTATTAATATTTAAAAAAAAAATTATACAAGCAGGTAGTTTTAGGCATTTCGAAAATGAAAATGCATTGTTTTAATTTTGTATTTTTTTTACCATTGACAATGTCCAGGTTAAAATGAAACTGGTGTCGAGTATTTAAAATAGCCCCTCAGTTATTCTCTTATTATACCCCGGGGAGGGATATATGACTCAAAATATTGGCAATAATATGTCCCTTGTCAATTTTGATAAGTGTTAAGTTAAAATATTAAGGTTTCATATTTTTATTCATGTATTTTTATTTAAGTCGCTCGCTGTGGCGAAATTTAGGTGTAGCCTATTTCCAGCCGAGGACGTCATTGAAGTGATATCATCATGATGAAGTTATAAAACAATCCAAGTTTAAAAAAAAACTTGTAAAAACAAACACTATCATTCCGTCAGCGAACAAAAAAAATTGCTTTTTCAGACTTTTATTGTTGAAATAAACCTTAAATCCTAACATTTTCTTTTGAGCGTAGATTAGCAAAGTTATAATACATGAACTTGACAACTAATCCTTGCGAAAGTCTCTCTGAGATTATTAAATATTAAAAAGTACATCCCAAACTTTAGTACATACCTACCTACGTTCACTATGAAGCCTTCAGGCTCCATTGCATACATTACTACGCAGGGGTGACTTGTCAATGTTGAGCTGTGCTGTGATGTGCTGTGATTTTTAGTCAATTCAGCCCTATTTTATAAATAACTAGTGACCCAAATATTGCTTTGTTATATATTTCTTAAAATTATAATTATTTTATAGCTATCAATCATCTAAATTGGTCGAGCCGTTTTATAGGAGTGCGATCACAAACGCCGTGACACGTGATTTTTATTTAAAAAATAAATAAAGACATAAATTAGCTCCTAATAAAATCTACCTAGATAAATAAATATAAAAAAATAGCTTAGCTCAGCACAGTACAACTCAATACAAAGTCACCGTCAGAGCTGCAAGACAAGCCAATTTTAAATCTCCTTCCATCAGAGATACATACAACCTTCTCCACCAAGTATTTTCATATAATTTTAACATATACATAATATATGCTACTAAGAGTTTCTGGATGTACTACCTTAACATACTCAGTGTAGCAGACAAATATTGTTTTATGACATTATGTAAAATGACTAGAGATTTTTTTATTAATTGATTGTGTTTTTCATTTCAGGTACATTTACTTTTGTACGATTAGGTAAGTAGTGTTTCAAAGTCACAATTTGTACAGCTATTAGATACTTATATGTTGATAATAATAAACGTTTGTTGGATTTACTAACTAATTATCTATGTATTTATATAAAAATATGTACATAAAATAAATTTTTATAATTTTAAATGAATTTAATTAAATATGGAAGATAAAGTCGGTTTTACTGCAACAATGTTAAAATATCATTGAATAAAATGAATATTGAATAAATGTTTTGGCTACAGGAATGCTTATATTTGTGTATCAATTAAAATTTTGATATTGTGCCAACTACTATTTTCGGTTCAGTTAACATTTTAAAATATAAATATTTTCTTTTTGGTTAAATATTAAATAGTATAATTTTTTTTTAATAATTTTAGAAACATTTTTAACAACATTTACTAATAAATAAGGAAGCATACTTTTTAATTACTGTTTTAAAGAATAGGTTGTAAATTTCCTACCAAACAATTAAAACATTCTTCTAAAGAAAATCGCTATTAATTTGGCCTACAAATCGCTTTTAAAAACGTCTTTCAAAGAAAATCGCTGTTAATTTGGCCTACAAATCGCTTTTAAAATCATCGTTCAAAGTCGCAATTTATTTGGCCCACAAATCGCTTTTAAAATCACCGTTATCCTAAACCTGGATTTATATAACATTTCTTTTTGTATTTGAAATAGCATGTATGTAATATCACTGTTATATATTTGCCTTTTACCATAAAGGTAATAAAAACAACGTTAGCAACAAGGAAAAACAAACCTTGATTATATTATTCTTCAGGTACAAAACACATAAATCAACAAATCCTTAAAGGAAATAAAAATATCAGTAAATTATACATCAAAAACATTCTACTAAAAATGTTAATTCGTTCTTAACTTTTACTCGTTGTAATTAGACATTATTATTTCAACCGGGAACCCACACCATCTTGAAATCCTCCCTTTTCTCATAAATATGCGAATAAAAACGAAACTTTCTCGTGATTTTTTTTCAACTTAATCCGAAGTCTGTAAAGTGACTAGGAGCTACGCTATCTTTAAAACGCAGAGGCGACTTGACTTCGAATATCAATAACTGATTATTTAAATTTATGAACGGATCAGAAATTATTTATTACTTCCTTTATGTAATAAATAATTTCTTTATGAATGAAGAACAATACGAAAATCTTTACTTCGAAGGCTCACGATAGAACTGAAATGAGGTCAACGGCTTAAAATGTTTAATCAAAAACATGACACGCCGCAAATGCAAGCTATTTTCAAAGGTGTTAATTTAAAATAATTATAATTATATATTGAAACTGAAACTTTGTATCAACTACCTTGGTAGCGCAGTGGACACAGTGGGTTCGACTGCCGACTGTCAGGCAAAAATTTTATTGGGTTTTTTAAAATTCTTTCAGCCCAGAGTTGCCAGGATGAAAGCAATAAGCTCACCCCTATGGACCAAACATAGCTGCTGAAATGTCAGTCAGTTACACTTCTGCCTACACCTTTGGGAAAAAAGGCGTGACGCTATGTATGTTTGTATGTAACAATAGATATGACTATTGACTAGACCAGCGTAGATTGTGTTTTTGTTTTGTAAGCTATTGATCATAACTATGTAATATGAGTATATACAAATAGAGATGTAAATATGTACAAAACGTTCATACAATTATTTTACATTTACATACGACATGGGAATTAACCACCAGTTGCGAGATAAACGACACATGAATTCTAGTATTTTCTTGGTTTGTCGGAAATTTTACAATCGCCTGCGACACAGACTCGTCAAAGTTTGCAAAATTTATGATGCCGTAAAACCGTATGACGAAACCCCTCCACAGTAAAATACAGACCTTTGACCATTAAATAATGTGTGCTAGATACATGTAAGGTTTTGTTTTAACTTAATTTATATGAGTATGAAGATTTTTTTCGTTAATTTTGTATGAAAATATGTAATTTAATAAAGGCTCTTTTTAGGGTTCAGTACCTACCTCAAATGGAAAAAAATTTACCCTTATTGGATCACTCTGTTGTCCGTCTGTGTGTCTATCTGTCTATCTGTATGTCCGTCTCTCAAGAACGTGTAGAGGTATCAAGCTGAAATTAATATCAAATACTTGGGCCTGCAATTCCTTGGCGCAAAAAAAATAGAGTTCTTTCTAAGTAAACGCAATGAAAAGATACAGCCGTTTATGCTCCATTTTTGTCGCATATCTTGGCGATCAAAAAAGTAAAGGAAAAATAGTGAAATCCGTACTCGAGTAGTTATATCACTGAATATTAGTACTCTATTGGAAGGGGTATAAAATGATAAGCCTAAAATTTTAAGTAAATGTGAGAGTTTATTCCGGACTGACGTTATATAAAGATGGTGTACCTACCTTACCTACCTACCTTTAATTTATATATCCAACTTTTTCCGTTACCTATAAATATCTTACATTTAAATATTAGACACAGTTACATTTAAATTTAGACTGGCTTGTTGGTCTAGTGGTTAGTGACCCTGACTGCTAAGCCGGAGGTCGTGGGTTCGATCCCCACCCAGGACAAATCTTTGTGTGATGAGCATAAAGGTTTGTTCTGTGTCTGGGTGTAATTTATCTATAATATGTATGTATTTACGAAAAAAAAAATGTATTTAAGTAGTATATCAGTTGTTTAGTACCCATAACACAAGCAAATATAATTGCTTACTTTGGGACTAGATGGCGCTGTGTGAATCTGGTAGAATATTATTATTATTATATTATATAAAAAAAATTGCATATCCATACCAAAGACATCTTCCGACTTCTTCGCTCATTTTTGCTTTGAAGAGCTTTTTATCTTGTGATGCATACTTAGTTGCTAGCCCAATGACGTCCACTGCTGAACATAGGCCGCACCTAATTTCCGCCACAGCGAGCGATTTAGTAGCTATAATCATAAAAATTCGTCTTACATAATGTAGATACGAACTCTGTATTTAGTAAAAGCCCTTAAAGGTAAACTTCCCTTTCTACGTGTAATTTCAAGAATCAGGTACGTAAATCCATCATATTAATGTGTAAGAAACTTTTAAACAAGTACCTCACACAGAACAAATTAATTTACACGGTGAGGGAAAATATTCTGAGGAAATCTGCGTTCTTGAAAGTTCTGCATAAGGTTTTGCTAGTATGTTAAGTCTTGGTAACAATTCTTTTCTCTTGTTACACCTCGTGATTTAGCGGAGCATTGTGGTACTGTTCGTTACGATCATCGAAGTTAAGCAACACTTGGCAAGGTCAGTCCATGATGGGTGACCGTTCCGAATTTTATTCTCGAGCGTCTCCGTGCTTCGGAAGACATGTAAAGCCGTTGGTCCCGGTTACCTTCTAATGTGGTAGTCGTTAAGTCAAGTTGGAAGCCTTCTGGGTGACTTGATATATGCCAACACCAGGGTCTGCCTCCAGCCCACACGATAAGATGCGGAGCATTTGAAAACAAAAACCTCTTTGTTTGTTCTGTGGCGGAAATTTTTCCAACTGCATTATATTTCGATAGCTTTTAAGTTTTTGGCCGTTTGGATTCGATTTTGAGAGTTCCACCTTCCTTCTTGAATAACATTAGATCTACCTCTTTCCAACTCGTATTTCATGCCAGCCCTCTATTATACGAGACCATACAGATATATAATATATAGTATATATAGTTATCTCGGGATCTGCTGAACCGATTTGAAAAAATATTTTAGGGTTGGATAGCCCATTTATAGAGGAAGGTTATAGGCTATATTATACACTACGGCCAATAGAAGCTGAGCAGTTGCCAAATAAAAACGACGGGAGCAAAGCCCCGTGCAACTTCTAGTGTTTAATATTAGTATCTGCTGTTTTTATTTTTAGGTATATTTCGGTAGGCAGCGGCTTGGTCGTGTCTTTTTCGCAACCAATACTAAAAAAACAGTCATATCAGTGGGTGGCAGAACAAAATGTGTGGTTGAAATCATTCGCCTCTTTGGCCTCATTATCAAATTAATGGCGTCCTGAACCAACAACATGATCTCGAGAGAGAGAGAGATATGCGAAGATGTGATGTTTATTATGAACCAATAGAATTGCTTCATTTAGCTGACGTCAAGTCTATAGTAGACGGGCCCGTTGGTCTAGTGACCCTGACTGCTAAGCCGGAAGTCGTGGGTTCGATCCTCACCCATGACAAATCTTTGTGTGATGAGCATGAAGGTTTGTTCTGTGTCTAGGTGTAATTTATCTATAATAAGTATGTATTTACAAAAAAAAATATTTAAGTAGTATATTCAGTTGTTTAGTGCCCATAACACTAGCAAATATAATTGCTTATTTTGGGACTAGATGGCGCTGTGTGAATGTGGTAAAATATTATTATTATTAGTTCATAATAAACGCAGCCTTAACGTCGACCCAACAGTTAACTGGCTTGTTTTATTTCACATTAATTTAGTTTCAAAAATAATAAATTACTCTGAAGTCTATTGAGAGTTGGCGCTTGAATCAACTGTTGTTAACTAGTTTTTCAACGTGTGTACTTTAATGGTTATACCTGTCGGATCCCCTGATGTGATCCCCTGCTGGTTATTACTATATTTTAAATAAATATGTATGTATTTATTACAAAACATCTGTTATATTATTATTATGTTTACGTATGGTAAGTATATAAGTTTAATACACTCCCCTCGTCCCGCTATCCCCGCGTAGCCATTGATATCTCAAATGTTTTACATTTCTGATTGCTATTTAGGAAATGTATAGATTTCCTAGGAATTGTATACAATGACGGATTACATACATTTCCGTTAACATATACATAAATATGTTACAGTCAAAACTCTTAATTATATCAAAGCTGAATATATCAATTACTTTTTACGATTAACAGCCTCGGTGGCGCAACGGGAGTGTATAGTTCTTGAGATCCTAGCGTTCAAACAAACAAACAGACTTTTTAGCTTTATAATATCAGTAAGAATAGATATATTTGACGCTATGTTGAAGACTTGGCATTTCAAACATTCATATACAAAAGATGACACGTAAGTATGTCTGAGTAATTCTTAGCGCTTGTAAGACCGATGTGTGTGCAAATACAGTGGTTTGTATTTTTGTGTCGCGGGCTCCGGGGAAATTCCAGACCTGATATAATACTGACAGTACTGGTGTAAGTGATAAGCGGGTAAGTGATAAGTGAATTAGAAAAGTCAATTACGTACGAAATGTTTTCTGATAGGCTTTAATTTGAAGGAATATAAACTCGTTTTTTTTTCTTTGTTTTTTTAGTGTTAGGTTGTAAATATTATTTATTTTTCTTTTTATATCGTTGTAATGAATGCTAATTGTAGAATGAAATAAATTAAGTATTATATAAAATAAATAAATAATAATTAATAAAGTTATGATAACCAAGTGCTCGTAACAGAAGTCAATTATCGAACTCTCACCAAAATGTAACTAATAAAATATATTTATACCAAAAGTAAAAGTACTTGTTTTCCCCGAAAGGGTAGGCAGTGGATATCACCAGCTGTGGTCCCATATAATATGATCCCATATAATTGCCTGGCCTGTTGGTCTAGTGGTTAGTGACCCTGACTGCTAAGCCGGAGGTCGTGGGTTCGATCCCCACCCAGGACAAATCTTTGTGTGATGAGCATAAAGGTTTGTTCTGTGTCTGGGTGTAATTTATCTATAATATGTATGTATTTACAAAAAAAAAATGTATTTAAGTAGTATATCAGTTGTTTAGTTCTCATAACACAAGCAAATATAATTGCTTACTTTGGGACTAGATGCCGCTGTGTGAATGTTGTACAAAAAAAAAAATAGGTTGCGAGTCACAAGGGAAAGTGCCCAGAAGGCTAGCAGCATTGCCATCCAGCGTGGCAATGTTGCTAGCCTTCTGGGTACTTTCCCTGGGATTCTCTGTGTTATTACTAATACAATAATAATAATATTCTACCACATTTACACAGCGATATCTAGTAACAAATTAAGCAATTATATTTGCTTGTGTTATGGGTACTAAACAACTGATATACTACTTAAATACATTTTTTTTATATGCAGACACCGCACACAGAGCGGTTACAATTTTATTTAATATTTAAAATATAACTATAGATTTTTCAACGCCACTTCCCGTCACTCGGCACCCTACAAAAACCTATTTGCTATAAACACATAATGAACCCAAAAATCTCGGACGGAATTTACACGATACTTTATTTACTCCAAAATTACATGACATCAAAGCTATGATTCTCAAGGTCAACGACCGCTGTGACCTTGCGTTTGACCTTTGCATTTGAATTTATATGCAAGTTTCGTGACTCAAAACTAAAATATCTATGCAATTGTAATTCTATAGATTTCGATAAGTACCCTATAAATAAGTTTGTATTTATTTCTTTTTGAAGTTCTATAAATAAGAAGCAAATAGGTGTACGTGGGGTACATAAGTCGTTGAATATAAAAGATTCGTAGCACGCGTAGCAGTTTTAGTTGACGATTGTGTAGTGCTACGAGAATCGCGTAGCATTACTACGTGCGTAGCTTGTATTTATGTATTTATAGTTCATTGACTTTTTTGAAGTTAAAAGAACCGGTTTATTGTACTTAGTAAATATTAAGCTGTGATATTAATCATCATCATCATTTCAACCCATAAACGTCCCACTGCTGGGCACGAGTCTCCTCCAGAGAATGTTTACCCTACTATACCACGCTGGTCAGACGGGTTGGTATAGGGTTTGTTTCGAAATTTCCTTTTTTCACAGCTCTCTTGTCTGTTTAAGCTTTAAACTTTAGGTTTCTCTCTTAGTCGCCTTTACGACACCCACGGGTTGAGATGGGGTAGTGACATTATGTTGTATACTTAATCTGTCACTACACGGAAATTTTAAAACAACTATATATTAAATACATTATGAACTCAACTCCATAAAATTGCATCGAAATAGGGACATTCTTAAATAGGTACCTTGCTCCAAGCAATCCTGCGTTTCTTGTAGTAAAAAATTCAAATAAACAAAAGAAAAACTGTATGAATACTAGTAGCGTTTGCTATCAGTACTCATACAAATATAACAAGCATATACCTGCGGGCTCGCACGATATATTTACAGAATATTTTTTACTCGACACATTGACAGTTCCCGATACGATCTTCAAAGGCTGTACTCCTAGTAACAGGTTGTCTGTTATTGTCAAACTCACATATCTATTTGCAGCCAGTGAACCAAAAAATTACGTAACGAAAAAATATCTCTTATATAGTATTATGTCTGTCGTTCTGTGTTAGATTTATATTAGTAAGTAATTTGTGAGCGAAGTTGTAATGAGTAGTAATCAGAAATCAAGTAATTTTATAATTTTTTATAATAATATTTTACCACATACACACAGCGCCATCTAGTCCCATATTAAGCAATTATATTTGCTTGTGATAATATGGGTACTAAACAACTAATATAAGTACTACTGAAAAATTTTTTTTTTGCAAATACAGTATTATATATAAATTACACCCAGACACAGAACAAACAATCATGCTCATAACACACAAAGATTTGTCCTGGGTGGGAAACGAACCCACGATCTCCGGCTTAGCAGTCAGGGTCACACTATGGTATACACTTAGAATTTAGAATTAGAATCTAGAATTTCTTCTGGGGTATGTGGGTTTCCTCACGATGTTTTCCTTCACCGTTCGCAGGGGGTAAGTCACATGACTAGTATATATAAATTCCACAAAGTGGAATCCACATTGTTACTGCTGGTCGGAATCGAACTCGGACCGCGTGTTTAGAACGTCGGTCTCTTATCTATTCAGCCACCATCGCTTTGAAGCAGACAAGTCATGTTATTATTAAAATATAAAACTAAGATTATAATGAAGTCTTAACAAAGCCTATTATCCGTTTAAGCTTGTAGAATGTTCTATTAATTAAAGAAAAAAGAGATTGTTATCGATAATGAATTAATAAGTAGAAAAAAGATCAGGTCTCAACTAATGATCTTTGAAATGTGACCGCCATTTTTCTTTTATCTTTATTTTTCTTTTTATCGAGAGCCGGCATTTTGATCTAAAGTTTTCTAAGTAAAGTGTACAGGAGGGTCCAATTAGTGGTTCTATTGAAACAATGTAGGGTCTATCGTTTATTAAATAAACGATACTGAGAAATAACTTAATGGTTGATAAAAAAATAAAAACTGGATAATTGCTTTTCCTTTGCAAGTACTTGAAAAATCCTATCTGATTTAGGTACTTATACCAGCTTCTTAATCTGTTTGTTTAGATTTTTATAATATATTATAATATTTCACCAAATTCAAACAGCGCCATCTAGTACCAAATTAAGCAATTATATATACTCGTGTTATGGGTACTAAACAACGGATATACTACTTAAATACATATTTTTTTTTGTAAATACATACATATTATAGATAAATTACACCCAGACACAGAACAAACAATTATGCTCATCACACAAAGATTTGTACTGTGTGGGGATCGAACCCACGACCTCCAGCTTAGCAGTCAGGGTCACTAACCACTAGGCCAACAGGCCAAACAATTAATGCCTAATCATATTTAACGGGCAAAATACGTTTGAGACAGTATTACACTTTTGTAGGCGCAAACAGGTTTTACCTTTAAAAACATTATTTTTATACTTTTGCAAAACAAATGGACTTACACATAAAAGATATGGACTTTAGGAATAAATGTGTTTAATAATAATCAAATTTGACACAAAAAACTTGGTATTTAAAAATATTTCTGGGTGGTTATCAAGGCACGCGACAGCGTGTCAGACAAGTTCAAGGAGACAGACGTAGTCGTGTGTAGTATCATAACTAACGGTAAGCATTTGGATCCTGGAGACTAAGCTTCAAGATATGTGTTAGAGGATATAATAATTGCAAGGCTTCACATGCTACATTTACGCTAGGAAACGTCCCTAAAAACACATCGTTTACGTAATTTAATTATTGAGATATTAGAATCAGATATATTATTTATAGGAATTTCCTGTGAAAAGCCTATCTGGTTTTTTTTTAATAGATTAGTTGTGTGTAATTTTTAAGATATGATGTAAATATGTCCGTGTAGTGACGGATCAAGAATACATAATGGCACTACCCCATCTCAACCCGTGAGTGTCGTAAAAGGCGACTAAGTGCATGCAGGCACTGCGAGAAAAGGAAAATTTGAAACAAAGCCCTTTACCAACCTGTCTAGCCAGGGTGGTATAGTAGGGTTAACTCCCTCCACAATTGACTAGCCTGTTGGTCTAGTGGTTAGTGACCCTGACTGCTAAGCCGGAGATCGTGTGTTCGATCCCCACCCGGGACAAATCTTTGTGTGATGAGCATAAAGGTTTGTTCTGTGTCTGGGTGTAATTTATCTATAATATGTATATATTTACAAAAAAAAATGTATTTAAGTAGCATATCAGTTGTTTAGTACCCATAACACAAGCAAATATTATAATTGCTTACTTTTGGACTAGATGGCGCTGTGTGAATGTGGTAGAATATTATTATTTTATTTTACAATATGGGTTGTAATGATGTAAATACTTTTATTGAATAAATAAAATTATCAGAATTATTAAGAAGAAAAATAAAAATGAAATAATGATTTACTCCCTTTATGTCGAGTCCCGTTATGTCGAGTCTGGGAGTCTATTGTTCTCCAAAGTATTGATATTTTACGCTTTCTATTACCGTTAAGTCGAGTTTGGTGAACAGGTACAGTCAGGATATAAATTAAATCCAGTTTCATTAAAACACGCTTTATTATTTGTTCTATTACTTTACCTATCTAGCTGTCGTATGAAACAGTCAAACCGCTGACTTTCCAATGTACCACTCCGTAAACATATAAATAGCCAAATATATTGCAAATGTTCTTCGTGCGAAGTGAGCTGAAGTGAAACCAAAATTGGTTTTATCGATACAAATAAAAAGGCTGTATAACACGTACAGTTTATAGATCGCAAAAGTGCATAAGTAATGCTGCCAAGCGAACAGTTACGACCATCAGTTTAACCTTATTTGATTGTATCGTCGTTTTTGGATAGTTTCACTGTTACCGAATTGTATTGGTGACAATTTAAACGTTTATTCTTCTTGTATAGAATGCAATATAATTTTGTCTTTTGAAATACATTTTAAAGTTTAGTGTAAAGTTGTGTGTGATTTTTCTGGCCTGTTGGTCTAGTGGTTAATGACCCTGACAGTTAAGCCGGTGGTCTTGGGTTCGATTCCCGTCCAGGACAAATCGTTGTGTGATGAGCATGATTTTTTGTTCTGTGTCTGGGTGTAATTTATCTATAAAACTTAATGTTTTTACAAAAAAAAGTATTTAAGTATATATTTAACTGTTGTTTAGTACTAAGAGTACATGGTGCTGTGTGAATGTGGTAAAATATTATTATTATTATTTACACATTTTTCTTATCACAAATTTCAGAGATAAGGAGGTTAAGGTATTTTTTTGATGTTTTTAATCCTAACTTAATAACTATGGAGTGTAAAAATAAATGAAAATAGATTGTATAATGTAGAAACAAAGTTCTTTTATTGGATACCCCACTTGATATAATAGTCTCAATTTAAAATTTCAACCCCCATTTCGGCTGCTTTTGCAGAAAAAATAAAAACCATGTTCTCAATTTTCTAAATTTTATTGCGGTGGATCAGCAGTGTCTAAAACTATTCCAAATTTCATGTCGATAGCATAAGTAGATTCTGAAAAATTATAACACTGTGAGACAAAAAGGCGGTTCCTTTGGTACCTCTTTGTTAAAGAACTCTAAAAAGAAAAGCTTACAATTTCTACTAACCCTTTTAAAACTTAACCATAATACGACAGTAAAAGTTCTATAAAAACCTCATTTAATATAAAATCCATTAGTAAAAGACACACTACATTTGATGATGAGTATAAACGTCAAGCATGATTGATGCGATTATATGCGGCAGTGTGTATATTGACCCTAATATTATATCGTTACTTTATTAATGTGCGGTGTTTTAGCAATGAGGTGGTAATACAGCTTGTTTGAAGGTAAGTGGTTTTAATAGAGGGTTTTTTAGTGCGAGCTAGCAAAGATGCGTTTTTTGGAATACAATATTTATTTAACTTATTATTTTATTTAAAACCAAGATACATAAAACAATAAAGAAAAAAAAAACATCAACTAAAAAATAAAATATCTTGCAAATATAGCGGTTATTTTTCCATTTTCCTCTCATGTTTGGTATGAAGCCGAATATTGTGCAAAAATTTGTTACAGTCTGACACTAATTCTTGCTAAAAGAAACAGTGTGAAGACGGACTGAATAAATAATGTACGGTTTATGAAATATTAGATTTTGTGAGAGTATATCATCATATATGTTATCTGAAACAAGGACCTAATTCTTTATTTACATACAGTAATTCTTAAAAATAAATAAAGCTGAAGACATAGCGATTATAAAACAATGAAACTTTATAACGTTGATGTGGAGAATCTCGACAAATTTGCTGTTCAAACATGTGTTAGTTAATCAGAAAATAATAACCTAATTTTTTAACCTTAATTATCTCATCTTAAATATTACATTTATGCCCAAAAATGCCTATCATCTTTATGTTAACATTATGAAGCGATGGTGGCCGAATGGTTATGTGACCGGCATGCAAATCCTGCGGTCCGAGTTCGATTCCGACCAGCAGTACCAATGTGGATTAGTGACTTACCATCAATGCAAGTGACTTACTAATAGAGAAGGAAAACATCTTGAGGAAATCCACGTATACTAGAAAAATTTCTAAGTGTATGTCTGATCCACCAACCCGCATTAGCGTAGCGTGGGTGGATTCTGGCCTAAACACTCTCTAGATAGAGGAGAGGAGACTCGAGCCCAGCAGTGGGACATTAATAGATTGCTGGTGATGAATAGCCATCCTCAAAGAAACTCAAAAAAGCCCAAATGGTTTTTCATACGGTTCTCACCAATGATCAACGTGATTAATTGAAAATTTATATGAATTATCTTCGTCATATCGTCGTAAGAAGTCCATTTTCTATATTATGTTTATAAATGTTTTATCTAGTTAAAAACTCTCGTCCCATCTCTAGAGTTTATTTGATAAAATATAATATCAAAATTCGATAGTGTGTTTTGACCTTAACAGTATACCGTTTGTTTATTACCGTGCGGTATTTTGTTTATGGCCACAGTTCGTTTTGTGGTTAGGTACCGGGTTCGATGTCTGGTTGTTGCTGATTTATTGTATAAATAGTACTTACAGGTTATGTTAGTGGTTTTGTCTGTAGGGATTATAGCTTCATGTTATAAAATTTTGTGCGATTTTGCCTACGTGACTTATGAGAATTTATTATCGCGAGAAATTTGTCTTTATCCCTTCTCAACGCGCTACTACTAGGTACTCTCAGACTACAGCGATCTCCTTAAACGAGTGAAATTTGCATTAGCCGGTCGAAAAACAACTAAAATCGGTCAACCCTTACATTAAAATCATCGATGATGCCTATGCCCAGTAGTGGACGTCGTTGGGCTAATATGATGATGATGATGATAATCATCGAGGTAAAGTTAGATGGGTGACCATTGTCCCAACTACACGGGGTCCTAACAGAATACCAGCGCTACCTTGATATTATTATATTTCAAGGTAGTTATTGCTGAGTAAGTAAGTAAGTAAGCATTTATTTGTTTAAACATAGTGTACAAAAAAATATAAGATGGTAAAAGTATGTAGTTTCATATGTTCAGCCCGTGTTGGGCGTACAAATTAGGTTTACATTATTAATTTAAATACTTAAAATTTAATTTTTAAAATAACATTTTCATTTTCTACAATCACTAAATAATTATAATTAAATGCGTACAGCAAGTAAATTGTTAAATTATAATTCAAATGTCAAATAATATAAGCAAACTAAATACAATTCAAATGTCAAATAATATAAGCAAACTAAATACAATTCAAATGTCAGTGTGTTAGGACCATTTTTG
Source organism: Laspeyria flexula (assembly GCA_905147015.1). Classification (NCBI taxonomy): domain Eukaryota; kingdom Metazoa; phylum Arthropoda; class Insecta; order Lepidoptera; family Erebidae; genus Laspeyria; species Laspeyria flexula. The sequence continues at coordinate 4,700,327 of LR989974.1, forward strand.
TTTCTCACAAATAGTAATAAGTAATTTCGTCTTTATCATAATTATGTTTAAGTGAGATCAAAATAAATTATTTTTGTTTCTTTATTTCTTTCACTGTGGCATTTTCGAATTTGAGACTTTCCGCGTTTCGGTATATTTAATGTACCGTTGGTCCCAGTTATCACTTAATGTAGTCATTAATTGAAATTGACTGGCCTGTTGGTCTGGTGGTTAGTGACCCTGACTGCTAAGCTGGAGGTCGTGGGTTCGATCCCCACCCAGGACAAATCCTTGTGTGATGAGCATAAAGGTTTGTTCTGTGTCTGGGTGTAATTTATCTATAATATGTATGTATTTACAAAAAAAAAATGTATTTAAGTAGTTTATCAGTTGTTTAGTACCCATAACACAAGCAAATATAATTGCTTACTTTGGGACTAGATGGCACTGTGTGAATGTGGTAGAATATTATTATTATATTATTATTATTATAATTTAAGTTGGACGCCTTCAAAACCTGGTGTAAACCAGAATTAAGTAAATTAAAAATTCTCGATTCAAACTACTGAACTATGCAGTTAAAGTTAATCACCTGAATGATCCCACCGGGCAAATTGTGGCCTTTATATATGATGATAGTTTGCGGACTATATCCAATACAACCTTGGAGTAAAGGTCACTGCAACATGCTGCAATATGACCTTTCACACGAGGTCACCGCTATACTATCGTATAATTAAAACGAGTTGCAATTTCAGTGAAATTGCTAAATTCCTTATGCAACATGTCGATAGCACAGAAGAAAATAGTTTTATGAGAAAAGCTTTCGTAATTTTGAACTTTAGTATTAGAAGCAGAAAGTTGATATTGCATACAGGCAAATCTTATCTTTTAAATACTCTACATAAACAGTATCATAATATATAAAATGGACTTCTTACGACGATATGACGAAGATAATTCATATAAATTTTCAATTAATCACGTTGATCATTGGTGAGAACTGTATGAAAATCCATTTGGGCTTTTTTGAGTTTCTTTGAGGATGGCTATTCATCACCAGCAATCCATTAATGTCCCACTGCTGGGCTCGGGTCTCCTCTCCTCTATCTAGAGAGTGTTTAGGCCAGAATCCACACACGCTACCCTAATGCGGGTTGGTGGATCAGACATACACTTAGAAATTTTTCTAATATACGTGGATTTCCTCAAGATGTTTTCCTTCACTATTAGTAAGTCACTTGCATTGATGGTAAGTCACTAATCCACATTGGTACTGCTGGTCGGAATCGAACTCGGACCGCAGGATTTGCATACCGGTCACATTACCATTAGGCCACCATCGCTTCATAATGTCAACATAAAGAAGATAGGCATTTTTGGGCATAAATGTAGTATTTAAGATGATAATTATGGTTAAAAAATTAGGTTATTATTTTCTGATGAAATTTGTCGAAATTCTCCACATCAACGTTATAAAGTTTCATTGTTTTATAATCGCTATGTCTTCAGCTTTATTTATATTTAAGAATTACTATATGTAAATAAAGAATTAGGTCCTTGTTTCAGATAACAAATATGATGATATACTCTCACAAAATCTAATATTTCATAAACCGTACATTATTTATTCAGTCCGTCTTCACACTGTTTCTTTTAGCAAGAATTAGTGTCAGACTGTAACAATATTTTGCACAATATTCGGCTTCATACCAAACATGAGAGGAAAATGGAAAAATAACCGCTATATTTGCAAGATATTTTATTTTTTAGTTGATGTTTTTTTTCTTTATTGTTCTATGTATCTTGGTTTTAAATAAAATAATAAGTTAAAGTCTTGGCAACTGAATTTGACCCCTTGGTTTCCGATTGACCTCTAATTTTGGATGCGCAGGTATGTAAATTGGATAACAATTCAATCATCATCATTAGCAACCCATTAAGTCCCACTCCAGGACTCGGGTCTCCTCTCCTTTATCTAAAAAGCTAATTCAATATTATTATGAAATTGAGCTGATGTGATGATGGTGTTGGAAGGTGAGCTGGATACTCTGTCACTTAAATTGACGTAGATTGTAACTTCATTCAGTTGTAGCTACAATCTACATCTAATTAATGAGTGTCAAAAATTGTAGCTCTTATGGACTTGAGAAGCGAGTCAATTATGCATGGTGATAATTTTTCCAATGGATTTGCAATAGGAAATATAAAAAATATTGGAGATTTTTGCTATGTTTTTTTAATTATAATAATAATTAATATATAACGTTAAGATACCCTTCAATGATATATCGATAAAAGAACGCAAATATCACTTTTCTAAAATAAAATACAAATAAAATCTTTATCTATTCAAATAAGGAACGTAATAAAAGTGTAAAAATTACAAAAGGTAGAAGGAATCGCGAGCTGGCTCGCGCAAGTACAAGTGTGTGCAGAAACTAGATTAGGGAGCGGGTCGCGTTTGTTAGTGTGTGCATTGTGATGCGTTTGTGTTTGCTAGTCACGGGACTACTATCGATAAAAAAATACAAAATATTTTTCTATAATTTTACGACTTTTTCTGTCAGGATAAAAAGTATTTGAACTTATTCTATGTGGTTGTTGGACCTCAGCTTTCAAACAAAATATTGTATGAAGAACTGAATAAAAATCGGCTCATTCGTTTAAGAACTATGATACCACAGACACCCCTATTTTTGTGTCATGGGTTAAAAAATGACATTTTTTGTCACGGAAATTGAATTCTAAGCGGGCGGGGTTTCATGTTATTGAGATGAGATGTACTGTGTTTGGTCCTATATTTGCCTCCTACTTAATAACTGAGAACTGAACTATAATAATATATATATAGACTCTGTACTTCAGTGAGTCACAAGGACAAATCTGCGATAGAAAGTTGAAATGAAATCATCATCATCATCATCATCATCATATCAGCCGCAGGAAGTCCACTGCTGAACATAGGCCTTCTCAAGAGATTTCCAATAGGGCCGGTTGTTTGCGGCCTGCATCCAGCGCGATCCTGCTATTCGGATCAGATCGTCTGTCCACCTTGTGGGTGGCCGCGCTTGCCGATGCGTGGTCTCCATTCAAGAACTTTTCGGCCCCATCGGCCATCAGTTCTACGTGATATGTGCCCTGCCCACTGCCACTTCAGCTTGCTCCGGATGGGCAATGTCGGTAACTTTGGTTCTTCTGCGGATTTCCTCATTCATGATTCGATCACGCAGAGAGACACCGAGCATTGCCCTCTCCATAGCTCGCTTCATTCATCTGTGAAATGAAAATGATAAAGTTATTAAGGTTTTAGCTTTAATACACTTGTCTTTCTCAATAACCTTTACTTTGCTAAACGATAGATTAGCTATGAAAAATAAATAACCGTCCGGTTTGATTACGGTTATCGACTCTTATCGTTTCATTAAACAGAACGGATTTTCCAAAGAACCCTGACGCTGTGAATAAATAATGGAGTCTGAGTTTTTATACACTTTATTCTGAGGTTTATCTTTAATAAAATATTGCAAACAACTTGCCTTGATAAATTAGATGTTCAATAAATTATGGTGTACTTAGTCGATTTGTTTATTCTATAGTAAATCGTTAAAGTGAGTCATATCAACCATGTTTCTTCAACTAAGTAGTCAGTTAGTTCTATGAGCTTAATAATAACTTTATAATGCTCTGCATCTTTCTAAATAATTATTTTGCTAGAATTATATCCGCACATAAGTTTTTACACAAATTTTACGTTTACGTCTTTGCTTTAAATCATCATTATCATCATATCAGCCCAATGACGTCCACTGCTGGATATATGCTTCTCCTAATTTCCAACACAGCGAGCGACTTTGTGCCGTCTGCATCCAACGACTACAATATATCATTAATTAGAATACTAAATTATACTATTAAAGTTAACGTGAGATGTTATGTAACGAGATACATATTTTTTATATTAAATTACGGGTCATTCACATAAGGAAGTCGGGAATGTTAACCAAAATAAAATACTAAGTAATATTTTTTACTTTAAATAGAAATATTATTATATTTCTATTTATTTTATATATACAGGGTGTATACGACGATACGACATTAAATGAAACCACGTGTAGCATGTGATGTTAGAAGGCTATACCAAAAAAATTAAACAGAAATTTGCAATAGTTTAGACGCAAATGTACTTTCTTTATGTCACAGTTGTTCACAGTTTTAAACAACCTGTAGGTATTTACGTTGATCGTATGTTGTCATTATGTCATTCAATTCATTTAACTATCTCTGACTCTTTCATATTATCTTATCTCTTACTCTGTTCCGCACTTTTGTCGTCGTCATGTCGAAAACGTCATGATAGAAAAATAATGTGTAGTTTTATATTCTTAAATTTTTCGACTTTAAATAATGTGTAGTTTTTTTTTTTTTTTTTTTTTTTTAATTTTTTTCTTTTTTTTTAATTTTTTTTTTTACAATATTTTTTTAATGGTTAACACTGGCTGCCTTTTCATTTAATGTCGTATCGTCGTATACACCCTGTATATATATCTTATATTTAAAACCTCTATAAGTAAAATGTATTATTATTCTGTCAAAAAAATTGCAACAAATATATATCGATAAAAAAATTTATCGACAATTAATCACATCACTAGAGACACTTGGAGAGCGCTCAAGCTTAGGCCGTGGTCGGTACGTTTCATTTGTCTCGCCGTCTGCAGAATTGTCTCGAGCTAGCCTAGCCTAGGTAAAACTACCTACACTTATCTAGCTTTAGATTTTGTTGAATGCGCCTACGTGAGCTAGATAGTGGGCTAAGGACTGTGTGCTGAGCAATGTTTGAATTATATGGATTTGTATGTCTTGGCGTGTAACTCATGTATGTAAAAAGTTTTACGTTTGAGAAGTGAACTATCATCTGTGGAATGAACGAGTTTTTCATAGTTTTCGTCATACTTTGATTTTATTATTATTTGTGTATAAAGGGATGGTGGCTGAATGGATAAGGAACTGGCGTGCAAATCACGCGGTCCGAGTTCGATCCCAACCGGCAATACCAATGTGGATTTCAATTTGTGGAATTTATATGTACTAGTCAAGTAACTTACCATCTGCTAACGGTGAAGGAAAACATCGTGAGGAAACCCACATACCCTAGAAGAAATTCTATGAGTATGTCTGATCCACCAATCTGCACTAGGCCAGCGTGAGTGGATTATGGCCTAAACCCTCTCAGCTCTTTAGTTAGAGGAGAGGAGACCCGAGCCCAGCCGTGGGACTTAATGGGTTGCTGATGATGATGATTGTATTTTATTTTGTTCAATTTCATTTCATTGTATTGTATTTTGTGACAATGTATGGATTCATTTCGAAATAAATGTACCTATTGATTGATTCATTGATTTCCCAAGGGACTACAGTATGAGGTTCTTCATAAAAGGAGTGAATAGGTTTTTTAAGGGTCAGTAACGTGCTCGTGATGCCGCTGGCTTCCATAGGCTACGGTAAGCATTTACCATCAGGCGGGCCGGACGCCAATTTTACCACCGTCTTGGTACACAAAAGTTGTCTTAATATTTATTTATTTATTTTTCGGCTTTATTACTACAGTGTCGTATCGTGTGTCTAGATGAGAGAAAAGGGTGTTTTGAGCAAAACTGACAAAAAACTCAGGCTTTTTTTCCTTTCCCTTCCTTTTCCTCTCTATTGCCCTTTTTCTATTCAGTGGGGAGTGGTGTTAGTTGGTAAATGTATCTTCACAACCATTGCTAAAAGATCATAGCTGTGTCCATGGTCCAAGTGTCGAGTCGGACAATAAAAGAAAATATATAATCAACTAGAAATCGCGCAGGGCTTCGTTCTTTATTTGGCCACTGCTCAGCCGTAGCGTGGTTTTATATAGCCTACGTTACTCAGTGATAACGTAGCTTTCTAACGGCAAAAGTATTTAAAATCGGTCCAGCAGTTTTTAAGTTTATTCGTTGCATACAAAAATACAAATCTTTCCTCTAAATAAAATTACATACATACATATAGATCACGCCTCTTTCCCAACAGAGGGGTAGGCAGAGACCATTTTCTTCCACTTGATACGATTCTAACATACATCTTTGGCTTCTTCAACATTCATCAGTCTTTTCATGCATTCTCGCCGGTTGAGGGTACTCCTGATCTGTCCCTCCTTTAGAACGTCACCTATTTGATAATGGTACGTTCTTCTAGGTATAATATAATTATGTATAGATAAATTCATCATCATCATCATCATATCAGCCCAACGACGTCCACTGCTGAACATAGACCTCACCTAATTTACGTCACTGCGAACGGTCCTGTGCCGCCTGCAACCAACGGCCGCCCGCTACCCTGACCAGTAGCCCAATCACAAAATATATGCGTAATCGTAACGTAAACGTATCGAGGGCTCGATACGTTTACGTGAGTCGGCATCACGAACTCTTACTATCGACTATCGAGGGCTCGAAACATTTGTCGATACCATTACATTAGGAATTTAGGTAAACATGCCCAGTTGTCGGCGTTACAAGATTACAGCTGACTTATTTTATTTATATCTAAGCTTCCGAGTAAAAAAAAGTATAAATATAGTGTATTAAAACCGTAAATTTACATATAAAATAGTTATTAATTAATTTAGAATGCTTATTATACCATTTTTTAAATATTTTTGGTTAGGTTAAAGGCATTTGTTGCAGCCGGTACACTGGGCACACTACCCTACTCGATAGTAGTAATGTCATTGAATTAAATGTCAAAAAATTTAAAATGGCGCATTTTATATTTTTTTATCGGCGTATTATTTGCTTATTTTTTCTCTAAATATTATGCAAAAATTATAGGAAACTTATTTAATTACGTTAAGAATATTATATTGGAATAATTTATACCAAATTGATACAATAATTTAACAACCAAATGGAAGGACGCCACCTGGCGGTTCACAATGTGAAACTTGAGAAAATATTGTTATATGAATTTAGGCCATTTATTGCTCTAATAACTAATATAAAATATGTTAAATATTATTAATATTGATTATACATGCATTCTATATGTACATAAATGTTGAAAAATTAGTTTAAACCCGTTTCAAAACTTTACTCACTGAGAAATTTTAAGTGACGGAAGGTTTCGACGAATACGTTAGCCAGCTTTCGAATTTTACGTAGCGTATGTCAAAATTGAGTTCGTGATCGCAATTCAAATTAATTTGTATGGAAATACCAGACGAGCTCGATACGATTACCAGACGAAAGTAGTTGTCAAAAGTTCGTGCTACCAATTTTGGTGCATCTTACGTACGATAGAGGCGCTGTACAAATTGCCATACATTTTTGCTCGATGGCGATACGATTACGTTTACATTAGAAGTTCGTGATCGGGCCTCAGGTCGTCGGTCCATCTGGTAAGGCCGTTCCACGTTGCGCCTTCCAATACGTGGCCGCCACTCGAGAACCTTATACATATTAGATAAATTATCTTTAAGGTAAAGTTTATTAATAATAATATTTCACCAAATTCACACAGCGCCATCTAGTCCCAAATTAAGCAATTATATTTGCTAGTGTTATGGGTACTAAACAACTGATATACTACTTAAATACTTTATTTATTTGTAAATACATACATAATATATTGTAATTATAGATAAATTACACCCAGACACAGAACAAACAATCATGCTCATCACACAAAGATTTGTCCTGGGTGGGGATCGAACCCACGACCTCCGGCTTAGCAGTCAGCGTCACTAACCACTAGACCAATAGGCCAGTCACATACATATGTAGTTTAAAGTATAGTTGCCTAAATAATATTAGTAAAAGACAGTCTCACAAACAAACCAACAAATTATATTATTATTAGTAGACTGGCCTGTTGGTCTAGTGGTTAGTGACCCTGACTGCTAAGCTGGAGGTCGTGGATTCGATCCCCACCCAGGATAAATCGTTGTGTGATGGGCATAAAGGTTTGTTCTGTGTCTGGGTGTAATTTATCTATAATATGTATTTACAAAAAAAAATGTATTTAAGTAGTATATCAGTTGTTTAGTACCCATAACACAAGCAAAATATTTTTTTTTTTTTTTGACAACGCCCGCACTAGGGAACAAGCCCTGTGTTGCGGAGAGCTTTACAAACACGAAACTAACGGACACAAAGTACACCCAGACTAGAAACAAATATCTATGAATCACACAAATATTTGTCTCGTGTGGGAATCGAACCCACGTCACCCAGCACGGCGATGTAGTGGGGAGGCGACCACCTTAACCACTGCGCCACGGTGACAGTCAAAATTGCTTACTTTGGGACTAGATATTATTGTTATATTATTATTTTGAAGACATTATTATGTACTTACAAAGATATATGCCAAGCCTATATTTGCTGACTACTTAGCGTCGATCTAAACGCTTAGGTCTGTGTATTTGTGTACTTTATCCATGCTTGTGTACTGTGTACACAATGTTAAGTAATTGTGTTTAATTTACGGTGACATGTTGCTATGGTGATTGAATTGTAATAATATTCTACCATAATATTCTACCACATTTACACAGCGCCATCTAGTCCCAAATTAAGCAATTATATTTGCTTGTGTTATGGGTACTAAACAACTGATATACTACATATATACATTTTTTTTGTAATTACTTACATATTATAGATAAATTACACCCAGATACAGAACAAACCTTTATGCTCATCACACCCGGTTTAGCAGTCAGGGTTACTAACCACTAGACCAACAGGCCAGTCAGTGTAAAAAATATGTTGACCTATTTTATTTAAATCGTTGCTACAATATGTCGGGTTATAACCACGATGACTGCCTCAGTGACGCAGTGAGTTTACGAATGCACAAGGTTCCGGGTTAAATTCTCGGGTTAGATAAAAATGTTTTGAAGTTTTTCTGTAATATAAATTCTAAGTATAAGTTCGACGTTTCAAAATGTGCTCTGACACAAAAATCATAGCATTACGCCTTTTTCCCCGAAGAGGTAGGCCAAAGTATCTCATACTCACATTTACAAGCCTATTGTCATCAACCAGAAATATTTATCAGTATGGGAATACGGAAGAAAATTGAAGTCAAGTATCCTAACTTACACATTTATTTCTACCTACCCTTAGAAGAAAAAGGCGTGACGCTATATATGCAGGGTAAATAGGTGTAGTACTACGATGTCTTCTTATCCTGTCAGCTCACAGAGGTCGTATTAAGGTTGTATTAAGGCTGTATTACGGTTGTATTACTTACCATACTTTACAACTAACCCCTCTAGGGACTAATCATGCCGCTTAAATGTAAAAGTTAACTCAGACTTTTCGAGTCCATATTTTCATTAAGCGAAACACCCATTTTGTCCAGTTTCTCTCTGCCAATTTCTGCCATAGTTTTGTTCAAAGTGAAGTCGTATTTTGACTAAAATTGTGACGGTAATTGCCGAAGGTCCAATATGTATGCATTATCTAATAGATATTGTAATTGAAGGTGTAATAGTTTAAATTGAACCTTAGGCGTATAGATTTAGAGTAGGATTAGTTTTGTAATACGTATTTGTAATGTTAAGATCCGCAGTTCGAAGTTAGAATATTCTAGTAAATACTGAAATTCGATTAGAGCTTTGGGCCGTTCAAAAATATCGCGATTGTCCATTAATATTTTATAATTTGTTTGTTTCAGGTATAACTATACCTGAAACAAACAAATATATATTTAGACTTATTGACAACAAAAGATAAGCAGATGTATCATCATTTCCACCCATAAACGTCCCACTGCTGGGCACGTGTCTCCTCTAAAGGATGTGGTGGGAATTTAGCCACGCTGGGCAGACGGGTTGGTATAGGGTTTGTTTCGAATTTTCCTTTTCTTGCAGTGCTCTTGTCTGCAGGTTACTCCCTTAGTCGCCTTTTACGACACCCACGGGTTGAGATTGGGTTGATATTATTTATTCTTAATCCATCACTACACGGAACAATTTGCTAGACATAAATTAATATGGAAATTGGTACCCAAAAATTATGTTGAAAGCCATTCTCTTCAATGTTAGACTCGCACTGAAAATTTAATTCGTTCAATATGAGCTTCGAAGTACTGAACGAACGAAAACAGAAATACTGGTTTTATTACAAACTTGAGTTCGGTCTTAATAGGTTTAAGTAACCTGAATGTAGGGTTACCATGAAAAACAACGCATCATCACATAAAGTTCACAGAAAAATGGATCTAAAGTTAAACGGAACACATTCGCTTTTTCAATGGCTTGTGTAATGGTTTGGTCTTTTTTGGGAAAGCAGCAAAGCGTAGGTTAAAAGTATATTTGTAATTCCGCCGGGAGAAAAAAAATAGCGTCTTTTATCTCCAAAGAGATCAGAGCCATCTTAAGGTTTCTTAGCAAGTTTTTGATTAGATGAATATTTTCGGATTTAATCATTCTAAAACCGTTAAATCTAAAAGAATTAAAAAAAAATACAGCCACACAAGACCACGTGAGCAATCCTATTGTTATTTATCAAGCATAAGACGAATTTCTTGCAGCAACAGTGTACACTCTCCCACCCTGAGATAGTTCAGTTGCTCTCGTAAATATAATCATCATCATCATCAGCTAGATATAGGCCTCTTCTCCAAGCGCCACTTCTCACGGTCCTGGTCTAGCCGCGTACCACAATGGTGGTAAACAGATGTACTTTATAGTCTATGGGCGCCTGCAATACCAGGAGCATTACAGGCGCGTTGCCAACCCATAAGAAACCTTAATCGTCTGCCCATCCAGCTGGTGGTCTCCCCACTGGTCTTTTAGTGTCTCTATGCCATTACTCTGAGGCTGCTTTGGGTGCCACACGGTTGTAAACTTGCGTTCCAACAGAGTGACCTTGGTGGGAGCTTGATCGCCATCCGCGTGGTTTGTATGAAATTTGGTTTACTTACAGCAGCCGGCTAGGCGGTTGGAAACCACCAAGGTCACCTCTGTGGAAGGCAAGTTTACAACCGTGTGGCACGGCTTTAAATCAAAAAATTACTAAATTGTGACAAACGCTTGGTCACTCTAATAAAACAGATTGCTACTAGAAGCAATACTCATTAAAATTCATGATAATAAGGCACTGATTTAAGCCAAATATTATAATTATTAAACAATAGAAGCTGAAGGCTTTGCTTCGTGGTTCAAAGGATATCTTCACAAAACATCGGAGACGGTAGGTAAGAAAGGTTCTGCTTATAAACGGGGGATTTTTATTCGATTGCTTACTCGAATTTATGTCTTTGTAGGTTCTTTATCGGATAATTTAAACGTTTTCATTGTACACATTTACACGATATCATGGCTTATTTTAAAGAGGTGGGTATATTTTTATTTTTTTTAAACTATATTATATTTTTGTAAGTTTATTCTGTGTACTTATTTGTCTCTACCTGTAGGTATTGAAATTATAGACGGCTAGATGTCACATGGGCTTCGCTCCAGTCATTCTTTATTTGGCTACTGCTCAGCTCCTATTGGCAGTAGCGTAATGTTATATAGTCTATATTCTTCTTCGATAAATGGGCTATCCAACACTAAAAGAATTTTTCAAATCGGACCAGTAGTTCCTGAGATCCTAGCGTTCAACCAAACCTACAAACTCTACAGCTTTACAATATAGTATAGAAAGATAAATTAATCAAAACATTATAGCAAAACATTAAAAAATATAAAATCAAACGAACCCTGGATATCTCCTCTGTACTACCGAGGTAGCTTAGTATTTAGGAGAGTTTATATAAATAGTTTTTTAAACTAACCTAACCTTTTATATAAATGCTTAATATTTAATGGAACTTAACATTTTAAACGACAAGCCATAATGGTATCTCCGAGGCCTTTACGCTGAGCCAGAAAATTCAGTTTTTAAAATGTAGCAATACAACACGTCTGGGTAGTGACGGATTAAGAATACATAATATCACTACCCCATTTCAACCCGTGGGTGTTGTACAAGGCGACTAAGGGACTAACATGAGCAACCAGAGAATTTAAGAGAGAAATTATACCAACCCGTTTGGCCAGCGTGGTATAGTAGGCTAAATTCCCTCCAAAATCTTTGGAGGAAACCCGTGCCCAGCAGTGGGACATTTGAATGATGAATACAACACACCAAAGTGATGAATGAATATCTTTGTCTTGTATTTTCATACACCGGTACTTAGTCGGCTATAGCCGTCGCGTCGTGACACGCTTGAGATTTTTTTTTTTTTTTTAAACCCGACGGTGGCAAACAGACGTACGGTCCTCCTGATGGTAAGCGGTTACCGTAGCCTATGGGCACCTGCTACACCAGGGGCATCACGAGCGCGTTGCCGACCCTTAAGAAACCTATTCACTCCTTTTTTAAAGAACCCCATACTGTAGTCCCTTGGGAAAACCTGTCGAGTATAGCCGACGGTGGCGTTTAAATGGTAAAAAACACACTCAGTTTTGGTGAATGCAAAACTCGAGCTCACCTTGTTAATAAGACAAATTTAACCCACGCATGCGATAATAGCATACCAGATAACCGTAAGAAGGGTTATCTGTCGCACAATGCAAATAACACAGTCATTTCTGTTCCGTGTCTTAATTAAGAAAGCCTTCGGATCTCGTCCGTGGGTAGGGCCCCGGAAACAGCGAGCAACGGACAGGTAACTGTTGATTGATGAGCCTTTTGTGTATAGGAGTATGTTAGTTACAAATTAGACGTCATTATAATTGTTATTTTTTTGAGGCTCTCGTAGTATTGTGGTATTGAGATGTAGGTACGTTACGATCATCGAGGTTAAGCAAGTTAGGCAAGGTCAGTCCATGATGGGTGACCGTTTGTAGCAATTTCATTCTCGAGCGTGAAGGCACGTAAAGCCGTTGGTCCCAGTTATCACTTAATGTGGTAGTCGTTAAGTCAAGTTGGAAGCCTTCTAGGCGACTTGATAAATTCCAACACAAGGGGCTGCCTCACGTCATACGACAAGAAGAAGAAGTATTATTATTATTTATAGGTACTTCTATACTAATATTATAAAGAGAAATATTGTATTTTTGTATGTAACGAATAAACTCAAAAACTACTGGACCGATTTCAAAAATTCTTTCACCGTTTGAAAGTTACATTATCACTGACATAGGCTATATAACATCACGCTGAGGCCAATAGGAGCTGAGCTAGAATAAGTTGCAGGTTGTTCTTTGCGTGTTTATGTCACATAGGTATATTTTTTATTTATATATTATATTTGACAATGTTATCTATCAAGTCGACCAACCGAACGTCGAAATTACAGTAGCTTCCCTTATCATAAAACCAAATCGATACCAATAATACATATATTTGGATGGCTACATTCAATACATACCAAGTAAAAAATAGCTCCACACTTCTCTATGTTGATAGTGACCCACAATACCAAAGGGAACAATTCACATTAAAATTTATCACACGCAGTCTGTCCACATGGAAGATTAAACGGAAAAAAAAGAATATAACTTTTGTTAGTCCGTTTAAAATTATATCGATGTTAAGAAAAAAATATCCGCTGTTATATGAGATTTATATCATCATCATTTCAACCCATAAACGTCCCACTGCTGGGCACGGGTCTCCTCCAAAGAATGTGGAGGAAATTTAGCCTACTATACCACGCTCTGGCCAGACGGGTTGATATAGGGTTTGTTTCTAATTTTACTTCTCTCGTAGTGCTCTTGTCTGAATAAGATTACTCTCTTAGTCGCCTTTTACAAACCCACGGGTTGAGATGGGGTAGTGACAATATGTATTCCTAATCCGTCACTACACGGAAATTATATAGCCTGATAGTAAGCCGTTACCGTAGCCTATACAACGTTATTCTTTGTATACTAAAGCTGAAACACCCCAATTTTTTATTTGCAGAATAAGAATAAAAAATCTAAATTTACAAAATTACCTCACTAAGTTTTCGTAGTTTTTATTGCTGCCGCGCGTCGGATGAATATTGCCGAATATCAGTAGTTTATATACCTATTTAGTACGTATTTATTTATCACTGCTATATTGAAATATAAAACAAGTAAATGTAATAAAAAAAAAATAATAACCCGACTGCAAAAAATCAACAGAGAGCACTAAAAAGATCGTAAAATTATTGTAATATATTACAATAATTATATCATTTATATAATTTTCTCTTTATTTTGATACCCAACTCGATAGGTTTGATTAAAAAAAAATTGAACTTCTTACACTTTGGCGTCAAAAGCCCACCGTTTAAGTCTTTTTATTCTTAAAACCTATCTAAGGACACTTGCGTTTTCTAGACGAATCTAAAGATACCCTAATTGTCAAAATTCATCCAGCCGTTTGGAAGATTCGTGAGAATAAAGAAATTTACAAACATACAAGATACGCGCGAAAAACAATACCCGTTCTGACAGTCGGGAAATAAATGGGGCGGGGCCTGCTGACATCACGAACAGAAGAACAGAGCTCCAAACGTGAGATTATTATTAAGGATTGAACCACTCTATGTATAACCACACTTAAAGTCGAATTTGTCAGTAGGTAACACAATGTAAAATTAATTACATTGCTTTTTAATATGCAGATATTTAAAAAAAAAAGCAATTGCGACCATAATGTATTCCACGTCGCCTCAAGCAAAAATCTTTTTAGAAACAAAAGAGTTAATCAAAAGAATATAGCTTCTAAATAAAATAAGCCTTCATTGTATTCGTTGTATTTAAGGCCTCCACTTTAATGTTAGTATGACGTAACAGATTCGATTTAGATCCCACCCCTAAGGAGGGGTGGCGAAATAATCTTCTGAGGACAAATCCCTACTAAAATCGACGTCTTATGCCTGTGCCGACGTGTTGCGAATTAAAAGAATGCTTGCGGTCTCCTTTCGCTTAGTATGGATACGCTATACGAAAAATATCACCATTTATATGATTTGAAATTAAATGTAGTGAGGGTGAAATAGTATATGGTGTGTGTGGGATTTAGTTCTGTGTTTATTTGATAATGGTGTTAGATTATTTTATCGTGAGGATGGAATACATCAATTGGGAAAAAAATAGGTCTACTAAGAGACAAAAACTGAAATTTCGGACATTAATTACTTAAACAGCCATATTGAGAATAAAATTCGGAATGAATAATATATCTACAATATAGGGTTAAAAATTTCTCAAAATTCTCAGAATTTGATTAATGTTAGGACATAATCATAATGTGAATTCGGCGATCATTGTTCCAATAGTCGTCTCAGTCAATGGACTGATTGCAGGCGGTACTTCTGGACACGGCACGCATTGTGAGGAGGTTCCACTCTTTGGAGCCCTAACAACTGGTAGCTTTGTCTCTGTACCCGATATCAGTGGGTCTCCAAACTTTTATATAAAAAATATATTTTTTCGAGTAAATATTTTAAATAAAGAGGAATTATAATGTGATTTATATAGAAACTATTAGAAGACAAATCTTATATGCAAGAGAAGATAATCACGAAAAAAAAACTTAAAGCGTTTTGGCTGAGTGTGAAAATACTCTTAGTATCTTTTTCTCATAAGAAAAGACTTATGCATCGTGCCAATTTGGCATGTAATGCCAATGTCAATTCTTCCCTACCAAAGAAGAACGGCTTATCTGAATATCAAGTGCACGGGAAATTGTATCTAATATAGTAACTTTACATGCGTTTTTCCCGTAGCTAATGTAATGCAACTGCGACTTTTCTTCTTAGCAAAGCAGAATTGTGGATGATGATTCTTAAAAAAATTGTTCGCTTATACGTATTCCGCAAGTCCCTAGGCAATCCCAACCTTCTTATCTAAAGCACTAGCTATACAATACGCTAGGGTTCAAATTAATTAAATAAGCTTTGGAGGCAAAACCCTCTAAATTAACTGTTAGATAACCTAGTATTATAAATCAGCTCTTTATTATAATTGCCGGGTTTTATCGTTCTGTTTATTGAAAGGGTATTTTTGATAAATTACAATACCCCCTATTAATATGAGATTATTGCCAGCCTATTTTTTGTATCGTGTAGATAGTTTTTACGGTTCCGTATCAAAAAATATTCGTATTACAAAAGGAACCCTTAAGGTCTCGTTCTGTCCGTCCGTCTGTCCTTTTATCACAGAGTTATATTTCGAAATCTACTTATGCTATCGACATTTGGAATAGTTTTAGACACTGCTGATCCAACACTATTAAGATTTTAGGATTTAAAACATCAAAAAAGTAGGCCTAAAATGTTGGTATCGTCGGTCGGATGGTTATTTTTGCATGAAAATCTACTCGAAGAAAGCTCGGGTGTGTCGCTAAAATTCTAGAAATATAGAACTTAAGCTCATTTTAAACGAAATTTTATCTTTTCCCGGAGGATTTTAAGAAAATTCTTACTCACCAATTTAAAGATTATCTCAGAAAAATATCAGACTTGTAAATTCGACTGTAGCTACTTGTAGGTATAATAGATTCAGTTTTGATTTGATTTAAAAATAGGTAATTATTTCTTCAAATTAAATAGTACGAAACATCTTATTGGTTCCTTATTGACATATAAAGCGGCAATTAGAAGTTTAAAATACGATCTTACAATTTCCCGTTCTCGGAATCGCTCGTGTCATTCACAGAAACGGGTTTTCGGTAAAAATGTAGCTTATTAAATATCATTCCTGTTTCTATTAAATATATAATATCAAATTGATCCGTTTTTCGTTACAAGTTGAAAGAAGAATAAACAAATACAATATGTGTAGGATGATATTTATATTTATTTAGTTATATATTAATAAATAGCCATTAAAGTCCACCTTTGTACATATCTCTGTATATAATGTGTTAATAAATAAATAAAAAAAACTTAACAAATATTAAAACAAAGTTTAAAATACCTCAGTTATCAAGATTTCTAAAAACTTTCAAAGTAAATGTCACTTTCAAGTACCTTACAAACTTAATCATAATCTTATCCTCTGAAACCTCTTGCTAAAGGTCGGTAGTAAAAACCCAAAGACCTTAGCTAATTTCAAAAGGTCTATTTGACGTTACTATCGTAGACATAGTTAACTAGATACGGTTACAATAATAGAATTGCTGACTGGCCATTTGTCTCGTCTGGGAGTCGAATCGATACTCAAGCTTTGGATTATAGTTTTGATTTTCTTGTCTTGAAGTGCTGTTGTTTATATTTTGGAAGATTTGTTTTAAATGGTATATGATTTTAAAGAATAAAATCATTTTTATGGAATTGTAAAATCAAAACTCCAATTTGCTTTCGTCTATATTTATCCGAGGTTTGTTTAAATTTTATTTAAAATAACTGAAGAGTTTTGGTTTGAAAATGAAATTTATTATCATATATTATTTCTGAAGTATGAACTAATTTAAACTTAAATACTTACTGAATAAATTAATTCGTAGGTAAGTATTATATAGGAAATTTGAAATAAGTATATATTAAGTTATTTTCATCCAACAGATTTTTATTCATTTTTTATACAGGCCTAATTGTTTCACCTATCAACAATACCTAAATCATTGAAATGAAATGAAATCTCGTTTATTCATCTAGGTTACAAAGTAACACTTATGAAAGTCAGTTAAGAATTTAACAGACCAAAAAGCAGCATTGATGACGTAACACCGACTTTTTTAAATTTGTGTTTTAAACAAAAAAAATAACACATTTTTCTTGTCGTGTAATAAAATCTGTAATTAATTACACTTAACTTTAACCGCTTACCATCAGGCGGACCGTACGTCTGTTTGCCACCGTCGTGGTATAAAAAAAAAAAACTGCGCTCACAACTCTCAATAAACTACGCTCACAATATCTCATCTAGAGACACCATATCGTTCGCTCATTCCGATGCCAGCCACGTCTGCGGGCTCTAGACTTATTACAGGCGACGTATTGCCTTCATTTTTACTTTTTTATGCTTCGCCAACATACACTGTGTATATTACAGGAAGTATTTATAAGACATGCTGCAGGCTCTTGAAAAATGTAGGTATATAGTCATTTGTTTATTATTTATTTTGTAAACATTAATTATAACTCATAAATCTAACGGCATGGTGCTCTGCTGCATCACTTTACACGCTACCCAAATTGTAAATTACAAAAAATTGTAACTTACCATTTTTTTAAAAAGAGTGGCGTGAGTTTCTTGACAGTTCTTCTCATAGCTCCACCCGGTCAGCGAACTGGTCGTAGGCAAATTTGTTGACACTACTTTTCAGATAACCTGTTACATTCTTAACTTGTGACTTTCATAAGTGTTACCTTGTAACCTAGATGAATAAACAATAAATAAATTCAATTCATTTCATTTAAAGCTTAGTTTTTAGCCTTTCAATAAATAAGTTTTGCTTAATTTATAAATACTAGCAGATCTCCCAGGCGTTGTCTTGCCATCATAGCAGTGCCGTCTAACGTGTCCATTTGTGAATCTGGACCCTCCAGGACTGGGCAAATTTTGTGTTTAGTACTCACAAAATTGGTTCAGCTGTTAATGACAATTTCAGTGAAATAATTCTGCAGATGAATTATGTATGCTAAATGGAAGTTTAGTAATCAAATTATAATATCATCATCATTTCAACCCATAAACGGACCACTGCAGGACACGGGTCTCCTCCAAAGAATATGGAGGGAATTTAGCCCACAAAATCACGCTGGCCAGACTTAAAATAACGTAACTTAAAATTTTAATATACTTTACGTATGCAATATAATATTTGACTGTCACCGTGGCGCAGTGGTTAAGGTGGTCGCCTCGCCACTACATCGCCGTGTTGGGTGACGTGGGTTCGATTCCCACACGAGACAAATATTTGTGTGATTCATAGATATTTGTTTCTAGTCTGGGTGTACTTTGTGTCCGTTAGTTTCATGTTTGTAAAGCTCCCCGCGACACAGGGCGTGTTCCCTAGTGCGGGCGTTGTCTTTTAAAAAAAAAAAAAAATACTTCGCACATAAAGTAGTTTATTAAAGACTAGAACTAGCTTCGCTGTCGTTGTTATTTATTTAACCAGTGCTCAGCTCCTATTGGCAGTAGCATGATGTTATAGCCTATGATACTCAGTGAAATTTGTACCATTCTAACGGCGAAAGGTCTAGTAAATTTTAAGTTTATTCGTTACATACAATTATACGAATCTTTTCTCTTTATAATGTTACTAACTTCCGCCCGCTGCTTCGCCCGCGTGGTATGTATTTAATACCTATAAACCTACCTCTTGAATCACTCCATCTATTAAAAAAAACCGCATCAAAATCCGTTGCGTAGTTTTAAAGATTTAAGTATACATAGGGATATAGGGACAGAGAAAGCGCATTTGTTTTGTACTATGTAGTGATATAGTATACATATAGACAAAGGTCGCACTAAAAAAGAAGTCCTGTGTTCGTGATGGACTTTACAAACAAACTATTAGCGAACAAAAAGCACATCCACACTCTTGAAACAAATATCACTCTTGAATCACTCAAATATTTAAATTTTGTCTCGTGTGGGAATCGAACCCACGTCCCTCGGCACGGTGATATTAGTGTTTACGTATGGCCAACCACCTTATATGCTATGCCACGGTGACAGACGAATTCATATAGGATTAATAATTTCATTTAGAATTCCAACAAAAACGAAGATGTAACGAGAAATTTAATAACAGACACTACAGTTTCTTCATTAAGTTACCGTAGGAGCTCTTATACAGGGTGGAATTTTGTAATGCCACCTGGAGGGAAAGTGCTCTAAATACTGGAGATAGATAAGGTTACTCAAAAGAAACATTCCTTTATTTTTAAGAAGAAACAAAATTGCATTGCATTTTTCGGAAATCCGCTTGCCACACCCGGGAATTGAGCAAGCTAAAATCAAATACCTGAGTATGGGAAACGAATTTACGAAAACCTCTGAATGCAGTTTTGTTTCTTTTTAAAAATAAAGGAATGTTTCCCTTAATTAAATTGATTTATCCCTAGTTTTTAAAGTACTTTTCCTCCAGGTGGCATTACAAAATTCCACCCTGTATAGTACGTATATAGAGTGTACGTACTGTACGTCTCTAGTCATGGTGTTCGCGTTGTCATGCCACTCATGTCTCTTGACTCAGCGCTGTTATTACTCACAATGAATTCGCTACATTTTTCCTTACTACATCGCGTTTCGTGAATTTTGAATTGCTACAGATTTCTATTTGAAATGTTTTAAAACTTTCAATACAAAAAATATAATAATAATAATATTCCACCACATTCACACAGCGCCATCTAGTCCCAAAGTAAGCAATTATATTTGCTTGTGTTATGGGTACTAAACAACTGATATACTACTTAAATTCTTTTTTTTTTGTAAATACAATTCTACATAATTATTATAGATAAATTACACCCAGACACACAACTAGGCCTGTTGGTCTAGTGGTTAGTGACCCTGACTGCTAAGCCGGAGGTCGTGGGTTCCCCACCCAGGACAAATCTTTGTGTGATGAGCATGAAGGTTTGTTCTGTGTCTGGGTGTAATTTATCTATAATATGTATGTATTTACAAAAAAAATGTATTTAAGTAGTATATCAGTTGTTTAGTACCCATAACACAAGCAAATATAATATCTTAATTTGGGACTAGATGGCGCTGTGTGAATGTGGTAGAATATTATTATTATTATTATATTATGACACTAAACTGCAACATTGCCATTCCTCTGTTTGAACCCTCTTAACTGTTTTTTAAACGAGTCTACGTCATGTCAGTCAAGTCAAGATCAATGCAATTCAATTGCAAAAAATCAATGCATATTGCATTGATTTTTTGCACGATATAGATTTAAAAATCCTTGTTCTGGTGTGATTAAGTAACAAACATCCATAATTCCATCTATCCATCCATCTTCATCAACTTTTGAATGTACGAGTATACTAATAATATTATAAAGCTGAAGAGTTTGTTTGTTTGAACGCGCTAATCTCAGGAACTACTGGTCCGATTTAAAAACTTCTTTTAGTGTTGGATAGCCCATTTATCGAGGAAGGTTATAGACTTTATAACATCACGCTACAGCCAATAGGAGCTGAGCAGTGGCCAAACAAAAGCGACGGGAGCGAAACCTCGAGCGACTTAGACTTACTAGAAAAAGTCATTTGCAGAATTTTCTTTAGCTGTACAATTCAATAGAAAATTCTCGTTGTCCCATATTATAAGTTCTAGGAAGGGAAGTAATTAAATTTGTTAGCTTTACTTAAGTTACAAGGGAATCGACACCAATACAAAATAAACCAGGAGTATACCGGCGGCTGTTACGTAATCAGTTCCATGAACGCTTCAGTGGCACCAAAACTTATTTCTAACTTAACCGCAAACTCGTTAAGCAATGTAAGTAATAAGTTTCTCTGTAGATATAGCAGCATATCCTGTAAGGGTGAGGGTATATTGGTAATTTAAGACACGGTTCTGAAGGTGGATTTATGGTTTGGTATCTGAGAGCCTCCTCGGAATTTGAACCTTCTTCGTAGTCGATGTTTAAGTTTTCAAACATTTGACAGCAATAACATGCATTCATATCTTTACGTAAGTATTCATATTTTTTATCGCCAAAATCGTATTCGAGTATGGGTATCGGGGATTCACGCCCACATACATATATATATATTATTATATTATATTATGTAAAATATTAATAATACTAAATAAATATTTAGATGAATATAAGCTTACATTTGTTGAGTTTTTTAAACTTAATTAATAGATTTTGAACACGATTTCCACTTAAAATTTGCAACTAGCTGACCCGGCGAACTTCGTACCAGCATATTTTATTATTCGTGATAATGTTTCATTTTCAAATGTATATGGCGATTATAAAACCCAAAATTTTTAATTGCACACTCAATTTTTTGTTTAATTTCTCATACATGCCTTGCCTCGACAATAGCAAATACAACAAAAAAAGAATTAGCCAAATCCGGCCAGCCGTTCTCACGTGAATCCATCACATACTTTTCGGCGATCCATTTTCATTTATATACATTTAGAGTCAAATTACGAAGGTAAAGGAAACACAGCTTAACTACACCATATTTTGACAGCTGTCAATTTCAACTGTTAGTGTGTACAAGCCTTAAGCCCTCAACTTCAATATAGACATTGTCATTTCATTAGTTCGCAAGTTTGGAGCAACTAAGGAGCCTTAAGGGCAATGACCTAAATAGTACCATGCTGGCTGACCTACTAGGGTTATAGATTTTAAGTCTAAGCCTTCTAAGATCGACTAGGATGGTCGGATTATGAGAACTAGCAAAATATTCCAATTTGCATTCAAACTAATTGCGTACAGCAATTTCACTCGCATCTATTTATCATCATCATTTCAACCCATAAACGGCCCACTGCTGGGCATGGGTCTCCTCCAAATATTGTGGAGGGAATTTAGCCTACTATACCACGCTAGCCAGAGGGGTTGATATAGAGTTTGTTTCAAATTTTCCTTTTCTCGCAGTACTCTTGTCTGTTTAAGGTTAGTCCCTTAGTCGCCTTTTACGACATCCACGGGTTGAGATGGGGTAGTATATTATGTATTCTTAATCCGTCACAACATGGATAATCTGCATCTATCTCACCTATTCCAATTGGTCGCGTCGTGATGTTTTTTAAGTTCCCTCAATAAATATAATACAATATAATAATAACAATCATTTTATTGTCAGGATAACAATTTCCCATAGATAAATACCTTGCAAACTAACATACATAAAATTATAAAACTATTTCACAATGCACTTTGTTGTGCGGTCAAGTGGTACTTGTCCCCAGAAGCGGCGGAACACAACACCTTTCGGCCAAAAGGTCTCGTCCATTATAAGGTGCAAGAAGCACGCTGGTACTCGCACCACAAACGCCTTGAAATTCATGTTGCGACGCGACTACAGCAACTGCACTCTCATATTGTGCTTGGCCTTTTGGTACACGTACGTCGCAATGTCCTGTGCCGTTGCGGTGTAGTGCAGGCGAGAAATGTACACCGGAGTGTTCGGAGCTGCTGCTCTCAAAGTTACGCCAGGTACAGGAGAAGTCGTGCTGCAGCAGTTCTTGTTGGTTCCCTGCTGGCGTTTCTTTCTTTGCACCTTCACGAA
Source organism: Laspeyria flexula (assembly GCA_905147015.1). Classification (NCBI taxonomy): domain Eukaryota; kingdom Metazoa; phylum Arthropoda; class Insecta; order Lepidoptera; family Erebidae; genus Laspeyria; species Laspeyria flexula. The sequence continues at coordinate 4,723,478 of LR989974.1, forward strand.
ACCATCAATATACTACATGACACAAATTAATTTTAACTATTGATTAGAAATACTTTAAAATTGAAATCTGTCAATTTTATATCGCCACTCTATAAAGCTAAGTAATAGCCCAAAAATTAAAGCCACTCTAATATCAAGCCGTTAGTTACACATATTAAATAAACATTTATGGTGCGCCAAGCGCCTTGCCTGCGCATTTCGAAATCTGATAACACAATGTAGGTTACGTTGTGAGTACAATCTCAATCTAATCATTACAATTTAATGACATTTGTATATTGTTATATTATTACAACAGTTTGTGGAACTAGGACGGGTTTTAATAGTTTTGAGTGAGTTTTTTTGTGTGTATCGGGTATTTGATCGGTTGGTTTATAAACGGTTGGACCAAATAGGTGACGTTCTAAAGAAGGGACAGATCAGGAGTACCCTCAACCGGCGAGAATGCATGAAAAGACTGATGAATGTTGAAGAAGCCAAAGATGTATGTCAGAATCGTAGCAAGTGGAAGGAAATGGTCTCTGCCTACCCCTCTGCTGGGAAAGAGGCGTGATCTATATGTATGTATGTATGGTTTATAACTTTATAAGTTAGTTGTATGGGGTGTTATAAATAGTCACTGTCAAACATTTGACAGCGACATCAAAACCGACTCCGAGGTCAACAAGGTCAGTTCGTGATGGGTGACCGTTTTTGGTGCTTCGGAAGGCACGTAAAGCCATTGGTCCCGGTTATCACTTAATGTGGTAGAAGTTAAATCAAGTTGGAAGCCTTCTAGGTGACTTGATAGATTCCAACACTAGGGTTTGTCTATCCGATAAGAGAAATAAAATGTCCATGTAGTGACATTAAGAACATAATATCACTACCCCATTTCGACCCGTGGGTGTCGTAAAAGGCTAAGGAAGTAAGCAGACAAAAGAACTGCAAAAAAAAGGAAAATTCAGAGCAAAACCCTATATCAACCCGTCTAGCCAGCGTGGTATAGTAGGCTAAATACCCTCCACAATCTTAAGAGGAGACCTGTGCCCAGCAGTGGGACGTTTATGAGTTGTAATGAAGTAAATATGAAATCTTATCCATATAAAGCATACGCGTAAATATTCGATAAACAAACTTATCGTGTACATTGATTACGATCCAATTCTTACTGTTGTGGTCTACAAACAAAGTTTTGTTCTAAACAACAACAAATCTCCGAACTTTGTCGCTAGCAACAAAACAACGTTAGTTTGCCGACGACAAATTCCCTCCGGCGGGATTACAAACGCTGATCCCATAATAAAACCGGTGAACCGTTCTGATCTTTCATATACTAGAAAAACGTTTGGGTTGGCTTTTGGATAGGGAATATGTTTGACAATAATATAATTTATACACTGTGCAATCTCAGTCGTCCTCAATGAAATACATTTGGCCATAATGAACAAAAAATTAAAGTTAAATATTTACATGACATGTCCTTCTTCAAAGTTTAAAGAGAGCTATACTCTCAAGGTAGAAAGCGGCTTGGCTGTGCCCCTAACATTGCCAACGTCCATCAGTGGTGGTAACCGCTTACCAGTTTTATGTGGCCTGCATCCAGAGCGATCCTACTGTTCGGATCAGATCGTCTGTCCACCTTGTGGGTGGACATCCAACGCTGCGCTTGCCGGTGCGTGGTCTCCATTCTAGAACTTTTCAGCCCGAGCGACCGTCAATTCTGCATGATATGTGCCCTACCCATAGCCACTTCAACTTTCTAATCCGGCGAGCAATGTCGGTAACTTTGGTTCTTCTGCGGATAGAGTTATGTAAATATCTAAAACATATCGCATGAATATAAGGGCACGTTGTGGCTTAAGAATAGATCTTGTGACGCAAATATTAAGCTGGTTTGGACAAGTCGAGAGATTTAATGAAAGAAGAGTGACAAAACAAATATATGAGGCGAATGTGAAAGGGAACGTTGGAAGGGGCAGACTTAGAAGAACGTACCATGACCAAATAGGTGACGTTCTAAACAAGAGACAGATCAGGAATACCCTCAACCGGCGAGAATGCATGAAAAGACTGATGAACTGACTGACTGACAAATGTAAGAACTGTAAAATACCATGTTTCAAGCAAATAAATATGATTATGATTAAAATAATAACATGCCACGCGAAAGTTTAATTGTAAATAATTCTGACTATATTGAATCAGGAAAGGTTGACTGTCATTATAGCTATTACTGGGCCACTGAAGCAAGCAAGTCAAATTTTAGTTTGTATAATAATAAATACACTTAAGTAACCCACGTCTATAATTTGTCAAAGTCAACGATTCTTTGTTAAGCAACCTTAAAAATGGGTTCACCGAACTAAAATCGTGGTTATGATTAATAAAATTCATAAATACGAGGTCAGGTCATGTTCGACATAGCAACTATAGTTAGAACGATTTGACGATAATATACAAAGACGTAATATTTCATATTGGGCACCCGCTTTAATGGCACTTGATTGAATGGCACCTGAAATATTCCACACTAGCTTCTACCCACTACTCTAGTTGCATTGTATGCCAATAAAGAGTAGCCTATGAGCTATTTCAAACTATAATCTATCTGTGCACCAAATTTCATACAGATCGTATCAGCAATTCTGGTGTGATTAATTAACAAATATCCACTCATCTATCCACCTATCTTAACTGTCGTATTTATAATATTAGTGTATATGGATTGGTGCCGTATTTTGGCACCAATCCATATTTATTGCAGGATGTTTCAGTAATGGCACTTGCTAAAATGCCGTTTCTGAAATACCTTAGGTGCCATTTAAGGGAGTGCCCAATGTGGAATACGTCCATTCGCAGAATGCAATACTTTTCGTATTTTAAAGTAATGGTTAACATACACTGTACATCCTTTAACCCAATTATAATTGGGCCGGCGTGTGTGGATTATGGCTTAAACCCTCTCAGCTCTCTAGATAGAGGAGACCTGACCCCAGCAGTGGGACATAAATCTATTCCTGATGATGATGATAATGCAGTACACAAAGTATTCGAGTTATTTTAATCTCTACATTACTTAATCAGACCTCGGAAAGATTACGGTTCAAGGGTCGTAATTAAATTAATAATAAAATCTATATTTCGGGGTCAGCTTAGAGCATGTCGGGGCAGGTCAGTAAGGTGTGAGTAGGTCTATTAATAACTATTAGTAAATATCATTGAAAACAGTCAATATTTTCATAGCTTCACGCTATTTTAATTAAAAAGAAGGGGTGGCAGAGGTGTATACTCACATTTCACCAGATAGGTATGGAGGCGCTCGTATCATTGTGGTACTGAGATGTTAGTTACGATTGTCGAGGTTAAGCAACATTCGGCAAGGTCAGTCCATGATGGGTGACCATTTATGGCAATTTCATTCTCGAGCGTCTCCGTGCTTCGGAAGGCACGTAAAGCCGTTGGTCCCGGTTATCACTTAATGTGGTAATCGTTAAGTCAAGTTGGAAGCCTTCTAGGCGACTTGATAAATTGCAACACTGGGTCTGCCTCAAGCCCACACGATAAGAAGAAGAGTAGGGTTCATGTCTTCTTTCTAATTGAATGGGCTTGACGCGTGTGATGAAAAAAAAATTGAACTTCTTACAATTTGGCGTCAAAAGCCCGCCGTTTAAGGCTTTTTATTCTTAAAACCTATCTAAGGACACTTGGGTTTTCTAGAAGAATAATAGTCAAAATCCATCCAGCCGTTTGGAAGATTCGTGGGAATAAAGAAATTTACAAACATACAAGATACGCGCGAAAAACAATACCCGTCCTGACAGTCGGGTAATTAAAAACCAAACTTTTCAAACACAATATGTTTGACTGTCACCGTGGCGCAGTGGTTAAGGTGGTCGCCTCGCCACTACATCGCCGTGCTGGGTGACGTGGGTTCGATTCCCACACGAGACAAATATTTGTGTGATTCATAGATATTTGTTTCTAGTCTGGGTGTACTTTGTGTCCGTTAGTTTCATGTTTGTAAAGCTCCCCGCGACACAGGGCTTGTTCCCTAGTGCGGGCGTTGTCTTTTATAAAAATAAAAATAAATAAAAAAAAAAATTAAATATAAATAATAAATAAGCAAATTGCTATTTTTAAATCTATTTCACTTCCTCTCCTAATTAATTGAACTGTGCCCGACAGGGTCCATAATTGTAATCTAAATTATACCTACCACTTATTATACATTATGGAAGCAATAAATGATTGAGCATGGAGTTATTATAGAATATTAGTATCGTTTTTTTATATTTTTTTTTTAATAAAAAAAAAGCTGTAGATCACATTCAATTCTTACAAAATTAAGTGTGTGTGTATTTGTCCCACTATAATTAAGCGAACACACTAATAAGGCTGCTGAATGACTTATTTAATTGTGGGTAGTAATTATGTTTTTTTTTGTACCTGTCTATGTATTTATTATCGTATGTTCGTTACGTTCAATGTCAGAATATAAGATAATAATATTGATATATTTCAATACTAGGGTGTGCGACAAGCCCATTTTCATTTACATTTTATGAGCACCATGATTGTTGCCCCTAAAAATTTATTTTCAAAAACTAATTTCACAGAAATAGGTCATTTGTATAAGACACGTATCAACCACTATTTTCATCATTATTGCAACCCATAAACGTCCCACTGCTGGGCACGGGTCTCCTTCTAATATTTTGGAGATAATTTAGCCTACTGTACCACGCTGACCAGACGGGTTGGAAATTTCCTTTTCTTGCAGTGCTCTTGTCTGCTTAAGGTTTACTTCCTTAGTCGCCTTTTATAACACCCACGGATTCAGATGGGGTAGTGACATTATTTATTCTTAATCCGTCACTATTCAGCTCCATTTAACTGGCAACGGTGGGTAAATTTTGACACGTATAGTATAGCAAAACATTTAATAAACCACTATTAAGTATTTTTATTCAAAGTTTTCATATTTATTGAAAGAGGATTTTATTAGGATCTTATATTCTGTCATTGAATGTAACGAACATACATAGTAAATACATAGTCAGGTACAATAAAAAAAAGAAAACATTATTCGTTTTAAACATAATTATGAAATTACTATCCACAATTTAATAAGTCATTCAGCAGCCTTATTAGTGTGTTCGCTTAATTATAGTGGGACAAATACACACACACTTAATTTTGTAAGAATTGAATGTGATCTACAGCTTTTTTTTATTTAAAAAAAAATAAAAAAAAAAAGATACTAATATTCTATAATAACTCAATACTCAATCATTTATTGCTTCCATAATGTATAATTAAGTGGTAGGTATAATGTAGGTTACAATTATGGACCCTGTCGGGCACAGCACAATTAATTAGGAGAGGAAGTGAAATAGATTTAAAAATAGCAATTTGCTTATTTATAATTTATATTTAATATTGTGTTTGACAAGTAGAGTAGTGGTGAGAGTAGTAGTAGAGTATCAAAATAAAGGGAATCAAATGGAGAGTACAAATATATACATATGTTATGTATTTAAATATTTTTTTTTTAAATATATTTATTCATTTATTCATAATTTTTTAAAAATTTTTCACAATCGCCAAACTGCACAAGCAGTTTGTTGGCGAAAGAGGCGCTCTTACTAACCAAATACCTTATAGTTAAAATTTAAACATTGTTTAATTCAAAGTTTTACATTTATTCAGGTATAATAATATTACAATGATTTTACGGTCTTTTTAGTGCGTTGCTCTCTGTTGATTTTTTGCAGTCGGGTTATTAAATTTTTTTAATTATATTTACTTGTTTAGATTTTTAAGTTCCAAATTTTAAACAAAATAGTTCGATCACAACAGTCCAAACGAATCAGCACCTCAAAATTTACCTTCCAACTTAAAGTTCTTGGTTCACTCTGATTAGTAAACATAGCCGCGCACTGGTGACGATTCGTCCTAATGATCCGCCTAGTCAACATGGCCTCTGATTGTCTTGTATTTCGCCCGGAGCTCGCCGCACATACCAAATTACATGACACCCCTGCTTACTCCTGTTTATTCAATGGACGGTGCTGAATACGTAAACTGTGTTCTACTGTGGGAAGTAAGAGGCTGTATTTGAATTAAAATACTTAGCTATTTTATGTGCGTTTGGGTTAAGTATACGCTGATGTTTTGACTTATTTATTTTTGACAATTATTTCGCTTTCACGTCTCTATTTCTCTTTCAAAGTTCGCAAAATGTTTTTTAGGAAAATTAACTGTCTAAATGTATGTATATGTGTATATGTAATGATGTATGTTTGATATATTTCATCAAAATTAGTACAGCCGTTTCGAGGTCAGCTCTTATTGGATTATGTAAAATTTAAAATTTTGGTTTTCAGAAATCAGTATTGTTTGTATAGTAACTTGTCTTTAAAAAATCTAATTTGTCTGTTACTTTTTTAATTACTGATGTCATATCAAAGTGTCTAATATTCTAACAGTTCTTTACAGCCCATCTTCTCTTCTCGTATCATATTTTTTTCTGTGAAGTCTGGTCTGTTAATTCAAAACAATTTTATTATATTAAAGTATTAAAACTAAGGATAAAGGGAAGTAGGACAGATCGGGTATTACATATTATAATAATCAACACGCATTTTTCCCGAAGGGGTAGGTGTTTCACACCCACATTTCGCCAACTATATTTGGTCCCATGAAATAGCATCTACCGGGAACATTATTTTACCAAACTCCGGGAAAATCTCAATACTGGAATTTCATGATACAAAAGCCCAATACCATTTTCACCCGACCCGGGAATCGAACCCGGGACCTCTTGCACAGCAGTCGTATATACTTCCCGCTGCGCCACCGAAGCAGTTGGCGAGAGATTGGATAACCCCCGTTTAATCTGAGCCGTCCTCCTAGAGAAGTCCCTCAACTCTACAGAAGGCTGCAACCATAAAACACTACCCCGGTGTGTTCTGTGACAGTTAGCGAGTAGAAGTAGAAGAAGAAAGAGAATAATAATATATAATAATAATATTCTACCACATTCACACAGCGCCATCTAGTCCCAAATTAAGCAATTTTATTTGCTTGTGTTATGGGTACTAAACAACTGATATACTACTTAAATACATTTTTTTTTTGTAAATACATACATAATATAGATAAATTACACCTAGACACAGAACAAACCTTTATGCTCATCACACAAAGATTTGTCCTGGGTGGGGATCGAACCCATGACCTCCGGCGTAGCAGTCAGGGTCACTAACCACTAGACCAACAGGCCAGTCAAAGAAAAAAGTCAAGAGAAAAGAGATTAGTGGTTTTATAGTCGGTAACGTCTATGTAATGTTTCTTGTGTTACAAACTACGGTAACCGCTTACCATCAGTCGAACCATAAGATTATTAGCCACCATAATGTTGAAAAAGAAACTATAAAATAAATTTTCCATTTTCAATATTTTTCCCAAGCTATCGATATAAATAATTAACAAGCGTCATTCTGACGTAGTTCTTAAAGTTCATAATTGTTTGACACTTTAATAAATCGACTGGCACACGCGACCGACTCACGATTTCTGAGTTAATTACACCAAGTAGGTTTTAAAAGGAAAGGACATGGCTACCGTAGGGTTGGACGGAATAAATATTACAAAAATATGTTAGAAAATGTTTTTCTTTTTAAACATCGAATAGTACATTAACAATCAAAAGAAAAATAATGTTACTAAATAGATTTATTTTGCACGAACCCGCTTAACAAAACTTGAACGTTTAAAAATTCAGTCGGCTCGTTACAGACTAATCAATCAGTATTTATTTAGGTGTAAATAGGTATAATTATGTTTTGTGTTTATTGTCTACGAACCGAAGGATAAATAATGGTCCATAAATACTTCATTTTGCGTCAAAAAATCACTCAATTAAAAATTGTAGTGTTGTGACGATTATAATTAATTTGGTATGCAATAGAAACTATAGGTCTACAATTATTCTGAAAACAATATCTACATACAAAAAAACTATAAGTTTGAATTTAAATTTGGATACCGCAATTTCACTTGATATTTTAGCATCATTCAGCTGCGAGAGGCCGAATTTTTATTTAAATGAATAAAAGAAAATTAATTTATTTCAACCATGAATTCATGGCAAAATTACAAAAATAAAATTAAAGTATTTCAAATTTCAATTACTTAACCTTTTTTTTTAAAGAAAGTGCAGCAGACATTATACATTTTTGAATTAAAATATAAATTTATTAGTTAATTTGAATAGTGCTAAGTAGTGATAGTTTTGTATACAACCAAGCGGACAGTGTGTTTATTTACCAAATTAAAAACCTTGATCCAACAAAGATTTTTCACAACAAACAAAACCAAATCAACTATTCAAAATCCATAAACAGTCATAATTCTGACACATTTAGGTTAAAAAATGACATAGTTATGAGTAGATTCAGTAATTTTGTTCGCGTGTGTAAGATTTTTTATCGTAACAGTTTGCGTTTTGGTTTAGTTGAACTAAATTGAACTCTTTTGTTGTTCCCATATTTTGTCCAGGCTTTTGTTGAAACCACTGCGCTATTGTTGTCGTGTTAATTACTTTTTTTGGGGGACCTCACTGTGTTATTATGGTTGGCAGGTGAATGGGCGTTTATTAGTATGATCATCTCTTGTTTGGATAGTGATTGTGTAAAATTTCGACTGCAACAAATATTACGTAAGCTAATAAAAGAGAATCACACGAGTAAATTACGCCCACACTTTGCCAGATAAGTTTGGTCTCATATACCTAATAAAAGGTTCATCCGTGTAGTGAGTTAAGAAATTATAATCTCACAACCCCATCTCAACCCATAGGTGTCGTAAAAAACGACCAAGAAAGTAAAGAGCACTGTGAGAAAAGGAAAATTCGAAACAGTCTTATACCAACCCGTCTGGCCAGAGCGTGGTACTAGGCTAAATTCCTTCCCTCCTTTATAATATTAGTTTTTATAGATAAATACGTAATTACAAGATGGATAGTTAATACTACTCTATATCTATACCCTTGGCTTTGCCCACATAGTTTTAGGGCCTTTTCTTTGAAAATATCACGTTGATAAATTACAGCGAGAAAGATTTATAAAACACAATTTCGTTTTTAATAATGTTTATTAAATTATGAATATTATATTTTTTTTAAATCACTCACGAACTTTATCAAAAGCCGAATTCAGACCAAGTAACGCCATCTAACCAAAAAGCACGGAACTTCGTAGCTACCGTAATCTCTGAGGTGTCAAACGTTAACCCTGCTTGGAAAAGTGCTATTTATTTTGTATACATTATTCAGCAATAAGCTGAATTATTTGTACATTTCTAATAGAAAACACCATTAATACATGCTACTGACATATTTATTAACGATTTTTTTTATATACTTTACTATGTAATATTCTACCAAAAAATAAAACTCCAAATAAGTCATCAATGTAAACCAGCGACGCGTTTATATTAGTTAATTATCAACAAGATGTATAGGGCAACTTTGTGATTAAATAAACGTGGAAAGCAAAATGTATTACTGTGTTTACTTAATGAATTTACATTTAACTAGAAGCCGTGCGGGGCTACGCTCCCGTCGTTCTTTATTTCGCCACTGCTCATCTCCTATTGGCTATAGCGTGATGTTATCTAGCTTATAACCTTCCTCGATAAATGGGCTTTCCAACACTAAAAGAATTTTTCAAATCGGACCAGTAGTTCCTGAGATTCTAGCGTTCAAACAAACTCTACAGCTTCATAATAATAGTATAGATAGCAAGCGATAATAATATAATTATTTAAAAATGCAAAATAGAAACTTTACTGTGGCGATACCACTGCGCTACCACTGGTTATGGTGGTAGCCTCACCATGCCGAGTGTTGTGGGTTCGAATCCCATTCGTGAGTAATATTTGTATGATTTTTGGACATTTTTTACAAGTGGGTGTACTTTCTGTCCATTAATTGTAAGTTTGTAAAGTAACACAGGACCCCCCTTAAACAGGACTTTTTCCTTAGGGTGGACGTAATCATAAAAAAATAAATATAAACGTAAAATACGTAAATCGTTCCTGAGTATATTATTATTTTATTTATTAAGTATAGGGCAAAAGCACTGGGGCAAAATTTTTGTGTAACGGAGAAAGAATTTGACGCCATTACAGCCAGTTTTAAATAATTTCAAATTAAAACATTACATCATAACATCTCTTTCTGAAATTTAAACAAAATACGCCAACATATCTTCGCGTTTGTATAAAGTCTCATTTGACTGGAATACGACTTTAATATGTGCTTTTAAACAATAATGTTTGAATTAAAAGAATTCAAGCGTTGAGATAGAACGCTGGTTTTGTCTTTGTTGGAGTACATTGTGATAGAAATGAGTACAAAACTAATTTGAGAAAGATTGTCCTTTTTATTGAACTAATTTTAATGCTCACTAATATTAAATTACGATATGAATACTATTAGGTATGTGTAATTGTGTATTTTTTTTAATGTTTTTTATTTTTGGAACTTATTTTTATACACAGCGCCATCTAGCCCCAAGTAAGCTAATTTAAGGTTGTTTTATGGGATCTAGACAACTGACAAATTTAATATACAATATTTATTAAATAAATATTTCTAAATACAATCAATATATTATACATAAAAAACACCAAAACTGTGAAAGAAATATTTGCTGATCATACAAATATTTGTTCCTACGGATTCGAACTCGAGATCTCAGAAACCACAACTGTATACAATATCACCTGGCCACGGGGGTTGTCTTTTATATTTCAATCCCAATTATATTGAATATTTAACTATTTACAAAGAAAAAAAATATTAATAATTAAATTATTAAGTCTATTAACATAATTCTACACTAGTTTTATTGGAGTCTGATTGGGTTATGTAGAAATCACGCAGGGGTGATAACAGTCACGTAGAACTGATGTAGAAGTCTCGTTATGTCGATATTATATTTATGAATATTGTACGTATGACTGTTTTGCTAAACATTATATTGTTATCAAATCATAAGTAGACTTCTATTTGGGCGACAGACGACAGACTTATCGGTAACAACTTTATTTATGAGACTTACCTATAAATAAGTTTAAGAAGCAGTTGTACAGGTGGTTAGCTGAAAAATGTTTTTACTCGGTTAACGAATATTTAAATTGTAAATAGTAATAGTTGTTTTCCTTTATGTTTAATGTTTGATTAGTATTCAGTAGTTACTATTATGTTAATTTTATTTTAGTATGTAAGTGTCAAAATTTGTATTCCATAATATGAAGATGGCAAAATGTGCTGGATTTATTTTTGTAACACCTATGTTACCACATTTATTATTATGAAAAATAGGGCGGATTCAGCTTTGGTGCCAAGGAGGGGGGGGGGGGGTCACCTACACCCCCTTTTCACGTGATTCTAAAAATTTTGCCAATCATATTTTTAAAATATAGCTCCAAATAAATAATAAAAATTGAATACCATTCAATATGACACTAAACTACGATGTTGCCAGTTTGGATGTAAATACGCTCTTAACAATTTTAATTAGTTATCCACCTAGGTCCTGGACCCAGCCCAGGGGGGGTCATGACCCCCATGACCCCCCCCTGGATCCGCCCGCATGTTAATAACCTAAATCTACATACCACCGTTACAACACTAGTACATAGTCAACAGACAGGTGCAACTTTCCAACCAGGAGCTTCCAAGACATCTACTTAAATCCTTCCCAACTTTATTTATGAAAAATATTCACATAACATTTTAAAGTCAAGGTAGTGTTGCAACTTATCGATATTTTAAAGAATACACCTGAGTTATACTCAAGTTTTATTTGCTACTAGTGTTGTTAGCTAAAGTTTTATCGATAAACTGGGGAAGTTAGAGCAACTTTCCGTTCGTTTATTTTATCATTTGCATGTGTACGAAGTTTATTTCTTTATAAGCTTTGCTGCTTTGAAATGTTTTGATACTTCCGCCTGTGACTTCAACCGCATGGTATATACCTATAATAAATAAAATCTATAACTACTAAACTGTGCAAATACGCGCTAATCTTAGGATTTACTGGTCTGATTAAAAAAATTCTTTTATTGTTTATCGGTGAAGGTTATAGGTTACATAACATCACGCTACGGCTAATAGGAGCTGAGCAGTGGCCAAATAAAGAACGACGGGAGCGAAGCCCCGCGTCTACTTCTAGTAAATAAATAAAATGTCTGTAAAAAGGGTTATTCCACTAATCCCCATAGTGGGAATTTGTGTTAGTGTGCTTTGTAGTAGGAATTTAATACATAGAATACTGAATGGCTTGAGTTGAAAAGGTTACGATCCGTTTCCAAGCTGATATGGTGTGCCACGACCTTAAAGACCTTATTTTTATATACGATATCCCTTATTATTTATAATTAAAATAAATTATTATTATCGACGCGCTCATTTTATTGTGGTACTGAAATATTCATTGCAATCACCAAGGTTAAGCAACGTTCGGCAAGGTCAATCCATGGATGGGTAACCGTTTGTGTAATTTTCATTCTTAAACGTCTTAGTGCTTTGAAAGGTATATAAAGCTGAAAGTTGAAGCCAACGGGCTTCAACTTTATGTGGTAGTCGTTAAGGCAGGTATTCCAACACTAGGGTCTGCGCCATAACGTGCCATAACGTCATTCCCATTCGATATAATATGACGTGGTGAGAAAGTATGATGATTTTATCATTGCGCGGTAAATCGGTGATGTCATCAGGGCAATGACCTAATGAGAGATGCAGAGAAGGGCTGACCTCATTCAGGGATGTTTGTCATCATACTGCCTATTAAATATCATCATCGCGGCTTAATGTCATAATAGTCTAAAACAAGCCTAAAAAAATTACGATAAGTATTCATTTATACACAGCTGGATATATTTAAAAATATAAATTAAATATATTTTATTTCTGACAAATAAATATATTTTGTTAGTGCCATACTTGCACCGTTTTTTAATTTCTAATATTCGAATTAATAAGTATAATAATTATAAACTAATCCATAAATAGAATATGGGTTCAGGTATAATTTGTGTTTGTATTATGTACGATATATAATATAACTTAAAGAATAAATTTCAATTGACTAAAATTATAATTTACAAACAATCATGTTCATCACATAAAGATTTGTCCTGGGTGGGACTTGAACCCACGACCTCCGGCTTAGCAGTCACAGTCACTAACCACTAGACCAACAGGCCAATCAGGTTATACGACTTTTAAATGTAACAAATAATTAATTTTAACTTTAAAACTAAGTATTTACTCAAAAAGTTTTACCACATTTTAATAAAGTGTTTCAAATAACTTTTAAACTTCTCAAATTTATACTTATGAAAGTTTTTAATGATATTAAAAATAATGTTTCATTTTTAAACTCAAGAACAAACTTTTGCCAGCCCTAAAAATAGCTTCAGCTAATTATACTCACACACACAAAAAAAGGTTGGGTTCCTAGTTTAAATAAATGACATTAGATTTGCATGTATATGTATGTAAAGTGCGGTTGTGTGTGTCAGGTATCCGTCACCGTTGGATAAATATCTCAAGAGTGAGGCCCTGCGCGGTACGTGTTCGGGCCTAGCCCGCTGCAGTAACGCCTCGTCCATACAGTGACAACCTTTAAATATCCAGATAAATTGCGAGAATGCCAATTTCAAACGAATAAACTAATATCATGTCGAAAAAAAATTCACAGTGAATTTCCATCTTTAAATGTTCTCTTAAATTTTTCTTTTCCTCTTGTGCTTGGTTTTTATTTTTGCAATAGATTAGGTTCTAAATTGTCTGAGGGTTTGTCCATTTTAGAGACAAAACGTGATACGAAAAACCTATACCAAAAAAAAAACAGGCCAAGTGCGAGTCGGACTCGCACATCGACGATTCTGTACGATAATGGATTTTTTTTATTTTTGTTGTGTTTGAAATGTAAGAAATTAGTAGATAACGGGATAGCTTTAAGTTAAGATAAATATTTACGTAAAGATAAGTAAGTGCAACATCTTTATATAACGTCAGTCTGGATTAAACTCTCACTCTTGTTAAATTTTTTTAGGCTAATCATTTTATACCCCTTCCAATATAGTACTAATGTTCAGTAATATAACTACGGACACGAGTACAGTTTTTTTCTTGCAACTTGAAATTGCTTCTTGCCAAATTTCATAATTCTAGATCAACGGGAAGTACCCTTTCTTCTCTCTATTTTTGATCTCTCGCCAATTGATTGCAGACCCGAGTATTTGATATTAATTTGTATGTGTAAAAGTAGTGTATGTGTGTAGTAATCAATAAATAAATAAAGCTCAGCTTGATTACTATGCGTTCTTGAGAAAAAAATCTTGACAGACAGACAGGCAGAAGGATAGATAGACAGGTGGACAACCAGTGATCCTATAAGGGTCTTTTTTTTCCTTTTGAGGTACGGAACGCTAAACAATATTAAAAATAACCATAATTATATAAAATTAAAGAAATGTATTTATTATGAGAATGCGATGAAAATGTAAAGAATATGTCGTGTCAATTTCCAGGATACCGTATATAAAATAAAAATACGACTATCTACTTATTGTTATGAGCTATTTTTCGTTATAGAACAAAGCGGAGCACTCAACATAATAGAAACCTTGCACTCATTTAATTTTATGTCACTTTTATTAAGTAAATAAAATTTTATCTGAGCCTACTTCGGTAACCACAGCTTAACAAAGTACGCATACGGCAGTACCTACTGCGCATGTCCAAACCTCACTCATTCCGGACTATTTGTTTTGTCGTTACACTATCAAAAAGCTTCGGATTGCTCGCATAGTAGCATCTTCCTTGCTAATTGGCTGATATCCGAACGTAGCTAGGCTATCGTTCAGCCTGCAGCAATCAGTGCTAGTGTTTACACGTTCACGAACGCGCGGAATCAATCAGCCAGCTGTCAAGTGTTCGCGCCAATAGTTGACGTTTGACCGCGTGCGGTCGCTCGTTCGGAATTTGAATAACTTGACGTTTCGTGAGTGCTCTTTACCTGTGATTTGTGGTTGTATTTCGTTCGGTAAACTTTCACACCTGTGATATCCGCAATACGGCAGCCGCAGAATCACTCGTGCAGTTTTGACTTTGAGACTATTACTTTGAAGCGTTCTCCTTTAGTGTTTTAAATTCAGTTTAAAAAGTAAAAAGGTTCTTTGCTGATTCAAGATGAATATAACGTCTACGACGGACGGTGAGTACGTAAATTTCAAATTGAGAACATCTGCAATATAAAAAGTAGCTAATTGCTTGCATTCCCTAGATGCGCACCTCTGCGGAATTCATTTAACATTCCGAATTGAACTTTATAACTACCGCATTAGGACGAAAATTTTATCAACAACAGTTTATCGGGTAGTGGATCTTTTGGGCTTTATTTACGTTGAGTTAAGGTTCATTTTTGGTGTGTTTTGTTTGGTCTGTCATTAATCTGGGTAGTGATATATCTGTGCGCGTTTCCGAGTCTAAAAGAATGCTTGCGTGTGCGTAACGTGTTCGCGAAGACCTGGTTTGCGGTATTTATTATTGCTTTTTTTTTCTTAAATTAGTTTTGTCAGGCGAATTATATATCGAACAAACTTTTGAACTTTAATGGAGTTTTTATCGTTATATTGCGCCTATATGTGGGTAGATTTTGGAAACGTATAGGGAGAAATGACAACACGATGTTGCAGCATTGAAAGTTAATGTATGCAACAAATAAAGGCGTTGCGGTTTTAGGGGGATAGAAGGGAAGGGGGATACGCATGGCATTTGACATTGACATAATATTTTGTCATTGACTATAATTATAATAGTACGGGATCCCTGGTCCAAATTTTTTTTTGATTACTATCAAGCAAATTTTTCTTGAGTAGCTTCATTTCGATGAGACGCCCAACAATTTCGTATTCCAAAAGTTTGATTGTGGTAGTTAACAGACGTAGCAAGGGTATACCGGACCGGGATGGAAATACCGGGATAACGTACCACGCAATTTGTAGGACAATATGACTGTTCAATTACATAAATATTAACTAAGTAAAAATTAAAAAATCAGCTGGTCACTAATCATTTATGATGAACTCGTTATCGATACCTACAAGTTGGAAGGGTCCCCTCCTTCGATCAAACCATTGATTTTGTAAGACCATATTTTTTTTTTACTTAATATTTATGTAATTGAACAGTCATATTGTCCTACAAATTACGTATAACCTTGCTACGTCTGTTAGCTACCACAATCAATCTTTTGGGAATACGAAATTGTTGGGTGTCTCATCGAAATGAAGCTACTCACGAAAAATTAGCTTGATAGTAATAAAAAAAAATTTGGACCAGGGATCCCGGACTATAACACTTTGAATTGCAATTAAATTGTTTACTACCCAAAAAAGGGTAAAGATAAATTTATTTGCCTCAACATGTATACAATTAGTTATTACAACAAATTTAGCATCAATATGTTTTGTCTTGTTATACATGCAAAGTTATTAATGGTTAAAAATATACAAAAGTTAATGAGTGTTATTTTTTTAGGATTTCTGTATTATAATTGTTATTAAAACCAGCTTTTTCTTAAGTTAATGTACTGATAGGAAGGGAAACCCTCTTGTTAAAAATGCAGTAATGCTGGCGCATTCTGACACAATGTGGGGGCACTGACCCCGATGGCGCGTCATCTCGGTACTAAATGCAACAAGCACGTGTCTTTGAAAGTTGAATACAAATTGCAAATTTTCTTTGAGTATTGCTATCTTTTATTATATGAGAAAAAAAAAGAAAATAATGACATTCCTCTGATATAATTTCATCAATAAACAATTTCCAAATAAATACTGATTTATAATTTTAATAAACCTTATTGCTCCTGACTCCATAATGGCAGATATCGGAACAGATGATGACCATCATCGACACAACAGCCTTTGCTTTCAGTTATCGCCCATTATGGCCCATCGTGTATAGCCATCGCATACACAGAAACTTCAAACGTATACCATTACTAAAGTCAAACATTAAATTTCGATTACGGCACAGCGATTTTGAATCGTATTCGCATTCATACAAGATACATAATTGTCTGCGACTCAAATTTGGTTTTACCAAGGTCAACAAAGTTAC
This sequence comes from Laspeyria flexula, assembly GCA_905147015.1. Classification (NCBI taxonomy): domain Eukaryota; kingdom Metazoa; phylum Arthropoda; class Insecta; order Lepidoptera; family Erebidae; genus Laspeyria; species Laspeyria flexula. The sequence continues at coordinate 4,740,666 of LR989974.1, forward strand.
TGAAGAGAATTCATGAGACCTTGGGCTAGTATTTGATCGTAAGTCTTGTCTTTCGTTGTCATAATATTGTAGGTTTTATGGCAAATTGACATAACTCAGTTACGCTGTAGTTATATTTACTAGCCTTCTGTTGCCTAGGTCGATAAACCTAGCGAAACTATAAAGACTAAGGCACTTTGAAGCGAAATCGATGATTATCGAAGCCTCATATAAAAAATATTTCTAAACAACCAGATTATTAAAAAAATAATAAAACATTAAAATTGGAATGTACTCCTATTACGCTATGTATAAAGCTAAACCTCCTTGTTAAAAAATATGGACTAAGTATTAAACCAGGTTTAAATTGACATTAGCCATTGTTTTAGTGTCAAAGTTGTCAATTTAAACCTGGTTTAATGCTTAGTCCATATTTTGCAATAAAGGGTAAAGTTGTCAATTTAAACCTGGTTTAAAGCTTAGTCCGTATTTTGTAATAAGGGGGACAGAGCTTGTTTATTTAGTAAAACGTGCTAATCTCCGAAACTACGAGACCAAATTGTAAAATTCGTCTCCTATTAAATTGAACCTTTTTTTTTTTACTTGGGGAAATGCCTGATGCATACCCCTCAGTCTTGGGGGAAGAACCGAGGGGTTATGTGGAGCTCGCACCCACTAAAACCCCAAGGTGTTCCTCTCGTCGCGCTCAGCTGTGGTCACGGGAGCGGAACATTCGTCCGCGACTATTAAATCGAACCTAACGTAACTCACGAAACTATCTAATATATCTCTACCTACCCTTTCTCCTATGTTGAGTTATATTATCATAATTCTAAACAGCCAGGGGTACAACCCATCATGCCGTAACGTAAACATTTTACGATGTCAGTATTATGTGTGTAACGTTAAGTAGCTCGAGTCAGTCTGGTGATGCCTTTATAGCTGTAATCGCACTATGATTTATAGTCAACTAGCGGACCCGACAGACTTTGTCCTGCATGACATACCAATCGATTGCATTTTTTTTTTTTTATTTGTGAATCTAAACCATCCTCGAATCCACTTGAATACATACACAAAAAATCATTCAAATCGGTTCAGCCGGTTAGGAGGAGTTCACTGTCAACACACGTACAGAAGAATTATATATATAAAGATGGACTATGATAAATAAGGGGTTTCAGACAAGTGATATAATGTACTAAATTTGAAAATAACCCTGTAATTTCAAATTTAATACATTTTTAGACTTCTTCCTCTCTCTTTTTCTCTGGTCTCGTACCGCGCGGTTTCAGAGGAATTTTCTCCCTACTAACTATCAGGACGGACTATCAGATTTACTTATTTAAAACAAGCTACACTAACGGCAAGACATTCAAATATTACAAATTTAAGAACTTAATTTATAAAAAGTTGGTATATATGTTTGCCAATTAAAAGCATATACATCATTCATATTATATAGGCAACATTAAAAGTAAGTTAAACTAAATTAAAATATGAAATAAATTTTATAAAAGTACTAGTAATAATAAGCGATGGTGGCTGAATGGATAAGGGGCCGGCGTGCAAATCACGCGGTCCGAGTTCTATCCCGACCGGCAGTACCAATGTGGATTCCACTTTGTGGAATTTATATGTACTAGTCAAGTGACTTACCATCTGCTAACGGTGAAGGAAAACATCGTGAGAAAACCCACATACCCTAGAAGAAATTCTATGAGTATGTCTGATCCACCAACCCGCACTAGGCCAGCGTGAGTGGATTATGGCCTAAACCCTCTCAGCTCTCTAGTTAGAGGAGAAGAGACCCGAGCCCAGCAGTTGGACTAAACTGGGTTGCTGATGATGATGACTAGCAATAGAAGTAAATACAGATACAGAATACAAAAAAAAACAATCGTAATAATTAATTATTCTTAACTTAACAATCGAGCAGTTTCAGCTAGCTGTTTCTGAATTTATTTTCTGGCGTATTAAATATATCTAAGTCAAACTAAGGTTGTGGAATGAACTCCCTAACGAGGTTTTCTCAAGGGACTACAGTATGGGGTTCTTCAACAAAGGTTTTTGTTTTTTTGATTTTGTTTTTTTTTTTTAAAAGACAACGCCCGCACTAGGGAACAAGCCCTGTGTCGCGGGGAGCTTTATAAACATGAAACTAACGGACACAAAGTACACACAGACTAGAAACAAATATCTATGAATCACACAAATATTTGTCTCGTGTGGGAATCGAACCCACGTCACCCAACACGGCGATGTAGTGGCGAGGCGACCACTTTAACCACTGCGCCACGGTGACAGTCAAGACAGAAAGGTGTGAATAGGTTTCTTAAGGGTCGGCAACGCGCTCGTGATGCCCCTGGTGTTGCAGGCGTCCATAGGCTACGGTAACCGCTTACCATCAGGCGGACCGTACGTCTGTTTGCCACCGTCGTGGTATAAAAAAAAATATGATGGAATTAGCTGTGCTTAGTTCACGTGCGGTTTCATAGTATTTTTATTTTATGACAGACAGAACCCTGACAATTTTTTTTCAAAATCAAAGTAGCCTTAGTCACTCCTTGTGACATTAGCTATCCGACAGTTAAATACCCGTTGAAATGTTAAATACATGACTATGACTACTATACGAAAATAATCTAGCCTCATAACGAAACAATTATATCGCTTTCATCATCATCATCATCATCAGCAACCCATTAATGTCCCACTGCTGGGCTCGGGTCTACTCTCCACGATCTAGAGAGCTGAGAGGGTTTAGGCCATAATCCACACACGCTGGCCTAATGCGGGTTGGTGGATCAGACATACTCATAGAATTTCTTCTAGGGTATGTGGGTTTCCTCACGATGTTTTCCTTCACCGTTAGCAGATGGTAAGTCACATGACTAGTACATATAAATTCCACAAAGTGAAATCCACATTGGTACTGCCGGTCGGGATCGAACTCGGACCGCGTGTTTAACACGCCGGTCTCTTATCCATTCAGCCACCATCGCTTTTATATATCGCTTTACATAATGATAAAACACAAAATTCACTATTGAATTAATAACGCGACTGTCCGGTAGAACTCGTGAAAGTACCCTAAAGTCGCAATGCCCCAAGGGACAGCCCAAATGGAATTACAAAATCATTTCTATTACAAAACAATAGCTATCAATATTGATCGATTGTAACTGAAACTATCTATGAAATTATTGTTAAATCATTTATTATTAACTTCCTTCTTTTTGTAGGAGGTCTATACGACTGTTGCGCAAGAGGTCCCGGGTTCGATTCCGGGTCGTTTTTTGGAATAATACAGGTTTTTCAGTCTAATAAATACATTTTATATGTAATAATTCTGGCATTATTTGTGAGTAAATGCATCTGCATCTGCTAAAACGAAGATCTGTCTCTCGTACATTTTATTTTAAACACTCAATTCTTCAAACAACCCGCGCAAACAATCAAATAAAAAAAAATTGCTTTGTGTTTAACGTAGACACATTCCTGACACATCATGGTCCTCTCATTATACTAGCTAAAACAACACACTCAATTCTCAACCTTATTCCATCCGCTTTAAGATCAAATTAAAATATTTCATCACCTTTTAACGATCCCGCGCATTTCATGTTTACACGAAGACGCACAATTTTCGACCGTATTCCAAATGTTCACAGTACATTATTAAATAATTTAGTAGCGTTTACTACGAAGACAGGTCGTAGTACAAACGTAGCGCTACGGCGTAGCGTAGCGCAGGCGCGTAGCCGTCTTGTTTTCTCAATAACAAGGCTCTACGGCTTCAATTGTACTCAAAATGACAGATATTTAAATGAATTCCAAAATTAACAAGGTGAATAAACACATTAAAGTTTAAGGAATTTTATTGTCTTTAAATATTATTATGACTAATAGAAATGTTTGGTATATCTGTCTATTATAACCTTTACTAGAAGTCGCGCGGGGTTTCGTTCTCGTCGTTTTTTATTTGGCCACTGCCCAGCTCGTATTGGCCGTAATGTGATGTTATTTAGCCTATAACCTTCCTCGATAAATGGGCTATCAAACACTAAAAGAATTTTTCAAATCGGACCAGTGCCAGTGGAGAGAATGAGTTCCTTAGATAGCGCGTTCAAACAAACTCTAAAGTTTTATAAAATGACTATAGATTAATAGAATTTCATCATGTTATTTTTTCGTGGTCTACCACGCCCTCAATATGCTGCTTCATGGCACCACGCGGTGATCATTTTGGTCACAACTCGTTACGCACGCATCACGTGATCATTATCAGCACAATACCACTAGCTTTGCGGCTTTGTAAACAATATGAGTGACTTGTGTTTGACGGTCAGATAGTATTAATTTTATTTAATGACTGAAAGACTTAATACAATTTTGGCCTAAGTCCAAGATGGAATCTAGGACTTCCCACGACGTCACTTATGCAGTAATTACAAATATATAATTTAAAAAATAAACGTCATTCTGAATTACCTTTTTACTGTCAAACTATGAGTTATATCTGCAATAAAGTTCTCACTAGAGAATCGAACCGGCTACCCACTTAATATAATTTATGTTCCCACTAAAGATAGGTTTATTTATTGTATATTTGTATTAACATAGTTTATTCAGGCTCTCGTGGTTTATGTCTGGCCCCTTATATCTAAGTTTATGAGTCACATTAGTGGCTTGGGGAATTCGCTACAAGAAAATGTTATAGTACGTAAGATAGTGAAATAGGTTTGTATATATAATATGAAAAGGTATACATTGAGGAGGTTTTCGTAAAGAGAAAGCAGGTTTGTAAAAATATGGTGTAATAGATTATGACCTCTTTTGATTAAAAAGGTGACAATTAACATTGCAGCGGGGTTAGACAAGTGGCAATCTATCCATCTATCTATTCTAATGTATTTAAGTAGTATATCAGTTGTTTAGTACCCATAACACAACCAAATATAATTGCTTACTTTGGAACTAGATGGCGCTGTGTGAATGTGGTAGAATATTATTATTATTATATACCAGCTACAGGCAAGTGGCAAATCGCTGATTCTGTACGAAATATTTAAATGTCACTTCAGTACATCTCTGACATAAGCTATTGACATGTCACATGATCAATGTATAATAGATTGCCGCTTGTCTAAAGGGCTGTACCTTTAGACGAGTGGGGCAATCTATTCGACCTATTTATTCTAACAACATGTCAGATTAGTACATGGATCACGTGACATGTCGATGGATTATGTTAGGGATGTGTTCAAATGTATTTAAGTGAGATGTAAATATTCAGAAAAGAAGCGGCTAATTTCCACTTGTCTAGGGGGCTGAAGACGTAACCCGACAATAAAATTTAAATTTTCTACTTTTATGCTGCAACAATACCTCGCTTTGGGGTCACCGGAACCTTTTACGATGTAAACAATTGACAACGTCAGAGTATACCGGTGATTTTGCGGAATGAATGCGAAACGAAGCAAGTACTGTACTCTGTCCACTAGTGTCCACTACTTTAAATCCCTCTTGTTCTCTCTTCTTCTTGTTTTCTTTAGTCTGTTTGGCTTTTCTTTTTAGGTTATTAGTTTAATTACGTGTTATGTGTGTTATTAGTTTAGTTTACTGGTGGCAGGCATTTTAATTTTTTTTTTAATATATTCTTCTACATTCGCACAGCGCCATTTAGTCCCAAAGTAAGCAATTATATTTGCTTGTGTTATGGGTACTAAATAACTGATATACTACTTAAATACATTTTTTTTTGGAAATACATACCTACATATTATAGATAAATTACACACAGAACAAACCTCTATGCTTATCACACAAAGATTTGTCCTGGGTGGGGATCGAACCCACGACCTCTGGCTTAGCAGTCAGGGTCACTAACTACTAGACCAACAGGCCAGTCAAAAGTAATTCTTACTTTAAAGTGTTAGATGTCTAATCAAGACAAATAAAATGTGTTTCTTTCTTTTCTATTGCACTAAACCTCAACTCTCTCGCAGCCTCATTATGGTGTCATCAGAACATTTCCTATTAAACCGTCTTGTCAGTGTAATAATGGTAGGTTAATATGTTTTTCTTTTGAAGAAAATTCCAAGCCTCTTGGACATTGTAGATTGATGCTGACGGTGACAAAGATGGCACTTGTATACGCAAGCATGAGTGTACCTATAGTGACTCAGTGTATTGCCATGTCATATCAAAAACTTCGATGTCAGTAACAATTCGCGCGGGGTTTCGCTCCAGTCATTCTTTATTTGGCCACTGCTCAGCTGTGTTATATAGCTTATGGTACTCCGTGATAGCTTAGCTTTCTAACGGCAAAAGAATTTTTGGAATCGGTCCAGTAGTTTTTAAATTTATTAGTTACTTACAAAAATACAAATCATTTCTCTTTATAATGTTAGTATAGATTATTTTTCCCATCAATACGACTCATCATATCTTATGAACAAACTACAAAAACAGGAAAACAAAAACGAAACATATTCAATAGAATAATCTGGAAAGTACTTCGTATATAAAGATAAGATAGATGTCTTCTGTAATGTGAACAACTTCTGGGTCGAATGTCCTTCAAAGTTTTATTTATACGAGGTAGTCCCAATAGATACCCATACAAATACACTATTTGAACTACTGGATAGATTAAGGTGAGGTCTCCATTTGACGACTGGCTGATAGATGTATTGTCGCGAGTGAGAGCTGATCACCAAGAAACGGTTTAACTGATTTAGATAAAACATGTCTAAGAAGCAAGTCTAGTTAACCTGATTTCGAATAAAAAAAACGCATTCACACCCGTTTATGAGCTTGCTATAAACAGTCACACAGACAGACATACAGGCTCATATTTAACATTCCTCTTTTTGAGTTGGGGCTGAATTTTAAAGGACTTGAACCGAATACTATGGTAATTCATTTCAGCTCTAAAACAAGAAATAAAAAGTTATAAACGAAGTTTGTGTAGTTTTAGTTCGAATTAAAAATACATAATGTGATTACCCTATCTCAACCCGGGGTCATAAAAGTGACTTAGCTTAGTCACTTATTTTTTACTTTTTTTTTACCTTAAGCAGACAAGAGTACTGCAACAAAAGGAAAATTCGAAAGAAATATACCAACCCATCTAGCCATGATAAAACGACGTCCAAGACTATGTTTAAAATAAATAAATCAGAAAGAGAATCATTTCCTATTCATCAGCAACCCATTAAGTCCCACTGCTGGGCTCGGGTCCTCGTCTCCTCTATCCAGAGAGCTGAGAGGGTTTAGGCCATAATCCACACACGCTGGCCTAGTGCGGGTTGGTGGATCAGACATACTCATAGAATTTCTTCTAGGGTATGTGGGTTTCCTTACGATATTTTCCTTCACCGTTAGCATATGGTAAGTCACTTGACTAGTACATATAAATTCCACAAAGTGAAATCCACATTGGTACTGCCGGTCGGGATCGAACTCGGACCGCGTGATTTGCACGCCGGTCTCTTATCCATTCAGCCACCATCGCTTTATTATCGCTCTATTACATTTCCTATTGAATGCTTTAAATTTGAAACATTCGTTTAATATTCTAGCGGATTCTATCTTGATGCAGACACTACTAAATATAGTCACCTGTGATGCGACTATTATTATCGAGAACTCATGAAACAAGACCTTTACTTGTTACCGTAAAAGGAAACTTAACGAATCAATAACATGATTCAGTTTTTAATCTTTTTATATACTGACTGGCCTGTTGGTCTAGTGGTTAGTGACCCTGACTGCTAAACCGGAAGTCGTGGGTTCGATTCCCACCCAGGAAAAATCTTTGTGTGATGAGCATAAAGGTTTATTTTGTGTCTGAGTGTAATTTATCTATATTATGTAGGTATTTACAAAAAAAAATGTATGTAATGTACCCAAAACACAAGCAAATATAATTGCTTACTTTGGGACTAGATGGTGCTGTATGCGGTGTGTGACGTATAATGTGGTAGAATAATAATAATAATAATAATATTCTACCACATTCACACAGCGCCATCTAGTCCCAAAGTAAGCAATTATATTTGCTTGTGTTATGGGTACTAAACAACTGATATAATACTTAAATACATTTTTTTTTTTGTAAATACATACATATTATAGATAAATTATACCCAGACACAGAACAAACATTTATGCTCATCACAGAAAGATTTGTCCTGGGTGGGGATCGAACCCACGACCTCCGGCGTAGCAGTCAGGGTCACTAACCACTAGACCAACAGGCCAGTCAAAAGAATATTAATATTATTAATAAATTAACACTTGTTACCGTAAAAGGAAACTTAACGTCGTAGTAATAAATAATATGATTGATAACTAATCTTTTTATATTTATGGAAATTTTGATTATACATTTTTGATTATCTTTGTGGTTTATATGAACTCCCGGTGGCACAGCGGAAAGTGTATACGACTGCTGTGCAAGAGGTCCCGGCTTCGATTTCCAGGTCGAGTGAAAATGGTGTTGGGCTTTTCTATCATGAAATTCCGGTGTTGAGATTTTCCCGGAGTTTGGTAAACAAATGTTCCTGGTTGATGACAATAGGCTCGCCCTCTATTTCATGGGACTAAACATAGCTGGCGAAATGTGGGTGTGAAACCTACCCCTTCTTATTATGACAACAAACAGTCATTAACAAAAATATGTTTTTTACAATTTGAAGTATTTTTCTAAACGAATTCATGAGTTTTATTCTAACTTTGTTTTCATTGTAGTAATTGTTTCTCATAAAGTATCTAAACATTATGATGTAAAACTAACACAAACAAGTGACCAATCAGAGCTCATTACGTATTTATGACGTCACAAACCGGGTCGGGCGCGTCTTTTCCAAGGTTTGAGTGACTGACTTTATTATTTAATATGGCGTAATCTGCTAAAAGGGATGAGGAATAAGAGTACATTAGACGCATAGTTTTTGGTGTTTCTCAGAAGAAATATCGTTTTTACTAGCTTCTTTCTGACTTCACCCCTGTGAAATGTTGTTGGACCAAACCTTATATCCTTTTCTAATTATTACACTATGAAAAATGGGTGCCTTATGCCTTTGGTGTGGGACGCTACCTGCGTCGATACCCTTGCGCCATCACACCTTCCGAGTACAGCGGGTTGTGCTAGTGCTGCTGCTGCAGCTGCAGAGTCCCTTAAACGGGGCAAATATAGTAATTTAAGTGATAATTACTTATTTGAGCCGTTTGGGGTCGAAACATTAGGCTCATGGGGTCCGAGTGCTCTCCGCGTTTATAATGAACTAGCGACGCGGTTAATCGACACTTCACGTGACCAGAGGGCTGGTTTTTAACTCGCACAGAGAATCGGCATTGCCATCCAGCGTGGCAATGCTGCTAGCCTTCTGGGCACTTTCCCTTGTGACAGTGATGCCGATGAATACTTTGACGCCTTACCCAAATTACCATTTGTGTTATTATTTATTTATAGTATTGTAAATAGAAGTTGTAGATATGTAAGTAAATAGTTAATAATGTTATAGTAATAAATAAATTTGTTATTACACTATTCCCTATGTCAAATTTCATGATGATTTATTAGATAGTTTAGCTTTAAAAGCGTAATAAACGAAATACAAATTTTCGCATATAAAATATTACTTACCTACCCTTTCTTCTGAATTGGCAAAAAAGTAATAATGTATACAAAATATATTGGATAAAAACGCACACAACGGATAATTGGTAGAATTACCTTAAAACCAAGTTCAAACTTTCATCATCGTGTATAAATACGTAAGCTATCGTGTCGGGGAAAATTTTGGCAGAAATGAGTTTAAAAAAATCTGTTTTATTTTTTCCCAAATATCAAACGTGGGTGCGACTTGTATGTGTGGATTACTAAAAAAATAATAAAAAATGCAAAGGAAAAATTGCGTCACATCTTTATTCTTGAAGAGGTAGGCAGAGCTGCATTACAACCACATTTTGCCAGCTATTTATTAATTACAAACTGAGGATTTCATGACAGAAATACCCGTTTTTACCCGAACTAAAAATCGAACTTCGGACATCATAGCCAGTCATGTACACTCTACCAAAGCCGTTTATGAAGTTGATAAAAAAGTTATTATAAAAATTGTAAAAATATACTATGGGAAAGTTCGGAATTACTGAATGGTAGACCTGAAGATGAGGTCTACCATTATTGGAATGATAATAAAGATACGGTATGAGAAGTGACCACGCCGTATCGCTACTGAATATTTGATGCTTACGTCTGTTCGAACTTATATGTAGCATGTAGGTAGGTACATATCTATACATTTCTAAGCTGAACAATTTGTTTGTTTGTTTAGTTGTACACACTAATTTCAGGAATAACTGGTCGTTACCGCTTCTCACTGTGCGGCGAACAGCTCATGATATGAATGGACGAAACACCATTTTTATTGTGATATGGTTTCATATTAATCCAGCTTTATTGATATTTTTCATCACAAATTTAATATCATAGTCCTTATTGCTGTAACTAGAAGGCGCTCGGGGTTTCGCTGCCGTCGTTCTCTATTTGGTATTGCTCAGTTCCTATTGGCCGTAGCGTGATGTTATATAGCCTATAACCTTCCTTGATTAATGGGCTATCCAACACTAAAATAATGTTTCAAGTCGATCCAGTAATTCCTGAGATCATAGCGTTAAACCAAACAAATAAACTCTTTAGCTTTATAATATTAAGTTTAGTTTTTTAAATAAACAGAAATGTATTTAAGAATTTTCCAATCTGTACCAAACGGATCGTGGTTTAGATAAAACTCAATAAACTAGCCGTATAAATAGCTTCGGCGCTAATGTAGTTTGCATCGATCTGTTTTGACTCGTGCAGACAGCCATCTCACATGGTGTATAGTGATGAAAATAACACGATGGGAATAGGACTTACATTTTAGCTTTAAAGTGGCTCTATTGCCGTAACTATGGTTCCATTGGCTTATAAAAAAAATTTAGACTAGCCTGTTGGTCTAGTGGTTAGTGACCCTGACTGCTAAGCCGGTGGTCATGGGTTCGATCCCCACCCAGGACAAATCTTTGTGTGATGAGCATAAAGGTTTGTTCTGTGTCTGGGTGTAATTTATTTATATTTAAGTATGTATTTACAAAAAAAAAAGTATCTAAGTAGTATATCAGTTGTTTAGTACCCTTAACACAAGCAAATATAATTGCTTAATTTGGGACTAGATGGCGCTGTGTGAATGTGGTAGAATATTACTCAGCTATCAAAAAACGGCGCTCAAAATAGAGCTCAATGAGTTTATTAATTGTTACACAACTGTTTCGCTGTCTTGAGGTGTGATGTCAAAAAGCTTTATGTTATTAAAGAAATTGTAATATGAGACTGATTTTACAATAAAAAACAAAATTAAAAATTTTGAAAAAACCCACGACGATAACATCTATACAAAATAAGAAACGTAACATATAAAAAGGTTTAAATAACTTTATTTTAAATCCCCGACGAAAAGATAATAAGTAGCGTAAAAACAATCCCAAGAAAATCCGTCGGGGGCTGCCATACCCTGATTTGAAATGAACGAAAGTATTGCAGTTTTATGTATTTGATACCTACATAATTATTAAAAATATTTAGTTTACAATATATATTTAATACTAGAAACAGTAATGATATTGGCAGCCCCCGACGAATTTTCTTGGGATTGTTTTTACGCTACTTATTATCTTTTCGTCGGGGATTTAAAATAAAGTTATTTAAACCTTTTTATATGTTACGTTTCTTATTTTGTATAGATGTTATCGTCGTGGGTTTTTTCAAAATTTTTAATTTTGTTTTTTATTTTAAATATTTTCAAAGAGCGCCATTATCTTACTAACTGTAAGTAACTCGTATAAAATTTTAAGAACCTTGACAGATAAATAAAAGTTTTATACTAAGTTATAGAACAAACACATTTTTTTTTAATTTACTGTTGCAGTAAGTCTTATAACTTGAAATTATCATTTTAATTTTCTTATTTTAAACTTTTTAAGGAGCGCCTTATCTTACCATGTAAGCTCTAGAATAAATGGAATTTGCATGGAGCTTCGACTATATTATATATATTTTATTTTTTGTTGACTTGTGTGCTCATCCGTCGCACAAAGATCGCCGGAGCCCCGCTCCGCGGGGCTCCTACTTCTGGGTGGTTTGAAAAAAATAAATAACCATAACCTAACCAGTCCGATTCGGATTGCTCTGAATCGGGGGGTGTTAAGTTTAGCTATCGCACATTGATAGCCGTAGCCGGACTCACCGGACTGCCTTCGGCGTTAGCGCAGATTTCCACCTATAATAGCTTGTATCTCGAAAACGGTGCGTGCTATCGCAAAAATGATGAAAATTTGGTTACACCCCGAGCACGGGATACCTATAAGTTAGAATAAATAAGGTAGGTAGGTGTTTATATAACGCCAGTCTGGAATAAACTCTCACTCTTACTATTATTTTTTAGGCTTATCATTGTATACCTCAGTACTAATATTCAGTGATATAACAACACGAAATCGGTTTTTTTTTTCCTTTACTTGTGCAACTTGTTATTGCTTCTGGCCAAATTTCATGATTCTAGGTCAACGGTAAGTTCCCTATAGATTATGATCGTCAAGATAAATCGTCAAAAATGGAGCATAAACAGCTGTATCTTTTGATTGCGTTAACTTAGAATTCTGATTTTATTTTACGCCGAGGGTTTGCAGACCCAAGTATATGATATTAATTTCAGTTTTATACCTCTATGCGTTCTTGAGAAAAATATTCTAGACAGACGGACAGACAGACATACAACGGAGTGATCCTATAAGGGTTCCGTTTTTTTCTTTTGAGGTACAGAACCCTAAAATTGCATAAACGGTCACCCATCTATGAACTGACCTTATCCGAAGTTGCTTAACCTCATGAGAGTAATCAATATCTCAGTACTACAATGCTACGTGTCCCTATACAGTAACAGGTCTAATTATTTTACAGATAACTGTAAATATAAGTTTGCTTAGTCTATTGCAGCGCCCCCTGGCGAAAAAATACAATATCGTGTATCCAAAAGTCATCCTCGATAAATCACAAATACATTACAGAAAACCGTATTAAAATCGGTTTAATCGTTTTAAAGATAGGTGGGCACAAAGGTTTCAACGAAATCAACATAGGTTTGCCTAGTCTATTGCAGCGCCCCCTGGCAAAAAAATACAAAATCTTGAATCCAAAAACAATCCTCGATAAATCACAAATACATTACAGAAAACCGTATCGAAATCAGTCTAATCGTTTTAAAGATAGGAGGGCACAAAGGATTCAACGAAATCAGTGTATTGTAGCGCCCCCTGGCGAGCTATTAACATAACACCTATCTAATAACCTGTCCCCAAGAGCCGCACACACTTCACAGAAAACCGCATCTAAATCGGTCAAACCGTCTCCGTGATATAAGGCATTATGTTGGAACACACAAACACACAAACACACAAACACACAAACACACAAACTCACAAACACACAGCCTCTCACCCCAAACGCATATACCGTCTCCGTTCCGTCGTGGGTAAAAATATTTTCTGTAATTATAATTTGACAGATCGGCGACAGTTTTTAGCGTGACTATAATAGTACGGGATTGTGCAAATTTTGCGGAAACGCGAAATTATATATGAATGGCTAATTCCAAGAAATTCTGGTTTGTTTTGAAATTTCTTTGGGATAGCGAACATGGCAACTTTTTACTGACATTACACGTGGGTAAAACCATTAATAGTTGTTCAATTTGTCCTGATCCTAACACCCAATATATACATTCTATATTTTGTACCTCTGAAATGACGCAGTTAGTTTTGGGCACACACCCAGCTTTCTTTAATAGGATTAGAAAAAGATTAACTCATCTATTGACACCCCATTTATATAAATTATTGAGTATATTTAATTTTGATACCCATGAATTGTATATTTCTTTTTAGTTTAGGTGTAATTCTACTGTAATTCGACCGTAATCTTTTCTGTTATTTAATTTAGATTCTAGTTAATATATGCAGCAAAAATCGAGCATAACTGATATATTATATTGACATATTTTGTAACACCTATGTAACCACACTTATGCAAATAAATTATTTGAATTTAAATTTGAATTATCTTTTGATTGCAATTACTAAGAAGTCTCAGAACTCTTTTTTTGCACTGCAGCTTTTTGCAGAATTGAGCTTCATACCTTCACGTGTTCTTGAGAAAATGAGTCTTAACAGACGGACAGGCAGACAGATGGAAAACGGAGTAATGATGTACGGAACTCTAATGAATGAAAAATTTGAAAAGCACGACCTATCACAATTTTTAACCGTAGCTTAATAAATATAAGATAAAAATTACTTTACACTAGTAAATTAAAGTACCTATTGGCGTGCGATGAGTAGCCTTAAAGAAAACTTTTCAGATTTTCATTCCCTAATCAAAACTGAAAGAAAAATAAAAAAATGTTTTCTTCAAATACATTAAGACCTTCATCAGAACTCATAACTTATTCAGGAGCCGGAAGATTGACAACTTTGCAATTAGGTAGAATATATTAATACAATCTCGGGCCGAGTCTACTTAGCTTTAGATTAGCTGATAACAGGAGAAACTTGATCCAAACTTCTTTACCGATAATGGCAAAGATTATTTTATCGATCGTTGTCAGACGCGACTGTGTTTGTGCCTACTATATTTTTAAATAGCTGTCTTGAAATATTATGCTTTCTAATACTTATATACTCCGCTGGGTTAACTTTAAAATTTCAATAAATTGTGCTAGCCGCGTATTTTTTTATATATAATTTTGTATTTTTGGGGTAGGTAGTTCTACCGATTTAATTAGCAAGGGATGATTGCTCTAAAACTTTAGACTATTTGTTTAAGTTTTTATTATTCTACTACTAGTTTGTACGCGATAAACTCAAACACTACAAAACGGATCTTCACATAAGTTACACAGTATTAGGAATTAAAATGGAGTAATATAATAAGAATGCATAATATGATTTCTATATACATTACTGTAGTAGTGCATTATGCGATTTTAAATTTAAACAGAATGTGTGTGAAGTGTGCGGGACATAGAAGAAAAAAAAAAAATCATGCCTCTAAGAAGCAATCTCATGTTAGGCATAAACTGAAACTACATTTATCTCAATTAGGTTCTAGGCATGAAATTTGAACATAATCTAATCTAATAGATGCCGCATAATTATTTAATACGGAGGCTCAGATAGCACGTTTAATCATAACATACCTATTACCTACTTGATATGAATTAAACCGTTGTTGACTCGCTGCTGAAGAGATGATATTAATAGATCTTTGAACTGAATATATTATGGGTGATAAGCTTTATACTGACAAATTGGAATATTAAATTCTATAGTTTTGTCTGAGTACTTAAATTTGTGTTAGAGGCTATTGATTTTAGAAATATCTTTGTAGATAAGTGATTATAGTTGAATTTAGGTATTTAAATGTATAAGTTACTAAGTACTATTAGAAAAGCGTAAAATTAGAGATGTTTATTATTCTAAAACTACCAAATAGATTTTGATAAAATTTGGTATACCAATAGACTGTGCTTTGAAATAATATTTAAGATACTTCATCTCAATAATTCCGTGGATCAAATAAAGGAAATTCATTACAATATTAACGTAAAAAAAACTATTGATACGACTATTCATATCAATATGCTTATTTTTGACGTATGCTCTCAATTGCGAATATATTGTTTCCAATATACGTATTTCAGACATAAAAACGACACGCCTGTCAAGTCATATGAAAGTTCAAGTCTTGCAATAGGTATACACATCTCAAATAAAAAGGAATATTAAATGAAATATCGCATCTACGTATGTGTCTACTCTATACCGTTTTATGAAGGAATACATTCGCCTTCCCGAAACTTGGACAAAAACTTTTGTTTTATTTGTACTGTCTATCAACATATTGGGACACAGGTAGTGGTGCTCTAACCTTGTTAGGGGGAACTTTCCGAACGATCTTCTGCAATATTGTCATGTTATCAACTCTATGTAGTTACATATATATATTGTTATAGGTGTATAACATTATTGTTCGTGTAGAGACGGATTAAGAATACATAATGTCACTACCCCATCTCATCCCGTGGGTGTGCGTAAGAGGCGACTAAGGGAGTAACCTCATGCAGACAAGAGCACTGCGAGAAAAGGAAAATTCGACACAAACCCTATACCAACCCAACTGGCCAGCGTGGTATAGTAGGTTTAATTCCCTCCACATTGTTTGGAGGAGACCCGTGCCCAGTAGTAGGACGTTTATGGGTTGAAAAGAAGAACAAGAAGAAGATTGTTATAGGTACATCGTTCGGTTTATTTGTTTTTGTTTGTTGTTTCTATATCTATAATAATTAATCTATCTATATATCCATTTTTCCATACTTTACATTACATTAGATCACGCTCCTTTCCCAACAAAGGTGTAGGCAGAGACTATTTCCTTCCACTTGCTACGATTCTGACATACGTCTTTGGTTTCTTCAATATTCATCAGTCTTTTCATGCATTCTCGCCGGTTGAGGGTACTCCTGATCTGTCCCTTCTTTAGAACGTCACGTATTTGGTCATGGTTCGTTCTTGTTGTTATTATTATTTATTTATAGCCTTGTAAATAGTAGTTGTAAATAGATATTTTTTAATTTTTTTTATATTATATTAATATATTTTATAAAATAATAAGGCTGAAGAATTTGTTTGTTTGATTGAACGCTAGGATCTCAGAAACTACTGGTCCGATTTAAAAAAATATTTTATTGTTGTATAGCCCATTTATTGAGGAAGGTTATAGTCTATACTATATCATCACGCTACGAGCAATAGGAGCTGAGAAGTAGCCAAACAGATTTACGGGAGTGAAGCATTATACAGTATGGAATTTTTGAACACAATATACTCGTAAAACACGCAAGGGCAAAATTAATACATATAAATGCTGTTTTAAAATATGGCGGTGCTCATACTATTTCTGTTGTAATTGTAGGCTGTAAATTAAGTCATTATCTCTCATTGTTTCATCTGTACATCGGACAAATTGCAACTCGTTATATTTCCAACCTTTATTTTGTACTAGATATCGCCTCAGGCCCCGTTCTGAACATTCAGCGAATATATTTTCAGCATTCCGTTTGATGACGTGAGATAGAAATCATTTTACACGTATATTATGTAGGTTTACGTAAGATAGAAATAATTTTACAAAGCTGCACTGGGGCTTTGCAAAATTGGCTGGTGCACTGCTCAGCTTCTATTAATTGTAGCGTGATACTATATAACATATTCCTTGATAAATGGGCTAAATACTAAAAGAATTTTTCAAATCAGATCAGTAGTTCTTGAGATTATCGCGTTCAACTAAACATTTGCTGAAAATATGTCGTAGTCAAAGATCCGCTTAGTTTTTTTAGGATTCTGTCCTGTATGTATATTGTGACAGAACCAATTACTATTTTCATATTCATTATTATTTTGAAATCAGACATGTATTACTCAATTATATATACTGACATTTATAAATTTGGTTATCATATTCATAATTATGTACATTTATATATGAATAATTATTTATAATAGCATGAAACCTAACTTTACCAAATATTTGCTTACCATATGTAATGGTAGAATGTAAATGGGTCATTGTAGAATCTAAGATCATACATTGTACACTTACATTCTTGCGAATAATTAATTTTATAATTTTTATTTTTTATATGCATATAATAATTATGCTTCTACTTACGTATGACACAACAGCAAATCTTGTTTTATGCATGTAATACTTTAACATGAACGGAGAATTAGATTGACGTAATTTTTGGTGGCAAAACTGAAAGCGCGATCTACCAATACTATATCTAAAGTAACGATTGGCACTAAACTATGCAATCATTCATCAACAGAATACTAGCAATAAACTTGCGGCATTTATCCAATATTTTTACATAAAACATAAATATTTTGCGACTCATCTCCCACCGGCTGAGAGGCCAACTGGCCGAAATAAACTTAAACACGGCACAACCCTTCCTGTCCCTCACATACGCCATAAGTTTTTGTTTTATAGCTAAAGGACGACCTTCCCTAGGGTTGTCAATTTAGCCTAAGTTAACTCTGCACCTCAATATCGACTTAGTGGGATTCGATAGCATTGTACATTTAAAATAATTAAGTATAAGTAAAGCTCGCCTAAAGTAAGGTTGCTGGTGGCCAGCGATGAAGTGCAATGTCACAGACAGACACACAGATACACACACAAGATAAGACAAGTAAAATTTATAACACCCCTTTCTCGCGTCAGGGATTAAAAAGGAATAGTTGCAAGATAAAACCAGCCTTGGTACCATAGCATAGCGTGTTTGCATTTGCGTATGAGATCAATCGATGAGATGAAATGATGAATATTAGTAATAAATATAGATAAATTTACAAAATCAGCCCAAAGTTTGAAAATTTTTATGGTAATAGGCTCGCTCCTTGTTACATTGAATTTGGGTGTGTTGAACTTCTGCTTACCCCTTTGGGAATAAAAGGCGTGACGTCATACTTGCTCTAAGCAACCAAGACAACTTAATTTTTTTTAACTAATGTTCAAAATCTATCTCAAAGATTATGATTAAACGATTCTCAAGTTAGACAACCCTAATTCTAGGGATCGGTCATCTATCGCGCTATCAAATCTAGAGGGCAGGCAGGAACTATTGCAAAACAGGCCGATTTGATTGCGTGTGAACGATCTTGGCTTGATAGGGATGTTTATGACTTCTCTCGTAGGGTGTAAAGTTAAACCTTGTAGTGTTTGATAAACCCTTGAGTAAGGCTCCGTTTCTGTTTGGAGTAGGGTAGGGTGCTTTGGTTAGATTAAATAGCATTGTAAGGCAACATTTTGTGACTGTGAAGTTTAATGTCAAATTGTATTTTTGCTAAGACTAAGATAGTCCCTTAAGCAGACAAGAGCATTGCAAGAAAAATAAATTTCGAACCCTATACCAACCCATCTGGCCAGCGTGGTATAGAAGGCTAAATTCCCTACACAATGTTCGCAGGAGACCCTTGCCAAGAAGTGAGACGTTTATGAGTGATAATGATGATGTATTTTTGCGTTTCTATCATTATCATTTCAACCCATAAACGTCCCACTCATGGCCCAGGTCTCCTTCAAATATTTTGATTTATATTTATGTAAACAAACAACAGTGTCATTTTTAACAAAAAAAATAACACGATATAAAAACTATTGGAATCGATTCTGCTACTGATTTTGAAGTAACTACTTTCAGGTTTCGTTTTAGGTACAGTAATAAGGCTGTATAATCAAAATCTAAAGCAAACAAGAAGCGAGTAAACATTATTATTTTTTAATTTAAATCGGGCAACTTCGGATCCATAGGTACTTACTTCCATTCAATAACCATGAAAAGGAAGTTGAAACTTTGGAGTGCCACTTAACTCTTAAGTAGGTATGTGCGCACTCATAAATTCAACGTACTTTCGCTATCTGTTGATTTAATATCGAAATAAGATAGGAGTACTGAGAACACAATCTTTATTTTTAAAAATTTCGGTACTATAATTATCTATTTTATGTTATAATAGAAAGCATTGACACTAAAACTGGACCAATACGATAAATTTCTACTGACCAGTAGTTGACCAGCATGATATAGTAGGCTAAATTTTCTCCACATTCTTTGGAGGAGACTCGTGCCCAGCAGTGGGACGTTTATGGGTTGAAATGATGATGATGATAATTATTTATACTTGCTGGATAAATGAGCTATCCAACGAAAAGAGAATTTGTCAATTCGTATTAGTAGTTTCTGAGTAATCTGAGAAACTTCTGTTGTGTTCTACCAAACAAACTCTTCAGTCTTCAATATTTTCAGACATTCTGTAAACTGCAGACATTCTTACTACCCCATATCAACCCGTGGGTGACGTTATAGGTGACTAAGGGAATACCTTATGGAGACAGAGCATTGCAAGAAAAGGAAAATTCGAACACAGCTTCGCCAGCGTGGTATAGTAAGCTAAAATTCCTCCACATTCTTTAGAACAGACACGTGCAGTAGAGACATTCTACATCTAAATCAGACCAAAATTCGACGATTTTCATATGATTATAAGTCCGACTGCGCGAATTTTCCATACGTTTTTATGAGTCCTATGATTATGACGACGAACCAAGCCATTATGACAATGTAAACAATAACATATTAATATTGTGTTTGTTTTGTTCACAGGTAAGTGACACTAATACTCGACGTGATGAGCTCCCGAAGGTAATCTTATTTATTTCTCATACAAAATGTGTCACATTGGATTCTTTATGTTTAATGAAAAACATTCTTCTTTGTTTTTATTTTATATAGCTCCTGTTACGATGTAAAGAAATAGGAAGTTTATAAATAAAAATCCGCTTTCGCCTGTCACGGTGTTTGAACGCTATTTTTATATTATTTTGTAAATCTATTTAGTTGTTGACAGCTGTAGATAAAGTAGTTTTGTTTTATCACGTTTTTAAGAGGGTTCATACAAAGAAATGGCATCGTCGCAATTTCGTGGTTTTCGGCTTTTATTATTTATTCGGAGCAATTTTTTTTTATGTTTTTAACACATTTTTTAGAATTAGGTGAAAAGTGTGTAAATGGTCAGAAGTCATTGTGTTTACAGTTCTATTTATATGCAAATAAAACATTGGAACTTGCAAGGTGTTATTTTCATAGTTAAATAACTGTAAGCATTACGAATACTTACTTTTTAATACACGTTCACGTAATTCTAAAAAGTGTAGGTACTGAAAAATATTAAAAATAATTGCGCCGAATGAATAATAAAAATCAAACACCACGAAATATAACACTAAATTGCGACGTTTACATTCCTCTGTGTGAACCCTCTTAAGTGACAGAAAGGGATAGAAACACAGAATAGTACGAGCAAGCAAATATTACAGCAAGATGTGGTCTGACCCTAAAAGTCTATTCTTACAATTTATTCAGACTTCAACACGAATGAACTTAGTGTGACAATTAAGTACACGTCTGGTTTAACGATCATTTTGCGTGTTAGTATTATAATTTACCATTGTAACATTAAATCATTAATGTTAAAAGTAATTTACTCTTGTAAGAGCATTATATACGAGCATTTTATGTATGTCCTAGATTTCTTTAAATTAATTATTCATAGTTTCTTAACCCTTGATGCAAATATAAAAAAAATATTACGAAATAAATTCTGTAGCTGAGATATTTTTTTATAAAATCACTTGACTGGCCTGTTGATCTAGTGGTTGGTGACTCTGACTGATAAACCGGAGGTCGTGGGTTCGATCCCCACCCAGGACAAATCTTTGTGTATATTTATACTTTGTGCATAAAGGTTTGTTCTGTGTCTGGGTGTAATTTATCTATAATATGTATATATTTACAAAAAAAAAAGTATTTAAGTAGTATATCAGTTGTTTAGTACCCATAACACAAGCAAATATAATTGCTTAATTTGGGACTAGATGGCGCTGTGTGAATGTGGTTGTCATATGTTATTCAAGCAATATTGTATACTAAAGTTACAAAACATTTTCTTATAGTCGCAGAATCTATTACATATTTAAAAGCGCACAAAATCGAGTTCTAATTCATTCTACCTACTTATATATTTTTTCAACATTGAAGCCGTACAAAAAGGATCTAATCGACCCGATAAATCAGGATACCGACAAAATATCGACTCGCCGGCGGCTGCCTACGGGGCTCGGAGCTACCGGCAAGCATTCTAATGAGGAGCGCTTAGGCTGCTTGCAGACTTGCGATTTTTTTACGCAATGGTGAAAATGTCTCTTTAAAAAAAAGGACTATGAGAACTGAGGCTGGAGGAAGCGAAGCCCTAACTTAATTTATTTATGTCGGATCCTCCATATCAAGTCACCTCCATAAAAAGCATAAACCCTATCTTTTATCAATAAGATTGAGACATTTTCACCATTGTCTAATTATCCGTGTTTGAAAAAATCCCTAGGAATTTCGTTAAAATTTGAATATTAAATCTTTTCTTCTTCATATTGTATGGACTTGATCTTGATGCACCACACCCTAGTCAGTTGGAATTTATCAACTCGCCCAGAAGGCTTCCAACTTAACTTAACGTCTACCACATTAAGTTATAACCGGGACCAACGGCTTCACGTGCCTTCCGAAGCATGGAGACGCTCGAGAATGAAATTGCCACAAACGGTCACCCATCATGGACTGACCTTGCCGAACGTTGCTTAACCTCGATGATCGTACCACAATGCTACGAGTGCCTATCATCCTAAGACATATAAGAAGAACTGCTTGCATAACAGCATCAGATAACATTTCCAAGCTTTTTGAAGATAGAACTTTCGAGTCTTACTTACACAATCAGCCTAATTCAATCGTATCGATTTTACCATTGCCAGGTAATAAATCTAGTTCACGAGAATTCGCGAAAAAATAGCGATTCTATTGAAAAACGAAAAACGTACGACTTGTTATCGGCAAAGTTATTGAGTTTGAAGGTAGAAAGATAATATCTAAATTAGTTCGTAGAAAATTATTGTTGTTGGATTGCTGGATTTTTTTAATTGGCAACTAGAATTATTTAAACGTTAGTTGATGTATTAAAAAAAACGTGTTAGCACGTTTTTGGTGCCAATTATCTATACTAATATTAGCAAAATTGGTGATGTTGTAGGGGGTAATCTACTGAATCGATTATAATAATTCTTTTAGTGTTGGATAGCCTATTTATCGAGGAAGGTTATAAGCTATATAACATCGAGCTATGTCCAATAGGAGCAGAGCAGTGGTCAAATTGAGAACGATGGGAGCGAAGACTCGCGCGACGCGAATAAAATGCAAATTCATGGAACATTTTTCATACGAGATTTTAAGTACAGTATTATCATCACAGTACAACTATCTGTAGGTTGCAAGTGGGTAATTATTTTATTAAAGATCTTAGTCACTCTGCGTTGCATCGCATTAATTTAAACATTGATCGAATAGAAAACTTCTCTGCTCACGCTTTTAAGGAAAAAAGCGTGAATATAATAAACAAAACACAAACTCATCGGAATTTTAATTTAGTAATATTCGCGAAAATTAGCAATTCTGTACACAAACTCGGGAATTTGCAAAACACCCATTTCTGGGAAACATTAAATAATTTTCCCTTTGAACAAACACATTTCAATGTACCTGCAATTATTGGTAACAGTATTTCTACGAAAACCTTGTACGATAAAACTAACCTGCCGCACTAGACAAGTGGCAATCGATTCGATCTAGGTATCTGTTCTATCGACATGTCAACATAGTACCTACATTGATCACGTGTATTAGTGATGTGTTCAAAGGTATTGAAAATATATAATGTCACTACCCCATCTCATCCCGTTTACCATACACCATATTTTTTAAACCAAGGTTTAGGGTAGGGAGAGACAGGGTTTAGGGGCATGGCTTATTATTATAATAATAATAATATTCTACCACATTCACTCAGCGCCATCTAGTCCCAAAGTAAGCAATTATATTTGCTTATGTTATGGGTACCTACTAAACAACTGATACATACATACACACATAACATCACGCCTTTTTACCCGAAGGGGTAGGCAGAGGTGTTTCACACCCACATTTCGCCAGCTATGTTTGGTCCTATGAAATAAGGGGCGATCCTATTGTCATCAACCGGGAACATTTGTTTACCAAACAACTGATAGGTATACTACTTAAATACATTTTTTTTTCTAAATACATAATATAGATAAATTACACCCAGAACAGAACAAACCTTTATGCTCATCACACAAAAGATTTGTACTGGGTGGGGATCGAACCCACGACCATCGGCTTAGCAGTCAGGGTCACTAACCACTAGACCAACAGGCCAGTCAAGTAAATGGATACTTCTTTTGTGCATGAGTGGTCCACATGAGCAGAGGACATGCATTGCAGTTTCCTCTAACAAAATCTGCACATTATGGACTGGCTCAGGTTAAGTTTAAACATGTGGTAGTTTAGTTTGCAGTGGGGCTTGGCTTTTCTGGGATCTGATATTTTTTAACAATGAAAGCGTTTGGCCTCTGTTGGCCCATTGTTAATGGCCACCAATTTTACATGAAATGTTTTTATTGGGATAATATTTCACTGCTTGCCATAGAGTAATAACAGTAGATTCGATTAAAACAGCGGGGCATAACTAGCTTGACATCGATAAGATCATTCGAATATACATGTTTTGTATTGTGTTTAATTAATGTTTCGCAAAAGCAATTAGCCATTTCTGCAAACTTACATTATGGTTGTAAATAGCTTTTTCTTGAAAACTATTATTGGCTTATCACTGATTGAAGATCTGAAGGTCAGTTAAAGTTTGTATAGAGCTTGACCTTCTTGAAGTAAAGATTGATCTGTACTACCTTTTTAGCACGTCAATTTATTGAGTATTTCGAGTTCTAACCCGTGATTGCCAGTCGAAAACCTTTCATTCATCGATTATACTCGTATTAACACTAGCATTCGCGTGGAGCTTTGCTCACGTCGTGCTTTATTATGTCACTGCACAGCTCCTATTGGCCGTAGCGTGATGTTATATAGCCTATAGCCTTCCTCGATAAATGGGCTATCCAACATTATTAGAATTTTTAAAATAGGTACAGTAGATTACTCCCCTACAACGCACAATTTTATATATTTTTTCAAATCGGAACATTAATTCCTGATATTAGCGGGTTTAACTAAACAAACAAACTCTTCAGCTGTATAACATTAGTATCGTTTATATATAGTATAGATTTATGCGAGAAACAGTAGTTTAACTACAGCCAACTGCACGCAGTAGCTGCGCGTGTAGTTTGCAGAAGACAGCAACGTTCTTCTTCTTGTCGTGTGGGCTTGAGACAGACCCTGGTTTTGGAATTTATCAAGTCGCCCAGAAGGCTTCCAACTTGACTTAACGACTATCACATTAAGTGGTAACCGGGACCAACGGCTTTACGTGCCTTCTGAAGCACGGAGACGCTCGAGAATGAAATTGCCACAAACGGTCACCCATCATGGACTGATAACGTTGATAGAATAGTTCTTTCATGTTGGAATAAGGGACAACTACCACATATCACCAGCCTTGATATTTTCCCCTTCATTCAGCCCAACGACGTCCACTGCTGGACATAGATATCAAATAATTTACCGCAAGTGATCCTGTGCCGCCTGCAACCACCTATCCCCACACCTTGGAACCGAAATGGTCTCGTACCGCGCGGTTCCAGAGGAATTTCCTCCCAAGAACTATCAGGTTGTGGAATGAACTCCCTAACGAGGTTTTCCCAAGGGACTACAGTATGGGGTTCTTCAAAAAAAGAGTGAATAGGTTTCTTAAGGGTCGGCAACGCGCTCGTGATGCCCCTGGTGTTGCAGGCGCCCATAGGCTACGGTAACCGCTTACCATAAGGCGGACCGTACGTCTGTCTAAACAGAAAAACCAACGGGCGCCCACAACCTAGACCAGGTCAGCCGTCCATCTGGTGGGGGACCGTCCCAGGCTGTGCTTTACAATAATTTTCCCTTACTTTAACAACAAAAACAGCAGTAGTGCATATATAATTACCGTCCAAGTTTCTGGGTTTGTTTCTGGAATCTGGTAAAAATGGTGGTAGATTTTTTTTGTTATTACATTATCACACCATCATCATGTGAACCCAGAAACGTCCCACTACGGGTCTCCTCCAAAGAATATGGAGGGAATTTACCCTACTATACCACGCTGGCCAGACAGGTTGGTATAGGGTTTGTTTCGAATTTTCCTTTTCACGCAGTGCTCTTGCCTGCATAAGGTTACCTACTCCCTTATTCGCCTTTTACACCCACGGGTTGAGATGGGGTCGTGACATTATGTATTCTTAATCTGTCACTACACGAAATATTTTCACACAGCTTAGCTTATTTCTCCTTCATTACTGCTAACACAACAACATTCCATTCTTCCCCATGAGATCTGTAGATTACTAAATACATACATTCATATAGATCACGCCTCTTTCCCAACAAAGGGGTAGGCAGAGACTATTTCCTTCCACTAGCTACGATTCTGACATACATTTTTGGCTTCTTCAACATTCATCAGTCTTTTGATGCATTCTCGCCGGTTGAGGGTACTCCTGATCTGTCCCCTTCTTTAGAAAGTCACCGTAGATCACTAAATATCCTTATTAATGTGCCAGACTTTAGTCCTGCCTTACTCAGGGTAAAAATACCTATTATTACGTAATAAAATGCTATATTTTAATATATACGAGATATAAATCGGGAGGAAAACCTTAGATAAATTTTGTACATTGCTGATGTGGCTCCTATCAGTGGAACTCGTTGTCGATACAAACTCGTTCGTTTCTCACTTTTATTATTATGTTAGGTATTTATTAAGTGTAAATCTACAACTTAATCTGCATTTACATATTATTCAAATCCAAGGTCTTAGGAATATGGCCGAGTTAAGAAGTTGACAGCCAAGGAAAATTAACTAGTTAGGAAGTGGATAATTTGGGAATCGTAGGTGGACGAGTTAGGAAAGTAGTCAACTTATGAAGTAGACGAGTTAAGGAAAGTGGACGGAGTCGTCCAGAGGGGTTTTAAAGTCTAAAAGTAGTATTTTGACACATTTTGTATGGATTCAACATTCCACTTATAAAAATATAATACACAATTTTGAATTCACAAATACAAGAAAAATGGTTTTAACTATTTTATTTATTATTTAATTTTCATGCATTATTCAATTACTTAATATAAGTATTAAAGTGCTCTCGTTCTTCAGTATTATGTTCTAAAGTAGAGTTGTGTGTATAAAACGCAGTTACATCGTGTAAATAAAAACCGATATTCGATCGAGAACTTGTAGTAACACCATCATTTTCTTCTCACAGCGTCGGCGCAGTTATTTATTGAAACCCATGAATACAAAGCAGACTCGACTTGTACTTTTTACTTTCTTGCTTTTTCTGTTTTATTGTTTGTTTGTGTATGTTGGAGGTTAGTGTGTTTAGATGAATTTATATTTGTTAAACTACTGTTTAATAACATAGCATCACGCCTTTTTCCCCGAAGGGGTAGGCAGAGGTGTTTCACACCCACATTTCACCAGCTATGTTTGGTCCCATGAAATAGGGGCGAGCCTATTGTCATCAACCGGAAACATTTGTTTACCAAACTCCGGGAAAATCTTAATTCTAGAATTTCATGATAGAAAAACCCAATACCCTTTTCACCCGACCCGGGAATCGAACCCGGGACCTCTTGCATAGCAGTCGTATACACTTTCCGCTGCGCCACCGAGGCAGTCTACTACAGTTTATCAACCCATAAACGTCTCACTGCTGGGCATGGGTCTCCTCCAAAGACAAAGACAGACAAAGACAGAGGTGGTGACGGAAGCGAGAAAAACAAATTATAATCTGTTTAAATACAAGTCAGAATTCATTAAAATTCGTAAGATTGTACGAAAAGCGCTATTATGTAGTTAACTTAGTGATGGAAAACAATTGATTGGCGAATCCCGCAATTTTATCCCGTATTTAAAAGTAGTGAAAATACGTGAAAATAAACGTAGTAAAAAAAAGGCTGTTCCAGTGAAGAAGGGAGTTTCTTCACTGGCACAACCTTTTCTCACTCGACCGAAACTGCGAGAAATAACTAGCACACACCTGTCATGACAAAAGTCACCTTTTCACAATATTATTATGATATTAATTAGATTAATGCTAACTCAATAATAATTTCTAAGGAAATAGGAATAACGATACAATTTTATAATGAGCAAAACTTTTGAAATTAATTATAAACATTTTAAAGTCATCATTTATTTACACCGTAATGATGGTAAGCGGGGAAACCCAGTATAGCATAATTAATTTAATTAATTAATATTATTAACGCAAAACTTAGCTTACTTCGAAATCATTTTGAAAATCTATACATTAAATAAAATTGGAGTGTCTGTTTGTAATATTAAAATAACCGCTTTCTACTACATGCATATGAATGTATATAGGGTACATAAAACAAAATATATTTTTTTTTCAATTTTTTTCTGTCTGTCTGTTTGTTCCGGCTAATCTCTGGAACGGCTGGACCGATTTCGACGGAACTTTCACTGGCGGATAGCTAATGTCACAATGAGTATTTTAGGTTATATAGATAAAAAATATCAGGGTTCCCTAAAAAAAAAATAATAAACTCCATGAATGCGGGATAAGTTGTCCACGCGAACGAAATCGCAGGCACAGCTAGTATAAATAATTGAAAATTACGTCTACATAACATTTAATATATCAACGCCATTGCATTTTGATTATTCCAGTATTTATTTACTTTGATATGTTAGTTTATATGAAGTCATTGTTGTTAAGTTGAATTAGACAGACTTACATACGAAGTCTAGGTTGAAAGATCGCTTATATTTATAGGTCTAAGATCATTGCTATTGTCTGGGTTGTCTAAAGGGCAAACCAATACACCTTTCACATTTTGGATAAGTTAATGAAAACTTTTTTATAGTTCAAAACGATAACGTGTAAGTCAAAATATTTTTAAGTTATGTATGTATGTTAGTATATGGATCATTGACATGATAATTACGAACATCATTTTCCCAAGGTCACGTTGCTGACTAGATCAAACCGTGAGAAGAATTTGGAAAAAACCTTGTTTTTTTTAAATTAAATTACTTATAGTAAATACTTACGTTTAGTTATCGGGTTAATGTTGATTCCCCCCGTTCTTGTTTGAATTGAAAAATTTTCAGGGGGGAAACAAAAACGGAGGGAAACATCGCTAACCCAGTTTTAGAGCTGTTAATTTCTCTATATTTTTAACGTCAATAAGCCTGAAACTTGACGCGTAACTACTTTATTAACTATAATACAGTTTTACCACTTCGTATATAAAGGTGTTATTAAAACAAACACTTGCTAGGAAAGTTATAAACTTAGCAAGATAGTAAAATAGAAAATGTCACTGAAGTTAAAGTGGACCATGTTAAAAAGAGACAACATAACTTGAGTAATGAGTTCAGAAAGAAAAAGAAAGAAAAGCTTTTATTGTGCAGTAAAAGTAAGTATCTACATCAGTGTAAAGGCCTGTCCACACGGCGGTGGTGTGGCGCGTGTTATATAAAAATCTATCGGCGCCACGTGGTTTGGCACCACTCGGCGCCACACAGCACGCACACGAGGCGAGACGAGGCGGAGAGGGAAGGGTGTAAGCACTGCAGCACTACAGCAGTGAGCAGTATTGTATGTCCAACCTTTTGTCGCACCACGCCGCGTGAACGACAGGCGCAGAGCAGACAACGTCATTTTCACCGCGAACTATCTATAGAGCAAAGGGAATCCTACACTTCTAACGCAAAAACGGTAAAAAGAACGAGCCACCAATGCCCGCCGCGGTATGACTGTGACTGACCACCGTTAATCGAACAAATCAGATTCTATGCACCAACGCAGACGGCCGGGCGGCCGCGGGCACGATCAGACGCGGTCTTTATTGCCGTGCCCTCGTAGGCGCAGCCCCTTAGAGCTGCGGCAACACACTTCCGTGCAGCATTGTGGAGAAGCTGTAAAGGTACTAGTGTTTTGATAAATTTGTTGCAAATATAGTTCAATTTATTATTGCGTTTAAATTTCGTTTATATAAAAGAAATTAAGTGCTTAAAAAAAAGGAAAAACAATGTTTTTAAATCAAATCTACACGAGGAAATAATGCTCCCGGCATTCAATCCCGGGCCTCACATCACTAGTGAGAAACGTACTTATCCTGATTGCTTGGTTCCTCGCGTTCGTTGCCATCGAATAACATTACTTTAAATGTCGTTTGACAACACCATGTTTTTATTTTTGACATTTATGAATGCTCTGACAGGTACGGCAGTGTCACATTATGCTTATAATGCTGGGTTCTGTATGACGTGTTATTAAAATTTAAGCAGATTGTTATATACAATATATAACGTTGCTATTTTTAGGTGGGATGGGATAGGATGGTTGCTTTGTTGTATTTGATATAAATCTTTCATATTTTCAAAATTATATAAGAAGTACATTTAAATGTATGAAAGAATAACTTGGCAATAACATTAAATACAATATATTATAGTCACTCTGCATTTATATATTTTATTGTTATGTATTTATAGATTTGAAGTTATAAATTAAAATGTAGGTTATAACCTATCTCTGTTCTGTGGTTATTTCAATGGGCCAGAACTACTAAATTTAGGAACCATTAGTAATAATAATATAATAATATTCTACCACATTCACACAGCGCCATCTAGTACCATATTAAACAATTATATTTGCTGGTGTTTTACACAACTGATATACTACTTAAATACATTTTTTTATGTAAATACATACATATTATAGAAAATTACACCCAGACACAGAACAAACCTTCATAGTCACACAAAGATTTGTCCTGAGTGGGGATCGAACCCACGACCTCCGGCTTAGCAATCAGGGTCGCTAACCACTTAGCCAACAGGCCAGGCAATTAGTGTTCTGAAATATAGAATTTTATTTTTTTTAACTAGCAACCCGATAATCTTGTCTACAATCGCCCACGATGAACAATTAATTAATGATTATTTATCAAAAAATTTCGGCGTTAAACTAAAAAAATATGAGACAAATAACTTTAATAAGCGCCCAAACATCTGCTCAATATATCAAGTAATCAGCCAACGTATTCAATTATGAACGCAAAAATGTTTCCTACAAATGTTATCTACAAAACCAATCCATTTACTCGACACCACATTTTAATAACGTCTTTTCAAAGTTAAAACCCTTTCATTCGACACATAATAGTACTTTTACATTAATGATGTCCTCACTACAGAAACACGTTTACATTCAGACTATGGGCATTATCAGTTTCTCAATATGTGTATTATCAATACCTAATGCAGGGGCGGACCGTGTGTGTGGGGCCCTGGGTTGATATTACTCGGGAACCACTAGGGGGCCTCTCTAAATTATCTAAACCGGCCATGTGTATTTTTTTTTTTATACCACGACTGTGGCAAACAGACGTACGGCCTGCCTGATAGTCAGCGGTTACCGTAGCCTATGGGCGCCTGCAACACCAGGGGCATCACGAGCGCGTTGCCGACCCTTGAGAAACCTATTCACTCCTTTTTTGAAGAACCCCATATTGTAGTATATAATTTAAAAAAGTAAAATATATAATTTGATACATATTTTATAAACTTAACCATAGGTATGATTTTTTTTATTTCACAATATTTTCAATTGGTACTGGGAGCCCCTTATATCCGGGGGCATAGGGCTGCAGCCCCTATAGCCCCTAAATAGATCCGCCCCTGACCTAATGTATCAGATATAAAACAAACTGGCCTGTTGGTTTAGTGGTTAGTGACCCTGACTGCTAAGCCAGAGGTCGTGGGTTCGATCCCCACTCAGAACAAATCTTTGTGTGATGAGAATAAAGGTTTGTTCTGTGTCTGGGTGTAATTTGTCTATAATATGTATGTATTTACAAAAAAAAATGTATTTAAGTAGTATATCAGTTGTTTAGTACCCATAACACAAGCAAATATAATTGCTTACTTTGGGACTAGATGGCGCTGTGTGAATGTGGTAGAATATTATTATATTATTAAACGTAAAAGGTGATTAACTACCTTAAGTAGACCAGAGCACTGCGAGAAAAGGAATATTTGAAACAAAACTCTAAACCACCGCGTCTAGCCAGCGTGGTATAGTAGGCTAAATTGCCTCCAACATTTTTGGAGGAGACCTGTGCCCAGCAGTGGGTCGTTTATGGGTTGTAATGATGATGAATAATGATCACAAACAAATAAAAAGCCATTTAGATTTTCAATTTAAACAGGAACCTAATCGATTACTTCAGAATATAATACCGTACTCTCAGTGGAAAGCGGTTATAAGGCAATCAATTCCACTTTACAATTATCAACCTAATTTCTGTTAATATACGGTGGAAATTGCTGCATGGCCTCATTTCCACTTACTCTCACAGGAATATGATATGTCAATAACTTATTTCTGTTGACTTCTGTGAGATAATTAGATTATTAGTTGCTATGCGAGCAATAATTTTGTTTCGGAAATGAAATCGATACTAGTATTGAACCGATTTGTGAACCGAACCTTGTGGAATTAATACTAACAAGGCAATTTTGAATCGATTGTTGAGCACTTAATAATAAAAAATAATAACAATTCAATAATTTCCCACTGATAGGCAAGTGTCAATCGTCAAAGTCTTTATCTAGGGAACTGAGTGGGATTAGGATACAATGGCAATGATAAATATTTGACTGGCCTGTTGGTCTAGTGGTTAGTGACCCTGACTGTTAATTCGGAGGTCGTGAGTTCGATCCCTACCCAGGACAAATCTTTGTGTGATGAGCATAAAGGTTTGTTCTGTGTCTGGGTGTAATTTATCTATAATATTATGTATGTATTTAAGTAGTATATCAGTTGTTTAGTACCCATAACACAAGCAACTATAATTGCTTACTTTGGGACTAGATGGCGCTGTGTGAATATGGTAGAATATTATATAGAATATTAAATGGGCCACAAATATCATCTTAAGAAAAACAAAATTTAAAATATGAAGTCATCCCCGACAAGATCACCTTGAAATGGGTGCACTAATTAAGACAAACTGTCTGTGTAGTTTTGTGGGACATTGTCTGTTCTTCTTAAGCATTTGCATAAATGTATACTTAACGAACTAAAAAAAAATTAAAACTATCACCATCATGTCAGGATTCAAACAAAAAAACCGCATCAAAACTCAGCCCATTTGTTTAGGAGCTAAGATGCACAGACACTATTTTAATAAGAGGCAGGTGGCTTTTTGGTCTTTTAATAATTTATTTTCCATTTTTTATATTATTTATATACCCACTCTCACAATTCTAAGAATATCTCTTAAGCGAAATACATCAAGCTGCTCAGACTGCAGAATATGCCAAACAATTATACATAATTATATATGTAGATACTCTCGAAAAACATAACCGTCCTTCTGTCGGGTAAAAAGATAGTTAATTCAAGTATTTACGCCATTATATTGTATACACATAATACCCCTTCTCTAATAGCTTCATTTTGTATTATTGACAAATTAGTCATTGTTACGCGACGTAATAATCATGTTTAGTAATACAAACTGTCTATAATTATGTCAAAACAAAAGTTGTAACTCAATCGCTCTAATGACCAAAAATAGTACATGTCAGTTGATTTTATCTACGTAATGTTTTGGTGCTAATCATAAGAAATAACGTGAATATCATTGGAAGCTATTTATGTGTATATAGGTAAAGCGATGGTGGCTGAATGGATAAGGGACCGGCGTGCAAATCACGCGGTCCGAGTTCGATCCCGACCGGCAGTACTAATGTAGATTCGAATAGAATATATAGAATAAAATTTATATGAACGAGTCATGTCAGTTACCATATCCTAACGGACAGCCGGTGAAGGAAAACATCGTGAGGAAACCCACATACCCTAGAAGAAATTATATGAGTATGTCTGATCCACCTACCCGCACTAGGCCAGCGTGAGTGGATTATGGCCTAAAACTCTCTCAGCTCTCTAGATAGAGGAGAGGAGACCCGTGCCCAGCAGTGGCACTTAATGGGTTGTTGATGATGATGATAGGTAACATAAATGCCTACCACCCTACAAATAATATGTCTGATGATAACATGCAGTGTTCGCAAAAAACCAGTCCATTGCAGCGGTATTGCATTATTTCGATTGATTTTTTACAACAGTTGTTTCTTAGTGACGTCACGGGAATTGTATACGACTGCTGTAAAAGAGGTCCCGGGTTCGATTCGGATGAAAATGGTATCATGTTTTTCGTTCATGAAATTCCACTATAGAGATTTTCTGGAGTTTGGAAAATGTTCCCAGTTGATGACAATAGGCTCGGCTTTATTTCATAGGTTCAAATATAGCTGGTGAAATGTGGGTGTGATACTGTGACACACTTCTGCCTACCCCTTTGAGGAAAAAGGCGTGATGCTATGTTATATCTATCTTATGTTATGTCATTCCAATTAAAATTCGAAGAATATCCGAAACTTCACTTTTTTTTGTTTTCAATAAGTAAATAAATCAATTAACTCAACCGAGTCGTAATTGTTAGCCATCATTATAATAGTGGTATCATAATCATCATTACAACCTATCAACGTCCTACTGCACGGGTCTCCTCCAAAGAAAGTAGAGGGAATTCAGCCTACTTTACCTCTCTGGCCAGACGGGTTGATATAGGTATGGTTTGTTTCAAATTTTCCTTTTCCTGCAGTGCTCTTGTCTGCATTAGGTTACTCCCTTAGTCTCATTTTACGATACCTACGGGTTGAAATGGGATAGTGATATTATGCATTCTTAATCAGTCACTACACGGATGAGTACATTATCATCATCATTTCAACCCATAAACGTCACACTGCAGGGCACAGCTCTCCTCCAAAGAATGTGGAGGGAAGTTATCCTACTATACCACGCTGGCCAGACGGGTTGGTGTAGCATTTGTTTCGAATTTTCCTTTTCTTGCAGTGCTCTGGGGCTTACTCTGAATTTCGACATTCGAATATTTTGGTTGACAAATGTTTGAAAGTGACAGCGACATATTTTTCCTTACATTTGACAGCGGCATCAAAACCGAACATTTGATTGTCGAAATTCAGAGGAAGCTTCCTTGTCTGCATAAAATTACTCCCTTAGTCTCTTTTTACGACACCCACGGGTTGAGATGGGGTAGTGACATTATGTATTCTTAATCCATCTCTACACGGATGACTACATATTATTTTGTTATATTATCTGCGTTTCTATCTTTGGACAAGAAAATTTGTTTCATGTTAGTACTAAATTAAATGTATTGTAACCCATATCTCAAAAAACTCTTGGAAACATACGTAGGTATAAACAGATAAGGTTGAAAGTTCTGTTTATTGGCACCAATAAGTGGCAGCATCATAAATCACTGCCAATAGCACCGAAGCGAACTTCCGCTCGGCAGTATGGATTTTATCTCTTCCCCTTCTAATGGTTAAGGTACACTCGTATATAACAATGGGTATATACGTATTTCTTGGGGAAATTTTGTTTGCGCCATTGGTTTTGTATAGGTTCTGATATTGTTGTGAGATAATATGTTGATATAGATGAAATTACCTATATGAGCAGTTATTATTTTTGAAGCCTCAGGCTCAGTGGCTAGTGACCCTGACTGCTGAGATAGGTCGTAGGTTCGATTAAAACGACAAATCTTTGTGATGAGCACAATGATTTGTTCTGTTTCTTGGTGTAATGTATCTATAGTATGTATGTTCACAAAAAAAAAGTTATTTAAGTATAATACCAGTTGTTTAGTACCCATCACAGAAGCAAATAAAATTGCTTAATTTGGGACTAGATGGCGCTGTGTGAATGTGGTAAAAAATAATTATGCTCATAATCTATAGATCTCATGACAAATGATAATATCTTTATTCTTTTTCATTTTTAGGGTTCCGCACTACAAAAGTAAAAAAACCGTAGTCATGTAGTTATATCACTGAATATTAGTACTATATTAGAAGGGGTATAAAATGATAAGTGTACAAAATTTGGGTAAAAGTGAAAGTTTATTCCGGACTGACGTTACATAAAGATGGTGCCCCTAACTACCTTTATGTGAATATTTATTCTAACTTATACCTTTCCCGTTACCTATACAAAATTGCTTAGTCGTACGGAATCCTCGGTGTCCGATTCGCACTTGGCCAGCTTTTCTTTTATATCAAAGAATTAAATTCTTGTCCATAAAGCAGTCGCCATAATTCCTTTCGTTTTTCCTTTGTATTCTTCTTGTGTCCAACTTATTGTGAAATAAAATTGCTATTTTCTTATAAACTATATCTTAAAGGAAAATTTAATAAGCTACAGAGCCCTCACTAGCCGTAAGCACTACTTAATTTCCATTGTATTAAATAAAAAAATAACAATGAAAAGTGTTGTGTAAGTAATGAGAATTACGCAGAAATAAAGCTATTAGTTTACTTAAGGTAATATTCTAAAGTAGCTAAGAGTTTGTGGCTAATTATCCGCCTATCATCATCATCATGGCTGAAATTATCTGTAGGAAATTAGGCATACAGGTGTATTATAATCTGAAATAACAAATAAGCAACTTTTAATAACGTGAGCGGAGCTGCTTGTAATTAATAAACTTGAATTTGAGCTAGTTCAGGTACAATTAACTCACAGGGTTGAGCTCTGAGAAGAACTTGCCAAGAAATCTGATCTGGGCCCTGATTCTAACTCATCGGATTGCTCCCGGATCGTAAACTGTTTCGAATCTTAGAACGACGTATTTTTACGTCACATGTTATTTATTAATAGTTTACGATATTAGAAAATTAAAAATAGATTAATATAATTTTTTTTTTCTACAAACATCTATTTTGTTAAAATTATGTTTTATAACTTTAAATAAAGTGACTTTTCTGGCCGAAAATTTTCCGACAGCTTAGAATCAGGGGGCAGATCTAAACCTTAGCATCACCCTGGATATATGCCATATACAACCTTTCTAATGGAAATCTCTTGGGAAGGCCAATAACCAGCTGAAATTAAAAAAAAAATACAATTTTAACTCCATGAAGTCCCTAATGAGGTTTTCCCAAGAGACTACAGTTTGGAGTTCTTCAACAAATATGAGTAAATAATTATGTTTCTTGTGGGTCGGCAACGCTTTTGAGATAACCCTGGTGTTGCAGACATCTATAAGCTACGGTCATCGCTTCATCATCAGCAACCCCTTAGTCCCACTGTTGGGCTCGGGTCTCCTCTTCTCTCTCTAGAGAGCTGAGAGGGTTTAGGCCATAATCCACTCACGCTGGCCTAGTGCGGGTTGGTGGATCAAACATAGTCATAGAATTTCTTCTATGGTATGTGGGTTTCCTCACGATGTTTTCCTTCACCGTTAGCAGATATGGTAAGTCACTTGACTAGTACATATAAATTCCAAAAAGTTGAATCCACATTGATACTGCCGGTAGGGATCGAACTCGCTTACCATCAGGCTATTGTTTGCCACCGTCTTGATATAAAAAAGCATAAATTTATACGCGATAAAATCGCCACATACAGTACGCTAGACTACTCAAAATCCTAAATTTAAAAAAAAATTATCTAATTTGCTAGTTGCTTGTGAAAGAGAAGTGAAATTACTTGAAATTGGATTTTGTAAAAGGAATAATTAGTGTTTGAGAGTTTAGTATTGTTGGATGTTTCTAACTCGAATGGTACTCGTAATTTAATAAATTGGATTCATCAGTTCGCTACTGTGGAATTTAACAACTAGGTAGTTTTATTTTAAAGTTTTAAATAAGCTAGCTATACTGAGAATAAAGAAACATGGCTATTTGTTATACCTGTGTAGTAACTCGTGGTAGTTACTCAATAGTAAAAGAGCCCCAGTTTCTGTGACATCAAGTAGATTCTTAAAAATATTTTATCATCATTTCAACCCATAGACGTCCCACCGCTGGACAATATGGAGAAAATTTAACCTACTATACCACGTTGGCCAGACGGGTTGGTATTGGGTTTGTTTCAAAATTTTCCTTTTCTCGCAGTGCTCTTGTCTTGGTTACTCCATTAGTAGCCTTTTACGACACCCGTGGGTTAAGTTGGGGTAGTGACATTATGAATTCTTAATCCGTCACTACACCGATAAAAAAGAAATATATTTATAGTCGATAATAAAATTGTTTTCATCATTTCAACCCATAAACGTCCCACTGCTAGACACGGGTATCCTCCAAAGAATGTGGAAGGAATTTAGCCTACTATACTATAATATTACATTAGGTATGATTTAAGTGTGGTAAGTTGATAATTACAGCCGAGGCGATATTGCTACAAGAAAGCAGAGGCTGTTATTATCATAGCGCACGTATGTCATACGATGTTTTATAACATATTTGCGAGGAAATAAAATAAAACTCGGACTTTTTAATCACTTGTTAAAGTAGTTAGAAAAAACCGGCCAAGAGCGTGTCGGGCCACGCTCAGTGTAGGGTTCCGTAGTTTCCCGTCCGTCACAATAAGTGTTCCCACTTATGAGTTTAAAGGTGGGTATCCATACTATCCATTATGTTCGCGATCCAGCAGCGCTCCGCGCTCCTGCAACAGCTCCCGGTAGTGGGTACGTGCGCGAACACGGAGCGTGCAATATTGCACGCTCCGCGGCAGTCGTTCCGACTCGTGACGGTTTTTAGCGCGAACACAAAGGGGAGCGCAGTGTGTCAAAGGGGAGCGCATGTAAAGGGCGCGCGACAGATCCATAGGATCAGTTGCAGGAGCGCGGAGCGCTGCTGGAGCATGAACATAGTGGTAACCCAACTTAAAAAAGACAGACAGAGTTACTTTCGAATTTATAATATTAGTTAGGACTCCTAAGACTACGACTAGCTGTGCCCGCGACTTCGTTCGCGTGGTTATCGAAAACTAAAATGCGTCTAAAATAAGTCCTTTAGAACCTTTACTACCTCGTACGTGCTCGTACTTCAAAATTTTCAATCAAAGTTCGAATTGTTCGAAACCAAATCTTCCAACCAAACGATTAACGATCAAGACTTTTAACGACACTTTTAATACTTTCAATTTCAACACTCTATCTAACCCGCTTTGATTTCAAACATGGGAGAGGGTCATTCAGTCACGGAGAATCTTAACACCGCGATTCAGGAAAATGACGTCAGATGCACAACGCCATCTATCGAAAGAGACAACAGACAGCCATTCCAAGAATGCTGAAAATGCGTCTGTTGATCATTGTCTGTTGGTTATACTTTAAGTAGCACCCTTACAATTTCTTTTTAAATATTTTCGATTTACTAAAACCATTTCTACCTTTTGCTATCACAACTTTTAAAAGTTATCTTGTGAAGGCATTTATTAATAAGTACCAAGTACCATATTCCTTTGATAGATGTCGTTGCATGTCTCATTCTTGATCATAATGATAAAGTTCTTGAAAACTATAAATTCATGAATTGGGTTACTAATTAATACATAGACGTGCCAGAAGTTTTCGATGGTAATTTTGAATTGCGAGAACCTATTTTAATAATTATTTTTTTGTTTGAAAAAAGATACGTTCAGGATAATAAAATATTATGTAAACGAAGTTAAAAAAAAAATACGGGCAAATGAAACTTGACCTCTGTATTGTATAGGCGCTCATACGATTCAGGGACCAAATTATATTGGTTAACTGCAGTTTCCATCTGTTGTTTCCATCCAAGTTCAAAATAATTTTCCTAGAAAGTCCTTATAAAGTTCTACTTTTCAGATTTTTTTC
Organism: Laspeyria flexula; assembly: GCA_905147015.1. NCBI lineage: Eukaryota > Metazoa > Arthropoda > Insecta > Lepidoptera > Erebidae > Laspeyria > Laspeyria flexula. The sequence continues at coordinate 4,780,202 of LR989974.1, forward strand.
GTATTTTCTAAACTTATGGTTCAAAAGTTAGAGGGGGGGGGACGCTTTGTTTTTTACTTTTGGAGCGATTATTTCCGAAATTATTGACATTATCAAAAAATGATTTTAGTAAACCCCTATTCATTTTTAAATACCTTTCCAACAATATATCACACATTAGGGTTAAAATTAAAAAAAAAAACACTTCCCACTTTACATATAGGGGGGCTACCCTAATAAAACATTTTTTTCCAATTTTTATTTTAGCACTTTGTCGGCGTGATTGATACACATATTGGTCCCAAATTTCAGCTTTCTAGTGCTAACGGTCACAGAGATTAAGCGAGGACGGACAGACAGACAGACAGACATGGCGAAACTATAAGGGTTCCTAGTTGACTACGGAACCCTAAAAAACAATACAGCAAAAAGAAAAACTGCGCGGAATAATATATCCAAATTATAAAACAATAATGTCTATATTTGCTTGCAAGTGACATCAGTACAGTGACAGTACTAGTCATAAATGCCGCGTAATGAGTCTTATTAAATTTTAATTTTGATGAAAAAAATATGTGTCGATTATACATAATCGTCTCATGCGGTTTTTTTTGGGTTTTATAATTAACTTTTGTAACTACATATATTCATCATCATCATCAGCAACCCATTAGGTCCCACAGCTGTAACTATAAATTGCAAAAAAAATGTCTGTTTTGATTTTTCTTACTAGTAGGTTTTATAAATTCGAAAGTAATGATAGATGGATGGATGGATGAATTGATGTTTATTAGAAATAGAAAACATTTATTTGGTACAAACACAAGACATACTAAATAACAAATATATAGATAAAACAGATACAAAACAAACAACAATCCCGTGTCTGTACCAAATAGGCACCATTTCAGCATAATGCCGAGCACAAGTGCCCGGCGCTGATTTTCAAATATTACTCAATCACGTTAAAACAATCTGCATGAAATTTGGTACCCAGACAAATTATAGTCCGAAATAGCAAATATACTAGTTTTTACCGACATACCGCGTAGATTAGCCCTAAGCGGAAGCTAGACAGTGATAATACATCTGCAGTTAGCCAATTTCATCCCACTGCTGGGCAAAGGCCTTCCGCCATAACTTTCATGCCACTCTATCATTGGCCAGAGTGGTCTACTCTTGATGATATTTGTCCAGGACATCACGCATTTTCGTCACCAAAATTACAAATCCTATATTACAAGCAAACACCCATCCAAATAACATCCTTAACGAAGCTCCTTTCTCTAAACAATGACACGTAACACAATTAGCCATGTTTTTACGCCTACATGTAAATGAAGATCCGCTCTACAGTAATTCAGTAGCTACGTGACCCTCCACTCTTGGCTTTATCCATACTGAATCTACAAATTATGCGGAATGTGGTAGCTTACTATAAAGGAGATTGTAGACTGTCCGGTTCGGTCCGGTTGTCATAAATCCGTTTATTATATACCGTGCACTGCTAGTCGTCTTACAAAGTTTGTCTACGTCATTGTAATACATCTAGCCAGAATAAACAAAAATTTGCTCATATTTCTGTCACGTTAGCTAAGCTAGCGTTGAGCAAATCTTTGTTTTTTAGGGTTTCGTACCTCAAAAGAAAACAGAATCCTTATAGGATCACTCTGTTGTCCGTCTGTCTGTCTGTTCGTCTCTCTGTCTGTTTACTGCCTGTTTGACCGTCTGTCAAGTTTAGTATATTAATAAAATCTTAATTTTATTATTTATGTCACTGACGAAATTTTGGTGAGAGTGATGGCGATGTATGAAGGCGTGCAATAGACGTGTGCTGAGCGGGCACGTGCATTGATAATATTGTCAATTTGAGATTCTATTGGTTGTTTAGACATATCTTTTTGAATCTTCACTTTAGAGAAAATTGAGCAAGCATTTTATTTCTTCAAACAGCTCAACATTTGAATAATCACACCGAACCGGGTATACACCGGATCCTAACCAGTGCAGTCTGCAGTCTCCTTAAGAGAACAGGGGTTATGAGAGAGGGGGAAAGCTAAGAACTTCCCAGATTTGTCGCTGGAAAGGGATGAAGAGTTGCCGCTAATGTGTATAGTTGCTTTGTTTTCGTTTTGTGTTAGTTCAAGTATCGCTATTTTGAGGGACTTATATTTAAAAATAGCCTTATAAACTGCTAGACTAATAATTATGAGTTTTAGCCGGTAAAGATGGCTCATCGTTTAAATAGGAATGATTGAGAATGGATGAAGCGAAGACATTGTTTATAACACTAATGTTAAAATGTGTTAAGTGGCTTTGGAACTCGCTAGTATACATAATAATTTCCTTTATAATTATAATACCTACAAAATCACTAGACTAGAAATCGAAGCCTGGATGTCTTGCACAGTCGCTCAGACAGTTTAACCAGCTACAGACTTCTAGTTAATTAAAAAATTCGCAGATTAGTCAAGGATTTTCTTAATCTTGCAATATATAAAACGTCAGATTCTAACAAAGGCTACTCATAATCTTCAAGCAAAAAAGGTTTTAAACAAACAAATGCTAAGTCCATTCACAATTTAAACTTAGAACTATTTTTGTATCTTTTGAGATGTCCCGGCGTACGCGAGCTCTGACGTCACGCGACCTAGGTCACCTAGTGCACAATCAAGCCGCGATCAAATATTCATAGGAGTTTTTATTCGTATACCGTGAACTGTTTACTTTATTCGTTTTAAATACGAATGTGAATTTCAACTTTCAATTTAAGAACGTTGCATTAAAGTGTAATTTATTTCGTTTCTATATTTTATAGGTCATCATCATATAAAATTTGATATTTTTTTTATCTAGCCAAGGTATATATTTGTTTGTTATCTTTAACATAGCATCACGCCTTTTTCCCCAAAGGGGTAGACAGAGGTGTTTCACACCCTCATTTCACCAGCTGTGTTTGGTCCCAGTCCCATGAAATAGGGGGCGAGCCTATTGCCATCTACCGGAAACAATTGTTTACCAAACTCCGGGAAAATATCAATACCGAGGAGTTAGTACAATGTCCAATGTATTATCGACTAATTAGTTCCATTGCTGGGCACGGGTCTCTTCCAAAGAATGTGGGGTAAATTTAGCCTACTATACCACGCTGGCCAAATGGGTCGATAAAGCGTTTGTATCGAATTTTCCTTTTCTCGCAGTGCTCGTGTCTGCATAAGGTTAATAATATAATAATAATATTCTACCACATTCACACAGTGCCATCTAGTCCCAAACAAGCAATAAGCAATTATATTTGCTTGTGTTATGGGTACTGAACAACTGATATACTACTTAAATACATTTTTCTTTGTAAATACATACATATTATAGATAACTTACACCCAGACACAGAACAAACCTTTATGCTCATCACACAAAGATTTGTCCAAGGTGGGGATCGAACCCACGACCTCCGGCTTAGCAGTCAGGGTCACTAACCACTAGACCAACAGGCCGGTCAATAAATATAATAATATATGGATATTATCCGAAATAAATTATTATTATTATTAATAATAAGCATGCTGTCAGCTAAGATACTTTAGACTCGAACGACTCAAAAACTTACTTCTTATTTAACAAAGTGCTGGGAAACCGTATTTGTTCTTACTAAGCCAATGAACTAAGTTAGTTGATCTAATTAATTTACTTGCAACTCGGAATTCTACTCTCTATTACTCGTATATACTTTGGAATGATAAAAAGGGTAGATGTAAATTAGTTTTCTTATCATGCTACTTATAGATTTGATTTAATTCTGTCACTATGGCTTAGCAGAAAGTTAAGGTGGTCGCCTTGAGGCGAATTGCTGAAAGAATATTCAAATCACTGTAAAATAATTGTAATTTCCAGATTTAATTTATTTTATAAAGTCGCGAATGGCTTCGCTCCCATTGTTCTTTATTTGGCCACTGCTCAGCTCCTATTGACTGTAACGTGATGTTATATAGCCTATAATCTTTCTCGATAAACGGGCTATCCAATATTAAAAGAATTTGTCAAATCGGACCAGTAGTTCCTGAGATCCTAGCGTTCAAACAAACAATTCAGCTTTATAATATAAAGTATAGATTTAAAAAAAAAAAAACACACCAAAAGATATTCACACAAATATACATATAGATCATGCCTCTTTCTCAACAGCAGAGACTATTTCCTTCCACTTGCTACGATTCTGACATACATCTTTGGCTTCTTCAACATTCATCAGACTTTTCAAGCAGTCTCACCGGTTGAGGGTACTCCTAATCTATCCCTTCTTTAGAACGTCACCTATTTGGGCATGGTACGTTCTTCTAGGTCTTCCCCTTCAAATCATACTTCTCAAAGCTCTCATTTCCACTGCATTTATTCTACTTTCATGCTTCTTCTGCCATACCCAGCTTTCACTTCCGTACATCAGTGTTGGTACCAACACCCCGCTATGAACCGCTAGACGAGAATTCAAATGTCGTTATTCTTTGGTTTATCTCCAATTTAGTCATAGTATAGTGTTATGATATTGTGTACAATTGTTCGCCACCTGGCACAAGAACCCACGACCTAATCCTATACATCATCGAACATTCAAACCGCACCGTTATCCACAGATAGCATGCAAGTTTGGAATAAGTCCAAAACTTGGCAGTATCGTTGCAAACCGGTCTGTGACCTATAACGTCACAAGTCACGAGGTCGGGAAGTATGCCAATCGTGATCACAGCCTGCCAATTAAAAAACAACAATGTTTAAATGGATTCTGCAGTTTTGTGTTGCGAGTTATGTGTTGGTTAACCATTAAAGATGTCTTCTTTAATTTCACTAGAAACATTGAAACACTAAAAAATCTTTAATAATATCTAACATAAAAGTTACATTAAAAAATATATTTTTGGAATTGGTTTAAAATAAGTGTATTTACCTATCATTTCAGCCCATTGCTGTCCACTGCTGGACATAGGTCTCTCCTTATTATTGGTTGATGTATTTAAATAGTAGGTACTAGGTACCTACTACTAGGTTTACAATTTTGTTTTTTGTAATATTAAACAATAATATCAATAATAATATTTTGTAATATTAATAGTAATATTAATATTTTGTAATATTAATCGCTCGCTGTGGCGGAAATTAGGTGAGGCGCGGAGAGCAGTGGACATCGTTGGGCTGATATGATGATGATGAATATTAAACAAATAAATCAAACTTTAAGTTAAATTTATTGATGTTTCATAAAGTTAATAATTAATTTTTAATAACGACTTATGCTAAATATTTTGTAATAATATATCTAATAGACTGATTAATAGCACAGTCTAATGTGTGTGTGTGTGTGATAATTACTATCGTTATTGTGTGCTAAAAGTGTGATTAACTAAAAATAATATGAAGCCATATAATAATTTATTTATTTTCTCTCATAATGGTACATATAATTATTACAAGGAAATTATGAAATAAACAATTCGAAATGGTTATGTTTCCAGAATGAGAGCTGGAGTCTGAACTGGGTTCAAGACCCGTGTTACAAATCTCCAGGCCCCCTACAACAAAATAGTGTTTTGAATTGTGTTAGCATATGAAACACATCCTCACAATCAAAGTACAAAGTTAAAATAATACAGTACCAATACTTATATGAATATATATATGAATCAAGCCAAAACGCATCTCTGAGAAATACCCTTCGGCCGAAACTTCAACTATCTAGTCTCCAGTTAGATACCATTCAAAACAGTTTGAACAACTGAACCGTATGTAACCATGTCAAATAGAAACTTGATAACTTGAACCAACCAACTACTTGGAACATTCCGTTTTCTTAATTGCTTCTAAGAGTAGCTCTTCTTGCACACATGTATAATATTTAGTAGATAATAAACAGAAGTACCATTAGGTATGTAATTTAAAGATCTCATGATAAATTTTGAAATTTATATTGAAGAATTCCAATAATGAAAATTGTAATTAAATTAAAACTATATATATACAATTAATTACAAACAAAAAAAAAAGAAACTAGAACGTAAAAGTAATAAAAAAAAACCCAAAGAAAAACTTGTTTAGGCATCGTAATATTCGTCAGCATCACTGTCACAGTTTTATTTATAATAATAATAATAATAAATCTTTACTTCTGCCGAAGTCAATAAAAAATGCTTACATAAAATTTTTACAAATAAATATATAAAAATACTATGCAAATAGGTAGTAAACTATCTTAGTTGTGCACGTAAATAGGCCCTCAAGATATTCGAGTCCTGTTTGTCAGCAATGACCTTCAGGATGCTATTAGTGCTGCCCCGCACCAATTTATTTATTACAGCTATCGTTACAGGCTAACCTAATGCAATAGTGCAGCTATTTATTCTTAATACTATATATAGACTGGCCTGTTGGTCTAGTGGTTAGTGACCCTGACTGCTAAGCCGGAGGTCGTGGGTTCGATCCCCACCCAGGACAAATCTTTGTGTGATGAGCATAAAGGTTTGTTCTGTGTCTGGGTGTAATTTATCTATAATATGTATGTATTTACAAAAAAAAAATGTATTTAAGTAGTATATCAGTTGTTTAGTACCCATAACACAAGCAAATATAATTGCTTACTTTGGGACTAGATGGCGCTGTGTGAATGTGGTAGAATATTATTATTATTATAATACTATAAAACTACTATAATAAAAAAAATATTAGAAAATGTTATCTATCTATGCGAAACTGCTCAACCAATTTTTATTAAAGTAATACTTTTATAAAATTGATTTATTAAGAGATGTAGGGTTTCGCTCCCGTCGTTCTTCATTTGACCATTGATAAGCTCCTATTGGGCGTAGCGTGATGTTATATAGCTCATAACCATCCTCGATAAATGAGCTATCCAACATTAAAAAAACTTTTCAAATTGGACATGTAGTTTCTGAGGTCCTAGCGTTCAACCAAACAAACTAGCTTTATAATATTTGTATAGATTTAATCACTCACTCATTTTATGCGTGTTGGGAGAGGCCTATGTCCTGCAGTGGACTGCAATAGGCTGAAATGATGAATGCACTCATACATCTATTGGTTGAAATACATTATTATCTAACCTCTGATTGGTTGAATTGTCCCTTTGAAGCCGTGAAAATACTTTACTGGTCTACGGGTATCTTGACTTTAGACTTCTGACATATACCTGTATTATAACATCTGCATGCGTTTGCAAACCTTTGATGTTAGCTTTAACGTAAGTTCAGTTCCTTTACCAACATATTAACTTTGATTCCACCTATTGAACATAATTTTACTCATAATAACTTAGTATAAAACTCGTATGAAGGGGTTTCATCTATTAATTTCATAGTTTGTTAAATATTTTTTATACATTTTTGTCCATTGTTATGAGTAAAATAATGTAGGTACCTAGTTATCATTTGGCTGAAGACTGTCTCACATGTAACAAAATCACGTTTAGTATGGAAAACAGTAACAATATCTTGCTTCCATTATAGATATCATATCAATAGGACAAAAAAAATATCACCAAAATTGTTATTTGTGAAAAAAAAAACACTTTAATATTTATTTCTTTAAGTTATTTATTTTTTATACTTACAAAATCTTTTTTCTTATATTACCAAACATATTGCGGATGCTGTTTTATATTTAAAAAATATTGAGGTAGGTATATATAGATAAAACAACTTTCAAACTATTGCATCTCAACAGATACTCGTGATAAAGAAATTGATTCCTAGTATAGAAAAAAAATAGGCAATATCACAAAAAGTCTATAGCAGCTAAGTTCTAAATGCATAGACAATTCATATGACTTTCAACTTTAATGACATCGAAGTAAACTAGACCACGTAAAACTCGCATCGCTGTCCCATAATAATACAAGTCTACAATGTCCTTCAATGTTATAAACCTTGAATGCCCTATAAACCTTCACAGGCCTTAAGTTCGGGTGAAACTTACGATTCATAGCAATTTGGACATCATAGGACGTATCGGACATTTAGGACGTTACAACCAACACGACCTTTTAGTAACATAGTAAGTTAGTAGTAATTATTAATAAGAAATTTAAGATGGATGGATAGGTTTTTGTTACTTACACAAAACAGCTGAAAGGATATCTATGAAATTTGACGCACAGATAAATTATATTCTGGAATAAATATCCGAAACGTAATTTCATTATCATCATGTCAACCCATAAACTTCCCACTGCTGTCCACGGGTCTCCTCCAAAGATTTCAAAGGGAATTTAACATACTATACCAAGCTGGCCAGACGGGCTGGTATGGGGTTTGTTTCGAATTTTACTTTTCTCACAGTGCTGTCTTGTTTGCTTAATTGACTCCCTTAGTGGCCTTTTACGACACCCACGTGAAGAAATGGGTTAGTGTGAAGAAATGGCCCAATGTGGATTCCACTTTGTGGAATTTATATGTACTAGTCAAGTGACTTACCATCTGCTAACGGTGAAGGAAAACATCGTGAGGAAACTCACATACCCTAGAAGAAATTCTATAAGTATGTCTGATCCACCAACCCGCACTAGGCCAGCGTGAGTGGATTATATCCTAAACCCTCTTAGCTCTCTAGTTAGAGGAGAGGAGACCCGAACCCAGCAGTGAGACTAAATGGGTTGCTGATGATACCAACCCGTTTGGTCAACGTGGTATAGTAGGCTAAATTTCCTCCAAATCTTTGGAGACCTGTGCCCAATAAAAGGACGTTTATTGGTTGAAATGATTACTAACTTTTGTCCGCAGCTTCGCCCACGTGTTAAGCCGGTAAATAGTCAATAGTCTATGTGCATTCATACAGATCTTTTCAGCTGTTCGTGTCTGATTGAGTGACAAACATCTATCCAGACATGCAACTATTTATCCATCCATCCATACTCATAAGTAAGATTAAAAATACAAATCTTCTAGTAAGTACCGGGATTCTAAATTAAAAAAATAATAATGTTTGGACATTCAAACACAGCGCCATCTAGTTCCAAGCTAAGCTAATGCTTGTAATATGGATACTAGACAACGGATATAATACTTAAATAACTTTTTTTTTTCGTGAATACATACATAATATTATAAATAATATAATCACTCAAAGATTTGTCCTGTGTGGGAATCGAACCCACGACCTCTGTCTCAGCAGTCAGGGTCACTAACCACTGAGCCACGAGAGCTTCATTCATTCAATTTAAGTAAGACCTTCCCTATATCCGTGAAAACTTTGAAAACACACATTTATTGAGTGAAACAGACCGTCTCATTAATTTAGTTGTGATTGTGAAACAGTTGGGAGCGGTATTAATTGTACCAAGTTGGAAACTTGTTAACTATCCGTTAGTTGTAGTTACATGACGAATAGTTCGTCTTGTTACTTGTACTTACTACCGTTGTATAGGAACTTCGCTGTCTGCTTAGACGGGAACTGATCGAGTTTGTTCTAAGTTTATTTACGGGGGGCTTACGCCTTACTATGAATTTCGACATTCGACTTAGTCGGTTTTGATGTCGATGTCAAAATGTCTAAAAGTGACAGCGACCATATCTAAATTTCCTTAATATCGGAAGATCGTTAATGACCGTTTCTGAGATTTGGGCGTTCAAACAAGCTCCTTAACATTGTAAATTGTAAAATTATAATCATTACTGTGGCCAATATCAGCATTATTATAAAATACATCATCATCATCAGCAACCCATTAAGTCCCACTGCTGGGCTCGGGTCTCCTCTCCTCTAACTAGAGAGCTGAGAGGGTTTAGGCCATAATCCACTCACGCTGGCCTAGTGCGGGTTGGTGGATCAGACATACTCATAGAATTTCTTCTAGGGTATGTGGGTTTCCTCACTATGTTTTTCCTTCACCGTTAGCAGATGGTAAGTCACTTGACTAGTACATATAAATTCCACAAAGTGGAATCCACATTGGTACTGCTGGTCAGGATTGAACTCGGACCGCGTGATTTGCACGCCAGTCTCTTATCCATTCAGCCACCATCGTTATAAAATACAGATATAAAATACATAATAAAATTTAACTACGCAATTGTAACCTTTCAACATTATCTCTGTTCTGTGTTACATTTGACAGCGACATCAAAACCGACTAAGTCGAATATCGAAATTCAGAGTAAGCCCCCTGTAATGCATAATGCATGTATGGCCTAGTAATTAAAGTATCTTAGCATTAACTGTGATATGTATTTGAAATAAATTTTACTTTGTGTTATATAATATGTATTTTTTTTCCATCGACACACGTGTGTGCTATGCTATAATGGATATCTATACTAATATCAAAAAGCTGAAGACTTTGTTTGTTTGAGCGCGTCTCTGGAACTACTGAACCAAATTGAAACATTATTTTTATTTTTGATTTATTTTATTTTTGACGACTGGCCTGTTGGTCTAGTGGTTAGTGATCCTGACTGCTAAGCTGGAGGTCGTGGGTTCGATCCCCACCCAAGACAAATCTTTGTGTGATGAACATGATTGTTTGTTCTGTGTCTGGGTGTAATTTAACTATAATATGTATGTATTTACAAAAAATATATATATAAGTAGTATATATATTATTATCAGTTGTTTAGTACCCATAACACAAGCAAATATAATTGCTTAATTTAGGACTAGATGGTGCTGTGTGAATGTGGTGAAATATTATTTTTAAATACTAATTATATACGAATTCAAGTATTGTATTGGGTAGGTAGTTAATAAACCGGCTAAAATAGAAAGTCACCTAGCTTTCTTTTAAGCTTATTTATATTACAAAAAACATAATTAACTCTCATTATAACAAAATAATATACACTTAAGTCTAATCTAGACTTGTGTAGTTATTACTTTACTGCCCTGTGATTGTTATCGAGTGGCTAAATAATGTAAATACTGTGTAGATTAAATCGTATCTATACTTTTTAGGGTTCCGTAGTCAACTAGGAACCCTTATAGTTTCGCCATGTCTGTCTGTCTGTCTGTCCGTCCTCGCTTAATCTCTGTGACCGTTAGCACTAGAAAGCTGAAATTTGGGACCAATATGTGTATCAATCACGCCGACAAAGTGCTAAAATAAAAATTGGAAAAAAATGTTTTATTAGGGTAGCCCCCCTATATGTAAAGTGGGAAGTGTTTTTTTTTTTAATTTTAACCCTAATGTGTGATATATTGTTGGAAAGGTATTTAAAAATGAATAGGGGTTTACTAAAATCATTTTTTGATAATGTCAATAATTTCGGAAATAATCGCTCCAAAAGTAAAAAACAAAGCGTCCCCCCCCCTCTAACTTTTGAACCATAAGTTTAGAAAATACGAAAAAAATCTGAAAAGTAGAACTTTATAAGGACTTTCTAGGAAAATTATTTTGAACTTGGATGGAAACAACAGATGGAAACTGCAGTTAACCAATATAATTTGGTCCCTGAATCGTATGAGCGCCTATACAATCCAGAGGTCAAGTTTCATTTGCCCGTATTTTTTTTTTAACTTCCTTTAAACTCATAAGTGGGAACACTTATTGTGACGGACGGGAAACTACGGAACCCTACACTGAGCGTGGCCCGACACGCTCTTGGCCGGTTTTGTTTATTATTTGATCTATGGTGACTCAACATGTCGCTAAAGTTAGGGCTGCCATTTTTTTAAGCTCATATTTGGATCACACTGTCCATTCTGTGGTAAAAAAAAATAGTATTATTTTACCGCCAAAACTGCCAATGATTATCCTGTAAAATGGGAATGCGAGACTCTGTTTGTTTGTTACATATTGACAGCTAAATAACTAGACAAATATTTTTATAATTTGTTAAAGAGATAGTTTGATTTAAAGCCTAAGCTAGTTTTTATCCACATAACACACGAAGTCGCGGGTGGAGATTTAGCGTCCTAAACTTTTTTGAGTTGAAATTAAATTTAGATCAATATCATAACATTAAGGTTAGGCTGTACAAAACGCAAATCACTCACATAAATGTATTTATAATGGGTAATTAAGTTTATAAAACGGTATAGACACATTAATTATATTTTTCTTTTATTTTAAAAAGTAAAACAATACACTTATGGAAAAGAGGTCATAAGTTTTTATATAAATTTACTATTATATTTCAGTTTCGAAAATAACTTAACCTTTATTCATAAGTAACTTAGGAAAACGCAACCAGTTTTAAATAGCAGTGTCTGAAACCGTCTAAAACGGTAAGGTTCCAGCGATCATTCTTCCCACGTGCGTGCAGGCTCTGGGGTGAACTTCCTACAGCGGTGTTTCCTGAGCGCTATGACATGTTCTTCTTTTTTTAAAGAGAGCTATCCTCTCAAGGTAGGTAGTGGCCTGGCTGTGCCCCTGGCATTGCTAATGTCCATGAGCGGCGGTAATCACTTACCATCAGCTGGGCCGCTTGCTCGCCTGCCACTGCAGGCAATAAAAAAAAAAAAATTACCGTAAAATTCTATAAATCATTGCCAAGATTTTTAAGTAAATTTCTCAAATACTCCGTTTGCTGAGATATGTAGAAATTAAAACCAATGTAGCATTGAATAAATAATTCTGTTTATGATATAATATGCACACCTACACATAAATGTATATCTAAAGAGCCACAGAGCCTCACCAAACTGCACTAAACCAAAGATATTCAAAGTTAAAATAATACAGTCAAATACCGAAATAAACCTAGCAAAATACATAAATCTCTAAATACAAGCATCAAACAACTTGCTTAGTCAAAATATTTGAATATACAAAGCTTAAGCCAGCTTAGAGTATTTAAATCAACAAAATACAAATGCGAGTCTCTCTGGACACACTATAAACTACTTTATGAACAGTTTTCGGCCGCAAAGGCACAGACGAGTTAAAGATGAAGATTATCTCTACAATTTAAAGAAAAATTTATTAAAGTATCACGCCTTTTTTCCCGAAGGGGTAGGCAGAGGTGTTTCACACCCACATTTTGCCAGCTATATTTGGTCCCATGAAATAGGGGGGAGCCTATTGTCATCTACCGGGAACATTTGTTTACCAAACTCCGGGAAAATCTCAATACTGGAATTTCATGTTAGAAAAGCCCCATTTTCACCCGACCCGGGAATCGAATTGAATTTAAAACTTTTAAGGATAATTTCGTCTCCAATCTAGCAAACAATTAAATATGAATACAGATCTATTGTATTTGATGAAAAATCCTTAACATTAATTAGATATTTTTAAATCAAATATTTTAATATTATAGTGTCAACCCTAATAGCAAAGTCTTCAAACGCGTCACGGAATCGTGCGTGACCTGACCTTTTTTGTTTTTTTGAGGACTTACACAGAGTAATGTAACAAACAGTTTACTATTTGCCACGACTTTATTGAGAAAGCAATAAGAATGGTTATTGCATGGCACCCAAGAACCGCATTGCGGTACCCATTATGAGGTATGACAGAAACTTTAATGGGCAAGTAATACGTAAAAATTAAAGACTAGTACACCATCTACCATTTGTATGTAAATAGTGCATTTTATTAATTTATTGGCTGTTTGTGATCCTATCGTACAAATGCAAGCTGTTGAGATAAAAAAGTACTCATTTTCAATTAGATCTTATACAGGGTGTATACGACGGTACGACATTAAATGAAACCACGTGTAGCATGTGATGTTAGAAGGCTATACCAAAAAAATTAAACAGAAATTTGCAATAGTTTAGACGCAAATGTACTTTCTTTATGTCACAGTTGTTCATAGTTTTAAACAACCTGTAGGTATTTACGTTAATCGTATGTTGTCATTATGTCATCCAATTCATTTAACTATCTCTGACTCTTTCATATTATCTTATCTCTTACTCTGTTCCGCACTTTTGTCGTCGTCATGCCGAAAACGTCATGATAGAAAAATAATGTGTAGTTTTATATTCTTAAATTTTTCGACTTTAAATAATGTGTAGATAATTATTTTTTTTCTTTTTTTTTAATAATTTTTATTAGAATATGTTTATAAGGGTTAACACTGGCTGCCTTTTCATTTAATGTCGTATCGTCGTATACACCCTGTATATATACTAGCTATCTTATAGTAATTCTAAGTGTATGTCTGATTTACCAATTCGTTAGGCCAGCGTGTGTGGATTATGGCCTTAACCCTCTCAGCTCTCTAGATAGGGGCTTAACCCTCTCAGCTCTCTAGATAGGGGAGAGGAAAATCGAGCCCAGCAGTGGGACATTAATGCCATCCATCACGATTATTTTAGCTTTCAAACAAAAATACCACATAGACACGTAAAACTTACAGCACCCCTTTGAGAAACCAGTCTATTAATAAACAAGACACATTTCCAAGTGACATTTCCATAGCTCTGTATAACACTGTCTTAAGCCGTAGAGTAATACAACATCTAGGCACTTCAGTATACAACACATTGTATGTCACAGTTGAAACAGAACTAAGTCGGCGGCCAAACACGAAAAGCCCAAGAACGTATATACCGTTGTTGGCACTTAGTTCGTTTATAATATTCTACCACATTTACACAGCGCCATCTAGTCTCAAATTAAGCAATTATATTTGCTTGTGTTAAAACAACTGATATACTACTTAAATATTTTTTTTTGTGAATACATGCATATTATAGATAAATTACACCCAGACACAGAACAAACCTTTATACTCATCACACAAAGATTTGTCGTGGGTGGGAATCGAACCCACGACCTCCGGCTTAGCAGTCAGGATCACTAACCACTAGACCAACAGGCCAGTCAATATTATAGAACAGATTGGCTTAGAAACTATTGCAAAAATATTGTTGTAATTAAAAGTTGATGATTCTAGTACCTAGATAGAACATTTAAATTTTTCGAAATATGATTGAAACTAATGAGAGAAGTTGGCTTCTTTTTATTAAATTAAATTAAGGGTCACTCTCGTAAGGAAGTAGAGAATGCCGACCGGGTTTCAATTCCGTAAGAGGCGTCGCAAACGTGGTCTGACCTGGTCTTTGTTTTACGGCCCGCGCCACGCGTTTGCGTTGGTCGTTTGCGGACCAAACTGAGACCAGCGCGGTCACCGTTTATTTTTTTTTTTTTTTTTAAGACAACTCCCGCACTAGGGAACAAGCCCTGTGTCGCGGGAAGCTTTACAAACATGAAACTAAAGGACACAAAGTACACCCAGACTAGAAACAAATATCTATGAATCACACAAATATTTGTCTCGTGTGGGAATCGAACCCACGTCACCCAGCACGGCGATGTAGTGGCGAGGCGACCACCTTAACCACTGCGCCACGGTGACAGTTAGCAGATAGGATTCCCTTTGTTCTATAGTTCGCGATGAAAATGACCAGCCCGCGCCATCCCGGCGTAAGTCCAGCAGTGGACGTCATTCGGCTGATATTAAATTAATAAGAACTAAACAGATAAATTAAATTAAGTGAGGCCTATGTTCAACAGTGGACATCATTGGGCTGATAATAATGATGATGAAACAGTTAATTCCAAGGTTTGAACCCCGGCTCGGGAAAAAATGTTATTGGATTTTTCTGTCCAATAGTTAGTGAAATGTGGCTGTGACGTACCTCCGCCTACCCCTTCGGGGAGAAAGGCGTGATGCTATATTGTGTTATAATAAATACTAAACAATTCGACAATCGGCCATCAATATTCCGCCTCACAGCAAAGTTTTAACGATTCGAGAGTCGATCGCGACCAATTTGTGTTTCCATGCATTTTAAATAGAGCAATTAATGTTGAACTGGTTTAGAAGAAACATCAAAGCTATATTTATCTTTTTTAATACCACGACGGTGGTGGCAAACAGGCGGCTCGCTTGGGGGTAAGCAGTTAACGTAGCCAATGGATGCTTGCAACAGGGGCATCATAAGCGCGTTTAAAATCTTAGAATCCCAAATTGTAGGCCCTTGTGAAAGCTTAATTTCAAATCCTATGATCGCGATGTAAAAGCATTTAGGTTTTAAATTGTAAAGTTGAATTTCTGCCGATGTTGAGCTGTGCGATGAAAAAAACCTAAAATATTTAAAGAGTTTGACCATAATAAGAGTAAAATATAGGATATATTTAGGATATATTTTTGTGTGTGCCTCAGGGGCGTAGTGGGAAGTGCATAATACTGCTGTGCAAAGGTTTCAGGTTCTATAATAGGCTTTTCTATCATGAAGTTTCACTATCCTGGTAGATGACAATAGTCTTGACACCTGTTTCGTGGGACCGAACATAGCCGGAAAAATGTCGGTCTGACCCCTGATTACCATAGGGGTAATCAGGGGAAATGTTTTGTTATATTTAATAGTATATTATGTAAAGTGGTCGTAGTATTGGTTCGATCCTAACATAGCACAAAATAAATAATAATAAGGTCTTGATGTAGCTGTTTTGAATCTCTGTAAACTTCAGTAGTAATATTGCCATAGAAGGCTTGTTTCCAAATTATTATTTACTAGAAACTACAAGCTAGTAAATTCTTAAGACATTACAAATATAACGTTTGCGCAAACATTGAGGCTCTTCTGACAAAAATCAATCGTTTACACTCACTTGTTACTCAATCCAATCACCTGCCTACCCAGGAGCTGCCACGTGTGAATATTCCAGATTATTCAGTGTATTATGTACTTAAAAATAATCTGTGATAGCTTTAAAAATACAGCAAATTTTTATTTGCTGACTTCAGCGATTAAAAGATCTACTTTTATATTGGTATATTTATTTATTATAATAATGTTATTACATATTATCAAAACTAAACAAAAACTATCTACTTACATACCTACAATTACTATTTACAATTATAAATAATAATACAAATGGTAATGTGGGCTAAGCGTCAAAGTATTCGTCGGCATCACTGTCACAAGATTCTCTGTGGGAGATAAAAACCAGCCCTCTGGTCAATATTTGAAATCTGTATTAGAATAAACATAAACTCGTTTAGTTCACAATAAAAGAAAATTCCTGGCTTAAAATGAAAGCAATTATAATTCGGAGAAATAGTGAATCTTTTGGCAAGCCGTAGGCGCTTAATAAAATTAATTTACATAATAAAAATTCAGTCGAAGAATTTTTTTCTCGAGTTATTTCAATTTATTAAACTGAACTGTATTGAGGTGAAGTTGAAATAATTCAATTATGAATTTGGTTTATTACACTCCAGCCCAATTTTATTAGCTAAATATTACAAACATGTTATTAGTAAAATTCAACCGAATCTATGCAAATAAATACAATTGGAGTGTCTGTTTGTATAATAATAAAATAACCGCTCTTATTACATGCATATGAATGTATATACGGTACATATACCAAAACAACATTTTTTTAAAATGTTTGTCTGTCTGTCTTTGTCTGTCTTTATTCCAGCTAATCTCTGGAACAGCTAGACCGATTTTGACGCAGGCAGATAGCTTATGAAATAAGGAGTAACTTAGGCTTCTTTTATTTTAGAAAAATTCTATTTTTATAAAAAAAAAAATAACGTTGCTTTTCTTAAATTCCACGCGGACGAAGTCACGGGCACAGCTAGTATCATCATCATCATCATCAGCAACCCATTAATGTCCCACTGCTGGGCTCGGGTCTCCTCTCCTCTATCTAGAGAGCTGAGAGGGTTTAGGCCATAATCCACACACGCTGGCCTAGTGCGGGTTGGTGGATCAGACATACCCATAGAATTTCTTCTAGATTATGTGGGTTTCCTCACGATGTTTTCCTTCACCGCTGTTTTTCGTTCACGGCTAGTATACTTAACTTATTTTTTAAATAGTTTTAATGGTAGGTAATTTAATTTAGTTAGTTTTATTTGTGTAATTATCTCTGTAATGAAAAGATCTCTCAATCAATTACAAAATGAGTACAGTTCCCAACAAAAATTGCACTATAATCTATAAGTATATCTTCCACAACACTAATCCACTTTAGTTGCTCCCCCGTACTGTCCATAAAAACAACGGGATTAAAAATTAATTAGAAAAGTCCATTATCACCTTAACGAAGGTTTTCAGACTGTGAAATTGGCTATAAAAATCCTCATTGGTGTTACCTAGATAGGGCCTACAAATTATTGACCTGCCTGCTTAATGTTAACCTTGCTTAGACTTGGATGTAAAAGACAGCTGGAAGTGAATACTACAGCATGGGGTTCTTCTAAAAAGGAGTGAATAGGTTTCTTAAGGGTCGGCAACGCGCTCGTGATGCCCTGGTGTTGCAGGCGGACTGTTTGCCACCGTCGTGGTATAAAAAAAAAAAAAAAGTGAACGCCATCTTTCTTTCTTACATATCGACGGCCTAACCCTTCTTGGAACAGGCGTTTTTCTCAAGACAACGCCCCGGTGTCGCGAAGGATTTTACAAACATACTTTTTTATAAACATAATTTTTTTATGACACGTTGGTAGCAAACAAGAACACGACCCGCCTGATGGTAAATGGTTTCCGTAGCAATTGGAAGCCTGCAACACTAGGGGCATCACATGCGCTTTTCAGATACTTGAAAACCCTTTTCCTCCCCCGAATGAGGTATTAAACTTCACTATGATTTAAAAAAATGATTTATTTCTCTTCTGGAAAGCTTAACTAAATTAATACCATAAACTATTTTTAACAAAAAATATTAAAACGACTTCAAATCAGTACTAAAAAGTGAAAAATAAACTGAATTAGATATTTAATTCCAAGCTAAAAAATACCTACCTACCTGTTTAAAGTATAATTACTACCCTATTACTAATCTGTTTGAAGTCGGTGCCAGCCTAATGAGGTTGTATCACTCAGTTTGAGTTGATTTGAAGTCGTTTTAATATTTTTTTGTTAAAAATAGTTTATTTTTCCATTTTTAGTGTACTTTTTATTTAGCAGATTTAATAATACTGGCTGGCAAACTAAGACGGAAAACCGAAATAAAGAATCTTCGATAGAAGGGAACGTCTATTTAAATATTCTAACAACACAACCTGATTGTAGAATAGAGGAATCTCAAAACTCTCAGCTTTTTATGTCTTTCTTTTTTCCTATAAAATGCGACAGGTAACAAGTATAGGTATACAATGCAGGTTAGATACTATATCGAAAACTTAAAATATCATCTAAGAATTCCTTTGAATTATACAACTTTATCTTCCATCAAGAGCTCTCACCTCAGACACTTGAAATAACACAACTTAAGGTTTATACATGGATGTGATATTTAAAGAAACCATCTTCTTACTCCTAAACATTAAAAAGTTTCCCTTCCAGTGACAGCTTACCTAAATAACCTACAAGAATACAACTATAGGTTTATAAGTACCTATAATGTTGAAAGAATTATCCTTCAACTCCTAAAAGTTAAGGAGTTAAACCTTCCAGTGACAGCTCACCTGAATAACCTACAAGAATACAACTATAGGTTTATAAGTACCTATAATGTCGAAAGAATTATCCTCCAACTCCTAAGAGTCAAGGAGTTATACCTTCCACTGACGGCTCACCTGAATAACCTACAAGAATACAACTAAAGGTTTATAATTACCTATAATGTCGAAAGAATTATCCTCCAACTCCTAACAGTTAAGGAGTTATACCTTCCATCACCAGCTCATCAACATGAGATGTTGACTATCAGACGTAAATACTTGAATAACTTTAAAAAATATATGAAACACGTAACATGTGCCTATAAAATTTGAGGGTTGCCTTCGATTTCCCTGAGATTCCATCATCAGAACTTGACGTGATGAATAGGGGACCAATTCGAAAGTATACCCTTTCAAACAAAAAAAGAATTTTTCTAATCGGTCCAGGCATCTCCGAGTAATCGATGAACATACATAAAAAAAAAAAAATACATACAGTCGAACATATAACCTCCTCCTTTTTTGAAGTCGTTTAAAAATGAGTGCAAATTCTGTCAGTTCCCGTTATAGATAATACTAATATATAACCGTAGGGCAGCTAGTGGCGAGCTGAATGTGAGTGTTGACACTGTCTAAGTGTCCCGGAGTCAATCTAGGCCTCGTCTCCAGCACGACTTTGTTGGGCTGACTGGAGTCGATCTCCAAGAGCGACTACACGACTCAAGTCTGACTTGCTTTAACCGGCTAATTAGAGAGGGATAGCCAGAGCTATGTGCTTAAGGATGGAAGTATAATTTTTCAAGGGCATAATTACGAGGAAATCCACTATACCCCTATACCCCGGGTCTTCGCTTAGGACCCGTGATGGCGTGAAGGCACCGCTCGACACCCCTAGCCGCACTATTGTATTACTTTGAGACCTATTCTATCGTAGCTATTGTTCTTTGTCGATAGCAGTCTCTTCTAGTACATTGTATCGCCTTTATCCCGAATCAATTTTATTAACCATCTGTTTGGGTTCCTGTAATTTAATTAATTTCCCGGCCTTCTTTCACGGTTAGGGGAATTCTATTTTAATTGAAAATCGGGCCTGTTCTAAATGTATTGTCAAAATGTTATAGGTTATCGTACACTGCTAAAGTCTAAGTACCTATGATATGCTTTTTATCAGTTTCCAACTTAATCTAATTGTTGTTTTACTGTGTGACTTTGAGTAGCTATTCTGTAATTACAAAATAATTACATTTTTTAAAACGACTACAATCGACTCCATGACAACGTAATTTTATCAGAACATCATTCATCGATGAGCTCTGTAAACTCTACTGAATTTTTGGTATAAGTCATAAATCATTTATTGCGGAAAATGTGGTACAAGTCAATGATATGTATACAAATATACAATACACATTTTGTTATAAATTAACATGCAACATTAAAGGCTTAGTTATATTATAATTAAAATTAAATTAGAATTTGCTCCCAAAGTCAAAAATTTAATTGGAATTTGCTCCATCAAGACATATTCATAAATTGTAGGTAGAAAAGAAACTGTTGGTCGATAGTAAAAGTTAACATAGTAAATCTTTAGGAAACCAACCCTTCTGTTAATAGTTTCTACCGGTAACTGTCCAATATCCATACACAACCGAAATGCGAGCAAAAAACTATTAATTTGGAGTAAGTAGCATCGATAACTCGTTTTCCTTTCAACTCGTTCCATTTGCTCTCGTTAAGGCGAACCTTTTGCGGACAAAAATATATATAAAATACTTTTAAGGTTTCGATTTCATATGAAATATTTTTCAGTTGAGCTTGTGTAGGTAGGTATACTATATTGAAGATAAATGCAGCTTAGTTAGAGAACTCAGATCTAATTTATCTCATTACCTAACTATTCAGGTCATTTTGAAGATTTATGACTGTCTTATTTGTAACCTCATTTTTCAATGAAAGAAAGTTTCAAGGAAACAAAAATTTTAATATAAAATGTTATAAAAATAAGCTGCCTCGATAGCGCAGCTCCTCTGACAGGAGCTGCGCCTCAGCAGTCTACGGCGCAAGAGTTTTTGGGTTCGATTCCCGGGTCGAGCAAAAATAATATCGTATTTTCCTATCAGGAAATTCAATCTCAAATTTCGAATGGCAACAGGATCATCCTCTATTACATGAGACATAACTTAAGCAATGCGTTTTGTTGGTCCTCTGTCTACCCCTTTGTAGATAAAAGGCATAAGGCTATATATTTTATAAAAATACACGATAAATAGAAATAAAATGAAGCATGCCCTTAACTCCCCTGTTTACATATGCATGCTCGCGGAATTGAAAACCAATTGAGTTTCTCTCATACATACGTACAAACATACGGACGTTCATATGAGTATTGTCTATCTTGTCGAGTTTGGACTTTATTTTGACGGTATGGTAATAAAAGGGGAAATATTAAGTACCTTTAAAAATGATGATTTTGAAGTAATGATACACAGTGTTGAATTCTACTATACTTTGCATGCAAAGCAACTTGTAACTGCAAACAGATCACGCCAGCTTATACTGACGATTAAAAGACTGGCCTAAGAATCTTGATACTTCATCTCATGGGTCTTCCGTGAGATCTCGTAGTACACAAATAGTGGACACTATTTTAATTTAATGATTAACAATCTCTAGTTGAATTTATAATAGACTATCTTCCACCCGCTGCTTCGCCCGCGTGGTATGTATTTTATACCTATAAACCTTCCTCTTGAATCAGTCTATCTATTAAAAAAAACCGCAAAAAATCCGTTGCGTAGTTTTAAAGATTTAAGCAAACATAGGGATATAGGGACAGAGAAAGCGACTTTGTTTTATACTAAGTAGTGATGTAATTTCATTCTAAATATAATAATTTTTCTCCAATTTTTTATTGACAAAATTGGCTTAACTTCTAACTTATTATTCGTCGCATATATATTTAATTAAAAACTTAGGTTCAATAAAATTCAATTAAATTTTGCAATTCTATTTAGTTGTTTCCACCTTCAAAGAAAGAATATGGCGTTACGGTTCTAAGCCGTCTAAGCTGTATCATAATTGGCAAATAAGAATAGTAGCTTGAGTTTTTTCCAGCTCTTTTCAGAATTAACCTAGTATAAGTAGCTGGCTTTTTTGACGTTTAATAATCAGCGAATTTGCCTACGACCAGTTCTCATACCCGTCAGCGAACTGGTCGTAGATTTTTTTCGGAAAACCTGCTACATTCTTAACTTGTGATTTTCATAAGAGTTCCTATATAACCTAGATGGATAAATTAGATTTTATTTCATTTAAATCAGAGATGGTCTTCATTAATAAAACATTTAAACTTTTTAAAGCTCTAAGGGAATCTAGTCAAACGAACTAATTCATTTTAGAATATACCATTATTCATTAACTTCCATTAATATAGACAGCAATTTAAACTGTCATTCGCAATCTCGAAATACTCATAAACATTTTCTAATATAATTTATATTGTAAGGAGAGAGTTAATAAAGTGTGCCTCGAACAATTTAAATAATAAATCCATTGACAAAGAATAATGGTTTGGCTTCAGAAACAAACTCATTAGAATCATTCATCTTTTTACCAAGTTTATTAAAGAGTTATTTTAAACCAAATTGTTAATAAGTACTATCATCAGCAACCCATTAAGTCCCACTGCTGACCTCGGGTCTCCTTTCCTCTAACTAGGCTGAGAGGGTTTAGGCCATAATCCACTCACGCTGGCCTAATGCGGGTTGGTGGATCAGACATACTCATAGAGTTTCTTCAAGGGTATGTGGATTTCCTCACGATGTTTTCCTTCACCGTTAGCAGATGGTAAGTCACTTGAATAGTACATATAAAGTCCACACAAAGTGGAATCCACATTGGTACTGCCGGTCGTGATCGAACTTGGACCGCGTGAATTGCACGCGCGCCGCCGGTCCCTTATATTATTCAGCCACCAACGCTTTTTATAATAAGTACTATATTTTATTTTATCTGTGTACCTAGTGATGAATTAGGGAAGCATAATATCACTATCCCATTTATACCCGTGGGTGTCTTACAAAGCGACTAAGGGAGCACCTTATGCAGATAAAAGCACTGTGAGAAACGGAAAATTCGAAACAACCCTATACCAACCCGTCAGGCCAGCGTGGTATAGTAGGCTAAATTCCCTCCAAATTCTTTAGAGGAGATCCGTGCAGCAGTGGGACGTTTATGGGTTGAAATGATGATGATAAGTCAAGTTAACTAAGGGTGACTTGATAAATTACAACTACAGGGTCTGCCTGAAGCTCTATCGAAAAGAAATAGGACAAACTGCCTCAAAAATTACTTGACTGTTCTACACTTAGTTATTAACGTGTTACACTAATCGCTGGGGCAACGTTCCGGAACATCCCCGGGGACAATGTTACATGGATATTACAATGACAATTAGGCCACTTGATTACGGTTAATATCATTGAATTTATCCACAAAGGGATATATCATTGGTTTCACATCTGGGGACAAGTAAGGAGCAGGGTTTACATAAATCAAGTCGGGTATTAAGAGAATAATGTTAGATGTAAAATTTTATTCTATTTTTGAGTAGAAGTCGTGCAGGGCTTCGTTCCCGTCGTTCTTTATTTGGCCACAGCTCAGCTGCTATTGGTCGTAGCGTGATGTTATATAGCCTGTAATCTTTCTCGATAAATGGGCTATCCATCAATAAAAGAATTATTCAAATCGTACCAGTAACTCCTGAGATCCCAGCGTACAAACAAACTCTTCAGCTTTATTATATTATAAAAATATAAGTATGCGTACTAGTATACATATAGATTGGTATAGACATATTCTTTTAATATAATAATATATTACTCTATATTAAGCGATGGTGGCCGAATGGATAAGGGACCGGCGTGCCAATCACGCGGTCCGAGTTCGATCCCGACCAGCAGTACCAATGTGGATTCCACTTTGTGGAATTTATATGTACTAGTCAAGTGACTTACCATCTGCTAAGGGTAAAGGAAAACATTGTGACGAAACCCACATACCCTAGAAGAAATTCTATGAGTAGGTATGTCTGATCCACCAACCCGCTCTAGGCCAGCGTGAGTGGATTATGGCTTAAACCCTCTCAGCTCTCTTGTTAGAGGAGAGGAGACCCGAGCCCAGCAGTGGGACTTAATGGGTTGCTGATGATGACTCAATATTATAAAGCTGAAAAGTTTGTTTGTTTGTTGTGGTTGAAAGCTCTAATCTCAGGAACCACTGAACCGAATTGAAAAATTCTTTTAGTGTTGAACAGTTCATTTGTTGAGGAAGAACATAAGTTTTATAACATTCCGCTACCACAAATAGGAGCTGAATAGTGGCCAAACAAAGGTGCACACAGAAGCGAATAACTAATACATCATAATACGTAATAACTATAATATCTTCATTGTTATCATCAGCAACCCATTAATGTCCCACTGCTGGGCTCTTATATAATAATAATATTCTACCACATTCACACAGCGCCATCTATTCCCAAAGTAAGCAATTATATTTGCTTGTGTTATGGGTACTAAACAACTGATATACTACTTAAATACTTTTTTTATAAATACATACATATTATAGATAAATTACACCCAGTCACAGAACAAACCTTTATGCTCATCACACAAATATTTGTCCTGGGTGGGGATCGAACCCACGACGTCCGGCTTAGCAGTCATGGTCACTAACCACTAGACCAACAGGTCAGTCAAATATATTATTTAGTATCTTCATACCTCTAGTTAAATGATAGATATCGCTCTAAATACCGAAGAGAATTGATTCTATTCATTATAGGTACCTGTATTCAACATTGGACTATGCAAATGTTCGCTCGTACTGACTACTAATGAATCATGTTGCATAAGTACACAGATTATACGGACTCAGATGGTATACTTGGTTTATTTCTAAGGTGTAATAAGTAGAAATGGAATGCTTTCGACAAAGTTAGTTTGCGAAACTTTCTTCTTATTTAAAAAACTACGCTACTTTACGCTACTTTTCGGAAATACGCTTCGGAGCGTTTATTTCCGAAAAGTAAAGTAGAAAATATTCACATAACAAAAAAGAATTCTTAAAAACCTTTGAATGTTTTTACAAAATCTGCCAAAGTATATGACACTCGTAAATGTTTGCTGAAAAATATTTTTTTCTTCTGTTGTATATTCTGTGTATGAATAATAATATTTTTTTTAATAATATTTCACCATATTCACACAGCGCGCAATTGTGTTATGGGTACTAAACAACTGATATACTACTTATATACTTTTTTTTTGTAAATACATACCTACATAATTATTATAGATAAATTACACTCCGAGACAGAACAAACAATCAAGCTCATCACACAAAGATTTGTCTTGGGTGGGGATCCCATCGAACCCACGACCTCCACCAGCTTAACAGTCAGGGTCACTAACCACTAGACCAACAGGCCAGTCTAAAAAATATTTTTAAAAAATATTTATTTTTATTATATAACTACTAAACCTAGTAGCGGCTTACACAAGACACCTATTCTACCAATCACAGGCCGGCAATATGGCGCGGTTGATTAGTAAGCCAATCACAGCTGTTGAATGAGACCATCGGCTTACCATTATGTTACGATTGTGTTAGCATCGGGCCCCGGCTCTGTTCTAAGTTAAAGACCTGTTCCATTTATCTTTTACATAGTAAAAGTTATTACCGACAAAGAGAACGCGGAAACAGTTCTGTTCCAACCCGCAACGAATTTAATCAGAAGAAAAATAGCTGAGTTAGGTAATGTATACAGCAGCTACGTTTGTATGCAACTTAACGATACAATTACCTGTGGGTAGGGAGTAAATCTTTGTTTACTCACTACTTCCTGGCAAAAGATTGATGATATTGCAGGTTTTTAGAAGAAAATTGGATTTGGTAATGTTGGGAGGTTTTAACTATTATATTTTCTCGTGTTCACTGAACGAATTATCCAAGACTTCATATTGTGTTGTGTGTTTAGAAAGTAGTTTATAGAATGATCAGTCAAGTGACTTACCATCTGCTAACGGTGAAGAAAAACATCGTGAGAAAACCCACATTCCCTAGAAGAAATTCTATGAGTATGTCTGATCCATCAACCCGCACTAGGCCAGCGTGAGTGCATTATGGCCTAAACCCTCTCAGCTCTCTAGTCAGAGGAGAGGAGACCAGAGCCCAGCAGTGGGACTTAATGGGTTGCTGATTATATAATGAGTTTGATAGATTTAAGGTTCTACAACTATTGTATTAGGTTTAAGTATCTGTAAGAATATAAATAATCTGTAAATAAATAAAAACTCCTGGGCCACAGTTATCTCGTATATATTGTTATGTATTAAGGCCCTGGCACTACAATAGAACTGATAATTAAACACGAAGTGATACGACAAACAATCAATAGCATCTGAATTTAATTACAGTAATAATATACTTTTATCCTGATGCACACAAGAGCACTGCAAGACTGTTTTTAATTTATGTAAACAACCTACCCAATATAATTAATCATTTATGTGTAATGTATGCTGATGATGCAACAATTTTTATTTGTAACGATATACTAAATGACTTTGAATACCAGTTGGAGATAGAAAACACTTTGAAGACGGTAGCCAATTTTCTTAAATCTATAAATTTAAAAGTAAATCTGGCCAAAACCAAACTAATGCAATTCCAAAATTATAAAAATAAACCATCATTATTAAATATATCAGAATCAAACACAGTAATTAAAGAGGTTCAATCAATAAACTTTCTCGGAGTTACGATAGACTGCCATTTAAATTGGAAAGGTCATATAGAAAAAATAAATAAAAAAATATCTAGCTACAATTATGCCCTATCAATACTAATAGAAACTACTAACATAAATACAGCCAAATCAGCTTACTTTGGTTATGTCTACCCTTTATTAATGTACGGAGTTATCTTCTGGGGAAATTCTTGTGAAGTAAAATCGACGTTTATTCTTCAGAAAAAATGCTTACGATCTATTTTCAGTATGCACAAGACTGATTCCTTAAGACAAGTTTTTAAAGAAAATGATTTCCTTACCCTCACAGGCATTTATATATTGGAACTTTGCTTATTTGTAAAAAATAACATTTCATTTTTTAATCTCAAGCGCGATTCAAAGCCTAATGCACGATTGAAATATAAATATAATTTGAATTTGCCAAATATAAACACAAACAAATATAAATACATTCATTACTGCAATTAGAGTTTTCAATCACTTACCAGTAGACTTAAAAAAACTAGAAGGCAAATTATTTAAAAAGGTTTTGAAAAAATGGTTGATCCAAAGTGTATTTTATAATCTAAATGAATTCTTTGCTATATATTAATGTGTAATAATAATGAATTTATATTGTATTCCAGCTATTATAATTTGAAAACTGAATATGTATATGATTGTATGTAAATAAATTTGATATTAATAATTTTTAAATTTTGATGGCATGTATAATTTAGATTTAAGTCTGTATATTCTAATGTTCATTGCAACGCCCGACTGGGCAGGCTGTTGAGACCATTAATGTAAAACCATCCTTGTACACAGTATACGCAATAAATATCTTTATCTTTATCTTTAAGAAAAGGAAAATTCGAAACAAACCCTATACCAACCCGTCTAGCCAGCGTGGTATAGTAGGCTAAATTCCCTCCACATTCTTCGGAGGAGACCGGGGTCCAGCAGTGGGACGTTTATGGGTTGAAATAATGATAAAATGCGCAATGCGCACCTTTACAAGTTACCTATTTGGATATTAACTGCCTCGGTGGCGCAGCGGGAAGTGTATACGACTGCTGTGCAAGAGGTCCCGGGTTCGATTCCCGGGTCGGGTGAAAATGGTATTGGACTTTTCTAACAAGAAATTCCAG
Source organism: Laspeyria flexula (assembly GCA_905147015.1). Lineage (NCBI taxonomy): Eukaryota > Metazoa > Arthropoda > Insecta > Lepidoptera > Erebidae > Laspeyria > Laspeyria flexula. The sequence continues at coordinate 4,808,482 of LR989974.1, forward strand.
TATTGAGATTTTCCCGGAGTTTGGTAAACAAATGTTCCCGGTTAATGACAATAGGCTCGCCCCCTATTTCATGGGACCGAACATAGCTGGCGAAATGTGGGTGTGAAACACCTCTGCCTACCTCTTCGGGAAAAAAGGCGTGATGCTATGATGCTATTTGGATATTTCAAACTCAACTCTTTTCTTATCATCACTATGATGGAATTTAGACCATGCCATCAGAAAAAATTGCTACTTTATGTAAAATTGCACCAAAACACTGTCAGTCTAAAGAGTCAAAATAAATAATAATAATAATATTGTACCACATTCACACAGCGCCATCTAGTCCCAAAGTAATCAATTTTATTTGCTTGTGTTTGTGTTTTTTTTTTTGTAAATACATACATATTATAGATAAATTACACCCAAACACAGAACAAACCTTTATGCTTATTTTCAATCTCATCACACAAAGATTTGTCCTGGGTGGGGATCGAACCCACGACCTCCGGCTTAGCAGTCAGGGTCACTAACCACTAGACCAAGAGGTCAGTCAAATCGTTCAAATTCTACGTCAATTTTCCGCCTTTTACTACGTTTTAGCAACTATAAATAAAGATGATTTTATTATTTGCTAACCCTGATTAATAAATGTAAAATCTCCGTCAATTTCTATCAGGAATTACGATTTCAAAACAACTCAAGGAATAATAAGATCCGATTTTTGTTATCCCCTCCCTTTCTACCACCCTGAATCAGACAAAGGCAGTGAACCTTGAACGATGGGTAAACAGTCCACAATCACCTGGCCGGGCCCAATGTTAATACTGCTTCTGAGCAAATATTTGAAAGTACATTGTGTACTGAAGTCGAATTGTAACGAATTTGTAATGCACAATGTTTATTTCAAACAAATAGTGTTCAAGTGTGACTAAGATTATGTTGCGCCATCTGTTAAAATGTTTTAGTAACTAATAATATAATATTTTATTTTTTCATATGGCAAGCATGCCAATTTCGGCAATTATGCGAATGTTAGACGTGCAAGGGATAACAAAGTGTGTTTAATAGAAATAACAATATTATGTATGGGCTTCGCTCCCGTCGTTCTTTATTTGACCACTGCTCAGCTCCTATTACTCGTAGCGTGATGTTATATAACCTATAACCTTCCTCGATAAATGGGCTATCCAACACTATAAAAAATTTTCAAATCGGACTAGCAGTTTCTGAGATCCTAGCGTTCAAACAAACTCTACAGCTTTATAATCTATACTAATATTATAAAGCTAAAGAGTTTATTTGTTTGTTTGAATGCTAAAATCTCGGGAAATACTGATCCGATTTGAAAAATTATTTTAGTGTTGGAAAGCCCATTTATCGAAGAAGGTTATAGGCTATATAACATCACGCTACGGTTAATATGAGTAGAGCTGTGGCCAAATAAAGAACGACTAGAGCAAAGCCCCGCGCGCCATCTAGTATTAGAATAGATTTACTAATAAACCAGTCTTAACTACGACTAACAAACGAACACCAAATTCGAAAAGTCTAAAAACTTACAAAAGGACATACGATATAAAAGTTAGGGTTAACATCTGTGTTCTGTGACGTAAGTCTAACTTTGGCCTAGGATAGCTAAAATATCCGAAAGTAGGTCGCATACTTAGGTATACGTATAGATGCTGCAATTTGGGTTGAAAACCTTCGAGCAGTATCGTGGACCGTCGTATTGTGGTACAAGTTATAATAGTTTAGCGACTAAACCACTTTTTCTTGGGTTTTTTACAATGATATTGTATGTTAAAAAAGGTGTAGATAGGTTATAAGCGCTCGAAAAGTGGCACACTAAAAATAGTCTTATTAGCAAACTTCATCTCAATGTCCCGTTGACGGCGAAAGTATTTTGACATTGCATAATTACGATATCTATGTGTGCGTTTGTGTGCCATTTCCAAAGATCGAACGCTATGTAGGTAACCTATCTACACCTTTTTTAACATACAATATCATTGGTTTTTTATATTTTATTTTTAATGTTTTATTATTGATTTTTATCATCATCAGCAACCCATTTAGTCCCACTGCTGGGCTCGGGTCTCCTCTCCTCTAACTAGAGAGCTGAGAGGATTTTATGCCATAATCCACTCACGCTGGCCTAGTGCGGGTTGGTGGATCAGACATACTCATAGAATTTCTTCTAGGGTATGTGGGTTTCCTCACAATGTTTTCCTTCACCGTTAGCAGATGATTATTGACATGATTGATTATGATTGTTGTACGATGATGATTATTATTGATTTTTAGATTGTAACTAATTGACTAGGAGCCTATTTGACCTTAAAAATTTGACGTATATTTATTGTTTATTCTTTAATTTAATTATGATAATTAACGACATGAGATGTTGACGTATCTAAATTATTGTCCCGACTTCCGTATGTGGGAAACACATAATTTAACATTTAATTAGTTTAGCGATGTCATGTTCGCAAATGAATCGCATTTTCGAACATGACATCGACTGACTGGCCTGTTGGTTTAGTGGTTGGTGACCCTGACTGCTAAGCTGGAGGTCGTGGGTTCGATCCCCACCCAGGACAAATCTTTGTGTGATGAGCATAAAGGTTTGTTCTGTGTGTGTAATTTATCTATAATATGTACTTATATATTTATAAAAAAAAGTATTTAAGTAGTAATAATATTTTTTAAATCACAGTGTTTTACCAGCATATTAATCCGACCTCTCCTCCTAAAACACTGTCATTATGTTGTTTATGAAACTCGCGCTGTCTTATAACTTGTACCACAAACTTCTCTACAGTAGAAATTCTATTCTAGACTAGTCTCCGCAAACTATAAAATGCAACTAAATTTATCTACCTAACTAGGAAGCCGACGTTAGTTATGACTTCATGTCCGGTTAACAGCAAATATAGGTAGTACCTAACTACCTGAGTCATTATTTACTTTTTCATTTTATTATGGTAACCGGTTACTGCAGCTTATAAATGCTGATAACACGATATTTTAGGGTTGGTTGCCATAAAAGGTAATAACGTAACACTTATAGGATGACTCCGTTGTCTGTCTGTCCGTCTGTCAAAACCCAATTCTAATGAACACATTTAGACGATTATGATCCATTTTTGTCGCATTTTAAAACCTAAATCCCGTGGAACTAGAATCACAAAATTTGCCAAGAAGCAATATCAAATTGCCCAGGTAAAAAAATCATTGGAATATATTTGAGGGGTCATCTAATGATACGCGTAGTCTCATAGCAAGAATTTATGTAAGACTGACGTTCATAAAGATTTTGCACCTACTTACCTATACGTGAATATTTATTCTTACTTAAAGCTGTTCCGGTTTATCGTGTAGTAACAGATTAAGAATATATAATGTCACTTCCCCATCTCAACCCATGGATATCGTAAAAAGTGACTAAGGGAGTAACCATATGCAGACAAGAGACTGCTAGAAAAAGAAAATTCGAAAAATACCCTATACTGACCCATCATTGTATAGTAAAATTCCCTCCACGTTCTCTGGAGGAATGGAGGAAACCCATGCCCAGCAGTGGGTCATTTATGGGTTGTAATGATGATCATAATAATGCTGTCCCAGCATCACGCCTTTTTCCCCGAAGGGGTAGGCAGAGGTGTTTCAAACACACATTTCGCCAGCTATGTTTGGTCCCATGAAATAGGGGGCGAGTCTATTATCATCTACCGGGAACATTTGTTTACCAAAGTCCGGGAAAACTAACAGGAAAAGTAATCCAATACTAGAATTTCATGATAAAAATACCCACTATTTTCACCCGATCCGGGGATCGAACCCGGGACCTCTTGTTACAGCAGTCGTATACACTTTCAAAAAAAAGTCATTTAATAGTTTGCTATTATTAATAACGATCATAATAAAACCTATTACGTTTTGAAATAACACGTTGCCCCTATAATACTGGCAGCTAAGGTAAAGAAAACAAAACGTACAAACGACTAAACGCCCACGAAAACCAATTTCATAATAACCCAATCACATAATTTGAAATTGTCCACTAAACAGAAAGCTATTCAATGCTATTGCGGATTCAAAATAACGTCCAATAAATGGCCCTTGAGGAAAATTTCCTACCTCTACGCGTTTTACGTTAGGATTTTGGGCCCGAATAAAAAAATAAAAGGATTTCGTCTCAGGCTAATGTAATTCCGTACTTATCAAAATTTAACTCAAGCGCAGGTGTTCCTATATCGCCTGCCTGTTATTTGTAGCCATTAAGAGGTAATTTTGTTACAGAAAAACGGACGAATAAACTAAATTACTATTATAGTGTGGAGAGAGAAAAATGGGTACTTTTATTCAATGAAAGGGTTTAATTTAGTAAGGTTTGTCTGGTCTGTTTGAAATAATATAAGTTTCATCGCTTCCTTTGATTATACTATAAAATGTAGCAATAATTTATCTCATTTCAGCATATTGCTGTCCACTGCTGGACGTAGGCCTCTCCTAACACGCGCCATAGCACTCTGTCCTCCGCCTTCCGCATCCAGTCAGACCCAGCGACCTTTTTTAGGTCGTCGGACCATCTAGCTGGAGGGCGTCCTGCTCTACGCTTGCCGAGTCGCGGTTTCCACTCTAGGACACGCTTGCTCCACCGTCCATCGGTCCTTCTGCAGATATGACCAGCCCACTGCCACTTCAACTTACTTATTCTACGAGCTATGTCGGTAACTTAGGTCTTTTGTCGGATTACCTCGTTGCGAAGTTTGTCCTTCAAAGAGACGCCGAGCATAGCTCGTTCCATAGCTCGCTGAGTGACTATCAGTGTGGGCTAGTCCTACAGTGAGTGTCCGCGTCTCGGCACCGTAAGTCATGACAGGTAGGACGCATTGGTCGAAGACTTTAATAATTTATCAGCAGCTACGTAATCACTACAATCCTGAAACGTCCCACGTTGGCCATACGGGTTGGTGTTGAAATTTTCGTTTTCACACAGTGCTCTTGTCTTCATAAGGTTGCTCCCTAAGTCGCCTTTTACGACACCCACAGGTTGAGATGGGGTAGTGACATTATATATTCTGAATCCGTCACTGCACGGATAATAAATGAGCTATCCAACACTGAACGAATTTTTCAATTCAAATCAGTAGTTCCTGAGATAAGCGCGTTCAGACAAACAAACTCTTTAGCTTTATAATATTAGTATAGATGACAATATATTATTAAGACTTATCAGATCTAGACATACATCCATTCTACAGAATGAGACTTTACAAACATATCGATCGACATAGGTACTTTGAAAAATAAAACGTATTCCCAACAAAATATACTAAAACCACATTGTTTCGGTTCGTATAAAGTTCTTGTAAGTAATTTTATTGCAGTAAAATGGCTGGGGTTTAACCAATACCAGATAATATTGTACTTTTACTCCTTGCGGTACAGAGAGTGCTAAATTACCGGTGCTCAGAACTCCGGAATGGTGTATTTTGTCCTTAAATAATTGTTAATTAAGCAAGTATTGGTAATAGTTCCTTAATGATTTATTAACGCTTTTGTTATATTGCAAAAAAAGCGTTAATAAGTCATTAAAGTACTCATTAAGATGCCTGTTCTTTAAGGAACTGCTTAAAGATGACTAATTCTCAATAATAAATATACAAAATATACTTCTATTCCATGAGTAATACAATAACAAAGATAGTTAGTGTAAGTACCATATCTCGGAAGGGGCGCTCTGGGGGCACCATGTGTCTTCGAAGAAAATGTGGCATAAAATAAGTAAGTAACAGTAATGAAAACCGCATATCGAAACAAGGAGGGAATCATGAGATACAGACATTTTTGTGTTCATTTCCATACAAAAATAATAAAAAATCACAGTTTTCATCGATTTGCTCGAAAAGTGCTGGTCAAATCAAAAAACCGTAGTAACAATTATTGTTGCTCTCTAATAGAGAAATGCAACTGTATATTTACTTTTTGGAAATTTCAATTTTTGATTCTATGTCCAACCTCTTGTATGGGAACGATCTACTGTGTGCCGGTCGGAATCGAACTCGGACCGCGTGTTTAGCACGCTGATGCCGGTCACTTATCCATTCAGCCACCATCGCCTTAATAAATATACTTGCATAAATCCATTATATGGTTCTCATTCCAATTCTCTACACCCTACCTACACGATTTCATGACGTCATACTTATATTTGATTTTCCCATTATATTTGTATAAGCCCAAATCACCACGCAACAAATAAAATAAGCACTTCAATAAATCAAATGCACAGTTAGTAACTGATTGATAATCATAATTATTGTGTGTGCCTGATCTGATTGTGGCTGATAAGCTTAATGTTTCAATGGCGTGTCATGGATTATGGATTTTAACGCTTATGCTTTAAGTTTACTGTTGGTTGTTCGGCTTTGATGTTTTATGTAAATATTCAGGTTTTACTAATCAGTCGCTGTTTTAAAGTGTTGTTAGTTCAACATAATTTCTTTATTTAGATCTCGGCATGATTTATGTAGGTCTAAAAATAGATACAGGTATTAGGTACATTATTTTTAATTATTTATTAGTATTTTATGATGTTATTTTTAATAACTCTCCCCTGTTTTTTTAATTCATGTTTTTTTTGTTGTTGTAAATAACTAAACTTGTTTAATTTTAATAGTAAATAATTTAATTTTTTGATTCATAAACAGTATTATATAAATACATAAAAAGGGTATAAAAAAAACATTGTGAAAGATATAAAAATATGCGCAAAAACGGTTGGACAGATTTGGATAAAACTTGACACGCAGATAGACCAATTCCAAAGTAACATATTCCTGAACGAAGCTGCAAGATGAGGCAACAATAAATCGTCTGTTGATACACCTATAAAACAAATTGTCAAATACTTTTACGCTGACGTGAATGTTGGTTAAAAGTGGAACGAGATGTAAAATGGAGCAAGCTTTAATATTAAAGTGACGTAGGAACAATACAGAGGTCGGTAGCAGCTGTTGAGTCAAAGTTACACTGTCTTGAATACGTGCTGCACATAAAACTAGTAAGAAACTATGAAGTGTGGCAACGGTCTTTAGTTTCTTAATATTAAATATTACACAATAGAGACGTTAAGTATATTGTGAAAGAACTACATAATTCTACTAGATGGCGCCACTAGCGTTTGGACTTATAATTGTATCCCCGCAAAACCAGGGGTGCTATAAATTTGACCGCTACGTGTCCTTGGTACCGTCGCGCTTAAACGGGTCTACCGATTTGAATGCGGTTTTTTTGTGAAATCACTGTCAAAATGTCTTTATATTTTGGTCACTGCTCAGCTCCTATTACCGTAGCGTGATGTTATATAGTCTATAACCTTTCTCGATAAATGGGCTATCCAACACTAAAATAATTTTGGAAATCAGTTCAGTAGATCCCAAGATTACCCCCTACAACGTCATAAACTCACAAACTTTACCTACCTCTTTATAATATTTGTATACATAATTGTAGAGCTTCACTGCAGACAATAGAGGCGTTATGTGTTACATGTATTATGAAAGTACTACGTAATTCCACAAGATGGCGCCACGAACATTTAGATTAATTGTACTAGAAGTCACGCGGCATAGGTTCCAAGAAATCCTTGCTTAGATTTCAAACTTAAACTCTTTATTCAGTCAACGAATTTGTTTAAAACAAATTTGTTTGTCTGCCTTCAAGTTTTGCGCTAAGCAACAATTTTGTCATTCAATTTTATATATCTACATAGATGTATTTTTCTCAAACACAATTCGAATAACGCATCTAATTTCAGCTTTTCAGTAGTAACGGTAACAATCGAAACGTTACCGCAATGAGTCTGTTGAAGCTCGGGACTGAATTATAAAAAGGGATGCACTCAAATTAAGGCCGTGTGCCCAAATTCACAGAGATTTTGTTGGTTATCTGATCAATAACGCTAATGTGTTTCGTTAATAAAGCTTTCGCTCATACATGTGATGTATGCAGGTGACAAACAACATGTGTAATAACTAATAACTAGTTGAAATGAAATCTCTTTTATTCAACACAGTAACTTTTATGAAAATCACTAAAGAATGTAACAGGTTATACGAAAAATAGTGTCAGCAAATTTGCTTACGACCAGTTCATTAATGGGGTGGAGCTATTAGAAGAACTGGCAGGAAACTCACACCATCTTTTAAAGAAAATATATCTATCTATATCAATATTATAAAATTGTATAATTTTTTTGTTACTACTGGTTCGATTTGAAAAATTCTTTTAGCCTATTTATCGTGGGAGATTAAAACTTTATATCAACAACACGCTACGGCCAATAGAAGCTAAGCAGTTGCCAAATAAATAATGACGGGAGCGAAACCCCGCGCGACCTTTAGTAGTAATAGGTAAAAATGTCTTAACTAGAAGTTTTGATCTTTCGCTGGGTTTAAGAAGCTATGTTACATTGTTAATTTAATGTGGCGCCCTCTGGGGGCGGCTTTAAGGCACTTACGCCACTTCATAAATTATATTTTGCGCTTGTATTTCGACAACAGATTTTTATTTCAAGGAATATAAGAAATCATTATGTCTCATCCAGCCAAAATTATCACTAAATTTTATTATTGTACAAAAGTATTTTTCCACCCTGTATAATTAATATAACCTAAAAGGTCATGGTATGCATGAGATAGCACTATCTCATTCGTATGTGTGAGTGAGATAAACACATCAGTTGACTGGGTTTCGTTTCCAACTTTCAGCTGAAAATTGCCCACTCAAGTAATTGAGTGGAAATATGGAAGTGTTAATTGAGTGTATATTTAAATCAGTGCTATTTTAAAGAAGGTTAATGTTTTATTCGTGAGTCAAAAGACCAATAGTTCTTTAATTTATTTATTTTTTAATTCTATTTTATCATTCATCATAATAAACAATATTATATTATATTCATCAATATTCATCATCATTTCAACACATTAACATCCCACTGCTCGGCACGGGTTACACCAAAGAATGTGGTCCCTCCACAGTCTTTGGAGTAACCCTACTATACCACGCTGGCCAGACGGGTTGGTACAGTGATTGTTTCGAATTTGCCTTATCTCGCAGTGCTCTTGTTTTACAGACAAGAGAATTACTACCTACTTCACATTTTTTTATAGTTCCAAAACTTTATTATAATTAAAAAAAACTATATATGAGTAGGAGAAAAATCGCTGTAACTATCTATACAAATAAATAAAATTTGAGTGTCTGTGTGTAATATTAAAATAACTGCTCTTTACTACATGCATATGAATGTATATACGGTACATATTATAACAAAATAACATTTTTTACACTGTCTTCCTGTCTGTCTGTTTGTTTGTTCCGGCTAATCTCTGGAACGGCTGGACGGATTTGATTTTGATTTGGGATTTTTACTGGCAGTTAGCTGATGTGATAAAAATTTAAGCTACTTTTATTTTAGAAGAAAATAAAAAAAAAATGTATGTAAGTAATAAATTAATAAGTTAGTTAATTAAATAGTTTGGATATAAATGTTCACTGACAACGACAAATTCCAATTAATAAATGCGGAAATTATTGTAGATAAAATCCAAGAACCAGATTTGTGTTGCCTTTTGGTATAAAGTGAGAGGTAAAAAGGAATAAAAACAGGTCACGAAGAAGCCCTTAAATACCGCTAGCTCTTGGACTGTAATGTGGGTCACATAAGATATGCCTTTTACACGAAATCTTTACCGAAACACAAGATCGTGAAACAAAATATTTTTGACCTACAGACTTTAGCCAACAGTTACTATTTAATCGGTTTTAAATTAGAAAAATAAATATTTGGAGAAATTATTGCATCTTTGTAGTGGAATAAGAATACATAATGTCACTACTCCATCTCAACCTGTGGGTGTCGTAAAAGGCGACTAAGGGTGTAACCCTGTGCAGACAAGTTGCACTGCGAGAAAAGGAAAATTCGAAACAAACCCTACACTAACCTGCCTTGCCAGCATGGCATAGTAGGCTAAATTCCTCCACATTATTTGGAGGAGACCAGTGCCCTGAAGTGGGACGTTTATGGGTTAAAATGATGATTGCTGTTGCGCTGCACCCTTTCCTCAAGTCTGCAACCGTAGAGTGTGATAGAGACAAGCAGCTCAGACAGATAATAAAACAAAAAGATTGTTGAAGTTGACGTATCATATTCCCCCTTTTCCTCATTCGAAACTGAGTCAATTCAATTATTTTTTACAGCAAATTATTCAGAAAGAGTATGGCTTGGTTCTTATTATTTTGTTTTATGTTAATAACTCTTCTAATTTGTCTGGTAGTCCCTAAATACGGCAGTAAAAATGGGGCAATTTTTGTAATAGCAATTAGTTTTTGAATAAAGAAAAGGACAGAGATGTGTCTACAGATGACCTTGATTTTACGAAACAAAAATGCTATTGAGGCATTAGTCAGTCAGAAAAGGGGAATATTTTTGTATGAAAAACCGCATTCTATATTCCGTCCTAAAACGTGAAGGATAGGATTATAGCTTAAGGTTTAAATTAAGGATTAAAGTTAAAGGCTAAAGATGATATCATCAGCAGGTGCTTGTTTGTCTTTAAAAATATTCGATAGGATTATGTTAAAGGTTAAAGATAGACAAGCACCCACCTGATAATATCTTTGACTGATAATTGGTAACTGATACCAATATATTTATAACAAATTTCCACTCCTCCGACTGAATACTCCCACGTAGGTAATTTTTATGTAAAAATAACACATTGCCTATGTTTTTTTATCGCAACAAATATGAAGTACTTTCGAACGATTTTTATTTATTACACTAGCTGTTGCCTGAGGCTTTGCTCCCGTGTAACTTTGTTCGGCAATTACTCAGCTCCCATTGGCCATAGCGTGATGTTATATACCTCGATAAATGGGCTTACAACACAATTTTTTTTTAAATTCCATTCAATAGTTCCTAGATATTAGACTTAGGTAGACTAACGAGTTTAACTAAACAAACTAATATTAGTAGTAAACTTACTAATATTAGTATAGAGGTCGCGCAGGGCTTCGCTCCCGTCGTTCTTTATTTGGCCACTGCTCAGCTCCTATTGGCCGTAGCGTGATGTTATATAGCCTATAACCTTCCTCGATAAATGGGCTATCCAACACTAAAATATTTTTTCAAATCGGACCAGTAGTTCCTGAGATCCTAGCGTTCAACCAAACAAACTGTACAGCTTTCTAATATTAGTATAGATTTCCACAAGGTCCTACTGAATATTTCCAAGTAATTTTTTAATGTAAAAATAACAAATTGCCTGAACAAACAATCATGCTCATCACAAAAAGATTTGTTCTGTCGTTCTGTGTGGGAATCGAACCCACGACCTCTGTCACAGCAGTCAGGGTCACTATTATAACCACTACGCCAACAGGTCAGGCATCATCCCATCATGTTTAATATAATATATGTATTTAAATTTTTTTAAATAAGCATATTGATCAGTTTTCAGTTCAGTTTTGTTACAAGGTTTTATTATCTTTGGGGTCATCTAGTCCCCCATCATCCACCATAGCCATCTAGTGTAGTGTGGCATGGTTTTTAGTTTATTATTACCGATGAGAAAAAAAAAACTGCGATACAGAAGCAACCGTCATAAAATTTCAAACATTTAAGCCGAAAATAATTATAAATATGAAAGTTCGAATGGATGATTGTTACTCTCGTCAGAAAGGCTGAAAGGAACTGTAAGCCTACTGAAATACCACATGGGTGAAGCCACAAGCAGAAGCTAGTTAAAGATATCCTCAATAACGTTATGCTAAACCCTTGGATCAAATCCAGATTCTTTCACTGTTTTACATCAGCAACCCATTTAGTCCCACTGCTGGGATCGGGTCTCCTCTCCTCTAACTAGAAAGCTGAGAGGGTTTAGGCCATAATCCACTCACGCTGGCCTAGTGCGGATTGGTGGATCAGACATACTCATAGAATTTCTTCTAGGGTAGGTACATACCCTAGAAGAAATTCTCGGGTTTCCTCAAGATGTTTCAATTCACCGTTAGCAGATGGTAAGTCACTTGACTAGTACATATAAATTCCACTAAGTGGAATCCACATCGGTACTGCCGGTCGGGATCGAACTCGGACCGATTTGCACGCCGGTCCCTTATCCATTCAGCCACCATCGCATTTCACTGTTTTACCTATAATTAATTTATCATGTGTACGGTGCATTGGAGACCCTCCACCTAGATGGTCCAACGACCTCAAAGGTTGCTGGGTCAGACTCGCTGCGGAAGGCGGAAGACAGAGTGTTATGGCGCGTGTTAGAAGAGACCTAAGTCCAGCAGTGAACTGCAATAGGCTAAAATGATGATGAATTTATCATAAAAAATTTGAAAAAAGTTTTCATGCTTTTGTTGGTCGAACCAAAAGATAGGCCGTTGACAAATTAAAAGGAATTCAAATAATTCAAAAATACTGACGGGTACAGTTTGGAATATTGTTGTAAGCACTTGTTTTATGTCAGCTTATCCAGCAGGTCGTGGCGTAATTCGTTTAGTCGGTCTTGGAAGTTAACTTGATAAGATTAAAAACTAATAATGAGGGAAATAGTGCATATACAAGCTGGCCAATGCGGCAATCAAATCGGTGCTAAGGTGAGCATGCTTTGTATATTTTTACTATTTGCGATAGTTTGTTTCTAGAATTGTTTGACATTGAAAACCAAAACAAATTTTGATATTAATTTGCAACATATGATGATGATCGTCGAGATTACGAGAGAGAGATCGACGAAGAACAAAGGTCGAAGATGCTGTAAAGCGGGTGACAAGGTTAAAGTGGAGGTGGGTAGGACACTTGGCAAGAAAGGAGGACGGATGATGGACCAAGGCAGCCAAAGAGGTGGCCGAGAGACGCCAGTCCGTATTGTCCAGACTACAGGATCTCACTTCACGCGGCTTGCACTGGACCGTGAGAAGTAGTTCTGTAGAGAAGAGGCTCATACCCAGTAGTGGGTGGATGGATATGGGCTGAAAATGATGAAAATCAAAAGTACTTCTATCATTTCAAATATCCTTAGTAATTAAGTGAACATGCTAGTTCCCTGCTGTCTTGTAAATAACTCGAAAATTTGATTGGCTTCTATTTTTTGTTTTCAAGGACTCAAAATGTTGTCAGTGGAAAAATAAGCTTTTCAAGTTCTATGTTTAAATTCTATTCATTTATTTCAGTTCTGGGAGGTAATTTCGGATGAACACGGAATTGATCCCACTGGTACCTACCACGGTGACTCTGATCTGCAATTAGAGCGTATTAATGTCTACTACAATGAAGCCACAGGAGGAAAGTACGTCCCCCGAGCCATTCTCGTGGATCTCGAGCCTGGGACCATGGACTCTGTTCGCTCAGGGCCTTTTGGACAAATTTTTAGGCCCGACAACTTTGTTTTTGGTCAATCTGGAGCAGGAAACAATTGGGCTAAAGGACATTACACAGAAGGAGCAGAATTAGTGGATTCTGTATTAGATGTAGTCAGAAAAGAGGCGGAAGGATGCGATTGCCTTCAAGGTTTTCAGTTGACACATTCCCTTGGAGGTGGTACAGGTGCTGGCCTTGGGACATTGCTCATTTCGAAGATTCGAGAAGAGTATCCCGATCGTATTATGAACACTTTTAGCGTAGTACCCTCACCGAAAGTATCGGATACTGTAGTCGAACCATATAATGCCACATTGTCTGTGCATCAACTAGTGGAAAATACTGACGAATCATATTGTATTGACAACGAAGCACTATACGATATTTGTTTCCGTACTTTGAAGTTGACCACGCCGACCTACGGAGATTTGAACCACCTGGTGTCCGCAACAATGTCAGGCGTCACCACTTGCCTTCGATTCCCTGGTCAACTGAATGCAGACTTGAGGAAATTGGCTGTGAATATGGTTCCGTTCCCTCGCCTGCACTTTTTCATCCCTGGGTTTGCGCCCCTTACGTCTAGAGGAAGCCAGCAATACAGAGCTCTGACTGTGCCAGAGCTCACTCAGCAAATGTTTGATGCTAAGAACATGATGGCTGCTTGTGACCCTCGTCACGGCAGGTATCTGACCGTTGCAGCTGTCTTCAGAGGCCGTATGTCCATGAAAGAAGTGGATGAGCAGATGATGAATATTCAGAATAAGAATTCTTCATACTTTGTAGAGTGGATCCCGAATAATGTTAAAACTGCTGTGTGCGACATTCCACCACGAGGTTTGAAGATGTCTGCTACCTTTATTGGAAATTCGACTGCTATTCAGGAGTTGTTTAAGCGTATTTCTGAACAATTCACTGCCATGTTTAGACGTAAGGCGTTCTTGCATTGGTACACTGGTGAAGGGATGGATGAGATGGAGTTTACTGAGGCAGAGAGCAACATGAATGACTTGGTATCCGAATACCAGCAGTATCAGGACGCTACCGCTGAGGAAGAAGGTGAGTTTGATGAAGAGGAAGAAGGTGGTGACGAAGGAGACTAAACTGCATTTTAATAGGTCTTGCATATATTTTACATATTTTGTATGCATTATTTTACTTCTTAAATATATATGACTACAGTAGATATTTATTTTTTATTTTATGTACCTACGTGAACTGATAAGTTTACCATTTATACTGTAGAGTTAGATATCTACATTGTTGCCCATGGTACTACACAGTAGACTGACTGTCAAGAAAGGAACTGTTGACGAGTCATGACACTGACGAATGAGGCAAATTGACCCTGACTTATAGAAATGAAACGCCTGACCGGACGAATGATAGGTAACCCGATTTCCTATGCTCTCGTAAATGACGTTTCTAAGTGACAAAGGGATGGAAACAAAAGTGATTCTGTGCAGTTATGTGGTCCAACCCTTCAATTAATGGACCTCAAATTAGGCCCGTACCCACATAGACAAATACTGTGATTCATAGATGATTTGTTTCGTCTGTAAACAAATTTATTATCTTTTGAATCACAGTAATATTTATTTTGTCTCGTGTCGGAGTCGAACCCACGTCGTCACGATTTCATATGGATCCGATCATCGTACATATTATTATATCCGTAATCGGTATTGCCGATGCGTAGGTATCATAAAGGGTCGCCTACCTTTAGGGCCATTTCGTCCACTGTATCAGAATGTCAACTGTATCAAATTGTCCACTGTCTCAGAATGCTCACTGTATCGTAATGTCCACTCCGTCAAGTCCACTGTATCAAATTGTCCACTGTCTCAGAATGGTATTTGGACGGGATACCCTGCATACGCAGTCTTGATACGCCAGTCTGATACGACGATAATTTTACAAGAAAATAGATGTTTCAGTGTAGAACTCGAGAATATTCGAGAGGCAGTGAATGAGCTAATGCGAGCGTCGGACGTGACACCGCCTTTGTGATAAATAGCCGGATTCTAGAGTATTTTGTATAAATAGGGTTTTACATTGAGCTATATTCTGTTCTTTACATCCCCAACTTGTTATTTGGTTAATTTGACGCTTTGTGCTTAAAGTACAATCACGTAGGTACTTAGTGAATTTATTAGAAACTTGCTGTGCCCGCGACTTCGTTCGCGTGGACAACTTATCCAGCATTCATGGAGTTTTAATTTTTTTTACGGAACCCTGATATTTTTTCAAAACCAAAGTAGAAATTAGCTATCCGCAAGTGAAAGTCCCGTCGAAATCGGTCCAGTCGTTCCAGAGTTTACCCGGAACAAACAGACAGACAGACAAACAAAAATTGTAAAAAAAAATATTTTGTTTTATGTACTGTATATACATTCTTAAGCATGTAGTAGAAAGCGGTTATTTTAATATTACAAACAGACACTCCAATTTTATTTATTTGTATGGATGCTCGACAATCGCTTTTTCGATTCTTTACAGTGGCGATATGTAGTTTGACTCTTACCAGAATAGGCTGCTTAGTCTGGCCTATATAGAAATACCACAGCTAATTGCTCTTGGAGAACGTCTGGTGTGAAGGATTTTGAATATAGTCTGAAATCTAGCAAATTGATATTCAATATTACTGCAGATATACTGGATGTCTGACTAAAAAAGTTTTCTTTGATATATTAATAATACATGGCAAAAAGGCCCCGTCTGCTAAATTAGTAATGGATGAATTAAATCGAAATTGGATCTCAATAGCAGTTTCCTTTCAGTCATATATTTTATATTTTCACACTTAAATCATGGCCTTATTGAGTTTCAATTACGATTGTCCATTTTTTGACTTGAGGCAGAGGAAACAAAAGTACTTATCAAAAAAATCAGCAAAAATTTTAAAATGATGCAGAAGTTATACCTTCCTGCTTAACACCTTCCAGAAGTAAGCGGGATATTTTCATTTTCTGCCCTTACGTCCCACTGCTGGGCACGGGCAGTGGTATTACAACCCAATGATATTATATTAACATACAATATCATTGTTACAGCCATTGAATTATAATTATGACCTTGACGAAGGAAATAGAAGTCAGAAGTAATAAAATTTTTAAATAATAAAATCTGATTTAAGGCGAACTGTCCAACTGTCAAACATGTTAAAACTTGGACGAAGTGATTAAATAATTCTATACCAGTCAATATTGACTTTGACTAAAGTCGATGTAGCTGTACTTTGTACTTTTTGTACTTTGAGGCGCTCGTAGCATATTCGTTACGATCATCGAGGTTAAGCAACGTTCAGCAGGGTCAGTCCATGATGGGTGACCGTTTGTGGCAAATTTATTTTTCAGCGATTTCGTACTTCCGAAGGCACGTAAAACTTTTGGTTCCGGTTTTCACTTAATTTGGTGTACGATATGTCAAGTTGGAAGCCTTCTGGCCGACTTCTTCTCAAGCCCAATCGATAAGAAGTATTGCTTTATTAAATAACAACTGTCACCTTGGTGTAAAGGTTTAGGTGGTCACCTCGCCACTATACATCGCTGTGTCGAGTGACGTGGGTTTGGTTCCGAACAGACAAACATTTGTGTGAGTCATAGATATTTGTTCTAGTGCGGGCATAGACAAAAAAAAAAGTGTGTAGTAAAAAAAAAAAATTTTTTAAAGATTTTTTTTTGTATTTATAAATTAAATTAAAATTAAATTACTTACTGAAATACAAACATATAAAAACTTGACTGACAGTCTACGTTCAAACCAAGAAAATAAATTTACCCTTACTATATCACTAATAACTCCAAACACCAAACCATAGATAAACTAGACTGGCCTGTTGGTCTAGTGGTTAGTGACCCTGACTGCTAAACCGGAGGTCGGGGGTTCGATTCCCACCCAGGACAAATCTTTGTATGATGAGCATAAAAGGTTTGTTCTGTGTCTGGGTGTAATTTATCTATAATCTGTAAGTATTTACAAAAAAAGAATGTATTTAAGTAGTATATCAGTTGTTTAGTACCCATAACACAAGCAAATTATAATTGCTTAATTTGGGACTAGATGGCGCTGTGTAAATGTGGTAGAATATTATTATTATTATAGATAATAATCCAAGCCTTTTAAATGCATTACTATACAACATACAAAATAAAAATGCAAATAATTTCCAGTAAAAAATGTATCTGCAGATGTATTCCGATTCTCATATTTCAGTATGTAAAAGTTGTAGCTAAACGTCGACAGCAACGACCGCAGTCACCGCAAACACTAGTATTAAAACATTAATACTACGTGGGTATTTTAGTATGCAAATATTTACAATAGAGGTTTTGTTGCAGCATGGACTTGAGAGATATACTTGGAATCTTGATATTTTAAAATCTATATGAATAATGAATGATGATTAAAAAGAATGGCTTCAGTTTCTTGCCATGTTCTTCAGAGCTCAACCTTGTTAGTAAATTGGCCTCAGGCAAAATTTGTTGACACCTATTTTGGCTTTGTATGACGTTCATAAGTATCATGTATTTGATCTATCTATACATATACATACAAATAAATAAAATTGGAGTGTCTGTTTGTAATATTAAAATAACCCCTTTTTACCACATGCATAAGAATTTATATACGGTACATATAACAAAATAACATTTTTTTTAATTTTTGTTTGTCTGCCTGTTTGTTCCGGCTAATCTCTGGAACAGCTAGACCGATTTCGACGGGACTTTCACTGATGGATAGCTAATGTCACAATGAGTAACTTAGAGGCTACTTTGATTTTTGAAAAAATATCAGAATTCCGTAAAAAAAATAAAAGCTCTATGATAAGTTGTCCACGCGAACGAAGTAGCCTAGTATGAAATAAAGATTATGACTATGACTATAAATGTTTAGCCTTCTGAAGACTTACCCGGTATCTCAACATTTGACAAAATTTATACGATTTAGAAATCGCAATCGTTCTAGGGTATGCCTTATCTCCTGCACTCAAAAGTTCAGTCGTGAAATGTGAAATAAGTATGAAAGCATTTGCTTCATCTCAACCCTTAAACGTTCCACTGCTAGGTAGGGATTTCCTCCAAAGAATGTGGAGGGAATTTACGCTGGCCAGACGGGTCGGTATTGGATTTCTTTCGTATTTACCTTTTCTTGCTGTATTCTTGTCTGCATGTGGCTAGTCCATTAGACTTCACTACCATAAAACGTTACGATGTCTGAAAATGTCAAAAATAAATTTGTGTCAATTGTGTCTCTGATCTTCTTTATATAGGATTCTGATCAGTAAACCGTACGTATCCGTTCTCCATTATACCTATAACAAATTTAGATCGGATGAATGCAAGAATCAATGAATATTACAAGTAACATTTTGAACTCTGGCCATTGGAACTGCATTCAGCGCGATCGATAGGGAATCTCGACTCGCCGGCAGCTATTTCGGTATGCGGTAGGGTCACCAAATTAGCTGAATTGGATGGATATTCAACTGTACAAATCCAGCCCGTAATCGATTTAGTGATTGGGTCCAAAGAGATTTCTAGCCTTATGGTGCCATTTTTCCTACATACTGAATATCTTAAGTAGGATTATACACTGGCTGAAATTTTAGTGGAATTCCAAACGTTTTCTGGGATTTAATAGTCAGATATAGTCTAACGAATTCGATACTTATTAAAAAAACTCTCTAGATAGAGGAGAGGAGACCCGAGCCCAACAGTGGGACATTACTGGGATGCCGATGATTATGATGATGCGATTACTATGACTTAGAAAAAGTATACTCGTAAAACAAGCTTGCACCAAAATATCAGCCAACCTATAAACTTGTGCATGATTGTATTATAATTCTTCATCGATGGATAGTCTCCATTGAGATCAGGAGCCAAGTCTGCCAACACAATCGTAAGCCAATGGTCTCATTCGACAGCTCTGATTGGCTTACTAAGTCAATCGCGCCATATTGCCGGCCTGTGATTAGTCTATCGGTCTGCTATCGGCGTGTGTAAATTAGCAGAATCGACCATCTGATGTGAAAATTTCTAAAATTCTAAATCTATCCACCAGATACTACATACTACTACATACAGAAATAAACTATTAATAGTTTTCTTTTCAGATGTCGACGGCCATACTGAATATCATATCATCCATTTGATATTTTGAACAAACAATATACTATTTTAAAAATATCCCATTGCAAGTCCAACTATGGCTTATCTACTCAGAATATTTCCAATTTTACTCCAATAGCAATATTCATTCGTCATTTCCACGTTTGAATTATGATCCGTGCTAAAACGATTTAGAATTCATTTTTGAATGGATATTTATATTTCAATGTGACGTAACAATATTTTTTTCTTTTTTTTGTTATTCGGCCAGTTTGCTCTATTCTAATTCAGTTATGGTAGAAATAAAACTGTGATAAAACTACATAAAAAAGATTTTCTGTTTCATTCAAAATAACTTTGATTTTATTCAATGATTTTGGTATTATGGCGATGTTAGTGGGTTCGATTCCCACACGAGACAAATATTTGTGTGATTTCTTATATTGTTTCGAGTGTAGGTGTACTTTGTGTTTATAATTGTATGTTTGTTAAATCGTCCGCAACATATGGCTTGCCCATATGTTACAGGCGTTGACTTTAAAAAAAATTGTTCTCTCGGACATCGAATCCACAAACTACTACACTAAGGCCTTCAACAAACGACGGGGTGGGGTGGACCAGGGCTAGCCGGAATGGGCCCGGGCAGGCCAGTCTTTTTGTCGAGCGATAGAACATGCATTGTTCTATCGCTCGACAAAAAGACTGGCCGGCGGGTGGCGGCAGGCCGGAATGGACCGGGGCGGCCCGTTCCGATCTTTTTGTCAGCTGTGTAAGTTAGTTGTATACGATTAATTTTGTTCAATCGCTCGCTGTGAAAATGACTGGCTGCCCCGGCCAGCCTTGCCCCGTCGTCTGTGGTGAGCCTAAACTGTTTTAATAGCAGGGTGATCATGACTAATGTTGTTCTTTTCTTCTACAGGGCCCGGTATAAAGGGTACGATGGCGATTCTGAACTGCTTGCTGGCGCGGCAGCTGTGCTTCGAAGACGCCTCTTGCTCTGCCATCCTGGAGATCATCCCGCGCGTCTGTGGATCTGAACTTGGTAAGTATAACAGTAATCTTCTGCAGGCTTTTTTAAATTATTAAAGTCGATGCGAGTCCCTAGTTAATTTTTCTAACTTATATTGACTCACTGCTAGGCAAAGGTGTCCCCCATGATCTTCCTTGCGACCCTGTTAAAAGCTAGTATAAAATAAATAATCAAATTACATAGTCTACGAAAAATATACCCACATTTTTCGCAAAACTCTGAGCAGCTTGTTAAAAATAAATATTGATCCCACGCACTCATTTTAACAATACGAAAACTTTTGTAAGCCTTTCTTGTTGAAAAGAAAATTTGTGCGCGAATCTTTTGTTAAGAAGTCACTCTTGTATGAGAATATACTAACGCCTAACCATAGTATCCTCTCAGCAGATGAGAGGTTGGCTATCACACCGACGCGTAACATCTCTAATTTATTTAATTAAAAATCTATCTAGAAATGTTCCCATGTGTGTGTTGATTAGTGGCCGGTATGTGTCAGCAGATAAGGCACTTGAATAGTATATATAAATTACAAAAAAGTGACATACACTGCTGATCGGAATCGAACTCGGGCCAAATATGAGGTTGCAAGTTCCATACACTAATATAATTGTGTCTTATTACTTACTCAACTTACTGTACCGAGTAAAGCTGCGTTTATATGTATAGCTTCAGATACGGAACACCATGCATACATTCGCCATTTCAAAAAAAAAAAAATATAATAGAATTTGACAGCTCATGTCGGGCCGCGTCTGGGAGGTCACGTTACGATTGATATATATAGGTTAATACAAAATATATTATAATATTTTTGTTTGATACAGAAGGAGTCTGAAACGTTCGCGTCTGTAGATATAAACGTACCTTTAGGGTGAACTTTCTAATCGAACTATTTATCTTTATTTTATTGTATGTTCGTTAAGTCATCTGCAATACAAGTTAATCGCGGGCGTTGTTTTATTGAAAAGGACTGACTGTTTTATATTTTAGGGATGTTACATTTCGGTGTAATAGTCAGTCTTCATTGACCTTTCACCACAGTCACTCCGGAGGGATAGAGAATAAAACATCAGAGATACAGCCCTAAGTGATGCGACATAAAATAATAAACATTTCATAATATATGCACTCAACGACTAACAAAGTTTCCCTCGGGCTTTGATTCAGAAATTTTAACCATTTTTACCCCAAAAATAGGGAAATTTCCCGGAGTTTACCGCACGTTTTATTTTATTGAACACATTATGGAAAATCTTATCCACGATAGCCATAAACAAAATAGTGTGGTAATTTTAGAAAGAGGTTTTTACCCAGCAGTCTCTTAAACCATTTGAATTGTTGTTAAATAAAATAATACCTATTACCAATGACGTAAGAGCCACTTTCCATAAAATATGAATGTCTATAATCAATACAAACTAAAATCAAATAATTTGCTTTGATTTTTACCGTTCTACGTACGTCATCGAATGACCTTCATTCATGATTGATGTAACTTCGTATTTGATCGTGTTTCCCAGTATATAATGTATATTAGGTATTAAGTATACACCAAAACATAAATATCGTAACTTCTGAACTGTAGAAAGGGTACTTTTCCTATATATCGCCTATCAATAATCAAGAATAACAACGCCGCGCAGGGCTTCTGTCCCGTGGCTCTTTGTTTGGCCGCTACCCAGCTCCTATTAATCGTAGCGTGATGTTATATAGCTTATAGCCTTCCTCAATAAATGGGCTATCCAACACCAAAAGAATTTTTCAATTCGGTTCAGTAGTTCCTGAGATTAGCGAGTTCAAACAAACATACAAACACTTTGGCTTTTTGTAAACCCTTGCAAAAAACCAGCTATAACATTCCGAACCAGAAAAAGCCTAACATTCTGTCTTCGAATCAGACCTAACCACAAGAAGATGGATTTTAAAAGAAGTTAAGAAAGAGGGCAAAAAAAAACACCACGAGAATGACAAATTCAAATAATTCAGTAATTTGTACTCATTATATGCTATTACAAGGGATGGTGACTTATTGGATAAGTGACTGTCGTGATAAACACGTGGTCCGAGTTCGATTCCGACCAGCAGTACCAATGTAGATTTCACTTTGTGGAATTTATATGTACTAGTCATGTGACTTACAATCTGCTAACGGTGAAGGAAAACATCGTGAGGAAACCCACATACCCTAGAAGTAATTCTAAGGGTATGTCTGATCCACCAACCCGCATTAGGCCAGCGTGTGTGGATTATGGCCTAAACCCTCTCAGCTCTCTAGATAGAGGAGAGGAGACTCGAGCCCGGCAGTGGGACATTGGTGGGTTGCTGATGATGATGATATGCTATTTATCTATGAGCCAAATTTTATACAGATCCTTTCCGTTGTAATTGGTTGTTATTATGATGATGATGATAATGACGAAGCTAGCATGATTACTCTCAATATCATACTTTCATCGTAACCCTTTGAATTATTTAAGCTATTAATGATTTCTACAACATTGTTATGAAGACAGCTAGAAAAACAGACAACGGGTCGCGGTGTAGTTTTGGTGGATGATGAATAATAGATACAGTCAATAAATGAAGAGCTTCGTAAAATATGGTTGTGGGTTGTCCTCAGATATAACTATTGCGTGGAAAACGAAAGACGGAGAAGTTATACCAATAACTGCCTCGGTAGCTTAGCGGAAGTATATACGACTACGCAAAAGGTCTTGGGTTCGAATCCTGGGTCCAGCAAAAACGGTATAACCAAATACTGTTTTTGACCCAAGTCAAAAAAATAATTTTAGGAAAATGCACACAGTTTTAGAATACATAATGTCACTACCCCTGTCAGATGGCTATACGCGTGAATGACGTAAAAGGCGACTAAGGGAGTAACGCAGACAAGAGCAATGCAAAAAAGGAAAATTCGAAACAAACCTATACCAACCCGTTTGGCCAGCGTGGTATAGTAGGCTAAATTCTCTCCACATTCTTTGGAGGAGACCCGTGTTCAGCAATGATGTTTATGGGTTAAAATTATGCCCACAGTGTGGAACAATGTTCGTGTGTGGGGGTGTTTTTACAAACGTACAATTAACTGTTACAAAGTACACCTAGATACAGTCAAATAACAATTCTATTTACACAAATATTTGTCTTATGTAGGAATCGAACTCACCCTTTGTGTTCATCAATCGTATACTTTAACCTACAACGGCCTTTAGATTGACATTATTTGATGTTACACCAGTCAAAATTTTGCCAGTAGCTATCCCCACGTGTTTAAGATTTTTTTTTTCACCATTTTATAAATGAAAATAATATGAAAAGTTTACGTCTCTTATTCAAAAGCCATTAGTGCTTACAAGCACTTAAAAATCACTCAGCAATATTTTATGCCAATATATTTTAGTTAAGTGAATAAAACATTGAAACTTACTTAAGTTTTTAGGCCGGCACTGTCAAAGAGCAAACTGGATGGAATGAGGAGAATCGAAAAACAATCATTTTCAGTATTTACAATCTATATTTATTAAGGGATATTAAAAATATTTACATATTATTATATCTACAATAAAATAAACAATTTACAACTAGAACTAAGTACTAAACAAAACAAAAATAAAAATACTAAAATAACTTAAATTAAAATGCGTAAAAGAATTCCTCAGCATCAATGCCGCTGTCTGCCGGAAACGTGCCCAGCAGACAGCCAGCATTGCCACGTTGGATGGCAATGCTTATTCTTTGCGCCAAGAAAAAGCCAGCCCGCTGGTCACGTGACGTTTCTTTCAAGCGTTTAGTGAGCTCTTTATAAAGAGCCCGAGCACATGGACCCCATGGTCCAAGTGTTTCGACTCCAAACGGCTCAAATACGTAATTACCGATTAGATTGCTGTATTTGCGCCGTTTGAAAGTCTCGGCTGAAGCAGCAGCAGCGCCAGCAGCACCTGCTGTGCATGGAAGATGAGATGGTGCAAGGGTATCGACGCACGTTGCGTCCCACACCAAAGGGCTACCTATTTTCCATGGCAGTAAAGACATACCGTCAGGTCTCTTACCATCGTCGCGTACCAATCCATTAGGTTCCAGTACAGCTGGTACACCAGCGGTGACAAGAGCGCGAGGAAGTATGTCATTCAGGTTTGCGTGTCGTGATATGCGGCCAGCACTTCTGCTGCAGGAGAGGCCATGATGTCCAAGGCTGTCGACAGCTTCACCACAGCAGCACCGATGCGGAGAAACAGACGGCGTACTTAAACGGAGGCAGGTAGCGAGGCGGAAAGTTGTGTCATCCAGCATAGTACCTATGTTGGATGATGGTAGTGCTTGAAGCCACAAACCTGATTCCCACTCTCCCACAGCCAGCAAACGAGCTCGCTCGGCAGGGTCAGAAGATGTACTTATTAAATAGTTTCTTATCTTCCTGCAGAGCGGCTCGTCCCACTGCCTCTGAGAGGAAAGGTCAGTTGGAATAACAGTGTTGGGTACAGTCCATCATTTTCCAAACATTCAAGGCATCGGCTTTACACGGCACATCAGAGTTCACCAGTGTGGAAGCTAAAATTCTCCTGGTTAGATCTGCTGTGCCATGAACCGAGGACAAGAATGCCGGTAAACTGACGTCGGAGATTTTGCGAACACTGAGCCCGCCCAAGCAAACTGGCAAGGCCGCTTGAAGCCAAGCTCGGTCGTCCAAGGCCACATTAAGAATTTTGCTGATGGTGTTTTGAATAATTTGGTCCTTTTTTCCTAAAGTTGACAAATGTTTAAAAAAAGGTGATGAGCGTAGGGCATGTGTAAATTTTGGAACAAAAAGGCAGTATCGGATGATAGTAAAAGCCGAATGTATATTAATTTTGAGTAATCTATATAAATCATCATTTATTTTCAACCAATTAACGTCCCACTGCTGGGCACGGGTCTCTTTTAAACACTACAGAGCAGAGGGAATTTAGCCTACTATACTACGCTGGCCAGACGAGTTTGTAAAGGGTTGTAAAATTGTTTCGAATTTTTCCTTTTCTCACAGTGCTCTTGTCTGTTTAAGCCTGAACTTTAAGATTTCTCCCTTAGTCACCTTTTACGACACCCACGGGTTGATATGGGGTAGTGACATTAGGTATTCTTAATTTATATAGAGCCCCAAAATCCCAAATATACTTTCTCCTCGCCATTCGGATGTTGATTGCTTAAATACCTTCTTTTTCTCTCGTGTCTTCTGGGGCCTTATTGCTGCAACTAGCAATGTCAACTTAATTTGTATAAGTCACTTACATCAACAAAAAGTTGCTCTGTTTGCGACGAGACTTAAATTCGTCATTTTCTTCAAAAACATTCAAAAAGTTTTTTTTTAATCCAATTGAGTTTCAAACTACACACGATTACAATTTAAAAGCTTTTCCACAGTTTGGATATGTTTAGTTAATAGCTTTGACTTTCCAACGCCTCTAGGGATTCGGTTTCATCGCATCGGAGCGAGAGATGACCCGCTCTATTGGAGCTAAACGAGGTCGAAATAGACGCCCCCTGTGGTTTTCGTATGTCTTATACCATAAGAGGTTGAATTGATATTGTTAGGTTGGAATTCTTTGTAATTTAAAATCAAAGTATCTGGATAACAAAGTATTGAATAATAAACTACAAGTATTAAATTTTATTTTCCGTGTGGTGACGGATTAAGAATACATAATGTCACTACCCCATTTCAACCCGTGGGTCGTACAAGGCGACTAAGGGAGAAACCTCAAAGTTTAAGAGAATAGACCTTAAGCAGACAAATGGTTCCCTTAATTGCCTTTTACGACACCCACGGGTTGAGATACGGTAGTGGCATACACCCACGGGTGACATTATGTATTCTTAATTCGACACTAGATACACAGATAAAAAGTTATTGATAGGATAAAATGTAACATAAATAAATTAAAAATGACAGTTATATGGATAAACTAGTTCTATTGTTTTACTTTTATATTCAGTCAGGTTATACTTTAATCGATGAATAACTTTTATTTGATGGTCCAGAAACCATTTTATTTATTTACATTTCAAATTAGTACAAATATTACGTGATAGATCCAAGCTTAGTCAAACATAGCTTTCTGTGCTGTAATGACGTCACAAGGAGGGCGTTATTGTCCTGCAAATGCTGTCAATTATGGTATTATAATATTTAGTTTCACTTTGTTTCATTGCACAGCTATTCGTGTCAGACTATATCAATAATGTGATCTAAGTATTGATGTGACATGTAGAAAGAATGAACACGGAGCATTTGTCACTTGTCTGAGCTGAAAACTAACTCATCTCATCTTGCAATCGTACACAAGGTTTACACAAGCCCATTAAACTTTTGACGTAATAGCTTTCGTGTTCTAAGTCTATCGTAATAAATTAGTTAAAAAAATCTACGTACGCAGTGACCTCTTATAAAACGTAATTAGGTAGTAGGTAAAAATTAAATGTTAGAGAAGTGAAAATGACATGTCATCGTCATTATCATCAACAACCCGTTAATGTCTCACTGCTAGGCTCGAGTCCTCCTCTATCTAGAGAGCTGAGACTTTTTAGGCCATAATCTACATAAGCTGGCCTAATGATGGTTGGTGGATTAGATATACACTTATAAGATATCCCGAAATCAGACATGCGCCATTGAGTCAATAAGACATCAGAAGGGAAAGCTGCATATTTCAGATATTATAATCTGTTTACTTAGTTTCATCGTCATTTAACTGCCTCTATGCAAAAGGTCCCGGGTTCGGTTCCCGAGTCGGGGAAAATTGTATTGGGTAGAAACACCTAATATGAAATTCCAGTATAGAGATTTTCCCGTAATTTGGTAAACACATCGACATGTTCTCAGTAGATGACAATAGACTGGCCTCCTATTTCATGGGACCAAACATAGCTGGCGCTGTGGGTGTGAAACACCTCTGCCTACCCCTTCCGGGAAAAAGCGGAAATATCTTGTGAAAATTCACTCCTTAAAATAAAATAGGGGTCAGAAGGTAGCATGAAATCCCAGTTCTTCACATTACTGTTTGTAATTAGATATTTAATTAAAACCAGTTCGCCCGAATGCAAACAATGGTATTCTATTGTCAGCCATATTTTCTCTTTACCTCTCTGTGTATTTCACAAAAGGTTCCGATCTCATCCATCACATTTACTTTTGATTAAACAGCCTGCTGTAAGCTTTCTAACTATATTTTATCCGACTGCAGATGAAAAGGATATTATATAATGTTGTTGGACGTGTTTGTATGTCTGTGTATATGTGTGTCTGTTTGTCGCTGCGCCACCGAGGTAGTTAGTTTAAAGAATTTTTATTTATTATAACGATTTTTACCAGGTACACGCGTGTATACAAGTGTACCTGGTAAATCGGAGCTGTATAGCTAAATTTCTGAAGTACCTCCAAAAAAATATAAATTTTAATTAAAAACCATATTCGAGATAAAATAATAAGTACCTACATCAATACTATAAATCTGTACAATCAAATATATGAATATTTAATACCAAAGTAAAGAAATATCCAACAAACGGATTGTTGGTATAATACCACTCAAAAACAGTATCAGAATAACCACAAAAGGCAAGTAAATGTCTTTTAATAGCTTTTCTAATATTCATGAGAAAACAAAAGGTGCTCCAATTTCTTCGAAAAATAATCGATGGCTTCAGGAAACGATTTAATTTTGTTCGTCTTTCTTTTATGATTTGACTGGCCTGTTGGTCTAGTGGTTAGTTACCCTGACTGCTAAGCCGGAGGTCGTGGGTTCGATCCCCACCCAGGACAAATCTTTGGGTGATGAGCATAAAGGTTTGTTCTGTGTCTGGGTGTAATTTATATATAATATGTATGTATTTACAAAAAAAAATGTATTTAAGTAGTATATCAGTTGTTTAGTACCCATAACACAAGCAAATATAATTGCTTAATTTGGGACTAGATGGCGCTGTGTAAATGTGGTAGAATATTATTATTATTATATTATTATTATTATTATATTTCAGAGCTCCAAAGTTCGTAGTCCTTCAAAGTAGGGACAAAAGGAGATGCGTCTAATTCCTGGTTTCCTACTAATATTACAAATGCAAAACTTATGCACTTGTTGGCAGTTACAATGTATATAGAGGTACTAGAACTCTCATTGATTTTTTTTGGCCACTGCTCAGCTCCTATTAGGCGTAGCTTGATGTTATATAGCCTATAACCAATGATATTGTATATTAAAAAAAGGTGTAGATAGGTTATAAGCGCTCGAAAAGTGGCACACTAAAATAGTCTTATTAGCAAACTTCATCTCAATTTCCCGTTGACGGCGAAGGTATTTAGAAATTGCATTATTACGATATTTATGTGTGCGTTTGTGTGCCATTTCCAAAGATCAAACGTTATGTAGGTAACCTATCTACACCTTTTTTAACATACAATATCATTGCCTATAACCTTCCTCAATAAATGGGCTATTCAACACTAAAATAATTTTTCAAATCAGACTAGCAGTTTTTAAGTAACATATTTTTACGTATATCATCATCTCTGCATCGCCCAACGGTTGACGGATTTTGGCATTAAGTTCACCCGTGTACAGTTTTATGTGCATAAAGATAGATAAATAAATAAATAATTAGTTCTAATGTTAATGTTTGTATCTCTAAAAAATTTGAATAAATGGTTTGATTTTTTGAAACAGTTTAATACACAGTCAGACAATACCGTGTCAGACAAAAAAAAATCTTAAAGATTCAGTCCCTATCTCTGTTCTGTGATTCAGTCAGTCAAAAATCTTGTAGAAGATTTTTTTTTTGTCTGACACGGCACTTGTCTGGCTCAGTGTATATATAGACATAAACGCAACTTAAAACTTTATTCACATCTAAACACTATCACAAACCTGTACACGTTTATTAAACAAGTCGTAATTCAAAGATAATCCTGCTGATCCCTGTCCTTAATATATTATTGAAGTGAAGTCATAATAGTGATTTATGTTACGGCCATACTCACCTGGATTTGCCAAGGGAAAATACGTCACAAAAAATATTAATAACCCTACGAGAGTAACAATGGGGAACCAACAAAAGGTGACCGATATTCACCTACAAGGTGCTAAAAGGGCCATGCGTGTAGTAAAAGTCGGATATGATTTTTACCGACTTCAAAAAAAAAGAAGTTTTCAATTTTATTATAAAAACGTTATATAATTTGGTATTACATACTTATTAGTTTATAACAAGTTTCATCTGTGTAGTGACAGATTAAGAATATATAATATCACTACCCTATCTCAACCCGTGGGTGTCGTAAAAGGCGACTACGGAACCTAACTTTAAGCAGACAAGAGCACTGTGAGAAAATTCGAAACAAAACCATATACCAACCCGTCTGGGCTGCGTGGTATAGTAGGCCAAATTCCCTCAAAAATATTTGGAGGAGACCCGTGCCCAGTACTGGGACGTTTAAGGATTTTAATGATGATGATGATTAAAATGTCAATTAATATACACAACAAGTTTTAATTTAAAAACCAAAAAACCCAACTGCATAAAAATAGCCTTCGACAATCAATTTAATGCAATGAATTCTAAGAATACACTGATAAAAGGTAGGCTTAGATAAAGAGATTCGGTTTTTCGAACGACGATTTTTCGAAAATTATTCCCGAAGGGGTAGGTAGGGGCAGGCATGGTTGTGATGTATGACCTTTGCCAATGTCTCGGCGAAAAACCGTCATTCTATGTCATTTGTATGTTATCTTCTAGTAAAATATTCAAATAAAAATCACTTCCATGGTTAACCTACACGATATGAACATAAGCACACACATAGATCGATCACTCGCACATATATATACTCGTAAGTATATGCAATCGAGCTTCACAATAGAAAGAGGTCACTGGCGCGATAAGTACTTCACTTTCACTCACAATATCTATTTTAACTGTACTAGGAATATAATTAACAGATACAACTTGTTTTAAAAATTTACTCGCCTTGACTGTAAAATCCATATTTATTTCTTTTGAACGCGTTTAACTTAAGTTTGGTAAATAATAATAATAATATAATATTCTACCATATTCACACAGCGCCATCTAGTCCCAAATTAAGCAATTATATTTGCTTGTGTTATGGGTACTAAACAACTGATATATCTTTTTTTTTTTGTTAATTCCTGTAATACATATTATAGATAAATTACACCCAGACACAGAACAAACCTTTATGCTCATCACACAAAGATTTGTCCTGGGTGGGAATCGAACCCACGACCTCTGGCTTAGCAGTCAGGGTCACTAACCACTAGACCAACAGGTCAGTCTTAATATATAATAATACTTCGATTTCGATCAGTTAACCTGTGAATCTATGTAGCGACGGATTAAGAATACATAATGTCACTACCCCATCTCAACCTGTGAGTATAGTAAAAGGCGATTAAGGGATAACCTATGCAGACACGAGCACTGCGAGAACTGGAAAATTCGAAACAAAACCATATACAATGCTTTCCCTTAATAGTAGACGTACCATGTTAGACATGTTATTATTTTATGATATCTTGCAGGGTAATATGGACTGTCCTGACTTACTTTCAAAGATTAGCTTAAATATTCCAAGGAAGCGTACTAGAAACACAAAACTTTTTGATGTTACCCATCACCGCACCAACTATGGGAAAAACGCAGTTATGATTAGATTACCTCGGACTTACAATACACATTTCTCTAATATTGATTTATTCCTCCTTTCTAAAAACAGCTATCGTGAGCGAATTGTGCACACACTTGTTGGTAGTTAGCCATCGAGCAGCTACAATTACTTTCATAAGATTAGTAATTCTACTTTCTATGTTAATTCTTTTCTTCATATTGATGTCAGATGTTGAGTGTCATGATGGTAGTTTGGCTATGGGTTATCTATACAATACTGCAATGGTTGCTCTAGCGACTCAGTTTGCTTTCTAGTGAACACACACAAGTTGCATTTCAATACATAGCAATAAGTTAAATTAATTAGTACTATGTACTATTTATTGTCACAAACAGACTTTTTGTCTATTCAGAAATATAGTTAATATAGATACATATATATATATATTATAAATATATATTTTGTTATATAGATATATATTTTGTTATCTCATTCTTAATTTTTTTTTTAATTTTAGTTTTATTTCGTTCATACATTTTTCTAAAAGGATTTTTTTTTTTTTTTTGTTTTAAGTTTATATTTTCGTTTCCCGCTTTCGTTCCTAGTTAAAACAAAAAACTTAATAATTTAAGCTTCTGTCTTGTTAATGTCAGGAAACTTATTAGTTGGCTTAAGACACTTTTGTTATTGGCACTACCAACAAAGTTATTGAGAATAACTTTATTTATTATTATTAACTTTTTATTAAAACCTAACTCAGGTTTTATACAATGACCGCATTTGTTGGTGGTACCTAATCTCTTATGTATGTGTATTATAAACAAGCTGTAAAGTTTCTTTTGAAATAAATAAATAAATAAACAAACCCGTCCGATCAGCGTGGTATAGTAGGCTAAATACCCTCCACATTCTTTGGAGGAGACCCGTGCCTAGCAGTGGGTCGTTTATGGGTTGAAATGATGAACCAATAACCACAATCTGTGTAATTTGACCGTTTTTCGGCCCTTATTAAATAATATACCGGTTTTAAAACAATTTAAAATACACCTTTATTCCTACGTAATGTGAAACCTGAAAGTAGATTGTTCAAAATCAGTATGTACCAGAATCGATTCCAATAGTTTTTGTACCATGTTAATTTTTTTGTCAAATTGTATTAAAATTTTGAAAGCTTAGACACCATTTTGTTTGAACGCCTTGTGCCATCTACTCGCACTACTACTACTGCAAACATAAACTACTGATATTCGGCAGTATTTGACAAAGTAAATTCAAACTCAAGAATGTTTTTTTTTAATATTTTGTATCAAATATATGATTACTGTAGTTTGAAGAGTTTTCGCCGTCTAAAACCCTGTTTCACCACTGACAAACTTAGTTGACAGATTTTTCACACAGACATATTTCATTCAAAATTTTTCCATTCAAATAGTAAGCAACAATTCCTAAATAATTTAATATTAGAGAAGAAAACCTGCCATAAACGAAAGTCCTAACATCATAATCACAACAAAAAGTTTAAAATAACAAAATTACTGTCAGCTCAATAACAATTTGTGTCATCTCATATCTAACCGCAATCTTATCCTTAACCAACACGACAAGTGTCCAACACCACTCAAAAACCTCTGAAGAGAGGTTTTAAGCTTAAGGGTACTTTGGGTCGGATTTCTCCATAAAATTGGAGTCGGTACCAGACATGCTGACTTTAATTTTGCGGATCAAAGTTGACCCCACCCGATATCAGCCGGGCTATTTTAAGATATGATATAGACTATCGGTTTTGTACTGGTTATTGTAAATAGGTACTGTCTGTAATTAGAAAATTTCTGGTTGAATGGAATTGGATGAGAAATAGGTTCTTTGTTCAGAGGCGAAATCGGATTAATTAATTCGCTACGTTAATACAAGAATAATTTAATTAGACTAGATTAACTATTTCCTGGGGCATCGCTCCCGTTTACATTTTGACTACCACTCAGCCCCTATTGGTCGTAGCGAGATGTTATAGAGCCTATAGCCTTCCTCGATAAATGAGCTATCCATCACCAAAATATTTTTTTATTTGACCCTTTGAGATTAGCGTGTTCAACGAAACAAAAAATCAAATCAACTATCCAGCATTAGTAGCATTATAATATTAGTATACGAGTATTTATAAACGTCATACAAAGCCAAAAAGGTTTTAGCTGAATTTCCTAAGGCCAGTCAGCTGAATACAGTGTCTTGAAAAAAGAAAAAAAGCCTCTATCGAAATCTTTCATTACAAGATCACAGTCACAGTCACAACTTCCTCAAAGCTTAACATGACATTCTGAACTAACCTCAAAGCATTTATAATTCTCATACAATAACATTTATAACACGAAGTCACGACGCCAAAAACCCTCGGTTGAATTAATTTGAAACTCAAATAAAGGTTCACATAGTTAATTAAACAAAGCTACGAGCAAATGGCTCAAATGTACCCAACTTATATGCTAGTTTGAATGTACGAAGAGAGAATGGGGTGGTTTGTTATAATACTTATTTAAATTCTTAGTTACAAAGTTTTGCGTTGTGTTGCTCGCTTATGAAATATAAGGTTATAGTCGCTGAAGACCAGGACTTCATCGGAGTAAAGAGATGATAATTAATTATACATAAATACATATAGATCACGCCTCTTTCCCAACAGAGGAGTAGAGACTATTACCTTCCACTTGCTACAATTCTGTCATACATCTTTCTCCATTCATCAGTCTTTTCATGCATTCTCGCCGGTTTGATGATAATTATGTATGTATTATTCTAATTCTAATATTCTACCACATTCACACAGCGCCATCTAGTTCCATAGTAAGCAATTATATTTGCTTGTGTTATGGGTACTAAACAACTGATATACTACTTAAATATTTTTTTTTTTGTAAATACATACATATTATAGATAAATTACACCCAGACACAGAACAAACCTTTATGCTCATCACACAAAGATTTGTCCTGGTTGGGGATCGAAACCACGACCTCCGGTTTAGCAGTCAGGGTCACTAACCACTAGACCAACAGGCCAGTCGTATTATAAACGACCATTAAGATGTCCATAATGTTAATGTGTCAGTGTAGTAATGGATTAAGAATACATAATGTGACTACCCCATCTCAACCTGTGGGTGTCGTAAAGAGCGACTAAGGGAGTAACCTTAAGCAGACAAGAGCACTGTGAGAAAAGGAAAATTTGAAACAAAACCCTATACCAACCCGTCTGGCCAGCGTGGTAGAGTAGGCTAAATTGGCTCTAAATTCTTTGATTTTTTTATGAGAGATTTGATGAGAGCCATGCCCAGCAGTGGGTCGTTTAAGGGTCGGTAATTTACATACATGAAAATTTATAATTAAAAACACGACTGCCATGATAAAGTAACTAAAAGACAAAAAACAAGATATATTTATATCTGCATTGCTAAACAAAAATTTTTTTCCTAGACGGTTGACTTCCGCTCAGTGGACTACTTTTTTAAACAAGGCCGAGGCAAATTTTTTATATCTCCTCTTTTCTCTTGTCTCCACTTTGAATGATACCTTGCCTAAAACTTTATCAATATTCCTTATATTATGTATCTAGAGGTATAATGCGCGTATATAATAGTTAATAGACTATCCTTAGTTCCCAAATCCATTATTACTTGATAACTTCGTATGACAGGTTATTATATCGGTCGATACGACACGTAACCCATAGATTGGACAGCTACTTAATAAGGGGTATAATGGTAGGATACGAAATGGACTGTACGAAAGGTTCTTTTCAAAAGCTAATTATTTTATATCATCAATACAACGAAAAACTACCCACTACGGGGCACGGATCTCATTCAAAGAATTTGGAGCCAATTTAGCCTACTATGCCACGCTGTTCAGACGGGTTGGTAGGTATATGGTTTTGTTTGAAATTTTCCTATTCTCGCAGTGTTCTTGTCTGCATAAGGTTACTCCCTGTCGCCTTTTACGACACCCGCGAATTTAGATAGGGACTTTTTTTTTTTTTCTCACACAAATTTAGTGAATACATGTTAAGGTGTACTGCCAGGGTGTAAGGTATAGTCCAACTTTGTGCGAGTCTGGTGCATGTAGTAGATTTATTAATAAATCTGTATCACATGTCACCAGGCCCACCTATGTATTCTTAATCTCACTACACGGATCAGTCAGATGTATCCAACCCAAAAGGGGTGTAGGGGGTAGGGTAGGGGGAGAACAACAAAGATGATCAAACTTGCCAAATAAATTACATAAACCTAGAAAAATATGAGATCTAAGCTGGCAGGTTATTCATTAATGTCTAAATAAAAAAATACTTTGATACTATTAAAAGTAACTAAAAATTGTCTAATATATCTATTTCAAACAAATTACACAATATCAGTACTCCAATTTGCAGTTGACAATGATAAGTCGAGGTTAGTAATTAAGACGAATTCTTTAAGCTAGGGACGTATTGTATTGTTTCTGCTGGATTTTCTGAATAAAAGTCGCAAGCGAATTTTGAACGCATTAACGTGACAAAACGACGTGATGTCAAGGGGCAGCCCCTCGTCAACATGGGTTTATTGTCTGAGTCACCGTGACGGTGTAACCAGTGTCCACCTACCCTTATCCCTTCTGAATTAAAAGAATTATTTTTCAGTAGACGATCGTTTTTCAACTTATTTTCTTCTTGGAGTATTTGTAAAAATCCTTTGTCGGAATCAGGTCAGGTGTGAATTTATCGGTTTTTCATTTGTGCTGGGAACGAATTCAATAGCTTTACCGTATTTGGGGATACACGTAGGAAACCTTTTGCGGCAAAAATATTTTTGAAATTTGAAACATAACACGAATATTTTTGTTGCTAAATATACTATGTTGTAACATAGTCTCACGCCTTTTTTTTTCGCAGGGCAAGGCAGAGGTATATCCCACCCACATTTTGGCCAGCTATGTTTGCTCCTATGAAATAGGGGGCGAGCCTATTGTCATCAACTGGGCACATTTGTTTTGCAAACTCCAGAAAAATATCAATACTGGAATATCATGATAAAAATTCAATACCAATTTTATATAAATGCTAAACAAGTAATGGAAATATTCAAACCCACGACGGGACTTGAACCCGCGACCCTGCCATTCCGTGTGCTGTGCTCTTCCATCTGAGCTACGCGGGTGGACGTCCCTGAGATCGAATTTATCCATTACCTGTTAGCATGATGACGCCATGACAACGTTTTTCTACTTATCACCGTGGCTCGTTACAGAAACCTACGGACGATATTCCTCCATTGCAGGTAGGTTAATATCGTAATGAAAGTAGAAACTCAATATTTTTACATTAAATATTAAGCATAGTATTTAATGCTTAATATTTCGATCTCAGGGACGTCCACCCGCGTAGCTCAGATGGAAGAGCACAGCACACGGAATGGCAGGGCCGCGGGTTCAAGTCCCGTCGTGGGTTTGAATTTTTCCATTACTTGTTTAGCATTTATATAAAAAAAACTCAATACCAATTTCACCCGATCCGGGAAATATAAAAAGTTACTTATATCAGTGGTCCACTAACTCAATTAAACTTATAACATGAATAAACTGTTGATAATTAATGAAAAGGCTCCTCAAGAGCCCTTTGTTTATTTATCCATTAAATTAATTATGTTTTATTACGAACAATGACATCATATTAATTTTAACGTTGATTTAAAAGTTTTATAGTTGTTAGCTGTAAAATTATGTAATTATTATCTAGATTTACTGCCCCTTGGGGTGCCGAGAGCCTTAGCGTAGGCCTATAGCCAGACAACAGGATAAATAAGACGTGATTCTTTTAAGAGGGCTCATAGAGAGGAATGATAACGTCACAATTTAGTGTCTTATTTAGTGTTTTTCTATTATTATTATTTATTTTGAGCTATTTGTTATAAATGTTTTCAATATAATTTTTAGAATTAGGTGTGAAAAACGTACGAAAACATTGCGTTAACAGTTCTATTTATATGCAAATAACATATTGGAACTTGCAGGAAGTTTTTTCAGTAAAATAACTGTAAGCATTACGGATACTTACTTTTTAATACAAGTTCACGTAATCCTAAACAATGTATTGAAAACATTTAAAAAAAAGCTCCGATTACATTATAAAAATCGAAAACCACTTCCATTCCTCTGTAGGAACCCTCTTATCAAGCTTTCAATCATCATTTCAGCCTATTGCAGTCCACTGCTGGACGTAGGCCTCTCCTAACACGCGCCATAACACTCTGTCCTCCGCCTTCCGCATCCAGTCAGACCCAGCGACCTTTTTAAGGTCGTCGGACCACCTAGCTGGAGGGCGTCCTACTCTACGCTTGCCGAGTCGCGGTCTCCACGCTAGGACACGCTTGCTCCACCGTCCATCGGTCCTTCTGCAGATATGACCAGCCCACTGCCACTTCAACTTACTTATTCTACGAGCTATGTCGGTAACTTTGGTCCTTTGTCGGATTACCTCGTCACGAAGTTTGTCCTTCAAAGAGACGCCGAGCATAGCTTTCAATGTATGTATGTGATTATGTATGTTTGTGGCGGATCTCGGAAAATATTATAATAATATGCCAAATTACAACCGATATTATGAGTCTTCTGAGCTAAGCTGCAGACGCACAGACGGACATGACGAAACTGGGTTCTTATTGAGTACGAAATACCTACTCTAAAAATAATTTTCCAATAAAAGTTTATAACATAATATAGCATCACGCCTTTTTCCCCGAAGGGGTAGACAGAGGTGTTTCACACCCACATTGCGCCAGCTATGTTTGGTGAAATAGGGGGTGAGCCTATTGTCATCATCCGGGAACATTGTTCACCAAACTCCGGGAATTTCATGATAGAAAAGTCCAATACCATTTTCACCCGACCCGGGAATCGAACCCGGGATCTCTTGCAGTCGTATACACTTCCCGCTGCTCCACCGAGGCACTGTAATGACTTATCATTTAGGAATTCTTCTATTTATATAAAAGTTTATTTAATCTTTATATAAACTGTTCTACTGTAGGCTAATTATTTTCCAGAATGAGTTACGTAATAATTATCGCCTACGGCTTTCATCTAGTCTATACGAAAACCTACGCTTTTTGATTTTATACTGTAATAACACAATCATTTTCATATTACATATAATTTTATTATGACTGTGGGTAGTTGAGCAAATGTTAATTTATATTTTCGGAGAAAGAGGATATATATTTATATTAAAATGAAATTTCGTCACTTAATTTAGTATAAGAAGCCAAAGATGTATGTCAGAATCGTAACAAGTGGAAGGAAATAGTCTCTGCCTACCCCTCTATTTGGAAAGGGGTGTGATCTATATGTATGTATTTATTTTGTTTAAGAAATCTTTATTCATCTCAATGTATTCTGTAGTTTTTACATGAATTAGTAAAAAAAAATCTGAGCTATGTCCATTTTTGTCCCCACCAAGATCAATTTTTTTTTTTTGGTAATTAGGTACCTAATTCATAGTATCCGTGTAGTGACGGATTAAGAATACTAATGTCACTACCTCATTTCAAACCGTGGGTGTCGTACAAGGTAACTAAGGGAGTAATATTATGCAGACAAGAGCACTGTGAGAAAAGGATAATTCGATACAAAACACTATACCAACCCGTCTGGCCAGCGGGGTATAGTAGGCTAAATTCCCTTCCAAAATGTTTGTCGAAGACCCGTGCCCAACAGTTGGAAATTTATGGGTTGTAATGATGAGGTATCTAGTTTTAAGCTATATTTTAAACCATTTAGCTTTTGTGTACAGTTTAGTTTATTTGCATAAGCTCTGTGGGGGACAAAATAAAAGCATTTTCTTTCTTCCTTTCTTTAAAAAACATTATAACACATATAAGAATATTATCTTTTTTTTTTTTTTTTTTTCCTAAAAAGACAACGCCCGCACTAGGGAACAAGCCCGGTGTCGCGGGGAGCTTTACAAACATGAAACTAACGGACACAAAGTACACCCAGACTAGAAACAAATATCTATGAATCACACAAATATTTGTCTCGTATGGGAATCGAACCCACGTCACCCAGCACGGCGATGTAGTGGCGAGGCGACCACCTTAACCACTGCGCCACGGTGACAGTCATCATTGAATTTATTTGTAGAAAATAGATTTTAAACAATTAAAATCATGTATTAAAGAAAAACGCTTTCAAAAAGAAATTTCAAGTCACACAGGCAATTTGTACTAAAACACCATACAGTTCTAAAGCTAATTCCATTAATCACGTGTAATTTTGCTCTGTTCTCTGATCACAATGATTCCATTGTAACACCGTGACTTGGCCCTTTAATTGTTCTTTAGCAGCTTTAAGACATAAGGTAACGCAAGTTGAATTTTAGCATTATTATAAAATAGATCGACACCAAAAATTGTTTTTTAAAAAACCGGTAGCAACAATCAAGCTAACCTAATAATAATAATATGGTGGATGGGTCGTGGGCCAGATGCAGAAGGCAGTACTTCTGGACACGGCTCTCATTGGAGTCTCTCTCAATCTCTGGAGCCCTAACCACCGGTAGCTTGGTCCCTGTGCCCGATACCGGTGGGTCTCCAAATTGTTATATTTTTAAATGTATTTTATATATATTTAAAAATGTAATTTTTTTGTGAACATATTGAAATAAAGAGGAATAATAATATTATTAATTATATAATTACCACATTCACGCAGCGCCATCTAGTCCCAGATTAAACAATAATAAGCTTGTGTAATGGGTACTAAACAACTGATATACTACTTAAATAATTTTGTTTTTTGCAAGTACATACATTTTATAGATAAATTACACCCAGACACAAAACAAACAATCATGCTCATCACACAAAGATTTGTCCTGGGTGGGAATCGAACCCCTGACCTCCGGCTTAGCAGTCAGGGCCACTAACCACTACCCCAACAGTCCAGTCATGTCGTAATAATGTGTTATTTTGATCTTCAGTGAAAATACAATAGTGGACATATGGCTGCTACTAATGTTCGGATGACCTGGACTTTTATAAGAGTTACTCTGTGACGTAGATTAATCTCATTTAATTTTGAAGTAGCCACATCTATTACTCACAAACACCATTTTTTTGTAGCATTAATATAAATAAAACTATTTTTTTTTTAATTTTTTTTTTTAGTCTCAAATTTAATACCTTTAAATACCGTTTTAAATAATTCCAAATTTGTTTTTTTTCTAACTCCAATAACAAACTATGCAAACGAAGTAATAATGACGATGAACGATCTTCAAGAATGAAATATGGCGGCTATAACTCAGTGGAATGAACGAGCAAATTAGGTAAAGTCCAAGACGCATTTTTAAGCTTTCACGTCGATAAAACGTAGCTGTCTACCCTCGTCACAGTGTACACGTAGCCTTATTTTATACGAAATGACACTAGGATCATACAATACTGAGTTTTTTTTCTTATTCTGACAGCTAGGTATTTTTGTTCTTGTAAAGATAAGGGATTGACATTTGTAACTTTTGCGGATGTGGAGATAGATGAATATTGACGTATTACGGCTAACTCAAATATCCTAATTAATCTCTCTCTTATTTAAGAGCTTTGCTCTTGTCGGTGAAGCAATCGCCATTATTCTCTAGTTTCTGCTATTTTTTTCACTTCTTGATACGACACAACTCCTACTTTCTCCTTCACTTGCTGGATGAAACTTCTCTTAGGTCTACCCCTGCCTCTCCTTCCTTCTATTTTTCCTTCAATTATTGTTTTAAAGAAGTCGTCGTGTCGTATCAAGTGACCAATTAACTTTCCTCTTCTATTCTCTATTGATCTTAGTATTTGTCGTTTCCTAACTAATATGAAAACATTTTTGTTTTACGTAGATTAATAGAATCCGTTACTCAAGATCATGATGCTTTAGGATTATAAAACTGCTGCAACCCATAGAAGTGGAAATTTAAATAAAGACGCAAGTAAAAGCTAATGCTAATATAGACTTTATTCCTATCAACAAATACAATACTCAGTCCTAACTCCTATCTAGGTAGATAATCAACTTATCTGCACCCAGATTTATTAGAAGGGTTCAATAAAAGGAAAAAATCTAATACAGACCACTCCTTAATGGGTTACTGACACAAAAAAGGATCTAATTCTAGAGATAATCGGGAGTGAAGTTTTTGCAAGGGTTCCGTAGGGCCTGTAAGGGCGGGGCGGCCATCCCTTAACCTTAAGATTGAGTAAATTTAGCTTTAAGTGAAATAAAGTTGGAGTAAAGTTAAAAATAGATTTGTTGGGAGCAACTGTTTTATTGTTTTAGTATTACACTTATCGGGAATTTGAGGGGTTTGATTTTAAAATCGTAACTACAATCTTAATGCAAGACATGGTCTTTGGTCATTACATCTAGGCTTAACGATACGCATGCATCCACTATTAACGACAGATTTTTATGGTTTGAACCTAATTCGCGATTGTTAAACCTATTTTGTAAGGTACATAATTATATATTAAACTTATATAAAAATGAAATTGGTCAATCTATAAAATTTGAGAAATGCCCAATTTGGTTTTTTTTTTTTTCATATTTGTTGAAATCCAAAGAAGGTTAACCTTTCGAGAAGCAAAAAGTTTAACTTACAGTCTATAATGTTGGCCAACTTGTACAAATTTTAAATAGGTACTAACTTTTATAACCTTGTTTCAGTGGCTTGTTCAACGGTGACTGTGACGAAATGCCAGGCTGCTCTGAGGACCCTGCAAGCGTTCCCGTTTTTTAAACCAACTTGCCTGTGTCGAGAACCGAACGTGGACCCCGAGTGTAACTCCTTCCGCGACTTCCTATTCGACCATCCCTGCGTGTTTGTCATGAAGAAGGGTATGTTAACAGTTTTTATATACATTTATCTAAACTTACTACGGCAAAAGTGGTACTTATTGTGTTTGGCATCATGAAATCTTAAGTTCCATTTACACCGCTGCGGAATGGAATGGAAGTGAATTTTCGCAGTGAAATTGTATATAGTATAATGAACTTTATGTCAATTGCCTAAGATACAAACGTGTGTCCGCATAAATTCGGTTCCATTCCATTCCGGGCGATCACGGTATGGAAATGTGACCTTTAGTCTTTTGAGACTCGGCCTTATTACATAGGACCTAACATTGCTTACAAAATGTGGTTGTGATGCACCTCTGCCTACCGCTTCAGGGATAAAAATCGTGACGTCATCTTTTGTTATGTGCAATAATAAATAGTCTGTCACAAGATCTATCAAACATTTTTTGTTATGTGATTTTCATTAACAGAGTCTCAGAAATCCAAACTCAAGGTTTGCCAAAGAGCGAGAGAACGTAGCGTCTCGGGTAACAGGCTCAACGACAGAGTCCGCAATACTGTCATACGATCGCAGACTGGGGTTAATGATGTTGCCAATAATTCTGCTAAGTTGAAATGGGAGTGGGCGGGTCACATTCGAGTAATGCATCCAGACGTGAGAGAAGTGGGCACTAGTCGTCACACAGTGGTACCTGAAGATGGGGATCGTCGCCGAGAAACGCTGGTGTGACGACTTAAATACCTTTGAGAAGGACTGGTGGAATAGGGTTGGAGATAGACAGCAGTGGAATGTTCAGAAGAGGCAGACTCAGTAGTGGAATGATACAGGATAAATTTAAAAAAAAATGTGTTGATGAAATTCAATCCAGCTTTATAATTAATGTCCTACTGCTGAGCTCTCCTCTTCTCTATCTAGAGAGCTATTACAATCTACACACGCTGACCTAATGTTTTGGCGGATCAGATATAATCTTAGGATTTCTTCTTTTTTTTAGTTTTTCTCACGATGTTTTCATTTACCGTTAGTAGATGGTAAGTCACATATCTAAACCAGCTTTACCTTATAGAAAAAGACCCGTACCCGGTGGAGACCCTGCCGACCTGCACCTATGCCCTGAGCGTCTGCCACAATGAGAAAGCCTGTTCCGTACTCTTCGATCGATTCAAGAACGCCTGCAAAGCTAGGGATGGTGAATGCAAAATGGACGACAGGTAACTAA
The DNA here is from genome assembly GCA_905147015.1 of Laspeyria flexula. Lineage (NCBI taxonomy): Eukaryota > Metazoa > Arthropoda > Insecta > Lepidoptera > Erebidae > Laspeyria > Laspeyria flexula. The sequence continues at coordinate 4,851,785 of LR989974.1, forward strand.
TTAACTATTAGTTTTACTAAGGGCCGATTTTTCCATATAATAAGATAAATTTATCCGAGGAATAAATCTGAATTTTTGACAGCTTTTCTATACAAAATCTGTCAAATGTCAATTTTATTCTCCAATAAAAGATGGAAAAATCGTCCCTTAATATTATAAAGCTGTGGAGTTTGATTGTTTAGTTGAACGCTAGGATCTCAAGAACTACTGGTCCGATTTGCAAAATTCTTTTAATGTTGGATAGCCCATTTATCGAGAAAGGTTATAGGCTATATAACATCACGCTACGACCGATAGGAGCTGAGCAGTGGCCAAATAAAGAACGACGGGAGCGAAGCCCCGCGCAATAAATGGGAATGGAATTCAACACTAAAAGATTTTTTTAAATTGGACCAGTAGTTCCTGAGATCCTAGCGTTGAACTAAACAAACAAACTCTTCCGCTTTATAATATTAGTATAGATGTATATTTAATATGTATGTTTTACCCTTATTTTGTATCATCATCATCAGCCGAAATCCACCCACTGCTGGGTATAGGCCTCTTCTCCAAGGGCCCCTTCTCACCGCCCTATGCCAGCCACGTCCAGTGAGATCCTATAATCTTGATGTTACCGTCTGTCTACAGCCGGCCTTTTTGCAAAATGTTGGTGTTTCTTACTAGAATGTATCCACAACTTTATTTGCATAGTATGTCTATACAGCATAGCCTACGTACTTATCTATTTATGTCCTTATGTCAAATATTATTAAAATCTATGCAGCGTTTTTTTTTTATAGTAGCCAAGCATAGTGCCTTCTCTTCGCCTGATGGAAAGCTGAAAGATGAGCCCAAATTGCTTTTCCAGCTGACAGGAGCCAAGTGTCTGGCCCGCAAGGTGCTTCTTCACGCTTCGCTTGAAGGATCTGATTTATGATAAATAGTAAATTTAGCTGTAATATACTGAGCTAAATAGATTGCATTTCAAGCTATGAGATAGCAAGATAGATCGATAATAGTTTTATTTAGCACCAGCGGCCGAGATGAATTCATAATAGGTGACTATTTATAAAATAGAGCTAGAGCCCTACTATCGGTCTAAAATGTACTACAGTGAGTTACAGACTGTAATACCCCGTACAACAGTCTCTAACGTGTGTAGTTAAATTTATTGTTTTATTTGAGATACAACTGCTCTCTCTCTCTTTCTAATAGTGTCATAGTGCCAGGTGGTAAAACAGATGTGATTTAATGCTTGATATCGACTTACGGCCGTTTAGACTACCAGATATATATAATTGACATCAACTCCATACAAAATATGTCAAAATTATATCCTTAGTTGCCATACATCGATAGATAGATTATTGAAACCGGTTGTAAGTCGGATTCTATATCACTATCAAATAGTTAATGAATAATATTTAAAATTTCGAGCATTTGACAGCGACATCGACTTCGACTATGTCAATATCGACATACCCAGTAGGTATAGATTAATTTTTATAATAATAATCTTTATCAGAAAAAATTACATAATAATAATCAGATAAATCACTGGTCTCCACACTAGGATTCCCTGTGTCGTGGAGGCCAGTCTCTTTCATCGTGGTAAAGACATAAAAAAAGACAATTTTGTAAATCGCATGTATTCTCTGATATTATTAGTACGAGCACATAATACATATTTAATTGTTACTAATGTTATAAAAGGGTGGAGTCCTGCTGTCCCGAAACACAGGTCATTGAGCCTAGTTCAGGCACCAGTCTCCCACAATATAAATTAAGCCAATATTTTTAATTATAAATTTTTGTAAGGTTTTTATGTAAAATTGTATATTGTGGAGAGAGAATAAATTATCATTATTATTATATTAAATTAATTAATTAACTTTAAAATGTTTAAATTTTTTGTCTGTCTGTCTGTTTTTTTGAGGTAAAATGAGTTTACTCCGAAACAGCTGAACCGATTTCTACGGGACTTTCACTGGCGGATAAACAGTGTCATAAGAAGTAACATAGGATAATTTTATTTTGGAAAAAAGTATCAGAGATAAAAAATAAAAAACCAACTACCAACTAGTGAAACTTGAACTACAGTAGTAAAACCGATGGTAGGCGTTATATGGCACAAAACAGATGACTGACATTAAACAATCCTGACATTTATTGGATATGATGCGCTGAAAGTGCACTATAAACTTTTAACTGACTATTACATTTTTATATCCATTTTTATTTTTTATTCGCAAAGATATTGAAACGTTTAACGTTCGACTATATTTTATATACATCATCATTATCATTTCAACCCACAAACGTCCCTCTGGGCACGAACCTCCTCCTAAGAATGTGGAGGCAATTTAGCCTACTATACCACGCTGGCCAGACGGGTTGGTATAGGGTTTATTTCGAATTTTCCTTTTCTTGCAGCGCTCTTGTCGACATAATGTTTCTCCCTTAGTCACCAACATCATCATCATATCAACCCAATGACGTCCACTGTTGAACATAGGCCTCACCTAATTTCCGCCACAGGGAGCGACTTTGTACCGCCTACAACAACGGCCACCCGCAATACATAAATCTATATATATTTGTTTGTATTTGAACATAGCGTTGTGTATAGCATTCCTCTGGCTCTCACTCTAATAAATGACATTTCAAAGTGACAGAAAAGCAAGTAGCAAAAACATTACCCTCCTTTTTGGCAGTCGGGTAAAAAGTGTGGTTCCGTGTGGCTATGTGTTACTCCAACGATTAGGCGGAGGAGATGGTAAATGGATAGAACACTGCACTATGTGCAGTGTTCTATCCATTTACCATCTCTATCTATCCAAAAGAAGCCTCCGTAGCTCAGTGGTTAGTGACCCTGACTGCTGACACAGAGCTCGTGGGTTCAATTCCCACCTAGAACAAATCTTTGTGTGATAAGCACAATTATTTGTTCTGTTTCTAGATGTAATTTATCTTTTAATAATGTATTTATTTACAAAAAAGAAAGTAATTTAAGTATTATATCAGTTATCTAGTATCCATACTACAAGCATTAGCTTAGTTTGGGACTAGATGGCGCTGTGTGTGAATATCCAAACATTATTATTGTTGTCTCCAGGGAAGCCTGCCGTGAAGCCTGGGCTGGTCTCCGCCTCTCGCCTCTGTTCGGTTGCATCTGCCCCAATACACATATGAAAAAGCGCTGCGATCGGATCTTCGCTGTCGTCAACCACAACCCCTGCGTCGGTGAGTACGCACCCTTACGCCTCATGCTCTGTGTGCTAACGAGTTCTGAGTGAAAATACATTAAGCTATTTTTGAGGAGCAATTAGAAAAATAATATCTTTTAAAGTTGATATAAAGAGGCCTTAAATGTTTATTACATACACTTTAAGACAATAGGTCAATCTTTAAATTTACTGCAAACCATATACACTAGATAAATCGGCCATCAAAACAGTGTGTTTACATAATTATATATTATATATAACGGAGAATCGTTGTCAGAGGGGTCCGGCATAGCGGTTTTTTTTTCAAAATAAATCGTGGTATATAATCTTCGGGCGTGTATTTCTTAAAATCAATCACAATAGTCCACCAAACTCAATAACATTTAGGATGTCTTGGTAGCGCGGTGAATTCGATATGCGGCTGCTCTCACGTGTCTATTCCCAATTATGACGGGATTGACAGGAATGACATCTTCCCTCAATCATTCCCGCCCAAAGATGGCGGCCTCTGACAGGTTAGCCAACTGTCAAATCGAATGCCCATAACAGGCTACCAACATTCCACTAACAACAGTGTTGCTATTCGCAGCCACGTATCGACTACACAATTAAAGAATTATCGTCTGTGGTAACAACATGAACTTAACAAAGCATTTAATTAATTCTAAAGTCTAAGCATGGCGCCCCTGTCTCGCGCTCCAACATATATCTTATATAAAAAAACATGTCTCCCTTTCCCTGGCTAACCTGGAACATCATGGTTTAGATTTATATTAGAATCAAGAAGAAATTAAACGTTTCAGTTTCGTACGACTCCATATGCCTGTTTTCGAAATGCCAAAAATCTGATAGATATCTCGATAAAGTTTTCATAGAATTTATTTCGCTTTTGATATTGAAACCTTTGTATTATCAATAACTATCTTCTCCGAATTACTAAGGACTACCGTAACCGTTGTAAAAAAAAACATCTTAAGTATCTCAAAATACCAGCGCTGTCTTGATCTGTTTCAAGACAGCTATGATGCTGAGCGAAAACCCATTTTTTTCTCGCACATACATATTTTACTATAAAATTGTATGTATTATGTACGTAGTTTGTAGTAAGTAATTGTTAAGATACAATAAGTAGCTATTATATTTTTTTTTTTGGCATTCTAAATATGTATTGTGAGAACAAAATAAATATTTTTCTTTCTAAAATAGATATCTCCCAATAACTTCAATACAACTGTTTCTTTAACCTAAGACCTTCGCGTTACACAGAAATATATCACAGAATCAAATTTAAGGTGATAACCATTTCTATCGAATCCATCTGAGTAAGAAACCCTTCCGAAATCCGAAACTATTGCCATTAGCAACAGAGAGAAATCTATACAAGCCATTATACGGGAATCATTCAATAACCACTGGACTACCTAATATAATGGAAACTCGTAACTAAGAATTGGTCAAATAAATAGAACTAGGCATAGAATAGATATTCTATTTAGATGGAACTTACGCCCTTGTGGAATTCTATTTCCGTGACGTTTGCCTTTTGATTGAAACTGGGTTGGGGCACGTTAGTCGTCTTGTTTCAAAGTCTATATACCTAGATCATATATACCTATTAGAAAACGCTCGGGGCATCGCTCTTGTCGTTTTTATTTGGCCACTGTTCAGCTCCTATTAGCCGAATCGTGATGTTATATAGCCTTATACCTTCCTCGATAAATGGCTGTCCAACACTGAAATAAACCTTATGCAGACAAGAGCACTGCGATTAAAAGAAAATACGAAACAAACCCGTTTGGCCAGCGTGGTATAGTAGGCTCAATTCTTTCCACATTGTTTGGAGGAGAGCCGCGCTCAGCAGTAGGATGTTTATGGGTTGAAATGATGAAATGAAACAAAAATATTCATACGTAAGTAAGTAAATCCAAATATATTTTTTTCCTAAACAATAATTCAATAAAACCCGTATATCTAAACCCGATCACATAATCTTTAGATTCAATATACCGCGAACATTTGATTCATTTCTTATAATCCCGGAGTTCTTATTGGTAGGGCCGGGCCCCGTGGGAAAGGGCCCTAATCCCGAGGTAATCCCGCGATCTTCCCACCGTCAAGTTCCAATCTCTTGGAATCCCTTTAATACTATAAATTGATCTCGACTTTTTCCATAACTTCTATTATTATGTGCGGTTACGATTCGGTATTGAGTTATGATTTTTCTTTTAGTAATTATGGGTGAAATAAAGAATGTTGATTACGGAGTAGCTTCTGAATAATTTCATTTTTATTGTTATAAAGTTTTGAATTTCTTTGACAAAGTACCTATTTATTACAAGATGTTTATTAAGAATATTAATGAGGGTGAGAGGCATACAAAAGATAAAACAAATAACTTGTTTGTTTTTTTATCGTTAATCATTTGTCGAATGATGTAAATTATAATATCAGATTTTGAAAATTTGCCATTTAGAAATAGGATTGTTATTTAAAAAAATAATATATATATATAATAATATATATAATATTCTACCACATTTACACAGAGCCATCTTGTCCCAAATTAAGCAAAGAACAAACCTTTATGCTTATCACACAAAGATTTGTCCTGGGTGGGGATCGAACCCATGACCTCCGGATTAGCAGTCAGAGTCACTAACCAACCACTAGACCAACAGGCCAGTCAATAAATAGCAAAAAATCTTTCTCAGAAACACGACACATCCATGAAATATTTTTTGGATATATGTATCCATCGGAAAGGCGGAAATTTGGTTGATATTTAGGCTGCGTTTCCACCAGAGATGTTCGAGGATGCGATGTTTATTATAAACTAATAGAATGGCTTCATTTATCTGACGCCAGATAAATGAAGCGATTTTTTAACGCAGTCTTACACCCGTGAAAAGACGGAGTGACTCTTTGGTTAAAATGTATTTTTGGAGGCAACATTACCTTCTTTTTAAATTAAACTACTAACTAGTTAATATAAATACAAATAGCAAAGATCAAGGCTGTATATAGCGTTTGCTTAATCACCTCTTTTGTTAAAATCTTTTCAACATGAAAACTTTAACTCATTTTAAATGTTTTACAGCTGAAAGTCACGAAGAACATTACAGTTTAATATGACGTCAGCAATCTGATCAAATAAAACCTTATGGCAATTAGGGCGCTATTAAAAAAATATTGAGAACAAGTAAATATAATTAAAAAAATTTAATAACCCGACTGCAAGAAATCAACAGAGAGCAATGCACTAAAAAGACCGAAAAATTATTGTAATATTATTATACCTGATTAAATTTAAATACATAACATATGTACCTATATATTTGTAATCTCCATTTGATTCCCTTTATTTTGATACTCTACTCGATAGGTTTGGTTAAGAAATATAATAGAACTTCTTACAATTTGGCGTCAAAAGCCCGCCGTTTAAGTCTTTTTATTTTTAAAACCTATCTAAGGACACTTGGGTTTTAGACTAGACGAATCTAACGATACCCTAGTTGTCAAAATCCATTCAGCCGTTTGGCAGATTCGTGGGAATAAAGAAATTTACAAACATACAAGATACGCGCGAAAAACAACACCCGTCCTGATAGTCGGGTAAAAACACAATTCAATTACAGCAAAGTTACGTTTTTGCACTGTAATTGACATGTGTTGCAAACAATTTTCCGGCCGGTTAGGTCTAAAAAATATTTATTTAGGAACAGAAAACTGCTCATATAATCTTTTATAGTATGTATCCTAAGATACCAAAGAAACTTTTTCATTGAAAAATTCAAAAATAACACAATGCAATGAAAGATTTTTTGCTATTTATTGACTGGCCTGTTGGTCTAGCGGTTAGTGACCCTGACTGATAAGCTGGAGGTTGTGGCTTCGATTCCCACCCAGGACAAATCTTTGTGTGATGAGCATGATTGTTTGTTCTGTGTCTGGGTGTAATTTGTCTATAATATCATGTAAGTATAGATTTGTCCTAGGTGGGGATCGAACCCACGACCTCCGGCTTAGCTGTCTAACCACTAGACCAACAGACCAGTTCAATTGTCATTGAACAAAAATTGTTCACATCAATATAACTCTCATTGATATAAAAAAATGTATCATTAAGTCGACAAAAGCTGTCACAGACTCGCTTACTAATAGTTTTTAGTATATCTCTTTGTACATGCTATTAAAGTTCACTCTTCCATAAAACAGAATATTCTACAATGAAAACTTTATATGCAAATATGCAATTTCACAATGTGTTAGTAGTGCTGTTTGTTTTCCTATAAGTTAATAAATAAATATATCTTTTAACACAAAGGGGAAGCCCGTTAATGGTTATAGTAGAAATATCTAAAGAAATAAGCATAAAATATAATCTCGTCAGTCGTCAGTACTTAAACCGGAATACCAGCTGATTTAAGAGAAAAACTCCCAATGTTTTAGTTCAACTCAACCGATGTGCACAAGTTATGAGATGTAAGCGATTCTGAACAAGAAGTATCTAATCTTGAAAGTTTACTCGCTATCTTGATATTTGACTGACCGTATTCAATGTCATGTCAAAAATTTGAAAATGATATGACTTAATTTAAATTTTCAAACATTTGACAACGATATCAAAACGACCAATCTTGACTCTTGACTGTCACCGTGGCGCAGTGGTTAAGGTGGTCGCCTCGCCACTACATCGCCGTGCTGGGTGACGTGGGTTCGATTCCCACACGAGACAAATATTTGTGTGATTCATAGATATTTGTTTCTAGTCTGGGTGTACTTTGTGTCCGTTAGTTTCATGTTTGTAAAGCTCCCCGCGACACAGGGCTTGTTCCCTAGTGCGGGCGTTGTCTTAAAAAAAAAAAAAAAAAATAAAAAAAAAAAAAAAAAAAAAAACAAATCAAATCTCGAAATTTCCACTAGGGTTAGTGTTTATTTCTGGATCTTACAAAACCTGTGAAGCTATTGATTAGGTGGAAACTCAAATTCGTTATTTTATTTATTGGTACCGACAGTATTTTTTTACATTTAACAAAACATATTTATTATCATGTCTTTTGTTTGTTTTTATATTTATAACATGACTGGCCTGTTGGTCTAGTGGTTAGAAACAGAAACAGAAATATTTATTTGTCAATATAGGTTATGTTATGTTAGTAACCCTGACTGCTAAGCCGGAGGTCGTGGGTTCAATCTCCACCCAGAACAAATCTTTGTGTGATGAGCATAAAGGTTTGTTCTGTGTCTGGGTGTAATTTATCTATAATATGTATGTATTTACAAAAAAAATGTATTTAAGTAGTATATCAGTTAATTAGTACCCATAAGACAAGCAAATATTATAATTATTATATCTAAAAGTATACACAGTCCATTTGAAAAACGACTGCATTCGCCTTCGCTTACAACTTGAATAAACTCACCAAACTCCGGACTGTAAGACGAAACGACGGATTAAGGATTAGCAAGCATTAACAAACAAATACAAATAGAAGACGTAATTCAAATCTTGGTACAAATATAAAGGCACGCCAATATTAAATGTGCTATCTCAACTCAAATATTGATAGCGGAGATTGAATGTGGATCAAAGATAAGCTGTATCGTTAATTATCAAGGCACTTGTGGATTTGGATATAGAAATAACTAGCTACCGCGGCCTCGCCCGAGTTTTCGTCGATTCGATTCATACCACGGTATAAATAGGAAAGGATATTTTAGGGTTTCGTAGCCAAAATACGCCCATACGCTACGGTAACCGCTTACCATCAGGCGGACCTTACGTCTGTTTGCCACCGTCGTGGTATAAAAAAAAAACCTAAACCTTATAGTTCGTCATGTCCGTATGTCACATACATTTTACTTAAAAACTGCTCTATATTGACTCACTCATGTAACAGATGCTGAAAAAAGAACACTATAAAAATAAATAAACGCTCTGAAAATAGTATAAATTATCCCCCCCCCCCTCAGTGCTCAAGACAAAACCTTATTCCATTTTTGCATGGGGATTGAATCTAGGACGTTTCACCATTGAGCCAGTCGGCCCTAGCTCTAAAGCATAATTACTAACAGATAAGTGGTCGACCCCTGTGAGATATAGATCCCAAAGGAAACTTCATGTCTTTCCAGAGGTTAAACAGTTATTTTTAGGGTTCCGTACCTTAATAGGTAAATCTAAACAGGATCTCGTGAGTTTGTCCATCTGTCAAGACTCAGTCTCTCAATAACGTATGAAAGTAACAAGTTGATATTTTTGTATGTAACGAATAAACTTAACTAGTCAACTTAACTACTGGACCGATTTCAAAAATTATTTTGCGGTTAGAAAGCTTCATTATAACTGAGTAACATTAGGTTATATAACACCATGCTACGGCCAATAGGAGCTGAGCAGTGGCCGTAGTAGCCGTAGTATATAAATAATCAGTTTGCAATTAAAGCACTGTGAATCCGACTTCTAAGTAAATGTAATTCAAAAGATACAGCCAATTATGCCGCATATTTTTATATTCGCAAGGGAATTAGAAACTTTGAGATACCTCCCGTTGACCTAGAATCATGAAATTTGTCAAAAAGTAATATCATGTAACACATATAAAGATAAAAATCCAATAACAGTAAATTTATAGTTACAAAATTACAAATTCGTGCGGAACCCTCAGTGTACGAGATTGACTCGCACCTTACCGTTTTTTTTCAAATGTCCACGATAAATCAACTTGAAACTTTTTATTACTGACTTACAATTTGGGTTGATTCGTTTACTTAACGAATAATTGTGGTTCCGTCTGTCCCAGAGCTTTTAGTAACACGTTTGATTTAGAACAAAGTTGACGAAATTATTTTGAAGAAGGACGGAGAAGTTTTGATAGGCTGGCATAATGTGTGTTTTGCCACATAGTATAGTAGTATCGCTCGCTGTGGCGGAAATTAGGTGAGGCCTATGTTCAGCAGTGGACGTCATTGGGTTGATATGATGATGATGATGATGATAGTAGTATAGGGTATAGGACATTCATTTTCTGCCCATAAACGTTCTACTGCTGGGCAAGGGTCTCCTCCAAATAATCTGGAGGGAATTTAGCCTACTATACCACGCTGGCCAGACGAGTTGGTATAGGGTTTATTTAGGTATGGGACATATCCTAGCTGAAAATATACATATTATACGTATCTGGAATGTATATTCGTTTCTGCTTGTTAATTTTTTTTTTAATGTAGACATTCGCAAACAGCGCCATCTAGTCCCAAACTAAGTTAATGCTTGCAATATAGATACTAGACAACTGATATAATACATATTATAACTTTTTTTAATACATATATAGAAAGATAAATTATACCCAGAAACAGAACAAATAATTGTGCTAATCACTCGAAGATTTGTCGAATCGAATCAAACCCACGACCTCTGTCTCAGCAGTCAAGGTCACTAACCACTGAGCCACGGAGGCTTCTATTAATTTAATGTTTTTTGACGCAGTCTAACTGGTTAGGAACAGCATCTCTCCTATCCTTATCCTATAGTTACTTGCCAACAAGAACACAAAACTCTAGTTCTGTCATTATATTTTCGGTCTTCCCTATCCTCTAATAGGTCCCTTTTTCCCTTGCCTATATCTCTCTTCAATATTATTTATACAAATACCTTTTAGCCTAATTTAATGGATGATCAAAACGTTCTATAGACCAAGAATCCCGCGTGTGGTTACAATATCTTTCCAATACTAAGTAAATAGGTACTGAACAAAATCTTTATCTAAATATTGTTCAAGAATAACAAAGACCTTATTGAAAGACAATAAATAAAATTATTTGTTATTTATTAAAGCGATGGTGGATGAATGGATAAGAGACCGGCGCGGCGTGCAAATCACGCGGTCTGAGTTCGATCCCGACCGGCAGTACCAATGTGGATTCCACTTTGTGGAATTTATATGTACTAGTCAAGTGACTTACCATCTGCTAACGGTAAAGGAAAACATCATGAGGAAACCCAAATACCCTAGAAGAAATTCTATGAGTATGTCTGATCCACCAACCCGCACTGGCCAGCGTGAGTGAATTATGGCCTAAAACCCTCTCAGCCCTCTAGTAAGAGGAGAGGAGACCCGAGCCCAGCAGTGGGACTAAATGGGTTACTGATGATTTATTACAAACACAAATACCTAACTATTGTTTAGTTGTCCTGTCTTATCTGATTATATCATTCTCATTGTAAAGGTTCTCAATTAATTCCTCAATTTACCATTGCAAACCAATTGACTGGCCCGTTGGTGTAGTGGTTCCCAAATTAAGCAAATATAATTGCTTAATTTGGGACTAGATGGCGCTGTGTGAATGTGGTGAAATATATAATTTAAAAAAAAAACATAAGAGGGTTCATACAGAGAAATGGCAACATCGCAATTTAGTATATATTTTTTTATCTGAGCTTTCGGAAAGTTTTCATCCGGAAATGTCATTTGGCATTCCGACGGCTCAGAATCAATGGAATCGTATCTAAGTCACACCATAGACCGCTCCGCACGGTGAATCCGTGGAATGCTAAGATATTTTATTTTATTTGGATGATATTTCAAACAATGAAATATAATATATACCTCCAGCTCTCAACCTACGGACATTGGATACGGTAGCACAAACACTTTACGCACCAATTAAGTACTGATGGTAAAATATTTGTTCACGATAAATTAATCAGCTGTTGAATTAAGGAAATCGTAGCAATCTGTCTTCTTGTACCTTTAGGACAAACGCAGGGGGTGTTTGCCCCTAACAATTAATATCTCAGTAACTACAATACGGAATTGATTAGTTAACTGCGGACAAAAACTTCCTAATTGGCTTTAAAGTTTAGTTAAAGCTATTGTGTTACGATATTGGTTTCTAGTCCATATATGGCTTCAAAATCTTGTTTAGTTCTTGTTAGTCTTTGTTGGGTTCGTCTATTTAAAGCTATATGGGATATACCCAGGCTATCCGCTGCTGTACCCTACACTATTTGTTCTGGGTATGGTAGGGTATTACAGGCTCGAGGTACGGAGGGAAGTAGCTCTCATCGTATACCTATTCAAAGTGATGCGCGGTAAACTCCATAATCCTCGCATATTGGAGATACTCCAGTTCTGTGTCCCGGACGAGTACTTGGGGCGATGGCGGCTGCCGGAGCTTCTGCTCGTGCCGCGAGCGCGCACGTGCTTGTTGCAGCGCGCCCCGCTTACGCGCGCGTTACGTACGCTCAACACGCTGGCTCTAACTGTGGATCTCTTTTCGTGTACACTGAACGGATTTATACGGGCCGCTTATTGTGCGATTGTAAATTTAAGTTAGTTTTTAATTTTTATATTTATGTACATAGGCTATTGCATTAGGTTGTACCTGTAATAATAGTTTTATATGTGTGTTTCAATAAATAAATAAAAAAAACGTGCTAAGTATAAAAATATTTTTCAACGCTAAACCTAGGTTATTGTTTAATCTAAGTCTATTTATCTTAGTCAAGTGTAGGGTTTTTGACAGAATTTTTCGTTTTTACCGTCTATTTAAGAACTACAATTAGAAAAGACCGAGTTGACTATAAGTATTTTTAAACGACTTCAAAAAAGGAGGAGGTTATATGTTCGACTGTATGTATTTTTTTTTTTTTTTATGTATGTTCAACGATTACTCGGAGATGCCTGAACCGATTTAAAAAATTCTTTTTTTGTTTGAGAGGGTATACTTCCGAATTGGTCCCCTATTCATCACGTCAAGTTCTGATGATGGAATCTCAGGGAAATCGAAGGCAACCCTCAAATTTTATAGGCACATGTTACGTTTTTCATATATTTTTTAAAGATATTCAAGTATTTACGTCTGATAGTCAACATCTCATGTTGATGAGGTGGTGAGGGAAGGTATAACTCCTTAACTGTTTGGAGTTGGAGGATAATTCTTTCGACATTATAGGTTCTTATAAACCAATAGTTGTATTCTTGTAGGTTATTTAGGTGAGCTGATACTGGAAGGTATAACTCCTTAACTATTAGGAGTTTGAGGATAATTCTTTCAATATTATAGGTACTTATAAACCTATAGTTGTATTCTTGTAGGTTATTCAGGTGAGCTGTCAGTGGAAGGTATAACTCCTTGACTCTTAGGAGTTGGAGGATAATTCTTTCGAGATTATAGGTACTTATAAACCTATAGTTGTATTCTTGTAGGTTATTCAGGTTTGCTGTCACCGGAAGGTATAACTCCTTAACTTTTAGGAGTTGGAGGATAATTCTTTCAACATTATAGGTACTTATAAACCTATAGTTGTATTCTTGTAGGTTATTTAGGTGAGCTGTCACTGGAAGGGAAACTTCTTAATGTTTAGGAGTAAGAAGATGATTTCTTTAAATATCACATCCATGTATAAACCTTAAGTTGTGTTATTTCAAGTGTCTGAGGTGAGAGCTCTTGATGGAAGATAATGCTGTATAATTCAAAGGAATTCTTAGATGATATCTTAAGTTTTCGATATAGTATCTAACCTGCATTGTATACCTATACTTGTTACCTGTCGCATTTTATAGGAAAAAAGAAAGACAAAAAGCTGAGAGTTTTGAGATTCCTCTATTCTACAATCAGGTTGTGTTGTTAGAATATTTAAATAGACGTTCCCTTCTATCGAAGATTCTTTATTTCGGTTTTCCGTCTTAGTTTGCCAGCCAGTATTATTAAATCTGCTAGATAAAAAGTACACTAAAAATGGAAAAATAAACTATTTTTAACAAAAAAATTTTAAAAGACTTCAAATCAGTACTAAAAAGCGAAAAATAAACTGAATTAGATATTTAATTCCAAGCTAAATAATACCTACCTACCTGTTTAAAGTATAATACCCTATTACTAATCTGTTTGAAGTCGGTGCCAGCCTAATGAGGTTGTATCACTCAGTTTGAGCCATCCACTAGGTACACGCAAGTGCGAGGTGGTGTGAAGTAGCGAGCGGTAACAGATGTACGTACTAAGTAGTACGTAGCTTAACAAAGTCTTTAGGCTTGGCACCGACTTCAAACAGATTAGTAATAGGGTATTATACTTTAAACAGGTAGGTAGGTATTATTTAGCTTGGAATTAAATATCTAATTCAGTTTATTTTTCGCTTTTAAGTACTGATTTGAAGTCTTTTAAAATTTTTTTGTTAAAAATAGTTTATTTACTATACAAATAAATAAAGTTGGTGTGTCTGTTTGTAATATTGAAATAACCGTTTTTTACTACATGTATGTATGTATGTATATATAGACGGTACATACACCAAAATAACAGTTTTTACAATTTTTGTCTGTCTGTCTGTTTGTTCCGGCTAATCTTTGGAACGGCTGGACCGATTTCGACAGGACTTTCACTGGCGGATAGCTAATGTCACAAGGAGTAACTTAGGCTACTTTGGTTTTGAAAAATATCTGGGTTCCGAAAAAAAAAATTAAAACTCCATGAATGCGGGATAAGTTTTCCACGCGAACGAAGTCGCGAGCACAGCGAGTGTAAAGTAAAATAAAATACATTTAAATATATAAAGTAAGATGACAAAGAAACAACTATCATCGTCATCATCATCATTTCAGCCTATTGCAGTCCACTGCTGGACGTAGGTCTCTCCTAACACGCGCCATAACACTGTCCTTCGCTTTCCGCATCCAGTCAGACCCTGCGACCTTTTTAGAAACAAGTATATTTAATTCAAATTTATTAAGTATTTTATTTCTATATGTACCTATGTCTGATCCACCAACCCGCATTAGGCCAGCGTGTGTGAATTACGGCCTAAAACCCTCTTAGCTCTCAGAATAGAGGAGAGGAGACCCGAGCCCAACAGTGGGACAATAATGGGTTGCTGATAAAGTATTTTTTAGAAATGACTATATTTAATTCAAATTTAATAAGTATTTTTTAGATATAAAAAACAAAACCGACACATCCAAACGAGATTCTTTACTTCCACATACCTAACGGAAGCAAACCTAAATATTCCAAATTACGTACACGGAAAACCATTCACGTTAACTCCCACAAAGAAACCGACTTCAAAGTCAATATCAGCATAATAATATATGACAAACGGCAAGTCACTTTTGAACTAGACGTAAGAAACATACGTACCATAAGTGAGGCCATTTACTAAAGACCAATCGCTTCAATCGAATATTAATTTTCGGGAACGTCAAGAACCCACACAATATGGAAACAAAAGGCTCATTCATCGCCTTTGTCCCAACCACTTTGAGGTTTCACCCTAAAACCTTTTTGGAGATTTCTTTTCTCTTTGACGTAGGGCTCCCTCTTTTCCTGATTCGTTGTTATGTTAATAGTTATCGTGGTTTATTTTCTTAGTTTGAAGTTTGTGCGGGAATTGGAATTGGATATTTCGAACAAGTAAATATAATTTAAAAAAATTAATAACCCGTCTGCAAAAAATCAACAGAGAGCAACGCACTAAAAGACCGTAAAATTATTGTAATATTATTATAGCTGATTAAATTTAAATGCATAACATATTATGTATATATTTGTAATCTCCATTTGATTCCCTTTATTTTGATACTCTACTCGATAGGTTTGGTTAAAAAAAATAATTTAACTACTTACTTACAATTTGGAACTATTCAATTATGTGTAATCTCTTTTTGAACAATGTAATCTCCTTTTGAATCTCTTTATTTTGATACGCAAAACGATAGGTTTGGTTAAAAAAAAATTGAACTTCTTACAATTCGGCGTCAAAAGCCCGCCGTTTAAGTCTTTTTATTTCTAAAACCTGTCTAAGGGTACACTTGGGTTTTCTAGACGAATCTTACGATACCCTTATTGTCAAAATCCATCCAGCCGTTTGGAAGATTCGTGGGAATAAAGAAATTTACAAACATACAAGATACGCGCGAAAAACAATACCCGTCCTGACAGTCGGGTAAAAATACAACTTTTGGAAGGTGGTTTTTAACGTGGTTAACAATCATTCCCTGAACATTCCAATGAAAATATCATAAAAATGCAATAAAGAATATTAAGTAGAAGTTAATTAACACAATAATTTGTTTAGATATTACCATGACAATTAATCAGGACAGCTCACTTAAAAAGCTTCTCTTCAATAACGACATTCTCATTTCTGGTTAAAAAGAAACAATAGATTGAAATAAATATGTCTCGATATTGGGTGAATATTCAACTTGATACTCTAACTAGAAATATAATACAATGCAAATAAACTTATCCGGCTACACAGCCTTAAGAAATTGTTTCAAAGTTATACAAAATAATTTAATTGATAAGTTTCATTTAAATGTCCTTAAAGTAATTAGAAATTAAGCAACACGTCACTTACCGTAAAATCCAATTTTCAAAGAATAAAACATTCTATATACATTTGGCAGACGCTAAACTTATTATTCTGTCATACCCAAATCAGATTGGAGACAATACGTAAATAGGGAATAAATTATTACCAAATTACTTACTTGCAGAAAATATATGAAACACTCACGCATATTCAAACGTAGAAATGGGAATATCACTCAAAGTTTATCCAGGTGAGCCACATTCCACCTCCCTTTTTTCCAAATCTACTTATAAAATCTTCAAAATTCCACTCTTAAAGTTCCACCTATTCCCATTACCCTAAATACACAATTTCAGTCACAAAGTAAACTATAAAGCGCAAAACTTTCCACGTAATGAATACAGAACTATAGTTTGTAACAAAAACCAAATAGAATGAAGAGAAAGTTTAAAACAACGATGTCACAGTAAGCTGTGGACCGAGAATTGTGCCCTGGAAACTCCGGTATTTGACGAACAATGATCATAAATGAAGGACGCTTTGTCAGTCGAGAATGGACGTTAGGATAAGTAAAGCCTCTTAAGCGTAAACCAGCATTCGTCTCAAGAACTCATTCCGATTGATGTGGATATATGACAAAAGGAATTGGTAAGCTAGGCTTTGGACGCTATAGTACACACTACATCAAAGTATCTAAAAATATATAAAACGTACATTGATAGAGATAAGTTTATACTTATTCATAATTTTTAACGACATCATTTAGTGATTGAAAGGGCTTTCTATAAAGAAATCCAACTTATTTACCAAAGTTCCATCTAACCGGTGTGCCGTGATTGAGTAATAAACATCCATGCATACATCCATCCAAACTTTCGCTTTTATAATATTAGTAAGTTAAGTAACAAGTCAATGAAATAAACATGATTATGAGAAAGTCGTCAAACTTAAAAAGGTTCCATCTAAGCGAATGCCATCGTCAGTCAAAAGCTTACAATTGTAAATAAATTTGAATGCTAATTAATTATGAATACGAAGCAATGTTTAAGATAAAGAAAGCATAATTTTCCGCCATCGTTTCTATTACCATACAAAAACATTGGAATTTATTTAAATGGACGACCGTTTTATTTAGAAATGAAAGACTCAGAGAGGGTCTGTTTGTCCGAAGTTTAAATTTTAACATGACGACCTTTGAGTACGTGGGAACACATACAACTGTTGAAATTACTTTCTCTAAGGCAAAGCTTGGGGAAAATATCCGAGGGTGTACGGTGAAAAATACCTTTCAAACTGTGTATTGTTATGTTCGGCGAGGCAATCTGAAAATGACACGCCGTTAGCACTGTTATTTCACCTCTTGTTTAGGCGAGAGTAAATAGAAAAATACAGGTGTTGTATATTTTGGTGAAACGCTCTGAACTTACTGTGAACATGCTCTTTTCACATCAGTGCTAAATGTTCTTTCTTACATCATCAATTTAAATCAACAATAGAATTATAGGTATACATTATATATTGATATAATTTAGAGATTAAGTTATTTTTACTCAGAACTCGTAAAATAAGAATATATAATTAACTAGCAATAGCTTTAAGTGTTTAAAATGGCAACGCATAGGTACACGCGTAATATAAGTGACACATAGCAAAAAAACAACCTGAATGTATAATAATAATACTACTACACTGGGATTGGGACCAAGATCTGAACCCTGCAGGACACCTTATACATTTCATGTGTTTTCTCCATATTATATTAATTTAAGCCATTGTACTTACTTACTTTATTGTAATAAAGGATAATGTTATTTTAATCATACGACACGGGTTTACAAAGCAAACAGCATAAAACAATACATAAATAACAACAAAACAATAACACTACACTCTAAAATGCTTCTGAGGAGTACTAGACTCACTTTCAAATAGCCGTCAACGTTAAATTAGTTGTTTTACGTATTTGATTTCGTTTTCCATTACTTTGTTATACGTGCCTATTTTATTTCAACACAAATTAGATGCATAGGCCTTAGGATTGACTTAGATCACTACTTTACCACACCAGGCTGTTTCAACTTTATGTTTCACGGACACTGAGCTTCTTTTTAGTGTACTCCTGACCTCACACACCGTACAAATGCCCGCAGTTACCTCAACTCTTGGCTTCCAACACCTTCGGCCTTCGGTAATCGGTCTTTTAATGACAGTATCGTTACGGCGGAACACTACCCTAGTCACGTCTACCTGGTTTCTGTTGAGCACTCTGAAGGGACACACGCACCTACGCGTGGTCCCTTGAGGGTGGTCGTAGTGCGGCACGCGAGCAGGGGTGGTGGGCAGTAGTGGACGTTGGTAACGTGGTTGTGGGGCAGCGGCGGCGTGGGGCGACTGTCCGCCGGCGGTTCGCGCGCTGTTCGAAGCGCCGCGCCGGCCGGCGGCGAGCGCGCCGCCGCTCACGCGCTACGCCGCGCCCGACGGTACGATCCTGCTGCTGACCGAGAACGGCACCAGGCTGATGACTCGCGCTGCCGCCGCGAGTCTCCTGCGCGCCGCCCTCCTCTCCCCGCGCCCCCCTCGGCCTCGCCACGGTGAGCCGCCGCCGCACCCTCTCTTCATCTTCTCTCTTTAAATCTATGTGTCTCTGTCGGATCCGTCGCCTCTCGCACTGCACGCTTCGCACTACGCTTCGTAAGGTAGGAGCGTGGCATTACTATGCCAATCGTCGTCTCTACCAGTATAGTTGTCGGTACTTAAGTTTTTCTAAATAATTACATTTTTTAGCAATTTTATCTCAACACCGGTACATCACGAATTAGAAAAATACCAAGTACGTCTCAGCTTTATTTAAAAAGATAAGGCTTTAATTTGAAACTAGAGTTTTTCTTGAAAACTTAATTCAAACTTAGCGAGGGCTGACCCGTATTAATAATAAGATTTTTATTTGAATTTCGATTACCTTGCTACATAGTGATTGCGGAATTAGTTATAACATCTTTATAGGAAGTTGAATATTTAATGGACATTCGCTCCTACTTTATGCCTGCATGCTTCTAGAATGTTGCTTTCCTTTTCCTTTTTTGTACCATTTTAGACTTTCATTCTTAGCGGCGTGTTTCGAACATAATGAAAGTCTATCTTGGCATAATTTTTATTGTGCATGTGTGCATGTTTACTTTCTGCATCTCCTGTTTTTCTACGATCTCTATGGTTACTGCGCGGCATAGACTGGCTTTGATAAATAGTTCGAGCGGGACTGCCAACCGGGGAGGCTTTGCTATACTAATTTCTTAACCGGGATATTTTCTAAATTCATTAATTTTTGCCCGTTAAATGTCGTTACGTTTGAAAATATCGTTGTTTTGTATGAATTGTCGTTTTTATATTTCGTCAGTAGGGTCAGATTTTTTTGATATCGATGTGTGCGACCGATCGACCGGCGCGATCGCCTCTGATGTTACCATTTCGGAGTCCCGTCGCGCTATGGCTCGGTCGTCGAGCTTGCCACTCCTAAGCGATTCGATGGATGAAATTCCAGTAAAGCTGATGTCGGACGGACGGACCGCGAATCGGAATGGAACCGGTGTGACTTCCTGGATCGGCGGTATGTCCATAACACAGGATGGAAACCTGATCGCGCCGGACAAAATTATGAGCCACATCCACCGTTACGCGAGTCCTCACTACAACCCGCACGGGCATCATTACCATCGCTGGAACCATGAGCCGGGGGGGAGCGAAGATCCCTTGTACGCCACCAAGACAGTCTACGGACCAGGATACATTGATGAAAACCGTACGTATGGCTGGTATTCTCAACACATTGACTAATCTTTTTTATTATACTATCTGCGCTAACTAACACTTCTTGTTTAAGTATTTTTAATTTTTTATCAGTTTAGAATTCTAAGTACTTACTATAAAAAGATTAGTTAATGTGCCAAACAATAGGTGGTACTAAAAAAACACAAATTTAACAAACAGTACAACTAACCATAGATATCGTAAGTCACAATCACTTGGAGCTTCGAAACTGTACAAAAATAACGGTTTGTAAGAAGCCATCAAGACATGGATGATTTGTTCATTCCTATAGCACCTATATGTAACTATTCTAAGTGCTCTTTATCCCTTTATTATTTCGACCCCAGTAATCCGAGCACTTTAGTTTAGATCCTCCACAATTTTATAGTAAACGATAGTTTGTCTAACGAAACACAAAGTAAAGCTTTGCGTAGAGACAAAACTAGAAAGGATATAGTGAGCTTTAGAGCCCTCGTGTGCTTCCTATCCTGATCCGAGAAATTGTAGACAATTTAGTTTGTAAAGGAGCGATTTAGCGAAGGCGCTTAGATCCGGGAATCTCCGCGAAGCTTTGCAATTTAAGCTAAAGGTTCACAAATCACGGACAATAAGCTGGTATCATCGATTCTTGGACGTAGCACGGAGATAATGTTCCTGAATAATTGTTATTTGTTTAGAGAGGTACACCGTGATCCACTATGCATGTATCCATTAAATATTCTATTCATATTTAACTTTGAACCGGCACTGATATCTTATGATGTTTTTGCCTCATAACGAGTTGTACGTAATTTGAGAGCATGTCCAATTTATTGAGATTTTAGCTTGTATTTAACGTACGATTCTCATACAGATTATCGATTTCATTGGCAACTCATCGTGTTTTATTCACAACACGTAATTTTTAATCAACTTCCTCACACAGTTGTTCCATATTATTACGAATCTTTATCCACCAAATGTAAATTATATTTAATTATTAGCATGAGCATACATCACATCAAACTTTTTATTATTTTCAGTTATATTGATAATTTATTCATTTATTTGTTTAATCTATCTAAGTATTTAATTATTTTATACAAATGTATTTATTTGAATTGTTCGATATTGAAGCATAATTTTAGAGCTTTCGTGTGAGCTATTTCGGTCATAAATTGCGGTTTTGCTATAAACTATATCATAAAATTCGTTGTATTCATTTTAACGATTTAATATTCGTTGAATCGAAGCAAAATGTCCGTTTTATTCATAAATTGATCCGACTTACTAATTAAAATATAGATTATTTATCAGGAATATCGTTTAATCACTCAAAGTTTTCAATTGGCTATGAGTCGTTCCAAAAGTGCGTATCAATTTATTTGCATCCGCGTTTCCGCGAAGAAATTACCAGACGTAATATAATTGTAATTGTTAAATTCTTAAACATTAAATAACTAAAGAGCAAAGTGGAGGCTATTATAATTACTAAATTAAAACGATATAAAATTTGTTAGACTTCTTTTTAATTGAGAAATATGAAGAAAGTTAATACTTCGATTATACTCGTGTCTAAAGATTTTAACCTATCGTTACTGAGGTCAAGACTGATTTTTACATAGATTCAGTATTTATATTCCTCAATATACATACTTAATTTATATCAATATAATCAGCAGAATACATATGAAAAATTTGTAACAATAATACCCATTCATCTATAAACTAATAAAACAAAATTTAAAAAAAGGAAAACCTGATTGTTACAAATTTCGTGTCCCAAATCAATATTTATCAGTATTGCTCTCAATGACAATAAATTAAAACACAATCAAAACGGTAACATCAATCGTGAAGTAGTACTAATCCAACTAACCATAAACAAAACACACACACGACTAACACAAGCAAATACCAACAGAGAGGATTGGCAAAGAGAACGGTAAATCAGGTGATGAGAAGGTGGCACTACAGTCGACGTGCCACGTGGCGCTGGACGCTTGCATCAAGGACAGCGAATGTGTGACGTCATTGACCCCCGTGTTGCAAAAGTGCCACACGAGCGACTGCGACAGGGAAGGGTGCATGGCCGCGCTGAGGGGGTTCTACAGGAAACCTGGCGTGCATTGGAATACTGAGATTGCTTTCTGCCTTTGCAAGTAAGTAATTTGCCCGAACTGACAAATTTTAAGTAATCTGCTTATACTGGGTGTCCACTGTCCAAGTAAATAGGACACATTTTATAATGGGGATGCATTTTATAATGGGTACACATTTTATAACGGGGACACATTTTATAACGGGGACAAGAACTTAATATACTAAGAACCTATCCGTTCATTAGTTATTGTCTCGTACCTAAAGCTGAAGAATTTTACCAAATGGATATCAATTATTATGTTCCATTTTAAAGATGAACATTATGTAGACTACTTTTTAATGTCATATTATGCAGGCGAAGCCACCGATAGAAATTTTAATGTAGAAGAAATCTATAAATCCCTTTTTGTTTTTAAATCTGGAATTTATTATTGAGCTCAGTATCTTGGTATAAGGGTCATAAACTGGTCATCCAGATGTTGAAATCTTCTCCAGAACAGAATATGGAATATTTCAATTCAATACCTGTATTGCTAAATAATAAATTAATCAATGACAAGCAGGAAAACTATAATTTCAAAATCTGAATCATGATTTTCGGTGATATGAAAAATTTATATTAATATGATTTAAAGTCGACCATAAACTCGTCCATCAAAATGCAAATTCAAAAAGTCACTGTTGACGTCGCGTCATTGATGACAACTATCACTGTACTGATGTCACTTGCAAGCAAAAATAGACATAATTGTTTTGTGATATGCAAACGATATTTACTCTAAGGGTGGTAAAGCAATTTTATTGTCGACTATACTTAAATCGATAAATACTTATATCAAATACATATATTTTTATAGTAATTTTTCCATTCTTCAGGAAAACCGACAACCGTGAGGATTCGTGCATGAACGCGCAAGAACGTCTTCATCCATCATGTGCCCAACGCCCAGCTGTGGGATCTCCGCTGCCTGCCTGCCATACCCTCGCCCACGCCTGCCGTGAAGAACCTGAGTGCAGGTATGTTTACCAACCTTACTTTTACAGCTGAAACAAAAGCAATCGTAATTATAAAGCGTTCTAGCGTCTCCATCGTCCCCTCCAGTGGGCGCTAGGCAAGAATATGGTAGTAGGTAGATCCGGCTATATATGGGGAAGGGCGTGGGGCCCTCAAAATAAAACACAGAACTGATGATGACAAGAAGAGCGTGCACTGCACAAGAAATTAGAATAATAATGAGCGTTTAGTCTTCGACGGATGCTCCGACGAAGTCTCGGTTCGAATTTGAATTAATTTAGGATTTTGAATTTTAAATTATTAAAAGTAAATTAAAAAGAAATCAAAAGAGATCCAAAAGTTGGTTAAAAGAGGTGCAGTCGTGCAGGACGTAGCCTGCAACGGGTGCAACCGTTACAATACCAAGGATTTTGAATTTTAAATTATTAAAAGTAAATTAAAAAGAAATCAAAAGAGATCCAAAAGTTGGTCAAAAGAGGTGCAGTCCTGCAGAACGTAGCCTGCAACGGGTGCAACCGTTACAGCGTTAAGATATATTTCTGTATATTATATACTTTAATTGACCGGAATTCCGCTCCCGTGTATCTTTGTTTGGTGACAACTCAGCCCCTATTGGCCGTAGCATGATGTTATTTAGCTTATACTCTTACTTGATAAAAGGGCTATCCAACGCTAAAAGAATTTCAATTCGGTTCAGTAGTTCCTGATATTACCCCGTGCATTTATTGCACAACAAACTCTTCAGCTTTATAATAAGTGATAGTACAGAAATTCCTACAACTAAAAACTATCCTACTAAATGAAATAAACTAAACGAACTTGTCACACATACCTATATAGGTTATACTAAATCTGCAGTTATTTTGCACAATAGCCACACACAAGTGCATTAGCCTCGTCTGGCTAAACCCGCAGCAAAGTGGAGAGGCACAGATAAAATTGAATTTGTCCGCTATGTGCGGCTGTGTGCCTCTGCGTTGAAAAATAATAAGGGTCCGTTCACACAGACCGGCTCGCAGAGGAGAGCAGATTTTTGTCACACTTAAAACAGAGTTTTGAATCATGGTATTAAGGTTTATTTTCACGTGTCACTTCATTTATTATTGACAATGCTTGAGAACAAACCTAATGCGCTTAGTGTGAAATAATAAGAGGAGCCGATTGGCTGCCTCTGATGACGTATTCATCCGTGTTCGCGCAGCCGGCTCCGATTCAAAAGCAAAGAGCATGCTCTTTGCTTTTGACTGCGCGGACTAGAGGTATACCGCCCTTATAGAGCACCGGTTCGGCTCCGAGCGCATCCGTCCGACTCTGAGTTCATCCGCTCAAAAACAGTACTCTTCCTTCCGCGGGTGTCATCCGCCGGTCTGTGTGAAAAGAATAGCGCCGGCCGATGCTCTCCGAGCCGGTTGGTGTGAACGGACCCTAACTGTTCACGTTATAAAGCGTTTGTTGGAAAAACTAATGGTTTGAGTTAGATAGTTTCACACTTTTCTGGTTCACTGGTAAGGGAATAAAATTATGGTTTAAGATCATTATTTCTCATAAGAATACACAATGATTCACTTACTGAGAAACAATATTAACACTATAATATAATAATATTGAGAGTACACAGAGACTTAATTTACTATCACTTAATTAGAAGTAAACTACAGACTAGACTTAGAAGTAAAAAAAAACAAGCAAATACTAAAAAGTAGGTAGATTGCGAATAAGTACGAGCGCTCAAACAGTTGTCAACAGTACACGGATGTTGATGTTGCGACTACTAAAATTCATTGTTTAAAAATCACTTCAACTCATTATTCATCATCATAATGTGACACTATTTAAAGTGGCACTATATAGACACATTATGATATCATCTGAAATTAGGAGAGGGTAGTAAAATGAATTAAATTTTGACGTTTTAATATGAATTTAAAAATTTAGAAACTAAAAATAGCAATTTGCGAAGTGATTTCATTATAATATTTTCTTGGTTTAAAGTATTAAAAAGATGGTGTGGAGGCTTGGTGTTTGTTATTCGGTGAAAAGAAAAACACAGAATAGCTTTTGATGAAACTTTACAGCATTCTATTTTTTACATTAATCATCCCTGCGAGCTTGACGTTGGCAGGCCTGTTGGTCTAGGGGTTAGTGACCCTGACTGCTACGCCGGTGGGCGTGGGTTCGATCCCCACTCAGGACAAATCATTGTGTGATGAGCATGAAGGTTTGTTCTGTGTCTGGGTGTAATTTATCTATAATATTATGTATGTATTTACAAAAAAAAACCATATTTAAGTAGTATATCAGTAGTTTAGTACCCATAACACAAGCAAATTAATATAATTGCTTACTGTGGGACTAGATGGTGCTGTGTGAATGTGGTAGAATATTATTATTATTATTAAATTACGACAGAACAACGTTTGTCGGATTACCTAATAATAAAATAAAAGCGAAACTGAGCAATTTATTTGTTAATTTATTAAACATTTTACACAGAGATGATGTGCACATACTAGCTATAATTACTGGTATTAATCCAACAATGTATAATGCTACCAATACAAGTGAAACACCAAATACCCTGCAGCGATAACATCACCATGTCCTACCCTATTTGATTGTATTATAATAAACAGCCTCAACGTTGTTGAACTGTACCGTAGAATAGGGTTGTCAATTATTAATATTCTGAAAAATATTTTAGACTGAGATATCAAACTAATATTATGAAGGCGAACGTTTGTAAGTTTTGTATGTTTGTTACTTTTTGAAACAAGGTGGGTGATAACCTGGATTTACACATAGGTAACTTTTTTAAATTCGTGGCGCAGCTAAAATGAAACATTATTAGCTTCGATCAGTGGACAATTCCGATGCTTTCAACTTACAAGTCTTTGATTTGAATTTATTTTCAATTTAAGCCAAAAAAAAAACCTCGGATTACGAACTATACCTATAGATCATCATCATCATCTCAGCCTATTGCAGTCCACTGCTGGACATAGGCCTCTCCCAACAAGCGCCATAACACTCAGACTATTTGCGGTAGGTCCAAGCTGATTGCGACGGGCGGACGCCCTATTGATGTAATGACATGTACCTAAAACAAGCATCTCGTCTGCAGGTATCTATCGATAGAATACAGTCTACCTTCTATTTTCACAGCAATTACACCTTTGTTTCGTTCAAACATTTTAGGTAAAATAAATTGTCAAAAATGGTTGAAAGTTTTTAAATATACTACTTCGACATTGATGCACCAATTTTGATAAAATATATCTAAGAACCATCACCCATCATCATTGACAGCTTCGAACAAAAAATAATAATAAAAAAACATGACAAAACAAAAACCAAAAGCCAAAAAAACAAGATTTTAATAATCATCTCCATATGGTGAATTAATATATTTTCTCAATAGCAGTCGTGTTTTTAAATTATTAATTTTTATTTTTTACCTTTTTGTAGTAATTTTTTTATATTTTTCACTAGCCTATGTTACTCGGAAGGATGCAAGGATTGTAGTGATACCTCATACATCTAAATGGATTCACCCATTTAGAAGTTATGGTGGAATAAAAAACGCACATCATCATTATCATCATTAGCAACCTATTAAGTCCCACAGCTGGGCTCGGGTCTCCTCTCTTCTAACTAGAAAGCTGAGAGGGTTGCAAAAATGCACACAGTAAAACATAACACTCCTTTTTTGTGCATTCTTGTAATAAAAACCCCATTAAAATCGGCCTATTCATTTAGGAGCTACGATGCCACAGACAGATTTATTTATATTTTTGGTAAAAAAAATATTTGTCCCGCGTGAGAATCGACGCATGGTGACGCCACTGATAGTCAATTTACAACGAAATGCAACTTTTCGAACAACTCACAAACAGATTTTCTTAGTCTGAAATATAATTACAACAGACCGTAAAACTGAAACTTAACGAACTAAAACTTGGTCGTTTTAACCAAGTTGAAGCCTGAATTCTACTCGCTCACGTTCACTTAATGGATTACAATCCACTTGCAGTAGGAAAGTTTATTTTTATAATTATGTATGTGATGGTGGCTGAATGAATAAGGGACCGGCGTGCAAATCACGCGGTCCGAGTTCGATCCCGACCGGCAGTACCAATGTAGATTCATTTTGTAGAATTTATATGTACTAGTCAAGTGACTTACCATCTGCTAGCGGTAAAGGAAAACATCGTGAGGAAACCCACATACCCTAGAAGAAATTCTATGAGTGATAATCCACCAACCCTCACTAGGCCAGCGTAAGTGGATTATGGCCTACACCCTCTCAGCTCTCTAGTTAGAGGAGAGGAGAACCGAACCCAGCAGTGGGACTAAAATGGGTTGCTAATGATGATGATAACGATGAATTATGTATGTACCTACCTATGATCGTGAATTAGAAATGAGGAGATCCACAGGCAAATGTAGTGCACCGAATCGCATTGCTAAAGTGGCAGTTTAAAAAAATGTCCCAAAAATTTATTTTCAATTATTAAAACTTAAATTCCATTATAAAATAAAACCAACTTTTTCTTTTAATAATAGATTTCAGCAAAAACAGGGCATAGTAAACCCGTTATTCGCCCGTGAGCCTTGTATAATAACAAGTTGGTTGTTTTAGTACTCGTACTAGCAAACAAGAGAGCGTTTGCTCATACGAATTGATTCGTTCAAGTACCGACAGCAGAAGAATTACGACTGCGGTTTTTAAATATATTAAAGAAAAGAACTACCTAGTCCAAAATTGGACCTAGGACACTTGCAATCTCGACAATGGATTGGTTAAAGGTTTGAAAATGACAGAGATGAGAGATCTGTCGAAGTATGTGCCATTTGATGACGGACGGACATGACAAAACTATAAAGGGGTTTTCGCCATTTTGGCTACGAAAACCTAAAAAAAACAGATTAATAATTATATTCAGAGCTCAAAGCCTACTTAAAATATCGACATAATTTTTATTAATTTAAAAAATATTAATATGGTCTTTGTCATTTAAAAAAAATTGATAGCGATATCGAAATCGATAAAGTCGAATGTCAATATTTAAAGTATTTCTCTTGTTAGTTTAAAAAATAATCCTATTTAAAAAAAAATAGACGTGTCCTTTGTTTTTCTTTGCTGTCTGTACAACAACGGACGCTAACGATCTCGATATAACGCACGTTGGAGTTATTCTCACTATATTCGGAGTTGAAAAGTGGAGCTGCAATATAATAAATATTTTCTTCGTTTGAACAACAATAAATTGAAATTAAGCTTGGCTGGGTTTGTGTACAGCTGAGATATTATATAAGAGTAGATAAACAAGTGTTTATTTAAAAAAACAAAAAACCCGACTGCCTTGCCTTGCCAAAAAGTAGCCTTCGTCAGTCAATATTCTTAATTATTACGTACCTATATTAATCTAAACTTTGTGAATTTTGGTAGTTCAGAATCGGTCAAGCTATTTAGGTTAAAAAAGACAAGTGGAGTCACGGGCAATAGTTAGTGCATATAATTGAATTAGGCTACTAATTAGCTTTCATCTGATACCCATATTGCAATTGCACTACAAAAACGTCTGTTTTGACAGTTTACGGCTTCCATACTGGTTTTTTGTTGACGTCGCATAGCCTATGACGCTCTGGGGAAAAATACAAATCGAATAACACCTCACACTTTAAAATCAGCCAAGCCGTTTAGGCTACAGAAGGTCATCATGGAACATTCATGCCCACATACATACATACATACGCGCGAAAACATCACCCTCCTTTTTGGCAGTCGGGTCAAAAGCGGCTTCAAGTTTACACCGTGGACTTTTAGTCGTGTTTAAAACTAAGTCTATGCCATAGCAATAAGATGTATCATAATAACCAACAAAATGAGTTAACTGTCGTACTCAGAGACATTACTTAACTGAGTTTATTTAGTAAAAACGTGTAATACTTAAATCGTCGTATACGACAACGTTTTTCCACCGCCACCGTCCACCCGCGTAGCTCAGATGGAAGAGCACTGCACACGGCAGGGTCGCGGGTTCAAGTCCCGTCGTGGGTTTGAATTTTTCCATTACTTGTTTAGCATTTATATAAAAAAAATTACAATGTGTTTTAAAAAATATAAATTATTCAATTTGTTTTTGTCGACTGTACTCGTTACAGGATTCGCCTGGAAAATTACGAGCAATGGTGCGCCGTGGATGCGGTGACCCAGGGTTGTGCCGGCTCTCCAGCTGCCTGTCGTGCTGCTGTTGTTGCCGTGCTAGGCACTCAACTGCGAGCGGCTTGTGCCTGCCGTGGCACTGACTTCGCTCAGCTGTACGACTGCCTTGGCTGGCAGCGGTTACTTTGGCTCAACCCTTGCGTTGGTGAGCTTATCTACTGCATTTATAGAATAAAAAAGGTGGACAGAATAGATGATCTACTCCGAAGTGGAGCCATAGAGGATCATGATGGATACAAGCCGCGTACCAGTAGTATTTTGGAATTGGAAGCCTCCGTGGCTCAGTGGTTAGTGATCCTGACTACTGAGACAGAGATTGTGGGTTCGATTCCCACCCAGGACAAATTTTGTGTGATGACCACAATCATTTGTTCTGTTTCTGGGTGTAATATTGTATATAATAGTTATGTATTTAAGAAAAAAAAAGTTGTTTATGAATTATATCAATTGTCTAGTATCCATATTACAAGCAATAGCTTAGTTTGGGACTGTGTGTCAATGTCCAAACATTATTATTATTGGAAATCCATTTCTCTAAAACGTTGTCCTACCGCTTCATAACTGAATGATCAACAACATTTTTGATATTTTCGCCTCCAATCAAATATAAATTTCTTCTGACTTACATGCCATCAATTTCAGTGGAATCCCAAAGTGACTACCACATGAAGATGTACGGCGCCCTGCTGACGACTACACCCTTCGACACCGGCATCAGATACATCACGGTACCTCCGGAGCCTCCCATCTACCACCGAACCACCATCACTCATCATCATAGGCATACCACTCAACATGGAACGTCACAGATTGATCATATGCAGGTAAGCACCTAATATCTTTTGCGAGAGAGGTATACATTCAAATGCATGTAGTAAAAAGTTATTTTATTGTTACAAACAGACACACCAATTTTATTTATTTGTATAGATGGATGCACGATTTAATTTGCTGGCTTGCTGGTGCGGCGGCAGTGTGTTTGACTCTTGCGTCTCGCGTTTTAGTCTCGCAATTATCTATAAGTGAAATTTCAAGAAGAGCAATTGAATAGATAAAGCTTTGAAGCGAATTAAAGAAATAAACTCGCTTTCGTATTTATAATTTACGGATACATATCAAATACAATCCATGCTTATGACTCAATCATCATTATCATCAACCCATTATGTCCCACTGCTGGGATCGGGTCTCCTCTCCTCTATCTAGAGAGCTGAGTGGGTGTAGGCCATAATCCGCTCACGCTAGCCTAGTGCGGGTTGGTGGATCAGATATACTCATAAAATTTCTTCTAGGGTATGTAAGTTTCCTCACGATGTTTTCCTTCACCGTTAGCAGATGGTAAGTCACTTGACTAGTACATATTAATTCCACAAAGTGGAATCCACATTGGTACTGCCGGTCGGGATCGAACTCGGACCGCGTGATTTGCACGCCGGTCCCTTATCCATTCAGACAACATCGCTCTATGATTCAATACCGTGTCCTAAATACGTCTAATGTTGCATCAGTTTTTCAATTGTAATCACTTTACAGATAAACCGAGAGGAGATAAGCCCAATCACAACGATGTCAGAACAAACAGTCGGACCGAACGAAGTCGCTCAAATCTCAGAGCCCGTTGTTGAAACGACAACGGAGACGACAACAGTCGCGACCACGACAACTCCGACCACTACGACCACGACAACGACTACCACGACGACGACCACGACACCTAAGCCGACGACCACATTAGAGCCGACCAAGTTTTGTATTGTGAAGAAGCCGGAGAGTGATGACCAGGCCCAATATATTAAGATGGGGGAGACTAGACGGGTGAGTGTAATTATCGTCATCATCATTTCAGCCTATTGCAGTCCACTGCTGGACGTAGGTCTCTCCTAACACGCGCCATAGCACTCTGTCCTCCGCCTTCCGCATACAGTCAGACCCAGCGACCTTTTTTAACTATAGCTGGTGCCAAATCTAAATATAGGTAGTGTAGGGTGCGAGGTTTATGTTTACCTACTCCTACGAAGCTCAGGTGTGGTTAAATTAAAATGCTAGTGGACTGTAATTAACTAGGTGTATAATAAATAAGACAGACGTCATGTTGGATGACTCAACAGGTAGTATAGTTTGTGAAACCCAAAGCCCATTGGGAAACGAATGTAAATGTAGCTATAATTAAAATATTTATAGTTGTAATCAGAACTACTTAAATAACAGAATGGAATAGCTAGTGTGTCCTGACATAGTAACTTCATAAAAAAAATATAGAACTTAACCTACGTAAAGTTGTTATGAACTTAAATGACTGTCAGCAAATTTATAAAAAACAATTATTACTAATTCAATATCAATTTCCAATACGACATTATTATTATTTAAATTTAAAATTATTTTGAAATATGCAATGAAATTGAAAGAAAATACCTTTAACTTAAATTATATTATCAATGTTAATTTTAATTATGTAATATTTGCATGTCAAAAATGGTGAAATATGAGGATCTGATTTATAATGTAACAGCAATAATGTACCATTTTTCTCGCAAATAAATTTCTTTCTTTCTATCGAAATGAGTAATAACAAATATTGCTTTATATTTTTCAGCTTTACCGCTCAGCGGAATTAGCGGAGTGTACAGACCTGTGTGTCTGCGAGGCTTCGCTCCAAGTATCCTGTAAGGTGGCCTGCGTCCCCCGCGCTCCTTGCTCCTCAAGACTGGCACATTACTCCCATGCTGCTCCTGCCTACCAAGCCTATAGGGGTCGCTGCTACTGCTACTCCGGCTCTTTCATCTGCATGAGACCTAATCCTGGTAATTAATTTAAAAAATCTTTGGTTTTAATTGATCTTCTGTTTTTATTAAACGGGTTTGGAAGACACTCTTGCCCATCCTAGGCAGAGATGCATCACTAACATTGCGTCGGCTATATAGTCTTATTTAAGAGAAGGCGAGCCTATTGTCATTTAACAGAAACATTTTCATACTGAGGATACTGAGGATTGAAATCAGAAAAACTCAACACTGACCAAGGAATAGAACTCGGGATTCCTTACAGTTATACATACTTATGACAACACGAAAAACATACAGCTAATAATATCTTAGACAATAATCTAAGATATTATTAGCTGTATGTTTTTCGTGTTGTCATTGTGAATGAGATATGAATATTGTGCTTAACATCTTGCTATTTTATTGTTTTTGTGTATAATTTGTTTTCATCATTGCAACCCATAAACGCCCCATTGCTGGCGCGGGTCTCCTCCAAAGAATGTGGAGAGAATTTAGCATACTACACCACGCTGGCCAAACGGGTTGTTTTAGAGTTTGTTTCGTAAAAAGCGACTAAGGGTAACCCCTTAGTCGCTTTGTAAGAAGCCCACAAGTTGAGATGGGGTAATGACATTGTGTATTCTTAATGACGGATTAAGAATACACGGAAAATAATAAATATTAGTGTTTTATTTTTTATAACTTCCACTGCACCAGGTAGCCTTGTCAGTAATATTATCATAAGTATTGATTTTCTTATTTTGGTTTTCCAGGTGAATACAAATTGCCTGAAGGTGTGTACTTGCTGCTCGGCTTCAGTGCTGTTGACGAGGCTCTGTTGAGGCCTCACACTGGGCTGGGAGCTGAGGATGCCGTACGTCTATTGCAGCAGTATCTTTACTCTGTACACAGTGAAGGGGTGAGTACATTCGACGAATAAACAAAATTTGTATACTTGTAAAATATTGACAATAAGGACACTTATGCCTTATTTTCTGTTACAACCTTTTACATTATGTCATGACGTCAATATGTTAACAGGTAATGGATAAATTCGATCTCAGGGATGTCCGCGCGCGTAGCTCAGGTGGAAGAGTACTGCACACGGAATTCAATTACAATAATTGTCCTGACAATTAGAGACAGAACTAAAAAACTTGCCAAATAGGTGCGTGCAGACATTCTGAAGTAATAGCCTGTATTACTTCAGAATGTCTGCCTTATTGAATAATTTATTTTTTGTTTTGTCTTCTGAATCTTTTTTTAAAATTTTATTTACCTATTACCTACATAATTTAATGGAGATTAATACGAAAGTTTAGGAGGATGGGCGTTTGCATGTTTCTTACTCTATAGGAAAAAAACCACTAAGTCTGTTTTGATGAAACTTTACTGTAATATACTTAGATTAATAACACATACGATAACACGAACGATAGTGTAGGTACTTAAATGTAACTCCGACAAGATAATCAACTCACAACCGTATCGCTAATTAGACATAATGCACAATTTTCAGACAAACTGCACTTTGACGCTGTTCAACATTAGCAATGAGAATGTGATCATCTCAGCCAGCGTGCCGCCCCGGGAGCAAGAGGCACTTAGGGAGGCTGGCGATGCACTACTTGACAGAGAGAAGGTATTTTTTTTTTTTTTTATTTTTTTTTTTTTTTTATTAAAAACATCGCCCGCACTAGGGAACAAGCCCTGTGTCGCGGGGAGCTTTACAAACATGAAACTAACGGACACAAAGTACACCCAGACTAGAAACAAATATCTATGAATCACACAAATATTGTCCTAGAGTGGAGACCGCGACTCGGCAAGCGTAGAGTAGGACGCCCTCCAGCTAGATGGTTCGACGACCTAAAAAAGGTCGCTGGGTCTGACTGGATGCGGAAGGCGGAGGACAGAGTGCTATGGCGCGTGTTAGGAGAGGCCTACGTCCAGCAGTGGACTGCAATAGGCTGAAATGATGACACAAATATTTGTCTCGTGTGGGAATCGAACCCACGTCACCCAGCACGGCGATGTAGTGGCGAGGCGACCACCTTAACCACTGCGCCACGGTGACAGTCACAGGTATGACAGAGGATAATAGTGACTGGCCTGTTGGTCTAGTGGTTAGTGACTGCTAAAACGAAGGTCGTGGGTTCGATCCCCACCCAGGACAAATCTTTGTGTGAGAAGCATAAAGGTTTGTTCTGGGTCTGGGAGTAAGCACAATAACAAAAAAAATTGTATATCAGTTTTTTAGTACCCATAACACAAGCAAATATAATTGCTTCATTTGGGACAAGATGGCGCTGTGTTAATGTGGTAGAATATTTAAAAAAAAATCATCTCACTCACTACAACCCAGAAACGTCCCACTACTGGACGCATGTCTCCTCCAAAGATTGTGAAAAAAATTTAGCCTACTAACTATACCACGGTTTCCAGACGAGTTGGTATAGGGTTTGTTTTGAATTTTCCTTTTCTCTCAGTGCTTTTGTCTGTATAAGGTTACTCCCTTAGTCGCTTTTTACGACACCCACGGGTTGAGATGTGGTAATGACATTATGTATTTTTACGACACCCACGGGTTGAGATGTGGTAATGACATTATGTATTTTTACGACACCCACGGGTTGAGATGTGGTAATGACATTATGTATTTTTACGACACCCACGGGTTGAGATGTGGTAATGACATTATGTATTTTTACGACACCCACGGGTTGAGATGTGGTAATGACATTATGTATTTTTACGACACCCACGGGTTGAGATGTGGTAATGACATTATGTATTTTTACGACACCCACGGGTTGAGATGTGGTAATGACATTATGTATTTTTACGACACCCACGGGTTGAGATGTGGTAATGACATTATGTATGTCAAATGCATTTAATTACAAGCCGTAAGGGGATAGTGTATAAATTTTAATTTTAAAAACTAGTTTAGTAAAACTTATTTTCGGCATTGTCGCAATGCAAGAATGTAAGTACATAGACTTCTAAAAACCCAAGACTTTCGACAAGACCAGATTCATCGGTCAAAAAAAACGGCACTCAAAATAGAGCTCAAAATGTGTTTAATTGTCACATAATTTTTCCGCTTTCGTAAGGTGTGAACGTCAAAAAGTTTTATTGCTTTTGTCAGTCATGTATATTTTAAATTATGAATACTGAGTTTACAGAAAAGCTTTTGCAAAAAATTTAACTATAATTTGACAGTATATCGGCGACAGTTTTTAATGTGATTGTGCATCTAGCGAATTTTTGTATAACAGTGGTTATTATTTATAGTCATTTAAATTTGCTGTAATATTAATCATATTGTTTTCTTTTTTTTCATTTCGCTTCAATTTTCCAGGAGGAATGCATCGACGTTCTCAAAGTGGTGAAGGGTCGCATCAACTCCCAGCACGAGGACATATCTTCACACCTGCTCCTGTCCATCTTCAAGATCGCTGAAGTTGACGTCGTCTACCCTACTCCTCCAAGCTCCGCCATCACCTCCCACAGGCCAGTCAAGCTGTTCTACATCCTCATCATACTCTTCACCCTCCTTTATAACTTCAATTTGTCCCTTGACACTCTCAAGTTCATCACCACCATGTTATTCTTCAAGAGTTTCGTCAATTCTTTGTCGAATTTATTCAAAACTAATCTAAGTAAAGGTTTCAATACCTCTATTATAGACATCGTTCGTTTCGAGAGATATTTTATAAAAAATATCAATTTTATACCTATTTTGAAATGTTACGATGAATTTATTGATAATTTAAATGTAGTTGTTGTAAATTACATTGAGAATTGGCACGATGCACTCGCTTTAGGTAACGCACAAATGAAACATATCACCGGAAACTTAGCGTTAAGTAACATAAATGTATATATTTATAAGGAAATGGTACATATCATACAAGCTGTGAGTATTACAATATTTAATAATTTTAATGAACTTGTTGCTAATGCAATTATACTTAAATATTTTTCTAGAGATGTGTATTACGAAATTGGATGTATCTATTATGATTCGATGAAGCTTTTTGGTGATTTCATTTTTGGAAATATCGCGTCCTCTTCTTATGGGATTGTAAAATCCATTAGCCTAGGACTTACTATAGATGTAGTATGAAGACTGAGATGATTAACTAAACATATCATAGTTGTATTTTGTTTTATTTTCGACTTAGTACTGGTGCTTTGTAGGTCGATCTTAAAGGCTGGGTTTTGTAAATAAGTGTATAACGCCTTTTACACTATTAGAGTTTATGTTTTCTCCGGTAGAGTAGATGGTACGTTGTTGCAGACACTTTAAAATAATAAACATTTAATAATTTATCTTTAACAGATGATTGAGAATTACAGAAATATTTAAGAAATGCTATTAAGAGCCGCACGCGGAGGGAAAAGTTCGGTAAAGCCTTATCCAGTAGTGGATGGTTACAGCCAGAAACATAACATAGCATCACGCCTTTTTCCCCGAAGGAGTAGGCAGAGGTGTTTCACACCCACATTTCGCCAGCTATGTTTGGTCCTATGAAATAGGGGGCGAGCCTATTGTCATCTACCGGGAACATTTGTTTAGCAAACTCCGGGAAAATTCATGTTAAAAAAGTCCAATACTATTTTCACCCCACCCGGGAATCGAACCCGGGACCTCTTACACACCTGTCGTATACACTTCCCGCTGCGCCACCGAGGCAGCCAGAAATGAATAAGTTATTATCAACCCATATGACTTGGTTCAACTTTTGTTTGTAAATTACCTAATGTCCGCTGAAATTTCTCATTGAAAACGTCGAATTATCTGAATGTTGGATATTGCATAAGCAAATATATATTATAAAATATTTGTGCATCAATACAACCCTTTGGTCGCCCTCCAGCTAGATGGACCTACGACTTAAAAAAGGTCGCAGGGTCTGACTGGATGCGGAAGGCGGAGGACAGAGTGTTATGACGCGTGTTAGGAGAGGCCTACGTCCAGCAGTGGACTGCAATAGGCTGAAATGATGATGACAACCAATAAATGAAAGACCCATTACTAGGCACAGGACGCCTCAATTTAGTCAGAATTTAGTCTACTTACCACGCTGGCTAGACGGGTTGATATAGGGTTTTTTAAATATTTTTTTCTTGTAGTGCTCTCTCTTGTTTGCATAAGGTTACTCCCTTGGTCCTTAAAAAGAAGTTAGCAAGGCAAGCAAAGAGGTCATATTAAATATTACAGGTTGATTTTAAAATGTCTGCAGCATCTACCATAAGACCTTCGTTTCCCTAAAATAGATTAGAAGTCTGGAGTAGTGGTTTATCGCCTTTCTGTTAGATGATTGTAATTAGTAATATCCATCAATGTCAATGCACGTTTAGAGAATATAACATTTGGACGAAATTTTGCTAGAAATAGTTTTTTATTTGTTATCTAAGGCTCTGTCCGCGTAGAAATCACTTTTGTCATTGGTTTAAAACGTTCTCGAATTTTGCTCTTAACAACACATTCAGTACTTATAGAGAAAGATTTACTTAATTGACAGATGTCTGGCATAATGCAAGTTAAAAAAAATCTCAGTGATAGATTTTCGTTCACTTTCAATTGTAAAATTTTATTGTTAATTTGATATTTTTTAACAAAAATATTTTCTTAAATTACGCTTCTACACTACATATTAATTATTAATGCCATTGCACAATTATAAACCTTATGTACCTGGAAAAATAATAAATAACTGGATAGAAAAATCTCAACTTTAACTGTTTTACATTGGTAGTGCTATATATTTTTTATACGACATCAGAAAAAAAAGCATAGTTGATAGGCCTTCGAATTTTGAATACATTTAATTTAACAATGACAAGAAAATCACAGAAAACTGTAACAGATTATACACCTATTAATAATGTAGCATTCTACAGCCGAATATTTTTTTTTTAATCAGATAAGTTATTACTTGTTAATAGCAAAGTTTCGTCCAAAAACAATTAAGTTAGAAAACACGTTAGTTAAATGTATTTCCAGTACATTGCATCTCATAGTATTGTAATGTACGGTGGTAAAACATGAAGCTTTAATTTGAAGTAGAAATAGATATTTTGTGTTCTAAAGAGTTATATAATAGATGTGTTTTAGACCTGTTTAAGCTATGACTGTTAGATACTTGATGTACAAATTAATGGCTTCCCTGGTTTTCATACTAGAATTTGGCAAGGTCGTATTTTCACATGCTTTTTAACTTGCAATGTAAAATAAAGAAAAGACAACGTTATTAATAATGAAAATAAAATAAAATAAAAAATATTTAATGAAAATAAAAAAGTTACAATACCTACACAAAAAGTGTCTCGTGTCAAACCCACAGCACTCGGCCCAGCCGTGTTAATGGCGAGGCGAAAACATTAACCACTACGCCATAATGACACACTTGAAACGCAGCCACAAAATCATTATGTATCTGCCTATGTTTATGCATTACCAAAAGATTTATAAACAATTTTGATTTTCAGAATTAAATAACAAAAGAACCTATTTTCAGAAAAAAAATTAAAAAGGAAAAATAACCTCTTTATAAAATACGAACTTGCCATTTTGTGTGAAAAAGAGATTCCGTTTAAAATTTGTCAATAAAATTATCATAGATACTGATTCTATAGTGGAATGAAGGCGATCTTATTTACCATCTATAATCTTGAATGATGTATTTCATTAGGACAGTGTAATTTATTTATCTAAACAAGCCAGTTTTAATATTAAAATAATGAATTTTACCTGGAATTTGACAAAATTTAATTTCGACTTCAAATGAATATTACTACTCTGTCCTTAAATAACACAATTCATTATTTAGATATTTTAATTGGTTATTAGTGAAAAGCTAAATTATTAATTAAAACTCAAGAACACAGTTCCCCAAACCTTTTCGACGTCAAATCCATTGTTACGTTACAATGTATGTCAACAAGTTGTGAATCACAAATTAAACTTAACCCCCAATGGCACTTTCGACAGTCTTCGTAAACTATCGTAAGTTTTTTATGAACTTACGATGATTTACGTGGCAGAGGTATGATATATAATACCTAATAGGAAAATGTAAGACACAATCGTGCCTATACTATTACCTATACGTACCTATCATTAATTATGTACATTGGATAATTTAATGACATGATATGACATATATTACGACCGTAATTAATCAAAAGTCGAAAAGGTTGCTTAAAATTGTTTCACAGACTATTTAAAAGTAAACTAAACTGAACTTGCAATAAACTGCTATTAATAATTCAAAGAAATTACAAAAAATATAACCGATTTAAAATATTTATCTACATAATAGTAAGAAACACAAATATCTACAGTTATTTAGAACTACACCCGTAACCAAAAGATTATTATTTTTTGACAAACATCAAGAAGTTCGTATTTCTATTTACGAGGATCGTGTTAACGATAATAATGTTCCGAATAAAATCAACCCTTTAAATGTTGATGTATATAATAAAGATATTTAAATGAAAAATTAAACTCAATATTGAATGAGGCATCGGGTATCATTGAATCACATATAATGTAATAAACACAATCGTGTTTACGTGTTAATGCATGCTCCATATGTTGGCCCAACATGAGCCAATACCAAACAGTGTACTTAAATATTCCAAATCCAATGGTAAGGGTACGCAAATTGACAGTTCTTCTATATTGGCTTAAGTTGGACTTATGTGGAGCTAGCTTAATCCTTCCATATTAGCCTTATTTCACGGGAATAAGCAATAATACTCGGTCCATAGCTTCTTTATGTTTTAAAATAATTATGTATGGTCCGATTGCTTAATGCACTTTCACGCTTCCTAATTTTTATTTTAAAATGATAATTCGTTTTCTTATCCACGAGTGTAAACTCTAATTATTTGTATATTTGATTTGAAACTATATTAATATGAAATCTATAATATCTATGTTATTAATATAATTATATTTATTAATATAATATACTCTCGATCACATGAAAAATATGTTTTAATTGATTGTTATTAAATTTATACAAAAATATTGTGTTGTTATAATTATTAATTTGTAAATTGTGATTTAAATGAAATAAATACATATCATGAAAACTTTGCGAAATTAATGTAACGATACATATCAAGAAAGCTCAATTTTATACCTATTGTATCTCTAGCATTAGATGTTGCAAAGCAAAGTGGCGTACATCTTTATGTAGCTTAGATTTTAGAAAAAATGGAATATGTAGTTATAATATAAATAAATTTACAAAAAGAACTAGATGAAAAATATTTCTTAAATTGAATGTTGATTCTTTTGTAGATGTGATGAAAAAATGTTCTTGAACTTTTTTTTTCAAACTTTTTATTGTACTTACATTTTTGACGATGTTAAATTGGATGTTTTATTAATACGTCCTTTATCCCCGATTTGTAATAATATTGTTAGTGCACGCCTCATGCCTTCCATGTAAATAAAATATATAGAAAATACATAATAATACATACACTGGAAAGAATATAATTTTTAAAAGAAATTGTTTACTATCTGCACTCAAAGTTATTATTCTACAAAAATAACACACAAAATGAAAAAAAATGTTAATTAATTTTCGTCACTAAGTGGAATCGTTCTTATTATAAATTAGTGTAATAATTGTTTATATTATTAATAATAAATGTGCTATTTGATTGTTTGTCAAATATATTTTATGTTTTACAGTTGAAATTTATTTACAATCGCTTCTAAAATGTGTGTTAGTTATTAAAAACTATGTCAGCGACTATGTTTCGTAGTCTCGATGTATAGCAATATTAATGAACGTAGAAACATTTAATATCGGTTTGGAAACAACTAGTTCGAATTCCATGCTTTTTATAATTTTTCTCAATTATTGCGTAGAAAACTTTAAATAAAAATATATTTCCGTCCTTAAAATTGGATAGAACTGTATTCCTTGTAGATACGTTACTTTATCGTTAGAATAAACGAATCTTAAGAATTCTTTATTTACAATTCATAGTTTATAATTATCATTAACTTTATTTATTTGCAAAAAAACTTATTATTTTTTTTCACTCCAAATTCAAAATTAGTACCTACTACTAAAATTCCATAAACTATAATTATAAATTATCACAAGTCATGTTTTTTTAAAAATTATAAAAGTTTTTTTTTACTTAATAATAATATTATTTCAACTTAAATTTTATTATGTTTTCCAAACCGATATTGAAGAAATAAAATAATAATGTGAATACATGGCACTGTAGTGATATGCGTAACTGAGCTTCTAAACAATTAAACATTGTTTTATACACTATTACATACACTACGTCGTAAAAATATAATTGTATTATTTTATTTGTCATCGTCCGCAGACGTGATGGGTCTTATGTCATTTTGTTGTAGCTAAATAAAGAGAATTCATACAAAAATGTGACTGTTATTTCCCTCTACTTATTATTTATCGACAGAACATCACGCTAACAGGAGCTGTGTAACAAAACTGCAAACAAATTTCTAAGGGAGCGAAGCCGGGCAACAGCTAGTTAATTAAAATGATATTTATCTATAATGCTCTTGAAAAATAAGTAAAACCTAATAGGGTCTAGACCCTTCTTCCTCGTAGTCAAACTTTTTAGTCAAACTAGTTCGACTATGAGGAATTACGTATCCTCGTGGTCAAACTTGTCTTAGACCCTCCCTGTATAGTTAAGTTAAAAATTTGTACAGTCAATCAACAAAGTGCTTGTTCATAAGCTTAAAAAAGAAGGCTGCCCTCTCCCAAAGCGTTTAACATTGTATTGAGTGTGAACAAAGTACTAGGCTAGCATAATAAAAGTATATGCATAATTTTATAAATGTTTAGAAATCTCTTGCATTCTTCTGTTATCCTAGTACTACTTAAAAAAAGCATTGTATTGTGTAACAAAGTACTAGGCTAACATAAGCTTGTAGGAGGTTGAAATGTTTAGAAATCTCTTGCACGCTTCTGTTATCCTAGTAGGTACTGTATTATATTGCGGGCTTATTGATATTCAACGTCGATACCCGAAATTATAAATGTTTATGAACAAGCACTTTATTGATTTACTGTACAGATTTTATATATAAATGCTAAACAAGTAATGGAAAAATTCAAACCCACGACGGGACTAGAACCCGCGACCCTGCCATTCCATGTGCAGTGCTCTTCCATCTGAGCTACGCGGGTGGACGTCCCTGAGATCAAATTTATTCATTACCTGTTAACATGATGACGTTATGACAACGTTTTTCTACTTATCACCGTGGCTCGTTACAGAAACCTACGGACGATATTCCTCCATTGCAGGTAGGTTAATATCGTAATAAAAGTAGAAACTCAATATTTACATTAAATGCACACGGAATGGCAGGGTCACGGGTTCAAGTCCCGTCGTGGGTTTGAATTTTTCCATTACTTGTTTAGCATTTATATTAAATGTTAAACCAAAGCGATGGAAATTACTTAATATTTAATGTAAATTACTGTACACATATTAACTTAACTATACAGGGAGGGTCGTTAGAAAAGTTTGACCACGAGGAAACGTAATTCCTCATAGTCGAACTAGTTTGACTATAAAGTTTGACTACCAGGAAGAAGGGAATCTAGATAGTGTCCTGGCTACATACAAATTTAAAAAAAAACTACCCTTTTTACGAAACCCCGTCCACAATGCTAGCCTAGCTACCGTAGGTCGGGTAAAGAGGAGAAAGGGAAAGAAATGTCCATTTTGGGAAGAGTGGACGGATCAGGGACAATAAATGGACCGATTGGGAAGGTAGACAGATACAGACAAGGAAAGTGGACCAATCGGGAAAGTAGACGAATGGTTACGGAGGGAAACGCTACTGGGGTACACTTTGTGTGGACAATGAAGCTATTGTTAACATCGCTATCGCAGCCGTAGTATTATTAATTATACTCAAAAGAAGATCATAGGTGCGTCGGAGTTTACTCGAATGCCGGGAACCTACAGGGTAAATAAAATAAAAACACAGAAATTTATAAAAATGGTTAGGTACATTTTATTCTTATGAAATTAAATGACTAAGGAAAACATTACAAATCAGTCTCAAGTGCCAGCCCTATTTAACACAAACAAACAACGATCTTAACACTTATTTAGTTTCCACTTTGTCTTCAGTACCGTTGGTTTGATCCTTGACCTCCTTGCGCACGGGTCCTGTCTGCGCGATGGGCACGGCGCGCTCACCCTTGATAGCATCGGGCACCTTCCGCGGTGCCGTGATGGTCAGCACGCCGTCAGACGAGAGGCGCGACTCCACGGTCTCGGGAGCCGAACCCTCGGGCAGCGCGTACCGCCGCACGAACTGCCGGCTAATGTACCCGTGCTCGTCCTTCTTCTCCTCATGCTTCCCCTCAACCACGATGTACCCGTCCGCCGTCTTCACGCTGATCTCCTCAGGCGAGAAGTGCTGCACGTCCAGGTTCACTTGGAACTTGTCTTTGTCAGACTTGATGCTCGAGCCGATGTCTTTGGCAGCAGCCGCGAGGTGTCTCCATGGTCTGTAGTATTCTCTTGACAGCATAGGACCGGCAGCGATGGTGAGGACATCTTCTGGAGTTAACGCCAAGCCGAAATGTTGGTCTAGAAGGCGGCCGGGGCGACGGAAACCGATATCATCGAACAAATATGGTAGCAGAGACATTTCGTTTGATTTCCAAATATTCTTCCTTCGAAAGTAAATTGCTTGTAAAGTTTTGAAATTGCTTTGAGAGCGCTTCTAGTTCGCCTTTGCTTGTTGCTTCGAGCTTCGTTTGATTCAACTGATTGCCGCCATCTCGCTGCGGGTGACTTATATATTGAGAGAAGCGCCAT
This sequence comes from Laspeyria flexula, assembly GCA_905147015.1. Classification (NCBI taxonomy): domain Eukaryota; kingdom Metazoa; phylum Arthropoda; class Insecta; order Lepidoptera; family Erebidae; genus Laspeyria; species Laspeyria flexula. Next base: position 4,896,072 of record LR989974.1, read on the forward strand.
CTAGTATCGCGTAGAAAATACTCGAACAATAATATTACTCAGCTGTTCGAACAGAGGAGATAAACCGTAGGTCGCGTCAAAACACAATTCACCCATCCAATAAAACAAAATGTGTTATAAACAGTTTTATTGTTTTTGATGAACTGTTTACCTAAATCATCAAACTATGTATCAAACATTTAATCATATTATTGCTTAGGTGGATGTAAATCACGTTCTATTCAACCAATTAAAAAATAAATCGGGATTTTTAAAGTAAATTTTATTTTTATTAGGTTAATCTACTATAAGAAATAAATAAACAATTATAATTAATTCCATTGCTATATTTGTCCAGTTAGATTTTTTTTCTATTATCATCTATGTTTTTATAGTACCCAACATGACTAAACATATTTTATTGGAATTTTAGTTATTTATAAGTATTTGATGAATACGTAATTAAGTATTACCTACACTATAAAGTATACAGGAATATAACAAAAAAAATCTAATTATAACTATAGTAGATTTTAATATTATTGTAACATACAAAAACTACGCTATTTTTGGCAATCTATTTTTCTTATTATAATCTACTGTACATTTATTTTATAATAAATTAATATGTATCTAAAAATAGTCATTACGTAATACAAAAAAATATTTCATCATCAAAACATAGCGGGTACAAACACGAAATTATGATAAGTATGATTTTTTTAATATTTAAGTATCTAATAGTGCAATCACACAAACTAATTTAAAGTTAGATACACAGTATTTCATGCATCAGCTAATTGGTATGACAAAAATAACAATAACAGTAAAAGCGACCTCATGTTTACAACCCCTGTATCTTCGATCCGTAAATGGGTCAGTGACCGGTGGAATATTCTAGAATTTATCGCACCGGGCGCTGTCATCGGCAAACCTTCGATGAAATTCTACAACGTTCCAGAATGTCACTGCCAAGGCCGGTTGGGCATTTGAATATCAGCTGTTCTAAAAATATTTTTTTAGTTTTGTTTTGTTGTGAGATTACCCGATTTGTTTGTTTATGAAACAACTGTTTCTAAATGAGTGTTAATATCAAAATTTGATAGATAGGTCCTAGGTAGATTGCTAACAAAATTATTAAATCTTTCAAATTCAATGTATTTATTTGTCATGGTAGGTTAATATTTTATAATTTATTAGGTATTTAGGTAACATGTCACTGCTGAATAGGATGTATCATGTACTTAGATACATAACAATATTTTGTTTATCAGTCTTAAAAAAATTATGACAATACTTACAAAAATTGAGGAAAAATAAAGTAAAAATTGCATTAAGTATTTTAATTTTACGTTAAAATAAATTATGCATTTCTTAAAATAAATGGGTTAAGCGATGATTGCCGAATGGATATGTGACCGGCGGCATACAAATCATGCGGTCCGAGTTTGATTCCGGCCGGCGCCAGTACCAACATTATATAATATTAATAAAAAAAAAAACAAAAATAATACCGGGTAAGTACCTACTTAAATGGATAATAATTAAATAGACCAACCGTACAACCTATATCTTAAATTTAATAGGTTCAACAAGTACCTATCATCAATTCATCATTATAAACATATGAAGAAAACAATTAGGTAAGTACCTATTTGTATGATTCCGTCTAGAAGCATACCATATTAGGTACCATCCACCAGGTAGGTATTTACTTACAGGTAATTTTAGACTTCGGGCTGACCTAAGCAATATAACAGCGGTACACCGTCTCCCCCCCGAATGGGAAGGCATAGATTTTTATATTATTTAATGTTCCATATAAAGTAACCTTCATGTTTTAACTAGATAATAATGTCTGTAAGTACTGTGAAAGTTAGCTTGTATTGCTTAAATAAACGAATATAGTAATATTATAAAACTGAAGACTTCGTTTGCTTTAAATCTAGGATCTACAGGTCTGATTTAAAAAAATATTTTAGTGTTGGATAGCCCATTTATCCAAGAAGGTTATATGCTAAATAACATCACGCTACGGCCAATAGGAGCTGAGCAGTGGCCAAATAAAAAACGAAGATGAAGCTCCGCGCAACTTCTAGTAGTAAATAAATAAAGCACTTACATTTACAAGACATAGATACACTTTACATTCGAGAAAGAACTACCCGCGAATAGAATTTTATTCAATTTAATAAACAATGATAATGGAATACATAGGTAGATAACTGCATTATAAATTATTAATGATCCACTTTATAAACAGCTTCAATAATAAATCATAATCACAAAGATGTCTTTTTCTAGAATGCAAGGGCGCCAGTTTCAATAAATGGAACAGCGAGTGTAAAATGGCATTTTACTCCTTCTGCCTATAATTATAAGGTTCAATCATATACCTACGTCCCACTGCTGGGCATGAGTCTCCTCCAAACATTGTGGAGGGAATTTACCCTACTCTACCAGGCTGGCCAGACAGGTTGGTACCTATTAAATCATAGTAGTAGATTTTCCTACTGATACTGATATATTTTTTTACAATTTTTTATTCTTTTATCCTAGTCGTATCTACAACCATTTACCATTCATCATCATCATATCAGCCCAACGACGTCCACTGCTGAACATAGGCCTCACCTAATTTACGCCACTGCGAACGGTCCTGTGCCGCCTGCAACCAACGGCCGCCCGCCACCCCGACCAGGTCGTCGGTCCATCTGGTGGGGGGCCGTCCCACGCTGCGCCTTCCAATACGTGGCCGCCACTCGAGAACCTTTTTCCCCCATCGGCCATCAGTTCTACGAGCTATGTGCCCTGCCCACTGCCACTTTAGCGATGCGATTCGGTGAGCTATGTCGACAACTTTAGTTCTCCTGCGGATCTCCTCATTTCTGATTCGATCACGCAGGGAAACTCCGTGCATAGCTCTTTCCATGGCTCGCTGGGCGACAGTAAGCTTTCTAATAAGGCCAATAGTTAGCGGCCACGTCTCAGTTCCGTAAGTCATCACTGGCAACACACATTTACCATTAAATATACTAAATTGCCCCAATAAAGACAAACTCAAACATTTAGTCAACAAGTCACTAGTGAAGAAAGTATTCAGCAACAAGTGGATTATGTTATGAGGTACCATCATAGCAAAAAATGTGATGTTGGCTTGGTGTCTAAAATTTAGTAATAACTAGGAACCAACATAGATCTAAATGTACCTAGGTAGGTTTAACTATTGTTTACTATCCTCATCCTCACCGTGCCATAAACATAATAACTATTATGATAATACGGGTTAATAAAAATAATTCCCCGTATAGGTCCGTAGCTATTTAAAAATTATACAATAGTGTGACAGTAGTAATTTCAAGAAACAATCCTCAGCAGATAATTATGTTTACAAACATGAGTTAACATGACGCGATACGCGATGTCATGTCAGCGAACTTCACGAATTTTCGCGATCCACGTCTCACACAATATTATATCAGTGTGTGCGTCAAAAAATCAGTACACATACATGTGTGCGTGCCCTCTTAGCGAACGCCTCGCCTTCTACAGGCCCTACAGCGCGTTATCTGGTACTTTCGAGAATATTCTACTCGATACTAGATGGCGCTGTTCAAGTGTTCAATTCGTATAAATACCCCGCACACTCACAGACCGGCTTGTAATTTCAACATAAGCATTCGAAGCGACAACAAGCTCCTACAAGTTTCTAAGTTTTCTACGGTGATTCTACATCTAATAAGTAAATTAAGAAAATGGCTGTGCCACCATTCTTTCTCGGATACGACAATCCCCGTCGTCATCTGCCCCGCCAAAACCACTGGCCCAGCCGTCTTCTCGACCAGGACTTTGGCTTGGCCCTCACACCAGACGACATGTTGACTGCTGTACCCACACCTATACTCTCTGAAGACTACTACAGACCCTGGAGGCCCCTCGCGGCCGCGATCAAAGACATCGGCTCGAGCATCAAGACGGACAAAAACAAGTTCCAAGTGAACCTGGACGTGCAGCACTTCTCGCCTGAGGAGATCAGCGTGAAGACGGTGGACGGGTACATCGTAGTGGAGGGGAAGCATGAGGAGAAGAAGGACGAGCACGGGTACATTAGCCGGCAGTTCGTGCGGCGTTACGCGCTGCCCGAGGGTTCGGCTCCCGAGACCGTGGAGTCGCGCCTCTCGTCTGATGGCGTGCTGACCATCACGGCACCGCGGAAGGTGCCCGATGCTGTCAAGGGGGAGCGCGCCGTGCCCATCGCGCAGACAGGACCAGTGCGCAAGGAGGTCAAGGATCCAAACAATAGTACTACTGAAAAAAAGAAGTAAATGTGCTAGTCAAGATCTAAATTATATTTTTTTTGTATTCCAAAGCTTTTGAGACTGATTTGCGTTTATTTTAGTTTTAAGTTAAGTTAATAAATTATTTCTTTTTCGTCTAAAATCTTGTATTTTATTTTGCTCCACAAATAAAAGGTACACACACCTACTTAATTTTATACATTGATTATTTTAGGTACCTACTTAAACAATCTTCAATCTTGGTAAAGGCAAAGTATAGATGTGGTAAAGGTAGAAACACATTACCGTGGTGTGGCGTGGCGCGCCAGAGACGCCCCTGGCGCATATCGGGTTCATATAGATTTTGTATGGTTATACTTACAGACACATTTGAGTGTCGTGGCGCCACGTCATACCACGACATATTAACTACTACTAACACGACAGCGACATACTAATGTGTCTCTAACCATACAAAATCTATGGAACTGATATGCGCCAGGGGCCGTCAGGGCCGCTGGGGCGTCTCTGGCGCGCCACGCCACCCCACGGCACTGTAATGTGTTTCTACCTTGACTCTGTTTGTATGTATATATAGGCTAAAAACCTATCTCTGTTCTGTGGAGGTAAGTAACTTAGGTAGGTACACTCTTTTTCATAGGCAATAAGCTTAAGCCTGCGGGGTGTTAGGTTCATAAATTGCAACACAAGCATGTGAAGATCAGGGTGACGTGTGTACGTACGTCAAGAAACAGTGATTCTATACACATGAAAGCAATGTGAGGAATGTCTCAAAAAGGCGTCAAAGATGTGTTAATTAAGTATAATGAAATGAAAATAAATGAATGATGACATGAAACCCTTGTAGTTTAAATGTTCCTTTACACTATTCCTCGGATTGCCTGTATGAAATCAGCAGGCGTTAAAATTTTGAATTTATTATTTTCAAAATTACTTTTAAACCTTTCACCGCATCTGATTCTGCTTTTGGTACGTTCGAGAGCACATTGCCGGAACATTGCTACGGTAATGTTTTCATCTTTAGATAGTAAGCAATTTGCTCGTATTAAAAATGCACCCGTCTGGCGGCTCACTAACTTTCTGAAATAACTCTGTTTTTTTAAAAGCACATTCCTTCAAATTTTACACACATTCCACACATTGCTAGAACATTGCTTTCATGTGTATAGAATCACTGTTGACGTGATGTTCACACGTGAGTGAATCTAAATACATGATTACTAAAGCATTATAGGTACACACGTAGACATTATAATTTATAACTCGGCAGTTTGTTTGATTCCAAACCCTAATTTTCAGGCACTATTAAGTAGTTCGAATTTTTTTTTAATATTTTAATGTAAGATAGCCCATTTATTGAGGAAGGCTATTTAACATCACGCTAAGAGTAATAGGAGCTGAGTTGTGGCCTTACCAAGATCAAACACGGTAAGAGCTAGTAAATAAGTAATCCACCCTCATGCAACTCCACTGAATTTTGAGTTTTAGACACTCGGAAGTCCCAGCGAAATAAATATGAATAAATGGAGGAATTGGAAAGAAATTATCGACTTCCGTCCATATCTAATGTAATGCGTGGTATGTCAGTAGAAAAGTAGTCTTACGTAAGAGATCTATAGAGCGTACTTGGACTTTTCTCAGACATCACTCCAACAAAACTTTGCTCAGCCTAATCTGAGCCAAAGCATTGATTTGGAATCTATAGACAATATCATAGCTTAGCCCGCGTACGTGTAGATGTTTCATTTCATGCATCATCTTCTGCTGAATTCTTTGTACAATAAAAGATAAAACGAATGATACAATACTTTTTGTAATTTATAATAGTCCAAAAACTCCGTTTTCTTAAAATTACTAGATTATATTTCAATTTTATTGTCTAATATTGGTTAAATGTAATAAATATTAAGTAATGAAAGAAATTGAGTAAAGGATCGCTAATGACAGCTTTTCAATATTCAATCAATGTTATGCGACAAAGTTCAATAGGTAGTCATTTTAAAATTACATTCATTTGTATACTATTATTTTTTACAGTATAATAGCTAAAGATTTTCGTAAGTCGTCGATTTTGAGAACTTTGACTTTGCTTAGCTTGGGCTTGGATAAAGTCAAAGTTTGCACTATAAATACCGATTTGTCTTATCTCGAAAGTTTAGTCAGCGCAAAGTCCAAGTACACTTTATAGATCTCAGCCTCAGCCTAATTGTTCATCAAGTCTTGGCTGATCAGCCCCCTGATTCTGAGCTGTCGGAATACTTTCGGCCAGAACTGTCAGTTTATTTAAAGTTAAAAAACAGAATGTTAAAAAAATACGATAGATGTAGAAAAAAATCCTATATTAATCAGTTTTTAATTTTCAATACGGTAAACTAATTTCTAATACTTAATAAAGCTGTAAAAATACATCGTTCTAAAATTCGAAAAATTTACGATTCGGGAGCAATCCGATGAGTCAGAGTCAGGGCCCGGATCGGAGTTTTGGAGATATAAATTTCTTTCTTCATATTTTTATTCTCTTTTTTATTGGGTAACACTGATGGATGCGGTACGTCATCACCTGTCAACACATTACAACAAAGACATCTTTGACATTAAAACTCAAGTACATTACCTCTTTTATATTATTAGCATAGATCATAGAGAAATACCTACACTAAACCTAGACCCCTAGATATATTTTAAAAATAAACCAATTGTATATAATAAACGTGGAAAAAGTCTCTCAAGTCTTAATAATTTCTTTTCAAGTACAGCGGGTAGGATAACATACCTAATAGAAGTAGATAGAACTCTTTACAACGAATGTGATTATTATAATTTATTGTGTGTCAAAACCATAGACCTAGGATCCGCGCGCTACCGCAGAAGACAAACATAGCGCGGAAACGAGAGGTCAAATTGATATGCACGCTGTAAAAGAGTGAAAGAGATGAAAGATAAAATGGGATGTGCCAATATTTTTTCAATTAGGGGGCCATAGGGGCTCGCGTGTTTTACTGTCAACTCTTATTTTGCTAAAATATTTACAAATCGTGCAATAAATCGCTTAAAAGGTGTGCCAGTATCATGGTGGTCTGTTCCGTAACGAATTGTGACGTAACAAGAAGGAATAACCCAGAGAAATTTCACGTTTCTCAGGTAAATACAAAAATCTAATGAATTTTTGTAAACCTTATTTTGTAAAATTGGTGCTTTTAACTGAGCAAAAACCTATTTTGTTGGACGTATTTAGGCTTCTTCTTCGTTATGCTGATAATATTTTATGTATATACGATATATTAAAGCTTTTTTCGTGTAAAATAGGAAAATGTTTGTTGACGATAGGGCTTGACGAAATGATGACGTCATGGGTATCGATAAAAGTCGATAGTATTTTTAAAACTGTAATTATTCCGTCAATTCTTTAAATCATCGTATATGTGCGTTAACGCCTTAAGGTAACCACTATTGTAATTGAGTGAAGCACACTAACTTATTTACATCTCTCTATGTTTTTAATACCTATTTTTAAAGTAGTTGTTTCTCACAAATTCAGTAGGTAGTACTTAAAATATAAGCTTAGTGAGTCAGGTGAGCCATTAAGTTAGTTATATTTTTGTCTTTTATTTTAGGTTTCCAACAAAAACAGCGTCACGTGACAAATGGATACGTATTATAAATAGACCAGACTGGACCTCAAAAAAATATTCAACTACTTACATATATATAAAACATTAGTTAAAGCTTTCCTCGATAAATGGGCTAACCAACCCAAAGATTTTAATAATATTTTTAATTTTGAAAATTTGAAATGAAGTTTTACAGTATTTTCACAATTATTTGTTATATAAATGTTTTCCGAATATAAAGAATAAAAAAAAAATATTATGTTATACAACGTGTTTAAATATCCTGTGATTGTAAACCATCCAATAAATTTTCTATCATTAAGTACAACACCTATATAGAATATAATCGATCAGATATATTGTTCTAGTTCATCATGACATTGACCATAAAAAACTTAGGCAGTAAGGTTTATGGCCTGCTTTCTTACTCATCAGCAGCCCATTAAGCCCCAATGCTGGGCTCGGGTCTCATCTCGAGAGCTGAGAGGGTTTAGGCCATAATCCACTCACGCTGGCCTAGTGCGGGTTGGTGGATCAGACATACACATAGAATTGCTTCTAGGGTAGATATGTGGGTTTCCTCACGATGTTTCTCACAAATTCAGTAGGTAGGTAGGTAAGTCACTTGACTAGTACATATAAATTCCACAAAGTGGAATGCACATTGGTACTGCCGCCGCGTTGGGTTCGAACTAGGACCGCATAATTTGCACGCAGGTTCCTTATTCATTCAGTTACCATCGTTTCTTTTTTGCTTTCTTACTATGGCTATATATATATATATATATATATATATATGGTAGGTAGGTATCCTAGTCTTAAAACTAAAAGATAGCGGTTTGGAAAAAAAAAATTGCCTAACAGCACAATTTTACCCGATAGCATGAAAAGTTAACTTGTTGTAAATGCTTCTTAAAACAAATTGTTGCGACATTATTCAAGAGTTCAAGACGCTCCTTACACACCGAATTCATAAGCTCGATAATCCCAAGTGCAGAATATCGATAGTGCACAACAGTCCGTTGCAATCACTATTTTTAACTCACACATTGACAATCACTCAATTGTGTTTTGGTCTCGCCTATAATCTGACATTGTTTATCTTGTACATACTAAATCTATGGTCAAAACCTGCGGTAGCGCGCGGATCCTAGGTCTATGGTCAAAACACGTAAATGACAAGTCTGTCTTACAAACGCTCATAGATTATACACTATAAACGCTAGTGTTCTACTATTAGGTTGTATTAGGTCTGTGCAATTCAATAAACAAATCGTAATGGTTATATTCTCTTGGGTACAAATATAATCTGTCAAAAAATATAACAACAAGAATGTATAACCCACTTTTAATGCTTAATTTACGACTTTTAAGTAAAAATATCATTCGACACAAACATCCCACACTCACACCTACGATACTAATTGGCGAAGAAAGATTTGAAATCAAGCTAGACGTAAAAATCTACAACAGAGACGAAATTATTGTAAAAGCACAATCTGATGTTGTTTTAATTGAAGGTAAACAAGAAAGAGAAAGTAATGGCGGTGTTCTTTATAATAGGTTTGTTAAGAAATATAAATTACCAAAGGGCTGTATAATAAAAGAGATGAAGTCGAATTTCACTCCTGAAGGCATACTAACAGTTAGTGTACCAAGGATAGAATGTGAGCTAGATGTTTGTGACGCAACCATTATACCTGTCGACGTTGGTGATAAAACACCTTTAGAAAAGGCTCCAAAGAAAAGGGCGAGTACTGAGGATTATTGTGCTAAATATCCCAAGATAAAACCTAAACCATAAATAAGCTATCTGGTTATTACCATTCGCACGACGCGACCTGTAATGCGAATTGTAAAGCGATTTGCGTTTGAAATTGGCTTAAAATAGTATGAAAAGCTCAACAGCTAATAAATGATAAATATCATTTCAGCTTTCAAGAACCCTTTGAACAAATATCATGTGAATTAATTATAAAATAGGTAGGAATTGAATTTTACAGTTATAGCAATCCAAATTTACGCTACACCTAAGTGTTAATTTCGCAAAACGAATTTTTTGCTACTACCCTCTTTTTTATCCAAGTACCCCTAAAATTTATAAATAAACTAAGTAATTAGTATCCCACTGCTAGACTCAGGTCTTATCTCCTCTATCTAGAGAGCTGAGTGGGTTGAAGCCATAATTAATCCACAAACGCTGACCTGATGCGGGTTGGTGGATTGGACATACCCTTAGAATTTCATATAGGGTCTCCGTTTGCTGATGTTTAGGAGTTACTTGACTATAGTATTGATTAATATATTAATTGATATGGAATTGTGTTTTCATTGATGCTAGAAATCTACCGAAATTGTCCGAAATAATTGGAAATTTGAATGTAAGTAACTCATAAGTAAATTGCACTCGTGGGCGTACGTGCTTAAAATTTTTACTTACTTTAATCTTTACTTCTTACTTAGCTACTATAATTATAAAGCTGTTTGTTTGTTTGTTTGGTTGAACCGTTGAACGCTTGGGTCTCAGAAACTACTGGACCGATTTGAAAAAATCTTTTATTGTTGGATAGCCCATATATCAAGGAAGGTTATAAGCTATGTAATATCAAGCTACGGCCAATAATAATATAATATAATAATATAATAATAATTATATTATATCATTTAACATCATATATTCACCGCTGGAGGAGGCAAGCAGGCGACGTTGTTTCCGTATGCCAGATATCATCATTCCACCGAACACTGAAACCCATAGCCCAACTTTATTTGACTCCATAACATCATACAATAGCTTTACACTTACCATTGACAAATCATAGCTGTACTACAACAGAGCAGCTGTGATATGGGAGCGGTAAATGTCTCATCCCATTCTAAATTAAAATTCTTTAAGGGCCTCTGCGTGTTGGACCTGTGTCCCCGCGTAAGCCTTCCAAAAGGACTGGGTATACTTCTCACCTTAGAGAGAAGTATAGCCGTGAAAAAAGAGATATAATATAATAATAATATAATATAATATTCTACCACATCAAAATAATGTATTTAAGTAGTATATCAGTTGTTTAGTACTCATAACACAAGCAAATATAATTGCTTAATTTGGGACTAGATGGCGCTGAGAAAATGTGGTAGAATATTATATTATTATAAAAAAATGTATATTCAGCATAAATAGTAGGTACACAATTACATAATTCTTAAGATTAAAGATAATGTACCTACTAATTACCTAATGTTTGGTGCCTGCAATAGGAATTTTTAATTGCTGTGTCGCAAGCAGTTAAATATAACCGTAAATTAACTTTTGGAAGTCCTGTAGACACAAATGTCTCTGGGTAAATGAAGCCGAACTACGTCATACACTTTGTGAATTGACGTAACATCTCCGAAAATAGACTATTCAACTCTCTGTCGTGGGCGCCCTTATTTATAATAATACTTTTTTATATATTCATTCTATACAATCTAAAAATAAACCACTTCACATTGAATGTTTAGCGTTTATTAAAATAGAATCTCTTTTATGCCTCAGGTTAAAAAGTACCTACGTAACTTTTATGATATGACTAGCTGCCACCTGCGGCGCTGCTCGAGTTTTATGTGGGTATATAGTCGCCTATGTGCTATTCCACATTGTAATCTATCTGTACACCAAATTACACACAGATCCTTTCAGCCGTTTTGATGTGATTGAGTAACTAAAAACTATCAATACATCCAACAATCCTAATTTTTGAATTTATAATATTAGTAGATAGAATTATATTTTCCCATGTTGATGTGATATAAATAAAAATAAACCAAAATAAAAAACTTATTATTATTATTTATTAGTCACATCAATAAAGTGATCCTAATATATATCAGCATCATCATATCAGCCCAACGACGTCCAGTGCTGGACGTAGGCCTCACCTAATTTACGTCACTGCGAACGGTCCTGTGCCGCCCGCAACCCTGACCAGCCCCCTGATTCTGAGCTCTTGGAATATTTTTGGCCAGAACTGTCAGTTTATTTAAAGTTAAAAAACAGAATATTAAAAAAAATTATGGATCTAGAAAAAATCCTATATTAATCAGTTTTTAATATGTTTATACATATCTGAAACAGCAATATTTGTAAAGTCGAACTTACATATGTTTCAAATATTGGAGTCTCTAAGACATAATAAAGAGATATGTGCAAGGCAACATAAGACTGCACTATACTCAAAAATTTTTATGGGCATGGCCCCTAGGGTCTATAATAAAATACCAGAATGTATGCGGGACAAAGAAAATATATTATAATTGATTTTAAAAAAGAATTATTAACATTATTATGCACAAAAACGTACTATACAGTGATTGAATATTTAACTGATAAAATATAGCTATCTATTCTACATTTAAATTTGAATATGGTTTTACTACCTACTAATACTACTATTTCTTACCAATGATATTGTAAGGTTATTTAACATTCTTAATATATATTAGTGTATTATATATATATTTGTACGCCAATGATGGCTAGACATAGCGATCAATATGTTAAAATTAATTAAGAGAACATCTGTATACTTGTACCTATGATCTACAAATAAATGATTTTGATTTTGATTTAATTTTCTATGCAGTAAACTAATTTCTAACACTAAATAACTTAATAGGTTTAAATATAAGAAAAAAATAAATTTAAACTAAAATAAATTTAATTATAATAATAAATTCATCTCTAAAACTATGTTTGCTGAGCACACAAAATTTACGTTCCAAACCAGTTCAAATATCCAATTATTGGAGTTACATATTTCTGTATTTTGAGCCTACACGTAAATAAATGGATGGATGCGGAAGGCGGAGGATATAGTGTTATGGCGCGTGTTAGGAGAGGCCTACGTCCAGCAGTGGACTGCAATGGGCTGCTGCTGATGATGATGAAATAAATATTCGACCTTAGAAAACTAACATCATTAATAAACGCTTAATATGTTTATTAACGTATTGTATCAAACGAGAATGACGTCACTAATCCGATGCATCGGGAACTTTCTCGTTCATACGCTCTAAATACAAATGGAACTGTTGCCAACACTGACTCATCTGAAGTTTCGTATATAAGCCAAACACTCCTACAATCCCGCACACTAAAAAATATTTACACACCACAAACACTACTCCAAAACACAAAAATGTCTCTGTTTCCGTACATTTTCGACTACGACCAGCTCAGATGGCCAAGAAGACTTCTGGACCAGAACTTTGGATTGACAATAACTCCTGATGATTTAATGGCGGCTCCAGTTAGTCCAATTGTACCACGGTTGAAGCCGTGGTGGCCTAAAGATGCCGGATCCTCAATCAAGATTGATAAAGACAAATGGCAGATCAACGTAGACGTTCAACATTTTGCTCCGGATGAAATAACTGTCAAGACAACAGATGGATTTATCGTCATAGAAGGCAAACACGAAGAAAAACAGGACGAACACGGTTTTATTTCTAGACAGTTTGTAAGAAGATTCAAGTTACCAGAAGATAGTAATCCTGATGCTGTGGAATCAAAGCTCTCTTCTGATGGTGTGCTTACAGTTGTGGCTCCAAGGAAAGTGGATGATGTGAAAGGTGAAAGGTCTGTGCCAATCACACATACAGGACCTGTCAGACAAGTGGCTGTCGATGAAACTAAATGAAAATTGTAAGTTAAGTTCAGACTAAAAGAGACTGCTTTTAATTTCTTGTAAGTTTTTAATTGTAATTCAATAAATAATGTTTTTATAAAATTAAATATTGAATACTGCTTATTTTTTGCATTTTGAGTAAATATACATACATAATATACATATAATATTATGTATGTATAAAATAATAACTAAATAACTCAAATGGTCTGAGTCTTCTGAGTCCATTATGATAAAGTCTATTCAATATATCTGACATTTAGTGATGCCTTGGCACATCGAAGATTTAGAAAGTATGTTTTTCAAAGAATGAAGTCTATTTAATCTTAACAATATCAAAGACCTTCGAAATTACATTAATTTCAAGTATTGGGATCTTATAAATAAATAAGTAAAAAAGGAATGACAGAAATCGACAGTTAGCTATACTGCCCTACCAAAAAAATGACATAACCGCCATTTCATGCGCACGGGAAATAATATCTAAAGTTAATTATTAGTTATTATACATCAGTTTTTCCCGTAGCTTATGTTAAGCAACTGCGCATTTTTTTAGCATGGCATTAATTTTAAACAATGTAATTTGAAGGTATTTCTTTTTATTTACTTAGAAGTCGCTTGGCTCTTAAGGATATATATTAAGTATTATTGAAAAGATTAAATACAACAAAACAGCAAGTTATTATGAACGTCTTCACAATTTTACAACAATTTGCACTTGCTGATTAGATGACACGGGCTCATCAACATTAGTTTTAACAACGTTTTTATTTTTATACAACACATCTTCTATATCTTGTAAGCTCTTTCCGTTCGTTTCGGGTAAAATAAACATTAAAACCGAACCACTAACTAACGTTCCAACAGCAAAACTAGAATACAACACTTTTTCGCCAAACTTATACAAAATTACAGGCGTGACCTTAACAGCAATGAATAGTAAAGCGAAAGAAATACCCGAACTCAAGCCTGAACCAAATCCGCGCACTTTTGCAGGAAATATTTCAGCTATAAATGACCACGAGAAACATGTCAAAGCACTAGCTACAGCTATATAAGATATCAAACAAGCTACACCTAACCACACTAATCCATTTGGACGGAAGTACAAGTAAGTTACCAGAGTAACCAATATTATAGTAACAGTGAAACAACATGATACAAAAGTAACTTTTCTAGGTATCTTCCTTGCAAATACGCAAACAAGAATAGCGGCAAACACTCTAATACTATCTGTTCCTAACATGAATAAGTAAGCATCTATGTTTCCTGAAAATGTCTTTTCAAATATAATTTGAGCATAGAACGATAAAGTAGTAATACCACACCATTGCACAGCGGTAAATAACATAAATATTGTTGCAATAGATTTCATAAATGGCTTACTGAATATTATTTTCAAATTCTCTTTGAGAGACGATTTGTCAGTATTAGATTTACGTATTTCTAAAACTGTTGCTAATTCTTTTTCTGCGGCATCTCCAGTACCTCTGAACAGCCTAAAGGATTCCTTTCCTTCTTCGATTTTGTCTTTTCCTAACAACCAGAGTGGACTTTCTTTTAAATACAAAAGTATTAACAACGTTATGAAATTGGGAATAGCAAATAAAAAACAGCTGGTTTTCCAGTAGACATATTTTCCTACTGTATGACTCACAAAAGTTCCGACATGGATAGCCAGAGAAGGACAGAAAAGAGTGATGGCTCTGTACTTCGGATCGGTTAACTCTCCAATGTAGACCAATGTATTGGCTCTAACGGACCCAGTGCAGAGCCCTGTGATGAACCTTCCTATAAGCATCATGGTGTTGTTAGACGACAGTCCCATGAGGATCCAGCCGATGGTGAATGGAACGATTAGAACGATCTGACCCATCTTTCTGCCGATGCCGTCGCTCATGCTGCCTGAGAATAGACAGCCCATCATCATCGCCAGTGGTGCAATGGAAGCTGAAAGGTAAAGAAAATTTAATGATTAAAAATTATTCGAAAATATAAACTGAATGAACAAGTAGTAGAAATTGCTGACTCGGATCATTTTTATAACTATTATTTTACTCTTAAAATGTATTTCAATTTCAATTTACAATTTCCACATTAGGAAATGGCATTTGCATAATTATGCACGCGTCCGATCGTGACAACGTAAACTACAATATTTTTTTTTATGAAAAAGGAATGGCGCCATCTAGTGACAATATTTAGATATTCAATTTTTACACACAGCAATAACGTAATTTTGTTAACATCAAACGCGTTTGGCCGTTTGCAAAAACTACTACGCACGCTAGTACGGGCTACGCATTTCTTTTACGTGGATGATGTCTTATAGGCCGGGATCCCCCGTTCATTTTTTTTTTTATTACTATCAAGCTAATTTTTCGTGAGTAGCTTCATTTCGATGAGACGCGCAACAATTTCGTATTCCAAAAGTTTGATTGTGGTTGCTTACAGACATAGCAAGGGTATACCGGACCGGGAAGGAAATACCGGGATAACGTACCACGCAATTTGTAGGACAATATGACTGTTATATAATATAATATTCTATATATAATATTCTACCACATTTACACAGCGCCATCTAGTCCCAAATTAAGCAATTATATTTGCTTGTGTTATGGTTACTAAACAACTGATATACTACTTAAATCCTTTTTTTTTTAATACATACATATTATAGATATGATAGATATGTTCAATCCTTTTAAGCCATTACATCTCGGCATTTGTCATTTAACTGGCCAATAGATGGCGCTAGTTATAATTACATTAAATTACTTATGATAAAAAAACTTTGTTTCTCACAGCATTATAATACAATAAGATTTTTTTTTAATGTGGCCTTTATAAAGAAATATTTTATTTTTGTCCTGTCAACGTTACAAAAACATCTCATAAAACCATTGTACTACTGAGTAGGTTTTTAAATGAGGCCATGTTTTAGGTGGATTTAAAAGCTTTGCCTGGGTCATAGTAATCAGATATACTTTTCATAGATCAGAAAAACTATAACTAAAGAACTTACTAAGAGTATTGTCATAATTATTTTGGTACTACGCAGGTACACTTTCCTAAGTAGCGTGATAATACATCGTGAATTGTTTAATTAATAAAGATCTTTTTAATTAAGCTAGAATACTGCTCATTGATGTATATTATGCAAAAACTTCTATCACATAACCTAATAATGTCTCATTGCTGGGCAAGAGTCTACTCTCCTCTATCTGGAGAGCTGAAAGTATCAAACTCAACAACATTTCTCTTGAAAATTTGATAGAAAGACCATTAAATATCTCTTGGCTCTTAGTTTCTCAATCGATATTGGCAATTTTGTCATAGAGTCTATTTTAGCTTTGGAGCCCTCAAAACGATAACTATTTAATTGTTAAACTATTTAAATGTCAAGGTTTCATAATTTGGATTAAGTAAAGACAAATAAAAAACACGGTAAGCATTAATTACACTTTTTAATTTCTATAAATAAATACATATAATTACTTATCACCTTCACAATTTTACAACAATATGGACTTGCTGGTTAGATGACACGGGCTCATCAACATTAGTTTTAACAACGTTTTTATTTTTATACAACTCATCTTCTATATCTTGTAAGCTCTTACCGTTCGTTTCGGGTAAAATAAACATTAAAACCGACCCACTAACTAACGTTACTACAGCAAAACTAAAATACATAACTTTTTCACCATAATTATACATAATTTCGGGCGTGACCTTAACAGCAATGAATAGTAAAGCGAAAGAAATCCCCGAACTCAAGCCTGAACCAAATCCACGCACTTTTGCAGGAAATATTTCTGCTATAAATGACCACGAGAAACATGTCAAAGCACTAGCTACAGCTATATATGATATCAAACAAGCTACACCTAACCATTCTAAACCACTTGGACGAAAATATAAGTACGTTACCAAAGAAACCAATAATAAAGTAACAGTGAAACAACATGATACAAAAGTAACTTTTCTAGGTATCTTCATTGCGAATACACAAACAAAAATAGCGGCAGACACTCTAATACTATCTGTTCCTAACATGAAGAAATAAGCATCTATGTGACTAGAAAATGTCTTTTCGAATATGGCTTGAGCATAGAACGACAAAGTATTAATACCACACAATTGCACGGCGGTAAATAACATGAATATTGTAGCTATAGATTTCATAAATGGCTTACTAAATATTATTTTCAAATTATCTTTGAGGGACGATTTGTCTGTCTTAGATTTACATCTTTCTAAAACTGTTGCCAATTCTTTTTCTGCGGCATCTCCTGTACCTCTGAACAGCCTAAAGGATTCCTTTCCTTCTTCGATTTTGTCTTTTCCTAACAACCAGAGTGGACTTTCTTTTAAATACAAAAGTATTAACAACGTTATGAAATTGGGAATAGCAAATAAAAAACAGCTGGTTTTCCAGTAGACATATTTTCCTACTATATGACTCACAAAAGTTCCGACATGGATAGCCAGAGAAGGACAGAAAAGAGTGATGGCTCTGTACTTCGGATCAGTTAACTCTCCAATGTAGACCATTGTGTTGGCTCGAACGGACCCAGTGCAGAGCCCTGTGATGAACCTTCCTATAAGCATCATGGTGTTGTTAGACGACAGTCCCATGAGGATCCAGCCGATGGTGAATGGAACGATTAGAACGATCTGACCCATCTTTCTGCCGATGCCGTCGCTCATGCTGCCTGAGAATAGACAGCCCATCATCATCGCCAGTGGTGCAATGGAAGCTGAAAGGTAAAGAAAATTTAATGATTAAAAATTATTCGAAAATATAAACTGAATGAACAAGTAGTAGAAATTGCTGACTCGGATCATTTTTATAACTATTATTTTACTCTTAAAATGTATTTACAATTTCCACATTAGGAAATGGCATTTGCATAATTATGCACGCGTCCGATCGTGACAACGTAAACTACAATATTTTTTTTTATGAAAAAGGAATGGCGCCATCTAGTGACAATATTTAGATATTCAATTTTTACACACAGCAATAACGTAATTTTGTTAACATCAAACGCGTTTGGCCGTTTGCAAAAACTACTACGCACGCTAGTACGGGCTACGCATTTCTTTTACGTGGATGATGTCTTATAGGCCGGGATCCCCCGTTCATTTTTTTTTTTATTACTATCAAGCTAATTTTTCGTGAGTAGCTTCATTTCGATGAGACGCGCAACAATTTCGTATTCCAAAAGTTTGATTGTGGTTGCTTACAGACATAGCAAGGGTATACCGGACCGGGAAGGAAATACCGGGATAACGTACCACGCAATTTGTAGGACAATATGACTGTTATATAATATAATATTCTATATATAATATTCTACCACATTTACACAGCGCCATCTAGTCCCAAATTAAGCAATTATATTTGCTTGTGTTATGGTTACTAAACAACTGATATACTACTTAAATCCTTTTTTTTTTAATACATACATATTATAGATATGATAGATATGTTCAATCCTTTTAAGCCATTACATCTCGGCATTTGTCATTTAACTGGCCAATAGATGGCGCTAGTTATAATTACATTAAATTACTTATGATAAAAAAACTTTGTTTCTCACAGCATTATAATACAATAAGATTTTTTTTTAATGTGGCCTTTATAAAGAAATATTTTATTTTTGTCCTGTCAACGTTACAAAAACATCTCATAAAACCATTGTACTACTGAGTAGGTTTTTAAATGAGGCCATGTTTTAGGTGGATTTAAAAGCTTTGCCTGGGTCATAGTAATCAGATATACTTTTCATAGATCAGAAAAACTATAACTAAAGAACTTACTAAGAGTATTGTCATAATTATTTTGGTACTACGCAGGTACACTTTCCTAAGTAGCGTGATAATACATCGTGAATTGTTTAATTAATAAAGATCGTTTTAATTAAGCTAGAATACTGCTCATTGATGTATATTATGCAAAAACTTCTATCACATAACCTAATAATGTCTCATTGCTGGGCAAGAGTCTACTCTCCTCTATCTGGAGAGCTGAAAGTATCAAACTCAACAACATTTCTCTTGAAAATTTGATAGAAAGACCATTAAATATCTCTTGGCTCTTAGTTTCTCAATCGATATTGGCAATTTTGTCATAGAGTCTATTTTAGCTTTGGAGCCCTCAAAACGATAACTATTTAATTGTCATAGATTTTCAAAGAAATGTCAAGGTTTCATAATTTGGATTAAGTAAAGACAAATAAAAAACACGGTAAGCATTAATTACACTTTTTAATTTCTATAAATAAATACATAAAATTACTTATCACCTTCACAATTTTACAACAATATGGACTTGCTGGTTAGATGACACGGGCTCATCAACATTAGTTTTAACAACGTTTTTATTTTTATACAACTCATCTTCTATATCTTGTAAGCTCTTACCGTTCGTTTCGGGTAAAATAAACATTAAAACCGACCCACTAACTAACGTTACTACAGCAAAACTAAAATACATAACTTTTTCACCATAATTATACATAATTTCGGGCGTGACCTTAACAGCAATGAATAGTAAAGCGAAAGAAATCCCCGAACTCAAGCCTGAACCAAATCCACGCACTTTTGCAGGAAATATTTCAGCTATAAATGACCACGAGAAACATGTCAAAGCACTAGCTACAGCTATATATGATATCAAACAAGCTACACCTAACCATTCTAAACCACTTGGACGAAAATATAAGTACGTTACCAAAGAAACCAATAATAAAGTAACAGTGAAACAACATGATACAAAAGTAACTTTTCTAGGTATCTTCATTGCGAATACACAAACAAAAATAGCGGCAGACACTCTAATACAATCTGTTCCTAACATGAAGAAATAAGCATCTATGTGACTAGAAAATGTCTTTTCGAATATGGCTTGAGCATAGAACGACAAAGTATTAATACCACACAATTGCACGGCGGTAAATAACATGAATATTGTAGCTATAGATTTCATAAATGGCTTACTAAATATTATTTTCAAATTATCTTTGAGGGACGATTTGTCTGTCTTAGATTTACATCTTTCTAAAACTGTTGCCAATTCTTTTTCTGCGGCATCTCCTGTACCTCTGAACAGCCTAAAGGATTCCTTTCCTTCTTCGATTTTGTCTTTTCCTAACAACCAGAGTGGACTTTCTTTTAAATACAAAAGTATTAACAACGTTATGAAATTGGGAATAGCAAATAAAAAACAGCTGGTTTTCCAGTAGACATATTTTCCTACTGTATGACTCACAGAAGTTCCGACATGGATAGCCAGAGAAGGACAGAAAAGGGTGATGGCTCTGTACTTCGGATCGGTTAATTCTCCAATGTAGACCATTGTGTTGGCTCGAACGGACCCAGTGCAGAGCCCTGTGATGAACCTTCCTATAAGCATCATGGTGTTGTTAGACGACAGTCCCATGATGATCCAGCCGATGGTGAAAGGAATGATTAGAACGATCTGGCCCATCTTTCTGCCGATGTAGTCACTCATGCTGCCTGAGAAAAGACAGCCCATCATCATCGCTAATGGGGCAATGGAAGCTGAAATTTAAATAAAATGTAACACTTTGAACGCCAAGCTTTCAGAAATTGTTTTGGGGTTACCTCCGTGGCATTCAAAGACATAATAATTAGAAAATTATTTTAAAATATAATCTGAATGAACCAAGCTGTTGCCATTCCTGATTGCGGCCAGTGCTTCAATGTACATACATATTTGTTTTCTGAAATTTATTTAGTTTATAAAATGTTGTTATGTGTTACGGTACACTTGCACATGTCTGAATTTGTACCATTTTATTGAAGGCGCGTGGTAGGTAGGCATTATGTTGATAGCCCAATAATGCTTTTAATATTTTATATAATAATAATAATATTCTACCACATTTACACAGCGCCATCTAGTCCCAAAGTAAGCAATTATATTTGCTTGTGTTATGGGTACTAAACGACTGATATACTACTTAAATACATTTTTTTTTGTAAATACATACATATTATAGATAAACTACACCCAGACACAGAACAAACCTTTATGCTCATCACACAAAGATTTGTCCTGGGTGGCAGTGGCGGTACGTTCATACAAGCCCAAAAGCCCGGCTTGCCCTACTAAAATGCTCGATCAAAAATATCTAATTCAAACAATTATCTATTTTAAAATTCGCGCGCTTATTGCAGAGAGCAGTGACTCGGTGCACAGAGTACATTTGACTCGGTGAGTGATGAAGCATCAAGCGAGAACGAGAGTTAGAGAGGCGCGCGCTGCGCGCAACAACTTTTTTTTCTATCTCGCTCACCCGCACTGGCTTGTTATGAGGCTTTTGACCACCGTCGGATCTCTCTTTCTAACCTATAGAGAAACTGTCAATTATTGAAATATAACTAGGTTAATTTATATATCAATCAGTATGAAATTATAAGCCGGGCTTTATGTATGAAGTTGTCGACTATGGAAGTGAAATGCCGCGGCCGCGCATGCGTACTCGCGTCTACTAACTTCACTCAGTTCATTTGTTTGACAGGACGAAAAGTTTTGGTTGTAATGTTTATTTACTTTAAAAATTGTTAATTGTAAGATTTTAAAGTGATTCTTTTGTTTTTAGTGACATACAACAATGCAAGTAATAATTATTGTTCCTTGTGAGGATTAATGATGATGATGTGTTCAACTTTTGATGGGCGAAGAAAAGGTAAAATTTTTGAACTTTGTTCTTTGTTTATATTTGATTTTATTAATGAGAATAACCTCGAAGTTGCCTTGCCCGAGTTTATAAAGTTAACATATCTTGTTGTAACTATTACGGCTATGTAGTTCTTCGTTGAACGCGCATTTTTGTCTCTTTAAACGTACCTATTCATACTTATCTAAGAAATAATATCAATGATAGCTATTGAAAAGCAGTTGTTGGCAGAATTAAAACGTTTACCAACATTTTATTCTTACGTAATTAAGTCATTTCTCAAGAAAGACAGACGAGTCAATTTAGAATATAAATAAAAGGTAGTCTTATAGGTACCTAGGTACCTTTCTTATAGTCAGGCAAGGGTCAACTACCTACTTACTTAGCTATCTTTGTTTACTCAAGGAAACCAAAGGGCTTTTTTCAAAGCCACCGAAGGTATGCATGTATGCAATGCTGATTGTTTATTAGGTATATTCAATCAAGCACTAGCATAGGTACCTTCAATGAGCTTTGGCGGGGCGGCGCGGCGCGCGGCGCGACCCTCTATCAACATGTAAGAGAAATTGAACAAAATCCATAAAAAACATTACACCCATCGCCTTTCCAGCGCAGTCAGGTTTGTTTACTTTTAATTTTATTATATTTAAGTACAAAAATAGCCTTCTGCCTATTCTGGAGTAGTCGGGTAAAAAGTATAGGTAGGTAGGTATAACGGGCTTGCCTTATCCTTAAACCCTAGGCACGCCACTGCTGGGTGGGGATCGAACCCACGACCTCCGGTTTAGCAGTCAGGGTCACTAACCACTAGACCAACAGGCCAGTTAATATATAAAAAGAAAGAAAGTCCAGTTTCTGACGGCTTAGTATCAGGAGGATATTTCATAGCTATTTTGTCTGAATGTTCCTATAAGGCCATGAGATTTTTTAAATTTATTTATCATGATACTTACAAACAATAGCACAAGAAAAGAAAAACCACACGGTTATTTATACCAAAAAGTAGGTTTTTGAAACTATCTGATGCTAACTAAAGTTGTTTTCCATTTGACTAACTATTTAGACTACACATCTGTTATTCTATAAGTCGAAAATTTTGTCGTGTTTTTATTAATAGTTGATCAGCATCAGCTGGTAGTTCCTCCTCGCCTGATGAATAGCTAAAATCGATGCAAATGTGATCGTATATCTACGAAACAGTGATGGTAACCGAATGGATAAGTAACCGGCATGCAAATCATGCGTTTCGCGTTCGATTCCGACCAGCAGTTGTAGATGTCACTTTGTGGAATTGATGTGTGTACTAGTTGAGTGACTTACCATCTGCCAACGGAGTGAAGGGAAACATTGTGAGGAAACCCACATACCCTTAAAATATATCTAAGTGTATGTTTGATCCACCAACCCATGCTAGGCCAGCGTGTGTGGATTATGGCCTAAAACCCTCTCATCTCTCTAGATAAAGGAGAGGAGAGCCGAGCCCAGCAGTGTGACATTTATAGGTTGATTTTGATGATTGAAATGGACTGCTAGTTGAGAAGGTAATCTACAATTTTTGCATAGGAAACTCACCTATCCATGTGTCTAAATTCTTATCGTAGGGGTAGCTCTTATCGTTCGCCAGCTGAGGTAGCAGCACCGCCGTAAAACCGAAGGTCAAACCGCCAGACAGGGACAACAGGGAAGCCGCAAATGTTGCACATATCTGGAATTTAATATAATAATATTATAATGTTCGGCATATTTACCATGTCCTTTATTTGTTATGATTTTTCGATATTTCCGCTGTTGCAAGCGCCATGATCACTGCTCTTCCGTGATCATCGCGCCCGAAAAATAATATTATTAAGTTAAATGACCATGACAATTTTAAAAACTTGTATAAATAATTTAACTTATAAATTATTAATTTATTATTAACGAGTTAAACACAGAGTGATGTTTAATAATGTAGATAACAAATCATTTGAAATTTATTTTAATTTAATTCATCGTACAAAGTGTTATTATATATTTTCGCACGATGGAGTGCGACGCATATTATGAACAATTTACATAAATAAATTCAAAGTCTAATATTTCATAACTAGAAGTCGCGCTCCTTTCGTTCTTTATTGGTCACTGTTCAGCTCTTATTGGCTATAGCGTGATGTTATGTAGCCTAAAGCCTTCCTCGATAAATGGGCTATCCAACACTAAAATATTTTTTTTAATCAGACCTGTAGTTCCTGAGATCCTAGCGTTTAACCAAACAAACAAAATCTACAGCATTATTATATTAGTGTAGATTTTAAATCGTAAGCACATTATTAAATATCTGTCTAAAATTTAAAACAAATAAAAATGGAAAACCCAATGAAAAGGTATCATAATTTTTTTTTACAACTATTCTCCAAAGGTAAGCAGCGGCGTGGCTGTGCCCCTTACATTGCCGACGTCCATAAGCGGCAGTAACCACTTACCATCAGGTGGGCCGCTTGCTCGTCTGCCACTTCAGGCAATAAAAAAAAAAGTATAATATGCATTTACTTTTTAAGGTTTATATAAGTATATATATTTTTTAGGTGATTTTACTTTGATAATAGGCTATTTGACAGTAGTTACAATAAAATAAACTAAACTTTGGGTCTCGACGCGCTAACTATAACCACTGCTTTCGACGTTTTGGACATTTAGGAACGTGTATGAACAATTTGTCAGGATTTTTAATAGTTGTACTTCTACACATTGGCACGGCACACGTCCTATACGTAGTCATTTTCATTATTCTAATGAAAACGCTAAATCATTTCTAAATCTTTCACAATAAGCTCAGAGCGTAATGTTTGATTATATTCATAGATCTAGGATCCGCGTGCTACCGTAAATCTATGATTATATTTATTATAGGTATCAATATGACGTTAGAGGATAAAATGGCGGATTACAGACTGTTTATGGCGCGACATTTTGTTATTCAAAATAAAAATATTATTTTCTCCATTATAAAATGCTCGTTGTAAGGGGAATAAAATAAACATTTTTACATTTTAAAACACTTTCCCGAAAACTGTCAAGTAGCCTATTATACCTTCTTGAGAAAAATATTCTTGACAGACATACGACAACGTGTTTCGATATAAGTAGGGTTCTGTTTTTTTCTTCTGAGGTAGGTACCTACGCGGCTACGTTACTAAAATCTATTAGAAATGTTAGAAAACAAATGTTACGAGAGTTTTTAGATGAAAAGTATTTAGAAATTAGTCATAGTTAGTAATGCTAGTCTACTACTCCATGTAATAAAATAAAACACATTCATCATCATCATCAGTAACCCGGTAAGTCCCATTGCTGGGCCCGGGTCTCCTCTCCTCTAACTAGAGAGCTAAGAGGGTTTAGGCCATAATCCACTCATGCTGGCCTAGTGCGGGTTGGTGGATCAGACATACTCATAGAATTTCTTCTAGGGTATGTGGGTTTCCTCACGATATTTTCCATCACTGTTAGCAGATGGTAAGTCACTTGACTAGTACATATAAATTCCACAAAGTGAAATCCACATTGGTACTGCCGGTCGGGATCGCACTCGGACCGCGTGATTTGCACGAACGAATGGATAAGGGACCGGCCCTTATCCATTCAGCCACCATCGCTTTTGAGAACAATTCAAGAGAAAATACATTATACCTGTCTATAAATATGTGCTGATTCCGTGAAATGTTTTGAAACGACGCCGACTGCTGGCTGAATCATGTTTATGTTTTTGATTGTTGTTATTCTCTGTCCATGTTCAATTTAATTTACTTCATGATCTGTAAAAAATAGGCATTTAATTACAAAGACATTTTGTATTTAAATTCACACTAAACTAAAAGATTATATAAGTACGTCGGATCTCGCCACGTCGCGTCGGCGTCGTCGCGTCGTCGAGTCGTCGCCGCGCCGTAGCATTGTGGTACTGAGATGTTCGTTACGATCATCCAGGTTAAGCAACACTCGACAAGGTCAGTCCATGATGGGTGACCTTTTGTGGCAATTTCATTCTCGAGTGTCTCCGTGCTTCGGAAGGCACGTAAAGCTGTTGGACCCGGTTACCACTCAATGTGGAAGTCGTTAAGTCAAGTTGGAAGCCTTCTAGGCGACCTGAATAATTCCAACACCAGGGTCTGTCTCAAGCCCATATGATAAGAAGAAGTCATCGCGTCGCGTCACATTTACTCGAAAACTCCTATTTTTACCCACGACGGAACGGAGACGGTATATGCGTTTGGGGTGAGAGGCTGTGTGTTTGTGAGTTTGTGTGTTTGTGTGTTCCAACATAATGCCTTATATCACGGAAACGGTTTGACCGATTTAGATGCGGTTTTCTGTAAAGTGTGTGCGGCTCTTGGGGACAGGTTATAAGATAGGTGTTATGTTAATAGCTCGCCAGGGGGCGCTACAATACACTGATTTCGTTGAATCCTTTGTGCCCTCCTATCTTTAAAACGATTAGACTGATTTCGATACAGTTTTCTGTAATGTATATGTGATTTATCGAGGATTGTTTTTGGATTCAAGATTTTGTATTTTTTTGCCAGGGGGCGCTGCAATAGACTAGGCAAACCTGTTGATTTCGTTGAAACCTTTGTGCCCTCCTATCTTTAAAACGATTAAACCGATTTCGATACGGTTTTCTGTAATGTATTTGTGATTTATCGAGGATGACTTTTGGATACACGATATTGTATTTTTTCGCCAGGGGGCGCTGCAATAGACTAAGCAAACTTATGTTTACAGTTATCTGTAAAATAATTAGACCTGTTACTGTATAGGGACATGTAGCATTGTAGTACTGAGATATTGATTACACTCATGAGGTTAAGCAACTTCGGATAAGGTCAGTTCATAGATGGGTGACCGTTTATGCAATTTTAGGGTTCTGTACCTCAAAAGAAAAAAACGGAACCCTTATAGGATCATTCCGTTGTATGTCTGTCTGTCTGTCTGTCTGTCCGTCTGTCTAGAATATTTTTCTCAAGAACGCATAGAGGTATAAAGCTGAAATTAATATCATTTACTTGGGTCTGCAAACCCTCGGCGTAAAATCAAAATCAAAATTCTAAGTTAACACAATCAAAAGATACAGCTGTTTATGCTCCATTTTTGACGATTTATCTTGACGATCATAATATATAGGGAACTTACCGTTGACCTAGAATCATAAAATTTGGCCAGAAGCAATAACAAGTTGCACAAGTAAAGGAAAAAATCCGAAAACCGATCTTGTGTTGTTATATCACTGAATATTAGTACTGAGGTATACAATGATAAGCCTAAAAAAAATTAGTAAGAGTGAGAGTTTATTCCAGACTGACGTTATATAAACACCTACCTACCTTATTTATTCTAACTTATAGGTATCCCGTGCCCGGGGTGTAACCAAATTTTCATCATTTTTGCGATAGCACGCACCGTTTTCGAGATACAAGCTATTATAGGTGGAAATCTGCGCTAACGCCGAAGGCAGTCCGGCTACGGCAATCAATGTGCGATAGCTAAACTTAACACCCCCCGATTCAGAGCAATCCGAATCGGACTGGTTAGGTTAGGGTTATTTTTTTTTTTCAAACCACCCAGAAGTAGGAGCCCCGCGAAGCGGGGCTCCGGCGACCTTTGTGCGACGGATGAGCACACAAGTCAACAAAAAATAAAATATATATAATATAGTCGAAGCTCCATGCAAATTTCATTCATTCTAGAGCTTACGGATGATATGCTTACTTATAAGGCGCTCCTTAAAAATTTTAAAATAAGAAAATTAAAATGATAATTTCAAGTTATAAGACTTACTGCAACAGTAAATTTAAAAAAAATGTGTTTGTTCTATAACTTAGTATAACACTTTTATTTATCTGTCAAGGTTCTTAAAATTTTATACGAGTTACTTACAGTTAGTAAGATAGAGCGCTCTTTGAAAATAATTAAAATAAAAAACAAAATTAAAAATTTTGAAAAAACCCACGACGATAACATCTATACAAAATAAGAAACGTAACATATAAAAAGGTTTAAATAACTTTATTTTAAATCCCCGACGAAAAGATAATAAGTAGCGTAAAAACAATCCCAAGAAAATTCGTCGGGGGCTGCCAATATGTTACTGTTTCTAGTATTAAATATATATTGTAAACTAAATATGGTTAATAATTAGGTAGGTATCAAATACATAAAACTGCAATACTTTCGTTCATTTCAAGTCAGGGTATGGCAGCCCCCGACGGATTTTCTTGGGATTGTTTTTACGCTACTTATTTTCTTTTCGTCGGGGATTTAAAATAAAGTTATTTAAACCTTTTTATATGTTACGTTTCTTATTTTGTATAGATGTTATCGTCGTGGGTTTTTTCAAAATTTTTAATTTTGTTTTTTATGTATAGATGTTATCGTCGTGGGTTTTTTCAAAATTTTTAATTTTGTTTTTTATATATTATTAATACCTCACTGCCGCACTCAGAGACGTCAATTAAAAGTAATCTGTCATTAACACAATTTTTTCATTGAATAATCGTCTTTATGCGTATCGACTTAAGAATTACACGTTTTTACTTAATAAACTTTAAAGTTAAGTTACGTCTCTGAGAAACAGAAGACAAGCTCAAGTACCTATCTATATATTATTTAAAGTAAAAAAAAAATACAACGCCTGCACTTGGCAACCAGCCCTGTATCACGGGAGACTCACATACAATTTTAGCGGTCACAAAATACACCCAAACAAAATGATTCACGAACCCATGGTGATGTTAGTGACGAGGCGATCACTTTAACCACTAAGTCACGGTGCGCGGTACCTTCGTTTTATGCTATTTAGTTATACTTACACTAATAAAATAACGTAAGATAATAAATTACCTTCTGCTTAATTTTAAGCTAATTTAGAGTTATAAAACATTAAAATTACTTTTTTATACCCGCAAAATGAATAAATTTAATCACTCTTCTAAGAAGATTCTTTGTATATCTTTATATATATAATTCTTCTGTACGTGTGTTGACAGTGAACTCCTCCTAAAAGGCTGAACCGATTTGAATAAATTTTTGTTTATGTGTTCAAGTGGATTCGAGGATGGTTTAGATTCACAAATAAAAAAAAATAAAAAAATGCAATCGATTGGTATATCATGCAGGACAACGTCTGTCGGGTCCGCTAGAATTATTATAATAATATAACCTTGTTCGACCAATGCTAAATAAAAATGATTTCGTTTACCTAAAGCTGACATTTTATCTACCTCAATTTATTATATAGCAAAAGGTACATTTAAAATTGAAGAATACAAAAAAAAACAATTTATGATGCATTGTCAAAGTAAAAAAAAAGATCATTCGCATGATAATACTCATGAACCTACGTCATGCAAAATAAAAATATATTTATGTTAAATGTGAAAAACACAAACGCCATTTATTAATCCTCGATGTCGATGGAAAAAGAAATCTATAGATTTCTTTATCATCATCATTGCAAATTGCAACCCATAAACGTCTCACTACTGGGCACGGGTCTACTCCAAAGAATGTGAAAGGAATTTAGCCTACGATACCACGCCGGCCAGAGGGGACCGGTTGGTATAGGGTTTGTTTCAAATTTTCCTTTTCTCGCAGTGCTCTTATCTGCATAAGGCTACTTTTTTTCCTTTAGTATTTAGTACTTTTTTTCTTCATAACTATTTTTGCTGGCTGACATAATAAAAGATTTGATTTGAAACTTATTTCAACTGAACATAATCGCGCATCGCCCTCTAGTCCCGTTTAATGGTTGGTTCTTGTCATACGTTGTTAAAAGTTGGCCATTTCGCGAATAAGTCTTTTTAAGAATTAGCCCTTTGACGAAGTCCTTT
The DNA here is from genome assembly GCA_905147015.1 of Laspeyria flexula. NCBI lineage: Eukaryota > Metazoa > Arthropoda > Insecta > Lepidoptera > Erebidae > Laspeyria > Laspeyria flexula. The sequence continues at coordinate 4,926,205 of LR989974.1, forward strand.
TTTAGAATTAGCCATTTTGCGAATTAGTCTTTTTAAGAATTAGCCATTTCACGAATTAGTCCTTTTCAGAATTTGCCATTTCGCGAATTAGTCTTTTTAAGAATTAGCCCTTTGACGAAGTCCTTTTCAGAATTAGCCATTTTGCGAATTAGTCTTTTTAAGAATTAGCCATTTCACGAATTAGTCCTTTTCAGAATTTGCCATTTCGCGAATTAGTCTTTTTAAGAATTAGCCCTTTGACGAAGTCCTTTTCAGAATTAGCCATTTTGCGAATTAGTCTTTTTAAGAATTGCCATTTCACGAAATAGTCCTTTTCAGAATTTGCCATTTCGCGAATTAGTCTTTTTAAGAATTAGTCCATTCGCGAATTAGGCCTTTCCAGACACGGGTGCAATTTCGCGAATTAGGCATTATGCGACTAAACGAAAACGAATGACATTATGTATTCTTAATCCGGCACTACACTATAGGGAAGGATCTATAGATACTAATATCATAAACCTGAATGTTTGTTTGGTTAAAAAAAATGAGACACGCGGGCGAAGTCCCAGTCCCAGAAACGAGTAGGACACCAAAAATACTAGATAAAAGTGATAAAACATACAATCTGGATATACAACCCTGCCAACAAACACATAGACGTTTGTCTATGTGTTTCTGTCTAGGTGGCTTCATTGCGATGTTCGCGATGCTCCGTCTTAAAACAGCTTCTGTGAATTACTGTACCTACGTGTACCCAGCAATTCACAGAAGCTCCTACGATTTTAGCTTTAAATAATAAATAGAGCCCCCAAGGGCTTTTACAAAATAAAAATAATATTTTAGATCGCTTAGGGACAAAATCTTGTAGCGGGTGGGATTAATCCTTTAAAAATTGTAGATAACAAAAATATCCATACAAACCTTTATCTAAATAAGTAAGTTAATTCCAAAAATATATGTAAAACTGGAACCGGTTTAAACTGGAACTTCACTAATTAAATTGTAAATGATTATTATTCTTAAACAACGATCCACTCTTCAAGATAAACGATATCACACTACCTAAATCGAAAACTTGTGTGTTGAAAAATTAAATATTGATGTTACAGTCAGAGTAACAACATAGTTTGTTTTAAAATTGACCAACGTATTTGCGATGCAAGAGAAGCGATGCGCGATGGTGGCTAAATGGTTAAATGACCGGGCGGCGCTGCTAAACACGCGGTCCGAGTTCGATTCTGACCACCAGTACCAATATGGTTTCACTTTATGAAATTTATATATACTAGTCATGTGACTTACCATCTGCTCACGGTGAAGGAAAACATCGTCAGGAAACCAACATACCCTTCTTGAAGAAATTTTATGTGTGTGTCTGATCCACCAACCCGCATTAGGCCAGCGTGTGTGGATTAGGGCCTAAAAACTCTCTCAGCTCTCTAGGTAGAGGAGAGGAGACCCAGGTCCAGCAGTGGGACATTAATGGGTTGCTGATGATGATTCATATATATAATTGCTTTAAACTTTACAAACTTTGAGCAATACTCGATGATGCTTGGTTTGGTGCAGCTTGTAAACGAAATTTAAATTTCTCCTATTGGATTTAGTTACAATCAAAAATGTCTGATTCAAAAACTATGACTACAACCGGACATTTATTTTTAGTTAAAATGCCACGATTTTACAAGAAATAAATCAAGTAAGTAGTAAAAAATCAAGTTTGTCTCCGTAAAAGCCTGTTTTTTATTTTATTAAATACTAGCAACATATACTAAAATATAAATATAAGGCCAATGACGCAGGAAGAAAGATGAAAATCTGTTAGTTAAAAATACGCGCCTACCTACCCATATAGTTATTTTAAAATAACTTAGGTACTCTATTGTAATTCAGTCAGCACTACTAATACTATTGAAGTTTACCAATTTACCTACGTCTCTTCCATATTCTATTTATCGATCGATTTGGCTACTCAAGATATATTTGACATTAACATTAATAATTATAAAATACAGTCGCGCGGGGCTTCGCTCCCGTCGTTCTTTATTTTGCCACTGCTCAGCACCTATTGGCCGTAGCGTGATGTTATATGGCCTATGTTCACCGGAGATAGTGTAGCTTCCCAGTGAAACAGTGAAAGAATTTTTCAAATCGGTCAAGTAGTTTCGGAGCCTATTCAATGCAAACAAACAAAAAAACAATCAAATCTTTCCTCTATAATATTAGTGTAGATGTAGATATTCATCATTTTAACCCATAAACTTCCCACTGCTGGGCACAGCTCTCCTTCAAAGAATTTGAAGGGAATTTAGCCAATACCACGCTAGCCAGACGGATTGGTATAGGGTTTGTATTTTTGGGTATTTTCGAAATTGAATTTTCCTTAGTCGCCTTTTACGACACCCACGGGTTGAGATGGGATAGTCACTACACGGATTATTAAATCAAATATATTAATATTATATATTCACACAAGATGGACAGGTTACATAGTTAGTACATAATTCTATGAGCATCTTTGTTTTAAATGCGATAAAAATCTTTTAAACACAATAACCTACTTGTTTTGTTAGATCTGGTAAGCAGGTTATGCAAAATAGTGTTTAAACTATAATAAAATTTAAGAAACATGATAATTTATTTACATTAATAACGATGATTCACACATAAATATATCATTTCACGGTATCTAATTAATCAGTTTTTATACCTTGGTTTGCTGATCACAAGCGAGGGTAGTTGCTCTGAGGAAATCCGCCGTTGCACTAGAATTGCTAAAGTGCAATGATTAATCTCATGAAAATTTGAATGAACCGTGGACTAAAGACTGGTCAGGGCGTCATCAAATACATTATACATACATATAGATCACGCCTCTTTCCCAACACAGGGGTAGGCAGAAACCATTTTCTTCCACTTGCTACGATTCTAACATACATCTTTGGCTTCTTCAACATTCATCAGACTTTTCAAGCATTCTCGCCGGTTGAGGGTACTCCTGATCTGTCCCTTCTTTAGAACGTCACCTATTTGGTCATGGTACGTTCTTTTAGGTCTCCCCCTTCCAACGTTTCCTTTCAAATTCGCGTAATATATTTGTTTGCAATCAAAGGTCACGACAAAAGCTAAATAAATGCCTTTGAAATGTGGTATTGGCCAAGACTAGAACGTATACCATGGACCGCCATTAGAGTTAATGAACCAATATTATTGGCGCTCAACTACCATTTGCGCGTTAAAATTACTACAACTATCATCATCATCATATCAGCCCAACGACGTCCACTGCTGAACAACAATAACATTAATTACATTTACAACTATAATAAATAATTATAATTGTCTTGGTAATTACAAACTTTACAAAAGCCCGAGTGCAAAAATATAACATGTACCTAACTTGAAAGTGTATGCAGACCTCTAGAGCCGGAAGAAAAGAGAGGGATGAGTGAGTTAGCTCCTTAGGCGTGCCGGGAGCTGTCGTTGACGCTACGAAGAAGAAGTTTAAGAAGAGGTACCGAGCGCTTTTTAGGTCTACTAAAATATGCTTAACTATTGACAAATAAGTAGGTAAATATCATCATCATCATATCAGACCAATGACGTCCACTGTTAATTCATAGGCCTCACCTAATTTCCGCCAAATATATTAAATAAAATAAATATAGTAAATATATTTCATGGAAATTGTAGATATTATTATAAGTACCTAATCTCCGTGTGTAGTGACGTATTAAATGTCACTAACATGGGGTTATTAAATTCACTCATAGAGCAGCAATATGTTCATATAAGTAAGATAGTTATAAGAATTGTTGCGAGCGCTTTTACGTTAATCAGTTTTAGAATGACATGGCCATTCGTTTAAATGTCAGGTAAAGTAATTCGAAATCATATTTAGCATTTTTCTTTTTACTCGTACGCAGTGCTCTTGTCTGTATGCTTAGTCGTCTTTTACGACACCCGCAGGTTGAGATGGGGTAGTGACATTATGTATATTTCTTTATCCGTCACTACACGGATTTCTTATATTCGACTGGCCTGTTGGTCTAGTGGTTAGTGACTCTGACTGCTAAGCCGGAGGTCGTGGTTTCGATCTCCACCCAGGACAAATCTTTGTAATGAGCATGTAGGTTTGTTCTGTGTATGGGTGTAATTTATCTATAATATGTATATATTTACAAAAAAAAAATATTTAAGTAGTATATCAGTTGTTTAGTACCCATAACACAAGCAAATATAATTGCTTAATTTGGGACTAGATGGCGCTGTGTGAATGTGGTAGAATATTATTATTATCCGTCACTACATGGATTAAGAGTGAAAAAGAATATTAATATCTTATAAAATTTAGTTTATGCGTTACTGCGTTAAATTCAAATATATTTTATGTTCAAATGGACGAACATGGACACCCATACAGTCCATCATTCGGTATTTCACCAGTTATATAGGAGTAACTTGTACTTATTCAATAAAAACACCAATTATTTATGTATAATTATACATTTTGCATTTTTAATTTCTCATAAACATGAATATAGGTCTGTAACATTATTAATTACTTATATTGTAGTAAACATTGTTAAACATTAACACTTAAATTATTATTATTATAACTTTACTATAGTTTACAATACTTTTTTAATATTTTGTATGTATGATTATTCGATTATTCGTTACGACATTATGTTTAACATTAATTAGATAAATAAATATGTAAGTAACCTAGTATCACCAAAGTCTACAAATAAAGGTACCTACATACCTACTGAGTACTGTAGTCAAGTATTTAATTTAAAAAATAAAAATCTACAATTATTTGTACTACAATCAAGTGTCAAAAAAGGTATTCAACCTGTTTCATAATCTAAACAGTGTTGGGCACATTTTAATTATAATTAATTGCATGTTAATTGCCACTAAACAACTTAACAATGAATTAATTGTTATTGGTGTAAATTACTTTAATTATTATTAGATATTTGAAATTTATGTTATATATATTTATGTTTTTTAAATTTATTTAAGTGATGTTTATGTTTTTTTTTAATTTGTGTGTTTATTTTATTTATTATTTGTGTGGACGTCCTACGGCTGATTGATGATGATGATAATTTTAAATTTCCCACAGTATAAATTAATGAATTGTTAATTCTTTAGTGGCGATTAAACATGTTACAATCGTTAATTGTTAATTGCAATTCAAATGTGCCCAACACTGAATCTAAGCATCAGTAAGTTGGACATCTAGTCAAATAACGCCCTTTACTAAGTCTTTATCCCTTTCTGTCACTTAGAACCGTCATTCACTTATTAGAGGGATATAGAAAAAAAATGAGAACCTATCGCATGGTCGATTCCGCCGTGAAAAAATGGATATTACTCCATAACATCGGTTTTTTCAATATTCTTAAATATATTTTTTTACGTATTTAACTTTTGTGTATCAGATCTTTTATTTCAACAAACATTTTTATGTAATTAAAATAATTTGTGAGACATTATAAAACTATATAAAATTTAAAAAAAGCAGTTTAAAGTGACAACAAAATTAATGTATTACGTATTTATAAACATTATTAAGAAGTAATTAGCTAATAAATCGGGCTGTGTACGAAATTACAAAGTTTTATGGCAAATAGAAAACAAAAGTTAAGTAGCTACCAAAAAAATAGCTGGATCAATTAGAACTACGTACGGTAGATGGAATTGAATGTAGACAGCTGCTGTTCTGATAACAGTAGACAAGTACAGGTAGGCATTCCGTTGCATCACGGCATGATTATCAGATGAATAAAACATTTTTTCAAGAATAAAATAAGGCATTAACAAGGAGTACCTAGGTAAAAAATGTGGAAAAAAAATGCCTTTTTTTATTTTATTGATATTTTAAATCGAAAATAAGAATCGTATCTAATTAAAAATCATTAATATTTCGAAATTTTCTGTGAAGCCTGTTACTTGCTTACTTGTTGTAAGCCCTTGTTGTAAGTCGTAATCAGTGAGTTGATAAAGTTCAACACGGATGGAGCTTGCTTAAACAATGACTCAATGAGTAAGCTTAAACAATGACTCAATCCCTATGTATGCTTAAATCTTTAAAACTACGCAACGGATTTTAAAGCGGTTTTGAGCCTGACAGTACTTGATCTGCTACCCTTTATGATAAGCACAACATAAAAGTCTGTTACTAATTTTAATTCCCTTTTGATCAAAATAGCGTGGAGTACTTTGAGAACATCTTAATATTTTTATGGAGTAGAATGAAACCTAATTTTTTTTTTTTTTTTTTATTTTTTTTATTAAGTACATGGATGACTTACAGCTAAATAGCTACATTAGTAACACTAGAATATATGACAATAAGCCAATGACAAGTCGTCACGTATAACAATAGACTAGTTAAAATTATGTGAGCTATTACAAATTAACAAATTTAAGTAAATCTAACACTATGATAAAAAAAAAAAAGAGAGAAGCAGTCGGTACATTTATTCAAAGAAGCTATGACTCAATAATCGCCTCGCTGTACATTCACAAATTTAAAATATATAATTATTCATGGAGTAGTTTAGTTTAGTAGTAGGTACTTTGGGAATAACCCGATTCAAGAGGAAGGTTTATAGATATAAAATGCATTTACAATAAAATTTAATAGATTTTCCACTTATTATAATATACTAGCTTTTGCCCGCGTAGATTTCGATATTACTGAGATCTTTGTTTTATGTGCAATACATAAATTCCACAACACCTCATTACAGGAGTTGAATTTCATTTTACGTCAATATAGATAACATTTTCGTAATCAGCGTCCCTGAAAACCTTGAAAACGACATCCATATCAATTTCTAATTATTTTGCACACCTATGTATTTCATCCCTTAGGGTAAGTTTTTAAACAAAAACAACCCATCAACTCACTTCTTAACTGAAGTTCTAATTGCGTATTCTCCGTCCATAAACAAAGAACTGTTTATTTAATATTTCACCCCCTGAACCCATCCCTATCAAAAATATTAAAAACAACATTTTAAGTTCCTATACCAATACTAATTTGCAAAATGTTAACTTTAAAAGAAAGATCTTTTCATACTACGTTTCATCCCCAATTTCACCCTTCCAGAGCCACCCTTGTCAAAAATATTGATGAGGGTATTTTTTATTTTGATAGTAGTACCCCAAAACAAATTTTCAAATCTATAAGTTAAAAAACAAAGAAGTTTCATACAATCGTTTTTATCCCTTTTCACCCCCTTAGGGGTTGAATTTTAAGAAACTCTTTCTTAGTACACCTCTGTCCTCTAGACATTAGGACAAACACACCCTCCAAATTTCAAGTCGCTACAACCAGCGGTTTAGGCTGTGCGTTGTCTGTCAGTCAGTCAGTCACTCAGTCAGTCAGTCAGGACAAAGCCTATTATAATATGTATGGATGGACTAAGTAGCCAGCCAGGTTTAAAATGACAACTTTGACACTAAAACTGGCTGGTTGGTTGGTGATGGTTTAAGTTTAATATTACCTACACTTAAGTAGTTTATATTTGTAAATATTATTACTTTTTAGATACTAATGATAATAGATACCCTGTAAGTAGGTACTATAATCAAAGTAAAACTTTTTATTTAATAAGTATTAAAAAAGACTTAAGTATTACTAATTAGTAGATAATGTAGATAAATGAGTATAATAATATGTTTATTTATAAGATAATAATAAGAAAGTTTTCTCATAATTTTAATGAAAGTTACGCTAGTTGGTAAACATTAAAGGAGTTCTTATGTGTAAACAACCTTTTTAAAGTATGGGTATTATTTATTAATATTAACTTGGTATTTTTCAGGCTGTTTATTTGCTTCTATAGTCATAATTGGTGCACCTAAACCAAACAATGAAAACTAAAAATGTTATTAGCTAATAAAACTTTTTATAACATTTTGGAATATGTGACTGATAAATTTTAAATTGACCATGACATTGTATTGTATTAACTCAAATTTTCTTAATTAATTTTATTGACATTATGTACCTTAATTAGATTATTTTTAGCTGACATTTAATTTGTTATCTTTCCTAATTACAATATTGTGATTTTATTATAATGTTGCATATTCAAACCTGGATAAAATGTGTGTTCTATTTATATTATTGTAACAGCTTTTTGTACCACATATTAAGCAAATAAACTAATTAATTGATTGAGTATAAAAAATAAATTGAATAATAAGAAATAGATTTTACGCTTATTTTCTTTTCTAAATTTAAAGCAACAAACAAATACCAATATAATTAAATTTACAAAGTAGGTACTTATTATTAACACTACTTTTCAGACTGAGATTGAAAACTTCCAGTTTCAGAAGGGTTAATACATGTGGTAGTTTTTTTTTTTTTTTATTTACTTTTGTACTATGCAATATGAAAAAAATATTTTTTAAATTTATATGGGTATAGGGGAGGCCTTGGTCAACAGTGGAACACAATAGGCTGAATAAAAAAAAAATTAGTGCCTTACATATGGGTTTGTCTTGGTTTAAAATGTGGAATGTATTCATTTGTGGTAGGTACGCGAGAACTTACGAGGCTATAAACTCATAAATATTATTTCAAGATGATGTCTTTTCTGTCTTTACAATGCGTTGACCATTCATCAATAACATGACGAGCTCCTTCGAGGGGAAAGAATGTTTCGTATAGTTTCGCCAGTAAGTAACCTACCTACTTTATTTACAATCACAGTGGTTTTGTAGACACTTACCTACTTGGGTATTTGCTTCTCCCCGAATAATTCCTCGAGTGACTGTGACCGTCAAGTTATAAGTAGGTATGTGTTCTGTGGACTGAGAGACTATTCTCTGCTCCTAATCACTAATTAGTTTCACTTGCACTAAAACCTTTTGAATTCTAATTACAATATGAGATAATTTTTTCAAACACAACGCTTAAGTAGGTACTCTACGGTCTCTATGTCGCCGTCTCCGTCTCGTATAGACGTAAAGTTCGGGAACTCCCGCGCTGCTGTGCTAAACAGTCAAACAAAAGTGCTTGCCACAGCCACAGACCTTATACAAGTTAAAACTTAAGGCTCCTTTCACACCTGACGGAAAATACGTCGGGCGTAATCACTTTTGTTTGGGGTATGCGCCGACGGATCATCGGTCAATTGTGAAAGATCGAACGTTTTCGTAACAATTGCAATGTAATGAAAATAATGAACTGTTAAATTGTTTTGATTCTTGGATTTGGCTTATGTATTTCCAAAATCAAATCGAACCTACCATTTTTCCAGAGATTAACGCTTTCAACCAACCAAACAAACAAACTCTTCAGCTTTTTCTTAGTAGGTAATTACCTACCTATAGATTATAAGTAGAGATCGGATATTCCAGTGCATATTTACCTAAATAGCGCCGAAGTAAGTAACATAGAGTGGATAATACCACCTCTGAAATACCGGATCGGTATTTTACCCGTATTACCAGAATACCGGTTTTATTTTATTATTGGATTATATAGAATTAATATGTGTTATTATTATATGTATATATTTATATGTGATGCGGGCGGCACAAAATCGCTCGCTGTGGCGGAAATTAGGTGAGGCTTATGTTCAGCAGTGGACGTCATTGGGCTGATATGATGATGATGATGAATATGTACAAATTATTGATTTGAAGAATGTTACCTATTCCAATTGTTACTAAAATTGTGTCAAATTAAAATGTTTTGTTCTAATTACATAAAATAAAAATAAGTTGGTTTATTTATAGAATATTAGCAGAAGTCGAACACTTAAAAATATTTTGGTCGATTTTGTATGGAAACTGGACTTTTCAAGGAAAATCATCAACACATCGATTTTTTGCACTTTATATGCGAATGGGGTGTTTAAGGGTGGCAGAGGGAAAAAAACGTTATTTTTACGCTCAAATGCACCATTTCAGAGATATAAAGCTTTTATAATTATATTATTATTTTAACGCAGATTTTTGAGCACAATACGAAAATCGCGGGTGAGGCTGGGGCCGGAAAGCTTGTATTTCTACAAATTCTAATAACAATTTATGACTTTTTAATCCCGGTATTAAAATCGGTATATCGGTACTTTAGAGGTGGTATTATCCACTCTATGTTACTTACTTCCGCACAGTTTAGGTAAATATGCACTGGAATATCCGATCTTTAATTATTAAGTTGTTTTGTTAGTGTAACCCTCTGTCTTTTTTTACTTTATAAACTGACATTTCCTGAAAACTTCCGACCGCTCATAATCAGACCTCTGGACTCGCCTCCTGCGGCCTGCCCCCTGATTCTAAGCTGTCAGAAAATTTTCGGCACGAAATGTCAGTGTAATTTAAGTTAAAAAACAGAATGTTAAAGAAATAAATGGTTGTAGGAAAAAAAATTAAATTAATCAGATTTTAATTTTCAATACGGTAGACTATTTTCTAACATTAAATAACTTCATCATCATCATCATCATTTCAGCCTATTGCAGTCCACTGCTGGACGTAGGCCTCTCCTAACACGCGCCATAGCACTCTGTCCTCCGCCTTCCGCATTAAATAACTTAAGCCGTAAAAATACGTCGTACCAAGATTCGTAAAAGTTTACGATCCGGGAGCAATCCGACGAGTCAGAATCAGGGGGCAGGTATTAGGTATATAGAATCAACATAAAATATACTAGAAGTCGCGCGGGGCTTTGCGCCTGTGGTTCTTTGTTTGCTTGCTCAGCTCCTATAGGCCGTAGCGTGATATCGCTTTTCTCGATAAATGGGCTATAGCGCGTTGAACCAAACAAACAAACTCATCCTCGTCATCAGTAACCCATTACGTCCCACTGCTGGGCTCGGGTCTCCTCTCCTCTATAATAATAATAATAATATTCTGCCACATTTACACAGCGCCATTTAGTCCCAAAGTAAACAATTATATTTGCTTGTGTTGTGGGTACTAAACAACTGATATACTAATTAAATACATTTTTTTTTGTAAATACATACATATTATACCTAGATAAATTACACCCAGACACAGAACAAACCTTTATGCTCATCATACAAAGATTTGTCCTGGGTGGGGATCGAACCCACGAACTCCGGCTTAGCAGTCAGGGTCACTAACCACTAGACCAATAGGCCAGTCAGACTAGAGTCTAGAGTCAGCTATCTAGCGAGTTGAGAGGGTTTACGCCATAATCCACACACGCTGGCCTAATGCAGGTTTGTGGATCAATCATACTCATAGAATTTCTTCTAAGGTATGTGGATTTCCTCACGATGTTATACTTCACCGTTAGCAGATAGTAAGACAAAGTGAAATCCACATTGGTACTGCCGGTTAGGATTGAACTCGGACCGCATGATTTGCATGTCGTTTATTTATCCATTCGACTACCGTCGCTGAACAAACTCTTCAGCTTTATATTATTACTAGTACCTAGTCGCGCGGGATTCGTTCCCGTCGTTCTTTATTTGCCCACTGCTCAGCTCCTATAAGCTGTAGCGTGATGTTACAAAGTCTATAACCTACCTCGATAAATGGGCTATCCAACACTAAAAGAATTTTTTAAATCGGACCAGTAGTTCCTGAGATCGTGTTTGTAATTCGAGGATGTATATACCTTTATACCTTCGAATAATAAGACAAGTTCATTGTTTAATTAGAAAGTTATGTAAAAGTTCATGCCAGCCATATGGCTGCAATATTCTATGGATATAAACAAAGGAACTAGTAGGTAATAAACCCTTAAGTTAAAAAGTTGTTATTATAAAAGTTACAATGGCTATTGTTAACAAACTAATATATTTTAAACAACAGACACTACCTACTTTTAGAAATGTAATTGTAATGGATGTGCAATTACCACGGAATTACAATATCCAAGTACCTACCTAGATAGTGAAAAAGTAAATGGACAAGCGGCTAATCTTTGCTATTATTAGAAAGCTAAAGAGTTTTTTTGTTTGAATGCTAGGATTTCAGGAACTAGGTACTTCCCCTTGATTCTGAGCTGTCGGAAAATTGAATGCCGAAATGCATTGAGTTATTATGTACTATCGAAAAAGTTCACGTATGACCACCTTAAGACTAAGCATTTTGTGTGCAGTGACCGACGGCTACCTGCTGCGGGTAGCGAGTAACTTGGTTTCGTCCACTAATAGTATTACAGAAAAACACCATTAAAGACTTCTTCTGTCTAAAATTTTAAAAGTCATAAAACAATTAGAATTAAAACAACGAGGTTTACAAAAAAAGGGCTTTGTCTCAAAATATGGTGTTGTCTCATTGGAGAACAACGTAATGAGCGAGCGAGGTACTACGCTTACGGCTTCTAAACGAAATGTGTTCAAAACTGTTCATGCTTAAACTTTGTCGATGGTACTTACATTATAACTCAATGCCGAAATGTCAGTGTAATTAAAATTAAAAAACATAATGTTAAAGAAATAAATGGTTGTAGGAAAAAATCTTTGATTAATCAGTTTTTAATTTTCTATACGGTAGACTATTTTCTAATATTAAATAACTTAAGCCGTAAAAATATGTCGTAGTTAGATTCGTAAAAGTTTTCGATCCGGGAGCAATCCGACGAGTCAGAATCGGGGGGCTGATCCGATTTGAAAAATTATTTTAGTGTCAGATAGCCCTTTTATCGATAAAGGTAGGCTATATAACATCACACTACGGCCAATAGGAGCTGAGCAGTGGCCAAACAAAAGCGACAGGTGTAAAGCCCTGCGCGACTTCCACTGAATCGTATTTACTTAGCCAAGTTTATCTACTCAAAATTGTACTAAAAGCCGTGCTACATGGTTATAAACTTGCCTTCCACAGAGGTGCCCTTGGTGGATTCCACACGTGTAGCCGGCTGTTGTAAACCAAATTTTATAAAAAATACGCGGATGGAAATACCAAGCTCCCACCAAGGTGACTCTGTTGGCACGCAAGTTTACAGTGGACGGCAATGGCTTAACGACCTTTTAGTTAGTGGAAGGTAGTATTAGTCTAAGGCCTCTCAAATATACCGAAGAAACACGTGCAAAGCTTAGAGCATAACTTTTTAATGCTCTAAGGTGCAAAGGGACTGAAATTATATCAAAAAATCTTTCTTTCCACTTGTAAAATTGTATTCTAGATCCCATGGTAAGTACTATCGACAAATTTTACGAATGGTCGGTTTAAAACACTTTTCTTTTGCAAGCTGTAAGCTTACTAGTTAACACAGTATAAATATTATGTGTCGCGGACGAATGTTGACTGGCCTGTTGGTCTAGTGGTTAGTGACCCTGACTGCTAAACCAGAGGTCGTGGGTTCGATCCCCACCCAGGACAAATCTTTATCTATCTATAATATGTATGTATTTACAAAAAAAATGTATTTAAGTAGTATATCAGTTGTTTAGTAACCCATAACACAAGCAATTATAATTGCTTAATTTGGGACTAGATGGCGCTGTGTAAATGTCGTAGAATATTAAATTAATTAATGTTCCTGCGCTCCCGTGACCACAGCAGAGCGCGACGAGAGGAACACCTTGGGGTTTTAGTGGGTGCGAGCCCCACATAACCCTTCGGTTCTTTCCCCAAGACCGAGGGGTATGCGTCAGGCATTTCCCCAAGTAAAAAAAAAAAAAAAAGTATTAATATTATGTACTTAAATTCAATGTGCGTGTGGATTGAGTGCTCCAATTTAAAAGTTAAAAAAAAAGCAACGATCGCCACGGTTTAAGCCGTAGCTTCCATTAATTGCGCCCTAAGAGCTTCGGCGACACGGGTGGGCCGGTAGCTGGCCTAAGGCCTAAGCATAGAGTAGTATAACTATACTGGCCTAAGCCTAACTGCTCTTTTTGTTATTTATGACATTACCCGATTGTAAGTCGATTTGGAGATCAAAGTCACCGGACCAGTCCGGTCACTAATCAGGGATCTCTCTCTTTGCATTAAGGGTTTATTACACGACATCCAATGATTTTGTATGTTAAAAATTAACATTCAATATCATTGACGACATGGTATTCTGAATCCCTATAAGCAAAAGATACCTTCTGTTCACCGTGTATTCGAAATTCCCTTATTTAGAAAGCGATAGAAATCTGTACACAGCAAAATGAAAGCTAGGTAAGTACTTACTTAGGTTCTATATGCCTTACTCAATCTTACTTATTTGACTATACGAGAAACTATTTTCTTACATTAAATAATAAATAACTCAAGCTGTAAAAATATTCTATGTTCGATTGTAATGTTCGATTCGAAAAAGTTTACGATCCAGGAGCAATCCGACGAATCAGAATCAGGGCCCTGACCCAAATAAACGGATTACTTATGTAATTTAATAATAATATTAATAATAAAAACGATTTATTTCATCACACAGAGTTAGTGAATACATGTTAAGGTGTATTGCCAGGGTGTAGGGTATAGTCCAACTTTGTGCGAGTCTGGTGCATGTAGTAAATTTAATAATAAATCTGTATCACGTGTCACCAGGCCCACCTCGCGGTTAGTACGTATATGGCTGTATACATATTATTTTAGGATACAATTAGCTCTTACAATTGTTGTATCTATTAACGTGTTAGTTATCTAAAAACTAGACATAGTAAAAATATAAAATTATCTAATTAGGAATAGGATTGTATGGTTGAGTGTATGTGTGCTTGCGTGAGTATGTGTGTGTTTGTGTGTGTGTGAGTGTTTGTGTGAATAAAGCCAGTAAGAACGATAATAACAAGGGACGGGTGAAGGATAAAAAGTTGTGATTTTAATTATTAATTATTTATTTAAGGGGTGTGAGCAGGTCTTCTGTTTGTTTGTAGTCTAGGGTTTTGAGGTAATTTACTACTTTGATTTTACAGTGGAGTTTAAGAAGGGGGTAGATATTAAGATTGGTATTTAGTTTGTTGTACAGGTAAGGTCCTAAAAAGCAAAAAAATCTGTGGGAGAGAGCCGATTTATATGCTTGAGTTTGGCATACTTTACCTTTCCTGCGTTTATGGAGGTTTAGGCGGGGATTATAATTGAGAGAGGAATGGGTTTTTTGTATAGTCCGTAACACGAATATTTGTCTCACAGTGAGGACATCCCAATTAGTGTATAACTGGGTGGTTGGGTATCTGAAGGGAAGACCTGCGCCAACCTTTAGTAAGGCACGTTGCGCCCTTTCCGCTTCAATAATGTGGGTTTTCGCTGCGCCACCCCATGAGGTTATACAATAATCTATCAGTGATGATTGGCAGAGTGCGAGGTAGACAGTCTTGACAACTGCCTTATCTGCGGAGTATCTGATGTTTTTGATTATATAGATTAATTTGCGTAATCGGGTTACCAGCGTCTTTATGTGCATCTTGAATGTGAGTGTTTGGTCTATAGTTAAGCCAAGATATCTTGTGCTCTCCACTCTTTGCAGTACAGCGCATGTACATGGTAATGTGTCACTTGGGCAGTTATGGGCTGTTATACTTAGGGATGATGGGGGAAGTAGGTTGGCTTTATGAGCGAAAACCATGTATTGGGTTTTACTAACATTTAGGGTTAGAACATTAAACAAGAGCCATTCACAAATACGGTTGAGTCCTTCCTGTGGCGTTTCGAATAACTCATGCCAATCGTATCCCGTGAACAGTACGGCAGTATCGTCCGCGAATGTAATGACTTTAGCTTGGTGGAGGTGTAGCTGGCACAGGTCATTTATATAAACCAGGAACAGAGTGGTTCCGATTACACTGCCCTGAGGCACACCATATTCTACGTTTAGTTCCTCGCTGACTAGGCTGTCGATCTTTACCCTCTGCACTCTGCCTGTTAGGTAGTCCTTTAGGAGTTCGAGGGGAGTTCCTCTTACTCCTATTGCATTAAGTTTTATGTATGGCGTTTTATATATATTGTTTTTTGTATGGCGCCTCGAGTTTATAACCATGTACCAAAATCATATTTAAAAATGAAAGTTTTAATAAGAGTTTTATTTTAAAATGAATTCATATTTAGAAATCAGGAGTTTTAATTAAAACTCCTGATTTCTAAATATGAATTCATTTTAATTTAAAATCAAACAACTGTTACTGGAAAAATAATAATGTAGAGGAATACCTAAAGGATGTCGTAGAAAGTGCCAAATCATGTCTGAATGTAGATTGTAATTAATTATTTGTTACTGACATTTTGTATTGTATAAATCTATTAGGTATCATAATTTAGTATTGCCTGACATTGTATCTTAATATTGACATTTCTTATTAACTATTTTAATTTTGTATTGACATGAACTTAATTTTATTAATAAATATTAATACCAAATACCTTTAAATATTGCATGCCATGAGGCGGAATTTGGAGAATTATAATTTCATTCTTATCATCTTGTACCTACCCATTTTCGCAATAAATATGTTTGAGTTTGAGTTTGCGTTTTTTGTGTCATAACTAAAAAAAAATATAAGCATTTTTTACTCATAGATTTGGGGAGAATAGTTTGTTAAGGTAACTTTGGATTTGAGACAAAGTAGGTATTGTTTCATGACTGACCATGCGCTGTGGCTACATCTAGAGGTGTACTTTTTCTAAGGTGTTGGTAAGTGGCAAGGAACTTATGTCTCCTAACTAACTGGAATGCTTACGGGACGATATTAGAAATAGAAAAATTAAAAGTTCATCTGTGACTTACGAAATAAGGTTGAAATTTGTTCGTTACAATAATGAGAGGAAAAAAATCCTATGAGAGCGAGAACGAAAACGAAATATGGATATAATCTCTCCCTTTCTCGCAATTGACAGTAATTATAAAAAGCGGGACAATGATATGCAGTAGAGAGAGAGATTTCCATAGATTTTTTCGGAACGCTTTTGAGGTGTAGGTAAGCATTCCAGCTACATAGTTAGAGATATTTTAAGTTCCTTTGTAAGTGGGAGCAGAAAAGTTGGTAGATATGGCAACATTGCGAACCACAGAGTCAACATTCATTTTTTTTAATTCACTTTCACGCAATGTATTTCCGTATTCAGCCAAGTTTCTTTCAATATTTTTTCAAAATATAAAAACAGGTCTGTTCTTATATAGAATACCCAACATATGCAAGTAGTTTTCACACAAGACGAGTTACGAAATAATATCCATTTCTTTTGAATAGCACTAGGTAACACAAAATCACAAAATTAATAATCACTCAAAAGCCCTTGTTTACAACTATGACGTGCATTTTAGTTTTGACTTGTTTATGGTCGGGGGCCACACAGAGTTCTCGAACGATGTTACGGATAGCGCTGTTTGATTTTTGAAACTTATTCAGTCAGAAGCTTTCGTCCCAGTGCAACTGACTACTAGCAGAGAACAGTCTCCCAGTCACTCAAGGAATTGTTTGAGGCGAAGCAAATATCCAAGTAAGTAAATTTTAAACATTATAATTATTATTGTAAGTAGGGATCTATGTACATACTTTCTGGTGCAACGTCCATGAAAAGATCTTTCGTCTTATGGCTCCTCTACACGTTGGCCAACTTTGTGGCGAAGTGCTGTGGCCAATACCATTGGCCATCATGTAGAGGGGGTGTTTGTGCTTATCTTGGCTTGTATCATGAGATGGCCCACAAGTTGGCGCGAGATCCGTGTGGTGTCGGTTTTTAAAAAAAGATCAAAGGGTTGTGGCAGTGTTATGGCCGTTGCGTCCACACGTTGGCCACGCGTTTAGTTTGCTACGCCCTGCCAGAGTGAACGCACGCACTTGATTTAAATGTTAACTTTTTCACAAAATTATTTTACCTACAAATAAAAATAATATATTATAAATTATAACGATTCAATTTTTTTTAACCAAACCTGTCGAATAGGGTATCAAAATAAAGGGAATCAAATGGAGATTACAAATTTATACATAATTATGTTATGTATTTAAATTTAATCAGGAATAATAATTACAACCATTTTTCGGTCTTTTTAGTGCGTTGCTTATGTGTTGATTTTTTGCAGTCGGGTTATTTTAATTTTTTAATTAATTAATTTGACTGTCACCGTGGCGCATTGGTTAAGGTGGTCGCCTCGCCACAACATCGCCGTGCTGGGTGACGTGGGTTCGATTCCCACACGAGACAAATATTTGTGTGATTCATAGATATTTGTTTCTAGTCTGGGTGTACTTTGTGTCCGTTAGTTTCATGTTTGTAAAGCTCCCCACGACACAGGGCTTGATACCTAGTGCGGGCGTTGTCTTTTCTAAAAATAGAAAAATAGAATTTTCAATTTTTTTTTATACATCCATTTTCTTATATACATTCACGTAGTTGCGGTATGCTGTGAATAAATAAACCGCAGCAGCAGTTAGCGCCTCAATATCCATTGTAATCAATTCGTCCGCACATTGGCCTGAACCGAAGCAAACTGAACGATCTTCCAACGTGTAGACGCTATCACAAACTCTTGGCTAATATCTTTGCCACAACATTGGCAACAATGTTGGCCAACGTGTAGAGCAGGCATTAAAGGAACTCGTCATGAAGTTGATGAGTGAGGAATGCATCCAAAATACAGAAAATACATTATCTTGAGCGAGAAAGATTCTGCGAAAGTTAACTTTGACTTTGACTGGCCTGTTGGTCTAGTGGTTAGTGACCCTGACTGCTACGCCGGAGGTCGTGGGTTCGATCCCCACCCAGGACAAATCTTTGTGTGATGAGCATAAAGGTTTGTTCTGTGTCTGGGTGTAATTTATCTATAATATGTATGTATTTACAAAAAAAAATGTATTTAAGTAGTATATCAGTTGTTTAGTACCCATAACACAAGCAAATATAATTGCTTACTTTGGGACTAGATGGCGCTGTGTAAATGTGGTAGAAAATTAAATTACCTATAGTTTAAGTTTAGTTTTTATTAGATGGTTAAACCGTTATCTACCCAAATACCTACCTATTAAATTAACAAAATAATTAGCTAGGCAATGTTGTAGTTAATTACTCATGTTTGCCAACATTTTTAAAGTCAATTTTCGATGCATAATGCGTTTTTAGGGTTCCGTATCTCAAAAGAAAAAAACGGAACCCTTATATGAAATCTCTGTCTGTCTGTCTATACGTCTGTCAAGAATATTTTTCTCAAGAACGCGTAGAGGTAAGATAAAGCTGAAATTAATATAATAACTTGCGTCAGCAAACCCTCGGTGTAAAAAAACAGAATCCTAGTTTATGCTCTATTTTTGTTGATTATCTCAAAAAAGTCAAAACGTATAGGGTACTTCCCGTTCATCAATCCGAAAACTGTACTCGTGTAGTTATATCACTGAATATTAGTACATATAACGCACACATGTAGATAAACCTAAAAATTTTGAGTAAGAGTGAGAGTATATTCCGGACTGACGCTGACGTTAAGTAGGTATATAAAGATGGTGCACTTTTTACGTAAATAAATATTTTTATTCTAACTTATAGTTATCCCGTAGTCAGGGTGTAGCCAAATTTTCATTATTTTTGCGATGGCAAGCACCATTTTCCAGATATGAGCTATTTATTAAAGATAGAAGTCTGCCCTAACGGCGAGGACAGTCGGGCTCCGGCGACCAATGTGCTATAGCTAACACCTCCCCCGATTCAGAGCAATCCAATTTTTAGTTTTTTTTGAGAAATTACATTTTTTGTGCACCCCCTTTAGTACACCTTACACCTTGAACTTTCCCGTTTACCTATTTACCTGTTACCAGCGTGGCAATGCTGCCAATCTGTTGGGCACTTTTCCCACAGACAATGGCAGCGACGCGGAGGAATTTTATAATGCCGTATTTTAATTTGTAATTTCCTCCCCTTTTTACCCGACTGTCAGGACGGGTATTGTTTTTTATTTTAATACATTTAGTTATTTTTTATTTGTGAATATTATTGTTTAAATTTAGTTTAATATTATAATGAAAATAAAATTAAAATATTTCCTATTCCGCATTCTTACATTTTAGTCAGAAAAAAAAATTGTATAATGGTCCGGAACCCTCGGTGCCCGAGTCCTCACACTTGATAGGTTTTTTTTGTGAATAGCTTTATTTGGATACCTTATACTCCCATATTGAATTGTAATTTTTAAAAACACTCTTAACTTTCATTACTCGTTAGGAGTTATCAAGGAAAAACAACTTAAAATGCAGAAGTTCTAGCAGTTTATACAGGGTGTATACGACGATACATTAAATGAAACCACGTGTAGCATGTGATGTTTGTTAGAAGACTTTACCAAAAAAAAATTAAAAAAAATTGCATTAGTTTAGACGCAAATATACCTACTTTCTTTATTTCACAGTTTAAAACAACCTGTAGGTATTTACGTTGATCATAATATGTTGTCATTAGATCATTCAATTGATTTAAATATCTCTGACTTTTTCATATTACTTAATATTATCTTATCTCTTACTCTGTTTCGCACTTTTGTCGTCGTCATGTCGAAAACGTCATGACTCATGATAGAAAAATAAACTAGTTTTATATTTTTAAAATTTTCGACTAAATAATGTGTAGTGTTTTTTTATTGATTATTATTATAATATGTTTATAAGGGTTAACACTGGCTGCTTTATCATTTAATGTCGTATCGTCGTATACACTCTGTAGTATAAAGTTGTAGAATTTACTGTACCTTATGTAGGTAGGTTATTAACAAGTAGGTTGGTCCGCTTATTCAACTATAGATTGTGTATAAGTGGACCATACTTTTGTGATGGTATTGTGTTTCTTACTTCTAAACTACATTTATGTCAGTATTATTATAATAATGTTTATAACATATTTGCTCGTAAAGGGTCTCTTATTTCACCAATTTCAGTGTCGTAATGTATCTCATTACGCACTAGTGCGGTAATGTAAAGTAAATTGCACGGCTTCTCATGCTCACATACTAATAATCAAGGGGCTCCGTACGTAACGAACGGTAATTTTTTTAAATCTTAGCAAAGAGTTTTTATGTCAAAAAAGTGGTCAGCATTTTATGAATAAAATTAATTAACTTTGGTAGATAAAATAATTATGATATAATTATATATAAAATAAACATTTAATTCTTTAATTTAATTAATTTAGACCATAAATTACAACCATTTATCTGTACTAAAACTCAAAAATATTAATTTACTTTATTAATAATACTGGCTGTTTTTGTGTTTTTGCCTTAAAAAAAAAAGCGCTGATGCGCGCGCATCGATAAATTGTGACAAGTAAAAATAATTCCGCGCGCTATTTCTTTTCGCTGTATTTTTTTTTTTCTAAGAAAGTCCGAATTTTATTTATTTCCTCGCAAATATGTTATAAAACGTCATATGACACACGTGCGGTTTGATAATTACAGCCTCTGCTTTCTTGTAGCCCTCGCCTGCAGCTCGGGCTAGCAATATCGCCTCGGCTGTAATTATCTACTTACAGCACTTGTATCATAATGTACTATTACGCCATCCTGTCCCAAACGAATGCTTATAATATGGGTACTAGACAACTGATATAATAGGTACTTAAATAACTTTTTTTTTGTAAATACATACATATTATAGATACATTACACTAAGAAACAGAACAAATAATTGTGCTCATCACACAAAGATTTGTCCAGGGTGGGAATCGAACCCACATCCTCTGTCTCAGCAGTCAGGGTCACGAACCACTGAGTTACGGAGACTAAAATATTGTATTGAGAGTTAGAGAGAGAAATATTTTATTCGATTATTACATCTACACTAGTAAGTATATATTATAAACCTGAAGAGTTAGTTTATTTGGTTGAGCGCGCTCAACTCCTATTAGCCGTAGCGTGATGTTAATATTAGCCTATAATAATAGCCGCAGATTTTATGCTGTGCAGTAACATCAATTGTGTGTGTAATATACTAGAAGTTGCGCGGGGTTTCGCTTCCGTCATTCTTTATTTGGGCCTGCTCAGTTCCTATTAGCCGTAGCCTGATATTATATTTAGTTTATAACCTTTTCCTCGGTAAATGGGCTCTACAGGTATAATTTTTATTATACCTACTATATTAAACTAAAAATAAACTATATTATCCAATAAATATTAAACACGATTATAGGAAAATTGTCTAAAGAGTCTAGAGATAATCCTATAATCGTGTTTAGACAATTTTCTTTACGAATGTGTGAAGAATGTAAGTATGTCGTCTCCTTATCTTAAAGTAAAGAATCACACAGTTAAACAGTCTTGTTCTCATTCACTATAATGTATTTTTACAACAAAAAAATCTGTTATGAAATAAAAAACAAATATGACTAAATAAACTTTTTTTCTCTGACACAGTTGAAAATTAAAAATCACAAAAATACTTTTTTACTCAAAAACACTATGTAATGTTTTAAAATTAGGTAATAATTAAAACATAAGTAGGTACCTATACTATTTTTTTAAAACTCAGTAAGCATCACATACTTTCAAGCTTAGTTCAATTTAAAGTTATCATAAATAGACTAGAGATTTATTGACAATGTATTAACTTTTTTTTCAAATTAGCCTTCAACAATGGCTGTATACGAGTATTTCTATTATTTTTACAATTTGACTATATATTTATACAGACTATATATTTGACTGGTCTGTTGGTCTGTCTCTGTTGTTTAGTACCCATAACACAAGCAAATATAGTTGTTTACTTTGGGAAATTTAATACGATTTTTGAACATATAACTTTTGTTGGTTAGAATTAATACTTAGAATTTATTTTATTTATTCATTTATAATATTATTAGGTTTTGATATTCGTAATTACATAAGGCGTTTTATCTTTTTATTACAGGTATATCGCCATGCGAATAAAGATCAGAGGCTTTCCTAAGTTCGTTGAGGACGAAGGATCAAGACCATGTACACTAAAAGATTGTTCTGTCGTCATCGACGGACAGAACTTTTTTTATTATAGTTATTTGAAAAGCCAACTGCCTTACGTGTTTGGTTCTGAAGCGAATCAACATGCGAAATACCTGGTAAGAGAAAAGCTGAATATGTTTAAAGAGGCAAATGTCAAGTGTTACGTTTTGTTTAGAGGCGGTACCAGAATAATGGACGAGAAAATTCCAAACCTGTACACCACAAAATTTGATTTTGAGTCTAACTATGAGTATGCCGCACCAGTATTTTTAGAAGATGTATGTAAGCAAGTACTTGAAGAAGAAGAAAATGTTAATTACGCTACATGCATCACAGAATCTAAAGATGATTGTGTTGCTCTCGCAGAACGATTGGGTTGTTCCGTGTTGAGTAACGACATGTCATATTGTTTTAGAAGAGTTCCCTATATACCGTATAATACGTTGGAATCCTCCCTGGATGGAGGCGGAATTACTTGTAAGCAGTACGATATCAAGCATTTTCTCAAAAAATATAAACTGACAGAAAGAAAACTTGCAATCTTCGTAAGTTTGTTTGATAGATCAGTATTTAAAGAATACTATTTCAGTGATTTGTTCAACAAGTGGCGTATTTCTAATAAAAACTGGAACCAACAGTGCAAAAACCTGTTCAAGTGGCTTTCAGAACGAAGCGAGGCAATAATTAAAAATCAAATTTTAGGATTTCTTAAAACCGATGCAGATAAAAAAAAGTTTGAGGATCACATTAAAAAAGTTTTACAGTGTATAAACAATGATTACAATAGCATCGCTTGTGACTATCTTTACGAAGACCTTAGACCGCTCGTAACCCACCACGATCCCTTATGGTTTGAGAAAGGCGTCGCAGCTCAGTACATCGCTGTACCTTACATTAACATGTACAAACACAAGTATATTCCTGGCTCCAGGGCTATAGAGACGAAGGATTCCATCGATAGTATCATGTTATCGATTGACATAATAAAATACGCTTATAACTTACTAAATAATTTCGTCACGGCCCCAATTTCTGTCTATCAAAACGCAGGAAACTTTACAATAGAAGATAGCGGAGATACAATAATTACTAAACCTGAATACGAGTGCGATAACGTTGTGTTCGAAAATGGATGGGAGAATTTAAGAAACCTGGGACTTTTTGAACATTTTTTAGTTCAAAATGGTATAGACATCAGTTTAATAGATGAGTTCTCTGAAGAGGCCAGAATGTTGTTTATTGCACTGATATACTTCGCTCGCAAAAAATCTTCAATGAATATTAATGTAACGAAGCATGTTAATTGTTTTATTATATGCTATGTGTTACTTCATGAAGTATTTGACGAGAGCATAATTACTCGGGAAGACGCCGCTGAAGCTATAAGAGTTACAGAGCGATATTTCACGTATAACAAAGACGAAGCGAAGGAAATATTTGATGGCGATGAGCTTAAAACTTTAGCTGAGCTACAATACTGTTTGCTTCATATGAATTATTTGAATGCTCTTTGTGGAAAGCCGTACACGATCACAAAGTACCATAAAACGTTCAATGGTACCTTTGTGTACAAATTATTGAATGATATGCAGAAGCACGGCGACAATAACCTCATTGAGTCATTGTTTAAGCAAGCTCCATCCGTGTTGAACTTTATCAACTCGCTGATTACAACTTATAATAAGGGCTTGTAGTTAGTTCTACGTAAGAAAAAAATCATATTATTAATAGCTTATCTTATTCTTTGTTGTCCATGGTCCACTTAACTTTTTTTTATTGTTATTCAGTAAAGTTTACGTTAACGTCCCTTTTTTAGTTATTTAGGTTTTTGTGGTTTTTTTTTTACTTTCGTTAGTTTTCTTTTTTAATACTTACTTATCTAATTGATTGTCCGTGGTCCACTTGATTTTTTGCTATTTCTAATTGTTTATTATATTTTTGTATTATAAAGTTGAAGTACTTAACACACTTTTTTAAACTATTTCTTTAATACCATATTGTCCGCGGGTAACCTGCAGATTTTTTGCCATTGTAAAGTATACTTTTAGATTTTGATACGTTTTTGTCTTAATTTCTGATAAGATTTTCTGTACTTTTTTTTATTTTTATTAAATAAAGCTTTTCAAAATAAATTAGTGTTCGCCTCTTTTTAAAGTTCCGTACCCAAAAGGTAAAACGGGATTCTTATACTAAGACTCCGCTGTCCGTCCGTCTGTCAGTCTGTCACCAGGCTGTATCTCATGAACCGTGATAGTAAGACAGTTGAATTTTTTATAGATGATGTACACAGGTAGGTATTTCTGTTGCCGCTATTACACAAATACTAAAAAACAGAATAAAATTAAATATTTAAGGGGGCTCCCATACAACAAACGTGATTTTTTGGTAATTTTTGCTCGATATTTATTTATTTGTTCTGTGTCTGGGTGTAATTTATCTATAATATGTATTACATGTATTTACAACAAAAAAATGTATTTAAGTAGTAGGTATATAAGTTGTTTAGTACCCATAACACAAGCAAATATAATTGCTTACTTTGGGACTAGATGGCGCTGTGTGAATGTGGTAGAATATTATTATTATTTATATAATACACAATACAGAAAATAGTTATACACGGGTAAAGAGATTACAAATTTGAAATTTTATGACTTAACTAAATTCCAACACTATGTGTACTTAACATGCATAAAGGTAAGTCGGATCAGACAAATACTACTTATAAGTTACATTTTAAGGATCAAAGTAAACAACAAATAAATACCTTATAAGAAAATATTATCAAGTGTTTAGAATAGACATTAGGCAAATTTTATATTGATTTTGACAGAATAATACCGAACTTTGTGTCTGAAATTATGTAGTCTCTGAATTAAGTGTAGTTCATTGAACTGACGTTGACAGAATAATAAATCGTTATAATATACTCGTAGACGGCACATGCGTACGATGGGCTTACAAAAGGATGTAATATAATATAATATTCTACCACATTCACACAGCGACATCCAGTCCCAAAGTAAGCAATTATATTTACATATGTTATGTATGGGTACTATACAACTGATATACTTACTAGTAAAATTTTTTTTTTTTGTAAATACATACATCATCATCATCATATGAGCCCAACGACGTCCACTGCTGAACATAGGCTTCACCTAATTTACAACACTGCGAACGGTCCTGTGCCGCCTGCAAACAACGGCCGCCCGCTACCCTGACCAGGTCGTCAGTCCATCTGGTGGGAGACTGTTCCACACTGCGCCTTCGTGGCCACCACTCGAGAACCTTTTTCCCCCATACATATACATTATAGATAAATTACACCCAGACACAGAACAAACCTTTATGCTCATCACACAAAGATTTGTCCTGGGTGGGGATCGAACCCTCGACCTCCGGCTTAGCAGTCAGGATCACTAACCACTAGACCAACAGGCCAGTGAATGTATTATTAATGTGAACATAAATAACAATACTATTGAGATGTGGGTGACGGCTTATGAATTTTAATGAGGTTGTCAGGGAGAGAGGTTTTAATGAAAGGTGAATCTATTGATGTGTGTATTATTTTATGGAGGGTTACTTCTTACTAGGTTGTTACGCTTGAATTATTCACAGAATGTTTATTTACATATAACATAACATAGCATCACGCCTTTTTCCCCGAAGGGGTAGGCAGAGGTGTTTCACACCCACATTTCGACAGCTATGTTTGGCCCCATGAAATAGGGGCTGAGCCTATTGTCATCAACCGGGAACATTTGTTTTCGATTTCAAAACCAATACTGGAATTTCATGATAGAAAAACCCAATACTATTTTCACCCGACCCGGGAATTGAACCCGGGACCTTTTGCACAGCAGTTTTATACACTTCCCGCTGCGCCACCGAGGCAGTTAGAGTATTTACATATTCACTTTAAAAACGGAACTCTTAACCCCCTTATTACTATACTAGCTGACCCGGCGTACTTCGTACCGCCATAAATAAAAAAATCGTTATAAAAAAAAGCGCGCGGATCCTAGGTCTATGGTATTTTTGTATTCTGCTACTATACTACCTTGATACTGCAATGTATTTACTTTTCTACGAAAAATATTTTATTTCATATTTTACAATATCCATTTATTTTTATTAGTTTATGACTTTAGCGACCATAAATACATACAATGATAATTCACTGTCAAATGTCAAATTTTAGACCGAAAATAAATGGCGCGAATACATAAAAATGGCGCGCGGATCCTAGGTCTATGGTATTTGTATTCTGCTACTATACTACCTTGATACTGCAATATAATTATTTATTTACTTTTCTACAAAAAATATTTTATTTCATATTTTACTTTATTTGATAATTTTACTACACAATTGTCATAATATATTCTTTGAATTTACTGGTGAATAATTAGTAATATATTCAAGTAATGAGGTTGTATAGTAAGCAAAAAGAAAAAAGAGATCTTTGATTTCTTTTTAATCTGTCATACTGAATTGTCATTAGGGCTGACGTTGATAAATATAGTAATATACATACACAAAGTTGAAAGGATGAATGTTTGTTTGTATATTTGATAATTTTAACCAAAAAGACACGGGATGGATGTTTACAAAGATAAGTAATATTCTAATCAAGCACGTAATATTGGTTATGTTTAATCTGAAGTAATTATCTGTGCTTAGAAAATATTGGCCGAAATTTCCCCTCTAAAAGTGAAAAGTTGCTGTGGTCACAGGAACAAAATAACAGGTAAGCGAAGTCACGGGTGACATACAGTATTATTATAAGATTTTTGGGATTATATACATTTCATTTAATATCGTAATAACTTTTAAACTATTTGTCGAAATAACTTAGTGTAAACGACAAAAATTATCTACATTAAATGACAAAAGTGATAAAGGTATTTACATTCCTAGGAATTAGTTTAATACCATGAAATTTTTCACTTTAAATGCAGTATCCGATTTAAATGTATTTCTTGCTCACTATTCTCTCTATATCGACTTCCACATAAAAGATAGGCATATGCTGTCGCGGACTTTTTTTTATAACTATTTAAGAGTAACAATTCCTCCATACATTGTCCTTATGTAAAACTAACGGTTTACGTAGAGAAATCAGAAATAGCTATAAGATGGCAGATTTTTCTCCGACTTACTTTACATTTGTTCTCATGGTTTAGCCAATTAACGCGATATCTAGATAAAATATAGCCTATATGTTATTCTGATGTATAAGGTAAATTATTGCAAAGTTTCATTGAAATCTATTCAGTGGTTTTTTCGTTTACTGGTAACAAACATCCAAACATCCAAACATCCAAACATCTAAACATCCAAACATTCTTACAAACTTTCGCATTTATAATATTAGTAGGATATATATCCTCCTAGCCGTATTCGGCCTCAGCGACTTGGGAGATTCACTATGGAGAGCGTCGTCTGTGTGCTCTCAGGTGACTGGCGTATCCAATTTTTGTAGCCCCTTATTACTAAATATGGACTAAGTATTAAACCAGGTTTAAATTGACTATTATCCGTGTAGTGACGGATTAAGAATACAATAATGTCACTACCCCATCTCAACCCGTGGGTGTCGTACTAGGCGACTAAGAGACCTTATGCAGACAAGAGCACTGTAAGAAAAGTAAAATTCGAAACAAACCCTATACCAACCCGTCTGGCCAGCGTGGTCTAGTAGGCTAAATTCCCTCCACATTCTTTGGAGGAGACCCGTGCCAGCAGTGGGGCGTTTATGGGTTGAAATGATGAAATTGACATAAGGCATTGTTTTAGTGTCAAAGTTGTCAATTTAAACCTGGTTTAATGATTAGTCCGTATTTTGTAATAAGGGTGTTATAGTTTCGTCATGTCCGTCCGTCTGTTCGTATGTCATAGGCTTTTTACATGAAAACTCCTCGATGTATATTAATGAAATTTTCAGAATAGGTGTCTTGTGTCGGCTGCTACTTAGTTTACTTAGAAAAATACCCTAATAGGATCAGTCCGATGTCTGTCTGTCAAACTGTTAAGAATACTCGAATACATCTACGAGAAAAATATTCTAGCATCGACGGGCCTGTTGGTCTAGTGGTTAGTGACCCTGACTGCTAAGCCGGAGGTCGTGGGTTCGATCCCCACCCAGGACAAATCTTTGTGTGATGAGCATGAAGGTTTGTTCTGTGTCTGGGTGTAATCTTTATATATACCTATAATTCTTCTGTTCGTGTGTTGACAGTGAACTCCTGCTAAGCGGCTGAACCGATTTGAATGATTTTTTGTGTATGTGTTCAAGTGGATTTGAGGATGGTTTAAATTCACAAATAAAAATAAAATAAAAAATGCAATCGATTGGTAAGTATATCATGCGTCCGCTAGTTTATCTATAATATGTATTTACAAAAAAAAAATGTATTTAAATAGTATATCAGTTGTTTAGTACTTACCCATAAAACAAGCAAATATAATTGCTTAATTTGGGACTAGATGGCGCTGTGTGAATGTGGTCCTCAGAAAGGAGACCCGAGCCCAGCAGTGGGATATTAATGAATGAATGAATGATGAATGAAATTATATTCGGCTACTTTTGATGTCGACCGTGCCACTACACTTGGGTAACTTCGTGTTGCCGGCTTTGTATAATCATTTGTAGAGCGGCCAACCATACAGGTTTAAAGCCCTGCTACATGGTTGGAAACTTGCCTTCCACAGAGGTGCCCTTGGTGGATTCCAACCGTGTAGCCGGCTGTTGTAAACCAAATTTCATACAAACTACACGGATAGCAACCAAGCTCCCACCAAGGTCAGTCTGTTGGAACACAAGTTTATAATCGTGTAGAAAGGCTAGTAATAAAACTTATCATTGAAAATTGCATTTAATGTCTCCTTATAGTAATAATCACATCAATAACAAACATAGCTATAGTTATGGGATATTGTTTAGTTGGCTGTTAACTACTTTACATCTGTCTGATGCCGCACTTACTGCACCGATTACTGCTGCGCGGAAACCTGAAAATGTTTATAAATAAAATAATTATTGTTGCCACGCCACGAAGACAACACAAGAGACGACAATTAACCATAAAGTGTTTCTGCTATTCGGTATAATTACGAAACGTTTTTATTTTGGCATTCTAATAATAATTCGTAATATTGATGATTCGGATTATTGGGGGGGAGGAGGATTTTTCTGTCCCTATTAGTATTAGTGTTAGGTATTAGTTTTTTTTTTAGGTACTAACATAGTTTTTAAGTAAACATTGTTACTAACAAACTATGGATTCAGTCTGATAATAAATAATTTTTATTTTTATTTTATTTTATTTATGTATTTATTGAAATTTCGCAATTATGAAAATCGGGATTTTGAAATTCATCTTTGTAACTTTCGGAATAAAGATTTTCGTATGTTGTGTACGCATTGACTTTACTAAAACAGATAATATAACAAAAAGACTTATCAAGATATTTTACTAAATTAAGTCAGAGCAGTGGATGAAATGAGGTGAAATCTCGTTTATTTAATTACAAAGTAACTCTTATAAAAGTTACAAGTTAAGAATGTAACAGGTTATTCGAAAAATAGAGTCAGCAAATTTTCTCCTGAATTTATTCGACTTAGTTACCATTTTGTTCCAAGTGGTAAGTGCCCTCAGCGGTAGAGCCGGCGGGACTGGTAACATTGTCCTTGAGCATGGCTGGATGAGTACCAGTTTGTACCATGGCAGCGGCGCCTATGGTCGTCTGAGCAGCCAGGCGCAATGCCAGGTCACGTGGTAAGCCACAACGCACGCCACCGTCAGCTAAAGATTCTATCATCATATAAACCTGAAAGCGGTAACTTACATTGATCATTCATCATTTCAACCAATAAACGTCCCACTGCTGGGCACGGGTCCCCTCCAAATAGGGTTACCATAGTTCAGGATTTGTCCTGAGATTTCAGGAATTTTCGACTTTTCTCAGGATTGCGGCCGGATTTTGCAAATCTCGTGATATCTCAGGATTTTCAATAAATCACAGGTTACATTTTAAAGATCTCTTTAATTAAAAGTTAAACCAACTAAAATAATATTTTTTTGGGTAACAATTGAACAGTTAAAATCTTTACTTATTTATCTAAGTAAGTTGCAACGCGTGTGCTAGAGCCGCAGTGTATAAAACGATAATAATACGTTTTTGAGAGAAAATTCTCAAACTGTACAAAATCTCTGGAGGACTTTTCCATGGAAATCAGGCCTTTTCTCCGGTCTTTTGATTTTTACATCTGGTAACCCTACCTCCAAAGAATGTGGAGGGAATTTAGCCTACTATACCACGCTGTTCAGACGGATAGGTAGGTATAGGGTTTGTTTCGAATTTTCCTTTTCTCGCAGTGCTCTTATCTGCATAAGGTTACTCCCTTAGTCGCCTTTTACGACACCCACGGGTTGAGATGGGTTAGTTACATTATGCATTCTTAATCTGTCACTACACGGATGTTACATTAGCAAACCTATACTCAAATAAAGGTTGATGAAAAAGCCATAACCAAAAAGTAAAATTATCACGCGTTGCATGATATTTGAATAATAGGTACCGTTACACATAATAGGTATAAAACAATAATTCTTCAGACAATCGAATCGAATTCTGGTCCTGAAGGACAGTGCAGGCTGTAGGAGGACGTAAAGTAAACTAACCCCTGAAGTCACTACAAGAAAATTATGCCCAACACGTTCGTAAATATCCTGTGCATCGCATAATTAATCTATAACTGGAAAACAAGTGGGGCTTCGCTCCCATCGTTCTTTTTTTTTTTTTTTTTTTTATTAAAAAGACAACGCCCGCTCTAGGGAACAATCCCTGTGTCGCTGGGAGCTTTACAAACATGGAACTAACGGACACAAAGTACACCCAGACTAGAAACAAATATCTATGAATCACACAAATATTTGTCTCGTGTGGGAATCGAACCCACGTCACCCAGCACGGCGATGTAGTGGCGAGCGACCACTTTAACCACTGCGCCACGGTGACAGTCAGCATTAAGTTCTTTATTTGGATACTTAATGCTCAGCTACATATTTGTGGTGTATCAAGTTTCAATCATTATCATCGTCATATCAGCCAAACGACGGCCACTGCTGAACATAGGTAATCTCAAGTAATTTCCGCTACACCTTTACTAGGACTTCGGTCCATCTGGCGGGGGGCCGCCCCACGCTGCGCTTTCCAATAATGGCCGCCACTCGAGAACTTTTTTTGAAAGAAGTTTCAATAAAATAAATAAATGAATGCTAATTATATACTTACATATGCAGGTCCACTGCCACTCAAAGCAGTGACAGCGTCCATCTGATACTCCGGGACCTCATCACAAGTGCCCACAGCCTTGAACAGCTCAGCAGTCAACTTGGCATCGTCAGGAGTAGCCCGGGTTCCTCTGCTGAGAGCAGCTGCGCCATGTTGCACTAAAGCTGGAGTGTTCGGCATCACACGGATGACGCGAGCTTCTGATGGTAGAACCTGAAAATGTTGAACAAAAATGCACCTTTTAATACGGATCCTAAAGATAGATTTAGATTTCTTCTCTCCTATTTGTAGTAAACATTACCACTTCAGGTATTTTACTCAACTATAATAATTCATATTTTCCCATCAATCATTCCTGAATAACCACAGACACAATATTGTAAGTACATGTTTATCAGTAATGCTGTTTACAAGACATAATTTGCATGCTTGAATAAAACCACACATTGAAAGATTACGTTTGGCTCAGTTATTGGAATAAAACAAAGAGTTTATAATATTACCATATCTAGAACATTAAATTAGTTTATGAAAGTGTCTGAATTTATGTTATTTCTACTCTATACTTATTACAAATGAAATAATTTCACTTCAATTCCACCTTGGAGAGTTAAACAACTTTTTAAACTTATATTTTTATTTCAAATATTTGACTTTTTTGTGCAGTTTTTTAAATTTATTTATTGACTGCCTCAAAAACGGAACTTCTTTAATTATTGTCACAATCGTCAATACGTTTATTTATTGCACACCTTAAATTTATAACCGTGTTATTTGTAAGTAAGAACATAATATTATGGACCCTGACGACGGGTAAGGTAAACGTAGCCTCGTAGGAGAGAGGTGAGGAGTTAGGTATCATGCATTAAATCAGTTTTAAAAGTAGGTAGGTACATTACATACATAAAATTATTATTTTTTTCATAGAAATTGCAATTTACGCTGTCGCGATCAATTCGCTACTCGCAGAAAATTGGAATCAAGAAGCGGAAATTTAATATTGAGTTGTAACCGCCTTTTTACCCGACGGCCAGGAAGGGTATTGTTTTTCGCGGGTATCTTGTATATTTGTAAATTTCTTTAATCCCACGTTTCTTCCAAATGGTTGGGTGGATTCCGACAATTATGGTATCATTAGATTCTAGGTAGGTATTAAAAAAAACGGCGGACTTTTGGCGCCAAATTGTAAGTACCTACTTAGTTAAAAAAAAAATTTAAACAAATATTTCGTGTAGGGCATCAAAATAAAGGGAATCAAATGGAGATTACAATTATAATATATATATACATTATTTATGTATTTAAATTTAATCATGAATAATAATTACAACCATTTTCCGGTCTTTTTAGTGCGTTGCTTATCTGTTGATTTTTTACAATCGGGTTATTTACACCAAAGAACTTCGTACCTGTTCAATAGCCTTGGTGCTGACTCCCATAGCGACAGATATGAACAGTTTGTGCTTGCTCGCCGCCAGGTCTTTGATCTCCTTCAAAGCCGGCACCACCACATCAGGCTTCACAGAAACGATCACCACCTGAGATCTTTCTACTACCGGCTTGTTTTCGAATACAGTTGTCGCTCCCAGTTTCTGAAATTAGTTTTTTAGGCAACGTCGCAATTTAGTGTCATATTTCGTGCTTTTTTATTATATAATCGGAGAGCTACTTTTTACCCGACTGTCAGGACGGGTATTGTTTTTCGCGCGTATCTTGTATGTTTGTAAATTTCTTTATTCCCACGAATCTTCCAAAAAACTAAATGGATTTTGACAATTAGGGTATCGTTAGATTTGTCTAGAAAACCCAAGTGTCCTTAGATTGGTTTTAAGAATAAAAAAACTTAAACGGCCGGCTTTTGACGCCAAATTGTAAGAAGTTCAATTTTTTTTAACCAAACCTATCGAGTTGGGTATCAAAATTTAGAGAATCAAAAGGAGATTACATATATTCAAAAAGAGATTATACATAATTGAATAGTTCCAAATTGTAAGTAGTTCTATTTTTTTTTTAACCAAAACTTTCGAGTAGAGTATCAAAATAAAGGAGATTACAAATATGTACATAATTATGTTAGTATTTAAATTTAATCAGGTATAATAATATTACAATAATTTTACGGTCTTTTTAGTGCGTTGCTCTCTGTTGATTTTTGCAGTCGGGTTATTAATGTTTTTAAATTATATTTACTTGTTTGAAATATTTTTATTACACTTTTAAGAATTATGTGAAAAGGTAAATATGCACTGGAATATCCGATCTCTAATCATAATAGGATTTAATATACATAATATACAAAGGCTTTATAAGATATGCAAATACTATATACAAATATTTGGGTTATTGCACACGGCTAATTCTATGCATGAGTATTAGATTAGCCGTGTGCAATTATTACCTACGTATGATAATGCTAATAATAAACTGCGAAAGTTTGGATGAATGTTAGTTAATCAAACACACGAAAGGATGAAAGGATCTGTAGATTATTGTTTGGAATAGCACATAGTTATTTACCGACATGGGACGCGGGCGGAGCCGCGGGCAGCAGCTGGAACATACCTCGGCTACTATAAAACAACAATTATCTATGACTATGAGTAACTTTATGCAGACAAGAGCACTACGAGAAAAAGGAAAATTCGAAACAAACCCTATACCAACCCGTCTAGCCAGCGTGGTATAGTAGGCTAAATTTCCTCCACATTTTTTAGAGGAGACTTGTGCCCAACAGTAGGATGTTTATGGGTTTAAATCGAATGAGACTGACGTACAAATGACATTAATACTATGATCAGTCCTTATCATATTTATGTTATCTTATCAGTTAGGTATCTATTTTTGCAAGATATCTGATATTGCATTTCAAATATGTGAATACGTTCGTACTTTCGTAAACCTAGTCGATTAGTGTGAGGATTCCTCGAGCTTGAACCAATATAATAATAATAATAATGTTTGCACATTCACACACAGCGCCATCTAGTCCCAAACTAAGCTAATGCTTGTAATATGGATACTAGACAACTGATATAATACTTAAATTACTTTCTTTTTTTTTTGTAAATCCATACATATTATAGATAAATTACACCCAGAATCAGAACAAATAATTGTACTCATCACAGAGATTTGTGATGGAATCGAACCCACGACCTCTGTCTCAGCAGTCAAAGTCACTAACCACTGAGCTACGAAGGCTTCAAAAAATATAGAGTGTATATAGTCATAGATATTATACATACTATCCGTGTAGTGACGGATTAAGAATACATATTGTCACTACCCCATCTCAACCCGTGGGTGTCGTAAAAGGCGACTAGGGGAGTAACCTTATGCAGACAAGAGCACTGCGAGAAAAGGGAATTTCGAAACAAACCCTATACCAATTACCTACCAAGCCGTCAATTCCCTCCACATTCCTTGGAAGAGACCTGTGCCCAGCAGTGGGATATTTATGTGTTGATGATGATGATGATGATTATACATACATATAATTATAATATATATACTGTGGTATATGGATAATATTTTTATAAAAAATTCGTTAAAAATCTGTCAAGTAAGTTTCATATAATAATATGTACCTAGGAGTTACATTCTAATCTATGCATATAGGCTATCTAGCACTTATTTGCCAGTGGTGAAACAGGTGCTGTCAGTTAAAATATTAACAGACAGACGAATATAGAAATGAGGTTTGTGTCAATAAAACTTATCCTAAATGAAGAGGTAAGTATAGTCTGGCCATCCGTTCTTTGCACAAGAAAAGAGCGGTAAATTCAAAAAAACAAGGGGTGACAACACCGACTATAGACTGAAAAAATGCGTTTGATACTATTATCTCAACTTAAGTAAATATCAACTTTCTAACTACGCCTTTGATAGCTTTCGGCATTATTTTTCAATAATTTCAAAAGAATATTGATTGAAAAACACTAAAAAGACAGTGACATGACAGTTCAAAAATATTGCCATGTATAGATTTTAAAAAACAGTCCAGTGCAGAGAACCGGTAGCCAGACTCTACCTAACACATTCCATAATTTTTATTCTATGATAATCTACCTTTTTCAGCGCCTAACAAAAACCCGCGAACCTTAACTCACACGCGTTCAATACATGTAGGGAAAACATTGCCCTTATTTTATGATATCATGCATCATGCATGGCGAAACCATAATAGGAAATCTACTACCTAGTGGGTTAAGTAACATTAAATACATAAATTCAATTTTACCGTAAATGCCTCAGCGCTGGCCACGTCGGTTGGCAGGACACTGGCTGTGATTTCATCGGGTTTTGCCAAACCTATAAAAAATATGTTATAGATA
This sequence comes from Laspeyria flexula, assembly GCA_905147015.1. Classification (NCBI taxonomy): domain Eukaryota; kingdom Metazoa; phylum Arthropoda; class Insecta; order Lepidoptera; family Erebidae; genus Laspeyria; species Laspeyria flexula. The sequence goes on from LR989974.1 coordinate 4,962,673, forward strand.
AATGGAAACATATAGTTAAACTAAAAAGTCTGAGAAAATTTGGATAAACGATATTATTTGCCACCTAAAAACTCTAACCCGAGATTTATAAAGTGGTACAGAAATGTTGCTGTGATATCTGAGGCAGAAAAAGAGATCTGAATGTGGTAATTTTTGGCGACTATTTAACTTTAATAAATCTTTTATTTTTTTCTATCGATATATTTAGTATCCGCTGTCAATCCAGCACGTATCTATAAACAAAAAAATAATCTTTATACCATAAAATTGTATACTTATTCTTACCAGCTGAAATGAATCCGTTGGCCAAGGCGAAGGCCAGGCGGCCGCCACCAATAAACCCTATCTTCATGACTTCACTTAACGATACTGTAACAAGAAAATAAAAATAAGTATATAGGTGTGACAAAATCAAACCTATCTAAATGATAAAAGAAACGATTGGTCCAATTTGGCTTAACACATAGGTACTTTAAAAATTTTGCTGGTTTAAGGAAGGTTCTCATGAGGATGTTTTCGAATCGAATCAAACTCAGGACTCTTGTGAAGCAGTCGGTTATTGTGGGGTTAATGCTCCTTCATGAATGAAATGAACAAAGGTCTCTGAGACTTTTCGGGGCCTTTTTGTATGTAACACAAAAACTTTGTCCCTTACAGTTAAGTTATCTGAGAGCCCACTTGGACACTTGACTTCGACTACCTAGCGCGTTGTAAAATGGTTAAAAATGAGAGCGAATAAAAACTCTTTTAAACAAAGACTTGATTAAAAAAAAACAATTTGACAGCGATCTCGAAATTTCGAATGTTCAAGTAGGGCCAACGAACTCTGACCTCGTGAGTGATAAGTTCGGCTGGAGTATTCAGCTTTCAGCAGCCATAGTTTGAGGACATAACCTATTCCTCTTACAGCACAGTAAGCTACACACCATAACTTTAGTAAGCTGGTGGTTAAGTATTGAGCACCAAACTAATAAATAAATAAAAACATTTATTTGTCAGAATATTGTTACAGTGATGTTACAAGTATTAGAGAGTTCATAATATTCTGCCGTTTCCAGCGTACAAATATTTATTTTAAATTTATCATGCACTCAACTGTAATAAAATGTCATCATGTAAAAAAAATAAAAATCGACGTAATGTAATGTCATCAAATTTATCAATTAAAAAGTCAGTAATAGAATAATAACATTTGTGTATTAGAAGGGCAAACAATTTGTTCTTGAAAGTAAGGGCGAGATTCACAGACTGTACTTTGACTTTACTTTGAGGGAAAGTTCAACTTTCAACCAAAATTATATTTCACAGTCCTGTCAAACTGTGTTACTTTACTTTCTGAAACCATACTTTGCTTAGTAAAGGCGAAGTCGACGATATTGGCGACTTTGGCCGCAAAGCATGCTTTGCATTAATATACGGACAATTATTGTAGACCTTTACCTTATCAAAGTTTTCTACAAATCAAACGACATTTTATTTTATTCGGGTTATACGTTCCTTTCATATAGTGATTTGACGTATGACGTTGTTGACAGTTGACAGTTGAAAAGACTTAATCTTTACTTATTCACAGTCCGTGAATAAGTAAAGTAAAGATTGTCTTTTAAAAATATCGAGCTTTTTATTATAAATGCGAATTGCCATACAGTACACGTTTTTGGAAAATAAATTAATTTTCTGTTGAGATACACATAGTTTGTGGGTTTTTCGGCTTTTTCGAGTTACTTCATCATTATGCATCTCTATATTGGAATACTACGTTTTGGCTCCAATTTGTCTCCGTAATTTGTACCTACCTATCAACGTAATATAGGATTTCCCATAGCAATTATAAGGCACATTTAAAACCATAAAATATTGTGTAATGTTTATGAACTAAAATAGTAATGTAAACACCTAAATTGCTATTAGATAACCCCTAAAGAGCCGACCTAACGTGACGAAATAAACAAATATTATAAACTCCGATAAAATAAGCTACAGTTTTTATAACAACTTATTCTGTGTGATAAATTAATTGAGATGAGGTGGATAAATACCTACTCCAAAGACTGGTATTTTCTGGGTATGGAGCGAACAGCTTCAGAGTTAAGGGAGGAAGGCTTTGTCCAGCAGTGGGATCACACAGGCTAACTGTAACTTAAAAATGAATGAATCTCTCAAAATGAGGTTTGTGTTGATTGGATAATGTTTGCCGTCCAACTGTAAATTGAATGAACATGAACATAACATAATATAGCATCACGCCTTTTTCCCTGAAGGGGTAGGCAGAGGTGTTTCAGACCCACATTTCGCCAGCTATGTTTGGTCCCATGAAATAGAGGGCGAGCCTATTGTCATCAACCGGGAACATTTGTTTACGAAACTCCGGGAAAATCTCAATACTGGAATTTCATGATAGAAAAACCCAATACCATTTTCACCCGACCCGGGAATCGAACCCGGAACCTCTTGCACAGCAGTCGTATACACATCCCGCTGCGCCACCGAGGCAGTTTGAATGAAATGATGGTTTGGAAGAAAAATGAACAAATAAACATGTTCTAACATAACATAACATAGCATCACGCCTTTTTCCCCGAAGGGGTAGGCAGAGGTGTTTCACACCCACATTTCGCCAGCTATGTTAAACATGTTCTAATTACCTATAGTATATAATCAAACTCAAACATTTTGCAAGAGGTTATAAAGTCTTATATGAATATAATATCTAAGTACAATTTCAAGACTTAGCGCCTTTGTCAGGCATTAAAAAAAGTGAAAATTCATGTAACCAAAAACCCTGTAGAATTTAGATGTTTGCCAAATTAGTCTTTAATTGTAATATATAGTCTGTATTATTAATAACCACAAAATTAGATAAAAGAGCGAGGGAGCACACGCGATGCTCGCTAATGTTGTATGTGTACTGAATTAACTTTATTATAATTACGGAAAGTAGTTGCACATGCATGGTGTACTATTTCATCGTACAAACCCATTACTTTGAACGCCAAGCCTTCAGACACAATAAAAAAAATATTTTTTGGGGGACACCGACCCCCATTGCGTTCACACTTAACTAAAAGTACCTACATAACGGAAAGCTTGAGTAAGATAACTATGAAGGAAGGTAGACAAATAAGGTTTATTCCCATCCAGTTACACCCAAATATGTCACACTGTTACTCGTTGGGAAAAAAATTCCCATTATGTCACACTGTTACTCGATGCAAGTTTTTTTGTCCCATCCAGTAACACTGCCATATATTAGTGTTACTGGAAGTTGCATCGAGTCACATTGTGTCTCCTTAAAATAAATAATTATACTAATAATTTCCCGAAGTACGATCTTTAGTGAATCGACAGATTCTATCAATTGCAATAATCCACGGGCCTTGCTTAAGCTGTCAAATGGAAGGGTCTGAGGGTCCAAAATTGTAACAAGTTAAACTACATGCACAATTATTTTACATATTTTGAGGCAATGGCACCGATTTTCCATTCCATTTAGAAAGAAAGAAAAAACATTTATTTTAAAAATCAGCTACAGGATACACAATAAGATAAACATACTGGACATCATGCTCCTGTAGATGACCAAAAAAATGGTACTTACCTCAGCTAATGTTGCCGCAATAAATTAGCCGCGCAACGCTGATATTCTGGTAGGCCCAGTTAACAACATTTATTTAGTATTCTGTCATTAGTCTTCGTATGGCGTGGACAAAGGACGTTACGCCTTAGGAAGGCCTTATAATAGTCCATGCTACAGTCCAATTTCGGACTCAGAATTACTACCAAATACCTTGTTGAATTTAATGAGTTTATAGAAACAATTAAATATTCATAACACCGTGTTAACCATGGAATAGAAAACGAAGTAAAATTGGCAGAAAATTTTCAGCTAAAAATAAATACAAAACTTACGTGGTGTGATGAAATATGTGAGAAAAACTCGATGCGTAGTTGTTTCTCGACGACTGATTACTGACTGAAGTGGAGCAGTATGAAGTGAGAATTGAACCAGCTATTAAGAGGTTAGGTGTTATCACTGTTATCTTAACAACAGATTACTGCGACCAGTACTTGAGATCACTTGTTATTGTACAGATTGATAATATGATGCTTATATCGTGAAGAAGGCAGGTTGAAATTTAGATTTTCTATACATTTTTTACAATATAATAATTGCTCCGTTGTCTGTCTGTCTGTGATGTGCGTCTGTTAAGTTACTTTTTCAAGAACGCGTACAGTCAAGCTGAAATTATTATCAATTACACTGGTCTGCGATCCCTTAGCGCAATAAAAAAATCTGAGTTCTAAGTAAACGCAATCAAAAGATACCGATATTCTCAACTTTTGTCGCATATCTTGACGAAGATAAAAGTCAAAAACCCTACTTCCCTTCAAACAAGTCATATTTTTTACATTATTCTCAGTGGGTCGATAGGTGTAGCACTTTTTGCTGTCACTGATTTATGGTCCTTCTTCAGAAAAACTTTGACAAGCCTAGCCCTAGGAATATAATATGTATTGTTGATTGTTACAATTAGACGTGCGTCGTGTTTAGCCTTGTAGCTAGTTTGCCGATCAGCGAGAGGTAATCAGTTGTAATTGACTTATTTGTTTTCTGTACATAAATACGTAGCTATAATAAAACTGCCTCGGTGGCGCAGTGGGAAATGTATACGACTGCTGTGCAAGAGGTCCCGGGTTGGATTCCCGGGTCCGGTGAAAATGGTATTGGACTTTTCTGTCATGAAATTACAGTATTGAGATTTTGCCGGAGTTTGGAATACAAATCCCGGTTGATGACGATAGGCTCGCCCCCTATTTCATGGAACCAAACATAGCTGGCGAAATATGGGCGTGAAATACGTCTGCCTACCCCTTCGGGAAGAAGGCGTGATGCTATGTTATATAGCCCAGTATTTATGTTAAACATATTTTATTATAAATAATAAATATATATTATGTTTAACATAAATACTGGGTCCGGTAATGATAATTCTCTCGAAACTGAAAACCGTTTTTATCCTTAACACATTGGCCAAGGTCACAGACCTAAAAGTAGCATACCTACAAAAATACAAGCGCATATAGTTCAGATCAATGACCTTTTAACTCGCAAACCAGCTAATTTAGTTCAGATTTCTCAATGCTAATGTAGAGAATTGATAAGATTTTTGAAATTCCTACAATAATTTTCATTTTATACTTATGTTAACTCATTTAGTAGATAGGTCAGAATTGAGCTACCTATAGAGACAGGCTTCTGTTAGCACCATCTACCATCGTATATACCTACCACACGTTCAAAATATAAAAGCCGTGCTACATGGTTATAAACTTGCCTTCCACAGAGGTGCCCTTGGTGGATTTCAACCGTGTAGCAGGCTGTTGTAAACCAAATTTCATACAAACTACGCGGATAGCAACCAAGCTCCCACCAAGGTCACTCTGTTGGAGCGCAAGTTTATAACCGTGTAGAAAACCTATTACTAAGTTAATTAAATATTTTATTTTTAGACCAACTCAGTGTTAAACAAACGTAGTTAATTTTCCGTTTCAAACGAATTCAAATGAAATTATTTAAGTGTATTCTATAGTCACCTTATTAGTACCTACATTTATAAATTGTTTTAAAAGTGCTGTCATGATTATAAAGTGAAAACTGTAGGAGAAATTACCTAACTCTATTCTTTACATGAAGCGAACGATGGTGGCTGAATGGATAAGGAACCGGCGTGCAAATCACACGGTCCGAGTTCGATCCCGGCCGGCAGTACCAATATGGATTTCACTTTGTGTAATTTATATGTACTAGTCAAGTGACTTACCATCTGCTAACGGTGAAGGAAATCATCGTGAGGAAACCCACATACCCTAGAAGAAATTCTATGAGTATGTCTTATCCACCAACCCGCACTAGGCGAGCGTGAGTGGATTATAGCCTAAACCCTCTCAGCTCTCTAGTTCGAGTAGAGGAGAGGAGACCAGAACCCAGCAGTGGGTTGCTGATGATCTTTACATTAGCATTGAAAATCTTTAAAATTCAGCTGCAATACCCCTTGAAGAAAAACACGTGATTATATGAGTAAGAATTCATTCATCAAAACATTTCTAACGACAGTAATTACTAAAATAGATACAGAGTACGTGTGTTTGATTTCCATTTATCTCTAATGATAGTGTTATTTACAATTGCTACTAGTTTAAGTCGTATAACAAACAAGTTGGTCGTTCTAGTGCTGTCATTGAATTGAACCTCTCGATCTAACGTCTAATAACAAGTTAGCCACATGTACAGTCGAGTTCATCAATATATTGGCACCATCATTAGATATTTTTGTTGAAAAGGGTGACTACAACTTATTGCATAATGTACAGCATATTTTATTGAACCATTCACATGAGGACAACATATATATTTTTTCTTTTTTTTAAAAAGACAACGCCCGCACTAGGGAACAGGCCCTGTGTCGCGGGGAGCTTTACAAACATGAAACTAACGGACACAAAGTACACCCAGACTAGAAACAAATATCTATGAAACACACAAATATTTGTCTCGTGTGGGAATCGAACCCACGTCACCCAGCACGGCGATGTAGTGGCGAGGTGACCACCTTAACCACTGCGCCACGGTGACAATATTTGATCCAGTAGTATTTATTGAGCTTTTCAGCACACAATATTTTGAATCCTTGATGGTGCCAATATATTAATGAACTCGACTGTACATATGTACTTCTAGCTTACACAGATATCGATTTACATATCTACATAATTAAGGTTGCCTTCTCTAAAATCTGTTAACTAAGACAAGAGGTGTAATACAGAAGTAAAACCCTTGATTTTTGGGCTCACAGCCTGGAGAAGACATTTGAACAGATTTTTTGTACAATTAAATAAATAATAGTAACCCATTATTGTCCCATTGCTGGACAAGAGTCTTCTCTTTGAGAGAACTGAGAAGGTTCTAGGCTATAAAGGGCGTCACATACGGTGAAGATGCTATAATATTTCATCTTAAGATACCTTGATATAAAATATTATAGCATCTTAAGGTATCACACACGGTTAAGTTACTATAATATATATTATGGAATCATTCTCTCTTGACTAGTACAGGAGTCACACGTACATTTCGTCAGTCTAACTAATATACATGGTGATCCAAAATGAATACGGCACTATTAGGTATATTGGACAGCTCGTCGGATGACAATCCGGACTATGAATTTGACTTGCAAATTTCTGCCGCACATTCTAAAAGCCAAACAATTTGGATAGAAAACCATTTAAAGCTAAGGAAAGAGCGCGGTGAATTTAACCTTTACGAAGACCTTTCATCAAAACTTGCAAATAGAACGCTCACGAACGTAATTACTCTAAATAATTAATTCAATCACCAGTCATGACCAGTCACGAAACACACGCCCTACACCCCAAATTCTGTGCACAGCCTGTATAAGGAGCTTGCTATATATTATGGATCTTAAGATGCCATCTTAAGATGATATTTTCCATGTTAAGATATATTTCGTATCTTAACATGATATTTCGATATCGCTCGACATCTTAAGATGCCGTAATATGAAAATATATATTAACTTAACCGTGTGTGATGGTTCATAGAAAATGTATAGTGAGCGATATTGTATCTTAACATGAAATATTATAGCATCTTCACCGTATGTGACGCCCTTAATGCTCACACACACATGCTAACCTAATGCGGGTTGTTGTTTAGATGTATCTCTATCCTTAGAATTTCTTCTAGTATGTATGCTTTGATGTTTTATTTCACCGTTAGCATATGGTAAGGCGCATTATGTCTAATATTACATATAAATTCTACATAATGAAATCCACATTGGTGCTGCCGTAGGCCGGTCGGAATCAAACTTGGACCGCATGATTTTCGCCCGTCTCTTCTATTCTGCTACTTCGCTTTACTACAAGTTTATCATCATCATATCAGCCCAACGATGTCCATTGCTAGACGTCTATTACTTAGTATAATAAAACACAGTGTTAATTTTTATGTAAGTAATTTCAAAACCCTAATAACCGGACTACAATATCAAGAAGCCGCCGGACGCTCTTCGAACGCGTTCTAAACTATGTAGGACACGAACTGGCAACCCTAATACATTTCATGAAGTTGTGGTAAACAAATGCGTCTTTGTGCAAGACCACATATAGGAAATAAAATACATAAAGATGTGATAAAACTATTGAAATGAATAACGTTGATTGTATAAATTGACCGAGTGACGTAAGTGCCTGTATATAAACAGATTTATTTTTATTTATAAGTTTCTTGTTTATGGAAAACTTATGTAACAGGTGTCTGTTACACTGAAAAATATAATTTCGACCATAGACCTAGGATCCGCGCGCTACCGATTTCGACACATATTCTCCGTGTAGTTTAAAAATACATTATGTCACTACCCCATCTCAACCCTTGGGTCTCGTAAAAGGCGACTAAGGGTACTCCCTCAATTTAAATTTAACCTTATGCAGACAAGAGCACGGCGAAAAAAGGAAAATTCGAAACAAACCCTATACCAACCCGTCTGGCCAGCGTGGTATAGTAGGCAAAATTCCCTCCTCATTATTTGGAGGAAACCCGTGCCCGGCAATAGGACGTTTATGGGTTGAAATGATGATGATGATGACATATTTGGACAAAAATTAGTACCTATTAAAACAAATATTAAAGCCGCAGGAAAATAAACGCCAAAATGGTTTAAATGACTAATTCATTAAGTGGCAGAGAGGCAAATTATTTTCGCTGAAACTCATAGTTAGACTACAGAGTAAGTACGTAGTGGCTGAATGGATAAGTCACCGGCATGCAAATCATGTGGTCCGAGTTCAATTCCGACCGCTAGTACCAAAGTCAGTACTAAACAAAAACAAAATTGCTTTACTATATTATGTAATTATTACATCACCAATGCTAATTCCAGATAAATATAAATTACAATTGGCCATATCATTTGATATTTAAATATCCTAGATACAAAACTAAAGTTTTTATACTTAGATCATTTCAACCCATAAACGTCCCACTGCTGGGCACGGTTCTCCTCCAAAAAACTGACAAGGGAATTTAGCCTACTGGTAAAGTAGTACGCGTAAGTACGCGGCCAGGCAAGTTGATATTTGGTAGAGGTTTTGTTTTGAATTTCCATATCTTGCACTGCTCTGGTCTTGACTCCCAAATTCGTCTTTTACGACACACATGGGTAGAACTGGGATAGTGTCATTAGTATTCTTAATCCGTCATTACACGGACAATAATATCATCACATAGACACACATAATCAACTAAATACATACACGGATAATTAACTAAATACTCACACTTAATCATTTTTCCAAAACTAATCGCCTTTATTTTCACTTTATACACTTATATTTTATTTTGATATAAATACTTAATATTTAAATATAAACACCAAAACTATTATAAAGAGACGTTGTGTGACCATACACAGCGTGCAATTGGAACTAAATACATTCAATGGACAACACGTTGTTAATAGGTAAGCGAGATATGATGTACAGACAGGGAAACATATTGAAGGATAAATAATTATATTATTATTTACTTGATAATTAGCTTATCTGTCACTTAATTAGTCATTTGAACCAAACCAAAATTACGATTATGAACATGGTAGAGCTTACGTTTACTAATATTAAAATTTTCTTTCTATGGACTTCTTGAATAAAAAACAATATTTTTTTGTTTCATCTTTCTTGGGTTTGGTGATACCGAACTTATTTTTTTAACTAACTTTGTCCAAAGTTTGTTTAATTTTAATTTTAATCTTGTTATATTATTTATGATTTTATCCTGCACCACTCCCATCATCGGCACACTATACTACCACACTACACATACATTTTCCTTGCTTGCAATCCCTATATCTGGGATCCAGCTGAAAACCAGCGCTAGGTTTCATCAACCTAGCACATGCTGAGCTGGACACCCTTTTGGTGCGATAGGACACACGGGAGGGTATAAATTTAGCCTAATTAGTAAACTTCACCTTGTTCACCTTTTGTTATACGTTATATGCATTCCTCTTGTGTGTGTGTCTGTACCAAATAAATGTTTTTTCTTTCTTTCTTTCTTTCAAAGTATTTTTCTTTTTAATTAAAATATTATGTTTTTTTTTTTTTTTATCTGTATTAATTATAATTTATTTATAGAAAATTCCTACGAATAGACTAATTGTTTTTTTTATTTGTATGTATACTGTTGTGTATACTGTTTTATATGAAATTAATAATGAAAAAAAAAAGACTTCTTATCACGTTGATAGTGTTACAAATGAAAGAAATAAGAAATAAACCTATCATGTGTAAATAAATGATTTCATATCAAATATACATATTGGTTTTAAGATTTAATGAAACAGTAACTACGTCGTACCTACTACCAAGTTGAAACATTTAACTTTATCAAAATCATCAGAAAAATTAGGTTTTATATTTTAAACTCTGACGCAAAAAGAAGGTAAGTATGTATAAGTTTGACGTGGCTGTATGGCTGTGTATCTGTCTGTGAAATCATACCTCTTAAACGAATGTATCGATTTTGATGTGTTGTTTTGTTTCAAAGTTGACATGATCTCGTGATGGTTTTTATCCAATGTTTTATTGAAATTAGTGCACCCAATGATTATCTGATTTCAAAGGTGACGAAGAGAAATAATAATAATATTCATCATTTCAACCCATAAAGTTCCCGCTGCTGGGCTCGGGTCTCCTCCAAAGACTGTGGAGGGAATTTAGCCTACTAATAAAACGCTGGCCAGACGGGTTGTTACTTGTTACAGGGTTTGTTTCGAATTTTCCTTTTCTCGCAGTGTTCTTGTCTGCATAAAGTTACTTCCTTAGTCGTCTTTTACGACACCCACGGGTTGAGATGGGGTAGTGACACGGATAATAATATTAATATATAAGTATATGTAGGTATGGCACAGTTATTGCAGCAAGTGTACTTAGATAACGTTATCACATATCTGGCCTACGTCCGCCGCAGGACATGACCCCAGCTATCTATCCCCTTAATGCATGTGGAATTTACCTGTTTTATTACGGAAAATACTCATACAGTAACTACATACACAAATAAACGTAACGTTTATTTATTTGTGAATGTAGGTACTTTATTAGCGGTAAGGAGATCGGAATCAAATTTATTAGACATCAAATAATACTTACACGGATTATTCGTGGAGGAAAATCTATAGTAAATTAGCTATTACCTATCTATACTTCTATTATAATATTATAAAGCTGTAAAGTTTGTTTGTTTGGTTGAACACGCTAAACTCAGGAACCACGCGGGTCCGATTTGATAAATTATTTTAGTGTCGGATAGCCCATTTATCGAGGAAGGTTATAGGCTATATTTATAACATCACACTACGGCTAATAGGAGCTGAGCAGTAACCAAATAAAGAACGACGGGAGCGGAGCCCCGCCCGTCCTCTAGTATAATAGGTACCTATATATTGATTAATTGTCAAACGTTTAGAGGTTGCAGATAGCAAGCTATTTATAATCTATCAATAACCTCAGTTTCCGAAATCGGAAACTTATAACAGAGCCATCTAGTGAAATATACATGCAATACTAAAATATTTAAAAAGGTATCTATGGTCTCTATGGATCAAACGCTCTGTGTAACAAAGTCGGAAGTTTGTTGCTTATAGAAGTTTTTTTCTGGCTACAGGTAGATGGCGCTAAAACTTAGGACTCAATGAATACCATGCCTTGAATATTGTTCTTATGTATTTTTTTATTTTAAAATTAAATCTTATTTAAGTATATATTTACCTATCTCTTTTTGAAATAATTGATAAAATCAACTAAATAATAAATAATGATGCAAATGCAGCTTACAATTTGTTGTTGTCGTCTGTGGCAATAAAATGTTATGTCAAAAATGAAAAATGCGGCAATTTTGTAATTTTGTTTTTTCATCGATTTTTCGACTTGATTAAAAAAAACAAAACAATATTTATTTTAACTACGACGGACGTTCACATATTTTTTAACTCCTTGGTATGTTTTTTTATTAATTCACGATTGATATCATTGATTTATTGCCTTTGCTATATGTAAATATTTTCATACATTATATTATATTTATATCAATAATTTTCTTCTCTAGAGCAGCGTAAAATAATAAAATTATTTAAGATTCCCACTATCCACAGTATCCATCCAGGTTTGGTAAAATACGACGGTTGGTCAGCTCCCGGCACCGCTATTGGCTCGCTCTCTCTCTCCCGTAGCGAATCCGTTTCATTTTTCATTCGCGCTCAATGCGTCCGCCACTGCGACGCGTTGTGGGTTGTGACGGTCCGTTGTCTATGGGAGTGTTTGCTCGTATTGAATTTGTGACAAAATATTATATGTCCAGTGATATAAGAGAAATTATTACATTTCTCGCATGACAGTGAATAAAATACCATTTGAATATGGCGTTAGAGGGTGTGAAAAGTGAAAAAAGTGAGGAAAACAACGGGAATATAGCAGACGGCAAGGCGAACGGGATCGACAACAAAAGTAAACAGGTACCGATATGACTTTTAAATTTATTTTTTTATCGTGATTTTTCGCATCCTCTGACCTCAAAGCTGCGATGTTAGATCAAAGAAGCCTTCAAGCTCTGGTTTACATTTTTTGATGCATCCGCTTGGGTGTTATTGAGCGGTGATATTAGTTATTCGGAACAGTGCGAAGAGTAGGGTGTTTTCGCGCATCGTCATGTGTTGTTCTGGGCTACTCCGGATAGGTGGTCATTAAACGGGGATATGACCTATTTTGGGCGTAACTATGCGCCGTTCTTTCTGGGTTACTTACTGCCGATTTTCGTTCTCAATTTTATTATGATGTCATTGCAGATCACACCTATTTAAATTATTCTTTTTTTAACTTGCTATGTGTAGAGTTCTGGCCAGTGCTAAAATAATTTTGTAATCCAACCGTTTTGCAGTATTCAATGACCTCTATAAAAGAGCGTTATATGTGGGTACCCATTTACCTAATCAGTGTTTATATTCGAAGTTGCAGATCATAATTCTATAAGTAAGTAAGTGCAATAATTATATTCATAATGCCTCTACATTACTTATGCCAATGGCAATAACAATGTTTAGGAAGTACATACCCACCTTGATGTTGACAATGTTAACTTTAAATCTGTTTAGCTTCTTTGACCTTGATTCAGTAATAGCCTGCTGTGAAAATCAAGGCTGTTCTATTGTTATTGGTGTTTTATTTACACATAAACAAAGTAAGTATATTTTGTTAACTGCTTCAAATACAACAGAAAAAACAGACTGTATAAATTACAAATAAGTATGTATGGCCTAATGTTTATTATTTATAAGATAAGCATTATCATAGATTCAACAATCCATATCTTTGTTATATTTTTGCTGAATCTGGAATATTTTACATACAGATATAAATATTATGATAGAGATAAAATAACTGTAATATTTCCTTACTTTAGAAATTTAGAATAAATTTATAAACTATTGAAGACTTCAGTATTAGAAACATGTTTTCAACTTTTCTTATTTTCTGACTGCTGGTTTTTATATTATGTTACAGAATAATTTAATAATCAGAACTCCCAGACACATCCAATATGGTTATGAATGGATGTAGGTAGGTACCATAATAATTAATCAAAAAATTATGGAGAGGTATTTAGTTCTAAATTCAAATATGAAAATATTTTTAATTTTTTTATCATCATCATCATATCAGCCCTGTGACGTCCACGTTTGAACATAGGCTTCACCTAATTTCCGCCACAGTGAGTGATTAACTTTTTTAAAATAGGTTTAATTATGATGTTACTTCATTTAAAAAAAAGAAGAGGTTGTGGACTGTGGATGTGTATTGTGTTATGCAGATGACATAATATCAATTAATCATTCTATATCAAGGAAATCCTTAGCTATTTCTAAGTCAAGTGCTAATAAGGCCATTTTAATTGACCCAGTCTAGCGTCCCAATTACAATTTAGCATTGTCTCAATGAGATGTCAAAGTGCAACACAGAAATGAAATATGACATCCAATATTAATTGTTTTGTGTGGCTTGATAATTATTAATAATATTTTGATCATACTAAATTAAAAAAAAGGTTAGATATTTAACTTCAGGATCATCACCATCATTTCAACCCATAAACGTTCCACTGCTGGGCACGGGTCTCCTCCAAAGATTATGGAAGGAATTTAGCCTACTATACCACGCTGGCCAGACGGGTAAACTTCAGTATCATATCAGCCCAACGACGTCCACTGCTGAACATAGGCCTCACCTAATTTACGCCACTGCGAACGGTCCTGTGCCGCCTGCAACCAACGGCCGCCCGCCACCCTGACCAGGTCGTCGGTCCATCTGGTGGGGGGCCGTCCCACGCTGCGCCTTCCAATACGTGGCCGCCAACTTCAGTATAATAAAAGGAAAATTGGGAACAACAATTCCGTGTAGTGATGGATTATACACAATGTCACTACCCCATCTCAACCCGTAGGTGTCGTTAAAGGCGACTAAGGGAACCAACCTTATTATGCACACAAGAGCACTGTAACAAAAGGAAAATTCGAAACAAACCCTATACCAACCTGTCTGGCCAGCATGTATAGTAGGATTAATTCCCCCCACATTGTTTGAAGGAGACCTGTGGAGAGCAGCGGTATAGATAATAGAGAAAATAAAGATTAAAAAATTAACTAAGTATCTATCTGAACTGGATTCACACGGACTGAAGGAAGAAAGTATTGGATAGAAAAGTACGGGAGTCCTTTGCCCGGCATAGTTTAAAAAAGTATTCAGCTATTTTCTATGAGAGTGTTTAAATTAAAAGTAGGTAGGTGGTTATACACTTAAACACAACAATGAACAAAAGTAGAGCAAGTTAAAATAAAAGCCTAATACCAAGTCATAGTCTCTACCTACCCATTCAGACATAGCTCTCTATGTTATATTTTATAAGAGTCGAGGCTATTGCAAAATTCAGCAATCAATTATTTCAGGATTGTTTACATCCCATGGAAAAATATATAGGTAGGTAAACAACACATGATGATTTCTGACTATAGAATGCACACGATCTAATGTGCGTCTTAACCCCCAATAGACTAAAGAAGGCCCTGGGGGCGTATCTACTCTGAATTTCGACAATCGAATTCGATCTCCTAGAGATATAAGTTTCTTGAAATATTCTTACATTTGACAGGGACATCAAAACCGACCATTCGAATGTTGAGACAAAAGGTACAATATTCTAACCCATATATCTTCACAGATACACATAATTACAATTCACAAACGTGACACTATCATGACATCATTTACAAGGCTTGCCAGCTGTAATGGTGGAAGTCCTTGCTATTATTACCTACTAGTAATAATACTTAATTATAGACGCTACGTCAACTGCAATGATTTCATTGATTCTTGTTATGATTTTTATAACAATCATGACTTTATACAGTTTTAGCGATCCGTCCCAATTTGGCACGGATTTGATTGAAATTGTTACTCATCCCATTTGAATTACCTACTTATTTCTCTTTACCGTAAATTTTTCTACTTCCATACAAACCTTGTCGGGACTAAAATAATTTAAAACCTTAGCGAGATCCATAGAACCGTTTCTAAGTTACGCGCGTACTTACATTCGGCAATAGATTTTTATTTTATTTTAGCTGTATGTCACATTTATGTACATTAAGTTTATAAAACAATACAAATAAAAAAAAGCAATAGAAACAGATAAAAAACACGTGAAGATCACCTGAAAAGAATGTCACGTATTTAAGCTAAATAAAACACAAACCTGTCCATGACTATGATAACAAGAAGTTTATTATAATATGACTATCTCCTTTATTTCGTAGTCGGTTAAAAAAGTTCTTCTGGAGACAGTCGCTGTGCAATGAAGCCGCGTATTCTTGTTCTGGTCTTTTTATTCATTAGAAGTTCTGGTCCTTACTCCCAGAAATTCTGTATAATCATAATGCAGATGCTTTGCCAAACGCTACACAATAGGTACTGTTTACTTTGTATACTGCCCTAAATTTTTTTATGAACACAATAGTTTACAAAAGACGAACATACCATTGACGAATGTCCGTCACTGATTTTTTCAAAAACATCTGCACCATTGCCTGCATTATATAATCAATGTTGTATTTATTATGACCCGATATTGAATGAATAGCGTATTGCAGCGTGGGTCGATCCTAACCTTACTGATATCCTGCAGTGATTTGTCGTTATTTTATCTGGAAATAGGCCCCAATAAATAATTATCGAATTGTTTTGTAAGGTACATTCTATAATTCTTTAAATGATATCATGCATATCCAATAGTCTCAAAATTTTATAAAGGAAAGGTGCGCTGGTTGTTGCAAGAAGTTTTTTCTTAGGCACAATAAAATGGAGGATGCATTGTTCAATTGATTTCAGGAATTATTATTCTCTAATACCGTTAACTTTGTATACTGCCCTATATTCGCAAAGCTCAACCTTGTCAGTGAACTGGCTTTAAGCAAATTTGCTGACACCTTTTTTTGCCTTTGTATGACGTCCATAAGTATATATAATGATCCAAATGAAATAAAGATTATGTCTATGACTACCCAAAATATCTACGCTAGATAACCTATTAGGGTACGTGTCAGAAGTCTAGCGGTAACCAGTTTCGTCCTACTCATAGGGCAGATCATCGGATGGAATTAAAACATAACCTATTAAAGATGAGTACCTAACAGCAAGAATTCCCGTTGACCAGATTATCTAAATAGATCATATCCTTAATTTTCTCATAATATGATTCAACTTTTCCGGTCAAGGTCGTGGCAGAATCATGAAGACAACAACAAGCCACGCCTAGTGGGTACCCAACAATAATATTTACTATATTATTGTTGGGTACCCACTAGGCGTGGCTGGCCCACCTTGCGGTTTATTCACCAGAAAAATCGTTATTGCCAGTCGTAAAGTGACTATGAATTTACACACACAACGAAGACCATAAAAATTGCAAGTTTGTTTCATGATTTACTTAATGCATTTGGTTTAGATTAATAAGTTATACACCTCAATAGTACCGTGGTTGTGTGTCGAATGTATGAATTATCCGGGCGTGTATTGTTATTGAATTCTTGTGTCGAGAAAGATGTTTAGTATAGAATGGAAAATTTAGGTGACGAAACATCGCAACTGACTACCCTTTTAAATAAATTCGTGATGCTATGTTAAGTGTTGCCATTGAGAACATAATTAAGGCAATTTAAGTAAATTGCAAAAGAAATGCTTTCTTTTCCCTATAAGTGATTTGAAGGCGTTTATCGAATCAAAACAGTTCATGTGACCTTGGAGGGTTACTCCTCGTGACGTCAGCCCCCTAGAGGGTGGAGGGATCGAACTCTCAACTTAAGTATCCCCTCGTGTCTGTAGCCAACAAATGAAGACCTCTTATCATTGATTACAAGAAAGATAGTCCGTGTACATTTCATATAAATCCGCAAATCAGGGGAGTTCAACGAATAATGGTTGTCAGAAACAGATATTGCCTACTAACCTGAATATGATAAATTGCTACTATTGCGTTGGACAGAGCTCGCCAAGTGTTTGCTATACCTATGCAGTTTTAAAGTTGTTGATATTATATATATTATGTAATGTAAGGACGTTTACTTTGTAGACATGATAGAGTCCGATTCTCTAACATTATTACAATCTTATAGCCACAAAGTGACTTCTTTTCTATTAGACTACGTATACCTATTATAAAGTCATAATAGCCGAAAAGAAGAAAACAAAAATGTTTGTAAAAATACGACGTATTTTTTGTTACAAAGGGATAAAAAAACCTTTTATGCCCGTTCATCAATTACCTTTTGTAAGCTGAATGTGAAAAGTATTAATTAATTACATAGGTATACTTTATAATTAAACTAATTACAATTTAACACCGTTGTAGGTACAAATTGGACTCCCATGTGGGTAGGAAGGAAGCTAAAGTTTGTTACAAGAAATTCGATAGCAGAAGCCCTATACCCACACCCCACTTTAGTTTTGGCTTCATTTATGTATTATCTACATTACAGGTAAAGTTTCAGTGGTATTGAATATTTTTGGAACTTATATTCTTTAAGGACAACACAACTTGAAAATATATAGTTAGGTATAATATTTAAGAAATATGAATGATTTGAAATTCGCTCAACAATGAAATAATAAGCAGATCAAATTTGGTTTTAATAGGTTTGGCATAGAGTATGTAAAGCAATTTTCAGAGTCTATATTCATATTATATTAAAAGCGTATTGACATCCAGTCGTTAAAAAACGTTGCAATTTAGTGTGACTAGTGTTGGGTAATGCTAATAATCCGGTTAATATCATTTTGATAATAATCGATTAAAAGCAGTTAATAGCCATTAATAGCCAATTATGGCTAATAACCCTGCTGTTAATGTTATTTTAGTGATTGAAAATTTCCCTTCATGGTTTTCAGGCTTAGGACTGTCAGATTAGACTTTATTTTCATTATATTAATTTGTCGTAAATTTATGTGCAATTTAAAACTAATCTGGCCCATATACAAATTTTTCAATCAGCTATTTACATAATTTTTAGCAGTTTATTTTTTTTGTACTTAGTTTTACTTTTTTAAAATTCTTAATCAGTCATTTATATCAAAATGTAGTTTTTTATTGTTTTCGTTTGTTTGATCAAAAATAATCTTCAGCCTAATTACTGCTAGAAACACTGGATTCTTCTAGTAAATCGATTGGCTCGGACGCTAATCGATCTATTTCTGGTGTATTTAGATGTACAGGTTGATTACTGTCACAGGATATTTCACCGACTCCTGATATTGGAGCGAAAGATTCCGAATAATAATTCACGTGGAAATCACTTTTTACTACACTAACTACTCTTGATGGTCTGTTTTCCAAATTCCAGTTGTGGGATATGTAAGTTATTTTTGCTGCTGATTCAGTATTTATTTTGTTTCTTTTTTTTGTATGTACATCAGCTTGACTACTAAAGGTTCTTTCCGTAGCTGCTGCTACGTAAGGAGATATCGATTTTGGTGTCAATCAGCCCAAATACAACAAAGTTTAAGATGGCGGGTATTTTTACAATGTTGACTTCACAAATAAGCCCAGTGATCAATGGGATCGTCAGATATCGATTTTGGTGTCAGTCAGCCCAAAAACAACAAAGCTCAATATGGCGGGCAGTTTTACAACTTTGACTTCAGAACTATACCCAGGGATCAATGGGATCGTCACTTCGTCAGATATCAATTTTGGTGTCAGTCAGCCCAAAAACAACAAAGTTTAAGATGGCGGGCAGTTTTCAACTTTGACTTCAGAACTATGCCCAGTGATCAATGGGATCGTCACTTCGTCAGATATCAATTTTGGTGTCAGTCAGCCCAAAAACAACAAAGTTTAAGATGGCGGGCAGTTTTACAACTTTGACTTCAGAACTATGCCCAGTGATCAATGGGATCGTCACTTCGTCAGATATCAATTTTGGTGTCAGTCAGCCCAAAAACACCAAAGTTTAAGATGGCGGGCAGTTTTACAACTTTGACTTCAGAACTATGCCCAGTGATCAATGGGATCGTCACTTCGTCAGATATCAATTTTGATGTCAGTCAGCCCAAAAACAACAAAGTTTAAGATGGCGGGCAGTTTTACAACTTTGACTTCAGAACTATGCCCAGTGATCAATCGGAACGTTACTTCGTTAGATATCAATTTTGGTGTCAGTCAGCCCAAAAACAACGAAGTTTAAGATGGCGGGCAGTTTTACAACTTTGACTTCAGAACTATGCCCAGTGATCAATGGGATCGTCACTTCGTCAGATATCAATTTTGGTGTCAGTCGGCCCAAAAACAACAAAGTTTAAGATGGCGGGCAGTTTTACAACTTTGACTTCAGAACTATGCCCGGTGATCAATGGGATCGACACTTCGTCAGATATCGATTTTGGTGTCAATCAGCACAAGACAAGCAAAAAAAAAGTTTAGTAGTTTTAGATGTAAAAAAATATATTTTTGTAATATTTTCTCAATAGAGCGACTAAAGGACTATAATATGTAGACCTTAAAATATATTTTTTTTTCTATGAATATCAATTACATTAGTGCCTGTTGAATCGCAAAGTGAGTTTGTTTCGTAGAATTTCTTAAAACACTGAGCGAAATAACTGTTCTAACTAAAATACTAATAATAAATAGTCAGTTTTTCTTAATACACTTTTTAGACAAGAAAACTGTTGTTCATATATGCCAAGAATTACTTAGCTACATATAAAGTTATATTTTGTTTGCCCATATAAAAAGTGAAAATAAATAAAAAGAATAGCAATATCACTGCGTACACTCACCTAATTTATGTTCACACCAACAGATTTTAGAGTAACACAAAGAAAAACATTTATTTTTTCATCAAAATATTAATAGCAGGGTTATTATCCATTGCAAGGCTATTAATGGCTACTTATGGATTATAACTGATAATAACCCAAAGCATCCGGCTATTTACCCATCTCTAAGTGTGACATTTCGCAATTTTCAATTTTTATTATTAATTGGTGCTATATTTTAAAAATATGTCAGTAATAATTTTTAGATTTATGTGAAAGTGTATTAAAAAGTAGATATCCGTAATGCTTATAGTTATTTTACTACGAAAATAACGCCCTGCAAGTTTCCAATGTGTTATTTGCATATAAATAGAACTGCAAGCGCAACGTTTTCTTACATGTAACCTTTCCCCAAATTCTAAAAAATATTGCAGACATAATTTTTTTTAAATATAGCTCGGATTAAATAATAAAAATTGAAAACCAAGAAATATGACACCAAATATTAATACATCTGCTAACGGTGAAGGAAAACATCGTGAGGAAATCCACATACACTAGAAGTAATTCTATGAGTATGTCTGATCCACCACCCCGCACTAGGCCAACGTGTGTGGATTATGGCCTAAACCCTCTCAGCTCTCTAGTCAGACTAGAGGAGACCTGAGCCCAGCAGATGATGATGATGATGACACTAAATAGCGACGGTGCCTCTTTAGATGTAAATACGCTTTTAACGCATATTAAAGCTGCGCGTTGCCGCCCTACATAAAATTAAATAACTTTTGTTTACTAACAAACGGTGGAATTACTGGAATTATAGCGAATGTTGGCGAGAGGTTATAAATATCTAACAGCGAAGAGGAAGAATGTTGCGTGAATGAATTTGATTATTCCATTACAGAGCACCCCACCCTTTTGTAATGCACCGTTGAAGTTCATTAATAAGTATGTAGTTGCCGTAATTAACACGCAAGTTGGAAATATGTGTAGGTACCTGCAGTACAGAAAAATGATAATATGTTTTATGATTTGACAAATAACTTGAGAACAATACTTGATTATAATAATTTGAAGTAGTCAATCATAATATTATAGTTACTCGTAGGTAAGTATTTAATTATTGGCTATGTGTTTGATTATAAAATATAACCAAGAATACTACTTAAGTTATAATGACTTAGGATATTATTTAAATTTTATACTTATGGAAAGCATTATAGAGAAATGAGAGCATTCCTTTGGCATTAAGTATAAGTTTTGTGTATTTGAAGCAAATAAATAAATAATAGGCTTAATAGATACACAAAACCTTAAGAGGGTTCATACATTTACTGTCATATATCGTGGTTTCCGATTTTTATTATTTATTCAGAGCTATTTTTTTTTTCAATACACTTGGTATTAGGTTAAAAGTGTATAAAAAGTACGAAATCATTCAGTTTACAGTTTTATTATTTGCCATTCCTTGTATGAACCCTCTTAATTTTAAATATGAAAAACGTCACCATACCTACTAAATTATGTATGAATGAGTTTCTCTGATATGAAGCTATCTACAATGTCGTTTAGATGCAGACTAGTTATGCATATCAATTGATCCATTGAAGCCGTAACTAGTATGTAACATCACTCTAATCAATAGAAGAGTCATTGTTGACAAACGATTCGAGCCGCCGAGCCGCCTGCGCATTGATAACGTTATCTGTAATAAATGAACTTGTCGCGTACTTTTTTTATTTGACACCTGCATATTATATAAACAGCTTCTTTTTTTTTTATCGCTAAAGCCTGTTGTACACGGTTAGAGTAAATAGTAGAGTCAACTAGCATAAGTACTACTTTACCAATTCCAAGTACCTACTCTACCAGTTTTAGTAGAGTTACTGTCTACACGTAAATTTAGATTTTGTAAGTAGAGTATAACACCAGGGGCCCGATCCTGCTAACACAATCGTAACACGTATGATAAGCCAATGGTCTCATTCGACAGCTAGGATTGGCTTATTAAGTCAATCGCGCTATATTGCCGGCCTGTGATTGGTTGATATTAGCTTGCCCTCGGTGTTAGCTAATCTACTATACCAAATTTTAGTACTCAAGTCCATTAATGCTGTCTATATTGGTATAGTTAGTACTATACTCTGCTACTCTACCGTATACTCTACCCGTGTACAGCGGGCATAAAGGTGGCTCACAGACAACGCCAAGACCTTATCTAGCTCAAACAGTTCGGCTACTCAATTCAAATGATAAATAGAGGTAGGCCTCTTTTCTATTGACGCAACAAAATATTAAAAAGATATTATCAACAAATAGGTACGTTCATATTTTGTTTTCTATAATAACTTTCTCGTAACAGGCATTTGATAATCTTTCTTTATTATACGAAACAACAGACCTTTACAATTGAACCTTTTTGTTTGTTGCTTTTTTAATCTGTTTATTTTCATATTATCTTGCTGCTCTAGCGTGTTTCTGCACGAGTGAAAGCGTTCTTTGACATTTGGCTATTGTAAGCTCTGGTTTATTTTAGTCCATAATGAAAGCAAAAAGTTGTGAGCAGATTAACGAACGACATTTCTAAAATGTCGAGCCACTTATCCAGTTAGTTTGGCGAATATGTTAACTAAGTACTTACTTTGATGTTTGTTTCTGAACGAACTGTAGTTCAAATGCCGCAAAGGTCGTGGCAAATCGATACGTTGCGAAAACCACGATGCGGGTAGTTAGTTTTTATGAAGGTACCGACAACTGCACATGCGATTCAGTGGTAAAGCTTAATACTAAATGTCGCGAGGGGCTTCGCTCCCGTCGTTCTTTATTTGGCAACTGCTCAGCTCTTATTAGACGTAGCGTGATGTTATATTCTAAAAATTCTCTTTACGATAAATGGGCTAGTCAACATTTTCCTCGTTCCTGAGATCCTAGCGTTCAACCAAACAAACTCTTCAGCTTAATAATAATAAAATAAGTATAGATATAGATTATTTTCATTCAATAATGATAAACATCTTAGTTCGTAAACAAACATACATAATAGACCTAATACAGTATACATAAAGCTTTTGTTGCCCAAAAAAGATGCATTCGAGCGATATGTGGTCTTGCTCCTGATGAGCCCTGTCGTCCTTTTTTCAGGCAGCTAAAAATACTTCCTTTGCCTTGTCTATATATATTAGAAGCAGCAAAATTTACTAAACAGCACCCAGAAATCTTTCAACAGGCAAAAGATGTAAGTCAGAGAACAAATATTAGAAATCCAAGCAAACTAGTTATTGACATAATCCCTAGAACCTGTAGATTGCAAAACAATTGCTATAACATGTGTATAAAGATATTTAACAAAATTCCTGCGCCTATTAAAGAATTGCCTTACAATAAATATGTTGCTACACTCATTTGTTGGCTGCTACATAAAACTTTTTATACTGTGAAGGAGTTCCTAATCCATAAAGAAATATAGGTAAATAATGTCTAATTATGTGCTAGTGTATAACATATAAATAAGTGTGGAACTTTTTAAATAGATAATAATATAATTATAATAAACATGACATGTAATATTTTATGACATTTGTTAAATTCATGTGTAATTTTAAATTTGCATGCTGTTTTAATGGCTAAATAGGATAATGCCACCTAAGACTATTTATAACACCTAAATTTATGTACCCTATTTATGGCAAATAATGTATTTGATTTGATTTGATTTGATAACTGTACCTGTACGGTTATTGGGATACATATATCTACGCTTAAAGCAAAATTTACTATAAACTTATATATTTTTATACTAAACAGACATTTATTTTCAAGACGGGCTATTCTGCTCCTTTGATTAGGGTACTCTCAAATTCTCCGCTAAAATAATCTTATAGAAAAAGCTCTGTGGTAATAAGAGAAACCCACTGAGAAAGCTTTACCAATATACTCATCAGTGAAGGAAAATCAGTGTCCAGAAATTGAACACAATGGTTTGTGTTTGAGTGTAGTTCTAATGTTTTTTTTTTTGTTTTGTTTTTTTTTTAAAAGACAACGCCCGCACTAGGGAACAAGCCCTCTGTCGCAGGGAGCTTTACAAACATGAAGCTAACGGACACAAAGTACACCCAGACTAGAAACAAATATCTATGAATCACACAAATATTTGTCTTGTGTGGGAATCGAACCCACGTCACCCAGCACGGCGATGTAGTGGCGAGGCGACCACCTTAACCACTGCGCCACGGTGACAGTCGTGTATGTGATTAGTCACATTAGAACTACACTAAAACACACACACAACACTTATTCCGCGACACAGGACTTGTTTCTAGTATGCATTTTGTAGATTTGTGAAGCAATGGAAAGCAATGGTACAGAACATTTCAAATGAATACGAAGTACAACGAAAATATCGATCAACTACAAATGTACGTGTGTAACAAGTGTGGTTTATTTTGGTAGTGTTATCTAAACATGCCTCACCTTCCGATATAACTTGATCTTGATCACCTCGCTACTGCTATCTGTCATCGCACACGAATAGGCAGCAACCATGTTTTATTTATACGAATCTTACCCTGAATACATACATATAGATCATGCCTTCCACTTGCTACGATTCTGACATACATCTTTGACTTCTTCAACATTCATCTGTCTTTTCATGCATTCTCGCCGGTTGAGGGTCCTCCTGATCTGTCCCTTCTATAAAACGTCACCTATTTGGTCAGGGTACGTTCTTCTAGGTCTTCCCCTTCCAATGTTTCCTTTCACATTCGCCTCATATATTTGTTTTGTTACTCTTCCTTTATTCATTCTCTCGACATGTCCAAACTAGCTTAACTTTACCCTGAAATAACATTAAATTTGGTGATGAATTAGTGTATCATCATTACAATCCATAAATGTCCCAGCAGTGGACATTAATTATAGATTCGGGTCTCCTCCAAACTTTTTGCAGGGAATTTGGCCTACTATACCACGCTGGCCAGACGGGTTGGTATAGGTTTTGTATCGAATTTGCCTTTTCTCGTAGTGCTCTTGCCTGCTTAAGGTTTAATCTCACTACTCACGGATTGACATAGGGAGGACAAATGAGTGTAATAACCATTCTAAAATGATGTTAAATGATAAACTTTCATTTCCAAACATCGATTACGGAGAATGTCAAGTTTCCTAGTAGGCCCCTCTTCGGGTGTACAGTCAAAATTAATTTTATACGATGTTACATGGTAACTAATGTTAAAATAGTGTACGCATTTATTTATGACATCGCCATTTGTATTAGTGAATAAAAAACTGTAAGTATAGATAGTAATTGTAACACAGTTTTGAGCAATTTTCATAATAGCATGTCGTGACGTAACTGCATGCGTGACTACAAAAGATAGTCGAGTGACCGAGTGCTTTAAGCCATTATGTCTATAAACAGGAGTAATAGGCGAACAATCCCAACACCGTTTAATCATAGTAAAAACGCATTGTTGAATTTTTATTCTGTAATTAATAATATCAATAAATAGCTACTGCCCGGGGCTTCGTTCCTGTGGACATTTGTTTGGTTACTAATCAGCTCCTATTGATAGTAGCACGATGCTATATAACCTATAGCCTTCCTCGATAAATAGGCTACCCAACAGTAAAAGAGTTTTTTAAATCGGACTAGTAGTACCTAAGATTAGTGCGTTCGACTGAACATACAGTCTTAAAAAATACAAAATATTACATTCAAGAACCCCGCCTTAAACTCGCATTTGTTTTCAAAGAGTTCTCCAAGTCGTTTGGCGTTTCTGTTTGAGAAGTCTCGTCTGTAACGGCGTAGGCTAAAATTGTTTCTTTTACGAGCGGGCTTGTTTACATTTTTACACGAGGGAAATAGTTTGTCTACTGACCTACTATCGATTTTACGCGTTTTTTGTGCAGTTGGATTACTTTTGTGCGCTTCCCGGGTTATATTCTTGGCTTTCTCTTTAATGAGGAATACATTTATGTGTTACTACGTACTTAGATATTTGTAGACATTTTTTTATCTGACAAAACTTTCTTGTCATCCTAAATATTGGATCGAGTAATTCAAAAGAGTGACTGATGATGATGAGTTTCGCTGGTTCTTTTGGCTAGAGCCATAAAATAATCCAGGTCTTATAGTCATAGCCGATTATTGCTGTCAAGGTAGATCTTGACAACCTACTTTATTCAGTCCCAACTTCAAGTTAAACACATTACAGAGAGACATACTTGGTAAGCTGTTTCATTACTTTTTCGTAAGCATTAACAGGTCGAAGCATACAGCTATTTTAAACAAGTGACTAACGATTCAAGGCAGTAATTGCTCTGCGTTACGGCTCATATATTGCTGTGTAATTTATACGCGTAAATTAAAGTACTTTCTTTATTGCGATATAAATAAACGTCGACTATCCCGTGGATTGCTTCTGACTTTAATGTACAGCAACTTGTGTTCATCAAGTAACTTGCCCGTTAATGTCAACCTGATTTTCTCTACTAGTATTTCTCACCCACTACTTCTTGTGGATTTGTATACAGAAATGTCTAGCTTTTCTTTGCTTAAATACCTTGTCCGAAAAAAATTTACACAAATCTGCTTATACTAGATTTCTTGTAGCACAACTTATAAGTTTTAGACTTCCTATTTGTAGTATATCCAATATTCAAGGTAGTAAGTATCCATTAAACTGAAAAAGAGGTCATTATCATCATCATTTCAACCCATAAACGTCTCTCTGCTGGGCACGTGTATCCTCCAAAGAATGTGGAGGGAATTTAGCCTCTATACCTACCACGATGGCCAAACGGGTTGGTATAGGGTTTGTTTCGAATTTTCCTTTTCTCGTAGTACTATTGTCTGTATAGGTTAGGTTACTTTTAGTCGCCTTTTTCGACACCCACAGGTTGAGATGGGGTAGTGACATTATGTATTCCTAATCCGTCACTACACGGATACTGAAAAGCACCTACTTTGCCATAACTATTAATTATCTCGAATGAGGTCTTCATCGTAATTATTTCATAAAAACTTTATTCGTAGAGTAATGAATTACAAATATAGACGGCAAACGTCCTTTGCTAGACAGATGGTGGCTATTTGTGCAAGCAATGCCAAATGAGGGCGTTAACTTGTTTGTTCATGGCTAACTACGAATACAGTAACACTATTGCGTATTTCGTAGCGAAGGTTTTTAGTAAAGCTCTCTCAAATTTTGTTTTGTAATATAAGAAAGTCTCAAAACTGATTTTTCATTGGTATCTCTAGAGCCGTGATGGTAAATAATGGCAAAAAACTATTCTCCCTTTTCTGTTGCTGACCGCATCCGTGGTCTCAACAACAGCGGAAGGTGGCAGTGCGTGACGTCATCAGATGTGCAGCCGAGTGGAAATAAAACAATACGCCATGGCATGGTAACCGCCGGCCTCATGGATTAAACAGCTACCCAATCTCGTTTGTTTCCTTTTTAAATTCAAAAACATCGAGATTTAACCTTTCTATGGACGTAATATTTTATTACTTTTTACATTTCGATAACAGTTTTGTATTCAGTTGGTGAGATGTCCGTGCAAACAGAAATATGCATCTGAACATTACAATTAGGCCTCAAAATGTATACCAAAGGAATTTTGTCATACTGGAAGAGCTAGATTTAAAATTTTATAGCAGTAAATATTGATAGGAAATGGCAAGTTAACACGCATTCAAGGCTGAAATTAATATCCTTAAACAAATTAACATGGTTTTTATACTTCCTTTACATCAAAGTATTCAATGCATAGCTTTTAATAGATCTCTGCTGTGGCATTTTCATCGGAGTCCTATTTAGCAGCATTGCGGAAGCAACCGAGTGAGTGTGGCCGTGTAAGATTGTAAGCTAATACTGCAACGAGCGAAGTCATCCTCTGAGAGTGCATTGAGACGCCTACTGGTAGCACCAGTCACGTAATGCCTTCCGGCCTCTGCTAATAGAACTACCGTGATGCACACATATTAATCTTTCCTTATAGATTTGTCACTTTTCATATATACAAGAACAACATATTCCACTTTGTTGTAGCCTAGTAGCTACTAGCTAATTACTAAACGGAAGTGCTCGGTGTTAAGTGGATAGTATGTTATTGTGAGTTTTTAATTACGCTAATTGTATAATATAATGTTTAGCACTCCCATTGCGTGAGCAAATCAAAATTTGGCAACGCTGACCCGAAAACCATTATAAATGTTTGTAACCAAGATGACATGAGTTTCAAAACAAAATGGATTATAAAACAAGTGGTAATATTACGTCAGTCCGTTAAATTGGTCATGAAGGCTTGTATTATGTTCGTTGTAGTATTTTGACTTGTGCGAAGCATTTTATAAGGTTGACCTTATTTTTCTTGAATAGTCTTCTTCATTCTTCGTTTTGCCCTTCGTTTCTAAACGCTGTTTACTCTTATTTCATGTAGATAAATGAACCGTGAATAAATACCCATTATGCTGGCAATTCGGTACGTTGGCCTACCACAAGGGCCGACCTTGGGATCAAAATTTTATCATCATTACTAATTTGTACATTTTATATTTGGGACTTCAATGATAAAATAGATAATTGTCTTTGCTGACGTAGATATTGATATCAGCCTCGTCATTTATACTGTCTATGTTCGGCACATTATGTTCATGTAGTTACGCATCGTGACGGTGCATCTAATTTATGGATTGGTATAGGCAATGGCAAACGGCATAAAACAAATAATACTTAACTAACTACCCGACTTAATGCTCAAACACGTTTGCCGAGTCAGAATTTTATAAAAACGCTGCGTCCATTTTTAATCTGGAATGGAATTAAGCTCGAAACTCAATTACCATAACAATGAAGCAGAATGCATTTCTGTTTTAAAAAATCTCGGCGTTTGGGCCGACGCCATTAACAATGCATTCATTGAATCAACCAAAGGGGTGTCTGGTTGGATATGCGAGAGTAACTCGTAATAAATTGCTCTAGATTCGGCCGGAAATTAACGAAAAGCACCGGAGTGGGAGGACAATAAATCGACCCCATCGTGTGCTCGATCATATAAGAAAAATTATTTCATCCTGTCCTACCCAGACCTTGTAAACTGCACAATTTTGTCATTTGTTTTATTGCTCTCTATGCTCCGACTGAGAGAGGTCTTTGACTGCATCTTACTACTGCAAACTATTCAGTACCAATTGATGATTGTTTCCCACAATCCTCATTTATCCAATGATTACCTTAATTCAGGACTAGCAACTGCAGTAATTTTCGTTATAGCTACGTGAAGATTGAAGGCGGCTGGAGTTCCTTATGCATAAGTAATATAGTTATAACAGCAACTTGTCTCCGGTAGCGCGGCAACAGCGCATGCACATCGCAGTTTAATCAACCGGCGGATATTATGACACTGTGATGCTGTAAATGTTTGTATACTTTACTGACACGGAATTTTTGTTGAATGTGTGGTAATATTGGGCTCTCGTTATCAGAATTTTAATATTTCTAGATCTATCTATATGCTGTAGCAGAACAGCATCAAATTTGTCCATTGTCGCTAAAACATAAATTGGGTGGATTCTTATTGTCTAATTTTATTTTGAATGAATCAAATTGAGTTTCTATTGTTCCTAAGTATATTTGCTTCTGCTTTTTCTTATTGCCTTTATTTTTGCTATTCACGTCTAATTTTCCAATGAAATGTTGATGATATTCTTCTTCTGTAGTTACTATTTTCGGTGGTGTATTATTATTCTTATGTATGCGAGACGCCATGTATGCAGCGTGCGCGCAGCCCAATCAGTAACATTTCGGTCGTGTCAAGTCCACAAATAAACTTGTGATGCAATATACATACACAACTTATAAATTGCTTGCCTACCTAATAGATGAACTTGTAAAATATTTTTGGCATACACTAATCGTCCGTTGAATCATATAGGTCACGATATAACCGTCGTTGAATCAGTATATGAACATAAAACGATTATCTAAGATGCCAATTTTATTATAGAATAAGAATTTGCATGACTGTGCATAATTTAAGTATTTTCGTTTCTAAAGGGACATAGACTGTCAGTTTGCTGGACGACGTTTGTCGTCGTATCCTACTAATAGGCGACCTTCCGCGCTTCTCGACAGGCTGTGATCGTCCGGCAAACTTACATATAGTATGTGGGTCCTTAACTCCGGTCCTTAACTGTGTGAAGTCCTGAGTACGATTTCCAAAGTCGGACAAATACGGTTTGAGTTTGTCTATCATGAATTTCTCAGTATCAGTCCAGAGTTAGAAAATTTGTCCGGTGCGCTCCCTATAATAAAGGACTAAACATAGACTGCGAAATATTGGCGTGGTACACCTCTGCTACTGTTTCTGAGAAAAAGGCGTGACGCTATGTTATTTTTCTGTCTCGTGCATAGTAAACGTAAATTTGAATAAATTAAGATAGCCACCAAGGTTAGCTACTTCTGTTGGAGCTGTGTGCAATTTGTTTTCAATTGATAAACATTTTCCATTTGTAACTGTAGATGCTTTAGTCTTAAAGAAAATCTCAAATTATGTAGGTACAGGAACACCCAAGTGTAGCTAAACAATATGTATTTCGAGCGAATGATGTAAATAAAGTATGTAAACATTTTAACATAACCGGTTGTACGGCGGACATCGTAACGTTACAGCATTATCGTAGTACAAGTTTTACATGCTAAGGTGGCACAGTAATAATATAATAATAATATGGTACGAAAGATACATGAGGTTTGTGTAATTATGAATATTTATGGCCAAAGCATTGATTAGCATCGATTGCAACATGAGCATGAAAAGGAAAATTAAATTTCTTTTATTGCTTTTAAACTGCTGTTAAATCTATCCAGTCAAGAGGCTAATATTAACTTTTTCTATTCAACTGCCGGACAAGTCCGTTTACCTATAGAATAATTGTTATCAGAACTCGAGTATTCAATTTCGGCGTTATGAAGTACAAATTTCAGTACGAAAAGGTGATAAGCTTGTCGAAAATCCAACGCCTCTAACGGAAATTGATCCGGTTTATTAAATTTTAACACATTTTGATCATTTTTGTCAAAACATGTTGTGGTGTAGCGTTAGGAGAATTAGCTAACATAATTATTCTGGTTTCAAAAGTATTGTGATTAATTTTAATCTACATAAAATGTATAAACTACAGAAGTCGCTAGTTTTTAATTTCACATTTGTAGCGCACCAGAGCGTGGCAGCTGCGACAATTGCACAGTCTTCATTGTTCAATGCAAAAGAATCGAATATTGAATATATGTCGTCACAGTCTAATGCACAACCGCTATTATTTACCGATCGTTTGTCATGGGATTTATTGGTACAAACGACATCTTCTATAACTAGGGCGATGAAAGTAACGTGGGAATTTGATAACACTCCACTTAACTTTTTTTGTTCGTTAATGGCCGCGCTGTGATTGACCGACAGCGATGTTAGATTTTGAAGTCTAGAAAACATTGCAACATCTTCTCTACTCTGAATTATTAGGTTAAAAATGAGTTTTAATTAAATGGACTGACTATTTTCATTTTCTCAGCCAAATAATTATTTTGAAATAGGTTTTCAAAATCGACTGCCACTGTCTGGTCATAATTACTACAATATAGCAAAAGCAAGCATAAACATACCTCATCTAGATTTATTTTCGCTTCTGAGAGTATGACGTGCGGGAATGTAATCTTTCCTCAATGAATAATTTATTTCATAATGCTATTAAACGTATCAGTTCTAACCTGTACATCTTCATCAAAAGATAATTTGCCGCTTAAAAGTAAGCCATCCTATAATTCATTTCTACCCTCAATTGACTGGGTCAATAGAGGCGATTGGGTGAACTCTATCGTGGGAAGACTGCGGCGATTGTCTATTATGTAAGTATTGTATGGCTAAGGTAGTAATTTCAAGCACGTACATAAATGTGTTATTTGGCCAGACGGGTTAGTATAGGGTTTTGATTCGAATTTTCAGGTTTCTCCCTTAGTCGCCTTTTACGACACTCGTGGGTTGAAATGAAAAAAAAACCCCTAAAGCAACCCGTCTGGCGAGCGTGATATAGTAGGCTAAATTTCCTCCAAAATCTTTGGAGGAGACTCGTGCCCAGCAGTAGGACGTTTCTAGATTGTAGTGATGATGACATAATATCTGCACCTGCATTTCTTAGTAGACTGGCTAGATTGATGCTAAGATACAATTATAACCTACTTTTTCATCTCGGAACTCGATAACAGCTGCGGTTGAACGTTTTGATAGAAGGCTCAATTTTCGAATGGCCTAGTCTGCCGCAATCATTGACGAAAGCTCGGTATTTTTGATTAATGTGATCTGTCAACCATCTGTCAGCCAGTTCTGCTTCTGCAGTTTGTTTAGGAAAAGATTTTAAGATACGACATTGATCGATGTTTGTCCATTAAACCATATCAGTAAATCTATGACGATAAAAAAAAATTATGATCTTAGAAATAGAAAAAAGAAACACATCCTAAAATATAAAACCGCGCTACTGCAATATTAACAACAAATTTAGTATGTTTTTATACTGAATATGTCACTATATGTTATTGGGAGATAAAATCATTTACCTGCATGGGTTATTATTTCCCAGTCTTGTTTTTGAGGAGGACTTCATTAGTGAAGGTTAGCTGTTTGCGGTAGATTAAAGATTCTGTTAGAATTTGTGTCTCAAATATGGTCCAAATGATGATGCACATTCCTTGTGACTAACAAATAATAAATATATTTTATGTCTTCAAAAGTAGGTCAAACACGTGTCGGCTCTTGGTAAATTGTGAGCCTACGCGTCCTATTCTAAATAACAAAAGCGTAAGTACTGAGAAACCTCGGAATTATGTCAAGCTCAGCCTATCTGTAAACCTCTTATCAGACCCTTGTAAAAGAATGAGGGAACCGCTACAAAAGGATGTTTTCGTAGTGTAGGTATTTAGGTACATATCTACAGTGATTTACATAGAGCAAAACTTCGTTTGTGCCAGTTTTAGGCAGCTTAAGCACTTTCTTTCATGTTATATGAATATATGTTTTATGAATTTCTGTATGCTTTTGGCCAATCCTTTCAGAGACGCAATAGACAACCCATCACTCAAACAAAAGCGACATTTTTTCCTATTTTTATTTCCCACACGTTGTGCTGGAAATATTTCTGGCCATATGGTATTGTCATTAAGTGACATTACTCGAGCACTCAACTCACGTTTCCAAAACAAAAGGTTAATACTAATCTTCTTTTAGAGAACTTAATGGAGGTTAAAACAAGGTTTTTATTACCGCTAGTCTTAAAACAAATAAATCTTGTGGCGACGAAAACAACATGTCAAGGTCTTAAACTTTGAATATGTTAAAACTATGTTCAACAGTTTTAAAGGCTGTTTTTAGTTAAAGATGCTAGTCAGAATTAATTTAATTCAAATTCATTAATAGTAGTTTTTTTAAAGCATATATAATACCTACTGTTTGGTATTTAACAAGCGTTGGTAGGTAGTTCTTTTAAAATTATTAACTTGATTTTTTATTGAATTCACTTTCCTTATCGAGTCTACTCTATCCTACACAACATCAAATGCAATTTCGAGGTTAAGTACCACCAAGCAAAATCTTCCAAATTCGGCAATTGTCATGAGAGCCAATTGTATTTGATTCCTTTTTTTGTCGTTAAAACTTTGCAATATCTTTAACTTTTCAAGAGGAATACTCGCATCCCAAGTATTTAGCACGGATCAAGACTCTCTCAAAATACATTGGGACCTATACTTTGAGAAATGCTGATGTATCAGTAATATTATATAGTTTGACTCAGTCTAACGATTATACGATTATGCGTACTATAAGTATGTAACTTGTGAATTTATTGTTATGTCTGCAACGTTATGTTTATGGCGAACGAAAGAAACGACTCCTGCTTTGGCAGTTGTGAGTTATTTATTGCTATTTGTGTTTTGCCCGAGTGTTTTTCTGCGTACAGACTTAGGACCAGGTTGCCTTGAATGTTTCGCAAAACGAATAATGATGAATGTATTAGTATTCCATGCGGATGGTCTTCACGAATCCGAATTTAATCCAAATTATGAGACAAAACTGGTGAAACTCAAAAGTCCGTCTTAAAAATAGGATTGACTGCCGCACTTATGGCCGATTTCAATGATCTATCTATCTATGGATTTGGCTACTAAAGTTATAACTTTGACATACGCTCCGTACGAAATATGTCAAAATGCTGACTTTAGTAGCCAAATCCATAGATAGATTATTGAAATCGGCCCTTAGAGACGTCAATTAGCAGTAATCTGTCATTAACACAATTTTTTCGTTGAATAATCGTCGTAGACGTTTTTACTAAATAAACTTTAAAGTTAAATAACGTCTCCGAGTACGACAGAAACTACAGAGCATCAACTGTTATAGGGTGTGGGAAAATATATTTTATAAGTCAAATCGTATACCTAAATATGATATTCAATACACTTCGGTTTTAGTAGATTTAACGTGAAATCATACTTAGGAATCTCGGATTAATTTGATGGTGTAACACATGCCTTAGAAATCTACTTTATACCACGACGGTATAAACAGAGGTACTGTTCATATGATAGTTATTAGTTACCATAGCTTATGGAGGACTGAAACACCAGAAGCAACATGCCGGTTCTTCAAAAATCTGTTACAATAACCTGCTGCACTACTACAACTAGAATTTAAGAACCTTCACAACAGTTTCTAGGTATTTAAAAGTAAAATGTTTCTGAATGACATCGCGCCCGAAATATATCGAAATAGGTAATAAGTACAATAGTCAGTTATATAACAGTACCGTTTATGCAGTTTGTTGACCATTTTTGCTAGTGCGTGCTTGGTGGAACGGTATGAGATCTTTTATAGCAATGCTCAGAGAACATGTACCTACTATGGCGTGTAGTAGCCAAATGAATGTGGTAGGTTGTTCTGTACGCGCAGGTCCATAGAGAAATACTCGAGTTTTTATAAAGCGTTATTACTTAGAAGAATTGTAATTATTATGATTGATCGTGTTCATTTACTGTTCGGCATATTTTTTTCTGTTATTATTGGTTTGTTTTTTTCTGTTAAAATGTAATGGTTTATGTTACTTGAAATATTAAAAGTGAACTTTGACTTTTTAACTTTTTTATCTTATAGCTCAGTGACGTGACGAGGTAGTATTCCAGTAGTGGATTGGGGGATCATGATGAACCTATTTATAGGCACGTAGCTGTGGGAAGACCAGAGTTAGGACCGCATCTAAAGTCTCAGGAACATTTTCTCCGGATACATTTCGTAGAAGGTACTTCAAAACAAATTATATTTAAGTTACGCCGATCACGTAATATTAATCTCATGAATTTAAACCGTTTTCTTTAACTGCGCCTTAGAGCCAACCCTTGTCCTCGTTTTCCTATGACGATGACGTCACCTTAGCAAATCTTGTCTATTCACGAGTGCACTGTCGGTGGTTACACATTGTCATGCAAACTGCATGCAACCATCGCTTTCCACTGCATATTGATAAGAACCTTTTCTTTATGGAATGAGGAAATGTTCGTTGCAGGAAACTTTTATTATTATTATTTATGTTGTATGCTATTTTCTTTCGCATTCTTAAACTGTTATTCAAAAAAACATTACCCACCTTTTTGGCAATCGGGTAATAATACATTTCTCTTTTGCATCGTCAGCTTATTAAAGAACAAAGTTATGCAACTGCATTATTTGACACTGGCGCGACGTGACGTTCTGAATTCGAATTCATAAAGTTAAATTTAGAATTCGGATATATTCGAAACGTTGACGTTCGATTTCTAAACTAATGTTTGAAAAATTTATATGGTCGCTGTCATTTTAAACAGTTGACAAGAATGATATCAAAATGATCAAAATCTACTAAGACCAAAGTCGAGATTTCGAGAAAGCCCACATTGTTAAGAAACTTTCTGATTGATACGTTTATATTTTTGAGTTTCAATGATGCCATCTCCAGTGACATGATAATTATAGTTATTACAGTGTTCGATAAGGTAAAACGCAGTACACTGAGCTGTACCTATGTACCACCATACTTTCACTAAATAACACCATCTCTCATTAACGAGGACTTGTCTAGACACCAGATAAACTTGATAAATTGTTATTGCGCGCTCTGACTTGTGCTTTCTTGTATGCTTAGTCCTTTCTCTTTATTGTTTATTGTATAGCAATGAAGATAAGAAAACGTTTAACTTAGGTACTTAATCGTGGTTTAATTTTTGAAGATACTAACTTTGAGTTTTACTTATTCTTCGCGCCTGTCTCTCGCTGGTGTACGCAGACACCACAACACCAATGAATTTATCAAAAAAGACGTATCTACCTAGTAAAATGGAGTATATATGACTTATCAAAAACGAATGGTGTCAATTCATAATTACTTTTATCTCAGTTGAGTAATTTTTTATTTGTATAAATGCAAAATAGAGTGAATTTTTGTTTTGATTTATTGAATTGGTCACCAAACATGATGTTAGAAGGAACAGGTTTACCGTAATAATATGAAATATAATTCATCTGTAGATGGCAAATTACATTAGTTCTTAGTGCCTAAGCAATCAATATTGTAAGCTGCTCCCAACATTTTTTATAGTAGCTCAGCAGCTAAAAGTGGAGCTCCGATTCCACTAATACATAACTGACAGGATACCACGGGGTCCTGTCTGCTGGCAATGCCATACTGGCCCGCAAGGTACTTCTCTACGTTTCGCTTGAAGGATCCAATATTGTAGGAAGCAAGAAAGACATAAGCTTGCATGTGCAATGTGCATGTGTTCCAGAATTTGATGGTACGGAGTCCGAGAGATTGAACATGTTATATGGCATTAAATCACCAAAATGCTTAACAAATATTATACATGCACGTTTAAATATGAATAAATAATAGACGCTTTGTAAATACAGTTTAAGGTGGATTGAACATGACTAAAGAATTGACGGCAGACACAAAAGAAGGTTTCGCGTGTGAATATGAAATGTATGTAAATACTTCGTAACATCTTTGTGAGTTCAGACGTTTCGTTGTCAAGACGGAGTTGTTGATATTTAAAATAAGCTCATACATAATGGTAGCAGGGTTTCTGAACTTGAGGAAACTGAATTCACTGGTGTTGTAGGGGCATCTACAGGTAACGGAAATCACTTAATATTATATGACCTACTTGCTCGTTGCACCCTCTATTATAAAAAAAAAAGTATTTATTTCATAATATAGACAGGTAGTAATATCGGTACATATTTGTATATGTATATCCACAAAATAATCTGTCAGGGTTCCCACATTCAAAAAAGGTTGGGCAAGACTGTTCTAACGCCTTTATTGCTTACCTCCTTACTGGGCGACAAGTGAACAGTAAATATGGGTCCAACATTGTAAGGAAAGGTATTGAGTACAGTTATGTGTTAAAGTGACAACTGACAATATTGTGTCGACTATCCACACTGACGTGACATTTCCTCATCTATAACTAGTATCGGGTTTGTTTACTAGGATATATGCGTTGTCAGTATAGTGGAATAATAACGCGATTGTTAATCATGAGGCCACGGGTCCAAATTCTGAGTGATTCTAGAAGGTCATAAATAGGTCAGAATATTATATATTCCCAATTTATGACCTTCTCATCTTTGCTCTCTTAAATATTCGCGCCATTTTTTCGATTTAATTTTGGTTCAGCGATGTTAATTTTGTGGGTACACGAGTTGCAGCGGTGGATAGATGCCTGCTTCTGATTATTTGGATCTTATTTATCACTTCACCTATTTGTTCGGAGTATCTTCGCCGACTACAGCTCTCACTCATATTCATTAATCATTCACTTCAATTTGATGTAGATTATATAGGTTCGTGTTCTTTGTAAGTTCTAAACAGCTTCTAATGACGTTTTCTTTAATTTCCATTTGATATTAGGTTCATTTTATCCGAAGGATACCTATTGTTATTCTTGTATGTTTATAAATTTCTTTATTCCCACGTTTCTTCTAAACGTCTGGATGTATTTCGACAATTAAGGTATCGTTAGATTCTTTTCAAAAACTCATGTGTCCTTAGATAGGTATTAATTCTATTTTAATGGCAGCAAAACATCAAGCAAGTCATCACTCGCCGAACTAAAGACTACTGGAGTGACATCGATGGCCAAGAAGAATTGGTTACTTATGTTATTGTGTCATCGTTCTCTGAACCATTTCTAACAAATTTGTACTATAATATTGCAGAGACAATATCGGCGCGGCGTGAAGTGACAAACTCCATTACGGTTTTATGTTAAAGTTTATTACGTGTACGTTAATTACATGACTTCGCGTGACCAATGACCAGCTATAACATTATATTAACAAACGGGTCAAGGTCTTCGTGTCATTACATATTTTTAACTGTCCTATATTTTTTATCTACGTTATGCAGTTTATGTTGCGGGCGGCACAGGACCGTTCGCAGTGGCGTAAATTAGGTGAGGCCTATGCTCAGCAGTGGACGTCGATAGGCTGATATGATGATGCAGTTTATCATCATCATTTCTATTAACAAACGTCCCACTGCTGGGCATAGGTCTGCTCTTAAGAATGTGGAGGGTATTTAACCTGCTATACCACGCTGGCTAATGAACGCGCATTGTGACAAGGGGATTTTTATTTTACATATAGTTTAAGATGATGTTGTACATGCCGACCGTTTAAATGAAATACTGAATGAAAATAAAAACCATCTGTTCAAGCTATAATGTAGGCCAATACACGATAGCTTGCAGGGCGTGTCCCAACTAGGTGAATCTATGGCCCGAATACGAGCGGTAACTGGATATGGATACCGACAGGCGTGTCATTACAACTGCTTTAAATATTCTTTGAAAAAAAATCGAATTTAAAATGAAGCACTGAAATAAAAGAGTCTAAATTCCTATTTCTTCTATTTTGTTTATAGTGGCTGCTACATTGAATTTTACTTCCTTGAGTGAGTTTCTTCTGCTCGGGACCTTAACATGTGAGTTATAGACAGAATAGGTTTATAAAATAACTAGAAGTCTTTAGTTCTTTATCAGCTGAGCTTCTATTGGGCTTTTCAACACTAAAAGAATTTTGAAAATCGGACCATTAGTTCTTGAGATCCTAGCGTTCAACCAAACAAACAAACAACTTTAACTCTTTATATTTAACCTGTATTAGTAGGTAAATAAAAACTTATATAAAAAGCTTGATTGAATACGAAACTTTCCATTCTAAATGAATCGGCTCACTTAACAAACAAAATACTGATTAGTTATCTACCTACCACCGTGTTTATAATTTTAAAATTCTTAATAACAATAACATTTAAAATAATATTGTTAAAAAGTAACTTCGGTCAAATTTCGTCGCATTCTTCATTTTTTTAGTAAAATTTCCAGCCGAATTGTTTGATAAATGAAAATAGTTTCGCAACTATTATTAAAAACTGAAACTATAATTCACAATTTGCACACTATTATTAAAAGCTACATGTATAAAACAAAAATAACAAGTTTAATTAACAAACCACATCAAGTTGGCATCTACTTTTTAGTTTTACACGCCCGCCATAAAAATACTCAAGGTCACATTACGTCATGTTTTTTGCGAACATATGATTGACATCTTTG
The DNA here is from genome assembly GCA_905147015.1 of Laspeyria flexula. Classification (NCBI taxonomy): domain Eukaryota; kingdom Metazoa; phylum Arthropoda; class Insecta; order Lepidoptera; family Erebidae; genus Laspeyria; species Laspeyria flexula. The sequence goes on from LR989974.1 coordinate 5,002,821, forward strand.
TTTAGTTAAAAAAAAATTGATATTCGGAGGTCAATGTGTTGGCCATTTGTCATTCGTGTCGACAATGGCGCCACCTACGCCTACTGACGGAAACCCGTTCAATATTCACTATTTGTGTAATTCATCTTTGTGTCTATTCTATAGATAAGGACTTCGATTGATTTCTTTTTAATTTGTATGAGAGATATTGGGCTATGTAATTCGTCAGCCAACCAATTGGTTGTCTGACGAATTACATATGCAAATCTCGTATGTATAACATAATCATTTCACTATCCATTCTACAAAAGTATTCGTGCCCAAATTGATCAGACAGCTCTTTGACGTATATAAAAACGATCTTTAGATACTTCTACGTACTTAATTGTAATCTTAATTATAATTATAAGTGATCAACCAATGATATTGTATGTTCATACAATATCATTGTGATCAACTCATTAAAAGCTGTGCTTTTTGCGCAGCATGGATTTTAGGATGGCACCGGAGCCCCAAATGCACAATAATCAGAAATTAATGACAAACAAGTGAGATGAGATATTCCTTACAAACGAGAAAATAATTTCTTCCCATAATAGACGTCTATTCGCGAGCTACTTACTACCCCAGTATATTAATATTAATTAACAAGAAACACGAAACTATAACGTTTTATGGTTGACACTCGTCCCAGTTAATTTGATTCCAAATGGGTTTCATTATGGGCGACCGTGTAGCGTTGAGCCCTTTCATTTTAAGGCCGCGGACACGAAATCAGCGGGCTGCCAGCCGGCAGCGGTAGCGCGTTCCAATGTATAGATTTTTATGGAACTGGTCATCAAGGCCCGGCACCGCAGCGGTTATTATTATCAGATTTTATTTCTACAATCGCCTATTTTCTACCATTATGTTAATAATCTAAGGTTTTCTGACGGAAATTTTCTGACAAATGAACATCAGGGCTCGGGCTTACGTTGCCGCAATGGCTGCTACCCACGCCTCTACCACTGCCGCTATGCCGCTGTCCGCTGACTTCGTGCCCGATGCCCAAGGGCTATTTGGGCGTGTGGCTCGGGTCACTCTCTGCGTCCCTGTTACACTTTATGGAGCCATCTTGATGATTGAAAGCCTTTAAAACTGTCGTACTAAAACTGGATTGAATGTCACGTTGCGGTCACTCTTGCTGACGGGGACTGACTTTTCGAGTTGTTTTTATGTAAAACAATTTATTTTGACATATTTTTTTTGTTAAATTAAAATTAAAGCTTTGGTCTTTGTAGACCAAGTACGCAAAGAAGATTTTTAGATTATTGTAACTATCTACCCTAGGTAGTATACTATACTAATCTAAAAAAGAATTTGAGGAAACATAAATTGCTTCTCGGTAAAGGAAAAAGTATCCGAGACTGGACAGACAAGCATAGAAATAAGTCATCATAACGTTTATTCATTTTAAAACCTAAGTTATACAATAATAATTACGATATACAGCAGCTTGTTAACATAACATGCACAACTGTAGGTTTAAGATAAGTTTTAAACACAGCCTTAGAAAGCTAGACAACAATAATCTTAATTGCAACTACTTCCGCCCGCGGTCTTGGACTATATCTATGCAAAATTCTAAAAAGATAGGATGAGTAGTTTCGGAGATAACTACATCCAAAGTCACAAACATATTACCTCTGTATAATATTAGTATTAAGTTAGTATAGATAGATATTCATCCGTTAGCCTTTTATGGATTGATGAACACAACAGGTACTAAGCTAATACTCGCTTCGTCTACCCGAACGGCCCGGTCCATTTGCGTGGGCAGACAGGTCCTGAGGACCCAGCCAGTGACTCAGCTAAGGCCTAATCATGTAGAATAACAACGTAATATTATACACCAACTAGTTTATTAGTTAAACAACCTATAAACATATATTTGTCTTTTATATCTTGTGTGGGATACGTCTGGAGTAGGTTTCGCGTGTTTATTAAATGTTTGATGTCATTGCTATTTTGAACCTAAAGTAATGGATATTAAAATTATATTTGCTGAAGCGACTACTTGTCTTTTAACTCGTTTATAACAATATCCCGCAGTTGCGATTTGATCCGAGAAAATTAAATTAATTTGAAAGTAAAATAATACTTTACACACAGCGCCATCTGCAATTATATTTGCTTGTGTTATGGGTACTAAACAACTGATATACCTACTACTTAAAATACATTTTTTTTTGTAAATACATACATATTATACCTAGATATTTACACCCAGGCACAGAACAAACAATCATGCTCATCACACAAAGATTTGTCCTGGGTGGGGATCGAACCTCCGGCTTAGCAGTCGGGGTCACTAGACTAGACCAACAGTCCAGTCATATCATGTCAACCCATAAACGTCCCACTGCTAGGCACGGGTCTCCTCCAAAGAATGTGGAGGAAATTAAGGCCTACCAGGTTGGTTTAAGGTTTGTTTAGAATTTTCCTTTTCTCGCAGTGCTCCGGCATAAGGTTACTCCCTTAGTCGCCTCTTACGACACCCACGGGTTAAAATAGTAGTGAAATTATGCGCCTGTTTCACCACTGACAAATAAGTGCTCTAGATAGCCTATATGAAACTTACTTGACAGATTTTTGACTTATTTCTCATATAAAATCTGTCGAAAAAGTCTCACGTAGTTTAATAGACACTTATTTGAAGGTGGTGAAACAGACGCTAAGTATTCTTAATGCGTCACTACACGGATAGTCTGATAAAATATTAATTAAAAATAATAATTTATGCTACAGCACAAGTCCTCACACATTTTATTATGAATCACGCTAACGACTGGTACAGAAACAATTAAATTAAAGTATAATCTAATATACTTATTTATTAACTGCGAGCTTCAAAGCTTAACCACATAAAAAGCATCAAAGGCAACGTCGACGTAGGCGAACCAGCTGAGAGAAATGCATGGCAAGACGGCAACCGGTTTTGAAGACGGGATCGACGCGTGCGCCGCTAGGACGAAATACAGTGCGTTGTGGTTTGGTTTTACTACAGTTTTATGGGACAATGGTTCTTTCTATGTTACTAGGATTTATTGGAATAAAGGCTTGTTTAGAAGGGACAGAATACATTGTAATATTAAGCAGGACATACAAATACTTAACTAAAATTTAAGTGTCTGTTTGTAAGATCAAAATAACAACTTTTTAGAGTATGCATATGAAAAAACTATGCATGCATATTAAAAACACACTTTTAAATTTTTTTCTCCGTCTGTTTGTTTGAGGTAAACTTCGAAACGACTAAACCGATTTCGACAGGACTTTAGTTACTTTTCTTGCGGTTAGCTAATGTCACAAAGAGTAACTTAGACGACATTGATTCTTGAAAAAACACATCTCACAAAAAAATACTACGGTTCTGTGTTAAGAGAATGCGAGATTAGTTTTACACGCAGTCGCGGGCGCAGCTAGCTTACATGAATGTTCATCAATAACAACCATTAAGTAGGTAGGTACTTATTCTGTGTCAATTATGGTGAATTTTTGTGGCGGGACTTGCATAGCTCATTAAAGAGTACTGGAAGTGGCTGGAACACAGAATGACATTGTAATTATCTGGAGGCCAAGTCTGCTAACACAATCGTAGGCCGATGGTCTCATTCGACAGCTGTGATTGGCTTACCAAGTCAATCGCGCCATATTGCCGGCCTGTGATTGGTCCATCAGTCTGCTATCGATGTGTAAATTAGTAGAATCGACCACCTGGTTTGCAAAATGCATTCATGGCTATGAGTTATATATTTTTCGTATGGCAACTGTAATTTACTTCTTTACGGTTAAAGGACAAACTATATGAATGTGAAAGGAGATAAAACGTAGGTAGTTAAAACTTTCTCAAAAGACTTTTGGTACCAAGTTAACTCGAGAGCGCGTATAAAGTAGGATAATTGCCTATATTAAGAGCGTTTATACTTATGAATGGCAACGTCGCAATATAGTGTCATATTTCGTGGTTTTAAATTTTTAAGTAATAGGTACACGTTTTAGAATCATAAAAATTGTATTTTTAATTGGTATTGTAATAAAAATTGAAAACCACGAATTATGTGTGGCACTAAATTATGTAGTCGTTCATACGTATAAACGCTCTTAATTGTGACCTCATACTATGCTAAATATAGCGAAGTAAGAAAGTGCTCAGATTATATTTATAGTGATTATAACACGGATTAGGCGACAGTTCGAGGTAACGTCCATTTACAGACACGTTTTATGGCACCATAATTATAAGTATTTTTTTAACAAAAACCGAGTTATTTTTTCAACTTTATTAAATTTTTCATTGAATGAATATCTAAAAAAAACTTTTGTTTTGAAAATAAGTAGTACTAAACCATAGAAAGTTGGGCTGATATGATGATGATGAAACGATGAAACCATAGAAAAAACATTGACAGTTGGATAAAGAAACAAAAATGTCACCAAAATTAAAGTTCCTTTGAAATAGTCTTATCTTTATCAAACTTTCGCTGTTATAACAAAATTGAATATGTCCAACAATTTTATTTATATTTTGTGTATTTATCGAATCGTTTCAACTACCTACTGCAAGAATCATTTGACACGAACCCTACCAGTTTCACAAAACGGTATCAGAATGATTGGTTTTCCATCAGGCAAAGTGGAGCCACTATCCAAAAATATATTGTTGAGGCGAGTTTTACTGCTTCTAAAGTTCCCTAACAGCATTATTAATTATGAAACTGGCGAACCACAATACGACTTAACTTTTAATACAAAACGTCTACTAATTGTAATTTGTGGGGCAATTAAAATGAATCTTTTCAAAGGCTACAGCCAGGTAGGTATTGTTCGCCGCGTTAACGTCGGAACGATTATTATCCCAACAAAAAGAGAAAATAATGAATGCCAGACTCTTTTAATCCTTTCGAAAGCTTTTACTCGACGGATATTTGAGCCAGTTAATGAGACAATGTGTTTTAATTTAATTCTGAGTTAAAATTAAAGTCAGAAATCGATCTCTTTTGATAAATTGACGATGACGTTATATTGCTTCTATATCAGGATAATTTAGACTAAAAAGTTACGTTTTTGAAAGCTATATAATCTGGCCATTTTTTTATATATATAATATGTACCTATACATATAACTGATTTCAATTCTGGTACTTACCTATATATATGTTTTTCTCTCTGTTTCGGGGCTTTAAATTCTTAGATATTAAAGATTCTTGAATTAATAAGGGGCTAGAAGAATATAGATTTAGTAATCCGTGGTACTTTCTCTTTTAAGTAATCATAATCATGATTACTGATCGATCAGCAATAGAAGTAGCTAATAATAAAGAAGACATTAAGCCCGTGTATTTGTAATGGACAATTTCGACTTCATATTTTATTAATGCCGATCTGATAACGCTCACAATATAATTATTGATATAATAGACAAATATTTAAAAGAAACCAATTGTAATTTAGTCATTTTGTTTTCTTTTTGGATATAATATAATGTTTGTCTGACTTTGTATAAGTAGTGGATGAAGACTAAGCTACGATTCAGACCAACCGGCTCGCATCGGCCCGCGCCGGGCGGCATTTTACAATGCGTTAAAGAACATTGAAATGTATCAACAGTAATTACAGTTCATATTTGCATGCAACTTATGCATAGTTACCTCCGTCGGCATCCCGCGACGCGTCGCGACGGCCGACCGGCTCCGACCGTAAGTTGCATGCAAATATGAACTGTAATTACTGTTGATACATTTCAATGTTCTTTAACGCATTGTAAAATGCCGCCCGGCGCGGGCCGATGCGAGCCGGTTGGTCTGAATCGTAGCTAAGAGACAGAAGATCAGTAGACCGGATTCATAAACTAAAGCATCTACATACATACTTAGAGAGAGCATGCCTGTTTCCCAAGAAGCGGGTAGACAAAGATTATAACAGGTTAGTTAACCCTAACTCGTGGGTTATGGGACACATGTTGAAATATAGGGTTCAAGATCGTAAATTTTATACAAATGATTTTTGAAATAGTAAAACGAAATTTTAGTGAGTGTTTATAAACAAGATATGAAGGAACTAAGTACTTAAAAGAATATGTGAAATATAATAAAGAAGTCCACTGTGATATATTATTATGTATCTAATGAAATAAAAATGAATTGTTGAGATTAAACATTGTTAACAATACTACTAAAGCAAAGAGATGTTTATTTTACTCGTCGAATAGGTGAAATGGAAATATTCTATAGGTAAAACACCACAATCTTTTTCATCTAGATATTTTCAACGTTATACAACCTTTGAACCCACCGTGTAAACAAGAAATTTAATCAAAACTTATTGACGTTGGCAGACATCTCGGATTATTGTGAAAAATTACACAAATAGAATTGGTGAAAGTACTATTCTGTTGTTGGTAATATCTATACTAATATTATAAAGCAGTAGAGTTTGTTTGTTTGAACGCTAGGATCTCAAGAACTAATGGTCCGATTTGAAAAAATATTTTAGTGTTGGATAGGTCATTTATCGTGGAAGGTTATAAGGCTATATAAATTCACGCTACGGCCAATAGGAGCTGAGCAGTCGCCAAATAAAGAACGACGGGAGCGAAGCCCCGAGCCGCTTCTAGTAAGCAATAAAAAATGACCATTTTTGACTTACTACCCTTTCGATTACTGAACGAATGTGCAGTCAAGCAGAGTAGAACATTCGTACTTCTACTGCCGCAGTACTTGCCGCAGCGGCAAACAGTTTAACTGTTTTATTCGACGGCTCCACTACAAAAGTACTTAAAGCTTCGAAGAATAGTGCAATCTGCTTCCCGTCACCGCAATTCTAGTGCTTGCCTTGTCCCAGTTCTGTACAGTTCTTCAAGTTTGTAATCATACGGCCAAGTTGTGTATTATGTAATTCAGAACTCAGCTGGTAGTACGAGAATACTGGGAAAACTAAAATAGAGGTGGAGTCTGCTATTGTTTTGTTTTTTTAACTTTTTTCTTTTTGTATATTCATAATGCGTCGGTGCTGAGAATGGGTGTGGTGATAGTTGCAATATTTGTTTCTATGTTTTAGTGACTAAAATGGAACTTGGTGGAATTTTGAGGGTTTGTCTTCGATCTTCGATAACTTTATGGAAATTGTTCTAAATTTCCGCCAGCATAATAATAATAATATATATTCTACCACATTCACACAACTTCATCTAGTCCCAAAGTAAGCAATTATATTTGCTTGTGTTATGGGTACTAAACAACTGATATACTACTTAAATACATTTTTTTTTGTAAATACATACATATTATAGATAAATTACACCCAGACATAGAACAAACCTTTATGCTCATCACACAAAGATTTGTCCTGGGTGGGGATCGAACCCACGACCTCCGGCTTAGCAGTCGGAGTCACTAACCACTAGACCAACAGGCCAGTCATATGTGCAGGCACTAAAGTGGCACGCAAGCATCTGAAACTGCTGCAGTATACGTACTACCTTCCTCAATAAATGGGCAATCCAAGACCAAAATATTTTTTCTATTCGAACCAGTACGCAGATTTGCGTGTTTAACCAAACAAACAAACAGATCCTTAAGCTTTATATCAATCATATTAGTAAGGATAACAAATTAAAAATGGAGACGAAGTTTGTTACTCCTCTTTCCTCCATTTTGGTGGATTCCAACAGTTTTGAATAAATTCACTTCTAAAACGTTACTGACGCCATAAAAGTCATACGATTTAAAAAATATATTAACATAAAAATAAATAATTATAAGTCCTAACACCAGGCGTTTACAGACCGGTTTCAGATGTTTTTGATGATTGCTTAGAAGAGTCGCTATTATTACTAATATAGGAGACATATCCTGTTTAGTATTTGTTTTTTGTTCTACACATTGCCAAGAATTTTTCATAATAGTAATTTATAATCCATTTATATTTTTACACAACTTGTTCTGGGATATTAAAAACGGTTATCATTTTTCTTAATCAGTTCAAGACTTGAATTCACGCACAGAAATTGCACCCAGATTCTGAACAAATATTTAAGTAGCAAAACGTAGTCATGACGTCATCATGTTAACAGGTAATGGATAAATTCAATCTCAGGGACGTCCACCCGCGTAACTCAATTGGCAGAGCACTGCACACGGAATGGCAGGGTCGCGGGTTCAATTCCTGTCGTGGGTTTGAATTTTTCCATTACTTGTTTAGCGTTTATATAAAATATTTAAGTATAGGTTAGCAACTGAACCACACGTGCAGTCAAGAAATTCCAAACTGCATAGCTATTATCGCATGCATGAATTTGTAAGTTGTAGTTTTGATAAGCAAAACATATTGTGGACTGCTTCACTCGACAGTTCTTATAACTAACAGTTGTTAGACTCTTAATTGAAAGAGTGAAGTTGGCCATAAATAGAAGAAACCACTGCAAGTCCATGAATTGTAGGTTTAGGTATGTCGTAGGATGATTTGTTATTTAGATTTTTTGCGAAATTTCTAGGAATTTCACAGAAACACGGGCAACTAGACTTGTAATAAAAATAACCACGAAGATTCTAATCTAAATTATCCATGTGTTATCCGCTCTAAAAAGGCCTGTCTATATAGACAGGCCTTTTTCAAATTTTCGCGAAATCTAAGTATTTTGCGAAAACAAGGATATCTGCAAAATACTTAGATTTCGCGAAAATTTGAATGATAAAACCATCCTACAACATATTATTGTACAGCTATATGACACACACATAGATACATAATAAAATAATAAATTACCTTCACAAAATGCGCCCTCCTGCTGAAGGAACACTGGCTACTGATGCCGTAGAACAAACTACCGCTATTGCTTTTGAAATGGTAGTGTAAGTTAACAATAACAGTCAAACAAATACACGACATGAATTTGAATAAGTAACCGTGCAATAGTAATGGGTGTACAATTATCATAATTATGTTTACTACGAGAATGAACACGCTCGACAGCCATGACAATACGTGCTTGCACTTAATTGTTGTTGCTACCTGATATTAAATCAATCTGATGTTTGAAAATAAAAAAAATGAAAGGAAAAGTTTGTTGTGTCAAAAAAATCGTTTACAGAAGGTTGTGTTCGGAATCTTCTTTAAAGCATGCAATGCCTGAAGTATTGCAAAAAAAAATACCAATCGAATTGAGGACTTCCTCCTTTTTGAAGTCTGATAAAAATAGCGAGAAAAAGCATGATCTTAATGTCACTACAAAGGCAAACAGGCTTACGTCCCGTAGCCTATGGACGGCTGCAACAAGACATCACGAACACGTTGCAATACCTCCAAACCCCTTTTCTCCCCAATGAGCTCTGGATACCGCTACTTGCGAGAAGGACTACTGAGTGCTGACTAATATTATTACGTGGTAAAATGCTTTCAACACACGTTGCTATAACCTCGTATCAGTAACATGATCGTCGAGTAACAGGTCTATTGTCTTCGTAGATTGATTGGATGCGTGCCCTTGACTCTGACACAGTTTCAGTTTGTTGATCGACTCATTACAGAATGTTGTGTAAGCTATTAGGTAATAATGACTCACCGGTGCTTGCACAAGGTTACGCGTTTTGTTTGGAAAAAGAGAATTTGTAGGGAAAAGATGTTGGAAAATATTCTATTTGGCAACTTACTCGTATTTTCAAATATTTTCATCAGGGGTGGATATATGAGGCTTTTTGGATTGCAGGCTTGCAGCCCAGGGTCGCGTTGATTTAAAAGACATAGATTATTAGTAATAAACACAGGTTTTAAAAATGTACTAGGTATAATACTTTAATTAAGGTAATTAATTAGACGCTTTGTGGGCCTGTTTAAAGGATCTGCCCTTGAGAACAATTTGACTGATTTGATAGATGTTCTTTATTGTTTGAAATGTGAAAAAAATAAAAAAGATTTATGGAAATTGCATCGCATGTAATTATGATGATTTTCCTCACGAAATTATGAGTGCGATGTCGGGACGTGTTGCTAGTCAACAAAACCGAGTTTTTGTAACATCAACGTCTACAACAAACAAATTAAGGGAATCTCAACTCTCACTAGCTCTTTATCAGTTAAAAATCCCGTTATTTCATGTCAGTAGACAATTCGACACGGTACTTGGATACCTCACTAGGTGCGTGAAGCGATCAAACGGAGTTTAACAATTTATTGTTATTAAATGAAGTTTGAATAAAAGGCATATAATAGGCATTTTGGCTTGAAAAAAAATAGGAGTGATGAGGCTAGGTATTTGGTATACCACACGGCCACGATACAATCGTGGCCGCGTGGTCAAACAAGTTAACGCCTGACGATAAGCGGTTAGCGTAGCCTATAGACGCCTAACAGCAGGAGCATCAGTCATCACATGCACGCTGCCGACCCTTTCCTCTCCATCAATCTCAAGATAATTCCCCAGATAATTAATTACCCGCTGTGTTTCCTAACTCTGAAAATCTGATCATTGATCTGGCCAAATCAAAACTGATGATAAGCTAACGACCTTTTAATCATCCTTGAACGCATCATGTTCCAATGGTATCTTTCTTCACACAAGGGGACAAGGCCTTATTATTTGTTTTCCTAGTCAACTCTCACGAAATTGGGATTTTGGATGACAAAGAGTGGGGACAAACTGTAGTTCTTCTCCCTTAATGGTCCCACCTAGTCGTTAGGTACCTATCATAAAACTTAAATCCTATTTGTTACAGGTAGTTGGTATATCTAATAACAATTTCCAACCTGTTGCGTTATTCTTATTACGTAGGTAACACTTAATTTTTCATAATATTCGTTCGGATCCAATTCCCGAGTGTAATCTTCTTTGTTCATATGATGCTATTGCGGCATAAAAATCTAATCTAAAAGGTTATATTCCACAACTTGATAGCAGATGAGAGAGAAAATGTTCACGTTTATTATACCCTACTCTAGTAAGAACGGACTCCATCAAATACCTTGGTGTGGTTATCGATCAAAGCCTCTGCTTTAAACCACATATTGATGTATTGGCGTCTAGGATTCGTAAACTAATATATATTTTTAAGATTTTAAAACATGTGACTAGTCGCGCCCTAATCAAAAATATATATTACTCACTGTCTCACTCACTAATAGAATACTGCATCACAGCCTGGGGTGGAGCTGCCAAATCACACATGCTGACAGTTGAAAGAGCACAACGAGCGCTCTTGAAGGTTGCAGCTGGCCGCCCCTATCGGTTTCCTACCATTGACCTCTACAGGGACTGGGATATACTCACGGTTAGAGGAACGTTCATTCTCAGGACAATTGTAATGAAACATACGCAGACTCCCTTCGATCCTAAAAAGACTGATGGTAAACGCCGCAAAGGAACAGTCTGCGAGACTCAGACATGTAAAACGACCTTTGCGCAGCACTTCTTTCCCTTCCTAAGTAGTTACCTTTACAATAAGATGAACAAATCACTTAATATCTACCCCCTCATAAAACTAAAATGCAAAACAATAGTAATCCAGCACTTAAAATCACAGAGTTATGAAAGCCTTGAAGAATCCCTCCATCCCCCCCATTAAACCCACCCCCGAACCTCTCTAAATATATTACGGCCCACCAATGAACAACACAAATCCGACATATTGCCATACTCGTTCCTGGATCCATTTCCAGTCATCTCCATCTTTCATTCACCCCTGAACATCTTTTATACCTGCTAACCCTGTTACTTCTTGGACTGACTATACATTATGTCTGCACTTGTCCTCATCTATTCCCACACTCACCTGCTTAGACATGCCTTTCGTCCAGCCCACCTTTATTCACCCACAGACATCCCTACACTAATCACACCACGACATTCGCACCCACACACACTCATGCACACAACATACACACACACCAAACTCTTCTCTGTACCCCAGTTCTCTATTATTCCTTCATAATATAGCCAGACGTCTTCTTACTTATGTACTAATTCCATAAGGGAGGGCCTGGTGACCTGTGTCACAGGTTTTTTTAAACCTATTTCGGGCACCAGTCCTTCACAAATGTAATACAGTTGCATAGCATGTAAGTCTACATTTAAGCGAAATTTGTGAAAGGAAAATAAAGATTTATTTATTATTATTATTATTATTTAGAATTCACCGGATAGGTCACTACCTATCCGGTTTTAGCTACCTGCTCCGGATTTAAGAAGAAATTGAGAAGTGCGCTTTACATCAAAATATCTTGAATTCAATTAATTTATTGCTTTTGTCTAATATTGAATCAATCAATCATCAATTAAATCTGTGTAGTGACAGATTAAGAATACATAAAGTCACTACTCCATCTAAGCCCGTGGGTGTCGTAAAAGATGACGGAGTAACCTTAGCAATCAAGAGCGACCTCAGCAAACCCTATACTAACCCTACTGGCCAGCATGTTATAGTAGTCTAAATTCCTTCCACATTCTTTGGATGAGAACCCGTGCCCAGTAGTGGGAGGTTAATGGGTTGAAATGATGATGATGTTGATTGATGCTACGACAGCATTATAATTTAACAACATAAGATAAAACAGCTATTATGCGTGCGCGCATTAAATAATATAATATGAATGTACCTAATAAACTTCCAGGAAACTTGACGTCAATGATGCACGGACTGCAAGTGCCAAGATTTCATTATAAATCAGCTTCCGAATCTCGGATATTTTCAGACGCATTCTAAATCGGTCGATGTTGGTCAACAACCACCGGTCTTTAAGGATTAACTTATGATTGGTACTTAAACTATTCAAGCTAATTATAGAAGTTTGTTATTGCGTTTCAAGAGGTCTTGACTCTTGAAATGTTTTAATAACTTTGAAATGGTTATTTTGGTCTGTAATACAACATATGTATAGATGAAGTAGTAATTAAAGTATGTTTTTTGAACCCTATTGAACTTTTCGTGATGTTATATAGCCTTTCTTTATAAATTAGCCATCCAACACTAAAATAATTTCTCAAATCGGACCAGTAGTTTCTGCGCTTCGACCAAACAAACATAGTATAGATTAGATGTAGAGGAAACGAGACTGAGGAGTCGTAACTGTTTAATGGTGGAAGCATCAAACTACTGAATCGTTTTTCATCAAATTTGACATTGCGATAGTGTGTCCAGTTCGACCGCGCGGCCATAGCGTTTTTTTTTTAAAAAAACCATGTCAATTTTTTGTAAAAATTTGTCAAAGTTGATTCCCAAAACCATAAATTTGTCAAAGATACGGTTAAAAAGTTATAAGGGTTTGAACATGGCCGCGCCATTGAAACGCGGCGAACCGCGCGGCCACTGAGATCTTTAAAACTAAGCCTTGTAGAGACCTGAAATTTACGCAAATGCAAGATTTAATTTGTAAAAAATTTGTAAAAATATAAAAAAAATACTCAGGTTTATAGTTTATGAGCTATAACACTAAAACCGAATGGCCGCGCCATTGAAACGGTGGAGAAAACGCTATCGCCTGTATCTCGCTGAAAAAGCATCGCAGAGGTCTGGAGTTTTTTGTAATACCTAGATTTTAATTTGTCAAAACTAGTAAAAATACAATAAAAATTCTTAAGGTTATATTTCAGAAGCTGTAGAACATTATCAGTATGTGGTGCGATAGGGTGACCATGTCTTATTGTTTACAGAATACTTTCTACTTATTGTTACAGAAATTATAATTCAAGGATTCTAAATAAAATTAAAATGAAACCATAAATATAAAAACAATTATGTTTATTGGTTTAAAAGTCACATAAATCACAGAATTATATAATTAATAAAACTGTATTATTGACTTTTCAAGCAATAAACATAATTGTTTTTATATTTATGGTTTCATTTTAATTTTATTTAGAATCCTTGAATTATAATTTCTGTAACAATAAGTAGAAAGTATTCTGTAAACAATAAGACATGGTCACCCTATCGCACCACATACTGATAATGTTCTACAGCTTCTGAAATATAACCTTAAGAATTTTTATTGTATTTTTACTAGTTTTGACAAATTAAAATCTAGGTATTACAAAAAACTCCAGACCTCTGCGATGCTTTTTCAGCGAGATACAGGCGAAATAACGTTTTATTCACCGTTTCGATGGCGTGGCCATATCGTTTTAGTCTTATAGCTCCTGAAATATAAACCTAGGAATTTTTGTTGTATTTTTCCTAGTTTCGACAAATTCAAATCTGGGTAATTACAATAAACTACACACCTCTGCGATTTTTTTTCAGCGAGATACAGGCGATAGCGTTTTCTCCACCGTTTCAATGGCGCGGCCATTCGGTTTTAGTGTTATAGCTCTTAAACTATAAACCTGAGTATTTTTTTTATATTTTTACAAATTTTTTACAAATTAAATCTTGCATTTGCGTAAATTTCAGGTCTCTACAAGGCTTAGTTTTAAAGATCTCAGTGGCCGCGCGGTTCGCCGCGTTTCAATGGCGCGGCCATGTTCAAACCCTTATAACTTTTTAACCGTATCTTTGACAAATTTATGGTTTTGGGAATCAACTTTGACAAATTTTTACAAAAAATTGACATGGTTTTTTTAAAAAAAAAACGCTATGGCCGCACGGTCGAACTGGACACGCGATAGTCTAGGCCCTAAATAATGGTGGTAACGTGGTAACAGGTTACCTACCATGTTACTTTTCCTTTCCTTACATGCCACGCTATTAAAATACATACATTCCTATAGATCACGCCTCTTCCCCAACAGAGGGGTAGGCAGAGACTATCTCCTTCCTCTTGCTACGATTCTGACATACATCTTTGGCTTTTGAACATTCATCAGTCTTTTCATGCATTCTCGCCGGTAGAGGGTACTCCTGATCTGTCCCTTCTTTAGAACGTCACGTATGTGGTCATGGTACGTTCTTCTAGGTCTTCCCCTTCCAACGTTTCCTTTCACATTCGTCTCATATATTTGATTTGTCACTATTCATTCTCTCGATATGTCCAAATATTCCTATCTCTATTCGCTGTATGACTGACTGACTACTGAATATTATCTGTTTGTTATTGCTTAACCTGTATCTGATTTCTTCTTTTTTATTATTATACCTAATGTAAAATCTAGCGGTATTTTCGTACAGTTTAAACAGTTTATTTTGTCTTTAACCTTTAAATTAACATTTGTCTTGCAAATAACATACAAGAGACATGTTTTGGTTTCCTAAACACACAGAAGTAGGTGTGTTTGCGTCATTGCGGCTTTTGTATGAGTATTTTTATGTATCTGGTGTTTGTGTTTTAAGGTTTTTAAACCTATTTAAATCCCGATAAAGATTTGTTTGTAGGTGGTAAGATAGATTTACTGACTTTAATCGCTATGTTACGTACGAATCGGGCTGGTTTGATTCGTGAGCAGGACCCGGATGGTCTGAAATATAAATTTTTGTTTGTTTTTATGCACTTATCTATTGTTTACTTTTAAATAATCATCATCATTTCAACCCATAAACGTCTCACTTCTGGGCGCGGGTCTCCTCCAGAGAATGTGGAGGGAATTTAGCCTACTATACCACGTTCTCCAGACGGATTGGTATAGGGTTTGTCTTGAATTATACTTTTCTCGCAGTGCTCTTGTCTGCATAAGGTTACTCCCTTAGTCACCCTTTACGACACCCACGAGTTGAGCTGGGGAAGTAGTTATTGTATGCTAAAGTGAACTAGGTGGCGGTACATGTCTTTTGCAGTTGCCTTCAATTGCTACAAGATGGCGTTACTAGTATTTAGATAATAATTATTGTGTGAAAGTTTCATTATAGATTTCTGCAGTTCAATTTGTAAAAAAACGCTTCATCAAAATACAGATTTTCATCGAAATCGTTAGAGCTCACGTTATTTAGTGTTTTAAAATTATGTATGATATAAGAATTACTCGTTATAAGTAGATAAATATCTAGAACAAATTATCTGTGTTTTGAATTCTGAGGGCTTACTCGAAATCGAGTAAGTCTGTTTGAAAATGACAGCGACTATATTTAATTTGACAGCTGTCATGATTCCAAGTACCTACCTACCTATAATAGCTTAGATAGCTTAGACTAATTTCGCATCTACATTAGGTGTGTAGGTATTTTTACAGCACAATACGTAAAGCCTGCCAGATATTCAGCTCGTCTAAACTCCTAAAATTTTCTGCAACAATGAGATACTTAATGTGATCAGATAAAAAATAATTATACACATTTTAAATGCAAAATACGTATCTAAAACGTTCACGATCTTGCATAATTTCCTTTACTCAGCACTTAGATACAAATCAACACTTTAAACCGTACATTGTCGAGTATTAAGCTTAATCTTGCTATATAATTGCAATCTCAGTAAACGGCAGATGAAAGTTACTGCTAAAGGTAATAAATCCCCAGCCTTCTGTCTGCATGACCTAGGCATGACCTAATTACCCAGCTTTTCTAGCTACACGAATCTGTAAGTGCCTTATACTAGGATTTTAGCCTATGTACCTATAAGTACTATCTTACTAACAATACTAATATAGACCATAAGGATATTCAGTACAGTTATAATATAACCCACTACTATATAAGCTGGTTTGGACATGTCGAGAGAATGAATGAAGGAAGAGTGACAAAACAAATATATGAGGCGAATGTGAAAGGAAACGTTGGAAGGGGAAGATCTAGAAGAACGTACCATGACCAAATAGGTGACGTTCTAAAGAAGGGACAGATCAGGAGTACCCTCAACCGGCGAGAATGCAAGAAAAGACTGATGAATGTTGAAGAAGCCAAAGTGTGTGTCAGAATCGTAGCAAGTGGAAGGAAATGGTCTCTGCCTACACCTCTGTTCGGAAAGAGGCGTCATCTATATGTATGTATTTACTATACAATTTATGGATTGCAAATTTATATATCATATAAAGATATATTTTTTTATTTTATATAGAACGGGATCTCTTTCTACAAAACCATTAATTGCCAAGATGCATTGCGATTGTCACAATTTCGTGATGTAGAGCTCCCTCAGACTCACATTTGTGTAATTATTGTTGTTGGCCTCACAATAGTATAATACATACGAAAGCCCGTAGGTACATCTTAAACTGAATCATACAACTAATTAACACCGATCGTATTAAAATCGAAATTCAATTCAGTACGTCACTACAATAAAAAATTTGGTCAACTAAATTGTAAGCAGGCAATTAGTTGTTAGATAGTTGAACAACTTATAATTGTATATGTGCAGTGACCACAACGTGTTGTTGTGTACTGTTTGCGCACTAAATGCATTTTCTGTCTCATGATCATCATTATCATCATCGGCAACCCATTAATGTCCCACTGCATGGTTCCGGATCTCCTCTCCTTATCTAGAGTGGGTTTCGGCATTATTCACACACGCTGCCTAAATACAGATTGGTCGATCAGACACACAAAATTTATCACCCGTTAAAATTTAAATGGTTTCAAGTTCAATATATCATGTATCAACTTGATAGATTCGGCATCGAACTATATTCTGACGTACAACACCTCTGCATAGTATAAAAGTTTCACAACGCAATCGATCGAAGGGTATACCCTAGTTCTACTGCCCTTTAAAAGGGAAATAATACCTAATTTATACCGACATAATCACTTGCTATTTCCGAACGCATTCGTCCTGCTTACGATTAGGTCAAGGATTTATTTGTATTAAACGTTTTTTTACGCTTTTTCTTGAATTTCTGGGTAGAGAGACCATTTCTACTACCATTACGTATTGTTATCTTAGTAATCTTATGTAAAAGTTAGGATAAATTGATATATGCATGGATGTTTGTGGCTCAATCCCGACGTAACAGCTGAAAGGCTCTGTATGAAATTTGGTGCACAGATAGTTTATAAGAAAAAATATGCTACAGCAATACAGACTATACATAGTTGCAGTTTCAGAATGATAAAAAAACATTATAAAGGTATAAGGTACTCCTGCAGGAGACCAAAAAAATGATTTACACATAGAACAGATATATTATAAGATTGTCGTCTGGAATAGATAGGGCTATATGAGTATATTGTTTAAGTTTCAAATCAGTATCTAAAAGTTCATCAAAAAACGTAACATATTTTCACATTTAGGTCCAATATTAATCGATAAAATATTTGCGGTTTAAACTCCAATTGCACAGAATAATTTCGCAATCATACGCAAAATGAATATTTTAAAACATTTCCATAAAATGAATCGGTAATATTCTGCAATAGTTCGTGTCGCAGAGCGCCTGAGAAAATATTACTAGCAAATGTACTCAGCCGCACTGCAGCACTCGTTTTATACCGCAGGCGCTTCAATTGGTTTTAATTAAAATAGTCCCTGTATAACAAACAGACATGAAAAAGGTGTGATGAACCAAATAAATTAATAAAAAACATATGCGTAAATTGCCATGTGTTATTACCTTTTTGTTTCATTCGTTTAACCCCTCTGAACTTATAAAATACGTGAGCAATGTTATTGTTCAGAGCAGACATTTAATTAATTCAAAACAGTTCCATATTGAAGTTCATATTCGTTGCGGAATTTTTAATCAATGCGGGGTTTATGCAGATGAAAATTATGTATTCAAGTATGTGGAATTATCTGGTGGCGCAGCTATGTGTACTACTGATGCGCAAGGTTCTGAGTTCGATCCCCAGAGGAATACCAGGTAGAAGTGTTGGGTTCTTCTGTCTCGAAATTCTGAGGTTTCCGGCAAATGTGACCGCATTTAACTCGCACTGCGGTTGAACAATAGATTTTTTCCAGTTTTTACTGTTATGTATTGTACTGCTTTTGGTTTAAACTATAGATTAGACGTCCGAGTTAATTGTGGCCCCAGTTGTTGGAAACCTCGAAATTGTACAAACAGCTGGTGAAGGTGAAAAGCGAGTTTGATGTTTCTCTTGGTAACCATTCGGGTATACGAGAGAAGGCGTCATACTATATTTTTATTTTATTTTAATACTAGACGACGCGCGGGGCTTCGCTCCCATCGTTCTTTATTTGGCCACTACTCAGCTCATATTGGCCGCAGCGTTATATAGCCTATAACCTTCCTCGATAAATGGGCTATCCATCACTAAAATAATTTTGAAAATCGATTCAGTAGATGCCGAGATTAACCAAACTTTATCCCTTTATAATATTAGTACAGACATTGTATATTCAGGTATGTATGTCGATATAAACGCTATTTCTATTCTGCTTACCGTGAGAGAATAAACTTTAGATGCCTATTAGCTAAACCCAAAGTTACTAACATTATTATTAGAATTATTGTTCTTGGAAACTTTGGGATTAAACTTCCGGTCTGTTCCTTGAATTGCGGTAGACTCGAAACCCAGTTGGCACGCATCTGTGACCTTTTATTTGAAATTATAGAATTATTATTACTACTACGCACACGTAATATACCCACAGAACTTCAAGAAGACATCTATTTCTTTTAAAATATTTTTAAACTTTCGCGACTTGTTGTCCCGTTGCATAATAATTTAATATAGTTCTTTTTTTTTTGGTGAAAAACCTTTAGGGAAGTATATTAAGTATATTTTAAACTAGATATTAACATTAGGTACTTCTTTCAAGGCCTCTCCCCACCTTATACGAAAATGAAATTGAAGAATACGGAATTTCGCACGCAATTACATTGTGCACTCATATAATTTACATACCTACTTTATTTAACTATTTTTGTGTGAAAACTAGTTAATCCTGTAAACTTTTGGACTCTCAGACCTCCCCCCTGCGTGTGAAAGCTATAGCTACATCTGTGATCACCTCTCAAAAATATTTGCATAACGTCAATATGGATTACAAAACGCGATTCGTCAGAAGCTCGATGTTACCGGATACTAGCAGGTGGCAATCGATACTCATGGGAGGTAACTCGATGCAGAGGCGAGCAAGGCGAGCCGGTGCACTCGTCCGTGGACTCCGGTTACGAGGATATCCATACGTATTCGCTCCAATAACGATCTAGAGCAGGAAGGAAGGAAACTCTATTTAAAGAATAGCTCCTCGATTCGGAGCTGTCGGAAAATATTCGGCTGGAGATGTCAGTTTGTAATGTTAAAAAAATAGATGGTTGTAGAAAAAAAACATAAATTAATGAGTTTTTAATTTTGTAAACTGTAAACTACTTTCTAGTATTAAATATCATAATTCGTAAAAATAAGTCTTTCCATTCGAAAATTTTTACGATTCGAGAGCAATCCGACGAGCCATAGTCAGCTGGTAACTTTATTGGCTACCTATCCGAAATAGTCTCTATTTCACTATTATTTTCTATTTATCTATCGGGTCTCCTCCAAGCATTGTGGTCTGTGGAGGGAATTTATAGCCTACTATAGGTACCACGCTGGCCAGACGGGTTGGTATAGGGTTCTTTCGAATCATTCTTTTCTGGCAGTGCTCTTGACTGATTAATGTTAATCCTTAGTAGCCTTTTACGACACCCACGGGTTGATATGGGGTAATGACATTATGTTTTCTTAAATCCGTCACTACACGGACTTACATAAATAACTTAAAATACTCATAATAATAAATCTTCTTTCTTCTTCATTATAAGAAGTAGTGAACAAGCCGTTAATACGGTACGGTATACTATGGTAGTACTATTACTTATTCTGTGCTAAGCACTTACTTGTCTTTAGGAGACATGCTAAAACGATATATAATTCATATAACATAATGGATTACCGCCGCCCATTAGACGAAAGCTTACCTCACACGTGGCTTCGCAGTTCTAATTAAGGTTTGTGGATTTTGATTTCCATCGTAGAAGATGCCGTGCTGTCGTGCAATATACGAATATGAACTTTAAGTATTGCACTTTGAGCTAATTTACTACTGATATTTGCTTGTAATGTCTTATGCCATTTCAATTTTTAGATGAGTAAATTTATTCATATTTAAAATAAACTTTATTCCCATTGAATGAAGTTCAAAATGTATACAGCCGAAAACGACATATTCTCGAAATCAATGCTGCAATATTTCATTGCCCAATTTACGCTAACCAGCATTTTAGCTTAGCAATGTCACCAGGAAAAGAATAAGGTAATTATAAGGAATTTTATTATTTCCTGAGTGGATATAACATGAAAATTGTCTGACAAAATAGCAGATGTTGTAAAAACTAATAGGTTTCTTTTTTAACATGTCAATTACACAAAACGTTTAACGAGAATTCCACAAAATTAGGAAAATGCAATAATTACAGAGTTAGTAGCGATTCAAAGAAACTACAATTATCAAGTCATATGTTTGATGTTTCGTCGGTTGACATTGATTTAAAACATTGTTTGTTTAATCAACAAGTTAATTGTGCAAGTCATTACATGCACGCTATTTTAGCGTAGTATTTAAGTCAAGAATTGAATTGCAGCTTGCAGCTAACAATTGTCTATGAAACGATTGCTTGATCTAACTGCTTGCTGTATTGATTGTGGTTTCATTAGTTTCGGAATTTCGGGCTCTGCTCAGCTCCTCAGAATCCGTGTAGTGATGGATTAAGAATACATTTAATGTCATTACCTACCTCATCTCAACCCTACAGCATCTTATGCAGGCAAGAGAAGAAAAAATCGACAAACCCTATGCCAACCTTACCTTTTTACCCTTTTTTTATTTTATTAACGACTATTTTTATATTTTATTTTCACTTTTTTTTTTTACTTTGAATTGTTTTTTTGTTGATTTCTCTTTTCTTAATGTAACATAAACTACAAAATGTACGCTGTGTTTGCATCTAGTAGGATACTTTCATATTGTAAGATGTTGCTGCTGTTTATTTTGCATAAGTAGAATCTAATTGATTGTATTCAGTTTTGCGAACAAATAAAAAAAAAAAAACCCGTTTGGCCAGTAGTACCTGAGATCCTAGCGTTCAAAACTCTTCAGCTTTATAATTTTATTATAGATTTTTATGCACCAGAGTTTTGTTGACTATAGCCGACATGGCCACGATTGCGCTTGTCAAGTATAGCTTACTTTGGCTTTAAAAAGGTATTATAGTTCTGATAATGTGTTACGATAACGCGTAGTGTGGCTGTGTGCTACATTAATAGGTCAACTGCTCAATTGTCGCTTACCGTATTTATCCAATTGGCTGATTGTTTCCTTGAACCGTGGTTCACTGCAGCATCTGTACGAACCACAGATTGGATGTGTGGGCGGCGGTGACGATCCTCACTCGTTACATAATTATTAGCACTTGCTAAACACATTTTTCAGATTCAGATTTTTAAGATTATTTGAAACAAAAGCTTTGATTTTAGAAGACTATGTTCCTTCAAATCTTCGAAACTACCAATCTTATTTTGACTAATGAGATTTTACGAAAACCTCCACATTTTAAAGAAATAATACATATGTTTGTAATATGAGGTCTGAGAAACGATGGTGGACGAATGGATAAGTGACCGGCAAGCATATCATGAGGTCCGAGTTCGATTGCGAGCGATATGAATTTCACTTTTTGGAATTTATATGTACTAGTCAAGTGACTTACCATCTGCTAACGGTGAAGGAAAACAACGTGAGGAAACCCACATACCCTAGAAGAAATTCTATGAGTATGTCTGATCCACCAACCCGCACTAGGCCAGCGTGTGTGGATTATATGTCTATAATAATTATAATTATTGTTGGTTTTACAAATAATGAAACTTGTGAATATGTTAAGTACTTACGTACTAAGTTAAATCGTTCAATACATTGACTGTCTAGCCTGCTTCCTTCAGGATGCTGTCCAGAGACGATTTACTTGTGTCTGATCAATCCATTTGTAACTAAGATTGATGTCCTGGGAACGAACCATTCTTCACATTTCTTTACTAATGCGAATATAAATAGGTACATTTAAGTAACATAATATAAATTGTCGCGGTAATTACGTCTTTTCGACGGAATTCCGCAAGAAGAGCGAAGCGTAAATCAATAAAATGTCCTCAAATTGCGAAAAATTATTCGTAGATTTATTGGAATACTTATAAGAATAGCTTTTAGGAAAAAAATACGTGCATAATTTAAAGGAGGCAATTTTGATAATGGAGAAATACAGCGAGATAAGTTAATCTCGTTAAATACAAACTCAATTTCGTTATGACTCGGCCTGGGAATCGAAACATATGGGTCTCTTGCACAGCAGCTGAGCACATACCCACTGCGCTACCGAAGCAGTTAAATCTATACTAATTTTATAAAGCTGTAGAGTTTGTTTGTTTGAACGCTAGGATCTCAGGAACTACTGGTCCGATTTGAAAAATTCTTTTAGTGCCGAATAACCCATTAATCGAGGAAGTTATGGGGTATTTAACATCACGCTACGGGCAATAGGAGCTAAGCAGTGGCAAAATAAGACCGCCGGCAGCGAAGCCCAGCGTGACTTCTGGTATTTTTAAGTCTCTTTCACGGCTATACTTCTCTCTCTGGTGAGAAGTATACCCGGTCCTTTTGGACACAGGTCCAACACGTAGAGGCCCTTAATGAATTTTATTTTGGAATGGGATGAGACGCTTACCGCTGCATTATTAATATTATTATAATGATATTTTTAAGATTTTCATTTGATCATGACGAATTACGTACCACGAGTTAGGTATACCACAATGAAAACATAATTAAAGTCGGCAATAATTAGTGTAGGCAGTGTAACGATGGATTACTTAATTAACTTTATAATCTCTTTGTAATTATTGACTGCTTAAATACACCACTCCTTTTCACTTTTCATTTCTGATTAGTTCGCATCATTTAACCGCTCGACTGCAAAACAATCATGAGATATAATTAGGATAAACAGAGGAAAAAGGGGGCAGTTTATTGTTTCTGCATTGCTAATAAGAAACAGAGCATTCAATGACAAAAAATCTCTAAACTATATGAAATATAGGTATTGCTCATTTAGGGCGTTTTGGGCTGCTGGTCGAACGGCTTGCTCTTGCGTAAATTATACAAACATATTATTTATACAAACATCAGGTAAACAATGAATAAACGATTGTTTTCATTTACTTTGAATATACGTTTCGCCACGTGCTCAGTCCAAACGCAATTTATCATAAGAAATTATATACTGTCCTCAACGTCGCCATATTGGTTTTTCCACAGTTCCGTGCATCAATTACATTGACAACATGATTGTTATTTATGACGAAAAGTGTTTTGTGTGATTTGTATTTTACTTTTGGTAGTAATTACTCGTAATTGTTTTGATCTGAATTCAACCTGAAATTTAACCCTTACCCTTCTACAACTAAATAACTGGAGATATATTTATATTATCATGTTGTGTTTCTGTAATTAATGAGTTTTGTTACCTATTGTTACAGGTTAGTTACGTGCAAATGAAGTTTTTGATGTTTGAAGACGCAAGTCAAGTTGGTAAGTTAATTAGAGGTAGGCGACGGGTGGCTGAATGGATAAGGGGTCGGTGCGGCGGCGTGCAAATCACGCGGCCCGAGTTCAATCCCGACCGGCAGTACGAATGTGGATTTCACTTTGTGGAATTTATGCGTACTAGTCAAGTGACTTACCATCTGCTAACGGTGAAGGAAATCATCGTGAGGAAACCCTCATACCCTAGAAGAAATTCTATGAGTATGTCTGAGCCACCAACCCACACTACGCCAGCGTGAGTGGATTATGGCGTAAACCCTCACAGCTTTCAAGATAAAGGAGTGGAGACCCGAGCCCAGCAATGATTTAATGGGTTGCTGATGAATGAATGAATGAAAGGCGACGGGTAAACCCCCCCGCCCAAACGATTAACAATCCTAGAAGTCGTGCAGGGTTTTGCTCCCGTCGTTCTTTATTGGCAACTACTCAACTCCTATTGGCCATAGCCTGATGTTATATCATACCATAGAATTTCTTCTAGTGTATGTGGGTTTCCTCACGATGTTTTCCTTCACCGTTAGCTGATGGTAAGTCACTTGACTAGTACATAATAATAATAATTGTTTATTGAGACAAAAAACGAATTACATCCAGTTACATTTATCTCACTATAACACTTTATGTCATTCAAATATACACAGTTTCAAAAATGGTACATATAAATTCCACAAAGTGAAATCCACATTGGTTCTGTCCGGCCGGTATCGAACTCGGACTACTTGATTTGCATGCCGGTCACTTATCCATTCTGCCATCACCGGCCTCTACCATGAAGCATACTTAGACATAATCATACTGTTTCCTCGAATGAAACTATTTTGAACAAAAAAAAAGCTTCACGAGTGAAAAAGTACTCATCTGTATTCACAATTAGCTCTAAGACCAGTCATGCATGTTTATTGAGATTATGCACGATTAATTCCACAATTAGCTGTTTTCAAGCTCATCTCAATAATAAGATATATTCTTACCAAGATTAGCATAAACAGATAAACACACAAATACGTATATAACGATACAAAGAAGTATCTAATTGTGAAAATAAACTTTGTGGTGGAAATTATGTGACGCGTATGTCCAGCAGTGGACGTCATTAGGATGGTAATAATATGATGATGATGAAGACGATTTAAAAGATAATAAAAATTATAAGACCTTCAGCTGCTTTCAGCACACGACGGTCGGCTCCGGCCCGCCGTATGCTGAAGGCCGTAGACAACATAGGTATAACTAACCTGTCTAGATTCTTTACATTTTAAACCCTCATTGTTACAGAAATATGATTGATATTTTCTATAACACATTGTTCTCATTCTTTTATCATTTTTGTGTTATAAAAACAAGTCAGATGGTCTCGATCAAAGAGTATTTCGAGCCACGTTCGCGACGATTCAATGAAAAAACCGTGGCAAATAATGACAAAGCATGTCTTTTGAGAAACGATAACAAGTTTTAACTATACTGCCTTGCTAAGAAAAAAAACCGCAGTCTATTATCAAAGCTACGGGAAAAACGCATGTAAAAATAACTACCTCTAAATACAATTTCCCTTGTGCTTGACATGCAGTTACGCCGTTATTATTAAATCAAACAGGGATGGTGAAATTTAATTGATGACGATAACTATTTGGGTCGAATTCGTTTATTTGGTGCACATTTACTTAATTTAGAAAGAAAGAAAAAACATTTATTTTAAAAATCAGCTACAGGATAACATGTAGGTACACAATAAGATATAAGATAAACATACTGGACATCATGCTCCTGTAGATGACCAAAAAAATGGTACCTACCTCAGCTAATGTTGCTGCAATAAATTAGCCGCTGATATTCTGGTAGGCCCAGTTAACAAAAAATGACAAAACAAAAACAAAATATATAAAAAAAATACAAGTAAAAATAAAATAAAATATGATAAAATACATAAAATATTAATATAAATCTAAACAATAATAAATAAAAAAGATTTACATAGTAGGGCTGAAAACCCTACTATCCAAAATCCGAAGACAGGGCGGGGCGCGATTGACGTTACCGCTGACATATGACATTCCCGCCAACAGGCAACATGTCAATGTTGAAAAGTAAAGAAATTGGTTTAAAAATTGAAAATTGATACACAAACTTATTTATTTGATATGCGAATTTACTAATTTCGACATAATATGGTTGGTATCTACACGTTGCTTATTTGGGTATACGTTGTTTTTTTTTGGATAAAATTAATTTGTAGACTAAAACTTATTTTGGTTAACCCTTTGAGCGCCAGAGACGTCTATACACGTAAAATGAAAATGTGCTCACCACGCCAATGCCAATGACGGCATGGCACGTCAAAACTACTGTATTTTAAAAGCTTGGCGCACAAAGCACGGCGATACCGATTTGACGTTGCGGTCAAAAGGTTAAGAAAGTATTTGTTTCCAATAAAATTATTATTGGCAACAACAAAATCACACGAAGACACGTTCCAATGGTTCACATTAAGATTTAGGATGTCATTGGCAGTCGTAAGAGTGAAATGACCCCCCTTCCAGTAGCAATAATCTCTTCCTCTTAACCAATTTTGTTTTATTTTCACTGTTGTGCTTGTTTTTAATTGACACCATCAAAATCAACAATAACATTTACAAAAGAAATCAAACCTTTTAAAAACCATTCTACAATAATCTTTTAACCCTTACTATAATATACTATAATAAATTGTCTCTTCAAATATCATGACTATGATTGAATCTAATACAGGTTATGAACGGTAAATAGAGGGCCGACTGCTCTGTCTGTAGTGCATCCAACCGATACAAAGTAATAGGGCCTCGATACTCGTGATTACATTTAGATTCAATACAATTTTTTGTAGCTCTAGCGGTACAGAATGCACCTCTGGTATCCCTTAGATAATCTTTTCAAAGAACTTCTTTCGTGGTTCGACTAACGGTGTAACCTAACTACGTAGAAATGGTAGTATTATTATACACTCTTCGCTGTTCTGTTTTGAATCCAGGGAGTTTTGCGGTCATAATCTTTTCTTTCTCTCCCTGCAGCCAGGCCTCTTAGTTTTTTTTATTGCAGTGACATACGGGTAGGCAGCCTACCTGATGGTAAGTGGTTACCGCCGCTCATGGACGTTGGCAATTTTACCTAGAGAGGATGGCTCTCTTTAAATCTCGTTTGAAGAAGGACATGTCATAGCGCTCAGGAAACACCGCTGTGGGAAGTTCACCCCAGAGCCGGCAGTCGGCACGTACGTGGGAGGAACGATTAGACGAAAGACGATTTTATCAAACAGACCTTCAAAATACATATTATATTACCGCACACACATAAAGTCTGTACATTACCGACCTACATGGTTATAAATTAATTACATTAATATTATAAAAATTATATTTTTTTACCACATTCACACAGCGCCACCTAGTCCCAAATTAAGCAATTATATTTGCTTGTGTTTTGGGTACTAAACAACTGATATACCTTCTTCTTAAATACATACATTTTTTATTTATAAATACATAAATTACACCCAGACACAGAACAAACAATCATGCTCATCACACAAATATTTGTCCTGGTTGGGAATTGAACCCAAGACCTCTGGCTTAGCAGTCAGGGTCACTAACCACTGAACCAACAGACCAGTAACAATAATATACAATTAAACACTGGTTGTAGTACTATTAAGTTCAATAATTTCGCTTCGTGTGGTCATTGAATCCACGACTGCAGCGAGCCCTGTCTCTCTGATTACATTGTTTTCTAACGGTATACACTATTAGTACTATTACATTATTATTTTGCAATAATAGCTCGTCAAATTATAGCACATAATATATTTTTGTTGATATAAGCCTACCGGCTTACAAACACGAACAAACTCTTCTGTTTTATATTTTTATTATAGACTAGAAGTCGCGTGGAGCTTTGCTCCCGTCACTTTTGTTTGGCCACTGCACAGCTCCTATTTGCCGTAGTGTGATGTTATATAGCCTATAGCCTTCCTCGATAAATGGGCTATCGAACACTAAAAGAATTTTTCAAATCAGACCAGTAGTTTCTGAGATCCTAGCGTTCAAACAAACAAAAAAAAAAGTTATAACAAATTACATCTCCGCCTACACCCAGATAGAGAAAGCGTGATATTAAATTTTATTACATCAATTGTATTTCATCTGATACGTAAGTATCATTTTGAAATGAATAGTTATCAAAGTGGTCGAACTGTGACGAATTTAAAATTGCTTTTGTTTCGCGATGATATTTTTTCTATTCTCTGACTATTCGGTGGCAAAAAGTTAGTAAACATATCTGCGCAGCTAAGTAACCGTGGAATTTGTGCTGTACTGACCACTGTACTGTATCTAAATGGTTTTAAAGCTTCGGTAAAGTTGGTGGTTAATGTCCTATGCTAAAACTTGTTGTTAAAAGTTAGAACCTTGAATAATGCTCTTGAAAGGTGAGAGTGAATTACGTGACGTATCTACATATGGTCTAACAAATTTACAGAAAGACTAAAAGTAACATAACATCATGCTTTTTTCGCCGAAGAGGCAGACAGAAGTATATCACACATTTCGCCAGTTGTTTTTGAAAGAGCGAGCGAGCCTATTTCAATTTCAGAGCGTAATTATTTTCGGATTTCGGGCTGATCCTGGGAATTTCAAGATAGAAAAACACAATACCGTTTTTGTCCGACAAAAGGATCGAATCTATGTTCGTCGTTCATACACGTTCCCGCTGTATTTTTTTTTTGTTGACTTTTTTTAGATTCCAGAATATGTTTGTTTTTTTACATTGCTGAAGGTTGTGTTCATTTTGGGAGGTTTCTACCATAGTCTGATGTGTCTGTAGTGTCTTCAGCTGTTCGCAGTGCACTGGCGATAGACGAACCCATGCGATCCTTTATCTGATAGGCCCGGCCCAGCTGTTGGGTCTCAACTGTAACCCGTTAATGTCCCACTGCTGGTCTCGGGTCTCCTCTCCTGAGAGGGTTATCGGTATTAAAACGGGCAAAAGAATGATACAAGCGCAACTGTTACACAACGTGGAAACTCCCGTTAATTCGTCCCGTTTGGTCTGCACTTGATAAATGCTGCACACTGCAGAATAGGACGTCCGCTACACCGTTATACCACATATAGCATTGTCAGTGCAACACAGGTATATGATGACTTTGTCTGTCTGCCAATTTCCTTCTTCCTATTATTCTAAGGTTCAAAATTGCTCAGAAATATTTGTAACTTACAACTCTTTTGCACTGTTAGTGCATATATAGAACACTATGTCTACAGATTATTGTCCATCGGTAGCGACCTTGGACTTCGAATTTTTTGCTAGTGTTATCTAATGTATTATGTTGGTCGTTGGTCGTCTATTGAATAATGAAGTATTGAGAGCCAATCGATTTAGGATTGGTGGAGCCCAGATGGAGTGCAGATTTTATACCCAACTGAACGAATTTTTGCGTAACTGATTACTAAAGTAGAAATTTGGTAAAAAGCTTGAGGTCCGCCTGATGGTAATCGGTTACCACTTACCATAGCCTATGGACGATAGCAACAACAGGTGCTTCACTCGCGTAAAGCTGCTTTTGTTTACTCCCTTTTTGAAGAGCTTCATGCTGTAGTCCCTTGGGAAATCCATGGCAGGCAGCAGACATCCGAATATTATTAGATTTTTCGTTATAATTTCAACGTTATTCGGTTAGTTTGGCATAAGGAAAGAGAAGTTAAAATAATAACTATGAGATTATGTTTCAAGAATCAGCAGCGTCGGTCTTAAATGATACTGTCAATTTTGAAAGCTATTGACTTAATATCTACTCTCGTCTAATAAATAATCGAAATGAATAATCTCTTGTTTTATTTTTTTATTTTTATTCAGCTGAAGTAGTACGTACATTTTATAAACCTTCCCTAGGCCCCTTAAAAATGTATTAATAGCGTGTTAAAATCAGCTTTCTGAAGAACGATCTTCATATTACAAAGTAGTTTTGAGTTTCATTGGCGCAGTAATCCAATGAACTGAATCGCTCGAATTTTTCAACGAGTTTAAAAGATTCTGAACAGCGTCATATTGCTGCTTTCTGTTGGGAATGGCACAAAAGCATTCCTAAATGATTCCGATCTAATATATCTTCGTAAGTTCTCGCATTGCGGAAGGAACCCATTACTTCTTAACCCAAATAGCTTTTAATCTTCATCGGTAGTGAAAAATAGCAGCATGTTATTTTAAATAGCTTTCTCTAACTGTCATTGCTTCCTGCATTGTTAACTATTTATTAATTGTTTTTTTTTAATTGCACTAATCGTTTAATGTACTCTGCCTACCCCTCTGTTGGGCAAGAGGCGTGATCTATGTCCATAATGGTTACTAATTAAAAACCGTCGATATTTGTGCAAGCAAAGACAGGAAGGCAACTTTCAGCAGAGCCGGCGATTTTCCAACTCCTCCATTTCTGATTAATTTCGTTGCGGGTTCCAAGATAGTAGGTTAGGCATTCCCTGGGACTACTGAGTGTCAAAACTCGGTGTTCGCAAGTGTCATCGCTGTTAATCCTGGCTCACAGGAGTTGCAGTGGTGGGTATGGGCCAGTATGAGGATGAGATTGTCCCGTAGAACCGGTGAATTTTCTTGGTGTGTGTTCAAATGGATATGTTTGTTATGAACCTAAATAATCGCTTCATCTGAGCGATGCTAGGTTTATATAGCGATGGTATTGGTTCATAACATCTCTGGTGGAAACGCAGCCTAAATCAGCTTTTGTGGTGTTAGAGTGTCACCTGGTGTGTTCGGCGTTGCATGACGTGCGCGAGCGCAACCAGTACCGCCATGGCAGTGTGGTGCGGCGCCCGCATACTGCCGCTTGAACGACGCGTTTACTCCATCACGCTAGTGGTTCGTTATATCTATATATCGCATTAGAAAAGAGTTATAAAACAATAGCCAATAAGCTATTTTAAGACCGTGTTACACTGTTTAGATAAAAAAATCTAAAACAAGTGAAAAAATTATTTGAAACAAAATAAAATTCTGTCAAAAAATTTTCGGTTAGGTTGTCAAGCATTTATTATTTACCAGCGGTAAAACAGGGCCTAAACCTATACCTAGTAATTATAGGAAGTTGTATCTAAATGAAAATAACTAAAAACAATTTTCGTGTTTTATCTGTTTTTTTTTTGCGATATATCAATTTGTGTTATCTTTATAGTGTTTTGTTGTGTTTGTAAAATATGTGAAACGAAAGACGAATAATTATTTCGTATTTTCGATGCTATGTTCAGTTTGAAGTGACTTTTTCATCAGGAATTATACAAGGCCTAATTTTTCTACGTATTATTGATTTTTGTTTTCATTAGACTTTAACAACCCATTGCTGGAAGTTTTTATTGGAGTTCTCGTAATATTTTAAAACTTATTCAGTTATTTAATAATGTTTTAAGAAGAAACGGAGACATAAAAATACTGTGAAAAATAATTTCTAAGTAGCCAACAGGTGATATTTATGAAGTTGAAAAATAATTAAATACAATCTAACGATTTATTCTAACATAACATAACATAGCATCACGCCTTTTTCCCCGAAGGGGAGCAGAGGTGTTTCACACCCACATTTCGCCAGCTATGTTTGGTACCACGAAATAGGGGGCGAGCCTATTGTCATCAACCGGGAACATTTGTTTACCAAACTCCGGGAAAATCTCAATATTGGAATTTCATGATAGAAAAGCCCAATACATTTTCACCCGATCCAGGAATCGAACCCGGGACCTCTTGCACAGTAGTCGTATACACTTCCCGCTGCGCCACCGAGGCAGTTCTATTCCAACAATACAGCTAAAGTAAAATAAAACGTGTATCTTATTAACATTATGTAATAGTAACGATGATCATGCAATCTCAACACGAACTTCAAGAGTTTTTCTTCACGGAATCAACAAAACAAAATAGGCAATCAACGCAGTACACCATTTATAACTCATTAAAATAACCATTTTACTACCAAATGCAAATTTACTTGAATAAGGATGTAATTGATAGGTACGTGAAAAATAGGAAAAAATTCAATTCAGTAAAGTAAATCTCTATATTTAATTATGTTATTTTTTACTAACAATCCTATTAAAATCGAAAATTGCTAGTATTTTTACCCGACTGTCAGGACGGGTATTGTTTTTCGCGCGT
The DNA here is from genome assembly GCA_905147015.1 of Laspeyria flexula. NCBI lineage: Eukaryota > Metazoa > Arthropoda > Insecta > Lepidoptera > Erebidae > Laspeyria > Laspeyria flexula. The sequence goes on from LR989974.1 coordinate 5,035,422, forward strand.
ATCTTGTGTTTGTAAATTTTTTTATTCCCACAAATCTTCCAAACGGCTGGATGGATTTTGACAATTTAGGGTATCGTTAGATTCGTCTAAAAAACTGTGTCCTTAGATAGGTTTTAAGAATAAAAAGACTTAAACGGCGGGCTTTTGACGCCAAATTGTAAGAAGTTCAATTATTTTTTTAACCAAACCTATCGTGTTGGGTATATCAAAATAAAAAGAATCAAAAGGAGATTACATATATTCAAAAAGAGATTATACATAATTGAATGGTTCCAAATTGTAAGTAGTTCTATTTTTTTTTTAACCAAATCTATCGGAGGGAAGGGAAGGAAATAAAATGGAGATTACAAATATATACATATGTTATATAATTTTTCAGTCTTTTTAGTTCGTTGTTCTATGTTGATTTTTGGAGTCGGGTTATTAATTTTTAATTATATTTACTTGTTAGAGATGTACCCTACATATTTTAATTTTTTTCAACTTTCAACTTATACTTGTTGAGGGATTTCTTTTTATTAGGTAGGTATTAAAAGTCTCGCGAGGCTTCGCTCCCAACCGTCGTTCTTTATTTGGCCGCTGCTCAACTCCTATTGGCTGTAGCATGATTTTATATAGCATTCAACCAAACAAACTTCAGTTTCGACAATACAGTATAGATTTTCCGAGAGTCCCATTCCTGATAAGATCACAAATCTCAAGTTTCAGTCACGAAGCAATTTATCTTTTATCTTAAATCGGGCTTAAGAAGTCGTCTTATAAATCGTTATTATCTAAATCAAATCTTCTTGATTGAAATATTATCGCGATAACAACTTCTTATTGTGTAGTCTATGATCTAAGCTTCCCTTCCTACGCTATAATTATAAGTGGACAAACGTCCCACTGCTGGCCACGGGTCTCCTCCAAAGAATGTGGAAAGAATTTAGCCTACTATACCACGCTGGCCAGACGGATTGGTAACCCTTTAATCGCATTTTACGACACCCACGGGTTGAGATGGGGTAGTGACATTATGTATTCTTAATCCGTCACTACACGAATAAGTTATTTCTAAGATTATTATAATTGATATGAAAAGAATATAGTACATACTTTTAATTATGAGAACAATGTTCGGAACGTTTTTAGTATTTTTACTTTATTTTGCATTGTTATGGTGGATGTTTCGTTACATCCTCCTTCATACATTTTACTGGCGCTATTGTCTCTAAACACTGACAGTTTTTTTGCATAGAACAATTCATTTTGTCACTTTTCTACAATAAATAGACCCACGAATTGAAAGAGTACAATTTTTAAGGTTTTTTTTCTTAGAGCATCAATAAATTAAGCAAGTTGCTGTATTCTGTAATTTGTGTCTGAAAAAAGATTTTCTTTCTTTGATCATATGACTGTCAAGTTGCTGCAGTGGTGGTAGTCTGGCCACTAACATCACATTGCTGATTGTTCGATTCCCACACAAGACAAAATTTTATTTTTTCATAGTTTGGATGTTTATTTCGAGTCCGAGTGTATTTTATATGTATGTTTTTGAACTGCCTCGGTGGCGCAGAGGGAAGTGTATACGACTGCTGTGCAAGAGGTCCCGGGTTCGATTCCTGGGTCGGGTGAAAATGGTATTAGGCTTTTCTAATATGAAATTCCAGTATTGAGATTTTCCCGGAGTTTGGTAAAACAAATGTACCCGGTAGATGACAATAGACTCGCCCCCTATTTCATGGGACCAAGCATAGCTGGCGAAATGTGGGTGTGAAACACCTCTGCTTACCCCTTCGGGGAAAAAGGCGTGATGCTATATGTTTTTGAAGTCCCTCGCGACATACGGCTTGTTCCTAGAGCGCCAGTTTTTAAGAGAAAAAGAGAGACGTTATAAATTTCCTATAGTTAACTTAGCAGAATTTGTTAGTTAGTTTTGATATAATAGTTTTTTATACTAAAACGACCAATCGAAACTAACACAAACGCACTATAACCGCCAGTTATCATAAACAACCTACGTATACAGTAGGTCGACACGCCATGCAATAACACAATCATATCTAGGTAGGTATTTCCACAGGTTATTAGCCTCACGGTTTGTGAAAAATTTCATGCTGAATGCTGAAAATACGGCATTGTCTTTACGTAACAAGAGTTATAAGAGTTTGCGCAGAATTGAGCAGTATTTTGAAGAATAAACCTCAGTACAGATCACAGCTTATTATCACTATTTAAAACTCCAAAAATATACTTTACTAGAAGTCACGCGGCGCTTGGCTCCCGTCGCTTTTGTTTGGCCACTGCTATCCAACACTACAAATTTTTTTCAAATAGGACCAATAGTTCCTCAGATCTTAGCGTTCAAACAATCTCTCAAGCTTTATAATATTAGTATAGATTTCATATTTTAAAAATCTGTTTTATATTATTCTATTTGAGATTGGTAAACAAATGACCAAACATAGCTGGCGAAATGTGGGTGTGAAACACATCTGCCTACCCCTTCGGGGAAAAAGGCGTGATGCTATGTTTTATTTTATATTATATAGCTGAAGAATTTGTTTTGAAGAGTGTAATAAACTATGGTTGATTCATCTTATCAAAGACTGATCTGTAATAACGAAACATTGAAGCATTATTTTACAAATAATGTTTTCAAATCAAAGCTTATTTCGTACAGATATTATACCTCAGTGTACGATGCCTCAGTTAAACTAAATAATAAATTTGTCAATTCTCGTTTAGCACTTCACCTACAGACCATAAAAACGGAGTATAGGAATGCAGGAAAAATACATAATAAGGCCAGTATTTGTAGCATTAACAGGTAAATAGATTTTTCGGCCCTTCGCATTGATAAATAGAGCGAGAAATTACATTTTTCCATCTGTTGATGGTTGGACAGGCGGGTCGGTGTTTGTACCGTGAAATCTTAAGACACGATGTCCGTACACATTGACCACCACTGGCTTGAGACCACGAAATAAACTTCACAAAATGGAGGATGAAGTAAAAAATACTAAAGTTATTCTAAGTAAAGACCATTGAATTTTGTTACTAAAATACTAGCGCATAAAAAAATCATCATTTGACATATACTTTTTTTTTAAATACTCTTTAGATTTTGATTGTGTAACTTTACATTTTTGGGCGAGCGGTTCTAAAAGAGTAACATATTACCGCTGCTTGTATGTATTTGATTACCTCAGTGACACAGCGGTATTGAGTAGGTAACATTGTTGCACAATAGGTCGAGCCGGGTAAAAACGGTTTTGGTTTTTATGTCATGAAATGTCTAGTAATTCAGCCCGGAGTTCGAAAATGTATCTATTACTGTGCCGTGTAGCTTTTCTATTAACGCAGAAAAGTTTCCCTACCCTATCTCACTTACATCTAAACAAAATAAATATTCGGCCATCTTTCTTTTTATGGTTTCACATTTAACCCCCTCCTGGATTCAATAGCACAATAAAATTGATTTGGCACTTCGCGTGAGGTACCCAAGTAACAATATATAATTTTTTTTTACATTATTGACTAGGAGTCAGTAATGTAAAAAAAATTCAATTGCTCTATGGTTATAATATAAATAGGTAATATTATTTCATTGAGATTAGAATTTTTTTTTTCATTCATCAGCAACCCATTAATGTCCCACTGCTGGGCTCGGGTCTTCTCTCCTCTATCTAGAGAGCTGAAAGGGTCTAGGCCATAATCCACACACGCTGGCCTAATGCGGTTTGGTGGATCAGACATACACTTAGAATTTCTTCTAATGTATGTGGGTTTCCTCACGATGTTTTCCTTTACCGTTAGCAGATGGTAAGTAACATGACTAGTACATATAAATTCCACAAAGTAAAATCCACATTGGTACTGCTGCTGGTCGGAATCGAACTCGGACCGCTTGTCCAGCACGCCGGTCTCTTATACATTCAGCCACCATCGCTTATATATCTTACATATCGATTAGAATATATCTATTACCTAAAGACTTAACACAATCATGGTAATGTTGAATTTCGGGGCAGGACATAAACGTGACCTGAATTAGCTATAGAGTATAATTGATATGTTGAAATTATAAATTTATCGAATTTGAATCGCTAATCGCGAAAGCTTAAATCGGCTAGCGTAAGGCTAGCACTAAATACGTTGAAAGGTCTGTATAATCGGCGGTGAAATCGACAAATGTTTACTGTAATCGTAGTACTGTATTAGAACGGTTCTATTGTAAATGAAATGGATAGAAAGTGCTTAGGACTTGTTCAGACAAGCTCAAGGTAGTCTTAACCCTTTAACGGGCAGACGAAAATGAATGTAAAATTTTACGTTTAAAGTGTGGGCCTGGTGTAATGTGAGAAACTACTTTACGGAAAATTAAATTGAAGTCACTGAAGCTGAAAAAAATAATTATATTAAAAAATTTTTTTTTTTCAAATTGTAATTTAAGGACTTGCCATTTTAAATTTATTTCCACATTTAAAATGGGTTTTGGTTTAATGAATAAATAAATATATGGGTTTACCTGGGTTGGTGTGGTGGGAAAATAGTTCCCTATGCCCGTTAAAGGGTTAAACTCTGCAGTGGGACGTTTATGGGTTCTAATAATGAATGCTAACAAAAAAAAAATTGTCTACAGTGCCGAGAGAGAGAGAGCGATTAGGCTCTGGCTCATAAGTTTATAATCTTACAGCACTACATTTTATTCAGACCCTTTCAGCCTTTCTGGAGTGATTAAGTTGCCAACGTCTATTCATAAATAGGATTTGCACGAATTAAAATCATCCGAAATATAAGAAAGAATGCCTGAGATGGGGCCGCAAATTCTCAAATTAATGATTAAAGTCCTGGGGAAGGAGAAATTGTCGTCGGAGAAATATTCATTAGCGAATTTCATTTTAACTTTTGGACCGTCAGTCACGATGAAAATGCGACCTAGTATTAAAATAATAAAGCTCATTTTCAACTGAAGGTATGTTGACCATTCGTTGTCTGTTTAAAAAGTTAAGATAGTCGTAAGCAGAGATGCTTTATACCTACATTTCGCTAGTTATGTTAGCGATGAATAGAGCGAGCCTATTAGGTACCATAACATTGCCAGACTTCGGGGCTAATAGAAATCCACATTGGTACTGCCGGTCGGGCTCGAACTTGGACCGCGTGATTTGCACGCCGGTCACTTATCCATTCAGCCACCATCGCTTTAACTAATTGTATGTTATGTCGTTTACAGATAGACCCGAACACAGCGTTCCTACGAGCGGCGCGCGCCGGACAGCTCGACACAGTAGTCGACCTGCTCGACTCCGGCGCTGTTAAGGATATAAACACATGCAACTCCGTAAGTTTATATATTATTATTTTTTATAATAATTTTTGGACATTCACACACAGCGTCATCTAGTCCATACCTACGTATTTACAAAAAAAAAATTATAATAAAAAAAATATGCCATGCAAGTATTCAAATGTGAAGCTATCACTACGTGCAAACCACAGAACAGAGATAGGTTTTTTTTACTACTTTCATTGTTCTGTGGTGCAAACCAACTTATTGGGCAAAAAAAAAATGTTTATTTTATAGATAAATTACACCCAGAAACACAACACATACGAGTACTTATGCTTTTCATACATTTATTCTGGGTGGAAATCGAACCCCCGACCTTTGTCTCAGTAGTCAGGGTCACTAACCACTGAGCCACGGGGGCTTCATTTATTATAATATCTACTTGTATTTTAATCTTGTCTTGAGCAGTCTGTAGTTTAGAAGTCGATGGTCTATATATCCTAATTATAAAGAATGTAAGTATTGAAAACATTAAAAAAAAACTGGCCAAGTGCGTGTCGGGCCACGCACAGTGTAGGGTTCCGTAGTAGCCCGTTATCACAATATAGTACAATTCTGTTGTTCTTTATTCTGAATATAAGTAATGGTAAAGATATTAGGAGTTAATGGTTATAATAACAACAAAAATCGACTTTTTGATATTGGTACAAAATTATCCAACACCCAAATTCAACGACTATTACTGCTAAACTAATAAAGTTATCTTAACCGCTATAATTTTCATTTAAAGTTCATGAAATGCACTATCATCATGAATTTTTACAGATTTTTCAAGCCAGCAGTTTAGCTTTTAGAAGGGGGGAACGCCCTACTGGAACAAAAATTTGCTCTTTAAAGTTTAATATTTCGTAAATGGACCAAAATAATGTTAGTAACCCCCAAGTCATTTTAGAATACCTATTCAACGATAACCCACACGATGGGTTAGACGACAAAAAAAAAATATTCATCCCCACTTCACATGTATGGGAGCTACCCTAAAAAAAATATTTTCCAAAATTTTATTTTACCACTTCGTCGACGTAATTGATATACACACTCCTACAAAATTACAGCTCTCTTCAATAGTACTAACGGTCTCTTAGCAAAACCTCAGACAAACAGACAGACAGACGGACATAACGAAACTATAAAATAGATCGCTAATCACGAAATATAACATTAAATTGCGACTTTGCCATTCCTCTGTATGAACCCTCTTAATATTGCCTGAAGGACTTTATTATGCAAGTCAAGAATTCCGCTATTAATACGTCACAAGCCAAATGTATGTTACATTAAGAAAACGGGGCTTAAACGCCCCCAGTGATCGTAAAACCGTGTTACCCTCATTTTAATCTCCTAGGAGTTTATTGTTGCAACGGTAACAACGCAAATTGAATGAATATGCGCGTACGCATTCAACGTTTGTGTGTACTTGCTATAGTACATTACGTGTTCAAGGTTGTCAAATTTAAAAAATATTTCCAAAATATTTTCTTTGATCTAAAGTTCAACGAAGAGATTGTATAGGATGATAAGGGGCCGGCGTGCAAATCACGCGGTCCAAGTTCAATCCCGACCGGCAGTACCAATATGGATTCCACTTTGTGGAATTTATATGTACTAGTCAACTGACTTACCATCTGCTTACGGTGAAGGAAAACATCGTGAGGAAACCCACATACCCTAGAAGAAATTCTATGAGTATGTCTGAGCCACCAACCCGCACTACGCCAGCGTGAGTGGATTATAGCCTAAACCCTCTCAGCTCTTTAGTTAGACGAGAGGAGACCCGAGCCCTGCAGTGGGATTTAATAGGTTGCTGATGATGATGATGCTGATGAAAGTTCAACGTGCTATATATAACCATTTATTGTTAGGCGTATTGCCCATCGATGGTAAGCGGTTACCTTACCCTATGGACACTTGCAACACTAGGATGTTAAATCAATGGAAACTAGTAATTTGCCGAAAAGACAATAAAACAAAAAATAAATTAGTTATTATTAAACTTACGTTACGTAGCAAAATAATAATTAAATCTGGCGATTACAGTATAATTATGTGTAAAAAAAACGTGATTTGAATGAATTTCCTTATGAGTCAAAGCTTAAAAAAATGTGTTGCCCGCGCAAATATTGTAATGTGTAAATGACAAATTGCGTTGTATTAAACTTGAAGGTCTACTAAACTGCAATCTGAACAAACCGATTTCGTTTATAATATTAATTTGAGGAAAAGAGACAATGATATTAGGCAGAAAAAATAGTATTTTTACAGATTTTAAATACTTATGCCACACACAAATTACAAGTGATGTAAAAATGTGTATATATGTGTTGTGGCTGTGTAGGGAATTAAATAAAAAAATATAATTAAAAACCACGAAAAAAAAACGTACTTATTTCTAAAAAAGAATTCTACTTAAAAATCTTAAAAGGCACATTTTCTGCGATTCTTGAAGAAGTTAACTAAATTATATTTTAAAAAGATATAGTTTATACGCATTATATAAAATTAATAAACGGTAAACGGGTCAACAGTTCCATGACATTTAATCATATTCGCCCGTTGCGTAATAACCAATGGACCGCTTTATTGATTTTAATTCGTGTCAAACCGCAAACCAAAGGTTTGATCCTGGATTAAGCTCGTTATTTAAAGCTCAATTAAGTATTATTTGTATAGGTAGAGATGGTATTAAGCAGATTAATGTTTTTAACTTTGTGTTACAGTTCTATTTACTTGTTGAACTTCGGAATTTATTTCGTGGCAGAATTATTAATCGCCGATGTCTAATATAATCTCTGAATGCTGTTAAAATTTGTGAAATCTTAAAATAATGCATTTTATGCAAGATTTAGAAATAATAATATTCTTTATTGTACACAACATAAAAATGTTATATAATATAAAGTATACTGTATACATACTTAGGAGAAAAAATAGATAACAAGTTAGTACAATGGGCGGTCTTGCAACAAGCCTTGAGTTTTCTATGCAGATATAATTATTATACTCCCGATTGAATTATTTTATTTTTGTTCTATTAAATCTTAAGTCGGGCAAGCGACAGCCCTAACAGCTGCGCATACGCATACCATCAGATGGTAGGTACGTTGTAATATTGAGGACATCCTGACAGGTGGGGTAATCATCATCATAAAAATAGATAGCTATTTGTTGCACTCTATTATATATTTCATGGTCAACATTACTGTAGGCTATGTAGGAATATAGTGAATTGGGCTTTGTGGTGGTATAGTTATATTAGTCATACAACAATAATTATCTTTTGTACATCTAATCGTCTAACATCTATGTGTTGTAACAATATTAAAAATGTTTATGAATATTTTAGTTGCATTATATTATTATTAGAGATTATATGGATAGGTATGAAATTTCGGATATACGACACTGTTACGATTATGAAATTATTCATATCTTTTCGTCGGATTATGCGATAGTTTCCTTTACAGAATATATTAAATTGTTATAAAAATTATAAAAAATAATGTTATAATCTGGTAACTACTACGAATCCGCTTCTATTCCGTCGGTACTTTTTATCGGATTCGGGTACGGTTTCGAATATTTAATGGGTAGTATTTAGTACCATAAGCTTTTCCATTTCGAGTGTCAAAATATGCGACAAAAAAGGCCATATCAATTGTTTGTACTGACTTAAACGTTTGGACTTCAAGAGACTTCAGATCTCAGCCTTTTGTTTTGTTTTAACTTGATACATCCAGGTGTTCTTGAGAAAAAGTGTCTTAACAGGCAAACAGATAGAGAGACAGACAGACACATGGATCAAAGTAATCCAAATCCAAAAGAGTTTCTATTTTCTTTTTGAGTTACGGAATTCTAAACATTTTTTTTCTATTACTGGATAATATTAAGCTATAATCAAGTGTGTTTTGTAATAATAAACATATTAAAACGGTATTTTGTTTGTTCAGATACAACTCAATAACGTATTCCCACGCTTCTTTAATAGACATAATGTTTGTAACTGTCGAAAACACGAAACAGTTGGTTCGAAATCGATGTAATGCTACTTTAATGGTAGGTACTGGCAGTATGTATAAAGCCCTTATTACGGAGTGATGGTGGCCGAATGGATAAATGACCGGCATGCGTTTGGTGACGGATTGAAAATACATAATGTCACTACCCCATTTCTACAAGTGGGTGTCGTAAAAGACGACTAAGGGTACTTACTCCCTTACGACTTCATCATCATCATTTTGACCCACAAACGTCCCACTGCTGGGCATGAGTCTCCTCCAAAGATTTTGGAAGGAATTTAGCCTACTACACTACCACGCGCCAGACGGGTTGGTTGCTGCCTCTTCTCGCAGTGCTCTTATCTGCTTAAGGTTAGGTCCCTTAGTCGCCTTTTACGACTCCCACGGGTTGAAATGGGGTAATGACCTTATGTATTCTTAATCCGTCACTACACGGATAATTTAAGCATATAACTTAATATTTTACGACTTAAGCAGACTTTTTTTTAAATGTTTTACTTAAACTTTTAAAACACACAATATTGAATGAATCTAATTACAATTCCGCGAAGGAAAACTAGACCGGTTTTGGAACAACAGTTTCTCTACGCTTCGACGCCAAACAAAGTAATTAATCATAGGTATGTAAATAACGCGAACGTTACAGTTGCACAGAAAATTGTAAAAGAGCATTGTAATCGTATGGAACAATTAAAATACCATTGCGAATAGCGGGCAAGCAATAAAGAAATTATTCAAATGTATGTATTTACCCAGCATAAACTGGATAAAAGTAAACAATAAAGAATAATCCCGTAAATCAAGAGATTTCTTGTTCTAATAGGTAGTCTAGAAAGCGACTATAGTAAATTGAAATCAAAATTCCCTCGAATTTTGAGATCCCTAGCAGGTCTTCTGATTCGGGAAAGTACTCGTTTAATTCTAAGAATTTGTCTTTACCTAGTAAATGGGTTTAGGAGGAGTTAGCAGAAATACAGACAGACATAACAACAGCTGTGGAAAGTATAATAATAATAATATAATATTTTTAGATATAATTTGACAGCTTTTCTCGGTCCGCGTCTGTGCGGCCACGAGTTGTCTGATACGGCACGCGTCTGATACGTTTCGTGTCTGTCAATATAAACGCAATATAACGTACTTCATCATCATCATCATTTCAACACATAAACGTCCCCACTACCCAGTAGTGGGGACGTTTACGGGTCTCCGTCTCCGCCAAAGCCAAGACTGATGAATGAAATTGAATAATTATGAATATATAAATTGAATGAATGAATTAAAAAGATGTATGTCAGAGTCGTAGCAAGTGGAATGTCTCTGGTGAAATGGTCTCTGCCTACCCCTCTGTTGGGAAAGAGGCGTGATCTATATGTAGATATGTATCTATTAATATAATCTTAATCCGTCACTACACGGATAACGTAAAAAAAATACAAAAAACCCCCACGTTACATTATTTTAAAACACATTAAAAAATCATGTTTAATCATAAAAGCAGATTCAGCAATCACCCTATAGACCGGCTTTGTAGGTAGCAGGTTAATAACAATTTCAATAATTTTGACGTCAGAAGCTAGCAAACTTTAACACCCACGTTTGCTCGCTATATTTACATAGGACTCGAACGTGGGTGGAGCAGTTACGGGGGCGAAAAATTCTTTGTTGTGCTGATTGGGCGTCAAACTTTGGAGGTAAATTTTATGTCAAGAATTTGAAGTAAAATTTAACTAGAGAATCAACGCGCACATAGCTAGCCGTTGCCCGGGATCTTTGTTTGACCATTCACCATTACAACTCATAAACGTCCCACTGTTGGGCACGGGTCTCCTCCAATCATCTGTTGTGACACTGTTTGGCCAATATTCAGCTCCTATTGGACGTAGTGTGATGTTATATAGCCTTTGGCCTTCCTCGATAAATGGGCTATCCAACACTAAAAGTTTCGAACTATCTTCAACCAAACAAACAAACTCTTCACCTTTAAATAGTATAGATTAGTATTGAGTGTGCCTAAACATTTGCTTCAGAAAACTAGTTCAGCGAACTTCATGCTTGTTTATAACTTAAGTAGTATAAAAACCTTTTGCTATGATCTAATTTTTCGTGGCTCACAGATCTCACGATGTGCCACTACGGGCCTCCACAAACCTATTTATTGATATAATTTGACCTTTTCACAAATCACGTTTCAAAATTAATTTGTTACGAATCTGAAACTCACCTGAATTGCTAAAATTATGCTTGACATTTCGTCAAACGCCTACTCCGCACTCAAAGTAATATAAAGTTGTAGGTTTATAGATTGGAAAACCACCCTTTTTGAAGAGGTGAAATGAAAATTAAGTATGCTGCTCCGTTCGGGGATACGGGACGGTTCTGTGGAGCTTGCTGGCCTGAAGATGAGAGATGAGCAGCATACCTAATTAGAACACTGTAAACCTCTGTACCTCGCTTTATGGGATGGTTGATATGACATTAGTGATGATACTGATGTCCCAAACTGTCCTCGTGTAAAAGCATGCAATTGTATCTTAGGTTTCAATTACAACACAATATTACTGAGAACGTTGTTGAAAACTCGACAAAAGTTCAACCTTATCTGTCTGCAATCTTTGCTCAATTACCTATTGTTAGCAACATGAGAATAGTAAAACTATTTAAATTTTCTTGGTTTATAGTTTAATAATAGATACTATATGTTATGATTATAGTCGAAAATGATTAAAGATAAAAATTATACAGTATATTATATATAGGTCAGTCACTTTTAGTGTGTTTATCTATATAGGAACTTTGTTTGGACTAGCCAAACAAAGTTCCTAAGTCAAAGTTTCTGCTTTCGACATTTCCCTCCACAGTACCATTTCGAGCACTCATTTACTAGACTAATAGTAGATAACTCTGCTAGGTGGAAAAGAAAGATTTTTGCTCTAAACTCTTTATATATTTTTTGCATATATGGGATGGGCTAGCGCTTTTATAAAAGTCTGCATTTTCTATTACATTTTTAGTGGCATTGTATGAAGTTTACGGTACCGAGTGGGATCCAGTTCCTCTTTTGTATTCCAAACTAAGAAAAACAGTTTCTTTTTTCCTTTCCTTTTTTGATCTTCATAAAATTTCGAATAGATATTGTCTAAAACCTAAACAATAACATAGGGTTCTTTCTGCTGATATGCCATGCCAACGAAGCCGTGAGCACGCTAGTGGTACATATATTTAATAATTTTTTAATGTATTGTTTCAGAACGGGCTGAACGCTCTCCACCTCGCTGCTAAGGATGGTCACATCTCCGTGGTGGAAGAGCTGCTCAAACGTGGCGCCACTGTTGACGCTGCTACTAAGAAAGGTAACTAATTACACTATTTTATACATAACACTTTACCCAGCTTTTAGTCCATATAATTAAAAAGACGTCCAAGAGGGAAGCACTTTTTCCTTCACGACTTTTTACCGGACTGCCAGGAAGGGTATTGTTTATTACTTTTATCGATAAAAAGGTGAATACAATCGCATCAATTCGGCCTGTTCGTTTAGGAGCGGCGATGCCACAGACAGACAAGCAAATATACAGACACACAGAGAGGTCAAAGTTTTAACACCCTTCTTTTTACGTCGGGGGTTAAAAAATCTGGTGGGGGCGGGAATGGTTCTCAACTCAACCCTGTGATATAATCACATGATGGCTGCAGAGGATAATGACGTCGATCTCAAGTAACTTGGAATAAGGGAATTACCCCAAAGGGGTAGGCAGAGATGCATAACATTTTTCCCTTTTGTGTTTCAGGCAACACAGCACTCCACATAGCATGCCTGGCGGGTCAGGAAGCCGTAGCACAGGCGCTGCTGGCTGCAGGGGCGAAGGCCGACGCTCAGTCGGCCGCTGGCTTCACCCCCCTGTACATGGCCGCGCAGGAGAACCATGCTGGATGCGTCAAGATGCTCCTCGCAGCTGGAGCCAGCCAGACCCTTGCTACAGAGGTACGCCACCTTATACCATCGTGCTATCTTTTACTAAATACTTACTTAATATATGTATGCGTAAGCGTAGTTGGATGGAAGTTGTTACTCACACACCAGAACAGCTGAAAGAAGAATATATGATTATAGTCTAGAATAAAGAAGAGACAAAGGGTGAAACACAAAATCACCTTATGTAATTAGTGGACACCTCCAAACTCACTTAGCTTTTAAAACTAATAAAATGCGAAAGTGATTTTGTTTGTATGTTAATTTGTTCGTTACATTTTTCACGTTGTACTCAACTTATTGTTATTCAATTTCACATAAAAATAGTCGCCCTCCTTAGGGGCGTAGAAATATGTCAGGGGGGGGCATAATTGAAGCCATTCAATCGCTGCTATACAGCTTTCGACAAGTCACAACAAAATCCTTAAAAAAACACACAAATATTTTTTTTTGTACCACATTTACACAGCTCTCAGATCTGTACCTAATTGAAATTCAAATAAATAATTTAATTGTTAAAATAAAAATGCATGTTTCATATTTATGTTCGACATAGCGACGGGTACACAGGGCATAAGGGACATAAGGGGGTATGAAAATATTAGTATTGGTTCAGGGAGGCTCAGCGAAATAGAGCTCTAGAGACTCTAGCTCTTGAGAAAATCAGGCTGAAACCGGGGATAATGATTTGTCTTCACATCTCTGTCCAGTACCACTCCATTCGGAGAAATCGTGCTCTGAAGTAATTTAACCAGCAAAACCAATCCACAGTATGTGAGTGTTATAATTATCTTGTACAGTTTTCAACAAAACAAACAGATTGATGCGTGTCGTTTTTTGTTTTTATTCATGTGAACATAACTGCGGCTGTCACTGAACGATGTAAACTAGTTTTTGTTTCATAGCTTTTATTTTTTGTTACAGTGTTGAAAACGAAACAATGAATTAATAGGATTTTATCGTAATATAGTTTTTTATTGTTGTTTTTATAGTTTTTATTGATACCTATATTTACTTAAACACTTTTATCATATTAGAATAACTTTACTTAAGTTACAAAATAACACATAAGGGAAAAAATACTAAAATTGATTTAATTATATATCTGGCTAGACTCGCGCGGGGCTTTGCTCCCGTAGTTCTTTATTTGGCCACTACTCAGTTCCTATTGACCTTAGCGTAATGTTATATAGCTTATCTTGATAAATGAGCTATCCAACACTAAAATAATTTTTCAAATCGGACTAGTAGTTCCTGAGATCCTAGCGTTCAACCAAACAAACTCTTCATTAATAGTAATATTATAGTTTCTTTTTCTATGAATCGATCTAGAGCCCTATTCACTGCTGGATAGAAAGGTCAATGCATTGTCTCGGAGGTCCAGATCCCCCCTTAACATAATATTAAGATAATTAATTTTTTATACATTTTGAACCTCCCATTCTATCTATAATACAGTTTCGGACCCTCGGATCCTATTTGACTTAAATCCCGTACCTATTGGTAGATCAAATTGTATTAAAACTGGATATCTTTAAGTAGGTTTGCGCATTTGTCTCTCTGTCTGTATATCCGCTTACTCCTAAACCAATCAACGGAGTTTAATGCGGTTTTCAAAATCAGTTACATAATCTTTCACAGAATGTTATGAGTGCAAAGTGCGAAGGCTGGTCTAAAATATCTGTTTGGGTGTATTCCAGGATGGCTTCACACCTTTAGCAGTGGCGATGCAGCAGGGTCACGACCGAGTGGTGGCTGAGCTGCTGGAGTCCGACACTAGAGGGAAGGTGCGACTGCCGGCGTTACACATAGCCGCCAAGAAGAATGACGTCAAAGCCGCCACACTATTACTTGAAGTGAGTGTGCTCTTAAATCACAAATTAATCATTTATATAATGTTTTATCAAATAATAAATATTTTAACAATGATCCGAGTGCAGTACCTATATGTATTCCACTTTGTGGAATTTATATGAACTAGTCAAGTGACTTACCATCTGCTAACGGTGAAGGAAAACATCGTGAAGAAACCCACATACCCTAGAAGAAATTCTATGAGTATGTCTGAGCCACCAACCCGCACTACGCCAGCGTGAGTGGATTATAGCCTAAACCCTCTCAGCTTTCTAGATAGATGAGAGGAGACCCGAGCCCAGCAGTGGGACTTAATGGGTTGCTGATGAGGAAATATTTTAATATCTATGTTGATGCGTCATAGCGCGCGTCGCGGCGCCCTCCCATAGCGTCGAGACGCACTGGAGAGCGATTTTTCTATGTACATTTATGGACTCTTCCTTATTATTTTGAAAACTTTGCATTAGGTATATTAAGTCTTTGAATGTCATGTCAGACAGCGTTGTATGACACACAATACAATTTGCCAAATACTCATATTATAGTTATTATTGTTTTCTAAACGGTTTAATTCCTCTCAACATGTCTATGCAAGGCGAACACGTACATAATAAATATTATATACTTCACTACATAGTATAAAACAAAGTCGCTTTCTCTGTCCCTATATCCCTATATATGCTTAAATCTTTAAAACTACGCAACGGATTATGGTGCGGTTTTTTTAATAGATAGAGTGATTCAAGAGGAAGGTTTATAGGTATAAAATACAAAGAAGAAGAGGCGAAGCAGCGGGCGGAAGCTAGTAATAAATATACTATAGTAACCTGAGAATTTAATTTTGTATTTTATTTTTAACAGAACGAACACAACCCAGATGCATGCTCAAAGTCAGGTTTCACCCCCCTCCACATAGCGGCCCACTATGGCAACGTGGGGGTCGCTCGAGCTCTGCTAGCGGCCGGGGCCGACGCGGGCCGCGCCGCCAAACACAATATTACTCCCCTGCATGTCGCCAGCAAGTGGGGACAGCTTGCCATGTTGGATCTACTTGTTGAAAATGGTAAGTCACCTTTTTTGCAACTACCGCCCCCTTAAGGAGAAAATAAAATTCCAACGCATTCATCATCATCATCATCACTACAACACAGAAACATCCCACTACTGCGCACGGGTCTCCTCCAAAGAATGTGGAGGAAATTTAGCCTACTATACCACGCTGGCCAGATGGGTTGGTATAGGGTTTTGTTTGGAATTTTCCTTTTCTCGCAGTGTTACTTCAAGTTCCGCCCTTAGTCGCCTTTTACGACACCCACGGGTTGAAATGGGGTAGTCACATTATGTATTCTTAATCCGTCACTACACGGAAAACGCCACCAATAGTTAATTATACCAATTTAAATAACGCGAGGCAGTACCAATAACGATTTTTGGTCATAACATGCCTAAATTATTGAGAGAAAAAATCAAGAAACAATTTGCTATGTCAATTCGCGGGTCTATTTATTGAAGAAAATTGATTAAATGAATTGTTATATCGCACCCTCATAAAGCGTTCCAAGTTGGTGTATTCCATTTCACAATCATCAATTGGATATTTTCTTGCACAAAGAATAAGCATTGCCATACAACGTGGCAATGCTGCCAGCCTGCTGGGCACTTTTCCGGTAGACAGTAGCAGCGATGCGGAAGTATTTTATGATGCTATTTTTTAATTATTTCACCACTATTTAATATTTTGTTTTTTTTTATTGTGTTAGGTTGTAAATATTGTTTATTTTTATTTTTTTATTTAAGTTAGTTGATTACCTTAGTTTAATATAGTTTATATCGTTGTAAATAATTAATGGAGATTATAAGTAGATAATTATATAAAATAATGTATAGATTTTTGATTTAACTTTATATCGAAAAGGAGCAATCATCAACCATAATGCTATCAATAGAAGGTAGAAATTACTAAATGAATTCATTATCCCTTAACGCCTTTTTCCAACAGGGGTGCGAATTGCGATATGTAAAAAGTGTCTAACTTTAGATACAATAGCGCCATTAAAATTTATGGAGGAGGCGTATTGGTACATCCACCTTAATCTAGTTAGTAAAGTGATACCTATACGTATATGATTATGATAACATTTGGTCTGTCTGTTTACAGGAGCGAACATAGCAGCAGTGACTCGCGACGGTCTCACTCCGTTGCACTGCGCAGCACGATCAGGACACAGCAACGTGGTGTCAAGATTGCTGCAACATGGTGCGCCAATTACTAGCAAAACAAAGGTAAATATTAAAAAAAAACGGCAACGTACTAATTTGGTGTCATATTTCGTGGTTTTAAATTTTTATTATTTTATCATTATCATTTGAACCCTTAATTGTCCTATTAATTATTTAATTAAGCCTACTATACTAAGCTAGACTGGTTGGTATAGGATTTTGTTTCGAATTTTCCTTTTTTCGCAGTGCTCTAGTCTGCTTGGTTTGCTCCCCTAGTCACCTTTTACGACACCCGTGGGTTGAAATGGGGTAATGACATTAGGTAACTAACCATCCATTTTTTTTTAAATGGCTTGGGTTTCTTTCCAGTTCTTCTCATAGCTCCACCCAGTGAACTGACACCCTGAAAATGGTTTTGGGTTTTTGTATCATGAAATTCCAGTATTGAGATTTTCCCAGAGTTTGGTAAACAAATGTTTCCGGTTGATGACAATCTCGTGCCCTATTTCATGGGACCGAACATAGCTGGCGAAATGTGGGTGTGAAACCTCTGCCTTTTTCTGTCTTCGGGGAAAAAGGCGTGATGCTATGTTATGTTATGTTTATAAAATCGTTATATATTTTATTAGCCGACAGCCAAAAAGGAGGGTAATGTTTTTCGCGCGTATGTATGTATGTATGTGGGCATTTCTATTCCATTGTGACCTTCTATAGCCTAAACAGCTTGGCTGATTTTAAAGTGTGAGGTGTCATTAGATTTGTATTTTTCCCCCGAGTGTTATAGGCTATGTGACCTCAACAAAAAACCAATATGGCGGCCGTAAACTGTCAAAACAGACGTTTTTTTAGTGCTATCGCAATATGGGTATAAGATGAAAGCTAATTAATAGCCTAATTCAATTATATATTCACTAACTATTGCCCGCGACTTCAATTGTCTCTTGTAACCTAAATAGCTTGACCGGTTTTAAACTATCAAAATTCACAAAGTTATAATATACATAATAATTAATAACATTGACAAAGGCTACTTTTTGGCAAGGCAAGGCAGTCGGGTTTTTTGGTTTTTTTAAATAAACACTTGTACTATATATTATTATTTCGTTCCAGAACGGTTTGACTCCTCTCCACATGTCTGTGCAAGGCGAACACGTGGAGACGGCCAAGGTGCTGCTCGCTGAGGGAGCGCCCATCGATGACGTCACCGTCGACTACCTCACCGCGCTGCATGTCGCCGCACATTGTGGACATGTCAAGGTAAATTGTACCCAAATTTTTAGGTAGAAAGTTGGTTTTTGCATAGTCACTGAACGTTGATTATCCCATCGAACATTGTGGGCATGTCAAGACAAATTATATCTTATTTGTTTAGATTTTGAATATTTACTGAACGTCACCGTTGATTATCTCGCGCAGCATGTCGTCATATATTGTGGACTTGTTATTGTAAATTATACCTTATTTGTTTAATTATAAGATTGACTTTGCAATATTTCTGAAAGAGGGGAAAGATGTTTTATTTTAAGTTGCATAATTTCCGTTTTTAAGATTTAACTGCCGCCCGTAGTTGTTTAAATGAACTTTATCCAATCGAATTATAGTTCATAATTCATAAGCTAAATCAATACTCAGAATGCATTTTTCTTCTTTGCTCCTTTAATGGCCTTAACTTAAGGCTAGCGAAATATGGGTGCGATATGCTATTAACCGCTTAGGGGATTAAAAAGCTTTGTTTATATCATCATTACAACCCATAAATTAATGTCCCACTGCTAGGCCCGGGTAAACATTTTGGAGGTAATTAAGCCTACTATACTACGCTGGCTAGACGGGTTGGTATAGGGTTTGTTTCGAATTTTCCTTTTCTCGCAGTGTTCTTGTTGCCTAAGGTTAGTCACTTAGTCGCCCTGTACGACACCCACGGGTTGAAAGGGGGTAGTTACATTATGTATTATGTTTACATTTAATTAATTACATTTAATTAAGTGACAAAATATATGAGGCGCATGTGAAAGGAAACGTTGAAAGGGGAAGACCTAGAAGAACGTACCATGACCAAATAGGTGATGTTCTAAAGAAGGGACAGATCAGGAGTACCCTCAATCGGTGAGAATGTATGAAAAGACTGATGAATGTTGAAGAAGCCAAAGATGTATGTCAGAATCGTAGCAAGTGGAAGGAAATGGTCTCTGCCTACCCCTCTGTTGGGAAAGATGCGTGATCTATATATAATAATAATAAAATGTAATATATTGTGAGAATCTAATTAAATAAAGGAAATAATAATAATATTCTACCACATTTACACAGCACCATCTAGTCCCAAATTAAGCAATTATATTTGTTTGTGTTATAGGTACTAAACAACTGATATACTACTTAAATATGTATTTTTTGGTAAATACATACTTAATATAGATAAATTACATCCAGACACAGAACAAACCTTTATGCTCATCACGCAAAGATTTGTCCTGAGTGGGGATCGAACCCACGACCTCCGGCGTAGCAGTCAGGGTCACTAACCACTAGACCAACAGGCCAGTCTAATAATAAATATATGTATGTACATTTAATTAATGTTTTCAGGTCGCAAAGTTGCTTCTAGACAGAAACGCGGACGCAAATGCTCGGGCACTGAACGGATTTACACCTCTACACATCGCGTGCAAGAAGAACAGGCTCAAAGTTGTCGAGTTGCTACTCAAATATGGCGCTAGTAAGATGGTTTTTTTATAGATACGAAATAATAATAACAGCAAGCCATGTCCCATTGCTGAGCATCTATCTAGAGAGCTTGGCTTAGACCATAAGTTCCACCTTGAATGGACTACCACCCCCTTTAGAAGATAATATAAAATATAAAAAAATATAATCTGTAAATAAATAAAAAAAAGTTCCAACGTTCCCTTTTGCAAGTCATTTGATTAGCACATACAACTACCACATAAAATACCTTTTTTTTTTAACACGTTATTGTAATTTTTCAGGCAAATCAGCGACAACAGAATCCGGTCTAACTCCTCTGCACGTCGCTTCGTTTATGGGCTGTATGAACATAGCGCTGGTGCTGGTGGGCGCTGGGGCCGCTGCAGACGCGGCTACGGCCCGCGGAGAAACACCCTTGCATCTCGCCGCTAGAGCACACCAGACTGACCTCGTCAGGGTGCTGTTAAGGAATAATGCCAAGGTAAATACTTTGCGTTGAAAAATCTTATTTTTTTTAAAGTTCAGTTGTGTGTGTATATGACTGCCACGTAAGTTGGCCTAGGTTCGATTCCCTGGTGCGAGAAAAATGGTATTCAATTCTTTATTTTTCAAAACACAATTTGGTACCGTCTGTGTCGGTAATAGTGTTCTGTTATACACAAGTATTGCGAACACCAGGGTCTGCCTCAAGCCCTCACAATAAGAAGATAAGAAGATTAAAATTTCTAATGTTATTTTAGGTGGATGCCAGAGCTAGGGAAGAGCAGACCCCTCTGCACGTAGCTGCCAGGTTAGGGCATGGAGACATAGCCGCCTTACTGCTGCAGCACGGCGCTGACGTCACAGCCACCACTAAGGACAAGTACACACCGCTGCATATCGCTGCTAAGGAAGGTACGCAGAGTACACACTATTGTAATAAATCGTCCCATCCAGTAGAATAATGTTTTTTCGTCACATAAATCAAAAAAATATCTATATCTATACTAATATTATAAGGCTGAAGAGTTTGTTTGAACGCATTAATCTCAAGAACTACTGGTCCGATTGGAAAAATTCTTTTAGTGTTGGATAGCCCATTTATCGAGGAAGGTTATAGGCTATATAACTTCACGCTACAGCCAATTGAATTGAATCTCTCAGTTCAAATTTATTTGTTACCTTTTAACTTGCTGACGTCATAGGACCTGTGTTGCATTATGATTTATTATGTTATTTTATTATTATTATTTACGATAAGTTTGAGTCTTGCTGATTCTAGCACGAATATCGCTTGTCGCATAAATAAACACTAAGGTTTTGGGTATAGAGAGTTTGAGGATCTGAGCTAACTCTATGAACGAATGTTTAGGAAATTGTTTATTGCAAAAATGTTTTGGTCCAATTCGCAATCTCGACATTTACAGACAGATTAAAATACAAATACATAATGTCACTACCCCATCTCAATCCGTGGGTGTTGTAACTACGGGAGTAAACCTTATGCAGACAAGAGTACTGCAAGAAAAGGAGAATTTGAAACAAACCCTATACCAATTCGTCTGGCCAGCGTGGTATAGTAGGCTAAATTCCCTCCACATTCTTTGGAGGAGACTCGTTTTCAGCAGTGGGACGTTTATGAGTTTTAATGATGAATGATGATAGAATACAAAATTCAAAATCATTAATTTTAAAACAAAGATACCAAACTCGATCACCATTCTCACAGAACACATGTACCTATCTCTGCTCTGTGAATGGCTGCAGAATCTTACAGTAAACTTTACAACAGTAAGGTATAATAACAGTAACTGTTTTGACTAGGAGCTAAACACTATTCAGGCAGTATTATTAACTCAAAATCTCGATACATATGTACTTCGACAATCTAGCTGCTCAATTATCTCGAAAAACTCACTCAAAAAGCTATCAGGCTGTTGAAATTAAATAAAAAAATTCTCATAATAACTCTAAACAGCTCTTAACTTATCCGTGTAGTGACGGATTAAGAATACGTAATGTCACTACCCCATCTCAACCCGTGGGTGTCGTAAAAGGCGACTAAAGGCATAAGCAGATAAAAGCACTGCTAGAAAAGGAAAATTCGAAACAAACCCTATACTAATCCGTCTAGCCAGCGTGGTATAATAGGCTAAACTCCCTCCAAAGAAAGTTTATAGGTTGAACAGGGCGTTTATAGGTTCAAATGATGATAATGATGAACTCTAAACAGTATCACTCTAACTCGCTATACCAATAAAACCCAACATAACACGCCAGCACCTCACCAAGCGCTTTCTCAATCAGGCAAGGAAGAAGTAGCAGCGATTCTCTTGGAACACAACGCTCCTATCGAAGCGGAGACCCGTAAGGGCTTCACCCCACTCCATTTGGCGGCTAAATACGGAGATACGGGGGTAGCAAGACTATTGCTGGCCCGCGGCGCCGCTCCCGACGCGCCTGGCAGGTCACATATCACACCGTTACACATGGCCACTTACTACGGACATCCTGACATCGCGTTATTATTATTAGATAAAGGTATGTAATACAGACAAGATAAAAAAAAGTTTACACACATCGGGGTTACTCTACTTTTGATTACAATGTATTTAATCTCTCAGACGTACGACTGTAAGAAAAAGTATGGGTCTCAATTACGGGATAGTCCCACCCTCACACCACCACTTAAAGTCCAGTCAAGTTAGACAGGATTAATAGTGATTAACTCGGCCCCGGGGAATGTGTAATCTAGGTACTACCTACTGTCTATCTACTGTCTTGGACCCCGTAACGAAATTAATCAGAAGAAAATGGAGGGGTTGAAAATAAATTATCTGTTTCATAGCAAAGCGGGAAACAATATCACATATAAACCTATACCTATACTTTTGTATATATTTATATCAGATTTATATCAGATTTATATAAATGAAATATATTGATTAGATCGTAGTCCATTATACCTACCACAGATTATCTTGTGAGTAAAATTTCTTTTTTACATTTCTTCACTATTTTAAAATGTTACACAAAATTTCTCTAAGGTCGTACTATGTGCTGTGACTTATATATTAAAGATTACCAAACCTACAAATCAACACATGAAAAAAGTTCTTGTTGCTTTAACAATAAGGACTATTTTAATTTTTAGACTATGGTAGCTTTTGTGATTAAAATTTACAATTTTTGTTTCTAAAGATAAAATCAATCTATAAAAAAAATCAAAATAAAACCTATAAGTACAGTTTGTTCTACTTGTTTTCACTACCTACCTCATTTAACCTACAAACAAAATCACTTTTCGGTCTGTTTTAATAGAATTCGTTCCAGCATATACGACTATATAACACACGTACAGACACTTGAAGTCCTTGGCAAAATGTGTTTTCATTTTCAAATTATATGCAGGTAAATATGTCCCTAATTAAAATGGTCTTTTCCATTTACACCATCCATTTTTGTAATATTTTAATAATGATTACACTTAGTGGACAGCTCTTTAAAAAAGTAACAAAGTGATCTGCACATTATTTGAAAATAATCCTTATTTCTTTGCCTGTACGTCGCATTTTTGGCTACGACTTTGGCGGTCAATAGGTCAATTATCTCACTACACACTACTTTAGTACGTAAGTAGTTGCTAAGCTAGAGGTAGTAAGCTAGCCCGTTATATTGTAGGTGCCTCGCCGCACTCGCTGGCGAAGAACGGCCATTCAGCGCTGCACATCGCTTGTCGACATAACCACCCAGATATTGCCTTCGCACTCCTCGAACATGGTAAGTACCAAGCTTCCTTACTGCTATGTACTTCAATTATCTATTCCTCATTTTTGTTGTACAGTTTCACAAATTAATTTAGTCGCGATTGGTCCAATTCTTTTTCTTATCAAATGGGCTTGAGGAATTTATCAAGTCGCCCAGAAGGCTTCCAGCTTGACTTAAGGACTGACACATTAAGTGATAACCGGTACCATCAGATTTACGTGCCTTCACAAGCACGGAGACACTCGATGAAATTGCCACAGCGCCGTTCGTCCAATTCGCAGTTGGTCCAATTTAGTTGTTTAAATAGTAAAATTTCGAATCTAAGAAAAGATAAAATTGTATCAAACGCGAATTGGATTAACGGCAATTTTGAAATTGAAATGTTGACCCAGACCCAGTAACATAACCTCTCGTAAGTTCTAATCCTAAACTAATATTAAAATGTCAAGAGAGTTTAGTGGATGAATGTATGTTATTCAATCACGTCAGAATGACTGGCCTAGGGTTCTGTATAAAATTTAGCACACAGTGACGCAGGTCGGTCATTTTCCTCTCGAATGATAGAATAAA
Source organism: Laspeyria flexula (assembly GCA_905147015.1). Classification (NCBI taxonomy): domain Eukaryota; kingdom Metazoa; phylum Arthropoda; class Insecta; order Lepidoptera; family Erebidae; genus Laspeyria; species Laspeyria flexula. The sequence goes on from LR989974.1 coordinate 5,059,846, forward strand.
GAAAACAGTATACTGCTAACGCACACGGCGGCAAAAAGACTGCACCGCCAGTACCCGCCGCGGCATGACCGTGGCTGACAAACCAGAGGACCAAGTCTGCTAACACAATCGTAAGCCGATCGTCTCATTCGACAGCTGTGATTGGCTTACTAAGTCAATCGCGCCATATTGCTGGCCTGTGATTGGTCCATCGGTCTACTATCAACGTGTGTAAATTTACAGAATCGACCACCTGTTTGTATGGACCGGAACAGACGCGGTCTTTGTTGCTTCGCGGTCAAAAAGACCGCACTATGACGTCATTGCGTAGCCCCTTATAGTTTGGAGTAGGTACTAGTGGCATTTAAAATGCAGTCCGTCTGTCTATTGGTTAATATTCGTTAGTTTTTTTTTTTATGCCACGATGGTGGCAAACAGACGTACGGTCCGCCAGATGGTAAGCCGTTACCGTAGCCTATGGGCGCCTGCAACACCAGGGGCATCACGAGCACGTTGCCGACCCTTAAGAAACCTATTCACTCCTTTTTTGAAGAACCCCATACTGGTCATAGTTTTATAACACTTGATATAATTTTTGATACTAACTTATTTTCATACAGATGCGGATCCAAGTGTGAAGTCGAAGGCAGGTTTCACCCCCCTGCACATGGCAGCACAGGAGGGGCATGAAGACTGTGTTGAAATGTTAATAGAGCGAGGAGCCGATGTCAATGTGCCTGCTAATAACGGTGAGATAATAGTTGTTGTAATGATTTTGTTTTCTTACTAAAGAGTAAAATACAAAAAATAACTATTCCAAAAAGTTTGTCAAATCTAAAAGTGGGATATCACTACATAGTATAAAACAAAGTCGCTGTCGCTGTCTGTCTGTCCCTATGTGTATATGCTTAAATCTTTAAAACTACGCAACGGATTTTGAAGCGGGTTTTTTTAATACTCGTAGATAGAGTGATTCAAGAGGAAGGTTTATAGGTATAAAGTACATACCACGCGGACGAAGCAGCGGGTGAAAGCTAGTGATGGATAATTCCAAGCTAAAATGTTGCCTTACAATGCATGTTGTGGCACCTTACAATGTTGTGCATTTAGTTGCTATTAATTAGTGTTTTTATTTATAAAATGTGTTAAACAGTGTAACAACAACTGGTTGTCCATTTAAATAAATAATGACTAAGCGATTATTGAGCATTACTTTGATAAAACACAAAATAAAACAGTCATGTTTAAAAATATAAAAACATATAATTATTGAAACTACTAGATCTCGAACCGCACATTTATATGAGCATTAAGAAAACTGAAATATCAGTTTGTTTTTAGATACTTTTAGGTTATATTAAACAAGACTCTAATTAGATAACTTCCACTACATGAAACACAGGTTTATACCTAGCTCCGGAGTGAGGCTATGTTGTATCCATAGCTGAGGAGAAACAAGTTCTTTAGAGCTTATTTATAACATGGTAATGTACGATTAGTATTATTATTGTGAGCAATATCGGTGTGGCAGGTCTGACGGCGGTGCACCTGGGCGCGGCGGAGGGTCGGTCGGGCGTGCTGCGCGCGCTGCTGGCGGCGGGCGGGCACGTGTCGTGCCGCACGCGCGACGGGTACACGCCGCTGCACGCCGCGGCGCACCACGGGCACCACGCCGCCGCGCGCGCGCTGCTCGCCGCCGCCGCCGACGTGCACGCGCGGGCGCAGCACGGGTACGTGCACTAGCCCTCTTCACTCATTTTCATAAAAATGATGACCGGTTTCCTGTTATTGTTTATTATGTACATAGCTCTTCGAACCTGATAGTCCTCTAATTAGTATAATTACAATATTTGATGAATCATTTTTTCTGTATTTACGTTTTATTTGGCTACATTTCAGTCTAGACTAATTTTATATACTTTTTACAGGTTCACGCCATTACACCAAGCGGCACAGCAGGGCCACACACTGATCATTCAACTACTGTTGAAGAGCAATGCCGATCCGAACGCACTGTCTGCAGTAAGTAAAAAAAAAAAAATTATTATATCTACAAATTGGCAGTTATATTTTTTTAGGATATGTGGGTTTTCTCACGATGTTTTCCTTCGCCGTTAGCAAATGGTAAGTCACTTGACTAGTACATATAAATCCCACAAAGTGAAATCCACATTAATACTGCCGCGGCCGCCACTAAGGTATAATATCATAAAAAGTTGCCCATAAGTCAAAATTTAAAAAATGACGAAACCACTTAGCGGATCACACCAATCGACAGCCAGATAAATTCTTTATATGAAACTACTCTCAAACTTATGTACAATTACTTTATTTATTAGTAATTCACTCAGTGAAGTTCAATATTGTATGCGGTTGATACTGTTACTTGTTTACGCATAAAATTAGCTTAATGTTTGTGACTTGTTCTTCGTTAGTTTTTGTTTGAAACCAATTTTTTTGAATAATGGATAGTGGTAATGAAGGTAAGAAGTGTTGTATTAATATGTTTTAATAATCATAGTCTTATATTTGGCCCAGATATATCAACATGTTACTTGCCCATTTTAAAGACTAAAAATAATCGTATAATCAACATTCTCGAAGGTTTATGTTTATGAGTGGGGCAAAGTGGAGCTATGAACTTAATGTCATTATATAGCTTAAGTTGTCAACTTTATAGTATTAAAATAAAATTTTGCTAATTTTTGCTAATACGCATAATATGACCCATTTTAAGACAAAGGGTGACAAATCACTTTATTATAAAAAAAATCTTAAGGGACTGTATTTATTTTTCTACCTTCCAGGTTGGAAAATTTATACCAGAAGTGATTTATTTCACATTATAAAACTCTCACAGGTGAAAGATATAGATAAGAAATTTGAGTATTTGTATACCCATTTGGCCAACGAAACTGGTTGCAGACAGAATACTATTAAAATAATTCTTAAGACATTTAAGAGACTATTGCTTTCCTCAGATCCGTTTCTCTCTTGTTCACGATTGGTGAAACACAGAAAAAGAAAACCCCTGTCATCAAAAGCTTTAGAGCTATTAGCTTGTGAAAACTTAAATAAAACATATGATGTAATCGAGGGAAACCGATCAGAGGAAATACATTATGACTATTATAGTACAGAAGACGACGATGATGACGATGTATAATGACGGAAATCATTTCTGTGATATGTCTTGTGGTTAAAATTATTATACATGCGTAATAGTCCGGGATCCCTGGACCAATTTTTTTTTATTACTATCAAGCTAATTTTACGTGGGTAGCTTCATTTCGATGAGACGCCCAACAATTTCGTATTCCAAAAGTTTGATTGTGGTAGCTAACAGACGTAGCAAGGGTATACCGGACCGGGATGGAAATACCGGGATAACGTATCACGCAATTTGTAGGACAATATGACTGTTCAATTACATAAATATTAACTAAGTAAAAATAAAAAAATCAGCTGGTTAGTAATCATTTATGATGACTTTGTTATCGATACAAGTTGGAAGGGTCCTCCTTCGATCAAACCATTGATTTTGTTGGACCATTTTTTTTTACTTACTTAATATTTATGTAATTAAACAGTCATATTGTCCTACAAATTGTGTGGTAAATTATCCCGGTCCGGTATACCTTTGCTACGTCTGTTAGCTACCACAATCAAACTTTTGGAATACGAAATTGTTGGGCGTCTCATCGAAATGAAGCTACTCACGAAAAATTTGCTTGATAGTAATAAAAAAAAAATTTGGACCAGGGATCCCAGGCAGTAATAAATCAATATATATTTTTTTAATTCGTTGGTGCTTTTTTTTCTATAAACATTCTAAATCACTAAATTAATATATATTACCATTCAAATACACCTTTTCAACTAATTAAAGCAAATAAATATTTTTGGGCAACTTTTTACGATATTATACCATAGTGGGCCGGTCGGAATCGAACTCGGATCACATAACTTGCGTGGAACATCATACTAACAAGTTAATTACTCCACAGAACGGACAGACAGCGTGTGCTATCGCCGATAGACTCGGGTACATCAGTGCGGTGGAAGCTCTGCGACCAGTCACAGAAAACACGCTCAGTCAAGCTGTCGGTGATACCGGTAAGTTTCTAATTATAATGAATAACGATAAATTTTACTTTCGAATACCTTCGACCTTCTTACAGCGTGAGTCAGTGCTCGAGCGAGCAACGAACATTTAAGAATAAGATATTTTTTATTTGTTAAAAATAGGTATGATTTACATAAAGAATAAAAAAGTTCTTAAGTTATTGAGATTCTTTTGTTATTGATTAATAACATAAGTGACATGTAAAAATAAACCTTATTACAATGATTCAAAACTCTTTTTTAAGCGTAATAAAAATCTGCTCTCCTCTTTGAGCCGGTCTGTGTGAACGGACCCTTAATGTACAAGTTGCCGCGCGCAGTGTGTCCGTCCCCAAAGCACGCAGCTACTGCGCAATTTAACTTTCGTGTGTTTGCAGCCATTGACTTATAAAATACCAAAAATGCACTCTCAGCGATCAAAAAACCGGGCTGTCAAAATAGAGTTCAAAAAAAGTTCAATTGTTTCGCTGTCGTTTGTAATATGTATTGTAATGTGTATTAAATAAGACTGATTTTACAAAAACTATTTTCTAAAAAATGAAATTATAATTTGATACCAAATAAACTACCCGATCGGCACAATTAGATCAAAACCGAACAAGTGCGGTAATTGTTTCAGAAACAGAAATATTTATTTGTATTAAATTTTGTTAAATTTACAGATCTTGCATTATTAAATTATGTCTCTTTTCTCACGGCTATACTTCTCTCTTAAATTATTATTATTATTGCTTCGTGTTTTGTAGTTCGGCAAACACTGCCGAACCGACAATGTCGACCCGAGTGTGTGTAGCAACCCTGTTGCGTGAGTAGTATCAATTGCTCATCATGCGTTTTAGCAACACATCAATGGCAATCTTAATTTAAAATCTTTTGATCTTAATACGTATATATGTTCAAAACGAAGCAATGAATGTCAAATGTATTGTTGGAGATATGCCAACAACTGCACCAACATTAATATTTTAGAGGACAGTCCTACTCTCACACCCATCACTGCAACTTCTGTAAGCCAAAATTAACAGTGACGAACACACTCGGTTCTTGCAAGGGTTCGTTGCTGGTTAAAATCAACCATAAAAACGTTGCCAAGGTTTCAGATTTTGTTAGATTCGGTTTTACTGTTGAGTGGTGTCGAGAAACGTTCACAAACGTCAACATTCTTATCGTGTGTAATGACTACGAGTATGACGATTTTAGAAGCATCTTACATCTCTACCTATGCCATAACTACCTCTCCCATTGCATAACAACATACGCATAGCTATACTCTTTATTTTTAATCAAAATACACGATAATGAATAAAATTACATTAAAAACCATTATAAATTTATCCGAAATCTTGAACGTCCGATCACCATTCCGGTACAAATATAAGGATGTTTTCCGAGGTGCGAACAAATCCACCAAGCCGGCCAAAGTCTCTTTGCAAGTAGGCAGGATCTTTTCTGGAGGGAGTGCAAATCCAAAATATCCATTGTCTCTTAACTCGAAGGTAACCACGTATGGTACATGGAAAGCACTCTTGACCCAGCATCCACTCACTCCTGATGACAAATAACCGACAGTGTCGAAAGCCGTACCGATGGTATACTTCGTGTGGTACATCTCCTCAATCTTACCCGCAGCTTTTTTGCACATGTCTGTCACTTCGTCAAAATTTTCGCTATGCTTCTTCGAATCAGCATAAGGTATGATCATATACTGTCCGTAAGAGTGAAAAGCGATGTAATATTCCAAGTTTTTACTTTTCTTTCTAACTAAACCTGCCATTGCTTGCGTTTCCTTCTCAGAGAAAGCCTTATCCCCACAAAATAGATCAGTATTTTTTATCCAACTCACTCCTGTGGAACCGAAAGCGTGTCCGAAATTTCTATTTAAATCGACTCCATATCCGTTGCGGTTTTTTCTCCATAGACGATCTTCGGTATGTGTGTATTCATAGCCATCAACGTTCAGAACAGGCACGAAGTACCATCGATATGTGTAGGCGACTTGTTTTAACGCAATATCTTCAGAACTGTTTGCGTGAAGAATCTGATGAATCATATATGTAACGAAAGCAGGCGCAATCCATTCCCGTGCGTGTATACCTCCCTCAACTATAATCGTTGATCTTAGATCTGTATCATTCTTAAATGCAATTTTAACAGCCATGATAGTTCGATTCTCATGAGATTTGCCTATTTTTAGCAGTTTTACTACATTTGGATGCGTTTTCGCCAAATCGTTCAGCCAATCATAGATGTCCTTCAATCGAAAATAGTGCTGCCAATCGAATGTTTCCATTTTTCTTCTGATGTAGTTTTTGACTCTTTGTTGGTCGAATGCTTTTTGTACGTCGTTAAGGATAGTTGTGAGGTAGACGCCATGTCTTCCAGCGTCTCGTAAGAAGTGTTCCTGGTCCGCAGGATTGATCACGAAGTCCACAGGTCTATAGACTAAACCAGGTCCCCTCCAAAAGTTGACGTCATAAAATTCATTTAAGTTCGAAAAGAATTCTAAATGACTCTCGTTTACCGGTATAGCTCTGTACAATGTGTAGTTATTATACCTTCTACCAACACAGATATTTATAGAAAACATAAAAATAATGATATAAATTACATTGATGAGCATTTTAAATTTTATTTATATATTTGTTATTAGACATTTTAACAGGTTGCCGCGACTACATAGATTTGTGATTTCGTTTGACTGATTAAAGCATGGAGTTTTATTAAGGGGGTGTAATTGTGCATAGACCTGATATAGAAACGAATTGACTGCAAGGCTGCACTGTACCTATCATGAAGATAGTGCCTATTTATGGTAGTACTATGGGATTATTTTTTCTAGGTATATGAAAGAGTGAAACCCTAGGGTATAAATGTTGGCCACATTATTGCCGGCAAATATGTAAAAACTATGCCAATAAAAAGTCAAACATTGTAGTTAATTTGCACACATTTTATCATAAAATTGGCATAGGCATGCGCACATTAGTCATAGTGCCTAAACGCGCAGTGACCAAACATCGACCGATAAAAAACAATACGACCGTGTGTCACGACTGGATGACTAACGTATTGACCACAATAATATCTCGTTTATACATTTATTATTTTGATACAACATTTCGTTTTGTATTATAAATTATAATGTACAGTCGAGTTCATTAATATATTGGCACCTTCAAGGGTTCAAAATATTGCGAGCGTTGAAAAGCTCAATAAATACTATAGAACCTATGGATCAAATATATGTCCTCATGTGAATGGTTCAATAAAATATGCTGTACATTATGCAATAAGTTGTAGTCACACTTTTCAACAAAAATATCTAATGATGGTGCCAATATATTAATGAACTCGACTGTACAACTTTTTATTTTATTTTGAAAACAACGTCATCTATTTAGTTGACTAAGTAACTACTAATTCTTTGTCCTTCTTTCCTATGGAGGTAAATGGAAAAATCCTTTCTGACTACTCCATCTTCATCATTTCAACCCATAAACGTCCCACTGCTCGGCACAGGTTTCCTTCGTTGATTGCTATAGGTATTTGTTTCAATTTTTCCTTTTCTCACAGTGCTCTTGTCTGCATAAGGTTAGATCCCTTAGTCGACTTGACACCCATGGGTTGAAATGGGGTACTGAAATTAAGTATTCTTAATCCGTCACTACACGGACTGCAATTGCGTCAGTATAGTAGTAGACTTCATCTTAATTCTGAGTAAATTTTCAGTTGTAGGTTCAATGAGGGTAGGTTAGGCTAATGAGTTTACGAATTTTTCCCACCCAACTTTTTATAACATAGCATAGCATCACGCCTTTTTCCCCGAAGGGGTAGGCAGAGGTGTTTCACACTCACATTTCACCAGCTATGTTTGGTCCCATGAAATAGGGGGCGAGCCTATTGTCATCTACCGGGATCATTTGTTTACCAAACACCGGGAAAATCTCAATACTGGATTTTCATGTTAGAAAAGTCCAATACCATTTTCACCCGACCCGGGAATCGAACCCGGGACCTCTTGCACAGCAGTCGTATATACTTCCCGCTGCGCCACCGAGGCAGTTAACTTTTATTTACTTAGCTATTATATACAGATATTTTTTTTGTAGAAAATAATATTCATTCGCATTTTATTTAAATATAAAGTCTAGATAAAATCAAAAATACAATTGTTTATTTTGAAAATTATCCGATATTATATTTATTTCTAGTCCTTTGGTACCAACAGTAGTCCTAAATGAAATACTTAGACTATGACATCATACTACGCAACCGCAATAATGATACACTTATTAACTGTTTATCAAAACGAACTGGCTCGTAAAAGCTATTGTAAGCAAATCATTGATAGCTTAACTCAGTGTATTACAATATACATTATTCATTTTCAATCTTTTATTGGATATGTTTAGAAGATGCATTGAGTTCCCGTGTGCTACATTGTCATTGTAGTGTGACCATGATTCTTGTCTCTCGAGACAAAATCTGAGATATTTTCCTGCCATTGTAATTTTCATGGAGTCTGGGAATGTGTCCAGCTTAATGGCAGTAGCCTCATTCTCTATTCCCCACTCATAACAGGAAGAAGTTATTGAATAAGAAATACCCTGGTAAAGACGACTGGCGCAATTTCTTATTAAGGGGAAGGAAAAATGTACCCTAAGGTGTATGAAATTGGGTCCGGAATCTTAAAATTTGTCCAGTTTAATAACAGAAAGAAGTCAATTAAGCAAGGTAAGTATTACTAAAATAAAGAATGACGTAGCTCCATATCAAGTGCAAAGAAAAATATATCTTATAATACAAATATTAAATTCGTCTTTTCCATAGTTATTTTTCATTCATTTCCACCGCTCTGGCAATTGTAGACTTATACTATACAGTATAAAATAACTATTTTCTTAGCTCTTTTTATTATCTGTTAATCATCGGGATAATTTATGTTTATTTATCAAAGTTTTATTTAAATATAACATTGGGTAATCAAGCGATTGTTTATCAGTTAGAGCCGGAATCACATCCGCTATCTGCTGTTATAAAGACCTTGATAGTTACCATTCTTCTTTGACATTGACACAATGAAATATGGAATTGTGAATTAAACGTAGCTGGTTCAATACTAACAATTTTATTTATTTTTACCCAACTGCTAATGATAGTGTTATTAAAGCCGATGTGAATTGGTCCAAGATGGACTATCCCACAAACTCAAAAACCACGGTGTCAGTATATCGATTACATCGCTCGATGCGTGGTGCGTGATGCACATCTGGTGTACAATCGTTATCTAATCAATGCACAATAGCTGTCACAAGTCACTGTGTCACTTCGTCAGGGACCGAGCCAGTTATAACTTGCTATTTGTAGACTACTCGTATAACTATAGGCAGTTTGGATACATGAAAACAAAACACCGTCAAATTCTATTATATATAATATACAGGATGGAATTTTGCAATGCCACCTTTAGGTAAAGTACTCTAAATACTTGAGATAGATTAAGAGAGATTGAGAAGTACAGGATGTTATTTTTTGGTATTTTAGCTGGGTCAATTCCAGGGTATGGGCAAGCGAAAAGCTAAAAATCTCTGAATGCAGCTTTGTTTCTTTCTTAAAATAAAGGAATGTTTCCTTTGAGTAAAATGATCTGTCTCCAGTATTTCAAGTACTTTCCCTCCAGATGGGATCACAAAATTCCACCCTGCACATATATTTTCATACATTTTTTCTTCATTCAGCTGTATCTTCTTATTATCAGCATTACAATCCATAAACGTCCCACTGCTGGGCATGGGTCTCTTACAAACAGTGTGTCGGGAATTTAGCATACTAATATGCTGGACAGACGGGTTGGTGTAGGGTTTTGTTTCGAATTTTCCTTTTCTCAAAGTGTTCTTGTCTGCTTAAGACCCACTGCTGGGCACGGGTCTCCTCCGAACATTGAAAGAAAGAAAAATAATTTATTTTGGTAAACATAATTACAGTAAAGTAGATGAAATTACTTATTACTATTTGTGAGAAACAAAAATGGCCCTAACTCAGCAATAGCTACCTTGAAATATAATAATATCAGGACATTTATTGTGAAGGGAATTTCACAATGTTCGGAGGAGAGCCGTGCCCAGCAGTGGGATTATGGGTTTATGGGCTGTAATGATTGGACCACTTGGTATGTCGCTAAAAATAAATATATCTTTCTCCAGGACCTAGTCTCTATGTTAAATGTTGTAATTACGGCGCTAAAACGTTTTAAACAAACTTTTAACTCGCAGTAATACAAGTTTACGTTGTGTACTAAAATCTGCACGGCTTCCTGCAACGCACGTGTTAAGACGTTTTACATGCTTAGCCGATTGAATAATAGGTTAATAATAGCGTTAATAACTCTTTTCTTAGCTACAGCATTCGCCAACTGGATTATTCATTCATTCGGTATTTGACGGCAGTTTTTACTTGATTTATGTTTCGGTTTGACGATGAAATTCTACCAAGCGGAGATGGAATTAACAGAGCTGTGGCATATACAACCAAATAGAATTATAAAATTCATAGTGTCACGCATTTTCCCCCGCAGAGGTAGGTAGAGATATATCACATCCACCTATGCCTTTGACTTTTGGCATTTATGTTGTTATGTACCTAATGGAGGTCAGTCTATAGCTATCAACCTTTTAACCACAACAGAGATATGTTTTCAGCTTTTAAGCGCCATACCAGATTAATTTTCTATTGAAGTGCATTAAATTGTAAATGAATACATATTTAGATTTTTTCCTAATGTACCTAAACATTAATTTTATTAACAAGCGTCTACGTGCTTCGGAAGGCACGTAAAGCCGTTGGTCCTGGTTATGTGTATAATGTGCTAGTTGTTAAATCAAGTTGGAAGCTTTCTGGGCGACTTGATTAATTCCAATAGGGTCTGCCTAAAGCCCATTCGATTAGAAGAACGTGTCATGGTGTAGTTTGTACCACCTACGTCACAGTGTTGGCTCGGAGCCATTGTTTTCACATTCATATGCATGCTGCTCGAGGTACAGACCAATCTATACGATTCATTAAATATTTTCATTCAAATATTTTTAACGTGTCCTTTGAAGAGGTGAAGGTCTGGACGTTTGTCATTATATTTAGTAACTAGAATTCGCGTGGGGCTTCGCTCCAATCGTTTTTTATTTGGTCTCTGCTCAGCTACTAATGGCCGTAGCGTTATGTTATAGTGTTATAGAACCTAGAACCTTCCTCGATAAATGAGTTACCCAACACTAAAAGAATTTTTCAAATTGGGCTTGTGCATTTAAAATAAAAGTCAATTGATTTACTATCCTATAATTTCCCTATATCCGTATCCGTGTAGTGACGGATTAAAAATACTTAATGTCACTACCCCATCTCAACCCGTGGGTGTCGTAAAAGGCGACTAAGCGAACCATAAGCAGATAAGAGCACTTCTAGAAAAGGAAAATTCGAAACAAACCCTATACCAACCCGTCTGGCCAGCGTGGTATAAGAGGCTAAACTCCCTCCACATTCTCTGGAGGAGACCCGTGCCCAGCAGTGGGACGTTTATGGGTTGAAATGAGGAATTTCCCTATTGATGGCTGATGGGGCAAAAAGGTTCTCGAGTGGCGGCCACGTATTGGAAAGTGCAGCGTAGGACGGCCCCTCACCAGATGGACCGATCACCTGGTCAAGGTTGCGGGTGGCCGTTGGTTGCAAGTGACACAAAATCGCTCGCTGTGGTGCAAATGTCCAGCAGTGGACGTCATTGGGCTGATATGACGATAATTCTATTCTAAAAAATTCATACGTTTTGCCATAGACCTAGGATCCGCGCTAAATCTATGCGTTTTGCTTATATTAACTAATATTCTCTGTAATAAGTACTCCTGTCCGTATTTCTCATAAATCCAACTAATGTTGACGAATACATAATTGTAATTTTATTCAAAGGTAACAATAACCTTCCGTGAATTCATAGTAGCCATTAGATCATTTTACAAAAATACTACTTATTAAATACACGTGTATCAATGAACAAGCGCTTTAAATGACGTCATCGATGCTACGTCATCTGTCAAGTTTGATTTATGACCCATAATTGCTCGATTAATAAACAAAACCTTGTTGTTCATAGTTATATAGAAGAGATCGTGTTTACTTCAGTTCCTTTTAAATGTATTTGTGCTATTGCTTCTTATTAAAAAATAAATTATAAAAAAATATAAACTTATAAAAAAAATAGTAATTCTTTGACGCATTTTAATTTAAGTTATTTTCGTATTTTTATTTTTGTTTTGTTTAGTACTTAGTTCTAGCTGTAAATTTTATTTTATTGTAGATATAATATGTAAATATTTTTAATATCCCTTAATGAATTTGACGAGTGAACAATGTTTAGATATTATGTATTGTTTAGGGGAGCGTATATATTTTATTATCACAAATTCACACAGCGTGCAGCGCCGTCTAGTCCCAAATTAAGCAATTATATTTGCTTGTTTTATGAGTACCAAACAACTGATATACTACTTATTAATTTTTTTTTGTGAATACATACATATTATAGATAAATTACACCCAGACACAGACCAAACAATCATGCTCGTGACACAAAGATTTGTTCTCGGTGGGAATCGAACCCACGACCTCCGGCTAAGTAGTCATGTTCACTAAGCCAACAGGCCAGTCATCCTATTTGATTTTAGATAATGTTATAAATACATTCATTATCTAACTTTCGGTATGTTTGTAAAAAGCCTACGTGCTATCCCAGTCTATATCTATCCGTATGCTAAATTTCGTTCAACCGTTCTGACGTAATGGAAATGCACCTAAACGAGGCCGGAAAAATTTGGTTGACATTTTTAAGCGTTTGTAATAAAATTGTCAGGACAAGAAGTGTAATTTCCCCAGATTTTGGAACTTACAACCCAGAAAATTAAACAAATATTTTAACATGCTTTCTAAATTAGGAAATATCCGGGGAAACTCGGATGGATGGCAACACTAGGATAAGAATTGTGTGAAAGAAAAAGAGAAGAGAAGTTAAGAGAAGTCGGTAATTTAAAATAATCATCTAATTATTGAAGAAAACCGCTATAAACTGCACCTGAGCGGGGCCAGGTGGGTTGTTAATGTCTCATAAATTTGATTTTCTAACTATAAACTTCACTCAGAATAGAAAAGCAATATCTCACTCTTGATAGGAAAAAAACACAATGTACCTACATGTAAGGCACACATCGGTAATTTAAACCTTATGCAATTCTTAACACAATAGAAATTGCCATGCCTCCATATTGTACTTTTTCATTTTAATTCCCACGACACATTATTGTGAGTCTTCACAAGACACTCGTAATTGAAAAGAAAAGGAATTCCACCCATTGACGCACTCAGCCCTGCTAATGTCACACAACAATTTCATGATACAACTTTTGGGAAAATACACCTTAAATTAAAGAATTTAAAGGTGCTCTTTCTATGACAAATCTCATGCAGTTACTCCTTTCTTGCCTATCAAAGCAGTTCAAGTTTCGAACCATTGATGGAACAAATTTTGAACACAATCAGTATATAATTATTGTTGATACGTTTTCTTCAAGGTTATTTAAAATTCTTTTGTAACAAAGTTAAGATAATATGAAACACTTAGGTACGTGTCTTTGTAGCAATATAATAGTATTTATTTTAAATAATAAGTACTCCATTGTTTATAAATAAGTACATCTATTTTCCTTAATGGGTTTACTATCGGAGTAATATATTTAACTCTCTACATACACATAAAAATAATTGGATGGAAATCCCAGCGTCGCAGTTCCAACTGTCGACTTGAGTTATCAGTTAATTTTTTTTTTCTTTCGATTTTCCGAAATTTTATTAGAAATTTAAAAACACTGAAAAATAGACTTCTTAAATAAACCTCGTTATATCGTACTTAAGTATTTAATGAATGTTTCAATGATAAAGAAAAATAAATATTAAAACTGCCTAAAAAATAAATGCCTATTAAATTATTTGGATTTTTCAATTGGCTCTTCGGACGATTTTGATACATTTTCTCATTATATGAAAGTTTGGCGTTTAAAGTGCCCTAAGTCCAAATAATTTTAAAGTTATAAAAGAATTGCATTTTGCATTCCAAATCCTATGATTGCCAAACAGAAGGAATGGTTCTTGTCTTACAAGATACTCGTTATAAAGAAAGCACATAGTTAGTACATCATTTTAAAGTTTTAAAATATCCCCTATTTATTAAAGAACAGCGTTTGCACCTTCTCTACGGCTTAACCTGTAGATTCAGATATTATTTATGCTTTCAAATATAGATCGGGCCGAAAATACTCCAGTATGAGCGCACAATTTACGTAGATAGTTGTCTGACAGAGTTTGAGCTCTGTGCTTGTTTTTTTTGCATGCAAACGCACGTGAGCCGTCAGGTTTTAGTCAATGATACATCGTCCGCCAGTTGCGTCGCGACCTCTCTACGCTTATCACGACGCACAACACTACAAATTCAATTAACCAATCAAGTTAATTCATTATAAAATTGTAACGGGACATCCTAGTGTTGTCCCATCGATCCAGTTAAAAATAACACTTTACCGACGCCGTACGTTTATTCAACATTGTGTTCTGATGCTAATTTAATAGTGTTTCAGTTAGTGTTAATTTCCGCGAATATTCCGGTGATGTAACTGTGATTGTATGGGTCCTTTGTTCAGTAAAGTCGGTGCTAAACAGTGTTGTTTCTGAGAAACAGAGAGTGTTATAGTGACACGATAATTACGGATACTTCCTTGTCTACTGGTTAGTATGTTTTATATTGTTTTGCTTTAATCCTTTAGCGGTGTGCATATGCCGGTCTGTGGCTAAATGCCAGAATGTATTAATAAAGCAGATGTTTAAATTTTACTCGTTTTACAAGAAAGTTATTTTCGCGTTGGATACAAGAGTTTTTAATAATTGTTTCGATTACAGGGAGATAACACGTCTTGTTTATATATAGAACCTGATACTTTAAATGACATTTTATTTATAAAAAACCTGTACTCTTAAAGATGGTGTGTTTATCTAGAAATCGTGATTATAATAATATGACGCAGCAACAACGCTGTAAAATAATAAATTTAAGTGTGTTCATCATTCACCTCATCATTCATCCACACTGGATATTGTAGGTTCGATTCCCAAGAAAGTCCGAAGTCCAGAGTAGAATCTATAAGTTTGTTACCCGTTTTGTGTCAGTTATTTTTTTGTTAAGACTACAGTCCCGTGAATTAAATATTTTGTCAAGTTTGTTATAAAGACGCTTTTCAACTTACGTCCTTTTCGCACTGAATGTGTGAATAACATACGATAATTGACACAATAAAACTTGTCACAATAAATGTCAATTCAACAATTAACAAAGTAATCACAATTAATTGATAGCCTTATTTTATTGAATGATTTTGATGAATCGTGTTTTCAAAAGTATGCCTGAATGGCGCGTTTGAACGAATACAAAAGTCCCTAGTTCGTATCTGTATGTTATAACCATATTATATATTTTCCTTAATAATCCTTAATAAATAGAAAATGAAGTTAGTTTGTATGTACATCTCAAATACTACTATAATCCATATTTGAATGGAATCTTTCGCAGATTGAAAGCTGCACTATACCTTTTTTTTATTTTATTTAGCCTTTGTCATTCCACTGCAGGGCAACGGCCTCCCCTGAACCTTCCACTATACCTAGTTAAGTAATTTTCATTAGGTACTCTTTGACTTAAGTTGGGTGTACAAGTTTTTTATAAAGTTGCCCCCTGTTACTGTTAGTCCACTTCACTCCACTGTTGGGCAAACCTTCTATGATTGGGCTGTACGTTTCTGTCAGCCATGGTTATTTATACAGAGTGTCTTGTCGTTCATCGTTTAGGTGTCATCAAGTCATCATGTCCGTATTTTTTTTTGCTAATCTGACGAGTTATTCATTATTTCCTTGTTGTCTTTTTATGATGCGTAAAAAGTCTTATTAGACAACATAAACTAGTCTAGATTTTAGTGTTCTTGTTTACCTTAAAACTGTTGTGACCTCCGCCAAGCGAACTGTCAAGGGGAAATTGTTTTTATTACACTACATTATCAAAATAAATCACTTGTATTTTGTGTAAGCAAGGCGATTTCGGGCTTGTAAAAACAGACTCATAACATAGCATCACGCTTCTTACCTGGAAGGGTATACAGAGGTACATTATACCCACGTTTCCAAGCTATGTGAAGTCCCATGTCAAAAGGTGAGCTTATTCCAATTAATCTTTTGAACTCCAACGTCGGCTATCCTCGAAGAAATTGTATGCCCTGTGCGCTGATGTCGGCTCTTCCCGTCAAAAGACAGATGGATAAGAATCTATTACTAATATCATAAAGCTGAAGAGTTGGTTTGGTTAAGGGCTTGGATCTCAGGAAATACGGGTCCGATTTGAACAATTTTTTTTACTGTTGGATAGCCCATTTATCGAGGAAGGTTATAGACTATAGAACATCACGCTACGGGCTGAGCAGTGGCCAAATAAAAAACAACAGGGTCGCGTGGTACAAGAAAAAGATATTAAATCATTACTTTTATATGTTAATTGCTACATCTTAAAAAATAATTTTCCTGGCTTCGTACAGGGCATAGAGAAGCCATTATACCGTGGCATTCAAAAGGGTAATTAAATTAAAGCTTTTAAATAAATAAATCGTAAAGATTACATGTATAAAGCCCTTTGGAACTGTTACACAATTTTCGCCGGCGATATTATTATGTCGTCGGTAAAAAGGGTAACGATCGTAGGTTGTGGGCAAGAGACCAACAACCTGTCAATGCTAACTGGCTCAATGCGATTATGTCACGGTTATAACTATATGTGAATGGTGTAACACTTCGTACTAGGTACATGCAATGAAAACAAGTGAAAACTTTGACTGATTTTTTTATCATTTTATCATTTCAAGTCATAAACTTCTCACTGCTAGACACGAGTCTCCTCCAAAGATTTTAGAGAGAATTGGGACTATTATACCACGCTGGCCAGACGGATTGGTATAGGGTTTTGTTTCGAATTTTCCTTTTCCCTCAATGCTCTTGTCTCTTGTCTGTGTTTTTGATTATACTTATCTTTAATTCATGGATTTTTATGATGATGAAAACAGTATAGGTAGGATGAGAACTAGTATTTTAAATTTGAGAACAAAAGCATGAGGTATTTTTTATTTATGACACTGTAATAAGGACCTCTAATGTACATATTACTAGATGTCACTTATAATATTGCCATAAAAAAAGTGTATAAATAAAAATTCAAAACATGAAATGAACCTCCATATAGGTACAGACACTCCGTAGACACAGAATAATTATCTAAATTTAAATTTTATACAAATTAAATCTAAATGATTTTTCAACAAGTTCAATATATTTATTCAAACGTAACAAAACACTGTCTTGGTTGACAGTTTGACCTCGAACGCCGCATTTGTTTTGTATATTACAAAAAATGCATTTTCTAAGAAATCTTACCAGTCTCGCTAAAAACTTAAACACACAACAAATTTTCACAAACATTGAGTAGAAAAGGCGAAAGTTTGTATAGTTTGGTTGTTTTCTTATTACATAAGATCGTAAAAACTAAACAGGTTTGGACAAAACTGGACAAGTAAACTGGTTAGTAGTCACTGCCATAAATATATAGTTTCCTCATGATTTGTATCTAATATAGGTATTCGTGTGATCCATAGAAGGTTATTTTTAGTCTGGGTAAATGTAATTGAAAACAGCCATTAGGGAGTAACCTTATGCAGACACAGAATTTTCGAAAAATTCGAAACTAATCCTATACCAACCCGTCTGGCCAACATAACCTTTTAAACGCCAACGTCATCTATATGTACCTAACAAGCGCAAGCGTACCCTGAGCGCCGATGTCGTCTATAGTTGAGTAAAACTCAGGTCCATAAAATACAAGATAAAGATATTAAATCATTACTTTTATGTGTTTTATTATTAAAGCTTAAAAACTGAGTTTTATGGTTTGGCGTCCAGGGCACGGAGATGCCGATTAGACGTGGCGGTGGCTAAATTCCCTCCACATTCTTTGGAGGAGACCCGAGCCCAGCAGTGGCACGTTTATGGGTTAAAATGATGTTTGAAGCCGAGTTTCTGAGTACCTTACCTGACGTAGCAAAATCATGTTAATTGAAAATTAATGACTTCGAAGGCTAACAATAAACAAACTTCAAATAAATGATACGATAAGGTCAAGAAGGAAACAGAGAGACTACCACATACCTAACAACATACCGAATACGAGAAATGGTTAATGAACAACAAATTTTGAAGAAGCTAAAACCCCATAATTATGGACTCCCGCCCCGGGCGAGACCTAACAACTGTTTATAATAATGTTCTCGTAATTTAAACATATCGGCCTTCATATTAGTATAGTTATCATACCTATCGAGTGATGTAATCCGGCCTGTGTGACCTCAGTTCGTGAGTGTTATCTCGTATGATACTGGGAACCTGTTTCACTTATAAATTGCAGCTTATGTCTGGGTACAAACTTTAAAATCCTTTCGCGAACAACTCTAGAACTAGAGTCCCCTTTTAATATGACTAGCTAAAACTACAGAAATTGAATAGTCAATGTATTAGAGGATATTGTGTGGGGAATGGTTGAGTTTTTTTAATATTTTCACACATTCATACCTAGTCCCATATTAAGCAATTATATTTGCTTGTGTTATGTGTATTAAACAACTGATATACTACTTAAATACTTTTTTTTGTACATACATACATATTGTAGATAAGTTACACCCAGACCAGAACAAAAAATCATGCTCATCATACAAAGATATGTCCTGGGTGGGAATCAAAGCTTAGCTGTCAGGGTCGCTAACCACTAAACCAACAGTCAAGTCAGTCAGAGTTAGAAGCCTTATTTAACAGAGAACTTTTCGAAAGTGTAAAAAAAAACTAGCTAAATTTATAAGCGACTTAAGTGTCTTATAACATAGATATCAAATCCATTGCAAGTTAAACATTAATGACAAGTTAACCACTTATAAGTTTTACTGTGCCTCGTTTCTCGCTAGATATTCAGCTCACCGTAGATATTACCATACTCGGCCAGCCGTTCATGTATACTTAGCTATCGTTTAACGCTATTTTTAGCCGTACCGTTGCCTTTTCAACCTGATTCTACCCTTTAGGCTCTAATAAATAATCTATACATAATGCTGGCTGATATTCAAATTAGAAATAGCGGGAAAATGAAGAAAATGGCACCTTTAATGACCTAAAATAGAAATAATTTCGTTGCTACAGCTAGTTTATGATGGGTTATGGGCAGAAATGCAAACTCCATAAATGATTTTAAGGAGTTTATTATGAAAAACGTCCGAGCACAATTGCAGTCATCTCAAGAAGCCCCAGAGAGCCCATAGATAATTACAAACTTAAGTATAGTGACGGATTAAGAATACATAATGTCACTACCCCATCTCAACCCGTGGGTGTCGTAAAAGGCGACTAAGGGAGTAACCTTATGCAGACAAGAGCATTGCGTGAAAAAGAAAATTCGAAACAAACCCTATACCAACCCGTCGTGCCAGCGTGGTAGTAGGCTAAATTCCCTCCACATTCTTTGGAGGAGACCCGTGCCCAGCAGTGGTAGGTTTATGGGTTGAGATGATGATAAGTGTCATTAATTGAGACCCAGTTTACAAAATAACTTATTTACTTGTCATGTTGCGTTTACAAAGACAATTCTAATAGTTTACAGAACTAATTGGAATGGAAGAGAATAAAAACTTCAAAAGTGAGATCGGAATCATTCGATTGAATGACTATACTACACAACATGTAGACTAGTTAGGTTTAGTCTTTCTAGCGTGGGTTCAAACCTGATTTTCGAAAATGTAGCAGTAGTTAATTGGCCAATGTAAATTCTCTTAAAATTAAACCTAATCTAATGTAATATTTTTTCCGATTCAGTAGTTTCGATTTTATAAACTTATAACACACAATAACAGTGAGTAAGAAACACGATGTTTTACTATTGTAGAACTATAAAATTCAATCACGTCCAACCTCGACTATTCCGTCTATGGTTGTAGTCGAATCCATTTAAAAAATCCATAGTATGTAGTACTTACCTAGATACTGTAGAGTTAGAAATGAATCAAACAAAATAGGAAACTATCAAAATGTTTATCGGCCTATTCTTGTCTAGTAACTCAAGTACTCATACTATACTTTGAATTAGTTGTGTTTATAAAAAAGGCATAAGTTATTGTAACACTTTTATGCAATAATAGTCTTTAATAACAAAACCTTAATGATGAGTCAACAAAATATTCTGAAGGTGCAAATTTCGAACCACGTTGCATAATTATAACACATTAGAACCGAAATGGTCTCGTACCGCGCGGTTCCAGAGGAATTTCCTCCCAAGAACCATCAGGTTGTGGAATGAACTCCCTAACGAGGTTTTCCCAAGGGACTACATAACAGTATGGGGTTCTTCAAAGAAGGAGTGAATAGGTTTCTTAAGGGTCGGCAACGCGCTCGTGATGCCCCTGGTGTTGCAGGCGCCCATAGGCTACGGTAACCGCTTACCATCAGGCGGACCGTATGTCTGTTTGCCACCGTCGTATAACACGACGGTGGCAAAAAAAAAAAAAAAAATATTACTTACATACATTACCTACATATGAGAAGTACATATGTATATATAACCATTGAAAATTGAACCGTAATAAAAACACAACCTCTTTGTTTATATTCCGTAAAGTCGGTTAAGGAAACCTTATCAGTGTTACTTTAATCTCCGTAACACATTGAACTCAGGTTTTGTTGATATGCACGTTCAATAGAGGTTTATTGTTATTTAAATAGCAACAAAGAACTTGTCTTCTCTTTTGTTTGGTAAATTCTCAGCTTGTTGGCGTAGTGCTAGTGTATACGATGAGTTAGTACCGAGTCGTCACTGTTCCGCTTCGTCATCTAAAATTTTGTCCATACTAATAATCCCGACTCGTCACTATCTAAAAAGATATAATTTTTTATTAAATATTCATGTCCCGAATCGTCACCATTACAAAATATCTAAATAAACGGTACAGTTTGCAAGAAAAGCTTATAGGGGTATAGGTACTACGTATGTTAAATATAATAGTGGATTGATTTTTATAACTTGACAATGTTGTATATAACATACAACATTGTAACTGCGAGAAAAGGACAATTCGAAACAAACCTTATAGCAACCCGTCTGGCCAGCGTGGTATAGTAGGCTAAATTCGTTCCACATTCTTTGGAGGAGACCTGAGCCCAGCAATGGGACGTTTATGGATTGAAATGAAGATGATACATACATACATATAGATCACGCCCTCTCTCAACAGAGGGGTAGGCAGAGACTATTTCCTTCCACTTGCTACGATTTTGACATACATCTTTGGCTTCTTCAACATTTATGCATTCTGGCCGGTTGAGGGTACTCCTGATCTGTCCCTTGTTTAGAACGTCATCTATTTGGTCAAGGTAGGTACATTCGTCTAGGTTTTCCCTTCCATCATACAATGTTGTAATAGTTATATAATAACGTGTCCATCTAGCATGTTCAATATAAATATTTTTCTTTTCTTCTTTCTACCTAATTCAAAACGGCGGCATCTCATACATTATAATTGTAAGCAATCCAACATTCATCCAAAATGATAATAAGGTCAACAACCTTATCTATATCATGTTTTCATCTCTTAAATCATAGCCGCAGTTGCGTAACAGAGTGTGAAATGAAGGCCACGAAATTGCTGCCATAATAATTATTTTAATAGCAACTGAATTTGATTTTTTTTAGACTTAATCACCTGTTTTGGTATAATAGTGCCCTCTAGTGATCGGTTTAGAATGACTCATATCTGTTTTAAAATTCTTCTTTTTGTTGATATATTAGTTAGTACAAGTAGGTATAACAAGTTGAGCTACCGCCCTAAAACTATAAAAAAGTTAAAAAAAAAAACTAAAAAAACGTGGTAAAAATAGGTAAGTATACGAATGAAAATTTTTAATAAATTGTATAGGTAGGTTTTATTTTTCTGTTTCGTGGTTTTGAAGAACCCCATTCTAGATTGTTTTAATGAGATTTTGTCTCCCACATCGATTTCAAATTACCTATCTCAACTTTTCTACAATGAGTCGACTTCCTTATCTGAATGCAGTTTTAATAAAAATGTTGTTTCCAAAAACATGGCGCTTATCATACTAACACCGTAACAAATTTCCACCGGTTGACTTTCCAATTAGTGAGTAGATAACCAACTGATAGGTAGGTACCGATGTGTTCGCTTTTTTGTGTACTCAAGAATAGCGCAGTGGTTTATAATGTTTAAAGGTACGCAATTCTACATGGCGTAAACTTTGTCCCCGTTATTACAAAATATGGACTAAGTATTAAACCAGGTTTAAATTGACATAAGCCATTGTGTTAGTGTAAAAGTTGTCAATTTAAACCTGGTTGAATGCTTAGTAGCTAGTAGTTAGCTTAACTCCACAGATAGGGAAGCAGTCTTTAAATCGCAAAAGAGATGTATAAGATCCATGTTTGGACTAAATCAAACTGAAAGCTGTGCACCATACTTTAGGAAATATGGATTACTCACTTTTCCGTCATTATATATCCTGGAAGTAGCAACTTTTGTGAAGTCAAACCCTAGTATTTTTCCAAAATTATCAGTGTTTGTAACACGCAATCGACGCGATGACACTCAACTATGTATCCATAGCTCAAAAACAGCACTTATGCACAAAAGTATAATATGTATGGGCCCTAGGATTTATAATAAAATACCAAAATGCTGGAAAGGCCTAAATATTCAAAATTTTAAAAATAAGCTGAAAATTTTGCTCTTAAACAAAGTGTATTATAATATATCAGACTTTTTAAATGACAAATTGTGAATTCACTTTTGATTATGTATTATTTTGGTTTGACATGCTATATTATATTTTGACTATTATTTTTGACATACTTATTTTTGACTTATATACCTTATTTTTTCTATTGCCTTGACATTGTTTTTTATTTTTTTCTTTTTAGTGCTCATTATAATTATTATTTTAATTTATATATTGACATTACTCATAAACAATTTACTTCTAATTTTTAATGTATAAAATTGTAATGAATCATAATTATTATTGAAATATTATTTTGTATGCTGAAAAGGCCAAACATGATGAAACTACCATACTTTACTGTACATCCTGCATAACTTATCTGTATAATTATGTAATACTCATGTTAAACAAATAAATGATTGATTGATTGATTGATTGATTGATTAGTCCGTATTTTGTAATAAGGGGGTGTGTGTTAAACTTTTTGGTCTGAGAGGTTTTCTTAATCATTTGAATGCAGAATGTTGAAAAAAGATATGAGCTCTTTCTTAATTATTTATCATAAATAAATTAAAATTTTATTTAAAAAATCGAAAATGTACCTACACCCAAGTTGGTGTAATTTTTCGAAATTTACAGTGCATTTTTGAAAAATAGAACTATAACACAATTGCAAACACTAAAAAAATTAATTAACCAAATAGAGGTATCTGTTCTGAAATGATGCGCTGACTGTATCGAGCGATTGTATTTTATCATCGACTAATATGCAATCGAACTGTACTTTGTGTCATCGCAGTGTCCGATGTCGTGCCAATGACAGTTAAAAGTCGCGCGTCAGTTACCGCTTCATGTGTTGTAATTAGACAGTGTTGAATTTCAATTTGACACCATACTTGGGAGTTTACGGCGGGGCGAGTTGGCCAATTGGCATTTTTAACATTAGTATTATATTTCTCTATTAAGAATATCGATCCTTCTCTTATTAAAAGTTTAACTCTTACTATGGAATAGGTAATCGTCATTGTTTATTGTACTTTGTAGGTCAGTCCGTGTAGTGACGGATTAAGAATACATAATGTCACTACCCCATCTCAACCCGTGGGTGTCGTAAAAGGCGACAAGGAAGTAGTACCTTAAGCAGACAAGAGCACTGCAAGTAAAGTTCGAAACAAACCCTGTACCAATCCGTCTGGCTAGCATGGTATACTATAGGTATTCTCTCGACATTCTTTGGAGGAGACCCGTGCCCAGCAGTGGGACTTTTATGGGTTGAGATGATGATGATGATTATTGTCCTTTGTCTTATTTTTGACCTTAATACGAATCGGCTTGAAGCTTTGAAAGTTGTCATTTCTTCCTTTTTATATTGTTCTCAACAACATCTCCACTCGATAACTCTCTCAAATTTTTTTCACTTGTCGGACAGATAAGGTAGTCTATCCGACTGATTCTTTCCATGTTCCTCCAGCACCACATCTCTAATGCCTCGAACCTTCCCTCCGGTTTGACGTCCACAATACAATTAGATGCATGCATAGTTTTCATTCTTCTGAAATAATTCTTCAAAATTATTATTTTGACAAGGCCGTACATTTGTAGCTAAAAATATTTTCACCGCTTTCGTCCAGATTTCATTCAAATCAACAACAGATCAAAATCGTATACAAAAACAGAATAATTAAACAGAACCGTTATCTTATTAGTGCATATGCACTCACAAAAACATGTGTGCCTAGGTAATAAAGCTCTAACATTTGGAAACTCGCCAACGCTTGTTGCGTTTAACATTCAACAAAACATAAAACATTTCAAAATAATGTAAGCTAATATTTTAAATCCGAAAGTAACTCAATATGCCTGTAAAATTCACGATCAAACTTCTATTAGACGTATTCCACATTGGACACAATGGGAACCCGCTTTATGGCACCTGAGTAGATGGAAATTTCACTAATGTCACCTGTGAAAATATCGATAGGTGCCATATGTGGAATACCTCAGGTGCCATTTAGGTGCCCAATGTGAAATACGTCTAAAATATTTACTTAGAGAAAGTCTAGACTCTAGCTAGGACATGTTGTGTTGCCAAGAAAGTCGGTAAAATCTTTTTAACTTTCGCGACTAGTGTTCATATTTAAATATTAAACGGGTCCACGTGTCGTATTATATTTTAAGAGTCTATCGAATTGCACTGATATCGTGGTCACTGGCTGATTGGAGTGTGGGTTCCTGCCGCGTTACAAAATTGAAGACCTTTTTGAAAATTTAATATATTATAAATAATGTTGTTTTTTTCGCGTTTTTCGCGCAGCGCGTCGATCGTATATCTTAATATAATAACGAAGTTTACAATTAAGAATTAAAAGGTGTGTATAGACTAATTGTACAAATCAACGAGCGTATTGGTGTAACATTTCGTCGAGCTTTTGCACGAGCTCGGGTGAAAGAGTGAACGCAAAGTACAATGAAATATTACAGGTAAATTCACACTCGCTGTGAACATTATGACGAACAGTGCGCCGAGCATTCGCAGGAACGTCTCATTACAAGGAAATGCTTTAGAAACTGAACTTTTAGCTGTATTGACCATTCGTAACAACTTTACATTACATAGAAATGCTCGGGAAAATGCTCTAGTGTATATTCACCACAGACTACGCTTAACGTCTGAAATCTTTGCTTCCTATTGTAAGACAAGATTAGCCTAGCATTTATTACACCCTATGCCTACATTTACGGTGAAAAAGCTTGAAGTTGTGTGACAAAAATGTTGTGTATTTGTTTTGTTGCATGTTTCCGTCTCTAGATACGGATTAATATCTGGAAGGTCGCCAGCGCATGCGATCACTGTTATTCTTGTTATTCCAAAATAATCGCACGCGCATATCGTCCATATTTCAGCCTTTATTTATGCCTTTATATCGGTTTTGATTGATTTGAAAGATTATTTAGCGTAATCCGTGGTTTTGATTTATATTGATAATAATTTAACTAAAGTTAAAACTTATGATGCTGTTCAATATCAATATGTGTCTATCATTCTACCCATTGGAGTATTCTATTAATCATTATAAATTTGTAGCTTGATTTTGATTTCATTCAGCCACTCTATCCCTCAATGATGCTTATTAACCATTGAAAAAAAAACCTATCTCTGTTATGGGTAGGTAAAAGACATAATATTCTGAATTTGAGCAAACAAAACTTTTAAAATAATGAAACACTCGCACATATTCACAATATTTTTATCTTTGCCGTATCAAGAAATACAAAAACTCCAAATAAGTACTAGTTAATTCATATAGCTTTCGATAGATGGCGCTACGTATATGTTCGGGGCCCGAACTTCGGGCTTTACCAAATTTTTCATAATCATCAAATCCATTTACAACATAAAACGATATAAACAGGCCACTTACTTGTATAATTACAAACCGTAAAATATTAGCCGTAGGTGTTAATTTTAAGTAAGTAGTCTTGGTCACAATACTCTAAATCGGCCCTTTTGAAATCATGTCAAGTTCAGTTCTTTCACGTCTCGCTTCTGTCCTTAGTAAGTATGGTGAGTTATTATTATTATTACTCGGTTTACTTACATAGTAATGAGTGTTGTTAATTAAATATTATTTTCCTGATACTGTTTCTAATAATAAATTTCCTTGAAACTTAAATTAAACAATAAACCTTTCTACTACAGATTTTCTTACAATAATAATAATAATAATATTCTACCACATTCACACAACGTCATCTAGTCCCAAAGTAAGCAATTATATTTGCTTGTGTTATGGGTACTAAACAACTGATAAGTATACTACTTAAGTACTTTTTTTTTTGTAAATACATACATATTATAGATAAATTACACCCAGACTCAGAACAAACTTTTATGCTCATCACACAAAGATTTGTCCTGGGTGGGGATCGAACCCACGACCTCCGGCTTAGCAGTCAGGGTCACTAACCACTAGACCAACAGGCCAGTCAACAGACAACAGTAACGTTACAGATTTATAAGCGCTTGATTTTTTATTACAATTTTATTGATAGTTAACAAACTTATGCCCAACTGAAAGAATATATAACTGGCTCTGTTATTTTTATATATCATACTGCTATAAAGAAATATGAGTATTTAATCAATCAGTTATTGAAAACAGTTTATTATTTCAATTAAAAAGAAAGGTCATCTGCAACGTCAAGAAATTGAACAGGTCATTATTATCTGTATCTTAATTAAAACATACAATAAAAAAACAATCTATAGATAACCTGGCGTGGATAACTTGTTTATACCTATAGGTAAAAAAATATATATTATCGTTTTTTTTCAATGACATTAATATAACAATTTATTTTTAAACTAGAGGGCATCTCGATAAAAATTAGCCTGTGTGCTATTCTAGACTATAAATAATCTGTGCCAAAATTCACACAAATCCTTTTATTTATTCGGTGGCATTGAGTAACAAACAACCATCCATACATTCGCCTATATAATAATAGTAGAAATGACTAGAAAATTGTGTCTTACAATACTGCATAATTAATTATAGTATGGCAATTTTATCTACCAATAAGTAAATAATATTTGTGTGATAGTGCGACATCTTTGGTAAATAAAAGCGCAACGTGAAAGGTTACGGTCTACGGATCCCGATGGAACTATCAGTTTCTTCATAGCTCGACAGATGGCGCTACGTGTCGTGTTTAGCTGGGAAATTGTGTTCGCTATTTGGTTTGTGCAAATAGTCTGAAATGTGTTATATTTACGACGATACGAATTTCAAAACTTTATATGTATATTATTAACAGTAGGGACTCCAGATTGTCAAAACTCAGAGTGAATAGGTTTCTTCATGCTCGTTGCACGCGCCCATAGGCCACGGTAACCGCTTACCATCAGGCGGACCAGAAATCTGTTTGCCACTGTCGTGGTATAAAAACATAACATAGCATCATGCCTTTTTCCCCGAAGAGGTAGGCAAAGGTGTTTCACACCCACATTTCGCCAGCTATGTTTGGTCCCATGAAATAGGGGGCGAGCGTATTGTCATCTACTGGGAATATTTGTTTACCAAACTCCGGGTAAATCTCTAAAAGTACTGGAATTTCATGATAGAAAAGCCCAATACCATTTTCACCCGACCTGGGAATCGAACCCGGGACCTCTTGTTCAACAGTCGTTTGCACTTCCTGCTGCACCACCGAGGCAGTTCATTCAGAGGCATAAAAAATATTTAAAAAAAAATCCTCAAAATCACACTCACTGGTGCAGCGTTAGTCCATTATAAGGGCCTTTACCGACATTACGTAGTTAGATAGATAACTACTGTAGTGCTGCTATTAATAAACATGATAGTATATCGGACGTAAACAAAAGCAATTGACGCTGACTCACATTCTACTCGGATGACCTTGTCGAAACAAATGTATGTATAATGTAGGTATCTATATTAGCAGGGTTGCCAACCGTAGATAAATACTACATAAACAGAATAATAAGCAGTATTGAATATAATAAATATATAATAAGCCAAAAATACTATAAGTACATTGTATATCTAGCAAAAAAAATACAAAGTATTCCTTTTCTATAATACTGACCATTTATTTTATTATTTAATAGTAAGTACATATTATTATTATTTTTATTACTTTTATTTAATTGACAGTTAGCACTGACAGACCTCTAATTTATTTTAAATAACAATTCTGAAAAATTCTTTCAATAAGTCTGAAAATTTAAATATATTCGCTGTCATTTTCAAACATAATTTGACAGCGATATCGACTCAAGTCGACGTCGCTGTTCGTAGAAGAATCTGCACTTCTGTAGATCTTGTCTTATTTTGAATTTTTTCATAAACCGTGCATTTTGAGTAAGAATCAGATATACAGAACATCTTGCCATAACAAACAAAACAATACTAAAAAAAACTTGCACAAATAATCTCGATAGAAACACGAGCCGTACATTTTTTCTTTATTTATTTATTATAGATAGATGTATTGTATATTTGAGTACTATAACCCTGTCAAAGTTTGTAAGATGTATAAAACTGCACTGTGTAGTACACACACTAGGTATATATTTTTTAAATTATAATATTCTAAAAACTACTAAGTATAATCAACTGAAACAACGTTGGCAACCCTACTGTACACACAAACATTATTAAACACACACAGTCATTTTTATTTTACATTCTGAGATCATCTAAAGGTTATGTAAAGAACTATCTAAACAAAATCGTATTTTATTTGATTTTGTATCGATTAAATATTTTACATTAGAATAAACAGTTTAACGATTAGGCTAAGCGCACATTCGCGACTGTCGCTTACGCTTAGTTAACCGTAACCACCGCACTAGACAATTATTGGCAAACGCTTCGGGTCTATTCTACTTTCTTTAAGTAATACTGATTTTTAGACTGGCTTGTTGGTCTAGTGGTTAGTGACCCTGACCCAGGACAAATCTTTGTGTGATGAGCATAAAGGTTTGTTCTGTGTCTGAGTGTAATTTATTTATCTATAATATGTATGTTTTATAAAAAAAAATTGTATTTAAGTAGTACATCAGTTGTTTAGTACCAATAACACAAGCAAATATAATTGCTTAATTTGGGACTAGATGGCGCTGTGTAAATGTGGTAGAATATTTTTAAACTACTAATAAAACAATACTAACTTGATGTTCCAATACCTACCATTAAAGATATGTCGTGTAACAACAATAATATTTTAGATATTAAAGGTCCAGTTTCACACTACAATTCTCTCTAACAATGACTTCATAATTAAAAGCTACATGTGGATTTATTGCATACCTAAATGCGTACAAAAAGATTCTGCAATTCTAATTTAATTTTCATACAGCATTAAGCAATTACGCCGGTTAGCGGTTGTTAACCCATCGATATACGGAATTAAGTACATCCTGGTTTTAATTAACTAAAACTCAGCTACGATATTAAAGCGTAACCATTTACTTATTGTATTTATTTTAACTGAACACATGTCAATAATATCTGAATCTCCAGTCCTGCATTGGGCCTGGATGTGTATTTTGTAGCCTAAAGAGAGCAACGTTCGAGACCTTTTTAAGACTTTCAATAAAATTATGAACTATGTATCTTTGTGATAAAGTTCAATATCAAATAATACAGGTCTTCCTCTTTCCGATGAATAGAAGTGGATTTCAGTAAGGCCTTTCCCTGGAAATCCCGAATCCAGTCATACAGCTCTGTCTTGGCAAGAGTTACTTGAAATCTAGTCCTTGAATTCGGGCTTATTGCTTATAATGTATGCGACCAAATCTAACTAGTAACTAGTAAAAAGTAGGCGTGCGTGATGCACCTCTGCCTACCCCTTTAAGGAAAAAGGTGTGATACTATACTAAGTTTGTTATATTTAGGTACCATATCCTTTATTATTATTATTGAGTGTCCTATAATTCAGCGCTGTTGTAAGCGCCATGATCACAGAATTGAATTGTGTTTTGTTTAGTATTAGGTATTAAGTTAAACGACCATGACAACTTCAAAAACAAGGTTTAAGTTAAATTGTTATGGCACCAACGACAAAGTAGTCCACTTTTCTTTTCAGTGACAAATCTACAACCGGTTTTATTTGAACGTCCTTGCGAGTTCAAATATAAACACAATACAATGTAAATATATAACTATGGAAGTACCTACATGATGGTACAAGCATGACTGTATGACGTCACAGCCCAGTGGCACAAATCACGGTATGTGGCCATGACATTGAGAGCTACGGAAGCCGAGTTTATAAGAGAGTTAAATTGCGTGACTAATTCGCTTTAAATGTGCGCCAAAGCTTAGCTCAGTAGTAGTAGAATCTAGGAATTTAAATAGCGGTCCATTCGCGATCAATTTTGGTTGCATTTTTTGATAGAATCTTCAGGATTTTTTTGCCGTGGTCGAATTTCGTTCGCATTTTTTGTTTCATACCTCCTAATTTCTGTGAATCGGTGTGGAAATAATGGGTGGATGCCTTTTGCCCAGTAGAGGGATGACGTAGGCTAGTGTATTTGTATACTAACATCTGCAGCTTCACCTGTGTGTATAGTATTAATTTTAGCCAATTCCACTGCCCAGCTGTCCATTATGCAAAATATCTCGTTAATCTATAGCTCCGTTGTGAAGTCAGGATTGACAGCGTAGAATTATTGCTAAGACGGAATCATGACATTGGGGAATCCTATTCTTCTTGCTAGGTTACTTCTTACTTTAAACATTTTTGTGACAAGAAGATAACTTGGAGTTTGTAATATTTTTAATTTTTTATTCGAATTTTTTACACACTTACTGAGAAAATAAATCTCTTCTAAGTTCTGACTTCTGAGGACCTAGATGCTTAGTCAATTTAGATATCACTGTTAATTATTCGAAAGTTAATATTATTATATATATATATGACATATAGGTATGTCTCATCATCATCATCAGCAACCCATTAATGTCCCACTGCTGGGCTCGGGTCTCCTCTCTTCTAGAGAGCTGAGCGCACAGAACAGAGATAGGTTTTTCATTGTTCTGTGGCTAAGAGGGTTTAGGCCATAATCCACACACGCTGGTCTAATGAGGGTTGTTGGTAGGTACTTATAGGTATTATTTTCAAACATTTGACAACAATATCAAAATCGTCTAAGTAAGTATTAAGATTGTAGAATGTCTTATGTAGAGTAACAACTCTACATAAGACAGTATTTTGTGGGATAACTTCGTATCGCCTGCCTAGACCAACAATTTATGTTGTCTTATGGAGCTCTACAAATTAATATTGTGATAATTTTTAACAATAAAACCCAGATAATGGTAAACAAGAAAAATAAAAATATTTAAAGTATGAGGATGATACAGTAAATGAGATAATTAACCATAATTCATTCAGTTTAAAACTGAAAAATTCTAATTATTTACCCGTAACATTTACAGCTACGCAAAAATACGGTACATACAATACTAAATAAGAAATCATCACACTATAACAACAAAACAAAAGTCTCACTAATGAACACATTTAAATATGTATGAAACAGATTACGACATAACACAAATCATTGTAATATCGTCATCTGTTTGCTTCCAAAATGGTGTATGATTTAATGAACTTGAACACCTAGGTGCGAATGAAATATGTACAGTTTTACTACCCTACACTATCGGTCATAACGTTAATGGTAGCTAGTCACGCTTCCCCCCCTCCCCCTCCATAATACTCCTAGATTAGATGATCGCCCTTGACGTAACAGCCGCCTTATAATTATATAACATTGAAACTATTGATTACCTACCGTTCCAAATATAGACTCTTTTGAACCAAACACTTAAAAAAAAAAACTATTTTAAATTTAAATGCATTCCATCACGCTGACCGGCACTTGAAAGCTCTTTGTCTATTTTAATGACTATTATGAATAATATTAACTTCTATAACTGTTTAATTTCAGTCGGAGATATACAACCGAAATATTAATTGGTAGATATTAACATTTTGTTTAGGAAGTGGTTACTTACGGAATATTAATCCACGAATTGGCCTTGATTCCCAATCGGGATGGTCGATTTGGCGGGCTCACGCGCTGCTGACCGCTCCTCTACGGTAGAGTGGTGACTGCTAGTGCTGCGCGGCTGTTCATTAGTAAACCTCATTGTTAGCTGCCAGTGTTTCCTTGCCCGCACGCGTATGCAGTTACCGTTGCTAGTCCCGCACTAGTTTCTGAACGCGCATCTGTTACGCGCGCCTCGCTCGCCGTTGAAAACCTTATCGAGGAAAGCGCGCGCTTTCCATATTTGAATTAAAATGGGTGTTGTTAAACAGAAAAATAAAACGAAAAAGGATGTGAAGAAAGACTTGGCTAATGGAAAGTCAAATGATGTTAAAAAAGTGAAAAAGAAAAAGTTTGTGTCGTGCTTACAGTGCATCAAGCCTGGGAAAGAGGATGGTACAGAGTTTTCTTTTATTTTCATTAATTAGCTGTATATTCTTAGTATTTTCTTAGCTTGTTACGATTGCTCCAATATCCTTTGCTTTGCCCCATTGTTGTCATTAATTTTTTTTTTGTTTTCTTCTATGGCAATTTGTTTAACTTTTGGCCAATGTCACAGTTAAAAAGTTTCTATAAGATAAAAACGATAACCGGATAGGTTTCAGAATTTGAATGGTGATCAGGATAGATGTAAGAAATGAAAATATAAATATTTATTATATAAATATTTTGTGTAGGTACACACAAGAAATGATCTATAAAATGTAAAGGACACAGACAGAAGATATTTTGTAATGGGTGTGAGATTCATAATTTATTATAAAGATTCGTTTCAAATACTTAGATATTTGTAGGCACTAATGAAAAGGTTTTTATGAAAATAATAGTAACCTACGTAAAGAACCTACTGAAAATAATACCTATCTATAAATTTTATTAACTTTTGTATATTTTTTTACATTTTACATTTTTATATTTTATGTATTTAAAATTATTGTATTTTAATCTTTTGATAATCAATGAGTGTTGCTTATAAATTAACTCACAATGAAGCTGTTTCCACAATTGAAATAATTTGTAAAAACAGGTTTATCAAATAGACAAGGAACCTATTTCTGCAAAATTCCCAATAGGAATAGGTTAGAACCGACGACCCGGTTTGTTTACTAAAAGTAAACATCAATTCACGGACGCACAATAGCAATTACAAACGGTATTGCACCATCGCAAAGTAAATAAACATTACAAAAAAAAACGTAAGATTTACATTTTTGATTATGAACGACAGAACAGACGGGCCGTTTCGCGTCATAAGCGACCCACATACACAAATGTTTACGTCCTAAATAGTCCGAGGTTTCGTAACCACTGGAACTCTTTGGGATCGATGTTTTAAAATCTTTTGATTATCATATTTGACATTATTTGACTTGAAAAACTGAGAAAGTTTAGGAAAATCTGAGTACCTTTATTTTTTTTATTTCAAGTTTTCAATTGATGCGTAGAAATAACGAAACACATTACAAGTATATACATTTGTACATACTTACCTACATACTTTTTCGGTTTGAAGATCTTTATTTTCTAAATAAATGTTGGTAGTAGGTAATAACAACAACAATAAAACTATAACAAAAAGAACAATAAAAACAAAAACAATACATAACAATTAAATTAACACTTGTGATAAAAGATAAATTTTTTGCCTATTTTATTTCTGCTAGCTATACAAAAATGTGCACATTCGACTGAAGTTTGCGGCAAATACTGTCAAGTGTGATCCCATACTTATATATATATACAGTCTTCTCTAAATTTGAACTAATTAAAAATTATAAAAAATATAGGAAAGTACCTACTCAAAATATGTTTACTTACACTAGTTGTTAAAACTTCTCGAGAAACCTTGAGTTACAAAACTTTGATATTGATTTCTTGTAGGTATATTTGAGTACTTATAAATTTATAATTAATTTTATAATTTCGCGGGAAAAATTAAATAACCTATTTAAAAAATACATCTTTTAAAAAAATCATTCATAAATTTAAATTAAGAATCATTCGTCATTTAAAAACTATGAAGGCTGAATACAGGTGTTTACATTGCCATTAGCAAATATTTACACTAATAAAACCATATAAATTTATGCTTTCAAGACAGAACTGTAATATCAATTTTGGTTTAACTAAAATGTAGTTTCAGTATACGGTTAATGGTATATCATAAAGTGAGGCCCCGAAACAGCCAGTCAAGGTTACCAGAGTGTTTTCGTTTGCATCATCGTTACCGCATTTAGTATACAGATGACTGACCGTGGAGTTCACTAAAAAAGTACCCAAGCTACTAACAACCAGTCGCAAAAACTTTAAATATATAGGATGGTAACTTTGTCCCGTCAAATCTTTTCTTCGTATAGATTTTCTTCAATTTTACTTGAAACAATTGAATCGATTTTGAATAAAAACATAATTGAATATGTTCTTTTTCAATCACAAACAGATTGACAGCCGCTTTTACTTGTAGTATGCGAATGCTGAACAAGAGGCAGGATTCGATACCCGTACAGAACAAATATTTTCATACCTATGTAGATATGTTTTTAACCCCCAACGCAAAAAGAGGAGTGTTATAAGTTTGACGTGTCTGTGCCTAGCTCTGGCATCGTAAATCTTAAACGAATGGGCTGATTTTGATGCAGTTTTTTTTCCGTGATAGCTCTTAGACATGTTTTATTAAAACTGGTACTGTCAATTCAAGGTCATCATGCTCTTAAGCTGACTTAAAATTTTCAATTTTGTTTTTTTTAATTCTTGAAGATAGTGACTACCAAAAAAGTACTGATTAATCAAGGTGAGGTAAATACAGTGTTTTAGCTTTAAAGGATGTACTGGTTATTGTTAATTTACACGGTTATGTAACATCTAAGTATATAGCCTACGCGATGAGATCACTGCACACGGTAGGTATAGTTCGTATTGTTCTTATTACACCCGATAAAGTCAGTTTGTTTCGGCATTTTAATGTAAGTAGCTACAAAATGTATAAGCCAAACCATATTCTCATTATTTTCAAGTAATTTCCACATTGTACTCGACTAAAAAAACAAATTTCAGTAATGAGAGAAGTTAACGTTGCTTGGCTCCTTACATCAATGTTGTTTTTATCTCATTCTTATCTTATAACTGTCTTTTTTTTTTATGGTGATGTTGTCATTTGTGTGGATTAAATATGGATTAAAGTTACTTTGTAATTTATGGGATTATAGTGTCTAAATTAACTATGACTCAAGTTATATATTGGCCTTGTAATCTGCTCTATTAACTCTATAGGTGAATTACTCTCTGATTATTATGCATTTTATTAACTATTAGAACGACGGGGCTAACGACGCTCCCGTCGTTGTTTATTTGGCTACTGCTCAGCTCCTATTGGCTGTAGCGTGATGTTAGAATTTCGAAAATCGGTTCAGTACCTAGATCCCGAGACCCCCTACAAAGTCACAAACTTTACATCTTTATAATATTAGTAATTTTTTTTAATAAGATATGCAGTTAAAAGTATTTTTTGATAGCAATAGGGTTCCATCATAAAAATGTGGTGTGTGGATATCCGTGTCAAAAGAAATATCATCAGCAGCCACATTGTGGCCACAGCTGGGCTCGGATCTCCTCTCCTCTAACTAGAGAGCTGGGAGGGTTTAGGCCATAATCCACTCACGCTGGCCTAGTGCGGGTTGGTGCATCAGACATACTCATAGAATTTCTTCCAAATTATTCCAAATCAATTTATTTCAAAGTTGAATCCACATTGGTACTGCTGGTCAAGATCGAACTCGGACCGCGTGATTGCACGCCGGTCCCTTATCCATTCAGCCACCGTCGCTTATAAATAAAAGAAATAAGTAGGTATAAAATATAATGATGGTTTAGAATATTTTGTTAGTCAAAATATTGTTGCAATTGAGTAATATTTTTGGTAAACTCTTTAAATGGAAGAGCAATTTTCAACCTTTTAATGTTAGAATAAAGTTAAAATTAACAAACATCATAATTATCTCCTATTCCATTCTGCTATTAACCTGTGTTGATAGAAAATGGCTATTAAGCTTTAAGTGCAAAGTACATTTTGGTCTCATCACGCCACCACTGGGCCCGAATAGTACAAAGACCAAATTTTCGTCACGGTATGTGCTCTAAAAGCAAGCTATGGTTTGAGTCACTTGACCTCTTAAATTAGTTTTATCAGGCATGTCATCTAGGTAGACGAATGGACGTGTTTCTATGGTGAACAAGGCCATAATACCTTATTGGGGTGCTCCTAAATACATTATTATAGCAAGCAGAACCGTGGTTAATGTTAATAATATTAGGAAAAAAAAAACAAAAAAAGAAGAAAAAAGCTACCGAAAGAAGCCAAAAAAATTTGGTTCAGTTAAAGTCCCGTCAACCAGATAATAGAGAGAGAGAGAGAGAGGCGTGCGTGTATTGTGGTACTGAGATGTTCGTTACGATCATCGAGGTTAAACAACGTTCGGCAAGGTCAATCCATGATGGGTGACCGTTTTTAGCAATTTCATTCTCGAGCGTCTCCGTGCTTCGGAAGGCACGTAAAGCTATTGATCACTTAATGTGGTAGTCGTTAAGTCAAGTTGGAAGCTTTCTAGGCGACTTAATAAATTCCAACACTAGGGCCTCAAGCCCACATAATAAGAAGAAAAACCAGATAATTTCTGCTAATAATTGTTTCTTATATTCCAAATAACTTAACCTGCCTGTATGCCAGATATTCAGAACAAATCTGATTAATTTGGACCCAACAACGCTTGCATAACAACAATGCCATATAAGGAATAGCGGAAGAATGGAATTATATATGCTGGTCATATTATAATGGGACAGTCAAACATCCTGTGATATTATTGTTGCTGTATTTAGGTTGTTGAACTTGGTTTTATATTACTAAGCTTGCAGTTAGCCATCTCGGCGCCTATATCCAATTTTATGAGCCATAGTTGCTGGGGACTTTAGATATATATACAATTTTCTGACACAAAATACATACGGACTTAAAACAAATATCTAAAAATCCTGCGGAAATCAAATCCACGGAATTCGGCGACATATAAAGATGAAGGGGAAACGAAGTAATGAAGTCATGTTATGTAAGCTATCGTAAGTTTAAATAATCGTATATGAACTTACGATAGTTTTCATAAAAGAAATTGAAATGACCAACGTCATTATCATTCATATTTATATCGTTATTTTTATCAGAATAATATTATTTCTAAGGACAATTTAGACGGTTTTTAGAATTAAATCGGATGCACACGACTTCGCCTCATAATAATTAACAGGAAATGTTTCTATAAGCACCATACATAAATTCTACATAAACCCATCAAACAATCACATTTAGTTGAATACCCTTCTGATAAATACAGCCAGATATGATCTGACAGTGGAATAATTTGCGACAATAAAACCAACATGTCTGTCTATATAATAATTAATGTTTACGATGTAAACAATGTAGCTTTTATGTGCACTTCTGTGACGCCCCATGTTTGCTGTTGTCAATTAAACTAACTGTCATCATATCGTGACTTTGAAATCGGAATAAAAATAATTCTGATTGATAGACCGGGTCATGAATAGGAATTTTCCTTTGGTCTATATACTTGTTCTGAGTTTGTGTGTACTTTGTGTTCTTTAATTGAATTTTTATAGGTGTTCTTATTTTTCTTCTTTCATTAGTAACATTGGTGTCCATAGGCTTCAAAACCGGTCTTGGTATAAAAAAAAAGTATGCAATAAACTACAAATCTATAATGCAGTTTCGATTATATTGTGTCTAACTACTTACAAAAGTGCAATGAGCCATAAAAACTGTTAAATCCATTGCATTCTTTAGATTATTGCATATATCGAAGGTCACACATTCATATAATGCCATCAATAAAATGAGTGGAATTGGACCACTCCTTGCTAGTCACAATGGACTTGAACGTCCAATATATTTGCATCCAAAAGAATTGCGCAGATGTTCACAGATACAGTTCTTGTTCTATTGAAACCGTCCAGGTTTTAAGCAAATAACAACGCAGATGTTTACTTTGACTACCAAAATCTGAATTTAAATTAGTGTAGTTTAAAATTGAAGAGGTCCGTTATCCGTGTTCTGGCTCTATCGTCAAGTTAGCTCTCTCTCTCTTTCTCTATCCTCTCTCTCTCTCTTATTTATGAGCTTATCTCTTTTCAGTGATATAATCGCCATTTTTCTCTATTCTTCGTCTTATTCTTACTCCTTGCTGCATAAAACTTCTAAGTGTAACTCTACCTCCTTCCTTCTATTTTTCCTTCAATTATTGTTTTAAAGTACCTAATTGGGAGACTAGCACTAATATACCACATTATTATATTGTCATTTTAAATAATTACCTTTGAAGATTTGTTTAGTTAATAGTGAAGTAAAAGCGTGTTTACCATTTTCATTTTTACTTCATTCTTCTTCTAAAACATTTCGAAATATTCTATAGTAAATTTTTTACCAAATACTACATTACATTTTGTTATGTTTATCCTAAATTTCAGAGCATCTAAATTCAAAGCACTTATTCCTACTAATTTGGCAAATTCTCTGTATGTAAACACGAGGACACGACCACGGGATGTTGTTGAGTTATTCCTGGACGAGACTAAATAGCAATAACACTAATCAGGACGAAGTCTGGATCTACGGATCTAGTCATTACTGCGACTTAACTTCACTTTATGCAGTTATTCATAAATGACGTCATTCTTTTTTATGAACCAAGTTTACGGCTTACTTCAGACTTTAACTGTGACAATATAGGCACTTACTTCTGTAAATATATTATTAATTTAACAAGCTTTTATTACGTTATTTTTTTCGTAAAAACAAAGGTTTTGTCAGGGTTATTATCAACTAGCATCATTGTTAAAACGAATCATATCTAAGGTGCTTGGACTGGGTAGGGTACCGTGATACCGTCGTTTTTATACAGATTTAAGTATTGCATTGTCATCAAATTTACTTACTATACAAAATTTCAGCTTAAATCTAAAACCGGTATGTGTGAAATTAATTTGCAAAATTCCATTATTACTATTACAGGTTAAACTAAAATCAAAACTTGTAAATGAGCGCCAAAGTTCAGATTGTTTCATCTATTTTACCAAAATATTATAAATTCGAAAGACTTTTTAATTTTTTGTTTTTTTTGTGTTAGGTTGTAAATATTTTTTTTTAATTAATTTAATTGATAACCTTAGTTTAATATAATTGCCATTTCGAAAGATAGATAGATGTTTCTTACTCATTCACATCAGTTCGGCTGAAAGGATTAGTATGAAGTTTGGCACAAATATAGTTTATAGTCTTGAATAGTACATAGGATTTTTTTACCGACATACCACTCGAGCGGAAGCTAATAAATAGTACATACTATACTACTATCTCTTTTAATTATAAAGCACTCGCACTTGACAAATTTTGACCCGTGTTGCCTGATCCCTGTGTTAACTCCCGTTAATTAATGCTTCCTAACCTATATAGCCGTTAATTGGTGTTCAGTTGACAACTAGTGCAGTTAGATAATGTAATAGTAGTATTTTAATTGCAAAAAAAAAAACAGCTGTTATGCTAACACGACTTATTAAATTTGGTAAAATTATTACGGCAGCAGGTTGGAAAGCGAAGCGAAGACCTAGTAAAGGTTGCGGGTGGCCTTTGGTTATAGGCGGCACAAAATCGCACGCTGTGGCGGCGATTAGGTGAAGCCTATATCCAGCAGTGGACGTCAATAGGCTAATATGATGACGATGATGTTTACGGCAGTAAAAATAATAATTTCTTCTAAATGGTACTTGTTGAATTTTGCGATAGATTTGAATGTGTAGACATTGACGTAGGTAATAGAAATAATATTTTATAGCTAGTCTTTTTCATTCCAAACTACAAATAACAAAATGACCTTAATGATGCCGAACATTTATTTGTTTATTTTAGATTAATGTATTACGTTATTTACATTGACCTAAAAACGATCATCGAAAATAATCATGGAATATATTTACAAGATACTGAGAGAAATCTGTTCAGCAATTTTGATACGTTCAAATATAATCCTTCTCGATTGATAAGCGAGGAAAGACTAGTGATGAATGACAATTGATTTCAACACGGTTCTAAATCCACCAAGGCGGCGACGAAAATACATGTTATAAACCATGAATAAAATTATAGACATGCACTAACTGGAGTGCACATTAAAATATCGTATCTGCGTAAAAAATTACATTCAGTGTAAATTATTCCATTCAGCAATTTGTCTTGTATTAATAATATTGAGATTTTTAATTATAAATTCATTATATGTGTTTCTCCGCATCATTGTCACTGTGGGGAGGCCGTCGATAGCCTCGGTCACCATGGCCTATCCTGCAGCAGGAGCGCAGGTCGTATACCACGACATGCCCATTTAAATGACATTATCCGCCGAGCTCTTGTCACCGCTGGCGTTTCAGCTATTCTTGAACCGAATGGCTTGGCACGTGACGATGGGAAGAGACCTGATGGTTTGACATTATTACCCTGGAAGATGGGTAGGCCTTTGGTGTGGGACGCAACATGTGTCGACACCCTTGCGCCATCCCATGTTTCAAGCTCAGCGGGTTGTGCTGGCGCTGCTGCTGCAGCCGCAGAGACCCTCAAACGGCGAAAATATCATAATTTAATTGGTAATTATATTTTTGAGCCGTTTGGGGTCGAGACTTTAGGTACGTGGGGTCCGAGTGCTAGGTCTTTGTTTAAAGATCTGGCAAAAAGGCTTATCGACGCTTCACGTGATCAGAGGGCTGGTGTGTTTCTCGCTCAGAGAATTAGCATTGCCATTCAACGTGGCAATGCCGCCAGCCTTTTGGGTACGTTTCCAGTTGACAGTGATGCTGACGAATATTACGATGCCTAAACAAGTTTTCTTTGGGTTATTTGATTTTTTTTTTTTATTGTTTAAGTTTTCGTTTTAGTTTCCTTTTTTTTGTTTGTATTTAACTGTATATATAGTTTTATGTAAGTAGATGTTTAATTTAATTATTTTCATTATTATAATTATCATTCAATAAAGTAAATAAAATTATATTATTATTATTGAAATCATATTATTATTATCTATCTACAACACATCCTTTTTTATCCCATCTATCTTTTATGGAGTCCTGTGGCTTTATTGTAAAAATCCTCTGAAGTTATGATCCTAAGTAAACGTAATCGTTTTTAAAACATTAGATTTGTTTAAAATCTGCCGCGCAACAGGGATAATCCATAGTGCCAAAGTTTTATTTATAATATCTTGAAATTCTCAAATATTCTTCCCAACTCAATGCCTATGTTCTGACAATTCATTTAAATTTAAATTTGAATAATTAAATAATTTAACATAATAAAAATATTAACACGATATAAAACATCTGCTTTAAATCCTAGAAATACAGGTTTTTATTATAACAAATCTTCAAATCGGGGATTCTTAGCCCTGTGGGCAAAAATCTCCTATACCCTTCAATTAACTAGTTGTATAGTGATCGTGATTATGCAAATAATTTTAGACATTATAAGCACTTAAGAGTGGTAAACAAATCATAGTCCATACTCATCAGCATGCTACTACGAACATCTACGTCTTACGAGCAAACAGTCACGTCTGAGCAAACGGTTGTATTACCAACCATTTTTATTTAGCGATGATGTGAACGGCTAGGGCTGTCTATCTTACTGCTTGTAATTTTCTTACGAGGGAAAGCTGACCACTACTGTGTACTCTTTATTTAGCTTCTCAAAAATGAGATAATCTTTATTTCGTTATTCCATTTGCCATCCTTAATGTCACCACTTCTCATAAAGACACATTTATACACCCACGTAACGATCTCCCTTATTAGTAGAACCGTTTTTAAATGCATCCAGCGGATTTGGAACGAGGCAATTTTCGCAACATGATATCATATTTAATTTTTATAACTCTTAAATCTTGACAGGTTTATGTTTGGCTTTAAGATTTTGTTTGATCTTAAAGCTTAGACTCCACCAAAGCGGAGCTGGAGGCTAGATACGTTTATTAATATATGTGCTATGAATGACGTGTGAATTAAATGTTATCGGATGGAATAGATAGATGCATTTATTTAACAAATAACTTACATATTGTTTTGTTTCATAGTCTTCGGTTTAACTAAACAATAAGTTCTCTCATAATAAATTAAAAAGTTATCAATGAAAACAAAATTAATAGGTAACCTTTGTACTATTCCCATACTACATACTATACATAATATATGTGTGTGCCAAATTTCAAACACGTACTTTTAGCCATTCTGGCGTTTTGAGTAAGCCATCCATCTATCCATCCATCAAAACTTTCGCATTTACAATATTAATAGAACTTATTTTATACTAATACCCGCTGGACTATATTCAACAGTGGACGTCATTGGGCTGATATGATGATGATGATGATGACCCGCTGGACA
The DNA here is from genome assembly GCA_905147015.1 of Laspeyria flexula. Taxonomy (NCBI): domain Eukaryota; kingdom Metazoa; phylum Arthropoda; class Insecta; order Lepidoptera; family Erebidae; genus Laspeyria; species Laspeyria flexula. Next base: position 5,102,966 of record LR989974.1, read on the forward strand.
TATGTCTAGAGGTTATTAATCACCTCTAATAGCTAAATAATACGCCTATTATATTACTGTTCTGTTGTAAATTGTGCTAATAGTAATACCAATTAACATTCATCCTATAATTAAATTATTAGCTTCGCATTTACGCGTCAGATACTATTAAAATTTGTTACAATACACAAGAAATATTACAAATATGGCGTAGCGGATAGGTTTCCACATTATTTGAAGGCTGATTTGCACGGGGTATATGCCAAGTTAAATGCTCGTATGTATTATTGCGCATTTAAAAATGCTTATAATATTAATTACCCATACACATTCTGTGCAAGAAGCATTTGAATATAGTTGTATTCATTTTGTACTTCTGAAGAGTTGTGGGAACATCAATGAGAAACTACGGAATGCAATGGACATGCCTCAGAAAAAATGACGGACACATAAAACACCGGATTAAAATAATTACTTTGAAGCTGCACAAATCGACCTCTACTACGTAAACTATCGAAACTGCATACTAAATATAATAAGATAAAGATTGAAAAATATGTTTTTTTTTGTTTTTGTTTTCCTGAAAACAAAGGTCTACTAAAAACTATTAAAGTTTAAGACCTTTGTTTTCAGGAAGATATTCTCTATTCAGTAATGTTAAAAATCATGGTTAGGTATGTGAAATGGTGATATATGGTAATTTTATTATGGATGTGGAAATGTGATTTTTTTTTTTGTGAAAAAAAAAACTCGTAAATGTGATCATATACACTTACGACAGTTTACGTAACGGTCGATTTGTCCTTTGTGAGGATTGAATTAATCTAGTTCGGCAGTCGCAAACTAAGAGCAAAGCATTAGAAGAGATTTAACTTTGTTTAAAGAGATTGCATCACAATAAACATACAATGCACAAAATAACTACAGTTTACAACTGCACGTAATTAACTATTTTCATTGTAAACACATAAAAAAGGTACAGTGTCTATGTAACGACAACATCTGTTGTTTAACTCCGTGTCTTTAAATTACATTATTTCTACTTCAAACTACGTTAACTTCGTTGATTTTTCTCCAAAATTACAGTAGTCTAAAATAACTTTTAAAAATGATAGTGTAAAAAAATATTTCAATTATTTTTATGGCCCCTAATGACGTCATCAATCAGCAGTAGGACGCCCATTGCTGGACATAGGTTGATTGTGGTTCAAGTGATTTCACATAGGCTGCACTTTCACTTTGAGTACTGCTTTTAAATTTTTTTTTACCTTAGATACATACATACTCATATATAAGTATATACATAGTATACTAATACATAGTGTTATGCCTTATTCTCAGTAGAGATAGGGTAGGCAGAGATGTTTTCTCAAATCCCATATGAAACGGGAAGATCCGTCTGTTAGTAATATCGGGGACAATTTAAATCTGCTGTCTAATTTCACGACTAAAAAAACCCGACATCATTTTTTCCGACAATCGAAGGCAGGAACTCACGCGCAGCATTTGCAAGAAAAGAAATCAGTGCTAAAATAAACCAGACACAACATGTTATACTTAGAAATATCAGTCATTATGAACCATTAGGTCATGTACTGAGGATGCTAATAACTTCTCCTGTCACTATATATTGTCATGATACACCTTGACACTGTGTTCACAAGTACTTTCCTCGCTTGTTGTTGCCAAAAAATTCGTCATCAACACTCTCTGAGTTCACGCTTAATTAAGGTGCACGTAGCGTATAATATAATTTTAGATGTCACGAAATCAACTTTGTAGAAATACAAGCTAAATATAATTATTTATGTGTTACGCTCGACGACTGAAAATACTCTCTTCTGGCGCTCTTGTCGGTTACAAATATGGTCCAGAAGCGAACGTACAGACTGGACCGCTCGGATTATACTCTGAAGACTTCTGGAGCCAATCACTATAATTAAACTGTTTAGTGGTCCGTGACAAGACAGTATTTTAGTTAGTCCTTCACTGCTAAAAGGTTAAGAACCACTACTGTAGAGCATCCACATTGTAAATTTCGTTTTATGGTTTTTGACTCTCTTGAAAACTCACGACTGGTTGGCGACGGCCAGTCAAAGAAAGACCAAACAGTGAATTTCGCGTTCTTGTTATAAGACAACGCGATGTGGCAATGTGCTTATAGAGAAGCCTGCAACGCTGGTATGGTTTACGATTTCATCAGATCTTCACCAGCCCCTCTAGACAGGTGGAAATAGATTCGATCTATCTATTCTATCGACATGTCAAATTAGTACATTGAACATGTGACATGTCGATAGCTTATGTCAGGGATGTGTTCAAATGTATTGGAGTGACATTTTAATATTTTGAATATAATCAGCGATTGACCGCGCGCGGATCCTAGGTCTATGGATTGACTACTTGTTGTGTATTATTATTATTATGATTAGTTGGACCGGAGGCCACTAGTAGCCTCCTTGCTACCTCGACCAGAGTAGATTTATTGTAGAGCCCTTTTTTGTTTTATAGTTTTCTGCTTATTCCTATAGAGGCTAGGAACTTCCAGATTGTCTGAGTAGAGAGAGACTGTATCTCATCTGGTTGCACCTGGTGCTGTCCTAAAAGGATGCTCCTTTTGTGCATGAGTGGCCCATTGTCCCACTTGTCGTGTAAGTCTACATTCTGTATATTACAACTTTGCTTAGCTAAGATGGAGCATGCGATTTCTACATTGTTATGTTTTCTATAAATATACTCAATGCCAGAACACAATAATATTTTTAGTGCACTATATTCGCGGTTAATGATTCATAAAATGTAACAATATCATATACCAACTTTTAGCTCTAATAAAACGCAATATGTGATAAAAAATCGTGCTTAAAAGATTGTTGTTTTTAATTTATATCATTATTTTATCAATCTCATAGTAAAGGCTACATACCTTTACTTTCATCATCATCATCAGCCCTCATTAACCCATTGTTGGGTATAGGCCTCTTCTCTACAGCGCCACTTTTCACGGTCCTGTGCCAGCCGCGTCCAATGAGATCCTATGATCTTGACGATATCGTCCGACCATCGGGCTGGTGGTCTGCCCACTGGCCTGATATATTCTCTAGGCCACCATTCTGTGGCTGCCTTGGTCCACCGTCCGTCATCCCTTCTTGCCAAGTGTCCTGCCCACCTCCACCTTAACCTCGTCACCCGCTTCCCGACCGTTCGGTAGACGGTCAACGAGGGAGATATCTAACATGGAACGCTCCATTGCTCTTTGTGCAACTTTAATTTTGTGCATATTCTGATTAGTGAGCGTTCACGTTTCAGCACCGTAAGTGAGGGTAGGCAAGACACATTGGTTATATACCCTGGTTTTGAGGTATTGTGGTAGTTTTGATTTAAAGACGGAATCAAGTTTCCCAAAAGCAGCCCACCCTAATCCGATTCGCCTTTCGATCTCCTTAGCCTGCGCGTCTTTGTACCTTTACTTTACATAAAATTATAGTCAACAACGTCTATTATGAAATCACTCTACTTAAAGTGAATGAAACTTAGTATGGTATATTTATGGGTTGGTAGGTACAATGATTTTACTAACAGACGGGCCGTACGGTATAGAAAAAAAATTATACGCAAAAAATAACTTTAGGTACCTCAGTTCTACGTCCGACCTTGCTATATCGATAAAAAATATATTTTTTCATCAACATTTTATTGCGTACAGCCGTAATTCAGACCTAATCGTTTGGGTAGGGCAAGAAATCTGTGACTTGACCGCTGGGCGTGGCATACTGAAGTATTCTTACTAAGGTCAGCTCAAACGTTGATTGCAAATCGCTTTTAGTTTCAAAATAAATGATAGCTAAACTACGTAATTGGCTATTTTTGGACGCTATAAGATAGGTGCGGTTTTTATTCGACGTGTTCTATAATAAATGAAGCTTCGTAAAGGTCAGTCTAATGACATGAAAATATCACTACATAACTTGAAAGGAAACTCATGCGGTTATCGACCCCTGTTGCGCGACGCGATAGGCTTTCTTTAAGACAGCTGATTTTGTATTTGTGTGGAATTTAACCAACTGTATCATTATAACGTTACCTAAGTTTAATAGCGGTATCTAAGTAAAAATGTAGTAAGGACCTTTAAAAAGTAACAATCATTTTTCCCTATTGAAGGTTAAAATTACAAATTATTTTAATTATTGACTTAATAGGTGTAATAATACAAATGAACCGTTAATTTTATTTAAAAATTTTTTTGAATATCGAATCCCTATTTCATCAGTTTTCATGTAATATAATATTCTACCACATTCACACAGCACCATCTAGTCCCAAAGTAAGCAATTATATTTGCTTGTGTTATGGGTACTAAACAACTGATATATACTACTTAAATACATTTTTTAATGTAAATACATACGAGTACATTTCATCTCAACCTATAAACGTCCCACTGCTGGGCACGGGTCTCCTCCAAAGAATATGGAGAGAATTTAGCCTACTATACCACGCTGGCCAGATGGGTTGGTATAGGTTTTGTTTCAAATTTTCCTTTTCTCGCAGTGCTCTTGTCTGCATAAGGTTACTCCCTACACACACATATTATAGATAAATTACACCCAGACACAGAATAAACCTTTATGCTCATCACTCTAAGATTTTTCCTGAGTGGGGATCGAACCCACGACCACCAGCTTAGCAGTCAGGGTCACTAACCACTAGACCAACAGGCCAGTCAAAATTTATGTTCCCTGAACTCCTAAGACTGCGAACTACTGCAACTGAAAGAACCACTACTACCTTCAATACATATAAATTATAATCATCAATGAAATTCTTCAAAGCTGTCAACATCCAGATTATTCATCACAAAACTTAATGAATATGGCATTAATAAATCTTACGACATTATATTAATGGCCAATAATTGTCAATTGCGCCACAAAGGGCAATTTCGTCATTCTCCATGACAATTTATGAAGTCAGAAGTCAGGTGACGAAGTGGAAGTCAATTAGCCGATTCTCGTGCGGTCCCACGCGTGTCTATGCGCGTATAGTCGCATGCGATTTTACGCTTACATAACAATTCGCTTCGAACGCATCTCCGATATATTTATTTACAGATGTACAAGAGTTTATTGCCTTGGTAGCTGAATAAGAAAGTAGCCGGCATGCAAAATATATACTTATTTTATTTTATTTTATTAAATATGCACAGTAACAGTAACAGTAGCAGTAACCTAATAAAGAACGACGGGAGCGAAGCCCCGCGACTTCTAGTTTTATATAAAGTTAAAATGAGATGTGAATCTCTCAATACTCATGCTCAATCAAGTCAGTGAATTTTCTGCTTTGTATGACGTTCATAACGACGTCTAAATTAATAAATGACTTGATTCAATTTAAATAAAAGTGTCCTTAATTACATTCCTCCACTTAATTTACAATCATCAATAGACACTGATTGTAATTTGTAATGAACAATGATCTCACCGTTTATTAAATTAGTCGTAGTACACTTTTTTTTCATTGATGTGCAGTGACATCATCAGAGACTTGTAGGAATCAATTAATCGCTACCCTGGGTTGAAGTAAGTCCTTCTCAGAACGAAATCTGCGCGTACTGATACAGTCAGCTCTGGCAGGGTAGTCAAAATTATGTAAAAAGCCTCACCTAATTTCCACCACAGCGAGTGATTTTTAAATTAGGTGAGGCCTATGTTCAACAGTGGTCGTCATTGGGCTGATATTATAATGATATTATATTGACTGGCCTGTTGGTCTAGTGGTTAGTGACCCTGACTGCTAAGCCGAAGGTCGTGGGTTCGATCTCCACCCAGGACAAATCTTTGTGTGATGAGCATAAAGGTTTGTTCTGTGTCTGGGTGTAATTTATCTATAATTATAGATAAATTATTATAATATGTATGTATTTACAAAAAAAATGTATTTAAGTAGTATATCAGTTGTTTAGTACCCATAACACAAGCAAATATAATTGCTTACTTTGGGACTAGATGGCGCTGTGTGAATGTGGTAGAATATTATTATAATGATAATACAATAATACATCAGCAACCCATTAAGTCCCACTGTTGGGCTCGGATCTCATCTAACTAGAGAGCTGACAGGGTTAGGTTAGATACATATTTCTGTTCTGTGGTTTTCCACGTCTACCTAGTACAATGTTCTTCTATATTCAAAGTACATGTGAAGTACTACAGAAATGCCTACGTCTAGGTAATTTAATTAGTGCATGCGATACAACGATTTGTCACGTCACCGACTGTTACTGCGTGTAGTGTCAAGGATCATTGTGTGTGTCTAGGTTGAACATAGATTGGATATTAAGGTCATTCCTTAAAACATGCTCTATTAATTGAAATGAAACAATAAAAAACAATTTACCTAGTGAATTTTAATTGCGATATAATTTTGCTTTCTTTTATATATTTACCATCGGGACATAAGTATATCCATTTTGAATTGCTTGAACAATTCTAGGGATTTACTGTGAGATATTTTTTTGGGTCAGTTATTTTCGTTGGTCTACGACCACAAGGGTCGTAATGACTGCAGACCATAAGGTTGTGAGTTCATTTTCCACGTGATTCGGTGCACAGATAGTTGTGTTGAGTTTGGGTGTACTTTGTGTTCGCTAATTAAATTGTATGTTTGTATGGTTCTCTAGTCCGAGTATTGTTTTTTTTTTAAGAAACAAACGCATGATAAAGTTTTAACTAAATTTTACGAAAGAAAGCGTACATAACTAACTATGCTATTTTCTTTCTTTCCGATGATAAATGACATAAATCGACTGTCACGTAGCATTTATAACCTCAATATAACAAACTAAGTGTTATAGAATCACCCCAAAACTAGAATGACTTGCAAAAACATCTGTGAAAAGCCTTCATTCTGCCATTAATCCCTCTACCCCTTCTACCGGCCAATAAACATACTATTGAATTGTTATAAGGTCAAAACCTAATGACGTTCTATATATAGACACATTAGACACGATACCTCAGCTCTATTTTCTGTAACATGAAGGGAAGGCATTTACCGTCTTTTAACGTTCACAGTATCACAAGCGTATTTTCTTTTAAATACACAGATCAGTAAAAAAAATGCTCTTGCCTCTAGTTTTAGCGAGAAACACAATAAAAAATATCGAATAATCCTGGCACAATATATGTTTTGTGTGTTCTTATTTCAAATTGTGTTTTCTTTTTTGGTTATTGATATCCTATTTTTTTTAAATCTTTGCTTAAGAGTCATTCAGAAAAACACGTGTAAGACGTTCAATATTTCTAAGCATAAAAATCAAAACGTTATATTTCCGCAATCAAAAATATGTACAAAGAAAAATAAATTGGATACACTAACACAAAACACAGTCCCAAAATAATAATAATATATATTTTTACATACATTTTTAAGCAAAAAAAGGTGAGGAAACACGCTGGCCCTTTTCACTCGCTTTCCATTTCTTACCTTGTTTATGAATAGTGTTTAATATTATCAAACTGTGTCACACTGTCACTTAACTGTCGTTGACCCTAGGTACATAACTGTAAAACGCGGGTGTTATGCAAAACTGTGCATTGTCATGCCTTCCATTGAACATTTGTCGCCTAACAAAGACTAACTATCGAAAAAAAAACATACACACATGTTTATGGGCGATTCGACTGTGTCATGCATACGAAACATTTCCGAACCAAATAGGTGAGACTAGTTTTGCAAAGCCCACATACTTACATAGTCAAACAATTAATGCATTTCAAAAATGGCGCGACATGACTGTGTAAATAGAGACCCTCACATTCAATGAGTTAACAATTAAATAACGTATGAATCTTAACTCTTTAAGATAAAGTTTAATCTTATTTTGATCAGAGAAAACGTAGATAACACTTTTTTTTCATTGGATGTAAGGTTTTTTTTAGAATTAGCTAATGTTTAGAGGTCAAAAATTACAATCAAATTGAGAACCTCCTCGTTTTTTGAAGTCGGTTAAAAACAAACAACCAGAGTACGAAACTTCGAAAATACATGGAATCAGTAAATTGGATATTATTGGCATATAATATAGTAAAAAAAGAAAAGAAAAACAATACATTTATGTAAAAACACACACATTGATTTTGTGTCAGCAAAGTTTGGTATTTTTTTACGCATTTCCCGCAGTACTGATTTAAGTATTTTGTTTCAGCGGGAAAAGCTTGACACATTTTATCTCTATTTGTAACAAAAACCTAAACCATACTATAATTTACATTACTTGTAAAGGCTGACTAGATACGAATGAGAAGCCACCATTGATTCGTATGTCGTTTCAAATGATTTTGTATGCACGAGTGTCAATGGCTTGCCTCAAAACCATACACATATTGTAATATACTGACTTCCTTACTGTCACTACTTTCTTTGGAAAGTTCTTACACGTCCTATGTTTTATAGGAAGATATATTATTGTCTATATAATATCATGTTCTGTTTTTGTGCGAAGCATTATATTTGTGGGAATTTTACGTTCAGAAAAATGAAAGTTATTGTGTGGATAAGTATTGATAAGTTATTGTTTAAACAGTTTTGTATATTGTTACCAGCTTTAGTTAATGGCTTTGCTCGTATGTAACATAAGAAAAATAGCGTATGTTTGGTTAAAGGGTAGGTACAAACAGACGATGCTACTTTCTCATTTATTATGGAAGAAATCACGCAGAGCTTTGCTCCCCTCGTTCTTTATTTGGCCACTGTTCAGCTCCTATTGGCCGTAGCGTGATGTTATATAGCCTATAACCTTCCTCAATAAATGGGCTATCCAACAAATTAAATTAAATCAAAATATATTTATTGCGAATATAGGTAACATAATTATGCTGTTATAATACAGGTTTTTCCAGGGCGCCATATTCTGCCTTTAAGCTTGCAATAAAATAAAACTGCCTTTAAGCTTGCAACACTAAAATAATTTTTAAATACGGTTCAGTAAATCCCGAGATTACTCCTTACAACTTCACAAATTTTATAATATTAGTATAGATGGATTTAATTTTACCAAACCAAACGTCTGGTTAACTGCCAACTGTTGTAATATTTAAGCTTCGTGATAATATAGTAAAATAACTTTACTACGTTTATGCAACACAGAAACATCACAAAAAATTATGTCACTGCCGTTTTAATTAACGTTAACTAAAACTACTAGTAAATTGTTTTAAGGTCAGAATACATACGTATGTATTCTGACCTTAAAACAATTTACTCGCTTGTATTGGTTTCAAATATGACCGACATAACTTTGAATGAAGTCCTGTTTCAGCACACGCCATTAGGTACAGTCGAGTTCATTAATATATTGGCACCATCATTAGCTATTTTTGTTGAAAAGGGTGACTACTCGTACAACTTATTGCATAATGTACAGCATATTTTATTGAACCATTCACATGAAGACATATATTTGATCCATAGGTTCTATAGTATTTATTGAGCTTTTCAACGCTCACAATATTTTGAATCCTTGATGGTGCCAATATATTAATGAACTCGACTGTACCTACATAAAAAATGTTTGTAATAATCTCTATGTCGAATTTCAGTGGTTTACTAAGATAAGAAAACGTAACAAACTTGAGATATATAATAAGAGTTAAGAGATTACAGAATATGAAAAAAAAATGTTCAAATATAAGTAGCGGGAGGTTCCCAAGTTCAAAAATGCACAAAGATATACTAGCTATGTAAAGGGGGTATTTTAAGGAAAGAAAAGAAAAGGCCCTAATCCCTTCTTCCTCTCTCAAACGAGAGAAGAAGAGTAATGTTTCATCATCATATCAGCCCAATGACGTCGACTGTTGGACATAGGCCTCGCCGCCGTACCGTCTGCCTTAGAGTAATATAATGTTTATAAATTATCTTCTATTAATCTTCGTCGTATCGTATGGGCTTGAGGCAGACCCTAGTGTTGGAATTTATCAAGTAGCCTGAAAGGCTTCCAACTTGACTTAACGACTACCACATTAAGTGATAACCGGGACCAACGGCTTTACGTGCCTTCCGAAGCACGGAGATGCTCGAGAATGAAATTTTCACAATCGGTCACCCTTCATGGACTGACCTTGCTGAAAGTTGCTTAACCTCGATGATCTTAACGAACGTCTCAGTACCACAATGCTACAAGCGCGTCGATAAATATTAATAGTAACGTTTGTTTGTTCCAGGTGGCTTGGAAGGCAAATACCGAGTAGCTGCGCCTGAGCTCATGCAGGATACTTTCATGAGCGATTCGGAAGACGAGGGAGGTGAGTTACCTATATTATTTACAATTCAACCATCGCCATATTAAGCTAAGTGTTTGCCGGCTCAATATAATATACAAAATTCATCATTTCAACCCATAAAAGTCGCACTTCTGGGCACGAGATTCCTCAAAAGAATGTGGAGGGAATTTAGCTTACTATACCACGCTGTACATCAAAGCATTGTGCAGTTAAAAACTTATAAAATGATTTAGATTAGGAATATTTTTATTTAATAATACGGGTTCATTCACGTAAAGAATTCGGGACAATTATTATATTATTATTAAATTAGGAACATAAATATAATTGTTCAAAACGTGTGAGCGTTGTCTTAAAAAAACTTATAAAGTACTAACAGTCAAACATAGTATATAGGGGTCTAGTCTATTCGCTATATATATTTACATTTTGTGATTATACTTATATCTATTTATTATCCTTACGACTCTGACCTATTATATTTATCTGCTTGTTTTTATTTCAAGTTTCCCTTTTCTAGCACAAAAGTATTACTGAGTTTCTTTATAATCATCTTTTGTGACATCATTCAAAAAAATGGTGAAATCACCTTTCAAATATAGTGGAGCAAATAGTAATCCGCAAACTCTTCGCCTAATACAAACATTATGTTATTATTATTTTAACAGCACTAACAATTTCGCCCACGCGTGGTTATGAATGAAGTTTATTGCAGAAAAATGTGGGCTGAAACCGCGGGTCATGGGGTGACGTCATGATGTGTTCACCACAGATACTTGTTTGTTTAATTTGAATATAGAAAAAGGTTTAGTTTTTATTTTTCTTTATTAATTAGTTAGCTTAGGTTTAGGTAAATAGGTTTGATGGATAGGATGTATGCCTTGATTTTTAATTGTCTGTGGTTTTGTCTAGTTAACTAGATTATCTGTAGGTGTTTAGGGTATCATCAACAATTAGACAAAACCACAGACAATACCATGTACCATACAATACCAATACCAAATGGGGGCATCTACAAAGATCCTCTCAATGTTCAGCACAGCTGCCAGTCGAATTTTTACTCACCGATTTCATATTAGGGCAGACAGTAATTTAGTTATATTATTACTATTACTTCTATACCAACCCGTCTGGCCAGAGTAGTATAGTAGGCTAAATCCTCCACCATCTTTTGCTCTGCCTCGTTGGCGCAGCGGGAAGTGTATACGACTGCTGTGCAAGAGGTCCCGGGTTCGATTCCCGGGTCGGGTGAAAATGGTATTGGGCTTTTCTAACATGAAATTCCAGTATTGAGATTTTCCCGGAGTTTGGTAAACAAATGTTCCCGATTGATGACAATAGGCTCGCCCCCTATTTCATGGGACCAAACATAGCTGGCGAAATGTGGGTGTGACCTCTGCCTACCCCTTCAGGGAAAAAGGCGTGATGCTATGTATGTATGTATGTATTCGTTGAAGGAGACCTGTGCCCAGCAGTGGGATGTTTATGGGTCGAAATGATGATGATTACCATTACTCACTCATTTGCCATCTCTATCACTGACCCTCTGCCTTCAACCTGTATCTCTTTCTATCTCTCTCTCACAATATAGTCTTCATTCCAGGCGAAGTGGAGTGTCCAATCCAGCAGCAACAGCAATACAGATACATGAACAGTGAAGCGGGCACGCTGCACCGAGCCAAGCCGCTCGAAGATACCGTCACAGATGGACACCTGTGGCCTAGCAACAATGACAAGAAAGTCGCCACTATCGACCGACAACCGCTCGACATCGGGTATGCGATAATGTAGTTTATCTAAAGAACTGTAGGGCAGAGATTTGCCTGATTGAATAGATTTACACGTAAAAAAAAGTCTTCAGATATGCGATAAAAGATCTTGTGTTCATAACAGTAGTGTACAATTTTAATAATATTAATTTTGTTTAAATGAATTTATACAAACAAAAATATTTATAACATATTTGCTCGTAAAGGGTCTCTTATTTCATCAATTTCAGTGTTGTAATGTATCTCATACGCACTAGTGCGGTAATGTAAAGTAAATTGCACGGCTTCTCATGCTCACATACTAATAATATAATCAATGGGCTCCGTTTAAAACGAACGGTACCTACTTTTTTAAATCTTAGCAAAGAGTTTTTATGTCAGAAAAGTGATCAACATTTTATGAAGATATAATTATATAAAATAAACATAAAAAATAAACATTTAATTTAATTAATTTAGACTATAAATTACAACCATTTATCTGTACTAAAACACAAAAATATTAATTTACTTTATTAGTAATACTGGCAGTTTTTGTGTTTTTGCCTTAAAAAAAAGCGCTGATGCGCGTGCATCGATAAGTTGTGACAAGTAAAAATAATTCCGCGCGCTATTTCTTTTCGCTGTATTTGTTGTTTTCTAAGAAAGTCTGAATTTTATTTATTTCCTCGCAACTATGTTATAAAACGTCGTATGACATTCGTGCGCTTTGATAATTACAGCCTCTGCTTTCTTGTAGCCCTCTCCTGCGGCTCGGGCTAGCAATATCGCCTCGGCTGTAATTATCAACTTACCGCACTTATATCATAATGTACTATTATATAATAACTTAGCTACCATTACTACTATATTAAACTATAATAGTCTTCATTTGTTTTGTAATAAATTTTCACAAGCAGAATTACAAGCTTTTCTTTCAATTAATTATATACTTTACCGACATTCTTATCAAATATGGTTGTTCTATTCGAGATCTGCTCATATTAACAAACTAACTATACTGTCTAGTTTCCTGGTGTCGTTCGTGGTGGATGCTCGGGGCGGTGCGATGAAGGCAAAGCGGCGGGGCGGAGTACGTATCATAGTACCACCGGCAGCATGTGCAGCACCCACCAGGGTCACTTGCAGGTAACCAATATACTTTATTATAATAATAGGTAGTCTTTCTTAATTTTTTATAAAGATCTAAGTACCTGTTTTGTAATTTTAACTCTCTGTTCTGTTCTCTTTCTCTTCTTTTTGTCTCTGTACTGTTACTTACCTATTAGCTAGTCAAGCAAGGGTCAACTACCTACTTAGCTATCTTCGTTCACTTACTCAAGGAAACCAAAGGTTTTTTTTTTCAAACCCACCGACAAAGGTATGCAATGCTGATTGTTTATTGGGTATATTCAATCAAGCACTAGATCGTCGCGCCGCCGACAAAGCACACTAAAGGTATGCCCTTAAGTGTGCTTTGTCGGCGGCGCGACCATCTACCGACATGTGAGTGAAATTGAACAAAAAACCATAAAAAAAACATTACATACCCATCGATCCAAAAAACGTTACAAAATAGTACTTTATTTACTTTTCATTTTATTAAATTTAAGTACAAATATAGCCTACTGCCTATTCTGGAGTAGTCGGGTAAAAGCATAGGTAGGTAGGTATATCCGGCTTGCCTTATCCTTAAACCCTAGGCACGCCACTGGATGACAGATCTACTATTTTAGACACAAATAGTATTTATTAGGTCATCGAAAACAATTATTTGGTGATCGATAAAATTCGGAGTTCAATTCCCGGGTCGGGTTAAAATGGTATTGGACTTTTCTAACATGAAATTCCAGTAAGTATTGAGATTTTCCCAGAGTTTGGTAAACAAATGTAAATAAATAAAAATGTGTCCGGTTGATGACAATAGGCTCGCCCCTATTTCATGGGACCAGACATAGCTGGCGGAATGTGGGTGTGAACCTCTGGCTACCCCTTCGGGGAAAAAGGCGTGATGCTATGTTATGTTAAAATAATACCCAAAATAAATAAGAACCCATATAACGTCGTGTAACCCTAATGATGTTGATGATTATGATAAAATTCTCCTGGTAAATTAGTTTGTTTCAATTTGCAGAGCGGCAACCCGCCGCGCCCCTGCGGCTGCACCGCCGCCCCTGATGGAAGGTGAAGCATTGGCCTCCAGATTGTTGGAACTGCAACCACAAGGAGCCAAGTTCTTGGCGTAAGTATATTTGCTAATGTATTTTATTTACCAATCTTGAAAAATAACAAAACTTTAACAACTAATTTGAAAAAAATATAGTATGTAACTTCTGCATCTCATTGTAGCTGTGAAAAGAAATTCAAAAGATACGTCCGCTTAGATTACAAAAGAAAAATAAAAATTAATTCTTGTTAGAACACAAGAATGCAACTATAATGACTGTATGGAAGATGATACAGGGGCCCGATAGTTTCGTCATGCCCGTCCGTCCATGTGTCACAGGCATTTCCTCAAAAACTACTCGATATATATATATATCAATGAAATTTGGAGAGTATAGTAGTAGAGTATCGTTTTCGAGTAAAATGCCTGTGATATAAGGATGGACATGACAAAACTATACTACCCTACTAATGAAGAACAGTTCTACTGCATGCCTTACTGCAAGTTTAGAGTAAAATGTGTCTAAAATCATCAATCTTAGATACCATTTTTGCAGGACTTGTACTATGTAATTATTTCATTCTTGTTTAGCACGGCAGTATAAGGGTTTCGTTTTTGCCATTTTAGCTACGGTACCCTAAAAAGTGCATTATTGACAATAAACATGATTGTTACAGTCCAGTGGTGATCGAAGTACCAATATTCACGTCGTCGTGTCGCGAGAGAGAGATTGTCATCCTTCGCAGTGACACGGGCGAGACCTGGCAGGACCACTACCTACACAACAACGACAATCCACTCATACAGGTATGATAAAGCTGAAGAATGTTTGGTTGAACACATTTATCTCTTAAACTACTGATTCATATTAAAAAAATAGTTTGTGTTGGATAGCTCTATCTATTCTATTTCATAGCTGGATTGAATTTTGTTTTAGTCAATAAAAAAAACATTTAAAATAATTTCATGATGCAATGCTGTTAACACACAAATTATTATATATCGTAATAAATAAATAATAACTGTTTAATTTTAATCACAGGAAGCATTGCAACGAGAACGCCAAGAATATGGCAACACTGGTGAAACTATAGGGGAGAGTGGGGAGCGAGTGACACGTATCATCACGTGCGACTTCCCCCACTACCTGGCGTGCGTGTCCAGGGTCCGCCAGGAGGTGCACATCATCGGACCTGAAGGTGGAACCATCTCTAGCGCGCATATACCGCAGGTACGATTTTCTCGGACATTGTTTGCATCACAAGGCAATTTTTATCTTAAGTACAATGTTTATAAAGTTTAAAATTGTTTGCCCCTGTGCTTTATCACGTGGTACGTCGATAAGAAATAACTTATGTCTTTCTTCAGGTTCTTTAGTTATGGAAAACAACAAAATAAATAAATTTAAAATTAAATTTATTTGTTAACAATATGGGAATTTGAAATTCAATTATAACAGAATACGGAGTTAATTACAAATTCAAAATAAATGTGGAATGATGAAAAATATTTTAGTGTATTTAAGAGTACTGTTAATCTTCAAAATATATTATTTTCTATGCAAAGTTAAATAATTTAAAATGTTTCCGTTTGTTCCAGGTCCAAGCGCAGTTCCCAGCAGCAGCCCTAACGAAGCGTATCCGCGTGGGTCTGCAGGCGCACGCGGCTGGAGCTGAGCTGTGCCGGCGAGTGCTCCCGCGCCACGCCGGAGTGTCCCCCGTGCTGACGGTGGAGCCGCGGCGCCGCAAGTTCCACCGCTCCATCACGCTCACGGCGCCGCTGCCCAACATCTCTGTACGTACATACATATCTACTAATGTTACGACCTGTGCCGGGGTGCGCCGGAGTGGCCCCGTGCGAATAAATTAAATTTAAAAACTGTTTTCCCCTAGTCACTTCAGGAGTCTTAAGCTCCTTATATCTATACCAATATTATAAAGCTGCTGAGCTATTGAATGCTAAGATCTCAGGAACTGCTGGTCCGAAAATAAAAATATTTTAGTGCTGGATAGCCCATTTATCGAGAAAGGCTTTAAAACATCACTGAGGTGGAGCTGAGCAGTGGCCTATTAAAGAAAGACGGGAGTGAAGCCTCGTGCGACTTCTAGTTAAATATTTTTATTTTTTTTGTTATTTCAGGGTAACGGCACAGAGAAACCATCGACAACAAACCTGCGTCTGCTGTGCTCTATAATGGGTGGTCAGGCGCGCGCCGTGTGGGAAGATGTCACAGGTTCGACTCCTCTCACTGTCACTGACGACTGCGCATCGTTTACCACCACTGTTTCTGCCAGGTACTGTATTTTTGCATTATAACCGTGAAGATATATTCATATACAAATATATATAAAACTATATTCATTGTTATTGTAATTACCAAATAATTATTTTTATCCGAAAGCGATGAAGTATGCTGGGCCGTGTAATTACGGATTAAGAATATATAATGTCACTACCCCATCTCAACCCGTGGGTGTCGTAAAAAGCGATTAAGGAAGAAACCTTAAACAGACAAGAGCATTGCGAGAAAAGGAAACTTCGAAACAAACTCTATACCAACCCGTCTCGCCAGCGTGGTATAGTAGGCTAAATTCCCTCCACATTGTTTGGAGGAGACCCGTGTCCAGCAGTGGGATATTTCTGCGTTGTAATGATGATGTGTTCTTAAGTCAATTCATATCTTCTTGATAAAAGGGATATCGTTTGAAGCATTTTGACCGGACACTGTTTTTTTTATTAAGTTTTTTATTTATTTCTGAACGTAAAGAGTCAATTGTAAGCTTATGTGTGCTCTTGTTATAGATTCTGGATGATGAACTGCCAGAACGTGAGCGATGCTACCAAATTGGCCACTGAACTATACAGGTAATTTTGAAACATCATTATAATGATTGATTTCTCAAGATTAAGTATAAATTTTGGAATCTAACGGGGTCGAATACATCTATATAAATAAAAAAGGATCGCCGAAAAGTATGTGATAGATTCACGTGAGAACGGCTCGACCGATTTGGCTAATTCTTTTATTTTTGTTGTATTTGCTATTGCCTAGGCAAGGCAATATGTAAGAAATTATACAAAAGGTTTAGTGTAAAATTAAAAAAATTAGGTTTTAAAATCTCCATATAAACATTTGAAAATGGAACATTATCACGAATAATAAAATATGGCGGTACGAAGTTCGCCGAGTCAGCTAGTTTTATACAGGGTGTATACGACGATATGACATTAAATGACAAGGCAGCCAGTGTTAACCCGTATAAACATATTCTAATATAAATTATTTAAAAAAAAAAAAATTAAAAAAAAAAAAAAAAAAAAAAAGCTACACATTATTTAAAGTCGAAAAATTTAAGAATATAAAACTACACATTATTTTTCTATCATGACGTTTTCGACATGACGACGACAACAGTGCGGAACAGAGTAAGAGATAAGATAATATGAAAGAGTCAGAGATATTTAAATGAATTGAATGACGTAATGACAACATACGATCAACGTAAATACCTACAGGTTGTTTAAAACTGTGAACAACTGTGACATAAAGAAAGTACATTTGCGTCTAAACTATTGCAAATTTCTGTTTAATTTTTTTGGTATAGCCTTCTAACATCACATACTACACGTGGTTTCATTTAATGTCGTACCGTCGTATACATCCTGTATAATGAAGAAATTATCATGATACTTCTTTCAATAAATTATGTTAGATACTGCCTTGTAATCTATTTAAAATGATGGAATTCGCTAATTATTAATTTTTTAAGATTAGTACTTAAGTACGACGATTTAATTTCTGTGTTAAAATTCATTTACTGTTTAAATTCCAGAGAGATGTTACTGGTACCATTCGAGGTTCGTATCGTGGTGCTGGGCAAGCGTCTGGACGCGTTGGAGGGACGCCTGCTCGTCATGTACATCACAGACAGATACGCTTACGAAACGCTCTTGCAACAGGTGACTACTATTTAATAATACCTTTTATCTACACTCAAATCGAAAAATTCGAATTACGAATTCAAACACCGTTCTATACAGACGCACTTTATAAACGCATAATAATATACATAAAATTAAAAATAAATCTCATTACATATACATACCATACTATATGTACCGCTATCTTATTTTAATTAATTCATTAAACTATGGTTTTAGGCTGAATATGAAAAAAAAAGGCGCACGCATGCGCAGTACGAACTGTGAAAAAAATGGCGCACGCATGCGTACAAATAAATTACTGTAACCTACCTACTTTGTTTAATTTAAATTTTTCCTATAAGTGATGTTAAAGTAGTGTATGAAACTGCATATAACTTAGGTATTTAAACACTCGAGTCAATCTATTATCATCAGCGATAAACAGACTCTCGTGTTTTAATACTCCTTCTTATATGACAGTTGCATTAACCACTATTTTTTCTTGTTTTAAAAAGACAACGCGTTCACTATTGTTTCGTTCACTCAATCGTTGATTTGATTAAATATTTTAAGTCTGGTGACCTTAAAACGGCTGCACCAATTTTAATAAAACATGTCTAAGAAACATCGCGGTCAACTTTATAACAAAAACAAATTCCGCAACAAAACTTATAACACCCCTCTTTTTCGTGGGGGTTTGACAATGGCCATTATAATTAACATCTCTTCAAAATAATATTGAGTCTAACCTAACCATATAATGCAGGAACACTACACCGAGGTGGCTCACTCCACATCAGTCAAGTTCTTGGATGGGAAGGAGGTTTACCTGGAGTTCTCCGGCAACCTGGTCCCTGTCACCAAGTCGGGCAGCCAGCCTATGTTCGCTTTCGAGGTAAGATAAAGATATTATATACATTATAGAAACTTATCGAATTGGCTATGATTTTACTTCTAAGTAGATGATCACGTATGCGCATTCGGTTATTATGGAAACTTTCATATAGAATGCGCGTGCGCAATTACAAATACTAGCGTCTTTAACACGCTATATTTTAAATACAGGAACATTACGCAGATTATAAAAAAGGAGGTCCAATTTTATATATTTGAAAATTACAGCGGCATTATTTAAATTATATTCTGACACGAATAGACACTGACCCCCTTATTACAAAATATAGACTAAGTATTAAACCAGGTTTAAATTGACATAAGCCATTGTTTTAGTGTCAAAGTTATCAATTTAAACCTGGTTTAATGCTTAGTCTGTATTTTGTAATAAGAGGGTAAATGCTGTCCTATTGTTATGATGTCATATATGATAGCATTTGAAGCACAATTACACCCTCCTTGTGACGTCATTACTGCACTGAAAGCCGTGTCAGATTATATCAAACGTATATGTCGATGTTCAGATGACAGCCGCTGTCATCTTCTGTCAAACTTCAACTGTCAAACAACAAGCTCAAACTACCCACAGATAACAAATGTACTGTGTATTGCAGGCGTTCAAAGACAACCGCGTCGAGTTCACAGTGCGTGTGAAACACCACGAAGAGACTCCGTCTGGCAGAATCTACTTCATGAACGAGCCAAAGGTGTGTTTTTTTAAGTTATTTAATTATAACTTGGTGTACTACTGCTTAATTTGCAACTGCTTAAGTAATTATTATGTCTTCTTAGGTACCCAAAGGCGAACAGTCCCAGACTCCAGCCTGTGTGTTAGACGTGGAACTGCCTGAACGTATCGCACCACGCGCCGGCAAGAGTCAGGTCGACTATCTCAACTTGGACCAGTCTGGTAAGTTCATTGACTAAATAAATATTTATAATTTTCATCAGCTCAATGACGACCACAGCTTTAAATAACCTAATATAAGTAAACATTAAAATAAATTTGGTGCTAGTAGCTTATCTGCCCTACTAATGAAAAACAGTTCTACTACATGCCTAAGTTTAGAGTAAAATGTGTCTAAAATCATCAATCTTAGATACCATTTTTGCAAGACTTTACTATGTATTTATTTCATTCTTGATTAGCACGGCAGTTATGCTAGAGTTGCATGTATCAAGAGACCCCAAAATCAAATACTACAATAATAAAAGTATGGGATTAAGGATTAAGGCTCTGAATAATATCTGTGGAGAGAGAATTTATGTTATTAGTTAATTATATTGGTGTAGTGATTGAGACAAGAATGTGAATGTGGATGTGGTAAAAAAAAACATAACCCAAGGAGGTTAGTAAAAAGAAGTTGGAAAAACGTTAAATATTATGAGACAATGATTAGAAAAAATTATACCTAATCTGCCATAGACCTAATCCTTCTGCAATTATGGTGGATAATTGGATGAAAGCTTAAACTTGTGTCATAGGTTATATATACTCTTTTATTTGAATGAAATTATTGAACCCCACAACTATTTAATTATTTAACTTTCAGGATTCGATGCTCTAAAGGACGAGCTAAGCTTCCAATGGGGCGGTGATCACAACAACAGTTTGGGCCCCGCATCACTCGAGCGACAACTCAACGGTCATCACAAGGTCATCACCAACGGTGACGTCAAGTACCCCACTACGGATAACTCTATCAAAAATGTTAAGCCTCAAGGTATTTAATAATTATTTTTTTAAACTATTTTTAAGGTTAATTAGGGACTGGCAACATTATTTTGTACTAACTACATACATACCTGCGAAATAACTATTTAAATAAGTGGTAGTCATATTTTTACCAATAATAAAAGACTCACAATAGGTCTTACATATTAATTTATGCTACCAAATCAATATGAAAAAACATTACACCTTAAAATCAATCATTTATCAAGATATCTATATCGAATAAGGCTTACTTTCCCATAGATCTTTCTATATGGCTGTTATTTATGAGGGTTCCAAATGTTTACAGTAAACGGGGACTCTCATCACGGCGATTCAAACAACGGTGACTCACTCGTCGTAGACTCAAATAAGACTAAAGCAACCTTCGACTCTGACGAAGATAAAACTCCCATGAACACTCTAGAAAAGGGCAAAAAGAAATCTGAAGGTGGTTTCCTGGGCGGCCTCGCCGACAGAGTTAAGGGCGTATTCGGACATAGCGAGGAAAAGGAAGATGAAAAATCCGAGAAGGAAACATCTCCTACGCCTCAGCCTAAACCCCGAGAATCAAAGGAAAAATCTCCTCAAAAAGAGAAAGAAAAGTCTCCATCAAAAGAAAAATCACCATCAAAAGATAAAGAGAAGTCCCCACAAAAAGACAAAGAAAAATCTCCGTCGAAGGATAAAACCCCACCGAAACCAGCACCTAGAATTATTAACGAAGACTTGCTGGGTAAAGTAGAAGATATGTTTGCAGACTTGAAAACAAAACCTCATTTAGAAGAAGATCCTAACAATCAAGTCTATTCTACTAAACTAGTTGTCGATGAACATGGTCCTACAGACCTTGAAGAAGATCTTTACGAACAATACAAGCATATGCAACCGGTTGAGACCCCAATATGTTGCAGTAAAACAGACCCCTTCCAATTCTATGTTGGTTGCTGCGAAGGCAAGTATCCGAAAGGTCAGAAGCACCGTCATGACGAAACATCCAATATAGTGGACAGAATAGAGCAAGTAAATTTTTCTGTGCATGAAATCCAGCAAGATATTTCAGAGAAGGCTGATCAAAGTCTTGATAAAATTGGAGAAGAAAAAGATAAGATTAAACTGAAAGCTGGTGAAGCTACTGACGATTTGGTTGCACGTCTTGAAAAAGCAGAAAATATTGCACAAAATAAACTCAGTGAATTCGAAGATGTAGGGCGTGGTAAACTGAATGATGTTGCTACTTCTGCTGAGAAGGCTAAGGATGGCGTCAATGCTAGAGCATCTGAATTGAAATCAAACCTATCAACAGATATTGAAGATGCTAAGACGGCAGGCAAAGATGTTATTGATAATGCAGCCTACAATATAGGAATTGTACAAGATAATTTGAATGCTAAGGCTAAGGCTTTAGATTTTGCTGCTCACGAAAGAGCCGAAGAGCTAAAAGTTAGGGGAGAAGAAAAAGTTGCTGATATTAAAAACGCAACAGAAAATGCAGCAGACAGCTTCAAACACAAAGCGGAAGATGGTGCCAATGCTGTTGCTGAAGCAACACAAGATGCCAAATCTGGAGCAAAGCAATCTTTGAACAATGCCAAAACAGCTGCCAGTGAAAAACTACAGTCTATGGGCGATTCCGTTGAAAGTGCTAGGGAAAAAACCAAGAAAGAACTTAAGAAAGAAGCCAAAGAAGCTAAGAAGAAAGCAAAAGAAGGCAAAAGCTTCTTCACTGGCTTAGTACAAAACATCTTTGGAGAAAAGGAAAAGATAGAAGATGAGGTCAAAAATAAGATCGCTGAAGAAAAAGAATCAGCTAACCAGGCAATAGACAAGGCATCTGCAAAGAAGGATGAGCTTAAAGATGCAGCAGCCAAAAAACAAGAAGAATTGAAGTCAGGAGCTGAACAGTTAGCCCAAGATGTTGAAGATAAGAAGAATCAAGCTGAAAGGGCTGTTCATGACAAAAAGGATGAAATTGAGAAGTCAGTAGCAGACAAGACCGCTGAAGCCAAACAAGCTGTTGAGAGCAAAACTGCAGAAGTTAAGTCTTCCATAGATGACAAAGTTGGTGAGATCAAAGATGCAGCCCACCAAACCGCAGCTACTATCCAAGAAAAGACTGCCGAAGCTAAAGATTCCATTGAAAATAAGGCAAATGAAATTGGTGACACTATCCACAGTAAAGCTTCAGACGTAAAGCAATCTCTTCAAGATAGGACGAGTGAAGTAAAGGATACCGTCTCTGAAAAATCGCAACAAATCCAAGATGCTGCTGGTGACGTATCTAATGCTGTATACGATAAAACTACTAGTGCTGGACAAGCTGTCAAAGAAGGCGCTTTGCAAATTGGAGGTGTGATTCACGATAAGGCAAATGAAACAAAAGAGAAAGCCAGTGAGGTAAGCCAATCATTGAAAGATGGCGCTGGACAAATTGGCGAAGCTATACATGATAAAACCAGTGAGGCGAAAGAAAAGGCTGGAGAAGTAGGACAGGCTTTGAAAGACGGTGCTGGACAAATTGGTGACGCCATTTCCGACAAGACGAGTGTAGTTAAGAAGAAAGCTGATGACGTAGGCCGTGACATACATGACGATGCCAATGAATTCGGACAAGCTATCCAGGATAAAACAAGCCAAGCTAAACAAAAGGCCAACGAAGTCGGACATGCTATACAAGATGAAGCCACCCACGTTGGTCATGCTATCCAAGATCAAACCCACCAAGCCAAGGATAAGGCTAGTGAATTTGAAAATGCGGTGCATGACAAATTTACTGGATTTGGTCTAGCTATTCACGACACAGCAAGCAATGTAGACAACACCATCCATGATACAACAGCGGATTTCGGGCAAGGAATTCATGATAAAACAAGCCAAGCTAAAAACAAGGTCTCAGATGTTGGCCATGCTATTCAAGACGAAGCCAGCAAAGTAGGATCAGCGATACAAGATAAAACTTCTGAAACTAAAAACGCAATCCATGAAAAAGCTAGTGAAATTGAACAGGACGTGCATGAGAAATCTCACGGATTCGGTCACGCCATCAAAGATACATTCAGTGGAATCGGACATGCTATTAGTGATACCTTCCACGGATTCGGACATTCAGTACATGAAAAGAGCGAAGAGGCCAAAGATGTAGTTAGTGATAAAACCAGTGAAATTAAAGACTCTGTTGAGAGTAAATCCAGTGATCTGAAACATTCAGTAGAAGAAACAACTAGTGAAGCGACGAAAGCACTTCAGGACAGAACACAAGCCATCGGATCAGCCATTACAGAGGACTTAAGTCACGCATTCCATGACAAGAAAAATACCGCACAAAGTGAACTAGATAGGATAAGACAAGAGGCTGAGTACACCACCGATCAAATTTCAAAATCAGCTGAAGACGCTATAAACGCAGCTGCCAACAAAAAAGTTGAATTCCAATCTAACGTCAGTCACAAATTCGACGATCTAAGTCAAGCTGGCAAAGATGGATTAGAACATTTACAACAATCGGCTAGCGATAAGGTGAATGATCTACAACGGTCGTCCAAACATGCGTTCGATCACGCACAAGAATCAACCTTGAGTACTTTTGATATATTCGAAAGTTCGGCAAAGGATAAAGTGAGCGAAGGCAGGGACAAGTGGGACGAGGTACAGAGCTCAACCAGGGATACATTTGCTTCGATGAGAGATGACGGTTTAAGTTTAGGAAGTTCTGCGGAGGATACTCTTCACAGTTTCCAGAGCTCAGCTGGGAACACGTTTGATAGTCTCGACGATTCTGTCAAGGGTGTCTTTGGGTCAGTCTCAGACGCACAACAAAACGTTGAAGAAGGATCAAAACAGTTGTTTGGAGATGTCAAGAATCAGTTTGAAGGTTTCTCAGTGTCCGCTGATAATAAGTTAGAGGAGATTCAGGGGTCAGCTAAGGATGGAGTTGATAGTGCTGAAGCGAGATTGTCAGAGGTCGCCCAGGGAGTGAGGACAGAGAGTCACGCGGCTGCAGACGCTGTCGCGAATGAAACGGATAAGTTTGCAAGCAGTCTAAATAATTTGGGAAATTCTGTCTTCGGTTCTTCAGGCAAAGGTGAGATATGTTTCAGTTTATATTGTACCTGACACTAAGTCCTTATAGACTTATAGATCTTAGAGAGACTGGTTCCTAAATTCCGTTGCTTACAAAGTTGATATAATTACAATAATTTTAATTTCAGGATTTATGAAGGATTCGAGCGCCAAGTTATTGGAGTCAGAAAAGTCGCAGACATCACCCTCGCCACACAAGAAGAATTCAGGGTAAGAATCACATTAATTACTTAGTTAAATATCAAATTTAACATCGTTTCTCAATCTAACATTATCAAACGTAAAAACATTACCCTCCTTTTTGGCAGTCTGGTAAAACAGGTTTGCGCCTACGGGTATAAGTTGGCACAAGCTTGTCTGCTAAATTTAAGCGACGTATCATAGATAAAAGAAAAAAATAAACCGACCTCCGACTGAAGACATTAATTTCTAAATTATTATTTATTTAATTCTTACATTTCGAACTCTCCTACCATGAACTATCGTAAGTGCATATGATCGTATAATACGTCACGATAGTTTACTTCCGTAAACGTTTGATTTCTCCGTTGATATTGTGCAAGTAAATAATTATAATGTCATAAAAATATTGAGAAGCGATGCACAATTAAATATATACGCCATCAAATGTAAATTGTAATTAATGGCACGCCGGGCGAGCACTGACTAATTCACTATGAATAATTCCACCATGGAATATTGTCATGTACAAAGATTCTAAAACAAGTTTTAAACACTGCATTTTATCATTCAATTGTTTTATAAAACTGTAAAACGTTATGCAAGAAAAGCGGTATATATAAATATATTTGTAATTTTATACAGTATTTTTAATTGCAATTATATTGAGGTAGTTGTTAAGTTTAATTCCAACACCAGTAAATCCAATTGGTAAGTGTAAATTCGCCATTACTGTTAGTAGATTACTAGAGAAAATCTTTATAGGTTCCATTTTTCTGTTGATAAAATTTTGGAACGCTAGTATTCAAGGCTGTCATAGAATCAATCGCTAATTTTATAATAACGTTTCACAGTTTTTAAATATAAATAATCCACAATTGCCTGCTCTTAACTCCACACGCACGCATTACAGAATACCGAAGCTTAAGAGGAAGAAATAATCGGCGAACGAACGGACAACACGATGTATGATAAAGTTGTTTAATTTATTATTTATTACTTGCAACCCCACGACCGTTTCGACACGCCACACACAAAAGTTCTTTGATCTCTTTATTATTATTTATAAAATATATAATTATACAAACTGTATCAGAATGTCGTTGTTTAAAATTAAATTGGCAAAATATTATAAGGTATAATTTTATTTTGTCATAAATAATTTGATAATATTTCGTAATTACTTGTTAGATGCCGTACTTTTAAAATAATAACTGTATTATAATGAAAATACAAAAATGAATAGAGTAAAAACAATTTTGTGGATTTTTACAATTGGATGTAAATAAACACATTTTAATTTCATCTGATACAGTCTGTATAAAGCCGCGAATACATGTGCTATATCGAAATGCACGTGTATTGAGGCTTAAATGTGCGACAAGCATATCTCGAATTTTGTACAGATATTGACAATATTATTAAAGGTAGAAGAAACGGTCATGCGGTCGCTTCGAGCACTGTACATGTAAGGACATAATTGTTTCAACGATTGTATTTGATCTTATATAAGATTATAATTATACTTCTTTTCACACATACTACAGTACAAGTATTATAGTGTTTTGTCAAAATCATATTTTACATTTCGAATTTTCGACTAACAATTAAGGTTTCTAAGAAATCATTTTTATATTAGATGTTATTTCACGATATAACTTTGAGAATGATAAATATATCAGATTTATAAATGTTTAACAATTTTAATATAAATATAATAATATATATAAAATCATGACTTGCCAGAATCCAATATATTTTTTTATATAATTAATTAATTAATTCTAATGAATGAACTTTATTAATTTATTAATTGACTACAGATCTGTTTTTAATTATTGCAACATTGATTGTTTTAATTTTTAAATGTGACGGTTTGCATTTTTAAATAAATATTTAAGTATTTATGAAATAGATATTAGATCAGTGTTGCATAATTTATTTTATTTTAACGTATGTTTTTATTTGTAGAGTTTACATGCTTTGTACAGTACACATACGAACATATTGCAACACGCTTTTGACGTAGGTTGGTTATTGGGACTGGCGGAGTTGGGTATTCAACCTTCTGTCAAAAATCTGTTCAGTACCACAGACAGTGATGTATCGGCATTATGACAATTCAAACTTAAAACTTTATCGCGTACCCTTAAAGTACGCCTTTATGAAAATAGAAGTTAATACCTATACGTCCTACTAATAGCTTGCTAAGAAGATCGTAACTGACCATGGCGACAGAAATATCGTTTTTTCTACAACCCCGCCGGTCTCAATCACCCTTATAATTTAATGATAACGATCACTGTAGTATTATATACCTGAATAGATCTGCTAGTTATTTGTTTTTGTAATTTTTGTTCAAGGACTTAGTGGTTACACATTAATGTTTAAAACCCTTGTATTAATTACGCATGCACATTTAACATTACATCGTTCTATAACACCAAAATCGACACCATGCAAACTATCGTAGGTGCATACAATTGAATATGAACTTACGATAGTTTACATAGAAGTCAATATGCGCACATATCGACTTCTATGTAAATTATCGTGAGTTCGTAACTATCGTAAGTGAATTAAAAATATGTGGTTTTTAAACGTTAATGTGAAAGCGCCTTATATTTTTTTTATTTTAAGTTAGTGCATATCGCCTATACGTCACAACGCGAAATAGAAACAGAATTATAAATAAATCAGTCAGAATCAAATTAAGCTACGCTGTAACGATTATTAACAGCATAGTGCTTGTGATGCATCATTGTAAGTTGTTATACATGACTAAGATAATATATTATGAGAACATTCTCGAACAGTCTCGTCTTTTATTAAACGTATTTTTGCTTCGGTGACGCAACGAGAATATAACGACTGCTACGTAACAGCCCCCTGATTCTGAGCTGTCGGAATATTTTCGGCTGGAAAGGTCAGTTTAATTAAAGTTAAAAAACATAATATTAAAGAAATAGATGGTTGTAGGAAAAAATCTCATATTAATCAGTTTTACGGTAAACAATTTTCTAACATTAAATAACATAAGCCGTAAAAATACGTCGTACTAAGATTCGAAAAAGTTTACGATCCGGGAGCAATCCGATGAGTCAGAATCAGGGGGCTGGTCCCGGGTTGGTTGCTCGGGTAGGGCAAAAGTGGTATTACTATTTCCTCTCATGAAATTCTCAGTTTCCGAAGTCTGGAAATGTATATAGCTGGGCTACAATTAAGATATAAATAATTTATTTGTATAATTCTGTAAATAAGTACTCTTCTTTGAAATATCATAATTATTATAGAAAGGATTTTCAAGTTAAATTGTTTTGTATATCATATTGGTACAGGGTTTAAAAACAAGCAACAACAAAAAAGCTTTCCTATCTTTTCTTTCTCTCTTGTGGGGTGTTATAAGATACAAATATATACAAAATGCCTTAAATATGTATGCCTAGATGTTACAGTCAAAACTCTTAACCAGTCAAAAGTAGTTTTTACTGGATATATCAGTCAAAACTCTTTTAAAAGTAAAGAGGTCGGTTCTAAACGAGTTTTTAAAACTGGTTGTGTTAACTAGTTCCTACCTCCTTACTTTCTTATGAGTTGTGACTGATATAGCCAGTCAAAACTAATTTTTACTGGTTAAGAGTTTTGACTCTAACATATTTAATACATCAGTGAGAATAAAAATATCCAAGAAATTATTGTATACCACTATCGTAAAACACCAACGCCCTTATTACAAAACATGGATTAAGTATTAAACTAGGTTTAAATTGACATAAACCATTGTTTTAGTATTTTGTAATAAGGGGGCTAAAATTATATTCCTTATAGGAAACACACAATTGGGAGCTTAATGCAATTTAAACCTTACCAGGGTAGTAATTCGTTATAATTTGCATTCCACTGTGTACACTATCACATCACAGCACGTTCCGTATATATTAATGTACTACATCATCATTAGACATCATGTTTTATGTTGCACTGCACTTATGGTAAGTTTAAAATTTAATTTGCTGTTTTTTTAAGTTTCACAAGCTCTTAGACTGATGAGTAATGTGTGAATCAAACTTCAGATATACTGTTTCTTTTGGAAGCAAACACTTAACATTATATAGTGGAAATAACGTGTAGTTTAAAGGTGCGTACAGATTATAAATAAATAAATATAAATAAATAAATGGTTTGAAATGCCTGTACTAGGAGCAATCCTGTATCACAGGCGGTAAAAGTACAAATATATAGTTAAAACAGGTATACATTTATTTATTATATAACAACATGTTAGCGAAATTGAATGTTAAAGAAGCCAAAGATGTATGTCAGAATCGTAGCAAGTGGAAGGAAATGGTCTCTGCCTACCCCTCTGTTGGGAAAGAGGCGTGATCTATATGTATGTATGTATGTTAGCGAAATGTGGGTGTGAAACACCTCTGCCTACCTCTTCGGGGAAAAAAGGCGTGATGCTATGTTATGTTTTATAACGTGTTTAATTGTTTATAAAACACAAGTTATACTCGTACAATATGTTACTTAATCTGTACACACCTTAAGACCGATTCAAGGTTCTGTGACATTCAACTTACGGCCGATTTCAATAATCTATCTATCTATAGATTTGGCTACTAAAGTTAGAATTTTGAATCATGTTCTATAGAGCTTATGTCAAAATTATAACTTTAGTAGCCAGGTCCATTAATAGATATTGAAATATCGTTGTCAAATGTTAAAAAATTACAGAGATCGTATATAAATTTCGGTTTTTATTATTTTTATTGATTCGCCATTGCGAAATGGACTAAGTTGAATGTTGAAATTCCGAGTAGGCGCAACATGTTCGACAAGATTTAATTTCATTTGTTGGAAAGCATCAGCGTTTAAGTCCATCCAAATAATAACTAACTTTCCACTTGATTAATAAATAATTATAACTTAATAATTATAGGCGAAGAGCTTGTGGAACTTCGACATTTAGTTAAGAACATATTGTAATACAATACTTCTATGTTACAGCTTTTTCTCCAAACTTCGGCGCAACCATTGAAGGTGACCTCTATGGGTGCTTGACCACGCCACAGAATAAACAATTATACTATTTATATATAATTGCTCGGGTAACTTTATTACCTAATTATTTTAAGAGATGGAACTTTGTAATTAAACTATTTTATTTTCGGTAAAAACTCTCACTTTCTAATTACTGCATATAAAAAAAAGTATTTGTTGCCAGGCGTAAAAAGAGTCTAACAGGGTTAATTGGACCGGAATGAGTGAAGGGAAAAAAAACTGCAATTTTAATGTCATAAAACTTGCTATTGGCGATTTTAGTTAGCAAATTATTCAAAATTAATTTACTTCTCTCTATCTTAGTGTTCCCAATTCACCCTATTGGCTTGGAAATAAATTAGAAACGTTGTTCCACATTATGGTTTGAGTGTAACAACTCAACTTCTGTGCATTTCAATGATATCTTATTTAAAATTATGTATTTTGTATGTTTTCTCGAGTTGTTATATGTTCATGAGTAATAATATTTTACGTAGCATTAATATAAGGACATAAGCATGTATTGACATGAGTTGTATGCATCAAGTGTAACGGTTGACTCAATTTAAAATTATTGCAGTTGATTAGGTATTGATAAGTTAGAACAGGGCCACAAAATACGATACTAAACAGGAAATCGTTTTAAAGACATGAAATAGGATTGACTTTGAAAAATGCCAGACTAACGAAAATAAAGAACGAAGTAGCTATTCCTTCTCAAAAATTAGAAACGCCTTTAGTATTATTGCAATTTCAGGTATGGACAGAATATGTGGCCCTATCCAAGCCTCTTACACAACAATAGTTAGGCAAATGAATTCCAACTGAAATGTGTTCCATATTATATTAATTTGCTTTATAGTTACGGTGTAAGAGGCTTTTCAAATAATCTAGGTAACAAGAGTTTGAAAAACTTCGTAAAATTCTGATTTTAGAATAAAAAGTATATTTAGGTAGCTAACCCATGCGAGATGAAAATCTTTAACCCAAAGATGGTGTGTTGTCTATTAAAAGTAATTTTAAGGAATCCTGCCTAAATAATTTCCATAAAATTTTTGTCTAAATAAAATTTAGAACTGGCTACTGATGTAGAGGTGCTTTTGTAATGGTGGTCATGAATGTAATTATGTGAATAGTTCGCAAGAGTACGCAACAAATCTTCAATGCAAATAATATTTATCGACTTTATAAATGGCTATGCAAAAATATTTTACAGCAATATTATTATAAAATACTAAACTTCAGTCTTTGTAGAAGAAAACTTTCAAAAAGTGTAATTCTATTATTTGCATTGCTCTATAGTCATATCTTGCTAAAACCTGTGTCGAATATCTTAAAGAGTTCTGTATGGTTTTACAAAATTGCGAAATAAAATCGATATAATAGTGGTGCTGATGATGAGTGGTAATTATCGATATCGAAATATTAATTTTCGTCACACTATACCTAAATATTATGCACCATATATGTAAGATTTACATTTTATAGTGTATTAACATTAATATTTTAGATTATATGTATACTATGCGATCAATAATAGCAATAAATGGGGCGAATAGGGATTTAAAGGTGTTTCTAATGTGGTTAATTTAAATTCATAATCAAAACTACCACTAAATACAAAAAATCACGCAAGTATGCTTGTTATATGTTTAAAGTTTAAACTTTGCTACTAATCATGATGGTATTGTTAATAATTTTCAATAACCATTTTGCCCCTATTCACCCTTAAGTCTCTATTCACCCCATTCATCTGTACAACACGTGTGAGGTACCTATAGAAATAGATTTCGTTCATAAAACGAAATATCTCAAAAATAAATAGAAATTTAATATCTAAAGTATGTACAACATAAAAATCTATATAAAAAATTAAATATACTGCAAGCAAAGAAATAATTATCCATATTAGTTTATTGATAAATAATTATTAGTACTTTGATGTAAATATGCAAATCGGCATTCGTTGTGTGCGCTCATTCTTGTGATTGAATGTTTAAGATATCTTATATAACTTTTCTCTACATACAGGTAACAGGGAATTTACAAAATTCTACTGTACAACAGGCAAATATTATAAGTACCATTAGTAAAAAGAATTTCTTGTTTGTAAAGTAATATCAGCCTCGTGTAGAGTACTAGGATAGCAAAAGCTTCAAGAAGGTTGTTTTGACATAAAATACTTACAAGAAAAAGTAAATAACACTTAAAAAAAAATAATTGAACGTTAATGATTCTCTATGTAGGTAAATGAGACACACTATACTCGTAGTCTATAGTAAATGAGTGCTCGAAATGTTACTGTGGAGGGAAATGTCGAAATAGAAACTGTATTTGGTCTTAAGTCAAAGTTTCTGCTTTCGACATTTCCCTCCAAAATCATTCATTGACTGGCCTACTATTAAAAAAGCCGATGTGCATATTTTTATCGTATTTGCTTTTTCATCTGAATTCGAATGGGTGTAAAATGGCTTTTCAAAGCCATGTTTTTAATGTTAATAAATGTTTTTATAATTAATTGGATCTATTACTGTTACTTGCATTTTACATATATTTTTGTGTAAGTTATTGTTTGAAATTATATCTTTATGTAGTAAAATGTTAAGATTATGAAGTCTTCAATCAATGTAGGTATGTAAATATTATAACTCTCAAGTTTATAATATAAATTAAAAGATTCTTTAATTTTAAAACGTCAGTACCTACCTAAAACTACATAATTTCTGAGTGATTGGCTGCTGGACATCCACGTCTCAAAAACAATTGCTTTTTTTGTCTTTATATGGCAACGTAAGGTAGGCTTAGACTAAGACTATTATCAGCCGCCTAAAAAGGCATCGTATTAACTTTTGGCGCCAGTGTCCTCCGCCCGCGTCTCCCGCTGCCCCCGCGCCTATTTTTGGACAGACTTGGCTAATGACTGGTACTGAAAAGGCACCTTGTAAACGACTAGTGTCGGTTTGCTGGTCACTGGCGGCGTGATTTAGACGGCTGAAAATAGTCATTGTCTAAACGTTTCGAAATTTGTGCTGTACGGTAGATACTGGCGCCGTAATTTAGGTGTCTTAAAATAGTCTCCGTCTAAACCTACCTTTATAGACTGATGACAATTGTATGAGAAATGAGGTTACTGTTTTCGCAAAACTGATATTGTACCTATTTCTCTCTATTTTGATTACATACCTACTTATCTACATAAAATTTTGGAAGTACTGTGATGCCAAATAATATGAAAATTATGTGTAAAGTTAACATAAATTTTGTTAATTTATTGATAGAGTCTATGTTCAATATATTTATTGCTTTTTAGTAAATAAATAAAATATTAAATAAATATTATTTTTTGTTTTATTTAAAAAAATCGAATAATGCATTCCTAATGAAACTTTATAAGGGATGGTAGCCGAATGGGAATGGGACTGGAGTACTAAACAGGCTGAGTTCGATGTCGACCGGCGCGGACGGCGGACGGTAGACCGATCCCAAACAACTGCTCGGACATTTGGTGAAATATGCAACCACCGACAATTCCGACAAAGTTGATATGATGTGATTTCGAAAGGTGACAACAAACTTCATCTATATTTTTGACTTTAATAATAAAATCCAGTATAACATTTATTTACCAATCGGCTCCCTATAGGTTGGGAACCTTTAACCTTTTGAACGCCAATGGCATGAATAGATGTCATGCGCAAGCGTGCCCTGTGCGCCACCGACATCTATAGATGCCAAGAAACAGATCACAGAGAAAAACAAAATAAACACATTAAATCATTACTTTCACGTGTTTTATTGTTGTATCTTAAGAACTGAATACCCAGTTATTACATAATTGTACACAGTGAACAAAATTGCAATATAGTTATTCTAATATTTGATTGATAAAAACAACTTAAATATCGGCTAAAAAAGCATGTTCTCTCGCGCCAATGGCATGTATACATGCCTACTAGTGATGTAGTGTAATTCAAGTAATATTAAAACTTCAGCTAAATGACTCGCTTATTTTTTGTAATAACTATTAAAAAGTATATATATAACCTTAGTCTCTGAGAAAAAAGGTAAATATACTATATTTTAAACTGAAAAATTCTTGGGTATAATAGCATATTTACTATATTTTCAATATTATCGACATTCCCTTTTCGCCAATCATGCGCATCCCTAGCATACTACCGATATGCAATCCCTTCTGCGCCATTGACATGTATAGATGTCGGACTCGTGACGTCGTAAGCGCGTGCCGTGTTTTTAAATGCGGGGAAGTTGCAAAAAATATTTTATCGAGTACCTACATTATAATTGCAAAAATGGCGAGTGAAGAGGTTTATAGTACAGAAGAACTATTGCGCATTCTAGAAGGCACTGAAGATGATGAGTTTTCTGATTCGGAATCAATGAATGAAAATGATTTTGGGGTAAGTTAATTCTAATTTAATGTCAGATGTTTTAATAGTAAGTACGAGTACAGTCTAGGGTAAATATATAGATACAAGTAGGTATGATGTAAGTTTATATGTACTCATATAAAGACGACTCATTTTAATATGACGAGTTTAAATAATTAGGTATATACTTAGTGCACAACTTTGGTAGATATATAGATTTATAATGTCATTCTCTTAATAATTATGCTATGTTACCTACTGCTTAAT
Organism: Laspeyria flexula; assembly: GCA_905147015.1. Taxonomy (NCBI): domain Eukaryota; kingdom Metazoa; phylum Arthropoda; class Insecta; order Lepidoptera; family Erebidae; genus Laspeyria; species Laspeyria flexula. The sequence goes on from LR989974.1 coordinate 5,137,633, forward strand.
TATTTAAGTTTCATTTAAATTTCGGTACCTGGTTTTCGCGTGGAAGCGTACGCGTAGGTAACAAACTTTCGCGTTTATATATAATATTGCTTATTATGATTTAGTTGTCATTTTAGGATTAAATAAAGGAAACACCACAGATATTTACATAGTACTTATTATTATTTAAAAAGTATCATTTTTGGACATGGTTGACATAATTAACATCTAGGTACCAATAACAAGTTAACTTGCACGCCGAACTATGTATATACCTGTTCCTACTTGCTATTATATTATTATTACGTATCTAATGAACAAATTTAAAAATTCTCTTAAGTACTAATCAACTAATTTAATAATTAACATATTCAATAATCAACAAATGTAAAACAATAATCAATAAATAGGCACCTAATCATAAACAAAATAATCACATAAAATCAATTATATTAATATCGATAAATTAATGTGATGACAAGTAGGTAGGCACAGGTTCCTACATATAAAGGCTTTTAGTTCAATCCCAGTCCCATTCTTTATCTGAACAGGCACATAGTACCTACCTATTAGTACTAGCATTATACTATTAGCATAATCTAACATAATAAATACACTTTTGAAACCTACTTATTCACAATTTATGTACAATACGTAAGTATAAATAACACTATCACCACCTTTAGCCCTTACGACGGTATCAACGATACGTGTTACGACCTGTTTGAGCTGCGCGCCGCGTGCCACCATTCGGCTAAGCTCGGCCGCGTTCGCAGCCCTTTCGCGTGTTTACGTACTCCGCGGCTGTAGGTAAATAACTCTCGACCAAGGCCCAGTCACGTTACTGTATGTAATACTATTATTATACTGTGCCAGTGTGTTGAGACAATAGACAACATACACAACTAAACTACTGCGACCTATAAGTTTGCCGGCTTGCTGGCCAGCGGCCTGTATAATTATGTAGGAACCTGTGCCTACTTGTCATCACATTAATTTATCGATACAATTCGCTACAAGAAAATTGATAGGTACGTAATAGAAAAATTATTTAATCAATTTTCTTGAATTTTATATTTAATGCTACTGGGGTGTCCGAGGAACATTCTGGTATTACATCAATGCTTTCCGACAAATCGGAATCCCCTCTATATATTCTAATTAAATTGAGAATATGACCATATAAATTGCTCCTTTTATCTTCTGGCACTCTCTCTAATTCGAAAGCTATTAATCTTGAAAAATTTTTATTCCGTTCATCGGAAGGTTCGTTTTCATATTCTAGCTTTGGTAACATTTCCGAAGCATAATATATATTACCGCCCAAACGGCCAACATACGGCTCGACGAGCGTTTGTGTAGCAGCTTCTTTTTTAGTTTGACCGGATTTTTCTACACACCTCATCTTTAAAAATCCACTCAGTATGGACGGGGATCCTGGTCGTTTGGAAGACATGTTTTTACACCTGAAATTAAACAAATTGATGAGATAAGTAGGAAGGTACCTGACTATACTCGAAAAATTCAATCTTATTACTTTGTAATAAAGCTGAAATTCATTTGATTGGAATGAAAATGAAAGAAACAGTGATATTATAAAAAGTTTTTCAATTTTATCATATCACATAAAACACTTTGTAATTAAAACAAATTAATTTTAATCACAAAGTATTTAAAAATAGGTCCAACACGTAAATGTTCGTTACTTTTTTGACGTTCAAAACTATCTTGTATCTGACTTAAATTATACTTTTAAAGTTAAAGGCTAATCCTAATATCATCTTCAATAAGTAATAAAAATTATAAAATAAATAAATAAAGGAAATGATAATAATATTAATAATTATTAAATATTTATACATAATAATATTCAAGATTATACTTACTTGTATTGTAGTCAATAGGTAACTTAATACGTTTGGGTCAAACAGTTGACCTTCGACTATATAAATATTTGCAACTTTCTTTCTTTCTTTATGCTTGGACTTAAAACCGAAATAACAAATACCATGTAACATAACATCTAACGATAATATTATGGTGAATAAAATTGACACTTTTGTTTCAGTATTACCAGTTTAGATTTTGTTTTAATAATGAACCTTTTTTAGCTTTTTAGTATTTTTACGCAGGGTGTTTTTAATCGATTTTTTATTTCTTATAAGTTTAAAGTTAAATAAAAAACATTTATTATTTTTAAACGACTTCAAAAAAGGAGGAGGTTATATGTTCGACTGTATGTATTTTTTTTTTTTTTTATGTATGTTCAACGATTACTCAGAGATGCCTGAACCGATTTAAAAAATTCTTTTTTTGTTTGAAAGGGTATACTTCCGAATTGGTCCCCTATTCATCACATCAAGTTCTGATGATGGAATCTCAGGGAAATCGAAGGCAACCCTCAAATTTTATAGGCACATGTTACGTTTTTCATATATTTTTTTAAGTTATTCAAGTATTTACGTCTGATAGTCAACATCTCGTGTTGATGAGCTGGTGATGGAAGGTATAACTCCTTAACTGTTAGGAGTTGGAGGATAATTCTTTCGACATTATAGGTTTTTATAAACCAATAGTTGTATTCTTGTAGGTTATTTAGGTGAGCTGATAATGGAAGGTATAACTCCTTAACTATTAGGAGTTGGAGGATAATTCTTTCAATATTATAGGTACTTATAAACCTATAGTTGTATTCTTGTAGGTTATTCAGGTGAGCTGTCAGTGGAAGGTATAACTCCTTGACTCTTAGGAGTTGGAGGATAATTCTTTCGACATTATAGGTACTTATAAACCTATAGTTGTATTCTTGTAGGTTATTCAGGTGAGCTGTCACTAGAAGGTATAACTCCTTAACTTTTAGGAGTTGGAGGATAATTCTTTCAACATTATAAGTACTTATAAACCTATAGTTATATTCTTGTAGGTTATTTAGGTGAGCTGTCACTGGAAAGGAAACTTCTTAATGTTTAGGAGTAAGAAGATGATTTCTTTAAATATCACATCCATGTATAAACCTTAAGTTGTGTTATTTCAAGTGTCTGAGGTGAGAGCTCTTGATGGAAGATAAAGTTGTATAATTCAAAGGAATTCTTAGATGATATTTTAAGTTTTCGATATAGTATCTAACCTGCATTGTATACCTATACTTGTTACCTGTCGCATTTTATAGGAAAAAAGAAAGACATAAAAAGCTGAGAGTTTTGAGATTCCTCTATTCTACAATCTGGTTGTGTTGTTAAAATATTTAAATAGACGTTCCCTTCTATCGAAGATTCTTTATTTCGGTTTTCCGTCTTAGTTTGCCAGCCAGTATTATTAAATCTGCTAGATAAAAAGTACACTAAAAATGGAAAAATAAACTATTTTTAACAAAAAAATATCAAAACGACTTCAAATCAGTACTAAAAAGCGAAAAATAAACTGAATTAGATATTTAATTCCAAGCTAAAAAATACCTACCTACCTGTTTAAAGTATAATACTCTATTACTAATCTGTTTGAAGTCGGTGCCAGCCTAATGAGGTTGTATCACTCAGTTTGAGCCGTCCACTAGGTACATGCAAGTGCGAGGTGGTGTGAAGTAGCGAGCGAGCGACGAGCGACGAGTGGTAACAGATGTACGTACTAAGTAGTACGTAGCTTAACAAACTCTTTAGGTTTGGCACCGACTTCAAACAGATTAGTAATAGAGTATTATACTTTAAACAGGTAGGTAGGTATTTTTTAGCTTGGAATTAAATATCTAATTCAGTTTATTTTTCGCTTTTTAGTACTGATTTGAAGTCGTTTTGATATTTTTTTGTTAAAAATAGTTTATACAGCCGACGACTGCTGATGAGCATCAAGAATTGCCTGAAGATACGCCTTCAACATCTGGACAAGCTCGTCATAACAGAAATTCTGAGACAGAGCAGGTTTTTGAGTGGACTGCTGAACGACGTACACCCGAAGTTGCTGCTTTTGACGAGTTTCCCTGTGGTATACATTTCACCCCAGCTGAAATTGTTACGGAGTTAGATATATTTCAGCATTTTATGGACTCTGATTTCGTGTCATTTGTAGTTGAAATGACAAACAAATTCCACAATTATTTTGTTTTAAATGTTGATTTGCGAATGCATTCACGATTACGTGCATGGTATGATGTAACTGTCCCAGAAATGTACATATTTTTTGTAATTATGATGCTGATGACCAGAAACCGCCATTTATCTATAGAAGAACACTGGTCTACCGATATATTATTGAGTTCTCCTATATTTTCAAAATTAATGTCAAGAAATAGATTTTGTACAATTCTTGGGATGTTACATTTTTCCCGACCAAATGAAGAGAATTATATTTTGTCGAAAATACAATCATGTATAACTCACGCGAGGGAAAAATTTAGAAATGTTATTACACCACATAGAAATGTATGCATTGATGAAAGCATTGTGCCATTCAAGGGTCGCTTATCAATAAAACAATATATGCCAAAAAAAAGAAATCGATTTGGAATTAAATTGTTCGTTTTGTGTGATGTAGATTCCGGAGTAATTATAGATTTTATAGTTTATTGCGGTGCAAATACAGATATAAATGATCCAGCTAATTTAGGCGTTGGGGGAGCTGTTGTTTCCACTTTATTGAAAGATTTTTTTGGCTCAAATCGTCATTTGTATGTGGACAATTGGTACACAAGTCCCTTATTATTTAAATATTTATATAATAATCAAATTTATGCTTGCGGCACCGTAAAAAAAAATAGAAAAGGTATGCCCAATTTAGGTAGAAAACTAAATTTACATGAAATGGAAACTCAGTTTTCTGGTCCCCTTATGGCTTGTAAATGGAAGGACAAGAAATATATATACATGCTAACAACCATACATGATAATGACATGGAACCATCGGCAAGAACCTGTAGAAGTACGGGATTGCCAGTAATCAAGCCTAAAGCCGTTTTAGATTATTCTAAAAATATGGGAAGTGTTGACACTGCAGATATGTTGCTATCATCTCTACAGTGTATACGAAAAACCATAAAATGGTACAAGAAGCTATTTTTCCACATATTCGATATGCACGTTTTAAATGCATATTATTGTTTTAAAAAGATAAACGGTACTCCAAATTTAAAATTTGCCGAATTTCAGTTGTGCGTAACTCGGCAAATAATAGAACGTTATCACAATAGCAATGTTTTAGAGAGACCCATTCGAAATAGGGAAAGTGCGAGAAATCCCTTGCGTATATTACCAGGTAACTCAAAAGACCATATGCCCACAATCATGGGAAAATACCTAAGATGTAAATCATGTGCAAATGAAAAAAGACGCAAGATGACGCGATATGTGTGCAGCATATGTAATGTATATTTGTGTGCTGCACCCTGCTTTCAAAAATATCACAGCTCAGCATAGTGGATAATTATAAAATATTTTTGTAGGTTATCAACATCAGAAATTTTTGTTATTGATAATAATTATAGATAATATACAATTTAGTTTTAAATTTTACAATTCCAAGACTGTTAGTGAGCATAATGTTTTATAGGTACAATTGTTGATTTTTATATATTTTTAAGTTTCACGTAACCTTTTTCAATTACAAGGCTGTTAATGAGCATAATAAATAAATACGATTGTTGATTTTTTTATATTTTTAAGTTTCATGTAACCTTTTTCAATTACAAGGCTGTTAATGAGCATAATAAATAAATACGATTGTTGATTTTTTTTATATTTTTAAGTTTCATGTGACATTTTACAAATACAAGGCAACTATTTTAAGAATATGAAAGTGTATAAATAATATCACTAAAATCTGTACCTATTTAGCAGTTTTCAAATATGATTACCTAATACATAAATGAACTCGATAAGTTACATTATTCAGCTACATCCCTAATAATAAACGAGAGATTAAAAAAAAATGGATAGTTGCCCGCGCCATTGGCATGTATACATGCCAATGGCGCGTAACTGATAGATAATAGTGCTGTAACTTGCTGCAATTTTATATGTATTTTTGTGTCTCAAAAGGTTGATATTTTATTGATAGTTGCTATTAATGTGGTCTTAAGTTTATTACAGTGGGAGATTAGGTTAAATAAAGATTCTTTTTATGTTATAAGCAGTTTATTGAAAAAATATTCAGACGAAAATTATTACTCACTTTGGTTTATCGATAACATTTTGGAATCCCTAATATTTTCAGGGTTATTTCGTTGAATTTGTGGCTTGGCGTGGAGGGCACAGCGAAGCGTTTATGCTCTGGCGGTCAAAAGGTTAAAACGCTTATACACTCATTATTTTATATGATATTGCTACTAACATGCGAAGCTATGTGATATCCAAGCATTTGTATGGGATCGATCCACTGTGCCGTGCGCCGTAAAACGAATGTAGAGAAAAATTTTAGCATTTTAGACTCCCCGTTCTCCCCCGTGTGATGCTGCCACTACCTTGACCACCATCAAGGATTAGAATTTTTATAACACAAAAAATTGGTCTCTAATTAGTCGCCGCATATTAGCAGCGAGCGGTTTTGTGCCGCCTGCAACCAACGGCCACTCGCAACCTTTACAAGGTCATCGGTCCATCTGGCGGGGGGTCGCCCCACGCTGCAAATCGCTGTTATCCTAGTACTATATTATATCGCAGACTTATTCACATTGAACGTCGATATGCGATATTAAATGTTTAGAAATCTCTTGCACGCTTCTGTTATCCTAGTACTACTTAAAAAAAGGCTACCTTCTCCGTTTAAAATTGTATTGTGTGTGAACAAAGTACTAGGCTCGCATAAGCTTGTAAGACGTTGAAATGTTTAAAAATCTCTTGCACGCTTCTGTTATCCTAGTACTACTTAAAAAGGCTGCCCTCTCCATTTAATATTGTATTGTGTGTGAACAAAGTACTAGGCTCGCATAAGCTTGTAGGTTGAAATGTTTAGAAATCTCTTGCACGCTTCTGCTATCCTAGTACTACTAAAAAAAGGCTGCCTTCTCCGTTTAAAATTGTATTGTGTGTGAGCAAAGTACTAGGCTCGCATAAGCTTGTAGGAGGTTAAAGTGTTTAGAAATCTCTTGCACGCTTCTGTTATCCTAGTACTACTTAAAAAAAGGCTGCCTTCTCCGTTTAACATTGTATTGTGTGTGAACAAAGTACTAGGCTCGCATAAGCTTGTAGGAGGTTGAAATGTTTAGAAATCTCTTGCACGCTTCTGTTATCCTAGTACAATATTTTATCGCGGGCTTGAACGTCGATACGCGATATAACGAATTTGAACTTAAAAGCTAGGGAGGTAAGTTATTTTAATTCGCTCTCGAGCGTTTTAGTTAATGTACTGAGAATTTTCTAGACAGGAGCTGAAAGTAGAAAGTACTCGTAGAAAGTAAAAAAAAGAAAATGCCCTGTCATTTATAATTCTTTGTGCACCTACAAATGAAACTAGGTATTAGGTTCGTATGAAAAAAACAAATGATATACTTATTGAAATGATTTAATAGCATTCTCTCGCACATTCTCATACCTACTTAAAATATATAATATCGATTTTTATTTGAACTAGTGACAAATACATTGTATTCTACACACAGATTACTTCACTATAGTATTAATCGAGATTATTTTTGTTCAAAGAGTCTACTCTTGAACAAAAATAATCTCATCTCAATCAATAATATTTAGGTATAATTAAGATTATGTAAATTCGCCTAAGACAATTTACGTTTAGTTGTAAATTGTCAATTTACATTTCAAATAGATCGTATTAATTTACAACTGGAAGTCATACGATCGATTTAAATTCATTAAATAATGATCAAAAATAAACTTAAAATAGTTTAGGAGCGGTCGAAATTAGTGTTTTAGTCAATTAAGAGTAGTGGTCAGAATGTTAATTGTAAATTTAAAGGTTAAATCTCGATAAATAAACCATAGAAACAATAATACGCAATCACAAAACGTTAGTTTTTACATAAATAATATATATTTTCATTTCAAATTAAGAACACATCACACAATATTTTAGAAAGTTCAAACAATACAGTATATGAACATAGTTATAGTATTAACAAAAACCCGATCAAAAGATCTTAGAATAAATATGAGAATAGTTTTTGAAATTACTTTTAACATTTATTTCATCAATAGACATCAGAATATGTTTGATCTGCAGTACTCAGGGACATTTAATACATAAATTACACCTGAGGATTTTTAGCAACGAATTAAAAACTACATTACGCTTGCATAAAAGTGCCAATAGATTTGAAAAATAAATGGCAGGATATTCTGATATTAATACATTTTTCATAATTTGACTATTCTAAAGCACTTGCACAAAAATCATAAGAATTTAATAAATGACGCACATTAATTTTGTCCGCTATCTCGGTAAGGTATAAAATTAGGTACAATTTTGTCGTCTGTTTTGCGAATCAAAGTATCGTTTGACTACTGACGCTCATTCAAAGTGCTGATTCAAAGTTTTAGCGAGTCACAACAAAAATAACAATATCTATGAAGTAAGCAAGACGCCCTCTAGTGATAATATTTTAAAATAGAGTTTGTGCATATAGAAGAACGCAACGCACTCGAAAAACACTATAATATGAACGAAGAAAATTAAAATTTGATACCGCAATTACTTGTTAATAAATAGCCCTAAAAATATATCGCGTTTTATACATTTTATTATACATATATATTTCGTCAGTAAAACCTTAGAAAATCAATCCAATTAATATCGTAATGGGATATTTGTTTCACGTCAGTTTAACATACATTTATTAAGCGAAATCTAGTTGTGAATAATAAAAGCAATTCGAAAGTCAAATATCAAATACATAGTTTTAATCATATATTTTGTTTCATACATAACAATTAACTAACTTATATTTTTAATACAATCTTAATACAGTAGAGGTGTTGATTTTTTCTGTACATTTTTTTAAATGTTTTTTTTGAAAAAGAACAATTTGAATAAATTTCTTTGGTAAATCTTTCATATTTCATTGAAATTTTTGTAGATATTCTGCTTATACTGGAGACGTGTACTGGAATTTTACCATTTATACCCACAAAGATAATACATAGTAACAACTGGGAATTGACTGTTCCAATTTTTCTTTTTAAAAATGGTTTTATTTAAGTAGGTATATTCATTGAATGATCTCCAATAAATTACTACAATTATTTGCTGTACCAAGTACTATACGCCAGTCAAAAAAAATTAATCAAAAACACTCAAACCATTATAACCACTATTTACGAAAAATTGTTCATTATTTAATATGTATGTACTCGTATTAACCCTAAGTCCACGGCATTCTCACTTCTGTTATCCCACAAAACCAAATGCATTTAAAAGAAAAAAATATTACTAAAGATACATAAACTGATGTTTAACTTTAAAATTTCAACGGCCTTTGGAACTCATGGTGGTAATAATCGTTGAGTATTTGTTAAAGAGTGGCGGATTAAGGGTTAAATAAGACATCAATTCTTGAAAATACTTTTCAAAAAAACTGTTAATGTCACGTCCTCAAATAACAGTTGAGGTGCAAAAGTCATTCGATAACTTCACATTTAACTTAGAATATCATATATTTTGGTACTTGTAGCACCATATAACGAAATGATAACTTACATTAGTAAGGCACATCCCTAGTGTTATCACATTGTGCTTAATTAATAATCTTACTTTAATAAGGCAAGCTCATAAGAACAGAATAATTAAATATTTTTTATAAAAAATAGAAAAAAGTTAACCTTCTGACCGCCAATATCGACATAGCTGTCAAATGAAAATGTATTCTATGACCAAATTATTAAGGTCGTATTTAGTTTTACGCTCGAGACATTCGTAACATTACTGACATGTTCGCAACGCTCATCGAGGTTAAGCAACGTTCAGCAAGGTCAGTCTATAGATGGGTGACCGTTTGTAGCATTTTTTTTATTCTCGAGCGTCTCCGTGATTCGGAAGGTCTGAAAATACATGGTGACGTTGGTCATGGTTCTATAGACGATGTTTGCGTTCAGAAAATAAAATTTGGCTAGTATGAATGTCAAAACACATTTAGAAGTAAAAAATATGTTTCAAGTTATTACTGGCATGCCAGTACTTTCGATTACATACATATTTAAGTATGGAGTTAACAATCTCTCTATATAACTTGCTTTTCAATATAGTATGAACACTGAACAGGGTGACATTTGAATCTGTTTCATACACTTTCACACACAAAAAACTCGAATTTGTATTTTATATCGTATTTCATACATCAAACCAGACTTCACCGGAATTTTTCATCACTGTTGATAAGTGTATTACAATCGTAATTGTATTCAAAAAAGAAAAAGAACACGTACTAAAATATGTTGTACTTAATATAGTAGGTGCTTTTAAGAGTTAAAATTTAGGGAGCATCCATTAACAACATGAGGCAATCGTGAAATTTGACTCGACTACTACACACCCTCAAAACGCCTCACATAATTAATGGCCGCCCCTTTACAAATGCTGAAATATCGTGTTAAAAATAAACAGTAAGATCAAACGTGTGGCTGACACTGCCTTGGCTACCATCGTATATCAGATATATAAATATCAGAATTGAGATTTATGGAGTTTAATTTTTAAGTATTGTCTAGGAGCTAGATCAAAACGTTTTTACAACGCAATTTATAACGCTCCTAGACTATACCCTAAAAATTGAACTCCTTATATCTTTTAAACCAAGACCCGACCAATTCTGATATTTGGCGACTAATTTAAACCAATTAGCGACTAATTCTGCGAGAAAACAGATCTTCGCTAGGTGTCTTAGCTTTTCAGATACAAATGTGGCCAACCTAGGAAGACTCTCCCCAGATCGGCCAACTAAAAACGCTTATAACTTTTGAACCATTGACCGACTAATTTTAATATATGGCGACTAATTAGGGACTAATTTTTTGCATTGCATGCATGATTGCATTTGCAATCTAAATCCAAGATGTTGGCAAAGCCAGTGTCGGCCACACAGATCAAACATGTCCAATAAAAGCTTACATGTAACCAGTTTTTGGAGAAAACTGCTTTAAAACTAATACCATAAGTGCGTTTTTTCCATAATCTATTTCATGAATTATATCAATATGTATACTTATGAACTAACGCAGAAATAAACAGTAGAAGTAAAGGTTCTTTGTTCTTGAAAAGTAATGCATGCCACGAGTATGACAGATTGTTCAAAGAATAAACACTATGGCAATTTGAATCTTATGCTTTTATGTTAAAATTTATATTTGCTTGCATTTTTTTACCTTTACGCCTTTATAAGTGTAAGATTGTTTATTTTTGCGACATTAATCTATTTTTGTACATCATAAATCTATAAAAGTGCTAAGAAATAATAAAATACTTGTTAAGAAAACTTAATACAATACTGCTACTATTGGGCAATTGTAAATTAGACATAAGCACCAATGTTTGCGACCAACACTATGTTGAAAATGCTACTCAAATATTGGATGGAAATAGAAATCTCTATTAGTACCGAAGTTTGGTGATAATGTTACTGACATTTAATATCAATATAAAATGAATGTATTTAGAATTACTTTTTAAATGGAGAGCAAATTCTAAACTTTTTATATATATTTTTACACATTTTCACAGAGCCATCTAGTCCCGGTACTAAACAACTGCTATACTACATAAATACATTTCATATACATATTTTTTTTCCGTAAATACATACATATTATAGATAAATTACACCCAGACACAGAACAAACAATTATGCTCATCACACAAAGATTTGTCCTGGGTGGGAATCGAACCCTTCGTCCTTCGGCTTAGGAGTCAGGATCACTAACCACTAGGCCAACAGGCCAGTCAGACATTTTATCTAGGGGTAGGTAGACATGTATGTATGCTACGCAATAATTTTCCGTTTTGATCCCTGGGTCAGGCAAAACTGGAATAGTGTTTTTTTTCTGTCTGAAAATATGCCCGGTTGATAGCAATAAAATCGCATCACATGGGACCAAACGTAACTGGCGACATCTGCCTACTCCTTCAGGGAAAAAAGCGTTGATGATATGTATATAGTAGAAAAATAAGTTCATTAATAATACAGATAATTGTTAACAGTCCACCTCAGTATAAATGCTCTTAAGTATAATAATTAATTAATTGACAATGTTCATCTAATAAATGTTACACAATGGTTGATCGATACCTTAACATAATTAATACATCAAATCTCACTACATTTCGACTCTATGAGTGTGTGCGAACCCTAATAAGTATAATATTATACTATGCGATATAAATTCCATCGGCACAGCACTAATTCTTCAAGGTCAAATAGAGGTTATATAATGTTGCCTCATATCTACGCAAGTATAAATCGTGCATTTATGTTTTTTTTTTTAATATTTTTATAGTCAAACTAGGTATAAATTATTACGATTTTGTTCCTTGACGTATTAGCTATGACCACTAAACGTCAAAAATGACATATCAACGTCAAAATGATAACTACAATTTTGTTTTATGTCGTAAAATTGACTTAAGTTTTGGCTATTTCAAAACTGTATCAAACATGTCTACGCCATTTATGACTATTACGAGGTGTTATTCGACCTGTACTAGTGTGGACGCACCTTAAAATTTGACGGCAAATAGAAATAATTACTTTCATAACCTTATTTCTTTTACAAACGTAAAAAATTCTAGAACCGCGACGTCTGCCACGATGGTATTTGTATCGCATAGTAATAGTCCTGAGATCTCATCTACCCAGTCCCGAAGAATCAATCGCTGAATCACTATTTTCATATTTTATAACGCTATCACAATCTAAATAATCCATATCTGTTAACTGCCTTTTAATCAACAAATACGGCGTTTTCCTTACATGTTTCTCTTTTAAACAGTTAGGTATACATTTTTTATATTCCATCAAATATTCAATGATAACTCTTTCGAAGAATAATGCTAGGACGAAATGGAATGATGCTAGTGCTAACACTATATAGCTCAATAGGACATCTTTGGGCATGCGTAGTTGGAGGAACTCGGCTATCCAATCAGCAGGAGTTACAGCAATATATACACAAATGGTTGTCATTATCAAAATACTAATCATTAACTGCTTGTTAGTTATGACTGATTTTCTATAAGGAGCCCCGTGGCTGAAGACTATTGCCATAATTATATATTGGAACATCGATATAGCGAAAACCACGTAATTTTCCCAGCATTCATTAGCTTCATCTCCTTCATAGGTATGTCTAACGTACCAAGGAAAGAAAGTTAAGGCAAAATAGCTCAAATACTGTCCAATAGCGATCAAAATCATCTGTCCAGCCAAAGAGAATAATGGAATCAAACCTAGTAGTGACGTCAAAGGTGGGTTTTTACACAATTTGCCGGTGTAAGCCTCTGTCATGCCGAAGAAGAAAGCGAAATTGACGATTAGAGCGACATCTATGAAGAGGAATTGGAAGTCAGTGAGGTTTGAATCGAAGTAGTACAGGAAGGCAACAGAGAAGAATTCTGTAAGGGAGTAAGCGACCATGAACTTGAAGACTCCGAAGGACGTGGAGAGGGCGGCGCGCCCCTCGCGGAGCACCCTGGCGACGCACACGATGTCGGGCGTGGTGGAGGTGAAGGGCGCGGCGACGCTGCTCTCGAGCTCCGACAGAGAGATGCCCGTGTGCGCCGCGCGCAGGGCGCCGCAGTCGTTGGCGCCGTCACCACACATGCCTGCAAATATATTACATATTTACAATACCATATAATATTATACAGGGTGTCACAAAACAAACCGATATTCAACAATGGGCAAAATATTTTTTTAATATTTTTATCCGTAGACAAATGAAACAAAAGCGAATTTTTACTTTTGAAAGCCCTCTAAGTTCAATAATTCACAAAATTTCATACCCATATAAAATTATGTGAACTTAAATTATATAAGAAATCGATTTGACATCGATCGATTTGGCGGTCAAACGTTTTTTTTCTGTGAAAGTCATGAAATTAAATGCAAAAAATATTTTACGTACCAACATAATATCCAAGTGCTTGATATTCTACAATAAGTTGTTGTTTCTGATCTGACGTCATCCTCGCGAACACAGCGCCCGTCGCCACCACACGAGACAACACGTTGGGATAATGCTCACGAAGTACCTGCACATATATAATTACTTAATTGCATATATGTAAATATATCTATATACTCTTGGACCTTGCGGGCCAAACGCTCACAAATTTTATCATGAAATTTGTAAGCGTATTTCTGAGGTATCACATGACCCAAGGGCTGGCCTCTGGCCTGGGCAACGCATTCGCCTTGCTATCCAACGTGGAAATGTGGCTAGCTTTTTGGGTACGTTTCTTCAGGAATCTGATCTCAATCAGATAATATTATTCTATTTATAGGAATTCCCTGTGTTTGTACCAATAAATGTTTTCTATTTCTAATTAGAGTATTTTTTTTTAAATAGGTTGGCTGTGTATATTTTTAAGTTATGTGTAAATATTTTATTGAACAAATTTAACCTGTCTATATAGTATAAGAGGACAAACGGGCTGACTGATATATCAACGTACAGCCGAAACCGCTGAGTCTAGAAATTACGTACACAGATCATACGAGGACCAATATGTAGTTTAGTGTCAAAGTAGACCAGACCAATATACCCTGTTTGCTAAGCCGGAGGTCGTGGGTTCGATCCCCACCCAGCACAAATCTTTGTGTGATGAGCATAAATGTTTGTTCTGTTTCTGGGTGTAATTTATCTATAATATGTATGTATTTACAAAAAAAAATTATATAAGTAGTATATCAGTTGTTTAGTACTCATAACACAAGCAAATAGAATTGCTTACTTTGGGACTAAATGGCGTTGTGTGAATGTGGTAGAACATTATTATTATTAAATATCTCACCTTCCAAGTATCTCCAGTCATGACGATCTTGTACCGCGGCTCGGTGGTGTTCGCCTCCACGTCTGCAGAGCTGGTGTTGGACCCTGAGGCCGAGGGTGCGGGGGACCCCCGCCACGAGCCTCGTCCACTGTCCACGCTGCGCCACTCGCGGTCTAGCGGACGACGACGACCTACTGTCGCCTGGAAAGATCAATATTCTTAACATACATCAATTTAACGAGTATTGACGGATTTAGAATATATAATGTCACTACCCCATCTCAACCCGTGGGTGTCGTAAAAGGCGAACCTTATACAGACAAGGGCACTGCAAGAAAAAGTAAATTATGTGATGACTCTAAATCAAATAGAACTTATAGCATCAGCAACCCATAATGTCCCACTATTGGGCTCGGGTCCCCTCTCCTCTAACTAGAGAGCTGAGAGGGTGCAGGCCATAATCCATACACGCTGGCCTAATGCGGGTTGGTGGGTCAGACACACACTTAGAATTTCTTCTAGTGTATATTTCTTCACGATGTTTTCCTTCACCGTTAGCAGATATTAAATTACATGAATAGTACATATAAATTCCACAAAGTGAAATCCACATTGGTACTGCTGGTCGGAATAGAACTCGGACCGCATGTTTAGCAAGCCGGTCACTTATCCATTTATCCACCATCGCTTTTACACAGATATTTACAGATATTAAAGATGTTATACATGACTTACCCCATGCAATGTACTCTCGCAGTATATAACAGGTATCTTGCCACTAACATCGGCGTGTAACTGTACTACTCGCTCGTCATTCCTCAGAATACCACACTCTTTGGCTACGCTCACGGCTGTCAGGATGTTGTCGCCTGAAAATGTTATGTATATAATACTGTTATTTGTCAAAATGTCTGTTGTTCATATTACCTTTTGCTTAATTTTAATTTGACCAAAGGGTCGAACTTAGGACATCTGGTACAGCAGTCAATAAAAAAAAAATATCAGTGTTCAAATGCTGCCGTAGTACTAAATTTCTCAATTACGGGCTGAAAAATGAAAAATTGGGTATCAGGGAGTATGGAAGTGGGGGGGGACACACACACTCGCACGTCACAGTGTGTGTACAAGTACCGTTAGTGTACACACACACGTGCACCACGTGTCACCTGCAGCTAACATCCGAGCCGGCATTAAGTTTGACAGCAGGGTTATATTTCTAAGAAGTTTAACCAAAATATAATTCTTCTTATCGTGTGGGCTTAAGGCAGACCCTGGTGTTGAAATTTATCAAGTCGCCTAGAAGGCTTCCAACTTGATTTAACGACTACCCACATGAAGTGATAACCGGGACCAACGGCTTTACGTGTCTTCCGAAGCTCGGAGACGCGAACGAAATTGCAGCAAACGGTCAACCATCATAGACTGACCTTGCCGAGTGTTGCTTAACCTCGATGATCGTAGCGAACATCTCAGTACCACAATGCTACCAGCGCCTCAAAGTCTTATGAACTAATATGTCATGTAAATTAAAGTAGTAGCCTATAATAACGTACACCAGATTACCATTTACTCTTCCAACAAATCCATCCTAAGGTTGTCTGGAAGAGATCGCTATTAGCGATAAGACCGCTCATTGTGCCTACATTTTGTACCCTTTTTCTAAATCTGTATTTAATGTTTACGTGGTGTACAATAAAGAATATATAAATAAATAGCCTCGTTCCTCACCGGTAATCATGACGACATGTATGTTGGCTTCCTTCAGTTCCCTGATGATGCCGGTGGTAGCTCCCTTCAGCCTGTTCTCCATTATCACCAGCCCCAGGAATTCCATGTCGCGTTCTACCTACAATGCAAAAAAGGTTATATATGTAGTTTTTTTTAATAATTATTATTATCAAAATATTTATAATATCAGGTTTACGAAGTCACTTGTAAGCAAATACGTGATGAATTTTGCTCTTCAGAAAACAGAAAATACTGTGTGTGTGTGTGTGTGTGTGTATGTGTGCGTTATGTAAGAGTGTACTTTTGCTTGAATGAGTGAGCACTCTAATAGTGTAATTATTAGGTCATATTTTCGTTGGCCATCAATGATTGCGTTACTGGTGATAATTACCTCTTCTCTAGTCATCTTCTGAAGCTGTTTGCTGGTGACCTCCATCACCCTGGTGGCGCAAGCTATCACCCGGTAGCCTTTCTCAGCATAGGAGTTCAATACCTCATACAGATTGTCAGGAACTGATGGCAATAAATAAATTAAAATGTTAATTATCATATGATCATCAGATATCGCACTTGAAGTTGAAAAAAATACCAGAAAAGAATCGCTGCTGGACAATTATGATGATGATGAGCCTTATTCTTATAAAAAAAAGATGGAAATTTGTCGGACAATTAAATCTCAACTTATATCTGTTATACACTGACAGCGCGAACGGAAACTCACTCCTGCTGTTGAGTAAGGAATACTGAAGTACCATTCGAAAAGAAACCTTATCGTTTTAGAAATAACTGTCAGATCACTGAGTAGAAAGCGAAAAAAAAAAACGCAAACTGAAGGTTAATAATAATGTTTGGGTCGGTTAATGTTTTTTTTTTTAATTTTAAAGCTGCTTATATCTACAGACACGAAACGTTTCAGCCGCGTGCTGTATCTACCATACCTGTAGGTTTTGATAGGTGACAAGTGGCTACCGAAGATCATCATCATCATCATCATCATATCAGCCCAACGACGTGCACTGCAACATAGGCCTCACCTAATTTACGTCACTGCGAACGGTCCTGTGCTGCCTGCAACCAATGGCCGCCAGCAACCAACAATATTACTGAAAATCAGCCTTATAAAAAATATTCATTGACAGACTAGTAGAGACTATTGTCTGACTAGGCCTCTATCGGGTTTCTTCGTAATAAAAAGGACTGTTTAGCCAGATTACAGTAATGTATTTTATTTGGGAAATTTACAATCGTTATTGGTAGAAATGTGAATTGCGCGTCAAGCTACGCGGAGTGTGTTGACCCTTCACCCTGTTAAGGGTTCCGTTTTCCCTTTTGAGGTATGGAACCCTAAAAAGCACCAATAACGTGTATATTACCTGTATCAGGGGTACATAAAGTCTTCAACATCTCCGGCGCCCCCTTGCAGTAGACTCTAAGCACATCTTCGCCCAACACTCGCGCTATGACCGACGCTCGCTGTAGTGACGACACAAACTGGTGCTGCTGGACTATGCCCACTTCTAATGGTAACTGGCAACAAAAAAAAATTGTTATTTTTATTAGAAAATCCTACTAATATTCACGCACTGGTCTTCGCCATAGATTTTGGAGGGAATTTAGCCTACTATACCACGATGGCCAGACGGGTTCGTAAAGGGATTGTCGTGAATTTTCCTTTTCTTGAAATGAAATTCTTTATTTGCAAGAATATAGCAAGTACTTAAATAAATAAAAAGATGGCAATATGATTATTTGGCTCTATACATTCTACCATAGCAATGGTGTGCAAAATTTTGGTAAGTACATCCACTAATTAATTTACAAAATAACTAAATAATAATACATGTAAAATTCCAGTGATAATATATATTTTTTTAATTATCATTCCTCAGCAACCCATTAAGTCCCACTGCTGGGCTCGGGTCTCCTCTCCTCTAACTAGAGAGCTGCGAGGGTTTAGGCCATAATCCTCCTTCCATAAAACTCACGCTGGCCTAGTGCAGGTTGGTGGATCAGACATACTCATAGAATTTCTTCTGGTGTATGTGGGTTTTTCCTCACAATGTTTTCCTTCACCGTTAGCAGTTGGTAAGTCACATATAAATTCCACAAAGTGGAATCCACATTGGTACTGCCGGTCGGGATCGAACTCGGACCGCGTGATTTGCACGCCGGTCACTTATCTATTCGGCTACCATCCCTTCAAAGGCCCAAACCTGCTAACACAATCATAACACAATGGTAAACCGATAGTCAAATTCGACAGCTGTGATTGGCTTACTAAGTCAATAGCGCCATATTGCCGACGTGTGATTGGTCGGTATCAGTCCATCGGTCTGCTATCGACGTATGTTTTAGCAGGATCGTGTTCCTGGTAAGTGTACTTACATGAATATCATCAACGTCAATGTTAGCTGTCTTCTTAGGCTTCACTATGGTAGGTGTCAAAATTTCGTAGTTCGAGGATTCCGGTACATCTGGCTCTTCTAACACCCAGCCGGTCGATTCGAACATCTACAAGAAAACACATACACATATATATACAGTTTTATAAAGATGTAATTCATGACCAATTTTTAACTAAAAATTGAATGGCCTGTTGGTCTAGTGGTACCTCCGGCTTAGCAGTCAGGGTCACTACCCTGACTGCTAAGCCGGAGGTCGTGGGTTCGATCCCCACCCAGCACAAATCTTTGTGTGATGAGCATAAAGGTTTTTTCTGTGTCTGGGTGTAATTTATCTACAACATGTATGTATTTACAAAAAAAAATGTATTTAAGTAGTATATCAGTTGTTTAGTACCCATAACACAAGCAAATATAATTACTTACTTCGGGACTAGATGGCGCTGTGTGAATTTGGTAGAATATTATATTATATTATAAGTATCATCGTCATTGCAGCCTATTACAGTCCACTGCTGGACGTAGGTCTCTCCTGTCCACCGCCTTCCGCATCCAGTCAGACCCCAATTATATTGAACCGAATTCAAAAACTAATTTAGTGTTGGATACCCCACTTATCGCTGAAGGCTATAGGCTAATATAACATTACGCTATGACTAATAGAAGCTAAGTAGTGGTCAAACAAAGATCGAAGGGAGGGAAGCCCAAGGCAATATTTAGTTTAAAGAAATTTAACAAGTTAAATGTCATAGGTACCTTAAGATCAAGCGGGTCCCCGGCCAGTTCATTGTCGAGTAGTGTGAGACTATGGCAGGAAGCCATGGCGAGCTTGAGGGGGTGTAGCTCGTTGAGTTGTCGGGGGTCCCGCAGGGGCCGGCCCAGCCGCGCGGGCCGCGTGGCTCCAGACACCGCTACCACACCCCACATATCTAACCCATCTTCTGTTAGTGTTCCTGTCTGTTGTCAAACATGTATGTGTCTAAATTAATTAAATGTACAGGGTTAATATGTAAGTTTGTTTAATAGAACTTATCTAAGAAAAATAATTGCTATACTGCTATACTGGATAGCCCATGTATCGAGGAAAGTAATAGGTTATATAACATTACACTACGGCTAATAGGAGCCGAGCAGTGGCCAAATAAAGAACGACGGGAGCGAGGCTCAGCAATAGCTAGTGTTTTTAATAATAATTTAACTATAAGCAGCATTTTGAAAGTGATTTATTTACAAGCATTCTAAAATCAATTCAGCTCGAGTATACGCACACGGCCGAGCGGGTGACATCACTATCGTAATGCTATCTAAATAAAGCTTTGATGACAATAAGTCATCATCATCATCATCAGCCATTAAGTCCCACTGCTGGGCTCGGGTCTCCTCTCCTCTATCTAGAGAGCTGAGAGGGTTTAGGCCATAATCCACTCACGCTGGCCTAGTGCGGGTTGGTGGATCAGACATACTCATAGAATTTCTTCTAGGGTATGTGGGTTTCGTCACGATGTTTTCCTTCACCGTCAGCAGTTGGTAAGTCACTTGACTATTAAATATAAATTCCACAAAGTGGAATCCACATTGGTACTGCCAGTCGTGATTGAACTCGGACCGGGTGATTTGCACGCCGGTCCCTTACCCACTCAGCCACCATCGCTCTACGGTGACAATAATTATAAAACAACAATTCACCTTATCAAAACACACACAGTCTATGGATCCGCTAACGTTAACTGCGCGTGTGTTGAGACAGGCGATCCTGGCTCGCTTGAGCCGCGACACGGCGTACAGTCGGCCCACTGTCATGGCGGCGGGTAGGGCAGGCGGGATCACTATTGTGATGATGTCTAACGCTTTGAGGGTTATGTCTCCGGGAGAGAGCGAACGGTAGGCCTGAAATGGTAGTGGACATCAGAGAACGCGTTAACCAGAAGTTTCAGAGAACGAAACGGATAACGATACCTTGAGGTTCAAAGGGCGTTCAGTATTTTCATCATCATATCAACCCATAAACGTCCCACTGCTGGGCATAGATCTCCCCTAAATAATGTGGAGGGAATTTAGCCTACTATACCACGCTGGCCAGACGGGTTGGTATAGGGTTTGTTTCGAATTTTCCTTTTCTCGCAGTGCTCTCCCTTAGTCGCCTCTTACGACACCCACGGGTTGAGATGGGGTAGTGACATTATGTATTCTTAATCTGTCACTACATGGACTTTAGGGCATTGAAGAGAGCCAACTATTAAAAAAAAAAGATACTTCGTTACTACCTACCCTCTCATTTTTAGTGTTATATAATGTTTCCAAGAGAAAACATTCTTAAAATACAGAAGAGATTTCACTTATCGATAGAGAATAAAAAACTGAGAATACTAGTATGTAAATACGAGATCATAATTCTTATTTTGGAAAATTCTAAATAAATTACAAAACTGAAATTTCTGAAATAAAAGATTTTTTTCCAATAAAAAAGGTTTGAGCTTTTGAACTAGGTATGTATTATTTTCAAAACAAATTTAAATTCCAACATAGTAGGTATTATGCTCTATTAGTCATTTGAACAGGTGTTACATTTAAGCGAAAACTATTGTGCACTAAATAAATAACTTATATTAGCTTGTCGCTTACATCTTACCTTCAAAGCCACAGTATAAGCCAATCCCAGCATGGCAATGCACCCCAGTATAATGATGAACTTGTAAGAGTCTCTGTCAAACTTGAAGTCAGCCGGTACTGGGTACAGAATGCTGCGAACTAGCTGACCTTTGCTTGTGTTGTAACCAGTTCTGAGTACCAATGCCCTGTGGAAAATATCATAAATTAATTAGTACAGTCGACAATAAAATTGCTTTAACAACCTTAGAGTAAATATCGTTTGTATATCACAAAACAATAATGTCTATTTTTGCTTGCAAGTGTCATCAGTACACTGACAGTTGTCATCAATGCGCAACTTCAACATGAGTCTTATTGAATTTTAATTTTAATGGAATTTTTTGTTGAAAGTGGTATAACATTAAAGCATATATTTGGTCGACTATACATCATCATAGACGTTTTCATCGTCGTCATTTTCATCATCTTCGTTATCATCACCGTCAACTTCTTCGTTATTGTTATATACATATGCTTTGCTGTTACTATGGTAACAATGTAAAAATCACCTGCCTTAATCTTTGTAATGAATCACGTTGAATATACTAACTTGACGGGTTCATTGTTATAGTATCTGGTCTGTATAACTCTGGTGCCGCAGAACAGTATGCTGGAGGCATGTTCCTTCATTGAAAATGGACGGTCTGCTCGAAGTAATGCAGTTTTTGTCACTGGCACTGATTCACCTAAAAACGAAAATTGAACGATGTATACTCAAGTTTATCATAAACAAAATATCCCCAATCCAAGAAAGGGACCAAAATTCAACCTTGAGGTACTCCTATCAAGTTTAATATATAATCATTTATGTTATTTAGTTTTTTATTTCACTGTATCAACGTTATAACGTATGTAAAATTTCAACTTCGTTTGTACAAAAAAATACCTTCATTTGATATCGCAAAGTCCTATTATCTCATGGGCATCTCAATCGAAGGGCTCTGAAAGGTTACAGAAGAAAGTAGTATATAAGCACGTAGAATGTGGTTACCAGTAAGCATGCTCTCATTGAGAACAGCGGAGCCGCTGAGCAGCGCGGCGTCGAAGTGCAGCGTGCAGCGTGACGGCAGCACGATGACGTCACCGGGCGCCACCATGCGACTATCAACGCGCCGCCCGTCCCACAGCTGCACCGTGTCGTGTGCCTCCACCGTCGCGCGTAGGTTGTTTTGATTCTACCATATAATACATTATTATTATTATATTTTGAAAATTTGACTAACTGGTCGACACTGAGGCATTTGAAACAGTTCATCGATTACAAAAGATTAAAAGGATATTGGGTTTATCTGTCATAAAGTTCTAAGTATCAAGCCGGAGTCTGGGAAAATATTATATTATTATGCGTGTACCCACTTCTTGTCTTACGGGTCTACGTAAAGTAGTCCCATTGCATATTAATATTACATGTGTAAAAGTCGCAAAAGCTTAAAAGTTTTCTGGAAAAATACCTGGTTAATAGCAATAAACTCTGTTCCTACAACATAAGACATAATTTGACGGAAGCATTGAAGATTATAAGACTTTCTTCGCATTGTTTTTTCCTTGAAAGTTAAGACTATATAAGCTCCTAACACATTTTTTTTTATTTACTTATATGAAATATTGTACAACGAGATAAACTAAAAACTGTTAGTAGGTGAATCTGTGACAGCTAAATCATGATAGTTCTTCCAATTAACTTCAACGATTTAGGAACCGAGTCCATAATCTTACTACTGAATTGATTATGTCCGTCCACTAATAATAATATAACTGCTGTAGGCTGTAGGTGTAGGCATAGGAACTATGCTATAAGATTTATAACATTTATTTCCTTTTATCAATCATTTTTTCATATACTCGTATTTTATGCATGTGGTGTTTACACGAGTTGTGCACTTAGATTTTAATATTATGTTCTGTTTTGTAATTAATGTATTAGTGTAATAACTACTGGTAAACCAATAAATAAACAGCTCTGACATTAGTATGACAATAGCCTTAAACGATTATATAAAACCTCACCTTTTTAGTCTGTATAACAGATGTAGTAACACCGAAGGTAGACATAAGCACCACGGCGATACAATAGTAGTAATACGGCTCAGCTAACCAGACGGCTATAGTGAACAGTTGGAACACGTAGAATGGATTGAACACCTCCAAGAGTATTAAAGTCATTATCGATTGTACCGGCACGTTGATTTCGTTGAGTCCGTAGATGTTTAGCCTAGAAAATTGTTTTAATTTAATACCACTTATTTTGACTTGTAATTATTTTAAGGGACTAATATTTTGCCATTTCTATTTCATATTTTCTGCAGTTTAATAGATGTAATTTTCATTCTTAAAGATACGAAGACAAAAATATAATTATGAGGTTCTATTAAGTTTCAAAATTCTTTTAGAGTTGGATAGCGTATTTATCGTGGCAGGTTTTAGGCTATATAACATCACGCCACGGCCAATGGGAGCTGAGTAGTGGCCAAATAAAGAACGTCGGGAGCGAAGCCCCGGGCGACTTCTAGTATATGATTAAAAAGCCAAACCAAAATAATTAGACTTGGATTTTTCGCCGAGATCGAGACTTCTAATTATGAATCTAGACAAAAATATTGTATTTTTTTTAATGTAATTGTAGGTCTTGGTTTACAGGAATTGCAGTGGTGCAAGAAGGAAATGAAGTAGCAGTTTTGTACGTCTAATGGCGCAAGTGTACTTACATCCTAACACGTCGTTCACTTGACGGAGGTGTGGTTCCCGAAGCGTAGAGCTGAGCGCATGTGGCGCCACATTCTATACCTCCCAGTCGACACCACTGAGCACGACTTCCGTCCCATATAAGAGACTGTTTCTTGTGACGGAAGTAGCAGTAGTTTTGTACATCTATTAAGACAAATATATTGTCAAATTAGTTTAATATTGATCACATTTATCATCACCACCACCTGTGATACAGGATTGCTCCTAGTACAGGCATTTCAAACTTAAGAACTTATGTATTATTATTTTTAAGACTCTCATGAAATTGTACCTTTTTAAATTGAATAAACATTTATTATTATTATTTATTACATTATAATATGATTATTTAAGTGACATTGTTTAATTTTGAATTCTAATTTAATTGTTATATTTTGACATATATTGTTAAATTTAAGTTTTTTAAATTTTTAATTGTTTACATTTTTTGCATGCCGTAAGGTTGATTATGGTGATACTGATACTTATTTTTATATTTTTGTTTTTTTTTTTTTATTGTAAAGTGGCAGACGAGCAGACGGCCCACCTGATGGTAAGTGGTTACCGCCGCTCATGGACGTTGGCAATGCTAGGGGCACAGCCAGGCCGCTGCCTACCTTTAAAATTAACATAATTCTTTACCCATATATCGCAAATAAAGACTTTGACTTTGACACATTTTTTAAACTTAAGAGGGTTTATACAGAGGAATGGCAACGTCGCAATTTAGTGTCACATTTCGTGGTTTCCGATTTTTATTATTTAATTGGAGCTATTTGTTTTAAATGTTTTCAATACACTTTTTAGAATTAGGTGAAAGTTGTGTATAAGGTACGAAATCATTGCGTTTACAGTTCTATTTATATGTAAATATCACATTGGAACTTGCAGGGCATTTTTTTCATATTAAAATAACTGTAAGCATTATGTATACTTACTTTTTAATAGAAGTTTACGTAATCCTCATCATCATCATCATATCAGCCCAATGACGGCCACTGCTGAACATAGGCCTCACCTAATTTACGCAACTGCGAACGGTCCTGTGCTGCCTGCAACCAACGGCCGACCGCCAACCTGACCAGGTCATCGGTCCATCTGGTGGGGGCCGTCCCACGCTGCGCCTTCCAATACGTGGCCGCCACTCGAGAACCTTTTTCCCCCATCGGCCATCAGTTCTACGAGCTATGTGCCCTGCCCACTGCCACTTTAGCGATGCGATTCGGTGAGCTATGTCGACAACTTTAGTTCTCCTGCGGATCTCCTCATTTCTGATTCGATCACGCAGGGAAACTCCGAGCATAGCTCTTTCCATGGCTCGCTGGGTGACAGTAAGCTTTCTGATAAGGCCAATAGTTAGCGGCCACGTCTCAGTTCCGTATGTCATCACTGGCAACACACATTAGTTGAAGACCTTTGTCTTCAAACACTGGGGTATTGCGGACGAGAAAACAGTGCGTAACTTCCCGTACGCTGTCCCGAATTTACGTAATCCTAAACAATGTATAAAAAAAAATTTAAAAAAATTACTCGGAATAACATAACATAACATAGTATCACGCCTCTTTCCCCGAAGGGGTAGGCAGAGGTGTTTCACACCCACATTTCGCCAGCTATGTTTGGTCCCATGGAATAGGGGGCGAGCCTATTGTCATCAACCGGGAACATTTGTTTACCAAACTCCGGGAAAATCTTAATACTGGAATTTCATGATAGAAAAACCCAATACCATTTTCACCCGACCCGGGAATCGAACCCGGGATCTCTTGCACAGCAGTCGTATACACTTCCCGCTGCGCCACCGAGGCAGCTTACTCGGAATATATAATAAAAATCGAATACTACGAAATATGAAACTAAATTGCGACTTAGCCATTCCTCTGTACGAACTAGGGTTCCCAACCCTCCCGGGATTGTCCGGGAGACTCCGGTAATAATGGTTGACCTCCCGACTTCGCGGGGTACAATAATTTATCCGTTTTTTTTTCAAAAAATTATGTGTATCGGGATCCATGCCGATTGTCGGCTTAAACCTGTGAGCGCGGGACAGAGACGAAAATAGGTTTAGGACACGACATTCAAATATGTAATACTAGTAAATGCTAGGGTTTTCTTTCAACACCCCCCCCCCCCCAATTCTCCGGGTTGAACTTTTCCAGAGTTGGCAACCCTAGTATGAACCCTCTTAAAATCCTCTAAAGCTAAGCCCTCTACATACAGGAGAAGAAACTTGTCGCTTTTATTTCAAATAACTTAATATTATAAAGCTTATAAAGCTGTAGACTTTGTTTGTTTGGTTGATAGGATCTCAGGAACTATGGGGATGGGGTAGTGACATTATATATTCTTAATCCGTCACTACACGGTACAATCCATGTGTTTTCTATCTTTTTCAATGTAAATGTAGTTCATCTGTTATAATATAATACTCAATGAATCATGGGATGACAAAAATGGTTTATCTACTGCAAAATGTATTGTCCCGCTTATCATTGTGTGGTAACGCCTAACTGAAACCGGAACAGTGTTGTTATTACTAACTATTTTAATTTAATTATTTAACGCTGAACTATATTAGTGCTATACTAATATTATATCAGTGAGCTGGCCGTAGGCAAATTTACTGACACCTTTTTTTGGCTTTGTATGTCGTTCATAAGTATCATGTATGTGATCAAATCTTTGTGAGTCAAAGTCAAATAAGATTTGACTTTGACTTATTATAAAGCTGAAGAGTTGTGACGCACTCTCAGTCAATTACATTCTATATATTCATTAATTTATCCATAATCACGTATTTATATATATGATACTAGAATACGCGCAGGGCTAATATAGCTTATAGCCTTCCTCGATAAATGTGCTATTCAAAACTAAAAGAATATTTCAAATCGGACCAGTAGTTCCTGAGATTAGCGCGTTCAAACAAGCAAACTCTTCAGCTTTATAATATTAGTATAGATGACGTAAATTGTATGAATGACACGTATAATATACAAGCTATTTTTATTAATTGCAAAGGTAGTTTAATAGGCATATTTATAAGTACAAGATGGCTGCCTGAAAGGTCTCTAACTCTAACTTAAAAACCAAACCGCCCTCAATAATGGCGCATTCTCTATACAGCATATCCCGATCATAATCAGCTTATATTTTCGTAAATCTTCTACTTCGTATCAATAAAATTAGGCATTTAAATAAATAAATATTTGACACGGCTTTCTGTGCAGTAATGACGTCACAAGGAGGGCGTTTCGAATGCTATCAAATATGACGTTTTAAGAATTAAGACAGTTTTTACTTCTACTGCACAGCTATTTGTGTAAGACTTGACTTGACTTGACTCGAAGGTATAGAATATACTCACTAAGTGTAGATCCATCATCTAAGTGTATGGGTGTGTGTATGGCGTCGGCACTTTCTATACGGCCTTTTTCATTAGCATCCTCGTCAATAAATCCTTGGTTTAGCAGTCCACTGAAAAAACAAACATCATTTTAATGATTATATTATTATTATACAGTGCCGGATTTATATTTTTGATGAGTGTAGGCCACTTTATTTCCGCCGCGCCATGTACAGTCAGCGTCAAATAGTTAGTGACACTCAAGTTATTCAAATTTATAGACGCAACCAAAAAGTCAATAATATCGGTACGCGCAAAGTTCGGTACATGTTTCTTAATGTGATCCACATTTTTGAACACTTGGATAATAATAATATAATAATAATATTCTACTACATTCACACAGCGCTATCTAGTCCCAAAGTAAGCAATTATACTTGCTTGTGTTATGGGTACTAAACAACTGATATACTACTTAAATACATTTTTTTTTTTTGTAAATACATACATATTATAGATAAATTACACCCAGACACAGAACAAACCTTTATGCTCATCACACAAAGATTTGTCCTGGGTGGGGATCGAACCCACGACCTCCGGCTTAGCAGTCAGGGTCACTAACCACTAGACCAACAGGCCAGTCGACTTGGATGCTTGGATACCATTAGCGGTATGACTGTAACCATATTTATGGCGGTTTGATTGAACCTATCTATATGACATTTGAGCGTCTCGACTTATGAACGCGTAAATTATTGACAACAATATGAAATCTTTGACTTTTTTTGAATACCTTGAGTGTCACTAACTATTTGACGCTGACTGTACATAACTGTCTAAAATAATAATTTTCCATTTGTAGTACTAACTAACTGAGCCCTTTGGTTAATGTGTACCTATTAATACCTCATAGTAGAAAAAAGTCGTTAGACAAGGCGAGTTCCTTGAATTTTGAAAATTTGAAAATTCTTTTTCCTCTGAAATCAAGTGACCGTCCTCTGAAATCAGCCGCCCCTAGGCCGCGGCCTATACGGCCTATTTATAAATCCAGGATTATTATATTGGTTGCAGGCTGCGCAGTGGCGGAAATTAGGTGAGGCCTATGCAGTGGGCGAAATTGGGTTGGTATGATGACGATTATTATTATATATTACCATTGGCAAAAAGCGGTAAGCGATATGAAAAACACGAAATCCGAGTTCGAATTATGATGATCAAAGGAACATCGTATCATTTCATTCCATAAAAGTAGAATGAGATTAATTGATTAAATATTATACAAACCTTGCATCTGCTATATTTTTGTGTAGAATTTTGTGAATATAGAAACTTCTGCATTTTTTCTGATATGTCTCCTGAAAAGAATTATACAAGTATTATGACAGTCAAAATAAAAACAATAAATAATAATATTCTGCCACATTCACACAGCGCCATCTAGTCCCAAAGTAAGCGATTATATTTGCTTGTGTTATGGGTACTAAACAACTGATATACTACTTAAATACATTTTTTTTGTAAATACATACATATTATAGATAAATTACACCCAGACATAGAACAAACCTTTATGCTCATCACACAAAGATATGTCCTGGGTGGGGATCGAACCCACGACCTCCGGCTTAGCAGTCAGGGTCACTAACCACTAGACCAACGGGCCAGTCATAAGGCCAAATATTATTATTAACTCTCGTTACGGTCGTGACATTGGCGAGTCAAAATGCTTTTACAACTAAGGTCATGATAAAGATATTTTACTTTTTTTTTCTATACCCGTCCTCAGTAATAATACTTGTTGGAACTTGACAACAATAATTTATAATTGGAATTACTGTTTTTTTTTAATACTACGACGGTGGGAAACAGCTGACGTAGGGACGTCACGAGCGTGTTGCAGACTTTTTTGAAGAACCTCATACTGTAATACCTTGATAAGGAGGAACTATTTATAAATCACAAAAAAAAATACACTTACTACAACTAAAACGCTGTCAGCTATTTGGAAGGAGCACCTGATGCTGGTGGCGTACAGGAGCCATGTGGGACACCAGTGGAACACCAGGAATGGGATCCCACAGAGCAATGTCGATAGTATGTATGTGAGAATCGATCGCCATCGACTCTTGCGGTAGCCATACACTACCTGAGGACAAAAGAACAGGTTTAAGAGCTTAAAAATGACAGGAGAGTCGTGTATTTTTTTAGGGTCTGTAGCCAAAATGGCAAAAACGTAACTTATAATTTCGTCATGTCCGTCCGTCCTCAAAAACTACTCGATAAATATTGATGAAATTTGTAGAATAGGTGTCTTGTGTGGGCCGCTACATAGTTTAGTAGTTTCATAATAACAATTAATATTTTTATGAGGGCACTCCATACATGTAATAGAAGCAGAATAGAAAATTTTTTTTCAGCAATAATTTACGAGTAGCATATGCTTTGACAGATCTTTCAAAGACATTTTAAGGTTTGTAAGCAAGTTTTTTGGTTAGGTGAATATTTTCGGAAGTAATCGCCCTGAAAGTAGCAAAAATTGTGTCTATTTTTATACACCGTAAGATCTAAAAATCTGAAAGAAATCACAAAGAATATTTGCAACGAAAATTATTTTGAACATGATCGGATGTACTGTTTTTGAGTTAATTCTAAAAAACTGCGCTTCTCAACAAAAGGACGTAAGTGCCATGAAGATTTCAAGTGTATTTGCTGCGGAACCGTACATTGAGCAAGGTCCGACATGCTCTTAACTGGTTTTTAATAACTAATTAATTTGTTTCTATCTTCAACAAACAGTCAGCATATTTACATAATAATACAATGCTATTGGTACAAGTTCAGTCTTATCAGTTTGTTCATAGAATCTAAATACTATGTAACCATTGTAGTAGTTCCAATGATCATAATGTGTTATCAGTATTACAAATTATATAAAGTTGGGTGTAGCTAATGCTGTATTTAGGGTTGTCATCCATCCAAGTTTCCCCGGTTTTGACCTAGTTTAGAGGGTATCTGGGGAATGTTCGGGGGTCTTCATTTGTAGTCCGGGTTTAAAAGTTATGGGCCGCCCAAGACAAACTCGACCACTGACGAACCAACTTACTAAATTCACCGTCACCCCACCCCTCCTGTCCTGAAAAAATACCTGTTGACCTGTCCTGGTTCTAGCCTCTAAAATCCCGGGTTATCACGCGTGTTTCCTCGTTGAAAAATTTTAGAGATGGCAACCCTAGCTATATTAGCCATTATCAACTGCCACACTACTGTGTCCAATTCTTTTTTAAATAACCAGTTACCATTGAGAAATAATTCTGTCTTGATGGTGGTATTAAAGCAGTGATCCAGACATTCTATGAGATAAACTCAAATTTCTCATTTATTTTTATAAATAAGAAATTTGAGTTTTAAAAATTTGTATTATGTGGACAAACAAACCAATGTACAAGTACGCGGCCGGAGGGCAAATTTCATTCATAAATTTAAAAAATACTAGAATGTCTCATTAGATATTTTAATCTTTGTAAATTTGCAATAGATGGCCTATGGATTGCTTATATATAGGTAACTATAAAACTATGCAGATAATCAGAAAATATTTATATAGCTAGCTATAGATAAAATATTGAAATTGATAAAGTCAACATTGTATTTAATTAAACTTAAAGAACCAGTTTTGATACATTCAATGTCAAACATAGTGTTTTTTTACATTAGATACAATAGGTACTATAGTAGTATACCTAGTGCACAACATACAAAAAGTAATATTAAACTTAGGCTTCTACAAACTAATGTAATATAGGAATAATTAGTGCAACTGGATCACAAGTCTAGATTATTATCAGGCCAAAATAAATGTAGAATAATAGACAAATTTGATTAACTTATAAAATGTCTGTTTTTGTAAAACAAATTTTAAAATAAATAAGTTTTGAATTATTTTGAAATGTTTATAATAAGAAATTACATAAAGCTACTAAATTGGCATAAGAAAAAATAAATGAAATTTTAAATTCAGTGTAGTGACAGATTTAGAATACTTATCCATGTAGTGACGGATTAAAAATACTTTGTCACTACCCCATCTCAACCCGTGGGTATCGTAAAAGGCGACTAAGGGAACCATAAGCAGAAGAGCACTGCTACAAAAAGAAAATTCGAAACAAACACTATACCAACCCATCTGGCCAGCGTGGTATAGTAGGCTAAACTCCATCCACATTCTCTGGAGACCCATGCCCAGCAGTGGGACGTTTATGGATTGAAATGATGATGATGACGAAATCTTAAAATACAATTTGATAGCATTTTGACAGTGATTTCTTTACAACCATTCTACATCTACCGACACAGTATAGATCAAAATTAAAGGCACACAAGTGGTTGTACTAGACCAGAGTGTGTGGATTATGGCCTAAATCCTCTTAGATCTCAAGACAGAGGAGAGGAGACCTTTGCCCTGCAGGGGGACATTAATGAGTTGCTGATGATGATGAAATGATGAATAGAATGTTATTAATAATAAAATAATGAAAAGAAAATATTTACCTGTTCAAAATCAGGATCAGTATTAAGAAGTTGTGAATTAAGTCCCAAATATAAGTCTCTATCATTGCCCTCATAATTAATAAGAGGCTGAATGTCGTCTTCAGAATCCATTGTCGTTGAATAAAAAAAAATATTCAAAAGTTTTCTTCACAATTGTAGCAATGGCAATTTTTATTCATTCTTGTATCGTTGTTTTCATGACTTTTATATATAATTTATATTTTTATTTATGTTAAGTTATATTTATCAGATCGTTTCCGTACATAAAATTCAATTGAAAACGTCCACAAGAAGCCAAAATGTGTGCTTCAAGTATTCATAATTAAGAACATAATAATGCCTGCATTAAATTATGTTGAATAAATAAGAACGAGGATAAAGTAACAAAAGATTGCAGCATAGAATGGATTTCATTAATCACCTTGTATAAATAATGTCCTATTTCTAAAATGGTCACTCAAAACATTTACAGCCCTCTTCATTATGGTTGTAAATAGTTTTAAATATTATCTAAATATTTTTTAAATCGATAAACTATCTTATTGAAACAATAACAGTAAGCTGTAAACAGCTGTGCACAGACTAATAAGAGATACTACGTACAGCTGTGAAACACTGATGAACTAAAATAGTGAGTTAGTGAGGAGAATTATTGAGGCTATCAATACGAACATACGAACAAGAGATAAAAATACACAGAAATGCGTGTGAAAGAGAGAAACAAAAGCTATGAATGAATGTAATTTTGATTCTATGAGTCATTTAATCTTGCCCGTTCCGATACACGGGTTATAATTTACTGTTCTTGCTTAGCAAAATGTCTTTAGTATAAAAGATGACTGTCAAATGTCCGCGACAGAGCATTTAATTAAAATGATGTTTACTATTTATCTTTAAGCTATTTTAAACTTACCATATGGCTATCTTCAGTAGAAATACATTGTTCCATACTCAGAGTCATTTTGCCGTGGTATTGAAAAAATAGTACCTGAAATAAAAAAAAAAAAAATTAAGAATTTAAACCCGAAAGCTAATTAAATAGGTTTTACGGTTCAAAAAAAATAAGATGGTCTTAAAATTACACTAAGGACTAAAGTTTAAGGTGCCTATTTATTTTTAAATTTAAATTAAGGTACAATTAAAACATTTATTCAATAAAATATTTACACATAACTTAAAAATATAGACAGCTAACCTATTTACAAATAAAGAACCAGATACTCTATTTACAGGAAATTTCTATAAATAGAATATCTGATTGAGATCAGATTCCTGATGAAACGTACCCAAAAGGCTAGCCACATTACCGCGTTGGATAGCGAAGATTAATTTATTTTTAAATATTATGAAGAAAACTTTTATTTTTTAAGGTGTCTATTTTGGAAATAATCTACTCTGTATGGGTGCATACTTTAACATTTTAATAGGTAATTTAATAAGTTTTGTTTTTTGGTTTCCCAAAAACAGACATAAAAAAAATATACCTAATCAAAATGTTGTTTGACTGTTGTGTTGGTATAATGCTCTATGTTTGTTGCACATGCAATTCGCTCCAAGCCCCGCTACCTAATCGAGTACATAATATAACTCGATATTTATTATGGACTCGATTAGGTATGCAGTTTGTATTTATACATTCGAGAAACACTACAAATTAATTTAATGTTATTTCCATTTGAAAAGAACTTTATGGTCGCTGAATCAAAATCGCAAAATATCTACGTTCCATTACACTTTGAATTGAATAAAATTTAAATAAATCCTACAGTACCATATATTATCTGCGCCCTTGTGAGTATTGTTCAATTGTTCATTCATTTCATCATTCAATCAGTTTACCGTCACTGTCAGTCTAGAGATGTTATATTAGGGTCAATTTCGCATAATCCTAATATAGGATATATTAGTTTCGTCATATTCTAATACCATACCTATTACTCGATATTAGTCAGATAATAGGGTAAGGAGTGAACGATTTAGTATTATGCTCTATAACTAGTATTCGTTCGCGTAGTCTCTGGCTAATACTTGACTAATATCGAGTAACCTAATAGATGACATTCCTATAACCTAATATGAATACGGGTCGCTCGTATTATAATATGCATACCTAATATGAGTATATTCGTTTCATCTCTAGAAACGACGCACGGCGCGCTTCGTATCGTAATGATAAGTACCTACCTAATACTATTGTATTCGCCTCGTCGCGTTGTCTCTGGCTAATACTTGACTAATATCGAGTAACCTAATATATGACATTCCTTTATCCTAATATGAATACGGTCGCTCGTATTATAATATGCATACCTAATATGAATATATTCGTTTCATCTCTAACTGTCACTGCTAGTAATCTGTATCCGTATAGTGTATAATCTATGTCTGTATCGTTGTGTTTGTAATTTATTGTTTACGCTATATATTTGCAATTTAGTTAAAACGAAGTTCCAATTGGATATCTTATATAAATTCTTTAGTTACTCACAGGTAAGCTACATAACATAGTAACATAGCATTTTTGGAACATCAAATCCATAACTAAAATCAACATAACCTCAAATATTAGAGCAAGCTGGTGTAACTCACGCTGTTGAGCTGGATTTCCTTGCATATTCCTAACTGAAAATACTATAATTAAAACCTGTTTTTATATACGCTTCAAGGAAAATGTGGTTTGTTTTGATAAGTGAGGTGAAGGAAAGTGAGGTTGTGTGTTAAACGCCGCTGTTGTTTTGCAGAGAATTCAACAACAATGATTATTCCTGTGCGCTGTTTCACTTGTGGCAAAGTAATTGGCAACAAATGGGAAGCTTATCTCGGACTTTTACAAGCTGAGTACACTGAGGGGTTAGTATTTTCAGACCCAAAGTACCTACTTATTTTTATATTTATTTTATTGATGGAGTTAATGTAAACTTCTTTCTGTGTCAACTACACTATTACTAATCTCACTTGCCCATCGTGGCAGACGAGCAAGCAGCACCACTGATGGTAAGTGGTAACTGCCGCCTATAGACATTTCAAAGAAAACACAAACAATCATACAAATAAGTACAACTTAATGCCATTGCCAACTCTTTAAAAAAAAAAAATTAAATTACATCTTAAATCCAATTTGACAGTGATTTGTTTACAAACATTCTACAATTTATTTCGGCCCGAATATAGTTTATATATAATCAAAATTAGCCTGCATCATCCCACCGCTGGACAAAAGCCACACCCAATGACTGCTATACTCTTTGCTCCATAGCCAATGTGGACCCATCTTGGCAGTATTTATAGTCTGGTATAAATAGCTGTGCAATGGAACTAAATGCTGTTCTATTGTTAAAATGTCATATTCAATAGCACTTGAAACACAGTAACACAATCCTTGTGACGTCATTACTGCACAGTAAGCCGTGTCAGACTATATCTGAATAATAAAAAAAAGTGACAAATGAGCACACATAAAACACATTATTTCAAATTGTTAGAACTGTGACGCAGTTTGACAATGGTTCATAATTGCAGCTATTAACTAAAACGTCCATAAAACACATAATTACCTTTTATCTATGTTTGAAAACGTAAAGCTTAAGGAAAACCATATTATCGTCAAAAGGAAATGGCTTTGAGTAAACCTTTGTGTGAAGAATAAGGTTGTTTGTCAATTAATGAGAATTGCAAGGTTTCGCGTACATTTGCGCCTTTAATGCTTGTTGTCGAGTCGGAATTCCACAATACATAATGAAAGAATACATAATGTCCCTACCCCATCTCAACCCGTGGGATTTGCAAAAGGCGATTAAGAGAGTAACAGACAGACAAGTGCACTGTGAATAAAGGAAAATTCGATATAGTATGCCCAGCAATGCAATGTTTATGGGTTGAAATAATAATTATGAAAATCCAAATCTCAAAGAGATGAAATTCGTATCACATTCGCCACTTCTGAAATTATGTGATGTTTTATATGACTGGCCTGTTGGTCTAGTAGTTAGTGACCCTGACTGCTAAGCCTGAGGTTGTGGGTTCGATCCCCACCAGGACAAATCTTTGTGTGATGAGCATGAAGGTTTGTTCTGTGTCTGGGTGTAATTTATCTATAATAAGTATGTATTTACAAAAAAAAATATGTATGTAAGTAGTATATCAGTTGTTTAGTACACATAACACAAGCAAATATAATTGCTTACTGTGGGACTAGATGGCGCTGTGTGAATGTGGTACTTTCTCCATAAATGGACTTTTTTAATTCAAACCACTATTTCCTGAGATTGAACAAACTGTAGGTTTGGATTGTAGGTGCTAATATCTTCGATTCTGGGTGTTTTAAAATAAAAAGGCATGTTTCAGGTATTGAGATGTATTTGCTGTTAAATTGCCCAAGTCCAAGAGTGGGATTCAATCTGTTAATGTTGCTATATGCAAATCAGTGTTGTTATACTTATATTAATGTTGCATGTAATAAGCAACACAAACTTTAGGTTTTTAGGGTCGGCAACGCGCTCGTGATACCCCTGGTGTTGCAGGCGCCCATAGGCTACGGTAACCGCTTACCATCAGGCGGACCGTACGTCTGTTTGCCACCGTCGTGGTTTAAAAAAAAAAACTTTGAAGATTATGACTAATATTTTACGTAGGCTAATTCTTATATTCTCTTTTACTATTCTAGTGCTTAGACAAAAACAGTTTTTTCAGTAATTAGAATAACTAAAATCAGTAAAGACATTTGAACAATATGTATAGTTTTTAAAGCTTCAACATGTCAATAGATATTTGCATAAAAAGCAATTAGTAATTATCTCAATCCAGGCAACACAATTAACCTGTCGTAACAGTAGAACTAACACCTATTGTACAAATATGTACTTGACAGATTAGGTAGAATGAATGTTTGCAAATTTTCAACATGATTGTATTTCATGAAATGATTTGGTGTATAATGTAAGTCGTACACAGTAAATTATGTTTTATTTTATACAGAATTCTGACTCGTTGTTTCACACACGTGGCGAACAGGTGTATCTAAGAAAACATAACATAGCATCACGCCTTTTTTCCCCGAAGGGGTAGGCACAGGTGTTTCACACCCACATTTCGCCAGCTATGTTTGGTCCCATGAAACAGGGGGCAAGCCTATTGTCATCTACCGGGAAAATTTTTTTTTTACCAAACTCCGGAAAAAACTCAATACTGGAATTTCATGATAGAAAATTTTGATTGGTCGTAACGTGATGTTATATAACTTATAGCTTTCCTCGATAAATGGGCTCTATAACATTAAAAGAATTTTTCAATTTTTCAATTAGTAGTTCCTCAGATTAATATGTTTAACCAAATAGACATACTCTTCGTTTAGATTTTTATTAGGTATTAGTATCATGGATGTAGCCAAGGAGGGGGGAGGGGCAGTTTTGGAGTTTAAACCCCCCCGATATACAAGATCGAATAAATAATTTTGCAGTTTTATTTTTTATATTGTATTTTTCCAGTGATGCACTTGACGCTCTTGGCCTGAAGAGGTATTGCTGCAGACGAATGTTACTGGGCCACGTTGACCTCATTGAGAAGCTACTCAATTATGCGCCCTTAGAGAAATAAATATACTTTAGATAATATTTAGTTTATAAGTTATTGATGTGATAAGTACTGAACTTTATAAGTGTCTAAATAAAATTATTGTAAGTCCATTGTTGTTTTTTTAATACATGAACACGTACCGAGAAACATCTAGATAATAATAAAGAAATTTACAAACATACAAGATACGCGCGAAAAACAATATCCATCCTGTCAGTCGGGTAAAAAGAGATAGTTTCCTCTATGCCTGGGGAATTATCTACGCCCGATAGAAGACCACAGCCACAAAAAAATTGTCTGTGTTCCTACCGGTGATCTTGTAAATAACATCAGTTATGCGGACGACATGGTGCTGGCCATAATCCACACACGCTGGCCTAATGCGGGTTGGTGGATCAGACATACTTAGAATTTCTTCTAGTGTATGTGAGTGTCCTCACGATGTTTTCCTTTACCGTTAGCAGATGATAAGTCACATGACTAGTACATATAAATTCCACAAAGTTAAATTCACATTGGTACTGCTGGTCAGGATCGAACTGGGACCGCGTATTTAGCACGCTGGTTCTTATCCATTCAGCCACCATCGCTTATGATAAACAGTCCATACATACTAATGTTGAAAATCCCAAATATTCTGTTCATCGATTACGCATTCATAACAATTTTAAACAATCGATTGAATTTTGATTCGAGGTTCATGAAATACGCCTACCTACTTTGCCAGTTATGGGGTCTACTAAGGATAATCAATACGTAAAATAAAGTAACCTGTCCGCAGTCGTCCTCGTAACACTTGCAAGTTGCAACATTAAAATACAGCCCGCTGTTTACAACGTTACAAACTTAGGTACTTCATGATTAAGATTGAAATGAGGAAACAAAAATTATACCTATACTTATTATCATGTTTCTTAGTAACATTACTGTATATGACCTAAACAATCGATATCCAAATAGAAATGACTTCGCTCATTTGGAGCGGCAGTGATACAACTGCAAAAAAAAATGCGGAGCTGACCTAATTACATCAAAATGGTCTGGATAATAATCTACTGTAGGAGTGAAAATGTCACATTTAAAAGTTCAAAAAAACTCCCGCTAGAGGACGAAAAGATGGTGAAATAATATTTTAAGAAATCTTCACTATCTTTACGAAAAAATCTTAAATCTGGCGTAGTGTAAAATTAAAAATGCAGTTGTGTCACTGTTGCTCCAAATGAGCGACTTATGTTACTTAATCTGTGCTTAAGTATAAGTTTTCAATATGTCCGGGTTCGATACCCGCGTTAAGGACACATTTAAAAAAAATCAAATCAACCAATCTTGGTAGGTATCTTTTATAGTTTCAGACTTGCCCATACTGACCATTCTAAATGTATAATACAAAAATACAAATTCACAATTCTATCAGTCTATCACAATATCTAACGTTAGGTACGTACCTTCCACTATTGTACTGGGACCGAACTTAGGTGGTGAAATGCGGTTGTGATGCACCCACAGATATCCAAGGATACCCCTCTGCCTACCCCTTAGAATAAACCCTTAGAATACCCACCAAAGAAGATTGTTGGAAGGTCTTACATAGGTACAGTCTGTTTTACTGGACCTCCGAGCGTGAGTTACAAATTGAAATCCACTGCACCTTTAAAGAGACCTCTATGTGTGGTGACATGACGAAATAAGAATAGATAGATACATTGTCTAGTCCTAAACTCCTAACCACTTAAATCTAAGGTAAATATTGATTTTCTTCATTATAGACCTGCACACCAATTCCGGCAGACGATTATTTACTTTTATTATTATTTATGTCATTGTGTTGTCATATAAGATTTTCTTTGCAGGTAAGTACTACATACCTAGGCTAATAGTTTAGCTGTAGCTAGTAAATATTATTTTGGATTCTCTTTGTTAAATAAAGCTATTTGGTAAAAATTTGACCGGTTCTATGGGCGTATATTTAAAATAAAAATTA
The DNA here is from genome assembly GCA_905147015.1 of Laspeyria flexula. Classification (NCBI taxonomy): domain Eukaryota; kingdom Metazoa; phylum Arthropoda; class Insecta; order Lepidoptera; family Erebidae; genus Laspeyria; species Laspeyria flexula. Next base: position 5,177,486 of record LR989974.1, read on the forward strand.
TAATAAATGTGTTAATAACTCTACTTATTTGCTGACAGATTATTTGGTGTGATACTAGTCATTATTTAAATATGTCTATTTATTATTATGGTTCGGTACATATTTTCTGATATTTTTGTAGATGACAACATCGTTACCTTAGAGAGAACAGTTTTTATAACATCTTGTCAATCTTTGCAAGCCATTCATTGGACTAAACAGAGAACTATAAACAACAATAGATCAATTCTAGTCGAGGTAGCAAGGAGGCTGCAACGGTTTCTAGCACATAGGTTGCTATTTGCTTTATTCATTTTTATACCACGATAGTGGCAAAGAAACTGACACTTAAAAATATATATAAATAGGTACAATTAATTTATTCTGTGTCAAATATTTATTAATAATTCTGAAATTATTTGAATATAATTATTATGAATAATTCTTAAATGATAATAATAATAATAAAAAAAAAAACCTGTTCACTCCTTTTTTGAAGAACCCCAAACTCAAGTACCTTGTGTAATCCTGAGAGCTTGAATTACCATTTTGAGAAGTGGACGTTTAGTGAGAGTGAACATTTTGGGAAGTTATCGTTTCGAACCTAAAGGTTCCAATTAACATTACCTTCTCTCGGTGGGCACGATAAAAGACGTTTAAAACCATTTTTCGAAACTCTTAGGTATTATATTTGGACAAAAGGCCAGTTTCAGCCCTAACCTTTCTAACCTAACCTCTTCTCCTTCTTGGACTAAAAGCCGGCTACGCCTTCAAGATTACTCAACGTTTTCTTTCTCTTCTCTAAATGAAATGAGTATGCATCTTTTAAGGCTTTTATGCCCACGCATACTCGTTAAGGCATTGTCTAAATACCTACCTAACGCGTCGTAAATTTCCAACAATAAATAAAATTTTGCAAGCAATTTATAAAATAAAAGAATACAAATTTTATGTGCACGAACAATTGACGTCAGCAGTATTCTGGTAAAGCCTTTTGAAATCGTCGCTTTATTAAAATGGTGCTTCTGTGTATTTAAAAACAAAACCTTGTACCTGGAAAACAGTTGGTAGTATAAAATTCATGTTTTTTGCATTGTTTTGAATTAAGCCTGTTAACATTTTAAGTTATATACCTACCTACTTATTATACTCTTACCTGTTACTTAAGTACTACATAAACCAGATGAGCAGTCAAAATTTTCTTTCTATTTACATCTAGCTAAGACGTGCATTCGATGAATGATTCATATGAAATTTAAATTGACCAGCTATGTACACCTACATGAAGATCAGACGTGCAGTCTGAATAGACTAGCTGTTTTCATGTAGACAAAAACGGCTGGTTAAATAGGTAGGTATAATAGACCAGAATGTAGTCAAAAATGTCTGAACACATCAACCAGATGAACAATGATAATTGGCTTGCTATTTAGGTACGAGTACAGACATATCGGAATAATTTTATAAATTAACAATAAGTATAGCAATGACATGCACTTGAAACATGTAAACACATAGGTAATAATAGTTCTATCGAGCAAACAGTTCTTAACCTCTTTGGTCGCACTCAAACAATGGCAACCATAATGTGAACCTTCTCAAGCCGGCTTTAGCATCACAACACCACTTATCTGCACGGCCCCATGCTATTGTTTTGTTCCACATACCTACATGACGATTTCTACATTATATTTATGCAAGTATGCGAACTCAATGGTGGCTGAATGGATAAGGGACCGGCGTGCAAATCACGCGGTCCGACTTCGATCCCGACCGGCAGTACCAATATGGATTTAACTTTGTGGAATTTATATGTACTAGTCAAGTTACTTACCATCTGCTAACGGTGAAGGAAAACATCGTGAGGAAACCCACATACCCTAGAAGAAATTATGAGTATGTCTGATCCACCAACCCGCACCAGGTCAGCGTGAGTGGATTATGGCCTAAACCCTCTCAGCTCTCTAGTTAGAGGAGAGGAGACCTGAGCCCAGCAGTGGGACTTAATGGGTTGCTGATGATGATGCGAACTCTTTGCTTCAATAACGTGATAAATCCGAAAAAAAATTTTTTTTTAACCGCCGTGTCCTATTTTGTTTGCTCAAAAAACGTCAAAATCAAAATCAAATATCAAAATCAAATATTTATTTTGCGAAATATGGGTGTACAATAAATTGGTAGTTATTAGTTTTATATTTAAGTTTCACCATATTCTACCGTCACAGCGGTATGCAAAGAAAGAGAGCACATGTTGAATACTGCATAAATACATTAATTAGGTATCTAGAATATAATAATATGTCAAATGGATATAATTCAATAGGAGTCAAACAAAATAATAATAATACTAATTCATACACAGTGTCAGATTACAAATGTCAACAATTAAATGAAAATGTCAATCTAAATAACATAATCTTAATATTAAATTTGCCAATAGTTAAGTCATATCATAAAATTTGTCATTCAAATATTCATTGACGGAATAATAACATTTTTGAATTAACAAGGATTTAATTTCATTCTTAAATAATAATGTATTATTTGAGGTCTCGAGCACAGTTTTGGGTAAATGGTTATGGATTCGAATAGCCATGCATAACACACTTTTGTTTAGCAGAGCTGTTTTGTTTTTAGGCATACATATGTCCTGATTTCGTCTTGTGCTATTCGGTTTCTGAAATAAATTCATATTTTTGTGTACAAATAGTGCCACCTCCAATATATATAGACATGGTAATGTTAAAATTTTAAATTCTTTAAAAAATGGTTTACAGCTATCTGTTGGTTTTATGTTCCATATAGCTCGAATACATTTCTTTTGCGCCCTAAATGCAGCCTCTCTATCTGCAGATACGCCCCAAAATATAATACCATACCTAATTATAGACGAAACATACCCGTGATAAGCTGTTAGGATTGCCGTTTTGCTTACTGTTTTCCTTAGGTTGTATAGGGCATACGAGAAGGAGTTTAATCTAGAGCACAGTGTCTCTACATGGTGTTTCCAGTTTAAATTATTGTCTATATTTAATCCTAAAAATCGCGTTGTTTCCACTGTTTCAATCTTTGTGTCCAAATAGCGAATGTCAATGTTAGACAGCTTATTTACTTTGTTTCTAAATGTCATTACATGAGTTTTACTTAGATTAATATTTAAATTATTTAATGTCAACCAATTAATAACTTCATTCAATGTCATATTTATTTCTTGCTCTATTCGGAGTTTGTCATAACCTGTGAATATAATAGTACTATCATCGGCAAACAAAACTGTATTGTACTTTGTTACTTTAGGGAAATCATTTAAATATATAATAAACAGCAGTGGGCCGAGCACGCTGCCTTGGGGCACACCTAATTGAAATTTTCTGCATTCCGATGCATATTGTATTTCTTTTTTTGCAACAGGGCATATCCTAGTTATTTTTGTCATCTGTGTTCTATTTTCTAGGTATGATTTAACTAGTTCATAAACATTTCCCCTGACACCATAGGCATACAGCTTTTTGAGCAGTAATAAATGATCTACACAGTCGAAGGCTTTAGTTAAGTCCATAAAAATAGCACACGCTTGTTTACCCCTATCCATGTCTGTCATTACTGTATTCAGAAATTTATAAACAGCTATGTCAATAGATTTATTTTTCCTAAAGGCAACTTGTTCATCACAGAATAGGTTATTAGTTTCAAAATAATTATAAATACAATCATAGATCACCTTTTCAAAAATTGTGTGGTGTGTTTTACGCGTGTAATCATCGTGAAACAGTTAATCTGTGAGTGAAAGAGATAGCGCCACTGTGTTAAATGCGGTTTTAATAAACTTAATGAAATATTTTGAGCTAATATTATTGATAAAGTAAATTACGTGATTATTATTTGATATTTCAAATATCAAGAAATCAACCTGTACAATCAATTAAGTACAGCATTTCATAGAAATGTTAAAAACACTTATTTAGTAATAGCCTAAGAATTTCTCAATAGGTATTTACAATCATTGTATGATGTCAATTTCTTAATATGAGCTACTCGTGCCTCGGTGGCATAGCGGTAATGTGTTCGACTGTATTGCAAAAGTTCCAGGATTCCATTCCTGGGTTGTGAAAAAATGGTAAGTTTTTCGTAGTTATTCTCTACTGAAATTCTCAGCATTTACTCGGAGCATTAAAATGTGAAAGAATTTTAAAACATTTATTTTAGTGACAAAAACACAAGACACAAACACGCAGATAGACATATTATAGTCACCAAAATAGGTCTCTAATTCAGCATAATATAGCACAGAAGTGCCATGCGCTGATTTTGAACGTGCCCGTGCAAATGTGCCCATGAATGGCCATATATTTACGCTAACGACGGGAGTTCATTGGAACGAACATACACAACGCCATCTGACGGCGAAATGTGAGTGTTATGTACCACCCACTTCCGGGGATTCAATGCAATTCATTTATTTCAATAACAATAACATTGTGTCTGAAATCTTAAACATAAACATTTTAACAGTAAAACATAGGAACAAATATATCATACAAGTCAATAATAAGTCCGTGTAGTGACGGATTAAAAAACATAATGTCACTACCCCATCTCAACCCGTGGGTGTCGTAAAAGGCGATTAAGGGAGTAATCTCTAACAATCTAGTATGGGGTTCTTCAAAAAAGGAGTGAATAACGCGCTCGTGATGCCCCTGGTGTTGCAGGCGCCCATAGACTACGGTAACCGCTTACCATCAGGCGGACCGTACGTCTGTTTGCCACCGTCGTGGTATAAAAAAAAAAAAAAAAAAAGAATCTCCTCCAAATATTGTGCAGGGAATTTAAGACGGGTTGGTATTAGGGTTTGTTTGGAATTTTCCTTTCTCACAATGCTCTTGTCTACTTATGGTTACTCCCTTAGTCGCCTTTTACGACACCCACGGGTAGAAATGGGGTATTGACATTATTAAATGTATTCTTAAGCCGTCACTACACGAAAAGGTCTGATTCAATTTTAAATGTATTGAATCAGAAATCGCATCGAAACAACTTGGATCTTTTCTCTTCTAAGCAAAATTTTTTTACCAAACCCACTACAATTACCTACCACACAACCAGAGATTAGACTAAACCTCAATAGACTATTGTGGTCAGCATTATATGAGATACATAAACGTTCATGAACATAGTTCACGCCTATCATTGTTAGCCAAGGACACTGGCATTATTATTTAGAGACACTTAAACAACATGACGTATCCACCTTTGTATTGGAAGGGGTATGCCAGAGCGCCTCACATGTTGGTTGGTTTTTTTCATAGTAACACAGCGTAGTGGCTCCTCTTCGTCTGATGGGAAGCTAAAAGAGCATCCTAAATTAGAACCTAGATAGAACAAAAGTCAAAGTCAAATCTTTTTATTTCATTTAGATCACATACATGATACTTATGAACGTCATACAAAGCCAAAAAAAAAGGTATCAGTAAATTTGCCTACGGCCAATTCGCTGACAAGGTTGAGCTCTGAGAAGAACTTGGCAAGAAACTCAGGCCACTCTTTTTAATCGCCATAGTTGTTACAATTTCAATTGGTTACAGTTTGAAATGTTACAGAAAGGTACCTACAGGCTACAGAACCAAAACACCATACTAAATCAAATTCAATAAAATTTGGATATGAGAAAATAATAATAATAAGCAATCAAACTTTAATTTGTTTTCGTCAAGAAGTATGGTATGTGGGATCATCACTTAGTACCAACTATTATATACACAGTTGGCAATGACATGAGAACCCGCAAGGTGCTTCTTCACGCTTCGATTGAATATGGTTGGAAGGAGGAAAGATATGAGCCGGCAGTGGGTTACACATTTGGATGGTAAAGATAAGAGTTGCCGAACTTTTTTTTTAGATTCCATACTTACTCGTATATATTCTATGAAAGCTTATATAAATCTGACACGATCCTAGACGCTGCGCCGCCATTTTGATTATGAGACTAGAAGTCGCAGGGTTTCGCTCCCGTCTTTCTTTATTTGGCCACTGCTCAGTTCCTATTGGCCATAGAGTGATGTTAGAAATTGACTATCCGACACCAAAACTGATGACTTTGACTGGCCTGTTGGTCTAGTGGTTAGTGACCCTGACTGCTAAACCGTTGCAGTTGTTGTGACCTAAATATTTGGTCGATATGAGTGGTTCATCTATATTATGTATATTATTTTATATAAATGCTAAACAAGTAATGGAAAAATTCAAACCCACGACGGGACTTGAACCCGCGACCCTGCCATTCCGTGTGCAGTGCTCTTCCATCTGAGATACGCGGGTGGACGTCCCTGAGATCGAATTTGTTTCATTCGGTTTGAATTTTTCCATTACTTGTTTAGCATTTATATAAAATGTTAAACCAAAGCGATGGAAATTGCTTAATATTTTATGTATATTATATACTACTAGCTGACCCGGCGTACTTCGTACCGCCATAAATAAAAAAAATCGTTATTAAAAAATAAGCGCGCGGATCCTAGGTCTATGGTATTTGTATTCTGCAACTATACTACCTTGATACTGCAATGTATTTACTTTTCTACGAAAAATATTTTATTTCATATTTTACTTTATTTCATATTTTACAATATCCACAATTGTTTTATTTTTATTAGTTTATGATTTTAGCGACCATAAATACATACAATGATAATTCACTGTCAAATGTCAAATTTTAGACCGAAAATAAATGGCGCGAATACATAAAAATGGCGCCCGGATCCTAGGTCTATGGTATTTGTATTCTGCTACTATACTACCTTGATACTGCAATATATGTATTTACTTTTCTACAAAAAATATTTTATTTCATATTTTACTTTATTTGATAATGTTACTTCACAATTGTCATAATATATTCTTTGAATTTACTGGTGAATGATTAGTAATATATTCAAGTAATGAGGTTGTATAGTAAGCAAAAAGAAAAAAGAGATCTTTGATTTCTTTTTAATCTGTCATACTGAATTGTCATTAGGGCTGACGTTGATAAATATAGTAATATACATACACAAACTTGAAAGGATGAATGTTTGTTTGTATATTTGATAATTTTAACCAAAAAGACACGGGATGGATGTTTACAAAGATAAGTACTATTCTAATCAATCAAGTAATATTGGTTATGTTTAATCTGAAGTAATTATATGTGCTTCGAAAATATTGGCCGAAATTTCCCCTCTAAAAGTGAAAAGTTGCTGTGGTCACAGGAACAAAATAACAGGTAAGCGAAGTCACGGGTGACATACAGTATTATTATAAGATTTTTGGGATTATATACATTTCATTTAATATCGTAATAACTTTTAAACTATTTGTCGAAATAACTTAGTGTAAACGACAAAAATTATCTACATTAAATGACAAAAGTGATAAAGGTATTCACATTCCTAGGAATTAGTTTAATACCATGAAATTTTTCACTTTAAATGCAGTATCCGATTTAAATGTATTTCTTGCTCACTATTCTCTCTATATCGACTTTCACATAAAAGATAGGCATATGCTGACGCGGACTTTTTTTTATAACTATTTAAGAGTAACAATTCCTCCATACATTATCCTCATGTAAAACTAACGGTTTAGGTAGAGGAAGCAGAAATAGCTATAAGATGGCAGATTTTTCTCCGACTTACTTTACATTTGTTCTCATGGTTTAGCCAATTTACGCGATATCTAGATAAAATATAGCCTATATGTTATTCTGATGTATAAGGTAAATTACTGCAAAGTTTCATTGAAATCTATTCAGTGGTTTTTTCGTTTACTGGTAACAAACATCCAAACATCCAAACATTCTTACAAACTTTCGCATTTATAATATTAGTAGGATTACTTATTCTGTGATATTATTTTTCCGTGTTTTTAATATTAAAAAGCTAAAGAGTTAGTTTGGTTGAACGCTAGGATCTCAGGAACTACTGCCCCCTGATTATGACTCGTCGGATTGCTCCCGGATCGTAAACTTTTTCGAATCTTAGTACGACGTATTTTTACGGCTTAAGTTATTTAATGTTAGAAAATAGTCTACCGTATAGAAAATCAAAAACTGATTAATATATGGCTTTTCCCTACAACTATTTCTCTAACATTTTTCTTTAATTAAACTGACATTTCCAGCCGAAAATTTTCCGACAACTCAGAATCACATGGCTGGTCCGTTTTGAAAACATTATTTAGGTGTTGTTTAGTGTTGGATAGCCCATTTATCGAGGAAGGTTATATGCTATATAACATCACGCTACGGCCAATAGGAGCTGAACAGTGGCCAAATAAAGAACGACGGGAGCGAAGCCCCGCGCGTCTTCTAGTATTTAAATAAAATAAAGTTACCAAGGTTACAAAGATCTATAGATCTATGAATTTTAGATGATAATGAATAATTATGCTTCTATTAGAATAACAATTAATATGTATTAAATAATATGACGTAACAAGGTAAACGTAAGTATGGGCAACGCATTAGCCTTGCTATCCAACGCGGTAATGAGGCTAGCGTCTTGGGTAGGTACGTTTCCTCAGGAATCTGATCTTAATCAGATATTCTATTTATATGAATTTCCTGTAAATAGAGTATCTGGTTCTTTTTTTTTATAGGTTAGCTGTGTATATTTTTAAGTTATGTATAAATATTTTATTGAATAAATGTAAAATATTTCATATTCATATATAAATATAATATGTATTTCATCATTCATATTTCAATAATTCCACAAGTCCCACTGCTGGGCTCGGGCTCCTCTCCTCTAACTAGAGAGCTGAGAGGGTTTAGGCCATAATCCACTCACGCTGGCCTAGTGCGGCTTGGTGGATCGGACATACTCATAGAATTTCTTCTAGGGTATGTGGGTTTCTTCACGATGTTTTCCTTCACCGTTAGCAGATGGTAAGTCATTAGACTAGTACATATAAATTCCACAAAGTGGAATCCACATTGGCACTGCTGGTCGGGATCGAACTCGGACAGCGTGATTTGCACGCCGCGGTCCTTTATCCATTCAGCCACCATCGCTTATTTTATGTTTTGCTTTTTTGTATCTGTTACCCAAATTGGACGGTGTTACACAAAAAGGATCCAACCCACAAAATGTGACTTTTGAGATATTGAAGTTTGAAGTTTAACTTGTATTTGCACATTGATGTACTATTATACCGTCTTTGTTTCTTTGGGTAATATGTGTATATATTTATATTAATTTTATAGTCTGAAGAATTAATTAGTATAAGCTTATATTTTTTGAAAAATTTCAATAAACAGAGGATTGGATCCTTTTTGCTAAATGTAATTTTTAATTAATGTATGTTCATTTTTAATTTCACAAAAACGATCCAATATGGTATATTGATGTGAGATAATTGATTTAATTAATTATATATACATATATATATAGCATAGGTGAGGCCTATGTTCAACAGTGGACGTCATTGGGCTGATATGATGATGATGATGATAATATATAGCATACAGCTGCGTTGGAAGATGTTTTTAAGCTTCTTGCCTGGGACGGATTTGGCATCAACATAAATAGCGAGTACATCACCAATTTTTGGTATGCTGACGATATCGTGGTCATGGCAGAATCACTGGAGGACCTAAGCACAATATGCTCGATAGCCTCAACACAGTTTCTCAACGGGTGGGCCTTAAAAAATGAACATGGATAAGACGAAAGTCATGTCTAATCGCTATGTAGTGCACGCCCATATCGCATGCATAAGCAATATCTCAGCTTTAATCTCGAAGTTGTTGACGAATAGGACCTAGGACAAACGGTCCGGTTAGGTAGGTCCAACTTCGAAAAAGAGGTTAATCGCCGAATCCAAAACTCGGTTGGGCAGCGTTCGGTAAACTACGTACTGTATTCTCGTCCACAATACCCCAGTGTTTAAAGACGAAGGTTTTCAACCAATGTGTGTTGCCAGTGATGACTTATGGCACAGAGACGTGGCCGCTAACTATGGAGCTCATTAGAAAGCTCACTGTCACCCAGCGAGCCATGGAAAGAGTTGTACTCGGAGTTTCCCTGTGGGATCGAATCCGAAATGAGGAGATCCGCAGGAGAACTAAAGTTGTCGACACGAGTTGCATCGCTGAAGTGGCAGTGGGCAGGACATAATATAGCTCGAAAAACCGATGGCCGATGGGGGAAAAATGTTCTCGAATGGCGGCCAATCGACCCCCCCATAAAATGGACCGACGATCTGGTCAGGGTTGCGGGGGGTCGTTGGATGCAGGCGGCGCAAAGCCGCTCAATGTGGCGGAAGTTGGGTGAGGCATATATATATATATTTTTTTTTTTACTGATATAAAATGATTATTATTATTATATGTCCAGCAGTGGACGTCGATAGGCTAATAATATATGATGACATATATATATTTAATTAATAATATCAATATATAACTATATATATATATAAATAAAAAAAAAGAATCCATTAAAAAAATATTTTGGGTTTCTTAAAAAAAAAAAAACTATTTTATTATTTTAATACGTTGACATAAAATAACTTCTAAATTTATCAAAACTCATGTGGTTAGGATTATTTTTGTTATTTTAATTAGAACCTTATCATAACAAAATCATTTAGCAAAAACGATCCAAACCGCTTGAACCCTTTGTATGATTTTGCAAATGCATTCTTTTTCATTTCAATATAATTTATCAAATACAATCCAAGTAAATTGGATCCTTATTCACATTTTCATTGTAGACTAGTTTCTTTATTTCATAATTTCACTTCAATGATCCAAGGAGGTTGAATCGTTTTTGTGAAAACAAAACCGAAACCCGTCATAGATGTGGGTTGGTACCCCATGTCGATAAAAACGTGAATATTCGTATTTTGATCTGGTTGTTTTTGCTATATGAAAATATAGACCATAAAGACCACTTTGGCGTACTTAACTCATTTTCGACCATCATGTGGGTTGGATCCTTTTTGTGTAACACCGTCCAATTATAGTTATTCGATGTTGTTGTGTCTTTTTTTGAAATAATTAGCTTGTTTGTAAACTTTTCGGCAATTCGCGACACCCTACCGGATGAGTGTTAGTTTAGTTGGATCCAAATGAAAAGGCACTTCATGAGTGCAAAAAAATTTAAATTAATTTTATTTGCGTATTCGACTGTTTGTCTCACCTCCCCCTTTTATCCAACTGCCGAAAGAAAGTGGTGTAATGTTTTTCTAGTTTTACAATCAGTACATTAAACGTCCACCTGTCTCGAATTATATAGGTGTAGTGTGTTTATGTTATCTTAAGCCACAGAATGAATAATAGTACTACCGTACTTACGCCTTGTATCTTAGGCGTAGCTTCCTAAATGGATATCTGAAATAAGTAACCCGTTATTAAATACCCGCATTTCTTCTTGTGTCCGTCAGAATCGCGGGTGTATGACTTCCAAATACATAAAATATTATCTCTGTAAATGTACGCATAATTTACGTTTTAGGACTAATTTGTGTATAAATATTTTAATAATATTTGCACAAATTCACACAGCGCCATCTAGTCCCAAATAAAGCAATTATAATTATTTGCATGTGTTATGGGTAGGTACTAAACAACTGATATACTTACTACGTACGTAAATATTTTTTTTGTAAATACATCAATATTTATTTAGCCTTTAACCTTCCTCAATAAATGGGCTATCCAACACTGAAATAATTTTTCAAATCGAACTAGTAGTTTCTAACATTCTATAGCGATCAACCAAACAAACTCTACGCTTTATAATATTAGCAATCTACAAAGTATAGGGGGCCAATTAATTATGCCAATAAGTGTATAAGGTTACCCTGAAATTCTGGACTTATGTCTACACTAATATTATAAAGAGGAAAACTTTGTTTGGTTGTAAAAACGGTCCAGTAGTTTTTGAGCCTATTCAGCTCAAAAACTACTGGACCGTTTTTAAAAATTCTTTCACCATTCAAAAGCTACATTATCCACAAGTAACATAGGCTAAATTTTATTTTGGAAAAAAATAGGGTTCCGTAAGATATTTGGTTTTTTCGGACACAAGGTGTAAAAAATCAACCAGAAAAGTTACTTATTTTGCGTACGCTGCCTAAACTATAAAAGATAGAACCATAAAATGTTCTAATTAATTGTAGATCTTATAAATATCTACAAAAAAGTCCGCGACACACTTTACCTATCTATGTCGAGTGAGGCACAACAAACATTTTTTTATTTAAAAATCTTGAATTTTTTTGGACTACATTTAAACGCCTTTATTTTACTCATGCTATTAATCCTTATCAAAATAAATTATTTCATCACTAAGTTCAGTTTATGTAGATAATATTTTGACCTGGGAATCATTTTGCTGGCCGTGTCTTTTCTGGGTAGGCTTTTTGCAGCGGTAACCGACATCCACGCGGGCGGAGCCCCGGGCGACCGCTAGTTTTTAATATTTCAAATTCTATATCAACCTAGGTCACTATCCCATCTTAACTCGTGGGTGTGAGAAAAGGTGGCCTTATGCAGAAAAGAACCCGTCTGGCTAGCGTGGTATAGGAGGCTAAATTCCCTTCACAATCTTTGGAAGTGACCAGTGCCCAGCAGGACGTTTATTTTTTTTTTACTTGGGGAAATGCCTGACGCATACCCCTTGGTCTTGGGGAAAGAACCGAGGGGTTATGTGGGGCTCGCACCCACTAAAACCCCAAGTCCCTCTCGTCGCGCTCTGCTGTGGTCACGGGAGCGCAGGAACATTCGTCCGCGACTAATGATGATCAACCTAGGATGAACAAGACAAGAACATATGAAGTAAAACATAAAACGAATCATTGATCGGTCACGCACCAGATGATCAGATTGAAGGTTGATCGACAATACTTTTCATTTACTGTATTCATGACCGGAACGAGCATTCAATGGCTCTTAACTATCACTAAATCACAATTAACATTAACTACGTCATTTTCAAATCGTTTACTGAAAGGAAGCCGTCGGAAAATATCTGCTTTCAAACCGTTTCTAAAAAGTGATGGCGGCCGAATGGATAAGTCATCATCATTTCAACCCATAAACGTCCCACTGCTGGGCACGGGTCTCCTCCAGAGAATGTGGAGGGAGTTAAGCCTACTATACCACGCTGGCCAGACGGGTTGGTATAGGGTTTGTTTCGAATTTTCCTTTTCTAGCAGTGTTCTTATCTGCTTATGGTTCCCTTAGTCGCTTTTTACGACACCCACGGGTTGAGATGGGGTATTGAAATTAAAGTATTCTTAATCCGTCACTACACGGATAAGTATCGGCGTGTAAATCATGTGGTCCGAGTTCAATTTCGACCACCCTTCGCCGCCGGCGCACAGTGGGTCGAAACTGCTATAAAAGGGACATAGGATTCTTTTTTACAAAATCCACTTGAAAAAAATACCTATCGAAAGATCTTGTCATTCTGATCAATAGTTGTTATTACACGTTTTTCTCTAAAAGTAATAGTTTGCCTGGAAAAAAATATTTTCTCTTTTAGTTGTATGGAATGAAACAGAAGTCCTAAAATTTGGCAAAGTCTTGAGAGGTCTTGCTTTAAAACTATTATAGGCTTATTCTTTGGGTTGTTAGCTATAGTTCTACGCTTTCAGCGCGCACCCATATTTGCCCGTTCAAAAGATATGAGGGTCAGTAAATCGATAAAAAAAATAAGTAAAAAGTACTTTGTATTGATAATATCATTCATAAAATAATTGTGTTACATTATAATACTAATAATTCAGATATTAATAATTTGGAACGCATAATTTATGAGAAAAAGTACTTAAAAAAACACATTCAAAAGTTATGAGGTTCAGTAAAATGAAAAAAAATAATAATTTTGAAGTATTTTTTTTATAATATCATTGCTAATATAATTGCCTTATGTTTATATATATATATAATGCAATATAATACAGCACTTTGGACTTTTACCCATCGGGAAACTATCGGAAGAAGCATCAGAGGCTCGAAATAAAAACTTTCGTAAATACAGAGAGAGCCATTCTAGAAAAGTAAGTTGAACAGCAACAAATGAAGATATCTTGCATAATCTTCTCTTGTCGTCTGATCCAAACTGATCATTCTTAGGCCAAGAATGCAGAAACAACCAAAAATGGTTCTCTTACCAAGAGCAGTCGAGCTTTTGATATCTCTTCCAACTGACCCTGAATTAGAATTTATAGATGTACATACTTTATGAGATAGTGATAGTGAATAATTTTATTAGAGTAGAATTAGAGTTAGTTTTATAATTAGAGTTATTATTATAGTAAAGCCATTTGTTTTTTCTGTAATTTTTTATATAGGATACACACAGGAATTTTCTGTAGTCATAGTGGTCTAATATACCGCATAAACAGTGCAAGAGTTGTAAATCAAAAAACATTTCTGGGCAATTTTGAACCTTAGAATATAAGGTAGAAGACAGAAAATCCCAAATAATAATAATAATAACGGAGATGTTTTCTGTCTTGGAACTCGCTTGTTGGTCTAGTAGTTAGTGACCCTGACTGCAAAGCCGGAGGTCGTGGGTTCGATCCCCACCCAGAACAAATCTTTGTGTGATGAGCATAAAGGTTTGTTGTGTCTGGGTGTAATTTATCTATAATATGTATGTATTTACAAAAAAAAATGTATTTAAGTAGTATATCAGTTGTTTAGTACCCATAACACAAGCAAATATAATTGCTTTCTTTGGGACTAGATGGCGCTGTGTGAATGTGGAAATCTTAGCAATAGACGAATGGCTATTGTAGGACTACAATAGCCATTCGTCGTATTCGTTCATTCGTTAGTCTACCATATTACTAGTCATTCGTCTATTGCTAAGCTGTAAGTAAAACAAAAAAATAAGGTACTGTAATCTACCTATTATCATAATTTTATGCCGACATAATCTAATGTATAAAAATCTCAAGTTACAGTGCTTGTGGTCACACTCCTTCATACGACTCGACCGATTTGAATATATTTTTTTGTATATTTGGAGTACGACAAAAGGTCGTAAAATATTTTTCATCGTGATTTAAAAAAAAAAATTGTAGGACTGAACAACGTTTGCCTGGTCAGCTAGTATTTATATGATCAAATTATGTTATCAAATTGATTTTATTAAGACATTTATGCACGTAGTATTATTCCGTTTGCAACGGAAAATGTAACTAAAATTGTAGTAACATAGAGAGGGTCGTGTCGTACATTATAATGGTGGGACGTCCGAAAGGGGACCTTCAGGACCCCTCCCACCTTGACTGTTTTGACTCACAACTCATCGTCACATTGGCCCACAATGATAATTCGCAATATATTATAATTTGGCTGACTGGTGACGTTGGAGACATCCGACCTTTAGGAAGACTTAATTTAGAAAGTTGTTTTTGACATATAATCATGGCTCGTTTGTTGATACATTTTTTATATAACTGGCGTAGGTTAAATGATACACACAATTAACTATAGTTTATTAACAGAGAACGAAATCTTATCCTATAATTGGACTGCGATACGAAAGAAAGATACGAAGATTGAGCGCCACTTAGACAAAACTGAGAAAATTTCAAAAGATTTCAAAGTTTAAATTGTCGCTATGGGTACATTTATTATGTTTAAGCTATAATTTTTATGTGTATTACTTAGTTTATATTACTTATAAAAAATAAGGCTTTAAAATAAACTTTTGTAGTTACCTATAGCCATTTTTCCGCCTAAGACATTTTAGGTAATACATTTTTTGTAGTCACTACACTTAACTAAAGTTTAAGTTTTTAAATAACTAGTTAAAACTAGTTATTTAAAAATTAATAATACTTTTTTACCTTTTTTTCATTATCCTATATTACATTTTTATTCTTCATCTTCTACTTCAAAATGAATAGATCCATTAAAGCCTTCAATATAATTTTCTAAATCACGAGATCCAGTTAAATATTGCCTCGCATCAGAGAATCAGGGTGAAGGAGGGATTGTATATCATCCATCTTTGATTGAGAAATAGGTTTCCCTTCTGGCCAAAGTTGCTTTTGCCTTGACAATTCCAATGGGTTATTTATGGCCCCACTTTTTGGTATTTTATTGAGATCTACTTCATGGGTTTGACCACCATTAATGGTTGATATAAATATCCGACCAGGTTTATTCTTAAAAATATTTATTTCTTTAACAAATTAAATTATATTTTTGGTGGTTAATTCGACACTGTGTTTCGAAAAGCAAATTCGAATGATTTTTCAACGTGTACCGTTACTTTGACGTATAATTCTTTAATACATAACGAATGTGTGTGTCGCTTGACACCCCTTTACTATAAGGCCGTAAGCGTGATTTTTGAACAGAAAAATCACTGAATATATAGATATATAGTTTAATATGCCATAATAGATCTGCATTCATAATTTTTTTTTTCGATTTTGTCTTTTAATTCGTTCTTACATAACGCAGTAAAATATATTATAATCAAGGCTGAAGTAATATACACTGAATGCCATTATAGCATATTCGCGAACTTTGATATTAAATTTATTTGTGTCCAAAAATAAAATTGAATGTCAAAGTTCGTGAATTTGTAATTACTTACCTAGTTTATGCTTACCTACCTACCACTTTTTTCCAAGATAATTGGACAGGATAAGGTTACCTTGTATTTACTACGAAATGGCCGGCAATCACAGAACAGAGATAGATTTTTTAGTTAATTATTTATACTTACTTTATTGCACACAAAGAAAATACATTAAAAAATTACAATATACATAAAAAAAACATACAAAGGCGAGCTTAACACAGAATTGAGTTATCTGACAGCAAACCTAGAAGTGTAGAGGAAATACGTAAGTTGAAGTAAGAGAGCAAGACTGATAATACAAAGAAATAGTTGCTATACCGTCTCTATCTCAATAATCTAAAACATGCACGACCGTTGTCGAATTTTTGTCATGAAACATCTTTATTAAATACTCATTATGCACGTGAACCAACATTAAAATTATCTAAACGTCTGTAGTCATTTTATTAGCAAGTATTATTGTGTTCGTTCCCACTTCCCACACTTATGAAATAAAACAATAGGTATATTATTTCTCCCACGAGTGACAAAGACATACACGAATTATTATTTCAATATGTTCCGTTTAATAACAAAGAATATTCTCAAACGTAATAAAGAAAACAAAGACAAGTACCTAAAGTAGTATACCGATAATTAAATTGTCAGATAACAGTTAAAAAAATTTTTTTTCCTACAGATATTTAAAAAAAAAGAGATGGTGGCTGAATGGGTAAGAGACCGGCGCGCGTGCTAAATACGCAGTCCGAGTTCGTTCCCGACCAGCAGTACCAATGTATGATTTCACTTTGTGAAATTTATATGTACTAGTCATATGACTTACCATCTGCTAACGGTGAAGGAAAACCTCGTGAGGAAACCCACATACCCTAGTAGAAATTCTAAGTGTATGTCTGATCCACCAACCCGCATTAGGCCAGCGTGTGTGGATTATGGCCTAAAAACCCTCTCTGCTCTCTAGATAAAGGAGAGGAGACCCGAGCCCAGCAGTGGGACTTAATGGGTTGCTGATGATGACAGGTATTTTTACCCACGACGGAACGGAGACGGTAGGTATATGCGTTTGGGGTGGGGGCTGTGTGTTTGTGTGTTCCCACATAATGCCATTTATCACGGAAACGGTTTGACCGATTTAGATGCGGTTTTCTGTAAAGTGTGTGCGGTTCTTGGGGACAGGTTATTAGATAGGTGTTATGTTAATAGCTCGCCAGGGGGCGCTACAATACACTGATTTCGTTGAAACCTTTGTCCCCTTCTATCTTTAAAACGATTAGACCGATTTCGATACGGTTTTCTGTAATGTATTTGTGATTTATCGAAGATGGTTTTTGGATACCTATATGATATTGTATTTTTTTGCCAGGGGACGCTACAATAGACTAAGCAAACCTATGTTTACAGTTATCTGTAAAATAATTAGACCTGTTAATCCTGTTATTGTATATAGGGACACGTAGCATTGTAGTACTGAGATATTGATTACACTCATGAGGTTAAGCAACTTCGGATAAGGTCAGTTCATCGATGGGTGACCGTTTATGGCCGTTTATTGACCAATTTTTGGGTTCTGTACCTCAAAAGGAAAAAACGGAACCCTTACAGGATCACTCCGTTGACCGTCTGTCTGTCTGTCTGTCCGTCTGTCTAGAATATTTTTCTCAAGAATGCGTAGAGGTATAAAGCTGAAATTAATATCATATACTTTGGTCTGCAAACCCTCGGCGTAGAAAAGAAATCAAAATCTAAGTTAACGCAATCAAAAGATACAGCTGTTTATGCTCCATTTTTGTCGATTTATCTTGACGATCATAACCTATAGGGAACTTACCGTTGACCTAGAATCATGAAATTTGGCAAGAAGCAATAACAAGTTGCACAAGTAAAGGAAACAATCCGAAAACCAATCTCATGTTGTTATATCACTGAATATTAGTGCTGGTGTATACAATGATAAGCCTAAAAAAATTGAGTAAGAGTGAGAGTTTATTCCGGACTGACGTTATGTAAACACCTATACCTACCTTATTTATTCTAACTTATAGCTATCCCTTCTAACTTATAGATAGCCCCCGAATTTTCTTGGGATTGTTTTTACGCTACTTATTTTCTTTTTGTCGGGGATTTAAAATAAAATTATTTAAACCTTTTTATATGTTTCGTTGCTTCTTTTGTACAGAAAACATCTCTGTACAAAAGAGGGTTCATGATTTCTAGAGCTTTTCAATTTCTCGGGTCTCGAGAATTCACGAGGCTAATTTCTCGGGGCTTCTCGGGTTGTCGAGAAATATACATTTACGTACGTTTTCTCATATTATTTGGTTCCAATAACGTCAACAAATTCAGTGATTTTCCTCTCAAATAAAAGTATCAACTTAATTAAAAAACTAATTGATTATATTCAAAAACATTAATCTTATGAATAAGCTAATTCACTTTTTGTTTTTAAATACATAAATAATATTATTTAGACTCATAATAATGACAGCACCAATTTTTGGCTGGTTATTTAGGACTTATAAACAAAAGTACTATTACCTAAACTAAACAAAAAATCAACATGAAAGAAAACGTTAATATCTTAACTTATAATTAAATTACTTTAGGCATTGCGCATTTGCAGATTCCTTATTTTTTTTAAATATTTCTATTCTATTTTTTTTATTTGATGCTTCCATCTTTACTGTTATAGTGACGTTTCGGTAAAATCTACAACAAACACAATTCAAATTAACATAACTGGCAATATTCGTCTCACAAATTTAAAATGACACATTAATTAATTTCAAATTACTTACCTACATAAGAAAAACATATCAGAATAATTAAAAACTAAGCTTGTCTGTTGTTGTTTTACAAAAATAGGAAATATAATTAGACTAAGTAAGTAAATAGTATAATATTAATGTATCGTTAGTTATTTTATGTATTAAAGTTTGACTAAAAAATAATAGAAAAGAACAGATAGGTACTCGTACCTAGTAAAATTTAAGATCATTTTTAGATTATATTATTGATAAAAATATGAATAATAAAGCCATGATGTGTCAATAAAAGTAAAAAGACTTACCTGTTTGATTTCAATTTATCATGTAATCTGTGAAACACTCACTAGGTAGTCACAACAAACGGCGATTTAATTTCTATATAGGTACATGATTTCTCGAGTTCTCGACTTTTCTCGAGCTTGATTTCCCGGAAACAAAGCCCAACGATTTCCCTGGGCTCGAGAATTCCCGGGAATAAACCCTAATTCCAACCAATGTGGATTTTACTTTGTGGAATTTATATGTACTAGTATCTGCTAACAGAGACACTAGAAGACATTTTTTAAGGGTGGCTTTAATCCACCAACTCGCAGTAGGTCAGCGTGTGTGGATTATGACAATAACCCCTCTCAGCTCTCTGGATACAGGGGAGGAGACTCGAGCCTAGTTGTGGGACATTAAAGGGTTATAAATGAAGAAAGGGAAACTATAAACCAAATTCACTACCAAAACTGTTTGGTTTGTAAGTCAATTCGAAATATAGTAGGCACCTAAGTTAGTAAAGATTACTAATATTTTTCCTTTCATGATTGTGGATGACTCTGCTGCACAAGAGGGGTTTGAATCTCAGGTCGGGCAAATGACCTTCTATCGAGACATGGCGATATGCCCGGCTCGGCATGGAATTTAAGAGCTAGCGAAAGTGGTTTTGAATTGATAGAATCAACTCTGCCTAAACCTGCTAAATTCGAAATAATAAAATCATTTATCCAAAATAATGTACATAATTATACTGTCAATCACTCAAATTGCTTTCAAAACCGGTCAAATTATATATAGTAAATTACTTATTATCTATCTGGGCTAAATATAATTACGTGTTCAAGTCTAGTCACCCATTTAATTTTATTCCTGTTAAGTGGAAAACATAAAACAAGATATTAGTTATATTTTAATTCAAGTGTTTTCAAGTGTTTGTAGACACTTACTATTTTGATAAGTGATCTACTTACATATTCGCATGTTTCCGATGTGTCACAATACTATAAAGTGGTTATACTATAGCCAAACTAGAGCTAGAAATAAACAATAACGACATTTGACAAGACGCGTGAAACAGATGTACGGACCACCTGGAGGCCTGCAACACCAAGGACATGGTTCGAAGAGTTGCCAACGCATTCATCGGGTTGACAACCCTTCCAATCCCTTTCTTTTCCAACGAGCACTAACCTCTCACTCCCACTACCCACCAACAGGAAATGGATGCGGACTTCTATTGGGCGGCCGGCTTAGTTTGATCGGGTGTTACCCGCCGTGTTGAATAGTCACTATCTATATATCATTTTCTAGTTTGCTTTTATTTTGATGTACCTACATTTACTAACTTTGGATTGTAAATGTATTATTTTTTCTTTTTTTTGGTATCAATTTCACTGAATTTTGATACGAAGTGAAACTGTGAAACTACAGCCAATATTTTTATGTATACAAAAAAAAAGTATGTACCTACCTATGTCATTTCTCAATCTGATCATTCTGATGAATGGCTATTAAGTAATCAGTGATCAACGATGTTGGTTACACTATTAGTTAACCTTGTTATATCTAGTTTTAAGTAACAATACATACTTAGTGTGTACTGTTTGTTGTTTCTAATAAAATAAAATAAAAAAATAAAAAATCTAATACCTGGAGAAGCACATACTACTTTTCACCCTGGTGTTGCCGGCGTCCATAAACTACGGTAAACGGTTACCATTAGGCGAGCCGTATGTCTATCTGCCACCGTCGTGGTATAAAAAAAACCACACGCACGAAGCGCAGGCGGAAAATGGTATTTTAGAGGTATTCATAAAACTTATACTACTTAACTATATAAAAACTAGTCAATTGACACGACATTGAAAATAATTGCATAAAAATATAGGATCATCCTGTTCATCATATCTAATGTATTTATAATTTTTTACTAAGTATATGATTTTTTAATTAAGTGATTATAATAGTACATTATGATATAAGTGCGGTAAGTTGATAATTACAGCCGAGGCGATATTGCTACAAGAAAGCAGAGGCTGTAATTATCAAACCGCACGAATGTCATACGACGTCTTAGAAAAAAAACAAATACAGCGAAAAGAAAAAGCGCGCGGAATAATTTTTACTTGTCACAAATTATCGATGCGCGCGCATCAGCGCTTTTTTTTAAGGCAAAAACACAAAAACAGCCAGTATTACTAATAAAGTAAATTAATATTTTTGTGTTTTATTACAGATAAATGGTTGTAATTTATGGTCTAAATTAATTAAGTTAAAGAATTAAATGTTTATTTTATATACATATATCATAATTATTTTATCGCCCAAAGTTAATTTTATTCATAAAATGTTGACCACTTTTCTGACATAAAAACTCTTTGCTAAGATTTTAAAAAATAGGTACCGTTCGTTACGTACGAAGCCTTGATTATTAAGTATGTGAGCATGAGAAGCCTTTGAAGTACTTTACATTACCGCATTAGTGCGTAATGAGATACATTACAACACTGAAATTGGTGAAATAAGAGACCCTTTACGAGCAAATATGCTATAAAACATATTTACTAATGTGGACTGTGGAGTGATATGTTTTTTCAGTAATCAATTCTACTACGAGTATTATTATATTCGAAGTTCAAATCCAAGAGAATATGGACGGATGGATTTAGTGTATCCTATAGGGTATGTTTTTAATTTTCTTTTTCTTTCAGTGCTCTTGTCTGCATATTTGCTTAGAGTTACTTCCATAATCGCGTTTTACGACACCCACGGGTAGAAATGGGGTAGTGAGTAGTGACATTATGTATTACGACAACCGGTATAAAACATTTTAACTTATTTGGGATTCTTGGACGTTGAATCGGATCGGAATAGAAAATATTATGAAAAAAAAGTCTGCTAAGTCTACAAAACAGAGATAGGGTTTTGCTAAGTCGAATGTCTAGATTCGGGTTTAACACTACTTTGACATATAAGTAAGTAGGAATAGTGATAGAAATATTCAAGCAGACATCCTCTCCGGATAAAATCGTTTGAGCCAATAAGCGACAGCTTAATCTCAGCACAGGTTGGCGACTGAATAGTACCAAGTTCAATGCCAATTAATGTATTCGGTTCATGGTCTTGGTGCGAAACAATCGAGCGGAATCATAATAATGATAACTCGTCCTAAAACTAATATTTTGTGCTATAAAATGTATCCAGTTTAGTATGTTAATTTTTGTACATGACTGAGCAAAAAAACACGTATGTGAAATGAGAATGAGATGACGAATAAAAAATATATTTAAATGTAAACATTCGCGGCCACTATTCCCCAGGTGTTGGGTTTTAAAGGGCCGAGGTGACGAAAAACACAGACTAGACTTGCAGAGACTGTAGTTTAAATATCAGAGGTTAAGTATTTTGGACAATTCCATAGCAAACAATGGTCGTAGTTAACTATCCGGAAAGTTGTTTCCATGAGAAATAATTCCGTCGAATAATAAAATACGAAAATTAAATGTAATTTGTGGCACAACAGTGACGCTTGTATAAATAATATTTACACAATATAATAATATAGAATTACTGTAGCCTTATCAGTGGAATGTAAATCCGTTGAATAATTGCATTTTCTACTTTTTACGTGTTAGTGTTGTAAATATAGTACTTGATGTGCCCGCGACTTCGTCCGCGAGGAAATTAAAAAAATTACTAAAATAAAAGTAGCCTAAGTTACTCCTTATTACATCAGCTATCTACCAGTGAAAGTCTCGTCAAAATCAGTCCAGCCGTTCCAGAGATTAGCCGCAAAAGACAGACAAAAATTGTAAAAAAAAAATATTTTGGTATATATGTACATATGTAAGTGTATATTATACATTCATGCATGTAAAAACTGTTATATTAATATTACAAACATACAATTTTATTTATGTATAGATGAGGTACAGTGATATAGATCTTTGAAATAAAATCAAAACGTTTATAAATTCAAACTTTAACTATCGGTGTAGTGACAGATTAAGAACACATAATGTCACTACACCATCTCAACCCGTGGGTGTCGTAAAAGGCGACTAAGGGAGACCTTATGCAGACACGAGCATTGCAAGAAAAGGAAAATTCGAAATAAACCCTATAGCAATCTGTCTGCCCAGCGTGGTATAGTAGGCTAAATTCCCTCTAAATTCTATGGAAAAGATCCCCGTGCTCAGCTGTGGCCGCTGTGGGACGTTCATGGATTGAAATGATGAAATATAATTCAAATTTTAATGTGACAGTTTTTAGGTTTAAGTTGTTTGGATGTTTGTTTAAAGACTGCATTGAAAGAAAAGAAGAAAGAAAGAAAAACTTTTTATTTGCTACATAAATAACTTAAAACTAATATATAATAGATTAATACAAAACTTATAAGCTGGTAGCAAATAAAGGTCCCTGCATCAGCTCTAATGTTGTGGTCTAGACCACAACGCTGGTATTCTTGCATTGTTCGACATAAAATATTAAATCGAAACTTAATTCATAGATACACTGTAATTATGATTGTTTATGCATACAAACGGCCACACGAACGAGGCCGCAAGTAAGAGCTATCTAACAATAAAAATTGTCGATTATTTATCTATCACGAGTGAATGACATGGTAACTTAGAAAGTGTTACAACTGGTTACAAAGGTTGTGACTAGCGATGTAACGATATATCGAATTTTCGATAATATCGATCTTTAAATATCGAAATAAGTATCGATATATTAGCATTGCCGATATGATATTATCATATCGGAAAAACATTAAATATCCATAATTTAAATAAATTTTATTTAAATCAATTTTATTTAAGCAATAAAAATATTTTGAGAATTTTTGGTAAATAATTTTAAATAATGACAACATTCGTTTTATTATACATTTTTGTCTATGGCAATGTAAGTTTCGTTCGTTCGCACAAGTTCGTTTCAAGACAATAAAATATCTATGGCTCATGCAATAATGATTCATCATCATCATCATTTCAGCCTATTGCAGTCCACTGCTGGACGTAGGCCTCTCCTAACACGCGCCATAGCACTCTGTCCTCCACCTTCAATAATGACTATTTAATAATAAATCTTTTATATGACTTAATTCTTCTTAATTTTTTCAAATTAATTATTTAGAATATCTTATATATCACCTTGAAACTGTCGATATTATTGATTATCGATATTTTCAAGGCCTCGATATAAATATCGATATTTTCAACTATTTGCAACCCTAGTTGTGACCAGACATAGTGCAATGTTACGTAACCTATGTTGGAGTTGCCGTGTTTGTGTATTTGTGATATCACAGCCATTCATCAAATACTTATTAATATTCCTTCTTATTATCGAATGGGCTTGAGGCAGACTTAGTGTTGGAATTTATCACGCCACACAGAAGGCTTCCAATTTGACTTACTTATACCATATTAAGTGATAGCCGGGACCAACGGCTTTACGAAACACGATGACGCGAAAATGAAATTGCCACAAACTGACCTTGCCGAACGTTGCTCAACTTCGATGTAACGAACATTTCTGTATCAGAATTAGAGTTTATTCGCGGAAATCGTTGGGCTTTGTTGCTGTTAATGTGTCATTTTAAATTTGTGAGACGAATATTGCCAGTTGTGTAATGTGTGTGTGTGTGTGTGTGTGTATATCACATATTACTCCAAGTGCTTATTATTTATTTAATTTGAATTGCGTTTGTTATAGATTTTATCCTGTCTCCTGCACTCTAACCAGCCATAAATGGTGCTGTCATTATAATTATGAGTCTGAATAATATTATTTCTGTATTTTGTTAAAAAAAAGTTAATTAGCTTATTCATAAGATTAATGTTATTGAATATAATCAATAAAAGCTTTATAATTAATTTTAATACTTTTATTTGTGAGGAAAGCCATTGAATTTTTTGACGTTATTGGAACCAAATAATATGAGAAAGCGTACGTAAATGTAAATTTCTCAACAACCCGAGAAGACCCGAGAAATTAGCCTCGAGAATTCTCGAGACCCGAGAAATTGAAAAACTCTAGAAATCATGAACCCTACAGAATGCTACGAGAGCCTCAATTATTAATTGCAGCCCTTTTTTTACGAGCTTAGATAATTACGTAGGTATCTTGTACCGTGCATTTCTGCAAGTGACCCTACCTTTCAGATCACTTACCGTTGGAATTAAAAAATATTTATTTAGATATGCTAGTAAACGGATTGTCACTATATAACTATAATTATATTTTAAATAAGTACATGTATGATACAACTCGCTGCACTTTCTTTAGATTCTCGTCAGATTTTTAATGATTGGCAACCCATAAACGCCTGGCTACTTATAATAGCTCGGCATACCTCCTAGGGGCTAGACAAGCGGCCGTCTATTTGGTCTATCTATTCTAACGACATGTCATATTAGTACATAGATCACGTGACATATCGATAGCTTATGTCAGGAATGTGTTGAATGAAATACTTATAAAGTTTTGGATTTTATCTAATACTAAGTACTCTCCTTTACAAAACTTCCCCGCAGTCGGATAAATATACTTAGGTATACACAGCTTCAAGCAATCATCTACTATAATTAACTGAGACAATGTAATGAGGTTACGATGAGCTTAATTATTGTAAGATTGCATGCTATAGTGTAAAATAATCGATTTCTATCGTTAGGTATTATTTATCCATTGTTATTATCAGCTAGATAAAGGAAAGACTTATAACTTATTTTATTTAGGGCCTGTTTTACCACTGGCAAATAAGTTTTTTTTGACAGATTTTAAATGAAAAATACGTCAAAAATCTGTCAAATAAGTTCCATATAGGCTATATAGGCTACTGCGCCACGGGTACAGTCAAACAATTCAGTCAGACAATTCTGCCGATTGTGAAACAGGCCCATAGCCTTATGCCTTTTCTTTATACGGACAAAACTTTATTTAACTGTAATTACTATTTTGCTTTGAAATTTGGTAAACTTTACTAGAAGAAATAGGGAATCTATCCAAAAGCAAGTACCTAGGCATTCTATTTACTTTTGGAGTAGATAAGCATTCTAGTACTAACTTATTTACTTTTAGTTTAGTTAAATAGATATTTGCCTTGTCACCATTTCATTATTTCTAACTCTTTATCTGCCTTTCTACCTAATCTGAGCTCTAAATAAATAAAAATATAATAAATAAACTTAAATAAAACTCCATTTAAATGTTGCGTGGAGAGATTAAGAAAAATTAAACACCACTTATATCAGGGGCTTTTAACTGTTTATCTTGTGAATAAAAATTCCCGATTACTTTGTTTTCTTAGCACTAATATACTTGTAGATAGTGACAATTGATTACTTTGTAGGAAGTCTAAACACGAGTTCCGTTAGTTCACGTGGAACAACTACACTTTTTATGACACCTACGATCAATTTCATCGTGTTTGGTCGCAATCGCAACTAGGTACTTCACGGTAAACGTTTATACATTGTACAACTTATTACCTACTCATGCTTATATTATTTTGTTGCATATACTCGTAATTATCAGAACGTGATTCTTATCGAAAAAATGGAATAGAACTAAATAAGTAAATTTTATGTTAGAGGTCCCGGGTTCGATTCCCGGGTCGGGTGAAAATAATATTGGATTTTCTATCATGAAATTCCAGTATTGAGATTTTCCCGGAGTTTGGTAAACAAATGTTCCCGGTTGATGACAATAGGCTCGCCCCCTATTTCATGGGACCAAAAAAACAATGCTGGCGAAATGTGGGTGTGAAACACCTCTGCCTACTCCTTCGGGGAAAAAGGCGTGATGCTATGTTTATGTTTTATGTTAAGCATTTTCTTTAATTTGTATTAAACTTAAGTGTAATAAGTAGGTATCTATTTAAAATGGCGGCTTTTTAGTGAAGTCATATGGATGCCACCACAACAAGTTACTCTAAATTATGCTTAATTTGCTTGGGCATGCGAGGAGATTTGTGTTTAAGCGTGCTATAGAGTCCGCATGCGATAATAGTTTTCGTTGTTAGATAGAGCCCGCGTGATAACGAGACAGTTGTTAGGCCGTTTGCGGGAAATATTTTATGCAGCGTTTAGTAGCTGTTGTTTTAATTTTCTACGCCAATACCCTTCTATCTAATACGTAGAATAAGACAAGGATATAATGGATGTGCCCTCAAACAATTACAACGACTGTAAAACCGTTAAGTCGTAGTAATAAACGAGAATGTTTGCATACGCTGAACAGATAATGACGCATTACAAATAATTTGTTTTACACGACGATTCCAGTGACATGCAAACTACTTTCAACAATGATAATATAAAAATACCTTGCTGATTTGTGGACTGTTGTCCTTCGTATTATAAATTAAATTGTTTTACAATCTTTATTGCATTCAATTATGGACCCTGTCGGGTAAAACATTAGCGTAAGAGAGAGGATGAAGGGTGCTGATTATTAGAAAAATTAATCATCGTTTCAACTCATAAACGTCCCACTGTTGGGCAAGGGTCTCCTTCAAAGAATGTGGAGGAAATTTGGCCTACTACCACGTTGGCCAGAAGGGTTGTTTTATTTCGAATTTTCCTTTTCTCGCAGTGCACTTGTATACATAAGGTTCCGATTAAAAAAAAAATTCCATCGAATGGGCACCCAACACCCTAGCGTTGTAAAGCATATTTCGGTGAAATAAGCAAAAATATGCTGTTTTCTAAGTGATAAATATCAGCTATGAATTGTTGTAAATATACTTTAATGATGACATAAATTGAGAAATAGGTAATTACTTAATTACTTTTATTACACCTGCTATTGCAAGGGTCAACGCCCTAATGCCCCTAATGACCCAGATGTAGGTACATAAGGCTGTAAATGATTGATGCTTTTGCTGCAAACTGTGAGAAAGTACTGTACTGTAATCACAACATGACCATAATTATATGTAACTATTCCGCTTACCTTATTACCGCTCCGCTTCCGTCGTTCTTCATTTGGCCACTGCTGTGGGAATCGAACCCATGTCATGAAGCATGGGTTCGAAGGCACGTAAAGCCCCAATGACTTGGGTCTGTCTTAGTCTCTCTCAAGTCCATTCGATAATAATAATAAGTACATACCTTACTACATAAAATGATACTGCACACACTATGAGAATGACAGCTTTAGGCTCTGTAAACACCTGAACGAAAATCCGTCGCGTATAATCGGTCGCGTATGAACAGTAAAATCCATACAAAAACGTTCGATCTTTCATACTTGACCGATGATCCGTCAGCGTATTTCCCATACAAAAGTGATTACGCCCGACGGATCTTCCGCCAGGTGTGTAAGGAGCCTTAAATAATATTTTGTACAAAACAAATGCTCATAATGTTACTTTAATATTACTTTAGGTAGGTATTACGTAAATGCAAATTAATTATATAATACCCTTACAAACAAGAAGATTTAATATTTACTACTAACTGTTATCAAAGGCTTCACTCCTGTGGCTCTTTATTTGGCCACTGCTCAGCTCTTATAGGTGGTAGCGTGATATTTTATAGCCTATAGCCTTACTTGATAAATGGGCTATCCAACACCAAAATAATTTTTCAAATCGGACTAGTAGCTCCAGAGATTAACGCGTTCTAACACACAAACAAACTTCAACTTTATAATATTAGTATCTATAGATTATTGTGATTGAACGTAGTGTTGTAGTTTTTAGTTCATACATAGATGCATACTATAGCGTCACGAATATATCCCCGACGATGTATACAGGGTGTATACGACGATACGACATTAAATGAAACCACGTGTAGCATGTGATGTTAGAAGACTATACCAAAAAAATTTAACAGAAATTTGCAATAGTTTAGACGCAAATGTACTTTCTTTATGTCACAGTTGTTCACAGTTTTAAACAACCTGTAGGTATTTACGTAGATCGTATGTTGTCATTACGTCATTCAATTCATTTAAATATCTCTGACTCTTTCATATTATCTTATCTCTTACTCTGTTCCGCACTGTTGTCATCGTCATGTCGAAAACGTCATGATAGAAAAATAATGTGTGGTTGTATGTTCTAAAATTTTTCGACTTTAAATAATGTGTAGGTATTTTTTTTTTTTTTTTTTTTTTTTTTTTTTCTTTTTTTTTTAAATAATTTATATTAGAATATGTTTATAAGGGTTAACACTGGCTGCCTTGTCATTTAATGTCGTATCGTCGTATACACCCTGTATATATCACACCCATAGGTATTTCGCTAGGCTATTGTCATCAACCAGGCACATTTGTTTTCAAACTCCGGGTTGATACGGAGAATTTCATTATTGAAAAACCTAATACCAATTTTGAACGACCCAGGGCCTCTCCCTCTCCTCTCACCCTCTCTCCCCTCCCGTTGCACTAGTGTGGCAAACATACAAATTAAATAATATATTATAAATCTCTTAAACTAAAACACATTGCAAATGCTTTGGAAATCAGGTCTCACTAATTGCTCTTACTCAAACACATTAGAAATAAACTGGGTTACAATATCATATCACTATATTTGACGTACTTAATCTTAACGTTCTGTGATTAGGTGTAGGTGAGTAGGTTGTCCTAATACTACACTACTAGAAACGACGCAATTATCTTCAAATAAAAACACAGAGTCGATGATGACCGAATGGATAAGTGACCGATATGTAAATCATGCGGTCGGAGTTCGTTCCCGTCCGGCAGTTAGAGTAACAATGTGGATTTCACTTATTAGAAATTATATGTATTACAATATGCACCGTCTGATCAGTGTAGTGACGGAGTAAGAGTACATAATGTCACTACCCCATCTCAACCCAGCTCACCAGCTGATATGCAAGTATGGGACCGACATTACAGTTTCCGTGACAGTCGCTCAGCTAGCAACCCATTAGTATTTTTGGTTTTTCGTTTTTAGTATTTCGTGGAAGAGCTCCAGAAGTTCAGAGCTCTTAGAGGAATCAGTTTATCGTCAAATTCTTCTAAAAACTCAAGAAGTGTCAATGAAGTGAATTCTGTCTTCATCCAAAGGCTGAAGCTCTGAAGTTTACTTACAATAGATGGTGATCTTCGAATGATTGATCCTTATCCCGTGTTTCTAGTAATCAAATTAACAGGAAGAGACCTAATACCACCACAATAGAAAAAAAGTTCAAAGAAAACCCATTAATTTATCAAATAATTCAAATACTCAGTGTAACAAACAGTTATAAAGGTAATGAAGAAATTTATCGAATAACTTGATACCAACTCAATTAATGTGTGTGAAAGGAATTCGTCAACATAGCACATGGTAATGTGCGATGAAAATTATCGCTAAAATGTTTACATAATAAACCGTAGCCAAGATATTTTCCGTTAAACCAATCTCCGGGCATGTCGCTAAATTATCCATTTTAGATGGAATATTTTTAATTACAATGTGAAGGTAAACATCGTGAGGAAACCCACATACCTTAGAAGAAATTCAATGAGTATGTCTGATCCACCAACCCGCACTAGGCCAGCGTGAGTGGATTATGGCCTAAACCCTCTCAGCTCTCTAGTTAGAGGAGAGGAGACCCGAGCCCAACAGTGGGACTTAATGGGTTGGTGATTTTTAATTATTGAAGATGGCTAACGATCAACACGCTGATTTTACTCACTGAAAAGTCGTTCTGGCGGGTCCACGAAAATAGATACTGATCATAATTAATAATAGACGGGATTTGCATCCTATGCAGCTACAAGAACAAAATACTGCAATAGACTGAATTGCCGAATCTGACATGAGATTTCAACTCTCTTCTATCGAGCCTGACATCGAACAATTGATGTAAAATAAAAAGCATACTCCCCAGTAATTATTGCAATAATTTATTTTATATGATTTTTTTGATTAATATAACGTATTTTGATTAATCAATAAAGAATCAAGTACAAATAAATCGATGTTTGAATATTCTAGGGTTCTGTCATATACTCCGCTTCACAAAAGGTTTCCGTAGCAAAAAAAATGAGAACCGCTGCTCTAGGAGCTCTGGACTTCTGGAGCGCCACCATGAAAAATTACAAACGAAAAACCAAAAATACCTATGTAGCAACTGCTATTATCTTACTATTAAGGGTGGTAATTCCATAGCACGATTAAATATCTCAAGTACCACAAATGATTGTCAACTAATAACACTAGACACGAACCAACAATCATCACAATTATAACCTCACTCAATGACGTTCTTATGAGTAATATCCACTTTCGATGTCAGCTTGGTAAAGTACCGACTACATGAAAATTATATGCAGTACATATTTATTAGGTGACTAGCATTCGCCGTTCGTGTAGTGACGGATTAAGAATACATAATGTCACTACTCCATTTCAATCCGTAGGTGTTGTAAAAGGCGACTAAGGGACCTAACTTTGAGCAGACAAGCACTGCGAGAAAAGGAAAATTCGAAACAAAACCTTACACTAACCCGTCTGGCCAGCGTGGTGCAGGCCAAAATCCCTACAAAATCTTTGGATGAGACCCGTACCCCAGCAGTGGGACGTTTAACGATTTTACGTTTTCCACATCAGCCGTTACTGCTCAGCTACTAAGCGTTGCAGCGTGATTTTTCAAAGCCAAAAGTCGTCCTCAATAACCAAGGCATTTATAATAATAAGATTCCTCTGCAACGAATTGGTAGTTTCTGAAATTAACTCCTTAAAAAATTTGTATAGGGCTGTACCAAATATGACTTACTTTCGTTGTGTGTTGACGGTGAAGGGAAAAAAATGAGGAAACCCAGTAATCATTGTAACATAATTACTATTTTTTTATGGGAGTAGTTTAATAAGCGTATACAATAAACAAACAATTAGTCCTATCAACCGACACTTGGTTTCTACGAGTATTAAAAGAGTTTTATACATATACAGACATACTTCAAATTGTGCAAATGGAGATGCACGCATTAATGCAGGGGCCTCAGATAGAGAATCCATATGGAGAGCCTGTGGAGCCTGAGAAGGCTCCTGAGGCGATCAGTAAGATAGTTGCTACACTACCACCTGAACAAATGTTTGATTGACTTTAAATTGTTACTTTAAATTATATATTATTTGCGAGGAGGTGAGTGATCTATCGACCAATATTTACCTACATTATAATATATGAATAACAACAACATCTAATAAAACATAGCACTCTCTTACAAATTGAATGATACCAGTTTCAGTCACAAGTGGTAATGTTTTTTATAAACAAATACCGAGAATGTAAAACAGACACGTATGTAAGTAAAGACATGTGCCTATTTACAGTAAGTGCGCTGTGACGCAGCATAGCAAAAAAGGAAGGAGTTAGAAAGAAATTAGGTATAGCGCATACCTAATTTCTTTCTAACTCCTTTCCATTTAGTTTCGTTGCTTCTCCCCTCCTTATTTAATGTCATCATTATCATCATCTTGACTGGCCTGTTGGTCTAGTGGTTAATGACTGCTAAGCCGGAGGTCGTGGGTTCGATCCCCACCCAGGACAAATCTTTGTGTGATGAGCATGAAGGTTTGTTCTGAGTCTGGGTGTAATTTATTTATAATATTTATATATTTACAAAAAAAATGTATTTAAGTAGTATATCAGTTGTTTAGTACCCATAATACAAGCACATATAATTGCTTAATTTAGGACTAGATGGCGCAGTGTGAATGTGGTAGAATATTTATTTCAACCCATAAACGTCCCAGTGCTGGGCACGGGTCTCCTCTAAAGAACGTAGAGGTAATTTAGCCTACTATACCACGCTGGCCAGACGGGTTGGTATAGAGTTTGTTTCGAATAACAACTTTTTAAACGTCTACTGTAGTGAAATGTGGTTAGGTTTTAAACCTACCCTCTCTGCCCAAAAACAAGTATATTTGGTACAAAATATCTTGCTATGACCTCTCATAAGGAATTTAATAATATTTAGGTATGAAAGAAATTTCTCGATTTGTATTAGTCTCTTTTATGACGGGGAAGAGGGCTTAAGAAGTCATAGAATAGACATCGAATAATGGATGTTCTGTCAATATTTATCTCATGCTCTATTTATTTCGCTATCTATTTAAATCTATAAATCTATCCGTCAATCATAAAAACCTATCTCTGTTCTGTGATATTTACAGATCTATTTCGTACACACGATAGATTTGATCTACAATCATGTTTTTTTTTTGTATACCACGACGGTGGCAAACAGACGTACGGTCCGCCTGATGGTAAGCGGTTACCGTAGCCTATGGGCGCCTGCAACACCAGGGGCATCACGAGCGCGTTGCCTACCCTTAAGAAACCTAGATTTGACTACAATAATGGCCAAGCAAACAAATAAAAAAAAAATTCAACTTTATAATATTAATAATATAGTATAGATTACTTACTTTAAAGTTATATTTTATTCAAACGCTGTACTAGGACTAGTAGGTGGACTTAATGTCAGAAGCATTCTCTACCAGAAAACTTATTCGTTGCAAAAATTGAAAGATTTGATGATAAAACTTTTACTACTAGTCTAGTTTTGAATAAAGTTTAAAATAAATAAATCCCACACAGTCCGTTAACTATTTCACTATCGACATCTTATATCCCATTGCTGAACAGTGAACACTCGTCTATCGTCACAAGAGAAAGCAGCTACTACAAAATACAAACCCTTGCGTAGAAATCAGATGCCGACCACTCACTCCTTAAAAACATCAAAAACTAGATGTTTAAGTACTTATCTATAAATATAACTATGATATAAATATGCTTGCTAAATAGACACTATAAGTCGATAACATAATTTTTTCACACAGCTTGTAAACCTACTTACTTAAATAACGCGTGTTAATTACAAGAGCAACCTGAAACAGGGTCATGGTTATCACAAGACTATCATAATATCACAACAAATATGTCCCTAACCATATTAAATGTATGGAACCGATATGCTTCTTACGACACGACACGACACGACACGACACAGTAATATGTTTTCGTCTTGAGGGTCATATAAATATTATATTGGTTGCAACGTTAAAATTTACACCTCTGCCTACGTACGTAAAAAGGCGTGATGCTATGTTGTTGTTGTTGTTAAAATTTAAATAAAGTTTGGGGTTTTGGGTTGACCAAATTTGTTAATTAGAGGTATAAATTACAATTTTTTATTGTTGAAAATTCGTTATCAATAAAGAGGTTGTTCGCAAAAAAATTTCGCAATGTAAAAGGTATATTTTACATTGAATCTTATTGACTATTCAAGGGGATTGAGAAGAATTTGTTAAATCGAGGAAATCGTTATATTGAGGTAGTTAGCTGTTTTATATTGAGGGAACGCGGTCTGCGATTAATTTTAAAGAAAGGTAAGGTAATTCGGAGAAACTATTGCCGTCGCCCTGCGCCCTTACCCCAAGGCTGCAACCGGAGAGTGTGATAGAGACAACTATAGCGAAGACAGATTATAAGATAAAAAAAATTGTCGAGATCAACTATTCATATTCCCCTTTTTTCTTCTCGAAAACTAAACCGATTCAATTGTTTTTACATCAAAAGTTTCAAAAAGAGTATGCTTTGGTTCGTATTATTTTAACTCTCAGACAGCTTAGAATCAGGGCCATTATAGAATTAAGTACCTAGTTGATAGCCTGAAATTATTACGGCAATATTTTTTTAGAAAATGACTTCACAAATTCAACTTTTTACGAAACCTTAAGTGTCACGATTCGAAACAGGCAGCGACCTCGAACTTGACAGTCCATTGCAATATATATATTTAAATATCATATTATTTTGTAATTGTATCATTAGAATAAATTAAGTAATTTGGTGTAAGTTACAAAATATAACAAACTGTTTATCATTTTTATAGGAACCTATTGCAATACACTTGACTTAGAAATCGTTATCAACAGAATTATAAGACTAAAATGTATTTTGTTTCGAAAGTATTGTAGATAATATAGACCTATGTATTTAGTACAGGGACTTATCTACCGGCGCGTCAGCCTAACACGGCTCCAAAACTATAGACCTAAAGTTGGTTGCATGCGGCACAAGACCGCGGTGGCGTAAATTAGGTGACGCGGGACGCCTATGTCCAGCAGTGGACATCGTTGGGCTGATATGTTGATAATGCCGATGATAGTCAAAAACAACAATGTAACTTTACTAGATATATTAAGTAGGTATTTACTTAACCTAATAATATCTAGTTAACTACAGCTTAATTAAGGAGAGAAGAAATAAAGTAATTTTATTCAAAACAGGCATATAGAACTCCCTAAATCTGTTTTTTGGATCGAATTTTTCGAGTTCTAACTGGCTGGCAATCACCTAATATGATGTAGAGAGTAGACCCCTTTTTAACAATTATTTAATTAGTAATATATTTTTTTTATATAATTAAATAGGTACTTACCTACTTACTGCCTCATTTATTTTTACTAGGTAATGAAAATCAATTAGTGTCACTTGACGGTCTTTGCTGATTAGAATATTTCCTTTGCCTCATAATTCAAATATTTTTTTTTATAATGGTCCCAATGACACGTTCAATGCAGATTTTGATGGACAGTCCTGAATGCGTCTTTTTACGAAGCCTTGGCCATGATACAAATTTTAGTGATTTACTTTACTATAATGGCTTTATGTATATGAAAGTGAAGTCCGCACAACGACTTTACCAAATGTTATTGTTAACAACAGCTGTGTTTTATTTACAAACAAAATTTTAATAATATCTTTACGACAGAATTAGGTATGTTTTAAGTTATAAATTTTATGTTTTAATTCGTATTTTTGCTATCGAACTGGAACGAAGAAACTCTAAGCGAATTACCTAAATAATTCTATCAGAATCAGAAATTACCTACATCCAAATAATAATAAAAGGTATTAGTGCTAACGACCTACCATTATACAAAAGTTAGATTTATGCAATAATAAAATAATTTAATTACTTAATACAAATTAACGAACAATTTTAGCTAAAATGCATTTTTTTAATCCAATAAATCAATAAAAAGAATTAAACAAATAAACTTACCGCATAAAAAAATTAAAACACTGTTCCACGATAAAACTTTATTCCACCAATCACAAAACCACAAACACAAAAATTGGAAAACGTTTACTTTTTTTAATTATTTTCCCACCAACGCGCGACGTTCGACAACCAAATTTGCGCGCGAAGTGACAGTCGACCGGCGATGTTCTGTCACCGTTAAACTTGTCGAAGTGAGCCGTGTCGACGCGTTGAGCTGCATACTCCACACATTTGCATCAACGGTACCGCGGCACTCGACAGGCAGGAAATCATTCGCACCCACCTGACTTGTGTAGTTATACAGAATTATATACATACAGTCATGTCTGGGGTCCGGTCTGGAAACATTATGACAAAATGAATGTTGCATGGGTCAAAAACACCACCCACTGCCAAATGTTTATGTTACCTTCGCAACGTATTTATTATAAAATATGTTATCTTTGTTTATTCTAAACTTTGAAATCTACAATGCGGTGGAGGCTGAATGGATAACAGAGCGGCATGAAAATTATGCGGTCCGAGTTCGATTCCGACTAGCATTACTAATGTGTATTTCACTTTGTGGAAACCCACATATCGACACCAGAAGTAGAGTCTGGCTAACGGTTCTCTGCACTGGACTGTTTTTTAAAATCTATACATGGCAATATTTTTGAACTGTCATGTCACTGTCTTTTTAGTGTTTTTCAATCAATATTCTTTTGAAATTATTGAAAAATAATGCCGAAAGCTATCAAAGGCGTAGTTAGAAAGTTGATATTTACTTAAGTTGAGATAATAGTATCAAACGCATTTTTTCAGTCTATAGTCGGTGTTGTCACCCCTTGTTTTTTTGAATTTACCGCTCTTTTCTTGTGCAAAGAACGGATGGCCAGACTATATCAATTAACGTAAGGGACATTTTGGCCAAAATGAGTTATATATATCATTGGATTCAGAATTTCACGCTCTATCGTTTGGTACAATTGAAATTTCTCTATCGTTAAAAAAATGTCCCTTACAGTACACGTTTTTGAAGGTCTAGACTGATTTTTTAATAAAAAAAAATGATTTAACGAACGTAAATATTTTTACGTGTTAAAAAAATAACGTAAATAGTTCTGAAATACAATTCAGTCCCTTACGTTAAACTTCAGTTTAGTACAATTCTCACAACATGTCTTTTACGTTGAGCTTACCTTAATATACGACATAATTTTTCAAGTAACGTGTTTCTTACGTTAATGTTTCTATTACACATCTCAATCAACATTGTCACTTAAACTAAACTACATAGCAACAAGCTCGCCCCTGTTACATGGGACCTAACATAGCTGGCGAAACGTGGGTGTTATACACCTCTGTCTACCCGGTTTAGGAGAAGCCTTGCGTCGCGTGTGGCAATACAAGTCTCGAGATCCAGTAAGAGAACGATTGCCAGAGCTAAACTCGATTTCGTCGGCAGAATTCGTGAGCGGCTGGTGGCCTACCTCTCCGGGAGTCGTGCCTTTTGGTTGCCCTGCCAAAGCTGCCGAAGCCTGCGCTTTTGTCAGTCGTCCTTGCCACCACTGCGTAATGCCGACGGTAACTTGGCCCATAGTGCTAGAGAAAGCCGACCTACTTGGCACACTTTTTGCCTCAAACTCGACCTTGGACGATGATGGTAGCGCCGTACCACCTAACATCCCGTGGTGCGGAGTCTCTATGCTGGAAATCAAAATCTCACAACGAGAAGACCGGCGAGAGTTACTCTGTCTCGATGTCCATAAGTCGAGTATTCCAGACGACAAACCAGCAGTGATCCTTAAGCAGTTTGCCCCCGAGTTGTGTCCCGTGTTGACGCGACTTTTCGCGCTTTCTTACCACAAATTCCGTCTTTGTGGAAGACTGCCCACGTGCACCCCGTGACCAAAAAGGGGCACAACCCATTGGGCTTCAGCCATTGAGAGTCAAGGTGAGGCATTGACAGTCAACCTAGATATCGCGAAGGCGTTCAATCGGGTCTGGCACCGTGGTCTTCTATCAAAACTGCCATCTTACGGACTGCCCGAGGGATTGTGCAAATGGGTCGCCAGCTTTCTGTCCAGCAGATGCATAACAACCGTAGTCGATGAGAGCTGCTCCGATATCATGGACATTAACGCCAGCGTCCCACAAGGCTGCGTACTGTCCCCTTCACTGTTTTTGCTGCATATCAATAACATGCTGTCTATTGGCGGTATTCATTGCTATGCAGACGATAGTACGGGTGACATGTCTTATACGGGCCGTGAAAACATCCCTCATTCCATTATGGAAGAAAGTCGCGAAAAACTTGTGTCTGAAATCGAGAGTACTCTATCAATAGTCTCCGATTGGGGCCAGGACAATTTAGTCCAATTTAACCCCACCAAGACACAAGTTTGTACGTTAACCCGCTAATTAAACCCCATTCACTGTGGCCCCACAGTTCCAGGGCACAACCCTTACCATCTCACCTAGTATATGGATCCTTGGTGTCGACATCTCCAGTGACGTTTAGTTCCGAGGTCTTTTAGAAGATAAGGCCAAGTTGGCGTCCAAAAAGCTCGGTGTGCTCAACAGAGCAAGGCAGTACTTCACACCTGGGCAACGGCTGCTTTTGTATAAATCGTAAGTCCGGCCCCATATGGAGTACTGCTGTCACCTGTGGGTGGGAGCACCTGGATACCAGCTTGGGCCTTTTGACTCGGTTCAGAAAGGCGCTTTGAGAATCGTCAACGGTCCTATACTAACAGGCGGTATCGAACCAAGTGTGAGGAGACACTTTGCTTCACTATGTGTGTTCTACCGCCAGTATAATGGGTTGTGCTCTGAAGAACTGTTTGAGATGATGTCCATGGCCACCTTCTACCATCGCACCGCTCGCCATCGGCAGAGAGTTCATCCCCACACCTTGGAACCGAAATGGTCTCCCAAGAACTATCAGGTTGTGGAATGAACTCCCTAACGAGGTTTTCCCAAGGGACTACAGTATGGAGTTCTTCAAAAAAGGAGTGAATAGGGTTCTTAAGGGTCGGCAACGTGCTCGTGATGCCCCTGGTGTTGCAGGCACCCATAGGCTACGGCAACCACTTACCATCAGGCGGGCCGTACGTCCGTTGGCCACCGTCGTGGTATAAAAAAAAAATATATTTTTCACTCATGGACTTAATATTAAAGACATAAGGTCCAAAATTACATGATACTTGTTCTTAATAGTTTATCATACATCATATTTCGTCCAATTCATAATTGTTTATGTCCTTTACAGTAGATTAGTATTGTAGTTTCCTATTAAACTTGGTGCTTACTTTAATATGGAATAGTTTACATTGAAAAATTCAGTGCCGTAAAGGACAATTAAGCAACTTTTTTTAATGTAAGGGACATGCTACTTTCTAAACGCGTAAGTTTACGTAAATCTTTTGTTTATAGTTATAAACAAGAGAAAATTCTAAGAAACTTTGTCTTAGACACCTTTGAGATCAGGATAAATGACAAAAAGTTACAGACGAAAATGTAAAAAAAAATTGGTTTTTTGGCTCTCCTGAAAAGTCGTGTTTTGTCCCTTACGTTAATTTATACTTCTGGTGTCGATATCCTAGAAGAAATTCTAAGGGTGTATTTGATTCAGATACCTACCCGCATTTGGTAAAATGTGTGGATTATGGCCTAAACCCGCTCGCGTCCCGTCGCACCTACTGTATACCTATTTTGATTATGTTGTGGGCGCCAGGAACACCTCCAAGCTCGCCAAGACCTTTCTTTTGATA
The DNA here is from genome assembly GCA_905147015.1 of Laspeyria flexula. NCBI lineage: Eukaryota > Metazoa > Arthropoda > Insecta > Lepidoptera > Erebidae > Laspeyria > Laspeyria flexula. The sequence continues at coordinate 5,217,899 of LR989974.1, forward strand.
GGTACCAACATGTGTTTAATTTTTTTCGAGGTTAGTACCTATCTGAGATTTAAAATCAGACATATCAAATTTATATAACCTATGTCGCCCGGGCCATTGTTACGAATCTGACACCTCATTCATTAAAATCGGTTCAGTAGTTTAGGCGCTTTGGTGGAACATAGAAACATGCATACATACATACATACATAGACTGCCGAAATCATTACCCTTCCTTTCCTTCGCTTTGGCTTCGCCGTAATCGGGTAAAAATATGACGCGTCGCGACGCGACGTTAGACGCTAAGACTCTGTGTCACACTGACACAGAGTCTTAGCGTCTAACGTCGCGTGCTCAGTCAGTGAGCCTTATGTGCTCAGTCGCAACTCCTTGAGAACAGATAAGTTAAGGTTTATCTATAGAGAGGTACCGTTCAGATCTCATCAAAAAGATATGTATCTGGATTCAAATGATTACCATTTTTAAATAGAACAGTCATAATAATCACACATATCTTGTCATTTAGAAAGTGATTTATGATAAAAATCACACATTCTCCTGCGTAACGCAAAACTTTGTGTAACGTACATACTTGTAATACATAAATTACACTTAACGTGTTTAATTATGAAAAAAATATAATGTTGAATATATGAAAATCGATGTTTATGTTTCTAGCAAACTGGTCCTTAGCCATCAGACCAGCAAGCAGCCTGATCACAGATATATATGGAATAGATCACGCAAGTGTATGTACTTCGCGTGTAAAAAGTGTGTCCAATGGACATACTTCATCGTCATTTAATTCATTCCGCACTCGAACGTTTTAGATGCCTGACGTCGAACGAAAACTAAAAAATGCCTACTTGTGCCGTATTGAGCTGCAAAAACAGCACAAAAAAATTGGGACGAGGTAATGGAGACGTTTCCTTTCATCGGTAAGTCATTTTATTATTAAATTGTGTGTTTTTAATTGCAAATTCAATTATTTTACGTTTATTGTGGTTTTACATTGAAAACTAGGCGACTGAGAGCGTATAGCATAATTCGTAATTCATTGCCGCATGTAGTTACAAAGCTGTATTGTGTGGCATGTACGAAATGAATATTAAAATTTTCGATATTTTCACCTGTCGCTGAGCTTCGTGGGTACGGTCGCATAAATATATGAAAATCGATGTTTATGTTTCTAGCAAACTGGTCCTTAGCCATCAGACCAGCAAGCAGCCTGCCTGATTCTAAACGTAAACTTTATTTTCCAATCATAGAACGTAGTTTATTTACGGTTTAAATTAAATAATACATAGTAAAAAATATGTTAATAGTATAATTTTTTTTAAGTATAAATATTTTTTTTATTATTATATAAAAAACAATATTTTAGGTACGTACAAAATTAGATCCCTACTACATAAACTATCGTAAGTACCTATATTCGTTTAGGTACATATATGAACTTTCGATAGTTTTCCTAGGAGAGGTCGAATTTCGATGTTAAGGTAAATATTAGCCTAAAATCCTCTTTTGGTATTTGAATATACGACATTAATCTCTATAGTGTTTTATCTCCCTAGTTATTTAGATATCATACATAAGGTATGCACAAAATATCTCAATTGTAAAGATGGTATTATCTTATCATTGTAGTAATAGTACCTACGATACCTACCTACTCTTTAAATTTTTCTTAAATTTGTTTTGTGTGATCTACTTGAGTTTTATCATTTCAGCATATTGCAGTCCACTGCTGGACATAGGTTCTCCTAACATAAGCAATAAGACTCGGTCCTTCGCCCTCCGCATCCAGTCAAATCCAGCGACCTTTTTCAGGTCGTCGGTCCACCTAGCACTTTGCTAGCTAGACTAGCGGTCTCCACTCAAGGAGACGCTTGCTTTTTATCATTGTGATTATTCGCATTACTCAATCAAGTTTTTCTATTGACGTTGAAATTATAATAATAATATTCTACCACATTAACACAGCGCCATCTAGTCCTAAATTAAGCAATTATATTTGCTTGTGTTATGGGTACTTAACAACTGATATACTACTTAAATACTTTTTTTTTTGTAAATACATACATATTACAGATAAATTACACCCAGACATAGAACAAACCTTTATGCTCATCACACAAAGATTTGTCCTGGGTGGGGATCGAACCCACGACCTCCGGTTTAGCAGTCAGGGTCACTAACCACTAGACCAACAGACAAGTCAAATTGATGGATAGACTTAGAAACCTTCGTTATACTTAATCAATGGATGTACATGTATTGTATTTGGTCCCAGGGGACTCCACTAACTTGCAAAAGACAGATTGATAGATAGATAATGTACATCTACTCTAATATATTTGTAAAAACAATACAATACATTGAAGGTATGCATTTCCCTATTTTATTTTAAGTTTCAATTGAGCCAGCGTTGCGTCACTATCGATAATCACATTTAGGGTCTGACCACATCTAGTCGCACAGAATTGCAATTTAAAATATATATATGTAACGGTTGCACCCGTTGCAGGCTACGTCCTTCACGGATGCACCTCCTTTTACTACCTTTTGGATCTCTTTTGATTTCTTTTTAATTTACTTTTAATTACCTATTTAAAATTCAAAATTCTAATTCCTAAATTCCAACCGAGTCTTCGTCGGAGCATCCGCCGAAGGCTCGGGGCTCATTACTTTTTAATCGGGTGCAACCGTTACATATATATATATATATATACATCTTTCTATCTTTCAGAACCATATTTACTAAAGCGAGAACGAGAGCGGGAATGCGTCCGCACGTGGTGGAAACGACGATGCGCTCGGCTTTCATCCTGTATCATGCTTTAGCAAAATAATAATTGTAAGTGACAGAAAAGGATAGAAGCCTAGTAAACAGCGGTTCGGTGGTGAGATGTGGTGCAACCCTTATCAGGAATTCAATACTTGATATTATATTATGAGACGTAGGAAATTTCGAACCCGTTAACTATCGTATGTTTATATTAGATCATATGCACTTACGATAGTCTACGTAGGAGGTCGAGATGTCATAATCTAAGCAAGCAGTAGAGTTAAGACAAAATAAACAAAACGTATTATTTATATAACTCATTTATTTTATATTCACATTGTAGTTACGAGTTTCAAGAGGTGAAACACCAGCTTTTACATATAAAATGAGAACAAAAATATTTTCACAAAATAACTAGGTATAAGAGAAAATGCGTTCGAACGAAGGCAATAATATAGTAACTAGACTTTCTGCTATATTGTGTTATAGCAAACAATACTTAATTTAACTATATGTACTTGGCAGTCACGTTGCGAGAGTTGAGAGGTGAAAATAATGATTAATACTGATCGATGCCAAGTCGAGCGAGAGAGTCAACGCCAATCTCTAGTAAAGAAACACGAAATGAACTAAGAACTGGAGGCTGAATGAATTGACTCTGCTCAGCCCACACGTTCCCAAACGTTTAAAAAAAAGCTATACAATAATTGACTAAATACCTTAAATCGCTATGGGATAGTCGTGATGATACACAAATTGTGATCGGAACAAAATAAAGCGGTTTACACACTGCCACACTTGCCGTTGGTGACGAGAATGCGTCTAGTCTATTCCAGTTCAGTAATTCCAGTATATACTCGTATTACAGTCAAAACTCTTAACCAGTCAAAAGTATTTTGGACTGGCTATATCATTTAAAACTCTTAAAAAAGTAAAGAGGTCGGTACTAAACGAGTTTTCAAAATTGGTGGTGTTAGGTTACCTCTTTACTTTCTTAAAAGTTTCGTATAGCCAGTCAAAACTACTTTTGACTGGTTAACAGTTTTGAATGTAACATATTCCTACATACAATGCATATTTCGGCAACGGTATACGGATCACGCATGATTACTCACTTTAAACAATGCTTGTATATATATTTGTATATTTTAATAGCAACTGTACTCTTTACTGCGTTTGGTAAACCCATTTTTCTTTGAAGTTAAAACTGTTATTCGAATGTTGTTCTAGATTTATTTAATTATTCAGAAATATGGTTATAAAACAGCCTCGTATCATATGTGGCAGTATGCCCACTGTTAAACATACACGCTATAAGAAAGTTCGGAAAAGCCGACACAAGCTAAACACGAAAGTAACTAAATAACTGGACTGTACAAGCCAACATCCAATATCAAAGTTTTGGTATCACTCCATCGATCAACACACACTCGTTACTTTATGTACTAACTACTTATATAACCTTTATATATCAGTTACTAAATTACTCAAAATGTATTTAGACGTAAGTCAAAATGATAATTAATTATACGTTATTTCGAAATAAATTAAAACAATATAATTAAAAATTAATAATTAAGTTGGTTATAGAGTTAAATAGATTTGAGCGTAATTTTTTTCTAAATAGAAAGAAAACGATCTTAGATCTTTGAGCGCTAGTATTAATTTAGGTACAAATATTTGGCGGCAGAAAAAAGACGGATAATAAATTACGTCTTTATGCATTTAGTCCTTCTTAGTAAAGGTATATTGTTAGAGTTAAATTTTAGGAATATAAATAAGGATTCGATGGCTGATCAATTTAAGTTTAAATTACTCGAATTCGAGAAAATATTGTTCTTAATTTTTCGACATTGATCATATCATCGTAAGTTCATATAAGATCATGATCTAATAGGCACTTACGATAGTTTACGTCGATAGTATCGATTATCGACTACTTATTAATTTTACAACACGTATCTTTAGACCGTAAGTTAACACAATTTTATATAACTAATTTTCATTTCGACTTATGTATACGTCAGGTAACTAAAAGTACCGAGTGTTAGTTGATCCTTTAACAATAAATGTATCGTCACGCCACAATAAACTAAGGTCATCGCACAATTTTATTAATGCCTAAATAAGACAATGAAGACTACTAAGACATTAAACTATTATTGAGCATAATAAGAAAACGGCAGTCAACTTAAACACAATTATCCAAATAAAAATGCTACGCTGAGTATAGTGAGATATGGTCAAATGATAAAATACACTCACGGGATAAGCAAGCACGTATGGAACTTTAAATTCAGGGTTTCGTGCGCAATGGCTTTAAAGAAACCTTTAATGTTACCAATTAGAAAAGTTTGTTTTATAAAACTTTGAGGAACATTCCGTGCCAATTAAAAAGGCTGGTATCAAAAATGAATATATATTACAAAAGGCATCGTAAAAATACTTGTAATATATGTATTTATATACAACAGTGGTTTATATATGAATTAATAAAGTTGCTTATGTGCTTGCTTGATTGCAATCCCACAAATAAGAAATAATACATTTCATTTGTAAGCCACCATAAATTGGTAATACATAATCGTATGTATTTACTACGAACTAAATCGAATAAAAATAAAATAAAAATGCATGTTAATTGAATATAAACATCGTAGGCCCTTTGTAAATTGTTACAAATATTATAATATCAGGAAGACAAAATTAAAACGATTTAATGTCAAACATATTGCACTAGGTACACGGTGTGTCGCCAGTTTTTACAATTGTATCAAAAAACATACACATTAACAGGTTATACAGTCATAATGTCAAATGTCAACGTACTAACTTACATACTACACGTGTAACAATGTAACATGTCACAAAGTTTGTGACTCTTCGTACGTAAACTATCCTAAGTGCATATGATAGGTATAGGCACTTACGATAGTTTACGTAGGAGGCGTCAAAACTTGTACTTAACAATTCGCAATTGTCATAATTGTAACTTTAAACTTTTTTTACACATGAATTTTATAAAAATTGTCGTATAAAAATCATGTAAAGCCTGTTCCAAGTAGATTATGTTACATGTGTCATACTGTCGTACATGTCACATTGTAACACGTGTCATTTTTCACATCTTACAATGTAATATATTAGACAATAAAACACTTGTAACATTATTACACAAACAGCTTTGTCAGACATTTTTTCACGTGTCATTCTTTTAAACGTAGTATAGTGTTGCAATCTCATATTTATTACATCGCTACAATGTTACACGTGTTATCTCACATGTCACTAACTGAAACATATTTCAATATTACACATTTCACAAGTCGAAGTGTAACACATAAGTAACACGACGCCAAGTTCGAGGTAAGTACTCGTTAAATCTCGGAAGAATCGCTCCAAACACACATTTAGTATACATTATTGAATCAATTCTTACAAGCTACACGTACACCTAAACATTACATATTAGTGTCGACTAGGTCTATACAACGCGTAGTTACCTCGAGCTTTCACGTCAGAGCCACATACTCCGATATCTCAATATGTTTGACAACTTTCGACAACAAACAATAACAAACTATATCTCGAGTACACAAGTCGTAAAATAAAATGCTGTAAAATGTACTTATAAGCGCTATATAGTAACTGTAACTCTCCATATATTTATGGCCCAAGATACAATATAATTTGACTACCGGAACGATACACAAGCGCTTCACAAATCATGTAAACTCATATATCAATGAATCACAACATCTACTACGCTAACTCGACAAAAAACCTCGCGTAGCTTAGCTCCTTATTCTAGTTCAAAGGCCATGTAACTAACTACCCTTATATCCTTTAAGAATTCCGATTACAAAAGGTCACCATTTCGTCACGCATACAGCTTTAATATATCACTTGAGAAAAATTAACTAATTACACAAAAAAATTAACTTAAAATCGAACTATTTTTAACATAAAAATGACATTTGATTCTGTAGAAAAATGTTAAATTATTTTAGTCACACGAGTTCGCTTACACTAGGGCCTCGAGACGAGAGAGGCACCGAGTCCGCCGCGGCACTTAGTGTTACAGTCTGTAGTGAGATCAATAGTGGGTCAGACGCGGTCGCGCTCGTCCAGCGACTGGTCCGAGTCACGGTCGGGGCGTAGCTCGCGCTCCAGGTCCAGGCTGCGCCGCTCCAGCTCCACCCGCCCGCCGCCGCGCCGCCCAGCCTCCAACGACGATACCTGCACAAAACATGACATCGTTACACACGTGCCTACATTAAGCAACTAAGAAACAAAGACGCATGACCTGTTAGTAGTCCAAACACAAATAAAATTTATCGTCATGAGTACAGTGTCTCATTTGGTACAGCGCCTCTTCGTGCGCTTCTTGAATTAATTTTGGTAGCACGATCGTTTACTAGAGTGTTATACATATCGTGTCGTCCCGTCATCGAATCTTCAAACAAATTGACTTGAATTGCAAGCATTAATCTTATATTCTGTTAGTTAACATTTTGTAGACGCCACTGGGTGGGCTGTATGCCTTTTAGGTAATTAGGTTGTATATTAAATAGAATGTGTTACCTTAGCGAGGCGGCGCGGCTCGGGCGGGCGCTAGGAGGGAGCGGGCAAGTGGGGCAACTTGGCGTTGGCCCAATAACGTACCCCCGACCCTCCCACGCCCGACCCGACCCCCGTCGACGACCCGCCGCTCTCCTCTGATAACGCCGCTTGCAATTTCGCTTCTGGAAATTATATAAATAGTAATTTAAATATAGTGTCATAATATATGTAATTATCTATCATTGTTTTAGAGCAATATAACTTACATATACAGTCGAAAAAGTTAAGATTTTATACATTATATTTACACAAAATACATCTCTATTTACGATAGCTTACGAAGCAAGGACCACACTAAAACTATCGTAAGTGCATCCGCTATTATACAACTTGCGACAGTTTACATAGGAGGGAGTAACACGCAAATTATCGTAAGTGCAGACCCAACATTTTGAACTTACGATAGTTTACATAAGAGGGGTCGAAATAAAGAGTAATTTCTCCACGCTACAGAAAATCACAAATTTAAACACAATGCGTAGATGGAATCCAAGCTTTCTCCAAAGACACCTCTGTTGGAACGCAAGATTTCATCCGTCTCGATCACGCTTTAATTGTAATAACATCAAATCTTTTAAACTTTCGCGACTTGTACTCATAAATTATTATGCAACGGGACTACGTTGTGTGTCGTCGACTACGTAAATATAATAGCTACAGGTTTAAACACCTTTCTTTCCCTGAGAACCGTGTGGCCCTACAGGTAGTGTTATGGGTGATTTCACTAGTAAGTATTTAAACAGAGTTTATAGTACTCACTGGCGACTTGTGAGGCATTGAAGGTGACGGGCGTGCGAGCGAGCGGCGTCCGCAGGGAGCCGCCCCGGGCCCCGCCGCTGCCGCCCGCGCCCGCGCCGCTCCCTACACACCCCCCTCCCCCACCCCCACCGCCGCCCGTCTGTCAACATAAGAGACAAAATATACACTGTCGTTTTAACTAATAATACCTCTAACAGTATAGTACTTTGGCCATGTAGCTAAAAATAATTCAGACCATCTTGAAATACTAAGCTCGGTTAGGGTTCCATGGCCAAAAAAAATCAGAAAACGCTGCTCTAAATAAAAGGCGATCGTTCTTTTGCTTGAATATATGTATGGTGGTAAAAAGCGATGGTGGCTGAATGGATAAGGAACCGGCGTGCAAATCACGCGGTCCGAGTTCGATCCTGACCAGCAGTACCAATGTGGATTCCACTTTGTGGAATTTATATGTACTAGTCAAGTGACTTACCATCTGCTAACGGTGAGGGAAAACATCGTGAGGAAACCCACATACCCTAGAAAAAATTCTATGAGTATGTCTGATCCACCAACCCGCACTAGGCCAGCGTGAGTAGATTATGGCCTAAACCCTCTCAGCTCTTCGTACCACCATTTCATTATTCGTGATAATGTTGCAGTTTCAAATGTTTATAATTATGGAGATTTTAAAACCTAAAATTTCACACTATTTTTTTGTATAATTTTTTACATACATGCCTTGCCTCGATAATAGCAAATACAACACAAAAATAATTGGCCAAATCGGTTGAGCCGTGCTCACGTGAATCCATCACATACTTTTCGGCGAACCATTTTTATTTATATAGATTACCGATAATTTCACTTGCTTTTAACCATAATCCATAAAATTTCTACTATAAGAACAGCTCGTAAATTGCAATTGATCGTAATTCTTATATTTCAGCATGATTAGAACTAAAAATATGCAATTAGCAAGTAACAATCCATTTCTCCTATGAACAAGATTAGTCCGGGATCTCTGGTCCAATTTTTTATTTTATTACTATCTAGCTATATTTTCGTATGTAACTTCATTTCGATGAGACGCCCAATAATTTCGTATTCCAAAAGTTTGATTGTGGTAGCTAACAGACGTACCGGACCGGGAAGAAAATACCGGGATAACGTATCACGGAATTTGTAGGACAATATGACTGTTAATTTAAATACCAATAAATTGGTAAAAAACAGGGTTGCCATATTTTCCGCGTCTTTACAAAGTGGAACGTCCTACTTTAGTGTCATATTTCATGGTTTTCAATATTTATTATTCAATCGGAACTATATTTTAAAACTATATTTACGACTCTAGAATTACGTGAAAGTGTATTAAAAAGTAAGTATCCGTAATGCTTACAGTTATTTAACTACGAAAATAACGCCCTGCAAGTTTCCAATATGTTATTTGCATATAAATAGAACTGTAAACGCAATGATTTCTTACCTTTTAAACACTTTGCCCGACTCGGGATCGAAGCCGAGACCTTTCGTGCAGCAGTTGTACACACTCAAAACACAGTCCAAACCCTTTTTTAACCGACTTCAAACAAAAAAGGAAGAATATTCCTATGTTCATTGATTACTCGAAGATGCCTGAACCGATTTGAAAAAATATTTTTTTGTTTGATAAGGTATACTTTCGAGGTGGTCCCATTGTCACCAAATTAGGCTCTGATCAATAATATTGTACCTATGTTAAAAAAGGTGTAGATAGGTTACCTACATAGTGTTCTATCTTTGGAAATGGCACACAAACGCACACATAGATATCGTAATAATGCAATGTCAAAATACCTTCGCCGTCAACGGGACATTGAGATGAAGTTTGCTAATAAGACTATTTTTAAACGACTTCAAAAAAGGAGGAGGTTATATGTTCGACTGTATGTATTTTTTTTTTTTTTATGTATGTTCAACGATTACTCGGAGATGCCTGAACCGATTTAAAAAATTCTTTTTTTGTTTGAAAGGGTATACTTCCGAATTGGTCCCCTATTCATCACGTCAAGTTCTGATGATGATATCTCAGGGAAATCGAAGGCAACCCTCAATTTTTATAGGCACATGTTACGTTTTTCATATATTTTTTAAAGTTATTCAAGTATTTATGTCTGATAGTCAACATCTCATGTTGATGAGCTGGTGATGGAAGGTATAACTCCTTAACTGTTAGGAGTTGGAGGATAATTCTTTCGACATTATAGGTTCTTATAAACCAATAGTTGTATTCTTGTAGGTTATTTAGGTGAGCTGTCACTGGAAGGTATAACTCCTTGACTCTTAGGAGTTGGAGGATAATTCTTTCGACATTGTAGGTACTTATAAACCTATAGTTGTATTCTTGTAGGTTATTCAGGTAAGCTGTCACTGGAAGGTATAACTCCTTAACTTTTAGGAGTTGGAGGATAATTCTTTCAACATTATAGGTACTTATAAACCTATAGTTGTATTCTTGTAGGTTATTTAGGTGAGCTGTCACTGGAAGGGAAACTTCTTAATGTTTAGGAGTAAGAAGATGATTTCTTTAAATATCACATCCATGTATAAACCTTAAGTTGTGTTATTTCAAGTGTCTGAGGTGAGAGCTCTTGATGGAAGATGAAGTTGTATAATTCATTAGATGATATTTTAAGTTTTCGATATAGTATCTAACCTGCATTGTATACTTGTTACCTGTCGCATTTTATAGGAAAAAAGAAAGACATAAAAAGCTGAGAGTTTTGAGATTCCTCTATTCTACAATCAGGTTGTGTTGTTAAAATATTTAAATAGACGTTCCCTTCTATCGAAGATTCTTTATTTCGGTTTTCCGTCTTAGTTTGCCAGCCAGTATTATTAAATCTGCTAGATAAAAAGTACACTAAAAATGGAAAAATAAACTATTTTTAACAAAAAAATATTAAAACGACTTCAAATCAGTACTAAAAAGCGAAAAATAAACTGAATTAGATATTTAATTCCAAGCTAAAAAATACCTACCTACCTGTTTAAAGTATAATACTCTATTACTAATCTGTTTGAAGTCGGTGCCAGCCTAATGAGGTTGTATCACTCAGTTTGAGCCGTCCATTAGGTACATGCAAGTGCGAGGTGGTATGAAGTAGCGAGCGTTAACAGATGTACGTACTAAGTAGTACGTAGCTTAACAAACTCTTTAGGCTTGGCACCGACTTCAAACAGATTAGTAATAGAGTATTATACTTTAAACAGGTAGGTAGGTATTTTTTAGCTTGGAATTAAATATCTAATTCAGTTTATTAGTGTGCCACTTTTCGAGCGCTTATAACCTATCTACACCTTTTTTAACATACAATATCATTAGCTCTAATGATGGGATCTTAGGGATATCGAAGGCAACCCTTATTTATAGGCACATATTTTTATTTTTAGACAATTATCAATGGTAACGAAATTGGTTTGCAAATAAGAACATGCAAACTAAAATAAGCTTTCTGTTTTTGAACTGAGGGTATACATTACAACACCACGCATAGATAAGTTTAAAGTAACATGCCATGCAATGTTTGTAGGCTTTTTCAATGTTTATAGCAAGCTTGTGTCAGTGCAAAATTGAACTTAAGTTTATAACAATACGGTCAATTTTTGCATTAGCATGACTTAGGCTGAACACATGCGTTTGCGTTTCTGCTTGGTAGATATTCGATTGTACTATTATTACATGTGGCAACGACCGAATTCAGGAGCGAAGACAAGAGAGAGAGAAGAAAAGAGATGATTTGTAAGTTATAAATAACTAATAGAGTTTCTTAACTGCCTCGGTGGCACAGCGAGAAGTGTATACGACTGCTGTGCAAGAGGTACCAGGTTCGATTCCCGTGTCGGGTAAAAATGATATTGGGTTTTTCTATCAGGAAATTCTAGTATTTAGATTTTCCCGAAGTTTGGTAAATAAATGTTCCAGGTTGATGACAAAAGGCTCGCCACCTATTTCATGGGACCAAACATAGCTGGCGAAATGTGGCTGTGATACACCTCTGCCTACCCCTTCGGGGAAAAAGGTGTGATGCTATGTATGTATGTATGTATAGAGTTTTTGTTGTCAAATCTATACTAATATTATAAAGCTGTATAGTTTGTTTGTTTATTTGAACGCTAGGATCTCTGGAACTACTGGTTCGATTTGAAAAATTCTTTTAGTGTTGGATAGCTCATTTATCTAGGAAGTTTATAGGCTATATAACATCACGCAACGACCAATAGGAGCTGAGCAGTGGCCAAATAAACGACGGGAGCGAAGCCCCGCGCGACTTCTAGTATATTATAACTCTCACATTTCTCTTGTCTTTGCTTCTTCGCTTTGGAGAAGTCCAGGTCTTACACGTTACACCTTACAATATATGGCTACTATGTGCTTACTTAAACATGCATTGCGTTTTTGTACTAAAATAAATCAGTAAGATTAACTTAAACAATATTTGCGCAAATAAAATTAAAAAACTTAAAAGTAAAATAAAAATAACTATTTGTGGCAACATGACTAAAATAATTTAGTGTTATAACTGTTTCACGACCGACAGATAAGTGTCTGATAAACTATCTGGGACTTAAGCGACAGATTTTATCTGGAAGATTTGTCAAAATCTACCAAGCAAATTTTTTAAATTATTTCCAGCCGAAAACTTTCCGACAGCTCAGATTCAGGGTCAAATAGTAAGTTCTAAGCGCTCATGGACGTAGGCAAGCCGCTGCCTATCTTGTGGTTAGGCTTCGGATATGATATCAGACACTTATCGGCTGCTGAAACATGCTCTATCTATTGTATAAGCGCACTATGCCAAGCGATAGTACTCACATACAACATTTGAAATAAGATATTACTATTTTATAGAAATTCAGTCGTATTTCCACAGTTATAAAGTCCATTTCATATGTAATCTAATTGGCATCGTATGGACCCCTCGTCATTTATACTTAACCTAACATTTTACTAAAACAATATGGATAAATCAACTATGTATATTTCCATACCATTATTTTTCTTTTTATTTGTTAATAAAATTACTAAAAATAAGTCGTACCAAAGTTCTTTATAAATTACAACTTCAGTTTTTCATCATAATTTAGGAATCGTTTGTACCGATCCGAAAATTATTGATAAAAGATTTTATATTCATCAAATAAGATTCATTCATCAACATCATTTCAGCAATTAATTATAAAGATTTAAATTATATCAATTTTTAAAATTTAATAACATGATGACATCAATATACCTACACTAATTGATCAAGATGTTGGCATGATGTACTCATTCGTCACGAAAATAATATGGCAGACTAAAAATGAATTATGATTGCAATGAAAGCATCAATAAATTGCATGAAAATCATTCTCTGCATTTGAGATTTCTACTTTATAATATTTTTTTATCGACTATTGATAAATTGTATTAAAAATGTTAATGAAAGTTTTGAAAGTACCAATTACTGGCTTTGTTTTCCTCTTAATTAATGACAGAGGCTAGTGTCCCTATAATCATATTCCAATAATAACCAAATGGCATTTCAATCTAATCGTAGAGTTTCATACTTTGCCAAATAAATATAGAAAATAGTTCCTCAGAGCGAAGCCTCAAATTGCAATAAACCAACAATTGAACGAGATACGTTTTCTCTTATTTCTGTAACAATAAGTATCATTTTTGACTATGGTAATTGCAAAAGTAAGGTTGCGATTTGACGGTAGAACGCTCTAAAGGACTGAAATGGACTCAAGATGTACTGACCACGTAGTATCTAATACACACAGCGTCTTTTTTACAGGTATTCTAGATACATAATTTGTTTATAGCATTATTTAAACCAATGCTAATAGACTTTTACCCCGTGTAGTGACTGATTAAAAATACATAATGTCACTACCCCATCTCAATCTGTAGGTTTCGTAAAAGGCGACTAAGGGAGTAACCATATCAGACAAGAACACTGCGAGAAAAGGAAAATTCGAAACAAACCCTTTACCAACTCATCTGGCCAGCGTGGTATAGTAGGCTAAATTCCCTCTACATTCTTTGAAGAAAACCCGTCCCCAGTAACGCCATGTTTATTGGTTGGAATGAATAGTTTTCAAACAAAATTTTTAGTACAAACGACATTATACACCTTTTTCACTGAACGCGTATGCATGTCAAAATCGAGCGTAGATTAGAACGTCAGTCAAATATCGCTCTTTTGAAGGACTTACTTGGAATATTTGAATCCGACTTAGTACATTTCGATATCGTTGTAAGCCCTTTATAAAAACTCTACATATTATTATGACGAGTATGAGTACGTGGATTTGAAGTTTCTATATAACATGATCGTGGTAAACAGGCTTACGCGTTTGATGGTTAAGTGGTTACCGTACTTGCAACACCAGGGGCATCACGAGCGCGTTACTGTCCTCTAAAAAAGCTACTCACTTAGCCCTCTTGATATAGAAACCCTCAATGTGGCGAGTGTGCGTATTTGGAGACTACGTGGTCAGTATAAACAAAAACGAAAAAAGAAGCGCTACAAACCTATTTGTCAGTGCACTTGGGGTGCGCTTGGCGCTTGGCGTGGTGCGCTATACTAACGTGGTTGGTAGGCAGCGAGTGTGGTAGCGGCGCCGGTTCGTCGTCGTGCGGTGGCCGAGGTAAGCGTCGCCGGAGCCACGCGTGCCGCAGCGCCGCCGCCGGCGTCAGACGCTTCTCGGGGTCCCACTCTAGGCACCTAAAACACATAACATAGCATCACGCCTTTTTCCCTGAAGGGGTAAGCAGAGGTGTTTCACACCCACATCTCGCCAGCTATGTTTGGTCCCATGAGGGGCGAGCCTATTGTCATCTACCGGGAACATTTGTTTACCAAACTCCGGGAAAATCTCAATACTGAAATTTCATGATACAAAAGTCCAGTACAATTTTCACCCGACCCAGGAATCGAACCTGGGACCTCTTGCACAGCAGTCGTATACACACGTTAAAACAGAGGCAGTTAAAACACACACACATCAAATTAATCCACCTAGCAACAAAAGACAATCAACAAAAATAACAACAGACAACTGTCACCATAGCGTAGCGGTTAAAGTTGCCGTGCCACTAACGATACTCCAGTGAAGTGACTTCGATTCCCACATAAGACAAACATTTGTGTGACTCATGGATATATATTTGTCTCGAATCTGGGTGTATTTTGGGTCAGTTAATTGTATGTTTGTAAAGTCTCCCGCTGTACCGGGGTAACTTAGTTGTGCGTTGTCTTTAAAAAAAACAAATAAAAAAATATAACAGAGAGTCACGAGTCACGACTTTATTCCCGACACTCCTTCGGGAAGAACAAGACTCTATCGATCGATGCCATAAAAGTACTGATTATAATTTTTTTTGGATTTTAGCTGGTTCGATAGCCGGGTGTGGTAAGCGAATTTCTGAAATCCTTGAATGCAGTTGTGTTTCTTTTTAAGAATTAAGGAATGTTCCCTTTACCTTGTATAAGACTATATTTTTTTTTAAAATACAGTTCCTATGCATTTAGCCCAAATAAAAATAAAACTATTAATTTTTACCCGTTCACAGTAGATTATGAAACGACGTCCATAAATTATTGAAATAAATATTTCCACAATTCACTATTGTATCCCAGAATATTCTGTCCCAATGACACATTGTTCAACTACCTAATTATAATTAATAGCTATCCTTATGTTTTCCTTGTGACCATTGTCCGACACAATACAATTAATGTTACTAAGATATTTAATTTCTGCGAAATGTTTACGCTATTAAGGCTAAACGAATCTTTATCTAAATTTAATTTGAAAAAAAATACCTAAGGTAAGAAGAACAATTGGAAAAATATATTAACATATTTTTATATTGTTTAAATAAACCTGTATGAATTAACTTTCACTTTAATTATTGACTTTAATTAATGAATAATAAAGACTAATACTATAATTAACTTCTAGTACAGCAATTAAGTAATTACATTGAGTTCGAAGGGTCTACGACTTATTCATTATTTTTATTTTTTGTCACTATGTCATTAATCAAATATAAAAAACAATCCATTCGGGATACAAGTGAAATTTTAAGTTTTAACTAACGCTAGATGACATTCAAACCACAGCTAATTATATGCATGAAATAATCCGAATTTTCTTAGCTTTTGTCCCATCTTAGTTCGTTCGTTCGTTAACCCTTTGAACGCCAGAGACGTCTATACACGTAAAATTAAAATGTGCTCACCACGCCAATGACGGCATGGCACGTCAAAAATGTACTGTATTTTAAAAGCTTCGCGCTCAAGGCACGGCGATACCGATTTGACGTGGCGGTCAAAAGGTTAAATTCATTACCGTTTCCATGATTGTAGGTTACGTTTTCCTCGCGAACAATGTGTTTTTCTATCACAAGTTAAACTACATAAGCCAGTTTTATATTTTCGCCTTCCCCACCCACCCTTTTACTGTATTTAAATAAATATGAATTAACTTTCCCAAGTCCTACGCGACTTTAAGAATAAAATAAACTTACCGTCTTATGAAGTCAATAAAGAATTTGTCCTGACAGCCTTTTAAGGCCGTGACAAAACTCTTGGACCCTGGAGGACCTCGGGGCTTGCCTCTTCTAGACATGCCTGAAATAACAAAGAAAACAACGAAATTAGATACATCAAAATATCATTTAAAGCCTATTCCTTTATAGAAAAAAATATTCATGTAATGAAAGGTTGGAGTATGAAAACAGTTTCGGCAAGTCATTTATCAAGTTTGGCATCTATTTGGAGACACTAAGGCCTTGTTTCGCCTAACCCTGTTTGATTACTATCGATCTATTCCTTACAAATTGTTGGTTTTTATAAATGCTCATTCCTTATTCGCTAGAGTTCGGGCTTTAGAAGACTCATCACATCTCAAAATTCGGCTGTCACTTGTTTTAAAATTTAAATTATGTTCGCTGTCATTGACAAACATTTAATAACGATATCAAAAAATGAATTTCGAGATTCTAAACAGGCCCTCTGTTAACTTTATTACATACACAACTCTATTAATTTATTCCCAGTAAAATTTACAATCATAAAAAATATAAAACGCATTGTTTTCATTCATAAAGAATCTTTATTAGGTTAATAACAATGATGATGTACTTTGAGTGATTTTAATAGGTCAGACTCGGACCAGACAGATGTTACGTTTTGTAATATAGTAGCAAACACGTGGCGTGTCTGGCATAGGTTATCGATGACGAAAAAGATTATATAACACCGTGTCACCGTGGCGCAGTGGTTAAGGTGGTCGCCTCCCCACTTCATCACCGTGCTGGGTGACGTGGGTTCGATTCCCA
Organism: Laspeyria flexula; assembly: GCA_905147015.1. Taxonomy (NCBI): domain Eukaryota; kingdom Metazoa; phylum Arthropoda; class Insecta; order Lepidoptera; family Erebidae; genus Laspeyria; species Laspeyria flexula. Next base: position 5,235,409 of record LR989974.1, read on the forward strand.
CGCGAGACAAATATTTGTGTGATCCATAGATATTTGTTTCTAGTCTGGGTGTACTTTGTGTCCGTTAGTTTCATGTTTGTAAAGCTCCCCGCGACACAGGGCTTGTTCCCTAGTGCGGGCGTTGTCATTTAAAAAAAAAAAAAAAAATGAGCTACCTAACAGTGGAAGTAAAGGCAAGCTGATGCTTAATAAGAACTGCTAGAGCCGGGTACCCATAAACTCGTTCTTTATCACGTGTCACTTGGCTTTCTGCTGGTAAATAGAGGACTTTAAGAAAAAATCGCCGGAAGTAGAATTATTGAATTAAAAAATCACTTTAATGCCCTTGCTCTGCATTATACTGATTTTATTTCGAGTTAGACATCAGCAGGTTAGGTACTTATGTCTGTAACACAGCTGATATCCATATGCGTCAATTTACGTAACAAACCCTCCCAAAAATCTATCATACTTATCTCTTTTAAAGCCAGGATCAAGAACTCCCGCGCACCGACTCCATTTATCACTTTGAATTTTAACCATTCTTCTTGAAACGTGTGGAAGTGAATTAAGATAAAGTCAATTAGGAACCCAACCAGAGTCACGAAACAGTCACGGCGACATATACTGCTAATGTGCGAGGGGCTTAACAATGACGATCCTTCGCAAACCCCGAGTTATTAAATTCGTCATCCATTATCACCGGTTAAATAATTGTTGATACTAAATCAGACACGCATCAGACAGAAAACATTCCAACATGTGGGTAGCCTGAATCACCAGCTTTAGTCATTTGGGTGACAAAATGACCAGACATCACTGAATATTTAACTACATAATACGAATGATACAGGAATTTCTACGTCATATGAAAGTGCTACGTATTGTCGAGGAATTTTAATGTTTACTATGATTATTGAGTTTATTTTTAACTGTGTTGTAAACGTATTTGAGCGTGTGCGCATAATAAATAGTGGTGATTAAAATGTTAATTGTATTGGCACTTGCCTTAGATATCTCTGCGTATTCCTAAGACATTACATAGACTGTAGTGCGTTTATTTGCCTAAATGAATTCACTAACATATAAACTGGTATTTCCATTTTTTAAAATTGAAAACTCGATTAAAATTTCGTTTACCCTTTCAGTAAATATTTTAGAAACAAAATCTAAACTAATATAATTAAAATGTGAAGTTTGGTTGAACGCTATGATCTTAGGAACTACTGGTCCGATTTGAAAAATTCTATTAATGTTGGATAGCCCATTAATCGAGGAAGGTTATAGGCTATACAACATAACCCTACGTCCAATAGAACACGGCCAAAGAACGACGGGAGCGAAGCCCCTCGCGACTTCTAGTATAATTTAACTGCATGTGACACCGGCTGGTGACGTTCGTATCAGAATGTTATAATTGAGGTTATCGTGTCTGATGATACTTATCATAGTTTGACCTGCATTAGATTTCACGTGCAAAATAACAATACCATGTATACTTTTATGTCACTAACGAATTCCTGTGCCCTATTTGCAATCTCGACATTCGATTGATCGAATTCAATAGCGTTGTCAAATATTTGATTGTAACTTTCAACGGGACTAAGAGAGTAAACCTCATGCAGACAAGAACACTGCGAGAAAAGGAAAATTTGAAACCAACCCAGGCCAGCGTGGTATAGTAGGCTATCCGTCCACATTGTTTGGAAGCGACCCGTGCCCAGCAGTGGGAAGTTTATGGGTTGAAATGATGATGATGAGGTACCGGACAAAGAATAGATATAGTATTACCTCCACTAAGAACTGTGGTCCCATCAGCGAGTGTAGTCGCGGTGCAGTACCGCGGAAGGCCCTTACTGCTGATAAAGTTCTTGGACCTCTTGCCCTGCTCGATGAGCTTCTGCGGCGGCATGCCCAGGAGCTCGATGATGCATGCCATTTGGTCAGCCTCGTCCTCCCCGGGGAGTAACGGAAACCCTGGAACACGTTGGAAGTATTATTTGTAGATTAGTTATGCATAAGTTATTTAAAACTAAGGTCTTTAAAAAAATCGCTATTTCTCTCTCTTTCGCTCTCTCTTTTTCTTTCTGTCGCACTCTTATTACTGTAGGTCGTGTCCTTTCTATTATTGGGAACCACAATAGCCAAAAAGTGAACTTTAGCCTCTGGTGGCCGTCCTGCGAACTGTGAACCCCTTTGCATCGATTATCCTGAATCGACAATTGCAACAAATTTAAATATCGGATTAAAAGTCCTGGGAATCGGACCCGTCAAATATTGATAAGGTACTATTAAAATGTTGACGATGTCTCAAGGTGTTTGACCTTACAATAGAAAATCAGGAAAAAAGTGTGACCTAAAGGTATTCAAAACTCAAAATTTCTATGTAATATAATATGCTCATGATTTCTATAAATCTGCACCTAAATTTACAATAAGAATTTAAAACCCGTTTACATTAATTTCCTTTCTAATGTCAATACCCTTTATTTGCACTTTCACGACATGACTCATATATTACGTAAGTACATTATATACAAAGTAAATAGCCGCTACTGTCAGCCACATAGCCACCATGATTGCCACCATAACACGAGATAGATTGCTTCTATTCACAGTCGAAGAACACTCGCCGAGCCAATTTATCACTGTCGTAAACTCCATCTTTTGTGACATCGAATTTTTGTTTGAAACAATTTTTGTATAGGAGACACTGCAAAGGTCATAATTTTCATGGTTTAGTACCGATGGCTTGAGACGTTTGAAGTAAGGGCGAGGTTTGAGACTCGCTGAATGCGGGTTGGATTAAACTAGTGGTTCAAGTGTAATCGACTTTACCTAGCCTTGTCAAATCTGTCTCTTTCATTCACGCAATATTTTTGAAAAGGGATTGAAGTTTTAGCTTCTGGTATTGATGGAAATATGCCTAAATATAAACAATTACGTAAAATTGTATGTTCCCCGCTATCCCTTGGGCTCGAGTGACTCTAGCAGAAAACGACGCTACCTTCGTTTGTGCATGAGTGCTGTTATTCCCCTCCGCATATAATTTTTGCTGGATTATGAAGCGTATAAGGTATCTTTAACTTTTACCTGACTGCCGAAGAAAGGGCAGATATAGTGCCCATAGCGGGACTAATTAAAAAACTTCACCAATTAAAATCTTCCCAATTAATCCCAACTGGTATGGTAGCGATGGTCCGCATCAAAATAACTGATTTTTAGATTTGTGGTCTTTTTTTAAATTTTTATATAAGACAGGCGGGTTTCTTATGTCTTCGTATGTTTGTGGTTTTACGCTTGAATCTTTCCCGCTTATATCAACTACCTAACCTCACCCTAATAATACCAAAATCCATGTTCAGTTGTCATGCAATCCGCCAATTCGTATGCGTGTAGGATTTCAAGAATTTGTTGAACCAATTCCAAAAACAATAGGGCATCCTTTAGTCATACGGCTATTTGAAATGTCTACCGAACTTGAGTAATGGCTGACTTTTTGTGTCTGCCAAGTTAAACGGCTTAAGTGAAGGGTTACATCATGCTATGGCGGCAATGGGGGGAGGGGGGAATGAGAGCATTAACGTAAAAAGACAGCAAAGATTCCTTTATGGGGTGCAGTTAAATTGCAAAATTGAATTAGTATTTGCTTGCCGTATACTTTTAATAATAATAATAATATTCTACCACATTTACACAGCGCCATCTAGTCCCAAAGTAAGCAATTATATTGGCTTGCGTTATGGGTACTAAACAACTGATATACTACTTATATACATTTTTTTTTAGTAAATACATACATATTATAGATAAATTACACCCAGACACAGAACAAACCTTTATGCTCATCACACAAAGATTTGTCCTGGGTGGGGATCGAACCCACGAACTCCGGCTTAGCAGTCAGGGTCACTAACCACTAGACTAACAGGCCAGTCAATAATATCAGAGATATCACGAAGTTTAATGGCAATTAAATTTTTTAAACCGTCATTAGTAAAAAAAGTAAACTTAAAGTTGGATATATAAAGTTTTACCTGTGAGCAGCTCTGCGAGTATACAGCCTAAGGACCACATGTCGATGGGCATGCCATACCTGGCACCCATCATCACCTCGGGCGCTCGGTAGAACCTCGACTGTATGTACGTGTATACACGTTGGTGCTCGTAACACGAACTGCCGAAGTCTATCACCTGCGAACAATGGACACAGACAGTTTAGTGATATAGTTTTGAAAACAATTACATCTCCACCAGTTAACAACACAGCCATCTACAACACATTGCAGAGAAGTAATTAATATTAAAATGTAAAACCCTATCATCAATCCCATAATGATAACCTCGTTTGTTAATCTTTTTTGTCTTGTTGATTTTTTGGGCATTCAAGTTAAAATTTGAACGCCCACTATAACTTCTTGACAAATGCAAGCGTGCCCTCAATACCGACGTTAACTATAGTTGACAGAACCCAGGTGCACAATAATACAAGATAAAGATATTAAATCATTAGCTTTATGTGTTTCATTACTAAATACTAAAAACTACATTTCTTGGTTTGGCGTCCAGGACACGGGGATGCCGTTATAATCTGGCGTTCAAAGGGTTTTTTTTAAAGGACATCATTATGAACAGGATACAATAAAGAATTTATCCAGAAATTGTTTCAAGTAAACCGGAATTTTCCGTCGATATACGCAATATTAAAGACCTTGATCCCCGAACTACAGAGCACCATATTGTTTTGCTCGGAGAAAAAATAATTCTATAAACATGTTAGTGATGTTAATGAATGGCGAACACAGAGACACATCTGCTTTTTCTCGAATGTTTTTTGTAGAAAAATTATAATGCAGCATCTGCATAATATTATTATTGATTGGCATAACAGCTGTTAGAAAAATTACTGCCTCAAGATAACAGTTTTAGTGCGTACGTATCCATACTGTTGGGTTAATGGTTTAGAATGAAATAAATTCCAATAACTTGGTTCTTTTTCTGTAAAATATGTCAAATTTCTCGTTCTTAGATCGATTTCAAATCTAAAATTTGCCAATGAAAAACTAGAATTGTGTTCGGACGTTTACTGTAGCTTTTGTAAAGTGTTGTTTCTGATTCTGATTGAGTAGTCAATGAGTGATTCTGAATTCGTTACGCTGTGGATCTACAAATTTTGGTATGGAAATCCGAGATTCTAGCCGATAATTGATGCCGATTACAACCGAAGGATAGACAGAAGTGTGTGTCGAAAAAACGCGGATATAATCCAAATTACATATTAAAACTTAAGTGCCTATATTGAAACAAAACCTTTTAGCGCATTCAAATATTTGTTATTGTTTATATTTCATATCAAAACAATATCATTTTAAAAGGAACTAGTTTGGTACACACTAAAATAACACGACACATGATTTATTATATACCAAATCTAAACTCGATGAAAGCTTGAATCAAATCATTCATCCATCTTATATAACTTTGTTGAATTTGGTAAAAACATATATTTTTTTTAATCCGTCAGTCTATTCGTACAGATTATGATAAGTTGATTGAGATACCCCATGTCACTCATTGCCTACTCAATCAGAATCAGAAACAACACTTAATCAAAGCTGAAATAGGACCGAAGTAATTCCAGCGATATACAAATACGGTTCGCCAGCGTTATAACATTGCTGAGCAAAACCCTTATGACTTCTTACTACCACTAATGGTTTCCATTTGAAAACCAGCGTCACTCCTCAGGTTCTATTTACTTGGCACATGCTGAACTGCACACCCGTTCGGTGCAACTGCAACGTAGGTGTGACAAATATCTCGTAGTTGCACCAAAGAAGTTTTCATTCTTTCTATATTCTTTTTCTTAAATCAATGTGGTCAGTCTTGCAATCTATTATCTATAATATATATTTTCATAAATATAGTAATTTGTAGCAAGGGAATTTAAAAATAATAACTACACAGTTCCTTTGTCGCGAAAAAAACACGGCTGCAAAAAAGACAGCTTTTATTGGAAATGGATATATACTAAACAGGTTTAATATATATTTTTTTGTCCCTGAGATAAACCAAACTAAGAACCACTATCTCAAAGCACTAGACCACTCCTACATTTATCTAATCGAGTTAAAATCTCATTAAATTTCTTAATAAACACCACACCAAAACGTTTCTATTTACCGCAAACTTCCTCTGTCGGAAAATTTCAATGTTTCAAGTGAAAATTTACGATACACACATAACGCAATAACACGGTTTATATCGCTATACACTGTACCGCGAACAAAGAACTTCAGTCATATTTAACACGTGTTTAGTCTCTATTAGACAACAATGGGATTATGACTAGGAATAATATTCCAGATTTCAGACACGAGATTTATCTATATTTAGATCACGCGGTCCGCCGACCGTCTCTGTATTTGTTACAAACAAAAGTAACTTTATACAGTACATAACACAAAAAAAAATGCCTGGATCAAAATAAGTGCTAATGCGACTAGATTTAAAATTATCTTTACCAAATTGGCCTGCTTAAAACGTTGACCATCCCTGATTTAGATTATTAAAAGCCAATATGGCTCGTAGAATAAGTGAGTTGAAGTGTCAGTGGGCTGGTCATATCTGCAGAAGGACCGATGGACAGTGGAGCAAGCGTGTCCTGGAGTGGAGACCGCGACTTGGCAAGCGTAGAATAGGACGCCCTCCAGCTAGATGGACGGACGACCTAAAAAAAGGTCGCTGGATCTGACTGGATGCGGAAAGCGGAGGACAGAGTGCTATGGCGCGTGTTAGGAGAGGCATACGTCCAGCAGTGGACTGTAATAGGCTGAAATGATGATGATGATGAATAGCCAATGGTTCGCAACCTCATTAGTGAAGTCTAATACTCATCCTTCCCTAGCAGTATTAGTCCTATTTGAGTGTTAAATTCTCTCAAAACTAAACAACTCACTTTTTCTCCATGACGTAATAACACTTAAAATTAAAAAATAAAATTAATACTCAAATAAAAAAGTTAATGATTTTCCAACGCTTAATGAAAATAAGTCCATTTGTTGAACTAGATCTTTCAATAGAAGACACGATAATAAAAAAGTGACAGTCCATAATAGTGCCATTTCCACCTCCTAGTGGCGAATCATGTTATATGTAACAGATTTCTTATTAGTTCAATAGATCGATAAAAAAGTATTGAATGGCAGGTGAATTGAATACAGGTAGTCCGTAGGGTTGCCAACGTTTTTTGAGAGAAAAACGTGTCACTTTCTTTGAACAAAAAAATAGGGTAATTGGAAAGAAAAAGTACTTTTCGAATCTTAATGTAATTTTAAATGCGAAAGTTAGGATGGTGATACACCTATGTATGAATGGGTGTTTGTTACAATCACGCCAGAATGGCTGAAAAGATCTGTGAAATTTGGCACATAGGCTAAATTATTCATGACAAACTACGCGGGCAAAGCCGCGGCCGATAGCTAGTTAATTATATTTTAGTGATACAATTGTCACCATCTCAGCTGTCACATTACTTGTCACATCTGAAATCGAAGGTTTGATTCAGTAACTTTACATTTAGAAATACATATTTTTATTTTAACGCGCGTGTCTGATTCTCATTCTGACAATAGACCGCTTTTTATTTTGGCCACCCTGATACCCGAATAGAAGTGAAAGTGAAAAAGATTTGCTTTCTCTATTGCTTTATCCTTTGGGGTAAAGTAAAATAAATAAATAAAGTATAGTAGGCAACCCTAGTTGTGCGTGCGCACGCTTCGAGATATCGTTTGACGCACGCGCAGTTCCGATCGATGGGCCCGATGCCTCTCAATGGGCCATTGTCTGCTGATTGCGTAGCTACGTAGCTACGACTTCATAACCAAAGTTGTTTGAGAACTCAAGGCAATGTATCGATAAACTATATCTTATTAAAAAATCGATTTGTGTGTTGTATAATAATCGTTTGCTATAGCAATCTATTATTTAAAAACTTACCAGTTTGTATGTTTGTTTGAACGCGATAATTGAAGGATATACCAGAATAACTGAGTAAAATGTTTTCACAATAGATATTTGATGATTTTCTTTAGTGATGAAGGCATCACGATTCTGTTGCCGACCTTTAGAAACCTATAAATTATTTTTAACTAGACGTCGCGTGGGGCTTTATTCCCGTCGGTCTTTATTTGGCCACTGCTCAGCTCCTATTGGCCGTAGCGTGATGTTATATAGCCTATGTTGCTCAGTGATAATGTAGCTTTTTAACGGCAAAAGAATTTTTGAAATCGGTCGAGTAGTTTTCAAGTTTATTCGTTTCATACAAAAATACTTTATGTAATACAAGCTTCTGTCCACGGTTTCATCCGTGGCGGTGGTATGTAGACCTTCCTCGTGAATCCCTTTATTTATTAGAGAAAACAGCATCAAAATACGTTGCGTAGTTTAGAAGATCGAAGCGTTCATGCAGAGTAAGACACTTTATTTTATACTATGTAAGGATGCAATGCAGATTTACTTACAATGACTTATTGTAAGTAAATCTGCATTGGTTGTCAAACAGGTGGTTTATTTTTATATACTTCAACTAAATTGTTATTGAAACAACACCTGCATTAACGTAAATATTTTGTTATACAACAAGTATATAGTAGTATAGTACGATTTACGCACAACGAGTAATTTTAAAATTTTCTCAGAACACAGACGCGCCATTTTGTAAATAAAACGTTTAACAAATAGCTAATTGGTATAATGTTAAAATTGAGTGGCACTTTCCTGGACTAGATTATTATGAAATAACTTTAGTGTCAGATTTGATAGATAGGTTATTAAATGTTAAAGTTTGTTTGTAATTTTGCGTTAAAATTGAGAGAAATCGGATGAAATGCACGTATCGGATAACCAAAATTTAATTAAAATTTTCACTTTGAACGCCAAGATTCCAGACAGAATAGAAAATCTATTGTTTGGGGGGTCACTGGTGACCCCGATGGCGCTCTACTACAAGTATCACACCAAATAATTATTAAAATTACGCTATCGACATGTTTCTTTAATCCATTTAGAATTTCGTGTTTTACAGTACCAACTAATTTAATTGTCTAACCCTCTCAGCTCTCTAAATAGAGGAAATGAGACGCGAGCCCAGCAGTGGGACTTAATGGGTGATGAGGTTAAACTGTATTAAAAATAATTCCCCAAATATTGAAACATATGACACGTTTTTGATCTGAATTTCGCTGGAACACTGAGCTTAGCATACTTTTTAATTTTTACTCTGAATATACCAAATTCAAAACCGGGACAAAACGCGGACAAAGCACCATTAAAAATAATATTCAATATTTTAAAGATATTATTTAAAAAATTGTAGAATGACGTCAATGACCTGTTTAACTTATTTTTTCTCATTGTATTCCCTAGAAAATCGGTGTGATATTACTAAATGGGAAGTGAACCTGTTACAGTGTTCCACGAAGCGCCCGGCATCACTGGCATTTGTCCAATGACTGTCATCGCCGTGTGTCACATTAAGGTGACAGGTTAACTCATAATGGGTTGCGGTTTACTCATGCAATGATTGGAGAAGTTTAAAATAAAAGTTACGTAATTACTTAAGTGATCGGGGCCTACTAGGGACCTCAATATTTGACTAAGGCACATACAATCAATCTAACAACATCTAACAGGCCAATTTTTGACTCCATGATTGGCCGTCTAAATATAATATAGATGATTATGGAGTCCAGCAGTGGCATAACTAGGTATAGGGTGGCAGGGCTGGCAAAGGCCACTGGCCCCCGATCTGAGAGGACCCGGCCTAAGAAACCTCGAGCTTAGAAATAATTTTACTTCAAAAATATTTAAACTTTTTACTTTTTTTAAGTATCTGCTTAAAATCTATTAAAGTGAGATAACTAGAGAGAATGAGAGAAAGAAAGAAAGAAATACTTTTTATTTGCTTACATAAATAACTTAAAACTAATTCATTTACCAAAACTTATAGACTGGCCTGTTGGTCTAGTGGTTACTGACCCTGACTGCTAAGCCGGAGGTCGTTCCCCACCCAGGACAAATCTTTGTGTAATGAGCATAAAGATTTGTTCTGTGTCTGGGTGTAATTTATCTATAATATGTATGTATTTACAAAAAAAAAATGTATTTAAGTAGTATATCAGTTGTTTAGTACCCATAACACAAGCAAATATAATTGCTTACTTTGGGACTAGATGGCGCTGTGTGAATGTGGTAGAATATTATTATTATTATTATAGCAAATAAGGTCCCTGCATCAGCTATAATGTTGTGGTCGAGACCACAACGCTGGTATTCTTGCAGGTCCTTAATAAATGCCTACTTGAGTGACGTGAGTGAGTGAAAATTCAAGTTAATTATTATGAATTTTAAAACAACTTATTATTAAAATTAAATTAAGTACAACGTGACGATTCTTACTGATAGGGCCCCATCAAAAGCATTTGCCACGGGCCCCAGATGGTATAGTTACATCTCTGGAGTCCAGGCGTTACTGCTTGTGTGGTCTCACACTTAATGTGGTGTAACTATACCTAATGTTGTGTTCGGCCCCCGTTCGGCACAAATAGTTTATTGTTCCAATAATAAATCTAATGTAATTACTTGCATATTCGCTGCAGTATTAAAGGCATGCTACATGGTTATAAAATTGCCCTCCACAGAGGTGCCCTTGGTGCTTGACGCAATATAATCATCATCATCATAACAGTCCAATGACGTCCACTGCTGGACATAGCCTCACCCAGTTGCCGCCAAAGCGAGCGATTTTTTTATTTTTTGACGCAATATTTATTTATCTAATTAGGCTCACAATACATATTCTTACACACATTACAAGCAAAATAGAAATGTATGATGTTTTTTTATAATAGTATCTTAGCTCAGTATAGTGGCTGGTAGTAAAATATCATCATCATCAGCAACCCATTAAGTCCCACTGCTGGGCTCGGGTCTCCTCTCCTCTAACTAGAGAACTGAGAGGGTTTAGGCCATAATCCACTCACGCTGGCCTAGTGCGGGTTGGTGGATCAGACATACTCATAGAATTTCTAGGGTATGTGGGTTTCTTCACTATGTTTTCCTTCACCGTTAGCAGATGGTAAGTCACTTAACACTTATTAAAATACATATAAATTCCACAAAGTGGAATCCACATTGGTACTGCCGGTTGGGATCAAACTCGGACCGCGTGATTTGCACGCCCTGGTCCCTTATTCATTCAGCCAACATTGCTTTAGTAGTAAAATAAAATATTATTAAAATATATTTAAAACCGTTAGTTATAGGACGAAGAAACAGACACGTTATCCAATATTTAAACTAACCACTATATAGTCTGGTTTCGTATCAATAAAAGACTAATTACTTGAATGCGAGCATCACAGTAAATAACTCGAACACGCAATGTTTACTATTAAAACAGAAACATAAACACTAATATTTACGGACGCCATTGCCAGACTGTCGATCTTTTGGCGGTTACAACAACTAAAATAATTACTCAGTAAATACTGTATTGAAAGAGACGCTCTATTTCCTAGAAAATGTATTAATTTATTTAAATATATTAAATTAGGTTGGAGTGGAACGCGCTTGGAAATGAAAAGAGACGAGCTGTCGAGCAGTGAGGAGCTAAAGTATTATTTATATCATCATCATCATCATCAGCCTGTACTAGTCCACTGCTGGACATAGGCCTCTCCAACTGCACGCCACTGAGCACGATTTTTTTTATTTATTTATACTATAACTGTTTCAAACAGATATACAACACCGTTGCCGCTGCGAAACATTTGCGCCTGTCCTGTCACCATTTAGTTCCAAAAAACGACTTCTGCGCAGCCACTCGCGACAATTCAGGCCGGCCAACTTAGTTCGCGCGTATTGTATACCTGATGGCAAACGGGCCTAAGTATAAATGCCTAAATAAAAATAAAATAAAATTGTCAAATTTATACCTATACGCGCAGCACATATGGGAAGAGAACAATTCGACTATAAAGGTCTCTCAATGTCATTTATGAAGTTACAACTCTTTTCAGCTGCCAGTGTATATCACACTGGCAGCTGAAAAGAGTTGTGTTGTGTTGAGTAGACAAGTTAAAAATAATTATTTTTAATACATATTATTTAACTTCAATTTAAATATCATATAACATTTGCGTACTAAATATTACGTATTACTTGATACGCTCAGCTGTTGCTTATTACTTCACAAATATACGACTTTATATAAAAATTACAGAAACAGCAGTGTTATATCCGCGAATGTCTGGCGCCGACCTTACAAAATCATGTTTTTTAGCATAAAATAAGAAATATTACCCGGATTCGTGTAAACAACGTTTTTCTTCAGTTTTGTTGCAAGCGTTTCATACATTCGCTATCTGTTGCGCGGGGCTTCGCTACCGTGTATCTTTGTTTCGTTCCTAGCTCCTACTCGGTTCCTAATGGTCGTAGCGTAATGTTATATAATAATGTTATGTTATATTCAAATCGGACTAGTAGTTGCTGAAATAAGCAAGTTCAACCATACAAACAAACAAACTCTTCGTTGACTTGACGATACCGTCAAGCGGTCTACGGCTTGATCGCAATTGCAAGAAATTTTGATTGACGGCACTTGAGGTGCTTACGCTTGACACGACTTGACGGGACTTGACAAGCTTTTTTCATATTCAGCTGCAACATCGAAGATGGCGGACAAGGAACAGGACCTAGACGAGGCCTTGTCAAAAAGCACCGACATAATTACCGAGCGTGATTTTGTCCTATTGCAAATATCTCTTTTTTTTAATAGATACCGCTGAGTAATGGCAAGAAATGCCGTATATCTGCGTTGGAAATCATTTTTGACTTGGGCACAGCACAGATCACGATCGGTAGGCGACTGTGGCGTGCGCACTTGACCGGACTTGACGCCACCTTCAATAGGCGTCAAGTCTCCCATCAAATTTTTTTTTTTTTTTTTTTTTTTTTTTTTTTATTTATTCAATAATATAAACACAAAATACAATACTTCACTTTAACATAGCATTACCGAAAACCACAGAGGTTTGTAATTAATGCTATAAATGCAGTCTACATCAACAAATATTATAATTACTTAGTTTACATTATCACAACCATAGACCTAGGATCCGCGCGCTACCGCAATCACAACAACATAATTATGACATAAATTACTCAATACTTACTAAATTACTACTACACTTTTGCTTCCATAATGGTAGGTATAATCTCTCTAATATCTAAGAAGTGTAATTTTAGTTTTCGTTTTATATTTATCATGTTAATATTATTTCGTAATTCGGGGGGTAGATTGTTAATAAATCGAGGAACCAAGTAGTCAGTTGTTCGTTCGCCATATACGTTGTTTGTACTCGCCTTACTGATTTCAACAACACGATTTCTAGCGGCGGCCCGTGTACATACAGGATGTTCCACTATTTTATGAAATTTGCTATTTAAAAAGTTTTCCTTGAGTAGTGTATATTTAAAACGAGTTTGAACAGGAAGTACTTTGCAATGGTTAAAAAGACCATTATCGTCGTTATAAAACTGCTGTTTGATATTAGCTGAAACTATGGTTCTCAGAATTTTACGTTGGAGGTAGAAAATTTGATCAATATATGTTTTATATGTGCGACCATAGCTGCTTAACCCATACTGAATGTAGGATTCGGCTAGTGAGTTGTACAGCATCATTTTGACATTAAAGGGTATCCGATCTTTAAGGATAGTAATGTTGGCAAGAAACTGCCGTAATTTAGTGCATACGTGTTCGATGTGTTTACTCCAATTTAAGTTACTGTCAATGATCAAGCCTAGGTAAGTTTCAGTTGTACCCATTTGAATGTTGGAGCACTGACATTGGTGGTTAACAGGCGTGTGTAAACAGCTATGGTTGTGCGCAATTATATTTTTAAATGATGAGTTATTTAGATGTGGTGATTTAATATGCAATAACTTTGTTTTTTCTGCATTTAGCACTAAACCCATGTCATGGCACCATTTTATAAGGGTGTTGAAATCGAGTTGTAATCGATCTGCAGCTTTTTGTGGATCTCTATCAGCTGCGACAAGGCAGGTGTCGTCTGCAAACTGATAACATGTACAGAGCTTTATACAGTTTCCTAGATCGTTCACGTAAGACAAGAAATGCAGAGGTCCTATTACTGATCCTTGCGCTGTGCCTTCCCTGACAATTTTATAGTCACTGTATGCGTCGTCTATTTTCACTGTAAACTGGCGGTTTTTTAGGTAGCTTTCACACCATCTAAGTAGGGGTCCCCGTATACCACAACCATCGAGTTTGCTAAGTAGTTTCCCATGGTCTAAAGTATCAAATGCGCGCGAGAGGTCTATGAACAGAACTAATACGTGCTTTCTGTCATTAAGAAACGCGTACACTTCATCTGTAAATTTGGACAAAAGTTCATTTGTGCCTTTGCCAGGTTGAAAACCATACTGGTTCTGATGTAATATATTATGCTTTTGGTAGAACTTATGTATTTGCTCACACACTGCCTTTTCGATTATTTTATCAATAGAAGATAACAAAGTTATTGGCCGATAATTAAGGTAATCACCCTTTGAGCCCTTTTTGTGCAGTGGTCTAACACAACCAATTTTTAAACTGTCAGGATACATCCCAGTTGTTACACTACAGTTAATTAAGTTTGCAATTGCGACCGATATACCTTTTTTAACCCTTTTAATGTCAGATACTGCTATATCGTCCAGTCCAGGCGATTTGTTAGATTTTAGGTTGCTTATAATTTTGAGAACTTTTTCGTCCGAGACCTTTTGGAATAATATGCTGGAATTTGATTGGTTTCTATAAATTTGTGGGTCTAAGACTGTGATGCTACATTTTGGGATTATTTTTTTAACTGCAGTTTCAAAACTGGTTGCAAAATTTTGAGCAATAATTTTATTGGACAACTGTTGCGAGTCAAACGCTCTTAAAATAGCAGAATCAATGGATTGGGTCACACGTCCCATCATTTGATTTAGTATTCGGTATACCTGTTTAGTGTTTTTGAAATGGTTGTTTATAAAATTTGTGTAATATTTATTTCTTTTAAATTCTAAAACCTTATGTAATTTATTTCGTATTTTATTGTATTGCAGTCTTGCTGCGGGATCGTCTGTATTTTTCGTCCAATGCCTATACATTTTATTACGTTTTTCGCATAGGCGATTTATGTCGTCATCAATCCATGGTATTTTAACTCTGTTATTTTTAAAACTTTTTAACGTCCTATCCTGTGTAGCTATTTTATTTGCAGATTGAAATGCATTACAAACAAATTGATATATCTGAGACGGGCAATGATATTCTCTTGTATCCAACCAATTTATTTTTTTTAATTCTCTATATAATATTTCATAATTTATTATTGGTTTTGTAACACGCTGTATGTATGCCGGTGCCGCGTCGGAAATGTACGTAAATATCAGAGCTCTGTGATCGGCCAGTGTGACATCTAACACCGCCGAGTACGGTTGACCTGTTGGTAAACGGACAAAAATGTGGTCAATGCATGTTTTCGTTACAATATTTACTCTTTGTTCGATTCGGGTAAAATCAGTTATTCCACATGTCAACCCATACTCGCTGAGTGAGTTCAAGTAAAGATCTTTTTCGGATGATATGCTTTTCAGATCTATATTTGTGTCGCCAACTAAAAGGAAGTTTTGTTTTGTGTTAAAATTTGAAATAAGATTACATAGTTCCTTTACAAAAATTTTTTTTGTTTGTGCTCGGTGGCCTATACACAGCACAGACAACTGTGTCGTAATTTGAATTCAGTTTTAAAGTACCGACTATGTGTTCAAATGATTTTGTTCTGTGTTCTGATATTGTGAACTTAATATAATTTTTTACGTAGAATAATATTCCACCTCCTCGTTTATTATTACGCAGTTGTGTGTGCATATTATAGCCCGGTATGTTAAATAAGTGAGCAGTCTGACTAGAGATACCCGCTTCTGTTATTACAATAATATCTAATGGAGACGAACAATTGTGAACAATTTGTAATAGTTTTGTATAGTTTTTTATCATTGATCTAATGTTTAGATGTAAACATGTGATATTTAAATGACTGTTAGGTGGCAATTTTTTAAAGAAATCATTGGTAGACCTACAGTTAGGTATTTCTTCTATCTGCGTACATATGTTCATTAATAATTGTATATATTATTCATATAAAAGAAAGACTATAAATATTAGAGGCACTAGTGTAAAGAAAAGAACATTTAATTAAATAGCTTTTACAAGTTGATCAATGTCTTGCAAAGAACGAATGTAATTGATTTTACTGTTGCTAGTTTTTCTAGCACATATGTTGCCATCCTTACACCAAATAAATTGGAATGACTTATTCAATTTTATTTTTGCATTATACAATAGTGTTTTAGTGTACTTAGTAAGGGCTTCTCTAACATAAACACGATTTTCGGCAAGCTCCTTAGGGACATCAGGCAGCAAGGAGCCCACTGAGATAAGTTTCTCCTTACTAGCATCTATCCACATCTTACGAGCAGTTGTAGTCTTCATCACCACCATTATTGGACCAGGTTTTTCCTTTGTACCTGATAGTCGTTGCACAGATTGTATGTCGTTCTTGTCAACATTAAGCTTCAGGGCGGTGGACTCCACTACTTTTGTTACGTCTTTCAGCGGTATATCTGGTAGGCCAGCAATCTCCACCGATGATGTTAAAGATTTTTGTTCAATTGTTTTCAATCCATATTCAAGCACAGCTACCCTCAATTCCAGATTTTTATTTTTATTAAGTAAATCTTCGTTTTTGTTTTCTAGTTTTTTAATTATATTTTCCTGTTTTTTTATAGACTGCTCCATAGTGCCTATTTGATCACTTAAGAAATCCAAAGAGCTCTCCAGGTTACTTATTTCTTCTCTAAAAGTCTTCTTTATTTCTCGACTAATGTCTTGAACGAGTTTTCGCGTATCCAGAGTTTGAGCGTTTATCGTAGATCCGTCCACAGAATCATCATCGTCTTCGTCCGGGACCACAAATGATGACCTACGTGACATGTTTTTTAAACATTCCTCGCAACTCCACTCTATACCTGGGGAGTTTCGCAGTGTATTAAGTTGCTTATTTGAGAGTTTAGCACAAGTATTATCAGCATGAACTGCCTTATTGCATCTGCTACACTCTAAACCAGGTTTTGTTTTAGTAATATTCTTATTACACTTCGCACACTTTTTTAACACCATTGTAGGTAGGCGATTGATTTTGGTAAGAAATAGTTGTACACAACCTTTCACTAGCGCGTATTGACATAGACTTGATGAAATGAAACCGTCAATCACGTAAGACTTGTCAAGTGCACTTGATCGTCTCGGGGACCCAATAGACAATAAAAACCTGTATGAGTCCAAAAAATGGCGCTGTCTCAGCATAATGCTACAACATAAATGTTATATGGTTTCATCAAATCATAAATATAGCTATACAGATTATGAACCTTCTACAACTTCCAAAAGTACTAACTTTTCGTAACTGTAGAAGGCACATAAATTACACATTAAACTTGTATTGAGAACTACAATTAGAACCGACAAATTGTTGATACTCGCTTTACCCGTAACCTACGTAACTTACATGCGTCATTGTACTGTTTGTCAAATATCAAATTTCAAATCTACCACTTTCTTCACAATCAAAATACTTCTCTATCGCCGAAAATTAAAGTTCAAAGTCAATCGCGTATTGTGTTAACTGCACGGTAAATTTCAAATTAGGAATGTCATAGCTTGGTGCAAACTGTTAGATTTATGTATTGTGACGTCACGCGTCACCTGTGTTGCACATAGTGTCACGTGACAGTTAACGTGACCTGTAAATCTAGTTGATATGTGGCCACTTGACTGCCTTTACTGTAGGCGACGTTCCTTCCGACCGCAGGAAACGAAACGATTCGTCATAATCTTTGGATCACGGAATAAATATCCTGTATGAAGAATGTCCCTTCCTCCTATACTGACGCTTAAGATTTTTACTGTTACCAATGAAGAACAGATCAAATGAATGCCTAAGACTAGAGGAAAATGTGTCTAAAGGCATCAATAACAGAAATCATTTTCCCAAGACTAGTGCAATGCAATTATTTAGATCTTGTTTAGCACGGCAGTGTTGGGCACAGAGGTGCTTTTCTGACTTGGTCCATTATAGAAAACAATTCCTTTAGCTTAAAGTTTATATCTAGTTATTACATGGAACGTACAGTTTCAGACAATATAATATTATAGAATTTGTTCTTTTGTCGGTGCGGCCACAATATGATAGATATAAATGGCTTATTAGAAACTGTAAATATGTATTGTCTGCTACGGCACGCGTCTGAAACGTTCCGTGTCTGTAGATATAAACATGGAACGTTTCCTCCATTTATTTCTGACTCCCGAGTTTTTAAACTGACCGACTAGCGACTGCAAATAACCAGTTAGGCTCCCAAGTTAGCTGTAACTAGCCCAAAGCACTAAATCATGGTCTACTCGTGCTTTTGTCTCTTCGGGTGAGGAGGAAAACCTATCCCAGTCGCTGCACTCTCTATCAATACAACTTACTTTGAATATCGTGTAAATTCCCCAATTGACGTAAAATGAAGTCTTTAAAAAAAGAAAAACTGGGAAATCCATTCCCAAATTCATCAAATTCTAAGAATAAAATAAAATCTGACTATGAAATGCATTGAAATATATTCCCGCCGTTTGCCGGTTCAGTCATTCGGATTAAGCCGGTCTTTCAGTGCAAGCGATGCATGCTATTTAACGAATAGGAATAAACACCTATTTAAATAAAATAGTACGAAACTTTTTATACTATGTATTTACGCATTTTTGTAGCACAAAACTGGTATAATTATGCACAGACAAAAAACATATTTATTTATTTATTTATTCATTGAACAATTATTACATTGTATTTGAATTTGGTATGTACACATGTTATAAATATTAAAAATTAAAGTATTACAATATAAAATAATTAGTTAAATTTACAATATGATTTCATTTACATTTAATATGAAAAAAAAAAGAAAAATATAAATAATAATTAAAAATTAAACATGTCTAATGTCAAACAATAAAATAAAAGAATTTAATATAAAATAATACATATAAATAAATCACAATTCATCTAACGAGTAATAACATCCCTCCAATAAAAAGCTTTTTAAGTTTGTCTTAAATTCAATCTTGTACAAAGTGCTTTTAATCTCAATAGGCAACTTATTAAATGAGTAATTGACGAATAAAAGGCAGAGTGCTTGACAACATTGAGGTGAGGTCTGATTTTCGACTTAAAGTCCATTCTACGTGTACCCTCTCTTTGTGCTCTTTCATTTTCAGTTTCATACTCGTGTATGTATTTGGCAAAATTCGTGAGAAGGACCAAAATGTACAAACTAGGGACAGTCAATATTCCAAGTTCCCGAAAATATGATTTGCAAGAAACATCCTGTCTAATACACATAATAGTCCTAATCGCCCTTTTCTGTAATATAAAAGCCCTCTGTATATTATAGTTGTAACTGGCACCCCAGAATAAAATGCTGTATCTAAGTTTCGATTCAACCAAAGCATAACGATTATTACAGTAAAAAATAAGGAATAAAAATGGAAGAAGGAATTTTTCACATGAAGCTTTTCAAATATACAAGTAATAGACATTTAAAAGGAACATCTGTCATTAATGACAATGACCGATGAATAAGAATCGAACCTTATGTATAACAGTCACTCACTATGATAACTAAGGCAGACAACATCTTAGGACCTACTCGGAATCGAGATTTTCAAAAGGACCTCTTATCTATACTAATATTATGAAGCTGAAGTGTGTGTTTGTTTTGTGTTACCTCGGAAACAACTAGTCCGATTTGAAAAATTCTTTAAGTATTCGATAGACACTATCAAGGACGGTTAGGCTTTATAACATCACGCTACGGCCAATAGGAGCTGAGCAGTGGCCAAATAAAGAACGATGAGAGCGAATCCCCGCGCGACTTCTAGTAATTTATAAAGCTAAAGACTTTGTTTGGATGGTTGAACGCGGTAATCTCAGAAACTCCTAGCTCGAATTAAAACAATTATTTAGACTTGCATACCGATCGGAACTGAGTATTGGCCAAATAAAGGTCCACGGAAGCGAAGTCCCGAGCAACAGTTGGTTGCATGATATATTATTTTGATTTAAGAGTATAGCTTGAAGTGGACTCTCACACTTTTCACAATAAATTTCCACGAAGCGTGGGCGCATTGTACATGTCGAGTTTGACAGTATTATTATAAAGTATAATAGATTGAATTTCTTATAAAAGTTATAAAAATCCAGCCAGATCGCACGTGGGGCAGTATTTTATTTTTAAGTGATTTTTTGGAATCCTTTTCGCATCATCTCGCGTGGTTTTCTAGCGTCTCCACCGTCCCCTCCAGTGGGCGCTAGGCAAGAATATTGTAGTAGGATCCGGCTATATATGGGGAAGGGCGTGGGCCCTCACAATAAAACACAACTGATCTTATGAAGTTATAGTATTAATTTTAAATGTCAAGAAGTGCGTGCACTGCACAAGAAATCAGAATAATAGTGAGCCCTCTGTCTTCGACGGATGCTCCGACGAAGACTCGGTTCGAATTTGAATTAATTTAGGATTTTGAATTTTAATTATTAAAAGTAAATTAAAAAGAAATCAAAAGAGATCCAAAAGTTGGTCAAAAGAGGTGCAGTCGTGCAGGACGTAGCCTGCAACGGGTGCAACCGTTACAGTTTCAAACTTTCGCATTATTAATATAATAGGATTAAAGAGTATTGTAACTTTCTCCGTATTAAACTATTATGAGAATAGTCTGTTATTTTGTTTTTTATGGAAAATTTCGACAGCAGTAAAGAAAGTAAACATAAAAAATGTGAAACTTGGGACATCGATGCACCACAAATAACTTGACGCAACGCTAATGCGACACGTGTTAACAAACTAGTTATACAACTCTCTACAACTATTGGTGCTTATATTAGTGAAATATTAATAATATGTATTCACTTTCTTTCTATACTAATATTATAAAGAGGAAAGAATTTGTATGTAACAAATAAACTTATAAACTACTGTACTGATTTCAAACATTCTGACTGGCCTGTTGGTCTAGTGGTTAGTGACCCTGACTGCTAAACCGGAGGTCGTGGGTTCGATCCCCACCCAGGACAAATCTTTGTGTGATAAGCATAAAGGTTTGTTCTGTGTCTGGTTGTAATTTATCTATAATATGCATGTATTTACAAAAAAAAAAATGTATTTAAGTAGTATATCAGTTGTTTAGTACCCATAACACAAGCAAATATAATTGCTTACTTTGGGACTAGATGGCGCTGTGTAAATGTGGTAGAATAATATTATTATTATTCTTTTGCCGTTAGAAAGCTACATTATCACTGAATAACATAGGCTATATCATCCGTGTAGATTAAGAACACGTGGTCACTACCCCATCTCAACTCGTGGGTGTCGTAAAAGGCGACTAAGGGAGTTTTTTCGTAACCATATTATGTAGACAAGAGCACTGCAAGAAAAGGAAATTTCGAAGCAAACCCTATACCAGCCCGTCTGGCCAGCAGCGTGTAGGCTAAATTCCCTCCATTCTTTGGTGGAGACTAGTGCCAAGCAGTGGAACGTTCATTTTCCTGTTATTCATGTTCACCCATATGAGATCAGATCTATCAACGTCGTATTACTGTAAACATTATATTTCCTTACGTTTGAAGTGAAACTATTATACATAGGGTTACCATATCTCAGGATTTGTCCTGAGATTTCAGGAATTTTCGACTTTTCTCAGGATTGCGGCTGGATTTTGCAAATCTCGTGATATCTCAGGATTTTCAATAAAACATGAAAAGTTAAACCAACTAAAATAATCTTTGTTGGGTAACAATTGAACAGTTAAAATCTATACTTATTTATCTAAGTGAAACAAACTAAAAATAATATTCTTTTGGTAACAATTGCAGTTAAAATCAATACTTATTTATCTAAGTAAGTTGCGTGCAAGTTGCAACGCGTGAGCTAAAGCCGCAGTGTAAAAAACGATAATAATACGTTTTTGAGAGAAAATTCTCTAACCATATAAAATCTCAGGACTTTTCCATAGAAATCAGGCCTTTTCTTCGGTCTTTTGATTTTTACATCTGGTAACCCTAATTATGCAACACGAATATAAGAAAGAGTCTCTAATCTATACTAATAATACCTAATATTATTATTATAAAGAGAAAAGATTTGTATGTAACGAATTAACTTAAAAATTACTGGACCGATTTGAAAAATGGTGGATCAGACAAACAGTTAGGATTTCTTCTAGGGTATGTGGGTTTCCTCACGATGTTTTCCTTCACCGTTAGCAGATGGTAAGTCACTTGACTTGTACATATAAATTCCACAAAGTGAAATCCACATTGGTACTGCCGGTCGGGATCGAACTCGAACCGCGTGATTTGCCCGCCAGTCCCTTATCCATAATCTTCAATCATTCCATTATTCCATAATCTTCGTCGAAGCTATTTCAAATATGAAATGCTCAGACCATTACGCCTTTATCCGCCAAAAGGATAGAGCAGAGAGAGCAGAGAGTAGAAGTTTTCCTCATGATTTCCTTCACCGCACCGTTAGAAGATGATAAGTCAGTTAAACAACACATAGACTGCTTTTTTACAAGGGCGGAGCCGCGGGTGAGTAATAAATGAATCCGATTGTAACTTCCCTTTTAGTATTTTAGACAACAAAGCATTTTATAGCACAAAAGTGACAATCAAACATACATCCCGGCCGGTGGTAAATAGTTACCGAAGCGTAGAGACACCTGCGATACAAGCATGACTTGTGTAAACCACCCTACGTGTTACTTGGTACTTGGTTGGTTACTCAATAAAGCGGAAACTATTAAACTGATTTGAATAAAACATACAATACTTTTATTTATCATGAATATTTACTAAATGGAGACCCGAGCCCAGCAGTGGGGCATTAATGGATTGATATACTAAGGGGTCAGCTTGTCTCTAAAAAGTTTTTTAATTTTGCCCAGTAGTGGACGTCATTGGGCTGATATGTTCATCAGCAACCCATTTTTGTCCCAGTGCTGGGCTCGAGCCCTCGGCTCTTTAATTTTTTCTAGGATATATGGGTTTCGATGTTTTCCTTCACAGTTGGCTGATGGTAAGTCACATGACTAATATATATAAATTCCACAAAGTGAAATTCACATTGATAATGCCGGTCGTAGTCGATAATATGATGATGATGAATTAATGATTATAACAACAAAGAATTAGTTCACAATTGGTCCCGAAATTAGAATGCTTTCACTTAAAGACATATCACATGTAAAGGTAATCAGATATGGAAATATAAACTTTATTATTCTTATTATACGAACGCAATCAGGCCGCCAGCTTGTCTATCATTTTCGGCAATAAAAACAAATGCGTATTGATCTGAACCTAAAACATAACCATTTGGTATTAAATGCGTTCGATTTGTAATTGTGTGTTTGGTTTTAATGTCTCCTTGTCAACCGAATGTTTAGACGAATGGATGGAAATTTGTTATTCAATCACGCCAGAAAGGCTGAAAGGATCTATATGAAATTTGGATAGACAGACTGGCCTGTTGGTCCGGTGGTTAGTGACCCTGACTGCTAAGCCGGAGGTCGTGGATTGGATCCCCACCCAGGACAAATCTATATATCAGTTGTTTAGTACCCATAACACAAGCAAATATAATTGCTTACTTTGGGACTAGATGGCACTGTGTGAATGTTGTAGAATATTATTATATTATATATTTGTCTAGAAATTCACAATACAATAAGCTACATTTTACCAACATACCAATCCTAACATTTGTTTCATTTCAAAACGCTGTAACAATCCATGACGATATTCGCACTATTTTCGCAGTAACAAATTAAAAAACATCTCTCGGGGTCTAATTAATCTCTTGTGCTGTTTATTTTAACTGAAAACCAGGTCAAGTGAAAAACCACAACAGAAAACGATCCGGCACTACCCGTGACCTTCGCAATTGT
Source organism: Laspeyria flexula (assembly GCA_905147015.1). Taxonomy (NCBI): domain Eukaryota; kingdom Metazoa; phylum Arthropoda; class Insecta; order Lepidoptera; family Erebidae; genus Laspeyria; species Laspeyria flexula. The sequence goes on from LR989974.1 coordinate 5,259,551, forward strand.
CGTAAAAAGATATTTGTTTGAAACTAATTCTAATAGTGATACTTCTAACAATATAAGCTTAAATTCGCTAGAATTATAAGAATAAAGGAGCATGTACAATTAACTATACAACATGTCATTCAGTGCAAACTTCACGCAGTTTTGTGACAGTAAATCTACAAATATAATAACGGAGTCAGGTGTTAAAGTGGGTTTTCGGATTGAAGTCTGGAACTAGGATTACTAAACGAAGGCAATCTTCGACATCAGCATCATCAGCAACCCATTAAGTCCCACTGCTGGGAACGGGTCTCCTCTCCTCTAACTAGAGAGCTGAGAGGGTTTAGGCCATAATCCACTCACGCTGGCCTAGTGCGGGTTGATGGATCAGACATACTCATAGAATTTCTTCTAGGGTATGTGGGTTTCCTCACGATGTTTTCCTTCACCGTTAGCAGATGGTAAGTCACTTGACTAGTACATATAAATTCCACAAAGTGAAATCCACATTGGTACTGCCGGTCGGGATCGAACTCGAACCGCGTGATTTGCCCGCCAGTCCCTTATCCATAATCTTCATATCATTCCATTATTCCATAATCTTCGTCGAAGCTATTTCAAATATGAAATGCTCAGACCATTACGCCTTTATCCGCCAAAAGGATGGAGCAGAGAGAGCAAAGAGAGCAGAGCTCTATTATATAATTATGTCGCGCGGGGCTTCGCTCCTTCTTCATTTAACAACTGCTCAGCTCCCATTGACGTAACGTGATGTTATATAGCATATAGCCTTCCTCGATAAATGGGCTATCTAGATATGTTTCGAAAGTCTATTCCCGAAACGGATTGGCAGAGGTGGCAGATGTATACTATAAATATTTTATATGGGAGCAAGACCTTAATCGGGCTAATAACGAACCGGACTGATACCGATAATTTCATAACAAAAAAGTTTTTGCCAGAACAGGGCATCGAACTCATAACTCTATCCAGCAGTCTAGACGAATGACGGAGCGATGGGCGTCTTCTGTTAGAACTATCTATACTATACTTATTCTTAAAAAGAGACCCCAAAAACTGTGTATATTTTTAATCTGTGTATTAATGCAATAAATATTTTGATAAATTTTTTGACATGAAACAAAAAATCTAGTAGCAATTTGCTTGTTCCAAGTAACAAGCCCGTTTGAATACAAGATGTCAATCAAGGTTTTGTATTCTAGTTTGAATGACCTTGCTATTCAAAGCAGTGTTAATTAAATGTGAAAGTGCCTTAACGTTATGTCAGTAATCAGTAGACAGATGTGGGCCACGAAGCGAGCGAGTAGCGAAGCGACGCCGCGACGCGACACTAGTAATTAAGATGGCTCCCAAGAGTCGGGACACGAGGGAGCCGTGACGTCACACAGAAAAAAATAAATTAAAATTCAACACATTCTGCTGAAAGATTTTGAATAATTAATACTATCGTGTGAATACTGGGAATTCTTCGCACTAGGTGACGAATGATATTCGTCATGCGTTTGGAAAATTAGAACGTTTTCGTTTGGCAAACTGAACGTAGAAAACACTAGCAATAGGACATACCCTAGTATAAAATGGAACATTAGTGTTACGAAAACTTATCTAATGTGCTGCAGACCTAGTTCAGTCCATTCTAATAAACTAGATATTTATTATTCTGTCACCTATTTAGTGTTTATTAAACCGGCATTATTGTTGGGATGTATTTATTCAATTACAAAACAATGTAAAATGCACTATTTTAAATACTAACTGCTTCAGTTGCACAGGAGTTTTTATGACTGCTGCTTTACAGTTACTGAGTTCAATATCCAGGTGGGTGGGTGGGTATTTAAAAAATACTTACAATACAAACTTTCAATATGATCTATGGTGGTAATTACGCTGGGCTAGTGGCGATAGGTTCCCCTCTATTATACGAGACCTAGGATAGCTAGCGAAGTGTGACTGTGATACACCTCTGCCTACCCCTTCGGGGTAAAAAGCGTGATGTTATGTAACAGTACTAGCAGATTTTGGAAACCATAGTCATCCTGCAATCACTTCAAAGTCGTCCTACAATCTTTGTCTAGTCCATACTAATATTATAAATCTGAAGTGTTTGTTTATTTGGTTGAACGCTCTAATCTCAGAAACTAAAGGTCTGATTTATAAATTATTTTAGTGTGGGATAGCACATTTATCGAGGAACGCTATAGGCTATATAACATCACACTACAGTCACAAGTAGCTGAGCAGTGACTAAACAAAGATCGATGGGAGTGAAGCCCCGCACTATTTCTAGTAATAACATAGTTTTCAGATAATATTATGTAGAATACTAGCTAAAAATAAAATAATAATAATAAATCAAAGTTATACCAAGATTCTCAATAGAAACACGAGTTGTGTCGTCGTGTTAAGGAAAACTTGAGTTCATTTTGTTATTGTTTTTTTTTTGTTTAATATGGGTAGGTAGCCATATTAAACAAAAAAAACAGTAACAAAAAGAACTCGAGATATTACAATATATGTAGATATATTGTAATATCTTATAACTTAGACAAAGTTTGTGCAAAAGTGCACGGTTTCTATAAAAGTGCTTCTATATAGAATGACAAAGTCTGGTAGGTGTGACATTCTGGACGAATGACGAGGGTGCGAACTAGTTTCAAACTGTAATCTTTCTTCCATGTACGAGGTATTCCGCTAAATCGATTTCGGGAACACTTTGTGTAGGATTTTTTACAATTAAGTGAAAATTTCCTGTGAAAAATGACTCAATTATATTTCTAAGTGAATTTTCGGGTCGAATTGTAAAGAAATACAGATTCGAAGAAACGCTGGGAGGTTTACTTACTCGTTTCTTTATGCAATCAACTCTTACATATATTGAATTTCGTATATAACAAAAAAGGTTAAAGCCCGTAGAGATGTTATTGGCACTAAAGCAAAAGTAGTACGTATAAGTACATAAACTTATATTCGTATACTATATGACACCCTGATGAAAAGACAGAGCAATAAGACTTAACATCGCCATTGGTCAGCCTTCCTTAGCATATTTTTTAAAACCATGCTGGTTGCGATTTGGGTTAGCGCTGATTCACCCCATTTTCGTTTCACCCCTAAAATTTTTCTATTCAATAATTAAGGAAAAATTTTCGGAGGGAAACAAAAATGGGGGAATCAGCGCTAACCCTAGCGAATACCCTAGCCTATGACACCTACTTTAAGACTCATTTAAGATTCCAAAACCGAGAAAAATTATAATAAAAATTCTAATACCACAGCGGATAATTACGAGATCCTACTATGAATGTAGTCACTATCACTTTCAAACATTGACATAACGACTAAGTCGACGAGACTAAAAATGGGACCACTCTGTACACGAGTTTCTATGTCCCCACTAAATCAGTGAGACTAATATATTAAACCTTAGATAATTATATTTCCGTACAATAGCAATAAAATGCAATAACTAACGTAACCGATATCATGTGGGCATGTTTACACAGAACGATAGCGGCACACGTGCCCGGCTGGTCGCGCCCGCGCCGGTCGATATTACGCAATGGCGTCGCGCGCGCCGGCTGCGGGGTCGACTTGATTCATTGATTGTGTCGCGTTGATCGATACCTGTCTACTTTTGGATTATATTATATCATCATCATTCTTTCAGCCCATTGCAGTCCACTGCTGGACATAGGCCTCTCCCAACACGCGCCATAACACTTGGTCCTCTGCCTTCCAAATCCAGTCAGACCCAGCGACCTTTTTTAAGTCGTTGGTCGATCTAGCTGGAGTGCGTCCTACTCTACGTTTGCTTATGATACTATAATTTTTAGCCTAATATCTTCGTCAATAAACATGCTAACTAATATAAAAAGTTTATTTTAGCGTTCAAACAAACTTTACAGTATTGATATTTAAAGAAACTCGTGCATAGGTACGAATAAAACATTCTTCGAAATAAACGTTTGAAAACGTGCAGCTATACAATCTGTGTAAAACAAATGATACAAAACATTCAACATTTCTGTAAAGCAAACACTTGGGTACTATACTCTTCTTTGAATTGTTTTCGAACGAACATGAAACAAGACTCCGTTTATGAACGAACAAATTTGAGTGAATGACTATTTCGTAACGTAAATATTTTTCTCTTATATCGATTTTGAGGAATCGATCTAATAGATTGTATATTGATTCCGGATACACGGAATAAATTAGAAACATAAAGACTGACTAGATTTTAAAAATAAATCTGATTATAGAGGGCTAATTTTAAACAGGCACGTGACTTCATATTTTTGAGTAAATGCGGATTGCAGACATTTGCAATTTCATAATACCTACGTATAACTTTTAAAAGTTTCGGATGAAAAATTCATTCGATTCATTCTATACCATTGGTGCGGAACAGGGCTATTAGTCCAGTGCAATGTTATCAAGTGGATTTGATTTATTAAAGACAAATCGTGACGAATCATTTCTATAAGTGTCATTTAACATGATTGTATTTAAACGACTTGACGTTAATGAAGAATTATTGTCTTTGTAAGCACTAGATCGCAAGTCTAATCTGTAAAAAGTAGATATTAGGTTAGTCAAGTTAGCCGGTTCTGTTCTATATCAACGATGGTTTTGTATTTAAAAACGATCTAAAAAGCCAAAAAAGTTAAGAAAGGTCTCATAAATATTGTACCTTAAGGTGCAGCATGTTACAAATTACCTATCGTTGTCTATTTGAATTAATTAAATAGACATACTCTCTTTTCAACTTTCTTTTCTTAATAGGAACTCATTAAAAGTCTCCAGGGTCAATGAAATATTGAACTTTCAATGAAGACAGCGGAATTCGCAACGGAAATAAAACTGGATTGTTCTTACCTAACAACGATGTCCAAAACACTTTCTCGTGACATTTGAATTTAAACGGAAACACTTGGGTTAGCTAATTAATACATTATTAATAACGACAGGTGCTTAATAAACACACAAAATAACTACCCAGATGTCGATTCCGACCTCAATAATCGATAAACATCCGAATGATTGAATGTTTAAACTTTCGGAGAAACACGCCGTCCTCAAACTCATCGAGTTTCGCGTTAAACTATAAAATATTACGAATTTATGACTTTTAAACATTTAGGTTTATTGATTAACATATAAAATTAAATGCTCATATTTCATAATTAACGTTATGATATGTACCTACGATACATTTTTCGCAGCATATGTCACAGTTTTAGTAGGGATGCCGGGTAATGTTAGGAACCCGGCAAAGCTTCTGTCTACCTGATTCGTAAACGTGTCATAAATAACAGCCTTCGTATAATAACAATACAACCTGGCACTGTATTCAACTGTGAAATAAAGTTCGTTAAGTTAAGAATAAGACATTTTTTTTTCGTTTTTCGATGTGTCACACAGAGCTCTTCTTGCAACCATTTCATTTACCAATAAAAACGAGACAGTGCTGGCTTTTAAAGAAATATAGCTTTAAATAACTTAACAGAGATCGAATGAGGTCGAGCACGCTCTGGTGGTCTCCAGGAACTTCACCAGCTGATGCACACTGAATCACTTTTTCTTGGGGTTGCCAACAAAATTAATGGAGCGTCGTAACGTTCCAAGTAGCCCTGAATATTTTCCTCACACTTTTTATCAATCGTAACATGTAATAAGGAAACAGTAATTACAACCAACTTCTGAGATTTTGGTGTTACTGAAAATTAACAAGGAAATCGTAAACGAGCCATTGGTAGCCCGTTAAAGAAATATAATTGAAACTTTATTACAAATTCGGACATGCAATTAGTATGGGAAATGTACCGTAAAACTGAAATACGCGTTCGCTATTAGAAACCAAGTGAATTTCCTTGGGTATATTGCCTTTAATTTTATTTTTAAATTTCATTGGGTATATTGGGCATTTGACTGGCCTGTTGGTCTAGTGGTTGGTAACCTTGACTGCTAAGCCGGAGGTCGTGGGTTCGATCCCCACCCAGGACAAATCTTTATGTGATGAGCATAAAGGTTTGTTCTGTGTCTGGGTGTAATTTATCTATAATATGTATGTATTTACAAAAAAAAATGTATTTAAGTAGTATATCAGTTGTTTAGTACCCATAACACAAGCAAATATAATTGCTTACTTTGGGACTAGATGGCGCTGTGTGAATGTGGTAGAATATATATATATATATATTGCGACATTACTACATAGGATTTTATTTATGAGAATCAGCCTTGACATGGTCGGGACACAATGTGTCGTCGCCATCAGACAAGAAATACATTTGGTATGCTATAAACTATGATCAAATTAAACAGGAGTGAAGCAATCTGTTTACTTTAGAGTGGCTAATAAGCGAATGTAACTGTTATGTGTTATGTTTGTTTGTACAGTAACTATAGTAATAAAACGTGAATGCAATCAAGCACAACACGGACGTCGTAAGTAGTAATTTCAGTCGCAGTGTTTAACGTATAGCATTCAATCAGAGTCCGAAATTAATGTAAGAGAAAATTTACATTATCTTTATATAATAATAATATTTCACCACATTCACACAGCGCCATCTAATTCCAAATTAAGCAATTATATTTGCTTGTGTGATGGGTTCTAAACATTCAACAATTTTTTGTAAATACATACATATTGATAAACTACACCCAGACACAGAACAAAGAATCATGTTCATCACACAATGATTTGTCCTGGGTGGGGATCGAACCCACTAGAGTTCACTAGACTAACATGCCAGTTATCTAGTTTATCCTTATTAATTATTAAAAAATCGGGTAGATCTGTTTGTTTTTTACCCTTCATGCCTTAACTACTCTTCCATCATCATTACAATCCATAAATGACCCACTGCTGGGCATGGATCTCCTCCAAAGATTGTGGAGGGAATTTAGCCTACTATACCACGCTGGCAAGACGGGTTTTTATAGGGTTTTGTTTCGAATTTTTCCTTTTCACGTATTGCTCTTCTCCCGTAGTCGCCTTTTAAGACACACACGGGTTGAGATGGAGTAGGGACATTAGGTATGTATTCTTAATCCGTCACTATACGGATTACTACTCTTCGAATCCTCATGAAATTACAAACACAGCATAGTTTAATACCTGGAGAAGAATATAGGCTTAGTTTTTACAAACATAGGTACCTACTACACGAGCGAAGCCTCAGGCAAAAGTTAGTTTTACCAAACAAAGAATCTAGACTGAAATTAATATTGAAAGTAAATTCTGCATATATAATATCTGCATACATAATTGTTCGCCATAGTTCAAGTAGTAGCCGTATAAAGCAAAAAAAAACCGCTAAGAATTCACAACAATGTAGTTACAGTAGTTAGTCTCGCTACAAGAATCTCTCTGCTTTCTGGTTTACTATACATACATATATCGAAGTTTTCCTCAAGAAATTATAGTTTGGGAAGATACATATCCGATTGACGTAATTTATACTGAATATAGGGATAATTTAAAACAAATTCTGTTGAAAATCCAATCCCCGAGAGCATCATACTCGTTAAGATTACACACAAAAGACAAAAAAAAAACTTCTTCAAAACCCGAAACATATAATAATCCTACTGAATTTAAAATACATTTGTTTTTAAAAGGTGTGAAGAGGAAATGTTGATATTAGAAATGTTCGTGATATACGAATTTTCCTCAACATTTAGCTAGAACAGTGGCCGGTGTAAAATTGAAACCTATGCCAACTTTGTGAATGATAGTTTATACAATATTCTTAGAAAAATGTATGCGGGATCTTACAGGTGAATTTCTAATTTTATGTATGTGTTAACATATACGTAACTTTTGTAATATAGTAAAAATTTTCAAAGACGATATGAAAGTACAATTTATACTCTCTCTCTTTGACTGGCCTGTTGGTCTAGTGGTTAGTGACCCTGACTGCTAAGCCGGAGGTCGTGGGTTCGACCCCCACCCAGGTCAAATCTTTGTGTGATGAGCATAAATGTTTGTTCTGTGTCTGGGTGTAATTTATCTGTAATATGTATGTATTTACAAAAAAAAAACGAATTTAAGGAGTATATCAGTTGTTTAGTACCCATAACACAAGCAAATATAATTGCTTACTTTGGGACTAGATGGCGCTGTGTGAATGTGGTAGAATATTATTATATTATTACTATAATATTATACGCTTCTTAGCATAAATAAAAAGAAATTAATAAACTAGTTGACTTCCCCGAACTAGATTTAATTAATTCCGACATAAATATCAAGTATTAATAAAAGATTAAATTCTGCACGGTTCACAAATCTCACACTAACTTGTTTACTTTCTCATTAATTTTTCAGTTCCAAATTTAACAAACAAGGATTATTAATTTTTTTAACACTAAAAACATGTACCAACTTAATACATAGTCTGTAATTTCTTTTCAGCTATTTGTACACTGTTTGTTTTCCTAATAAACTAAAAATAAATATATGTGCAAATTTGTGATACTGAGGGCATACTTACAATTTCTCCTTTACCTTTGAAGAGTACTATTAACTAATAACCTAGTACCAACATGCAATATAATGCCTGTATTAGCTGTCGGTAGTCAGTGGAAGACTTTCGTCGGCCACGTCACGCTCTCTTCCCGCAGCTACCAATTAGCTGGTTACAAACAACTACTATTGCGTTTTGTCTTTCTCCTTCGAGTGAAACTATGTCTGCGAAATACTTTCAGTTCATTTGGAATTTTTGAATGTTTTTGAAAAGAGGTCTCGCTAATTTAGAGGTCAGAGTATGCGAATGATAAGCGCGACGTTTAGTTTAGTTTTGATTCCCAAAAACTGTATACAATAACTTTTAGAATTTATGTCATCATAAAATACATTGGACAGTATTATATTGATATCGGCGAATCGATTGTGAATTAGGTAGACGCCAAAAGACCGTAACAAAAAGATCCATAGAGAGACCAGTCTCAAAGCTCGTTGCTTAAAGGAGGTGATAGTTTTTGTCAAAAAAGTAGTTACATAATAATATAAACAACTCGTGCTTGATTCTTATAATGACTCAACATTTATTAAGTCATATTTACAGTAGAGTTCAGTTAATACTTAGCATCAGATGGACGGAAAACTATTACTCACACAAGCAGAATAAAAAACCGAGAAAAAATAAAGACATCAAACATTGGTGAATCAAAAACTTGGCGTAACACACCAACGTTTGTCCAAACAGATAGTAATTGATTGTGGACGTAATCCAAAAGTAGGACTAACAATGAAGTGCCAGAACACAAATTAGTATTTCCACTGAATTCTATAGATGGATAATAAATAGAGCGGACACAATATTCTTGGAAACGATTAATATTAATGATGGTTGTCCAAATAGTCCGAATGTCGCGGTAACAACTGGGTCAGGAGTTGATGCGTTGGCCTACTACACTAGCGAGTTACCCTAACATAAATATTGCTTCATAGAAATGCTTTAGATAGCACCGAAATTAAAAAATAACATACAAATCGCATTTCTCCGACCGAAGGGATAGGCAACGATGCACCACACCCACATTTGGTCAACTTTGAATTAAAACTGAACACAGAAATATCTTGTGCAAATATCGTCCACACTACGGCGGTGCCACCGAAGCAATCATAAAATTAGATAAATTATAATATTGTCCGTGTAGTGACGAATTAAGAATAGATAATGTCACTACCCCATTTCAATCTGTGGGTGTCGTACAAGGCGACTAAGGGACTAACCTTGAGCAATAAGAGCACTGCGAGAAAAGGAAAATTCGAAACAAAACTCTGTACAAACCCGTCTGGCCAACGTGGTATAGTAGGCCAAATTTCCTCCGAAATATTTGGATGAGACCCGTGCCCAGCAGTGGTAGATTAATTTATAGGTTGTAATGATGATATTATTATACAATCAGACTCGAAATAACTATGCCTAAATTATATATACTTTGTATAAAGGGATTTGTCGAAAGCATTCAACACTGTATCAATAATATCTTACAGATGGAGAAAGTCGATCCTATAACATCATATTTTCCCAAAGTAATTCTGTACATGTTTTTGTTAGCTAAATAAATTTCTTGACAAAAAACATTCGTTGAAAGCATTGCTGTATTCATTGAAATTAATACACGTAAGTCACTCGACAAATTAATCAAAGATTAGGTCAAAATTGTTTATATTGGCTCAAAAGGTGCCCATAAAAATACACTGCAAAATATTTAATATTTATTTTAGCCTTTTTTTGGAGAACAATGTTTGTGTATCTAATTAGGTTAGGTAACTTCAACACTGAATCAATTTAATGAAGATGGACGCGGTCATGTATTGGAAAACGGAATGTGGACGACTCTTTCAGATGGACCGATGATCTGATAAAGTAGCCGTTGGCTGCAGGCTGCTTAAACTCGGTCATTAAATAAGGTGAGGTCTATACAGCAATAGACGTTATTGACCTGATATTGGTATGAAGATGATAGAAAAGACGTAGCCTAGAGCTTGGAATTAGAGTCAATTAATTAATAGATTCAATACTTATTTTCAGTTGGCCAGAGGGCGCTGTATAGATGACGTCATTATCTAAATTCAAAATACACCAAAAAACTATGTTCATAAAGATACCTACTCAATTCAAATACATTTGAAGTATCTTTATCTTCAAGGCAGCAGATTTTCATTATCGCTAACTTTCAAGGGGCTCTGAGTGTCAGTTGACTGACATGACATATCCTGTCAAAACTACTCTGTCACTTTTTTTTTTAAATACCATTTCTTCCCAATATACCGTCCTCGTCTGTTTTACGCTGAACAAAGTTGTAAGTAGGTCAATACATTATTTATAGCTGTTCACGCCATCGCATTGTACGGAGTTATGTGCAATTTGTGACAGCGTAAACAATGCTTTGCTTGCAACGTGTTACTGTAACGTGTTTTACAAGATTTTAAAGGCAACCGCTTGTTACATTATAAGTGCGAAAGATCGGAAGTCACAGCGACATCGAAACCGACTAATCGAATGTCGAAATTTAGAGAATTCCCCATGTCATTGTTTCTTAGGAAGGCAGACAGGAGATTTGCAACGACTTTTGTTTCTTTATGTAGTAGTTAAAAGATGGGAATATCATTACGATTTCATTACTCATTGTAAACTATTTTCTGTAATTTGGTACCATTCCAAAATATAAATTAGATTTAGAACCTTTGTGTACAGTACAAAGGTTTTCTTACTTACTTTAATATATACGAGACATTGTTAAATAAAATTTGGCAATATTTTATATATAATATAATACTTTCACCTGTTATTTAGTAAATAAAAATTAAGAAAAAATAGTTTACACAATTTTGCTGAAAATTGTGAGGAATAAACAGATGTTGTTTGTGTTTCAAGAAAAAAGTAATGGCTGGATTTTGATGAAACTTTAAGTACCTACGGATTAATATATCACAATAAAACATAGGTAATGCTCTAAATGCCTCGTTGCCGTAACGGCAGTACGTCTACTGAGTAAGAGGTCTTGAGTTCGATTCTCGGGTAGCGCAAAAACAGTACTTATTGTGTTTTTCTGCCTTGCAATTCTCAGCCCAGAGTTGGGAAATGTGCCCGGTTTATGGCTCTCTCCCTATAATATGGGAGAAATATGGGTGGGATGCACTTCTTCCTATTTCTTTGCGTATAAAATAACATGTCTGTTATCCGTTGGTCATTACAGGTGTCATAAATTGCGGTAATTGGTTACCATACAGCGAGACGGTCGAGATTACACTTATTTACCACGTCAGAAGTTTCTTTATAAAAAAATCCATCTGCGGTCTAACGCATCGGTAAACAAAGTCAATACACTCATCAAAATACGAAAAAAAAAGAACAGTATTACACAACAGCGGCCATGTTGGATGTAGTCCAACGGTAAGAACTTGATTAACAGATAAATCATTGTTTGTGAAGAGATAATAATTGTTAGTGCATACTGAGGGTTCTTTCAATACGTTTATACTAACACTAGCTGGTGCCCGGGGTTTCACTCCCGTGGATCTTTGGCCACTATTCAGCTCCTATTGGCCAAAGTATGATCTTATAATACCCTATAGTCTTCCTCGATAAATTAGCTTTTTTTCAAATCGAACCGTCGTTAGATAGATAGTTAGGTGCATGGTACCTATATAGAGACATAGGTAGCTTACATCTCTGCCTATTCCTTCGGAGAAAAACTCGTGGTGCTATATTTTATGTTATATTTAAAAAAAAACTTAACTTAAAAAAACTGTACTTATTATAATATGTGGATACGCTGTGGATGGTACATTGACCTAATTTGACTGTCACCGTGGCGCAGTGGTTAAGGTTACTACATCGCCGTGCTGGGTGACGTGGGTTCGATTCCCACACGAGACAAATATTTGTGTGATTCATAGATATTTGTTTCTAGTCTGGGTGTACTTTGTGTCCGTTAGTTTCATGTTTGTAAAGCTCCCCGCGACACAGGGCTTGTTCCCTAGTGCGGGCGTTGTCTTATAAAAAAAAAAAAAATCAAAAAAAAAATTGTATTACTTAATTAACTTAGACTGAAGATATAATGTACTGTTTTTTATTTCTCAAATAAAAAGAAAAAAATCTATAGTTTTCGTTCATAGTTATGAAGACGTTGCCAACGGTTTTACCCGCGTAACTTTTCAGATGCGTGTTATCCTAATATAATATTGAAATACCTCATGACACAGCTGGGAGGTATTAGATAAAGAATAAAGTCTGAGGAAGATATTACACATTCAGTTTTGTTTATCAAATGACTCAATGAATAAAGAGGGGTTTGATTGAGTAACCACGGATTACTTGTTAATTGCCTTTGGTCCATATCCAAAATGAGTTGTATTGATCTGTGTTTATGCTTTACTGCTATCAAATTGGGTTTTACTGGTATCAAAAAGTTGGCTTAAGACACTTACGTTAAAGCCATTACCAACAAAGATACTCCTGTATTTTTTATTATTAACTTTTTATTAAAACCTAACTCAGGTATTATACAATTGTTGGAGGTACCTAAATTCTGATGTATGTGTATTACAAACAAGCTGTAAAGTTTCTTTGAAATAAATAAATCATCATATTTTGCTGCTATTCAAGAAAATGTCTATAGGAAACGGATCTCATAGTTTATTAATATCAAATCATTGATGTGTCTAATCCGTGTAGTGACGGATTAAGAATACATAATGTCACTACCCCATTTCAACCCGTGGGTATCGTAAAATGCAACCTTAAGTAGACAAAAGCACTGTGAGAAAAGGAAAATTTGAAACAAAACCCTATCTATACTTACCATACATGACACATCACACACACATAGTTACATACACCCTTACACACTGAATCCTAGATTATAATTATGTATACATTCCACCGGAGGTCGTGGGTTCGATCCCCACCCAGGACAAATCTTTGTGTGATGAGCATAAAGGTTTGTTCTGTGTCTGGGTGTAATTTATCTATAATATGTATGTGTACAAAAAAAAAATGTATCTAAGTAGTATATCAGTTGTTTAGTACCCATAACACAAGCAAATATAATTGCTTAATTTGGGACTAGATGGCGCTGTGTGCATGTGGTAGAATATTATTATTATTATTATAGAAACTGTATCAAATAGCTGTTAATGTTAATTACTTATCGTAATAAACTACCTCTCGGGGCGGAATTACCCCCGAGGGGACAGCAAAAAAAAAACCCATCTAGCCAGCATGGTATACTAGGCTATATCCCTCCACAATGTTTGGAGAAGACACGTGCCCAGCAATGGGATGTTTATTGTACATCCATATGACCCGGGAAAACTAAATCAAAGACGGAATTACTCTGTTGTTCAAACTACTACAGTTAGATCCTCATTCGCTCAAAGGCAATACGTTGGGCAATCTGCCCACATATATAACCTATTGAATAAAGAATTACAGTTCTATCCCTTGAAAACTCGTGACTGCAAAAAAGTTGTAACACAATGGTTGAAAACAAAAGAATATGAAGTAGTAGAGACTATCATTAGATGATTGCACATACGCACACACACACACACACTCATTTAGATCTTATGATCTTCCTTACTTTGTATCTTGTTTTTCATTTTCTTTTTTTTTTTTTTTTTTTTTTTTTTTTTTTTTTTTTTTTTTTTTTTTTTTTTTTTTTTTTAACATTTGTTTGTTTTTAACATTATATAATTATTGCACCACAAATATATTTATGTAATAGGTATCAGAGGAGCCGCCTAACACAAGCAACCCCTTGCTTAAAAAGCGATTTCCAATTGTAAACCTAGCTGTTATTTGTGTAATTGCAATAAACATTTTTATTTTTTTATTTTATTTATTTTTTATGGTATGGAAGGAATTTAATTTTTTTTATTTGGAACACATGATACGAAGTTAAAATTACGTAGGTACACGTAGCTCAGCCTATCCAATAAACAAAATTAAAACACAAAAACTAGGTCAAGGCTTGACTATTCTAAGTTTTGCTATGCGAATTATACCAGTTTAGTTTGTTATAATTAAAGTATACCGCTAAAATATGTGAAAGAATCTTGACAGATTGTCTGCGATAGTGAAAGTAAAGTTGGAGATTTGAAGTGACATGATAATTAGTTTTATAAATCTTCGTGTTGGAAACTGTTGACTGTTTGTGAATTGTGGTCCGGTGTGTTGCAAAAATCTGGATAGACTTCGTATTTTTAAAGAATAGGCGGATAGTCACGCAATAGATACACGCTTTTGATTGACAAACCTGGAGACATTTAACGGATTGAATTTTAAGTAAGTTAGTAATTATTAATTAATGTATGTTGAAGGGACATACAGTCTTGGATCTCAACGGGTGTCAAGTGTCACAATTTTATTAAATACTAATGCTGTAAAACCGGGAGATTTCTACCACAATATCAGATTATCTCAAAATTACCAGATCTATCTAAAAAATATTTTTTTACTCTAGTTACTCTATTTATTGAGAAGACTATAGCCTACAAACCATTGGACTATACACCATAAAGGTGTACTAATAACTGTGGTCGCGGGTGAAACCAGCAAATCTAGAAAATGAATAAAAGCTACTATTAACTTGCAAATATCGGTCGCAGACCTCTCAGCGACGCTTCAAGTGCACTTTATGTATTTACGGTTTACGGTTCATGTTAAGGTTTGAGGCGTAAATCGATCCGTGACGTCAATGCGCAAGAGTGCACCGGCGACGCAAACTGCCAGCCGATACACTCGTAAAGGAGGTTGTAAACTAAACATAAAATTAAACTTTAACATAAAAAGGATATAACAAAAAAAAAATAACTAAGATGAAAGGAGATGGAAATATTTTTTTTTTATTTCGTTCGAAAACTGTCCCGTGATTTTTTAAACTGCGTTCGACATCTCCACCCTTTATTTCAATAATTTTTGTATACAGGTAGAGATGATTAATAAAAATATGGAATAAAAATAAACGTAATATTCCTAAAATACAAAACTCTACTAACATGATTTTCGTACATAATCTCACAGATCACCCAATGACCCAACCCATTTCAGTGAAATTTTATTGTTATTTTTTGGTTGAATCAGTTTTTTCCAACTTGTAAGATAGATTATGGTATATTTTGGACTTAATAAGTAGCGAATGTTTATAAAAGATTCAGGTTTAATAGAATTTCATCATTTCAACCTATAAACGTCTCACTGCTGGGCACGGGTCTCCTCTAAAGAATGTGGAGGGATTTAGCCTACCATACCACGCTGGCCAGACGGGTTGGTATAAGGTTTGGTTTCGGATTTTCCTTTTCTCGAAATGGTCTTATCTGCATAAGGTAACTCTCTTTGTCGCCTCTTACAATACCCACGGGTTGAGATGGGTAGTGACATTATGTATTCTTAATCCGTCAATATACAGACTAGATAGTGGAGTACATCCGAATAAAGACTAACTGGACTTTGAGGGTCGAGAAGTTGGAGGCACGCCATAGCACGAATTTTAATTCGTTCGTGGTGCGGGTCCCAACTCATCATCTGGAAACGTTCCTCAAAGAAGAGTTTTGGCCGAAAGGTGTTATTTATCGTCGTTTTCGCGGCAGATTATCTAACACAGTGCAGCGTAACACGACGCCGACATTAACGTGTGCTTAGTCATTAAGTGTTTATAATTGTATGTATGTTTAGAATATGGTATTTATAACTATGGAATGTAAAAAATATTCTGAAATAAATGAATTATTATATAATGAACCAAATATAATGTAAAGCCTGTTACTAGGTCAGCTAGAATATTAAACCTAAAATATATCCTCTCCCATATTACTTATCCTAAGTTTAGTTTATAAAGAAGGTTTAGACTTGATCTAATTTAACTAGGTACCTAATAAGGGCTCTTGTTAATCCATTGATTGGATATTAATACATGCAGATGTTTTATGAGTCATACTGATTGAAATACGAGACATAGCTTAGGCCTTTGAAGATAGAAATGTGTAATGCATTCAATTGGAATTAGTCATCTGACGTTAGAGTGCATAAATAGGTGAAAACTATCTAATCAAATTCACTCACAATGATGCAACAGTTTATTGTTTTTCTATAATTATAATAGGCTCGCGCCCACTCTCCCCATTTGCATATGACCGAAAATATCTGGTGAAATGTAGGTCGGATGCACTCCGCCTTCCCCAAGAAAAAAAAGTGACCTTAGCGTCTAGAGAAGAGGGTAAATAAGGCGTAGACAATAGAATTACAACATCTTATAGTTAGCGGGACACTCTGATAGTTGATTAAAAAGCTTCTCGTCTCTTCTCCTCCCGTCTCCGTTTTGGTGGAGTTTAGGAATTATAATTTTCTACTAACTACGAAGGTCGTCATGGCAAGAAATTGGTACAACCCTAAAATGCGTAAACATTAGTAACAGTTAGACTTTGTATTTCTTATTAAAATGTCTAATGCCCTATTTCTGAACTATCAAATAAAATGTATTCCTCGATTAAAGTATAACCTGACTGAATGTAAAAGTAAAACAATAGAACTAGTTTATTCATACAACTGTCATTTTTAATTTGTATAAGATATATTTTATCCTATCAATAACTTTTATTTGATGGTTCAGAAACCTGGCAGAAGCATGGCCACTTTGTGATCCAGATAAATATCGAAATGAAATAGTAAAAAAAAATCAAACGTCCAAACAAAACTAAAATAAGATCTGTAATGTAGGATCGTATAATCAAACTTAATGAAATTATCTTCAAATGCTTTTTCGATGACCCACATTGTTCAATCATATGCGTCAGTTGCAAATATCTGGCAAAAAGTATTTTTAATTTTCCTAACACGAATCGTGATGAGTCACTTAATTAAGCTTTAATGATCCGATAATCGATTACTGAAAACTCTAATCAATTAAATTGAATTTCTAAGTTTTAACTTCTGAATATACCAAATCTTTAAACTAATCGTTTATAAAATGAATTCATTCAAAAAGATTTTTGAGAAATTCTCTTTTACAAGATTTCCAATTCTCGAGTTTGCGTTCAGTTGACGAGTTAATTGATAGTTTGTTTCAAAGTCTAAACTTGTACCTAGATGAAAAATGTATCCGTTCACGTTTATTTACACTCTTCAATAAGCTTTTATGATGTTTTATACAATGAAATACTACCACAATGTATCATTTCTTAACGTAACGAAGCGTACAAGGAAACAAAACAAACACGTTTTAAAATGGCGCCAAAAAGTTCAAAGGATCTCCATTTGAAACATAAATTATATTCTCGTTTAAAAATGAAGATTTTTAAACAAAAAAAGTATAAAGAATAGACAAAAGTGACTGTTACTCGGTCCAAATATTACGAAACTATAGTCATTTTTAGAATTTCTACACTAACCGAATTTATTTGTTTTCGCTTTGTTAACGGGACTGGTTCTTAATTTAGGTTGAATTTAATAATTATAATATACATTTAATTGATACGTATTCAATTTCACAAACTTCGTATATTTATGAGCTGAAACTCGTGTGTTAACTTAGTCTTATAGTGTTCATCACGTTAAGTCATAACATTAAAACGACTTAAAGATACTGAGTGTGTAATTAGGATCACCGCAATATGCCCAGCACTAAATGAATTTCAGTGTAATCGTGTACAAAGCGCCGTATTCCAAGAACTTCGTCGTGGTAACGGATCCTGACATAGAAAACGAAAATATAAGGATGCAACGCCCCTAGCGTCAGACAAATTTAGACGGGCTTCCCCGAACTATAATACATGTACCTTAAAATACGAAGGCGTGACTATATGTTAAGTGGAAGATACAAACACAGCGTCTTCCTGAAACCCGCCCTCTTTCCAACTCTCCCGTACTATAAATATGACGCTGAAGCGAATACGTTTCAGTCGTTCAGGAAAGCTCGAGGTGTGCACAGTGCCAAATAACAGCATTACCTAGTGACAACGTGTTCGTTTACAAATATAATTTAATTGCAAAACAAACTTTGAAGTGAATTTTGGATTGTTCAGTGAATACTAAGTGCAGCAAGATGTTGGACAAAACCATTCTCGGTGGTAGTTGGGAAAGCGTGGTAAGTAGATTAACAATTACTTAATTTAAGGTTTAGGGGGTAAATGTGTATTAGTAGGAAAAATCTGGCATGTCCATATATTTCGATTACCGAACGCAGCTTACAAATGCGGTGGTTAGCAATAACTATTACGCAAAGTGCATGGCCACTTTAATGCGCTTAAAAGGCAACTGACTTGTCTATGCTCTCTGTCATTGAACTGCAGCGCGTGCGAGTCCACTGTTCGAATATGGAATCACGTTCTTTTTGTAAAGCTCTTGACATTGCCCCATACAGCCAGTCTCACGGCTTCTAGTTGTCGCAATACAATTTATATTAATCAATGTCCAAAATCGATCCGATCGGAACGCAACAGATTAATCGTTAAGATTACTTCCATCAAGAGATTTTTACGGTTCATTAAAGGTTATCAGGCTTTAAAAGAGACCACGATTAATTAAGCTATGCAAGTTAATAATTGTCTGTATTACTTTCTCTAAATTTTAAATGGTGAAGGTTATAATTATGAAGTCGCATAAATTTAATTTCTAGTATACAATTACAGAAAAAGTGAGTCCTCAATGTTGCTAACGGCCAGTTCCTGAACTATGTACAGTTGGACGGAAACGAAGCTCAGAGGAAAAAACAATTACGCTTTGTTTATGGCAAACTCTCACGACGCTCATTGTTTGAAAATGGAACTGTCATTTGAAATAAATTATTTATTCGATATGAACTTATAATTCTTATATTTGCAGTCAATATTGTTTTTAGAAAGCATTGCTCGTCAAAAATACAATGTGTTGTCATATCAGTTGTCAAAAGTGTCAATTATTAGATACTGGCCGTCACAATTCGGCGACCAGTATTAGCACAACATAGGTTACTTTCACCGGGTTCTCTGGTTTCCAAACTTGATGGACGAGTGTTAGATGTTTTCGTGTAAGCAATCTAATAGCTGTCATTCGACGGCCATTCCGGTTTATGGTTTGGAAAGTGGAGAGCTGCTATCAACTAAATGACAAATGACAGTTTAAAAATGAAAAGCATTGAATTATGGACTGCATATGTCACGGCCACTATCATTAAAAACTAATAAAATGGATGCAGAAATATATGGAGATGTAAATTTTTTCAATCTAAATTGATTTATTAATAGAAATTTAATTGATTTAAATTATTAGATATTTGTCAATGTCGAAGTTTTACATTTCAATTAGAAAAAGCATACATCAAAATACAAAAAAACGATGACGTCACTAATAAAATTTTCTATAACAGTAACCTAAGTCACTAAACTATAGATCATTACCATATGACGAAATAAATCATGATGGTGCAATATTTATAAAAAAAAAATGCGTTACTCATTTGAAAATCGTAGTGTAACAAAAAAATGCGCGTGGGCACAACAGTTAGTCAGTAAAGTTTGGTATACGTCACTATCTTATATTATGTCTCATCTGATCTTAATCGGTCATTTACCTACATTGATGTGTAATTAATTACCTATATTGCATGTAGGCAGTAGCAAACACTGTTAGTATTTAATGATGAAACAACAAACTTTTTTATTTTCTTGGAAAATAGCAAGCAATTGAAAAAAGAGTGACATAGATAGACACTCTAGAGAAGTATCCTCTCCTCTATTAAGAATTAAGAAAATTAAAAATCCAAATAAAAGGCTATATTTCCAAATAAAAAAACTATACTTCAAAACACTGTAAGGGTTGTCACAAATAGTCTAGGAGCGACAAAAATCCAGCGGCATCGTAAGACCTTATTGTAATAGCCAAATAAAAAAAATCTAAACTATTTTATTATACCTATATCTCGAATAACATGCATACGACTTTGATTTTCTTAGCCTGTAGCTGAAAATATATTTTTCTAGCTTACTGTTCAAACTAGGCGAAGCTAGGCTAGCTAACTTTAGCTGACTAAGCCCCAAAATAAGTAATAATTGTTATAAGTTCCCAATCCCGCATCGAACTGCTAATTACGTGAGCTGGCACACGTAACAAGTAACTAAAAATAGCGTCCTATACTTGAACTGAACTCGAAATAGACCATGTTTGCCTAACATTAATATAAATAGGGTTGTCACTATGAATTAGATAAAAGATTTGCAACTACTGCAATGAAATTGAATTATCGTATAGACTAGAGTTATCGTAATCTGAATGCAATAACAAAAAGAATAAAAAATTATCTAAAAATAATTTATCTTCAAACAATATTTAAATTGCAGTAATTCAAACAATTTTTTATATAAACGGTAAAGTTGCAGCCAAAAAAATTAATCAAGTGGCAACCCTAAATTAAGCTAAACTGTTCGAATCCGCGAATAACATAGCGCAAACCACGCCGTAATGTTTACCAAACTTATGTTAAATATAACTCACTCGGAAAAATAAACGCAAAAACATATTCTTAGACTTTACGAGGTGCGAACCAACATTACCTACCTACTTACTTTCTATCAATTATTGAGATATTTCTTTGAATTACACGCGAAATTCTATATTAGACTTACAAATACAAATTATATACTTTACCGTTAAAATAGTTATAAATGAGGAAGAGAAATATAATTTCTAGTTTAAAATTAAGTCTAGCAAACATTACATTGCAAAATTGCTTAGGATATATGAACGTAGCTGTAAATTGTACAGAAAAAACCGTGTGCCGTATTTTTTGCAGCGTTTAACGGTATTCAAAAAACTAGGTACTGCATTTGTCATACAAAAATACACTATATAACGAATGCAGAGAGATTATTTTAGATTAGATTCCGTTACCGATAGGATTAATCACAATTTCGCACTGATTTCTAATCTTGTTCGTTAAAAAATACGAGTTCAAAGTTATTTTTATTCGAGAAATTACATTTTATAGGTGTTTTTGTAAAACGGAGCGAAATTATATAAATGTAATTAACATATTCAAGTAATATGTGTAATAATCGCATTTACTTTCTAATTACGTAATGTAACAAGTTTAAAGCGAGATATCTCGCAATTAAAAAAAAATGTCCTACAGTAATAAAAGGCAAAATAGTACTTTAGGTATACCGGTACAAGAACGATTATCGCAGAAAACTTAACAACTATACTAGAACCGGGAATAGCTGAAATGAAATCTCGTTTATTCATCTAGGACACAAAGTAAAACTTATGAAAGTCACAAGTTAAGAATGTAACAGGTTATCCGAAAAGTAGTGTCAGCATATATGCCTACGGCCAGTTCGCTGACGGGGTGGAGCTATGAAAAGAACTGGCATGAGACATACGCCACTCTTTTAAAAAAATGGATAGTTACCACAGGTATAATTGCTCTGTGGGTTTTGAGCCCTTGAAAAGCAGTATAATATCTTCAAATTCGAATTCTTTATTGCCATAATTTGACATAGGTACTTAACGTAAGAATTCCTAACACCTGCACTAGTAAAAACTTTCTTCCCCGATTTACTGACACTTATTACATTTATCAAAAAACATTACCCTCCTTTTTGGCAGTCGGGTAAAAATAAAGAATAAGTGTACATCTTCGTATGGTACACCATGAATCTAAAAACAAGATAACATGAAACCTTTCCCCAGCAGTGAAAAGAGTGGGCACATTAATCGTAACAGATATCGGAACACCATGAGATGATTTATAATGCCACTTACTAGTTGCCGACTCTAGTAACATTTTTCAACCCGCAAGGCTAACTTCCGTAGCCTCATATAAACTGCATACAATACGCAAGTACTATTTGCAACCGTATAATAATAGAAGTTGCATTGAGTATAACGATGCGTTCTCTAAAATAACCCGTGACAAAATTAACGGTGCCTTTTAGTAACGTTATCACCTTCACAACTATAATAACATCCACGAATAAACACAAGTATGCATGAGACAGAAATACTATACGCATTTTCACATATTACAAAACTAGTGGACGAAATAGGACACGCACCACCATCGAAAGACTAACATGGATACGTCATGCACTCACCGAGACAACTCACGTCACTCTTCTGATGGACAGTAAATAATTACCTGAAAATAAAACGTACAAGGTTAAAACACAAAAATAAATAAGCTTAATCTAACGTTTTAATTAGACCGTGTTAACTAACACAGATATTAGGACGACTATTTAAAAATGACCCATTTCAAACGACCTAAATTCGCACTGCACTGTTTTTTCACAAACCCATTAAAAATATGTTAGAGAATACAGGCTGTCAAAATACGAAGGCGAACGTAATTGTCGTGTCAGTGCTTATAGACAGTGAAATATTTAGATTGTAGGATGTAACACAAAAACAAGTGAATTGGATAATACAAAACAATGGACAACAGAAATACTTTGAAGTAGAATTTAAACTGTAAACCAATTACATGTTGACAATTACAAATACATTGGCCGAAATATTTGAATGAAAACATTAGTAACGTTATATCATTCCATATAACATGCTAAAATTGCAATCATATTTTTACGATTCCAAGATTTCTCGAGTTCAATGTAAATAAAGATTAACCGAGAATCGAGATAGGCAGTTCCATATGTTTCACACGACTGTTTAGTTTACACCATGTTCTAACGAACGCCAATAATAAACCGTCTATTTCTGCGTGACCCATTATTTGACCACTGGTCGGCAACATCATATTTTCGTATTCGAAGGAAAGCCATAAAAACATTACATAACAAAAAGATCAAATTATCTTGACGTAACTAATGTGCAACACCACAGACACTGCCAAGCGACTCGTTATAGTGAAAGCTTTTAATACTTCGCTGGGCACATTAACTTTTAATAAACATATTTTTTTATCGTCCGACTTTTCAACGGAATTTTGTTTATTTATCTCACGATGACATACTAAAAGGGCCCTTTCGTGGTGTAGAATCAACCTTTATATGACAAACGATTACGAATATTACACTTTTATAAAGCTTCCTCGACAGTTCATGGCTTCAGTTTAAAAACTGGCGTCTAAAACATTGCCAAGTGTAGATTGAGACATATGGCGCTGACGACAGGTGTCAGCAGACATGTGGGCACCATTCGAAGGGCTCGAATGACGAACGCACTGAGCACAGCGTATACCGACCCTATTTATAATAGAAAGGGACGGCGACCTGGCCTCACGTTTCAGACAGTCACGTAGGGACGTTCTATTGATACTTTAAATAATCTGCAAGATCACAAGATGCGAGTTGTTTATGAGACAGGTAGAGATTATCTTGGAATGTTGTTTATTGACGCTAATCGAAGATTTATGTCTATTCCAGGTGTCGAGAGACGACTACGAGTTAGACTACAGCCAGAGCCCGCGGGGTTCTCCTCTGAAGGACACGTCCAACATTCAAGACGAGCAGTACTGCATCAGTCGTCACAATCCTAACAAGACCTTCCGCCGTGAGTCTGTTATTGCATCATGGAAGAGCCTGAAGAAGGAAAGGGAGCAGGCTTTGGGGAAAAGGTTTATCTATGTTGATGCTGATAGTTATCAGGACTACTATGGAAGGAATAAAGTGAAGAGATGCAAGAGTGAAAGGGCTCCAAACGCGCCCAGGGTATTGAAAAAGGTAAAACGCACCTATTCCGTTTTGTACAGATACGATCCGGCAGAAGAAAAGGTTGTAAAAGAGTACAAATATCAGTTGCCTAAAGATGCCGAGATGCCGAGCCATCCAGTGATGCAGAAGTCTTACTCAGAGCCTTTCTTAAGACCAGAAGTTGTGCCAAAGAAGAAGGTCAAGAGGTCTTTCACCACACTGCTGAATATCAAGACGAAATTCTTGAATATATTCACGTCCAAGAGTTAAATGGATGGGGAGGTTATTTTGGATTAATTGCTCAATTCTTTGCATTTTATGATTGGCACGTTACTTTAATGTGATCGTCATGAATTTAGTCAAAAATTTAATCTAGCATGTCTAGAATCCTATATGATTTGTAAATAGGTTATTAATAACTGTATCCTGCTTATATGCAAGTAAACAATTTAAGGAGCACTAGATCTAGGGACTAATGGGTTCCTAAAGAGCTTATATATATATACACACAATATTCAGGGACTAATGGATCAGTAAATTACACTAAATGGTGTTGAGGAGATGCCTTAAAGGGGCCCTGAATATCGTGTAGTGTAATAACACCTTAAGGTGTATTGAAGCGTTTACTGTGTTAATTGAAGTGCCAAACTGTATTCATAAAGTAATTTAGTTGATAATTGTGATATTTCGTGTGTTGTGATAATATTTTTATATTATTTATGGTTTCGTTGTTGTAAGTCTATTCTTACAGCAATTGATAACTTATTGTAATGAATAATGTTGATTATTTAACAAGTAAATACTTTTATCTAGAAAGTTCTTAAAGATACTTTATCGTTTATAAAGCAATTACTTATTTTTAAACAAAAATAAACTTAATTGCCAGTAAAATGATATAAGTGCTGTACTTAATTATTTATATTTTAATGTGAATATAAATTAATTATTTTGACATTCAGTAAAACATGTTTAATTTAATTTTTTAGACTTTTAAGTTTAAACTTATTAGAGCAATACAATATTAAAGTTACAATTTAATTATTTATATTTGAAAGCATTAAATATAATTTTAATTTTGCAATTGTAACTCTAAATAAACAAAACATTTTTAAATGTGTATCAATATTTATTGTATTTTAAACTATAAATATTAATTGAATTGTAAAGCAAATTTAATATTTAACTGTTACATTAAAATGAAAGCATAAACAAATAAAATCTAATTATAATTTATCAATTATTATGATTAATTTAATGTTTCATTCCTATTATGTAAGAAGCTTTACTTAGATAAGTAGAATAATTATAAATTATTGTAATGATTGTATTAAGAAAATTACACTAATTATAATGTAAACACATATCAGTTGGTTAAATTGTAGACGACTAAGTACATATGAAAGTATTAAATATTTTAATATTAATATCTTGATACTTTATTAAAATAATAATAAATATTTTGTACTTCACAAGTTTGAGTGTTTTATTTTAATGCCTTATTCCAAAAACAATATTAGAGGTATCTACAACAAGCGTCCAAAAAAGCCTAATGATAAATTGAATAGGTAATTAGTTTAGAATTTGTATAATTATGTGATTTTTTTGTAAAATAGTGCTTATAATATATAATTATAAGAATAATAATTTAAATACATTGGTGCACATTCTAGCCAAATTAACTAAGATTTATTTTCGAAGATGCTTTCACAATACTAAAAAGAAAATGTATTGGGACATGTCTAGATGTTCCATTTTAATTCCATGAATTTTGTACTTTACTATTTTTTGCCTTGTATAAGTCAACCTATCTCTTTTCTGTGCATAAGTCTATTTATTAATTAATTCCTCGTAATAATATTCGAAACTCCCGTACCAATGAGCCCGCATGAAACAGTTGCTTTTGTGAATGAACAATGACATCAAAGTTATCATTGGACTGATGACATTTTATTATAGAACATATTAATATACACTAAAGATTATTTAATTAACCTATTGAACGCAGTGGCGTTCACCGTACACGAGCCAGGAAATTCGGTTTTTAAGATGAACCAACAAAACAGTAAAACTTATAATTTAATATCAATATTTTGTATTAGAAGTCACGCGGGGCTTTGCCCCTATCGTTCTTTATTTGTCCACTGCCCAGCTCCTATTCGGCGTAGCGTAATGTTATATAGCCTATAATCTTCCTCGATAAATGGGCTATTCAAATCTAAAAGATTTTTGCAAATCGGACCCGTAGTTCCTGAGATCCTAGCGTTCAACCAAACAAACAAACTTTTAAAACAATTAAATTTTAGCTTTTTACTTTTCATAAAAATCTTTTTAGTTTTACTACCCTTTTACCCTTTTTTTTTTAAATTCAGTTTGTGATCTTTTGATCACAAAATCAATTTAGTGACAGCAGTGATATCGTGATATCCCTATAGCACAGTGGGTCGGTATCTCATTGTTTATTCAAATAGGAGCGAATGGGCCAGAGTTCCCACGGGTCGGAGCCTGGTACCACTTTACACCTGACGAGGATCAAGGGGATTTTTTGAGTTGGTATTGCCAGTAGGTCAAATATTACAGGGATTATTTATTACCCGATGCAAAAAGAGCGGTATTTGGTTATTTTTAGTTGACTATATTATTGTTGTAAAGTTAATGGGCTAACTTGATGTGATTGGAATGTAATAGGGGCCAAGCCTATTGAGCGAATCGGGAGCGTTGTTTCCAAACCCCGAGCTGATATTATTATTGAAAAACCTTACTGTTTTTGCTCAACTCAGGAATCGAACTCGCGACCTCTTGCGCAGTAGTCGTATTCACTAACCACTGCGCCACCGGGGTAGTATCATGGTAAGCTTTCTTTAAAATCATCATTGTCATCGAGAAGATCAAAGAATGTGGAAAGAATTTAGCCTACTACCTATACCACGCTGGCCAGACGGGTAGGTATAGGGTTTGTTTCAAATTTACCTTTTCCCGCAGTGCTCTTGTCTGCTTTTAGAGTACCCACGGGTTGGTATGGGGTAGTGACATTATGTATTCTTAATCCGTCACTACACAGATATTTCTCTAAAATGTTTCTAATATGTCTGTATAGCGTTCGTCGCCGCAGCGTCGGCGTCGGTACACGAACAAAGTCGGTTGTTTACCCTAGGTTTAACTCTGCATAATATTACCCCACATTTACCACCCTCGACCCCTGTCGACCTCGTTGCGAATCTAAATTTGTATAACTCAACATTCACCTCTGCGTGTTCATTTTTATAGACAGGTCTATAATTTTCTGACGTAAAGAATTTTATTTAATAACTATAATAATGTCCTCCAAAGAGCCTACGGCATTTCGATAATCGACTTACAAGATGTTCATCATCATCATCATCATCTCAGCCTATTGCAGTCCACTGCTGGACATAGGCCTCTCCCAACACGCGCCATAACACAAGATGATTACAAGATGTTATAGTTATTTTATTTTTCCGAAATCAAGGTAGCCTAAGCTATCCGCCAGTAGAAGTCTCGTCAAAATGGATTCAGTAGTTCGGAGTTTATCTCAAACATGTCCTGAATTCCTGATTTGATACTACAAACAGATACCTACTTCAATTTTATTTATTAGTAAAGATAGAATTTTGAGAGTGAAGTGGAATTTATAGATGAGGACCTGATGCAAAATTTTACAAATAATTCATTTTAGAAAATCCTCGTAGCTCAGTAGGTTGGCAAGAGCACAGGAACGTACCAGGGTCATCGGTAAAAGTCAGTCGAAGGATACTTTTGCTCGTTTTTATTCAACACTAAAAGTCGCGTGGAGCTTCGCACCCGTCGTTCTTTAATTTAGCTGCTGCTCAGTTCCTTTTGGGCGTAGCGTGATATTATATAGCCTATAACCTTCCTCGATAAATGGGCTATCCAACATTCAAATAATTTTGAAAATCGGTTCAGCAGATTCCGAGATAAATCCCTACAAAATCACAAACTTACAATCTCACAAACTTTACCTCCTTATAATTAATTATCTAAAATCTGAATATCCTATGTAACTAATCAAATCTCTCTTCTACATTGTATCCTAATGATAATCAGAGGTTATTGTACATCAATCAAGTGCTATCAGTGACCCTAATCCGTCTTGAAACGACAAGAGAACCGCGTCTTAGAACCGTAATATACTGGAGAGGATATTTTGAGGTCATTTCAAGAGTAATCTTAGAATAATAGATAATAATATTTTATACTAGCTTCCGCCTGCTGCTTCGCCCGCGAGGTGTGTATTTTATACCTATAAACCTTCCTCTTGAATCAGTCTATCTATTAAAAAAAACCGCTTCAAAATCCGTTGCGTAGTTTTAAAGATTTAAGCATACATAGGGACGGACAGACGGACAGCGACTTTGTCTTATACGATGTAGTGATTATAGTGAATACCAATAAATAGACTTTGAAAAATATTAATAAAAATCTTTATTAATAAAAAATCCATGTCACCTCCCCCCCCACTCCTTAGGAGACTACTAAGTAGGTACTTTCCGTGTGTGGATACACAGACATGATCCATGACCTGGTATTGGAGACTACAACTTGGGTGTCATTTAGCTTGGTGAAAATGAAATTGGGTATGTAAGACTTGTATTTAGGGGCTACCTACGTTAGGGGGCTGCAAGTTAGGAGATAATTTAGGCATGGTTGGTGAAACACGGGCATTAGTCTCTCTTACTCTGTTCCCCTGTCCCATAGTCGAAGTACTTACTTCAAAATAGACACAAAACTAGGTCTGTACAGTTTTAATTATATAACTATTCTGCAAAAAAGTGGATACTTTTTTAAAACCTCTGAAGATACGGGGAGCCTAAGTAAGCCATCACTACCTCCATGATTACCCTACCCATAAGATCCAGAGAACCATATCATAAAATCTTCTCACCATAATACCTGGCATTTCACTTTGAAGTCTAGATTACGTACCATCTAGTATTAGGTAATGCCCGAAAGCCATAGCATCGGGTACGGCCAACCAACGGGACCTTGAACCTTAACTGTCTCGGTGATCTAACTGATTTATTACTCACTAAACCTATGTGACTTACTACTCACTTGATCCGTTTGATTAATAGTTTCGTGTAATTGATTGCTACTTCTTATGATTGATTGCTTTGCAACTTTGTTTTAAAGGATTAATCGATTTAGTACGACAACTCGTAAAATTGAAAAGTAAACATTTTGTTAAAAGATTGATTGTAGATCAGACGAGTAACGCCATCTGTCTAAAACAGCACGTACTACAACCGCAGTAGTGAAACTGAAATCAAAAATAGAATGGTGAAGTTTTGAAGATCAACGCACGCAACTGTTTCATTATTATTTTACAAGACTGGCTGCTTGCAAAACCATTTCAACAATATTAACTGAATAAAAATAAACATTACTTTAATACTCACGACTAAAATGTTTAAAACATACAAGTAATAAAATAAACCTAAAAGTTACTTAGTCATAAATCTTAACGGATTTAAGACGATATTGAAAAAGATAAATATTATTTTTATTATGCAACATTTAAAACAGCGGTTCCATTTTTAAATTTATTAAAAAGAAACGCTTAAACAAGGAGGTCAGTAAAAGATCAAGACCTACATGGAATCTACGTAATACCTACGAACACAGATTATGAACAGAAAGACCAATCGTAGAGACTGTCTAGAATGTATTACACAAAGAATATACTTAGATAATCTTACCAATGCGAAGGAGTTCGAGTACTAAGAAATGAACTGAACACTCACAAACCTGGTCATAACTGTCTAACATTATATTAAGAAGCGTTAGTTTCTAATACCCTCTTGAAGGAACGAATGAGAGAATAAGGAACAAGAGTCCTTGCTGATTGAGATTTTTTTGGACAGCAAAACGACTCAGTATCTCTTTTACTCGCTAAATTCACAATAAGCACAGCAGTTGTGTACAGTTCTTTATTTCTTTTTTTTTATTAAGTTCACAAAACTAGATACAAATGTTATAAATACAAGAAGAAGTATATAGAATAAAAAACGGCGACAATTGTATCCTGCTGGATGTGAACACAGCTTGCTCGAATCGTCGTATCAAGTTATGCTTAAAGATTTTACATTATAAGTACAGTAAAGTAATAAGTAAAAGTTAAATTAAAGAGTGATTATAATAATTAATGAGCTAATATTTGATATAGTGTTTTCAAGAATGCTAGAGAACCATAGTTGATGAAAATATCAACATCATTTCGGACGTTATTAGACGAGGAACTCATACGATAAATAGAACTTTGTAATGGGAAAGATCTATATTTTAATAATAATAATAATAATATTCTACCACATTCACACAGCGCCATCTAGTCCCAAATTAAGCAATTATATTTGCTTGTGTTATGGGTACTAAACAACTGATATACTACTTAAATACATTTTTTTTTTGTAAATACATACATATTATAGATAAATTACACCCAGACACAGAACAAACCTTTATGCCCATCACACAAAGATTTGTCCTGGGTGGGGATCGAACCCACGACCTTCGGCTTAGCAGTCAGGGTCACTAACCACTAGACCAACAGGCCAGCCTACCTTTCACTGGAACTATATTACTATAATATCTGCTTGCCCACAAAGAAGACAGGCGTGCTGATATCAAATAAAAATAACAATAAAGGCCAAGTAGCGACCTCTATAACATCGAGTTAGTGGTTCACTGTAACATGAGTTCCAATGTCAGCTAATATTATGGATGTAATTAATTATGAACAGTTATATTCCGGTATCAGGTAAAGCTAGTAATAATAAAAACTATTGTCAAGGACTTCATAGTTGTATTTTTTATTGCTACGGCATTATTACATTACACTCCATTTCAATGTTGGTGCATTGAAATGGAGTGAAATGAAATCTTGTTTATTCATCTAGGTTACAAGGTAACACTTATGAAAGTCATAAGTTAAGAATGTAACTTATCCGAAAAGTAGTGTCAGCAAATTTGCTTGCGACCAATTTGCTGGCGGGGTGGAGCTATGAGAAGAACTGGCAAGAAACACACGCCACTCTTTTAAAAAAATGGATAGTTACAATCTTTTGTAATTTACAATTTGGGTAGCGTTAAACATCGGTGGCTTGTTGCGAATGGTGTCGGTTTATTTGTATGGTGAACATAGCAAATGCACTAGAAGTCTGATATGCAGCTAATCAGCTATTCGCAGGCAATGAACATGGCAATTGAAATCTCCGTGGCTTAGTGGTTAGTGTCCCTGACTGCTGAGACCGAGGTCGTGGGTTTCCCACCCAGGACAAATCTTTGTATGAGAACGTGTAGTGGCTGAATGGATAAGGGACCGGCGCAAATCACGCGGTCCAAGTTCGATCCCGACCGCCAGTACCAATGTGGAATTTATATGTACTAGTCAAGTGACCATCTGCTAACGGTAAAGGAAAATATCGTGAGGAAACCCACATACCCTAGAAGAAATTCTACGAGTATGTCTGATCCACCAACCCGCACTAGGCCAGCGTGAGTGGATTATGGCCTATATAAACCCTCTTAGCTCTCTAGTTAGAGGAGAGAAGACCCGAGCCCAGCAGTGGGACTAAATGGGTTGCTGATGAGTAAGTGAATTATTTGTTCTGATTCTAGGTGTAATGTATAATATGTATGTATTTACAAAAACAATTATTTTTGTATTATATCTCAGTTATCTAGTAGCCATAATACAAGCATTAGATTATTTGGAGACAAGATGGCGCTGTGTAAAAAGAAAATACCAGCTTAGAAAGAAATGTATTTATTCATTCAAGCATCATTGAAACATTTTTTAGTGTTAGATAGACATTTATCGAGGCAGGTGAACTATGCAAACACAAAACAAAGTTCCACAGGAGCGATGCTCGAAACAAATTTAAAGTTAATTCAAATATAAATAAGAACATTATTTCAACACATATCGCAACCTTCGCTGTTATACTAATGATTATTTTTAATGTGTAAAATGAATTAGTATACGACTATGTTTATGTACAGTTATAAATGTCAGAAGAAAGA
Source organism: Laspeyria flexula (assembly GCA_905147015.1). Lineage (NCBI taxonomy): Eukaryota > Metazoa > Arthropoda > Insecta > Lepidoptera > Erebidae > Laspeyria > Laspeyria flexula. The sequence goes on from LR989974.1 coordinate 5,291,763, forward strand.
AATGTGTCTCTGTTCTTTACGGTTTTACAGCCGCTGCCGCTGTTTGGCGATGTCCCATCGATAAATCTGTTACGGCGTTACGAAACTGAACTCAAGTAAATATGAGTGGCGGAAACCGTGACAGATATCTGTTGGTTGTTGAGAAATGGAAAATACATTGAATTTAACTGTGCTCGGGCAAATTCAATGTAGAGTATTTGTAAAGAAATCGCAATCTAATAAAAAAAATAATTTAAAATACTTATATTTTCAACAGATATCAGCAAAAAGCTATAAAAAACATTTAAAAATAATAAAAGAGTTGTTTTCATTAACTTAAGAAAAGGAAAATTCGAAAGAAACCGTATACCATACCAACCCGTCTGGCCAGCGTGGTATAGTAGGCTATATTTCCTCCACATTCTGTGGAGGAGACCATTGCCCAGCGGATGTTTATGGGTTGAAATGATGAAATATTGTTATTGTTTTGTCAGAAGCTAAAGTTAGCCTACCTAACATCTATAATTATAGCTTTAGCCTAGTAACTAGTTTTACAAGTTGCAACTAATCTTCATCCTTTCTATTCACTAGGTGACCTTAGATGACGGCAAATGACGAGCTATTGTGACGTCACACAAACAGCATCTATTATCTATAGCTTGGTATAGAAATAAGAGAAAATTGAAATTACATTATTATAATTACTAGCAGTTTAACAACTAAGCATAACAGTTAGTAAAAGAAATACAATTACTGATGTTCACACAGTAATTTAAAAACATTGTCGTAACTCTTAAATTACTGCATATATTTTCATGAATTATAGCTTAATAATAAGGCAATTAAACTAGTCGGCAATAAAATAAATCTCGTTGGAATCAGTCCACCCGTTAAGATGCTACAAACAAACAATTTTTTTTTTTCGATTTTATAATTTTACTAAGACTAGCAATCGTCCGCAGCTCGACTCGTCCGTGAATCGTGATCCCTAAATATAAATATACGAATAAATAATACACAGTTTCTATAGCATACCATTGTAGTGCAAATCCTCAGCAACCGCACATATTTCAGAGACAAAACTCGCTAAGGAACAACCACCAAAGCCAAACCAAAACCGAAAGAAAACCACCCGCAAAAATAAAAAAGGCGAAAAAATTATTTAACAACTCGTTCAGAAATGAGTTTATTGTTAAACGACGACAATGATAAAAAAAAGAATAATAAAAGATAATAATTATGTCAAAACTATAAAAAAACCAAACACGATTCTCATTTTAAAATTAAACAAAGTAATATTTAAGTAAAACGTCTTACAATAACTTTGTTGTACAAATACTTCGGTTCTGGTATATTTACCTTTAGCCTTGCTACTGACATTGACTTCAATTGGAAATAATACGCCAGTGAAAAGATTTAACCTTCGTCTATATTGTGTCACCGTCTATAGATTAGGCAATTGAACTCGGTGCTTTGGTTCAATACAATTTGTCTTGGATTAATATTTTATACAATCCTACTAATCACTACATAGTATAAAACAAAGCCGCTGTCGCTATCTGTCCGTCCCTATGTATGCTTAAATCTTTAAAACTACGCAACGGATTTTGAAGCGGTTTTTTTTAATAGATAGAGTGATTCAAGAGGAAGGTTTATAGGTATAAATACGCGAAGCAGCGGGCGGAAGCTAGTATTATTATGCGAAAGTTAGGATGAATGTTTGTAACTCAAGCACTCCAAAACGGCTGAAACGATCTGAATGCAATTTGGCACAAATGTAGATTACATTCTGTAAAAGCACATAGGCAGCTTTTTCACGACTAATACCCAAAAAAAGGAGGGGACTCCCGTTTAGTAGAATACTTTTCTTGGATGAAAATTTTAGGTTAGGTTATTGGTTTGGTTATTATGGGCAGATAAATAAATACATCTTGATTTTGTCTTTTAGTGCTTTTTGTCATGGCAAAAATGCCGGATACGAACTTTTTACTTCTGTGGTTGTTTTTTCTGTACTTATTCAGTTTTTCAATAACGGCGGGGACAGCCGAATATCAAATATCTTAAGTTGTTAAAAACGTGGAGATATATTTTGATTTAATCATTTTGTCATTTAACAGTAACATAATTTTTTTCCTCAAATCGTTAAACTTGGCATTTTTTGGTACCTCAGGTCAAAATAAAAAGTTCTTTCTCAGGTTAAAAATTGGAACTGTTTCGTTATATTTTGAGCTTAGGGTGCTTATCCTTCAATTTATTATAAATTACAATAAAACTTTACACACGTTTCCAAAGATTACTTGAAGGTCGTTTATTTCTTTAATAACTTGGCAAAAAACGATGAATCGAAAAGAGTAACACTAAGATTACGAGTACCAAATTGCTGTAACCAGAAATGGCAGGCAAGTAATAAGACTCCTAAAATGCTAACATTTTATGTTGTAAAATTAAATGGTATGCTTTTTATTACTATCAACAGTCGCCATATTGGAATCCGCGAACCGTTAACATGACATTACGTCATTTCGTTTAAAAATCGAATTGGGATGAAATTAATTTTGTTATATTCGGTTTTCCATTCGGCGTGTCATATTTTTAAATTGACTAGGTATCCATATTTGAATATTTTAAGGTAAGTATTTATTTTATGATTTAATCAAAAAAGGCATGATGCTTTTTTGTTATAAAATTTTGTTACTAAGATGTCAGAAGTTATTATTATAAACTAAGTTAAGTGCTATATGAAGGCTTACCTTTACAGGTACAAAATGTTGTTTGTCACGGAACACAATCCTTAACTTATTTTTAAGTAGTAACACATACAAATAATAATCGAAATCTCTAACACAATGGTCTATAAGAATACTTACTAAGTATGAATCATTAAATTATTCTATACATAGACAATATTTATTAATTTATGAACCTTATTACTTGATCTGGTTAAATCGAGTTACTAGGAAAAAATAAACAAATTGTTTTGAAAATAAACAAGGAAACTTTTATTACCTATCAACCACATTGTTATATTTTAATATATTATTATCCAACAGTGAGAAAGCTAAATTGAGGTCACTGCAATCAAGAAACGTGTCCAGAAACTGGCAATAGTATCAAGTTCGATATTTAAAATAAAATACAAAGAATATTTTCATTAATACAAAAAATGTCAAACGTTAGGATATAGTCTATACTTAAATGATATAGTTGAATTTGGTATCAACGTGTATAAATCTTGAGGTGATCTAATCTGTGTAATTGCACCACTTAAAATTAACGACATAATTAATTCATATTAAATATTCACACATAAGGTATCGCGCCATTTTAGAAACACATCTGACGACTGTCATTTGAAACCGTGGGTTGCCAACAAAGAATTTTATGAGAGAAATTATAATTAGCATTGATTAGTTGAGGTTATTTGCCTATAAAATATATAAAAGTGATTATAATATATTCAGAACAATTATATTATTGTTGAATTAACGTTTGTTAGAAAGTGAAACAATAAAATCTTCTTTTAATTAAAGTTTTGTATCTGGCGCTTGTATAAATACTTTGATTAATTTTGACGGACCTGTTGGTCTAGTGGTTAGTGACCCTGACTGCTAAGCCGGAGGTCGTGGGTTCGATCCCCAACCAGGACAAATCTTTGTGTTATGAACATGATTGTTTGTTCTGTCTGGGTGTAATTTATCTATAATAATTATATATTTATTTACAAAAGAAAGTATTTAATTTTATTTAAACACAAGCAAATATAATTGCTTAATTTGGGACTAGATGGCGCTGTGTGAATGTGGTGAAATATTATTATATTAATTAGTCAGAATGCATGCTTTCTTTAAATATCTATGCTAATACTGCCTTCTAATAAAGAAAGACGCAATTACACGAAATACGCAGCTATATTATAAGTAATTAATTACTGTAATCTAAATTAAACCATTCCAATACTTATTTCGAATTCCATTAGCCACTGATACCACAGATTAATATTAAAGTACCATATAACCTTTTTTTCTATCTATTCGGTATTAGGGTGTGGTTTTCGGCTCAAAATAGAATCTTTTGGTATCCCAAGGGTGTCAAGGCGATTAAGGGATTATCTAGGGGACTGCGGGCAATATATTATGTACTCAGAACTGGGTTTACTAAAAACTAATATGTTCTTAAAATACTTTCCTAAAGATTACATACGTGACTAAAATTAAAATAGAAATGGGCCATTTTATTTCGAAACTTTAATTTAGCCAAGTACTTGCCTAGAATGGAACGCCGAAACAATGGAATAATAAAAGTATAGAATTTTTTACAGGACCATTGTGGACTACATATTATTATGACCAGCAATGGACATCTAACGTCTAAAATGATTATACAAGAACACTTCGACCACTTCTGCCGAAACAAAAACTCCATGGACAGACTCTTGTATTTTATGGACAGCTAGAAGACGAGATTGCGTATCCGAAATTATCGAAAAAAAAAATCTTTTCTACATGAAATTTAATTTAGAGCGTGTACCTAAATAACCTGAATAATTTACAAAATTGGTGATAAAAATGGCAGCTTTTATGTAGAAAGTGCACGACCTTACGCAAAACCCGAATATTTAATATTTAACCGAAGACAGTACAAATACCTCCGTCCTCGTCCCACCACTCTGACTACCTTCACATTTAGTTGCCGTGAACCGAGTCTTACCTGTGAACAATAAAAATATAAAATAAGTATAGGTATTTTCTTACATACAATTTATTAGGCAATCATTGATGTCATTTTCGCTTCTATTCAATGGTATACTCCTGCATTTATTTTTTCTTCAAGTTATGGACCAGGTACTAAACGACTCTATTAGGTACTTTACAAAGCTTAGGACCTAATAAGAAAAGAATCATAACGTTAAAATTCAATATAGGCATATAAAAAATATACATATAGGACTAAGCTAAATATAAATAACCAGCCAAAGACATAAAGGCATAATATTTTACGATGTCATATCAAATAATTCGCCTGAATTGGCACCAAAAGGATACTTTGCGCAAAAATTACTTGCAAAAACAAGCCTAAGTCCTTACAATAAAGTACTATAAGACCTATAATACTAGAATAAAATAAAGTGAGATGGAATCGCGTGACCGGTCGACCTTGGCTGGAGCCGTCGAGTCTACCACCACTATGACGCTATTCATGATATATGAATTCTGATATATTGTATCTTTAAAAACGAATACCGACTGAATATTGAAGTTTGTGATTCCTTTCTTTTATGTAAGCTGATTTCGAATTTTCGAGTCCCCTAACTTATCAACTTACTACAATACATCGTTTTCTATAACGCCATTTTATTTATGGTTATGCAGTTTAATCGTCAACGTGAATCGCTATCTAAAAGGTTTATTAGACTACTCGATTTCTAGGGACCTTTTAAGGCACCTCCTGAACACCATGTAATGTAAATATACTATTGATTCATTAATTTATTACTCTAAACGGTGTTCAGGAGGTGCCTTAAAGGGACCCTAGAAATCGGGTAGTCTAATAAATCTTTTAACCAGTAACTAGGTCTAGGATCTAAACAGAACAAGATTGTTATTCCTATATTATTAATTTAAGTAGGGAAACTCTTGCCGTATTTTTTTTTCATCTTTTTTCTATCAGTTTCGGAGCCCTTAGTCGATGCCCTATCCGAGCCTGGCTGGTGGTGTCTCATAACCCTTTAAGTTATACATTGTGAGTTGTCACATACTTTCACACTTTTCCACTACTATTATACTATCATTTTTATTAGTTCCTAAACTTTCATGTAAGAAATTGGAAAACTGTAAAAGTTTCTTATGTCAACAAAGTATAATTTCGTGTAAAATATAAAGCTATCGTGACTGTTGATTTTTTATACGGAATATCTGGTTAGTTTTCGCTGTCTTCATATCTAATAAGAAAGAAAGACATAACTGCATCTAAAGGACATTGGAAACACGACTCTAATGACAAGTTTTCAGTATAAATTCTGTAAAAATATCCTTGAATTTGCAAGTATCGTTCCGCAATTTAACAGGTCAATGATACAAATGAAATCTGTGGGTAGTTACGGTAATTAATGCATTTTATTTGGCCTTAGAGTTAAGGCTATTCGCAGTAATTGCAGGGTTTATTAACTACAGGTACTGTGGACTGTAGTAACTGTTTTTTGCAAGTTTGTTATTATTATAAGTGCTTCACACTGTAAATAGGCTTTCCAAAATGAATTAAAATATTTTTTAGTGTTGGACAGCCCATTTATTTAAATAGTTCCTGTGATCAGCGCGTTCAAACTAACAATTTCTTCAACTTCATAATCTTCTTTATATATACATATATTATAATTCTTCTGTACGTGTGTTGACAGTGAAGTCCTCCTAAACGGCTGAACCAATGAATGAATTTTTGTGTATGTATTCAAGTGGATTAGAGGATGGTTTAGATTCACAAATTAAAATAAATTAAAAAATAAAATCGATTGGTATATCATGTAGGACAACGTCTGTCGGGTCCGCTAGTATTAGTATATAGATAATACTAAAAGCTATTTTATCAAAAACTAGTCTTTTCTATATAAAAGCTCTTGCTCTCTCTCTCTCAGCGGAATCTCGGCAAACAGTACCATCAATAATAATATTACAATAAATAAATAATATTACAATAATAATAATAATGCATGCAATAGCTCTACACCTACCGGTGACAGATCATAGCTGTACTACAATAGTGCAGCTGTAATGTGGCAGCGGTAAGTGTCTCATCCCATTCTAAATTAAAATTCTTTAAGGGCCTCTGCGTGTTGGACCTGTGTCCCCGCGTAAGCCTTCCAAAAGGACCGGGTATACTTCTCCCCTTAGAGACAAGTATAGCCGTGAAAAAAGAGACATAATAATAATATAATAAAACCAGTGACTCTATAATATTCTCACAAAACTTTACAAAAGAATCGTGTATCATAAAACCATAGCGTTCAGAAAGGTGTATAACAATTGTGTCTCAAGTCTAGACTGTACCTTAACATTTGTCATTCCCCCTCCCCCTAAAGCCAGAAGCGACATTCTGGAGCCAAGTGACTAATGTGGAGGAAGTTCACCCCGTAGATATACGATCAATACCCGTCGGATATTCTCACAAAGTTCGATAGCCAACACTTAATGACACGTCTCATTCGCATTGTTTAATCGTCTAATGTCTAGAAGACTGAAGGTATTGGGTTCGGTACACTTATATGACAAATATGCGTTTGATGAAATACTTCGGGTGCTTGAGGCTGATTTCCAGATAAGGCAAAAAATTATAAGACTCTCTCTAGAAATGTGGCCTATTAATGGATTATCATTCCGTGTAATAGACGAAGAACCTATTGAGGTATATTATTGTGTATATTATAACATATATTTTATTTACAAACCGCCTTTGCCAACAGATGGCCTAGTGCTAGTGCGACGCCCTCTAGTGACAATATTCTCCATATAAAAAAAAACGTGAAATTTTCACAATCGAACGTTTTTGGCCTCTCATTAGGTCCTCTGATATTAAAGAAATTCTTTCAAGTCATATATCAAAGAGTATGAATTCCATAAAACTAGAACTTTTGGCACAGGTCTCCTTTAAAGAATAATAATAATATACTATTCTACCACATTCACACAGCGCCATCTAGTCCCATAGTAAGCAATTATATTTGCTTGTGTTATGGGTACTAAACAACTGATATACTACTGAAATACATTTTTTTTTTGTAAATACATACATATTATAGATAAATTACACCCAGACACAGAACAAACCTTTATGCTCATCACACAAAGATTTGTCCTGGGTGGGGATCGAACCCACGACCTCCCGCTTAGCAGTCAGGGTCACTAACCACTAGACCAACAGGCCAGTCGAAAAGAATGTGGATGAAATTTACCCTACTATACCACGCTGGCCGGACGAGTAGGTGGTTTGTTTCGTATTTTCCTTTTCTCGCAGTGTTCTTGTCTGCTTAAGGTCTTGACTTCCTTAGTCGCCTTTTACGACACCCATGGGTTGAGAATTGAGATGGAGTAGTGACATTATGTATTCTTAATCCGTCACTACACGGAAGGAATATATGAGTATACTTGCTTTTAACTCGTGTATTTTATGTAATAAATAATTGAATTACTGAGCGTAGCTTTGTATACTATATTTGTATTTAACATGAACAAATTCAAAATGTCAAGAATATAATATATGTCAGAACAAGAAGGTAATTAGTTGGCAGAGGGTCGGGTAACAAGAGTCGGCAAATTAAATATTGTTTCTAAACCCTTTGTATTTCACACACGGAATCTGTGTAAAAGGTTTGCGTACATGTTTAGAACTATTTTTAGTGAGGTTGCTTTTAGTAATTTTATAAACGAAGATGGCCGAATGTGAAAGAATGAAAGGAGTATATAGTCGGACACGGCTTTCTGTGCAGTAATGACGTCACAAAGAGGGCTTCTCTGCTTCAAATGTTACCATCAAATATGACAATACAATGGGATAGCATTTAGTTCGACTCCACAGCAGCTATTCGTGTCGATATCAAATATTTTAAAATGAGATCGAATAAATCGAATGACGATATTCACAAAAAGAAATCTATTTACTAATAGTCATCTCGTATAATTTCAGTGTAATTGTATGTATAAGTGGAGCGATCTGTCGAAAGAAGGTCGAGCGTCGAGATTTAACTCTCAATTTGATAAAAGTGAGTTTTTAGTGCTTGAAGTAGACCCTTAATGTTGGCATTCATCAAGTCGCCCAGAAAGCTTGCTACTTGACTTAACGACTACCACATTAAGTGATAACCGGGACTTGCGGCTTTACGTGACTGCCGAGGCACGGAGACGGCCGAGAATGAAATTGCTACAAACGGTCACCCATCATAGACTGACCTTGTTGAAAGTTGCTTAACCTCGATGATCGTAATGAACACCTTACAGCATGCAGTATAATTTGATAACTATGTTAAAGGAGATCCAGTTATTTAAAATTATCGTCTCAGTATCTCAATGCCATGAGTGAATCAGTAAAATATCAGATCAACAGGTTAATCGATAGTGTTAAAGGTATTCAACAGATTAGCATGACAAAGCTACCACGATTAAGCTCAGTCAGCTCGCTCAGTTCGCCCCCCTTTAAACTTCGTCATCAAATTTAGTTTCGTGTACCTGAAGTTGTTTAATTCGCATGTCTGAGAATCGGCTCCAGTCTTGTAAAGCCGGGTTAGTAATTTGCCTGTGTTACCATACTACTTCAAATTATAATATATTAGGCAAATTTTGTGTTGTGACGATTTAAGAATACATAATGTCACCTATCTCAACCCGTGGGTGTCATACAAGGCAACTAATGGTAACCTTAAAAGACGAGCACTGCGAGAAAAGGAAAATTCGATACACTATACCACCAACCCGTCTGGCCAGAGTGGGTGGATGTGAAGCAAATTTACCTATGCTTCGAATTCTGGCATTCCATTCCAACTGAGCTACGAAGGTCCTTGCTACAAAGTTCAAATTTGTCTATTACTTGTTTTACTTGCTGATGTCATATGGGATGTAGATATTATAAGTATGGATGAACGTTAGATATTCTATTACACAAAATCTAATGAATATATATTATTGGTACTTCACATTAATATAGTTTATTCATAATTTCATAAGCTAAATAAAGGCTATAAGTAATTAATCCTACGTCACATGGACAAAGAGGTCGGTTGCAGATGCTAGACTTTCATATTACGAAAAGATTGGGCAATAGATATTAATTTTACGATACATAAGAACATTTCAACACGGCTTTGTCTCATTCAGTACCTATTTAATTTTATTCAATCACAGTCAGACTGTCTGTGATATAATATTTGCTAGATCTATCAATCCTTTCACAATCTTTTTGCAAGGAGTCACGTCATGTAGGTATTTTTATGTGCAAGAAATAGAGAATAAAAAATAAATTCAACTATCTAAATTACATATTTCCCCCTTATTACAAAATACGAAGCATCAAACCAGGTTTAAATTGACAATTTTGACACTAAAACAATGGCTTATGTGAATTTAAACATGACGCCAAGAAAGACAAAAGCTTTAGATGCTCTTGTGTGTTCTGTTGAGATTGAGACTTAACTGTAATCAAAATTTAAACATTACATTTTATTTTGAATAAAAAATATAACTTTCGTATCGTTGACGCACCTTTAAATACATTCAACCTCAGACCAACAAAAAAGTAAAGACAGAGCATCACGAACAATTGCAGTGAAGTCAACTTGACCAAGACATTCCAAATAAACACACAACCTCACGCACACACCTACACTAAAACCGAGACAATTTCTTTTAGTACGTCACGAGTCGTCGCCGCGTCGTAAACAAATAACTAAAATAAAAAAAAGTGAAAATGCCTACCTGTGTTGTGAAAGGTTGCAAAAACAACAGTAATATACAAAAGAAATCCCATGGAATCACTTATCACTTATAAATACTTGAATTTACATCATTTCTTAATTAATGAAACTGTAAATTTAAGGTTACTTTTAGGTTAGTTGGTACCAATACTGCCAACAAAACAAAAATAATAATGTGGCCATAGCTATGATTTGATATTTCCCCATTTATTAAACCACAGATTATACTCTGTCGATTCGTTTTCTTTTGTGAAATTTGTAATGACCTTACAAATTCATGATTCGATTTAAAATAATTAAAAAAATGAGATATTAAATAAATAATTAATTAATTTTAAATTTAGGAATTTTTAGAATATTTTTTTAAACGATTCAGAACTCATAAATCGAAATAATTTAAATTAGTCTCTAGTAAATAGTATTCATTGCAAATAAAACGATTTATACTTAGATATAAAAAATATTTTATTTTGACAATAATACTACTTACAGCGTTGTGTCTACAAGGGTAAAAATAGGTAATTTTTTTTTTCAAAATCAGTGATTTTATTTTATTTTACTAACATCCATCCATACATATTATAAGGCTTTGTCCTGACTGACTGACAGACAACGCACAGCCTAAACCGCTGGTCGTAGCGACTTGAAATTTGGAGGGTGTGTTTGTCTTAATGTCTAGAAGTGTACTAGGAAAGGGTTCTTTAAAATTCAACCCCTAAGGGGGTGAAAAGGGATAAAAACGATTGTATGAAACTTCTTTGTTTTTTAACTTATAGGTTTGAAAATTAGTTTTGCGGTACTACTATCAAAATATAAAATACCCTCATCAATATTTTTGACAAGGGTGGCTTTGGAAGGGTGAAATTGGGGATGAAACGTAATAAAATTTATAAATTATCTTAATATATGTAACAGGCTGATGTCTGTACATTATAGATCTTAAAGAAAAAGTATAGGTCTTTTTAGGGCATTAGGAGCCAAAATTGTCTGTCTGCCTATCTGTCTGTATAAATGTACGGCATGTACGCGTATAATTTCACCTATGTTTGATGACCTACAATTTATAAATAAATTTCACCAATGTGTTGCTAGAGGTCTGATTTAATACAGGCCTGTGGTAAAATATCTGTGAATGTTAAATATGTTATTCCTACTGTTTTATGCGAACCGGATTATGAATGTATGAAGTTTTTATACGCAATAGAAGTTTCTAAACAATTGAGATACAATACATACACAACAATATCTTACTCGTACAATATACATACTTATCCCACACACATAATATGATTTCCCAAATTATAGGGAAAATGTTTAACAAGTGGCAACCCTGCCAACAAACACATAGACAAACAGGTGGCTTCATTTTGATGTTCGTGATGCTCCGTCTTTACTTTTTTGTTGGTCTGAGCATTCAACATATAATTTCGTGCATTCAATATATTGAATTACCTATTGTCATACATGCAACAGTACACCAGTTAATAAATACATTAAATATTATGACTAACATGCATGCGAAGGCCGCGCATGTGGGAGTGTGTCCTCATATTCGAACCCAAACAAAGAAGCAGACAGACGGACAGACAAAGGCTCGGTGGTCTGCTGGAACTGTGCCAAGAACATTTGAACCATTGCGTGAGGAATAACTTATCGCCTACGCTAGCCAAGAACGAGACTTTAAGGTGAAGTTAGTTCAAATTCAAAATTATAACAAAACTGTCGTAATTCTAATTATGAGTGTAACAATTGATTAATTTTAAAATAAAACACTATACAACAAAGAGTTCGGTCCAGCCGCGGCCGCTGGGCTACCGCAAGTTCGCTCTGCAGGAATCAAAAGCTGAACTCAAATTGTCTTAAAATGTTGGGTTTTATGCATATTTTCGACTTTCTAGTATTTCTGCCCTGCCCCCCTAGACAAACGACAAATCGCTGATTCTATTAGAAATATTTAAATGTCACTTCAATACATTTGAACACATCTCTGACATAAGCTATCGACATGTCACGTGATCAATGTACTAATTTGACATGTCGATAGAATAGATAGATAATCGATTGCCACCTGTCTAGAGGGGCTGTAAAAAGTATCTATTCTGAATCCTTCTCCAGGTCTTAGATTAGAACTCTTTGTAAAATTTCATAAAGATCAGTCGAGTGTTTCAGGCGTGAAAGCGTTACAAACAAGCGTATACAACAAAGTTATTTTCGCTTTATTTATTAAATAGTAAGAAATGAGGGCTTTATTTTAAATTTATTACGTACATTATCTGCTCTCTGTGGTCATATTGCACTTTAATACACTTTAGTCATCTTAACCCTTCCCCTCTCCCTCTCTTAAGTCGCAGCGTGGTCAAAGACAGTAAGCTGCAGTTTACTGAACTCACACAAGTGTCATAGCTCCTGACTTACAGGAATTAATTAATTTCTTATCTTCGGTTCATCGACATCAGTAAGTACTTTTATTTTTGCAGTTCTTATTCATTCACTCATTCAGTCAAGTCATTTGGGAATTTAAGTACGCTTTTAAAAACGCTCACATTTAGAATTATGCATACACGTGAAAAAAAACCAAACAGCAAAGACTACCCTACTTAGTAAAAACGGCATATGTAGCGCAGGTAGCGCTATCGCATTACAGCGATCTTATATAAATAAATTTTCAAACATCTGATAGCGACATCGACTCCATAATAGTCGATATCGAAATTCATAAGAGGATCTCTGGTCTAAACTTCAGGAAAAATAAACCATGAATTTCCGTTTTCTAATAAAATCATGCAACGCGAAAGTTTAAAAGTCATTCTTAAAATTGTAATGAATGTATATTTATTTGTTTGTACGATACTTCAGAGGGCTTCCTATTCATCAACTCGACCGCGATAAATCTCGTCTACGTGTTCGAGTTGAAAAGATTTAATTCTACCTAATCTTTTATTATGCATCTCGACCGAAGGCATATCCACTACGCGGTCGAGTCGATAGTGTATAACTTCAGTGACCACATGATTCGGCCGAGATGCACAATAAAATAATAATTAATATTAAATTTTTCCGACTCAGCCACATGGACGAGATTGTCATGGTCGAGTTGGTGAATTTAGTCCTTCAGAGAAATAAAAGATAATTTAATAATTAAATTGTCGAAATAATGGACAAAGACCATTATTTTTAGCACCCCTTGACACATCACCCCCCTGATTCTATGTCGGGCATGTCTGGCCCCCGTGGGAACCTTGCACGCCTCCATGATTTTTTCAACCACTTTGAATATTGCCTCATATTTTTAACATAAAACTTTATTGAACACGGTCCCTTTTCAATCACATTATAGGGGCTCTAATATTATTTTTAATGGTGCTATAGTGTGGGATTTATTTTAATTAACGTAAATGGTTATATTTGAGTATACTCGTAGCAATGAATACTTGCTCATCTTCAAAAAATATTTGAGAGGTCATAGAAACTAAAATATTTGACTATCAGTCCATTAACTGAACATTTTTATTGAACAATGTGTGCACCATTTGGAGACAGGACCACCCACCCCCATGCCTAGCACTGCAGCTCTTGAAAGCCAGGATTAGCAGCGAGTTCTGACACTCGGGAGTGTCAGGGACTATGATATTACTATAACTTGCAACAAAACTAATATAATCAGAAGTAAATGAAGGAGTTGGAAAGGATTATTTCTTTCAAACTCCTATGAAAAAAAACATGAAAACGATTTTTTTTTTTTTCTTTGGACCCTCAGACCTCTTGTTATTTGAACTATACTAACGCTCGTTGATCCAAAAAGCCTGATATATGAAGTCCTAAAGCAAAATAACAAACAAAGAAATAAGTATTTGGGACTTAGTACAGGAACTACCTAAGTTTTTTTCGGTAATGACGGAATATGAATGCATAAAGTCTACTACACCATCTCAACCCGTGGGTGTTGTAAAAGGCGACTAAGGGAGCAGCCTCATTCTGCATGAGGCTACAAGAAAAGGAAAGTTCGAAACAAACCCTTTACCAACCCGTCTGGCAAGCGTAGTATAGTAGGCTAAATTACCTCCACATTTTTTTTTTTGGAACAGCCCCGTGCCTGACTGTGCGTTGTTTATGGGTTGAAATGATGATGCTACCTATAATAATAATATTCTACCATATTCACACAGCGCCATCAAGTCCCAAAGTAAGCAATTATATTTGCTTGTGTTATGGGTACTAATTTTAAACAACTGATATACTACTTAAATACATTTTTTTTTTGTAAATCTACGAATAATAAAACTAGTATATAGTTTTATTATTCGTAGTTGAAAATACATACATATTATAGATAAATTACACCCAGACACAGAACAAACCTATGCTCATCATTAAGAGAATAAGAGAAAGAAAAGATTTGTCCTGGGTGGGGATCGAACCCACGACCTCCGGCTTAGCAGTCAGGGTCACTAACCACTAGACCAACAGGCCAGTCAAAAACCTATGTATATTTGATTTGATTTAATATAATGCACATAATAAATTAAATTCAAAATTAGTCAATAAGAATTAAATTACAACATGTAATGCTACAATTAACTGTTGTAATTACATTAAGAAACGCTTAACACAAAACATTGTTTGATAACAAGTTCACGCGAGGCGATTGCGTTTATCAACGTGCTCGGGCCCGCACGTGATATAAAACAAAGCCTGTTATGGTTATACACCTCTGACTAATATTCTCCTAATACATACTAACTACTGGTTACTATTACGCTATAGATTACTCATTTAAGGCGTAACTAGTCGCCAATGACCTTGAGAGTATGGGTGGAGCTTAGCTTATATCACTGCATATCCCCGCTCCTTTGCCAACTCGCGCACACTATAATACAATGGTCACAGAATAAGCGTAAACGCAGACATGCGCTTCTAGCTCGGCATTTTTACCTACGATTCCGGAATAACAGTTTTAAAATTGGTATTTTATTTTGTATAGAGAGTTTAAAGGACTCGTGTACACAATTATTTGTTTGCCAATATTTTTATGTATTGAGATTTTTTTAATTTCAATGTTTTGCTTTCGGTATTTATGTAAATACTTACATAGTTTTATCGGTACTTATTTATTATTAGTATCGAAGATAATTATTTTATCTTGTAAATTATAATTAAATAAATAACTATTTTAACTTACTTTTGTATTAAAAAAAATATTTACCTATTTTCATTGATGAATTTAATGTTTTGTTTACAACACTTACTTTGTAATTACGTTATAAACTACTATTTATTTTTATTTATTTTTTTTTAAAAAGACAACGCCCGCACTTGGGAACAAGCCCTGTGTCGCGGGGAGCTTTACAAACATGAAACTAACGGACACAAAGTACATCCAGACTAGAAACAAATATCTATGAATCACACAAATATTTGTCTCGTGTGGGAATCGAACCCACGTCACCCAGCACGGCGATGTAGTGGCGAGGCGACCACCTTAACCACTGCGCCACGGTGACAGTCACACACACTATTATAAATTGTAAACCATTTTATTGGATCATTTGAAATATTTTGTTTGAGAATATAGCTCGCAGAACTGATGGCCGATGGGGCAAAAAGATTACTCCTTCTAAACGGTTAGGAGGAGTAGTCATCAGAAAATTCAAAAAAAATTATTAAAGTTCATAAATATTTGCACAAAAGGTTTCGGCACACAGCGAGAAAGACGTGACGGCTCTGCGTGACACCTTAGATTTATTTACTCGTCCCGCCGCGCTCGCTGTTTGTGTGTATATTATACCTGTAAGCACTATATTCAGTCGATAGTAAAAATGGAGCAACGAGCGACACAGCCTTCCCGTCTGAAGGCTAACGCCTGTCTGCCGCCCGCGCCCGCGCAGAGCACCTTTGAATTTCTAACGTACAGAAATCGTATTATGGCCTATTTTCTTAAGAAAATATTGATCGATTTACATATGCTATGTTCAGATTAAAGTAAATTTTACCACCAATTTATCAGTGTAAAAATAATTTCAAACTATAAAGCCGTTTTAAAGTTTTAGGGATTTTAAGATAAAATATATCTCAACTTGAAATATTTTTTGAGGCAAAAGTATTAGTCGTACGAAAATTTCATATGTTGAAAATGTAGTAGATAGATCAATTATCAAAATATATTTTTTTCAAATTTTTCGAACAAGTCGTTTAGGAGGAGTAGGCTTCAGAAAAAAGCCGTTTTTGGTGCAAAACCGAGGGAAGGCCCTTAAGATTAGTATAATATCTATAATACTAGGTAAATTGGATAAGGCACCGGCGCGGCGCGCGTGCAAATCCCGCGGTCCGAGTTCGATCCCGATCGGCAGTACCAATGTGGATTCCACTTTATGGAATTTATATGTACTAGTCAAGTGACTTACCATCTGCTAACGGTGAAGGAAAACATCGTGAGGAAACCCACATACCCTAGAAGGAATTCTATGAGTATGTCTGATCCACCAACCCGCACTAGGCCAGTGTGAGTGGATTATGGTCTAAACCCTCTCAGTTCTCTAGATAGAGAAGAGGAGACACCACGACCTCGCATTTAACAACCACAGATACCAATTTATACATTTAGTTACTAGCATCATACTGTATTTATTATATATTTTATATCAACCACTTACGTTTATAATGTGCCTCTTATCTTAAAATACATAATAAATATTCATTAAGCCATATAGAGAATCATTCAACTCTAACATCGCCTTACTTGTATGTTTCAAATGTAACTGGTAACCAATTTGGTCCATAGACTAGGAACCAGACAGAAAACGGCATCTTTTGATGTTGACCTAATACTGTAATTTAAATTCTAGATGTAACAACCTAATACGTCTGCGAAATAATAAAAATAATGTATTAAAATGTAAATGGGCATGGACAGACGTATATCTTGAACATATCATAAAAAGTTTTGACTGGCCTGTTGGTCTAGTGGTTAGTGACCTTGACTGCTACGCCGAAGGTCGTGGGTTCGATCCCCACCCAGGACAAATCTTTGTGTGATGAGCATAAAGGTTTGTTCTGTGTCTGGGTACAATTTATCTATAATAATGTATGTATTTACAAAAAAAAATGTATATAAGTAGTATATCAGTTGTTGAGTACCCATAACACAAGCAAATATAATTGCTTACTTTGGGACTAGATGGCGCTGTGTGAATGTGGTAAAATATTATTATATATTATTATTATATTATATCATAAAAAGTGGGTACTTGCTTCTTCTATACCGTTTGACTGGCCTGTTGGTCTAGTGGTTGACTGCTACGCCGAACGTCGTGGGTTCGATCCCCACCCAGGACAAATCTTTGTGTGATGAGCATAAAGGTTTGTTCTGTGTCTGGGTGTAATTTATCTATATTAGTATGCATTTACAAAAAAAATGTATATAAGTAGTATATCATTTGTTTAGTACCCATAACACAAGCTAATATAATTGCTTAATTTGGGACTAGTTATTATTATACTATCATCTCAACCCATTAAACTATACTATACCTACTATTACTACCAGTGGCGGTACGTTCATACAAGCCCAAAAGCCCGGCTTGCCCTACTAAAATGCTCGATCAAAAATATCTAATTCAAACCATTATCTATTTTAAAATTCGCGCGCTTATTTCCAAGCGCGAGCGAGAGCAGTGACTCGGTGCACAGAGTACATTTGACTCGGTGACTGATGAAGCATCAAGCGAGAACGAGAGTTAGAGAGGCGCGCGCTGAGCGCAACAACTTTTTTTTCTATCTCGCTCACCCGCACTGGCTTGTTATGAGGCTTTTGACCACCGTCGGATCTCTCTTTCTAACCTATAGAGAAACTGTTGATTATTGAAATATAACTAGGTTAATTTATATATCAATCAGTATGAAATTATAAGCCGGGCTTTATGTATGAAGTTGTCGACTATGGAAGTGAAATGCCGCGGCCGCGCATGCGTACTCGCGTCTACTAACTTCACTCAGTTCATTTGTTTGACAGGACGACAAGTTTTGGTTTTAATGTTTACTTACTTTAAAAATTGTTAATTGTAAGATTTTAAAGTGATTCTTTTGTATTTAGTGACATACAACAATGCAAGTAATAATTATTGTTCCTTGTGAGGATTAAAATGTGTTCAACTTTTGATGGGCGAAGAAAAGGTAAAATTTTTGAACTTTGTTCTTTGTTTACATTTGATTTTATTAATGAGAATAACCTCGAAGTTGCCTTGCCCGAGTTTATAAAGTTAACATATCTTGTTGTAACTATTACGGCTATGTAGTTCTTCGCTGAACGCGCATTTTTATCTCTTTAAACGTACCTATTCATACTTATCTAAGAAATAATATCAATGATAGCTATTGAAAAGCAGTTGTTGGCAGAATTAAAACGTTTACCAACATTTTATTCTTACGTAATTAAGTCATTTCTCAAGAAAGACAGACGAGTCAATTTAGAATATAAATAATAGGTAGTCTTATAGGTAGGTAGGTACCTTTCTTATAGTCAGGCAAGGGTCAACTACCTACTTACTTAGCTAACTTCGTTTACTCAAGGAAACCAAAGGGCTTTTTTCAAAGCCACCGAAGGTATGCATGTATGCAATGCTGATTGTTTATTAGGTATATTCAATCAAGCACTAGCATAGGTACCTTCAATGAGCTTTGGCGGGGCGGCGCGGCGCGCGGCGCGACCCTCTATCAACATGTAAGAGAAATTGAACAAAATCCATAAAAAAAACATTACACCCATCGCCTTTCCAGCGCAGTCAGGTTTGTTTACTTTTCATTTTATTATATTTAAGTACAAAAATAGCCTTTTGCCTATTCTGGAGTAGTCGGGTAAAAAGCATAGGTAGGTAGGTATAACGGGCTTGCCTTATCCTTAAACCCTAGGCACGCCACTGATTACTACTCGTAATATTTCTTCTTCGTCATTCACTCAATGCTGAGGATCTTGATCATACAAGACACGTCTCCTAGCTGTGTGGTCTTGGTGAACCAATTATGTGTCCGAAAAAGCTCAGGGCTAGTTATTGACATATTGTGCTCAATCGTCGTCGTCAGTTACAAGTGACCAGTCTATATATATATTAGTTGGATAAAGGTAAAGACACAATATAGTATTGTTGCTAACTGGAAATGACAACTTGTAGGAGCAACTAAGATTTATCATCAAGTTGAATTGGTCACATAGGGTTAGCAAATATCAAGTCCTAAAATGGTTTTTAAATTGTCCTCTCTTTTCAAACAATTAGAGGTTAATTTTTAAAAGAATGTTGTTTATATTTTAAAAAAAACTAAGCGTCGAAAGTAGTGTTGCCCAAATTCAGTCTTGGTCTTGCAGTCTTGGTCTTGTTCTTGCGTTTTTGCAAGACCAAGACCAAGAACAAGACCGCGTATTTTTAGCAAGACCAAGACCAAGACTGACCGTGCAAGACTTGAGCAAGAACAAGACATAGCCTGCAAGACTCTTGCGTCTTGCAGCTAGGACTTAGCGCTATTTCACTGAGTAGTTAGGTGTAACAGTTCGGTGTATAGGTAGGTACGCTTAGGAATTCTATGAGACGCAAAAAACTGTATCAAAGAATATGAAAAACTGGACCTATGCGCATTACGACTAATACCATAAACATAGCGAATAAAAAAATATCTATTAAAATCAAACTGAGTGCATGCATAGTTATGTTTTAACCATCGGCACTTTGATAATGCGGCATCAAAGGTTTTGTACTTACTTCTCAAAGAAATTTGCCGCTTTTCGGAAGTACATGGTTATGATACACGCGCCGGCGGCTTCTTTTGAAATCTAAAACAATCGTTGCCGCCACGCCGAAATCATAACATTTGACACTATTTGATTGCCGCCATAGGGCGTAGGTATACTCATGCAAAATAATTTCCTAGTAGAGTACCTACAGGTGTTCCAAAGAATAAATAAGTTTCAGAGTGCTTAGAATGAAAATGAATACATTATACTGATCACGCAAGTAGTATTATGATTAGGATAAAATGGTAAGGATAGGTAGTAGATGTCATATTAATTCATTCTAGTAAGTATATATTATAATATTGATTACTTATATGGTTTTAAACTAATTACTTAGGTACTATTATTGTACATTTAGTCATTATATTTCTTAAGTTTTTACAAGAAAAAATAGCAAAAAAGTGTTGTTTAATAAATATTGTAGCCACTTTTAAATATACTTGAAACGTGTAAAAAAATTCTACAAAACTAATAAAATAATATAAAAAGCGTAGGTACTTACCTACTAATAAAATAAAAAGCCTGCGATAAGAGTTTTGTATTACTTACCAGCCCGAATATCTCTGAGAGAGATGATGAGAGTAAGTATTTACTAGCTGTGCCCGCGACTTCGTCCACGAGGAATAGTAACTTTGGAGGTATAGTGACGTTCAGGACTTATTTATTTATTTTAAAACTTCTGTCATCAAACATACAAACGAACTCTTCAGCTTTATAATATTAGTATAGATGTACGCCAAAACATTCACTTATATGTAAAGAATAGTGATTGGCACTAATTCTATTTTATTCACGCGTCGCGTCTGTACAAGTAGGTAATATTTAGTGTGTGTTTGTACGCCGCACGCGGCATTGTTTGATTTGCGGCGGCATCCTTTTCATAGAGCCGGCACGTGGCGAGGCGGCGCGGTAGAAAGCAAGGAAACGTACTATAAATAAAGGAATTATTTTAATTCCAGTCATTTCCAATTGAGCTGTGCTTCGAGTCTAACTTAATAATTGTTTTTACTAATTCTCGTTGTTTTCTAAAAACGTATCACGTGTACAATTTAATATGAGTGACGAAGATTCAAATTATTCTAGTCCAAGTAACGAGAGTTTGAGTCACAGATCTAAAAGACCCAAAAGCAAATTTGAGGAGAAAACATAGAAATAGGTTAAGTGATGAGTCAGCCAGATGGTTACTTTGTATTAATTCTTGGTCAAAAAAAATTATATAAAGTATCATAACCTAATGATAAAGCTGTTGATTTGTGTTGTATTTTATTTTTTATTCAAATAAATGATAAATCGTAAAACTCTTTTATTAAATTTCTTATAAGTTGAGGGTTCAATCTCTTTCTAGACAGATAAGTATTGTTCTTTAAAATACAGTCAAGTTATTGTAATTAATTTGTTTTTTACATGTTTTAGCAAATGTAAGCTTATAAATCATAAATGTTTATTAAGAAACAGTTACTTCCATGGAAAACGACATATAGGTCAGTTGATTTTTCGAATTTCTTATCAAATCTTCAGTTATTTATTAATCTGCTTGATCTTTACTATGGCTATGTTAATTCAAGCTCACAATGTTCCAATTCTAATACGTTTTTCTAAGATTTAAAGTAAACTTTAATAAATAGTAATAGACTAATAGGTAATTGCAAGACTTGCAAGACTCTTGCTGCAAGACCAAGACCAAGACCAAGACTGGGAGCGCAAGACCAAGACCAAGACCAAGACCAGGTGTATTGGCGCAAGACCAAGACCAAGACTGGCTAAGTCTCGTCTTGTTCTTGCATTTGGGCAACACTAGTCGAAAGATTCTTATATTTGAAACAGGTTTACGTCAAATTATAAAATTTCTGAATACATTGGAACTGTTATAATCTCATATTCGATATTGAGAATTTGAAGCACAGTAACGCCCTCCTTGTGACGTCATTGCTGCACAGAAAGCCGTCTTAGAATATATTATTTATTGATAGAGCATTAAGCAGAAGATAGAAGATAAAAGATTTTTCTTTAGAGAAATTAAAAAAGAGATTTTTCAATTCCGTGTGTGGCAACCCTAAGCGTACAGGATTCCGCGAAGGACAAACCGTCTCTGTATGCAACTGAGCGGGCGCACTATTGTCTAAACATAACCGTTCTTTGTTTCTTTAACTTAAATACGTATAACTTTGGTAGCTTTAGGTACCTAGTTTTCTAGTCCCTGGGAAATTAACTGATGATATTTTAATATTACTATTTAAAACTAGCGTCTAATGTAGATATATTTTTATATAATTATACGGATCACACACGTAAGTGACCCGACTTCCTTATTTCTAAATAGATAATATTTTTTTATTAGACAATTTTTTTATTAAATTTTTGTGGGTAGACCATAATATGATGAAAATACCTTTATATAATTTATATTTTAGTTTTACAATTCAAAAAACATAATATCTGTAACTGAAATTTCACGAAACGGATAATCCGAAATAATTTAATTTTCCATAACTGTAATCGAAACCGGTATAATATTTTTCCATCCCTGATTTAGACTATAGACGCGAAGTAAAAGGAAGAATCTAAAATGAGGAGTACTTACTACTTAGTGTCGGGAAGATCAGGTATAATATTGTCTTAGTGGCCATAATCGCAAGGTGCGAGATCCACGGGGCGAGCCGAGACTAAGCCAATCAGGAGAATTACGACACGTAAAATGCTGACTTATCGATCGAACAACCCGACTTTATCCACAAACCTTATCAAAAAGATAATAAACTTAAAAAGTTGCGAAATATTGAAGCACTGATCCTTCTGATGGATGAGAATTTAAACTGAAACAAACAACTTATCCCTAATATAATATTTCAATATTAATGTACGTTATAAACAAGTTAAGTTACCCCTTGGTTTGGGGGGGAGCGTAACGAAAACAAATGTAATGGCCCGGGCGAACAATCGATTCTAATTTAGCACTACTTGCGGGCGGGCTACTTGTAGCCAGACACTTGTACATATTATTCATTGAAGGGCTTTACCCAATAACTGTTGTATTGAATTTAACATGGTACAAATGTTTAGTCGGTTGAAAAACATGAAGCATATGACCAACACTTTAATCATTTCTATTGACTAATCCTGGAAAAGAACCTGGGACTGTGTTATGAAATTGCATAGTAATAATAATAATATTCTACCACATTCACACAGCGCCATCTAGTCCCAAAGTAAGCAATTATATTTGCTTGTGTTATGGGTACTAAACAACTGATATACTACTTAAATACATTTTTTTTATACATATTATATATAAATTACACCCAGACACAGAACAAACCTTTATGCTCATCACACAAAGATTTGTCCTGGGTGGGGATCGAACCCACGACCTCCGGCTTAGCAGTCAGGGTCACTAACCACTAGACCAACAGGCCAGTCCTACAGCTACAGCTGTAATACAGCTTATCTTAGCCATTTCAGTAAATAATTGTCGACTCATTTAAAGAGATTTTTAGTACTAATGCATAGCAGAATACACAGTACATACGGTCAGCAATAACAATTGTAGAAGTCGTAGAACCATCAACTGAAAGAATAAACAACCGATACTTAATTTAAGTTGTTTTTATTGTCCGCGTATCTAATATAGATTATGAAATGCTTATTATGAAATAAAACTATCTAACTGAATTTTATTTTATTAAAACCCTTACTAATCTATACAAATATTATAAATCTAGTTTGTTTCTTTGAACACTAGGATCTCAGGAACTACTGATCCAATTTGAAAAATTCTTTTAGTGTTAGATAGCGCATTTATCGAGGAAGGTTATAGGCTATATAACATCACGCTATGACCAATACACACGTATCGCACACTTGATAGTCTAAAAGTTTGAGAAAAACATAGGCTACTCTTCACCGACATAACATGCAGGCAAAGTAGCGGATGAAACCTAGCATGTAATAAATTTTAAAATAAGCATGAACTTTCGTTGCTGACTATATTTATACAGCAATGAATCATAAAACATACAATGCACAATAAAAAAAACTTTGTAATAACATAGCATCTTCGTTAATAGACACTCTAGATCAAACAAAAGTGTTACATACCGTTGTGAACCAGAAAATACTATATTTTAAAGCAGAACTAGCTTCCGCCTGCTGCTTCGCCCGCGTGGTATGTATTATACATATAAACCTTCCTCTTGAATCACTCTATCTATTTAAAAAAACCGCTTCAAAATCCGTTGCATAGTTTTAAAGATTTAAGCATACATAGGGACGGAGAGACAGCGACAGCGACTTTGTTTTATACCATGTAGTGATGATATTGGTTTGTCATAGAATAAATAAAATCATAGATATTATAATAATATTGAAGAATTTCACATAAAATACGTTTCATTCTGAAATAACATTCACAATCACAATGTAGTTACTTACTATAGATAGGTAGTAACTGTAGCCCCTAAGATTAACTCCTTATTACAAAATACGGACTAAGCATTAAACCAGGTTTAAATTGACAACTTTGACACTAAAACAATGGTTTATGTCAATATAAACCTGGTTTAATACTTAGTCCATATTATGTAATAACTACTTCATCATCATCATCATCATATCAGCCGTATGAAGTCCACTGCTGAACATAGGCCTCCTCAAGAGATTTCCATTTCCAGGTGGACAGACGATCTGATCCGAATAGCAGGATCGCGCTGGATGCAGGCCGCAAACAACCGGCCCTATTGGAAATCTCTTGAGGAGGCCTAATAACTACTTAATAAAATCGAATCATCAATATCTATTTCGAAATTTTCAAAATTCGAAATTTCAAATCAAATTTTGTTTTTTTTTTAATATACATTTTATTAACGTCATTGTTGTGTATCAGTAAAATCCAGTAATTGGGGTAACCACATATTAAGACAGTGTGTAATATTTTTAAAATTATAATTTCAACCCACAAACGTCCCACTGCTGGGCACGGGTCTCCTCCAAAGGATGTGCAGGGAATTTAGCCTACTATACCACGCTGGCCAGACAGGTTGGTATAGGGTTTGTTTCGAATTTTCCTTTTCTTGCAGGGCTCTTATCTGCATAAGGTTACTCCCTTAATCGCCTTTTACGACACCCACGGGCTGAGATGGGGTAGTGACATTATGTATTCTTAAGCCGTCACTACACGGATTTTAAGATTATCAACACATAATATAGTCTAGTTAGTAGTTTTCTTTCTAAAATTGTTACAGCGTTCGGAGTGCTGTAATAAACTCGTAATAAGTAACCAGGTAGTTATTAAATAACAAAAGATTATATAATAACGTGTAAAACAATAACATTACACCACAAAAGGATGACTAACTTACAGATTACAGTAATAGCGAGTTCTTATATGCAATACAATGACAGAAATCTTGAAGTTTCACGTAAAATTTTGGACTTGCACAAAATACAATTCGATGTTTCTGATATACGATTTGCCTATTATTTCGAGCCAAAATTGATACCATTTGACTTATTAAAAAAAAAAATGTATTTTTGACGGGTACGGTAAATCTACATCAAATTATCACGGTGTTTGTGGTCGCAATAGTCGGAAACGACTCTACTGATTTAAACATTTTTCTTTTGGTAGGTTTGAGAATAAGTCGTAAAGTGTTTTACATCGTGATAAAAACAAATATACAACGTTTGCTGGGTCAGTGAAATATAAATCATATCACTAAAATTTTCTTACTCCATTACACGACAAACGAAAATCTATTCGTACTTTGATTACACAATTACAATGCATACCTCAATACGAATCACAAATCATTGGAAATTTGATTCACCAGCCAAGCATAAGGATCGTAAGGGTCGGTACTCCCAACCTCGTAACAATCCTACCCGCCCACGTCCAAATGTTCGTTACTCCAAGAACTCAGGGTTCAATAAACGACTTCTCAATTCAACCGCATGTTAGGGTCATCACTCATTTATTGACACTTTGATAGAAGATTTTATTATCATTGTTATAGTCTAGAGGGCAGCACTTACTCGAGACAGCGATCTGAAATTTGGGTTATCGAGAGACAAGTAGTTGATGCTTTTTATAGACTTTACATGTCATTAAACAGTAGAAAAGCAGGGGCCTGACTCTGCTAACACAATGGTAAGCCGATGGTCTGTTTGTGTGCAACTGTGATTGGCTTACTAATTCAATCACGCCATATTGCCGGTCTGTGATTGGTCGATATTTGTCCATTGGTCTGCCCGATTGATTGATTGG
This sequence comes from Laspeyria flexula, assembly GCA_905147015.1. Classification (NCBI taxonomy): domain Eukaryota; kingdom Metazoa; phylum Arthropoda; class Insecta; order Lepidoptera; family Erebidae; genus Laspeyria; species Laspeyria flexula. Next base: position 5,318,232 of record LR989974.1, read on the forward strand.
CCGATTCTGCTAAATAACACACGTGGATAGCAGTATCGAAGTGTGTAATATGGCAGAATCGGTCAAAGGTATCTCAATATTAGGAAATTACGAGAATAATAATCAAGGAACTTCTCTGCCTTAAGAAAGATGAGAAGGATTAGATAATACTTGCACCTCGAAATGGATTGAAATGCACTCAACATAACAGAATGATTTCACAAGGTCCGCTTATTGTTTTATAGCGTTGGAGTGTGTGAAAACATAGAACTAATATGTATTTTATTTTAATACTGGCCTGTTGGTCTAGTGGTTATTAACCCTGACTGCTAGGCCGGAGGTCGTGGGTTCGATCCCCACCCAGGACAAATCTTTGTATGATGAGCATGATGGTTTGTTCTGTGTCTGGGTGTAATTTATCTATAATATGTATGTATTTACAAAAAAAAAAAATTTAAGTAGTATATCAGTTGTTTAGTACCCATAACACAAGTAAATGTAATTGCTTAATTTGGAACTAGATGGCGCTGTGTGAATGTGGTAAAAAAAAAAAAATTAAATATAGTTACATTTAGTTTTGTAAAGGATGTCCATACTCCATACACTATTGAATTAGGTAACACCTGTAAGGATAGTTGTATGTTTATATATAATAAATAAATTTAGAACTAAAACAGTAAATTGTATCCTCGTTAGGGAGAACCGCCCTTAAACCTTTGATTTACTCTATAACTAGTACCAACTTCAACGTACAACGTAGTTGGTTAATTAAAACTTTAACTATATGCTTAAGCCCTTTAAAAATGCTCTTAAACTTATAATGACGTTTGAAATATGTGATGTCACTTCAAAGGAAGGGACCCCCTTCACCCCTCTTTCGTCAGCTAAAAGTTGCTTCACTAGACTATAATCCTTAATGGTGAGGAAATTGCAATAAAAGGGTGCGATTCATGCTAATGTAGCAATGCAATGGATGAAATAGAGCGATGATATTTAAAGCGTTTTGGTTATTATTAAATCTTCTTTAAGAGGGTTTATACCAGTTTATACAGAGGAATGATAACGTCGCAATTTAGTGTCATATTTCGTGGATTTCGATTTTTATTCTTTATTAGGAACTATTTTTAGAGTTCCGTACCTCAAAAGGAAAAAACGGAACCTATATTATTCGTTATTTTGAGAAAAAAATGTGTAATTTTAAGTGCACCCCTCTTGGTACACCATGACCTATTCCGTTGCCTACTCATTTCTTACATTTTAACTCAAAAAAAATACATAGAAAAAATCATAATCGTCCGGAACCCTCGGTGCGCGAGTCCGACTCGCACTTGACTGGTTTTTTTAATTGTTTTCAATTCAAAATCAGATTTTTTAGAATTTATTTAATTAATTAACCTAATTAATTACCTAATATCAAGTTATTTTGGTACTTTTTTAAACGAACTATCTAAAATCCTTTACAGTAAATTACTATTCATATTGTTAGTAAACTTTATCTTACATCTAAGCTGACCATAATGTGTTGTGCTTTAGGGCGAAGCGCTTTGAAGCGCTGCGAAGTCGGTGTACGTTTCTGAAGTAATAAATATGCGACAACCCTACCGCCTTTGTTGTCTCGAGTTAACTGAGACAGTTTGAGACAGGACGAATTAATGAAGTAGATTAGAGAAAGTTACTCTGTACCTATTTGGGTACATTCCGCTCAAATTTAACTCAAGAATCATCATGATTAACCATAAACGTCCCACTGCTGGGCATGGGTCTCCTCCAAACATTGTAGACGGAATTTAGCCTAATATACCACGCTGGCCAAACGGGTAGTTTAGGGTTATGTTTCCAATTTTCCTTTTCTCACAATGCTCTTGTCTGCTTTACTCTTTAGTCGCCTTTTACGACACCCACGGGTTGAGATGAGTTAGTGACATTATGTATTCTTAATCCGTCACTACACGAATAACTCAAGAATACTATGAGTATATAATTCTTTCGTATAATATAATTTATTTGGTGTTTTTGTTTATCATTATCATCATACTCATTAAATATTAAGGGATGTTGCCTTTACTTTCGCTTAATATTTATAAATTAATATTCAAAACTATAATGGTAAAATCGAAAACTCTTTTCGGGACCCGAAACCCATGACTCTGATAAATCCATAATGCAGTGCCAATACGACCAAGCTACAACGTCAACTACAAGTAATTTCATGATGAAAAACTGAATATCGTATTTTCTAATCACGCAGTCAAATCCAGGACCTTTCATCGAGCCGTCATACGGCACCGAGACAGTCTCTAAATATAACAAAAATAAATAAACCGAAATCTCGATTTTGTATCGGATACCGTTACGATCGACCCTTTTTAATCTGGATGCAAATAAACCGAAATATCTTTCTGGTTTTACGTACCAATATATCAGTTGATTAAAACGGAAGGTTTTGGTACCTGTAATAAGTAGATTAACTGTTCGAATTTTACCGTTAAATTGTAGTGTAATCGATTCCTTGTTAAATATTGATAGCTGGAAATTAATGTGTGGTGTTTTGTGCTTTTGTGAGGCAAACTATAGATTAATTAATGTATAGTAAATGTTAATTACGATCCCCCTTATTACAAAATACGGACACTAAAACAATGGCTAATGTTAATTTAAACCTGGTTTAATACTTAGTCCATATTTTGTAATAAGAGTGTTTGAGATGAGATAATACGTAGTTTACGTAATTTCGATATTAAATTTGCCTAACAAGTTTTTCTTTTTTTTTATATAAATTTATTTCATAATTTGGTATACAATGGGTATTACAACTTATATATATCGCCAAACTATATAACAGTTTGTTCGCGAAATGTGCACTCACTTATACAAGTAACATTTATTAATTTGTATACCTAACTATTAACCTTACAAAAATAAATTGATGAAATTAATTAGAGTTGTTGTCGCTCAGCGATCCATGGAAAGGACTATGCTTGGAGTTTCCCTGCGTGATCGAATCAGAAATGAGGAGATCCGCAGGAGAACTAAAGTTGCCGACATGGCTCACCGAATCGTATCGCTGAAGTGGCAGTGGGCAGGCCACATAGCTCGCAGAACTGATGGCCGATGGGGCAAAAAAGTTCTCGAGTGGCGGCCACGTATTGGAAAGCGCACCGTAGGGCGGCCCCCCACCAGATGGACCGACGACCTGGTAAGGGTTGCGGGTGGCCGTTGGATGCGGGCGGCACAAAATCGCTCGCTGTGGCGGAAATTAGGTGAGGCCTATGTTCAGCAGTGGACGTCATTGGGCTGATATGATGAATTATGAAAAAAAAAAAATAAAAAAAAATGAAAAAAAAAAAATATAAATAAATTAATAAATGAATGTTGTTAGTAAAATTGTGATTGCAAACGTGCGTTTTTGTTCATTTCATATTCCAACGGATCAACTTGACTTTTTCTACTTATAAGCTAAATTGGACGGCTGGTTAGTGACATCCTACAAATTGTTTTTTTCTACTTCAACAAGCCTGAACGTCAGATAGCACATAAGCTTAGTTTTTACCGCAGGTGGAAGTAGTCTATAAATTATCCCAATAATGCGATCCCTTGCAATATAACAGTAGCAAACGAAGCCGCAGACATATACTGGTTATATCAATGTACAATACAATAATAGGAGTTAGTATCGCATTCCAAGAGCTCGCCAATAACCACATAGGGCGCCATTGTATCCATTCTTTCAATGTTAAAAAGATGCAAGTGATATCACCAATTATTAATTTTTAACCTTATGTCAATCTAGACAAGGTTAAATATACTATAACCCACGTATTCTATTAACAGCCATTGTCCAAAGACAATGTATCGATGCCCAACTGTTACTGTTTACCTAACTTTGGATTTAGCTTAAATTATACTGTCTTATTTGGGAGAAATATTGTAACTCTTTGTACCTACTAAGTTTAAGAGAATTGTGTTTAAAGTTATTTCAAATAGAGGTGCTTTTCCTATGGCTTGTGACATGCACTTATGTTCTTTCTTAGCAGAGTATGGCATTCAGATGTCACCTTATAAGGAGAAGGATTGTTTCTACATTTCGCTAATTTGAGGTATAGTAAGTTGAAAACCGGACAAAACTCAAAGATCTTATCTACTTAAAGACAAGTTATTCGATTACTATTTGAATCTGCATAGAAATAAGAGATCAAAGTTCATTTAGATTCGTAACAACAGTGATATCAAAATAGACATATAACCTAAAAAACCTCTTTCTGTGTTCTGTTCTTTTCGGCGCGAATTAAATTCAAACCACCAATTAAAATTTTAATAAGGCCCCTATCATTTCCAAATTTTAAGTACAATTTCAAAATCGAATAGCAGCCGCAAAAGCCATATTTAGAAAAAACAATACCCGTCCTGTCAGTCGGGTAAAAAAGGGACAATATGCGAAAGGGACATTTTGAGAAAGAGACATTCTGAGAAAGGTACATTATACGAAAAAGGCATTCTGCGAAAGGGACATATTGCCACCAGTGGACATTTTGAGAAAAGGACATTCTTCGAATGAGCCGTGCAGATATCGAGATTCTGAGGATGGCATCTGATGCCATAGTAAAAGGTACTAGAATCTAGTAACTTTTACTATGGCATCACTATTTGTCAAGCGAATTTCTTTTTTATGTGATAGGTACCTAGTAAGTTTCCAATCATAATGATGGTCATTTATTCACAATGTACAACAGCTTATTAAATTTAACATAAATTCTAAATTTGAAAACGCAAGTCTTTTGTTGCTAACCATACATACATAACAAAGAAATACTTTCGTAGAAACTGTTTTTGAACGAACGCTTACGTTTCTCCGTGTTAGGAGCGTGTTATTGTTTCATCTGTTCATAGACACGTGCAGAAACAATTCCGTAAGCTCATTCAGTAATTAATTAATCTTGTTCACTCTTGTGTACAGATAAAAGCTATCGCTACTGATTTCGGATCGTATCTATGTTGATTTCATCAGAACATGTTTCATCGCGTACTAGCTAAGCAGCTCCTATTAGTCATAGCGTGATGTTAATTAATCTATAGCCTTTCTTAATAAATGGGCTATCTGATACTAAAAATGTTTTACAATTCGGACCAGTAGTTCCTGACATCAGCACGTAACCAAACAAACTAACTCTTTAGCTTTATTCTTAGTATTAGGATTGATAATTATGTAGGATTAGAATTTTCGCTACGTTTTACAAGTACGATCTAATTTATTCAGTCCATCTAAATTCGTGGGTCGTTCAAAAACGTTCGTGCAGTCTAATAGTAACATGAAATGTTTACAAAGCTTATCGATTGACTGTCTTTGCACGCGATACTCGAAAACTAATACGGTAAACATGCATTGTGCCTCTTCAAGCCCAAGGAGGTGCGTAGTTTCAAGGAATATCGACTCATTGTGTTACATTTAACAAAGGAATTATCATACGCAGGCGTGCGAAATAATATAATGAAATTAAGTTTTATATGGATCTCGGACAGGATTAGATAAAAAAAAATTATACCACGACGGTAACAAACAGACGTACGGTCCGCCTGATCGTAAGCGGTTACCGTAGCCTATGTGCCTGCAACACCAGGGGCATCACGAACGTGTTGCCGACCTTTAAGAAACCTATTCACTCCTTTTTTGAAGAACCCCATACTGAAGTCTCTTGGGAAAACCTCGTTAGGGAGTTTATTGTTTTTTAGAGTTAATTTACTGCTTTGCCTCGGTGGTGCAGTGGTTACTGACACGGTATACAGTCGCGGTTACTAAGGTTAGATCCTCGGGTCGGAAATATTTGTATGATCTGTAAACGTTTGTTTTGAAGTTTTGAGTGTTTTCTGCGTATAATATGTAATGTATTTAGAGATATATAACTATATATTATTATCAGTTCTTTAGACCCTATAACACGAGCTTATATTAGCTTATAAAGGGATCGTAATGTCGCTGCGTAAAAAAAATGTGAAAAAAAATATTTATAAAAAAAATGTGACAACAAAATCTTACCAATATTATAAATGCGAAAGTTAGGTTGGATGGACAGATGGATGTATGGATGGATATTTGTTACTCAATCACGCGAAAACGGCTAAAAAGATAGCAATATGGACTGCACTTCGGCTTTTTTAATACCATTTTTCCGTCATAAGACGTAGGTGGAGTCGCGGGGGGAAACTAGTACGTGGAACACTTAACAAATGGCTGTTCTGTAATAAAGAGTAGATTGAAACATATATGCAGTAGGATTTCTAGTTTCTAGTGACGACCGCAAACCGCGGCCGGGCACTGCCCCGTACTCGGTAATTGGGCTATAACGCAACTACAATGTACCCACTTGTATATAGGACGTTGAGTGATCATTCTATCGTACTAGATTCACATATACTTACTAATTGAATATTTGTTCGTCCTATCAGAACGGATCATCAGGTTACAAGTTATTTCTTGCAAATGAGAAGTGTCTATCTTCTCATTTCCAAACTCAAAATTCGAGTCTTTGGTCAACTCATCCCGCTTAAAACTAATCCCGCGGGATAAGTTGTCCACATTAATATTTTTATTATTTTTCTTCGGTCAACTCATCCCGCTTTAAAGAAAAGGTCAAATGTATTGTATTATTTGAAATATTTGTACATTCGTGAACAAAAGGGGTTGGGGAAAAAATTATACACCCATAGCTTGGTTAGACTGATATAAAAAACCTTGAACTGCCCTTTACTCAAGCAATAGATTAAATGCAATTTGTATGTTTGTGGTTGCGTTGTTGTATTTGTAAATCTAACACAGTTTTTCATGTCTGTACAAGACGTAAAATATATCAGCGGGATGAGTTGCCCGATTCAAAAATTGCACTAGGACAACTCATCCCGCGGGATTAGATCGAGCGGGATGAGTTGACCAAAGACTCAAAAATGAGTTCAAGGCAGGAGGCCAATCAATAAAATAAATCGTTTATTCAAAATTCAAATGGGTGCAAATCTTCTTCTTATCTTCGGCTTGAGACAAGAAGGCTTCCAACTTGACTTAACGACTACCACATTAAGTTATAACCGGGACGAACGGCTTTACGTGCCTTCCAAAGCACGGAGACGCTCGAGAATGAAATTGCCTCAAACTAAATGACATGGGTTATAAATTATTACATAATAATATGAACTAGGTTGGCAGGTGCCATCGCAGGCAATAAGATCATAGCAATCACAGATTTATATAGGTCTATGATATAATGAAGCACATGCACAGCTGACAATATGCGTCCCGCGAGAAGAGCCAGTTATTCTAGTTATTTTTTTTTTTCTTTTCTTCTCTCTTTTCTTTTTTACTTCTGCAAACGAATAACATCGGAAATTCTGCCAGTATCAAGAGTTAAACACTTCAATTAAAATTAATAAGACACGATTAAAATTAAACGTCAACTGTCTTCCAATAAAACAAAAAAGATTAGCTAATCAGTATTTGCCTCAATTTTGATAACAAAATCACCACAATGACATGACCAAAACAAACACAATTCGGCAAAATGGCAGGTAATTAGAAAGTATCGAATATCGTTTTGTCCTTTTTAGCGCTATTATGTATGTCTGTAATCGATTGACGTAAAAATAAACGTAACTCAAGACTAGAAGTCGCACGGGGCTTCCCTCCCGTTGTTTCTTATTTGGCCACTGCTCAGCTCCTATAGGCCGTAGCGCGACGTTACAGCCTTACTCGATAAATGGGCTATCCAACTTTCGTTTTTTTAAATTTGAATCGTTCGATCCTGAGATTAGCGCATTCTACCAAACAAATTCATAAGCTTTATAATATAAAAAGTCTGAATCCTTACTGATATAATAATAATAATATTCTACCACATTCACACAGCGCCATCTAGTCGCAAAGTAAGCAATTATATTTGCTTGTGTTATGGGTACTAAACAACTAATATACTACTTAAATACATTTTTTTTTGTAAATACATACATATTATAGATAAATTACACCCAGACACAAAACAAACCTTTATGCTCATCACACAAAGATTTGTCCTGGGTGGGGATCGAACCCACGACTTCCGGCTTAGCAGTCAGGGTCACTAACCACTAGACCAACAGGCCAGTCAAATATATACCTACTTAGGTATAATATCAGATAAGGAATCAGACTTTTTATAATTTTTTTATTTAGGTACTTGAGAGTTTCTATATAGTACTGTAATGTATTAGAGCCAAAGGTTACTTAAAGGTGACTAAATTACAACACGTGCCCTTATAAGAGTTGCAAATGCCGTGGCATTTAAAATGGCATAAAACTCTGCGGTTCATGCAAAGAGAGAAATTATGCTAAGTGAAATTTGTTGTTTACAACACAATTTGGCACATCAAATATTTATATACACAGAAGGAGCGATGCATAATGGAGCAACCGTGTCCTTGAGAAGAGCCTAGGCCTAAGCGTAGAGTAGGACGCCCTCCAGCTACGTGGACCGACGACCTTAAAAAGGTCGCTGGGTCTAACTGGATGCCCAATGTGTTATGGCGCGTTTTAGGAGAGACCTATGTTCAACAGTGGACTACAATAGGCTGAAATGATGATGATAGCATATCTCCTTTTTACTTATCACGTAAGAGAGGAAGTTCCTTTTTAAAGCGGCAAATCTTGCGTTCCAACAGAGGTGACCTTCCAATCGAACCTAGGAACTTTTGCACAAGAGTCGTACATAATTCCGCTATACTACCAAGGCAGTGAAATAAAAAATCTATCAGAGACAAATCCGATACCAATACGGTACAAATCTACAAATGTTTGCTTTACTATTATTTGCACAGCACGAGCATCGAATTCACGACACGGTGCATTACAATATTAGCATAGTGACCGTAATACAATCAAATATTGAATTATTCATGATTTCGCACTCTAGTACGAAAAAGTCAATGTGCTACCGTTTGTATATCGATAAACAAATGTTACCTCGAAGGCTGGGGTCAATGACACTTTAATTAGTTTTTTTTTCTCACTTTTCCGTATGAGTAAGTCATGCTGCACATATAAGGTAAGGCAGTCAATGCCAGATTGTTCTAAGCATACCTGACTTCACTGAGGAAGTAACCAGGTCCTTTTAAGGACAAAAACTTGACTTAGAGATTAACTAAAACTGTTTTAATTAAATCTTTACTAATATTATAAAAAGAGTTAGATAGATTAAAGGCTAAAGAACTACACCACACTACTTTTTACAGAGACGCAGGCGAAGCCTGAAGCTAAAGCTAGTGTTCAATATCCAAAAGTTTGTCTCCAGCTACGGTAGACACTGTAGACAGAAACGCCAAAAACGAATTCGCAAACGTTCAAACGATAGATCGTATAGAACGAAAGTCAAATCAAGAACGATTAAACAAAGTATAAAGTAAATATTTACGATCCTTTTATCTAAAATCATACAAAAATAGAACTTATTTGTTTAACATTAAACGCTATCGTAATTTCACTATCATCAGATCTATCTGTCATCGTCAGTAAATAGGTTTGGACTCGCTATTAGCGGGGGTCACCGACCTAGACCGGTCATTGAACTCATCAGCTGACCGCATATTTATTACGATGTTCGCGGCATATATTGATGTTTTATTGTTAATTAGTTACAAAGGTTATCATTTTACTAGAGTACCTATTTTGGCGAGATTATGAATAGTTTTTTCTTGTTTTTTTTGACAAATTTAAAAGTGCAAAGGTTAAGATAACAATAGTCAACACATCTGTCATCTTGAAAGACCATCGCGGTGGAAACCTTTAGGAGCGTCAAGTGCAAGACAAATAAACGCAGTGCATGAAACAAAAACAATGGTTTAATCAATTACTGTAATTACTAATGCTGTACTAGAATGAATTATAGCCCATTTGAATACTAATGTTTCAAAAAAATTGTTTTGATGTATGGCTGTTATGGACCTAGCAAACTATTCATAACAAACAATTCTCATGGTATTGTCAAGTAGTAAAACTTTTTGGAAAAATATTGTAAAATAAAGAATAAATGGCATTTTGCACAGATGTAAGTTTATAATGATAAAAGTAGAAGAAGCATATTGCTTAAAACTTTTGAATTTAGAATTTATATCGAAGGCATGAATGAATGAACGTATTATGATGCCAAATGTGAAACCGTCCTAAAATGCTAAAAAGGTTAACAGCCCATGACCTATATACCAAATTACCTATTCAGCTATTAATCTATAACGAAAGTTTATCTATTAAAAACCAATTAAATACCAATCTATTAAATATTATAGTTATGAAAATTGGCTAATTAACAGCTCGAAAATAATTAGAAAGTGAAAAACATAAGTTTTTAATGACATAAGTGGTTTAATTATGTCAGACAATGTTTTGATCGATTGTAACACCTTTTAAATATTTGAGTCATATTTAAACAGCGCCATCTAGCCTAGTAAGCTAATATAAACTTGTGTTATAAAATCTAGGCAATTGATTATCATACATAGGTAAAAATATGTATGTTAAATACATACATAGAAAAACACCCAAACGCCGAAACAATCATTTGTATATCATACAAATATTACTTCCGACCCTGGGATCGAAGCCGAGACTTTAGTTTCCGCAACCGTATACTATGCCGCTGCGCCACTGAGACAAGTTTGGTCCCAAATAACTATGGGCCATATAGCCAAGTATATATGTCCGTGTAGTGAGAGTGACATATTAAGAATACATAATGTCATTACCCCATTTCAACCCGTGGGTGTCGTACAAGGCGACTAAGCGACTAACTAGAGCACTGCGAGAAAAGGAAAATTCCAAACAAAACCCAACCCATGTCTAGCCAGCGTGGTATAGTATAGTACGCTAAATTTCCCTTAAAATGTTTGGAGGAGACCTGTGCCCAGCAGTGGGACATTAATTTATACATTGTAATGAACTATGGGCACTATTCAAATTTGTTTATTAACACCTAAAGTTCCCACTCAAGATTTTTTACTTGATTTATATACATAAGTTAATTAGCGATCTAACATAGATTTAATTAATTTGTTTCGACTTTTATGAAACGTTTGATTGATAGTTTAATTTATTAAATTGATGAACATATTGGTGTTATAACTGTTATAGTACACTGACGTCAAAGAAAGTTGAGTTTATTAGTTGACTAAATGATCGGGTCGGTGACCTTTGCGTAGCGTATATGGTTTGATAATTGACCTTCCTATATTCATAACGTTCTGACAAGGATAGTTGATTCAGGGAAATTTTATTGTAGACAACAAACATCATTGTCATTTAAGCTTAAATCACGGAATCAGCTTTTAAAATAAGGTTAAATTTAAAAAAGGCGTTTTTATATATACGGCTAAACAAACAAACCAATTTTATGAAATTTGTCATTAAGCTGATTTTCATAGAGTTTTAATAAAGAATTAAGCATGATTTAAAGGAATTACAAAGGCATAGACAACATATTGACAAAGGGAAGATGAAATAAAAATGTTGACTAGGACATTTTTAATTTTAGCAGTATATATCTAGGAATCAACTGCCCCTCCAATAAACGACATTTCTACATATTTTTTTATATATAGACATGCGGGCAAAGCCTTCGAGCGGAACCTAGTCCACTAATATCTCTCGATTTTCCACCCACTAGCATCTAACTCAGGCTAATGACTGAAGAATTAAGTCCTCGTTAAGCCACTTAATGTTACAGTGTTTTCACTAATAACAATGTTTGGACACTGATAGTGTATGAAATTTAGGCCAGCATTAAGTACATATGCACTTCCGAACAATTACTAAGTTAGGGCGTGAATACATTAGCCTAGTTATGGAACTAATTAAACGATAAATACTTGTAACATAATTCATTATGGTTAATTATGTATTTGTATGTTTGAAATATCGCATTAAGTACATATTCGATATACTTGTGTTATCGCACAAGTATATCGAATATTTTAAGTCAGTCAGTCAGTCAGTGGAAAAATAGCGACTTTTAAGCATCAATATCTCGCTGCTGTATTTACGAAATTTGAGATTCAGGTTAGTCTAGTAGACTTTAATCCATATACCACGCGTTACGCATTTCATGCGTTTATATTAAATAGATTTTGAGTTATTGGTGTGTCAAAAGTGGCTCCAACTGGTTCGTTATAATACTACACACGACTGCGTGTCACCCGTTTTGCTTGAACTGGGCTTGACACAACACTACCTCTTTATAATATTAGTATAGATTCGTATAGATCTACAAAGCACAAATTTATAAGCTTACCTAGAAATTGATAATAATAAAAGCGCTTTGTCATATAAAGGTACCTCGATATAAAAGATTTTTGTGAACACCAAATCGCAAATAAATATTCGAGTTAAAATTATTAACGAAAATAACCTGTCTATTGATGTTTTACATACAGAAAGGCGAGTTAACTCTATTCTTAATCATAATAAAAGTCTCAATCAGCAAAATATTCCATAATTATCATGTTACACATAAAATATCAAACATTTAATTATTATCGACATAAAACCGATACCGACAACACCATCATTAGTAATACCGTTATTACTAACCATAGCTGTCACAATCTAGTTGGAACGGAACATTGGAAGATATAAATCGTTAGAAAAAGCACGTGTACCCTCATCTTTAGAATGAAACTGACGTGATTACTGAACATCGCTGTATCGCGTGATATGCCTCAATAACAAACGAGTTGTCAACTCGAATAATTAAACGCAATGGTAACACTAAGGATAGTACTGAGTATGAAAACACTCCCACTAACATCCCCGCTTTACCCCTATTTTAAGAGACATAAGGTATCTTTTCCTGTGTAGGATTCGAGAAGAACGAAGCCAGTGTTGCCGTGTATGAATATAGTTTATAAACATTGAATGAAAGGTCTTAAGTGATTCTATATTGATGGCTCTCATTAAATAAGGGGGGATATAAAAACAACTGGGTTAAACTGTCGTAAAACCATTGGTGCATTATGTAAACAAATTAAGTATTTGTTTACGTTTTAATTGGTGAAATTTGAGACGGACGTTAAGTATTGAAAGAAACGTCTTAAATAATGATGAGGTTATAGCTGTCTCTAAAAAAGCTTTTTTATGTCTGGATGGAGAAAGAATTACATAAAATCTAAAAAATATCCGCATGAGATAGGAAATTAAGCATTCATTTTTTTTGGGTTTCGCCGTTTGATAGCACGAGTTATTGGTATCAAGGTGTCAATCGCACAAGAACGTTTTTTGAATTGGCTGTTTTTGACCATGGTGTCAATCGACGAATGTCTTGTTAGTCTTCGTCGGTTTACATCAAGGTTTGAAACAGCGCAGCGTAGAACTCTTTTTGCAATTGTTAATTAGGACATTTTATTATGATTGTCTTTGACATTATAAACACTTATCTACTTTAAAAAACAAAAAGGATACTCAGCAGGGCGGATTGGACTCAAAGTCTCAACAAACTCAAAGACGAAAACAGAAGAAATAAATAATAAAATAAGCGACGTTAGTAATTTTATATTCTATTCGCCATTTACAAAAACACAATTGTCTTCTCTTGTCTCCACTTTAGTGGAGTCCGATATAAATATACACACACACCATTGCGCCTGTCTTTTTTCGAGGTAAACAGATACTATGGTGCGTCAAGTGCCTCAATTCAAATATCTTCGCCTCAATATTTAACAGTTTAAGAACGAAGCGAACCTTAAAAATCAATCGACGTTTTAAGCGGAAAATCGAAGCGTGAAATTAAAAATCTATCTTTCAATTATGCATAGCTGTTCCGAACAGCGCTAAGCAAGTAATAGGATGCTTCTATCTGAGCTCGGAAGATATAGATATGCCACACGGGCGTGGCCGATACGCTGCGTACACGCAACGCGTGTGTAACGGCCAAAAGGCCGGGAGAGGAAGACTTAGACTCTGCGACGACGGAGCGGCAAGTAGTTTCTTTGTGGCTAAGCTAAGCTATATAAAAACTCGTTACATTAAATCACGAAATCTATTAGCAATTAAATACACTACACTCACGCACTGCACATTTAAATTGTTTGCGATTTAAAATACATATACTAATGCGCAATCTTACGTATATTTTGTACCTTGTGAAGCGATTTGTCAAGTTATTTGCGGTTTTATTTCGCACTTTAAAAACTTGCATTTGATATGGAATTCGTAGCTTTAAGCTGCGTTTATATCTACAGACACGGAACGTTTCAGACGCTTGCCGTATCAGACCAAAAATATTATTTCATACAGTTTGTATTAACCCAGACGCGCACGCACAGACGCGGTCCGACAAGAGCTGTCAAATTTTATAGAAAAATATTATTTTGTCTGAAACGGTACGCTCTATGTCTGTTGATATAATATAAACGCAGCTTTAATATAGAAGGACACCGACTCAGCGACATCGCAGCGCGTTTGTGCGATGTAACCACTGCGTTGCGTCGACGCAACGCACCGGTAACCGCCCGTGTGGCATCGCTCTTATAGCGCATCGCCACGTGACATTGCGTCTGAGTTCACTAAAACATGGCCGCCATATGCGTGTTGCGCAACAAGGGACAAGAACCCGCTGTACCGTTCAGCGTATTGTTATTAACACCTGTTTATAAAATATGTTTGTAAAAAATTAGAAGAGGAAAAGGAAGGAATGGCTTCACAAGCAGGACAGCTGCCTTTTAGAATATCTCCATGATCTCAACATATATATTGACGTTTATATTTTTTTTAATTTCCAAAATATGTCATATTGACCGGTCATCATTATCATCACAACCCATAAATTAATCTCCCACTGCTGGGCACGGGTCTCCTCCAAACATTGCGGAGGGAAGTTAGCCTGCTATACCACGCTGGCTAGACGGGTTGGTATAGGGTTTTGTTTAGAATTATCTTTTTCTCGTAATGCTCTTATGTTAGTCCCTTAGTCACCTTGTACGACACGCACGGATTGAAATGGGGTAGTGACATTATGTATTCTATATCCGTCACTAGACGGACATATCGGTAGTATATTAGCAAAAACACATGGATATGGGCAGGCAACACACAGAACACTCCGCTATTGAAAGCGTAATATCGCAGCCGTATTTTACCCGACTGCCAAAAAGGAGGGTAATGTGTTTTCTGTCTTGATAAGTGGTGGCCACCAGAGTTCATATCAAGGGAGGGAAAAATTCGTCTTGCTGTTTCTACCATCACCTATCTAATACTCCATGTACTCAATGCCACTAGCTCGTCATTCTCTGCTGTCAATAAAAACATGAATGGCTTATGTCCATATAAGTGGTATGTATATAATATATAACACCATTTACAGTAATAAACATTAAATTAAAAGTAAGTATTACCTTTCACCAACTATTGAAAACGATTACTTAATGCAACTGCGAGAGAAGCATTTGATATTAAACAATTTAACACACTAAAAGTAGCAGTTAATATTAATGAAATAAAAATTAATTAACCAATAAAAAATGAAACTTTAAACCCTCTTTTTTATACACTATACTTGGTAACCAATTCGAATACAAAGACCAGGCCTATATTTACACTCTTCCGTTCGTCCACATACAACCCTATCGTAAAATCGGAATTAAATACACACAATATAAAATCATCATACTAATACTAACATATTAACTTCCCATAACAAAAAAACGAGTAGGAATTACTAATTAACCCGACAAAATTAAAAATACACCACACACCATGCCTCACACTCATCGCTACATCGCAGCCTACATTTCCAGTGCAATGCAAAACACTTTTAAAACCCACAGCATTATAGCAACGATGTTACATTTCAACCGCAGCAAAAAAGGCAAATTAAATCTGGCAGCAAGGACAGGTTTAAAAAGAGGGAATGGGACGGAGATATCATCGCTGATGGTATCTTAGCGAGTTAAGGCGAGACAAATCGATTTAAGCGCAGACTGTTAAGACACGAAATCGGATTGGAGACTGAGATGGAGCTATTCAAGTTCCTTTGGGAAAAAAGCGTCGCGACAAGTCGCTTGCAAGCAGCCGGGAACGGGTAAGGTCGTTGCCATGTAAACAGAAAAGAAATGAAGATCATTTGTAAGAGACTAACCGGTAAAAATGAGAAGTACTCTTGGTAAACAACATCTCCGCAGAAGCGTGTGTGGATGGATCTACTTTACAGCATATAATTTCTTCTGTAAAAAGCTGTAGTTGGAAAAATCTTTTTATGGTAAGTATAGACCGAAATTTGCATTTAAAATCGAGTCTGGTTTGGCTGGCACCCTCGTTTATAGACTGGAGCCCTAATGGGGTTTGCACACCCTAAGTGATGGGGATTGGGGACAGGATTGCGAAGGGTCCTGTGATCGATTTGGCGGCGTGTAATGTTATACACCATGGACATGTAGTTAACTGTACGTGATGGCATTTATGTGAACATTTTACAGTTGTTGAGCTCCTAAATTACTAAAACATCCTCAGTAAACGTTCCTTAACCCCATATTCAGGGTATTATTAAGTTTCTTGATATCTAATACGCAATTTATATTCAGTAGTGCAACTGCACTTATTTTGCTTATATTTTATACATTTGAGAGCTTTTATTAGTAGAACTTGCTTACGTGAAAGAGGCTTTTATTTACTTTTAATTTTAACTAAAAATATAATAAAATATTATGCTATTCCGAACACCTAAGATTTTACTCCAATAACACGTAACATTAGTTCATCAAAATAAATATGAGTTTGACCCTGAAATGTCTCATGTAGAGCTGTTTCGTTCCCATTTCAGGTAAAAATAACACCTTGAATAGATACCTCCATAATCACTATCTATCAGTTAAAAATAATAAAACAGGCTTAAAATGTTCCAGGTCCAATAGGTTCGCCCCTAATTGTATGAGACCACCACACCTCTACCTACCCCTTCGAGGACAAACGTGTGATGCTATATGTGTAAATAAATAAATTTGGACGTGAGTCCCCATCGACGTCTGTTCACAGACTAGGCTAGCGTATCGTACAAGATTACACCGCACTATTTATACGCACATACGCAATATAGTGATGTGCGAAAACAACCGTAGCCTGTGTATTATCGATATCGATAATTAAATAATTGATGAAAGATGCGAAAATTATCGACCATGTAATGTATAGACGAAGTTCATGATCGATCTTTTTACGTAGTTATGCTAATAAAGAAAAATTATATAATTAGAAGTGTTACAATACAAGCGAGTTCTATACTTACTGAATAAATAACGATTATTTATGTGGTTAGAATAGTTATCATTTTACAAGACCTAACTGAGAATCAAAAATCTTGACATATTCTAAAATAATATTGATTTATTTTCCATACTATTTCGTTAATCAATGTAATAAGGTTAAACGTCGCTTTCCAAATCTAACTTCTAAGATATTGCATGTCCATACAGACTATGACCATTTAACAACTTAATTTGGATTTCTATATTATTACCATTGATAAGTCCGGGGCCTGCGTGCCTCCGTTATCAGTTGAATTTAAAAAAATATTTGATATTACTGAACTGTCATTCTTCTTGTCATTTAACACAGTCATATTATGAAAATGCTGTTACAGTTTATCTTCACATATAACTATCAATATTAAACAATGAACAGTTAATAAATAAACAAACGCAAAATGTATATTTTGCGCTCAGTAAACATAGAGAGAGGGTATTAAACCAAAATGGAGATGGCATAACGATGTTTCCTTGAAAGCGTCCACTCTTAACGGTCCTCAATAGATTGGTAAATAGGCTGCGAAGTAAGAAGCGACGGTAAGCTGGTTTGGTGTTAGAGATTAACGTTATTGTTTGCCTATGATTTATGTGGCTGGTTATAGGGAAGTCTTTACTATATCTGGCAGAGTTATTCAGAGGAACTACCAGTAGAGGAACTACATGAAAAATAGTTAGTTTATGTCAGTGTCTTTAAAAAAATAAGAATAGGTCTCCCTAAAGGCCTTTGCCAAGTAGTGGGTGATCAATGACATCCACAGCTGGACATAAGCTTCTCCTAATTTCAACTCTCTAATTAAACAGACCAATGAAAAAATGTATCATATAATGTAAAAAATAAAAGTGTATGGTGTGTGATAGGTATATAAAGCAATTTGGTATATAAATCGAAATTAATAAAATCATTTGTCCTTTTTACCAAACTACTTTCAGTTGGACCATTCAGTAAAATATTAAAAATTAAATCATTTAAATTTTATCGATAACTACATATCGACATCGTCCCATCCGAACGAACTAAAAATACAAAATTTACGAACAGTCGACTCTGAGAGCTCTCTGAATAAACCTGTACGCCCAACATTTAAATCCCGTAACAGTAATTTCCAGACGTAAAAGTTACATGCAAACATACGATTGGAATCTGCACGTGCAGTTTTACTGTTGCTAACCAGAGGCTAAACGAGTAGCATAAAACAGCAGACGCATATATAAACGAATATAATAAAAACAGGCAATTCAATGTATGGAACTGAAAAATGTTATGTGGTTGATGTAATTCAATTTTGATATCACTTTCAAATATTTGAAAATTAAAATAACCAAATTTAAATGTTTCCTCGATATGGTAATCTTCTAAAATCTGAATAGCCCCACACTAAACGACAGTAGCGAACTTTTTTTTAAAATGTATCCCTTAAATTTAACTATAATGATTATATTGGTTGATACCTGAATTTACTAGGAGCTGTTATTTGCTCCATATAGCGATATTCGATTGGTGAAATTCGATACGCTTTTAAATTAATAACGATATTCAAATTAACCAATCGAATATCAAAACTGTTAATAGGGTTCCTATTCATGACAATTATATAATCTGTGTTAGTGGACAATTAGGCCTAAGATATAGAAATAAAACTACGTAGGTACATAATTTCTGAACGTATTGGAATTTCAAATGGTGTTCATTGAAGATATTTCTAGACGTAGTAACATGTTTTATGGTTTTCATTTACGTCAGATATGGTGGTACATACGTCACGAATCGAATGTTCTGATACTTGAGAACAATGATGTTATAGTTTAACTGTAGTTTTACGTAAAAAAACCCATTGTTATTTATAAATTTTATCGAAACATTTTGTCGGGAGTAATACAACGATTTTTTGTTGGCCGATTTTAATATTGCAATGACGAATCAATTGAGGCAGTTAATTTTAATATAATATGTAAATATTTTAATCCTCCGCAGGTACTCTTATTTACTCAGGTTGAAAATTATAGGTGACAATAATGTATATGAAATGGTAAAACTTCAGTGTGTAAGACAATATTCTTGTCTTACAATCATCATCATCATCTCAACCCACAAACGTCCCCCTGCTGGGCACGGATCTCCTCCAAAGAATGTGGAGGGAACTGTATTATCTACTATACTAAGTAGGGAGGGTAGTCCACAGTAGCACCACCTTGGGTTATCAGATGCATCTATCAATTGTATCCAACCAAAATGTGTTAGTAGGTATCGCGAATATATTTGAATTAGCTCTACCTAGACCAAAAACGGGTTCCATTATCTCAAGCACAAAAAAGATAATAATCGATTTCAAATAGAATCGGCACAAAAGTGCAACTAGTTATAAGCACGTATAAAAACACGGAAACGTTTCAAATTACATCTTACACGTTTCACGTAGAAACCATAATCACAACACTCTAGAAACGACATTGCGCACGATTTGATCTAAAAAGATGTCGTCAACGGTGCTGGGGAAATATGGACGTAATAATGACACAGGCAAGTGTATTTCATTGCAATGATAAAAAAGTCAGATTGGTCTCAATTTTTTAGTTCATTTTGTTAGATATTTCTTATTCCTTAAAATATAATATATGACGTAGAACAGTTAAACAAGCAATTAATATATTATCCATTACAGCCCAGTCCCTCTAGACAAGTGACAATCGCTTCGATCTGTCTATTCTAAACGACATGTCACTTGAATACATTTGAACACATCTCTGACATAAACTACCGACATGTCACGTGATCAATGTACTAATTTGACATGTCGATAGAATATATAGATGGAATAGATTGCCACGTGTCTAGCCCCCCAGATTCCCTTAAAAGGATTAATCCTATCCATCCTATATAATAATCCTAAACACCTTTGAATGTTGGCAAGAGCTCTATTAAAGCCCGACAGATCAAATTAAATAGTTTTAAATTGACCAACTCTATCCCCGTTCAATTATTTTAGATTCCACACATCACATTGGATTTCTTTTTGTGCTATTCATACCTAAAAGTTAAAACTTACATTACCCTTTCACCTAAACTTTAGATAGATTAGCTAGTCAATGCAAAGCTCTATTGCTATTAAATTTTAAGGAATAGCAATATGCTAACGTTATATATTACCTTTACCGATTCTTATAGATTATTACCGCGACCGACGGTCAAAATGTGACCGCGCCGCCATTTCTACGATGCGCTAACGATGTCTACGTTTTAACAGCATCTTAAAATAACTGTTGTAGTAAAATATAGCATTTTGTTGCCATAATGTTCGGCTGGCGAGTCGGCCCAAGGTTCCTGAGCATAAACAAGCCCTAGCTAGCTATTTAAACTTATATTATAGATGGGACAGGCTTGCCGCTTGTTTGTCTAACAAACCTAAACGATTCGACAACCGTTTGATGTAATAGTTTGTAATCGCTTTGGTGATGGATAGCTGTAATATAGTGATTTGTGTGTTGAGTTATTTGTTTGTATGAAGACAGGTAGCGATTGATGTATGTAATCTAATACTATTAAATGACCAATTCTTTTATAGACAGAGGTGAATTATAGTTCAACTACATGTTTAAGTTTAGACAAAAATGTGTCTAAAATCATCAATCTCAAATACCATTTTTGCGAGACTTGTGCAATGTAATTATTATTTGTGAAGGTTCCTATGTAAGGGACATCCTGGTACATTTCAATACTACAATTAATTCTCTACAATAAATAAATACAAATCTACAACACTCTGTGCATCAACACAGAGTATATAACTAACTAACTATTGGGTTTTTCTGTCTTTAATTCTCTGTTGATACTAAAAAAAACTAATGGATATTGTATTTGCCCCACACAAAAATCTAATCTCTTGTCGAGCAGTCGTATGCCACCGAAGCAGTTAGTATGAGTTAGGTAGGAGCTCGAACATACTTTTATATACTTATACTGAGACTGGCCTGTTGGTCTAGTGGTTGGTGACCCTGACTGCTAAGCAGGAGGTCGTGGGTTCGATCCCCACCCAGGACAAATCTTTGTGTGATGGGCATAAAGGTTTGTTCTGTCTGGGTGTAATTTATCTATAATATGTATATATTTACAAAAAAAAATATATTTAAGAAGTATATCAGTTGTTTTTTAGTATCCATAACACAATAATAATAATAATAACTTAATTTGGGACTAGATGGCGCTGTGTGAATGTGGTAGAATATTATTATTATTATATAGTAGTATACATATAGTAGGGAAAGACCATTCGAAAGACTAGAGCTCTTAACCATTTTAAAATACACGATAGCAACAAGGTTATGCACTGCATTTACGTATTTCACATAACATTACGATTTACGTTACAAAACAACGCATTACATTATAATTCTGATTGAAATGCGTCAGATCGCTGCATTAACTGATAACATTGCATTATCATAATATTTGTTTGTTTGTGTGTCTATGGCGATAGTAACGGTCAACTTTTATCACTACAAAACTATAATGGAGATTTTATATAGGTACTATTTATTGTCCTTATCAAATTTTCATTATGTGTTTAATAGGATCCTGAATGTTAAATAAGTAGTTATGATTATATAATTTTTGTCATCATTATTTCAACCCATAAACGTCCCACTGCTGGACATGGGTCTCCTTTAAAGAATGTGGAATTCCCTCCAACACATAATTAAGAATACACAATGTCACTATTCTATCTCAACCCGTGGGTGTCATAAAAAACGACTTAGGCAGTAGTAACCTTATGTAAATAAAAGAACTGCGAGAAAAGGAAAATTCGAATCAAACACTATACCAACCCGTCTGGCCAGCGTGGTATAGTAGCCTAAATTCCCTCCACATTCTTTGGAGGATAACCATGCCCAGCAGTGGGACGTTTATGGATTGAAATGATGGTGATATCAAAATATAAGATTTTAAAAAAATGCTAGTTAAACTACCTACATAGTATTTAAAGGATGTAACAACCACAATGACAAAAAAAGCGTTAAATTCAAGGTAGTGTATAACACAGTATGATGTACATCGCTTCGTTAAGTCAATGACCAACAAGATAATAATCTTTTTTTTTCTGTTACATCTCAAGGTCATTCGATATCGTTGCCAACTCGTAATAAGGAAATGGTGAGCCAGGGCATTGGCAGCAATGGCACGCGTCCTTCCGAGCTAATCGATATATCGATAAAATCTTAACGATTTTCGTGTGCTGTGTAACGATCATTTGTTTAGTTGTATACTTAACTCGGTTCTTATTTGTGTAAGTGAATGAAATTAAAAAGGATACGTTAAAAAAGAAAATTATTTTTTTTTTGCTGAAAGTAAGGTTTTTTAATTTTACTTAATTTAATGATTCTTTTTAGGCATTTTTGTTTTTTTTTTTATCCTGTAAGCAACGATAAGTACATACATGTATAAACAATTATATATGTATGTTAAAATAGGCTTATAGGATAGGTTAAAAAAGAAAATTAGAAAGATTTTTGCTGAAATTAAGGAGCCTTTAATTTTGGACATGGACTGTGCATGTGTTTTAAAAAAGCATTTAATGATTCTTTTTAGACATTTTCGTTGTTTTATCCTGTAAACAACGATAAGTACATACATTTATCAACAATTATATTATATATGTATGTTAAAATAGGCTTTATATATTGAAATGTAAGAAAATAAATGCCGATAAACTTCAACCCCCTTATTACACAATACGGACCAGGTTTAAATTGACAACTTTGACACTAAAACAATGGCTTATGTCAATTTAAACCTGGTTTAATACTTTTGTAATAAGGAGGTAAATATTTATTAGTAAAAACTCACATAGAAACTATAATCACAGCACTCTACTCCTCAAGCATTGAAGACTGAGTACCTGTTTTCTACCTTATAAAGCCAAAATTACCTATATTAGTTCTGTATCTACTATTATAATACCTTGCGAGAATTCAGTCCAAGAGGAAAACGTTACTTATAATATGTTTATACAAAAACTCGTGACAAAAACTATATTCTAGGAATCAATACCCTATGTCTAGGTTAGTGCTCTAAAGGTCATTTACATATACCAGTTTTATCTGGCAAGTTTGATCTAGAAAAAAATATAATAATGTTTTGCTTCTGTATCATTCTATGATATTACAAGTTATAGGTATCTAACAAAAAGTCGCGCCGCGCGCGGGACTTCGCTCCCGTCGTTCTTTGTTTGGCCACTGCCCAGCTCCTAGTGGCCTTAGCGTAATGTTATATAGGCTTAATGCTATTACAATTCAAAGTTTATTTATATATATTTATGTTAAGAAACAACGTGTTTATGAACTGTGAACAATTTATCGGTATCTCGGGCGGTTAATTAAAAACACGTAGGTACTTACGAGTATTTAATTTCGTACTAGTATTTAGGTGGGCCTTGAAAGGGTCTGTTAAATCGTTGATTAAATCGGATGAGATTTAGAATGTACCTAACTTGTGTTATATTTGTATTTAGTGACTGTTTTTATTTTGAAAATCAATTAGTCTAGCCTATGGCGTATTACGTATATACGCTGCATGGAACAAAACCAACGAAACGCACTTAATTAAAAATATATGGTTATTTTATCAAAATAAATTTTGTAGATTCAAAAGAAGTTACAGATAGTTTGGCATATAAATATGTATATAGACACGTAAAATGGTGACCATAATATTATGAAATCATCAAGCTAGGCACGAATGTATTTTACATGATGAATTCTTCGTAATTTACACTCCCAGCATCAAAAATATTTCGGATCCATCAGGTGGGTCGTCTGCTCGTCTGCCACTTTAGGCAATAAAAAAAAGTTTAGTGTCGTAGTTGCCTACTACTGTAAGTCCGATATATCAACCAAAGCTTCACAACTCGATACCTTATACCTACCACATAACAGAGAAAGAGGCTAGGTTACTCTTATTATTATGTTCTATGCGTTAGACCTACTTGAAAAAGTTTTTTTTTATACCACGACGGTGGCAAACAGACTTACGATCCGCCTGATGGTAAGCGGTTACCGTAGTCTATGGGTGCCTGCAACACCAGGGGCATCACGAGCGCGTTACCGACACTTAAGAAACCTGTTCACTCCTTTTTTGAAGAACCCCATACTGTAGTCTCTTGGGAAAACCCGTTAGGTTAAGTTTCTACCTAAAACACAAAAGGATAAAAACTTCAAAGTTGCCAAAAGCCCACTGCCACGGGCTGGTCATATCTGCAGAAGGACCGATGGACGGTGGAGCAAGAGTGTCCTGGAGTGGAGACCGCGACTCGGCAAGCGTAGAGTAGGACGCCCTCCAGCTAGGTGGTCCGACGACCTAAAAAAGGTCGCTGGGTCTGACTGGATGCGTAAGGCGGAGGACAGAGTACTATGGCGCGTGTTAGGAGAGGCCTATGTCCTGTCCAGGCTGAAATGATAATAAAACTTAACGAACCTTTCTTCTTGAACACAGTTAATTAGGAACACTTCCTAACACCATGTCACCAACTAAAAAGGTCACAAGTGTGTACGTGCTCACACAAATAAATACCTAATTTGATTTTGTTTTCCTTATATTAGGAAGAGCTTAGTTCAACAGTTCTTTCCGGGTAACATAACAAAGGCTTTGTTTGTATAATATGAATATAAATAACGAACGTTACTATAATTTATTATGCACAATAACAGTAATATGACTAATTATGCTTCTGCTTTTGTTATAGAGCAATAAGTACCTATTATTAAATAATGTATTTTGTTTTTCCTGACTGCTGATGGAGAGCGTTGCTTTTTTGCCACTGATTCGGATTTTTATTAAATTTTACTTGTTTTATGTAATGTGAGACCTTTGTCACAAGCAAATATCAAAATAAAACTAAGTGTTCATTATTAACTGAACAAAAGTTATATAAGTAAAACCAGGACAAGAAAACAACGAACTGGCTGAAGCAGTTTTAGGATTAGTAAAAAACTGCATGATCGCTTGCGCAACTTAGAAAGTCGTTCACGCTCCCCGCACATCGCTATTGTTGCTCCAAATTTGCTCGGACTATGTCATTGTCTATCTTGAGTGTTTCCAAGCGACCATTGTTTAGATTACTAACAAATTGATTGCTCTTATCACAACTGTAACTTGTCTCCGACGCACTGCGTTGCCGGTTTCACATTCGGAATACTTTTACAGAAGCCAATTTTGTGCTTATATCTACATCAAATATTATTTAGTAATCCCTCTGCTTATCAAATTTTTTTAATGAAAATCAGAATTACAAAATGGCGATATGAGTGCCTCCAACAATTCAAGGGAGTTGTTTACAGGGTAAGGACAACAGGCCATAACATGGTCATCAGGGGGAGGCTCAATGAGCCAATTTGAATCATATTGGAGTAATTAATACAAAACATGATACAGCATCCGTCTCTAACCGCGCATCATATACTGATCGTGAATACATAATTAATTGTCTTATCGTGCGATTAATCGTACTCATCTAAACGTAACCTTCGCACTGATGGAGCTACCATTATTATAATCGATAACAATATTATTAATAAGTCTATTCGTACCTGTCAAGGTAATAATATCCATTTAGCGAACAGCGCAAAGAATGAGTTCAATTACCTGTAACAAAAAATACACACAATCAAAAACATTTTTTTTAAACTTATACATTACAATAAAAGTGTTTTGTTAGCGACTTATAAAAACTGTGCTACGGTCACGGCAGAAATCACTGAACTTTTCTGTGTTATTTAAGTACTTCACTGAACCGGAGACAAAAAGAGATGTGTAGCAACCAATAGAATTAAATATTATATCATTGTCAGTGTAATGACGGATTAAGAATACCTACATAATGTCACTACCCCATTTCAACCCGTTGGTGTCGTAAAAGGTGACTAAGAGACCTAACCTAACCATATGCAGACAAGAGCACTGCGAGAAAAGGAAATTTCGAAACAAAACCCCCCAAAAACAGACAAAAAAAGATTTTTTAGATTATATCTATAAATTTCAGACTAAAACCTTAATGCTTTTCAAAGCTCAAATACTAATGATACATTTTGAGTTAGAGAAAGCTTTATTTGTTATAATTTATGAGTAACAAGCCTGGAGGGGTTGCCGTGGGACACCACAACATTCATACCGCGCATGAAACAGAACAGAACTAATTAATGAGAACATGATATTACAATACAATAAGTAAATATACACAATAAATAGACGGGCCCTTCTTTTTCATGAAAAAACTAAGATATGACGAGATTTTCATGCAAATTTTGCAGCCTGATAATATACGTAGAAACCACCAATATAGAAAACTTCAGTCAAAAACAACACTCCCTTTCATAAGTAATTTAGTTGCAGAATTAGAAGTATAGGGAAGTATGTATAGAAGACACTTTCATGGGCTGTCAGTACAATAATTCCATATTTTAAAATTTATTGCAATTTATTATTATTTCTTTCATATTCGTTCGCTTTTCCATTCTTACAAGTAACTAAGGTAATTTTCGTCTATGCATGAGCGTGAACGGCATAGCAAACTCAATTATTTTTTACAGCGGGATCTGGCCGCTTTATTACTTCTAAGAAATATACAAGTCCCGTCTAAATGTTAGACAGTCGATGTCTAACAATATAAATTACATACGTTTAAGCCGACGGAATTATTGACCTTCAAAGCAGTGACATGGAAACTAACTACTATGTATTATAATGGGTGGCGCAAAAGTAGTGGCACTAAAGAAAATGCTTTTTTTTTTTTTATTATACATTTTCTGTCATTCTGTTGTTGAAAATTGTGTAGTGAACAAATGTAAAATACACTGAAAATAAACATGGACCGTTTTACTCCCCAAGAACGTGGAATATCAGTGATAAGAACACAACGTGAATTTCGTCGACGATTTCCCCACCGTCCGGCACCGATTGGTCGCACAATTCGACGCTTTGCCACACACCCACTAAAAGTTACTGTATGGTGTGGCATCTGTGTTGACAGAGTGATCGGACCCTATTTTTTCGAAGACGCTGGAGGCAATGCGATAACTGTCACTGGAGAACGCTACAGAACCATGTTACGTGAGTTTTTGATACCCAGTTTGGACGAATTGGGGCTGGAGCACATCTGGTTTCAACAAGACGGCGCTACGGCACACACAGCGCGCGACACTATGGACTTAGTGAGGGACGCTTTTCCAGGCCGAGTTATCTCTCGTTTTGGCGATTTGCCTTGGCCTGCAAGATCACCCGATCTGACCAGTCCAGACTTTTTTCTTTGGGGTTTTTTGAAATCTCGGGTGTATGTGAACAAGCCACAGACTCTCGCAGCTCTAAAAGAAAACATTCGTCAAGAAATAACGAACATATCGCAGGAAGTGTTACGGCAAGTTATGCAAAATGTCATAAATAGGGCTCAAATGTGTATCAACTCTGGAGGTCACCATTTAAAAGACATCATCTTTAAATCCTAATGGTACGAAATTTAATGGCACAAATATACATTTAAAAAAATCTAAATCTAGTTTTCTAATTTAGAAAAAATGTTATAGCTGAACCAAATAGGGTCTTTACTTTTGCGCCACCCGTTATAATATTAACATCGTTTTAAATACATAGTGGCATAGCTATAATAGCAGTGAAAGATAGACAATTTCAATCGGAGTTACTTATTCAAGCACTAAAATGCATTGATTTATTGATTTGATTTCTCACATTTGAATCCCTCGTCTAAAAACTTGTTGAAAATAAATAAAGTGCAAGTTCTAAGATAAGAAAGAGGTTAGATTTATTATAAAATATCACAGTAAGCTGACGAAATCTAAGTATACTACATAATTATAAAGATGAAGACTTTGTTCGTTTAGTTGAACGCGCTAATCTCGAAAACTACTGGTCCGACAAAAATATAGCCCGTTTATCGAGGAAGGCTATATGCTATATAACATCACGCTACGGCAAATCAGAGCTGAGCAGTGGTCAATAAATAACTACGGGAGCGAAGCCCCGCGTGACTTCTAATATAAATTATAAAACCTGTCTGCCCATAATTGTACAATTATCCTATACAAATTACATCAATACCAAAACACATCACACACATTGCTAAAAAGACAAGTTGAGAAACGCCGTTGGGCAATTTTGTACTTTAATAAAACATAGAAGAGGTAAAAATTACCTGACAGATTTTAACTTGCATATTATTTATGTTAAATTGTCAGTGCGACATGCACAAAAGGCACCTCTAAACTCTAAGCTAAGTTTTCTCCCGAACACTGAACTGGCGACTGGCTATTATGCAAAGGAAATCACCAGGTGTACCGATTGGAGAGAAATAATCTGAAATCGTGACTGCGTGTTGATGGGCCGAGATACGAGGCTGATTGTAGATCTAACAACAGACAAGATATTTTCTTTTGAGAAAGCGGAAAGTAAGCTTATGTTAATCGACAATATTATAAAATTGCTTTACCATCCTTAGAATAAATGTCGTTTGCATATCTATACATATAATATAAAAGACAAAATTAAAAATTTTGAAAAAACCCACGACGATAACATCTATACAAAATAAGAAACGTAACATATAAAAAGGTTTAAATAACTTTATTTTAAATCCCCGACGAAAAGATAATAAGTAGCGTAAAAACAATCCCAAGAAAATCCGTCGGGGGCTGCCATACCCTGACTTGAAATGAACGAAGTATTGTAGTTTTATGTATTTGATACCTACCTAATTATTAACAATATTTAGTTTACAATATATATTTAATACTAGAAACAGTAATGATATTGGCAGCCCCCGACGAATTTTCTTGGGATTGTTTTTACGCTACTTATTTTCTTTTCGTCGGGGATTTAAAATAAAGTTATTTAAACCTTTTTATATGTTATGTTTCTTATTTTGTATAGATGTTATCGTCGTGGGTTTTTTCAAAATTTTTAATTTTGTCTTTTATTTTAAATATTTTCAAAGAGCGCCCTATCTTACTAACTGTAAGTAACTCGTATACAATTTTAAGAACCTTGACAGAAAAATAAAAGTTTTATACTAAGTTATAGAACAAACACAATTTTTTTTAATTTACTGTTGCAGTAAGTCTTATAACTTGAAATTATCATTTTGATTTTCTTATTTTAAATTTTTTAAGGAGCGCCTTATCTTACCATGTAAGCTCTAGAATGAATGGAATTTGCATGGAGCTTCGACTATATTATATATATTATTATGTATTTTATTTTTTGTTGACTTGTGTGCTCATCCGTCGCACAAAGGTCGCCGGAGCCCCGCTTCGCGGGGCTCCTACTTCTGGATGGTTTGAAAAAAAAAAATAACCCTAACCTAACCAGTCCGATTCGGATTGCTCTGAATCAGGGGATGTTAAGTTTAGCTATCGCACATTGATTGCCGTAGCCGGACTGCCTTCGGCGTTAGCGCAGATTTCCACCTATAATAGCTTGTATCTCGAAAACGGTGCGTGCTATCGCAAAAATGATGAAAATTTGGTTACACCCCGAGCACGGGATACCTATAAGTTAGAATAAATAAGGTAGGTAGGTGTTTATATAACGTCAGTCCGGAATAAACTCTCACTCTTACTAATTTTTTTTAAGGCTTATCATTGTATACCTCAGTACAAATATTCAGTGATATAACAACACGAGATCGGTTTTCAGATTTTTTCCTTTACTTGTGCAACTTGTTATTGCTTCTGGCCAAATTTCATGATTCTAGGTCAACGGTAAGTTCCCTATTAGATTATGATCGTCAAGATAAATCATCAAAAATGGAGCATAAACAGCTGTATCTTTTGATTGCGTTAACTTAGAATTTTGATTTTTATTTTACGCCGAGGGTTTGCAGACCCAAGTATATGATATTAATTTCAGCTTTATACCTCTATGCGTTCTTGAGAAAAATATTCTAGACAGACGGACAGACAGACAGACAGAGAGACATACAACGGAGTGATCCTATAAGGGTTCCGTTTTTTTCTTTTGAGGTACAGAACCCTAAAATTGCATAAACGGTCACCCATCTATGAACTGACCTTATCCGAAGTTGCTTAACCTCATGAGTGTAATCAATATCTCAGTACTACAATGCTACGTGTCCCTATACAGTAAGAGGTCTAATTATTTTACAGATTACTGTAAACATAAGTTTGCTTAGTCTATTGCAGCGCCCCCTGGCGAAAAAATACAATATCGTGTATCCATAAAAAACAAAATTAAAAATTTTGAAAAAACCCACGACGATAACATCTGTACAAAATAAGAAACGTAACATATAAAAAGGTTTAAATAACTTTATTTTAAATCCCCGACGAAAAGATAATAAGTAGCGTAAAAACAATCCCAAGAAAATCCGTCGCGGGCTGCCATACCCTGACTTGAAATGAACGAAAGTATTGCAGTTTTATGTATTTGATACCTACCTAATTATTAACAATATTTAGTTTACAATATATATTTAATACTAGAAACAGTAATGATATTGGCAGCCCCCGACGAATTTTCTTGGGATTGTTTTTACGCTACTTATTATCTTTTCGTCGGGGATTTAAAATAAAGTTATTTAAACCTTTTTATATGTTACGTTTCTTATTTTGTACAGATGTTATCGTCGTGGGTTTTTTCAAAATTTTTAATTTTGTTTTTTATTTTAAATATTTTCAAAGAGCGCCCTATCTTACTAACTGTAAGTAACTCGTATAAAATTTTAAGAACCTTGACAGATAAATAAAAGTTTTATACTAAGTTATAGAACAAACACATTTCTTTTTTAATTTACTGTTGCAGTAACTCTTATAACATGAAATTATCATTTCAATTTTCTTATTTTAAACTTTTTAAGGAGCGCCTTATCTTACCATGTAAGCTCTAGAATGAATGGAATTTGCATGGAGCTTCGACTATATTATATATATTTTATTTTTTGTTGACTTGTGTGCTCATCCGTCGCACAAAGGTCGACGGAGCCCCGCCCCGCGGGGCTCCTACTTCTGGGTGGTTTGAAAAAAAAAATAACCCTAACCTAACCAGTCCGATTCGGATTGCTCTGAATCGGGGGGTGTTAAGTTTAGCTATCGCACATTGATTGCCGTAGCCGGACTGCCTTCGGCGTTAGCGCAGATTTCCACCTATAATAGCTTGTATCTCGAAAACGGTGCGTGCTATCGCAAAAATGATGAAAATTTGGTTACACCCCGAGCACGGGATACCTATAAGTTAGAATAAATAAGGTAGGTAGGTGTTTATATAACGTCATTCTGGAATAAACTCTCACTCTTACTAATTTTTTTAAGGCTTATCATTGTATACCTCAGTACTAATATTCAGTGATATAACAACACGAGATCGGTTTTCGGATTTTTTCCTTTACTTGTGCAACTTGTTATTGCTTTTGGCCAAATTTCATGATTCTAGGTCAACGGTCAGTTCCCTAGATTATGATCGTCAAGATAAATGGAGCATAAACAGCTGTATCTTTTGATTGCGTTAACTTAGAATTTTGATTTTTATTTTACGCCGAGGGTTTGCAGACCCAAGTATATGATATTAATTTCAGCTTTATACCTCTATGCGTTTTTGAGAAAAATATTCTAGACAGACGGACAGACAGACAGACAGATAGACATACAACGGAGTGATCCTATAAGGGTTCCGTTTTTTCTTTTGAGGTACAGAACCCTAAAATTGCATAAACGGTAACCCATCTATGAACTGACCTTATCCGAAGTTGCTTAACCTCATGAGTGTAATTAATATCTCAGTACTACAATGCTACGTGTCCCTATACAGTAACAGGTCTAATTATTTTACAGATAACTGTAAACATAAGTTTGCTTAGTCTATTGCAGCGCCCCCTGGCGAAAAAATACAATATCGTGTGTCCAAAAGTCATCCTCAATAAATCACAAATACATTACAGAAAACCGTATCGAAATCGGTTTAATCGTTTTAAAGATAGGAGGGCACAAATGTTTCAACGAAATCAGTGTATTGTAGCGCCCCCTGGCGAGCTATTAACATAACACCTATCTAATAACCTGTCCCCAAGAGCCGCACACACTTTACAGAAAACCGCATCTAAATCGGTCAAACCGTTTCCGTGATATAAGGCATTATGTTGGAACACACAAACACACAAACACACAAACACACAAACCCACAAACACACAGCCTCTCACCCCAAACGCATATACCGTCTCCGTTCCGTCGTGGGTAAAAAAGTCATCCTCGATAAATCACAAATACATTACAGAAAACCGTATCGAAATCGCTTTAATCGTTTTAAAGATAGGAGGGCACAAAGGTTTCAACGAAATCAACATAGGTTTGCCTAGTCTATTGCAGCGCCCCCTGGCAAAAAAATACAAAATCTTGAATCCAAAAACAATCCTCGATAAATCAGAAATACATTACAGAAAACCGTATCGAAATCAGTCTAATCGTTTTAAAGATAGGAGGGCACAAAGGATTCAACGAAATCAGTGTATTGTAGCGCCCCCTGGCGAGCTATTAACATAACACCTATCTAATAACCTGTCCCCCAGAGCCGCACACACTTTACAGAAAACCGCATCTAAATCGGTCAAACCGTTTCCGTGTTATAAGGCATTATGTTGGAACACACAAACACACAAACACACAGCCTCTCACCCCAAACGCATATACCGTCTCCGTTCCGTCGTGGGTAAAAACTGTAGAAAAGTCGTTTTTGTACATCAAAAAAAAATTCCAAAAAATATAGTCAGGGTGTTACAGGACAAACAATAGAACCCATTTCCAGCATTTTTGTCTGTTTGTCTGTTTATTTGTTCGGGCATCACGTAAAATGTACGAAAGCAATGTAGATAACTTTCATACACAACGATTGAGCGTAACTTGAAGTAACATTTAGTTTTTGTTTCATTGCAATCGGTTCATAAATAAAAACGTTACAACGATTTTAAGAATCACGCGAACGAAGTCGCGGGCATAAGCTAGTCACAAAACAATAATGTCTATTATTGCTTGCAAATGACATCGACAGTTGTCATCAATGCGAGCCCAATTATGTGGTCGATTATACAAGTATGTGATGATGATATAAAAAGCTGAAGAGTATGTTTGGTTTAACTAGCTAATCTCAGAAACTACTGAAACGAATTGAAAAATTATGTTTGTTTTGGATAGCCCAGTTATTGAGGAAGGTTAAGGGCTATATCGTCACGCTGCGACCAATAAGAGCTGAGCAAAGACCAACAAATGCTAAAGAAAGCGCAAACGAGGTTGTCCCAAACAAAACTGTAGTAAGTCGTCGACGCATTGTAGTAGACGAGGCGAAGAAAATCGGGGAAGACCTTGTAGAGTAAGAGGAAACGTGAAGCCCAAAACTGCATGCGATGGAGGATCACAGTGGACGCTCTCTGCCCCAGTCAGGGGAATTAGAATAAATTAAGTCAAAATAAGTCAAGTCTTTTCCGGACTCGTTAATGGAACCTGGGGCCCGATCCTGCTAACACAATCGTAAGCCGATGGTCTCATTCGACAGCTGTGATTGGCTTACTAAGTCAATCGCGCCATATTGCCGGCCTGTGATTGGTCGAAATTAGTCCATCGGTCTGCTATCGATGTGTATAATTTTTTGTATATTGTAACTTTCAGACAATGTCTCTATAGGTATGTAGTTTATACTGATTTATGTTACATTACTTTTGTCTGGTCAAGACTTGACTGTGACAATAACTAATATCTACACAAATAAGAATGAGAGCGAAGTAATAAAAGTTTTCAAAGTTTTATTAGTTTTTGCCAACAATACAACTTGCTCCTGTCTCAACAACCAAGTCCAATCTACATAATATCTTTTGTGGTAAAAAAAGTGTCTTACTTTTTGTTGGTCTCTTTGTGAACAAGACAGTGGACAAATCAACTGGTTGAAAAACTATCGCTATATTGTAGTTACCTTAAAATGCTACTAGATGCCGCTACCAGTCTTTACAATAGATACGTTTAAGAAAAAAAATGTTTTTTTAGAAAATTCCTTAACAGATTGGCTTGCAAAGGAGAACTTTGTCGAACCTAAACTTTCCATCCATATCGTTAGAGCCAATCCAATCTTTGCAAAAATTTTATTTATTGTTTACGTTACGTTTTTAGTCTAATCTAATTTAACTAATTAAAATATAAAAACACAATCACGTATTTTACCGTTATATTAAGGACCGTTTTGCCCCAAAAACTAAATATTTATATATACAGCACTACATAAATAATATTTAAGATAATAAATCACGAAAGAAGAACGTTATAAACGTCGTATATCAATCTCGGTCTCTCAACCATCTTTATGACGTAATATTGGAGTTAGGGTGAGTACGAGGCGTGAAGCTGAGCGAGAATTAACTAAGCGGAGCGGAGCGTTAAGAATAGCGTGCGAACTACGTCAGCGCTGGTCTGGATATTGAAGGAATTCATCTTCTTTGTCGTTGTTCTTGTCATCATAAATTAATCACTGGATTGGACAACAGACTAGACAGAAGGAATTCAGAAGTTCGACAAGCGCTAGTACATAAGGACCCTATTCCGCGACTTGGCATTTGGTTGGTCGATTTCAATATCCTATATTTGTAAATTTGTATTAAATTGAATACCGAGATTGCGAGCAGGCCGTAAGAACCATTTCGTATATGTATGATACGTGTAGTCCTGCGTTCGATCCCCTAGTTGGGCGTAACTGGAATTTGAAAAAACTTCACACGAGTTAAGAAAATAACCGGGTATCCGAAACATGGTGTCAGCAAATTTGCCTACGAACTGGTCGTGTAAGCAAATTTGCTGACGCTATGCGAGTGTTACACGTGTCTTTCTGTCCTTTAGAGGAATAAAACCCTTGCATCACGCAAGGTCATTGACCGATTACTGACAA
This sequence comes from Laspeyria flexula, assembly GCA_905147015.1. Taxonomy (NCBI): domain Eukaryota; kingdom Metazoa; phylum Arthropoda; class Insecta; order Lepidoptera; family Erebidae; genus Laspeyria; species Laspeyria flexula. The sequence continues at coordinate 5,353,436 of LR989974.1, forward strand.
ATTAACCCTTTAGTCCCGGAAAGTTTGAAAAATGTAATAAATTGTTCAAATTTTAAAATAACGCTGTATAACACCCGGCCCGCTTGTTAAAAAAACGCTTATCTCTCCGCTACAATATCCTTTTAAACTAATTAATTTATATATCAATCTAAAGCCATCAGTTGTTGTCCGAATCAAACTCTGTATCTAGAAGCAATCAACCATATAATCAGTCCAAAAAACAGGTGTTTTATTTCTAGTAATGACTAGACCAGTCTAACCCGATAGGGCGACGACCTCTGCCGACTGTAATAAATAACCTAACACTATAATAATGTTGTTGTATTGTAATGGTACGGTTATTGTTTTATGTACATACTAGAAGTCGAGCGGGGCTTCGCTCCCGTCGTTCTTTATTTTTTTCAAATAGGACTGGACAAGGACAATCGGATAGTTCCTGAGATCCTAGCCTTCGAACAAATAAACAAACACTTCACCTTTATAATATTACTACAGCCAATACTAGCAACTATTCGCGGGTTTACTTGAGAATGTTCCATTTTCAACGTCTGTTTGCCACTTTCGTAGTATTAAAAAAAAAGAATTAAATTACGAAATATCAACCACTCGCCGCGTTGCGTTGCTACAACCGTTTAAGTTGCGAGTGCCACAACCATAAAAGTCTAGCCATCATACATCCAATGGCTTCCAGCGACCATTCGTTTTCCCAAGGGACTACAGTATGGAGTTCTTCAAAAAAGGAGTGAATAGGTTTCTTAAGGGTCGGCAACGCGCTCGTGATGCCTTAGTATTGCAGGCGCCCATAGGCTACGGTAACCGCTTACCATCAGGCGGACCGTAGGTCTGTTTGCCACCGTCGTGGTATAAAAAAAAAAAATTCTACATTGAAAATTTTTGATCATCATTCGATTGATAGATTTCGATACCCTATCAAATATTTGAAGACATGTCATGACTAATTTTAAAGCGGGTAGCATCCCTGCCTATTGCCACTTCAACTTCGTCATTGTCGGAAACACTTATTTTACAATTCCTTGATTTTATCTCTCTACACACCATACGTATTCCAAAACCCATTATCCTACCATGATTGAATATCCCACGTACTTCTGAGAGTTTACGCACAAATTTGTGGAGATCCTCATCAAGGGTCCTCAACTGTGTTTACTGAAACTTGACTATGTTTACTGAAAACGTTCTCAAAGGGTAACACGACCGATATATATGAGAGAATGGCTCAACTAAATGACAATATTAATGGGAAAATCGCCTCTAAATTGCACGCAGAGATACGTTTTTTGCGTAAAGTTTTTTGTGCAAATGTTATAAATTATAATTAGTTATTACACACCATTGTACATTTATTGTGTAAGTACAATACACTAACACCTACTGACCTAAGGCAAAGTGAAGTAGATATAAAATATAAAAGCTAAAAAATTTAAACACTATATAATACTTTACTTATTTATTGTATAGTAACAATCCCCGTGCCACAGGGGGATTAACATACAATTACTTCAGAAGTTTCACGCCAACTCACAAATATTTTATACTAACTGACCCGCCGAACTTCGTACCGCTATATTTTATAATGTTCCATTTTCAAATGTTTATACGGAGATTTTAAAATCCAAAATTTTAAATTTTACACTAAAATTTCCATATAATTTCTTACATACATGCCTTGCCTCGACAATAGCAAATACAACAAAAAAAGAATTAGCCAAATCGGTCGAGCCGTTCTCACGTGAATCCATCATATTCTTTTCGGCGATGCATTTTTATTTAAATAGTTATGTGTTCAATTCGACATTTATCAGAAATGGTACCGAGTGCAAGTTTACAAACTGATTACAAACAAACGGACAGCGAGACAACGTTCAACTATTCATAGATAAAATTTATACAACTTATATTTTTTATTCATAACTATAATAAATACTTATAAGATTAACTACTGGTTATAGATATAGTTATGTATATGATATGATATCATGCGTATTCTGGGAGTCACGTATTTAATTGTTTTATAGATGCGTCGTTTGGCTAATTAAATGTGAAGGCCTTTGAACTAATAACATGCGACATGGCGAATATCATATTATTGTCGTTATGGAAGTAACAAACACTTTTCAACGGTATCTCTGACACGTATTGCACAAATTCAGATTTAAATAAGTTTACTATAGTTTTAGCAGCAGGGTAGGGGCAGCATTGTTTTAAATAACTTCCTCCTTTTTTGAAATCGTTTAAAAAATTGTTTTGATCACTTGAATTTTCTGTTCCTCTAAAAGCCTATTTAGACTATTCTAGACTATAATCTGCCAAATTTCACACAGATCCTCTGCCATAATTATGTAACAAACGTGAAATCTATACTAATATTATAAATAGGACAGATTAGTATTTTTGTATTTAACAAACAAACTCAAAAACCACAGGACCGATATCAAAAATTCTTATACCGTAAGAAAGTTACATTATCACTGAGTAACATAGGCTATATAACACCACGCTATGGCCAATAGGAGCTGAACAGTGATCAAATAAAGAACGACGGGAGCGAAGCCTCGCTCAACTTCTAATATCATACTAAAAGTCACGCGGGGCTTTGCTCCCATCGTTTTTGTTTGGCTCAGCTCCTATTGGCCGTAGCGTGATGTTACGTGCCTATAACCTTCCTCGATAAATGGGCTATCTGACACTAAAAGAATTTTTCAAATCGGATCAGTAGTTCTTGAGATCCTAGCGTTCAAACAAACAAACTAACTCTTTAGCTTCATAATATTAGTATAGATAAGTAAGATATCATCACTACTGTTACTCGGTACCGAGTGCGTTTCCCTTCCATACACTTGAAGAGATGTTCAGTCATAAATGCATCCAGCTATAATTTTCTAAGAATTTCTATCAAGATGTTATCTACAACACGGATGCCCTACATTTTCTCTATCATAGCGTAAATAATAATAATTTTATTCAATTTAAAGATAATTGTTTGAAATATTAATCTAGACTTACTACACTTTCTACCAATTGATTCAGATAAGTCATTCTAATTTAAGAGTGTTCATACATTGTCAAATTGCTCGCAAATAGGTTTTTAAGTCACGCACACAGAGCCAGAACACGCACACTTCTCAAATACTGTGTGGTATAACAATATAGTGTGTACTAATGAGTTTGGTATTTTTTAACCTCGTATTTTGTTAAAGTTGGATATTCTATAAACAATTAAATTACTTACAATGTATTACTTTTTACCCGACTGACAGGACGGGTATTGTTTTTCGCGCGTATCTTGTATGTTTGTAAATTTCTTTATTCCCACGTTTCTTCCAAACAACTGGATGGATTTGGACAATTAAGGTATCGTCAGAAAAAACCCAAGTGTCCTTAGATAGGTATTATAAAAAAAAGACAAACGGCGGACTTTTTTACGCCAAATTTTAACCAAACGTGTCGAGTAGGGTTTCAAAATAAAGGAAATCAAATGGAGATTACAAATATATACATTATGTTATATATTTAAATTTAATCACGAATAATAATTACAACATTTTTTCGGTCTTTTCGGTCGGGTTATTTTAATTTTTTAATTATATTTACTTGTTAAACTAGGTTTTTATAAGACTGATTGCATTTGATAGCCGTCATGAATTTTCTTCATGAACTACCTTCTATTTTCATCAAGAAGTATACAATATTCTTCTCATCAAATATTAAATAACATTTTTAATAATATAATAAAAAATCCATCTTGCACGCACAGAACCAACTTGCCTCATAATTCAAAATTCCCACAGAGCCTTTTTAACCTGTTTACATATTTCAATTTCTCAGAGCTTATTAAGAATCATGAAAAAGTAGATATTACAAGTTGAAGGTTGTATTTCGACGTAACGAGCCTTACGAAGGCTCTATTGAAGAAGGTCGAGGCCTTACATCCTTTTAAGAAGGTATTGTGTCAATGGCAATGGGGAACTTCCGGATTCTTTTTGAAATGGCGATAAATAATACGGAAATGAAATTTTTCTTTTTTTGAAAAGTTGTCACTTTGTTTGACCGATTTGGTTACTTGTTTGGTAACTTTTTCTGCGTAATCAGAGGGAAAACATTTGTCAGCGATGTCGGAATCGATTAAATCGAATGTTTTGATACCGAATAAGTCTTTTGATACACTTTGTATACGAGTACTGTCAGTGTAGTGACGGACCCGTGAGTGTCGTAAAAGGCGACTAAGGGAGTGACCTTAAGCAGACAAGAGCACACACAGGAAAATTCTAAGCAAACCCCACACGAACTCGTCTGGACAGGCAGCGTGGTTTAGTAGGCAAAATTTCCTTCACAATCTTTAGAGGAGACCCGTGCCCTGGGACGTTTATGGGTTGAAATGATGAATAGTAGTAGTTTCTAGTATGAGATTAGGACTGCTTTTTATGATTTTTGCTTTTCACAATATTTTGCCAAATCGCAAAGAAGAGCATAACACTACCTAATCGTACATGAATATTGAATATTACGACACAAATTCTATTTGTAATGTAATCGTGAAAACAGGAACTGAAGTTATAAAAATGTTCTTAATTTAATGAAAGCAAGCTGAAATTAACAAGAGAAGTATTTACGAATTACCATCATAAATGTAAAATGGACGCAACTCACGTAATGACAAATTGCCAACCGGCAAATCGTATAGTTATAGCATTTTAAGAGACAATCACTCATGAATTTTGAACGACATAGAGGTGCGTAGGTGTTTTTACAAACATAATAGCAATAAATAACAACGTAACTCACTATGCTATGCCTCTCTTCAATAAAGCTTGCCTTGCCCGGGACACAAGTTACGATGGACTTACGCTAAACTTGCAGAAATTAAGTTGTAACTAAGTTACGAGTTTTACTAACATTCACATAATATACACCGGGCAAGCCATTATCCGTGACTCACAAACGTTTTTTACCTTAAATTATATACTAGTCAAGTGTCTTACCATCTCCTAACAGTGAAGGAAAACATCGCGAGGAAACCCATATAGAAATATAGAATAAATTCTAAGTGTAATGTCTGATCTACTAATCCGCACTAGGCCAGGGTTTGTGGATTATGGCCTAAACCCTCTCAGCTCTTTAGATAGAGGAGAGGAGACTCAAGCCCAGCAGTGGGACATTAATGGGTTGCTGATGACGATAGGCTACGGTAACCGCTTACGGCGCTTACCGTCAGGCCGTAAGCTTATTTGCTACGGTACGGCAGCCATACATTAAAATACCTGACGCATTGTATCACCATTATTGAGACTAATGGTCACTTTATCGTGCATGACCTAAGCGAAGTTCATTGCTCTGACGTGTACTATGTACTGTATTGTACGAAGACACCAGTGACCTCCTAGTACACATAGCACCCACGTGAATTCATAGTAACTGTTAATTTTTTGCGTACCTATAATGTGATCGAACTTAATGTGTGATAGATTTTTTGTATATGAATAAGCATCGAGAAATTTCGATGTTGAATGTGTCGGTGATGCAGCAAAACTATGTAACTGCCTCGCAGCTCACAGCCTAGCTACTTTTAACATCAGGGATTGGTGATTTTGTTGGTTTTAAGAGCTAAATGCATGCAAAAACACGCGATTTTCATACTGTGATGGAAAGCAGACAGTCGGCAAAACGAAACGCAATATCAATTTAGTTGCAAAATCGACGATCTCCGATGCGTAAAAGTAGCATGTGTGACTTCTAGTTTATCTATTTAAAAATATATACTAATAGATAACATAAAAGTTGGTGAATTTGTGAGTATCTGACGTTGTAGGGGATAATCTCGGGATCTAGTGAACTGATTTAAAAAAATTCTCTAGTGTTGGATAGCCCAATTATCGAGGGAAGTTATAGGCTATATAACATCACGCTACGGCCAATGGATACTTCTAGTTAAGAAATAAAGTGCAGACAGATCACAGCCTAGATTGAGACACTTGTTTCCTGCACAAAGAAATGACTTCTTGTTGTCGGACCACATGGGTCAAAGAAATCGCTCGCCTTTGCCCAAATTTTTCAATAGTGAAATTATACAGATTGTAGGTACAGTCAAGTTCATTAATATATTGGCACCATCAAGGATTCAAAATATTGTGAGCGTTGAAAAGCTCAATAAATACTATAGAACCTATGGATCAAATATATGTCCTCGATCCTATGTGAATGGTTCAATAAATTATGCTGTACATTATGCAATAAGTTGTAGTCACCCTTTTCAACAAAAATATCTAATGATGGTGCCAATATAAAGTAAAGTAAAATTTATTCAAGTAATAAGGTATGTATAAGTAAACAGAACTCTTAAAAATAACTTAATGTAGGGAACAAAAATTTATGATTAGTCTGTACTAGGTTGTAAAACCTGTGCTACAGGCGGTCTTAGGTCAAACACTCTTGTACTCCTTACAATGTAGAGAGAACAAGAATTGTGTAAAAACTATAATATAATAATATTAATGAACTCGACTGTACTAAGAAAACTGAGATTAGTTTTTCTCTCATATTTGCACAATTTGCACAAATAATGTCGACTAGATTTCTCCACGGGACAAATGTTTATGTGCAAGAACTGCTTTCAAGGTTTAATTTGTGTCCTTGTTATTACTCGTGTACAGAACAAAAAGTCCCTCGACATTCGAATTGTTTCCAATCGATATTAATATTCGAAGCGAAGCGATGGTGCCTGAATGGATAAGAGACCGGCGTTCTAAACACGCGGTCCGAGTTCGATTCTGACCAGCAGTACCAATGTGGATTTCACTTTGTGGAATTTATATGTACTAGTCATATGACTTACCATCTGGTAACGGTGAAGGAAAACATCGTGAGGAAACCCACACACCCTAGAAGAAATTTTAAGTGTATGTCTGATCCACCAACCCGCATTAAGCCAGCGTGTGTGGATTACGGCCTAAAATCCTCTCAGCTCTCAGAATAGAGGAGAGGAGACCCGAGCCCAGCAGTAGGACAATAATGGGTTGCTGATGATTAATATTCGATTTTCAATATGGTCGCTATCATTTTCAAACATAACATTTTAAGTCTATAAAACATAGTTTTCTAAGAACACGGTAGCTTCTATAGATTATAAAGTTTTATTAGTCATAAGTTTAAAGATTCAAAGTAGTTTAATCTGTGCGTTGTAAGGTATCTGTTATAACTAAGAACAGATGGTCAACCGCATGGACATCTTATGTTTCTTTTATGAGCGACATCAAAACATAAGTAAGGCTTCGGTCATAAAAACAGCGGAAGTATTTTGTGACGTTATTATTAAATTTGCATTTAAAATTTTAATGTGAAAAATTAATTTAATCATTCACTTTTTATTTTTCAAATTAAAAGGTATTATTTGAGTTCTAGGTATAATAAAAGGCAATAACTATTTTATTGATGGGCTGATTAAAAATACATACCTACATATATATTTTTGTAACTTTTAAAAAGTCTAAATTGAACTGGTCTAACTCTGAACAGAACAGAGTTAGACCAGTTCAATTTAGACTTTTAAACATTCTATGAATCTTAGTCCAAATTTGCATACTGATACCCTGTCTTTATCATCATCATATTATTATCAGCCTAATGATGTCCACTGCTGCACATAGGCTTCACCTAATTTCCGCCACAGTAAGCGACATTGTGCCGCAACCAACGTCCAACCCATACACACACGAAACCCGGTCTTAGTAAAATAAATTTATTTCTACGAACAATACACGAAATATAAATAAAGATATAACATTTACGAACACCTATTAAAGTGTATAATTCAAATTTTGCGCAGAATTTATATACTAGCGATACATCTATGTCGTGGCCTTCAAAAGGTTATTTAAATACAGAGAGCTCACGATCTTTTGATATTAAACACACCGCTGTATACGAGACCTGACCTACGACTTTCTCTCTTAATTTCAAGGCAATGTTAACGTGTCACTTAAAGACGTGCCTCCATATTGCAACCTTAAGAGAAATTTACTTTGCACGGAAAACGACGAAATATCTATATGATATAAGATGGTAGAAAGCTAACATAATGTTTGCTATCAAACTTGACTTTAGAAACTTGCCGCCATAAAAACTAAGCTAAAACCCGCACGGATATCGTTGGATCATCGTAAAACATTTCTAGTTGTAAAAGTCGTCGCAGCTTATAATATTTATATGACACACTAGATATGTGAAATATATAAAGGGATTCACGCGATCAGCATTAGGTATTCATATACTACATATAAGTATATTATATTAGTTGTTTCGACGACTACAGCGGCACCATACCACATCGCCTCATCAAGGGTAGATCTTGGTACATTACCCCAGCATTTTTACAGCCAGATAGTTCTTGTGTAATAAACGACGTCTTGATTGCCATTTGCCGAACATAACTAAACTCCAGTATATTGAGACAATTCGGAGCTATGACTAGCACGAGACAATCTACTGATTACATCACATGCTTTAAGTTATCGATAGAATTACTGTTCCATAGCAGTTCACTGCTTTAACATTTTAAAAAAGTCTCCACAAAACTTTTTAACGTTGAAATATTCATCAAAAACATCGGATTATTAATGTGTAAGTAAGTTTTTTTTATAATCATTTATTCAGATCATACATACATTGACAGCTTTACAATGTACTCGCCAAACTATACAGGGTCTTTCCCCTTTGGGACCACGACACTTTGGGACTACGGTGTCAATCACGGAACGGCCTTTTTTGAATTGGCTGTTTCACACCAAAACCAAACTGACCACGGTTTGGTCTTGGTGTGAAATAGCCAATTCAAAAAAGGCCGTTGGCGACCGTAATGCACTCTTTTACAGCGGTGTATGTAATAAGTTTGAACTTAAATCTATATCTTAAGTATACATATTATATCAATTTATTTTATATTACTTATTAAGGATATATATATTAAGTTTTCTTTTAAACTCTGTACTGTGTTACTATTGTATACCTCCGAAAACCTCCGAAAACCTCCGAAATTTCGTTTTTACGAGTTCTTTTACAAGCTAAACCAGATGTCAAACAGAAAATGTAATATGTTTAAATAAGACATAGTTAAAACCCTTTCCGCTAAAGACATAAGTGGTCTAAATATTGTCCGGTAAAATTCCAAGAATGCCTTTTTATCTGCGAACCGTTTAATAACTAATCAGCACATGTCGATCTGAACTGTACGAGCTAAAGTCATGAGCGGACATCGACCGCAGCGTGTAGCCGTGACGTCACACGTTTACTCTACTCCCACGCGGTATTTTGATTTTTCAAACACGGTTTTTCACCTTTATAAGCTTAGAGTTCGTGTTGCAGCGATAAGCGGATTAATTCGCTGTTACTGAAGCCTAATCTCAGTAGTTTATAAACAATTCTTTTGCGTTGTTTTTCATTGCGCATTTAAAGGAAATTATTAATTTCAAAATTGAAAGATTTCGTCTCTTAGAAAACATTGCGTTCTTAGAAATTGTCAGAAAAAAGAAAAATTACTAAATTGCCTAATAACTGAACTGTTTATTAAACATAATGCTTTATAGCTACAGCAGCCGAATAATTATCTTAATTTAAAAAAATACGGGAATTGTAGGATAGGTATGCATTATTAATACATATATTTTTTATGCGAGCGCACAAACGCTTGCTAACTAGAAAACAAATAATATTGAAATAAAATTAATCCGTATAATGTTTACGTATCTTATTAGGTAATTAAATAAACAATTGTGGAACAAACCAATCAATACTTTAACTGTAACCACTCAAATGATAACCCTCTACGCTTATAGATAATTTTAATAAGCTTATCCGAATCCGCTGACATGCAGACCATGGTTTTTGCACACATTGTAAATTCGGCGAACAGTAGCGTTTATCAAAATGTACGTACCTACGTGATGACAGATGTTTTAACGGGATTTCCTTGTGAATAGAGCACTGGGTTATTGTGGTAACTACATTTTTAACTTTTAACTGTTATAGGAAGTGAAAACTGTTATGTATAGTGGAAAAAATTTAGGAAATTTTGCGTGGCGTTCTGCGTTATTAATTTTGCTATTGCAGACTATATTTTTTATATCGAATACTTACATACATATATCGTCACGCTTTTTTCCTCGAAGGGGTAGGTAGATTTTCGCGATGGAAAAACTCTATACAATTTTTGTGTTGAGATTCTGAGTGTTAGTTCCGAGATGTGCCTGAATTATGGCAATAGGCTTGCCTCCTATTTCTTGGATGCAACATATACATACATATAGATAACGCCTCTTTCCCAACAGGGGGGTAGGCAGAGGCTATTTCCTTCCACTTGCTACGATTCTGACATACATCTTTGGCTTCTTCAACATTCAGCAGACTTTTCATGCATTCTCGCCGGTTGAGGGTACTCCTGATCTGTCCCTTCTAGATGTAACAGGTGGCGGAATATGAATGTAATTCTCCTCTGTTTACACCTTCGGGGAAAGAGGCGTGAAACTATATTATATTAGACTATCTATTTATCGATATAATTTTCAGTAAATTTCCAAAGCAGGTCAGTGCACTATCTTATTAAACAATTAGCAAGTTATCACAAGTCGTGAGGTACAGTCGAGTTCATTAATAATATTAATATATTGGCACCAACATTAGATATTTTTGTTGAAAAGAGTGACTACAACTTATTGCATAATGTACAGTATATTTTATTGAACCATTCACATGAGGACATATATTTGATCCATAGGTTCTATAGTATTTATTGAGCTTTTCAACGCTCACAATATTTTCAATCCTTGATGGTACCAATATATTAATGAACTCGACTGTCCAAACATTTGTCATATCTCCTTATCAATTAAAGTTATAAGATTCTATTTAACTGTCGAGCAATTTTAATCTTCTTCATATTATTATAAGGTTCATATTTGCCTAAAAGTTGGTATCTTATTGCTCTTTTCCGCTAATATAATGATTAGCAAGTGTGCCGGTTGGTGACCTCGTAATCTCAGCTGATTATATTGTCAACAAACACTTATATTGCTAACATAACATGTGGGAATCAGATTTGTTTGTAAACACAAGGCTTAAGTTACGGTTTAACAGGCTTATGTCGCTGATGTAGTGTTATGTGTTTTTGATAAACAGTTGATAAGTCTGTCTATTTCTACACTTGATATTATCATCATCATCATCATCATTAAAACCCCTTAGAAATAATAAGAATCCCAGGAATTACCTACTGAACCGAATAAAAAAATCTTTTAGTGTCGGATAGCATTTATAGGCTTTACTAGCTATGCCCGCGATTTCATCCGCGTGGAATTTAACTAAAGACACATTACTTTTTTCAAAGTAGCCTAAGTTACTCCTTATTACATCAGCTGTCTGCCAGTGAAAGTTCCGTCAAAATGAGTGCAGCCATTCCAGAGATAAGCCGGAACAAACAGACAGACAGATAAAAATTGAAAAAAATGTTATTTTGGTATATGTACCGTATATACATTCATACGCATGTAATTAAAAGCGGTCATTTTAATATTATAAACAGACACTCCAATTTTATTTATTTGTATAGATATAGATATATCATCACGTTATAACCAATAGGAACTGGGTAGTTGCCAAACAAAGAACCACGGGAACGAAAGCGAAGCTGGAAAACTTAACCACACAGAAAATGTCTCCAATACCACATCACCTTTTAATTTCATACGGAAGAAAATTCCATGACTGAAACGCAAGGTGAGATTGTTCCACTCCAAAAATTTAAGAACACCCATAGCGAAGTTGATGTACGCAAATAATGACATATGTACAACTAAAGGCCGACAAGATGTACACAATTATGTACAGTCAGAAACAAAAGTTGAACATATCCAAAATTTCAAAACGCATGTATATCGTAGCATACACAAACTACTGGACAAAACCAATATCAGAATTTAATTATCATCGTAAATTCATTTCTGGCACTAGTCTTTGTAAATCGAAAACTGCCCTTTCCCAAAAAAAATCAACATAACTAAGTTAAGTTGAAATAGTCACTAATTCTTAACATATTCAATAACACAAAACTATAGCAAGTAAAAAACAATTAATTTCAGCCATTTCAATGATATGATCGGAGACGTAATGATAAAAATCACAACAGCTTCATAAATAGGGGATTACAAATATGTTTTATATTAATAAGAAAGTGTTTTTTTTTTTCAGTTATAACAGTTTAAATCTAGGGGTGCGATATGATCTCACAGTCAAACTGTATTAAAATACAGTTTTGTGAGACAAGATTTCATAGATCGTAAGTCATACACTGTAACTTTTATTAATCAATAAAAATGCTATAGATACGTTTCTAAAATTTTGGATATGTTCAGCTACTTTTCTTGCTAACTGTACATGATGAGATACGCTTAATTGTAAAATATTTTGTTTACATAATGAGTAATACGCACTTCGCACAGTGGGAGGTGGACGTGTGAATGAGTTATTGCCTTTTCGGTGTTCGTTATAACTAAGGTAAAATAAATATTGTTTTTAAAGTCTTCTTTTAGTTAATACAGGAGGAACTTCTTACCGCCTACGAATCAATAAATATTATGTTTCGAAATCAGTCCATTCATTCTCAAATTAAGATAATATTAATTTGAAAAGCCGTTCTATATCTACAATTTAATAGCGTTTATACTTATGAACGGTAACATTGCAATTTAGTGTCATATTTCGTGGTTTTAAATTTGTATTGTTTAATCGAAGCTATATTTTAAAAATATGTTTAATACTCTTCCTCTCCTTACTGAAGTGTAGTAGTTTATTCTGAAAATAAGTAGGCAAAAATTATATATTAATAAAAGCCGAGCGGAGCTTCGCTCCCGTCATTCTTTATTTGGCCACTGCTCAGCTCCTATTGGCCGTAGCGTGATGTTATATAGCTTATAACCTTTCTCGATAAATGGGCTACCTAACACTAAAATAATGTTTCAAATCGGACCATTAGTTCCTGAGATCCTAGAGGTTAACTAAACAAAGATACTTTCCATTTCTCCAGTACTTATATATTCAAGCGTTAGCTAAAACGTCTGTGAATGTCAAATAGCGGTCACTGTCCAGTATTCAGATAACGAAATATTTACTTTTCACCCCTATTTGTATCGTTTCGTACTAATGTGATTGCGGCGCTGGCGATGTTTGCGTTGTTGGACATTTTGCGAACGCGACAAACATGCCCATGATACGATGTTAACAAGCTATACAATTTTAAGGTAAATACTGTAACTGTTTACCAATTACATCAGCGTGGTGGTAATAGGTGTTATTCTACAACGATACTCACTCAGATATTTTGGTTCGAGTCTGGGTGCATTTCGTGTCACTGAATTTTATTCTGAGAAAAGTTATTACCCTACGAAAGCTTGTCCCTAGTGAGTAAGCTGTCTTGAAGATAATGATAAGAAGACAGAGTAATTTAATGATATCTATACTAATACTATAAAGTGGATCTTTTTTTTATTGTTGGATAGCCCATTTATCGGGGAAAGTTATAAGCTATATAACATCATGCTACGGCCAATAGGAGCTGAGCAGTGGCCAAATAAAGAACTATTAGTTGTTTACAACTGATCCACTTCTTGAGACCACTGCTTTGCTGAAGTGCGAACACTACTCGCAATTAATTGATTTTGTTGTCATTGCCAAATGTTTAGCCAAATTAAACTTTTAAACATTTGATAAAGAAATGTAAATGAACCAATCGAATATCAAAATTGCGAGTAAGTCCGTGCGTCTATTCGAACAGACTCAGTAATTTCTCAAATCGCGACGTAAACAACAAACGATTAGTTCTTGGTCAAGAAGTGCATAGAACTTTCAATTTCCAATGGCGCACAGTCATAGCAATATTCTAATAATAGAGCCGACACAGGAAGCTTGCTTGTGATGACTGACTACCGACACTGATGGCCTGGCTAACTTTCTCAGTAATCACTGGGTAAGCAGCGGCGTTGAGTGACGGTCATTTAAAATTGTTTCCCCTCGTGTATTATGCTTAAAAGTACACATCGATGATTGTCGTAAGTTCGTTTCAGTTGCAACCATAGCTTGGAAGGAAACGATTTCTAAAGGAAAATATGAAAACTGAGTCTCTATATTTAAATCGTGGATCTATTATGCATAAACAGCTGAACTTTGACAGAAATACAAGGTCAAAACTCGCACTCGCTTATTATAAGTCGTCGTCTCGTCAGCGCAACAAATGCGCGTTTTCGAACATTGAACTCCCGAGACAGCTGATTTTGTCTGTAGTCGTAGGACACTCAGTTGTTTTGAATTGTAGGCGTTCTGATATTACGTTTTGAACACGTGTCTCGTTTCTACACGAGGACCTAGTCCTAAACTAATTATGTAGTTCATCCTGAGGTTGCCTCGTGGTGGCGAACACGTGTTCAAAACACGTATTTTTTGTTTTTATAAGAGATTTTTTTTTTTTTTTTATATTCTTATAAGACAACGCCCGCACTAGGGAACGAGCCCTGTGTCGCGGGGAGCTTTACAAACATAAACTAACGGACACAAAGTACACCCAGACTAGAAACAAATATCTATGAATCACACAAATATTTGTCTCGTGCGGGAATCGAACCCACGTCACCCAGCACGGCGATGTAGTGGCGAGGCGACCACCTTAACCACTGCGCCACGGTGACAGTCACAGATATTGCTAATTGTGTGACATCTGGTGCCCATGACGCTTTTTCTATCTGTAGGGGATTTATTCATTGTTGTCTTATAGCCTATTTCAATAATCTATCTATGGATTTGGCTACTAAAGTTAAAATTTTGATATAAGCTCCATACAAAACGGGTCAAAATTATAACTTTAGTAGCCAAATCCATAGATAGATAGATTATTGAAATCGGCTATTAGTAGGGAAAGTGACTGCTTGCTATCTACGCTCTTATTTTTTTCGCGAATTGTTTGAGAGAAGAATGCCTATAAGTGGTCAAAGAAATCCTTTATCAAAGTGGGCTTCAATTCTAAAATATTTTAAATATTCACTAAATAAATACACTTTAAAAGAATTCTTTCTGCTTTAGAGCAATAACATAAAAAGTAAGTATATATAATAAATGTTTTCCAACAGTTTCTATTTTCTTTAAATGAACTAGAGGGTAGAATAAGCGAGCACAATTTAAATGCGCATATTAAAATAGTAGTAGCTTAATTAGAAATATATATAGCGATACGTTAGCGAATATAATACGGGCTATCTAAAAACACAGTTTGCTTTTAAATCTATTGTAACTTATGATAAATTTACTGAGTGAAGATGTTCATTTATTGAAATTTTCACTAACATAAATATTATCTAATAGATAGTATCAAAATTAAATATTTTCTGCAACTTAATTACCGATTAAAGTATAACCTGACTGAATATAAAAGTAAAACAATAGAACTAGTTTATTCATACTGTCATTGTCAACTGTCATTTTTAATTTGTTTAAGTTATATTTTATCCTATCAATGACTTTTATTTGATCGTTCAGAAACCGGACTAATGTCAAAATTCATAGTAGCTCTTTAATCATGAGAATAATGATAGTTAAATGACACACAATTGACATCAATGATAGTTGTCTTTAATTAAAATCAAACGTCATTCATCTGTTTCAAGAGGGCTTGCAACAATGATCTCATTTAAATTATGACGTCATCGTCCAATTTCTTTTGTCGCGTCCCTTTAGGGATGACGTCAGTGCCCTATATAAGGGTCGCTATGATATAGGACGGGAGTGTTTTTACAAGGGTCGTTACAGTTGACTCTTTGCATATTGTTATATCGGTAAATAGTATTGGAATTTATATACCAGTCAATTTGTAACTCAATCTATACTTAATATTATAAAGCTGAGCAGTAATTTGTTAAACGCGTTAATCTCAGGAATTAAAAAAAAATAGAAAAAAAAGAAAAATTAATTAGAAAAATTGTTTTAGATTTGGATAGCCCAGGCTATATAAAATCTCCGAAAGATGTGTAAAAGATACGAAATAGGTAATTGCGTTTACAGTTATATTTATTATACGCAAATAAAACATTGGAAATAATATATTGTAAGCATTATTGATACTTCATTTTTAATACACGTTCACGTACCTAATCCTAAACAACGTATTGAAAACACAAAAAAATTGCTCCGATTAAATTATAAAATCAAAAACCACTAAATATTATAAATACTACGTTGCCATACCTCTGTTTTAATTATGTTTTGTTTTGCCACATTTGTGGGCACGGAGGCTAACAAAAACTAAGCCATTGCACACTCAGTACTTATAAGTGCAATAAAGTAATATGCAGGTTATTTGCATTGGCGGAAATTGCAACAACCTTGCTAATGCTTGATTGGTGGCTACTGGCTACTTACTGGTTGCTCGATAGTAATCGACACTAAGGCAGGTTTACATGGAGAAAGTGCACTGCACTAGCGCCCATATTGTTTGCAGAAGGTCAGTTGTATTTTGCTATAAGTGCGGCAGTTGAGGGGGACAACAATAGCTAGAAAATACACGGGTACTGTATGACAGCACTGGCTGCTAGTCATAGCTTGAAGAAAAATGTTGGTGTATTAAAAAAAAATCCGACCGAAGAATCCACCAATGGGCTTTTATTTAACTACAGTAAATAACCAACCCCCTCCAAGCCCAGCCTTCGTACATCGTTCGGCAATCTGAATTAAGATACAATATTTATAAAAAGTATAAATAATAAATACCTATTACTATAACAAGTTCAATTCATTTATTTCGGATAAAGAATTTAAAATAAAGACTTTAAAATACTAAGCCAGCATGCTGGCTTGTTTTGCCAACACTATCTTCGTATAAACCTGCCTTTAAATATCTACTTGATAGGTCAAGCTCTTTGCTATTTCCTGTTGTTTTTAAATTGAATTCCGAGCTCATTAAGTGTAAACGTACTTTTATCTTGTTTATTGTTATGTTGGACAATATAATTGTAATCAAAAGGGCAATTATGTGCAGTAATTTTACGTTTTACATTGTAAACTTGGCGAGAGACAATAATGTGAGTTTGTTCACTACAAACAGAAAGCCTCACTCACATCTTTAAATCGATTTCTGATACGTTGTCAAGTGTTGGTCTTGACATTCAAACATTTGACATTGAATCGATAATAGAGATTGAATTTTTAATCGATTTGTTTTGTTATAATAACTAGGGGTTCATGTGCTGTTTTATCTGTCATCTTCATAATATTATATTTCGTATTATTTATTTTATTCAGAAGCTACTTACATGACTGAAGAATTTGTTCACAATAAATTGGAATATTTTTTGATGTTTTAATTATTGTCCAAGCATACCTGAAACAAAGATATGACACATTAGACATGATATTTTATTACAATATAGGTTGGTTTAGTTTGTTTCGAATTTTCCTTTTCTCTCAGTGCTTTTGTCGACTTAACTCTCTACTCTACTCCCTTAGTCGCCTCTTACGACACCCACGGATTGAGATGGGGTAGTTACATTATGTATTCTTAATCAGTCACTACACGGACTAGATCATCATCATGAGCGACCCATTAATGTCCCATTGCTGGGCTCGGGTCTCCTCTCCTCTATCTAGAGAGCTGAGAGGGTTTAGACAATAATCCACACACTCTGGCCTAATGCGAGTTGGTGGATCAGACATACACTCAGAATTTCTTCTAGTGTATGTGGGTTTCCACACGATGTTTTCCTTCACCGTCAGCAGATGGTAAGTCACATGACTAGTACATATAAATTCCACATTGGTACTGCTGGTAGGAATCAAACTCGGACCGCGTGTTTAGCACGCCTATCACTTATCCATTTAGCCACCATCGCTTCATCTACTAGATAACCAACAGAAAATATAAATTAATACAAACATACAAAGATGTGTCCAGTATTCACAAAGCAAACGACACAAGACACATAGACTCCCGCAAAGAAAGAACTACATAAATAAACTTCTTATAATTTCTGTCATCAAACATATTATAGTTGTCATACATTATTTTTATGTTCCTAATTAAAGGTTACTGCGACATGTAAGAGACAATGCAGTCTTTATGTATTAGGACAACGAACCCATAATATCCACAAGGAATAATGTACCTTAGAGTTTTAAAATTATAGTGTAAAATCTTTTGGCTCTTTGAAAGTCTTTATGTAAAATTTTCAGGTGCAGATGTAGTGCCAAATTTCCTTTAAATGTTTAGCGAACGTATGAAATAGTTTTGGGGTATTGTTTTAGATTTGAATGAAACCCGATATAAGAGAAGGCATTATCGACCAAAAATGCTCTATTTCTATATCCAGATATTATAAAAACTTTTAAACATTCGCAAGTAACATACCTACATTGTTTATTCGTCCGATCGAATTTCACTGATCATTTTAAAATCCATCGAAACTTCTAGCAAACAAATGAGGTATTCATATTCATATTATGTTATTCCTTAAATTATAACACGTGACGTTGAAACACCGAATTTATATTTTATAGTAGACTTACATCTGAAATAATGGAGATAAAAATCCATGGTATATCCATGGTATGGTAGGTTTATTACTGCCTCGATGACGCAGCGGGAAGTGTATACGACTGCTGTGCAAGATGTCCCTGGTTCGATTCCCGGGTCGGGTAAAAATGGTATTGGGTTTTTCTATCAGGAAATTCCAGTATATAGATTTTCCCGGAGTTTGGTAAACAAATGTTCCCGGTTGATGACAATAGGCTCGCCCCCTATTTCATGGGACCAAACATAGCTGGCGAAATGTGGGTGTGATACACCTCTGTCTACCTCTTCGGGGAAAAAGGCGTGATGCTATGTATGTATGTAGGTTTATTATTTGATTGATCTGTTCCTAAATCCGAAAATGAAGATTGTCAACAAACTTGAAATATTTAATACTGTACTTCACTCGGCCGTAACAATACAAATCAGGCTATTAATTTCTTCCTAACGGACAATTTGGTACATTCACCCCAACACCAACAGGATCTAAGCATTATCAATTCGCTACACTAATGGAACAATGACATTAACAGTACTCAATGTCAGTATTGACGTATTCAAAGTCATCGAGTGAACGTAATGAGAAAGTAGATTGTGAAGTGCTAATTTGTGCTAAATATATTTTCAATCATAATGTTTACTGAGTGCAAACTCGAAATCTCAGCAATTGACTCGCCGGTTTCTATAATGCTGTTAAATGTTTATTTAGAACGTATTTACATCCAAATGTCGCAATTTAGTTTCATATTTCTCGGTTTTTAATTATTATTATTTAATCGCAGCTATATTTTAAAAAGATGGCTGCAGCAATTTTTAGAATTAGGTGAAAGGTGTGTTAAAGGTAAGAAATCATTGCGTTTAGTTCTATTTATATGCAAACAACACATTGGAAACTTGCAGGGTGTTATTTTTATATTAAAATAACTGTAAGCGGTAAGTGAAGAAAGATCTCCAGGTCCCCTCTATGAGAGTTTTAAATTTTAAATTGTAAACATAAATAAAATAATTAGTATTTAATGTAATAGAAAATTTTTGATGCTTGTTTTCGACGGCACCAAAATTTAGTTTTCACCTTTTCACACTAGTGACGTCACAATGAGTCACAAGTCACAGATACACAATAACAGGCAAAGAACAGTAGTTAAAGTAGTATGTAAATGTTGCCTGTCATCTGATAGGGCGCACGTGAGGGGTTATCAGAACAGTTAACTTGTTTATTGTTCCTCTGGACACTGGGATCTTACAACATGCTTATTTTGATCAAGTTAAGATTGTTTAAATTTTATACGTTGCTGTCATGTAGTCGTTGACAATCTAATACGTAAAGTTCAGTTAATTTATTAATGCGGAAATGAGTTTCTTTATTTGTTATCCTTATCCTTCTATATTTTGTGGGTGATGTCGAGTGCAGAAGCTATTCAATGTAAGTAATAAGAAACAGATACATAACGTTGCAGTGATGGATTAAGAATAAATAATGTCACTATCCCATCTCAACCCGTGAGTGGCGTGAAAGGCGACTAAGGGAAGTAACCTAATGCAAACAAGAGCACTGCGAGAAAAGGAATAATCGAAAAAAAAAATGGCTAAATTCCCTCCACATTCTTTAAAGGTGACCTGTGCCCAGCAGTGGGACGCTGATGGGATCAAATGATTAAGATGAATAAGAAACAAACGAAATCGACCTATTCGTTTAAGAGCTAATATTTTTAATTGGCAACAATAGCTAAAGGTACTCGATGATAATAAATGTTAAGGAGAATAGAGAAGGTTTCAGCTGACTAAGTGACTAAATAGAAGGATATAACAATTTATGAAACCTTCAGATTAAATTGAACTAGTGTTCAATTATCTTTACGACTCCACTAACGTGTTTGCATGTACTTAATTCCGTGGGATATGACCTTTGTCCAACGTGTGGCTGTTATAGTCCGCTGAAGCCCGGTGCGCCGCAAAAATACGCCAACTTCTCAACGATGTACACTAAATTATGTATAGTCCACAATGTGGTACGGTATACGAATGGTCTGTTCACAGATCCAACGCTACATTAATATTTTACACCAAGAGTTAGACCATTACGTACAAATTCTTTTTGATCTCAAAAGCACTGCTACATCAAAAGAATTTAACATTCATAAAATAATCTCTTAAAAGCGATGAACAAGGGATTCGGCAGATTAATATCAAAACGAAATGCTGAAGTTTATGAATGTATAATTAATGAAACTAAAATAAATATATTTATAAGTTAAACTTGATACGCGTGTTTGGTGACATTACAAATTACCACGGTCTCAGCAGGTCGGGTCATCGACTTCTGTTTCACTGGGTTAACGTCGATCGTCATTGTAGATAAATAAAGTTATACTTGGCGGCCATATTTGAGATCATAAAACAATAAAACGTGATAAACATCTTCGGGAAATGTACGTTTTCTTGAATTTCCCGAGCGATAAAAGTAATGGCATAATATTTGAAATAACCCTTTTTAAGCATTATTTATTTAGAAAGTGGGAGAAATAATTCAATAAACAAAATGTTAGATAACATAAAAATAATAAACATCTCCTAAAACAATATTACTTGGCGCGTTTTTACATGTCCAATACATTGACCTTTGCGCGTATATTCGCATTGTTGCGTAACCTTAGCGCATGGTACAAACGCCAAATTTAAATTTATTGTACCTACGTTTATAAATGTCAGTTCAAGTATTTTTCTAGAATTATATGGATTTCGAGTACATGATTTAAATAGCAAGGATATTATATGCGTTTAGTTTCTGACGTATATATCTGCAGGCCTATCGTGCATATTTTACGGAAGGGGCAGGCGTCATACAAATATTTCGCCAGCTATGTTAGTTACAATAGGTGGCGACTCCACAGAAGAGAAGAGTGCGTAGATAAAACACAAAAAAAAATCAAGAAAGTTTGACATATTTTTATGATACTATAAAAAAACCTTTTTAAAGTATGGTCGCTTTGAAAATAGTTTTAAATAATGTAAACCGTAAAGTTCGAGTGATATTATCGGTCAAGTTTAAATACATCAATTTAGTGTTCAAAACATGTGTTTAGAGAGACTCGAGAGGCGTACAGATGGTTTAAAACAGCGATAAAAATGCAAATTTGTACGTTATCCTGAGGTTCATGCGAGCTCTGTTGCGATGGCGCACATTTACCGCTATTCACTGCATTCATCTTCCAAGAAGTTTTATTTAACGGCGCTCTGGCCGCCATTTTGAATGTCGGATGCAATTATGCAGTATTACAGGATAATTCAACGATAGCACGGTTATTGATTAATAATTTTTCACGGATACTAAGCGTAATTTTGAAAACAGATATTATCTCTAAATAAGTATGTAAGTACTTAGTATAGTAGATTATGCTTATCTGGCTTCGTCATTTATTTTCGAGGGCACTGATTCACTGATTCATCTAACTTGTCACGAACCGGTCACAACATTTTATTAATTGCCTTTAATATTTAAAAGATAAAAGTAAAAACACTAGTAAAATTATTATTAAACATCATTCGATTCATGTTAGGGACATCCCGAAGATAACCTATCTGAGACATTAACAAGACACTTCCTTTGATGATGTTTCTCTACTTTGACATGAAAGTGTTTACGAGTGTCTAAAAATATTTTTTATGAGATTACTTATATTTATATAAATAATGTGTAGGTAATTTCCCATTTTAGTTCCGTTTGGAACGAGTACCAAATTAATAATCAATAAGATGATATCAATACTCGTAATAACAACTGGATTAGATATTATAAGTAACGATACCCGTGATTAGTAGCGTGTTGTGAGTAGTGCTGTTTCCACGGTCATTATTTTCTATGGTAGGCACCCATTAACAATTCTATAACGAGCTTTATTAATGTTAGTTTGAACGTCGAAATTCGAGACCAACCTAATGGGTGTATCAAAGTTGACACAATTTTTCAAACGATTCCAATTTTAAAATGTTAATTGCTCGGTTATGGAGGTTTAATGACCCGCCCAAAACCGAGAGCGAACTAGATGACAGTTTGACACAAAGCTTATGTGACACATATTCCGGTTTCCCGCCACTACAATCAACAATGCGCGAGCCGTTAGGGCCGCCATTGTTTTTCTTCGCGCCAAATTCGGCGGCGCGTGTAGGTGTCATTTTTTATTCGCACGCTATTGCGATTGTAATGACGAATTGATTGGGCCAACGTTCTCATAATGAGGACAGTGGATTGCAAATGTGGGTGTACCACTAATGATTCAGAGGACTCAAGATGAAAGGCCCGTTGTGGCCTAGTTATTAGAGACGCGATAGCGATAGTCCAATGACCAAGTTATATGGATTATATTACAATAAGCTTTGTTTAATTAAAGGTCAGACGAGGATTATTGGTGATAGTAACATTGAGCAACGGAATAAAACGCCATCGAGTTATTGATTTTAAAATATAATGGATGATACTAAAGGAATTGTGTCACGAAATGTAATAAAATTTTATCGTCGGCGGTTATCTTGGTGTGCAGATATCGGCGAACACAAACATTTTCGTACCTATTTCCTATTTATTATATACCTAACCTACATTCGAGTGGTTTATACCTATCATTAGTATAAACTGCATGTATTATACAACTTTTATACGAAACAATTATGTAATATTTAAATGCATTGTAATTGAGATTTTAAAAACAAAAGCCGCGTAACGTGTTTATTAAAATTGTTAACAATTAAGTTATTTAAGTTAGCACCGTGTTAAATCGATTGTTATGTATAAAACAAACAGTAGTAAGTAACTAAGTATAGAATACAAAGAGAGTGCAACCAACGTGTTTGATGCTTTTAATTTTAAAATAATAATATACCTACTTAGTGTGTAGTAAAAAAAATTGATACTTAATAAGAACTTGACATGTACCTATTTGATATATAAATAATTGCTTGTAATATTTGCATTTTGCTTAGCGACAAAATGTATTTGCTCTTCATTATTATTTCATCTGCATTGTACCTACATTTAAAGCAAATAAAGAAATATTCTATTCTAGTGAAAAATAACGAAAACTTAAGTAGGTATTCTTGCAATTTCGGCATTCAACATGGGACTCAAGATTGCCGGATTTACTTATCTCACCACACAACACAATATTGTGTGTAAAAAAAAAATATTTTTCTCTTCTGAGTTAGGTATCCAGTAATTAATGGAATGGATTTTAGATAAAAGTGGCGCATAACGTTTTTTTAGCAAATACTTCTTGAAACTGATAACAGAAGTATAACAGATCATTATCGTAATGAATAAGTAGATACATAATCAATATAATTAAATATCACTGTAGGTAGTCGTCAATTTCAACACAACTAATTGTCCATCCAACCATTTGAACTAATATAATATTCTACCACATTCACACAGCGCCATCTAGTCCCAAATTAAGCAATTATATTTGCTTGTGTTATGGGTACTAAACAACTGATATACTACTTAAATACATTTTTTTTTTGTAAATACATACATAGATAAATTACACCCAGACACAGAACAAACCTTTATGCTCATCACACAAAGATTTGTCCTCGGTGGGGATCGAACCCACGACCTCCGGCTTAGCAGTCAGGGTCACTACTAGACCAACAGGCCAGTATCTTTGTTGATATTTCCATAAATGTATAATAATATTAATAAAACTAACGTGAGATGTAGACATATTTTTAAAATTTTATTACGGGTCCTTCTTACGGGTCGCTCACGTAGACCTGGTTTCAGTTCCGTCAGTTGAAAATGAAATTCCTTACGGAACTGAAGGTCTACGTGAGTCGTGTCATTCGTCATCGTGACATTTATCGATTACTCGGTTTTTATGTCGCTGTCAAATGTTTTAGAGTGACAGCGACCACATCTAAATCTCCTTACATTTGACAGCGACATCAAAACCGACCAATCGAACGTCGTAATTCAGAGTAAGTCCCCTGAAACCCAGCAGTCCTGACCTCCTTACGTGAGTGACACGTAATATAATCATCATCATTTCAGCCTATTGCAGTCCACTGCTGGACGTAGGCCTCTCCTAACACGCGCCATAGCACTCTGTCCTCCGCCTTCCGCATCCAGTCAGACCCAGCGACCTTTTTTAGGTCGTCGGACCATCTAGCTGGAGGGCGTCCTACTCTACGCTTGCCGAGTCGCGGTCTCCACTCTAGGACACGCTTGCTCCACCGTCCATCGGTCCTTCTGCAGATATGACCAGTGCACTGCCACTTCAATTTACTTATTCTACGAGCTATGTCGCTAACTTTGGTAATCCATCAGCAACCCATTAAGTCCCACTGCTGGGCTCGGGTCTCCTCTCCTCTAACTAGAGAGCTGAGAGGGTTTTAGGCCATAATCCACTCACGCTGGCCTAGTGCGGGTTGGTGGATCAGACATACTCATAGAATTTGTTCTAGGGTATGTGGGTTTCCTCACGATGTTTTCCTTCACCGTTAGCAGATGGTAAGTCACTTGACTAGTACATATAAATTCCACAAAGTGGAATCCACATTGGTACTGCTGGTCGGGATCGAACTCGGACCGCGTGATTTGCACACCGGTCCCTTATCCATTCAGCCACCATCGCTTTTTTGTCTCTTTGACTTTGAACTTTGGTAGTATTAGACACAAATGTATACTTCATGTCCTTTTCAACTAGCAAGCAAAAATATCAATATAACCTTACATAACATACAATTCTAAAACAATTACATCATTACACATTGCACAACCTTCATATCGCGTGTACGACCTGCACTTGACCAAAATACCTTCATTACATCTAATTGCCGAATCCAATTAATAAAAAACCATAGGCCTTGTCACTTTTACAAGGAAGAATTAACCATTAATCAGCCGAAAGATTTGGCAATTAAAAAAATAGTTAGATTTAAGATCAAGGTGAAATTAAATACATTGTAATTGTTTGATCGCATTGGTTCAAGTCGGAGCTGTCCAAATCATGGCCGCGGTTTATTTTTAACGTATAAAAACTCATATTTGTGGTACCTAGAAACATCAAATGTTCTTAGGTACCACAAAATATGAAAATTTTCCTATTTCTTCCTATTCCTATCGTTCTTTATTTGGTCACTGCTCAGCTCCTATTGGCCGTAGCGTGATGTTATATAGCCTATAACCCTCCTCGATAAATAGGCTATCTAACACTAAAATATTTTTTCAAATCGGACTAGTAGTTCCTAAGATCCTAGGGTTCAAACAAATTCACAAATTCTTTAGCTTTATAATATGTATTGGTATAGATTTGGTAGGTACATTAAAAAAACAATGACATAATTAACACATCAGGGTTTTTCAAAATACTAAAATAAGCTTAATACATACATACGGCAAAACGACAATAGGATAAAGCAATTTATTTTAAAGTGGGGAAACCACAAGAATACTACATTTTCCTTAGTAATATACGTAACCACGCATTTTCGTAAAGAACCAAGTCAAATTAAGTGACAAGTTTATCAGCACACATAATAATATGCAATCTCTTAATATATATATTACTAGTAGCGTTTAATTATATAGTACCTAATTAAGAATAATTAATATTGTGTGATTGCTCGAAATTCACCCTTAAGTGTCGGAACGATTTAAATGTATGAGGTATCGTTACAATCCTTACAATATCCTTCCGAGAAAAGCTATGTAGACATAGGTCTCACCTAATTTCCGCCACAGAAAGCGACATGACATTACCGCGTCAGAAATAAAATACCAATAAATTGAAATTCTACGCTACTAATGACAATCATAACAGGAAATCGCGACTTCCGAATTAGTCATTAACATGATTCATTAAGACATAGGTGCGATGAGCACCATCTTGTGCACGGTTGCACGTTCATTCATGATCTATCAACAGACAGACGTGTCTATGGCTATCTTTGCTTTTTAAGAACGCTATCAAAGACAAGTGTTGTTATTATGGAGTTATTTTGTATACAGGTCTGAGTTGGCACTACCGTAGGTCCATATAGGTACTCGTATAAATCAATGAATATAGCGATAATGGACAGGCAGTCTATCTAACATATCTGGCGGAATGTGTGTGCGATGCAACTCTGCCTACCCCTACGAGAATAAAAGACGTGTTTTTAATTAAGATATAATTTTTAATGCATTTATCAATAAACCTAGGAAAAACATTAAATATCTTTGTCGAAAGCGTTTGATAACTAAAATTTAAAATTAACTGTAGCACTCACAGGCAACGATACAAGCGTGGAAAAAACAGGATTATTTTTGGCGCAGAGTACCGTTCCAATGCTCTTCGAAGAAACACAGGTTTGCATATAAAAACATATGCGTATGCGAGTCGTATTTAGAAGGATTTTTCTGTTTTGGAAGCAACTTGTTACCACACTGGACATACGAGTTGGTACGGTTTTATTTACGGATTCTTTTCTTAGCTTATTACTTTAAAATTGAGTAAAAAATCCAAAAAAGCTAATAGGATTGTGTGTTAGTATAAATACAAAAGCAATTTACCATTACCTATACGTTAATATTATAAAGCTGAAGAGTTTGATTTTGAACGCTAGGATCTCAGGCATTTCTAGTGCGATTTTAAAAATTCTTTTAGTGTTGGATAGCCCATTTATCAAGGCAGGCTATAGGCTATATAACTTCACGCTACGACCAATAGGGGCCATGTAGTGTCTAAACAAAGATCGAAGGAACGAAGCAAGCAATAACTAGTCACTAAAAGAAATACCAGTAAGGACATCTATACGCTTTGGCTTTTGGTATTACAAACGAGCGTTTGGGACTCCAGCGACAATAGCAACAAACTTGCATCTGAATCCCTACGGTTGCATTCCAAAAGTCGCAGTGTGTTAATGTCCTAAAAGGGCTTGTTGCATTATTATTTGTATACGACACACATCAAACATTAACTTACTTAGAAGTAATCGAGGACATGTTACGTCTAGTGATAACGCAACACAAAAAGATAAGATACCTTTAATATTATTATTTGTTATTGTTATAAAGACAACGTAAGTCGGGGACCTCCTTTATATAATATATTTAATGATTACAAAGTGTAGTGAACTCCTGCTCTGCTAATTTCTTGTTGTTATCATCGCACCTTTTTGTGGCGAAAAGGATGGGCAGAGTTGTCTGATATCTATTTTTTTTTAAAGACTGTTATGTACATAGTAGAGAGAGAGAATTCTGACATTTTAGAATCTTGGGGCTAACTGTGAATCGAAACATTCGAATGTTCGGTTTTGATGTCGCTGTCAAATGTAAGGAAAAGGAAGTTTAGATATGGTCGCTGTCACTTTCAAACATTTGACAGCGAAATCGAGACCGAACATTCGAAGTTGAAACTCAGAGTAAGCCCCCTTATAACAGTTAATTGACAGCGAGATTAGAATGTATGAAAACATTGATGAATGTTGATGAAGCGAAAGATGTACAATCAGTCAAGTTCCTACTCGACCAGTTTCCAAACATTTGCTGTGTATTACTGGAGTTAACGGGACAATCCCATCCTCATACAACAAACAAATAAATATATTCTTATTCTCATGCCCACCACTGCAACTCCTGTGAGCGAGGATTAAACAGCGATGACCCTTGCGAACACCGAGTTTTGACAGTCGGGAGTCCCAGGGTATGCTTAACCTACTGTCTTGGAACCCACAACGAAATTAATCAGAAGTATATGTTGTTAATAAGTAAATGAATTGGATAGAAAGAAGAAGGTGGAAGAATCTCTGCCTATCCCTCTGTTAGTAAAAAGGTGTGATCTAATATATTATGTATTTATGATTGTTTGTATGTGTTAATTACTGGAAAGAGCCCATCCATCTAATGAGCGTCAAAATCCAGATATATAAAGAATGAGAAAAACTCTATGTCGCTTTTCCCGACCTAAGTATTGACCCTAGAATATCTAAGAACTCAGCCATACACCACGCTGCCGAGGCATTTAATAAATTTCTCGATTCATCGCGAAATTCTCGACCTTGGAGAACTCTCGTAAATATAACTGTTGTTGAATATTTCTGCTGAATGTAATATTTAGTGGGTTTACAGAGGCAGAGGGCAGCACCAACAACTCATGTCTAGTACCTCGCCTATTCGCCATTTGCGATGTCTGCTGTGCTCAATCTTGATCTTATGTCGCGAATATTCCTTATCAGTTGACGAATTTGAGGCTTCAAAATTATTATTTGGTCTTAGGTTAACTTTGTTTATAGGTTTGTGCATTTAAGACTTATATCTTTAGTATATCCAAGAACAAGGTATGAAATACTAGAAGTCGCGCGGGTTTTCGCCCTCGTCATTCTTTATTTGACCACTGCTCAGCTCCTATTAGCCGTAGCGTGATGTTATATATAGCCTGTAACATTCCTCGATAAATGGGCTATCCAACACTAAATAAATTTTCAAATCGGACCAGTAGTTCCTGAGATCCTAGCGTTCAAATTCAAACAAACAAGCAAGGTCCGATTTGAAAAATTCTTATAGTGTTGGATAGCCCATTTATTGAGGAAGGTTATTTAACATCACGCTAAGGGCAATAGGAGCTGCAAAATAAAAACGACGGGAGCCCTTCGCGATTTCTAGTGTAATATATAAATAAAGGTACATCCGTATATATATTAAATCCGTGTAAAAACAGATCTTTGTTGTTAGTAACGGATCTATGAACAAAGTCTGGAGTAGGGTTGCCACCGATACTATATTATATTTCAGTCTATTGTACTATATGTTATAAAAAAAATATATAGAACGAAAATTACTATATTTTCATCGGTAATTCAGTTTTCGTGCTTTTTAATTAACTATGACGGGAACACACCCGCAACGCAACATTGGAAATTTTAAAACGAAACGCATTTAATTGTTCAGATTACTATAATTATTTTTTAAATACTAAGAGTTTGTTAAAGCTAAGACTGATAACAAAATATACACATGGAAAATTACCAAAAATAAATGTGTACTATATTTTTTTTCCTTGAATTTTCCTATAGTACTATATTGGTTGCAATGTTTTGAAAAAATACTATTTTACCTTCAAAAAAAGGTGGCGACCCTAGTCTGGCGGCAGACATTTTTCCGTTGTACAACATTAATTATTCATGGGTTCAATGTTTTCTGTCTGTTTACGCCTAAATACACATTTTATGGCACAGTTTGAATTTGTTACATAAAATTAAATTAATTGGATAACTTCTTTGTCTATGTTAGTAGTATAAATATTAAGTTTATTGTAGAGACATATAACATTCTTTGTTTTGTTATCTGCCTCGGTGACGTATAAGACTGCTGCGTAAGAGTTCCCGGGTTTGATTCTAGAGTGGGGCTAAAATAGTGTTGGAAACACTTGTACCCGGTTGGGAATAGGATCAGAACATGGCTGGCGAAATCTGAATGTGATGCATTTTTACCTACCGCTTCGGGAAAAAAGGCGTGATGTTATATACTAGCTGTGCCCGTGACTTCGTTCGTGTGGACAACTAACCTCACAATCTATTGTTAATTTGTTACTGAACCCTAATATTTTTCCAAAATCAAAGTAGCCTAAATTACTTCTTGTGACATTAGCTATCCGCCAGTAAAAGTCCCGTCGAAATCGGTTCAGTCGTTTCGGAGTTAACCTCAAACAAACAGACAGACAAACATTTTGAAAAGTGTGTTTCTGTCATAAGTAACGAACATACATTCATATGCCTAATCTAAAAAGCTGTTATTTTGATATAACAAACAGGCAATTAAATTTTATTTATTTGTACAGATGTATTCACAAAACAGGTCTTAGGTATTCTTATATCAAGATAATACAAATTACATCAGAGTCAAAACAACATAACACTTCGTCTGATAATACGGTATTATGACGTTTATTATCTGAGATATATAGAACAATCTATCATGCATATCAGATCTACATTTTTGCGAAATATTTTTCACCGTGAAAGCAATACGACACTGCTTTCCCTGCGCTCGGATAAAATCATATCACTGACAATGCAAAATAGATTTAAGTTGACACGCCTGCTTGGCAATTTTTATATTTTATGTATTACAATAAAGTTCAAAATCGCCTAGCGGCGTTTCTCATGTTATAATTCTTTTCTGCTGTGAGTGCGATATTCTGTATAGTGAAAACCAATCGACACCACTTCAGTTATTTGAATATCGACCTTATTTAGTATGCTGTAAGCTGTAAAATACGCTGAAATGTTGAACAGGCGACATTCTAATAGAGTTGGAAATAGGGGTGTCTCCTGTATCAGGGAAATATAGATTTCATGTTGAGTGCAGGCAGAATAAAATAGATCGCAGAGACACTTTATACTGAATGCTTTAAGGATGTCACATATAACCGCCTTTCACCCAGAAGGGATAGGCTAGGTGGGTGGATGTGAGCTGAAGATGATAATGATGAAGAATTTAGAAAAACTATTGATTTTTCTAAATTCTCGTTTCATTTATTTATTTTTAGGAATCGAACGTTTGCGCAGCAGTCGTATAGGCCCGCTGAAATGAGGTCCCTCTGAGCTGGGCGTCACACATGTCACGTTCTATACTGATCAAGACATCTATGATACTTCTAATTTTTTTGATTTTCAACTAAGTGACGAATTTTCAACAGAGTAAACATGTCCTTGATGAAACAAAAGGAAAATAATTAGCTACCAACCCTATAAAACCCGAACTATCCCTTATCAGAACAGTACACAGAGAAACAGTTAAATTCGTCAGGATAATTTTATCCCGGATGATAGATGAAACGGTCCTTTGTGAGATTAAATTACTGAATCGTTAAGCCAACGCCTGTGGTCCCAATTGTAATAAATATTTACGAGTATGTGATCATCAGTAAATCGGTCAGCCATTTACCATACACTATTTGGTACATACTATACAATCGGTAGGATTTTAAAATCTATACAAATATTATAAAAATTGTTTATTATCAGACTGAATCCATAGTTTGTTAGTAACAATGTTTACTTAAAAACTATGTTAGTACCTAAAAAAACTAATACCTAACACTAATACTAATAGGGACAGAAAAATCCTCCTCCCCCCTACGCAGACTCACTGAGATCCCTAAGATCACTGAGATTATAAAGCGCAAGAGTTTATTTGTTTAGTTGAACGTGCTAAATTCAGGAACTACTACAGGTATCGAGCGACTTTTCCTTTTCTACTGTGTCACTTTAAACGCTACCCAAATTGTAAATTACAAAAGATTGTAACCATTCATTTTTTTAAAAGAGTGCCGTGAGTTTTTGCCAGTTGTTCTCACAGCTCCACCCAGTGAACTGGTCGTAGGCAAATTTGCTGACACTACTTTTCGGATAACCTGTTACATTCTTAACTTGTGACTTTCATAAGTGTTACGTTGTAACCTAGATGAATAAACGAGATTTCATTTCATTTCTACCAGTCCATCCAAACGTTGTCTGGAAGAAATCACTTTTAGCGATAAGTTATAGCCTATCGTTACCTTTTTATTAAATTGTTTTATTCTGTCATTGTAATGTAAATTTTTGTGTGCAAAACAAATAAAGACCTTTTTTTCTTTTCGATATTTTTGTTTACCTTTTTATCAAATACTTTTGAAATGAAGTACACAACTTGCACTAACATAGTGACATTAACATAGTGCCCTCTTCATTTTCTAGGAAACTACATCGAAACCAGTCGCCGACAATACAGAAAAAAAAACGCCTACTTATTGGTAGAGTTGCGCGACAAACGCCTACTTTCTACACGAGCGGAGCACACACACACACGCATCGATGATCTGGTCACATGCACCGGCGCAGATGCATTGCGCAAACCGGATATAATTCTGTCGGTTGTCTGCGGATATTTTTGAAAGTAATATTGCACCATGACGCTAACGCATTGTGTTAGTGAAAAAACTGTCTTGCGTCAACTATATTTATAGAAAATGTCCATTAAAATGGTGTGTCTATTTATTTTTACTCTGTACGCTAACAACTGTTGAGACTGTAGCGATAGGTTTTCTGTGTGGAAATCGCAATTTTTTTAAATTTATATCGCGCTTGATGCAAGCCGTTTACAATTTTACATTCAGTCCTATTGGCAATCTCTTGGGGAGAGGCCTATGTCCAACGGTGGACGTGCTACAGTTGGGTTATTCCACTTCTCCCTATTGAAACTCCCAATCAATGGACGTTGATAGGAATAACCCCGAAATATGATGATAAATGACTTAATCTCTGCTTTTAATATTACCCATACGCGTGTTTCCTAACACGAGTATGGGTAATACTAAAAGTATATTACTAAATATATACTTAGATATTTTACATAAAAAACACCCAAACTCCAAAACAAACATTTGGAAATCATACAAATATTTGCACCGACCCGGGGATCGAACCCGAGACCTTAGTGACCGAAACCGGGAACTTACATTGGCATAAAATAAATAGGTTGCTATTTATCAATCTTATCAGTAAATGACGCAACTATAAATACACGGAATAGGATCGTCTTATCACATTTCGTTTCAACACAAACCAAATGAATCATCATTAAATTGTTTAACCATTGCATTTTTTCGGTACTTCGCCGATTGACACCACGAGTTATTTTTTGAATTGACTGTTTGGGACCATTTTCATATTAATTTTGTAACATTGCACCAATTGGTGTAAAACGACGAATATCTTTTTTGCCTTCTTCGTTTCACAACATGGTGATCTGGACCAGTATATTAAATAAAATATCCTAATAAGCAATGCTCAAAAGAGTCCTACGCTGTTTGAAACCTTGGTGTAAATCGTCGATTGACACCATGGTCCCAAACAGCAAATTCAAACAGCGTCCTTGTGTGATTGACACCGTGGTGCCAATAAATCGTGGTACCCATTTTTCTGACGGAGTTGAAGCAGTGACGTGAATAAACTCAGCATTACTATTCAACAACAGACAGTCAAAAACAAATGACTCAGACAGACACGAATCCGAAACCCTTGTAAAACCACACTATAAAACTTAAGCACACTAATGACTTTTTGACGTGGACTCGTGTAAATAATGTATGTGTGTATGTATACAGACAATTATTAGAACTAGTTGCCTACCGAGATCGAAGTCGAAATATTTTTTTTCATTTGTAATTATTTTAGCTATATTCACTCATTCGCCATTTAAACTTTATCTAAGCTAAATGTGTTTCCTCCGTGCGCGACGGATAACGGAAAATGGATCTGAGGCCCTACATGCAATTTGAAAATTTATTTATTTCAATACCGCGCGCTCTCAAAACTGAAAATAATATAATAATAATAATATTCTACCACTTTCACACAGCGTCATCTAGTCCCAAATTAAGCAATTCTTTTTGGTTTTTTTTTTTTATTTTAATAAATTTTATTAAATAACAAACTTTTGGAGCAACAATTAAGCAATTATATTTGCTTGTGTTATGGGTAGTAAACAACTGATATACTAGTTATACTACATAAATACATTTTTTTTTGTAAATACATACATGTATATTATAGATAAATTACACTCAGACACAGAAAAAACCTTCATGCTCATCACACAAAGATTTGTCCTGGTGGGCATCGAACCCACGACCTCCAACTTAGCAGTCAGAGTCACAAACCACTAGACCAACAGGCCAGTCATAGAAAATTTAAATACGGACGCTGTCATTTTCGAAATTGTGTGTATTTTTTAATTTTTTTAATATTAATTTTTAAATTAAACTGAAGTTTTACTAAAAGGTGTCATACGCGTCAACTGTTATAACTAGTTAGCTCTGAGACAAAGGCGTATTTTTTTTATAGGCTAATTTAGTCATCGCTAGAGATCGGATATTCCAGTGCATATTTACCTAAACTACGCTGAAGTAAGTAACATAGAGTGGATAACCACCACCACTTAGCGTTTTTAAGCCTGCGTAAACGACTATATTCATGCACTCATATGCAGATAATTACTATCGATTATTTAAAGATACTAGGCACTAGATATCGTCCAACACGGCAACAAGTCCCGCGTTGTTAACAAACTACTAAGTACTCGTACTTACATTGATTATCACGTTTTATCTTGCCCTTACTTGAATATAGGTAGCCTCGACCACAGGAAGTCTTAATTGTGGCTTTGGTTACTTTAATTAAACCAGTTTAAGAGAACAACAGATCTTTGTTCTACGGCTTCAGGTTTTTGTCGCAATATGTACTACTTATTTGTGATTATTAGACTTTATATAGGTACCTGTTTTTGTTAATGAATGTGACATTTTAGACCAAACTTGTAATAGGGAAACGTGGCAAAAGGAATAAGGCCTAAGGAATAAAAAACTATATAAATGTAGCTTTCGCTTGCCGCTTTCTTGGGGATTCATTATCATCATGATCATCAGCTACCCATTAATGTCCTACTGCTGGGCTCGGGTGTCCTCTCCTCTATCTAAAGAGCTGAGAGGGTTTAGGCCATAATCCACACACGCTGGCCTAATGCGGGTTGGTGGATCAGACATACACTTAGAATTTCTTCTAGTGTATGTGGGTTTCCTCACGATGTTTTCGTTCACCGTTAGCAGATGGTTAGTCACATGAGTAGTACATATAAATTCTACAAAGTGAAATCCACATTGGTACTGCTGGTCGGAATCGAACTCGGACCGCGTTTTTACTGTGTTTAGCACGGCGTCACTTATCCATTCAGCCACCATCGCTTTTTGGGGATTAAATATGGCAAATCTCACTCTTTGATTCTCCAACTATTCTTACGCAAAAAATCACGTGAATCCCTCGCTCAGTTATACTTATAAGTGAATAAATAAACTTTGCTAATCTAACTTATAGCTACCAGTATTGTACAAAACGATATTCATGGTTAAAAACATTTTCAGACTCAATTTACGACTTAAGTGCTTGCTATTAATACAACTGAATTGGTATGGATTCGTAACCATTTGAATAAAACTGCGTATTCTACTGAGAACGTAGAATAACCAAACGATTAGGTTTTTAGGGCAAAGTATTAGAACTAATTTGTAATATGGATTGAAATTTTCGGATGAATTTTTGGGAGACCTACAGAAAGTCCAATATTTCGGAAATATTTTATCAGCCAGCCACCTAGGTTATTCAAAAGCGAAACTTCGGAACTTTGTTCTATGGTAAACCTTTTGTACAAGTTGTTTTAAAATAAAACATTAAATAATTTTGCCCTGGTCATAACTCTCAAGTTTTAAAAGCATTGTAGGCTCAAGAAATTAATTATGATCGCCATTTATCATATTTCTAACATTACAATAAGAAAAGGAACAAACGATTTTTTAAATTATTTAATTAGTCGTTTTCTTTGTTACATAAAATTACAAGATAAATAGAAAAGTAAAATACTACTCATAGATAATTTTGATCTTTTTTGAATTGGCATTTTATATTGTATTACGTTAAATATAATAATACATACATCAAAGAAAATTTCGTATCACTATGTTATCAGAAAAGGACTATAGCCTGTTGATTACTACAAATAGCGTTATAATGATAACATCCCTTGGGGTAAGCAGAAGCGATACATACCAACATTTCGCTAGTTGTTTGGTAACAAATAAATAGGGGGCAAGTCTATTCCCATTACCTCCTGCGAGACCTCTTGCACAAAAGTCGTACATATAGGTATGCCACAGAATTCTGATTTAGGCTTACGATTTATATTTATGGGTTTTGTGATCCCAATTGCCACTAACAAAAAAAAAACATACATTATAAAGCATGCACATTTAAAAATTAATATTAAAGGAGGTCAAAGGCAGGGTTCGAATTGACGTATGGCAACACCCACAGTACGGTATCGAGAGCGTTCGCTCGTTAAATAAAAACATCGTTTGTCAAATCACGACACGGTTGAAGTAGGTACATAACAGTACATTTATTTCTGACTAAAGCTCTGATGATAAAAATCGGACATTGAATCACGCGGTTCAAACGAATATTCGACTGTTTTGTTTTATATTTTTACTAGCTCTCTGTTGCCCGGGGCTTCGCTCCCGTCGTTCTTTGTTTGGCCACTGTTCAGCTCCTATTGGCGGTAGGGTGATGTTATATAGTCTAGCCATCCTTATTAAATGGGATATCCAACACTAAAAGATTTTTTCAAATAGATGTAGTTCCTAGTAGCGCGTTCTACCAAACAAACAAACACGGAGATGCTCGAGAATGCAATTGTCATCTACGGCCTGATCTGGGGCCTTACTCTGAATTTCGACATTCGATTGGTCGGTTTTGATGTCGCTAACAAACGTAAGGAAATTTAGATATGGTCGCTGTCACTTTCAAACATTTGAAAGCGACAACAAAACCGACCAATCGAATGGCGAAATTCAGAGTAAGCCCCCCTTGTCTAACTTTGCTTAACCTTGCTGATCGTACTTCGAACATTTCAGTATACAATGTTATAGGTATAATAATATGTGTGTTTGTTAAATGTTAGCCTGATAAATATGCTTTCTGAGACGTGGTATATTGAAAATACTCGTAAATGCCTTTGTATTGATTTGTTAGAAAACAAATAATCCACAATTAATTCTTAAAAATTACTCAAAATCGCAATAATGTTTGTTAGGAGCAGCTGTTTGTACGTAAATTAAGTGAAAAGAAATACGGCGATATTTCTGTATTAATAATTATGTTGTTTTTGAGTGCAAGCAGCTGGTAATGAACAATGAACAGTACTAACCTCACAGGTGTGCGGTAGTAAGCTCATGCGCAGTGACTACACGAGTAGCATTGTGTATATTACGTAGCTGTTTATGCACTGATTATATTATAAATTATAAACTAGCTGACCCGGCGAACTTTGTACCGCCATATTTTATTATTCGTGATAGTGTTCCATTTTCAAATGTTTCTATGGAGATTTTAAAACCCAAAATTTAAATTCTGCACTAAATTATTTGTATAAATTCTGACATACGTGCATTGCCTCGACAATAGCAAATACAACCAAAAAAAGAATTACTCAAATTGGTCGAGCCGTCCTCACGTGAATCCATCACATACTTATCGGCGATCTATTTAAATTTATAATAAAAAAAACATTGAGTTATTAGATTAAGAATACATGACCCTATCACAACCCGTGGGTGTCGTAAAAAGCAATTAAGGGAGTAAACTTATGCAGACAAGAGCTCTGCGAGAAATAGAAAATTTTAAACAAACTCTAAACCAACTCGTCTCGTCAGAGTGGTATAGTAAGGGGGGTAGTAGGCTAAATTCCTTCCACATTCTTAGGAGGAGACTCGTGCCCAGCAGTGGGACTGGTTTATTTTATTTTGATGAATTTAGAAAACTGTTCGATCTAACGAACTGAAACTTCTGCAAATTAGGTATACATTGCCAAAAATAAATAATATAAGATTTCTCAGACATTAGCCTACAAAAATATAGTATAATAAGTAATAGTTTCAAAGTAAACAAGTAACGAACAGACACTATCCATTTACATTTATATTAGTTAGGAAATAAACGAAAAGGTCAGACAGACTGTCCCCAATTTATTGAAGCTGGCTAATAAATAACGAAATATGTATAATCAACGCCATGAATAACAATAAACTTGAACTCTCACCTCATAAATATCCAATTATAGGAAACGAAAGCTCCGAGTTCCATATTCATACGTAACGTTACCTTGCCGCCATGTTACTGGCCGGAAACCATAGACAATATTTTAGAGGTCAAAAAAGCGAAATTTAGAATTATTCAATGTCACTTTCGCTTTGCACATCACGTAAAGACGTTTTGGAAGCAGTTTAGAAACGTAACATTCGAAATTTAAAACGTAACGTCTTTGTCCGTTACAATTACGTACTACGCATTATAACGTTTTGAATAAAGAAGCAGAAAGACGTATATTGAACAAAGCTTTAGATTCCAGTAGCTAATGCGTTTGGTGATTAATTTTGCGGAGCTGTCAAATTGTTTACTGTCAGTAAAGTTATTCACAATAAGAAAGTGTTTATTCAATATTAGGCTTCTTTTTCGAGAAAGTATGCGTGGCCGTCAATAAATAAGATTTAATTTTAATTTTCTTTGCTCGGCAATTACTGTTTTGTGTGTTACCGTCTTTCAACAGCAATTCTCCGTTTGTATTTATTTTTTACATCATATTCACTTCCTCATGTGACTTTTCTTGTGGAGTATCTAATATCACATTCAAGCTTTTTATTATCGTTGTGTATTTATAGGAATAAACAACAGCAATAACAAAATAAGGAAACGTAATAATGAATTTATTAGAACAATAAAAAAGAATATAATAGATTTGTCTAGTTGCCAGTGAAATAATTTATGAAAGTATAAATCAGTATTTATGTTTAATAAAATGTATTATAGTTGCCTGTTTTCTTACCAAAGGTTTAACAAATTTTTACCTAATTAAAGAACTAATCTAACCTGAAATACGTGCTGAATCTAGATTTTCTATTACTAAATTATTCATACGACCCAAAAAAGCTTATTTCAATCGCCTACTCAGTGTTTAGTCCACTTGAAGAATCGATTAGGTATATCAATGTTGTCATTGACCTCCTGGGTCGTAGTGAATGAGCTATAGAGAATAATACGCCATAGATCATAGCCGCAGTGATTGATAGAGATTGCTTATTTTGGTAGACGGTATACGGTAGATATTATTGACATATCGGCAGGACGCCGACTTTTGACCTCGCTATGTTTTTGGTAATGGAAAAGCCGTCTAGCTTTAATGGTTTTCATTTATAAAGGTCAGAATTGGATGAAGTATTTGGATATTATAGTAGTTGTCTATGATATATTATTATGATCAATATGAAGTATCTTGCTAGTATATTTATGAATTTTCTTTGGGAAATTGTTACGCTTGTAAAATGATAGTGTACTTACACGTTAGCGCTTACAGACGTTGGTAGATGTTTTTATTTACATATGCTTACATATTAGGTGTAAAGGAAGCATTTATGTCTTGTCTTTTTACCCGATTGTCAGGAAGGGTATTGTTGTTCGCGCGTATCTTGTATGTTTGTAAATTTCTTTATTCCCACGTTTCTTCGAAACGGCTTTATGGATTTCGACAATTAATGTATCGTTAGATTCTTCTCATAAACCCAAGTGTCCTTAGACGGGTATTAATAAAAAAAAAAAAAAAAACGGTGGACTTTTGGCGCCAAATTGTAAGTAGTTAACTTTTTTTAACCAAACGTATCGAGTAGGGTATCAAAATAAAGAGAATCAAATGGAGATTGTATGTTTTTAAATTTAATCAGGAATAATAAATTATTACAACTATTTTTCAGTATTTTTAGGGCGTTGCTTATCTGTTGATTTTTTGCAGTCGGGTTATTATATTTTTTTATTTATTTACTTTTTCACTCTTACTACAAGTACGGTTAGTTATATTTTTTGTACATTTTATATCAATATAATAAACAAACTAATGCGCAAACAATTTTCTCTCAGTACATCATCAGAGGCGGCATCGTTTAAAGCAAATGAAGTACATGTACTACACTAAGTGTTTCTAGTTCATCTAGACAGGTCCAAATAAGTAAATCGTGGGAAAAGTCCTTTCTACAACTCTAAGTAAAAGCAGGCTTTTTATAGGGCCATATATAGCACACGTTTTCTGCATACACATCAAATAAACTCAACATTGTTCAAAGTTTGTAGTTTACGTGAAAGTTTTGTAAAACTAACACGTATATTATGTACTCGCGTTTATATAATAAAATAGTAGTAAAATAGTAGCGTCATAGTATAAAATCATAGTTCACAACATGTTTAAAACAATGGCCCACCGTTCATGTCTTAATATAAACAAAATACATAATAAATGAAGGCGTATTATTGTAAAACTGTTTTCTCTTTGTTGAAAGAATCGAGGGAGATTATATTTTGTTGGTCACTTGAAATGTTTATACAAAATCTATATTATTATAGCTGAAGAACTCTTGTTTTTTTCTTCTTCTTTAGTTCAAGTTTTTTTTGAACGCGCTAATCTCAGGAACTACAGGTCCGATTTGAAAAATTCTTTTAGTGTTGGATAACCCATTTATCGAGAAAGGTTATAGGCTATATAACATCAGGCTACAGACAATAGGAGCTGAGCAGTGGCCAAACAAAAGCGACGGGAGCGAAGCCCCGCGCGACTTCTAGTTAAAGATAAGTCTCGGATTCAGTCGAGATTTTTTTTCTTCATATTCTCATACCTAGTTCAGAGTTAATAAATGTGGCTAATGGTAATAAGTTCGCCCCCTATTAAGTATATGGGAACCTAGCTGACTATCTCGCGCGTACCTTGGCGGTGCATACAAAGTGTTGATTAAGTAAAACGACATAATTTTAAAGATACATCAAAGAATTAGTTGATATTGAGGAATTTGTTTGCATACAACTACACTTTTTAATAAAACTTAAAAGAAACTTGCTAAATTAATTATACATTTCATACTACTGACATAGGTCAAATGTCGAATCTAAAAATAAAAATGTAAATATTTAATTGTTATGTAATGCTTGTGACTGGCCGGACTAGAAATGCATTATGTAAATGTAGCAAATACAATCTAGATTCTAGACGGTTTGAACAAAATGTAGATTTATCACGTGGTAGCAACGAGTGGAATCTTTACGGCTGTTACTGCCCCTACTAGGTGTTATGTGAATTGAATATTCTGTTGTGAGCGGCTAATAGTCGTGTTTATTTTTAAATAATTATTGAGAACCAGATTTACAAAATCGCTCGCTGTGGCGGTGAATGTGTAAAAATATTATACATCTAATATATTATATAAAATACAAGTGGTATGAATTTAACTTTTATATAACTAACTTCTTTTACAACTGTTTTAATGTATTTAGAGATAAACAAACAGTACCATGATTGTTTCATCTTGTCTTTATACCGTTAACATTACAAAGTTCTATTTAATTCGCATTAAGCCCGTTTTGTTTGCAATTGCGATTAACCGCTCAACGACGATTAGTAGGATTTCAAAACAAAGTTTTTGTCAACAACAATAACTTTACGTTATTGCAATAATACTGCAGAAGAATGTAGCTAGAAGAAGTATTATAAACAGGCTTCATTTCTGTGCTGAAAGCAGAATTTTTCCAATCTATAAAAAAAAGCTGTGGAGTTTGTTAGTTTGAACGATAGGACCTCAGGAACTACTGGTCTGATTTAAAAAAATCTTGTAGTGATGGATAGCCCATTTATCGAGGAAGGTTATAGGCTATATAACATCACGCTACGGCCAATAGGATATGAGCAGTGACCAAATTAAAACGACGGGAGCGAAGTCCCGCGCGTCTTCCAGTAATATCTAAAGGTAATGTGTGAATGCTTATTTTTGCCACCTAAATCCTAGACAAAAAAGCTAGACTGATATCGAGACAAGTACATAGATACCATGTATGTTATAAGTCTTTTTTCTCGCATTCTCGTATTGCGATGGGTCAGCAATGCGACAAGAAATGTGAGGACGACGATCTTAGGACTAGAACACTACTGATGGTCTATCCAGTTTTACGTGCAAGAATGACGCATTTACTCACGCTTATTACGAAAAATAGCATATAGGCCATTTAACTTTAGAATCAATTTTCTTAAAACTTGACATGCAGTTGCATCCTTTTAATAAAGCAGAACTTTCTTCAATTATAACTTAAAACACGTAGTATGGGTGACATTCTGAAGGGTTCTAAGGTCAGCACAATCTTCTTGGGTAAATGTCAGCCTCGTGTCGATCCCACAATAAATATATTGCCATCAGATAAGACCTTGTCTGTCACTAAGGTCCCTTGGCCAATAATACCA
This sequence comes from Laspeyria flexula, assembly GCA_905147015.1. NCBI lineage: Eukaryota > Metazoa > Arthropoda > Insecta > Lepidoptera > Erebidae > Laspeyria > Laspeyria flexula. The sequence continues at coordinate 5,395,933 of LR989974.1, forward strand.
AAGAGATGGTGTTGACGTCAACATACAATTGGAGAAATTTGATTTACGAAGTAAGTCTGTATAGCTGAGTTAGAACGGCATGCGCGGAGACGTACGTTCAAGTTCCACTACATACTTTTAAATTAAAAAAAAAGAAAATATTTAGCGAAAGCAAAGGCAAAAGGAACTAAACGTCATACCTATAGGTGATAAAGCTACTATATATTCAACAATATCTCTTAACGTATTAAGTGCTATAAAATTGCATCAATCAATCAATCAAGCCTATTGCAGTCCTGCTGGACGTAGGCCTCCCTAACGTCTCCGTATTCCGCATCCAGTCCGTCCTAGTCAATTTTAATTTTAGGTCGTCGCAATTGCATACTTAAACGAAATGTTTATTTCAAAAAGTAATTCAAATAAGAGCCGTGATTACAATAATTAACTACTTATTTATACTTAGTGCAACAATGTTACCTTTTTCAATAAATCAATCGTATCCGCCCGTCAATTTTATTTTCACCAAGATTGCTTCCGTTCTCAGAGTAATTAGGTATTAAGTGCACGTACCGTTATCTGATAATTAAAACAAAGTAACTTTGTGCAATTAAGTGAGGCTGAGGCATATGTCCACCTGTGGACTGACTGTCACTGTGTTAATCAAAATATCGACGTTGCAATACATCCTTAAATAATATCACGCACGCAAACGTTTCATATGCATCGTCAAGCTGAAAGTACACTTTTCCAGTATAGGTATGTATCTATGATACATAATCAAAAGTAAATTTTACCAAAACAATATAAAATTTTTAAATAAATAATTTGATTTTGAATAATACATCACCTGAATCGTAGCATCAAAAGGTTACGCGTCAGCTGAGATAATAAAAAATTGATATAAATAACCCATTAATGTCCCACTGCTGTGCTGTTCGCAGCATTCAGCAGTCTTATCTTCTCTATCTGAAGATAGTGCAATTACTGAACACTACGGCAATACATGTAGCCAGCCGATTTCAGCAACAGTTTTGATTTTAACCCTATGTATATCACGAACTTTGAGGTCTTGTTATCATTACCAAAAGTCATATTATCGCTTGTTAAACATTGTGGCATTGTGGGTCAAAAGTACCCCACTCATTTATCATATTATTTTACTATTATCTTAGGACTGAATAGATTTATATAAGTCAGTTTATATCGACAAAGATTTATTTCAATAATTAAGTTTGTCAGAGTTTAATGTAACATTAATTCAAATAGTATTGTCCTCAGGCGATTGAACGATATTTCAACAATGCAATATCTTATTTACAAGCTGCAAATATGATTGCGACAGACAAGGCAAGTCTAACCAGTTAGCATTACTCAAAATGGCGACTGAAAGAGAAGGGTTGAAAACTGTTTAGTTGCACGCAATACTATCATAAATATGTGTTTAAATACTGTCATTTTAATAACGTCTCCCTTGGGATAAACTTGGATATGTATAATTAGAGGAGCTGGTTATAGCTCGCTTTTGCCAGTGGTGTCACCTGCTTGGTTTGTCAACAAAAAGTACTACAAAAAATCACACTCCATTACCATGAGTACAAACAGTATTACATTTTATAATATTAGTTTGGACGGAAACAGGATTTTACATAAAATTTTATTGTGAGAGGCGAAGGCGTCGAGTCATTGTAGGTATATTTGTTAAACACGCTGCTAAATCATTGAATGAAAAAAATAATATTTCGAATGGATGTAAATCCAAATAAAAATTTACATCAAATTGAACTTTAATATACGATAGATTAGAACCATATTTTTTATCACTGTCGTGATGGATTTTATAAATAATTGCTTAACTCCTCGTTAACACGACGAGCTCAAACCCCTATTTATAGTCACCCAGATTTTAATAGCTTCATAATGATGCCGAGTAGGGCGAAGGCATCTCGATAATTGAGGCCAATCACAAGACCTTTGTTCAGTAATTTCACATTGGCAACCCTGTAATCTGAAGAAATAGGCCGTACAACACTATTTCTGTACGTGAAAATGTCGCGCAACGCTTGCGCAACTCTTGTAACGTTAAACTATTAATAAGTACACTTAGCAAAAGCTGTTTATTTCATAATAGTTTAGTTACCGATACAAAGATAACGTTAAAATTTACTGTTCGGTACAAACTCTATGTTAGAATAATATTATTGGGTCACATTATAATTTGTTGCTTGAATTATTCATAGTTAGAATTATTTAACATAATACACATTAACAACTCATTTGCATATAGGTATAGGTAGGAACCTAAATTATTTAGAGGTCAAAAAAAAATATTTTTCGTTTTTCTGTCACAAAATTCTCGCTATCATCAGCTTAGTCTGAAAATCTTTTGTCTGTCTGTCTGTTTGTTTGAGGTAAATTCCAAAATTACTGAACCGATTTCGACGGGGCTTTTACTGGCGGATGGCTAATATCACAACACTACTTTAATTTTGGAAAAAGATCAGAGTTCCGTGAAAAATAAAAAGCTATGAAATCGCACGCGAACGAAGTCACGGACACAGCTAGTCAAAACTATAAACAATTATTAATAACATTGTGACGTACAACAGAACAGCCACCAACAATATTATTTTAAGCGAACCATATTTAATTAAATCGACGTGGTATTTACATTCTTAGTTCAATAATGAACACAAAGTAAATATTTGGTAACTTAGTTCAAAGTAAACAGATTGTAAACAGACGCAAAAGGCCAATGTTAAACATGATTGGAGATAATGTAATCTGTTCTGACAATATTATGTTATTGTACTCGTATTAATCGATAAAGTTTGATTTACAATTACAACTAGTGACTAGAATCGGCCGGCGCTAATCGATACTATTTTGTTAAAAATTTACAATTATATAATTTTACTATTAAGTCTCTTTTTTCACGACTATACTTCTCTTTAACATAACATAACATAGCATCACGCCTTTTTCCCCGAAGGGGTAGGCAGAGGTGTTTCACACCCACATTTCGCCAGCTATGTTTGGTCCCATGAAATAGGGGGCGAGCCTATTGTTATCAACCGGGAACATTTGTTTACCAAACTCCGAGAAAATTTCAATACTGGAATTTCATGTTAGAAAAGTCCAATACCATTTTCAACCGACCCGGGAATCGAACCCGGGACCTCTTGCACAGCAGTCGTATACACTTCCCGCTGCGCTACCGAGGCAGTTCTCTTTAATGTGAGAAGTATACCCCGTACTTTTGGCTTAGGCATGGGACATGCCTAAGCCAAAAGTACGGGGTATATATTATTATTTACTACATTTTTTTTTTAATCTACCTACTTAATTATTTTTTTACATGCTATTTTTTTGTTCGTATTTTTTTGCGTGTAAATCTTAATAACTACCGGTTATAGAAACAATTTTGTAATAAACAGCATAAGAAAAAGAAGTAATCTGTATAGGACCTAATACTATTAGAGAGAAAGCAACGCGGTGAAAAAAAAATACTATAAAAATACTTCCTTTTGTGTTTATAGAAGGGGAATAAATGATACATAGAGGTACCTACATAATTTAACTTTGAACGTAAATAACAAACTACGTAGAACAAAGAAATAGCGAAGTAGCTATCGAAAAGTAGACTATTATAGTATTTTATCTAGAATTCTAGACTGAGACGACAGTCCTGTCTAGACTTTAAAATGTGAGTGGGGAATTTACGACCTATTTAATACAATATATGTATAGTTGAGTCGAGGTTCTTAAATTTAAATATTTTCTATATCACTAAACATAGAAAAAATTTAATACTTTTAAGAACCAATAAATATTAAACAAACAAATGATTACGAAATAAGATATTTTATAAAATGGAAGTCGATAAAAAACAATAAGATTCTCTAGACATACTTTACTATACTTTTATTGAACTTTGCGAAATATTATTTTAGGAAGAGTTCCTAGAAACTTACTGCAAACACATTGTATGATAAAATATAACTTAAATTGGTCCTTTTTCGATTCATTTTTACTTGCCATCGTTTTGTTTTGTTAAAGCACAGAAAGCTTATATACCTGAAACAAATAATTTTAACATTAATTTAGTCTTACATTAAGTAATAATAAAAAAGAAAAACATAATTCAAATTCCATAGGTTATTAAAATACAAGTTCTATATGTACAAGACAAATATCCTAATACTTATTGTAATCAATTAGCACAAATAAAAAAAGGCCTAATAACACAGTATACATATTTCATACTAAGCAGAAACAATGACATTCCTGCCCAATACAAATAAATTAATAAAAAAAAAACATCAAAGAAAAAAAAATTCTTTCAAAAATAACACCCAATTCAATGATGTGTACATAGAGGAACTAATAACTAAGTTATGTAGTTAATAAAAAAACACCGGACTACCACAGACGAGGTCGTCTCAATAAAGACCACAGTATAAAATTAACCCAGTAAGATAAAAACATCTTTGTCAATAAATACTATGTTCGAGACTTCGAGCATATAACCACTATCAAATAGGCGATCTTAATTAAACGAGACATATTTACGTTATGCCACGACGCCTGACGTCATACACGTCTCGTCAAGCGTTTGTATCGATTTATTTAGATAAAGCTGGTACGTGAAGTAATAAATGTTTGAGTTAATAGAAACGTCAAAGTTTTTAACATTGGTGTCACAGATGCGTTACCGGCCAGAATATTTAAAAAAAGGAGAGGTTATAAAATGTGTCCTATGGAAGCTACATCTCGTCAGACTATCAGGTGGTTATAACTTAATTGCCGGTGGATTTGTTGCTGATAAAAAGACAACAAAAAAGCACTTTGCAAAGCAAAAGAGCACTTTTGTTGAAGTAATCGGGTGAGCACCCGATTACTTTAGGGAAAAGCAGCGTAACGTGCGATATATTCAAAGTTTAGTTTCATTGTGAGCAGTCTCTCACGTAACGTAACGTATATATATCTTTATTGTTTCGTATAGGCGTTTTAGTGAGCTTTAGAGATTCTTTTACACGACTTTTAACTAGTTTGGCCTCTATATAAGGCGGTCAAGTGCAATCTGTCAATGGATGTCAATAGGGAACAATGCAGATTGACGTTTAGATGCGATTTATCTACAGAAATAAGGAAGACATTATTACTGGTAATGATGGTTGATGGACCTGATTGAATGGTGCGAAGGTTATACAGTCATTTAATTGGATACTATAGTCGTAATACATGATAAAAGGTAAGATGGTAACCTTATTTGAAATTAAGCGTCTGTATCACCACTGGCAAATTGCTAGATAACCTAATATGAAATTGTATTGTGTACTGTCTACTTATCTGTCAAAAAGTTTTAGGAAAATTTATAATACAAATCATCATCATCATCAACAACCTATTACGTCCCATTGCTGGACTCGGTTCTCCTCTCCTCTAACTAGAGAGCTGAGAGGGTTTAGGCCATAATGCACTCACGCTGGCCCAATGCGGATTGGTGGATCAGACATACACATAGAATTTCTTCTAGGGTATGTGGGTTCCCTCACGATGTTTTCCTTCACCGTTAGCAGATGATAAGTCACTTGACTAGTACATATAAATTCCACAAAATGGAATTCACATTGGTACAGGTCGGGATCGAACTCGGACCGCGTGTTTTGCACGCCGGTGCCTTATCCATTTAGCCACCATCGCATTACATATAATACAAATAAATAATCATAATCTATATATATTTAATAAACACATAGCGATGCCCAATGAGGTCAAAGATAGCAGTACATAGTTCTAAATCAGTATGAATGTTTGTGCATCGATAAATAATAATAGATAACGTTATCTTTGTACAAACAATGATCTACGACTATTTACGAACTTTCATTATATACAGGTTATCATATGACACAGAATGACGTAGCTTTGTTCCCGTCGTTCTTTATTGAGCCACTGCTCACCTCCTATTGGCCGTAGCGTGATGTTATATAGCCTATAACCTTCCTCGAGAAATGGGCTATCCAATGCTAAAAGAATTTTGAAAATCGGACTAGTAATTCCTGAGATCCTAGCGTTCAACCAAACAAACAAAGTCTCCAGCATATCATATATCATATTCTCCTTCATTACTGTATAGAAAGCCGTGTTAGACTATATCCTACTTTTATTTCGCCTGCATATTCAATCCAGTAAGTAATTTACAGTTTCTAGCTACTAGTCATAAAAGTTTTACTTTTTTACCTAATAATTTGGCAATTTCACTTAAATGACTATGCAGTTTCTAGTCAAGTGTACGTGAAATTTTAGAATCTAGACCGTAGCAGTAAATGTTGCCATTTCACGGACGAAGCTCTGGCGAAAGTGATCGTCTGCAATTATGATGACCGACTTCAATTATTTCCAATATGTATATTACGTACATCGTTATATTGAACCAGAATTAATTATATTAAGTATCAGTTGAAGGATATTAAACTGTAAACTATTTACTACGCTACGGCCATTAGAAGCTGACGAATGGTCAAAAAAGAACGTCGGGAGTGAAGTCCCGCGCGACTTCTAGTAAAATATATATTTTTTTCATAAATAATTTACTAACCTCAGGCTTAAGACGAATTGTAGCTCACAATAATAATAATGAATCTTGTCCGAAATAAATGTTTTGATTTGAATTTATATTCTACCACATTCACACAGCGCCATCTAGTCCCAAAGTAAGCAATTATATTTGCTTGTGTTATGGGTACTAAACAACTAATGTACTACTTAAATACATTTTTTTTTGTAAATACATACATATTATAGATAAATTACATCCAGACACAGAACAAACCTTTATGCTCATCACACAAAGATTTGTCCTGGGTGGGGATCGAACCCACGACCTCCGGCGTAGCAGTCAGGGTCACTAACCACTAGACCAACAGGCCATTCAATATAATATTGTAAATATTTTATTAAAAACTAGCTTCCGCCAACTGCTTCGCCCGCGTGGTATGTATTTTATACCTATAATCCTACCTCTTGAATCAGTATCTATCAAAATCGTAGCGTAGTTTTAAAGATTTAAGCATACATAGGGACGGACAGACTTTGTTTTATAGGTACTATGTAGTGAAATGTTAGAATAACTAAATATAAACAAGTACAATGACCCCAATAAGGTGAAAAATGGTTCAACAACATTATTCGTCTCGTATACGAAATAGGAGTTGTGAGTTGTTTGCGTGACGAAAGCCTTCAAGGCTTAGATTAACGACCTCCGGTCAGGTGTTCCGGCTCGAGAGCAATAATCTACCTTATAATTATCAGGTATAAGTGAATTTAATAGTTAAGTTATTAAATTATAGGGTAGACTTTCACTGCATCTTTGATATGCAATTATAAATTATAAATATATCATCATCGTCTCTGCCTATTGCAGTCCACTGCTGGACGTAGGCCTCTTCTAACACGCGCCATAATACTCGGTCCTCCGCCTTCCGCATCCAGTCAGTAGTAAATATATAATTAGATAAAAAATATTTATATTGGCTCAGCGGTTGTGTGTACTACTGGGCAAGAGATCTTGGGTTCGTTTACCGGGGAGGCCAAAAATGGTATAATGAATGCAAAGATGAGCATACCAGATGCTATTCTTTCTTTCTTTTTTAATATTATAAAGCTAAAGAGTTTGTTTGTTTAGTTGGGCGCGCTAATCTCAGGAATTACTATTCCGATTTGAAAAATTCTTTTTGTGTTGGATAGTCCATTTATTGAGGTAGGCTATAGGCTATATAACATCACGCTACGCTCAATAGGAGCTGAGTATTGGCCAAATAAAGATTCATAGGAGCAAAGCTTCTGGCAAAAGTTAGTATCCTAATGGTCTCTAACAGTTAGCAGATACACTTAGCTGTTCTCCGTGTTGATTCACAAAAAAGACAAATATATGGAAGGACCACAGACCACAGTGAATATGGTTTGTGAATTTATATGTTTATACAATTCTATCCGTGTAGTGACGGATTAAGAATATATAATGTCACTACCCCATCTCAACCCGTGAGTGTCGTAAAAGGCGAATTAGGGTGTAACTTTATGCAGACAAGAGCATTGTGAGAAAAGTAAAATTTGAAACAAACCCTATACCAACCCGTCTGGCCAGCGTGGTATAGTATGCTCTAATTCACTCCACATTCTTTGGAGGAGACCCGTTCCAGCAGTGGGACGTTTATGGGTTGGAATTTATTTAATGCACAAAACAATTTACAACCTTAAAAATAAGAAAGTATAGTATATAAGTGTTCCGATTCTAGATTGTAACTCAAATACATGCGCATACATTAAAACAACTTATAGTTTTACAAGTGATCGAACATCAAAATTTGAGAACTAGCATTTTTACAATTTAACAATTTTATTATAATATGTTGAAAAGGAGCAATTTAAAAATAATAGAAATATAAATATGCAGACATTGCGTGACAGACATCATGTTACAGATGAAATTGTGGGTTTAGAATAGAGGATATCTTTTACCGTCTTTATGTATATTCCAACCTGGGAATAATGAGAAATGAACCTTGCTTAGAGATTAAAACTACATTGATGCAATTTTAATTACCATTTAACCAGTGCTATATACTTACCTGTTTACCACATAAACAGTATAGTAAACATATAAAGGGTGTTTACGCAAACACCACGTTGAAATATCCGTAACCCGGTTGCTTAGTGGTGTGGAATGGGCCACATAATACGATGGTCGGTGGTTCGACTCCCGATACCACTCAACCATATTATGTGGCAGACTGCTAGATTGCCGATATAATAATGGTTAATTTAAATTACTTATAGTTAAAACTGGCTCCAAAGGCCGTCTATCAAATAACTAATGTTAAGTACAAAACAACTTAATTTAATCTAGAACAAAAAACAACAAGCACATCATTGAAATTATCTGGATTTACTTCCTTATAATCTCGATTAATAGATATAATATTTAATAATTTTAAAAAAATTGTCGAGATTCAAAGATAAGTTTTTAGATGAATAGTGAGGTAATGTAATTATGCAATGGCGGAACATCCTAAGATACTTAGGTATTTAAAAAAAAATTAAATGGTCAATGTCCACAAAAACTAATAATTTGACGTATGTTTGACATTAGAGGTCATTGTTGTACAGAGGAAACGGATGTCGTTCCTTTCCTTACCCGTCTCACGAGGACGTTGATCGATCGGTATTAACATATGGCTATTATGAGTAATGTATTTATTTCTGAACTCTTATAGGCGTATGGTTAACTCGGTACTGTATGTTTATTTAAAACTAGAAGTCGCGCGGGACTTCGCTCCCGTCGCTCCTATTGGCCAAAGTGATGTTATATAAAAAAATCCATATAAACTTCCTCGATAAATAAAAAATCTATCACTAAAATAATTTTTCAAAAGGGACCAGTTCCTGAGATTAGCGCGTAAACACAAACCAATTCTTCAGCTTTATAATATTGTAAGCTAAGCTTGATAATATAAATATATATATAGTGGTTAGCGACCCTGACTGCTAAGCCGGAGGTCGTGGGTTCGATCCCCACCCAGGACAAATCTTTGTGTGATGAGCATAAAGGTTTGTTCTGTGTCTGGGAGTAATTTATCTATAATATGTATGAATTTACAAAAAAAAATTAAGTAGTATATCAGTTGTTTAGTTCCATAACACAAGCGAATATAATTGCTTCATTTGGGACTAGATGGCGCTGTGTGAATGTGCTAGAATATTATATTATTATTATATTATATAATATCTCCCCTACTAACTGTCATCAACACCGGGGAGTCACAAATAGACCTATGCTCTATAACCCTTATAGTAAATACTTTTCAAAGTAAAGATAGTTTCTTACATGTCCCAAAATACACATATTCCATGTTGAACATACTGGCAGGATATCTAAACAATAGTAAACAATTAATGGAAACGATTCCGGCGATTGTCGTGTCCGGGACAGCTGGACAATCGCTGGAAGATCATTTCCAAGACAATCTTCTCGACTGTCTTTTACCAAAGCTAGCATGAAGGACTGGAAGCTATACTAAATATTACAGAGAGGTTACTCGCCTTACGGTAAGCAGTTACTGTTATAGAAAATGGTATGGTACATAGATACATGTACATACATGGTGGCTGAATGGATAAGGACCGGGGCGTGCAAATGACGCGGTCCCAGTTCGATCCCGACCAGCAGTACCAATGTGGATTCCACTTTGTGGGATACTAGTCAAGTGACTTACCATCTGCTAACGGTGGAGGAATAACACCGCGAGGAAACCGAGATACCCTAGAAGAAATTCTATGAGTATGTCTGATCCAACAACCCGCACTAGGCCAGCGTGAGTGGATTATGGTCTAAAACCCTCTCAGCTTTTTAGTTAGAGGAGAGGAGACCCGAGCCCAGCAGTGGGACTTAATGGTTTGCTAATAATGGTACATACAAGGTCCAGATTCCACCATAAAAGAGACAAGACTAGAGCATAAGGGTTGATCTATCACTTTGGGACCATCACACCAAAATTAAATTGGTGTTGGACTTTAACAAGGGAGATGTTTTGTAAAACTTGTTTGATTACAAGACGCAGGTTTCCCATAACATTATACAATAAGCAATGTTTATAAAGTGTGTCAGATGATGCTAAACGTCTTTCACGAAGATAATGTAGGAGCTTAAATTACATAATCCACACACGACTCTTTGTTCAACAAGATTGTACAGTTCACTGTAACTCACTATTGATTTTCTATTTACACAACAAAACTAATGGACCAAGATCCCTGAGCTTCCAGACCTTACTATGTTCTGAGAGCATCGACGATAGAGCAGTGTTGGTTTGGTATGTACTCGCTAGCTTGTCCCAACGTTCCGATGCTACGGCCAATTTTAGGGTATCCGGTACTAAAGATAGGGAGGTAAAATTATTACTAACTTTTCTTAATTTCTGAGTGCTGATTTATTATATATTTGTTAATATAATCAACACGCCCAGACACGTCTCGTGGGCGGTTATTTCAGCTGCTTTAAAGTTCCCAATTTTTTTTATAATAATTTTACGTAAGTACCAGAAACTTAAAAATTGCGTCGGCACAAGCTAGCGAGTATACGTACGTTTATAGTCTAACACTGCTCTATCGTCTAAATTTTGTTTCTCAAAACATAAGTAAGGCCTGGTTGCTACAAGCTCTTACTCTATAAAGAGAAACAACAAAAGTTTAAATAGAAACGAAGTCAATACGTCTGTCAATAGAACTTGAATTAAATCAGCTGATACAGACAACCCTTCAAAACTTTATCTTTTTGAAATCATTACGCATTGTCCTATTTGACATACAAACGGAGTCGATCAAATTTTCGTAATCGATTCTGAATTACTATGACTCAGGTCGTGATATTGCAGCGAAAGATTTCATCACGTAGACATTTAGCAAATGAATTTCACTTGTAGAGATATGTTTTTAGAGTTTAGTTTTGAATGTATTAGTGTTATTAAGATGATGAAGTTTGATCGTTCTCTGATTTGAGATGACAATCAGTGCCTTCCTTCAATTGAGATGTAAATGAAACTATTGTGATCGGAATAACGTATTTGTTAACCATTTAGACGGACGTTGAAACTTCAAAATTGATATGACATACTCATTCAATTTCTGTGATTTATAATAAATAGATATAAGTATATTTATAATGCCTTTCTGATGCAATTGCGATATTTGCAATAGATTCTATAATTTGTTTTTTGAACCGGTTAAATTCCACTCGCGAGTCTAGCATTGTTTTTCTTATACATATAGCTGGTGGAACATAGGAGTTCTACTTCTACCTACCCTTTCAGGGGTTAACAACTTGCTGCGTTATATAAAAATATAACGTAACTGATATCTTTGTACAAGGTCATATCTCCTTTGATTCATCTAATACGCAGTGCCGACGATTAATCACTTTAATTTCTTTTCAGTATTAACACAGTCTCATGTAAGCTGATTATGACGTACTCTTGAAGAAACTTTAGCTGTTTCATCACTAAGAATAAGAACATAATTAATATACCAATATTATAAAGAGGTAAAAATTGTGACGTTGTAGGCGGTAATCCCGGGATCTACTGAAGTATTTTCAAAAATCTTTTAGTGTTGGATAGCCCATCTATCGAGGAAGGTTATAGGCTATGTAACATCACGCTACAGCCAATAGGAGCTGAGCAGTGGCCAAATAAAGAACGACGGCAGCAAAGCTCTGCGTGACTTCTTAAAATAATGATTTAAATTAAAATTTCATCTGTTGTACATAGTTTACCTCACTCATGAGACAGGTAGGAAATGAAAAAGTCATTTATACCCTGTTTCTTAACCATCAGATAAAATTATTCATCAAATAAAGTATAACCTGACTGAATAAAAATAAACAGTAGAACTATTAAGTTTATTCATTCAATGACTTTTATTTGATGGTTTAGTAACAGGACATGAATAGTTTGTTGAAAACGTTGCGCATATTTGGTTAAAACTTAGCAGACATTCATATGATATGCTGTTTTTAATTCTGCAGTGTCTACTCACAGGAACATGGAAGTGTAATGCGTTTTCTAAAGTAGCCTAATCCGAGATTATACAGGTACTATAATTGTTACATTGTCTTCGAAATCAATTAAGTAAGTATAATCCATTAATTTTCAAAGTTCAATTGTTGCCTTAACAATTGCTAAGAACCCAGTAATCAAAGAAATTACTTTTGCCTCGGCAACTTTTTGCTACCTAACAATAATTATTTCTGGTTATCCATTTAGTAAAGGCCTTGGAACAGATCGTGACTAAACTGATAGCTTATAATATTATATTGTACTTTTCAGTTATTATTGACGCGCCTAACTTGTAAGTTACCAAATACAGGCAAGGAAACCCAAAATAAAAATGAGTATGTTTGACCGCGTTGATCTCAGAAACTGCTAGTCCGATATGATGATAGAGCCTGTTTATTTAAGAAGGTTTTTAAAATCAAATATCACGTAGTTACCAATAAGAAAATATCAGTCCACAATTAGCATACATGAACCAATCTTGTAAATCCGATGCACTTATTTTTTATTGCCTGAACAGGCAGACGAGCAAGCGGCCCGCCTGATGGTAAGTGGTTACCACCGATCATGGATGTGGGCAATGTCAGGGGCACAACCAAGCCGCAGCCCTAACGAGGTTTTCCCAAGGGACTACAGTACTGGGTTCTTCAAAAAAGGAGTGAATATGTTTCTTAAGGGTGGGCAACGCGCTCGTGATGCCCCTGGTGTTGCAGGCGCCCATAGGCTACGGTAACCGCTTACCATTAAGCAGGCCGTACGTATGTTTGCCACAATTGTGGTATAAAAAAAGAATATATAATTATGTACTTAGATAATGCGCTTGGTTGATTCATCGTGTAAATGAATGCCTATGTATATTTAATCATAATAAACGCAAGTAAAACCGCGGGGCACATTAGCTACACATGCATGGATAACAATATAGCTACTAAGATTTACATCACGGTGAATCAATTAATCTTCGCTCTTCGTGGTTAGAAATACCTTGAAAAGAACAATTCGTATATAGACTGGTAATGTTAAGGAAGCGAAAGAGATGTTCGAATCTTTTTACGGCTGAAGGTGAGGGATAAGCCTTCTAGCAACCTTCTTAATGGTAAGTTAATAATCGTCCATGAACATGGTCAGCATAACAGCACAGTCAAGCTTTTGTATACCTACCTTAACGTTGACCGCCTACGTCAAATATTTTTGTGTTCACTTCGCCCGAGTTCTAGAAGCTCTTTGTAGTGTGGCCTTAGAATAATTTATTGATTGCAACAAGATTGTAAGAATACATAATGTCACTACCCCATTTCAATCCGTGGGTGTCATAAGACGACTAAGGGAGTAACCTTAAGCAGACAAGACCACTGCGAGAAAAGGAAAATTCGAAATAAAACCCTATACTAACCCGGCAAGTCAGCGTGGTACTTATAGTATAAATTCCCTCTACAATGTTTGGAGGAGACTCGTGCCCAGCAGTGGGACTTTTTACGAATAAGATTGTTTGACTGGCTTGTTGGTCTAGTGGTTAGTGACCCTGACTGCTAAACCGGAGGTCGTGGGTTCGATCCCCACCCAGGACAAATCTTTGTGTTATTAGCATAAAGGTTTGTTCTGTGTCTGGGTGTAATTTATCTATAATATGTATAATATGTTTACAAAAAAAAAATGTATTTAAGTAGTATATCAGTTGTTTAGTACCCATAACACAAGCAAATATAATTGCTTAATTTGGGACTAGATGGCGCTGTGTAAATGTGGTAGAATATTATTGTAAGGTATCATCTTGATTGAATAACTATAGGTCTGTTTACTCGTTCAATAAATAAATTTTGTAGGTATCAAATGTTGGTACCTACGGAGATAATACTATTAACTAGAAGTTTTCAACTATCAATAATTCCGCATAACTAAGCAGGTCAAAGATATGAAATATATTTACAACAATGACCTTATGCCTATTAATATATACCAAATAGTTTCGATAACCTTATTAAAGTTCACTAAAACATAGTTCGGGATCCGTTTAGTAGGTGCGTTCACACTCAGGTTATTGTCGTCCGTTTTATTACACTGACCTAGAAATTGTGAAATAAAGATTTTGCTAGGCAACAGAGACTAATATTAGAGTAATTTGTTTGATAGATATTATGCTAGAGGTGGTTATTACGACCATTTGAAATAGCACCCTGACTGAACTTATGACGCTCAGTTATGAGTCCTTGCCGGAAATTGACAACCAAATTAGCTGTCATTCCAAAAAATATATAATTAAAAAGTCAATAAAAGAGATTTTATTCTCTTCATGAATTTAAAAAATATTTTATAAAGGATATGAGCTAGTAAAAAGGCCTTCCGATTTGCACGTCCAAATCTGTTACAATGATCATAGAACATAACATTTGAACATGTTCCACGTTTAAACTTCTTAAAAACAGTAATAAAAATAAACATTGCGACTGGCAACAAATACAAAAAAATACAATTCAAATGTTTAAAAAGAATACGCCAATCAACATTTAAAACTAGAGACAGACAGGAAAGGGCAAAATGCAAATTCCAATGTCTATGTAATCAATATCGTAATCTTATTTTAGAAATAGAGCATTTCAGTCGAACAGTTTATAAATATACCCGTAAAGGCTGTAAAAACAAACAAATTTATGTACCGTAGTAAAATCGTTTTTGACATGCTTCAAGAAGTGCTATCAAATTTATGCTTTCGCAATAGCGATTTTTTTCAATTAACGGGAATACAATATTTATGTATTTGTTTCATGCAAAGAAATACGTCCCCAAAGTTGCAATTTGGATATTCCATTGGTTAATTTTCTGTCAAATGTTTACATTTAAAGCTGTTACATTTAAATATTTAACAACGCGCAACGTTACCAAAAGTTACCAATCGAATATCAAAATTGCGAGATCCCTGGTCTAATAACTGATTTAATAATGTTTGTCTTCTAACTACAAACTCAGCTCTCTAATCATACAATTAAAATCATAAAAAACCATGATCTCATCTAACTATCACTCTCACTAATTCAAGTTATGTGTCGGCGTAATTACATACTATTAAGATTTCTAATTTAAAGTATACAAAACACTGAAGAGCTAACGAATAAACTGTTCAACTACCCACGCACTAAAGTTTAACATAACTGTTCTTTGCCATTGATTTCTCTATAATTAATTTATTAAATGGTTGATAGACGATATATAGCAACTGTTTGAGACTATAAATTATACTAGAATGAGATCATTGGGTCGGCAGAAATATCTTTGTCAGAGTTCTGTTTCTACAGGTGAGTTGAGGTCTTTATACATTTCTGTCAAACCTAATAAAAGAAGCTTTACCACAGATGGATAATGAAGTTGCAAACGAAGTGGTAGATCTACGTCAATTTTCAAACGTTTGACAGCGATATCAAAGACGACTTTATTCGAATGAGATTCCGTATAGGCGTTTCTAGACGAATTAGCGACAAATATCAAAAGTAAACATCTCGCGTGACAAGAACTTTTATTATACGTTGGATATATAGAATCTCACATTTGTCAAGCTCATTTTTATCTAGATGGAGAAACAATAAAACTATATTGTGACACACGGCGCGGCGTGTATGTTACGTAACCAAATGGTACGGTTTGGTACGTGCACCGTTCTGAAACACAAATAGGGCGCATCAAGTATTGATAGTGGAACAATACCAGTTAGATGCACTTTTCGAACGGATGGGAGGAACGTGCCGCTTGTTCAAGCATGTATTTTGAGTTTTAGTCTATTTGGCTTTTGTTTTTGTTTCGTTTTATACTACGACGCGGCGACGGTAGCAAGCAGGCTTACGACCGCCAGTCGGTAAGCGGTAACTTTAGCCTATGAGGTCCTGCAACACCAGGAGAATCACGAGCGTGTTGTCGACCCATCAAAAACCTTGTTGGCAAAAGAAAATAAGTATTATTTGGGTATTTTTATCATCATCATTCATTCAGCCTATTGCAGTCCACTGCTGGACATAGGCCTCTCTTAACACGCGCCATAACACTCGGTCCTCCGCCTTCCGCATTCAGTCAGATCCAGCTACCTTTTTTAGGTCGTCGGTCCATCTAGCTGGAGGGCGTCCTACGCTTGCCGAGTCGCGGTCTCCACTCTAGGCCACGCTTGCTCCACAGTGCATCGCTCCTTTTGCAGATTTTTATCAGGTGTATGTAAAAATAACAATCTAAAAATACTCCATTACTTCCTTTAAGAAGCCATACACAGCTTGAATACCTTATCCACTCCATGGCACGTGAATCACTGGAGCACAGACTCTGTTATAATATATATTATTATATTCAGTACTTTCACTGTTTTAACTGCTGCTTCAGTTTGGCCGCGACATGCTCTTGTTTCGTTGTGACCTCAATAAATAAAACATTGAACGTTGAACATAGAAGAAATGTGGTCAGTTGAACTTAAGGTGAATCTTTGGGGCTTAAATATGTTCTTTTGTTAAGTCTCCAGAACTTATAGCGAGAGAAGGATAAATAGCTCTAAGTGTACAAGCACAGCGCTATAATTTTCAGGCTAGGCTGACGACGACCATTTAGGTGTGCCATCTAATATTAAAGTGTTATAAATTCTATAAATAAACATTACATAAAACATCTAACAAAAATCCCCAAAACAGTATGCGATTCTAATATATGCAGAATAATTAAAAAAAAAGCAATAAAAGCCGAGACAAAGCCGTAACAGAATGTTGGTCATCCGATACCCGATCTTTGCCAATGGCCTCGTTTCACTTCCGGACACAGATAACTCACTCTTACTTTTTAATTTACTCTAGATACAATAAGGTTACAGTGTAAGAAGACACATGTCTGTCAGGCCACAGGTCATGTGGGCTTGGCATTAACCCACTTTCCTTAGCCCGTGGGAGGCCGTTCTAAATTTAAAAAGAGATAAAAAAAATCCGCCAACGTTTTATTTGCTCTGTACGCAATCACTGTTACCGCAAGAGTTTATTATTATAGTGTTAACATTGAATTTGCTAGAGTTACTTGAGTAACGGTTGCTTTACCGTTTCATGTGAGGATTATTAAGATTTTACTAACATATAATATATGTATTACGTCATTTACACAAATATTAAAAAAAAAAATGATAGAATGCAGATGTTTTATTCCGAAACCTATTAGGTATTTTTCCCCAAATAAAGAAATCTAGTATTTTAAAGCCTCAATACATATACGTAAGAATAATAAATCAATGACGTCACTAATACGTCACTGTAGTACTGAGGGAATATCGTAAAATAGAAAGTACGTAATAACTGGAATTAACTCCATTACATTTATGAGTAAATGACATTTTAGTGTGAAAGCATTCCTATACCAATGGTATTTTAAAATGTTGTGTTTTAACTTTTAATGAGTGTAGTTAGCGAAAACTAACTAACGTCTAATTATGTTGAATTTTCAGTTTTTTTTTAGAATAAAATACTTGCTAGATAAGTTAAACTTTATAGCAACATAATATAGGCACACGAAAAGTAGACTCTGCAAATTTTATTCAGCTACCAAATCTCAATATTATAAATCTGAATGGAATTGGTTTGTTTCTTACGCTATAACACCTTAATCACTGAACCTCTTACTGAAATTTCATGTAGACGTAGTCTAGGATTTAGAGAAGTACTTCTTTATAGACACCAGGACCAGGCGGGCGAAGCAGCAGGTGGAAGCAAGTAATAATTAAATTATCCGTGTTGTGAGCAGACGTGATCCAGATGAAAATCAATTTTCTTCCTAATTCTCACATTTTCATCGACTACAGAATTGAAGTGAAAGCTAAAATTGAAGGATGGAAAGGGCTGTCGTTTCCATCCCTCAATTCTATAGTCAATCCTCACCCGCTCGCTTAGAACAGAGCTATTAAATCTTGCATCGAATGCTAGGCATGTGTAATACAGGTTGTCGTAAAATCTTAACTATTCGCATCCATTTGCGTATTCTAACTATTCCCATTTAGAGGTTCGTTTTACAAACATTGTGCATATAGATTGTTACTTATTTAGGTGTTTGAAAATACTTTAATAATATTGTCTATTATGTATATCTAGTTTTATGTTTAACTTCGTAGGTACTTGTATTTAAACATTTATGACTGCAATGAATAAAAACAAAATATAAAAATAACTGCTACATTCTAGAATATATATATTTTTTTAAACAAGACAATAATGTACAATTTGAACGAATATCTTACTATATCCAACCTGACACGTTCATATTTGCAGCTCTTAACTATACTAATATTATTTATGAAGCTGAACTGATGTGGTGGGAACTACTGTTCAGATTAGAAAAAATCTTTTAGTGTTAGATAGCCCATTTATCTAGAAAGGTTATAGGCTATATAACATCACGCTACGGCCAATAGGAGCTGAGCAGTGGCCAAATAAAGAATATACCCATTCTATAGTTTTAATCGACGACCTTGTAAGTGAATAATATAAATTAAACTATGAAACTTAATATCAAAATAATATATAATACATACATGAGGCAATACAATAACACTAAGTACTAACTCAATCAAAAGAAGGTTAAACATATCACGTTCGTATTAACGTCCTACATTAGCACATTTTAAACAACGTATCGAGTTCATTATCACGGTCAGTGTGGAATGTACATTATTATTGTAAGTTATAACAAAAGATACACTTTCTATTGTACTCGTTTAATAATTCTTTGGACGTTTAGCCGTGCGGAGATGGCTGGCGTTAGGCCAAACGGTAGCCGTCAGTGCACTACACGGGCGCAATATCCCTTCTGACACAATGAAGATTTTTTTAAATTAAATACAAAATTTAAAAATAGAACTTTCTGAAGTGTTTTCTTTTTATTGAGGTACCTTGAAAGTAAATAATACAGGCTGGATTTAGTGTATTTTATGTCATCGATTATACAAACAGCCAATTCATTTTTCAAAATCGAATACTTGTCATTCTTAAAAATACTATTTTTGATACCTAATATAAAAAGAAAATCATGTGGTTATTGCAATTTCCTCTTGATATTTCTGGACGGCAAATCCCAGTAGTCAGACGAAGCAGCAAATAATATAATGATCAATTGTTATTTATTACACGTAATTTACGAAACAAAACAATAATTATTACTTTTAGAACGGCAAGGAATAACACAGTACCTAATTGTTTATTTCATAGCACATACAGGATAAACATGCTAAGAACTGCACACGAAAACTAAAAACATGTTAAAATCTGATCAAAATGTTTAATTTTCTTAGAAACCACGTCAGTCAGTACATACAATTTTTGTTTACTGTAAAATTAACGAAAGCTGCTGTTTTCTATCCAGATTTTTATTCAGACAACGTAAGTCAAGGTTTAAAATGAAATTATCTTAAGGAGCTGGCTTAGAATATGTGTGTGAGAAGAGAGTTAAGATATTAGTAGAAAAAAAACTGCGTCCATGTTGTAAGTATAAGAGGTCCTAGGTTGAATCACTACAATTCTATCTATTTACTCTGCTTCTGTTTGGTATAAGATATTACCTTGTTCGCTGCAATTTTTGTTTCTGAGCCATATGATGGCTTAGAAACAAAAACTGAGGAAAAAAAAAGAAAAATTTTAGTCTTAATTGTTAATATAGAGTAGGTAATTCTTCCATCACCTCACGCTAATAGTAATTGCATGCTGTGGCAACCTATAATTAAGCCTACACTAAGTTTGTATCCTTCTTCGCATGTAAGATATTGTTTGTATTGGTGTAAGATTTGTTGAGTTGTCCTAAATAAATAAAATAAAATAGTGGTATCAAGAAGTAATTCTGAACTCCACCCCGAATAGTTGATACCTGACCAATTATACCGATTAATAGCAAACAGGGACGTGCAAACAGGCGAGGATAGGGAAATTAGATACGAATTACGAACTCAACTTCTCTTTGATTACTGTCTATGAACTTAGTAGAGAAATTACAGTTATTACGTTAATACATAAGTACATATTATTATACGTTATAGTAATCTATTGCGATTCTTAGTTAACTACAATTCCAATCACAACAATAAATATGCACGCATTAATTTTGCAAAGTTTTTTCTATGAATAGTTGAGTTAAAACTTTAGCGCGATAAAAACAAGTACGTTAATAAATCTAATTATAACGGACTAGCTGTTTCCCGCCGCTCCGCCCGCGAGGAACTCAACTCATGTGGCCTTTTAAATAAAATACACTCTTTACCACTCAATAATAAATTTTAAAGTAGATTGAACTGATAGTTTCAAAGATTAACTCCTACATCCAAAATCACAAACTTTACCTATTTATAATATTAGTAAAACGAAGAAAAAGATATTCTTTTGTATGGCTACTTTCAGTGTCAAATTACAGTTAAGAAAACTATATGACGCGAACGTTTCCATATAAAGCCAGTACTGCCATTATTTAAAATAAAACTGCGACCCATTTCTCTCGCAGATAATTCAAAGATCGAACGTGACACACTTTCATTTCAATTCCATTCAAGAGTTTCGAACGGTGTTTCTAAATTTAAATATTGTTGGTATTGCGAGAATTAAAAAAAATGTAAGTGCACCACTCGATATCTGGTTGCGTAGTCGGTGCAATCGATCGGTCCCGAGCTCCCGTCCGTTTGTGACCTAGTTACGCGTGACTCGTGTCTACGCCACGTAATGGTTACGCACTTTGACAAGTACCTTATTAGGATGACCGAGTTCCCACTCCAGAGATTCTATTGCATGAGTTTTGAATAGGAAGTTATTCGAGTGGAAGATGAAATAACTTTTGTGGATTTTAACTGGCAACATTTCGATGTTTTTTTTTCCAAATTTCAAAAGACACTACATTCTTAATTTTTGGAAGTTTATGGTTTAGCTAAAAAAAAGGGACATTTTGATATTTGAATAGGTGCCAAGTTACATAGAAATAATTTTTCTTTCCATATAAGAAGGCGTTATTTTGTTATACATATTATGACAAGAAATTCTGAATCTTAAGGTCCATAAAATATGCCTATAACCCTAGGTCCTCTATAGCACTGTTAGGCCTCCGCAAGGGTTTTGAAGGCATCAATTTTCATAATGTAGGTAGGTAAGACAAATGAAGAACACTTTTATACTCATAATTCCTCTATACTAGACCTAAACCTATGCTCTACAGGTGGCTTTATATGGATATAGGGCCCATGCGGACCTTTAGATTCAAGGTTTCTTTTTGTTGTCTTTTTCAAGCATGCATGCACGCTGAATATCGCCTGATATCAATGACATTATTTCATTAGTCGTTTTACGGCAAATAGAGACTCCTCGCATGCGTAAACGACTAACAGAAAAGCCCTATAAACACTCACAAAAAGATTTTTTCAATCCGGACGTATTACTTTCTTAATAATCTTAATCTTGCGTGCAAAGCATCGCCTCACAAGCCACAAGTCTAATTAATACGTCGTCGATATCTGATGGCGTCTCGAATACTACTGTCATTCGTTCCATTAGATGGGATCGTTATTCTCACGGTTGGATACCCGACAATAATAGTAATTGGTTCGAGTCGAGTTGCGTACACTTTACACCGAGTGTCAGGTACGCAAATTAATAAGCCTTTGAACATGAAAACAGGTATTCATTAACTTTGTGATGGTACTTGAAACTTCTTCTGTGTCGATAATTAAGTACAGGTACGAGACATTTTAGCATTCTTCTCTTTATATTTTTTACTTAATTAAGAAGTGACTTGTCCAGCAGTGTAACGTTTACGGGTTGAAATAATGAAGAAGTAAAATAGTACGGCTCGGCAGATTTCAACTAAATATCCGATAAATATAACTGCTAAAATAAAATTGAAGTCCAGACCAATTGTATTTTTGAAAAGCTCTGCAGACCACTTAAGCAAGGGAGGCACTTCATCCTACTTCTCATGAACAAATAATAACACAAACGTAGTTATCAATTTCTTTATTAATACTATATCAAACTACCCGCCTTAATTGAACGCTTTGCTGGAAAAGAGGTCATCGTAAATTACGTTCAGAAATAAACGGCCTTAATGATCTAAATGAATTTCAGATGCACAACTGCAGACTATTTGTGCTTACCAGACAGTAAATAAAAACTTTTTCTGAAATACTTCACAAAAATGTTTGTTCTGAGGCCTCTGGGCAATGGCGGCCGCTGAGAGCTCTTCATTTCACTCTTTGAAAGTTTGTTGAAGGAGCTAGTTGTGAATTGGTGACGTAAACCGTCTCTTAAGCATTCTAACTTTTAATTCACTCTGGATTTATGCGAATGAATAACTTCATAAACTTTGTTTCAATTTAAATATTATTTACTAAAATCCGCGCGAGGCTTCGCTCCCTTCGCTCTTTGTTTGAGCACTACTCAGCTCTTATTGGCCGCAGCTTGATGTTATATAACTTATAGTCTACCTCGATAAGTGGGCTGTCCAACACTAAAAGATTTTTTCAAATCGGACCAGTAGTTCCTGAGATTGGCGTTCAAACAAACAAACTCTTCAGCTTTATAATATTAGTATAATAGCTAACGAGTTTGTTTGGTTAGATAGCCCATTTATCGAGAAAGGTTATAGGCTATATAACACCACGCTACAGCCAATAGGAGCTGAGCAGTGGCCAAACAAAAGCGACGAGAACGAAGCCCCGCGCGACTTCTAGTATTAAAATATAGCTATTGGTATGGATTTAGATACAAATTATGTGTAACTGTAATGTATAGTAGTGACATTAAATCTTCTGGCTCTTTGATTATAACGAAACATGTGTATGATGTATACGTGTGTATGTGTACGTGTGTATGTGTACGTATGTAAACTTTTGCGAAACTCTTTATGGACAAAAACGTGATGAACGTGTTATTATTAAAATTTGAACCTAAAGTAAACAAAATGCATTGTGAAATTATAATGCTATTCATTCATTTTTCCATGTCTATTGTATTATTCGATAAGTGTAGCTATTAATACCTATTTGTACGTACAATTCGCTTCTATATACGTATAGGTCCGGGCTACCATGGCCCGAATATAGAAGCGAATTGTCCATAGCGTGCGTGGGCCAGTAGAATGCTTTAGAGACCTCGCACACTGTGCCAAATGTTTCACAAGTTACGGACCCAGTTTTTCATACAGTTTGTATAGCATCGGCGCACGTGGCCAATCAAACGTCCGGTGTGTTTGAGTGGCCACATCCGAGCCATAAGCTAACGAGTGGCCGCGTTTAGTGGCCGTCACTAGTGGCTCCATATGTGAGGTCTCTGAACCACTAATAGCCGTGTTTAGTGGCCGCCACTGCTGGCTCAAAGTCTGTTGTTTTGTATAAAAGGGTCTTTATTTCACATAAATTAACAATACAAAGTTAGTTAGCAATAGATACAGTTACAATCAATTAAACTAGAAGAACTTTATACAGGCTAAATTTAAACACCTTTGAAAGCTTAACTTGAATGATTACCCTACTTACATGTTGTTATATAATAAAAACTTAAAACTACATACTTGAGTGGCAGTAATTAAGATAAGGACTATGATGCGAGATATTGTAATAGCTTCGCTTGTTACGTAACTTAGGACGGGGTCTCTAAAGCATTCTCAAAGCGTCATCAGTGGCCCGAACAGAAGAACCTACCGAATCGAAAATGCTACTAAATTAGAGACATTTTTGAAGCTTTCACGTTGCAAAATTGTTAAAAGTAGCGCGTGTTCGAGTCCTTATGAATAAGATGTGTCTCGTTATCTGGGTCATACGGTCGAGACGTCTGTTATCGATTGCCAGCGTACAACATACGCGAAACTTATACGATGTACTTTTGAAAGATACTCGTACGTACTACGTACACACGTATCTAATCCTTAGTAAGTTATTTCTATAGATGAGTTTGTTTTGAACTTGTGTCTACTACTTCGTGTTTGTTTATTCTGTATTTTAGATGAACTTATTGCGAATTTATTATTTTTTATTGTATTCTGTGTAGTGACGGATTGGGAATACACAATGTCACTATCCTATCTCAACCTGTGGGTATCGTAAAAGGAGACTAAAGAAGTAACCTTATGCAGAAAATTTGAAACAAAACCCTAAACCAACCAGTCGAGCCAGCGTAAATTCCCTTCACATTCTTTGGAGGAAACCCGTGCCCAGCAGTGGGACGTTTGTGTATTAACATGATGCTGATGATGATTATTTGTGAAGTTATATAGACAGATTTTGAACGACGATAATTAATCCATTACATTTACCAGCACGCCTACTGGGCTGATATATTCATTTCCAATATGATTTAACACAAATTCAGATAAATACTTAGAAACTAAAGATACAGAAAAATTTAAGACATAGATACCGACAATATTTTCGTATCGTAGGAATAGTGTTTTCAATCCAGTACACACATTTCACACATCCCCAAATCACTCACACTCAGTCATTTATTGTATTGTCTTTTATAAATAAATCACATTTTCCTCATAAGTTATCGCTTACTAAATTATGTTACTACGAGACGATAACGTCAAAATTCGGTCAGGAATAACATTCTTCATATTAACGCTTTGGCCGCGAAAATATTATCAATCCCGCCTACAAACTAAGTTCGTACTTAATTAATATTATTTGATTAAATATTTGTTTGAACTTGACCAGAGATGAATATAAACACTACCGAAGCGAAATTTAATAAGATCATTGTACTTTGAACTTCAACTTAAACTCCTCTAGACTGAACTGTACTTAATTTCTTTAAAATCAATACCAAACGAAGGCACCGGGGATCAAGAATCCAGACATTCGAATCATTTAGTATTGCTGTCAAATGTTTGATATCGATATTACGAGTAGTAACTCTGGTCACAACTTAATATAACATTAGATGACAATGCTAACTGTTTATTGAGCGTAAAGAAAACAGTAGACGGGCCATGAAGTATCCCAAAGCTTCCCATTAAATACTGGGAATTTGGGACTGATTAAATTATTATTTTTTTCTATTTTTTTATTCAACATCCAAAACATCAGAATTGCGTTTAATGATAGAGTCGTAAGTAAAAAAATTATGTAAAGCTACGAAATTTATCTAAATCACTACTTAGTATAAAACAAAGTCGCTACCTCTGTCCCCATATCCTTATGTATGCTTAATTAAATCTTTAAAACTCCGCAACGGATTTTGATGCGGTTTTTTTTAATAGATAGACTGATTCAAGAGGAAGGTTTACAGGAATAAAATACATACCACGCGGGCGAAGCAGCGGGCGGAAGCTAGTTTACTAATAATATAAAGCTGAAGACTTGTTGGTTCCTTTGGTTGAACGCTAGGATCTTAGCAACAGGTCCGATTTAAAAATGATTTTAGTGTCTGATAGCCCATTTATCGAGAAAGGTTATAGGCTATATAACATCACGATACGGTCGATAGGAGCTGAGCAGTGGCCAAATAAAGAACGACAAGAGCGAAGCCCCGCGCAACTTCCTTCAAACTTTTAACTGTACCTACATCATTTATAGATATAGTAAATAATTGATTCACACATAAAAAGCTAAGGATATTACGAAGCCAGACACCTGACACCTGGTAGTGAAGTGTCATAGTCAGATCATACACCATATTACATGCATTATTCACAGACATAGCAAGCAGTCCGCGATGTCACGGCGACATTGTCTCATTAAAATACAAATTAATTGGCAAACAACAATAATATACGCATTATTCATTAGTTAATTAGTAACAGGAAATGATTTACCTATCTCTAAGCATCGCTTGAAAATTCTTAGTACATTGTAAACATTATAGTATGGTAAGGAATGTCTGAGGGACTCCAAAGCGTTGACGAAAGATGTCTCATTAACCAATAGACGTGCATTGAGTGGTATGTGCATAAAATTACATTGTTTGTATTGAAACTAGCTTCCGACTGAGTGGTATGTCAGAAAAAAATAGCCTATGTACTATTGTAGACTACAATCTATATGTTTGCGATTTCAAACAGATCCTTTCAGGCGTTTTGGAGTGACTGAGTAAAAAACATCCATCCTATTCCATTCCATTTGTCTATCATCATCATATCAGCCTAATGACGTCCACTGTTGAACATAGGCCTCATCTAATTTCCACGACAGCAGGAATACATTTATCTATACTATACAGGATGAAATTTTGTAATGCCACCTAGAAAGAAAGTACTCTAAATACTGAATATAGATAATTTTACTCAAAGGAAACATTCCTTTATTTTTAAGAAGAAACAAAACTGCGTTCAACGATTTTCGGAAATTCGCTTACCAGATCCGGGATTTCAACCAGCTAAAATCCAAAAAATATATATCTGGTAATTTTATGGCATCAATCGATAGGGTCGACTATAAGGATTGAATCTCTCTAAAAACGTGATAAATTAATTATAAATGAAACCATAAATTTTCAGTGGACAGACATTAAATTGCGAAGTATCCCTATAATCCGTAATTATTATAAATATATTTTTAAATAAATGCACCTATTTATACCCGGATTTCCTTAGGAAACAAAACCGAAAACATTATAATTAGAACAAGTCAAAAGGGAATTTACGTAAGTTTGATGTTTTTTTTAATATTCGACAAGTTTACATAATCCTTAGGGATAAAACTATGGAATATATACAAGATATTATTGAAGAATAAATCATAAATCATAAATATAATAATTGTTCTGTCATGAGGATAACATAGGTATGTATTTCCTTTAGTACCTACACAATTGGAATTATAAATTTGCATAGTTAAATTATATTGGTGGGTTTTGCATATTTCGTACAATAACAAAAAATCTTTTTTTTTTTGAAATTTATAACTTTTATCAATTTTAGGCATCATTAACAGTGTCCCATCAATAGTTTTCAGTTTGATGGTGAAATTTCTGTGTCATTAGGACCTTATAGGATAGTGTCTTGATTTTTGTTTTCTACAAAATTATGACCTATCAGATGGTAAACTTTTGCCGTAGCATGTAGCATTCACCAGGGGAAACACAAAACAATAATTACGTACATTTAATAGAATCTAGAGTTACCCACATAATCAATAAAAGAAATAAACCTTGCTTCGTATGGATAAAGTGTTAATTAAAAGTAAAATCGCATATTATCCGCAATCAGAAGAAAACAAAATTGTAGATTTTATGTTTTAAAACTCGTAAAAGTTCCTTTGTAAGTTCCGTGCACTATTTACAGCTTAGTCAGTGTTGCTTCCGCGATAATAATACCGTTGTTGGCCGCAATAATGTATATCATGTTAATTCAAATGTGACATTGTTACTCTGTGATGCAAATATCATAATACAGACTTATCCTCTTTGTCACACAACTAGGGTTGCCACCCGTACTATATTATATAGTATTATGCTATATTTCAGTCTATTGCACTATATGTTATTGAAAAATAATATAGTACGAATAATTAATACTATATTTTCATCGGCTTTCTTTTTTCAGTTTTTTCAATACAGTTTTCGCGCTTGTTTAATTAACAATGACGGGAACGCACCCGCAACGCAGCATTGGGAATTTTGGAACGAAACGCATTTAATTGTTCAGATTCCTATAATTATTTTAAAAATAATAAGAGTTTGTTAAACAAAGCTAAGACTTATAACATTATATACACATGGAAAATTACCAAAAATAAATGTGTACTATTTTCTTTTCTTGAATTTTCCAATAGTACTAAATTTTTTTGCAATATTTTGAAAAATATAATTTTACCTTCAAAAAAAGGTGGCAACCCTACACACAAACCTACATACTTGAGACATGTAACTTATACTATGTGTCATACATAAAGAATATTATTCTACAAACATCAGTAGGTATAGGTACATATAGCTGAAGATTAACCTACTGTTGATTTTCTTTCTAGATTTTTTAACTCTTTCAATTATGAGGTTTCGTCGAGAGGTGAAAAACAGTTACTTAGGCTTTTTCTGAAGACTCCGAAACGTCAAAACTCAGTCTTTGCAACTTCCATCGCATTTAATCCTGGCTTGCGAGAGTTGCATAAATCGGTATGAAGGTGAAATTTTATTAGATTTTCAAATTGATGATTAAAATAAGATTTTTTTACTATTTTTTTAGTTAGTTCAGCACTTCAGAAAATTGAAATAATCCTTCGTTTTAATCTTTATCAAAACAGGCGTATCCTGTTGAATTAACAGCATTTACGCAGCTGGATAAAAAAAAACACAAATAGTAAAAAAAAATAAAAAATCAAGCCAAGCTTTCAGATAACCTTACTTAAAAATTGTTTATCCCTCTTTCATGTTGCAACTGTGCCGCGAAGCAACATGATTTTTTGCATCGTAATAGAGGGCTGGAGAATGTCAGGCTATAACTTATCCCATTTCTCTGGATCATACCGCCGCAAGCAAAATCTATTATCGCCATACACGCAACATGTCAGTTCTTTTCAATATACCACATCATAATACTAAGATTACTAAGCCTTTCTATAAGACTGTCACTTCGTCTTTGTTATATCTAGGCCATGTCTGACGATAGGCGTCTGCAATACCCACATATTTGAGATACACAATACAAATTGAAAGTGAAAAGGCTACGAGTAAACTGATAATTAGGATAGAAAGCGATCAATCAAAGGATTGAGGTTTTATATAAAACAAAGAGATAGACTTGTCTTCTGTTTAGAATAGAATATTTTGATTTCAATCGCAACTTCAATTTAAAACGTTGTTAAATAATCCATTCCGTAACACAATTATGAACCCTAATAATGTTAACACAAGATGAAAATTGTTAAATTGATTAGTTTCACTTAACTCCTATTTAAACAAGGCTACATGCGCTATATAAGCTGAAAGTCTTACGTAATATTCTGTAAAGGCAATTTTCTATTCTTGATTTTAATTTCTACAAAGTGGAGATTCTTGAAGTCTGGACTGATATTACATAGAATATCTACATATGATTAGATCTCACGTGTTAGAAATAAAATACCTATACACGGCGTGTCGGTGCTGAGTTTGCAGATATAAAAGTAATAATGGAAATTCTACTTCAGCAAAATAGGTTATTCCAATTGACGATATATTGTCTAGCTCATATTGTATTGTTAGATATGTAATACAATCTTTTATCTTTGTTTTGTTTTGCAGAGTAAGCCCTAATAATCTAGATCTTCGTCCAACACAGACGTTGCGAAAACCAAATATGCTATCTTTCCAATAAACGTTGTAACGATATATTATGAACTTGTCTAGATAAGCTGTCTTGTCGATTTTGTAGTGTTATGTCTGCCGTATGCCTGCAAAATTATCAAGTGTTTTGTTGTTTGGTTAATCTTGAATTACAGCCATAAATTGCAGTCCTGAATATAAGAGTGTGACAGCCCAAAAATTCATTAACAGTCTCTTTACAAAATTGTGTGCCACACAAATTAATTTTACGAGACTCCAGAGATGTGAATACAGAAGGGTATACAAGCATTAAAATGGGCTGATTAACCTAGTTTATAATGAAGTATACAAGGCAAACATCCTCATTCTGACCACTTATCTTACGAGAAGCACTCATTTTACTACTACCGTAGTACCTACCTACATTTACTTCCATAGACTTAACTGGATTAAATCATTATGGGTGGTCGTTTGCAAATGACCCGTTTGATTGTTAACAGTTTCCGCAGTGACACGTAACATACAACCCTATGACCCTAGAATAAGAGTCATCAAAACTGGCAGTACAGTGGTTATTTGAGACCCTTTTCTTCGGTCACTGTTAAAATCTGTTATATATTATTGTAACAAGCAAATATAATATGATACATTACTATAGTCTGCACGAGATTTTACCCTTTCGCACTACTCAATAAAACAATTAAACTAGTAGTTGTTTTTTTATTTAGCCTGTGTCATCCCACTGCTGGGCAAAGACCTTCCCCTGAACCTTCCACTGCTGTCTATCTCCGGCTTTCTTCCACCATTCCCTGTCAAACGTATCCAAGTCTTCACAACAGCGTTTTTCGGCCTGCCTCGGCGACGATGCCCATCTTCAGGCACCCACTGTGACGACTAGTAGTTGTAATCGCGAAAATATATAACTATCTGCAATACATACTTACGTTTAAATAACTATTGTAATGTCCTTATATTCTAAACAGGAAATATTATGGCGTCTGCTAATTGCAAATTAAATAAGTGGTCAAGTGAGGTCTCGCACTTAAATTGAGTAGTAAATAGACTCATTACATATGTAAATACGTTTATTTATTTGTAATGCCAGTACTTTTGCGAAGAGCCTTTGGAATCACAATCAATATAACTCGTATGTGGATTATTCCACTATGATAACCTGGGTGATCAAATTCCACAGCTCGTGTGTCCTTAAATCACCTGCTGACAAATCACTTGGGTGATCAAATTCCACATGATTTGTAGGTATACTATTTATTTATTAGGTACGTACAATTGCGATCAAATACATACATACATTATTGCTTTTTTAAATTAGCTGCTAGTACACTGTACAGTCTAAGAGACAAAAATAGTTGACTATTTGATTGAACCAATTTATAATGCTGGATTTTTAAAGACTCAAATCAAGTATAGTTTTATGCATTATAGATTTATAGATGTTTACAGTTTTGGCTTGTCTCTTATAGCAAAACCATGCAAACATAGCATAAACATACAAACTTTAATCTTTAGTCTCATAATGGAGTTTTGACCAATAAAATCAGTCCAGAATGAGATGTAAAGAAAACTGCTTCATTTTCCAACCTAATATTCATTTGAAAGTAGCCGTGACCGCAGTCTTTATGACAAAAAAGCTCTGCCATCCCAACGAATATCTCTTTCAGAATGCAGTCTGAAGACTTTTGTCCCCAACTGTACGACATGTACAATTATGTACATACGTATTAATTGAATGCACGTGGCTTCGATACTTAATATGTGTGGCCATAGGTAATACAAAGAAGTTATAAACCGGTCCTAGGGTTAGGTTACATTGTGCACTGGAACTTGTAATGGCGGCCTGGAGTTCAAGGAAACGACTAAGTAAAGCTCTTTGAATATTAGTTTACTATAGAACAATTTATAAGCTGCTTTTTCCTGGTAACGGATTTCTGCCATGACATTATGGTGCCTACTTTTTTTTTCAGTTAACCTGGTATTGGCTGGACTGGCCTGTTGGTCTAGTGGTTAGTGACCCTGACTGCTAAGCCGGAGGTCGTGGGTTCGATCCCCACCCAGGACAAATCTTTGTGTGATGAGCATAAAGGTTTGTTCTGTGTCTGGGTGTAATTTATCTATAATATGTATGTATTTACAAAAAAAAATGTATATAAGTAATATATCAGATGTTTAGTACCCATAACACAAGCAAATATAATTGCTTACTTTGGGACTAGATGGCGCTGTGTGAATGTGATAGAATATATTATATTATTATATTGATTTTGACAGTGCCAGCCAATCAGAATGTATCTATTTTTTGACAAGATCATAGACTATGTAAGATACGTAGATACATCGAATACTCATCCAACAGTATCGTTGTAATTATAAAAGGTCTTAAAATAATTTGGATAATCAATGCCAACATTTAATACATAAAATACCAAAGATATAATCCAAATAAATCTCCGTGCTTATATTCCGCTCGGTAATAAAATTCGCCTCATTGTAAACTTACCTGAAACCATACAATAGGCCGACTGCGACTGCATCTCGGTTGCGATTTGCGAACCACCAATGCGTTGGTTACTCAACAAACAATCGTGTTATTTCCACAAAAAGAAATTGGTTTTATAAGACGTATATGAAAACTGACTTTTAAGCATTTCTATCAAGGCATGTCTCGCAAGATCGTAATTTAGGATGCTAATAACAGTCCATACTAAAAATTTCATATTCAGAAGTACACATGTGTGCACTAAATAACTGTCTGCATTACTACTCAAATTATTCTACAACACCTGTACACATAATGAGTATAATATTAATTACACAACAGCTCAAGTTGCATCCGAATAAAATTTCAGTAGGTAAGGTAGGTAAGTTTTACGAACACACATTGTTTAATTTGAAAGAGTCATGCCGTTTCAGAACGAAAACCATCAAATATCTGATTCCATTTTTAAGATCCAACGAAATTTATACGACACAGGTAAAAATGCGTAATAAAATTATTTTTTATTCTTTTGTTTACTTTCCAAACTTGAAAAGTAGGACATTCAAATCAAGAACTTCGGGACGAAAACCATGATTATTCAAGAAATGATTCATGATTATAAAAAGCTGAGAGTGTTACTGTGTAAATAAAGCTAGGACGGCATCCGTATATTGGCATCCATTATTCAGAATGATCGGTTGAAAATATGCCGACTCTTTATGGAACACAAACCTGCTCCAGTTAAGCGAGTTTTATTTATAAATCTACCTGATACATGCACAGGTGTTCTCCCGAGGCCACTGCACATCCCGTCGTATATTTCAAAACATATGTTTTTTGTGCAGACAGGTCCTACTTTGTCACGACAATGTGAAAGGCAGTTTATTTTTGGACCCAATTTTAAGTGCTGTTGACCGGTTTTGCATTATATTACCTACCTATAACAGTTATTGAATTAATCAAGGAATTGAAATGGCAAATTAGTGACCCCGATTGACATTGCAAAATATTCAAATTATTATTGAAATTGGCCTTTTTATATTAAAAGCGAAATCCGCCATGTTCATATCGATTGTTTTAAAAATTTATTATAATATAATTTTAATTGATCACGAACGAGTTCTCAATTTAAATAATGTACCTACCTTTTGCTCTTAGGATTAGTTTCACGATTCAACGATAGCGTGACTGACAGACCGCAGAGTTGCAACAAAACGGTGCCACGTCAGAGTACCAGGCCCAGGCACATTTTTTTAAGAGGGGAAAGTAAAACAATCCTCCAATTTCATTGTTCTTCTAATTTGTCAAAATTAAACTAATACTTATTTTCAAAAGATACCTACCTAGTTCTTTTTTTCTCCTACACGTTCGTCTATGATCACTGATAACATAATATCCCAAGCGATTTTTTGTTATGCATCGTTCAGTCCATAATAATAAGTTGTATCAACTAAGGATTAAAAGTTAAAACTAGTGAACAAAAAACCACCCCGACAACAAAGAATTAAAACCCAGCAGACAGCAGGTATATTTTCGGCATTCAGGGACGCGTCTGTCCAAAACACTGCCCAGATAATTTTATTATCATTGTTTTCAGGTATAATTACGTTAAATTGTATTTCGATTAGTCATAAATTTGCGAAAAAGGAAGTTTTGTTACGGCAAAAAGAACAACAGTCATCTGTTTTAATATAATTTGTAGAAGCGTCATAATTATGCCGGGAATTGTAATTAGTTCAACTCGAGCGAGTAATGTAAAGGCACTAGGCAGTAAATTAACTTGCCGTTCTTTGCAAAGTTTTCAATATCGTGTACAAAAGTATTATATGCACAACTACATAGTTATTAAACTCGGCCGACTATATGAAAAGATAAAAATAATTTTAATGTTTTTAATTAGAGCATGGTATGATTCATCTAATGTGGAAGTATGAAACTTGCCATGAATAACGAAAAGATTCCATTGTCTTAATACATAATATTATAATGCATGCATTTTATTCTAAATATTTTAATAAACCAACAAATTTCGCTTATTAAAAGATGCCTTAATTGACTCTGATCTTTTACGGTAACTTTTGCCAAATAAGTAACTTAAAAAACCAGTTTTAAATTAAAAATTACCGCTATTTGAACAAAAAAATAAGACTGTTAGCCATATTTGTCAGTTTTATAACGAGGACATGTTATTTTTAACGACTGTTAGCTAATGTTTATGAATTTTTGTAAAACCGAAAACAATAGATGAAAACTATGTTGCGTCTGAGTTTCAATGCTGCGCTTGAGCAGTACCGTTATACGTGTGCGCATAGCAACAACACGCCACCAGCTACCAATGGAACATTTATCTTATCTTATACCTGTATTATCTGTCTATAACTAGGTCTCACCTAAATAAACAAGAAACAAATGTTTTATAATACAGGTTATAATACCCGTCACATGCTACATTATATTGATTGCGATAAACAAAAAAAAATAACTTTGCTGTTGCATTTAGGTTGAACATATTTAACGTTATTTGCGTTATTGACACTGTATGTGACCTAGTTTAATTAATTGCGCAAGATATTGGCAAAAAATGCTTACATTAATATAGCTACTGTTCTTTTTAACTTAACTTACCGATTATTTGTAAGATTCGCAAGACATTTCGAATTTCGACAGTGTCTATTAACTAGAAGCTCAATCACCAAGTTGTAGGTCAATGTTTTTGTTGCTTGTGAGCGGTCGAAGGTTTTCATGCGCTTTTGTCTGATTTTTTGTTGTAAATAAAACGTCGCCGAGTGACATTGGTTCGTATTTCAACGGTAAGACGACTTTAACCGTGTTTTGAATATACGCGGATACGTGTTGACGTAAATAACCACAGTAACATCACATGGCGGGAGACCGACTTACTGAATGTATCGGGAAGTTTAAATATAGAACGCGATCGGGTGAGCGACTCGAGACGCGCCACAGATAACGTTTATCGCTCAATCTGTTACGAGTAAAAAGTAATAATGCATTGTATTATTTATCACAAACCGGACACATGTCTACGAACACTCATTCCGATTAATAATAACATAACTGTATGCATGATTTAACGATCCGTGTAATTATACCGTTATCATTCGTGTTACAGTGGGTAAGTAAATAGGGGTGCGGGTGGGGCCAGCTGATCGGGATCGCACGCACACAGCTGCAACTGTTTACGAAAAATATTACACAGCACTGCTTATTGATTTTATCCGCCGTAGTAGAACGGTCTATGTGAACAGGTGTTTGATATCTGTGATTGTTTCTCGAGGGTTGAAATGTTTCTCAACGGACCTGACATGATTGCACGCATACATATTTCGATGTGTAGTCTATCATATAAAAGCAATTCGTGTCGTGATATACACCTACTTTCAGTGTGTTTCAATCTGCGAAAGATTTCGATACGTATTGTCTTCGACTTTCTTTCTAGATTCTATGGGTGCACCTCATAATTATGTCAAATGTGTCAGACTGCTTTTCTGTTTAATTTTGTTCTGACAAAACAGACGACAAATAAAATAATACTGAGGCAATGGTATTGGGGAATCTAAACCTATATAAATATTATAAAGCTGAAGAGTTTGTCTGTTTGATTGAACGCTAGGGTCTCAGGAACTACTGGTCCAATTTGAAAAACTCTTTTAGCGTTGGATAGCCTATTTATCGAGGAGGGTTATAGGCTATATAACATCACACTACGGTCAATGGAGTTGAGCAGTGGCTGAATAAAGAACGACGGGAGCGAATCCTAATGTGAGAATAAAGTGAGCGTTACCTTGATACCGGAGCGTCCCTGTTGTTTGAGCAGCACGTTCTCCGGCTTCATGTCGCAGTGAATGATTCTATTCTTGTTGAGTGCGTGTAGGCACTGCAGCAGGCTGTGCGAGAACTTGCGCACGAGCTGCAGCGAGAACCCTTGGAATTTGTTCTTCTTTATCAGCTCGTACAAGTTAATCGACAGCAGTTCGAATGTAATGCATGTGTGGTTCCTGAACGTGAACGAGTCGAACATGTGGATGACGTTCATCGTGTTGTCCTTGTCTTGCTCGCGGAGGTGTTCCAGGATGCGAATCTCCTCCTGCGCTTGGCGGTGGAACCGTTTCTCGTTGCGGACCATCTTGAGCGCGACGTTCTCGCGCTTCTTGTGGTCGTACGCCTTCACCACTTGCCCGAAACTACCCTTACCAATAACTTTGAGCACCTCGTATCTGTAAGCTATGTGGTCGTGAGGTATGTGAATGTAAGAGCCTTGCTCGTTGTCGTAGTCGCAATTGTTCGGAAACCCGACCAGCCCGGGCCGTTTCTTGGCGTTCGCGCCTATGAAGTACACTTGGGGGTAGTCAAATATCTCACGGTGTTCATAGGGGGTGAGTTTGTTCATATAGAGCTTCATGACCTGCTCGGGGCTAGCGGCCGCGGCCGGTGGCCGCTTGTCGGGCGGCTGCGCGTTGGCCGTCGGTGGCGCGGGCGGGCCCGGCTCGAGCGGCGGCAGCGCCCCGTCCCGGAGCAACGCGCGCCCGAACGCGTGCGCGCTCCCTAGAGGCATGTCGCCGGTCATGGCCGCGCGGCCGCCGCCACCTCCGCGCACTTCGCTCGCCGTGGCCGAGTCGACCCACGCTCGCTCGCACACACCACTGCACCTCACTGCACTTGCACTCGAAGACGGCGCCACTCTGGCACACTGCACGACATTTCACATCGACCGGGAGGAGCGAGACCCACGCTTCCACTTATGCGGGCACATTCCGTCTCGGCACGATACGATAGAGCCGCGGTCACAGACGATACCGTGCGACGCGAACGTGAAACGCAAACAAAGACCCCTTCCTTGCGGGCCGAGCCGACGACAAAACCAGAGAGAAAATAGAAACGGTCGCCAAAGTCATTGAACCGTTCGGTTGCTTGAAACTCACGAGTGCGACTGAGATAGAATGATTTTCGACCATTCCAATGTCTACCAGTAGATGTCGTCGTGGTAGCATTGACTGTCTATTGTAGAGCATTAATAAAGACCCAATTCTAATTTGTAAACTTATTTTATTTTGGCCTAAAATAAGATAAGGAAAACAGCTGATTTATTTGACATTTATTTATTTTTTTATGGGATGTTATCTCCATGTATTATGAAATTCGTGCTATTTATAAAAAAAGTGTTAGATTTATTTAAAAAGTAATTTATTATGCAATAAAATACAAAATTGAGTAGTTGACAGTAAGAAAAATATAAACAGATTTTTGTTTTGTATACTAGCACGGGCGGGCGTAGCCAGATTTTTGCTTCGGGGTTTAAGTTTTAGTTTGAGGGCTTTAAGAAAATTAACTTCAAAATTATATATTCGATCTAATATAATAATCTAATTTTTCTTTAAATGTTTGAAAACGAAAGTTTCGTTACGTCCATCAGTCACTTGACATTGAACGCTAATCAGAACGCGTTACGTCATAGGGTGGCTTTAGTTTAAATATTTATCTTTTACAAAGTTTACTTGCTGCGCGCTCTATTAAGTCTAATTTGACAGTTTAACGCATTTTAATGAAGGCGAAACTATTTATAAAAATGTAAAATAAACTTTAGTATTGTTATTTTATATTGTAATATTTATATTTTAAGTAAAAGAATTAGTTACAATAATATAAACAACATTCCTAAAAATAGTCATCTACCGATTTGGTAAATATCAAGTCAAATATATAAATATTAGGTACAGTTTTGTTTCTTACGATTTAATAACCAAAAAGAAGATAACTAGGTATCCTATTTTTATTATAGACGGTGAAATGGTTTTTTAACTTGTTCAACTATATTAAAACAACGTATTTGTTCTTGCCAAGGACCAAACATGTGCATTGTATAAAATTAAATTAGAATTACTTATTCCTCAAAATTTGGTATGTGATTAATATTTTTTTCTAGCATAGTAAATAACTCATTGCACAAACTCGCCATGGTCAAACATTCCTTGATGTTGATATTAGCCTGTACTTATGAACAGTATGGTATTTTTTTTTTAATCTATCGGAGC
This sequence comes from Laspeyria flexula, assembly GCA_905147015.1. Lineage (NCBI taxonomy): Eukaryota > Metazoa > Arthropoda > Insecta > Lepidoptera > Erebidae > Laspeyria > Laspeyria flexula. The sequence continues at coordinate 5,434,274 of LR989974.1, forward strand.
AAAGATTACAAAATTTTAACAACTTTTTTAAATTATGCATATTATTTTAAAAACTTTAAAAAAATTACGTTACATTTTGTTAAAGAAAATCTAAAGTTTAATGAATGATGATTAAGTCAATAAGAATACAACAACAGTATGTAATTTATCTATTTTGTATGTTATACAGAATTATGTATTAACTTTTTCATCATTATAATACTATTGTGTGTTATGAAAATTTTTATTATTACCATACCATACTTTTTATTTTTCTTCTGTGACAATACTTTAAAATTAGGTCATTCATCATACCGTTCGGTTCTCTAGTCTATGCTCGTAATCACGCAGCGCCATCTATCGCATAATAATAGAAGAACGAGTCGTCCATCCAACCACTCCACACGTCTTTTTCTATCCCGTTGTTTGCTGTCAATTTCTACAATCGCACTTTGAAATAATTGATACAGTGGTGTATAATCTAGTGGAAAAGACTGTATGTATTATTATGTGCAACAAAGAAATGTAAATACACGTTAAAAGAAGACATTGAATAAGAACTGTGAGTAATGTTTCTTTAATTGAACCATCATCGTTTGCAGTGATTTTTTATTTTACTTTTAATTTTAAATGAGTAATTCTGTTTTTGACGGCCAATATTAATTTCTTTTTTACTGTGTAAATCTTTATACGGAAACGATTGAAGTAAGGATATTAAAACCATAACTTAAATCGAAACATTCCACCAATGTCTACCTAAAAAGTCGAAGTCTATAATTTGTATCGATAAAAAATAGGTACTGATACTGTACTGATGTTTTATGATTTTGTTCGTAACAAAGATATTAACTTCATTATCATGAATACGTGATGTGTTAGTTAACAGGTATAAATACGTCATACTAACATGAACCTTTGAAGGTAATGGTAGGGCAATGTATTGAAGTAGGTAGTTATTGTGCTGTGTTCACTTCCTTGTTCGTCGACTAACCAAGGTTTCTATGTGTGTGTATCATTTACGTGATGCTTGGCCACTTGCCAGTGCATCAAACAACGGCAGCTGCACTTAAGTGAAATGAGATAAAATACATAATATTTTTATTCTTTGCTTTTTATGGTTCAGTATTGTGAGTCAGAGTGGCCTGTTTTGCCGGTTCTTAGTTGAATTATAATAACAAGGTCTGAATCATCAAGTATACATGTAGCTCAGATAATACTTAGACTATTTTAAGTTATATTTCATTGAAACAAAAAACTGGAAACATTAAACAATAATAATTTAGAATAACATTATAATGTAATCAATATTCAAGTAGTAAACAAGGATATATTAATTAAAATTCAAACTTATTAACAATGTTCGTGAGTCACAGTACCACTGTGAGCCGGGTAATTATAGATCATAATGATCTATCTAACCATTATGTCAGTCAAGACACAAAAAAGGTTGTATGTAACACTATGGATTAATTACCTGCCTCTATGTTGCTGAACTTTTAAAACAATAATAAGCCTAATGTGTTCTTCATTTGAAATTATGTATTAGCCAGTTATTTTGAAAATAATAATTTGTTGTTATCAAAACAATAATTATTGTTTTGTTTCTGTATATAATTATTTTCGACCATTCGGCTCCCCCCAGAACAAATCTTTGTGTGATGAGTGTGATTGTTTGTTCTGTGTCTGGGAGTAATTTGTTTTTATAATAACAATATGTATTTACCTAAAAAACTGTATTTAAGTAGTATATCAGTTGTTTAGTAAACATAACACAAGCAAATATAATTGCTTATTTTGGGACTAAATGGCGCTATGTGGATGTGGTAAAATGTTATTTTAATTATATATTTATTTTGTTGAATATAATTTTATTTTGGGCATTTTGGGCTCTTTGTTAAATTGAAAACATTTATTGGTTTTAATAAACTTGTAGAGAAAAACTGAGTAGCCTGGCAAAACTTCCATAGCTTTTACATTTTAAATATTTACTTGGTATATTACAAAACATTTTCAATTGGTAGTAAATATTAAATTATTCCATAATAATCAAGTCTTATTCTTTCTAGTCAGATGTTTAGTAATGTCAATGGTTCACATATTATAGATCAACAAATAGTAAATCAAAAAACATGTCTTACACAATATATATTCATATTCTCATTAGATAAATAGTGTTTTCAAGGAATTATAATTGTCTAGAAGTAGATGACCTTCACAAAGTAATGTTGGAACATTGCACTGTTTAGTTAAGGACAATACAGTTTATTTTTAATTGTTCTAAAGATGTTTATATAGTTTGTTTGTTTGTTTGTTTTAACACTTTATTGCACACAAGAAAATAATAAATACAATTACAATATATACAAAAAGCATGTACAAAGGCGAGCTTAACTCAGAATTGAGTTTTCTTACAGCAAACCTTAGAGTGTAGAGGAGATAAGCGTAAAGAAGAGAGCATGAATGAAGTGTACAACTAAAGAGAGAAATAAAGAGGATGAAAGTAAAATAGAACGAAAAGTAGAGGAAAGGATTATTATATTATTGTGGTACGTATACCACTATGCTATATAAATATTAAATAGACATACATAAACATACATATACAATATACTTAAATACGTGTATAATATATATATATATCCTAACATACATAATTATATAATAGGTACATATACTACTAATTTAGTTGCTGTGATTGACCTCTTTATCTATATATTTGCATCAAGTAAAACAATATTAGCTAAAGTTTAAACTAGCCTTTAAAAATTTGCATCAATTTCTAAATTTATTGTAAAGAAAAATGCATGAGAATGTCGCAGAAATTTGGCGCGCCGCCATTTAAAATTCTGTGTTCATTTACTTTACTTTTGAATTTAGAATTCGAGTACCTATGACGTAAACAGTAACATGTGTAATTGACAACTTCCCTCATTAGACCGATTATGACCTAGGGCCCGATTTTGTTTCTCTTCAACCTTAAATAAAGATGAACTTAAATTTGTAAAATAAGGACACATTCTTAAATTTATGCGATCGCGTTAGTACTTAATTAAGGATACGTTCTTAAAAAACTACCAAATGCTACAAACCTTATTTAAGGACACTACCATAGATTATAATCGGAAAAACTGTCATAAACGTCATGTTGTTTATTTACTTTTAGATGTTAAAGTCAAAGTATCAGTTTGTAGATTCACAAGTTATATTTATATAGTTTACATAAATCTAATATGACGATACATAAGCCTTTTTTTAATCTAAAAAATAAAAAGGACCAAAATCAGAACTCGGCAAAAGTGAGGTTAGATCATTAATAAAACAAGTTAAAACAAAGTAATACTTGCCGTCGAAGATCTTCATTATACCTTCTTTGTAAAATAACAGCATGAAAAGGGAACATTTTAAATAATAAGTGTTTAATTGAGCCAAGAAATATGAGTGAAATATTTAGTACACGCAAATTAGGTGCGACTTAAATTAAGGTTGCACTAAGATCACAGAACTGTCAAATAAGTCGAAAGACAATGGGCCCGATTTTGTTTCTCTTCAACCTTAAATAAAGATGAACTTAAATTTGTAAAATAAGGACACATTCTTAAATGTATGCGATCGCGTTAGTACTTAATTAAGGATACGTTCTTAAAAAACTACCAAATGCTACTAACCTTATTTAAGGACACTACCATAGATTATAATCGGAAAAACTGTCATAAACGTCATGTTGTTTATTTACTTTTAGATGTTAAAGTCAAAGTCAAAGTATCAGTTTGTAGATTCACAAGTTATATTTATATAGTTTACATAAATCTAATATGACGTTACATAAGCCTTCTTTTTAATCTAAAAAATAAAAAGGACCAATATCAGAACTCGGCAAAAGTGAGGTTAGATCATTAATAAAACAAGTTAAAACAAAGTAATACTTGCCGTCGAAGATCTTCATTATACCTTCTTTGTAAAATAACAGCATGAAAAGGGAACATTTTAAATAATAAGTGTTTAATTGAACCAAGAAATATGAGTGAAATATTTAGTACAGGCAAATTAGGTGCGACTTAAATTAAGGTTGCACTAAGATCACAGAACTGTCAAATAAGTCGAAAGACAATACCAATTAAGAAACTACCATCTCTAATTAAGTCAAACCATACTTATTTAAGGTCACGTCCTTAAATAACACAAACGCAAATACCAATAAGGGCTTAAAATTTTAGATCAAGTTTTACACTTATTTAAGTGCACTTTTTGCACTTATTTAAGATCGGATAAGAAACGCGATCGGCCCCATTACCAATTAAGAAACTACCATCTCTAATTAAGTCAAACCATACTTATTTAAGGTCACGTCCTTAAATAACACAAACGCAAATACCAATAAGGGCTTAAAATTTTAGATCAAGTTTTACACTTATTTAAGTGCACTTTTTGCACTTATTTAAGATCGGATAAGAAACGCGATCGGCCCCATTAATGCTTCTAGTTTGAACTATAAAAACTAAAATAGGATTAGACTGGATAATAAACATTCTTACAAAATCTAAACAACATTGTAATGATAAATATCTACAATGTTAATTAGAATTTGATATATTATAAAGCTAACGATATAGCACTAAAATCGCGGGGTTTCGCTCCCGTCGTTCTTTATTTGACCACTGCTCAGCTCCTATGGGCCATAGCGTGATGTTATATACCTATATTACTCAGTGTTAATTTGCTTTCTAACAGCAAAATCATTTTTGAAATCGGTCCAGTAGTTTTTAAGTTTATTCGTTACATACAAAAATACAAATCTTTCCTCTTTATAATTTTAATATAGATTTGAAAGGATTACACTTTTACAAAATCCTTCAAATCGCTATGTATAAAAACCATATTTTGCGAGGGGATAATAGGTCGCAGCCAGTCGTGGTCCCTGATGTCACCCCACAAAGCGAAATGTTGGTGCACAGAGGGGAACTTCGTCATCTTCGGGCCAGCAATGCCGAACGGGCCCGAAGGTGTAATTTGAATTATCCCGTCTTTTACATAGCATAGTAGCGGCTCATACTACAAGAACACAATAAAGTTACCCAGATTCACAACACAACATATTCACAATACATAAAATCTTTGCACTTGGATGTCCATCCTCGGTCTCAATTCTCCGCGCTCGCCGCGCCACGGCGCGACTCGTGTCGTAAAGTGAATAAATTCGTTGAGTGCAAAACAGTGCACACACTTTATTATTACTATAACCTTTTTTAAAGCGCGCAACAAACGGTGCTATAATATATATTAATATAGAAAAATATAATATTACGGTATAGCAAGCTGCCACACACGGTGGGTATACTTTAATATAGATATATACATATTTTTGCACTCATTAGCTCAGTGGCACAATACATCGTGCTATATCTGTCGGCATATTTTGGTGACGAAACAAAAATATAAGTTATAGCTGCGTCTGTGGACAGGCCCCGATTTTTTATAGAAAATATACCGTAATATACTTTAATATGAGTTAATATATTAATATATATTATAGCGCTGTCTGTTGTGCCCTTTAGACGTAAAATATTTATCTCTTTTATAAGATGGTAAGTACGCGATACATGTAATTTACATAAGACTATGTACTAAAATGTCAAATAGACAAAAACTTTCCAACAGAGATTCCATTATCTCTAAGAAACGCGCCGATATTACGTGAGGTTCAGATAATATGTGACCATTCATAAACAAACGTTAACTAAATTCTTTTGTAGGACAAAAAGTCCTAATTTGAAAATAAATCATTTACAGTTGCTGATTCATTCTAAATTATTCATTCAAGAACGTACCTGCGTTAGTCCTTCGTCGAATTCGGATAACAAGTTAATACATACATAGTACTATTATGCTGATAAGATAGAAACGCCAATACACACTAATAAATTATATCTATAAGGTAGGGACGTAGGGTACTCTCGTGATGTATTTCGTAGACGTATTATTTGTGGTATGAAAACGTTGGTGGTCAACTTGCGACGTAAGATCAGCACGTCATGCTTTCTGGCAAAACCAATTTTGAAGTTTAACTTACATTAAATATTCTATGGAAAGTCTGTAAAATTTTACCTATTAAAAAAATAACTTTATCTCTAGTTTCGACGTAAATTTCTATATAAAATGGTTGCACTGGGGAGCATAATTCCTGGCGCAACCATCATGATATATCTATATACATATATAAGGTACATGGTATAAGCAAATATATAGTATGGCCAATACTTACATAATTCCATTGCAATCAAACAATTGGTATGTGATAAATGAATGAGTAACCAATTCATCGGACTGAAAAAATACCGATAACTCTCCGATATCGATACTGCGAACAGGTATCATGACATTTCTTTGTAGTATTTTTGAACAGCGATAGAATAGGAATGATTAAGATTAGAATAGAGGAGTCTTAGGTTCTCTTAAACACTGGTTGATTATGACTACCAGCATATTTTTTTATATATACACGCCTGCTTCATATTTGTGGCAGGCAGAGACCGCAGAGGGCCAATAAATTGTTTCGCTTCTTGTACCTTTACTGTCAAAATTTATTTGCCCTTAGTTGAATGCCACGGTTTATTTAAACGGCTAGGTAGTTAATTAAATGGCTGATTTAGCCAGTTGGCTGCGACATATATATCGGTTTGTATATACCGGGTGTCCAGACAAATATATGTTTACCCAAATGTTTAACTGAACTTTAACCGAAACCGAAGTGTCACATCCCTTTCTTATCGTTATCACTTTGTAACTGAGCCCTTTAGTGACCTTTGGTACTATTTCTTGGTCACTCCACTGCAGTTTGACGTCACTAACTATGTATGCAGCTGCATATGGCAATTTTCCATCGATTTAGTCTAGCTCAAAATAGCCCAACGTAACTGTTATGAACATGGCCGGATATGTCCGTGCGGACAGGAAAAGTACAATTAGTATTATTGTTATTATAGTCAGAGTTATAACCTAATAACTATGATACGGTGCCGTATTGAGGGCAGGCGTGAAACGCCAGGTGTTTTGTAGGGTTGGCAACGCACGTCAGACGCTAATTTGATGCTAATATACAACGTTCTTGTTATATATTCATTTGTTTATGTGAAGAACTTGACTATTGATTACGCAAAACGACTATAGGTTATTGAAGATAAAAAAAAAATTGAAACAAAAATCTATTTTTGCCACGAACCAAAGATTTTTCTAATTAAATAATTTGAATTCGACTTACGTATACTTAAACATATATTTAGAACCTCATACCCATTTTTGTTGAAATACATAATATTCTTATACTAAACAATGCAAAATCACTACAAAATTTCGGAACCCTATTTCAGTAAACTGTTCCATTGGCGTAAGTACTTAAAATTGTGTTAGGTTTAACAGTACTACGCTTTGATATAGATTAAGTTAAACTAGAGAACAGTACCTAGCTATTTACCTTTGTAGTTAAGGTGCACTAAAGCACCAATCGGATCAACGAAAATACTGTTATCCTTGTCGCACGTACCTTTTACCCGAATCATTTGACAAGGATAGGTAATATTTCGTCATATCGGCATCCTACATCAAATTAGGGCCACTGAACTAAAATAGCGAGAGGGTCAATAATCTAGACATTTGATTGGTCGAGTTCGATGTTCTCACTTTGCCTCATTTGACTACGATATCAAAATCGATCAATAGAATATCGGTATTGGGTGTGTAAGGGGTATTGTCGCATAGAGGACAACAGACTGTTGATGTTTTGCAAATTAAAAAAAAAATATCCAGTAGTTAATTTTGTAGTATCACTATCAAACGCTCGTATTTTGAACTACTTATATGGATTCGAAAGAAAGCATATAATATATACGGTTACTTTACAAAAATGTGTTAGCGCAGTAACCAGGGGGCTTAATCTGAATTTCGAATTTTCGGTTTTGATGTCGCTGTCAAAAATTTTGATATGGTGGTCGCTGTCACTTTCAAACATTTGACAGCGACATCAAAACCGAACATTCGAATGTCGAAATTCAGATTTACCTCCCAATTGACATTTCGATTGCGACCGAATAATAGGACGCTGTACAATGTATTTTCTTTGCTAAAATCCGTGGTTCGAACCGTAGCCGTTGTGAGTCATGCGGGACCATTTCCGGTGTAGATAACTATCCGAAACCGGTTTACAGGAATCTGCGTTTAGGCGCTGCTGGCCGCTACTATGACGCGCTGTTGGCCCGCTTGTTTGCTAATATTGAAACAAAGGCTATAGTAAATATTTATAACATAACTACAATTATACAGCTAAAACGAGATTTAAAGAGAGCTATCCTCTCAAGGTAGGCAGCGGCTTGGCTGTATGTACCCCTAGTATTACCAACTGATTAAGGTTTAAATCAGGGCAGCCCTAAAGGCAAGGTGTCTAAAAGGCTGGTCACATTGCCACGTTAGATGGCACGTGTTGCCTCAGCTAAAGATGAAAGATCAGTCTTCTTTGCGATGTCTTGTCATTAGAATTACCTTTACATATTAAGAATATCAAGGATCTATCGTTTGAGATTTAAACAAAAACAACAAAACACTCTTACGTCCGTTATCTTCTTGACCCCATCAAAAATACCGCAAGCATAAAACTAGACATTATATCCAAGCTAAATTATAGATTAGTTCGCCTTGTAACCTACAATGACTATCAAATTCCCATTCCATTGTAATCTAAAAAGCTTACCGACAAAGCTATACCTATCGTTATCGCCCAAAGAAAAAAGGCTACCCATGACACATCCAATCACCGACCCGTGTAATAGGATTTGGGAATTCCACCGGAGCTAAATTGTTACATAGTATAACCCATTTGAATAAACCTCTTCGCTCTAAGTGTCTTGTACCGTGATAACAATAGACTTATTCGAGTAATTTCTCTAGAAATACTTAACAGAATATTAGTATCTGTTGTTGAGGCACTCGTAGGATTGTGGTACTGAGATGTTCGGTACGATCATCGAGGTTAAGCAACACTCAGCAAGGTCAGTCCATGATGGGTGACCATTTGTGGCAATTTCATTCTCGAGCGTCTCCGTGCTTCAGAAGGTACGGAAAGCCGTTGGTCATGGCTATCACTTAATGTGGTAGTCGTTAAGTCAAGTTGGAAGCCTTCTAGGCGACTTGATAAATTCTAACACCAGGGTCTGCCTCACGCCCACACGATGAGAAGTAGAAGAAGTATCTGTTGATGTAGCTCGGTAAATGCTAGATTCTTGTTCCACTCTGAATTTCGACATTCGATTAGTCGGTTTTGATATCACTGTGAAATGTAAGGAAATTTAGATATGGTCGCCGTCACTTTCAAGCATTTGACAGCGCGTCATCAAAACCGACCAATCGAATGTCGAAATTCAGAGTAAGCACCCTGGTCTTGCTACCAATTTAATGCTGGTGTTTCTGCTGAATTTGATCTACTATATATAAATGCCGTGTATTGTATTATGATTCATAGTCGTAACGCTTACAAAACAATAGATCATTACAATAGCTTGGACGATTAAGCGTATCAGAAACAGCGTGTCAAGATTAAGCAATAAATTGCATACGAATCGAATTATCTTTTATCAAATACGTGACTCTCTATATTCAATTATTTGATATAAAGCGATTATTCTGATTACTCTGACTCGTTTTCGAAAGTAAATTGTGTAAGTTAATTTCCACCCTAATTAATAATTTAAATTTCAATCAACTCAAGAAATGTATAATTGTTTATGTAATCTAACATTTTCTGACCAAAGATTACTTGTTTTCAATCAAGCTTAATTTAATGCCAGTCATAGTCTACACTTTTTAAACGACTTCAAAAAAGGAGGAGGTTATATGTTCGACTGTATGTATTTTTTTTTTTTTTTATGTATGTTCACCGATTTCTCGGAGATGCCTGAACCGATTTGAAAAATTCTTTTTTTGTTCGAAAGGGTATACTTCCGAATTGGTCCCCTATTCACCACGTTAAGTTCTGATGATGGAATCTCAGGGAAATTGAGGGCAACCCTCAAATTTTATAGGCACATGTTACCTGTTTCATCTATTTTCTGAAGTTATTTAAGTATTTACGTCTGATAATCATCATCTCATGTTGATGAGCTGATGATGGAAGGCATAACTTCTTAACTGTTAGGAGTTGGAGGATAATTCTTTCAACATTATATGTACATATAAACCGATAGTTGTACTCTTGTAGGTTATTCAGGTGAGCTGTCACTGGAAGGTAAACTCCTTAACGGTTAGGAGTAAGAAGATTATTTCTTTAAATATCACATCCATGTGTAAACTGTAAGTTGTATTCTTTCAAGTGACTGAGACGGGGGCTCTTGATGGAAGGTAAAGTTGCATAGTCCAAAGGAGTTGTTACTTAGATGATATTTTAAGTTTCTATTATCTAATATTAATACTCAATATCTATTTTCTAAAGTCATACAAGTATTTACGTCTGATAGTCATCATCTCATGTTGATGAGCTGATGACGGAAGGTATAACTCCTTAACTGTTAGGAGTTGGAGGATAATTCTTTCAATATTATAGGTACTTATAAACCTATAGTTGTATTTTTGTAGGTTATTCAGGTGAGCTGTCAGTGGAAGGTATAACTCCTTGACTCTTAGGAGTTGGAGGATAATTCTTTCGACATTATAGGTACTTATAAACCTATAGTTGTATTCTTGTAGGTTATTTAGGTGAGCTGTCACTGGAAGGGCAACTTCTTAATGTTTGGGAGTAAGAAGATGATTTCTTTAAATATCACATCCATGTATAAACCTTAAGTTGTGTTATTTCAAGTGTCTGAGGTGAGAGCTCTTGATGGAAGATAAAGTTGTATAATTCAAAGGAATTCTTAGATGATATTTTAAGTTTTCGATATAGTATCTAACCTGCATTGTATACCTATACTTGTTACCTGTCGCATTTTATAGGAAAAAAAAAGATATAAAAAGTTTTGAGATTCCTCTATTCCACAATCAGGTTGTGTTGTTAGAATATTTAAATAGACGTTCCCTTTTATCGAAGATTCTTTATTTCGGTTTTCCGTCTTAGTTTGCCATTCAGTATTATTAAATCTTCTAGATAAAAAGTACACTAAAAATGGAGAAATAAACTATTTTTAACAAAAAAATATTAAAACGACTTCAAATCAGTACTAAAAAGCGAAAAATAAACTGAATTAGATATTTAATTCCAAGCTAAAAAATACCTACCTACCTGTTTAAAGTATAATACCCTATTACTAATCTGTTTGAAGTCGGTGCCAGCCTAATGAGTTTGTATCACTCAGTTTGAGCCGTCCACTAGGTACGATCACGCAAGTGCGAGGTGGTGTGAAGTAGCGAGCGGTGACAGATGTACGTATTAAGTAGTACGTAGCTTAACAAACTCTTTAGGCTTGACACCGACTTCAAACAGATTAGTAATAGGGTATTATACTTTAAACAGGTAGGTAGGTATTTTTTAGCTTGGAATTAAATATCTAATTCAGTTTATTTTTCGCTTTTTAGTACTGATTTGAAGTCGTTTTAATATTTTTTTGTTAAAAATAGTTTATTATTTATGTTTTCTGACGTAATGCAGTCATACAGACTACGAAATCTGCCTGTCTCGTGTTTTACTACTGGTGTGTTGAAATTACCAGAACTCCATAGCGAATGAATAGCTGTAAGTAAGATAGATTGTCTCTTAAATCTATCCCAACGATTTAATATTGTACACATGGTTACACGTAGCGCAGCAGGTCACTGCCAGTGCAGTGCATACCTGCAATTTCGATTTTCGTTTCGAAATCGACCGAATCAATGTCGAATTTGCGAATAGGTCCTAAACTTTGGCGGTATAAAACTAAAATTTGCGATCTGAGCATTTATCAGGTACACGTTAATATTGTATTCAATACATTATCTAAGTGCACAAATTGTATTTTTTTAGCTGAAAGTTTATTTTCAATAACAGGCAAACGAACACAGCTGTTTCCAGCGATCATATTTGAAATTCAGTAGCATGCGAGTCTCCTATTCAGTATTCGTACCATCTTATATCTGAATCTTTTTATGGTATGCTTTGAATTCAATAGAAAAATCAGACAGGTATACAACAATCGGGCCTGAAATTCTCTCCAAAGGTTCTATGTTTCATATATGTATGAGTTTGGAAACAATTTTTACATCTACCCTTTTTGCGGTCCTGTAACTGATTTATTCATACCGTCATATTGATGTTCAGAGTTGCCCGTGTCTTGTTAGAATATGGGTAAATTTTTGTTCAGATTTCGTTGGTGTCAGAAAAAATGAAAAATATATCAGAGTTGTTGTCAACGAGTTGCATTTTTTGTAATCAAATATGAATTATGCAACACCACTTCTGCCGTCATGCTTTGCACAATATTAATAAATTGAACTTGTGATTTATGCCTTTTAAGCACAGACGCTATAATTATATATGTCGTGTTCAAAAAGCTTGTACGTCATCATTGAAATCATCTACCATGATATGATTAACTTCTAAACGGGGATTCGCCCGCGTGTTATGGCGTTAAAAGGTCCTCCAGGTCTTAGTACTCTTAGCCAATTTCTGTATGAAATTTCATCAAGATCGTTGGGAGATTGTGGCGTGAAAGGATAACAAACAAACAGTTACTTTCGTACCTATTATAAAGATAAAGACTGGTAGACAATGCCTTTGGCATTAAGTCCGCCTATGTTATAGTGCATAAAAACAAAATAAATAAATATGTTGAGTTGACAACAAACACATAAATCTAAAGAATGTTTCTTAAACATAAACAGTAAAAGAAGTGCCGTAACATCATAATTTATTCTCGATGGCATTAAACATGCTTATAAGTTGAAACTGTTACTATTGTAAGTAATTACGAAGTGTCATCCACTTGCCTGTCGCAACCTAACTATAAGTACGTAACACTAGGCGATGCGAGACTAGTTTGCATCACAGCTGAGAATGTTCTCCTGAGGACTGGGAGTTTGATTATACAGGTCTCTATAGACTATAGTAACGTTGGTTAATGTTATCAACTTATGAGGTAATAAAAAGACCCGTTATATTATATCTAGCTTCTTGTTGTGCCTTAGCAAAATAATGTCTAGATTTTGTTTTAGATCATGAGTTAGGTAATTATTAACCTTTATAACGCAACGCCACAACGTTAATCCGTGCCCTAGACGCCAAACCATGAAATTCAGTATTTAAGATTTAGTAATAAAGCACATAAGAGTAAAGATTGTATTTTACTATAGCCGTCGACAAAACTAAGGTCCAGTTTTGTCGACGGCTATATTCGTCATTGGCGTACAGGGCATGCTTGCGTTTGTCGAATATATATCCATATATAAGATCCATTATATCTCCTCCAGCTTCTGCTCCTGACGTAGCTAGACGTCAATAATTCACAAAACATAACTATAGCTTTTTTTACAATTTTAGAATACAACTTTATCACTGTGATGCCTGCCGTAGACAAAGACAGTCTCAGAGATACTCAAAGATGAGCCGTGTTTTATTTTTCATATTATTAAATAATTGTGTTAGCAACTTTGAAGACAGGCTGCTAATGCCGATACTGCGATCCTTTACTAGAATGAACTCTAAATAAACACACTAACAGAATCACGAAATTATCAAGATAAGGGTTGTTTTGGCTCGAGCTTCTTTCCCAGTCAGCACAATTTAAACGAATAACCTTTCACTCTTATATCCACAAACGACGCTAGCAAAATTACTGGCGCCATTTTTTTACTAAACGTCCACTTGCACGATGTTCTAGCCAATTGGCAGCGGTTCTAATAGTTCGTTTGTTAATTTATCACGCTAAATACCTTGCCTGATATAGTTTGGAAGAGCAGATTGTCTCCGTATATTTTCATAACACGTTAACAATGATACGAGGTGCTTTCTATAGCCAAGTGTCCAACGTATACAAAAATATTGTTATCAGCAGTGTATGTGTACGTGTATATAGTGAATATTTCGTCTGTATAGCTCTAATTAGGGTACAGTCTCCCACGCAGACAAGACCACAGTCCGCGAATAGTTTGTGCTATTTTCGACTTTGTGCTCCAGGAATAGAGTGATAAGTTGTTTGTTTGGTATTACGTATTTTGTGTTAGAATATTTGAGTGGACACCACGTGAAAGGTACAAATAGATTATAGTGGGTAACAAGCCGTGAATATTTTATGCTCGTGTGTTGTTGGGAAGATAAGCTTCTATTTACGTATTGATTGCAGAAAAATAAACATTTTATATCGTTTTGCATAGATGACATACTTTATACATTACAATTATTATAAGACAATTATACCGTCACCGTTCTAAGAAGCCGTATATTATTTTATAATTATTTTAATGTTAGACATTAATAATTGCTTCTAAGCACAGATTTAGCCATAGACCTAGAATCCGCACGCTACCGCGATTTAGCTTTTGAATTATGAATAGTAATCAGCTTATTGTTCTTAGGACCTGTTTCACCACCTTAAAATAAGTGTCTAATAAAGTACCTGAGACTTTTTGACAGATGTTATGTAAAAATCTGTCAAGTAAGTTTCATAAAGGCTATCTAGCACTTATTTGCCAGCGGTGAAACAGGCGAATAGAGAATAGAGATAGGTTGAAGGGAAAAAAGAATAGAGATAGGTTGTTCTGTGGTTCACACAATACGGTACTTAATTGAATAATAAATAAAGTCTTCAATTCAAAATAATATTATAAGTTATCAAATGCAATTGTTTTATTTCAGAAAATATTTGAATCTCGTAGTTTTATGAAATTTATTTCGCATTATGAACGTTTTTAGTGTATTTATCCATGTTACGATTATGTATGTCACTTTTTGACCAATAAAATACTGTCAAATTCGATATTTTTTGGTCTATTATGAGTATTATTTTACAGTAAAGGCTCATTTACAAGTTTTGCACGTCATTTTTCGTGAAGACATGTAAATAATTGTTTAGTAAAACTTGTATTGTCTCAGTTATAAGACGGCGCGGTATGAAACAACCTGTGCATAGAAATATTGGCTGTTTTATGAGTATTATAAGAAAGCGGAATTGGAATTCGATCAACAAGTTGTAAGCGTCGGAAATTAGTTTTTTCTCAATCAAATATAAACTGATATTGGATTCGTTTACAGTTTCCATCAATACAGTGACAGATACTAGAGTGGAGTTCATTTTCTTTTTAGATTGACGTAAATGAGAATTGATGACCGGTTTTCATTAGCAAAGTTATTTTGTTATTTATCACTATGACGATATTTATGACTAAGTAGTAGGCAGTAATTATTTTATGTTATATAATATTATTTCTAGACTAACGTTTGCCGCGAGAAAAATGGCATCAGCTACACTTGAAATAATACGTTGTTTTCGTACCAGCGGATATAACGCTGCATTGATTAATTCGTCCTGCATTATCCATAATATTACGAGTATAATCCATAATATGAAAATTGAAAAAAACAAAAAACTAATTTTAACAAAACGTCATACTGCCGGGCACGGGTTTCCTCCGAAGAATGTGAAGGGTATTAAGCCTACTATACCACGCTGGCCAGACGGGTTGGTATATGATTTTTTTTCGAATTTTCCTTTTATTGCAGGGTTCTTGTCTGGTCTTTCCTTTTCGTCTTTTACGACACCCATGGGTTGACATGGGGTAGTGACATTATCTATTTTTAATCCTTCACTACACGGAGTATATTTGTACATGTGTAAAACTAAAGTCTATTGGTTGTTTACACCTTTCTTTCCTTTCTTCTCGTCCCATGTAGATAAATCGCTTAAAAATACGTGAAAAGATACTCCATATATAAATTTTACCATATAGTTGTCTAGAAAAACATTTACACTATAAATGTCATATTTACTCTCACACAAAATAGCTTTCTACTTTTAATGGAGTCATATTTCATAGACTATTTATTTTATGGTGGGTAAGCAATATTTTAGTACTCAACCCCTTCTGAAACGTCTAGGGGTTGTTAAATATATGTATATTAGGTAGTTACTCTTGATTATCCTTTCTCTGATGTATGTATTATGTTAATGTGTTACCCTGATATTGAAAAACTAAAATTACGTTCATAACCTGGGTCCCGAGTCTGCTCACACAATGGTAAGCCAATGGTCTCATTCGACAGCTGTGATTGGCTTACTAAGTCAATCGCGCCATATTGCCGGCCTGTGATTGGTCGATAATAATCCATCGGTCTGCTATCGACTTGTATTTTAGCAGGATCGGGCCCCTAGTTTTTTTATTGCGTGAATTCTTCCCGGTATCGAAAACTGATGGTAGTTTTGCCGATATCTAATACAATAGACGCTTAAAAATAAACTCATCATCATCATCATTTCAACCCATAAACGTCCCACTGCTGGGCACGGGTCTCCTCCAAAGGGAAGTGGAAGTAATTTAGCCTACTATACTAGACGGTTTGGTATACGGGTTGTTTCGAAGTTTCCTTTTCTCGCAGTGCTCTGGTCTGTATAAGGTTACTCCCTTAGTCGCCTTTTTACGACACCCACAGGTTGAGATGGGGTAGTAACATTATGTATTCTTAATCCGTCACTACACGGATAAGTACGACGTGAAACTAAAGGCTGAAGTATTTTTTTATGTAATTAAATATTTCTATTTGCATAAATATGTGGTAGAATGTTATTACACTTTTATTGTAGGCGTGTCCATAGGCTAACGCTAAAAAGGTAACCGCTTAATATCAGGCACCGTATGCCTATTAGCAACTGTCGTGGTACGAAAAACACCCTGTACATAAGTCAAGTTATGACATTCAAGTATGGACAATTTTGTAAGAGTGGTAAAATGGGGGTGTAATGCACCATTGCTTACCTCTACGCGGAAATAAAACGTCATGTATCTATCAGCAAAAAATACGCTACAATTTGTTTGTATAGTATGCACACACAGAGAAATCGCGTCATAATTTATTTCGTCAATTTACCCTGGGCGTTGATCTTTGGAAGCGACCAGTTATCTTAGAAACAGGTCAATAATAGCTAATGACCAATTAATCATTAATAATGACAGTAATAACAGTAGCACTGTTATAATTGTATCTACACAGGAAATCGTGTGTGTGTGTGTGTGTGAAAATGTGTTTATTGTTTATTGAGTCATCTCTGACTTTATTTAGTATAAAGTTATGTTTCCATTTGGCAAACTGGAAGTTAGTTTGTTAGTACAGTTGATAAATTGATTTATTTGTTGAGTAATTAACGGTTGTACAAATTTGTTGTTTTTGTCAAAAAAAAAACATGTCTTTTGTCGCTTAACCCCTGGGTTTCGTAAAAGGCGACTAAGTAAACCTTATTCAGACAAGAGCACTGCGAGAAAAGGAAAATTCGAAACAGACCTTATACCAATCCGTCTGGCCAGCGTGGTATAGTAGATTAAATTCCTTCTATATTCTTTGGCGAAGACTCGTGCCCAGCAGTGGGACGTTTATGGGTTGAAATTATGAAAAAAAGAGATTGCCGAGAGCGGAAGCTAGTTTATACTGTTCCTACTTCAGTTATGTTCAAATGTTCATCCAGTTTGAAATCGGAGTGATTTACGCACTATATAGTCTATCCAAATAATATGATACAATAATATTAAGTCTTGCATGATAATATTATGCACCTAAAAGCATTCAAGTGAACCATATTTCATCATGAGATGTTTAGAAGGGCTATCGTTTAAAAATACCTTCGCAACTTAACAATGTAGGTCACATCCTGGGCCTACGTAATACCAGGGGTTGGTAGGGGTGGCTGGGAAACGGAAGCGTACAGATACCTAGTAGTATATGTAGACAAATGTAAGGTAATTTCGGTCTTGTTTTAACAGAGGAAAAAATGGAGGAAATTCTCAAGTAAATATATTATTATTTTCTCCACGCATACTTTTTTATCGAGTAGTTAGATGTTAGCTGCCCATACCAAATATGTTTTTTTTATTTACATGTATTTATGTATATATTAGTTTACTCGATCCATGGATAAATACTATCTAGTATTTAAATATAGGCAGATCATAAAATTAGTACAAATGGCCTTGGAAACTACATCAGCGATTGTTATTTTTATCTGAGAGTAGCCGCCATACGAACTTGCTATCTGCTATCTATCTTATAATAACAAATAAACAATTCTTGTACATTACACTAGAAGTCGCGCGGGCCTTCGCTCCCGTCACCTTTGTTTGGCCTCTGCTCAGCTCTTATTAGATTTAGCGTGATGTTATGTAACCTATAACCTTCCTCGATAAATGGGCTATCCAACACTAAAATAATTTTTGATATCGGACCAGTAGTTCCTGAGATAAGCGCGTTCAAAGAAACAAACTCTTCAGCTTTATAATATTAGTATAGATTTTTCTTACGTGTAGTGACGGATTAAAAATACTTAATGTCAGTATTACATGAGATCAACTTTGCCCATACTTTGGGAACATAGGCGTGATGATAATGTTATACTACCTGTTGCCCGGGGCTTCGCTCACATGGATCTTTGCTTAGAAACTATTCAGCCTGAAGCCTGAAGAGAATAGGTGGGAGTCCCATCCACATAAGTAAGAAAGATGATGGATAAAAGAAAGAACAAGTATGCGGAATAAAAGTGCGAGAGGAATACAAGCGAGAAATGGAATGAAAGAGAAGAGAAAAAAAAAAAAAAAAAAAAAAAAAAAAAACATCCTCTATTAGTCGTAGCGTGACGTTATATAGCCTTTCTCGATAAATGGGCTATCGAACAGTAACAGATTTTTTTAAATTTAGTTTTGTTTAAAGATACTTAAAGATCATTTATTGCGTAACTGTGTACAAACTTACAAAGGAAGTTTACATAATAATTACAGGTTCCAACAATTTATCCTGATTCAGATATGCAATAGTAGGTAATAATAATTAAACGTAGATTAAATAGAATAATTGTAGTAGTTCCTGAACGGTTTTTATAGATTATTAAGTGTCAAATTAATGTCACTTCACTTGTCAGCTGTCATTTTTGCAATATTATCATAGACAATTATTTATTATTTACCTTGTATTATATATTTTTATGTATTTTCTTATTAAAACTATATCTATATATTAAAATATTATTTAATTTAATTAGTAAATGGTGACGTATGATGTCCGTCCCAACCATACAGGGTCCTAACAGAATACCAGCGCTATCGTGATATTATTATATTTCAAGGTAGCTATTTAATTTCAAGGTAATTATTTAATTAATTGCTGAGTTAGGACCATTTTTGTTTCTCACAAATAGTAATAAGTAATTGTATCTACTTTACTTTCATTATGTTTAAGGGCGAGATTCACAGTCGTGACTTTACTTTACAACAAAGGCGTCTTCCCAAAGTATACTTTGAACGCCGAAGTTTACTTTACGGTTTTTGAAATTCATGGACAATTTCGTGACTTTCCTAAGCAAAGTATGAACCCAAAGCAAAGCACGTGCAGAGACAGAGATTGTTACGTTACACGCATAGTTTTTATTTTAAAACGTTGAACAAAATTGTTTATTAAGGCATTTTTTAATTAAAAATATCTTAGCAATATATGACGGACGAGGATTATATTATAAAAGGACCCCATAAAAAATTTTATTATGAATAATTGTGAATTTATAGTATTAATATATTTACTCCAAAGGATTAGTGTGGAACGAAACGCAATATTTGTTGACTGATATGTACTATAACTACATGTCCATAGATATAAACAACAACGTCATACGTCAAATCACTATGAAAGGAACGTATAACCCGACTAAAATAAAATGTCGTTTGATTTGTAGAAAACATTGATAAGATAAAGGTCTACAATAATTGTCCGTATATTAATGCAAAGCATACTTTGCGGCCAAAGTCGCCAATATCGTCGACTTCGCCTTTAATAAGCAAAGTATGGTTTCGGAAAGTAAGGGTTTGACAGGACTGTGAAACATAATTTTGGTTGAAAGTTGAACTTTCCCTCCAAGTAAAGTCAAAGTTCTGTCTGTGAATCTCACCCTAAGTGAGACCAAAATATTTTTTTTTCTTTCTTTCTTTCTTTCTTAAAATTTCCTTAATAACAGACAAGTGTTCCTAATCATAACATTCCTATTTTCACGTCAGTGGTTAATATAACTCTTAGCTAATTAATTTTCTATTGTTGTTAAACTGAGACGCACGGATCGTTCATTTATAAACAAACCAATGTGCGAATTTGATAACGAACAAGAAGCGCATTTATTATATTCACAACGTATCGCGAATCGTAAACAATGTAGAATAATTTACGCTTTACGCGCACCAACAGTTAGTCATGCGCGTTGTATAAAGAGCGAATGATTCATTGCAATCAATGTACCAGAGGGTATATTTTATCAAGAAACTAGAAGACACGCTGTTTCGCTCCCATCGTTCTTTATTTGACTACTGCTCAGCTCCTAATGGTCGTAGCGTGATGTTATATAGCCTATAACCTTCCTCGATAAATGGGCTATGCAACACTAAAATAATTTTTCACATCGGACCAGTAGTTCCTGAGATCCTAGCGTTCAACCAAACAAACAAATTTAGCTTTATAATATTAGTATAGATAAAAATATAACTTTTAACAACTGTGACTTTTTATTGTTATAATAATTGCATTTTGTACAGCAAACTATAATTAAGTAAATAAATAGTGAGAATGCGAGCAAGCTTGAAAACTTGTTATTTTCTAGTTGTAGCTAACACTACTAAACTTACAAAAAACTAACACTACAAATACCTAAGGAATAAATTAAAGTTTAGGATTTGTATTATACACAGGGACCACAAATAAAAGAGTTAGTACCGAGTCGTCACCAGTTCCGCTTCGTCATCAAAAATTTTGTCCATACTAAAAATCCCGACTCGTCACTATCAAAAAATATATAAATTTTTATTAAATATTCACGTCCCGAATCGTCATCACACGAGTAAAGTCAAAGTAGGTAGTTAGTAAATCTAATTAAATACTTTTAAACAAAGAGCTACTTCTGTCTGAGCGTAGGCTCAGTTCATCCAAAATGAACACTCATTTTTTGTACGATTTATACAGCTACATTTCGAGAGAATTGTTGTAAAATATAGCATTAAAAAGAATTCTCTGGAAGCGTATCTGTATAATACATTCAGCAAGATTGAGCGGCTCACTATCCGCTCTGGCTTACTGAATATCTGATGCTGAATAATCTAATAAGATTATTTATAAAGCTTCAAGATTACTCGCCTGGTGGTATGTAAATAAATAGCTATGCCTATTCTCTATGTGGACCTCGAACCATGGTGAACAGGATTTCTGCTACTTTCGGAGCAATTATTTCCGAAAATAACTACTTAATCAAAAAAACTTGCTTAGAAACCTTAAAGTTTTCTATTCCATTATTGCTATTTTAGCTACAGAACCCTAAAAACGCAGTTTCGAATTTATGCCATAAATAAACGCTAAGAAAATATAATTCGAAGCATAAACTTAACTCACTATAATCTCAGCCTACCCTATTGTGAATCACACGTGATCTGTATGTCTTCGATCGTAAACGATGCTACTAAGTAATAGCATATCAGTATATCATTGATCATGTGGCTATAAAAATTGACCAGCCACTCGTATATCAAACGTCTATCAAATGTAGGCTAAGCTATGTAATAATTTGTAATAAAGTTCTTCATTTGCCAATTTAGTAAAGATCGTTTCCAGTTTCGCACAGGTAATATAGAGATTTTTTCAAAAAAAATCCTCTTATACTACCCTTGTGCTGGCAATTCCGAACACAACAAAATTAAAGACCAGAATCTCTCTATCCGTTCTGAAATAAGTCAATGATTTATACCTGCATTATTATTTTTTTATAATTGTCTTCTCATAACACCCTTCTTTAGACTTCAACGGGTATTTAAAAAATATCATTAGCCGAATTGATCCAGCTGTTCTCGAATTTTACGCAGTCATTTTTATTTTTTTATAAAAAAAGATTATTGTGGTTTATGGCCGTGTAGCTCTCAGCTCTATAGATGATGCCCAGCAGTGGGACATTAATGAGTTGTTAATTTGCTTTGAGTGTACACTTGCATATATTTAAGCCAAGGTCAGGGACTTTATTTTAGAATACGTTTATTCTTTATTTACTACTTGCCGTGCAAACTGAACAGCCTGACTTTCAAAACACTGCAGCGATTTTGTGGAATGTGTTTTGTTCTTGTCTCTTTGCTAATCGACTTAGAATAAATATTAATCAAAAAGAAAATATTATCTGACCTCTGTAATATTATATCGGTTAAACTAAAGGACAGTCCAGACTGTCAATATTGAAATTGGTATGCTCTCAACAAAATAGATGGACCATTTGACGGACCGTCAAGTACACAAAGGATCGGGTTACCAATCTTATTTGAAATACTTTCCTAAAGTCACCTTGTAACCTTAACCTTTTGAACGTCATTGTCATATGTAAGAACGAGAAAACGTCATCTATTTGTGACAAAACAACAGAAAATCGAAGTGCATGTCTGTCTGATCCACCAACCCGCACTAGGCTAGCGTGTGTGGATTATGGCCTAAACCCTCTTAGCTCTCTACATGGAGGAGAGAAGACCCAAGTCCAGCAGTGGGACATTAATAGGATGCTGATAATATAATAATTAATAGGTACATGTTTTGTAGTTTAGTAAAGGGCATACCGATGCATATAATGCCGCAACCAAATGTACCTAACTAAACAAGTTTATTTGCATACTATAAAGGGCAATAAACTCCTGTATGTTGTTAAAGAAAATATAATTAAATCATTCGTATTTCGATGTATAAGTATGAGATTTTAAACAAATATATTACTTACATAGATGTCAGAATTTTCTATTCTATATTTATTTTTACCGACATAAATATATTATGCAAATAGCTACTTTAAACTTTTGCCCTCTTCCTCTCTCCTAATTACGTACTAAAAACGTAGCATTTATTTATCTCATTCACAGCAATAAACATATCTAAATACGATACGTCTGCCAATTTTCGATATTATATTCATAAAATCGTGACGATTTTCACGTAAACACCGCACCGTTTATAAAAATATCTGGATATAATATAGTTTTAGCGGTAAGCCGTTCACAAATCTAAAGCTAGTTATCGGCTTATCTATACAGTCAAAACAGGGTGTAAGCAGATATAAATATGAGTATCAATGTGTTGTGTTATGAACAATGTGTGGCTTAAAAAGATAAATAATAAAATTTTAATCAGCTGGTATTGCTCTCTAATTTGACAATATTAGAGGTCGATTTTATATTAGGTACAGATTTCTTCTATATCTACTTAGTTGAGGTCAACGCTGTCAAAATTGTCAAATTCAATCCATCAGTCTTCATTGTATTTTTTTTTATTTGTTTTGCTTTAATTTATTATAATATGAATATAGGTAATTATTATACATATAATGTAAGTACATAAACGGAATTAACAAGGACATTCTAATGATAATATTTTATTTATTTTTATTTCCAGAGAAAACTGGAGGCGATGGCGAGTTCAATAACCGAGCTCTCATTAAAAAGGAGTTTAGTTTAGTAGAAGCAAGTCCCTTGCATGATATGATGGACACCCTTCATGTAGGCCATGGACTCAGCAAGGGTTCGAGTCGGAGTCAGTCCCCGTCGACTGCGGATCTGGCGCGAGACCCGGCGGTGGTAACTGATGACGCCGTCATCAGATCCAGGGTGCAGTCGCCATCGACAGTGCATCATGTTGTTAGCGTAAGTATTACTTATGTACTTTTAGATATTGACCAGAGTACCAAATACTGTTCGCGAAAATAGTTTAAGAGGGTTCATACAGAAATCCATGAAATCACGAGATTTCCACGTTCGCTACAGAATATGTCTTTATATGTAGCGAAGTAATTTTTGGCATACATAGACAACAGTTTTCTTGTCTAAAAAGTGTATTAAGAAAAACAGACTATTTATTATTAGTATTTTAGTTAGAACAGTTCTTTCGCACAGTGTTTTAAGAAATTCTACGAAACAAGCCTACTTTCAGATTCGCCAGGGACTAAAGTAATTGAAATGCATAGAAAAAAATGCTTGTTTTAAGGTCTACATATAGTCCTTTAGTTGGTGTATTGAAAAAATATTAGAAATATTCATTTTTTTATAACTAAAACTTAAGAACTAAAATTTTTAAAAACGTTGAACTTTGATCAAGTTTGATTAGAATTTTGGTACACTATATATGTTTAAAAAGTCGATTTTTTTACATTTAATTATTATATTATTGCACCGTGTGTTTCTCCGCATCATTGTCACTGTGGGGAGGCCGTCGATAGCCTCGGTCACCATGGCCTATCCTGCAGCAGGAGCGCAGGTCGTATACCACGGCATGCCCATTTAAATGACATTATCCGCCGAGCTCTTGTCACCGCTGGCGTTCCAGCTATTCTTGAACCGAATGGCTTGGCACGTGACGATGGGAAGAGACCTGATGGTTTGACATTATTACCCTGGAAGATGGGTAGGCCTTTGGTGTGGGACGCAACATGTGTCGACACCCTTGCGCCATCCCATGTTTCAAGCTCAGCGGGTTGTGCTGGCGCTGCTGCTGCAGCCGCAGAGACCCTCAAACGGCGAAAATACCATAATTTAATTAGTAATTATATTTTTGAGCCGTTTGGGGTCGAGACTTTAGGTACGTGGGGTCCGAGTGCTAGGTCTTTGTTTAAAGATCTGGCAAAAAGGCTTATCGACGCTTCACGTGATCAGAGGGCTGGTGTGTTTCTCGCTCAGAGAATTAGCATTGCCATTCAACGTGGCAATGCCGCCAGCCTTTTGGGTACGTTTCCAGTTGACAGTGATGCTGACGAATATTACGATGCCTAAACAAGTTTTCTTTGGGTTATTTGATTTTTTTTTTTTTTATTGTTTAAGTTTTCGTTTTAGTTTCCTTTTTTTTGTTTGTATTTAACTGTATATATAGTTTTATGTAAGTAGATGTTTAATTTAATTATTTTCATTATTATAATTATCAAACAATAAACGTAATTATTAAGCAAGATGTTGTCATTTATAAATGTCTATAATATTTTCGAAATCACTTTAGAAATATTTTAAAATGATTTTTGAAAAGAGCCTAAAAACGCCTTATATTTCGGCGCACAGGCCGTGAGAAATCAGTACCGGCTGAGGCCTTCTAGAGAGAGGACGTAACGCTTTGCTTCCCGCGCTCCCGGTCCGATGTTTACGTAATATTTGTATATTTCAAGAGAGTTCAATACCAGTTGATACTTTGTTATGGAATTTTTTTTTTATTAAAGGTCAAATTATTAACTTTGCTGTTTTTGGGCTGATGAACTCTAAAATCGATATCTGACGATCCCATTGTTCACTTGGCATAATTCTGAAGTCAAAATTGTAAAAATGACCGCCATCTTGAACTTTGTTGTTTTTGGGCTGAGTAATATCAAAATCGATATTTGACGATCCCATTGGTCACTGGGCATAGTTGTAAAGTCAAAATTGTAAAAATGCCCGCCATCTTGAACTTTGTTGTTTTTGGGCTGAGTGATACCAAAATCGATATTTGACGATCCCATTGGTCACTTGGCATAGTTCTGAAGTCAAAATAGTAAAAACGCCCACCATCTTGAACTTTGTTGTTTTTGGGCTGAGTGATACCGAAATCGATATCTGACTATCCCATTACTCATTGGGCATAGTTCTGAAGTCAAAATTGTAAAAATGCTCGCCATCTTGAACTTTGTTGTTTTTGGGCTGAGTGATACCATAATCGATATTTGACGATCCCATTGGTCACTGGGCATAGTTATGAAGTCAAAAACAACAAAGTTCAAGATGGTGGGCGTTTTTACTATTTTGACTTCAGAACTATGCCCAGTGACCAATGGGATCATCAAATATCGATTTTGGTATCACTCAGCCCAAAAACAACAAAGTTCAAGATGGCGGGCATTTTTACAATTTTGACTTCATAACTATGCCCAGTGACCAATGGGATCGTCAAATATCGATTTTGGTATCATTCAGCCCAAAAACAACAAAGTTCAAGATGGCGGGCATTTTTACAATTTTGACTTCAGAACTATGCGCAGTGACCAATGGGATCGTCAAATATCGATTTTGGTATCATTCAGCCCAAAAACAACAAAGTTCAAGATGGCGGGCATTTTTACAATTTTGACTTCAGAACTATGCCCAGTGACCAATGAGATCGTCAAATATCGATTTTGGTATCACTCAGCCCAAAAACAACAAAGTTCAAGATGACGGGCATTTTTACAATTTTGACTTCAGAACTATGCCCAGTGACTAATGGGATTATCAGATATCCATTTTGGAGTCAATCAGCCCAAAAACAGCAAAGTTCAAGATGGTGGACATTTTTACAATTTTGACTTCAGAACTAGGCCCAGTGACCAATGGGATAGTCAGATATCGATTTTGGTATCACTCAGCCCAAAAACAACAAAGTTCAAGATGGTGGGCATTTTCACAATTTTGACTTCAGAACTATGCCCAGTGACGAATGGGATCGTCAGATATCAATTTTGGTATCACTCAGCCCAAAAACAACAAAGTTCAAGATGGCGGGCATTTTTATAATTTTGATTTCAGAACTATGCCCAGTGACCAATGGGATCGTCAGATATCGATTTTGGTATCACTCAGCCCAAAAACAACAAAGTTCAAGATGGCGGGCATTTTTACAATTTTGATTTCAGAACTATGCCCAGTGACCAATGGGATCGTCAAATATCGATTTTGGTATCATTCAGCCCAAAAACAACAAAGTTCAAGATGGCGGGCATTTTTACAATTTTGACTTCAGAACTATGCGCAGTGACCAATGGGATCGTCAAATATCGATTTTGGTATCATTCAGCCCAAAAACAACAAAGTTCAAGATGGCGGGCATTTTTACAATTTTGACTTCAGAACTATGCCCAGTGACCAATGAGATCGTCAAATATCGATTTTGGTATCACTCAGCCCAAAAACAACAAAGTTCAAGATGACGGGCATTTTTACAATTTTGACTTCAGAACTATGCCCAGTGACTAATGGGATTATCAGATATCCATTTTGGAGTCAATCAGCCCAAAAACAGCAAAGTTCAAGATGGTGGACATTTTTACAATTTTGACTTCAGAACTAGGCCCAGTGACCAATGGGATAGTCAGATATCGATTTTGGTATCACTCAGCCCAAAAACAACAAAGTTCAAGATGGTGGGCATTTTCACAATTTTGACTTCAGAACTATGCCCAGTGACGAATGGGATCGTCAGATATCAATTTTGGTATCACTCAGCCCAAAAACAACAAAGTTCAAGATGGCGGGCATTTTTATAATTTTGATTTCAGAACTATGCCCAGTGACCAATGGGATCGTCAGATATCGATTTTGGTATCACTCAGCCCAAAAAAAACAAAGTTCAAGATGGCGGGCATTTTTATAATTTTGATTTCAGAACTATGCCCAGTGACCAATGGGATCGTCAGATATCGATTTTGGTATCAATCAGCCCAAAAACAACAAAGTTCAAGATGAAGGGCATTTTTACAATTTTGACTTCAGAACTATGCCCAGTGATCAGTGGGATTGTCAGATATCGATTTTGGAGGCGATCAGCCTAAAAACAACTAAGTTCAAGATGGCGGACAATTTCACCACTTTGACCTCAAATAGTCACATTCATCATCATATCATCCGCAGTTATTATTGAGAAATTAATTGTTAGTCTTATATAAAATTAATTGTATTTTTCTTTCTTTCTAATAAAATTGTATTTTAATTGTTTATAGAATACAATACGATTAATAACAATTAATTATTGATTAATTTAATTTGAAATTTTGTCCTATCCAACTTTAACAAAATACGAGGTTAGAAAATACCAAACTCATTAGTACGCGCTATATTGTTGTACCACACAGCATTAGAGAAGTGTGCATGTTTCGGCTCTGTGTGCGTAATTTAAAAACCTATTTGCGAGCAACTTGAAAATGTATGAACCCTCTTAAACGCCAATGTTCATCATAGTTGTCTATCGTATACTGTTAAATTGATAAAGGTCTACGGTTCTTTTGATTAATTAGCAATTCACATAGTCTAATGATTTTACAGGTATCACACGAAAGAACAAATAAAACATCTATAAGTATCAATACATTCCAAATCTTTTTAAAACCAATTCTTACTCGATGGAGTCTATGCTGTAGTCACTTTTGTCAATGCTTACTTCAGACAGCTATACCAAGAGTTACAGCCAATGTACTACTTATAAAATTTCGCGACTAGGAGGCCCTATTCAATTAGGCAATTTCGGCATGCGATTAGTCGATATAAATGAACTATTTAATAAGCTACTTTAAATTTAAAACCGCTAAATACAGACTACTTTAGAGACAAAGTTCCCACCACTTTCGCAATTCCGCCTTCCCCCCACAATGATCACCACTCATCTTTTCGACCTACTTTAAACCGACACATTTACGTGATGACTAACTTATTACCAGTAGCGGTCAAGGTGACCACCAGTGGCAATCTATAATTGTATTCTATCGATCTTATGGTGTCTAGCCAATAACATGATTTATTACTGTCATTAATGTCGTAAAACCGTCTTATAATTGAAGTTTATTTTTCGTATGATTAATTTATTTTAGTGTTTGGTTTGTGAATGGTCTTTATAATGACTATAATAGTTATTTAAAGTAAATATTTGTACGGTCCACTAATAGTTGTTCGTATTTCGTAGACTTGTTGTCTTTGTACTTTGTTTGTGTCTGTTTGATGTTTGTAAAGTTGTCTAAAACTCAAGCCATGTAACATCAAAGCCAGACTCGCCAACTAGCAATACGTAATTCGAGCGAATGCTTGTCGTGGATTTAATTATTTTATGTATGTACTAGAAGTCTACTGGTCAGTTCTTATTGGCCGTAGCGTGATCTTATATAGCCTATTACCTTCCTCGATAAATGGGCTATCCAATACTAAGAGATTTTTTTAAATCGGACTGGTAGTTCCTGAGATCCTAGCGTTCAACCAAACATACAAACTCTTCAGCTTTATAAAATTCTCGTCTCGGTGAACTGTGCTTGGTAGATCGACATTATTGATGCATAGAGCCGGTTAAATAAAAAACCGTGCGTCATTACTAAATTTAAATGTCATTGCATTCAATGGTATTCTTCAGTCATGTTCCTGACGTCTTTAACCTGTGAGTTAGTTATCACATGCCTGTTTGGCACGACTGTCATTGAACGGGCATGACAAATTTATTTGAAAAATAACGTCACAGCTAATTGCCTATCTATAATAAAGTTAGATTAGATTACCACCGTTGATAGCCACCTTCATTAGATACGTGCGATTTGTAAACAATGCCAGTACACTTGCACTTGAAACTCTTGCTGGCGGCTCACGTTATGGTGGCGACTACCATGGACATCGGCAGTCAGTGATACATAATTATGATCACAATGTATTTTATGTGTTAATATAAGATGTGAGGCCCTTGCCAAGCAATGCTAGATTCATCATTATCATGATCAGCAACCACGCTGGCTCATAGAATAGCTTCTAGTGTATGTGGGTTTCCTCACGATGGTTTCCTTCACCGTTAGCAGATGGTAAGTCACTTGACTAGTACATATAAATTCCACAAAGTGGAATCCACATTGGCATTGGTCGGGATCGAACTCGGACCGCGTGATTTGCACGCTGGTCCCTTATCCATTCAGCCACCATCGCATTATTAATACTTAAATAATAATGCTAATAAAGGCAAGGTTCATCCCCACACCTTACCAAAATGGTCTCGCACCACACGGTTTCAGAGGAGATTCCTCCCAAGAACTATCAGGTTGTCAAATAAACTCTTTAACGAAGTTCTTCCAAGGGACTGCAGTATGGGATTCATCAAAAAAGAGTTAATAGGTTTCTTAAAGGTTGACAACGAGCTCGTGATGCCCCTGGGGTTGCTGGCGTCCCACGGCCACGGTAACCGTTTACCATCAGGCAGGCCGTACTTCTGTTTGCCAAAGACACGTACGTGGTATAAAAAATATATTTTAATTCGTCGATATTATATTTTTAGGGTTCCGTAGTCAAAATAGCAAAAACGGCACCCTTATAGTTTTTTTATTTAGCCTTTATCGTCTCACTGTTGAGCAGTATTAGTATGTATACTAATATTTTAAAGCGGTCGAGTTTGTTTGTTTGAATGCTCGGATCTCAGGAACTACGGTCCGATGTGAAAAATTCTTTTTGTGTTGTATAGCTCATTTATCGAGATTATAGGCTATATTACAATCACGCTACGGCCAATAGGAGCTGAGCAGTGGCTCAATAAAGAATGACAGAAGCTAAGCCGCGCGCGACTTCTAGTAATTGATATTGTCTTACTATGATAAGCAGTGTAGTTAGTGCATTTTTTGCATGAGTGTAATAAAAATCCATCTTGACAAACTTTCCCACTCATAATATTAGTTGGATATTTTAAAACTCAACATCATAAAAGAAATAGGTTTAGTACTTTCGACTATAAAGTTGCGAATATGGCGCCAATATGAGTTTGATTGCGCTTCAATTCTTTCATGTTTAAGTGTTTGTCTATGTTACGTTTCATCGTAACAGTTATCTAGGAGTACTTAATAAAACAAGTGCTTGTTTTTTAGGTGACTAAAATTAGTCTACTGAGGGTTAAGCAACGTTAGCTAGGTCAGTTCGTAGATGGGTGACCGTTTTAAATTTTTTTTAAATCTCATCTTATCTTTTCTCCTCTCTAATTTAATAGAGTCCATGGCTTGAATACTAAAAACGTTTAACTGTTTTTGTTTTCCACTCTATTATGGGACGGTATGCTTGCTTCTTAGAATAACATAACATATTATTATGTATGCACAAAGCGTAAACCTTTCCCCTGAAATTTAAAAAATGACCAGCTATACCAAAGTGAAATCCACATTGGTACCTACTGCTGCTGGTCGGAATCGAACTCGGGCCGCGTGTTTAGCACGCCGGTCACTTATCCATTCAGCCACCATCGCCATAAAATGATTGTAGGCTTGATACATAATAAAATTGACCCACTAACTTTGCATCGCGTAACTGTAGTTCCACAAAAAATGTACTGGACTGTTTGTTTTATTTATATCTGTAATTTCTGTGTATAAAGTCCACTGCGTTATACATTACGTTCTAGTGTGGGTGTTTGTGATATTAACTCGTATAATTTAAAAGCGAAATCATGAAATATCCACTTCTATTAAACCCACGCGTTATGATAGCTAAAACTGTATATCTCAGCTTTTCATTATTAGCACATGAATATGGATTACAAAATTAATCGACGAAGAAGTGAACTGACCTAATTATAAGACAGTGTTATATCTATACTAAGCTGAAGCTGAAGAGTGTGTTTGTTTGGTTGTTTGGGTGTTAATCTCAGGAACTACTGTTCCGATTTGAAAAATTCTTTTAGTGTTGGATAGCTCATTTATTAAGGAAGGTTATATAACATCACTCTACGGCCAATAGGAGCTGAGCAGTAGCCAAACAAAGGACAACGGGAGCGAAGCCCCGAGCAATAGCTTTGAATATTGATAAAAAAAAATAAAAGTTTTGATGTTTGTAATTTTGTTGCAATATCATGCGTAACTGATGAACAGATTCGAAAAAACTAAAATCAATATACTAACACCGTACTTTGGTTGTTATATTAAATTGAGGCGAAACAGGAATCACATTAAACATGGGGCAAATACAGAATTTTTTTGAATGTACGGTGAACGTGGGGCTAATTTGGAACTAATTAAAACTAAGGACACACAGGCTGTTGTGGGTTATGACAGGATAAAGCATGACAGGATGAACATTAGCATTACAACGGCATCTAACATAGTGAACAATGCTTCTTGCAATAATGAAAGCAGGATTCAGTATCTGTGAACTTTTCAATACATTCACTATTACTAAAACTAGTCTAAAGGGTATCCTAGAAATCTATACTATCCATTGTGTAGTTATCAAAAAAATAGATATACAGAACAATACCAATTGAACTTTAACATTATAGAAATAGAAAGTACGCTAACAGTTTAATAGGTTAGCATTGCCTCTAATTATGTAGCTCGAATATTGATGTGCACGGTGAGGCTAAGTCGCATTGATAGCGATTAGCGAGTTATAAGTTTTATAGGTAGGCTTTTTAAGAACTGCTGCGGCATTGTCCCTGCGCAGCTTAGCATTAAAGTGCGTGTCGCGCATCCGAACACTCCGGTGTAAATTCCGCTTATACTACACCAGTTACACCACACAAGCGGAAGACATCATGGAGTATGTAAGTCAGAAGTTGAAGTACAAGGCGAGAGTGCAGTTGTTGGAGTCTCTTCGAAACGTTCACTTCAAAGCATTTGTGGTGCGAGTTCTGCTACACAAAAATCTGTAGATAATTGTGTTTTTTACCCGACTGCCAAAAAGGAGGGTAATGTTTTTCGCGCGTATGTAGGTATGTATGTACGTGGGCATTTCTGTTGCATTGTGACCTTCTGTAGCCTAAACGGTTTGGCTGATTTTAAAGTGTGAGGTGTCATTAGATTTGTATTTTTCCCCCGAGTGTTATAGGCTATGTGACGTTAACAAAAAACCAATATGGCGGCCGTAAACTGTCAAAACAGACGTTTTTTTAGTGCTATCGCAATATGGGTATGAGATGAAAGCTAATTAATAGCCTAATTCAATTATATATGCAATAACTATTGCCCGCGACTCCACTTGGCTCTTGTAACCTAAATAGCTCGACTTGAACTATCAAAGTTCACAAAGTTATAATATACATAATAAATAATAATATTGACTGACGCAGGCTACTTTTTATGTAATGTCGAAAAGTCGACAGCGTTTACGCTCCCGTGTTTCAGAAACCGTGAGCTGTTAATACTTCGACTAATCCTTTTCCCATTGTGTTGTATTACGGTCTTAGACAATAAAGGGAATTAATTCACTTTACTTAATTTCCTTTTTCTACTACTGAAACAAAAAATAACCGCTACTCGCTTTCCGCTAGCAGTGTGAAAAATTATATAACCTAGATACCTAGTTATTGTATTACCTAGGTCTATATACGGTACCTTTATGAATAAATCGATAGCTGGGTTCGAAGCAGTGTTATATGTCTGCCTTCCTGCCAGTCGACGTTGATATGTCCATACATGTGTCGTATCAATCAAAGTCGTACGTAGTAATCAATTTGTCAAGCATCGTGAAGTGGATAGAGCTTTGGAAACTAATCTACAAGTTCAATTGCATGTTAATTGTATGTAATACGAAGTACGATCATTCTAAGCGTTGAATTCAATGTTGTCTGAACGTCGTGCAATCTAAATGTAAATTGTTTTATTTACGGGCAGTCACATTTTTACATTTAAAATTTTGTTTCTTAGTTTAAGTATTAGTTTTATTTAATTTTGATTGTGATATTAAATCGCCTGACTCGTGAGGTTAATAGACAAGGTCGCGCGACAGCTGCACAAATGTGCACTATTAACTATTGACGCGTTACTGCAGTCGGAGATTCCGAGAAAAAATATCAGCAATTGTTAGCATTATCGGAATAGTCCTTCGCGTAAGTCCATCGTTGTGACTCATGTAAGCCAGGATTACAGTGATAAACTCTCGGTAACATCAAATCTCCTGTCGGGAATACCAGGCAAAATCTGCTAGTGTTTGGAACCTCACAACTAATTTAATTAGAAGCAGTACACAACTAATTTAGTGAGAAAAAAGAGTAGTTAGAAATAAATCATCCATTTTCCTCCAAATCCAAAATCACTTGGCACTTTGTTAGCATTGCCAGACTCCTTTTCCGAGTTTCTGTAGTATCTAGTATAATAATATAGGTAACTAGAAGTCGCGCGGGGTTTCGCTCCCATCGTTCTTTAATTCGCCACTGTTCAGCTCCTATTGGCCGTAGCGTGATGTTATATAGCCTATAACCTTCCTCGATAAATGGGCTATCCAGCTCTAAAATATTTTTTCAAATTGGACCAATAGTTCTTGAGATCCTAGCGTTCAACCAAACAAACTCTTTAGATTTATAATATTAGTATAGAAGTATAGATTATTAGGTAGGATAACATTTATTTTCCTAGACATAACCGACATACGGTCAGCCAACCGTGCAGTTATGGCATACCCCCTCTTTTAAATACGATTCCATCCGGCCGCAGGTTGTGATTGTGTGAATTCTTATGATGTATTTATAGCGACCACTTCGCTTGCGTTTCTTTTTAAAATGTTAACGAGATTTTTGCTAACTCATGCGTTTTCTTACCGTTGAGACTACACGACGTACCTACTTGAAGTTAAGTGTTATTCAGTGTACCGTCGCTGATGTAGCTGGTTAGAAATAAATATGTACTAAGACTACAATAATAAGTGTAACGGTAGAGAAATTTGAAAGTAAAGACTGCGAATACGAGACATCAGTTGCTGCTACTGAAAAGTCGATCTTACCTGACACCATTGAGAGTCAATAATCAAAAATGTGTTTATTGTATCAAAACATATTTTATATTTGACTATATTGATGACTAGCTGTGCCCGCGACTTCCTTCGCGTGGACAACTTATCCCGCATTCAAGGAGTTTTGTTTTTACGGAACCCTGATATTTTTTCAAAACCAAAGTAGTCTAATTTACTCCTTGTGACATTAGCTATCCGCCAGTGAAAGTCCCGTCGAAATCGGTCCAGCCGTTCCAAAGATTAGCTGGAACAAACAGACAAAAATTGAAAAGAAAATTATTTTGGTATATGTAATACACATTCAAATGCATGTAGTAAGTAGTAAAAAGCGGTTATTTTATTATTACAAACAGATGCAATAATTTTATTTATTTGTATAGATATTGATATTGAGACAATTCTATTAAGTCAAAAAATTATTTGTGTTGAGATGACCTCGCTACTCGCCTATACAGTACTCTATACTATATAATATATATAGTATAGAGCCGCCTATACTATACAAACCTCAGATTTATACCTCGGATAAAATTATCTAGCGATGGAAAAATTAATCCCTTAATCAAATTATACTTGTTTCAACTCAATTCATAACAATTATGTAGAGAGAAATTTTATTTATTTATGTTACCTAATACGTAAATTGTAAGTCATGTATTTGCCTGACCCTACTGGTGGCAGACCTTATTTAGCGCTATGCCTCTAACACCATCACGAGCGCGTTGCCTACTCTTAACCCCTTCTTTCCCCAAAGAGTATAATAATATAGTAGTTACACTTTTATATCATCATCGAAGTTAAGCAACACTCGGCAAGGTCAGTCCATGATGGGTGACCGTTTATGGCAATTTAATTCTCGAGCGTCTCCGTGCTTCGGAAGGCACGTAAAGCCGTTGGTCCCGGTTACTACTTAATGTGGTAGTCGTTAAGTCAAGTTGGAAGCCTTCTAGGCGGCTTGATAAATTCCAACACCAGGGTCTGCCTCAAGCCCACACGATAAGAAGAAGATACTTATATTGCATGGGGCAATTAAGATGCACCTAAATTAACATGTTAAAAATAGATTCCTAATTGTTTCAGGAACCATCATCGTCGTCATCATCAAGGCACGGCGAGCGGGCACACCACGTCAAGTCTCTTTCGAGAGATCTCGGCAACAGTCCACTCTCAGCCAACACCACTGGGAATACCTCCAGAGAGTTAGTATTGTAATTTCGATTTAAAAATGCATAAAAAGTAATTTTATGGCGAAATTTATTGCATATCTGATATAAATATCGCCATAAAATTAATTATATTTTAATAGGCAGGCAGGATTAAACCAGGCAGGCAGGATAGTAGGCTAAATTCACTTAACAATGTTTGAAAGAGACTGGTGTCCAGCATTGGGATGTTTATGGGTTGTAATAACATAAACTTACCACTGCTGGGCACGGGTCTCCTCCAAAGATTGTGGAAATTAGGGTGCTCAACTACGCTAACCCGACGGGTTGGTATAGGGTTTTGTTTCAAATGTTCCTTTTCTCCCAGTGCTCTTGTCTGCGGACCCTCCCACGGGTTGAAATGGACATTACGTTTTCTTAATCGGTCAGTACACGGACTCAAACTGTACTGCAAAGTGTAATAATAGGCAAATATTCAACATTTCAGGTTGGAAGACTCTCCACAGAAGAAAATCCTGCCGGGCTTGATGACAGCGGGTGACTACGCTAGCACAGTATACAGTCCCAACGTCTCTTTCGGCTTGTCTTCTGATGAATACGGCTCGCCGGCTTACAGAAGTAAGTTGATTCTGCGTCTAAAACTTCGATAAGCTTCTTGTAGAACTGCAAAAGATCTTGTAGCGAATGAACTTCTGTTCTTTTAATTAATAAATATTTGATAGGCCATTATTTTCTGCCTTCGGAAAGATCCCGCACCGAAAACTTTTCGAATAGAAGTCTAGGTGCATTTACAACTTCAGTTACATAACGGCATAAAATTGGTTTTGCTAAAAAAAAGTTTAAGTGACCAATGTAAGATTTTTTCTGTGAATAAATCTTGTTTTTGGAGGGAAAGTTCCGATAGTTGAAAATAGCGGCCTTGAAGCCAGACAGGTAGCTGTACTCATGTAGTCTTTTTATATCTTTACTATACTTTTTTTTTTAATTCGTTGCTCAAGGAAATCTACTTATAGATACCTAAACGTAAAAAGCAACCAAACACATACATATTATATAAGAATATTTATTATACAAAAATTTTTATAATGTTAGAATAATATCAAGCACATAGCAGAAACATGTAGAAAAAGAGAAGAGAAGTAAAGAGAAGAAGTAGTAGGATAAGCTAATAAAGAATAGGAATGGGATTGTCTAATTAAGTAATTAGAGAAGGAATGTTGAGTCACTCAACTATGTTAGCATCATTGGTTATTTCATATTCCATAAATAAGATATATTCCAAATTGATGAATATTATCTGTCTTTCGTATTTCAGGTCAAGACGCGGACTATTCTAATCAAGGTAAATAATACACACTTATTATTAACTAACCTTGTTAGGAAAAATACTAATACAACCTCTTCAGTAAAAATATAAATTAAAATTGTAACTTCTATGGCGATTAAAAAGAGTCGCCTGTTTCTTGCCAAGTTCTTCTCAGAGCTCAACCTTGTCAGTGAACTAGCCCTAGGCATTTGCCTACGGCCGGTTCGGTTGCTGACACCATTTTTTGGCTTTGTATGATGTTGATAACTATTACGTATGTGATCCAAATGAAATAAAAGGATTTGACTTTGACTACCTCATGGTCAGGTTTTATTGTTATTAACATATTTTACCATAGAATTTACCCACCGTTCCTTGTTAAAATATATCTGACTTACCGCCAAGTTAGACCAGCGCGACGGAGACTGGCTTCCCTCGAGGGGACTGACCCCGTTTATTAAACCCCCCTTTGTTAAATAGTAGTCTACGGAAAGTAAGGAATTCAATATGGAGATATCAAACTGACTTATTTTCTTCGCGATTTTAATGGTCCATGCGTTAAAGAGAATGGTTCTTTTTGACCTTTGAATGAAAATATATTTGTTTCGTGTGGGAATCGAACCCACGTCACTCGGTACGGTGATGTTAGGGGTGAGATGACCACCATAACCGTTACGCCACGGTGACAGTTAAAAGTACAGAAGTAATTCAGCTGGTGCGCGTGAAAGATCAATGACCCGAACTGACAGCGCTAGTAGCACTGTAGGTCGATAACCTTGCAAGTTATGTCAATAATCACACTATCACCAGTTTTCGCTATGGAGTAGTCTAAGACCTCGGTCACGGTGACAAGCGGTGAGCTGCGCGGTAGCGGCAGCGGCGCGGTACACTCCAATCGGGTAACTTAGTGTTGTTGTACAGAAGAATCTCGCAAAAATTTGCAGCTCTATAAATATACCACATTCACGCAGTCGGTAACACGAAGTTATCCGATTTGCGAGTTGCGAGGCACCGTTCTGCTGCCGCGCCGCTTACCGCTGCCACCGTGACTGAGGCCTAAGGCTGCATTTCCACTAGAGATGTGAGAGTGCGATTCTATTGGTTCGGGGGGGCCCTCTGTAACCCGGGGCGATCTAACCCTTTTATGGATCCGCCTCTGTTGGACACGCAGCCTTACCCTTCCACTCACAACACAGTATTGCATCACAACTCCATCTAATAAAATAGATCTTATTATAATCAGTGTAAGTCAGTCGTAAATGTTTGTTTCCTTACTGATAACCTAATATTTTATATCAAATTAGTTTTTGTGGTGTCGAACGCTTATCACAATGTTAGTATGTTAGTGAACTGTGTCGTTTGTTCGTAGAGAGACGTTAGTTGTAAAATTATATTTAATTAAATAAATAATTATATTAATTGTGTCGTGGACAATATGTTGTGTTGGCAAAATGTATAGGCGACATACTACTGAAGGGTTATATGGTGTTAATAGATGTATGTATGCTTTTATTTAATAATTTAAAAATCATATTATACAATTAGAAGTCTGAAGATGCGGGGCTTCGCTCCCGTCATTCTTTATTTGGCCACTGCTTAGCTTCTATTGGCGGTAGCGTGGTATTATATAGCTTATAGCGTTCGTCGATAAATGGGCTTTCCAACACTAAAAGAATTTTTCAAATCGGGCCAACCAACCAAACAAACAAACGCGTCATCTTTTTAATATTGGTATGGATAATTGAATCATTAATATTCGATTGTAATTGTTAAATACAATTTTTACATGTGTATGTTATGTAATAATATTTTTTTTTTGTATTTTCTGGCAGTTATTTGGCTAGGATAGATCTATCAATAACAGTGGGTGATTTTATTTCGGGCATATTTGGTGAGACACACATTTATTCAATAAAAAAATATTTAGAACGTAACTTTAAATAATATAAACTAAACTTGTTAAATCGCTCGCTGTGGCGGAAATTAGGTGAGGCCTATGTTCAGCAGTGGACGTCATTGGACTGATATGATGATGATGATGATTGAACTTATTAGGCAGAAAAAAAGATATTTCTGTTAGGTATATGATTTTCTGATATTTTGATTGTATTGTAACATTTCCAACATATTTGCTACTTTACTCATAAATATTTTGATTATCGTTTTTGATAAATTTAAGGCGATTAATACTATTTTTTTACATCTGATGTATTGGTTGTTAATGAGTAAAGATAGATATATGGTCAGTATCGATATAGCTCGTGTTATTATCGATAAAAGTTATAAACGATTATATTTTTTGTTTTTTTCAACAATAATAATAATAAATGAAGGCTAAGCACTTTGTTTAGCCACTTCTTGGCTCCTATTGGCCGTAGCGTGATGTTATATAGCCCATAGCCTGCCTTGATAAATGCGCTAATACTAAAAGAATTTCTGAAATTGGACCAGTAGTTCCTGAGATCCTAGCGTTCAAACAAACAAACAAGCTCTTCAGCTTTACTATATTAGTATAGATAGATAGTGCTAATAACGAAACACGTTAAATGATAAGAATTAAGGAAAAATGTGTTTTTTCCCCATTAGTTCTGTTGATATTATAAATTAGTTGCTTTTGCTCATTAACGAGGCATTGTAATAACATTGCATGACGTATAACATAAAGACGTCACGCCGTATCCCCAAAGGGATAGGCAGAGGTGCATCACACCCTCAATTCGCCAGCTATGTAATAGGCATGCCTAATTAATGGCTGTATATGCAATTCATTTCGCTCGTATACCTTTTTGACCGTCTTGTGAGCTTAGTATGCAACTGCTAATCGCAAAGAGTGAGGTTCAAATCTTTGCGACTCTCAAATAATTTAGAGTCTTGATGACTTGTCTTTGTGTCCATAAATGTTTTAAAGTCCTCTGCGACACACAGCGTGTCTCCTAGCGGGTTTTTTCCTTTTACCAGACTGCAGGCAACAAAGATAATATGTATTTGTCATACCGTAATAAACTGTATATGAGTCCGTGTAGTGACAGATTAAGAATACACAATGTCACTATCCCATCTCAACCCGTGAGTGTCGTAAAAGGCGACAATGACCTTATGCGAGAAAAAGAAAATTCTAAACAAAACTCTATACCAACCCGTTTGGTCAGCGTGGTCTAGTAGGCCAAATTCCCTCCAAAATCTTTCGAGGAGACCCGTGCCCAGCAGTGGGACTGTGGGACGTTTATAGGTTGCATTTTATTGTTTACATTTAAATTATTTTTATTTTGTCAGATGAGAGTGACGGTGCGAATGTGACGTCATCGAAGGCTGTGGCCGCGATAGCTCATCTCAACAGCAAGATCGAACGCACCAAGGAACTGATACGGCTGGAGCAGACCATTCGTGATGGTAAATATCAATTTGCATTTTTTTAAAGAGGGTAATGCAGTTTACCCTAGGGGCCCCGTTCGAGGAAACGGGATGGATATGTGGGGCTCGTCGGCTCGAATATGGCTAAGGAGTATAAAACCCACTAGAACCCCCTGTGCATCATCGCCTCGCCATAACTGGTGGGTCTTCGGAACCTGAAATGACATCGGTAAACCTATTTTTTTTTATACCACGACGGTGGCAAACTGACGTACGGTCCGCCTGATGGTAAGCGGTTACCGTAGCCTATGGGTGCAGAAAAACCAGGGGCAACACGAGCGCGTTGCCGACCCTTAAGAAACCTATTCACTCCTTTTTTTCCTATTTCATTACTGTTGACGTAAATACATTTTTTAATTTTAAATGTATTTAAAAGGAATATTTTTATGAATTTTTCCTTTATATTTACTTATATGAAATATTAGATAAAACTATATATCAGTCTGAAGGATATTATATTGATTTAAGGGATTTTTGAATAATAAAAACACTGATTTTCATGTACTTTAAAAAAAATTTTTAGATAACGTTAACGAGTACCTGAAATTAGCCGCGAATGCCGACAAGCAACAGCTACAACGTATAAAGGCGGTGTTCGAGAAGAAGAATCAGAAGAGCGCGCTATGCATCGCACAACTACAGAAGAAACTAGAAGGTTACAACAAAAGGATCAAGAACTGGGAGGTATGCATGGTAAATAGTATCGGTCGGAATTAGTATATTTTATATATTTTATATGTTAAGTGTATTAACATGCATGATTGTATAACTGTATTGAGTAAATGGGACGGCTAAAGATAGGTGTGAACAAGTTTAGCCGGCTAATCTTAAGTTTATCATATTTACTTATTAAGTTTATAACATAATCTATGTTTAGCCGGCTTGGCTTATCTTAAGTTTAACCTATTTATCGATTAAGTTTTAAACTTAACCTAACTTATGTCTAGCCGGTTAATCTTAAGTTTATCCTATTAATTTATTTAGTTTATAACCTAAGTCTAAATCAATAAAAAAAAATATAGTCTAAGTCTAGCCGGCTAATCTAAGTTTATCCTATTTATTTATTAAGTTCATATCCTAAGTTAAGTTTAGCCGGCTAATCTTAAATTTATGTTCACACCTACCTTTTGCCGTAACATGTACATTAGTTGAGTTGAACGCGCGTAGTACTGGGCATAGTGTTAGTTAATGTTGACATAGAGAGCCCAGAACCAATTTGTATAGTATTCAAATTTGAACTTTAATCCATTGAGTTATGATCTATTTTATATTTGACAAGGATTGTCAACATAATTAATTCTTTTTAAATATATGCAATTTTAAATAGACGATAGCTCGCGCTTAGCAACGCTTAGATCTCCCAGATGTAGTCTTTAAATTGTAGAACAGAGCCTTTTAACTCGATTTATTTTAACACAAAACAAGACAACTTCTACTTTGTGTCATTTGAGATAAAATTCAAAATCAATTGCATGTATTTGTCTTTTATATTTTAAGTATGTTGTCTAACATATATTTATAACAATATTGTTTGTTCAACAGCAACACGGCACAAGCGGACAGGCACACAGACAACCGCGAGAAGTATTACGAGACATGGGACAGGGGCTAAAGTGAGTTATTTGAATATTACGTATTACATTTTTGCTTAACCTTTTGACCGCCACGTCAAATTGGTATCGCCGTGCCTTGAGCGCCAAGCTTTTAAAATACAGTACATTTTTGATGTGCCATGCCGTCATTGGCGTGGTGAGCACATTTTCATTTTACGTGTATAGACGTCTCTGGCGTTCAAAGGGTTAAAAGTACCTGAGACAAGTGCTCAATTGAATAGTAGGGCAAAAATTCTAAGCCAAGAGAATCAGTAAACGATTTATCAAATCTCATACCAAACAGTTTAAGTAATAATAATAATATTTTCACACACATTCACACAGTGCCATCTAGTC
The DNA here is from genome assembly GCA_905147015.1 of Laspeyria flexula. Lineage (NCBI taxonomy): Eukaryota > Metazoa > Arthropoda > Insecta > Lepidoptera > Erebidae > Laspeyria > Laspeyria flexula. The sequence continues at coordinate 5,476,705 of LR989974.1, forward strand.
CCAAATTAAGCAACTATATTTGCTTGTGTGTAAATACATAAATATTATAGATAAATTACACCCAGACACAGAACAAACAATCATGCTCATCACACAAAGATTTGTCCTGGGTGGGAATCGAACCCACGACCTCTGGCTTAGCAGTCAAGGTCACTAACCAAACGCTAACAGGCCTGTCATAAGTAAAAGCTAAACACGAATATTTCCTCACAGGAACGTGGGCGGCAACATCCGCGACGGTATCACAGGTCTAGGTGGCAGTGTCATGGCGGCGCCGAGAGAGTTCGCGCATCTGTTCTCTCGCTCCAACCGCTTCGGATCCGCCGACAACATCGCCCAGCTCGCCGGTCTGTATATTACACTACTATTATTACATTATACACGTTACATTATATGTTGTTAGTAAACGCAATATTATTATACCTATTCTTCTAATACTATAAAAGTAAAGAAAAGGATCTGTTTTTAAATTGGCACACAGATAATAAAATAATAAAATTTATTTAGTTCATAATACAATTAGGTGTTAATGTTCTAATTATAAATACATTAATTCTTACATAATTATAATTCACTTAATACTAAAAGATTACTATTTATAAACTTACAGTAAGGCAAAAAAAAACTTTAATTCGTATCATAATTACATCAGCTATTCACCTGAACTAGGCTGGGCCTGTATTTCAGGCGATCGCTTGACAAAAAAAAGATAGAATTTAAAGTCATAGCATATAGGTTTCTTTTTACCGACAGACAGCGCGGGCAGAGCCGTGACGATACAACGAACGGAAACCGTAAATCACTATTAAACTAATTGCATAGTAAAAACGCCAAAACATATATCAACCTTTCACTCTCTCTGGATTCAGACAAGATCCATTTTCCATTCCATTAATTATCAAATACATCCTGTCTAAAACTTGATACCAGTAGAAGGTTCAATTAAAGAAGAAATCCCATTAAAATACTCTGTACTATTTACCTGTCACATTTATAATGACTTGGATTTAACCTTGTAGCCGCTGGAATATTTTTTTTGAAGTTGTTTAAATAGGCGAGCTATTGTTATAATAATAAGATTTATTTTCAATTTTTGGCTTTAAAAAGTTAAAAGACTGAGCCAATGTTAATCAAACATCTAATGACCTCATTAACACTTTGAACACGTTGCCCCAGTCATATTTGATTCTTGTTTATTGTGGGGGTTCACCAATGTTCACAGTACCGTTCAAATAAATTAATTAATGACCAAACAGAATAAAGTGTTTGACAGTAAATATAATATTGCGTTTATTAATCAATATACTTACATATACAAACTAAAACTATACACGAACTACAATTTACAAATACGCTTACAATACTTTTTATATATTTTTTCTTTTTTTTTCCTTTCCAATGTAAATAAAGCCTTTGTTGTACTGGATACAGCTTTATTTGTCGTTCGCTTATTTATTTAGTTTATCATTCAAAACATGAATCTTTACATTTTTAACTTGGATGTATTTTCTCGTCATCCATTTATTGGTATTGAAATACATATACACAGGGTGTAATTTAGAAATCACTGGTTATGTTTTTATTGGGGTTAAAGTACTCATTAATATAAATAAATATTCCTGTGGGATTAGTAAAGAAATCTTAAAAAGTATATTATGCTATTTACCGAAACTGACTCTAAGGTCAGTGGTTTACTGAGATTATAATACATCTTAATAGATCCCATGATAAAATTGTTTATATTCCTGAATACTAGAAACCCTAAAGTATTACCAATACTTTTAATTAAACTGTGTGGTACTTCCAAAAATAAACTTGAAATCTTACATTAAAATCATGTCAAACGGAAAATTCTTTCATGATATCCATGTATGGTAACTTATTATACATCTTATATAACATGGTATGTATTTTGTCACAGAAAACTCGGGTCCTTGTGAGTATTAAACTATGTACATAGACTAGTCCATTTGTAATTAACCTCATCCTACCATTTTGTCATAACTACGTCTTTTGAATCAATGGGGGTAAATGGAGGGGCGAGTAGACGGTTAGTTGTAATATAGTCATAACCTAATAACCGCTACAACTTTGGTACCAAGCTACAAAATGAAAGAGCGCCATATTTTTAAAATGATATTATCATCAATTTTTTGATATGTGGATTCATCAGATTTATAAATCACAAGAGGTTTCAAGAGGGTCAAGAGGACCAACAAGTCAGATAAAAATGCGCTTTATTGTTTAAGGAACAACTGTATAATTTGTTTTTCGTTTTTTTTTTGTGTAAATAAGACTTGCGGCCATAAGGTTAATTTCCTTTTAAACTTACAACTGACCGTCCCTTGCCACTCTATCACGAATTAGCATTGATTAAGTCACAGTACATTCAAAATAAATAATAGCTAATTTTTAATTACTCTCATAAAATATTCTCATTTGTCTTTAACACTTCGTGGTAAAATTGGTGATTTTAACCTTTTATCCAATAAAACAGTTAATCGCCATGCTTCCCTTTAATTGTATTAATCCTTATTTTTGTCCAATTAATGAAGTTGTTGATGTGTAGATTAGATAATATAGGAAGTTGTAGACACTCTGTAAATTCTATAGACGCCCTATTTATACTTCCTTCTCCATAGTTAGTTTTGACTAAGGAAATGGTGACTCACTATGTTAAAAATAATTTCCCTTAGAAACGCGTGAACATTATTCATAAATTCATTCAATAACTGAAATTACAATGATGTATTTATATAGTAAGTACCTCTAGAACCTGCCTGTTAACCTATAGAACGAATTCAATTTTCGTACCATGATCACTATTTAACCTCCTGAACACCACACAAAATGTGTTATTTTCTATCCTTCATTGATTATTTTATTTTGCCTGTGGAGGTTGAAAGATAACCTTATTTTTTACGTACTGTTTACTGAGTCACTAATTTCTTTTAAACCTGAAGAATATAGTTGTTGAATATAAGTGTCGTAGTTGCACGAATAGAAAACTCCCTGAAAAGACCCCAGAGATATCAAACTTTATGTACAATAGTCATGTATAAGTGTTGTAGGCATGGATATATTTATTTATAGTTTTTTTTTCCTTCTTTTTTTCCGACGAAAGCAATTTTTTTCTGAAACATTTATTTTACATTTACAGATGGAATTCATATACGTACTCTATTTCTATTTAACACTAGCGTCCATATTTAAAACTTTTCCCATTTAACACATTCAACATCAGACCGCAGACACCAATGATATTGTATGTTATTAACATACAATATCATTGGCAGACACAATAGAAAATTGTTTGTCAGACAACGCTGGCAAAATGGCGTTTAAACACTTAACGAATGAATTATAATAAAATATTATATTCTTCACGCTCGCATACATTATTTTAGAAACTTTAAGTAAGATTTCATGTCTTTTGACTCAACTATAGGTTATGGTTGCGAGTTAATCAGTCAGTCAGGCAGTTTCTATCTATTTCTTAAATGATTGATCTTTAATCCATGATAGCGTCACAGGATATTGACCCGTAGGTCTTCATTGCTAAAATTTATAACGGTATAAATACAATATTCAAGAACATTCGAAACGTGTTATAGTTATTACGCTAAACTTAAACTAAACATTTACTTTTGTTTAGCACAATTAGTTCTAGAACGCATGCAGTTCGTGACTAGCGTTCAAAACAGATGATTTTAAATGGCGTCTCACGAACTATAGTGTAAAAACTTATCGCTCGCGTAAATGAAAGGTTATCTTTATTTATTACGTCTATCATTGAGTTATTTTTATCTCTATGATTCAGAATTTTGCGGATAAAATTAGTAGACTGTTTTGGGTCATTTACTATGTAGATATAGGTATGTAGGTTTTCGTATTTATACTTAATTTGAATATTAAATAATATAAACGTTTTCTTCTTAAAATAATCGAATTAGTTTGTTTTATATTCTAGCGGACCCTGCATACGTCGTACGTTGCGTTCCTAAAATCTGGTTGTAATGTCATCTAATACATGGTCCCACTGTAAAAGATACAAAACTATTGATCGAAATAGCTTCAACCGTTTAGGTATTCAATGATATACACAACGTATAGAAATAAAATATAATATGAAAAGTAGTTACGTGTTCTGGCCTCACACGAGTATAGTAGATTTTCATACAAGTGCTCTATAAAAAATCTGACTTTTCCAGTGGGTTTGGCAATAAATATCTTTATACAAACCCTCAGACCAACAAATAAAGATCTTTTTCTGTTGGTCTGAGATACTAACCTTGCGATGACAAATTACAACACAAAAAAATATGTATATTTTGTGAATTAAACACTAATTTGTTTAATTTTAAATAAGAAAAAAAAAAATTGGGTTGTATAATTAAAACTCAAATAATTTGTACATGAAAGTCTTCAAAAGATTTCTAATCGCCAGAACATATTGCTTACACACATATTTTATTAGCATGTAGACTCACAAAATTGAATATTAGTAACATAACATGATTCATGTATCGCACAGAACAGCACTAATCTTTACTATCACCGACGTATCGCACAATATCGTTATCATAGTGTCACACATAGACAATAGTAAGTACGCGGTGAGTGACTCAGTACATCGTGTACGGCTAACGTGTGATGTTGTTTAACAAGTGCAAGAAATGCCGAAAAAAATGTAAATATCATTTTAGTGAGTAAGACCTCGAGGTGAATAGAAAATAAAGGTGAAGTGATAGAAAAATGTGTTAATTGCTATAAAAACGTATTGTGATTAGATTTTTATTTATTTTTCTGTTGGCTTTTTATAGGAAATTACTGTTCATGATTTCTTATTGTAACTTCTAAATTCGATTTTTATTTTTTACCCGACTATCAGGACGGTTATAGTTTTGTTTTTATTAACTTTAACGTTATTTTTAGTAAACACTTACCAAAAATTACTGTATAATGCTTGATAATATTATTATTAGTAGATTTTATTATCTGAACATTAATTCTATTCACCTCCAGGTCCGTATTCACCCTTTGTGTGTTCGTAATTTATAATGATTTTATATGCAACTTACTTACCTTACGTACCATTATGTTTGTATGTGTTCGTAAGTACAGATATGTCAAGGTGTACTTGTTCAAAATATTACATAAACAACTGTTTTGTTGTATAGATAATGATCTATTATCGTCTTTAACTGATCTTGAAAAACGTTTCAACTCGTCTCACTACTCACGGTCGGCATGCGAATAATAGACCTTTGTTATTGTTTTTGGTGCATTACTATTTTATTAGATAATAGTAAAAAGGCGTGAAATGGAGAAATCTTTGGCAATTTGCACCTTGTGATTATTTATATAAAGATTCTTTTCTGTTTCTCTTAGGTGTATATCCTAGTCAATTGTCAACAATTATAATAGATCTTCGTCACAAAAATAGCGTATTGTGTGCACTTCAGTACTTTAATTATTTCTGGTATTTATGATGACCTTAGAAACATCTATTTCAAGGAAATTATATACCTTACATATCATCGCACCTGTTCATACATTCAAGTGGGTAAAGATTATAAAAGCACTTATTGGTTCGGACATAAAAGGGTGTAAATGTGTGTATATTGGTGTTAATGGTTAGGTGTTATTGAAAGCGGTATACGATTCCGTTTTGTCTATCACTCACTGTAGAAAGGACCGCCCCGCCCCGGCCCGCGCCGCCCCGTCTTTTGTTTTAGACCTTATTCATTTAGTGAGTGCAACAAAATTGTAAAGAACCTACTTTCTGTTCGATTAATTGACTGCATTGCAATGTTGTATGTTTAGGTTCTCTCTAGATATAAATATTTTTTTCTCTTTGATGGGGAGAAAATGGTATTGCACTTTTCTATCATCAAATTCCAGTATTGAGATTTTCCCGGAGTTTGGTTTTTTTTTGGACCAAACATAGCTGGCGAAATGTAGGTGCGAGACACCTTTGCCTATGCCTTCGGGGAACAAGGCGTGATGCTATGTTATGTTTCTCTTTGATCACAAACTCACATGACATACAATGACAGCTGTAACAACCGCTTGCAATTGTTCATATTAGCCTTATTATGTACTTGTCTACTTGTACTGTCAGTTTTGTGTTGCTTATCATGCTGTGTCCTTTTGCACGCTAGCCCCACCACACGCGGAGCTCAGAGGTAAATAAACATTTAAATATAATTATGTATTAATAGATATTAATATATTATATTCAAAGTATAATTATGTCGGTTGTGATCTACGGAAAAGTCTTACAAATGATGACTCAAATTAATATTTTTTTTATTAATTTGAGTCATATTGTATCGTATTTAATCTAATGAAAATAATTTTGAAACACAAAGTTCTATAGCAAAAGATTATATTTAAGAACAAAGGGTTCAAAAGTAACCTTAACTTAGTTACGCTCTTCACTGACCCTTGAATATGAAAAATTTAAGAAATTATTTACGACATGTCACCATTTTGAATGGTGTCAAATTCTATTATAGTTGTCCAAGGCTTTTCGTGCAGTCGTGACGTAACAACAGCGTTACTGTGCGCTGCAAATGCTAATTATATACATAACAACAATATCTGCCGTACTCTCAGAGACGTTACTTAACTTAAAGTTTATTTAGTAAAAACGTGTAATACTTAAGTCTATACACCTAAAGACGATTATTCAATGAAAAAATGGTGTTAATGACAGATCACTGCTTATTGACTTCTCTGAATGCGGCAGTATGACAAGTTTAAGTTACATTGCACGAACAGCCTGGTCAGACTATATCCTTTTAGAAATTATTGGCCATTTTACAAAATTTCATTAGTCCTCACGTAGTACTTTGAGTCACTATTCACTAATATGTAGCGCTTCTCGCAATAATTGGCACTACTCTTTTATTTTTAACAAAATCTTTTGCGGGCTAACAGTACTAATTAGTTTTTTATTTTAAAATTATGTAAGGTATTCTAACAGTCGGAAATATTATAATATCTAAATTTGGTAATGGGCAAAATTATAAATATATTCTTTATAAAATAATAATGTTCTATCTTATTTAAGTCTTACTCATTTTCAAGATCTTACCCTTAATAGTCCTTAAATATTTCTCTCATATTGTATACAATTCTTTAAAATGTAGGTATAACCTTTTCTAATCTAATCTTGGCATACTTATAAGGTCTGTTTTGAAAATCTTTGTTAATATTCGCAATAAGAATATATCTCCACTAAAGTTGGTTATTTCCTCTATGGCAATGGAGTGCATCAAACGCAGATTTCAAATAATAATAGGTCCCGTGTAATAGTTTACGAGACTGAGATATGGGACTGATTTTGAAATTTGAATTTTATTCATAGCTATTTCATAATTTTATTGTGCGTTGGTCAATTTCAATAATCATACCAGGAATTTGTTCCATTTTTCCCCTTGTTTATTCCCATTGACCCCATTACGTCATTATTCCCAGTGACCCCATAACTTCTTCGGGTATATATTGTGTGTGTATTGAGTGTTACAACGTGGCAGCGAACGCGTCGTCGGAAGGCTCCCGCGCTTCGGAGGCGGGTGAGGCCGCGGCGCCCCGGGGCTCCACACTGCCACGCGCCGCGACGTCGCCTGCGCCCAAGTACAGTCCTGAAGCCTCTCCCAGCTCGTCTGTCACCAGTGAGGGGGCACCGTGAGTATTTATATACCTGTTGTCTCCCATTAAGTTTTCATTCATTTTCATTGGGGAGGGGCTTAAAGGGTCGGCAACAAGCTAGTGATGCCTCTTGTGTTGCAGGCATCCGTAAGCTATGGTATCTGCTTATCATCTAGCAGGCCGAACGTCTGTTTGTTACTGTCATGGTCGTCAGTAAACCATTAAATCCCACTGCTGGGCTCGGGTCTCCTCTCCTCTAACTAGAGAGCTGAGGAGAGGGTTTAGGCCATAATCCACTCACGCTGGCCTAGTGCGGATTGGTGGATCAGATATACTCATAGAATTTCTTCTAGGGCATGTGGGTTTCCTTACGATGTTTTCCTTCACCGTTAGCAGATGTTACATATAAATTCCACAAAGTGGAATCCACATTGGTACTGCTGGTTGGGATCGAACTCGGACCGCGTGATTTGCACGCCGGCCCTTATCCATTCAGCCACTATCCCTAACCGTCATGGTATAAAAAGAAATAAGTGGTACCTAATGAAAACCTAACAAATTTCGCATATAAGACCCCGTGGTGAATCAAAAGCTTAAATCACAAGTATAGAGGCAATATTTCTCTCGTGAATAGGCCCCAGTAAATTTGATTCAAGACAAGGGCATTTATTCGCCATGAACATGGTGTTGTTTGTTGTAATATAAGTAGAGTTAAATCGTGCTCGTCACTTCAAGCAATAAAAAAAAATCGAAATCGAAATCGAATCGAAAAATCGAAAATTGAACATATACAAGAAAGATAGCGGTAATTATCGGATCTTTTCAGGAATCTTGTTGAATATCTTTTATTTTATTGATTGCTCCATTAGAAAATAATAATCAGTCAGATATACCAATGCACAGTGGATGTTTGTATATTGATTAATACATGTTTGTATATGACTGTAGTAATAAAAAAATAATATTTCATAGTAATATTTTATAGGTATTTTTTATTTTGTAGGTATCCCCCTCAAGGGGGCTCTAACAACATTTCAGAGACGGCGTTCACACTAAAGCCCATACTGAATGAGTTACGTGAACGTAGAGAGGACTATGAGCGGCTATCGGAGAAAATAGACACGTTAAAGGTATGCCAGTAAGAAGCATCACTCGTCATTTGTTACATCCTTGTCCATCACTTGCTGATAAGTTTCTGATAGCCTATATGAAAATTAAGTGACAGATTATCGACATGTGTATTTATATTTTATAGCTGGAGAGTTGATTTATTTGGTTGAACGCGCTTATCTCAAGAAATACTGAACCGAATTATAAAAGCTTTTAGTGTTGGATAGCGCATTTATCCAGGATGACTATAGGCTATATTTTTACCATCACGCTACGTCCAATAGGAGCTGTGTAGTGGCCAAATAAAGATCCACGTCCCAGTCTTCTAAGTTTCGGATAATTTGACAGACACATCTTAGCCACAGTACAAGTCATATTCCTAAACTGACAAATGAAAATATGCTCTTGTAGCTAAATAATAAAATGCATTTTTATACACTGTTAGTGTTCAGGTGCTTTAGCAAACATAGGCCTCTATGCTGATGCTATATGTTGTATTTCAGAACTTGTCACAAGAAGTATCGTTCCTATCGGCTGCGCTACAAGAGGAACGGTTCAAGACTGAGCGACTGGAGGAACAAATTAATGATCTCACTGAACTGCACCAGAATGAGGTAAGTGTAAGGAATGTCTCAGGGAAGCCAATGTGCAAGTAATGTCCCTAGCACTCATAATATCCAAAAAAGAGCGAGTCTAGGGGGTCATTTTTTATATTTTTATTTATTATTCGGTATGGGGTCAATTGGATACAACAATAATATTGTTCTAAATTGTGCAAATTTCAAAATATTTTATACAATAACAAAGGGGTTATTAATGTCAGCGGTTCAATGAATTGCCTGATTTTTTCGACAGAAATATCCTTTACATGCTTGATAATAATAATTCTACCACATTTACACAGCGCCATCTAGTCCCAAAGTAAGGAATTATATTTGCTTGTGTTATGGGTACTAAACAACTGATATACTACTTAAATACATTTTTTTTTGTTAATACATGCATACTAGAGATAAATTAATTACAACCAGACACAGAACAAACCTTTATGCTTATCACACAAAGATTTGTCCTGGGTGGGGATCGAACCCACGACCTCCGGTTTAGCAGTCAGGGTCACTAACCACTAGACCAACAGGCCAGTCAAATATAATCTTATACATTTTGATTTTATCATATTCTCTGGCTTAGTTAAATATTTGTAGTAGATTTTTTCGAGAAAGTAAATACTTTGTGTTGTAGGTGGAAAACTTGAAGCAGGCGTTAACGGACGTAGAGGAGAAGGTTCAGTACCAGAGTGAGGAGCGAATACGAGACATACATGAGGCACTCGATCTTTGTCAGACTAAAGTGAGTACTATCTAAGCTAAATATATTTTATTTACAATTTTGACAACTAATATGTACTTTTCATTCGTTTTAATTTCTTACTTCACTTGGCATGTACTTGTCTTTATTCTTAAGTTATACTTCTATTATTAAGAGGTAATGTTTGCCGGTTTGGATGGAAGGGGTAATTTTCGAATCAATTCAACTTATTTTTAACCGATTTTAATAGTAATTTCACATAGCGATAGTCTAAAACCAGTCTAGTTTTTTTTTATATAAAAAAAATAAATTTATTGTTATCATAACTTAATTCTTTACTCTGAATTAAGGACACCAGCTTGATCACTTCTGGTTTTTATTCTTGAAAAAAAAAAAAAACATTCACACAGCGCCATCTAGTCCCAAATTAAGCAATTATATTTGCTTGTGTTATGGGTACTAAACAACTGATACTTAATATAGATAAATTACACCCAGACACAGAACAAACCTTTATTTTACCTGGGTGGGAATCGAACCCACGACCTCCGGCGTCAGTCAGGGTCACTAACCACTAGACCAACAGGCCAGTCAATCAAAACATAAGTGATATAGAAAATAAAGTGAATAACACTTTGTTTTCAGATTAGCAAGTTAGAACAATGGATGGCGGGCGGCGGGGGTGGAGCGGGCGCGGGCGGGGTGGGTGGCGAGGCGGGGGGTGCGGGGGCACTACCGCCGCGTCTGCTGCTCGTCAAGTTACTCAACGTGGCGCTCACACTGTTGCAGCTGGCGCTACTGCTCGTCGCCACTGTCGCCGGCGTCGCTATGCCCTTTTTACGCACTAGGTAATATAACAAAAAAGAAACCAGTAGCCTTGGGGGTCAAAATTTCATCAGCGTTCCTACTTTTTTTCAATGTGCCACATATTGAAAAAAGTAGGAACTCTGAAAAGGCCTTTCTCTCTACAGCTTGCTGGGGGTCAGAATTTCATAGGGAAAAAAAAATTGGAAAGAATGATAAATGCTAAAATGGCCTTTTTTGTACTAGGAAGTTTGTACTTTTGAATGATTCAAAAATACATAATATCTCCTTCGTCATAGAAGTTATTTTTTAAAGGTTATTGTCGCCCATTGCGGTCTAGTGTTTAAACTACTAAAATATATATGCTATTCGCTTTCAGAGTGCGCGTCCTAACAACAAGTTTAGCTGTAATGGTGGGTGTTATGGTATTAAAACAATGGCCGGAAGTGACGCAGTTATCTGAACACCTCGTGAGGCGACTCAAGGAGTATCTGCTCGATAAACACCACGACAGGTAATGTGACGTCATTGTACATGCGACCTATAGGCGGTGGCCGAATATACTGAGTTACTAAATGTCCTAACGCGAGATATGGCTGTTATGTAATTTTGAACCTTAAGATAAATTACACAAGATTATTTGTTGAATAGTCGTATCTCGTGTTAGGACTTTATTGTACTCAGTGTTATGTTCTGGGGATTTTATTAGGTGATTTAACTCTTTGTTTGGTACATAACAATAATGTGTAGTTTCAAATAATGATTTAAACTCCATGCTCAATCATTTCCTATTGAGTGTAAGTAAGAGTGTACCGTGATAATTTCGTATGTATTATATAGTTATAAGTAGTGTCTATTCACAATGTCAATAGTATGTGTCCTTATTGTCAATTGTCGAAAAGTTTCCGCTCGAGAATGAGATCCATTTACTGGTAAAGTTCCATAATACTAGAAAATAAATGGGTACACAAAGCCTTATTTCTACTAATATGTAACTACGCCCTGAAAAATAGATTTTATTTAAGTTGACAATAAAGATCTTCAATTAGTTATAGGCACCGCAAACTTTATGAATAATACTGTTTGTGATACCTACAACTATAAAAAAACTAAATCAAATTTAAATCCAATATTTCTAAATATCCCTGTCTACATAATATCGACTATATAAAATCCCCAGTAATATATATAAAGGCGTGTCCACAAACAAATGTACGTACCGGTCCAGACTAGTTTAAACGTTGAAACATAATAATACTTAGTCAATAAATTAATAAATTATAATTCTATGGACGTATATAGTCGAACTTTTAGATACAACTGGTATTAGGAGACAGACACTTAAGTCGTTAGACATTAATAAAAACTTTTTAACTTTCGCGACTAGTATAGGTACATATTATTTTAATATTATTCGGAATTAACTAAATCACAATTCACAACAATCCTTGTACAATTCCTTAAAATAATACGTGACGTATTAAATACCCATTTTTCTTATAACATTTAAATATTAAAAAACAATCTGTAAACGAGTAGTATCTATACAACACTAATATAAAATAGTTATTAAATAGAAAATTCTGTTGGTCAGTCTTTAACCTTATAACTATACACAGAAGATGGAAATCGTCTGATAGACACATCTCAACTTATGTCTGTTATGCATTTGCTAAAAGAAGGTTAGTGACAAAGACTAGTAGCGATTGTATCTATTTTAAAGGTTAAACTGTTAACCGATTGAACGTTAAAACTCGTTAAACTGATATTAGAAAATGTGTGTTATTGTTTAAAAAATAGGTCATATTTTCAGTTACCGATCATTGTGGTTTTTGTGGTCTTAAGGTTAATTCTAAACCAATGCAAAATGAATCTTAATATTTCCATGATAGGTCACGTTTTTGTATCCGTAATTTTCGTGGTCTAAATGTTAATTCTTTGTCACCGTTTTAATATTTATAATAACACGATTCTGTCCATTATAATGAAGCAATAACGTAATTAGTGAGATAATTATTAAGAAATTAAATTAATTATTTTTCCCTCTTACTCTTAAATATGCCAATGTTCATATGATTCTTCTCTATAGAAGAAAATTATTTACTGAAAGTGTAAATGCACCTTTAGGTCAAAATTACCATAAAGTAATTTAATGAGGACGCGCGGAGGGTAGCAAGTTCCCCTCAATCTTGTTGCTGTCACTAAACGCCTAACCGTATTACAAAACATGGATCTGGTTTAATGCTTAAAACCAGGTTTAAATTGACAACTTTGGCACTAAAACAATGGCTTATGTCAATTTAAACCTGGTTTAATACTTAGTCCACATTTTGTAATAGGGGGGTCAGGCTCCTTTCACACTTGACAGAAGATACCTGAGGCATTACGCTTACAATATGTTTATGGGTATTATGAATTTTTATTTGCCTTTCAGTAAATATTTTTAAAACGAAGTAGTTACGAAATTATATGTGAGAATGGGGCAAAAATATATTGGTATAATTTTGTAAGGGGCACAGTCTGTCTCCTAATACCAGTCTATAATATATAATTAAAGAAGTAGATATTCGAATAGCGTTTTTATTGTTTATAATAACAGCTGTGTAGTTATACTATTATTTTATATATATGTAATATATCGCACTACCAATGCAAAACATATAAGTTGAGATGTGTGTACTCTACAACTTCCATCTTCTGTTTATAACTGTAAGGTCCAAAATTGTCCAGCGGTATTTCTCATCTTATAACTGTTTTGAACTGTGAGTGCGATATTGTGTATTTATATATAGAGCGGGGCATTCTTTTGATTGACGTGGACAAAGAAAACAGAAGGGCCTGGTTTAGGTATGGTTGGACAAGAATAGACATAAGACACATATGTTGTTAACATAACATAAAAAACATAGCATCACGCCTTTTTTTCCCCGAAGGGGTAGGCAGAGGTGTTTCACACCCACATTTCGCCAGCTATGTTTGGTCCCATGAAATAGGATTGTCATCAACCGGGAACATTTGTTTACCAAACTCCGGGAAAATCTTAATACTGGAATTTCCTGATAGCCTTTTTATCCGACCTGGGAATTTAACCCGGGACCTCTTGCACACCAGTCGTATACACTTCCCGCTGCGCTACCGAGGCAGTTGTTAACGACGGATAGAAATCGAACTGAGTGTATATGACTGTTACGCAAGGGGGTCTTTGGTTCGATTTTCCGGTTGGAATAAATGGTACTTCTAGAGATTTTTTGTCATGAAATTCATAGTATCAATCCAGAGTTTAGAAAATATAATTTTGCGCACACCGCTCAGCCCAGAACTATTGTTTTTGTGATATATATTCTGTAGCTTTTCTTTTTGTTCGACTTTGGTGGACTCCTTAATTTTATATTGTTGCCCTATGTATAAAATGCATTGTGTAAATTACACTACATTTACTTTTAAAATTATAATACTTTTTACAAACATTATTCTTAGTATAGCGTCAATCGAAAGAATGCTAAAACCATATCAGTATATGTATAACAAATTATAACGCGATATGTAATAATATTTATATAAATAAATTATGCTGCCAGCAATAAAAATGTATAAAAATATTTATTTATTTGTACTTTTTATATATGGACGGACGTAATTGCAATGAGTTTGTATTATTATTTATGTTTATTTTTTATTTTTACTTTTTGTTTAATTTTGTTTTTTTTTTCTGGCAGGTATGAATGCAAGTTATGTGGTTGATATTGTGAGTGAAGCATCTCTAGTGGAATTTTAGTGTTATTGCAATTGTGTCCTGAGACGTATTACGTCATCATGTTTGAACGACCACCGACGGGAGGTATACACTGCTTAGTTAAACTACATATAATGTTCATTTTACTAACATATTCCAAATTCCAAAGAAAAATTGTCTCAAATATTAAATGACAGTTTTGCTACCAAAATATAATGACGGAATCTGACACAGTAAAATTGTGTTTAAATTAATTCGTTAAGAGTGATTTTTCCGTGGCTTTTGCGGTACAGTTGAGTCTTTTCTTTAGCAAGGCCGATATTCAATTTAACGACTGTTATTAGAGAAATTGTAGGGAGGGTATGGAAAGGGCTATTGTAGGCTCTGTGCCGTTTATACCATTGTTAAAATTTTTGGGAGTCTTGGCGGGCCAATGTCCAAACTTGTCTAAACAACAACAATGTTTTTTTTTTTCAAATTGTATGTAGCTTAACTCTGCAGTAATAATGGATACAAAGCAAGTCTGTCGTGAGTAGACATAGCAACAAAACATACAATTTCTAATACACATACTCAATATTATTTACGTTAAATTAATAAGCTCTCTTTACCCATAAAACGACGTAACATCAATTAAGTTTGATTCACACTATCATCATCATTTTAGCCTATTGTAGTCCACTGCTGGACGTAAACCTCTTCTAAGACAGGCCAAAATACACTCTACTTCTTATTACTGGCGGTGTCAGGTCTGAATATTCTAGATTTTTGTCTTTAATTTTTAACAGTGAAACCTAACCTTTGGAACTGTAAATTCGCTCTATTGTCAAAGGAATAGAACTACCTATATATTTTCTAATTTCGAATTATCTGATATATACGATCAATGATATTGTATGTTAAAAAAGGTGTAGATAGGTTATAAGCGCTCGAAAAGTGGCACACTAAAAATAGCAAACTTCATCTCAATGTCCCGTTGACGGCGAAGGTATTTTGACATTGCATTATTACAATATCTATGTGTGCGTTTGTGTGCCATTTTCAAAGATCGAATGCTATGTAGGTAACCTATCTACACCTTTTTTAACATACAATATCATTGTATACGATAGATGTGGACAAAGGGTTATTCTATTAAACACCAAACTCAGTATTTCTGATAAATAAAAATATGATCTATGATCAAATGTATATACTCGTATTTTCATATTTTTAAATGTCGGATATGTACTTTATATGTGGCCAAAAGGTTAATGTTTGGCTGAAGCACTACGCGTTAGTGTGAATCAAGCTTTAGCTGCCATTATGCTTGTTAACTCACAACAGACTCGCTCGTGGTGTTAGTATACTTATTACAGTGATATTCGTTTATTATTATTAATTTAAGTGTGAACATGATGTAATGACATACTATTCTAGATAGTTTTCAAATTTGAAGTGTCAAATCCTCATAAATATTAAATTAGTACTTCTAACAAAAAAATAATACTAAAACTGGCTTTCGACCGCGACTCTGCTCGCGCGTATTTTCATTCCTGTGACCACTGGAATTTTCCTTTCTTTAGGGATTGAATTTTCGAAAATCTTTTCTCGTAATAAAGACCGAGGAAGGAGGACTACTAATTTTTTACGTCACGCATGCATTATAAATACGGGTTGAAATCTTAAATGCTGAAAAGTTAGGGAATTGTTAATGAGATGACAAGTCTTACATGTACCTGGATCTCTTTCTACTCTCAGGATCTTCATAGGGAGAGTCTTCTCGTTGGCGTCGTCTCGAGTTGGGATATCCTAGCTGTATCAGTTTCTCTTTTGCTTTCTCAGAAAGCTCTTCCAATTCTGCCACAGCTATCTTATTTATGTACCAGTCAATCATGCCGGTACATGCGACTGTGAAATCTGGAAGTTGTCGCCCACCATTTCGTGTGTTTTTGCGTAAGAAATAGCTGCGTAGTATAAATCTGGGAAGTGAGAGTGATTTAATTCTGAGTGTGTATCGATCTCCTTTACCCTACAATAAGGGAAGTGCTCTCCGATGGTCACTGCGGCACTCCATTTTTCTTATAGCAGTATTAATAGTTAATACAAATTTACTAAACGTAAATTACAGTGTAGATTCTGTTCTGCCATGTATAACTTGCAGAAAGCCAGTTAAACTATTTTATATAGCGTAACAATATAATAGTCCTAAAATAATTTTATGATCAAGAAACGTACCTAGAGTAGTGTGTCATATGTCATTATGTAGTGATTTTACATGAACAAACATAGGGCTGGGCCCACAATTAAATATTTGATGATTTATTCTTAACTTTGTATTATGAAACTTACTTTGTCTAATATAACTATTGCTCAGAATATTAAGCACTAATACCACGAGAAAATATTGTCTAAACATGACTCAAGCGCTAGTACCAATTTTGAAAGCCAATTCTTTGCCTGTATAGTTTTCAAGCGAGTTGTACGGTAACTTCATAAGTGTGTTTTCAAAATTTGTATGTTGTAAATGCAGAGATGTGAAATCATCATCATCATCATCATATGCCAATGCCCAAGCCCAATGACGTCCACTGTTGAACATAAGCCTCACCCAATTTCCGCGACAGCGAGCGATTTTGTGCCGCCCGCATCCAACTGAATGTGAGATGTGAAATAGTTTAGTTAAAATATTGAAATAAATGAATACAAAAAAAAAACACATACGGTCGAACATATAACCTCCTCCTTTTTTGAAGTCGTTTAAAATGAATTGTTACTTTAAAAATACCTACATATTTTCAAAATGGGTTTTGCAAATAAAATACCTTGTTACATAATTAGCTGATTTTAATACTATTTGTTTAAAGAGTACATCTTTCATGTTACGTCTACTACGGGGCCTCATAATCATTCCATCAAATGAAAATAATCAACAGGTGCAGAACTTGGTAAGCAGTATTATATTTAAGGAAGAGTTTTTTTACATTTGGACGCCATTGACAGCACATTTGTTTGACGCGCAATTTTGGCATTATAGTTCTTGTTGACAACAATTAGGATCCCGATCAGTGCGTTTTATAAAGGAATTTTAAATTTAAAAATGAAAAATCAATTAAAATATTTTTTGGTTTTTTTTTGTATTTGTTTTATAATTCACATCTCTGTGTAAATGGTGCTTAATTACATGAAGCCAATTTTGTTTGTTATCGGTGAAGAAGCTAATTTAGAAAACTGGTTTTGCAAAATTTGCATCATGTAGACGAGTCTTAAGTTTGTCAAACAAATACTGTGCGCATGATTATATTTGGACAAATTGTTTGTAATCAATAAAGTTTATATTCACGTTGTCATTGGCACATAACTGTTTGACAAACACGAAAAATGTTTGACAAAAAAATAAATTCTTTAAGACCTAAAAGGCTGAACGGTTTATCTCGAATCTGAACGTTTGATAAATTGTATTATTTAGGTGAAGGATAAATAAATGAATTGCTTATGTTTGTACAAATATAGTTAATGGGGTCTTTGGGGGAAGGGCGCGGGGTGTTGTAGCCATCACAATGTTTTATATAACTTACGGACTGCGGTTATAAATTTTCATTTTATTTTTTATATTCACTTTAGTCGAATGTTGTTTGACAAGCCGTTGCGTATAGAAAAATTGTGTTCTTTTGCGATTATTATGAATAGGCATGGGAAACATGTGATTGAATAATCACCTAGTATACAAACATTAATCATATTTATAGACAGCACCATTGTCTTTCAGTAATTAAACCATTTACAGGATGCAAATTTGACAAAGCAATATGCATCGTGTAAAGGCTCTTAAAATTACGTCGTTTGTATACTAGGATGATGATATTTCATGTTTAAAGTGCCATTTACACGATACCAATTTTGTAAACAAAGTGTAGCCGTCTGTTTTCGTAGTAACATAGAGACGTATGCAACTTGTTTTACAGAATTTGCATCGTGTAAAACATATCGCACATTTTGTGGAAAAAATGTAAAATGAAATTTAATTCTATCTATCTTTTTGATTGATTTTTTTCTCAAGGTTCAAGACTGCAGTTTTTGTTTAACAGCTCCGATGTTTGCAAGGGTTCATACCCTAAAGGTTGTGTGGAAGGACTATTCAGGTCAATTGGCTATTTGTAATCCTCATCTTACAAGTTTTTCCAAAGGTTGCGATATTAAATAGAGAGATCGTACGCAATATTTCCCAGAGTGAGGTTATTTATTATTAAATTATTTATTAATTGATGAATGTTGTCAATTTGTTCACAGTTTATTAAAGTTACGTCTTATAAACTGTAGAGCATATCTGTTACAATCACGTTTTTTTAAATAGACGGTACATTTCCATGTTACACATAAAAGTAATTTATCAAACATTCTAAAAAGATAAAATAAGATAAGAAGATTGTCTTGTAGCGGTTACAAATTAGGCATTTAAAACAGCTTGTATTTTTAATTACGCATCCGCATGATGACAATGTGAAAAAGCTTCTTTTTCAATTGCTATACGTAACACTGAGTGAAGTTTACGGATTGATAAATTTAATCCTTATGTTTTTTTTATATTCACAAGATAGCACGGAAGCTGTCCCGTCTATATAAAACGTGATTGACCACAAAAAACTAAATAATTATAGTCAATATTCTAATTCATACGCATGAGTTTGTATTATAATCCTTTTGTAAGTCACACATGAACATTTTTTTACGAAGAATTACATCTTTAAGCGAGATATGTACGATTAGTTGGTCTACAGTGCTTGAAATAGTTTCAGCTAGATTCTTAGAAGTAATGGTTAAACCATTCGTTGGTCTGATAATGTAGTTAATCCTTCTTCTTATTGTAATGAGTACATTCCAAATTTCTTACTACGTAGCGTACCGCAGGGAGACAGTCTGGGACCGTCATGGTGCACACTAAAATGTTCTTTGAAAAAAATGCTTTAATTGTTCGGTTTTGTGTGCTGTCGAAAACGTATCCTTTTCTTTAGTGAACTGAAATTTATGAATAAAATCAGCTGATTCAAGAATTGAACGGCCAATGTCCACAATTGTGTAAAACACTTTTTTAATTTCTTAGTACAGTCGAGTTCATTAATATATTGGCACCATCAAGGATTAAAAATATTGTGAGCGTTGAAAACCTCAATAAATACTATAGAAACTATGGATCAAATATATGTCCTCATGTGAATGGTTCAATAAAAATATGCTGTACATTATGCAATTAGTTGTAGTCACTCTTTTCAACAAAAATATCTAATGATGGTGCCAATATATTAATGAACTCGACTGTACCTACAAATACATGTGAAATATATAAAAGTGAAAAATTGTTATGGTCATTGACCTCATTGTGCGAGTTCCAATTTCCGACAGCATTTATCTTCTGCTCTTATAATTTAGAAAAATCTAAGCTTCACAGCTTAGATTTTAGTTTAGAAGTTATCCTCGCAAATTTTAATATTCGGTTAATGTCACATCATGGCTGGATCCCTGTCTACTCTCTGCGACAAATACTAAACTATAGTTAATAGATAAACGCCTGTTATTTACCATCCATGTTATATAATGTACAAACTGTTTGGAGCTGTTGTGTATCTAAATATTTTGAATCGAACACCACAAGTGAAGATAGTGAAGTAATCAAAATTTGTTGTGTCTCCGAATCAAAGTTGTATGTTGACAATGGAAATTAATTTATTTATAAATATTTGCAATGCCTATACCATTGTCACTATATAGAAGACGCGGAAGTTGTTGCGTCCATGAGTTGTGTTGTATTTTATACAATTTGTTTTGAAACACAAAATATGTATGTTAAATATCTAAAAGTATTAATTTTCGTTGCCGGCTATGGATTGAATTAAATCATCACAATTTTATTCATTTTTGTATTTTCTTTTTACTCACTAACGTACCTATTAGGCCTGGGTCACTGTGGCAGCGGTGAGCGCCGCGGTGCCACTCCATTTGGGTTACTTCTTGTTATCGACTGCGTGTAGTTGTTATATTTATATATAGACTAGCGGTCCCGACAGACTTTAGGCGAAGAAGAATATGGTAAAAGATTATTTTGTAAAGGTATTCTACCTATAAATCAATAAACTACAAACAAAATCTCCAAAAAATATATTCGTAATTAATTCAATATAAAAATATGTTACAAAATCTATTACTACATCATAAAATTAATATTGATACGAAATTGTTCCCTTCAAAATAAAATAAATATTATTCTTGTTTACTAATTTTAGTTATTGGAAGCAATCGAGATGGCTCTCGTCAGCGGAACCAAGTTGTCAGGTTTGGGCGGAGGCACCGGTCTCTCTGAGTGTACGTCGCTCTCTGTCACGGGGCTATCCTCTACTTGTACGCTATCTTGTCTTTGGTAGTAGTATTCTACGGGCTCGTCGATAGTTCTGAAAAAAAAAACCTTTATTATAATCTAATGTGAAGTTATATACCTAATGTTAGCGTAACATAATTTTGAAGTCGGTTTCAAGAACTGACATAATTTTTTTAAATAATCCGTGTAATTGAAACGTCTCTTTTGTGCATCTTTGGTCTGACAGTCGTATATTGTTCTGACAGTCTTTTATTTGTAGGATAGTTATAGTTTTTTTGCTAATCGTTAAATATAACAAGTATAGTAGTAAGTATAATGATATTGCAAGCTTTTATTTCTATATAACTACATAAATTCTGTTTCTGAATTGTATTTAGTAGTCTCAACCACTTAAACCACTGCATACTGGCACCATCCAGGTTGTATTTAAAAAAATTGGGTTTGAGCGTTGATAGAATTGGGGTCCTGTGCTGTCTATGCATTTCTGAAGGTGACCCTACCTATCCAGCATTAGCCATAGATCAAATCTAAAATAAATTTCATAACTTTAAACTCTTAACTAATTTTATATTCTCAATCAAATATAATAATATTTCTCAGTATAGTTAATTTAGGTATTTCGAAAGCCAAGTATTCTGAATCTGTCGTACCCATCCACAGTGGTGAGGTCATACTCATGAACATTGCCCGAGCTGCTCACTTCCGAGGCGGGATAATCCGATTGCATCGAACTGAAAATGTTAGTAGCAAACATAATATAAATTCACTTCAGCGCTGTTTCAGTACCGACTGATAAGTGTCTGATAAACTATCAGAAAGTTAATTGATAGATTTTAAAGATCCTTCTATAATATGTTTTTGTAAAACCAATTCATAATAACAACTTATTTTGAAATGTTGGTACTAAAAAATTACAACTTTTTTCAATTTTTTTGACAGCAGTTTGTAAATGGGATTTGTTTAACAATACTCTACATGCATTTTCACCCGAGTATCGTAGTTTTTAATTGCGGAAGTTAGATGGATGAATACCTAGATGTTTTTATTCTATCACGCCGGGACCTGATGCAATTTAGCATACATAGATTATAGCCTGTAATAGCACATAGGCTTTCTCTTTTTCAATATACAACGCGTGCGGCAGTTTTATAAAAAAAAACTGTCAACCAAGTTTCGGATAGTTATTCAGATAATTATCTGCAAATAGTGAAACAGAGCCACAACACCTTGTGCACATTTTGCCCCACAGTGCATTAAAACAACATAATATATCCCATAGAAAAGCGCCCAAAGCTTGTTTGGTAGGGATGATTTTACAGAGGACTCATACTTGAGCGAATTGGTGACCTCAACCTTTCGGGTGCGCGCCGTGTTCTTTATCACCACCTTGCCTAAGTGTCAACAAATGCGAGACGTGTTGTAGAACACCATCCATCCCACCTTCAACTGTTTACATCGACAATTTTTTATTTTCCAACCGATTTTTATAATGTAAAGGTCAGTAGAAACTACAATAAAAGACGTGTAAAACGAATGCCGAGAAATTTCGTTACTTTTTCTGAAAAATTAAGTTAATATTGGAATTAAGTTGGTTGTGAGGTGTTAATAAGTGATTTTAGAGGATCAAAGAAGTGAATAAAAGTATTGCTTTAGTTGTTCGGGCTTGGGCGTCTATAAAAGTTAGTGATTTTTTACGATTTTCAGTGTTATTTATATATTATGGGGCCAAATTAGTTATTTATTCATACTTCTACAATGAAATAACAACTTATTACACGTTATTTTCATAACTAAATCAAGAATAAACACAAAACTACATAACCTAACTTTTCTCGGCAGCCGCCATGGAAATTCTTCTAAGACCTTCTAAGAATTTTCCTGCTTGGGCGAACTTGTTCCAGCAGGAAAATTCTAAACGGTCTTTCGTTTAGAATTTTCCTGCTGGAACAACTCTGAGAGAGAAATTTCCAAAACGACAACACTCAATATTTTTTTATCTGGCGCAAATTTACAGCAGATTACGCACTAATCATACGTACCACTCATATCACTCTAGAAGACACTTTCCTGCTGGGGTAACACAACATGACGACGACGAAGACTTAGTGGGTAAGGCCCGTTTTACCCCTTCTTCCTCATAGTCAAACTGGTTTGACTATGAGGAATTACGTTTTCTCGTGGTCAAACTTGTATAACGACTCAGTCAATAAAGTGCAAGCTTAAAAAAAGGCTGCCCTCTCCTAAGGTGTTTAACATTGTAATGTGTGTGAACAAAGTACTAGGCTACCATAACCTTGTAGGAGGTTGTTGTATGTGTATACTTTTATAACAACCTCCTACAAGCTTATGCTAGCCTAGTACTTTGTTCACACACAGTGACACAATACAATGTTAAACCCTTTGGGAGAGGGCAGCCTTTTTTAAGCTTATGTTATCCTAGTACTATATTATATCGCGTATCGACGTTCATTGTCAATAAGCCCGGGATATAATATAGTACTAGGATAACAGAAGCGTGCAAGAGATTTTTAAACATTAGCCTAGTACTTTGTTCACACATAATCACTTACTTTTTTTAAGCTTATGAATAAGAACTTTATTGATTGACTGTACCTACACATTTTTAACTTAAGTATACAGGGTGGGTCGTTATACAAGTTTGGCCAAGAGAAAACGTAATTCTTCATAGTCAAACCAGTTTGACTAAAAAGTTTGACAAGGAAGAAGGGCATTTTACACCGCCGCGGCTTGGAGTGGAAGGGAATTTTTTTAACGAAATTTTACTTAGAATGAACTCTATGCCAATTGTTTAAAACATCTTAACAAAATTCGCTTCTATTGCTGTGTTTCTGTGCTCAGTGATGTGACCCTGACTGCTAAGACAGTGGTTGTGGGTTAGATTCCCACGCAGGACAAATCTTTGTGTGATGAGCATAATTATTTATTCTGTTTCTCAATGTAATGTATCTATAATATGTATGTATTTACAAAAAAAAAGTTATTTTGTAAATACATACATATTTATCAGTTGTCCAGTATCCATATTACTACCATTATCTTAGTATTGGACTAGATGGCGCTGTGTGCGAATTTCCAAAAATTATTATAACACTCTCAGCTCTCTAGATAGAGGAGATCCAAGCCCAGCAGTGGGACATTAATGGGTTGCTGATGATTATAATATTATTCCTAGTATTATCCCAAGGTGGTGTAAATTCAGCCTAACGTTTAACGGCCACCCGTTGGTTGCACACAATCGCTCAGTGACAGAAATTAGATGAGGCCTATGTCCAACAGTGGACTGATTTGATGATGATAAAGCGGTTTTGTGGTGTGTATTATACATATGTGCTGATGATGTATATATAAAAGGGATGCAGGATAGTAAATGAGAGAGATGAAGTTGTACCAATTCCGATTTATTACAGGTTTATACATTCTTGTAGTAACATTACTGACAGCTAGCATCACTAAATACAGTGGAGTAATCATAGTTATTTATTCATTATATATTCCTGATTCATGTTAAATGTTAAGAAACTAAAACCTCAATTTGATTTTAAAATAAAAAATTTAAAAATTACGTAATCAAATATAACCTTATAACGTCTAACAAAATAAAAATTTACAATAAAAATATTATGATTGTAAAATATCGTTGTATCCCGCAGGTATATTTTAATAAAACACTTCAAAAATATTTCACATAATATAACTTAAATAACATAAGAAATATACATTTCTTAAACTAATAAATTGAGAATGCTATAAATGCCGATGTGGGAGGAATGCAGGTTAACTGAGGAATGCAAAACATAAAGCTACATATTATTCATTATGTAAATATCTGCAATGGCGGCTTTTTATCAAATTATCACATAAACAATTCCACGTACACAGTATTGCCAAATCCCCACACATTAAAAGCGAACTATCATTTAATTACGTTACGACGTTAACAACATCTCTTGTAATACCGACACATTATCATCGATAACTTATTTCAAACTATATATCGATAACTTTTATTGACATTTCGAATAAATTTGACGATAATAAAGATGCTGAAAATATAGTGGATTTCAAAACTTTTCTGGGATTCATTTTATCTGAAATATTGTTAATCTGAACTATACAAAAATAAAATAAAATTGAGTCTAGTGAATAGTATAATTCTTACTTTATTAGTTTAAATCTGACTTCTAGTAGTGTTTTTCTCAGTTTAAAATAAATATTTGCAATAAAATTCCAATGCCCAGAAAATTTCTGAAATCAACAAAATCAAAACAGCATATAAAAATTTCAGAGTATGTTTAAAACTAAATACATTCTTATAAGAATGTCAACTCAATACTTTTGGAAGCCAAAATGAAATAAGAAAGATTTATTCTACATCATAACGTATCGATCCTCGGCATTAAGTACTCCGACAAACTATCGTACGTTATCCTACAAAATGGTGATTCCTATACTATATTATAACCATAATGTCGTTATTTTCGATATAACCCAATACAATTCGTTGTAAAAGTGTATAAAAACATTTCGACGACGTGTAGATAATACTATATCTTCATAAGTACTATATTTAGTATTACGTCACAACTATAATAAATTGCTCGTCTCTTTCTAAACTACAAAGCCCTCTCGGACATCTCACTCGCACATTTCATATCTCGACTTGAGTAATCATGTTATAGTTTTGACGTAATACAAGCCGTTAAAATGATTGGTATTTGATATTATACGTCATTATAATTACGTAATTGATGTTTATTGGAGACTAGGAGGCCTAGCATGAGCTAGAATTTTTTTTCTCAAAATGTGACATTTTATGGTTGATTTGTAAAATTTTGACATAAACTCGTGACAAATTTCATGTCCCATTCTAGGCCGACTATTGATCTCAACTCTAATATTAATAAGTTACACTTAATATACTTACGTCACATACACAAATATTATTTATAAATGTATACACGCAATGGAAATACTAAATACATAGACGGTAAAACTTCCTTTGTTATTGACTAAAAAAAAAACTTTTTATATTTCCGTTAGCGGTGTTCCCCTATCTATAAAAGCTATGACTTACACACTTATATGATATAAACAACTGTTTGGTGTACAAGCGGTTCTTTATCCAGTATTTGCAATGCGTGCGTCCCACCTAGCTAGCGATTAGCGACATTAGATCCGAACCGAACCGCAATTTCCTATTACTTCTAATCCTATTGTGTCACTTAGAATCATTATTTACTAGAGCGAGACAGACTCAGAGTCGAGAGTATTGTCGATTCTGCTTCTTAACCCTTTATCAGTGAGGGACCATTTAATGGACCACAAAAAAGTTCCATGAGTGATTGGCTCCAGAACTCTTTCGAGTATAATCCCAGCGGCCAAGTCTGTGCGTTCGCTTCGCGGACCATTTTTGTCACCCTCAGGGACCACCAGTGGTCCGCGGACCATAGGTTAAGAACCACTGCTCTAGTAAATGAGGCTCTAAGCTGTCAGAAAGGGAAAGAAACATAGGAAAGTACGATGCTGTATGTGGTCCAACCATTAGACATCACAATGCAACCCATCACCAAATAAACACAAATTTGGAATGTGGTAATTAATCAGTCGATTATACACTCTAATACTATTGTAATAGAGAACATAATAAGCTCTATATATATTTTGCTAAGTGTTTAATATAAAAAAATATATTTTTAAATCCTTTAATTGTACCAGCAGGTGGGTGTTGAAACTCGCTAGGCCTTTAACATTGCTTAGCCACGAATTAGGTATATCTTAAATCGTACGAGACCCGTACGGTGATAAGTTATATAAAATTACATTATAAAACATATGGTGACTTGTTCATAATACGAAATGTTTAATTCAATTACGGTATGGTTGCCGGTAGACTAATCTAAGGCGCCATATTTATAAAAACAATATTTCTAATGACATGGTGGTGTAAAGTATGTAAATATGAACCCTTACTGATTAAAATAAATATGTACATTTAAATCCCAAATAGCGAAAGTCTGAAAGACAGAAATAGCTTAAACATTGTTTTTGTACAAAGCTGTAGTGTCAACAGAGGTTATTGTAAACAGTTGAAACTGTAAACAGTTGTCACTGTAAACAGTTTTTATATACCACGACGGTGGCAAACAGACGTACGGTCCGCCTGATAGTAAGCGGTTACCGTAGCCTATGGGCGCCATGACACCAGGGGCATCACGAGCGCGTTGCCGACCCTTAAGAAACCTATTCACTCCTTTTTTGAAGAACCCCATACTGTAGTCCCTTGGGAAAACCTCGTTAGGGAGTTCATTCCACAACCTGATAGTTCTTGGGAGGAAATTCTTCTTATTGTTATTTAAAACAGTTGTCACTACTATATTTTTAGATGATTTGTTTTAAAAATATTGTTCCGGTCGTTTCCTTTAATTTGGAAATACGAATTTCTTGTTTACAAATAACCTTTGTTGATTATAATTCCAGTACATATACAGCAGTTTCCAGTAAACATAGGCAAATAGAGAACCATTCTTGTGTTGAAACGAAATTTCAGACATTTTCGTTTTATTTTTATTTCTTTACATATAAAATGCCCACACCATTTTTTACATATGAAACAAGTTTTAGAATAAATTAATGAATGATATATAAAACTATGTACTTTGTTTGCATGCTAACTTACACACAGACAGACAAGGTATTTCAGAGAACAAATACATTATTTCTTATAGGAATAACACGCGAAGAAAATAGCTATTAATGTTAGAATTTCTTTCTTGACTACAAAAATTAACGACCTAATTTTTATACTACAAACAGGCCCATGGTTCACCTGTTGGTAATTCTATCTCAAAGTAGTATAAAACGAAGCCTATCTATCTCTCCATTAACTCAATGGCTTTTAAAGTGGTTCTCATTTAGCTAGGTGTATATCTTTTATTCTTACGTGACACATTTAGTAAATGATCTTGGTAGATCTTTTTATTTTAATAATTGGATTAAAAATAGTCTCCCAAATAAAAAAATAGGTTAATAATGTTAATTAATATACAAAATGGTAATTTTAAATTATATTTATAATTGAAAAGATTTGCCAAGATCGTTTAAAAATAAAACACGTAATTATAAAGAGATTAGAAATGTAAATGTTCCCCTCATAGCATGTATTGGTTTAAAAACGAAGATATACAACACCGTAAATCTTTAATGGACTTGGAAACTTTGTCTGCGTTATAGTAATCAGATATAGAATACATATAATAAACGAAAAAAAAACAAAATTGTACCAAAAATCGCAACAGTAAAGTTACATTACATCTTATTCTGTAGAAACACTTTTATTTTTGTTCAATATGGCTAGCCGTTAAGACAACTTAAAACAGTGTATGTTTGTAGTAAAAAAAATAAAATAAAAAATAAATCTGTCAAAAAAAAACTTTTTTTTGTGTAATATGGCTTTTTTTAGATACCACAAGGGTGACAAACAAACATACGGCCCGCCTGATGGTTAGAGGTTACCATAGAACCCCATACTGTAGTCCCATTGGAAAACCTCGTTATCCCATCTGATTACTATGACCCCAAAGAAGCTTGAAACTTAAAGTGCACGGTGTGTTTTAGCGACATACCACGGCGGACACAAATAACGAAAAGTCTGAAATACGTATACAAGACGAGAGCAGTATGCATTAGAAACACAGAGCGCAAGTGTGAGGGGTGCCTTACGCGGAGACGGGCTGGTCCATGGAGGGGATGTAGTCGCGCGCCATGAGGCAGGCGAACACCGTCATGATCATCTTGGGCTTGCGCTCCGTGATGTCCTCGGGCAGCGCGTACACTCGAGCGCCCATGCGCCGCGCCATCGAGATCGCGTACTTCGCGTTCGCGTGACGCTCCTGGAACAGCACCACATATTGTCTTATAATATTGATTACACAGTACACATGCATCCATAGATAGATTTCTTATTTTCTCTTCCACAAAGGTGCCTTAAGTCTATGGATACATAAAATACATAATTTATATGTACTAATCAAGTGACTTAACATCTGCTAACGGTGAAGGAAGACATCGTGAGGAAACCCACATATGAAGAAGAAATTCTATGATTATGTCTGATCCACCAACCCGCACTAGGCCAGCGTGAGTGGATTATGGCCTAAACCCTCTCAGCTCTCTAGATAGAGGAGAGTAGACCCGAGCCCAGCAGTGGGACTTAATGGGTTGCTGATATAATATTAAAGGGTATTAAAGCCTTATAATGAGAATACAATACAAAAAAAAACATTATACATGAAGGCGTTAGGAATGTGTGTTTGTGTGTTTATGCATGTGTATGTGTGTGTGTGTAAGTGGGGTATTGCCTGTATTTTCACCATGCTCTGCCTCAAGCTCGTAAGATCATAATAATAATAATTTACCTCCTCATTGGCTCCAGGCAGCACTAGATCGTAGTTGATAGAGCCAGGCTTGATGGCGTCAATCAGGTCGATGACAACCTTGCCGTCAGCCAACACCTCGTCCTGTCAAACAAAACATGACAACAATTAACACAAATTACAAAGTCCTTTAAATATGGGGCACAGGTACATAAAAACCACATTTCACCAGCTATGATAAGACCCATGTTAGGCTGCGTTTCCACCAGAGATGTGCGAGGATGTGTAGGAGGGATAACGTTTTTGTTAAGAACCAATACAATTGCTTAATTTGCCTAGTATAGCTCAGCTTTGATGTGAACACAGAGGGTCAAGGAAATTTCCAGACTTCAGTTTAATACCGATAATTTCAAACCGCTATCATTCATAGGCTAAACGAGCTTTGCGAATTTATTCGTAGCTATTTTTAAGCTGGATAAAACCAAACTGGAGAAAAGTTACTCAAGACACAAGACATGGAACAATGGAAATCTTTGGAGGAAGCCTTTGCCAATAGTATATACATATAGATCTCGCCTCTTTCCCAACAGAGGGGTAGGCAGAGACCATTTCCTTCCACTTGCTACGATTCTGACATACATCTTTGGCTTCTTCAACATTCATCAGTCTTTTCAAGCATTCTCGCCGGTTGAGGGTACTCCTGATCTATCCCTTCTTTAGAACGTCACCTATTTGGTCATGGTACGTTCTTCTGGGTCTTCCCCTTCCAACGTTTCCTTTCACATTCGCCTCATATATTTGTTTTTGCCAATAAGGTAAACTGCTTTATAAGGGTCCTAAACAAAGATTTCGTATTAATTATTTTAAATCGCAAACGATTTGTTTTTTGTGTATTTCTGTAGTTCACAGAATTGCGATATTTATTGGCATCGATTTATTGTTATTCATTTAAAATACAATGCACTAAGGCCACTAAGCAACTAACAAACAAATCTATTAATCAAACAATTTTTTTGTCTCAGGTGGGAGTCGAACCCACGCTACTGTGTCACAGATAGCTACCACGACATACCTGGAAGCTCCTGATGGAGGAGGTCTTGCCAGCGCTGTTCAGTTTGTTGTTCACCCATTGCACGATTTCTTTCTCGATGATGGGGTTGCCAGTGTTGGCCAGGCGGGTCAGCACAGACAGGGTGTAGGCACGCATCAGTTGCCAGATTAGAGCTGTAGATGTACGGAATAATTTTATTTAAGATCTAGACATAATAATAAAAAAAAAGTGTCGGGTCCGCTACTTTTTTTATAAAATTTATTTGCTAAAATATGAACAAATAAGTTTGTACATATTTTAGCAAATTTTATTTCAGTAAGTATATAATTTGAATTTGTGAAGATAGTTTTTCCATGCTATGGTATATTATGCTTTACTTTGTCTTCAGTATCTTACCGAGCGTGAGCGTGGCGTTTCCCTCGTTGATGTCGGCTCCTGCGATGCCGACGAGAGAGAAGCCGAGCTGCCGGCCCAGCTCCACTGCGTAGTTGCAGTTCTCCAGACGCTCCATGAACTTGCGCAGCTTTGAGAACTGTCTGTGCACCTGCGCAAACATATTTGAATCAATACAATTGTATAAAGGAATTCTGTTGCATAGGGCTTCATTTTCGTGGATCATTGGTTAGTTACACAGCTTCCTGCTGGCTTGATTACTTATGTCTCTGGCTTTGCTGTGGATAATTTCTTTCAGACAGTAGGTTAGGCATTCCCTGGGACTCCCTAGTGTCAAAACTCGGTGTTCGCAAGGGTACAGTTGCAGTGCTGGGCATGAGGGTGGGATTGTCCCTTTAGCTCCTATTGTCCGCAGCGTGATGTTATATGTATTATAATTTTCTAAATGCCAGAAGCGGGCTCAATAAATTTATTTAGTCTGACTGACTATTCAGACGTTCATGCTTTTAATTTTCAAAAACAAATGTATAGACAGATAAACGTGACTTATTCAATTACAGAAGGTTTCTACAAGTAGAACTAATTGTACCTTCTTCCAGTTGACAATGCCAGGCTTGATGATGTCATACAGTTGGAAGATGACAAGTCCGTCGGTAAGGTCGGAGTACAACCAGTTGACGTGAGGCGCCACGCCCATCGAGTTCATCCAGTTGCGGTACGCTGCGAACATGTTATAGGTTTGATTATATTGAATAATCTTTAAGAGGGTTTATACAGAGGAATGACAACGTCGCAATTTAGTCTCATAATTGGTGGTTTTCGATTTTTATTATTTATTTAGAGCTATTTTTTTTAATGTTTTCTATACACTTTTTAGAATTACGTGAAAGTGTATCAAAATGTATGCAATGCATGCGTAATTTTCACAGTTAATTTACTATGAAAATAAGCCTTGCAAGTTCCAATGTGTTTTTTGCATATAAATAGAACTGTAAACGCAATGATTTCGTACCTTTTACACACTTTTCAATTTCTAATTTACCATCACAAGAAATAAATTAGGCAAATAAATAAATTAGGTATTAGGTACCTAATTTATTTATTTGCCTAATTTATTTCTAGTACATTAGGTGAGGTCTATGTCCAGCAGTGGACGTCGTTGGGCTCATATGATGATGATGATAATGGTAAATTAAAACCCTCTCAGCTATCTAGATAGAGGGGAGGAGACCCAAGCCCAGCAGTGGGACATTAATGGGTTGATGATGATGATGGCAAATTTGCCCTTCGAGCAGGAAACCCGTTCAATCACAAAAAAAAAGAAAATTCTAATGTTGGTTGTTAAAAGTAGGTATTACTTTAAAAACCAACAATAAATCATTCCGTACAACTATTGAACTACATGAGTAAGTAATAACATTTATGTTGTAGCAATATGCTAAGACAGGGCTGTTTTTTTCTTTCTTTGAAATCTACTTACTCTTCTCTTCCCTGGTCTCATCGAGCTGGTGATACTCCTCGGTATCTGCCTGGCGCTGCAGCCCTGGGTGCTGGTTGAACAGGTTGGCGACGAAGGCGAGATTGAGCTTGTAGACGCCGCCCACGACGTCGGCGGGGGTCACGAACGCGCGACAACGCAGCTTGGCCGCTTGCTGGAGCATCAGCTCTGCGCGGCGGAGGTGGTCCGGTTCCTGGAATATATACAGGCATCATTATCAGCAATCCATTAATGTCCCATTGCTGGCCTCTCCTCTAGAGAGCTGAGAGGGTTTTTAGGCCATAATAATGCGGGTTGGTGGATCAGACATACACATCGAATTATTGGGGTTATGTTATAAGGACGCTTCAGTTTACAAGACCGGAAATAATTCATTAGCTAGTAAATTAGACTGACATATTATTTTATACAAGCTGTTGCGCGGGGCTTCGCCCCCGTGGAACTTTGTTTTGTAGCCTATAGCCTTCCTCGATAAATGGGCTACCCAACACTAAAAGAATTTTAAACTTTGGACCTGGGGCCCTATCCTACTAAATTACACACGACGATAGCAGACGGTCTAATAGTGACCAATCACAGGCCGGCAATATGCCGTGATTGACTTAGTAAGCCAATCACAGCTGTCGAATGAGACCATCGGCTTACAATTGTCATAGCAGGATCGGGCCCCACTAGTTTCTAACTCAAATATCTAAATAAACAAATAAATTCTTCGGCTTTATAATAAAAGTATAGATTGTCTATTATTTATATGCAGTAGAGAACATACCCTGAGCGCCTCCAGGCTGACCCCAGCATCATCGGGCGCGATCTGTTTGAGCAGGTACGTGTATATCTCGGAGTCGGAGACATCCTGCTGGAAGTTGGTACAGCGCCGCGTGACGCCCGCGTTCTGCAACTGGTGGTTCACCCAGCGCAGCAGGATCGCCTCCGGAGACAGGGCCAGCAGGTCCTCGATACGTTCCTGGAAATATTAATGAGGGAAACACTTATTTATGGATGCGCCTTATACATGTGGTTAATAAGTACTCCATGGTCACGACTCCGGCCATTCGTAAGTCATCATAAGAATCTTGGTCACAACTCCAATCGAGTTGCCGCCATATTTACGACGACCATGAAGACGACAATCATGGAGAATTCAGTAATCATGCAACATACATACATATAGATCACGCCTCTTTCCCAACAGAGGGGTAGGCAGAGACCATGTCCTTCCACTTGCTACGATTCTGACATACATCTTTGGCTTCTTCAACATTCATCAGTCTTTTCATGCATTCTCGCCGGTTGAGGGTACTCCTGATCTGTCCCTTCTTTAGAACGTCACCTATTTGGTCATGGTACGTTCGTCTAGGTCTTCCCCTTCCAACGTTTCCTTTCACATTCGCTTCATATATTTGTTTTGTCACTCTTCCTTCATTCATTCAATATAGCAATCATGCAATATACGTACAAAACGATTTATACCAAAGGTTCTTATTGTTAACCTTTCTTTACAGTAAAGTTACATTTAAAGGGCTATTCAATATATAATTTCAATATATAAAATATATTATTTGGTATGAATAGCCCTTTAAATGTAAATTATATAAAAATAGGCCTATTTGAAAACCAGCGCCGGGCACTTGTGCTCGGCATTATGCTGAAATGGTGCCTATTTGGTACAGACGCAAAACTGTTGTTTGTTTGTATTTGTTCTGTCTATGTATTTGTTATTCAGTATGTCTTGTGTTGGTCCCAATAAATGTTTTCTATTCTATTTCTACCAAAGCTGTTAACGCTTAAATTTTTTTTTAACGAGCCAATGCCATTTATGTCACCGTGGTGTTGGCAGGATACGTCGGCGTTTCGCCAAATTCAATGGGTACATATTATATCCTAAGAATAACTGATGTGAGAATAAATGTTACCTGGTCATTAAGCAGTTCAGTGAGTCCAGGACAGTGCTCCAGTGTGATCTGGTTGAACAGACCGATGCGGATGATCTGCCATAGTAGACCCAACACCAAGTGGGGTTTGCCTGAAACAATGCATTTCAATTAATGTTTCCTTTTACACATGAAACACCGAAATTTTAAGCGTAATCACCAGGTCTTGAAAATCTAATAAGGAGGCCTAAGTCCAACAGGTTAAATAATATTGTCAGCCTAGTGGTTAGTGACCGTGACTTCTAAGCCGGAGGTCGTGAATTCGATCCCTACCCAGGATAAATCTTTGTGTGATGAGCACGATTTTTTGTTCTGTGTATTCATACACAGAACAGAACAAAAAATACATACAAATTATAGATATTACATTCATGTAATATCTATAATTTGTATGTATTTACAAAAAAAAAAATGTATTTAAGTAGTATATCAGTTGTTTAGTACCCATAACACAAGCAATTAAAATTGCTTAATTTGGGACTAGATGGCGCTGTGTGAATGTGGAAAATATCATCATCATTTCAACCCATAAACGTCCCACTGCTGGGCACGGGTCTCCTCCAAAGAATGTGGAGGGAATTTAGCCTACTATACCACGCTGGCCAGACGGGTTGGTATAGGGTTTGTTTTGAATTTTCCTTTTCTCGCAGTGCTGTTGTCTGCATAAGGTTACTCCCTTAGTCGCCTTTTACGACACCCACGGGACACGGGTTGAGATGGGGTAGTGACACTACGTATTCTTAATCCGTCACTACACGGATAGAATATAGTGGAAAATATATAATTATTATATTAATTACCTTTGGCCAAGTCATGCGCGTCAATGTTGACGATGTTACATCCGATGGCCTGCGAGGAGACCAGCGCGAGGGTCAAGTTCTCGTGCTTCGTGTACAAAGTGAGGTTCTTCTTGTTTATGGCGCGCTCGTCTATCGTGTCTGGACACGAGTGGTTAATCACTTTGCTGGAATGTGGGGAATTATTATGTTTAGTAAAATGTTTATAATATTCAGGTGTATAAATATGTAACTAACATAGTTTATAAGTGCATTGTTACTAACAAAATATGGATGTTTGAAGTCCGAAATAAAACTTATTTTTATTTATTTTAATAATCAGGTGTATAAATTTGTTCTGAAGAAGGGACAGATCAAGACTACCCTCAACCGGCGAGAATGCATAAAAAGACTAATGAATATTGAAGAAGACAAAGATGTATGTCAGAATCGTAGCAAGTGGAAGGAAATGGTCTCTGCCTACCCCTCTGTTGGGAAAGAGGCGTGATCTATATGTATGTATGAATGTATACATATGCTTATTTGTATATAATATCATCACAATCATTATGACCGTGGCACTATTTTAGCCCAAATCTTGCACAGCAGTTTATTTTCCAAGTAGTTGATGACTAGACGGTTCAGTATTGAGTGTACCGTCTAGTTATGATAACAATAAAGGGAAACTTCGTTGGAAAAAACTGCAGGTATTAGTAGCCATCTGTGTAAAATTGATATTCATTTTGTGAAACAACATTACATATAACATCACGCCTTTTTCCCCGAAGGGATAGGCAGAGGTGTTTCACACCCACATTTCGCCAGCTATGTTTGGTCCCATGAAATAGGGGGCGAGCCTATTGTCATCAACCGGGGACATTTGTTTACCAAACTCCGGGAAAATCTTAATACTGGAATTTCCTGATAGCACTTTTATCCGACCCGGTAATTTAACCCGGGACCTCTTGCACAGCAGTCGTATACACTTCCCGCTGCGCCACCGAGGCAGTTGTGAAACAAACGGAATGATAAATGTTTTACTTCTTTGTTACAGCGTTTTCACAATGGCATTTTGTCTACACCCATAATTACACGTGCACACAAAACGCTTCCTTTTAACCAAATATGTATACTTTCATCACACCAACAAGCTACTAGGGGAACAATCAGAAAAATATTTTAAAAACAATCAGAATACGTTAGAAGTTTATAGAAACGTAACAATATCTTACCAAAGTATAAGACCGTCCTTCAGTTTGTCGTACAGCTGTTTACCCTCGTGATCGATAGGCAGCAGATGTTTTAGGTCCGGATCGTGCTCCAAGTTGCTGTTGATCCAGCCGGAGAACGCCATCTGTTCCTCTAAGCGGACGGAGTGAGTTGTGCCTGTGGATAGAAGACGGACATTTTAGGTACCATCAGACGGCCTGTACGTCTGTTTGCCACCGTCGTGGTATAAAAAAAAAGGATAAGGTATTCAAGGCATCGCCAGCTATAGTCCCTTGTCAAGGACAAGGACGAGCCTATTGACGTTTGACGGGCACTTTTTAAGACCGCGTGCTGATTCTGAAGATTCCATGACACAAAAATTAAAATAGCGTTTATTCCAATTATGACTAATAATAATTATATTAATGCAAATGGAAGAACCTATATGTGTAGCAATGGACTGGTAGGTATATATACAAACTGATGATGATGATGAATCTACTATTTTGATAATATTTCAAACAATAAACAGTAAATGAAGTTTAAAGCCGTGCTACATGGTTATAAACTTGCCTTCCACAGAGGTGCCCTTGGTGGATTCCAAATTTCCAACCGTGTAGCCGGCTGTTGTAAACCAAATTTCATACAAACTACGCAACCAAGCTCCCACCAAGGTCACTCTGTTGGAACGCAAGTTTATAACCGTGTAGAACACCTATTAGTGTGAACACATTGTTTGGTACGTACAATCCACGATTCCAATTAACAATTCAATTTATTACTTTTTTTTTCTCCCGTTATAAGTAAAATATTGAGTAAAGCAACACACACAATACATATCTATGTGTATAATATACCCTTGTGCAAACATACCATCACTAGACGCTTCACTCATGCCTCCCAAATGTTCCAAATTCTCCTTTTTACTGACTGCTTGTTTGAATGTGCTCGCCACCTGGAAATTAATAAAAAAATAACCATTAGCTGAGCAAGACAACTTCCCGCTCAACCAATTTGCAAACATTTGCCGAATATTCTTGTATAGACCTGTACTCTGTTATTCACTATTTAACGCTTTACTGTAGATTCGTAACCTAATTTGTTCAAACAAAATAAAATATTGACAAAAAAGCAAAACCCCACAAGCGGCTACCAAAGCAATGCCAGATTTCCATATCATCGTTCAGAAACAGTTCAACACTTCTAGTTTCAAACAATCAGCTGCTAAAATCACTCCCACAGAACACTACGGTACTTTTATCACCTACATAATTATCCATACGTACACACAAGCTTATAAATACAAGTAAAAACACGAGAGACCATTGACCTAATGTAACAATTGCGAATTGCCCACTGTGATTATAACAGGCTGAATAAATGCTAATAGGGTAGCCATACTTTTGAATTATTTATACTAATATTATAAAGCTGAAGAGTTTGTTTGTTTGAACACTAGGACCTCACGAGCTACTGGTCCAATTTGAAAAATTGTTTTACTGTTGGATAAGTCATTTATCGAGGAAGGATATAGGCTATAGAAGCTAAGCAGTGACCAAATAAAAACGACGGAAGCGAATAAACAGACAATTTTTTTGTTTTAAGTTCAATGGTTAGAAAAAGACGCTCATATTATTTTTTCTTACAAACATCGACCTATTATAATTTCATTATATTATGTTTAGATAATAGGCAGGTCATTACTACGATCGGTGCAATTTGATCGAAACGCCGGACAAATAAACAAGATACTTGAATTAATACTGATAATACTAAATGAGTTTGATCGGCATCTTTTGCGAGTTGATTTTGTGTCTCGCTTTACTATGAAGTGAATTGGATAATTTCTCTTTATAAATCTGATAAAACTCTTTTTGTAAAGGTTCATCATTGTTTATTCAATCTTACATTAGTTACAATGTTGATTGTGTAGGGGGATATAATACTATCAATACAGGTATCCTTATGCAGACAAGAGCACTGAAAGAAACAAACCCTATACCAACCCGTCTGGCCAGCGTGGTGTAGTAGGCTAAATTCCGTCCGCATTTTTACAGGAGACCCGAGCCCAGCAGTGGGACGTTTATGGGTTGAAATGATGAATACAGGTACGAGTAAAGCCTAGTAAATGGGGGAAATATCTCTCGTCTCTTCTCTTAGATCTACCACTGAGAGTAAGGCAAAGAGTAAGATAAAATGCCGCAGATATTGAGTCGGACGAACACATTTAGCGGAAAATTCAAATATTTGGACATTTACTAAAAGCCAAATTAAATTATAATTTTATGTGCTTATTCGATGCACTGGTGATTTTATTCACCTACCAAACATATCTAGATTAGTATTTATAAATACACTTCACGTTGAAGTGTATTTATAAATACTAATCATAATAGTCTTCGTTTGGCTAAAGGCAACCTTAATGCATTAATATGAAATTGTTTTTTTACTTGGTGTGAAAGTACAAAATCAATTTATAGGAAGTAGGTATTTACCGTAACCAATGGTCACTTGTTATGGGAAAATTCGACCCAAAAAACCTTGTAACGGTCGATTTTGTTGAAAACAATGGCCGTATTGATTGTTACAGCTAACAATAACTTTAACAATATCGAAAAAATAATAGTTTTCTAAAAAAAACTGCCCAATTAACAGTACCCAGCTGAACAGTTCATCTTGAATGAAAATGTTGATAAATATAAAGGAAACGAAGTTTTTGTACCGGAATGCACTATAGGCTCTTCTAAGACTTAAAAATCGAATCAAAATCGATCTAATTTCCGAAATTATCCAACCGATTTCAATGAAGATTTATGGATCTGTTTCGTTGGCCACAGCTCGAAAGATGTAGTTTTGAGCCTGAGAACTATTAATTATCCTAGGTACTATGTATGTTTCTCTTAGCATTACCCTAAGGATATATAGTAGATAATGTCTATGGCATGAATATATAGACCTCTATATTAATAACGTGCAAAAAGTTCATAATAAAATATGAATCAATAAATAGTATTAAACAGTCGTTTTCCGGGTTTGTCTGTATGTATATCCGCTAACTCCTCATAAACCAGTTAACATATTTTAATGCGGTTTCCACCATTTTTCACAAAATGTTTATAACTAAGTAGTAAAAACCGGTACATAAATTTGTCCTAAAAAGCAAATACAAGCTGGTAACCCTGCGATGCACTGTCCGTCATCTATTTGACCCCAATCAGTTGCATTTATCACTTTATTGGTGAACGTCACGACTAATCTGTTCACATAAACACACTTAATGGGTTAACAATTCACCACTTTACGATGTCATTATGTTGATTTGTTTAATCGCAACCGAGTAATGGCTGTCATTCCAATAAACATTATTTCAATTTCATTGATGTCAGGGCAATCTTATTATAGTCAATTGAAATAAAAGATTGTATTCGGATAGATAAAAAAGCGATGGTGGCTGAATGGATAAGTGGGCTTGCAAATCACGCGGTCTGAGTTCGATTCCGACCGGCAGTACCAATGTGGGTTTCACATTGTGGAATTTATATGTACTAGTTAAGTGACTTACCATCTGCTAACGGTAAAGGAAAACATCGTGAGGAAACCCACATACCCTAGAAGAAATTCTATGAGGTCTGATCCACCAACCCGCACTAGGCCAACGTGTGTGGATTATGGCCTAAACCCTCTCAGCTCTCTAGTTAGAGGAGAGGAGACCAGAGCCCAGCAGTGGGACATTAATGATGACGATGGTTTGGATAGATTTTTATTTCAAATATCAGATAATTTCGATTACGATTATGGAGCTCAATAACATCTTTGCTATTTCGGTGCATATTCACGGTTAGACCATTATTTTCAATATCGCATAGACTTTGCATCAAAATATCAACGTAATCTATTCACGTGGTTACCACCTGGCTAGACAATCTTCTACATATTATATATTTTTAAATACTATGTCCAAAGACAATCCCTTTATCGTGGAACACTTTACACACATATAAATTTGTCTCGTGTGGGAATCGAACCGGCGGCGATCTTAATGGCAAGGCGACCTTAACCTCTACACAACAGTGATAGATTATTACAAGTACTGAATACATTAAAATAACAACTGCATGCACTCAGAGACTTCCATTAGCAGTAATCAGTCATTACCACATTTTTTCAATGAATAATCGTCTTTAGGCGTATAGACATAAGTATTACACGTTTTTACCCGACTGTCAGGACGGGTATTGTTTTTCGCGCGTATCTTGTATGTTTGTAAATTTCTTTATTCCCATGAATCTTCCAAACGGCTGGATAGATTTTGATAATTAGGGTATCGTTAGATTCGTCTAGAAAACCCAAGTGTCCTTAAATAGGTTTTAAGAATAAAAAGACTTAAACAGCGGGCTTTTGACGCCAAATTGTAAGAAGATAATTTTTTTCTAACCAAACCTATCAAGTTGGTTATCAAAATAAAGATAATGAAAAGGAGATTACATATATTCAAAAAGAGATCATATATAATTTAATGGTTCCAAATTGTAAGTAATTCTATTATTTTTTTAACCAAACCTATCGAGTAGAGTATCAAAATAAAGGGAATCAAATGGAGATTACAAATATATACCTATGTTATGTATTTAAATTTAATCAGGTATAATAATATTACAATAATTTTACGGTCTCTTTAGTGCGTTGCTCTCTGTTGATTTTTTTGCAGTCGGGTTATTATTATTTTTTAATTATATTTACTTGTTACTAAATAAACTTCAAAGTTAAGTAACGTCTCTGAATACGGCAGTATGTCAGATTAATAAATTCCCGGCCTAAACAGCACCGTCTATAATGTGCCGTATCATGGAGATAGCGAGCTACTGTCAGGCGTCAGCTACTCCGGATATTAGCTGTTACCGTTTAATAGCTAGCTACATTAGATTATAGCTTATTCAAAATCTATCCTCCTTACTACAAAATATGGACTACTACTAACCTTGTTTAAATTGACATAAGCTATTGTTTTAGGGTCAAACCCTAAAGCAATGGCTTATGTCAATTTAAACCTGGTTTAATGATTAGTCCGTATTTTGTAATTTGGGGGGGGGTATGGATTTATAACAAACACTCAGTGCTTATTGGCCGTAGCGTGATTTTATATAGCCTTCTTCGATAAATGACTATCCAACGCTAAAAGAACTCGAATCGGACCAGTAGTTCCTGAGATTATCGCGACCAAACAAACTCTTATATTATATTATTATAGTAGAGATTTAAATATTATATTGAAGAGGCTATTTGCTTTGCCTTATTAAATAGATAAGAAAAGGTATAATCGTAACGAAAATGCCTATTTATTTCCACAAAAACGTCTGCTTTTAAGAGAGCCATCAACCCTCCCACTTCCTATAGAGCTGTCCTTTTTCAATGTGACCCTTTTAAAATATTCACATAAAACGCAAAATTTCCCCTCACCTCTGGACGAATGAAATTCCTGATCTTATACTGCTTATAGATGCAGCTCTTATGCTGCTTATGAACACTTTAATAATGTCAGGAATCAAATCACAGTGATACTTTCTAATATGTTATTTTGATAAGCTTAGACGCCTTAACCACTTATCCTATCTAAATGAAATTTCACATACAGAATCCCAGAGAAGGATAGGCTACTTTACCGACATAAATAACATAAATACGGGTGAAACCGCGGGCGCAAACTAGTCAACATATAATACCGTACCTGCTGCGCCTTAAGGTTGGCACACAACTCTTCGAACTCGGTGAGACTGATGGCATTCTTGCGCGCGTCGCCGTTCAGGCTGCCGTTGACGCCACGTTTGTTGTTGCCGTTGTCGTAATACTCCTCGATCATGCATCGCACCTGGAAACCACAAATTAAAATATTAAGCAAACATTTGTCTTTTAAAACACAATAAAAGTGAAGTAAGCCTTCTGGGCGACTTGATAAATTCCAACACCAGGGTCTACTTCAAGCCCATACGATAAGAAGAAGAACGCAATATTGTTTTGCTGTCAATTTTAAGATTACTGATTGATTATACACGCAACCTCAGAGCAATTAAGCAAGGTCTCAAGTCTTA
Organism: Laspeyria flexula; assembly: GCA_905147015.1. NCBI lineage: Eukaryota > Metazoa > Arthropoda > Insecta > Lepidoptera > Erebidae > Laspeyria > Laspeyria flexula. Next base: position 5,519,005 of record LR989974.1, read on the forward strand.
ATCGTAATTTACAAATGGATTAATTGAATATTAATTTGCTATTTTTTTTTCTTTTTTCTTTAAAATTACTCGTACCTAAGTAACTATGGCCGTATTTACCTTCCATTGTGGAATTTTGTAGCCGACGCTGTCGAGTGCGTCTTTTAACTCCTTGAGATCGAGGTAGCCGCTGCCGTTTGTGTCCAACTGAAACAATAATAATAACAGGTTAAAAAAAATATGACACTTATTTCACCAAATGAAAGAATTAGAACTAAACTAAATAACCTTGTTTTACAACTCTATTAAATGGCCAGACTAGTTTATTAAAAATTTACGACCATAAACAAAATATCTAACATTTACCGAGCAGAACGATCACTTTCGGTATCATTTGGCGTGTTTATTTAATTTGCTATAAAACACAATAATTCTTATCTAACAGAGAGTGAAATTAATGCGAAAAGCTTGCTCGTCTACGAATTACACTGGCGGTCATAAAATTGTATAACTGTATATTTAATTTGTATATTTAATTTTATATTTATTAAAAAATTGTATATTTAATTTTAATGCTTATGTTTGAAGGTGTTTATAATAGGGTTGTCCAAAGATGTTAGTACTAATTACATCTAATTGCAAAAACTCATTTTAAATTAACCGGAATAAATAAAGGCTAAAGTGAATAGAAAGGATCTAATGCCTGCATTTACCTTGAGATATTTATTTTATTTTAAAACTATTTCAATTACATCGTTGCCCAAAACTAATCACAATTTATACTAAAGATATCGCGAAGATATTGCCTAACTTTATTCGAAGCGATCTGATCCACAGATAACATTGGCGAATATGATTTTTAATGTGGTGATCACAAAAAGACCTTCTTCGAGCCCCTTTTCCCGGGTTAATGATCTTTCGGTTGCCGTAAGAGTAAATACGAGTACTAGTATAATAAAAAGTGTAGGTTAAACCGGGAATTATTACTCCTTAACTTTTTTGTGGTACTGTACAAGACTTATTTATGGTAATGACAGAACCATTGCTCAAGCTTGAAATATAACATTAATACGCTTCGTTTGTTTACAGAAAATAACAAGCTATCTACCAATAAGATAGCAATACATAAGGCATTACTAACACAGATAACTAGTTAGATAATAATCGAAGCGATATGTGATAGGGATTTCTTGATATAGGTCGGACTGTTCTAAGGCAAGAGCCGTAATCAAACTATTATATATGACGCCAGTTTGTTTTAATTTGAAATAAATCATACTGCCGCATTATTATCGACAAAAAGTATTTAGTATTCAAGACGTGTCTTTAATTGATTTAAAGAATGATAAATATTATAAAAGCGATCCCTTGACAAGTTACACTTTTGAATGGACAAAAGACAGCACAGTTAAACAATTTGGTACTTGTTTTACATTGCAACTGACACGTGTCGTTGACAGAATAAACGTTGACTACGCTATACAATTTTGAATCACAAATTAGCCAAAAAATGATGTCTCGACCTTTTTACTGGTGCAACTTTTGTAGGTTTGCAAAGTTTACAGAAAACGGAGAACGCAGAAGACTTTACTTTACCTTGCAAAACAATCATGGTCAAAATTAGCAAAACAATGCATATAGCGGTTTTTTGTAGTTAATATGACGCATAAAGAAATCATCTTATTAATATAAATGCGAAAGTTAGAATGGATGTTTGTTAATCAATCACGCCATTACGGCTGAATGAATCTGTATGAAATTTAGAACACAGATAGATATAGTCTGGAATAGTACATAGACTAAGTTTTACGTAAATATTTTAAACTAGTTATTTTATATAAAATAATAAGTTATCAAGCTGTGCTTCCTGAAATCAAATAGAATAGCTAACATTAATTATTAAAATCATTTTTGTAGAAACAGCCTTCAAATATGAACAAAATAAAACCTAAACAGAAGCACTAGGTCGATACTAATACTGCAAAGTCTACCTGAGCTCAACCTAGTTACGACAATCGATTTCTGCATCGTGACGTGGCCAAGAATGTCCCCTCATCAATTTTAAATGAAAATTATCACGTTTGTTCTAATTTTATACAATTTGGAAGATGCTTTATTGAGATTTTTTAAATTTTATTTCAAAATATCCACTTCTAGACTAATAATAGATTCAATAAAGTTAACTAAGATGATAATCATCTTAATTTCGACACAAAGCAACTCTAAAATCTTACCTAGGTAATTTTTCAGCGACAACCAGTTCAAAATACTGCTGTTTTTCACTTAAAATTATCTTAGTACCATTTTGTTTATGATAATTATAGAATATTAAATATGCAATAACTAGAATACTAAGTTGTGCTTGTTCTATAATAGCAAACAAATAAAAACATCTTTAAAGAGTTAATGTGAAAAGTATTCAGTTGAAACGTAAATTGCGTCATATCCATCTTGTATGTCAAAACACTTAAAACAGTAAGTTTTTAATAACACACATCAGAATGGTAATGAAGCCACGCTCTGTTTACGAATGAAATGTAGAAGCAAGGTCATCACTAAGTGCTACCTCGTGTTGTTACTGTATTACTACACAGGAGGTACGCGAATGGACTTTGAAAAGTTTTGTTGCTATTGCAGAAATGCATTGTGACGAAGCATTACATTTATCAAAAATGTATTGCAATATTTATTATTTAGACATCAGCGTTGAAAAATGCACTCATTTGTAATTTCACACGCACATACATCTTAACTAAAATTTAATATAAATGCTTAAATAACTCTTTCGCGCGTTATCATCTCACAACCTATCTTAGTTTAGGATCTGAATGTCACGCAGGCAAACCCGGGAGAGAGCTAGTTCGGTATAAATGCTCTCTTTCTACAGAAAACGCATATTGTGTATTTTAAAACACGAGCGTTTTTAAACGCACATATGAGAGCGCACTTAAGTTTCGTATAAAAATACCAGTTATATTAAAATTATTTCACGCTACATTTAACAAAATCAATAAACAAATAATACGACCAATCATACATAATTTAAGAGCATTAGATTAAAACAAACGCCTGTAAAGACTATAATAAATTAATTTTAACGGTTATCGTTCCGTGAAAGCTATTATTTTTATATAAAACATATTCGTGACGGTTGATAACCCTAGCTAATAAAATGGTGACCCATTTCAAATGGTTGGATGTGTAGTTGACATAATTTAGTTGTCATTTTAGTGCTAATACAAGGAAATTAGAATAAATGAGTATTAAGGTAATGGGGCAGGAATTAGATGGGTACTTTTATTGTGGTTAACTGTACTAATATGGGTTATCAGCAGTGGTCGGAGTAGACAATGTGTTAATAAATGCTAATATGGCATCGGGAGATTAATACAGAAAAATAAATTTTAAAATTAAGGTAACATTTTAAAATATAAGAGATAATAATTGTAATGTAAATGTCAATATATCGCGTTATAGTGTATTTATATAGTAATTACTAGTCTTCAATTTTAATATATTTATTTATATTGCAGGAAATAGCCCTCAAAAATAAAGTTTTGGCTATTTTAGCGTCAGAAACTATATAATTATGGCTTGCTTGCATTTGGCGTGTGACACAACTCCACTAAAGTGAGTTAAAACAGAAGATGTAACGTAAACAACCAAACTATTCTAATATTTAGAGTTTGTTTGTTTGAACGCGCTAATCACATGAACTACTGAACGTCTGCAAGCAGCGGCGCGTTATTTCTATGGCTGATTCCTCTGGTTTCTTCGTTGTTGAAGACGACCCCTAAAGCCAGCTCCACACATTGCTGCATTGGCCAAAGGTACACCAAAGCCAAAGACGTCCACTGTATATATCCACATTACAAAAATAAGCTTGTCACAAATTGTCAGCAGTACAGACTTTTAAAGATAATTTAAATTTATATACTGTGACTAGGGTTGCCACACTTGCCACCCGTACTATATTATATATTATCGTGCTATATTTCAGTGCATTGTACTATATGTTATAGAAAAATAATATAGTACGAATAATACTATATTTTCATCGGTAATTCAATTTTCGCGCTTTTGCAATTAACTATAACGGGAACGCACCCACAACGCAGCACTGGGAATTTCAGAACGAAACGCATTGAATTGTGAGCAATTCAATGCGTTTGCTATAGGAATATGAGGATTCTTATAGTTATTTCAAAGATAGCAAGAGTATGTTAACCAAAGCTAAAAGACTAATAACAAAATATACACAAGGAAAAATAAATAATTACCAAAAATAAATGTATAGCTCCTATTTTTTTCTTGAATTTCCCATGGGACTATATTTTTTGCAAGGTTTTGAAAAAAATACTATTTTACCTTCAAAAAAGGTGCCAACCCTAACTTATGTTGGCCCAACTTATTGACAGCATTATAGTGTAAACGTGATCAAGGTATACCATGCTCATGTGAGACTTAAGTTACTTATGTGTGCAATCACAAATACTTTACGTGCTCAGTTGATGCAAAACTGACACGACACTACTTACACGCAAACTGTTTTATTATCATGAGTTTATAGCTAAAAAACTGACGCTTCTATAGCTGTGATTATCGCGTGCAAGCTTGCCGAAGTGCGAAAATACTCAGCATACATAGAAAAACGTCAATTAGCATTATTTAATTAGGTGCGTTTGAGAATCTTAAACCGCACTGTCGTCAGTCAATCTAACGAAAAAATTATGACATCATTTTTTTGATGCCACAACAAGAAATTAAGTGCAAAACAAAGTTAGATGTACAAAACACGAATAAAATCGTTGAATTGTATTATGCCGATGTGTATCTTATCATATCAACTTAGTTTCTAGATTAATAAACCGTTTTTGATAGAACACATTTGGAATGATCTATCAAATTGCTTTAAACTAGCTAAGTTCTACCTTGTTTCTTATAGAAACGTGTCAACTGATTAGATTAATATATGATGAGTAATATGTAGATTATTTCGTAATCGATGTAAATTACAATAATAAGTTTAATCGTTTGTAAAACTGCCAGCGTGTACATACAAGATAATTTATAATTAATAGTAACACATTTATGACTCAATTATTAATAATTTTTAGACTTTAAAGCCGTGCTACATGGTTATAAACTTGCCTTCCACAGAGGTGCCCTTGGTGGATTCCAACCGTGTAGCCGGCTGTTCTAAACCAAATTTCATACAAACTACGCGGATGGCAACCAAACTCTGTCAAGGTCATTCTGTTGGAACTTGGAACGCAAGTTTATAACCGTGTAGAACACCTATTAAGCAATTGTGGTTTTTTTTTTTACAACGTGGCAAGCCGACTTTTGGCCCGCCTGATAGTAAGTGATTACAGTAGTCTATGGACGCCACGCCTGCAAAACCAGGGGCATCACGAGCGTTTTTCCGACCCATAAAAAACCTGTTCAGTCCGTTTTTGAGTAATATAAGGGTTTAAAGACCCAACTTCATAATGCATACATGACTCTTCTGGGAAGGCAACAGAGACACCACGCATTCCCCGCAAACGTCTTTTGGTTGCGAGCAAACTTGTCTCAATATAATTTTCAATTTATAAAACAAAGCAAAAATATTCGTTTTTAAAATACAATACGTATTCGACTAATCCTTTGTTGAACAAACTATACAAACAGCTCCATAAACACCATACGATGCTAACAAAACCCGTTTCGCACCACACATATGGCGTTCATCAATCGTGTATTCGACGACGAAGACATACCGATTGTTTGTGCAGATGGCCCGTGTCACCAAATTCGTATCTTACATTACGAATGTTAAAACGTTTTAGGTATTGCTCATAAAATGTTACTGTTTTACTGTGGCGTAGTTAGTCCCAAATGCGACCTGTATCAAAAGCTAAACTCGTCAATGCGTTGTTTTATCCGATGCTATCCCATCTACAGCAACCCATAAGTCCTACTGCTTGGCTCGGGTCTCCTCTCCTCTAACTAGAGAGCTGAGAGGGTTTAGACCATAATCCACACACGCTGGCCTAGTGCAGTTTGGTGGATCAGACATACTCAAAGAATTTCTTTTAGGGTATGTGGGTTTCCTCACGATATTTTCCTTCACCGTCAGCAGATCGTAAATCACTTGACTAGGATCGAACTCGGACGGGCGTTATTTGCACGCCGGTCCCTTATCCATTCAGCCACCATCGCTTGCTATCCTATCCCATCAGATGATAAATAGTCGAGACTTCTATCTGTGGTATAAATGATATGACTCGGCTGCTATGGTGGTAGCTTCGCCTCTGCTGTTTACTTCTTAGATGATCCCTTTAAGAAAGAAGCACTGTTGAGAATTTACGAACAATACACACAAGTTACGACTTTCAAGTATCAAAATACTTCATGAATACCAGTGATCTATGACTACGGCCACACAAAACTTATCGATAAGTCGATTACAAGTTAATTACCGGGTCAATCTTTCTCTCATGTTCATCACTCTTACTTCTGTAAACCAGAATTAATAACGAGAGAACTTGACCATTATTTAGGATTTAGTCTATCAATACGCTGAACATAAAACCGGACTCTACCCTAAAGTGTAAATCTATACTAATTTATAAAGAAAATAAAAACTACTGTACCGATTTCAAAAATTCTTTTGCCGTTAGAAAGTTACATTATCACTGAGTAACATAGGCTATATAACATCACCCTACAGCCTATAGGAGCTGAGCAGTGGCTACATAAAGAACGACGAGAGCAAAGTTCCGCGCGACTACCAGTAAAAAATAAATAACAATAAAATTTCACAGATCCTTTGGCGACAATCTGCCTCAATCGTATCTACAGCGCAAAGACACAATATTATCATAATTATTTAAAACAATACCCGTCCTGACAGTCGGGTAAAAAACAAAGCCACTGGTATGTTATTCAAGTTAACATAATAAAGAAGCGTTTTAAGAAAGGATATGTTATCGCTTAAAGGGAATTTCCGCGTTTATACAAACAAAGCGTTGTGCATAAATTAATTCATATTAACCCGCACTTCCTGACAAGAGTAACAGTTCTTTCGGGATCTTGGAATTTTTTAGTCAAAACCTAGATCACTGTGATCAATCACATAATCGAATCAAGAGATATGAAGGTAATAGCGGTCTCCGCCTTCCCCTCAGGCGGGCCGCTGGACGGAAGAATCAGGAGTAGGGACGCTGGCTAGAGCACTCTTACTGAGGAAGGGTATGGGGGAAATAAAAATAAAACCCTGAATGACTGCACTTAAGCCTTTATTGTTTATGTATAACGACTGGATGGTATGCCCTGCCCAGCACTAGAAATTATTATTATAATGAACGCCGGGCCTTCGGTAGGCGATCTGACGAAGGCTCGGTTTAGAATTAAGCATTAGCAAGAGGCCCAAAAGGCAGTAAAAAGAGGTTCATTCGAGCTGGATGCAACCCACAATGAGTGCATCCGTTATAAGGCGGCTTATAAAAAAGTGTGATTTTTCGAACGCTGACCAGCTTCACCAGCCAAGTGTTATCTGTGGAAGCGCAGGGAAACCCGTGGTCTTCGATAGCAACTGCCTAAATCTCGTACACAGTCAAAAAATTTTGACGAACAAGCAGACATCTTATCATTACGGTTGCTTATAAATTCTTGCAGTAGTAGATCACATGCACATTGCTGTCACTACTTGTAGTCGTAATCGATGTTACGACGAACAAAAACCTTAATATGTACTACAAAGAAAATAATATTCTTAACGGTATCTCAGCACTATAAGTAGATATTGTTCAAAAGCCGTATGTCACGATTTTGGCCTGTCTCCAATATACATAGATCGATAGATTACTTAAGGCGCCAGACGAATTTGAAATATGATCTTACAGTACCAAGGCCTCTTAAAAAATGGATATAATATACGTTGGTTTTAAAAATAATCTATATTTTACACTGTCAAAATATCAGTTTGGTAATTTCTGATCTTGTAGTCCAAAGGTCTAACTTCATAAGTGACATTTATCTAATCCTTAACCAAGGTTATCTTTAACCTAACAAGAAGAGGAAATTATCATGAGACTAAATTAAAGTTTCCCATGACCATTTGAGAACATACTATTCGTGCTTAGTCTAAAATCCAAGTCTAAGGTCAGGATATCCTGAATGGACGTGAAAGCCACTACACCTTAACAAGGAAATATAAACGTCAATTATTCTACATGTTTGTACCGTCGAATTCACACACATCCTTACAAGTACCTACTTCTTCTTAGAAAATAATGACGGCAAACACGCTTCCTCTAACCATAACTGTTATAAGAATTAATTATCCTGCTATGAAATTGAAAATCCAATTTTTATTTCAAATCATGGTTGCCGAGATCTCTTTTAAGTAAAAAATGTATTTGTCCAGGAAACCCTGCTATGAAACTTATCAAAGAAATTATGTACTTCAAAGGCACAGAAGAGATCGCTTTTTTCTATAAAATAACCCTTTGTACGTCACAACACACGTACAATCACTTTATGTTTTTATTATTAGGTAGGTACATAATGTATATATTTACATATAAAAGCATATGCCTGGAAGGTCATCACGGCATACAAAGAGAGAATGTATTGTAAACAATCAATAGAATTTCAATTATTGTAACACCGGTCACTGCACATCGAATTTTCCTTTCAATTCCATCCAAAATTTGTCTAGAAGAAATCGCTTTTGGCGCCATTATCATTACTTTTTTACGCGACTGTCTGGACGGGTATTGTTTTTCGCGCGTATCTTGTATGTTTGTAAATTTCTTTATTCCCACAAATCTTCCAAACGGCTAAATGGATTTTGACACTTAGAGTATCGTTAGATTCGTCTATAAAACCCATATGTCCTTAGATAGGTTTTAAGAATAAAAATACTTAAACGGCGGGCTTTTGACACCAAATTGTAAGAAGTACATTTTTTTTAACCAAACCTATCTAGTTGGGTATCAAAATAAAGAGAATCAAAAGGAGATTACATATATTCAAAAAAAGATTATACATAATTGAATGGTTCCAAATTGTAAGTAGTTCTATTATTTTTTTTAACCAAACCTATCGAGTAGAGTATTAAAATAATGGGAATCAAATGGAGATTACAAATATATACATATTATGTTATGTATTTAAATTTAATCAGGTTATATTACAATAATTTTACGGTACTTTTAGTGAGTTGCTCTCTGTTGACTTTTTGCAGTCGGGTTATTAAATTTTTTTAATTATATTTACTTGTTATTATTTGTGTATACAGATCAACCGGCCGCGTCGTAACTTTTCCTTCTAACATCTTTCGTTTTTTCAAAAGTAGGTATATACTGCACTCTAGCAGTCTTAACACAGCCAAGTGGTTACAACAATGATATAAATCACTTGAAACATCGTAACTCAGATACGTATACCTACATATAGTACCTACGTAGTTATAGTACATGAGTACGGTACGGTACGGAGCGTGACTCAGTCAGTGATTCAGACAACAACATATTTAACATCCTCGTTATGTACAACATGTTTATGTAAAGTTTTACTGTATTATATTTTCAAAGAGAATATATAATATTGACTCAATCATTATTACAATGATGTTGACTTATTGCCAGTTATTTCATTCTAACATCAAATTACTGTTGTCAACGAACTCATACGTAAATTGATAAATATATGAAGTATGCTTAGTGGAAGACCGAATATTTTTGATAGTATTCCATTAGATGCGAGGCCATTAAACTTCATTTAAAATGCAGCACTTTAAATATGTGTAAATGAAAAATGAAGATTATGGTATCATCATCATCATCATATCAGCCCAACGACGTCCACTGCTGAACATAGGCCTCACCTAATTTACGCCACTGCGAACGGTCCTGTGCCGCCTGCAATTTATGGTATATCATCTGAGAATTACGGCAGGCAGCTTGGTTGTGTTTAGTCAATGCTACTACAGCCATTTCTCATGTACTGACTGATTAAGAATACATAATGTCACAACACCATCTCAACCCTTGTGGGTGTCGTAAAAGGCGACTACGGGAGTGAACTTTTACAGACACGAGCACTGCGAGAAAAGGGAAATTCGAAACAAAACCTATACCAACCCTACGTCTGGCCAGCGTGGTATAAATTCCCTCCACATTCTTTGGAGGAGACCCGTGTCCTGCAGTGGGACGTTTGTCACCGTGTCAATGGGCGGCGGTTATCACTTACCAACAGGTGGGTTATATGTATGCTCGTCTGTCACATAATAATTTATTTTTTCAGCATTATATTAGCATTGAGAAATATAAATAAAATCAGGTGATTCGCAAATTGGAAGACGTATGCTCTATATTATGATGGCTGCAGTTCCTTAGGGTGAAGATATCAAGATACTTCCACAGTCTGACTGCCAACTACTCTTTAAAATAATAGTTAATTTGTAAAGCTTCAGTTCAAGGTCCTTTGTTTATCTAAAACATCGTTATTTAATCTTTGAAATGTATCCAATGTATATTATCAGAAGGGTTACCTATATCTGTTTATCACACGTAAGTACCTATTATAAAATTAATAATAGATATAATTGTGATAACGAATGTAGATAAATATTTTAATAAACCATATTTGTATGCTATTATCAGAATTTCTAATACCCATTTGTATTTCTATAGTATTTAACTACTCCCATTGACGGATGAAAAGCACACCCCCCCCAGCTGACTGGACATCAAAGTACCATGTCTGCAGCTGGTTTATAGTAGGTACAGTATAATATTATTGACACGAGACACTATATTTTAGCTTATTATTGTTTCTCTCATACATAGTTTGATAACATAGAATAATTTATTAATGTATTGGAACAGTTGCGATTGCGACTGAGCTGATAGGTAAACAGAAAGGGTTCTATAAAAAAACCCGAAGGGCTAATTGTTATACATATATCCTATTGTTATTATTAGCTATCTAGCAGTAAGTCATCATAAATGTCAATTGGCAAGGCCATGCTGGCCCGCAAGGTGTTTCTTCACGCTTCGCCTAAAGGAACCCATATTGTAGGTAGACGGCAAGACATGAGCAGTGTGTTCCACATTTTGATGGTACGGCAAAGATAAGTATGCTTTTGCTGTATTGCCTTGCCACCCAAGATACATGGTTAAAATTATAGCAAAAATTATGCTATAATTTTAACCGCGAAGCAAAAAGATAGGTGTTATAAATTTGACGTTTTGGTGTATCTGTTTTTGTGGCATCGTCGTCTCTTATATGAATGGCCCAATTTTGTAGCAGTTTCTTTTGCTTGACAGCTGACATGATTGTGATTGTTCTTAGAAATACTTTATTAAAATTGGTACAGTCGATTAAAGGCCAGTAGCTCTTGTCGGGGAGACTTAAAATCTACAATTCTGTTTTAATTATTGCTATTAGGTATATTTAAATAATGAAGTCAATGATACTTAATTAATTAATAACTAATATATCAACTAATAAATATGTTCATAAATTAATTACTTTAAAAGTAGCAAATTGATTAGTGGTATAACCTAATTACGTGCGGTGGTCTCCGCGTGTGGTATTGGGATTCCAAATGTAGGTCACTCACTTATAAATATTATCTATTCTAAGCCAAGCGGTTTCGTTTGTAAATGACAATATTTTTCAATTTTAATACGTATTTTAGACTACATACATTGCCGATTCGATTTTGATGGAAACAGCATCATGGAAATAATTAGCTACTTTTCGCCGTTAAGCGAAAAAAATCGGGTTCCAAATTATATAACATCTTCTTTTTGTCCTTTTTTTTCAATTTTGTCTGTCTGTTTGTTCCGGCTAATCTCTGGAACGACTGGACGGATTTTGATGGGCAAATAGCTGATGTAATAATAAGGAGTAACTTAGGCTACCTTTTTAGAAAAATTCAAAAATATTATAAAAATTTAATGTTGCTTTTGTTAAATTCTACGCGGACGAAGTCGCGGGCACAGCTAGTAATCAATAAAATAATCTTAAGTACGTCATCAGCAGCCACTGATTTTTTCTTTATCATCAAATATGGACTGAAAGGTTGTCTGGAAGAAAAGGCCGCCCATTGTCGCCACCTTTTTGGTTTAAGTTTTTTTTTTTTTTTATACCACGACGGTGGCAAACAGTCGTACGGTCCGCCTGATGGTAAGCGGTTACCGTAGCCTATGGGCGCCTGCAACACCAGGGGCATCACGAGCGCGTTGCCGACCCTTAAGAAACCTATTCACTCCTTTTTTGAAGAACCCTATACTGTAGTCCCTTGGGAAAACCTCGTTAGGGAGTTCATTCCACAACCTGATAGTTCTTGGGAGGAAATTCCTCTGGAACCGCGCGGTGCGAGACCATTTCGGTTCCAAGGTGTGGGGATGAACTCCCTGCCGATGGCGAGCGGTGCGATGGTAGAAGGTGGCCGTGGGCATCATCTCAAACAGTTCTTCAGAGCACAACCCATTATACAGGCGGTAGAACACACATAGGGAGGCAGTTCTATAAAATAAATTTTATTTGTGGTGTGCAAAAAAGAATATCTATTCTATAATATACCTTTGCCACATTTAATAAATAATGAATGCCTTCATATGTCTAACTTACTACCTTTTGTAAATATGTAGTTCCTTTTTGTAACAATGTGAAAAAAAATGGTTTATTTCTAAGCCTAATGTTTTATACGGCTTTGTAAATTAGTAGTCCTTTCAACCACAAAACAAAACCTAGTACCGTATTTAAGTATTCTTCCAGTACAAGTACCCAAACAAGGAGTACTGACAGACATTAGTACTGAGGTCAAGGACCGCTGCCGATGATGCGATTAGGAGATCATTGACCCGTGTCGAACTGACACCGTAATTGATCGACTGTCTCTGCACACCTTCAGATTTATTTATGGCATCTATAAGTTACTCAAAAAAACACAATTAAGTATTTATGTTATTACTTTAAGGAGATTTTACTACACTTAATGATAAATTGATAATATAGTCAGGGATCCTTAGTCCAAATATTTTTTTATTACTATCAAGCTAATTTTTCGTGAGTAGCTTCATTTCGATGAGACACCCAACAAATTCGTATTTGAAAAGATTGATTGTGGTAGCTAACAGACGTAGCAAGGGTATACCGGACCGGGAAGGAAATACCGGGATAACGTACCACGCAATTTGTAGGATAATATGACTGTTCAATTACATAAATATTAAGTAAAAAAAAAAATATGGTCCTACAAAATCAATGGTTTCATCGAAGAGGGGACCTTCCAACTTGTATCGATAACGAGGTCATCATAAATGATTACTGACCAGCTGATTTTTTTATTTTTACTTAGTTAATATTTATGTAATTGAACAGTCATATTGTCCTACAAATTGCGTGGTACGTTATCCCGATATTTCCTTCCCGGTCCTGTATACCCTTGCTACGTCTGTTAGCTACCACAATCAATCTTTTGGAATACGAAATTGTTGAAACTCTCATCGAAATGAAGTTACTCACGAAAAATTAGCTTGATAGTAATAAAAAAAAATTTGGACCAGGGATCCCGGACTATAAGAGAAAAATGCATAAAAGCGGACAAGCCTATGTATTTTTGTATCAATGAATAAATTTCAAATTTCAGAAACTACGGCGCCGATTTGAAAACATAATTTAATGTTGGATAGCCCATTTATCGAGGAATGCTATATATAACATCACCCTATGGCGAAAGGAGCTGAGCAGTGGCCAAACAAAGTACGACGGGAGTGAAGCCCTGGGCAACAGCTAATGTTAATATGTAAATTTGTGATCACGAATAAATACTACAAACTAAGAATAAATATCTAACATAATTTCTGCTATGTTCAAGTTTAAGTTTTCCTTCCTCTTTATTACAATTGAAATAACATGTGTACAATGGATCAGGAGTGAAATTTTATACCATCATAATATGAGGCCGGATGGTAGACAGGTACTGTAGTCACTATTTAACAAGTAAATATAATTAAAAAATTAAAATAACCCGACTGCAAAAAATCAACAGATAAGCAACGCACTAAAAAGACTAAAAAATTGTTGTAATTATTATTCCTGATTAAATTTAAATATATAACATAATAATACATTAAAACTAGCCAAGTCGTTTAGGCTACAGAAGATCCCAATGGAACAGACATACATACATACATACGCGCGAAAAACATTACCCTCCTTTTTGCCAATCGGGTAACAAGTCAATAAACCAACGATATATGTACTAGACCAACTGTCACCGCGTGTTTATTCGTGTGACTCATTGTAAAGGCGCGTACAAACCTTCGTGTATAATACAAATGGTTATCGTTGTCGTTGTAATGTAACGATTGTCACTTAACGTAATATAACATCACCATTATGTTTGTAAAGATGTCTGTAGGCTATTGTATCGGTTAAACAAATTGAATAAACTAGAAATAATACCTTATACTGCGTTACAGATGATGACAGGTGGCACTGCTTGAAGAAGGTTACCTACAATATTGAACTCAGTGAAGAAAGCAGTGGATAGCATGCGTTAAACTGTATTGGATTTGAAAACTTGCAGTTGCAATGAGAGCCTAAGTGTTGTTACTTTTATCTCTAAACGTGTGTACACAAAAAACGTCTCTAAAGGACGTTTATAATTATTATCTACAGAAACTGGAACGTTTCAGAGGCGGAACGACAAAAGCTATGAAATTCTATAAAAAATATATTATATTGTCTAAACGGCACGCTCCATTTCTGTAGATATAATAGGTTCAATCAGGTTGGTGGAATTCGGTGATGGACAAGTAATGGAGGAAGCCTTTACTGTATGCACAGATAAGAAATCAATCAGACAAAATATTTGCAAATTTGAGGACACTTTACTCGATCCTAATCCAATTTTTATCCACTCAGTTTCATCAACCAAATCTTTATAATCGGATTTCATATTCAATTAAAAATTAAAACAAACCCAATTGTGTCCATAGCCTTACGTAAACAAACGACCCTAAACGAAGCCCTACAAAGGGTTCAAACTGATGCTAGTTATATCATAACATAATATCGTTTGCAGACAGACTCGTAAACCATCCAATAGCTTACATAAGAGGGTTTTATACTATCAAGGTTACTGCTAATAGACGTTGCATGGTACGACGAAATATCAATGTGAATAACTAGCTCCTATCAGCGTCTTTGCCTTTCAGCGTACTGCATAGTTCCCAAAAGTTATTAATAATGTTATACCGAATACTGGAATACCTTCGACATAGGTTGAGGTTTTTTATATGAAGTGAAAGTTCACTAAATTAAGGGTTGTTCGCCAACGACCTTCGACTTTCGTAAGGGGGAATGTGAATACGTTACCATAATATTTACTGGTAATGGCACTACACGTTCGTGTGGTAAATGATTGCCGCGGGGTACCCCTTGTTTGTGTCCTCTTTCTATATATTCAGTCTGTTAAAAGATACGGGTTCAAAATATGTTGCTTTAGCGCCCGTTTCACAACTGGCGAAATAAGTGCTAGATAGCCTATATGAAACTTGACAGATATTTGACGTATTCTTCATATAAAAATCTGTCGAAAGTCTAACAGTCTAACAACTAAACAGGTCCTTAATGTTTTAAATTAAATTGATATTAATTCAATGTAACAAGTAGTACGAAAGCGTTTGTTCTACGCTTCACGCAACCAGCGGGCTAGCTTATTTCCTTGTATAAAAAATATGGAATGCCATCTAACGTGGCAATGCTGCCAGTCTTCTGGGCACTGAATAATATCATGCTATAATTTTACTTTATAATGTTTTTAAGATATGGTAGTCAGTAATATAGGCACGAAATTCATTAAAAATAATTGTTTACATTATGTAAATATCGTTAATAAAACTTACACTTTATATAATGTACTCTTGCAGATGGGGATTTTCTCGCGTACATGGATTACATTTGGTCTGTTCTACACGACACAAAAGTCATGCTACCAACTCATAAACGGACCACTGCTGGGCATAAACTTGTTAAAATAACTTGCTAAGTTGATTAAAATCCATTATTTTCCATATAGTATTATACAAAATATCGACATTTCTCAGAATAGCATAAAACTTGATTAAATTCATATTACATACGTTGCGTTTAAGCCGAGTTTATTTTTAATATATGTCGATATGATATCGTAATCGCTTTAGTACAGTTAGTATCAAGGATGTCACGTATATATCGGCTGTAGCCTTATTGAGGATGTTCCTACTTTCGTATAGGTATCTGTCATCAGTAATATAGAACTATTTATTAGGAATTTGTAAAGCAACACGACGCAATGGTTTACCAATGCCTCGTGTGGATGAAAAGACTAGAAAATAACTAACGAGTTTCTTCGTTTCTCTATCGTCATACCTTCTAAAGGACTACATAGATTACTTCTAAAATAAGACCCTATTGTACTAAACAATCTATGCGTGAAGTTTTTTCCCATAACTTTTTGTTACACGAAGGACAGGCCACGTAAACAAGTTTATGCAAACAGATAAAAAGCCTTTTGTGGCATTATGGAAAGTAACCCAAACAAAAAACAACAAAACCTTCCTGCGATAGTCTAGTAGAAAAAGGACTTAAAACATTATGGGATCAATTTAAATTTAAAGACATCTAGATAAGAATAAAACGAAAATCGAATCTTAATTAGCAAAAATAATCATCAGACAACTATTAAATTTAATATTAGATGATATATTGTTTATGACAAATGTACGGCTGTTTACAATTTACAATTACATGATAATGAAAGAAAACTAACCACAAAATGCACGACCACAATCAAAAACTTGGCCTAAAGTTTTAAACTCACAAGTCTTACAACTCTAAAAATAGGACCACTGGACAATACTAGGTGTTGCCTATCAATAATACCCATAATTGACACGGATAGGGAGTGACACCGGACGTGAGTAAGTGGACAATTATAGGAGAAATGATCGGAGTACTTCTTAGTACTAATGCGATTCATAGGAACGAATGGGCTAATAGGTTTTTATTGATTTGATTGCATCGTTGGTCTAGTGACCGGTGAACATGTATGAAAAGATTGATGAATGTTGAAGTCAAAGATGTATGTCAGAATCGTAGCAGACTGAAGAAAATAGGCTTTACATACCCCTTTGTTGGGAAAACGGTGTGATCTATATGAATGTCTAGTGACATTTCAGTCTATTTCAGTCCACTGCTGGACATTGGTCTCTCCTAACACTCTGTCCTCCGCATTCTGCATCCAGCGCCCTTTTTGAGGTCATCGCGTTGGTCCACCTAGCTGGAATCAGTACCTACTCTACGCTTGCCGAGTCGCGGTCTCCACTCAAGGACACGCTTGCTCCACCGTGCATCGGTCCTTCTGCAGATGTGACCAGCCCACTGCCACTACAGTTTACTTATTGTACTGTAGTATGCTAGAGCTAACGAGATTGTTGGTTACAAATATTTAGGTATATATTTTGAGGCCCATAAATAGTTTCATGTCTGGGTAAATATTTGCATAACAGGAAAATGTAATTTCAAATGGATAAATATATGTGTTATTAAAAACATATAGCATCAAGCTTTTTCCCCCGACGTGGTAGACAGTGGTTCATCCCACTGGCACCTGATATGTTTGTCGTTATCTTGACATACATGGAACGTTTAAGTAGGTATATGAAGTGTAATTCAAGGGTATTAATGCAATGATTTACAATCCTTTAAACTTAAAGGTTGTTGAAATGAACTGATAACGTTATATACATAATGATAAATAACATCTATAAAAATAAATAAAATTGGAGTGTCTGTTTGTAATATTAAAATAACCGCTTTTTACTACATGCATATGAATGTATATACGGTACATTTACCAAAATAACATTTTTTTTTTAATTTTTGTCTGTCTGTTTGTTCCGGCTTATCTCTGGAATGGTTGGACGGATTTTGACGGGATTTTCACTGGCATATAGCTGATGCAATAAGGAGTAACTTAGGCTACTTTGAGAAAAGTAATGTTGCATTTATTAAATTCCACGCGGACGAAGTCGTGGGTACAGCTAGTATGAAATATGATGACCCCTATAAAAACTTGCTCCTTCACGTCTCCAAGTGACAACGAAGAACGACGGGAGCGAAGCCCCGCGCGACTTCTAGTGTTAAAAATAATCATACACAAAAAACTTGCAGTTATTGTTTTTAAAAGCTTTTTGACTTAGTTTTTGACAGTTAGAATGGATGGATGTATGGATAGATGTTTGTTACTCAGTCACGCTAGAACGTCAGCTATTTGTATGATATTTGGTTCGAGTAGATTATAACTGACCATTTTTTGCGCTAGTTTTTACATAAGATATCCTTTGGGTATCTACAAATTCCGGAACAGTGGCAATAAATCCATATATTTTCCCGGATTCCATCAAGATCTGTCACAGCGTACGTCAAAGTGCAGGTCGCGATAATTAACGAATGATGGCGCTTGAGAACGGGAGCATGAGAACTAACTGTGAAGACGCCTCGTGAATGGACCGGTACAGGCGCACAACCACGGAAAGTTCGCACGACAAGGTGCTGATACAACGGGTGGCTTGTGGCTGCTTTTTGCTTAATGAAGCTATTTGTTAGGTGTCACGATCACTTGGAGACGTGAAGGAGCTAGTTTTTATAGGGTTCTCCTCCAATAAACTGAGTCTTAGAAAACTGAACAGTAGAAAATACTGAACAATCAATCTTCGCAACCTGCGTTGCCCTGAATGCGAAAAACGAGTTATCGGATGGAGAGATAACTCGAATCACCCGATCAAAAATTATAAAAATCTGGACTTGGTGGTTTCGGCCGCTCGGGAAAAAACTGGCAGGCGAAACGACCGATAACTCCGAAAAACTGTAAAAGAACATTGTTAAAATACTATATATCTTTAGAATAATACCTAATATTACGTAGATTAATGCCTAAGATTATGTTAATTTAAATTACTAAGTAGTCGAGTTTTAGTGGCTCACAGATAAACCCTAGATGGTTTGGGTGGTATGCAACGAATATGTAAGACATACTGTAACTTTTTTGGTCAGTAGAATGGCAAAAACAAATCTGAGACCTGTGGCAAATTGTGGACCTCCTCCGTAAAAAGTTTTACGTGATCTAAGTAGCCAGTTTCTTTTAAAATGAGAAAGTTAGGATGACCGGATCGCTAGATGTTTGTTATTCAATTACGCCAAAACGGCTTAAAGGATCAATATGTAATGTGGCACACAGGTAGATTACAGTCTGTTATAGCATTTAAGCTATTTTACTGACATACCACAAGGCCGGAGCCACGGCTGGAAACTAGTTTTGTAACATTTTTTATAAATGGTAGCCTCTTCGTGTTCGCGGGCTCTCAGTCTAGGGCTCTCATGGACCAGGGACCCAGGGCATTTTGCCCACTCAGCTACCCAATAATTACGTCACAAATAAGTCAGCCCTGTCGACTTGCTGCAGACTTTGCCTCTATGATTCACAAACAATCTATTGTTAAACATTCTAGTGAACTCAATCAAACGCTTATCACAGTTCTATTACGTAATACTTACTATATATTCATTTCTAGTAATCGGCAGCCTACTCACGATTCAAAACCGTTTCCTAGCCTTACCCACAAAATGTATTTATAGAATAATAGATTACTACCAGACAGATATTGCAATAATTGTCAGTTATGATGACATTTTATTTATGAAAGGCATGTTTGTGCAGCAGGATCGTGATTCAATTAATTCCACTAGTACATTAGTGAACTGAAGCAGAACAATGAACTAAAATGTCAAGGTACGCCGAGACAATGAAAGAGAATGCAAGCAAAACAGGGGATCGGGATAATCTAGATCAGGGCAGTCCAAACCTGATATAATCTCGGGCATATACGAATCAATAAATAGATTGGCGGACCGCAAAAGCAAATAGGTAGCTATTTTATTAAAGACTAGAAGTCAGCCGTAGCGTGAGGTTATATTATAGCCTATAACCTTCCTCGATAAATGAGCTATCTAACACTAATAAAAATTCGTAAATCGGTTTAGTAGGTCCCGAGATTATCCCCTACAACGTCACTAGCTACCTCTTTATAATAACAGTATACCTAGATAGACAAATAAAGGAATATTATTTAATTGAAAAATGTAAAAATTATTAATTTTAGATTTTTGATATAGAAATTTCGTTGTAGATCAAATAAATTTGAGCTGCGGGGGGTGGGTGGCTTGGACAGCTCAGATACCGACTCGGGCCGAAATGAATGTATCTAAATAGATCATAAAATGCAATCAAAAATTCCTATCTTTACACAATACGGCGCGGCGCGGCGGTGCACACGAAATTCGTCAGGATTTCAAGTGAGGAATGAATTCGGCCTGCAGTTGCGTGCATTGCGAAATTTTTATGTAACAGCTGACACGCCATTGTTACCAATTACTTTTTTTATTGCCGCACGGCAATGGACGTGAATGAGCGCAATCCTTTTTCCTTCAAACCATGCACGTACGGTCACATGTGGGTTGTTTTGTTAGCAATTCGGTTACGCATTTATGTGCATGTAATCGCTGTGAAGATCAAAAGATTTACACGTTTTATATACCACAGTAATTTGACTGCAAGAATGCCAGTGATCCGAATGTTCGCCTCGGCAAATTATCGAAGTAAAATTATGACGCTATCAAATATTTCTGCAATCAATAGATAATTGTAATCACACCAAAAAATATTTTGTGCAATTTAAAAACAGTTCTATATATTCGTTGTGAAACGTTTCAAAAGAGCCAACGTGTCTTTCGTCTTTCGAATAATAACACATAAGCTTAACATTTTTTCTTTATCTTCACTTTAGTCAATACCAGTCCGATTCTTATCAAGCATCAATAAAATATCTACAATTTCAGTGAGTTATTGGCGCTGGCATTGAGTAGGCGTACTTTAACCATATCATAAACAAAGCTGGGTATTAATAGTAGTAATATTGTCCATAGGCCGATAGCAACATCGCATTGCTATCAAGCTGATAAGACGCGGCGGGAAGTTCATGTTTTTAGAATTACCTAATGATAAAAACCACATCATAATCCCTTTCCTCGGACGTCATTCATTGTTTCGCTACTTTTATTCAATCGATAGTATTGAATTTTACAATATTTTTGGTTATCGGTGTAGTATAAATTATGGTAACACCTATGTAGGTATTACGGAGATATTTTATTTGCCTGCAGTGACAAGAGCAAGCGGCCCACCTAATGGTATCCAAAACCTAACAAGGGCATATTTAGCATTTCTTAATCGAGTAAAATAGGTCTACAGGATTACTATAAGATCTATACTAGACTACTATACTATATCTATATCTCTAAGAATGCTACGATATCACTGATTCATAGACAAATTTTTATGGTCAAATGTTGGCAGTCCAATGGAGCACCACCTGGTGGAACTCTGCAGTTATTATTGGAAAGATTGTGGAGAAGAATCTTTGATCTTTGAAACCATCATGGCAAAAATCAGTCAAGGTTCTTAGAAGATGGTGCGCTCTATTATTGGATGCTAAGGACCTAGAGCTACTTGGATCACTGAGTCAGCCAATGAAGGAAGTAACTAGGATATAGTAGAAGCTATATTTTCGTTGGTTGCAGGCACAAAACCACTCACTGTGGAGGAAATAAGGAGAGATCTATGTTCAGCAGTTGACTTCATTGGGCTGATATGACGTTGATGATGTTGTTTGGGCTTCAAGCGAGAAGAAGCACCTTGCGGTCAAACCTGGCATTGCCAACGGACATTTGGTATCCTGTCAGCTGCAAGTGTAATTTGTAGTCCTCTTTATACAGACATCTGGCCTACATTGTAATAAGAACAGTGTAACGAAACTGATATTATGATTCATCATATTCTAAAAACTTGTTATCAAAGCTTGCGAGGACAGCAGCAGGATGCAATCAGTTGATAAAGTCATCATGGCCATATTATATCATAACACCATTCACCGACAGAATTTCACGTTTTGTAAAAATAAAGAGCCAGAAGTCTTGTGTATTTAGATTTATTGTTTTATAATTTTCTAGCTTCCGCCTGGTGCTGGTATTTTATAACTATAAACCTTAATAATGAATCAGTCTATCTATTAAAAAAAACCGCATCAAAATTCGTTGCGTAGTTTTAAAGATAAGCATAGGTACATAGGGACGAACAGACAGCGACAGCGACTTTGTTTTATACTATGTAGTGATGCACATACATATATAATGGTATACCTATGGCATCCGTAAGTACCTTAATTATTAATCAATTACTTAATATAATATATGAAAAATCTATACCTATACTCTGAGCACTCGGACCGGACTTGGTTGTAGAATAAACAATAACAACATTTAATGTGTTAATGTCTTATTTGTTTAAAATTGGCTGGTCGAAATCGAACTGGGATCGCAGGTTTAACATAGCTTTTTTTCATTCAGTCACCATCGCTTTTTATTTGACAGCATATTGACAGTGTTTTTTTTTACAAACATTCTACACCCATGTCAACAAGCGGGTTGTTTTAGGGGTGCTATTTGTAGGTAATATTAATTGATTACCCCTTTAATATCAACCCTAAAACATAACCCTCTTGTGCAATTTCCCCGAATCGGCTAAAAATATAATATAGTTATCTCTAGACACCTTTACAAATTTCTATCAGTTCTGACTACATATACTTGTACTAGAGTTACAGTGTCACACAACTCACACACAGGACACTTACCTAAATGAATGGATCATTTAGGTAAGTGTCCTGGGTATTTCTACTCATGTATTTAATATTAGTATTCATTCTTTTTGTAGGGAAATAAAAACACGATTTTATATTAGTTCAATAATACATTTACATTGAACAAAGCAAATCATAATGCCCTTATATGGAGAACCGGTTTTAATATGACTAATAACGTTCTAATGAAGCCTGTAATTCACTGTTTTGTGGTTAATTCAATGAAACATGTTTATGATACATAATTATGTATTTTCTGGAAAATACTTAGAATCGCTAAAGTGGAATGGATAAAGTTTAAATAGGTTTTTCTTTGTCTCATAGGTTGTAAAATTTTGTGAACGTAAGTTGCAAAATACCTAAATTTGAACTTAAAATAGTTGAGACAAATGTGGCTATAAATTATTACTACCTACTCCTCAATGCATTCCTCAAATAGCATCCATTTGAATCGCACCTACGCGATTCCCATCTAAAATATTCCGCATCTACCAATATTTTAAGTACGTAATAATACATTAAATTTACGGTAATGATGTATTAAGTTTAATTAGGTAGGTAGGTACAATATGGTGCATTTCGTAACATAAAAGGACTTGAAAAAAATTAAAAAGCCAATAAAATTACGCCCGCTTGATCAAATAAATAAGAACAATATTGAGATTCTATCAAAATGTTATTACAATTTTCACTCTAGCTAAAATGGCTCGTAGTCAAAACAATAACACCACGAAGAAGAAGAAGTATAAACACAAAAATAATTATGATTGTGGGTAGTCCTAAAGTCCGAAAAAATAATACGTACAATTAGCTATTCATTCAATCAATCAAATGACATCTGTCTGACATTAAGCCACCACAGATTGTATAAATTATTCATTGTTTAAAATTGTTTGAAACTAAGTTTTAATTTGTAGTTTTTACTATTTTTATTATCTGTTTTTTTTAATTGTACTTCGTCTTATGTGTAAGTTTTTCTTTATTTATTTCTAATTCAATATACTATGCCGTATTCACTTAATTACAATACTAAGTGAATCAAAAGGAAAAACACGTCTATTTCTTTCCAATTTTTCATACAGACCGTATAAATTTTGTCACCTTATAAAGGTAAACTAAATTCCACATTACATAAACAAAAAGTACTATCAGTTTAATAACAAGTTAGCTTTCGCTTTCGGCTTCGCCTGCGTGATATGTCGTTGTCTATCTAAGCCAAGTTTCAAACAGATTCTGTATTTCTGTCTCTGCCGTTCAGCAAAGAAAGCGATACGGACGAACGAACAGACAGAAAGTTATTTACGACATCATAATGTAGGTATTTAGCATTCAGATATCTATACTAAACACTAATATTATAAAGCTGAACTTCTTAATATAAACTAAGTAAATATTTCTATTGTATTGACCACAGCCTTCATACACAGCCACAGAGGCCTCTATTAGAAGTTCTTTAAAGTATTTAAAAACAATAATAATATTAATTATTATTAAACAAGATATCACAAGACCAAACAATAATACAACGTAGTAAACGAAGGAGGAAACATGTCTACACAAATGACTCACGTGCCGAATAAAATATAATAAACTATACTAATATTATAAAGCAATGGAATTTGTTTGTTTGCGGATCTCAGGAACTACGCGACAGGATACAGACAGACGTACAACGTAGTGACAGTACAAGGGTTACGTTTTTACCTTTTGAGGTACGGAACCCTAAACAGGACAAAAACAAAACCCTCCGTTTACAATACTGCCCTACCAAAAAAGAAAGGCATAACTTCTTGTCAAGTGCAAGGTAAATTGTATCTAAAGCCAGTTACTTTGTATGTGTTTTCGAGTAGATTCTGTAATGCAATTGTGTCTTTTTTTCTTAGCGAGGCAGAATACGCCCATGTAATGAAAAAAAATTACAATTAAATAATTCGACCATAACAATTATATGCCTTTTTATGTAATATAACACGATGATAAGCCTCTAACACACACCAAAACACACGAAACACCGTTTTGCTTTGCTAAAGAAACGGTAATAGAATATTAATATTAATGTCACTTATCTATATAAATCACTATCTATCTATACTGTCAATATTTACTAAATATTAATTTCAGAATTATTAGCATTCAATTTTCATGTATCGAACAGGACTATCCGTGTAGTCACTGATTAAGAATACATAATGTAATTGAAGAAAAGGAAAATTCGAAACAAACCCTATTCCAACCTGACTGAATTCCCTCCACATTCTTTGGAGGAGACCCGAAACCAGCAGTGGGACGTTCTTGTGTTGAAATGACAATGCTGATGAGGACGCGAACTAAATGTCAAAACTATAATAAATATATTTTTTTAAAAGATTTGCTTGAAGTGGTGTAGTTACATTATGTATTTAACTTAACTTAAATATTTAACGTTAACGTTATGTTTAACCTATTTCTATTTGTGGGAACAGTGTTTACATTTATAAGACTGTTATTAAAATAAAAAACCAATGTTTACTAAATAAGACACCTAAAGATAAACATAAGAATAATAATTAAAATAATTCTAAAGTTCTTTGTGTAAAATATAATATCTAATAATTACTTTGATCATCAATGCATGTTTTCTTAGCAAGGAATTTTTATCCTATACACGTGCACCATAAGAAACAAAATATGCCCATTTCGAATAGTTATTCAATAATTAATAATAATTTCAAAATTATGTACCTATATAGAGGCTAAATACAACATACATGGTGGGCACTGACTTCCAAGATACAGGGATTTACCCTAGTTTGGCTAGTCAGGGTTTCTACATCTTTTATTCCATAATTATAAGCCCTATAATTGTGTAAAAGTTGATGTAATTTGACTATTATTCTGTGGAAATACAGAATTATTATTATTATTAATTATAATCTAACAACTGTATTTTTCTATAGAAATTGTGTTAAAAGAATTTTTTTTTTAAATGTATATATTCAGTTTCAGATACATATTTTTTACATTTAATACATAATCACCAAACTGCAGTTTGTTGGCGAAAGAGGCGCTCTTACTAACTAAATACATTTTAATTCAAAGTTTAACAAAACTCCAGTGAAATGGAACTCAACATTGTTACTCTTTATACACCATATTTATATTTATATATTATGTATAATTTATAAAAATAAATAAAACTGAAGTGTAGAGATAGAGATATGAAAGTGCATAATTATGCGTTACAGAAAACAAAAATACTGACTCAAATTTGTAGACATACAACCAAAAGGGTAGGCCCATAGGCTACGGTAACTGCTTACCATCAGGCGGACCGTACGACGTACGTCTGTTTGCTACGGTCGTGGTATAAAAAAAATTGAAGTTAATATGAAGCTTGTAAAAAAGGGTAAAAAATTTAATGCCGAATGCATAGTACAATCTCTGGTTAATGGTGTATTCCTAGCAAGCGAGCTATTTGTGTTCCAAACTTGAATAGTTCACCGGCGCACGCGCAGCGTTTCCGGAATGACGCCATCGCAGGCTTGAATTCCAGGACTTTGCTATAGCTACACCATAATTCGTACAGATTTAGGCCATTGTTTCAACTTACAAGTGATTGACTAAGCGTTTTTCTCGTCAGGCGAATGATTAAGGGCATTATGCGTTCTTAGACACAATAAAAGGTTTTTTTTTATTGTCATTGTGACTTGAATGCAATTTATAATTCACTATCTTGTAACTTATTTACCCCTGCTACTATTATAATATCAATGACCTGTGTATAATTCAAACGAAACGGCTGTTCTTATAATGGAATTATGTACTTATAACACACACACACTTACACACGAGTAAGTTAGTGTGATGCAATTAGACACATTACTAATAAATCTGCCTGTCTCAAAAAAGAGAGGCCTATACTCATATACTAAGCAGTGGAGGCAGGTTATGAATGATGATTTAAAATCGGCAAAATTTAACCGCAGACCACAGTATGATTTTTTTTAAAGACAACGCCCGCGTATGTAAATCGGCCTGTGTCGAGGGGGACTTGACAAATAACATCAAACGCCAAACACGAACACCCAAAACAAACAAGCGTCTTCAAGCTTGGCAAACGTGCCAGTATATTCCGGATCGGCAAACATGGCGTACGACGAGCTTGATGCAGCTATTAGTTTCGGATTGACCTAATTTAATTTTATATTCAAAGAAAATAACTATAAAAAAAAAACGAAAACGATGGCGGATGATCAAAATTAACAAAAATCACACAAGTTATATAAAATACAATACTGATCGCTACCAAACGTTTGGAGACAAAGCAAACTGTTTGCCGAATATCCTTTGATTTGTGAAGAGTACCCGACACCGATGCCGAACACTGGCGAACACAAACAAACACTAGTCCACATGTTCGTGTTTGTTGTTTGGTGTTCGCTGTTTGCCGTTATTTGCCAAGCGTGTGGAGCCGACTTAATAAGTGTTTAAAGTATTTTCGGAGAGAATTAACAAAAATGTCATTCACCCGTGTGTACCGATCAAGTTAAAATATTCTAGATACCTGTAAATATGTCACATAAGTCATTTAGTGAGTGCAACAAGATTGTAAGGGACCTACAACTTCTTGATTGAATGAGTGTATGATCATAAAAGGTGCGTTTATACAACGATAAATCAATATCGATGTATCTGCGGGGACTTTACTCCCTTTGAATACATTCCCTCATTCAGCAATAAGATAACGTTAAAACATTATGATTTATGTTATTTTGTTAAAGATTTTACTTCTATAAAATTTCATAACTTATAATATAGGTATCACAGAAACTTTGTTATAGTTTTATATTCGACTAACTTCCGCCCGCTGCTTCGCCCGCGTGGTATGATAAACCTTCCTCTTGAATCAGTCTATCCGTTGCGTAGTTTTAAAGATTAAGCATACATACGACGGACAGACATCGACAACGACTTAGTTTTATACTATGTAGTGATGGTAAGAGGTCAGTGTTTCATGTCTTCTATTCTAAATACTCACGATTGTAATCATAATTACAGAGAAGGCGTCCTTGTTGAAATGATTATTATCATCCAGTAATCATACCTGTAACAGAAAAATGAAATTTAGTTTGTCGTATATCATAACATTAAAGTCAGTTAGGACCTAGTCCTCGTATGCAACTTAAAGCTGTTGTTTCAAAATAATAAAAACCATGAATTTCTGGCTTCCACTCATACATGACTACTCCAGAATATTAAACTAGTCAGTACCAAATACAGTTTTTTGTTGAGAAGCGTAGTCTTTCGGCAATAACCCAAAAACGGTACATCATGCGATCATGTTCAAAACAATTTTATTTGGAAGTATTTATGACAGATATATCAGCCCAGCAGTGGGACGTTTATGGGCAGAAAATGAATATCAGTATAAAGTGGATATGGCGGCGGAATATATTACGATAAATTATTCTTCTGCTATTGTGGCAATTGTTTAACATCTCTAGACCTTACGAAATTAGGAATCCAATCACCATCCCTCTCAACCGATGCTCAAACAATATACGAGCGACAAAGACAACAAGATATTGTTGAAGACTAACAAATACAGTACCTAATAAAGTAACTAGTTCAAACAATAAATCACTCCTAGTCCTTTCCGCATTCACGTAAGTCCATTCAAGGGAAATACCTGGACTATTATAGACTGTTTACATCCACTTAAAAGTGGTATGCGTTAGTTTATTTAATGTACTCTCATCAGGCCTACCTTTGTGAGTCACGGGTGTGTTGACCTAACCACCGAGTACGAGTAATTGCTTTCGTAGTGTGTGTGATGTATGAATATTTCGGTCCCTCGCATTCTTTCGAAGTTTATCGAACTAATAAGTCGAATTCTGGACTTCGTATGCGAAAGTTTGCGAGAATATACCGATGCATGTTTACTTCTTTCGCAGAAATCTGATTGGATTGTTATGGAACATTTAAATAATATAGCAAAGACATCTTTATAAAACATAGAATATAATCTAATCCCGATAATAAATTATTGAGTTAACATATTTTGAATGCCAAATTACCAATACCAAACTGTCAAAATAAAAAATTACACGTCTGAAAGTTGAATACAAGAATACCCATGTTTTTGATAAAAAAATACTGAGAAGACTCTTCATAATTAAGTAGTTTAGATAGCCTAATGACATAAGCATTATTCAAGCAAAAGATTAAGACATCTCAGGTCATGAACGGCAAAATTGTATGCTGTATTATACATAGCGATAAGGTAGAATTAAATTGACAAGTTTACGCGGGTATCACATAAAAAATAAGTAGCGCGACTTTGGGAACCAAATTTAAATCCGGAAAATTAAAAGATAAAGTTTTATTATACGCCTAAAGGGATACTCATAGGGATATAACCCTTGCTTTGGTAGCACGTGCTATCGATTTTCGTCCCCCTGTAACTAAGCTGAATAGGTCTAAATTAGAACCCCAGTGTACTATAACAACTGGCCAGAACCGGATTACTGACGTGCTAATAGGGTGAACAAGCTTCTGGTTTAGCTGGACATATCCAGATGTATAACAAAGTAGTTTAACATAAAATTTTGGTAGATTTTATACTCAATTGCTAAGAGTATATCTTTTTATGATTAACAGTTACTGCTTAACATAAAAACCTGTCAATCAGGCAATATTAATTGTTTAATTCCCAATTCACTGTTCTAGCTAAGCTTTAGTAAGCAGAACAATTTACCCAACAGCTTTAGGAACCAATATGGAGTTTGTATATTATTAAATTCATAAGTTTCTTAAGAGTCGGCAACGCGCCCGTGATGCCCCTGGTGTTGTAGGCGCCCATAGGCTACGGTAACCGTTTACCATCAGGCGGACCGTACGTCTGTTTGCCAACGTCGTGGTATAAAACAAAACTCATATTTTAACGTCTTCGGTGGATGAAGTAACTTTACGAGTTGATTTGTTATAGCAAGGGGAACTTACGCTAATCTTGTTGTGATCAACATATATCTAGTAAAAACATGGTAACCCTAAAACGAGTTTAACGAAGAAACGCGTTCATATATGAGTCATTGTTATCTATTTAACCGATATAACGGCAAGTATGCATTTCGCAAGAACAAGCGAAAGGCCATTTTGTTCTTATATGGAAAAGAGATTGTTCAATATTCAGGATTGGTACCGGAATTTTTAAATTAAAACTTTTACTCGGTAGCCTCTGTGGAGTGACTACTGCCGTTGCCAAGATGTCTGGTTCAATCTCTAAAGACAACTAGTAGTGGGGTTTTTCTTGTGACTAATTCCTACTAAGCCAGGAAGCAGCTGTGAAATGTAAACGCCAAGTTTTGACACGAAGAAGAACCAGGAAAAGTTTGACCTACTGTTTTGTTCAGCAACTGAATTAAGCTGTTATTTGCTATGAATCCAAAATCTTAAGAACTATTAATAATAATAATAATAATGTTTATTTTATCTCCAAAAATTACAAGATTTTACATTTTTATAAAACAAAAACAGTTTGGTGATATACATGTAATTTGTTAATTTGGAGATAAAAAAACATTATTATTATTATTATTCCTAGCTATATCCGGACTTCAAAATGAATGATTTTTGGCTTTGCTTGAGAAAAATATGTACCAACGTAATTTAATTTGTTTTCTGTTTGTTCCATATCATCCACAATTACAGTAGCAAACATTCGCACATAATTCCAATTTGACACACAGAATTATCGTAAAACACGTTAACTTATCGCTGTTTCGCAATAACAGACGCTTTTATCAATTAAGTGCAATTTCACTGTTCACATAGACATTTTAAACAGATGGAAAGTAAAATGATGAATTATGAACACGATATCACGCAAGTAACAATCGAAGACGACAACGATCCCTGATGAATCGATTTAAGCACATATCTTGGTTAGTTTTAATTGTTTAGCGTCTTACTTCATTGGCTTCGTAATTATATCAAAGTTTATACACCCCGATGTGAATTATTAATAATTTGCCATATATTGATTTTCGTTTTTAGATTTTATCGGTGTTCGGAATATAAGGTTCAAGAGAATATCGCAATCAGCAATTTAACAAACCAAAACAAAATAATCACACTGACACATGAGTGTATTAAAAAATAAACTCCAATATTTCGTATTATAAAAAAAACTTACAACTTTCTTCTCTTTACAATCATGTATTCATGCCAAAATTAATCTCTTCAAAATATATGATAATATCTCTATTTATGTTCGTAAAAACCGGTTAAAACAAGCGCCAAACGCAACCTTTAACGCAATCACAATAAGAGTAGCGATAGAATTCCGTTAGGTGTATGAGTCACCGTCTAACACCTTATATTTAATTTTAATGTAAGTCTCAGCACTCTCAGCTTACGTCACGTCATCAATATAAATCCTAGCTTACTCATGCGTTGAAAACACGAAATGATATGGTCTACTATACTATATAACATATTGCTATTAGTGCCGGATTAACACAGCGTATGGCCCTGACTCTGAAGCGGATGCAAGGCAAGAATAGGGAAATATATAGTTACAGTCAGCATATTTCATCAAACTGCTGGGCAATGGCCTCCTCCCCATGACTTCCATGGCACTCTGTCAATGGAGTGGATTTAGTCTTTGTGATATTTGTCCAGTTCATCACGCCATCTTTTTCGTGGTCTACCAATAGAGGAAGGAGGAAATATGTTGTAAAAAATAGCTCCACGTCTTTTATTCCCGGAGATGTAGGCAAAGGTATATCTTATCTACCTGAAAGGTTAAAACCTATTGGTATTCACCGGGCTTATTTCCAGACTCTGGAGAGATACTGAGAATTAGAGAATAAAATCCAAGAACGATACCCTACCCGGAATTACGCCACCGTGGCATCTATACTAAGCCTTATTGTAAAAGTCAATATTATGACTAAGAAACTGTCTAGATAAAGATCCATTCAACCACCAAGACATTGAAAACTTTCTTTCTATTACTCACGCAAATACATACATTTGAAAACGTGGAAATTTTTTGTGTGATATTTGTATTTGTTTTCTATTTGAATGATTCATTTTCTAACCACGAAAACTTATAATACCTACTCAAGATGCATATATTCGTTTGGGCAATAAACGTTTTGTGGTGCGCCATCATAATACAAATGCGGTTTAAACCTTAAGGCAGTTTTACTTTTTACTTTCGAGGACTTACTTTCGAAATAAACCACATCATTATCTTCTGTCTGCGTCATTGCCTATCATCTGGGGTCGGCTTTCCTTATCCGTCTTCTCCGTTCAAGAGGACTTGGGTTGTTATTGGTGCTATAACCTTTTGTGCGAAATAAACCATAAGTCTAGAAAATAATTCCTATTCTAGGGTATTCCGATTACAATATTTAAAGTTCTGACTGGTGGAGAAAATTTTGACAGACTAGTGCGGGATGTAGGTACCCCAAACACCTAGGGTGTAGTGTAGATAAAATTATAAATGAGGTTTCGAGGCAATCACTCTATTCTATTGTCTTTTAAGAGGTAAAATATATAGATTCGATATAATTATTATGCAAAATAAAATAAGTGATATTAGTGCCAAAGTACGCATCAGGTATTATAATAAAAATTTAAATAAAAAACAAATGGCACTGCATAAAATCCCCACAAGTATTATCAATTCTATCAGTAATAAGGTTCAAAATAGTATAAATATCAGGTTATCATCAAAATAAGGGATACTTGTTAAGTAACGAAGCTCAGCCTATTGTCCATTGAGCCAGCGGGCACTACGAGGTCGTTGCCATTTAAAACTATACCACCAATGTAACTTGACCTCTCAGGGTTCATACATTTGTTTATACAATACTATAGTGGGGGAGATCTAAATATAATTGTGTACGGTTCGAGATTTTCTTTAGCGAACTTTTTATTAATCTTTTTTGTTATGGAGTGTGTACTTGTGTAGGTTGCTGAATAGATTAAATGTTTGTAATCCGAGAACGTTGACATAATCCTAGTATTATTGTATAAACTTAGCTAGTGCCCGCCGCTTAGCCCGCGTGGAATTCTATTGATCACTGAAACTGAAACAAAATCTGACACGCAAACTTTTTTTTTAATCCTATATTTCATCTCATAGGCAGTTTCTTTAGGCTTCAAAAAATACAAAAAAAAAAGAGTAAGTAAGCCGAATTAGTCCGGCGTTCTCGAATGCGTAAGTTTGAGTAAATAGATAGATGTTTGTTATTCTTTCACGGCTAAACAATTGAATGAATTTTGATGTAGATTCACTGTGGTATAGCTTATACATCAGAGTAACACATATACTAATTTATTTCGATAATTACCTTGCCCTATGCGAGCTAAGTTGTGAGCGCAAACTAGTACTTATTAAATTTAAGTACATGATGTCTTTGAATGTCAACAAGATCGAGGTGTGACGTAATATTGACATTTACGATAAATTAAATACAGTGCAAGACATTTATAATCAACAATCAAGAACAATAACACTGTCTACGTTATTACGAGAGGGGTAGGCGGTGACATTTCTCCCTCAAATCCAAGTAATCAGACTGTTAACTCGTAAAACGGTACAACTAAAACTTTGTACTTTTTTGGATCCTGGGATCAACATTTGAAAACCACAGCTAAGTTCTTGCTTCACCCTACAGAAGACCTCACTAGGATTACCAAAAAACAACTTAATCGAATTCATTAGCTGCGTAGAACGCCTTTTTCCAGTGTCCTTGGTCTCCTGGTCTATTAGGTGCAGAGCGCGTTTTGGATAAATGATGGAATCGAAAAACTTGCGATTGGTTAATCAATGTGTACTACATCATTCTGTATTATATTATTTAATGGATACGCGCAGATAACGTCAATATGTTTACCAGATTATATGTGCCATTATTGGCAGGTACCTACTGATTTAGATTTCCTACAATTAATAAGTTCCATAATCTAATTCTCATTCGAAAAAGAACAAAAGCCTTAAGACTAGGAATTGGGACGCCTTTTCAAAAGATCTTTTGTTTCAGAAATAGCAACAAAACAACCAAACAGTTTCTATCACATCCAGTTGTGCGCCACAAAGGTCTTAATGTTATTTTATTCGCTGTCTGCTATAGGCAAACACCTACATAGGTTAGAGACGTGCTAGATAAAACACATACAATACTAGACCTTAGTTATAAAGGTCTAAGGTTCAACATAGACGTACAGAGACAACATTCTTTGCCCAAGGTCGATGCAATGACCTACCGTGTCGTGTTCAACTAAGCAAACAAACTATACAAATGATTGTGGATGCAATTAAAAATTACTGTTCACCCATAGACGGTTAGTCGATTTTATATTATTGTAGAATTTATCGATGTTTTACATAATATAAGCTGATCTTCAATATCAGGGCTTGTTTCAACTCTAACATAAGGGAAAAAAAGCTTATTAACATACTTATCGATTATGTTATTAAGTAACAGACCCGATTTTATTAGGTAAAAGAGAAATTTAACTAGTTATCAGATTTATGGAAAAAGTTAGAGAAGATCTAAATGCGTCATTCTAAGTTGTTTCATCATCATCATATCAGCCCAACGACGTCCAATGCTGAACATAGGCCTCACCTAATTTACGCCACTGCCAACGGTCCTAAGATGTTTAGGTAGGTTTACTTGGCAACTTTGTGACAAAAAAAAAAAACACCCAAAAAGTTTCAAGACGCAGTAGAAGAATTCTATTTCTGGCCTCATATAAACAACAAAAAAAATAACAAATCGGGTTTGGATTTAAAAATAACAGTGTTTACAATATCTGGTAGTAATCCTTCAAAAACCAGAATGGAGTCGATTACTCATATATTTGAGGGCAATGAGTCACTCCGGAACTGTTGTGTTGAGGTCAGGAACTCAAGACCGTCCACAAGTTTAAAACGATTATCTTTAAAAAGTTATGGCGTAGGGTGAAATTTCGGACACCATTAATGACTTCCTATTTCGAAAAACCTTCGCGGTACTTTATTCCTTTGGCCTTTTGTAATCGGGAAAAATCTTTAAGATTACCTTTACCTAAAACTTGTAATATTTTTTAGTTACCAGAACTTTGGTAGATTGGTAGAAGTCCTTTGCAAACTGTTGTGGTACTTTGTCTCATATGAAGTCACTCCAGTAAAGCGCTCTAAATGTAACTAAGGCTAACTCTTCGAAGAAAATCGCGACATGTTATGATGTGATATGCAAAATGAGCACCCCACTCAACGCTAAAACGCATTTAATGATATGAGTTCAACCACTTCAACTTCACTCTTCGCTTCTCTCGTCGCCTTTTTCATGGCGTTTCAGTATTAGCAAAATACCAAGAAGTATTTCTACCAACGTTCCAATGAGTACTTGAGAAAATAATGCAAACATAGAATGCTGACAGCTACCATATGCATCAATATCACAACTATGTTTACGTTAACCATCGCGTTTCGTCACGTCTCGCACTAAACCTTATACAATGTAGGGCTCTTTATTGGTTCAAGAAACTGAGGGACTTCTTACCTGGAAAGAAGGTGAGTAAGCTCAAGCTGTTAAGTGATTATTTACTCGTAAAAATTAAGGTTATGAGGTAACCACAGCTACTTGATTGGTTTGGAAAAGTATAATTAAGTGAGGTACAGTCAGAATTTGCGAAAGGAATGGGATATCAAATAAGCAAAAGCTGTTACGTAGTATACAATAGTAGCATAGGAGCTCGGGCTGGATAGATGTGCGGCTGCGAGGTCACACTTTGAACCCAATTTGATTGTACTTTATTAGAAAATACGTATTGGAGACCAACACACAGAATCTTGTCACGTATGCGACGATATAAACGACGCAATTATACCGAAGAAAATAAAACAATAAATTATAAGACAGAACGAATTAATGACAGTATAAGCAAATTAATCAAAAACAACAAATAATCAAGAAATGCTTATCTATCGATGATGTTATTAGACTCAAGAGACACTGAGTGCAGTTAGGTAATAAAATCAGATTGATTAATTGACCTACATGGAGAATCAGATGATTCATAAAACCTTGTTATCAGTCTACTAATGAATCCTAACTGATTGGTCACGGTGAAAGACACTCTTTATGTTCAGTTTATTGATGTTTTAAAAGCAATTTAGATTGTTGATACAAATGGATGTATGCTTTTACAAGATTGTAAAGAATTTTAAAAAGATAGATAGGGAAGTCACTATATTTTGCGATATGGTAGTGCAAATAATGGAATGTAAGTACGATGCATTGCAGGCATCTCCTAGCAGAACATATATATTAACGCTAAAAAGATGCCGTAAAACTAATTTACACGTAAATCGAGACTAAATAGTTATTTTACAATAGCTACAATGATAGCCGAAAAGAAAAGGTCGACACGGCTTAGTCCCCTCAATCTGTTCCGTAGTTAGTAGTAGCAGTCACAAAATATGATCTAATTAGTTTTGTTACAATTGCAATCCTTTGTAGAGGTGAATCGAGCTTTTAGCGAAAAATCTCGGTAAGTATGCTCTTTTGACCAATTCAACAACTTCTAGAACTTTTCTCCTTCTAATTATATATTACAAAGTTAAGTACAAGGCAGAAGTATTTCTGCCTTCTTCTTAACAAAGGAGAGTTTCACTGCATGCCTAAGAAAAATGTGGTTCTAAAATCATCAACCTTAGATACTATTTTTGCAAGACTTGTGTAATGCAATTTTTCGTTCTTGTTTAGCACGGTAGACTTGTCTTCGACAATTACATGGGACATAACATTGCTGACGAAATATGGATGTGAAACACGCTTTTGGGGATAATGCATGCATGACGCTACGTCGTTCTAGAACCTTCTACTTATCCTTCTATCAAAACAACTCGCGAACTCAACCAGTAACCTATTTGGTTATTCAATATCGTTCGTGTACTAGTCCAAAGATGTCAAGGCGACACCGTACGATGTACGAATACAAAATGGTGTGTGCTGTGAAATAGCCTGTTGGGCAACCAATGACGCACATAGATACACAGTCTGCCTAAGTATGTTTGGAAATTACGTCTTTATTGTGACAAGTGGTCAATTGAAACGTTTGCAAAAGTATTATCTTGGATTTTTTTGCTATGACTCAGAACGACTATTTGTATGTACCAATATTTGTTCCTGCTCTCAATTTTTAATTACCTAATTGGGGGAGTGTATGATTGCTGCACAAGAGGTTCGACTCCCGGCTCGGGCAAAAACAGTATTGGGTTTTTCTGACATAAAATCCTCTTCTACCTGGAGTTTGCAGATCTGCCTTGATGGCAATGGGCTCGCTCCCTATTGCACGGGACCTAGCACAGAAGGAACAATAATGGACCCAGAACACTACCCTGGGGCATAACTAAAATTAGAAAGTAATCAATTAAAAAAAACAAAGATCCAAGGCATAGAAAATTAGCAAATACTGTTAATGATTCATAATTTTAAATGACAAAGCATAATGATCTTTCTATTATTATGTAAATTCTGTACCTACTTGATGACCTCTAATTACTACAATAGAAAATCGACATTAATTAAAACAATAGATTTCAAGAAAATGTTGACAATTATGTCAACATTTTCTTGAACATTTAAAAACAATAACTATGTGAGTGTAATTATTTTATTAATAAACATAATAAATATCGTATTTTTCCTTATGGGGTTGTCACAAGTTTATCTTACATGTAGTCAGCTAGTTTTTTGATTCTTGACTCAAGTATGGATCACTTGAGTTTGTTTTAAGAAAGTACATTAATATTGTAAAGAGGATAAGTCGAGATTTTTGTATGTTTCGAAGAAACAATACATGTATTGATATTGTATTGACTACAGTATGGGTACCCCCCCGTACAGCCAAAAGGAGTGATTAGGTTTCTTAAAGGTCGGCAACGCGTCCATCGGCTATGGTAGCCGTTTACTATAGGCGGTACGTAAGCTGGTATGCCACCGTCATAGTATAAAAAATTTTTTGCATGACCCGAGACTTGAACCCAGGCCCTTTTGCTGCGCCACAGAGGTAGACAGAAGTTAATACACTATACATAACATTATTAAATCTAAAGAGTTTGTTTGGCTGAACACTGTAATCTCAGAAAGTACTAGTTAGCCTTAGCCTATTTATAGTCTTAGCCTATTTATTGAGGAAGGCTATGGATCAATAGGAGCCAAGTATTAGCCAAACTATTTAACTTACGTAGGGGCGAAGCTCTGAGCAACAATTAGTATTATAATTTCAATCCATAAATGTCCCACTGCTGGGTATGAGTTTCCTCCAAAGATTGATGAGAGATTTAGCCTATCATACCACGCTGACCAGACGGGTTGGTATTGGGTTTGTTTCGAATTTTCCTTTTTTTGCATTGCTCTTGTCTGCATAAGGTCTAACTACCTTAGTCGCCTTTTACGACACTCAAGGGTTGGGATATGGTAGTGACATTATGTTTTCTTAATCTGTCACTACATGGATAAGTAGTACATATATAGTATTTAAACATTATATAGTAGTATAATATTTACAAGCAGTGGGATATTTATGAGTTGAATTAATGATGATGAGAGATGATAAATTTTTTATTGAAAACAATAAAAATGACTAATAATATAAGTATATATTGTAAGTAGTTGTGTAATATAAATGATGTTTGCATCAATTCAATTACCCTAAGGAAGGAATGTACAGTTTTGTACTGACAATAAAATTAGCATTTAATAGTTTGCATGCAAGGGACCGTCGCCGTCTGCATAGCAAATAAGCCAGCTATACTGCATAGCAATTTCTCACACTATTATGAACAACTTTCTTCCTGCTTAGAATTTCTAGCTTATAGACTTAATTTAAGAAGTTAGTCAAATAGTTTCCGAGCATGTCCGAATAAAGTAGCCTGTGTTCTTCTCCAGATCTTAAACTATCTTTATGTTTGATTTCATTAAGATTGGTTAAGTAGTTATCTATATATAAGTTTAACTTTTAAATGTGACTTTATTAAAAAACAATGTGAGTGTTTGATGATTGTAAAAACATTTTGATTCATGTAGGTATTCAGTTAAAATGAACACAACAATAATTGAAATATACTTTATACTTCAAATATCAAACAAAAGTTATAATATTATTGTATCATAGGATAGGTACCTACCTATGTTGCTCTGTAGGAGTATGAACAATAACATAGCTAAGAGCTATGTTCCTTAGCTTCAACTCAGGTCTATTACTAGGTAAAGAATTAATATTAGATTTTAAGAAAAAATAAAAATATTTGTATTAAAAAAAATTTATTATAAATTTTAACTATGGGTGTGATAAATCTAGGTCCACCTAATACTTATAACAATAATGTATCTTTAAACTTAGCCTGAGATGGACCAAACTTTGCAGACTTTGCCAAGAGTCAGAAGGAAATTGCAATTTATGTCCTCTGCTTATTACAAAAGAAGTATCCATTTAGGACAGCACAAAGTGCATTCTGATGAGATAGAGAATCTCTCTCCTCAGAAAATCTTTAAGTTCCTAGTTTCTATAGGACTAAGCAGAGAACTATGAATAAATAACAAGGATGCTACACCAGACCAATCTTGATAGAGATAGTAAAGAAGCCACAAATGCCTTCTTGCCCAATAAATAATACAAATAACTATATTAAGTATATTATACATTTCTATATTGTTTGACTTATCAGTACACAATGTTAAGAGCCAAGTTCTAGCTGTTATAAATAAGTGGCCATTATAAACTAGATAAGGATAAGCAGCAGTATAATTATTTTAAATACTAGTAAGTACTGCTTTTTTGCTATTTGTAAAGATTTTTTTTGCATGGTAACAATTATCCTTCAGTTAAGAAGTTTAATCCATGGTTCATTAGAAGTCCCATCATAATAATATTATCTTCGGGAAAAACTATTCTATTTTTAATTTGATAAGACTAGAAGTGGTATTTGCCAGGACTTTTGTATTGTGCCTGATATAAATACCCACTCAGAAGATTAGCCTGTACCATACAGGCAAATCCTCTGGGTTTAAGACAAAGACTTTTCTCTTTTTTACTCAACTTTATCTAGAAGTGGTAATGATCAGGATTCAATGAAGAATTTAGATTGTTTTGCCTTGTCTTGACAATGTTACATGTATATTTAGAGAAATCCTTGTAGAAATAGATCTGGATGTTTCTAGTTATTGGATTTGCAGATAAATTAAAAATTAATATAATTAAGTACTTAACTTATTATAGTGCTGCAATGAAAATTTAAAAGAGTCACACTGTTTTACATTAATAGTTAATTAAGACAATATAATGAGTTACTTTTATTACATTATTTAGTTAACGAAGTACTTATTTCTAGTGATATTACTAGTTCGTGTATTCACGTGATAAAAATCGATAAACTTTATGAGTGCTCAAACTTGATACAAGTACTGCAAAATCACGATATTGACGTTATTTAGTAATGTATTCACGACAGAAACGACGCGAATACACAATATTACAAGCAAAATGCCGTTTAAAAACAATGTAATTCTTGTCGCCGGGAGCATCATACAAGACAAGACCACACGCGGCCTCTCGATATACGCTAAAGACGTGCCATGCCATACCTTACACGGCAAACCATCCATGGAATATTGCAAAAC
The DNA here is from genome assembly GCA_905147015.1 of Laspeyria flexula. Lineage (NCBI taxonomy): Eukaryota > Metazoa > Arthropoda > Insecta > Lepidoptera > Erebidae > Laspeyria > Laspeyria flexula. The sequence goes on from LR989974.1 coordinate 5,559,458, forward strand.
ATTATGAGTAAGCAATGCCCTAAATTGAGCACGCCGATATGCCGACAAATCAATTTTTATCTAACATTCAAGTAATGCATCATTCTGTATTAAAACTCATAAACATACCTGTTCAAACTGCTCCTTGATCTCAGTCCTCTCCTCGTCGGTCAATTTTGTATTATCTGCCATCGTCACACAAGTAAAATCACAAAAACAAGGATCACATCAACAACTTAACGAGTGTTTGTAAATCGCTCTTTTCACAGTTCACTATAAGTACTACCGTAATGATAAATGTATAAAAATAAAAATGAATATAAAAATCACAGCACTCGGCAATTAGTTTATGCGAATTAGCCGCACTTAAAAAAAGACCACAATGCGGCTTCGCTACACAGTATCGCAAAGCGAGTGCAAATTATAAATACGTCAAGTTAAGTCAACCGACCTGCTGCGCAGCGGTTTTCTAATAAAGTGCACTGCGAACATAACTTAGTTTATCGATATCGATATGAGTTACTTGTGTCTACTCGGAACGCGCCGGAAAATAAAAGTGTTTTGATAATAGATATCTTCATTCAATTTTATGTAATTAATAAATAATATCACGTAGAATAATATAAATAAAGTAAAGTTTACATTTTTCTCTGCATGTTTGCATGTTTTTCACGCCATTCTTCTGTAAATAGTTCATGTGGTTTATCGTCACTGTGGCTCTGGTTTTATGGGGTTAGTAAGCAAACGGTATATATTACATATATTCATCAATTTTAAAATATGAAAGATAAACTTAACTTAATTACTTAAACTAATATACGTAAATAAACTGATGGTCTGAATAAATCTTATTTTCTCCTTTTACCTAGTAAAAAAATCTTTTCCTCATATAGTTTATGCACTAGATCTGAAGAAGCTATTGGAAAATAGAGATATTATATTACATATTTTATTTAATTTATTGTCAATTTTTAAATTGCTGTCGATATCGACATAAAAAATATCGAAATAACACATCATTACAAAAAGCGTTACTGTTTTATGTCAATGTTACCATTAGATAAAATTTAAAAATAAAATATTCTTTCTATATACATAATATATAAAACGAATGGTATAAATAAATGAAATAAGATTTTATCATTTTATAATTTTAGAAATCATTATATTTCATACCTACATAAAAGTCGAATCTTAGAAAAGTACCTCAGTCTGCCTTTGAATCAGAATTTTTTTAGCGCCATCTTACGGTTACTAGAGAAAAAAAATCATTAGACTGATGATGTTTGCGCCATCTTGCGGCAAATAGTATGTAGCAGGGTCACTAGAAGGATTTAGTTGGACTATTCGACGATAGATGGCTCCCTAATATATCTAGAATTTTCTTCTTTTGCGGCGAGAATAGAGAATACACCAAAAAGGTTTCTCGAGGGTTTTGGATAGTTCTACAAAGTTCAGTGCAGAGGAGCTCAACCTATGGATTAAAAAGTGTTCTAGGCAAATGGTTATGTATTTAAAAAAAATAACTCTAGCCTAATAAAAAAAATATCATAGATTTTACAAAATAACTTTCTCAAGTTATCTTTTTTAAGAAAAAGGGCTTTATTGCTATTTAATAAATTACCTCTATACATATTAACATGGAATTAGGTACAATTGGTACAAAGCTAAGTATTTGTAAGATCTTACCATTTTTTGGGTTTATTAAAGATGAAAATAATCTATTTTTACCGACTGCCAAAAAGGAGGGTAATGTTTTTACATTTTATTAAACAATTTTTTTATTATCAACATCATTAATAAACGTATTTATTATTATTATTTATTTCAATCCGTCTTTCAAAACATTACGTAGGTATAATTATAATTTTATATTATTAACTGGCTCTGCCCGCGACTTCGTTCGCGTGGACAACTTATCCCGCATTCAAGGAGTTTTAATTTTTTTTTACGGAACCCTAATATTTTTTCAAAACCAAAGTTACGCCTTGTGACATTAGCTATCCGCCAGTGAAAGTCCCGTCGAAATCGGTCAAGCCGCAGCCAGCAGCAGTCCAAAGATTAGCTGGAACAAACAGACAGATAGACAAAAATTGAAAAAATGTTATTTTGGTATATATACCGTATACACATTCAAACGCATGTAGTAAAAATTATTTTATTATTACAAACAGACACACCAATTTTATTTATATATATACAGGGTGTTTGGCGCATGGACCGACACAATTTTTCCCTGGATTTGGGGGGTCAACAGCTATGTTTTACAAATACACCCTATGTCTTAAATGATGCGGTTGGTTAAATATGTTTTTATTTACATTTTTTTTAAAAATACCCAAATTCTTACCTTTAATATGAAATAACTTTTTTTTTTGTGGGTGTAATGGTACAAAATAAATTTTATTGTATTCGCTATGCTTTCTTAATCTAAATAAATCATTATTTTATACAACTGCTTTCAAAAAAAAATGTTACGTGCTTCCAAAGTTTAAAAAAATGTTTAAATGTATGAAACATTGCAACTTTTAAATTCATTAAAAAAAAAACTAATATCCCATTGGAACTTAGTTTTATTTTAAAAAGTTCTTTAGTTTATATCCTTTCGAACGGTATACTACATGTCATAGAATACAATTGATTATGCAGTCAAAATACTAGTTAGAAGAGTCAGGGTTAAGAAAAGACTTATAACGTTTTTGTGTTTTTATTAAACTAAAGTTACAAATCTTGTTCAAATTGACCTCCTCCAATTGAACTCGTATGCTTGTTGTAGGATCCTCATCAAAAGCTTGAAGTATGATTTCATCTACGGCTACATTATGTTGCCTGGCATTCACTCGAGGTTCATGATGATGGAGATTTCCTGTCTCTCTCAAACGTCGATAAGTTGTAGAGAAGGTTTCATGGTGTGGTCGTCGCGTCGATCAGGATATCGCTCTCGATAAATTCTTCGCGCTTGGCGTGCATTGCAGTTAGCACTGCCATACGCGAGTAACATGTCGGCATACTCTGCATTACTGAAGTTAGGCATTTTACAGTGTGACCAACTTTAAATTAGCGATCCTGCCCCACGTACGCCAGAAAACTGACAAATCCTGCCAAACTCAATGCACAAACTGCCAAAATAATGCCAATCACATTTCATAGCATTATTATCACTTTCCTACAGCTATCATGCACGTTATCGAACACTTTATGCCCAAAAATCCACCCTTTTTGCACATAAAAACTGGAATATTGTGTAGGTAGATACCTGCCTAACACAATTTTTCAGAAAATAATACAATGCCGCTATGTAACTTTTTCCGCGTTGGCGCCAAAACTCCCAAAATCGTAAACTTTTTTTTTTAATTTTTCATCACAATGGAAACTAGTCCTTCAGTGGAAATAATTATGTTTTTATTGTTCTAATATTTTGTCGTAGTCTTAGTCAAAGTCAGTCAGGCGGTTCGGCCCTTACAAATTTTAGTATCCCTTTTTTTACAAAGAAATGAATGTTTTCTATGACATGTAGTATAACCGTTCGAAAGGATATAAACTAAAGAACTTTTAAAAATAAAACTAAGTTCCAAAGGGATATTAGTTTTTTTTTTAGTGAATTTAAAAGTTGCAATGTTTCATACATTTAAACATTTTTTTAAACTTTGGAAGCACGTAACATTTTTTTTTTTTTAGCAGTTGTATAAAATAATGATTTATTTGGATTAAGAAGGCATTGGCGAATACAATAAAATTTATTTTGTACCATTACACCCACAAAAAAAAAAGTTATTTCGTATTAAAGGTAAGAATTTGGGTATTTTTTAAAAAAATGTAAATAAAAACATATTTAACCAACCGCATCATTTAAGACATAGGATGTATTTGTAAAACATAGCTGTTAACCCCCCAAATCCAGGGAAAAATTGTGTCGGTCCATGCGCCAAACACCCTGTATACAAATAAATAAAATTGGTGTGTCTGTTTATATATATATATATATATATATATATATATATATATATATATATATATTATAATTGCTAATGAACTCTACCAAAGTAATTTTTTTCTTTATGATAAAAAACTGCAAAAACTATTTGAAATTATTTCAGATTGTTAGAACGGTCTGTGATAGTACTGAACAAAGCAACAATACAATCCACTGACTACCAACCTCTGACTTCTGGAACGTTCCAAACAATTCTAGTAGATGGCGCGAGGAACGGCGACGTTTATAAGGGCGATGCGCGCGCTGGTTGTCAACATTTCAAAAGAAGAAACAAGTGCGAAGCGAAATAATTTGCGAGATTTGAGAATATCTCTGTGCTATTGTGATCTACGAAGTTGTTTTTGAGCTGTAAAATTAAATAATTAAGAATGTCTTTCCTGCCGTTGTTGTTCGATTACGAGTTGGACCGCCCTCGTCGTCTCGTGGACCAACATTTCGGCTTGGGACTGACTCCAGATGATTTATTGACTGTTGCATCTGGCCCGCTGTTGAGCAGGGAGTACTACCGTCCGTGGCGCCACCTGGCTGCCGCTGCTCGCGACTTGGGATCAAGCATTAGATCTGACAAGGATAAGTTCCAATTCAACTTGGATGTGCAGCATTTTGCGCCGGAAGAGATCAGTGTGAAGACCGCTGACGGATATATTGTTGTTGAAGGTAAGCACGAGGAAAAGAAAGACCAACATGGATATATTTCCCGTCAGTTTACACGACGCTACGCTCTGCCCGAGGGCTGTACTCCTGATGCGGTCGAATCCAGACTTTCGTCGGACGGTGTGTTGACTGTGGTTGCTCCGAGGAAGGTCCCACCTTCAGTTCAAGGAGAACGTCAGATACCCATTGCCCAAACTGGTCCGGTTCGTAAAGAAGTGAAAGATCAGGCCAATGGTGACAAGTAATTTTCATGTTTTGCCTACATGTGCGATTATTTGTTTATAATATGCTCCTCAATGTTCATTCTAAGACTGATTAAATAGTACCTAAAAACTAATAAACAATATTGAAAGTAATAACGATTTGTATCATTTACTCCAATTACTCCTGTAGACCGCAAGTTCCCTTGGCCAATTCTGATGTGGCGTCGGAATGCTCCCGCATCGTAATTTTTTTCGAATCATATAACGAAGTTTACATAATTAGGTATATTATCAGATTTTTACAACTATTTTATTTTCGACTATAACTTCTAAGTATAAATAAGCTGGACATTTCCGGCCGAAAACTTTTCGACAGCTCAGAATATGCAGACTAAGCAAGACTAAATACCAAAAACTAGCCCCCTGATTCTAAGCTGTCGCAAATTTTCGGTGCGTGGTTTGAGTCAAAAGTTGTGTTCTTCAAGCGACAGTTTACAAGTCAAAAATGGATACGGAAGAAAAACTAATTTCTTTAGTTCAGACATATGATTGATATGATTCCAGTACCTTAGGTACGATTCAGACCAACCGGCTCGCGTCGCGCCGTATCGGAACGGAGCCTTAGGTACGATTGAGACCAACCGGCTCGCGGCGCGCCGCATCGGGACGGAGCCGTACGCGTGCCGCGGCAGCCGAACGCGTCCGTCGAAGCCGTACCGCTACCGCGGCATGCGTACGGCTGCCGCGGTAGCCGTACGGGTGCCGCGACAGCCGACAGCGTCCGCACAATCATATGTCTGAACTAAAGAAATTAGTTTTTCTTCCGTATCCATTTTTTACTTGTAAACTGTCGCTTGAAGAACACAACTTGAATGTTTCGCTAGATGTTGCTGCACCGTTATCTCCGTACGACACACGGCCGACCGGCTCCGACCGGCTCCGACCGGCTCCGAAGACGCCGTCGGCATCCAATCGTCGTACGGAGATTACTAGAGATGTTATATTAGGGTCAATTTCGCATAATCCTAATATAGGATATATTAGTTTCGTCATATTCTAATACCATACCTATTACTCGATATTAGTCAGATAATAGGGTAAGGAGTGAACGTTTTAGTATTATGCTCTATATCTAGTATTCGTTCGCGTAGTCTCTGGCTAATACTTGACTAATATCGAGTAACCTAATAGATGACATTCCTATAACCTAATATGAATACGGGTCGCTCGTATTATAATATGCATACCTAATATGAATATATTCGTTTCATCTCTAGAGATTACGGTGCAGCAACATCAAGCGAATCATTCAAGTTGTGTTCTTGAAGCGACAGTTTACAAGTAAAAAATGGATACGGAAGAAAAACTGTATTAGGTTGCCTTATTAAAAAGTTGATCTAGTCATGGTAGCCTAGATTTTAAATACATAGATTACATACTAAATTCAATGCAGATTAAATCATATTAAATTATTTTCATCTTATGTAGTTATATGTATTACTGAATATTAGTACTGGGGTATACTATGATAAGCCTAAAAAAATTGAGTAAGAGTGAGAGTTATATCTATCAATATTATCTATCATTTATTTCTTATCACTAATAAATAACAGATGAGGGTATATATTTCTAAGTGGGACCTTGCACTATTATACTTGGGGTACTGTGAGAGAAATGTTTATATTATGTGTGTTCAGTTTTATGATGATTATTATTAAATTATACCTATTTCTTTATTTGTAACTATTTTTATGTTTTTAGTTTTATATATTTTTGAAATATTGGATTAAAGTAACCGAGCGTCGTAAAAAGAATTACCTCTGTGCCTCTGTAGTATTGAGTTACAACACTATGTGGTTATTCGGACTCAGTGTAATCACGCTAAAATCTAATAGCAAGTGAGTTTTTCTATTGTTTGATTTCTAAAAGTTCACCTTATTGATTCAAATTTATAAATTCAGGTTTTATACAGATTTCATAACTTTATCGTATTTTTAATTTATCGTGTGGCAACACTGATCATCTGTGATAACTTGTCAAACTTGTCAATAACTTGTTTATTGTCTTCAGAGGGCCTAGTGTGGCTGTCACACGCGGATCCTAGGTCTATGGCTGTCACAGATTAGTGGCTGTGGCCTACCTACTCTAGCTACTAGGTGTGGCGAGTTTTTGCGAGTGGCTAAACGCGTCCAACCAAAACGTGGCAACGTTACTTTATTTATATGAAAAAATTGAAAATCTAAATATTGTCACTAGATGGCGTCATTCTAGTGTTGCCTACGTAGGTGATTTTTTTCTTTCTAGGCTACTCTGAATGAGAAACGTCAAGCGACGATGAAAAAGTTTAAAAGGCGGCGCGGCGGCTGTTCAGGTTTTAAATTATATAAACAACCTCCGATTTGCTGACGATGTGGTTCTTTTTGCATCTTCAGCAACAGATGCTCCAAGAACTGAGCACAGCAAGTCTTGAGCTTGGACTCACGATGAACCCGTCCAAAACGAACATTATCACATCTACTTCGATCCTATGTCTCGCGCTATTAGACAATAGCTCGAGACATAGGATCGAAGTAGATGGGCAGGAAATACACTATGTCAAAGACTATATTTACCTGGGCCAATTGGTCTCCTTCGAGAACAGGCAAGATCAAGAAATCAACCGTCGGGTCACAAACGCCTGGAGGAGCTACTGGTCCATGAAATCGTTTATGAAGGGAGACCTTCCTATAACCCTGAAACGAAAACTCCTAGACGTGTGTATCCTGCCTATCCTCACCTATGGCGCTCAATCATGGTCCTTGACGGAGTCGCAAAAATCCAAGATCAAGGTTTGCCAAAGGGCAATGGAAAGGAGCATACTCGATATAAAACTACGAGATCGGATACGTAATACCCTAATACGTACTACAACAGGAGTGGAGGACGTAGGCCGCAAATCAGCCAAACTAAAATGGGGATGGGCGGGACTTGTAACGCATTGGCTACCGGAAGACGGATATCGTCGGAGAGGTAGACCACGAAAGCGCTGGCGAGACGATCTGGACTCATTTGACAAGGACTGGAGGATCAAAACATCTAATAGAAAAGAATGGGAGAGCTTGGGGGAGACCTTTGCCCAGCAGTGGGACAACACAGGTTGATTAAAAAAAAAAAAAAACAAGCTGAATCGCAAATAACGTTAAAGGTTTAAGAAACACATCAATGTTCACGCGAATGTAAAAGTGTGTATGTGTAATTTAGTCAGTAGTGTAGTTTATCTAGTCACCCTGTAACAGGTAAAAAAAAACCAGAGTCCCTGGTAATAATATCCTAAATGTGTCTTAACTACTCCGCATTAAAGTGTTATGTATTCTGACTGTCATTAATAACTACCACAGCTATCTGTATTGTAATGACGAAATAGTTCATAGAAATTCTAATTAGTTTCTGTTACTTTCGCTTCTCCTGTGCAATTACTGTGTCGGTCCTGTGAAAAATGGGTAAATCTTTAATTTAACTGCTAGCAATTCACTTTGTTTTAAGATACAGTATTGTGTTTTCATGTAGAGCTTAAGTAACAATATAGGTATTTAATAAATGGATAAAAACTAAATTTTAGTTTTATAGAAATATTAATTTTGTGTTTTGGGCTACATTAGGCTACTAGGAATGAAAAACGGCGACATTAGGCTGCGCTGTTGGCAACACTGCGTCATTCTAATTGTAGTTTACGTTGCTTGTCACACTAGCCTGTGGGCCGTTTGCACAAACTCGTCTATGGCTCTGTGACTAGGCCCTCTGTTATGTGTCCAACGGCTAATGTATAAAATGAAATGAATGTCACGTCACTCTTTAAACTTGAAACTTGAAAAGCATTCAGGTATAGGTGAATTCGCGACCTTGTGACGCCTCCGCTAAAAGGATTTGTGATCTGTTGTTATGGCCGGTGCTTCTGTTTACATCTCAATAGAACAGACAGTGTAATTTTGCCTCACAAACGCGGTGTTTGTGATCGTCGGCGACTTGGCGTATGCCAATTAGAAACTCATAATTAAATATTAAACAAATATCGTAAAATGGTGCTAAGGTTTCGTAGTCGCGGTGCGAGGAGAGCTGACCTTACTTTTGAGTAAAGAAATCGACCCACGCCGCCTAATAAAGAGACTCCTACGCGCGACCGCCAATGATACAAACTGCGTCGTCTAAACATTACAATGAGCGAATTAATAAGAAATAGCTAGCAGTCCCGCATCGCTATTTACCCCGGTGCAAGTTTATTTACTAGAAAAAGTGTTTATAAAGTAAAATTTGGTGTTTTTTATGTTATGGAATTTATAGGCGATTTTGTGTCGTGTAAAATCTGAATACAAAAATTCTGTTAACAATCAAGGCTGTATACCTGCTGTTCTTCAACTGTACAAACTGGTATGTACATTGTTTTTATTGTATTTTTGTTCTCAATGTCATCTAGTCTAAGAAATATTATTTCTATTGAAACTAGTTCTAAAGTTATTTTAAACATTAAAACTTACAGTGTGGTATAATAATATAATAAAATTTTCCTATAAGTGAACTATATATTGGAATGAATATATTATTCAATATTATTAAATATAGATTAACTTAATTACAGCATATTATTCCACTGTGAATAGGCCAATTCATATATGTTATAGATGTATATTAGGTTTTTGAGTTCATGACATACCATACAAGCAAAACAATAGGTATAAACTATAAAGCAATGTAAGTTCTGGTAGACTGAGCTGACTCTGCGGATGGAGGTTCTCATGTAATACCCTGAAATTCTAATTTCTACAAATGAGAAGGTGATTATAGATAACACCGTTGGTCAACTTGTAGGTTCAATTCATACAAAGAACAAAATATAATTGTTTGATCCACAAACACCATTGTGATTATTACATGTTTATATTTTTTAACTTAGGATTTGTTTCTTTGAGCAGGTATTGTCTTTTATTACAAAATTTATGTATTTATTAATCACACCTATATTATAAAGGCAAAACTTTGTGTGTATGTTTGTAACTCCTTCATGCTCAAATGGCTGGACCAATTTTGTTAAAATTTGGTATGGAGGTAGCTGATACTACTGTTTTTTAACCACCAGCAGCAGTATTGTTATATATAGTATTATACTTAAAACATTGCTTTCAACCACTGTTTTTGTTACTGTCAGCCATTACAGAAATAGCTAGCAGTCCCGCTTCGCTATTTACCCCGGTGCAAGTTTATTTACTAGAAAAGTGTTTATAGAATAAAATTTTGTGTTTTTTATGTCATGGAATTCAATTTTCTTGTATTTTTCGTTTTATTTGTAAGTTTGTTAGGTATTGTATTTGTTTCTCTGGTGTTTCTTTTATACAAATATTACTTGAATGCTGTCGAATGACACCATCCACATTTAACCATAAGAGTGTAAGTTTCCTAAAATACCAACAAGTTAGAAAGTTGTTCAATCAGTTACTGACTTAACTGGTTGATTGTACATATGTAGTTCTTGCGCTATACTTCTAAATTAGTATTAGTTGACAATCTTGCTGTTTATATATTACCTATAGAAAGTATGTTCTTTCATTATTAAATAACAAAAATGTGAATTAAAAGCTAATAATTATTAGAAGCTTTCGTGCAAGTCTTTGTTCTCTTCTCTCAATCTTTGTTTGGGCACTACTCAGCTCCTGATCCGTGGCTCAATAATATATTATAGCCTATAGCCTTCCTCGATAAATGGGCTATTCAACACTAAAATAATTTTTCAGTAGTTCAGTAGTTCCTGAGGTTTGTGTGTTCAACTAAACTCTTCAGCTTAGCAACATTAGTAAGATTATTATAAAATAAGTATCAAACACATTGGTGGCTTGGTTTCCCATGACCATAGAAACTTCTTCTGTACATTTATTTTTTTACATCTATAAAAACTAAACCTGTCGCATACTTCAAATGAATTTTAAATAGAAATGCCCAATATTGAACTAGCCCTTCTCGAGTTTTGCGCTTAGCAATACATTTGGCTATTCATTTTTATTTATAAATATAGATTGATAGACATTGTTCATGGTTGCGAAACAGTAGTACCTTGTGCTTATTATTACCCAATGATACTAAACTGTACATATTACATCATCGCTAAATTTAAAAGAATTGCATTCAGCTTCCAAGGCAAATTAAGTTATTTGCACTTTGACATATAATTCATACTTTATTAATCGTCATTTTTAATACATACATACATATAGATCACACCTCTTTCACAAGAGAGGGGTAGGCAGAGACTATTTCCTTCCACTTGCTATTAATTATGACGTAATAATAATAATAATATTGTACCACATTCACACAGCGCCATCTAGTCCCAAATTAAGCAATTATATTTGCTTGTGTTATGGGTACTAAACAACTGAAATACTACTTAAATACATTTTTTTTTTGTAAATACATACATATTATAGATAAATTACACCCAGACACAGAACAAACCTTTATGCTCATCACACAAAGATTTGTCCAGGGTGGGGATCGAACGCACGACCTCCGGCTTAGCAGTCAGGGTCACTAACCACTAGACCAACAGGCCACATAATAACAGCAATGCTCATAAAAATTCTTAAATGGCCGCTGAATTTTGGTTGTTTCTATCAGAGGTTATGGCAAAGTATATCTTTTTGAGGGGGCATTACCCGCTGTGCTTCACATCTCAAATAAACAATACAAAAAAAATTCTAACCAATTTCAAAAACCTTCCCTAGGGTTGCCCTTCTTATAATAAACACTACTTATAAACAAAATATTAAAAACTAGTCTCTCGCAATTGTCTGCGTACTAAACTTTATACTTACTCCTATATAAGTATATTAATAATAATAAAATGTTTATTTTAACAAATAAGAGTTTTGGTGTTACATATTTTTGTCCTTCTGATATGGTAGTTATAATGGAAGCAAGATATTGTCACTGTTTCCCATGGTATAATAAAAATAGTTAAAATAGGATGATTTTTCTTATTTACACAAACCAGAATTTGATGAGATTTGACAAACAGATTGGCTGTGTTGGATAATTTTGATAAACTGGCCGGCGGAGCCGCGGTCAGGGCAGTAGTCTATGAATAAATTAAATAAAACTACTTATACAAACAATAGTAACAATACTATTAATATTTATTTAATTTTACTGTGATTTAAAATTATTATAAATTGATCAAAATTGTGGGGAAGCACTGTGGTGCCTACACCTCCATATACTTGTATTATAACTATGTTACAGTCAAAACTCTTAAAAAAGTAAAGAGGTTGGTACTAAAAGAGTTTTAAAAAATGTTTGTGTTAAATACTTAGTTCTGAGTTTCGACCTCCTTACTTTTTACCCGACTGATAGGACGGGTATTGTTTTTCGCGCGTATCTTGTATGTTTGTAAATTTCTTTATTCCCACGTTTCTTCCAAACGGCTGGATGGATTTGCACAATTAAGGTATCGTTAGATTCTTCTCAAAAACCCAAGTGTCCTTAGATAAGTATTATAAAAAAAAAATACAAAACGGCGGACTTTTGGCGCCAAATTGTAAGTTAGATTTTTTTTTAACCAAACGTATCGAGTAGGGTATAAAAATAAAGGGAATCAAATAGAGATTACAAATATATACATATGTTATATATTTAAATTTAATCAGGAATAATAATTACAAATTTTTTTCGTGCGTTGCATTTTTTGCATTCGGGTTATTTTAATTTTTTAATTATATTTTTTAAATAATGTACTATGTATAAGTTTTCTGCCAGTACTTTTGACAAACAGGACAAAAAACGACGTAGTTATTTACGAGTTTTGACTGTAACATATAAATCTTTATTAACGTAAAGGTAGTTCTTTAGTCTAATAAAGATTATGTTTAATACTGTGTCCTATTACAATTTAATTCTTTATAAACTAAATGATATATTGCCAAAGTGTAACATTTGTTAATTGAACTAGATTCGTGTTTGTTATAAAGTCGTTTTGTAATTATTGCAGCTACATATTGTATTACGACTATTCCCAAAATAAAGGCCAAGGTTGTTACTATGCACTGCACATATCAAAATAGGGACAAAACATTAGATTTATTTGTATGCGATCGCTTCATAATTGTCTTATAAATTACCTACTTCAAAGTTAAATAATAATATTTATGTAGACTTTTAAAAAACCCTCTTAGCTCTCTAGATAGAGGAGAGGAGACCCGAGCCCAGCGGTGGGACATTAATGGGTTGCTGATGAAGACTTTTATTTAAAACTAGAAAACGCACAGGGCTTCACTCCCATTGTTCTTTATTTGGCCATTGCTCAGCACCTATTGGTCGTAGCGTTATGTTATATAGCCTATAACCTTCCTCGATAAATGGGCTATCCAACAACTAAAAGAATTTTTCTAATCGGACCAGTAGTTCCTGAGATCTAAGCGTTCAACCAAACAAAAAAAAAAGCTATTCAGCTTTATAATATTAGTATAGATTTGAGAGGATAGATCCTGTCTCTCACAAAATAACATTAAAATATTCTTTCCAGATGTCCTCTGCAAACTTCTTTGAATTTTTTGATTCTTCTGCCGACCCCGCTTGCGATGGTGTAACTGCGACGTTCAAGAAGTAAAAGAAATGATCAAGACCTGTTGAGCGAAACCTTCAAAATAAAGAAATCGACGGCATTGCTGTGTTACAAAGCGAGAATGGATGAGAGTGATGTCATTATATCATCCACCGAAATTATTAAAGGTGAGTTAACTTAGTTTTTGTAAAATAACGCCTTCTAAACTCTCTAGATTTCGATTTTGAGTTAGTGGACTATAGTCTCTGTCTATCTAATTAGTAGACTTGGCTTAAGATACTTTACAATTATTGCATACTACGCTCCCGTCGTTCTTTATTTGGCCACTGCTCAGCTCTGCAGCTATATAGCCTATGTTACTCAGTGATAATGTAGCTTTCTAACGGCAAAACAATTTTTGAAATCGGTCTAGCAGTTTTTAAGTTTATTCGTTACAAACAAAAATACTAGTATAGATGAAAATCACAGTGAATGGGTAATACATTAATTCGTAACAAATAAAACCTCTACTAACATTGTTAAAAAGAGGTCAGTATCCAAAAAGTAGGTACAGTTAGTAAATAACTCCCTGACTGGGATTATACAGAAAGTTGGCTAATTAAAACTTGTAGGCAATAAAGTGTCCAAATTGGTGGATTAAACAGAGGAAGTGTCGCGCGGCTCCCTCCCACTTGGCTTATTTAAATAGCTGAATAATATAAAAGTTTTCGCAACCAAATACAGATGGTGGAGCCGACCATCTGGTTAAATATATTGTGGCAATCGTTTTGTTTTGCTGCCGTAGATTTTTGTATATTTGCAAGCGTATTAATTTGCCACTTGTGTTAATTAGGTAACTATGTTTTTAGAATCAATATTCAAGAAGCTAAATGTTTGTTGGCATTCACTCACCTATAGTCGGCAATCTTTCTGTGGCTAGCAGCTTAAAAGTTGTTTCAAAAACGAAATTGCTGCGAGTACAAAGTTTACAGAAATACAATTATGCAATGCGTTATTCTTTAAGTTGGGCTACTTACAACAGTGAATTTCTAACTGCTAAATAATAAAAAACATATAAAGATTAAAGGACAATCCATATGGTGCGAGTCCGAATAGAGCTAAGGAAGTTAGTTTCAAGCCTTCATCGACCACGAATACCTCGCTATCGTAAAAAAGCGACTCAAAAATAATCCCTTCGGAGCAGAATTTATAAAACGCAAAATGAGCACTACACGCAAAATCGAGTGTTTCGTTTTTTGCAAAGAATTGTTTTTCTCTGCCGCTAAAGTTGGCATCTATCAAAACAAATCGTCGTAGCTTACATCACAATTTTTTCAATGGAACCGCAACAAATAAAGTTGTAAATGTGCATACAGTTTGCTAACAATTTTACGATTGGTAGGCGTCATAATGTCCGGAATGACATCAATACGGTTGGTGACGCGTCACGGCACACGGCTCACGAGACGTTCGGTTCCGCTGCCGACCTTCAGGCGATGATTGATCTGATATTACGTCTTAACTTGTAGCTTTACTATGTTGCTAAACAATACTCGTTGAGATTTTGTTTGTAGTGTGAGTTTTTATACTACGATGACAAATCTCGTATAATATGAAGTATTTACTGCAGCGAATGTACGGTTTCTGGCCTAAAGTTGCAGCAAACGGAGTGGGTTTTTATCATCATCATCATCAGTCCATTGTTGGACATAAGCCTTCCAATTGCACGAAACTGAGCACGATTTGCGGCTGCTCTCATCCAGCACAGCCAGCCACAATACGTAGATCCTCAGAGTTTCTATGGAGACCCTTAATTCCTTTCTAATATTTTTATTTATTAAACTTTCTGTACAAAACAAGTACAAAAGTGGACTTAATGCCTGAGGTATATATCAAAATCCGTAAAATAGTTGTTTGTTTGTTACGCTTGTTTCACGCCCTAATCCAGGGGCCGAAGTAACTTGAAGCTAGTGTGATATATAATTATATAGTATTTTCGGTAAACCGTGTATTTATGGGCCTATAGGATAGAGGGAAGCCTCAGTGTGAGACACACCAGTTCATGTCACAAAAGCCACAAATGCGCAGAATTCATCGATACACAAATCTAATAGGAGTTTCTTGTCACGTCTGTAGCGTTCAACGCACCTCGTATTACTTTTTAATTACCTTAAATGTGCTGTTTACATTAGGATAATGGGTTCCAATTAAGATTGTATTACCCTAAATAGGGTATTATTTAAGTCGTAAACCAGTTCCTATTTAATGACAAATCGTTATTGAGTAAATACTGGACGATTGCAACACTAACTGCAACTGCAGAGCTCTAAATGAAGAGTCAGACTATTAATTTAAATAATTCTGATTTATTCTATTTTTTATCCACAATTTCTTACTGCCTGTTAATTCGCTTGCGTGTGCAACAGGTAGGTTAATACCTATTTATAATTAGTAGGATAAAATTTATTCCACAATTAATATTGTATGTCGATTAAAAGGAGTTTATGTCCATCTTCAGATCTCTATGCCAAAATTTTACTAGGATCCGATCTCTGGTTTAACCTTGAAAACTTAACAAACAAACTTTCATAGTAAGAATATAACTCTCCGGCACTTTAATTGCTAAAAATCATGTTCACGTGAAAGAAGGACAGACAAAAACGCTGCCGTTTAGTAAAACGGTTAGGCAGTTAATTTAATGGCTGATTGAACCAGTTGGCTGCGACCTATACATAAATATATGACACTTTAATAGACATTAAAAACAGTCAGTACCGTAAACTATCGAAAGATAGCCCCGTGATACGCTTTTGCCTTAATGGAAGAAGACGTAAGTACCTAACTAGACAAAACTTTCTTTCTGTTTATTAATCGATCAGATACTATCATTCATTGCGATTCAATCACCCCGCCTTTTCACAACACAGTACCGTAAATCGTAATTGTTCCAATGTCCCGAAAACCTATGACCTTGAACTGAGGAAGTGGACTACTTAGTACATGGAGAAATATAGTTTTGAACTTGAAACAGTTCAACTAATAGCAACAGTAAAAGCATAGCTGAAAGCTTACCCTTGACATAGCAAGGGCGAGCTTGATACGCACTGATTACGATCGGCTAAAAAGTTTTATGGCTCTTTTAATTAATCCGACATTATATTCCAAAACCGCCACCGTTTTATTGCGTGTTGCTTACTATTTGTTTATTTCCGTAAATTCAGCCATCATTACGTACTCAACCTAATGCAATAGAGTAGAATTTAAAAACTATGTAATAGAACTTATCATACTTATTAATATAATTAATAATACATAAAAACAACATAGAACAAATAGCCCTTGAACTCACTCACTGAACATGAAACATATCTACGTGGTAGGACACCGCATTGAGCATACGCAGCGTATAGTGTAGTATTGTGTACGACTAAGGAGTCGTACACAAAATCGGCAAGAATAGTATTGTTCTTTGTATTGGTCTTCTCAGTATCAGCCCGGAATCGGGAAATATGGCTAAATTACTATAAGTTCGCCTCATATTGTAAGGGACCTAAAATAGCTGGCAAAATGTTAAATATACCCCTTCGGCAAAAAGGGCGTTGCGCTGGAATAAGTTGATATTCGTTTACTGTTCAACAAAGTTCTGCCAGCGCAGCGGCTTTCTAGCGGTATGTTAAAAAGTCGATAAGTCCTTCTCCAGGCTCTAGACTATTTATCATGTCAAATTTTATAAAAGTATAATAGTTTTTTAGTTTTGATGTAAATCTTTAAAAGCAGACAGATGGAAGTAGGATTAAATTCATCTCAGCAAAACATTTACATACAGATACTCGTAAGTGATTACGTGATTAAAACTTCAATGAAAGTTAAATAATAATATTAGTATGACAGTGGCATTAAAACTGAAGTATAAGAACGCACATAAATGAAATTGATTAAAAATTAATTATTTACAATTTAATTACATCATTAAAGTAATTACACCGGAAATTAGTAATTACATTACATACATTACCTAATAGCTGGCGATATGAGGGTGTAATGTAATGCCCGAAGAAAATAAAATAAAATAAAAATACCCCTTCGGGGCAAAAGGCGTAGCTCTATCTTATGTTATGTTACTTGGTTGCATTCAACGTCATCTTCTTGCTGCATATGTTTTTGCCGAGCTAACCAGAAGTCAAAAGCAGAAGGTAGCGAGTTAACAAATTAAATTTGCTATGACTAGCATTTTAAAACTTTTGTATTTTTTTTTTATATTGCCTGAATTGGCCCCACGAGCATACGGCCCACCAAGGGGCCAAGTCTGCTATCACAATCGTAAGCCGATGGTTGCAATCGACAGCTGTGATTGGCTTACTAAGTAAATCGCGCCATATTGCCGGCCTGTGATTGGTCCATCGGTATGCAGTTATTCGACGACGGATAGTAAGCAGTACCATACCAGCCGCAACCTAGCCGCTGTCTACCGAAAAGGACGTCAATATTTGTTTTCTTTGTATCCTGCTCATGTATTTAATCAAAAAACTTATTACTATTTGTTATATAACCAAGGCTCGGCAGCCATAGAAATACCATTGACCGAAAGCTTATTCGTAAAGGCAATGGAAATTGAAAGAAATGCGGGGCTTTGCCTCGTCCCATTTAAGTATGAAACGTTTACAATTTAATGCCGTTTCGACATTCTTTTTCGATATTCCAAGGTTTCTTCAATTGGTGACATTCCACAGACGTGGCGATATTTATAATTGTTTTTGTAGATTAATTGTAATGTCTCAGTGAAAATCACGTACGTTCAATTAATTTGTAATTAGTGAATCACCCATAGTAATAGTATAATAAAATTAACCTTCCTCGTGAATAATCCTTATCTATTGATTGAAAGTACACAACGGTTGTGTACTTTAGAAGATGTAATTGTATACATACAGAAGGAAGCGACTTTATTTAATACTAGAAGTCACGCGGGACTTCGCTCCTGTCGCTTTTGTTTGGCCACTGCCCTGATGGCCGTAGCATGATGTTATATAGCCTATAACCTTCCTCGATAAATGAATATCCAACACTAAAAGAATTTTTCAAATCGGACCAGTAGTTCCTGAGATCCTAGCGTTCAAACAAACAAATAAACAAACTCTTCAGCTTTATAATATTAGTATAGACTATCAGGGGCGGATCTATGTAGGGGCTATAGGGGCTGCAGCCCGAGGCCCCCGTATATAAAGGGCCCCCAGTCCTAATTGAAAACATTGTGAATTAAAAAATCATAACTATGGTTAAGTTTATAAAATATTTATTAAATTATATACTTTACACTTGGCTGGTTTTTTAATGGCAGTTAATTGATAATTTAGACAGGCCCCGTAGGTGTCCCCGAGTAGTATTAGCCCAGGGCCCCACAAACTCACGGTCCGCCCCTAAATACTTTTATATATGGATTATGTATTCATACTTTCCAGTTAATGTGAAATCTAAAAACATTAAGATTGTTTTACAATGTTGGTAATAAACTGGTAGAATACGAGTGTAAGCCATTTTATAGAGCTATGCATTTCGTTGTTGCGTTGGCTGCATTTTAGTACGGTTTTATAGTTTGCTGAACGAGTAATGTCATGTTGCATATTATCTTCATAAAAAGTATTATTAAAATCGTTCACTATGTTCGGTCTAGAAGTAATTAAATGAGTAGTTGACTGAGATAATCTCTTTTAGATATTAACTTGGCATTTCTGTTTGTATTAAGACTTTTGCGTTTTTTTTGCTAAATACTAAACCTATTTAAACAGAAAATTAGAAGATAATTCCGTTCATTAAAAAAAGCCTCACGCCTTTTCTCTGAAGAGGTACGCAGAGTTGTACCACATCCACATTTCGACAGACATATTTGGTCCCACGAAAATAGGGGCCTATTGTCATCAACCGGGAATATTGGTTTTCCAAGCTCTGGGAAAATCTCAATACTGGAATTTTATGACCGAAGAATACCCGACTACCATTTTTACCCGACCCGGGAATCGAACCCGAGACCTCTTGCACAATCTTATACTCTACCCGCTGCGCCACCGAGGCAAATTTACCTTTTGATGTCCTTACCATTCAGTCTTTTACAAGAACATTTTTACATAGAAATCCTTGTTAACCTTTTTGAGATAGGTACAATAATCCTATACCCACATAAAAATCAGTCCATTGACCCTTAAAACAAGAGTCTACATTAAAACACATTTAAGCAAAATAATGTATATGTATTTACCGTATTTAGTTACTGAAAGCGTAGGTTTACTAACGATGGCTTTAAGGCTATACGCGGGGGTGTACGACTCCCGGCTCTGGGGCCTTACTCTGAATTTCGACATTCGATTAGTCGGTTTTGATGTCGCTGTATATGAAATTGCAGCTCAAGAGCTTCGCTACTCAGATACACAGTGTTTACTTGCTAATACGTTAATGGTACTAGCTTACTACTGAATTAAAATGTGTCGTTAAGAACTCTCTGTTCTCTAGTCTACATTTCGCAGAGATTTTTGGCCAGAAATTTCGTCCAAATGTTATGTCTTGCTTAGATGTTGTCCGAGGCTTCGCTCCCGTGGATCTTTATTTGGTCCTTACTCAGCCCCTATTGCGCGTAGCGTGATGCAGCATGACCTTCCGAGATAAATGGGCTATCCAGTACTCATTACCTGCTTACCATTTAAACTTGTTTTCTCTCTTCAGCAATTAAAAAGGCAAGAAAGAATTGGTTTTTGCCGATACTAACAAGACAAAATAAATATATAATTATATTTGCACTTGTTACTTCTAACAAGTGATTAATTAAAAAATTATAATAACCCGACTGCAAAAAATCAACACATAAACAACGCACTAAAAAGACCGAAAAATGGTTGTAATTATTATTCCTGATTAAATTTAAATACATAACATATGTACCTATATATTTGTAATCTCCATTGGATTCCCTTTATTTTGACACCTTACTCGATAGGATTGGTTAAAAAACAAATTAACTGAAGTTACAATTTTCCGCCAAAAGTACGCCGTTTTGTTTTTATTTTTATTTATACCTATCTAAGAACACTTGGTTTTTGAGAAGAATCGAACGATATTTTTTTCAGATTAATTGTCAAAATCCATCCAGCCGTTTGGTAGAAACGTGGGAATAAAGAAATTTACAAACATACAAGATACGCGCGAAAAACAATCCCTGGCAGTCGGGTAAAAAATAAACACGCTAACTTGTCAAAGTACCGTCACGTTGTAGCAAAGAAGACGTAAAAAGGCGTTTCTTTTAGTACATTCGTGAGTGCGCCATAACTTTGATTGGCATCCTGACTAGCTGACTCAATATGACATGAAAAATAAACGATACATTCTTTGCGAACTCATAATCATTTCTATCTGTCTGAAACACGTCTGAAATGACAAAGAAACGTAAGTGATTCTGAAAGCCTAGAAATCTGCAAGTCATGTCGTAACTATGAGTAGAATAATGTTTATATTTTTAGCTTTTATGAGCCCTTAAGGCACTTTTTCTATTTTGTATAGATACTGCTTAGAGGTAAAAATAAACATTTCTAAGAAAATCTAACCGTACCTTTGTGCCCTTTGTGAAAATAAACAAGCCGAAATTCGAAACCAATTACGAACGAACAAACACCTCTATTGGTATTTCTGAACGTAACATTTAACGTTTTCTTTATAAATCAAAGGTCGAATAAAATCGATTTCTATTCCATTACGTTGAAATCACATCATTGAGCTCCTTACGTTTCGATCAGATCTATCCCAAGGGATTTCGAGCGTAAAATAGAATCGAAAACCAATAATGTTCGGCGCAATCATATTTTGTTGAACCATCATCATAAGGACGGTTACCTCCGTTTTACATTCTGCTCCACTTGCATAAAACATTAACTACGTCTGTTATTATGCGAATAGTTTTTTGTAACGAAACGTATGCTATACCTTTGCATTATCATAAAGTTTGCAATAACATTTCTTTCTTCGTCTGATCGTTATCGAAACTTTTTCTCAAGATTTCAAGCTCATAAATGCTAACCACATTCATACGTATTCCAGATTTATTGTCTACTTATTTTGGATGACGGCTGGTGAATTATGACTTGTCGTTGAATATGGACAGATTGACAATAAAATAACTATTAAAGAGTTCAACTTGAATGCCTAATTCAATGTCGTCCAAAGTTTGGGAGTCGGGGAAAATAAATTGGTTTCGGTGACAAGGTGAATAGAAAATTGCCTAAAAGTGGCTATGATGGATGAGGCTTGGTAGTTGTATATTCGAAAACTTGTTCTGTAGGGCTTCAACTAGATGACAGACGGCTATAATAATGATAACATGAACTCGAATATAGTTGACGAATCAAGCCAGTTAGTACTTCATCTCAGGGCGCAAAATTCTATGGTATCTCAAATAACAATTTGAGTTACTTAAAGATGGCCATACTTATTACTAAATCATAACACGTCCACCACCTATGATTGGAACAAAATCCATTCAAGGACATAATTTACAATATCAAACAGAAGTTTTCTGCATCAATTCTAACAGAATTTAATACAGTAAGTAAATTGTTGTCATTCTTTTATAATAAAAATGTGCGTCACAAAGTTTCACTCAAGTTATTTCAGTCGCACGGTTTGAATGAGTTAATGCTAAGAGTCTAAATATGCATACTCGGGTCCTTGCATAAATTTTCTTTTAACAGTATGCACGTTGCGTGCTTACTGCTGGCATTTAAAATACGTAACATGTATAGCTAATATAACTATTTGCAAAGGGGTAGAATGTTTTATAGCCAAATATAAACATACATGTTTATCCGTTCAAGGCCTCGTTAAGTTTTCAGTAATTTGATTTTATGTTTAGTATATAAAATGGAGAAAGGTTTCAGTGGTACTCTATCTTAAAGTCTTCGTCGCATTAGGCAAATATCTTGGGGTGTGTGGTGGGTGGTTTTATTTTCGGTGGTGTAATGCTTGGGAATTAGTCTTCTGTCCATGGTAGATTTCTTAATGAGATTTCCAGAACAACTGTTTATTTTTTCAAGACTAGCAGAAAGCTTACCATGATAACTACGCAGTTCAGTGATGCTATATCCATAAAATTCTTCATAATTACAAATCGATTAGGTTTTTCTGAGATTACCTTGTTCAGTCAAGCAAAATCCGTCCAACTACAAAGCATAAGTTATAACTAAAGATTAATAGATCATTAATATACCATTTAGAAGTAATTAAATACCATATACGAATGTTAGTGCGACGTTAGAAGATTTAAATTAGTAATGGATGTGACAAGTCATGTTCTATTGTGATAAAGAAGCCGGTAGCGGAGCGCGCACGATGCTGGTGTCCTCGATACCCACCCACACGTCATTGTGTGGATTACACGCCGACACTGATCACCTAGTAAGGGAAAGCGATATACCGATATGTAATGTTAATAATGTTGCTGCTGGAAATCTAAAATTTTGTCTAATTTTTCTGATCAGTTTTTGTTACTTAGAACCGCAAAACGTTTTTGATTGAAAATTGAGTATTTTACCAATTCAGATCAACCAGTGTTAGAGAAGGAAAACTCGAAATAAAACAATATACTAGACTAACCCTGATTACCTGAATTCTTACCTACCCAACAGCGGGGGATGACAACGGGTTGATTTTGAGTATCAGTTTCTGAAACCATACGGCAGTATTATTATTTGTTGGGCTAGAAACCGTCGACGGCCTCTTTGCTACCTCGAGAAGAATTTATCTAGGGTAGCACTGGTAGCACCCTTGTTATTTATAGTTCCCAGCTTAATCCTATAGAGTCTAGGAACTTCCAGATTGTCTGAGCAGAAACAGACTGTATCTCATCAGGTTGCATCTGGTGCTGTCCTAAATGTGCATGAGTGCTCTATTTGAGCAGAGGACACGCATTGGCATACGGCAGTAACTTCAGAAGTAAATTCAAGTGATCTTTTTTTTTTCATTCTCCGTCTGGATATGTGACACTTCACTGGGTTACCAACTGAAAATCAGTGCTGGACGTTATCGTTCAGTTATTCTCACCTAAAATACATCAGTAGGTTGTTCTCTGAACTTAATGTTTAAGGAAGTAAAGTTGTAAATTATGAAATATCGCACATTACACAGACATTTCCTCAAACTGTCGCTCGCGAAACAACTTGTCGGTCGTAACACGATGTTTTATGTTAATCTTCAACTCACACTTGACAGGATTCCGAGTAACGTAATAGATATTTCAGTTTATGGCTCGTACGTAGAGAAACTTACCTATCTACCGCTGGTTTCCGCTTTGCTGATTATTTCGGCCCTGAGGCTGGTTTAGCAGACGTAGCGAAATGTAATACGAATTCAAATTATTGTACGATGAAGACTATTTGCATGTTGTGACGTCTCGGGACTTTGTGAGCACAGACACTAACTAAGAGTATACTCTTAGATAAATCAAATCAAATCTAATACTTTATTTGCCATAAATAGGGTACATAAATATAGGTGTTATGAATAGTTTAAGTGGCATTATCCTATTTAGCCATTAAAACAGCATGCAAATTTAAAATTACACATGAATTTAACAATTAATGTCATAAAATATTACATGTCATGTTTATAATAATTAGGTATATTATTATCTATTTAAAAAGTTCCACACTTATACATTACATATTATACACTAGCACATAATTAGACAGACATTATTATATTTCTTTGTGGATTAGGAACTCCTTTACAGTATAAAAAGTTTTATGTAGCAGCCAACAACTGAGTGTAGCAACATATTTATTGTAAGGCAATTCTTTAATAGGCGCAGGAATTTTGTTAAATATCTTTATACACATGTTATAGCAATTGTTTTGCAATCTACAGGTTCTAGGGATTATGTCAATAACTAGTTTGCTTGGATTTCTAATATTTGTTCTCTGACTTACATCTTTTGCCTGTTGAAAGATTTCTGGGTGCTGTTTAGTAAATTTTGCTGCTTCTAATATATATAAACAAGGCAAAGGAAGTATTTTTAGCTGCCTGAAAAAAGGACGACAGGGTTCATCAGGAGCAAGACCACATATCGCTCGAATGCATCTTTTTTGGGCAACAAAAGCTTTATTAATGTCTGTACCATTTCCCCAAATTAATAGATTATATCTAAGAATAGATTCCACATACGCAAAATAGGCTATGCAGGCTGTTTGTTTACTAGCTATTTTCGTTAGTTTATATAGTGCATATGAAAATCCGTTTACTTTGTTACTTACTTTTTCTATCTGTTCCTTCCAGTTAAATTTATTATTTAATATTAGTCCTAAAAATGTCACATTATTAGCGTTCACAAGATTTTGTCCGTCATAATTAATATTTAAATTATTATTAGAGTCCTTAAAATTATTAAAATTAATATAATTTGTAAATGATAAATTAATCTATGGTAAAGTTGAGTGAGAGTGAGTCAGAAATGTGCAAATGTACGATTTAACTTAACACCTGATGATTAACGCCGTCTCTGAGAATTGCTTTAAGAATTTACAGTCCATCAGGATCTCTTTTATAGCTTAGACCAAAAGTAATTTTCTTGATTAAAGCCATAAATTTTCTTTTCAATGGCAGGCTGTAAGATGTCTTAACATTTTTCGTTTCGAGGCAATTCTTTATTTTTATTCTTTGTTACTTCAAATGGTACATTCCTCCATTTTATCGTAATTTTTCCAATTTTGTCAATTGTCGGGTGGTTTAAGTGTCAGAGATAAGTACCTATATATTAAAAATTATTCTTGAAACGATAATAGTGCAAGATCCCATTAAGAAATATATACCCTCTCTCTGTTATTTATTAGTGATAAGAAATAAATGATAGATAACATTCACATTGACTTATTGCAAATAGGTTGCCTAGTTAAATCTGAGTTGATTTTTTAATAAAATCTTCAAAACATTAAAACGTGGCGAGATCTAAAACCGATGTACCTGCTTAAAAATGTTTTCCGCATTTCAAACCTCATTAAACTTAAATTACCATTCGGTTTTTGTTCAACCTGCACCATGAAGGCTCAAGGTTGTCGATCAAGTACTGTACTCCACTGAAATAGCTGTAATTTCCTATTCAAGTGGTATACATGCAATATAGGTGCGGCGCAAGTGTTAGGCTGACCTTGGTTACGTAACTGTATGCAAACTTAGGGTGTGGCCCAAGGACGAGCGCGCGCGATCCGCTCGTTACCATCAATGGACATTTGTAGCTTTTAATTTTATTGTTTTCTGTTAAATCTAGTGTTGTTGGAATGGCGTCACTTGTGTTAACTGTATGATAAAGTAATTACAGATTTTGTGGTCACTTAAATAAAGTACTGTGATGCAATGTAATAATACCTATATTGTGACAATATATGTTTGTGGTCGTCGTTATTTCTAAATAATATATAGATTTTTATAGGGAAATCTAATCACGAGGAAAACTATATACCTGATAAGAAATTATAAGTGTATGTCTGATCCACCAACCCGCATTAGGCCAGAAGAGGTAGATTATATATAGCTTATTATGAACCCTCTCAGTTATCCAGAAAGAAGATAAGTGACCGATCCTAACAGTGGGACACTAATGGGTTGCTGATGATGATGGGGTTTGAGGGAAGTGGATACATTTCCTGTTAACATATTCATCATACTTCAGAGCCTCCTAAGCTATTAGCCCAGTTAATAAAAACAAAACACTGTTTGTTTCAATTACGTAATACATAAGTCTGTCATTAAAAGATCAGCACATTTTTGCTGTTTTGGACGAGTTCCTCAAATCAGGTGACGAAGCCTTATTTAATTTTAACTTACCGTGAACCACATTCATCATTGTGTTTTGTTTACAATTTGACAAACTCCCACGGCGTCAACATGACACTTTTTTTGTCACACCATTCAATTTGACATTAAACCTTTTGTTAATTCCTACGTTTTGGGGTCGGACAATATTAATTATTGTAATGGAATTGTTTATACTAGTTACAAAAAATAATCTTGGTTTTTAAATTGGGGACCTCTGGAAAGGAGATGAGGGGTAGGGAGTTGGGAAAAAGGTGTCCTTAAGCAGGCTGTAGGCTGAAATAATAATCTTTGCTAGTTTCAGGTTTGAAGAAAAATGCCTCATATAATAATCACATAGAAAATTTAACAGGGCCTAAAATTATTTATTGATTACAGTTGAAAGTTATAAATATTAGATACAGTGTAAAAATAAGATTTTGCTTTCCTAGAACAGCTCTTATGAAATCCACAAAATCATTAAGACCCCCTGGACCTATTTCTGGAGTCTTACATGCAGTTAATTCGTGTGGATATCCAATTATGGTTGAAGAGTATCTATTCCACGATCGCCATCCCGTGCCTTGTGTCTCCAGTGGCCTTGCACATGGGCATCGGTGCTCGCTGCAGCCAATTATATCCAGTTGACGTGAGCGGCCATTTGCAACGGCTTTTGCGAAAATTTATCACACCACTTTGAACTTTTGTGGCAACTATATATTTGTTATTTTTACGATTGAATGGATATTGCGGTAGGATTGGTAAATTTATTTAGTTACATATTTTGTCAAGCTGAACTAGCTATTCTGTCTTTAAAATGGTCATTAACTTTTCTTCGGTCGTAGTATGCCACTTAGTTTTTTTCTATTGCCTGAATATTTTGCGCTTCATTTTCACTACTAAAATAAATCTACTCCTAAGTTTAATATCAATAAAATGTCAATATTGTTCTTACTGAGACTTTTTGCTGTTTTAATAACCAAACCCATTTCTGAAATGGAAAGTTGGCATTTCTGTTTTAGTTTTCTTGCGGTAAAGTTAGCCAACAAAAAAAGAAAACAGTCCTCTCGTAGAATTTTGGTCCTAAATATACATACTTGACCTTTTCAGACTTTCTTTAAAGCTCGGGTCTTATTTATTCAACAATTTACCGACGCTTTCTAGTCTGCTCGAAGCCACTTCTCAAGGGCGGTACATATAACCTTTAATCAAGTTCATTATCAAGGCACGTAGGTATAACGATTAGGCTACCTATGAATTATCTATAAAAAAACAGCTTGAAACTTTTCAAATACCTATGTATTTTTCAGTCTAGACATTTTAAAATTGATATTTTAAACAACCGTTTTAAGTCTGATATAAAAAATGACGATCATATGGATGAAAAACCTTTTTATTGTGTCGTGTTCAGATGTTTAATATTAAAGTTTTTCGTGTAGACAAGTAGTTGCAAGTTAGTGCATCAAATAATTCGATATTTGCTGAAAAACGAGGGTAGTTGATAGCTGACATTTTTATAAATATGTATCTGAATCATTAGAAAAGTATCTATGTATTTGTCTGTTCCAATAACTAAAGCTCTTTTGTAAAACTATAATTTTTACAAAAGATCTGTTGTAAACGATTTTATTGTAAGGAATATTAGATTTTTTAATTGGACAGCGATTATTTTGGGTAAATAGAGTCTAAAAACATTATATTAAAATAGATAAAAGTTTATCAATCACCAAATTCGCAACGTTAGTTATTCAACCTAATCACATTTCAGGAATGTTTCAACGAACTTCACACACGCAACAGAAACTAATATTTATTAGCAGATTCTCCCTCGAATTTAGTAATAAAACATTTACTATTATACTAAAACCATGTCTATATTATATAAGAACATGAAACTGAAAAGCATAAATTGCTGCGTCGTATGTGATAAACATCGAAATAGAATAACTGCCTAATAACACTACAGGGGGCTTAGCCTTCATATTCATACAACCTTTACTGAAGAGGTGCAGACGGTCAAGGAGCTTGATGACTAGACTATATTTTGCTGCTTTCTCTAAACATTTTAATAGTTAACACATCATATAAAAGGGTAGGCAGAGGTGTTTTACACCTACATTTCGTCAGCTAGGTTAGGTAGTAGGTAACATGTAATAGGGCGAAGATTTTCGCCATTTACAGGGCACAATTCCAGACTACGGACTGGTATTAACCTTTTGACCGCCACGTCAAATCGGTATCGCCGTGCCTTGTGCGCCAAGCTTTTAAAATACAGTACATTTTTGACGTGCCATGCCGTCATTGGCGTGGTGAGCACATTTTCATTTTACGAGTATAGACGTTTCTGGCGTTCAAAGGGTTAAGAATTTCACGATGGAAACCTAGGACTTTTTAGCCGGAGATTGAACCCAGAACTGCTTGTGAGGCAAACGTGGATCGTAAAATAATGTAGGTACTGATGACGAGCCGGGACTTGATTTTTTTTAAATAAATGATACGGGGACGAGTCGGGATATGTATTTTATTAGTGACGAGCCGGGATCGTGACTAGACTGGTATAGCCAGTCAAAACTACTTTTGACTGGTTAAGAGATTTGACTGTAACATATACAAACAATATGTACATATTTTCACTGAAGCGGTAGAAAAAGTTGAACTAAAAACTGTTAGTGCGGAGTGCTTTATAGAAATAGTAAGAATGATTTCTAAACATGCGACCACACTAGCAGGCACTAGTTTATATCGAAAAGTATTAACTTTGTCGCACCATGTCTCACTATTGAAGGTCGATACGAAGTTTTGACAAGTTTTTATTCTTAATTTATTTAGATATGTGCATTTACACAAGTAGACGGCGTAAATACGAAATAAAATATATTATTTTTTAAATTTTGTGTCCGCTCGTTAAATGGTTTGTTCCATTGAACGTATTTTTTTGTGATATTACCAGCCTGCAGTCTACTGTTATTTCAGTACTTTAATTGACAGCATCATGTAATGTTCACATAGATCGAAATATTCAATTATCTATATCTATAATAATATTTTTGTATGTAACGAATAAACATAAAAACTACTGGACCGATTTCAAATATTCTGATTTGTTGTTAGAAAGCTACATTATCACTGAGTAATATAGGCTATACAACACCTCGCTACGGCCAATAGGAGCTGAGCAGTGGCCAAATAAAGAACGAAGCCCCGCGCGACTTCTAGTAATTTTATAAAGCGATAGCGTAAGTGTAATGTTATATGCCAGATAGAGCCATGGTCTTTGAATCGCTGTCTCCGTCCTCTGCAAGCAAAAATGGATCTGTAAAGCTCAGAGCAGGATGCGATAGTGCTCATAAGAGCCTTGATAATGATGATAAAAATGTCGCTATTACATTATACAAAAATCAGTGTTTTTAAAAAATGGTACATAATACTTGAAAAATAAAACATGAAGTAAAAATAGATTCTCTGAATGAGACCTCTCAATTGGCTAGCAGTTTTGTACTTTTATTGGACTCCATATTAATCCAACCCTCCATAGATTCGGTGTTAAATTTACTGTTATTTGTGAACATAAAACGTCTAAGGGTTCAATATTCTGTAGACTTTTTACATATTTATTATTCTGATTGGTTTATAAAGTTGAATTTGTGCCATTAAATTCACCCGACATTATGTCTGCAATCACGCAAGTTCAAGAAAAATCTACGTAGTAAAACTGTTACCATAAACTAGGCTTGTTGTATGCGATACTTACTTTATATATAATTTATTCATTCTATTTTATTGTATACATAATTCATCCCTTAGCTCATTGTTTACAATCACAGATAGAATTTTATTTGTATCTGCATTGAAATATGAGTCTGATTTTAACGTCTCTTTTCTCAAGGATCAATATTAGGAGTCTTTTGGGTAAAACCCTTATTGGTAGTAATACTTGTATTAGGAGGGTTCATAGTTCGTACAGAGGACTGGCAACATCGTAATTTCGTGTCATATTTGGTGGTTTCAGTTTTTACCCGACTGTCTGGACGGGTATTGTTTTTCGCGCGTATCTTGTATGTTTGTAAAAAAAGAGAATCAGAAGGAGATTACATATATTCAAAAAGAAATTATACATAATTGAATGGTTCCAAATTGTAAGTAATTCTAATTTTTTTTTTAACCAAACCTGTCGAGTAGAGTATCAAAATTAAGGGATTCAAATGGAGATTACAAATATATACATATGTTATGTATTTAAATTTAATCAGGTGTAAGAATATTACAATAATTTTTCGGTCTTTTAGTGTGTTGCTCTCTATTGATTTTTTGCAGTCGGGTTATTAATTTTTTTTTAATTATATTTACTTGTTATTATTTGATTGGAGCTTGGATATAAAAATCGAAAACCAAAAAAATTATGACACTTTATTGCGACATTGCTATATATTCCTCTGCATGAACCCTCTTAACACGGGTAACAAAGGATTTCATGTTGGCCAAAAGTTACCGGTCTGCTCGATGTCTACACTGTTCTCATCATCACCATCATCATCATCAGCAACTTATTAAAGTCTCACTGCCCGGCTCGAGTCTCCGCTCCTCTATCTAGAGACACAGAACACTGTTCTAGTATTTTACAAAGTTCTATATTTCTATTTCAGCTAGTAAGCTCTATTAACTATCTGTCAATTTTGCGTTGTCTAGTTAACTATTATATCCGATTCTACTTTAAATTATATAGCTACTTTAATTTATTGTTGACTATTAAAATATTATAAAACGGGTCTAGGTCACGTATTATATTATAATTCAAATTCAAATCATTTATTTGCCAAAAAACATGGGTAAAATAGTGCTGGAAATAATTAATATGTAGCCACATGTCAACCATTGCTGGTATGCGAAAATTTACTTTGACTCTATTATATTCATTTCACTAACGATTTATAGTCAACGAGTAGATACACAACAAAACAATTACTTACTACAACTTATACAATATTATTAAATACAAGATAATACCATATAATTATAATTAATTTAAAAATGTATTCTGCGTAAATTACAAATACTAAATGAACCCACATTAACATCGACATTTCTGAGACTTAAAAAATCTTTAAAAAGGAATAGGTAAAACCTTATTTATTTGCTCGACGTTTCAATCGAATTGCACCGATCGTGGTCACGGGCTGACTGAGGTGGCTGCCGAGCGTTGTCCTCGATGCACGCGGGTTTCTGCGACTACCCTCACCTTTGTCAATATTTTTATCAGAACACTACACTAATGACGTTTTTACACTTTATAATTATTTAATATGTGTACAAGTCGCGAAACTTTAATAGTTTTTGTTTAAATAGCAAACGTTTTGTAAGCAACTTAACCCTAGACTAAGAATCTAGGTATAATACACACAAAGCCTGAATGTTTCGCGATAAGCGTTGCATTTTCACGCACACAACGTGTACGATAGACACGTATCGTTATATACAGCTGAAACATGCAAGGGGTTAATTCCAAGGCGAACGTGTTAATATTCACTTCAGTTTACACTCGTTTTCTTTTGTAAACCTTGCAATAATGGAAGTAAATATTTGCTTAGAGGGTCAAACAAAGGCCATTTAAAATTTGCTAAAAAATTTGAGATAATTTTATGCATAACTTTTAGTCAGCTAATGTTTGCTTGTGATTGTTTTCTGAATAATCTCTGGGAAACTTTGTCTTATAGAAAAACGTTTGGACAAATTAGATATCTAAAAATATCTGTAAAATCGATTTTATTATGTTTGTAGATATTTTAGACAAACGTTAAGTTGAAGTGATTATTATCAATACTTGACTAAAGTTTCAGAAACCTCTGTAGTTTAACAAATACCCTCAGATCTTGATCGTAATCCTGCGGTTCGTATCAAATCATCTGATCACCTTGTACTTGCCACTGCGTGGTTCCACTCGATAACTTTATGGCCCGCAGCCGTCAGTTCAAGAAAATAATACGTTGTTACTATTTTAATTCCATCAAATGGTAATAATAAATAATAAATTGTTTATTCAGCATAAATAGTACACTATTACACAATTCTTAAGATTAAAGATAAGATATAATAATGTTTGGTGCCTGCATTAGAAATATTCCTGTGTCCGCAGGCAGTTTATGAGCACATTTTGTTACTGTACAAGAAGTACAATTAAATCATAAACCATGTTTCGTAATTAATTAGATACTATCCATTACAACAAAAATAAAAACAGATGTGCACAAAGAAAGAGGGTTTCTTGGTGCATTACCCGGTTTTGAACGGAGAATATATATTTTTTTGACATTGTTAGTAATGTAACTCAGTTGTGTACGAAGAGTAAGGGGAAGATACTTACTGATATACATATTGTTAGTTACATATCACAATAGACACTTCAGTTCCTTTCTTGTTTCACTAAATATTGACTAAGTTATTCTTCTTATGTTAGCTTTATGCCAAATAAATGTAACCGTATATTATGGTGGCCTACAGAAATGGACTTCACTTTAGGGCCTCTTTGTATAGTATCGTTTTCGGGACAGCATACGTAATGGATAAATCATTTTTTGGAAGCTTTTTAGCTACCAGAATATTGATAATAATATGTAGTAGTTAGTAAAGTTATTTGTGTGTGTTTTTGGTAAGTCTCTTTATAGAGATAGAGAGATTTTTATAGAGAGATAACTAATTAAAAACCAGCCAATTTCTGAGAAACAGGCTACTTTAACAACCGACGCAAAATTAACAAATTACAAAATCTATTAAAATAGAAAAGTAAAGTCTTCATAGGCCACCATTTATTTGTAAATGATTCTGGTGTCTAGTGCTTTAAAATCTGTCTCTCATTTTCCAGACAGACTTTACTTCGCGACTCTGAAGACTGGCTACAAACCGAAATCCACACGCAACAGCAAATACTTCCACATAGAAGATGAGATCGTCTACGAGAACTTCTACTTCGACTTCGGTCCGTACCACCTGTGCCATCTGTACCAGTTCTGTAACAAGCTCAACGAGGAGTTGGAGAAGAATCCGAAGAAGAAGATCGTATTCTACAGCAGCAACAATGAAACTCTTAGACTCAATGCCGCCTATCTTATTGGAAGTTATCAGGTAAAGTACCTTTTAAAGAAATTCATCAACTCATTTAAATAAGAAAAGCATAATAAATAATATTTGCATTCTGAAACTCGCCCCATGTTTTTTTTTTGTGTGGAACTTTAAACTTTATCAACGTTCGGTACGGTCAGCATATAAAAGTAATTGACTTATTTATTTTTTTGACGTCTTTCGGTCAAGATGAAAGAAGGTCGGTGAAATAAGTATCAATATGAAATAATCTCTTTGTTCGCCTTTCACGTAGGAAGGGATGAACCCAATATTTTTTCCTTTTCTTTTTCCGCTTCTTACTTATAATATGTGTCTTATAATGGACGTTGAGGAAATAGCAGTGCTTTTGTAAGCACTGCTATTTCCTCAACGTCCATTTTGAAGCGCGCTGTATGTGCAACTGACGATCGTAGCCGCGGTTCTGACCGCGTTGGAAATCGCAACCCCTGCGGCCGGACCGCGCGTCATGGCCGCGCTGCCAGGTCGCTAGTGCGCTATTGCTCTAACTATTAACGTTTATTACCGGCGCAAGCTGGTTGATGACAAAACAAATCCGCCATTTAGCCAGTTAACTGTATCCGACTATACCCCGCAGTAACATAATCTGTACTGTAATTACGTTTACCGGCAGACGATATTCCCACGCACTGACAATTATCTAATAAAACTCCGTGCTGGTGTTAGGATTCGTTCGGATCGGTCAAGAATTTTGTAGCGTATCTTCAAACGAAACAATTATACAGTAAATGGAATTTTGTGGCGTATCTTCAATCGAAACAACAGTAATTTGAATATTTTGGTGTATCTTTTCTGTTTACGTGAAAGTGTATTAAAAAAATAAGTATCCTTAACGCTTTTTACTATATATACGTAATGTTTTTTACTATAAAAATAACGCTCTGCAAATTCCAATGTTTCATTTGCATATAAATAGAAATAAACGCAATGATTTCTTACCTTTTACACTCTTTTCACCTAATTCTAAAAAGTGTAATAAAAATATTTTTAAAATATAGCTCCGATTAAATAACAAACATTGATAAACCACGAACTATGATATTATATTGCACGTTGCCATTCATAAGTATAAACTCTCTTAAACATCAATTCAAATTGTACACATTCAGTCAGCTGCGATACGTAACACAGTACTACAATAAGCCACAAACTGTCGAATTCGCCAATCTATCGTCGAAATTCTCACGGGCATTGTTTTAATGGACACATGTTATATTGAAAACATACGGCGGCCGGCGTCACTTGATACTATGAGATAACTAATTGAAACGTGGGTAGTTGTAAATATTCACCAATCAAGATGGCTATTCAGTAATAATACTAAAGTGTTTCAAGGCTTGGCGATTTGCGAGAATTATTTGCTGGAAAAGCAATGCGTAACCAACAAGCGTGTTGATAAATTAATCACACTAATTTTATAAAGGCGTAAGTTTGTGTGTATATTTGTTACATCTTCAGGCTGAAACCGCTGGACCAGTTTTGATAAAAAATGAGGTAGCTGACACCCTGGATTATCACATAGGCTTCGTTTCTTTTGTTTTTAAATGAGGGCAACACCGCGTGGCAAGTGATGGTGGCCGAATTGATAAGTGACCATGCAAATCATGCGGTCCGATGTCGATTCCAACCTGCAGTACCTACCGATGTGGATTTCACTTTCTGGAATTTATTATATACTAGTCAAGCGACCTACCATCTGTTGACGGTGAAGGAAAATATCGTGAGGAAACCCACATACCCAAGGAGAAATTCTAAGTGTATGTATAGGTGCTACAATATGTCATCATATCAGCACAACGATGTCTGATCCTGTGCCGCCAGCAACCAACAGCCACCCGCAACCTTGACCATCCATCTGGTGGCGGGCAGTCCTACACTGCGCCTTCCAATACGTGGCCGCCACTCGAGAACCTTTTTCCCCCATCGGCCATCAGTTCTACGATGTACTTTATTATAATACAGTTTTGTCTACAGGTAATATATCTAGACACAAGCCCAGCAGCGGTATACAAGCAGCTCACCGACGGGTCGGACTGGTCCCTGCTAAACTTCCGGGACGCATCAGGCGGGCCGCCATTGTTCGATATCTCTCTGCTAGATGTGCTTCACGGCATTAAGGTGGCTCATGATGCGAGGTTCTTCGACTTCGATCACTTTGATGCGGAGCAGTACTTGTATTATGAGGTAAGTGTTGGAAATATGAGGAATTTCATTTATTCTAATTTAGAATTTTCACTGAATTTTCCTTATTAAGATATGGCATCATGTTTTGGGGCAATGCAGTTGGTAAGGAGTCAGTATTTAAGGGACCATACTTTGTAAAATTAAAATTATTAACGGTTCCCTCTTTATATATTTTTGAAACGAGTATGTTTGTTAAACGTCACCTTTCAAAATTCTCTGCGGTAACCAGTAGACGCAGACAAGGTACGTTACACATAGTTCCAGCTAAGACAGCCTTATACCATAAGAGTGTATTTGCAATGGCACCAAAAATTTTTAATGGACTACCAGAATATATACGGTCAGCAAATAGCATACAACAATTCAAAAATAGGTTACATTTGTTTCTTATTGAAAAGGCTTACTATACCATTACTGAGTACATTAGTGACAAACATAAGTGACACAATTATAATTTTCATTCATATTGAAGTACAATTTGGTGTTTATGTATTCTTGTATTTATTGTTTTTCTTTGATATTGTAATTCAAATAAACTTTCAATTTAATCTTGACATTGTATTTAATTTTGACATTATTATTGTAAAATTTGACATTGTATCTAATTTTGACATTATTATTGTATAAGTTAACATTGTTTATAATTTCGGCATTATTTAAAAAAAAAAAAATTGACATTGTGTTTAATTTTAATTTTGACATACTTATTGTTAGTTAACATTTTTGACATTTCAATTAATGTGATTCTAAATTTTAATTTAACCTTTATTATTATATATATTTGTACACCTTAAATGGTAGGACATAGTGCTCTATATATTCTTGTCTGTAATATCTTTTGTAAATTACCTATGTTCCACAATAAATGACTGATTAGAATGTAATTTAATTTAGTTTTAATTTAAAATGTAATTTAATTTAGTTTTTATTTAAAATGTACATGATATGATTTTTATATTTTATTTTAGTTTAAACTGTAATTTGATTGATTTTAGTTTAGAATATAATATGAATTGTTATGATTTGATTTAAAATGTAATTTAATTAATTTATTTTTAATTTTATATTGTAAAACTATAGATATAAGGGATTTGGTTGCATAATGTAAGCTTATATCTTATTTTTTATGAATAAATAAATTGGAATTAAAATCAAATTGTAACAATGACAACCGTTTAGACCAGGACTTTCCAACCAGGGGGGCACGCCGGGGTCGTAGAAAAATGTCAGGGGGTGTAATATGTATGTACGTTTATATTTCCGAAAACGTTATATTATTATATATCGTATCTGAAGGTATTGTACCTAATTGAAATTTAAAAAAAAAAATGTTTGATAAAAAAAAATGTTTCTTAATTTTGTTAAAACTTAAGGGGGGCATGAAAATATTATTTTGGGTTCGGGGGGGCTCAGCGAAGTAAAGGTTTGGAAATCCTGGTTTAGACCATAATATGCTCGATGATCCAATAGACAACCAAAGGCGAGATCTGTTTATATGTCTATATATTGTCCGTGTAGTGACAGATTAAGAATACATAATGTCACTTCCCCATTTCAACCCATGGGTGTCGCAATAGGCGACCAAGGGAGTAAGTAACGTTATGCAGACAAGAGCACCGCAGGAAAAGAAAAATTCGAAATAAAACCTATACCAACCCGTCTGGCTAGTGTGGTATAGTAGTAGGCTGAATTCTCTCCACATTATTTAGAGGAGACCCGAGCAGTGGGACGTTTATGGGTTGAAATGAAAATGAAGATGATGACTATCTATTAAAATAGTGTTATAACTGGGTCTTTTATTAATAATATTATTTTTTATTTTATTTTATTCGGGAAACAAACAGTTACAGTTATAAATCATAAATTTCTATGCTGTCTCAGCTTCAAGGTTTTAGGTGGACCTAATAAGTTATAGTTCGAAGTTTAGTTAATTATAATATCATCATCATCATCATCAGCAACCCATTAGGTCCCACTGCTGGGCTCGGGTCTCTTCTTCTCTAACTAGAGAGCTGAGAGGGTTTAGGCCATAATCCACTCACGCTGGCCTATTACGGGTATAATAATAATAATAATATTAATTAATGGTTAATTATAATATAATATTACGTAATGTATGTACCTAATAAAAGTAATAAATATATCTGATTGATAAAATAATGTTATATTAGGTACCTACTTTTCTTAAATAATTTTGATAAAATTTTGTGGCTATCACGTTAAGTTGGCCGATATTGCTAATATAAAGAAAAATTTTCTCTACAGAAAGTCGAAAACGGCGACCTAAACTGGATAATCCCGGGGAAGATACTAGCCTTCTCTGGCCCCAACCACCAGTCGCGATTAGACCGCGGCTACCCCCTCCACAGTCCTGAACACTACCACCAATATTTTCGAACCCACCGGGTGACAACCATTGTTCGGTTAAACAAGAAGTCTTACGATGCCAGGCAGTTCACGTCACATGGGTTTGAACATAGGGAGCTGTTCTTTGTCGATGGCTCTGTACCCTCAGATCTGATTGTGAACAGGTTTATAAGGATCTCTGAAGCGGCGAAAGGCGCGGTCGCTGTACATTGCAAAGGTAAAAACTGGTTTTCTTCATTCTAAATATACGTCTTGCCAAAGTTTTAGTTCGCTCTGAAGTTGCACCCCGCTGCTGTTTAACATAGTAAATGTTAGAGCAACGGAGAGACTTTGGGTCACTCTGCGTGCTCTATCGATTATTCCATGGGGAGTTCTCCGATGAACTTCTAGATTTGGTGCCATCGTCGCCTTTCTATCATCGCACCACTCGACGCCGCTGTAGGCTTCACCCGCACTACCTGGAGCCCATACCGTTAAAAACGGTAAGGTTCCAGCGATCATTCCTCCCACGTACGTGCAGGCTCTGGGGTGAACTTCCTACAGCGGTGTTTCCTGAGCGCTATGACATGTCTTTAAACGAGGTTTAAAGAGATTATTCTCCAAAGGTAGGCAGCGGCTTGGTTGTGCCCCTAACATTGCTAACGTCCATGAGCGGCGGTAACCACTTACCATCAGATGGGCCGCTTGCTCGTCTGCCACTTCAGGCAATAAAAACAAACCTTTGTTGACCTATGTGCGTGTGGTGGGAGCGGTGCTTTGTGTTCGGAAACGCTCGGGCGCCGCCCTCCCGCTATACGAACGGACCTGAAAAGCAGCTGGAAGGCAGAAGGCGTTGTGTGAATGTGAGAAAATAGAAAAAAAAATCTTAGTAATACTATGGAGGTTGTAATTGATATAAATTCGTATGTGTTCCAGCTGGCCTGGGCCGCACTGGCACGCTGATAGCCTGCTACCTGATGAAGCACCACGGGTTCACAGCCAGGGAGTCCATCGCTTGGCTACGTATCTGTAGACCTGGCTCCGTTATTGGACACCAGCAATGGTTCCTCGAGAAGTAAGGATTTTATTGGTTGGATTTTATTTTATGGTTGCAGTTTGATCGATGAGAGTCTAGTATTTACTAGTAGGGTCTACTTTTTAGTAGGGGGGGGGGGTTCGAACTACGTTTTACGTAACTTTCACGACGATCGCTTAGAGTGATTATCTTAAACATTTTTTTTAACGGTACGCTACATAATATTGTGTACTTGGTGATTACGTACTTACGTTCTTAGTCCACTATAAGTCTTTATCATCATCAGCCTAATGACGCCCACTGTTGGACATAGACCTCACCTAATTTGAGCTAATAAGAGCGACTTTGTGCCGCCTGTTGCCAACGGCCGGTTCATCCGAATCGCATAGCATGGCAGTTGTTAGGTAATATAGCTCACAAAACTAATGGCCGATGGGGCAAAAAGGTTCTTTTATTTATATTCTTGTGTAATGTTGTAGTGTCCAGCCGCGTATGCTCGCGGAGGGCGAGGCGTACCGTCGACGTCACAACATGACGTCACTGCCCGTGTTCGAGCGCGGCATCTACTGGGACGAGCCGGAACCACCGCCCTCTGCAGACAAGCCTGTGTCGCTACATACCATACTCAATACTAACAAGAACGCTACCAATAAGGTAAATAACCTTTCATTAGAATGTACGTTCAATTACTTATTCAAGTAATTTAAATAAATTTATTAAGAAAAAATCTCAATTAAGGCAAATCAAACAACTCACAGCCACACAACTTACAGTAGTAGATCTTGCACTAATTCAGACTATAAAATCCACTAACTTGCGCAAAGTCATCCCACGCACTTTACGGTACTTGATTAAATCTGAGTTTGTGATTAAATAACTGATTGCTCAGCAATACCACACAAATTGACTAGCCTTTTGGTTCATTGCTTAGTGACCCTGACTGCTAAGCCAGAAGTCGTTGGTTCGATCCCCACCCAGGAACAATCTTTGTGTGATGATGAAGGTTTGTTCTGTCTGGGTGTAATTTATTTATATGTATGAATTTACAAAAAAAAATGGTTAAGTAGTATATCAGTTGTTTAATACCCATAACACACGTAAATATAATTGCTTAATTTGGGACTAGATGGCGCTG
The DNA here is from genome assembly GCA_905147015.1 of Laspeyria flexula. Classification (NCBI taxonomy): domain Eukaryota; kingdom Metazoa; phylum Arthropoda; class Insecta; order Lepidoptera; family Erebidae; genus Laspeyria; species Laspeyria flexula. The sequence continues at coordinate 5,599,502 of LR989974.1, forward strand.
TGTGAATGTGGTAGAATATTTATTTATATTGCTACCATAAACCGGTATATTAAAGTAATAGTACGGGATCCCTGGTCCAAATTTTTTTTTATTACTATTAAGCAAATTTTTCTTGAGTAGTTACTTACTTAATATTTATGTAATTGAACAGTCATATTGTCCTACAAATTGTGTGGTACGTTATCCCGGAATTTCCTTCGCGGTCCGGTATACCCTTGCTACGCCTGTTAGCTACCACAATCAAACTTTTGGAATACGAAATTATTGGGCGTCTCATCGAAATGAAGCTACTCACGAAAAATTAGCTTGATAGTAATAAAAAAAAAATTTGAACCAGGGATCCCGGACTATAATGACTTTTGTAAAATCTCCTATTTATATTTTCCAGTTGGACAACGCAAACGCATTGAACGCGAATGAGACGGACTCTGAGAATAACGTAACAACTGTCATCGGCAAGTACAAGACGACCCCCACTCCGATGTTACCCACCAAGACAGTGTTCGCGCCCAAACTCAACTACATGCTACCCACCAACAACATCAGAAACTCCAACAACACAAACTTGAAACAACCGCCACGCATCATCAACTCGACGCTCAAGTCTCACTACGCGTCCAAGACTTCCACCTTCCCGCCAACAAGAAGTGCCAACTCGCAAGCCAACAAGTTAACCAGTAGTGTCAAACCTTTTACTGGTAAGAGTAGCTTCCATGGCCAACGGGCCAACCTGGCCCGGCCAGCACTAGGCTATACTCATGGTGCCAGTCCTATAAAAACTTTCACTAGAAAAACTGTCAACGTCAAAAACAGCAACAATGACAGCGCTGTCGTCACTACACTCAATAACGTCACTTCAACATTGTCAGCGCTGACTGAAAACTGTCATTTGAATGGCAAAAATCGTTTGCCGTCAGAGCCTAACTTAAAATCAGCATCACAGACTAAACTGACTAATACTAACTTAAACACTAGAAAGAAATTAATTGTCAGATCTAATTCTAACTCACGCAAGAAGCTTCCCAAGTCTAACCTTCCAAAAACCGGTTTGGAGTCCAGCCAAGAGTTGTCTTCTAGCGATACTAATGTTACCAATATTTCCGCCGACTCGTTGGACACACCGTTCCGTTTTAGACGAAAACGTGACAAATCCAATAGTCCTGAACCAATGGACTGTATAACGAACTCTGTAATCACCGCAGACGTGACTCCGGACAATTTTGAAGAGACGAATAACTCACAAGGCAACAAACTTTATAAAATCAAGGCATTGCGAAAGAAATGTCCGGCGTTCGGTGTGAGTTTGTTAAAGAAGGATGGCATGCAGACTCGCTCGAGTAGTTGCACCAGTAGCTCGACCGTTAAGAAGAAATGATCTCTGTGAATGGCTAGCTTAGTATCGTGTTAGCAGTATAGTGATAGATATAAACGTTGTGCATAGCACACGATGATGTTGTAATGTGTTTATATACGTTAGATAGATTTGTTTAGATGCTTCCTTTGGCGTGTTACACACTCATTCGGGGCGATATGACCTTTTAATAGCTATATAAGTGATAGATCGGATAGGGCGCTTAGGAAATAACTATGTAGGGCTGCCTATATGGATTGATTTTTTCATAAAATAAGTACTGTAAATATTTATTGTGGTTAACCATACAAAAACCTCATAAAATTTATATAGAATATGAAAAATAGAAAATCGTCATTGGGAAACCCTGCATACTGCTTGCATATCTATTCTGTAATATAATTCCATCGTACAGGCGCTTCGAGTGAAACTTTTAAAGCGTTTCAAATGAGTGTGTACCAACCCTAGCAATTTTTTAACAATCGACTGAAATTTTTTATTGATTATTGAACTCATATCAAATCTGGTGTAATTAACATTGTTCTAAACAAATTTATCGATGTTTTTGATGTATAGAGTGTAACCCCGTTATGAGCCTATGTGTATTAATCTAAAAAAAAAAACGGTTTAACTAATGAATGGCGGTAGTTTGTGGTCGACTGATTGCCTAATATTGAACTATAATATATTTTAAGCGCTTTTTATAATAATTTGCCAAATAAGCATAACAGATACAAGCAGTGTGGATTGAGTTTGTAAAGCTTTTTTTATCAGCAATCATAAAAGTGACAGCCCTAGCCGCCTTCACACAATTATTGCGTTTCATGTCGATAGCATAAGTAGATTCCGAGATATAACACTGACTGATGGACAGACGGACGGACAGAGCGACACCAGGGTTCATTTGTACCTTTTTGGTACGGAACTCTAAAAACCTAGAATAATTTACTGATAATTGTAGTTTATGCAACTGTCATATAAGAAGGGGTATTCAAATACGAGTGTCTGTTTATCGATATGCGATAATAGGTTGACTCGAGTGTTTTAATACCTAAGTTATATGCAGTTTCATACACTACTTTATCTCTAATAAAGTACACTCATAGGAAAAATTTAAAATGCCGAATTCAAAAACACGATCGGCAAAAAAATGTATGGGAAGCGCGGGAAATTAAGTTCAAACTACGCATGCGTGCGCCATTTTTTTCACAGTTCGAACTGCGCATGCGTGCGCCTTTTTTTTTCATATTCAGCCTAAAACCCTAGTTTAATGAATTAATAAAAAAAAAAAGATAGCGCTACTATAATGAGTTTAATTTTTTATTTTATGTCTATGCGTTTATAAAGTGCGTCTGTATAGAACCGTCTTTGAATTCGTAATTCGAATTTTTCGATTTGAGTGTAGATAAAAACTTTTTAACTTTCGCGACTTGTACACATGTTAAATTATTATAAAACGGGTCTACGTCACATATTATATTCCTAGACGTCGCGCGGGGCTTCGCTCCCGTCGTTATATCGCCACTGCTCAGCTCCTATTGCCCGTAGCGTGGTGTTGTATACCCTAAAACCATCTTCGATAAATGGGCTATCCAACACTAAAACAATTTTTCAAATCGGACCAGTAGTTCCTAGCGTTCAAACAAACAAACTCTAGAGCTAACATACATATAATAGTATAGATAAAGAATATTTAGTAAATACCTTATTTATTTGCCCGATGTTTCGTTCGAATTGCACCAATAGTGGTCATGGGCTAACAATTTAATTAATATACTGATAGTAAAGTCTCAAAAACCACCATTTCTATTTCCATTTGTTTATCTTCATCGGTTGTATAAATCATGTTGTCTCTCTTCATTTATTCTAAAATGAAAGAGGCAGATAGACTAAGTTTTAAGTATGTTGTTTTTTAGTTATAGAAACCCATGAGCTGTGTTTGATTGTTGTCTGAAATATAGTTTTTAAACGACTTCAAAAAAGGAGGAGGTTATATTATTATGTTCGACTGTATTTTTTTTATGTATGTTCATCGATTTCTCGGAGATGCCTGAGCCGGTTTAAAAAAATCTTTTTTTGTTTGAAAGGGTATACTTTTGGTTGGGCTAATGAGGCCATATCACTCAGTACGAGCCATCTACTAGGTACGATCACATGCAAGTGCGTGGTGGTGTGAAATAGCGAGCGGCAACAGATGTACGTACTAGTACGTAGCTTGACAAACTCTTTAGGCTTGGCACCGACTTCAAACAGATTAGTAATAGGGTATTATACTTCAAACAGGTAGGTAGGTATTTTTTCTTGGAATTAAATATCTAATTCAGTTTATTTTTCGCTTTTTAGTACTGTTTTGAAGTCGTTTATAATTTTTTTGTTAAAAATAGTTTATTTTACACTTATTTTGTTGCAGCACTCGAATAATTATAGCAGACAAATATAGATCTTATTAAAATAGTGTAAAGTCTACAATGTGTTCGTGTGTATCATTCAGCAGATCGACAAGATAGTGCAGGGAAAAATAACTTATATTACGGTTGTTTTAAGATTGATTTTTGTGCGACGATAGCTTGTCAGTTAATACCGAATTAAGTAACTAGCTATATATATAATTAAGTAATTAGCATTGCACAGAAAAGAGGTTTTTTAGGTTGATTTTATTTGAGGATTATGTAAAATAAAAATCTTGGAAACATCTGACACTATGTCATAGCAGTACCTAAAAATGTCTACAGAGTTTCATCATTTTCAAAAAAAAAATTTCATGGCTGAACCGTATGACTTGGATTTTTTTTTTTATTTTTCTCAGAACAGGTACAGCTTATACCATCGCCCGGTAGCCGCTTGACGTTGAGTTTCGGGACACCCTGTATAAAGTTATATTTCAATATTAAACCACAAAATTAAGAAGTCTCCAAGCAACCGATAATGGTCGTTAAGTGCAGCTGTTTAAAGTATATTATTATAATTGTATAAACAAGAGGCAGTTATCGTTAACTCGCAGTTACAAACTTCTTGGTCGTGTATTGCTAAGCTTGCGAACATTCGTTAGACAATCATTCGACCGGTATAGTGATGTAAGAAATAAATATTTTTGTAGTATATTAAAATAATAAGTGATTATAAAAATGCCATTTTCTTTAGCTTTTATTGAGCTTCTTGTTATTAGATTTATTCGATTTGAATGTGTTACATTTTTGTTGTTTTGTACTAGATGGAAGGCTAACGCTATCGGAAAGGGAAGCTGGTTTTAGAACTGATGATAAATCAAAAAAGACGAATTATTATGATAATTTAAAAAATATCTGTTTTGAGAAGAATCTGTTCTGTCAGCTGGTTCGTAAATTAGAAGGTTAATGAACCTGCATCGGTAACTATGCACATATACAGTTAACGTGAGCAATATTTTCAGTTTATCTTTCCGGAAGCATTGTCTTCATCTAAAATCATTGTATAATTTATATATATATGCATATTATATTAAATAGTTATGTTTATTAGAATGCTCAGATATTTTATATCGGCTTTGTACACAGATTTGAATTTTCTTTGTGCAATAGTGTACTTTAAGTACCGCTAATTACATATAAATTTTGCGAGGCAAGTATCAAGCGGATAAGGCCTATTTATATTGATGCAAGTGAAAGTTTTAAACCATTATTAATGCTAACTTAACCGTATAATGCCACGACAGGTCACAATTGCCATTTGGCATCATTAATATCATCAACCTCAAAGAGCAATAGTCAAGATATCCACACTTGAAAATTCGTTCATATTCTTTTGAAAATAAGTCGCAATTTCATTTGACGGCCGTAGCGGCTTTGGATAGAAAAGGTTTTACATACTCTTACCTTAGTTACAAACCTTTATAAACTGCGTATAAATATTGGCGGTCTCTTATGCCTCTATAGGAATATTTTCTTTTCAATCGACATCCGTAATTTAAAAATGGATGTCGAAAAAGTAGATTTTTTTTTCTCGCACCAATATATTCAGGAAACGTCGACGCCATCTTTACTTCTCTTGCAAAGTTTCTAATAGGTTTTTATTTGAGGACGGATACATGACATTGCCTTGGAAATATATACTACTCATATTCCAATAATGGTTGCGTACAATAGGATTTAAATGTTTACAGCAAAGTTCTTGGGTCATAAATTTGGATCTGTGAAGTTAAATACTATGGTCCTTCCTTTGCATCCGACATAATAACGTTTTACGGACTTTGTTGTATTATCCCCATTTTGAAGACTATAGAATACTACCATGGAATCTATTGCAATTGAAGTAACACCGAATAATTGAAAAAAAAACTTACTATGAGCATCGCTATATCTGACTTAGGTTGCGTTTCCACCAGAGATGCGAGTGTGCGAGGATACGATGTTTATTATGAACCAATAGAATCGCATCATTTTCCTGACGTTGGCTGAAAGTAATCAAATGATGTGATTCTATTGGTTCAACATTGCATCCTCGCTCATTCCTGATGGAAACGCAGCCTTACTCTCTTGTTTCTTTAATGTCCTTGTTCCGAAAAATTGATAATTTTATCGCGTTCTCTATGATAAAAGTCCTTAGTTTGTTTCTATACTAAGTTAAAACTTCGCATTTCCGAATTTACGACGCCAAGAAAATAAACATTGAGTACTAAATATAAAGAGGTTAATTATGTTTGTCGAAGCTGTGAAATGGTAGCTTTTGTGTAATAAATGATATTAATAATATTAGTTGTAGATGTGTTAAGTGTTTATACATTTTTAGATCGAACTAACTATTTACTATAGCGTTTGTTTAGTCACAAACTGAGAACTTATTTTTAACATCGATTTTAGTAAAACAATATAATTCTATCCTCCTTGCTCGTGCACGTTTTTGCGTACTGTGCGAGAGAGAAGGCTTTAGTTTGCCTATTTAAGTGCAACAATATACTTCTATCCTTTTCGCACGTCCATGTTTCTGCGTACAGTGCGAAAGAGAGGGCGTTATTTTGTTTCATTAAAGGCGATGTTTGTAGAAGTTGCTCAGTCCAATACGAAGACAATATTACTGCCATATTCCACCGCGTGTTTATAACAGTAAACATTACGGTGGTACACCTAATGTTTTCGTTTAGATTTGTTATATTATGATATAATATATTCATGTGTAATTAATCAACTGTCTAAAAAATCTTGGTTATACTGGATATCGTCATAATGTAAACAAACAATTTTAATACAAGTTTCTTTATAACATAAAAAGTGACATTGTCATTTCTCCGCAGAATCAATAGCTCTAGAAATTTTCATTTGTTAAACACAGTCGGCTTTTCTCAGGGGTGCTGTTTTCTCCTGCATTACTGTTTTTGTCTCATTTAATCACAATTTCATAATGATTACCACTGCATGAAACATAATTTGATACTTGTAAATTGTTTTTGAACCTGTCCTAAAATATCAAATAGACAAACAATATTAACATCGAGAAATTCCATCTGAAAAAGACCCCCTAATAAAAAAATCTCAATTTATTCATGTTTAATGGCAGTAATATAGTCACCGTATCGCCATACGAAGCCTATAACAGTTCCACACAACTACGAATTTAGTGTCATATCATATATATTTGTATATGCTTGTGTGTATATACGTACCTATGTATATACAGTGAGCGTTGAGCCTACAGAATTACAGACCAAATGGTGATGTCACTATATTAGTTTCTTCCATTTGGTGCCTATAATATGGTTAGATGATAAATAAGTTAGTTCTATCAAAGGCAGTTCCAGCTATGTATTTTTGTTTATGAAGTTATTAGGACATGCAATGTTTTTTTACTCTAATGTACTAGAAAATAATTAATTTGATCTACAATCTGTTGAATGAAGTTTAATATTGTGCGGCATTTTATATTAATTACACTCAGCGCCTGTTTTACCACTAGCATATAAGTGCTAGATAGCCTATATGAAACTTACTTGACAGATTTTGGACGTATTTTTCATATAAACTCTGTCAAAAAACTCTCAGGTATTATAGTTTATTATACACTTATTTGAAGGTGGTGAAACAGGCCTTCGGTCTAAGGTACGATTCAGACCAACCGGCTCGCATCGGGCCGGGCCGGGCGGCGTTTTACAATGCGGTAAAGAACATTGAAATGTATCAACAGTAATTACAGTTCATATTTGCATGCAACTTACGCATATTTACCTCCGTCGGCATCCCGCGACGCGTCGCGACGTGTCGCAGAATGCATTCGGCTGTCGCGACGGCCGACCGGCTCTGAAGACGCCGTCGGCATCCAATCGGCTGCCGTCGGGTCCGTTCGGAGCCGGTCGGCCGTGTGTCGTACAGAGATTACGGTGCAGCAACAGCTAGCGAATCATTCAAGTTGTGTTCTTCAAGCGACAGTTTACAAGTCAAAAATGGATACGGAAGAAAAACTAATTTCTTTAGTTCAGACATATGATTGTGCGGACGCTTTCGGCTACCGCGGCACCCGTACGCATGCCGCGGTAGCGGTACGGCTTCGACGGATGCGTTCGGCTGCCGCGGCACGCGTACGGACGCGTACGTCCGTTCCGATGCGGCGCGACGCGAGCCGGTTGGTCTGAATCGTACCTAACACGAATAAGTAGCTGTTCAGTAGATCTAAATACTGTCCTTTGATAGCATTTGAAGCACAGTGACGTTCTCCTTGTGACGTCATGTCAAACGATAGTCGAATTGTAGGCGCCAAAATGTATGTAGTACAATAATAATTACTGATTTGAGAATTGTATATGTCTATGCCATTTATCTAATAGTATTATTTAATTCTTATGTTCAAACTGATAGATATTTTATTAGTAAGAGTTAAGACGTTAACAGCATAGTAATTGCTTGGCGAACTTGTACGGTATAGAAGTGGATTAAAGTCTAATTTGGCATGTTAATGTTTCTGTATATTATTGCTTGTGTGTAACAATAAGTATTGGCTGGAATTTGACAGTCAGCATCAAGTTGCCATTAAAAATATAAAAACGAGAATTCACGCCGCATTGACTGCAGAAAACACCGCAGACTGTCCCTAGCCGGTGTCTTAGTCGAAACATCCAGCTAAATAAAATCCTAAAGCATCATGTTAATTTCGTTTTTATATTTCTAATATTTTGGAAAAATAAATATCGAAATGCCAGTTGCCATGCCAGCACAAGCTAAAAATGCCTATCTTAGAAATACTTGTTTTAAAATCAAATTGTAAGTACATCAAATAATAATAGTATACGCTTACGTGGTGCGGCAGTTAAAGTGGTGAATTGTTAAAGTTAACGATTGGCTAGATTTAATTTTGTTGTACCACCCTCGTTAGTTTCAATACTGTTGTTTTTGCTACTATTTGTGTATTGATTTGTTTGTTCATCGCGAAATACTGTTGAATTTATTGTATTATTACCTATATCCATTAAAAATTATAATTTGTTTTTAAATTTTGTAACTATTGTTGGCGTAAAGTCCCTTTAGACCAGTGGCAATCGTTTCGATCTATCTACGACATGTCAAATTATTACATTGATCACGTGACATGTAGTGTTCAAATGTATAGAATCGGCGCTTTGCCACTTGTCTAGGGGGATAGGCAGGCAAAGGCAATTATTGTTGCTGACGCCATCACTGATACTGCGCGATAAATTGTTGAGTTGGTATCATCCCAGTTTTTATTGACAGAGATATTTTAACCCATGTTCTGAATAGCCATTTACATGTTTAACGGACGAACGTTTTCCTGTGGTCCACGTTCCACGGGGAATCTTTTGTGTCCGAGTTCGCGCTAATTAAAAATTGTTTCTATTTTATTTTTAATGAATTTATTTTATCCGTAATTCTACTAGCTCTGCCAGTGGGTCCACTGCGATTTTAAGCAGTTTTTCTCACTCCACTGAAGATGAACTCAAATAGCACTATTTCTGAACACACTAGCAAATATTTCTGAATATAAAAAAATGAAAATGTTGGTGGGAGTGTAGACTCCCTTCTCCTTGGACCTGCTAGCTAGTAATATCTTGAAACGTGGGGCCAGAGGAGAAAGAGTTTCCCGTGGTCTTACCGGTGGTGAGTGACCGGTGGGACCACATAACGCCTGTCTTATTTTGCAATCCTTTTTTTCCTGCATGCGTAAATATAATATTATAGTGAGTGACAGAAAGGTTATGATGTCTGTAGTAAGTAAAAATTGGGATGTTTAGTTATATTTGTCATTATTATGTCAGAAATAGTTTCAAGTATTCGAAGGTTGTTTTATAATCACAATATTTTATTTATTTTACTAAGCACTAATTTTAACTAGTTTTTTAATATTTTCTTTTAATAATATTATGTGCAGCGAAACCTAATAGGTATAATTATGTAGTTTTATTATTTGACAATATGTATATTCTTTCTTTTATTCGTTTTATTGAGTTTTCATGGAAAAATCGTATTTCAAACTTTTAAAAAGTGTCAATAAATTTTGTTTTATAAAATCTTGATATTATTTTAATATATTAGGTTTATTTATTTTGATAAGTTTACTTGGTGCGTGCAGTGTTTTTGCTATTTTTAATCAATTTATATTCGAATCTTTAAATAAAATCAATATTCAAAGCGACCGATTTACGGAATTAATATTATTTCCAGTTTTAAAATTTATTGATTTGTACACATGAGAATTCTTAGCGCGTCTAATTATTATGTTTCAATGTTTTAAATCATTATCTAAATTAATATTTTTTACAGTTATATAAATGGTATACTCAGTAGAATAAAGTCGTACGCCGTTATTTCTTGAGACAATAGCGACGTAACTCGTTTTACTTCTTTATTCGGCTGAAATGTGTATCTGAAAGGGTATTAGCGAATATGTAAGTGCATTAAATGCCGGTTTTTTGTTTGTGCTGTTTGGTTTTAATGTGATTTTATTGAAAGAGTTTATGGGTTGGTGTTTCCACCAATTTGTCCAATGTCCACCATTTTGGTAGAACCACGGTATACCGTGGTTCTACCAGTAAAACAATTTGGTGGGACCACGGACTTTTAACTATTTTAGATGCTGTATTTGGGTATCTTGTACCTTTTCCGGGAAAGATCAATATTTTGATTAATATTTTTAAACTAAGTATGTGCAAGAGTGGATTGGATAAAGGGACCAGAGCGTTGTAGTTAACATAATTATATTGTACATTATGTTGCGTCTCTTGTTTAGATATAGTTTATATATTGTGATCTAATTGTTTACTAATTGTGCACTATTACATATAGGTATATATGTATATAACCGATGCCACCATGGTCACATGGTGTACAAACGCTTGTGCTTAATAAAATTAAAAAGATATATTCCAATTTATTTTATTGTTTTATTTACATAACCTTTGACCACGGCACCTTGTGGTCTTGACGACAGAAAGCTAAAATGCCCTTTTCAGGTCCTAGATTATACCAGAGATTATACTGGGTGGAAGTAGATCCCTGATACCCGAAAATAATGACACTAAAAATGTGATAGAATATGTAGGTAGGTAATAAGTAAATTTCCTGTATAGTTTGGTTGAAAATGTGTACAGTCAATTAATAAAGTGTCATAAAATATTTAGAAATCTCTTGCACGTTTCTGTTATCCTAGTACTATAATATATCGTGGGCTTATTGAGTATTGTGCGTGAACAAGGTACTAGGCAAGCATAAGCTTGTAGGAGGTTGTTATAAAAGTATATATATAATTTTATAAATGTTTAGAAAACTCTTGCACGCTTCTGTTATCCTAGTACTATATTATATCGCGGGCTTATTCACAATGAAAGTCGATACAATATAAAAATGAAAATGATGGCAGAATCTTAATTAATGTTCTGCTTTATAATACAACGTAGATTGAAAAAATCAGAAGCTTTGCATGCTTATTTGGAAAGTCGTTGAACCAAATTTTGGGCGCTTGCAGCTGTATGCAGTTTTGTGGTCGATGACCTTGCACATTATGTGTTAGAGCTGCTAACATTAAAGGGCATACGCACTGGTTAGAAACGGCGCTAACAACCTAATGAGAGGACCAGCCCCCTGATTCTGACTCGTCGGATTGCTCCCGGATCGTAAACTTTTTCGAATCTTAGTAAGACGTATTTTTACGGCTTAAGTTATTTAATGTTATAAAGTTGTCTACCGTATACAAAATTAAAAACTGATTAATATAAGATTTTTTCCTACAACTATCTATTTCTTTAACATAATGTTTTTGAATTATAATTAAACTGACATTTCCGGCCGAAATTATTCCGACAGCTCAGAATCAGGGGGCAAAACCATTCTGTGGAATCTCCAAACGGCCCAGACCCTCTTCAACGATTTTCCTCAATGAATAGAGCTGAAAGGGGTAAGCCATACTTCTCCCACATTGCTCCAATGTGGAGGAAATTTGAAAAAAACCTTCAATGTAAACAAAAGATCAGATTTAATTGTTATATCTATAACTACTTACATATTGTCAATATTATATACAGAGGGAACGGTGTATTCGCGTGAACGTAAGGGTCCGTGCACACTAGAAGTCGTACTGAGACACAATGACCACGAGTCGCGCGACCGCACTGCCAGCGAACTGGGAGCGCTGGTACAGAGACATCGTCAGCTCTAGTTCCACCACCTGAGGACCTTCCAGGGAACACACCAGAGAGATCACGCAGATGTTACCAGCGGGACGCATACTGAAATTGAGAAAATTGGTAATAATTAATTTTGTTACTTTAGCTCCTGCCTCGGTGGCGCAGCGGCAAGTGTATACGACTGCTATGCAAGAGGTCCCGGGTTGGGTAAAAATTGTATTAGACTTTTCTATCATGAAATTCCAATATTGAGATTTTCCCGGAGTTTGGTAAACAAATGTTTCCGGTTGATGACAATAGGCTCGCCCCCTATTCCACGGGACCAAACATAGCTGGCGAATTAATGTAGGTGTGAAACACGTCTTCTACCCTTCGGGGAAAAAGGCGTGATGCTATGTTATGTTACTTTAGCAACGGAGTTTCTAAAATAATTGTTTTCGTCCAACTACATGACTATATTGATTGACTATCCAAATCTTTATCAATATTCATTTGGAAGTGGAGAGTAGGAATCGTTCTTTAAATTAACGTTATATAAGCAGGTACTATATAGGTAATTGTAATATAAATACACATTATCGTTATATACAATATCGAGGTAGTTTAACGTATATTTTATAGTAATAATTTACCTACATTCTGAGAATCGAAAGTGATCAAAATTTTAACGATGACATTTTGTGAAAGTGGAGTTCCGCGTCAAGACCTTATAGGTACATAAACCACAGTCAGAATACTTTACCTATTATTACTAAATGAATCCTGTAAAATGCACACAATATTTAATTTTGTGAACACAACACTTACTCAAAACACCTGAAGTCCGCAGGCTTGGCTCCAGACGAAGCTTGTACTCCGATCATTCGCAACTCGAAACTTACGACAGACTCTCTCCAAGTCGGCCCGTGCATTGTGAACAAGTCGACCTGAAAGTTGTCAAGAAACATTAAACAAGTATTATATTATAATTATTTTAAAGTACATACGTATATACCTAGATACATACCTTTACATTTTTATACAATTCATCTGGCGATTAAATGGCATTACAACCGTACGGACCACGGGCTCCGGAATTAATCTGACATTCCACACATTCATGCTTCTATAGTTTTAGTAAGCAGGTAATACTCACACTTCCCGTAGGCAAGTAGATGTTGGCGACGAATGTAATGAAGTTGTAGCTGTACGAGCTGGGCTGTTGGAGGCACGACCAGTCGCCCACCTGACACGACCGCTGGATGCGCGTGCAGCGACTGAACATATTACAAATTATTTAAGACACATTGGGTGCATAACCTACCTTCTAGAAAATAAAATAAAAATTAATTCTTCACCGCTTGACACATTGGAATACAACATGACTCTCTCTAGCTCTTCAACAATTCGTAAAGAATAATAATCTTAATACGTTGCATCGTGAAACTAGGTCAATCAAACAGAATTCAGAATTAAGGGCTCTCAACAAAACTTTAAAATGGGGTCCACTAATTTATAACAAAATACCCAGAGAAATCAGGCGCTTAAAGTTAAATATTTTTACACTATCTGAATTTTTAGATTTAAATAGTTGAAGTTTGTAGTATTAACTTTAATTAATATTTTTTTTTAATCTTAAAATAATATTTGTGTGCCTATAAAGGTAGGGTACAATGTAGCGCTCACTTATTTAATAAAGCAAGATCTGTAAATTTAACCTACCTACATTGACAAATAAATATTTCTGTTTCTGTTTCAACTCATGGCAACGAACACTTTAGTTAGAATTGAACAGAACTTACTGTTTGGACTCCAGGTGATACCCGGGAGGACAGTCGATCCTATGACAGTGGTAGCTGCCGCGAGTGTTCTGACACACCGAGCCGGGGCCGCCGTCACATACAGAATTGCCACCCTCACATTCATCTATATCTGTAAATAACACCACACGTTTTTTATTGACCTAGCCTGTACTGACGTCAGCAATAGTACTTACTTTATTTTCATGTCGTCTTATACAAGGTACCAAAAAGTTTATATGCTCTAACTAAGCAGTACATAATGAGCAAGGTATTGAAAAAGAAGGGTAAAAAAAGGGTTCTCTGACTAGACAACGCGATTGTACCTGGCTTCTACGATCTGCCTAATGCATACTAGGCATTGTTGTGAGGATGTTTTACCGCGATTCAACACTGATGTAGATCAGATATATGTACCTATGTTTAAAAAACATTTCTCTAATAGATAATTTATGTACTTTCGGCTTCAGAGACATCTCTAGTACTAGTCCTCGTTCGTTGTATGGTTTATCTAATGAGGAGATACATTTCGTTTCCTTTGTATTGTATTTCCAACGTCTAGACTCGAATACCACGTCCCCATCAACGTCTGTCCCTCTGGTGTCTACTCATCTACTATAAGAGATAAGGGAACGTACCGATACAACTCCTGCCGTCTTCAGACAGTCTGTATCCGCCAGGACACTGGCAGCGGTAGCTCCCAGGCACGTTCACACACTCGCCCCCACACAACTTGCCTCGCAGCCGCACTGACGAGAATTCTTCGCACTCATTCACGTCCACGCATGTCCTACAAAGAGTATAAAAATTATAGGTACTTAAAGGACAACCGTACTGGTACTCAAGACTCAAGAGTCTAATCGAAATCGGTTCCAGGCGAGTGCAACGCATAATGACCCATTTATCGCTCGTTTAAAGGAATATGAATCCTGAGTGTAGACGGCACTACGAGCGTTAAGCCTAAGGGCACAACAGACGGCGCTATAATATATAAATAATAAACTCATATTAAGGTATATTACGGTATATTTTCTATAAAAGACGGCGAGTGTCAACAGACGCAGCTATAACTTATATTTTTGTTACGTATCCAAAGATGCCGACAGATATAGCACGATATAGTGTGCCATTGAGCTAATGAGTGCAAAAATATATAAGTATTTAAACCACCATGATTGTGTGTATACTGTAATATATATTAAGGCGCTATCTGTTGCGCGCTTTACGTAACACGTTTTAATAAATTAAATTGAATGAACTACATGATATGTAGTTCTTTACGATAATATTTAACAGATTCTGGGTAATCTAGGATTAAGTATTGAACAGTATTTTGGCGACACGGATCATCACAGTTTTCATAGGAATGGTTTGATTGTTTTTTTGCTGCTACTTCTGTAGTCATGAGGTTTAAAACAAACTTACTTATTATCATCATTAAGCCGGTACCCCTTGTGGCAGTAACAGCGGTAGCTGCCCCAGGTGTTGGAGCAGGAGTGTGAGCAGATGGCCGGGGTCTCGGAGCACTCGTCGAGGTCCACACACACCTTGTCGTTGGAGGGCGCGTTGCGGAACCCGCCGCGACACACGCAGCGGTACGAACCGAACGTGTTCACACAGTCCGCGTTGTATGCGCATGGCTACAGGACAATATAATTATTATAAAATTTAAAGAAAACATAATTATTGAAAAAAATTAAAGGATTGAAAAAATAAAATTGAAATTCTGTTTTAGTTTCGGCCGTAAATATTAGTTTCTGTCGGATTCTACCAACTTTTTTATTGTTGTTTGGTGTAATCTTATATCCTACTCTTGAGGCGAGAAACCTGTGCCCAATAGTGGTACGTAACTTATAAAAAATATAAAATGTATTTTTTATAAGTAACTACTTTCAAAAAACCTATCTCTGTTCTGTGTGTACCAGTATTTGGGCAGTATATAAATGTATATAAAAATATAAATAGTAAGATGTAAAAAAAATATGTTAAGCCGCCTAAACTTAATTTTATCTTCAAGGAACCTCTCCTTGAAGATAAAACTAAGTTAGTTATGTTAGTTTCTTCTATATTTAAATAAAAACCGACTAAAGATCGGTTTTTAAGTATAACCCTAAATTATTCATTCTAAAAATCTTCCGACAGCTCAGAGTCAGGGGTTTGGTGTAACAGGTGTCCATAGGCTACGGTAACACGCTTACCATAAAGAGAGCCGCATGTTTGCCTTTTAAAATAAAAACCGGCCAAGAGCGTGTCGGGCCACGCTCAGTGTAGGGTTCCGTAGTTTCCCGTCCGTCACAATAAGTGTTCAAAGCAAAAAAAATACGGGCAAATGAAACTTGACCTCTGGATTGTATAGGCGCTCATACGATTCAGGGACCAAATTATATTGGTTAACTGCAGTTTCCATCTGTTGTTTCCATCCAAGTTCAAAATAATTTTCCTAGAAAGTCCTTATAAAGTTCTACTTTTCAGATTTTTTTCGTATTTTCTAAACTTATGGTTCAAAAGTTAGAGGGGGGGGGACGCTTTGTTTTTTACTTTTGGAGCGATTATTTCCGAAATTATTGACATTATCAAAAAATGATTTTAGTAAACCCCTATTCATTTTTAAATACCTTTCCAACAATATATCACACATTAGGGTTAAAATTAAAAAAAAAAACACTTCCCACTTTACATATAGGGGGGCTACCCTAATAAAACATTTTTTTCCAATTTTTATTTTAGCACTTTGTCGGCGTGATTGATACACATATTGGTCCCAAATTTCAGCTTTCTAGTGCTAACGGTCACAGAGATTAAGCGAGGACGGACAGACAGACAGACAGACATGGCGAAACTATAAGGGTTCCTAGTTGACTACGGAACCCTAAAAACAGTATTTATTTAAAACATTCAAAATATCAATAAAAGTTTAAGTTTTATTAGTATAGGTATATATACTTACATTGCCATGCATGCACTCGTTGATATCCTCGCATTGGTTCTGTCCCACGAGCCTGTGCCCGGCCGGGCACTGACATGAGTACCCTCCGTAGAAGTTCTCACAGCGCTGTTGGGGCCCACACTCTGACACTCTGCTCCCGCACTCGTCTATATCTACAATAATAATATATAAAGCAACATTGAATTAAGCTGGTTCCGCTCAGTACCTCAAGCGTAAATATTAAAGTCTTGGTGAAACTTACATCTTTGTGCATTTTAGGGTTGAAACTTGGAACTTGGGGACATTTGGTCCACAAGGTCCAAGACTTGACGTTGCGATAAGACTTCTTCAAAAAATTTATTGTTTTGCGCAACTCAGAAGGTATCATTCACCGGCTTTTTGTTATCTTTTAACACTTCTATATTGCTGTCAGTCAAAGAACCCACTTTACCAGATACACAACGGACCAAGCACTTTAGTCCATCCATATGACTATCGCACCAGCAAATTATTTGATAAGCAGACTAAATAAACTTACCAAAACACCTCTTATCAGGCGTGAGCTTATATCCCCAAGGACATGACGCAACCAGAGCTCCAACATCAGGCACTCTGGAGTACGAAGGCCGGGGGGAGTAAGGGCCCCGCTGTCCGTACTGGGCCCCCACTGTGATGATGTTGCGACCGTCGTTGGAAGACGGCACTGTTGGGCGAGGAGTTGTGCTTGGAATGGCTAAAAAAGACATTAAAAAATAAAGGAGTATGAAATTTGACATAGTTTTTCTGGAAAAGAAATAAAGAGAATGAAAAAATAGAAAGAATTTCAATTACGATAGGACCTTTTCTATTGCCATAATCGCTGTGGTTTTGTAAAGCCAGGAGTAAGAATAAAAAACCGTTGTAATACTTAAGTAGCCAGTTGTGATTTTCGAGTATTCTAGAACGCTGTGAACTTGGGAACACTGTCTTGTATCTAACAAATTTAAACAGGATAAGATGCTCCCGTCTTATTTCTGAGTTCAAGTACCAAAAAACACGTCAGCGAACAGGTCGTAGGCAAATTTGCTGACACTACTTTTCGGATAACCTGTTACATTCTTATCTTGTGACTTTCATAAGTGTTACCTTTTAACCTAGATGAATAAACGAGATTTCATTTCATTTCACGAAAAAGTGCTGATAAATAAAACCAATTTAATAAAGCATGCTCCATGCTCTTGACGAGAACTTGGCCGCGTCGCAAACAGCCGTCCCGTCTTCTACTTCTTGATCGTTTTAGGACTTTCTTTGTTATTTTAGAGGGTTGACAACGCAAGTTATACTCCTGGATTTGCAGGCAGCAGTAACTTACAATCGTGCAGGCCGTACGCTTGTATAAAAAGAATGTTGCAATATTTACCTGGAGTATAGATAGGTGTGTCAGTGTCGCGACACCGCGGGCCACACTCACAGCGGTACCCTCCCGCGATGTTGACGCAGTCCTCGCGGGGTGAGCACATGTCTATGTCCTTCTCGCATTCATCCACGTCTGTCAACATTGTTCAGTAATTATGTTATGTAATTAAAATTACCAACTAGAGCCGTATAATTTTAATTGAACAGCTCACATAACAAACATTTATATAAAAAATTGACTGATAAAAATATATTTTTTTTATATTCTCAAATATCGCTGAATCAATTTCAATAAAATTTATATGGAACCAATACTAAAAAAAGATTTACCGAACAAAAAAGAATAATCAAAAACAGTTCATGATCGGCTGAGAGATCGCGTCACACACATACAAAAACATACGTGTCGAATTGAGAACCTCTACCTTTTGTTTTGGAAGTTGGTTGAAAATTAAATTGACTTCTATTATAATGCCCTTGGTTTCTGCAGAATTCCATGATGAAAATTAAGCTGACTTCTATTATTTAAATGCCTTCGGTTTCTGCAGAATTCCATGTTGAAAATTAAACTGACTTCTATTATAATGCCTTCGGTTTCTGCAGAATTCCATCACCTTGTTATTGGGACCATTGGGAAAGTATAAAATATTTTTAAATTGGTTCAGATCGCACACAAAATAATTGGCCAGTTTTTAATCCCCTCCTTTTTGAAGTCTTTAAATTGTCAGTTAATTAAAATTTTTATTGTTTTTTGGAATTTTACTTCTAAATACTCGTAACATACAATATACCTAATCACGCCTTTTTATAAAAGACAATAAACTCCAGAGTTGAGTTGATAGTCGATAGACTACAACTCTGGACTTTAACTTAACTATTAGCTTATTGTCTATAGACAATAAGCTAATAGTTAAGTGTATTCTTACCGACGCAGTCGTTCCGTCTTGGGTCAAAGGCGTAACCGAGTTCACAGTTCTTAGGCGGCGGAAACCTGCTGTACGGGCGAGGCGGCCTGTATGCTGGGTGCCACTCCGGAATAGTCACTGTTGAAAACAAGAACATAACAGTCAGTACCACGCATTTGCACATTCGAGTGCAAAATTACTAGGTATATTTTTAGACATCAGCCTTATACGGAGAATTTTAATACAGAAAATACCAATAGAGTTTTTGTCCGTCCTACCCCCATAAACAAGTGGCAAATCGCTTCAGCCGTTTAGGAGGAGTTCGCTGTCAACACACGTACAGAAGAATTATATATATAAAGTATAATCAGTGCAATCTTTCCATGTCATCTAAAAATATTTTTCTAAGGTGGTTTTAATGTTTTCCTTAGTTATTTTATTTTATTATCCAGGTATATTTATGTAAACAATATTTACCAGCAGTTTCAGTAGTAGAAGTAGTGGTAGTGGAAGAAGTAGTGCTACTGGTGGCAGAGATGGGGATGCACCAGCCGGACGCGTCCTTCCTGAACCCTGGCACACACTCGCACACATACCCGCCAGGCTTGTTCACGCACACTTCCAAGTTTCTACACGCGTTCTGCCCTGTTGTGCACTCGTCTTCATCTGAAATATAAAACAAAACGTTCTTATCTACATTTTATAAAGAGGTTTTGTGAATTTGTGATGTTGTAGGGTATAATCTCTCAAAAAATTCTTCTAGTGTTGGATAGCCCATTTATCGAGGAAGGTTATAGGCTATATAACATCACGTTACGCCCAATAGGAGCTGGGCAGAGACCAAATAAACAACGGTGGGAGCAAAGCCCCGCGCGATTTCTAGTAAATATAAAATTGAACAATTTTAACTACGAAAAGAGCCTATAAACTTTGGAAAAGCAGCACCAATTTTGATAAAATATGTCTAAAAACCACAACATTCGTGTCGGTTTTGAAACAAAAAAAACGAATCAAAATCGGGGCCCATTTTCGTATAGAGGAGCTCTACGATGCCAGAGACAGACATATCAAACTGTATAAGTTTGATGTGTCTGGTTCACGTGTTACCTACGTATCAATTACCTATCTATTTGGGAACCTTTTAACCATTCATTAGAAAATGTATAGTAAATTTTTATTTGTACATTTGAGTTCTTTAATAAATTGGCACCATCATTAGATATTTTTGTTGAAAAGGGTGACTACAACTTATTGCATAATGTACAGCATATTTTATTGAACCATTCACATGAGGACATATATTTGATCCATAGGTTCGATAGTATTTATTGAGCTTTTCAACGCTCACAATATTTTGAATCCTTGATGGTGCCAATATATTAATTAACTCGACTGTACTACTTATTAGTAACGTGCGGTGTTGCCCACGGTTAAAAGAAAAAGTATATATACCATGATGTCAGCTATTTATACCAAATATTATTAAATTTGATTCAGCCGTTTGAGCCTCAAGGAATTAATAAACATACAAACACACACACAAACTTTCGTCTTTATAATATGTATGTTACTACGTACCAAT
Organism: Laspeyria flexula; assembly: GCA_905147015.1. Lineage (NCBI taxonomy): Eukaryota > Metazoa > Arthropoda > Insecta > Lepidoptera > Erebidae > Laspeyria > Laspeyria flexula. Next base: position 5,620,036 of record LR989974.1, read on the forward strand.
ACAATTTCCATCAACATCTTTCACATAGCCGTCTAAACAGTGGACTTCGTCAGGGTTAAACCCATCGTCAGCGCTTCCCCCTATTTCGTTCGTTCTTCTATCATCTTCAGGGTTAGGTTTTGGAGCTGTAGTTGTTTCTGGTTTTGGAGTGGTAGTGGTTTCTGGTTTTGGAGTAGGTCTGTAAGTTCTACGAGGATAGTATGTATAATCAGGTCTTCTTGGGTAATCTGGACGTCTGGGAGTAAATGTCCTTTCGGAAGTAGAAGAGGGTCTAGGTCTGGTGGGATAGTTAAAACTGTAAGGATAATCCGGTCTGGTAGAAATGGGAGTGGTCGTGGAAGTGGTGGTGGTAGATGTCGTGGTGGGTTTAGGAGTGGTCGTAGTACTCGTGGTCGTGGTTCTCGTGGTCGTGGTACTCGTGGTCGTAGAGCTCGTGGTCGGTTTCCGTGTTGTGGTCGTACTAGAGGTGGTAGGTACAGTTGAAGGAATTGTCGGGATAGTTGGCACAGTTTCTGGATAGTTCCCGTCAACTGTTGTTGTATTTTCTTCGCTGGAAAGTTAAATATACGTATATTCATTATGTTTCTGTTGCTTTGGAAATTTCCCAAGTATTTGGTGTGAATTGTGTTTATTCTAGAAAGCTCTAATTTTTAGGCTGTGGTTGTGAACCATCAGATATTGTGATATAAATTACCTACTTGTAACATGTACTGTTTTCATCTGTTTTGGTCTGCTTTAACCATCGTAATTTTTTTAGAACGACTAGCATATTAGTTAATCTCAGGAACTACTGTACCGAATTAAATAAGTCTATTAGTGTGGGATAGCCCATTTATCGAGGCAGGCTATAGGATTTACGCTACGTGCAATAGGAGCTAAGTAGTGATCAAACAAAGATCTACGGGAGTGAAGTCCTAGGCAACAGTTAGTAAAAATAAAAATAAAAGTTAATGCGAAAGACTCACTCAGAATCGTAATATTCGTACTCGTAGATAGGTGCTGCGGTTGTGGTAGTGGTACTGGTAGTGGTACTGCTGGAGTAGGGGCGTCGAGTGCAGGTGTACGTGCCCAGCAGGTTGAGGCAGTGCTGGCCCGGGCCACACTCCACTAGCTTTAATGCGCACTCATCGATATCTGAGGGTGGATCCATCATTATTTGAAGAAATAGGATAAATTGAAATGTTTTCTTTTGAAGATCACATTACGATTTTCGCCAAAATGAGTAACGGCATCATCAGGCATTACCACATAATTAGTTAAAAAAAAAGTAGTGCCCCTAAGGCACATCCTATTGGCCTGGTCAGAGGACCTCCCCTTTTTGTATGACACATAAAACTGAGAAATCGACCTTCAAACCTTATAATAAGGTTGAAACTTACCAACACAAGATCCAGAAGTGGAGTCCAGCTCGAAGCCGTTCTTACACCGACACTCATGACCACCATATGTGTTCAGACAATTCTGGAACTGGTCACACAGGTGGGTACCTTCGCGGCACTCGTCTATGTCTGTAACATATTCAAATTATTATCTACCAAGTCTTGAGTCTTGTCAGCTGATTCACTCTCGAGGTATGTAAAGTCTATGATTTTCGCTATTGTCTAGAAGTCTAGATTATATTTATAAAGTTAGTTTGTTAGGTTGGCACTAGTCAAGTGACTTACCATATGCTGACGGTGAAGGAAAACATCGTGAGGAAACCCACATATCTTAGAAGAAATTCTAGAAGTATGTATGGGCGCTACAATAGATTAGTAACTGGTCGACCTAGCAAAGAAGCTCATAGCATCTAACCCAAAAAAGATAATAATAGTAAAGTTAGAAGATTTTACCGTCAGAGAGCAATTCTTCGAGATACGAAATACCTATTAAATATGGTAAATATTCTGTCGAAAAACTAATCCACAACAGAACTGCCAATAATAATGACTACTACGCCTTATACGTGTGCTTTAGTAAAACTTCACTGACCTTCACAAACAGATCCTCCAGGACGCAGTCTTGTTCCTTCTTGACAAGTTTTTGTATTCGTAGCAAGTCTAGACAAAAGAGGAATATTATATAACACCTTTTGAAATGAAATGAAATCTCGTTTATTCATCTAGGTTACAAGGTAACACTTATGAAAGTCACAAGAATGTAACAGGTTATCCGAAAAGTAGTGTCAGCAAATTTGCGTTCGCTGACGGGATGGAGCTATGAGAAGAACTGGCAAGAAACTCACGCAAACCTAAAACCTATTAAATAAAATTTTGTGTCATCATGATCATCATCATATCAGCCCAATGACGTCCACTGTTGAACATAGACCTCACCTATTTTCGCCACAACGAGCGATTTTGTGCCGCTCGTATCCAATGGCCACCCGCAACTTTTACTAGATCGTCGGTCCATGTGGTGGGGAGCCGCCCCCACCTTTTGTGTGTCGATTGTAAAATCTTGTCACCAACTCTCTCTCAAAAATATAGGTAGATAATAAATACAAGACAATAAAGTGCTAAAAGAACACGGGTATCATGGGCGGTGGTTTTCATCAGGTGGGCCGTAAATATGTTCGCTAGCATTATGGCTAAAAATAGTACATAAATTTAGGCACTTACTTCGGCAGGGTACTGGTCTTCAGCTTACAGTTATAAGCTCCAGGTAAATTAATGCAAATCTCATTCGGCTTGCAGACTTCAGGGCTTTCTTCACATTCATCGGTATCTGGCAGAACAAATATTAAATGAACAGCTAAAAAAGCTAACTTGCAGAATAGGCGGCCTCCAACATAAGAACCGAGTCCTACCGGAGTCAATTTTGTGTAACTACTTATGAAATTTAGGTTTAGAATTGGACCCAGGGCCCTCTCTTTAAGTCATATTTTCTCTTTTAGTAATTAACATTTTTATAATTTTTTTTGTAAAAAAAATATGTGAAGCTGAATGAACTCACCCGCACAAAATTTCATGGTACAGAAAAATCATTTATTTACCTTCACACATTCCAGTAGCGACGTTAATCTTGAACCCAGGGTAAGTACATCTCTTGGAGACGTGATCCTGACAGAAGAAGGCGCCGTAGGTGTTGATGCAGTATTGGGACAGCCGCTGGCAATCGTCCACTCGCTCTTCACATTCATCAATATCTGAATGTAGAAAAATAAATGTTGTATCAGTTAGAAAGTTGTGTAGACTGCCTCGTTGGCGAAGCGGAAATCTGGACGACTATTACGTATAAGCCTTCTGGTAAAATTGGTATTGGCTTTTTCTGTCTTAGTAGTTAGCTAGGAGTTAAATAATTTAATTGGAGGTTAATGGCTATAGGATCTCCCTCTATTACATGGGATCTATTAAAGTTAACTAAATATTGGTGTGTGACGAACCTCTGTCTGCCCCTTCAGGGCTGGAGGCGTAGTAATTACTTAAAACTTGCCTGTCTTTACAAACTTTTGTTCTTTAGGCGAAGCTAGGCTAAGTTAGTTTGCATTCAATAAGTAATTTTTATTTTCATTATATTTATTACCAACGTTTACAAGTAAAAAGTATTGCAACACAAAAGGAAAAGGTATTTAGTAACCTGATGCCTGTTCGCAAAATTTTATGGCGCCAAAATTGATTAAAACTACGATAAATAAAAGAAAATTATTTCAAATACCGAACACACATTGTAATTTTCAGCCATTATTTATTATTATTATTTTTTACCAAGAAGGTTAACCTACAATCAATTAAAGTGTAATAGTTATTTCAATTACAACAACTGAATTAAGTAAAATTTCCACTCACCCAAACATTCATCATCAGGTCCACCCCTGAACCCTGGTGGACAGATATCGTTCTTAGGCGCAAAGGTAGAAGTGGCAGTCGGTTCAGTTGCTGCCCCAGGAACAACCTCAGTGAACGGCTTACCGGTCTTGCCCGCGCATTTGTATCCACCTATCGTGTTCTCGCATAGGTACTTCGGACATGGAGGTCGAGGCAACTGGCATTCGTTGATATCTATAAATAAAGTAGCCATAAGCTCAATTGTTCCGGGTTAGTAAGTGGAAGTAGCAGGTCTGGGTAGAATTTAAGGCCAATGGCGCCGAAAAGTTCTTGAGTGCGAAGCGTAGCGTAACTGACTGCGTAAGACGTCTACCCACAAGGTGAACTGATAAGCTGACCCGTACTGCAGGATCGCACTGGGTACAAGCCGACAACCGGTATCATTCTGTTAAAAATCTCCTGCGGCTCGATGATAAGTCTATGTATCGCAATCGCCAAAAACTCTTTTCGACATATTCTACAAACTCTTTTCGATATATTTCGGTTAAAGTATAAACTTTTTCGTTATATACCATTATATTATATAATTATTCTGTTATAAAATTCCGTTTATGTAACTAAATTGTTGGCTATTTAACTTTATAAAACCTGTAATACGAACAATCCACGAAATCTGACACACAAAACCTTGAGGGCCCTATTAGGTAGTAAAACATGGAATAAACACCTCTACTTTGAATCTTTCGAGATTAAAAGCCGTGGCACTATCACTATGTGAGATGCGTTTGTTATCCTACTCACCGTCGCAGACTTGATTGATGAGGTTCCTCTTGAACCCTGGAGGACAGGTTAGCCCCACGTCTCTCTTCTTGATCGGCACGCACTTGAACGCGCCAACCGTGTTGTGACATACAGTGTCCTCAGCTGTACACAAGTCGTCCGACGCCTCTGCACACTCGTTTATATCTATGAGAATATTAGGCAAGTGCTATGTTAGATTTGTTTTGAATTTTTGAAATCGGTCTATTAGTTTTTAAGTTAATCGTTACATACAAAAATACAAATGTTTCTAGTGTTTCCTCTTTATAATATTAGTATAGATGTAGATAAGACCGTTTCTACAATCTCTAATTACTCGTTACACCGGAATGCTGATGAGCGTAAAAATTATAATCATAATAATATTACGAAGGAATTACACAATAGGCACACTACGGATTTAGTCGTGACAAAAATGGTTAATTTAACTGAAGTCTCAAACAAAAGCAATAGGTAGAATAAGACGTACCTTTACACGTCTTCTTATCAGCCTGGAGCCTGTAGCCTGACTGGCAGGAACATTTGATGACGCCACCATCATCGTCACACATGTGGTCGCAAGAGCCAGGCTTACATTTCTCTTTCTTCTGGGTCGTAACTTCCACTCTTTCTGTTGTGGTCGTAGGCTTCTTCGTAGTTGTAGTTTCTGGCGTTTCTGCTGCTGTCTGTAAATAAACTAATGATATCATATCTTATATCGCGAAAAATAAAAAAACTAGGTTCCTAGTATAAATGGTCAATAACATAGTAGCATTTCAAATATTTTTTTATTGAACCGGTAGTAAATTCACTTCAATTCTTCGCTGTATACCTGCATGTATTTTTAATAAAATGTATTATTAATTACACTGCGTGATTGTAGCTACCTACATGTAGTTTTTATAGAACTTTTTTTTTTCAGTAAGTTTCTGATTATTATCTTATATTTTTCCAATTGGAAAGTTAATAAAATTAACACTTGATAGAAGCAGTTGAACTATACATACCATACAACACTGATGAAAGGCATTCTTCTTGAGAGCAATGGTAGGGCTGATGTCATTCAGTACAGGTGACCCACACCTCGTCTTATCTCCTGACTCACCCGTCCATTTTCCAAAGGAACATTCGTCGCAACAAGTCTGTCAAAGGGAAGAATTCAATTTAGGGAATGAGAGAGAGAGAGAGAGGTCACAGCGGATAACATCGCTCATAATGAGCCACTGGCCGGTACATCTACCCATATAGGAGACCGCCATAATAACATTGTTGACTTCCTACCGGTGAGTAGTAAACAACAAACCCTTTCCCTCCTAGAGCTCATTGAGGAGAGATTTGAAGGGTTCGAAATGCCTCTAATGTTGCAGGCTTCCATAGGCTACGGTAACTGCTTACTTGTATTATTATCAGACAAACCTGGCGGCTTTTTACCGCCGTTAAAAAAACATAATCGATCGCTCAATATCGAATGTTTTAATTGCTCGTAATTAAAACATTCGACATTGTTTTCTTTACGTGCTAGTTATAATTTATAGGAATTTCCTGTGAAAAGAGTATCTCTGGTTCTTTTTTAGGGTTTTTTTTTTAAATAGGTTACTTAGTTGTGTATAATTTTTAAGATATGATGTAAATTTTTTATTCAATAGTTAAATGTATATGAAATTGTTTAATGAACATACATATGTTCAGTTTGTTTAACCAGACGCTGAACTAATTCGATGTTACATTTGCTAATTAAACTATCAAAAAGATGAATCACCCGAAAACACGCTGTTATATAAGGCCTTGATACATAACTGGCAATCTGAGATAGTTTATTGGACACTTAACTACCATGTTGAAACAGGGGTTAAATTAAATGTTTTTTTACATATTTTTAATTATTCAAAAATTATATATGTAGATTTCATCAATTCTTTTGCCGTTAGAAAGCTACATTATCACTGAGTAACATAGGCTATATAACACCATGCTACGACCGACAGGAGCTCAGCAGTGGCCACATAAAAAACAGCTTGACTTCTAGTTTTAAATATTATGAGACACTCGTCTACCCGTGGTGAAACAGGGCGTAATAGTACATTATGATATAAGTGCGGTAAGTTGATAATTACAGCCGAGGCGATATTGCTACAAGAAAGCAGAGGCTGTAATTATCAAAGCGTACGTATGTCATACGACGTTTTATAACATATTTGCGAGGAAATAAGTAAATAAAACTCGTACTTTTTTAGAAAAAAACAATACAGCGAAAAGAAAAAGCGCGCGGAATAATTTTTACTTGTCACAAATTATCGATAATAATAATAACAATATAATAATTAATAATATTCTAATATTCTACCACATTCACACAGCGCCATCTAGTCCCAAAGTAAGCCAAAATTTGCTTGTGTTATGGGTACTAAACAACTGATATACCTACTACTTAATATATTTTTTTTTTGTAAATACATACATATTATAGATAAATTACACCCAGACACAGAACAAACCTTTATGCTCATCACACAAAGATTTGTCCTGGGTGGGGATCGAACCCACGACCTCCGGCTTAGCAGTCAGGGTCACTAGCCACTAGACCAACAGGCCCGTCGATGCGCGCGCATCAGCGCTTTTTTTTAAGGCAAAGGCACAAAAACTGCCGGTAATATAATATAATAAAACACAAAAATATTTATTTACTTTATTAGTAATACCTAATAAAATAAATAAATATTTTTGTGTTTTATTACAGATAAATGGTTATAATTTATGGTCTAAATTAATTAAGTTAGAGAATTAAATGTTTATTTTATATATTAAGTATATAATAATTATTTTATCTCCAAAAGATAATTTTATTCATAAAATGTGTATGACCACTTTTATGACATAAAAACTCTTCGCTAAGATTTTAAAAAGTACCGTTCGTTTTAGACGGAGCATCTTGATAAACCGTGCGTTTTACATTACAATAACGCACAAGTGCGTAATGAGATACATTACGATATTGAAATTGGTGAAATAAGAGACCCTTTACGAGCAAATGTGTTATAAAATCTTTTTCTTTATTAAGTGAAATATGAAGATGAAATATCACCTATTATTATTATAGGTATTTTCAAATATAATACCTTTCCAATATCCGTGTCTGGAATATTACATCCTTTCGTAGCAGCGTACTTCATTCCCTGTGTACAATCATCTTTGAATCTGAAATCATAAAATTAAAAACTTGGTGAACTTTGTGTTCGTTAATTGTACATATATGTTTGTCCCCCGCGACACAGAGTTTGTTAGTGCAGAGGTACCCTTAGAAAAATGTATCAATCCCTGATTTCGTTTTGTCAACTTAGTTTGTGTAGCAACAAAATTGTTTTTAGGCATTTACCTTAAAAATTTAACAATTACTATAAGTTACATAAATATTTGGTGGCGGAAATTAGATGAAGCCTGTGTTCGGGAGTGGACATCTTTGGGCTGATATGATGATGATGATGACATAGATATTTCGAATGCTAATTTGGAAAGATACACTAAGAATACCACAAGGAGCTGTCCTTGTTCTAAACGCCACTTACTTAAATTGTTGTTCACAGCAGATCTAGATGGTGGCAACGCAGATGTCAAACTACTCAGGCGCGACCTTTTCTGGCGAAGTGATGCTAGCACATAATGCTACTGACGAAGACCACATAGAACCCTCTCAGCGTACTAGGGGTACCACAGGGAGCTATCCTTGTTCCAAACGTCACTTACTTAAATTGTTGTTCACAGCAGATCTTGAGGGCGGCAACGCATATGTCAATCTACTCAGGCATGACCTTCTTTGGCGAAGTGATGCTAGCACATAATGCTACTGACGACGACCACACAGAACCCTCTCAGCGTACTAGGGGTACCACAGGGAACTATCCTTGTTCCAAACGTCACTTACTTAAATTGTTGCTCACAGCAGCTCTTGATGGCAGCGAGGCAGACCTCCATCTGTTCAGGCTCGATCTCATCCGGCGGAGGGACGCTTGCACATTTTGCTAGTGATGATGAATACACTGATGCTGTCTCAGCGTGGTAGCAGCATATGTCTGTGATCTCTAACTCTTCATCTGATGTTAAATCTGTTAATAAATTATGGGATCGAGTTTAAGTTTCTGATCAGCCAAAATCATCAATAAAGGCAGTAATAAGGCGGGTATTAAGTATCTGCTAAAACATTTTTGGAATTACCAACAATAAAATAGTTTCTCTATGCGACTATTTATAATATGATTGTAGTCAAGCAATAATCTCAACAATACAATTACGAGTTGGTCTGCGTTAACCAAATAATTACAAAACAGAAATTCTAAACCAAACTTAATATTATAAATACGAAAGTCAGTTTGTTTGATTGTTTTTAACGCTCTCACGGCTAATTCACTAAAGAAAACTTCATGAAATTTGATATTGCAGAAGCTAGTATAAGTGATAAATAGTAGAAGAACACAAAATTATTCAATTCAGACGATGAACAAGACTCAGGCGTAGTTGTTATCAGGATCGACATGATACATCACAATCTTAAACATTGAGAGTGGGTGTAGTCCTACATTCTTTACAGAGCTATTTTTATATTCGGAGGAGGAATACGGAGGATAAAATTTGTAACAGGGTATGTAGTGAAATCTGTACATAATATTATAAAGCACAAGAATTTGTTTGTTTATTTGAACGCTAGGAACAGGATAGGTTATAAAAACTTCTAAACTTTTGCGACTTGTACATTTATTAAATTATTATATAACTTTTTTATTTATTTACTTGCCCTATAAGGTATTTATTCATCATCATCATCATCATCATATGAGCTCAATGACGGACGTCATTATTAAATTAAAGGAAATTAGGTGAGGCCTATGTTCAACAGTGGACACTGTTGAACATAGGCCTCACCTAATTTCCGCCACAGCGAGAGATTTTTTTTTTTGGTATTTATTAATCCTTATAAAATAATACGTGACGTAGGATAGGTTATAGGCTATATAACATCGCGCTACGGCCTATAAGAGCTGAGCAGTGACCGAATAAAAAAACGACGCGACGGGAGCGAAGCTCCGCGTGTGTTCTAGGTTACAATACAATTAAATTCATAATTGAATCTTTCAGTGATGTTGGTCAACCATTAAAAAAATAAGGGGGAAAATTGAGGCGATTGAGTCATCCCTCTTCTCAACATTTTTAATAAAGATTTATCATTAATTAGTCCTCACTCGTTTTTCGTCACTAGTTAAAGAAAATAAGCGATGGTGGCTGAATGGATAAGGGACCGGCGCGGCGTGCAAATCCGAGTTCGATCCCGACTAGCAGTACCAATGTGGATCCCACTTTGTGGAATTTATATGTACTAGTCGAGTGACTTACCATCCGCTAACGGTGAAGGAAAACATCGTGAGGAAACCCACATACCCTAGAAGAAATTCTATGAGTATGTCTGATCCACCAACCCGCACTAGGCCAGCGTGAGAATTCATGGCTATAAAATGTTTGTAAGAAAGACGAGAAAGAAGACACATCCGAAACAGGAAAATATCCTAAAAAGTCCACAAAATAATTTATATCTAACTATTATATAAATGTCGATACGATCATCCACCACAAATTCACCTACTTAAAGTCAGTTTGCAAAGCTGTTATAATGCAAATATCAACAAACGTTTATAATAAAACTGCTGTTTTATCTACAAGTCATCATATAAGGAGAGGTCTGTATAAAATCACCATACAATTATTCCAAATAATTTTAATGTAAGATATTGCCATCTAGCTTCGTTAAATCCCTGGTTGGTGCTCAGTTTGCTTGAATAAAATCCGTGCTTATTATATAACAGCTAAAGTAGGTATAATTTAATTCGCTATTTTCCTCTTGAGGATAAAATTTGTGTCGAAGATGACACTATACTTAAATACGACTTGGAGTTTTTCTGTTTCGTAATTCTGGCAAAAAAGACTAAGTGGGTGAATTTCAACAACTTCGATTTTTGCCTAATTCCGGTGGCGAATTTTATTTGCTTGTTTTCAAAAGATTTTTTTATGTTAACAGGTAGCTGAATAAATAACATTTTGAGTACTATGGTAGAGATCAAAAAAATATGTTTAGTTTTTGAGATATTTGAATTTGAAATCTTCAAACGCCACCGTAATTAGATTTGGCCCTCCGAAATTGAAAACCGTTCCACCGAAATTGCATAATGCCAGTGGAATTAGAAATATTTAAAAAACAACGTATTTCAAATCAACTTTATTTAAAAAATCTTTTTATTATATCAAAATAAACTCGGTAACAAACAAATTCTTATATAGATAATATTGTTATTATCACATGTTTTTTCTACATATCTACTTATTAGCAAAGAAAGACACTAGCTTACTATTCTAGGTTGAGAAAATAGCTCATTGCCTAGGGTACACGAGGCTAGTTTTTCAAGCTAGGATAAGAAGCTAGTAACTTTGGCTTTGTGTATACAGAATTATCTTCTTTTCTAGGCTAGTAATAGTTCCTTGTACACGAAGCCAGAATTATTAGCTTACTGGCACTGACTTGCTATCACAGCTTCGTGTGTCTCAGGCATTAGCATGCCTAGTCTAGGCAGCAACTGCAAAGTCAAGTCAGGTGTATATAAAATTCTATGTGGTGTACATATAATTTTATATAAATTCAACCCATTTTTTTTTCTTTTCTTGTTTTAGCATTTATGGCCATCTAAATATATATTGATTTAGCATGGCGCCCCAAAAAAAACAGATTAGAGAAGAAAGGTTGGAAAAAAAGCGAACAGCAGACAGAAGAAGAAAAGAGAAAATAAAGAACGATCCTTTATTATATGCTGCTTTGAAAGGAAAAGACAAACAAAGATACATTAGACTTAAGGAAGAAAAAAAAATTATACCTATGGCCTACTAAGCCATATAAGAAATACATACACAAAAAAAAATTACGACCGTAAGAAATCACTAAACGTGATTTCTTACGCTCGTAATTTTTTTGTAAATTAATCCGATTTCGCTTTTGGCGATTTCTAAGAGAGCGCGGTGTCATTTCTGCCATAGGTATAATTTTTATTTCTTCCTTAAGTCTAATGTATCTTTGTTTGTCTTTTTCTTTCAAAGCAGCATATAATAAAGGATCTTTCGTTATTTTCTCTTTTCTTCGTCTTTCTGCTATTCGCTTTTTTTCCAACCTTTCTTCTCTAATCTGTTATTTTTGGGGCGCCATGCTAAAACAATAGATATTTAGATGGCCATAAATGCTAATACAAGAAAAGAAAAAAAAATGGGTTGAATTTATATAAAATTATATGTACACCACATAGAATTTTATATACACCTGACTTGACTTTGCAGTTGCTGCCTAGACTAGGCATGCTAATGCCTGAGACACACGAAGTTATGATAGCAAGTCAGTGCCAGTAAGCTAATAATTCTGGCTTCGTGTACAAGGAACTATTACTAGCCTAGAAAAGAAGATTATTCTGTATACACAAAGCCAAAGTTGCTAGCTTCTTATCCAAGCTTGAAAAACTAGCCTCGTGTACCCTAGGCATTGAGCTAGTTTCTCAACCTAGAATAGTAAGCTAGTGTTATTTCCGGGATACACAGGATGGCAAGCTAGTGCAATAATCTATACGTGACAAGAACTAGCTTCTATTCAAGCCCAATAAGCTAGTAATAGTTCCGTACACACGAAGTCAGAGTTAGTAGCTTACTTTGCTAGTGTTAGTAAGTTAACAAGCTAGTATCTCTGGCTTCGTGTGTACAGAACTAGCTTGTTTTCTAGGCTGATACGAAAAGAAGCTAGTTCTACAGGTAATGCCTAGGCATTACCTTTAGGCATTGCCTTTATTATAAAGGCATATTGACATTCTCTGATATGGTCTGTAACTCTATAAAAATGACTCTGATAAAAGATATAATTTTGTTAATAAAATTATATAAAACCCATAAAAATCGATAAAAACACCATTAAATCAATTACGGTGGCACTGGTCAATTACGGTGGCACGACTTTTCGCCACTGGAGCCACTGGAATTGCGCCACCGTACTTAGATAAAGAGACAAAACTAAGATTATTAAAAATTCTATTGTTTCTACATAAAATTTAGTCTATAATGAAGGTAATGTGCTTTAATCTTAATTTGTATAAGAAATTTCGTATTAATCTACCTTATAGTTTTAACAATAATGATGCCACAGTAATTGTAAAAAAATGTATTCCAATGCCAGCGTAACACGTACTTGCATGTTTGGTGTGACCCTCGTACAGAACAACACACAACCATCTATCCCGCTCGCAAGAGGGCAACTGCGGGGTGAGGGCGACTATAGTTCGATGACTCATATGTAATGTTGCCACAAGTTATGGAGTGTTCAAATTGCGCCAGCGTAATTGCTTTTTTACTCGGGACATTTTTGGAGGGCAGTTTTAAATACTAAAATATTAGATAAATTAAACGAACTAAATATTTTGAATGTCGTTATCTAATGTATTTTAAGAATAATTCACTATTTCTTAGATTAAGTTTATCAAAAACTCGAAATAAAGCAATTCGTGCGTAAAAATGGAATCGGGACACTCCACCGTAATTAGAAATTGGCCCTTTAAGATTTTTTTTAAATATGAAAATAAATAGTTAATTGCTAAAAAGCTTTGGCACCGTGTAGATAACAATGTGAACTATATTATAGAATTATTTATTATACGCTAGTTAAATTTTACACATCGATTTTCAGCGACGCCGCTCCAAAATCGTGCTTGGGAAATTCACCCAAGTACAATAAGTTGTACAAGTAATAGCCAACATAGAATGTGTGACAAGGGCTCTTTCGTCGAGAAGTTTAGTGTTTGCCCAAAAGTTAATGTAAATTTACAGCTCATGATCTTTTTTCATACATGCCAAGAAATAAATGAATGTGACGGGATTTACAGAATCTAATTTTCACTGAATTTAGTCACTAAACCTAAGAGAACCAAATTTTTTAGTTAAGGCTAATTGTTTTGTCCGTGTAGTGATGGATTAAGAATACATAATGTCATTACCCATCTCAACCTGTGGGTGTCGTAAAAGGCGACTAAATGAGTTAACCTTATGAAGACAAAAGCTCTGCGAGAAAAGGAAAATTCGAAACAAACCCTATACCTACCGTCTGGCTAACATGGTATAGAAGGCTAAATGTTCTCCACATTCTTTGGAGGAGACTCATGCCCAGCAGTGACGTTTTTGGTTTGAAATGATGATGATGAACCGTTTAATTTAATATAAAAGCAGAAAATATAACCGATCATCCGTATTTATATTAACAAAGGTCACAAAAATTCTATGCCCACATCTATTCCTAGCACTGTAAAGTGTACAGTATACCAGTGTATTCTTAGATCTCCTAAATGGCTTGACGGATTTGATAAACAACGTGTCTGAACTGAACTAAATTCAGTACTCTTTAATGAATACAAATTTGGTCTTTGTTTGATACCAAAACGGTAGCATATAGGCTTAGAGCCCGCTTGATGGCAGACTACGAAGGCTTTGCGTTGTCGACCCTAAAAGAAATCGACTAAGTTGAAATCTAAAAGAAATCGACTAAGTGATTTCGAAATCAACTTAGTTGAAGCAACAAAGGAATATACACAGAATCGATTAAGATATTAGCCTAGAGAAACTAAGTACATGTTAATTCTTAAAAAGAAGATGTTGGTTATCAGTTTACAGCTTAACCGCTCTGCGACAAGACAAATCGCATGTACATGCAATTAGTATTTTACTAAAGCAGAGCTAACTATATAATAATATTAGACGCTAATTGCCATATTTTATCTTCGTGTACGTGACTTAAGAGGGTAATCTGTGGACTATAAAATGTAACTAGGTCCTCAATGAGCATTGACTATTAATATTTCATCTACAATCTGCATACAAACTATGATTCTTATTATTATTACCTAGTTGTTCCCCGTGGCTCTGCCCGCGTGGAAATCGATTTCGGTGACTGAAACTGACAGTTTTTTTTTAAGAACCTTCAAAACGAATATTTAAAAAAGAAGCCGAATTGTTACAGGTATTCTTGAGATTGTACAAGAAGATAGATTTTCACTGAGCATATTCTCCACAGATTAGAAAGATTAGGTATTACCTACCTTACATAAGTATATGCCTGTCATTCATTCAATAAGTTAGCGACTGAATACCAATGTAGGTACATATGTGTATGAATCTACCGGTTTATAAATAACATGAATGTCATATAATATGCAGTGTTTACTAATTGTTTAATTGATATTATAGCCAAGATCTGTGAGTACCCAACTACCCAGTTATCACGTAAACAATTCCGCAAAGATCATGAATGTAATATCGTCACGTGTACTTACATATTATTTTTAATTAGGAGGAGGATTTGATGACGTGTGGTCTGTTGTTGTAATGGATATGTGACCGGCATGCGGCCCGAGTTCGATTCCGTGCGGCAGTACCAATGTGAATTTTGACGGGCCTGTTGGTCTAGTGGTTAGTGACCCTGACTGCTAAGCCGGAGGTCGTGGGTTCGATCCCCACCCAGGACAAATCTTTGTGTGATGAGCATAAAGGTTTGTTCTGTGTCTGGGTGTAATTTATCTATAATATGTATGTATTTACATAAAAAAAAAAATTTAAGTAGTATATCAGTTGTTTAGTACCCATAACACAAGCAAATATAATTGCTTACTTTGGGACTAGATGGCGCTGTGTGAATGTGGTAGAATATTATTATTATTATTATTTCACTTCGTGGTACAGTGGTGTAGTACATATAATACTAGTCACGCGACTTACCATCTGCTAAAGGTGAAAGAAAACATCGTGAGGAAACCCACATTCCCTAGATAGAATATAAATTCTATGGGTATGTCTGATCCATCTAAACCCACACTAGGCTAGCGTGTGTGGACTATATTTTAAAACCCTCTTTACTCTCCAGATAGAGTAAAGGAGATCCGAGCCCAGCTGTGAGACAGTAATGGGTTGCTAACGAACATGCCACGACGATGAGCGTGCGATGTTTTAAGTTCGTTGATAACAGCTCAAAACAATCGAAAATAGACCATTAACAACTAAATTTTAGATCTAATGTAGCTTGTAGATTTATTAATTACTTTTAAACAACAAGCCAACGTCACTATCTTGACGCCACGTCTGAATGTTTTGATTTCGCGTTTGTTGATAATCCCGCCGACCTTTGGCTTTGATCAAAATGCACTGACTACGATCTATGATCTCAGATACTTAAATCATATCAAATTATTGATTTTTTAAAATATTGTGCTTAAAAATATATGAAGAATCGACATTTTGATGCTGTATAAAGGTGGTTTGTTTGTACAGTTAAAACACAGCTTTTTACTACCTGAGCCGAAACAACAACCCTCCCTTCGTCTCCTTATCACCAAGTAACCACGCATATTTAGCATATACAGATCATGTCATTAAAAACTTAACGACAAAACGTAATTAAGTTTACCCACACCAGACTCGTTCTTATAAAATTCTTATTAACACTAAAACCTTGAGCTTACACTCACATAACCCATTTCGTTGCAAATTCGACATGTTGGCTAGGCGTTTAATTAAATATTTAATAATTCCAGACTTGGTTACCGAGATCGCAACTCTGCCACTAAATAATTCCTGGAGCCTCAAGTTGTTTGAGCTTCAGTGAAATGACGCCTGTTTTCTTACGTTTTTTGAGGTAAAAAGTTTTATCTTTATAAAAAAAGGCATTTTATGTTTTTGGGCAAAACATGAAACTTGTTCATTTTCTATAGTGCCTACTGCCCATCTTTAAAAGATGTTGTTTCCCTTTTAAGGTAACACACAAGACCGACATCACATAAAAATTTCAAGAGGCAGCAACAGAGTTATATACAGAATTCTGGTTTTACAAACTGGCTGTTTAAAGCTTTGGAGATGTTTAGGTTTTACCGACAGTTAAGTTCTGCTTTATATCATCATTTCAACCCATAATCGTGCCATTGCTGGGCACGGGTTTCCTCCAAAGAACGTGGAGGGAAATTAGCCCACTATACCATGCTGGCCAGACAGGTTGGTATAGGGTTTGCATCGAATTTTCCTTTTCTCACAATTGTCTTGTCTGCATAAGGTAACTTCCGTAGCCTCCTAAAACACCCACGGATTGAAATGGGGTAGTGGCATTATGTATTCTTAATCCGTCAATACACGGTCTACTATGATTATGTATTGAGTATCATTAAACTGGTATTTCTTAGGAGAAAATATCTCAAGAGAGTCTAGTCAGCGAAACAGCAGGAGGAAATCTTAGTAAAAAATAAACTAAATCTAAATAGATATCATATTTACTATTGAGTCTAAATAGTTATAATTATAACTAACTACTTAAATACTACTTAAATGTGCTAAATACATAGTCGGTAGAATAAAATCTAATGCTTACTTGACCTAACTTTCTGAGGCTTCCCGTGGTTCACGCAGTAAATAGGTAGACAATAAATTGTCACAGCATGTAAGTCACGGGGTAGTTTTCTTAGTGCTTAATGCATTAAAAAGAAGTATGAATCACCAAATAACAGTGATAAACAAGTATGCATATTGTGACCTGACTGATTCTTTGATAACCCTAATGTGGTAACTAGACCCGCATTTTAGACAACCACAAAGCACAATTCCAATATATACGTAATTGGATTCGTACGATATACTTCAAAAATGCTGTAACATAGTTTATATCATCATCATCATTACGACCCTTATACGTCCCACTGCTGGGCACGGGTCTCCTCCAAACATTTTGGAGGGAATTTGCGAACTGGTCGTAGGCAAATTTGCTGACACTACTTTTCGGATAACCTGTTACATTCTTGTGACTTTCATAAGTGTTACCTTGTAACCTAGATGAATAAACGAGATTTTATTTCATTTCATTTAGCCTACTTTACCACGTTGGCCAGACGGATTGGTATAGTATTTGTTTCGAATTTTCCTTTTCTTGCAGTGCTCTTGTCTGCTAGAAGTCTGCTCTGTTCTGCTAGTAGTACTTAGTCTTAGGCGTCTTTTACGACACACACGGGTTGAAATAGGGTAGTGAATTACGTATTCTTAATCTGTCATTACTCGGATGTAGTTTATTTACTTTATAATTAAGACACAAATTTTGTTGTGCGTTAAAGGTACTGGGTACATATCTACGAACATAAGTATCGTGCTTAACACTCTTACTAAGAGTAACGATAGTGAATTAGATCTGACAGTTATATAGGGGCTTGAGGAAATAGAAGTGCGAAAAAGACGTAAAGAAATCTATTGTGGTATTATTTTCAACAATAGTGAATGCAATGAAACTAGTTTGTAACAACAACATGATGGATGATAGAGATTTGTTACTCAATCAGCTGAAAGTATGCGTATCAAATTTTAACCGACATATCACGCGGGCAAAGCTGAGGGCAAAAGATAGTTCTAAATAATTAAGAAGGTTGTTTCCCCATACCCCATTTTCCCCACCGACACGTCTCACCGGTGGGCCTACTGGGATTATTTATTCTATGTGGCCCACTAATTCAAAATCACTAGCAAGTGAGTGATTTTTTTTCGTTTTGGCCTTAATTATGTATGAGTTTAGACTTAATTCATCAGCAACCCATTAATGTCCCACTGCTGGGCTCGGGTCTCCTCTCCTCTATCTAGAGAGCTGAGAGGGTTCAGGTCATAATCCACACACCCTGGCCGAATGCGGATTGGTGGATCAGACATACACTTAGAATTTCTTCTAGTGTATGTGGTTTTCCTCACAGTGTTTTCCTTCACCGTTAGCAGATGGTAAGTCACACGGATAGTACTTACATAAATTCCACAAAATGTAATCCACATTGGTACTGTTGGGAATCGAACTCGAACCGCGTTTTTAGCACGCCTCCGGTCACTTATCCATTCAGCCACAATCACTACCTAGACTTAATTAGGTCCAATAATTTTATATTTTTATACGTGATGCTTTGTATAAAATAGGTTTAGATCCAATACAGATTGCTTCGGTCTGCGGCCAATTTGGTACAGTGAAGTGAATAATTTCTTTTCAATCTCTCCATTTCGTTGAGGGTAACTGAGTAACTGAGGCATTTTTTTGCAAGGGTTGACTGTTGCTAATTTTCCTTATTTGCCCCATTTAGCCACTGGCCCACTCTGAATGGCATTCACGTGGTCCCACAAGTAAGTGGGGGTAAAAAGGCCTTCGAAATCAAAGTGTAATGATTATGTCATATTATGACTAACTTATCTCAAGTAATTTCTAAGAACACTAACTGAATTTTATCAAGTGTGGTACTAAGAAACAGATGAGTTGCTGACACATCGTTTGATGTAATCCGTCAATAGATAGTTTAGTTAGCGTAATATGAGACGATCTACTGTTAATTTGGTACTATATGGGTTCAGGTGACCGAGTTATTCCTCTCTGACGTCATTTATTATAGTTTCGTCTAGTTCTAATTTTGAATGAATACAAAAATCCTGCTCACTATTTCGAATTTCGATTGGTTGTCTTTGATATTTATTCGTTATCAAATATTTGAAAACAGAACAGCGAGACCATATTTAAATTTGACAGCGATGTCTAAATTGACCAATTGAAAGTCGATATTGCGAGCAGGCTGTGGTTACGGTTGTCATTTTACTACCGATTTAATGCCAAATGTGGAGTTTGATTCCCACTCGATAAAAATATTGATTCAGCTACTTTCCTTTGAGAGGTATGATGTGACAAGTTTTCGTATTAATAGAGCAAAAATACCTCTCATGGTACTTCAGAAAACTTGAACATATTTTCTATCTAGATCCTCCCCTAGACAAGTGGCAATCGTTTCTATCTATCTATTCTAAACGACATGTCACTTCAGTACATTTGAACACATCTCTGACATAAACTATCGACATATCACGTGATCAATGTACTAATTTGACATGTCGATAGAATAGACAGATCGAATAGATTGCCACTTGTCTAGAGGAGCTGATGTCGTTACAATAAACAGCTTGGCACTTTACAACATTTCTCAAAATATTTTTTTTATCAAATCATATCTTTAAACCGTTCATAGTCACCAAGAGGTGAATCCCAAACTTGTAAGTTTAGTTTAGTTAGATGAGTAGCGGCATGTTTAGCTTTGAGAACTCCTGATCCAGACGGTGTTTTAATAATATTATTTATGTAGTGGTGGTGTTCAGAGTTCCCCTATAAAAGGGAAAGGAAATAGCTGTACTCACACTACGATATGAAATAATCATTTAAAATCCTCAAAAAGGGTCAGTTCAGGTGCTTTTATAATTACAGATGGAGAATGGAAAAACTAACTACCATGGCTCAATCTGTCGAAGTGTGTGTTTAGCCTAGTTCCGCGAATAACATATTTTTACCTCAAAAAAATCTGTTTAAAAAAAATCCTAATGTTTAGATATTTACTACACAAATATGCAGATGGTAGGCAAGTACTGAGATACTTAATTATATATTCAGAAAACTAAATCAAAGCTTATGAACATAAGAGACTCAATCTTATCTAAAGTTCAACTATTGCCTAACAGTTTAAACTCAAGTACATGAAAATGCCGATAATGACTCGTGACACTATTTTAAGTGATTAACATTTCGCAAATTACTTATCAACTGGCCGAATATTTAAACAAATGTTCAAGAAATAATAATACTTACTACTATCGACGAAATTCGCCGAAATCCACAACACTAACACAAAATATAGTTTCATTTTTGATAAATTATTTTGCACACACAATAAACTAAATACGGAATATTCACTATGTTCTAGTGGAGTTAGAGAGTTAGGCGGTACGGCATTTTCCTTGGAAATAGTTCGGAGTGCGTAGGAGCGCTGTGGTCCGCACGACTTTGCAACTGTCTCGGTAATGATACGCGAGCAGGTCACTTTATACTGATAACATTTCTGCGCATGACACTCAGGCCCACAACGGTCATAGTTCATCTGGGAAAAGTTAAAAAGGAATTCGTAAACAAGGGAAAAAATATCGGAGAGATGACATTTTTTCTCGCGACGTAATAGGCTTTGTTGGAAAAGTTAATTTTGGGCTCCATTTTTTGTGGATATTTAGGTAAAAATTTTAGAAAAGAAAACAGCTAAAATGACTTCTGAAACAAAGTTTTGTTTAAAATTTATAGCTTCATTTTTCTACAAACTTCGTCGACGTCCTCTCTGATTAAATGACAAACAAGACTTGACAAGATACAAGATGAAATTTTAATAAATTTAGACTCAAACACCAATATGGGAGATTTACTCTTTTGTTGCTTGCGTTTATGCCAAAATGGTTAAATTTCCATCGAATTAATTTTCTTCACTCACGCCTATTTCTTCAATTCAGGATTTTCGTATCCGGATTCTTTTTTGTCTTTTTTTTTTTATTGCCTGTAGTGGCTTTAAGTGGCTAGGTACAGAGATTGTTTCAGAAATCTTATTAGAAAAGAGCATGACCTTGGTCTCTCATCCTTCCTTAGTTACGTCTCTTTTGAATTGAACCGAGCACTATTTCCCTCGGTAAACTTGTCACGGTAACTCACTCAGATTTATCTTTCCAAGTATTCGTCTTAACACTTAGACAAATAGCAGCTAACTTAGGTGGCAGGAATTTAAGCTATACTCTCCAAGGTTATACAATATTCGACATACAACCCATAGGTATACTTAGGACACAGTCTTATAGCTACATCTAGACAAAACTGGTTTTAAAATCATAATAAACAGGCAATTAATGTTGCCAGATGAGATAGTTTGGGAGATAATTCTTTTTTTACGAATTTCAATGGCAATCGTAATGCCATTAATTATGTGAAAAAATGCTGTAAAGAATCTCGTATTATGAACCCAAAAGTATTAAAGAGAGAGATTTTCTGCTTAACTTCTTGTTTTTATCTAGATTATTAAGACAAGCCTCGGTCTATAACGTAACTTGTTTTGCCACCAATAAAATTTCAACTTTCTTACTTCTTTTCAATCCATCCAAACTTAATTTTTTTTCTTGAAAAATAGCTTTTCATACAGATGGTTTTTATTTAAGTAATAATTACAATAATGAAAATAATTAAATTAAACATCTACTTACATATTAAAACTATAAGTATATACAATGGAAAAACACATGTTCCTGTTTCCTTTATTCCATCGTACTATTATCTCTTCTTCTTCTCTTTTTCCCTTCTACTTACTTAACTTTCGTCTCAAAATAAAATAGATTTCAACTGGCAACTCTAGATTTTATATGATAAACAATATATGTATGTTTTGCTAATATCCTTTTAATTTTATTAATAAAAATGTATGTAAACATCATTAACGTATTCTAGTTTTTGACATTGAGAGTTCGTTGAAATTTGAATATCACAACAATCTTTATGAAACTCCGATGTATTAAAATACTCCACTGCATATGAGCCAGGCCAAGTCACTGCATTTGAGTTCATTTGACCTAAAGTAAGTAGTTAGCTAGGATTTAAGGGAGGAGAATGGTCATTTTTTATATTTTGGATCTTATCTCGTTTGAGTTAGGAGGTTTTACTATGGGGCGCAAAATAAAATAAAATAAATATTGGAATGTCAAAACAAAGCCCTTTCATCTGATCTAATAGTGTCAATTTAAATTTACAACCACCCATTTGGGCCCCTTTTGCAGAGAAAATAAAAACCTTTTTTTTAATCTTATTAGTATTGGATCAGCTGTGTTTAAAACTACAAAATTTCATATCGACAGCTTAGGTACATTCCGAGATATAAACACAGACAGACGAGCGGACAGAGCGAGACTCTCCTTTGGTCCTTTTATCCATTTTTAGTACGGTACCCTAAAATACCCGTAAGTGCCCGAAACCGACTCTCATAGAAAAGTTTCGAATACCTAGTTTCGGATAGAGACGGAGTCTAAAGGAGACATATAATATTTTTTTTTACCCGACAGACCAGCCGCGCGTCCTCTGCATTGTTTATTATTTCGCCAACTATTCATACATTCAATCTAGGCTAGCTGAAATACTAAGCGTAATTTAAGTGGCGAGGAAGACTTAAATAATAGATTGTGACGATGAAGAGAACATCAATTCTTTGTTCAAAAAACAATACTAAATTACTTCTAAGTGTATCAAGTGAGCAGCTGTTCAGTAATTTAAGTGCCTATTACTACTTATTAAATCTGATATCTGTAACCAAAACTATCGGATAATCCGAAATAAATGGGAACGATTTAAGCAAAAATGATCCAATCAACACAAACCTCATTTTGAGATATTTGACTTTAAAATTCATTGCAGTATTTCTCTGGCTTTGTAATGCTAAATTTTGTTATTGTAATTTTATGTAATCCTAATAAGAATTTAACTAAAAGCCTAGATTGGATTATTTTTGCTTAAATCAGTCCAATACATCCGTATTCTGTATAATATTTTTCATAACATCCCTGAAGTGGTACACTTCAGTCTCAGGTAGTAAATGAACTCAAAAAAAAAGAATTAGAAAAGAAACAAACCAATAAAATCCTGGGTTTTGTGTCAGTATGTATGCACAGTCAATTATTTAGCCAATTAGAGATGCCCTAAGTTCATTCAGGTGTTGATTTGAATAGAAAACGAGAATCGTGAGGAACTGACTACCTACCCACTAGTCTATATGTACCTTGTGTTTAGCACATATACAAACTAGTTTGTATGCATTTCTGAACTGTTCAAACCATAAATTACGTCAACACTCCGAATAATTTCACCGATGGCAAAGAAATACATACATGGTAGTAAATTTCATACTACAAGTTATGCTCCTCAGACAAGTAGCTATATAGAAGCAAGTTAAATTTCTTTATTCCCATGTTTCTTCCAAACGGCTGGATGGATTTCGACAGTTAAGGTATCGTTAGATTCTTCTCAAAAACCCAAGTGTCCTTAGCTATTAAAAAAAAAAACAAAACTGCAGACTTTTGGCGCCAAATTGTAAGTACCTAGATCAACTTTTTTTATTAACCAAACGTAGCGAGTTGGATAACAAAATAAAGGTAATCAAATGGAGTTTACAAATAGCCATATACTTACGTATTTTATGTATTTCAGTTTAATCAGGAAAAATAATTACAACCATTTTTCGGTATTTTTAGTGCGTTGCTTATCTGTTGGTTTTTTGCAGTTAGGTTATTTTAATTTTTTAAAATTATTGCCCTCATAATAACTCTGCGATTGTCGTCGCAACGGGTCATTTTTGAACAAGATGTTCTAATTTTGAAATTGGGTCTGTAAAGTGGCATTTGACAAGTGCATTCCTATTCTATTTAATTGACAGATCTTCGGAAGATGATTCCCATGCAAAATTCAACAAGCTTGTTGCTTGTCAGGCTAAAAAAACAAGAAGAATCATAAACAAGATGAATAGAACGTCACGCAGTATGCTTGAGGAAGAATTAAAAGCAAGTCATATTACAATCACTAACATCATTATCATTGCAATCATTAATTGTTTAATACTATTTGTTTATTTTCATCTTAAGTGCTTTAAATGCTGCGACACCAAGAATGCCTTGGTGGCACGCCGCGGTATAGTATAAGTATAGTTGCGGTTGCTGAGGTCTTGGATCGGTCTCCCCGAGTTGGAACAAATATTTGTAAGAGTTGCAAATGTTTGTGTCGAAGTCTGGGTGTTTTTCTATGTAGATTAAGTATGTATTTAGGAATATATAATGTTCATGTATAGTGACGGCTCAGAGTAAACTGCAATTTTTAGGGTCCCGTACCACAAAAGGAAGCAACGGAACCCTTATAGGATTCCTCCTATATATCCTATATTTTTCTCAAGAACGCGTAAAGATATCAAGCTGAAATTATTATCTGATACTGTGTGTAATCTCTTGGCGTAAAAAAAATGAGAGTTCTAAGTTAACGCAATCAAAAGATACAGCCATTAAATTGTTGTCGCATATCTTGACGATCAAAAAAATTTAAACCTACCTGCAGCAGCACAAGTAAAAGAAAATATCCGAATACCGTACCTACTCGTATAGTTAAATCACTGCATATTATGTAGGTACTATATTGGAAGGGGTATTTTAAACAATGATAAGCCTAAAAATTTGAATAAGAGTGTTGATTGGGGCACTGTGGCGGAAATTAGGTGAGGCCTACCTATGTTCAGCAGTGGACGTCATTGGGCTAATAGGTATTATGATGATGAGAGTTACATAAAGATGCACCATCTAGTAGTCTGACTCGCGCTGGGCTGGTGTTTTTTCTTTGTCAATACGGAAACGTTGAAAAAAACAACAAAAAAAAACTAGAACGTGTAACTGTAGTGGAATTTCAAATAACAAGGAGTAAGTATTAAATCAAGAACAATCAGTCTGATTACGTAAAACAAGAAAACAAAAGCATTGCCACGTGCATGCATTGTATCTCCGCCGCCCCATCACGAACCATGATCGTTCCTAGCCATTGAATGCATTTTTAGCCATTTCAATTCAGTGAATAGTGTTGTAATTATTACAAAATATACCAACGCCATCTATTAAACTATTTTTAACTAGATTAATCTCACGTATACTTACTACGTGCACTCTGACTCACTTACCAAGTTCCGTAAAACAATAATAATATTCTGTGTGTAAAAATTGAAATTATAATATTGTTACCATCAATTTCTAAAACTATTTATTGTCAATTAATCTTTAATATTTCGTAAATGAATTTATTTATCTTCTTTTGTTATTAATACCGCTTAATTATTTTAATTATTTATTTCCTATTATGCATACTGTCAATAATCAATTATTTACTATTAATTATTTATGTTAAATTCTTAATATTTTACTGCTAGGTGCATGCGGTGCTTTCCTGTAAAAGGTAGTTACATTTATATAAATTAATTGTAAATGAATAATGTACCTTTTTAGTGAAAACTACTGTTGGTGGCCAATAAACTAAATAAATAAATATGCCTAAATGAAATCAATATAATAATATATCTTCACCATTCCACCAAACACCCAAACCCATAGCCCAACTTTATTTAACTCCATAATATCATGCAATAGCTCTACACCTACCGGTGACAGATCATAGCTGAACTACAATAGTGCAGCTGTGATATGGCAGCGGTAAGTGTCTCATCCCATTCTAAATTAAAATTCTTTAAGGGCCTCTGCGTGTTGGACCTGTGTCACCGCGTAAGCCTTCCAAAAGGACCGGGTATACTTCTCACCTTAGAGAGAAGTATAGCCGTGACAAAAGAGACATAATATATCTAATGGAAATCTCTTGAGGCGGCCTATGTCCAGCAGTGGACTTCCTGCGGCTGATATGATGATGATACCTACATAACTACCTATATAATAAAATTGTAACGCGTTAATGATTGTGTGTACATTATAGATATTGAAGAAAAAATAATGTAGGATGTCTTTTTGACACAGAAGCCAAATCAATAATTTTTAGAATTTTTGTCTGTCTGTCTGTATGTTTGCACGCGCATCACGCAAACCACTGCATGGAATTTAATGTGGTTTTCACTAATGTATTGCTAGAGGTCTTACTGAAAATATAGGCTACTTTTTACCGATATGCCACGCAGTGTCGCGGGCGAAAGCTAGCAATTTAAATAAATTTCTGTTCCTTATTGTCTATCACCCGAGACACATCGTTTTATTTCCACATTAACCAGCTAAAGATGAATTGTCAAGACTAAAATTAACATTTTATTAAACTTTAGCTGGTTCTCGAAGATATACAACCTAAGTCTAGCCAGCTAATCTTAAGTTTTACAACATAGCGGCATAATTTATAATGTGATCAATATTCTTTATAAGTAAAATACCTTTATTTCAGATTTATACAATCAATGGTAGGTGTTCTACACGGTTATAAACTTGCGTTCCAACAGAGTGACCTTGGTGGGAGCTTGGTTGCTATCCGCGTAGTTTGTATGAAATTTGGTTTACAACAGCCGACTACACGGTTGGAATCCACCAAGGGCACCTATTAGGAAAGCAAGTTTATAACCATGGAGTACGGCTTTTTTTTATTGTCTGAAGTGGCAGACGAGCAAGCGGCCCACCTGATGGTAAATGGTTACCGCCGCTCATGGACGTTGGCAATGTTAGGGGCACAGCCAACCCGCTGCCTACCTAGAGAGGATATATAGCTCTCTT
Organism: Laspeyria flexula; assembly: GCA_905147015.1. Classification (NCBI taxonomy): domain Eukaryota; kingdom Metazoa; phylum Arthropoda; class Insecta; order Lepidoptera; family Erebidae; genus Laspeyria; species Laspeyria flexula. The sequence goes on from LR989974.1 coordinate 5,646,804, forward strand.
TAAACCTCGTTTGAAGAAGGACATGTGTGAAATGTCCGTAGACCACCCCGCAAACCTATAACACCACTAGCCCCACCTCTTCGCCGTACAGTGTTTGGTGCTAATTCGCCTATTCCCCGCTTGTGTAAACTCATAAACGAATACAGCGACCTGGTTGACGTCCACTTTGACTCAATATCGACGTTTGTTAAACTAACCATAAACAATCAAAGATGTAATAAAAAGTGAAAATACATTCAAAAGTTATTGTCATTAGTATCTAACAAGTTAACTAGAATTTAAGTACTGGAACAGTTTTTTTTTTAACTTATTTACTATGTAATACAACAGATGTTAGTACAGTCGAGTTCATTAATATATTGGCACCATCAAGAATTCAAAATATTGTGAGCGTTGAAAAGCTGAATAAATACTACAGAACCTATGGATCAAATATATGTCCTCATGTGAATGGTTCAATAAAATATGCTGTACATTATGCAATAAGTTGTAGTCACCCTTTTCAACAAAAATATCTAATGATAGTGCCAATATATTAACGAACTCGACTGTACAAAAAACACTCTGCATGTGGTGTTTGCCTATAATTGGTTGTGCAGTTAGACTTAAGATACAAATACATGTATGTTTCTAGCTTTGTAATATCTGTAACAACTGTTGGTGAACCCTAATTAAATAAATAACGCTCAGGAAACGCCGCTGCAGGAAATTCACCCCAGGCTTTAAAGATAAATCTTAAAAATTAGGCACAGACTGTCACAAGGCTCATTGTGGTAGCGCTATAAGCATACAGGCATACACATCTATCTGATGGAATGAAAAAAAAATAGTTTAAAGAGAAGGCACAAGTTACAGAAACGTGCACGTACCATGTAGATTCTAATTTCAATGAGAACAGTAGAAGTTCCAGTTCCTTATGGAAATTAGGTAAGGGCGACAAGGGCCGGTGGCCAATAGGTCAAGTGCGAGCGATAATAGACACAGTTACCCAACTTATTCTTAGTATTCATATATCTCAGTCTTATCTAATTCTCGTGATCTAATTAAAAACAAATTATAAATAGTCCAATGATTCCATCATACGTACTTATGTACGTCAGATTTTTTTATATAAGTTGCAGATGAAGAAATGGCCTATCTACTCCTAATTTTCTCTGACTGAATCGATATAGAAATTTAGAGTAGGATCTCAAGTTACGTTATGCGGTAATTACCGTTTATTTTTCAATAAGAAATTACAATTTCACTTACTTGAGAACATACAGTACACAGTATGTAAATTTAAGTAATTGAACAGTCATTTGACAGACTTTTGTAAATTAAATAGAGAAAAAATATTAAATAGAGTATTACATATGTTCACATTTACACATACACTTGGATGTAATGATAACAATTATTTTTCTACTTTAATCTAAGCACTAATACATTTCAACACAAGTTATGCAAATAATTGACAACACAAACGTAGTTCTGACAACATAAACACTATTTTAGATCGGGTGGATCTAAAATAGTGTTTATAATAGATCGCAAATGAAAAAGTAATTAGCGGGAGTAACGGTGCCACCATACAGTAAACATTCAGTGGGGCAAAAATGTTTTTTTTAATAAGGTTTGGTCATTTAATATGATTCTTCAATTAGAATTTAAATGTAATAAACGAACTCGCGTTTTTAACTTCCTTGGGTAACTTTATCTCGCTCTCCACTAAAATCGCCTTGCCCAGGGGTTCGATCCCCACTTCAGGCAAATATTTGTGTAAATAGTTTTCTAGTCTGGGTGTACTTTAAGTCTGTTAATTCCATGTTTGTGAAGTATCGTTTGTTTGTTTGATGGAACTAGTTAATATCAGAAAGTACTGATTCGAATAAAAACAAATTTAGAGTTGGTTAACCCATTTATCGAGGAAGATAACATCACACTACAACCAATTGGAACTGAGTAGTGACCAAACAATGATCCAGATATAAAGATTCTTTATTTGCCAAAGACATGGTAGTAAAAAGTTGTTAAAAAATAATTGTTTGTGGTGCGTACATATCTACCCGTAGAGGGCTATTGCAAAAACATTATTTATATTTGCATTATAAATAATGTTTTTGCAATAGTACATTAAAACTATTAAATTTATAACATCAGTTGCTTAATCATCAGTTGCTTATTAAGACCTCTGTACTGATTATTCACCATCCGGTGGTTATAGGTAAAAATATATTGCAAGATGGTCAATGAATCATATAAAAAATACGCGACGTAATTCTAAGGTCACAATTTTTAACATCCAATGATTCAAGACGTTTTGTAAGTCACTTGGACATTAAAATAAAACAAAAAATAATGATCATTTACGACATATGTGTTATTGTTTGTTTTTTTTGTCCTCTCTTAATTAGGTATCGTGGGGATTTGTAGACACACACTGGCGGATTTTCACTAGGTGTTCTACACGGTTATAAACTTGACCAACCGAGTGAGCTTGGTTGCTATCCGCGTAGTTTGTATGAAATTTGGTTTACAACAGCCGGCTACACGGTTGGAATCCACCATCGGCACCTCTGTGGAAAGCAAGTTTATAACCATGTAGCATAGCTTATAGCTTTAAGGCAAACTAGGCACGAGCCTACGGGCGCCAGGTTACAAGGGGCGCGCGCGCTGCAAAAGACCCGGTTTTTTCCTTCCCCCCCACGCCTAGATCCGGGACTGGCTAGAAGGGCGTCGATGATGTGCTGGCCTAGGGTGCTCTGAACATTTAATCCGCCACTGCTTACATACAAATTCACGGAAAGTAGTGTTTTTAAAACTAGGTACTTTAAGAGGAAAAGTTCAAGAAAAAAATCATACTATATATATTATACATAATATAAGACAAGTATATAATAATTTCAACAGTCAAGTGCTCCTAATTGTTTTGGTCGGGTAGTATGTAAGTGCTTAACCTTCACAATGATATTGTAGAACCACGGCCGCCATTTGGACTCGTAACCATTTCGTTTTATGATTTCTATCGTCAATATATCAAATGTTAATGTTTGACAAATGCCAAGGGTCCACGGAGAAAAGGTTTTTCCGCCTTCGGTAATACTATGCCTATTTAGCTATACATCTTTTACATAGCCTGATATGAAGAGTTAGTCTTCTTCTTATCTTATCGTATGGGTAATGGGCTTGAGGAAGACTCTAGTGTTGGAATTTATCAAGACGCCTAGAAGGCTTCCAACTGGACCAACGGCTTTACGTGCTTTCCGAAGCACGGAGACGTTCGAGAATGAAATTGCCACATACAGTCACCCATCATGGACTGACCATTCCGAACGTTGCTTAACTTCGAAGATCGTAACGAACATCTTAGTGCTACGAGCGCTTTTAAGGGTTACAGTGAAATATCGTCACAGTGTTGATTTGGTCACACTTTTCAAGCTCCCCAACATTTTGTGAAATATATTATACAGCTTACTTCAGCTTAAGTACTTAAAAATGCCATTAGCAGTAAATTTTTAGTTTGTTTGTGACTTCGTTTCTTTGGTAAGTACAAATATATTAAATAATATTTGTACTTATGTACTTATATAAAGGGTATTTGATCTATATGAAATAAAGATTATGGCTATAACGAAATCAAAAATTAAAAAAAAAATTGAAAAATCTTTATTTTATGACGATAAGATTAATTTTGCGCTGTTATGTTATTCAAATTATATTTTAATTCTTTTTATTTCATTTTACATTCCTCTTATAGTCTATTTCCGAACTGTTCTGTTGACCTTCCCGTAGATCTCTGGGAAGGCTTCAGTGCAGTACTTGAGGCGCGCCCTAACGCGGTCGTACAGTGTGTGGTCAAACATCTGACGAAACTCCTCCCTGGTCGTATACGTGTCTGCGTATAACATCTGGAAGCCGTCGTGGTCGGATACGAACTTCTCGATACGGCGAGTCGATGATACCTGGGCACAAATATTATATTTCATCATCTCAACCCAATCCCACTGCTGGGCACAGGTCTCCTCCAAAGAATGTGGAGAGAATTAAGCCTACTCCACACTAGACAGACGGGTTAGTAGGTATAGGGTTTTATATCGAATTTTTGGTTTTTTTAAAAGTCTGCTTAAGGCGTCTAAGGAGAGTCGCCTTTTTCAACACGCACGGGTTGGGATGGGATAGTATTTTAGTCCGTCACTACACGGAAGTACATTTATTATTGCAATAAACCTTTAATTACGTGAAAGAAAACAATAGACTGGTACTAATTTCAAAATTCATATAAAATATACATAATTAAGTTCTAGTTGAATGTAATACTATGGATTTTGCGAAAGTGCCTATTATGAAACGTCGAATACGCTATTGTTCAATACTGTCAACAAAACCTATATTTTTTTTTATTGCCTAAAGTGGCAGACGAGCAGACGGCCCACCTGATGGTAAGTGGTTACCGCCGCTCATGGACGCTGGCAATGTTAGGGGCACAGCCAAGCCGCTGCCTACCTAGAGAGGATAGCTCTCTTTAAAACTCGTTTGAAGAAGGACATGTCATAGCGCTCAGGAAACACTGCTGTGGGAAGTTTACCCCAGAGCCGGCACGTTTTATTAATAATAATCAAAATAACCGGGTACAAATGGGCCTCCCTCTTAAGACAGTACTTTTTATTGACACTCACTTTATAAAGACACTTTCAGAAGAGTTCTCGTACACTAGACGGTGACGATAAAAATCACTGGTCGTGGCGACCAGCCCACTGATTCTGACTCGTCGGATTGCTTCCGGATCGTAAACTTTTTTGAATCTTAGTACGACGTATTTTTACAGCTTAAGTTATTTAATGTTATAAAATTGTTTGAATTATTATATAATGTTCTTTATTGACATAAAAGTGCTAACATTTTTAATAGGTACATAGTTAAGTACATTTTAATTTTTATATTATGTTACTATAATCTACATTATGTGTATGACACACACTAGCAGCTAAACTAGGCCGAGCCTGTATCTGAGCCTGTATCAATAATTATATTCTTTCACTATTTTATTTTTTAAAGTACATTTATTAAATAAAATATTTACACATAACTTAAAAACATACACAGCTAACCTATTAAAAGAAAAAAGAACCAGATACTCTATTTACAGGGAATTCCTATAAATAGAATATCTGATTAAGATCAGATTCCTGAGGAAACGTACCCAAAAGGCTAGCCACATTACCGCGTTGGATAGCAAGGCTAATGCGTTGCCCCAGGTAGAGGCCAGCCCTTGGATCATGTGATACCTTTTTTAAATATGAACATTTTTTTTATCAACACCCCTATTGATTGATTCTTTTGATTACAACTACATACGAACACAATGGTGGTTCTGATTGTTATTGTTTTCATAATTTCCACTGATATAAGGTATAGATCACGTGTCATCATTGTTGTTCTATACATAGACCTAGGATCCGCGCGCTATCTATGGTTCTATATCATAATGTCTTGAAGTTGCCACTAAATCTATATATTAAATCTACTTGTAGTGGTACAAAGTACGCATGCGCGACGCAATGGCATGGATGCGGGTCTCATAGGCGATGCTAGCCTCTTCCTAACATATCAATATATAACACTAGTTAGTGAATAAAAAAGCACCAGAACTAACCTTTCCGTTTAAAGTAGGAAATCAACGGATTGTCCACCCACCCACACATTTAGCACACAATAATGATAGTAATTATCACACATGTACACATTTTCATTACATAGGTAGTATATGTTATTGTAATACATTGTAATAGAATTTTTTAATGAACAAAAACTAGTTTGAGGGTAGAATACACCAAGTGATAAGTTGACTAGCCTGTTGGTCTAGTGGTTAGTGACCCTGACTGCTAAGCCGGAGGTCGTGGGTTCGATCCCCACCCAGGACAAATCTTTGTGTGATGAGCATGAAGATTTGTTCTGTGTCTGGGTGTAATTTATCTATAATATATATATGTTATCTATAATTTATCTATAATAGTATGTATTTACAAAAAAAATGTATTTAAGTAGTGTATATCAGTTGTTTAGTACCCATAACACAAGCAAATATAATTGCTTAATTTGGGACTAGATGGCGCTGTGTGAATGTTGTAGAATATTATTATTATAAGTTTGCGTCAAAGTTAGACCACAAATTATGCGAACTTCATAAAGAAAAATATATATGTTTAACTGTGATACTTACATATTAGATTATTTGTTATATTACTTACTATTTCAGTGATATTAAATAGGTAGGTATAATGATTGTGTGCTTAATTTACTTTAGATAGGGATTATATTGTAAGATATTGTATATTTCTAATCATAATAAACACATGGTTGAACATTGTTTACGATAAAAAAACAATAGAAGGATTAATAATAATATACAATTACAATTATCTCACTATCTCAAACAGCTTCTCAATTTCTTTATTATTTTTCTCTTTTAATACAGTATTAATAATATATTCTTCTATTAATACATTCTTGCATTTGTTTTTGTTCAAGGAGTATTTTTTTATAATTTTATTTATTTTATTGTAAAGCAAATAACACTGAATAACTGATGAACACTGTTTACCGTATAAAAAATTAAATTATTTTTTTTTTTTTCCTCCAATCATCTATTTCATTAACATTATGTTTTTTTAACTTTAATTAAACTGATATTTCCGACCGAAAATTTCCGACAGCTCAGAATCAGGGAGCAGGTTATGAAAAGAATCGCTGACTCGACCGCAAAACTAACCTACATTTGACTACTATTGGCCAAAGTCGAGGCCATCTCCTTTATAAGGGAATTACTCACCGTCTCATATCCCTCAGCTTTAGGTACTCCATACACTCCAATATCGACAAACATTTGCGAGGCAGCCTTGTTCTTAATCTTCAACTGACCAGGCTCGTTCAATACTTTGAATGGACACAACCAGACCGGGTACACCTACACAAGCAAGATAGGCTATTTTAGTAATCTATACAAATAAATACAATTGGAGTGTCTGTTTGTAATATTAAAACAACCGCTTTTTACTACATGCATATGAATTTATATACATTTACCAAAATAATTTTTTGTCTGTCTGTTTGTTCCGGCTAATCTCTGGAACGGCTTGACCGATTTCGACGGGACTTTCACTGACGGATAGCTAATGTCACAAGGAGTAACTTAGGCTTCTTTGATTTTGGAAAAAGTATCAGGGTTCGCAAAAAAAAAAAACTCCATGAATGCGGTATTAGTTGTCCACGCGAACGAAGTCGCGGGCACAGCTAGTACATATATACATATATATATATACACACACATATCTCTCTCACAAATCAAAAATATAAAATCTTAGATTACATTCAGATTAGAATAATAATATGTACAAAACATTACTAAATTAAATAAATCTAACATTAATTTGTAAGTAAGCTTTGTTTGTACACCTAGTTTATAAGTTTTTCAGAAATTTTGTTACGGAAGAGTGGGGTCTCCTGATACAGGCAATTTTAGCTTAAAAGGAGGCTCCTAACACTAATTTTAGACATTGTAAACTTATAAGAAATTAATAAAGTTATTAAGTTATTATATATATAAACCATCCATTATTCAATCTAGGGCCCGAACCTGCAAACACAATGGTAAGCCGATGGTCTCATTCGACAGCTGTGATTGGCTTACCAAGTCATCGCGCTATATTGCCGGCCTGTGATTGGTCGATATTAGCAAACGGTCTGCTATCGACGTCTCTTATAAAATTTAGCAGGGTCGGGCCCCAGTTTCGTAACAATATATATATACGATGTAAACTCAGTTTGATATTCAAGTCATATAGACAGTTAGTGACAAGCGTTGTAGCTCAAACTAGCCAAGCGGATCGCCACCAGATATTAACCCAGGGACGCGCTGTGATCCGATGATTTTTGGTATTTATAAATCCTGATTATACTGTTATACCATTACTTATTCACTGAAGCACAAAAAACCTAAGTTTTCAGAGACCACTGCTGCACAAGGGCCGGCTGCAACCAACGGCCACCCGCAAACTTTACTAGGTCATCATTCCATGCGGTTGTTAGTTTTCAAAAAAAAAACCAAATTATAACACAGAATAACGTATTTTCCTATTTTATCTTCATACCTTTGTTTATTATGTGTTTTGTAAATTTGACCTTCGAACATGTGTCATTCGATGAAATGTACTATCGGTGATATGGGAGTTCGTACATGTGGCTATTCGATGAAATGGCCCATCGATCAAATAACTCGTCGGTAAAATAGCTCTTCGATGATTTGGCGTCGAAGAAATGGCTTTCGCAAAAATGTCTTTCGAAGATAAGTACGAAACCCCATATCAGCCTATTGAAGTCCACTGCTGGACATACCTCTCCTAACACACACCATAACACCAGCTATGTTGGCCACAAAAAACTGTGGGTAATGAATGAATTACAGCATACCTCAATCTCCTTATGAAACACTTGTATGGCCTTCTCCAGATGTTCGACAGGCACCAACATGTCCTGTATGACGTGTGCTCGCTCGTACAACTTGGCGACGGCGTCAGGTTGGGTAAGCTTCAGTAATGACACCTCAGGGGGCATCAGCCAACCCAGCAGGTAACGGAATATTATGCTGTTGCCGAATGGGATTATGTCCTGGACAAAAATAAGGATTAGATCAGAAAAAGTACTTTCATCATTATCATCATCATATCAGCATATCGACGTCTACTGCTGAACATAGGCCTCACCTAATTTACGCCAATGCGAACGGCAAAAAAAAAAGTAAAAAGTAAAAAAAAAAAAAGAAAAAAAAAAGTAATAAGTTCTTTATATAGAGACAATGACCATATACCATACTACCCATGAGTGTCGTAAAAGGCGACTATAGGATTCAAGACCTTAAGAAGAGAAAAGCACTGAACCTATTTCAAAAATTCTTTTGCCGTTACTGAGTAACAGGCTATATAACATCACGCTACAGCCAATAGGAGCTGAGCAGTGACCAAATAAAGAACGACGGGAGTGAAGTCCCGCGTGATTTCTAGTCGATTGATATTTGTAATACTCGTTAGACCGTTAGTCTTAAATTTCACCAAGATGCAGTTACCTGTAGTTCCCAAAAGAGACTCTTGGTGTGCCTGTGGTAATAGTCTCTGAGTGGTATATACTCTACAGCTGACCTGTTCTTCTTAAGGTAACGTTCCGCTTGCGTGAAGAACCACTTCGAATACCACTTGCCGATAGGATTCAACTGTAAAGCATATTGTTTTGTATATAAACTTTTAAATGCTGTTTTTAAACTAGCCTGTTGGTGTAGTGTCGTGGATTCGATTGCCGGCCACACCCAGGACGAATATTTGTGTGGTGAGCATGATTGTTTGTTTTGTATCTGGGTATCTATTTGCAAAGAAAAATGTATATAAGTAGCATGTCAGTTGTTTAGTACCCATAACACAAGCAAATATAATTGCTTAATTTTGAACTAGGTGGCGCTGTGTGAATGTGGTAAAAAAAAAGATATGGATTTAAACCCGCTTAGCTGGAACTTAATATAGTCAATTTAATTCTAAAAATACTGCTGCTCGTCTGCCGCTTCATGCAATATAAAAAAAATTAAATACAAAGCTACCTGTTAAATGCATTATTATAATAATAATAATGTTTTGACATTCAAACACAACGCCATCTAGTCCCAAACTAAGCTAATGCTTGTAATATAGATACTAGACAACTGATATAATACTTAAATAACTTTTTTTCGTAAATACATACATATTATAGATACATTACACCCAGAAACAGAACAAATAATTATGCTCATCACACAAAGATTTGTCCTGGATGGGAATCGAACCCACGACCTCTGTCACAGCAGTCAGGGTCACTAACCACTGAGCCACGAAGGCTTCGATTGTTTCAAAATTACAAAAATGTCCGCCTGATGACGAGCATTGTGGTTTTTTTTTATGCTTATAGTGGCAGATGAAGGTGTAACTAATTTGACATTTCAACTATAATAAAGAATTTTAAATTAAGAGGGTTCATATAAAAGAATGGCAACGTCGCAATTTAGTGTCATATTTCGTGGTTTTCGTTATTTTTATTATTTAATATTTCGGCTGCCTCGGTGGCGCAGCGGGAAGTGTATACGACTGCTGTGCAAGAGGTCCCGGGTTCGATTCCCGGGTCGGGTGAAAATGGTATTGGACTTTTCTAACATGAAATTCCAGTATTGAGATTTTCCCGGAGTTTGGTAAACAAATGTTCCCGGTAGATGACAATAGGCTCGCCCCCTATTTCATGGGACCAAACATAGCTGGCGAAATGTGGGTGTGAAACACCTCTGCCTACCCCTTCGGGGAAAAAGGCGTGATGCTATGTTATGTTATGTTATTAATATTTATTTTTTTTGAAATATTTGCAATACTCTTTTTAGAATTAGGTGAAAAGTGTGATAAAAGATACGATATTCACGAAATATGACACAACCCTCTTATAGCAATGAAGTAAGTTTATTTATGTCAGAAGAAAAACATTTGTTTAGCATAAACCCTAAAATACCACAAGTCTTATCCATATTAAAACAATATTATAGGTACCTAGGTTAACCCTAAATTGCCCTACTTATTCTGATCATTGGTCTTGAACCATGTTTTATTTTTATTAAGGCTTTTTTTTTTTTAATTGACGTTTTTAATAGAACATCACTATAATTACGATCTAGTCTATATACAGACTAATAAGTAATTTTAATTTGACTTAATTTAATACGTAAACTAAACTAAGATTGTGTCCATTAACACTAATCTTATAGTCTCTATTAATATGAAGACACTTTGTTCTTGTGTACTTAAGTAGGTACACTACATTATTACGATTGTAGCACTCACTAATATATATGGTCACATCACTAACTCAAAAGGTTTGGTCCTTTTGAGTCTTCTTAATAAATCCGTATTGTCAAGGAGTTGGATGGCCTCAACGTTCACGTGGTGATGAAGTCGGCGTTCATGAGCTTCTGCGTATTTTTAGGGTTCCGTACCTTAAAAGGAAAAAACGGAACCCTTATAGGATCACTCGGTTGTCCGTCTGTCTGTCTGTCCGTCTGTCAAGAATTTTTTTCTCAAGAACGTGTAGAGGTATAAAGCTGAAATTATTATCATATAAAACCTTATATCTATAAAACCTTAACGCAATCAAAAGTTACAGCCGTTTTTGCTCCATTTTTGCCGTCCAGATAGACGATCAAAAAAGTCAAAACCTATAGGGTACTTCCCGTTGACCTAGAATCATGAAATTGGGCAATAAGTAATATCAAGTAGCACAAGTAAAGGAAAAAATCCGAAAACCGATCTCGTGTTGTTATATCACTGAATATTAGTACTGAGGTATACAATGATAAGCCTAAAAAAATTGAGCAAAAGTGAGAGTTTATTCCGGATTGACGTTATATAAACACCTACCTACCTTATTTATTCTAACTTATAGCTATCCCGTGGTCAAAGTGTAGCCAAATTATCATTATTTGTGCGATAGCACGCACCGTTTTCGGGATACGACTGATACGAGCTATTATAGGTGGAAATCTGCGCTAACGGCGAGGACAGTCTGGTTCCGGCGACCTTTGTGCGATAGCCAAACTTAACACCCCCTGATTCAGAGCAATACGACTCGGACTGGTTAGGTTAGGGTTATTTTTTTTTCAAACCACCCAGAAGTAGGAGACCCGCGAAGCGGGGCTCCGGCGACCTCTGTGCGATAGCTAAACTTCACATCCCCCGATTCAGAGCAATCCGACTCGGACAGGTTAAGTTAGAGTTTTTTTTTTAAACCACCCAGAGGTAAAAATATGTTAATTTTTATTGCACACCTTGACCTATCCCGTTACCTAATAATTCTTACATTTTAATCACAAAAAAAAATCCGTCCGGAACGGAACCCTCGGTGCGCGAGTCCGACTCGCACTTGACCGGTTTTTTTATGATGTTCGCGACGAGGTCCACATTAAGGTCACGATTTAGGTCGCTTATTCTGATGTACCAGGGTGCGTTAACTATACCCATGAGAGATGTTTTATTTTTATTAAGCCCTGACGAAAAAACTGGTGTGGTATATACATACGTTTGATGTGTTTTATTATTTATTTATTATTATTATCTATTGGGCCTGGAGCCGTCAGCCCCTTTAGCTACCTAGACCAGGACTGATCTTTTGTAGCGCCCTTGTTATTTATAGTTCTCTAGTTAGTCCTGTAGAAACTAGGACATTTGATGTGTCTCTCTCTCGGTGTCTGTCTGTGGCATCGAAGCTCCTAAACGAATGAACCGATTTTGATCCGATTTTTTTATAAGTATTTTGTCAGACAAAATTGAATACAGAATGTTGTTATTACCTTTCCATCTCTTCCGACTTCATCCACCATATCCCCGGTCATCAGCACACCGGTCTCTTTGGTATACAGAAGAGCTTCGATAAACTGATGCGGATTGGCTTTCAACGACTCCTGTCTGAACTGGTTTGATAGTTCGGACAGTTTTGTGTACGGACGGTAATGTAGACGGACGTATCTGATGGAGAAATAATTCTATATATAATACACTATGCGATTTAAATAAGTATGGGATCGCACTTGACAGTATTTGCCGCAAACTTCAGTCGAATGTGCATGTTTTTGTACAGTTAGCAGAAATAAAATAGGCAAAAAAATCTCATATTGGTAAGAATTGTTATTGATTTTTTTGTTATTATTCTTTTTGATTTATAATTTTATATTTATTGTAATTACTTACTACCACCATTTTTTCAGAAAATAAAGATCTTCAAACCGAAAAAGTATGTATGTACTTGTAATGTGTTTCGTTTTTTGTACACCCTACTTGTAAGGTATGAAGTTGTCTTCAAATGGAAAACAAAATGACGTCTTGATTTGACAGTCCCATATTTATTTTAATCAATATAATAAAGAGGAAAGATTTGTATTTTTGTATGTAACGCATAAACTGAAAAACTACTGGACCGATTTCAAAAATTCTTTTGCTGTTAGTAAGCAAATTAACACTGAGTAACATACGCTATAGGCTACACCAGCACATACGCTAATTTTTATCGAAGCTAGTAGAAAAATTAGTTAGGCACAGGTTTAAATAGATAAATCTAGTTACTTTTTAGCGGGAACGACTTTGATGACTACTGATGTGAGGAATCCAAGGGTGCCGTATGACCACGGAACAGTGTAGAACAAATCTGGGTTTTCATCCTGGAAATAAAATACAAAATAACTAAAAAATAACAAAAAACAAAAATAAAAAAAGATATATATAAAAATAGGCTGCACTAAAGTTACAATAAATTTTTTTCAAAAATATAATATGTCTCATTTGCCTGGACACATGTACATTTGTTTTGTAACTTACTTTACTACAAGTGACAACAGATCCATCAGCAAGCACCAGCTCGTACTGCAGACAGATATGTTGGAACAGACCGTACACATGGGACGAGGTCTCGACTCCGGTGCCCATCACCAGACCTCCCACCGTCAGCTGATCGAGCTCCGGCACCACGGCCAGGGCTAGACCTAGAGGTTCCAGTGTTCTGGAGAGCTGGCCCATGGTCACTAGTGGCTCGCAACGGACTGTCTGAAATAAGAGAAATACGAAAAATAATAGCAACGGATTATTGTTTCTATTTAGAACTTAGGGCCTAGTCAAGTGTGTGAAAAATTAATGACGCCACCTAGTGACAATATTTTGAGATACATTTTGTCCAAATACCGTTTACCGCATTATCAAAATCAGAAGAATCAATTTGCAAATCAAAATATGTGCGTTTGAATAGCTTTTAAGATGGACGTTGGACGTAGACGTAGATTTATAAGTAATTACTTTAGAAGGTGCTAAACTGTACTAACAAACATGCCGCATGAACAAATTAAATAATTAATTCTTGCTTGTTTGATGTGTGCGTTTGGATACACTAACTTTTACTTACATACTACATACACAATTTAATGACACGACGTCATACACACATACACTAAAAATCTGTTATAATCAAATTAAGAAATTCGAACTTTTTCCGCTAGGGAAAGCACACAGTTTTGTACAGAATCCGGCAAGAAATACTGTTCTTCTATTATGGGGAGGAGGTTCAAGAAAATGATTTTCTACTAACCATGTTCTTAGTGTCGACTTCGAGCACATCGACGAGGTTAACTTTGATATTGGTGAAGGTTTTCTTGTAGATGCTATGTCGAAACGACATCGTCTGCCACGTGGGGCGCGCGGTGCACAGGCGCGTGCTGCGGTGGCCTGATAACCAGCTCTTTATCTGCAATTGGTAACAAACAAACTCCAGAGTTTTATTTAAAAAATAAATTTAACCCTAGATAGTTGTGAAATAGACCTGGGCCCTGATTCTGAGCTGTCGGAATGTTTGCGGCCGTAAATGTAAGTTTACTTTAAGTTAAAAATACATAATTTTAAATGGTAGAAAAAATCTAATGTTATTCAGTTTTATATTTTCCGTACGGTAGGTAAATTATTTTCCACCACTACGAGCTATTGTAAGCCGCCTGCAACCTTATCGCTCGTTTTTCTTTATCTAATGATGATGAGATGATGATGATGACAAAACTATTTTCTAACATTAAGTATACAACTTATGACGTAAAAATACGTCGTTTTAAGATTAGAATAACTTTCGATCCGGGAGCAATCCGACGAGTGAGAATCTGGGGGCTTACTCTGAATTTCGACATACGACTTTGATGTCGCTGTCAAATGTAAGGAGATTTAGTTAAGTTCGCTGTCTTTCAAACATTTGACAGCGACATCAAAACCGAATGACGAAATACAGAGTAAGCCCCCAGGGCCATGTATTTTGGTAATCTCACCTGCTTCTGTACACCTCGTACTTTGTTATCGTGCATCTTGGGCGCGCTGTTCAGTTTGAATACAACATAATTCCTGACAGTTGACCAGATCTTCCACAGCACTGAGAGAGGCAGCAGTGCCGTAATCACCACCACCCAGCGGTACTCCACCAGGAGGAACTCCGTGAAATTCTCCGCTACTATAGTCATATTGATGTAGCTTTGGATGCTGTGAAATTTATGAAATTAGTTAATTTTACTTAGATGATTTATCTAGAAATTGTCTAAGTGCCTATATAATCTATTTTAGTAGGCTTTATGTTCTACTTTTGCCTATTATGTACTTTTGGGTGTATTCTATCTTCAAGTATTACCAACTACCTAGTTACTTTTTTAATAGATAATAATTAAGTATTAAGTTTCTTTCATATTTCATAAAATAATTTGAACTTAAGTCTCTCATTGTACTCGCACATACATACATAACTTACATATAAACCAAATATCAAATCAATTACCTATATTATATTGTATGTAGATGAAATTCGATAATTATTTTAAATAACTCAACGTAAAAATCTAAAAATACAGACAGAATCGAATTCGTACCCCCCAATATTAGTATTAGGTACCTACTTACTGCTTAGCGCCTAGTGTTCATACGTCACGGACCTGCTCAGTCGATTAATTAAGAAGATTAAGATAATGTTAACAAAAGGTGTATACTCTGTGACGATAATTCCTATCTCTTAGCAGGTGTTACATACTTAGATTATAACAACAATTATTATTAATGAACGCGCAATATTCTACGTTAGGATTAGGTACCTACGTGATATAAGAATTTAAAAGTAACTATTGACGTGAATATGAAATTAAGATTTAATTTTTATGACAAAGGCTATAATAACAAATTATATTATAATTAAAACAAATTATAAATTAAAAAAAATAATTATTATTATGAAAAAAAAAAACATTTTTTTTTATACCTACTTAATTTTTTTTTATCACAAAGGCTATAATAATAATAATAATTCCTTTTGTTTTAAAGGGAATAATATAATAATAATAAATCATTTATTTCAGGAATACACATATAATAAAAAAATATTTTCTATTTTCTTTATTTGTGTCAGTAAAAGAGCAAAAACAAAATAAAGTATAAAAGAAAATAGAAAAAAAATCTTAGTAACGGGCTCGAAGTAGGTAAGGTAATTTTAATTCGATATCTAACACTGTAAAATTAAAATTGGAAATCTTATAGGTAGGCTTATGTCACACGGGATTGACTTTTTTTAAACCCGTATTTAATTCAGGTACATCATAGAAATGCTTCCATTCAACCGAATGCACGTGCCTAATTTAAAGACGAGCATTGAAAAAAATCCCAATAAACTAAAGTAAAAACGTAGAACATTCGTGTAATAAATATTTAGGTTCATGTTTACTCAAATAGCCATAATTTACAATACCGACCATAGATACCTACAAGAGTTTTTTTCGAACGTATCGATTATAATAAGAACAAAAAAGACACGAAACTATGTGATATTAACACTATAAATGTATATGTCTATGGCTTTTAGTAATAATATTAACTGGTTTTAGTATAGTTGAATTTTAACACACCTTAAAATTAAATGCTTCTCGCTTTCAATCACGAAGTCTGCACACGCCAGCGTTGCCGGCAAACTGAATTTCAAGGGCATTCTCTATTAGGATAATCAACTATATACAAGCAAAAATGGATCTTATGTCGAAACATACGAAAATAATCAAATTCAGCTCTTTGTTTATGCGAATTTGTAACTTACGCCTTTTGTTTTAAAGTAAATATTTGCAATCGATTGATAAATTACTTTTATCAATCTGTATTTTATCAGAAACAAGATATTTACGTATTCGAAATTAAGATTCCAATGCTTATTTTGCAATAATCTAAGTTGCTAAAATGATGCAAGTTTTTAATCAACAATTCAGAAAGTCATCAGTAGGAGTATCAGAATTCAATAAGTAAGAAGAGGTTTTTCCCCACGGAATTTATTGTGATGATAAATTTAGCTTCGATGTGCCAAAAATGACTCTACTATCAGCCTTTTATAGATAAAAATATACCTACTTAGATCTTAGATAAAGAAATCTAAGTACCTATATTAACAAGAAATCTCCGAAGGAAAATAACACAAAGTTATAGGAATAAAACAATTTATTTACAAACAAAAACGAATTTAATATTTACAAATATCACCAACCCCTGTTGAACAATTACATACAAATTAGGTACCTAAAGTTAGTTTGGAAACATGGAAAAGAAAACTTCCACCATAAATTCCCCTGGAAGGTCTCCCATTACAGTTTGCTTTTAGTCTTCGAGCTCTCATGCTTAACTGGTATCACAGTATCGTTTTTAATCACAGGCGTTCGAGGTACAATTATCATAAGAAAACCGTCAGGAGTCAGTCTGGAACTAATTTTCTCAGTAATACATCCCTCTGGGATTGTATATCGCCGCTTAAATTGCCTTGATATATAACCATAATCATCCTTTTTCTCCTCATGTTTACCCTCTACAATAATACTTCCATCAACAATCTTCACAGATATATCCTTAGGCTCAAAGTCTCTCACTTGTAAACATATTTCATACACATCATTCTCTGTTTTCACGGTGTTTTCGTGCCTCCATGGAAAACTTTCGATCCAATCAAGAGAATGCAACAGGGTGTCGTCACCAAATATTGGAGGTTTGTATATCGCAGGCAGCTGCAGCATGGCGATCGACTATAGTTCTAGAAAAATCATTAATTAACACAAAGTTCACGACTTATTGCGTACGTACGTTATGTTACTACGCGCGTATTACTTTCATTGACAGATAGTTCATTCAATGCGATGCGAGTGTAGTGAACTGTAGTTTATTGAATGAACGAACCCCGTACTGTCAAATAGTTGTTGAACGTAAAGTATAGATGTCATTGTACTCAAATTTATCAATGAAATCTGTTAAACTCATAGATTTAGCGCGCGGATCCTAGGTCTATGGTTAAACTCGTAATTTCCATTAAAAAAAAAGAATGTACTAACAAGTGTAATCAAAACAGCGTGACTTTCAAACCAGTTTTGAGAATAGTTTTTGGATTCCTTTTGGCCTGCTCTAAAGATACTATAATGTAAACCTGTTACCGTATAACTACTATTATTTTGTTATGACGGGCTTGTTTAGCGTTCCATTACAATTTATTTGATAGGTACAGGTTATGTTTGTATTTGCTTTGGCGTTGTAAATTAGATAAGTACTTAATACCTATTTCCTTCCAGATTTTCTAGTGCTAAGGACGTTTGCACAAATCCTTAAACTTTGCTAAATCCGACTATACCTAGTGTACCTATTTAATGTACTCGTAGATGTAGAAGCCTCTATTATATAAATATTATATTATCTTACGTGCAAGTTTAGCAGGGAAACGCAGGTTTTAGACAAATTTTGAGCAACCTGTAGATACCTATAGGGTTCAGCTTTACTATTTAGTGGAAGGTAGGTTTCACTTACATGAAGTACCTACTTTGTACTTTTTATTATTATGTTGATAGGAAGGACTTAAGGTTATCGCTAATATTTTTTATTGCATGATCTTTTATCAACTAATACGTCATACTTAGTTTTACAGTAGTGTAGCTGTTTCCCATATCATTGCAAATGGCTACGAATAAAGTAGCAATCGTAACTGGTGCTAATAAAGGCCTAGGATTTGCAATTGTGAAACTATTATGCGAAAAATACAACGGAAAAGTTTATTTAACATCACGAGATGAAAATAGAGGCAAAGCTGCGTGTGGTGACTTGAAGAAACTGGGCTTGAATCCTTTTTATCATCAACTTGATGTCACTAACGATGAAAGTATCAAAACTTTTTTGTTGTACATTCAAAACAAGAACTACGAAGTGGAAATACTGATAAACAATGCTGGCATCCTGTTTCTTAAATCTCCAGAACCAAAGATATATCAAGCTGAACAAACGATATTCGTTAATTTTATTTCTTTAGTTAATTTTACTGAAGCCATCTTGCCTTTTATTAAAAAAGGCGGGAAAATCGTCAACATAACAAGTTCGTCCGGCCATTTGTGCAGAATTCCTTCAAAAGAGATTAAAGATAAGTTTAGTTCTGAAGATTTATCTTTGGAAGAATTAAAAAGTTTGGTAAATAATTATGTTCAAGATGTTAGAAATGGTAAAGAAATAATTAAAGGATGGGGCGAATCGCCATACGTTGTCTCCAAAGTCGCTGTAAATGCCTATACGTTTATGTTACATCGGAGATTAAATAATGAAGGTAAAACACCTAAGAAAAAAACTTATTCTTAATTCTTTTTCAGATTGGTCGAAATTAGTCACCAAATATCAGATTTGGTCTGTCTGTCAAATCTTTTTCATCATATATATTCGACTGGCCTGTTGGTCTAGTGGTTAGTGACCCTGACTGCTAAACCGGAGGTCGTGGGTTCGATCCCCACCCAGGACAAATCTTTGTGTGATGAGCATAAAGGTTTGTTCTGTGTCTGGGTGTAATTTATCTATAATGTGTATGTATTTACAAAAAAAAATGTATTTAAGTAGTATATCAGTTGTTTAGTACCCATAACACAAGCAAATATAATTGCTTACTTTGGGACTAGATGGCGCTGTGAGAATGTGGAAGAATATTATATTATTATTATATTATATATCTCATCAAATAGAGTGAAAATGTGAAATAATTCCAGTATACATTTAGGTAAATAATATAGGAAAAATAAAACGATGTTTCTAACACTTTTTTTTTGTAATCACCATAAAAGAGCCATCATAATATCTGATAGTACGGAACCCTTGACGCGCGAAGTCTGACTCGCACTTGACCGGTTTTTCTCAAGTGTGTTGTCTGTACGTATATGTATTGTATATCTCATCTCCCTCAACAAAGGCACAAAATTTTACTGTAGTTAAACCTAGCACAAAAGGTAACTCCCGTCTAATTTATTGCTCTGAGCTTTGGAGGTATCTATAGGCCTTTGTATCGAATTAACAGTGAAGTATTAATCGATATTTTTTTTATTTAACAGGTATAATAGTGAACTGCGTGCATCCAGGCTACGTGATGTCAGACATGACATTCGGAGGAGGTAACATCACCCCGGAAGATGCAGCAGTCGTACCGGTTACTTTGGCCACGGAAGCTGATGTTGGTGGTGGATATATTTGGAGTAATGGACAACATGTGCCGTGGGATGGAGAGGATCCCCGAAGATATATAGATGGAAAAGATGTATAAGTTATAAAGCTACTTAATAAAGAATGTTTTTTTATTGAATAATGTGGTATTATCTCAACCAATTCAGCAGCACACAGTGAAACCGAAATCAATCATCATTACAACCCATGCCATAAACGTCCCACTGCTGGGCACGGGTCTGTTCCAAACATTGTGCAGGGACAGATGACTTTTTTCTGTGCCTACTATATCACGCTGACCAGATGGGTATAAGGTATTGTTTCGAATTCTCCTTTTCTTTACTTACCTTAGAAAAACCTTTTTGCATAGACTAAGGGCTATTTACATTCATTCGTATCTTTATTTTGTATTGCACACACGCTAGTTTAAGATCGGCGATTATGAGACTGCATTGATGATGCTGCATCGTGTTTTGGCGACGCTCTGCGTTCTATCGAAATATAAAAATTTCGTTTTAGGGATTCTATCGCTATCTATTATATCTATTTAGCTTCTAAAAAGCGAGACTAATACCCAGTTTCTTGAGTCGTCAAATGGTAGATCTTGTTAAAATAAAATACAACTAAAACAAATTTAAAAAGACAGATATACTTTAATCGATGAATAAGTAATCCGAGGGCTCAGAAACCGGTCATAAATCGCCGATGCTAAAATTAGCGTGTGTTATGGCCCTAAGCTGCGGTTTCGCTAGAGATGTCCGATGATGTGTAGCGAAGGACGTGTTTGTTAAAAACCAATAGATCACGTCTAACATGGCAGGGTTTGGTTAACAAATCACACATAAAATAAGGGTAGTACCACATCCGCAATTTCCATGCTTTTATCCTTTTCTGTCACTAAAAACCGTACCAGGGGCGGATCTATGTAGGGGCTATAGGGGCTGCAGCCCGAGGACCCCGGATATAAGGGGCCCTATGTCCCAATAGAAAAATTGTGAATTAAATAAAATCATATAAATATATTTTACTTCTTATAATTATATACTTTACACTCGGCCGGGTTTTTTTAATGGCAGTTAATTGATAATCAGGCCCCCTTGGGGGTCTTCGCGTAGTATCAGCCCAGGGCCCCATAAACTCACGGTCCGCCCCTGAACCATACATTACTAGAGTGAGAGTATTCTAGTAAATTATGGTTTTAAATGAAAGGGATAGATGCACAGGAAAGTGCGATCCCGTGCGACTAGCTGCGATCCAACTCTAAGAGCCCAGTGTACACGCTAAGAAAACTCGCCGTGTCTTTGTAAGAATTTGTGCCGTATCTTAAATTAAATTAAATTTAAATGACTAGGCTAGGCAAGTGGTTAAACGTTGTCAATTGCCTAGCCGTTTAATGAATAGCAAATATCTCTCAGGCAGTTAGTTGAACGCCGCCGCCGTTTAGTAAACCGGCTAGGCTGTTAATTAAATGGCTGATTTAACTGTTGTCTGCGACATGTACATAACAACAAGATAATTCTTGTCTGCGCTAGACAAGACAGACAGATCCAACAAAATTCTTATCGTGTACATGTGATGATGAAATTGGTTTCGTATGTAGAAACAACAGGAATTCTTACGAAGACACGGCGAGTTTTCTTATAAGTGTAAACGTGCTCTAACCGTGCTACAAATTAACTTAGAAATGATGTTAATTAACCTATCTGCTCAAATGATTTTGGAAGCATGTTGTTAATAAGTGATTTGTAAGATTTTTGTATGTAACGAGTTCTGTAATGAATGACAAGGTATGCATTAAAAGAGTGAATGTTTATCTTTGCTTTAATTTTAATGATCTTTCTCATGGTTAATGGCTCAATAAGGTACAAATGGAACAGCGAGTTATTGGCATCTCATTTTAATATAGAAAATATTCTGTCATAACAGGGATATGATTCTAATAAATATATAATATATAACGAATATACATATATGACGCGCAGCGAAACGAAGTAAATAACGAAAAATAGTTCAATAAGAAATATGATAATACCCACGCATCACGGGGACCGCGATAGAGACCGAACGAAAAATAAATAAATCAAACTTTAAATAAAACAAATAGGTTAATTTATTTTACAAATTCCTTTGTTATCATATTTCTCTCGTTAAAATATGCTCTTTCTTAATACAAAGATTTATCGATCACATCACCAACGGAAAGAAACAATAATATTACTGAATAGAAAATATAATATCTGTCTCGAGGCAGTCGAAGTGGATCGCGCGGTCCCGGCGTTACTTGGCGTCGATGCACTCGGCGGGCAGCTGCGGCGCCTTGGCGGGGGCGAAGCCGGGCGGCAGCGGGATGCTCGCGTACGTCACGCCGCCCCAGCCCAGCTTGTGGCCCGGCCAGCCCGGCGCCGCCGCCGGCCCGGCCCGGCCCGCGCCCACGCCCAGCGTGTTGAACCGCGCGAACAGCTCCTGCTGCTGCTGGCTCAGCGCCGCGCCGCCCGCGCCCGCGCCCTTGCCCAGGTTCACCGACGTAGACATGATCGCCGGGTCCATCTGGGTCCAGTCTGAGAACATTGCGCTATTTGAATTGTAACCTGCAATGTAACAGTCACCCTTTACTTTATAATTCACTGGCACAAAGACGAATACCCAAATTCATCTTAAGTGCCTCGATATTGATGACAATATTTTTTTACGTTTTAGGACAATTTTAGTGTCTTAGAAGATATTTAAATGTGTGAAGCCTCTAGTTGGGAACTAATTGCAGAAAACCGGTTTGAATGGCGTGGTTATTAATGGCATCTTTACGTGTGCACGCTATATACACAGTTGCACACATTTATTGCGAAAATTGACTATATTATAATCCGTTCGCGTTAAGAAAATAGTAACTCACCAGTGCGACAGCAAACTAAAGGCGTTTTATTTGGTTAAGGAATGATTTATATTCGAAGGGCTAAGTTTAAATGGTCAATGTGAACACGGCTTTCTAATTTACTAAGATTTAATTGGTCAAGGGGCGTGGCTAAACTTATACTTATATAATAATATTCTACCACATCCACTCAGCGCCATCTAGTCCCAATCGAAGCAATTATATTTGCTTGTGTGATGGGTAGTTAACAACTGATATACTACTTAAATATTAATAATAATAATTTTTTTTTTGTAGATACATAGATATTATAGATAAATTACACCCAGACACAGAACAAACCTTTATGCTCATCACACAAAGATTTATTCTGGGTAGGGATCGAACCCACGACCTCCGGCTTAGCAGTCAGGGTCACTAACCACTAGACCAACAGGCCAGTCAAATGTCAAACTGAATGACAACGCTGAGTTTCCAGTGAGTTACTATATTCTTAACGCGAATGGACTATAGTCACTTATGGGCACGTCAGAACGGTCAATTGACTATACCGTAGCAAATATCGGCATGGAAGACATGATTATTATAATTAAATGTGCTATTGTGTACCTTGATGATGTGTTTGTTGCTGTGGGCGCGGCATTCCTAAACCAAAAGCGTTCATATGACTAAACCCGGGCGGGGCTAGGCGGGATCTGCGTACACGGTCCATATTGTCACTGAAAACGATACAAATAAGCTTTAATACTAATTACTGTTTAACTAGCGTATCTTTAATGACCCGGCAATATTATTTTTTTACATAAATGCTTAACTACACTATCGTCCGTAGGCTTTTGTAACGAGCCACGGTGATAAGTAGCATAACATTGTTATAAGATCATGTTTTTTTTTTTTTTTTTTTTTTTTTTTTTAATTGAGTGCACAATTTACTGTGCACTCCGCCTAGGGATCCACAGACATGATCCGTGTCCCGATCTGCTGGGTAATTTGTTACTTGTTTTTAGGGTAGGGGATTATACAATATTATATATACTTTATACTTTAAAATTTGTACCATTTAGTTTCTAATGATTTCTACGGCTTCTAAGGTTTTCAGTTTTCTGATGGGCTACTGCACCGAAGTGCAGGGTGAATGTCCAATGTACAAAATTTATTTTTGCCTGATTAGATCCACCGCTGCACCACGGTGCAGTATCCGATCAAAACAATAGCGACACTAATTGACGATTTTACAACAAACAAGGGACGAAAGACAACTACGAGACAAATTGGACAGACGATCATATATTTCAGCCGAGGGAATGTTATGCTCAGGCCGACATATACTGGTCGACCGCAGCGCGATGCTTTCTGCCTAACTGCGCTTCTCTGGCCTGCATTGACTACAATGTGGTCCAAGAGACAGCCGTGTTTCGCGCGTGTTGCGGGACGGAGTCACGTTTAGATGTTCGACCTGAGCAGAACACACCCTCTTTATTTTGGGGCGACACAGCACCGACGGCGCACCATACAACTGCAAGGTCATCATGTTAACAGGTAATGGATAAATTCGATCTCAGGGACGTTCGCCCGCGTAGCTCAATTGGCAGAGCACTGCACACGGAATGGCAGGGTCGCGGGTTCAAGTCCCGTCGTGGGTTTGATTTTTTCCATTAAACGTTTAGCAATTGTACAAAATTAAAAATTGCTTAATATTTAATGTAAATATTATTATTTTACAAATAAGAATGCTTTATTACTATATTATTTTTGTCTGTCTGTTTGTTCCGGCTAATCTCTAGAACGGCTGGACCGATTTCGACGGGACTTTCACTGACGGATAGCTAATGTCACAAGGAGTAACTTAGGCTACTTAGGTTTTTTAAAAATATCAGGGTTCCGTAAAAAAAATTAGAACTCCATGAATGCGGGATAAGTTGTCCACGCGAACGAAGTCGCAACAGCTAGTTTAACAATAGTTATAAACATATAGTTACCCGCTAGGAACTGTGTTTTGCATCATTTCTGTTTCCATAAGTTCTGCGAAGGCCTTCTGTGTTTCTTTGAATGGGTCGAAATCTAAATCATCGTCGCCATCTCCCGCCGCACGACCTCCATTGCCTTCGTTACCGCGTAAATTGTTCATTCTGGAATATTCTCATCTCTTTAATTTGTTCTCAATGACTTTACCACCCTTACGGGTAGGGTACAGTCAGCGTCAAATAGATAGTGACGCTCAAGGTATTTAAATTTATAGATGCAACCAAAAAGTCAATAATATCGGTACAAGCAGTTTCCATATTGTTGTCAACAATTTACGCGTTCATAAGTCGAGACGCTCAAAATGTCATATAGGTTCAATCAAACCGCCATAAATATGGTTAAAGTCATACCGCCAATGATATTCAAGCATCCAAGTGTTCAAAAATGTGGATCACATTAGAAACTTGTACCGAACTTTGCTTGTACCGATATTATTGACTTTTTGGTTGCGTCTATAAATTTGAATACCTCGAGTGTCACTAACTATTTGACGCTGACTGTACATTCCAATACAATCATTAACAACAGAGTATAGGGGACATTTTTTATAAAACTACGGCCTTACACAAAATTTGGCACACGAACAGACTATGGTCAAATAGCACACAGACTTATATTTAGCGACATACTACGCGAGTGGAAGCCATGCCCAATACGCTCACATATAAAGAACTGATATACTTGAAAATAGTACGAACATAACATACATAGCATCACGCCTTTATCCCCGAAGGGGTAGGCAGAGGTGTCTCACACCCACATTTCTCCAGCTATGTTTGGTCCCATGAAATAGGGGGCGAGCCTATTGTCATCAACCGGGACCATTTGTTTACCAAACTCCGGGAAAATCTTAATACTGGAATTTGATGATAGAAAAACCCAATACTATTTTCACCCGACCCGGGAATCGAACCCGGGACCTTTTGCACAGCAGTCGTATACACTTCCCGCTGCGCCACCGAGGCACTTATAATATAATAGTACGAAAATATAACGAATACCGGTATTCTAGACTAATATTATAAAGCTAAAAAGTTTGTTTGTTTGGTTTATTGAACGCGTTAATCTCAGAAACTACTGGTCCGATTAGAAAAATTATTTTAGTCTTGGATGGCCCATTTATCGAGGAATGCTATAGGTTACATAACATCACGATAAGACCGCCCATTGTCACTACCTTCCTTTTACATCTGTAATTTACATAGATTATTCTATCTATCACGCTACGGCTAATAGGAGCTAAACAGAGACCAAACGAAGAACGACGGGAGCATAGCCCCTCAACTTCTAGAGTAATACTACAACAGACATTAGCCCACAAAGTTTATTTACGTTCTACAGTTCGACGCAATATCAACAGTCTTAGCCTTGAACGTTTATGTGATGTGCATTTTAACGGCGTCTATCAAATTTTAGTATGCAGTTGTGTTCTGATATTCATTAAACTGTCTATAAAATTGAATAAGTACTACAGTCGTATTTTCTTTATTATTATCTTCTTGAAAACTTAAATGATGAGGTGCCCTTCTAAGATGATTAATTCGTATTCACTTAACGTTAAAAGCCTACTAAACGAGACTGTTTTAATAATTTTATCAATAGGTCGACCTTTGAATAATATTAATTTTCCTTCAGATTTTGTAATAGTTTCATAATGAACCGTTATTAGACTGTGATTACCAGTAACTGTCATGTAATGGTAACTACTGCCTATAAATATCGAGGAACGTTATATAACATTACGCTACGACCAATAGAAGCTGAGCAGTGTCCAAATAAAGAACGACGGGAGCGAAGCCCCGCGCGACATGTAGAGATACATAAAAAGAGTTCGAGAGAGAGAGAGTTCACCAGAGTTACTCTCTCAAATTAGATTTAATATTAAATTTAGTGCTCGTAGCACTAATAGTACTAATCTCTTCTCCTTACAAATTTACAAAAACAATATTTCTTACTTCAATCCATTAACACGTATGGCCCGTCAATATAATGACATGGTAAAAGATAATGAGAAATGATGATGATGACATGTACTTTACGTTATCATCCAGATCAAAACATTGTATTCATTACATGATACTTTAAAGATTATGTGTTTTGTGCTTAAATAAATAATAAAAAAAGATACAAAATTAGAAAGAATGTTCCAGAAGGGTGAAGTACCTTTGTTTGTGTTCCATTTCTAAGCGTTCAGCGCTGAGCATGTTCTGTGGGTAGTGGTGCATGGCGTGGTGCAGCGGCTCGTGGTAGCGGCGCTCATCCGCGCTGTGCCGCAGCTGGCGGAGCTGCTGCGCCGCGCGGAAGTCCGTGAAGAACTTGTCCATGTTCTCTGCCAGGTACCGCACCTCGTTCTGTTCACATCGACCTTTATTTGTACTTCAAGTATGTCGACTATTGTGTTTTATATATGGGAATTTTCAACAAGTATTCTTCAATGGAAATAATATTGCGCAAACATTTTTAAACAAGACTATATTCCATGATTTGAATGTTAGTGATGATAATATTTTTTTCTTTTTCATAATAATATTTAACTATTGCCATGCGATCTTTATTGACTGTCAATATAGAGTACGTTAATGGGAATTAAATGTGTAATAGAACCATAATGCTCTGAATTAATTTATATTTGTCACCCTTATTAGAAATCCATCGTGTTAATATATCACGAAAATTTTCTATTGGGGGTAAAATACTATCGATTTTTCGTTTTTCATTAAATAATTTTTAATTTCTGCACATATCACAATATTTACCAAAATGTTTACAATTTTATATCATTAGACTACACCCACGACTTCGCCCATGGTATGTCTGTACAGTATTTATTAAATAAATACTTCACCTTCCATTTCGAGAAAAATTATGGTAAAAACCGCTTCAAAATCAGTTATATAGTTTAGGAGTTAGCGACATACATACACACAGACAAACGCGAAAAGCGACATTTTTATACTATTTAAAAGTAAATACAATAGACTTACCGCCGACTGTGGCGTATCGTAACCATTGACGAGGCCAGCCTGTGACATCTGCGGCTGATTCTGTTGCAGCAGCGCGGAGTTGTGCAGCAGGAACCCTCCGCCCAACGAGCTGCCCCCCACTGACCCCACACCCCCCACGTTGGACCCAAGCCCATTGTCTACTCGCATACCGAACGGTGGAAGCATATTGGGATTTGGATGAAAATTAGCACCTGCACAAACATCTCACATGTTACACCTAGCTTGAGGAAGAGTTAACTTAGAGCGTTGTATTCTACTCCCGCTCTTCATCTACTACACATGTTTAAGTAGAGTATGCGTAGAGATCTGTCAGGGGTCATTCAGTAGTCAACACATGAGGGACGGATGAGGCGCGGGAGTAGATATAGCTCACCCAACACATCGATCAATATAAATGCCACTCTTACCTAATATTTCACTAGACGAGTCGAGTCCTATACTAGAAGAAGGCATATAGTGTTTAGGCTCGACCATAACATTGTGTTGCCTCGCCATCAATTCGTTCTGTCTCATAAGCATTTCACTTTGGCTGCGTTCCCTTAGCAACAATTCCTTCTGGTCCATTAGACTTTGACTAATTTGGCTATGTCTATCGTTACCTAGATAACTCATATCCCTGTCTAGGAGGCCATAACCGTTGAGTATGGGGGATTTCATATGTGGAAGTAGATGATTGTTGTCTACGAGGCCGGCTAACATTTCACTGTGCCTTTGCATCATGATGACTTCGCTGCTGGCGTCGCTGAGCAGGTTGTGCGTGTTGTCGTCGTCCAGCAGACTGTGGTGGCTGTGGTCGCTGGTGTCCAGCAGGTCGTGGTTCTCCAGCAGACTGTGCCGGTCTGACTCCAGTTCGTCGATGTCAGCGGATAGGAAGCTGGGGTTGTCATTTTCGAACACGGACGTGTGATTGCTCTGCGTACTATTGTATTGCTTCGTATCTAATATTTCATCGTTATCATTATTAATACTATTACTAGACTTTTGTTTAGATTTGTCAGTTTTACTTTTCTTGGTGCTTTGGCCATTTGTGCTAGGTTCCTTGCTTCTGTTTGTTTTGCTGTCTGTGTGTGATTCTTTACTCTGTTTCGTTTGAGCCTGTTGTTGGATTTGTTGTGTGGGACTGGAAGATTCTGATGTGCCGTTTTCTTGTGACTTAACTGTAAGCAAGAACAAATATAATTTCATAAATATATAAATCGATTATACCAGCGTTACTTAAATAAGAATTATTCTTATTGCATTGGAAATATTTTTAGACTACGGTCATAGCTTACCGCTGCGCTGGAACAAACTTACGCAAATTGGTCAGCTTTTTTATTAGATTATAAAAAATGTGTTTTATACTAATAAAGAAAAAAGATTTGTATTTATGTTTGTAATGAAGAAACTCATAAATCACAGGATTTTCAAAATTCTAGACTATTAGGCTATTCGAATTTACTCTATTTTCAAGCAGCCAGAGTCGCGGGCAACAGTTATGCAAAATAAAACAACAAAGTTCTGTCCCATACCCGTAGACTGTAGTGGTTTTGGACTGGGTTGTTTTCTGGCGGGACTGTCGGAGGGGGGCGACGAGCCCAGACTGGGCCAGGCCTCCTTTCCATTACCATTGCTACTGCCGCTACTGGACCCACTCGACCCGCTTGTCCCATTAACTGACTCTTTTTTATTAGATCTGAAATAAACATTATTCAGTGATAATTTTTTGTCAGTTATAGTTAAAATATTAAATTAAAATAATACAGCTAAAGTTAAGGTCCATTTAGACTATGCAAGTTTTGCCTTCTCTTCTAATATACGAGTAAGACGAAGCGAGCAGCGAGCATGCACAACTTGCACCGTGTAAATAAGCCTTTATTCTTATTTAATAATTTAAAGTTCTCACTTGGAAACCAACATGTTATGCTAATTAGGAACTATACTAATTAATTATTGCGAATCGCAAGATAACTAAATTCATTTGTAAAATTCATTCTATATAATAACTATGTAAGTATATAAAATAAATAAATATGACATCACAAAAAGGCAAGTGTAAAAGGCAGTTTTCTTTTAACAGTTACGTAAAAATACTTAAGAAATTACTCACTTAGAAGAATTGACTACATTTATATGTGACGATGTGACCACTGTTGTCGGTATAAAATTCGACTGATTACCTGGAAATAATAGAGAAATATAGTTAGAATGTCTTGAAGAACAAGATAGAAAGAAGAGGGAAGAAGAGAGACAATAGAATATCTCGAAGTAGTAACAATATTTTTTTAATGGCATAAAGCCGCGTCCCTGATGGACCGACAACCTAGTCAAAGTCATCATCATCATCATTACAACCCATAAACGTCCCACTGCTGGGCACGGGTCTCCTCCAAACATTGTGGAGGGAAATTAGCCTACTGTACCAAGCTGGCCAGATGGGTTAGTATAGGGTTTGTTTCAAATTTTCCTTTTCTCGCAATGCTCTTGTCTGCTTAAGGCTATTCCCTAAGTCGCCTTTTAAGACACCCAAGGGTTGAGATGGGGTAGTGACATTATCTATTCTTAATCCGTCACTACACGGACAAAAGTCGAAGTCAAATATTTTTATTTTATTTAGATCACATACATGATACTTATGAACATCATATGAAGCCAAAAAAGCTGTCAGCAAATTTGCCTACGGCCAGTTCACTGACAAGGTTAGGAGGGTGGTCATTGGTTCTATTTACAATTATCAATATCTACGGGAACCTAATATTGGTCATCATCATTTCAGCCTATTGCAGTCCACTGCTGGACGTAGGCCTCTCCTAACACGCGCCATAGCACTCTGTCCTCCGCCTTCCGCATCCAGTCAGATCCAGCGACCTTTTTTAGGTCGTCGGACCATCTGGCTGGAGGGCGTCCTACTCTACGCTTGCCGAGTCGCGGTTTCCGCTCTAGGACACGCTTGCTCCACCGTCCATCGGTCCTTCTGCAGATATGACCAGCCCACTGCCACTTCGTCATATTGGTCATAATTTAATCAAATTTTAAACTTTCTATTACAGCTGATAATCCCACCCTTACCACCACTGCAGCCTGTGAGCTAGGATTAAACAGCGATGACCCTGGGGAACACCGAGTTTTGACACTCGGTAGTCCCAGGGTATGCCTAACCTACTGTCTTGGAACCCGTAACAAAATTAATCAGAAATAAATGGCGGAGTTGGAAAGATAATTTCATTTACGGCTGTAGGTTTTTTAGTTAATAAAATAATTAGTAAACTTACCATCTTTTGAACTGCTTTTTTCTGCATTCGTACTAGAATTACCTGTAATTTATTAGATACACTATTAGTTATATGGAATATATTGTTTTTTTGAGGAAACGGTGCAAATTAATAATGCTTTCAGAGAATATTCTTTTACTTGTGTTTTTAAAGACGAAGGCCGCTCTGGACACATGTGTTAGTACACCCAGACTAACAATCAATTATTTGTTTTTTTTTTTTTTTTTAAGACAACGCCCGCACTAGGGCACAAGCCCTGTGTCGCGGGGAGCTTTAGAAACATGAAACTAACGGACACAAAGTACACCCAGACTAGAAACAAATGAATCACACTAATATTTGTCTCGTGTGGGAATCGAACCCACGTCACCCAGCACGGCGATGTAGTGGCGAGGCGACCACCTTAACCACTGCGCCACGGTGACAGTCAAATTTATTCATTTATTTATTATCAAATTAATTTATTGCTCTTATTCATGGACCACACGTAATATATAAAATATATTGGCTGGACTGTTGGGCTAGTGGTTAGTGACCCTGACTGCTAGCCAGAGGTCGTGGGTTCGATTCCCACCCAGGACAAATCTTTGTATCATGAGCAGGATCTGTGTATGGGTGTAATTTACAAAAAAAAACTTGTAAGTATTTGTTAGTAGCCATAATACAAGCAAATTAATTGCTTAATTTGGGACTAGATGGCGCTGTGGGAATTATTACACCCGCAATATGTTACAGGTTCTGTATCGCGGAGGACTTTACAGACATACAATAAACGGGCACAAAATACAACCAGAATCGAAACAAAACTATGAATCACACGAAAATATTTGTCTCGTGTGGGAATCGAACCCGCGTCACTCGGCACTGCGATGTTAGTGGCAAGGCGACCACCTTAACCTACGCCACAGTGACAGTAAAATTTTAAAAATGTTTTGCTATGTACAATGCTATGTATATTTGGGGGTCAGTCGCCTCGAGGGAAGCCAGTGTTCGTCAAGCTGGTCTAACTTGGCGGTCAGTCAGATGTACTTTAACCGGCAACGGTGGGTCAGAGATGCGATTTATTTGAAATACTTCTATTTAAAATGCAAATACAAAATGCAAAATACCAATTTTGTATTTTGCATTTAAATGCCTTTTAGTAAAAACCATTTTGTATTTTATTTGAAATACCTTTCGAGATGTATTTTGCATTTTTAATATTTATTTCAAATGCAAAATACTTTGTGATTAAGTTTAGCCAACATTACCAGTCAAACAAAATGAAATGAACTAATGACGCTTGTATTGCCGAATTTGACCGACAGAGGCGCCTGCTAATGGCGCGCCCTTTTGATATGAAAATAATGTCTTTTACATTATTTTAAATGAGTATTATTAATAACATAACAGAATGATGAATGAACATGATACGCGTACTGATAAATATGACCAAAATGTCATGCATAAGGTGCCATGTTATTAGACTTTTTGTTCGGCTTGTGTCTCTATTTCTCATGATAAATACCTAAAATAAATAAAAATATCTGAGATTTGGTCAAAAGGTATTTTATTTTGAAAAAGTATTTTGAAAATACCTATTTTGCATTTAGCATTTGAAATACAAAACGCAAAGCTATTTGGTATTTTGCATTTGAAATAGTAAATCTGAAAACTATTTTGCATTTTGTATTTAAATGCTTTTTTAAAACCATTTTGTACATCTCTGGGTGGGTAAATTATGGTACGTATAATATGGCATAAGATTATTTTTGATCGACACACCCCACAACTCCCACAACCTCGTCATCAATAGTAGCATACTACAACCACTAGACTACCGAGCCATTTAATTCATATGAAATCAAATAATACACATTAAGACGCGGCGATAAAACTCCCGAGGTCAATGTATCAACGAGAACTTTCTATTTTTGTAGAAATTATGGTAAACAATGTTATAGTTCGTACTAACGGTATATTATAACGGCATGGGTACACAACTGTAAATATAATAATATGATAATGGGGAATATGGCTAATGTCAACAAATGTCGTCATAGATCTGTATTTTAATATTTTTACCACATTCACACAGCGCCATCTAGTCCAAAATTAAGCAAATTATATTTGCTTGTGTTATGGGTAAGTACTAAACAACTGATAACTACTTAAATACATTTTTTTAATAAATACATAAATTACACCCAGACACAGAACAAATAATCATGGTCACAAATATTTGTCGTGTGTGGGAATCGAACCCACAACCTCTGTCTCAGCAGTCAGGGTCACTAACCACTGAGCCACGGAGGATTCACAGTTGCAGTACTATCTATACCAATATTATATAGACTATTATAAAAACTACTGGATCGATTTCAAAAACTCTTTTGCCGTTAGAAAGCTACATTATCACTGAGTAACATAGGCTATATAGCATTACACTATGTCCAATAGGAGCTGAGCAGTGGCCAAATAAAGAACGACGGGACCGAAGCCCCGCGCGACTTCTTTTATAATATATTATATACATGAGAAGATAATGGTTAGCTATACATACTAATATTATGAAGTTGACTGTCACCGTGGCGCAGTGGTTAAGGTGGTCGCCTCGCCACTACATCGCCGTGCTGGGTGACGTGGGTTCGATTCCCACACGAGACAAATATTTGTGTGATTCATAGATTTTTTTTTCTAGTCTGGGTGTACTTTGTGTTCGTTAGTTTCATTTTTGTAAAGCTCCCCGCGACACAGGGCTTGTTCCCTAGTGCGGGCGTTGTTTTTTTAAAAAAAAAAAAGTTGTTGGTTTAGTTGAACGCGTGAATCTCAGGAACTACTGGAACTATTTGAAAAAAATATTTCGGTTTTGGATAGCCCATTTAGCGAGGTATGCTATGTATAACATCACGCTGCGACCAATAGACGCTGAATAGTGACCAGACAAAGATCTACAAGAGCGAAGCTGCGGGTAACAGCTAGTTGTTTTACATACATATAGATTACATTTCCCAACGGGTAGGCAGAGAGCTGCTACGATTCTGACATACGTCTTTCGTGTCTTTAACATTCAATAGTCCTTTCATACATGGGGTCAGTCACCTCAAGGGAAGCCAGTTGTCGCCACGCAGGGCTAAGTTGGCGATCAGTCAGATTTACCTAACCCGAAATGGGTGGTAAAGCCATTGAGAACAATTCAAGAGATGATCAATTCAATACATTCTCTCCGGTTTACATATCTGACAAAATGAACACAAAAAGATACTCTTGTTACTAACTATAGAGTGCATTTTCATTTTGAGGCCCATAGTTTTTATGTTTTTATTTAATTGTATTCTCTGTATCTACACGTGTGTGAAGAACGAAAAATCTCGCTCTAATAAATGACAGTTCGCCAAAGAAAGAAGCATAGGAAAGTGCTGCTAGGTGCGGCTAGGTATCTAGGTGACTATAATCGATCATGTTTCAAACCCGGGACTATATAAGGCAGTATGAAATAATACCTGAACTATTGTTGTGTTTGTCTTCCGGTTTGTCCCGCTGCGCCTGCAACAGCTGGTTGTGAAGCTTACGCTCGTAAACCTGGTGCAGGCCCGCGTGCATCTCCTCCTTCGTGAACGACGCTTTAGGATCACCTGTGTCAAACAAACATACACTTTTATTATAATTACTATATTATTATACTATTTCAATAGACATGGCGACCTATATATTTTATTCGGCAGGTAGGTATTTTGGTTTTATCATCATTGTCATATCAGCCCAACGACGTCCACTGTTGGACATACATAGGCAACCGCGAGAGGTCCTGTGCCGCCTGCAACTAACGGCCGCCCGCAACCTTGACCAGGTCATCGGTTCATCTGGTGGGGGGCCGACTCTACCCCGATTTCAAACCTTAAGCAGACAAGAACGACCCCGAAAAATTCGAAACAAACCCTATACCAACCCGTCTAGCCAGCGTGGTATAGAAGGCTAAATTTCCTCCACATTGTATGGAGGAGACCGTTTATAAGTTGAGATGATGTTGTGTTACCTAGCTCGTGCAGATACATGCAGTCTGGCTTGGGGCAGGGCTGGTTCTTCATGAAGTTGGCGCAGTACTTGGTGGTGCCGAGCGAGCCCTTGAGCACGCGTCCGTCCAGCGACACGTTGTTGACCCCCTGGATGGCGCGCAGCGCGTCCGCCGGGGACACGTACGTCACGTACGCAGACGCCGATGGACCCTGGACACACCACACACCTTCTATTAGTCTCTCTCCAACTCTCTCCATAGAAATTCAATTTGTTGCAGTTTCCAAAACATGAAGAGCGCATTATTGTAGTAAATTAAGGTGGAACACTTTTTACCCGACTGCCAAAAAGGAGGGTGATGTTTTTTAGACTTATGTGAACGTGTGTGTGTTATATTGCTATGAAAATAACGCCCTGCAAGGTCTAATATGTTATTTTCATATAAATAGACCTATATACGCAATGATTTCGCACCTTTTACACTCTTTTCACCTAATTCTAAAAAGCATATTAAAAACATTTAAAAAAAAATAGCTTCGGTTAAATCGCTCATTTGGAGCGCCAGTGACACAACTGCAAAAAAATGCGAAACTGACCTAATTACATCAAAATGATCTCGATAATAATCTACTTTAGAAGTGAAAATGTCGCATTTATAAGTTCAAAAAACGCCCGCTAGAGAAAGAAAACGTTGGTGAAATAATATGTTATGAATATTCACTATACGAAAAAATCTTATAAATCTGGCGTAGTGCTATATCACTGTCACTATATTATTGCAGTTATATCACTGTAACTCCATATGCGATGGTTTTAGATTTTATTATTTAATAATAAAATCTAAAACCACGAAATATGATACAAAATTGCGACGTTGGCATTCCTCTGTATAAACCCTCTTAGATTAATATTTAAAACAAATAATAAATATAAAAGCAATACTCACCTGTGACCCCGCATACGTGGTACTTTGGTTTATAACTACTTTGTGAATTTTGCCATATTTGCCAAAATACTCTTGCCGTTTGAGGATCTGAAATAACATACAAACGAAAATTAACATACGTTATAATTTCCACAAAATTACATATAAATTGGTACTGCCGGTCGAAATTAAACTTGATGATTTACATCATCATCATTATTATTAAAACCCATAAACATTGCCGGTCACAAATCCATTAGGCCACCATCGCTTCAGACCTTGGTATATTCGCGTGTATTTTTCTTATTTAGAATTTTTTTTGTAATATTTATTTGAGTAAAAAAACAGTGTCAAAAACAGAGTTGTAAATGGTAGTTAAATCTAAGTTATTAATTTTAACACCAACATCATTTTACCACAAATTATTTGAAGAACTGAATATAAGTACATTCATGCTGAAAGTGAAACTTTAAATTATCTAATTATAATTAAACCTTAAAAGAAACTTAATAGTAATTTTAAAGGGATCTAAACTTCTAAGTTTATCTTTTTACCTATTTTTACCCGACTGTCAGGACGGATATTGTTTTTCGCGCGTATCTTGTATGTTTGTAAATTTCTTTATTCCGACGAATCTTCTAAACGGCTGGATGGATTTTGACAATTAGGGTATCGTTAGATTTGTCTAGAAAACCCAAGTGTCCTTAGATAGGTTTTAAGTATAAAAAGACTTAAACGGCGGGCTTTTGACGCCAAATTGTAAGAAGTTCAATTTTTTTTTTAACGAAACCTATCGAGTTAGGTATCAAAATAAAGAGAATCAAAAAGAGATTACATATATTCAAAAAGAGATTATACATAATTGAATGATTCCAAATTGTAAGTAGTTCTATTATTTTTTTTACCAAACCTATCGAGTAGAGTATAAAATTAAGGGAATCAAATGGAGATTACAAATATATACATATGTTATGTATTTAAATTTAATCAATATTACAATAATTTTACGGTCTTTTTAGTGCGTTGCTCTCTGTTGATTTTATGCAGTCGGCTTATTAAATTTTTTTAATTATATTTACTTGTTACATAATATTTTTTGTTTGTTTTAGTTTAGGTTAGATATTTTAATTTAGTGTTAGGATTCTTACTAAGTATGGTCTAAAAGGTATATAGTAGGTACCTCTGGGTCGGCCAGACGGACCGGCAGTCCGACGACAAACACAAGGTTGTTCTGCACCACCCTCACGTTGGCGAGCGCGCGCCGTGACTCCAACGTCTTGTTCCGTCGTTTCTGCTCGCGAGCCTTCTTCTCCGTCTTTATTGCTGCCACCTACAACAACACAATACATACATACATATAGATCACGCCTCTTTCCCAACAGAGGGGTAGGCAGAGACCATTTCCTTCCACATGCTACGATTCTGACATACATCTTTGGCTTCTTCAACATTCATCAGTCTTTTCATGCATTCTCGCCGGTTGAGGGTACTCCTGATCTGTCCCTTCTTTAGAACGTCACCTATTTGGTCATGGTACGCTCTTCTAGGTCTTCCCCTTCCAACGTTTCCTTTCACATTCGTCTCATATATTTGTTTTGTCACTCTTCCTTCATTCATTCAACAACACAATATCATTCCCAATTAATGTCTTCATTATAATCACAATTGACTGGCCTGTTGATGTAGTGGTTAGTGACCCTGACTGCTTAGCCGGAGGTCGTGGGTTCAATCCCCACCCAGGACAAATCTTTGTGTGGTTTGTTCTGTGTCAGATAGAAAAACCCAATACCATTTTCACCCGACCCAGGAATCGAACCCGGGACCTCTTGCACAGTAGTCGTATATACTTCCCGCTGCGCCACCGAGGCAGTTCAATTCAGGTAAATATATTGTAAATAGCTAGCAACTAATCACTCATATCTTTTTATCCATTTTTTACTCCAATCCTCATATTTTTTCCTAAATCAAAGTAGCTCAAGTTACTCCTTGTGACATTAGCTATCCACCAATGAAAATCCCATCGAAATCGGTTCAGTCGTTTCGGAGTTTAAATTGTATCTTGTCTGTCAAATTGTATTTTAAGATTTAATTGATAATATATTTTATATCAGTTACATTAAACTGTAACTTCTTATTATGAACATTTCAAATTAATCCAAAAGTTATCTTAATTTGATTTTCTAATGATTCTACATTCAATTCAGTATAAATCACTAATAATTATAAGTAAAGTGACAGTTCTGCTTACCTGCTCTTGACTGAGCGGAGTGAAGTCTGCCGGGTTCTCCGGGTAGGCTTTCCGACACGCCGGACATAGGCCGTTCTCGCCTTCCCGGATTCGATTCCAACAAAACCGGCAGATCTGCAAGTTGCAATGAGCTCTATTTGAACAAATTATATGATAGTGTCCTTCCTTCCACATGTTATGTAAAACATTAACTATTACTATTAATTACCTAACAAGGATCGAAAAATGCATAGTATACATATAGATCACGCCTCTTTCCCAACAGAGGGGTAGGCAGAGACCATGTCCTTCCACTTGCTACGATTCTGACAGACATCTTTGGCTTCTTCAACATTCATCAGTCTTTTCATGCATTCTCGCCGGTTGAGGGTACTCCTGATCTGTCCCTTCTTTAGAACGTCACCTATTTGGTCATGGTACGTTCTTCTAGGTCTTCCCCTTCCAACGTTTCCTTCCACATTCGCCTCATATATTTCTTTTGTCACTCTTCCTTCATTCATTCTCTCTACATGTCCAAACCAGCTTAACATTCCTTTCTCTATTCGTGTCACAACATCTATTTTTAATGCATAGTACCAAATAAGAATCGGATAACGCAATGGTGAAAATCACCCGTTTTACATATTTTTTTATTTTTATTAAACTTATGCACAAAACAAGTACAAAAGCGGACTCCAGTCAACTTTAGGGTGATGTAGAGACAAAACTGAGGTAGGTGCTTTCAGTTAATAACATCAATATGAGAATAGTTATTCTAATAACAATAAACAATTACAAATAGGTACATAAATATAATAAAGTATATACATTAAAATAAATTAAATATACCGACTGGCCTGTTGGTCTAGTGGTTAGTGACCCTGACTGCTAAGCCGGAGGTCCTGGGTTCGATCCCCACCCAGGACAAATCTTTGTGTGATGAACATAAAGGTTTGTTCTGTGTCTGGGTGTAATTGATCTATAATATGTATGTATTTACAAAAAAAAAATGTATTTATGTAGTATATCAGTTGTTTAGTACCCATAACACAAGCACATATAATTGCTTACTTTGGGACTAGATGGCGCTGTGTGAATGTGGTAGAATATTATTATTATTATTATTATTAGATATATAAATATGAATATATAAATTATAAATATACATACATACCTACTATAATGTAACTTATGTGCAAGAGATAGGTACAAGATTTATGATTCTGCCAAAATATATTTAATATAAAGATGACGAACTTTGGTCTTAAATTACATTCATACAGTAATTTTTTTAGAGACAATGGGCCCGATTTTGTTTCTCTTCAACCTTAAATAAAGATGAACTTAAATTTGTAAAATAAGGACACATTCTTAAATTTATGCGATCGCGTTAGTACTTAATTAAGGATACGTTCTTAAAAAACTACCAAATGCTAAAAACCTTATTTAAGGACACTACCATAGATTATAATCGGAAAAAGTGTCATAAACGACATGTTGTTTATTTACTTTTAGATGTTAAAGTCAAAGTCAAAGTATCAGTTTGTAGATTCACAAGTTATATTTATACAGTTTACATAAATCTAATATGCCGATACATAAGCCTTCTTTTTAATCTAAAAAATAAAAAGGACCAAAATCAGAACTCGGCAAAAGTGAGGTTAGATCATTAATAAAACAAGTTAAAACAAAGTAATACTTGCCGTCGAAGATCTTCATTATACTTTCTTTGTAAAATAACAGCATGAAAAGGAAATATTTTAAATAATAAGTGTTTAATTGAGCCAAGAAATATGAGTGAAATATTTAGTACACGCAAATTAGGTGCGACTTAAATTAAGGTTGCACTAAGATCACAGAACTGTCAAATAAGTCGAAAGGCAATACCAATTAAGAAACTACCATCTCTAATTAAGTCAAACCATACTTATTTAAGGTCACGTCCTTAAATAACACAAACGCAAATACCAATAAGGGCTTAAAATTTTAGATCAAGTTTTACACTTATTTAAGTGCATTTTTTGCACTTATTTAAGATCGGATAAGAAACGCGATCGGCCCCATTGTCAAGTTAAAATTTTTACTATTCCTAAGTACAATCGCTCGGGATAATTGTAGGGGAAATTAGTTAAAGTCTATATCCAGTAGTGGACGTCATAAGACTTATAATAATGAATATTGACACCTCCATTGTAAATTCAGCACCAATCTATTTATTTAATAAACAAATAAGTGCTTGATTATTTCTAACTTATACGTGGCTAGTTGAGCCGACAATTGTCAATTAACACCGTAAAGTTTGCTAACATAATAACATCACAAAATACTATCAATAAATTAAAATTTGTTTAATTTCATAATGAAAATAGAACTCTCGCGGGCGGCCACTACTCAGCTCTTATTAGCCGTAGCGTGATGTTATATAGCCTATAACCTTCATCGATAAATGACCTATCTAACACCAGAAGAATTATTCAAATCGGACCATTAGTTCTTGAGATCCTAGCCTTCAACCAAACAGACTACAGCTTTATAATATTAGTATAGATAACTGGTTTGGGACGCAAGAGACTGACTATTGGAGAAACCAGCTCTCTAACTAGTGAAAAGTAGACCCTAGCCCAAAAGTGATTAACTAGTAGGTTATTATTATTTCATAATTGTTTTTAACTATCATCACGAACAAAGTCGCGTGCATATTTTAAGTAAAAAAATACAACAATGAATTTTGTTTATAAATTATTAAGTACCATTATCGCGCTGATAATGCTTTTTAAAACGCATTTAGATAAGGGAGTATTCTATCTTATTTCAATTCGTGTCAAACACAGGAATCTACTAATATTATAAGGATGAAAGATTTGTATTTTTGTATGTAAAGAATAAACTTAAAACTACTGAACCGATTTCAAAAATTCTTTTGCCGTTTGAAAGCTACATTACACTGAGTAACATAGGCTATATAACACCACGCTACGGGCAATAGGAGCTGAGTGGCCAAATAAAGAACGATGGGAGCGAAGAATTTTTCTTCGTCATAGCTAAATATGTGATCTGACTACTGTGAAAACGTTTGAAAGAGAGTTAAAAGTGTATGGTGTTTATAGACAAGAGTAAAACCAACTATAAATGCACTTTGTATAAGGTTTAGTGCATTCATTGTGGTTTGTTTGTGGTCCCCTTTTTTTTTTAATAATATTCTACCACATTCACACAGCGCCATCTAGTCCCACAGTAAGCAATTATATTTGCTTGTGTTATGGGTACTAAACAACTGATATACTACTTACAGGCCAGTCTAATTACTTCGAAGTTTATGTGAAGCTATACTCACTTGGTATCCACATGTGCACGGGTAGAAGTGGAGATCGTCCACCTCCAGGGGTTC
This sequence comes from Laspeyria flexula, assembly GCA_905147015.1. NCBI lineage: Eukaryota > Metazoa > Arthropoda > Insecta > Lepidoptera > Erebidae > Laspeyria > Laspeyria flexula. The sequence continues at coordinate 5,688,568 of LR989974.1, forward strand.
CATACACAGTGGACATTCCACCTGGAAACATACATATTTATTTGTTAATTATATGTTCAAGGGTACATACATAAATAATATATTAACAGTAACATGTATTTTTTTCCTGCACTAGAGAACAAACCCTGTGTCGCGGGGGACTGTACTTTTTTATATACAACTAACGGACACAAAATACGAATCATAATATCATTTGTCTTGTGTGGGAATCGAACTCACTCGGCACGGCGATTTAATGGCGAGGCTTCTACCTTAACCGCTACACCACGGGGACAGAAATATATGATTTTGAATGATGGATCAATAAGAAACCAAATACAAGTTTAGTACTTCAATTTCGCATAAATTAAATTTCTGATTGTCAACCTAAGTGCGGTTACATATTCGACGCATTCGATATGATTGATTTCCTGTCAAACGAAATCACATGCTTAATTCGAAATGCAAATATATTAGACGCCGAATGTGTAACCACTTGAGTTCTTCTTCACTCTAAAACCCAAATATATAAAAATTTTAGGTCACAAATCGCACAATCCTTTACGAATCCAAAAAACAAGTGTTATTTAATAAAATGCTTTCAAAACTAGAATCACCACTACAATCCACAAACGTCCCACTGCTGGGCACGGGTCTCCTCCGACGACTTTAAAGGGATTTTGGTCTACTATACCACGCTGGCCTGACGGTTTGGTTTCGAATTTTTCTTTTCTCGCAGTGCTCTAGTCGGTTTAAGGTTTCTCCCTTAGTAGCCTTTTACGACACCCACGGGTTGAAATGGGGTAGTGACATTATGTATTATTAATCCGTCCCTACACGGATAACAAAACTAGAATACCGACAATCAATTTTACACATTAAAGATGCGTTTATCGGACAACGCGCAACGGTGACAGCATAGGTACAATACAATATCGTTTATTTACGTTTTAAAATAACGCCCACATACAAGCCCACTAAACAAATGCAACACACTTAGTTTGTACATATTTTTATTCAGTTGATAGTTTTGGTTGCAATTGCAAGAATGACCTTCTTTTAAATGTAATACGGGCCCCCGTACACCACGGCGTCACAAAATCCATAAACTAATTTGCTGATAAAATATTTTTTATTGCTTTATGGGAATATTTCTTCTGAATGGGTCACCTTATATGACGTCATAATACAAAAATTCAACGTTACAACATTGACGTCACCGTCAAAATTATATTATCGGCAGATAGATTCCTAAAATTACGCTTAAGTAGCGCCATCTTTAATAAACACTGAATGAAATTACTAACGTAATATTTGACGATAGTATTAAAACCTCAGATATCGCAAACAGTAATGAAGCAGGTAGTTCTTAATTATAAGGTATTAGTATAATAAAAATAAGAACAATGCATTACACAGAGGCTCGAGAAACACCTTTTTTTTGTTTGCACATAAAAACAGGTGAATATTTTATGATGCAGTACGTATCAATGCTGTTTTCGTATTATAACCAGTCTAATAGGAACGCCGCGCCGTTGCAACGTACTTTTATTTCCATTGTCTCTATTGCCTGTCTCTATTCAATGTATAATCCAAATTTCCCCATTACTGTCTATCGATGGAGACAAGGGAAGGACAAAGGGGACAATGGTTTTTAACAGTCTTTATATATGTCCCCATGCCACGAAGAAAACAGGAATGACCCATCTTGAATGTTTAACATTTAAATAGTCAAACATTTCATACGAGGCAAACGAAAATGCAACTTATAATTACTATAGTAAGAACATATATTTTCAGCTGTGCATTTGTCGGCTATTGACCTCTTTGGCGTTCGTGTATTGTTTATTTACATTTCATATAATTGCTGTATTTAAAGGATTCAGCTGATTAAGTGAAGTGATAATGGAAAAGTTTTATGTAAAATGTTTATTATCTGAGTATCACCCCAATACTACACAATATAAGATCTAACATAAATATTGACAGTTATCCGTGTAGTGACGGATTAAGAATACATAATGTCACTACCACATTTCTACCCGTGGGTGTCGTAAAAGGCGACTAAGGGACAAGACCTTAAGCAAACAAGAGCACTGCTAGAAAAAGAAAATTCGAAACAAACCCTATACCAACCCGTCTGGGCAGCGTGGTATAGTAGGCTAAGTTTCCTTTACAATATTTGAAGGAGACCCGTGCAGCAGTGGGACGTTTATGGGTTGAAATGATGATTGACAGTTAAGGATTGGATGACATCTAGCCGCACAGAATCGCAATCGCGAACGAGAGCGGTAGTTAGGCCGCACACGGCCGATTCGACGATGCGCTCGGCTCTCACTCTCTATCTCATAACATGATATCATAATATCACGCATTTTTCCCTGCTGCTGTCAGATCATGTGTAAATATGAGATAACAATCAAAACTGTTATTTTATCTTTATATGATATCTGAAAATCAGCTGGTTTGTAAGTTAGGTTATTGACTCGAACTTTACGCGCTTGCAATTCTGTGGGTATGCTATTTTGGGGTCTGTAACCTTGACTATTTTATTAGGTGTGACAGTGTGACTAAAACTATCCCAGTTTTCGGTACCGGATACTTTTTGGGACTCTCTCAGACTCTGTTTATCTCCAGCCACTGCTAGTCCTACTCCATAAGGAAAGATAGTATTTTAAGTGATTTACCTGCTCTTCGCCACTCTGATTCAATACTGACATCCTAGCCCCAAGAGCCAATGTTTCAGTTCCCTCCTGTAAACGGCACACGAGCGTCAGCCTACACTAGAAAATACTCTACTGTAACCTGAAAACAAAAAAACGGCTACGTTTAACATACTAAATTATCAAGCACATACAAAAACATCTATATACATAGATCCGAAAAATCCTTTTTAGGAGTTATGTGAATATTATCAAATTTTAAATCATTTATTTATTAGCGTTTTTCAATGGGATGATTCCTATGGGAATTGCAAAATCTTACTCTGGGGGTTGCCGTGAAATTAAAATAAGAAAGTGTTTTTAGTAGGTCTCGATTAAAAGGTTAAATTGTCAACTAAATTTATTTACCAGTAAAATGGTCGCGTAATTACCAAATTGTAATTAATTATTTGATTTGTATGCAATATTGTGAACTTTTAAATTGATACTCGACAAGTTTTTAAACTAGATTTTTTTAGTAAGTATCTGAACTAATTCTGCCCTACCTCCACTATCCCTTCTGTGTTCAGGAATCGTTTTATTTTTCAAATTATATTTTCTTATTCAAGGCGCATCATATAAGTGTGTTAAGAGAATCGAAATAAATAATAATATCAACCCAGCCGCGTCACGTAACGCTGAGCAAGGACCTCACCCTATTAAAAAAGCGAAACCGAATACAGAATTTTAAAAAGTCTACATAGTTTTTACAAAAAATGATATAAATATAAAATGGGTACGAACGCAAGGAATGCATAATGGCCTATTATACAAGCCAAACGCAGTTGATAAGACACTATGGTCACTTTGATCGCTAGTGATGGGCATTATGCAAGCACTATTAGAAAGGCAGATCATATTCTGAGGTCACACTTTTCGTTTTTAACATGGCATTGTATTTCTATGTTATTCAAAGTATTTTATGGGGGTTTATTCACATTAAATATCAATGTTTTATTAATGTCTTTGTGGATTGATGTTGTTGTCGATAAACTGCATATTATAATGACGGTAAAAAACCAATGAATTTTGATACATTTTTACAGCAATAATCCAAATAGATATTTTGTGTTCCGAAATGATTGATATTGATATTGACCATTTATCGAACGTAATTTTAAAAATAGATGGTCCAAAAAAGCGTCTTGACTGCCCATTCAGTTATCCTATTAATAAAATTACTTTCGCGATGTCCATTTTATTAGTCTCATACGTACGTCGCGTACGCCGTACGTTTATATACTCATAATATTAGCCTATTATATTTAATTAAAATGATATGTAATTGGTTTATTATGCAGGTGTAATAATTTGCCCATTCATTCGTAAAATCTCCTCAATCGACCGAAGTTTTAAAATAAAACCGTTAAAGTCTTCCTCATTTGCAGTTACTCAAAAAATAAAGTAGAAAATTCCCTATAAAAGCAGTTAACAAGCTAGCGGAGTAAGCAGCACTAGAAACTGGTATGAAAAAGTAGGCTGTTTTGTGCCGCCGCAAGTGTAATTAAAACTGGTTAATAGTCTACACTGTAGTGAAAGGTCATCAACCCATCTTCTATGAGAATATTTCTGACCCAAATCACTCTCACTACTTATGAAAACACCTACTATTTTTATCGATTATATAAATATAATAATATGCATTTTATTATGTATTAAATTTAAGATAATTATGGCGATGAGGAAAATATGTATTTATAACTTTGAAATGCTAACCACATACAAGGTTTTACACATCCTTGACTTAGCGATATGTGATTTTGTCTGATAAGGTGCGTAATTAAATTAGTTTTTTGCTTTGCCTTTTTAGAGGACCAACCCCTAAGACATGTCCTTTAACATAGACCGGCTTAGAGAGTAGAGGAAATTTTTATATTTTTATATTCAAAATAAAATTTTAAGCCAAGACAAGAAACTTCAAGAGCATCCTCTTGAAGTTTCTTGTCTTGGCTTAAAATTTTCATTTCTTTCAAAAACGTGCATTTTAATAAACCTATTCCATTGGCACTGTTTCCAGCTGTCAATTTTATTCAAGGCATGGAAGTCTAATAGCTTTTAACAGAACGACATTTTTTTTCTTTGAAATCTCTGCAATGACAACGACCGACGACGTCGAATCTAAAGTGAAACATCGACTGAGAGTATTGTATATACGAAGCATTAAAATCTATACTTAATATAATAAAGCAGCAGAGTTTATTTGGTTGAACGCTAGGATCTCAGAAACTACTGTTCCGATTTGAAAAGTTCTTTTAGTGTTGGATAGCCCATTTATCGAGGAAGGTTATAGGCTATATAACATCACACTTTGGCCAATAGAAGCTGAGCTGTGGCGAAATGAAGAAAGACGGGAGCGAAGCCCCGCGCAACTTCTAGTTACATATTATTATATAATTCAATAGTTTCTAATGTCACTCTGTTGTATGAATGGCCTAAGCATCAGCCAACCAGTTTATTATTGCGGCTGAATATCATTTAGACCACTAGTTGAACGGCGCCGTTTAGTAAAACGGCTAGGTAGGCTGTTAATTGAACGGCTAATTAAGCTAGTTGGCTGCGACATATACATAGTATATTAAGGCTCACAGAGCTATCCACATTGGGGAAGATAGAGCTCGCAAAAAAGACAGACTTTTTGATTGATGATTTTTGAGGTTTTTGATTAAGTAGATTTTTAAAAAATACGGTCACCAGATAATTAGTAGTACATAACTAACTTCCGCCCGCGTGTTATATAGGTAATACACTTCCTCATGTATCACACTATCTATTGGTGAAAACCGCATCAAAATCCGTGCATACAGCGGAAGCGACTTTATAGTATGTAAGGATGTTATTAGCTTACAACAAATTTGATGTTGTTCATTTAATAATAATATTGCTGTGGCTTAAATTTACTTCGTAGATAATGAATAGAAAGTATAAATGATGCTAGAGCTAAGTATTCAATGTTTACACTAAAACAGGAGACATTATTTAATTAGATCGATTACATAATGAATACACAATTAAAATTCTAGCGGTCCATTTACAAGAATTAACTGGTTGTTAAAATTATCAACAAATTCAGTGTTTATTAAAAAAATCAAGCATGTCTTTTTATTATGCAAACATTGTTTATCGCAAATCGTCACTGATATGAGATATATTGATAAAAAGCTGACTGAATTAAGAAATGATAATATACATATATATTGTGTATCTGTGGTGTACATTTTGTATTATCTATTGACTGTGATTCTGATTAATGTTTATACAACTAATTGTAATGGCCATATGGTTCAATTTGGGACTGTTTAAATATGTATTTATAAAGATATCAGAGATGTTTTGTTATCGTAAATAAATTGACTTTTAATAGTACAGAAATTAGTCTTTGGTTTGCCAAGGTGGCACGGCGAGTAATTCGATCTGCAGGTCGAACTTGGTATGAAGTTTTTCAGCCGGAAAATGATAGTAGGTATAGCGCTCCTCAACGCGGGGTCTGGGAGCCTCCTCCATACGACTCGCGAGTGTCTTGTAAAAAAAAGTCTTAGGGTCCTTACATATCTGACGTAAGAAAAGATGCCAGAACAGTCAAATCCGTACAAAATTATTTGACCTTGCGACTTAACCAATGATTCGTTAGCGCGTCCGCGTCGCTCATACTAAAATATGACTGTCACCGTGGCGCAGTGGTTAAGGTGGTCGCCTCGCCACTACATCGCCGTGCTGGGTGACGTGGGTTCGATTCCCACACGAGACAAATATTTGTGTGATTCATAGATATTTGTTTCTAGTCTGGGTGTACTTTGTGTCCGTTAGTTTCATGTTTGTAAAGCTCCCCGCGACACAGGGCTTGTTCCCTAGTGCGGGCGTTGTCTTTTTTAAGAGAAGAAAAAAAAAAGAAAAAAAAAAAAAAGATACCTACGATCAATATGTAAGGACCCTTATTCTGAAATACCTTTGTATTTATATGTAATGAATAGATATTTTTATACGAGTAACATTATAGGCTTAAGTAATTATTTTTTTCTCATTTCTTACTTACGTATCTTTTAATCAAATTGAAATAAACTGTTTTTTGTCTTTTACCGCAATAGTAAAGTCTGAGTGGGTTCACACAACTGCTTACCTCTTACTAGCCTAGCTAGGATGAGTCATTTGTTATTAATAGATAAAATAAAGATATTGGACATTTCACACATTGAAGATTCTTATTGCATTACCAATCACATGTACCTAGTTTAGTAAAGGATGTGCTACACGGTTGTAATCTGGCGTTCCAACAGAGGTAACCTTGTATGTAAATGATTACATACAAGCTCACCTGTGTTGTGTTCAACATCTCATGAGAGATGCCATCCATCTAGTCGGCAGTTGTTATCCAAATTTCATACAAACTACGCGGATGGCAACCAAGCTCCCACAGTTTACAATCGTGTGGCAAGCACTTAGTTATAATCAAAACTGCGTAACAATATTGTTGTTAGTAAATAAATAAAATATAGGTGGCCACTGATAACATGGGAAGCAGTCTATTTTAAATTTAATAATCGAATAAAATTGTACACAAAGTTTAATTTATAATTTTTCTGTTCATTTGTTTGGTTTAAATCAATTTTTCAACACCAGTATTGTACAAGTATTTTCTATTCAATATGAATTATTAGAAACCCCTCTCATGGACACTATTAGAACAGTTACCGTTATAAGAACTTATTAGTTTATCCATAACTAACTGTTGCGTGATGATAAATAGCCTTCCTCGATAAATGGGTTCTAAATCCAGTATTAAAAGAATTTTTAATTCATATCAGTAGATCCAGAGATTAATGTGTTGGATCGAGGATGGGGCTTCAAGTAAAACACATGCTGCAACCCATAGAGCAAACCAGTAAGAGTTAAAGGGGGAAAGTTAGTTTCTTTATAATCAGAATTGGTTTTTTTTTATACCACGACGGTGGCAAACAGACGTACGGCCCGGTCCGCCTGATGGTAAGCGGTTACCGTAGCCTATGGCCTATGGTTAGGGAACACATATATTTAATTTTATATTAACATAGGGACAGACACCACAACCATATTAGTCAACAATTATTATTTGACAATGCCATGACCTTGGCTATTTGCCAATTACATTTTGTAAGTAATCAGCTATATCTATTAAGACTTCAAGAAGGCTACCATAATCAGTATTCAGAAGACGAAGGCATTCAAAATTAATTGGTGGAAAATGTTTTATTTAATTGTAAACTGTACATCATCATCATATCAGCCCAATGACGTCCACTGCTGGTAAGCCTCACCTAATTTCCACCACAGCGAGCGATTTTGTGCCAACTGCAACCAACGGCAAAAAATTTACTACCACCCCCAGGAAAAAATTGCTAATATTCTAATTATGGATCCAAATTGGATACCATACTCAAAACATTACAATCGCAAAATGTATATCTACATTTCAGATTTTTATTATATGTTAATATTTACATTTTTCTCCCAAACGGCTGTCTAATTTGGTTGATAATAAATCTATTAATGTAAGAACAAGAAAATGCCATATTTATCTAAAACTGTTTACTTTTACAATATCTAAAACATGTTATGCATACAATCTGTCATTATTATGATTAAATAACAGTTGATACACTATTCAATTGTTAGGCATTAAGTTTTATGCATATGCCTTACTATTATGCTATGTGTTATTTACAATTATAGAAAACAATATGACTCATAACATTCTCTAACAGACTAAACTAAAAAAAGACAACTATGTACTTCTCAAATAGGACAGAATTTGAAAGTAGCTTGGTCAAACAGCTATGCAAATTTAGGTCCTGCATAGTTTTTCAAAAAATAACATCGTAATTATTAAATACTTGACTTCTGATCTCACAAAAATTCATTAGGGAATTGAGTACTTACACAATTGAGAACATGTAAGTGAACTAATGAAGGGTTAATTATATTTTTAGTCGGGAATTAAATTGCTAGAAATTGTTCTATCACCTAAACAGTTTTATTTATGAGCTACAATGCCACAGACAGACATCAAACTTACAACAGCCCTGTTTTTCCAAACCTTTTTATTTGTTGAAAGGGGCTCAAAAAATTGTGAAGAATTTCACAAATTACTTCTATTGTTTCTAATTCTTAAGAAAACATTTGTATGAACTGAAGTTTTGCATACACTGGACAATTAGGAAATCAGATGAAGTTGAATTTGATAGAACTATTCATTTGTTACATCATATTACAAAAAGAGAAGTGGGAATGGGCAGGCCATGTCGCAAGGTATACCGATGACAGATAAACCATAATTATAATTAAATGAACCAAAAGGATTTAAAGGCAGAGGTCGATCAAACATGAGATGGCAGGATATAATAGCAAAAGTAGTAAGCAAAGATAATAAGATATAAGTAGGAAAAGAGAGACTGATATGAAAAACTTTGGAGGAGGCTTTTACACGCGAGAGGTCCATTCAGCATACTAAATAATGAGATATCTTAAAAACTGTGTAATGAAACAAATTAAGAATAAATATTTTCACCATATATTAGGCTTAAATTCCCTCCACATTATTTAGTGGAGACCCATGCCCAGCAGTGTGGCGTTTGTGGGTTGAAATGATGATGATGATCTTAAAAACAATTTTTCTAATTTTTATCAATTTGTATTGAATTTAATCACTATCTAAAGTGTTAAATTAAATGTATAATACTCGAATGCTGTAATGGAATGGAAAAAATATTATTTTATATATATTGTAAATTGCTCCCTTACAAAACCGGGATGGTTAATCATTAGATGAATATGTTTAACGTTTACATACTTACTCGTTTACTTTTCAATTCTCATAGTTGACCTTATTATTTAACTTTAACAAAAAAGGCAGCAAATAGTAAACAAGCTAGTATACTCAATGACTTGCTTTGGTAGGTTATTTTATTTGTTAAGCTGAGTATGTCATCCAATTTAGATTAGCTATACACATACTACGTCTTCATTATAAAACTTTAAATTTAACTTTAACTTTAATTTTTTAATTAATATGCTATCTTTTATTATTCAAGTAATAATAACTCAAATAAACCAAACAGTAAGCTGTGTTCCTATTTTCCAGTATGCTAACTTCAAAAACAGGTTTTAAATATTTAACATAAACTTGTTGATATAGTTACGATTTAGTTTTATATCTGTGAGTGTGCATCACCTATTTACAGCAGCTGCAGTTTTATAAACAACACTGAGGTGCCTCAAATCATGGGAAAGTCACTGCTGATAACTGAACAGGATATTAGAACAATAACAAAACAAAGAAATCGTACACTGGACTCTATCTATATTGATGTCTTTTGTTGTTTAATGAATCAGACTTTTTAATTATTGAACAAAAGACTTGTACACATAAACATTTAAATAAAATGTACAAATTCACTCAAAAAATGAATGAAAACATCATTTACAAGGTGGTAGAAAAAAATATCAAATTAATCAGTTGGGATTCTACAAATAATTAGGTTATCAGGTAAACAGTGTAAATAGGTTTTCAACAGTAAGTTAGGCTAATAAATGGATCGCAACAATGACTCAACCCTGCTTTGACAAGTTCACGATTTGACATTTTACCTAGGAAAAAAACAATTCAATCTACAGCTTTCTGAAGCGTCTAGAAGCCACTTTGAAACTTCAATCGTCAACGTTTTAATGAAAATAAGACGTTTACAAGCTCAAAACACAGTTTACGTAGCATATTAGGTACATACTCTCGTAACTAGATGTACGTCGGTCAGCTGCCATTCAAAAGAATATGTGGCAAAAGTCAAACTTTCATTTCGTACAAGGATACACTAAAAATACATTATAAACACTCAACATACGACCACTTACGTATTGAAATATGTAATCTTTACTTTCATTATACGATTCCATTTTAGGAGAAAAAAATTAAAATCGATGTTTACCTTACGTCTCCTCTCAATGCAAATCTTTTCTATTGCAGAACCGAGACTGCTAACCCTTCCGCTAAAGTCGTCGATGAATCCTTTCCAATGGACCTACAATGCGGTTCACGAATCAATTTAAAATAAAATGCAAAGCTGAAATAAATACAACTGTCCCGAAGATATTTTCTGCGAGTTACTATACATTTGTTTTATGAAATGGCCTAATCTTTTACAAGATTCCGTTCTGTATTTCCATAGACAAATTCTTTTACTTTTTAATTTCGAATAATGAATGAGTAATTTTCCACTTTTGTCAAGGATATTACTTTCTCTCTTGCAACATATTTTTAATTTATCACTATAAATATAAATTAGATCTTTTATAAGAGTTAAAACTATCTCATCATTTTAAAAATAAACAAATTTAATGAACTAAAAAATAATAGATTAGCAACATTCTTACGGTACAAAAGGCAATGGCCTTTGAATAGTATTTCTTATTGGTTCGTATGAAAAAGCCAGAGACAAGAATGTCACTATGAGCCAATCACAAGGTGCAAATGATTTGTTGACGTCGCGTCGCCATCATGTTTTTATCAATTTTTCCATTGATTAGATTTTTTCGATTTTTTAGTTGATGACATTCTTCAAAGTATTCATAAATTATATTTTTAAATATTACATTTTGCATTAATTTTCTGTAAATAAGTTTTCTGTAATATTTATAATTTTTATCATGGTATGAGAGTTGATAAATTTATTATGAAACTATCTTAGATAGGGTTGCCACCTATTTGAGATAGTTTCATAATAAAGATTTTTGGTATTTTTTTTTCCATGTGTATCTTTTGTTATAAGTCTTAGCTTTGGTTAACAAACTCTTATTATCTTTAAAATAGTTATAGGAATCTGAGCAATAGAATGCGTTTGATATTCCCTATTCTGCGTAGCGGGTGCGTTCCCGTCACAGTTAATTAAAAAAGGGCGAAAACTGAATTACCGATGATAATATAGTATTATTCGTACTATATTATTTATCTTTAACATATAGTACAATGAACTGAAATATAGCACGATACTATATAATATAGTACGGGTGGCAACCCTAACCTCAGGTGAAGGATTACCAAAGATAGGTACCTACCACAGAGTACATTATGCTATACTGAAAGTACCTACTTACCGTATATTATGTGAGAGCTGTTGACGTATAGGCAAACTGCTCTTACTGACGCTTTAACGAATTGAACAAAGTGAGATAGCAATAGGAGTCTATGCCGTCTTGAAACTTCGCGCGCCACCAGCCAGTTTGTTGGCCCTCCAGCTATAGGTCTACTAGTTCTACTACTCGACCAAAACAATTAGGTGTATGACTAGCTTCTAGCTAGGCTTTTACCCCTTCACTTCCCCTCGTGTCATGACAGCAGTCGTGTACTCGCTCTCGACAGTGATCACTTTTGCACTCTTAAAATTATGGTTTAGTTACTTTTATAAAAATAAAAATGTCCAGCTGTCATGCACCTAACTGTTTTGGTCGAGAAATATTATGTGCTTGTGTTTTTTGTAAAAAAAACTATTCAAAAAGTGAGTTTATTAGTGATTATTTGCTTTGTGCTATTATAAATTCCGTCTATAGAATAAATGTCATTGACACAGACCTAATAGTAGAACACAAGCGAGCGTTACTAGCGTGGTCTTTGAGCTGTATGTAGTACCTTATTATACGTACTCTGTATTACGAGCTGACATGCATGTGTTATCTGTGCCTCTTTATTAACTTCCGTTGCCTGTTTGAAAACCCATTATCAAACCGCGGGAAAATGAATCAAGGAGTTAGAAGAATTTACGTCTGTGATTGTAAATAATAATATTATTTTAATGTACTTTTAGTCAATAAGATATTTACCTACATCTTTCTTATAATAAAGGTATACAATGGTTAGCCTTATAACTCAGGAATCTGACCTCAATGTGATTAAATAATCAAAATGTTTTCACTATAATAAAATTATTCTTGATTTTCCTATACACATAACATAATATTATATTAATGAACATAATATATTTACTGAATTAACTGAATTAGCTTTTATAAATGACCTTAACGGAAAGTTATAACTACACTTGGGTAGAAAATTCCTATCAAGCAATATTCTATGGCTTACAAAATATTCTGAAGTTTATTTCGTTTTCATCATACAAACATTGTGACACAATAACTATTCCTAAACAGCTATACCTATCAATTAAGGTTTTACTAGCCTGTTTGAGTGGGTTTCAGGATGGTTTTCTATTTATAGTGTACCTACAAGTGTGTGCGCCAAAAACAGATATATCGAGATATAAGTTCCTTGGCGCCGACACACAACATACATTCTCCCATACACCGAAGAGAACAAAAACGACTAGGCGACTTTACGAGGCATGAAGTAGCACCAACACCCGAATTTCGATTTGTCAAGATTTACTTATAACCAGAATTAGCTGATTTTATTTAAAACAGAGGAGAGGAGGGGACAGGTTACTTTGGGAGCGATTATATCCAACAATATTCACATAATCTAAAAAGTTTCTTAGAAACCTAAGAGTTTTTAAAAGATCTGTCGAAATATGTGACATTTGTGACGGATTTTTTGACTGGCCTGTTGGTCTAGTGGTTAGCGACCCTGACTGTTAAACCGGAGGTCGTGGGTTCGATCCCCACCCAGGACAAATCTTTGTGTGATGAGCATAAAGGTCTGTTCTGTGTCTGGGTGTAATTTATCTATAATATGTATATACATATATATTTACAAAAAAAAAATGTACCTATTTAAGTAGTATAGTAGTATATCAGTTGTTTAGTACCCACAACACAAGCAAATATAATTGCTTACTTTGATACTAGATGGCGCTGTGTGAATGTGGTAGAATATTAAATGTTTGCTGAAAAAATCTCCAAATTTCATCTATATACCTACATTTAGTTATTGAAATAATGCCTGTGACACACGGACGGATGGACAGGACGAAACTATAAGGTTCCGTTTTTACCATTCGGGCAACGAAACCCTAAAAATGACAATTAATTACCTACCTTAACAAAAAGCAATAAGGTCCATAATCTAAGCTGACCATTTTCATTCGGTCACACAACAAAGATTGATTGGTCAATAAAAATAAATAGGTAATGATAAAATAAAACATGAGTTTACAAGCATATTATATATTTTTTTTATAATAATTAAGAATAAATTCTTACATCACGAGTTATAAAATAAATACATTTATTGCCTTAAATTAAGTCCAAAAGTATTCTGTACAATTATTGTTAGCGATGTACAAACGAGAACGACAAGTAAAAAATATCCAAAAAACAAAAACTAAAATTAAAAAAGGGTCTTATCGTGAAGTCATTAAGTTTCCACAATTCTCCATGTGACAATTCTACTAACAACTTAACAAATTGTGTCAGAATCACAACCAATAGTTTGCATCTTAATTCATCTCTTATCAATATTACACAAACTATTTTATATCATTGCTCTTTGCTTATTACTAAAACAAGAACCATTCTTTACCTTACATTATAATTACAATTAAATTAAGACTATCTAATTGCTAGCGGGTGTTTCTTACTGGACTGTTGTGCTGTTTCTCACAAATACTCCATGCCCTTTGTAATCTCGAGATCTAGACCTGAATGCAGACTGTTGTACGCGATTACTCGAATATATCTTATGTCTGCGAGATAATTTATTCGACAAGTTACTTCACCTAATACTTGGCAATTGGCACAGAGAAATAAATGAGATCACGGGAGTGTACAGCCTCCCTAGGCAAGTGGCAAATCGCTGATTCTATACGAAATATTTAAATGTCACTTCAATACATTTATTGAACACATCCCCACATAATCGATCGATATGTCACGTGATGAATATACTATTTGACATGTCGATAGAATAGATAGATCGAATCGATTGCCACTTGTCTAGAGGGGCTGGACTAGTATCGTTATGACGCTAACGTTTAGCTTAGTCCATACCTCAGACACGCTTGTACCCCATGTAATTGTACCCCGATAAATAAATCATTTATTCTTCATAAAATTGCAACATCATTTAAACTCGATATAATATCGGTGTCATAGATATTGACAGTGTACTTGACCTAATTAGAAATGGAGATCATTGTTTGTCAAATACTATGACTATTAAACATTACCGATATTGTTCATAAGACGTGTATTACCTAACTAATTATTGCTATATAACCAATTTGCGTAATCTAAACGACACAAATATGGTTGTGACGTTCCTAAAATACGTTAAAGATGTTGCAAGTTGAAAAAAATTTAAGTTTAAAAGTATGTATAACAGTTTGCACACAGGTCCGTGCGTAGTAAATCACGGATTGACGTTGTGAACGTCTACATCCGCCGGGGTTCATTGCTTTATAAACAAGGCATTACTTAACCAAGGCCACTGTGGCATGTCATCCACAATGTGCGACTACTAGCCTAGCATATTAATATGCCCTATGTACTAATATTATAACAAAAACTGTTGCGTTCAGATAATCTTGGCATTGTTCATACAGAATTACAGACAATAATAAATTAAATAAGACGGTTAAAAATATCACGAAATTAAATTCACGTGGCAAATAATATGGCATCAGATTTTAAGTACTTTTAATTATTAAAAGTAGAGGCAGTGGCGGTACGTTCATACAAGCCCAAAAGCCCGGCTTGCCCTACTAAAATGCACGATCAAAAATATCTAATTCAAACCATTATCTATTTTAAAATTCGCGCGCTTATTTCCAAGCGCGAGCGAGAGCAGTGACTCGGTGCACAGAGTACATTTGACTCGGTGAGTGATGATTCATCACTCTCTCGAGAGTTAGAGAGGCGCGCGCTGCGCGCAACAACTTTTTTTTCTATCTCGCTCACCCGCACTGGCTTGTTATGAGGCTTTTGACCACCGTCGGATCTCTCTTTCTAACCTATAGAGAAACTGTCGATTATTGAAATATAACTAGGTTAATTTATATATCAATCAGTATGAAATTATAAGCCGGGCTTTATGTATGAAGTTGTCGACTATGGAAGTGAAATGCCGCGGCCGCGCATGCGTACTCGCGTCTACTAACTTCACTCAGTTCATTTGTTTGACAGGACGAAAAGTTTTGGTTTTAATGTTTACTTTAAAAATTGTTAATTGTAAGATTTTAAAGTGATTCTTTTGTATTTAGTGACATACATGAATGCAAGTAATAATTATTGTTCCTTGTGAGGATTAAAATGTGTTCAACTTTTGATGGGCGAAGAAAAGGTAAAATTTTTGAACTTTGTTCTTTGTTTACATTTGATTTTATTAATGAGAATAACCTCGATGTTGCCTTGCCCGAGTTTATAAAGTTAACATATCTTGTTGTATATTACTACGACTATTACGGCTATGTAGTTCTTCGCTGAACGCGCATTTTTATCTCTTTAAACGTACCTATTCATACTTATCTAAGAAATAATATCAATTATAGCTATTGAAAAGCAGTTGTTGGCAGAATTAAAACGTTTACCAACATTTTATTCTTACGTAATTAAGTCATTTCTCAAGAAAGACAGACGAGTCAATTTAGAATATAAATAATAGGTAGTCTTATAGGTAGGTAGGTACCTTTCTTATAGTCAGGCAAGGGTCAACTACCTACTTACTTAGCTATCTTCGTTTACTCAAGGAAACCAAAGGGCTTTTTTCAAAGCCACCGAAGGTATGCATGTATGCAATGCTGATTGTTTATTAGGTATATTCAATCAAGCACTAGCATAGGTACCTTCAATGAGCTTTGGCGGGGCGGCGCGGCGCGCGGCGCGACCCTCTATCAACATGTAAGAGAAATTGAACAAAATCCATAAAAAAACATTACACCCATCGCCTTTCCAGCGCAGTCAGGTTTGTTTACTTTTCATTGTATTATATTTAAGTACAAAAATAGCCTTCTGCCTATTCTGGAGTAGTCGGGTAAAAAGCATAGGTAGGTAGGTATAATGGGCTTGCCTTATCCTTAAACCCTAGGCACGCCACTGAGTAGAGGCAACTAATACTTGCACTTAGCAAGCCTCTAGCCGTTCAGTCGAGTATAAAGCTAGTACACTCGAAACATTTTGTAACCATAAGAGTTTAGTAAAGGTATTGGAAGACAGAAAAACATTGCTATTCAGATCAAACATGAAACAGTTGTAAAAACTGATACATTTAATTCAATTTATACTGGCCATTAAGCCAAAATAATTAAAATAAACCAATTTCACTAATTATAATAATAATTAATATAAAACTAAATGGACAAAACATATAAAATTATGTACTTCTGTGTTATTAAAGTAACCAAAGTGCGGATTCGATAGTTTAAGATTACACTTAACACAGGGTCGGGCTCCATTAATTTCAAAATTGACTAGATATCTGTGTGCATAGGAATCAATATATAAAAATAGCTAAGTAAAGGAACCGATACACTGAAATTCTGGCATGTCTGTGTAAAAAACCATCTAAAACTAATTTATTGCCATTAGCAAAAAATTACGTCTAAAACTGTACTTTAAATTATGTAGAGTACACAATAACACGTCTAAATTTTGTACAAAATGTACAAACGCATCTGCATTCACTAACATAAAAATCATGCTCAGTCAAGAAACCTAGAATAATGACCTAAATCGAAACCGTTACGCTTAGTAAACATAATAATAAAATTAGTTTGAAAAACTTCACAACATCGAAAAATCTCACAATAATACACGGACTAACGAAAATCACTAACAAAATATTTGATCTCTCATTTCACTGGTGTACGATCCATTAAGTACGGTCGCGTTCCTCGACAACGAAAAACACAAACTGCCACCGATCAGTCTGCAATACAAATGAACGAACGTCGCTAAAACTGAACAGGTGGGGGGGGGACAGGGGGGGGGGCGTCACGCCGCGACACCTCGTCTCGCAGTAGCAGCACAGGGCGCGGCCCGCAGTCATCACTTGGACGGGGCGTAGGGCGGGTAGTTCTGGTGCGGCTGGGCTGCGCGGCTGCCCGTCGCGTACAGCTGCTGCTGGAAGTTGTGGAACTGCGCCGCGTACGTGGGGTCCGCCGTGGATGGCACCGCGAAGCCCTGCCCCTTGAAGCCAGGCCCCGGGCCGCCCATGGACGGCGGCAGGGGCTGCGCCGCGCCCATACGCACGTTACCGGGACCGCCCATGCCACCTTTCACCCCGCGGAAGTTGGGCCCGCACATGGGGTTGGGCCCTGGGCCACCGAAAGGGTCGTTGGCCATTTTGGGAGGTGAGTTGAACCCGGCGGGGTAGTGGTGCGGCATCCGCAGCATGCCACCGGGCGCTCGCATTACTCCACGCATGCCCCCCTCCATGTCCATGCCGCGTGCGCCGGGAAAGTACGGCACGCCACCCTTGCCACCTTCCATTTGCATAGGATTCGTGACTCGCTGCAGGAAGTCGAGGCTAGGGGGACCTCTAGGTCCCGAGTTGCACGGCATCTGAGGCCTCGTCGGTAGATACTGTATCGTGTTCGGTGCGCTCGGTTTTACTTGAACATTGGCGCCGTTGAAGGGTGGCATTTTACCTGGGCCGCCCATTCTGGGTCCCATCATGCCCGAGTCCGGTCCCATCGGTCCCATAGGCCCGCCCATGGGTCCGCCACCCATTTTTGGACTCAGATTCATATCTGGGGGAAAATCGGCTCCGCTCATCATTCCCTCCATCGGACCACCCATTCCTGGGCCTCCCATATTGTCCATATGGCACCCTAGGAACGAAACAATTGAAGTTATGTATTTCTATTTTATTTATGTAATTATCACTAACAATCATTATTACAGGTATTGCAATAGTGAAGCCAACCAGAGAATAAAGAGTTATGTGCTTACCTAATTCATTCATCATCATATGTGGATGACTGTGTGGGTGCATTGAGTGATGGTGCTGCATGTGATGTGGTCCAGATCCGAAAGGTCCCATGCCGCCGCCATTGGGACCCATTGGACCCCCAGGCCCGGGCCCGCCGCCGCCGACTGTGTTAGTTAACTGCTGCGACATCTGCGCGAGTGAGGAGATGGGGTCGAAGGAAGACGTGGATGTCATGGGTCCGTTGGGACCCTGGTTAGGGTTGATGGGAATGTTGTCCGGCCTGTTCATACTGCACGGTCCAGGGAAGGGTCCGGGTAGACTCGTGCTGTTCGGACCACCGGATAACGTTGTCTGTTGAATGAAAACACATGATTATTTACTTAATAACACATTTTTAAATAGCATTTTATCACATCCCTGACATAAGCTATCGACATGTCATGAGACAATCTATCTATTCTAACGACATGTCAGATTGATAAATTGATATGTCAGGGACGTGATCAAATGTATAGAAATTAATTATTTATATATTAATTAAAAAAAGTAATTTGCTATTTCTATGGAAGCTGACTTTTTTTATTGCCCCTCTAATCAATTAGCGTGATTATACTTCCCATTAAAAGCTATAATATACATTGAAAATCTTTAAAGTATGGTTGACCATATATTTACTTTACAATTTTGACAAAAAATTCCATCAAAATTAAAATTCATTAAGACGATAACTGTCACTGTACTGATATCACTTGCAAGCAAAAATAGACTTTATTGTTTTGTGATATGCAACAACAGCAATTTTATTGTCGACTATATTATTACCGTTTTTACTAAGTCCAAAATGAATAAACAGGTGGTCGATTTTGCTAATTTACACACGTCGACAGCAGACCGATGGACCAATCACAGGCCGGCAATATGGCGCGATTGACTTAGCAAGCCAATCACAGCTGTCGAATGAGACCATCGACTTACGATTGTGTTAGCAGACTTGGTCGCTAGATGTATTACCTCGTTGTTTCCCGCCATCGAATCGTCCATGTTCCCCGTGTTGCTGGGCGCGGTACTGTTGGCGACACTACAGCTACTCTTGCTGCCCGCACACGAGGAGGCCACGGAGGATGGCGCGTAAGGACCCTGACTCAGCGGCTCCCGCTGTGGGGTCTTCGACGCGCTGTCTTGACTTGATCTATTCGACGACGGGCTCGGTCGAGATTTCTCGTCTGGTTAGAATGGGAATGAATAGTTACAACTTCATTTTTATTTATATATTACGGCGGTGGTAATGGTAAGCGGTTACCGTAGCCTATGGGCGCCAACAAAAGCAGAAGCCCGTCTCCAGAAACTTCATGATGATCAGATAAGTAGTTTCGAAGATCGAAACTCACAAATATAACCTTTATTTTCTTAATATATTGGTACTTATACAGACCCTGGCACTTTGTGCTGGCTCCGGAGGTAGGGGTCTGTGGGTTGTTGAAGCCAGGACTCTGTTCCATTGAGAACCGTCCGGCGCGCGCTTCTGACAACGACGAGTGTGGCTCAGGGGTGCCCGGCATCATGCTAAAAGTTAAATGTTCATATATTAGATCTCACGTATATATGTTATTCCAGACTATAATCTGTCAGTAGTTCAGCCGTTTTGGTGTGATTCAGTAATAAACATACGTCCATCCTAACTTTTGCATTTATAATGAGGTTTTTTTTTTGAGCCAATTCAGTCTAGTAACGCTAAGGAAATTCTCAATAATAATATTGGTGGTTTTAAAACCGTTTTGCCCAAGTATTATACAACTTATTTTAACACCTTTCAAATGTAATTTTCGTATATTGTCAAAAGATTTTTAAAAGTAATATTTTTACTCTTCATATTGTTAATTTAATATTAATTATGTTCTATAGAGTATAGCAAAGACTTAAAATAGACTAAAATAAATTGTCTATGGTTCAGTGAATGATGGTCATTAACCTACTTTGTACAATTCAAAGTTAGTAAATCTTTTATGACCTATATAAAGTTAGTAAAAGTAAATTGTTTTCTAAAATTACTATGACTATGTTTATTGTTCTTATGTACTGTTTCGACTATAATACATACCCGGCAGGTGATTTCTGATTAGAATTAGATTGCGGCGTTTGCCCCCCACTGTTTGACGGCGGCCCGTTGTCTTTTAACGACGTGTTCGGCTGTTTTTGTATCGTTAACTCTTGACCTGTTCCAATCACATATTAATTAATTAACAACACGCATAATAACAAACATATATACATATTGACAAATATGTAGAATGAAGGAACAAATTAGCCATAGAGTATGAAAGGTACATTATGTTAGCACATTTTCACCAACCACCACCAAAATGAAAACATAAAATACGGAAACACACACACGCACACAAAATACTACATAAACACATGAAACTAAAGGTGCTATCAGACAGAAAGCGGTCACGTGTTCACTTACGTGGTCATTTCGTTGTATTGAGTCCAGTCCCCATAGATAGATCGAATCGATTGCCACTTGTCTAGAGGGGCTGTTTTACTGACGTGGTCAGAATGTTTGCTGTGTGGGTATGTATAAAACGTAATACAACACACCGAACTCGAAACTGAACTCTTGAACGCTTGACCGCGTCACCACTTTCCGTGTGACAAATCCCTAAAATATTGGCAACTTGCACGTTTTATTCAAATTTCATATGAATAAAATGTGCAACTACCCTCAGTATGAAACGTGTTTGCAAGATGACTGAGAGTTAGATGTGTACGAAAATTTGCAAAAAAAAACTAAAGCGTAATAAAAATGCATTCGTGATCAGATTCGCAAGCAGAAATAATAAGATTAAACGTCACAGAAGCGTAGGGCTACACTAAACAGTTTTTAGTTCAATAATAAATGTTTGTATTGTTAAGTGTGACCCTGAGAGTTTTAATTTAAATTATTTCTGTGGTCATCCAATCAAGTTACCTTCGAACTGGTTGAGATACGATATTTGCTGCGGTGATGGCACGGGCATCAAACTCGGCTCCTTGCCGTGAGAACCACCCTGTTGATTCTTCTGCTGTTGCGCCGCCAAACATTGGAGAGTACGAACAAACACCCCATCGTCTAGTTTCTCTAGTATTTCTTTTGTGGCCAACGTTTGATCCAATATTCGAATATATTTAATAGCCACATTATTAAGTATCCAGTTTGGGGTATCGTGTGTTCCACAATTTTGAAGGATTTATATGTTATTCGTTGTTATGTCATCACACGGTGGGATTTCAAGCGTCAAGCGATTTGCGGGGGGAGGGGAAGGAAAACAAAAAATACGCATTACAACTACAGAAAAAACAAAATAAAAGAAAACATTTCACTTCATAATGTTGGAGCGGAATGTCAAAAAATAAAAATTAATCTGTCGTGGTTGGGAAAATGTCTAACACAGATAAAAAAAATACGAGCATGCTCTACTACTTCTATGGCTTCTGATTATGAATATTAAATTCTCATGCGATATTAACTTACCAAATAAAAGGCATAACATGAGAAATACTTCTCAGCAATTTTCAACCCTATCATAATAAGGACAAGGTAAAAATTGCTGCATCTATATATCACATTTTATGTCTTTTTTTCTCCAGAGAGTGATGAATTCAAAGGAATCTGCTTATAGATTTAACGAGAGGTTCTTGGCTATTATGGAATATTTCAGTCAGTTTATTTGCCCCCTTTAGGCTGGCCTCCGGGGTGGTGATTCGCACTAAATACGGTGGCGTTTACCACCCCGGTAGTCAGTGGCACTTAATTAGTTTCATTCAAAAAATCATTTAGGTTAGTAAATTATGATATTTATTTTCATGAGACAAATTAACGATTTTTTTCGCGGTTATAACAATATATAGTTATACTTTGTACTGACTTCATTAAGGACTAGCGAGTATTTCCGTATCCGGGAAAAAACAAACTGAAGGAAACCTCCAATATTTTATCTCAACAATTGCTTTATCAATTGTGTAGTTCTTATATTTTATTATAAAAATTATCTAACTACTTTCGATCACGTCCTTTGAATTCAATAGGACCGATTTACCATATCCAAATAGCGAAAAATTTTACATACGAATAGTCACTGTATTAAAAAAAAAAACTGTTCGTAGTTAAAACTCTCCACATTTAAATATAAAACCAGTGATACACAGTCTAAGTACAGTTAATATCTAGGATAAAGGTAGGTACTGACCTGGCGCGTCCTGTTTAGGCCCCTGTTTGCAGTGCGCGGGACTGTTGAGTCCACTGCCGGCCCGGGACGCTTCCGCCGACATCGGCATTTGGACTGAACCGTGCCCGGGAGATTGAGTTGCTATGGAGAAAGTATATTATTGACTCTGTATTTAATATTATTGACTCTAATGAGTGCATGAAAAGACTGATCAATGTTGGAGACGCCAAAGATAAATGTCAGAATCGTAGCAAGTGGTCTTTGCGGACCCTTCTGTTGGGAAAGAGGCGTGATCTATATGTATGTACTACTGTGTTCGTTTACGAGGCTAAGTAGTAGGTGATGTCTTAACTGCCTCGGTGGCTCAGCGGGAAGTGTGTATACGACTGCTGTGCAAGAGGTCCCGGGTTACCCAGGTCAGGTGAAAATGGTATTGGACTTTTCTAACATGAAATTCCAGTATTGAGATTTTCCTGGAGTTTGGTAAACAAATGTTCCCGGTAGATGAGAATAGGCTCTCGCCCCCTATTTCATGGGACCAAACGTAGTTGGCGAAATGTGGGTGTGAAACACCTCTGCCTACCCCTTCGGGGAAAAAGGCGTGATGATGAGAGAGAATAAAAAAAAAATGTTTTATTTCTTACCTATAGGCACAGAGGCGGAACGGTGTAAAGGTGAGGCTACATACGGCGGAGGCGGCAAGCATCCGCCCCGCTCTGAGCAGGGCGATTTTACTTGTGTGCCTAAAATAAAACATACATTGTAGACATCATATTCTAGTGACATATACTTCCACAGTAATCTAAAGTGCAATCTTGACTGGCCTGTTGGTCTAGTGGTTAGTGACCGTGACTGCTAAGCCGGAGGTCGTGGGTTCGATCCTCACACAGGACAAATCTTTGTGTGATGAGCACGATTGTTTGTTCTGTGTCAGGGTGTAATTTATCTACAATATGTATGTATTTACAAAAAAAAAGTATTCAAGTAGTATCAGTTGTTTAGTTAGTACCCATAACACAAGCAAATATAATTGCTTAATTTGGGACTAGATGTCACTGTGTGAATGTGGTGAAATATTATATTATTAAATATTATAATTCAGCTGCATCGCGACTAAGACCTTCTTCATCTTACTTGCCGAGTTTTATTGATTTCAATCTCACACAAGACTAATATTTGTGTTATTAGCAACCCATTATTGTCCCACTGCTGGGCTCGGGTCTCCTTTCCTCTACCTAGAGAGATGGTCTAATGCGGGTTCAGTGGTTAGGTGGATCAGCCATACACTTAGAATTTTTTCTAGGGTATGTGGTTTCCTCAATGTTTCCTTCATAATATCCATATATTTATCAATCTATACGTTTTTGCTGATTAACGGGTTTTAACATTCTTACAATAATATTAGTATAGATACGTACTTAATTCATTATCCATAGACTTGGGGTCGTCGAAGAACTGGTGGTGTATCTTCTGCCAGTCGATGTCTGCTGAGGCGGGGCTCTTGGGGCTCCGGAGCCCCGCCTTGTGTATTCCGGGGCCCAGCCCGCCGGGGTCGCCGGGACCCATCTGTATTAAACAAACATATTATTATTAGGTACGACTCCGCCGTTATGTCGGTAAAAGTAACCTTTGAGCTATTCATTCATATAATTGACTATTGACGACAAATCTTTGTGTGATGAGCCTAAAGGGTGTAATTTATCTATAATAATATGTATGTATTTACAAAAAAAAATGTATTTAAGTAGTATATCAGTTGTTTAGTACCCATAACACAAGCAAATATAATTGCTTACTTTGGGACTAGATGGCGCTGTGTGAATGTGGTAGAATATTATTATTATTAAAGATCTATTTGCCTCTTCACTACCCCATTTCAACCCGTGGGTGTCGTTAAAGGCAACTAAGTCTAAGGGAGTAACCTTAAGCAGACAAGAACATTGTGAGAACAGGAAAATTCGAAATAAAATCCTATACCAACCCGTCTAGCCAGCGTGGAATAGTAGGCTAAACTCCCTCAACAATGTTTGTAGAAGACACGTGCCCAGCAGTGGGACGTTTATGGGTACACG
Organism: Laspeyria flexula; assembly: GCA_905147015.1. Lineage (NCBI taxonomy): Eukaryota > Metazoa > Arthropoda > Insecta > Lepidoptera > Erebidae > Laspeyria > Laspeyria flexula. The sequence continues at coordinate 5,713,367 of LR989974.1, forward strand.
TCAAACATAATATAACACCTCTCTTTTTGCGTCGAAAGTTAAATCAAAATTTTGCTTCCACTTACATTTCTGCCGCGTCCGTACTCGTCGCACATGGGTCCGTTGACGCTCATGCCGTGGTGGTCCGGGCCACAGTCGGGGTGCTGTCCGTGGGGGTGCATGCCGCCCATCATGCTGCCGTCCATCATGATGCCGCCTGCAACACGCGGCACTACATGTACCAACGAGAATTTAGCTAAGATTGTGATATACGTGTCATGTCCAGTTTAGTAAGGAATTTACTACACTACTACACTTAAATCGAAAAACCTTACCATGATACGCGATCTCGATACGCCGTTATGATTCTTTCTTCTTTTTTTTTTTTTTTTCTTTTTATTTTTTTAAAAAGACAACGCCCGCACTAGGGAACAAACCCTGTGTCGCGGGGAGCTTTACAAACATGAAACTTACGGACACAAAGTACACCCAGACTAGAAACAAATATCTATGAATCACACAAATATTTGTCTTGTGTGGGAATCGAACCCACGTCACCCAGCACGGCGATGTAGTGGCGAGGCGACCACCTTAACCACTGCGCCACGGTGACAGTAAATCATGAATATAATATAATAATCATCAAAAGATCATGACTATTGTGAAGATACGGATACGGAGCAAATAGAGGCGTCCACAACTTGACACTGGGCTTCGGCTACTACGCGTCGGCGCTATGGATACGGTGATCGGATCGGGAAAATGATCATATCTGGACCCGCCTTTACGGACACAAAGTGCACGCATACTCGATACTAATATTGTGTTAATACAAACAAACTTACCATTCATGGCATTGAGATTAGGTCCAGGCATCATTCTAGGTCCCATATGTGGCCCACCCATCATACATGGTTTAGGCCCTCCCATTCCTCCCATTGGGTTTGGCATACGCTAAAATGAAAAACAAAAATAATAATACTACACTGGTAATATTCATAAGTATTTTTCAATTCCTAATCAACATATTTTATTAATATTTTCAACTTCTTTTTCTTAATACGGCTGAAAATTGTATAGTTTTTCCTTTATTTTAAACAATTATGACGCCACTAGTTATTAGAATAAAAAGTTTCAATTATAAAGGTCATAATAGACAAATTAATTATATTTCTAAAACAATAAGCCGGAAACATCTAAGTTAGAAAATATAATTTTTTCTTCCCTGTTTATTCAAGTGAACTTGAATCTGTTCACTCAAGCTTCTAGGATTTGTTTGAAAGTAGATTGGGGTTAAAATATATTATGTATAAGTACATACCCCCATAGGACCTCCGCAACCTCTTCCCATGTGCATATCCGTGCACATACCAGTCTTCATATCTGGTCCTCCACATGGCCCTCTAATACCTTTCATTCCACAAGGCCCCATAGGACCCATCGGTCCATTAGGCCCCATTCCACCCATCATCGGTCCATTAGGTCCCATCATTCCATTAGGCCCCATAGAACCATGTCCACCCATTCCCATCCCGCCCGGCCCACCCATCCCACCCATTGGGCCTCCCATAGGTCCATTGGGTCCCATTGGGCCGCCTGGACCCATTGGACCTCCCATAGGTCCGTTCGGACCCATTGGCCCAGCCATAGTACAACTAGGTCCAGAGTTCATACTATTTGACATGGATACCATGGGACCATTTGGGCCTGAGACCATGGGGCCGTTGGGGCCCATGCCGGACATAGGTGGGAAAGGCCCCATATTCATGCTGGCAGAGGAGATTGGCGGGTTGATGTCGTTTGGGGGTTGTGAGCCGTCTCCGGGACCTTGATTGGGGTTATTACCGCCGCTCTCTGGGAACAACATCTGTTGCATTTTGCGTATTGTGGCAAGCTGTTCTTCTCTGTGTGCGCGTTGTTGTGGGGTTAGGTTCTCGTCAGGTATTTTCACACCTGTGTAATAAACATTTTTGTTATAGAAACATGTTATATCTCAAAAATATCCCAAATGATTTCCTGAACCTGATAACAAATAACTGCATATATTATAGACTTTTTGAATGAAATAATTTTAATTTTCAAGTCAATTTTAAAGACTAGATTTGAACTTCTGGCCTTGCGCAATCTTGGCAAGTGTTTTTAATTTTAATTGTATTTGACATTATAAACAGAATTTACAACAGTGGAGGTCCTACATCTTATATACCGATGATATGAATTTATAGAGAAACATTACCACTACCTTTAGGGCCGGTCTGGCACGGCTGGTCGGGCCCGGAGTCAGAAGGTGCCGAGCTAGTTGCGGGGTCCTGGCCTCCAGGCCCCGAGGGGCCCCCGCCTCCAGCCTCCGAGCACGCGGGCATGCCGCCCGGTCCATTCGCCATGCCGTTCGACATTACAGAGGGGTTTTTCTAAACAAACATATAAAATGTGAAAAACATAAAACTTTTTTTTTTAAGTTAAAAACGAAACGAAAATCAAATGTTTTTCATCTTCATTTGTCAAACGACGTGTATATTGTGCTGATCAAAGTTGAAATTTTTGATTCCAAATGACCATTTTAATTTTATTAATTTTTAATCAAGATAAAAGAAAATTGTTTTAAAATTAACAAAATCTCAATATTATAACAATGATGTACACTTACGGTGTCCCAGGGCATTTCACCATCAGCACCGAGGCCGTCCATGACACCACAGGACGGGGTGCCTCCTGGAAACCCATCCATTGGCCCCATTCCCGGCCCCATTTGACCCATCTGATTAGGCCCACCTTTCATCATCATCATCTGATTGCCCGGCCCACCCATCCTGTTCGGGCCCATCATGTTGGGTCCCATCATGTTAGGGCCCATACCGCCGTGTCCCATCGGGCCCATGTTAGGTCCCATTGGGCCCCCCATCATATGTCCCATTTGGTTAGGCCCACCCATCATATTAGGCCCGCCCCGCATTCCGCCCCTAGTCTTCGCCATAGCGAGATTGTTCAGCCACTGCGCAGGACTCTGTTTATTGAATTGGCCCATCTTGAGAGGATGTTTCTGTTAAAATTAAATCAGATCTTTAAATAAAAAAGCTTTAGTTACATTTACATTATTATTAGAATATATATTATTGCAATCATATCTAGGAATCTTGATTAGAATGATAATTGAGAGCAACGATGGTTTTACAATTTTGTTATTTATTAGTAATTAATTTACTAACTAAGATTAAGCGCCTGTTTCACAACTGGCAAATAAGTGCTATATAGCCTATATGGAAGTTAATTGACAGACTTTTGACGTATTTTATATAAAATCTGTCAAAAGAAGTCTCAAATATTATACACTTATTTGAAGGTGGTGAATCCGGCCCTTAAAGACTTTTTGATTCGGTAGATAGTTTAACTCTAAGCCAATTTAAGCGACTTTGACATAATGAATATTTTAAACAACATGCTATACATAGTTATTTCTTGAAAGATTTTTTAATAATTGCTTGACAGTGACGTTATACGCGTTGCCGACTTTATAAAAACCTTGCGATTGTTCCATGTGTAGTACAACTTCATCATCATCATCATATCAGCCCAATGACGTCCACTGTTGAACGTAGGCCTCACCTAATTTCCGCCACAGCGAGCGATTTTGTGCCGCCCGCATCCAACGGCCACCCGCAACCTTTACTAGGTCGTCGGTCCACGCTGCGCTTTCCAATACGTGGCCGCCACTCGAAAACTTTTTTACCCCATCGGCCATCAGTCCTGCGGGCTATGTGGCCTGCCCACTGCCACTACAACTAGTAGTACAACTTACTTCAAGATATTTCTTAGTGCCAGGTTGCGCGCAGTGATACGCTATGATAGAGTGATGTTGTCCCGATATTACCGCCTCGGCGCCTTTGTTAGCCAGCAGCGTTGAGAACACGAAGATTTGGCTTTGCTGCTGGGAAAACATCCATTATTTACTTGAGTTTTTTTTTATTACAGGAGAAATATATAACCTTTTTTTTAGAAAACGTCTATAAAGAGCACTAATGACTACTGGGGGGGGGGCAAGACAAGTGGCAATCTATTCGATCTATCTATTCTATCGACATGTCAGAGATGTGTTCAAATGTATTGATTGACATGTCGTTTAGAATAGACAGATTGAAGCGATTGCCACTTGTCTAGGGCGGCTGGAAGACTACGATAGAACGCTTTTTGGTCACACAGATTATTTATATAAATAATTATAAAGAGTTTTCATATTCAGATCAGTCATTTCAAATACGGGCCCCCTCCAAATTTGTTAACATACTAACTTAATCTCTTTATAACATCAGCAATAAGTTTTTTATTATTATCATCATATCCACTGCTGGACATAGATAGGCCTCATCAAGAGATTTCTAGTAGGGCTGTTTGTTGTTGTCTATAATTAATATAAGACGCTTCTTCTTCTCAGCTACGATTCAGACCAACCGGCTCGCATCGGGCCGCGCCGGGCGGCATTTTACAATGCGTTAAAGAACATTGAAATGTATCAACAGTAATTACAGTTCATATTTGCATGCAACTTACGGTCGGAGCCGGTCGGCCGTCGCGACGCGTCGCGGGATGCCGACGGAGGTAACTATGCGTAAGTTGCATGCAAATATGAACTGTAATTACTGTTGATACATTTCAATGTTCTTTAACGCATTGTAAAATGCCGCCCGGCGCGGGCCGATGCGAGCCGGTTGGTCTGAATCGTAGCTTATCGTGTGGGCTTGAGGCAGACCCTGGTGTTGGAATTTATCAAGTCACCCAGAAGGCTTCCAACTTGACTTAACGTCAACCACATTAAGTGGTAACCGGGACCAACGGCTTTACGCGCTTTCCGAAGCACGGAGACGCTCGAGAATGAAATTGCCACAAACGGTCACCCATCATGGACTGACCTTGCTGAGTGTTGCTTAACCTCGATGATCTTAACGAACATCTTAGTACCACAATACTACGAGCCCCTCAATATATTATAATATGCTTAATTTTTGAAAACATTGAATTCTCAGAGAAGTTTTAGTACTACCAAATATTTTTCACACATAGTTTTGCTTGTCATGTAATTGTAAATAGAGGTAAGCACATAAACCTATGCCATACATACATAGTTAATAAAATATAAATATTACATGTATATACAGGTCTAGCTAAGACTAATATTGTGACAACATATTAAGATAAGATTCGGTAGACAAAAAAAAAATACGACATTATTGTTTGTCCAATGTCCATGGCCAAATTATGACTGTCATATTTTTTTATGTTCATAGCGGTATAAAAAAATCCGTTTCACACCTATTTGTCAACACATGTCAAAGTTGTCAATTCGTCGGAATAGATGCGCGTGAGTGCAATGGTGCGTTATAAATTGAGATTAAAATATTATGTTATCCTAAAATAACATATTTTTTAATTTTTCAGTGCTTTTTGTATGCATCATTGAAAAGAAAATAAGTGTTAAAATTAATTATTTGTCTACTGCTCAGCTCCTATTAGCCGTAGCGTGATGTTATATAGCCTTTTTCGATAAATAGGGTATCCAACAGTAAAATAATTTTCCAAATCGGACCAGTAGTTTCTGAGCGTAGTAGTTCTTATCGCGTTCAACCAAACACTCTTCAGTTTTATAATATTAGTATAGATTGGATTTGAAAATCAGTAAATATATTTTTTTTTTTTCTTAAAAACGACAACGCCCGCACTAGGGAACAAGCCCTGTGTCGCGGGGAACTTTACAAACATGAAACTAACGGGCATAAAGTACATCCAGACCAGAAACAAATATCTATGAATCACACAAATATTTGTCTCGTGTGGGAATCGAACCCACGTCACCCAGCACGGCGATGTAGTGGGGAGGCGACCACCTTAACCACTGCGCCACGGTGACAGTCAATAATAATATAAATATTTTACTAAGCTATGTGTTACCTCCATACTCCCGGCCTGTTTGCTGATGACATTTGAGGGTAGCGTTTGTGCCTCGCTGGCCGACATGGGTCCCATAGACACGCCGGGTCCCATAGGCCCCCCGCCGCCCCCCATGCGACATGACCCCATATTCTCTGGACCACCGTTAGGATTACGGCAGTTCTGGTTACCGTCCTACAGAAAAATATAATTACATAAATAGTTACTAATTAATACAGTAATAGAGTACATTTTCGCCTGCAGCTATGACGGCATCCTATACAGAAGGTATTAACGCACTGGCAGTCCCGTTACAAAATAATTCCATTATATTTTGGAGGGACAGCCCCTTTCTAACATAACAATAGATAAAATCTATATGTGTGAGCAGGACAGCAATAATATATTGAAAGCTATTGAGATCAAAAATGCATTTTTTATTACTTTTTTTTTGCAGTTGTCGCGAATAATTTTAACTATGACAAATTTAAATCTTTAGGGCACTCACAATATTCGTCAAAGTGATTGGACACTTCACATATAAATGATAAATAAAAATAGAACAAACTCAATTGCAACCGGTACAACGAAAATACCTAAATTTTAAATTAGCATAGATCTGAAATCGAATACAGTTTACAATGCAGATATAATACATACCTATCTGTTTACACCAGTACATCAATGCGCAAAGGGCCTAAGTAGCCTAACAGTTGTAAGCTAAAACAACTTCAAACAGAGTATTTAGGTAAACAAATAAATTTGTAATTACCACACCTGTTAAAGTACCCTTTAGTATATCCATTGTTGAAGCTAAGCCATAAAATGGAAAGTAAATTATAATACAATAGGTTTTTTACCTGAAGATTGCTTGAAGGACCTCTGAGGCCAGTCTGTGGGTCCAATATGTCGGTCGAGTCTGAAGATAGGCGTTCCGACTTCAATGATGCTGGCCCTCCAAGCTCGCATTGTGGAGATTTTGTGGGGTCACCTAAAGAAATTTTTTTTATTACTAGCTGTCCGCGGCTTTGCTCCCGTTGTCCTTTTTTGGCCATTACTCAGCTCCTCATAAATGGGCTATCCAACACTAAATTATTTTTTGAATTCTGACCAGTAGTTCCCGATTAGCGTTTAGTTTAGCCAAACAAACAAACTCGTCAGTTTCTAATATTAGTATAGAAATTAAAGAGTTATTTTCGCGAGGACTTTCAATTTTTATATTTTTCTAGGTGTTTAATAGTTTTTTTATAATTAACTTTCTATTAGCCATCCCATTAATTGGCATTCTTATTTTTATATCTATACTAATACATATTATAAAGCTGAAGAGTTTGTTTGTTTGAACGCTCTAATCTCAGGAACTATTGGTCCGATTAGAAAAATTCTTTTAGTGTTGGATAGCCCATTTATCGAGGAAGGTTATAGGCTATATAACATCACGCTACGGCTTCTAGGAGCTAAGCAGTGGGCCAATAAAGAACGACGGGAGCGAATCCCCGCGCGACTTCTAGTTTATATTAAGGGTCACAGTAATGAATTAGTGAATTAGTAGTTGAGTGCAACGACATCACTATGTGCAATCTAAATATGCTGAGCATAAAGACATTATTACATTTAATTGAGATTTAGTAAGTGTTTGACAGCAACAGTTGTTTTGCCTGACTAAACTTAGGTCCTGTTCCTCCATTTGCTGATAAATGTCTGGTAAGTACCCTATACAGAAATGACAGATTTCATGTCAAAGATTTGTCACTTAAGATACAGATAGTAAATGTATCAGACACTTATTAGTCTTTCACACATATTCTCAAGTACCCAATATATAAATTTAAAAAAAAAAAAATATTCTCTCACCGTCACTATCCATAAGGCCGTCAATCTCAGTCTTGATGCCGTCGACTCCAAGATCAGCGCCTGAATCCTCTCCTCCCGACTGAGTGTGTGGTTCCATCTTGACCCTGTGCGGAGGTTCGTCTGGCTCTTTCTTCAGCGCCGCTGGGGTCGGCAGCGACGCTGATGGCGGGCGCGACCCATGACCTAGGCAATTAAAAGATCGATTATGTCCAATGGTAGACTTCAGAAAAAAAACAGAACAGTGCATTGGGTACGGCCCGAACAGTACGGGAGTCACGGGGGGGAGGGGGGGGGGCTTTGCCCAGCGCAGTGAAATGACGCCAGCTAACTGTACTACTCATCATTCATTCTCCTATTTTCATAATTTCAACCAATAAACAACCTACTGTTGGGCAGGGGTCTCCTCCAAAGATTTTGAAGGGAATTTAGCCTAACTATACCACGCTTGCTAGACGGGTTGGTATAAGGTTTGTTTCGAATTTTCCTATTCTCACAGTGCTCTTGTCTGCTTAAGGTCTTGACCCCCTTAGTCGCCATTTACGACACACACGGGTAGAAATGGGGTAGGGTAAGTAGGTAGTAGGTAATTTTGTATTCTTAATCCGTCACTACACGTGTGACTTTTCCTATTTAAAAAAATGTTATTTGTAGTAAAATAATTGCAAATTTGCACGCGCCTTATTCTTGTAAAGGGTGGTTCATAATATAATTATGTGACAGATGAGTGTTGCCCGAAATAAAAAAACAATTTGTTATTCTAAAAAATATCTAATGAGTTAACATCTGAGAAAAACAAATAGGTTTAAATGCTTTAATGTGTACATGACTAATCATTGATCTGTCTGGATAAACAAGCCAATGTATTAACCATTAACCGCTCAGCTATGCATGTATACTTTCACCATTGATTTTATTGTTTCTATTACAGTTATTCATGAAATACCTTAGTTACATGTCTAGCTACCTATTAGACTTAATGAGATGTATTAACATGAAAGGTGATAGTTAATCTTAATTTAAAATGGATTCGTTTTTTTATTTTTTATGTGGCGTTGGCAAACAGACGGTCAGACGTGTATAATGATGATAATGAAATGGATATTATAATGCATAGTAAAAATTATTAATGCTGCCTGGTGGCGTAGCGGATATGAGTACGATTACTGTGCAAGAGGTCTCAGGTTCGAGCCTCGGGTTGGGCAAGGTTACTAGGTTTTTTCTGGAATGGAAATTCTCAGCACCAGCTCGGAATTTGGAAAAGTGCCCCGATTATAGCGATAGGTTTGCTCCCTATTACACGGGATTGTATAGACCAATAGTGGATACACTTGTGCTGATCGCTTCAGGGGGATAAAACTTGATGATTTGTTGCTTAAATGGAATTACATGTTGAAGTATTTTCTTACACATAGGTACTGGAACTATTTTTTGATTTTTTCAAAGAGCACTCTTATTTATTATGAGTTTAAACAAAGTCAGTAATCATCAATTTTATAATGGACTGGAATGGATACCTATTTCGTGGATTTTTTATTTCACGGAACCCTAATATTTTTTCCAAAATCCAAGTAGCCTAAGTTACTCCTTATGACATTAGCTATAAGCCAGTAAAAGTCAAATCGAAATCAGTTCAGGCGTTTTAGAGTTTATCTCAAACAAACAGTCGGCCAGAGAAACAAAGATTTAAAAAGGTGAATTTGTTTTATGTAACATACATACATACTTTCATAATATCTACTCTAAAAAACTATTATTTTGACATTACAATTCAATTTTATTTATTTGTATAGATAGGAAAAAAAAGCAAATAATTTGAGTTGTTGTAGAGGGTTTTTTCATGCATGCAGCAATAGAGTTTCATATATAAATAGATTAAGGTGGAAAACAGGTGTACAGTCTGCCTAATGTAAACAATTACTGGCCTATGAATTCTTGGAATTGGCATTTATAGTATTGTAAAATACTATTTCATGCTAAGAATATTTTTAGACAACAATAATCCTTTAAACTAAATATATTTTAAATTATAGGGTATAGAATTATAAGGGGCTATGCTCCTGTCGTTCTTCATTTGACCACTACTGAACTCCTATTGTATTGTATATAGTTTCTGGTCATAAATAACAATGAATACAACTTACCGGGCTCAGCAGGATCGCTGGGCTCGTCCTTGAGACGGGCACCTCCGCCCTTCTCCTTCTCCTTAATCATACCCCTGCGTGCCTTCGCCAACTTGACTGTACACACAATTGTTTTCATGTTATTTATTGCTTTTTTTGAGCTTGACAATGTTCTAGTCAACAACAAAAATAGTTTGGATATAATATTTATATTATAATTATGCATCAAATGTCTAGAGGTGGATTGTGAGACTCCTCTTTTTTTGTTCTGTTGAATCTAGATTTGATAATATGGTTTAGTTAATATTTTTAATTTGTCATTGAATGCTAGAATCGTGTCCTTTTCCAATTTAACTAATAAAATGTGGATTATGGGAAATTGTTTTTTTTTTTACGTTATTTTTAATGTGTGCTATAAGGAATATCTGTTTGAATAAAATGTTTTAATCGTATTCATGGATAATAGAGCACTTTTGGCAACGTTAAAATGGAAATGCAATATGAGACAAAACATAAAACCGTTAAGACAATATGAATATGCAAAAATATCAATGCATTGGTACTAAATGTTTTTAATTTAGTTTATACACTAACATTAAATGTTTGTGTGTACATAAATCATAAAAGTACATTGGCCTAGGTAATGTTACCAATATTGAAATGTAAAATATCCATAATTACCCTTACCGTGACCAATCAAAACAGAGAGTGGAAATAATTAAGTTTTTTATTGCCTACATTTGAGTAAAAGATTATAGATACCGATTGAAGTGAAATTTCAAGAAATATAACAATAGTCAAATATGTTATTTTGTGGCTGTGAACTCAATGGAACTAGTGGGATAGATGGGAAATTAGTGCTTACTTGTAAATTATCCAAACATTTGAAAGTAAATTTGTGGAGCCTTGAGCAAATACTACAACTACTTACGCCTTACCTATCAAAGTAATAGTCATTTTGTCAATAAACTATCTTCTATTTTTTTTTAATAATCAAGTTTGTGAGTCCTACTCTGAAACACAAAGTCGATGCACACGTTTAACCCTAAAGTTATTACTTGAAATTTAAATTGCATGCAGGACTCATTGTTAAATTTCAGAGCAAACTTTCAATGAATCCATTGTAAATTTGCAGTTTAAATTTAATTGTTAGGTTTAAGTTATTTATTTAAAAAATTACTTATCTAGGTAGTTCTTAATTACATAAATAAGAACTATTTCTACTATTATAAAACTTCATTTATGTATTTGTTTGTTATAACATAAAGCAGAAGGCACTATAATAGTAAAACTATATTGTGATCTTGTGATTTCCATAATTATTTAAAACAACCAGGAAGTAACCATATAAACATAGAAAACTAATTTTAGTATTAAATGTATGGAATATTGTATAGATTAAGATTCTTGCATAAGCAGATTGTTTATGTCTATTAATTAGTATTGACAAATATAAGCTAGACCTTGATAAATCACATTAAAACACAATACCTGTCTTGAATATGTAAAGAATTTTTATATTTGATATTTTTTAGCAAACATAATGATCATGCTGGATATTCAAATTGTTGGTTTAAATGAATATAATTGAAGTACCTCTTTCTGCTACTATTTTGATAAATAACACATCTACTGTAGATGGTCACTTTGGAACTTTCTCCCTCAGTTTCTGTCAGCGCCTGACCAAATGATGTACCACAGTGAGTAAAATATATCCAAGTGATACTCATGAAGTCACAAACACCAGTGTTGTGCATTTGTATACATACAAAACTAATCCACGGCGCGGTTTCGTCACGGGCACAATAATTGGCACATGTCCCACAAATCCACAGAACGGTACTTCATTACAAGAATGTCATTATGCTGCACCAAATGATCGAGAGATTATTATAAATAGAGATCACGGAAAACCTTGGCGGTCGGGGGGACGCCGACGGCGCGGAGCGACCCCGCCGTCACTACCAGTCGCCGTGAACCCCTGATCGTTTCCAGATATTCAATTATAACAAGATTACGCGGCGAATCCCCATAAAAATTCCTGGCTTATTCTCCATACATAAACAATGAGATAGGTCGGGTGTAGACGGGCGCGAGCACACGAAACGCACGTTTACTATGGCCGATTTATTGCCTCGGGAACGCCATTCGAACGAAACATTACCGCGAGAGAAAGCGTCTAACATTATTTTATATCATTCGTGTGATCTAATTAAGGTATAACGATGGGTATGCAGCAAGAAACAAAAAATCGGGATCGCTGACATTTTTGTTTATGGTACATCGACGAGATCCAGAATCCACAAATAGCGAAAGAACGTACACGATTACCGCCTCCCGACGGATTCACTAGCACTTGATAACACAAAACACTGCGTTTCTTCACATTTATGTAAGTTTCATCGTCAAAATATACCTGATTTTATTTAATTTCTTTCTATCAGCATTAACACAAATCACCACGCACACACAACACAACATACATATATGTGCACAACACTAGAGCGATGAGCCGATTATCATAATCATAATACTAAATTGATTAGTCGATTATATTTTAGTATTTGTTTATCGATTAGTTCTTCTACCTTGTTGTAAAAATAGGTTTCTGGTATAAAAATATATTATTGCAAAATTTTATCTATCTACATTTAAACTAGGGTACTATTTAACAAAAATTTAAGAAACATGATAATGAAAATGAATAAAATGGATTCGATGATTCGATCTATTTAAACGATCTAATCTTGATAATCGCATCGTTAAGACTTTAGTTAAAAGGACTATTGTTACCAACAACAGAACATGTTTAATATAATTTTATATATAATTTATATTAGAGCACTGATCACAAATAGATCCGTGATGTTGTCTTCCCATATGAAATTTGGTTAGTTTATCAACCAAGGATGATGATATCAAATGAAGAAGTTCATAAGTTTTTTATACCAATGAATTAATTTATTTGTTACTCATTCTACAACATCATAAATCGCAATAGTTTAATTATATTTTTTTAAAGTTGTAATTAAAAAAGCCCAGCAGTAGAAAATTAATGGGTTGCTGATCTTGTCGATGATGATGAAATAATAATCGATTTACCTAATCTAGTTCTTTCTACAACACTATCAGGTACAAATAGAAAAAAAATCGGATACACTTACAGAAGGTAATTCATGGATAATTTATTGCTTTGACATGTTTCCTGTCTTGGTTTTACATCATGTAACAAAAAGAGAGAGAAGATAAAATTATGGTTTTGAACATGTTTTTTTTTTTTATAATGTTACTAATGGCAAGGTGCTCTTAACTAAAATTAACGAGATGTCTGAATTTGGAATAATAGTATAATCGTATTAAATAAAATAAAAACTATTTGAACTTAATTAAAGTTTAATTGTCATTCTAGTAGTAAAAATACAATAGACTTTGAAATAAAATACTAAATTGGACTTGGCTGCTAGGCTGAACACAGTTGCTGTCGTTGCTTTAATAAAGTCAAATGTACAAAAAAAATTGTTGTCTATGATTCATTTACGGTGAAGGGAGGAGGGACGATTTCGCTTCGTTGTCGCCCAAATTATAATTTCATGGTGATTTGTGATAAGATCTCTGTATGTGGATTGAAATAAGTGACATTATTTGGTGCTTTGATTGTGTGTAAGTGTGAATTTAATACATATTCGGCTCCTCATATAACAGAACAGATTACATTCTGACCGCTCCCTAGGCGTAGAATAGTACGTCAGTCGTCAAGTATTTTTCATGCCTGTTTGTACTACTTGCTTTAGTAGGGGGCCTTAATAGTAAAAGCTGTTGGAAAGTGCAATCGTACGGGAAACTAATGGTGTAAAAAACTATCTCACGTTCCATTTATAAGGTGTTTGTCGCGTTGGTGCATTTGTAAAGTTTGTAGCCATTTTCGGTGAGTCTTCATACATTTCGCTATTTACGTGTCGGAGCCGACTGCAATGTGTTGTACGTGAGGATTGACCGTGATTTGCGCGATTTGTGAGCTTAGATATAAGTACCACACCGAATTATGATATAACTGCAGAGATAACTTGGGATTCTTATTAGTTTTATTTATTGATAGTATCTACGAGTGAAATATCTTCATGTTTTCACATAATTTAACTAAAATTGCGCGTAAATTAGCTGATTAAGCGTGTCAAGATTTCAAAGAATAATATGTACCATTCATAGATCCATAATCCTGTATAATTGATGTTTTTTTTTTAAACTGAGATAACTTCAAACCTAGATTAAAAAAGTTTGAATACTACCAACTTTATCTGTGTTTAGAAGTCTTTAAATTACTCAAGGTACCTATATAAACTCTCAAGGTATATAACTACTTGAATTACTCATTAATTATAAAATCAATAACTTGTAAGTGTTTAGTTAATTCACATTTATCTGCCTTATCCATTGATAAATTCATTCAAACATTGTATATAATGTAGTATGACGAATTTCAGTCAACTTTGTGGAGTAACAATGTATTCAACAACTATTAGAATCTAGCCCATCAATGGAATGGAATTCACTACACAAGTCCATTATCTATGCCAACTGTATTTGCTCTTCCTATTTGGCTTATTATTGCCCTGTTGTAAAGTTACATCTATTTACATGCATACTATTTATCTGAACGAGGTCCTTGTCATTGATTATATCTATTTTCTAAAACTAGCCTTTACTTTTGTGTGAGTGAACTACAGTAACAAATTTATTGGGATAATAAAATTTATACCCTATGTTATTCTCCTTCCCTTCAGCTAATCCCATGGATATCATATTGGTTGCAAATTATTAAATATCTGTCATACTTTTGCTATTTCTTTGCTAATTTCTTAGCTAGAGTCTATATTCTACATTTTATAAAAAGAAGAAACTGCAAAAAAAAAATCTGGTTTAGACCGGATGCATAATCTTTGACCTTTATGAATATGCTGCATCCTCTATGAGGCTGTATGCATTTTTTGCAAACATAAAACCTGCTTACTCTATAGATTTTACTTCCCAAGGATTATTCTCAATCTTGTTCATCAACAATGAACCATATAGCGAACATCTTTATTTATTTTCATTTAATATACACATGTCAGAATCGTAGCAAGTGGAAGGAAATGGTCTCTGCCTACCCCTCTGTTGGGAAAGAGGCGTGATCTATATGTATGTATGTATGTATGTATGTAATATACACATTAAATAATAGGTATGTAGGTCTATTGTGGCAGCTAGTGTTGTGTGACTAATCAATTGTTGCAAACAATAAAATTGTAGGATGTCCTAGACAAGCCTAGTTTAATCTATTGGAATTACAGTTTGTCCAAGTGGTGTGTTTAATAATGTTACAAGTAAGTAGAACTTTGTAACATGTTATATTGTTCCATATAGAATTCCATCTGCCAGTTTTTCCATAGTAATGATAAGAGGGTTTTTTAAAAATGGAATAAATGTGTTTTTAAAGGTAAGGTAATGTGATTCTCCTGGTGTTGAAGGTTTTCATTGGATATGGTTATCGCATACTTATTTAAGGTAGGCCATAAGCTACCATCATGGTATAAAAGAGATTAAAAAACTCAGTCTGTACATATGAAAATGCATTTAATATGATAGCAACAAAAGTATTTGTGTGTTGTTTCATTGGAAAGTGATAAAACATTAACTACATTTCAAAGTCATTGTCACTAATCTTTTACATCTGTCCTACACT
Organism: Laspeyria flexula; assembly: GCA_905147015.1. Lineage (NCBI taxonomy): Eukaryota > Metazoa > Arthropoda > Insecta > Lepidoptera > Erebidae > Laspeyria > Laspeyria flexula. Next base: position 5,728,961 of record LR989974.1, read on the forward strand.
TTTGTTCCACAAATCAACACAAAAATAAGGAACTGAAAATAAAGTAAAGTTAACTTAGGCATTAAAATTTTACTTTGTGAAGACATCTATGCGCCATTAAATAAGTGACTATTTAATGGCGCATAGATGTCTTCACAAAGTAAAATTTTTATACGTGTGAATTTGGCCCTATAAGATTTTTTCAAATTGGACTAGTAGTTCTTGAGATAGCACATTCAACCAAACAAACAAACTCTTCAGCTTTATAATATTTAAAATGAAACTATCGCAGAAATTTCTTCTTTAATTTTTTTCTATCAAAATCAGCTGTTTGTCAGTTGGAAGGTCATTGACCCGAACTTGCCGCGCTTGTCCTCTTGTATGCGTGTGACCTTGACTATTGTTTTAAGAAATCAAGTTCATTTACACATTTAGCTCACCTGGATTTCACTCGCCTCCTACGACACCCACGAGTTGAGATGGGGTAGTGACATTATGTATTCTTAATCCGTCACTATACGGATAAAAGCAGTAGTATAACTGGCGAAATGTAGCCTATCCATTCGGCGACAAACGTTACGCTAGGCTGCTTAAATACTTTTTGGAAGATTGTTTCTCGGCAAAGACAATAGATCTTTTTTCAAACTTTACTAGTCTTATTGGTCATTCGCAAAATATACGTTGTTTGGACTGCAATCCTTCGTTATTTCATTTATAGTGTCTTATATTATAGGTGATTAATTATATTAATAATAGTGCATCGACTGCTTATCTTAGTGGAGAAGTCGTAAAAGTTCACTAAAAGGAAATCTCTACTATCTTCATAAGTACTAGTAAGTAACATAACAAGGCAAAGTATTCGAGATTGTAACAAAACTTTGCCAATTCTTCATATTATACTTTTAGCCAAAACTGCGTTTTACTCTGCCAACATCGGCAGTGTTGCTAACTTTGTGAAAAGTTGCAAAAACACGTCCATGTTAGGTACAACCAGATCAATATAGCTATCTTCATTGGGAGGACGCAAAATGTAGTCCTACATCTTTAAGGCAATTAAGTATCTTGGCAATTTATCATTTAAGGCCCTGAAAGCTGTCTTCAGCTTCTTGTATCAAATCTATACTAACACATAACATAGCATCACGCCTTTTTCCCCGAAGGGGTAGGCAGAGGTGTTCAGTTTCACACCCAGATTTCGCCAGCTATGTTTGGTCCCATGAAATAGGGGAGAGCCTATTATCATCAACGGGAACATTTGTTTACGAAACTCCGGGAAAATCTTAATAATGGAATTTCATGATAGAAAAACCCAATACCATTTTCACCCAACCCGGGAATCGAACCCGGGACCTCTTGCACAGCAGTCGTGTACACTTCCCGCTGCGCCACCGAGGCAGTTCTCTCTATCTTCTTATACTAATATTATAAAGCTAAAGAGTTTGTTTGTACGCTAGTATCTCAGGAACTACTGATCCGATTTGAAAAATTCTTTTAGTGTCAGATAGCCCATTTATTGAGGAAGGTTATAGGCTATATAACATCATGCTACGGCCAATAGGAACTGAGCAGTGTCCAAACAAAAAACGATTGAAGCGAAGCCCACGCGACTTCTAAATTTTATTCTAATCCAGTAAATTTCTTTAACTATTTCTAATTTTTGGTAATTAGTAAATTAGTAGTAGTTTGATATTGTTTATTTTATTTTTGCAAAAGCGCATGATTGTACAAGCGTCATATTCGTTTAAAATATCCCTATATTAGACCTGTATAATTATAACCGCGCTCGGATAGTAAGTAGTTTAAAGAAAGTGGATAAGACTTCCCAACTTCCAAAATTATATCTATTAAGTTCTTTTGTTCGTTATTAGAAACAGAAGTAGGTAATGAGATCAAAGTGAAGTTCAACTCGCAATGAAATTATTCGCTATTGTGAAATTAAGGAAATTACAATGGTTGTTTACATAATCGTTGTTTTAACGACCACGAATTCGTGAATTTATAATAATACTTATAAATAATATGAATTTCAATGAATGTTTGTTTATGATTAGTTTTGATCATTCATTACTGCGGTATGCATAGTGTATTTAGTCACGACAGGGTTTCCCCACAACCCTGCATATAACGATAAAATGTGGTTTCTTTATTACTAACATATTATTGAAAAACAACTATATTTTTTTGAATTATATCATTGAATGCGGGCGGCACAAATCGCTCGTAGTGGCGGAAACTAGTTGAGGCAGTCCAGCAGTGGGCGTCATTGGGCTGATATGATGATGATGCCATTGGACAAATACTTCAGAGATTATTTAATTTTATTATAGTATTTTCACTGAACAGATGTAACAATATAGACTTAGCAAGCAGGCACGGTCAAACAAATACGTCTGCTTGACGATAAATTTAGGGTAATTTATTTACGCTCGCATTATAAATTCTGTTAGTCTTCTTATATGGTAATTAAAACTTTTTGCTTTAAGATTTTTGTTTAGACACACTTTCGTGAGATAATAATGTAAGTTGCGCCGCGTAAACAAATGAATTGACTACAATAAGAATAAATTAAATGTACTAAGTGCAAGTGGTTATAAAAGAAAGCTGGCATTGTTCATTGTGATCTGGTGTAAACCCGGGTCCTCTTTGGTGCAGTACTTGATATAACGGGGTTAATTGCCCGAGCAATTAGCTGGTAGTGCGGAGGCAATTCAAAATATTTATGTGAAGAAACTACGTGACGACATTTTCTTGGAAAGAAAACATTTTATTAAGTGATTTTATTATTGCCGTAATACCGAAAGAAAATCTGTTCGTATTTTTATATTATTGGTTTGTTCAATCGATAGTCGGGTGACATTAATTAATGATGATAGCTTAAAAATAAACTACTTAATTCTTTCCGCGAGGTATCTATTATATTGGTAAAATGTGTTATTCCAGATTGTAATTTATCTGTGTGCCTAATTTCATATTAATCATTTAAGCCAATCTGACGTGATTGAGTAACAAATATAATATAATTGCTTACTTTGGGACTAGATGGCGCTGTGTGAATGTGGTAGAATATTATTATTATTATTATCTATCTATCTTAACTTTCTCATTTATAAAATTACTAGGATTATTATTTATACTAATATTATAAAACTGAAGAGTTTGTTAGTTTGGTTAAACGCTAGGATCTCAGAAACTTCTGGTCGGTTTTTTTTTTACCACTTTCACAGCGCCATCTTCTCCCAAAGTAAGCAATTATATTTGCTTGTGTTAGGGTACTAAACAACTGATATACTACTTAAATACATTTTTTTTTGTAAATACATACATATTATAGATAAATTACACCCAGACACAGAACAAACCTTTATGCTCATCACACATAGATTTGTCCTGGGTGGGGATCGAACCCACGACCTCCGGCTTAGCAGTCAGGGTCACTAACCATTAGACCAACAGGCCAGTCTGGAATTGAAAGATTATTTTAGTGTTGGATAGCCCATTTATCGAGGCAGGCTATAGGCTATATAAGATCACGCTACCGCCAATAAGAGCTAAACAATGGCCAAATAAAAAACGACGGGAGCGCAGTAGTTACTTTTAGTTATTTTATATTTTGGTAATTAGAGATTAAACTGTGACCATTTTGGTTAATTAATTGAATTTCATAAGTACGATTACACTAAAATGATGTGGTCAATTAACCTTTATAAGTCCGCGCCATGTTCTAATTACCGTTTAATAAGTTATTCTACTAGAGTAGTTTACAAACTGCTGTTTGTAATTGATATAAACAGTAATATTTCGTTCAAGAACAAGATTGCAGCAAAGTAGAAACGTAGCACGCAACTTCACTTAACAGAATCAATAGAAAACTCATTTGTCATAAACGGTCCACCATTTTAGACATCGTGGGAAACATTTAAAACTTGGCCATCAAACTATGTTTTTTAAAGAAATGATTTAGGTATTTATGTTGGTTATTTTTCGTCGTGTTTATTCGGCAAGCTGCTATCTTTGTGATTTTAAACCACTGATACTGCTGTTATGCTTGTTATGCCAAGCAACTTCTATCGCGCGAAGTATGAACTGTGATTTTGACCTTATATATATCTGCCGACATTGAATCAGACGTGCCATGTTCGACAAAAAGAAAAACTTCTATGCAGTGTTTCTTAACTTAACTTAATTATTATATTGTATTTACCGTAACCGTGGCTGCACAGGTCTGAGCAGACACAGGCTGTCAAGTTCTATAGAAAAATATTATTTTTCTCTGATACGGCAAGCGTCTGACACGTTCGATGTCTGTTGATATAAACGCAGTTAATACTACGTCAGCTCATAGTACTAGTGTTCACGTTCACATTGTACGTTTTGTTGTGCCGTTTCAGATAACAAACAAACACATTTTGAAACCCAATGAATATAATAATAATAATATTTATTTATTTCTCTCGTTCACAACGGTAAGTAAACTTATAAAATAGGTACAATCCAGGTTCAGTCATTCAATTCCTTTGTAAGAGACTGGAGTCAGTAGTAGGAAAAACCTGTGTCACAGATCACCAGGCTCTCATCTCTTGGACAAAATTACAGTGTTATAATGACATCGGTGTGTAGGAAGACACTTAATTATAATTTAAATTACAAAAATAAAAATAAAGATGGAGCGTGTGCTTAATATTGTTAGAGAGAATATTACAATAAACGTGTGTGTGCGCGTGTGTATTATGTGCGTGTAGATATTAATATGAATGAATATTAATCTTTTAATTTGGTCTTTGTTCTACGAATATTTTTATCGATAATATCGCGTTGAAATTATATAAAGTTCAATCCATATCGATATTTTAATTAATTTGCAAACCTAGTTTGTATTACTTTAAATGTAGTCCTTTATCCTAGGTATTAACATTTGAACTTAGTCCAATATACTTGGAAGTTAGCCCAAAACGAAATAAGCACTGAAATTGCCTTTGGGACCTAGCTAATTTTGCAATTGCTTTGAGAAAAGTAAATTTTGGCGCACTGTCACTGAACTTGCTTGAGACATAAGATTACGTGAAGCGTTTTTATGAATACAATTAGGTTACAGGAATGAATTAAATTAATTTTTATTGAAGATAAGTAATAATATTATAAAGCTGAAGAGTTTGTTTGTTTGAACGCGATAATCTCAGGAACTACTGGTCCAATTTGAAAAATTCTTTTAGTGTTGGATAGCTCATTTATCAAGAAAGGCTATAGGCTATATGACATCACGCTACGGCCAATAGGAGCTGAGTAGTGGCCAATTAAAGAACGACGGGAGCAAAGTCACACGCGACAGTCGCCTTACGACACCCACGGGTTGAGATGGGGTAGTGTCATTATGTATTATTATCCGTCACTACACAGACATACAATATACTAGCTGTCCCGGCGAACTTCGTACGACCTACTTAATTTATGATTTTATGAAAGTATACCTACCTACCCTACCTACCTACATACCTACCTACCCTACCTACCTACCCTACCCTACCTACCTAAAAACTAAAAAAAAAAACCTAAAAACCGTCCTTGAACTTCAACGAACGTTAAAAAAAAAAAATTGGCCAAATTGGTCCAGGCGTTGTTAACTTATGCGCTTACCAACACATTTAGCGATTCATTTTTATATTATAAGATTATGTTGCCTAGTAGTGGTATCCAAAGCTCATTTGGGAGGGAAAGTGTTTGAAGGGTTGACAACACGCTCGTGAAACCTCTGGTGTAATAGGCGTCCATAGGCTACCGTCATAGGTGTTCTACACGGTTATAAACTTGCGTTCCAACAGAGTGACCTTGGTGGGAGCTTGGTTGCCATCCGCGTAGTTTGTATGAAATTCGGTTTACAACAGCCGGCTACACGGTTGGAATCCACCAAGGGCACCTCTGTGGGAAGCAGGTTTCCAACCATGTACACAGCTTTAACTGTTTACCAGAGCCGTGTTAACCCCGACGTGGTATAAAAACAAGAATCTATTACTTCCCAATGCTGGACACTTATTTCTTCTAAAAAAAAAAGGATATTCGCGTTCTGTTACGCTTATTCTGCCACTGTCATTTAGATCGCATTCCCGAAACTGGATTTAATAGGTAGTCTTATATAGCTCCCGGTCGGATTAATTGAGAAACCATCTGAATCCATGTTTAATTACGAAATGTAATCAAGTCATTAATATTGATTTAGACTAATCAATGTGCTAAACCTAAATCTAGACTAATGTGTATTTAATTAGAAGATGTATACAATTATACAATCAAAATGTTATTAAATAGTGTAGTAGTCGCGGTAGGTATGCGACTGCTGGAGACGTAGGTTCTATTCCCATATGGGTCAAAATATTCCACACAGGTTGACGCTCAGAATTCCAAGAATAAAATCCCAATACCCTTTTTACCCGACTCGAGAATCGAACCTGTTAGCAGTCTTACATACTCCAGCTGTGTTATAGTATAGGTAGTTATATACAGTTAATACAGTTTAGCGTCAAATTACCAACAATCCTTTCACAAGGCTTCTCTTATCTCTTAAATAATTTTCATAATTTACCAGACAAATTATTTATAAAAGTCAAGCAAATGTCAGTTTGTACGTAATTTGCATATTTATGTAAGTACATCTGGGGATGATATTCTCATTAAATAACTATCTCTTTTTTGCACAACCAACTAGAGACCAATTTGCAATGTTAATGTCTTGATAATGTCATACTGCATATGACAGGACCACGTGAAATGTGCAAGCAATTTCCGCTCTTATAACACTCATTATTATTAATTTAATTATAAAAGCTTTGCAGGTCTACTTTTGGGTTAATAGCTCTTCCTGATTTTATTATTTTAATTAGAATTTTAATGACGCGTTTTGGGAACTTAAATGAATTGAAATAATTGTTAGTATAATACAATGTATTCAATAAGGCGTTACTTGGATAACATTTCTTTCAATATTGAATATTTATTTTTATTTATTTAATTAGCATATACATATTCATGAGCAATCTATTAAGTCCCACTGCTGGGCTCGGGTCTCCTCTCCTCTAATTAGAGTGCTGAGAGGGTTTAGGCTATAGGTAACCCACTCACGCTGGCCTAGTGCGGGTTGGTGGATCAGACATACTCATAGAATTTCTTCTAGGGTATGTGGATTTCCTCACGATGTTTTCCTTCACCGTTAGCAGATGGTAAATCACTTGACTGTACATATAAATTCCACAAAGTGGAATCCACATTGGTACTGCAGGTCGGGATCAAACTCGGACCGTGTGATTTGCATGCCCGTTCCTTATCCATTCAGCCACCATCGCTATACATATAAGGCACCAATATCATCGAAACATCGTCTTTCTTGAACAAGAACGGTGGTGTAATCTAATAGTGTACTGATCATACTGACATTATGAAGATTTTAATTCTTTTAACATGTTTATAACATCTAGCAACTAGTCTACTCCATTGGGATGGTTATAATTGTTGTTTTTTAAATATTATAACCCGTATCTTAATCGGACAAACCGATTTGAGACACACCTAAAAAGACTACCTTCGCAAACGCGCACCTCCGTGTCATGACGAAATTGCAGCCTAAATTCAAGTTAAGTTTTCATAAAATAATTATATCACAAATTCATCTAAAACCTATTAAATTATTATATAACGGGTCTACGTCACGTACTATATTTAAGGAATATGAAATACCTTATTTGTTTGCCCGACGTTTCGGTCGAATTACACCGACCGTGGTCACGGGCTGCCTGGAGCAGCGGCCGAGCGTCGTTCCTGATGCGTGCGGGTTTCTGCTACTACCCTCACTTTGGTCATTTATATTTATAGTTTTTGAACTGTCGGTTCCTTAATTCCTTAAATATAGTACGTGACGTAGACCCGTTATATAATAATTTAATATGTGTACAAGTCGCGAAAGTTTAAAAGATTTCATCTAAAACCTGACCAAGAATATTAAATTCTTTTATCTCGGCAAATTGTGTGTTTTAGATCCAGAGGGACTTGATCAAATTAGCCTAACAGAACCCGCGGGCGAGAACTAACATAAAAATATCCAACAGTTAGTACAAAGTAAAGAATAGAATGTTATTTCTTTATCTCTAATGCTAACAAAGGACAATGTTCACTCGAAGTCGATTAAAGAATATTAATAAGTAATTATGTGACTCATAATCATATCACTGGTTGAATACATAAATACATATTAGTATTAATAATTCCGTTTTTGTTTCTACGATTAAGTTATTAAACAACGCTTTCCATCATGTCAGCTCAAATGTTACTAAATTAGATAATTAGAATCGTATGTAGTTTTCCAGGTATCCATATTTCTCAAAAGTTTGTTTTTTCAGCCCTAGGGATCAAGCCATGTGTCGCGATCTTGCAAACATAATTATAAAGTATAGTCCGAGTTGAAACAAATAACTACGAATCACACAAAAATCATATAATATTTATATGATGTCCTATGACACCGCGATGTTAGTTGCGAATCCGGCTGTAGCTATAGCTTTCACAAGAGGGGAGATGGTCCGAGGGTTTGAAAATGTAAAAAGATCCTACTAATTTTTGCCCGGTCTTTAATTATTTGATTGCTCATTCCTTTACACAATAATGAATTGCAATAATAATACACAACATGGATTACGTCACCCTATCCTAAATCCTGAGAGGGGGGACCTCCCTCATATATACAGCCATCAGTGTGATCTATAAAGCACGAAGATGTTATTTTTAGAGAATTTGTCAATATCTTCGAGTTTTCTGGTCAATTTTCCTGTTGTATTACGTTTGAGTTAGCTTACTGCCTACACTAACTCATTAAGAAACCGCCCTTTATTCTCTGTACTTACGATCCATTACCATTGACACAGAAATAACTAGTTTTTCCGTAAACAAACAAATATAAACCAAATATAATAATGATAAATCGATTTTCGTCGGCGCAAACATTGCCTCTTTATTTGTGAAAGGATTTTTAGATTTATGCGTACTTGATGACATGTTAGGTTCTTGAATTTGTCACTGACAAATAGCAGGTTAGGTATTTGTATAAAACCCTTGTGATACCCAAATTGGTCCCGACATTAGGGCCGCTTATTGGCCTGATGTTATGTTTACCCTCTTTGTAAAACCTGTAGCCTGTTGAATTATTGTTTTATGAATTGACGATGAATTAAATATAGAGAGTACCGTATTTGTTTTCTATTTTTTCAAGTTTTACTACTCTCTAATATCACTACTTAGAATAAAACAAAGTCGCTTTCTCTGTCCCTATATCCCTATGTATGCTTAAATCTTTAAAACTACGCAACGGATTTTGATGCGGTTTTTTTAATAGATAGACTGATTCAAGAGGAAGGTTTATAGGTATAAAATACATACCACGCGGGCGAAGCAGCTATCTAGTTTAGCAGTTATCTAATATATTTATTGTGATTTGAAAGAAAGAAAGAAAAATGTTTATTAATGATCTACAATATAGGCTATAGTAGCAGTTACACAATGGTATGGAAAACAAAATTCGGTACATGTAAGGTACTCACTCCTGCAGGAAATCAAAAAATGGTTCCTATCTCAGCTTAATTCTGCAACATGTTGCAGCATTATGCTGCAGCGCTGATTTTCAGATAGGCGCAGTTACAACATAAATATAATATGTATATATATTTGTTCTATGACGTCTAGTACGACATCCTATAGATGAAAAGGAGCCGAGACACTTGAAATGACTCCCCCATCAAACTTAAAACTTTAAAACCTCAGCGAGTACAAAATAATAAATAAATTTTCACGACTTTTCCAACTGGAACATACATTCTAGTTCATCATTACACGAAATATTAAGAGCAGAGCAAATTTCCATCGTAAATTTCAAACTTAATATAGTTACAACGTTTTTATTTGCTCTAAATGGGCATGTTAACTACTGAGACCTAGTTTCCAGTTCGGACGAGATGCCTTATCAAGTTATAACTTGTATGTTTTGTTTCAGGTAGAATTGGATCCACGTGTATCATCGGGGCAGCTCATAATGACATTAACTTGTAATACATTAAGTAGGCATTAGGTTATGAACAGTTAAGTTTAGACATGATAAGAAGACCACAGCAAATATGGATGGTGTGAAGAAAATACACTCGGGAACCCTCTATCGGTGAGTGTTTTATAATCACTTTCAAAAAAGTATAAATATATTTTACCTTTCAGGTCAAAATTATCACGCATTCTGTCAAACAAGAGTAGTAACGATCTTATAATGTTCTTGCACACACTAAGTGACATATTTATTGGTATTACGAATTTAGGGTTGGAGGATCTTGGATATTATTTTTATTATTAGACTAGAAGTCACGCGGGGCTCGTTGCCCTTTATTTGGCCACTGCTCAGCTCCTATTAGCCGTAACATGATGTTATATAACCTATAACCTTCCCCGATAAATGGCCTATCCAACACTTAAGAATTTTTCAAAGATTGCGGGGCGTCAAAATAGATAAAAATAAAATTGTATTAATCTAATACATTATTACTGTTAGTAGTTAATTGACGAAAAAAATTACCAACGTTGACGCTAGATAGAACCTGCAAACTGAATATTGGAAATCGGTGAAGCTATTTTTAGGTGCAGTCTGGTGACTGTTGTACAGCTAATGAAGAATAAGTGCATGACAAATTTCAGAATAATAGCGTCTAAGGTTAAAGCATTACAAACGTTTTTTCATTAGCTTATATCAGTTTATTGTGACCTTTTCCATTTATAAATCAACATCAACGTTTTACTAAATGCGCTACTAATTATGTTGTCAATGATTCTAATTACATTTCAATTAAGATATTGTCTGAATGTTGAAATTGTTCATGGTTTCACGTTAAATTTCAGAGAGGTTTACAATTTCGCAATTTCTAACTTTAAACTCGATAGCTGGTTGATAGCTATCATAGATAGGGGTTGAATATTGTTCGATAACTGTTAATAGTTTGTATGTTCCGTATTATGAGTAATGAAAACTGAAGCATGTTGAATATGTGATAATAGTTCCTCAAACATGTTACATCAGCTGTCAAATCAACTTGATTCGACGGATTCCAATAGATATAATTAGTCAAGCGATTGACATGAAACATTGAGCTCGGCTATTGTGAATAGTTATAATAAAACAGTTGATAGTTTTTTTGTCCTATATTCAATGATATTATAATAATATATACAAAAAGAGGCAGATATGTTTCCAGCGCCCGCCGTGTGAGGACTCGAAAACGTCCCAATTTCAATTATAGCTATCTCTTTTAATCACGTGCTTATCCTATCTCTTGTACTATTCATAATTCTACTTGTCAACAATACAGCGCAACGAGATGTTGTGTGTCATTTACTATGAACGTAACTTATCTATTTCTAATATCATTTCCTATATCTACGATGGTACTTCTATTATTGCCTGTAGCTGTTATGACAACCAGTCTAAAACATGAGTAAAATCTGTCAACATCAACATGTTTCTGCCAAAGCTTTTTCTCTTCCGAAATTTACTGATCTTTTGAAGGGAATCTCTTAAGTTTTTGCGGGTTTTTTCTCTTGTAAGTAATCGGGGGGCAATGTCGAGTCTCGTTATTCCTTTGTAGTTGACTGTAAAGAGTCACGCGATATTCTGTCAGTCTAGTCATTTTCACAGTGTTATAAGGCTGGTAAATAAGTCTCAAGTGTTGCAGCAAGGTAAAGGCTCCTTTAGAATACTTTTTTAATTTTTGTTTACAGCTTCACACCCGCCTTTGGTTGATTTTTATGTATGTCTGAGGTAATTTTTTCCCGAGCTTTTTCCACGGTAAACTCCGTAACAAGTTTCTATTTCTTGTTTAAAAGATCGAAATTTGGTAACCTGAGATGCTATATTTTCCTTGTAACTTCGCCATTGAATTGCGGTAATGGATTTTTTAGATTCTTGTTTTGCTTTACTCTAGCTTCTATATTTTGAGTTTTAGCAAATTGCTTCACAATAAAATTATTCGAGCATTCTTTGCCTTAGTACGCCGAGATACCACTAAAGATCTGTAAAAAGGATTTCAAGACATTTTTCCTCTAGGGATTTGAATAGATTTATATTAATGATTACCAGAACTTTAATAATTTAGTTTAATCTTGCCAATCCTTACAACAAATGAATGAAATGTTAATTAACACCCAGTCAAATAGTAATGAATTCTCGATTCTGATGACTCAAGGATTTTGTTGACACGAAAAAATCTACTGTATTCAGCTGCGATAAAACGATTTAGGTTTGAACCAAGGAAAACTCATTTTAAGGGTCAAATAGGTAATCGAGTAAATGTGTTTTAGTCTGTGGAAAAAGAACTTTTCGACTATACTTTCAGAGTTGAATGGCGGCATTAAGAAAATCTTATACATTCTATTCTTATACACCGTGTTCCTATTTTCCAACATCGTTATAACTATACAAAATTAAACGTTTCTGCTAATTTGCTGACTGTACCTTTACACCATACTGCAATAAACCCGCGTCGAAACATTCATGAACGCATCCAAAATTGGTATTCATAACAGTGCACGTTAAATAAGGAGCCGAATTATACGATCGCTGAAAGCATCGTCATTTAAATAGAGATTCGTAGTCGTGTATTTGGGACGAGGCACAGGTTCGCCACATCTGACTGTCTGAATCTCTCAGGCTTTGTGTTTAGACAAGCGAGGGGCGGTGTACGGATTAACCTCCGTTTATGACGTTTGAAACGGTTTTTTGCTGTGTTTTCTGACCCTTACGACCTTCAAAAGAGGGCAGTATCTTTATCATAAGCAGCAGTTGGGTTGTCCCTTCAGTCAATCTCACTTATCTCGTCTACCACAATTAACGTTAAAAAATCTTGATACTTGAGAGCAATTGTTTCTGAATCGTGTGGATTGTTATTGCTTTTTGCTCGTATTGGCTGAGTAAAAGTCAATTTGTTCTACCTGACGACGTATTTTTTCATTCAAGACGTGAGTTTGTTCTCATCTTATACTTGCCTTCTACTATATTTTATTCAGAAAAAAAAAATTGGTTTGATCGCATGGATATTTTCCAAAAACACACCACATTGTTAAACTTGGGACCGCCTAGAATAAACTTGCTGCCTTAACTTTCTATTATAATAGTTATCATAGAATAATCACTGTTTATGTTTGTTAACATCCAGTTTTAATTAGGAACTAACTAACTTTGTTCCTAGCTCGGCAAGTGGAGACTCTACGGGGAAGTTGTTCTGCGTAGTTCTGTATTCAGTGATAATATTGTCTTATGTGATCGCTGTGCTTTGGAAACTAAATAATAAGTTCTCGTGTGGTTTTAAATGTTAAGCCATTTTTACGTAATTTTTTGGTTAATTCCTTGGCTGGTTAACAGGAAGATTTTTCAGAACCCAGAGTCTGATTTAGTAGCAATGTTCTGGCTCCATTGCTGCTACCAAAGGTTATTAATTGTTTGTTTCTTTAAGCCCTTTCAAATATCTAAAAAAGTTAAAAAAAGTTATTACTTATTTAATTTTCAGAGATCAAATCGCTGTTTGGTTCAAATTTTCTCTCCTACGTTTGCCTTACCCGACAGGGTCCATAATATGTTTCTTAATTACAAATAACATCTATAATACTTTATGGTGTGCAATAAACGTATTGAGTATTGAAGTTAAGTGGATTTATTAATTGTACAGGACCTATTGAGATCATAAGGTCACCAAATAATAAAGATTGATTTGGCTCAACGTCGATTTTTTTTGTCAGAAATAATAAAACTAATATAAAACTTTATTCATATTCTCACGGGGAATCTATAGCCGTCTCTCGTTTGACCGTTCTACTAAAATTTAATACAAAATCACGTAGATTGCGGACTGATTTCCATATCGAGATTATGTACTAAAGAGTAGGTATGTAGATTTGGTCATTGCGATTTTCCGTTTTCGATAAGTCGGTGACACAACGTCCATTGCTAATGCCGCATACCCTTTCTACACTGCACTATTCGTGTAAGGAAAATGTCTATATTTACATAATCGACTTTTATTACGTCATATATTAGTACAGTTATATCGTGCAGTTCCCAAAATCCAAACGCGCGACGTCCTTAGAAGATGCGAGTTTGAACCGTTAATAAGTTATCGATACTCTTCGCGAACTGTCAAACACACTCGTAGTTAGTTATTGGAAATCTGATCCAAAATCGTTAACTGTCCCGCTTTTTTATTGTCGCTGACATCTCTATGGTCTGGTGAATTTGTGAAACTTTTAAATGATTCAAACTTGGATGAAATCACTAGTCAATTTAAAACTAGTATATACATTGCATTAATGAGTAGTTTCTATAAAACTTTCGTTTGCTGAAATATTTTATTCAAGCTCGGCGAAGAGATGCCGATGGACGATCCTTGCGAAAAAATCTGACAATAAACCCGCACCAGTTCAAAATCTTTTCCCACAGGACAAATAGTCTATTGAGTTTCAAGTGATGATACAATGGTATGTATTCGTTCGACATTTCCACTGGCTATTAAAAATAGAGCCTCCCATTGATTTGTAGAAAACCACAACAGTCTATTGTTATACGAGTTGTACCTATGTAAAAACAATAACTGACCGCACTGATGGCCGGTGTTCCATTTCCACCGACCCATCTCGTGTTGAGAGATCACTTTGTGAATAACACGACACCATTTAGGCCGGCGCTTGAATTGCCTCTGTGTACGTAACACACACAACGACGCCATGTAGTTGACACAGCAATTTATACTTGTAATTATGGAAGATTACTTTGCCTGACTTATACCCGTTTGTGGGGAAATGTAAAATTCATAGAGCAATGTTTTGGGGTTGTATTTTGGAATTATTTTCACCTTTCAGCCCGAGTCTGCGTAATACGTACAAGTAGCTGTGGAATGAGTTTTGATGAACAATTATCTGAATCTTCTGCCGTTTGTTGGCGTTTCACTTGTTTTTACTTCAAAGCTAAGTAATTGATATGTCTTAGTGAATACAAAAAGTGTATATCTGTACAATGAGTAACAAAATCGTTTGTTTTCGGATCGTATCATTTACTCGGCACAAGGTTAACCACTACAAATTCGCAGCGTCCTTACTGGGAATTTATTTCACAAAAATGGCAGATGTTCCAAACATTTGTACGTTACCAACCACGTTTTGTTTTGTTGTGATGTTTTATTTGTTCGATATTGCCGCTACGGCAGGTCGTTGCCGAGCAAAATTAGCCGAGGAAGACTATCGATATTTCTAAATTACGATGTAACCCGAAATAGCACGACGATCTAAAAATTGCCACATCGGTCATTGAAGAAGTTTGTGTGTGAGAGTTTGCAATTTCACGGTACGGCCGTAACTATACAAATGAAGAAATCACAAGATTAAAAATAAACCAGTTGAATACTGACGAAGTCCCTAGTGGCGCGTCGGCACACCTAAACGTGCGAAATGTGCCTATTTCTGCCTTTTTATTTTACCTTTGTCGGTCGTGTGTCTGCCAATGTAACTGACTTATTCCATTTCGCGTACAGTCCCACGGCCATGCGTCTTTCAACGTAAACTATTGCTTTAATTTAAAGTATCTCTCTACTTTAGCATTCAATTGCGAATACACTTCAATCCGATGCATAGGAATAGCCATTGGGGACTAGCTAAATTAAGATCGGTATATTGTCTCCCGAAGAAAATGAAACAAATAATGTGTTTCTTTGGATTCGACTTAGTTCGTAGACAGTTTGCGCCATTTGTGGTTATGATGTAATCAGATCCCAGTGGCTTGAAAGCGTTCCAAACATCTTTGAAACAGGGGACACACACAAACGTTCGTAACACGGAAATTTTTCATTACTTTTTACATTCCAGTACGTTCTCCGTTGTTTTCATAAATTTTATTGGCGATAATGAAGCCCCGGTAATGAATTGCGACGAAATTTTGCGTTTTTTCGTGGCTGAAGCTAGCCAACACGGGTATTGATATTAAGTATGCATATTTTAGAGGAGTATTTCGGTAGGCGCTATGGGCAGGCTGCTTTGTTTACTAAATTATTGACGACCCAGCGAATACTATCTGAATTCTAATAAACCGTGACCATGTTCGCTCTGTACCTAGATATCGGACATTTTATGAATTTGAATCAGGATTCGTAAACCGAGAATTAAATTTCGTGCTATTAGACGAAGGGTTGAATATTGAATTTGGACGATGCTAATATTATAGTTTTGTTATTAGACACAACGCCTAGGATTCGACGTTAAATAAACGTGACAGTTGAACAAATAGTATTTCGCAGTCACATTAGCTGGAGGGGATTGTCTTTGTATATCTCTTCAAGCGTCAAGGTCCGTAGTGGTTTATAAAGATCAAGGGATTAAAGAGAACTTTGGTCGGTATAAAAGTATGTTTGTTTTTCACCGTTTTACAGGAAAACACGTGCCCTCCCTTTAAAATTTCTCACACGGTATTTCTATTCTGGATGTTTATACCCTTTTACTCGTGATTGTTTACATTGGCGTCCCATAAATTCTCGTTTTCCTCATACTCTTAGCGGCTATTGATATATTTTATGTACTTTGGTTTCCCTGGAAAATTGGAATCTACGCAATTGAAAAGGCTTTTCTATTTTCCGACTCGAAATATATATAATTCAACCCTACTAAAAGTTTACTCAGCAACAGAATTGTAATCCATTTTCAACGGTTGACTTTGACAAAGAGGTCTGCTAATGCTTTCTATAGATGTTGGCTCAAAATGCACCGCCATTTGCATAATGCATATCAGTTATATTACAAGAGTCAAGTTGAAAATATTTAGAGCGACATTTTTATTCAAGTTTTGACGACGAAATGAAGGCTTTTCAGTTCTTGGTGTTATGGTTTCTGGGCTGTAGTTTCCAAAATTTATCTTCTTATCTTCTTTACTATCCCGCCTGGAAATTAGCCAACGACACATAAGTAAAAACGTAGGGCTAAGTATGAACTTAATGCATAATCGACCCACTGCTGGGCATGGGTCTCTTCCAAATAATTTGGAGGGAATTTAGCTTACTATACCACACTGGCAAGACGTTTAGGATTTGTTTCGAATTTTCCTTTTCTTGCAGTGCTCTTGTGTGCATAAGGTTACTCCACTAGTAGCCATTTTCCCACGGGTTGAGATGGGGTAGTGACATTATGTATTCTTAACAGTTACTCCGTTATTCCGTCATGTAATATTATGGAAATCCCAACACTCCTCTGCCAATTGGCAATGCCTGGCAGTCGATAAGATACGTATTGGCTATATATTATGTTGTATTCGCTAGAATTAGTACGTAATTAGCTGGAGTATGCAACGTTATGTTGGCTGTTGCTTTAATTGCTCTTACGCAAGTGGTGCATTGCACTTAGTGGTGCTCTAATGGCTTGCTATATTTACTGCATTTGAAACGATAGTGTTGATATTGCTTAGATATTTTTAGCTAGATTAGATTAGATGTAAGGTGGGCTTCATATTGTGAGGAGATTTTTTTTTAGATTTTCGGAAGATGCTCAACATGTACATAGTGTAAATACATACACAGGTCGAACTGAAAAGCACCCTTTTGGCTAAAAATGTAAACATTTTTTCTTTACATAGTGAATACTTTGACTGGAAACATTGAAATGGAAATAGAACTCTTGAACACGTGGATTGCAAGTTAATTAAATTACTTTCTATTCAAAATTTTTAGCAAGCAAGCTTTTAAAGCTATCTGAATTCTATTTCCGAAAGCAAAGGATATCTTTTTGTTTGTATTCCTGACTCCTATTATGCTTGTTTCGTCTTCAAAGTCAGCTTTATCAAGACGTCTTGTCTTGCAGATGCATAAAGGAAGGAATCTCAGTACGATGCAACGTCTTGCCAATTTTGTTCCTTTGTTAGGTATATCTCATTAGATACGTCTGCTTTAGCCGTCAAGAACTTTTCCTGTAGCAGTTACCGGTTAAGATTTTAAAAAGGCATTGTTTTTAGGCAGTATGATGCTTTTGCATTAATAAATACAAGGGAAGGCAAGCCAATATCTAGAAAGTTGAGGGAAAAAATTATATACCTACACTAGGTCTGAAAAATTATAAACTTTGCATTTTACACGTTTTGAGTAATCCTTTAAAGTTTAATTTTCTATTGATATTATACAGAGGGCCAATTATCCTATGTACTTATATTCTAAATTACGAACAGTAATATGTTTAAAACAATTGGAAATTATATTTACTTAAACATAGGGCTTTAACCCGAACGTGGTTGTACAAACAGATTTTCACGAATAAATCACATATTCAAATTATTGTGTACGTATAGTAAGAAACTAAACTCAATATTTAAATGAAAGCGCGGTTTATCTCCATCTCATTATAATAAACAATATGAGCCCGTGTGATCATACATACACATATTATACATACATTATATCATACATAGGGTTTACCGTAATGAAAAATATTAGAAACTGAAAAAAGATCATCAGCCTGAACTATTACTACAGGGTGGAATTTTGTAATGCCACCTGGAGGGAAAGTACTATAAATACTGGAGATAGATAATATTCTTCAAAAGAAACATTCCTTTATTTTTAAAAAGAAACAGGACTACATTTAATGATTTCCGGAAATTCGCCTGCCATACCCAGGAATTGAACCAGCTAAAATTCCAAAAAATAACATCTTGTTCTTTTATGGCGTTCACCGATAGGGTCAATCATAAAGATCAAATCTCTCTTACAAACGTGGTAAATTAAATAGAAACAAAACCTTAAAATCTTAACTTGTAAATTCAATGAGACTAAATAAAGCAGTTTTACTCAATGGTCCGTAATTTTTACTTAATTATGTTCGTAATGAAAATAAGGAAGAACTATTTAAATAAGAAGATTGATTGATCTAACTTTTCATGACCGCCAAAAGATGGCATTACTTATAAACCTACTTATACTAGAAGTCGCGCGGGGCTTCGCTTTCGTCGTTCTTTATTTGGCCACTGCTCAGCTCCTATTGGCCGTAGCGTATTGTTATATAGCCTAAGTTATTCAGTGATAATGTAGCTTTGTAACGGCAAAAGAATTTTTGTAATCGGTCCTGTAGTTTCTAAGTTTATTCATCATCATCATCATCATCATATATAAAATACAAATCTTTCTTCTTACTTATTTACTAATATTATATAGTATAAATATATTTATATACTAATCATCATCTTCATCATTTCAACCCATAAACGTCCCACTGCAGGGCACGGGTCTCCTCCAAAGATTTATACTTATATATAAATATGCGATAACCCTACATAAATATCTAAAACGCTAAGGTCGTCCTTGTGAACTGTGGATACTAGTCGACCTCATGACTTCTTTATCGGCTTAGTAAAGTGATTCATTATTTGTAAATTCCTTGGATTACTACTATGTCATTCAATTAAGAATGTATGTAATTACTCACACAGAAACGAAAACCAATTGTTTACTAGTTTCAGGCTTCAGGTATATAGAGATTTATTTTTTAATTCCTCTACCGGGTCACTATAATATATTTAAAAAATATTATTTCCATTAACATTTAGTATTGACGAGGAATGTCTTCATCAGCAACCCATTAATAGCTCCCTGCTCAGCTCGGGTCTGCTCTTCTATATCTAGAGAGCTGAGAGGGTTTAGGCCATAATCCACACACACTGGTCTAGTGCGGGTTGGTGAATCCGACTTGAACATATAATTAGTCTATGTGGGTTTCCTCACAATGTCACTTAACTAGTACATATATTTATTTTTTTATTTATTTCAACTTTATGCACAAAGAACTGTACAAAGGCGGACTTAATGCCAGAGGCATTCTCTACCAGTCGACCTTTGGGCGATGCAGAGAAGAGAGTTGTAGGTGCAAATGGAAAAGAATAATAAAATTATATTTACACGTATTAATTTAAACTTATTTCCAACAAAAAAAAAAAAAGAATAAAATACAAAAATACTTATACCTAATAAAATATATAACTTACAAATATATAAATATAATATATACAATAAAAATAAATATATAATATATATATATATATATATTGCCATACCAAGTGAAATTAACGATGTGATAATACTGCTAGTTCATCGAAGAGAAGCTTCCGTACTTTAATTTTAAAAGTGAACCGGTTTGTAGCCATCCTGACTTCGAGAGGGAGTTTATTCCAAAGTAAAATGGATTGAACAAAGAAGGAAGAGTGTATAAAACCAGAGGAGTGAGAAGGACAGACGAGAAGAAGATTATTGGAAGAACGAAGCTTTCGATTATGGACTGCACACAAATATTGAAACCAAGAGCTTAAGTAAGAAGGAGGGGTGGGTGAACGCAAGATAGAAAATAAAGTTGTGAGAGAGCGTAAGTTACGTCGCTGTCGTATTGGAAGCCAACGTAGCTCAGAGCGATAGGAAGAGACATGATCATATTTACGGAGGTTAAAAATGAATCGAATGCAGTTATTAAGAAGACGATCGTATTTATTGAGAAAGTCTGCATTCAGGTCGATATAACATACATCACCATAGTCGATTATGGGAAATATTAAAGACTGCACAATCATTGCTTTAGTCCTGGATGGAAGGAAGTTCTTTAGGCGGTATAAGGCACGAAGAGACCCAGTGACCTTTTGACTCACACTCGTCACTTGGGCTTGCCAGTTCAGATTTGAGTCGATAACAAGCCCTAGATCCTTAACGGTTTTACTAAAAGGGATAGCACAACCGTCAAAAACAACATCTGGCAGTTCCTGGAAGTCCAGTCTACTTAGTAGTCTACTGCTACCAATGATTATTGCCTGGCATTTTGTAGGGTTGACACATAGCCCGAATTCGCAGGACCAGTGCTTTAAAATTTCTAAGTCACGGTTAACGTTAGCTATGGCTTCAGAGACATCCCCTATACTGGCTTGAGAATACAGTTGCAAGTCGTCGGCGTAAAGATGATACGCGCATTGAAGTTTTTGTGTCAAGAAGTTTATAAAAATAGAAAACAATAATGGTGAAAGTATGCCACCTTGAGGGACTCCAGCATCAAGGCTACACCAATCAGATGAAGATTCATCAGAACGAACCATTTGCTGACGTCCCTGAAGATATGAAGAGAACCATTCTAGTGCTTCGCACGAAACCATAAGATGGGAGAGGATAGAAAGTAGGATCTCGTGACTGACGGTATTAAAGGCATTCGAGAAGTCAACTAAAGCCAGCACAGTGACTCTCGTTGCCTCCATGCCAGTCCTAATATCGCCAGTCACTTTAAGGAGAGCGGAAGTCGTGCTGTGACCAGGCCTGAATCCAGATTGAAAAGGACTCAGTAAATTATTACTGAAAACAAACTGGGAGAGCTGCTTCTGAACACAGGCCTCAGCCACCTTGGATAAGAATGGGAGAATGGAAATAGGACGGAAATGATTTGGGGCAGATGGATTGGGTATCTTAGGGAGGGGTATGATATAGGCATAGCGCCAGGAAGATGGAAATTGTCCAGATTCCAGGGAAAAATTTACGATATGTGTTATTGGTAAAATAAGAAAGTCTAGAATCTGGACAACCATGCGGCGGCTAATACCATCGCACCCCACTGCATTGGACTTAATTGAAAGGATTATCTTTCTGATTTCATTTGGAGCAGCTAGAGAAAATCGAAAAGGACAGTTAATACACGGGTTAGGTAAGGCTGCAATGTAATCTAATGTACGACACCTGGTCTGATGATCTATTGGAGACGATAAAGCAAAGTGTTTGTTAATCTCATTCAAACCAACTGTCACCTGAGGAGAAGTACACTGCTTTTTGCCGATACCTAGGGTTCCTAGAAACCTCCAAATATCGGCAGGAGATGAGGAATTGATATTATTGAGAATATGGCGGCGTTTTGCATTTCGTATCACCTGATTACACCGATTCCTTGCAACCTTAAAACGCCCCCAGTTGTCATCAGAACGATCCCGTCTATATCTTCGAAATGCTCTATCCCTGATTCTCATCGCCATCCGAACCCCCCTCGACATCCAGGGAGCTGGTGGACGCTTGACCTTAACCTTTCTAACAGGTGCATGGATGTTATATAAGTCCATAACAATGTCATTGAATACACGAACCTTTTGATCTGCGGTATGAGCCGCAATCAAGGGCATCCAATCGATATTGGCAGCATCCTGGTTTAGGTTGTCCACGTTAATACGTCCAAAACAACGAGTGAGCAGAACTTTGGGTCGTGGCTTTGGAGGTTTGATGTTATAGGAGAGGTATAGGAGGTCGTGGTGGGAAAATCCGGGGGCTGGAGTTTGACCATGGGTATGAACTAAGGAGGGGTCAGAGGTGAGGATGAGATCTAACCATGTATCTGCCCCGTCAGAATTGTGATGAGTCGCAAGTAATGGTAGAACATGTAGATTGGCAGATTCAACAATGTGATGGAGTTTAAGGGAACGATGGGAGTTTAGGGTAAGGAGATCGGTGTTAAAATCGCCCATGATGATGTGATGTGGATATTCGGACCCTAAAGATTCCAGAATCGACTCGAGACTGGAGAAATAGTCAACAGCGGGAGGACAATAGACAACCCCTACAACAGTTTTGACTCCATTGACACAAACCTCAAGGAAAAGGAATTCGGCAGTTGATGAGTTGGGCGGGGAGATAGCAAGAATTTTATATGGAAAGTTGCTGCGAAGATAGATGGCCACTCCACCCCCCCTACGGCCAACACGATCATTCCTAATCAGGATGAAGCCGGATAGGGGGTAAGTGACAGAAAGGAGATGAGGTTTGAGCCAACTCTCTGAGACCAGGATGGCATCAACTTCCGTGTTAGAAAAAGCCTCGAAAAAATCACTATAGTGACTAGCTATGCTTTGAGCATTAATATGGCAGACATTGAACATACGTCGAGGTTGATGGTTAAACGACGTCCGCAGAAAGTCACCTAAAGTGTCGGTCACTGAACAAAAACTATCCATGCTATCATCAGTTGACGAACCGCAGGAATCATTGGCAGAATGATAAGAATCATCGTCTGAATATGGCATACTAAAAATATAATAATATATAATATAATAATAATGTATAATTAATAAAAAAAAAAAAAACTAAGAAAAAATAAAATAAACGAAAATGATGTATCACTACTATCACTGCACCACCCGCCAGCTTACAGAATAATAATAAAAGAGAAAAAAAAACAAAGTGCAATACACATACGATAAGATAAAAATAATACAAAATTAATCACACACTACACAACCATTACAGAAAGTGAAAACCAATAGAGAATTTAACTAAATATCCAAACTATAAAAATTGACCTCTAATTATTAATTGACATTATATTGATAAAAATTAATAGTGAACTAAACGCAATTACGAAACGAACAGACCTGTCAACTTGTTTGACAGTCTTGAATTCTTGACATTAATCAAAACAATAAATTTATACAATAAAGTGGGTAAATTAATTATTAACTATAAGTTATATAAAGTTGCGAACCACGATCAAATATACAACATCTGTGTAGTGTGTGTTGAACATCCAATACAATAGAATTTAATGGTTGTTCCGAACAGACAATGTTTGATTATTCAAACCCGACGACAAACCTGCAGCACGGACGCCACTTGTTGGAACTGTGGTAGCACTGCTAGATGTTTTAGGGTGCTTCTTCATCAATGGTTCCAGCTCGTCCATGCTTGTGATTTTATGGCGGTTGCCATCGGATGTCTTTACCATTATGCTGCCATCTTGGGTCCAAACTGATCTAAGTCCAAAGTGAAGACGAGCCCTTCCGAAGACAGTTTGCCGGGCTTTGGTTAGAAATTCTCTAACAGAAATGGTAGAGCCCTTTAACTTAGCCTTGGCCCTCCAGACATTGGACCTGTCCCTGAGATCACAGAACCGCACAAGTATGGGTCGAGAATGATCCTTCTTCTGGGCTCCAATTCGATGACACACTGAGACACTGTTGGCTGAAATACAACTCAGCCCTAACTTTTGCTGAGTGATGTCCATGACTATCTGTGTGCAGTCTTCCTTGTCATGTTCAGGAACACCCAAGAAGATAATTGCCTTCCGTCTGCGTCTGGTTTCCATGGAATCAACCTCTTTGCGACACTCATTAATCTGACTGCGAAGAATGCCGAGCATTTTAAACATTAACTCTCTGAACAATCGGAACTCCTCCGCAACCCGGGCAACTGTGTCCTTGGCAGATCCACCGGAGTTAATCTGCGCTCCAAGCTCAGCCAATTTACTATTGAAGCAGTCATCCAAGCTATCCAGTCTTGCCTCGATCTTGAGTTGAGTTTCCTGGAGTTGAGTCATACTTGTGTGTGTGAACTTTGTGAAGTGTGTAGAGTTTAGGTTATGGGGTGCTGGCAGGTGGTGATCCAAAAACTTCTATGTCACATGTACAGCTGTGCTAATGTAGATATAGGCTAAATATACTATTATTAACTATTTTTCAGAACTTTTTAAAGTAAATATATGGTAAGTATTATTTAAATATACTTTTGAAAAAATTTTGTGTGTGCTAACTTATTTACACCTACCCCCAAAAAACTATATATAAATTCCACAAACCGGAACCCACATTGGTACCGCCGGTTGGAATCGAACTCTGGCTGCATGATTTCCACGCCGGTTAGTTATCCATTCCGCCACCATCGTTTTCCTTTAAAAATCATCTTTGAATTAATACATGCATAGTCTCTAAAAATTTTAGATTCACAAGAATTAAACAAGTAAATAGTTTAGGTGGAAGATAGACCAAGATTCTAATGTCAATGCACTTTGATCTTTACTCCGCTAAACAGAAAGCTAAAATTAAAGTATTAGAAATTCTTCTTACTATTTGTATAACATTGTATGTAGGTGGATAATAGATCCCTTTCGGCATCCACCCACTTGAACATTACACAAATTCAAGGCACACAACGTTATCTTATATCATAGGCCAATTTTCTACTCCTTTGCTTGCTTAAATAACGTACACATTTCAGTTTGTTATTACTGAGGCTGTTCGTAAATATGTCATTGTGTGTTTTAATGATTAATGATATCAAAAGTGTTTTCTATGTGTCTTTAAATGGCTCTTGGAGATTTTTGGAGTTGTATTTATTCAGCGCTTTCTGTAATAATCATGCTGTAAAGAGACTATTGCCTCAGTATAGTATGCTCTAAAGCTCTCTCTCCTCAAGGCTCAGTTTTGTCATCGATCTGGCCTTATGAAAATTGCTGATACTCTTTTGGCGTTGTATGAAGTTCATAAGTAGGAATGTGATCTAAATGATATAAAAGTCTTGACTATTTACTAGAAACTCACATACCTATGTCTATCAGACGTTCGTCTACAGTTTGCCCATAGCCAGTGTCGTGATAGAATTTCAGTAAAACCTTTACTCCAACTATTAAAAGAACGTTTTATATATTTGGCTGATAAAATAGAGTACGTGAATTGCCTAGCAAAATTTCTACGTCGCTAAAATGAAGCTTAACCTTAAAATCTATCGCATTAGTTGTCAAGGAGATCACGTTTCCAATAGGGTTATCTTTTAGTTTATACTCGTCTTTACCATAGCCCTACACTTGCAATAGTCTTGTAACGATTGCGATGATTGCAGTTTCATGATTGGATGTTGTCGATCCTATTTAGTTTCACACCCAGGGGAAATAATATCGAATGCCTTTTCACAATCAACCCTTTTGTATAAGCAGGGCAGGTTATTTAAAATATTGAATTTTCGATGTTCTTGCAGGTATAATAAATTTATTCTTAAGATCGGATATTAAACTCACGAACCATAGAAAATCACCAATTTCCAAACCTTAATGCTTATTATAGTATGTACTAAACGATGAAAAATGTTTATTGGAAAAATAAAAGGTCAAATTATAATATCTTTGATCGTTGCCACAAAGGGTTCCATTAAAAATTAAACTTTCCTTTGACGTAATCGCCATCTTAAAATGAACTTTATTATTATAAGCAACCTCGACTAACAATCAAGTTGAACAAATTCTCGCGCTCAAATACAATTCAAGGAATTTCATCCTTTTCAAAAGATTAAGGGGTGGATAGGGGAGATATCTTCTAGAATGTGTTTACCGCTTAATTAAGAGTGTTGTGCACTAGTAGTGAACCCTTATAAACGTGGAAAAGCCTTCAGAACAATGTGTGACAGCTTTAAAGATCGTAAAGCATTGATAGCGATACCCTAGTCTATCACCGTATTAACCTAGTTTCTTCACTATATTACCTATAAACAATGGCTAGAAAGTTTTTATACTTCATAACCGGTTTTATCCTGAATCCGGGCTCACTAGACACACTTTGTATCTGCGCTTTGCTGCAGGATATGGTCTTAGATGCAAATGTGAACACCTAATAGCCAAGTTGAATGTTTTAAAAGTTTCCTGCGGAGAAGATTCCAAAATTAGATTGTACAATATGAACGGAGGTGTCTGAAGTTGTTTGCCTGATCCTCATCGATCGATAGGGTGAATATTTGCACGGATTTTTATGGTGTGATTACGACTGGCCGTCATAATGAGAAAACGGACACAAAGCCCGCGAAACTTTATTAAAACTTTGTGAATGCAAAAAAGAAGGTTCTCGAATTCTCGGCCTGTAATCGAAAAGGTAAGTAAATAGATCCGATATTTACCCGTAAAAGTATTTTTGGGAAATTTTACGCTCACATTCCTGTGTACTGAACCTCGGGCGGGGCAAAGGTCTAAAATTACGTTTATTGTTTAAATAATTAAACAGTAAACGCGGATTAATCCGTAATATATTTCTGTTATACGAACGTTAATCCACATTTACATTCGGGTGTTTAATTAAAGTATTATTTAACGAAACTGTATTTCGGTTGGCTGCGGTCGCGAGTCGGCTTTCCGATTCGTTCATATAGATTCCGATTTATGCTGTATTTTTTTTTTTTGCCAATAAGATTATCTAGAGGTGCCTTTCTCTTCTTATGTTAATCTTTTACAATCTTTTGAGATATATTATTAAAATAGCATACCTAACTTCATAATAATATGGACTCAAAATTCACTCACACAAGCACGTTTCTAGGTTATACTTTACGGACTATTCCGATACCTCTGTAAGGCTATATCCATACATTATTCCTCTGGGATTTATCTATTACCGAGCTTTATCTGACGCCTAAATAATTTTGCTATAGTAAGCGGTCCCCGCCATTCATGGACATGGCCAATGTCAGGGACAATCTACTGCTTACAATGCTTACTTACATCGTTTGAAGAAGGACATGTCAGCGCTCGGGAAATACCACATTATACTTATTATATCTCCCATTTTTTTTGTGCAAAACGAAAAGCCTTTTTATTTCTTAGCAGTAAAGTTACAGAAAAAGAAATTATAACTTATTCTAGGTATTACAATTAAAAACTTAATTGGAAATAATAATATTTAAAAAGTACTTACAGTTCTCTAATATTTTGCTTCTTCTGCAAGAAGCTCTGTGCAGGTAAAGGTCACCTTCAAATATAGCCAATCATCTCTTGATTTAGCTACTCAAAGCCAGTTAATACAGGCGGTATTTTTAATGTCTTCTTCCTATCTAGGGTAAGGTCTTCCTTTTTGCTTTCTTTTTGAAAATTTCAACTTACACACTACTCAAATTGTAGGCATTATTGTAAATTGTAGGCCATGAAAATGAGTGGTGTGAGTTTTTTACCAGTTCTTTTTATAAGGTCCACCCTGTCAGTGAACTGTTCGTTGGCAAATTGACTGACACAAATTACTTTTTGGATTATATATTTGTTATTACATGCTTAACTTGTAACTTTCATCAGAGCTACATTGTAACCTAGATGAATAAACGAGATTTCTTTCTTTCTTTCACTTCTGGTATGTGGTTCCAACCATCTTTTACTTGATGGAGCCACACGGTCTGCCAAGTCTGCGGGATCAATTTTATCCAATTTACAAGTCTAAACTTAAACTCATGCGACCGCTATCAAAGACTTGTATTTCCCGCCAATACCTATATTTTATCGGTTTTCTTATCACAGTATCAACACATTGACACTGATATTCACGTTATCACAATGCCGAACCGAATTTGTTGTTAGTTCGTTTAACACGTTGTGTATCGGTTGGTGGTTAATACATTTATAAGACTAAAGTGACTTGTTCTGAGTGATTGAGAGATACTTTAAGTCTGGTGAATATGGATGGGACTGGATGGATATATAGGCGTGGACGGTAGGTCTCCTAATTCCATTTTTTGTATTTTGACATTGCGATGGCGAAGTTATGTTTCGATACCAATCAATATGTTGCTTAGCATAGGTATGTGTGTTATTTATTTAATAAATTTGAGAGGCATGCCTTATGCATTTTATTAGTCAGCAGTTTGTTTCAACCTTCATAAAGCACAGCAAAGGACTGTCCAATTCTGCCCTACCAAAAAAGATCGGCATAACTGCATGTCAAGTAAACGGGAAATTGTATCTAAATGTAGAAACTTTACAAGCGTTTTTCCCGTTGCTTATGTAATGCAATTGCAGCTTTTCTTCTTAGCAAGGTAGAATTTGCCACACAGTGTTGCACATTAAATTTATTTGTATGAAAATTAACGTTATATATTTTATTACAATAAAGAACAAATCAATTAAAAGCAACGTGCGGTCGATGCGCCGTGACGTCACACGTTTGGAATGCGTCCGCAGATTGCAACGTTGTGCCAGCCGGCGTTGCCCGATGACGTAATTTGTTATCCTTTTTCTTACTTTTCTGGCGGTCCAAACGGAAATAGTTATAATTGGTTGGATTGCTACTTAATTAGATCGCGGACCACACTCGGTGATCCAATGATCCACTCGTTATTCCTTTGAGACATGTAATCAATGACTTGAGTGTTGAAGCTGAGAAAACACATAAGCCGGTCTACTTGACGTTTTATTTTTGTCTATTTTGCTGGTTCTTTCTTCAAGAGCTGATCTAATTAGAATAATTTGATATTTAGATTTGAACTCGAAAAAGAGATGTGTTTGCAACAAATAGAAAGATAATCTTAATTACATTTTATGAGAAAGCTTACCCAACAAACATTTTAGTCGTGTATGTGTAAGTTACAGGACTGAAAACGGTTTATACGTCGTATTGAAGTAATTTAAGGATATAATACGACTTACTGCCTTTTATATTTATACAGCTTGCAGTCGTTTAAAAACGTCGTATAAACTTCTATACAACTGTTTATGTGACGATTACACGATTTTCAGTCGTAAACCAGTTTTGTCGTATTAGTAACGTCTATGCAACTTTTACACCAACATATTAATTGTATTAGAGTCACCAGAACTACCTTTACGTTACAATCGTCTAAGAGTAATAAATATCCCTCTTATGCGGCTTTAAGTAAACTTCAACACTTTTACATTGCTATTTAACAGCTAGATATCCCATAAGTGTAAAAAGTTTAGTAACTATTACAATAACAGCCATAACACAAGGGATTCATATTCTTATATTTTCTTTGTAAAAATAAATAAAATGGATGGAAAAAGCTGGGCAAATATAAAAAAAAGTGGTGCTTTTAAAAGAAAAGTTAAGAGGAACTATTCTGCACTTCTTACGGCGAATTGTGTTACATCGAAAATACAACTGCCACAAGTTCAACCAATTTCAATTTTTAATCAAACTGCAGTTGGTTCCGTACAAAATTTAATTTTTAATCAGCATGAAGTAGCTAGAAGTACTGTTACAGACAATAGATCTAGTGGTGCACTAACAGTGGACTCGGAAGAAGACGAAATAGATGAATTATATGATAAATTATGTCTTAGTGATAGTTCAGATTATGAAACAGCAAACGAAGCCTGTAAAAACGATATACTTCGTGATAACGTAAAAAAATGGGCAATCCGTTTTAATATTACACAGGAAGCTTTAAGAGAGCTGAACCAAATTCTAAACGAAAGAGTTCCTGGTTCCATTCCAAAAGATCCACGGACACTTTTAAATTGTCACACAACGAATATATACAACTATACAAATAAATATAATATATTAAATAAATAATACAACTGTTTTACTATATCTTAGAATGAACCCTAATTTCGTTAAATGGCTGATAGAATAGATAAAAAATTAAGAACATTCAATGAAGAGTCGTTAAAATGTTGTATTAAAGTTATTTCCAACAGCCTAAGTCGTATAATAGTAACTTTTAGCACGTTCGTTAAAATAATAGGTAAAAATATTGCTTAATTTAAAGAATTTACAGGGCGCGTTCATTATATTGATAAAACTAGCGTATATCACTCGATAAAATTAATTTCCCAACAATTTTATGTACTTCAACATAAGTTTCGAAGATGTAATAATGTATAATACTAAATTAAAATGGCTTCTTATACTTTCAATATTAAAAACAATATAAAATGTAACTGTTTAGTTCTATAATATTTATTTTCAGTCACGATTAATTATTCTTTACATCAAAATTCCGTATATAAATCGTAACGAATACTGCTTTTCTATAAAATGCCGTAAAGCAGCGGTAATAACCACCATTAGATGACGAAAAGTGTATATCACGACATCTAAATGACCACTACACGATCATTTTGCAACTTATACGACTTCTTAGTGACTCCATTGCGGCACTAATTCGTATAAAATGGGCCCTTTTTCGGTGGTTTCAACGTTATGGCGACGTATTGGCGACCAGCGTATACAACCAAAAGTTAAAATTCGCACGTTCTGGCGACCAAATAAATGTTTGTTGGGTAGGTGGTTGACAAAAAACAATTGGCTTATACATTAATTTGTTATTTGTGGGACATATGGAGTATAAAATAAGTCTAGGCTTCTTAGAACTCCATGAATCTCTGAATGAATGATATTTTAATATAACCCAGCTATGTTTTTTGATAAATCTTAGTTTGATAAACTTAAGTTACCTACTTGCGCCTTCGTAGCTGTAATGAATATTCTAATTGATTTATATATGAATTTTAGATTCGAGGTCTATTTAATTGTAGGCATAGAAATAGTCTAATACTAGAACAAATGTCAAGATATCTAAGGATGCATATCACCAAATATCGAATATAGATGTTGTTGTACTTATTTATGATTCTTCCTGTCTGTATTAGCAGCTGTTATAAATAAATTCATAGCAGTTTTAAAATCTCCAACAAGCGCTTTCCCAGCCTAAAACCTTTCAAAATCAGGTACAAACCGGATAACAATAGTGAAAATATTTCACCGCAAGAAATAATTGATTCTGGCCGGGTATGACTGATCCTGATAGTGAATGAATAATGAATATTGGAGATAAAGCTTACATAGGACAAGATAATGCCTATCCAAGGGGTGGACACAAACTAATTATAAGTCCCCCAGCCACCCGTGGGGTTGGAATACTCTACTTAATATTGGGGTGCGTATTCTTGCAAATATGGATCTGCGAAACTTCTAACCAAATTACTGTTAAGATTTTATGACATCATCATCATCTTTACAACCCATAAACGTCCCACTGCTGGGCACGGGTCTCCTCCAAACATTGTGGAAGAAATTTAGCCTGCTAGGCTAGCTTAGGGTTTTGTTTCAAATTTCCTTTTACTCGCAGTGCTCTTGCCTGCTTAAGGTTACTTTTAGTCACCTTTTTGAACATCCACGGGTCGACATGGGGTAGTGACATTATGAATTCATAATCCGTCTATACACGGTTAAGATTTTATGTGAAAATATTTATTGTCGTATTCTTTTTGTATGAGGAATTAAGATACTTATGTGAGGATATATTTTTTCGTGTTCTCAAGTTATCAATGCAAGTTGCTTCTGCTCACGGCTTCGCGTGGTCTTTAGATAAAAGAGACTCAAATAGATTTTATTGTTGTTATAAAATCATCAATCCGGGTCAAAATCTGTTTAGGAGGAGTTAGCGTTTTATACTATTTAGATATGTACAATACAAATGGCTTAAAACATTACAATTAAACCCAGTAGACCACGTTTTGATAGTTTAAAAAATTTTGCCATAGTTTCATTCATTAAATACGTTTGACCATCCGTGTTATAGTTAACTCCAGCATGACAGTACAGTTACATTTATTACACAAAGCTGACCACTCACGGCCCAACAATTAGACCTCGTCATGCATGTCAGCAGACTAATTTGACGTTCAGTGTACGGCTTTACGGTACCTTTGTGTATGCTTGCACCCAGTAGCTACGTTTAACTGCTAGGATAATTTATTGATTAGAATCTATTCCGGCAACCCTATTAATACTAAATGCCGGCATTTTGGCTGTTCGAATTGTTTAACTGTAAATAGATTTCCTGGATTAACCGTCTACGTTGACTTTTCAGGCTGTCATTCTTGATAAGCCAAGCAACGGTTGTTCTTGCATTTTTTAGAAATATCAGAGTGATCAAGATTGGCTTAGTAGACAGCAGGTGGTGGTGCATATTTGAAAGTACTTACTTCTAAACCGTAATGGCGCGAAACGACATTTAGCGATTTTTCTCGTGTGAAAATTCGCGATTGGAAGGATACCCATACGAATAAACTTTATTAAGTTTTTATCTAAATCGTTAGATAATATCAAGGCTATACTTACCCACACACTAACCAACATACAAATTCATTTTCTAGTAGCAACGTGAGACTACTGTAGGTTGGCAAGATGAGAAAATCTGTACAAAATGTAATATATCTGTACACAAGTTGACTCCAGAGAGAAAACTCTCGATCCATATAATCTTAACTATTTCGGACTATCAAAAGTTAGTGTAACAAAAGATTAAAGTTGGTGTAAAGCACATTTATATTTTAAAGAAATAATCTAGAAAATCTACACAGTCTAGATAAAAGTTTCAGTAGAATAAACGTAAAATTGCTTGACAAATTATTACAATTACTTCTTATCTTCAATGTTTATTGTAAGCAAGAACTTCTAGAACTTCTACCCTTATTTTAATTCTCTCTTAGGAATAAGAATAAGTATTAAAGTCTAGTAAGTAATGTATAGCCAAAGTAAATTTACTAGAACCCTCCTTCAACTAACAAAACCTAATGCAAACGTATTTAATTAAAATCAATCACCAGTTTATTCTACAAAGGCGTCATAAGGATTCATTAATTACGTAAACAAACGCTCGACGGTTTTAATCGAACACCCGTTCGAGTGTGAACAGTCCTGAACGGCCGAACTCAATCATAGTAACGCATTGTTGGTCTGGCAACATGTTATTGTTGCAAGGAGCAGAAAACAGAACACAACGCAGTAGATTCGTTTGAATTGTTGGAATCAGCATAGTATGTATGCGATCGATACTGGATAGGCGTGATATCCTTGTTAAGCTGCTTAATTGTTTACTAAACGTATTTGAAGATTAGTTAAAAGTATGTGTATCGTAAGGCAAACACATTTTCATTTGATCTTATGGAAACCTTTCAACTCTAAAACTGAATCCTGAGACTTTTAAATTAAACATACCCACATTCACTTATGTCTACTTCGTAAATTCGTTTAATAAAATGAATAAGATTTGGACATTAGAGTTATTGATTGAAACCCTCTAAATTGTAATGGTATTAATTGTTGTGAAAAATCAATACTTACTTTCTCTTTGATGTTTCAAATAAGAGAGCGAAATGTTCGTTATTTTTCTCTTAAAATTTTGGCAGGCGAGGCGGCGGCCATGTTGTAATAGCCCACCGTAACCTTATTGTACGTGAAGATCATAACTTATGCATTATTTTGTCTGGAGGTTTAAATGTTTGCTATAATTTTCAGCCAATAGTTCAAACTGGTTATTTCTATTCTTTCATTATTTTATGCAGATTATATTTTGATTCTGGATTTACTTGCCTACTAATTTGACTGTATCGGTGGCGCAAAGGGAGTTTTAACGATTGCTACGCAAAAATACTGGGTTTGATTCTATGGTCAGGCAAACAAATATTGACTAAAATTATTTCTTGTAGTGAATTTCTCAGTTTCTTGGAGTCTGGAAAAGTGTCCGTTTCATAAATAGGCTTGCCTTCTGTTACATGGGACTATGGGACGTAGCTACTGAAATGTGGATGTTGCACATCTTCCTGTCGGTTTAAGGGCTAAAGGCGGCAAGTTATTAGTAGTATAAGCTGAGTATTACAAGCTGAAAGAACCATAGTAATACACCAACGTAAGGTTTATAATGGATTAACGACACCTTTCTGTATATGTGGTACTTATTTAAATATCAATTTACTTATTGGATACTTACGGAAATGGGTTTTAAGTCTAGCGGAACCTTGCTCATATAAAAATATCCCTGATAAATATTTTACAATTCTGGAGTCTTACCCCCAAATTGTGGCAAACCTTGAAAATAATATGAAACATCCTGAAAATAATATGGCTGAAGTATAACATAATATAAATAAAAGTATTCCAAGTATAGTGTATGTGATCTATTTTGTAAGCTATCAAATCCAATTTACGCAGTAGTTCGTTGCACTCCTAACTTCTAGTACGAACGGAGAGAAGAAGCGAAGAAATTGCACCTGAACGGCTAAAAATGCATTTTTCGGAAACTGTTGTTATATTT
This sequence comes from Laspeyria flexula, assembly GCA_905147015.1. Classification (NCBI taxonomy): domain Eukaryota; kingdom Metazoa; phylum Arthropoda; class Insecta; order Lepidoptera; family Erebidae; genus Laspeyria; species Laspeyria flexula. Next base: position 5,763,601 of record LR989974.1, read on the forward strand.
TCTTATTAAAACTACAAATAGAAAAATTTCTGTCTCAAATTTCTTATTCATTCAGTCTTAATCAGCTAGAAATAGGTCTGCAATTTTGTCCTACTAATGAGGAACTTAATAGCATAAAACAAGTTTTCAGAAAGTGCGCCTTAAATTAAGTCACTTTAAATGCGCTTTCCCGTAGCTTTTCCGTTAGGATAGACTTGCATTATTAGTTTTATCAACGTTACTTAGGTTTGAAACTTAGCACTTTTCACCCCCAGAATTTTTTTTCTCTACACAAATTTCAGTCCCAGAAACTGGAAACGGCAAAATCTGTTTAGTGTAGATTTCTTCTTCTTTTTTACTAGTTATTACGCTATCAGATTCATCTCTTCTTTGTTATGCTCATATTTTATAAGAATTAGGCACAGCAGAATCTAAATTAAGGATACCAGTAAAATATGCTGTCGTCGCAATATTGATGCATGGCGAACTTAATTGAGCCATTAGTGACGCAAATGACATTAATTTAAGCATTATATTAATTCGTTTACGTGTACCGTCGAATATTCGTCGAGTTCACGAGTTATTTTAATTAACAATATTATTTTAAATTAAAAATTTGCATTACAACGGACGGATGTAATTAAGGATAATAAGGGCTTTTGATATGGAAAATCGCCTGTTTTGCTGTAGTGGATGTTGAACGCGATGTAATTGGATCCGCAACGAGGCTCTGGGTTCATATTTTTTAGGTAATTATAATCTTTATAACCTATACTTATTATGAATCCAACTTGTCAATATTTTTGGAAACTGCCGTCACATTTGATTACCTAGGTCTTCTTCATTGGTGCTTGATCAACGATTCCATGTCGAACTTAGTCTCAATACTACCACCAGTTTATATTGCTGGGTATCTCATCATCATCATATCGGTTATAGGTAATTGATGTTACAAGGATCGTCAGCGTAATGAAGGCCCCCTAGTCGTCGTTGTATAGATAATATTATAAGTATAGTAGTAGAAATATTGTTAATGAAATTTACGGCATGATTATATTTCAACCTATTAACGAATGGCATGGGTCTCCTACTAAGAATGTGGAGGGAATTTGTCCTAGTATACCACACTGGCCAGACGGGTTGTTATAGGGTTTGTTTCGAATTTTCCTATTATAGCAGTGCTCTTGTCTGCATAAGGTTACTCACTTAGTCGCCTTTTACGTCACCTTCGGATTAAGATGGGGTAGTGACATTATGTATTCTTAATCCGTCACTACACGGATGATTAGATTTACATCACCTAATAAGAAACTCAATATCTTTCTTTTTTCTTTGTATCGTGTTTGCTACCTGTATCCATCCTTAAATTTTGCTAAGAACACATTCCTGTACCTACTTGAAGTTTGTTGATTGAAGTAAACATGTTAACGAATGCCTGGAAGCTACGAAAGCACCTGTTTACGATTCCAACACTAATGCCTACCTTTACAAGAACACACAGAGAATAAACATCAAATATTCACAAAGAAAATTTAAGTTAACGAAGATTAACATAATTAAATTACGTAATTTTAGCAATGATTATGTTGATTTTAAGGAATTTACGACAGCTTAGTGTTCTATACCATGTAACCTCAGGTATTTTATAAACGTTTATGCGTTAGCTACAATACTTATTTATCTATGCCTCATTGTAAATTGATTTAATTGTGTTTATCATAGGGCTCCCATCGGCTTATGAAGAAAGCTGGCTTAAGTTTCACAATATGACCGTGAAACTACGATCAATTTTTGGATTATCTCATAGAAGCGAGTTCTGCAAGTGGTAATCTAATCGATCTATCTATTTGAACGCAGATTAGTATGTTGATCACGTGACATGATTATAAATTATTTATTTATTTAAGAACTTTATTGCACGAAATACAATGTAAGTGTACAAAAGGTGGGCTTAATGCTAATAGCATTATCTACCAGCCAATCTTTGGGTGATGCAGAGATACAAGTACCCTAAGCCAATAGAAGCTGAGCAGACGCCAAACAAAGAAGAACGGAAGCGAAGCTCCGCGCGAAAGTTAGTTAGTTGATAAATCGGGATAAATACAAATCTAAAGATCTTCCAAATAGAATGGTTATTGTTATTCTAAACCTCTGGTCTTACTTACCCACTAAATAGTTAAGTAACACGGTATTGTGGTCGATCTCCCAGCCACCTTTGCGGTTGTTCCAATAATTCGAAGCGAGTGCCGTTTGTCCCTTCCTAATTCTATTAATCTCGATACTGTGTCAATTGTTCTCGGCTATTTGAATCGATAGCTTAACACTTCCGACTTTGTTCGTAATACAGACGGGAAATAGTAATATTTATGATGAATAATAAATCATCGTAGAAGTTACAGAGTATGAGAAACTGTGTTGTGTTTATTTGTTTGTTATTATATTTATTATTAAATAACATGTTATTAATGTAACGGGTTAATAATTCTATTATAAAAATGTTATAGTTTACTTTGTATCTATGAATTATCAGATGTATTGCGAAGCGTTTAACTTGAGAATGGCTCTATCATTTCGGCTAATGCTTTTCTAATAGGAGGAAGGTTCTAATGAAGAGAAAAAAAAATACAAAAACATTACTCGTACAGAGATAAAATTTCTGTCGTCAAAGGAACCAGCTACCATAGGCAGAGCCGGGGGCAACACTTATTTTTCAATATATTAGTACCTACATACAAACATACCTACATAGATACATCACCAAACAATTTGTGGGCTACGTCAATATTTGTTGAACCTACCCACTACAACCTTTAATCGCAAACATGACGCGACCTTGTTTGGGGTTTTTGAAAATCTTTTCTTTTTTTTATTTGAAGTCCATGCAAACATTTCATGCCTGACTTATTTTATTCTCAATGTAAGACAGGCATGATAATCTCTTTTCTATCTTTTAAATTATTATATATTAAGGTTCTGTTTCGTCCCATTGCTCGCTGTGGTGGTAATAAGGTGAGGCCAATGTCCAGCAGTAGAGGTCATTGGGCTGATATGATGATGATGATGAAGAACGTTTCACAACTGGCAGATAAGAGTCTGATAGCTTATATGAAACATAAACTGCCCCGCTACAGGGCAGGACGACCGAGGCCGTTGTAACTTACTCTTGCTGCTATGCTAGGAGGATGTAAAACTATGTGACCGTTACCATTCCTTTCAATTGCATTATAAGTAATATTTGGTTCTCTTTGTTTCAGCAACGGTCCCGTGGAGGGTGCGTACGGCCAGCAACACAGTCCGGTGTCGCGGTCGGACGCCTCCACAGAGGACGCGGAGCTGTCGGCGGCGTTGGCTCACCAGCACCACCTCGCTATGCAGGTTTGTACGATACCTGGTAGGGCCGGTAGGTAACCTCCGCTCAAATTGATCCGCTCGCCAGGAAAAGTACCTCCGCTCTAGGAGTCGTTACACACTTCTTTTTGGCTAAGACATCGCACATTCAACGAAAAAATAAATACACATAACATCATCATCACTGCACACCCTCGACCCCTTTGACATCCCCTTCTAGAGTCTTCCGAAATTAATAAAGAAATGACCCCCTACAAAAGACCTCAGCTATAATACCAGTAGTGACAACACAACTGGTATTAGGTACTGTTTTATTCTCTTGCTATTTTTTTTAAAGCAAACAAAGCAATTGTAATGTTGGAATATGCAACTTATCAACACAAAAATATGTACAATAACAATCTTAAATTCAATTGACCCATCGACCTCTGTGCCGGATACCTAACGTAATGAGATCATCATCTATGCAATAAGAATACCCAGTAATCTGGTTTTATAATTGCTGCAATTTAATGCTTATTCATAGCTTCTTAGAATTGGTTACCTGCAAATAGTAGGGTTATATCGTGTTGAATAAGTTCTTGGACTAAAAATTTTCTTGACTGGTAAAATAAAAAAAATTATAATTTAAAGAATTCAATCTGGTTAATACGTTACACAGACCACGTAATGTTTTAATATTTTATAGATTGCTAGCTGTGGTTCGGAGATTCGTTCCCGTGGATTTTTGTGTGGCTACTACTCAACTCTTATTGGGCGTAGCGTGATGAGTGAGTGAGCGCGCTCGTTCAACCAAACAAACTCTTGTGCTTATATAAAATCTTTATTTGTCCCACGTTTCGATAGACAGCACCAAGACAGCACCCGTACCTTCGGCTTGATCTGTTCAATAAAAGTCTTCCTTGGTCTGCCACTTCTTCTCTGACAGATTGTAGGGGTCAAAAAGTTAATGAGGTTAATATCACGCAGGCTGGTGAATACCCTGGAGTTGTGGGCTCAGGCGTGGACCCCGACTATGGACAGTATGTGTCGTCGCCGGCCGCTCATTATAATCACATGGGACATCTCACCATGGCACCCTCGCAAAAGTATCCGCATGTAAGTCAACATCAATCATTATTTGCTGAATCTGTCATTCCGTCAGTGACTGTAGCCGTATTTCTGGAATTAATTGAAGATCGGTTGCAATCGTCAATCAAGCAACTTCTTACAAGACGCAGACAGTTGTTGTTTTTAAAATCCGATATAGTGAAATTAGATTGAAATTAAATTTCAAAGCATTTGGTAGAATTTGAAGGAAATTAAGGACGATGTTCCTTCTACATAAGGATTTATTTATGAAAAAAAAGGATAGACATGCATAGTCCGCTACGTTCTCTTTTGAAAAACTATGTATAATGTCTAAATTTATAAGTTAGACTGAAATTGCCAATAGATGCCAGCTTAGCAACAAAGTTAGCTTACGAAAACGACGATGAAGAAGTTACTATAATTATTTATATTGTGAAAGATCATTGACCTTCGTGCAAATGAATTTAGTTTCAAATAACAAACAACCTAACACTTCTCTAATCTGTAGATAGTAATGAAGTTTGCGCTTGAAATTTCGGAACAATAGATTTTAAACTTTGTATTAAACTGATTTAGCTTATTGATAAACGGGACTACGTAAATTAAATGGTAATACTGTTAGACAAATAACAAATAAATGCATATTTTTGAAATGAGAAGTATAATTTTGACTAAACGGAGTTATTAATAGTCTTCAGATTGCTGATCGAGTAACTACGGAAACGGATAATTTTACATAACTTCTGATTTGTCCTGTTAAGTAATCTTATTGTATTACGACTGCGTATTATCACGTCACAGGTAATGGATTCGGTATCAGTAAGTGGTGGCGGCAGCTATGCGGGTGCAGGCGGAGCGGGTCACTACGGCACCTATGGACATTACGGCACTGCGGCGTATCAGCCGCAACCTACATATATGGTGGAAACTACACAAGTACCACCATACATGGGACAGGTAATTTAACTTCTATATGAATAAATTTGATTTCGAAGAATAGTTGCCAATTAAAGAATAGGTCCAAATTTGTTGCCTTGCGGTACTCCTACCTACTGTATCTAAATTTTGTTAGTATATTATATTATTCTTATTTTAAATGTCTGAAATTTAGTTTCTTAAAACCTTTTATTAGTTTTTAAGCCACAGAAATTTGTTAACCAGTAGTAATGAACTATAATCATAAACAACATAGTCAAATGCCTTAGAGACTTTGATACAAGATTGTGGTTGAAAATTATATAGGTACTTACACGCACACAAATCGTGTATGAACTACAGATTAGGTTACTCTAATGAAAAAATCAACACATGTATAAACTACTATTATATTTGTTTCCTAGGAATACGTGGAAGGAGGCGGTAGTGCTTCACCTCGAAGCGCCTCACCCGGCGCTTTACCACAACATAATCTGCATCTGCAACAAAGGTATGCAATTTAATTATTATTTGTCACCATTGTAACAATCCCAATGTTTACAAATTATATTCTGAGTGTTCCTTATTGTCTTCATTGCTATTCATAACATTATTGAACGTTAGTTTGGTAGTAAGATTTTGTTGAGATACACACCTACCTGTTACAGCTTAGTTAAATATTAAACCGATTTATTTTATAATTTTAGTTTTGGATTTTTTTGTTTAAATTAGGAACACTGTGACATCATCTTTAATATGCAAATGCTATGGCGGTACCAAGTAATTACATCATGTCGCGTTACTTTCTTCTCGTACAGGTACGACTCGGCGTCCTTGGAACAGCTGGGTCGGCATTATTGTGTGACGTCACCTCGTGGGGAATACGCGCCTGATGCGTACGGATATCAGCACTACCCCACAGCGTACGAACCTCCTCATCAACCACCACCATTTAAGGTAATTCCGTTGTAATAAATACTTGCTGATCGATTAATTCACGTTTCACATCTTAAGGTGCATGTTCCGATGCACTACCTCAACACCTTTTATCTATGGTATGTCACCAACGAGAGACTTCACCACGACCTTGAAATCAAAACTGTAAAGGAAGAAATAAAATCAAAAGCCAAAACATACAAAAAAAGATTACAACTGCATCCAAACATACTGGCTCATAACCTTATGAATGAAATATCCCCCAGGGGTCGGAGACTTAAATTAAGAGTACCACAAGACTTACTATAAGTTAGCAATCATGAGGAAATGTCTCGCATACACATCGCACATAAAATATTGCTGAACGTCTCCTGGACAAATTGCAATACAAAGACAGAGAGAAAAAAAAATGGAGGTATTGTCTCTGAAAATAGACACTTTTTTACACTGGATAAATAACACCTTTGCACTATTAATAATACCAACCCATTTTTATCTCACTGCTGGGCAAGAGTCTCATCTCCACTATTTATAGAACATAAGAGGGTTTGCACTCTTAAATTATATAATTTACAATATTAAACTCATTAAATTTTACGAATTCAATTACATTATATATGTTGCAGGATTCACAAAACGGGTTAAGTCTAGGCAGCGCCGGTGGACAATCAATGTATGGTGACGAAGAAGAACTACAGAAACAAATGGCTAACATGGCACTAGGTAATGTATCAACTGAATATAAACCGTATTACGTTTTAGGTTAAGGTTCATTTCACCTTGTATTGAGAAAAATTATGAAAAATTTGATTGATTTCATTATCCTCCTCTCCACTGCAGAAGAAAAATACTAATAATAAAAAGGCGTTATATAAGTTTGACGTGTCTGTGTAGCTGTAGGTATCTGTGTGTCTGTGGCATCGTATCTCCTAAATAAACGGGTCGATTTTGATGAGTTTTGTTTGAAATCTAACATGTACGTGATGGTTCTTAGATGTTTTATAAAATCGGTGCACCCATTTCAATGTTATCAGTCCTTGTTGGAGGTTACGTAAAATATTAAATTTTGCCTTTTGAAATAACTGTTTTAAAAATGTTAATAATGTTTATTAATATGTGGTTATCATAGTTTCGTTTTAAATTTTAAAATGACAAAATTAAAAATACCTGCTAAGATTGTTTACCAAATAAGACAAGTATTGAAAAACAAACTGTGTTTACTATGGACGTACAATGTGTATTGATAGACTATCGCTGATTAAAAAAAAATAAGCTCACACTTTAGTCACTTCAGTGGTAACCGCCGCCTATGGACTTGGCCATGTTCTTTTGGCATTGGTTGCGAAGAAACCACAACCAAACCGCTGGCTACCGAAGTTCTGTCGACCCCGTTCGTCCTGCGCGGGGCAGTTGGGAAAACTTGTCTCATCGACCCCTGGTGGGATGACAGTGGTCGATGGGAATCGGGAGTGGAATTGAGGGCAAGAATTGGGCTTCTGGTACTCTCACTCACCAGACGAAACGCAGCAGTATAATATAGTTATATACTGCTAATTGGCGTTAATATTCTGTGTGAGGGTAGGCCGGTTTCCGGACGAGCTAACACATTGATGCTGCGTATAAGCATGCTAGAGGCTCAACTACTACTGGTATAATTTAATTAATAACAATGATTAATTACTTTCCAGTGCACGGTGGAGTGGGAGGTCGCGAGGAGGGGGGCGGCCTTCAGTGGCGCGACCCCAACCTGCCCGAAGTGATCGGCTTCCTCAACTCGCCCTCCGACGTGGTGAAGGCCAACGCCGCCGCCTACCTCCAGCACCTGACCTATATGGACGACCCTAATAAACAGAAGACCAGGAGTTTAGGTAAGACTTTTTGATACTTAAATCCATATATAATTTGATGATTTCAAGTTATACCTACATAACATGAACATTTTTTTTTTCTTGTTTTATTTAAAAAGACAACGCCCGCACTAGGTAACAAGCCCTGTGTCGCGGGGAGCTTTACAAACATGAAACTAACGGACACAAAGTACACCCAGACTAGAAACAAATATCTATGAATCACACAAATATTTGTCTCGTGTGGGAATCGAACCCACGTCACCCAGCACAGCGATGTAGTGGCGAGGCGACCACCTTAACCACTACGCCACTTAATTGACTGTCACAATTAATTTGGTAAATTTAAACGTTGTAAAATATTTTTTTGTTAAAGTCTTCTTCTTATCGTGAGGGCTTGAGACAGACCCTAGTGTTGGAATTTATCAAGTCACCCATAAGGCTTCTAACTTGACTTAACGACTACCACATTAAGTGGTAACTGGGACCAACGGCTTTACCTGTCTTTCGAAGCATTGATGTTTTGTTTGTTTCTGTTATTATTATTGCTTCTATATTTTAATAAATTCTCAAAAAATTACATTTTTAAATATATATATATAAACAATACATTTAAAAATATAAAAAATTACTACTAGTATCGGGTACAGGGACCAAGCTACCGGTGGTTAGGGCCAGAGAGAGGAACATCCTCACAATGCGTGCCGTGTCCAGAAGTACTGCCTTCTGTATCTGGCCCACGACCCATCCACCAAACGCGAGCCTCTTCAGGTGTCGATTTTTATTAATATTTGACCCTTTTCTCCAGGTGGCATCCCCCCCTTAGTGCGACTAGTATCCCACGAGAACCCGGAAGTGTGTCGCAACGCGTGTGGCGCCCTCCGCAACTTGTCGTACGGCCGACAGAACGACGAGAACAAACGTGCCATACGAGACGCCGGCGGCATACCCGCGCTCATGGCGCTGCTGTGTCGAGCCACCGACATGGAGGTATTATTTATTTTGTAAACATTTAAAACATATAAAACACGTCTCTTTCCCAACAGATGAATAGACAAAGACAGAATTTTGATTCGATACAACTATGATATTAAAAAGTACCGTAAATTTATTAGTAGTTGAAAATATGCACTTATTTGTTAGTGGGCTATGAAAAGGCTTGGTAATATTAAAATCTTATTTTACATCAAAAATAACTACAGCATATTATTTTGATTTTTTTTTCTGTATATATACTTTTATTTGGAATGAAACAATTTAACATAATTTTGTACAAATATACAAGAAATTAACAACAAAAACTAAACAATTAAACAAAAAATATGTGTTACAAAAAAGAGGCGTACTATTGCATAAAATATGGCGGATAAAATATAAGTTACTGCCTAAGGAAGATAAATCAAAGTAATGATATTCATCTTACAAGTTTGTAATAAAAAATACTTTTATTACAAACTTTTGTAATTTTATTATTTTAACTTAATAAAAAGACTTGCTAAATTTAATACCTACTAGAAAACTTCAATAACTATTAATTGTACCAGAGACTATATTAATTTTTTCTCTTATTCCATAGGTAAAAGAACTGGTAACAGGCGTTATATGGAATATGTCGTCGTGCGAAGATCTGAAGCAGTCGATAATAGACGACGCGGCGCAGGTGATCGTCAACAAGGTCATTATACCGCACTCCGGCTGGCATCCCACCAACCCCGGCGACACTTACTGGTCTACCGGTAAGCACAACTTTTGAATATTATATTGACTGGCCTGTTGGTCTAGTGGTTAGTGACCCTGACTGCTAAAAGGAGGTCGTGGGGTTCGATTCCCACCCAGGACAAATCTTTGTGTGATGAGCATAAAGGTTTGTTCTGTGTCTGGGTGTAATTTATCTATAATATGTATGTATTTTTACAAATAAAAATGTATTTAAGTAGTATATCATTTGTTTAGTACCCATAACACAAGCAAATATAATTGCTTAATTTGGGACTAGATGGCGCTGTGTAAATGTGGTAGAATATTATTATCTGGTGGTTGTGTGTTATGATAGTTACTGCAAGAATTTAGTTATATGTTTCTGTGATTGCCAGAACGCGTCGTGAGCGTTTTCAAAAGAACATAACACGAATTTTGCGTCGTGTTTCTTGGACCATAATACGTTGTGCTTTTTTTTTCGTATACGCATTTCATGAATTATTTAATGTGTTGTTTATCGCAATACTAGAGAACGTCATTCGGCTAAATATATTTTACATTTTAATATAAAATGCTGTTTATATACATAATACAAACTACGAATTACGAACTATAATTTGAACAGTTTACAGTAGTAAGTTTCCGGGTTACATTTATAACGTTGGAATAGGCGGTCTTCCTTACCGCGTATGGTGTAGCTCGTGTAGTACAGCTCGTGTGTGCGCAGTGTTCCGCAACGCGTCGGGCGTGCTGCGCAACGCGTCGTCAGCGGGCGAGTTCGCGCGGCGGCGCCTGCGCGCGCTGGCCGGGCTCGCCGAGGCGCTGCTGCACGCCGTGCGCGCCGCGCTGCAGGCCAACGCCATCGGCACCAAGATCGTCGAGAACGCCGTCTGCGTGCTAAGGAACCTCTCCTACAGGTACGACTCGCACACGTATTTATTTAGTTATATTTATTAGCACAACCACATACATATTATAACATTTATAAGTAATAATAAGTACATAATATTGCATCTGATATGTATGACAATTTCTGTGTACATCATTTACTATAACGTAGCAGAGCAAATTACATTATTTATTTATACCTACTGGGGCCGATTGCGTTTCTTATCCGATCTTAAATAAGTGCAAAAAATGCACTTAAATAAGTGTAAAACTTGATCTAAAATTTTAAGCCCTTATTGGTATTTGCGTTTGTGTTATTTAAGGACGTGACCTTAAATAAGTATGGTTTGACTTAATTAGAGATGGTAGTTTCTTAATTGGTATTGTCTTTCGACTTATTTGACAGTTCTGTGATCTTAGTGCAACCTTAATTTAAGTCGCACCTAATTTGCGTGTACTAAATATTTCACTCATATTTCTTGGCTCAATTAAACACTTATTATTTAAAATATTCCCTTTTCATGCTGTTATTTTACAAAGAAAGTATAATGAAGATCTTCGACGGCAAGTATTACTTTGTTTTAACTTGTTTTATTAATGATCTAACCTCACTTTTGCCGAGTTCTGATTTTGGTCCTTTTTATTTTTTAGATTAAAAAGAAGGCTTATGTATCGGCATATTAGATTTATGTAAACTATATAAATATAACTTGTGAATCTACAAACTGATACTTTGACTTTGACTTTAACATCTAAAAGTAAATAAACAACATGACGTTTATGACACTTTTTCCGATTATAATCTATGGTAGTGTCCTTAAATAAGGTTTTTAGCATTTGGTAGTTTTTTAAGAACGTATCCTTAATTAAGTACTAACGCGATCGCATAAATTTAAGAATGTGTCCTTATTTTACAAATTTAAGTTCATCTTTATTTAAGGTTGAAGAGAAACAAAATCGGGCCCACTATTAAATAAACTATAACTTAAAGTTAAACAAATTTTTACTTAAATAAAATAGGTTTAAAGTGATGCAAAACATGTCATCAGTTTGCTTTTAAATTGGATAAATGAGTGATGAAAGATGTCAATGTTTGGATCGCAAATATGAATATTATTATATTGATATAGGACTCTGTTTATGGGTGATTATTATATTTATCTTCCTATCAATCTTAAATTTATCTATACAACAATTTCAGTCTTTTACCTATTATTATAAGTTTCAATATCGCTCAGTATGTTTTTTGGTTTATGACTCTTTTCGACTGTTAAGGCGACATAAATATCGTTTTCACATAAACATAATAAAGAAGATTTTTTTTTATTGAGTATGGTAAATCAAATCAAACACTACGTTTTATTATAAACTATGAACACAACATACATAAGAAAAAAAAACAAGATATTTAAAAACACAGATTTTAAATAATAAAAAATTATACAATCTGTGGTGACTTTTCCCATTGTAATATTCACTTTAAAAAACTCATACCGATCCACATAATATGTATATACTAACTTACATAACCATATCTATCCTCATTCTCAGCCACCCATTCAAATACAACAAAAACTAAATGCTCAATAGATATTATATGAACACGTAACCTTAACATACTTTAACTTGCATATATACTCAAATACATATTTCCTTAATAAAAGATAAATACTCGTTCTTACAGATGTCAAGAAATAGAAGATCCACTATACGATACGAGAGCACCACCTACACAATCTTCCGGACAGGCTAGGATACAGGCGAGCGCGTCTAAAGGTAAACATATACTATCATTATTTCAACCCATAAACGTCTCATTGTTAGGCACAGGTCTTCTCGAATGTGGAGGGAATTTCTTCTACTATACCACGCTGGCCAGACAGTTAACCATATACCTTCTTAGAATTATTTTAAGGAAACTTAATAATAAGTACTTGGTTAAATAGTCGTTCCTGCTTGTGAGAACAGAATAAATCTAGACTATCATAACGACACTTCAGGGTATAGAGTCTGTTTCGAATTATCCTTTTCTCTTAGTGCTTAGATCCCTTAGTTGCCTTTTTACGATACCCATGGGTTGAAATGAGGTATGTATTCTTAATCTCACTTCACAGATCATGCATTCGACAAACATAATTGATATATTGATAAATTTACGTGTAAAATTACTTTTGTTAACAGGAGAGAATCTCGGCTGCTTTGGCGGCAGTAAAAAGAAGAAGGAAGGCTCGTCTTCATCAAATTCAACGTCACCTCTCGGCAAGAGTGAGCCTGAGCCCCAGCCGCTCGGAGACACGGGGGGCACGCAGCTCGGGTACTCGGTACCCAAAGGAACTGAGATGTTGTGGTCGCCTGAGGTCAGTTTAATTATTATCACCACGGACGAAATAGTCCAAAACGTGCTCTTATTTATTTTAAGGACAGGTTTTATTCTTCTCTTTTCGTGTTATAAAAGACTTCACTCGTACTCTGTGTTGCGGGGGACTTGATAAACATACAAATAACGGATAAAGTATACCCTGACTAGAAACAAATATCTATGAATCTCGTGTGGAAATCGAATCCACGTCACTCGACGTACATCACCGTGACAGTCGTATTTATTGTTTACAAAACAAGAATATGATTGAATGTTATCTTTTCATTCGTATAGACTATGTATTATGGAAATTTTTTTTAAAGTCGGCCGGCAGACTTCTCGTCGTATAATAGGCAATAGTGGAGGGTCATGCGCTTTCGTTTTTACTTAAAATCAGGTAGACTGACCTCTTCTAAATAATTTAATTATAACTTACTTGTTTGGTGATTTTCTGTAAGTGAAACGAACAAAACGAAAGTGAAATTTATTAATTGAAAACATTTTCCTATTTCCAGGTGGTACCTCTATATATGGCGTTACTCCAAACCTGTTCGAATCCTGAAACGTTGGAGGCGGCAGCCGGAGCTCTTCAGAACCTGGCTGCTTGCTACTGGCAACCTTCTATCGATATACGAGCCGCTGTTAGAAAAGAGAAAGGTAATTTTGTACCTACCTACTACTAGCTTTTAAATAGCCAAATAATTACTTTTTTATTTATTTTACCTTGCAAGTAAATATTATCAAAAATCTAGTAGGTATATTTAAAATTCAATAACTGCTCTTCTAACGCTATACTTAAGGAGATGCTATTTAAAAGTTAGAAACAGGATTCATTGTTACAATGGTTCACTCTCTTTCGTTATATACAGTTTCAGCTATCGTATAAACCTTGAAACGATTTTAAACCGCATTTAAAAACGCTAATAATCTTTATAAATTAAAAATGGAACGCCGATTTATGTGATGGATTCACTTGAGAACGGCTCGACCGATTTGGCTAATTCTTTTTTGTTGTATTTGCTATTTGTCAAGCAAGACATGTATAGAATAAATTATGAAAAAATTAAAACATTTGAAAAGGAAACATTATCACGAATAATAAAATATGGCGGTACGAAGTTCGCTGGGTAGTTAGTTTTATTATAACATGAAAATCTGATGAAATACTACTTATGTTTAAAAATATCAAGATTATTGAGTTTCACATGTTTAACCATGATATGCAGTTAACAACAGGTACAATAAATAACATATTCTTCTCTATCATTGTTCCAGGTCTACCAATCCTAGTAGAACTCCTCCGCATGGAAGTAGACCGCGTAGTCTGCGCTGTAGCAACAGCTCTCCGCAACCTAGCCATCGACCAACGCAACAAGGAACTAATCGGGAAGTACGCCATGAGAGACCTGGTACAGAAACTACCCAGCGGGAACCACCAGCATGACCAAGGAACATCAGATGATACGATAGCGGCAGTATTGGCGACATTGAATGAAGTTATTAAGAAAAGTGGCGAGTTTTCGCGTTCGTTGTTGGAAGCGGGCGGTGTCGAACGACTGCTTAACCTTACTAAGCAACGTCATCGTCATACGCCTAGGGTACTCAAGTTTGCAGGTTAGTTTAAGACATCTATAATATTGAAAAAATAAATTTATTCAATTTTAAGAGCGTATTTACAGAGTGACAACGTCGCGATTTAGTGTCATAATTTGTGGTTTTTTAATTTTTGTTATTTAATTGGAGCTATATTTTGGCGCGTGTTAGGAGAGGCCTACGTCCAGCAGTGGACTGCAATAGGCTGAAATGATGATGAGATTTTAAAAAAACATTTTGGAAAATGTATTAAAAAGTAAGTATCCGTAATGCTTAGTTATTTTACTTTGAAAATAACGCTATGCAACTTTCCGATGTGTTATTTGCGTATAAATAGAACAGTAAACGCAATGATTTCTTACCTTTTACACACATTTCACCGAATTCTAATCTGAAGCAAACATATTGTGTAACATGAGTGTGGTCACAGGACAAGTGCTGATGACGATGTGGTCTCACGCGGAGCTGCGCGAAGTGTACCGCAAGCATGGCTGGCGCGAGGCTGACTTCCTCACCCCCGCCCGCGCCGCGCAGCCCCGCGCGCCCTCCACCGCCAGCGGTCAGTCACACACTACGTCATCACATTATAACGATATATAAGACGCTGAACACACCGCTGTCTAACGGTCATAGTTCAGCGGTAACTGTAATCTATGCGATAGCTTACTGCCCTACTCAGAGATGTTACTTAGCTTTAAAGTTTATTTAGTAAAAAAGTGTAACACTTAATACTTATAGTCCGGGATCCCTGGTCCAAATTTTTTTTTTTATTAGTTACTATTAAGTTAGTTTTACGTAAGTAGCTTAATTTCGTTGAGACGGCCAACAATTTCGTAATCCAAAAGTTTTATTGTGGTATCTAACAGACGTAGCAAGGGTATACCGGACCGGGAAGGAAATACCGGGATAACGTACCACGCAATTTGTAGGACAATATGTCTGTTCAATTACATAAATATTAAGTATTAAGTCTATGCGCCTAAAGACGATTATTCAATGAAAAAATTGTGTTAATTACAGATTACTGCTAATTGACGTCTCTGAGTGTGGCCGTAAGAGTCTTACACACACAAATACAGTCAGATCGCAAGTTACTGTGTACTGTGTCCATGTGTAAATGGAAAACGCAGAACTCGACCGCTGAACTCAGACAGTCCGGACTGTGTGTTTACCATCATTCTTCTCTTAAAATCAATTAAATGCCAAAGTCTTGGTATTGAACATTCTATATATAAATAAACCAGTTATCAAAATGGTTAATATAATTATAATATAAATAAGTTAATCTTCAAACTTTTGTATTTGTAAATACTGACAGTTGAAACATAACGTTAGAAACAGAGTACTAACCTAACTCACTTACATACAACGAAACTTGAGACAAAATAAAAGAAAAATGAAACTTGAGACAAAATAAAACAAAATATTATAAAACTTTTTTGTTTACATTCAGTCTCAAGTTGTCGTAAATAGGGCAAAGTAAATTTACAAATTTTAATCTCTAAATATACTGAAACAATTATTCTGTAAATACCAACATGAATATATTGTAGAAAAACATCCATATTGTATAAATGTATTGTGTAAAATGTATGGTTGTGTATCATCACTCATTCGCTGTGTGAATCTCACGCTAACAAACATTAATTAGTCAACTAAACTAATAAAATTAGTCAACTAATCGACACTTACTAAAATATTTAATATGATGTCGTCACGCTTCAGTAACTTTTACTATAAATAAGAAAATATATAGATTTCACTTACGGCCGTTTTCAATAACTATATATGAATGGATTTAGCTACTAGAGAAACGATATCGTCGCTTATACAACAATACCGCGCAAGTCAATATTGACTAGTTTTCAGTTGAGACAAATAAGTGTTTATATTTTATTAAATACATCGTTAATGTAAAAATATTGTTTTGTCTTTAACAACTAATTTAAATCTATTTTTTGTGTTGCGTTGTCTTTCCTGAAAACTAGTCAAAATTGACTTGCGCGGTATTGTTGTATAAGCGATCATATATGACGTAAGCTCCATATAAAATATGTCAAAATTCTATCTCTAGTCGCCAAATCCATTGATAGATAGATTATTGAAAACGGCCGTAAGTAAATAGGTATTTCTGGCTTAGTTTAATTTAACTAAATAATTAATCGTTTACTACGGCTAGTCTATTAAATTAACTCTTGACTATTTAAACAAAAAAGCCTATAAAAATATGCAGTATGGAGTTCTCCAAAAATAAGTCAATAGGTTTTTTAGGGATCATCATGTTCCAGATGTCCATAGGCTATAGAAAACACTTGCCATCAGGCGTATGCCTTTTTGCAATATAGTATAAAAAATTAGGCAATATAAAATAGCTGTATAATTTTGTAAATACGACGACTTGGAATAGTTAGCCTGAGAATCACACAGCTCGTTAGATAAATGGCTTACGCGGTGTGGGGCTATAGGTCAGGGCACGCCGTCATCGGGAGCAGGGGCGCCTCACTCGCCGAGCAATGCCAACAGTACGCTCAGTCGCCCCATGGCCTCCACGGGAGGTACACGCTACGAGGACCGAACCATTCGCAGGCATCGGGAGGTAATGCACCGCTCTATCCATTCCATTTGCTTTATATCTTCTCATTGTAGTATAGCTGTGATATGCAGGGTTTTGGAAAACACAAAAATTATATGCCTCAGGTTTGTTGATTTTATTGGGAATGGGCCTATCTATCTGTCATGCCTGACAAGCTGTGGGTCAAACTGCGGGCCGTGGCGCCCTGCGATTACAATTCGCTGTCGCAGCAGACCTGGAGAAAAGATTGAAATCATGGGGGGGGGCTGAATCTAATAGGATAATAACTGTTTTTATGTATTTATTAGTATATAAGTAACTAGTGTTTTGTAAATAAAGCACAATGATATAATATCCTTTACTAGCCTAAGAATATCATTGTAAGTATAAATCTCCCAGTCTTTATCCGCTTAGGAATTATCGAACGAAGTTGCGGACACAGCTAGTGTACTATATACGTTGTGTATGAAATGTATAGTCTCATGTTGTTGTGTTTACTAAACAATTTGCAAGCTCTACTCATGCTTTTGCTAATAGCACCGCCACTTAATCTTAACCCATACTCACGTGCGGTTTTTTAGCAGCATAAATCAACAAATTTTCTCTTATTGCTTCATTGAAAAAGCGCATTTTCATTTAGCAACTAGTCATAGTCTTTATTTCATTTGGATCAAATACATGATACTTATGAACGACAGTTCAAAGCTCCGACAGTAAATCGTCATTTCGTTATACTCTTTGTAACATACAAAACATAATATTTTTAGATATATCGACTTTTCCAATGATATATATCTGAAATTGGATACTTAAACACATTTCAGGATTCATTCTATATATACTTACACATCCTTTAATCTAAGAAAAGTGTATACACTTATTTTGTTCAAACAAAATTGAACCCTCAAAAGATATAGGTAGGCGTCAAAATAGATACTGACTTAAAATTCTCAGTAGCAAATTATATACCTGGCTTGTGTTGTTAAAATCTAATTTATTTTTACCATTTCCTCA
The DNA here is from genome assembly GCA_905147015.1 of Laspeyria flexula. Taxonomy (NCBI): domain Eukaryota; kingdom Metazoa; phylum Arthropoda; class Insecta; order Lepidoptera; family Erebidae; genus Laspeyria; species Laspeyria flexula. Next base: position 5,781,821 of record LR989974.1, read on the forward strand.
CAGAACGATGACATGCCAGCGATGGAAGTGAACAATTACCACGACGGTTTAGGCATGGGCAATCCAAATGGGCGGCCAATGAACCTCCAGGGTGTACAAGCCCAGATGCCTATGCCGCCGAGCAGTCGTTAGCGTCGCCTTCCACTCAGCGACACTGCACAGGACTCCTGACGAAAACTTGATTAACACTAAACATGATATCCTTTTCTAACAGACTACTGCTACAAGGAGTACTTAAATTTTGATGATGTAAAACTTTGTTGTTGATGACATTTCAATCTGTTGGACATATGTGTACAGTGGATACAGGACATAAGTATGCAAAGCCGTCGACTAAGGATTAAACACTATGGTTAAACAATAACACTCGTTTAATAACCACAGTAGGTCTTATAAAAATATACGAAAAATCAATCGTTATAAGCGACCCTACATTTTTTGTGCTCAGTACCAAAGGTCTCTGATATGCTAGCCTAAATGACTCGCTTTCAGCTAAGCTAAGATACATAACTTTTGACCTGGTGTCACCGGGTAACAGGGACAAAGAGCTGGTTGCTCCTCTAGGATTTGCCACGATTCAGCAACGATCATGGAGTAAAGTGTGAATTCCACCTTACCACCTAGATGTGATCATGTCTAACGGATTGAAAAATCTAAGAACACAGTTGAAGTGGAATAGAATTATGATATGAGAAATTTAATACTGTTAGAAAAGGATAACAAAAACAGTGTTTTTTAATTTTCATCAGCTATATTCAGTACCATAGAAATGTTGGATTAGGAAATCTTAAGATACTTTTACACTGTTGATTTTGAATAATTTTATAAGTGATTAACGACATACCTCAAAAATTCTGCACTGAAATATAAGTGTAAACATGTTATAAGATTTCAACATTTTCATGAGATGAATATAAGAAGAATCTGTGTATAAGAAATTGACTTCGTGGTGATTACAATATTTTATATGGCAACATTAAATATTTTTATGTGGCAATATTTGGGTTGTACGTAAAACCTTTTTAGGTAATAACAGTATTATAATTGTTGTGACCATAATATATATGATTTTTGATGGGAATATAGGTAATTTTGGTGTTTTTTGTTAAATTGCCACGAAGTTAATTTATTGAGGTATATTTATTATAGTATGGAGTACATGCACAAGCATTTATGTTAAATAATCATTAAAACGTAGTCGCTCGTTGAATGTGGTATGTGCTATTTCAACGTTCATTTTGTACAGTCAACAACAAAATTGATAATTTTAAGTTATTGTAATTTGTTTTAAAAATCACGAAAGTTTCTTCCAATACCTATTTTTTGCGATAAAAATATCATTTTAATCAAATTTATACCGAAATCAATTATCTATTTTAACACTCTCCCACATTCAGTCGCGTTTTTCCCAAATATTCTATCAAACATGACGTCACGGACAATAAATTTTAAATAGAGAAGATAATGTGTAATTTGTGTTCGATGACGTCATGTACCATAGAACAACGGGAAACATTCTACTCATTATTCAAATACTTTATTTGAATATAGAGTAGGATTTTATAATCTTGAACGAACAACGTATAGTAGTGTTTTTCATTTTAATTATTACCAAGTTTTACACTATATCCACACTTTGGGCCAAGTTATGCCAATATTTGTGACAGCATAGCTCAAATAAATACTAATATTAAAAACAAGCAATGTTTGTGAGTTTGAAGTTATTCATCCGATTAAAAAAAAATTTACAGATATACCACGCGTGGCGGAAGCTAGTCTTTATTGAATAGAACTACTGTCAATTAGTGTTAAAATTTTCATTGTAATGTTGATACGCTGTGGTCAATATTGGCGTATGTTGGGCCAACGATGGAGACGTCATATTTGTTGTGACTGTACACTATATATTTGCCTCAAGGCCTAAAGTTTAATCATCGCATTCGGATGTACGTTTTATACTGTTTAACTGCCATTTTGATTTGTAAAAATATCATGTCAATTCCCCATGTATATAGTCGTGCCATTTCTGTATTTATAATAAAAGTAAATCTTTAAAAGGGGTTTCTTGTAGACGTGTTGTGTATTTTCTATTTAAAGTTGAGGCTCACCGCAATGGAATTATATTTACCATCAAAAGAAGACAGAAGAAAATAATAAATATGGACCTTAATGTCTAGACAAAAAGTGCTATATTGCAATTGTATCTAAAATATTGGTTTGGTATTATTCTGGAAACGACCGTATTTCTAGAATATTAAAGTTGTTTTTTCTAGCTTCTCTTGATAGGAAGTATGACTTTTGTTGTGCAGTTAAATAGGCTTGTTGAAGTCATTACAAATTGACATAAGGGTGTATGTGCATTGCTAAAGGGCTATAGAATATATCAGTATAATGGTTGATAGAAAAACTCTTCGAGATGCTTCTAGAAAAAAAAGATGACGTCATGAGGGGGTCTATTGGAGACTAGTCTCTAAGTTTATTATGAGAAATATCGCCAGTTTAACTTCACAACAAAATATAAAATATATATCGGATATCCTAATATTATAATCTTTATACTAAACAAGTCAACATAATTAAATAAAATACATTTCAAATTATCGAAATTTGAATATTACTGTTATTATTTATAACAATTAGTTTAGACCGTGACCTTTTAACGCGAAATTTGAAAAAAAAAAAAAAACTTGTTTTTGGAAAATTTCGCTGTGATGAGGTTTTTATAGTATAATGATAATTATTATAGAAGTTTTGTAATATTTTGTATCCATTCCAAGGCCCTTATTGTAATGTAATATAGGCGTCTAATGTCCTCTAACATACTATAAGTAATGTCCGTCTTATATTTAGTGTTTAAGATACATAATCGTGGGACGTTTGCGGGTTTCTGTTTATAAAGCACCATGAATTCCATGACAAGAATTATTAAGACTTATTGTAATGTTCAAATATAAACCTTACGTGTCGAAGAATAGGACACATTTCTACTCGGACGATTTGTAACAGAAGCTAATATGTATCGTATTCTGCGGTGTATTAGGTTTATAATTGAATGTTTTTTTTGTTATATTTTTTGGTAGATGTGACATCTGTGCTCTTACAGAATTTTTAAACGTCAAGTTTATGTGCAGATTAAATATTTTTAATTGAGACATACGGCACATTGAAATATAAGTGTTATACTGTAAAAGATGAAAAAAGTCCTAGCTAAAATGTTATTCAATCTGAATTACGATCTAAGCAAATACGAGAAACAAGATGACCGCTTTTAAAAGTATAGATGTCGCCTCTAGTCACCATGAAACAAAACGGTATATAAATACAAGTTAGAATAATATGACGAAGTTATGTCTCATTTGTACATAATTTCCTCCAGTTTTCTAATAATGTTGATTTTTAACGTTAAATGTTATTCAAATAGTATTCACAGAATATAAGTATATTATTCAAGGTACTGTGGTACTGTACCATTACTTAAAATGAGTCTTGTTCGTATACTTTAAGGACGCTTTTGCTTTGCGAATGGTTATCAACGGTTATAGCAGCAAGTGAAATTTTGCCGCCAAATATCTTTTGAAAAGTAATATGGCACAAAAAAAAAAGCTGAGAGAGTGACAGCTTTTATATGAAGCTACTAAGCTTCAATTTTTTTCTTCAATTGGCTATCAGGCACTTAATAAATAGCCAATGGTGAAACAGAGACTAAGCGATAAAAAAATCGAAATCTTATTTTCATGTGTCCATGCCCCAAGGATGGACTGGTAGATAATGCCTTTAGCATGAAGTCCGCCTTTGTAAGTTTCAATGTGGATACAATTTAAAAAAAAAAACCGCGTCATAATCGGTCCATTCCTTTAAGAGCTATGATGCCACAGACAGACATAGACACGTCAAACTCACCCTTATAGCGTCATATAGCGTCGGGGATTAATAAATAAAATACATAATATATAATAAAGTGGCAATACTACTAGATGACCTTTATGAAAATAAGTTTATATTGTTCTATATCTGTATAGTTTCGAAAGTGCAAAAGCGTCCTAAAATCCTAAATATACAAAGTTCAACATTACAGCTAATAGTAAATATTATGAAATAAGATTATAAACCTTATTTATTTGTTGTTAAAGGCAGTTATCGATTGCGATTCGAGCGGTTTTTAACCCGCACGCATGAACCACGAAATTTGTGAACGATGGCAGCTTTAAGGATATTAATTTTTCGGTTCATTTCCCTCCGTTTATTTAGACTAACTATTTATTTTCCAATAAATCATAAGGTTATTTGTAGGTTTAATGTAAGAAGGATTTTGTGACAAAAAAGTTCATTTTTTTAATATATTTTATGCACAATAATGCATTTTAAAACGTCCGCAGGTAAGCGATGACTGACAATTCTGGTACAAACTACCCTCATCCAGTGCATTATAATGGTTTAAGTACCCAATGTATGTAAGTTTTGTATAATATTTTATTATAATAATGTAAGCGAATGTACAAGGAAGTTTTTCTCTACAGTATGCTTGCCACCGCGTGTCGTTGCTTCTATGAAGCGATTTTTTTAAATTATATTTCCGTAAAAAGCTTTCATTAATTGTGTTCGTTTACTCTAGATATAAGTATTGTTTACGCATCATTTTATATCTTTATTTATCGTGTTTTTAGACGGGAATTAGTAAATTTATAGGCATTACTAGGTATATTGTTTTATAATAACTATTATGTCTATTAATAATTAATGTCTATATTAAATTTTATAGTAATCATTCTTAGGCTTTGTATAGTTATATGAATTTTACTTTACGAGCTGTCTTTTATCGTTTGTACTTCCACTTCACAGAAAAAAGATCTCTATGTTTCCAAAATTTATTTTAAGACCGTTTTACAATGAGCGTCTTAACGTTTCTGTTTATTAGCTTATGACGTCAGAACTGCTTCAATTACAAACAATATGTCAATATTAAAATACATTGTTTATGTGTAACCCCCTCCCGAAGCGTATTGTGACGTCACAGGTTAGTAAACAGCGCGACTTAGTGTTAAACCACAAGTAAAATATATTATAATCTATGGTCAACCATAGATTATAGTTGTTGGAACAGTAATACTCGATTATTTATATTTTATTTAAAATTTTATATTAAAATTAATATTTAACGAGATCGTCTGCGTTTGTCGTTGCGACACTTTAGTAGATAGATATATTGATAGTTTGTCTTCTGTCAAGTTGTATGTAGATTATTAGAGCATTATTCTCTTACATAAAGATACCTTATCATTAAACAAATTATATTATCAAAGAGAATTAAAGGAATGATTTTTTTTATTTTATTTTGTTTTCTTTTTTTTTCCTTTATTTTCCTTATTTTTATTTTATTTTAGAACAGCAATAGTTAGTCAAATGTTAGGCCTATGGAGTTATGTTTCTTTAATTACGTAATGGGCTTTGGTAATTTAAAATTGAACTTTATTACCAAGTTCTGTAAGTATGGATTTGTGTATCACTGCGAGACTTTGAATGGAATTAAAACATTTTCTAAACATATACATGATACATAATTATACAGCATAGGGATAGTTTCATGGCTTCCAAATTGTGTTTCTCATCAATAGGTCGCTGTTTTCTTATTAAATTAGGATATTTTTACCAAGTCGAGATAACTGGGTACTAGATGATGTAGAAATAATTGTAGTTTTTTTTTATTTGTTACTGATTTTGTCAAAACGAACAATGACGAGAAATTGATAAAGCAATTGATGAATAAAAAATAATTTATTCATGTGAAGACAATTGTCACTGGCTGTTCATAAAAACATTGTTTTTGTGCAAAGAAGATTTTTTTTTGTTCTTGTCGATGGACAGCCGGGAACCTAGTCTTTTGAGTAATATAAGTGACGTCTCCTAACTGTATGAATGCTCACATTTTATATTTATCAGTAGTGTCCTTAACGTATTGGAAAAAAATCAGTTATTGAATTTATAGGTGTAATAGAAGCGTAATTCAAACGAAATTGTAATGAATTATTGTAAGTTGCGTTATATAGGTACGTGCACGTTTATCGGTGATAAAAAACGATGTCTTTTTTTACTTAATGTATTTAATAAACACTATTGTTACTATGTGGATGTTCTTGTGTGAGGACATCACGGTATTACAATATTCCACGACAGTATTATTCAGTAATCTCATGTACCAATGTTGCTAATACACTTACATACATTTAAATATATATGTGTTTTATTTTTTTAATCCTTTTCTAGGTCAAGTCTGATTTACCACAAATATTTAAGAGAACCTTTATTGACGAACGTGCAATATTTTATCCATGAAATTGTCATCAAAGAAACTTTTTTTAGATCGAGTTTAGGTATAGGTAAAATTCAAGATACATTTTTTGTGGTGCCGAAAACTTAATCCTGTGTTCACGTTTGTTGGGCGATGTTTGAAGTTGTTATAGTAAAGTAATCTACATTCTCCTGAATCTTTTTATTAAATTGACTTTTGTATGGTTGATAGCGGAAGGTCACATCCATGGCAAGACTGAGCAAAAAAAAAAAACATTTGATGGAAATAGCAACGAGCAAGATATGCTCTCAGCATTGCAAGCACCAATACGTAATCGTTCCTAAATAGAGCTATCCATCACTAAAATATCGAAATTTAATTCAATCAACGAAACGAACCAACTCTTCAATTTTAATCTTCGTATGGGCTTGAGGCACACCCTAGTATTACAATTTATCAAGTCGCCCAGAAGGCTTCCAACTTGATTTTACGACTTGACCGAGACCAACAACTTTACGTGCCTTCCGACACGTAAAGTTGTTCCCTTAGTCGTCTTTTACGACACCCACGGGTTGAGTTATGGTAGTGACATTCAGTGGCAGTCCACGGGAAAATTTTAGGTGGTGCAATATCAAAATGGCGCCTTCCCATACACAAAACTTGGGTATTTTTCAAAGCATTGTTTACCCGTGTTATTAATATTAGCTAGCTCAGAGCTAGCCTAGGGCTGCAACAGTCTGTAACAAGGGAGTGAGCTGCCCTTTAAAATTTGGCGTGACTTCAATTTATATAGATATCATTATTATATCATTTGGTTCATTTCGGCGTCCCCATGATGAGGCGCCCGGTGCAGTCGCACCGCTCGCACTGCGCTAGGGCCGCCACTGGTGACATTATGTACTTACCAATTCTTCTTGTCACTACATGGAGATGCGTATGTTAACATTTACGTAACTATCACAGGGCATATTTACCGTCCCTTCCAGAGAGTGCGAGTAGCTATTTGGAAGATTTTTATCATTAACCTTTTGACCGCCACGTCAAATCGTTATAGCCGTGCCTTGAGCGCCAAGCTTTTAAAATACAGCACATTTTTGACGTGCCATGCCGTCATTGGCGTGGTGAGCACATTTTCATTTTACGTGTATAGACGTCTCTGACGTTCAAAGGGTTAATAAATGATACTAATCCTAGATAAATGAGGAAACAACTTTCTAAGCAAGAAACGCGTAAACGATTAGTAATCAGTTGGTTTGTGACGTAAATGTAATTCAATTTTCACTAATAAATGGCTTTAATTAAGCAAAGGTTAATGGGTTAAACCTGGGTTATTAATCATTCAACGTTCTCTATATTTGAAGATTAATGTTTCTTGAGTACAGTCGTTCACTTCAGTGGTTTTATCTTATTTATTACGAGAAAGTTATCACAATGTCGATAATTTTTAATTAGGTGCTTTCGTGAGTAAATTGTTATTTAATTTTAATGTATCGGTTCATGATGAGGTAGGTACCTCCATCATCTAATTAGTAATTGAGGTGAAAATATTTAAGTACGAGTTTCATTATGGATCATGCGTTATTCCGGGTAGGCGGGTAGCATATGCGAGCATAATAAATAACTTACAAATAGGAAGCTTTATTTGCGCTGCGGCCGCCACCCAGTGGCAATAGCTGGGTGATACCTAGTTAGTATAAAAAAAGCTTTTTTCGTGACGGCCGCGTCGCTGAGGTTGGCTCAAGCTTACATTGCGCCTATTGGCAAGCGGTTACCGTACCTAGCCTATGGACGTCAGCAACACCAGGTCCACCACTTAAGCGGGACGGTACCTTCTAAAACCTCTTCCTTATCTTGCGTAGGCAAGCGGCTCAGTTTGAGCGGGAGTAACTGAGTGTTACTTGCCTTGAAAAATGTCCACTATGTTACACTATAAGACATAAAATAGCGCGCTATCACAATATCTATAGCCGCTTTAATAAGCATTCTAAATAATAGGTAACTGTCATGTAAGTTGACATAAAAACTCGTAGAAATAAGCATTTGTTAAAATATCTTTGCATTTTCCTTTTGAGCTTTACAACGTTAAGTCTGATGACTTTATCTGTAGAAACGATGTTTTTATTTAAACACGCAATTTTCTTACGCAAACATACAGCAAAAACATCTTGAAATAAACAATATTGTTACTGTGTGGGTAGACGAAAGGTCATGGCTCGAACTTAACTAGGGTTGGCAAAATAAATTTATCTTAAATTAAATCTATTTATTTTTATCTCAAATGCTTTTTTAATTTCGTAAGCATTTGTAAGAAAATACATGTTACATTTTATATCGATTTCGTTAAAAGTAAAACTCTAAAAACATAGGCTACATAATAAATTAATGTGTAGACAACACATTCATTCATTCAGTCGAGTCGAGAAGCAGGTAAGTAGTATTTATTTATTTATTTATTTTAGATTTAGTAGTTGAAAATAAGAGTAAATAAGTAAAAAAGCTGCTAGGCTGCTATTATCTTCTCTACTTTACCTATGTGTAATTCTTAAAAGTTCGGCTTTGGATGAAGGTAGCCTTTCTCCAAATGTAGCAGTGAAAAAAAATTACGATTGAATAATTATTTTCCTATTTTTGTATGTCATGGGTAGCTACTAAAAATCAAATATTTTGGCTAGAAATAGATACATTTATTTAAAACATAGTTGGATGAACGATATACAATAGAATGACATACGATTGCCAACCCTTAATATAACAGATTTGTGGAGATGTTTCCAGATTGTTGATACTCCGGTAGGTATTTTGGTTTAAGATAAGACGTATAAGTAGTGAGTGACCTTTGGCTATTTAGTTGGAAACGTTGGTCTATGCTTTATTATTAACTTTCTTTCTAATATACCTACTTACTTACCACAGATAGAGAAATATTTGGTAGGTATACCGATTTATCAAAATCGATACAGAGAAGAAGATATGTGGAGGGTGATCGAGTGCTTTAAGTAGAATATTGATTTATTAAAGAAATATGAAAAAAAATGAAAAAATATTTATTTCTTCAATCATTATTGTTTCTTATTCTAGTGATTGGAGTCTCCTTTTAGACAAAAAAAGCCTGTGTTAGGAGGCTCCGCTCTTCCACAACAGTATAATGTTATAATCAAACAGAATAAAGCAGTGTGTGTGTGTGTGATGTCAAATAGTAACAAAGAATTGATACTCACAGAATAAAAAGGGCCTTTGAAGGCATGACATTCATAAAGGGCTAAAGGCATTCGACTGCAATCTATGCTCTTTGCCTAAGAATGAGTTTTTCATTTATAATAATATAATATTCTACCACATTCACACAGCGCCATCTAGACCCAAAGTAAGCAATTATATTTGCTTGTGTTATGGGTACTAAACAACTGATATACTACTTAAATACATTTTTTTTTGTAAATACATACCTACATATTATAGATAAATTACACCCAGACACAGAACAAACCTTTATGCTCTTCACACAAAGTTTTGTCCTGGGTGGGGATCGAACCCACGACCTCCGGCTTAGCAGTCAGGGTCACTAACCACTAGACCAAGAGGCCAGTCAAATTAGGGTTTAGGGACTAAAAAATGGAAGTAATTGAGGGAACTGTCCCTCAATTATTTCAAATTTTTTAGTTCCCGAACTGAGATGAATGTTGAACTTAGATTACTCAGTCATTATTGATTGACTGAGTAATCTAAGTCCGGGGATATCTTATCTATACTAATGTTATAAAGCTAAAGAGTTTGTTTGTTTGTTTATTTGAACGCTAGGATCTCAGGAACTACTGGTCCGATTTGAAATATTATTTTAGTGTTGGATAGCCTTAGCATTAGCTATATTATATCACGCTACAACCTGTAGGAGCTGAGTAGGTACTGGACAAAAAAAAATCCATGAGAGGGAAGCCCCAGGCAACAGCTAGTATTTAATAAATTTAATATAAAACACAATAACTCGAAACTATATTATAACACTTTGCTCCGTAGGTATAAAGCCGTGCCACATGGTTATTAACTTGCCTTCCACTGAGGTGCCCTTGGTGGATTCCAACCGTGTAGCCGGCTGTTGTAAACCAATTTCATACAAACTACGCGGATGGCAACCAAGCTCCCTCCAAGGTCACTCTGTTGGAGCGCAAGTTTATAACCGTGTAGAAAATGTAATAAGATCGAACCCATAACACGATGACTACAATAGGTACCTACCGCTGATCGTTCTGTGTAATAAATGACTATTACTAAACAGCCATGCATTAGCCAAACTTTAAATCATGTCAGCCCGATTGCAGTTAAAGCGTACCTATATTTATGTTCATTAGAAGTCATAAATGATCGCTATATTGCTAAACTGGTTGATTTAACACGAGAAACGTGTAAGATCAAGTAATTTTATAATCATAAGCCACGGACTATGTGTGCGTCAGATGTTTTAGTTACGAAACTTACAATCGCTTTTTGGTGAGCAATTTAAGTTGCTTAAGTAATCTGTAGTCTTAGATATACCTAAATAAAAATGGAACGCCGAAAAGTATGTGATGGATTCACGTGAGAACGGCTCGACCGATTCGGCTAATTCTTTTTTTGTTGTACCTATTTGCTATTGTCAAGGCAAGGCATGTATGGAATAAATTATGAAAAAAATTGAGTGTAAAATTTAAAATATTGGGTTTTAACATCTCCATATAAACATTTGAAAATGGAACATTATCACAAATAATAAAATATGGTGGTACGAAATTCGCCGGACCAGCTAGTTTTTAATATTGGCTGGTTTTTTTATGATAATAACCATAGACTTAGGATCCGCGCGCTACCGCAGATAATAACATGAAAACTGCTAAATATTGCTACTTATTTATTATAATGCTGTCATTATAAATAATAAAAAAAATATTTGGTTAGTAAAATCTATACAGCAGTGTGACAACACAGTTTGACAAAAAAAAATAGGCCACTAATTTTTGTTTAACGGACGTACCTATACCTAGTCATGAAATTTGGCAAGAAGCAATAAGTATCAAGTAGCACAAGTAAAAAAAAAAAATCCGAAAACCGTACTCGTGTGGTTATATCACTGAATATTAATACTGTAATTGACTGGCCTGTAGGTCTAGTGGTTAGTGACCCTGACTGCTAAGCCGGAGGTCGTGGGTTCGATCTCCACCCAGGACAAATCTTTGTGTGATGATCATAAAGGTTTGTTCTGTGTCTGGGTGTAATTTATCTATAATATGTATGTATTTACAAAAAAAAAATGTATTTAAGTAGATATGTCAGTTGTTTAGTACCCATAACACAAGCAAATATAATTGCTTACTTTGGGACTAGATGGCGCTGTGTGAATGTGGTAGAATATTATTAATACATTATTATTATTACTGTATTGGAAGCGGTACGAAATGATAAGCCTAAAAAAATTTAGTAACACTGAGATTTATTGTGGACTGACGTTACATAAAGATAGTGCACCTATCTACCTTTACAATAATATTTAGGTATCCTAACTTAAAGCTATCCATCCCGTTACCTACTAATATAATTTCAATATCAATAAAAAAATAATCGTACTAAATAAAAAATGCATAAAAATAATGCGCGGGTCCAACTCGAACATTATCGGTTTTTTTAAAGATCATCAAATCACTAAGGCACATGACATGTATCAATTCTAAGCATAATGTAAAATCCTTTTCATAATGAAATAGTTATCTAAGCGCTGGGTAAAGATAAGTTGAAATGCTGCATATAAAACTCTTTTTACCTACGTATAGTATTCACCGCCTACCGTATTTATAGTGCAGTACACAGTTATTTTACTAAAGTTAACTATCAAGATCTATAGGTCATACCTCCATTATTAGTAATACAGCTTGTCGGCTATTAGACATGTTAAAATTACACCTCCACTGCAATAGCTAGAACCTGTTTAAAACATACGATATGAGACCGACACGGAAGAGTCGCAAGAAAGGGACTTGTAGCTCTTGTTTTTACCCGTCTATGTTAATTTAGAAGTAATTTGCCTACTTACAGCTTAGATTTCTGTGAACTAGATTAGTTTTTGTGAAGCGTTCGACTTTAATAAGGATATATTTTTATCAACCGACGCAAAAAGAGGGGTATTATACGTTTAACGTGTTTGTGTACCTATCTGCGCGTATGTCTACGGTATCATAAGCTCCTAAACGAACGAGTCGATTTTGATGCGTTTTTCTTTGTTTGAAACCTGTTCTTCTTTATATGTAGGTATTCTAGATATAACATCTATAATGTTGTTATTATGTGTTAAAAATATTATTACGAATTAAAGTTGTAATCCCTAAAAATCACACTTAATATTTTAAGATTAAGCTAATAAATTACATTTTTTATAGAATAAATCCGTCTACTGTAAACGGATTCGTTTCAATGTAGGCGATTGACAGCTAGGAATGATTTATTGAAACATTATGTGACGGCGACGACTTAATTAGAAGCACGTCACTTTGAATGTTACCTCAGAAAATAAAAAAAACTACCTTTCAGTGGGTAATTTTGTAAGAAATAATGTGACTTTCGTGGTTCAAGTTATTTAAATTCACATTATGTTTTGATGTATTTTTTCAGTACCGGTTTGACGGAAAATAAGGATTCTACCTACATGTCTTTTCAAACGGTTTTAGTGAACACTCGAGTGTTGCAGGTTCTTGTCATGATCCAAAGAAATTTGATTTTTAAAGTAAATCTGGGAGTAAATTCTTTCCGAAAATATTTGAAAAGTTACTGCGGGCATTTCTCGCGCAATAGAGATAGAGATTTTCTCGAATTTCATTATACTTAAATTAATTAGGTATATTGTTCTGTAACTGACATGATTGTATTAAATTAGGAATTAAATGGATGAGACTATATACATGTATATATGTACCTACCCTCTAAAATTTGCATGCCTTTAGAGGTAAATGTGTGAATCAATATGTACAACACCTACCACCAATGTATACCACATTTCTGCAAACAAATGAATATGAATCGAATTTGACATGTTTTCCACGGAGATTTGTCATTTTTATTTCAAATTTATAATGGAAATAAGGTATTAGTATTTATTATAGAAGGTTTGGTAGCATCCGGTTACCGAGTATACCTATACAGGAATCGCCCGGAGCCACACACAACATTAGAACTGTCTCGTACAGCAACCCTTAAAATGGTATAGAGTACTGTATTTAAACGTAACTATCCTTAGCTATCCAATATAAAATAACATCGTTGTTAAAAACTAATGCTAGTGACATTACGTAATTTTGTGCTTCAGAGGGTGAAGCACAAAATTTCTCAGAATATATCCAATGATAACTTCAGACGACTAGTCTATCCTTCCAAGAATTAATTTATTTTCGAATAGAGGTACTGGCATTTCCGATATCAAGTAAATTTACTCCAGACTATATTATTTTTAAATATCTGTTTGGCCTTCGTAAGCCAAACAGATTTCATCTGTTTGTCTTAATTGTGGATTTCATTTAAGTATGGTCTGACGTCTACACTTCTTTTCTTTACCATTCTAAGGTTTGCTGTTAGAAAACTGAATTATGAGTTAAGCTGGCCTTTATACATGTTATATTCTTTGTTTAACGTAAGATTATAGGTAGGTATACAATTATACATGTAGTTTATTAGATGACAAACAAAAAAACATTATCTAGTAAGTAATTCTGACATGACACGTAAAGCTCATAAAGTCATATCGTTCTCCTCATGACTGAGTTTGATGCACCGATATAATTATTTGAACAAAAGCGTACAACATGCCTAGTTTGTTCAGCTGAAAATTACAAGAAAACTACTTGAGTTATGATATGAAAGGTTTGAACATCATAAATCATTTTTTGTACGGAACCCTCGTCATATGAATAAGTTTCATAATAACTAAACAGTTTTTTATCTATATCTAGGTACGTTACCTATGTAATGTTTTCCTTGTTTTTTAACAGTTTATTGTGTTTTACATTAAAGTCTATTGAGTAAAGGTTGTCTATCTTCAAATATTAGGAAAAAATATAAAAAGTATTTTTCAGCGCATTCACAGCCAGTCGTATGGATGTGATGTCACTTAGACTTATTTATTTATTTCTTAAAGCACTGCCACATGATACATATTAAAAGTACAAAATTTACATTAACTTTGTAACAATAGTTTGTAAAGTGCAAGAATTGACAGTATGTGAACTTAAACTTAAATTACATAAATAAATTACATAGATGGTTGAAAGCAGCTGACCGTTCTGATGTGTTGGTGTCAAGAGGGGTTGTTGTAGAGAGTAGGAGCCCTAAAGCGTGGTAGGAGTAAAATACATTTTCCCTTTGTAAAAAAAACACGTTTGAAATCAGCTGTGAATTAATAGTCTCAAAATATTTTGTGCTATTTCTAAGCATTTTGTGAGAAAAAGAGACTATTATTAACCATACATTTACATTGCTTTAAAGGTATTGAAAACTATTAATTGCGTTTTTGCTATGGCCGATACCTCGAATCTTCACGGAACCCTACTAGTTAACATAATTTACATAATTATGGGCATATCGTCGACATAACATCGATCATAATCTAGAAGTGGGTGTTATTATTGCAAATGTATAAGATATTAAATATTTAGCATAAAAATGGCGAAAAAATGAATAATAATATAATTTTAACGAGCTAAATCCTTTAATCCGCGACAAATATCGCCTTTTATAACCTTATTATTATGTTTTAATTTGTTTTTTAATATTTATTTTATTAGGCCTTGGTTATTACCAATATATTTTCAGATTTGTATAAGTATGTTTGCAAAAACTATTTGATATAGTTCATGTCGTTAAAATTATTATAATTCGGAGCTTGTAATAGCGTAGTTGGGATGTTTACATAATATTTTGGTATTTTGAACTATTGAAGTTGGCAATAGGCTTTTTTATCTAGAGAAGAGACGCCTAATTTTTGTATAACAATGCATGATAATAATATATCAGTATTTTAATACCTCCATCGCCTAGCGGAATGTATACTAGTCGTATAGGCAGATTATACGACTTACGATTGCTTCGCGGATGCCCGGAGTGGACAAAAATGGTGTCTAAGTATTGGCTGACTTTCCTAACACGATTTTTTTTCTAAAAGTTTGGATTTTAGAAACAAATGTGTCCGTTTAATGACAATAGGCTCGCCCCCTGATACAATATGGCACGTAACATAATTGGCGAAATATGGATGTGATACCTCTGCCTACCCCTTTGGGGAAAACGACGTTGTGTTTTTATTCTACTTAGAGAAATAAATCTATATAAAAATCTAAGCTTAATAAATTAAAGCTGAAGAGTATGTTTGTTTGGTTGAAGTAGCGAATCTCAGGAACTACTAAACCGAATTAAAACATTTTTAGCCCATTTATCGAGAAAGGATATAGGCTATATAACACCGAGCTATGGCTAATGGGAGCTGAGCAGCGGCCAATCAAATATCCATTGGAGAGAAGCCACATGCAACAGCTAGTTACAAAGATAATATCTATATATATACAAAAATGTAGAAAGGTAAGTTTAGTTAGATTCCACAGTTAGTAACGTTCACAGTCGTGCTGTCGTGTTTGGTAATAGCCTTTGTCAGAACTAGCCTGAAGATATTATAGTTTATCTTGCTTTGTAGAACAGAATAATCTCTAAGAATAGTACCAATATGCTTGACTGAATGTCGACGTCTAGACGTGTCGACTAGATGAATGACATTATTTTTATTGCCTGTTTTGAACCAAGCGTGTCATGAATTTAAAATTAATGTGGGTGGTGATAAACAATATAGAAAAGTACACCTACTGTCTTGAAAACGCACAAATTAAAATTAATTAATTTATTATGTTTATTATATAAAAAAGAAATTACCATTCTCATTTACGTAACTAAACTAACCAGGTAAAGCTAAAGGTTTAACATGTCTGTTCACCCGTCCTTCTGTTGACCCACTTTCCTAATTCCCGCCAAATTGTGGCCGCCATTTACGATCCGCACGCGTCCGACCATAGACTAGCGAATTTACGTATCGATTTGTAATATACATGACTGACCGTTAAATTGAATAAATTATTCCGAGATACGATTAAATTATTCAAATATTTTGATAGTAAAATTAATGTAATTATTCGACTGTAAAATATTAATAGAAACCTACTTTGCTTATCAATAATAAGGCTATTTGAATAATTGCGAGGGCGCACAATTCAATAGAACTCTTGAACAATTTACCTATTAGCATAAAAGTTTTGGTATATTGTAGGTAATTGCAAAAAAGATTGTTCTGTAATGCTGATGAGTTTTAAATAATTCTGTCAAGTGTAAACACGATAATAAAATTAAAATTAAGTAAGTATTGCTAAAATATCTTTATTTTTCTACATTACATTCATTGAGAAATCTGAAGAAAATTTGCTGGATTGCGAGTCAAGTACCGAGAGGTCCAATCCTTTTATATCCTTTTTTATTAAAAAAGATTGTATGGTAGATATACTTTAACACAAAGCCGTATTTCCGTAACAACATTACTGCATAGGTGCCAGTAGTCAGCCACCATTTCTAAACTTAGGCGTTTCACATTCAAATTTAAAGTTTCTACTAACACCCGCTGACTCTTGAACGTCTTGTCATCTTGTGTTCGGCATTTGAATTTTAGCAGGAGTATAGTTAGTTTAGCATAAACTTGATTGTCATTTTAATCCATTCTGTTCTGCTTGATAATTTTGCAGATAAATAGAAATTCATCTCGAACCACCAGGCCTGTTTCAATTGTTTCCTGCCTGCATTGTTCAACATAAGGTGTTGTAGGTAAGTACTCAAACTTTATTTATCTCAAAGACGTTAATCTTTAAAAGTAACTCAATGACACGTTTTGCTGACTGGCAACACATAGGAATTACCTTCCTTTATCAACTGCAAATACTGCAATTAACCAAGTCTTCTAAAATGAAGATACGAATTAAGAATAATACGTAATACTACATTCACGATTTTCCCGTTAATCATAAGTCTTACATTGTTCTAGTAAGACACACGTTCAAATAACTTCTTTACTGCGATTCCAAGAGGTTCATCTAAAAGTTAGTAACAAGCCGCGCTGCACTAGAATATATCTAGGACTTACGTTACCCCTACTTACGTTCTAACTGTAAATCGTTACTAACCGAAACGTACTATCCGAGTGCTGGTGTGACGATAATACTATCCCACCTTTACTCGATGGGTATACTGTGCACTATAGTAAAAGAAGCTATAATCAAAACGATGGTGTTATTATGTATATTAATGATACCATCACAGCTACTGTTCAGGAAATTGAATTAAACGAAGCAAATTGCCTTGCCGCTAAAATAGGCAATATAACTGTATTTGGTATCTATCGCCCATGCGCATTTACTAACCCAGGTAACTTTCTTGATTCACTGGATACCTTATTACTCACAACCCAATCTCGTAACATTGTGCTTACTGGCGATATAAACATTAATACACTTGATACCAACAACTCACATACAAGGGATTATCTTGAATTAATAGGTTCACATGGTTTACAAAACGCCATTAACATTGCTACACGTGGAAATTCCTGTTTGGACCATTTTATGTGCAAATTAGTAGGACAATTCAAAAGCTATGTTCTCCTATCCGATATCACTGACCACTATCCATTATTCCTTTCTATATCCACTAAACTTGCTCAACACTCAACAGTTAACTATCCACTGACCAGAACAAAAATCAACCATGAATCTATCCATAATGCAATCAAAACACATGATTGGAATCCCTATCTAATGACTGAAAACCCTGAACTAGCAGCGAGACTTCTAATTGAAACACTCCAACATTTTATAGCTATAAACACCTCCACAGTCACATTTACTAAAAGAAAAAGACCCATTAAACCATGGATTACGATAGGTATTGTAAAATGTTTTCAAAAAAGAAACCGACTACATCTTCTTGTGAAAAAAAATCCTGACGATAATAACAATAAAGAAATATATACTAAATATCGTAATATCTGCAACCAGACAGCCAAAACCCTTAAAATTAACTATTATAAAAATAAATTTAGTCAGAATTACAAAAACAACAAAGGTACTTGGGATACAGTTAAGGAACTATGCAACATGAAAAGTAAAAACTGTCAATCAACTGCTTTACTAAAACTTGACGAAACTGAACACGAATGAAGACCAGTTACTGAAAAATATATCTTCTGACAAAAACGCTGATTCAATGTGTCTACACCCTACAGACTATATAGAAATCGATAAAATTATCCGCAACCTTAAAATTCATAGCGCACCAGGAATAGATTGTATTACTACGACAATACTTAAAAACTCCCACGCAATCTTATGTACCATGATAGCTCACCTCTGCAACCTTAGCATTTCAGCTGGGATCTTTCCAACTATCTTCAAGAAGGCAGTAGTTGTTCCTATATATAAAGGCGGAGGCGAGGATACGGTATCGAACTATCGGCCAATTTCATTACTCAGCACAATCAGCAAGATTATTGAAAAGGTGGTAAGTATCCGTCTAACTAGTTTTCTCGAAAGTAAACACCTTTTAGCCGCAAACCAATATGGATTTCGATCGGGTAGGAACACAGAAGACGCTGTCGCCAACCTTTCTGAAACAGTCACAAAAGTACTGGACAGAGGAGACAAATGCATAGCTATCTTCATAGACCTCAAGAAGGCATTCGACACCGTGTCGATTCCAATACTTTTACTGAAATTGGAGGATCTAGGGATACGTGGGATTGCACTCCATTGGTTTCGTGACTACCTGTCGAATAGGAGCCAAGCCGTAAAAATAGGTGATGTGTTCAGCTCGAGTCTCCCCGTTATCTATGGCATCCCGCAGGGAAGTACGCTTGGTCCTACCCTTTTCTTAGCCTATGTCAATAGTCTATGTAAACATAAAATAGATAACTGCAGTATATTAGCCTTCGCAGATGATACGGCTCTCATTTTCTGGGGCGCATCATGGTCACAAGCCAAGCAATCAGCCGAAACTGGTCTAACAACTATAATGAAATGGCTCGATTGTAATCTCTTGACTATTAATGTCCAAAAAACAAAATATATCTGTTTTAGAACCTCTGAAGTCAATAAACCCTCAACCGAATTCAACATTAAAGCACACGACCATAATTGTACCAAAGCCGATAGCTCAAACGTAACATGCCTTTGTCCTAATCTGATCCAAACAGAAACACATAAATACTTAGGAATTATTATTGACAAAAACATGAATTGGAAACCACACATTACAGACCTCAGTAAACGGATCCGCAAACTTCTTCATGTGTTTAAAAACCTGAGAGAATCTGCTGACGTCAAATTAATAACTAACATTTACCTTGCTCTCGGCCAATCACTCCTGTCATATTGTATACCCGTGTGGGGTGGAGCTGCTGCAACACATCTCTTAGAGTTAGAGAGAGCCCAAAGGGCTGTTATCAAAGTTATGTTGCGTAAGCCCCGAAGATACCCAACGGATACTTTATATCAAGAAGCCAACCTTCTGACAGTGAGACAACTATTTATATTTCACTCGGTACTGCGCCACCATAAAATAATTGTCCCCTCCGAATTACCCCAACATAAAAGAAGAATACGCACACCTGTCCCTCCCTTCAAGTCCACCTTCGCGCGAAGACAACTGCCTTATACTGGACCATACCTATATAGATACATCAACGACCTTAACCAAATATTTAAAATGAACAGAATAAGGCTAAAGGAAAACTTAAAAAATATTTTGAAAGTGCTGGGCTACCGAGAAACAGAAAATATACTCAAAGTTTTTGCATAAAATTTGTTAAACATAGTCAACGTGATAGAAAACACACAGACACATACACACACACACACACACACACGCACACGCACACACACACACACACACAAGCCTACCTTAAATAAAATTACTCAAGCCACTATTCTTTATCACTATAATTTTATTTTAATAAATAGGTAAACAGCTGTAGTATACACTTATTTATAACCACAACAAATTATACAACCTTGTTCCTAGCCAATGCGGAACTGATTCGAAAATGCTTATAAATTCGTAACGTTCAATTATTTTTAAATTTTGGTATATTATTTTGATTCTACAAATATAGGGACGTGTAATAAAACACCCCAAGTGCTTCAGCTTTCGTATTGACAGGGAATAACGTTGTATACACATATTTTAAAGTTACTTGTTAGTTATAACTTAAAATATAATAACGAATAATACTTTTCTATAACTGATGCAATAACGATAACAACTTATAACTTGTACCACACTCCAGTCACTACTTGCGGGTAGTCGACTTTGCGATTTGTTTGCGTCGTGTGTCGTTGTCATCGTACTACCCACTTACAAATTATTATTTAGACATAATGTTCTTGAATATTGTACTTGAATTAGACATAAGACTATTTACAAGGGGTGGAGGGTTAACAACCTGAGACACAGGAATCTTCCTAGTTCAGGTGTTAACCCACCATAGTACTGTTCTCTGTGTAAAACAATATTGTGTACTTATGTGATTGAACCTGTATTCTACTATGGTGAGAAATAAACGTTATTATTATTATTATTATTATTATTAAATAATACAGACTATCGATAACCTAACTTTTCTTCTTTTACATAAAGGGCCCCACAGCCTCTCTAGACAACTGGCAATTGATTCGATCTATTTATTCCAATGACATGTCAAATTAGTACATTGATCACGTGACATGTCGATAGTTTATGTCAGAGATGTGTTCAAATGTATTGAAGTGACATGTCGTTTAGAATAGACAGATTGAAGCGACTGCCACTTGTCTAGGGGGGCAGATTATCAGTTCGCTGGACGATATCTAGGCCCTAAGACAAACAATTGAATCGTAATTGGATTTCAATAGCAGTTTTTATTAATTTATATATTTCATATTTCCATTTTTTATTGGTAATAAATTGGTACCAGAACACCAAAAATGCTTAAAACTGAATTACGATTCAATTGACTCATTCGTATATTAGCAGTCTTGGGGCCCACTATGTACTATGTACTAGGTTAAATGCAATAGTCACCTACGTTTAACTGATTAAACGTAGGTGACTATTGCGTTTAACCTATATTTATACTATGGTTTAACTGACAAATTGATATTGTCCGGTGAACTATTTATAAGTTTGGTCCTTAAGCTACGATTCAGACCAACCGGCTCGCATCGGCCCGCGCCGGGCGGCATTTTACAATGCGTTAAAGAACATTGAAATGTATCAACAGTAATTACAGTTCATATTTGCATGCAACTTACGGTCGGAGCCGGTCGGCCGTCGCGACGCGTCGCGGGATGCCGACGGAGGTAACTATGCGTAAGTTGCATGCAAATATGAACTGTAATTACTGTTGATACATTTCAATGTTCTTTAACGCATTGTAAAATGCCGCCCGGCGCGGGCCGATGCGAGCCGGTTGGTCTGAATCGTAGCTAAGTGTGACAGTAGGCATAAGATAATGTCACGGGGGTGAGTCTATTGTCATCACTGGGCATATTTGTTCCTAACTTCGGGCTGATACTAAAAATTACACGAAAAAACCCAATACCATTTTTGCTCTGCCGGGAAATTGAACCTAAGACATCTAGCTCAGCAGTCGTTTAAACTTCACACTGCGTTACCGAGGCAATAACTCTACTTTGATCGACAATCAGGATCCTTTCCATTCGCACTCAAATGATATGGAAATAGTAATAATAACATTTTTCTTTTTCTTATCGTGAGGGCTTGAAGCAGACCCTGGTGTTGGAATTTATCAAGTCGCCCAGAAGGCTTCCAACTTGACTTAACGACTACCACATTAAGTGATAACCGGGACCAACGGCTTTACGTCACTTCTGAAGCACGGAGACGCTCGAGAATGAAATTGCCACAAACGGTCACCCATCATAGACTGACCTTGCCGAGTGTTGCTTAACCTCGATGATCGTAACGAACATCTCATTACCACAATGCTACGAGCGCCTGAAAAAAAACATTAGTAGGGGCTTTACAAAGACTAGAGCAAGTAGCACTCGCAACTGTGATATCAGCATCTTATCTTTAATAAGCACCATCTAGCGAATAGCGGTGGAACTTGCTTGTTAATTAACTCCCGATGTTATCAGGTACATCACTAGCGCGGATTGGTATTAATAAGCTAAGTACGTTCTTAAGTACTTTTTAAGCGTAGTTTAATAATTATAGAAGTTTATAATCATAACTTCTTAAAGGTGTACAAAAGTTGTAATGTTGGTACAGTTTAAAACAAGGCTTAATCAGATTCTCTTGTTTAAACTGTGCAGTTTGTTCCGAGGGTAGTTTTTGTATTGGATTAGGTGAATTTATTTATCTATTTGATTTACTTTATGGCTATCTTTCTCTCTCTCTTTACCTAGCCTTCATCATCATCATCATCCTATCAGCCCAATGACGTCCACTGCTGAACATAGGCCTCACCTAATTTCCGCCACAGCGAGCGATTTTGTGCCGCCCGCATTCAACGGCCACCCGCAATCTTTACCAGGTCGTCGGTCCATCTGGCGGGGGGTCGCCCTACGCTGCGCTTTCCAATACGTGGCCGCTACTCGAGAACTTTTTTGCCCCATCGGCCATCAGTTCTGCGAGCTATGTGGCCTGCCCACTGCCACTTCAGCGATGCGATGCGGTGAACTATGTCGGCAACTTTAGTTCTCCTGCGGATCTCCTCATTTCTGATAGCCTTATCCCATGTAATTTAAAGCTCAGCTCTTCTCGTTATTCTTTGCCGCGGCGGTTCTGTGTCATCGTGTGGTTTGTTACCGAAAAAAATCATTCTACGTTACAGCAAACAAAATAAAACAATAAAAAACAAGGTCATATCAAAGTTATTCCCTAAAGTGACGTTAGTAATGATTGAGAGTGCACTTAGGCTAGACTTAGTACTTAGTTGTAACCTAATTGCCGTCTGGCATGAACTACAACATGTGACTTGTATTGGGACCGTTCCAACATCTACATGCTTTAATTTATTCAGTATTCTGTTGTAAACACGCGATGTTGTTACAGTCAAAACTCATAACCAGTCAATGGTACTTTTGACTAAAAAAATTAGTCATAACTACTTTTTACTAACAATGTTAGTTGAAAGTGATTTTGACTGAAAAAATATCTTTGACTGATATTTCAGTCAGAAGTACATTTGACTGACTTCTTTAGTTAAAAGTAGTTTTGACTGATTCTTTCAGTCAAAAGAACTATTGTCTGCTTAAGAGTTTTGAGACCTGTTTTGAACCTATAACATATTATTAAGTTCCTTTTTACCCGACTGCCAAAAGGGAGGGTAATGTTTTTTTGCTGTGTTTTACGTTGAATAATCAATGGTCAAGAAAATGCTTGACTACTTAATAATAGGTAGATACTCAAATGGGCTTCATAGCAATTACCGCAGTGTCAAGTGTCAAAAATGTTACGCATTTCAGTAGACTAACTTTTTTTTCTATACCTACTGGCAAAGGACACAACATTCTGCCAATTCAGTGCGTAAGTGGGTTTCTACAAACTCGTTTAACTTGATCACATACGGAATCGAATCTTAAAATACTAAATATTTATGTATGTTATTGGTAATGAACTAATAAATGTATTTTACCGGGACAATTCCTCTCACCCTCCCATCACTTAGGTATTCCTGTAAGCCACGATTAACAATGATCAACCGTTAAAGCCGTGCCACATAGTTATAAACCTGTCTTCCACAGTGCCCTTAGTGGATTCCAACCGTGTAGCCGGCTGTTGTAAACCAAATTTCATACAAACTACGCGGATGGCAACCAAGCTCCCACCAAGGTCACTCTGTTGGAACGCAAGTTTATAACCGTGTAGAAAACCTATTACAAACACTGAGTTAAGACTTAGTAATATCACATGACATACTACTACACCTAGGTACACCTACGGTCTTGGAAACCGACAACGTATTTCTCAGAAATAACATGGACGAATTAGAAATAAATTAATGGTATTATTAATGAAATTAATAACTTAATAAATATTAGCAACGATTATTAACATGCTTATTAAAATATTCTAATTGACATTCCAATACTTGGTCCAATTCCAAATAAAATAAATGAATGTTTATAAACGACTTATTTTGATTTTAAACTATTGTTAAATAGGTGTTTATGACTCTTAATTTTACTAATCATAGACATAATAATGTTTAGCAGGTTAATTACTTACTGAATATTATAAAGGCGACTGTCTCGTGGCGTGACGTCATTTAGTAGAGGTTTCGGGTTCAATCCCGGGTTAGTCTAAAAACAAAATTGGGTATTTTATCTTTAAATTTTCAGTATTAGCCTGGAGTCTGGAAAAACATGCTCGGACTCGCTACTTATTACATGGGATTAACATAGTTTACGAAATATGAGTTTTTCTAGAAACCCGCGAAGGGCTTCGCCCGGGCGTATAGGGTAATTATTGTGACGGAAATCGTGTAACTATAGAACTCCTTAAAATATAATAGCTTTCCGCCCGTAGCTTCAATTGAGGTAGATGGGTAGATATTTATAAGAAAAAAAAATTGAATATGTAGTAATATCATTTATAACATTCCAATACATAAACAAATACACTTTTTTCTAACGGTGAAATAATTTTTAAAATCAGTCGAGTTGTTTAATCTTTCCTCTTAATAATGTTAGTTTAGATATTTAAATATACACTCTGCTTATCACTTCGGGTATAATTATTAAAATATCTTTATTAAAATTAGAAGTGCGTTACAGAAAGACAACGTAAGTTACACAAAGGTGTTATAAATAAAGTCTGAAGAAGTTATGCTTCTATACAGCCATTGAAACAGCAGCTCCACTCCCGAGATTAAAACCGTGTGGTCGCTTATAAAGACGAGATGCTATGTTTTTTATTGGAATAATTCCAATAGAATCTTAAATACTTTACTATTATTAAATGTGAATGATTATCTGAACAGTTTAACATAAAACAATACTTAGCTTTTGTGTAATCCTCAATGATCGATGGGTTTGTGGGCGACAAAACAAGGGGACTATTGTTGTAGACGTTCGATAATAAGTATGAGAAAAAAAACAAACATTTATTTTAAACATACGAGAGCGTTCAATACAATAAATACATTATTTTTAAATTTTTGTTTAGGTCAGGATTAACCAATCTCTATTATTACATGCGATATAGGTTGAAAATAAGGTAAGTAAGAATAAAAGATTGGAAATTCATTTGGTTTCGTTTTTTTTTTCAGTTTTCAATGACATAAAGTATTTTTTTTAAACAACACCCGCTGTAGGCTTTTAAACAACAACCAGCCGTGTTGCGGCAGGACACCGACTGACAGGGACCTTTACAAATTTAAAATTAACGATTAAGTACACCAGGACTCAAAATAAATGTCTATGGACCACACAAATATTTGTCTCGTGTGGGAATCGAATCCACGTCACCCGGCACGGCGCTAGTACTAGGTATTACTTATTCTGTGACGGTGCCACGGTGACAGAGAATTTTGACAATTTTGAAAAGGGCGTGCTACTTTCTAAGATAATCAAGTTAAACATAATAAACACATAAGTTCAATATAATACCTATAGATAAGTAAAGTAAAAAGTATAAGTTTCATCATCTCAAACCATAAACGTCCCACTGCTGGGCACATATAAGTTTACCCATGTAAAATTAATAAAATACATTCATTTAAATAAAATGTTCTTACCAATCGTTCTTAGAAATCAAGAATGTTTATAAAAACTACATTTTAAAAATCAGCTTCCCAATGTTAACACATCTACAATAAATTAATGTAAAAACTACCGATTTATTAATTAACATATTGTTTAGTATTATTAAGATAGTAGGAGATATTTACATAGATAATAAATTTAAAACTAAAAAGAAACGAATACATGTATAAATAAAATATCGATTAATCGAAATTTAGTAGCATCTGGAATTTATAAAATTCAGTAGTAAGGCATAATTTATCCTTTTTATTTTAAATATTGTGAATAAAAAAACACTAATGGAATTCTCGATAATTTTATTAAGAGTTATTTAGAAAAGCAACTTGGTACTTTGTAGCTTGGGTGGCTTTACAAAAATGTAGTTTGGAGTACCTTGGAGACACAATAGCTTAGATTTTGAAACAAAAAATCATTATAAACGTCCGTAAAAGTCTATGCGATTATCAACATTTTTTTTTGTTTCACTTCTTATGTGCCCTAATGCCGTCTCTCTATCTATTCTCTCATTTTAAACTTAGCTCCATTAACTAACGAAATCTTTGCCCCTCGAACAATCTCCACCTGTAGTGTCTTGTATACCTCAGCTTTCATTCGCTCTTGTTTTTAGATTACTTTATTTATGTAGATGTACTAAAATGTAGATATTATTTTTCTATATTTTATAGGTATGCAAATATTTGCATACCTATATTAGCCTATTAGCCAAGCATACCTATAGCTCTGTATATAATTGAAGATAGAAAATAAATACTATAACAAATATTATCGCTGTTAGGTATACCTATGGTAGATTATAGATACCACAGAATAAGACAACCTTTGCCCGACTTTACCCGAACTTTACTTTTTGAATTTACCCGACGTCAGATAAATGAAGCGATTCTATTGGATCATAATAAACATCACATCCTCGCACATCTCTGGTGGAAACGCAGCCTTACTACAAATATTCAAATATCCCCACTCCTTCCAGAAACATAATACCTACCTATTTTACTTCACTCCTAATTACAGTAATTGGCGCTAGTAGATCGCTACACTTAATTATTAGGTCGCACGTACACGTTTATCCATTCACTCGACAGTGTAAACGTATAAATTAGCTTAAATAATGCATTTATCAATGTAAGCATTCGTGCTTACTTTAGTTTTCGAAAGGGCACGACAATATGCGACCATTATTTAATGAGCTGAGACAATCTCTAAGCTAACCTTATAAAGAAACACGCACAGAAAATTACTAACAGAAAATAAAAACACCATCTGGATGGCACCTATTTTATTTATTTGTGATTGTTATTGTCTAAAACTCCTTATGGTACTGTCCAAGACAGGCTATTCCGTTTTTATAATGTGGCAAGGCACTATTGTTGTGTTATTTATACTGTGGTATCCGTATTCCGTCTTATTGCACAAATTAACCAGGATAATTCATGAGTATAACATAATCACTTAAGTTATTTTTAGTAAAGCGACCGCCATTACCACTGTTTAAATACACAGTAAAAACTGTCTATTTCGACCACTCGATATTCCGCCCCTAACGTCCAGAATAGGGTCCTTAACTCTGGATTAATGTCGCGAAAGATTATAGCGAACGTTCGCATGATTTATACAATTTAACAAGCCGGCGTGGATTACCGATGTATTGTGTACAATGTCAGTGATACTCATTGGGTAAATGTGCGATATATTGGTCGGTAGGTGAGAGAAAAATTGGTCGGAAATATATGGATTTACTTGGATAATGTACGTCAGATTGTTAGGTTTATTTTAGTATAAATGTCGAGATTGTTTTATTTCAATGCAGCTCTTTCACGCAGGAACATTCAATTTCAATACTTTGTTAGTCTTTTTTATACCATGAAGGGGGGGGGGGGAGGCAAACTTACGACTCGTCTAAAGGTATGCAATACTGAGAATATAGTAAAATATGTATTGTTTAGAACATATTTGATACGACTCCTCAAAATAGAAGAATTTGTACTATACAATTAATTATTACAACAAACTGCCTACTAATATCCCACTGCTGGGTTTGGGTCTCCTCTCCTGTATGTAGAGAGCTGAGAGGGTTTAGGCCATAATCCAACACACGCGGGCTATTGCTGGACGGTGAATCAGACATACACTAAGATTTATTTCTGGGGTTTTTTTTTTGCACAAGCGTACATGAGCATGACTAATGAGATCAAGTTACGTCATTAATATGCGCATTATCATATGTTATCAAACTATTTGTATTTCATAATTTTACTCTGTTACAATTTTCCTTAAATTAGTGGTAAAGTCCCTAAACTAGCAACACTAGGTAACTTTTCTTCAATGGCTAGTGTCTATAGTGTGTGCCGTTGTGAGCTTGACCCTCTGATTGACAGCCTGATAAGTCAGCCATTGTGTAAATTGAAGGTTGCTTATGTTAGTATTGTGTATGTTGAGAATACTACAGGGAATAGAAACAGCTTTGAAACTATGTATTTGATATAACCAGTGTTCATTCTGTGGCCACGATACGATAGATACTATTAAGAGGGTTCATTCAGAGAAATGGCAACGACGCAATTTAGTGTCATATTCCGTGGTTTTTGGATTTTTATAATTATTATTATTTTTTATTTTTTTTTAAAGACATGGGCACTAGGGAACAAGACCTGTGTCGCGGGGAGCTTTACAAACATGAAACTAACGGACACAAAGTACACCCAGACTAGAAACAAATATCTATGAATCACACAAATATTTGTCTCGTGTGGGAATCGAACCCACGTCACCCAACACGGCGATGTAGTGGCGAGGCGACCACCTTAACCACTGCGCCACGGTGACAGTCGATTATTTAATCGGAGCTATTTTTTTTTAAATTGTTTTCAATACAGTTTATAGAATTACAAACAAATAATAAACAAATTTTATCTGTTTTGGGAGAACCTCTAAAAATATGTATTAAGAGGGTTCATACAGAAATCCATGAAATCACGAGATTTCCACGTTCGCTACAGAATATGTCTTTATATGTAGCGAAGTAATTTTTGGCATACATAGACAACAGTTTTCTTGTCTAAAAAGTGTATTAAGAAAAACAGACTATTTATTATTAGTATTTTAGTTAGAACAGTTCTTTCGCACAGTGTTTTAAGAAATTCTACGAAACAAGCCTACTTTCAGATTCGCTAGGGACTAAAGTAATTGAAATGCATAGAAAAAAAAGCTTGTTTTAAGGTCTACATATAGTCCTTTAGTTAGTGTATTGAAAAAATATTAGAAATATTCATTTTTTTATAACTAAAACTTAAGAACTAAAATTTTTAAAAACGTTGAACTTTGATCAAGTTTGATTAGAATTTTGGTACACTATATATGTTTAAAAAGTCGATTTTTTTACATTTAATTATTAAGCAAGATGTTGTCATTTATAAATGTCCATAATATTTTCGAAATCCCTTTAGAAATATTTTAAAATGATTTTTGAAAAGAGCCTAAAAACGCCTTATATTTCGGCGCACAGGCCGTGAGAAATCAGTACCGGCTGAGGCCTTCTAGAGAGAGGATGTAACGCTTTGCTTCCCGCGCTCCCGGTCCGATGTTTACGTAATATTTGTATATTTCAAGAGAGTT
The DNA here is from genome assembly GCA_905147015.1 of Laspeyria flexula. NCBI lineage: Eukaryota > Metazoa > Arthropoda > Insecta > Lepidoptera > Erebidae > Laspeyria > Laspeyria flexula. The sequence continues at coordinate 5,811,584 of LR989974.1, forward strand.
CAATACCAGTTGATACTTTGTTATGGGATTTTTATTTTTTTAAAGATCAAATTATTAACTTTGCTGTTTTTGGGCTGATGAACTCTAAAATCGATATCTGACGATCCCATTGGTCACTTGGCATAGTTCTGAAGTCAAAATTGTAAAAATGACCGCCATCTTGAACTTTGTTGTTTTTGGGCTGAGTGATACCAAAATCGATATTTGACGATCCCATTGGTCACTGGGCATAGTTCTGAAGTCAAAATAGTAAAAACGCCCACCATTTTAAACTTTGTTGTTTTTGGGCTGAGTGATACCGAAATCGATATCTGACTATCCCATTACTCATTGGGCATAGTTCTGAAGTTAAAATTGTAAAAATGCTCGCCATCTTGAACTTTGTTGTTTTTGGGCTGAGTGATACCATAATCGATATTTGACGATCCCATTGGTCACTGGGCATAGTTAAGAAGTCAAAATTGTAAAAATGCCCGCCATCTTGAACTTTGTTGTTTTTGAGCTGAGTGATACCAAAATCGATATCTGACGATCCCATTAGTCACTGGGCATAATTCTAAAGCCAAAATTGTAAAAATGCCCGCCATCTTGAACTTTGTTTTTTTTGGGCTGAGTGATACCAAAATCGATATTTTACGATCCCATTGGTCACCGGGCATAGTTTTGAAGTCAAAATAGTAAAAATGCCCACCGTCTGGAACTTTGTTGTTTTTGGGCTGAGTGATACCATAATCGATATCTGACTATCCCATAGCTCATTGGGCATAGTTCTGAAGTCAAAATTGTAAAAATGCCCGCCATCTTGAACTTTGTTGTTTTTGGGCTGAGTGATACCAAAATCGATATTTGACGATCCCATTGGTCACTGGGCATAGTTAAGAAGTCAAAATTGTAAAAATGCCCGCCATCTTGAACTTTGTTGTTTTTGGGCTGAGTGATACCAAAATCGATATTTGACGATCCCATTGGTCACCGGGCATAGTTCTGAAGTCAAAATTGTAAAAATGCCCGCCATCTTGAACTTTGTTGTTTTTGGGCTGAGTGATACCAAAATCGATATTTGACGATCCCATTGGTCACCGGGCATAGTTCTGAAGTCAAAATTGTAAAAATGCCCGCCATCTTGAACTTTGTTGTTTTTGGGCTGAGTGATACCAAAATCGATATTTGACGATCCCATTGGTCACTTGGCATAGTTCTGAAGTCAAAATTGAAAAAATGCCCGCCATCTTGAACTTTGTTGTTTTTGGGCTGAGTGATACCAAAATCGATATTTGACGATCCCATTGGTCACTGGGCATAGTTAAGAAGTCAAAATTGTAAAAATGCCCGCCATCTTGAACTTTGTTGTTTTTGGGCTGAGTGATACCAAAATCGATATTTGACGATCCCATTGGTCACCGGGCATAGTTCTGAAGTCAAAATTGTAAAAATGCCCGCCATCTTGAACTTTGTTTTTTTTGGGCTGAGTGATACCAAAATCGATATTTTACGATCCCATTGGTCACCGGGCATAGTTCTGAAGTCAAAATAGTAAAAATGCCCACCGTCTGGAACTTTGTTGTTTTTGGGCTGAGTGATACCGAAATCGATATCTGACTATCCCATTGATCTGCTGGGCATAGTTCTGTAGTCAAAATTTGTAAAAATGCCCGTCATCTTGAACTTGAATTTTGACTTCAGAACTATGCTCGGTGACCAATGGGATCGGCAAATATCGATTTTGGTATTACTCAGCCCGAAAACAACAAAGTTCAAGATGGCGGGCATTTTTACAATTTTGACTTCAGAACTATGCCCAGTGACCAATGGGATCGTCAAATATCGATTTTGGTATCACTCAGCCCAAAAACAACAAAGTTCAAGATGGCGGGCATTTTTACAATTTTGACTTCAGAACTATGCCCAGTGACCAATGGGATTATCAGATATCCATTTTGGAGTCAATCAGCCCAAAAACAGCAAAGTTCAAGATGGTGGACATTTTTACAATTTTGTCTTCAGAACTAGGCCCAGTGACCAATGGGATAGTCAGATATCGATTTTGGTATCAATCAGCCCAAAAACAACAAAGTTCAAGATGGTGGGCATTTTCACAATTTTGACTTCAGAACTATGCCCAGTGACGAATGGGATCGTCAGATATCAATTTTGGTATCACTCAGCCCAAAAACATCAAAGTTCAAGATGGCGGGCATTTTTATAGTTTTGATTTCAGAACTATGCCCAGTGACCAATGGGATCGTCAAATATCGATTTTGGTATCACTCAGCCCAAAAAAAAACAAAGTTCAAGATGGCGGGCATTTTTATAATTTTGATTTCAGAACTATGCCCAGTGACCAATGGGATCGTCAGATATCGATTTTGGTATCAATCAGCCCAAAAACAACAAAGTTCAAGATGGAGGGCATTTTTACAATTTTGACTTCAGAACTATGCCCAGTGATCAGTGGGATTGTCAGATATCGATTTTGGAGGCGATCAGCCCAAAAACAACTAAGTTCAAGATGGCGGACATTTTCACCACTTTGACCTCAAATAGTCACGTCACATTCATCATCATATCAGCCGCAGTTATTATTGAGAAATTAATTGTTAGTCTTATATAAAATTAATTGTATTTTTCTTTCTTTCTAGTAAAATTGTATTTTAATTGTTTATAGAATACAATACGATTAATAACAATTAATTATTGATTAATTTAATTTGAAATTTTGTCCTATCCAACTTTAACAAAATACGAGGTTAGAAAATATCAAACTCATTAGTACGCGCTATATTGTTGTACCACACAGCATTAGAGAAGTGTGCATGTTTCGGCTCTGTGTGCGTAATTTAAAAACCTATTTGCGAGCAACTTGAAAATGTATGAACCCTCTTAAAATATTTAAAATACTATTTATTTTGCTTCTCAGACCTAAATATACTTTATTTCTTGTAAAAAAAGTTGGCAATCCTAGCCACAAGGCTAGGAATGAGACTTCCCATGGACGTTTGGGTGGGTGATTAAAATAATATCCCCACGAGAAAAACCACTGGTATACACTACTAAAAATTTGTTTATATACTAAAAATTAGTTTATAAACTTACTAAAAATTTGTTTATATACACCTACTTACTAAAAATTGTAAATACTTACTAAAAATTGTAATACTTGGTTATCTTATCAACATTATTGTGTACAGTCGGCATTAACAGTAATTGTACGCAAAGGCCAGTACAGCGGTATACCAGTCAGATTCCTAACTCTTTGGAATTATATCCTCATTAAGTAGTTGTCGCTTCGCAGACGAATTGACAACATAATGGCCACCAATCGGCAATCAGTTTGTAAGACCTGTTACTAGTTATTGCGTACTGTTTAGTTATTTTGCTAATTATAACAGTTCTAGTAGTAGAATTTGATTACTAAATGAGTAGGTACATGTTAAGCCTTCGATTAAAAAAGTGACCGAAAGAGAATTTACGAGAGGTTGTTCGTGTAGTGACCGATTAAGAATACATAATTTCACTACCCCATTTCACCCCGTGGGTGTCGTAAAAGGCGACTAAGGGAGTAACTCTAAGCAGACAAGAGCACTGTTAGATTAGGAAAAATCGATTCACGAAAACTTTATACCAACCCAGACGGATTGGTATAAAGTTGGCCTACTATACCACGCTGGCCAGACGGCCAGCGTGGTATAGTAGGCTAAATTCCTTTCAATAATGTTTGGAGGAGACCTGTGCCCAGCAGTGGGACGTTTATGAGTTGTGTTGATGATGATGAGGACACAACGGGTGATACCTGTTCTGACTCAGTTTGATCGCGCCCATGTGACCAAACAAACAGAATTTAATACAGACAGATTCTTTATTTTATTCTAGGTGTAAAAACCATGGCCAACCGTGACCAGCATGCAAATCATGATCTGAAAAAGGGCTAGTATTTAAAACCCACCACCTGCTTTTCTGCCACTTCAGGCAAAAAAAAAATCAATTCAAGCAAAAAAAAATTTTTTTTTCATTCATTGCAACTGTACCCCTATATCAAGGGATGCAATTGCAATATCCCAGACTATTCATAAACAAGTAGGTACATTCATAGAGCATGTATATTGACGTCACAACATGGCGGCAGTAATCTCCGGTCAATCAACAGTGTGGTTATTAACTAGTTATGATGAATTCATGTTTGTATGTCTTACTGCCGTACTCAGAGACTTAACTTACTTACTTAACTTTAAAGTATATAGTAAAAACGTGTAATACTTAAGTCTATACACCTAAAGACGATTATTCAATGAAAAAATTGTGTTAATGACAGATTACTGCTAATTTACGTCTTTGAGTGCGGCTGTATGATAGTAATTTTTATTTTAGGTGGGTAGTATGAAATTATGTCTTCTGTTGTCTACTTAATTTTAAATTAACAAGGACAAAGAGATATACATTTATTTAGTACACATGTATGTGCAAGTCAGATTTTTCACAGGTATTCAACAGGTTGTGGTAAAAAAAAAGTATATTTGTAAATGAAGTTAGTACTAATTTGGACCAGTTGTTAGGTTTGGTGTTACACAACAGAACTGAATTGATAACTTCTCTTACTAAAAGTACCTATAACATTACAGATACCTAATATAAATTTTCATGCTTAGTACGCAGGCTTAGCGATATCTACAAAGTTCGAAAACAGAACGATGTTTGGGCACCTAAAAATGCGAGTTAATTTAAACTATAATTTGTAATGGGAGACGGGAATAATTTTAAACTATGCTGCAGATACTGCTACTGCAACGCGCCCAGAGGACTTACTTGTAATCTCAGAATCTCGACAATTCAACTGTCGACTGTCGAACTAAATATCACTGTCAAATGATTGAAAGACAAACAAGACATTCGTCGGTTGACACCATGGAGTCCCAAACAGCCAATTCAAAAAACGGGCTTGTGCGATTGACACCGTGGTGCCAATAACTCGTGGTGTCAAACGGCGAAGTGAGCAAAAATTAAAGAGCCCGTATTATTTAAGCTTTTGACAGCGATATTGATTGACATTAAAATTTAGACTTCGAACGTCAAGGTTTCGAGTAGGCCCTCTAAACCCAATTCATAAGAAGAATTACAAATCAGCCTAAAATGACTAACAAACCAATGTAGTGCCATGCCAGTTAAAACTATAATTTAATATTTAAAATATCCAATAATCTCCATCACATACACTTTCACACTTCATAATTTTATTGTGTCTATTGGTATTTTATTATGCTATATTCCCTCTACACTCTCTGGAGGAGACCCGTGCCCAGCAGTGGGACGTTTATGAGTGATAATGATGGTGTTTGATTAAAATGTTTTGAAACAATTCCTTCGCTCACTTCGGAGTTGCACACAAAAACCTTGTATTACCTATGCAGTTAAATTACCATTACAAAATACCTCTTATTTGTCGTTAATAAGACCCGAAAATAAAACAATGGAGAATTATGTAGATATTGTAATTTAAGCTTTGTCCCAATAAGTAGGTTATTAATTTTGAATTTATTACCACAGAATTAATATTTGTAGCTAGAAGGGAACCATTCCCGTTCTTCGTGTAGGCCCACGGCAAGAATGTTATTACCCAATCTAATCCCGTAAGGCTCGCGTGATGTCACTAAACGAATTTGAGATAGCGACTCTATTCCGCAATCTCGACATTTTATTGGTCGAGTTCGATATCATTTTCAAATGTATGAAAAGGACATTGACCGACCATATTCAAACATTTGTCAGCGACTGTTGAGACTGCCTGTAGGATTCCAATGATTCTTCTACGTTTTAGAAAAATAAATTCGATATTTCAAAGTAACTACTTGAAAGGCATGGAAAGGTAAATAGTATTAAATGTCAGTAAGACTGAATGATCGATGTCACAGATTGCGATACAGATTGATAGTCTTTGTAGCGCTTTCAAATAATCTTCAATCGTTCAGTGAGTTCAGAGCGGATATACTTGTACTTGTATTACAATTGTAGCTCGAGTAGGTATTTTTTGTATACTATGGAGGCGGATAATTAAATAGACGTACGGCCCGCCTGATGGTAAGCGGTTACCGTAGCCTATGGGCGCCTGCAACACCAGGGGGCATCACGACCGCGACCCTTAAGAAATCTATTCACTCCTTTCTTGAAGAACCCAATACTGTAGTCCCTTAGGAAAACCTACTTATCATTGTACGGCTTTTATTATTAAAATTAAAAAGGTGCTTATCTTGAAGTTTATTATAACTAACCTAGAAGAACGTACCATGACCAAATAGGGGACGTTTTAAAGAAAGGACAGATCAGGAGTACCATAAAGCAGCCAGAATGTATGAAAAGACTGATGAATGTTGAAGAAGTGAAAGATGTATGTCAGAATCGTAGCAGGTGGAAGGAAATAGTCTCTGCCTACCCCTCTGTTGGGAAAGAGGCGTGATCTATATGTATGTATTATGTTTAAGTAGGTCATCATCATCATCATATAAGGCTAATGACGTCCACAGCTGGACATAAGCCTCACCCAATAGGTGGTTATTGGCCTACTGTTACCACGCTGCGCTGGCCAGACGGGTTGGTATAGGATTTTGTTTCGAGATTTCCTTCTCTAGCACAGTTGTTATGGCGCCATTATATCCCTTAGTCGCCTCTTACGACATCCTGGAAACGAAAAGGAGTGGTGACATGTATTTTTAAACCCCGTCACCACACACATGGTTTTCAGGTAGGTACTAAGTATAAACGAATAAAATATTAAACATAATATTAACTACGGCGGAACATTCAAGCAATTCCAATTCCAAGATGTCTGTTCTATTACAATTTAAATCTGCGTCTATTAGTTATAAATCCAAGAGAACGTGTAGCTTTGTAATATAAATCGTAGGCCGTAGGGCAACAGCCTTAGATTTTAGGTCGATTACGCACAACCAATGTAATAGGCACTTGGAACCAATTGCAAGACTTCTGGCATTTGCAATTATGTTTTTTATATGCATAGGTATTCAGAACAGTATGTCGCTTCCTTTATGCAAACGTTTAAACATTTTGAGCTGTTATTTGTAGATGATTGCAGCAGTGTGGTTCAAAATGACTGGCCTGTGTGATGAGCATAAAGCAATGATATTGTATGTTAAAAAAGGTGTAGATAGGTTATAAGCGCTCTAAAAGTGGCACACTAAAAATAGTCCCATTAGCAAACATCATCTCAATGTCCCGTTGACGGCGAAGGTATTTTGACATTGCATTATTACGATATCTATGTGTGCGTTTGTGTGCCATTTCCAAAATCGAACGCTATGTACACCTTTTTTAACATACAATATCATTGGCATAAAGGTTTGTTCTGTGTCTGGGTGTAATTTATCTATAATATGTATGTATTTACAAAAAAAAAATGTATTTAAGTAGTATATCAGTTGTTTAGTACCCATAACACAAGCAAATATAATTGCTTAATTTGGGACTAGATGGCGCTGTGTAAATGTGGTAGAATATTATTATTATTATTATATTATTAAAGTAATGTATTTAATGTGGTGGAGTCATTGTTGACTATATTTTGAAGGTTCCTGTTATACTAGTGATAATTAGTATAAAAGTACCTATTTAACTTCAAGGTACGAGTACTGTGATGTGCTTCTTGCAGTAATGGACAAGAACTTTTGGTGACAGAGTGTTGTGTTTTGTCGCTTGATAAATATAATTTCTACCCCACTGCACAGAACACAGAAGTGTATACTATATATTATGTTAGTCTATCAGGTTTCTATCTATTACGACATTCATCATCATCATCATTTCAGCATATCGTAGTCCACTACTGGACGTAGGACACTGTAATCCCGAAAATAAAATGATTTAAATAACCTGTCATCTATATAAATAAAAATGGATCGCCGAAGAGTATGTGTATTCACGTGATAACGGCTCGACCGATTTGGCTAATTCTTTTTTTGTTGTGTTTGCTATTGTCGAGGCTAGGCATTTATGTAAGAAATTATACGAAAAATTTAGTGTAATAATTTAAATTTTGGGTTTTAAAATCCCCATATAAATATTTGAAAATGGAACATTATCACGAATAATGAAATATGGCGGTACGAAGTTCGCTGAGTCAGCTAGTATTATTAATAAAAGGTAATAATTATTCGATAAATTCGATACAATATTGCCAAAATAAAAAATCACCTTCTGTATTGCCACATAACAAACCTGTATTTATCGTTACATCATTAGTCTAAAAAAGATGTAAAGATTACTTTAATTCGTCCTTATGCTGCGCTCGAAGGCCTACCATTACGACGTAGTCGTCGGGCGGCGGCCAGACAGATGTCAATCAGGAATATTTTAACCGCATTTAGCTAACGACAGGTCTTGCATTACAATTGCGCCGGTGTGTCGCTTGTATCGCAAATGCGCATCAGCTCCCGCGCAGGTTGCGTTGCGGCAATGAGTAAAGTAGGCTTTGTCTCTTTCTAACGCGCATTATTTGGAATGCGTGAGCGAGATAAAGATGTTATTATTTCGCAATGCAGTGGATAGATATCAAAATGTCAACGTACGATACTGGGCGGGTCTAAAACACTTTAGGACAAATTAAGAGGTACCTACAGCTAAGCTAAAAATTGGTAATTGGTTGATTCTCTACTTAGACATACATAGGAGTTTACTGTTTATTTAATAAGCACTTGAAAACGTTTCGAGTGAGCCTGCCATTATTAAAAAAAAAACGAGATGTCGGTGTCGCTTCCCAGTTACCTACATTCGTGTGGAATTTGTGTTCCCAGGATCACGGTAACTTTTAGGGAATGGATTTCCAAAACTTTTTCTTCGTATTAACTTACATTAAAGGAACTTTGGTGCAAAAATTCATGATAAAATTGTTGGTTATAGCGATTTTGGCTAATCAGTCATAATAATATAGTGAGTTTTAATTTTTTTTTCGCTATTCCAATATTATAAAGAGTTAAAATATGTGAGTTGTGATGTTGTAAGGGGTCTCAGGATCTACCGATCCAATTTTCAAAATTTTTTGTGTTGGATAGCCCATTTATCGGGAAAGGTTCTAGGCTATATAACATCACGGTACGGCCAATAGGAGCTGAGCAGTGGCCAAATAAAGAACGATGGGAGCGAAGAAAGATTCTAGTATTTTAATATGTTCAGTCATGGTCCGTTGCTTTATGTTAAATATTATGCTTTTTATTACCAAGCAGAGTTGTACAGTTTCTGCTATGAGACTTAATAAGTCTAGAAAACGTCCAACTTTTATAAATGACCTCATCATAAAATAAGCGAGACCAATGAACTTCTGGAGTATGGGGGAGCATAAACAAAACTTTTTATACATAGATTAAGAGTATCAAACATTGTTTATACTGTGTTAGGTCTTCGAAACGACAAACGGTCGTCTATAAAAAATATTATAATTAGTCTAAAAGCTCCTAATTTAGAGTTAATAATTTTTTGTCTTAAGTTTAATCTTAGCTTAGTGTCCTTGGAATGTGTGCCAAAGGAGGTTGGAGCGATTCCAGCTGGTCACATGGAATTTATCACGTTAATTTAGTCTTACAACTAGGTTACGCTAACTTTCGTTGCGATTAACGTGAGGCTCACGAAGTTAAGTATTTATTTAGATTTTTACTAATTGTGTAGTCTCATAATTAACTTAGGTATTTCTTACTGTCTCTCTACACTGGGCCAGGTTGACCCATATCATTATTTTTGGGTTAGATGCTACGTCGAACAATTACAGATGTATTGTAGCGCCCACACATACACTTAGAATTTCTTCTAGGGTATGTGGGTTTCCTCACGATGTTTTCCTTCACCGTCAGCAGATGGTAAGTCACTTGACTAGTAGATATAAATTCTACAAAGTGAAATACACATTGGTACTATCGATCGGTCACTTATCCATTCTGCCACCATCGCTTCCATGTTGATATGATTGCGCTCATCACCTCATAATGTCAATCACGCTATTTAAAATTTCTACAGGTAATTGCCTGTAATTCCCCAACACAGTCTAACATAGAATTTTTTTTCAAGAATTTATATAGCTCGCATAGTAGAAAGATTTATAATTGATACCTTCTTAAAGTGTTTACGAATATTGTAATATTACGGTTTGTAATTAAGAATTTGGAAAAATGTTTGCTAATTAAAAGAACCTTTGTTAGCTCTAGTCATTGGAAGTAATACATTTCAAATAAAGATTTTACTTTATAGGTTCTTTAGAAAGACTCCTGAATGGGCAAGTTCTGAGCTCACAAAGGTACCGCCATCAATGAATAGAGTCGCGAACCTTATTTTGCCAGGAAGTGTACTTTTGACGATCAGAATTAGATTGTAAAGGACTTATTCCTGCATTTGGTATTACTGTATTCAACTGTTGTGTAACTAACACAAATTCTAGCTAGAAAACGTAATAATTAAGATATTGTTTCTGCATAATTAAGGCCGACATTTTGATTCAGCTTTACGCGGTTATGGAAAGCGGTGTTCGCTTTCAAGTCAAATAATTATCTCAAATATGCAATAAAGTTTCTGTCGGCAAAAGTATTTATAAGACAATGTAGTTTACGTTCTATCCAGTCCTTAAGAGAATATATTTACGCACTTTGATAAGCGAAACGAGATAAATATCAATGGTTAGTTATTTTGCTAAATTAAAAGACGTAAACGCGGTTTATTTGTGTTTAATATGTACTTTGTCGGTTGATTTTATTAATAAGGCAATAATTATGTTAACGGCGAGACTTGCTATATAGGTAATATACGGGAAAGATTCCAGAGTCCTTTCCCGGTAAAAAATCCCAATAACTGTTTAGGTACAACATCTGGATTGTTGCAGTGACTGCTGCTGTAGGTACCTATGAGTAGGGTTGCCGGACAGGTCAACGGCTATTTTTTCAGGACGGGAGAGACGGGGCGGGGCGATGGTGAATTTAGTGAGTCGGTTCGTCGGTTGTCGCGTATGTCGCGGGTGGCCCAGACTTTAAATTTTTAAACCCGGACTACAAATGACGCCTCGCCCGGACGCGGACGCTCCCCGGACAGCTCTAAACTAGGACAAATCCGGGAAAACCCGGACGGATGGCAAGGTATGAGTATAACTCTATAATCAGACTATTTACTTTATTACTTTAGTATTACCCTGGCAGTCCCCAAAAATATATGATTAGACTAGAGCATTTACTTGTAACAGAACATGATATGTTAATAGTGTATCACCCACACGAACCAGACTTCGAGCACGCTCGCCGTTTTGTTACAACCCTTATTGTACCAACCAACGAGCACAAAGAGTAGAGAGAACGAGTAAGAGCGTTACAATACTCGTACATAGAATTGCTCGAAAAATGCCCTAGTGTATATCCACCTTTACAGACATACCACGCGGGCAAAAACGGACGCTAGTGGAAACAGTATTAGACCTACTGCTGTGGCTATCAAAACTTACTTGAATTATAACTTTATTTGTTTCTATTTCTATCTTGAATGAGGAATCTAGTTATTCAGTTCAGCAATAACTTTTGCCGTAAGTAGCGAGTCTTGATTCCACTTGCAACATTAGTGATATAATATTATTACTTGGAAAGTAAATATATGCGACAGTTTGTTGTACTTGTGTGGGAGTTAATGAGACTTGATCATTTCCTGTTAATCTAGAATTTAGTAATATTGATTTGGTATTTATTGCAAGAAGTTTTATCGCTAGATTTAATAAAATGGTGCTTAGTTTTATAATAAGCTGTTAGATTTGTTATATCACTGTATGTTTTCCATATAAAATAAAATAAATAAATAAATTCAGAGCTGTATTAGAGGCTATAAAGCGATGGTGGCTAAATGGATAAGGGACCGGCGCTGCAAATCACGTGGTCCGAGTTCGACATAGTGAGAAAACCCACATACCCTAGAAGAAATTCTATGAGTATGTCTGATCCACCAACCCGGACTAGGCCAGCGTGAGCGGATTATGGCCTAAACCCTCTCAGCTCTCTAGTTAGAGGAGACCCGAGCCTAACAGTGGGACTTAATGGATTGTTGATGAAGAGCTGTATTAGATTCACATTTTGCCAGCTATCATCATCACTACAACCCAGAAACGTCCCACTGTCTGGACCCAGGTCTCCTCCAAAGATTGTTGAGGGAATTTAGTTTACTATACCACACTGGCCAGACGGGTTGGTATATAGTTTGTTTCCAATTAATTTTCCTTTTCTTGTAGTGCTCTTGTCTGTTTAGGTTTCCCGTTACCTACAACAACCACGGGTTGAAATGGGGTAGTGACAATATGTATTCTTAATCCGTCACTACACGGATGATTGCCAGCTATTAATTGAAGAGATAAGTGTTTGAAATTGCTTGATGGAAACACCATTAATATGATCGCATCCAACGCAGACTTATAATAAGGTCACGATCCTTAGCAATGAGGTTATTAAATAAAGAGGAAGAAACACTTTAGAAGACACTTTTTTTTTTTTTTTTTTTTTTCTTTTAAAAAAGACAACGCCCGCACTAGGGAACAAGCCCTGTGTCGCGGGGAGCTTTACAAACATGAAATTAACGGACATAAAGTACACCCAGACTAGAAACAAATATCTATGAATCACACAAATATTTGTCTCGTGTGGGAATCGAACCCACGTCACCCTCAGCACGGCGATGTAGTGGCGAGGCGACCACCTTAACCACTGCGCCACGGTGACAGTCAAAAGTTTTATTTTAGTTTTATTTAAAAAAATCCTATGACAAATAGATATAACATGAATAAGGCACAGACAAACATAATATACACAAAACACACAAGATTAAAGAAGCAGTTAACTGTAGTTTTAAAAACCAAGACATGTTTTGTTTTACCAAATACAATCTCATTACACTATGATGAATTCACCTTAAATATACACAATAACATACCTACCTCAGACAAGACTAAACAACACTAATTAAATAAAAATTTACTCAAGTGAGGGCTTTTTGGTCGACGCTTTCGTTTAAACGAATAAAACAACTTCCTGTGTTTGTTCATTATACAGGCGTTTTGTGAATTGTTTAGGTACACAGTTTTACGGTAACATGGGCTCTTTTGAATTTAGTGTCACTTTGTCTATATTCAAAGAAATACAAAATATAATAATTTTACACACATTCACACAGCGCCATCTAGTCCCAAATTAAGCAATTATATTTGCTTGTGTTTATGTATTATTATTTTTTTGTAAATACATACATATATACTAATATTATGAGACTGAAGAGTTTTTTGAGACAAAAATGGAGTATACAGCTGTATCATTGAGCTAACTTAGAACTCAGATTTTTTTATTGCGCCAAGGGATTGCAAACCCGAGTATAACTCTACGCGTTCTTGAGAAAAATATTCTAGACAGGCAGACAGACATACAGACAGTGTGTGAGTGAGTGAGTGATCCTATAAAGATTTCGATGTTTTAACCTACCTAAAATACAAAAATCTATGAAATCATTGTCCACGGGAACGAAGTCACACACAGCTTGCACTGCACACACAGCGATGAAATTCTGCTCAATTTAAACTTCAGATATTAACTGACAGGTGAACAGAGAATTCCAAATTATATTTCGTTCTACCTAGATATAAAAACGTCAACGGATGAGAGTGCCAATACATGTTAGATACGTGAAATAAAGTTTTCGTCTTTAATATTTAATTTTTGTACGGCACTAAAGTGGCAAACAATTGTATACAGCCGTTTGTTTTTTTTGACTATAAATCTGTGAATGTAAATATATTTTTGCTGTATAACAATTCGATCCGTGTAGTGATCGTGACGTGTAGTATCCATCTCAACCTGTAGGTGTCGTAAAAGGCGACTAAGGGAGTAATCTTATGCAGACAAGAGCACTGCAAGAAAAGGAAAATTCTAAACAAATCCTATACCAACCCGTCTGGCCAGCGTGGTATAGTAGGCTAAATTACCTCCACAATCTATGGAGGAGGCCCGTGCTCAGCAGTGAGACTTTAATGGGTTGAAATGATGATGATGATGTATAACAATTGGAAATTTATTTTTATACGTGCATATACCCTAGAAAAAGTTCTAAGGATATGTCTGATCCACCAACACGCTTTAAACCAGGGGCCCAGGTCCTGTTAAATTACACACGTCGCTAGCAGACTGATGATGGTATCGACCAATCACAGACCAGAAATATGGCGCGATTGACTTAGTAAGCGAATCACAGCTGTCGAAAGAAACCATCGGCTTACCGTTGTGTTATGATTGTGTTAGCAGGATTAGGCCCCTGCGTGTGTGGAATGTGGTCTTAACCCTCTCAGCACTAGGAGAGAGACCTGTGCCCAGCTCTGGGACATTAATGGCTTGCTGATGATGATGTGGGTTTTGTGATGGCGATTCTAACAGTATGTCTGATCCACCAACCCACATTAGGCCAGCGTTTATAGATTATGGTTTGAACTCTTTTCAGATCTATAGATTTCAGATGTAGAAAAGGAGACCTGGGATATTAATGGGTTGCTACGACACAGTAATCCTTGCTTTTAAAATAAATTTAACACAAGATTAAGAGCCTAAAGCAATAAATATATATTTACAACAATCACATAATCATCACAGCTCTTAAGACGTTGCGACACAGCTTCGATTCCCAGGTGAAGGTATCGTTGTTGTTTATCACGCCTTCAGTACATTTATGCGGTCTAATGATATTGTTGTGACTTTGTGACCCGGGATGGTGTAAATGTTGCCACACTCTGTTCGTGTACATTCACAAACGGTGTGTTTACGTTTTACATCGTTTTTGTTACTAGACTTGTCTCGGAAAATTCCAGAGTTCACTTCTTTATTGGAAATATATTTTCACTTTAAAATCGTGTGTTTTGGGTTTGAAACTTCGTTCGTGGAGTTTCTTGGAAATTTCATGTTGAAATTTTAGACTTAGTATATCACATGAATGATATAGGTACTAGGTTTTGCCCGCGGCTCCGACTGAGTTGTATGTCGATAAAAAGTAGCCTATGTACCTACTATTCCAGACTACAATCTATCTGTATGTTAAATTTTATTTAAGTTAGTTAAGTTAAACTCTCACATTTTTAATATTATTAAGATTTCCAGAAAACTTATCATTATCACTTAACATCACGTTTGTGGTCGAATTCAAAAGTGAATAAAAATAATGAGATCTAAGTTCGACGCATTGTTCGTACCAATTTCACTAATCAATCAATTCGTTATTTCAAACCATAATGTGATGTTGATAAGCAGTAATAGGTCACAGTATTGGTTGTCATTTTTCAAAGGGAAGCCCGGTAGGAATCGAGTTATAGGGAGCCTTCGCCACTGGTAAGTACTTAATTTAGGTTTTAATTATGGACTCTGCCGGGCGGGATTTTTACATTAGTTCGTTTTCGTTTAAATATATTCAAATCATATCACGCATGCTTGACCCTTATCATCTTTCATCATTTCAACCCGCAAATGTCCTACTATTGAGCACAGGTCTCCTCCAAAGAATGTGGAGGGAATTTAATTTCCTTATAAGTACGTTGACAGAAACTACAAGGCGTGATTCAAACACAGCTTTGCTGTCTCCACATTTATGGCACATTATATATTCTATCATCAATAAAAAAAACTTGTCTTCTTTAAACAAAGCATGTACTGTGTTCATTAGACCTTAGACCACTAGTCCAATCCATGGTAGAAGCTGTTCTCCACTGAAAGTTAAATCTAGCTAACGGTGTCTGAATCTAACTTTCACTAACGCCGATCGTTTGATCAAGTCTAGGTACAGACTGTACTGTATTACCTAACTATGGGAACACCTAATTAAACTTTAGTCGAACGAACATTAATTTTATAAGCGAAGTAACTATCTAGTATGGTAATTTAAGATTATTTTGTTGGTATTATAACTAGACAACATATTTAAACATATCTTAAATAATGCATTCCTCGATCAGCACTCAGTCGAATAGCACCTACGCGAATCGCACCTAACATATTCCTCGAACAGCACCAACCAATATTTTTGTTTGTAAATTTGATTTATTTCTTACGAACAGCACGTTGCAAAAATATTGGTAGGTGCTCTTCTAGGAATATATTAGGTGCGATCTTTACGAAAAAATCTATTTATTAATCGATTAAATAGAATATCTGACTTGTAACGGAAATTTAAATATGGATTCTGTAAGCCCAAGTATACAAAACCAATAAAGTAATATCCTAAACTTAACAAAAATCCCAATCGATACACGTTTACCTATAAATTAAATAAGGCTTGAAATCCACTGTTATCTTTATATGGCGACGGTTGCGAATCTAATCTGACGTTAGCCTTAAAAGTTATATTATATGGAGGTTTTCGAACGCACGCAAATGGGGATCTAGTGTCGGATAGATGCTGAGACGATTTTGATGTTGCTTTAAGTGGTTGATAGTGGAATATGGACAGTGCCCGCTATGGCACAGATTGTTATCTTTTAGGATAAAGTGAAGTGTAAAGCGATGGTGGCTGAATGGATAAGGGACCGGCGTGCAAATCACGCGGTCCGAGTTCGATCCTGACCGGCATGCGGCAGTACTAATGTGGATTCCACTTTGTGGAATTTATATGTACTAGTCAAGTGACTTACCATCTGCTAAGGGTGAAGGAAAACATCGTGAGGAAACCCACATACCCTAGGACTAGGACACCTGCACTAGGCCAGCATAAGTAGATTATGGCCTAAACCCTATCAGCTCTCTAGTTAGAGGAGAGGAGACCCGAGCCCAGCGGTGGGACTTAATGGGTTGCTGGTGAGGATAAAGTGAAGTTAAGTTGATGTGGTTGATTTATTTTGATTTTAAATGTTTGGCATCAATTGCAACACACAAAAGAAGAAATTCTAATGGTACCTATGTCTAATCCACCAAACCGCATTAGACCTTACAGCTCTGTAAATAGGAGAGAGAAGATCCGAGCCTAGCAGTGGGATATTGATAGGTTGTTTTTTATGCACATCTTTACGCCTTAAAACATGTCTTCTATATTAATTATGTTTGTGTTTGAGATCAGCAGCCATGACTCCGATTAGTGTGTTAGCCAGACCTCATCGGGAAGCAAGGAATTTTAAGTTGCAGGTGTTCAGAGGCAACGGTAACCATTTACCATCAGCTGGATGGTATGGTGGCATGGCGTTTGTCCCCATAGAGTTTTTTTTTTTTTTTTTTTTTTTTTTTTTTTTTTTTTTTTTTTAATAAAAGACAACGCCCGCACTAGGGTACATGCCCTGTGTCGCGGGGAGCTTTACAAACATGAAACTAACGGACACAAAGTACACCCAGACTAGAAACAAATATCTATGAATCACACAAATATTTGTCTCGTGTGGGAATCGAACCCACGTCACCCAGCACGGCGATGTAGTGGCGAGGCGACCACCTTAACCACTGCGCCACGGTGACAGTCAGTTTGTAAAGAAGATGGAAATTATATATTACTAGCTGTACCCGCGACTTCGTCCGCGTGGAATTTAACAAAAGCAACATTACTTTTTTCAAAATAGCCTAAGTTACTCCTTATTACATCAGCTATCTGCCAGTGAAAGTCCCGTCAAAATCCGTGCAGCCATTCCAGAGATAAGCCGGAACAAACAGACAGACAGACAGACAAAAATTGAAAAAAAATGTTATTTTGGTGTATGTACCGTATATACATTCATATGCATGTAGTAAAAAGCGGTTATTTTAATATTACAAACAGACACTCCAATTTTATTTATTTGTATGTATAGAAGATGTATAGATTACTATTTGTGCCATGTTTAATATTATTATTAATGTTATTATCTTAAAGCGCAGTGTGTCACAAGTTACACCTTTATAAATTACTGTGAATACGTCTCAACATCATTAGGTATATCGGTGGCATTTTGTTAATGGCCGCAGGAGTGGCTAACGATCGTGAGATATTAACAACTTAGATGATTTCACCAACAGAATGCTAACGAATAATGGGTGATTATGTTTGTCTGTGGACCTTGTTAGGGGATCAATGTATGCTTCTATTGCCTGACACTAAGGACTAAGGTTTGGGACTAAGGTTATGTACAATAAAGATGTTAAATAAACAAGAGGGCTCTATGTATTGCCATGCAGACATACAAATAGGTTAGACCTTATGAACTAAACTAAACTTTTTTTTTAACAAAAAATTATAAAATAAACTAAACTTTTTTAAAACAAAATTAACTTATGAACTAATTAACTAATCTACATTGCCAAAACAATATACAAATAGTCCCATTAGAAGAATAATGTTTTATCTTCACATAAAACAAAAATGAAATTATTAAAAAATTCGGCATTAAAACCGTAAACTATCGATTGATCAAATTTTTATTTTATTCTTTAGTCAGTATTTTACAAAATACAAATTTGATCAATTGATAGTTTACGGTTTTTAATGCCAAATTTATAATAATTTCATTTTTGTTTTATCTGAAGATAAGACATTTTCTTCTAATGGGACGAAATAATAATAATAATAATAATAATAACCCCCTCTGGGGTAGTCGTTATCTTCTCATAAGATTAACGCAAACTTGGAGGGCAGATTAGTGTGGCTTTTCAAACACTTGCCATATAAACAAAAAAATGTACTGCAAGTTTAAATGAAGAGCCCACAAACCGCAGGGCAGCTAGTGGCGAGCTGAATGTGAGTGGCGACACTGCGGTCCTGAATGCCCCTGAGAGTCGGTCTAGGCCTCGTCTCCAGCACGTCTTTGTTGGCTGACTGGAGTGGATCTCCAAGAGCGACCACACGACTCTCAACTCTGGCTTGCCTTAACCAGCTGACCAGAGAGGGGTCGCCAGAGCTATATGCTCGGGGGTGGAAGTGTCATTTTTCAATGGCATAATTACGAGGAAACCCGCTCCGGGTCTCCGCTTGGGACCCGCGATGGCGAAATCGGCGCCGCACCGCTCGACACCCCTAGCCGCGCACTACGGTGTTGCCCTGAGACCCGTGGACTTCGGCCCATGTCGGTTGTGGAAGGGGCCCATCTAGTGTAAGGCGAGTCACCGTCTGCCCCAATCCTCATTTAACAACATATATTCACCGCTGGAGGAGGCAAGCAGGCGACGTAGTTCCCGTATGCCATATATCACCATTCCACCGAACACCCAAACCCATAGCCCAATTTTATTTGACTCCATAACATCATTCAATAGCATTACACTTATCAGTGACAAATCATAGCTGTACTACAATAGTGCAGCTGTGATATGGCAGCGGTAAGTGTCTCATCCCATTCTAAATTAAAATTCTTTAAGGGCCTCTGCGTGTTGGACCTGTGTCCCCGCGTAAGCCTTCCAAAAAGACCGGGTATACTTCTCACCTTAGAGAGAAGTATAGCCGTGAAAAAAGAGACATAATAATAATAATAAACCCCCTCTGGGGCAGTCGTTATCTTCTCATAGGATTAACGCAAACTTGGAGGGCAGATTAGTGTGGCTTTTCAAACACTTGCCATATAAACAAAAAAATGTACCGCAAGTTTAAATGAAGAGCCCACAAACCGCAGGGCAGCTTGTGGCGAGCTGAATGTGAGTGGCGACACTGCGGTCCTGAATGCCCCAGAGAGTCGGTCTAGGCCTCGTCTCCAGCACGTCTTTGTTGGCTGACTGGAGTGGATCACCAAGAGCGACCACAGGACTCTCAACTCTGGCTTGCCTTAACCGGCTGATCAGAGAGGGGTCGCCAGAGCTATATGCTCGGGGGTGGAAGTGTCATTTTTCAATGGCATAATTACGAGGAAACCCGCTCCGGGTCTCCGTTTAGGACCCGCGATGGCGAAATCGGCGCCGCACCGCTCGACACCCCTAGCCGCGCACTACGGTGTTGCCCTGAGACCCGTGGGCTTCGGCCCATGTCGGTTGTGTAAGGGGCCCATCTAGTGTAAGGCGAGTCACCGTCTGCCCAAATCCTCATTTATCATCATATATTCACCGCTGGAGGAGGCAAGCAGGCGACGTTGTTACCGTATACCAGATATCACAATTCCACCGAACACCCAAACCCATAACCCAACTTTATTTGATTCCATAGCATTATACAATAGCTTTACACTTACCGTTGACAAATCATAGCTGTACTACAATAGTGCAGCTGTGATGTGGCGGCGGTAAGTGTCTCATCCCATTCTAAATTAAAATTCTTTAAGGGCCTCTGCGTGTTGGACCTGTGTCCCCGCGTAAGCCTTCCAAAAGGACCGGGTATACTTCTCACCATAGCGAGAAATATAACTGTGAGAAAAAGAGACATAATAATAATAATAATATAATAATATTCTACCACATTTACACAGCGCCATCTAGTCCCAAAGTAAGCATTTATATTTGCTTGTGTTATGGGTACTAAACAACTGATATACTACTTAAATACATTTTTTTTTTTTTTTTGTAAATACATATTATAGATAAATTACACCCAGACACAGAATAAACCTTTATGCTCATCACACAAAGATTTGTCCTGGGTGGGGATCGAACCCACGACCTCCGGTTTAGCAGTCAGGGTCACTAACCACTAGACCAACAGGCCAGTCAAAAAAATGTGTTGTCATTTAAAAACTCATCTACACTGTAGTAGCATTTATTAATGATTTATTTTCATTCATTTAATAATGTTCTGCATCAGGATCCAGCTTGAAATTTCGACATTTCTCCACATAACTATCCCTTTTTTACAAGCTTTTTATCTTGCAATGTTTGTTTGTTAGGGTCCAATCTAGCTATTGACTTTTAAAGCAGTTATCCTCTATATAATATAATCGATTGCGATGAAATTTTACATGCATATAATAAATTGGTTTTTTTTTTCTTTCCTTGTTTGTCCACTTGCGATCGGTCGTTAGACCATAAGTTAGTTTGGTCGAACCAAACTAATGGTTTTATGGTGGGACGGGCAACAGCGTTTCGTAACCTCACGACTATAGTTGACGAGTAATATAATTTGGATGACAGTGCAATATTTTTATGAAATAGAGCTGATCTGATGATGGAATTGGGAGGTAAAGCGATGGTATACTATTGAGTTTGGGCTCATTTGACTTGTGTTGAAGAGGACTCCAAGTTTCTGTGTGTAATGTATCTATAATATGTATTTACAAAACCTAAAAAAGTTATTTAAGTATTATAACACTTGTCTATTAAGCATTAGCATAGTTTGGGACTAGATGGCGTTGTGTGAATATTCAAACATTAATTTAAAAGACATTATATATAAGCACACACACTCCCAACAAACTATAACAATAAAAACAAGGCCCACAAGTAATCACCGCACCTATTTAACTAAACGATAAATAACATTATAACACTAAATAGCAATAAATAAAGCCGGGGTCAGCGCTTGTACAGTGTAGACTGTTGGTACGCAGGCTGTGTGCACCTCTCGGCTCGCAGTAAATGTTGTTGGCCCTTAGACATGGGGTTACTGAATGGTTACGCAACTGATGTATTGGAAAGTATTTCCTGTGAGATAATATTTGCAATAATCGTTAATAACATAAATAAGGCGTTTAAGAGGGTTTATACAGAGGAATGACAACGTGGCAAAAATGTTTTCAATAAACTTTTTAGAATTCGGTAAAAGGTCTGTAAAAGGTAAGAAATCATTGCGTTAACAGTTCTATTTATATACATACATACATATAGATCACGCCTCTTTCCCAACAGAGGGGTAGGCGGAGACATTTCCTTCCACTTGCTACGATTCTGACATAGATCTTTGGCTTCTTCAACATTCATCAGTCTTTTCATGCATTCTCGCCGGTTGAGGGTACTCCTGATCTGTCCCTTCTTTAGAACGTCACCTATTTGGTCATGGTACGTTGTTCTAGGTCTTCCCCTTCCAACGTTTCCTTTCACATTCGCCTGATATATTTGTTTACAGTTCTATTTATATGTAAAAAATAACACATTGGAACTTGCAGGGTGTTTTTTTTCATAGTAAAATAACTGTAATATTTTTTATAATAATTTAATATTCTACCACATTCACACAGCGCCATCTAGTCCCAAAGTAAGCAATTATATTTGCTTGTGTTATGGGTACTAAACAACTGATATACTACTTCAATTTCCTTTTTTTTTTGTAAATACATACATAATATAGATAAATTACACCCAGAAACAGAACAAACACTCATGCTCATCACACAAAGATTTGTCCTGGGTGGGGATCGAACCCCGCTCTAATTAAATAATAAAAATCGAAAATCACTAAATTATGCCACTCAATTGTGACGTTGCAATTCCTCGGTATGAACCCTCTTAAGATTGATACACATTGTTTATTTGTACTGTATTGTGAGATCTAGCGCTTAAATTATTTATACCTAAAAGAGTAAGTCTCAGTTTCTGAACCATCAAATAGAAGTTATTCATCGATTAAATATTACCTGACTGAATATAAAAGTAAAACAAACTGTTTATTCATGCAACAGTAAATTTTTATTTGTTTAAATTATATTTTATTGTATAAATAACTTCTATCTGAAGTCTCAAAAAGTTGGTATTAGACAATTTTTGAGACAGAACCGGCGATATTTTTTAGGTCATCGGTTTGTCTAGCTGGGGTTCGTCTACTCTACGTTTGCCGAGGTGCGGTTTCCACTCCAGGACACGCTTGCTCTATCGTTCATTGGTTATTCTGCAGGTGTAGCCAGCTTTCTGTCATTTCTGTAGCAAATTTATATGAAACACAAATCTTTGTTTCATGTGGGAATCGAACTTATGACATTCGGCACGGTGAAGTTAGTGGTAAGATGACCATTTTAACCACTACATCACTGTGAAAGTCAAGCGCTTACCACTAATCTATCTAGGCTAAAGAATCTCAAACCAATAATTTCTTAAGCGTATATTCGTCTTGAGCTATAAAATGTAATTAGACATTTAAACTCGTATTAGCCGGCCCTAACGCGCAAATGCGTTGTGCATGTCCGAGGTCTGTGCGCGCGATAGCCGACCCCGCTGTGTTTATGTGTCCACACCTTTATGCGAGCTAGTAATAAAAGTATATTGACTCGATAACGATCGGTGTTGTACTTTTAATGCTTAAGGCTGTGTGTTTGTTGAAGATGAACGGAGCGGAGATTCATATACTATTACCAGACATACACCTGTTATGTGGTGCGTGGTATAGTAGGCTGAATTCCCCGAAATTACGTTTATTTATCTGGTTTACAAAGTAACTCCTATGAAAATCACAAGTTAAGAATGTAACAGGTTATGTGAAAAATAGTATCAGCAAATGTACCTACGACCAGTTTCCTGACAGGGTGGAGCTATGAGAAGAACTGGCAGGAAACTCAAGCCCATATTTTTGGTTAACTCTGTTTTCTTTAGGATAGAGTTGCTTGCGCAGTTATAATTCTTGGAAGCCCAGTCAAAAAATCCGTGTAGTGATTGGTGGGTGGGATCCATGGATTAAGAATACTTACATAATGTCACTACTCTGGGTGTCGTAAAAGGCGACTAAGGGAGTAACCTTATGCAGAGAAGAACACTGCGAGAAAAAGAAAATTCGAAACAAACCCTATACCAACCCGTCTAGTCAGCGTGATATACTTCGTAGGCTAAATTCCCTCCACAATGTTTGGAGAAGACCCGTGTCCAGCAGTGGGACGTTTATGGGTTGAAATGATAATGATGATGATGATGACATTGATGACACGGCTCGTATTCCTATTGCGATTATTAGTACAATTTAGAAACAGAAACAGAAATATTTATTTGTCAATGTAGGTAGGTTAAATTTACAAATCTTGCATTATTAAGAAAGTGAGCGGTACATTGTACCCATAGGCATACAAATATTATTTTAAGATTAAAAAAAAAGAAATTAATTAATTATAGTTAATACTACAAATTAGACAGCAAACAAATAACAAAAGGTTTAACTAGATTTTTTAATTTTTTTTTTGGTTATGGCTAAATGTATTCGATATCTGATTACCTACCTTTAGACAAAGTTTGTAAGACTAAAAGTTAGATATCTTCGTAATACTTAGACTAGACTGAAATATCCTTTTACATAATGACAATCACTTAGCTAACCCGACCTCATTAACAAACCAGTGATATACAGTAACTGTAAAGAGTGTTTTACACGGCACCGAACCTGCTACACGCTCATATTTCGCGCGAATGCGGCACAACCGCTATTCACCTAAATGTAGCAGATGTTATCTTAAAGTATAGGGCTGATAGGGACTAGATATTACTGTAAATCTATTTACGAAAACTAAGGCTCTTTTAACATTATCTATACTAATATATTATAAAGGTTAAAAATGTGTCTGTTTGGTTGAAGCAATCTCAAGAACTACTAAACTGAATTGAAAAAAAAATTGTGTTGTATTTATCGAGAAAGGCTATAGGCTATATTTCATTACGCTACGGTCTACAGGAGTTGACCACTGGCCAAATAAAGAACGACAGGGGCGAAGCCTCGGGCAATAGCTTTTGTTATTATATGTATGAAGGCAAATTATACATTCATCATCATCATCATTATCATTTCAATCCATAAACGTCCCACTGCTGGGCACGGGTCTCCTCCAAAGAATGTGGAGGGAATTTAGCCTACTAAAGCACGCTGCTGGCCAGACGGGTTGGTTTAGGGTTAGTTTCGAATTTTCCTTTTCTTGCATTGCTTTTGTCTGCTTAGGTAGGTCCTCCCTTAGTCGCCTTTTACGACACCCACGGGTTGAGATGGGGTGTGACATTATGTATTCTTAATCCGTCACTACACGGATACTTATATATTGCTACACCGCAAAGCGGCAGCTATTACATCATCCTACAATCCTACATAATAAATCATATCATGCTACATCCTTCGAGTAGCCTACACATCCGCTGCATACGTGTTCCGAGTTAATGGCCGACTGAACGGACGAATAAATATTATAACGAAATTACTCTGAAAGGGCTCTGTATCATTAGAGGTTAATACCTCTAAACTTGGTTGGTTATCTAATTTTCGTTGCTATTTTAAGACAAGAGAAAATTGGTTTTTAGTTGGGGCAACACATTATCCTTGCCATCCAATGTGGTTACTCGAATGTGGCAGTCTTTTGAGGACCTTTGTTCAGGAGTCAGTCCTCAATAAGATATTCTATTTTATAGGCTAATTCTATAAGTGGAATTGTTGTTATTTTTCTTGTAAATGCTGTAAATATTTTATTAAATAAATTTATGTTAGAAGTTGACAAGAATATTTTTGTTGCAAAAAAATAAATAATAAATATAATTAAGTATATGTAAATAATTCAGAGATTTTCTTTAACCGGTAATAAACGGGATCAAATACTGAAGCTAAGTATAATTTTAGTGGCCAATACTCACACAAAAAATCAATAGTTATAGTATTATAGTATAAGATAAATATTTTGAATCAATGAATAGCGCAGATGGCAGATCACTCAGATCTATGTCTCAACTTCCACTCCAAGCGTCTAGCTACAAATAATATTATTATAGATTGAAATTCTATGCCTTCAGAACCGTAAACATTCAAGCAAACCAAACGAATGTCCTTAGTTCGTGTAAACCCTGCGTGTGCGCACCATCTCACCGTTAGCGTTATCTAATCGCGTATCGCTACGACCGGCGACCACGTGACGCACAACGCCGTGGCGCGTCACAATGCTAGAAACTAATGAGACATACTACAGCCTCCTATAATTCCGTTGCAAGTTGTACAGTCAACAACAAAAGTAGTTGAACATATGCATAATTTCAAAACGCATGTATACCGTAGCATACATAAATTACTTAAAAAAACAAGTGCCAGAATTGAATTAAGTATGATAATTCAATTCTGGCGACGACCTCTGGCTTAGCAGTCAGGGTCACAAATCACTACGCCATTTGATTTCGCCTCAGCGTTTTGCTATTTTATTTATCTTTCGCACGTATCCATACCTAGATTATCATCATCATCATTTCAACCCATAAACGTCCCACTGCTGGGCACGGGTCTCCTACTAAGAGTGTGGGGGGAATTTAGCCTACTTTATAGCTGGCCAGATGTTTCTTTCCTTGCAGTGCTGCTCATGTCTACATATGGTTACTAAAAGAAAAACTCCCTTAGCCACCTTTTACGACACCCACGAGTTGAGACGTGGTAGTGACAACGCATTCTTTATCCGTCTCTATACGGTTATAATAATAAATAATATACCTAGAAACGACCATCTATTTACTCGACATATATAGACCTATATTCATACCCTAAGTAATTAAATAATTCTAACACAACATTGACCTAGAATGTACAATATACCAGTATCTTTAGAAAGCCTTGTAACCTAACCTAACCCTCTATTACCATATAGACAGGAATTCTGTACCCATTTTTCTAACCACAGTATCGCCTTTCACATATTTAGTATGCTAGTTCCCTATAAACTGTTGCGAAGCCTTAAACTAGCCTTATCTAAGACAATAAGGTGCCGTAATCAAGGTCTAAAGAGAGCGGTTAGCGGTATCAATTATTATTATTATTTTTTTTTTTTTATTGCCTAATGTGGCAGACGAGCAGACGGCCCACCTGATGGTAAGTGGTTACCGCCGCTCATGGACGTTGGCAATGCTAGGGGCACAGCCAGGCCGCTGCCTACCTTGAGAGGATAGCTCTCTTTAAACCTCGTTTGAAGAAGGACATGTCATAGCGCTCAGGAAACACCGCTGAAGAAAGTTCACCCCAGAGCCGGCACGTACGTGGGAGGAATGATCGCTGGAACCTTACCGTTCTAGACGATATCGGCACCAGGTAGTGCGGGTTTCACACGATTAGCCAAATTGGCTGAAATTAATAATGTATCCTGAACTAATAGGAAGTTATTATAAAATGATATACGAGGAAAATCGATTTTAAAGTGAGAATCGAATGCGTCCTTTTGTACATTATTGCAGTGTATTCGCTGTCCTAAAAGTTACAAAATTCTCCAGATATTATTACTTTGTTATTCGATGTTTGGATGCGTCTGCCTACTACGGTTAATAATTGATCTCTTCGTGGTGTACCAATAGGCAATGTGATCGTATTCTCCACTAAATGATACGTCACACAAAAGTCAGACACCATTCAGCTCTAGCGTATTTAAATTCAGTAAAAGGAGAGGCCACTTACACCTGTTCAGATGTCCGAACATCTATCCTCCGAAAGCTCAACACTTGAATAGACTATAATTTCCTAACATAATGCCTAATATTAGTCTTTATTACATATTTTATTACATAAGTCGCGCGGGGCTTCGCTCCCGTCGTTCTTTATATGCTCACTGCTCAGCTCCTTTTGGTCGTAGCGTGATGTTATATAGCCTATAACATACCTCAATATGTGGGTATCCAACACTAAAAGAATTTTTCAAATCGGACCAGTAGTTCTTGAGATCCTAGAGTTCAACCAAACAAACTCTACAGCTTTATAATATTAGTATAGATTCCTACTAGAATATTATAAATGAGAAAGTGGATATTTGTTACTCAATCACGCTAGAACGGCTGAAACGATCTGTGTGAAATTTAGCACACAGATAGATTATAGTCTGGAATAACACATAGTTCACTTTTATCGACATTTCACGCGGGCGGAGCCGCACGCTGAAGCTAGTTTTGTATATTTTCATGCTTGTACAATCAGTAGCATAATACTTTTTTATATAAATGCTAAACAAGTCATGGAAAAATTCAAACCCCCAACGGGACTTGAACCCGCGACCTTGGCATTCCGTGTGCAGTGCTCTGCCTACTGAGCTACGCGGGCGGACGTCCGTGATGAGATCGAATTTATCCATTATCTGTTAACATGATGACGTCGTGACAACGTTTTGCTACTTAACACCGTGGCTCGTTACAGAAACAGTCAGTAGCATAATACATTTTGAAACTACCATTGTGCTACAAAACTGCTGAAACTAAACCCCTTTGTCACGACACAACTAATAAATAGATCGTCCCATTAGAAGAATAATGTCTTATCTTCAGATAAAACAAAAATTAAATTATTATTAATTTAGCATTAAAAACCGTAAACTATCAATTGATCAAATTTGTATTTTGTAAAATACTGACTAAAGAATAAAATAAAAATTTGATCAATCGATAGTTTACGGTTTTTAATGCTGAATTTTTTAATAATTTCAGTTTTGTTTTATGTGAAGATAAAACATTATTCTTCTAATGGGACGAGATATTGTAGCACATAACATTTGAAATCTTTACAATGTAAGTACCTCAAGTAGAGACATAATATCTCACGTAATTAGAACGTCTGCGGCATAACTTAGATGCAATAAACACCATTACAATGCCTAATGTTGACCTCAACAAATCAAATGTGCGGTATGTTATCTACAGGACATTATTGCTTTTGGATAAGGATTACTGTTCATGGTCCGATTAATAAGAAATTAATATTATTTATTTTTTATTATATTATAAAATATTATTTACTTATTTTTTATTTTGACTGGCCTGTTGGTCTAGTGGTTAGTGACCCTGACTGCTAAACCGGAGGTCGTGGGTTCGATCCCCACCCAGGACAAATCTATGTGTGATGAGCATAATTGTTTGTTCTGTGTCTGGGTGTAATTTATCTATAATATGTATGTATTTACAAAAAAAAAATGTATTTAAGTAGTATATCAGTTGTTTAGTACCCATAACACAAGCAAATATAATTGCTTAATTTGGGACTAGATGGCGCTGTGTAAATGTGGTTGATTATTATTATTATTATAATGTCAGTAAAAGTAGCCTATGTACTGTAATTCTAATATATATTATGTACCAAATTTCATACATATTCTTTCTGCTTTTTACGTAATTGAGTAACAAGCATTCATCTATACAGCCATCTAGCCATCCATCCATGCCAACTTACGTATTTATAATATTAAGTAAGAGTAAGAATTAAGATTATTCCACGACGATATAAAAATTTAATTAAAAGGACTTATTAATGCTTTTTGTTGCTGAATGTGGCAGATGTTATGGGTAACTGATAGTCGCCACCTATTAGCATTATAAACTGGTTAAGTCCCACTGCTGGGCAAAGGTCTTCTCACAAGAGAAGTACCTAATCTATTTGTTACTACATGTTGGTACTGATTTCAACATAAACAAGATTTTCTAGTTGAGTTTATAAAAAAATTGACTTAGAGTTCATTCCTTATAATAAGAAAAAATATAATATTCACATAATTATTATGTTCAAAAATAAATTCTGAAACAATGTACAAATAAATTACTTAGGAGTTACGCATTATTCACATCAAAATGAAACACCAATTTCGTTTGCACATAATATTTAATAACGTAATCTAATATGAAATTGCAGTTATTATCTGAATGGAATATTAAAATAGTTATCAAAAATCTTATTTAGTCGTAGACAACAAATCCAATTTGCATAGAAACCGATCGCTTGGGAGCCGTAGAGTTTAAAATCGTCGCCGATATGTGTGGCAGTGAATGGGCGGCTTTATAGGGCCCGCGGGAAGCTTCGGCGAGAGACTGCATTACCTTGTATTGGCACAGAATGTGTTGAGACGTTTTCCCATTTTTATAATTATATAGGTATTCACTGTTTTGATCTATTTTATCATATCATAATTCAATCATAAAAATATGTATCATCAGCAACCGATTATGTCCCACTGCTGGGCTCGGGTCTCCTCTCCTCTAACTAGGGAGCTGAGAGGTTTTAGGCCATAATCCACTCACGCTGGCCTAGTACGGGTTGGTGGATCAGACATACTCATAGAATTTCTTCTAGGGTATGTGGGTTTCCTCACGATGTTTTCCTTCACCGTTAGCAGATGGTAAGTCACTTGACTAGTACATATAAATTTCACAAAGTGGAATCCACATTGGTACTGCCGGTCGGAATCGAACTCGGACCGCGTGATTTGAGAGTTTATACACATTTAACGAACACAAATACACCTAAGCTCCAAACAAATATCTATAAATAACACAAAAATTTGTCTCCCCTGGAAATCGAATCCTCATCATTCGGCTCGGCGATGTTAGACATCACGTTGACAGTCGTTTAGGTCCCATTAAAAGGCAACTCCTTACCTTTCTTGTTTTCAAAACTTATTTATATTATATTCATTACAATGATTCTGAATCGACGCGCGGTAAACTGCGGATCGTGACTCTGATCTCTCGCTCACACAATCTCCTATCTCCCTCATACATTATGATCGCACCAAAGATGCGTGTGAGCATTTTGGGACGCCTTCCACGAACGTATCGTGATATTTTTGAATTTGGAATTTTCTCTGATTTATTTTGATGTTCGTTCGAATGTCTTTCAAATCGATTATCCTTAAACACTAGCTCCGTACGTGATTTAACATGCATTAATATTACTTTCTTTACTCCATGGACATCGGCCAGATTTATCCATCAGCATAATCCTTATCATTATCAGTCTGTAGAAGCGAGAGAACAAAGACAGGTCACAAACGCAATAAGGATAGGTAAATGTGTCTTCTGGGGACTTTAACATACAACTAACAACAATTAACGATCAGTTAGTATATCTAGATTGTGAATCTATTTGTGTGCTATGGGTACAGCAATCGCAAACCACAATACCAATACAGAGGTCATTCAGTAGCCTACCCTATTGGAAATCTCGATGTTTGAATTGATTGATTTTGGTATCACTGTCAAATGTTTGAAATTTTCGATTTGAGTTGGTGAAAATGAAAAGGAAAAGCATTAATTAATTTATATTACAAACACTCATAAAAGTCCTAAGTTAAAAATGCAACTGGTGCTCCGAAAAAAATATGTTATTCAATTTGCCTACGAGTAGTTCGCTGAAAGGTTAAAATCAAAAATTTACGCCACTCCTCTTAATCGCCAAGTAGCTATAATCTTTAATCACATGTATAATGGAATACTCCTTAAACTCCGTATAGTGACGGACTAAGAATACATAATGTCACTACCCCACCTCAACCCGTGGGTGTCGTCGTATAAGGCGACTAAGAAAGTAAACCTTATGGTGACAAAAGCACTGCGAGAAACGGAACATTCAAAACAAATACTATACCAACCCGTCTGGCCAGCGTGGTATAGTAGGCTAAATTCCCTCCACATTCTTTGGAGTAGACACGTGCCCAGCAGTGGGACGTTTATAGGTTCAAATGGTTAATAAATAATTGAATACTGACTTAACTAAAAACAAGCAATTTTTGGGGATTCGTAAAAGAAGATCTTGCTTTAAGGACTCATCCTACTAGTTGACGGATAAAATTAACACTGAAAATAATTAATCATGGATTCTTGTATTTTAAACGTATGGTAGGTATACGAAGGTAGATTGTGCTAATAGAAGCCTGCCTCTGTACCTAAATTAATTCTGAGCTATCAACTAATGAGTCAATTGTCCATTAAGCATGCATTTTGTGTGTTACAATACTTACAATTACTGCTATGTCCCATATCACGACATATCTGATGGAAAAACTGCTTTGCTAGTCACTGCTTCGCTCATATGCGTCGGAGCATGGTTATAGATCTAATAACGACACCAATAAGTTATTAAGAGGTTGTTCCCCGTAAGGCCCGTCGCCCGCCCATATCATGTTCAACCTCGGACCTCGTCGTATGGAGGACATGGGATTATCGGGGCGGTACCGTTAGCTCGAGAAATTAGGTGAGATATACGAAGTAAGAACTTAACCTACTTTGTCCCTTGAACTTAGAACTTAGAACAGTGGTGTGATAAGCTTTAGGAGTCGACAAAAATTATTCTTAAATATATTACGAATCTAAGAGCGATTTTATTATTATACTGGTCCAAATCAGAATGGTGTGAAACGAAGAATGCAAAAAAGATATTCGTCGTTTTACACCAATTGGTACAATGTTACAAAATTAATATGAAAATGGTCCCAAACAGCTAATTAAAAAAACCTTCTTGTGCGATTGACACAGTGGTGCCAATAACTCGTGGTGTCAAATGGCAAAGTACCCTTACGCACTGTCCGATCTGCTTCCGTGAAAATTAGTTCCGAAGCAGCCATAATAAGAGCGGTTACGTACTGCACCCGATAGATCCGATTCCGATTTTTGAAGTATCCGTATAACTATTTGTATGGTAGCGTACTGCCCGCACTACTCCGATTCCTGTGATCTGGTTTCTCTCTACCATATTGGTGGGACTGCATGTCTCCAAATGACAAAACTTAGACCTCATTTTTCAACTGACATAAACAAAATAAAACATTTTATTTCATAATGAAATGGCATCAAAATCTATAACAGTAGGCGTCAGAATTCGTTTAAGATACGATATTATCTAGATATTAAAGATTGCCCAATCAATACTAAAATTGGCCATAACTTACAATATTGCCGGAAGTCTTTTCAAGCCTCACACAGAAGATAACAATAAAAGTTTATTATAAATAAACACGCCCACCCAATATTTTATACTCTGTCACCGTTCAGAGTACGTACTCGTAACCGTTCATTGCATGAGGCCAGGGAACGATACTGGACGGCGCTCACCGACAGGAGAGGTCGATACGACATTTTTACACGACTGTCCAAAAAAGGAGTGTTATGTTTTCAGGATTAATGTATATAGGTATGTGAGATTTTTATTCCACCATAGCTTCTAAACGTCTGAATCGATTTAGATGTTCGGCATCATTATTCATTACAAACAAGTGCAATGTGAAGTAGTTTTATAATCTTATGTAAGTATGTTAGTTTGTAAGGTACTTATTTATCTATGGGATATTTTTATCTTTATAATTTTCATTTGATTTGATTACAATCCTTGCATCCTTCCGAGTAACATAGGCTAGTAAAGAATAAAAACTTCTGCTCAGATTAATAATTTCTTATCTAGTAAAATTTTAGTTTAGCATATAATTATGCCAATAATTAATTATCTCTTGTTTTTTGTCTTTTAGTTGTTTGCCATAGTACTCATAGTAAGTAGTCGTATTTAAAAAAATAAATAAATTATTATTTTTTTCTAAAATCCTGTAAGTACCACCACTGTTCGACTATGGATGACTCGACTTCGCTTGGTGGACAAGAGAAGTTCGTTCACCCAGATATTTTAATATAATACGAGCACCTATAATAAAATTCATGTTGATTAGCATCGACCTTAAGTGACCGTTACAGCTTGAGATGGTAGCCACAGGCAATGTTGATATCACAATATATTTTTACGAACTTCTTTTCGCAAAAGCAATGCTGTTATAGACTGCAGTGTTGAAGAGTTCGATACCAGGGTCAGTTGGGGTGTGCTTTTTTATTTGTTAATTAAAATGAATCAATTTTACTTATTTAGGTGAACCTATAGGCCCAAGTTAGATAAAATAGATTTCCGTTTGTATTTAAAATTATGCTTTTTATTTTTCAGTAGGTAATATTTATCACAAAACACTACTGCGCTGCCGCCCCATACATATATATGTATATAAGAGGTACAATATAGGCCCTTTGACGTCACACACGGAGTCCAATAAAAAACGATCGCCCGCAATAAATTGGCGTATCAACGAAGGCTCTTATACCGATATAGGTATCGTTTATACGAATCAGGACGTGAACGAGACGACTTTGATACGATTTACAATAGATAAATTACTGCCTCGATGGCGAAGCGGTATTGTATATGATTGCGGTTTCTGAATCCTGAGGTCTCGGGTTCGATTCCCCTGGGTCTGGATATGTTTAAATTTATCAGTTGTCTAGATCCAATAATACAAGCATATATTATTATTATTTACTTTATTTCATTATCATCATTCATCATATTAGTCCACTGCTGGGGATAGGGCTCACCTAATTTCCGCTATATAGCATTCTACTCCTGCACCCTAACCTCAGTATAAATATTGTTTAATGTATTTTTTATTATTTTGGGGTTAGATGCTATGAGAGGCTTCTTTGCTACGTCGACCAGTAACAACTAACCAAACAAAGAACCTCGTCAGTTTTATAATTGGACCGATTTAAGCAAAAATGATCCAGTCAACATAAGCCTCATTTTGAGATATTTGACTTTAAAATTCATTGTATTCCTCTGGCTTTGTAATGCTAAATTTTGTTTTTGTAATTTTATGTAATCCTATGAACTTAACTAAAAGCCAGAGAAATACTGCAATGAATTTTAAAGTCAAATATCTCAAAATGAGATTTCAATCGGTACAATTATACTTAATATAGATGTATCACTAATACTAACACCACATGCAAAATACTTGCCACTTAAAAAGGGTAATGTCTAGTCAGCAACGTCCGATGACAATTTAAATTCGACATCGTACACTGTAAATAGCCTCTTTACACAGAGAGGTACCAGATATAAGATATATGAAATTAATATCAGAATTCGCCCCGATCTCTGATATATATCTTTTTATGTGTTGAGAGACTGAATTTATCGCAGTTTATTTAAATTTTACTTTGTAATTTTGAGCATACGGTTTTGAATGAATTATTGTATTGTTGGCATGGAATTGAAGTGTGGATTTTATTCATTGCTTTATGTATAATTTTTGCTGCATTGCTCTCCGATTTCACGGGTTTCGAGGTATTTGCCACGGAATTATGGTGGATGACTAACATATCACCAATGTTGAAGTTTGAAGTAACTGCTTATTAAAATAAATGGTTTAGGATGTATACGAAATGAAAATCAGAAGTACGAACTTACCCGTATTTTACATAAAACTCTTAATTATTTTTCACGTTGTCATTGCGAAATTCAAAGAACATCTGCGTAATTAATTATTATATAGCATTCTTGAGAAACCTAACAAACAAACTAACCCTCTCAGCTCTCTAGTTAGAGGAGAGGAGACCCGAGCCCAGCAGTGGGACTTAATGGGTTGCTGATGATGATGATACTTGAGAAAAAATTCTTGACAGACGGACAACGGAGTGATTCTATAAAGGCTCCGTTTTTTTCCTTTTGACGTACGGAACCCGAAAAATCAAATATTTAGAAAACCTTCCAATATAAAAATCAAATAAAACCTGAAGTAAAAAGAAAATCTAATCGAGTCCAAGTGCTAATAATCCCTTGTAAATGTAGCTTTTGTTGGCACTCAAGGTCTTATGAAGGTCGTTTCATAAATATAAGTGTAAACGCTAGAATAAATCGGATGTTATACCGAAATTCAGATTAAAACGGTTCAACACACTTCTTGTGTTTAGGGATGCGCCTGGTTTTTTTGTTTTTATCGATAAATTTATTATATTTTTTTACAGTAGCTTATGGCACAGTGGTTCGTCTTCGCTTGATGGAGAACCAAAAGAGGAGCCCATGTTGCACTGGCAGCTGACAAGATACCAAAGTGCGAGCAGGAAATGCCATCTTGACCCGCAAGTTCTTCGCCATAAAAGTCTGTGTCGGGTAATGACACTGAAAAAAAGAACACACAATTTAAAGCTCCCTTAATGGTAAAAGGTAAGATGATACCAGTCTGATTAGAGTTTTAATTGTATCTATTTATATTATCATAAGGTTAAAATTACATCGTGATATGTCCTATATCTTAGTCTTTTACTATGCATAAAAATTGACTCGCCTGTTGGTCTAGTGGTTAGTGACCCTGACTGCTAAGCCGAAGGTCCACCCAGGACAAATCTTTGTGCGATGAGGTTTGTTCTGTGTCTGGGTGTAATTTACCTATAAAATGTATGTATTTACAAAAAAAAAATGTATATAACTAAGTAGTAAATCAGTTGTTTAGTACCCATAACACAAGCAAATATAATTGCTTACTTTGGGACTAGATGGCACTTTGTGAATGTGGTAGAATATTATTATTATATTATTATTATAAAGCGATTCCTTTAATACAAAAATAATGCCCCTGGTATTGAAAGGTATTCGTTCAGCAATTCATCTTTGTCTATATTTTTAGTTGAATGTAGTAGAACAAAATATGCTAATACAACAAAATTCCATAATATATTGCGTTCTTAGTTATATAATAAAACGTTCTTTAAAATATTTCAACCACAATAATATAATACGCAAATCAGAACATAGATCACCACGGTCCGTAACAAATCCCCGTAAATAAACTTTCGCATTTATAATAATAGGATTAGGCTCACGTTTTCACTCAAAATATTCGTTGAGAGGCATGGGGTACTTCACAATAACATAAATCAAGCTTAGGCGATTTTTTTCTCGATATAAATCAACCGCGATGATATCGAGTGGCGTATTTTAATCAAGTATTTAATATTTATACGATTACTAGAGGCCTGTGTGAATTTATGATTGGTAAATCTCTTTCAGATCTGCGATTTATAATTTAATCTGTCGTATGGTTAAGGGATATACGATATTTATGTTTTCACAGTTCAAATACATTAGGTTAGCTTTTTGTGCTGGAATTGGTTGGTGGAAATGTTACATACCATTTTCCAACAGCATTTATATCAGATTCTAAAAAATCTTGTATCGCAACATAAGCCAGCATGCATGATAGAATAGACGCTATGATATTAGAATAATATATTGTAATCAAATAAGAAATCACTATGTGGACCTTCGGACGCCTTTATCGCGTTTTTACTTATTCTTTGTTTTGTTTTGCAGTGTATATAATATTATTATAATAATAAATTGTTTATTCATGTAAATTGTACAATATATCTACAAAATTATAAATTATAGAATA
Organism: Laspeyria flexula; assembly: GCA_905147015.1. Classification (NCBI taxonomy): domain Eukaryota; kingdom Metazoa; phylum Arthropoda; class Insecta; order Lepidoptera; family Erebidae; genus Laspeyria; species Laspeyria flexula. Next base: position 5,848,359 of record LR989974.1, read on the forward strand.
GTCATATAATATATAATTGTCTGAACTAGGTAAACCTATGAGTCAGGCGAGAAGTTCTTACATACTACATATAATAATAAAAATAAGCATGTATTAACAACTAATGTATTAAAAGAATAAAAATTTATTAAACGAATAGACCTCACAATATTTCTATTAAAAAGTCGATTCAAATCAATTTAGTTGATCGAAAAGAACTAAGTAGGTACATTCAATAAAGAAATAAAATAAAAGTGATCCTAACGTCTTATTGATTCATGAACCCAATAACTAAATGAGTAGCTTAGCTGAAGACCTAGTTCACTAAATAAATAAAACTAAAACAATGACTAGTTGAAATACATTTTATTGTCCAACCCCAGATGTTGTCCGATCAATCTCACAACAAGCTATTCTCAGACAATTAATACAACATATCGAGTTAATAACGTTTTTGCTATACTACGTCCAATTAGGCGATTTCTCGAATCGATTCTGATATGAATATGAATAAAAGATGTCGTCTGATGAGACGGTAAATCTTTGACGAGTGACAGTCAAGTCAAGTCAGTCGTCAAGTAGTCGGGACGGCACTAGTGCGTAGTAAGTATCGATTACAGAAGTATCGATGTCTGTAGTTGTAGTCGATGATCGGTGATTTTTATCTTGAGCATTCTGTAATAATATGTTACTAAAAGTTATTGAATTTAAATAGTGTTAAGTGTAACTTAATACTTATACATACTAATTGCTATTATTTTTAATTTTATGCTGGTATTGTGTGGCATTAATATGTTAAGTTGTTACATTCTATATCATATAAACATGATTAAATAAAATGAAACGTAATCAGCCACTTAGGAATGTCCATTTTGTTTTTAGAATCTGACTAAATCTGACGAAGTGGTAGAGATTATTTAGTGATGCCAGTAAAATTTCAAGAAAAGTTTTCGAGTATATAATTCCTTACTACTAAGAATAAAAGTAGGCAAAGCTTAGCTTGTGGTTTTACCACAAGCTAAGCTATGCCTACTTTTGCTATACTACTATGCAAATTGCAAACGTTTTAATTCTTTAGTAATGTAATAAATGCGAAAATGTAATTGTCTTTCTTTCGAGAGCAACAGATGGATGTGACTTTTGGCAATAAATAGTCAGAGGACCGGAGACTTATACACAAGTCACTTTTTATCGACATATCACGCGAACGAAGACGCTGTAATGTAAGTCAAAATAATATTGCCAAAATTTTATCGATATCTTAGAATTATCCCAACACTAGGGCGGCTACTGGTCCTATGTAGAGTTCGTATTATGTAGATTAAGTCCTTACAGATGTAGTGATGTGATTAATAATAGTACATCCGTTTTATTGTATCACGATCACTTACGAGTATGTCTTATACTACAACTTAATTATTAATATTGTACAGTTTGTTTTAATGACAATATTTTATTCATCTCTTCTCACAGAATTTGAGAACTGCAGAAATAGTCTAAACTTATAAAGCTGAAGAGTTTGTGTGTTGGTTGAATGTGATAATCTCTGAAACTACTGAAGCGAATTGAAAAATTAGGCAGGGCTTGTAAGTAAGTTTGACACCTTTTTTTGAAGGTAAAATAGTATTTTTTTCAAAACATTCCAAAAAATATAGTAATTACTATTGTGAAATTCAAGAATAAAAATAGTACACATTTATTTTTGGTGATTATTTCTTTTTCCATGAGTTATTTGTTAGATATTAGTCTTAGCTTTGATTTTTTTCCCAATGCTGTGTTGCGGGTGCATTCCAGTCACAGGTAATTAAAAAAGCGCGAAAACTGAATTACCGATGAAATTATAGTATTATTCGTAACGTTCGAAACTATATTATTTTTTTATAACATATAGTACAATGGACTGAAATATAGCACGATACTATACTCGTAATATACAACAACCCTACTTGTAAACTTGGCTCAAAGGCTTGTTGCTAAGGGCATAGGGCCTGTCACTAGAGCGGGTAATGTCTTTTAAAGAAAAAAAAGTAAGTAATTTATACATACATAGTTCCCGCCTCTTTCCCAATAGAGAGGTAAGCAGAGACTATTTCCTTCCACCTGCTACGATATTGACATACATCTTCCGCTTCTTTAATATTCATCAGTATTTTCATACATTCTTTCTCGTTTAGAGTCGGTAAAGTCTGTCAGAAGATCGAAATATAATATAATAATAATATAATATAATATTCTACCACATTCACACAGCGACATCTAGTCCCAAAGTAAGCAATTATATTTGCTTGTGTTATGGGTACTAAACAACTGATATACTACTTAAATACATTTTTATTTGTAAATACATACATATTATAGATAAATTACACCCAGACACAGAACAAACCTTTATGCTCATCACACAAAGATTTGTCCTGGGTGGGGATCGAACCCACGACCTCCGGCTTAGCAGTCAGGGTCACTAACCACTAGACCAACAGGCCAGTCAAATAATTATTTACTCCCTACTACCAACTGTTCCCCGGTACCCTCCCCCCTCAATAAGCTCTGATCACAAATTACATTTATAACTGGGCAATAAGTTGCAGTAGTTATTACATTAAATTAAATAGCATGTTTTTCACATCGTTATGAGGTTATTGGCTCAATAACGATGCAAGGTCAGGCTGCAGTTGTTTTGTGCTCGTTTGTATCGAGTTATGATCTCTGCCGAGATATCGAGAATCGATCGTTCTTGTAATGACAGAACATCTTTTGATATTAATTCAAATGTTACTTTATCATTTCAAGCCGTAAACGTCCCACTGTTGGGCACATGTCTCCTCCTAAGGAGGGAATTTAGCCTACTTTAATACGCTGGCCAGACGGGTTGATATAGGGATTGTTTTGAATTTTTCTTTTCTGCCAGTGCTTTTGTCTGCTTAAGTTTACTCCCTTAGTCGCCTTTTACAACACCCATGAGTTGAAATGGGGTAGTGACATTATGTATTCTAAATCTGTCACTACGTGGACATCGTATCGAATCCAAAGTTACTATCTTGATAGTCTAAGATACCATTTCGCCTTACACGAAGACGGTAAGATTCCACCACCAGCCGTCGATCGTAAAATTTCACGTCACAGTTTTTGAAATGAAATGAAATCTCATTTATTCATCTAGGTTACAAAGTAACACTGATGAAAGCCACAAGTTTAATAATAATAATAATAAAACGATTTATTTCTAATAATTTCGTTGTAAATCGTTGATGGGTAGAGTTATGAGAAGAACTGGCAAGAAACTCACGCCACTTTTCTCTTAAGAAACATATTCAAACTCAAACAATTTTGGTGGAGCGGCGAACTGATATCGCCAGTATTTTCATAAGTGTCCGTGGGTGGACAAATTTATAGCATCAGGATAAACGACGAACAAAATGTTTGTAATTTTAGCAAATTTTCTTTTTAAGTGGCGCTTGTTTGTTCAGTATATTAAGTATTTTTAACGTGCGTTGAACAAACAAACGATTTTCGTTATTTTTCCTACCTTTTATTTTAATATTGTTTTAATTTTTTGCACGTTTAAGTACAAAGGCAGACATAGCTAAAGGCATTTACATGCAGAGATGAATGTGCAATGTCATATCACATTAATTATATTTTTAATGTGAAACTATACATGGATGGATGTTTGTTACTTATTTATTTATTTATTATCAACATACAACTATTTTTACATGTTTTCCCTAATGCAAAAGTGTAGCTATTATACTAATAATATTTCTTATAAGCTAAAATATATAAAGTTACCCTTGTGAATTCACTCAGTGTACAATAAAATAAATCAATTTCCTCTGCTACGAGGTTGAGAGTGTGAAACGCGCGCGACATCGGGCGCCTCCTTGAGCAAGTTAGTACACTTAATCAGGCTAGAACGGCTAAAAAACAGATTATAGTCTGAAATAGCACATAGGTTTCTCTTTACCAACATATCTCGCTGGCGGGGCGGCAGGCTGAAGCTAATAAAACTATTAATACAGGGTTTATTTCGAATTTCCCTTTTCTCACAGTGAACTGCTCTCTGCTTTTCTTAGTCCCCTATTACGACACCCATGAATTATAATGGGGTAGTGACATTATCTATTCTTAATCCGTCACTACACGGGTAAGCGGTAACGGTACAGCGTGGTGTAGTAAGCTAAATTCCCTCCACATTCGTTGGAGGTACCCGTGCCCAGCTGTGGGACGTTAGATAAATTAAATTCACGTCATCAGTAATTCTCAAATTCAAACCACAAACGATCCTGCTTATTGTAATAACGAGTAAACATAGTGAAGGAACTTTTGCAACAATTCAAGTAGTTGTAGATAGTTAACAGTAGTTGGAACTAATTGGCATGCGAACAAGACGTTTATAGCCGACAATGCTTGCTTGCCTAGAAGATTTGTAACGGATTCACATTCCTTGCTATGATTGAGATTATTATCAAAGAGTTACGGCTTCTTTGTCTAAGTATAATATGGTGTATTACCTAAGCGGTCAGAGCTTAGTACGTAGTTGAGCATTGGGTGAAGGTTGAGCAACTTTCGGCAAGGTTGAATGTAAGATGGGTGCTTGTTTGTGGTTAAACCACAAAGTGAAGATTTGGAGCCATCATATATCATCATCATCATTTCAACCAATAAACGTCCCACTACTGGGCACGGGTGTCTTCCCAAAAATGTGGAGGGAATTTGGTCTATTATACCACGCTGGTCAGTCGGATTGGTATAGGGTTTGTTTCGGATTTTCCTTTTTTCGCAATGTTCTTATTTGTGTTAGTCCCTTAGTAGCCTTTTACGACACCTACAGGTTGAAATGGGGCAGTGACATTATGTACTATTAAACCGTTACTACACGGTTATTGATTGCCTGATAATTAAAAGTAAGGCCACGAAATGAAACTAGTAGAAAGACGGAAATATGAAACACTTATTTTCAGTTAATTTTATTATTAATTAATTTTTATTAATTTTATAGGTATTAATAATTTTATTATTTTGTTATTAATTGTTGCCTGCCCTCTAACAAAGTAATCCATAAAAAGAACAGACTGTCTTTTGAAAACCGGTAGGTATTTAAAAATCCTTTTTATCGTAAAAGATCTTTCAACGCTATTACATTCAACAATTGCGTTGAAAGATATTGATGTCCAACCAAACCCTTTAATAAAAAGCCACACCCGCAAACGCAAATAAAAATTCAGAAGTGGTAACAAATGTTGGCCAATCAAAATTTCACGATGTGACTCGTTGCCGCCATAATGAAATTATACATTCATGCATAAAATAGTCGTTATGTGGCCAGTGCGATTAACGATCACGAACCCATCCTGACTAAAACCTTAGTAGTGGGAATATTTAGGTACAATTTATACTGGCTGGAAGAAACGCATGCCGCTAATGCTGGGGGTATAAACTGCTGCGAGAGAAGTCCTGGACTCGATTGCCTGGTTGTACAATCGAGTTCATTAACAAATTGTCACCATCATCAGATATTTTTGTTGAAAAGGGTGACTACAACTTATTGCATAATGTACAGCATATTTTATTGAACCATTCTCATGAGGACACATATATTTTGATCCATAGGTTCTTTAACTAGTATTTATTGAGCTTTTCAACGCTCACAATATTTTGAATCCTTGATGGTGCCAATATATTAATGAACTCGACTGTACAAATAAGGTATACGATTTTTCTTACATGAAATTCTCAGTTTCAGCCCGGTTAATGGTAATAGGCTCCCCCTTTTACATGGTAATCTAACATAGCTGAATGTGGGTGTGAGGAACCACTGTCTACTTCTTTTGGGGAAATGGTGTAATTGATGCCATTTCCCCCGAATTTTTTCTCAACTTTTTTTTATTGGTCACATTAAACGCTTACATTAGAGAAAATTTGACGAATCGCTCTGGTGGTTCCTAATTCGTACGCAGTTACTGTGATAGGAGTGTATCCCTACATACATAGCTATAGGAACAGAGTGCATGTCATTGACCTTTTCACTTAGAAATGAGGTGCTTATCTTTAAATGCCCATGGCACTTGAAAAGAAAAAGATATGGTGTCTAATTGTCATTTATTTTTTATGTTTAAACATGATTGTGTAATATAATTGGAATTAACTTAAATATTAATGTCATAATTTAAGAGACTCCTTTTATTCGTCCTATCCGAAATTATTCCTCGCATTATTATAATTTATTAGATCATAATAATTTCCTTAGCTTTATGGCTAAAGCACAAATCGTGCAGAGCCAAGAAAAGAAAAAAAAAAAAAAAATTTAAGAGACCTTCCTTCTTCTAACCTGTATAATAAGATGGCGTTTCTCAATGTCGAGTTTAATCTGTTAAAATCTCTGCAATCACTTCTCACTTTATATGGTTCTGTGGTAACATTTATTTGTCAGTTATGGCTTCTAACATATTTGGGATAATTTTTATGCAACTTCTTTTAGGTTAAAAGATGAGAAAACATTTAATTGATGATGTTATTTCCTGCGAGACCATAATAATATGTGTGTTAAATGGCTCTGCAATTTCAACAGCCATGTTCTTCAATCAGTTTTATATCTTTTCGGCATTTTATGGTCGTTATATAGTTGTGTATATATATATCCGTGTAGTGACGGATTAAGAATATATAATGTCACTACCCCATCTCAACCCGAGGGTGCCGTAAAAGGTGACTAAGGAACTAACTTTAAACAGACAAGAGCACTGCGTGAAAAGGAAAATTCGAAACAAAACCCTATACCAACCCGTCTGGCCAGCGTGGTACAGTACGCTAAATTCCCTTCAAATCTTTGGAGGAGACCTGTGCCTAGCAGTGGGACGTTTGTGGGTTGAAATGATGATATCGTTGACCACCGTAAGATTAAAACGCCTAATTTGTAGGTAATTAAATAACATTTTGCGATAACACACGTGACTATTTACGACGATCGAGATCTACATATCTTAACAATAGTTTTTCACAAGTCCTAGTATATAATCCACCTGTATTTCAATGAAATATATCTTAAGTAATAAAGATGTAAAATGTTTCCACTTCCCTGATTCAAATCTATTAATAATCGCTCCGATTCACAAAGAGGCGGAACGTGACCTATGGCCTAATCTGCCACAGATAACAAAAGATTTATGACCGACATATGAGCGAAAGAACGAATGTTTTATAAGAACAAAACTTTATTGCATTTCCTTCCATGGGCGTGGCCTATAACAAAATTACAATTAATATGATTTACAAAGTGCATAAATAATACTTCAAATTATTAAATACGACGCCTCGAGACACAACACCAGGTTTACCGTTCCCTTCGGTGTTGCTATAACGAAAATTGAGACCCACTGATAATTTATTTTGATATCATGTCATAACACATTATATGGTTCGATACGCTTCATTCGACATCATGTCCTGCATAAATTATTAATTAAATCCAAACTTTTAGCTGTCTTTTTGTGAGAATATATCTCAGTGAGAGATTCTTCTCAATAAAGTATGACCAGGCATATTTATATCTCCCACATTTATGGGAGAATTAAATATAGCATCTCTGAGAATTCCGAGGGTCCATTACGCTGTCGCTAAACATTATAATTTATATTTTGCCAATACCACATTGCATGTGTGACAGAGACAGTATTTTCTGTCCTTATCCAAAAGTTATTGGTTTGTTAAAGATTATCTGTATAGTAAGAAGTGAAGTCGATATTGCTTGTTTTACATCCAATATGAAGTCTTTCAAAGTGTAAGAAAGCTTGTAAAATTGCTGCAGTATTGTAAAAAAAGAAAATAAATTGAGACTTTAATGATCGGCATCCAGGTTCCTTTAATGAGGGAACGTTTTTATTGCAAGTTTTATGGAATACCTAACACGATGTAAGAATTTAGTATCACTTTTTATTTTTATTTTACCTGCCTCTATTATAATCTGTATTCAGGCGCCTAACTTTCATTATTTTTGCTTTCTTACCTTCTTTGTTAAGTACACTAAACGCAATAAATACATCGAGGTTTCACGTCCAACCACTTAGCTTACATATTCTAATCTGTAAGCCTTCCCGATTAATATTAGCATTTTAAACATAATCGATATCACATACGTTGAATCATTAATCGCCTACACTTTATCGGAGCGCGCGAAAAAGTACACAAATCACACCTCTCGAACGTTTACTTTTTTTATTTGAGCCACGCACGGGAACGCGTTATTCCAGCCAGTACCTTTTTATTTTTCGCGTCTTTTAATGTTTTTTTTTTTCATGTAGAGACGCTGTTAATGCCGTTTAGGATGAGAAGTACAAGAAAAATGTCTGAGCAGCACATCAAAGGAATTTTGTATACGTTGTGTAGTCATTTTACGGAAAATATCATTATTAGTTACAATGGCGGTTTATTGAATAATATGTTAAAATAGATTGGAGTTCATAGCATCATAGCATGAGGCCTTTTTCCCCGAAGAGGTAGGCAGAGGGTTTCACACCCACAGTTCGCCAGCTATGTTTGGTCCCATGAAATAGGGGGCGAGCCTATTGTCATCAACCGGGAACATTTGATTTCCAAACTCCGGGAAAATCTCAATACTGGAATTTCATGATAGAAAAGTCCAATACCATTTTCACCCGACCCGGGAATCGAACCCGGGACCTCTTGCACAGCCGTCGTATACACTTCCCGCTGCGCCACTGAGGCACTTCATAATTATAATAAAATACTTAGATTGAATAATAATATAGGTATAGAGGTAGTTATAAATCTTGAATTTTCATACCACGTTTGCAAATAATCTGGCAATACATACATAGTGGCATTAGTAATAATATAAAGTAGGTGTGGCTATTTTGTACCATCTACATATTAACCATAGCTGGCGCAATGTGGGTGTGATACACATCTGCCTACCCCTTCGGGGAAAAAGGCGTAATCCCATGTTTTTCTTTTAATGTTTTACTTATTATGTGTTATAAAAATGTTAGCTGAATAAGTATTGAGTTTCTCACAAAAAACCTAGCCACCTGCAACGTATTCGTGTGAAGATTCACACCAAAACAATCTTAGGAGGGTATGTCAACTATGTGTCATCTGTTTTTTTTACTCTTTTAACTATATAGTTGTATGCAAAACACGATATTTTGAAAAAGTAGTAGCAAATAGATTAGAGATAAAAATATTATAAAAAACGTGGGAAATGTTTAATAGAATATATATTCATTTTTGATTGCTAATTTGATAAACTTTTGTATTTAAATATCACATATTATATATATTGAATTCTTTGTATTGAATTGAATTTTTTTTATACCAAGGCGGTGGCAAATAGACGTAGTATGACTGCGATGACGATGATAAATACATTAATTTAGATTATATTCCATCATAAGAGTATAGTAACTAGTAGTAGAGTCATGACTCAAAGTAAAAAAGTGTGATGACTTGTAGAATGCAAACATTATTTACTAGAAGTGGCGCAGGGCTTCGCTCCCGTCATTCTTTATTTGGCCACTGCTTAGTTCCTATTGGCCGTAGCGTGGTGTTATATAGCCTATGTTACTCAGTGATAATGTAGCATTCTAACAGCAAAATTTTTGAAATCGGTCCAGTAATTTTTAAGTTTATTCTTTACATACAAAAATACAAATCTTTCCTCTATAAAGTCTCTGTATAGATTTTGAGTTTCTTCTTGTTGTCTTAGATGGACTGCAGGCCAAGTAGGACGAGTTGATGAATTACTCAGATTATGATTGTAGGCTTTTAGATATCACCATGATAACATATTAACAATACTTGATTAAACCTATTAACAAACAGATTAAGATTTAAACAATTTAATTTATGCTGCTCCATAATTGCATAACAACAAGCAATTTGTAGCTAATACATTATTAGGTACAGGACTTACTGTGATAGAAACAGTGCACAGCGGCAATTGCATGCAAGTGAAGTAATTTTTAGACTATTATAATATACTGTCATAAAATAACATATATTATTAGGTATACTATCATAAATAATCCATCTAAATTGACAAAAATTACTGCGGTAATCTTAAAAAAATAAAATTTGTTAAAATTTTATTTTTTGGAAAATATTTGTATGATTTTTCACAATATATATTTAACAAAACGTCAAGATACTAGAAGATATAATGTATTAAATAAATATATACATAAATACTTGCTTCATTTTGTGAGAAAGTAAACAAGCTATGTAATTTTTAAGATAGCTAAAAATTTACAGGTAAAAAATGCAAATGAACACGACCTAAATAGAAGATTAAAAAATAACTACATTTCTTGTTATTAATAATAATATTTTTTTCAACTCAATCAGAAATGTATTTCATTTCAGGCAAAAAAAATCATTTTCAGTGTAAATCCGTGTAGTGACGGATTAAGAATACATAATGTCACTACCTCATCTCAACCCGTGGGTGTCATAAAAGGCGACTAAGAGAGAACCATATGCAAACAAGAGCACTGCGAGAAAAGGAAAATTCGAAACAAACCCTGTTCGAACCCGTCTGGCCAGTATGGTATAGTAGACTAAATTCCCTCTACATTCTTTAGAGGAGATCCGTGCCCAGCCAGCCAGCCAGCCCAGAGGGACGTTTGTGTGTTGAAAATTAAATGATGATAATGAAAAAGGACATATTATTAATATTCATTTAGCATAAATAAATGTTGATTTTTTTAGAAATAATCCCATGAAATATTTCATGGGACCAAACATAGCTGGCGAAATGTGGGTGTGAAACACCTCTGCCTACCCCTTCGGAGAAAAAGGCGTGATGCTATGTTATGTTATGTTATGTTTAGACTTTAGAAATACTTAGTCCATATTTCCGTCGACGACAGATAATGCCAATGTATGCATTTATATCGAAGTATACATTGTTATAGTGCCTATTAATTGGAACAGTAATTATTCCTTGAATTACTGACTAGGCAATGCCTAGATCACGTTACCCCTTCCTTGCTGACAATCAGGGGCCGTCGCCTAGACGCTTTGTAATACTAAGCCTTATAATTAGCATTGAGAAATAGTACGCACATTAATTCAAAATAGTCGTACGAAAAATGAATCTCGATCAACCTTTATAATAATATCTTTAGATACGGAACGTTTCAGACGCGTGCCGTACCAGACAAAAAAAATACTTTTAGGCAGTTTGTATTAACCCATTTATATAATAGTAACTTGGACGCAGAGACGCTGACCGAAAAGCTGTTAAGATTCTATAGAAAAAAACGGCATGTTTCATGTCTGTAGGTTTAAACGAAGCATAACAGTTGAATTAAGTCATATTTTTGAATTAACAAAAACGAAACTTAATTTTTAATGAACCAAATAATCAGTGGTTTGAATATTGAAATTTACCTTTAGATGATAGAGGGCGTAGCAAACACACCTTTTTTAGCAAGAATTACATACAAAGACAACACTTAGTTACATTGTAAGATCAATTCTTGAAACAGGTGATCTTCGATACCAATTTTAAGTTAAAGGAAATCAAGATACATGTATTCATCAAATTAATTTTTTACTGTACAATTTGGCAGATGTACTTCGTTTAAAAGTATATTAAATTTGGCAATGACACAACTGTTGCAAATGTTGTGTCTTCTTAGCTATCTAAAAGACACAAAATTTGCAACAGTCACTGCTGTAGCTATAGAAAATACGACACGATGTCGTTGGGCTGATATGATGATGATGATGATAGCTATCTAAAGAAGAAACAAAGTCGTAACAACCAGTGTTACTCAAAGCTGTTTTTATCTGTAAGGGGTTTATAATTCCATGCGAAAGGTTAGTAATAAAAATACAAAAAAAACTCTTTTTAAATAGGTAACTACTTACATTATAAATGTGAAACGGAGCAAAGACAGAAACTTATTAGAATGGCGTTTCTCCAAGAAATGGTTATCAATTCAAAACCAAAGTTAACAAGACATAAGTTAACATGTTATCAGAATGTATATCTACACAAAATTTAAATATAAATTTGTTATACGTTCGCAAAACTGCAACCGTTTAAGAAGAAATCCTTTCCGAATGAAATCTTTAACGACTTAAACTGAACTTAAAACTTAAATCGTCTTAAAATTGAAAATGCAAACTAGTTTGGAGAGTTGCCGCTCCCGAACGTAGATCTTTTGTTTCTTTTTAACTGTAGTGGGGGACACTTGTCTTTTACGTGTATCAGTTTTTGTGATTCTATATTGACAATTGTCATCTATTATTATCTTAGCGATTGAGTTTGAGTGATGTTGGTTATCAAGTTGCCGAGAATGCTTCCATCTTCAGTAAATGATTACCTACGGAAATAAGTGCTAACCTGAACCAACGGCATTGCGTGTCTTCCGAAGCATGGAATGTCACCTCGGAAGTGTCTAATTATTATTAAACTTATAATAGTAATGAGAAGCTGTAAAACGATCTACTTAATACTTATTATAGTTGACTAATACACAGTACAGTATTTAACCTATTGCAATGGTGTAGAATTTATGTAGGCAGCAGTCTCCAAATTTCGCCCAATTCATATGCCTACTTCATCCCACTCGTTTTCGTTTATGATAAATTATATTTTTCGTACAGTCAGCCCGTAAAAGTTGCTTTTTAATCATGCAAAACCTTAAATATATTAGTACTGTCACTATATTTAAAGATAATTTTAGTTCTATCTGTATTTTAAAGTCTTAAAAGAATTCGGGACGAACGATAAATTTAGATAAATTTAATTTAATAAATTTAGATTTAGACGAAGAAGGATGTTTTGGTTTAAGGGTTAAATAAGGTGTGAATCCCAAACCCGAAAATATTACCACTTTATTATATACATATTAGCATGTATATATTATGTCCAGTACAAGTATAAAGTACGAAAAAGGATAGAAATGATTCTTGTTGTACCAAACGGCTGATACACATGCCACTGTGACAGGAATGCTGCCCGCCAATCCCCAATTAGCACCGAAACGAATGGGACCGGTCTGCACTCGCCTTTACACGCGTCCAATGTCCTCACACTATAAACTTTCTTCTATACAAATATATTAAATTGAAGTGTGTCTTAGTTATGTCAAAATATCAAACTTTTAACTTTAAATACAATTTGAAGAAAAATCCTTTTTATAATTTTTGTCTATCTATTTTTCAAATCCGTTCGACCAATATTGCCGGGACTTTCATTAATAAATAGCTCACCTATGTTATAAGTATCGATTTAAGCTTCTTTTATTTAAGAAAATGTATTAGCGGTCCTACACTCGTACAAATTGGTTAAGGGTAAGCCTCGCCACTACATCGCCGTGCTGGGTGACGTGGGTTCGATTCCCACACGAGACAAATATTTGTGTGATTCATAGATATTTGTTTCGAGTCTGGGTGTACTTTGTGTCCGATAGTTGCATGTTTGTAAAGCTCCCCGCGACACAGGGCTTGTTCCCTAGTGCAACCGCTGTCTTTTAAAAAAAAAAGTAAATATATTTTGTATGACATGAGGACCTAGACCTTGTGCAACTATTTGTGGACTTTGATCCTGTGTGAATAAAGCTCTCAAAAATTAAGTTAAGTTTAAAAAAAAGAAATTTTAGTAATTTATAATAAATCACGGGACAATCCTTCTCTCGCACTCATAACTTGAAAAACACCTCTTGCAAACACCGAACTGTGTATGTCCCAGACAAAGACTTAGCTACAATCTGAGAACTCGTCCCAATTTAATTAGAAGTAAGATGGAAGAGTTATAGAGAAATTACTTTTATTATTTACCAACTGGTCTTTTAAATTTTTATCCTAAAAGCAATATTATCAAATCCTTATCTACCTGGGGCGTGAAGAAACATAATTAAGATCTATATTTAAATAACATTCAAACATCAAAGACGATAGCAATTATAACACTTTAATATCGGGTGAAGCCGTCGGAAAGAACTGGTCTAACCTGTATAACAGGGTTCGGAATTATGCTTTAATTTCATGCTTAATGGCCATTTTAGTTAAATACGATAATTACATTAATTAGTACGGCATAAAATCTTATTAATAATAAGAAGAAATGCGAAAATTAGGATGTATGTTTGTTTGTCAATTGAACACAAAGGCTGAAAGGATCTGTTTATAATTTTTATTGCTCTATTTTTGGTATTTTTACATAATATAATTATACACATCTTTCTAGACCTACTTATATACGAAAAATGATAAAAATATTACTTTAGTAAAATCGAAGAGATTTTATTCCCGAGAATCGCAGAAGCGCACATAAGAAGGCGGCTTGCACTCTCAATATTATAATAACCTGTTCTTCACACGGCTAACAACCAGTTTACACTAATTTGACGCTCGTCTCACACCAGATACTCAACAGCTGATAGCCTGTATCCTTAATACTCTTGCATTAAAAAAATATCGTCTGTTGTACATTTTGAACAACAATTTGCAGTTCCGAAACGTTTTTATTTCCCGCTCGTTTTTGACAGCTGTCATTCAATGACTGACATTTTTTTTGTGCAATTACCAGACAGAAGAAGGAATTAATAACGATGCTTGAGTTGAAATACTATAATGATTTGCATATAAAAAAACTGTGCCGTAATACGTAACATCATTTGAATGAGTAACCAGCAAAACGGGATGTAACTTTCTATTTCATTTGTCTAACATACAATTGTTGATACAGTACTTATGCTATCAAATAATTTCCATTGATGAATGCCACCTTTATCAGCTAAATTATAAGGTTCAATTTCGTATTGCACTCTGTCAAGAGCTTCTTTGTGTTAACTTTACATGACATTAAGTACACTCTTGTCAAATTTGTTCGTTCATTTCTAACAAGTTCATGATGTAATAATATTCTTTAATCAAAATATAGGTACTACAAAGTCGCGAGTTCAATTTATTTTCTACATTATATTTTTCACTCTAGCAATGTTAATAATCTTGTTAGATCAACAGTACCTATTACAAATCGTTATGGAGATAAAATCACTTTCTATTCAAGAAAGTATTTAGTACCTTTTACTGAACTAGATGTAAAATTTAATTGGGTATTAAGATAATTGTATTTCTATCCTCAACTTCGCGTGGATAATTGTATTTATATGCACAACTTGGCGTATCTAGTGGCCAAAAGACTTTTGTTTAGTTATTAACAACATAATTAAGTACCTACTTTCAAATATGACATTTGTCGACATAGCGAGCTAATTTTTGGTTCTTTCGGGAAAAGGTTTAAAGGTAATGTTGTGTGTTAGATTTAAAATTCGAATGTGTTCAAAACACTACAACATTTAAAAATATTTGATTACAGAATTAGTTTTTTTTTCTTCTGTGGAAATTGGTTGAACTTTTTGCCAATGTCACAGTTAATACAGAATGAGTTCTGTAATAAAATATTTTTAAAGTCGTCAATATTAAATTTCGAATACAATAAAACAACTGTCGATGCGTTGAATGCAAGTGAGTGTTGCTATTTAGTGCTAAATGGTTCTCAGTGGAAATAAGAGTAGTGTATGCTATATAGGATAGGGGTGGACTAATGCTAAGGGATACATAATAAAAAACAAAATTAAAAATTTTGAAAAAACCCACGACGATAACATCTATACAAAATAAGAAACGTAACATATAAAAAGGTTTAAATAACTTTATTTTAAATCCCCGACGAAAAGATGATAAGTAGCGTAAAAACAATCCCAAGAAAATTCGTCGGGGGCTGCCAATATCATTGCTGTTTCTAGTATTAAATATATATTGTAAACTAAATATTGTTAATAATTAGGTAGGTATCAAATACATAAAACGGCAATACTTTTGTTCATTTCAAGTCAGGGTATGGCAGCCCCCGACGGATTTTCTTGGGATTGTTTTTACGCTACTTATCATCTTTTCGTCGGGGATTTAAAATAAAGTTATTTAAACCTTTTTATATGTTACGTTTCTTATTTTGTATAGATGTTATCGTCGTGGGTTTTTTCAAAATTTTTAATTTTGTTTTTTATTTTAAATATTTTCAAAGAGCGCCCTATCTTACTAACTGTAAGTAACTCGTATAAAATTTTAAGAACCTTGACAGATAAATAAAAGTTTTATAGTAAGTTATAGCACAAACACATTTTTTTTAAATTTACTGTTGCAGTAAGTCTTATAACTTGAAATTATCATTTTAATTTTCTTATTTTAAACTTTTTAATGAGCGCCTTATCTTTCCATGTAAGCTCTAGAATGAATGGAATTTGCATGGAGCTTCGACTATATTATATATATTTTATTTTTTATTGACTTGTGTGCTCATCCGTCGCTCAAAGGTCGCCGGAGCCCCGCTTCGCGGGGCTCCTACTTCTGGGTGGTTTGAAAAAAAAAATAACCCTAACCTAACCAGTCCGATTCGGATTACTCTGAATCGGGGGGTGTTAAGTTTAGCTATCGCACATTGATTGCCGTAGCCGGACTGCCTTTGGCGTTAGTGCAGATTTCCACCTATAATAGCTTGTATCTCGAAAACAGTGCGTGCTATCGCAAAAATGATGAAAATTTGGTTACACCCCGAGCACGGGATACCTATAAGTTAGAATAAATAAGATAGGTAGGTGTTTATATAACGTCAGTCAATAAACTCTCACTCTTACTAATTTTTTTTAGGCTTATCATTGTATACCTCAGTACTAATATTCAGTGATATAACAACACGAGATCGGTTTTCGGATTTTTTCCTTTACTTGTGCAACTTGTTATTGCTTCTGGCCAAATTTCATGATTCTAGGTCAACGGTAACTTCCCTATAGATTATGATCGTCAAGATAAATCGTCAAAAATGGAGCATAAACAGCTGTATCTTTTGATTGCGTTAACTTAGAATTTTGATTTTTATTTTACGCCGAGGGTTTGCAGACCCAAGTAAATGATATTAATTTCAGCTTTATACCTCTATGCGTTCTTGAGAAAAATATTCTAGACAGACGGACAGACAGACAGACAGACAGACATACAACGGAGTGATCCTATAAGGGTTCCGTTTTTTTCTTTTGAGGTACAGAACCCTAAAATTGCATAAACGGTCACCCATCTATGAACTGACCTTATCCGAAGTTGCTTAACCTCATGAGTGTAATCAATATCTCAGTACTACAGTGCTACGAGTCCCTATACAGTAACAGGTCTAATTATTTTACAGATAACTGTAAACATAAGTTTGCTTAGTCTATTGCAGCGCCCCCTGGCGAAAAAATACAATATTGTGTATCCAAAAATCATCCTCGATAAATCACAAATACATTACAGAAAACCGTGTCGAAATCGCTTTAATCGTTTTAAAGATAGGAGGGCACAAAGGTTTCAACGAAATCAACATAGGTTTGCCTAGTCTATTGCAGCGCCCCCTGGCAAAAAAATACAAAATCTTGAATCCAAAAACAATCCTCGATAAATCACCAATACATTACAGAAAACCGTATCGAAATCAGTCTAATCGTTTTAAAGATAGGAGGGCACAAAGGATTCAACGAAATCAGTGTATTGTAGCGCCCCCTGGCGAGCTATTAACATAACACCTATCTAATAACCTGTCCCCCAGAGCCGCACACACTTTACAGAAAACCGCATCTAAATCGGTCAAACCGTTTCCGTGATATAAGGCATTATGTTGGAACACACAAACACACAAACACACAAACACACAGCCTCTCACCCCAAACGCATATACCGTCTCCGTTCCGTCGTGGGTAAAAAGTAAACTTGTCAAACAATTAGGTGTTATGTGTGGCAATTAGTACCTGTTTATATTATTAAAAAAATGTGGATTATTATGATAAACTGTCATTAGGTTCAGAAAGCAAGAAGTAAAATACATAGGTGTGATAAGATCTTAAAATAAAAATTTTGTTAATTTATAAACTTGAAAGATTTAAATAGGGACTTAAAGATTCACAATCTGGCAACCCGAAACAAAATGGATGACCAAGATGACAGCGAATAAAGTGTCGCGAACGTCGTTTGTTTAGTATTTGCATATTTTTACCGCATCCCCTGTTACCCGATACTCAAAATATTTTGTGTGGGAGATTACTTTCAGCTTTACGTCGATAAATTTTATTTTTAAAGTGATTTTGATTTGTACGAAATGGCCGCGGTTTTTGCGAACTCAAAAGGGATTTTATTAATGTGGCCTGTAATTTTATTAGTGTGCTGGTGGGCAATATTTTTTGAGCTCAATTTGGCTGCTACCTTACTTGAAAAGAGATTTAATTTGATTCCCAGAACGGCTGTATCGTTTTAATAACCGTTTTTAAAACTTTTGATGGCTAAGGCTATCAAAAAGCTTGTTTAATCTTGGAATTCAATAGTGGCTACTATTCGTATTCGAGAAACATTAATGCGTTTTCACATTTGCATTTTATATGCTTGTATCTGTCAAGTAACTTTATAGAAAGGTTTCCTTTTTATGGAATGTGCATTCTTAATTACAAATACAAGCCTTTTGAAATGCTAATGTGATAGCGTTTTCCGGGATGAAAAAAAACATCGGTACTGAAACCTGGCCACAGTAAACACTGGCCCTGGCCACAGTAAACACTGGCACTGGCCACAGTAAACACTGGCTCCGTATTTAAAAAATATTTAATATAATTATAAAGTAATTCAAAGTGTCTAAAACTTACATTAGTTTGCATAATATAAGTGAACTACTATGTGATATCGTTTGCAAGCCTATTAATAAAGGCTTAACATTGTTTCTGTATAAATAATCTCAGAACATTAACAACTTTATTATTATATGATAGTGACATTATTGGTTTTAAACTAGTGAATCATAAGTGACTTATTTTAACAGTTGAAACTGGGATAACGTAAGTGCTTAGAATAAAACAATAATAAAGTGAAAATAAAACTATCCATAAACTCGTTAATTATCAGTGATAATATTCAAAAACAATAACATTCGCAGTGCTACCAACATAACACATTTTACCTGGGCGCGTTCCAGCTACACAATCTCCGATACTTTATGCCTTATGGGCCAATGTTACCCGCTTAGTAAACTTGGGGCTAAAGTATCCTGCTTGTAGTAAAATCGATTTTGTGATTTTGGGGTAAAATAACCTGATTATATAAAAATTATTAACTAAAATAGTAGTATCAATACACAAAACACAGAGCGCGCTATCCAACAAAAATGGCACCTATTTTATGTCCTGGATGTAAACAAAAGATTACAAACAAAGAATGCTTACATTGTATATTATGTAAAAACACATACGATTTAGAATGCGCAAATATATCCAGGGATCGATACAATAAAACAATGACGGTAGAACACAAAAACACTTGGAAATGCCAAACTTGTCGTTGCAAAATGCCCAAAATGGACAATACAAACACGCCTATACGCCCCCAAGACCACGGATCCCTGCAACTAACGAGTCCCTCAGAAATTGATACAAACAATGTCACCATCAGGAAAATATTTACACAAACAAAAAACGATAGTCTAAACTCAGAAGACCTGTCAATATTAGGAGATACATTTAACACTGAGAACAGATTACCAAATACACAATTATTAGAATCAACACTGCAGAGCTTAAATGAAATTATAATACAACGCCTACAAGAAAATAACAAATTAATAATAATAGAACTACAAAACACAATACAAACAGAAATTCAAAAAGCAATAACCCACTTAAGAGAAGAAGTAGAGGAAAAGACCAACAATTTGTCAAAACAAAATGAACAGAGAATAAAAGATATAAAACAAATAACTTCAGAGATAAATAAATTGAAAACAGAAAATGAAAATCTAAAAACCGAAATAAGGGACCTATCAACTAAACTCCTACCCTCTAAGACGCCCACTACAAACCAATTCCAACCAATTCTTAGATCTCATGTTAGAATATAAATTTAAGCAACATATTAAAGTTCCTACACGTATCACACATACTACTTCCACATGTTTGGACTTAATATTTACTAACTTTGATCACAACTCTTTACACACAACTGTAGAAGAGCTAGGGTTCTCGGATCATAGTGGGACGATCATACATCTAGAACTCCAACAAAAATCAATTAAGCATACAACCTGGTTTATACAAAAAAGACTGTTTAGTCCGACAAATATGGAACACTTCAAAACAAAACTTGCTATGATAGATTGGCCAAATAGCTTACCAACAAGCCAAAACGTGAACGAAAACTATGAAACATTCAACACTATACTAACAAATATTCTAAATGAATGCATACCAAAGCAAAAAATTAAACTAAAATCACATGTAAAAAAATACTGGCTAACAGTAGGTATTAAACTTTCATGTAAAAATAAAAGACTATTAAAAATACTTACTCTAAAGACAAATGATCCAATTCTAACTAAATATTATAAAAAATATGAAAAAATATTTAAAAAAACCATAGTTACAGCAAAAAAAATTCACTACAAAAATAAAATATTAAAATCTAACAACAAAACAAAAGCTATGTGGAGTGTAATAAATGAGCGGACGAATAAAAAACCTAAAAAAGACAAACAAAACATAAAACTACAAATCAACAATAAACTAACTACAGAACCTTTGCCGATAGCTAACTTCTTTAATGAATTCTTTGCTTCCATCGGAGAGAAAGTCACCTCCAAACCTGATACACTATCAACCACATATCCCAAAACTAATATCGTGGAAAATAGCATGTTTCTCTCATACGTTGAGCCATATGAAACAAATAAAATATTAAAAACTCTGAAAAACAAACATAGTTCTGGCTATGATGAATTTCCTCCTACCCTATTCAAATATTGTGCTAATGAGTTAACCCTACCATTCTACATACTCATAAATCAATCTTTTCAAGAAGGAGTTGTTCCGGATCACCTAAAGCAAGCAATTATAAAACCTATCCACAAAAAAAATTCAAAAACAGACCCAAACAATTATCGCCCAATTGCACTTCTTCCTACCGCATCAAAGATTTATGAAAAAGCCATGACTAATAGAATATATTCGTTTTGCGAAAAGTTTAATATATTTAACGAATGTCAGAATGGTTTTCGCAAAAATAAATCAACCACTTTAGCTATCTACAAATATATTCAAGAAGCCCTTAATATATTAAATAACAGGCAATATGCTATAGGCATATTATTAGATATGTCCAAAGCCTATGACAAAGTCCAATTTAATATATTATTACATAAGTTAAATAACGTAGGTATACGTGGAAAAGCTCATGAATGGCTCAGTTCCTATTTATCTAATAGAAAACAGTTAGTTGAATTAGAATACTTTAATCAAGATACTCATGAAATAATAAAAATCCAATCAAACATTAAACCCATAAATGCATCAATTCCCCAAGGTAGCGTGATAGGATGTTTATTATTCCTCATCTATATAAATGAACTGCCAAAAACCGTAGAGGGACCCTGTGTTATGTTTGCAGATGACATTTCCCTGCTCGTATCTTGTAAGACCGATACAAATTTAAACCAAAATATAAATGCCATACTCACAACTACAACAGACTGGATGAAAAAAAATAACTTAGAAATAAACTTTTCAAAAACCAAAATTATACCTTTCCACCCATACCAAAAGACGCCTTTAAATTTAGACATCAGTTTTGACGGCCACAATTTGGAAGTAGTAAAAGAATTTAATTTGCTAGGCTTAACTATAGACACAAATATTAACTGGAAACCACATATAAAAAAAATCCGAGGAAAATTATCAACATTTTCATATGCACTAAGAGAAGTCAAAAAAACTACAGACCAACAAACCGCTCTGGTGACCTATTATGCATACGCTTACTCTTGGTTAAGCTATGGCATAATACTATGGGGCAATAGTACCGAAGCACCCACTCTTTTCACACTGCAAAAAAAACTGATCAGAATTATAGTAAATATAGAACAAACAGACTCCTGCAAACCCCATTTTCAAAACCTTAAAATATTAACACTACCATGCATTTACATTCTAGAAATTTGTAAATTTGTTCGAGCCCATCCAGAGTATTACACAAGAGATAACATCCAAACTAAATATACATTAAGACATAAACATAGACTAAACCTACCTACCTCTCACCTAACTATGCATTCTTCTAGTCCATTAGTTATGTCTATTAAAATTTATAATAATTTACCAAATTATATTATGAATGAAGAAAAACTGAATAATTTCAATAACAAGTTAAAATTATTTCTTTTAGAAAAATGCTACTACACAATTAAAGAATACTTAGATGATAAATAAACCTAAAACAAAACCTACAATTACAATTAATAAACTCTGTTCTAAACCTACCCAAATACCTACATACCTAATTCTAGTTATAAATTTGTAATTAGCTCAAATGTTTTCATACACCTACTACTAGGTACCTACTACATACTAATCTATAAATATAACTATAATAACACCAAATACATAAAATGATTAAATATAGTGTAATAAACAACATATTAATTAATTATAAATCTTAAATCTAATAAAAATAAGTAATTTTGTAATATTAAAAAATTATTACCTAATATTTACCTATTATAACAATAATTAATTTATATATAATTATCTAACTAAACCAAGTTTAATAAGATAAGTATATTTCTAGCTTAAAACTAAATATTTTGCATTACTACTTATATAATTTTATTAATAACTACCTAGTACATTATTATTATGTAAATAGCTACCTTTACTTTTAAATTGAGCCCTCTTCCTCTCTCCTAACTATTGTGCTGTGCCCGACAGGGTCCATAATTGTAACCTACATTATACCTACCACCTATTTGTACATTATGGAAGCAATAAATGATTGAGTATTGAGTATTGAGTACTGATGGTAGTGCTGGATATGTCACAGCCAACTGGTTAAATCAGCCATTTAATAACTACCGCTTTACTAAACGGCGGCGTGGCGAAGGAAAATATCGTGAGGGAACCCACATACCCTAGATTCTAGAAGAAATTCTAAGTGTATGTTTGATTCACCAATCCGCACTAGGCCAGCGTGTGTGGATTATGGCCTAAACCCTCTCTAGATAGCTAGATAGACGAGAGGAAACCCGAGTCCAGCAGTGGGACAATAATGGGTTACTGAGGAGCAGAACTGAAATGGTCCGCGCGGTTTCAGAGGAATTTCCTCCTAAGGACTATCAGGTTGTGAAATGAGGTTTTCCCAAGAGACGTCAAAAAACGAGTAAATAGGTTTCTTATGGGTCGGCAACGCGCTCGTCCCTGGTGTTGCAGGCACCCATATGCTACGGTAACCGCTTACCATCGGCCATAGGTACGTCTGTTTGCCACCGTTGCCACTGGTAAGTATTTCACAATTCACTTTACTTTTCATAACGGTAAAAATAGTAAATACTTTATAAATATGCATTGCGATATCCATAACAATATACAAAAATACGATTTGTATGTATGTATGTAATTGGCGTCGCATCTCAAACATGATCACCGTCTAAGTTACAACTTAATGTATTCAAGTCGTTCAGAAAGTGTAAATCAATTATAAATCGTTCTTGAATGCAAATGAATGAATGAGCGAGTGAACTTATCTTGATGGTTGCTTTTCACATCTTTGTTTGGGTTCCATAACGAAAATAAAAATAATAAAACGATTGCAATTATTTTCCAAAAAAATAACTGATTCAATGGCACAGTGAGAGTATGTACAGTGTTCGGGCAAAAATTGTATTAGGTTTAAAACCTATTACAATTTACGACTGGGTCAATTTTGATCCAATTTTTTATTCTACATGTTTTATTGATTTCAACGAAAAAACATTCGTTAAAATCATTTTGTTGTAGCTTGCATATGGTTTCTAAAGTCTCTTGAAACTTAACTCACGTATTATACGGAACCTACAAACTGTACATTTGAACTTCTTGACACTTATTTAACATATTTGGTACCAAAACCAGGCGCTTATCTAAGTCGCTCTATTGAAAATCACTTGTATTTGAAACTCAATGTCAAAGACTCATGTCAGTACCAAAATGTGATTATTTTGCTATTTTAGTGCCAGTTTTACACATACATTGTCACTAACAGGGTTTTTTACCTTGTTTTTTGAAAGTGAGAGTGGTATGCAAGAATATAAAATTGATTTCTTGCATAATTTTTGTGTGGGTTTTTGGTTTATGTGGGCGTACGTAATCCTAAAAGGGATAGCATCTTTCTCTTCTACTTGCTGTTCAAGAGGTTCTTGCGTTATTTTTAACCATTCCATTAACATTTTGAAGCGATGGTGGCTGAATGGATAAGGAACCGGGGCGTGCAAATTACGCGGTCCGAGTTCGATCCCGACCGGCAGTACCAATGTGGATTCCACTTTGTGGAATTTATATGTACTAGTCAAGTGACTTACCATCTGCTAACGGTGAAGGAAAACATCGTGAGGAAACACCACACCACATATGTAAGAAGAAATTCTATGCGTATGTCTGATCCACCAACCCGCACTAGGCTAGCGTGAGTGGATTATGGCCTAAACCCTCTCAGCTCTCTAGTTAGAGGAGAGGAGACCCGAGCCCAGCAGTGGGACTTAATGGATTGCTGATTAATTTAGTGCGCTTTGTATAAATTTATTTAATCAGATTTTGATTCAAAATGTATTCTGAAATTTTACATTTTCTGACAATATTTATTTTAAATTTTCAATATTCGTATTGTTTTCCCTTGACGTTGGTATCAAATATTATGAAAATAATGGATAATTTTAACCCTGATTAAAGTATGATAATTGATGATGTTAAGTACTTCTCGCCAGCTTGATAGAGAAAACCATTATGTACCTAAACCTTAACTAGGTATACAACACAGGAATTGCAATTATATTTTACCAAAACATAAAATAGCATTGGTAATACTTAGAGAAAGTGTTGTACTGTTTTTTGTGCGACCTCAAAATAAAGACGTTTGTTCTGAGTGTGCGATATTGACTGTGACGTCAGAAAACAACAGTGACTCAACTTATATTAAATCATTTCAATATTCTACGAGATGCTATTAACATTTTTGAAGCAAGATTTCTATAGGTATAGATATTTGTGTAGATAAAATTATGAAAAGAAATATCTTTATTATTAGCGTATATAGTTCCACTGGTCTGCCCAAAGGCCTCCCCAATAACTTCCCATGCCTGTTGCATTCTCATTTCAATACCTTTAAGTTAAATTTTCAGTCAGATCTTTTACCTATTTGTTTAAGATTTTTCGTTCTTTTTAGTTCTTTATTCGCTCTCATTATTATTATTTTTGGACTACAAGCCATCAGCAGCTTTTTTTCTAATTCAACCAGTTGCTGATATGCTGCAGCTCCCTTGTTATTTATTTATAGTTCTCTGCTTAGCCCTGTAGTAATAATATACTCGCTCTCACTACTACTTTCTATCTAATGAACTACATTTCAATAACATCATCATCATTTCAACCCATAAACGTCCCACTGTTGGACACGGGTCTTCTCCAAACATTTTGGAGGGAATTCAGCCTACTATACCACGCTGGTCAGAGGGGTTGGGAAAGGGTTTTGTATCGAATTTTCCTTTGCTCGCAGTGCTCTTGTCTGCTTAAGGTTACTCCCTTAGTCGCCTTGTACCACACCCACGGGTTGAAATGGGGTAGTGACATTATGTATTCTTAATCCGTCACTACACGGACATTTCAATAACATCTATATTTATTTTTGCTGTACTTACAAGAAAATAATGTGGCTCGCTGCAAGCGGTAAATCTTCCAACTCATCTGGTGAATGCAGTGTGTAAAATTGATGGCGTATCTTGTACGATCGTCGACCGGTCTAGCATTCGTCGCGCGGCCGCCGACTATTAGTCGCCCGTTAAATCGGTCACGGTGAGCCGAGGACTTGAGTGAGGCGTGGGAGGCTACATTGAAGCATTCCGCCATTAGCCATTATTAGGTTTTAAATAATTGTTTTATTTTTAATTATTAATAATAATTAAAAATAAAAATTTGTTTAGTGTTTTAGCGTCTCCACCGTCCCCTCCAGTGGGCGCTAGGCAAGGATATGGTAGTAGGATCCGGCTATATATGGGGAAGGGCGTGGGGCCCTCACAATAAAACAACTGATCTTATATAAAGTTATAGTATTAATTTTTAAATGTCAAGAAGAGCGTGCACTGTACAAGAAATCAGAATAATAGTGAGCCCTCTGTCTTCGACGGATGCTCCGACGAAGACTCGGTTCGAATTTGAATTAATTTATTTTTAATTTTAAATTATTAAAAGTAAATTAAAAAGAAATCAAAAGAGATCCAAAAGTTGGTCAAAAGAGGTGCAGTTGTGCAGGACGTAGCCTGCAACGGGTGCAACCGTTACAGTGTTCTAGGTAGCCCATTTATCTGGAAAGGCTATATAACATCACGCTAAGACTAATAGGAGCTGAGTAATGGCCAAACTAAGATCCACAGAAACGAACACAGACAGGTTAGTAATATTTAATTAGTGTTTTCATAATGAAAGACCTTAGTTCGTCTGTACATAGCCCATGTACAGATCAATTACCAGCCATGAAGAAAAAGAGTTTAAATATAGGTAAATAATAAACTTATTTTATTCAAAGAACTAGAATTATTTTATAAAGGTTCACTGCGACAATACCAACATATCAAAGGAACACTGCGAGCTTCCAACCTACAATTTGAAACTGTCACAGTCATCCATTCCAATTTCAAATAAATCAATCGGTTCCAATCGAATCGAATCAGCCAGCATCGATATGACGACATTGTTCGTTCTCAGATTCGCCGGTTCTCCGTTTGTGTGCAATTCTGCAGAGTTTATCGCCTCGTGGCCGCCATAGCTCCCAGTAATGGTTCTTAATGAGCGTTTAAGACGATGCCCGAGAGCCTCACTTGTTTTATTGTTGTAATTAAACCTCCCTGATCTATAGAACTCGTAGATCCAAGTGTGAACGTTTGTGTAAATTGATTTTTATCCTGTTCCGCGTTTTGCGTTGCCGCGAATTAGATTTGCTTGTTTATTTTCGAATTTAGAATTGGAATGCGGGAGCTTATAATTTTCGTGTTTGTGTATGGAACTTGTTTATTTTAACAAAATTCCTTTTGAACTAAGTATAGCATGCCACTATATAAGAATACCTAAATATAGAACCTCAAGTAAAGTAGACAAATGTAGTTTTTAGGCTAAGTCAAGTCTAAAGCTCATTATCACTCGAGAACAAGGAACGTAAGCTAACCGCTAACTGCCAACAATTTAGTCTCCAGTCTCTCCACACTGTCATAAAATAGTCTGCGAGTAACTAATTACTATTTCATTATAGATATAAAGTAGTAGGAATTAAGTTCGAGTCGAAACGGTATTAAATAAATGTATATAATAAAAACGGTATATAATAAAAAGGCTATATAAGACTAAAAGATTTTTAAATTATTCAGTACCTAGTTCCTGAGATTCGCGTTCAATCAAACAAACTATCATCATCATCATCATCATATCAGCCCAATGACGTCCACTGTTGAACATAGGCCTCACCCTTTACTAGGTCGTCGGTCCATCTGGCGGGAGGCCGCCCCATGCCGCCGCCTGCGCTTTCCAATACGTAGCCGCCACTCGAGAACTTTTTTGCCCCATCGGCCATCAGTGCTGCGAGCTATGTGGCCTGCCCACTGCTACTTCAGCGATGCGATTCGGTGAGCTATATCGGCAACTTTAGTTCTCCTGCGGAACTTCTCATTTCTGATTCGATCACGCAGGGAAACTCCAAGCATAGCCCTTTCCACGGCTCGCTGAGCGACAGTGAGCTTTCTAATGAGCCCCATAGTTAGCGACCGCTAACAAACAAACTAACAAACAAATATTAGTAGGTATCTATAGATTATAATAATAATAATAATAATATTCTACCACATTCACACAGCGCCATCTAGTCCCACAGTAAGCAATTATATTTGCTTGTGTTATGGGTACTAAACAACTGATATACTACTTAAATACATTTTTTTTTTTGTAAATACATACATATTATAAATAAATTACACCCAGACACAGAACAAACCTTGATGTTCATCACACAAAGATTTGTCCTGGGTGGGGATCGAACCCACGACCTCCGGCTTAGCAGTCAGGGTCACTAACCACTAGACCAACAGGCCAGTCGATTATAGATTCCATAAAGTTCATTTCTCAATTTTCTTGTTAGATAATAATAATAATAATATTCTACTACATTCACACAGCGCCATCTAGTCCCAAAGTAAGCAATTATATTTGCTTTTGTTATGAACACAGATGTCATCTAGATTACAAGTCCGTTACTTTAGCACTCGACCATCTTGCTAACTAAAATAAGAAATAAAAAAAAATATAATTAATCAGTGAAGAATAATTAGTAGACGTAAAACAATTTTATTAATCTGGCGAATATTTATAAACTCAGTATAAAAACACTAGTAGTAACAAAATATCAATTGGGGTTGCTTGTCGTTTTTTATAGTGAACTTTGTAAAACATTGGAGTCGCGTGTACACCCGTCTTATGTAGGGTAAGCACGCAACGTACACTCGCAACAAAAAGTGATTTAGGTAATTTTTCTGGCAGTTAGCTATTAACTCTTAATACGTGCCATTTGCCACCCCCGCCGGTTTTATGTTTTCCTTTACATATAATGTTATGTACTTAAATGGCAAATGTTTAGATATTTTCGGCTGTCTAACATGTTGGGCAGTTATTAGTACATGTAACTTGTAAATGATGTATAAATGGTAATTTAGATCGTACTTACTTGGTGAAAGTTTCGTGAATAGATAAATGAAAGCCAAAACGAAATATTGGTGTAGTTTTTCTTGTTTTTTCTTTTTAAACAGCGTTCGCTTTTTCCACAAATACAATTAATGGAAAGTACACCCAGACTAGAAACAAATATTTATGAATAACAAAAATATTTATGTCGTATAGGAATCGAACTGACGTCACTCGGTACGGGCGATTTTAGTAGCGAGGCGACCACCCCACGTTGACAGTCAAATTATTATAAAATTGCGGTAGGTAGTGATTTTTAACACAAAATCTAGACATTGTTAAAATCTTCTGATCGATGACCGCTAAAGACAGTTAACACATCATTTCACTTCACGAGTTGTGTTTTAGACATCTTTTGGTATGTAAAAAAATATTTTCGAGAAAAAGTATCAACTGCTGTGTTACGAGATACATAAAGTAAATATCTAAATAATAAATAGTGCTCAATATTAAAATAATATTAAGTCTAAGTTCTTCGAAAATGTGCTGTTTTAAGAGTTCAACTCTTAAAACAGCATTTTCTTCTTTTAAGGATTTATATAAAGGAAAAGAAAGGATTTAAAATTATGTCTTTTATAATCATTATTGTCTAATTACGAAAAATTTAGAATCAGCTTATTTTACTATAACTTTTCCTTGTCTAATTAAAAATCGTTTTAAAACAATTTAAACTTTAAATAAACTTAATCACTTTTGTCACCGATAGTACTGCACCCTTTTATATTTTTTTAAAGGCAAGGCTCGACCACAAATGATCGAACGGTTCCTCTATGTTATATTTAAACTTATCCGATTCAGCATGTAGTCATTTGTTCACTACATTTTTCATTACTTCACAATCCATTAAATACGTTTTTTGAAAAAAAAAAAAAATACGCGTAGGTACCTGATACAATTGCTCTAAAATGCAATACTTGTAGATATATAGAATTATTTTTTCAAAAGTGCTGCCAACTCATGTGTGAGAAAATTAAGACAAAAACATCTTTATTTAATTTTGAAGGTCATTCACCCGAATAGGTATACAAAAGGTCGGTGGACTTGACAATTATGTTAAGAATCACTAATATTATTTACAGTTTTCGCAATCTAGGGGTATATTCTGACACCGTTTAAAAGAAAAAATCCCAATACAATCTACCTAATTTTTTTCAGTATGTTTTTTTTTTTTTATACGAATACCACTGCCAAGGTCAGTGCCTTTTACTCTTTCATACAAGTTCTCGCTTTTTTACTTCTCGCACTATCATTAAAAATGGTTTAATCAAAGCAAAGGAAATTCCTCAATATTTAGCCTACCTAGATAGAATAAAGTCTGGAAGTCACCTAGCTAGCACATGGGTTAATTTAACATACGCCTCTGCTTTCTTGTAGCAATATCGCCTCGGCTGTAATTATCAACTTACCGCACTTATATCATAATGTACTATTATCGACGTCAGTCCTAATGACAATTCAACTATGTCAGATTAAAAAGAAATCTATTTTCTTTTTGCCAACTATACAACCTTATTACTTGAATAATATTACTAATCATATCTTTATAATGTAGGTAATATTGAATAATATAAAATTTCTGTGTTAATATGGAAATGTACGCGGACGAAGTCGCGGGTATAAGCTAGTACTTCATAACTTGCAATTTGTTTTTTGTTTGGTCTCGGCAATAAGCAAATGCAATGGAGTGCTGTATTCTTTTATAAAACATTTCAGCCTTTGAGACATTATAAAGACAAATTCGAAGTTCAAAGTTACCACACAATAAAAAAACGAGGCGCTTGTAGCATTGTGGTACCTACTGAGATGTTCGTTACGACCATCGAGGTTAAGCAACACTCAGCAAGGTCAGTCCATGATGGGTGACCGTTTGTGGCAATATCATTCTCGAGCGTCTCCGTGCTTCTGAAGGCACGTAAAGCCGTTGGTCCCGGTTACCACTTAATGTGGTAGTCGTTAAGTCAAGTTGGAAGCCTTCTGGGCGACTTGATAAATTCCAACACCAGGGCCTGTTTCAAGCCCACACGATAAAAAAAAACCACTAACCTCCACATAAAATGTGTATGTAATTGTTATAAACGATATAAAACACACATTCAAAGCATTAAACGCTGTTTAATTAGTAACAAATTTCTTTGAAATCCCTCACATGCCAATATGGTATAAAAATGAAAGCTGCAATTTAACACCGCAGTTGATACGAGTATCGTGTTTTGCCAACATAACACGCAAAGAAGACCTTAAAACTAATTATTTTTATTTAATTTTATTTATTGAGAGATTGGACACGCAACAAGGGAACGATCCGGGAGTAGCTAAACCTGTTACTCGTAATAAAGGCAAAAATTTTAATTTATGCTAGTCGAACCACTAACATACTAAAATACACCTTATAACCAATAGTTAAAGTTCAAATTCAATTGTATACGTTATTGACTACGTACAGTTTCAAGTGGCTGTGCGTATCTAAAGGAACGTATTAACGTATCCTATTTTAATTATAGCTCTTATGTGTATGTAAATAAAGGCGGTATGCCAGACTGTTATCACGAAATCTTCATAGATTTAACTTGTTGTTGTGGATAGTTGATTTGCATTGCAATAGGCAGTTTGGATCTTGTCGATACAAAGTTAAGTTGAAAAGGTTATCAAGATATCTTATGTGTAACTTAATACTGACGTAAGTGCCTGAGGAGGGGAGGGGGTATGTATATTAAAGAATGATTTTCTATACAGGAAAGAATGACATTTGTACCTTTTGCTAGTATTAGTGATTCATACAGTGAAGGAAATCATCGTGAGGAAACCTTAATTACTTCTAGGGTATGTAGAAGTAATTCTATGAGTATGTCTGATCCACCGACCCGCACTAGGCCAGCGTGAGTGGATTATGGCCTAAACCCTCTCAGCTCTCTAGTTAAAGAAGAGGAGACCCGAGCCCAGTAGTGGGACTTAATGGGTTGCTAATGAGTGATTCATAAGCATAATGTTATAATAATATTCTACCACATTTACACAGCGCCATCTAGTCCCAAAGTAAGCAATTATATTTGCTTGTGTTATGGGTAGGTACTAAACAACTGATATACTACTTAAATACATTTTCTTTTGTAAATACATACATATTACAGATAAATTACAACCAGATACAGAACAAACTTTTGTGCTCATTACACAAAGATTTGTCCTGGGTGGGGATCGAACCCACGACCTCCGGTTTAGCAGTCAGGGTCACTATACCACTAGACCAACAGGCCAGTCTGTCAGTCAGTCAGTTATGCATAAGGTTACACACCACAGCAGAGATACAGGTGTGGAGAGCGCGGGTGACGCGAATGACCTTTTAACTAATGAACCAGCAGAATTACTTCAACTCAGTTTCGCACTGCTAATGTATCTAAAGCCGAAACAAATATATTTCGTCCATATTTTTAATTTTATTTTATTGTCATGTTTACATAATTATGACGGCCTCCGCCAGATAGACGGATGACTTGATGAAAGTGGCGGAGAGCCGAGAAAATTAAATGAGGGCAATGTACATACACTAAAGTACTGTAGTGGACGTCAACAGGTTGAAATGTAATAAAATTAAACAAAAGAAAAGCGATAAGTCTCATAAAGCGATAGGATTTCTTCCAGACAACGTTTGCTTGAGTGTACTGGCCACAGAACTAAAAAAATCTGTCAGTAACTGTTGGTTTTTGGGTCTCTTTGGGCCTGCCAGTCCCACATAACCATCCCGTGTTGCACGGGGCGGTATGCGTAAATGCATTTCCCCTCTTAAAAGAAGGTACAGAAAGTAAATATGTATATACTAGCTGTGCCCGCGACACCGTCCGCGTGGAATTTAACAAAAGCAACATTACTTTTTTTTTTAAATATTTTTTTAATTATTCTAAAATAAAAGTAGCCTAAGTTACTCCTTATTACATCAGCTATCTGCCAGTGAAAGTCGCGTCAAAATCCGTCCAGCCGTTCGATAAATAACCCGGAATAAACCGAAAGACAGACAGACAGACAAAAATTGTAAAAAATGTTACTGTACCGTATATAAAAAGCGGTTATTTTAATATTACAAGCAGACACTCCAATTTTATTTATTTGTATAGATTTGATGGTATATCTATTGTCTTTTCTTGTCTCTAACATATTCTACTTTTTTCCAGGAACACTTTCCCTTGGGAATAACACGTATACGCAAAGCGGATGTTTTTCAGAAGGCGGTTACCACCGTAATCTTTCAGCTTACACTAGTCATTAGTTACAGTCAAGACAGAGACTAAAGGAACCTTTCTTGTTTTGTATAGTTATCGTATGTTTGGCCAATTGATAACTTCTGACGTTGCTTCTAAATTAGTTTTTTTATGTAACTTATAGCCGCCCACATCACTAGGGTCAGAGTTTCGAGTTCTGCGTTTCGCGTTCACATTTGCAAACATTCCAACTGGCAGCCTGCTTTCTTTTGGATTCTTGGCTATCGTATAGATTACAGTGAACGCGGAACGCAGAACTCGGAACTCTTGCCGCTAGACTGCCCGCAGTGGGGTCTGTGCCTTAACTAAATCTTTTTTTTTGTTGTTTTTTTGCAGAGGTCAAAATGGTCATATAATAATCATTAAATCAAAAAGTTTGTAGGTTGTTACAATCTTATTGCACTTTGGGATATTTTAACAAATGTATTCACTGAAAATTAAAATATCTAAATAAAATATCATTATTTCTTAACTTTATTTCTTGAATCACTAATATATAGTGCATACACTATAACAGCTATTTGTACATAAGATTGAAAGCAGAATAAAAAAGCCTCAAAATGATGTAACGAATCAGGTTCGGCGGCCGGAGTTGCAGTAGAAACGACTTCCTACAACCACGATGCCAGTGGCGGACTAAATGGAACCACGAATGTATGGAGGCGGCGCGAATTGCTTCGTATGGAACAGTGGATGGACCAACGACCCCCTCCCTTTATATCAGTCGATAGACTATGATTAGATCTGTTGAAATCTGCCCCTGCTCTCCCTAATCAATTAGTACATTGGCTCGATTGAGGCGACTGTATGTTTTGAGCAGAAGCTAATCAGAAAGAGATTTTAGGTGCTTTTGTAAACGTTGTTTGTATGTTGTTGCTGAATGAGTGCAGCTTTGGTTGTTCAGTAACTGTTTTCAGGTCCAGGTACTCATGGATCACAGAGTTAGTGATAAACCATTGAGCAGCATTTATTGTTCTTAGGATATTGTTCAGAGTTCTCTGGTGGCAAAGGATAATTGATTTACATGCACTTCACTTCTTTGATGTTTGTTTGTTTGCACGCGCTAAACTTGGGAACTACTGGAATTGAAATATAAATTTAGTGTTGGATAGTCTATTTATTGAGGAAGGCTTTAGGTTATATACTATCACGCTACAGCCAATAGAAGCTGAGGAGAAGCCAAGTAAAGAACGACGAGAGTCAATCCCCAAGGGACTTCTACTTTATAATATGACTAGAAGGCGCGCGGGGCTTCGCTATCATTGTTCTTTATTTGGCCACTGCTCAGCTCCAATTAGTCGTAGCGTGATGTTCTATAGCCTATAACCTTCCTCGATAAATGGGCTTTCCAACTTTCCAAATTTTTCAAATCAGACCAGTAGTTCCTGAGATCCTAGCGTTCAAACAAACAAACTCTACAGCTTTATAATATTAGTATAGAGTATAGATTGGCGTATCCATTCAATACACATGATTGTATGGTGATCTAGCTCTTGGGCGCATATTACCAATTGGCTACGCGCGACGCGAGCGCCTCCAATAATAGTATTAGGCTAATTGCGATAATGTAGCCTCGCTAGCATTCAAGCCTTCTGCCCTGGGTTGTGTACAGACTCCAGACTGTACCACGACCAGCGAAGCTTAGATATGGTGCAGGTGATTTGAATAATAACAAAGTTAGTAACTAAGTTAGTTTAATACCTATACTGGCCAATTATAGTGATATATTTTTAATAGGTACTCGTAGATTTTTAATAATCGAATAATCATTATCGTATTTCGATAAAACAATCTTTATCGAAATACGATAATGATTATTCGATGCATAAACAAATGCTGTTTGTGATGCGTTCATAAATTATTATCTACCCATAGAAGGCATAAATAGGCACAAATGAAATTTAGGAGACCGCGACTCGGCAAGCGTAGAGAAGGACGCCCTCCAGCTAGATGGTCCGATGACCTAAAAATGGTCGCTGGGTCTGACTGGATGAGGAAAGCGGAGGACAGAGTGCAATGGCGCGTGTTAGAAGAGGCCTAGGTATGTCCAACAGTGCACTGCAATAGGCTGAAATGATGAAATAAAATTTTGAGTTGGAGTTTAAAATACTTGCTCGTTTCGTTTTTATTTGAACACTGCTCAGCTCCTATTAGCCGTAGCGTGATATTATATAGCCTCTATAACCTTCCTCTATAAATGGGCTAACCAACACTAAAAGAATTTTTCAAATCGGACCTGTAGTTCCTGAGATCCTAGCGTTCAACCAAACAAACAAACAAACTCTTCTTAACGCTTTATAATGCTCGTATTAGTATAGTAGGGTCTAAATACATTAATAGTTTTTATCATGTCAGTCAGTCAGGCTTAATCAATTTATTTCAGATATAATTATATTAAACATAGAATTCAACAACACGTTCAGTATTTTAAATATTTATAACACATTTGCTCGTAAAGAGTCTCTTATTTCACCAATTTCATGTGTCGTAATGTATCTCATTACGCACTAGTGCGGTAATGTAAAGTAAAATGCATGGCTTCTCACGATCACAGACTAGTAATCAAGATGCTCCGTCTAAAACGAACGGTACTTTTTTAAATCTTAGCAAAGAGTTTTTATGTCAGTAAAGTGGTCAACATTTTATGAATAAAATTAACTTTGGGATATAAAATAAACTTTTAATTCTTTAATTTAATTAATTTAGACCATAAATTACAACCATTTATCTGTACTAAAACACAAAAATATTAATTTACTTTATTAGTAATACTGTCTGTTTTTGTGTTTTTGCCTTAAAAAAAAAGCGCTGATGCGCGCGTAATTTGTGACAAGTAAAAATTATTCCGAGCGCTTTTTCTTTTCGCTTTATTTGGTTTTTTCTAAGAAAGTCCGAATTTTATTTATATCCTCGCAAATATGTTATAAAACGTCGTATGACATTCGTGCGCTTTGATAATTACAGCCTCTGCTTTCTTGTACCAATATCGCCTCGGCTGTAATTATCAACTTACCGCACTTATATCATAATGTATTATTACGCAATACTCTGGTCAGCGACACTAGTTTTTTTTGTTTTTATTTACGGCAACGTTTCACTTCCACCTAATGAAAAACCAATGAAGTTTCGGTTCACTCCTTCTGGTAAACAATTTGGTAATTTCCACATTAGCTCTAAAACACCCAAAAATTGCCGAAGCGAACCTTTTAAACTTTTAGTTAACCATCTAATTACGAACATTTAACGTTTTTCTAACTAATAATCTATCAGTCCCACACCATCTATCCGTGGTTTACACAATAGGGTCTACAGGTCAAGACGGAATGTCTAATTAATGGCTACCGGGAATCGAACAATGGACCCCAAAGAACCGCTGCATTAGGGCTGTGAAACTGCACTGAATGGACCAAATGTGATCCTTTGTGGCACTAAGCATATTAAGAAGACTGGTGAATTAATTTCTATAATCTATAATTAAAAAGCTAAAGTTTGTTTGGTTGAATGTTATGATTTCAGGAACTAGTCCGATTTGAAAAATTCTTTAAGTGTTGGATACCCATTTATCGAGGAAGGTTATAGGCTATATAATATAACGCTACGGCAAATAGGAGCTGAGTAGTGGCCAAAGAAGTGAGGGAAGCGAAGCCCCACGTGACTTCTAGTATTCAATTTTCATGGTGGGGCTTCGCACATGTATATTATCATACAAAAATATCATTCCAATTATAAAAATAATGGTAAATACTGAACAATGCGATCTTGGAAAGGAAAAAGAGTAATGTAATTGTTGTCTGTTTTAATTAGGTACTTTAATTATCAAATTTACCAATCAACCTTGTCGGTGACCTGGCCTTAGGCAAATTTGCTGACACCTTTTTTTGGCTTTGTATGACGTTCATAAGTATCATGTATATGATCCAAATGAAATAAAGTTTATGACTAACAGCGAACTTAACAAAAAAAATTACATTCCGCCATATTTTAGTGAAAATTTGCGAAAACGTTAACCAATAACTTAAATTGTATTGTTGTTGTAAACGCTCGTCCCTAAGCAGAATTCATAAGGGTGTATCGTAATGTGAATTCTAACAAAATGTTAGTCATTTAACAAAATATTTTGTTGAACATTTGCGACTTAAGAATGTCCCTCTTTCTGATTAAAATTGGTAACGTTTTTGTCAAGCTAATTTACTTTGATGCTCTTTGCATTGTAATTTCCTTGATGGGATTGAATTTTTAAATAAACTTGCTTCGACAAGTATTTCTGGGACATTTTTATGCAAGTTACGGAGAACATTTGCTAAATATCTTTGTGAAACCTTAATGTACTAATGATTGTATTAGAAAAAGGTTGTTTTGAGCTTCTTGAGCAATGTTATTTAAGTCATTGTTATGTCTTCATTGTATTTAATCTAATTTTCGACCCTATTGCTGGTGGCTGTAAGTGTTCCAGTCTTGTTGATATATGTACGTCCATTTCATCAAGTAATTTTTTTCTGTGGGTTTATTACAACAAAACAAAAGCATTTTTTTCATTAATGCTTATATGTATAATCTAACTAGAAGTCGCGCGGGGCTTGGCTTCCGTCGTTCTTTAATTGGCCACTGCTCAGTTCCTCACGTGTAGCAAAGCAATGGATGTCTAATAGCTAGAGTTGATGATGAAAAGATCGCCAATAGCTAAGATTCTATGTGCTCGTAGCAATGTGGTACTAAGACGTTCGTTACGATCATCGAGGTTAAGCAACACTCAGCAAGGTCAGTCCATGATGGGTGACCGTTTGTGGCAATTTCATTTTCGTCTCCGTGCTTCGGAAGGCACTTAAGGCCGTTGGTCCCGGTTATCACTTAATGTGGTAGTCGTTATGTCAAGTTGAAAGCCTACTAGGCGACTTGAAAAATTCCAACACAAGGGTCTGCCTCAAGCCCACACGATAAGAAGAAGAAGCTAAGATTCAAGTACATCTCTTTCGTTTCCTTTCATTCAATGAAGAACTATTTTCAGAAAAAAAAATCATCGGACCCTGTTGAAATATACTCACCACTGCGAAACCCTGTTCTTAATTTAAACCAATAGAATACAAGTCAATACATTTTTGGTTAATACATATTA
Source organism: Laspeyria flexula (assembly GCA_905147015.1). Taxonomy (NCBI): domain Eukaryota; kingdom Metazoa; phylum Arthropoda; class Insecta; order Lepidoptera; family Erebidae; genus Laspeyria; species Laspeyria flexula. The sequence continues at coordinate 5,886,539 of LR989974.1, forward strand.
ATATACCTATGAAGTTATTTTTCTTAGATCCATTATAAAGTTATAAATAAATATAAAGATAAGATTTATGTTGTTAGAAAGATTGTTGTTTTAACAAACAATTTTTCTAACAACTCTCAACAATATCCTTTTAATATCTTGAAAGACATAATTCGTTTCACAATTCAAAAAAGCTACATAAATCAAAATAGAAATGTCTTAGCAACAGGTGTAGATACTCGTAAATAAAGTTTAAAGTATTGCGAGGGAATGATTGATACGTAGAAGGATCTATCGATCATTGATCTACGGCTGTCCGTGCGAGGCTAACGAGTCGATGGATGTCTCCATCTAAAGGTAAAAACTCATACATAGTGATGAGATGGATTTAGATTGAGAATGTAAGGTGCTCCGTTTTCATTTTATATTTCAAAGTTTTTTTTACTACGAGTATATTCGTGATTTCTTTTGTTCCAATTTATTAAAATATTTCTACTTCGTCGAAAAATTTGCCAACCAGGCTTTATATAAACATTTTAATATTAGTTAAATCCAACTTCTACCACCAGTACCGAATAAAGTTTGTGGGTAGCCGGTGAGTGCAGAGTCAGACGGCACAAAATCGCTCTGTGTGGCGGAAATTAGGTGAATTTATTGGGCTTACATGATAATGACGAACGTAACTAAAATTTTGAGATGAGATGAGAGGAGCTAAGAGTAGATAATATATCCATATCTATACTTATTATCATCATCATCATCATCAGCCTGTAGTAGTCCACGGCTGGACATAGGCCTCTCCAATTGCAATATATATATTACAATACTTATTATATATTATTTTCAATATTATAAAGCTGAAGAGTTTGTTAGGAACTACTAGACCGACTTGAAAAATTATTTTAGTGTTGGATAGCCCATTTATCGAGGAAGGTTATAGGCTATATAACATCACGCTACAGCCAATAGGAGCTGAGCAGTGGCCAAAAAAAGAACGACGGTAGCGAAGCCCCGCGCGACTTCTAGTAAATTTTAAAATTAGTTTTATACAACCAATACCAATAATATTTTCAATATAATTATTTATATGCACTTCAAGTAAAATGCACACTATAAATAATAAATGTAAATAAAAATATAATTAAAAAATTAAAATAACCCGACTGCAAAAAATCTACAGATAAGCAACGCACTATATATTTGCAGTCTCCATTGATTCCCATTATTTTGATACCCTGCTTGATACGTTTGGTAAAAAAAAATCTAATTTCTTTCTTTCAAAAGTCCGCCGCTTTGTCTTTTTTTTATAATACCTATCTAAGAACACTTGGGTTTTTGAGAAGAATGTAACGATACCTTAATTAAAATCCATCCAGCCGTTTAAAAGAAACGTGGGAATAAAGAAATTTACAACAAACATACAAGATACGCGCGAAAAACAATACCCGTCCTGTCAGTCGGGTAAAAAAAGAGTCTAAGTATTTCCATGTTAATTCGTGGTCTAACTTTGACGCAAACTATTATCACTTGGTGTATTCTACCCACAAACTAGCTTTTGTTCATTATAAAATTCTATTACAATGTAAACACGTTGCACTGAGAGACTATACTTTTTTCTTTTGTAAAACGTTATCTAATATTGTGAAAGTGTTTCAATTTGTTAAAATAACATACTTATATGTGTAACAAAAATGTGTAAATGTGTATTGTGTGACTATAAGTGTGGGTGGACAATCCGTGGATTTTCTACTTTATACTGAAAGGTTAGTTGGGGCTAATATTTACTAACTAATGGCATTTAATTATATCTTAGGGAGAGGCTAGTATCTAAGATACAGGCTCGGCCTAGTTTATTGCTAGTGTGTCATAAACATTATGAGGGGACGCGGTCTGCGAGAAATTTGAAAAGTAGGTATTTGAAGTAGCTATAGCTGTCGCGTTGAGCCTGAGATTTAAATGTGTGAGTGGATGGTCCACATGCGTAGTAGCCCCCCCCCCCCTCCTCCCCACTAGCATCTTCCCCGCGCCCGTGTACCGGCGAGTCGGCGAATCTACATTTTGCATTTATTTGGTTTTTGAAATTTGGACCGATTTAAGCAAAAATGATCCAATCAACACAAACCTCATTTTGAGATATTTGACTTTAAAATTCATTGCAGTATTTCTCTGGCTGTCAAAATGAGGTTTATTTGATTGGATCATTTTTGCTTAAATCGGTCCATTTGATGTCATCGTGTTACTTAGTTACCTACACGTTGTTATTATTGCTTTTACGTGTATGTAAATAATGGAAAAAATCGTAGTACTTACCTTACCTCTATTTAAGATTTATAAAATATTTTATCGCTACATTTTATTCATATGTAGGTTACATATGAATAAAATGTCCTGAGGGTTCTGTTCGAATTATAATATAATTTTTGTTTTTATTAATATCATTGTAATGGTAATTAAGATCATTGTTGTATTCGTAAATCAAAGGCACTCCTAATACAGCAAGAGAATAATTATGGTAAAAGAAGAGGTGCATAAAAACAATTTTCAGATGAAACTAGATTGTCCGTCAACTTGGTTATTCGTCAACAACAATAAAAGTTTATAAGCTGCAAGTCTTGATGAACTTGTAAAATATTATGGCTCAATAAATATACAAATAAAATATCGGTATAAAATTTCTGAAAAACTCCAGAAAATGGAATAGAAACTAAAAAAATATGTCTTATTTTGGCAAAATATCGAGCCGAGACCAGCAGTGGGACTTAATGGGTTTGCTGATGATGATCGAACTTATCTAAACTAGATATTTCTTTTCACGAATGGCCTTTGCTTGAAATAATTGACGGGATCACACAATTTACCCGTAAGCGAAAAGACGGAAATGACGATAGAATAAATGTCCTATTTATTGTTTTAAATTCTTTTTAGGGTTCCATAATCTATACTTCAAAAGGAAAAAAAAACGAATCATTATGGGATCGCTCCGTTGTCCGTCTGTCTGTCAAGAATTATTTTCTCAAGAATGCGTAGAGGTATCAATCAATTTTGGGACGAAACCCTAAAAATACTCGGGTATATATATATAGTTCTAAGTAAATGCAAGATATGAAAAGATACAGCCGTTTATGCTCCATTTTTGCTACATATCTTGACGATCAAAAAAGTCAAAACCTATAGGGTACTTCCCCTTGACCTAGAATCATGAAATTTGGCAAAAAGCAATATTAATTTGCACAAGTAAAGCAAAAAGTCCAAAAACCGTAATCGTGTAGTTATATTATTATCACTGAATATATTAAAACTTTATTGGAACGGGTATAAGATGATACACTCCGGACTGATGTGAACTTTACGTGAATGTTTATTGTAACTTATAGCTATCCCGTAACCTTCTAATATTAATCTTATATATCTTCTAATTTAATCACAAATAATTAAAAAAAATTATAATTGTACGGAACCCTCGGTGCGCGAATCCAACTCGCATTTTGCCAGCTATTTTAAATAAAATACCCACAACCTACACCTCTCTTGCATCCATTATAATGCGTGTATATGAATATACTTGATAAGACTAGTCTTACTTTTAGAGCAGCTAAATCAAATCGTTGCGACCTGATCTGATAATCTTATTAACTTAATACAAAAGTCGGAAATTAACCTTACAGTTTCACAATTTAATAAATAAAAACAGTAAATCGTCAACATCGACATTGATGGACATCACTACAGTATCGATAAAAAAAATATCGACAGATACCACTTCCCTAGTCATATACATGTAAGTGACCCCACTTACCTCAAGTCACCCCCGAAGAGTGCGATAAAGACAGCTACAGCTCAGACAGATTTTAAGACAAAAATTTTGACGAAATGGACGTTTCGTATTCCCCTGTTTTCTCCTCGAAAACTGAGCGGATTCAATCCTTTTTTATATGAAAAATTCCAGGAAGAGTATGACTAGGTTCCTATCATTTTTTTTTATGGAAATAACTAATAGAATTCCTCTGGTAGTCCTCTAATTACGACATTAAAAATACGGCAATTTTAGCAATATTTGTAGGCTCATTTTTTCTTTATTAATAAGTTTTGGAAAAAAAGGAAATGATAGGGACATGCCTTTAGCTGAACTTGAATTTTTGAGCTAAAAAAAATTGCCTTTTAGACATTATTCAGGGAGAAAACAGGGGAATACGTTTGTATGAAGAATCGTGCGCCGCGTTCCCTCTTATGGTCACTTATTATAAAAACAAAAACATAAAATTTACTTTACTTAGTACTTTTATGTCAATAAAGAACATAATTTTTATGCAAAATTGTCAAAAATATTATGTGTACTTTATTATATAAGTAAAAAAGAAGGATTTCAGTATACTTACTTTAAACATATATTTGCCTTATTTAGGACTAGATGGCGCTGTTGTGAATGTGCTAAAATATAATTATTATTATTGTCTACTGTTGTGGTAATTCTCCATCATTTGGTTGTAGTTTATTTTGTTTAGGTTTTATTTTTAAAATAAGTTGCTCTTTCTTTTTGTATATCTATATTTGGAAGCTTGTTAATAGCAACGTTTAAAAACTTATTTTTATTATTATACATTGTATTCTTAAAATAACTGCTCAACGTTAGATTATAAAAAATAATAAAATTAAAAGTATCCCTTTTGGGATTAAAAATGAAAATTCGTTTGAAAGCTTTCTTATCCTTTTTAAATGTTTTCTGTACATTTAACTAAACTAAACAGTACTCAATGGAGATCCATTTAATTACTTTCGAAATGTTTAGCTAGTCTGCTCGTATGACTAGGCACAAGGTGCGCCACCCCAACTAGAGGCGACACAATCGTATACTGCTCTGACTACTAATGCGATGCTATATGCCTACAGTAATATGGGGTCTAAACTAACAAGGTATTATAACAGGGTTTAATTTTACTATCCCTTGTTAGAAATAGGTAAAACGTACGCGAAAAAGTCGTGTGGGGCTTCGCTCCCGTCGCTTTTGTTAGGCCACTGCTCAGCTCGTATTGGCAGTAGCGTGATATTATATAGCCTATAACCTTCCTCGATAAATGGGCTATCCAACACTAAAATAATTTTACAAATCAGACCAGTAGTTTCTGAGATTAGCGCGTTAATACAAATTCTTTAGTTTTATATTATTACTATAGATTTATCTATATAAACAAAAATGGATCGATGAAGTATGTGATGGATTCACGTGAGAACGGCTCGACCGATTTGGCTAATTATTTTTTTGTTGTAAGTATTTGCTATTGTCGAGGCAAGGCATGTATGTAAGAAATTATATAAAAAACTGAGTGTAAAATTTAAAATTTTGGTTTTTAATATCTCTACATAAACATTTGAAAATGAAACATTATCTCGAATAATAAAATATGGCGGCACGAAGTTCGCCGGGTCAGTTAGTTTTCGAATAACGAATTCACACTTTTTGTTTAACCACAAATATCAAAAACCAAACTAGCAAAAAAAGTCCTTAAAAATATATACCATCGAATTCAGTACCGACTCCTTTTTTGAAGTCAGTAAATAAACGTTCAGGTTCTTTACTAGTGAACTACGCAGAGTTACATTCTCAACCCGTCAATGCTTGCGTGTGGCACTTTTTGCGCCACCACTGCATTTCACGAATAACTGTAAAGGCTGCCGGTGACCGACTAATTAGTGCTAAAATAATCCCAGGCAATAACATTGTTGTTCTACGTTGTTCGAATATTTTGTAGGGTTAAACATTTTTAGTAAATTTGTAGCTAGAAAATTTTCGCTTTCTATGTTAGGCTGTAAGTATTTTGCGTAGAAAATAATACACGGTAGGCTTAAAGTTCAGGTATATACAGTGAGTTATTTGTGAGCAATTTTTATAAATACATTTATTTACTGTTAGCTCAGAAACAGTTTTAACGAATTGGATGGAAATTTGCACTTTGTTTTTTTACTTAAACTCATATGTGAGGCATGTTTAAAACTGCCTCGGTGCTCTGTGTATACGAATACTGCTCAAGAGGATCCGATTTGCCGGTTATGGAAAAACTGAATTGGGTGTTTCTATCTTGAAATTCTTATTATTCGATTCGAAATTTAATGTGCGCGGTTAATAGTATTAATTAATTTACTGCCCCCTATTACAGCATTGATGCTATGTATTTTTATGTTATTGTTTAATTTTAAAACGATATTATCTATTAATATTATAAGGCCAAAGACTTCGTTAGGAAACCTACATACACTAGAAAAAAATGTTAAAAAGTGTATTGGCCTTGGCCTTAACCCTCTCAGCTGAACAGAGGAGACCCAAACCCGGCAGTGGGATATTGACATGAAAGAGTTCGTTTGTTTAATTGAACGCGGTAATTACTACTGAACCGAATTGAAGAATTTAGTGTTGGATAGTCCATTTATCGAGGAAGGCTATATAACATGACGTTATGCCGAATAGGAGCTGAGCAGTGGCAAGAGCGACGGGAGTGAAACCCCCGCCAACATCTAGTTATTATATAGAGTGTAAACATACATGCTACATACATGCATACATACATATAGATCACGCCTCTTTCCCAACAGAGGGGTAGGCAGAGACCATTTCCTTCCACTTGCTACGATTCTGACATACATCTTTGGCTTCTTCAACATTCATCAGTCTTTTCATGCATTCTCGTCGGGTGAGGGTACTCCTGATCTGTCCCTTCTTTAGAACGTCACCTATTTGGTCATGGTACGTTCTTCTAGGTCTTCCCTATCCAACGTGAACACAGCACTAGTATCTTAGTATCATAATAAAATATACGTAGACCAAATACCATGCATATCAAATAACAAATAAATTGAAATATTTACAAAATAAAAATGAAACTTTCCACAAGCAAATAAAGTTAATGTAAACTTTAATATTATATTTATCTTGTAACTAGTTTATTTGAAGTTATTTTATGTACATCTACAATCATATTGGCCTGTTGGTCTAGTGGTTAGTGACCCTGACTGCTGAACCGGAGGTCGTGGGTTCGATCCCCACCCAGGACAAATCTTTGTGTGATGAGCATGAAGGTTTGTTCTGTGTCTGGGTGTAATTTATCTATAATATGTATGTATTTACAAAAAAAAAAAGTATTTAAGTAGTATGTAATATCAGTTGTTTAGTACCCATAACACAAGCAAATATAATTGCTTAATTTGGGACTAGATGGCGCTGTGTAAATGTGGTAGAATATTATATTATTATATTATAAAGGAATGATTTTTATTTTTGTACAGTCGAGTTCATTAATATATTGGCACCATCAAGGATTTAAAATATTGTGAGCATTGAAAAGCTCAATAAATAGATACTATAGAATATAGATTCTATAGTATCTATTTATTTTGAATCCTTGATGGTGATCCATAGGGATCAAATATATGTCCTCATGTGAATGATTCAATAAAATATGCTGTACATTATGCAATAAGTTGTAGTCACCCTTTTCAACAAAAATATCTAATGATGTTGCCAATATATAAATGAACTCGACTGTACTTAAAAACTACTAGACCGATTTCGAAAATTCTTTTGCCGTTTAAAGCTACGTTATCACTGAGTAATATATACTATATATAACCACGCTACGGTCAATAGGAGCTGAGCAGTGGTCAAATAAATAACGATCGGAGCGACACCCCGTGTGACTTCTAGTAATAAAATATTTTATCATTCATCATCATCATTTTAACTCTTAAACGTACAATGTTGGGCACGGGTCGCCTTCAAATTCTTTGAATGAAATATTTTATGGAATTTTTTTTCCTAATAAAAAGATGTCAATTAGGTTATTGACGTTCCTCAAACTCTATTCAATTCAATTCTATTTTCATGAATACTTGATATTATACAGATATAGACTGTTTTTCGGGTGAAAATGGTATTGGGCTTCTCTAACATGAAATTCCAGTATTAAGATTTTTCCGCAGTTTGGTAAACTAATGTTCCCGGTTGATGACAAAAGGTTCGCCCCTTATTTCATGGGACCAAACATAGCTGGCGAAATGTGGGTGTGAAACACCTCTGCCTACCCCTTCTGGGAAAAAGGCGTAATGCTATGTTATGTTATGCGTTTTTCCAGATCGGACTCATACTTTCCTTATTTTTAGACTAACGCGTTCAAAGAAACTTTAGCTTTTTAATACCTATTGGTATACATTTTCCAATATATAAAGTTTTTAGGTATATGACATAAAATTGTTATAAGAACTAGATAGAAAAGGTAATTTCCTTCGTTACTCGTTTATTAAACGTCCGACGAAAGATCGTCTGATTTGAATCTAATTTAGTTCCCCACTCCGCTCTACATCTGTATATGATGATTTGTTGTTAAGGACCTTACATAATGTACGTGTTTTTGATGAAAAATTAATATATAAGACAAAATACGAAATTAAAATGCGTAAAAAAATTCCATGCGTATAAAAAAGCTATAAACTCTTATTCACAAATATTTATATACCCTATACATAGTGTATGTGAACAGCATGATTTTCATCTTTATTATTTAAACCATTTTCACTACCCGATTCCAAAAGCCGTTATCCATATATTTATATAGTAATTAATCAGCCGTACTGCTGTATTTAATTAAAAACTGTTCCCGCATTGCAACGATAAATGTACTCTATCGAAAATATGTAAAATGGAACGAATTTTATATATTACGATAGTTTGAAGCAGATTATTTTAATCTATTTATATACAATAGTTAAATAAATTGAGAAGTCAACACCATTATGAACTTTATCGTCATCATATCAGCCCAATGACGCCCACTGCTGGACATAAACCTCACCTAATTTCCGCAACAGCGAGCGATTTTGTGCCGCATTTATCCACCAACCCGCACTAGGCCAGCGTGAGTGGATTATGGCCTAAACCCTCTCAGCTCTCTAGTTAGAGGAGAGGAGACCCGAGCCCAGCAGTGGGACTCAATGGGTTGCTGATGATGTTCCCAATTTTTTAATTTAGCTGGCGAAATATATCCACCACACTTCCACTTCCTTCGCGTTGACAATACCATTCCAACTAAAATAGTTGACAAATGATTTCTATAAACATAAATTTACAGCATAAAACACGTTAAACTACCAAACAATAAAACATAACATAACGACACATCAAAATCAATAAGGTATACCACCATAAAATAGTTACGATCCGTCACAAAAACGCTGCGTGTCGTATAGCTAGTGTATAGGGTACTTTATAGAGCAGACAGGCCAACGCTGGATCGATCAAATTGCACGCTGTAACGTGAGCATATAGCTATTACTGTAACCAACTATATCCATAATGGTCTAGTCTATCGACTATTTTATATCTGATCTGAGTCTGAGCTGGATCTTTTTTATACTATTACTTAGCTCCTATTAGGCGTAGCGTGATGTTATATAGCTTATAGCCTTCCTCAATAAATGGACTATCCAACACTAAAAGATTTTTTCAAATAGCACTAATAAGTCTTGAGATTAATGCCTTCAACTAAACAAACAAAATTTTTAGCTTTGTAATGTTAGTATGGATTTTTTTTAAACTTTCATAATTAATCGAAACTAGCTACCCGCCATGGCTTCGCTATGGTAATATTTCTCGACGTTTTCATACCTACAAACCAAAACATAGTTCTTTATTTCCAGTCAAATCTGTATGTGTACAAAACGCATAGTTTCGAGAAACTTACAGGCTGAAAACCTAAAAAGTATGAATCCTTTAATTATATATATGTATTTATGTCCTTCGTGAAACAGATATTTATTGTATCACCATTTCAGCCTATTTCAGTCCACTGCTGGACGCAGGCCTTTCCTAACACGCGTCATAACACTCAGCCCTCTGCCTTCCGCATCCAGTCAGACCCAGCGACCTTTTTTAGGTCGTCGGACCATCTAGCTGGACGGCGGCGTCGCGGTCTCCACTCCAGGATACGCTTGCTCCACCGTGCATCGGTCCTTCTGTAGATATGAGCAGCCCACTACCACTTCAACTTACTTATTCTTTTATTTATTGTATATTCAGAAAAAATAAATAAAACTAATGATAGACTTTTTAAACATATTGACTAATTTTTCTTTATCAGAAAAAATAGTTAAATTTATTACTTTAAAACATAATGAATTGGCCATTTAAAAAATAAAACCCGAATATCATCCATTAGCAATACCCCATATTCTTAAAAGCACAGCCCATTGTCTGTCCGCAGTCACCCTAAATGGCTTTTTTGTAATCGCGATAGAATAAAAAAAGATTTTTCTTTTCTTTCTTTTTTTGTAAAGGGAATCGTATTGGCCACTTTTTCTTCATTCGTTTTCTCAAAGCCAGCAATTTTGTCCAGCAGACTTCGTTTTGACCCACTATGCAATTACATTCTGAATGGATAGACGTAAATCAATGTGTAAAGACTTTTTAGCTTTATGAAGTTTCTATATCTAAATAAAAAGAAAAGATTTGTATTTTTGTATGTAGCGAATAAACTTAAAAACTACTGGACCGATTTCAAACATTCTTGCTGTTAGAAAGCCATATTATCACTGAGTAACATATGCTATATAGCTGAGCTGAGCAGTGGTCAAATAAAGAACGACGGGAGCGAAGTATAATTAGAATGCACGGTGATCGAACTTCGATCTTAACTTTGTATTAGGGGTTCGAACCTTATCATCAACGCCTATTGAAGTCCACCGCTGGACATAGGCCTCTCCCAACACTCGCAATAACACTCAGTCCTCCACCTTCCGTATCCAGCCAGACCAGGCGATTTTTGCAGGTCGTCGAACCTCATTCATGAACGATATAATAATATAAGAAAGAAATTGGTCTGAGTTTGGATGTAATTTGAACGATAGTTCTATGTTTGTAATGTCATATGTGTATATGTACATACTTAATTATGTGTGAGTGCATAGTGTCTCAAAAATATATCATTGTGAATAGAAGAATATTTAAGAATATTTGCATAATGCAGTTCTCGGCTTTGTTGATTAAAACAATTATTGAATCAATTAAGTTAAACGTTTTGTTTAAAATAATTGCAATTGACAGCGTGGGTGGCCTATTATATGGACCACACAAGAAGATTTCTAAAATATCTTAAAATATTTCAATTCCTTATCTAGTCTTAGCCTGCCTCGGAGGCGTAGCGGGAAGTGTATACTGTGACTGCTGTGCAAGAAGGTCCCGGGTTCGAATCCCGGGTCGGGTGAAATTGGTATTGGGCTTTTCTATCATATAATTCCAGTATTGAGATTTTCCCAGAGTTTAGTAAACAATTATCCCGGTTGATGACAATAGGCACGCCCCCTATTTCATGGAACTAAACATAGCTGGCGAATGTGGGTGTGAAACACTTCTGCCTACCCCTTCGGGGAAAAGGTGTGATGTTATGATGATGCTCTGTTATCTAGTCTCTTTCCGATTAGGAAGGTAATCTGCCACTTCCAGCACGGATTAAGATTGCATAATGTCACTGCCCCATATCAACCCGTGGGTGTCGTAAAAGGCGACTAACCTTATGCAGACAAGAGCACTGCAAGAAAAGGAAAATTCGAAACAAACCCTATACCAACTCGTCTGGGCAGCGTGGTACAGTAAGCTAAATTCCGTCCACATTCTTTGGAGGAGACCCGTGCCCAGCATCATCATCATCTCAACCCATAAAAGTCCCCCATGTATTTATAAATAAAATCTGTGGTAATATATCAGTTATTCAGTACCCATAACTCATGCAAATTTGGGACTAGATGGCGTTGTGTGAATGTGGTAGAACATTATTATATTATCCTCTTAATCCTCTTCCTTTTCTTCCTATGTGTTTTCTTCGCTATTTTTAGTCAATACTTTGAGAATACAATCATGTCCATGCGGCGGTTGACCACTAAGCAATAGGGGGGCCGCTTTCTTATCTGCCACATCAGACAATAAAAATAATAACAATATAATATTTCACCAATTCCACACAGCGCCATCAAGTCCCAAATGAAGCAATTATATTTGCCTGTGTTATGGGTACTAAAAACTGATAAACTATTTAAATACATTTTTTTTTGTAAATGTATTCATGTTATAGATAAATTACACCCAGACACAGAAAAAACAATCATGCTCATCACACAAAGATTTGTCCTGGGTGGGGATCGAACCAACTCCGGCTTAGCAGTCAGGGTCACTAACCACTAGACAAACAGGCCAGTCAAAAAAAAATCCTAACTGTCCCAAAATCCAAAAATGTCCATGACATAAACACTCGTACATATTTATGTATACCTTATTTATGTATCACAGTACAGAGGGGGCAGGTCACGTAGACCGAATGTGGCTGTGAAGGGGACATAGTGACGTCATCAATCGGGTTAAATGGCCACGGGACGTGTTTAGACAGTCGATAGATAAGGACTCGTTCACATGTCGTGACGTCACTGAGTAATGAGGATAATGGAGCTTTTTAATTTAGAGTAGGTGTTGATTTTGGAAAGGATATTAAAGAGGAGGGTTCTTTTCTTCTAGAAGAATAACTTATAGCGTCAAATAGAATAGTTTTTTTTTTATTGATGGGTCCAAAGAGGTTATGTTAACATAATTTAGTGTTGCCATTTTTGTGGCGAACAAAATTAGATAATTATAATCATTAAATAAGTGAAAATTAAATAGAATAGGTAAAAAGTAGCCTATGACGTGCTTTTTCACACTATAATTTTTCTGTGTGCCAAATTTCAAATAAATCATATTATTAGCAGTTCTGACGTGTTGAATGACGTCACGGACGCTAATACTTTTGAGTTTTGACTTTAACTGAACCAGTCAACAAAACGAACATATATTTATTAATAGAAGTCGTGCGGGGCTTTACTCCCGTCGTTCTTTAATTGGCCACTGCTCAGCTCCTATTAGCTGTAGCGTAATGTTATATAGCTAATTACTTTCCTCCATAAATGGGCTATCCAACATTAAAAGAATTTTTCAAATCGGGCTACTAGTTCCTGAGATTAGCGTGTATAACCAAACAAACTTTACAGCTTTATAATATTAGTATAGATTATAAAAGTATGATTCAAAGATCTGAACCATGTCCCATGAAGATGGGAGAGCTCTTAAGTTTTTCTATCATTTTTATTTAACAATGTTTGCTCCGATGCTGAGCTCAAATTGATGATGTTAACGTTTAAAAGCCTGAAAATAAAATTGTTTCCACTAAGTGCTCTCATTTCCCTCCGACTTTTAACATTGAGTTTTCTAAGGACCCGCTTTTACTGTTATTTTATTTATGTCCTAGCCTAGACGCCATTGTATAAAAATCTTTTTTTTGTAGAAAAGAAAATTACAACATTTTTTCGTGCTTTGTTTAAAACTAAATGAGGTTGGACGATTGTTTTGTGCAATTAATTTACGCATATTTAACTTGCAAGCTATTTTTTATGGTTGGATTCTAAGACACTTAAAGTTAATCTATTTTTTCTCTGGCAAGCAATTCAATACAAAGTCTTGATGTCATCTATATAAATAAAAATGGATCGCCGAAAAGTATGTAATGGATTCAAGTGAGAACGGCTCGACCGATTTGGCTAATTATTTTATTGTTGTATTTGCTATTATCGAGGCAAGGCATTTATGTAAGAAATTATCCGAAAAATGGAGTGTAAAGTTTATTATTTTGGCTTTTAAAATCTCCATATAAACATTTGAAAATGGAACATTATCACAAATAATAATATGGCGGTACCAAGTCCGCCGGTTCAGCTAACATTCCGAGGCAGCAAGACAAAACTGTAAACGAAAATTATCCGAAAACCTAATGATGGCATAATAGCGGTAAATTATATCAAAAATAAGTCAACATCGAGTAAGTGGCTTGTTAGAACATCGGATGTCGCTTATTTATTTAGTAAATCGACAATATTTCTTCTCGTAATTGTACCAAATTACCTTATTTTCGTATTAATAATAGTAATAAGTAGAGCTCCAATTGATATCGTACATTGTTTGAAAGGTTTTATGTGAAATTGAGCATTTACCAAATTCTATCTTGTGGTCACAGTATTAAAGTTGATAATTGCGAAAAAGGCTTAATCATCTTACTACTTTTTCATCTAAATGTGCGATATATTCGGAAAAGGCTTTAATGCCAGTAATATCAATGTTTTTGTGGTGGAAACAGGTCGGACTAAGGAGGATTTCTATAATTGAAATATGTTCAGTATCAATTTACTAAATTACTGTAATTATATAAATTTCTGACTGTTTTGCTACTGAATATTGAGTTTTCGGCCGCCACGAGCCACGTGCCAAAAAAAAATGTTTTATATCTCTGTTATTTTTTTATATATCAAGCTGTTGCCTAGGGCTTCGCTCCCGTGGATCTTTGTTTCTCTCAGCTCCTATTATTCGTAGCGTGATGTTATATAGCCTATAACCTTCCTCGATAAATAAGCTATCCAACACTAAAAAAATATTCGGTTCAGTAGTTCCTGAGATTAGCGCGTACAACAAAACAAACAAACAAACTCTTCAGCTTTATAATTTTACTAGAAGTTGTGCGGGGCTTTGCTCCCGTCTTTATTTGGTCACTGCTCAGCTCCTATTGGCCGTAACGTGATGATATCCTCGATAATTAGGCTATTAAACACTAAATTAATTTTCAAATCGGACCAGTAGTTTCTAGCGTTCTACCAAAAAAAAACAAATTAAGCGTTATAATATTAGTACCTATAGATATCGACTGAGGCCCTGAGGATTAATAATTCATGGTTGAGCGTTGTCACAATAGTCATCATTCATTATTTCATCATCATTTCAGCCTATTGCAGTCCACTGCTGGACGTAGGCCTCTCACTCTGTCCTCTGCCTTCCGCATCCAGTCAGACCCAGCGACTTTTTTTAGGTCGTCGGACCATCTAGCTGGAGGGCGGTCCTACTCTACGCTTGCCGAGTCGCGGTCTCCACTCTAGTCGTACAAATTAAACTTAGGACATAATTCCGCTTAAATAAAAGAAGCTATAAATACTAAAGAACTCAAAAACAGGATAAGATACACAGTTAAACCTACTTTGTATAAATTACGTAGCTAAGTTTTTGAGATCGTGACCCCGGCTCTCAAACATTGGATAGTAGAAACAATGCTAAAGTACCATCATCTGTTTCATTCGCATTGTTTTCAAGAAATCTATATTATCTATACAAATAAATAAAATTGGAGCGTCTGTTTGTAATATTAAAATAACCACTTTTTACTACATGCATATGAATGTGTACATATACTGTCTGTTTGTTCCGGCTTATCTCTGGAATGGCTGGACGGATTTTGACGGGACTTTCACTGACAGATAGCTGATGTAATAAGGAGTATCTTAGGCTACTTTTAAAAAAGTAGTAATGTTGCTTTTGTTAAACTCCACGCGGACGAGGTCGCGGGCACAGCTAGTAATATTATAAAGCTGAAGAGTTTGTTTGTTTGTTTGTTTGAACGCCCTAATCTTAGGAACTACTGGTCCGATTTGAAAAATAGTAGTGTTGGATAGCCCATTTATTAAAGAACGTTATAGGCTATATAACATCACGCGGCTAATAGGAGCTGAGCAGTGGCCAAATAAAGAACGATAGAGTGAAGTCACGCGCGACTTCTAGTCTAGTATAATTGTTAAAATTTCACACCAGGAGGGGACTTAATTCAAAGGTAACTAATTCTAAGCTACACAAGTTTATTCGTAAATCTTTTGTTTTGTCTCACTCACTTGTTTGGTGACAAACAAAGTTTCGGATTTGTTTAAAATTTATTCTCCTGAACAGTGGCATTCTGTTGGCTCCTACATCCGTTGTTTGAATTCTAAATGGGCACAAAACTTTAGTACGTAGACATCTTTTTGTACGAACGAAAAAAGTTTACCGTAATGCTTTCGGAAATTAAATTTTTGGTGAATTGATATGCATAATGAAGATTTGTGTAATTTAGACTCGGGATTTTCGCTTAAATTTTTCTCGTGTGCGATTTATTTACGATTAGAGAGAATAGGGATTTATTTTATAATATCCTTAAGTTTATGAGATTGTGAATGCGACGATAGTTTTTCATTTAAATTAAGTTATAGATGCTATTGGCGTCGCGACACTTTGTCATATGAGAAGGGGAAAAATACTGCTAGATAAAATTACTTTATTAAAATAAACACGCATAAATCTTAATTTTAATATTTGAGTTTGCTTTTCAGTAATGAAATGAAGTGCACTGGTCTGACTATGGCTTTTGAATGAAGGAGTTAACAAAGTTTGAACAAATTATATTATATCTAAGTTCGGGATATATTTTCGAATATGCTAACAGTCTACATCCATTCAATGACATCTTCAAACATTCTTTATATTTTTTATTACATTATTTTCAATAACAACCTTACAATAAATATAAAAACAGACCTTAAAACAACCCCTTAAAAAAAGACATTATTGTTTTGTGATATGAAAACGACTAACTCTAAAGGTGGGTCCAGATATGTGTCAATTGCCCGATCCGATCACCGTAGCCGTATCGCCAACGCGTATCATGATCGCATATATGGACGGGTGATGATACGCGTTACGCGTATCATGTCATGTATCGACCCATGTCGTGTCGGTTTTCGTCCGATCATCAAAGGTGATACGTGAACGGCGACAACATGTTTGATCGAGAGTTGACACAGAACTGGGCAATTTGATACGCGATCATGACTATTGTGAAGATACGGATACGGAGCAAATCGAGGCGTCCACAACTTGACACGGGGCTTTAGTACGCGTCGGCGATACGGATACGGTGATCGGATCGGGAAAATGATCATATATCTGGACCCGCCTTAAGGGTGGTAAAGTAATTTTATTATCGACCATACATATCCTTATGCAGACAAGAGCACTGCGAGAAAAGGAAAAGTCGAAACCAAACCGTCTGGCCAGCGTGGTATAGTAGGCTTAATTCCCTCAACAATCTTTGGAGAATACCCGTGCCCAGCAGTGGGACGCTTATGGGTTCTAGTGATGATATGATGACACATATCCAAATAGATACAAGAACGTTGAATAATAAACTTAACTTAGGTACTTATTTTCTTCGTCTCTAATAACAATTTGATTCTTAAGTATATTATTTGTTTGAACGAGAAGTGCTAATCAATGTTACTTGTCACTCACTATTGAAACACCCGCCATTTTCTTTCTGTAAGTAATGGAAGCTTCGTGTGTATTTATTTCAATCATTTTGTGTATCAATAATATTGTTTTTCAGACAGCTGTATTTATTGTACCTAAGAGTTGATTGAAGTTGATGAGACTTGACACCGCATCGAAACTGATATTGCAGTGAATACTAAAGTGGGTACGATTCCCAAGCGAGACAAATATTTTTGACTTTTGACTGGCCTGTTGGTCTAGTGGTTAGTGACCCTGACTGCTAGGCCGGAGGTCGTGGGTTCGATCCCCACTCAGGGCAAATCTTTGTGTGATGAACATGATTGTTTGTTCTGTGTATGGGTGTAATTTATGTATAAATATGTAAGTATTTACAAAAAAAAAAGTATTAAAGTAGTACATTAGTTGTTAAGTAGGTACCCATAACACAAGCAAATATAATTGCTTAAATTGGGACTAGATGGCGCTGTGTGACTGTGGTAGAATATTATTATTATTATTTGTGTGATCCATAAATATGTGTTTCGAGTCTGTACTTCATGTCTGATATTTTTTTAGTTTATTCGTATGGAAAATATAAAATTTGCACATGCATCAGTTCAAAGGAGTGTCCGTCTGTCTGTATACAACTCAGCTTAGCGGTAAGTATTGTCAAGTCGTAGCTCCTACAATCAACGGTTGTGATGAGAGTACCAACGAATATACGAACCGTTATTGTGTCCATCGAGATATGAAACTTTGAGTCTTAATTTTCGGGTTATACGTCCTACTTCTATAGAAACAGAAACAGAAATATTTATTTGTCAATGTAGGTAAGTTAAATTTACAGATCTTGCGTTATTAAAAAAGTGAGCGCTACATTGTACCCATAGGCATAAATATTATTTTAAGAGTAAAAAAAAAGAAATTAATGAATTACAGTTAATACTACAAACTAGACAACAAACAAACGTAAAGTTTAACTATTTAAATCTAAAAATTCAGAAAGTGAATAAAACCATTTTTTTGTATTGATTTATTTCGTTGTGCGATCCAATAAAATAAGATGTTTTTTAACAGCGCCATGTAGCCAAAAGTAAGTTAACTCCCACTGCTGGGCATCTGTCTCCACCAAATATTGTGAAAGGAATTTAACCCTAGATTTGTTTCGAATTATTCTATTATCGCAGTGCTCTTGTTTGCATAAGGTTAGGACTCCCTTAGTCGCTTTATACGACACGAAAATATTTGTTTCAATTTCTAGATATTTTATGAAATAACAGTGAAGCTCGACCAAATTCGTATCCATATATTCTACGTATTCGAACCCCTCATAATGCGTTATTGCCAGCCCGAGACGGGACATGTACCTACCTGCGCTATTGTTGCCGCGATGCCTTTTTTAAAAGCACAACAAAGCCACAAGGCATGCATCGCAGCCTACTCTGATAGACAGCGGGTTTGATGTATACAGGATGTCTTCATATTTCTGTGCCCTCTCTCTCAAAAAATGATGAAAAAGAGGTGCACTAAATCCAATATTTAAAGTTTTGTCAGAAATTGTATAATTCATACAATTTCTGACCAAAATGTATACAAAACCAATAATGTATTTTTTTTTGCAGTAATTTGTTTATAAATGCCCATAAACTATAATGAATACTTACGTAAAAAATCATAAAATCAGCCCTAAATTGTGCAGGAGGTCCAATTGTTTGGCTTCAATTTTTATCGAGTGATATGAAAAAAAAACATCAACCTCTCAAGAAAACATAAACCTAGAATATGGTTTTGTTAGATTTTGATTATGTATGATTTATAATTTATTATAAATTAAAAACACGTCCATCCATCTATTTGTATCGCCGCGCTCGCGTGGCCACTTAGTACTGGATGAGTAGTCACAAACTTGCATACGGATATCGGTGGGATGGCCACCAGATATCCATCTGCTTTGGTTCTGATACAATTGAATACAATACGGCAAAAGAAATACAAAATATATATAGTATACTAGACGTCGCGCAGGGCTTCGCTCCCGTCGTTATTAATTTGGCCACAGCTCAGCTCCTATTGGCCGTAGCGTGATGTTATACAAATCCAACCAGTAGCTCCTGATCCTAGCGTTCAACTAAACAAAAAAACTCTTCAGCTTCATAATAGTATAGATATCCTCTGACTTTTTCTTTTCGGCAGCGGATTGGTTGTGTTTTTTCAAAACACAGCCTTCTCTATAGAAAGAAAGAAAAATATTTTATTATGTCCGATAGACACGGCGCACAATACATAAATCTTAGAAAATAAAATAAAAAAACACATTATACACATTACAGACAATAATAATAATTTTTTACAATCTGTGGTGGCTTCTCCCATTCGAATCTGTCAGGCAGATTGACAGATTCCTAACTGTGACGTTTACAAGTCACTTGGACTTCTAAACGTCACTTAGTTTCACTTCACTATAGGTCGCGGTAACCACTTAATATTAGGTGGGGAGCATACTCACCTGCCTAAATTCTTTTTTTTTCTAAATCATTCCCTCATTGCTGACTTTGGTTTCCTTTTAAGGCGATCATTGGTATTTCTCCACCTGATCCGATCCATCGCTTGGTGGAAGGAGGTATTTACCGGTAACTCCAGATGTAGCCATCTCTTCGAGCGGCGAACTCTTATTTCCAATTTTTTTTTCTGATACTAGCTTTGGGTACTAATTAAAATTCCATGTTCCATATTTCACGCTTCATAAAAATGTTATTCTATCTAGTTCTTCCAATTTCAGACAGCCTATTCCCAAATTTATAAAACCAACGAAAAGGTAGAGGTTGCCTTTCTTCAAAGAAAACGTAGGTATAAGAAAAAGTAAAAATAACAAGTTTTCCTTTGAGGAAACTGTGTGCCAACTAGGCAATAGACAAGCTTCCAGATATTCGTCGTGCGGTCTAAATGAGGTCGTAAGATCCATTGGGAATACATGATCAATTCCGATCCTGTCGGCAGATAAGCAAGATCGCTTATCTATAACGAAAAAGGTGTATCCGTACTCTTTATGTTGAAGAATCTTTTGTTAAATTGTGGTTAAGACTTATTTTTGTCTATTAGGATTTAGTTAGACGATTTTATTTTTTCTACGTTCTTAAATGGAGGCCGGTCCAGGCATTTTTGGGTTGGTTCTTAAAAAAGGACGTCTAAAATAGTCAGTGATCTAGATGGCAAAATATCTGGGTTAAAAGACATTCTAGACAAGAAAAATAAATTTTTTGACCAAGGAGTTTTGGGCACATAGACATTTTTTTTTCCGCACTGTAAGCATGCTGGATAGAAGCGATCCTACTTAAAATCACTTGGGAAAGCCTATATCTATGCCTATGATACTGAGGAAGACATTATCTGTAAGGTAAATCAATAGATTTCTTATAAAGAAAGACGCTCTTGATTTTCTTACAAATTCTTTTCATGGAAGTTTTCATCAACCAAACGGTTAGAAAATTGGCTGTGAACTTTTATTTTCCGTCTTATCGAACTAAATATTTTGTAAAATTTTTTGTCAGGTACTGTTTAAATAAAAACAATTATAGGTGAAGTCGGTAGTGAAACACAGTATTGTGGATTCAATATATCGTAAATAGAATGAATATCGACTAAATTTAGAAATCACATTACTTTTGGGTGAATGCTATTCGATTAATTGCGATGGCGTCTTCTGCGTAACGTAACGAGGTTAAGCTCAGGTTTTCCTTTGTAGATTTTATATCAAATGTAATACCATTATAGAATAATGTATCTAATGATACCTATTATACGTCAGTTTTCATACATTGTAATATGTCAAAAGGAAGTATAAGAGTGTTGGGAGAGCAGTGGACTGCAACAGGCTGAGATGATGATGATGATGATGATGATGAAGTAAAAGAAACTTTTTTTTTAAGTTTAATTTTTCACATAAGCACAGCGGTCATAATACGGTAAAGCCACCAACGTAAGGTGGTGTGGTGTGTGTCGTGGTCAAAAAGAATAATACCTACAATAGAAAAAGTGTAATTCAGCAGTCAATGAAAATATGAGTCTACTTCTAAATCCGCTAACCTAAAAGAAACATAAACTCAGACTACAAGCGGAGACGAGAACAGTTTAAACAATTTTAAACAATCAAAAATGTGTATAAAGCCAGCATTTTATTCTGTTCCCGAGAAGTAGGGGATAGCGGGTAATAGTCCTCGCTCAAAATGAGCCGCTCGCTTGGGGAAGTACTTCCGCCCTACAGAGAGGGAAGAGGCTCGAAGGGTAGGCAAGCACGCTCATGATCTCGTATTGCAGACCTCCATAGGCTACACCAATAACTTACCAACAGGGGGCTGTTTGCCAGCGGCATGGTATAAAACAAATTCCTTTTTCACTTCACGATTCGTCTCCGTACTTGTATCAGAATAGCACTAATTATGAAGACGTCAGTCAAGCTAAAAATGCTTGAATATAAAAATTGAAGCATAAAATCCAGGTCACACCAGCAATATGCGTTCTAAAAAGCGAGCTTCACATCCTTTGACATATCACAACTGGCAGTAAAAAAGGCCCTATACACACGAGCTTGTTAACACCCTGTATGCAGCAATAAGGTAGAGTGCAGACTGCTTTGTTCCGTATATGTACTGATACTTCATTTGTGTTTAATTACTGGGGATGTTTGTCAGACAGGGTGTGTTGGATGGGTTTTTGCGTTATAATTTTAAGTTATTTGCATTAGTTGTAGTATGTAAAAACTTTTAAAGTGTGGAAATAAACTGCGTTAATTTTCATTAAAGTTTATTTAGTAAAAACGTGTAATACTTAAGTCGATACGCCTAAAGACGATTATTCAATGAAAAATTATTGTGTTAATGACAGATTACTGCTAATTGACGTCTCTGAGTGAGGCAGTGAGAGGTATAAAAGTGAATTCTTGTCGGTTGAACAGTAAACGACTTGCATTAAATACAGTTTTGATTATCACTGTTGCGTTGCAGTCAAAGCGGTCTAACATTGCCTTGCTACTAACATTGCCGTGCCGAGTAAAGCGAATTCGATCTCTATACGGGACAAATATTTTTAAATCCTGTAAGCCGATTTTGCGTGATTAATTTATTAATTTATTTATCAATATACAACTATTTTTACAGCTTTTCCCTAATTCAATAGTGTAGCTATCATACTAGTATATCTTATAAGCTAAAATATATAAAGTGACCCTTGTGAATTCACTCAGTGTGCAATAAAATAAATCAATTTCCTCTGCTACGAGGTTGAGAGTGTGAAACGCGCGCGACATCGGCGTCTAATTGACCAACAAATATCTATCCATACATCCATTTATCCATCCTAACTTTCCCATTTATAATACTAGTAAGATAGAAGCCTGACTCCGCACTTCTTTTACATAGGCCTTTATTTATCCCAATAAATTCAAATGAAATGAAATCTCGTTTATGCATCTAAGTTACAAAGTTACAAGTGAAGAATGTAACAGGTTATCCCAAAAATAGTGTCAGCAAATTGCCCAGTTCGCTGACGGAGTGGAACTATGAGAAGAACTGGCAAGATTTTCACCCCACACATGAACAAATCAACTGATGAAAATTAGTTGACAATAAAGCCAATCTTACGTTCCGCTTTCTACATCACATTATTCCCGTAGATTACGGCGTATCATTACAGCGTAATTTTATTTTAAACCGGCGGCCATTGGTACACATTGAAGCTATTTGAGTAACGACCCGCGGGGGTATAGCCGGGATAAGTGAAAACAAAGCTCGAGTATCGGCCCGGCTATTGTTATCCGGGAAATCCGCAAACAACTAACGCCCTCTGCCGGCAGTGGGCACTTTTCGCGGATTCGCTTGCGTTTGGTTTTGGTGTTTGTATATCGGCTTTCAGTTTTCGTTTTTAATTGGTTGTAGAGTTTTGTGTTTGTGATTAGGTGAAGTGATTAGAGTATTAGCTGATAGTTCACATAGTTAAGTAATTTCAATTGCTATCTTTTTTTTATGTTTGAATTTTTTTTTCAGATTTTGCTTTTTTCCGTTTTACTCTGGTAGAAAGTGGATAATTCCAATGAAACTTACATCTTTCTTCTGATTAAAGTTCGTTGTGGGATCCAAGAAAGTAGGTAAGACTTTTTCTGGGACTTCCTAGTGTCAGAGCTCAGTATTTAATAGTTCATTACTGTTAATCATGACTTGTAGGTGTTCCAGTTATTAGTGGAAGGGTGGACTTTATAGATTACGACTAAACTAAGACAAAATCCGTCACAGATTAAATTTGCCTATGGAGCAATGACTCATAGCAGAAACTCACTGCACCAACATTTAGTCAGCTTTTTTAAATCCCATGTAATAGGTTGGGAGCTTATTGTAATTAACCGGGCACATTTAAAACTCCACTCCATTGAAGACAGAAAATTAAAACCGTTTATACCTGATACGGGAATCGAACCCCTTAGCAGCTCAGCCATACCATTACCATACCATTGAAATAGTTTACTACAATCTTCTAACAGTTAGAGATTATAGGAGCAAATGATGTGTCTATACAAAACGTCATCGAAAAATTTCTTTGACTACCGTCATAATTGAAACACATAGTGTATTGAACAATTGTGAGAGATAACGATCGTTGGGTTGATTGGACAACATCGGACATGTTCTGTTCGGACGCCATGTTGTGGTCGCTTGTTCGTTCGCGCCAATATTTTATTTGATTGTTTTGCGCTCTGAAAGACTTTTTTTTAGAGCTTCAGACAGTTTTTTTTATTTTTATGTCCAAACAGAAAGTTTTACTTACCATCAACATATCTAGCACTCGGACGGCCATTGACAGTTTGTCTATGGTTTTGAAAGTATCCATAAGCTACGGTAACCGCTTACCATGGCGTCCTGTAAAAAAAATATTTTACAAGTAAAAGAAAAAATACCAAAATTATAATTATATATTTTTTTGCAATATCAGATGAAAACACATTTACAAACTTACAATTACAGATGCTGTGTAGGGGAGATTACAAGCGTTCAAATAAAATTTTTTGACAAAAAACATGGCAGTTAACACTATTATCGTACGTAACCCTATGCGTGGGAGTTCAATTGGGTCACAGTAAGTAAAAAAGTCACTTAACCAAAAGAAAACAACCATCTTAGAAACTATTGAAGCCTGAAGAGGAAAAATGATTGGCTACTTGATACGACACGATTCGTTTGTAAAAAAAAACATCACAGAAAGAAAGATTGAAGGCAAGAGAGGAAAATATAGTCATTTACACTACCGATAAGGGCGTAGCTCATAAGTTAAGAGAAAAATCAGCCAATAAGTTATCTAATAATGTTTATAATGTATTTACATATAAAGTATTAAACGACATATTGCACATTAAAGCATATAATAGAAAAAAGATCTCGGCATGCAAGCGAAGTCTCGATATTAGTTAATAATAAAAACATAAGTTTTCTATATCTACACAGTACTGTTTAGTTCGTAGGTAAGAAAGCATCTTTGAAGCATTTTTATATAATACAATTTTCTCGAACAACCGTCGAAGAAGATGCAATTAATTTTGTTTTGTACTCTGGAATGCAGAAATTGAACGTATTATAAATCGATTGAAAGTAAAAAAGATACGTTGTCTTTGCCATTCTTATCGTGACAAACTTACCATTTCAATAAAAGTTCATCATACGAGAATAACTTGAAATTTGGAGAGTGTGTTCTTTGTGATTTGGTAGGTATCCACAAAAAAGGGTTTTCAAAATTCAACTTCGCAAGGATCAAAATCTAAGCGGATGAAGTCACAGTTTATGTATACTAATGTTATAAAGCTGTAGTTTATTTGCTTGTTTGGTTGAAAATCTCAGAAAACTTCTGGTCCGATTTCAAAAATTATTTTAGTGTTGGATAGCCCATTTATCGAAGAAGGTATCATAACATCACGCTCCAGACTAATAGGAGTTGATCAGTGGCAAAAAAAGAACAAAGGAAGTAATAATATATTATTAAAAAGACAAGAAATTATACATCAAGTTTCTAAGGGAATCGAGGTCTTAAAGGAGATTTAATAAATTTCACAGATAACACTATTCTACCCACGTTTAATTGTCATTCAGTTCACGATACCATCAACGGATAGTTTTGAAGTAAGAGATAGTTTCACAGCCCATCAATTTGTTAAAGAGTGATACAGTTCAGATAAGATGAATGTGTGTGTGGGTTTCTTTATGATCAGGGAAATGGGTGTGGTTTGTCAATAAATACTTGTTTTATTACGGGTGGATAAAACTTTTTTAACCCCTGAAATAAAAAGAGTGGAGTTTAATACTTGACGTGTCTATGTGTTTGTTTAAGGCATTGCAGATAGGTACTAAACGTATAGGCCATATAGGTTTTGATGATGTTTTTTGTTTTCGGCCTGTACCGCGGGGAACTTCACAAAAAAAAAAGCTAAAAATAAATAAATAAATAAATAAATTTGAAGGGTTAAACTTTAATCTTTATTTTAAGATTTTTGTGACGGGTTGTACTGAAACATTTTATATGTAATTATTTAGCTGGAGCAGTTTGAGAATTGATTACGAATAATGAGTACTTGGAGAGCAATTCTTGGTATGGAGCAAAATGGGAACAAAATAATAGGTATTTTTATATAATAAAAATTCAATGGAGTAACTTGGGAATGAATGTATGAGATTCTTATCTTTTTGAAACAAAAGAATGGAGTACTTTGGGAATAACCCAATTAATGGACACAAAGTATATACAGTTCCAAATAGTAGAACAACTATTTTTTGGACAGTTTATGACGAAATCGAATCTTCGACTATACTTACGACCACTGACCATAAAGGCTGTCACATTTTACAAAGTTAATGACATTTTAACACAAATTATTGTAAGATTTTCGTAAAAATATTAAATATGTTTCTTGGTTGGTGTGAGACTTTAACTAAGTACCCCTGCTGGACAAGGATTTCCTCTCCTTTATCAGCGGAGATGAGCCATAATCGACACAACCATAGTTATTGTTATAAAACATTTTGTAACAGCAAACAAGCTTTCCTAAGCCCTCATCTTCTTCAATCAACTTGGTCCTGGTGTTGCTATATTAAAGTCACCAAAAAGGCTTCAAACGTGACTGGTCCACTGCTGGACATACACCTCTCCTAACACGCGGCATAACACTTTGACTTCCGCTTTCCATATCCAATCCGATCTAGCACTTCTTTTTATGTCATGGGTCTCTGGAGGTCTTCCTACTCTTTTACGCTTTATCATTATCAGCTACTCATTAATGTCCCACTGCTGGACTCGGGTCTCCTCTCCTCTATCTAGAGAACTGAGAGGGTTTAGGCCATAATCCACACACGCTGGCCTAATGCGGGTTGGTGGATCAGACATACACTTAGAATTTCTACTAGGGTTCCTTTACCGTTACGGATGGTAAGTCACATGACATGTTAAATTCCACAAAGTGAAACCCACATTGGTACTGCTGGTCGGGATCGAACACGGACCGCGTGTTTAGCAAGCCGGTCACTTATCAATTCAGCCACCCTCGCTTTTCTTTACACTTTATACATGCATGCAAATAAATACGACATATCTATTCTCTCTTTCTAACACTTCGAAGAGTGGTCCTAAAATCCAATAACCATTTGGTCTTTTTGCAAGGATCGCCGGGCAGTTTTATTTAAAAACCAATTTAGTAGGTGATTTGCAGTGCCGCCCGCCAGAATTAGAAATGTAGCTGTTCTTATATTTCCATTTGTGAAATATCTATTGTAGTAACGTTTCCTGGGTAGACGATTTCAATTACAGCGCCGAGGTGAGCGGCAGGAAAGTGTGGAGACCGCTTTTTATTTTTCTACTAGCTGTTGGGGCCGTGGAATGGGCCGTGTAGTGACGTATTAATACATACGTATAGATCACGCCTCTTTCAACAGAGGGGTAGGCTGAGACTATTTCCTTCCACTTGCTACTATTCTGACATACATCTTTGGCTTCTAAAATATTCATCAGTCTTTTCATGCATTCTCGCCGATTGAGGGTATTCCTGATCTGTCCCTTCTTTAGAATGTCACCTATTTGGTCATTAATAATAATAATATTCTACCACATTCACACAGCGCCATCTAGTCCCAAAGTGCTTGTGTTATGGGTACTAAACAACTGATATACTACTTAAATACATTTTTTTTTGTAAATATATACATATTATACATAGATATGTTACTACTTAAATACATTTTTTTTTTGTAAATACATACATATTATAGATATGTTATAGGTCATTGTACGTTCTTTCCATTGTTTCCTTAGACGGATTAAGAATACATAATGTAACTAGGAACTTGGTGAAGGAAAACATCGTGAGGAAACAACATACCCTAGAAGAAATTCTAAGTGTATGTCTGATCCACCAACCCGCACTAAGTCAGCGTGAGTGGATTATGGCCTAAACCCTCTCAGCTCTCTAGTTAGAGGAGAGAAGACCCGAGCCCAGCGGTGGGACGTTAATGGGTTGCTGATGTAAATGTAACTACCCCATCTCAACCTGTGGATGTCGTAAGGCGACGAAGGGAGTACCAGACAAAGACAAAGAGTATTGCGAGAAAAGGAAAATTCGAAACAAACTCTATACCCTAACCTTTTACTTACCAGACTTAAAATAATCAGTTGAAGTGTATTCAATTGTAAATTATTACTTAATTAACTGTTTTCCTAATATAAACATTATTTAACATAATTAACATAAGCAGATTAAACGAATGCTGGCCTTCTGCTATCTTCAGACTAACGAGCCCTACATAACCGTCCCGTTTCCCCGAACCAGTTGGTATACGTAAATTGCATTACCTCTCTCTAAAAAAAAGGTATTTTAAATATACGACTCTGGCGAAATGAACATGAAAATATTAGTCGGATTAATCTGACGTAGGCCGTTATAGAGTAAAGAGTCCATCTCCATAAGGTTGTATCACCTGAAGGCAGTGTCCGATATCGTATAAGATTCAGTAGCGCAGTGAGTGGTACAATTGGCGTCAGATGATAAAGATTTTACTTCAATTACTCTTGTTCACTTAAATATATTTTATTTTATTATTTATTTGTTACAAATATTATGAAAAGATGGAAAATATGTAACTATTTTAAAGAGAACTAAGCTGGTTGCTGATTTATGAGTAGTTGAAACGGCTGAGATATTAATATTTTGCTTCCACACTCAGCCATTGCGACAGAAAGGTTTCTTTAAAATATAAGTGATCATTATGTCTTTAAACGGCATGTCAAACGATACAATTTTCTATCGTATAACATGACGCTATGGCCAATAGCTGACCAATGGGCAAATAAAGAACGATGGGAGCGAAGTCCCGCGCGCCTTCTAGTATAATAATACTATATAGTATTATGCTAAACTGGACACGTTTTCCCATTTTTCTCAACTCATAATGCTATACGTTCATAATGGTCATTTGGCGAGCACGCCAGGAATGTCGTTAAGAATGCCTCCTTGAATAGGTAAGGAGAACACTTTAATATCACTCGCCCTCCTCAAAATATTCCCAAATTTAATCGTTAGCTTTATTATAAAAGGTCTATGATCACGTAGGGTCTTAAACGTTGAGGCTGTAAACATTTTAGGGTAGACACAGTAATAATATATTAGGTGGAAGAAAATCCCTCTCGGAAACAAAACCTGGAGATAGTATTCGTGATCTTTATGGCAAAAACGGCGTCTCATAGTTTCATCGTGTCAATCCGTCTGTTTGTCACCATTCTACTCAAAAATACCCGATTTATATTGATGTGGAGAATAGGTACTACAAGTGCCAATAATTCGACAGATCTTTCAAAGACACTTTAAGGTACCTAAGCAAGTTTATTGATTATGTGAATATTATCGGAAATAATTGCTCCGAAGCTAGCATAAACTGTCTCTCATCCTTTTTTAAAACGTAAAACCTAAAAATATGAAAAAAATCACAAATACGCTTAGTAAATAATTCCAAAATTATTTTGAACACAATCAGATATAGGTACCGTTTTTGAGTTACTGCTGAAAAACTGCATTTCTCAACAAAACGACGTAAGCGGCATCAAAATAGCGGGACCCTATATTGAGCATGGTCATAACCTCATTTTAACACAACGCACAGGGCCAGGATTGCCAGGATCCAATGTATATATTTTTTTGACCTTTCAACTCTTAAACCATGAAACCTAATTTTCTCTTCTGATGTTAACTATATAAATAAATAATATATTCAAGGTATTCTTTAATATACTTGCGTCCTACTGCTAGCACGTGTCTTCTCCAAAGAATGTGGTGGGAATTTAGCCTACTATACCACGCTGGAAAAAACGGTTTGTTTCGAATTTTCCTTTTCTTGCAATGCTCTTGTTGCTTATGGTATAAAATAAATGTAATATAACAGTCTGGACTGCAATATAACAATATATACAACACATTTTATGCTCTGATATAAATGTTATAGTTAGTGTAATCGGTCGAACAAATCGTGCTTATTTATTACGATTTTACAAGGAAATTACTTTTACAAAGAAGAGAACCTTAAGGTGTTGGGCTAATAACTCAATTCAAGTGCTAGTGATGTTTCTTGTTGGAATTATATCGATAGAATATAAAAAGTTATTAATTTATTCAACTGTTTTCTGAAAAGTTTTGATCCTTATTAGTATAATAACTTATGTTATGTAAAAACTGCCCTATTAACTTGAACAGACAAATTTACTTTCACATTTATGATATTATTATAAATTTACTGTATATTCGGATACTTTCCTTTCTCTCATTAGGGTTGACAAAGAATATTAAGCGCCCATCCATTTGCTTCGCACGGGTACCAGTTCTTGTGATTTTCATACAAAAATACAATCCTGTTCACTCCATTATCCAGTGATTTTTTTCAATAAATACTTCAACACCAACCTTCTGACAAATACCTTATTAAATAAAAAAAAAACCAAATAACCTCAAGCGTTTTCAAGTGATGCGTACATACATTCGGCAATTGATTTTTTATTTATTTAGATTTACTAACTTGAACGTGAACATTTTCATCGATAACAACACGATTATTCTCGACATTTCACATCACTAGTCTGTAAAAATAAGGTAGTTAGTTTTAGGGTGGCTGTTTCGCAATCATAAAGCCTTCCACTCAAACGTGTCGGCGAAGCATAGCCTGCTTTAATGAGAACATACATTGTATGTAACGACTTGCTGTATTGTGAGTAAGAATAGCTGCAGGTTCAGTTCCTGGCTCGGTATTTTGTAAACTGTTGTTATTCTAACTTTACAAGACTACAGGGTGTATTGTTTAAGGATGGTTGTTTGGTTTAACTTCTTCTTCTTATTGTGTGGGCGTGAGGCAGATTCTGGTGTTGGAATTTATCAAGTCGCCCAGAAGGCTTCCAACTTGACTTAACGACTACCACATTAAGTGGTAATCAGACCAACGGCTTTACGTGCCTTCCGAAGCACGGAGACGCTCGAGAATGAAATTGCCACAAACGGTCACCCATCATAGACTGACCTTGCTGAGTGTTGCGTCTACGAGCGCCTTATAACTAGTCACTTAGTTCAGTAGCGTGTTGTGGGTGTTATATTAGTCTAATTATGGTTTAAAATTCAAAAAAATATCACTGAATTTTAAAACAATTTTTCTATATCAGAATCTAAAATTTCGTAATTACGTGTGTGTTCCTATCAACTCCGACTCTGGGGGCTTACTCTGAATTTCAACATTCGAATGTTCGGTTTTAATATCGTTGTTAAATGTTTGTGACAGACCATTCATACATACATAGCATCACGCCTTTTTCCCCGAAGGGTTAGGCAGAGGGTTTTCACACCCACATTTCGCCAGCTATGTTTGGTCCCATGGAATAGGTGGCGAGCCTATTGTCATCTAACGAAAACATTTGTTTACCAAACTCCGGGAAAATCTCAATACTACAATTTCATGATAGAAAAGCCCAATACCATTTTCACCCGACCCGGGAGTCGAACCCGGGACCTCTTGCACAGCAGTCGTATACGCTTCCTGCTGCGCCACCGCAGTTTCAGAAGAAATGACCAAAACTCTTTCAAGATTATGTTAACTAATAGAACCTTATAATTTATGTGTGCTAGTATGGCGTGCATCGAATACAGTTGTTTTATTAAGTTCTAGCCCATTGTAGAGTGCATTCGGAACTAGCGGGCTACATTAAATATGTAATGATTCAATCGCTATTCTGGGAACAAGTCTATTGGTTACAGTTTCTACTATTGACCGCTCACAACATAAAGATATTCGTGTAGTGACGGATTAAGAATACTTAGTATCACTACCCCATTTCAAACCGTGGGTATCGTAAAAGGTGATTAAGGGCCCATAAGCAGATAAGAGCACTGCTAGAAAAGGAAAATTCAAACCCTATACCAACCCGCCTGGCCAGCGTGGTATAACAGGCCAGACTCACTTCACATTCCCTGGAATAGACCCATGCCCAGCAGTGGGACGTTTATGGGGCTTTTTTCAGATATTGGTAGATTGGCAAGATAGGCGTAACAATATGAAAATATACATTTCTAATTAGACTTTTTCTTTTTTTGTACAGTCAGCAAGTTCCAAAATTGAATTATTATCGTAAATGAAATGAAATCCCTTTTATTCATCTAGGTTACAAAGTAACACTTATGAAACACAAATCATTTTTCTATTATCCCACCATGGTAGTGGTAATGTCTCGTGACTGGTATTCACCACTAGATGGCGTGACCTGCAATACTTTGACACCATTGCATTGCATTCCCCTTGCATTTGATTACACTCTCAAAGCATTCTTACATTATTACGATTGTAATCTCTAATAATATGGCGTTGTTCGCGGAACTTAGAATTAAATCGATATGTAGTGGAAATTAAAGTGAAAATTCATGTGATAGTTTACCTTATTACTTGTTAAGTTCAGAGCCAACTCGAATTATATGACACAAAAAGTCAAATACTATTTTTGCTCGACTCGAGGATCGGACTATGGACTTCTTTCTCGACAAACGTATCCCTCCCTCTGCCACAAAGGCAGTCAAGTACATAAAAGTAAAGCACGTAATTGTTGGGTATTTATATTATAAGGCTGTAGAGTTTGTATGTTTGGTTCAACGCTAGGATCTCAAGAACTTGTCCCATTTGAACTGGTCCCATTTGAACTGGTCCCATTTGAAAAATTCTTTTAGTTTTGGGTAGCCCATTTATCGAGGAAGGTATATAACTTATATTTATTCTTACAAAGTAACTAACTCATAGATCAATAAACAAGATTTAATTTTATTTTGACATCTGTAGTCAGATCATCATCATCATATCAGCCCAGTGACGTCCACTGTTGAACATAGGCCTCAGTAGTAGTCAGATATGATGATGATAATGTACCTAAAAACAAAACCAAACCCTATTTTAAATAATTTCCATTAAGTACTAAATACTCGTCCATAAGCGAACACTTGAACACTAAGCCGTCCATATTCTACATACACAAGACATTAAGTTGAAGTTACGAAGCAATTTACATCAGAAGTTGTGTACGTCCGATGGACTTGTTCATACTCGTAAACTTTGTGTTTACTAACATGAAAACACTTTAAACACTAATTAATTGAGCTTTCTGGTTCCTTGTATGAAGATACTGACGTATCACGTTATATATTTGATATGTAATATGTTTATATTAAAAGAAAGAAGCTCTTTGAGTGTATACCTAAGTACTAAAATCGATAAAAACGTATAGATCTATGTTCTGTGCCTAAATAAAAAAAAAAACAATATTGATGTTTTATTTTGTTTAAAAAAAGATTTTATAAAAAAGCGATGGTGGCCGAATGGACAAGTGACCGGTTCCAACCGGCAGTACCAATGTGGATTTCACTATGTGGAGTTAAATGTACTAGGCAACTGACTTACCATCTGCTAATTATGAAGGAAAACAAAACTGCGCAGCACTGCTGCCGCGGCACTGCTGCGTTCTGCCGAGGTCGAAATGGTACCTTTAAGTATATTTAGTGCAGTTAAAACTATAGCAATACAATCCTAAAAATCTCTATACAGACGTTAAATTCGCTGCGTGTTCTCAAACAAAAACTCACAATGAGTACTTGGTTATTTTTATTGGCGAAATGTCTCATTCGGTCTGCCGGTGACTGAGAGTCTGAGCTCATGCTGTGAGGTCGCCGCGGGTGGTCATACAACCACAATATCCTGACCTCCCACACCCCTCCCCACTTTATACATCGCGATCCAATTGCGGTAACACACCCATTAGTTATAGGTCTAATTACGCTGGCCACATAAAACTTTTGTTCCTCACTTTATTCCGTATTGTCAGCGGGATTTCGGATAATTTTGCCAAGCGAAAATCAATTTTACGTTGTCGTTCTTAGGGGTGATCTATAACCACTTGCAGTTATGTTCTTAGAATCAATTTAGTGAAGATAATTATTGCATTCTGACCTGCTACTGTCAGTTCTAATGATTTAAGATGAGAGTTTGTACATTTGTCATAGTGCTCGTGCAAACAGGACGCTATTCATTTTAAACAATCGATTTGATGGTAAATATTGTCATGAGTTTCGTAGATAATAGTCTTCAGAACTTTGTAAATTGTTGAGCAATAAATTAAGTTTAATAATAAAGCATAATTCGGTTCAATTTACCTTGGTTTTAGTTTATCGTTTTATGTCATTAATTTGACTAATAAGTAGCTTCATAATATTTATGCATTCTACAATGCAAAATTCAAATTTTGTAGTCGTCGATTAAAATCGTAGTGTCTACCGTACTCAAAGACGTTGATAAACTTTAAAGTTTATTAGTAAAAACGTGTAATACTTAAGTCGATACACCTAAAGATGATTATTCAATGAAAAAATTGTGTTAATGACAGATTACTGCTAATTGACCTCTCTGAGTGCGGCTGTTAGACTCCCATTCGTGTACCAATGACATCAGTGTATCTAAGACCTATGTTGTAGGTTCTTTTAAAAAGATTTTATTTTTTAAATAGCGATTGATTGGGTATTTAATTGCTACGTTTTATGGAATGGCTAAAGCATTTCTTGTAAGTGAAAGTTATTAATTTCTATACATAAAGATAGTACTCAGAATTTGAACTAGTTTTTAATTTGGCTGGGTGACGTGGGTTCGATTCCCACACGAGACAAATATTTGTGTGATTCATAGATATTTGTTTCTAGTCTGGGTGTACTTTGTGTCCGTTAGTTTTATGTTTGTAAAGCTCCCCGATACACAGGGCTTGTTCCCTAGTGCGGGCGTTGTCTTTTTAAAAAAAGAAAAGAATAAAGAATTTTACAAAATATCAAGTCTATTTATTTATTTATTGAAAAAATGAAACAAAATTTTCGTAAGCATGGTATTTCCCATCGGCCACAGTGAATAATTTTGTGCTGCCTGCCGCTCACTGTGGTGGAAATTAGCTCTATGTCCAGCAGTTGACGTCATAGAGTTGATATGACTGAATGAAATCACGGACGGCACGTCAACCAAAAAATCGATCCTAAAAAACATATTCAAAAACTTTCCATAACGCGGTATGGAATAAAATAATATTTATACTGCAGTAATATTATGTAAAACTAAATTTTTTTTCAAAATAAGCTTTCAAGAATCCAGTGTCCGTGTAATGTCACTACCCCATCTCAATCCGTGGGTGTCGTAAAAGGCGACTAAGGGAGTTACCTTATGCAGACAAGAGCCCTGGAAGAAAAGGAAAATTCGAAACAAACCCTATACCAACCCGTCTGGCCAGCATGTAGCTAAGTTCCCTACACATTATTTAGAGGAGACCCGTGCCCAGCAGTGGGACGTTTAGGGAAGATTTAAATTAGACTGGGCCGTGCCCGGGGCGTGTCGTGTGCGAGGCTCGGACGGGGCACGGATTTGAAATGTTAAATACATTTTGTATGAAGCAGTTTATATTAAGCGATGGTGGCTGAATGGATAAGTGACCGGCGTGGTAAACACGCGGTCGGTGTTCGGTTCCGACCAGCAGTCCTACCAATGTGGATTTCACTTTGTGGAATTTATATGTACTAGTTATGTGATTTACCATCTGCTAACGGTGAAGGAAAACATCGTGAGGAAACCCACATACACTAAAAGAAATTCTAAGTGTATCTCTGATCCACCAACACGCATTAGGCCAGCGTGTGTGGATGGCCTAAAGCCTCTCAGCTCTCTAGATAGAAGAGAGGAGACCCGAGCCCAGCATTGGGACATGGTTGCTGATGATTATGAGTTTATATTACACAGTGCATGATACGTGTCCCGTTCGGGCCCGTCGTACGACACTCGTCAACACCACGGTTGTACACGGCCCGGTCTAATATAAATCATCCCTTATGGGTTGAAATGATAACCCTTCAAGACTACCACATTATCTACTCACTTTTATAAACAAAAGGCACAAAAAGAAAATAATGCATTATATGACAACGTACCTTTAATATTATACCAACACAAACACCAGTTCCTTTGAAGTCCACACTAAAGAGCCTCGTTTATATTTAATAGGTAGTATTTCGTCGTAAGTGGGTTGTTCGATCGATGCTTCAACTGTCATTGTTTCTGTCAATGCACGTCGAATGCATTCTTTCTATCAAAAGGGTTCGTGCAATGTGTGTCTAAAGTTGATTTAATAATTCAACCAGCAATAAGACTGTTCTTCGTCCATGGCAATATGCTCGCTCCCCTATTACAGGGGCCTATCATATAGCTGGTGAAATGTAGGCGTGGTGGCTCTGTCTGCCATTTCAGAAATAAAAGGCGTGACGATATATCCATACTAATATTATAAAGCTAAAGTTTGTTTGTTTGTTTGAACGTGCAAATCTCAGGAAACGGAATTGAAAATATTTTTGTGTTTTTTTATTTTTTATTGCCTGAAGTGGCAGAGGAGCTAGCGGCCCACCTGATGTTAAGTGGTTACCGCCGCTCATGGACGTTGGCAATGTTAGGGGCACAGCCAAGCCGCTGCCTACCTAGAGAGGATAGCTCTCCTTAAACCTCGTTTGAAGAAAGACATGTCATAACGCTCAGGAAACACCGCTGCAGGTAGTTCACCCCAGAGCCGGCACGTATGTGGGAGGAATGACCGCTGAAACCTTACCGTGTTGGACGATATTGGCTCCAGGTAGTGTGGGGAAGTCTACAGCAGCGCCGAAGGTGCGATGGTAAAAAGGCGACGATGGCACCAAATCATGAAGTTCTTCGGAGCACTCCCCGTGGAACCGTCGATAGAGCACACAGAGTGATCCAAAGTCTCTCCGCTGCTCTAACGATTCCAATCTGTCCGTAAGATTGGGATCATCGACGATGCGAACAGCCCGTCTTTGAAGGGAGTCAAGTGGGTCGAGCTGGTACTTGGGAGCTCCCGCCCAGAGGTGAGAGCAATACTCCAAATGCGGCCGAACCTGTGCTTTATACAGCACAAGCCGCTGTTTGGGTTTGAAGTACTGCTTCGCTCTGTTCAGGACACCCAGTACTCCATTTATCGAGGAAGACTATAGGCTATATAACATCACGCTAAGACCAATAGGAGTTGAGCAGTGGCCAACTAAAGAACAATCAATTTCATCAGATTCAATCCGCGGCTTGTGTTAAAATTTGGATTACATCTGCTGTCCATCGAAATGGGGTCGCACATACGTAGACCGTCAAGACCTGTCAAATTCTATAGAAAAAAATAGTCTGACACAGCACGTTCAGTGTTATGTTAGATTGCTTGTCAATTTATAAATCTATTATTTAAGGGATGAAAAGAAGTGCAAATAAAATTATTTCCTAGAAAAATAGCGTTTTCTTGGTTTTCTTTCACCGACCACTCGAACTACCTCTCGTGAGATAATAAAATAGCATCTGACGCCAATAAAAAACCGAAACGTTACTGTACGTAGTTGCAAGTATGTCTTCGCTATGAACTTATTTAAATTCTATTTACTGTTTGCTAAATTTATGGCTGTCAAATTGTAACGTAACTTACCTAACTTATATTACGTGGTCATCCTGTTTGCATCAGAGGAAATAACTTTATAATGATGACAGGATATTGGTAGGTAATAAAAATATTTTTATGTATGCTTAACTAGTTCGCGATTGATTTACTGTTAAGAAAAAAAAAAACGTAATACCACTCCTATTTTTCTTTTGTTATGCTAATTCTCGGGTATTGAACCTAGGACCTTTTGAATAGCTCACTTCAGGCCTAGTGAAAGTTTTTGCGAGAGGCCAAACACGTTCGTAAACTACAATTAGCATGAAATAAGAACGACGCACGCCATCTAGTGACAACATTTATTATATTCAATATTTCCATATAAAAAAACGTAATGTTGCTGTCAAGATTGTGTTTAGCCACTCGAGGAAATTCACACTAGGCTCTCTGAAGCAGTCTGAAGTTAGGAGCCGGAAAAAAACTTAGTATTTTTAAAGTCATACACAGATGGAACCGCGGGCCATAAATGTGAAAGTTAGAATGGATGTATGTTTGTTACTCAACACGTCAGAACGGCTGAAACGACCTGTATGAAATTTGTCATACCGATAGATTATATTCTGGCATAACACAAAGGCTACTTTTTTCCAGAAAATTTAAAAAGCAAAGATTGAAAGTTGCTGGGGGGCTGGGGGGTTAACCAAATTCCATGTAGCATCAGCTAGTCATCATTTCAACCCATATCCCACTGCCGGGCATAGGTCTCCTAAAGTTTATGGAGGAAATTTAGCCAACTATACCACCCAAGCCAGACGGGTTGGTATAGGGTTTGTTTCGAATTTTCCTTTTCTCGTAGTGCTCTTGTTTGCATAAGATTACTTACCTTAGTCGCCTTTTACGACACCAGCCGATTGAGTTGGGGTAGTGACATTATGTATTCATAATCCGTCACTACATGGATTCGATTAGGAAGAAAAAGGGAAGCGATGGTGGCTGAATAAGCGATGGTGGCTGAATGGATAAGTGACCGACGTGCTAAATACGCGGTCCAAGTTCGATTCCGACCAGCAGTACCAATGTGGATTTCACTTTGTGGAATTTGTACGTACTAGTCATGTGATTTACCATCTGCTAACGGTGAAGGAAAATTTCGTGAGGAAACGCACATACACTAGAAGATATTCTAAGTGTATGTCTGATCCACCAAACCGCATTAGGCCAGCGTGTGTGGATTATGGCCTAAACCCTCTCAGTTCTCTAGATAGAGGAGAGGAGACCCGAGCCCAGCAGTGGGATATTAATGGGTTGCTGATGATGATCATGATGACATGGATTCATGGATTCATCACCTAGTGTTTACATAATAATATACTAATACAGCAGTAAAAAAAGCCACAAATAAATTACATAAAAAATTGAGTTATACAGCATTCTGAAGATTTTCGGACATAACTTACTTTCATGAAAGGTTTTCTCGAAGCTCATTACCCTCAACTTTGAGGCTCAGTGCTTTGGCCTGTGAATGATTTACTGAGCTGTTTCTTTATAGAACGAATGAAGGAATGAATTTTTGTGATTTTTATTAGATTGAACTAAGATTTCTGTTTTTGTATGTTATTTTTGTAAATAAAGAAAAAAGATTTTATTTTATTCTTGCCACACATGAGACCTGATGGCACTAGTCACTTTACACCCACTGTGTGAGATGGGGTAGTGACATTATGTATTCTTAATCCATAACTACACGGATTTTTACATCTACAGATTATCTTTAATCATTATTATTTAAAAAACTAATTACTATAGTTACCATAATCATAAAAACGTAATCAAATTCACATTTTTATAGTTTTCCATAACAATATAGGAGGTTATACGAGTACCCCGTAATATCTAGGTGTTAGGTCAGTAGGGCAACACCATAAAACGTAATAAATCCGCTACTTGACACTGACAAATGATGGTTAAAATAGCACCAAGCATGGCGGCCATGGCGGAAACCGCACAGGAGTTGCAAAGGAAAACATAAACCTTATTGTGAAGATTTGGTGATTATTTTGTTTTTGTTATTAACAGCAACCTTCATCTAACTTACAAGCCTTTATCGAGTATCATTTCAACCCATAAACGTCCCACTGCTGGGCACGGTCTCCTCCAAACAATGTGGAAGAGTGAGAATTTAGCCTATTATACCACGCTGGCCAGACGGGTTGGTATAGGGTTTGTTTCAAATTTTCCTTTTTTTTAGATCTCTTATCCGCATAAGGTTACTCCCTTAGTCGCGTTATACAATCCTCGGGGTTGAGATGGGGTAGTGGCATTATGTATTCTTAATACGTCAAAGGAAACGTTGGAAGAAGAAGAACGTACCATGACCAATAGGTGACGTTCTAAAGAAGAGACGAATCAGGAGTACCCTCAACCGGCCAGAATGTATGAAAAGAATGATGAATCTTGAAGAAGCCAAAGATGTATGTCAGAATCGTAGCAAGTGGAAGGAAATAGTCTCTGCCTACCCCTCTGTTGGGAAAAAGGCGTGATGTATGTATTAATCCGTCACTACACAGCAAAGCCCATTCATTCATTACATTCATTCACACACACACACACACACACACACACACACACACACACTTGAGTGTATAAATATATAATATCTATTTATAGGTGTATCAATCATTACTATCATTCTCTCAGAACCACCTTATACTACTATCACAACACCAAATTTGTCTAGTTTTACTTTCTTAATTGTTTTATAACTTTGCTTTTTTTTCAATTTCCTATATCATCATCATCATATGAGCCCAATGACGTCCAATGTTGAACATAGGCCACACCTACTTTCCGCCACAGCGAGCGATTTTGTGCCGCCTGCATTCTAATCATCCATTATTTTCGTATTTGCATCGTTGGCATATAAACTTTAAACTCTACTTGCCCACCCGTAAAAGACTATACGAATAAATTATGCTGCCGGACTCGTGGTCACACCAGGTTATCACACCAGTGTTATTACATAATTATATGAAATAATGACATTCCTTTTTACCCGATCTGAGAATTGAAGCGGTCATCTCACTTCCTACAACACCGCTCGGCAATTCGATAACAATCAATACGACATTGCCACATTACTTGGCAATATAAAATTAATTTTATACTTATTAGATTTCGTTTGCCATTTAAAACAACCCGAACTTGATAACAATCTAATAAAAAATGGGGTTTATCTACCATCTAGATTTAAAAAAGGCCCTCCAATTAAATCCCTTTTATATTATGCGAAAGGCAAAAATAATTAGAACCCCTTTCTACCCTTGCTATATCCTATTTTTATAGCGGACACGCTTTTTTAAAACGTGTAGGTACCTAATACAATTTAATTTACAAAATTTAATCTTTTATTAAACTTGATTAGATCTGATATAATATAAACAAACATTATCTATACTAATATTATAAAGCTAAAGAATTTGTTTGTTTAGTTGAACGCATTAATCTCAAGAACTACATGTTCGATCTGAAACATCACGCTGCCACTAAGAGGAGTTGTGTATGCTCCTGGCAACAGCTAGTAAATCGATAAATGGCATCTCCATGCCCTGTAAGCTAAGCAAAGCAAACCAGATTTTAAGATGTAGCTTAATACATAAAATTAATGACACAAAATCTATATTTTAGATTTTGTGTCATTAATGTCTTGCGCATATCGAGTTAGCTTGGCTCCCATCGTTCTTTGTTTGGACCCTGCTTAGCTCCTATTGGCAGTAGCGTGATGTTATACAGCCAATAACCTTTCTCGATAAATGGGCTGTCCTACACTAAAAAAATTTTGAAATCGGATCTTTAGCTTTAATTATTATTTAGTATATTCAGTATACGTATGGGTGGACAAAAAACCCGTAGTACTGACATCAATCGGGGGCCTAGTCCACCCCGGCACAACTGTATACGACAGCTTTATAACCCCAAAATAAAGAATTGCACATTTATTATTTTTATTTGCCATTGTACTCGTAGGCCTCGCACTTTTTGCGCTCCGTTGAAATCTTGTATTGAATGTTCGATCTAACATACGTAGCTATAAAAATTAGGTTTGTATGTACTACACATCGGTGGGTTAAATTTCGAACCGTATTAGTTTATGATAAAATTATTTGTTGATCTTATTTTTGACTATCAGGAACTGGAATTACTAAAAAACCTTGTTAAAGATTTTTTTTCGATAAACTTATCATTAAAACACTTTTTGCCGGCTGTATTATGTAATAGAGACTGTGTTATATCTCGAACTAGAAGTCACGCGGGGCTGCACTCCCGTCGTTCTTTATTTGGTCACTGCTCAGCTCCTATTGGCCGTAGCGTGATGTTCTAAAGCCTATGTTACTCAATGATAATGTAGCTTTCTAACAGCAAAAGAATTTTTGAAATCGGTCCAGTAGCTCTTAAGTTTTTTCGTTACATACAAAAATACAAATATTTCTCTGTATAAATTTAGTATAGATATGTATACTTATATGTCGCCGCTAACTAATTAAATCAGTCATTCAATTAACTGCCTAGCCGTTTCATTAAATGACGGCGTTCAACTAACTGCCTGAGCGATATTCGCCATTAATAATATATTATTATTATAAATTGTAAATTGGAAGAAAAATAAATAAATAATAAAATAACATTATTTTTATCCATCGGGAATTGATCTTGGGTCGAAGTGTTCTGGGTCGAATACAGCTAAGTGTATAAATAAGACAAAATCTATCAAGCGATTTGTTTAGGACCAAGACTTGGGATAACCCACACTAACCTAGGACACAATGACAAACGTATGAACACAATGTATTGTTAATTGATTTAAGGTGGGTATTTCAATTGTAGTAGCGAGTGTGGCTGAATGGATAAGTGACCGGTGTCCTAAGTACGCGAGTTGATTCCGACTGGCAGAATCCCAGGGAATGCCTACCCTATTGTTTTGGAACCTGACACGAAATTAATCAAAGAAAGAAAAAATAGAAAGAAAAATCAGACGTAAATGGAGGAGTTTGAAAAAAAAATCCTACAGTTAATCTTTCTCAAAAATCAATCAATCAATCAAATAATTTATTTTGCAAAACATGAGCGTTCAGTTACAGTTGTTTTGGTTATTCATCATTTCAACCCATAAAAGTCCCACCGTTGGGCGTGGGTGGGTCTCCTCCAAAGAATGTGGAGGGAATTTAAATTTGGTTATTAAAAGTAGGTATAGTATCACCATGTGTCAACCAATGGATTGGCATGCAAAATGGTTACATTATACATTAGCCACAAAAATTAAACACATACTTAAGATTAAATAATTAACTTAACATTCATTATCCATATTTTTTTGTGAAATTGTAAAAATGACAAACAAAACCAATGTAGGTAACTATAATAATTTGTCGATAAATATTCATTCAGTGAGTAATTTCATAATTAACAAGGTTTTAATTTTATTTTTAAACACATTAATTTCAGTAATTTCCAAAATATCTTTAGGTAAATGATTGTAAATTCGTCGAGCTGCACACAGGCTCATCATCATCATCAGCAACCCATTAAATGCCACTAATGGGCTCAGGTCTTATCTCCTCTATCTAGAGAGCTGAGAGGGTTTAAGCCACAATCCACTCAAGCTGGCCTAGTGCGGGTTTCCTCGTGATACACAAATACTAAACTTTTATTCAAAAATTAAAACATTGAAAAACAAAACTCACGTCACTTTTTCACACCAATGTTCCGTTTGACTGGATTAGTCCTGAAAAAGCGGCTGTTGATTTTGTTCAGTCAAAGCAATGAAACGAACTTAACGCCGAATAAATACAGTTAAACTGTTAAATGAGTGAAAACAATGACTGATTGGAACAATAGTTTACATTTAAGCTTTATATTCAAATAAGGTTTGTACAATAATTAATTCGGCTTGTTTCGTTTGTTGTGTGTGTTAATAAAAATAATAGATATAATAATAATAATATAATATTTAAAAAAAATTAATGTATCGGGAACCGTAAATTTTAATAAATAAAAAGTAGTCTGTGTGCTATTCCAGACTAATCTTCTAATTAATCTGTATGTCAAATGTTCATGATTTAAAATTTAAATTGGAATATTGTTTTTCGGGCTTAGTTTAAATTGGGTATTTAATTGTTCATACATATTTATAAAAGTCGGCAAACAATAAAGGCGTTTATAAGACTTACGGAGTAATTTTGAATAATTTTATTAAGATTTTATTTCAAATGAATTATGAAATTCGACATTACAAAAATCGAAATAGTCAAATTCGGAATAAAATGTTTTGGAATATCTGGATGTTCCCGATGTTTTTACTGCACTGTCCATAAACAACACAATAACAAACGGAAACAGTACATTTGCGCAAACGGCCACAAAAATCTAAAATAATAATAAATAGAACATAAACAGTGGCCGTAAAATATCAGAGTAATATAACGCACGAAATTCTACTTTTATTAGAGTTATAAAAAGTATATCTCACTTCAGTATTTAGGCCAACTGCTTATAATAAAGTATCTGTTTGGATATAATAAGTTTGACAGCTCATTGTGATGATGAAACATTAAGAGTGTATTTACAAACAGAGTGGCAGCGGCGCAATTTAGTGTCCTATTTCGTGGTTTTCAATTTTTTTATTTAATCGGAGCTAAAATATTTTAAAAATATGTTTTCTACTCTTTTTAGAATTCGCTCGGAGCTTTGCTCCATTAACCGTAGCGTGATATTATGTAGATAAAAGCCTTCCTCAATAAATAGGCTATTCAACACTAAAAGAATATTTCAAATCGGACCAGTAATTTCTGAGATTAACACGTTCAACTCAACTAAGCAATCTGTCATTAACACAATTTTTTCATTGAAAAATCGTCTTTAGGCGTATAGACTTAAGTATTACACGTTTTTACTAAATTAACTTTAAAGTTAAATAACGTCTTTAAGTGTTTTATTTTACAAAAAAATATCTAATGGGAAGTTAAATAAAGCAAATTGTGTATCAACTTCATAATTCAAATTTCAAAACGAAACTTTCAAAAACTGATAATAGATGGATTCAATATCAGTTTCTTTGTTAAAGAAGTACAAAACCTTATGGGTTATTAATAGTACCTATAAATAATGTCAATTAATAATATATTCTAGTCCTATAATCTAACTAGATATCAAAGCCTAAGTCCCAGTAATTCAGGTCACTTATTTTAAATATCTTTTTAAAGGAACGTTTGCGTATTTTTCAAAGCGGCTCCTAACAATCTTTCTTTGTCTCGGCTGTCTGGGACGCTCTCTAAGAACTAAAAAGATATTCTGCTAAGGGTTGGTACAGAGTAGTTATAAAAACGCTGGATTTAAAATAAGTTTATCAACTGTAAACCTTCATAACATTACGCTTTTATTTCTTGAAGGTGCAGACAGGAATGTATCAGACTGATTCGGGT
Source organism: Laspeyria flexula (assembly GCA_905147015.1). Classification (NCBI taxonomy): domain Eukaryota; kingdom Metazoa; phylum Arthropoda; class Insecta; order Lepidoptera; family Erebidae; genus Laspeyria; species Laspeyria flexula. The sequence continues at coordinate 5,931,203 of LR989974.1, forward strand.
GTACACCTTATCATCTATACTAATTTTATAAATCTCTCATGAAAAGAAGATACAAACTTAGTGTAGACTTAATTATAGGTTGCCACAGCATGCAATAAGATTTAAAGATCTAATCATCAGAAGAGTTAGTTTGTTTGGTTGATTGCTAGGATCTCGGGTGTTACTGGTCTGATTTGAAATATTCTTTATAATGAAATGAGGTTTTTATTGATACTTAAATATTTTTATATCATAGGTGCATTCGTTTTTTTCACAGATGCGTTACCGGCCTTTTAAAAAGCGATATGCTTGTTTCTTGAAGGTCCCCAAGTCGTATAAGTACGGAAATAATGCCTTATCATAAATAACTTCAGTTATTTGTAGAATTTGATATATTTTATTAATCGCTTAAGGGACAGATCAGGAGTACCATAAACCGGCGATAATGCATAAAAAGACTGATGAATGTTGAAGAAGCCAAAGATGTATGTCAGAATCGTAGCAAGTGGAAGGAAATAGTCTCTGCCTACCCCTCTTTTAGGAAAGAGGTGTGATCTATGTATGTATGTATGTATTATTAAACGCGCCGCTCATCTCAGACCTAAGCTGAAATGTCACCCCTCAGACACATCACTTGAGGATATTTTACTTTAAATTAAACAAAGAAGATATCGTTCAGTAAAAAATATGTAATTTATCTAATATTATCTTAAATTGTGGAGTGCTTTACAGCTAAGCGATCAATATATTGAGAATTTTCTTCTTTTTTTATTAATGACAAGCCCACTTTAGGTCACAATAGCAACCCTTTAATGTATCACTGGAGGGCATGGGTTTCCTCTAGTGTATCTAGAGATCTGAGAAGATTAGGCACATACACTGGCCTAATGCAGGTTGGTTGGATCAGAAGAGAGTTTAAGAATTTAGAATTTCTTTTAAGGTTTTGATACCAGCGAGAACCTAATTTGGACCACATGTATGTTTTTTTTATATGACATATGCTAAGATTTAGATTTAGATTTTCCTGGAGTTTGGTAAACTAATGTTCCCGGTTGATGACAATAGGCTCGCCCCCTATTTCATGGGACCAGACATAGCTGGCGAAATGTGGGTGTAAACACCTCTGCCTACCCCTTCGGGGAAAAAGGCGTGATGCTATGTTATGTTATGTTATATGCTCATTTGGAGCGACACTGACACAACTGCAAAAAAATTCAAAACTGACCTAATTATATCAAAATGATCTCGATAATAATCTACTTTAGGAGTGAAAATGTCGCATTTATTCAAAAAACGCCCGCTAGAGAACGAAAGCGTTGGTGAAATAATACTTACCTTATGAATATTCAATATCTTTACAAAAAATCTTATAAATCTGGCGTAGTGTAAAATTGCAGTTATGTCACTGTCGCTCCAAATGAGCGAATGTAACAATTAAGGGACATACATTATAGCCAGATTCAATACAGGTGTATTATTATGTAGATCGCATAAATATAGATGAAGTTGGATATTTAACCGATTAACATAATAATCCACCCCTACTTACACCTATCACATCCATTATCTGCGAAATGAATAAATTAAAAAAAAAAATTTACTATCGTTGATCTTTGGCTACTACTCGGTTCCTATTGACCTTAGCGTGATATTAAATAGCCTCAACAATATTCCATAATAAATAGGCTATCTAATACTGAAACCAAATTTTCAAATCGAACTATTCGTTCCTTAGTTTAACGCGTTCATCCAAACAAACAAACTTTCAGCTACGTACCTATATAATAACTAGAAGTCGCACGGGGCTAAGCCCCCGTCGTTCTTTATTTGCCCACTGCTTAGCTCTTATAAGCCGTAGCGTGATGTTATATAGCCTATAACCTTCCTCAATAAATGGGCTATCCAACATTAAAAAAGAATTTTTCAAATCGAACTAGTAGTTCCTGAGATCCTAGCGTTCAAACAAACAAACTCTTTAGCCTTATAATATTAGTATAGATTGTATAGGTAAATATTTGGATGCCTTATACAGGCAGAATTTAAGAAGATTTAAGAACGTTCTTAAATCTAACCTGTACTTATAATGTGCAAATGAATGCTACTTTCTTTATTTCTTTCTTAATTGCCTTCAAAAAGAAACGTTTATTACCAAATCCAACTCAAAAACAAAAGCTATAGTAAAAGAATAAATTAATATCAGAGCGCCAATTTCATTATTCAAATGGATACATAAACAAGTAATTAATCAATTTGGAAATAATGAAATTTTGTACAAACAGAAAATATAACAACGGTTTACGCCAAACCAGAGATTACCATTAACATATAATTAAGCCGATAATTGTTCAATCCACCAAGAAATAGGCAGGCTCGATAATCCAGTTTTTATTTAATTTGATCAGGCAGCATTTTTAATATTATAGGTTGAAAATCATTGGCGCGCATGAATATAATGTATTAAACGCTGTGTAATTAAATTTATTAAAGTGTACTATGCGATTAAAATAAATATGGGACTGTCAAATCAAGACGCCATTTTGTTTTCCATTTGAAGACAACTTCATACAAGTAGGGTGTACAAAAAAAACGAAACACATAACAAGTACATACATACTTTTTCGGTTTGAAGATCTTTATTTTCTAAATAAGTAGTGCCAACCAAACAAACTTCAGTTTTATTTCAAGGTTGATCTACACATTGCTTGAATAAGATACCAATCAGTCTAAAAACATTATATTTGAAAAGCTGAAAGAACCAAAAACAATTCCACCTCCATAATGACCTCAAAAATACAATTTAGCGGGGCCTCAACAAAATCATTTTTATTAACCGTAGCGATAATCCTTTTAATTTCGAATAATTGTTTGAATAATCCGAAAACCTTTTGTTTCGAGGTCCAATACTCGGTTCCGCACAAAATTAACTGGATGAAGATAAAAACTGAGTGAAATTACGGACCCTTTTGGGCTCCAGATTACTTTTTAGGAACCATCTTCATTACCAACATAAAAAAGAATATGTCTCTTTAGGAATGTACTAACCCACAATGTCCTAATTACGATTTCATTTAAGTGCCTGGCACTTTAAATTTTCTGGATTTTTATAAGACTAACTTTTACGAGTGGCTTTGCTTCCATTCAACGGAAGCATACAATTTTCAAACTAAAATCAACTGCAAAAAAATACAGCAAAAAAAATCATATTAAAAAGTACATTATATATCATTTAGTATTCCAGAGTACGTATATAATAACGACGTGCTATACAATCATGACATAATTGTATTGCACAAGTCTTGCAAATATGGTATCTACGATTGATGATTTTATACACATTTTTCTCTAAACTTGGACATGCAGTTGAACTGTTCTTCATTAGTAGGGCAGATCTGTTAAAGGAGGATAGTTGGTTCGTGGCATCACACGAAAATAAAAAATGCCAGTCTCTGACTTTATTAAAAGCATACATATACTATGTAGTTAAAGATATACGTTTGATAAGTTCCTCTTATCAACATTTTTATTAGACTGATAGAATCATTAGAAAATCTCAATCAATCATTTAAAAAACTACAAAAAGGTTTTGCCCGCGGTAAGCTATTGCAGTCAACGTAAAAGGCGTCTAAGGGAGTAACCTTAAGCAGACAGAGAACTATGAGAAAAGGAAAATTCGAAACAAAACCCTATACCAACCCATCTGGCCAGCGTGGTATAGTAGGCTAAATTCCCTCCACAATGTTTAGAGGAGACCCGAGCCCAGCAGTTTATGGGTTGCAATGATGATGATACTTCAGTAATTTTAATAAGAATTTAATGAACGAACAGACAGCATTTGTATAGACATTTAAGATGAAACTAAGATTGACCGCCATACTTGCAAGGTAACCACAGAATCCAGAACCTTTTTAAGGCTTATTATCACTATTAAGCCTTCTGGGAAAACTGCGATAAATAATTATGAAGATAATTATTTCTTACAAGAAATACTTCTATACTTTTTTTATTTTGGGAAAACTATTAGTTGCAAGTTTTTGGAACTGTACTGGGAAAGGTAAGTAGTTCTTATTTATAATGTACTAGTTGTGTACTACTCCGTTCCTATTGTTTATAGCATGATGTTATACACTCTATAGCACTCTGCGTTAATTAAAAAAAAACGAATAATGTCTGTGCAACATACTTGTTTCGACATATATTATATTTACGGATACCACAGGTAAAAAATACAATTTTATTATTATGAAAAATACAGGATACATACTTTTTTATCATAATGATATGAAAATGTAAAAAAAAACGGTTTAATTTAAATTAAAACGAATCATAATCAAATTTAGTCAAAATGGAATAACAATCAATGCAAAAACTTAAATTTCTTATTAATTTCGTATCTTCAACGTTGCAATAAAACGATCGTTGACAATCAATCAAAATAATGATACAGCTTGTCGGAAGGGGGACGTCGTCGGTAAGGGGATATGGACCTTAAATACCACGGCCTCGTTTAGTGAGAGCTGAGCTCTTGGACTATAATATAACTGTGACCTAGACTCCATAAATACCTATATACCTATTAAACTATATGATTTGCGGGGCCTCGCTCCTCTCGTTCTTAATTCGGTCACTGCTCAGCTACTATTGGCCGTACCGTGATGTTATATAACTCATAGACTTCCTCGATAAATGAGTTATCCAACACTATATAGAGATTTTCTGACATTAATCTTAATTTAACCTGGAGTTTGGAAATGTGGCTCGTTAAAGGCAAAAAGGCTATAATGTAACATGGGAATCTGCATAGCTGGGCAAAATATAGGTGTGATTCAGCTTTGCCTACCCTTCAAGGAATAAGTTCACCACAACCCAGAAAGGTCCCACTGCTGGGCACGGATATCCTCCAAAGATGGTGGAGGGAATTTAGCCTTCATACTACGCTGGCCAGACGGGTTGGTATAGGGTTTGGTTTCGAATTTTCCTTTTCTTGCAGTGCTCTGGTTTCCCTTGTCGACTTTTACGACACCCATGGGTTGAAATGGTGTTTCGTAATCCGTCACTACACGGATCCTATATCTTTATTATAATTGACTGGACTGTCACCGTGGCGCAGTGGTTAAGGTGGTCGCCTCGCCACTACATCGCCGTGCTGGGTGACGTGGGTTCGATTCCCACACGAGACAAATATTTGTGTGATTCATAGATATTTGTTTCTAGTCTGGGTGAACTTTGTGTCCGTTAGTTCCATGTTTGTAAAGCTCCCCGCGACAAAGGGATTGTTACCTAAAGCGGGCATTGTCTTTAAAAAAAAAAAACAAATAAAAAAATTATATATATATATATTCTTCTGTAAGTGTGTTGACAGTGAACTCCTCATAAACGGCTGAACCGATTTGAATGAATTTTTGTGCATGTGTTCAAGTGGATTCGAGGATGGTTTAGATTCACAAATAATAATAAAAAATGCAATCGATTGATATATCATGCAGGACAACGTCTGTCGGGTCCGCTAGTGTATATATATGTATATACGAAGATAATAAACTTATATAGGTAACAAAATAACATGCCATCATAGTAATCTGATCGGTAGGTGCGCCGGCAGCTAAATGAGCGACGTTTAGCAAACTAATTAATAATTAGTAATTATTATAATTAATTGTATTAATAACTAATTAATCTTGTAGGAAAAGTGATTTTTAATAATGAACGTTTATAAATGAGGGCTTTGACATCACGTCAAATATAAATTTGTAAATCTATCAGACGGCGAGAATGCATGAAAAGACTGATGAATGTTGAAGAAGCCAAAGATGTATGTCAGAATCGTAGCAAGTGGAAGGAAATAGTCTCTGCCTACCCCTCTGTTGGGAAAGAGGCGTGATCTCTATATGTATGTATTTATCAAACACTAAAAGTCGCACGGAGCTTCGCTCCCGTCGCTTTTGTTTGGCCACTGCTCAGATCCTATTGGCCGTAGCGTGATGTATATCGATATATATAGCCTATAACTTTTCTCGATAAACAGGCTATCTGACACTAAAATAATTTTTCAAATCGAATCAATAGGTCCTGGGATTAGCGCGTTCAAACAAACAATCAAACTCTTCAGCGTTATAATATTAGTATAGATTTGAAAACGAGCGTATTTAAATTTAAAAACCTTCGACAGCGTAATCGTCCAATTGATTGTCGAGATTTTGAGTATTTCTGGCTGGATGTTTTTAAAATGTTTGTATGTTCAAAAAATGTCTCATTTACAGTACCTAGAAATTAAATTATTTACTAAACAATTTAACAAGATGGCGTGGCGTGGCTTTAGAATACGTAATGTCACTACCCCATTTTAACCCGTGGGTCGACGAGTAAGGGAAACATGGTGAGAAAACGAAAATTTTAAACAAACCCTATACTAACTAACTGGCCAGCGTTGTATAGTTGGCTAAATTCCTTTCACAATGTTTGGAGATTCATGCCCAGCAGTGGTGCGTTTATAGGTTGTAATGATGATTGCTACATGAAGCCATGAAAAAAAAACTCCATAAAAATTCAGCGTAAGGAATCAAATAAAATCTTAATAAAGTTATATATGCTATATATACAGCTATATTTGAGAGATCTTTTTTATTACAATGGCTCTCGAGGGCTACCGAGGTAGTCTGAATGACCCTTGTAATAAAGCCAGCTAAGATATGATCTTGTAAACGCTTTACTACAATAAAATCGTGTTCAAGTAGCCTTTGTTAAACATTTTGATGATAGAACAATAAGTTTTATCAAGTAGCAGAGGAAAACTTAGGCTCGTCACACACTTTGATATTATTCAATGCTATATATTATATATATATATATATATATCTCTTGCTATATATTGCTATATATTTTGGTGACGTAATAGAAATATATATTATATTAAAGCTTCTATGGTCGCTCGAAGATTGCTATGGAAAATTTAAAGTAATATGTCTGGCTACGAGTATAATATATTATGGCTATGTATATGACGGATTCAAATATGTTTATTAAAGCTTTTTTTTTCTGATTTATTAGGTTAATTCTTGAAAGTTTTTTATCATTACTTTTTAACACTTTTGTTTTATATGTCACTACCCCATCTCATCCCGTGGAAGTCGTAAAAGGTGACTAAGTGACTAACCTTTTGCAGACAAGAGCACAGCGAACCAGGAAAATTCGAAACACCCTATACTGACCAGTCTGACCAGCACAAGCGTGATCTAATATGCTAAATACCTAACACATTCTTTGTAAGAGACCTGTGCCCACCAGTGGGACGTTTATAGGTTGAAATGATGATGATGAGAATTCATTATTTTAGATGAAATTATTCCTAAAAAAATATATATCTACTTACATTAAAATATAGCCAATATTTTTCATCAAAACCTTTTAGATTGAAACCTTTTTTGCTATTTTCTAATTGAAGAGATTAACACTGATTCAGAACCATATTTTTTAAACTTGCAAACTAATTGAAGTAATTATTTTAATTAAACGTTAGAACTATGATCGTTTATTAAGAATCTGCCCGCCCTTTGTCTGGGATCAATGTCCTGCAAACAAGTTAATTTTAATAAAAATTTTATTTACATAAAAGTTATATTTGTATATTTACTTTATTCTATATGAATATGAGTAGTGGTGGAATAGTGTTGAGACACATCTCATTTCTTATGTTTTACTTATACTAATTATTTTTCGGTTGAACAGAAACTATGGTCTTATTTGAAAAAATCTTTTAGTGTTAGATAGCCTATTTATCGAGGAAGATTATAAGCTATATAACATCACTCTACGGCCAATAGGAGTTGAGCAGTGGCCAAATAAAGAACGACGGGAGGGAAACCCCGCGCGAGTTCTAGTTACAAATATTTTTTTGTTTATTATCATCTGTATGATAGTTTTGAATGTCATAGGTAATTAAATAAGCGACAGCCAATTTTCTTAAGACCAATTTAATTGGCGAGCCATTTTGAGCCCCGAGACAAAAGAAAATTTCAACATTAAATTGCCTCGAAAAAAATAATTTTCAACTTTTCAAGAGATTTTTTTCCCATCACTAAGGTAAAGGCACCTATTACGGAGGTAGTCAAAATCGGCTCCTATTACGGTGGTATTTCTATTTTCGAGTTTTATTCCTGTCTTTCTTAGTTTAAGTACACCAAAACGGGACCTACTTATTCTAAATTTATTACTTCATGACATAACTGAAGTTTGCAAGTATAGCACATTGACAACATAACAAGATCAATCAGTTTGTGTAACGGCATCGACGTAAGAGGGGTTTCCATACAAACGCGGAACGAAAAAACTAAGTACACTAATATTTAGAAACTAAGTTTTTCGTATTAATAAGCCGTTCAAGTTTGTTTATGTGTTATTTATAGCATTTTCTTACTATTACACTAACTATTTAAATAGCTTGTTTTATATTTGCAACTTGTTTTATACCCAAAAAATAAGAAATAAAACACCGCCGTGATAGGATACGAATTTTATAGATTAATCGTAATTCGGTGGTATAACTCCGAAATAGGAAAAGTACTGGGCATGTTTAATTGTTTATAACTTTCAAATTATTAACTTATTGACTTAGTTCCAAGTTTAGTTGAAATAATTATTAATCTCATAAATTAGAAACCATATTCTGCGGTATGTGTTTTTAATTAGAAATCTGGTTAAAGATGAATGACTGTTGAAATGACTGTTGAGTACAAAATGTTGGTTTCTTAGAAGGGGTAAAAATAGGAAGGTGTATTTTAATTTATCACAAATCATTTATTTTGTATAACTGTTGGCTGAGTTTTACACATCTGAACCAAAAAACTGTTATCTTTTGATTAAGCATTTACACTCTTTTGTTTATCGAAATTTTTAACGGTCAGAATTAGGATTATTAAAAACACGAGTAGTTTTCCTATTACGGTGGTAGTTATTTCCAGGTAACTCTGTGTTAGGTTCTATGATCTCCTATTACGGCCCTATTCATCATGGAACATAAAATTACAAGTTTTAGGGTTTCGTAAATAAATAAATAGTATTATTTATTTTTGTGGATTCTTATTTGATACTTATGCATGTTTTTTTGATAAAACCAGAAGCGATAAAAAATTTTAAATTTATGTTACTTTTACAAGCTTTCTATTAACTTGCAATTACTACTTAATATGTAACATTTGTTTGTTTTTTTTTGTTTCTTTCAATTTAACTCAAAACTACGAGACCGATTTAAAAAATTCTTTAACCGTTTGAAAGATACGTCTTTACAAAGTAACATAGGCTACCTATATTTATTTCTAAAAATATATTGGGATCTCTACTAAAACTTGTAAAATGTAATCATTTTGTAACTATGTACCAATTTCAAAATGTAAAATCTATATAAATTTTAAAAGCTTGAGGCACTGATATTATTTATATGCCATCTGTTATGTAGGTTTACTATCTCATATTTTACTGAACGTAAAAAGAAAAATCAACTTTATTTTAATTACCTGAAACTCTTTTTAAAACGCGTGTGTGAATGCACGGTTATACTATATTTGTAAATTTTATGAAAACTGAATGAAACATTTATATCATTTAATAAATATTATTTGTACGGAACTTAAATGAATATAATTTCTGACCCTCCGTATTAGGAGCCGTCTACCGCCGTAATAGGCTCTGACCAAAATTTTACCTCCGTATTAGGGAAAATCGACCCGACTATTTAAATATTTTTTTAAAATAAGAAATATCATAAAAAGTAACATAGGCTCAACAGCAATTCAAAATATAAATTCCACTTTTGACGATAAAATTAGTTTACACCTTTAAAAATGCTTAGAAATGCTTATTTTTGTTTCTTACTTTCAAATGTTGCGAAATACCTCCGTAATAGGTGCCTTTACCTTAGTTGAAATAAAATATTTATCATGGGTAAATATTATTGAAAATTTTCTGTTAGTCAGCGTGCAAATTGAATTGTAAGCCTTAGGAATAGGGATGGGAAACAGTCGAATCACTTTATACCAATATCTCGCTTGGATTTTGTTTAAATTTTTAATCCCAGAGGGTTGCTAGCTTCCATTTATATCACTTTAGCGAGAATTAAAGTTGGTATAAAAACTGTAGTGAAAAATGGTTCTGTGCTGTAGTTTATAATCTGTTGTATGTACATAATATATTCAATTGTTGTATTTAATTGTATATAATGCTGACATTATATAAAGTTATATATATTATATAAAGTTACTTACATGTAGATTTCTTTAAGTAGTATATCAGTTGTTTAGTACCCATAATACAAGCAAATATAATTGCTTAATTTGGGACTAGATGGCGCTGTGTAAATGTGGTAGAATATTATATTATTATTATTGTAAGGGACATTTGGTCCCACTATGTTCCACTGCTAGGCATGGGTCTCCTCCAAACATTTTGGAGGGAGTGGGACATTAGTTTGTGGGTTTTAATTATGAACATACCACACTGGTCAGACGGGTTGATAGAGGGTTTTGTTTCGAAATTTCCTTTTATCGCAGTGCTCTTGTCTTAGTCACCTTGTACGACACCTATAGGTTGAAATGGGATAATACCAATATGTATTCTTAATCAGTCACTACACGGATCAAAAGAAGCTACGTCTAAATAATCAAAGAATCCCATAATATTCTCTGATTACAAGAAAATAAAATATAAATTCTTTAACAATAAGCCTCTACAATGGTACGTAAACCCATAAAAACTGACTGTCCATCTGTGTGACATTATTGCGTAAGTAGCAACCAGTTGCTTGGTAATTGCTTCACTTTATCAATAGTAACGAGTAAACGATTACAATGCGACCGCAATAATGAAATTCAATTACTCTGATGTCTGTTTTATTTATCTCTCGGTTGTTAAGAATATTGTATTTAATTTACCACTGACATTAATAGGAACGTATTTTCTCGCAATGACAATGTAAAAAAGGCTAAGTAATTTTAAGTTAGTGCTACTATACCTATTACTGAAACAAATGAGTCAAAGAACATTTTATTGCCATATGTTGTACTATGCGATTAAAATAAATATGGGACTGTCAAATCAAAACGCCATTTTGTTTTCCATTTGAAAACAACTTCATACCTTACAAGTAGGGTGTACAAAAAACGAAACATATTACAAGTAAATACATACTTTTTCGGTTTGAAGATCTTTATTTTCTGAATAAGTAGTGGTAGTAAGTAATAACAACAACAATAAAACTATAACAAAAAAAACAATAACAATTAAATTAACACTTGTAACAAAATAACTTAACGAAACGAGATAATTATATTACAAAGTTGGTATATATGTTTGTCAATTAAAAACATACACATCATTCGTATTATATGTATAGGCAACATTGAAAGTAACTTAAGTTTAATTAAAATATGACTTTAATAAACTACGTCTCTTTACGTGACGTAGGCATAAATTATCAATAATAAATAACCTAAACTACAATTGCCAAACAACCGGTAGCAATCGCAAATTACATTACACATCCCTTTTAAAACAATGAGTCAACCGTTGAAAATTTAATTCGTTTCAAAGTTGCCAGCCTAATTCGTTTACCCATTCGGGAAATTAAATAGATGGGTAATATAGCTACCCCATTAGGGGTACCGGGTTTAAATCGAGGACCTAGGGCGCAAACTGCCCCCAGATTTATGCGAGGGACGGAAAATTGCTGGGACTGATACTAGTTTGGTATTCGATTATAGTTGCCATGATGTTTATATTGTAGTAATGTTGTAAAAAGTAATGGGGGATGGAAAAGCAAAAAACATTGTCTATGCTACCTATGTTGAGACGAAACCATTAGAAAGGAAAATGTATTGTAAACAAACTAGTAGAATTTCAATATCTATAGTTCTATACTTATTTATATTAGAAAGTTTCTTCTTATCCTATGGACTTGAGGCAGACCCTGGTGTTGGAATTTATCAAGTCGCCTGGAAGACTTCCAACTTAACGACTACCATTATTTAAATGCTAGGATCTCAGAAACTACTAGTCTGATTTGAAAAATTCTTTCAGTTTTGGATAGCCCATTTATCTAGGCAGGTTATAGGCTATATAACATCACGCTACGGCCAAAAGGAGCTAAGCAGTGACCAAATTAAGGACAATGTGAGCTAAGCCCCGTGCGACTCGAATCATATTATTAAAGGTTTCTTATACCTAAATGTATTACTGTATATTTAAACTTATAATAATTTATATTGGACATGGAAAAAGTGCTATTTCTCAACTTGAATTGTATGTCTTCACGTTATTTTATTTATGAAAACTGTTTTTCTTTCCAGGTAATTTCATCAATACCAGCACCTACCCAGCTAGTCGAGCTCTCAATATAACACCCCAACACAACTCAAAGTTTGACAAAATAACCTCCTATTTCGCACCCTATCCCATATAAGTATTAATTGCAAAATAACTCAATAAAGCCATATTTCAGGACAATTTAACTAAGTGATTATTAAGTGAATTAGTTCACCCCTATATACGATTATGCGTTTTGTGTTTTAAATACATTGGAAATAAAGTTTTTTGCGGCGCTGGCATTCATTGAAAACGTTAATGGTGATGAATAGGACCTGGCTAGAAGCCAGTGTCAAATTACACTACCGTTGGAACTCGAATGGAATGTTTCGAGTGATATATTGGTGAAGGGTGGACTAAGCTATTTAATAAAATAATGTAAGTTTGTTAAAACGTAAAACTTTAAAATAGCGAAGTTATACATGGAAAGCTAAGGGCATAGAACAGAGATAGTTTGAGGGCATAAATAAATCTATCATACTAAGCAATCTGACTAGATCAATTTTAGTAGACTCATTACGCGGATTTCAACATCATCATATTTTTTAAGCCTCCGTGGCTCAGTGGTTAGTTACCTCTGACACAGAGGTCGTGGGTTCGATTCCCACTCAGAACAAATAATAATAATAATAATAATAATAATTGGAAATCACCAGGGTCAGACTATATTCATAGTTATTGGTACAAAAAGTTCACAACCGTGCACAGTTACTTACATAATTTTATAAATATATTTATTCAAGATCCCTCCAAAATACCCACATACTTAACTCTAGGCAGAACATACATGATTTCAAAAGACAGTAATGATCTATCAAACCCAGCTAAATACAGACCTATTACTTGCTTACAAACTCTATATAAAATAATTACAGCTTGTATTTCATCACTGATTTATGAACATATTAATACCAATAATATCTTAGCAGAACAACAAAAAGGATGCAGAAAATTTAGTCAAGGCTGTAAAGAACAATTAATTATTGACTCTGTTATTCTTAGACAAGTTCAGCGAGAGCGATCAGATCTATTCAGTATGTATATCGATTATAAAAAAGCTTATGATTCAGTTCCACATTCTTGGCTCGTTAAAGTTCTTGAAATTTACAAAATTCATCCGTCAATTGTAAATTTTCTGAAAACTATTATGACTCAATGGTCTACTATACTCACACTCACTACATCAACGCAAACAATAGAAACAAGTGCAATCCAAATAAAAAGAGGCATTTTCCAAGGAGACACCCTTAGTCCTTTATGGTTTTGCCTTGCTTTAAACCCTCTTTCTGATATCCTTAACTCGATTTCATTAGGATATCCTTTGAAAAATACAGAAACTAATGATCGAAACCATTTAATAAACCATTTACTTTATATGGATGACATTAAACTATACGCTGAAACCGTGAGCCAACTGCACGAACTAGCTAATTTAACGGAAATATTTTCAAATGATATCAGAATGGAATTTGGTATAGATAAATGTAAAATAAACTCAGTTAAGGCCGGACAGAACTATAAACATGAATATACATTAGATACAGGAGAACACATAAAATCACTAAATGAACAAGACGCCTACAAATACTTAGGATATAACCAGTCCTTACAAATACACCACAAAGAAACTAAATTACAGCTGACACAACAATTCCAACATCGATTAAACACAATTTTAAAAACACAACTAAATTCACGAAACACCATAAAAGCAATCAACACTTTTGTAATACCACTACTCACTTATTCTTTTGGAGTAATTAATTGGACTAAAACAGAGCTGAAAAATCTACAAAGAAAAATTAACACGACAATGACAAAATTCCGCAAAAATCACCCCAGATCATGTTTACAAAGGTTAACATTACCTAGAATAGAAGGAGGCCGAGGACTCATAGATATTGTAAACCTACACAATAAGCAAATCACAACACTTAGACAATATTTTTATACCAAAACCGAAACATCTACACTACACAAATCAATAGTACAGCACGATAATAAACTCACTCCACTTAACCTCAAAGACACTACACGACAGAAGAATGAAACTCTCGTAGAAGATAAAACAAAGATTACCGAATGGACTCAAAAGTCTCTACATGGAAGACACCGCCAAGATTTATGCCAACTGAATGTCGACAAAGAGGCGTCGAACGCGTGGCTAAATCGAGGTGAGCTTTTCCCAGAGACCGAAGGCTTCATGATCGCAATACAGGACCAAGTAATTGAAACTAAAAATTACAGAAAATATATAATAAAAAATTTGACAACAGATATATGTAGAAAATGCAATAGTTCACCAGAAACAATCCAACACATAACAGGTGCGTGCAAATCAATAGCCCAAACTGATTACAAACATAGACATGACCAAGTTGCTAAAGTCATACATCAAAAACTGGCACATCAATACAAACTCATTGACAAATATACACCGTATTATAATTATAACCCTGAAACTATTCTAGAAAACACCACTACCAAACTTTACTTTGATCGAGCCATTCTTACAGATCGAACCATCCATTACAATAGACCAGACATAACATTAATAAACAAAATAAATAAAACAGGATACCTCATAGACATTGCCGTACCAAACACACACAACCTACAAACAACAATAGCAGAAAAACTAACCAAATATATCGAACTAAAAGATGAAATAAGCCGACTTTGGCACCTAGAAAAAGTTTTAATAGTTCCCATAGTACTCTCCACAACAGGAGTTGTACCAAAACAGTTACACCAATCCCTCAAAACCCTTAACATACCACCTAAAACATACCATCTTTTACAAAAAGCAGTGATACTAAATACATGCAGGCTGGTCAGAAAATTTTTACAATGTACACAGGACAACACAACTGATTCACCCACTATCCCTACACAACCTATGATTTCATACTGATGTACACTTGGCTTAGGCCCGTGCCATCAGTTTTACCGACTTAGTCGAGAAAAAACAGAAAAAAAATAAATAATAATAATAATTAATAATTCTACCACATTCACACAGCGCCATCTAGTCCCACAGTAAGCAATTATATTTGCTTGTGTTATGGGTACTAAACAACTGATATAATACTTAAATACAGTTTTTTTTTTTGTAAATACATACATATTATAGATAAATTACACCCAGACACAGAACAAATCTTTATGCTCATCACACAAAGATTTGTCCTGGGTGGGGATCGAACCCACGACCTCCGGCTTAGCAGTCAGGGTCACTAACCACTAGACCAACAGGCCAGTCGGTCAAATCTTTGTGTGATGAGCACAATTATCTGTCCTGTTTCTGTCTGTAATCTATAATATACAAAAAAGTAGTAACTTAGTTTGGGACTAGTTGGCACTGTGTATGAATGTCAAAAACATTATTATTATAATATCATCCCAATAACGTCCACAGCTAGCCATAGGCCTTACCTAATTCCTCAATAACGAGGGACTTTGTGCCACTTGCATTCAACAAGCATCCACAACCCTTACTAGATCGTCAGTCCATCTGGGGATAACAGGGTTTTTACGCTGTTAATTGGAATTGTGGATTTGTGCCATAAATTATTCTTGTTAATTTATTTTTATCAACTTCAAGGCTCGCAGTCTATTACATTTACATTTTTCTATAACAATTTATCGTTCCTCCATTAAAAAAATCAATGTTGTTAACGTGAAATGAATACCTAAAATGTTATATTTTTTAATCGCCAATCAATAGTAGGGGGGGCTTCAATTTCTTCATGTTTTTATTGGAGAGAAAGCTTGTTAAATAATTTTATGTTATGGTACTCACATCCTGTAAAATGAACCTTAACAAAACGGGCGATTAAATCAAATTGTGTCTAGACAACAGCGGCCATTTTGTTTTCAAGTTTCTCTTGTTTAATAAATAACTAGGGTGTTTTTATTGTTCTGTTAAATTATTTCTAGTTAACGTTTTTAAGAATCTTACTGTTAATTTTATTTTTTTGAAGATATTCCTTGCCCGAATGACAAATAAAAGAGGTAGGTAAAAAAACAAACAACTTTAAAATTGAACTGCCTCGGTGGCGCAGCGGTAAATATAGACTGCTGTGCAAGAGGTCCCGGGTCCGATTCCCGGGTCGGGTTAAAATGGTGTTGGGTTTTTCTATCGTGAAATGCCAGTATTAAGATTTTCCCGGAGGTTGGTAAACAAATGTTCCCGGTTGATGACAATAGGCTCACCCCCTATTTCATGGGACCAAACATAGCTGGCGAAATGTGGGTGTGAAACACCTCTGCCTACCCCTTCGGGAAAAAAGGCGTGTTGCTATATTTTTATGTTTAAAATTGAAATCCAGAATAGACCTAGACAGAAAAGTTGTTTCACAATGGTAGTAGGTTGTTATTCAGAAACTTAAAACTAAAGTTTCTCCACTAGAATGTCTCCAGTATATTTAGGTTAATATTAGCAATGTAGTTACGTACCTTCTGAAATTGTTAAGTGGTTCATCAGTGCAAAAAATATTTTAAATTACAATATGTGGCAATGGTAAGTTTTACGTTTATTTTTGTATGTAACGAATAAACTTAAAAACTACTAGTCCGGGATCCCTGGTCCAAATTTTTTTTTATTACTAAGTATCAAGCTAATTTTTCGTGAGTAGCTTCATTTCGATGAGACGAGATATCGTATTCCAAAAGTTTGATTGTGGTAGCTAACAGACGTAGCAACGGACCGGGAAGGAAATACCGGGATAACGTACCACGCAATTTGTAGGACAATATGACTGTTCAATTACATAAATATTAAGTGCCCCAGTGCGAAGCCCTGCGCTATAGTATATACCTAGTAGTATATAGTACATCATAAAAAGAAAGTTTTTTTTAAAATGAACAGTTCGTAGACACGTCTCCAGGAATGGCACTGGCAAAAATTCCTTTCAACATCTATTTTGAACCTTAGATAAACAGCTTACGTCGAATTCAGACCCTAATCTTTAAGAAAATGAAACTGAGTTGAAATGTCAATATTGATGAATGAACAGATTTTGAGATATTCAAATTTGTTTAACAAAATTTATAGTAAAATATTACCGTTTATTTAGCTAATTTATAATCATATTTATAAGGGTTAATAATAAAAGGCAAGTTAATAATAATAATATAATATTCTACCCCATTCACACAGCGCCATCTATTCCCAAAGTAAGCAATTATATTTGCTTGTGTTTGGGTACTAAACAACTGATATACTACTTTTTTTTTTTGATAGTACATACATATTATAGATAAATTACACCCAGACACAGAAAGAACCTTTATGCTCATTACACAAACCACTAGACCAACAGGCCAGTCAAGAGGCAAGTTCTAGATCAAATAGTTTGTAGTATCATTTCAAATAACATTTTCATCAAAATTTGGCGAATAGCATTGAACAAACAAAATAAACACCTGTCTATATTCAAAATTAAATCAACAGCACGTTTCAATATTTAATGTAACTGGAATCGACACAGTCTGACACGGCAATAGTACCCATCAAATACTATCACACCGACAATTTAATATTTCATACAATATTCAAAATTCAGTCAGCCATGTCGCAGGCCAACGGCGATTCATCAGAATTAGTGCTGATTGGCCGGGAGAGTGATGACGTCATCAATATGCAACCAACCGGCTGCGAGAGTTTATTGAGTCGCTAAACGATTCCAATTTTGAAGTTCGCGTGCGTTTTTTGACATGTAACGTGTTGGTTTTTTTATTTTGTTAAACAAATCAACATCATATCACCTCAATGATGTCCACTGCTGGGCATAGGCGTCACCTATATTCCGCCACTGGGAGTGACTTTGAGCCACTTTATTTTGTTTCATCATCATCATCATCTCAACCCATAAACGTCCCACTGCTGGGCACGGGTCTCCTCCAAAGAATGTGGAGGAAATTTAGCCTACTATACCACGCTGGCCAGACGGGTTGGTACCTATAGGGTTTGCTTCGAATTTTCCTTTTCTTGCAGTGCTCTTGTCTGCATAAGGTTACTCCCTTAGTCGCCTTCTACTACACCTATGGGTTGAGATGGGGTAGTGACATTATGTATTCTTAATCCGTCACTACACGGAACATTTATTTTGTTTACAAGAAATTATTATTATTTGACACTATTTCATGGATGCAGGCCGCAAACAACCGGCCCTATTGGAAATCTCTTGAGGAGGCCTATGTTCAGCAGTGGACTTCCTGCGGCTGATATGATGATGATGATGATGATGATGACACTATTTCCAAAAAATATAATAATTCCAGAAAATAAAATACTATTATATAGATTATATAATAGTATTTTATTTTCTGGGCAAGATTCCCATTTTCCAACACATTTTCTAATTGCGGCTATCTGCCCTCTTGTGATATTTAAAAATAAACGAAACCTTAATTTGTAGGGGTCGGGGTTTAAATCTCTTAGAAACACAATTCACTGAATAAAGGTCAAATCTATTCCTTGACCTTTTTCATGAACCCAATAAATATCTAATTTTCGTAACTAATGAAATCGTCATCATTAATTATCTAGTTGTTAAATACATAATGTCACTACCGCATTTCAACCCGTGGGTTTCGTAAAAGACTAAGGGAGCAAATTTGAAACAAACCCTATACCAACCCGTTTGGCCAGCGTGGTATTAATAGTAGGCTAAATTCTCTTCACATCCCACAGCAGTGGGACGTTTATGGGTTGATGATCGCAATTTAGATAATTGCGTCTCGACAATAGCATCTTGAATTTAATTCTTGAATCGAATCTAGGACCTATTGCATTTCAGCTACATTCCCGCTGCGTCACCGAGACAGGTTTAATTATATTAACCCCTTCCCACCACCTGGTTCTGGAATTCCCTCACTCACAATAACTCCTCACGATAGATGACACTGCTCACCAGTACAAAACAAAACACTTTTTTTAGTTGCTTGGAATGGTGTCTCCTCTTGGACTAATGGAAAGTCGGAACAGAAGTCCAGGTGGCACTAGCCGCTGACAGGATACTGAACTGCCATGTCAGCTGGCAATGGCATGGTGGAAAAGAGTTTCGCGCTTCGCTTGAAGGATTCCATTAATTTATTCCCCAACGGCACTATATGTTTTTGATTACTTCTCTCATTCCGTGATCTCCTGATCCATATTAAAGTTTAATTAATATAGACAGTCCCCAAGTACATTATAGTGCTAATAAAATAGACAGTACCTAAACACTTAAGTAGTGGCGGACAATAATGAACTAATCCCGATCTCAATTAACGTGTCATTCCAACATTGCCGTTTAGAACTAGCCGACAATTACAAATTCGAATTTGGAACTAATCTAAAACTGAAATCAGTTTAACGGGTCCGGATTGGCGGGCTGAATGATGACGCCATCAATATGTGTCGTTCGACCAACCGCAGGCCCGCGTGCCCAGCTCCTAACTATCATGAGTTATTTGGCAATAATCTCGCGTTCGGAAATGAACTAACTTTTAGATTGCAACTTTGCCCTACGTCATAGAATGAAAAAAAAATTGCCTAACTTGTCCACTAACTCCTAATTATGACTTCTGATTAATTTCTTTGCATGATCAAAGACACTGCTGTTTTTCATTTACTTTCACTTCATGCAAAGGAGTTACAGTGATAAGTATAAAACTGTCCCGTTACTATAGCTTAGCTGTCAAATAAACATCAACTTTTATATACTTTAAGCAAACTTAGGACATGGGCAAAGTTAGAAACATTCACATTTCTATTCTCTATTTGCTTAAATGAAGGCATGTCGATCAAATGACGTCACATTTTAATAAAAATATAAGCGAACAAAGTCTTAGACAATAGCTAGTGAAGCATAAAAGCCTCAGATATCAATTTAGATAGAAAATAATGTCAATAGGTGACACTGATCTCTGATACAGCTCTCAAATACGTAATGTGAAACTTAGAGTATTACAGAGACAAATGTTATTCAGTATTCCAATATTATATATAAGACTTAGATCCTTTTGTAATGATATAGTTTCAATAAATATGTATTATTTTCCTTTGTAACTTACACAGAGTCTGGACTTATTCACCAACTCGACTAAGTGGCCTCTATGTGGCCGGGTCGGGAAGATTATTATTTTATTGTGCATCTTGGCCGAATCACGTGGTCGTTGAAGTTATAGACTATTGACTCGACCGCATAGTGGATATGCCTTTGGTCGAGATGAATAATAAAAGAATAGGTAGAATTCAATCTTCCCAACTCGTCCATGTGGATGAGATTTTTGCGGTCGAGTTGATGAGTATGTCAGAGTCTGAATGCTGAGTGACAGTCTTCTAACTCCTAAAAGTCAAAAATCATTCATTTACTTATATTAAGCCAAAAACAGCAATTTTCAGAAGGTCAGTTTAAAGTCAGCCCTCAAACCTGTCAGGAGTTCCCATAGGTCACGCACAAGGTTTTGACATTGTAGAAACTTTATAATCGGTTTATTATTTTGTTATATTGCATGAAAACTTGTTGTATGCCTTCTAAGCAGAATATTCAGGACATTTTATAAATCGTAACAACTTGTATGTACTACCAATGATCACAATAAATACATTGAAACGACTAGAGGGCCTACTCGATATTCCGAAATTTGATTCAGGTGAAATGTTTAAAAACAAAACCTATCCTATTTAATTATTCCAAGAACTTTTAGCAGCAGTATCAAAATCGACTAAGTCATTTATGTACAGGTTTCGAGTATCAATAACTAGCTAAAGATAGTGTCTTTAATATTACCTGTCACATACTTGTTACTTTCATAAGTGTTACTTTGTAATCTAGATGACTGAATTAGTGAGTTTCATAAGGCAGATAACCTTTTTCCCCCATCGGCCTTCAGTTCTACCAGCTATGTGCCCTGCCCACTGCCACTTTAGCGATGCGATTCGGTGAGCTATGTCGACAACTTTAGTTCTCCTGCGGATCTCCTCATTTCTGATTCGTGATTGTACTCGAGTGGCGGCCACGTATTGGAAGGCGCAGCGTGGGACGGCCCCCCACCAGATGGACCGACGACCTGGTCAGGGTGGCGGGCGGCCGTTGGTTACAGGCGGCACAGGACCGTTCGCAGTGGCGTAAATTAGGTGAGGCCTATGTTCAGCAGTGGACGTCGTTGGGCTGATATGATGATGATGATGATAAGACAGATAGTAGTTGCTACGAGAGTCATATAGAAACTACTCTAACAAAATACTTTTACCAAACACATAGAAACCAGGGCGGTACTAGGCTCTTATTCGAGTTGTTGACATATTAGGCATTCAAGAATGACCTTGGTCGTCTAGACGCCTGCGTATCAGCTAAATCGACGCATAATATGTGTGCTTACCACATTACTGATATATGACTGATAATAATGACAAATAGCCTACGAAAATGAGGCTACAAGAATATTGGGGTCCTTATACTGGGTGGAATTTGGTAATGAAGTGAAAGCTATAGAAATGGTATTTTTAATAGAATCTAATAGGTGGTTAGCAGGGTCATGGTCTGTATGTACTATACTGAATCAACGTGTACATTTTAGGTTCTAGCCTACTATTGGTTAATTTAGAACGCTGTCATCATAAACTCTGTAGTCACATATACAGGGTGTTTGGTACATCGTTTGCCAAATTGAATTGGACGAAAGATTAAAACTTATTTCCTCTACACTCCTGGGTTTGCTGTCAAATAACTCAATTCTAAGTTAATCTCGCCCTTGTATGCTTTTTTATGTATATTGTAATTTTTTTATGTATTTTCTTTGTTTGCAATAAAATATAAATAGAGAAATAAATAAAAAACAGTTTTAAAAAATCCATAGCGCCAAACTGTGTTAAATAGATAGCTAGTGACCCTCCTTTCAGCCAATTCAATTTGGCAAACAATGTACCAAACACCCTGTTGACCCTGTATGTTTGTATGGGAATCGAACCAACCTATGATGACACTCAGCACGGCGATGTTAGTAACGAGGCGACCACTTTAACCGCTACATCACAATGACACTATAATTACATAGTTCAGATAGTTCGCATACCGTGTTGTGGCGAGCGACGCGACGCGACGACGCGGCAACTGCTTGTGGTTGCATACCGACTAACACCTATACACCTTAGGTACTGTTGATTGATTGATATAGACTGGCCTGTTGGTAGTGGTTAGTAACCCTGACTAAGCTGGAGGTCGTGGGTTCGATTCTCACCTAGGACAAATCTTTGTGTGATGAGCATGATTATAATAATAATAATAATATTCTACTACATTCACACAGCGCCATCTAGTCCCAAAGTAAGCAATTATATTTGCTTGTGTTATGGGTACTAAACAACTGATATACTACTTAAATAATTATTTTTTTTGTAAATACATACATATTATAGATAAATTACACCCAGAAACAGAACAAACCTTGATGCTCATGACACAAAGATTTGTCCTGGGTGGGGATCGAACCCACGACCTTCGGCTTAGCAGTCAGGTTCACTAACCACTAGACCAACAGGCCAGTCAAGATTGATTGAGAGTCAGATTGTTTGTTCTGTGTGTAGGTAATTTATTTATAATATGTATGTATTTACAAAAAAAATGTCAGTTGTTTAGTACCCATAACACCAGCATATAACACATTGGAACTTGGAAGGCGTTTTTTTCATTGTAAAATAAATGTAAGCATTACGGATACTTACTTACTTTTTAATACAAGTTCACATAATTAAACAATGTATTGAAAACATTTTACAAAAATAACTCAGATTAAATTATAAAAATCGAAACCCACTAAATCTGACACTTAATTGCGACTTTGCCATTCTACTGTATGAATCCTTCTTCTTTACGCTTATCTCCTCTACACTCTAAGGTTTGCTGTAAGAGAACTCAATTCTGACTTAAGCTCGCCTTTGCACATGAAAGAAAAGAAAGATATAAAAATTATGTCCGATAAACACGGCGCACAATACATAAATCTTAGAAAATAAAAAATAAAAAAAATAATAATAAGAACACATTATAAACAGTACAGACAATATTAAATTTTTACAATCTGTGGTGGCTTCACCCATTCAAATCTGTCAGGCAGATTGACAAATACCTGACTGTGACGTTTACAAGTCACTTGGACTTCTAAACGATGCTACATGCTTTTTGTATATATTGTAATTGTATTTATTATTTTCTTGTGTGCAATAAAGTGTTAAAACAAAACAATAAAACAAACCCTCTTAACTTATAATCCAAACACAATCTCTGGTTGCCGAGTACTAAGAGATCAATTCTTCCACCAAGTATATGAATCATCATCAGCAACCCATTAAGTCGCACTGCTGGGGTCGAGTCTCCTCTCCTCTAACTAAAGAGCTGGTTTTAGGCCATAATTCACTCACGCTGGCCTAATGCGGGTTGGTGGATCAGACATACTTATAGAATTTCTTCTAGGATATGTGGGTTTCCTCACAATGTTTTTCCTTCACCGTTATCAGATGGTAAATCACTTGACTAGTACATATAAATTCAACAAAGTGAAATCCACATTGGTACTGCCGGTCATAATCGAACTCGGACCGCGTGATTTGCACGCCGGTCACTTATCCATTCAGCCACCATCTCTTTTTAGTATATGAATACACACATATAATAAGTATATGGTTAAATAGATTGACCTTTCAAGGTCAATCAATCATATTAGGTACTTAACTTAACCCCGCTGGTTGCGCTAGCAAATTTGATTGATCGGAACTAAGGGTTAGTTATGGAGATCTGTATAACAATTGTTAACATAATATTATATCAATATAAATGTAAGATCGTTTTACATTTTCATTGGCGACAACGGTATACTTAACGGCCAACACAATAAAATCAAGTTATTCTAATATACAACCAGCATTACCAGCATACAGTCTTGTTTTATTCTATACAGCACTGAGTCAGGAGCGAACAATTTGGTGATTTTCGAATAATATCATAAGGTTCACATTTGGTTAGAGGTATTTTTCATCCTATAGCTTTTTTCTATTATAAATGTAATATAGCACAAATGTTTATCCTAAAAGGGTTTATAAAGAAATGAGCATCCACGTTACGCTAAATATTAAGCAATTTCCTTAGCTTTGCCTTAATATCTATACTAATATTATAAAGCTGAAGAGTTCGTTTGTTTGTTTAAACGCGCTAATCTCAGAAACTACTAGTCTGATTTGAAAAATTATTTTAGTATTTGATAGCCCATTTATCGAGGAAGGTTATAGGCTATATAACATCACGCTACAGCCATTAGGAGCTGAGCAGTGGCCAATCAAAAGCTACGAGAGCGAAGCCCCGCGCGACTTCTAGTTTTCTATAAATGCTAAACAAGTAATGGAAAAATTAAAATCCACAACAGGACTTGAACCCGTGACCCTAGGATTCCGTGTCCAGTGCTCTTCCAACTGAGCTATGGGGGCGGACGTCCCTGAGATCGAATTCCCTGCTAACATGATGATGTCATGACAACGTTTTCATCCACGTTACGTCCGCTAATCTTTTCCACTAAAAGGAATATTCCGGTCTGTCCCACCGATCTGTCCCCCGGTGGGACAGATCGGAAAAAAAAGTTCGTTCTGTCCCACCGTGAGCAACGGTGGGACAGATCGAACTTTTTTCAGTAACAAAAAGTTCGTTTTGTCCCACCGTGAGCAACGGTGGGACAAATCAAACTTTTTTTTCCTGTTTGTCCCCTCACATAATTTAATATAATTCTTTTAAGAATTAAATAATTGACTATATTAAATTATAAGATTAGTGGCATGGGTTTATAATCATTTTTATTTCAAGAAATTATAAAATAGGTTAGAATGGATATGGAGGGATGGATCTTACTCAATCACGACAGAATGGCTGTAAAGATCTGTATGAAATTTGACACACAGATAGATTAAAATCTGGAATACATAGAATACATTTATCGTCATACAACGCGGGCAAATCTGCGTGGATAAGCTAGTATACGTCTAAAGCGTAAGTTAGTGAATGAATAAAAAAATCATTTAATTCACTCCACAACCACAACGCAACCAGATCGCAATAAATGTGGTAGGTAGCAAATTTTAATGAAAATCAATAGTTCAATTCACACACCGCTTGACCGCATTTTGTCGCGAAGTTATTGTATTGTTGCGGTGTGTGTATAGACCCTAATAGATTCTAAAAAAGCCAACTCCATTTTCTTGCGCATAAAAGAATAAGAATGACGTAATCTATCGTGAAAAATATATTTTGTTTGCACATAGTACACAAACAAGGCATTAAGGCATTAACAGCAGGCGAGCATCAATGGGAATTAACCGGCTCGGCGCGCGCGCTTAATGATCTACTACGCGACGTAGTTACCGGAAATAATCGGTAAAATACCGATTTTTAAAATAATATTGTCAAATTAGATGTCATTATTAATGTTGTATGGAAATACGCTGTTTCCGTTTTGTGTATTTTATTTTTTGTAATCGTTTCGAATGGATACATTATAAATGATTTTGTATATTATGTATTTCTTGATAATCATGTATCTATTATTTATAAAGAACGGTATAAGCCGAGATGTTGTGAGTTGAATTGATTTTTTCTTTTATAATCTAAATTAATAATAAATACATACATACATAGCATCACGCCTTTTTAGCCTTTTTTTTTGTAGGCAGAGGTGTTTCACATCCATGAAATACGGGGCGAGCCTATTGTCACCCAGGAACATTTGTTAACCAATCACCGGGAAAATCTTAATACTGGAATTTCACGATAGAAAAACCCAATACAATTTTCAACAGATCCGGGAATCGAACCCGGGACCTCTTGCACAGCAATCGTATACACTTCCAGCTGCGCCACCGAGGCAGTTAAAAAAGACAGCAAATTTAAAGGCTGCCATAATAAAAATCTTGTAAATAATATTATACCTAAATCGTCTAAACGTCATTCATATAGTTTCGACAAATAAAATACTGTCGTTTTTTGTTGAAAACTAAGAAATATTTCTTGTGCTTGTGCGCCATCCTGAATGCTAGGATAAACATCTAACGATTTTTGTATTTTTCTATCATTCGGAAAAGTGAACAAAAATGTCTTAGAAAGATGCTATAAACTGAATTGAGTGTTTAGAACTTGTTTTTTATTATATCATCATCATAATTGACTGGCCTGTTGGTCTAGTGGTTAGTGACCCTGACTGCTAAGCCGGAGGTCGTGGGTTCGATCCCCACCCAGGACAAATCTTTGTGTGATGAGCATAAAGGTTTGTTCTGTGTCTGGGTGTAATTTATCTATAATATATGTATAATATATGTATTTACAAAAAAAAAATGTATATAAGTAGTATATCAGTTGTTTAGTACCCATAACACAAGCAAATATAATTGCTTACTTTGGGACTAGATGGCGCTGTGTGAATGTGGTAGAATATTATATTATTATATTATTTATAAATATTGCACCTCTGCCTACCCGATTAGTGCAAATAGCGTCATCATTTGTCATGGGATATTACTGCAATGACTTGTTTATCCTATATTCCACTATACTCATAGCAATTATAAAAACTTTTCCATCCACAAACCGTTTAAATATGACGATATCTGTTCAATATATTTCCAAAATTAGATCATGTCCGTATCGTGTGAAAATTGTACATTTCCATCGGAAGTTAACTGCCTTACAAAAAGGATCTGGAAGAGAACGTGAATTCGTCTTTTATAATGCCCTATAAATAAACATATGGTAGAGGGGTTAAGGGACGCGTACACATGCCGACGAGTGATTTATGTCGATGGTGGCACGTGTACCTTAGGTTTTAGTTGTATGAAGACATTGTCAAGGTTATTGTATGAAATTTGGATGAGTATGACTTTAGATGTTATCATTGGTGGTATACATTTTTATATAGAGTTTTCCCGTATGTGGCTGTGGGTTTTCAAATAAGAGGTGTTTCATTTTGAATAACCTGCTATTTGGAAATCTGTGAATTTTAAAGCTTCTTTTGGCATTTGACACGTAAAAACTACGCCATTACTAAAAATAGTACGATACAACGCATTAAAATTGTTAAAATTCAATACAAAAATAAACTAACTAAGGTCCGAGGTATACGAAGGATATATCGCCAGCACCGAGTTGCGAAACCTATTCTCTTTTCTTTATTTCAAGGGCATGGATTATCCATTACTATATACTGATACTATATAATGACTGGCCTGTTGGTCTAGTGGTTAGTGACCCTGACTGCTAAGCCGGAGGTCGTGGGTTCGATCCCCACCCAGGACAAATCTTTGTGTGATGAGCATAAAGGTTTTTTCTATAATAATTTATCTATAATATGTATGTATTTACAAAATAAATAATTATTTAAGTAGTATATCAGTTGTTTAGTACCCATAACACAAGCAAATACAATTGCTTACTTTGTGACTAGATGGCGCTGTGTGAATGTAGTAGAATATTATTATATTATTATTATTATACTTTCATGATCATCATAGCAACTCATTAATGTCCCACTGCTGGGCACGAGTCTCTCTCTACTCCTATATCTAGAGAGCTGAGAAGGTTTATGCCATAATCCACACACGCGAGCCTAGTGCGGGTTGGTGGATCAGACAGGCTCTTAAGTTTTAGGGTATAATATGTTTCCTCAGGATATTTCCTTCACCGTCAGCAGATGATATGTCACTAGACTAGTACAAATTAATTGTGTCACAAAGTGAAATCAACATTGGTATTGCCGCTCGGAATCGAACTTGGGACCTCATGCTTAGCAGGCCGTTCGCTTTCACCAATTTCTTTATACTTTGAACCAATATTATTGTTATTGGCTGATACAAATAATAGTGTAATGTAAGCGCCCCCTTACGGCCATCTCCCAGAATGGCTTATTGATGTTGTGAGCCCTTAACAAAGGCACAGCTGTGGGAACGAAACTCGGAGATAGAAAAAAGTACCGTCTACCCTCTCTGGCCCGTTCTTTGATATAGTACGTCTAAATTACTTATGTTATATGACTGATATGTAACTAGGTTTATATAGGTTTACTAGCTGTGCCCGCGACTTCGTCCGCCTGGAATTTAAAAAAGCAACATTACTTCTTTTATAATAATTTTAGATTGTTTCTAAAATAAAAGTAGACTAAGTTACTCCTTATTTCATCAGCTATCTACTAGTGAAAGTCTCGTCAAAATCGGACCAGAGATTACCGGAGCAAACAGATAGACAGGCAAAAATTTTAATTTTTTTTTATATATGTGCCGTATATACATTCATAAGCATGTACCATAACAAAGCATCACGCCTTTTTCCCCGAAGGGGTAAGCAGAGGTGTTGTCATCAACCGGGTATATTTGTTTATCAAACTCCGGGAAAATCTGGAATGTCATGATAGAAAAGCCCAATACCATTTTTACCCGACCCAAGAATCGAGACCTCTTACACAGCAGTCTTATCGCACTCACAGTTCAAAACAGTTATAAGATGAGAAATGCCGCTGGACAATTTTGGACCTTACATTAATACACAGAAAATGGAATTTACAGAGTAGACACATCTCAACTTATATCTGTTTTGCATTGGTAGTGCGTTATAGACTTTCACGCTGCACCACTAAGGCAGTTAATAAAATATTTACACATAACTTAAAAACATACACAGCTAACCTATTAAAAGAAAAAAGAACCAGATACTCTATTTACAGGAAATTCCTATAGTTACTTAAATAGAATATCTGATTAAGATCAGATTCCTGAGGAAACGTACCCAAAAGGCTAGCCGCATTACCGCGTTGGATAGCAAGGCTAATGCGTTGCCCCAGGTAGAGGCCAGCCCTTGGGTCATGTGATACCTCAAAAACACGCTTACAAAATATCACGATAAAATTTGTGAGCGTTTGGCCCCTAAGGTCCAAGAGTTTCAACCCCAAAAGGCTCAAAAATGTAAGTCTCACCAAGACTTTCATATTTACGCCTCTTGAGGCACTCTGCAGAATTGGCAGCAGAAACCGCTTTAATACCAGTCCGTGAAAGATGAGATGCCCCCAGTGTGGCAAGGCAGTTAATTAATATTTCTAATTCGAAACTTTTAAGGTGAAACTAGTGACGAGGCAAATATTGTAAATTCTATAGGTATACTAAATACTAGGCGACAAATACTTGAAAAAAAACGGAAAATTAGAAAAACCTTTACTACAACGCGAACACGATAGAGTTTCAAGAAAGTCTGGCACAGGGGAAACATGTCAATTATTTCAATGACACTTCACCGACTCGTCATTAATTCGAGCGCGTTCGAAGCGAAGCGCAGCGAAGTGTACCGAAGCACGCCGAAGCAAGCACTCAAGTTAGTAACAATCTGCTCAGCTTTTTTGTTAGGTTTTAGGGATTTATTATAATTGGTCGCCCTTGCCTGTTTACTGCCTTCACTGTAATGGACAGAGCTCTTATAAGTCCTCAGGGCTTCTGAGAATAAAGGCATTTTTAATACGGATTATTTTATTCCTGAAGGTCATTGTTAAAAAAGCAAATACCGAAGTATAAGACGAAAATTCGGACCTAGAAGCCTACGACATTATAATTTAGGTAGAAATTAGATAAAAAGTAATTTTAAAAGAAAAAAGTTTATTAATAATATTAAATACGACGACTGGCCTGTTGGTCTAGTGGTTAGTGACCCTGATTGCTAAGCCATTGGTCGTGGGTTCGATCCCCACCCAGGACAAATCTTTGTGAGATGAGCATGATTGTTTGTTCTGTGTGTGGGTGTAATTTATCTATAGTATGTATGTATTTACAAAAGAAAAATATTTAAGTAGTATGTCAGTTGTTTAGTACCCATAATACAAGCAAATATAATTGCTTAATTTGGAACTAGATGGCGCTGTGTGAACGTGGTGAAATATTATTATTATATTATATTATGATGATACATATATTGTCAACAAGTTATCAAACAATGGATAAATTTGATCTCAAGGACATAGTAATATATAAGATAGCGATGGTGGCTGAATGTATAAGGGACCGGCGTGCAAATCACGCGGTCCGAGTTCGATCCCGACCGGCAGTATCAATGTGGATTCCACTTTGTGGAATTTATATGTACTAGTATTTATAAGTGACTTACCATCTGCTAACGGTGAAGGAAAACATCGTGAGGAAACCCACATACCCTAGAAGATATTCTATGAGTATGTCTGATCCACCAACCCGCACTAGGACAGCGTGAGTGGATTATGGCCTAAACCCTCTCAGCTCTCTAGTTAGAGGAGAGGAGACCCGATCCCAGCAGTGGGACTAAATGGGTTGCTGATGATGATCTCAAGGACATACGCCCGGGAAGCTAAGGCAGAGGAAATGATATGTATACAATGTATTCATTTTATATTTTAATTCAAAATAGAAGTTTGTTTTATATACCAGTTTTTCTAAACAACGTATAATCAAATTAAGTCCAATATTTTCAAAAGAGAAATTCTTTGTTTCAAAAACATTTGTCATAAATTTTACTTAACAGTCAGAGTGCGACTCGAATTTCATCGCCTAAGTACCCCAAACATCGCACAAATTTCAGCATACCTACTTCGTCTTCAAGATAATTCAAAATGTCCACATCAGCTTAAGGCTCGGACATTCGGTACCGGAGGTTGACAGACCTTCATTTAGATGGACAGATTATATAGTAGGGTCATAAGTACCCGTTTTGTGCAAGCTACCCTCGACTTATTTGTTTTGAAGATTTCCCTCTAAATTTCCTGATCGCTCTTATATGTCATATAGCTTCTGTACGCAGATTCACTCGTCTGATGTGTCACTTTTTATGCTTATGCTTGGCACTTTTTTAAATTTCATCTATTTTTGCAAAAAAACGCCAGTGCAACGTCCAGGGAATATAAACCATATCGTTAAATGTTCAAAAATTTAATCAGTTATTTTGAACAACGATATTTAAATCGGCCAATCGAATACCGAGTCAGTGAGTAAGTTCCTACATAATTGAATTTGAATATTATTCCAGTGTAAGAGCTAAACTTGACGCTACTAAAAGGTATTGTAATTTTTAATTATAAAAAAAAAGTTTCGACTAAATGGATTTTCATAATTGGTTTTGATAGTATTTCTTTTATGTACCTACATAATTCTATCACTCGTCTGTTGACGTTGCTCTGTCAATAGCACCACCAATCATATTCAAAGCTATGCTAAATATATCTAATATTTCAAACTGGAACCAACCACAAAACTTCGTTAAAATCTGTTGGTTTGTGTGTACATTTGTTTAGTTTATGTATAAGTGTGTGAAAACATTGTGATAAAATTAGTTATTCACTAAGTTTATTTTTTTAAATAAGTTTTCTAGAAACGTTACGGTCATTTTATCCATTTCTACAATACCCAAAGAAATGTGTCCACCAAGACAATCAGACGGCCATTTAAAAATCAAGCTAACAAAGTTATCCTTTCACGAAATACCCTTTCTACAACATTACGAAACAACAGTAGAACAGCTGGTACTCACTTAGAACAATGTATGACATCAATAACATACTCACTACAAGGTTGGCCCTTTATTCACCGACAAACTGACAAAAATATCTCCATCACTCTCACACTTACACCAAATACTATTGCCGTTTCTTTCTAAGGTCGGGTAAAAGTTTTTCCGAGCCGTTAACCGGGCCTCTGCGAAAATGAGTGGTATACATTTAGCATCAAATGAAATCATTTGTTGAGATCTACTTATTATAAGGTACTGTTACGGCAAAGAAATATTGTGTGTGCAATAGACTGGTTATGACTTGTGCAAGTAATGTGAACAATTGTATAAATAAGCTTCGGTATAATATGGAAAATGTTTTGTATGAGGGGTATTTCGGAATATGTTGGTCGAATAATAATTTAGTACTGACTGGGAAAGTATTTGTATGGTACGAAAGTTGCCAGAATATGTTGTGATTTTGCTGTTAAATAATATAATATAATAATAATATTTCACCAGATTCACACAGCGCCATCAAGTCCCAAATTAAGCAATTATATTTGCTTGTGTTATGGATACTAAACAACTGATAAACTACTTAAATACTTTTTTTTTGTAAATACATACATATTATAGATAAATTACACCCAGACACAGAAGAAACAATCATGCTCATCACTCATAGATTTGTCCTGGGTGGGGATCGAACCCAAGACCGACTTAGCAGTCAGGATCACTAACCACCAGTGGTTAGTGATCCTGACTGCTAAGTCCAGACCAACAAGGCCAGTCAAGTTAATTTGGACACAGTGCTTACCACTTTAAACCCATACAATATAAAATTTAAATAATATTTTGTTCTTCAATTCAGATAGTCAATAACTACTTATGTATATATCAATAAATTTGCACCAAGCTATGTACCTTTTTATGGTACATATATAGCTTGTTGCTAATAATTCATTATTAACTCAAATAACACAGAAAAAGGATGGTATAAACGGAAAATACATTTCTTTTATAAACAAATTAAACAATTTCCAATACTTCTTATACTCTGAATACATTTTTAAATCTGTTTAACTACTGTTGTAATTTAACCGTTGTTAAATCTGGATATTATCTGGAGACAGAAGTAAATATTTGATTATTCTGCAGATG
The DNA here is from genome assembly GCA_905147015.1 of Laspeyria flexula. Lineage (NCBI taxonomy): Eukaryota > Metazoa > Arthropoda > Insecta > Lepidoptera > Erebidae > Laspeyria > Laspeyria flexula. Next base: position 5,964,205 of record LR989974.1, read on the forward strand.
AAGTAAACAAAAGTTTTCATTGAACAAGTAGGTACAGTCCGAACTGGACTGCATTGCTGATGACTTAGCAAACTTAATCTAGCATAATGCATGGATTAACGAAGAAACAGCAGCATGGAGGTGTCTATATCTTTCATCAAGTATCTAAATTTTAAGAAATATCACAGATCCATTTGCTAATAAATTCTTAATCCCATAATGTAGACACACACACGCGCGCAGACACACACGCACGAACACACACTTTGTTTGTATTTTCTCGGCATCCGCGTCACTTACCTGGTTCCAGCAGAATACCAGCGTTAGACTGCTTTATAGTAGTCTGACACAAGCTGAGCTGGAAACCCTTTTTTTAGCACAGAGACATAATATATGACTGCACTGACACTGCTAAATGTTTATTATTATTATTTTTTCTTCTGTACTTGTCTTGTGTCAAAAATAAAGCTTTTCTTTCTTTCTTTCTTTCTTTCTATAATCCAAAATGGACACCAACCACAGGACCCATGGCTTTACATGCTTTTCGAGATACATGGATATATAATCATCCTAGATTTTACCATCACCCTGGTGGTTCTCCCGCCACTAACATAGCCGTGCCAAGTAACGTGGGTTCGATTCCCTTCATCGTCATTTGCAACCCATTAATATCCCACTACTGGACTGGGGTCTCCTCCTCTCTAGATAGTGGTATCTAGAGAGCTAAGAGGGTTTTTAGGCTTTAATCCGCACACGGTGGCTTAATGTGTTTTTTTCTTCTAGAGTGTCACAAAGTGAAATCCACATTTGTACTGTCAGTCGGAATCGAACTTGGACCGGTTGTTTAGCATGCCACCGCGCCCGGTCACTTATCCATTCAACCACCATCGCTTCCATTTCGTCGATTCCCATACGAGACAGATAGGTATTAGTCAAGTGTACTTTACGTATGTTAATTGTATGTTTCTTAAGTCCCCCGTATCACAGAGTTTATTCCCTATTACGGGAGTACATACATACAGACATATAGAGCACGTCTTTTTCCTAACAGAGGGGTAGGCAGAGACCATTTCCTTCCACTTGCTACGATTCTGACATACATCTTTGGCTTCTTCAACATTCATCAGTCTTTTCATGCATTCTCGCCGTTTAAGGGTACTCCTGATCTGTCCCTTCTTTAGAACGTCACCTATTTGGTCATGGTACGTTCTTCTAGGTCTTCCCCTTCCAACGTTTACTATTACGGGATGGATTTTAACTATTACGGGAGTTGTTTTTAAAAAGGAAATTATTTTTCGAACTAACTATCTTCAAAACCACAGCAAATAAGACATCATAAATTATGTTTAAGATCATAATCGCAATTGTAACGAGTGAAGCGAATAAGAACTTGGTATATTAATAAAAACTGCTAATAACTACAAAGATGATCTATCAAGAATTAATCTACCTACTTCAAAGGTAATTGATGAACAGTTAATGCAATTATTTGCCGTAACGAACGGTTGAATGCATCTGGATTAAGTTGTTATGTTTTTGTTTAGATACGCTTACGTTAGCAAAAGTCTGTTAGTTCTAAGATTGCAATAATGATTGAAAAGTTTCACATCTATTAAGTGAATTACTAAGACGCGTCAAATTACTGATCGTTTTGTAATACGTGGAGGCTTTCGAAGTCGATTTTGGCAAGTCATATCCAATTTTCAACAGAAACATTATTTTGTTACAAGTCCCGCATTTAGCATATATAAAAATATATCAATCATTTGGGAATGAAGATGTCACTAACGGTAATGCATCTAAAACCGACCTTGACTAACGTAACTTAACTTCAATGAATTTATTAGTCTCGATCCAACTATTATTATACCTAACTGAAGAAATATATTTATAAAAAAACAAATTTTCTTTTATCAAATAATTTTAACTTTATCAAAAATCTTTGTTGCTTTGAATATGAATAACAGAGTTATGTAAATAAGAAGCTAAATTTGTATAATAATGCAATATAGCCGCAAAGTGAGTTCAAAAGTTTATAAAGATTAGGGTTCATGATTTCTCGGGCTTTTCAATTTCTCGGGTCTCGAGAATTCTCGAGGCTAATTTCTCGGGTCTTCTCGGGTTGTCGAGAAATTTACATTAACGTACGTTTCCTCATATTATTTGGTTCCAATAACGTCAAAAAATTCAGTGGTTTTCCTCTCAAATAAAAGTATCAAATGAATTATAAAGGTTTTATTGATTATATTCAAAAACATTAATTTTATGAATAAGCTAATTAACTTTTAGACTAAGTAGTATAATTAATGTATCGTTAGTTATTTTATGTATTAAAGTTTGATTAAAAAATAATAGAAAAGAACAGATAGGTACTAGTAAAATTTAAGATCATATTTAGATTATATTATTGATAAAAATAATATGAATAATAAAGCCATGATGTGTCAATAAAAGTGAAAAGACTTACCTGTTTGATTTCAATTTATCTCGTAATCTGTGAAACACTCACTACGTATCGAAAATCGAAACACGAAAGAACGTGTAACAAGTAAATATAATTTAAAAAATTTAATAACCCGACTGCAAAAAATCAACAGAGAGCAACACACTAAAAATACCGTAAAATTATTGTAATATTATTATACCTGATTAAATTTAAATACATAACATATGTATATATTTGTAATCTCCATTTGATTCCCTTTATTTTGATACCAAACTCGACAGGTTTGGTTAAAAAAAAATTGAACTTCTTACAATTTGGCGTCAAAAGCCCGCCGTTTAAGTCCTATTATTCCTAAAACCTATCTAAGAACACTTGGGTTTTCTAGACGAATCGAACGATACCCTAATTGTCAAAATCCATCCAGCCGTTTGGAAGATTCGTGGAAATAAAGAAATTTACAAACATACAAGATACGCGCGAAAAACAATACCCGTCCTGACAGTCGGGTAAAAACGACGCCGCAGAGCGCTTGCAGCGAGATCAAAGGGTGCCGCTGCGCTTTGGCCCGCGCCACCACGCAACACAACAAACGATTAAATTTCTATATAGGTTCTTCTACATGATTTCTCGAGTTCTCGACTTTTCTCGAGCTTGATTTCCCGGGAACAAAGCCCAACGATTTCCCGGGAATTCTCGGCTCGAGAATTCCCGGGAATAAACCCTAATAAAGATATAAAGCACGACTCACACCTAACGTAATAACAGATATTGTTTGACCGCCTACAAAAAGTCAATCAAAGTTTTTCTAACATTATAAAATAAAAATAAAAAACAATTTCCTATCATTAGTTTCGTTAGTTAATCTATGTCATCATCATGATCAGTAGATACTTATTGTTTCTTAAATAAGTAGGTGGTTTTACAATCTAGGTTTTTTTTAATTATAGACGAGGAGGTTTTTCCAGCATTATGTACTAATAAAATTATTATGAAGTTTTTTAGCGGCGGGGACTTAAGTAAGCTAAGGTTTCATTAAAGCAAAAATTTTAGAACACAAGAAGACTTTGTCTTGACTTGCACATGAATCTATCCAACTACAAGACACTTAAAGCTACACAATTTAAGTCATACATAACTCGCTCTAAGAACATATTTTTTTAAATACGGTTTTTTTCTACTCTATTTTCGTTGCGTTTTTGGAGAGGCCAGTCCAGCTGTGGACTACAATAATCTATTAAATGATGACGATGACAGCGATGTCGAAATCAACAACGAATGTCGAGATTACTAGTAAACCTAAGAGTTTGGTATGAAGCTGCCCTTATTCTTACTCGTGTGCCTAAGTGTATATACCTAAGCTTAGTTATAATAATCAACACGTTGAACCATGCATGTAAGCATAAGTGATATTTTAGACAAGCCCACCTCGATTGAATAGCCAATCGATAGGTAAGAGTGCGAGTTACCTTGTAAGGTCAAATTCTAGATGAATGACCCGTAAAGTGAAGATTGTAGATTAGATACTGAATATTTATTTATTTTAAATAAGGTATTTTTTTTAATAATAATAATATAATATTCTACCACATTCACACAGCGCCATCTAGTCCCAAAGTAAGCAATTATTTGCTTGTGTAAACAACTGATATACTACTTATATACTTTTTTTTTTGTAAATACATACCTACATATTATAGATAAATTACGCCCAGACACAGAACAAACCTTTATGCTCATCACACAAAGATTTGTCTTGGGTGGGGATCGAACCCACGACCTCTGGCTTAGCAGTAAGGGTCACTAACCACTAGACCAACGGGCCAGTCAAAGTATCTTGGTAAGATATAGTTTTTTTCTAATTTTCGCCCAGTATAGGATTTCTTCAGTATTTTAATCATCTTCATAATTTTAACCCATAAACGTCCCACTGCTGGGCACGGGCTCCTACAAATTTGTCATATCAGCTATCCATCCACGTCCACTGTTGAACTTAGGCCTCACCTAATTTCCGCCACAGCGAGCGATTTTATGCCGCTATTCCAACGGCCAATTAATTGGTCATGTTATACTCAAATACCTTGACCAATTAATTAATTATCAAACAATATACAATATATTTGTAGTTACAACAAAGGAAGGTTTTAAAAAGCACTTGCAGCAAACAGTTTCCTGACTCAGTCGCAATTTATCACGTGATAATAGTTGTCTAGGTTTTATCTTCTTTCTGTTTACGGTAGACATTATATAGTAATAAAACAGTGAGTCAATTTCATAACCACAAGACTAAGTAGTAGTTTCGCGGAGAAACTACATACAATTTAACGTAAAGGACAGGTGTCCTTTACGTTTAAAAAACGTCACACCAATATTTATCTCGTGTGGAAATCGAGCACACGTTTTTCGACAGCGCAATGTAAGGATCACGACACCCTCAGTATCATCCCTGTGTTGGTTGATGTTTGGTTCGAATGTGGCCGGTAGATGGCATTAGGGTCACCCCCATTACATGACCTAGCTGGGTAAATATGGGCGTAATGCAAATCTTCCTACCGTTGAAATTACCTACCTCATCATCATCATATCAGCCCAACGACGTCCACTACTGAACATAGGGCTCACCTAATTTACGCCACAGTGAACGGTCCTGTGCCGCCCGCAACCCTGACCAGGTCGTCGGTCCCTCTGGTGGGGGCCGTCCCACGCTGCACCTTCCAATACGTGGCCGCCGCTCGAGAATGTATTTCCCCCATCGGCCACCTACCTATGACGTAAAAATTTTAGTTAAACTTCTGAAAGTTGTCTGCACATTATCGCCTCTGTGTAACGTCTCCCAGTTTCCTAGAAACTGTGTCTGGAGCAGCTGATTAACTGCATAAAGCCCCGGCTATATTCTATATTAAACAGTATAGTAAGCAGACAACGTCAGAACATTCGACGACTCATTAATTATAAGCTAATTTCGGCAGGGAGTTCATCCCCACACCTTGGAACCGAAATGGTCTCGTACCGCGCGGTTCCAGAGGAATTTCCTCCCAAGAACTATCAGGTTGTGGAATGAACTCCCTAACGAGGTTTTCCCAAGGGACTACAGTATGGGGTTCTTCAAAAAAGGAGTGAATAGGTTTCTTAAGGGTCGGCAACGCGCTCGTGATGCCCCTGGTGTTGCAGGCGCCCATAGGCTACGGTGACCGCTTACCATCAGGCGGACCGTACGTCTGTTTGCCACCGTCGTGGTATAAAAAAAAAAAAAAAATTAAGTAGTTAATACGGAGATTTAAAAATTCAATTGTGCTTACATATAATATAAACAAAAGAATGAATGCAATGATTTGACTGATTTTATTTAACAAGCTTAGGTATACCATACCTAAGCTTGTTAAATAAAATCAGTCAGACAAGAGTCATGTGAATACCTATACTCGTATTATGTTTATTAACAATTATAATATTATTAACATAAATATACAGGGTGTATACGACGATACGACATTAAATGACAAGGCAGCCAGTGTTAACCCTTATAAACATATTCTAATATAAATTATTTAAAAAAAAGAGAAAAAAAAAAAAAAAAAAAAAAAAAAATAAAAGCTACACATTATTTAAAGTCGAAAAATTTAAGAATATAAAACTACACATTATTTTTCTATCATGACGTTTTCGACATGACGACGACAACAGTGCGGAACAGAGTAAGAGATAAGATAATATGAAAGAGTCAGAGATATTTAAATGAATTGAATGACGTAATGACAACATACGATCAACGTAAATACCTACAGGTTCTTTAAAACTGTGAACAACTGTGACATAAAGAAAGTACATTTGCGTCTAAACTATTGCAAATTTCTGTTTAATTTTTTTGGTATAGCCTTCTAACATCACATGCTACACGTGATTTCATTTAATGTCGTATCGTCGTATACACCCTGTATATAATATTTAATATATTTTCACACATAAATACACACAAACACACACACACACACACAAAATAATTGAATTATTACCTACAAAATTTTGTTGGCGTACGTGCTACTGGGATCCAGTTGAAAATCAGCGCCAGGTTTTGTTTACCTGGCACACGCTGAACTGGACACCCGTTCGGTGCAACTGCGAGGTTCTTGTAGTCTAATTCATATTTTTGTTATTTTTTAACATTATCTTTTTATTATTATTTCTGTATTGTTTCTTTAATGTTGTTATTGTTGCCAACTTGCACCGAATAAATGTATTTTTCTTTCTTCTATGGATTGATGTATTTACTGGACCTTGAAGAAATACCGTTTATTTTTCTATGATTTTATTGTAAATACGTTGTTGGTGTACCTTATTAAATAAATAAGCATGTGTACTGCAAGAAAAGGAAAATTATATACGTATTTATTTTTATTGTATATATTATTTTATATATCTGTAGCTTATATATTGTATTAGGTACCTATATATAAATATAGTATACGTATTAGTATAACATAATAAATTAGATATGTTTATTATCACAAAACATGTTTCTTTTTTTTTGTTGAAATAAGTTTATATTATCATTTTTACATCTCTTCTATTTGCACCTACAACTCATTTCTCTGCATCGCCCAAAGGTCGACTGGTAGAGAAGGCCTCTGGCATTAAGTCCGCCTTTGTACAGTTCCTTGTGCATAAAGTTAAAATAAAAATAAAATACAAAATAAAAGGAAAATTCGAAATAAACCCTATACCAACCCGTCTGGCCAGCGTGGTATAGTAGGCTAAATTCACACTCTTTGGAGGAGACCCGTGCCCAGTAGTGGGACGTTTATGGGTTGAAATGATGACTATATATCTACTATTTCTAAATGATTGGTTATTTTCTTACATTTTTCAAACATAACAGCAATATTTTTCACTAAATTATTATTAATTAGAGCAAAGTCGTAAAAATCTAATTCAATTTAGACAACAATGTTATTTTAGAATAGTAAAATACACATAAGGTGAGACCGACAGATGAAATCTGTTTACAATATTTTTATTGCAATACAGCGATACAAAATACGAACATCGGCAATTTTCTTATAAATGTAGATAAGGATAATTGAGCTGTTAATGAATTGTAAAGAAAAGAGAAAGCAATTCGGTCATAAGTCCATCTATTGATATAGAATAAATAAAAAATGCTAACTAAGTAACTACTCCTACTTATCATATACACAAATATAATTCTGTTCATGGCAATGTCAGAATTAGACCCTTTAAATTTACAATGTTCGTAAACAAATTAATGAATAAATTGGTACAATGTATTTTAAAATCACTCGCAGTGGCGAATATTAAGTAAGTCCTATGTCCAACAGTGCTCATATGATGATAATTATGTATTTTAAAGCAACTGTCGCTAATTGAAAGAAGTATTTGACTATGGGGGATTTTACTAACATACAATAGCTACCATCAAGATTCGTAAATCTATCAGTGAAAACACAATTCGTGATTTAATCATATTACACAAGCAATCAAAAATAAACATATTAATTCACTATGTCTATAATACTGATATTATAAAGAGGTCAAGTTTGTGAATTTGTGGCGATGTACCCTACATCTTGGGATCTACTGAACAGATTTTCAAACTTATTTTAGTGTTGAATAGCCCATTTATCAAGGAAGGTTATAGGCTATTTAACATCACGCTACGTTCAATAGGAGCTGAGCAGTAGCCAAATAAAGAACGACGAGAGCGAAGCCTCGCGTGACGTCTAGTGAGTTATATACTGATCAAAAGTTGCCGATGTCCACATTATTATTTCTACGTTATAATAGTCGCTAAAACCTATAAAAACCAGATTTGATTAGCTACCCAAGTAGACAGAGATACAAATCGAATCATTAATATATGTATTAGGATTTATTGCACTTTGTCCTTTTGCAGATGTTGTTTATGAATGTTTTTACATATCTACGTTGGGTTTTTGACCAAATCGACACGAGAGACTGGACACGCGTGTGTCCAGTTGGTAAAACTCCAAATTAGTACTTATCACTTATTATTTCGTCATATGGAAACCCCACATAATTTTTACGCGTGTCTATATAGTGAAACTTAAATTAAATCACATTTGTGTTTTCGTCAACTAGACACACGTTCACATTGACCCCGAATTCATGACAAAGTACAGTCACACAGATAAAAGTTTTGAATCACAATAATCATTGGCCGTGTCCAGTTTCTCGTGTCGAGTTGGTAAAAACCTAAGTTTATCAAATTTGATACTGCCTATAACAGTGGCGATAACTTTATCTCTCTCAATGTTCAAAAAATGGTATTTCTGTGTCTGATTATATAATATATACGTTAATTGTATGTTTGTAAGAGTCCCTTGCGGTACAGGGACACTCAAAGACCCGACAAAAAATGACTAGGTACTCACTTTAAAACCTCATAAACATGAAATACATACATACAACACTAATGTCTGTCTATGTGCGCGTAGATAATTATATCAAGTTTGTTTCATTCATACGTTTGAGGAGGCTGCCCGTATAGTAACCCACTTTAAGTACCCCCCCTACCCTTACAGCAAACTTACGTCGTACACATAAAGACGGCAGTTGAATTTGAATCAGGATTTTATTACCTATGGAAGTGTCTTGTAATTCAAGTTTTAATGCATTCGTATAAAAAGGAATTAGTTATGGCTCTTTAGATTTTCAATGCGATTGTTTTTTTAAACTATATTGACAAGTTGGTTATTATCTTCATCATCATTTCAACCCATAAACGTCCCACTGCTGGGCATGGGTCTCCTCCAAAGAATGTGGAGGGTATTTAGCCTACTATACCACGCTGGCCAGACGGGTTGGTATAGGGTTTGTTTCGAATTTTCCTTACCTTACAGTGCTCTTGTCTTCCTTTGTCGCCTTTTACGACACCCACGGGTTGAGATAGGGTTGGAATAGTATATTCTTAATCCGTCACTACTTAATTATTAAATAACATTGATGATGATAATACTAACAAAACAATAATTGTAGATACTGAATCTTTTTAAATTATTATTTTGTAAAATGGGAATGCTGTTTTCTACTTGAGATGAGATATATATAGCAATAAGACTTAATAAATTAACGATGATGCTGATGATTTTTAATTCTAAATCCTAAATGGAATACCTCCCCCCTCCCCCCTATATATCTTATTTTAGGTAATTATTTTTTGTTTGTTAATGTATATGAGTAAAAACTTTGAATTAAACAATGTTTAAATTTTAATTATATTGTATTTAGTTAGTAAGAGCGCCTCTTTCGCCAACAAATTGCTTGTGCAGTTTGGCGATTGTGTAAAAAATTTAAAAAATATGTATCTGAAAGTGAATAAATATATTTAAAAATAAAAAAAAACTATTATTTACCCACTTCTAATATTTCACAAAACTATCCTCAAAAAGTTAGGAGTATTATATTCCACAGCAAACTTCACAAAAAACGAAGCCAACAAAAAATTGATGTTAACACCTACACGAAAATGAACTTATACCAAAAAATAATTCATAATTCTGTTTGTTTTCTCAACCGCTGGGCTTTTTCTAATTCCCGAAATGTATAGAAATTCTGTGGAAAACATTTGGTATTGGCCGGGATGGGGCCCTTCCCAAGAGAATATGAGATATTGATTGGACTTTTCCCGCTGTTTTCAATACTTTATTATGTGCCCCTGTTGGCTGTATACCCATTGTCTTTGCCGAGATTGAGCTTCGATAGATGATAAACTTTTTGTTTTTCTCTTATTTTCGACAAGTATTCTCCATTTCAAATAGAAATGCGAAAATAATGAAAGATTGCTGTGCTGGGATTTTGGTACGTACAGGAGGCTTACAATGAATTTCGACATTCGAATAGTCGGTTTTGTTGTCGCTGTTAAATGTAAGGAAATATAGGAATAGTCGCTGTTACTTTCAGACATTTGACAGCGACATCAAAACTGACTAATCGAATGTCGAAATTCAGAGTAAGCCCCCAGTATTTTGTTTTCGTAAACAGTCGCTGTCAACATACATATTTACATAGAGAATTCTAGTAGATAGTAAAAACATTTGTTCTGATTCATGTTGGTGGGATATCGTGTGTTTATGTGATTGTGTGAGGACACAACTCTTGTATTTGACTGACGGATTTGATGGCATTCGCTTCATTATTCGCTTTGGTTCTGATAAGGCGGTTGGATTGACGGCAAGTCACGTAGTTCTGTTCTTTCTATTGTATCTTGTTATTGTGATAAAGTAATATTTACAGATAGGGTTTTTTTTATATTACGATTGCGGTAAAAAGCTACGGGGCTGCCTTATGGTACGTTTTTCTAGCCTGTAGGCGCTTGTAATACCAAAAGCAACATAAGGGCGTTACCAGCCCTTTTATTACACACTGCTACTAAATACTGACTTTCAAACGAACTTGTGCAATTAATAATAATAATAATAATATATATTCTATCACTAATATAAAATAAAAATAAATCAATAGTAAAAGCTGTACAAAAATTTAAAATGCCGTGTCAGACAAAATATTTTTCAATAAAATTTCACAGCGGATCTGTGCGGGACGCTACGATAGATATAAATGGGATAATAGGTACAAACGTATAGAAAAATATATTTTTGTCTGTTACGGCATGTGTCTGACCTATTCAATTTTAGATATAAACGTAGTTTAAGTATTTCTATGTCAATAGAGTGAAATTAAATTAAAACACAAGCACCTTTAACCAAAACCAAAGTGATACAATCTATCTCATTTACCACATTCCCCATAAATTTACTCTAAAACAAAACACGACTTTACCACCACCAATTAGTTAATCACAACTCTGAATAGTTGACATATGAGGGGGGGAGTGGGTCGTGGTGTTGATGGCGCATTGGTAGCATGCCATTCCTTAGGGGGTAGCAGGTACAATAATAATAATTAGCGAGCTAGGGTTGCGTGCTAATTTCGCGGTCTAATGGCCGACATTCCGAAATGCAGGGACGGAGTTAAAGAAGAATATTTTATTGTTTTGTTTTTTATAATATTTTATTGTTTTCTTTCGATTGGGTAATTTAACTTTTATTGCAGTTTTGAGTTCAAAATTTTCTTATCATCATCATTATTACAACCCATAAACGTCCCACTGCTGGGCACGGGTCTCCTCCAAACATTGTTGAGGGAATTTACCACGCTGGCGGATTGGTATAGGGTTTCTTTTCGAATTTTCCTTTTCAGAGATTTTCTTATATTAATAAATACATATTATACTTAGTTACAATTTACTAAATATCTTTGTGACATTTTTACTCTGCATGTGATTTATACTTTGAACATCTAATAAATAATCTCACAACCAAAATCCCAAATGCAGGCCGTTATTAAAAAATATTATTTCTAAAAAAGTACTATATTATGTTTTTGGCTCTCTTCGAACGAAACCCGTGACCTCATAATTGAACACCGTAAACGAAGTCAGTTAAATTAGCTATTTTTAAAAGCAGTGGACGTCTTTGGGCTGATATAATGATAATGATATAATATATTTAGATTACGTGTTTTATTTTGGCTACATTATACCTACCTACTTTATAAGTACAACGATCCTCTATTATGCTATAATTTTTTTTTTATAAAAAATGTTAAAATTGTACTTATTGTTTTTCTTTATACATGTCGTGGCAGCCTTTCATTAAGGTAGCTACACAATGACATATTATGTTAAGTAGCTTTTAAGTTGATATGTAAATGTGTACCTGGTTGGTTGTCCAAATAAATAAAATAAAATATCTTCATAATACTTTTTGTTCACTTTTCGGAATGTTAGAAAAATACAAAAATCGTTAGATGTTTATCCTAGCATTCAGGATGGCGCACAAGTTAAAATTGAAATAGTTTCAGTTTGAGGATAGGCAGTTTATCACTACTTATGAATTGCTTTGTCGACTTCGCTGCGACCAATGTACTTTAGAAAAACTTTCAAGTTTTACTTACATTCCAACTTTCTTGGATTTAAATTAAACTTTTTGGATAAATCATAAATGTTTGTTTCTAAAACGGCCTTAGTATGTAATTGAGAACCTTGTGAAATTTTGTTTTCTCACAATGATATGTTTGCTTATTGGTACAGTGATCGTAGTATGCGGCTGTTTAACATGAGGCTGGGTTTTGATATAGGACAAATATTTGTGCAGTTAACAAATAATTGTCTTGAGTCCGAAAATTATACATATACAAATATGTATTAAGTATGTCCCTTTCCATACAAGGCTTTGTTTGTGAAAATAAATAATGCATTTAATGTACGGCTTCGATGGCGCAGTGGGAGGTGTATAACTACTGCTAATTCGGGTTCAATTCCTAGGTGGAGCACAAATGGTATTGGGTTTTTCTATAATTAAATTCTTAGTATCAGCCCATAGTATGAAAATAAATGTGGCCGGTTGATGGCAATAGGCTTGCTCCCTATTACATGAGACCAAAGACAGTTGCCGAAATGTGGGTGTGAATTACCTCTGCCTAGAGGGAAACCGAGTTTGAATTTATCAATACTCAGGAGAACGGACATTTTTTTCTGTGAATTTTCTATAATATAATATTCAAAACATCAAATTATTTAATGCCTGAACGTAGAATGGAGTCAACTGCTTTTCACGATGTCCAGTAAATAGAATTTTCAGGCATGAAGTACCGACCACGTCCGGATTTTTTAATGAAATTTTAAAATTTAACGTAGTTATTTCCATAGCTTCGTGAAAAAGTATTATTTGGTAGTATTATTATTTCCTAACACATCGATCGTAGCACAGGGTTTCACCTAAACTAACTCTAAGCCATAATTCGAGTATTTCAACCTAATGTTCAATAAAGAAAACAGTTTGCGAGCAATAACAGGTTACGTTCGCAACACTAGATACCCGCATGCCCCAATCAAGCCAACCCAATGATCGTCCGTATCGAATAGGGGCCGATGACTTGTCAGTTTTGCTCTACCAACACATTAGAAGCAAGCAGAACGGTTGACCCATTTACATGTTTGCAAATCTATGACTAGTTGGTCGACGTCAATGTACCGTTGTTGAATTTAATTGACTGTACCCTGAAGAGTGACGTAACAGCGAGATAGCGTATAGAAAAAGAGGATGCATACTTGTATACAGTTTTGTTTTAAATGTTATTTTCCTAATATTTTTGGAATGTATATTTATATATAAGAGTTCAATTTAAAGTGGTCGTAAAGATCGCGCGGTACCTATACTTATTACTGCGATTAAATGCCTCGAATATCACGTAGACTAGCATTTTCGGACATACCACGTGGGCAGAGCCATGGGGCAGATTCTAGTATTCGTATTAGATAGTAGTATGGATTCCCACTTTCACGGTAAAAAAAAATTAGAATTATTTGACCAATTATAACTATATTCATTTCAGGAACGAAATGACAGGAGAAATATTTTTTATTGAAATTGAGCATAAACAATTAAAAACTCCTTAATATAACTGTCCAAGTCCGACCCTGCTAATCATCGCCAGGGCTGGCACATACATAGGTTTAATTAATTTTAAAACATGTAAGGGCTCAAAAAGATATAAATGGAAGTTACAGCGCGAAGAGGCTCTTTATTTAATTATTCCAATCTGCATGGAGGACACAGATTACATTTAGATTTAGATAAATGACTTTAAGGTCTATCTACTGCCCCGTGTGTGTGATACAAGGTCAAGATCATAGGATATGTTATGGGTAATTGTGGCACTAAGAAGAGCCTTCATCATACAGAAGACAGAAGTTATGTCAGTAATCATAGAGGCAAAACTTAATTTGGGACTAGATGGCGCTGTGTTAATGTGCGAAAATGTGTGTGAAAAAGCAAATGTGATGTTATGGGTACTATACAACTGATATACTACTTAAATGTATTTGTTTATTTAGATTTAGATTAATTAAATAACTACACCCAGACACAGAACAAACAATCATGCTCATCACACAAAGATTAGTCCTGGGTGGGAATCGAACCCACGACCTCCAGCTTAGCAGTTAGTTTCCAACCACTACGCCAAGAGGCCAGTCCAATATTGTCACATGATCACCAACTATCTTCTTCTTTCACGACATTAAACATTCCTTTCCCCATGACATTTACCAAGTCGTTTGGTTTTCCAAATCGCCACCTTTATTATCATACAGCATGACCCGGGATGCTGGGATGCGCGGGAAGACTGGGAATATCTAGTTAACTTGCAAAATATGATAACAAAAAATGTCTTTTACAAACGTCTACTATTTTTTTGCAGAAGCGTATGATGACCGTGTACGAGAGTTATTTGACATCACCGGAGATATGTGAGTATTTTTTAATTTGATTTACTATATATCAGTAACCCATTAAGTCCCACTGCTGGGCTCGGGTCTCCTCTAACTATAGAGTTGAGAGGGTTTAGGCCATAATCCACTGACGCTGGCCTAGTGCGGGTTGGTGGATCAGACATACTCGTAGTATTTCTTCTAAACATCGTGAGGAAACCCACATAGTTACCTCACGATGTTTTCCTTCACCGTTAGCAGATGGTAAATCACTTGACTAGTACATATAAATTCCACAAAGTGGAATCCACATTGGTCGGGATTGAACTCGGCCCGTGTGATTTGCACGCCGGTCACTTATCCATTCAGCCACCATCGCTTTTTGTATTTTCATCTCTTAGTTAGAGCTCTTGTTCAGTACGGCAGAATTTTAATAACAATAAAAATAAATTAGACTGGCCTGTTGGTCTAGTGGTTAGTGACCCTGACTGCTAAGCCGGAGGTCGTGGGTTCGATACTTCGATCCCCACCCAGGACAAATCTTTGTGTGATGAGCATAAAGGTTTGTTCTGTGTCTGGGTGTAAATTATCTATAATATGTATGTATTTACGAAAAAAAAAATGTATTTAAGTAGTATATCAGTTGTTTAGTACCCATAACACAAGCAAATATAATTGCTTACTTTGGGACTAGATGGCGCTGTGTGAATGTGGAAGAATATTATATTATTATTATTATTACCTAACATGCATTAATCAATAGGCACTCAAAATAAATAGCCCCGTAATATAAAGTCCAATATAAATTAAGTTAACTAATTTCTTACGACACACTTAAAACAGTATAATAACGCATGGGCTTGGCGCCATAAATTAATGTAAACACGATATAAAACTTGATCACTTTTATTGTTTGAGGGGTGTCAAGTGCAATGACCCTTGCAGTCTAAATGGTAACTCGTTAGAATGAAGAACTCCTACACAGTATGGATTGTCTATTTTGATTTCCTGGACATCAACAATCTTACTAATATTATAAAAAAAAACAACTTCAAGACTAAGTATACACTCAAATAGTTCAGATTATGTTATGTCAATAAAACATTACAATAAGTTACCAGAAAGAATAAAAGATGAAAAAAAAAAATAGTTATTACTAAGTACACGATCAAAGATTACCTTGAAGAAAAGAGGCTGAGTATTTAACATATAATAGATTTTAATACGTAGCTATTTATAGCATGGAATATAATAAATATATCCTCCTCTCTCCTACTTAGCTACACAATGATCTAATTACTTTAATTTTGCCATGTATATGGTATAATGTAGACGTATGTCTACATTGTGTAATGCTAATAAATATTGAGTATTGAATTCTAAAGTTAAGGTGGATGGATGGATAGATGGATGTGTGTTAATCAATCACACACGAGTGGTTGAAAGGATTTGAATGAAATTTGGCACACTGAGAGATTGTTGTCTGGAGTCTGTAGCATACGCTACTTATTTTTTTTTTTTTATTAATTTTAAGTTTTAAAAAAAATATTTAAGTGTTGGATAGCCCTTCTATTGATGAATGTTATAACGTATATAACATCACGCTACAGCCAATAGAAGCTGAGTAGTGGCCAAATAAAGAACAACGGGAGCGAAGCCCCGCGCGTTTTCTAGTAGTTTTTAATGTATTCATGCGGAAAAAACTGTAGACCAAAACTAGTCTTATATATTATTTCTTTACAATTCCCTCGAAATTAGTAATGTTAATTAAGTTTCGAGTAATTGATACACGCACTGGAAGCTCATAAAACGATATTGAACAATAAAATTGGTAATTCAAAGGCCCACCCCTAATTAAACGAGAAGTAACTTGTAGTAAAACTGGGTAAAATGCACTAAACCATTGTAATTGTTAAGTTATTTAATTTATAAGGTTATAAAATCTTTTAAACTTTCGCGACTTGTACACATATTAAATTATTATATAACGGGTCTACGTCACGTATTATATTTAAGGAATATGAAAATACCTTATTTGTTTGCCCGACGTTTCGGTCGAATTACATCGACCGTTGTCACGGGCTGACTGGAGCCGCGGCCGAGCGTCGTTCCTGATGCGTGCGGGTTTCTGCTACTACCCTCACTTTGGTCATTTATATTTATAGTTTTTGAACTGTCGGTACTTCGACACACTACACTAATAACGTCTACACACGGGCCTACTTTGTCGTATCGGCGATGTTTACACTGATGACTGGATTCCAAGATGTTGATAAGCGGTACCCATCCTCCCGGTTATAAATATAATACGTGACGTAGACCCGTTATATAATAATTATAAGGTTATTTTGGTCTACTTTTATTTTATAATAATGTTGATAATTAACTGTCTTTTGGGTGGTCTTCATCATCGTCATCATAACCCATATATGTCCCACTGTTGGGCACGGGTCTCCTCCAAACATTTTGGAGGGGATTTAGCCTACTATACCACGCTGGCTAGACGGTTGGTATAGGGTTTTGTATCGAATTTTCCTTTTCTTGCAGTGCCATTGTCTGCTTAAATGGGTTGAGATGGGGTAATGACATTATGTATTCGTAAGCCGTTCACTACACGGACGTGGGTGGACTTGATGAATTTAATATAAAAAAATTCTACTGTTTCTAATTCGCGCGAAAATCCTTTATTTTAGAATTTTTCTTAGGAAACGAGTTTAAAGAGAGTTAGCCTTTCAAGGTACTACAGGGAGGCCGCTTGCTCGTCTGTCACTTCAGACTATAAAAAACGGATTTAAACCAGACGTTCCTAATCAAGAAAATGTCTCTCCAAAGTCAATTATGACTTCCAATAGGATTCCAATCAATTGAAATGAGAAAAACCATTGATATAATATGATTATTTTAAAATATATTCCTATAAGAAAAACTGCTACCTACTTGAATATAGCACTGAAACGAAGATAAGCCAATAATCGGTTTGTTAAGAATAGATTAACCTTTTTACACTTTTATGTTTTCAATATCATTACAAAACAACACAGGAAGTTGGAAATTGTGTTTATTTAATGTGTCTTTTTGTTTTAATGTACTTATTTAAATGTTATTTAATTTATTATTAAATGAATTGGTTTAAATAATGACGTTTGATTTAAATTGAATTAAGTGTAATTATAAAGTATAAAGAAATAGGGATGTGTATTTTGAAATCATCATCATCATCATATCAGCCCAATGACGTCCACTGCTGAACATAGGCCTCACCTAATTTCCGCCACAGCGAGCGATTTTGTGCCGCCCGCATCCAACGGCCACCCGCAATCTTTACCAGATCGTCGGTCCATCTGGTGGGGGGCCGTCCCACGCTGCGCTTTCCAGTACATGGCCGCCACTCGAGAACTTTTATTATTAAGTATTTTGAGAGTATTTTGAAATATTAGAAATAAAATTGTTAGTATAAATTATGACTGAATGATTTTTTTTTGGGTTTATGAGACATACAGAAAAATAACCTTCGCAGTTTTTTTGTTTGAGATTTGAATGAAAGCATCAAATATGCGCAGTCAGAGAATGCAAACAAAAATACAAAAAATATATACTATTTCTTTAAAGTAAGTATATTACTTTTCACATATTGAATAATATTCAACAGATTAAGAAAATGTATGCGAAAATTATCCACAAAAAAGTTGAAAACTTTATATATGGTTACATAAATGCTTCAAGCTGTCTCCTCACTAAAAGCTATAGATATAATAAGCGAGTTAATGAAGCGGAAAATATGCAGAGTGCGTTCCTCTAGTAAATATTGTGGCCACGTGTGCTCACGTGCCTGAATTATAAAGATTGATACCCAGTGATAGCTATGGTCAAAATATAAACTAAAGTTAGGCTCAAATAATTTAATTAAAGCTTCTTACTTTAACATCATACTAGTAATAAAATCTTTGTAAAAATTAAGTTATAGTAAATTTTCGGTTCCTGGCCTTTAGCTTATTGTTACTTAGTGAGTTGTACATTTAATCAATATTAACCTAATTAAGTATCTTTGATAAAGTTTTAGCGTTCAAATTTTTTTGTGTCCCAAAATAGGAAAAAAACCCCAGTATAACAAGACCCCATTTATATAAATGTTTCATCAATTATACCTATACTGTCACTGTGCGTGGCTTAACGATTAAAATAGTCGCCTCGCCACTAACAGTATCGAGCCGAGAGTCGTGGTTTCGATTCCTTCTCGAGACCACTATTTGTTTAGATTTGAGTTTTCGAGTGGTGGTGGTAAACACAGCGTGGTTTGGTCGCCGTTATATAGACAGATAATAATTCGATGTGAATGTCTGATCACCCGCATTGGGGCAGCGTGTGTGGATTATGGTCTAAAACCCTCTCAGTTCTCTATATAGTGGAGAGAAGACCCGAGCCTAGCAGTGGGACATTAATGGGTTGCTGATGATAATTATAATAATAATATAATAATAATAATCATTTATTTGTGAAACATAGGTATATACAATAAAGATGTTAATTAATTAAACAACATGTTAAACAAACATTTTTCGACTGTCACCGTGGTGGTCGCCTCCCCACTACATTGCCGTGCTGGGTGACGTGGGTTCGATTCCCACACGAGACAAATATTTGTGTGATTCATAGATGTTTGTTTCTAGTCTGGGTGTACTTTGTGTCCGTTAGTTCCATGTTTGTAAAGCACCCCGCGACACAGGGCTTGTTCCCTAGTGCAGGCGTTGTCTTTAAAAAAAAAAAAAAAAAAATTAGTGTTTTATTTATTTATTTAAACACACATATAAAACTATAATTACAGGTACAACCTAATGCCTATGTACGTAAATTATATTTGTATGACTGCATGGCAAAACATAGAGATGTTTTGCCATGCAGTCATACAAATAAGTTAGAACTTATGAACTAAACTAAACTTTTTTAAGAAAATAATAACTTATAAACGAATTAATCTACATTATATATATAGACTGATGACTTGGCTAACACTCGAACAGTGGAAAGAACAAAGCTGAAATGATTAATGTCTTATTGACAAGACATTCATCAAGTCATATTAAAAGCTTGACATTGAGGTCAAGCTATAAATATAACTAAAACATATATCATATCTAGTAGTGTAAAACAACATTAACAAAATAATAAAGTGGGTCTGTCACGCACACACGGTCCGATCTCATTACGTTAAACAGTTTCTGTTAGCTTTAAATAGCCGACTTCATTGGAGCGAGGGCCTTACTACCCAGCTGATGGACTATGCCTATTAATATTTAGCTTTTACTCATGAATTACCATTGTGTTTGTGAGAAAATAAACTTTAGGCTATTTTGGGTTAGTTTTAAGATGATTTGTTATCGTTAAGTAAGTTCTTTTTTTCGCAAACTACTTTAATTTACTTGGGCAAATATATCTCTTTTATCGAAATTTGAAGGAACACATATTCATGAAAATTTATATTTAGGAATACCACAGGCTTTCACTTTCTATATACATGTATGTGCTACATGTATAATGGAATAATGACTTAACTAAAAACAAGGATTTTTTGGGAATTCGCAAAAGAAGATCTTGCTTTAAGGACTCATCCTACTAGTTGACGGATAACGCTTGTATTTTGAAAGTTCGGTAGATATAAGATGGTAGATGGTGCTAACAGAAGCCTGTCTCTGTAAGTAACTTAATTCTGAGTTAGTAGTACTAATGAGTCAATTTTCCAATAAGTATGCGATATATACTAGTCATGTGAATTAACGACTTGCTAACACTGAAGGAAAAATATCGTGTAGAAACCCAATTACGCTAGAAGAAAATCAAGTAAAGAGCCAACCAGCATTAGGCTAATTTGAATGGATTATGTATTGTATGGCCTAAACCATTTTTGATAGAAGAGCACACCGTGATACGATAATGGGTTGCTATTGATAAATGAAACAATACAATTAAGTTTCCACGCTAAAATTAAAACTACCTGGATGCAATCTATTATTACACCAATCACACACACAACCACACAATCGATTACACAAACCAAACAATATTTTTTCACCTATAATTGCCATATCTATTAGTATCTATTACATACCCTCCTGAAATCAAGACAACGACGCCGGGGGCAGCAACAAGCCCTATATTGTTAATGACAATGATAGGTATAGTAACACGATACTACAATAAGGTGACGTCCCCTAGTGTAAACTGAAACTGTCTGACGATATGAGGCCATAGAGTAAGCGAAGAACAAGCTTCAAGAGGCAGCGGGAGCGATAAAGTCACGCACGTCGTCGTCGGCAGATTCGTCCGCGGTCATTCGTCATTTGAGGTCTTAACATCTATTTTGTAAATGTTGCGTGTTTGCGATTTGTGTCTGTCGAGCATCAACACAGGCTGACTAATCTGCAGATGTGTGGTCAGCTTGTGGTTCATTTGATGATGCAACTGTTGACGTATAGTGCAAGTTTTAGTCGGAGTCGATATCACTGTCAAATATTTGAAAATTACATCGAACATGTTCAAATTTTCATACATTTGACAGCGATATCGAAACGGTCTAACTGTAATCTCGATATTCCTAGTATATCCTCTGAGTCTATTTTGTGTTTTTATAATCTTGAGCAGGTGTTCTATGATTTTCAAGATTGATGTCTCTTAAGAAGTCAATTTATTTATAAAAAACAATGTCCACACAACTTGAACGGCTGTAGAAATACATATCTGTATTAGATAACCCAGTGTTAATCAAGACGACCACAAGATCATCGACATAGAAGCAATCAGTTCTACTCAAGCTCATAATCAATCCGGCTGCTCCAATTTAATCAAAAAGAATCATTATCTTATCACGCATTGGGAAGCTGTACTTACATAAATAAAACCACCACTGTTGGTAGTACCAAGCAACAAGAACAAATTTATTAAAAGAAGCACCCGGTAATGGCACCGGCATTTCACACACTCAATACTATCCACGTGAAAAGTGATCTGTTTGCATCTACTCTGAGTAAATTCAACAGAATAGCGTTAATTGTTACAATTGTTTTTTTTTTATAATAATAATAATATTCTACCACATTCACACAGCGCCATCTAGTACCAAATTAAACAATTATATTTGCTTGTGTTATGGGTACTAAACAACTGATATACTACTTAAAAACATTTTTTTTTTCTAAATACATCCATATTATAGATAAATTACACCCAGACACAGAACAAACCTTTATGCTCATCACACAAAGATTTGTCCTGGGTGGGGATCGAACCCACGACCTCCGGCTTAGCAGTCAGGGTCACTAACCACTAGACCAACAGGCCCCGGCCGGTCTGTTTTCTTCCAGTTAGTTCTGTTTCCGGTTTAATTGATAGAGTGGTTAAAACTAGTTAGTTTTTAAGACTAATTTTATAGTTTGCTGTTTGAGATGGCTTCACTATCGTATTGGAATGTTCTGTAAGGGTAGTTGTAAGTTTGGATAAATTAATAAATAAATATTTCGCGTATTTAATGGCCCAACATCGCTACGTAATACAGTAATGACCACTCAAAGGTCGTTGGTCGGGCAACAAACATTTTGTTCGTTAGATTATTTGATACAAAAATGATTATTGCTTATATATGCCTTTATTATTTTTGTCTAGATAGTTTATATTTTTTTGAGGATACTCATCTATGTAGAAAGGTCTTCTTAGGCTAGATTATTGGCTGGCTTTCGAATCGTTGATATTCAATCATCATCATAATTTCAACCCATAAACGTCCCACTGCTGGACACGGGTCTACTCCAAAGAATGTGGAGGAAATTTAGCCTTTTTTTTTATACCACGACGGTGGCAAACAGACATACGGTCCGCCTGATGGTAAGCGGTTACCGTAGCCTATGGGCGCCTGCAACACCAGGGGCATCACGAGCACGTTGCCGACCCTTAAGAAACCTATTCACTCCTTTTTTGAAGAACCCCATACTGTAGTCCCTTGGGAAAACCTCGTTAGGGAGTTAATTCCACAACCTGATAGTTTTTGGGAGGAAATTCCTCTGGAACCGCGCGGTACGAGACCATTTCGGTTCCAAGGTGTGGGGATGAACTCCCTGCCGATGGCGAGATGGCGAGCGGTGCGATGGTAGAAGGTGGCCGTGGGCATCATCTCAAACAGATCATCGAATTTTCCTTTTCTCGCAGTACTCTTGTCTGCATAAGATTACTCCCTAAGTCGCCTTTTACGACACCCACGGGTTGAAATGGGGTTGTCACTACCCCATTTCAACCCGTGGGTGTCGTTATGTATTCTTAATCCGTCACTACACGGATAATCAATAATGTGCAGTAATTCTCGTCTTTTAGATGGAACAATCGCACAACTTTACGGTCAGCTAATTAATTTGGTTTTGGTCAATTCTAAAGAGTTTTTTCAACAATATTATTATCTATACTTATATTATAAAAAACAAAATAAACAATTTATTTTATTAGAAAATCTACGACATTTATATTATTTTATTTTCACATTAGATAAGACTTATTTAATCTAGCGTAACACGACTGACGATATGCGACGTATCTTCTGTCAGCCGTGGCGACCCTTACAACAAC
This sequence comes from Laspeyria flexula, assembly GCA_905147015.1. Taxonomy (NCBI): domain Eukaryota; kingdom Metazoa; phylum Arthropoda; class Insecta; order Lepidoptera; family Erebidae; genus Laspeyria; species Laspeyria flexula. The sequence continues at coordinate 5,987,541 of LR989974.1, forward strand.
GTCGTGTTGTCAAATTAATGAGAAAAAAATAGTATTTTTTGATATTCTCAAATATTGCTGAATCAATTTCAATAGAATTTACCAATACTAATTTTATTTACTAATTAGACCAATACTGTAATAGAATCTACCGAACAAAACAAGAATAATCAAAAATAGTTCATGATCGGCTGAGAAATCGCGTCACATACATATAAAAACATACGTGTTGAATTGAGAACCTCTCTCCTTTTGGTTTGGAAGTCGGTTAAAAAAAGATGTGTATTTATGTATGTAACTACTAAACTTCAATAAACTTAAAAACTCGTGGACCGATTTCAAAAATTCTTTTGCTATTGGAAAGCTACATTATCACTGAGTAACATAGGCTATATAACATCACGCTACGGCTAATAGGAACTGAGCAGTGGCCAATAAAGAACTACGAGAGCAAATATTTGGCAACAGTACCTATAATATAAAATATATGGTTTTTTTTTGCTTTGCTTTTTAAAAGACAAAGTCGCGGGGGTCTATACAAACATACAATTAACGAACATAAATTACACCCAGAATCGAAAGAAATATCTATGAATCACACAAACTTATGTCTCGTGTGGGAATCGAACCCACGTCCCTCGGTGAGGCGATATTAGTAACGAGACGACTACCTCAACCGCTACGTTACGGTGACATTTATTACAGGCTTTTAAAATAACGAGAGGATTAGAAAAACAATTATACACAAAGCTTCAACAATTAGAGTCGTGATCGGACCCAAATAATTAAAAAGTAAGGTAAGCTGACTCCCACGTGGTGCGTGACTAGATGATCGAGGGGGACCTGCCTGTGAGAGGGGGGGTAGACAGACCGCCGCGCCACACCAATAAATCATCTTTGAAAACTGGACGAAACTTTTGCGGATGTGTGTTGTTTGGATGTGGTATGTTTTATAGTTATTATTATTTTTTTATGTTATTCTGATTTTTTTTTTAATCTAAACAGGCACGCCATCCTTGTATTGTGCTGGATACATAGGTTATAGGTATCATTAGCCAATTAGCCAGTGGTATAATGACCACGGCTGGACACAAACCTCACCGAATTTAAACAAATATTCATTTATTTGAACTCAGGGCTGATCCTGAGAATTTTACTAGGTATATAAAAACCAAAAAAAAAATTACCTGCCTGAGAATCGAACCTGTGACGTCCCTTAGTAAGTAGTAGTATACGCTAGATGCTGCGCCACGAAGGCATTAAAACGTGTTAACAAAAAAATCTCTCAAAACATTAAAAATAAGATGTTTGCTTACAAGATTCAAAAGCATCAAATTCAATATTTCCTTTTAAACTCTCGCGTTGCATGATATTGTTTTAAATTATAATTAACTTATTTTCCTTGCCGTTTTTGCCGACTAGGTTACACCGGCAGTTTGTGACCACGGCCGGTGTGACCTGGTCGAAACTTAAATACCTAAAACATAATTTATCTATAATATGTATGTATTTACAAAAAAAAAATGTATTTAAGTAGTATATCAGTTGTTTAGTACCCATAACACAAGCAAGTATAATTGCTTACTTTGGAACTAGATGGCGCTGTGTGAATGTGGTAGAATATTATATTATATTATTATAATCGCGTGAATTTCCGTTTCATAATTTAAAATAACAACAAATTCAAAACCTACAAATTGAACAAATCATAACATTAAACCACCATTATTTATCATATCCATATAATTTCATACATCCATGACTTATCTCAAAGACAAGAATGACATCACAAAGATACAAATGACCTGCAGAAATTAGCCGCAAAAGCATTCTGCTATGTTATTAATAACGTTATTTGATCAATGAACAATAAATTGATTAGTTGCTGTCGAATAACGGAGGCTATTGACCTCTAGCTATTAAGAGTTTTGTTTGTACCTAATTCTTTTACTTGATGGTTAAATGGTGTGTACGACAGCTGCCCAAGAGGTCATGAGTTTGATTCCCGGGTCGTGCAGAAACGGTTTCACGTCTTTCTGTCATAAAATCTCAGTAGTATCAGGGTTTATAAGTTTCCCTTGTTAGTGGTATTGGCAGAATGAATGCAAATTTGCGGCACGTCCGGGGAAGTACCTACTACCCTTCCACAGCATATATCAACGCTATGACGCAGTATAATCTACTGTACATTTCGTCTGGTGAGTGGAAGTACCGGAGCCCCAATTCCTCCTCTAAATCCGCATCGTTTTGCTCTTCCTCCCTTTTTTCCTTTACTTTCTATTTTCATATAGTCCTGGCTTCAACTCCCGGCTCACGTAAGATATATATTGCTGTTAATACGTATTTATTTAAAACCAGCCATTACTTCGCTCCCGTCGTTCTTTATTTGGCCACTGTTTAGCTTCTATATGCCGTAGCGTGATGTTATATAACCATAGCCTTCCGATAGGCTATCCAAAACAAAAGATTTTTTCAAATCGGACCAGTCGTACCTGTGATCTAAGCGTTTAACTAAACAACTCTTCAGTTTTATAATATTAGTATAGATATAGATAAAGTATAAAATATCTATAGTTTGATAAAAATAACTAAATTATAAGTAAACTGGTCGCGCAGCGGGAAGTGTATACGACTGCTGTGCAAGAGGTCCCGGGTTCGATTCCCGGGTCGGGTGAAAACGTATTGGGCTTTTCTATCATGAAATTCCAGTATTGACATTTTCCCGGAGTTTGGCAAACAAATGTTCCTGGTTGATGACAATAGGCTCGCCCCCTATTTCATGGGACCAAACATACCTGGCGAAATGTGGGTGTGAAACACCTCTGCCTACCCCTTCGGGGAAAAGGCGTGATGTTATGTATGTATGTATAACTAAAAGGAAATTGAATACCACAAAATTGTGAAACTGACCATAATATTTTAGTCACAACATGAAAGGTCACTAAACAATATACATATTGTAAACATTTGAATATTGCTCAATTTACCAACATATACAATAATAACAATGCGGTAACTACAACCATTTGCATAACAATATCACAACATAACCACTACACTACACAATTAAATCTAAATATATTATGTCCCGAAAATGTAAAACAACAGTCTTTCTAGTCCACTTATTTTAGGGTTCTGTGGGATAAAATAAAAACCCTTATGAGCGTTTATACAAAGGAGTGACAACATAGCAATTTAGTGTCATATTCCGTGTTTTTAAATTTGTATTATTTAGTCCGTTTATTTTTTTTTGTTATTTAGTAGTAGAGTTATATTTTAAAAATATGTTTTATACACTTTTTAGAATTACGTGAAAATGTATGCAGCTGCAAACCTTATGCTCGCTCTAGAGAATTAAAAAGGATGCTTTATAATGACGTTGCATCATGAAATTTATACTACTATTGTAAAGCTAAAGAGTTCGTTTTCTTGTGTGTTTGTTTGGTTGACCGCTAGGATCACAGGATCTTTTTTTTTTTATTACCTGAAGAATTATCTGCCAGACGAGCAAGCGGCCCACCTGATGATAAGTGGTTACCGCCGCTCATGGACGTTAGCAATGCCAGGGGCACAGCCAGGTCGCTCTCATCTCAGCTTTTATTGGTTGTAGCGTAATATTATATAGCCTATATAATATTACGCTACAACGCCTTCCTTTATAAATGGCCTATCCAACACCAAAATTATTTTTCAATTCGGTTGAGTAGTTTCTGAAATTACCGCGTTCAACCAAACAAACAAACTCCATCTACTTTTTTCCCCTATGTTGGTTTTTATTTTTTTTTAATTTCGTACGGAACATTCTACTCATAAGTGCAACTCACACTTGGCAGATTTTATTTGTCCATTTCAATGTATCGGCACTACACATCAAAGTACACGATAGTCGGATACGCAGTTTTATGTCTTACTCTTTAAAAATAAGTGTGGTTTTGCTTTGAAAGGAATATAAGTAGTATTGTAAGCACTATGAACGCTCTAGGTTGCTTCCTATGACCTAGATTTCTAGATAAAAGTGGTTGTGTTTGTCTGGAAGCGGTAGTGAAGAAGGAATTGGAAAAAAAATTGAGTACTAATACAGTTTTATGTTGTTTTTAGGTTTTTACTGTGTAGTTAGACTTTAATTGACTTGGATTTAGTTTCTTTAATTTATTCTTTTGAACGTTTAATTCGATATATTTAATGAAGAACTAGCTGTGCCTGCGACTTCATTCGAATTTTACTCACCCTGATATTTTCCAAAATCATTCATGTGACATTAGCTATCCCCTAGTAAAAGTTCCTTCGTTATCGGTTCAGGCGTTTTAGAGTTTACATCAACTGAACAAATAGAAGTGTGTTTTTGTTATAAGTAACGTACATTCTTTCATGGACCTTCTTTAAAAAGCTGTATTTTGATATTACAAACAGATACTTCATTTTTATTTCAGCAGCTGTTAGCTCCCACCATTTGACCAACGAGGAAAAACGCACATCTAACCAGGGGGGCATTACTAGCGCACAAAAAAACGATCATAAAATAATAAAATCGTGTCTCATTTTAAACTAAACCTCGTATTGATTTCAACAATGTAAGGATAGATATAAATCACTGATATACAATAATTAGGCTGCCACAATGCCTGATATGACGTCAGCATAACCACATTGAATACCAGTCGACAATACAAAAAAAATGTGTCATAGATTAATTCAGAAGATAATTTTTTGTTTGAAGTTTAATGCCTAATTAATTTTGAAGATTGCCTTCAAAATTACCATTTTCCAAATTATCTTATAGTTATATAATATATAAATACAGAGTAAAAAAGAAAGATTATGCTCCTATTAATATTTCAAACCGCACCGCAAGGTACCAACTTATCAATCGGTCGCTGTCGTTTTCGTGTGTAGGGTACTCATGATATCTCAAATAGTTTTACTTCGTTTAATACACATTCAGGAACATAGTTAATACATTTTGTAGAATTAACCTAAACTGCTATCGATCCCGGACATGTCCTTATTAACATAAAAATTCAAACACATTGACTCCAAAATATACGACCTATATATATAGGACACACGGGGGGGTATAAATTTAGCCTAATTAGTAAACTTCACCTTGTTCACCTTTTGTTATACGTTATATGCTTTCCTCTTGTGTGTGTGTCTGTACCAAATAAATGTTTTTTCTTTCTTTCTTCTTTCTTTACCTACGCCAATCACTCACAAATGCTTCGGTCGCGCAGCGGCAGGCAGAGTGTACAAAGCTACTCAGGAGCAGTCGCAGAGGCCGTACGTGACTTTGTGGGGCCCTGGGCTGATACTACTCGGGGACTCCTAAGGGGCCTGTCTATATTATCAATTAACTGCCATTAATAAAAAACAGGCCAAGTCCAAAGTATATAATTAAAAAAAGTATATTAAATAAATATTTTATAAACTTAACCATAGGTATGTTTTTTTTTAATTCACAATGTTTTCTATTGGGACGGGGGCCTCTTATAATTATCAGGGGCCTTGGGCTGCAGCCCCTATAGCCCCTATATAGATCCGCCACTGAGCAGTCGGCAGTCTGGAAATGTCCTTTTTCTCTTTCATGACAATACGCCCCTTTTGCATGGGACTAAACATAGCTGGCAAAATGTGAATGTGATTCACCTCTGCCTACCCCTTGGAAACTCTCCGGGAAAAAGGCGAGACTAGAGGCTAGATTTGTAAATGTTCAAATACTTTTCTGATCTATTTTAAAACACCAATAAAATATTTATAATTGATCACCACAATATATCTTAGTAAGTCTATCATAATTTCAGTTAGGTAAGGCAAAAGGCTCTCACGTGTCCGGTCACATCCGGTGCTTTGCCTGCTGCATCCGGTATACGGGTCTAAACACGGTTACCTGGAAGGCTTCGTTTAATTCATTTATCGGAAAATATTTCTAATAAGATTTTATATCTGTACTTTATGTAGTCGATGTCGAAGGCTTGTTATATATATAACAAGCCTTCGCCATCGATATAATTACAAACAAGCTGTTGCCCGAGGCTTCGTAGCCGTCGTGTTTGGCCACTGCTCAGCTCCTATTAGTCATAGCGTGATGTTATATAGCCTATAGACTTCTTCGATGGCTATCCAACACTAAAAGAATTTTTCAAATTAGACAAGTGGTTCCTGAGATTAGTCCGTTCATCCAAACTAGGGTTGTCATCCGTCCGGGTTTCTCCGGATTTGTCCTAGTTTAGAGGGCATCCGGGGTACGTCCGGGCGAGGCTTCATTTGTAGTCCGGGTTTAAAAATTTTACAGTCTTGTGCCGCACGCGACACACGCCCTTTTTTTTTTTTTTACTTGTGGAAATGCCTGACGCATGCCCCTCGGTCTTGGGGAAGAACCAAGGGATTTTGTGGAGCTCCTCGTCGCGCTCTGCTGTGGTCACGGGAGCGCAGAAACATTCGTCCGCGACTGTGCACGCCTCGATCAACCGACGAACCTACTCGCTAAATTACTACACTAAAAGTGGACAGTCTACAACATTTAATCTATGTCGCTTACAAAAACTATGATATAAAGTGGAGATGTCTTGCGAACAAGATGACTATTTTATTTCTAAATACTCTTTGTCTAATAATTTTGATTCTCTATTGCGTGTAAGTTTTGTTCCCAAAAACTAGGGATAGACTTAGTGATACAAAACACAATTGCCAAGGTCACAGACCCCAAAATTGCATATTTACAGAGAACTTACAAGTGCGTAAAGTTCGGGTTAGTGACCTTCTAACTCGCAAACCTTGATGGTAGTCAAAAAAAAAATTATTAATGCCATAATTATATATTTCATATATAATATAATAATATTCTATCACATTCAAACAGCGTCACCTAGTCCCAAATCAAGCAATTATATGTGCTTGTGTTATGGGTACTAAACAACTGATATACTACTTAAATACATTTTTTTTTTAGTAAATACATACCTACTTTATATAGATAAATTACACCCAGACACAGATCAACCCTTTATGCTCATCACACAAAGATTTGTCCTGGGTGGGGATCGGCTTAGCAGTCAGGGTCACTAACTACTAGACCAACAGGCCAGTCATACAACCGGCAAAACTTCAATCGAATGCAAATCAATAATTTAATTAAATATCATAATCTGGTTTAGTTATCACGTTATCAATATAATAGCTCGATTCATTCCCACGGCTTGTCCAAATATGATGTTGTGTCAACAAATGATAAACTAGGCCATGTTTGCTTTGACTCTGTTTGTTTATCAATAGACCTTTTAGTACAAATGATTGATATATTGGTATTCTAAGAGTGTTCTGATGATGGATACTTGAAGATTTATTACCAGTTGCTCTATGTTGGTGGGCCATTTGTGAAATAATGGGGTAAAGAGTGTAAACAAACTAAAAACTTCCACTTTGCTGGTTTGTCGCGTTCAAAACATATTTTCGAGCTCTTATTGGAATTTTAAAAGCGATTTATTAAAATGGAAATCTTTTCTACATTTTATAAATAAGCAAAGATGTGTTTTAGGTGCTATTATTCATCATCATCTCAACCCATAAAATTAAAATTTGTTATGCTGTCACATAGCAATAGATTAGAACATGTAGAAGGCGATTGGCTACTATTAACAACATACCAAGCGGAAAAGACACTGTATTTAACAAACAAGAAGGCGTTCCTCCAACAGCCCTTCAAAACCCCAGTCACCAATATCTTAAGAGACATACCTTGACAATGGTTTATGATAATACCAAAATTTTAATTACAAGTGGATATTTACGTATTGTTATGTACGATAAATTAATTAATATACCTCGCCCGTCGAGACTTGGTCTGTAATATGCATAATTTACAATGCTTATAATAAAGTACGTGAAGGTATTCGGAGTGGTGAAATAAATAATAATAAAAAGGGTGTATTTTAGTCTCAGAATTGATTGTAATTGTTGTTTATCCAAACGTGTTTAAAAACGAAATTTAAAAATTTGTTGTATTGTACTTTTTTGCGGTTACAAATATGCAAAGGTGTAAGAATGTAGAGAGAATTTAGTCTGCTATATCACGCTGGCCAGAGGGGTTGGTATACGGTTTGTTTCGAATTTTCCTTTTCTCGCAGTGCTCTTGTCCGCATAAGGTTACTCCCTTAGTCGCCTTTTACGACACCCACGGGTTGGATTGGGGTAGTGACATTATGTATTCTTAATCCGTCACTACACGGATTGACCTTGCAGATTTGAATGAAGATCCATAGTAAGGTTATGTTAATAATTATTTACTAGAAGATTCTCGTCTGGCCTGTTGGCGTAGTGGTTAGAGACCCTGACTGCTAAGCCGGAAGTCGTAGGTTTCATTCCCAACCAGGAACAATCATTGTGTGGTTGTGATGAGCATGATTTTTGGTTCTGTGTCTGGATGTATATATTTCATTAGTATAACACAAGCAAATATTCAATAATCTAGTCCCAAATTAAGCATAATTAGTAAAAACGCTGTGTGAATGTGTAAAAAAAATAATTATATTATTATTGGCAAACGTTGCTTATATCATATCATCACGTTTCTTTCCTATTAGGGCTGGCAGAGACCTAAAAAAGTAAAGTAAAATAAGTTTTAAATATATTATCTTCCTTGACAGTTGAACTGTCATTGGTACCATCATTAGTATGATATCGTGTGACAAGATAAAAGCTATAACGTTACAATCTCGTTATAAGATCGTCCTACGAATAGGACACACGCATGCAACCAACACGCAGGAGAGTCGGCTGTATCTTATTGCAAAATGGCGGTGTATGTTTTTAATTGAGCAGACATTTATGAGAGGAGAAATTCAAATCTGCAAGATCTCAGCTTTGATACGTTACTGTTTGAGGAAATAATAGCAAGCGGTAGTAATAACGTCTCAGAAAAATCTAGAAGAACCCGGATTATACTACGTTAGACTTTGTTTGCTACTAAAGCTGAAACACCCTAAATATCTTTTTATTTGCAGAATCAACATAAAAAATCGAAATTTAAAAATTATTTTAAAATTTTTAAAAAGAATTTTTAAATTTCGATTATTTTCTATTATCTTTTTTCATGCTTATTGCTGCCGCGCACCGGCCTAATATCAGTACCTAGTTTAAGTACCTATTTAGTACTTATTTATTTATCGCTGCTAGTAGACGGTATCGCCCTAGATGTTGCGCGGCCATTTATACACTTCAAATTCAAGCGTTGTGAAATTATTCCGCTTCCACCCGCTGCTTCACCCGCGTGGTATGTATTTTATACCTATAAACCTTCCTCTTGAATCAGTCCATCTATTAAAAAAATCGCATCAAAATCCGTTGCGTAGTTTTAAAGATTTAAGCATACACAGGGATATAGGGACAGAGAAAGCGACTTTTTTTTATACTAAGTAGTGATATGTTTAGCTATTTTTGTGTCTGATTGTATAAGTGTATGTAATATTACACATAATACATAAGTTTGACGTAATTTAGTTGTTCTTGAAAGTGAACGAGCTGTTTCTCCTAAAACTGTGTACTTATGCTTACATAGATAATAAACTCGAGTAACATATTCGAAGTAAAATTTATGTGGGTGCCGCGTCTCAGTTTGTAGATAAAGTCCGTCAAATGATTTTATTTCTAATGTCGAAACTTTGACAATTTAGCGTCTGCGAATGTTTGAATTATATCTCTTGGTATTACGAAGGTATGCGTACATTCGATGTATGGTGGTAGGCAGAAGAAAATATAAAATAAGTCTCTTTTCTAGGGTATGTGACTTTTTTCTCTTCTTTCTTTCTCTCACAATTTTTCATTCACCGCCATATAAATTCCACAAAGTTAAATCCACATTGCTTTCACACACTTCTAGTAGGAATCGAACTCGGACCGCATGATTTGCATGCCGGTCACTTAATCCATTCAGCCACTATCACTCAGCCGGGGTATTTGATATGTATACAATTCTGGAGAAATTAATACGAAAATATTTGTCGGATTATTCCGACGTAGTCTCTTAAAGGGTAAACATTAATTATTTAATATTTAATTAATAATAATATTCTACCACTAGGTGGCGCTGTATGAATACAGTACAATACAGCGCCACCTAGTCCCAAAGTAAGCTATTATATTTGCTTGTGTTATGGGTACTAAACAACTGATATACAACTTAAATACATTTTTTTTTTGTAAATACATACATATTATAGATAAATTATACCCAGACACAGAACAAACCTTTATGCTCATTACATAAAGATTTGTCCTGGGTGGGGATCGAACCCACGACCGCCGGCTTAGTAGTCAGAATCACTAACCACTAGACCAACAGGCCGTGACAGACAATGTTTAATTATTAAAATTAAACATTGTCTGTCACGAAGAAAGCAACGGGTGGACGTTAGTGTATCTGAAGAAAAAAAGTACCTAAGTGTTGAAAAAAATCTTTTATAACTTCGAAGTTTCGTGATATTTCTATAAAGCTAGTTTTTATAGAGTTTCTAGAAAACTATAACACTTATATTGTTGATAGTTTACCTATAAATTTGTACTAACTTTTGTCTAACATTGTTAAGAACAGTGTTACTAGAAAATACTAAGAAAAAGTTCTGATTCTCGTTACTTGTCTCTCGATAATATTTTTCTGAGGAATTTAAACTGTTTTTTATCTTTGAGATTTAGGCCTGTTTCACCTTCAAATAAATGTCTAATAAATTGTCTGAGAGTTTTTGACAGATTTTATATGAAAAATACGTCAAAAATCTGTCAAATACGTTTCTTGTTTGCTATCTAACACTTATTTGCCAGTGGTGTAACAAGCGCTGAAACATGAATATTATATTGAATTGCAAAAGAATAGTTTCAATTTTTTTTCAATTCTTGTCATATATCCTGTCAGGAAATCGGTCGTAGAGACATTTACTGACGTATTTTTTCGGATTATGTAGCTGTTACATTCTTAACTTACGACTTTAGACCATAATCGACACACGCTTAGGGTTACCAGATGTAAAAATCAAAAGACCGGAGAAAAGGTCTGATTTCCATGGAAAAGTCGTGAGATTTTATATAGTTTGAGAATTTTCTCTCAAAAACGTATTATTATAGTTTTATATATAAATAAGTATAGATTTTAACTGTTCAATTGTTACCCAAAAAATATTATTTTAGTTGGTTTAACTTTTAATGTTTTATTGAAAATCCTAAGATATCACGAGATTTGCAAAATCCGGCCGCAATCCTGAGAAAAGTCGAAAATTCCTTCCAAATCCTGAGATATGGTAACCCTACACACGCTGGCCTAATGCGAGTTGGTGAATCAGACATGCTTAGAATTAATTCTGGGGTAGGTGGACCTAACGATGTTTTCCTTCACCGTCAGCAGAAGATAAGTCACATGACTAGTACCTACATAATTATTATAATAAATTCCACAAAGTGAAAAAGCTCCAATAACTACTTACTTACCATTAAAGTGGTGACTACCTATAATCGTATAATCAGAAAATACCACTTTTATTTCTAAATGGAAATATCTTTTAACTACAAACTGTTATTCAGACACGCGCCCTTAGATTAAAGACCGTTTAAAATAAAATTTCGTCTAACGACGTATTTAGAATGCAATTTATGTCAAATAAACAAACACGCGGTACGACAATAAATAGAACTTGTCTGCATTGCACTCTGTGCCCTGTTATAAGAGGAGCGGGAGCGATTAGTGAACTTTCGAAGAATGTAGTACCTACTTCTGTGGTTTGTCATAAAAAAGCGATTTGAATAGTGCGAGAATTTACTTACTCTGAAAGAGGAGTCGGAAAGATTTTATGTGCATTGAGATATTGTGCTCTGTGCTCTCAAATAACAGTAGCAAGTGCTTTTAGAGTAAGTAATTACTCTATTGTTTGTCATGGGAAGAGCGATTTTAATAATTTAATATAAAATCAACGACATTATGCAAAGTATTACATACAAATTTTCAAAATTAAATGTATAATGTTACTATGTTGTTATGTCTAATAAGCTTTTTAACGGATATAAGATATACTTGTAATTTTACCATAGGAGGTTTTTAAATGAAATAATTTTTTAAAAATGACATTTTAACGTAATCTAAGCCTAGATATTTTTATTATTATAATTGTATTATTTAGTCATTTAAACTCTTTATTATCTATAAATTTTTTAATGGCAATTTTGCATGTCAGTCTGACTACTAATTTGTGACTTTAATACTAATATACTAAACATCTATTGTTACAATATTTATAGCAAATAAAATGAATCTGAATGCAATATTTATTCTACAAACTTTTAGGTAATGCCAATTTCAATGTTACTCTATAATCCCAGGCAATGAGAAAATCGCTTAGCTCAACGCTAATCGCTCCGCTATACCACACTATAATCTCTACCTGTTAGTAAGCAAGCGGTCAACAGCTGCTTTCACGATGAGTGGATTAGAACAATTGATTAATTCAAGTGCAACTGCTGAATGGGATGCTGGAAGACTTCCAGATATCGCTGTATGCAACTCTGTATTGTCTTGGGATTTGCGACTTTATTGTTTAGGCAAAGGTATTTTGATTGTAAACATGTCTTGGTATAATTGACATCATCATTATCATTGCAACCAATAAACGTCCCACTACTAGGCACGGGTCTCCTACAAAGATTTTGGAGGGAATTTAGCCTACTATACACGCTGGCCAGACGGGTTAGTATATGGTTTTGTTTCGAATTTTCCATTTCTCGCAGTGCTCTTGTCTGCATAAGGTTTAAACCTTAATTGACTTGTACGACACCTACGGGTTGAGATGGGGTAGTGACATTATGTATTCTTAATCCGTCACTACACTTATAATTGTGAACTAAGATTTGTGATAATTATGATGTTACTAGATGAGTCCGCGGTATAGTTTGCCATTTAAAAAACATTCTATGTTTTAAATCAATGTATGAGCTACCTCCATACCAAATTTTATCAAAATTGGTTTAGCCGTTTGAGCGTGAAGGAGTAACAAAACATACACACTCACAAAGGTTAAATTTTGCGAGTAAAAAAGCGAGGAGAAAATTCAATAATGTTTTTTTTTTGTAGAAAACATTTACTAACTATAATTAAAAATCATACTATATTCTATTAGGCCTCTGTCACAACATATCAACCGACAGATAGATAATCAATCACCAACGTCCTTAATCTTCTAACCTATCACCTTGGCTTTAATTATCTTCTAACATAGTATATTTCCTACGTAGATAAAATTCCATACACAATAACTGTTCTATTTTATTGAAAGGAAACAGTATACTTTATCAGGTACTTAGAGTATATGGATCGATTAATATGCCGGACAATATACAACTATCATAGACTGTAAAGATATCCTGTTGGTACTTGTTTTGCATAATATGCTATTTAACATTCTATATGACATAGCAGTATATAATTTTATTGCACTTGCCTGGCGTGGGAATCAAATTTAGAACTTTAGTTTTACCCAAAGAAGGGTATTGTTTTTCGCGCGTATCTTGTATGTTTGTAAATTTCTTTATTCCCACATTTCTTCAAAAAGGCTGGATCGATTTCGACAATTAGGGTTTCGTTAGATTCTTCTCAAAAACCCAAGTACGTACTTAAATAGATATTGATAAAAAAAAAACGGCGGAGTTTTGGCGCCAAATTGTAAGTAGTTAAAATTTTTTTAACCAAAACTATCGAGTAAGGTATCAAAATATATACTTGCTATATTAACTTATTTAGGGTTCCGAACCTCAAAAGCATTTCAAAATTCAATTGTATAATCGTCCGGAACCCTCGGTGCGCGAGTCCGACTCGCACTCGGGCTTTTGTTTTTTTTATGTGAAGACAAGGCCCAGTGATCGAGGCCTATAAGATTTTACAAGGGTTTCAAATACACCCTGACTCGGAACAAATAACCAATTAACCATGGTTTTAGTTTTGGATAACCCATTTATTGAGGCAAGCTATAAGCTATACAACATCACGCTATGGCCAATAGGAGCTGAGTAAAAGCTAAACAAAGATCCACAAAGTAATTGTAATACAATACAACAAATACAATAACTTAATAATTATTTAAGTGCCTCGGTGGCGCAGCGGGAAGTGTATACGACTATTGTGCAAGAGGTCCCGGGTTCGATTCCCAGGTCGGCTGAAAATGGTATTGGGCTTTTCTATCATGAAATTCCAGTAGGTATTGAGATTTTCCCGGAGTTTGGTAAACAAAATGTTCCCGGTTGATGACAATAGGCTCGTCCCCTATTTCATGGGACCCAGATGAGACCAAACATAGCTGGCGAAATGTGGGTGTGAAACACCTCTGCCTACCCCTTCGGGGAAAAAGGCGTGATGCTATGTTATGTTATGTTACTTAATAATTGTTGAGTCTCTTTGTGTTCGTCAATTTTCTGTTTTTAAAGCCCCCGTTACCGTTTAACGGGGCTTGTTCTCAAAATCGAGAATTTTCTTTAAAAATAAAGTCGCAAAGGTTTCATACATACATATACGTTTGTATGAACAAATTAAGTACCCTCGCTCGTACACAAAACGACGAATCAATACCTATCTACTGTAGACATCTATTAAATTGTAATTCTGTTTGTCTGCGTTCTTACTTAGGAGAATATTGAATTTTCAACGAAAGGGAAACTAATTTTCTACCTATATTTCAATTAAGAGGGTTCATACATTTTCAAGTTGCTCGCAAATAGGTTTTTAAATTACGCACACAGAGCCGAAACATGCACACTTCTCTAATGCTGTGTGGTACAACAATATAGCGCGTACTAATGAGTTTGGTATTTTCTAACCTCGTATTTTGTTAAAGTTGGATAGGACAAAATTTCAAATTAAATTAATCAATAATTAATTGTTATTAATCGTATTGTATTCTATAAACAATTAAAATACAATTTTATTAGAAAGAAAGAAAAATACAATTAATTTTATATAAGACTAACAATTAATTTCTCAATAATAACTGCGGCTGATATGATGATGAATGTGACTATTTGAGGTCAAAGTGGTGAAAATGTCCGCCATCTTGAACTTAGTTGTTTTTGGGCTGATCGCCTCCAAAATCGATATCTGACAATCCCACTGATCACTGGGCATAGTTCTGAAGTCAAAATTGTAAAAATGCTCGCCATCTTGAACTTTGTTGTTTTTGGGCTGATTGATACCAAAATCGATATCTGACGATCCCATTGGTCACTGGGCATAGTTCTGAAATCAAAATTATAAAAATGCCCGCCATCTTGAACTTTGTTTTTTTTGGGCTGAGTGATACCAAAATCGATATCTGACGATCCCATTGGTCACTGGGCATAGTTCTGAAATCAAAATTATAAAAATGCCCGCCATCTTGAACTTTGTTGTTTTTGGGCTGAGTGATACCATAATCGATATTTGACGATCCCATTGGTCACTGGGCACAGTTATGAAGTCAAAATTGTAAAAATGCCCGCCATTTTGAACTTTGTTGTTTTTGGGCTGAGTGATACCAAAATCGATATTTGACGATCCCATTGGTCACTGCGCATAGTTCTGAAGTCAAAATTGTAAAAATGCCCGCCATCTTGAACTTTGTTGTTTTTGGGCTGAGTGATACCAAAATCGATATTTGACGATCCCATTGGTCACTGGGCATAGTTCTGAAGTAAAATTGTAAAAATGCCCGCCATCTTGAACTTTGTTGTTTTTGGCCTAATTGACACCAAAATCGATATCTGACTATCCCATTGGTCACTGGGCATAGTTTTGAAGTCAAAATTGTAAAAATGCCCTCCATCTTGAACTTTGTTGTTTTGGGCTGAGTGGTACCAAAATCGAAATCTGACTATCCCATTGGTCACTAGGCATAGTTATGAAGTCAAAATTGTAAAAATGCTCGCCATCTTAAACTTTGTTGTTTTTGGCCTGATTGATACCAAAATCGATATCTGACTATCCCATTGGTCACTGGGCATAGTTCTGAAGTCAAAATTGTAAAAATGCCCGCCATCTTGAACTTTGTTGTTTTCGGGCTGAGTAATACCAAAATCGATATTTGACGATCCCATTGGTCACTGGGCATAGTTCTGAAGTCAAAATTGTAAAAACGCCCACCATCTTGAACTTTGTTGTTTTTGGGCTGAGTGATACCAAAATCGATATCTGACTATCCCATTTTCACAATTTTGACTTCAGAACTATGCCCAGTGACGAATGGGATCGTCAGATATCAATTTTGGTATCACTCAGCCCAAAAACAACAAAGTTCAAGATGGCGGGCATTTTTATAATTTTGATTTCAGAACTATGCCCAGTGACCAATGGGATCGTCAGATATCGATTTTGGTATCACTCAGCCCAAAAAAAACAAAGTTCAAGATGGCGGGCATTTTTACAATTTTGACTTCAGAACTATGCCAAGTGACCAATGGGATCGTCAAATATCGATTATGGTATCACTCAGCCCAAAAACAACAAAGTTCAAGATGGCGGGCATTTTTACAATTTTGGCTTTAGAATTATGCCCAGTGACCAATGGGATCGTCAAATATCGATTTTGGTATCACTCAGCCCAAAAAAAACAAAGTTCAAGATGGCGGGCATTTTTACAATTTTGACTTCAGAACTATGCCAAGTGACCAATGGGATCGTCAAATATCGATTATGGTATCACTCAGCCCAAAAACAACAAAGTTCAAGATGGCGGGCATTTTTACAATTTTGGCTTCAGAATTATGCCCAGTGACCAATGGGATCGTCAAATATCGATTATGGTATCACTCAGCCCAAAAACAACAAAGTTCAAGATGGCGAGCATTTTTACAATTTTGACTTCAGAACTATGCCCAATGAGTAATGGGATAGTCAGATATCGATTTTGGTATCACTCAGCCCAAAAACAACAAAGTTCAAGATGGTGGGCGTTTTTACTATTTTGACTTCAGAACTATGCCCAGTGACCAATGGGATCGTCAAATATCGATTTTGGTATCACACAGCCCAAAAACAACAAAGTTCAATATGGCGGGCATTTTTACAATTTTGGCTTTAGAATTATGCCCAGTGACTAATGGGATCGTCAGATATCGATTTTGGTATCACTCAGCCCAAAAACAACAAAGTTCAAGATGGTGGGCATTTTTACAATTTTGACTTTAGAACTATGCCCGGTGACCAATGGGATCGTCAAATATCGATTATGGTATCACTCAGCCCAAAAACAACAAAGTTCAAGATGGCGATCATTTTTACAATTTTGACTTCAGAACTATGCCCAATGAGTAATGGGATAGTCAGATATCGATTTTGGTATCACTCAGCCCAAAAACAACAAAGTTCAAGATGGTGGGCGTTTTTACTATTTTAACTTCAGAACTATGCCCAGTGACCAATGGGATCGTCAAATATCGATTTTGGTATCACACAGCCCAAAAACCACAAAGTTCAAGATGGTGGGCATATTTACAATTTTGACTTTAGAACTATGCCCAGTGACCAATGGGATCGTCAAATATCGATTATGGTATCACTCAGCCCAAAAACAACAAAGTTCAAGATGGCGGTCATTTATACAATTTTGACTTCAGAATTATGCCCAGTGACTAATGGGATCGTCAAATATCGATTTTGGTATCACTCAGCCCAAAAACAACAAAGTTCAAAATGGCGGGCATTTTTACAATTTTGACTTCATAACTGTGCCCAGTGACCAATGGGATCGTCAAATATCGATTATGGTATCACTCAGCCCAAAAACAACAAAGTTCAAGATGGCGGGCATATTTACAATTTTGACTTTAGAACTATGCCCAGTGACCAATGGGATCGTCAAATATCGATTATGGTATCACTCAGCCCAAAAACAACAAAGTTCAAGATGGCGGTCATTTTTACAATTTTGACTTCAGAACTATGCCAAGTGAACAATGGGATCGTCAGATATCGATTTTAGAGTTCATCAGCCCAAAAACAGCAAAGTTAATAATTTGATCTTTAATAAAAAAAAAATTCCATAACAAAGTATCAACTGGTATTGAACTCTCTTGAAATATACAATCATTACGTAAACATCGGACCGGGAGCGCGGGAAGCAAAGCGTTACGTCCTCTCTCTAGAAGGCCTCAGCCGGTACTGATTTCTCAGGGCCTGTGCGCCGAAATATAAGGCGTTTTTAGGCTCTTTTCAAAAATCATTTTAAAATATTTCTAAAGGGATTTCGAAAATATTATGGACATTTATAAATGACAACATCTTGCTTAATAATTAAATGTAAAAAAATCGACTTTTTAAACATATATAGTGTACCAAAATTCTAATCAAACTTGATCAAAGTTCAACGTTTTAAAAAATTTTAGTTCTTAAGTTTTAGTTATAAAAAAATGAATATTTCTAATATTTTTTCAATACACTAACTAAAGGACTATATGTAGACCTTAAAACAAGCTTTTTTTTCTATGCATTTCAATTACTTTAGTCCCTGGCGAATCTGAAAGTAGGCTTGTTTCGTAGAATTTCTTAAAACACTGTGCGAAAGAACTGTTCTAACTAAAATACTAATAATAAATTGTCTGTTTTTCTTAATACACTTTTTAGACAAGAAAACTGTTGTCTATGTATGCCAAAAATTACTTCGCTACATATAAAGACATATTCTGTAGCGAACGTGGAAATCTCGTGATTTCATGGATTTCTGTATGAACCCTCTTAACGTCCTTCGAAAAGGCGCAGAAACTTGTTAGACTTTGGGTATGGCAATATAGGCTTTTTGGTACGATGTTATTAGATTGAAGTTCTTTAATACATTATGTAATGTATGTGCTTTAATAATTATGATTATTTAGATAAAAAATGTGAGTTGACTGGCCTGTTGGTCTAGTGGTTAGTGACCCTGACTGTTAAGCTGAAGGTCGTAGGTTCGATCCCCACCCAAGACAAATCTTTGTGTGATGAGCGTGATGTTTGTTCTTTGTCTGGGTGTAATTTATCTATAATAATATGTATGTATTTACAACAAAAAAAAGAATGTATCTAAGTATTAAGTATACATATCAGTTATTTAGTACCAATAACACAAACAGATGGCGCTGTGTGAATGTGGTGTTAATATTTCAGTGCAAATCATTTCCGAAAGACATCATTGGTAGTTAGTATATGACTTAGTACTAAAATGCGTAGTCCTACCTGAATGTTATATTATGTACTCGTAAGTACTATAAATCACGCGGGGTTTCGCTCTTGTCGTTTTTTATTTGGTCACTGCTCAGCTCCTGTTAACCATGGCGTGATGTTATATAGCCTATAAGCTTCAAAAAACTCTTTAGTTGTTGCACGCTGCTTGTAGGAGAAGATGGCATGCCTAAACGAGTTATATACATATGTTTAAATAACAAGTGTAACACGGACAACATTAGGATTGACGATGTAATGCGGGACTTGT
Source organism: Laspeyria flexula (assembly GCA_905147015.1). Classification (NCBI taxonomy): domain Eukaryota; kingdom Metazoa; phylum Arthropoda; class Insecta; order Lepidoptera; family Erebidae; genus Laspeyria; species Laspeyria flexula. The sequence continues at coordinate 6,006,977 of LR989974.1, forward strand.
TGCTATGCGCTGTGGCGCGAGCGCCGCGAGCCAATCCACGCGTTGCACCTTCCCCTCTCTGCGCCCGCGACCCGCAGACGCTAGCAGCGAAGGGAAGGAGCTCGACCGAAGCCGCGGCGACTGCCTTCTCCTCCGCGCCTCCGATGCGAAAGGTCGTAGTTCGTGTGACGATATATTTGTGTTTTTACTGTAAGCGTTTGGCTTAAATGTGTAAACTGTGTAATAGTTATGTACAGCGTATGATAAATCTATGTGTAAAGTTGATTAAAAGAGACTTTAAGTTAGTAGAGAGTGCATTTTATTGTACCTCTGCCCCTTAAACTGACGTCCATACGTGTGGCTAGACTAGTGTCCGTACGTGTGGCCGTTAAACTGGCACCCATACTTGCGGCTTGACTGCTTGAACCACGCCCACGCTCAACCGCTGAACATGCCGACAACTCGCCAAGGAGTCAGAGGGCCTCTGCGACAGCAGCAGGGAGGTGACGACAACACGCCCACAGAAGGGGGAGAGCGGCGAGACAGCATCACCGAACAGGACAGCGCCGAGGATACTGCGAGGGCCGGCATGATGCCGCCGCAGCCGCCGGCGTTCGACAGGCGAGGAGACAGCACCATCGAACACGACAGCGCCGAGGAAGCTGCGAGGGCTGGCATGATGCCGCCGCAGTCGCCGGCGTTCGCTTCGGAACAGTTCATGCGCACCCTAGTGGAGACGATAACACGTGCGCAGACGGAAACTAATCGTACTTTGATAGCCATGATGATGACTCAGGGGGGCTTCAGAGCCTCCACCCCCGTCATGGCCGCCACGACAACCGACGACAGCAACAGGAGCGCCGCCGCCGTCAGCGCCGACGCAAACTTCACGCGCTGTACGGCGAGGTTCAACGGCGCATCGCAGGACGCTGAGGTCCTAGAAGCCTTCGTGGATGCCGTGGAGATCTACAAAGAGTGTGCCGCAGTGAGCGACGAACATGCTCTTCGAGGATTGCCCATGCTACTAGAGGGAGAAGCAGCAGTATGGTGGCGTGGCGTCAAGGCGTCGGCGACCACGTGGTCCGACGCGATAGCCCGCCTTCGCACTACCTACGGTGTCTCGCAGCCCGCGTATAAAGTTCTGCGGCAGATTTTCGCCGCCGATCAACGTGATGACGAACGAGCAGAGACTTTTGTTTGTAAAGTGCGTGCGTTAATGGCAAGGTTACCATATAAACTTAATGATGCGTTAGAAGTAGATATAGTTTACAGTTTGTTACATAGGCGAGTGATAAAAAGAGTGCCCCGTGATAGCATAAATAATGTAGATGAGTTATTGTGTAAAGCAAGAGTAGCGGAGGATGCATTGCAGTCGCATAAGGTAACAAATTTTAATAATATTAATAAAGCCGCCATTTGGACCGAAAAGGTACCTACCACCGACCGTAATCTCACGCGATCGAGTTCACCATCCGCGAGTGCGAGTGGTACCACCGTCGCGGTGCATAGCAACAAGAGGCGTAGACCGAAATGTAGCATTTGTAAAATGTTTGGTCACTCCTCAGACGAGTGTAGAAATCGTGAGAAGGTACAGGGTTTGCGATGTTATGGCTGCAGCAAACAAGGTGTTGTGCGGTCGAAATGTGATATTTGTGTACCAACATTATCAAAAACTGACGAAGAGTTATCGTTTAATAGCATCAATATAGAGCGTAAGAATATTAATACGCGTCCTAACCCGGACGGTTCGTGTGTACATATATCGAAAGTTAGTACACACGAAAGTTACCCGATGGTAAATATAAGTGTAATGGGTCGTACCGGTGTCGCGATAGTAGATACCGGCGCTACACACAGTATTGCGAGTCCTCTCTTATACCGCGTGCTAGTAGATTCGGGAGTGCGCTTTAAAGAAACGAAACGGTTTGTTTACCTGGCCGACGGAACACAAGGGTGGAGAGACCTATTGACGGCTGAGGTAAACATTCTCATAGAAAGTCGTATTATAGTCTGTACTTTTTTAGTGTTACCTGGAAGCGATAATAGAACACTATTAGGTGTAGATTTCCTATCCAGGGCCGGCATGGTGTTAGACGTTGCTCAACACAGATGGTCGTTCTCGGATGACCCGCGACAGTTTTATAAGTTTGTTTATACTCACAAAGATAGCACAACCTTGCAGAAGGAGCTTGATAAGCTGCTGCAAGATGACGTCATAGGGGAATGCGAGCTGTGTACGACGATCATTGATATACCTAAGAGGAGTAGCGGTGATATTCGCGAGAATCAGTTACTGGACCCCGAGGTATGTAAAATTATTAAGGACATGGAATCCCACGAACCCTCGAGGGGGAGACCATGGTCCGACCGAGGATTCGTCATGTCTGATGGTATACTCTACAGGTACAATCTAGAGTCAGATGATGGGGAGGACTGCTGCATAGTCGTCCCGGAACACGAACGTAAGCAGGTGATGGTTGACCTCCACGACGCGCCAACGGCCGGTCATTTCGGCGTAGAACGCACGTTGAGCCGCGTTCGCGCTAGGTATTATTGGCCTGGCATGCGCACGTTCGTAACGAACTATATAAGAAAATGTGTACCATGTCAGAGGTATATAACTGACATGAGGGGTATTTTAGAGCTAAGGAAGATAACAGTCGTTTTGGATGAGGCCAGAGGTACGCGCGAGAGGGCACAAGCTACCCAGAAGAGCAACGCTTATCGAAAGCGCAGAGAACCACCTGCGTACAAGGTAGGAGACCTCGTGCTACTCAGAACACAGGAGTCGAACGATGCAGGACGCGGGCAATCTGCAAAGTTTATCCCGCGCCGTGACGGCCCATACAAAGTAAGTAAAATTGTTAGCTCGACCACTTACGTTTTAGAAAACGTGCAGACCGGTAGGAACGTAGGCAGATATCACGTTTCGCACCTCACACCCTTCTCCGGCCAGGTGGAGCCACCCGTTAGGGAAAAACGTCAACGGGGTAGGCCGCGTAGATACCTAGACTAGTTCAACTGCGAGGGCGCTAAGCTGAACTAGAGGGGGAGTATGTAACACGGACAACATTAGGATTGACGATGTAATGCGGGACTTGTTGCTATGCGCTGTGGCGCGAGCGCCGCGAGCCAATCCACGCGTTGCACCTTCCCCTCTCTGCGCCCGCGACCCGCAGACGCTAGCAGCGAAGGGAAGGAGCTCGACCGAAGCCGCGGCGACTGCCTTCTCCTCCGCGCCTCCGATGCGAAAGGTCGTAGTTCGTGTGACGATATATTTGTGTTTTTACTGTAAGCGTTTGGCTTAAATGTGTAAACTGTGTAATAGTTATGTACAGCGTATGATAAATCTATGTGTAAAGTTGATTAAAAGAGACTTTAAGTTAGTAGAGAGTGCATTTTATTGTACCTCTGCCCCTTAAACTGACGTCCATACGTGTGGCTAGACTAGTGTCCGTACGTGTGGCCGTTAAACAAGTAAATAATTAAAAAAATATAATAACCCGACTGCAAAAAATCAACAGATAAGCAACGCACTAAAGAGACCTAAAAATGGTTGTAATTATTATTCCTGATTAAATTTAAATATATAACATATGTATATATTTGTAATCTCCATTTCATTCACTTTATTTTGATACCAAACTCGATAGATTCGGTTAAAAAAATAAATTTAACTACTTACAATGTGGCGCCATTAAATTTAAATACATGACATATATATGTATATATATTGTGTAATCTCCATTTGATTCTCTTTATTTTGATAGACTACTCGACACGTTTGGTTAAAAAGATTTAGAAATTTAACAACTTACAATGTGGCGCCAAAAGTCCGCTGTTTTGTTTTTTTATTGTTTAATACCTATATAAGGACACTTTGAGACGAATCTAACGATACCATAACTATCAACTGGTGTAATCCATCCAGCCGTTTGGAAGAAACGTGGGAATAAAGAACTTTACAAACATACAAGATACGCGCGAAAAACAATACCCGTCCTGTCAGTCGGGTATTAAAGCTGCATAAATATATTTCCTTTGTACTCCGTCACAATGTCCAGTCAAATTCATATCTACTCCAAAATATTTAGACCAAAACCGCAACATTATATATCTAATGATAATATAGGTAGAAGCTATGAAGGGGTTAGGTTTCAGTCTGTCTGTCTAACTGTTAACGAGATTATAGACAGGCTACTTAGAATGCTTACTACCAATATAACAATGGATGATAGGCTTACAATTGTACGTCACGTCATGCTTATTACAAGCTATTATTTAGTTTCACCTGTCCCGATATTTGTAATCAAATCTTGCAAGTTAAATGTAGCACACTTAACGGTTTCCGATTGAACTGAAGTTTTGCAAGCATATTTCGGGTTTCGAGAGATTTTGTTTTTTTTATGCAAATCGATTTTATGTATATAAACACATCATTTTATCGAAATTTCGGTGATAATATAACGTCTTATTTCCCTAAGAAAAATGAACCCAAAAAAATAATTTAAGAGTTTATGGTTTTTTTTCCAAAAACTGAGAAACTATTAACCACAATAGCTAGAATAGGTACATAAATGCTACATAATTAAAATATTAATAGGTATATGATAAGTTATACATTTTTACCAGTTTCTGAAAAAAACTGTTTATACTGCAATAAGCACTATTGGAAAGTCACTCCTCATATCATCTTATAATATCATCAGCATATAATTATATCGCGTGACAATGCTATACATGGAGCTGATCTGATGATGGAGCTGGAAGGTGGCCATAGGAACTTTGTAATAAAACGACGCAACTCCATCGAATTTGGGTTCGTATGATTCGTCTTGATGAGTACTTTGTCTTTAGATGGCATGGAGCTGGAAGGTGGCCATAGGATCTCCATAATAAAATGACATTTTCGCATCAAGTTTGGGCTCGTTTGATTTCTTTTGATGAGTAGCTACCAAATCTAAGCTTGTTGGAGGGAATTTACCACGCGCTGGCCAGAGTCGGGTTGGTTCGAATTTTCCTTTTCTCGCAGTGCTCTTGTCTGCATATGGTTACTTCCTTACTCGCCTTTTATAACCCCCCGGGTTGAGATGGGATAATGACATTATGTATTCTTAATCCTACACGGACAGACACGGATAAAATTATAAAACAGAAAATAAAACGCATTTAAATCTGCCGATTTTCACACAACACTCGCCTTTCTGAGTATAAAAACAGATATACATATGTATATAATATGGATAGTTCACTCTTTGATATTATCTCGAACTAACTTGACATTCAGAACATGTAGTTTATGATTGACCAAACAGTAAAAGTTGCACTAACTCATATTTACTGCACGAAATGTGCCAAAACTGGGAAATATTCTTTCTTAGTACAAGTTATATGTTCAAGGGCAGATAGTGACAAAAATAAAGAATGTCGTGCCAAGTTTTATACTGAAACGACGATTTAAGTACGCTAAGCTAACAGTTTGTTGCGAAATATTACATTCAAAAAGTATATATTACTTAAACGGTGAAGGAAAACATCGTGAGGAAACCCACATACACTAGAAGAAATTCTAAGTGTATGTCTGAACCCGCATTAGGCCAGCGTGTAAGGATTATGGCCTAAACCCTCTTAGCTCTCTAGATAGAGGAGAGGAGTCCCGAGCCCAGCAGTGGGACATTAATGGGTTGCTGATGATGATGATGATATTACTTAAACGGCAACGTCGCAATTTAGTTTCATATTTTGTGGTTTTCAAATTTTTTTATTTAATAAGAGATCGCTCTTAGAGATAATGCCTTGTTGCCATTTAAATTATTTTGTGATTTCTGTTATTATATATCTAAGTGGTGTATCATCAGCAACTCATTAAGTCTCACTACTGGGCTCGGGTCTCCTCTCCTTTAACAAGAGAGGTAAGAGTATTTAGGCCATAGTCCACACACGCTGGCCTAGTGCGGGTTGGTGTATCAGACATACACTTAGAATTTCTTCTAGTGTATGTGGGTTTCCTCACGATGTTGGTGTATGTACAATAAAAAATATATAAATAGATTTTCTTCATCATACAGGTACAAAGTACAAATAGCAGAAAAACAGCAGCGAACCATTTGCCTATTCTGAGCAATACCTTCACTTTAACAATAGAGATTTTGTAATAATTTTTCACACGAAACGTAGACACTTGTACTGAAATCCAACATTTTCCATAGCGTACCAAACGATACAGTGTTTTTGATCAAGTATCTTTAAGAATGTTCTAAAGATTATTGCTAAAGAATTGGATCACGTAGTAATTAATAGGTTAAGTAAAACAGATCGAATATTTATTTGTTTTGCTTGCTAAAAACTATTAACTACTTAATTTGATATTGCAAACAGACACTTCAATTTTATTTATTTTTATTGTATAGATAAAACTATTTTCATCAATGCTATTAATTTTCAAATTAAATGCTTATTATAATTTAGGTTCTACAAAAAAGCTATCATCTATACCTATAATTATACTAAAATTCTACCTATTAAATACACCTAATAATCCATTCATAGCCGTTTATTGTTAATTGAACCTGTTTTTCTGTACTATGTCGTCGATAGGTATACTAGACCAGTTCTAAACGCCCTGGATGACCTATCAGGCGATAAAATAGACTATTGTCGTGCACAGAGATAAAATTTCAAAGGTTGTCTATAGGACGTTGAGTTAATGATCCGAATTATAATAAAATGTCAATACTTTAATATAAACTGCCTCGGGGCGCAGCGGGTTCGATTCCCGGGTCAGGTGTAAATGATATTGGGCTTTTCTATTATAAAATTCCAATATTGAAATTTTCCGGAGTTTGGAAAACAAATGTTCCCAGATGACAATAGACTCGCCCCTTATTTCATGGGATCAAACGTAGCTGGCGAAATGTGGGTGTGAAACACCTCTGCCTACCCCTTCGGAGAAAAAGGCGTGATGTTATGTTATGTTATTATAATAATATGCTGATTTAATTATACTACTATTCGCTTTTTTTATCCATCTTATGGTAAGTGGGTTACCGTCGCCAATGGACATGGTTGAATAAGTATTAATTGCGAAGATAACACAACCAAGCTGCTGCCATAATAGGAAAAGGAAAATGAGGAGAAAAAGAGAAACGAAGGAGACGGGGAGGAGGAATTGGTAAGTACTCCATACTCACTAGACCCTTTTTTTTTACTTGGGGAAATGCCTGACGCATACCCCTCGGTCTTGGGGAAAGAACCGAGGGGTTATGTGGGGCTCGCACCCACTAAAACCCCAAGGTGTTCCTCTCGTCGCGCTCTGCTGTGGTCACGGGAGCGCAGGAACATTCGTCCGCGACCACAGCGATACTCACCAGACCCACTACAACCCATATATGTCCCACTGCTGGACACGGGTCTTCTCCAAACATTTTGGAGGGAATTTAGCCTACTATACCACGATGGCCAGACGGGTTGGTATAGCATTTGTTTTGAATTTTCCTTTTCTCGCAGTGTGCTTGTCTGCTAGGTTACTCCCTTCTAGCTAGGTCGCCTTGTACGACACCCACGGATTGAAATGGGGTAGTGACATTATGTATTCTTAATCCTTCAGTACACGGATTCACGTCTAGACGAACCAGACCTATTTTTTTCTTTTTTTTACACAGCGCCATCTAGCCCCAAAGTAAGCAATTATGGGTACTAAACAACTGATATACGACTTAAATATTTTTTTTTGTAAATACGTACATATTATAGATAAATTACACCCAGACACAGAACAAACCTTTATGCTCATTACACAAAGATTTGTCCTGGGTGGGGATCGAACCCACGACCTCTGGCTTAGCAGTCAGGGTCACTAACCACTAGACCAACAGGCCAGTCTAAATGCAACAGTATATATTCTGTGTGAGGGTAGTAGAGGTTTCCCCGGACGTGCCGGCGCGGCAGTCCGGCACATTTATGCTGACATGCAAGTATTCGACCATGTTCATAATTGCAAATGAAAAACATACATGCCGTTTCCATCTAGTAATAGACTTCAAAAAGGAGGTTCTCAATTCCATTGTATATTTATTTTTGTAAATTGTCCCGAGTTCGATTCTCGAGTCGGGCAAAAATGATATTGAGTTTTACTGCCTCAAAATTATTAATATCAGTCCGAAGACTGGAATTATGCCCAGTTAATACCAATAGCTACTCAGCAGTGGGTACAGCATCCAATACACGCTAAATTAAAACGTTTTTCAACGTCATAGAATTATTTTTGAATATTTTATATTTCTTATGTTAAATAAAATAAAAATCACTTTGAGTCACTTTGATTACAATCAGCGTCAATTATCTTGAAAATAACTGAACTTCGTCCAGTATAAAGGTACCTTCTATTTCTTAATTCTTTGCCCACTAACATAATCAGCCGATTCATCTGTTCGTACAGGTTTAAAAACCTCCAACTTATAAACTATAATATAATAATAATAATATTCTACCACATTCACACAGCGCCATCTAGTCCCAAAGTAAGCAATTATATTTGCTTGTGTTATGGGTATTAAATAACTGATATACTACTTAAATACATTTTTTTTTAAAAATACATACATATTATAGATAAATTACACCCAGACACAAAACAAACCTTCATGCTCATCACACAAAGATTTGTCCTGGGTGGGGATCGAACCCACGACCTCCGGCTTAGCAGTCAGGGTCACTAACCACTAGACCAACAGGCCAGTCATATAATTTTATATTATTGAAAAACCTCAGTGGGAGTACTAAAGTTATTTAACACCGCATTTATTAGATAAAGGTTGGCCTAAGGACACATTCTAATAGAATAAAATGGACACCGCAATAGTTTAAAAACAAAATGTTTTTATTTTCTATCTAATATAAACATTTTACAAAGAATTCATTGAAAATGTATACTTCTTTTGTCTTTAATACCACTATTATAAATTAGAAAATGATACTTTCTAATTTATAATAGTGTATGTTAGTTTTGTATTATTTCTTCATTAACGTCGCAGAGTAACGGATCAATGTGAAAATATGAGAATGAGAATGGATAAGAAACCGGCGTGCTAAACACGCGGTCCGAGTTCGATTCCGACCAGCACTACCAATGTGAATTTCACTTTGTGGAATTTGTAAGTCACATGACTAGTACATATAAATTCAATAGACTAGTACATTATAATTCAGCAGATGCTAACGGTGAAGGAAAACATCGCGAGGAAATCCATATACCCTAAGAAATTCTAAGTGTATGTCTGATCTACCAACCCACATTAGGCCAGCGTGCGTGGATTAAAGCCTAAACCCTCTCAACTCTCTAGATAGAGGAGAGGAGACCCGCGCACAGCAGTGGGACATTTAATTGATTGTTGAACCTTAATCGATAGGTCTCATATGTTATTTATCTATTATGTTGTTAAAATAATATATATTTATTTATTTAAAACTTCATTCACAATAATAATAATGTATAGGCGGACTTAATGCCTAAGACATTATCTACCACTCAACTTTGGGTGATGCAGAGATATGACGTAGGTGCATGTATTGTAATAGTTGTATATTTATGTATATAGTTTATATTATAAATTATTATATATATATTAATTGCAAACAACATTGATATTGTACTTTTATTGTACTGTAGGTATGAGTTCACCTTGGTATATATTCAATACTGTTTAAATAAGACTGGAATGCGATAGTGAACCTAGATTCTTTGAATAAATAAATATTCGTAAACTGTAAGGTTATGATTACAGTTAGGTATAGATGAAATCCGTGTAGTACCCCATCTCAACCCGTGGGTGTCGTAAAAGGTGACTAAGGGAGAAACCTTAAAGTACATTGCAAGAAAAGGTAAATTTGAAACAGCCAGCGTGGTGTTGTAGGCTAAATTCCCTCCAAAATATTGGGAGGAGACTCGTATCCAGCAGTGGTACGTTATTATAAGAAGAAATTAGTAAAAATAAAATAACCCGACTGCAAAAAATCAACACATAAGCAACGCACTAAAAAGACCGAAAAATTGTTGTAAGTATCGAATGAGTAGTTCCTGAAATTAGCACATTTTTATAGATCAAAAGTCTAATCTGTTAAGTCTAATCGTTGACTCGTCATCCAGTCCCTGGGGCTCTGCTGAAAATCAGCGCTAGGTGCAATTAGTTATTTTAATTTTTTGCTTTGTATTTTTTTTTTCTTTGTATTGTATTTTTTTTTTTATTCTTATCTTAAGTACTCCTGTCCCTACTTCTGTCACATGAATGTGAAGAATAAATGTTTTTTCTTTCTTTCTTCTAATCTCAGTTTTTCATAAAAAAAGGTCGCTGAGTCTGACTGGATGCGGAAGACCGAGGACCGAGTGTTATGGCGCGTTAGGGAAGGTTATATCCAGCAGTGGACTGTAAGCTGAAATTATGATGATGATAATGAATCTCAGTTTTGCTAGCCTGAATGCCTAAATAATGGGTCATAATAATGCCCTTTTTAGCAAAACTTAGATAAATCTTTCAATTTCGAGTCTACAATTGAAAGAGAGACACAAAAGATCTAAAATAGAAAAATAAATGTTTACCTTGTGACTTCCAAGAACGGTTCCGTACACCCATAGTTCTAGTTTATCTGTGTTCCGTGTCACTTGCTCGAGAATTAGCTCTAGATTCGTGATATTAAATTTATAGACCGTTTTACGATTTATTTATTACAAGATATTGGATTTTATTTCCTTGTGCGTTAAATATTTCTGCAAATAAAGATAGCATAGATTTTTTTAAACTGCTTGGGTGAAGCCGCGGATTATTTACAGCTGCGTTTAAGTTCTGGGTTCGAATCCCGGGTCGAGTAAAAACGGTACTTATTAGGTTATTCTGGTATGAAATTCTCTGTTTTACCTGGAGTTTGAAAATGTACTTGAATTTTATACAACATGACATGTCTATGAAAAAAACTATACTAATATGTTAAAACTGAAGAGTTTGTTTGTTTGGTTGAACGCTCTTATCTCAGAAACCACTGGTCCGAATTGAAAAATTCTTTTAGTATTGGATAGCCCATTTATTGAAGAAGACTATAGGCTATATTGTTATATAGATAGAGAGATAGATATAGAATTTTCACGCTACGACTAATAGGAGCTGAGCCAAACAAAAATTACGAGAGTGAAGCTCCATAATTTTAAAACCGAGACGTACATGACAAAGTTTTAGTGATATTAGACCCTTGTCTATGGGGGTGCAAGTACAGCGTTTTCCCTCTCTGTAGGGTGGCAATACGCCAAAGATGCTTTTGGCATTAAATGCATAAGTCACGGTCAACGTTTAATACTGAAGTAATTGTAATCACAAAATCGCTCGCTGTGGCGTAAATTAAGTGAGGCGTATGTCCAGCAGTGGACGTCATTGAGGTGATTTGATGATGGTGCTGATGAATGACTGAAAAATTTTCTTATCATACAAATATAATATGTTTTAATTTTTTGGGTATCGATTCCGATCGACCGAATCGACTCAGTTGAATATTAAAATACCCTTTGATCCAAAATGTTTTACATGTCAACAGTTAGATATGACTGGCCTGTTGGTCTAGTGGTTAGTGACCCTGACTGCTAAGCCAGAGGTCGTGGGTTCGATCCCCACCCAGGACAAATCTTTGTGTGATGAGCATAAAGGTTTGTTCTGTGTCTGGGTGTAATTTATCTATAATATGTACCTATGTATTTAAGTACAAAAAAAAAAAAGAAAAGTATTTAAGTAGTATATCAGTTGTTTAGTACCCATAACATAAGCAAATATAATTGCTTACTTTGGGATTAGATGGCGCTTTGTGAATGTGGTAGAATATTATTATAATAAAAAAAAAAATTAAAAAATTGTGTATATTGAGAATACATAGGTATGAATTATCTGTGCTTCACCCATCCCTCTATGTTGAGCCATAAACGTCAGTATTTTATATAAAGGAGGTATTAAATATTTGGATATAAAAATGATATCCCTTCACTTAAAGCTCGCATCTTCCTGACACAAGTATGTCAAAATATGTTGTTAAACATTTCCTTTGTGTAACATAACAATGTATGGTATTTTTTACGATATCTTCCGGTCTACAACCAACTTTACGACAAACCAAACGTCCAAAGTTTTAATTTCTGAATAAAGAATTTGAACACTAAAATGAAATTGACTTTGCCAAGTGAAATTATTTTAAATCCCAATTTTATTATCCTTGGATGAGTTTGGTGAAATTTTTGGACTCGTTTACCAAAAATACGTTGGTTTTATCCAATTAAGTTTATTGAGCTTTGAGCTATCGATAAAATCAGCAAATACAATATAAGTTTAAGAGACTTTAAAATAAATCCCTAAATTTTAAATGTTACAAGGCTAAAGCCGAACCCTGAACAAAATTAGCTTAGTAAGCTATAAACTACAATGCAACATTGAAATATTATGTTTAAACTGACAAAGTATCACTTTGGTGGAACCGCATCGCACAAAAATATAACGCAACTATCCGCAACGTGCGTGCAATAACGAACAAAACTAATAACGAACGAACCAATTCGATTTCGAATTTTTGACGACCACTCGACGTCGTCTCGACACCCCGACGTCACTCGAACCTCGCCGATTGTAATTACACGCCAGTCCGAGCGGCGGCGCTAGTGGAGCGACAACACACCCGGAACCAATGCTGCATGACCTCTCCAACCCCTCACACACACTGACGCACAGAGCTCTAACTAACCCAGCCGAGAAAGTACGCTCAAATTGTTCACAGTAAACATTTACATACAAACACACTCCACGAGGAGATATCTCCTGTTACGGTGAACCCAAATCCAAGGATTAACTTCAAAGGGCCACACGGCGATTCTGAAAATGCGTTTTTATAGAAATACCGGCTTTGACTACAAAGATTCTGTCAGCGGATTGCGGAGCTGAATTTCAGCGGATCAACCGATCTTGTTTCGGAAGGTAGGTCATTTTGAGAAATTCATTGGATAAAATATATAAGACGGTTGAAGGAACGTCATGATTGAAAATTGCTTTAAAAGATTTGGAAGACAGGTGCGTGTATAGGCATACCGATGGCTGTAATTGTCCAAAGATGCTTTTATGGCAAATTTATATTTGTAATCCATTTTGTAAAATTTCTGGGCATAATATCATAATCGTCAATACTTTAAGAAATCGATAGATAGGTCAATTGAAAACGCGAGAAGTGATAGTCAATGTCGAAACTAAAATCGTTCGCAATATAACAGAATTCAAACCATCGCACCTGTCAGGGCCGCCTGTAATATATATCGTAGCGTATATATACAATATGCAAAATTTAAATACCTTTACAATCCATACACAACCACCACAAAGGTGGCACATTAAATAAGGTATAATATGCTGTCAATGCAACATCATCGATGAAATGTCTCACGTTTCAATCATGGCCGAACTATTGTTAGTATTTTATTCATGAATTACATAATTTTAACCGTATCTAGTCTCAATACAGAAACTTTATTTGAACTTCCATTAGTGAGCATGTTAAATGGACGAATAACTGATGCAGTTATTGTTTGCTGACAATTTTTGCATTTATGCATCCATTTGATCCGTTTCAGATCTATTTTTTCCTTTTTTCAGACGCAAATACCTTCTGACCATTAAAATTGGACGGTTCTGGATACCTCTACAAAAGATATCTGAATATTAAAACTAATTGAACGTTTTTATTGCATGTTATCTTGTTCAATAGCTTATTTAATCAAGATCGTTCTTGCAATGCTTGATAAAAATCAATTCAGCCATTTAACAACTAAAGCTTTTTTGTTGTTAACCGTTATGAAGCTTTCGACAGCAATTTAAAACGTCGTTTGTACGCTGGTCCATAATTCAGAATTACCAGGAAGCTATCTTCGCTACTAATAGAGGTTTATTAATATCGTAAAACTCCTGGCTTGCCCTTAAAGCGGGCATTTTGCTTTTAAATTAACGTCCAATGTGTAGGGTTTAAGCCTGGCTTGAACGTCGGTGAAAATCTGCTTGAATGAAAATCTATGCTGTATGGTGCTTTTCCAGGCGGTTCTTGGTTGCTCTTACCATTTTGTTTAGCTCTGGGAAATCAAAAGTTCTGGGAAATTCTCTGGTTCGATATGACAATTATTTTTTTATTCTTTTTTATTTATTTATTCAGGAAACATACAGTCATTTACAAACAAAGTAATATACAAAGTAATTTACAATATGGCCAAAGAGTTCCATTCATTTTAACATACATTACATACATAAAAATACAACACAAGGTATAAATAATAATATCTACTTATTTTACATAAGAATTTAAGAAATCATCTAAGATGTCTACACAAATAATGATGAACAGAAACAAAATTTATATATACTTAATATTAAAGTGTCAGGCTATTTAACGTCTAGGAATAAAGCTGAAAACTATATCACACACATTTTTCCTATAATTACTTAATGATGGAGTATCTACGTGAGCGTCTTATATATGTATTTTTTTCATATTATCATTAATTGAAGATATTTATCTGGACTTATCTTTCTCCGGATTAAACTATTTATTTTCGGGCAAGGATACTTTTCAGACCGCATTGCATTTGCATTTTGCATATGTTTTACTGAAGTTTTAATAAGACATCACAATGACACATAAATATTAAATTCTTATGTTTCATTTCTGAGTGATGATAGGATTGACAAACCATAACCGTTAAATACCCTACTTGATCTTGATTGATGAAGTGGTCTTCATTAGCTTATTACGAAATAATTGTGTTCATAAGACAGGAACTACTTTAAGCCATCTAATTTATTGACATTTATGATGTATAATCATTTAATTTACTCTCTCGGTTCAAAGACGAAAACAACGGATGCCCGAATCCATTATGTCCATTATAGAACAATTACGATGACAATTCTCAACGACTGTCCACTGCCTCATAAAACGGAATTGTAAAGTCTTACAAACAAGGCCTAAACCTACCTGCCGACCTAGGGCAATGCTCTCCACTGAATTATAGATGCAATATCCCTCGAAAGATATCTACAATAACGTTAGAAACGTAGCATCGAATGAATAGCTATCTGTTGTAAATTTGATTGCAGATAGAATGCATGAAGAAGCTCAAGTCGCTTTATCGAAAGCGTAGGAGACAAAGACTCGCTGGGGAACGCGTATCAGTGTCCATTGTGACACTACGCTCAATTTTACTACCTTAATCTACATGGTGCACTTCAATCAAAGAGCCGAGGCCGTCCTAGGCCGACGCACTCGCCGACATAACACGTGCATGTGGCATTACTCACGAAATATTTTCATAAAAGCGAACCAAACGCACCCGTCCATCTCCCCCCGCGACCCCGCCCGCATACCCAGTAAAACCAGTTCAGTTCGTGCCCGGCCATCGTGCGCGTCGGTTGTCTCGCGGAGGGAGTGTTTCGCCGCGCTGTGTTACGAAAAAACATCTTTTGTACCAAAACCAAACCAGTGCTGTGGATTCGTATTATTATAGTGCCCGTGTGAGGTTGTGCCATTTCATATTGTGATGTTGTTACGAGATGTTTTAGTGGAGGATTTCTCTTGAAACTGTGGAACGGGTTCCGCCTGCCGCCGCCGGACGCCTTTTCTCTCCGATCTCGGGATATCATTAAGGTATTTATTGTTACACCGGCTCATTGTTGTAAGGAATTCTTTCTACGACCCTTGTGTAAGTTAAATCGATAGTGTTGATTCGGTTTCGTATGCGAGCGAACCTCGGTGGTTGTGATGCGTCGATATTGAATCGCAGATTGTGGATGGTGTTTGTGGATTTGCATTGTAGATGCGAGCGGCGTGCAATGTGCAGTAAACACCAGGCCCAGGAAACGGGTTCGAACCCGGCCGAGATGCGAGTGTGGGCGAGTATTAATTAGGCGACTTGGTGTAACGGTACTGCTTGATGGTACGGGTCCACTTAACGATCGTTTGATAACTTTTGTTGTTAGATTTTTGTCGATTCGATTATAATTATTATTGTGTTAATAACATTTTTTTTATGGTCAAATGAACATACGAATAGTTACAACGAGAGATTACAAAGACATTGACCGAGCTTTTGAGACGAAAGAATAATTACATAAAGCTTAATATCAAAATGATCACATTCACATCGACGGTACGAAGCTTTTTCAAGTGTATGTTGACCGGTACCTACGTTTCAAAAAACTTTACCTTGACAGAGGTCAGATACAAAGCTACGATAAGCTGTTATCTGTGTATATACAGATGTCTCGTATCTATATTATTATACTTAACAACCAAATGTAACAAAACAACACTAAACACGCAACATAAGCTCACGAATTCGTCATCACCGAAATAATAATTTTGTGTAAGCTATTAGTAACTCGCGCCGCCCGCTAGATGGCACGAGTCGTCTCAAAACAATGAGCTTTCTCGATTGTAAGCCACGAATGGCCACGATGTAATGTTTCGGGGTCGAATCTTTACTGCTAATTATACGAAACAACATAATAGATAGCTTTGTTAACCCGATTTCACCGAAACAGCAATCACAAACATTTTGTACACTAATTTTACGTTTCGACGTAAAACGGCACGCAATTTACATTACAAACAAGCCATTTTACCTACTTTCTGTAAGTATTTACTGTATAAATAAATCATGCACAAAATATAAATCGGTAAAATACAATAGGTTCCTATCTATAATTTAATAACATAATTCAATTAGTCGTTCGAAAACACCTCAGAATCTCTGATTTAAACTCCACTGCAAAACTGACAAAAAATTAAATTAACTCATTTCACTGTTGTTTTCTTTTCTTTGAAGAATCACGCGGAAACTTCATTTCTTCAAATGTCAATGTCATAAACTATTATTTCTCTATGGTAAGTAAGTACCTAAATGTCAAAAATCCTCCGAAAAAACAAAGCACACTTCTGTTTCACTGTTAGATAGATTCTTTTTAATTTTATGACCTGTTTTGACAGTTTTTATCTGATGTAAAATAATAATTATAGTAAGTACCTATTTGCAATTTTTTTTCTCTGCAACTCAACGCAGTGGAAAAATAAAATAAAATATTTAAAAACTTGGTCAAGTACCTAGCTGCAAACAATGCCGGTTTCAGATTCTGTTTTATTACTCGAATTTGAATACTTACATCGGATAACATAATTTTATATACCTACCTACAATTTAAGGGTTACATTTACAAGAAGAAACCGTTGATTTAGTCGTAAACTGAGTCGTAAAGAATATTGATAGCGGTCATGTGTAAGATAAAGTTGTCGATTTTGAATAAGTATTAAAACGAAGTAGGTACCTAATTCGATAAAACAAAAATATGAAATTTAGGTATTTAATTATTAATATGAAAACTGATGATACTTTATAATTTTGCCGAAAATAACATCGAGCTACCTAACAAGATAACTTTATATATTTATCGTTGTAGGTATGTTTTCGGGCGATTAATTAATTGGCTTTACGTGTTAGATATTCATAATATCATATTTGGTTAAAATTATGAGGTAATATCGTTAAAACACATAATCAACTGTTTGTCAATTTAAATATTTTATAATGCGGTAGATTACTGTTAAATAAAAGATTATATCGACCTATCTAAGATCAATTTATTACCAAAAACAGTCGCTTTTTTTAAAGAGGATACCCGCAAAAACAAATTAATATAGCTGTTTTACATTTTCAATAAATTGAACAATGAGAACGATTAGTAATAAGTATTCCCCACGTATTACGTCACAATATGAATTGTGTAGAACAAAAGGTCCTTACTAATTACTAATTCAAAGCGTCACACATGCCGACGTCACTCTATCGACCATTCCAACAAAACTCTGTTACTTAAAAATTAAAGGAACATTTAGAGTAATTAAGCCATATCTACCCTAACATTTTTTATGACACGATGCAATCGTAATCAAAAACAATACATCTGGATTTATTACTCTGTTCATTTAGGGTGCTTGAACGCACGTGTCGCAGTGGTTTTGACTTTTTTTTTCGAGGGAGCCTGGAGGCGTTAATTTACCGCAAAAAAAATCTAAGTCCGGAAACGTGCGTGTCCCATCACTAGTTGTACGGTAGAACAGATGTTGACATGTGTCGCCTGGCTGTATGGTGCACTGCCGTGAGCTAATTGACTAGGGAAAAAACGTGAACTGCGTTCCGTTCTACTCGGCCCTACGGTTGTCGTTTACGCGGGAAACGAAATATACGATTGATGCGTTTTGGGAGTTGAATTTTTTGTGTTCTCTCTTTGATTTATACGGATTTATTTTTGGAAAAAGTTGCGTTTTAGATAGGTCGAGCTTGGCTTATATTCACATGTAGCAACTAAGGATAAAATGTACAAGTTCATTGTGATGGTCATATCTTCTAATTACAATGAGGCAGATAGATTTCTTACACACATGTCAGCGTGCGAATGTGATTACAACAAGGCAAAATATAGGTATTTCTCAACCGCAAAACATGATTAATAATGCCTCTTATTATTAAGTAGGTAGGGTAAAAATAATTATAAGTTCTACTCTGGGTTTAAGATGGTTCTAACCACAGAAGCATGACTCCTTTCTATTATCTACATACCTACCTATATAATAAGTACTATGAATTACTTACAGAAAAAAAAAAATTCCCTAATCATTCTAAACTAAATTTTTTGACCTACCTACCACCTATTTCCTAATTATAACGCAATGGTGTCAAATTTACGGCTATTCAATGGGGGTGCGTTTTTGATTTATAACAATTTTCTTTTCCAAGTTTGGCTGAATATAAATTACCTTGGCGTCTAGCGCAGCGGTCAAAAGGACGAAAATAAATGTTCTGTATAATCTGTGCCGTGTTTCTGAGTCATGGCAGTTTTCGTCCAAATAAAATAAATTACAATATTGTCTATTGTAGTTAAATTAGCTACTTACTTAGGTATTTTATGCTATTGTTCGCTGTTTTGGTGTAGTGCCACAGAATAAATAATAGTACTCTAGTAGTGCCAACAAGAAAAGTCGTATATCTACTATTAAAACAGTTATTTTAATTCATATTCCTCTTGTTAATAGCTAGGTACCCTAAACCTACTTTCCAAATATAAATTTTATCAAAATAGTACGTGTAGTATGTACCTTAATGAGATTTTTATAATAAGGTAAGATCGTAAGAATTTTGCTTCTTTGTATGAATTTAATAAAAAAAATACCTACCTAGGGTTGTTTTCAGTGGTTTAATTATACCTATGTAAAACGCCGAACTAGGTACTGAAGTAACTTGTGAAATACCTACTTACTATCATACAAATATGTCATAGCAGTTTGACTAAGTTTATAACTACACTCTTTGCGCTGTAGCGGTGGGTGCGGGTGACAGTTGTCTGTATGACTAGACTAGAACATTCTGGTTGGGTTTAAATTAATTTACTACAGTTATTAATGATTAAATATATTACGAATGTGGTACAGCTGAAATACTAAGTCATAATTTGTAAATCGCGGCTACTTTCATGAGTGAAACGAAATGTTAGTGAAACTGTCACCCGCACCATGCTACAGCGCAAACATAAAACATAATTCTCTGTTTTCCATTCCTTTTTCAAAATAATAGGTACTACATAATTTATTTTATATATTTTTAATAAGTGTAATTAAAAAAAAAAAGCCACCCTCATGGGTAGTGTGTAAATATTAACATCGCCGCATTTTCATTAGGAATTAATATAGAATGTTTTTTTTTAAATAAATAAATCTCATTTGACCTACATAAGACGTAAAATGGCGACAACATTAGGTACCGTACCTAGTCAAAACCTAATCTAGTTAACTAGATATTATCACCTTTTTACTTGAACCTTGCAACTTAATTGAAGGTCAAAATGTTATCAACTATTTGTGCGAAAAGCAGACTAAACTCATGTTGATATTATTCATTGCCTTCAATATTTTTAAATTACGATAACCCTAAATAACATTCACATATCATTTAAAAAAAAAAACATCAATTAAAATCCGGCCTACATTGTAAATATTTTTATTCAAAGCTTTAATAATCTCTTACTCTCATAAATAACTCATATATACTGAACGTAAGCACTTACAAAATCTAAATATACCATCGACTTATCTTTAAAGTTTAACAGTAAAAAAATACTGGACCATAGATTACCGTTATTCGGCGGTCAGTCTAGTAAGTGCGGGCTACAGATAATAAAACAGTGTATGTCTCCACCGCCATGTTTCATCTAGAACGGATTAATTAAATTTGACAAGCCATTGTGACATAGTAACGAAATTACTGTTATTATGCGCGTACGCATACTGAGTATGATTGATGGAATATCATTGTACGTTTTGGCGGACACCTCTTTTAATGGTACCAATTTATACGTTTGGTAAAAATAAAAAATAAGTTATGTCAAACTATTTTGCATCACAATAAATTTAAGTTCCGAGCTATTTAAGTATTAAATATTTCATGTACCTAAATCGTTTCGCCGAAATTACAGATGAAGGCTTTTAGTGTCGTCAGAAAATCAGTTGTTTCAAAAAATTAAAGGCAATTTTTTCGATTCCAAACTGTCACATTAGAAATTATGATTTGATTGACGTTCCGAGGATTATCACAGTAAACAATACATCTGATTTTTTATTTCATATTTTTTAGTAGATTGATCATCTTTGAGTAATGTGACTGTCAATTAGATTGATATCGAATGACAGTATTGAAGATGATTGAAACTTGTTTTGGCCGTTATATTAATGTTTTACTTATTAAACTGACACTCGCTAAGTTTTATTTGCTTCTGACACATGTATGGAATTAGATGATTACACCTATTGTGTTGATGGATGTAGATTATATCATAGTGACACATGTCATGATGACAGATATAACCATAGACAAGATGAAGAGAGGGGGCTATGAGTGTGTTCTGTGTTCTTTATTTAAATTAGATTTTTTTTTTTTTTCAAATAATTTGAAGTAACTACATAATGTCACTATTCTATTTCAACCCGTAGGTCTCGTAAAAGGCAACAGAGCTCTGTCAGAAAATAAAAATTCGAAAGAAAGTCTGGCCAGCGTGGCATAGTAGGCTCAATTCCATCCACATTCTCTGGAAGAATCCCATGCCCAGCAGTGGGAAGTTTATGGGTTGAAATGATGAATGATTGAGTAACTGTTCTACAAAAATATTTCTTCATTAACTCTCAAAGGCTTTCTATCTACAGATATGACAAAACTAAATGATTTCATTACTTAACGAACGTCCGTTAAAACATTTATCTGCTTTCTGCTATTAACGTATCCTCTTTTTAAAAACAAGTTCTAAATATGAAAGCTTTTAAAAACTAAACAAAAGTTAAAACGGTCATAACTTTGGGTCGGGTCAAAAGAATCGTTAAACTCTGAACAGTCGCACTAATCGACTTCTATTATTGGAGTAAAATCTGTTTTTCAATACATCACTAACACAACATCGTGTACGTATTCTTTACTTTACAAGTATGACAGCGAGCATTATACAAAATTACGGTTATAAGAAAAGTTTTAAAAAGAAAACACCAAATGTCCTCTTAAGTTACATAGTATAAGGAACATTTTGTACATTGTTATAGTTCCACAAAACTGTAAAGACCGTTTGGCTATGGGATCAAAATTGTGTAGTCCAAAGATCATCATCATTATTTCAAATTTTCAACCCGTAAACGTCCCATTGCTGGACACGGACCTCCAAAGATTGTGGAGGGAGTTTAGCTTACTATACCACGTTAGCCAGACGGGTTGATAGAGGGTTTGTTTCAAGTTTTCTATACATCACAGTGCTCTTGTTGCTTAAGGTTACCTCCTAAGTCGCCTTTTACGACACCCATGGGTTGAGATGGGGTTGTGACATTTATGTATTCTTATTCACTACACGGATAAATATTTCCATCAAAATGTTAAAAAATTAAGTTTATAAATTTCCGAACAGAATTTGTTACTTACTCTGTTGTAAAGTAGATGTCAACGTTTTAACAGCCATTTAAAGCACAATAGATGATTTATTCAGCCTGTTTTAATATTATTAATATCAATAAGAACTGATGTATACATTTTATACAAAAACATAGTTTAAACCCTCTGTAAAACACATAGAATAGAAATTCTATGTGTGTCAGAAAAACAATTCAATTTACAATCACATCATACTTCATTTAATTTGAGTTAAGAATCTTTTTAAATTTCTGTTGTCAGTAAAACGTATACGTACCAACCTTCCGATTCTGATCTAATTGAAAAGAGGTTTGCCAAAGTTCCTTTTAACTTAATATTCTTAAAGTAAACTTTGAAAGTAATTTTATTTTAGTGAATAGTTCTAAAAAAGCTGTTGCGTGTAGTTATACAATATAAAGACTTTTAAAATGATATTCAGTTATCAAACTTAAAACTACGGTACTGCTGTAACTTAAATTTCAGTTACAGCAGTGTAATACGATTTTAAACACAGTTTATTGCTAAATTTAAGTTGTGTTATGGCCGCTAGTTCTTTAATAAGTCTAGACATAGTATTTTAAGTAATTTAGTAAACCAAATCACGAATTAACGTTCTGTGTGTTATGAATGTAAATAATACAATTTTATTTTTAACCAAAGTTAAAAATAAAGGGTTAACTTTTAAATACTGGCTACAATTTTCCATTCACCACAGATTATAATTTTATTCATAAGGATGCCTTCGTTCTCTCTATGTTAATCTTTACGTAATTTATTAATAATACAATTGAAAAAATTGTATAAATTTAAGTAAAATCCTTTCGATTTGAAGTAATCGAATATTTATTAATACGGTACCTATGTTAATTATTGAACAATGAATATCTTAAGAATGATACATACATTTATGATAATCATTACATTCAAGACAAATGACGACTGACATAAAAATAAACAGCAATAATTATAAACTACATTCATTGAAGAAAAAGCTTTTAGTTTTACTGTTTCTACGTTTGATGTTTTAACTTACTTTTTAAAAGTGTCAGCATTTAGAAACCACCGAATTTAAAGTTAAATTTCAGTACAAGTTCCCACCATTTCAAAAATTAAGAGATTTAATTTTAACCAAGCCATTAAAACAGTTTCTTTATGGACGTTTCATAATAGTATTTAAACTCGAATGGTAGTCAATGTCTAGTGAAAAAGCTTGAAACTAATTTGGAGTGAACTATTTTAGTTCATACTGCCCTGCTATTAAATAATCTGGCATCATTAGTTCAGGCTAGACGATTTCTTCGGTCTGCCATTACTGAAACATTTTCGTTATTACCTTAGCTTGCTTCAGCAATCAATATTATAATAGTATGGTCATTAAATCAGTCCGATGTCCCTGGGAGCGACGTGCAAAGTTGTTCCAAGACACTTTAAGTATACTAAACTACATTATCCTCGCTTTACTATAACTTATACACCATTCTGAACGACTGCTTAATTTTTTCCCCCCCTTGAGACGTTAAGAACGGTAATCCTGGGAGTTTTGCAAGATTTTATTGTTTTATTACAGCAGAATTCTATCCGAGTGCGTAAGGAAGTTACGTACATTACTGGATAGCCCCAAGGCGGAATGGTTTATAAGAAAGCTATTTTATTGTCTGGAAGGCTCGCCTTGGAAATAATTTCGGTTGCCGTTAGGATCTCAAGTTGAAAGTTTATTGTGGATGGAAATTGTTTCAGAATTATAGACTTCGCTCGTTCGGTGTATTGTCAATCAAACTGGCTAACACAGTATCGCATGATAAAGCGGCGTCATGAAAAAGTTTTGCGGAAATTGCTAGAATTCGGTTTTGTTGGCTATGAGTTGATGAGATTACAAAGCAAAAAGCGAAGTTTTCAATCTAGCAATCAGCTACACAAACGATCGATTTATATAACATTGGTTTACGAGTTCCCCCATACCAAAATTCTGTAGTAACAAGCCAACGATTCCACGCTCCCCAAAACCTGCAACGTACTGAGTTTTCTCTTTATAAATTCGGCCGGATTTGCGTGTAGAAGGAGAAATGTAACGATAACAGCGACAGGATCGTTCATTTATGTTAGATTACAGAATGGTGGTGAGTCAAGTCTCGCGAGGGTTTTACGAGTTTCGTATGACTCTGAAATCGGCTCTGAGCCCGTTTTCCAGAACTCATTTGAGAAGTTTGGTGTCATCAAAAGTGGGAATCTGTGCGTCATAAGCCTCTGATTCGCTTGCTACTGCTTGTATTAAATCTATATAAACTATAAGATGAATCAATTACTTGTTACTCATTAAATCCAAAATTGCTGCATCGATATTGTAATTTGATATAATAAAAAGTCAGAATATCGAGGCGACGCTTTATTTTATAGAATTACGATCCCATATTTTCACATGTGAAAGTATTTGACGTCATTCATAAAATCCTATTAAGCGCCATCCCAGCATAATAACATTAGGATATTTCAAAAGTGTCGTACACATTTGCGACCCTTGTAATACCACTGTCAACGCTAGTAATAACATCAGGTAAAAATTGGAGCCCGAACTTGTCCCTCGGATCGGAATGGGAATATCGGTTCTCTCTTTCATTAATTGGTTCGAGAGGACAGAATAACTCGAGCCCGAGAAAGCCGAAACAGATGGATCACGCAGCATTTGTCATTTAAAAACGTTCAACTGGAATCCAAACGTTTGGCCCAACGATAAAAATTAGGCGCGCCTAAAATAATTGGACTCTTTTATTTGGGTCGTAACTCGGAACGTTTCGGATACTTTGAACGCAATCAAGTTCGCCTCCACTGCTTCGGAGTTAAATTGAGACATTGAATGTTTGCCATTTTCTTTTCCCTCCAATTTCGCGCCAATAGCAAAAGTAAAAAGACTCGCCGATACCACCAACATGGAAAGCGATATACGACCTCGCCGGAGAGAACCATTTCCTTTAATGTTTTCATGAGTCTCGAGAACTAAAGAGCGTGTAACAACGTATCTGTTCGTTGCCTTTTAATAGCCCAAGAGCGAACAAACTGCCAAGTATTAAGTTTTATCAACCATCTGCACGAATGTCACGTCTTTATTACTACTTATTCTTTGTCCTCATGAATGCAGCGGCCGAGAAAGTAGGACGGAACATATTTGGGTCCCGCTCTGCTCTTGTGGTTTTTGCCGCGCATGAAAAGGTAGGGAAACGAACGTCCCTTTCGGGCATAGGTGTTCAATTCAATAAAAAATGGCGTACCTGAACCGGTCCCCGGACATGTTTATACATTTTTCTTACTGTTGTGTAGAGGATTTTTTTGTTACGTATTTTCGATTGAGATTGAATCCAGAGCGTTATTAAAAAAGTTTCTGGTGTAATTCTCGCGGTGATTTTTGCTGTGTACTCGCGAAATTTAGCAAATTTTCATTTTGTTTTACGCTTATCGTCGTATGACATTGATTTATTAACTTGCTATGTAGAAGCACACATGACTGGATAACAAATGTGTAGTAATTATTCCAAAATTATTATTCAAATGAAATATTAATAAACAACTGTAAGACAGCGAAGTCGACATTGTTTTAACATAGAAATTACGTTGTTAGAATATCAAATGTAACTTTAGTAATTGTTTGAAGTAAAATAGGCTATTTATGTGGCTTCACGTTCAAGTTGTTGACGTAAACAATATTTTAATAATTGCCTACATTCAATATTAATCAACATTACTACTGTAAGCATTGTTGTTGAATAATTAGTTTGAGAATTCTGTCGTTAAGTACATTTCGAATCTCTGTTATTATTCTGGTACTAATTGAAAACTTGAACAAGGAATTTCGTGTTTTGTTAAACCAACTACATATTATAGCTGATCCGGAAAAAGTTAAAACCTATTTTCTTGTCAAAGCGTCTATTTGCGTTGCGGTGTGTAATTATTAGCGAACAAATTCAATATGCACTTCGATATACTTACTTAGATCTATCAAGTGTTTAACACCCTCCTAGGCGAAGAATCAATAAGTATCGTAGCCTCCATTTCTCGTAAAACAAAACTAAAATACTACTACTACTGGTTTTACTTGAATAGATGTAATTTCTTAATTTGCATTGAAAAAGAAATAAGTCTACCTAATATTTGAAAAAGCTATGAAAGTCTGTGCACAATAGCCATTTAAAAAATCAAGACCATTCCAAATTCAAACGTCGCGAGCTAATGCAATAAAAACAAATAGTATCCAAACTCAATCGAATTGTTTGTCTATGTTCGCAGTTTAAAAAATAAAAAATCCAATATGGCGGGTGCTAGCACTCACAGCTGACTCAGCGGCACCTTACGATGGCGTCCGTCGCTTTGTCCCAATGCCTTTTGCTAAGCGTTACGTTTGCTACCGGCATTTTATCTTTTTGAAAGCACTGGCGCCAACGAATTGCTACGAAATTGGTATTTGAAGTAAAAAATCGTGTGTGCAATGAAAGGTAATACGAATGTACCGGGCTTGATTGCTGACAACTACATTTACGTAGCAAAATGCGTTTTTCTATAACTTTAAAATTTCGACCTGTTATCATTTTAACAAGCTAAACATTTTAAAATTATACAATACTCTAATTGCTAGCTTGCAGCTTGAGCCGCGTATATAGATAAAAACTAGCCTATTGAATGTCCTTTTTCAGGGTTTAGACTTTAACGCAATAGGCGTGAAAGCGTATTAAAATTACAAACTGACTTATCCATTTATAATATTACATAAGTGAGGATAACTGACTTAATAAATTTTTACACCAGTTATGGATGGCGCGATTTTGGACGCGGTTTAGACTGCCAAATTCGTAAAAAAAATTAAAAAGCCACACATTATAAAAAGATCCATGAAGCACCACAGACAATCTGTTAAACGTTTTAAATAGATGTTCAGCCTCCTTGGACCGTGTATGCATTCGGTACAATTGCACAACCAAATGTATTCTTCAATTCATACAAAAGATTTGTTTCTCGATTCTCAGATAAGATATTTCTGTTCTATTATTATCAACTTTCGCAACGGCGTTTAGCGTTGAGTAATTTTTGTTATTGAACATCTTTATTCAGAAAGGCTGTTATGATATGGTTCTGAGGACCCATTCGGCATCTCGACACTCAGATTAGTTGATTACGATATCGCTGTCAAATCTTTGAAAATTTAAACATGGCCGTTGTCATTTCGGAAAATAAAAAAATACATAAATAACATGATGATAAAAACAAATTAAAATCTTAAATAAATAAATTTAATATCATATTGATTAGTCTCCATAAAAGTCTACCAAATAACAGACTTGAGTTTACCGAATATCAAAACAAATAATATTAGGTTTAAATTCCTAACAATCATATTATAAATAGTTAATTATAATAAAATTATCAATATACTTTAAGCTAAATTGCTTATTTATCCTTCGTTATATTAAAATATTTAATAAATTCGGCTTCTAAACTATTTCATACTTAATTTAATCTAATAATAAGGCCTTAATTTAAATACACTTAAGAATCTCATAAATTGGATTATAATATTTTTGATTACACTAACCTGTGACCCCTAAATTGATCATTACTTGGTGGCGATGCGAATTCGCGAGCGCTTTATTGAATGTTTAGCTTTTGAATAATATGCTAAATAGCTCGTTTTAGCTACTATGTCAATAATTTGTCATATTAAAATAAACTGTGCTATATATTTAGTATTTATTTAAACAAGATGGATAACTAGTAGGCAACATCACTATTAATGAAATGGTAACGTGAAAATTATGAAAGAACTCAGTCAATTATTATATTAAAAGCGTTTGGACGCATTCGTATTCGGTTCACAAGAAGCGCTTATATTTGCGTATTAAAAAGCCAATGTGATAACGGCGTAAGTTTCATAAACGATAGAACAAATTTTCGCTCGCGGTTTTGAGACTTAGTTAACTTGGTTTATGTAAAATTTCATGAAAATCGATTGAGCAGTTTCGAAGATATTATCGTATATGTATCTCCTATTAGCCGTAGCGTGTTATTCGAATATAAGTACTGTGCCCTTCTTATACCTTTACTTTAAACTCACTAATTTGGATTTGCTCTCCTGGCATGTTTAAAAATAATAAAGCATAAATATCTATATGTTATATTGAATTTTATAGAGATAGGTTTAGTAGTTTAGCCTTGAAAAGATACCTAACAGAAAATTACTTTCAAATTCGTAAAGTTTAGAATAATAATTATAATATACCTACTTGAAGTCGCGCGGCGCTTCGCTGCCATCGTTCTTTATTTGGCCACTGCTCAGCTCCTATTAGCCGTAGCGTGATGTTATATAGCCTGTAACCTTCCTCGATAAATGGGCTATCCAACACTAAAAGATTTTTTAAATCAGACCAGTAGTTCCTGCGATCCTAGCGTTCGACCAAACAGCTTTATGTCGAATTATGCGTAAAACTCGAATTTACTACAATTTCTGTGAATTCGTATCTCAGTTTCGGGAATTCTATTTTTAATTCACGCCAACATTACCAAAAGTGTTTCAGGAGTTAATTAAGTAAAAAACACGCTATAATTCTGCAAACCTATTTATGGAATAGGTACTGACTCACAAACGCACAACACAAATGACCTCTTTATAATAATAGCGTAGCTTAAAAGTATAGCTTTAGCATACCTAAATAAGTTCTAAATAACATAAACTTAATTTTAAATTTGTTTTAAAGACACCACCAATTTTTGTTAGGGGCTTTTACTAACATATTAATATAAATAGGTGTAATGAAAGAAACAAAAATAATTTATTTTGGTCTCGCTTAAACATAATTATGATAAAGACGAAATTACTTATTACTATTTGTGACAAACAAAAATGGTCCTAACTCAGCAATGGCTACCTTGAAATATAATAATATCAAGATAGCGCTGGTATTCTGTTAGGACCCTGTGTGGTTGGGACGGACATCATACGTCACCATTTACTAATTAAATTAAATAATATTTTAATAAATAGATATTTATAGTTTTAATAACAAAATACATAAAAATATATACAAGGTAAATAAAAATGGGACTTAATGGGTTGCTGATGAAAATAATAAATAGTTGTCTATGATAATATTGCAAAAATGACAGCTGACAAGTGAAGTGACATTAATTTGACACTTGATAATCTATAATTACATAATGCTCTGTGGAAGTGTGGAACTATAATTAAATATAATTATTAAACTATTATATATATATTATTATTTAATTACTGCAAAAATATGCTTAGTACGTTATAGTTAATTTACTCAACAGGTTCAGTAGCACTATCTATAGGCTATGATAAACAAATATTACGTCGGAAAAACTAGTTTTGCTTAATTCGTGTTTTATCAGTCCATCAGATATTAAGTTTATTTATAAATTATTCACATTTCTATGTACGATAGCTTCAGCCCCCGGATTTGCTCTCGTCGCATGTTTATATAAATAATAAAGAGCATAATGTCTTCCAGGTCTGTCTATAAGTTATATTGAATTTTATAGAAATAAGTTTAGGCGACTCGGCAAGCGTAGAGTAGGACGCCCTCCAGCTAGATGGTCCGAGGCCCAAAAAAAGGTCGCTGGGTCTGACTGGATGCGGAAGGCGGAGGATAGAGTGCTATGGCGCGTGTTAGGAGAGGCCTACGTCCAGCAGTGGACTGCAATAGGCTGAAATGATGATGATGAAGTTTAGTAGTTTAGCAGTTTAGCATTGAAAATACATCTAACAGAAAATTACTTTCAAATTCGTAAAGTTTAGAATTACAATTATATATACTACATGCCACTGCTCAGCTCCTACTAGCCGTAGTGTAATGTTATATAGCCTATTATAACCTTCCTCGATAAATGGGCTCATTGCTCATCATAGCCTACAATGATAGTAGTTTACAAGCTATTTTCCTATCCTCCTAACCTAAAACTTGTTTGCCACGTTGTAAAACAGGCAAAAAAGTAATTATCATGTCTGCTCAAAGCGTAAAATCGTGTTCGCATACCAAAGTTTCATTATCTATTCGTCACAAATGACTTTTAACTATTTATTACTATGAAAGTGAAGATTCCATTCGATGCCCCGTAAAATTCTTTGAACTTTCACAAGGTTCAAATAAAGTACCTATGCTAAACAAGCCTGTTATCTCGCTCGAACATCAGAGGTGAGAAAGAGACGGCATTAGTGAGACATAATTCACACAGCTTTTAGTGGAGTTGCCGTAAATCTTTTGTAGTCGATTCGCATTGCCTGCGCAGGCGCAGACACACAAAGATACGCCGCTGCCCTTTAGATCAAGGTAAAGAATTTCATTTAACCTAAGTAGACGTCTATTGCGGAATTAAGTACAACTTTTACATTGTTTTGTATTGTTAACTATTCTTAAGTTATTGATCTAGTTTGAAATGTCGTGCAATTTAATACAAATCGAGACGTTTTTTCATGATTAGTTTTTTATAGATAATAATGTGGGATCACTCGGCAATCAACCTAAGAGCCGCAAGAGATGTAAGCAATACACGACAATGAAATCATGGTGTCTCTGTTTCTTAACATAATACCTAATATCAAAAATGAATCAGCAGTTGGATAAGGTTCACATCTTCTACCCAAAAAACGGCATAAAACAATTATGCTGTAATTACTACTCTAAAATCAACACAAAACATATTTAATTACGAACCGGTATCGACTAGAAGTCGGGCCGGGCTTCGCTCCAGACGTTATTTATTTGGTCACTGCTCAGCTTCTATTGGCCGTAGCTTGATGTTAATAGCCTATGTTACTCAGTGATAATGTAGCTTTCTAACGACAAAATATGTTTTGAAATCGGCCCAGTAGTTTTTAAGTTTATTTGTTACATACAAAAATACAAATCTTTCCTCTTTATGATATTAGTATAGATAATACCTATGTTACATATCATAGCCTAACCCCAGCAGTGGGCAGTGGGCAATCAGAAATTGGGGCAAACGTGCTTTACCAGCATATCTACGGACCTATCTTACATGCCAATAATAGATCAGATAACAAGAACAAGTCCTATTTCGCTTGATATTTAAAACAAAATGGTGGAAACAATGTCGGTATTTCGCTTGTTATAAATGGTAATTTACTTGTGAATGCAATAAGTCATGTTATTTTATGAGCTTTGCAATACATACATACATACTATACTTATATATAGATCACGCCTCTTTATCGACAGAGATGAAGGAGGAGACTTTTTTTTTTTTTCCTTGTCGCGGACGAATGTTCTTGCGCTCCCGTGACCACAGCAGAGCGCGACGAGAGGAACACCTTGGGGTTTTAGTGGGTGCGAGCCCCACATAACCCCTCGGTTCTTTCCCCAAGACCGAGGGGTATGCGCCAGGCATTTCCCCAAGTAAAAAAAAAAAGGAGACTTTTTCCTTCCATTTGCTACGATTCTGACATACATCTTTGGCTTCTTCAACATTCATCAGTCTTTTCATGCATCCTCGTCGGTTGAGGGTACTCCTGATCTGTCCCTTCATTAAACGTACTCACTACTACAGACAAATAATATACGTACTATGAGTATTACGAAATTTACATTTACTATAATAGTAAACGAAACGACGAAACTTACATTTACTATAATAGTTGTCTTTTTACAAAAAAAGAAAAAAAAAAAAAAAAAAAAAAACCTGTTATTACGTTACATATAGCAGTAAACTGTTATATAGTTGCATAATTAAGTTAACCATCATTAATCTTAGTCAACGTTTCGTCTGAATGCAATTTTGAGATGGTACTAAACTGAGGGTTCCGGGCGACCCACTTGTAACGTTTGACAGGTTTTGTAACACGAAATATGTTTCCTTTGCTATGTGAGACAATAACAAAACAATATACGTGAATATGAAATACTAGCCTCCGCCTTCAGCACCGCCCGCGCTGTCTCGGTAAAAAGTACCGCGCGGGGCTTCAGAAACAGAAATATTTATTTGTCAATGTAGGTAGGTTAAATTTACAAGTCTTGCGTTATTAAAAAAGTGAGCGCTACATTGTACCCATAGGCATACAAATATTATTTTAAGATTTAAAAAAAAAAAAAAAAAAATACTG
Organism: Laspeyria flexula; assembly: GCA_905147015.1. NCBI lineage: Eukaryota > Metazoa > Arthropoda > Insecta > Lepidoptera > Erebidae > Laspeyria > Laspeyria flexula. The sequence goes on from LR989974.1 coordinate 6,039,124, forward strand.
TTATTACTACAAACTAGACCACAAACAAAATGACAAGAAAGTGAATAAAAACATTTTTCTATTAAAAACTTCTTTATAATTCTAAGCCCCTGACTTCGCTCCAGTCTTTCTTTATTTGGCCACTGCTCAGTTCCTATTGGTCGTAGCGTGATGTTATATATCCTATAGCCTTCCTAGATAAATGGCCTATCCAACACTAAAGAAATTTTTCAAATCGGACTAGCAATTCCTGAGCTGAGAGATAAGCGCGTTCAAATTCTTCAGCTTTATAATATTAGTTATTATTTATGTTTGAGTTACAAACATCCATACATTCATTCATCCATCATAACTTCCGCATTAAAATATTATTAGGATGCCATCTTAGGTGCTGTTACTCCGATATCTATGTCATCACTCTGAACTAGTCGCGTAACCACAAGGATGTGTAAAAGTTCACGATAACTTATCCGAGGATGGATTGCATAATGCGGTATGTAATGTTTGTGGTGTAAGAAGTCGACTAAAGCGAGTTTATATGACACTAGAAGTCGCGCGGGGCTTCGCTTCCGTCGTTCTTTATTTGGCCACTGCTCAGCTCCTATTGGTCATACCGTGATATTATATAGCCTATAACCTTCCTTGATAAATTGGCTATCCAACACTAAAATATTTTTTTAAATCTGATCAGTAGTTCCAGAGATCTAAGCGTTCAACCAAACAAACAAAATCTTCAGCTTTATAATATGTATTAGTATAGATATGTATGTAGAAAATTATAGGGTTTGACTTTTTTGTACATTGAAAATGTCTAAAAATAAATAGCTAATAAATAACGTCACGACAATTATATTAAAATGATCAGTAGTACATATATATTCCAAAACGGAATTCATACTCCAACGGTAAAATTATAATCTAATCTGCTGTTGCATGAGAACACATTGTTGGTAAAAAGTATACGTATTAATTCAACAGTCGGTCCATTTGTGTAGCAAATTTCATCAAAATCGTTAAAGCAGTTTTTGCTTGAAAATGTAACATAAATAATATAACAAGTAACAACCCATTTAACGTAAAAATCACAAACTTTCGCATTTAAAAATAAAAATAGCTATTGCCTGCGGCTTCTTCACAAGGCTAGTCTAGTCAGTTAAACTGTCAGCAGTTTAGCCATGAAAGCCTATCAAACATATTCTCTTTCGTATTTACAGTACATCATCATTTCAACCCATAACTGTCCAATTTCTGGGCACAGGTCTCCTCCAAAGAATGTGGAGGGAATTTAGCTTACTATGCGCTGGCCAGACTGGATGGTATAGGGTTTGTTTCGAATTTTGCTTTCTCTCCCTTAGTCGCCTTTTACGACACCCACGGGTTGAGATGGGGTAGTGAAATTATGTAATCTTAATCCGTCACTACACGGATATTTACAGTACATATTAGTTACGATTAGTAGGACATATACAAATGACTTTATGTCATTAGAAAGTTCATATAAACTAGATACCTTACAATAGTGAATTTTTACCTTTAAACCACACTACAAAAACGTGTAGTAGGCAAGAGCGCGGGCCTACACCGCCTCAAATGTTTCGGATCATTAATTTGACACTCAGAATATCTCAGAAGTGTTACAATGGCCGTACAGACCCGCCCACAAAGCGTTTACGGGTTAAAGGTTGCTTCTTTTTAAATGTAGCTTGGGTTAGGCAACCCTGCTTTTGTTAATGGAATTGTAATGAGTGCTGCTCGAATAGGCCTTCTAATTTGTTGGGAATAGTTCTCGTGCTTTCTATACTGTGCTAGGGTTAAGAATTCTAACTACCTACTTTTTTCTCTGACATAAATTTTAATTCGCATATATTATGGAGCTAAAAAAGCATTCTCTGATTTAAAAATAAATCCGTGAAAAGCTGATTCCATTCAAAATAAAAGAATAACATTATTTACGTCACTTCGTTTTAAGAGGGTTCATACATTTTCAAGTTGCTCGCAAATAGGTTTTTAAATCACGCACACAGAGCCGAAACATGCACACTTCTCTAATGCTGTGTGGTACAACAATATAGCGCGTACTAGTGAGTTTGGTATTTTTTAACCTCGTATTTTGTTAAAGGTGGATAAGATAAAATTTCAAATTAAATTAATCAATAATTAATTGTAATTAATCGTATTGTATTCTATAAACAATTAAAATACAATTTTATTAGAAAGAAAGAAAAATACAATTAATTTTATATTAGACTAACAATTAATTTCTCAATAATAACTGCGGCTGATATGATGATGATGATGATGATGATGATGATGATGATGAATATGACTACTTGAGGTCAAAGTGGTGAATATGTCCGCCATTTTTGAACTTTGTTGTTTTTGGGCTGATCGACTCCAAAATCGATATCTGACAATCCCACTGATCACTGGGCATAGTTCTGAAGTCAAAATTGTAAAAATGCCTGCCATCTTGAACCTTGTTGTTTTTGGGCTGAGTGATACCAAAATCGATATCTGACGATCCCATTGGTCACTGGGCATAGTTCTGAAATCAAAATTATAGAAATGCCCGCCATCTTGAACTTTGTTGTTTTTGGGTTGGGTGATACCAAAATCGATATCTGACGATCCCATTGGTCACTGGGCATAGTTCTGAAGTCAAAATTGTGAAAATGCCCACCATCTTGAACTTTGTTGTTTTTGGGCTGATTGATACCAAAATCGATATCTGACTATCCCATTGGTCAATGGGCCTAGTTCTGAAGTCAAAATTGTAAAAATGTCCGCCATTTTGAATTTTGCTGTTTTTGGGCTGATTGACTCCAAAATGGATATCTGATAATCCCATTGGTCACTGGGAATAGTTCTGAAGTCAAAATTGTAAAAATGCTCGCCATCTTGAACTTTGTTGTTTTTGGCCTGATTGATACCAAAAGCGATATCTGACTATCCCATTGGTCAATGGGCCTAGTTCTGTAGTCAAAATTATAGAAATGCCCGCCATCTTGAACTTTGTTGTTTTTGGGCTGAGTGACACCAAAATCGATATCTGACGATCCCATTGGTCACTGCGCATAGTTTTGAAGTCAAAATTTTAAAAATGCCCGCCATCTTGAACTTTGTTGTTTTTGGGCTGAGTGATACCAAAATCAATATCTGACGATCCCATTGGTCACTGGGCATAGTTTTGAAGTCAAAATTTTAAAAATGCCCACCATCTTGTACCTTGTTGTTTTTGGTCTGAGTGATACCAAAATCGATATCTGACGATCCCATTGGTCACTGGGCATAGTTCTGAAGTCAAAATTGTAAAAATGCCCGCCATCTTGAACTTTGTTGTTTTTGGGCTGAGTGATACCAAAATCAATATCTGACGATCCCATTGGTCACTGGGCATAGTTCTGTAGTCAAAATTATAGAAATGCCTGCCATCTTGAACTTTGTTGTTTTTGGGCTGAGTGATACCAAAATTGATATCTGACGATCCCATTGGTCACTGGGCATAGTTCTGAAGTCAAAATTGTGAAAATGCCCACCATCTTGAACTTGATTGCTTTTGGGCTGATTAAAAACAACAAAGTTCAAGATGGTGGGCATTTTTACTATTTTGACTTCAGAACTATGCCCGGTGACCAATGGGATCGTCAAATATCGATTTTGGTATCACTCAGCCCAAAAACAACAAAGTTCAAGATGGCGGGCATTTTTACAATTTTAACTTCAGAATTATGCCAAGTGACCAATGGGATCGTCAAATATCAATTATGGTATCACTCAGCCCAAAAACAACAAAGTTCAAGATGGCGGGCATTTTTAAAATTTTGACTTCAAAACTATGCGCAGTGACCAATGGGATCGTCAAATATCGATTTTGGTATCACTCAGCGCAAAAACAACAAAGTTCAAGATGGCGGGCATTTTTACAATTTTAACTTCAGAACTATGCCAAGTGACCAATGGGATCGTCAAATATCAATTATGGTATCACTCAGCCCAAAAACAACAAAGTTCAAGATGGCGGGCATTTTTAAAATTTTGACTTCAGAACTATGCGCAGTGACCAATGGGATCGTCAAATATCGAATTTCGAGCCCATCAGCCCAAAAACAGCAAAGTAAATAATTTGATCTTTAATTAAAAAAAAATTCCATAACAAAGTATCAACTGGTATTGAACTCTCTTGAAATATACAAATATTACGTAAACATCGGACCGGGAGCGCGGGAAGCAAAGCGTTACGTCCTCTCTCTAGAAGGCCTCAGCCGGTACTGATTTCTCACGGCCTGTGCGCCGAAATATAAGGCGTTTTTAGGCTCTTTTCAAAAATCATTTTAAAATATTTCTAAAGGGATTTCGAAAATATTATGGACATTTATGAATGACCACATCTTGCTTAATAATTAAATGTAAAAAAATCGACTTTTTAAACACATATAGTGTACCAAAATTGTCATCAAACTTGATCAAAGTTCAACGTTTTTGAGAATTTTAGTTTTTAAGTTTTAGTTATAAAAAAATGAATATTTCTAATATTTTTTCAATACACTAACTAAAGGACTATATGTAGACCTTAAAACAAGCTTTTTTTTCTATGAATTTCAATTACTTTAGTCCCTGGCGAATCAGAAAAAAGGCTTGTTTCGTAGAATTTCTTAAAACGCTGTGCGAAAGAACTGTTCTAACTAAAATACTAATAATAAATAGTCTGTTTTTCTTAATACACTTTTTAGACAAGAAAACTGTTGTTTATGTATGCCAAAAATTACTTCGCTACATATAAAGACATATTCTGTAGCGAACGTGGAAATCTCTTGATTTCATCGATTTCTGTATGAACCCTCTTAATAATAGAACAAGAACCTGCTCTGAAATTGTTAAAAATAGACAGGGAATCATACAGTAGATGGCATTGTTTTGTCTAATATGTCAAATAAATTAGAGGAAAATAAAAACAACTGGCCGCTATGTGACCAGAGTTTTTTTTTAAAAGAGTGTTCTTTTTTTAAATTCTTTTGATGGTAACGTTTTAATAGCTGTTTTATGTATGTTTATAATAATATGGAATTATTAAGCTGTGTTATTTTTACAACTCGTGTTTTGACACGGACAAAAAATATTTTCTGGTTTCATTGGTTTTACTATTATACCTAACATTATTTTGACATATAAGCTTGTTTAGGATAATCGCGTCATGTCTTGACTCATGCGGCAGGCATGCCCTGTTTTTTTTTTTTCATAAAATAAAATTGAATTTTTGGTATGGTACTTACTATTGATCTGCAAAGTCATCATGTTATCATACATTGTTATTCTGAGACATGCGCAAAATTCCACAGAAAATATTAAACACTCGTTATTAGTTAGTTAACGGCATCCTAAAATAATTTAATGCTATTTTATTACCGGCCAGTATGTTAGCAATTTTATGATCCGTTGGGACAATGCCACACTTATCAATATACACCACGTGAGCGTTTTATTTGTTGTGTGCGGGTTACTTTGTCTTATTTAGCGTAGTTCCTTTGAAATGTTAATGTCTAGTAGCTTGTTATATCTCAAAGTAGCTTACTGTTGGCTCAGTGGTTAGTGACTCTGACTGCTGAGACAGAGGTCGTGGGTTCGATTCCCAACTAGGACAAATGTTTGTGTGATGAGTAAAATTATTTGTTCTGTTTCTGGGTGTAATATATTACTTATCTATTTATAATTTGAATGTATTTACGAAAAAAAAGTTATTTATGTATTATAAATTAAGTTGTCTAGTATCCATATTACAAGCATTGGCTTAGTTTGGGACTAGATGGAGCTGTGTGTGAATGTTCAAAACATAATTATTATTATTATATCTTTTTCGGTAGGTAATAATTGTTCTTAGTATATTAAATTAATATTCTCAAAGCAACCTTTGACTTGATTGTTTCAGTGACAAAATCTAACATGTCTTCGTTTAAAAATAAAATAACAAACTTAATAAGTAATAGTCGAGTTCTAAATACAAGGTATTAAGGTTTAATTTCCAATAAATGAACGCGTTTAACTGTAAAACGTATGTACATAGTGTAAATTAAAACGACGTTTAAATGATATTTGACGAGTCAAATGGCGCGGCGATCCCTTTGGTGGCATAGCATCATTCCAGTTGGAACAAATGTTTGCTTAGTCCACAAATATTTGTACCAAAGCTGGCTGTATGTGTGTGTACATGTCATTTGTTTATTTAACAACAGGATACGGGGGATTCCGGTAGGATTTGAGAGCCGTATTTTAAATGTTATTAGGGCTTTATTTCAGGACCTATCATATTATTATGGTTTAAAGTATTATATGACTAGCTTATTAATACTTCGTCTGTTTAGATTTCGATATTTATACTGATATTTTTATATAGATGGGTACTGTGTTTTATGTGGAAATCTTGAAATTCCGAATATCACTCCACAACTGCGGTCGAATATCCTCTCTCCAATAATTTAAATAAATAACACTTTCGTAAATAACCTCTCTCGAAAACTCGAAAATTACATTAATATCGAATTTTCATTACACTCGTTTGAGGGTTGAATTTTCAAAAAGCAGAAAGACACCGTCATGTAAGTCTTGTACTGTGTCGTCAATACAATTTCTCCATACAAATTTTGATCCCCCATTTTGCGATTTTTCTGCATTATAAAGGTAGCTAAAATAATGTGTTTATATATAATAAAGTGTTTCACGCTATTTGCTTATTTCGATATGGGTAGTCGTTATGTAGAAATAATACCTGATATGTATTTAATATGTTTGGCAAGCAGGAATTTTAATGGTATTTTTCTTTTAGACACATTTCGACTAGCTAGATATCACTCCGGCAGAGATTTTTTGTCTATGCTATTAGTTTAACCATTTTTTTTCAAGTTAATATGAATTTATCTATATAATATGTAGGTATATTTAAAAAAAAAAGTAGTATATCAGTTGTTTAGTACCCATAACACAAGCAAATATAATTGCTTAATTTGGGACTAGATGGCGCTGTGTGAATGTGTGTGTATATTCTACTATTATATTATTATAATTTTAGTTCCAACATGTAATATGTAGATACTAGCTATATATTTTAAAATTATCCTTATCAAATATTTGCTTCGCTACAAACCAATCACATTCACTTTCCAAATAATTTTCTATTGTCGACTAAAACGGTCGTATCCATAATTATTAATATACAGCCTGCGTGTTTATGAGGGTTATGTCAATACTAGTGATGTGCCTGATAATTAAAAATGTAAATCCGCGGATATTTGGTGTCAAGATCCGCGGATATGGATACGAAACTTTACTTTTTTAGTCAAACAGTGGCGATGCGCGTGATCTTGAAACGACAAGTGCGTTTTGCGTGATAGAATATATTTCGACTCGCACTGCGTGGGTCTTTCTTTTGTTTTGTTTACGATAAAAATATAATTTGAATGCCATTAGATGCGAAAAAAAAAAACGAAGTTTACATGAACATGGTCAGAATATTCAATGGTCGATTTTTCCATTTTCAGACAACTTTTACTTAATAAAGATAAATTTATTTGTCTTAACATATGTAGATTACAATACAAATGATATGCAAGCAATGGTGTTACAATTTTGAAAGCACTACTACATGTTATGCCGATGCAAATCGATCGAATCGATGCCGATGCCGGCATACAAATATAATTATAATAATAGGTAACTAATATTTAAAAACTAAAAATTATTATGATACTTAAAACTAATTTATAATTAATTTATCATTTAAGAAATCAATTGTACTATAGTAACATTACTAACATTTCAGACAAACATTTATTTAGTGCAACCTAAAAAAAAATTATATGTGAAATGTTACTATTTTATATATTATAAATGTTATTTGGAGAATAAAATTGACGTTTGACAGATTTTTTATGGAAAAATTAACAAAAATTCAGATTTATTCCTCGGATAAATTTATCTGGCGACGGAAAAATCGACCCTTTAAACGAATGATTACATAACCCGTCTGAATAGGTATACATAGCGCTACAAAACTAAGGGCTAAGGGTATAACTTCAAGGACTTGGGAAGTCGATCAAAGTGGGATTTGCGTTGCGATCCGAACCGCACACAGAGGGTTGCTACGCAAATTGAAATTTTTTGTTTATTCAAATTGTCAGGTAGATTTGTAGGGCAGCCTATTGTGAATAGTAATCTTGAATTAATTGAAAATAAATATAAAAGATTTCATGTAACCCTTTTTTTCTTTAAAAATGTGTAAATTTCTTCGCTTGTCAAATTTTGACATTGCCAAGGAGTAGTCAGTTAATGTGGTAGTCCAATATTTTTTGTATATCATAACATTAGGGGTATCTGGGGGGGGGGGGGGTTATTTCTAGTAAGCTAAATACTCTCCATATTCTTTGCAGGAGAGGAGACCCGTGGCAGTGGAATGTTTATTGGTTGAAATGATGATGCGTATGTTGATTTAATTAAGGGTATAATCTCGGTATTATAGAACTCTAGATTTTTATAAAAATCTTTAGGTATTATAATAGAATAATAAATTTTGTTTTTGATTCAAAAGTGCCAGAAAATCTCTGTTTGCATCAAATATCACGCATATCGCCACTCTTTGAGTAAAAAGGAAAGTTTCGTATCCGTATCCGCGGATCTTGACAGCAAAAATCCGCGGATTTACATTTTTAATTATCAGGCACATCACTAGTATTGACATAACGCTCAATAACACGCAGGCTGCATATTATTAGTATGGATAAGACCGTTTTAGTCAAATAGGCTTTTTACAAATCTCTTTAGTTACTTTGTTTCCAATGCTATTTTCATCACTATACCTACAGCATAATGCAATACTTCAGATACCTACTGTTCATCAATCTGATCTCTCAAAAGGGAACGGTCCCGCCCGCATGTCATTTCGTTCATAAAAGTACCTCTCACTCAGGAAGTACGTACCGCAATAGAATGTCAAGTGTTTGTCGCTAAAATGAACCGATGCAGCGATGTAACAAAAAACACACAATATAAAAATAATGCATTTTTGAGTCTTAACCCTAAACTGCAAATATTCTGTTAACCCGTTCACTTGTTATTCTTTTATAAGGGTACAGCCCCATTTATCGTGAACAATCTGAATCTAACATCCAAGAATCGACTTATACGTATCACGTATCATCGAAAAACCTAACTTATCAGAATTACATAATCATTTAGACCTAGAGTTTTAGAGTTAGTATTAGTCTGTTAGGTCTAAAATGTATATATGTAGCCTGTTGGACTAGTGGTTAGTGACCCTGACTGCTAACCTGAAGGTCGTGTGTTCGAACCCCACCTGGGACAAATATTTGTGTGATGAGCATGATGGTTTGTTCTGTGTCTGGGTGTAATTTATCTATAATATTTATGTATTTATTTAAGCAGTATATCAGTTGTTTAGTACCCAAAACACAAGCAAATATAATTGTTTACTTTGGGACTAGATGGCGCTGTGTGAATGTGGTGAAATAGAATAGAATAGAATAGAAAACATTTATTGGTACAAACACAAGACATACTACATAACAAATACATAGACAGAACAAATACAAACAAACAACAGTCTCGCGTCTGTACCAAATAGGCACTATTTCAGCATAATGCCGAGCACAAGTGCCCGGCGCTGGTTTTCAAATAGGCCTATTTGGTGTGACGTACGAATGCTCTTTTTAAAAAAAAATTAAAATAACAAAAATAAAACAATATTTGTGCTTACGATAGAAGAAAAAAAAATAAATAAAAAAAACATTGAAAAACAAAAGAACAAAATACATTATAATATACTATTTTAGGTTTCTACTATTTAATGATCGATTGAGTTAATCGATTAGTAAAATCAAAACTGTCACAGCTGTCAGTTGTCAAAAAATAACAAATGTCAATGACAATTAATTTTGACAAAACTATATATAAAACATGGACGAAAAGGACGCTAAACTTTTTAGACTCAAACATACAATCAACAAATTATTTATACAATTTTGGTAACAGAATATTTTCTGACATAAGTAATAAATAAATGCTTTATTTTAAATTAAATACATAAATTTGTGAAAAAGTGAATGGTGTAAATATAAAATAAAAAAATATTATATTATTATTATATAACTTAGAATAGTGTAGTATATAAATATAGGTACTTACATATAATAAAAGGACGACTGACAACGGAAAAGTTATTCACCAGATAGAACGGTCAAGCCAAATTGGACTTATACATCTGCCTACCTTCCCAAAACGTCGTAAATAACTAAGAATATGTTATTTTCCTCACCTACGCCTGTTATTAAGTTCTAAATTTCTGACAATTAGTTAAGGCGTGGGTGGTCAATGATAGGATACCACTATCAAAACCGATAGGTCAGTGACGTCACTTGTATAAGGTTAAAAGTTATGATAATAATTACTAGATACGGTTTCGCAATTTTGCGAATGAGCATTATTATTACAATTAGAGACCCCGTACACTGAACCCCTACCCTCTTATTACAAAACATGGACTAAGTATTAAACCAGGTTTAAATTGACATATGCCATTGTTTTAGTGTCCATTTAAACCTGGTTTAATGCTTAGTCCGTATTTTGTAATAAGGCCACCACAAATAAATTGCGGACGTGGCTTTTCTTATATTTTATATATCTAGTTTCGGCGATGGTGGCTGAATGGATAAGTGACCGGCGTGCTAAACACGCGGTCCGAGTTCTATCCCGACCAGCAGTACCAATGTCGATTTCACTTTGTGCAATTTATATGTACTAGTCATGTGACTTACTATCTGCTGACGGTGAAGGAAAACATCGTGAGGAAACCCACAAAAAGGACATTTTGAAAAAAAGGCCATTATGAGCTGCGACGGAGTCTTAGTTATTGTGACTGAGATGCGTGTTATTTAATATATCTATGGCAAAGAAACATACTCATAGTATAGTAGGTATAACGCTTAATTTCCACGAAGGTGTCAGCAGAAGCTTATCACACCCATATCACCCACCGTTCAAATATTAAATCTTCTTCATGCGGTTGTTTCTGTAAATAAAAATAACTACATAATTATAAGTAACATCAGATTATACAAACAATAGAAACAAAGAACTTAACAAGTCAATTTGTCAATAAGTAACACTAAGCAATGCGCCATTCAATTCAATTTCCACATTAGAATATAATGCACTCAATTTGTAATCCGTGTAGTGATGACGGATTAAGAATACCTAATGTCACTACCCCATCTCAACCCGTGGGTGTCGTAAAAGGCGACTAAGGGACCTTATGCTGACAAGAGTACTGTAAAAAAAGGAAAATTCGATATAAATCCTACACCAACTCGTATGGCCAGCATAGTATAGTAGGCTAAATTCACTCTACATTCTTTGGAGGAGACTGAAGGAGAGATTCTCTGCCGTAGGAAAATGTTGAAATGATGAATTTGTATTCCATTTCGAACAAACGGCTAACAATCGGTATTGTTGTAGAATTTAAATCTCTTTTGTTCAACAAGTAAATATCAAGAGGACCTATGTACTAGAAATCTAGATATTCGACGGTTCTAGTATCGTTGTCAAATATTTGGAAGTTACGGCGATCATATTTTTCAAATCAGTGACATCAAAATCGACTGTCGAATATTGAGATTCGCAATTTCCTATTGCGAATCTCAATATTCGACAGTCAGTCAGACAGTTTTACAATTTTAATAGGGAATAATCCTTTCCAAGTCATGGTTCGAATTTAACACAACAAAATTATAATTCGTTATATTGTAAGAGTAAGTTTTAGCGCCAACCTTGTCAGCTTAATACACCTCATCTTAAAACTTAAATCCTCCAGTTGCAGCCCTAATCTTACCGACTAGGGTTACCACATCTTCAGTAAATATTGCGAATATAGCTCCTATTTTTCCAACAAATTAATAATGATTCAGTCCTATATCAACAAAAGTACAAAATCTTTTTGCATTATTTTAAAGATACTCTTATTTATTTAACAACTTAATGTACAAAAAAGTACGAAGATGGTCTTAATGCCAGAGGCATTCTCTAAAGCATGATGCAGAGATAATTTGGTAGGCGCATATAGTGGAAAAGTTTTCGTTTGAATTACACACAAAAATATAAAATATTTATATATACCTACATACTACAATAAATAGGTACAGATATTATTCAAACAATCCCCTATTGATGGGGAGTGTGCCCATGTATGTTTTAAGTTCCTACTCCTTCTCCTCAGATTCCAAATTCATAGAAAAAATAAAACAACTGGCAATCATAGTGTCACAAATACTCAGCAAACTATACTCAGCTCCCATTAGTCATAGCGATATTATATATAACATAAAGTCCACTTTTCAATGTTGCATATGGCCACCCTACTACGTCGATGTATCTACAAGGGACTTTAGCATTTTGCTAGTGTTGCCAATTTACATAAGTATTCAGTCTAACTAGAAGCCCAGTTCACGAAACTGCTTAGTGGTTGAAATGCATTATAATTACGGGTGTATTTGAATATTAATCTTGTGTAGACTTGAATAGGAGATGGGTTAGTGGACGGGTTTATATGATGTACGTTTTCAACTATATGCTGAATTTATTAGGACAATTACGGGTTAAATTATAAATCTATCTATACTAATAAAGCTATGAGTCTGTTTGTTCGGCTGAACTCGCTAGTGGTACCTATAGTATAAGTATTTTTTAATAAAACATTCTTAACTTCTTGTTAATATGTATAAACACATTTTGGCAAAGTGAAATGACACTAAGTGCCATACAGACAACACATTTATCAAACAATGCGGTTTTACCCTAAGGGTATTTATGCTTCTTACAGTAAACCGTAGCGAGAAAAGGAAAATTCGAAACAAAACCCTATACCTAATCTGGCCAGCGTGGTATAGTAAGCTAAATTTCTTCCACACTCTTTAGAGGAAACCCGTGGAAAGCAGTAGAACGTTTATGGGTTGAAATAATAATATAATAATAACAATAATATTCTACCACATTCACACAGCGCCATCTAGTCCCAAAGTAAACAATTATATTTGCTTGTGTTATGGGTACTAAACAACTGATATACTACTTAAATACATTTTTTTTTGTAAATACATACATATTATAGATAAATTACACCCAGACACAGAACAAACCTTTATGCTAATCACACAAAGATTTGTCCTGGGTGGGGATCGAACCCACGACCTCCGGCTTAGCAGTCAGGGTCACTAACCACTAGACCAACAGGCCAGTCCAAAATGTAGAAGAGCAGGAAAAGTGGCATGCAGAACTTACACCGCGTACTCAAGCCATACAAGTCAACGTCACAATAAACTGACTCTGTCCAGTGTCCATTATTAGAGAACCTATTTATTATTTTCTCATTAAGTACCGTGTGACCGGGAGTAAAGCTAGCCATACAAACCAGGTCGTGCAGAACGGTTCTAATCTATCATATACATAACTGTAATGAAAACTCGTTTAATTATATTGTATACAGCTTTATCTTATCCGTGTAATGCCATTAAGAATACATAATTTCACTACCCTATCTCAACCTTTGGGTGTCGTACAAGACGACAAGGGTAAGACACCTACCTTATGTAGACAAGACCACTGCGAGAAAAACTAACTAACTATCCTTTTATTTAACGAGTGGCGTTCTTGCAATTTTTTCTAATAGCCGTCAGCGAACTGGTCGTAGGCAAATCTGCTGACACTATTTTTCGGATAACCTGTTACATTCTTAACTTGTGACTTTCATAAGTGTTCCTTCGTAATCCTAGATGAATAAACAAGATTTCAAAAGAAAACTGTGCTAAGTGAACTTAGCTTCGTTCCGCTTCGTTCACAATGTGGTCTGCGCTTAAAACTTTTCAACAAAAACGTTTATAAAACCATCCCAAAATCTTTATTATCAAATTGTCTTACGCCAATTCTAATTAAGAATATTTGCTTTTCTTTTTTCTTGTAACAGGAAAAAACAATTTTGTTCAAGCTCACTAATTTGGGACCCAAAATATTTAGTGAGAAAAATAAAATTGAAAGAATTTATGGGCCGCTTGATATCTTGATTTTAAAACGTTGCTTCTTCGTTTGGGTCTGAGTCATATTAAAGTGCTTGGAGTTTAGCATAATTACCTACCTACATAAGTATATAATATTAACTGCGCCAGTCCTAAACGAGAGGTTAGTATGTTACCAATCAGTTGCCATATTATACATATAAGTACCTAAGTATACTGATTGTAGAACATACAGAAACCTAACAGAACATCAAAGCCCTAAAATATTATTTTTTTTATACCACGACGGTGGCAAACAGACGTACGGTCCGCCTGATGGTAACCCTGATATTAGTGACAACTTTTTCTATTTACAACACCTGTTGCAAGAAAGAGGTAAGCAAAATTAAATTAAGTAATAAAATTGGAAGCACTTACTGCCGTACTCAGAGACCTAACTTAACTTTAAAGTTTATTTAGTAAAAACATGTAATACTTAAGTCTATACGCCTAAAGACGATTATTCAATGACAAAAATGTTTTAATGATAGATTTCTGCTAATTGTCGTCTCTGAGTGTGGCAGTTAGTGAGTAAACTGACGATTGAGATCTTGGCTTCAATATTAGTTCGAAGATAGTCTGGTTAGTTACAGGGTGGAGGAATATTCAGACAATCATTATCATCATATCAATCCAATGTCGTCCCCTGTTGTACTCAGGCCTCACCTAACCGCCGGCGCCGCAGCTATAATCCGTTACAGCGCTGGATAGACAATAATTTAGCCAAAATAAAACACACTCGTTCGCAGTGGCGTAAATTAGGTGAGGCCTATGTTCAGCAGTGGACGTCAGCACAGCCATAATCCTACTCAATGAACTAATATATATAATAACAAACCTGATAGTATTTTTGTCAGAATCAGTAGCCAAATCGATTCCAATAGTTTTTATGCCATGTTATATTTATTTTTTTGTCAAATGTGTCTTAAAATTTTGAAAGCTGGACATTGTTTGAAGAAGAAAAATGCTAATACCTAATTGTGAGGTTTAAATCTTTTTAAATTTGTTTTTTTTTATTCTGATTCTGCAAGTAAAAGAGGTTTCTTTAGTATTAACGAAGAATAACATTGTATAAAATATCTAAGTTGCTACTTTATACATTGGATAAGTTGCAGCAGCAAAAATCCACAAAACACGAACTCCCTACATCGCAAACACGCAACGTAGTGTCCAATTAAAGAATTTATACCCGGATTGTAACGTTCACTATAGCGTTGATCGGGCCCAATTTCGACTCCAATTAGCGAGTGCAATATGCAGAAATTACTGCATATTAAGTCGGTGCGAGTCAGACAAAGGTTGTAAATAAATCACCGACTTAAATAGGTATTTCGACACTTGTAGGACCAATTAAGTCGATTGAAATCTGATTTTTCGTTAGCCCGTTAGGTTTGTTACATTTCAATTGTATTTTGGTAATAAATAAGGTATTGTTGCCAAGTTTATGATTTAGGTAGTAATAGCCTGATAGGCTATTTGTATTTTGGTGAGACTAAGCAATAGGTGGTCTGTTCAGGCACTTTGTCAGATAAATAGATGTAGGAAAAATATGGCCTGTAGGGTTGCCAAAAAGACAACCTTATATATATTTGGCTATTTAATATTAATATATTTTATGTTACAAAGCAGATGCTTTCGTCGCTAAGGGGGTAAGCAGGGATATATCACACTCACATTTCGTCACATACTTTTGGTCCTATCTAATAAGGAAGATGGGAAGAGGGAAAGGCAATTGTAATTAACGAGGCTCAATAGACTGGTAGAAGACAGAAAACCCGTGAATCGAACCCGGGACCTCTTGCACAGCAAAGTCATTTAGAATTTTAGATAACACTAGCTGTTGTCCGTGGCTTCGCTCCCATGGATCTTTGTTTGGCAACTGCTTAGCCCCTATTAGTTGTATCGTGATGTTATGTAGCTTATAGCTTTCCGCGATAAATGGGCTATTCAACACTAAAAGAATTTTAAAAGAAACTCATCAGTTTTATAGTATTAGAATAGGTTTTGTATTTTTTATCTTAAAATTCACAACTTTAACTCAATAGGGAATAGTATAATCTCTAAGATTACTATTCCCTGGATGATTGAGTTATTTACTTTTATATATTACCTTCTGTAAAATTACCAACATTGTTGTCCACCGAATATGTCTATGACCCCTATTTTGTACTATCACACAACCGAGACATTCCTACTAAAGTAGCTTGACATAACCTAAAAATATCAAACAAAAAACTTTTCAGCTATCCCTGGACATCTTTCACTCCCACTTGTTATAGTTACATCCCGTTTTGAGACAAAAGCTCTTAATGTCAATCAACAGGATGTGATAAACAATTCTCTTCATATATTTTGTTAACTAGACTACCATGTGGTCGCCATCTTGGATATTAACGATCGAAATTGACGTTTACAACGTTTGCATAAAGTTCCAAGTTGTTTGTTTCTTCTTGTCAAATTGAATTGTGTTATTCGACAAAGTTTAGTTTGCCCTCCATTGGTATTGTAACCTTGAAATTCGGGTCTTGGTGTATTGTAATAAGGTTCATTGTTTATTTTGGAAACTGTAGTATTAATATTGTAACGGCCAGTGTTGTTTGCATATTGACAGACAAGGAACAACTGAACAAAATAGTAGGGGTGTAAGATTTTTTTTTAAATTTCGTTCGTTAATCTGTCAGCGTGTTTAAGTATACAGGCATAGTGACAGTTTTTTTAATTTTTTTTTTGTTATTCTAAGTGGATACATACTATTTATAATATCAATATGATGAACAGAAGAGGTTGAGGGTTGCCAACATAAACAATTTATGTAACACAAAATATATTTTTTTGTATATTTTATAGAGGTGCATAAGCCAATGGTCAGGTTATTCATAGAACTAAACAAAACGTACTAAAAAATAATTTAAATCACGAACTAAACACTAATAGACAGGTATTAATATAGCACTGAAAATACAGTGCCCTTATGGGTCCGTTCTTACAGACCGGCTCGGAGAGGAGCGCAGTTTTTATTACGTTTAAAACAGGGTTTTGAATCATTCTAATAAGGTTTATTTTTACATTGTCACTTCTTTTATTACTCATTATCCAAAGAATCTCAATAAAAATATTTACATGTAAAAATAAACCGTATTACAATGTCTAAAACTCTGTTTTAAACATAATATAAATCTGCTCTCCGTTCAGAGTCGGTCTGTGTGAACGGGTCTTAAATGTCATAAGGGCAATTTTATAAACATACGTCATAGTACAATTGGAATTATTATCATTATATTTTGCATAGGTATATGAAAAAAAAAAACCTTTGTGCGGACTTTATAGTATAAAATTATAAAAAGAAAAATACCAAAACATTTCCCGAACCAAACCATTATTTAATTAAAGTACCCATGATTAAACTACACAGTTGAAATATGTCAATGTTGCACTTTGAAGTGACAAGTCGTCTCAGTCATCTATTAATGACAACAGTAACACTACGTCTTTCGTTAACTATTATGACTAGACAGCTATGCCAGACAGTAAATGTATGCCAATTGACATACTTACCTAGCTAAGGGCTGGTGTAGACTAGCTACTTTAATTTTCAGAATATCTAGTTAAAAAATGTACCCAAACAAAACTTAACTACAAAAAAAAAACTTTATTTATTTACCCGACCTTTTTGATTTAATTGCACCGTTTGTGGTTATCGGTTGGAATTAGTTATTCCTTAAAATATAGTATAAAATAATTGACTAATTTCAAAACTAAAATTACAGTCTTTTCTAACTCTTTAAAAACTTAATAAAATCTTGAAATATATTAAATTATTGTCACGTATAATATAAATAAAAAAACTTGAAATAGTCGCTAAACCACTTTAGACACAGCCAATATTAAAAGTAATAGAATACCTTATCATTAAACAAATAGGAACATTATATGTAGAAGCTTAAGCTTCATAATGATAAACAAAAAAAACTGAAACATAAAACCTTTTCAACAAGTGTAGAAACCAGATATAAATTAAACACCAACTTGTTTACAAAACTCTCTTTTATTTATATGATTGTTCCTTTTCATAAATAAGATGGCTTCATAAACATATATACGTAATGTACATTTTTACAGCATTCATTTTTTTTTCTAAAAATATCTTCCATGACAAAACCGAGGGTACTTGAAAAAAAAAAGTAACGAAAACGCGTGGTATCCTACCGGAAGTCGGGCGGCGGAAGTCGCTAGGCTTCCCGGAAGTGCTAGAGGGCACTCGGGGAGCCCCCAAATTGTATTTAATCACAGTACATTGCAGGCGCTGTGGGTGAAAATCGGCACATTCACAGCAAAACATAAAATTATTAAAAATTTAAATGTTGCCAACATTTTGGTATCGTATAAAGGTAACCCTTTGTATATATTTTATTACATTGCCGGTTTTGGAACGGATATGTGTCAGTACACGAAAACAGGTTATTTTTTATTTAATAGGCACACGTTTTAATATCACCATTATAAGCGTTGAATGGTGATGAAAAAGAGATTTTGAATTTATGGTTATATCTTTACGCCATTAAGTTAGCTTGGAAAAACTTTTACTAAAATAATAGTCATAATTCTTCAGTTGATGTTTTTAACTTAGATTTGCTTGTAACATTTCATACCATAACATAGGGTTACGTCTTTTATCCCCGAAGGAGGGAAGGTAGAGGCCCATAATGGGGCGGGTCTAATTGTATTTTTTTTTTTTTATTTATCAGCCAAACACCAAGCTGATTATGTTCATAACAAAAATCCCCATAACTTTTTACCTGACCTGTGAATCGAATACAGTACCTATTATATATGCAGAATAAAGTATTAACTATTTTCTTTACACTAACAGACACGAGACAATTTATAACTAAACCCGCGTACACACTAAATTTAATACCACTAAGTAACTTACGCTAAACGTTTCACCCTCAGTTCCTACTTCCTACATAATTATTACTAAGGCCTTACAGCTTAACTAGCTTATATTACGCAACTTTTTTCCCTTAGGACTAGAAAATAATACTTATAAAGGTTGCTTGGTTGGTTTAGGCAAAAAAATTATGAACAATTTTTCGCCAAAAACATTAATTTACTGTGTCAAATATTTTAACACTGAAGGCCTTATTTTCAGACACAAGGAGAAATCAATTGTTTGTTAATCACCCGTCTTAGTTTTTTTTTATTTTGCCTGAAGTGACAGTGGCAGAGCAGGCACCTGACGGTAAGTGGTTACCGCCGCTCATGGAGGTTAGCAATGTTAGGGGCACAGCCAAGCCGTTGCCTACCTTGAGAGGTTATTTCTCGCTAAACCTCGTTTGAAGATGGACATGTCCTCAGGAAACACCGCTGCAGTAAGTTCACCCCTGTCATTGTTGAAATTGCGGTTTGTTTTACATCGAGCCATATCATTATGACGCCGTTTTCAGAGCTAAGATTATTTAAATAAAGTAACCATAAAAATTAAGAAGTGCTCCCAATACTATGGACAGATAACAGTCCCACCCTCATTACCACGACTGCTGCTTCTGTAAGTCTGGATTAACAGCAATGCGCACTTGCACACACCGAGTTATGACAATCAAAAGTTCCTGGGAATACGTAACCTACTATCTCGAATGACTGAGGATCACCACAGAGCTCACAAAACAAAAATATACCGATTTCATCACTTCTCCTTAAAATGGAAACAACAGCTGCTAAACGTTAAAACACAGTCATTAACTGATTCAAAGCTCAAAGCTGTGAACTATTTGCCACAAACAATTTGCTCAGTAAAAGTATGTTCTAAATACTCAGCCAAAATAATGGAACGTAGTCTTTTAAGTACTTGAGTGAACTAAAGTTGTAAATTCAGAACTTTGTGGACATTTATGTACGACCAGTTTCTTGCGTTTATAATACTTGATGAGCATTTTAATTTTAAAAGTAAATCTTGTGGAAAAGAAGTTAGTGTTAGAAGTTTCGCCATTTAGTTTTTTGTTTCATATTTCTGAAGGAAACTTTTATAAACGGACGTAAAAGAAGATTGGAAATTCAGTAATATTCATGTAGTTTTCATGCGTCCAAAATTATATTATTATATTTCATGGTACAATATTCTATAGTATCTGTGCAATGCAAAATGCAATGTCATTGGGCTGATATGATGATGATGATTCGGTAATTATATTAATGACAGATGGATGTATGGATGGATGTTTTTTACTCAATCACGTGAGAACGGCTGAAATGATCGGTATAAAATTTTTCAATATTATAGATTATTGTCTGGAGAAGCACAAGGGCTTTACCGAAATACCACGCGGAAGCTTGTTTTTTTATATATCTAAATGAGGTATCCGGACCCTCTTCATTATTTACACCCATCATCGTCATCATATCAGCCCAACGACGTCCACTGCTGAATATACCATAGGCATAGGCCTCACCTAATTTACGCCACTGCGAACGGTCCTGTCCTGCATGCAACCATCGGCGGTCGTCGGTCTATCAGGTGGGAGGCTGTCACACCCATGCTTTGATATAATAATAATAAATCGCTATATTAAAACTTTTAACTTTGTGACAAATATTTACGTTATGACAGATTCAACATACACGTATAACAAAATCTATCTAAATCCAATAATTATTCTGTCAATCTCCCGAGATTACACACAAAAAATCAACCCAAAAATTGGCAATCAACATTAACGTCGAATACGCCACCCATAAAACAGCCACTTCTAATCTTACGTGCAACCAATAAAACTCGTGAACGCTATAAACCAAAACGAAATCCATAATATATATATCAAAAAGTGTGTTTTTATTTATTATTTTTGTTTACAACCATGTCAAATGCAAGGCGACTCGATCTATCACAGCGCGCCTGGCGGCAAGCCAAGGAAACTATTTCCAACTATTCGGACAAACCCGTTAATAGTTTTACAGTTGTTAGTTCGCTCGTGTGCGCTTAGCTTTGTAATTAATACTCGACTAGGATATGGGCTCTGATTATGAACTGTTGGAATGGTTCCTTCCGGCAACGTCTGTTTAGTTACACGTAAAATATATAATGGTGCAAAAAATATGTTTTCACATCAGTTTTAAATTTTCTAATCAGGCCAAAAATTATCCGTGTAGTGACGGATTAAGAATACATAATGTCACTACCCCATCTTAATTCATGGGAGTCGTAAAAGACGAGTAATGCAGACAAGAACACTGCAAGAAAATTATTTATCGTGGTCCTACTCATTCAGTAGGTCCAGTACCAATTCCATTTAATATTAGTAGAACGGTGGTTCGATTGATAGAACCACGGACAAAAAAAATTGCCCATGGATCGACCAGTAGAACCACGCAGTAGAACCATGGGCAAAAAAGGGAAAATTCGAAACAAACCCTATACCAACCCGTCTGGCCAGCGTAGTATAGTAGGCTAAATTCCCTCCCTCCACATTCTTTGGAGAAGACCCGCGCCCAGCAGTGGAATGTTTATGGATCGAAATGATGATGATGAATCAGCCCAATGACGTCCACTACTGGACAACCGCGACAGCGAGCGATTTTGTGTTGCCTGCAAGAAATTAAATATTCTATACTGCAAACCCATCTATTACCATTGATTATGTGTAATTTAAACCATAAAAAAATCTCGTTCTTAGATTCGTAAAAAAACGAAAATTTCGATGCATTTAGAAACAAAACCATGAAGTTCGTTCGAATGACAGATTCGAATTTGAACATTGAACATGACAGAAACATTTATGAAGTAATAGTTTAAATTTAAACATTTGTAATTCGAATGTTATGTTTATGTTGTACGTATGTTTTATGTTGTTTATAATTTAATTATTTTAGACTGTTAGCCATGTTGAATTAATTTATGTAGTCGGTAGCGTTATTAAATGTAATAACATGTCTTGCAGGAGATGTTTTATGTTTGTTTTTATTGCGAATTCGCTAGAATTGCGATGATTTCATGAATATGGTTTAATATAATATTAAATGTATCCGTGAGAATTGAATGCTTTTGTTTTCTTATATATTTTAGTCCTGCAGCAATTTTCTATTCAAATATCACACATAATATATAAACTTGATATGACGTCATTTCATGACGTAAAAGCACCCCACGTGCGAGTGGGATGCAAAAGGTATTTTTTAACGTTAGAGAGTGTATTATGTGAGCTTTTATTGAAAATGATCTACCTATTTAAGGAAATTTTAACTTCTATTAAACATAAAATAATGGACCCTGTATACAATTACGATTCAACGATTATCTTGCCAACTACATCCAATACAACACTCACTAAAATTCTACATTTGGTAAAAATCGATCTAGCAGTTTACGCATTAGAATGTGACATATAAATAAATAACTTCACATTAGAGTAACTGGTTTACCCTTTTAGATTTTTTCTCTTCAAAACAACATTAAGACAGCACAGATAAAAATGTGTGTGTGTGTGTGTGTGTGTGTTTTGTATCTAGAAAGAAAGAAGAAATATTTACTCTCCACATTCATGTAACACAAGTAGGAACAAGAGTACAAAAAAAAGTAGATAAGTAAAAAAATAAATTAGTAAACAAAAAAAAAACTAATTATACCTACTGCATGTCACATTGCGGGAATCTAGACTCTGCTCAGCATAATGCTGGGGCGCCAGCAATTAACAGCTGCTGGACATTCAACAGCGCTCTTAGGCCCTTTTTTACTTCTGGTTGTTAAATCTATACTAATATTATAAAGCTAAAGAGTTTGTTTGTTTGTACGCTAGTATCTCAGGAACTACTGATCCGATTTGAAAAACTCTTAGTGTCAGTTAACCCATTTATCGAGGAAGGTTATAGGCTATATAACATCACACTACGGCTAATAGCTGAGCAGTGGCCAAACAATAGCGACGGGAGCGAAGCCCCGCGTGACTTCTAGTGTATGATAAATTATCTGAAAGTGAAAGATTCTATGACAGGTTTTTGACATAGGTAATAATAATATTTCACCAGATTCACACAGCGCCATCCAATCTAAAATTAAGCAATTATATTGCTTGTGTTATGGGTACTAAACAACTGATATACTACTTAAGTACATTTTTATTTGTAAATACATACATATAATATAAATTACACCCAGACACAGAACAAACAATCATGCTCATCACAAAGATTTGTCCTGGGTGGGGATCGAACCCACGACCTCCAGCTTAGCAGTCAGGGTCACTAACAACTAGACCAACAGGCCAGTCAATCAAAAATAGGTATTTTAAAAAACCTGACACTACCTTCAGATAGGCTAAGGTGAAATTATACGTGTCGTGTAACACCGTCATAATGACGTCATCTTGTAATAGTACCTAATGAGTTAGGTGAATGACCTTTGAAGAGTGAATTTTGCAACTGCAGAGGGCGCTAGGCTCTTCTCTGTGTACTGAGGGCTGGCGAGCTATGAGCTTTTGTTTTAAGATCATGTAATCCTATTGCAGTTGAAAGGTATTTTATGAATACATTTAAGTTTATGCATATCTGTGTCTAGAAAACAGCTCTAACGATTTCGATGAATATTTTGTACATTGATAAAGTGTTGCTATTCATGTTTATCTACATAGAAGATTTTCCTCTGGAAACATCACGAAAAACATTTTTTCATTACTTTTATTGGGGAATTAGTCTTTAAAGAGATTTATTTCTGGATAGGCAAAAATGTATATAATTTTTTTTTTTTTATATAAATGTATTGCAAAATTTCTCACTGTTATTATCATATCATAGTTTTATATCTAGTGAAACTTAAAATATCTAAACTACATTACCACATGTTTAAAGGATAATCATTTCTATTCCTAAAACATTAAAAGCTATATTTATGTAACGTTATCGCATCATTAACCACCCAAATATCTACTCCTTATACAACTCCAACATTCAAAGGATAATAGCAACTATTTCTATTCTCTGAAAGGCTAAATTAATGCAACCACATTAGCCTCATTCACTTGCACGTTCACTCACTCATTCGTTCAACCACAGAGTGAATTAATACCCAGTGAGGTACGAAAGATTGATTAGCAGAACGCCTTGACCTAAATATTCCACCATACCAGACTGTATCTATTCGAGTAAATTTGATGATTAAATAAGCTATGTCCTGTGGATAATTTAACTATAACTATATTAATATTGTAAAGCTGAAGAATTTGTTTGTTTATTTGAACGCGCTAATCTCAGGTACTATTAGTCCGATATGAAAAATTCTTTTAGTGTTGGATGGCCCATTTATCGAGGAAGGTTATATGCTATATAACATCACACTTCTGCCAATAGGAGATGAGCAGTGGCCAAACAAAAGCGACGGGAGCGCAGCCCGCGCGAATTTTAGTAGTAATATCCGTGTAGTTATGGATTAAGAACACATAATGTCACTACCCCATCTCAACCCATGGCTATCGTAAGAGGCTACTAAGGGACTAACCGTATGCAGACAAGAGCACTGCAAGAAAATTCGAAATAAACCCTATACTAACCAGCAGCGTGGTATAGTAGGCTAAATTCCCTTCACATTCTTTGGAGGAGACCCGTGCCCAGCAGTGGGACGTTTATGGGTTGAAATAATGATGCTGATGAGTTATATATAATCTCCATTATATATAGAGATCAAAAGTAAAACTAGGTTTAAAATTACAAAAATGTAAAATTACACTTCTTAGATCATCATCATCATCATAATATCAGCCGTAGGACGCCCACTGCTGGACATAGGCCTCCTCAAGTGACTTCCAATAGGACCGGTTGTATGCGGCCTGCATCCAGCGCGATCCTGCTGTTCGGATCAGGTCATTTGCTTAGATACCTAATAATAAAGATTAATAAAATTAATATAGTGCTGTGCCCGACAGGGTCCAAAATTGTATGTAACTTAGATTATACCTACCATTATGGAAGCAATAAATGATTGAGTATTGACTACTTTATGTCATATTTATATGTTTTTATGATATATAAACACAATTAGATGATTATCTTGTTGATGTAGACTGCATTTATGGCATTAATTACAAACCTCTGTGGTTTCCGTAATGCTATATCCAAGTGAAATATTGTATTTTGTGTTTATATTATTGAATAAAAAATAAAAAAATATTGTTAATGATCTTTGAACGTGGTTTTACTAAACTTTCTTCGGTTGTGTTCCTGATATGGTCAGATTTATATAATTATTAATTTTATAGTGCCACACCCTTTACCTGAAGGGAAGGTAGAGACGTGTCACAGACCATAATCATGTTTTTAAACAAAAAATACTGCATCAAAATCGGTCCGTTTGTTAAGGAGTTATAATGCCACTGACATATACACAGACACGTAATTTTTTGACACCCTACTGTTTGCGTCGAGGGCTAAAAATGGAGATAGTATTTGTTTAATGTTAGACCTAGAAATCCTAAATTCAAATCATTTTTTTATTTTATTCAAGACTATGACCTGAGCCAGGGAAATAACTGACACAAATTCTGGTATTCACCTCGATGGACAAGTCATTCATATCCATAGAATAGATATTATTACAAGAAGCCGCGTTTGACAACAATTGATAAGGGAATCGAATGACAGTTTACCAAGAATTCCAACCAACTGTCTGATAACGAAGAAAAACGATGAAAAAAGTTTCAGGAAAAACGTATTTAAAGTTATATACCTTAGATAGCATTTTCCTGTAACAGGTGAAGCGATATTTTAACACGTCGGAATTGATGTCAAACTATGTACTTGGTTATAACTTTGTTGACTTAAATCTGTATGCCAAGTTTTATTATACTAGCTTTTGCTGCGACTCTGCCCGCTTGGTAAGTCGCAAACGCCTATTTGCTATTTCAGACCATACAAGTGTTATATCAGCCGAATACGTCGGAACGTAAAATCAGCCGTGTAAAATCGGCATAATGTGTTTAGACACTAAGAGTAAACAACTTGTTTTCAATTAAGTAGAAGTATCAAAAGAAACGATCTGTCATATTTAGCTAATCTTTCGTGTTGAACACCCGATCAAGCCTGTGCAGATTCAAGAAATAAGATCAATGAAATCGCACCCTCAAAGCCAGAATTCGAATTCGCTTCCAGATTCTAAAATAATCCCGTGTTTAGATTTGTTGTACAAACGGGTGTCCCATCAACCAGGATCAAGTTACAATCAACAGAGATAGAATCAATTATCCGTTCTGAGCCAAAATAAACTGGTTTTAACACGAACTGCTGAAGCGAAAAATGCTTCTAATCCAACACTTTACTACTGAGCCTCTGTGTGTGAACTTAAAATATTGTATATATAACCTGTATTGAGATATCAAAATTTAAGGTGGTTAGCAGATTGGGGTTCTGCTATAATATATATAGCTGATAAGAGATGCGGAAGTGGTCTTCTATAGAAGACGTCCTTTTAGTTCGTCAATTTTATAGGGGACGTTTATCAAAAATAGCATTTACTGCGTTCCAAAATAGATTTTGGTTTACGACTCAAAGTTATCTATTAAAGTTATATAAATTATCGGTCTAAAACAAAATTCACCTATCCAGCGTTTTTGGAGATTGATGTGTGGTACTACATTTTTTATCTCGGGATGAACGATATCCGAACGCACATGGACAATGCTTGAATTTGAAACAGTTTTGAGACAAAACGTTGCTTGACTTGTGAAAATATTGAATAAAACCTAACTGCACGTTTAACGCGAAATCATGATCTGCTTAGAAATGGACGTAATACAACGCGATTTGAACAAATTGGGTAATATTATCCTTGAAAACTCGCGCATTTTATCGCAAATGAAGCAATTTGTTTGCTTAACGTCGCCGTTCCCACCGAATAATATCGTAATCGACTATTACTATAGAAGTGCTTTTATTGGGAATTATTGTTCTAGAGGATTGATTACACCTTGTGAATTTTTTTCAAAATATTCGTACGAGTACTTTTCGAGATAGTCATTTTGTAATGACTTTACCTATGCTATTCGCCTAAAAATAAAATCACAGTTTTATATCGTAATAGGTATTACTCACTTTTCAATGTCTCATCTTTTACAGCAAACTGTTATTACGATCTTATTCGGGTACAAAAATTAAGACAAATTTCGGTAATGTAATTTCCATTATTATAACTATTTATAAAACGGGATACAACTAATCTTTTATAAGCCAAAAAAGGATTTGTGTACAATTTGCTCTCTGTATGAACAAGCTGAAGATGCTAAAAAGCTATTTTTGTAATTAAATAATAATAAAGTTGGTACGTTAGATAAAAAGAAAGGAAAAAGCTGCGGTTAATTCAACAAATACTAGAGTCGCTGTTTTTGATTTAGAAAAGACTTAATCTCAGTTAGGTATTTTACATTAAATGTGCAAATATCTTTTACAATTTTTAACACACCTATTAAGTCAGGATGTTGACAATTCATGTCTGGCACCTTTCTATTGCAAAAAACGAAAGCAAACGAAATTGGAAGCTAATTATTACAAATCATTTTATACTGATGTCTGTGCTGGAAAAAACAAAAATAGGTTTATTTTGCCATGTACCTTTAAGCCCTAATATACCATCTTCTAATATCGTTTTTTTTTTACGGGCCATAGTCCAAGTGAGGGTGAATATAGTGTTGAACGCGCAATAAAGAATAAGTTATTATTTACATCTTAAGATTTCAACTACTATGATTTAAAATGTCTCATCTCTGGAAAAAACTGGCATAAAGATACACAAGGCCCTTCGTAAACTTAGCTCCCTTGGTAAAGACAAGGTGACTTTGCTTGTGACCTAGGTTCCCTAAGATTTTCGTGGGCAAAGGAAAATAGAGAAATTTTCTCATGGAAAAGTGGTCTAACAATTAAAATGTAATTTTGTGGAAGAATATTTCGACTTGTACACTGACCCGGAACCTGCAATATCAAAACGTGGGCGGCAACCGAAAAATCCTCTGGAATTTACAATGGTCGATAACTTGACACAGATATGCCACCAACTTATCCCCATTTCTAAACCTGTGTATGATGATTTACTTGCATTGTGTGCTAGTGAAGCTATACGTAATCATTACCATGGTTTTTAGAACTATCTTGTATGTTGCAGACATTTTTAACAGTAAATTCAGACGATTTTGATGGGTCAGACCTAGATGATGCCTAAATGGCACTGAAATATTAATATAAATGAATATTAAATTTATAATTATGTTTCTTTTATGTTATTTTTCCATACATTTATTAAAAACCCCTAAAACAATGTAAAACATGGTTTATTTTAAGAATTCGATTATTAATTACCTTTTATTTTGTAATATGGACTATCCGGTATTATATTTTTACAATTGTGAAACTTATTTTGTTTGACATGGAATATTATCGTTAATTAATATTACACTTGTCATCTCATTTGTATAATCACCAAATATTATGGTAACAATTCATTACTGAGCCAGTTAACATTGCGACAAAACAGCGAATAAGATCGCATTCAACTATTATGTGTAGCTCACTGTCGATAATTTACCCGAATAAAATCGTATTGTTGCTTTACGGATGAAGATTCTATTTCAAATTATGGTAATATACATTTTAGCTTATAACTTCAATCTAGTATAATAATATTTCTTTTTAAATGTATCACAATATCTAAGAAAAAATCACCTATCTTTTGGTATATAAATGATTTTTCTATGTAAACCTAGTAAAAAGTTAGAAGCCAAAATCCGTATTTTATTTTTCCTGTAAAATTTAGATTTTACGATTACGGTATTATTCGGTGGGAACGGCGACGTGACGCCTTAAATATAGTGTCTTAAACTCTGACTAAATTGTGAGCTCACCTTTAAAAATGTTTATAAAAATGTCCAATCAAACTTTTATTAGAAGAAGTTTTTTAAGAGCCTCATAACTCCGGAAATGTTCAGTTTAATTACGTCCACATTGAAACTAAAAATAAAAAATGTTATATCCATTAGTCGTGTTGACAGCCCTGTCGTCCAATATCTGGAGAGCTTTCATCGGTTCTTACAAATCGCTTACGCCCCTCTTCGCCCCATACTTCACCTCCCCCGGCACCCCTCATGTTGAGAACCGCTGCCAACTCGGCCCTTGTTTTAAGGCAAAAATTATGGCTTGTACTGTCCCGTCTGCTTTTTATTTGGCATACTATACGCAGGTTTTTTGGCCTTAAATTGTTTTCCAGGCATTTATCGCTCAATTCACCTCGCACGGACACTTTCAGACCGAAATGTTTATATATTCAGAGATAATTTGAAGTAATAAAACACTTTTTTTTTAAAGTTTGGAAACCTTTTGCTGTTAATGTTTTTTTTTCGTTTCACCGCAATGAAAATAAAGAGGTATCGACGGTATTTTCATAGTACAAAGATAGATTTTGTATAGGTGAGGATATTGTTTGATAAAATCGAATTCTGAACAAAGCTGGGTGTTCAGTAGGGACAAAGTAATTTGCTAAAGTGGTAATAGCTCCCTCTCGCTCACACCCTTCGTTAGTCGGTAGGCGTATGTTCTCTATCCACCATGCTTAGGAACTTAGTGGAATATTTTTCCTATCTTTCCATTTTTCCTTTTTCATATTTATTTATGGATTATTTTCACGTTGTACCCTACATGGTGATGTATAGGTTCCTTTGTTATTGTTGGTTATCGCAGGCAAAATAATGAACACATTTTATAAAAACTTATTATAAAAAAAATAAACAGAAATTCTCGCACATTTAAGACGAGGAAAAATTCCAAATTTGTGTTGCTGCCCTTAAAATTTGCCGCTCAATTTTGAAGCACAAAATAGATGCAATATATCTTAAAAATGCCAAAATTTTATGATAGCTAGTCAGACAACGCGTCGGAACTTCGTCGGGACGCGAAATTCCTTAAAATTCTATGTGATATTAACGTCAAAATATGTTATTATTCATCAGAGGTTTTACCGAACCGTAGCAGTAGTTTAAATATAAAGTACACGTATTAAGTTTAAATAGTAACACGCAGTAGTTTTGAAGGGATGGTTTCTGAATGGATAAGTGATCGGCGTGCTAAACACGAGGTCCGATTTCGATTTCAACCAGCAGCAGTACTAATTTGGATTTCACTAGTCACGTGACTTACCATCTTCTAACGGTGAAGGAAAATATCGTGAGGAAACCCACATGCCCCAGAAGTAATTCGATGTGTATGTCTGATCCACTAACCCGCATATAGAAAAACCGAAACAGCGATGCGGAAGGTCTCATTAAAAAATGGCTCTTGGGTAATTCATACCGCGATTCGAACCACTCACGGTGTGAAAGGACTAAAAACCCATATTTTTAACATAATGATAATAATTAATCGTCAATCGTCATCATTAGAAGTCCATTACTAAGCCTACCTTCTTTTGTTTCCACTGTTCGATTTTTTATATATAAATCCCTATCTAGTCTATTTCACCAATAGCTTTCACAACATAGTTCACAGGTGCCTATACTCACCCTTAATATAAAAGTAGTTTCATGCATCCCCTAGAGGGCACAGGGGTGGTTCGCCCTGTTTTAAGCAGAAACGACTATTCCCTCCGATTCTATCTTAATTTACTGGCAATAAAAATTGAGTGAGGATCGTATAACTATTATGCCCAACACACATCTTACGCTAGACTTACAGCTGAGCAGTGGCCAAACAGAAGTCATACTCATAGTCATAATCTCTATTTCATATAGATCAAATACATGATACTTATGAACGTCTTATAAAGCAAAAAAAAGGTGTCAGTAAATTGGCCTAGGGCCAGTTCATTGACAAGGTTGAGCTCTGAGAAGAATTTGGCAAGAAACTCAGGCCACTCTTTTTAATCATCATTGATGATTGAATAGTTACAATTTTAATTAAAATAACGACGGGAGCAAAGCCCCTCGTGACTTCTAGTAATCTTATTAAATGAGACCTATAGCTGGTGAAATTCGGGTGTGATTAGGGCTACCAGATGTAAAAATCAAAAGACTGGAGAAAAGGCCTGATTTCCATGGAAAAGTCCTGAGATTTTATACAGTTTGAGAATTTTCTCTCAAAAACGAATTACCTATTATTGTTTTATACACTGCGGCTCTAGCTCACGCGTTGCAACTTGCACGCAACTTACTTAGATTTGAACTGTAATTGTTACCAAAAGAATATTATTTTTAGTTTGTTTCACTTAGATAAATAAGTATAGATTTTAACTGTTCAATTGTTACCCAAAAAGAGATTATTTTAGTTGGTTTAACTTTTAATTAAAGAGATCTTTAAAATGTAGCCTGTGTTTTATTGAAAATTCTAAGATATCACGAGATTCGCACGCAATCCTGAGAAAAGTCGAAAATTCCTGAAATCTCAGGACAAATCCTGAGATATGGTAACCCTAGGTGTGATGCATCTTTGAATATTCTTGTGGGGAATAAGCATGGCGTTTTATGTTAACACCAGCTTTCAACTATTCGTTTAGTTAAAAATAAGTTGACCCGAGGACCTAGTGTTGGTTTTTGTGAGTGGTCAAACGCATTCGATCGTGACAGCGTTACGTTTTTTTTTTATATGGAGAAATTGAATATCTATTTATTGTCACTAGATGGCGTCAAACTTAATTCATACAAATCTACTAGGGCCTTAGGTGCTTTGTTGAAACGTGAAAGACGGACAAACTAATACTAATATTAAAGTAAGCAGTATGATATGAAACTATTAACTTTTCAACACTGCGCTTAAAACACTCTAAAATAAACTACATACGTTTTGAACTTTATCAAAACACATCCCGAAATTGTAAACACTAAACACATTACAAAATTCGTTGAATCTAACTCAATGATCGTACACACCTATACAAACAAACAGATGATTTTACGATAAACCATTCGCGAGTTAATACTAAAAACCGTAACTGTCGGCCATGACCGAGTTTCGGTTTTTTACGGTTTTGTCCGAGTCATTGTTTTCTGGTGTCATTTGTAAATAGTTAATTTGCCACAATTAGTTGCTATTATTTGACCGGTTTTTCAACGAGGGACCTTAGCACACCTGTCATTTCATCGGTAAAATGATTAATTATGGTTACGGTTCGTGTTTTAAATGGCAATTGACTTTTACTCTTTTGCAATGAATCTTCTGTGAACATTTCAACGTAGATTTTAAATGCTGCGTCACCTTGTAATAACGATTTACTATAAAACTAATTAAAAAAATTAAGTGACAGACTAATTCAAAGTTCAATTACTTATTGCCCTTTTTGCATATCACGGGTCAAAATAGTACTCACTCTCTGGGACTAGGGTTACCATATTTTAACCGTTACTTTACCGAATTTACTGTACTTTCAAACTTTTGGATCGATATCCAAATGGACCAATCAAATATCGAAATTCTGAGTATGCTATCTGTATCTGTCTTATAAATTAAAGATAACAAGAAGACAAGTAATTTCGGACGAATGGCGATCCTACTAAAGGACTCATTCCTCAAAATTGGGTTAAGGCTTCGTTCAGAAATAC
Organism: Laspeyria flexula; assembly: GCA_905147015.1. Taxonomy (NCBI): domain Eukaryota; kingdom Metazoa; phylum Arthropoda; class Insecta; order Lepidoptera; family Erebidae; genus Laspeyria; species Laspeyria flexula. The sequence continues at coordinate 6,071,756 of LR989974.1, forward strand.
CGTATAAATTCTTCATATTTCGAGTGCCTCTAAGTGGAGGCGATGAATAATTATGAAAGTTTTGTAATACCTTCATAATTACATTCAAATTGCTATGTGCATATAGCTACAGTTTACTATGATTTGAAGGGTATTGAACGGAATTTGGTGCAAGCGATTTTCAGCCTAAGTATGACGGTGAAATTATAATACCTATTATAGTAATATTCTACCACATTTACACAGTGCCATCTAGTCCCAAATTAAGCAATTTTATTTGCTTGTGTTATGGGTACTAAACAACTGATACACTACTTAAATACTTTTTTTTTTTTTTGTAAATACATACATATTATAGATAAATTACACCCAGACACAGAACAAATAATCATGCTCATCACACAAAGATTTGTCCTGGGTGGGGATCGAACCCACGACCTCCGGCTTAGCAGTCAGGGTCACTAACCACTAGACCAACAGGCCAGTCGATTATATAGAACATCGTTATTTACTAAATAAATTTCTGATAGAAATTTTTATAACTTAATTAATATCATGGCGACTATTTGCCAGAACGATGGGCATTATGATATTTACAATCACATTTTGCCAGCTAGCTTATCCTTGTAGTGAAAGATTAAGAATACATAATGTCACTACCCCATGTCAACCCGTGGGTGTCGTAAAAGGCGACTAAGAGAGTAACCACACAAGAGCACTGCGAGAAAAAGACCAACTTGAAACAAACTATACCAACCCGTCTGGCCAGCGTGGACTAAATTCCCTTCACATTCTTTGGAGAAGATTCGTGCCCAGCAGTGGGACGTTTAAGGGTTGAAATGATGATTGCGAGCTATAGATATTGAGATATTGATAACATTATGCCTATTAAATAGACACAATTGAGGAGTGCAGCATGGCACAGCATTTCCTTGTATAAATCATAACCTACCTACGTCTTGATTCAAACAGAGGTCTACAGATTACGATACAATATAACCACTACACCACTGACGCAATGTTTTCAATCACTAATCGTTTTACGAGCCTAATTTTCCGAAACTACGCAGGTAAACTAAATTAGCCTTTCGCATGAAGTTATCGCAGTAAAAATAAAGGGGAATTAGGGGAGAATCCTCGGTCAGGTGGAGCGTTGAGTGGTGGGTAAACAAGCATGTTTGCGCAGTAAATTGGGAGATTATGGAACGAGCGTCACGGGGAAGTGGGAAAAATGTAGACTGGGGTGAGGACTAGTCATAACTATTTACCTACTATCAAAAAAGCAAGGTTTCCTTCCTATGGCTTTTGTTTCGATTGAGATTGTTACAATGTTACCAACAATAAAAATAAAATAAAACATTTACACATCTTTCTTTTTTTTTTGTTTTTATCTTGTTTACGTATTTTTTTGTATCATTTTAATTTTCATTATTTATATGTGTATTGTTTATTAATTTGTATTTATATAGTATACACTAACACACACACGACACACGGGTCGTTGACTCGTCATCCTGTCCCTGGGGCTCTGCTGACAATCAGCGCTGTTGAGTGTCCAGCAGCTGTTAGTTGCTGGCGCCACAGCATTATGCTGAGCAGAGTCCAGATTCCCGCAGGTGTGACATGCAGTAGGTGCAATTGGTTATTTTTTTTATTTTTGGTGGTTTTTTTTTTTTTTCTTTGTATTTTTTTTTTTATTCTTATCCCTGCTTGTGTGTGTCACACAAATGTGGTGAATAAATGTATTTTCTTTCTTTCTTTCTTTCAGATTCTTGGTACATCATCGTTAATCATTACAACCCATTTATTCATGTCCCACTGCTGGGCACGGGTTTCGGAATATAGCACGGTGGCTAGACGGGTTGGTATAGGGTTTTGTTTCCTCGCAGTGCTCTTGCCTGCATAAGGTTACTTCCTTAGTAGCCTTGTACGACACCCACGGGTTGAAATGGGGTAGTGACATTATGTATTATTAATCCGTCAATACACGGACAATTCTTGGTACAATTATAATTAAAGAAAATTGTTTGTTTGTTTATTACGGCTAAAAAGTTAGCTAAAAGTGCACGATGTATTTAAAATTATAATACAATATAAAATAGGAAGCAAAATTGAAATTCCATATTATTCTTTTCAGATTCTATGATAGAAAATTATTATCGCAAAGTTTCATCAAAATCCATCTAGCAGTTTTTGCGAAAATACAAACAAATAACCGAACGCGCTGTATCAGAACTACACATTTTTATAAAAGGACTAAAACAACATACATCTCAACTCATTTCCGCTTTATTGAAGTCTTTTCCTCAAACGAACGTAAATAATTTGATTCCACAGCATATTTCGCTAAGAAAACAATAGTTGTACCTACCGCATTTACTATAACAATGAACTCTAAAACAGCGCTAACAAATTTCTGCTTACTTATATAATGTGACACTTTATTTCTGCGTCGCTTTACGAATATTGCACATTGTTTCTTAGAACGTACCTACCTACATGTCGGCTTTACTGCGATAAATCGACCCGTAACGTGTAGACGGGCCCTTAAGCAAAACATACTAGCGTCTTGCGTTTCGCAGAGCTTATGCTGTTTGAAGAGATGTGTTTGAATAGACGGCGCACTATGCTAGTGAGTAAAATAATATGCTGGTCTTGTCTTCACAGAGATACATAATAATACACTGGCCGTAGGTAAATTTGATGACACCTTTTTTTTTCGCTTTATATTACGTTCATAAGTATAATGTATGTGATAAAAATGAAATAAAAAGATTTTGACTACATATTTCTTTAACCCATACATGACACTTCAGATTCTAAAGATACCTTGCGTTGATACACCTTTTCCTAAAGTCTGTTCAGACCCAGATATTCTATGGGTCGCCACATTATTAGTATGCATGATGCAATTTCACATCAGCGTCCTTCGGTTGAACTAGCCGATGCCCGGGGTTTCGCTCCCGTAGCTCTTTGTTTGGGCACTATTCCTCTCCTATTTTGTTCTTAGCGAGATGTTATATTGCCCATAGCTTTCGATAGATGGTCAATCCAACACCAAAGAATTCTTCAATTCGAAGCTGTACTTCCCGAGATTACCGCGTTTAACCAAACAAACAAACTCATCAGCTTAATAATATTAATGTAGATTTGTCTGTCCTGACGTTACGCGACTGATAATACGCGAATCTTTCTATCAGATGTGTGGCGACCCTAAAGAGGAAATTGCGCCAGAATGAGTTCGGTAGTGCCCGTCTATAGTTATAACTTCGTCGTTAATAATAACCTATTTCGCTGATATGAAGTCTATTTGTCGACTACGCATGTTATATAAGAATGCTAAGTATATTATTTATATGAACAAAGGCCTATTATTCGATATGTAGGTATAATGAATTAACTTTATGTAAATATATTATATAAATATAGACTTGGTTTTACTACCATAGATATTGTATTGGTATAGAACTATAATAATATAATATAACTAATAAACTATAATAAACTGTTCTTCACGCCTTTACACCTAAAGAGGTTGACAGGCAGATATGGAATACATACAACTAAGTAATAAGGGATGAACTTATTGTCTCATAACAGGTTCAAATCCTGACGTTTCGAATTTGTTTTTATCTCAAATCATCATCATTAGCAACCCATTAAGTCCCACTGCTGGGCTCGGGTCTCCTCTCCTCTAACTAGAGAGCTGAGAGGGTTTAGGCCATAATCCACTCACGCTGGCCTAGTGCGGGTTGGTGGATCAGACATACACTTAGAATTACTTCTAGGGTATGTGGGTTTCCTCACCATAATATAATAATAATAATTATATAATATTAATCCTAACTCATAATAAAAAAATAAACTAACTTGTTTATTAAACTTTCACACCTTAAAAAGTCATATCAGTTGTTGTTCAAGTATATCAGTTGACTGGTTATCATGAAATGAAATTCACATAACGATAGTAGAAGACCTGAAAAAGAACATAGGCAACTTTTAATCAAAATAATAATATAAAAATAATTTATTAATTTTCTCTCAAAAGGTTACATTTTGGGTACAAAAACAGTATAGCTTAGGTAAGTATAAATTATAAACCTTGTGAAAGCTGCAGTCCGTAATAGGTTTAAAGACCTGTGTGACGAATATCCAGGCTCTCTCCTTTATTACGAGCAAAGCTGCGGGCAGAAGTTGGTGATGATAATATATCTATAAAGATTCTGACTTAATAACTAAACACACCCCTGGTGGGGCAGAATCCACAATATTTTAACCTGGTGGAAATTGCACTAAAATCTTATTGCAAATTTTTAGGCTCCTTTTGCCTACCAATGGGGCGCTTGGTGGGGCAAAGTAGGATAATTCAAATAAACGAATTTACATTCTGTTTATCAAGTTATAGGTATACCAATTTTATTTAAATAATATAATAATAATAATGAATTTTTTTTTTTTAATTTTCTTCGAATAGTTTTATTTTTTCTGATAAGTGATCGAAGTCACCTAGTAATTAAAAAAATTGCCTGTGACAGGTGACTCAGCTCTTCCATAACTAATGTTTATTTTATGTGTGATAAATTTATTTATTTGTACTTATACATACTCAATATTTGAAGAATAAAGTATACATGAGATACTTTTCTTCACAATAAATCAAAGTAAACACCGTTGTGGTCTCAAATCCCGTGTCCCTTATAAACTATGCAGCGTGTGTGGTCATTTAACGTGGACTATCTTATCTTTATTCCTGAGGACATTTCCTCAGGCTGAGGTCCAAGACTTTTATCATTATTAAGTTGTCATGGCTGTTTGAAAGAATTTAATGTTATCAGTACATAAGTAAGTGTGTTTTTTGTATGTTATATAGACGGAATATCGTGTTAAGATATTTTGTTTCGTCATGTTAAGAGAAAGAAATACACCCACGCACACACAGAGAGACCCGCCCAATAGATGTATTTACTAGTATTAAATAAGTTAGTTTAATTTAGGTAACATGTAACACAGTCTTATTGTCCCAAAGCCCAATTTTTTTAGGAAGGCTATAAGCAGTATTAAATAACATCACTCTACAGCCAATAGGAGCTGAGCAGTGGCCAAATAAAGAACGACGGGAGCGAAGCCCCGTGCGAGTTCTAATTTATATTATAAAAATGTACTTACTTGCGGACTTGAGGCCAACCCTAGTGTTAGAATTTATCAAGTCGCTAGAAGGCTTCCAACTTGACTTAACGACTACCACATTAAGTGATAACCGGGACCAACGGCTTTACGTGCCTTCCGAAGCACGGAGACGCTCTAGAATGAAAGTGCCTCAAACCACAAATCCTTAAAAACAATGAGTTGAGTGTCAATAAATTATTTCTTTATTATAAACGTAAACGTATTGGTTTGAAATAATTTCGATATTTCTAGTCACTAAAAAATCATTAATAGCCTATTGTTAATACAGTCCTCTAAATTCACACCGACGATACAGCATCAAACAATAACCTTCCTTATGAACCCTTATTTAAGCGTCAAAACAGCACGAATTTCTTGATTCACGACCAATTTGCCTTGCATAGATTCGTGACACCTGTATTGCAATATGTCTCCTCTCAATGTATCTAATCAATAGGCAACTCAGCGACCGTAGTTACAATCAGCTCAATGGATAACTAAATTGGTTGTTCACACGATCGGACATACTATTGATGTTGTCTAATTGAATTTCGACGTTGTCACACAATGATATGAAATACTAGAAGTCGGGTGGAGCTTCTCTCTCGTCGTTCTTTGTTTGGCCACTGCTCTGCTCCTATTGGCCGTAGCGTGATGTTATATAGTTATATAACATCACGCTACGGCCATCTGTCATCTGTCAAATCTCGGGTTGGACGTGTGTTATTTTCTCCCGCGTATTTTATTTCTAAAACCGTGTGTTAAGTTATTTGGAAGTGTTTAAGTAATTATTATTCACTAAGTCAACGAACAATCTAAACTTACCAAGATTAAAACACTGAAATTAACACGACAATAGTGCAAATCCTAAAAACTATACCGTTGGTAAAACGCTGTGAAAAGTTAAAGAGAAGTGTTAAAGTTCTTATTATTCACCAATTAGCGAACAAGCTAACGTAATCAAGATTATTAACATTAAAATCACAACATAAGTGCAAATTTCATAAACTATAAGTGCAACAAGTAATGAACGTTCACTACCCACATTAGTGTTATTATTCATCGAAAGAACAACAAGCTACTGGCTCATAATTTCAACTACAAATTAATAACATTGATAGCTCATTCGCTTTAAGTGGTGTGTTATTCGCTACATCAACAGTCGACGACAGTTCGAGACCGACCCATATCATCGTACACTTTTTGAGCATTTATGAAGAATTTGTTATAATTTAGTTTACGCTGAGAAGATTTAAAACCATCTACAATGTACTAACTTGAATACGATGTTCTGTTCAGTTTGTAATTTAAACATAAATTCAAAAGAATATCTGCAGTGTTGTGATTGTCAATCGTCGTATCATTGCTTGTGTTTACAAATTGGTGAGGAAAAACTGTCGGAGCTATCAGATAAGCAACGTTCAACTTGGCATTGCCCCGCCTGCAATAACATTACTCGACGTAATAAAACTTATTCATACATGGTGGAGCAACAATTTCAAGAAAATATGTCAATGAATATGTCATTTGACAATTCATCTCCTCCTCGCACTCCAGAAAATGCGATATTAAAATCCAACGTTGTGACCTTAGATAGCATTAGTGCGCTACTAGACCAAAAGTTACAGACTTCTATGTCTACACTGATGAATGAATTTCGCTCCATCATAAAAGAAGAAGTTAAAAGCCACGTACGAACTGAAGTTGCGACTGCTGTCAAGACTTTGAAGGATGATTTCACAAGCACTACAGACTACATTTGTTCAGATATATCCGACTTAAAGTCTGAAATAAAGAATAATCTTCAAATCATCAAGTCCATGGAATCTGAAAAAGCTACTTTACAGACTCAAATAACTCAGCTAAACAATCGCCTGTCGTCAATTGAAAGAATGACGCGTGGTCAAAACTTGGAAATGCAAGTGGTTCCTGAAACTAAAAACGAAAATGCACTGGCACTTTTTAAAAATCTATGTAAAACTATTAACCTAGACATTGACGAGAACAACATAATGTCATGTCGAAGAGTTGCAAAAATGAACCCTAATTCTGAACGACCTCGAAACATTTTGGTTACACTATCTAACTCACGCCTAAGAGACCAAGTTCTCTCTGCTTGTAGTCGTTTCAACAAGTCCTCCAAAACAGATAGATTGAACTCAGCTCACCTCGGCCTGCCTACTAACAAACACGACATATACATAACGGAACATCTCTCACCAGAATGCAAATCTCTCCACGCAGCGGCTCGTCAGAAAGCAAAGGAATTGAATTTTAAATACGTCTGGGTAAAAAACGGCCGTGTATACATGCGACAATCTGACCGTGATAACCACATCCATGTTAAAAATTTAGATGTTTTGAAAAAAATTAAATAAGTTATTATTTTTGTTCCGCTTGTCTCATAATGATCTATTTGGTACCAGTTGTATTGCTTCCATTCCGATTCAAAATATGTTTATTTATTATCAGAATGTCAATAGAATTAGATCTAAGATAAGTGAACTTCACCTAAACGTTCTCAATAGTGATTATGATATTATATGCCTAACAGAAACCAATCTGAATGACGGTGTATTTGATGTTGAACTATTCGATAATCGTTACAACGTTTTCCGCAGAGATAGGTGTAATACGAGCATAACCAAAACTGAGGGCGGTGGCGTTCTTATAGCTATCAAAAAGCATTTGTTCGTCACACGTCAGGAGTCGTGGGACTCAGAGATTGAAGATCTCTGGCTATCTATATTGGAACCTAATACCAACTTAAGAAAACCTTTAAATATATGCGTTTGCTACTTACCACCAGACCTTACCATTCCGCTCATACATCAATTTTATGATAACTGTCAAAGAATTATACTTGATAACCGCAACAATGGTGAGTTCCTAATCGTTGGCGATTTTAATAGTCCTTTAATTACTTGGACAAACAACCCTGGCAGTTCTCATCTGTCAGCCAGCCAGCCACTTGATAATAAGTCAAACATTCTTGTGGAAACATTACTTCTTTGTGATTTATATCAGTTTAATCATATTCCTAACAAAAACAGTCGTTACCTGGATCTTGTTCTATCAACGCTAACTAATATTGAATTACACAGTGCACAGCCATTGACACGCCTGGATGCCCACCATCCATCACTTGTCATTGACTTACCTGAGTTTGAAACGAAACCTAAATACATGAAAAACAGTAAATGTAAACGGTTTAATTATTATAAATGCAATTATATTGAAATTAAAAGAGAATTAACTCAGATAAACTGGGAGACTGTTTTGTCTGCCGATAGCGTGGATATTTCGGTTCAGATATTCTATAGGACTCTCAATGATATTATAGCCCGAAACACGCCTGCCGTTAGGGACGACTCACATGAGTTTCCGATGTGGTTTTCACCAGCACTAAAACGCAGTATAAGGTGCAAGAATAAATATCATAAACTCTATCGCTTGTACCGTAATCCAAGGGATTATGACTCCTTTAGTCTACTCCGCTCCAGGTGTAAGAAACTTATGTCCGAGGATTTACATTTGTTTATATCCTCTGTAGAGGCTTCAATCGGTTGCGACATTAAAAATTTCTGGAGATACGTAAATAGTAAGAAAAACACGAATGCCATACCTCAAACTATGAAGTACGGTGAGCTAATCGCGTCTAATCGTAAAGATGTCTGTGAATTGTTCTCCAAGTATTTTAGTTCCGTTTTTGAACCTTCTGTTGCGTTGAACACTAACGACTGCGCGACACACAATACAGGATCATTAAGTAATATTGATTTAGACATGAGTGACATTCTTAACAAAATTAATAAATTGGATATTAATAAGGGAGCAGGCCCTGACGGCATTCCACCTATTTTCATTAAAACTTGCGGCAAGGAACTTTGTATACCGTTACATAAATTGTTTACACTCTCAATCAAAACGGGGTCATTTCCTTCTGCATGGAAAACGGCACATGTAGTTCCCATACACAAATCTGGCGACAAATCTCGATGTGAGAACTATAGACCGATTAGCATTCTATCGTGTATGGCCAAACTCTTTGAATCTGTGGTGTATGAATCATTGTATCATCACATTAGTCCACTTCTATCACCAAGACAACATGGTTTTGTGCGAAATCGATCCACACTATCTAACATGCTTATCTATAAAAACTTTATTTGTAGTGCTATTGGCAGGAGGTTGCAAGTGGATTCAATTTACACAGACTTTTCCAAGGCCTTCGACAAAGTCAATCACAGCATATTATGCAGTAAGTTGGATAGTCTTGGCATACACGGAAACTTATTGCGCTGGATAGAATCGTATCTGAGTCGAAGAAGTCAATTGGTAGCTGTCAAGGGTGATCTCTCTCTGCCCGTTTCTTGCACTTCCGGAGTGCCACAAGGTTCCCACTTAGGTCCTTTATTCTTCATTATCTTTATTAATGATCTTATAGACAGGATTCAGAACTCCAGTCTATTATATGCTGACGACCTTAAAATTTACTCTATCGTTAACAACGTGCAGGATGCTTTGCGGCTACAATTGGACCTGGAAAGTGTAAACACATGGTGTCTTGAGAACCATATGGTGCTAAATGTGAAAAAATGTTGTGTAATCACATTCAGTAACAGACCGCACAAACTTCTTTACAACTACAGCCTTGATAACCAGATCCTAGAAAGAAAATCCACTATAAAAGACCTAGGGATACTCTTTGATGAAAATCTATCTTTTCGTGCACATTATGATTATTTAATAAATAAAAGTATGAAACTTCTTGGATTCATAGCAAGAACCACAAAAGACTTTAAGAACCCACATACCTTGCTATATCTGTATTATGCGCTTATCCGTAGTATCTTGGAATACAATTCTCCAGTCTGGTCCCCCTTTTATACCGTTCACGTTAATCGAATTGAGCGCATTCAAAAGAAATGCCTCAATATACTATGTTTTCGATTAAAACTTGGTCGTCAATTGCAGACCTATGATGAAAAACTCAAGAGATTTAAGTTGCAGCCTCTTGAAACTCGCCGTAAATGCACTGACCTAGTGACCCTCCATAAAATAATACACGCATCTATAGATTCACCTGACTTACTCTCATTAATTAACTTCAATATAAAATTCAGAAGCCGTCACCCACATCTCAATAGTTTTGTTATTTATGTTCACATCAATAATACATCCTTTTATAACCCCATTGTACGTATGTGCCGTCTATATAACGATTTATTACCCCGACATTTCAATGAATTAGATGTCTTTAATCAGAGACTACATAATTTCAAAAACAAAGTTGGTATTATTCTGTCAAAATCACTATAAAATAAAATTTGCCTAATGTATATTCTACATACTTGATAATATTTTCTTATAAGGTTGTTTACTAACGTTTACTGTTGTTTAAAATAATCTAAAAATAAAAAAAAAAAAAATTGTCTTACCCGACTTACCTTTATGCATGTTAAGTACACATAGTGTTGGAATTTAGTTAAGACATAAAATTTCGAATTTGTAATATCTTTACCCATGTATAACTATTTTCTGTTTTGTGTATTAAATAAATAAATAAATAAATAAAATAAAAATAACCTTATTCGATAAATGGGCTATTTAACACTAAAAGAATTTTTCATATCGGACCAGTACTTCCTGAGATTAGTGCTTTCCAAACAAACAAACTCTTCAGCTTTATAAGTTGTAGATTAATAACAATTACGTCTTTTCAAATGTACCTATTAAAATTTCTTACTTTATTGATATGGTTGAAGGCCTGAAATTGAAAACTCTCACTCTAATCTCCTCCGATATGTATAGCCTAGCGAAAAGGGTTATGGTATTTTTTCAATAAATCTAGGCCATCTACTAATCGCAGTGGTTTGAAAGAATATTAATCCTCGGAGACAGTCGCTGGAGATTTGTACGAGATGAGTTTGTAAGCTGCCAGGTATCTATACGATTTTATAAACGTTAGGACTTTTAGATAACCTAGATTCCAGTTTCTTAGGCTTCGATTTTTATTATTTAGTTCGAGCTATTTTTTTTAATGTTGTCAGTCCACTCTTTAGAATTAGGTGAAGAGTGTGTAAAATTACGAAATCATTGCGTTTACAGTTCTATTTATATGCTATTTGCACATATTGGAACTTGCCACTGCCTCGGTGGCGCAGCGGGAAGTGTATACGACTGCTGTGCAAGAGGTTCCGGGTTCGATTCCCGGGTCGGGTGAAAATAGTATTGGGTTTTTATATCATGAAATTCCAGTATTAAGATTTTCCCGGAGTCTGGTAAACAAATGTTCCCGGTTGATGACAATAGGCTCGCCCACTATTTCATGGGACCAAACATAGCCGGCGAAATGTGGGTGTGAAACAGTGTGGCCTACCCCTTCAGGGAAAAAGGCGTGATGATGCTATGTGTCTATGGTCATTCTATAACGAAAATTCATCATCACTGTTGCCTAGATGGGTTATTTATTCAATAATAACTTAAAAATTATACCCAACTAACCTATTTAAAAAAAAAGAACCAGATACTCTATTCACAGGAAATTCCAATAAATAGAATATCTGATTGAGGTCAGATTCCTGAGAAAACGTACCCAAAAGACATTACCACGTTGGATGGCAATTCTAATGCGTTGCCTACATTGTCAACAAATAAACACAAGAAATATATATAATTCAATATGTAGTATTGAAATAAGCATTCGTGACAATGTAGGCATCCGTTTGTTAAGAAATTCTTAAAGGACTCTAAACTAAAAGGACTTAACCCCGTTTTAAGAAGCGAAGCTTACGAACTTAAGCGTCGTAATGCTTGTTTGTAAATCGTCTTGTTTAACGCTACACTCTGATATTTATGAGACTGATCCTTTATTTTACTTTAGTAAAGATTAGAAACAAAGAATGTATGTAGATGTGATACAGTCGAAGATTTAGGAGTTTATTTTTTTTTTACTTATCCCTTCTTTTTTTATTTTGCAGGTAAATAAACGGACACACCAATGCTTTTTCAAGGATTCTTGCTTACTATGCGATTTAAGTAAGTATCTGTCAAATCAAGACGCCATTTTGTTTTCCATTTGAAGACAACTTCATACCTTACAAGTAGGGTGTACAAAAAACGAAACACATTACAAGTAAATACATACTTTTTAGGTTTGAAGATCTTTATTTTCTGAATAAGTAGTGGTAGTAAGTAATAACAACAACAATAAAACTATAAGAAAAAGAACAATAACAAAAAAAACAATTTTGTAAAAAAAATAAAATTGTAACAAAATAACTTAACGAAAAGAGATATCTTTTTTGTCTATTTTATTTCTGCTAGCTGTACAAAAATGTGCACATTTGACTGAAGTTTGCGGCAGCGGCAAATACTGTCAAGTGCGATCCCATACTTATTTAAATCGCATAGTAAGTATGATGTAATAAGGTAACGTGACTCTTAATTTTTAATCTAAAATATGCCCAACACCAACTCACCGACGCTCTTCGCCGACACAGTTCACCGACAAAGTTATTGTGTCGGTGATATGACATTATTTTGCCAACAAATATTGTTGGGTAGGTGGTTAATACGTTGGTGTAAACCTCAGGTAGAAAAAAAAAAAAAATACATAGAGGTAGCAAACATTAAGTTATGGATTCTATCCATAAATAAGACAAATATTTATGCAATCCACAAATGGTTTTTCTGTCTTGATTTTATACATTAATTGCATGTTTCTAAAGGTCAAGACCTGACATGAAATGATTTTATTGTCACTACGGCCTCAGTAAAAAAACTTTCTACGAATTATTATCATCAAAGACTTTCTATATAAAAATAGTTTTAAATAATTTACTATAATAATGTTTACAAAGAAAACCTTTCAGCATATTATGTCAACCAACATTTATGTCACAATAATGACATTAACTAAACAACATTAGTTGCGCGTACGCACAATAACCTATTATAATTATCACTGTGACACTAGTGACTAGTCACAGTGGGCGTGAATAATAACATGTAACAATCACAGTAATGTGTCTATTAATGCGCAGGAGTTCACACACGAAAGCCGAATTAAAAACACATCAGAAACGTATTACTAACTTCGCCACCCGCGCTGTATGCCTTTATCTAACAATTGATTTAGAATTTTCAACCTTATTCCATTAGTTATAAGAGTCTTAAATATAAGTAAGAATAAACAGGAATAGAATGTGAGTTTGTTGGATTTTATGTTTTAGTAAAATGGAGGTATGGTTGATTTTTAAGTGTGGGAAGGCTTTCCGGAAATATAGGGACTGGGAAGGCTTGGAAAACAGGTTTTGCGGTTGTTTTTTCTGGAGTTCAAAAGTAGTATTATGCGACAGAGCGATTCTGTGAAGGGCCGTGGTCTGATTAAAATGAACTGTTGAGAATTTTTGTTTTCATATTCGGTCTCTTTTGTAGGTTTTTGTAAAGTGTTTTTGATTGTTTTTAATTTTAACTTAGATCTATTGTTGGTGGACTTTTTTGTTTACGTAAAAATGTTTTGGTAAAATGAGTTTTTAAGAAATATAGGTTACTTTGTCAAATACTGAATTGAGTTGTATGATAAATTAGCGCTGATTGAGACGTGACTTACATATTTTTATTGTAAGTATATTTAAAAAAAGATTGCGTAGATTAATGCAACCTTTTGTAGTAGACAAGCAAGAAAAATAAATAATTAATTAATTGAAGATATGCCTGTACATAAATAAAAAAAACTCTAAATTATTATTAGACCAATTTTATTATAAAATTATATGTATAGATGGTTCCTAAATGATTAGTTATTATATTACTAGTTTTTACGTAGAACTATACATTTTAAGTATTATGTAAATAATCTCCTATCTTTATACATATATATAATTCTTCTGTACGTGTGTTGACAGTGAACTCCTCATAAACGGCTGAACCGATTTGAATGAATGTTTGTGTGTGTTCAAGTGGATTCGAGGATGGTTTAGATTCACAAATAAAAAAATAAAAAATATGCAATCGATTGGTATATCATGAAGGACAACGTCTGTCGGGTCCGCTATTCCTATATATTTGTATGTCCCATAGCATAGGGCAAAATATATAGCGAACTATGATTTCTTATTTAAGAACTTTATTGTAAATTTATTTAAGTTTTATAAAAAAAAAATATGGTTATGAAGAAAAAAGTAACCCCATTAATATTCCACTTCTGGGCAAGGCTTTCCTCTCCTCTATCTAAAGAGCTGAGTGTAACAAGTAATATTATAATTAAAAAAATTGAATAACCCGACTGCAAAAAATCACCAGAGAGCAACGCACTAAAAAGACCGTAAAATTATGGTAATATTATTATACCTGATTAAATTTAAAAATTTATATAACAAATGTATATATTTGTAATCTTCATTTGATTCCCTTTATTTTGATACTCTACTCGATAGGTTTGGTTAAAAAAAATACTAGAACTACTTACAATTTGGAACCATTCAATTATGTATAACATCTTTTTGAATATATGTAATCTCCTTTTGATTCTCTTTATTTTGATACCCAACTCGATAGGTTTGGTAAAAAAAAATTGAACTTCTTACAATTTGGCGTCAAAAGCCCGCCGTTTAAGTATTTTTATTCTTAAAACCTATCTAAGGACACTTGGGTTTTCTAGACGAATCTAACGATACCCTAATTGTCAAAATCCATCCAGCCGTTTGGAAGATTCGTGGGAATAAAGAAATTTACAAACATACAAGATACGCGCGAAAAACAATACCCGTCCTGACAGTCGGTAAAAAAGCCTAGGTATCTATATCAAAATATCTTTTAATATTTCCTTAAGTAGTTTCAAGTTTCTAATAAACGTGTCGAATTAATAATTTTACGAGGATTGTTGAGGGGACTTATATGAAGAGTGAGAGGCATGGGAACATATCGTTGTCCTTGTCGCACATCAAGATAAGATAGTGTGAATACCTCGTTAGTACAGCAGTTAACGTGTCATAATGTTTTTATGAATGTTGTTATGTTTATTGCTCAGTTATTCGATTTCTGCTGGCATATAGTGGGTTCGATGTTTGGTAGGTTTTAATCTCGCACAAATTCTAGCAATGCCCTATTTCAGTAGTTTAATGCAGACCCGCGCTTAGGCAGTCCAGTAGGACGTTTATGCGTTGAAATGATGTTGACGATGACCTATTCTGTAACTAGATTATAATTATCAGCTGTGCAAAATATTCCACGCGGGACTTCGCTCCCGTGGATCTTCATTTGGCCACAGCTCAGCTCCTATTGGCGGTTGTGTGATGTTATATAGCCTATGTTACTCAGTGATAATGTAGCTTTCTAACGGCTTCAATTTTTGAAACCAGTCCAGTAGGTTTTAAGTTTATTCGTTACATACAAAAATACAATACTTTCCTCTTTATAATATTAGTATAGATTAGGTGAGGCCTATGTTCAGCAGTGGACTTCGTTGGGCTGATATGATGATGATGATGAGTATAGATATGTTTTAAAAAGTTTCATTTA
The DNA here is from genome assembly GCA_905147015.1 of Laspeyria flexula. Lineage (NCBI taxonomy): Eukaryota > Metazoa > Arthropoda > Insecta > Lepidoptera > Erebidae > Laspeyria > Laspeyria flexula. Next base: position 6,087,428 of record LR989974.1, read on the forward strand.
TTATTTGACTGGCCTGTTGGTCTAGTGGTTTGTGACCCTGACTGCTAAGCTGGGGGTCGTGGGTTCGATCCCCACCCAGGACAAATCTTTGTGTGATGAGCATAAAGGTTTGTTCTGTGTTTGAGTGTAATTTGTCGATAATATTTATGTATTTACAAAAAAAAATGTATTTAAGTAGTATATCAGTTGTTTAGTACCCATAACACAAGCAAATATAATTGCTTACTTTGGGACTAGATGGCGCTGTGTGAATGTGGTAGAATATTATATTATTATTATATCCAAATCTCCGTTTAACATACTAATCAAAATTATTTCTGTATATACACCAAAAAGATTATTCATAGGGAATTCTCTAAGTTTACTAACTATAATATATCCAGGCAGCTACCAGCAGGTAACAAAACAATTAGTTCGAAGAAGCCTGTAAGTAAACTGAACTAAAACTACCCAATAGTGGAAGTTCCGAAGGTCGTTATACACGAATAATCCTCTGTAAACTAGCTTACAAAGTTGAAAGATGAAGTGTGCTACACAAATATTTGTTTTTTTTAAAACTTGATGGGTCGAGACATGACGAGACATGACGAGACACGCCGAGAACTTCGCTCATCACTGTCACATTCTACTTAAATTATTGTAACCATTGCTTTTGAAATTAGTGGATATTAGATATTATGTGGCTATTTGCACCTCAACTGCCTCGGTGGCGCAGTGGGAAGTGTCTACGACTGCTGTGCAAGAGGTCCCGGGTCGTTGAAAATGGTATTGGACTTTTCTAACATGAAATTTCAGTATTGAGATTTTCCCGTTGTTTGGTAAACAAATGTAGGTAATGTCCCGGTAGGCTCGCCCCCTATTTCATGGGACCAAACATAGCTGGAGAAATGTGGGTGTGAAACACTTCTGCCTGCCCCTAAAAAGGCGTGATGCTATGTATGTATGTATTCGCACCGAATTAATTGGAGTGAATATGATATATGAATGCAAGGTATATAATTATGTATATGGCTGGTAGTGGGTCTGCCGAATGTTCGAATGGAAAATTTATCATTTCCAAAATAATGGTCAGACAAGCAATTTAAATACATGTACATTATTTTTCTTAAAACTGAGATGTCTTTACTACGTCAAAAATTACTAAAGTTAGTGGAAGATTTTATATGTGGAATTTTTATTTAGAAACAAGATGTTAGAGCTCTCAGTTTCAATTTCACAACTAAAACTTTTCAATTTAATTGGGTCTATTCATCCACGTTAAGTCAAAATATCAATACAATACTAATTTTAGGTTATATTGTCCTTTTTCAAATGGAAATTGGTTTGAACAGACAAACAACCACCGGTTTACTGTGCTGACTGCAAATTATACTTCCCGGTGAAAAAAGTTTCTAAATTATTGTCCAGTTAATTTAGTTCTGACCAAAGCGATTGCGCGACCGAACCTCAAGTTAAAAAAACGAAATATTTGGAATATAAGTCCAAACTTTTTAAATAAAAGTAGTTTGGTTTATTAGAACTTTATCGTTTACGCTTGCAGAGGCTATTGACCTTTGGTGCATTTAATTTAAAAAACGAATCGATTTTAATCTACTCTCGATAAATTTCAAACTTTCAACCCAAAACTAAATGGCGTGAAAGTGACTCCGTGTCTTGTCCGTGTAGTGACGGATTAAGAATACATATTGTCACTACCCCATTTCAACCCGTGGGTCGACTAAGGGAGAAACCTTAAACAGACTAGATCACTACAAGAAACAAAACTCAATACAGCATCTGGCCAGCGTGGTATAGTAGGCTAAATTCTCTCCAAAGTCTTTGGAGGAGACCCGTGCCCAGCAGTGGGACGTTTCTGGTGGAAGGTGAATGGACGTTAACAAACGGAAATAATTAGCAACAAGAAACATAAAAACATGAATGTCAAACCAATACATTTCGATTTCAACTTAATAAAAAACATACCAGTTTATGCTAACATAAATGCGCGCTCTTTTTTATTTAAATTATATTGTAACATAATATCTTTGGCCTCGATATGAACATTATGTTGACTCGATTTAAATGCTTTTTAAAATAGCATAATGTCACCGCATCCTACACATGTAGTTTAAATCATAACGCTTAATCTTGCCTAAGGGGGGAACCGAGTTATATGACTAGGAGTAGTGCGGGCCTTCGTTCCTGTCGTTCTTTATTTGGCCATTGCTCAGCTCCTATTGGCCGTAGCGTGATATTATATAGCCTATATCTTCATCAATACATGGGCTATCCAACACTAAAATAATTTTTAAAATAGGTTCAGTAGATTACCCCTTACAACGTGACAAACTTTTCCTCTTTATAAAATTAGTATAGATTAACTGTGTTAAAGTTAAACGTACCTTGTACATGATATTGATTTTTCGAATAAGTAGTGATACCAAAAAAGCAATATCTTGTCAACTATAAACACGGAAATAAAGCCCTTTAAAAATGCATAAATATCATTTGAAATGCATAACAATAACTCAAACCAACATTTTTTAAAGTGATTTTTATTTTTATCAATAGACTGCATTTCTTTTTCCAGCCAGCTGCGTTTGTATTCCAAGGCGCTATTTTTAAGAATACAAATCGGCAAATCAAATAAAAATTGAAATTCAAAGTTCCATACAATTTCCATTTCGCTAAATTAGAACCTAGAATCTTGGCCTACAGCAATGGAATTATTTACGTAACGGCAACTACGGCAAGGAACGTCACCCTAGTGTCCAGATATACGTACAGACAGACTTGAATTTATACGACCTACTTAAGAAGACAGTCAGAATACAGTACTTTGTATTGTCGCCGATGTCTTCGGGATTCCAAGGAGTTATTCTCATCATTATTTCGTGTTTTATGTTCCAACTGTTATAGATTGCAAGCCGTGTGAAACTTTGTTGTTACGCGTCTTTAAACTGTCGTAAACGAAAGTTATGGGTAAAGTGACATATATGTAGTTTGAAATGGAATACAGATTGTATGGTCATCTTTTACACAGTGAGCCACTTGCTTGGGGGGGGGGGGGGGCTGGTCATAATTCATTGCAAATCACGCGGTCCGAGTTCGATCCCGACCGGCAGTACCAATGTGGATGTACTATTCAAGTGACTTACCAGCTGATAACGGTGAAGAAAAATATCGTGAGGAAACACACATAACCTAGAAGAAATTCTATGAGTATGTCTGATCCACCAACCTGCACTAGGCCAGCGTGTGGATTATGGCCTAAACTCTCTCAGCTCTCTAGTTAGACGAGAGGAGACCCGAGCTCAGCAGTGGGACTTAATGGGTTGCTGATGATGATGACATGTGTTCAAACACCCGATAATATGGTTCATAAAACCCAGCAAAGTTTGATTTTATATTGGCATGGTATTTTATTATTGGTAGGCAATTCCCAAACTAAAATTTGTCCCCTTTAGAAAAAAACTGTCTGTCTGACTGTCACCGGGTGGTCGTCTTGCGACTAATATCGCCGCACCAGTGTTCGATTCCCACACAAGACCGTACGTCTATTTGCCACTGTCGTGATATACAACAGAGTTCTGAACAACAATCTGCCATACTCCATATTTGAACCACGTGGGAATCGAATCTAATGGTTTAGTTTAGACCACCATGCAACCTCATTTTATTGCATAAACCAATGTAATAGGATGTACCCATAACTTATACAAACATTTACACACAAATTAGAATTCAAATTAGCATTTATTTGCCATTTTTTATTCAATGCCATTGATGCGTTAAAATGATTATATTATAAATAAAATGCGAACAGCGGCCTACAAAATGGTTGTTTATGCAAAATTCTGAGCAACATTTAAAATTTTGTGAATATTTTAGCCATGTCTTATTCTCTTGGAATACTAAATTAGATTTTTTTAGATTTACTAGACAAAATTAGGTATTGTTCTGTCTAATAGGTAGTTGTATAATAATGGAGGTATTTTATTTTATGTTTTGACTCAAAGTTACGAAAATAATTCAAATGGAACTCCTGTTTCGGTGTGTTTGGAATCTTTTAGTGGGCAATTTGATTTTAATCTCTATAATGATTTCATTATAGCTGATTTTTCGCTGTAGAGTTACTAATTAAAATCTGAATTTAATTAATAAAATAAAAATTTTATTGCTGTGTATTATCTTAAAAATCTTTAGAGACACGGAAAGTTACTACTATGCATTCAAAATGACTCGTCAAAAAAGTCTCGCCTCAAACGTGTTCATATTTAAATTTGGAATTGTTTTTATTAATTATTTAATTTATATTAAATCAATTTATTTAAGCTATTATTATTTATTTAAAGCTTCAAATTATAACAATACACAGAGGATGTTCCAAAAAAAAATTCATTTATTTAATTTAAAATTTCGTTACAATTGAAAAAGAGCTATTAGACAAAAAATAATCAATTTGATTAATGACTGTCTCATTGAGAATAAAATGCCGATCCTTTGTTTAAAACCACTTAAAAATCCTTATCAATGTGCAAAACTAATGTACAAAATCCATTATTATCTCTACATAATTTATATGAGTTTATCTCATACATATAAAGTATATTAACATATATAGTGAAGCCCCTTATAATGCGTTCGGACATTAGCATACACCCAAATATGTTATTAAGAGATATGACCGGCTAATTATGTTTTTTAGAGTTTCGTATTTAAATGGAACCTTGTTGGTATGAAATGGAGTGCCCCGATGGCGCATTCAAAGTGTATCAACTATTGCTCTCAAGACGTCCCGGGTCGGATCCCCGACGCAAAAAGAGGGGTGTTATTAGTTTGGCGTGTCTGTGTGTCTGTCTGTGGCATCGTAGCTCCTAACTACTAATGATGGCCCGATTTTGATGCGGTATATTTGTTTGAATCTTGATATGATCGTGAATGGATAAGGTGCCGAATGTATAAATAAGGAAGCGATGGTGCCCGAATGGATAAGTGCCCGGCATTTTAGCACGCGGTCCGAGGTCGATTGCGACCGATAGTACCAATGTGGATTTCACTTTGTGGAACTTATATACCAGTCATGTGACTTACCAACTGTTAACGGTGAAGGAAAACATGGTGAGGAAACCCACATACCCTAGAAGAAATTCTAAGGATATGTCTGATCCCCCAACCCATATTAGGCTAGCGTGTGAGGATTATGGCCTAAAACCCTCTCAGTCTCTAGATAGAGGAGAGAAGACCCGAGCCCAGCAGTGGGACATTAATGGGTTGCTGATGATGAATGATGAAACTAGGTGACTGATAAATAAAGGTGAAAAGTGCGTAAGCATTATATTCAAAGCTACAGAACCCTTTCGCCTTCAACTGAGAAGGAACTTAACCGGTATACTTTTAATAAAGGCAGGACACGTACAGTTATTTGTTTTATAAATTGTATAACGTGGACATTTTAATTTTTTTGTGTGATGAGAATTTAAAAGGCTTGGCTAACAATTATTTAATTATTAACTTAGTACTAACAACTGCTCGCAGCTTTGCTCGCGTGTAAATTGCCAGCCTAGATCAGAACAACTTTTCCCCTGCAATTAGTGTAGTTTTCCAGATTTTTCTTCACATAAGAACGTTCCTCAAAGGTCAATGAATATTAATTTGAAAAAATATTTCCGCATTGATCAAGCCGTTCTCGAGTTATGCGCTTAATAAACCTTAAGGTCTACCATTTTTACCGGCTTAAGTAAGTAGGTTTTGTATTCGACTCATATGTTTGTATGTTTGTCCGCAATTTTCTCAAAAAAGTGTAAAGTTTCCATGATAGAATGTCGTGAAGCAACATTTAACATAGCGTTTTCCGATTTTATAACCACAAACTTAGCATTAAATAATATAATTTGCAAAAAATTTGCGTATCAGTGAGTGGAACTGATAAATTTAGATCAACATTAGATTAAATAATATGTTTATTGAATTCGACCATTATTCGATATCTACAATATATGCTTGACCTTTTTTAATTTAAGATAACGATGAATTTGAGACATGAACAAATGGTTTCTGTAGAAAGAATAATATAGTTTTTTTTTTCTGATATGGCATTGAGACATGTCTTTATCTACAAATTATACACACGATCATCAACGAATACGATAGAAGTTTAAAATTGATTTTAAGTGTGCATTAAAATTTCAATACAATTCTGAATATGACTCATATTTTTTATAAACATTATTGATGCTCAATTAAACTTAGCTATGTTTGTAAAAGAGTTAATTTATCTTAAATGATACTAATTAAATATAATTATATCAACACAAATATTATAAAGAGGAAAGATTTGTATTTTCGTATGTAACAATTTAACTTAAAAACTACTGGACCGATTTCAAAAATTCTTTTGCCGTTAGAAAGCTGCATTATCACTATGTAACATAGGCTACGGGCAATAGGAACTGAGCAGTGACCAAAAGAAGACTGATGGGAGCGAAGCCCCGCGTGACTTTGTCACTTGACTTCTAAGTGCCATTAAAAACCTCTTTATTGAAAACTTATCTACTTTTAATTGCAAAACAAAAGAATCTCAAACTACGTCCTCTGAACTATTTCTTAAAAAAAAACATTTCTAAGAAACAAAAGGTAATCTAAGATACAATAAAAAGACAATGGTACAGTCACCTCCCTTCGCGAGATTTAAATTAATTAAGCACCAAGTTGAATTTAGCTTAAATTCTTTAAAACAACACTCTGTATAAGTATACGAATGTTTGGACATAAGACCCGAATTCTATTAAAACGGAGTGAAAATGTGTTTAATTTATTTATTTAAACTTTAAGCGGAGATTTTCGTCGATTCGTGCCACGATTTTGCTCTTCGGTATGAATTGGGAAGGATCATTTTTAATGTCATTGTTTCATCATCATATCAGCCTAATGACGTCAACTCCTGGAAATAGACCTTTCATAACTTTGTCGTCATTTCATACTGGTGAACAATAGAAAATGGTATAGAACGAACTTCAAAAATGATCCTTATGATTCAAACCGTGGCGCGTGGGGTGAGTTGCATGTGGTACGAAACGACGAAAGACCTCTTTATGCAGTACATTAATCAGTGTTGTTGTTTGTTAGGTATTAAAAAACATCTTTCATCATCGCTTCGGTGGAATCTAAACCTAAGGGTCGGGTGTCAGTGTTACAATGTAGCGATTTGATATATTTATCGTAATTAATATTAAGATAGCGGTCATCAATTGCGTTGTATTTAAAGCTTAGTAAATTATAATGAATTATTTTATCAGTGTTAATTGGTACACAACCAAGTTTATAATAACTATGTGGAAGGTTATGGTCTCGAAATTAAATACAAATAAAATTGAAATAAATAAGAAATGTAAGTATTTTAAGATATTTTTTGGGTTTCTAACATTAATGTCATAACTTTTTTTTTTTAATTCTCATCACATCGTGCATTTTTCCCCCAAGGTTCCACCCACATTTCACAAGCTATGCTATAGGCTGATTAACCAGCCACTTTTGTATATATTATACAGAAAAAATCAATAAAATTTTTTGTCCCACCCGGGAATCGAACCCGGAACCTCTTGCGCAGCAGGCCACACACCCCTATTATATAAAAGTTTATCTTCCTGGAGCGATTTCCTTCCAGTAAGAAATATGTGTTTAGGTGTTAAAGGTAAGTTTTATATAGCTAGGTAGGTACTTTTGTTTAGTACGATACTCGTAGTATAAGTAATGGAAGGATTTTTAAGTGTGCGCAGGAACGGTAAGTGGCTCATAAATTGTAAGTAGAATAACATCTCTCTGTTATAAATTTTATTTGATACGGGGTTTTTGTTCAAAAATTACTGTTACATCATTCAAAGGCCCCCAGAGAGACTTTTCGGAATCTCAAAATTCGAAAATCGAACAGTTGACTATCGAAATTGCGAGTAGGATCTCTTACTCCATAATTGGTGAATGAATGTTGTGGAATGAACTCCCTAACGAGGTTTTCCCAAGGGACTACAGTATGGGGTTCTTCAAAAAAGGAGTGAATAGGTTTCTTAAGGGTCGGCAACGCGCTCGTGATGCCCCTGGTGTTGCTGGCGCCCATAGGCTACGGTAACCGCTTACCATCAGGCGAACCGTACGTCTGTTTGCCACCGTCGTAGTACAAAATTTCTCGAAAAATTTCATTGTTTATGATTGCCAAATGTTCTTATCTCACAAATTTTATGTTCCCAATATATTTATATATAATTAAAAAAGATGGCAACTGATATAAGGGTCCCCGCACAATAAAACCGCTCATAAAGCTTGCTCGTAACTTGGGTAGTCAATAAGAATTGATATTAACGTCTAACCGACCCTTAACGTGATTGAATTTCAATTTACGACCCCCTATCGTCACACGATTCAAATTATTTTATTTATAACATTATTTAGGTGTTGTTAATTTTAAAAATAAATTCTTATTTGAATTTTAAATTTATTTTGATACTTTTAAGATGATTCAGGATGTATAGCATACAAGTATGGCTTAATCAGAAACAATACTTTTTTAGAAAAACTCAACAACTTCTTGTCTAACTCAGCAATCGAAGCTAAGACATTTTGCACACCAATTAATAATCCAGCTACCTAAAAGATTATATACCCAATGATGTCGACTGCTGGACCGCCTCACCTAATTTCTGCCATAGCGAACGATTTTGTACCGCCTGCAAGCAAAAAGTTACAACCTAGAAAATCTAATTTATGAACCAAGCAATTGTACACACTGTTATACCATCTCTATTATAACTCGCAAATAAATTACCAATAAACCGTTCAAATTTACCACATAATGGTAAATATATACCGTATCATTTAATTTGTGTTTTATTAGTTCTACCAACCATTCGTACTTGAGCCGATTGCTTAATAATACGTAATACCATCAAATGCCACTTACTTAAGTCTAGTTACACACTTATGTTGGCAACATTGGAATTGTTTTTGGGACATTGTAGTTCTTAAATTGGATTTGGATTTTTTGGATGGTTGTGTTCATAGCAACAAATGCCAACCTATTTTAAAAATCTAAAAGTAAAAATACTGCCTATTTTAACATATCTACACTACTCAAATATGTTTTAGTATATAATTCCAAATATTTGTTATTCTTTCAACCACAAACTGCTGAATTAATTTTGATTAAAACTTACAATAATACAACTTACTTAGGTACATCATAAACATCATACATAATATCCAAAATAGTCCATAATGTTACCTATAGTTGGATATAATCTCGTAGATTGCGCGGACCAATCAGATGATACTCGTAGGATCTAGTTAACATTATATTCAATTCTTAACTTCTAACACAACTTACTTAACTAACTTCCACACTCAGAGACGTCAATTAGCAGTAAACTGTCATTAACATATTTTTTTCATTGAATAATCTTTACGCGTATTGACTTAGGACAAGTAAAGTCTCTGATTACGGCAGTTGTTTTAAACAATTACAAAATATTTCAACAACTTAAATGCAAACCTGACTTTAAAGTAATTGTTTATTAGTTAGAATAAACACAATAGTGAATAGTTTGGTATTCAAGCAATCGTCTGACACCGTGCCGTGAGCATAGCAAATTGATTATTAGCAGAAATTTACGATTCAATGTCTTGTTGTCAGTAACTGGTCGATTAAATTTGAATTGATTAGAATATTTTATACGCAGTAATGTAGAAAATGTTGTAATTGTGTTTCTGACTTGGGTGGAATTGCAGTAGGTTTTTCTTTGAGAGAAGCAGTCCATCTGTAGTGCGCTGAAGACACTGGTTGCTCGGAAAAATCTATAACATAAATACAGCGGATCTCTTCAAGTTTTTCTGAATAAGTTCTCAAGAAAATTTGCGTCATCTTGTAGATTTTTTGGGACTTTTAACTGTTTATGACGTCTACTGCCACTGTTGTCGGAAAATCATTTTCAATTTGATGCCGCTGATGACTGTTACCGTGGCGCAGTGGTTAAGGTGGTCGCCTCGCCACTACATCACCGTGCTGGGTGACGTGGGTTCGATTCCCACACGAGACAAATATTTGTGATAGAGTGATTCATAGATATTTGTTTCTAGTCTGGGTGTACTTTGTGTCCGTTAGTTTCATGTTTGTAAAGCTCCCCGCGACACAGGGCTTGTTCCTTAGTGCGGACGTTGTATTTAAAAAACAAAAAAAAAACAAATTTAATTTTCATACATAGCGTTAGCGATAGCGATAATATAATGTATAAAATAAAAATCAGCACAAGCTTTAATTACTTACATACAATGGAAGAAAATTCACGTGAAAACTCAGTAATTCGAATGATATTTTTATACTAGAACTTCATAAATGTATAATGCGAAGACACCGCATTTATTCTACTAGAAGTCGCGCGGGACTTCGCTCCCGTCGCTTTTGTTTGGCCACCGCTCAGCTCCTATTATCTGTAGTGTGATGTTATATAGCCTATAACCTTCCTCGATAAATGGGCTATCCAACACTAAAATATTTTTTCAAACCGGATCAGTAGTTCCTGAGATTAGCGCGTTCAAACAAACAAACTCTTCAGCTTTATAATATTAGCATAGACTAGCTGTGCCCGCAACTACGTCCGCGTGAAATTTAACAAAAGCAACATTACTTTTTATAATAATTTTAGAATTTTTCTAAAATATAAGTCAAAGTTACTCGTTATTTCATCAGCTCTCTGCCAGTGAAAGTGTCGTCAAAATCCGTCCAGCCGTTCCACAGATAAGGCGGAACAAACAGACAGACAGATAGACAGACAAAAATTTTAAAAAATGTAATGTAATTTTGGTATATGCACCGTGTATTCATTCATATGCATTTAGTAAAAAACGGTTATTTTAATATTACAAACATTCTAATATTACAAACAGACACTCCAAATTTATTTATTTGAATAGATGAGTAAATGGTAGATAGGTTTTAGATTAAAATGTTAGAACCGTAAAATTAGGAAGCAAAATGAAAGAATATCAATATTATTCGACATTATTAACATTTTTATGAGTTAAATTTATCAAATTCAATGTGTATAATGAATCCGATTTGTCCTGTATCTATTAAATTGGTATTTAATATCAGGACCGGTCTCATGGGAAATCATCGTTATCATAATAAATGAATTATACTACTGGAAACATATTTTATTATTAACAATTTTGTTCGTAATTGTATTTTGTTTGCGTTAATTGCTGTACATTTTATGGTACATGCTACTGAATTGGGTAGGTTTGTGTTTTATGAGCTACAATAAAAAAAAGAGTTATCTTTTTACGGTTTTGTTTTAAAATGCTTAAAGCTTTGATTGTAGTCGGCTGTTATTATTTATATAATTACACAGAAATAGTACGATTTATCACTAGAATATTTTATAAAAAAAAATCAAGTTTATTCAAACAAGACAGATTAACTTGCTACTCATAACAATTTGAATGAATGTATTTATTTATTTTTCCACAAAGTTAAATTTACAATTTAGTCTTAAGTCTAAAGTTTGTACAATTTTGCCCTTTGTGAGAGACTTTAATCTGTCTGTAGATCACAACAGTGTTTTTTGTTTAAACTTTGTCATAATACACAAATTTTATTGAAATTGTTACAGCCGTTTTTAAAACAGCAGTGTTTAAATATACCTTACTGTAACTACATATGTAGTTTCAAAAAAGAAGCTGATTGCTGTTAATTTCTATTCAAATCCTATAGAATATGGATATGAAACTGACATTATTTTTACCAATTCAAATCCTCTCAGCTCTCTAGATAGAGGAGAGGAGACCAGAGCCCAGCAGTGGGACATTAATGGGTTGCTGATGATACTGATGATTCAATTTTTCAATTGACCTAAATCTGCTTATTGCTAAAGTGGTGGTCTGAATAAAATATTCGGCAACTAACCAATTGGAAGGAGGATGCACACAAAAAAGTCGTTTATTGGAAAACTTTCTAGTAAAGAATAAGTCGCCAGTGTCATGTGGAGCCTTAACTATGGAGGATACATAGATTCTTATAATATTTTTTTAATGCAGTTGGTAGGTAAACAATCTTACAGTAAACTAGTGTAGAAAATATTACCGTTGGTTTTCCTAATTAGCATAACAAAGTCAGCTGATTCACTTGAGTTAAAAGGTCATTGACATGTAAAAATCTAAAAGTCTAAGACTTGGAGGTGAACATTAGGCTTACGTTAGGTGAAATTTTAAAATCGTTATCAAATATTTGAAAATAAAAGAACCATAATCAAATTTCCAGTCATTGACATGTAAAAATCCTAAGACTTGGAGGTGAACATAGAGGGGTTTACGTTAGGTCAAATTTTGAATTCGTTGTCAAATATTTGAAAATAAAAGTGACCATGATCGAATTTCCAAATACATCCCCGGGTCTCAGGCTTCTTTTTATACTATACCATGCGACCAAAAACTGCAGATAGGTGATAATATCAATATATTAGTTTTAATATATTCTTATAACTACTGAATCGGTATTAGGTATACTTTAGACTGATATCATCATAATAACCTATACTAAAAAATACGTGTATGTAATTCGATACTCAATACTTTAGTAGTTCGATACTTACCTTATATAGAATGTTATATTATTATTTAAAACATTAACCAAACGAATAAACGTATAATTACGTCATAGTGTTATATACCAAGTAAATGACCTATTCTTGCTATAACATAGCTTGTTAAGTTATCCTTCAGAAACTCCGTTAGACTAGGTATAATATGTTTTGACTGCCAAAGTGCTCCGTAGTTTTTTTTTAAATACTGTTAACGGCAATTCTTTCCAACTCTTTGGTAATTTATTGTAGATGACCGGGGCCATGCAATAGACACTTTTGTGCATAAGTTCTGTCTTATGGGACATTAAACAGAGCTTGGTGTTGTTACGTCTGTTACGTGGAATAGCATCTGCGACACGATCAAATCGGCTTGGATTTGACTTTACAAACACAGCTACCTCTAATATATATAAACATGGCAATGTTAGGATATTAAGCTTTTAAAATATGGACGACAGCTATCTGTGATTTGAAGCTTAAACATTGCCCTTATGCAGCATTTTTGGGCTTTAAAAACTATATCCTTATTTGTTGAGTTCCTCCAAAATATAATACCATAGACTAGACTAGAGGTAGGACTCAATGCCATAATACGCAGTAACAAGTGCATCAGTGGTCTCGTTTGATCTTAGCTTTTTCCCCGCTGTTTGTGTAGCCAACAGTGAACTAGAAAACATTCAAGCGAGCCAACAGCTTTGGGCAAGTTTAAAAGCGACTATTCACAATGGGTATCGTCTTCGGCCTACGCTCTATATCCGTTTCCGGACGTTCGGCTAATCGTTTATTGTCAACGAAATGTTTTTGTGATATATTTGTGGTAAAATGGCGGCTTCTTGGTGGTGGGGAACTTTTGAATAGTTTCTTACGTGACTTATATTCTTAACTAACTGTGATAGTTTCGGCCATACATTTATGAATGTTTAATGAAAAATTAGATTCTTGAGCAGAAATACTTGAAGTCACGTCTCTAGAAACTTAATAATAGGATTTTATCTATGTTTCTGGTATAACTGATATACAACACACGATATTAGAATTACGTGAAAAGTGTGTAAAAGGTACGAAATCATTGCGTTTACAGTTCTATTTATATGCAAATAACACGTTGAAACTTGCAATGCGTTATTTTCATAGTAAAATAACTTCTAACTAAAGTACCTAATTCTATAAAGTGTATTGAAAACATTTCAAAAAAATATCTCCTATCAAATTATTAAAAAAATCGAAAACCACGACATAATTCTTCTTTTTCGAGGCGCTCGTAGCATTGTGGTACTGAGATGTTCGTTACGATCATCGAGGTTAAGCAACACTCGGCAAGGTCAGTCCATGATGGGTGACCGTTTGTGGCAATTTCATTCTCGAGCGTCTCCGTGCTTCGGAAGGCACGTAAAGCCGTTGGTCCCGGTTACCACATAATGTGGTAGTCGTGAAGTCAAGTTGGAAGCCTTCTGGGCGACTTGATAAATTCCAACACCAAAAGTCTGCCTAAAGCCCACACGATAAGAAGAGGAAGAATACAACATAATAATAATATGACACTAAATTGCGACGTTGCAATTCCTCTGTATAAACCCTTTTAATTCATCTAGATTATAAAGTAAATCTTATGATCTACCATAGTCAATGGAGATTTCAAAATCAAAGACCTAACAACTAATTTATTGATTTAATGTGCTATGCTACGCGTTTTAATAGTCTGCAATAATAATATCCGTATATAATAGCAATGTTTATAAAGTTATAAAATAACACGTTATAATAACAGTTGTTATATTATCGGTGACTAATATCCACAGATTAACAAACGTATTACTGACCTACATTGTTTATAGTCTGTGACTTTCTTATCGGAAATTAAACTTAAACAATTCATTCAAGAAAATATTGCATTTTGCAACACGCTTGTCGTAAGCGATAAATAAATGTGCATTTAAAAATGTATGTATTTAATGTATTTATGTGCCTATTACAATCTATAGGTGCATTTCGTTTGAAATGTCGGGTAAACATTGGGTGACACCGAGAGGTCATACTCGCAATATCGAAATTAGGTTGGTGGATGTGAATAAAATTTGTTGTCAAATCTATTATTTGTATTAGGTATTATAAACCTGACGAGTTTGTTTGTTTGGTTGAATGCTAGTATCTCAGAAACTACTGGTCCGATTTGAAAAAATCTAATATAACATCACACTTCGGCCAAAAGGTGCTGAGCAGTGACCAAATGAAGAAGGACGAACTGAAGCCCCGCGCGACTTCTAGTATTTATAAATCTTGTAACTCGTATTTATAAATCTTGAATCAATTCCTTTATTTTTATTTTTGTAATTTAAATTATAATTGAGTGTCTTCCTACACACCGATGTCATTACAACACTGTAATTTTGTCCAAGAGATAAGAGCCTGGTGATCTGTGACACAGGTTTTTCCTACTACAGACTCCAGTCTCTCACAAAGGAATTGATTGACTGAACCTGGATTGTACCTATTTTATAAGTTTACTTAAAAAAAAATCTGTTATTTTATGACTAAATTCTGAATACAGTATCTGCAATTCAGCAGCTATTTACAAAGCGCAAACTACCTATCCTCTGTTTATAACGAATACACAACTTATATTAGCTTAAAAACAGCTGTGTCTACACTTGAAAGCTGTTAACCATGCCTAACTCGATTCAAATCTAACTTATAATCTGGTCACACTAACAAATACCCCCCCGAACGTACTGGCCATTCATTTGATAGAGAAAAACATGATAAAATTTATAGAAAAACATTTTTATAACATTGAATTTAAGATTCATTTTCCCGAATTAATTCTTATGCAGTTGTATTGTTTTAGTATTGGTTGAAATCGTATCGATTCCCCAGTTTGTAATTTCGGCGTGGCGTGTAGTTCGGAAATCAAATTTCGAAGCAGACTGTTTTAGAACGTGAATTTGGGCTTTTAAAGACAAAGAACGGTTTCTGAACGTAGCTAATAGAGATTGGATATCTTTGACTTTGGTTAGGTTGTATTGGGATTTGAAATTATTATTGTGTAATTTAGGGTGGATGTTACCAAAGCACGGTACTGAAACTAGGTTTATATTTTAAACGTTTATTTTTTTATTGTGAGTTAATCTGACTGTTCTATTGTTAACTATTATTTTCTGGAATGCCGACCTACTTATCATCTATTGCCCTTTTATGTTTTTTGCCCCATTTTTTTTTTAAAGAACACGCCCGCACTAGGTAACAAGCCCTGTGTCGCGGGGAGCTTTACAAACATGACTCTAACGGACACAAAGTACACCCAGACTAGAAACAAATATCTATGAATCACACAAATATTTGTCTCGTGTGGGAATCGAACCCACGTCACCCAGCACGGCGATGTAGTGGCGAGGCGACCACCTTAACCACTGCGCCACGGTGACAGTGATTCATTGATGTATTGTTAATTGCTAGTGAACGCCGGAAACCATTAGATATTCGATATTAATCCGCCGTCTGTAATTTATCTGTGAAATTCTACGCTCTGTGCATACAGGCCTTCTATGAAACAAATTCCAAAGTTTCATTTAAAATATCAGTTATTTTACTAAATACAATGAAATAGCTGTCTTTAAGATCGGCTTTTTAAGAGCATTTATAGCTGCAAACATCAGCTTTGTATTCTGTGAAAGG
Organism: Laspeyria flexula; assembly: GCA_905147015.1. Taxonomy (NCBI): domain Eukaryota; kingdom Metazoa; phylum Arthropoda; class Insecta; order Lepidoptera; family Erebidae; genus Laspeyria; species Laspeyria flexula. Next base: position 6,103,708 of record LR989974.1, read on the forward strand.
TTTAATGTAGGTCTGAATCTGTTTTGAAATTAAGATATTGCAACGAAAACAGATCACCACTCTCAATAAGTACTCCCTCCCGTCAAAATGAAAGATTAAACCCAAAGTTCGTACTTCAAAATGTTTACCACTCAAGACCGTACTCAGTGAAATGGGAAAAGAGAAAACGAAACGTTAAACTAGGTTTAACGAGAGTTTAATGTTGTCACACCAGGGAAGGTCTGTGGAGCGGAATAGATTAGACGTTTATGAGATCTAAACTCGGTTTAAAGAACTAGAGACAAGGTGTTTATGGTTTTGTTGTCTGGCTGTTAAACTTAGATGTATGGTGCATTTCCTTATTAGCTAGTTTAATTCTATGTTTAAGGCGAAGTTCAGCGCTTGATTTCTGAACGAGCGCCGAACGTGAAGCGTGGCATATAAAATATAAAATAACATTTCTTTTATACTTAAATGTACTAAGTTCTTAATATTTTTGTGTTTTATTTGAAAATTAATCGATTGACCTCTATCTAAAATAACGTAATGATTTTTCGTCAAATTATGCTATTGTATAGCTTAGCTTAATAGATTTTTTAACTGTGCAGTTTATTTGTGTTAGCGGTTTTGTCTAGGCCGAAATTATTATAGGTACTATTTTAAATACTTACTTAACTACTCATGTTCGCTGAACCCACTTCATATAAGGGCTTGATTTTATTTTAATTATTATTATTTTATAAATCAATAAATTGGTATTCTATGTTCAAATATTTTCGACGAGGGTTTTGACTTGATCTTCCATTTTCAAATAGTTTGAGAATTTGTTGAGAATTAGGTTTTTCATTTTCCAGTATTTAAATTTGCGTTTTTACAAACTTAAAACGGTAACACAATATTTTTTTTGTTATTTTATGATTACATTATGTCAAAGACAAGGAAATCGCTTTGGTACTTATTTTTAATACGATGAGAAACTATAAACATAATTACAACTCTCAGGGCTGGAAGGAGGTTGGAATTACTCGGAAACATTCGGCAACCGTCGGGAATAGTCGCCACCAAGTTCACCGATACTCGCCACTAATAACTTAAACTTAGTGGCTGTTTTTATAAAGAGAATAGTTAATATCTTGAAAAGTTGAAACCATTATTAATAAGTCGTTAATGACACGAAACTTTGAAAAAGGCGGGACCAATTCACAGATAAATAAAATCATACATAAAAATTGTTTGATATTAAAAATATTTAATATAACGCCAAAAAAAGTATTTTTACATATCAATTCAAAATTAATATCTTGACAGCATTGTAATTCCTACAGTTTGGTAATGTAGCTGTAGACTTTTTTATATTTTTTTTGGTAATGTAGCAATTAGCTTGTACCCTTTTACAGAAATGCCGGTGTGTTGCACTTGCACCTCTGCCTAGCCTTTGTGAATAGAAGGCGCGATGCTTTGTTATTACATTTTTGTGGACGGTGAGTGGTATTATGGGACAGATCCGACTAAATTTCGTCTCAATATGTAATAAGAAAAGGATTATATAATCATATTACAATCCTGCACAATTTGAAATATTGCCAGTAAAATTACAAGCCTATTTAATAATGGATGTTCTGTCAACATCCGTAATGAAATAGGCTAAGTAGGTAGGTTTGTTTCAAATAATATTAACTTGTAAAACTCCATGCTACCAACGTTGTCTAATGAATAATGAGCTTAAAGGAAATCCTATTATCATAGGCTTTGTTTACATGGGATTCTTTCGCAGCCAACGCAAATACGAATGTCGCTTGGGTACACTATGCCTATACATACTCGTATTTAGCTTTGCAAGGGCAAAGCTTTGCATTTCCCCGAAGGGGTAGGCAGAGGTGTTTCACACACACATTTCCACATTTCGCCAGCTATGTTTGGTACCACGAAATAGGGGGCGAGCCTATTGTCATCAACCGGGAACATTTGTTTACCAAACTCCGGGAAAATCTTAATACATTTTTAAAAAGATAACATTATACGCCATCTTGAACTATAAACAAAAGTGCAGAAACAGATCTATGAGAAAACAAACGGTCTCATCTAAAGTCTGGCTACCGGTTCTCTGCACTGGACTGTTTTTTAAAATCTATACATGGCAATATTTTTGAACTGTCATGTCACTGTCTTTTTAGTGATTTTCAATCAATATTCTTTTGAAATTATTGAAAAATAATGCCGAAACCTATCAAAGGCGTAGTTAGAAAGTTGATATTTACTTAAGTTGAGATAATAGTATCAAACGCATTTTTTCAGTCTATAGTCGGTGTTGTCACCCCTTGTTTTTTTGAATTTACCGCTCTTTTCTTGTGCAAAGAACGGATGGCCAGACTATAACTAAATAATTCTAGTGGTACAGTAAAAAGGATGTAATAAAAATGAAATATGTATGTGGGCGGACTCTTAATATGGCCACTATCTGATCTTATATGACAAAACTTGGTGGTAACTCTTATACGACTGAATAGATACTTAGATTTACTTGCTACATAACTTCTAATTGACAAACTTTACTTATCCGAGTAAACGATATGACAATTTAGATTAAGTAATGGTTTATTCCTAGAAAAATCTTCCATTTTTGGATTGTAACTTACAAATATTTGACCTCTAATTTTGGACTTATATCACCTACATTGACAAAGTTATAATTTTAGAGGTTTTGGAAAAGTGGTTGACTGTGGTCCAATTTTAGAGGTCAATAATAAGTATATTTGATAGTTTGTTTATGTCGATTAAATGTTGCTGTGTTATTTTAAAACACCGGACGATGAAAGCATACACACCAGCATTCTTATCATTAAAATGATTACAAGCGGATGACTACAATATGGCGGCCTATGAAGATGTTGCGAACTTAACAATACGTAGTAATGAATATGATTATCTCAACGTAGCTGTAGACTAGCAAATATTCAACACAGGATGTCAATTTGTTCACATCAAACCAAATCAGGTTCTATTCAACTCCTAATGTGCTTCTCTAGATTTATGAACCTAACGTGACGTCACTATATCATCGCCTTGATTTATTTTGAAATTGGAATTTGCTTTTTTAAACGGCTTCCATAATTCGAGGAGTTTTTGATTTACGAACTTTAATTTAAGAGGTCAATAGATTAGGACTAGTGTTATTAATTATGTGACCTTTTACAACTTTAGTATCAATTTCGTCTTTATAGTATATGTATTAGTCTTAGCAGACATTTATCAAAATAATACATCAATGATCTTTTAGGGAATATTTACGGTTCAGCTATGTACATCGCACAGTCAGACCGACGGATAAATACTAATAAAATTAGATTTTTTGTTAAGCACATTAATACACTTTCAATGATTCAGTAGAGTTGTTAAAAAATCAGTAACAAGCTTTTATATAAATATTAAACATTGTTACTTTTTTTATTTATTTTAATAGATCATGAATATTTTATTTTATACTTATTCTAGCAATACTAAGCTCAAAATACTCAACACTTTAGTCTATAAACACTTTGAAACTTTGACAGCTCGATTCAATTCCAATTTCAAATTCGGTGCAAAACTCAAACAGAACGTACTTAGTGCCAAAATTCATGAACTTTAAGAGAATAACAAAGATCTTCAACCCAAACGATTCGAATAAGTTAAGTTACACTTGAAATTGGCAAGTGATATCAGGCTTTAATATAAAAAAATCTTACAGTAGAGTATAGACCAAACTCAATGGGTAGTTATAATGAAAGTTCTCACCAACTTTTTAATGAATAGTTTTTCAACTAAAAAGGAGGGTAGACGGTATTCTTCCATTGTGCTATCGTCTTTTAAGATTCTCTTTGTTGGCTTCTTATTGGAAATTATTTTGAAAATGGAACGGCTGGTGAGTAAATGGAATTTTTAAATGTTTGATGAAATGGTAACATTATGTATTCTATCAGGTATTTGAATTCTGTCGGTGCACTTACACTGTAAAGGTGGTACTAAGTTAAAAATATAAATTAAAAATGGTATAAGTACGTTAGGTTCTTAGTCGAGTCATCTGAAAATATGTTTAAATTGTGCTTAAAGCAAGCAATCAGATTGTAAAACGCTTTTACAAGCAAAAATTTACGACTCGACTAAGAACCTAAGAAACCAAAAGCATAATGCTTTTGGTTTCTTAGGTTCGTCATATTATTATTATTATTACGTCATATTTACTAACTTACTGTTTTATTCGTCAATTGCAAATTCTACAAATCCTAATCATCATCCTTTTTAGCCCACACACAGTCACTACTTTGTACAGGCCTTTTCTATACAGCCGCCACTTCTCACGGTCAAATATTTAGCACAAATTTTGATAATAATTTCGCAGCAAAATTACTGACTTTCGTTAATGACTTTTATGAATGAACTTTTTCATACAAAGTATCAATGAAGTAATCACGGAGATCATACCTCCAATAATTCAGAATCTATTTCAAACGTATCATAAAACATTTGCGGTTAACCGAACGATTTCCTCTAATTCCGTTTTAATTTCAATAAAAACCCGCGCCTTTTTTTCATAAAATGGCCTCCACCTGTTACAACAAATTACATGTTTGGGACGCAACAGATAAAAAATAGCTCTGCTTTGACCATAGAGTAAAAATGGCCGGTGTATGATTCTAATTTTGAATTTAATTTTGTTTTGATTGCAACGTTTTAGCTTTTTGTTTTTGAAATGGAATGTTATGTGATGTCTTAATTTCTGAACTTTATTGTTGTTTGTAGCTAATATGTTATTTGTGTTCAATTAGAATGAATTTTCGTTGTTTGTTTAAAATATAAAGTTGACATTTTATTGTTATATTGAAATAGAGCGGCATCATGTTTGTTTAAAACACTACGCACGTCAATGACGTCATATGCTGAGTGCGCAGTGCGTTTTCTTTAGAAATAGGACACCACTGGCCAGTTTTCTATAGTCTGTCATCCCGACACCGATTGCATTGGTGTAAATCTGATTACTAAGTTACAATGAATGCAAAACGCAAACTTGACGCTTATAGGCTGAAGGTATGAAGCCTTTTATGTTTAAAAAAGCAATAAGTAAGTAGATAACGTTTCATATACCCAAACACGTTGTTTATGACCACAATGTAACTACTTCAATACTAAGAATAAAATGCCCAAGTATTATTCAACTTTAATCGCTGGATATAATACTTATGATTGCGTAAATTAAACTCCGCATCTAAAAGAGCTAGAAATCAATCTATTTCGTAGCACTAATTCTAAAAGTAAATGTATTGACACTTACTTTCAAATATCTTAAGTAATCATCAAGTTTATCTAACTCCTAAAAACTTATTTATAAACCTCGAGTCTTTGGTAACTTGTTTGCATTTTTTATCCGGGAAACGTTACCCAGTGGTCCGATGTGTTTACATGTTGAACCACGCAATTTGGTTTAGTCTTTTGGCTTTTTATCCCTCTATGCAGTATCCGGCTGCAAGGATTTTTTGTCCACATTTTAAGTGCAACTCAAACATTGGCCGACTGTGTTTTCACTGCCACGTGTTTTTTACACCAATTTTGTTATTTGAGTATAATTCTGTCACTTTAACCATATGGTTGGGTAAACTGTTTAAATGATCGGATGTGAGAATTTTAGCAAGTATGTGGTTTTAGCTGGGTTTTGTGCAAAGATAAACTATTTGGTGTTTTTAGTTTGAAATCTGCGTTGTAGGTTTTGCTTGGGATATTGACGAAACATTTAAATATTTGTTACGAATGAGAATCGATGTACCGTTAACCGTCGGTAGAGTACATAAAAAAATTTATCCGTATTTTTATTGTTATATTTTCCAGCAACACAGCACTTGACAAGTTAACAGTAAATTTCAACTGGTACCGTTTATATAACACAATTTAGATGCAGATGAACTGAAATATCTCAAAAACTACAAAAACTCGCAACAGTGAGGCAAACCGCGGTTTTTGTGGACAAAAACTAATTCGCGTTTTTTACTAAACACTGTAATGGTACTCGTGCACCTATTTCATTTCACCACAATCGATGTTCTTTGTTGCTAAATTGAGGTTTTCCACGACCTTGTGACATAAAAAAATGCTTAAGACTAAAGTTGATTACTTTCCCTTTGAAGTTTTAAGTGTCTGTTTCGCAACTTGAAGCTATTTAGATTTGTAATTAAAATTAGAAACTTTTTGGCGCAATGACTTTTTACTTTTCTTTTTAAACGAATATTTTGTCTTCAAATCTCCGTTCTGTATAATGAAGAATGATTTGAGTTTCAAATAAACGGTTCAATAGGTCCTTTTTAAATTAGAACGGTTTGTTTTCTTAGTGTTACAATAGTCGACGTGAATTCGTCCTGTGTGGCAATACACACTGTACAGAGAACATGATATAAGCATTTTTATTAATCTAAATCAAGTAACAATCAAACCTCCATCCTAAATACTTCATTATCGTTACTCCTAAATACCTCAGAAATAACGGAAAATAATGTTGGTCACGTTTTTTTATCTCATTAATGGTGGATAGCTATTTATCTCTACATGTTGGTTGTGGCAACCATTAATACATGTCAAAACGACTGTCGTCGGCTCACAGGGGACTTTTGTATTTCGTTTTGTCCGGCGACGTTTCGATTTCGAAACACTGTGTATTGTCTTTTTGTAAGGATTTCCTACGCTTTAGTTGATTTTAAAGGTAATGTTTTTGTGATGATTAAGTATTTATTTAATATGAATATAGGATCACACCTTTTTTCCCGAAGGGGTAGGTTTAGGTGCATCACACCCACATTTCTGCCAAAAAAAGGCCCAATTGCTTTATATAAGATACGGGAAAAACGCAAGTAAAATATGTACCTTTAGATACATTTTCCGTTGCGCTTGACAAGTAGTTATGCTGTTTCTTTTTGGTAGGGTAGGTTTCGTTAGCTATGTTATGTCCTGTGTATTTAAGAGCAAGCCATTTGCCATCAACCAGACACATTCATTGTTTCCAAACCTCGAGCTATACTCATATAATCTACTGAAAATGTCACGTTAGCCAATATAATTTTTTCCGTCGAGATAGTTTTAAATGCTATGAAATTATGTATTATGCATAATTGTAAATGCATAAGTCGCTCGCTGTGGAAGAAATTAGGCGAGGCAGGTCCAGCAGTGGACGTCATTGGGCTGATATCATGATGATTTATAGGCAATGAATTCTATGTCTGTTTCCGTATATTGAAATTTGAATCCCGGTAAACAACTTAAATGTAGTAAATGATTTGAAAAATAGTTGACTGATATTTTAAACAAAAAGCTCTTAGTGTAATACTATATAACTGCAATTGTTTCCAGTAAAATGGTTTTATCCAGTAGATATAAAACTCTGTATCGGATACTAGGTAAAATATTGCAATCGGATATCCAGTGCAATACAGAATGATTCCTAGCATTTTACACTCAATATTATGTGGAATGCGCACGATGTTTTTAATTAATGAATACCGTTTTCAATGAATACTGACAGTTTATTTGTAATATAATCCTCTTTTGATTAAAAGCTGTGCTACATTGAAAACCAGCAGTCTTTTTTATATAAAGAATAATAAAGAAAATTTGATTCTTAATAGACATTGCGAATGTGTGCTGTAAAAAACATTTTGTTCTTGAAGTTGGATTCGAAGTTCAAATTTCGAACGAATTCAATTTTATAAGTTGCATTTTTTTTATACCACTTAATTTACAGCCTGCATGACGCCTTCAACCGTTAAGGAACCTATTTACTCCATTTTTGAAAAATCCGATACTGTATTCCCTTAGATGCCAACTATTATTAGAAATTTGCTGACCAATAGCGGTTTGTCTGTGGTTTTCCATCTATCAAACTGTTTCTTCCAAATGCAGCGTAGGCGTAAATGCACAAGTCTAAATATTAATATAATAATTCATATAACTGGTCCTAAATAGCCTAAGGGTAGCAATTAAGGCAATGAAGTCTTTATTAGAATACGTGGGTAGGCGCCATCTTGGATAACGGTCAGCTTATCTACTCTTAGCATCAGTAGGCTTATAACAAACGATATATTACTTGTATATGACGCTAATGTGGCTACGTGTTTTGTTACAGGTATGTTGCTGTACTTACAACCTTTATGCGAATGTGAACTATGGTAAGAAAATGGGCACGCCGGGTGGTGCGGGAGGGCAGGTGGGGGCCAATGATTTTAGAGGTGGGGGTTGTATTAACAGAAACATAATTGAAGTTAATCAAAACGTTTTTTATATTTTTCTTGTGATTGAATATATTTTATATATTTCTCGGGATTTGGTGGAAAGGGGAGGAAGGTTCATAACCTTGACCACTACTCACGTTTGGGACGAAATCGATTCACAATCGGCAAACAATTATTGTGATTTTAATTTATTATTTTTTCCTGATCTTTCGGTTCATTTAAAGCGCATAGAGGAGACTTTAATAGGTTTTACTTAATGTACTTGCATTCGTTATAACTTAGAAAGTACAATAAAGAATGTAGAACACTACAAAGCAGTTAAAGTTAACATGATAAAATTTATGGACCATCAGATAGTTGTTGTACGTTTGAGTGATGTATTATGTGCATTCAAACATTGCTCACTGTCTCAGACAATTAAAAGATACTTTGAAGTGCTAATGAATCATCCCATAAAATGAATCATCTTATGTTCGTTGACACAATTCTTGTTAGAGTTCACTTTCAAGAAAAGTTAATGACACGAGCCTTAACAATTTTATCTAAAGTTCTTCTAAACTTGATATATATAACTATTTTTATCTAAATTTCATGCAGATCTAAGTGCTCCCTAAAATTTTAATTAGACATTATGTTAAAACATTGCAGACTAAAATCCAACGGGCAATTTATTTTAATTTTCAAAAGATGGGTGGCATTAAATATTTATGATTCTTAACCTTTGACTGTCATCTAGATGCTGGGTCTCATAATAAACATCGTATTTATGGCAGGCCGCGAAAAAAGGCAGTAAAATTATGCACATATCTTCTCATACAATAGTCTCAGAATAAAACGATTAAAATATCTAAATTTTTTATTTGAGATGAGCGTATGGTAATGTTGGAAAGGTAAGCGGACACACGGGCGAACGTGGTACAGAATTTATAATCATGTCATCTACGTATATCAGAAATGTTATATTTAAAACGAACCCTGTGCCATCTGCTGTGAGAGTCAACAAATATTCTAGTATTATACGTTTACTAGCTTCCGCCCGCTGCTTCGCCCGCGTGGTATGTATTTTATACCTATAAACCTTCCTCTTGAATCTGTCTATTTGCGTATACGTTGCGTTGTTTTAAAGTTTTAAGTATACATAGGGATATAGGGACAGAGAAAGCGACTTTGTTTTATACTAAGTAGTGATTATTTACCCTATAGAAACTGTACATTATATTTGCCGGCTCTGGGGTGAATTTCCTACAGCGGTGTTTCCTGAGCGCTATGACATGTCCTTCTTCAAACGAAGTTTAAAGAGAGCTATCCTCTCTAGGTAGGCAGCGGCTTAGCTGTGCCTCTAACATTGCCAACGTCCATGAGCGGCGGTAACCACTTACCATCAGGTGGGCCGCTAGATCGTCTGCCACATCAGGCAATAAAAAAAATAAAAATATTATGTATCGCTCCACTAGACACTTGCTGCAGTATTTCACCAGTGTCATTCAAATACGATGAAAGGCATCGTATAAATCAACGCCGAAAAAATGTTGTTTAGTTCATTTTTTTCATACATAATCTAAAATTTTATACAAAGCACGGTTTCCGTCATACAAATCACGTACTTCAAGTTTTTAAATTACTGCAAGCCGATATGACGTGAAGTGCGGTAAAATATAGCATCATTAAACACAGAAGTCGTCAATCTATGCACAATGGTTCACCAGGTGTCAGCGCCACCCCCTGTTGAATCTATCATAGCGCTATCAAAGTACTTCCAATGGTTGTGTAAAAAATGAAGTATGTACTCCATCGATCAAGAAGCGGTTCTGCATATAATTTACGATCAAAATAATAATTTAAAAGCCAACATTATTGACTGTTATATTTCATACAGGAATTTCGTGAGCCAATCCCGTTTTTAGTTTGTATCGGAAATAGCGTCCCATTTCGAACTATAAAATCCAATTCAACTAAATTCCACTCAACAAAAAACCGGATTTAGGGGTTCTCCCTATAACGGTACCCTAAAAAACCCCTCCTGCGCTATTATAGATAAGAAGATGTAAATTACACTGGGAGGGTGTTTAAACGAATTTACTGAACGGTGCTCTTGAACAAAATTGATGTTCCAGTGCCTTGATCGAAGATCAGCCCACTCAGGACACCAGGTGATTTACTTATCAACTGTTTAGGTGTCGATAAGGCGACGAAATTGCTTAATTTCCAAGTAATACGATTTGAGCCTTCAATATCTTAAAAATAGGTTCATTATACCGAATTTTGTGTCCAACCACTTTAAGTTGACATTAGAAGTTGTTTCAAGGATGAATTTAAGTCTAGGTATGAATTAAGTAGATTGAAACAAGATGCTAATTTAAAAGTTAAAATTTAATTTTTTCATCAGAAAGAAAATTCTAACATTATTTTTCGTTCATATTATTATAACGATTTTAATACTAATCATCATCATTGTGTTGGGCCTCGGTGAAGCAACGTGGGTATAATCACTGCTGCGTAGAAAGTCCTGGCTTCGAAACTCCGTGTCGGGCAAATTCGGACAAACGGTACTGGATTTTTCTTTTTTGTTTTTTTTATTGCCATTTATTTCAAGTGGCGGACGAGCAGCCCACCTGATGGTAACTGGCTACCGCGGCTCATGGACGTTGGCAATGTTAGGGACATAGCCAATCCAAATTTTCAGTATCAGCCTAAATGTGCCCGCTTAAAGGCAATAATCTTGCGCCCATATTATGTACATACGTGGCAAAATAGCTGTTAAAAAGTGAATCTGATGCACCTATGGCACCTTAGGAGTTATAAGAGGTGGCGCTGTAAATAAACATCGCCATTAGCAGTCAGTAGGTGTTCCTTGACGTCACCCAAGGACTGTTTCAAGTGAAAAAAAAATTATCATATTATATCTGTCGCTTAAGTCTCAGATAGTTTATATGACACTTATCCACCAGTTATGAAACAGAGCCTATCTACCGGCTAATACTAGTTAATATAATCTGGCTTAAGATCATACCTATCTATACCTATATCCACAAAATTCATTTTCTAACCATTGGGGTGTAAGGTACAAAGCCTAGCGTCGATATTCTAACAATAGTGTCATTGTTTCCTTATCGATCCAACACAGAGGGCCACAATTCGCTACCGCTGGGCAAAATACTCGTTTGTGTGAATGAGATAATTTTATAGGAATAATGCTCTTTTTGTACAAAGAGAATGAGTTGATATTAATAGAAATGATGTTTATTATAATGATGTTAAGAAGTGTTATATTTACAAACTTTAACCCCACTATGTAAAAAGGAGGTCTAAAAGGGCTAAACAAGAAAATAATTCGGATAGAAATGCATAGGTACAAAAATAGTCAAGGTCGAGCCGTGGTCGCACCTTCTGTTATACCATGCCTGTTTCAAGGAGGTGTTCCTGGCACTCACATAATCATAGGTACATCAGTAGGTAAAAGAAGGTACGACGTTTGCCGTAGTCGGGTAAAAATATACGGGTTTTAAGCGGGTAGGAGGAAGCTAAAAAAGGCGGGTGAAAATTTTGGTACCCATGTGAAATAATTATAGCATTACGAGGGATATATGAAAAAGGTCAATGTGTAAACATTTTCTGAGAAACATTCCCTTTTCTATAGTAGGTATACACACAACACTTGGACTAATAGAGAGACGCGTTTGGTAGAAACGTATCATAAGAACGATTTTAGCTAAAATTTATTTTTAGCAATATTTTCATAAACAAAATTTGTTTTCATTCGATCACGCACCATATTATTTTATTGAAAATCATTTGAGCACAGTGCATCAAATGTTTCTATATTCTGAACAAAAACTATTGAATCATATTTAATGGGCCATTCAACGTGAATTTATGATCAATTTCAATATAATCCGATTTATTTTCAAAAGAAATCGATTTTAACATCTATCAAATTTATTTCTTTGTACCACACTCAATATTTTTTATAAGATTTGGAATACCTTTCAAAATCATGTTCTGATATTTCGATTGTATTAATAATACTTGATTTATTCCCAAAGTTAGTTTAAATTTCAAATCGATTACATTTTTGTAGTTCAGAATAGCAAAAATAAAAATCGCACTGCTAGTACATATCTATAAATACATATAATCTGTTATTGATGTTATGCTATCTTTTATTACAATAATAGACGTAAACATCTACGTGAAGTGACATATAATTAAGTTATTAATATACAGCACTGAAATAACTTGCCACGCGCCGTTAATACACCAACTAATTTGTGTAAATTATACGCTACCAAATGTAGGATACAATTTCTCAGTTTCCAATATTGATTTGTGTTGTATTCAATCGTAATATAGCGTGTTTTGATGTATAAATGACGCGATACAAAAGAAATAATTTTATAAAATTGATGTATTAATAACATCTCTTAAGAGGGTTCACACAGAGGAATGATTTTTTGATTTAGTGGTTTTCGTTAGTTTTCGGTTGTTTGAAATGTTTTCAATACACTTTTTAGAATTAGTTGAAAAGTGTGTTAAATGTAAGAAATCATTGTGTTTTCCGACGATATTAAAATGCGACGCTGCCATTCCTCTGTATTAACCCTCTTAATTGTTACGTTAGGAGAGCTTAGAGTCATTAGATTACGTGTTTAAAAGAAACGATACTTATAGACGGCAAAATAATTAATACAAAAAACACACCATTTGCAAGCAAATTCTAATTCACAAAATATTGGGATGCTACAAGCAAAGCTGATAACCCATCTGTCATGGGCTAGGTGTCCTAATACCTACAAGCAGAGAAATCTACGACTGCCTCTGATAGAAAATATTCTATATGGCGATTTTTATTTTGATGATTGTCCTCAAAACGCTAAGAGACAAAGCCGACAGCATGTATGCTGCATTTCATGTCATTACAGGTGTAATGACAGGTATACAGGTATACACATGGTGTATACACAGTGTACTAGACAGTTTTCGCTGGTGTAGTGTTGTTAATTTCGGCTCGAACTCCACTCCTGGTTGGTTACCTAAGGCACTCTAACTAAATTACTTTGGCTACTTCGTACAGAATTTATTTGGAAACTTCTACACGTTACACGGTGAATGATTAAACAACTGAACAAGTTGCGTTAATAAAACTCTTGTTCTAAATTGTTCCGAGGAACTTTGCGAGGAATCTTGCAACTTAGTACAGAATAAATGTTACACGGTCGTCAATCTAAAAGGAGCTTTAATTATATAAAAATGACAAGAGACTGCAGCTCCATAAAATAACAAAGACAGGGACGCCTGATTAAGTGACAAAGCGTCCTGAGAAATAATTGTGTACAGCACTTTTAATAAAAATGAGGAAAAATAATGGCGTAGTATAAAATGCTTCTATAAGAATAAATTTACTGTTAAAATTACTTTATGGATCCTTACAACCGCCGGTGTCTTTGACCGTAATTCCTGGGTACTATTTACAAAATGTTTTCGACATTCACCACTCCATACTAGTGCCTACGCTGAAATATTTTTCACAAAAATTCAAAAGTCAATAAACGACAAGTGGGACTTTCGTCTAAATATATGTCTCCTCGCACAGTGGGTGCAAACAGCCGATAGCGCGGACAAAAAGATTCCTCCGCATTGTGGTCCGAACACAATGGCACGCTAGAAAGAACTTGTAATTACTATTTTCCTATAGCGCCTTTTCAGGGGTTTATATTTCACAAAAATGGAATATACGTGAGGCGCGCCGTTTCTTTGTTGGGCCTTCATATCTTCGGCATACATCACGGACAGATGCAGTAAGAAATACGACTAAAAGCTAATCTCACAAATGTTCTTCACACTTGTGTTTCCCATTTTTCTTTCCCATTGTAACATGAGATATTTATACTGGAATACTCTCAACAAATAAAACGTAAGCACACAAAATGCTGATGTGACATTTACTACGTAATTAAGTAGACATAACGACCTAGCTGACAAATAACTATAATATGTTGTCAACCCATAACGTTTTGTTAAACAAATACTTTTTGATTTCTAGATATGTTAATCATTATTTATTTATGGATCAAACTAGATTCGCTTGATAAAGACATTATATTATATAACAGATCTTAATTCAAGCATTCGAAACGTTCACCGGAGCTGTATTATTACAGAAATTGCTAGGTATAAGCTATTAGCATCGAATATAATGGTCATCGTACGGACTTACGGAGTAATCTCATAAAAGGATCTACCACAAATGTAGCCAGCCCCTCAATATTTACTGGAATAAAGTGTTCTTCAAAGAGCAAATGACAGGAATGAGCCGATGTTAGGAGGGAGAGAGAGGCAACTAAGGCTATTTACCTCGATGGCACATCTGTAATTATTGTATAGCGTATACGAGAGTTAAAATATCCCGTCGCTTTACTTGGAATTTTGCCCGTGCGACTCCGACATAAGTGCCACCGGGCGTCGAGCGATTATCAACTGTATTCTCTTTAATGAATCGCTCTCTTAAAACTTTCATAGTTTCAACTTTGAAGAGAAAATTAAATACGAAGCGAAACCTTTGAGGCTTGAACGACATTTTGTAACTATGAATGAAGGATCAGCACACAGTGAGTCAAGCCTACGGATACCGGACAAAAAAACGCGGACAAGCTACTTATTACCAATAAAATTTTGAGTGAAGTTCTAAGTGGCATTTAAGTGTTAGTCAACTGGTGTTTAGGCCGTTTTGCGTTTGAGCCGTGCGACCGGCCCGCGGCAGACTGGTTTCGAAGCCGGTTGGGCAAACTGTAGCGGCTAAGTAAGTTGGAATGGATACTCCTTTGTAGCGCATTCCGATAGACGCGGTCCCGTCGGAGTGAAACGTGGATAATGAACAGTGCTTATTGTGATTTGTGAACCGTCTGAGTTGGAGTTAGATATGCACTTAGTATCATGACAACGCCAGATTTAATACTTCCATATTTAATAACTAAAAAGATGAGGAATGGATCGCGGTGTTTTTTTTGCTGTTTTTTTGGACATGAATCTCGAGTTATACCGGCTTTAAAGAAGCTCCGTGCACGCGAGGGTTACGCCCAAATTCGGCAGTTTTACGAGCGACAGATAGGGTTATTTATATCGGGAGTCTTATTTAATAACGTTATCGGAATCGGTGTGTCGTTAAATCCATTAATGCTTGTCTTACCTGTATATTCCGAATGTTTTATAAGATATATGTCTCGGTTTTTGTTTTATATTCCTATATAAGTGCCTTAATGGTTTAATATGCCCACGCTCGAGTATAAATTTGAAAAATTTGTGTACAATAAAAGACAATGGTATTTACGAGTGTGAGGAATATAAAACTTAGTTTTTAAAATAGCTATAATTTTGATGTAAACATGCTGTCTAACAAAATTGAACACCCATTGATGTTAAAAAAGATTCTCGGATGACGTCATCGTGTTTTGCAACGATTTGTTCCATTCCTACGAGTATACTAACAACTGATACCACGTGGTAGTTTGTATTTGATTTTAGTAATATTTTAATTTTATTCCGAACGGATACCATTTGTTCAAACCAAAAAAGTTCATTGAATAATATTAATTATGGTACCGTCAGCAAAAATGCATTGTATATTCGCACATTAAATAATAAATTTAAGTATTTCATGAATAATTAAATTTAATTATATGTATAATATCCGTTCGGAATTTAAAATAAATATGAGTAGAAACAAATACCAGTGATATTAGAATATGGTATTCGTATCGAATAAATTTTTGAAACATGGCTTTGTAGGAAAACCTTATGTTAATACATGTATGAAACTTGGATCGTAACATTACAGAGACGTGACGTTTAGTTACAATATTAGCAACCAAGACTGCATGCGTTGTAACCGTTAAGTTTTACTACGTTTCCGTAAGCTTAACCAGTGTACGAAGACCTCTTTGTTTAGAAATAAGGGGTCAGTTTTTGAACGAGTTTTTAAAAGAGAAAAAATATTTTTTTTTTTAAATAATTTAGTAAATATGGAAGTCATGGAAGTTTAAGAAAGAAATATTTTTCACTCTCTATATGCTGGTTATTCGTTTCGGAAATGGCGACTAAGGGAGTAACTAAAGAAAATACTAAACAAAATACCAGCCTGTCTGGTCATATGGTATAAGTAGGCTAAATTCCCTCCACATTTTTTGAAGGAGACCCGTGCCCAGCAGTGGGACGTTTATGGGTTGAAATAATGATGATATTGATGATATTAATGACGTCATTTATTTATATGCAGCTAACAATTATTCTCAAGTTTCTTACTACAATTGAAAACATGCTGAGGCCCTTAAAAGCTTGTAAAAAAAATGTATTCATGCAATTTTTGTTTATTTACTAAAAGAACCAAAGAATAACCATAAAAATCCTGTACAATATAATATTTTTTCATTTAGTACTATATTTTCAATACACGTATTAGAGAATGACACTACGAGTGTTATTTCGTTTCTGTTAGTTCCATACAACATTATGTGGTGTAATTCCGAGTCCCATGTCGTAATACAATTTGCCATAATCACATTAACAGTAATGTCATCAGCAGTGATCCTGTTTACACCTACTTTTGTTTTGTTCGTTTATTTTGAAGTTAAACTAAAATTTACTCGTATAAATGTGTGTGCCGTGATTTCACTTGCCTGGTACTCAAACAAACAAACATACAAGATGCGCGCGAAAAACAATACCCTTCATTGGCAGTCAGGTAAAAATACAGTCGAATTGAGATCATCCTCTATTGTTGTATACTCAATACTATACAATCAATTCAATACACTTTTTAGAATTACGTCAACGTGTATTAAAAAGTAAGATTCTGTAATGCTTACAGTTATATTACTATGGAAAATAACACATTGGAAATTCCAATGTGTTTTTTGCATATAAATAGAACTGTAAACGCAATGATTTCGTACCTTTTACACACTTCACCTAATTCTAAAAAGTGTATTGAAAACATTTCAAAAAAATAGCTCCGTTTTTATAATAAAAATTGAAAAAAAATATGACACTAAATTAATAATATAATAATAATATCCTACCACATTCACACAGCGCCATCTAGTCTCAAAGTAAGCAATTATATTTGCTTGTGTTATGGGTACTAAACAACTGATATACTACTTAAATACATTTTTTTTTGTAAATACATACATATTATAGATAAATTACACCCAGACGCAGAACAAACCTTCATGCTCATCACACAAAGATTTGTCCTGGGTGGGGATCGAACCCACAACACTAAATTGCGACGTTGCCATTCCTATACACTCTTAATATTATGTGAGATATTGTTTAGTTATTTGATTTGGTAAAAAATATCCTAAATTAAATGGAATATATTTTTTTTTTATACCCCGACAGTGGCAAACAGACGTACGGTCCGCCTGATGGTAAGCGGTTACCGTAGCCTATGGGCGCCTGCAACACCAGGGGCATCACGAGCGCGTTGCCGACCCTTAAGAACCTATTCACTCCTTTTTTGAAGAACCCCATACTGTAGTCCCTTGGGAAAACCTCGTCAGGGAGTTCATTCCACAACCTGATAGTTCTTGGAAGGAAATTCCTCTGGAACCGCGCGGTACGAGACCATTTCGGTTCCAAGGTGTGGGGATGAACTCCCTGCCGATGGCGAGCGGTACGATGGTAGAAGGTGGCCGTGGGCATCATCTCAAACAGTTCTTCAAAGCACAACATGCTATAAAAAGGTTAGCATTTTGCCGAGAGAAGAAAATTAGTATTAATAAACTTTATATTCTTTATTTTTTGACTTCAGTAGTACATCGGTCGACGTCGCGATGCTTCAAGATAATGTTATTATTAGTACCAACATAAGAGACACAATATTATAATACGCTCCAACACTAACTCAAATCAACAATGCAAGCACATAACGCTAAAATTATAATTTTATGGACAAAATATCGCATCTCATGAATTTTAAACAAAATCACAATGGCTTGACGTGTACTGGTTTTAAATACTATATTTAGGGTATAACACATGAAGATAATGGGTTAAAGTTTGCCGCAAACTGTTAGCCTGGTTTATAATTGGTAGCAGATTCAGATATGCGTAATAAAATAGTATAATGTTACTTAACTTTCTTTCTACTACTACTAAGTACTTAGTGAATGGGGTTGAAGCTTGAAGCAGACCCTAGGCTTTCCACTTGACATTCCGACTACCACATTACCAGTGGTAGTGGTAGCCAGGACCGACGGCTTTCCGATGCATAGATACGCTCGTAGGAAAATGCCACTAATGGTAACCCAGCTATGACCTCACCTTTCCGAGTGTCGCTTAACTTCAATGATTGTAATGAACATCTCAGTACTACAATGCTTCTAGCCCTTTCTTTATTTTAGCCGTAGATGATTAACTCACCAAGACGCCTTACATTATGAGAAGGTAAGTGGTAGTTCCCACCCATGCATTGGTGCTAAAAGTTCAGCTAAGACACTTCCTATCGTAAAATAAATCGTGATCCAAGTATAAATCATATTAACTTTTGTTATTAGCAAAGTGTTGTGTTGTCTACCCAGGCAAATAATTTGCCACAAACTCTTCGCCCAATTTGACAACGTATTTTAA
The DNA here is from genome assembly GCA_905147015.1 of Laspeyria flexula. Taxonomy (NCBI): domain Eukaryota; kingdom Metazoa; phylum Arthropoda; class Insecta; order Lepidoptera; family Erebidae; genus Laspeyria; species Laspeyria flexula. Next base: position 6,122,559 of record LR989974.1, read on the forward strand.
GTGTGGGTGAAAAAAATTTGCTTTTCGACGCTCAGAATGTAAAGGACGTCTTTACACTATATTTGTTTAGATTTGGCTCGCTTTTTTGAGATAAATACAAGTTAAGATGTAAGATAAGGCTCAAAAGGATGCTCAAATAGATTTATGTTTGTAGTTGCATATCAAATTACTTTGGTGTTGTATGTGGCGGTGAATAACCTACTTAAGTATACCTTTTTTATTCCTACTTATATTCCAAATATCAAATTCCAATAGCATTTGTAGCATATTAACACCCTCATTGTGACGTCATTATTGCACAGAAAGCCATTTCAGACTATACAAACAATTAATCATAGATTATATACAGTTAATAATCAACTAGTCAAAGGAAACGTTGGAAGGGAAAGATCTAGAAGAACGTATCACGACCAAATAGGTGACGTTCTAAAGAAAGTATAGATCAGAAGTACCCTCAACCAGCGAGAATGTATGAAAAGACTGATGAATGTTGAAGAAGCCAAAAATGTATGTCAGAATCGTAGCAAGTGGAAGGAAATAGTCTCTGCCTACCCCTCTGTTGTTTATCTATTATATGTATGTATGTATTTAATAATCAACTATTTAGGTTCAGGTGCTCGCACTCTTTTTAAAGAGCTTTCAAAGCGATTGTCCGACGCTTCCCGTGACCGACAGGCTGGCTATTTTCTTGCACAAAGAATAAGCATTGCCATCCACCGTGGCAATGCTGCCAGTCTGTTGGGCACTTTTCCCACAGACAATGGCAGCAATGCGGAGGAATTTTATGATGCCGTATTTTAAATTGTAATTTCCTCCCCCTTTTTTATTTAGAGTTAGTTTTTATTTGTAAATATTATTTTTAAATTTACTTTAATATTATAATTTTCTGTAAATGATATGATATCTAAATTGTATAAAGCTAATAAAGCTCATTATGCTTTGTTAACTATTTAGATAAAACTAATCTGTTAATAATTTTAAAGAATTGTGCTACAGAGGTAGGATGCATAAAAGAAACATTTTTAAAACACACAATTTTTGAGGCATTCCTGAAAATTGTACTGTACCTAAACCGTCACCCAAAGCACAGTAAAGCCGCAGCCATTACGGTAACTCCTTACAATGGTCGTTTTATTCGGCCGCCATCATACTCAGTGTGATATTATTAATATTAAAGTCTTGGACAGTGTTGCCCATTGTCTTTATATACTTATACTTACTGTATACAACTTCCATGGAAGGTAAGCTTTAAATTGCTGTGTGAGACTTTTGAACATAATTATTATTTAGTTATTTTTGAGAAAGCTTACAGACTAATAATTTTTATTATATAATTCGTCTGTACGTGTGTTGACAGTGAACTCCTACTAAACGGCTGAACCGATTTGAATGAATTTTTGTGTATGTGTTGAAGTGGATTCGAGGATGGTTTAAATTCACAAAAAAAAAAAAAAACATGCAATCGATTGGTATATCATGCAGGACAACGTCTGTCGGGTCCGGTAGTACAATACATAATAATTAATTGCTATAAACAAGCTTCCACGTGTAGATATTCAAAACAAAGAGTAACTTACATTAAAAATAAAAGAAAAATAAATTAAAATGATGGAGAATTACCGCAACAGTAGTCCAGAATAATAATAATATCTTACCACATTCACGCAGCGCCATCTAGCGCCATCTCTATCTATTTTTTTGTAAATTCATACTAAAGACACATCTTAACCGCTGCGCCACTGTGACAGTCTAAACTATTATATATAGATATATTTGTATATCACAATAATATAGCACTCACAGTGGAAGAGAGTTATAAGATGAGAAAGGGCGCTGGGCAATTTTGAACTTTAAATTTATAAAAAGAAAATGGAAATTGCCGCACATACCAATCTCAAGTTATATCTGTCTTACATTGGCAGAGCGATTTCTTTCGTATCTTCAACGTCATCATATCACCTTCCATTTTTAAACTTTTAACCAACATTAGCACAGTGGGCCAAAAAGTCTAAATGTTCGCCAAAAAATATATCTCATACTTTTTTCGTTAAAACAAATATTGGTGATATTACTTAAGTTGAAAGACAAACTGTTAAGTTTGTGTTTTATATTTGATTTTCAAATTGTTGTGTAAATATTTAAGTATCAAATTATATTTAATTTGTTAAGGTTCGGCGGATTCAATTAAACTTTTGTCGTATAATTTCTGATGCTTGTGTGGGCCGTAAAATACGATTGTTTTTCATTTTATGCGTTTTGATATAAACTTACTGTTTATTTATATAAAGTCCTATAAATGTTAATCTTACGTTTTGTTTGTTTTATCAAAAGCTTGACGTAATTATCTTTGTTTTAAAGAAACTATACACTATGCTCTTGATCATGCCAACCAAGTTTTTGTTTACAAGAAAAACAATTAAGTTAGTAAAAATTCATACGATAAAAAACATAGCATCACGCCTTTTTACCGAAGAGGTAGGCAGGTATCATTCCCACATTTCGACAGTTAATTTTGGTTCTATTATCATCAACAGGGAACGTTGGTTTTCTTAACTCCGGGAAAATCTCATTATTGGAATTTTATGATCAGAAAAACCCAATACTATTTTCACTCGACCCGGGAATCGAACTCGGGACCTCTTGCACGACTTCTCGCTGCACCAATGAGGCAGTCACTTGAATATTCCCATATTTGCTTTGAGTCCACTAGGGAACACATTATCAGTGTTGAGTATATCCGTAATTTACAGAATGTGGTATTTCATTACCTGTTTGCTTAAAGCTAATTTACTTGTGAAAATGAATTTTGAAGTTTATCTCAAACATTGAATTGTTGTTAGTATATGAGTTAGCGCTATAAATTGCGTGGATAATTAGTAATTTCATACTAAATGGAGAGTAGCTAGCAAGCCATCTAACCGGCTTTATGTGTGTGTAATAATCTATAAATATAGAAACAGAATGACTGACTGACTGATCAACGCACAACTGCTGGCTCCGAAAGCATGTCTTAAGATAGGAAAAATAAATCGTTTAAAAGATGTTTTGGTTATTCATCTTCTTAAAAAGGAAGTTTTATGTAAATTCCATGAGGAGTTAATGCTTAGTGAAACTTAAAGTTATTGTATTCGTTCAGCAATATGTAAGCCTCAATATAATATTGCTGAACGGAGCAAACAGTTTTTACTAAATAGACACACGCCTGTTTTCCCACTGCATCACCGAGACTGTTACTACAAGTAACCATAACGTAAGTCTTGTATTAGCCAATAGATTAATGTTCATGATGTTGATATTCGACCTTTTGTGATTGGGTAAATAAGCCAAGCGTGCTTGAGGTATCATATTTAACACTGCCACTTAATACCCTATTTTATCTAGCAGCTCCAACAAATAATTACAAACCACAAAAGTGGTTAAGTTTTTGTCACATGTCTAAACAAATTCAGACCACTGTCTACCACACATCAGATCACTACACTTACTAACCACTAAGTTGCATACACATTGTTTTCAACAAATGTATTTTATTACTCGTTCCTTTTATTGAACACGCCATAATACAAATCGACATGGGTATTAAAATTGTAAGAAACAAACGAAGTAATAATGCCGTCTCTTTCTAACGTACGCGATAAGAGCGAGATTGCAATAGTTTATGGCCCAGTGGTCTCAGACAAGATCGGTGCAGCCAAAAAGCATTTATTACACGCCATCAATTTTTAAAAACCCGTGTAAGTTGACACCGAAGCACATACAAATGTGATCAAGACAACTGTAATGTTCGGCTAACACAGTGGATTGAATACTAAAATTACATGGCCATAATTTTTTTTTATTGCCGAAAAAAGGCTTCTTTACATCGCGAAATAAAATGTTTGATCGAAAAATATTATTTTTTAATTGAGTATCTATAACATTTGCTATTAAAAGTGCAAAATGCTCGTAAACTACATTTCTTTTTTATATTAATTGGACGTTAACGCGAAGAATTTAATGAGAAACTGTAATAAACTGATATTATAATAGTTCTCTGTAGTAATAACGGAGGCGGCAAATAAAAGGTTTTAAGAGAAGTTTTGAAGTATTTCTGCCGACAGAAACAACGTATACGCATAATAGTGATTGAGTAATTTCAAATACCGATGTAAATTGAGTATTCCTTCTTATTTATTGTAAGTGCTTTTATGAAAATTGCAAAATTTAATACACTGTTAAATGTTAGTTCATAACTGTTTCTGTTAAACTTGGATTGGCTGAATAGCGTTTATTGAGTTGTCGTTTGGATCGTAAATATTTTCCAACGGATTGTTCAAAGAAAGCTTTAAGAGCTAATAAATTTACCATGTATTAACTGCATTATTCAAATTCTAAAGCTTTCACATCCTTACAATTAGGTAGTGTTACTATGTGGCCGCAACTCGGTCACTCATAAAATTTAACCATAAAAGCGTAATAGCGCAATTACAGGCTTAATTAGCGAAGCAGAGGCGTTTGTCAGGCGGACTTTCACGATATACGTGACAAAATTCGATCGGCGAAAACGGTGTCCGAACGTGTTTTCAGTCGTGTGTTTATATTTGCGAGGGGAAGGGAATTCATTACATACAAGATTAAAAGACTAGTGAGCCATTTTCCTCGTTCAACGAATTGGATAAAACAGCTGGGATCGGTCAGTGACCTCAGCACAGCACCTTTGTTGTCGACAGATTTTGCTCGTAGTTAAAAATGAAAGTAAGCGTATTTCTTCACAAGATAAATTGACGAAGGCAATCGTTTATCATATCACATGAACATCATTACGTAAAATAACCTTTCTAAAAAACTGACTTTGTGCTATTTAAAAGCAAAGTTATTGAATATAGAAGTAGCGCGAGGCTTCGCTCCCGTCATTCTTTATTTGGCGACTGCTAAGCTCCTATTGGCCACAGCGTGATGTTATATAGCCTATGTTATTCAGTGATAATGTAGCATTCTAACGAATTTTTAAAATATAATAATATATTAATATTCTACCACATTCACACAGCGCCATCTAGTCCCAAATTAGGCAATTATATTTGCTTGTGTTATGGGTACTAAACAACTGATATACATAAATACATTTTTTTTGTACATACATACATATTATAGATAAATTACACCCAGAAACAGAACAAACCTTTATGCTCATCACACAAAGATTTGTCCTTGGTGGGGATCGAACCCACGACCTCCGGCTTAGCAGTCAGGGCCACTAACCACTAGACCCACACTGCCGTGCCATGACAAAACACTGTATCTGCAGATACAGTGTTTTGTCGTAATACGAATAAATCGCTTTTCTGCACACGTTTACATAGGATGGCATCAATTTTTTTCTAAAAAGTCTTATAAATACTGAGAAAATCAAAGGTAATAATGACTGTATTTCAAATATTATAAGGATCAGTTTTGACAGAACACTGTAATATTAAGTACAGTGTTATGTCAAAACACAGCTTACACTTAGTAGCCCGTTATCTATAGATACAGTGTTTTGTCATAAGAATCTCGCGTGCACTCGGGCTAAGGTTTAATATCGTGATTTGTTTATTTGACTAATCGATTTCAGTTGATCTCTCTTTATTGAAGAGCTGCGCTCTTGTCGGTGGAGTAGTTTCTAATTCTCTCTTTTTCCTGCCATTTCTCTCACCTCCTAATACGACACCACCCGTACCTTCTCTTTGATCTGTTTAATAAATGTCCTCCTTTGTCTACCTCTTCCTCTCTTGCCTTCTATGATGTTATTTATAAACGGATCGTGTATTAGGTGTCCAATCATTTTTCCTCTTCTGTTCTCAATGGTTTCTATCATAGTTCTTCTCTTTTGTACACGTTCCAGTACTTTTTCGTTGGTAATCATTTCTGTCCAGCTTATACCCTCCATTCTTCGCCAACACCACATTTCAAAAGCTTCCCATCTTCCTCTGTCTTTTTGTGTCATAGTCCAGGTTTCACTTCCATAGATTGCAATGCTCCAAATGTATGATTGGAGGAACCTTTTCCTGATTTCTAACGAAATGTGTTTACACTTGAATATCTGTTTTTTTTCTGATAAATACTTCTTTGGCTTTGCAACGAGCAGTTTCATATATGATGTTTCAAAGATATTTAAAACTGCTCACTTGTTCTAATGTACAATTATTCATTTTAATTGGTCTATTGTATGTTGGATGTTTGGAAGTTGTCATTTCAGTTGGATGCACATACAATATTTGAAATACAGTCATTATTAACTTATATTAATTCTTCTGATCATGATACTTTCTGTCTTCTTCGTGAACGCGCTAAACAAGTTGAACGTAAATGTTATACTAAATATTTAAAACATTCAGAGGATTCGATCACTAAATGCCCTAAATCTTTTTGGTCTTACGTAAAATTAAATAAGTGTAGCCAGAGTTCAATACCTTCCACACTCAACTATGATGATCAATCAGCCGACAACGGTGTTGATATTTGTAGTATTTTTGTAGCTTACTTTCAATCAAATTTTTGGTCCTCATCGACTCAGCCTGTGCTGAACTACTTATGATTCGGCTGCAACTACGGCAGGTGATATCGAAATCAATATTAAATCCGTTCTGAAACTGTTGAAATCCCTGGACATGGCAAAAGGTGCCGGACCTGACCGAATAGTCCCTTCATTCATTGTCACTTGTGCTACTTGCTTGGCTGAACCTCTTGCTATTATTTACAAAAGGTCAATTTCGGACGGACTTGTGCCCAAGATTTGGAAATCCGCATTCATCACACCCATATATAAGAATGGCAACAGAAATGACGTGCAAAATTATAGGCCCATATCAAAGCTTTGTATTTTTGCCAAGACATCATAAACCTGAAAATTGTTTACACTCAGGTTTATGATACAGTATCTTGTAGTCTGATTGTAGATCAACATGGTTTTCTTAAGAAACGCTCCACCTTACACTAACTTGCTCTCGTTCACTGACTTTACATCTGCAAACATGGATGATGGTGGACATGTTGACGCTGTTTTCACTGACTTCAGTAAAGCATTCGACCGAATTGATTACCAGTTACTTTTGCAAAAACTCCTTCTGGCGGGTATTCATGGTAATCTTTACAGGTGGTTTGTCTCTTATATAGAGAATCGGTCTCAAGCAGTAGTGTTAAGTGGGTTCTGTTCTGTCTGGTGCAGTGTTCCTTCTGGGGTACCTCTGGGCTCTTTGCTTAGACCTCTTCTTTTTAATATTTTTATTAATGACATTAGTCATTCAATCAAATATTCAAAATAATATTCAGATGACATGAAAATTTTCAAAAAGATTACCAATATTACAGACGTTCAGTTTCTTGAAAATGACTTAGATAGATTTGACCAATATTTGTACACTTATCCGATTAGATTTAAACGTTAATAAATGTAATCATATAGTTTTCACTCGCAAGAAAAATAAAATAGATTCTAAATATTTTCTAAAGGGACAAGGGTTACAACAGGTGGACATCATATCGATCACATAGCCAAGAAGGCTAGTTAGGTTTATGGGCTTTGTATTAAGATCTTGCTCACAATTCAAGAACATAAAAGTAATTAAAATTTTGTATTGCTCGTTGGTGCGTAGTATATTGATGTTACATTTAAAATTTCTTTTAGTTTCAATCATATTTTGTTATGACATAACACTGTAATTATAATTACAGTGTTCTGTAATCACAATGTTCTCTTTACATTAATTTACAGGTTTTGACAGAACACGTTTGTGGGCGTAAACATACAGAATTATTTTAAAACTAGATTTTTTTTAGATGGCTAACTAGAAGCTGATTCGAAGATTAACATATCTGAAATTCAAAGGAATCGGACTAATATTAAGGATTTTATGGCCAATTTTCCAAAAAAACAGAAAATCGCGATTTCTGAAAACTGATAAGTTTTTAGATACAGTGTTTTGTCATGGCACGGCAGCACAGGCCAGTCATTCGTCATTCAAAATCGGTTAGTAGTTTTAAATTTACTCGTTACGTACAAAATACAAATCTTTCTAGTTATAGTTAGTTTTATATATATTTTATATAGTTCAGTATAGAAAACAAATGTTTAATTTACACGGCAATGTATTTTAATAAGTTTCATGCATTTTAACTTAAATCACGTTATACAAGTAACCTACATTCCCCACAGTGAACTTAAAACATCGCCTTTAATATTTCCTTAAAAACTCGCGCACTTACTTTTAATTAACTCGAGTAGCTAGAGAAAAGATGTGAGAAGAGTCATTTCTTCACGTTATGAGAGACGTGAGCACATGTGAAGGACTAGAAAACGCCTTTTTAGCTGTTTACTCTTAAAAATGAGCTTTTTAAATGTGTTACGTTGAAAACTGAGAATTTATTTTGTCTAAAATATAGCGCAAATGAAATTTTAATTATTGAGTAATTATTTATAATAAAGATACGTGTAGTGACGGATTAAGAATACATAATGTCACTACCCCATCTCAACCCGTGGGTGTCGTAAAAGGCGGCAAAGGGAGTCAATAACCTTACGTAGACAACAGCACTGCGAGAAAAGGAAAATTCGAAACAAACCCTATATCAACCCGTCTGGCCAGCGTGTAATAATAGGCTAAATTCCCTCCATAATCTTTGGAGGAGACCTGTGCCCAGCAGTGGGACGTTTCTGGGTTGTAATGAAGATGATGATGACTATAATAAATATTTTTTATAAAATCACCGGTATCATCATCATCATCATTTCAGCCCATTGCAGTCCACTGCTGGACATAGGCCTCTCCTAACACGCGCCATAGGTATAGTCGACCTTATATCGCACTTACAGTTCAAAAGAGTTATAAGATGAAAAATGCCGCTGGACAATTTTGGACCTTCTATTAATACACAGAAGATGGAATTTTCAGAGTGGACACATCTCAACTTATAACTGTTTTGCATTGGTAGTGCGATATGTGCTTTACCAATTTTGACAAAAAATTCCATCAAAATTACATATAATTACATAAGTCACTTGCAAGCAAAAACACACAGTATTGTTTTGTGATATTCAAATGACATTAACTCTAAGGGTGGTAAAGCAATTTTATTGTAGTAATATTTTCATGTTGTAGACTGAAGTAAATTTCAATTCATGGATGTTTAACTGGTAATTAAGTCATATTAAGATCTTCTGTGACAGAACTAACTCCACAACGGTATTACTCTTAGAAAAAGTGATCAAATTAATGTTAGTTCAGTCTTAATTTAATACTATTATTTTCAAAAATAATTTCTTCTTCCTAAAAAACAGTTTTAATATTTCTCTTTTCAATAGAAATAAAATAACATACATATGTTTTTCCTGTAACTTTCTTTGCTTTATACACGATATTCTCGTTGGCTGTCAGGCGCCATTTTTAATTTACTTTGAACTTATTATAATATAGCTATTAACCTGCTTGCGACAAAGTAACTTAATATCCGTGAGTTTTAATGACAACACTGAAATATTAAAAGCACACCGAAGTACTGACGTTACTAAAGTAAACAAGTTAATTTATAAACTTCTATCAGTTACCGGTATAAGGAACCGATAGGTTTTTTTTGTTTACACGTACATACATACATACATACATACATAGCATCACGCCTTTTTCCCCCGAAGGGGTAGGCAGAGGTGTTTCGCACCCACATTTCGCCAGCTATGTTTGGTCCCATGAAATAGGGGGCGAGCCTATTGTCATCAACCGGGAACATTTGTTTACCAAACTCCGGGAAAATCTCAATACTGGAATATCATGATAGAAAAACCCAATACCATTTTCACCCGACCCAGGAATCGAACCCGGGACCTCTTCCACAGCAGTCGTATACACTTCCCGCTGCGCCACCGAGGCAGTTTTTTTACACGTTTTTACTACCTACTATTTGTTTTTTCTTTTTTACTTATTGTTTTTATCGCTTATAGACGATTATTCAATAAAAAAATTGTGTTAATGACAGATTACTGCTAATTGGCGTCTCTGAGTGCGGCAGTTAGTGTTCCAGCGGTGGTGCTTTAATTAAGATATAAAATAAATACAAGTCTGGAGCAAGATTCAGCTGCATCTCTACAAAACTCATAAACGATGCTCGTAAACAAACTGGCGATGGCACACAGCGCATATCGATTATTCACACCGATAAAACTTAGTACAATTTGTTGCAATCGATTATCTACGCTTTGGACACGCTGCGGATTTCTGTGTCCAACATGACGTCATGGCAGTTCGAAATTTAAATGCAATACTGACCGTTTTTGCGTTCGTGTTTTAAATCATACTTCAACGTTTTCTTGATGGTAATTAATTTGTGTGCAATTTGAAGTCACGGCTTGAGGGTGCAGTTCGAAATTTAAATGCAATACTGGCTGTTTATTGGTGTTCGTAATTTAAATCATATTACAACGTTTCTTGGTAGTAATTTATAATATTTGCTCCGTAAATTACGATTTAATATTATTATTAAATCTATAATTATTGGGTTTCTAAGCATAACGTTGGAAATTAAATTTTCTAGCTGATTTGTTGGTTTAATATTAATTTAAATGTATTAAAGCTTGTTGCTATAGCACCAAACAAACGAACTCTTTTGCTTATAAATGGGTGATAAAAAGTATGTCAATTTGCCATTTCGGACTCAAAACTCAGAGTAAGCAAGATCGTTACTTATAACTTATGCAATGTTTATCAAAATATAGTTACCTTAATCCGTATATATGACGTATTGTAGTCAGAAATGCCTCTACCCAGCAACACGGCTCCATCGTATTAATTACTCCTATCAAACTGGCCATGTACAGCCAATTGCATCAATTAGAAGTGCAATACGGCCAAGTTAAGGAGTGCATCATTCCAACAGGATTATACACGGCTTTGAGGTTTCGTGATTCGGTAGGGTTATGCGAAGGTGAAGATTGAGTTGAGATGAGGTGCTGCAGTTTAGTGTTAAGATGAATGGGATTCTGATTGAGATGAGTATTGACAGGTTAAGGGTGAATATAAGTTGAGAATGATTTGTTGAGTGCTACACAAGACACCTATTCTACAAATTTCTTCAATATACATACATCGAGTAATTTTTTAATAAAATACCTGTGACGTACTTACGCCACAGTCGGACGGATGGACATGACGAATCTATAAGGGCTCCATTTTTGTAATTTTTTTTACGGAACCCTAATAAGGAAGTTTTATGAAATGAAAGAATTTAGATACTTATATGTCTACAGACTTCCCTTCCGTCATTATCAGCATCATTTCAACCCACACGTACCACTGCTGGGCACGGATCTCCTCCAAAGAATGTGGAGGGAATTCAGCTCACGTTGGCCGGACGGGTATAGGTATGGTTTGTTTTGAATTTTCCTTTTCTTGTAGTGCTCTGTTTGCATAAGGTTATCTAAGTCGCCTATTACGACACCCACGGGTTGAGTTGAGGAAGTGACATTTTAATTTGAATCATTCTTAATCCGTCACTACATGGATAATTCTCCTGACCGTTAAGCCGGAGGTCGTGGGTTCGATTCCCACCCAGGACAAATCATTGTCTGATGAGATTTGTTCTGCGTCTGGGTGTAATTTATCTATAGTATGTATGTATTTACAAAAAAAATGTAAGTATTTAATATCATGACACAAGCAAATATAATTACTTAATTTGGGACTAGATGGCGCTGTGTGAATGTGTGAAAAATATTATATTATATTAATTCCCTTCCGTAGGTATATGAATCAAAATAAAACCACACAGTAAGTAATATTTAAATCCTGAATCTAACCAATATAATATGAATAGTATTGTAGTGACTTCCCACGAGATATATCACAGATAGTCACCCCCGAGTTACGATGACAAGTCGCTGACATACGGCGTCTATTTTGACATCAGTTTATAGTGCAGGTGGAAACAATGCCGACATTTATACTTGCACACTGAAGTACAGCAATATAAGTTGTATTACAATATATAAGTTATTTTTCCAGTCGATTTATTTAAGTATATAATAAAAATATTCCATTAAATAATGTCACAAATGATGTTCTATCGTCAAGCTAAATTGAAACTTCAGATGAAGTTACAAAGGTCTTTTCTTAGCTCGCTAACATTTTTGCTTATTGTAATTCATTACAAGATGTTTCTTGTGTACTAATTAATAGCGTGTTACTTACTGCCGCATTTAGCAGTAATCGTCATTATAAGAATAATAATAATATTTATTTATTTCTCTCGTTCACAAAGGTAAGTAAACTTATAAAATAGGTACAATCCAGGTTCAGTCATTCAATTCCTTTGTGAGAGACTGGAGTCTGTAGTAGGAAAAACCTGTGTCACAGATCACCAGGCTCTCATCTCTTGGACAAAATTACAGTGTTATAATGACATCGGTGTGTAGGAAGACACTTAATTATAATTTAAATTACAAAAATAAAAATAAAGATTGAGCGTGTGCTTAATATTTTTAGAGAGAATATTACAATAAACATGTGTGTAAGAATATTTAATGAAATTGTGTGGAAGTGTGTGTGTGTGTGTGTGTGTGTGTGTGTGCGTGCGCGCGTGTGTATTTTGTGCGTGTAGATGTATATTTCTATCGTGTTTATTATTAGTTCTTAAACTAATATTATTTTAATGGTATAACTGAGGTCATTAACACATTTCATTAAATAATCGTCTTTATTCTCGTTGCATATGTTTTAATAACCTCAGTTTATGAATATTGATAAGATCTGTTATAAAAACAGCCACTACAAATGGCATTATAAGAGACAATTTCAGACTACGTCTACAGAAACGTTCAAACGTCTAATACGAAAAAGTTTACGCTAAAAAGTATTTACGGAACAAAACCAAGCAATTATTTTTAACTTCGTAATTTTAATGTGAATTCCTAAGAATCTCTTTTTTGCTACAATGATTAATAGAGTCAAGTGCCTTTTTGATGGTTCCATATTACCAACGGAGGCAAAATAAATTGACCTCACAGCTTTTTTAACGAATTACGTTTTTATAAAGATTTAAAAGTAATAAATTTCATTGAACGTTGGCTTGAAAAAAATAATTTTATTAGTTAAACCAATCTATCAAATCCGTTTCGAATTATAAAGATAAAAACACGTAATGACTAAGTTAAACAGTCTAACGAATGTTTAAGAGTATAAGGAAATAATTGTATACGTTCAGTTCTTTTTTGTAAATGAAAAAAAAAATATTAAAGAAAAAAAAAAACTATTTATTTTCAGTCACTAACAAATTAGACCTCCAATGTACGTTTTAAAAAATGAACACCAAAAACACTGTATAATATCTTCAGACAATAATTGTATAGTTCAAAGTTTTTTTATAATAATAATATATATAATAATATTCTACCACATTTACACAGCGCCATCTAGTCCCAAAGTAAGCAATTATAATTTGTTGTGTTATGGGTACTAAACAACTGATATACTACTTAAATACTTTTTTTTTTGTAAATACATACATATTATAGATAAATTACACCCAGACACAGAACAAACCTTTATGCTCATCACACAAAGATTTGTCCTGGGTGGGGATCGAACCCACGACCTCCGGTTTAGCAGTCAGGGTCACTAACCACTAGACCAACAGGCCAGTCAAGAAATAACAAAATAAATAATAACAAAAATCTCAACTCTATAAATAACAAAATGTCTGTTAGTCTGTTACAAAATAAATAATCAAAATAATCTTTCCGAATCAACAACCGAACAAACAGTGCCATAGAATATTTATTATATTTCGGAAATTGGGAAAACGACAACTGAAATCACTTGTCCAACAATAGTCAATTACAAATTGATTCAAATCCAAACCCCTTAGAAATAACGATTTAATTTATATTCAAAACCTCGTCCGGAAACGTTTAGTGTTTTTGTTGAAGTAATTTTTCATTATAATTACTTGTAAAATATTTATAGGCTATTGTGAACAGTTTTTATGAGGCTCCCGTGGCAACTGTGTTCGTCTTAGAAAATAACTGTGTAATTTATATCTAGATAATATTATAAAACTGTAGAGTTAGAATTTTAAGAACTGGTGGTCCTATTTGAAAAAATATTTTAGCGTTGGATAAGAGCGAGTGTACACGCTAAGAGAACTTGCCGTTTCTACGTAAGAATTCATGTCGTGTCTACAGAACGTTGTCTATGTTTGAAGGCAATTTAATGTAACTGTTTGACAATATAGTATCATGATTTAGTTCTTAATTACAGTGTTTAGGAAATTAAGGTTTGTAAGTGATTTATTTGAGTGTTTTGTGGGCTTGGCTTTGTAAGAAATTCGGTGTGTAAAAGGTTCTTTATATTCTCAATTTGGCTTTCTAGTTACGTGACATAATTGATGTTACATCAAAAATATTCCATTAAATAATGTCACAAATGATGTTCTATCGTCAAGCTATATTGAACCTTCAGTTGAAGTTACAAAGGACTTTTTAGCTCGCTAACATTTTTGCTTATTGTAATATATTTCAAGATGTTTCTTGTGTAGGTACTAATTAATAGCGTGTTTCCATTTATTTCTGTTTGTTATTAATAACAACTTTGATTAAACACAGATTAGTATTTTACCCTTTTTGGGATTAAATCTAAGGCTCCGACCCCACTAGCGGTCAGAGTTCCGAGTTCTGCGTTCCGCGTTCACACTTTGCGTATACATTTCAACTGGCAGACTGCTTGTTTTTGGTGTGTAGGATTCTTGGCTATCGTATAGATTACAGTGAACCCGAAACTCAGAACTCGGAACTCTGAGCGCTAGATGGCGCGCAGTGAGGTCGGCGCCTAAGATGATTAATATGCCCTGTCAAAGACAAACATTAGGAAAGTTATAAATAAGGGCATTTCCTTTACATTCGTAGTTTTGTGCCTACACACGCGATTTAAATCACGCTATAGTTATTAATTGCTTTATTTGTTGATCTCTAATTAAAATCAAGATACTACTCATTTTGGAAAAACTAAACATTGTATTTTTGCGCCTTATCTTAATCGTCGCTCCATTGTAAAAGAGTTATGTTATGAATGTCAAAACACAATTTTCAACCTTATTTCTATAGTTACAAGTTGAATATTGCTATGTCAACTCTTTTTGGCTTTTCCAACTATGTTGAAATTGAGGGTAAGGTCCTAGAACTTCTTGCTAACTGTACTACACCATGGAGGTTGTATTGTGTGTCTTCTTGGATGAAGGTACCCCAGCCGGCTCCCTCAATTTAAATGCGTTGGCTCGTTGTGTCTACCTCTCTTAGAATCTTAGGTATTTATTGATAGACCTACACTCCGTTCCTGGTTGGGCAAGCCCGTGATGACATCAATCTGAGCACATAAATATTTTTATTTTTAGAATCGGACCTGCTATATTCGGCACATGACTAAGAAACTTTTTCAATGTATATTGTGCGCATTGGCGAACATCTAAGTTTAGCTATTGCACATATGTTACAGTTTTGTATTTAAATCTACAGTGAAATGTGATAAAAATATTCTGTTGTTTTTACTAGCTAGAACAGTGTCGAAATTAATGACATTTGAGATAAAGTATCTGTTATCCTAACAACTAACCAAAAAAAACTACCATAACCTTCAGAGCGCGCATACACGCAAAAAAAAGTTGCCGGGTCTTTTTAACAATTTTACATAAGAAGTGTGTACATAACAACAAGAAAAAAATCTTGTCTGCACTAGACAAGACGCGCCCTGCATATTCGAAATTTGAAATTTGAACGTCATGCGTCAATAATAATTATAACTTTCAAATTTCGAATTTTTCGTGACTTTTCCGACAAAATTCTTATTGTGAAATTCCGTAGACATGGCGAGTTGTCTTATCGTGTACAAAAAAAATTGTGTGTAAACTATTCTACAAGATAATCCAAGACCGTTAAATATTTTAATCTGTATCTGATGTGTATAAATCTTCTGGAATTTGTTTTTGGAATTTATCTAGACGTCCAAAAGACTTCCAACTTGATTTTGTGACTGAAAGACTACCACGTTAAATCGTAACCGGAAAAAATAGCTCTCCGTACCTTCCGAAGCACGAAGACGCTCGATAATTAAAACGTCACAAACGGTCACCCATATATAGATTGACCTTGCCGAACGTTGCTTAACCTCGATTTTTATAGCGAACATCTCAGTGCCACAATGCTACAAGCGCCTCTATTTCAAGATTTTGTAAAATCAATATAAAAGAAGATGAACGCTTAAAAGATTGAATCCCGAAATAACGTTAAGTTAAACTTAAGTTTAGACAGTTCGGTACAGAATAGCTGTCAAAATAACCAACTTATGGAGAGATTAATGAAGATTGAAATTCTATCTGATAGCACTTAAATTGATTTGCTTAAATTTTACTTACTGGTCTTATATTACACTACCATCAGCTCACGGTTTTGTCCGCGTGGTATTGTTAAGAGTAATTCATCAAGTCACCCTATATGCCTACAGCCTATTTAGGCCGACTTGCAGAAAATCAAAATAAAGAATATTTTTGTTCTACAACTAACATTATTTTCAGGAATTACTAAAAGCCTAAAGACAGATCTCTCAGAACCGAAAACGGGTCACCAGTTTTCGATTCCGAGAGATCTATCGTTAAGGGCCCCACAAACCATCAGTTAGCCGCACGATAACAGCCTGTCGGTTAACCGCAGAAGGTCGCCTATTGCCTGTTGTGATCGCAAGCCGTCATCTTCCAGCGAACTGAAAGTCTTTAGGGCCCTTAACATCAATTATAGTTCACCACATAAGTGCTTTACCACTTTTAACAAAAAAATCCATCAAAATTAAAATTTAATTGGCATTGATGGCAGCTGTCACTGTACTGATGTCACTTGCAAGCAAAAATAGACGTTATTGTTTTGTGATATGCAAGAAGCGATGGTGGCTGAATGGATAAGGGACCGGCGGCGTGCTAATCACGCGGTCCGAGTTCGATCCCGACCGGCAGTACCAATGTGGATTCCACTTTGTGGAATTTATATGTACTAGTCAAGTGACTTACCATCTGCTAACGGTGAAGGAAAACATCGTGAGGTAACCCACATACCCTAGAAGAAATTCTATGAGTATGTCTAATCCACCAACCCGCACTAGACCAGCGTGAGTAGATTATGGCCTAAACCCTCTCAGCTCTCTAGATAGAGGAGAGAAGACCCGAGCCCAGCAGTGGGACTTAATGGGTTGCTGATGATGATGATGATATGCAAACGACATTTTGTTCTGACAAATCATTCACTCTAAGGATGGTAAAGCAATTTTATTGTCGACTATACTCAAACTGTCAGGTTTGACCTTTTGTCTCGGTTCTCTTTTAATCTATGCTTTAAAATATCACTATTATTCCACCTCAAAACACGCATAATCTTCTTATTAACACAATCTATTAATATGTCCTTAAAGTAATTCTTTAATGGTTACAACAGTGTGCACCTACCGTGAAGTGCGTGCAAGCTCGACATCAAAGTGAACGAACGAATGACTGAACTGAACGGGACCGGGTGAATGATTCCGCACGCCCCGATGGAACTGACCGGGATAAGTGCGGTCATTCGAACCTTCGTTGTTTAAACATGGCGTAGATTAGATAGCTAAGTTAGGTTAAAGGCTAAGTCATGGGATTGTGAATCTTATGACTTGAGTGTTAAGATACGCATTAAATAGTCTAAGAATAGTTCCCAAATTTGAGTAGAAAAAAATATCAAATACTTGAAAAAAGTAATCGGGAAAAAGTACTAAAGTCATCGGAAGCTCCTTTAGATTTTCTTATTCTAACTTTTAAATAAAGAAATTGAATCATTTTAGGTTTCTTGCGTTAGGTACTGCAAGTATGTTGTCTGTTGGTCTAGTGGTTTGTCACCCTGACTGCTAAGCCGGAGGTCGTGTGTTCGATCCTCACCCAGGACAAATCTTTGTGTGATGAGCATGAAGGTTTGTTAGGTGTCTGGATGTAATTTATCTGTAATATGTATGTATTTACAAAAAAAAATGTATTTAAGTTGTATATGAGTTGTTTAATACCCATAACACAAGCAAATAATATATATTTGCTTAATTTGGGACTTGATGGCGCTGTGTGAATGTGTTAGAATATTATTATTATTATAATGTCATAATAATTTCATCAACAAGTGTTTATTTAAAAAACCAAAAAACCCGACTACCTTGCCTTGCCAAAAAATAGCCTTTCATCTGATAGTTGTTTGTTTTGACAGTTTACGGCTGCCATATTGGTTTTTTGTTGACGTCACATAGCCTATGACACTCGGGGGAAAATACAAATCTAATGACACCTCACACTTTAAAATCATCCAAGCCGTTTAGGCTACAGAAGGTCACAATGGAACAGAAATGCCCACATACATACAAACATACATACGCGCGAAAAACATTACCCTCTATTTTGGCAGTCGGAAAAAAATAGTCTCGCAACGCATTCACTCTGTGAGAGTGTGGGAGTGTGAGAGCTATGTTCAAATCAAATCAGTTATTTTAATAAGTTTGTAAAAAATTAATTCTAACGACTTTTTCCAGTAAATATACGAAAAATATTTACATGCTTCAGATTACAATTAATTTAAAAGACTGCTTTTTATATAAGTAAAAGAGCTTTTTGTTAGAATTAAATAAACCCTACTTTAGTTTTTACCACTGTAATTTTATTCACTAGTACAGTAAATTTGCATAAAACATAGTTAAGCTACAATTGTTTTTACTACATTATTTTTAAAAGTAAGTAAGAAAATTCTTTGAATCTTTGTTATGTAAATTGTAGTAAATTGTTGCGTAACTTGAAAAGATGTTTTAAATTGTAAGTATCCCAAATATAATAAAAATAAAAAAAAATCTATACAAATAAATAAAATTGGAGTGTCTGTTTGTAATATTAAAATAACCGCTTTTTACTACATGCCTATGAATTTATATACGGTACATATACCAAAATAAGATTTTTTGCAATTTTTGTGTGTCTGTTTGTTCCGGCTTATCTCTGGAATGGCTGGACGGATTTTGAAGGGACATTCACTGGCAGATAGCTGATGTAATAAGGAGTAACTTAGGCTACTTTGAAAAAAATAATGTTGCCTTTGTTAAATTCCACGCGGAAGAAGTCACGGGCACAGCTAGTTAAAT
The DNA here is from genome assembly GCA_905147015.1 of Laspeyria flexula. Classification (NCBI taxonomy): domain Eukaryota; kingdom Metazoa; phylum Arthropoda; class Insecta; order Lepidoptera; family Erebidae; genus Laspeyria; species Laspeyria flexula. Next base: position 6,141,740 of record LR989974.1, read on the forward strand.
CTAAGTACGTAAAATGTGAAAATTGACTCATCAATAGCAACTCAATAATGACACGGGTCTCTTCTCCTCTATCTATAGAGCTGTTAGGCTTAGGGCAATATCCACACTTAGAATTTGTCTAGAAGTTTTCCTTCATCGTTAGATATGGTAAGCCACTTGACTATCTAAAAAAAAATTAAGAGTTATCACCTAATTATGAAGATATGGTCCCTTTAACAAGAATCAGTACAGTTATCTGTGGATTGTATGGCGATGATTGAACTCACTTCATATCATCGTCATGGATTTAATCGTAAAAATATATTTTGGTTTTCTTTAGAGTTAAACTTCTATGTCTTTATTCATATTAAAATTAAACAATTAAACATAAATTTAAATGAATAGAAGGTTTTCTACTGATTTTTCTACCAGTTTTAAAAAGCTTGTTAAAATTAAATTTGAAGAAAGAAGTACTTTGGAGACTCAAAATTCGATACGAATTGCTGTAGTACCTATTTAAAAAATGTTGTAAGCAGTGAACATTTTAATAGAATTTAATATACAAATGTTATTATTATCATCATCATTCCCATAACCCAGCAAATGACACCATACCTCAACAGATACTTTTCCCATAAATATGTACTTACAAAAACGTTTTTTGTCACGTGATATACATTAAACGGTGCTCTGTAAACTTTCCGTTAAAGTTAAATACAGTTTAACTAATCCACTATTTAGTTCTGAACCTCAAACACGGGATAAGCAGGACTAATGCTAATTTATAAATAAAACACCGTAACAGGTCACTGTCCACAACTAATCCGTGAATGAATGAGTGAATGAACAAACGAGTAGTGAGTGAACGGCTGATTTATTTGTTCGAGGCGATCCCTGCGGAATGGGAACCAATTGAACGTAGAAAGCTTTGACAGACTACTTATTTGGAATGGTTAAATAGACGTGAGGAGGTTAGTGTTAATATGACTTTCAAAGGGTTTTGGGTTTTTACCTGCTCTGAAAAAGGAGTGTCATGTTTTTAGTTTATATGTTATATAATTGTCCCAGAGTACTAAAAGAACCTTACGTGTAGTGACGGATTAAGAATGTATAATTTCACTACCCCATTTCAACCCGTAGGCGACAAGGCGACCAACTTAAAGCTTCAAAAGTATTGCGAGAAAAGGAAAATTCGAAACCAACCCGTCTAGCCAGCGTGGTATAGTAGTAGTGCCCAGCAGTGGGACATTAATTTGTGGGTTATAATGATTATGAATAAAAGAACACCTGAAATTGGTCTTGGATTTTTCTGTCTTAAAATTCATAGTATGAAGAGTCAAGAAATAAACCCGGTTTATGCAATAGGCTCGTTCCATTTTAAATAGGACCTAACGTAGTAGGCAAAATGTCACCTCTGCCTACCCCTTCGGGAAAAAGGCGTGTTGCTCTTTTATGTTATACTAGAAAAGAAGGGTGTTCTTTATTTGGCCACTGCTCAGCTCCTATTGACCGTAGCGTGGTGTTATATAGATTATGTTACTCAGTGGTAATGTAGCTTTCTAACGGCAAAAGAATGTTTGAAATTGGTGCAGCAGTTTTTAAGTTTATTCGTTACATACAAAAATACAAATCTTTCCTCTTTATTATAATATTTGTAGATAACATAACTATTACCGTTTGGAATCACATTGATTAGAATAACGGTGTCAGTCTTAAGCTTACGCGTTATTACAAAAGTCGAATACTCGCTTACACTTAAGGTGTGGTCCAAGTGAACGCGAGTAGCGAGTCTAGATATTAAAGAAAAAAATATCCAAGGAAAAAATCTTGGGGTGACTTTCAAAAGGTAGCTTAGTTCATGATACTTATAAATATTTTAAGTAAAAATAAGGTCAACTTTACGTTATTTTTATCTGTCTTGGTAAATAAAAGATTTTATCTTTTTTTTTGTTTTATAGTTATTTTTTTAATTATTTTATGGTTGACATAAATTAGACTAATGGGCGAACACAATAATATATTTGGATACACAACTATTTATAAATCCATTGTGACATAATGATTTGTACTTATCTGTTGTTGTTTTTCACCCGCTCCGCTTATCGCCCTCGCTCACACTTGCACCCCAACCTAAGACCGTATAAGTACAGTGCACAAAAAAGGTATATTTACCCCGGGATCGCGTCTCAATAGGTAGGTATTACACTCGAACTTCACAAAAGAATCTTTTTCTGTTCCATGCTAAGTAGACGACGTTTTTACATTTGTATGGTTAGCAAAAAAAGTTCTGCTATGTAATTTTCTGTGGCGCAGACTTGATTGCTGCGCAAGAGGTCTTCTTGTGTTTGATTCCATTGTTGGGCAAAAAATATTATATTTATAGGTTTTTCTGACATTAAATATTTAATAGAAGCCCGGAGTCTGGAAATGTGCTCGCCTAATAAAATGTGGGTACGATACATCCCTACCTACCCCTTTAGGGATAATTGGCGACGCTATGTAAACTATGTAATTTTTTTATATACTTAACACATGTTGTACGTTTATAAGTTATATAAATTCGCATTTTAATTTGTTTCAGGTATGGTCTGCAAAAAAATTGTGATACAATTTCCACATTAGAACAAATATGATTGATCAAAAACTAAAACATTGTAAGTAATTTTCTCACTGTCACTTCAATTTAACATAGTATTTTTTAAAACCTGCTCTCTTGCTATCGGTACTAGCATTCGTCTCACTAAGGGCTCAGCCGAACAAAGGTAGCAGAAACCAATTTGTTACGTGATAATATGCCCCCTCCTTGATTCAAAATGAGGACTACAGGCCGAACTCACCGATCGATTTTACATTTCACAGAATCTCCAGGATTTAACTCTTGTCAATCCTACCTAAACACAAATTCCCTTATTACAAAATATGGACTAATTATTAAACCAGGTTTAAATTGACATAAACCATTGTTTTAGTGTCAAAGTTGTCAATTTAAACCTGGTTTAATGCTTAGTCCGTATTTTATAGTTTTGTAGTTGCAAAAGTGAATTGTGATAATTGATACATATTAAAAATAAAAACTCCAACAAAACGTCTATACAACTAAACTTTTGCACAATTTTCATACTATACTAAGCTTGGACTCTAAAATTTAATATGATAAGAGAATATTGTAAAATTGTATTTTTGTATCCGGCATTTTTTGGATTTGTCACGAAAATGTCGCACGATATTAAAAAAGGTAACTTTTCTATAAATATTAAAAAATAAAATTAAACTGGAAAAGTCTTACTACAAAAGCCAATCGACTAGAGAAGCAGAAATTCATAGACCTTAAATAAACATTTAAAAAAAATAGACTTATATATTTCACTCGATTCCAACAAAGGAAGTGTTAGCAAGTCTTTGAAACCGAAAAGATGTCGTTTCAAAATAAGTTTCCTACATCGCCAATATCCCAAGTTCATGATAATATTAGTCCTTTGAAGAGACCCTTATGCTAAACCGACGCATAATGTAAAACGCCTCTTACAATAGTCAAGGAGTTCGTATTAAACTTACACCTTTACTTGGAGTTAAAGTTGCCAGTTTGTCTATGTATCGGGACAGGTCGTAAGATTTTTGTTTTAGCCGTAAATGGCTGTCTAATCAATCTTGTTTTTTTTTAAGAAAAAGCCCGCTCATTTAAATATGCAAATGTCGTGGAGGACTTTACAAACATACAATTAACAGATACAAAGTATACCCCGACACGAAACATATATCTATGAGTCCAATTTAATACAAATTGCAATACAATTCTGTAAATCTACATTGCGCTGGAGCTATCCATACATATAGGTATACAACTTCGGAAGTCCTACGGCTGATATGTGTAATTAATTCTAAATTGAATGATAAATAGATTTATGGTATCCTATGCTTCTATCTTTTTCTATCATTTAGATTTTCGTTTACTTGAGCGAGATAGACATGTGAGAGTCGAGCGCATCGTCGATTCGTAGCACGCCCGCTCTCATTCTCGTTTTAATAAATGACGGTTTTAAGTAACAGGCATAGTAACATAATTATGATAGGAAAATGCCTTTACCCTAGTAAGAGACTTCATATATGCGTGCATATTGTCAGAACAATATCTGCAAAGCTCCTAGTAATTAAATATCCAATTAAAACATTTTATTTGCAATATTATTGTTTCACAATAGTTATTTTTATCATTCTTCATTACAAGATCATAAGCAACAGATATTTGCTTGGTTAATTACTACCCTGGAGAATAATTAGAGCACTCATGGAGGTCTATTCATCGAGTTTTAGAACTGAACAGTGCTCGGAATTTTATTTATTTTTTTGCAATATTCTATAAACTACTTATAGAAATTTGCTTAATGGAACTACATGACTTAAATTTTATTTTTAATGCTATTGATATTTTATGACGTCAGATGAACGTCTTAAATCGGGAGAATCATCCCGATTTACCCCACACGAACCTTGCATCCCAATTGAAGTTCAAACGGGTGCCTAAAGCCCCGCCTCCACGGCTTATAGCCTCTGTCATTCACAAATATTGGCTCAATGTTATATTGGTAATATCAAGGGATTTTACATTTATTGGAGCGTCTATAGGTATCTTTAGAGCAGGTGTGATCGAAGAATTCGTCAGTATATTTGATAGTGTTTCTGACGCAGGTGTGAATAACTTGATGGATTGTATGAAAATAAAAGAAGATTATTGTTTTATAGGAAGTGGGTGTTTTTAGTTTGAGGGGAGATATAGATGTACTTTAAAATGTTATATGGTAAAATAAGTTAACAGGTTATGATTCTAGAATGCACGTGATGTCCTCGAAAGCCTTATAATAGGTTGTTTTTCTTTAGATATTTGGGACATTTTTTACACAGCGCCATCTAGCTCAAAGTAAGCTATTATAAGCTTTACATAACAAACATTTTAAGATCATACAATTGTATGATCCTTAAAATTAAGTTTAAATTACTCTGTGTAGTGACGGATTAAGAAAACATAATGTCACTACCCCATCTCAACCCGTGGGTGTCGTAAAAAGCGACTAAGGGAGTGATTTTGCGACAAGAGCATTGCGAGAAAAGGAAACTTCGAAACAAACCATATACCAACCCGTCTGGCCAGCGTGGTATAGTAGGCTTAATTCCCTCCACAATCTTTGGCCCGTGCCCAGCAGTGGGACGCTTCTGGGTTGTAGTGATGATGATCTTAAAATGTTTGTTTAATTCTTGTTTCAGAGTGTAAAAAAAGTACTTATATCGAGAAGTATTTCCATATTTAAGTTGCTCTATTTAAACTTGTTGGACTTTTACTAACCGAACTGCGGCCATCTACTAGTTTAAAACATTAATTAAATTAAAATAAACAAAGAACTGATTACCATTGAGGCTGAGAAACTTATTAGATATAAGATCACTTAACACTGAGAGTGTAAAAGTCGTACAGGATACATGCGCCGGTGAGCATTCAAGATGGCTATCGTGTGATGAAATATGGCACCTTAATAATATGATATTAACTTGATGATACCTTTTAATAGATTGGTTTTACATGGCTGGGTTTAGGCTTTAAATATGTAATAGGTTTTTTGGTAACAGTCGCCGTATACAGTGTGTGTCTACAACCCTGGCTTTTTTTAAAGGAGGTTAATATAACGTATATTTATAATGTAACCATTATATTAATTTAATTTATAAACTAAATTTCAGACTGTTAATTTTCTAACAAAATTTTAATTGCCAGCAATGTAAAGCACAGTAATTTGACCAATACCTAGGTGTGTGTGTGTGCATTGACAAGGACGACAATACATTCTACGCTAGCTATCACAGTTTTTCACCCCCGTACCACGACATGCCTTATACCAAGTGAATAAAAGACATGAATTACGACAATTACACAGTACGTCTACTACATTTAAGTTGCGGATTTAGAAAATTTAATTGTGGCGTTAATTAACATAATTATGATTTACTAATACGTGCAAACAATTGTTAACGAAGCATATTATCATCAGTCTTTATAAAAGCCCGGGTCGTAGACACACACTGTATGTTGCTTCAACTAAGTGGCGCTAGGATCAGTATTTTGAAAATTTTCGGATGTTCTTTTTTCGTTTACACCTCTGTGAATAAACTTGATTATGAGCTTTTTACTTAAGTCCCATTTTTTTTACTTATGGCCTGTTGGTCTAGTTGTTAGTGACCCTGACTGCTAAGCCGGAGGTCGTTGGTTCGATCCTCACCCAGGACAAATCTTTGAGTGATGAGCATGAAGGTTTGTTCTGTGTCTGGGTGTAATTTATCTATAATATGTGTTAACAAAAAAAAATAAATAAGTAGTATATCAGTTGTCTGGGACTAGATGGCGCTGTGTGAATGTGGTAAAATATTATTAAAATATTAGTCCCAACTTATATATTGTTGGTGCCGTTTGCAAAATATCCGTATATAAAATTATATATTATATTATTTACACTAGAATCTAAGAAACGTTTATAAAAATTTAAATGAAAATTTCTACATTGATAGTTTTGCTTTTCAAATTTATCTGTATAGACGCTTTTTCTAGATAAATTCAATTTTCACATAAAAAAGAGTTTCTCACAACCTTCACCTGCTTGATGAGGTCATTCTCACAAACATTATTTATGATTGGCGCTGATAGGGACTTTTCTGGCTTTAGTATTCAATTGGTCGAATTTTTCAAAATGTATGACATAAAAAATCTTCCTCTGAAATAAAATCAAAAAGCCATATCCAGCGTTAAGCATCAACAGTGTATTGGGAAATATATCAAATTCGCTGTAAGCACCCTTTCCGGGACATAACGATGGGACTGCCTGTCTCCGGGATCTTACCTAAACTTCTTTGGATTACGTGTCCAATTTGGACAGACGTACAAAACTACCAACATTTACATTTAGTTATTTTTTGTTGTCACTGTGATCATGGCTTATCCCAATAAAATGACGAGTTAAAAGAAAAGTTCGAATGACCGATATATATGGGTCAAACGGCAGATGGATTGGAGGTTTGTTTTTATTTTTAAAGCCTGATGTGGCACCTGACGGTAAGTGGTACCAGCCGCTCATAGCTGATTCCAATGTTAGGCACAGCCGAGCCGCTGCCTACCTAGAGAAGGAGCTATCCTTCTTTGATGATGAGGTAGTGACATAATGCATTCTTAACCCTTTAACCGCCTATGTCGGATTAATCCGACAAAAATTTTCGTGTCAATTTCGTCAGAGTAGTATATTTATGACCAAATACTCCGGCTCGTTTAATCTGCTTTTGTTATTTAACTACGTTTTAATCTATCAAAATGATGTTTAAGTATATACCTATTCTGAAAAATTATTGCACTTAATTTATTGCACTTCAGTTGAAATAAGTCAGGCGGTTAAAAGGTTAATCCGTCACTATAGTGACGTAATTATCCGTGTATACACGGATAATTCGTCATATCAGCCCATTGACGTCCACTGTTGAACATAAACCTCACCTAATTTCCGCCACAGCGTACTGACACGTGGCTGCTAACTATGGGGCTCATTAAAAAGCTCACTGCCAGCGTGCCATGGAAAGCTCGGAGTTTCCCTGCGTGATCGAATCAGAAATGAGGAGATCCGCAGGAGAACTATGTTGTCGACATAATTACATTACTCAACAATATTCCGTACCAACACCATATTTTTTACTTTTAGCGATCCCTACCTCAAAATGAACCCTTGCCGTATAATGACACCACAGCCTATTAAAGGCACCTACCAGATCCCAGCATACCTACATTTAGATAACGATAACAAGCTAAGATAAGCAACTAGAACGATAGCACAATGCAAAAACACACAGTCCAAGGGTCCCTAAGTTCTAACTAAACAATGGTCTATCCATGAAAGGGGGTAGGCGCAAAAGGGCACAGCACATGTGTTAATATTTGTTTTAGTATAGGGTTGCCACGCACCGAACTAAGTCTTACAAAAACTATTCTACAGGGCTTACACTATCCCCCTTATTATAAAATATGGATTAAGTATTAATAGAGGCTTAAATTGACATAAGCCATTGTTTTTGTATCAAAGTTGTCAATTTAAACCTAGTTTAATGTTTAGTCTGTACCTATTTTGTAATAAGGGGAAAATGTACTTTTTTGACCGCAAGTATTAGAAGTGAAACTAATGCAAGAGTTAGTCCATAACACTTGCTTCTACCACTACTTCTGGTTAAAATGTACGATTCTAACTATATTTTTTTATAAGACAAAAAGTGACAAAAAGTGTTGACAGTTGGGTGCTTGTTTAATACCAATTGTTAGACTGAGGTGCAGTATAAGAGGTCCGGGGTTCGATTTTCATATTATTGCAGCGATTTTGTGTCACTTCAAAGTCTTAATTATGCGTGGTAAATAGATATCAATAGATTTGCCCTAGACAGATAAATTTTAAAATATAGGCGTGATAAACCTACTTTCTGCAAAATACGGGTTCTATAGTATTTTAATAAAAAAAAATCTTAAGTACTCTTCCTTAATAAGTGGAAGTTTTTTTTAGCGTGACAACCCTAACATGGGCACAGTGCGGTTTATCCAACGAGGGTTGAAAATAAACCCGTTTTGGACTCCCATTTTCATTAACAGACAGAGTTGTTATAAAGTACCAAGTACCTAGGGACACTTACTTTACCTTTTTAAGTTGTGTACCACAATGTTTTCATGAATATTTTAATTTTCAGACAAAATTTCCCGTTTGAAGTCCCTATAATATGTGATGTCGCTTGTTTCAATTTTATTTATGCTAATTTTGGGATTCAATTATAAGTACTAAACTTTTGTGGTTTAGAGAAGGAATGGTTTGAAATTATCATATTTGTGATGGCAAACAGACATATTTAAAAGAATAAACCTTATTTAAGTTGAATTCTTAGAAAGTATTCAATCAATAATATTTTAAATAATTAGTATGGATAAATCCAATAAATTCAAATAATGATTTATGATCATTTTAATATTATTAAAACTAATGTGAGATGTAGATATGATTCCGACTCACTCACGTAAGGAAGTCGGACTACATTTTAAGTTTTAAAAGTCTTAAATTCGGCATACAAAGTGGCGCCACCTACACTGACCTCTAAATAAAGTTCAGAATTACAATAAAAATAATATCCGTATTTATAACAATTGTATGCCATTCCTTGTCCTTTTATGGTCAAGCTTTACTATTGTTATAAGCATTATAATATGTTACTTTACGGGGTTTATACCAAGGTACCTGTTTTAGCTGGCATTATACATGATTTACGATCGCTTCGGGTAACAACTGCGTTGTATTGCTAATGTTAATATAAATAATAAATATGTTTAGTAAATCATATTAACGTTTTGCTAGTATAAACTTACTAGCCAAACGTGCAATGCACGCGGTTTTATAATACAAAAGAAAATCACCTTTACACAAAGCAAATAAAGTTTAGATTCTTTTGACTGTGTATAGTGCAACTTTGTTTAATAAAAATCGCGTGAAGTGTTGCTATTAGATTTGTGTTACAATGTTTCTAAAGAAAATTCCTTTCATGACGTCACAGATTGAATGTGATGACGTCATTATGAAAATTGGGGGTAGTATGTAGGCGAGTAAAATGCGCGAGTTCATTGACCGTGATGATGCGTAGGTGTTTAACAAGCGTATGATAATAAGCCTCGCGAAGGAGCTGATTTCAAGCGCCTGTACTTCTATAGACAAGGTTAATTTTACATAATGTTATCAGAATTCACCAGACTTAAAAAAGAGATGTTTTTTTTTTTTTTTTTTAAATAACCTCTTGACTTACCGACCCATTATTATCTTACTTATCCGTAATTATTTACTTATCTATACTCTTCTATACTATTATTATAAAAAGGAAAGATTTGTATTTTTATATTTTTGTATGTAACGAGTAAACTTAAAAACTACTGGACGGATTTCAAAAATTATTTTGCCGTCAGAAAGCTTCATTATCACTGAGTAGCATAGGCTATATAACATCACGCTACGACAAATAGGAGCTGAGCAGTGACCAAACAAAAATGACGGGAGTGAAGCCCCGCGCGACTTCTAGTTATATTATAAAGAGATAAAGTTTGTGAGTTGACGTTGTAGTGGCTAATCTCGGGATCTACTGAACCGATTTTCAAAATCTTTTATTATTAGAAAGCCACATTATTTGTGAGTGTCATAGGCTGTATATTAACCCGCAAAGTAAACAATGATATTAAACCGCAAAGCCAAATGTTGTTATTGCTTACTCTACATAGATTTCGACTCGAGTATATTATAGTATAGACTTACTTTACCACTTGGATTTCGAAGTCATTGTTCTTCAACCCGACATAATAGAGAAACGGGAGTAAGCATCAAATAGACAATAAACATCATAACTAATTAGAAACCTCTGAAATCAAATAACGCAAATAGAAATACCGTTATTAATGTAGAATATAATCAAGTCAATTGCTTTGATTAAATTTTAGAACTTGGATGGAATCACAATACGAAATTCATTTGTTAAATGAAATGCAGAGCAATATTAAATATCTTGCTTACGGGTAGGACTTTTTAGGATTCTTAAGGGTATTACTCACTTGCGGGTCGACTCCGTATAATATGACAATGACGTTTTGTTTTCTCCGTGTAGTGACCGATTAAGAATACATAATATAACCCGTAGGTGTCGTATTAGGCGACTAAGGGAGTAACCTTATGCAGACAAGAGCACTGCGAGAAAAGGAATATTCGAAACAAACTATATACCAACCCGTCTGGCTAGCGTGGTATAGTAGGCTAAATTCTCTCCACATTCTTTGGAGGAGACCCGTGCCCAGCAGTGGTACGTTTATGGGTTGACATGATAATGATGATCTTGAACCATAAAGAGGTTTTCCCAATGGACTAGTATGGGGTTAATGGAGTGAATAGGTTTCTTAAGGGTCGGTAACGCGCTCGTGATGTCCCTGGTGTTGCAGGCGCCCATAGGCTTCGGTAACCGCTTACCAATAGGCGAGCCGTGGGCTCTTTTGGCCACTGTCATGGCATAAAAAAAATGATTCGGTTGTTTCGGTCAGGATTCGGCTATGTGATGTGTCGACTTGCGAATGATTGCCAATAATTGGTTGCAGTGAGCCGAAAATTAGGTTAAGTGGCGTTCTTTGTGGGAAGCTTACGTTCGGTAGTGGACCAATTTTGGCTAATGATGCGGAAGAACTTGAGTAGACAACTATTCGGTTTTAGATTTGTCTTGATTATGTATTGATCGAGCGGATAAGATTTGACCTGACATGATTTTGGGTTAATTTTATTTTCTTCTATTATTTTTATTTGAATTTGTAATTTATTAGCATTGATTTACGCATTTAATATATATTTGGCGATGTTTAAAAATCTTTCAAAATAATCCCAATTAAATAAACTTATTTTTTTTTTAATAGTTGTTATTTATTCATATAGAATAAATACTGTTCATTTCCTATATACACTAATTTTCAAATTTGCAATCGTTTTTCAGGAAACCGAATAAAAAACCGGACCGGAATAGATATAGTGTGTAATCATCTTATCGAATATTTAAGTTGGAGAAATAGATTTGACAATAGGCTCGCCCCCTATTTCATGGGACCAAACATAGCTGGCGAAATGTGGGTGTGAAACACCTCTGCCTACCCCTTCGGGGGAAAAGGCGTGACGCTATGTACCTATGTATGTATGTAGAAATAGATTTTGATTACTATGACGTGAGGAAGAAATGAAAATTGGACTGTACAGTGTAGTCTCCTACGTTACCTTAGCTCTAATAAGCCTTAGTACTGGATTTAAGTCTCGACTTTCAAGTAGCAATCTTGAGTCAAATTGGGTTTTATTTGAAATACGAACGAAGCCTTAGGTGAGGGTATTTGACAACAATGTATTTTGTCACTTACGTCTTTGTTGTTTGTCCACACCACGAACAAATCTAAACCCTCCTTATTACAAAATATGGACTATGTTTTAGTGTCAAAGTTGTCAATTTAAACATGGTTTAATGCTTAGTCCGTATTTTGTAATGAATTTGTTTATCTATGGCCATAAAGTAAAAAATAACATTACTTTTGTATCAGCAGTCAAACACATTCATGAGATCTGATCATGCTTTGCTCTTCTGAAAGAGTGATATATTTATTACGAATTATACGAATATTATCATCATCATCATCAGCAACCCATTAATATCCCACTGCTGGGCTCGGATGTCTATCTAGATATTTATTAGGAACTAGCTGACCCGGCGAACTTCGTACCGCCATATTTTATTATTCGTGCTAATGTTCCAATTTAAAATATATGTGGAGATTTTAAAACCCAAAATTTTAAATTTTACACTCAATTTTTCGTATAATTTCTTACATACATGCCCTCCTAGCCTCGATAGTAGCAAATAGCCAAATCGGTCGAGCCATTCTCACGTAAATCCATCACATACTTTTTGGCGATCCATTTTTATTTATGACTGGCCTGTTGGTCTAGTGGTTAGTGACCCTGACTGCTAAGCCGGAGGCGCGGGTTCGATCCCCACCCAGGACAAATCTTTTTGTGATGAGCATGAAGGTTTGTTCTGTGTCTGGGTGTAATTTATATATAATATATTTTGACTGTCACCGTGGCGCAGTGGTTAAGGTGGTCGCCTCGCCACTACATCGCCGTGCTGGGTGACGTGGGTTCGATCCCCACACGAGACAAATATTTGTGTGATTCATAGATATTTGTTTCTAGTCTGGGTGTACTTTGTGTCCGTTAGTTTCATGTTTGTAAAGCTCCCCGCGACACAGGGCTAGTTCCCTAGTGCGGGCGTTGTCTTTAAAAATAGAAAAATATGTATGTATTTACAAAAAAACAAATGTATTTAAGTAGTATATCAATTGTTTAGTACCCATAACACAAGCAAATATAATTGCTTACTTTGGGACTAGATCGCGCTGTGTGAATGTGGTAAAAAAAAATTGAAAATTATAAGATATGCGAGCACTAAAAGAACTATGACATGAAGGTAATTTATTTTATCTATCAAATCATCCAAACGTGTAGTTCTTTCTAATTCCAAGTCACATAACACTCACAAACAACCGTCCAAAGTAACGAATTTTCTAGAAAACGTTACATAAAGCATTTCTTAGATGTCGCCAAATAAAATGGGGGGGCTCAGTCGTAAAATGAAATAAGCTACATTCAGAGTCAGGTGCTTACTTGCAGAAGCAAGTTTATTGCCGTCATGAGTGATTTAGATAACATGACCTTTTGTAAACTCTCTTTAACTAAAATATTTGACAGGGTAACACTTTGTTTTGTTGGCGAAAAGGACAGAAAGAATAATAGTAGATTTTATCTTGTAACCTACTTAAAAATGAAAGAAAGAAAGAAAGAAAGAAAATCATTTATTTCGGCTTAGGGCCTACAAAAACAACTTACACAAAAAAAAGACATAGAACAGTATAAAAAATAATAATACGAACTCAAAAAAAAAAAAGAAATTAAACTATTAAATAAATGTGGTTTAAGGTATGCTGTTCTGCAAGCCCCACCGAAAAAGGCCGCCATCTCAGCATGGGCTGGGCAAGTAGTACCCAGCGCTGATTTTCAGTTGGCAACCGCTATAGGTGACGCACGGACGTCAAATGCTTTGAAGAGCTCCTGAGAGAATGCACTGGCAATGAGGCAAGCCTTCACTGTGTCTTCGCCTGTTTGCATAACGATTTCAGCCAGAATTTTTTTGGTTTTTGTTTTACGTCGCTGTTGGTTTTCGGACCGAAGTCATGTGAAGCCGGGAAGGCTTCTTGTTTTATATGAAATGGTAAATTTACAATGCTAAACAGAAGAATATTCTAACTAGTAATGATTTGGTAGAAATTCTGAATTGTTTTGACCTTAGCTGTAGCAATATTTTGTAAAACATTCAAATCTTTTATTTGAAAATAAATGGCAATTCAAAATGTCATCCCTTAAATAAGGACAGTCCTCACTGCAAGAATTTCAATTTAAAATAATTAGCCAATGTTATTTCCATAAATAAAATGTACTGAAAGGCAACGAAAGCCACGGGGCGTACTCCCAGCCTGCGATTCGGAATGAGGGCACTGAAAAGTTAAATTGTCTCAACACTCGACAGCTAAAAAAAGGTAAAAATAATACGAAAAAAAAACAAAAACCGTTATATTTCGGACAAAATCTACGCTTGTTGCTCTTTGGATGACCGGAAAATTTAATTAAGCTAATGTTAAGTTTATAAATTGTCTTTGTGACGTAGTGCATACTATGTACACTCGTATAGAACTTACCATACTAACATAGATTGTGGATCGGCCATTTTATAAATTATAGAGATACCCAGTAACACGTGTGGTGAGTGTATCTGCAATTCATACATCAATAAATTCCATATTAGAGAAAGAAAGAAAAGACATTTATTCTCCACATTCGTGTGAAACAAGTACTAATAATAAAACATAATACAAAGCAAAGATAAAAAAAAAGGAATATTCAGGCTGCATTTAAAATTCCTAACCAGAAAAATTCGAAAACTTTTGCTCTGATATGAAACTTATAGCTTGTTAAGCGATCACTATCCGACCTTTATACTACCACATCACTTAAACAACCCCAGAGAAATACATAGTTGAAGAAATGTGAACACGATATACAAAAACGAATAGTAAAACACTTTCGTAGTGCTAAAAACCACATGTTGCGGACACAGCATCCAATTAAATCCCCCAATCTTCTTTCCCCCCTCTCCCCCCTATAGAGAATAATCTCCAATCACCTTCATACACGTGTCAACCACTTGTTTACTTTATTAGCCTAAACTGCTGACCAGACCATTAAGAACCCCGAATTTCGATAGCGTAATGAGTTTTTTCCTTCGTTAACTAAACAAAAGTAGGGAGGGGAGGTCTTGTTATGCTGGTCTGATGCCTCAGGCCTTTCGGTGTCATATGTGATGGGCTGTTTCTGACAGCGTTTTGTTGTGGTGATCATAAATATAATAGAGTGATTTAATGATCTTCGGGTAATTTGCTTCGGTATAATAATAATAATAATAATAATATTCTACCACATTCACACAGCGCCATCTAGTCCCAAAGTAAGCAATTATATTTGCTTGTGTTATGGGTACTAAACAACTGATATACTACTTAATTACATTTTTTTTTAAATACATACATATTATAGATAAATTACACCCAGACACAGAACAAACCTTTATGCTCATCACACAAAGATTTGTCCTGGGTGGTGATCGAACCCACGACCTCTGGCTTAGCAGTCAGGGTCACTAACCACTAGACCAACAGGCCAGTCAAATATATATTTTGGAATTTGTATGAAATACCATTTTAAGAACAACCTTTAATATTAGACATATAAGTTAATCCGCTGCGCTTCGTGATTGACCAGCGTTAAAAAAATGGCTATGTATAAAACCAGAGTGTCAACTACCTCCATACCAAATTGGTCAAAATCGTTCGAACCACGAAGCAAGCTACAAACATACACACAATTTGTTTTGAATTATATTTTTGTGATGCACTGACATCTCGAAAAGGCCTAATGATTTACCTAAATGATAATGTGTACTTTGATGAAGTTTTTTAAAGATAGTTGAAGTGTCTTCTCTGAAAATACGCGAATTTAACAAAAAAAAAAATCTGTAAACACTACTAATGCCATCTAGTAGGATTTTGAGACAATAGCAAAATATATGTTTCACATAGTTAAACAATTCTACAGAATTTTTGAAGGTTCCATTTAGTTTGCTCCAATAATACTAATTCTTAAATTTTAACCTTATTCTCATAACAGCAAAGGTCATATTACCCGAAGCAACGTGACCCCTTAAACACGTTTTTCCTACTAGAGTACCGTTCCTTTTTTAGCTTCGATTGCTATCTATCAAAGTTAATATAAACTTAACCCTTCAATGCCTCACTAATTTAATACCGGATAATTCGAACCGGTATTTCGATGCGTTCTTCAAAAACATTCAAAGCTTTGACCTGAATAGGCTATTTGAAAGTGTAAAAGCGAGTTTCAGTAGTCAGTAACATTGGCCGTGGGCGTGTCGGATGTGGAAATTGCATTTCACCGGGTCCTTTGTTAGGAACCTTTTTTGTTTACACATCCAGGTGTTGATTCGAGACTGGACTGTGTTAATACCGGTATTCGGTTGAGGGTTAATAGTCATTCTGTGAAATGAAGTGGAGATTTGTTGGAGCTAATAATAAGAGAGGGGAAATTATGGTGGTAAGTGTGGGAGTGTTGTTTACGATGGAAGATACTTAACCTTGCTTTATAACAAAATATAAAACCACGCTCTCTCGAGAGAGTGAACTGAAGTTACTTTCGAAACACCGCAAATTTTCTCGCATAGAATTCTTTTTCTTTGTTTTGTTTGTGTAGATTATCTACCTATCATATATTTTGTTATATTTACGTTTGAATTGAGACGAGACGATTCCTAACTCTAAGTCTAAACTGAGAATTTTTATGTTCAGTTTGGATTTAGATGATTCCTAACTCTGAGTCCAAACTGAGCATTTCTTATGCTCAGTTTGGACTTTAAGTTAGGAATCGTTTCCGAGTAAAGCCAAAGTCTTGTCTCATTTAAAACGTGAATATGATAAGACATGTGATAGATAATATAGACATCTAACATATTAAAAATTCTCTTATTAACATACTACCTTATACCCGTTGCTCACGACAGAAGTTATTTTTTTCTTGTATTTTACAGAAGCATTAAAAACAGTTTAATTTTATAATTATTTTTACGATTTACAGGAGCATTAAAAACTGTTCAATTTTATTATTTTAAAAGGGCCTAAACCAATTATTGTTTTGTAATTCATCTATTCCTATAAATAGTCTTAATATGTTTTTAAATTCATTTTAGTTCCTTTTAAATAATCGTTAATAAAGATTGATCCTAGAAAAAATCCTAAATATATTATTTTTTTCAATATAAAAAGGGGTACATAAAGCCCCCCCGTTCTCTATTCGGTTCAGTGTGCATTCGACCGTAGTTCGTGGACGCCAATTATTGACCACAGGATTTACGTCGTCCCGTCACTTTCCTGCCTCGTGATTGACTGACGGCGGCCATTTTGTACTTCTTTTTTTAACTAGTACTGTGGACGTATACAGGCAACTAGTTCGTATCAGGATATTGAGTTCATTGTTTCAAATTAAAAAGTTTAAAAATCACTGTCTATAAGGCAGTGTAGTAGTAGCAGTAAGTCCCATTAGGACGAACGGACGTAACGATTTATCCCCTTTACCGTGTGGTGACGGAGTAAGAATAAAATCTGTTACAATTCATTCGCATTTTTAAATTTCTGTCGCGGTGCGTAGTGGGTTCGATTCAAGGCTAGGACAAATATGATAGTGAGCTTTTTTATCATGAAATTCGTCTGGTTCGTTCGGTTATAATCAATAGACTTGCTAGAGATTCTTTTAAACATTTGAAGTGAATCATCATCAGCAACCCATTAAGTCCCACTGCTGGGCTCGGGTCCTCCTCACCTCTAGAGAGCTGAGAGGGGTTTAGGCCATAATCCACTCACGCTAGCTAGCGCTAGTGCGGGTTGGTGGATCAGACATACTCATACGATGTTTTCCTTCGCCGTTAGCAGATGGTAAGTCACTTGACTAGTACATATAAATTCCACAAAATAGGAATCCACATTATTAATGCCGGTCGGGATCGAACTCGGACCGCGTGATTTGCACGCCGGTGCCTCATCCATTCAGCCACCATCGCTTTTAAGTTTTTTGAAGTGAAACTATTGTATTATTATCGACATATTTACTTCGTTCATCATGCTAACAAGACCTTAAACAATACCCTTTTCTTCAATCGAAAAAAAGACTTCACCTCCAAACGAAAAGGCCTATTTTACATAACTTACTTTCATCTCAATTCCAAAACACGATTGACAAAAACCTTCCTTAATAGGGTTTCCACAAACCCTAAAAGAATGTCTGTCTTTGGAATACCGTGGATGTATTGGCAGACGGTATTCAGGACTGGCAGTCGACGTGTCTTTATCTTGTCTTAAGAAGGAAATCATTTACGCCTATAACGTCACCCTCATGCCGTACCGAGGGTGATTTAGAACGCCCTCCACTTAAGTAAATATCGATTTTCGTTAGTAAATATTGCAGACGTTTATTCCTTTTTTGGTGTCGTTATAGCATTGTTGTTTGAGGGTTATGATGGCTCTTAATCAGATAGATATTTGTGCGAACTTATTGATAGATTATAATATAATATTCTACCACATTCACACAGCGCCATCTAGTCTCACAGTAAACAATTATATTTGCTTCTGTTATGGGTACTAAACAACTGAAATACTACTTAAATACTTTTTTTTTGTAAATATATACATATTATAGATAAAAAGAACAAACCTTTATACTCATCACACAAAGATTTGTCCTGGGTGGGGATCGAACCCATGACCTCCGGCTTAGCAGTCAGGGTCACTAACCTCTAGATCAACAGGCCAGTCAAATATAGATACATTTTAAGTTATGGTAGATATTGCTTCTTTGAAGATTTCTAACTTATTTTTTAAAGCTAAATTTCAATGTCTCAATACAACACGATGTCTGTTCGTGTAGTGATGGATTAAAAAATGTCACTAACCCATCTCAACCCGTGGGTGTCGTAAAAGGCAACTAAGGGAAAAACGACAAGAGCATAGTCAGAAAAGGAAAATTCGAAACAAATGCTTTACCCACCCGGTCAGCGTGGTATACTAGGCTAAAATTTTCTCCACATTCTTTGGAGGAGACTCATGCCCAGCAGTGGGACGTTTATGGGTTGAAATGTTGATTGTCACCAAAGCTCAGTACATGTGTTCCTTTTTATATATGAGAAGGTTTTTCTCGATCAATGAGAGGTATTCTATTGACACATTATTAATAAAAATATATCGCATCTAACAACAAAACCAACCAATCACCTACATCTTGTTAACACCAAAACACGTGTCCAAATTTTTTCATCAAACGTTTATTTACACTTCAGATATTTTTGTAGAAAAAAAAAAGTCTTACAAAGGACACAGAACCGGAAATAGCCGAACAAAAAGACGATGAAACGAGTGGGCCTCCTCTCATTACTTGGCTACAAGAATGTACGATTTCGGACGGATACGAAAGAGACGTCTCCCTTAGATGTACAAACGGGAATGTGGGATAAGGGCGAAATGAAGATATAAAGCGATATCGAATGCTAATAAAAGCTTTACTGATTGTGTAATGTTGTCATTTGAAATGGTAAAGCCTTACCGTTATACGTAACTGACTCAATAAATGTTGTTTTCTTAAAACGCGCAAGTTCAAAGCAGATTTTGACGAAGAAGACCTAAACAGAGATTGTCCCCTGAACCCCAGTGCATTCACTATACACAATATTAACTTATCTGTTACTGTTAAATCGAAAAATGTTCCAAATATATAAATTTAACTGCCTCGGTGGTGCAGCGGGAAGTTTATACGACTGTGCAAGAGGTCCCGGGTTCGATTCCCGGGTGTCGGGTGAAAATTGTATTAAGCCCAATAAAAATTGTATAATTCTATCATGAAATTCCATGCATTGAGAATTTCCCGGAGTTTGGTAAACAAATGTTCCATGTTGATGACAATAGGCTCGCCCCCTATTTCATGGAACCAAACATAGCTGGCGAAATGTGGGTGTGAAACACCTCTGCCAACCCCTTTGGGGAAAAAAGCGTGATGCTATGTATAAATTCCACCAGCAGGACAAAGATGTCATGCATATTGTATTAATTTACTGCCCTGTTTAAAGGTGTTTCTGAATAAAGCCACTTGGAGTCAATAACTCTTAAAATAACCAGTTACAGTCATGATAATCTATCATGAATAATAACACAATGTAATAATACAATGACAAACAGGAAGATTTAACCCTTTGTCCCGTCTATTTACGTGACAATATAAATATACAACAGACTACTTGAACGCTAACAAAAGAACTAGTTCACAACCGTTTTAAATATCCCTTAAACAAGTATGGTGAACATAAGATTGATAGAATAAATAAACGAATGAGAAATATAATTTTAAAGATATCATCTACTTACGGGTCTACGACACGTAAGTACTATATTATAAAAAATAGTAAATATATTTATAACTAGCGGACCCACCCGACAGACGTCGTCCTTATGCATGATATATCAATCGGTTGTTTAATTTTTTTATTTGTAAATCTGAACCATCCTCGAATCCACTTTAACACATACACAAAAATTCATTCAAATCGGTTCAGCCGTTTATTTATTTATTAGGGATTAACAAACAGTTACACACTGACGAAAATTACAATGAATGCCTTAATTAACTATGATTAAATGTGCACTCACAACGTTATCCACAGAATATAATACAAAGTTATGACAATTTTTGCATGTTAACATTCAATTGACTGAAGAGTGAAGAAAAAATATTTCGTTTAGAAGGTTCACTGTCAACACACGTACAGAAGAATTATACATATAAAGATTATATGATAGTTTTGCTATTCCTTGTACTATAATACGTGAGGTAGAGCCGTTTTATAATAATTTAAAAAGCATACAACAAGCCGCGAAAGTTTAAAAGCTTTTATCATCTACTTATATTTTTAACTCAAACATATATCATCACGTTTAAGGGTAGGCAGAGGTGTAACACACCCACATTTCGCCAGCCTTGTAGATGATTGAAAAACTGCCTAATATTATTTTTGTCTGATCCGGCAGTCGTGTACACTTTACGTTATGCCACCGAGACATCAGCAGTTTTTAACTTAAATATTGCTTATAAATAATTTGTATCATGTTTTTTTTTTAATTTGATTTAGTATGGTGTTTTGGTTCTGTACTTTCTGTGATATTTCAAACTGTAACCAATTAAAATTATAACAACTATGGCGATTGAAAAGAGTGGCCTGAGTTTCTTGCCAAGTTCTTCTCAGAGTTCAACCTTGTCAGTGAACTGGCTGTAGGCAAATTTACTGACACCTTTTCTGGCTTTGTATGACGTTCATAAGTATCATGTATGTGATCCAAATGAAATAAAAAGATCTGACTTTGACTTTATACCACTACGGTGTCAAACAGACGTATGTCGCTTGATGGTAAGCGGTTACCGTAGCCTATGGGCGCCTGCAACACCAGGGGCATCACGAGCGCTTTGTCGACCCTTAACAAAACTATTTACCGCTTTTTTTGAAGAACCCCATACTGGGATTGGAATTTCGTTCGGAATTGTTCATTCGTTAATTTTTTTTTTTTTTTCTAAATTTATTACGGGACCTTAGCGCACAGCGTATGCCAGTCCCATCGTAACCTAATTACATTACACTAACAATCATTTTTTAATCACTTGTACCATGAACTCAAACACATCCTGTTAGTAACTTTATAATTTTTGTGTTAACTAAATTTAATTTTAAATCACATAATAGCTAAACCTCATTGTCATTGTTCACCTATTTTGTAGCGAATACTTCGTACCACCATTTGCAATAAAAATACTTTATGTAAGAAAATAATGAATATTGGAATCGTTTCTTAGGTCTCAGAATTTAATTCTAAATGTTGTTTTTACAACATTGCTATTGCGAACAAAACAGTGTTTTTCTATTCTCAATAATTGTGTTCTAATTGATTCTTATACTAGAACGTAGTGTATTTTACAATAGGAAAATATCCTTGATATTTTTTGATCTTGTACGTGTTTTCAAATATTTTAATTTAATTTTTAAACAAGCAATTTTTGCCCACTGCTGCTTAGCGATGCGATTCGGTGAGTTATGTCGGCAAATAGTAGTAAGGCCTATGTTCAGCAGTGGACATCATTGGGCTGATATGATGATGAAGAAGAAATTCTTGTAGATATACAGAAATTAACTTATGAATTAATAATAATATAATCATATCTCGAGAACTGCTCTAACGATATTCATGAAAATTTGTACATCGATAAAGGGTTAATTTTTAAAGTTAGTATATGAACGTCAGTGACACCATCTCTTATCCAGTATTAGTAACACCAAAACTTTTAATCACTTAGATATTCCACCTCTCAATCATAATCAAATTGAAGTCATAGACTTGCAAGCCTAAATCAAACATGGCTTCACTAATCACCTATATACTTAGACATAACAATTAATGTTTAATGTCAGTAACGTGTGTATTCAGTACAATATACAGATGTATGTATGTTTGTGTAAATATCTTAGTAAATGTTCCCAAACATGTTGCGAACGTGAAGCGGCGCACCTGCTGCTTGCATATCGGCGTAATATCTGTTTGTAAAGGTTCTCGAAGATAAACCTTACAAACACACACATATTGAGGTACTTTAAGAACCTTATAGTTAGGGTCTATTTATTTAGTTTATTAGCTAACCAACAGTAGTCAACACTAAAGAAATACATAGTACATTCACAATAATATAATAATAATATTCTACCACATTCACACAGCGCCATCTAGTCCCAAAGTAAGCAATTATATTTGCTTGTGTTATGGGTACTAAACAACTGATATACTACTTAAACACATTTTTTTTTTGTAAATACATACATATTAGGTATAAATAAATTACACCCAGACACAGAACAAACCTTTATGCTCATCACACAAAGATTTGTCCTGGGTGGGGATCGAACCCACGACCTCCGGCTTAGCAGTCAGGGTCACTAACCACTAGACCAACAGGCCAGTCGAGTTTACCACACACCACAATTAATTTATAAAAATTTAACTACCTCATAGGAAAGCACCGCATGCACTTTTGTTTCTAGCAGTTACGTATATAGTAATAACAATAATAATACATGCAATTTAATTACAATATATATAAGTGATAGGAAATAATTAAGGGCCTTCCCTCGGTTTTGCACCAAAAACGGCTTTTTTCTAAAGCCTACTCCTCCTAAACGACTTGTTCGAAAAATTTGAAAAAAATATATTTTGATAATTGATCTATCTACTACATTTTCAACATATGAAATTTTCGTACGACTAATACTTTTGCCTCAAAAAATATTTTAAGTTGAGATATATTTTATCTTAAAATCCCTAAAACTTTAAAACGGCTTTATAGTTTGAAATTATTTTTACACTGATAAATTGGTGGTAAAATTTACTTTAATCTGAACATGGCATATGTAAATCGATCAATATTTTCTTAAGAAAATAGGCCATAATACGATTTCTGTACGTTAGAAATTCAAAGGTGCTCTGCGCGGGCGCGGGCGGCAGACAGGCGTTAGCCTTCAGACGGGAAGGCTGTGTCGCTCGTTGCTCCATTTTTACTATCGACTGAATATAGTGCTTACAGGTATAATATACACACAAACAGTGAGCGCGGCGGGACGAGTAAATAAATCTAAGGTGTCACGCAGAGCCGTCACGTCTTTCTCGCTGTGTGCCGAAACCTTTTGTGCAAATATTTATGAAATTTAATAATTTTTTTTTAATTTTCTGACGACTACTCCTCCTAACCGTTTAGAAGGAGTAATCTTTTTGCCCCATCGGCCATCAGTTCTGCGAGCTATATTCTCAAACAAAATATTTCAAATGATCCAATAAAATGGTTTACAATTTATAATAGTAGTTTATAACGTAATTACAAAGTAAGTGTTGTAAACAAAACATTAAATTCATCAATGAAAATAGGTAAATATTTTTTTTAATACAAAAGTAAGTTAAAATAGTTATTTATTTAATTATAATTTACAAGATAAAATAATTATCTTCGATACTAATAATAAATAAGTACCAATAAAACTATGTAAGTACTTACATAAATACCGAAAGCAAAACATTGAAATTAAAAAAATCTCAATACATAAAAATATTGACAAACAAATAATTGTGTACACGAGTCCTTTAAACTCTCTATACAAAATAAAATACCAATTTTAAAACTGTTATTCCGGAATCGTAGGTAAAAATGCCGAGCTAGAAGCGCATGTCTGCGTTTACGCTTATTCTGTGACCATTGTATTATAGTGTGCGCGAGTTGGCAAAGGAGCGGGGATATGCAGTGAAATAAGCTAAGCTCCACCCATACTCTCAAGGTCATTGGCGACTAGTTACGCCTTAAACATAGACAGATATAACAAGCGATTGTGGCTGAATGGATAAGGGACCGGCGTGCAAATCACACGGTCCGAGTTAGATCCCTACCGGTAGTCCCAATATGGATTCCACGTTGTGGAATTTATATGTGTTAGTTAAGTGACTTACCATCTGCTAACGATGAAGGAAAACATCGTGAGGAAACTCACATACCTTAGAAGAAATTCTATGAGTATGTCTGATCCACCAACCCTCTCAGCTCTCTAGATAGAGAAGAGGAGACCCGAGCCCAGCAGTGGGACTTAATGGGTTAAAGATAATATACATTATTATTTAAAGGTTACTTTTCACATATGGGTTACACATAACAGATTGCTATATTGAGATATATTTATTGTACTTACAACAACAATTTTGTATTTTTACTTTTTTGAGTAAGAATTAAGATGACATGGGCGGCTTCGTTGCTACGTCGACCAGTTACTGATCTTAGCGCCCACACATGCACTTAGAATTACTTCTAGGGCATATGGGTTTCCTCACGATGTTTTCTTTCAACGTTAAAATATAATATTTCTACAACTTTCACACAGCGCTATCTAGTCCCAAAGTAAGCAATTAAATTTGCTTGAGTTATGGGTACTAAACAACTGATACACTACTTAAATTATTTTTTTTGTAAATACATACATATAGATAAATTACACCCAGACACAGAACAAACCTTTATGCTCACCACACAAAGATTTGTCCTGGGTGGGGATCGAACCCACGACCTCCGATTTAGCAATCAGGGTCACTAACCACTAGACCAATAGGCCAGTCATTATATGCTACTTAAATTTATTTTATTGTAAATACATACATATTATAGATAAACCAACATTAGAACCAGTCAATATATATATTTGTTTCACAAGAAACAACATCAATTGGGAACTAAGGCAGGTATGTAAGTACTTCTCGAAGTGACTCGTAAACTTTCCTAATTCAATCTCGAATAACCCAAAACTTTGGGCCGAAATTTTGATGGACAAATGTAAGAACGTGTATCATAAAAATGTTAACATTCTATATATTTATACTATACTGGCTGTGCCCGCGACTTCGTCCGCGTGGAATTTAACAAAAGCAAACCCTGCAGAAAAGGAAAATTTGAAACAAACCCTATACCAACTCGTCTGGCCAGTGTGGTATAGTAGGCTAAACTCCCTCCACATTCTTTGGAGGAGACTCGTGCCCAGCAGTGGGACGTTTATGGGTTGAAATGATGATGATGAATTTTTTTTTTAGTTCGAGCCCAGCAGTGTGACTTAATGGGTGGCTGATGAATCGATAAATAAATAATAATTTCATTGATGATGATGAGAACAGGCCATATTTAAAAAGGGAAAACCTGATAGATAGTTTTTTTTTTTCAATGTAAAAACGTTAAGAACTTCGAACCATTGAGTTGACATGGATCAATGCATCGCCAAACAATCACACACTTTACAGAAAACCGTATCTAAATCTGTCAACCTGTTTCAGAGATAAATGGGAACATTCGGGAACACAAACACACAAACAACCTCTCACCCCAATGTATGTTTGTAAATTTCTTTATTCCCACGTTTCTTCCAAACGGCTGGATGGATTTCGACAATCAAGGTATCCTTAGATTCTTTTCAAAAATCCAAGTGTCCATAGATAGGTATTATAAAAAAAAGACAAAACGGCGGACTTTTGGCGCCAAATGGTATTTTTATAAGTTAAATTTTTTTTTAACCAATCCTGTCGAGTATGCTGTCTAAATAAAGGGAATCAAAAGGAGATTACAAATATATACATATGTTATGTATTTAAATTTAATCAGGAATAATAATTACAATATTTTTTTGGTATTTTTAGTACGTTGCTTATCTGTTGATTTTTAGCAGTCGGGTTATTTTATTTTTTTAATTATATTTACTTGTTAGTGACTTTGTAACAGAATTGCCCCCATTTTACCCAATATGTATACATTCGTATATACCTGTTTATGTTTGGTCAAGAGCATGATAGGTTTTCCATGTTCTCTTTTATTTTATTTCACTCTTGTTTATAACTATTCAACAGAAAATTCAGTTTTGTCGTTGCGAAAATTGTTCGTTATTTGAGTAAAGTTTTTTGCTGAGATTATTTTATGGATAGAGGGTTTTTTTATTTGTGTATTGATGTTTGTGTAAAAACTATTTAGTATAAGCTGTGCCCGTAACTTTGTTCGCATGCCTTTTCAGTTTTTATTGTTCCATGGAACTCTATATTTTTTTTCCAAAATCAATGTAGCCTTAGTAACTCCCTCCCTGTGACAATAGCTATCCACCAGAAAAAGTCCCTTCGCAATCGAATCAGTAGTTTCGGAGTTTACCTCAAACAAACAGACAGACAGATAAAAATTTTACAGTATTTTTTTGTAAATATTTTCATATGCCTACTCCAAAAAGCTGTTATTTTGATATTACAAACAGACACTCACATTTTATTTATTTTTATAGATGAAGTATTTACAAATATAATTTTGCAGTTACTGATAGCCTGTTAGTTCTCGTTTCTTCTTTAAATTGAGAAAGCAGTAAAGCCCAGCTGGTTCGTGACTTAAAAGGTTAATGACCCATAATTTCTGCAACTTTGGCCTGGCATTAATTGAAGGTTAAGACTTAGTAATACAATCCTCAGTTTTTGGAAACGAGAGGTCACCTCATCGTCATCATCATCATTTCAACCCATAAACGTCCCACTGCTGGGCACGGGTCTCCTCCAAAGAATGTGGAGGGAATTTAGCCTACTATACCCCGCTGGCCAGACGGTTTGGTATAGGGTTTGTTTCGAATTTTTCTTTTCTCGCAGTGCTCTTGTCTGCTTTAGGTCTTGACTCCCTTAGTCGCCTTCTACGACACCCACGGGTAGAAATGGGGTAGAGACATTATGTTTTCTTAATCCGTCACTTCACGGAATTCTCACACCTCAATTCTCAGTATATATCTACACCTAATAAAGCCCATTTCTTCAAAACCCATAACTTGATGTATCTAGTATATAGGTGTGACTCAAAATGCTCACTACATGTAAACACGCTGTATAAGCATGTCTTGGGAGCACGTCTTGGGTCTCAGTCGGTCGCATAGATGAACTATTAGGGTTGTCACTTTATGTAGATTTTATTTATTTATTAACTTTTACGCTGATGCATGCACCCGGTCCTATTGGAAATCTTATGGGGGGCCTTTGTCCAACAGTGGACTTGTTACGGTTGATGACAATAATGATTGTGATCTTTTTCGTTGCATAATGTTGAAACATCAAGCATATCCAAGGTGTATAACGCTTTAATACCCTTTTTATATTATTTTATATACATATTTGCTTTATGTTACACGACAGATGTTTTTTTTCAACAAAAATTTGCTGCAAATAATAAACTATATTTGTATTGATACAATTAATCATGAATATATGAAATAAAATATGACGTTTTTATTTCCATGTGTTAAATTAATTGCTTCACGTGAGCTCCAACTATATTTTCTTTTTTCTTTTTTACTACTTAGGCATTGTTAATTGTATACTATTGATTGGAAATACAGATGAGTAAAAATACTTTTTTATTATTCTTTTGTCGGCCTATACTTACCCAATGCTGGGCAAATTTTCAAAACAAAGTCTTCTTCACATGAAGGCTTTCGTAAAAAATAAACAACAATAACAAAACGATACTGACAGCCCTTAGATCATCTTATCTCGACGACAGGTACGCTTGACGGAACTGCGTCAATACACAGGGGTCTACAGTTCAACGTGTGTGTGTATTTGATTGTATGTGTGTGTATGTGTGTGAGAAGGAATCCGTGTGTGATAGCGCATCGTAATCGAATTAGTGACGATTATAAGATTCTTTTGAATCGATCGGATTTGTATCGAATCGGTTTTTGTTAGATTAGAGTGTTTGTGTTTTGTATATTTTGAATTATTTTGATTGATCAATAGTCTGGTGATTAAGTCGCATTTCATTTATTCGTTGTAACCTTTTGCTTTACCAATGTTCAAACAGCTGCTGTTATTGAGTCACTGGTCGTTTAAAACTATGATCTTTTATAAAATTACTACAGTAATTCTAAGATAAATTACGTATGATTTCTACAAAGCCTTAGAGTCCGTATATCACGATATGCTAAGTAAATCTTAGGCAATAGTTAGGTGTGCCACAGGGAGGTAACTGGGGCCCGACAAGCTTGATGATTAAGTAGGCTTCCAAGATTATTGAGTATGTTTGAGATAGGTTTAGTACTAGGTGCCTGACGGTTATTGCTTAATATTGTCTTGTACTGTTTAGTCCTCTGAAGTGTGACGTAAGTAAGTACATGTTTCTTTTGTAAGTATATACATACTTGAGAAATAATATTTGTAATCTATTTTAATAAAAATTGAAGTAATTTTATTTAAATTGTCATTTTTCCACAAATTCAACAACAACAATATACATTTTCAAACTTTTAGAAGTTAGTACGATATTACCATATCTCTTTGCAGACTATTATAATAGTTGATATAGGAAGTTAAACAACTCCAATATTTTTAATGTAATAGAAACATTTTATTAAAACACTACCAACATTATGCCGAATTAACAATCACATTACCGAAACCATAAACCTAACACTGAACATCACATAATCGTATCATTAAGCCTACAACCGTTCTTACCAGCAATACCAGTTACCACTGAAATTGCGCCGAGATTATCGTGAATAAGAATAAAAAAAATCTTAACAAAAAACCTACCAGAGCGTGCCCCTACCGTTTCAGATTAATCGCACATTCTGCAATATTTTCCACAAAAGGATACCTTAATCCTAACAAGTAGGGGGTAAGCCCCCGTACTGCGATTTTCATAATCGCTCGTCTTTGAAACGAGTGCAATTTGGACGAAAAAGAAAGAGACGTTTTTATTTTTTTTGTGACGCGTTTTTAGATTGTTTTGTTTAGGTACTGTTTTAAGGGTGTTTCAAAACACTTACCTATAAAGATAATAGAAGATAGTTCAAGCGTAAAAGAGTATATTAGATACTCTTTTGAGTTTCACCATTACAATGCTCTTTCTAGTTTTCATTTTGTAGAATGTTAAAAAGATGAAAGATTGTAGTGATGGATTAAGAATATGTCACTACGCCATTTCAACCCGTGGGTGTCGTAAAAGGTGACTAACCTAACCTAAAGCAGACAAGAGTAGGTACTACGAGAAAAGGAAAATTTGAAACAAATCCTATACCAACACGTCCGGCCAGCGTTGTATAGTAGGCTAAATTCCCTCCACTTTTTATGGGTTGAAGTAATAATGAAAAAAAAAGTGACATTTGTAATGTTTTATTCCAAAAATACACATTTTATTCCCTTATCCCATATGGCAAACTGATGCTAAAGATTTACTTGAACGATTAACAATACAATATCATCATACTAACCCAAACTTTAAACATTTACCTTGAAAAGGGTTCACAAAAAATGTCTCACAATACCATTCGAAAAGTTTCGAGCGCGATAAGATATCGTGCACCACAACAATATGGTTGCGAGCTTTCATTCCAATATTAATATTCCCGGTTTTCCAAACGTCGTCGATGAGTTTTACCACCGACAGTAACGGTTTTTTATTAAAAACTTTTTTTCTGTATTCAATGGCGTCTGGTCAACGATCCCGATTAAAACCTTACAAAAAATAATTGAAATAGACAATATTGTACACCACGTTTTTATCCATGAAGGGGAGGGTAGAGGGGATTACAATCTTATACAGATATTTTAAATTTCAAGTATAGGGGGTGAGTTCCGGGCATAGACATTTTTTATTTTCCCTTGAAACTTTTGTCATAAATAATAATAAATAGACTGTTACCGTGGCGTAGCAATTATGGTGGTCGCTTCGCCTCTAATATCGCCAATCGCCATGCCGAGTGACGTGGATTCGATTCCGACACAAGACAAATATAAATTTGTATGATTCATAGATATTGACTGGCCTGTTGGTCTCGTGGTTAGTGACCCTGACTGCTAAGCCGGAGGTCGTGGGTTCGATCCCCACCCGGGACAAATCTTTGTGTGATGATCATAAATGTTTATTCTGTGTCTGGGTGTAATTTATCTATAATATGTATGTATTTCCAAAAAAAAAATGTATATAAGTAGTATATCAGTTGTTTAGTACCCATAACAAAAGCAAATATAATTGCTTACTTTGGGACTAGATGGCGCTGTGTGAATGTGGTAGAATATTATATTATTATTTGTTTCGAGTCGGGGTGTACTTTGTGACCGTGACGAAAGTTTGTTTTAAAGTTAGTTAACTGATTTTTTAAATGTGTTTGTTGTGTAGTTCCTCGCGATACAGAGCTTGCGCCCTAATTGGTGTTATAAAATATTTTTAAAAAAATAGTCAATTATTTTCAACATTGAACCTGTTTGTAAGTATAAGAAAAATAACATTATATTAACAGACAAAGCTAAAAACAGAATAATTAGTTCACTTGCTAAGTGACGGGGTAGGAAGTGATTATGCCCGACACCATAATTCACGAAACTTGGAAAAGATTTCGGACCAAAGAATTAAGGACAATGGACCTTTTTAGGGCGGTTTACATAATAAAACAATAGGTACGGAACCCTGGATAGCTAGGGTTGCCTAGACAATAGGAGACTGGTTTGCGAAACTTTGCCTTCAAAACTAAAGAGAGATAAGTTTTTTTAGAGTACTAAAGCTGAATGCAGGTAGCGTATTTTTCTTTTATTCGTGTATTAATATCAGAAGAATGTATTTTTGTAAGCAGTATCTTAACTGGAAGATTTGCTCCGTTGCTCAGTTAGTGACCCTGACTGCTGAGACAGAAGTCGTGGTCGGGTTCGGTTCCCATCCAGAACAAATCTTTCAGTGATGAGCACAATTGTTTGTTCTGTTTCTTGGTGTAATTTGTCCATAATATGCATCTTTTATTCAAAGAGTAGAGCATTTACAGTTGTGATACAAACAGCATTGATTTTTTTTTAAGAAAAAGAACTTAAGTTAGCTAAGGGCTCCCGCAGACTAGTTACTTTTAGCAACGACGATTGACGGTTTAGCTGGCTTTCAGAAGCTAAATGCGATTTTAATACAGCATTGAAACGCACAGAGAATTGCCAATAGAAACGTGTATGCCATGACCCTAAGTTAGTTACACTTCGCAGTATTCTATTCTAGTCTAGGTCTACACTTCTAGAGACTTCTTATTTGTATGCAAGAAATACAAGGTCAAAAACAAAACATAACCAAAGGCCTTGATTAGCTATTGTGTGATCCATAGCCCCACAAAACTTACCTGTTGATGACACATTTTATTCTTTATAAGGATTGAATTATTTGCACTACAATAAGTATAAAGGTTTACTGACATTCAAATTATTATAAAAGAGAAAACATTACGCAAAAAACTTGCCACGTACCTTAAATATTGTACCGTAATTTTATGATGAGACATGATCACATATTGCAAGATCATCTCAAGTGACGTGTGCATCATTAACGATATGTTACACAAGGACTTGAACCCCAAACAGGTCTCAGATAATCACTACTTTAGCCGGACACCGTAAATAATTACCTTAAATTAGCTTTTATGCATTTTTGAAGCTTGTATCTTGAAAATTTTATCGGAATGTCCTTTTTATTTTATAAAAATGTTGTTTTTCGACTTATTATACTTGTTGAACATTATTCACTATGTCTTTTTTTAACTTCAAAAAAGAGGATGCTATCTTGGGGCTAACTTGATGGTAAATTTTAACTGGCACATACGTTATGGAAGTTGCCCACCGCTTTAAAAAAAAACAGTTCTTAGAGCTAAAGCATTTAACAAATCTTGATGAAATTTTACACAGATATAATCTAAGACCGGTGGACTAATCACAGGCCGGCAGTATGGTTTCATTTCATTTCGAAAGGATCCAAAATTTTCATAAATAGATAGGTATAGTCTGGAATAGCCCAAACACTACTTTTTATCTCTCTCTCTTCATTTAAGAGCTGCACTTTTATCGGTGGAGTAAATTTCAATCCTCTCTTTTCCCGGCCATTTCTCTCACCTCCTGATACGACACCACCCGTACCTTCTACTTGATCTGTTTAATAAAACTCCTCTTGGTCTACCTCTTCCTCTCTTGCCTTCTATCTTTCCTTCTACGATGTTTTTTAGAAACGGATCGTGTCGTATCAGGTGTCCAATTTTTTCCTCTTCTGTTCTCAATGGTTTCTATGATAGTTTTTCTCTCTTATACTCGTTCCAGTACCTTTTCGTTGGTAATCATGTCTGTCCAGCTTACACCCTCTTTTTATCTAGGAGCTGCAAATAATATCATAAAAGTAGCAACCCTAAAATATATACCAAAGGAATATGCGTTATTTGACGTGAATATTGTGAATTATTCTGTATAAGCGACTACCGCGAGGTTATAATAATTAATTGAAACAACCTTTCTCAATGTTAATTTTTGATTAGTATTACTAAAACCTTCTGCTTCGTTATTTTAGTATTTAAAGCTCTTTATTGTGTTATGTTTGGTACTTTATCTGTCGTGTTTGAAGATTAAATTTGGAAACTTTTAAAATTAAACACAAATACTTATAAGCTTCGAAAAGACAGCCTCAAGGGGGTTTACTCTGAATTTAGATATTCGATTAGTCGGTATTGATGACGCTGTCAAATGTTTGAAAGTAACAGCGACCATATCTAAATCTCCTTACATTTGACAGCCCACAGGGCTCATCCTGCTTCTAAGTAAGTGGGTTTTTTGACTTTGAGTGTGGGCAAGTCTTATGCTGATCTCAGCAATAATAAGCGTAATTTTACTAATGCTGCATCGACTATCATCATCATTATCATCAGCCGTTAATGTCCCACTGCTGGTCACGGATCTCCTCCAAAGATTTTGGAGGGTATTTGGCCTACTATACCATGCAGGCTAGAAGGGTTGGTTGGTATAGAGTTTTGTTTCGAATTTTCTTTTTCTCGCAGTGCTCTTGTCTGCTGTGTGACCATAATAAATATATAAAAAATAATAATTATATAAATAATTTAATATATTATTATATTTGTGGATGTTGTTGTAGTTCAACTCACACTTGGCAGATCTTTATATCAGAAGAACGGATTAAATTGATTTCTAAGATAAATACTCAGCCGAACCATTAAACTGTCATAGACGGTTAAATGGCAAAAGTAATTGCAATTCTACCACCCTCAAACAATTGTTATACGGTCCGAATCATTGATTACAAACGCAATAAATACCACAAAGTGACACTTCAAAACAGACTTTCCCCCAAACGTTTCAAACAATATTTTGATCATTTTCAATCCGAAAATCTTCCAACATTAAAATTTTAATAAGCAAGACAACAGCCTAATGTGTCAACAAATACAATCCCTTGACAAACAATTTGAAAGCAAATTTTAAAGCCTTCCATCGAGTCTTTGTCTGCGAAGAATCGATCCCCGTCATTTAATAATATTTCTATAAGAAAATCACCCTTTCTCCGCCCCTACAGCTTATAAGCTCTTTGTCCTTTAACGACACGGATTCTCAAAGTTTTCGTAATTAAATTTTTATATCCGCTCCTCTGAATTTAATGCTTTATTAATACCTCAGTTATGTTTTATGAATCGATATATAATATCTGGAAACCCACATACCCTAGAAGAAATTCTAAGTGTATGTCTGATCCACCAACCCGCATTAGGCCAGCGTTTGTGGAGAGAGGAGACCCGAGCCCAGCAGTGGGACATTAACGGGTCGCTGATGATAATGATGCAGCATTAGTAAAATTACGCATTTCTTAGCTTTCGGCAACTTTAAAGCATTTTTTTGTATAAAAATCGAGATTCTCTTAATTTTTAATTCACGGCAGCACAATCGTGCGTTTAATGCAGAATTTAAATGTCTAGAAAATAAATTAGTCTAGACATTTATGTTAATATAACTAGCCTATTAAGTCCATTTGTAGGTTTTATATTCAGATTATAAACCATGTATATGACTAATTTTTTGACAATAATTTTTAAAGAATGCTAATATAGTTGTTAAATTTTATGTCTTGTTTTGTTGAATGGCGGCATTTAAATTAGATTGTTTAGCTTCTGGTACATACTTCAGCTTCGTCTGTATACTGTTGCTTGCCGCTAACGTGTTCAGAAAAATATATCACAATAATTAATACTCGGCTAGAAATTGTAGACTGTTTGTTTGTTACTTAATCACGTCAGGATAGCTGAAAGAATTTGTATATATACGATAGATTATAGTCTGGAATTGCACTTTCTTTCAACATGCTACACAGGCGGAGCTGCGGGCGGAAGCAAGTATTTAATATTTCATAAACATAATCTATTTAAAACTAGACAAAATTGCCAAACTTCCAACCAAAAGACCCCCTCACAATTATTAGAATAATGAAACATTACAAACTTTCGAAATAAGGGTGCTACACACCGACCATAAATATATTATTCCCACTCTAAACTGTCTTCCCAATGGGAAAGTTACTTAAATATTGCAGATTTATGCTAAACGTTAACTTGGACTCTGGCTTTTTTATTGCCGCATAAAAAGTTAATTCAAATTAACTCTCCGTGTACGACGCCTCAGTTTCTACCCTTCAAGGCAACACTTAAGAATGTTCATTCTGATATCATTATTGTTAATCTTTAAAAGCTAATTAAACTTCAACAGATATACGAACATAAAATTTTGTTATTTTTTTCTGCATTTTTAGGATAAGCATTGGATAAATTTATGTTATACATTATACTGAATGATATTCGGCTTTAATGTTATAATTGGCGGCTGTTTAAACTGTCGTAAGCTTTACTAAATAAATAAACATACAATCAAGACCAATAGCGTTACGATTTTTATTCATAGATGGGTAAGCAGTAGTGCATCAGATCCAAATTTCGCACACTCTGTAAGCTCCCATGTGATAGGGGTCGACATTATTCCTACTAACAGGGTACATTTCCAAACTAGGGGCAGTTTTTGAGA
Organism: Laspeyria flexula; assembly: GCA_905147015.1. Lineage (NCBI taxonomy): Eukaryota > Metazoa > Arthropoda > Insecta > Lepidoptera > Erebidae > Laspeyria > Laspeyria flexula. The sequence continues at coordinate 6,176,997 of LR989974.1, forward strand.
TTTATAAGAAAGAAAAAAAATTGTTTTTTTTTGGGACACTTAGATGGAAGGATTTCAGAATACAGAAGACTTTTCCCAACAGTGGGATAGGATAAAAATACTACAGTAATTCTGGCTAATAATAAGTAAAAAAATACATAAAGATACAGGCGTTGCGTATATCTTTAAATGAAGCGAAAGTTATGCGAACTGAAAATATATTATGAACGTTAAAGAATATTCCAATAAATATAAAACTAAATTATATCTTCCAATAATCTCGAATTGCCTCAGAATTTTACGAACTTTTATCTGAATTTCGGCCATTGTAAGGCATCTGTTACAAAAACGAAAATCAAACTCCCAAATTTAACTCTTTGACTGTACTATCGAAAAAGCAATAGTCGCTAGTTAAGATCCCGACTCTGTTTAACTGTCTTGATTGAAATTCGAAGATTGAACACTCAGACAAGTTACCATTCCAAATTGAACTTAATTCTTTGCAACATAAAGTTGAAAGTTGCTATTACAAGTTAAGGTTTCTGGCTACCCTCTGCTATGAATAATTCAAGTGGTGTCTAATAACTAGTATAGTCTAGCTATGGATTTTGTCCCTTTCATTTTTATTAGGATTAGGTGAATAGGAATGATTGATGACGTATGAACTGCATTCGTTTTATACCTACTTTTGTTTTAGAGTTTGGGGTGTGTCACTTGAAATATTTTATGATTAATAGCTTTCTACTTTCTAAGAATAAATATATGATGAATTATTTAATGTCCGTGTAGTGATTAAGAATAGATAATGTCACTACCCATCTCAACCCGTGGAGGGCGAAAAAGATGACTAAGGTAGTAACCTAATCCAGACAAGAGCACTGCAAGAAAAGAAAATTCGAAACAAACCCTATATCAACCTGTCTGGCCAGCTTGGTATATTAGGCTAAATTCCCTCCACATTCTTTGGAGGAGACCCGTGCTTCAGCAGAAAAACATTACATTTGTACTCGATAAATCGGCTATCCAACATTTTTTTTTTCTACCACAATTACACAGCGCCATCTAGTCCCAAATTAAGCAATTATTTTGCTTGTGTTATGGGTACTAAACAACTGATATACCTACTACTTAAATACATTTTTTTTTGTAAATACATACATATTATAGATAAATTACACCCAGACACAGAATAAACCTTAATGCTCATCACACAAAGATTTGTCCTGGGTGGGGATCGAAACGACCTCCGGCTTAGCAGTCAGGGTCACTAACCACTAGACCAACAGGCCAGTCACATTAAAAGATATTTTAGCGGGCGAAATGTTATTGTGATGCACATCTGCCTACTCCTTCGGGAAAAAGGCGTGATGCTATGTAATGTTACACCCTTCAATTTTAACTAAAAAGAAACCCTTTTTTCGTTTCAGGTACGTTATGAAACCGTAATGAACACGAAGATCTCGCTTGCATGCAGTAAATTTAACAATTGCAACAAAGAAAAGTTCACGAGCGCCATCTAGCGCTGGATTGTGGAACTTTGCAAGTTGTTCCGCGGACTTTGGCCGCTATCCTGCGGGGAAAAGTTTTGAGGTTCGTTTTTGTGCACTTTTATACGAATTTTACTTCTGAATGGACGATATTAAGATATGATTTTTAGAGCTTATAACTTTCTCCGGTTCAGGAATCAAGCCTCTTGATAAATTATCGGTTATGAAGACGCTTGTAACATTGTGGTACCTGAAATGTTCGTTATGATCATCGAGGTTAAGCAACGTTCGGAAAGGCCAAGTCCATGATGGGTGACCGTTTGTTGCAATTACATTCTCGAGCGTCTCCATGCTTCGGAACGTAAAGCCTTTGATCCCGGTTATCACATAATGTGGAAGTCTAGTTCACACAGCACAACTTTTATCCTCGCCCCCTTTTGCATGAAATCTGACATAGCTGGCCATATATGGATGCAATTCATTTTTGTTTACCACTTAATGGATCTTAGGTTCAAAGTTACGTGAAAGACCATTGACCGTAAATTGGTTGTTTAATTATATTTCGACCATAACTTCATTCACAGCAAGTAGACTCTCCACTATCATATTTCATCATTTCAACTCATAAACGTCCCACTGCTGGGCATGGGTCTCCTCCAGTGAATGAGGAGGGAATTTAGCCTACTATACCACGCTGGCCAGACATTGGTATAGGGTTTGTTTCGAATTTTCCTTTTCTTGCAGTGCTCTTGTCTGCATAAGGTTAGTAAGTCCTTCCTTCTTCCTCAGTCGCCTTTTAGGACACCAACGCGTTGAGATAAGTGACATTATGTATTCTTAATCCGTCACTACACGATTACTATATTTACTGCCATAGAAAAAGAATCTCTGACATTATGATTTTTTTTTTGTGTAGTATATAATCTTAATCCTTACTCAGTTATTTATTCATTCCTGTGTATGTCATTCTATTGTGTCTCTTAGTGTAATGCAAATAAATATTTTTTCTTTCTTTATTGTTCTCTCTCAATAGTAGTGTTACTATAATTCACTAGCCATGTTCCATTTTGTTTATATTCAACGAATAAGCCACTAACTTATCGCGAGTTTAAAAACAAAAAGCGCACGAAATGATTTATGGTCGTATGTGCCTTTGACAGCTTCGTGTTACCAGCTCAAAAAAATATATTTTTGTTACTTTTATAGGGCAATAATTCGTAGGAATAGTCGTAAAATTCACCTTTTCAATTTCGTTACATTTTTGTAGTGTGAAATTTTTACAGGATTAGTTTATATTTTTGTTTTGTCGGTGTAAAATCCATTCGGTTGCACCTGCTTAACGTGCTATTTATTGCTGATAAATTTATTACCTACGGCTTCTGTTTTTGTCCTTTTTCTTGTATATTTAAGTAAGAAAGAGATAGAGGGCTCGTTGGTCTCTCGATCAAATATAGGAAATAGGACTTTATGTATAATGTTAATAAGTATATTTTAATTTTTATTAAAGTATGAGCTTGTTGAACTAGTAATTATGTAGGTAAAAAGTGGTTCCCGTAAATTTTAACAATTAAGTAGGAATTATTAATATCTTTAAGATATGAGTAGCTTCGCTTCCATTCTTTGTTTAGCCACTGATAACCTTCTATTGGTCGCAGCGTAATATTTTATAGCCTATAGCCTACCTTGATTAATGGGCTATCCAAAACTAAACGAATTTATCAAAAAATAAAAATGGTTTCTGAGATTAACGCGTTCAACTAAACGTAAACTCTTCAGCTTCATCATCAGCAACTCATTAAGTCCCACTGCTGGGCTCGGGTCTCCTCTCCTCTATCTAGAGAGCTGAGAGGGTTTTTAATCTATAATATTATAAAGAGGTAAAGTTTGTGAGGGGATAATCTCGTGATCTACTGAACTGATTTTCCAAATTCTTTTAGTGTTGGATAGATCATTTCTCGAGGAAGGTTATAGGCTATATAACATCACGCTATGGGCAATAGGAGCTGAACAGTGGTAAAATAAAGAACGACGGGAGCGAAGTCCCACGCGACTTCTAGTATATAGAACAAAGCTAAATAGATTAATAGACCACCCGCGGTAGTGTAAAATAAGGAAATTTATCCAATAGTTGCAAAGACAATTATAAGCACTAATTCTCTGCAGCTAACCCATTGCACTTACATCTAGCCGACCCAGTTCGCGAGTTAAATGAAACAACACAACACCATTTACACAGTCGGTATATCTTTGTTATAGTCTGTTTGTTCGTAATTGTGTTTATTTTAATATATACGTCGTTGCGGTTTTCTGCTTGGTACCAGTGATTTATAGGATTGCTTTTTGTGGAGTAATTTGATTTGGATGTTTTAGAGGTATAATCCAAGTATAGACATAAAATACGTTAAATATTATTGAAAAGTACAGACAGAACTTCTTATTTAAATAACAAATAAAAATTATATATTTATATGTTATTTTGTAAATAACACAAGGTTAGAAAAATATAAAAAAGGGGTGGTCTATTTAAAAAAAAAAACGATTAAGAGAGTGTCGGACTAACGCCTTACACAATTTTTTACTTTTTTATGTGATTATTGATTACCTATCAGTGTATTAAATTTCTTAAAATATTAGTTGATAACGGGGCAGCTAAAGTTAGAACAAAAATATTCATGTATAGGTAGGTAAGTGCACGAGACCAGGCGTATCATTAAATAACACCTCAAATATAATTATTTCAGTGATATAGCCTTGCTGTCTCAGGTCACAAGTGGTGATAATTTTGGTCCACAGCTCTTTGAGGTATATGAAATGAAATTTATTGATTTGCTGAAATATGGTAGCTAGGTACATAGGCTGTTTAAATACGATGTAAACGTCATATCTGTATCTAAAAATGGCAAGCGGCTAGTAAACTATAAAATCGGATTTAACATAGTTTATGAAATATTCATCAGCAACCCATTAAGTCCCACTGCTGGGCTTGGGTCTCCTCTCCTCTAACTAGAGAGCTGAGAGGGTTTAGGCCATAATCCACTCACGCTGGCCTAATGCGGGTTGGTGGATCAGACATACTCATAGAATTTCTTCTAGGGTATGTGGGTTTCCTTCACCGTTAGCGGATGGTAAATCACTTGACTAGTACATATAAATTCCACAAAGTGGAATCCATATTGGTTCTGCCGGTCGGGATTGAACTCGGACCGCGTCATTTGCACGCCGGTCCCTTATCCATTCAGCCACCATCGCATATGAAATATGAGTGTGTTCAATCTCTGTGTCCCTTTTATTTGACTTTATTTAGATAAGTAAATAACATTACCATTTGAACCTAACTGTGTTAATAACGCATACAAAGAGGTGTTTTAAAAATAGCCTCAAATGTAATAAAATAACCACAAAACAAAATCCTGTAGTTTTAAAAAAGCATTGTGGTGGAACTTCGCATGTGCAATGGCAGGGGTGCTTCACAAAATATGACTTCTCTCTACAACCACACAATGGCACAGAACTGGGTCACGAACGAGTGCTACACCATAGGATGCTGTTTCAAAATGGCGGGTAGCGAGTCCTTGGACGTTCCACGCTGTGGTTCAAGTAGTCATTTTAAGCTAGTTTGAATTGTACTCTGTATTTTTAATAATTACTTTGAACATTAGACTGCTATTGCACTGCTAGGCACAATTTCCTCACCCCTATCTAAAAACATAACCCTTCTTTTGATGCAGTCGGGTAGAAAAACTGAGATGGCTTAGCTAAAGGTGGAAACATATTAACGTGGGATGGCGTAGCGTGGTGCGCCAGGGACGTCTCTGGTGCATATCGGTTTCATAAATTTAATACAGTTAGAGACCGGAACGGTGGCGCCACCACACGACACGACACGACTCTCCAATATGTCCCTAACCAAATTAAACGTATGACATGCCACGACACAGTAGGTACTTAATATGTTTCCGTCTTTAGACTATGATCCTCAAAAGCTGGACTTATAGGTGTTCTACACGGTTATAAACTTGCGTTCCAACAGGGTGACCTTGGTGGGAGCTTGGTGGATTCCGACCGTGTAGCCGGCTGTTGTAAACCAAATTTCATACAAACTACGCGGATGGCAACCAAGCTCCCACCAAGGACACTCTGTTGGGACGCAAGTTTATAACCGTGTAGAACACCTATAATGCGGTTTGTGTATCAGAGATACTCTTAGATTTTCTTTTTATTTTTCAATGAATAAAATTTCATCATCATCATCATTTCAGCCTATTGCAGTCCACTGCTGGACGTAGGCCTCTCCTAACACTCGCCATAGCACTCTGTCCTCCGCCTTCCGCATCCAGTCAGACCCAGCGACCTTTTTTAGGTCGTCGGACCACCTAGCTGGAGGGCGTCCTACTCTACGCTTGCCGAGTCGCGGTCTCCACTCTAGGACACGCTAGGAATAAAATTTATTTATTATTTATTTTTTTTCTTCACCGTTAGCTGAAATACTATGTACTCGTATTTTACATAAAAAATCTAAAAAGTAACTTTGTCATTGGTATTACTAGTCGTAATAGAACTCCGTATAATAATAATTTCTTCTTTAGGTGGCAGTTGCCCCGCTTCTCGCTCCGCTTATCGCTCAGCGTTGTAAAGCTTGCAATGATGGCAGATGCAACTCTGTAACTACACGATTGCAACTGTTTTACCTCTTTCATTTTTAGGTTAATTGCAATTTGTTAGGCGTTGCTTTGTAAAAGAGCCTTGGATTAGTATATAAATTACGTTTTGTAAACAAATGTTTTGTTTTATGTTTCAACTTCCTTTCAAGAATATTAATACGGATTTTATTGTTGTGGAAAACAATGACTTTTAGTGACTTTGTGGTTAAAATTACTGGAAATTCTTGTAGTTACCGTGGACATCGGAAACTTGGATATGGTAATGAAAACAGGAAGGTTTTTGAAGGTTGTCTTATACCAAAGTTCAACTGTAAATAGAACACAGTAATTTTCGTTGCTAGAACTGACTAAATTCTTGTCGTCCACATAATTAATTGGTTTTATCTGACTGTCTGACTGGCCTGTTGGTCTAGTGGTTAGTGACCCTGACTGCTAATATGTATGTATTTACAAAAAAAAATGTATTTAAGTAGTATATCAGTTGTTTAGTACCCATAACACAAGCAAATATAATTGCTTACTTTGGGACTAGATGACGCTGTGTAAATGTGGTAGAATATTATTATTATTATCTGCCACAGAAAGGTAAAAAATTTAGCATGTATGGTCAACCTTTAATAATAACGGTGGTAAAGCCATTTTTCTTCGACTACAGAAGGGCCTTAAGGTTCCTATTTTCTCACAACGTTTGTTACCCCTGTTATGCGGTATAAAACATAGTTCAAACGTACAAAATCACAAGTAAATCCAGCAGTGTAATGCAGAAATGTTATTTTAAACCATATTTGAATGTAACAAAGTTGTTTTCCCTCTGACGTGGCACATAACATACAAATTGCATAGTAAAATAGCTTCTTTGTTTGTGACGTTAAATAACGTAATATGCAGAAATGAATGCAAGAATTTCAGTGCAATGTTGTACTTCAAAGTTTTAACAAGAATACAAAAGCAGCTTCCCTTTTCAGTTGTCTTCTCTGTAACGAAAACTATTCAAAATTACACCACCCAATTTCGTTGTGTTGTTTTTTTGATGAGGATTGATATAAATATATAATAATAATAATATTCTACCACATTCACACAGTGCCATCTAGTCCCAAATTAAGCTATTATATTTGCTTGTGTTAAGGGTACTAAACAACTGATATACTACTTAAATACATTTTTTTTGTAAATACATACATATTATAGATAAATTACACCCAGACACAGAACAAACCTTTATGCTGAACACAAAGATTTGTCCTGGGTGGGGATCGAACCCACAACCTCCGCTCCGGCTTAGCAGTCAGGGTCACTAACCACTAGACCAACAAGCCAGTCTAATTAAATATATGTCATAGTCAAATGTCGAATTGCTGTCTCTTCGCGTAATTACTGGTTTATCCTAAGTTTGACCAACCTGAAGGGGGCAAATCCAGATGTAAATTCCAATTTCGGCCTTTGACTAAAGTATTTTTAGTGAAACCTAGACGTTCCTAACTTTTCAGTGAAAGGTCGTGGTAGAGTTGGCTAAATTCCCTCCACATTCTTTGGTGGAGACTGGTGCCCAGCACTGGGACGTTTATAGGTTGATGATATGCAAAAGATCCTGGATTTGATTCCCAAATCAATTGGGAATAATTCTCAGTACTTTACTATTTACCCTGAGTGTGGCCATCTTATTTCCCAATTTTATTTTTGCAATTTTGTATCACAAAACCCAATTATTTTTGTATAAAAACATTGACAATAGAATTAATATCGCTTACGACGTTATATCGTTTTACGTATCGTCAAATCCGATATATGGCAATATATTTTAATATCTGTTTTTATATCCACCCACCCTTTATTCTGCCCACCCACTGTGCCATTAATAGCGTGATATAATCCTTTTAATCACAAAAGTGGGTTGTTTTTTTTTAATCTAATGTTAGGTGTTGTCTATTTAATTATTGTTTTCTTCTATGTTGATTAGAGAGCGATAGATTATGTGATTTTAGTGTTTCATGAAATAAGGTATAGTGATTTTATTTATAAACTCCATAATTAAGTGTTTAATCTAATAAAAAACATGAATTAAAATTTGTTGGTTATTTTAAAATTAACTTTCACCCGCTGCTCAGAATTTGTAGTATGTCAGAAAAGTAGCCTGTATGCTATGCCATGCTATGCCAAATGTAGCTATTCCAGATCACAATCTATCTGTGTGGCAAATTTCATAACGATTCGTTCAGCCGTTGTGACTTAATTGAGTATCAAACTTCCATCCATACATGCCTCTATCCATCCATCCTTCTATCCAATAGTTCGCATTCAAAGTGATTATATTTCATTTAGATCACATAAATGATACTTATGAACGTCATACAAAGCAAAAAAAAGGTGTCAGTAAATTTGCCTAAGGCCAGTTCACTGACAAGGTTGAGCTTTGAGAAGAACTTGGTAGACTCAGGCCACTCTATTTAATCGCCATAGTTGTTACAATTTCAATTGGTTACAGTTTGGAATATCACAGAAAGGTACAGAACCAATTATATGTATTATTAGTAAGATAGCTATATCGAAATGGCTATTATCTACGCTTTATTTTTAGCATCGACGTTGCATTTTTCCCCTTACATTTTTACTTTTAAATGATTTTATAAAATTATGTTTACCATTGATAGCTCACAATTTAATGCTCTTAATAAAATAACAAAAAAAAAAACAAATATTTGAACAACAGAATATGACAGTATTTATAACCAGACGCGGTAGACACGCACGGAATCGAACATGTGACCCTATTTTTATTTGAACTATAGAAAACTGCATTGACTAGTGGCAGACGGTTAATGGGCAAGTTTCAGTGGCAGTAACTGCTCGCACGCGACATCACTCTTAATGCCTCCCCTCGATTTATAATACAGAAATATAAAATGCCTATTGATCGCCTAGGGGACTCTGTGCTAGGGATGCCACACTACATATTTGGAATATAAAATTAAACAGATAATAAAAAAAGAAAATATATATTTTGACTATTTTGAACAGCCAATTCAAAAAAGGCCGTTCCGCGATTGACACCGTAGTCCCAAAGTTTCGTGGTCCCAAAGAGGAAAGACATTTATTTAACCATGTATTTAAGTAGTATATAAGTTGTTTAGTACCCATAACACAAGCAAATATAATTGCTTATGTGAGACTAGATGGCGCTGTGTGAATGTGGTAGAATATTATTATATTATTATTATATATAAGTATATATGTTTATTTATTAAAATTTGTCGGATAGCAGAATTGTACATCTAATATGGCCCTTGTTCGACAGTGGACGTTGTTGGGCTGGTACGATGATGGTGATGATGAAATCTAATATTAAGTTAGAAAAACAACTAAATTGGCGATTTTTCAAAGGAATTTCGAAAATTACAATATTTACGGCAAAAAGAGATAATTAATGTAAAATAGCGAATACACAAACTAATTTAGATAGGTATTTAGATAAAAATAATGTCAAACAAAATTCATTATAACAACATAAAATTTAATGCTTTTAATTACATTTTTTGGTGTTCACAAAGACGAGGCGGATAACATGATATCTTGATATAATTAACATAATTACTAATAATTTTAACAACGCCTCGTTCATAATTTGATTAAAAAATACATAACAATAATTTTCGGCAACAACTTAATGTAGTTATTATCAAAAAATATCTTGAATATCATTAATTAATAGCAAAGCGTAATATTAGACGCAATAAATATGAAAAGTAACATCATTTTTGTTCTTTATTAATCATCACACAAAAAAAGTTTGGTGCGCTAAATAAATAGATTTTCAAGTTTAGCTAAAAATCAAAGTTTGGTGAGGAAATGTAATAATATACACAGTTTTATGTTAGCAGTGAAATTTCATTTTTTTTTTTTGACTTTATTGGGTAAACAAACAACATCACAATAATGAGTAGTTACAGTAACATAAGATACAATTAGTTTAAACTAATGGACGGTGTTTACCACAAGTAAAATAAACAAGTACATAATATGTTAAGAGCAGAAGGTACAAAATTTACAATTGTTATTATTATTTTATAAACTAAACTGGGTATAGACAAAACAGTAGGTACTTAAACAACATGCAGACACTTAACCTTTAGACAAATCCTTAATTATTAAATTTCTGAATGCACTTACATTATTTCAAAAATATCAACGTGACTGAAGTAATAGTTATAAGCATCAGTTACACGATGGATTGGTGCACGCTTGCATTTGTACTGCATTCGTACGCGATTTTTGCGTCTGAAATAGTGGTGTCGCGCGACAGGCTCGCACGTCATAGTAATATACTAACCTAGTTAACCCTAGACCGTAGACAAATCATTTAAAAGTTAATATAAGTGTAATTGTGTACATGTTATCCTGTAGCTGATTTTAAAATAATGATTTTTCTTTCTATAAGTATTAAAGAAAATAAAAAAAAATATAGCTACATTAGCGATTTTGTTGTTAATTGCATAACCTAGATTGTTTTTACAGAAATATAAGAAAATAGACCCCTACCCAGCAGTGACAATGGGTTGCTTTTTATAAGTATTTATTTTTGCTATAAGTACAAAATATTTTATTATTTTTTATTTCAAAACAATAAAATAATAATATTTTTTTACATTCACAAAATTTAGTACCAACAGTTAATATTCGAATTATTCCTTCTTTTTGTGAAATGAATTTTCCCCTTTGCCATACTTACTTATATTGCGAAGAACTCTGTGACAGCCCTATATCAGTCTATGAACACGCAGTTCGCACGCGCTGTTTGTACTACTGCCAACCATTTCCATTTTTTTTTACGTTAGTCCCTTTGAAACAACCATTCTAATATAATGCGAGTAATCGACTGGAATCGAATTATATCTATTCGATTATTTATCGAGATGAGAATTGAATTATGTGTGAAGTTCGATTAAGCACAGATTTTTTGTAATAATATCATTTTTTGCATGTATCCTCGTGGGGATCGAACCATAATACGTGATGTAGTTTCGATGATAAAGTGACTATTTAGACCACGAGACTAAAAACCTAAATACTATGTTCCATCAGCGGCTTTGTCTATGGGAGCGTCCCACTGCTGGGCTGCTGAGAGCTGAGAGGGTTTTAGGCCATAATCCACACACACACTGGCCTATTGCGTTAGCAGATGCAGTGACTTGACTAGTACATATAAATTCCACAAAGTGAAATCCACTTTGCTACCGGTCGGAATCGAACTCGGTCCACATGATTTGCATGCGGGTCACTTATCCATTCTGCCACCAAGGCACGGTACTTTAAAATGTTATAAAAATCTGTTTAGTAGTTTTGCGTATAAAGTCACAAACATCCAAACAAAATCCCGTGAACACATTTTAGGTAAAAATTGCCACATAGTTACCACAGAATACCATCTTCTTTTACTTACTATGACTTATTAACCTTTTAACCGCCAGACTATCATCTGTAGAAGTGTATTTAATTATAAATGATGACATTAATTATTTTCCTAATATGAACAATACATATTTTGATAGAATCTAGCGTAAATATATAGCAAAATCCGATTGAACGAGCGGAAGTATTTGGTCGTAAATATTGTGTCTGGAGAAATGGACACAAAAATATGTGTCGGATTTATCCGACGTAGGCGGTTAAAGGGTTAAGAGCGTTTCTACTTATGAACGGCAATGTCGCAATTTAGTGTCATATTTCGTGGCGTTCCAGTTGAGCGATGGTGGCTGAAGGGACCGGCGTGCAAATCACGTGGTCCGAGTTCGATCCCGACCGGCAGTACCAATGTGGATTCCACTTTGTGGAATTTATATGTACTAGTCAAGTGACTAACCATCTGCTAACGGTGAAGGAAAACATCGTGAGGAAACCCACATACCCTAGAAGAAATTCTATGAGTATGTCTGATCCACCAACCCGTACTAGGCCAGCGTGAGTGGATTATGGCCTAAAAACCTTCTCAGCTGTCTAGATAGAGGAGAGGAGACCCGAGCCCAGCAGTGGGACTTAATGGGTTGCTGATGATTTCGTGGCGTTCAGTTTTTATTATCTAATCGAAGCTATATTTTGAAAATTGAAAACGACACGAAATTACGATGTTGTTGCCGTTTCTATGTATAAAAACTCTTAATTCACTTGATACTTAAAAGGGTGAATGACGTTTTGTTTACCGTTTTCAAATACTTTAGAAACGAAATAGGATTATAGAACAAGACAATGAATCATAATCTTTGACCAAATGTAACATTATAACTACAGATGCGACATATCATATACGTCCAAAAAGGGGGAGAGTGTGCTTAATAAAGAGCCTATTGTCCTCACCCTGTATTTATTCCAGGGACAGATAATTTTATTATTCCAACAATTTATGGGCAGACGTCGAATTTCATTTGTCATTGTGCGAACGCTTTTGTGCTTGATTCTCGGTAATAGAATCGATACACTACTATTTTGATACGATTCACCGATTTGGCTTTTTGATGTTTTGGTATCGATGTAGATTTGGAAATGTAAGTAGGTATAAATTCAGTCACGTGAAGTGGCACAATACCACTTCACGTGACTCTCTTTCACGTGATTTATTTATATGTATTAGAAATCTTTATGAATAGATACTATTTTTAACCGACTTCAAAAAAAGAGGTTCTCTAACCTAACTCTAACGTACTCAAGTGTCAAAGTCGGAATACGTAAATAATACCGATTAATCGACTCAATTAATCGGTAAACTAACGAAAATTAGATAAATGAACTCAGAACTAAATATTTTAACGTTAAAATTAAAGAAGCGTTTTTTACTTAAGAGGGTTCATACAGAAATCGATGAAATCACGAGATTTCCACGTTCGCTACAGAATATGTCTTTATATGTAGCGAAGTAATTTTTGGCATACATAGACAACAGTTTTCTTGTCTAAAAAGTGTATTAAGAAAAACAGACTATTTATTATTAGTATTTTAGTTAGAACAGTTCTTTCGCACAGTGTTTTAAGAAATTCTACGAAACAAGCCTACTTTCAGATTCGCCAGGGACTAAAGTAATTGAAAAGCATAGAAAAAAAAGCTTGTTTTAAGGTCTACATATAGTCCTTTAGTTAGTGTATTGAAAAAATATTAGAAATATTCATTTTTTTATAACTAAAACTTAAAAACTAAAATTCTCAAAAACGTTGAACTTTGATCAAGTTTGATTAGAATTTTGGTACACTATATGTGTTTAAAAAGTCGATTTTTTTACATTTAATTATTAAGCAAGATGTTGTCATTTATAAATGTCCATAATATTTTCGAAATCCCTTTAGAAATATTTTAAAATGATTTTTTAAAAGAGCCTAAAAACGCCTTATATTTCGGCGCACAGGCCGTGAGAAATCAGTACCGGCTGAGGCCTTCTAGAGAGAGGACGTAACGCTTTGCTCCACGCGCTCCCGGTCCGATGTTTACGTAATATTTGTATATTTCAAGAGAGTTCAATACCAGTTGATACTTTGTTATGGAATATTTTTTTTTATTAAAGATCAAATTATTAACTTTGCTGTTTTTGGGCTGATGGACTCTAAAATCGATATCTGACGATCCCATTGGTCACTTGGCATAGTTCTGAAGTCAAAATTGTAAAAATGACCGCCATCTTGAACTTTGTTGTTTTTGGGCTGAGTGATACCAAAATCGATATTTGACGATCCCATTGGTCATTGGGCATAGTTCTAAAGTCAAAATAGTAAAAACGCCCACCATCTTGAACTTTGTTGTTTTTGGCCTGATTGACACCAAAATCGGTATCTGACTATCCCATTGGTCACTGGGCATAGTTTTGAAGTCAAAATTGTAAAAATGCCCGCCATCTTGAACTTTGTTGTTTTTGGACTGAGTGATACCAAAATGGATATTTGACGATCCCATTGGTCACCGGGCATAGTTCTGAAGTCAAAATTGTAAAAATGCCCGCCATCTTGAACTTTGTTGTTTTTGGGCTGAGTGATACCAAAATCGATATCTGACGATCCCATTGGTCACTGGGCATAATTCTGAAGCCAAAATTGTAAAAATGCCCGCCATCTTGAACTTTGTTGTTTTTGGGCTGAGTGATACAATATCGATATTTGACGATCCCATTGGTCACTTGGCATAATTCTGAAGTCAAAATTGTAAAAATGCCCGCCATCTTGAACTTTGTTGTTTTTGGGCTGAGTGATACCAAAATCGATATTTGACGATCTCATTGGTCACCGGGCATAGTTCTGAAGTCGAAATAGTAAAAATGCCCACCGTCTTGAACTTTGTTGTTTTTGGGCTGAGTGATACCGAAATCGATATCTGACTATCCCATTGCTCATTGGGCATAGTTCTGAAGTCAAAATTGTAAAAATGCCCGCCATCTTGAACTTTATTGTTTTCGGGCTGAGTGATACCAAAATCGATATTTGACGGTCCCATTGGTCACCGGGCATAGTTCTGAAGTCAAAACAGTAAAAATGCCCACCGTCTTGAACTTTGTTGTTTTTGGGCTGAGTGATACCGAAATCAATATCTGACTATCCCATAGCTCATTGGGCATAGTTCTGAAGTCAAAATTGTAAAAATACCCGCCATCTTGAACTTTGTTGTTTTCGGGCTGAGTGATACCAAAATCGATATCTGACGATCCCATTGGTCACTGGGCATAATTCTGAAGCCAAAATTGTAAAAATGCCCGCCATCTTGAACTTTGTTGTTTTTGGGCTGAGTGATACAATATCGATATTTGACGATCCCATTGGTCACTTGGCATAGTTCTGAAGTCAAAATTGTAAAAATGCCCGCCATCTTGAACTTTGTTTTTTTTTTTGGCTGAGTGATACCAAAATCGATATTTGACGATCCCATTGGTCACCGGGCATAATTCTGAAGTCAAAATTGTAAAAATGCCCGCCATCTTGAACTTTGTTGTTTTTGGGCTGAGTGATACCAAAATCGATATTTGACGATCTCATTGGTCACCGGGCATAGTTCTGAAGTCGAAATAGTAAAAATGCCCACCGTCTTGAACTTTGTTGTTTTTGGGCTGAGTGATACCGAAATCGATATCTGACTATCCCATTGCTCATTGGGCATAGTTCTGAAGTCAAAATTGTAAAAATGCCCGCCATCTTGAACTTTATTGTTTTCGGGCTGAGTGATACCAAAATCGATATTTGACGGTCCCATTGGTCACCGGGCATAGTTCTGAAGTCAAAACAGTAAAAATGCCCACCGTCTTGAACTTTGTTGTTTTTGGGCTGAGTGATACCGAAATCAATATCTGACTATCCCATAGCTCATTGGGCATAGTTCTGAAGTCAAAATTGTAAAAATACCCGCCATCTTGAACTTTGTTGTTTTCGGGCTGAGTGATACCAAAATCGATATCTGACGATCCCATTGGTCACTGGGCATAATTCTGAAGCCAAAATTGTAAAAATGCCCGCCATCTTGAACTTTGTTGTTTTTGGGCTGAGTGATACAATATCGATATTTGACGATCCCATTGGTCACTTGGCATAGTTCTGAAGTCAAAATTGTAAAAATGCCCGCCATCTTGAACTTTGTTTTTTTTTGGCTGAGTGATACCAAAATCGATATTTGACGATCCCATTGGTCACCGGGCATAATTCTGAAGTCAAAATTGTAAAAATGCCCGCCATCTTGAACTTTGTTGTTTTTGGGCTGAGTGATACCAAAATCAATATTTGACGATCTCATTGGTCACCGGGCATAGTTCTGAAGTCGAAATAGTAAAAATGCCCACCGTCTTGAACTTTGTTGTTTTTGGGCTGAGTGATACCGAAATCGATATCTGACTATCCCATTGCTCATTGGGCATAGTTCTGAAGTCAAAATTGTAAAAATGCCCGCCATCTTGAACTTTGTTGTTTTTGGGCTGAGTGATACCAAAATCGATATTTGACGGTCCCATTGGTCACCGGGCATAGTTCTGAAGTCAAAACAGTAAAAATGCCCACCATCTTGAACTTTGTTGTTTTTGGGCTGAGTGATACCGAAATCGATATCTGACTATCCCATAGCTCATTGGGCATAGTTCTGAAGTCAAAATTGTAAAAATACCCGCCATCTTGAACTTTGTTGTTTTCGGGCTGAGTGATACCAAAATCGATATCTGACGATCCCATTGGTCACTGGGCATAATTCTGAAGCCAAAATTGTAAAAATGCCCGCCATCTTGAACTTTGTTGTTTTTGGGCTGAGTGATACAATATCGATATTTGACGATCCCATTGGTCACTTGGCATAGTTCTGAAGTCAAAATTGTAAAAATGCCCGCCATCTTGAACTTTGTTTTTTTTTGGCTGAGTGATACCAAAATCGATATTTGACGATCCCATTGGTCACCGGGCATAATTCTGAAGTCAAAATTGTAAAAATGCCCGCCATCTTGAACTTTGTTGTTTTTGGGCTGAGTGATACCAAAATCAATATTTGACGATCTCATTGGTCACCGGGCATAGTTCTGAAGTCGAAATAGTAAAAATGCCCACCGTCTTGAACTTTGTTGTTTTTGGGCTGAGTGATACCGAAATCGATATCTGACTATCCCATTGCTCATTGGGCATAGTTCTGAAGTCAAAATTGTAAAAATGCCCGCCATCTTGAACTTTGTTGTTTTCGGGCTGAGTGATACCAAAATCAATATTTGACGGTCCCATTGGTCACCGGGCATAGTTCTGAAGTCAAAACAGTAAAAATGCCCACCGTCTTGAACTTTGTTGTTTTTGGGCTGAGTGATACCGAAATCGATATCTGACTATCCCATAGCTCATTGGGCATAGTTCTGAAGTCAAAATTGTAAAAATTCCCGCCATCTTGAACTTTGTTGTTTTCGGGCTGAGTGATACCAAAATCGATATCTGACGATCCCATTGGTCACTGGGCATAATTCTGAAACCAAAATTGTAAAAATGCCCGCCATCTTGAACTATGTTTTTTTGGGCTGAGTGATACCAAAATCGATATTTGACTATCCCATTGGTCGCCGGGCATAGTTCTGAAGTCGAAATAGTAAAAATGCCCACCGCCTTGAACTTTGTTGTTTTTGGGCTGAGTGATACCGAAATCGATATCTGACTATCCCATTGCTCACCGGGCATAGTTCTGAAGTCAAAATTCAAGTTCAAGATGACGGGCATTTTTACAAATTTTGACTACAGAACTATGCCCGGTGACTAATGGGATCGTCAAATATCGATTTTGGTATCACTCAGCCCAAAAACAACAAAGTTCAAGATGGCAGGTATTTTTACAATTTTGACTTCAGAACTATGCCCAGTGACCAATGGTATTGTCATATATCCATTTTGGAGTCAATCAGCCCAAAAACAGCAAAGTTCAAGATGGCGGATATTTTTACAATTTTGACTACAGAACTAGGCCCAGTGACCAATGGGATAGTCAGATATCGATTTTGGTACCACTCAGCCCGAAAACAACAAAGTTCAAGATGGCGGATATTTTTACAATTTTGACTAGAGAACTAGGCCCAGTGACCAATGGGATAGTCAGATATCGATTTTGGTACCACTCAGCCCGAAAACAACAAAGTTCAAGATGGAGGGCATTTTTACAATTTTGACTTCAAAACTATGCCCAGTGACCAATGGGAGTCAGATATTGATTTTGGTATCATTCAGCTCAAAAACAACAAAGTTCAAGATTGCGGGCATTTTTACAATTTTGACTTCAGAACTATGCCCAATGACCAATGGGATCGTCAAATATCGATTTTGGTATCATTCAGCCCAAAAACAACAAAGTTCAACATTGCGGGCATTTTTACAATTTTGACTTCAGAACTATGTCCAATGACCAATGGGATCGTCAAATATCGATTTTGGTATCATTCAGCCCAAAAACAACAAAGTTCAAGATGGCGGGCATTTTTACAATTTTGACTTCAGAACTATGCCCAATGAGCAATGGGATAGTCAGATATCGATTTCGGTATCACTCAGCCCAAAAACAACAAAGTTCAAGACGGTGGGCATTTTTACTATTTCGACTTCAAAACTAGGCCCAGTGACCAATGGGATAGTCAGATATCGATTTTGGTATCAATCAGCCCAAAAACAACAAAGTTCAAGATGGTGGGCATTTTCACAATTTTGACTTCAGAACTATGCCCAATGAGCAATGGGATACTCAGATATCGATTTCGGTATCACTCAGCCCAAAAACAAGAAAGTTCAAGATGGCGGGCATTTTTATAATTTTGATTTCAGAACTATGCCCAGTTACGAATGGGATCCTCAGATATCGATTTTGGTATCACTCAGCCCAAAAACAACAAAGTTCAAGATGGCGGGCATTTTTATAATTTTGATTTCAGAACTATGCCCAGTGACCAATGGGATCGTTAGATATCGATTTTGGAGGCGATCAACCCAAAAACAACTAAGTTCAAGATGGCGGACATTTTCACCACTTTGACCTCAAATAGTCACATTCATCATCATCATCATATCAGCCGCAGTTATTATTGAGAAATTAATTGTTAGTCTTACATAAAATTAATTGTATTTTTCTTTCTTTCTAATAAAATTGTATTTTAATTGTTTATAGAATACAATATACAATACGATTAATAACAATTAATTATTGATTAATTTAATTTGAAATTTTGTCCTATCCAACATTAACAAAATACGAGGTTAGAAAATACCAAACTCATTAGTACGCGCTATATTGTTGTACCACACAGCATTAGAGAAGTGTGCATGTTTCGGCTCTGTGTGCGTGATTTAAAAACCTATTTGCGAGCAACTTGAAAATGTATGAACCCTCTTAATAGTTATCATCTATTTCCATTACGTTTAGGGTTGTCACGTTGAAAATCTCGTTGAGTATTTTATTTCCTACTAGTATTTTGTTTTCTACAAACACAATTCTATCGTATGTTATTGTTATTACTACTTGTATTTAATAATTATTACTTGTATTTAAATTTTAATTAACACAATTAGTCATGTACCCAGTAAAGATCATCACTTGGAACTGTAAAATAATTCGGCTTTTTGATTTAAAAGAGAATTTAAAAAAAGAATTTCTTACAAAATTCAGCATTCTTGTGCAGCAAAGGAGAGTCTTTTACAACAATAATTATCTACATACATATATTATATGGACTTATCATATTTTATTTAAACTTTTAATATCTGATTGTAGTTTGTGGCAGCCCTATAAAGTTTTACGTAATTCTCTAGTAGCTGTCAATAGTTATTTAAGTCGGATAGCAAATCAAGTGTTATGCTTAAGTGTACCTCTCGTTTTAATTCAGATTTTACGACTTAAAAAACGTTTATCGATAACTAGTTGTTTTAGATGTATTGGTAATGTACAGTCGGATACAAAAGTTACTTAAAAATATTTTAGGACCCGTTAAAATATAAATCGACTGTCACCGTGGCGCAGTGGTTAAGGTGGTCGCCTCGCCACTACATCGCCGTGCTGGGTGACGTGGGTTCGATTCCCACACGAGACAAATATTTGTGTAATTCATAGATATTTGTTTCTAGTCTGGGTGTACTTTGTGTCCGTTAGTTTCATGTTTGTAAAGCTCCCCGCGACACAGGGCTTGTTCCCTAGTGCGGGCGTTGTCTTTTTATAAAAATAAAAATAAAAAAATAAATAAATTTAAAAACTTAGCCAATTTAATATTTATTTACCCATATTACACATTCAATAGTGTTGTGTTCGTGTTGGTAATTAGAATTTACCACATATTGGACCGTAGATACATTTAATGACATAAAAATATATGGATATAAAATTGTTTTCTAATAATCACATAAGTTACCCGTTTTTTTTGTCTTAACATTTTACCAAGTACCTAATCCAGAAAATTGATCTAAGAGCAATTATTTGCTGCACTTCTCTTTAGACAACTATATTTGTTACATATATGTTCCGTTTGTTTTCTTTTTCTACATTTCATAAGACCTCTACGTTACTGTCGTATCTATACACATATAAGGGGGCTTATTACAGAATATGGACTTAAATTGACATAAGCCAAGCCAGTGTCAAAGTTGTCAATTTAAACCTGGTTTAATGTTTAGTCAGTGTTTTGTAATAAGGGGGTCTGGCTCTGTCACCCAGATAGTCAGTTATTTAACATTTATCTAACATCACCTCAATAATTTCTTCACCAACTGTACCGTTTTACGATTTAAAAGTCCATAATTGATTTCGCAATCTTACCGATATACGCTTATTGTGTACCGTATCCAATTTAACTGATATCCTTGTGTTTCTTTATGGGTTTAATATACCAAGTCATTGTTTACTGCGTGTTTTAAAAATGAGTTTTTTTACAGTAATTTTAAGGGAGATAGGGAGCAATAGCTGGCCTCATGGTAAACAGTTACCGTATCTTATAAACACCTGCATCACCAGGGCATCATAAGCGAGATATCGAATTTAATTCTTGATACTTTTTCCAGTTTAAATTTATTACACTAGTAGAAAACCTAATCAAGTGAATGTTTATATAGGTACATTCGCATATAGTTTTCAATGAACTTCTAGAAATGAAAGAAAAACATCTGTGCAGCTGACAAGGCTAACGACCCACGAATTTAAAGTTAATTTATTGCAGTCTCGGTACATTGTTTTGTGAGATATGAATCTGGTTGGTGTTTTATGATAAGACCCTTTGATAGTTATTTTGGTATTTAGTTGGAACTGCTTGGGTGGTGAACTGTCTCTTTACTTGATTGATGACATTTGAAACAGTTAAAGTTAAATCATTGACCGACTGGTAAATAATAATAATAATATTCTACCACATTCACACAGTGCCATCTAGTCCCAAATTAAGCAATTATATTTGCTTGTGTTATGGGTACTAAACAACTGATATACCTACTGTAAATACATCCATATTATAGATAAATTACACAGAACAAACCTACATGCTGATCACACAAAGATTTGCCCTGGGTGGGGATGGAACCCACAACCTCCGGCTTAGCAGTCAGGGTCACTAACCACTAGACCAACAGGCCAGTCAAAATAATAAGGTTTTGTTTTTTTACAAGACGACGCGACGGTAACAAATGTCAGAGTTAATTCCACAAACCGTTAATAAAATATTATAAACTTGAATAAAAATATAAAACCAAAAAACCTAAATATAATTCGAAACCCAAAGTTTTTAACTACTAGCTTTTTGTCACAATTATAATGTGTAGCTATGAAAGTTTTAATTGATTCGTACGAATCGAGCCCAGCTCACGCAGTAATTTTCACGTATTTCAATTAGTCTTAAAGTGAAAAGAAATGAACAATGGGAGTTAATCAACAATTGTTATTAGGAATTTATTGCTTATTAAAGGCTTATGAGGTACCAAGTATTCGCGATCACCGTGAATAACTCTACGATAAGCTTTGAACACTTTATCGGGTTATAACTCATAGGTTTTACTTATATCTAGATTTCTATAACGTTGTTGGCTATATCGTATTGCAGGTGGTATTTACCTTTTTTTTCTGCGAATATTTTTTAAGGCCTTAAATTTTAAGGCTTAAACAGACAAGAGCACTTTGAGAAAAGGAAAATACAATAGTCTACCAATACAATATTCTTCCACATTCACACAGCGCCATCTAGTCCCAAATTAAGCAATTATATTTGCTTGTGTTATGGGTACAAAACAACTGATATACTACTTAAATCCTTTTTTTTTTTTGTAAATATATACATATTTTATATAAATTACACCCAGACACAGAACAAACCTTTATGCTCATCACACAAAGATTTGTCCTGGGTGGGGATCGAACCCACGACCTCCGGCTTAGCAGTCAGGGTCACTAACCACTAGACCAACAGGCCAGTCAAATACAGTCAAAATAGCTATGAATCAATCAAAAATTTGTCTCGTGTGAATAGAACGTCACTCGGCATTGTGATTATGTTGCGAGCCGACCATCTTAACCACTACGCCACGGTGACAAAGTCAAGTCAGGTTGAAAAAAAAACCTATTCCTATCAGTATTTTGTCTTAGTAACTGTTCCTGAATATAAATAACTAAGCAAGAATGCATTGGTCCAGGATTCGGTCTCCGGGTTGAGTCAAAATGTATTGGGATTTTCTGTCTTGAAACTTTTGATAACAGCCTGGATATTAATGTGGACCAGCTCCTGCATTACCTACTTGTACAAAATCATCTCACCATATCATTTGTGTGGGTGTGTTTTATTAGGCATATTATTGGTGTATGACTTCTACGTAAAAGGTACCGAATTCGATCCTCGAATGGTACAAACACGATATGTTACACACGATAAGTTAAAAACTATATTCTGTGTCCTGTTAATGGCAATAGGGTCGCCCCCAATTACATGGTACCATACAAAGTTAGCCAAATGTTTATTTCCCCCTAAAACTAACTCATCAAGCATGCTCGAATCAAACAAGCTTCCTTAAAAGCCGCGAAAGCCTCTGCATATGATATGTACAGCGATATTTCACAATATTATCGCTAATGCGAGCGGTGTATTCGTTTGGTCGTGCCCTCCTTACTTCCGTGTTTGCATTGTGTAGACGTTACACTCCACTGCCTTTGCGTCTATAAGCTTCTGCGTATGGACCAGGGTTGTCACTGTCTAGAAAAGAAAACTGTATTAAATTTAACAACATTTACTATAAAAGCATACATAATTTTGAAATGTGAACAATTAGAGAATCTTGGGCATCCTTTAGGGAAATTTGGTGGCAAAAAATATAAGTCGCTAGTGACTTACAAATAGTAGATTCTCTATCTATTTCTAGATATCTTTTACTTTCGTTATGTGTGAAAGCTTGGCATTCTAAGTGTTAACAACAAATGTGTGTTGATTTTGTAAACACAGTGACAGACGCACCGGTAGTCGAAGCACGCATACATTTCATATACCAACTATATGTACAGGTCCTGCTATCGAAAGAGAACTAAGAGTGTTAAAACTTAATAATTTCTTATTTTAAGAAATTATACAAGCAGTCCCGTGACATATAGATGTACCGTATAGATAATCAGCCTAAAAAGCCCTAAAGATTATCAGCGCTTCTTTATGCCGTAGTAACTTGACAAAACCCGTAGAAGAAAGAAACAGTTTTTAGTCGTGTTCAAAGATGGCTTCTCTAGGTTCCTATCGTTTCATAATAATCTTAATCTGGTGGATGGTTACCGATAGTCGTAAGAGGTTTTTTTTAAACCATATTTGTGTCTGGGAATTCACAAACATTCAAACAGAAACAAAGTACGTCTCTCGACACGGCCGATGTTAGTGGCGAGGCGACCACTTTAATCGTAATTAATCAACACGTTCACTATTCTTTCAACATATTATCGACATAATTTCATGGTCACGAAATCAAAAAGTATTTGGGACAACCCTAGCGGTACGTATGTTATTTCACACATAAATCCGGTAGCACACAGGTCGGCAAGGTGTTTGATTTACTATGCCGCCAGAATAATATTGCATTCCCCTGTTTTACCCAT
The DNA here is from genome assembly GCA_905147015.1 of Laspeyria flexula. Classification (NCBI taxonomy): domain Eukaryota; kingdom Metazoa; phylum Arthropoda; class Insecta; order Lepidoptera; family Erebidae; genus Laspeyria; species Laspeyria flexula. The sequence continues at coordinate 6,200,671 of LR989974.1, forward strand.
ATTCTGCTTATTCGTGATTTATACAAACGTTTTTTGGGCGCGAGTGTACCTTTGTACATAAATATGGTTTTAGGCTGGGGCTAGACTTGCGTGAGTTTATGTGGAGTTATGAGTTTTGTGTGTGAGCGTACTGTTTTGGTAATGATATTTAGGATTTGGGGTTTAGGGTTCATTGCATGATTGGTTTTTGTTATGTGGTTTTCTTTCATTGGCATGCAGGGTCGGTCAAAATGTTATTGGGTAAGTTATGATCAACAGTGGGCGTGGATGGACAATGATATTAATTAAGTTGAAAGGGAACGCTACCGAAAATTCAAACGGGTTATTTCTTATTACAGGCGTTGTGTATACTTGTAATACATGTAATACAAACAGGACAGTTGTTTGTTCGTTAAAGATACAGCTATTTAACGCCCTTATGCATACTAGCATCCGCTCGCGGCTCCGCCCGCGTGATATGTCGACAAAAAAAAACCTGCTTACTATTCCAGACTATAAGCTATCTGTGTGCCAAATTTTATACAGATAATTTCAGCCGTTCTAGTGTGATTGAGTATCAAACATCTATCCATCCTAACTTTCGCATTATTTATAACTAGAGATCGCGCGCGGCTTCGCTCCTGTCATTCTTTATTTGGTCACTACTCAGCTACTATTAGCCGTAGCGTAATGTTATATATTAAGATTCTTCACTATAGAAGTAAAAGCGATGGTGGCTAAATGGAAAAGGTAACGGCGTCCAAATCACGCGGTCCGAGTTCGATCCTGACCGGCAGTAAAAATGTGGATTCCACTTTGTGGAATTTATATTTACTAGTCAAGTGACTTACCATCTGCTAACGGTGAAGGAAAACATCGTGAGGAAACCCACATACCCTAGAAAAAATTATATGAGTATGTCTGATCCACCAACCCGCACTAGGCCAGCTTGAGTGGATTATGGCCTAAACCCTCTCAGCTCTCTAGTTAGAGAAGAGGAGACCCGATCCCAGCAGTGGGACTTAATGGGTTGCTGATGATGATGATGACTATAGAAGTAAAGATAATAAAGTACGATGCATCATATTTACGACATTTTATAGATGTAACCGAAATAAAACATTTATTTACCTTGTATATATAAAACGTTATATATTATTATATAACATTTATTCCAATAAATCGTAATTGCACCCGTTTATATTATTAAATGCAAATATGAATAAATCCTCGATGTTAAAATAAGGATTACGGCAGTGTAACTTTAATTTATGTTCCCGTGATTAGTATACTAATTTCATTTGGTTTCATCCCGCCATTACGGGAATAAATGTATTGGTCGATCAAAATATGCGTTGAATTTTATGAAAAGAATATATTTATGTACGTGATTAAAAGTGCTTGTGTGCGCTTAGCCTAAGGTCTTTTCTACAAATATTATAAACGCCGAAATTTTTTGAGGATGTATGTTACTGAAATCGCTTTTGTATTTATAATATATGTTACGGTAAACACTCTGAATCACTCAAAAGTAGTTTTGACTGGCTATACTCGTATCAGTCAAAACTCTTGTGAAAGTAAGGAGGTCGGAATTTACTTACTACTGTTAACTGGTTAAAAGTTATGACTGTAACATATATACCTTCATTACTACTTAATTTGAAATCTGAAAGAATCAGTAGCAGAATCGATTCCAACAGTTTCAATACCATGTTATATTTTTTGTCAAAAATATATTAAAATTTTGAAAGCAGGACACCGTTGTTTGACTTATATCAATGGCCGCCTAACGCCTTGTGCCGCACCGTCTACTCGCAGCAATAAAATATATAAGTACTAAATAAATATTTGTTTCAAGTTGGAGTCGAAACGAACCTAAGTACCAAGTTACGCCGCTACGACTTTCGCCATTAGTTTTTGTAGCATAAAACACATTATTCTTGGAAACATCACTACCCCTTCGGCGAATAAAGAATGACACCATGCTGTATGCATATCCTATAATCAGCAGCTAATGATTCCTTAATTATAAACTCTCATCTAACAGCTTACGTATGCATTAAACATAATTATGATTGCGAAACTAATCAACCATTGTTTCTTAACAATGGGTGGTCCATTTGATTCATTATTTAGGATTCCGTAACATAAACGGAAAAACGTCCCTTATTAATTATCTTCGTTCTCTCTGGCGATTTTTAACAATCGCTTTATTATGTAGTGACGGATTTAGAATACATAATGTCACTACCCCATTTCAACCTGTGGGTGTCGTAAAAGGCGACTAAAGTAGTAACCTTATGCATAAAGAGCAGTGCGATAAGAAGGAAGGAAGAAGGAAAATTCGAAACAAACCCTATACCAACCCGTCTGGCCAGCGTGGTATAGTAGGCTAAATTCCCTCCACTATCTTTGGAGGAGACCCGTGCCCAGCAGTGGGACTTTTTTGGGTTGTAATAATGATTATGATATAAAGAGAGCCTACTCGTTTAATTTTGACATTCGATTTTGTTTTCAAAATATAATTTACATTTTTAAACTTTGATAGCGATATCGAAATCTATTATATCGAATGCCGTCATTTATAATAGACCCTCTAAGTGTTTCCCTTTGATCTACAATCATGAAATTTTGCATGCAAATCTTTGGGTACTTTGGCGTTTGACACCACGAGTTATTGGCACCACGGTGTCAATCATTAAAGTACAAGTTATCATAGGCCACAGCATCTTTTGCAGATGATTGTTGCCGCTTCTATCAAGGTTGTTGTCTACGCACAAACATGTATAATATTTATTATACCACATAAAACATAAACATTACAATCTTATATTTACAGCTGATATGTAAGAGAAATTATGTATTACAGGTGCAAAGATAAAGTTAGGAAAACATTATTCACTGTACAGAACCGTCTGCAGGCAAATTCAACTCTAACTTAGTTTTTTTATTTATTATTGTAATACAAAGCTAATGATTCCAGGTAGCGTTGAGTCCCAAGTTCTGTTCCTCGTATGTGTAATGCGAATTCTTTAATATGAATAATTCCGTGTCAGATTACATGTAATTCTGATGGTATGCTAATTAAAATGGTTGTGGTTGAATTATGAGTAACAACTTACAGTTTATACTTACGAAGAAAGGCTTGTTTGTTTGTTGGTATTTATTAATATCAGAAACTTTCACTTCGATTTAGAAACATGGTCAATTATTTGACTGGCTTGTTGGTCTAGTGGTTAGTGACCCTGACTGCTAAGCCAGAGGTCGTGGGTTCGATCCCCACCCAGGATAAATCTTTGTGTGATGAGCATGAAGGCTTGTTCTTTGTCTGGGTGTAATTTATCTATAATAATGTATGTATTTACAAAAAAAATATATATTTAAGTAGTATATCAGTTGTTTAGTACCCATAACACAAGCAAATATAATTGCTTAAATTGGGACTAGATGGCGCTGTGTGAATGTGGTAGAATATTACCTATATGGTTTTAGGCTATAAAGACGGCATATTAAACTGTGTTTTAAAGTTAATTTTCAACTTAAAATCATCTTGCTAAGGTTTGTACCACCATTGAGTCCGTTGTCATAAAAAATACAATGATTTCACAAGTACATCTACAATAAACAATAATTATAAAATAGGCGAAAGACGATTTTTTATCTTAAACAAATTAATAAACGGTTAATATTAGCATAACAGTTGCTCAACTTACACCCTTCTTTCACGGAAATCATGATTTGATGTACCCATTAACCAAGTTTGATATCAAAACTAGTGACAATCCAATTATAGTTTACGCGCGTTGTTTTATTATGAATAAACGTAAAATTTAATTTTGTACGTCCATAGCGATACGGTTAAGTTGCCCACATAAAATAACTTGCTCTATGAAATGTAGTATCCGTTGTTAGTTGTTATTGACAAAGATTATGAAGGCAGGTGGTCCATTTTAAAGGTGTATTTCGATTGAAACTTCGGGTAAAACAAACAGGCTTAAAGTACTAATGAATATAATTAAATTATTAACTATACTTACACAGTATTTGAAACAAACTTAATGTATAAATATATACAGACAATGGCAGCGATGCGGAGGAATTTTATGATGCCGTATTTTAATTTGTAAGTTCTCCCCTGTTTCTCCCTAGTTAGGTATTTTTTATTTGTAAATATTATTGTTTAAATTTAGTTTAAAATATCGTATAAGTAAAATAATAATTTAATTAATTATACTTACATTAAATGTTGCATTACAAAAAAAAATGTATAAACCGAATTGTCAAAATTAAACGAATTCTAGGATACTAAATCAAATATAAATTACAAATATTAAACTTTTTATTTCTAAATAAGTACAATATAAACAGATTTTTAAACTAGTTTAAGTACATAATAGATGAAAGAGCAACTTAAGTTTAGAATAAACAAAAAATAGGCAAGCCAAATAGTTCATGCTGAAATTAATTACAAAAAAATGCAATAAACAATGTTTTGGCACCAATAAAGTGCGAAATCAGAGTGTAAGATTTATAGGTTTCTATTCAACAAACGCTAATAAAAACTGGAAACGAGCAAGCGATAAAACACTTATTTAATGGGGTTAGGAAAGGGCAAGGAACTAACATACCTACATACGTGTGTAGTCTACTATATATAGGCGTAAAACTGTCCATAATTATGTATATCAGTCCCGTAGACAAGCGGCAAATTCGAAATAATTAACAAACAACACTTCAATACATTTGAACACATCCATAAGCTATTGACATGTCACATGCTCAATGTATAGTCGACCATAAATATGCTTCTCCACTTTGGACAAAAATTTCCATCAAAATTAAAATTCAAAAAGTTATTATTGATGACAGCTGTCAGTGTACTGATGACACTTGCAAGCAAAAACAGACATTATTGTTTTGTGATATGCAAACAACATTTACTCTAAGGATGGTAAAGCAATTTTTCTGTTGACTGTACTAATCTGACATGTCGTTAGAATAGATAGATCTAATGGATTGCCACTTGTCTAAGGTTGATTAAACAAATTAATGTCAACTAACATCTGTGTCTCCTTCAAAGAATCTAGAGGTAATTTATCCTACTATACCACGCTGGCAAACGTGCGTGTTACTGTGTAAAAAGCAGGGATTTTATGGAGCTCCGTAATCGTAATCGAAACTCGGGTATCCAAAATAAAAAATCTATCCGAAACCGAATCCGATATAAAACTTTCGGAAAGTTTCGGATAGAGGCGCAATCGTGGTAAGGTATAGCAATGATTAAATAATGGCAATACCTTTTATGATATATATTTAAGTTTTACAATTCTTAGAAAATCCGAAATATTTAATATAATTATAATATATCCGCATCCGCCGCATCCAAATCCGAAATTTCAAAATATATACTTATCATCTCTGGTAAAAATATCTTTTATATTTATCTAGGAGTTAAGGAGATAGGTCGCTTGTTTACTAACTTTCATCCAAATTTGTTCATACCCTTAAAACAGAATGGGTCCTAGGTCGAAAACCAGAGAACAGACTAGATCTCCTAGTACTATAAAAAAACCACATTTAAGTACACGTAAACTTTAAACACCAACCCTACATTAAATTTCATTACTTCACATTACTATTAAACGACATGCAAGCGTCTGCTTCCCAAATACAAGTGTGCAAACCTCTTACACAAATCTATACAAAGTCCTTCAACACAAAATATCCATTAAAGTGCATTCGACTAAGTTGTCGCCTCTAACCACATACTCTATGTTGTCTGTCGACCAAACTATCGCCGGGTTGTTACAGAGGAGATTAATATTTCGCAGCAGTAAATACGTTATGCGCTGGACACGAACGCAACTTGTACAGTGTACAGCCAAATTGTTGAAGTTGCCAACCCTAGGGACTCGTAAGCCAGGGCTGCCAATTAAAAAATTAATTATTCGATTCGATTAGGACTAATTGGTTGAGTAGTTTTACAATGATAATATTAATTTTGTTTGTAAGTTTACGACTTGTTTCGTGATGTAAATTTTGAATTAATACATTTGATTAAGTTTTACTGGTTATTAAAAGTTAGACAGTGTGCCTTTGCGAAAATCAAATTGAAATTCTATTTAATTAGGCACTTGTATTTGCATTGCTCGATGGTAGCCGAATGGATAAGTGACCGGTGGCTTGCAAATCATGCGGTCCGAGTTCGATACCAACCCACAGTACCAATGTGAATTTCACTTGGTGGAATTTATAATTATGTATTAGTCAAGTGACTTGCTGACGGTGAAGGAAAACATCGTAAGGAAACGCACAAACCCTAGAAGAAATTATAAGTGTATGTCTGATCCACCAACCCCACACTAGGTTAGCGTGTGCGTATAATGGCCTTTACCTTCTCAGATCTCTAGGTAGAGAAGAGGAAACCCGAACCCAGCAGTGGGACATTAATGGATTGCTGATGATGATGATTTGCTTTGTTGGTTACTCGGAAAGTAGACCTCAAGGACGACTAGGCTGTATCTAAAAGACAAGTACTAGTACAAGCCCATGTAAATTAAATATGAATTACTGACTGGCCTGTTGGTCTAGTGGTTAGTGACACTAACTGCTAAGCCGGAGGTCTTGAGTTCGATCCCCACCCAGGACAAATCTTTGTAAGATACAGGTTTGTTCTGTGTCTGGGTGTAATTTATCTATATTATGTATGTATTTACAAAAAAAATATATTTAAGTAGTATATCAGTTGTTTAGTATGGGTACTATTATTTACTTGTGTTATGGGTAACACAAGCAAATATAATTGCTTAATTTGGGACTAGATGGCGCTGTGTGAATGTGGTAGAATATTATATTTGATTTCTGTCTCTAATTCTCGATCTGTCTTTTATTATAACTGAGAGTGCAGTATTAATGTACTGGCGTGCGCCATTTTAGTAAAAGCTATGATGTAGCACATTGAAAGTACTAAGCCATACGTGGTTAAACAACTTGAGAGTTATACACAATAGCCATTTATCATGTAAATTCTCGCTTATACTAATGGACACACCTTTGGGTGAAATAACAAAGAGGTTCATCTAGGTCAAAAGTTTTAGCTTACACGGTAGCTGTGCATATTAAATGGGATTGTAAAGACTTTAATTATATCACACTAGTATTTTTTTTAATATGATTTTGGTAAATTTTAGTGATAGGATATGAAATAGTGCAATAAGGGAACGTTGTGGCTTAAAAATAAATATTGTGACACGAATAGAGAAAGGAATGTTTAGCAGGTTTGGACATGTCGAGAGAATGAATGAAGGAAGAGTGACAAAACAAATATTTGATGTGAATGTGAAAGGAAAAGTTGGAAGGGGAAGACCTAGAAGAACGTACCATGTACAAATAGGTGACGTTTTAAAAAAGGGACAGATCAGGAGTAGGTACCCTCAACCGGCGAGAATGCATGAAAAGACTGATGAATGTTGAAGAAGCCAAAGATGTATGTCAGAATCGTAGCAAGTGGAAGGAAATGGTCTCTACCTACCCCTCTGTTGGGAAAGAGGCGTGATCTATATGTATGTCTGTAGGTATTTATGCTATAGCTTACTGCTATGACTGCTGCCCAAAAGATCTCAGGTTTGGACAAAAACGGTGTTAAGTTTTTCTGTAAGTATTCATAGGATAAAGAGATCTTTTTGAAAAACTGTATTTACTTACTTCTTTGCTCCTTCGTCCAGGAGTGATCTGTTGTAGTGCGCTTGTTATTCTCATGAATTCTATTCAACTTTAACTATTGTTAATTTATTTTATAGCAGCCTTCAAATGGTGGAATTTACGTAAAAGTTAAGTATTTTCTTTGCATTTATGATGCTTAATTAATCTTATATTTTTTGCTAGTATATAGTAATAAAAATGAGAAGTTGCTTGACTAAGTTATAAATATACCTTGATATAAAATTACTCAAACAAAATTATATACAAAGCCATAAAACTGTACACCTGCTGAGTGTCTTGCTTATAGTAGATACTTAAAAATACATACAACGTGTTTTAAAAACCTATAGCAATTAATTAAACGACATATAAAAATTATTATTGTAATTAAAATTTTTGTTAATTATGCGAGTGGCAACCCTAGGTTGAAAGACAGGCTAGGGTTGTACGTGACACGAAACATGTCGGAACCGATGCCAAATTAATTTACCTGTAAATCGCCACGTGGCGATCGTCAACAATGTATGAAATTTAATTAATAAACAACACTGCGGGTAAACGGTAGTCAAATATTTTGTGAAGATATTTTAGGATTATTATTGACGAATTTAAAGCATTTATTATAAGGAAATAGCTCGGTGATGTATCGGTAATGTTTACTGTGAAGCAAAAACATACTATCACGCGTTTTTCATTGAAAAGAGTAGACAGGAGTGCATCAAATCGTATTTGGCCACCTATATTTGGTCTTAGTCCCATATAATGGGGGCGAGCATTTCGGCAAAACAACTTACCAGCCGAACTGGTTACATTGTCAGGAACTGGGCTAATACTGAAAAATTCTTGCCAGAAAACCTCAATACCAATTCTGCCCGATTTTGAAATCGAACGGAACCTTTCGTACAGCTTTTTAATTAATGTTTCTTTAGTAATCACTACTCTCGCTCGCGTGGTATGTCAGAAGGTAGCCAATGTACTATTCCAAACTGTAATCTATCTGTGTGCCAAATTTCATGCAAATCGTTTCAGCCGCTCTGTTGGTGATATTACGGGTACGGTTCGTACTGTGTACTGTACGGTACGGTACTGATGAAGGATATATGGGTGCATGTTGAGTAACAAACATGCACCCATAATATCCTTCATCATCATCATCATCATCATCATCATCATCATTATATAAGCTCAATGTTGTCCACTGCTGAACATAGGCTTCACCCAATAGTATTCTTACTTTCGCATTTATAATTTATTAATGTTACCCGAATTTTAGACTTGTTCCAGCGAAACAAACTAATCACTAGTTTTTTTGGCACACAGCCATGTTTCACCCATAGTAATTGAAACGAATATGTTATGGTCAATAAAAAGTACTTTACCGCCATAACTTTAGCATTCACACGAAAACTTTGGTACGGGCTATTATGGGGTTAACTAACTTAGCTTTCACACGTTCGTTCCCATAAATACCATGGTGTTAGTTTGTATAGGTAGAGGTTGCTGAATAAAATATTGATGGCGGTAAGGTTATAAGCGCTATGTGAAGCACACAAATTTGTGACTTATGAATTCAGTAATTAAGGTAGTAATAACAAATTGGTATGTCACGGTGAATTTTCAGTGGACGGTGAGCTTTTTTATGTCTGATTCACCAACCCGCACTAGGCCAGCGTGTGTGGATTATGGGCCTAAACCCTCTCAGCTCTCTAGTTAGGAGACACGAGCCAAACAGTCGAACTTAATGGGTTGCTGGATTTCGTGTAAGTATACAGAAAACTGAACTATGTTTCTAGGCGTATCGGAGGTCTCTGTAACGAGTGCAGAGGGTGCACTTGCAATTTCGACATTTAATTAGTCCATATCAATGTCAAAAGTTTGAAAAGATACCCATTTATTATTTAACTACAACTCGCGCGGTGCTTCGCCCCCATCGTTCTTTGTTTGGCCACTGCTCAGCTCCTAGTAGCCATAGTGTGATGTTATATAGCCTATAGCCTTCCTTGATAAATGGACTATCCAAACCTAAAATATATTTTCCAATTGGACCAGTAGTTCTTGAGATTAAGGCGTTCAACCAAACAACAAACAAACTCTTCAGCTTTATCATCATCATCATCATCATCATCATCATCATCATCTAGCCTATTGCAGTCCACTGCTGGACATAGGCCTCTCCTAACACGCACCATAACACTTCATCTTTATAATAATGGTGTAAATAAAATCGCTATGTTTTCAAATATTTGACAACAATATCAAAATTAAAGTGGTGAATCAATTTTAAATGACAAACATTTTTCTGTTTTGCAGATACCAAATAAAAATCTTATTTCTTTGCAAAATTTATATCTAAGAAGAAAACTGTAATTGCAAACTTTTTCGACAAATTCACCGCTAAATATAACCTTACCCTTATAAGGGTAGATACACATATTTTTACGAACAGTATTATCTGTACAAGTAGAACAAGTCATAACAGTCGTAACTCAACAACTCGCACAGTAATTCTGTACTAACGTATATTTGAATGTCTACATTGACGTTGTGCGTTTTGATGCTAGATGTGTCAATGCGAATACTCCTCAAAACGCATTTATATTCATCTTTGTTACAGTGTAACTCTTATGAAATTCATTATTTAAAAATTATATTTATGTAAGGTTATCCAAAAAAATTTATCAGTTAATTTGAAAGAAAGAAAGAATAATTTATTTCTCAGAATATAGTAATACATTTTCTTATGTGATGAGTTGTTTTTGGCTCTTATGTTCTTCACCGGTGTACAAATATTTTAAATTAAACACATTAAATGCTAAGTACTTTTAATACTATAGGCTGGCACGGCCCCCTTTGTGCAATAAATTACGTCTATCAGATACTTATGACAATACAAACAAAACCGGACTGCATATACATAGTTCCACTGCCAATTTAATTGGCATAATAGAAGCATTAAAAGATCTAACAAGAAACTTAGGTCACTCTTTTTAATAGTCAGATAGTTACAATCAGTTGCGAGTTACACTGGAAAGTCAAGACTTGCAAATATAAAATTTTATAGCAGTCCTGGCAATACTGGATGATTTATAACTTGTATGCGTTAATTCTAGGTTAAGACTGATTTTTTTTATAAATGAGATTAACTATTTATTGTTTTATTCACAGGTATGTCCATGCAATATAGTCACTGCTGAAAAATATTTGTAAGTATTAAAAAAATCTTACTTTTAGTTCTAAAACAGAGAAAATTTAATGCTTCTCTAGGAAACAAGCCCTATGAGGTATTAAAATAATCAAAATTAACTGAAATCCACCTCTTTTTTCGATTATTAGAAGAAGCTTAAGTATATCTAGCTATACCTACTGCTATAAGTTAATGAGGACAAATTTTCTCTTATTTCTTTACCATCGTCTTTTTATTTCATGTATTTTTTTCTTCAAGATGTTGTTTAGTGAATAACATTATTTTTTAAACACAATTTATTAGTTACTAGCTGTGCCCGTGACTGCATTCGCGTGGACAACTTATCCCGCATTCATAGAGTTTTAATTTTGTTTTACGGAACCCTGTTATTTTTTCAAAACCAAAGTAGCTTAAGTTACTCCTTGTGACATTAGCTATCCGCCAGTGAAAGTCCCGTCGAAATCGGTCCAGCCGTTCCAGAGATTAGCCGGAACAAATAGACAGACAAAAATTGAAAAAAATGTTATTTTGTTTTATGTACCGTATATACATTCAAATGCATGTAGTAGAAAGCGGTTATTTTAATATTACAAACAGACACTCCAATTTTATTTATTTGTATATGTATAGATTGTAAAGAAATTAATGACTTATATCAACTGACGTCAAGTGGCCTTGTCTACCTTCTACATAAAATGAAATGTCGTTTATTCATCTAAGTTACAAAGTAACTCTTATGAAAGTCATAACTTACTGTAACAGATAATCCGAAAAAAGTCGAGATAACCAACACAGGCCCCGTTCGATTTTACAGGAGACATATCTAGTACAACTAATTCCATATTCTAAGTTATTTCTAAGTTTATTGTTGTAGATGTTTTGCTTCGTCAAGCCAATCTAAGTTACGTTGACAACAATTACAAGTTTATCCCGTTTCTGTCATTTTGTTTTAACGTTGCCAATTTGGTTGACTTGGGAATAACTGAATATTTTGAGTTCAATTTTGGGTTCGTGTGGTTTGATGATGAAGTTAATAAAGATTCTAGGGACCACATTATGGAGATACGAAATATCAAATGTTTTTCTCCGATATTCATACTATTCGTGGGTTGAAATTCACGTAGATCCTTTGAGCCGTTGCAGCTTCAAAGTGGGATAAACAAGCAAACACAATCTCACAATGCAAATGACAGAAAAGTTTTTATGCACCATCAATTACATTACACTTTATTCAGCTAAGCAAAGGCACAGTGTGCTTAATCTGCAATGTACCTAAACAAAAAAAACTCAATCTCAAATATTCCACTTTAAATGCGGAGAGAACAACACGTACCTAAAACTGCAAAGTGGTCCGGACGAATAACGACTCTAGCCAAAGTTCAAACTAAAGAAATCACGTTCTTACTATTGTCACCTGCGTCCACTACCAAAAGAGTATTTCCAAGAAAATGCCCTCTGTGCACCCGACGACTGACTTTTTATTTTATTTGTTACAACTCCCACACCAACAAATACAAGAGAACTGTAAAAACTGAATTAAATTGCCGCAAAACTTCACATTGTTCAACTATAACTTTAATTCATATAAACACATAGGGACGTGTGTATAGAAGTTTCCAAAATCAACAGCAATACAATGTTTCAAGTCAATTTCCAAACGTTTTTATTACCGAGTGCAACTTAACTTGCGCGTCAGCGTTTTCTCGCGAGAAAAACTGGTAAGAGATGGAATTATAAATCGGTGCAGTCAGACAGAGACAACAGATGTCGGGAATAGAACAAGTTGGAAAATTTACGGTGCGACCGAACCGTCAGTTTTTTGGCCAACTACTATAGTGCTTCGCCACACTGGGTGTGTAAAATTCATGTAATTTAAAACTTTTGTTGAATTAGTGAGTTTTTGTACGTGTGATTAATGTTACCTTTATACAGTAAGGGGTGGGCAGAGGAAGAGGTGGGGAGGGAAACTTTTGCTATTACTTTGAATGGGTGTTTAAATTTCTCAATAAAAGTTGGTGGAGGTTGTTTGGCCTCGCATTGTGTGTTTGATATTTTGACAGGGCTTTTGGATTGAAGTTTGAAAACTTGGAGACCGCTTAATAAACGTCTTAAAAGCACCTCTGAATACGTACGTGAAAAGTTATGAGTTAGAATTGCTTATTGAAGCGGCGATTCATTTCTTTTGTGCGTTAAGTTGACAAAAATGTACTACCGTCTTGATGACGCAGTTTATAATGACGAAACTTGGAAATGGTGAATGCTTTTCATATCTGTTTAAATTATTCTTTTAAAATGTTGATAAATTCCATGTTTATTAATAAATCTAATAAGATTTGATTATTGGTGTCGTAAAAGTCGACTAAGGTAGTAAGTAGCTTAAGCAAACAAGAGCACTGCGAGAAAAGGAAAATTCGAAACAAACCCTATACCAACCCGTCTGGCCAGCGTGGTATAATAGGCTAAATTCCCTCCACAATCTTTGGAGGAGACCCGTGCCCAGCCTTGGGACGTTTATGGGTTAGAATGATGATGATGAAATTACCATGACAATTTTAAAAACTATAATCTGTTTATTTTATTTTTTATTTATTTTTTATTTATTTATTTTAACCTACGTTTCTCAGGCGTTGTCCTTATAAAAATGTGAACTAATATGAAATGTTCAGATATATTTTGCGCAAAATTTCACCAGGATTTACTAGAACACAGTTCGTTTAAACCTACGTACATGCAAGAGACAAATAGCTCCCATGCTACCTGAACCTTACACTTTTATCAGAAACAAAGAGGAACGCCATCGCTTCCCATTTGTCATTTGTCACTGTGGCGCTTGGTACAACCACCGCATGATCATTATAAATGTATCTCAAACAAATTTGAACACTAACGTAAACCTACGTTTTAGGGTTAAGCTGTTCTTACATGGTTATTTATAGGGTTAATAATTATATTGAGTTGTTCGCTATTTTTAACGGCTAAGCCAATTTCTATACAAATATTATAAAGCTGAAACGTTTGTTTGTTTGTTTGAACGCTAGGATCTCATCATCGATACACTACACCCACACTACACATAAACACATTGTGCTTTGCTTGACATCCGTATATCTGTGATCCAGCAGAAAACCAGCGCTAGGTTTCATCAACCTAGGACATGCTGAGCTGGACACCCTTTTGGTGTGATAGGGCACACGGGGGGGAATTAATTTAATTTAATAAACTTTATTATTATTTTTTTAATCTACTTATCTTTTACGTTTTTTTTTTAGTATATTAAAAATACATAAATATTTCTGTTTCCTGTTCAAGTTTTTACTGTTATGTCCTACCTTTTGTTATACTTTATATACTTTCCTCTTGTGTGTGTCTGTACCAAATAAATGTTTTTTCTTTCTTTCTAACTACAGGTCCGATTTAAAAACATCATTTTGTTTTGGATAGTCCATTTGTTGAGGAAGATTATAGGATCACACTACGGCCAGGAACAGTGGCCAAATAACGAACGAGCGAAATAACGAGGAGCAAAGCCCCGCGCGACTTCTAGTATTAATATAATAAATATTAATTTGAATTTAGTGTATTTCTAGATTAACCTTTGTTCCCTCTAGTACCACCAAACTGTACCACCGGTAGTACTAGCGAGAAATCTCGTTCTCTATAGTACCACCACGTATATTAGTATTAGTGGTACTAGTGAAACTGTTTGTTCAAAATAATACCACTTGCTCTTATAACCCAGTGACGTACAAAAGCACTAAATAATAACCGCACAGATGGTCGCTACGTAAAACAATCTATTCAGGTTTATATTTCCATAAATACGTCACCAAAGAAAATTTTCTAGAAGAAATAATCCCTCAACGAGCCAAGCATAATAAATGTGACTGGCCTGTTGGTCTAGTGGTTAGTGAGCCTGATTGCTAAGCCGGAGGTCGTGGGTTCGATCCCCACCAAGACAAATTTTTGTGTGATGAGCATAAAGGTTTGTTGTGTCTGGGTGTAATTTATCTATAATATGTATGTATTTACAAAAAAAATGTATTTAAGTAGTATATCAGTTGTTTAGTACCCATAACACAACTTGCTAATATGCTTACTTTGGGACTAAATGGCGCTGTGTGAATGTGGTAGAATATTATTATAAATGTATTGAATTTAATTTTAAACATGAAATATCAATACCCAAGCTACCTAAGTTTATAATAGGTAAAGTTCTAAGTCAAGCTATTTGTCTTGTTCTATGAAATTCAGAATAAATACATATTCAATAGAAATAAAGTAAATTTACTACTATAACTATAAATTTAAAGTCAAGAAAATTAAATTCATAAATCACTTAAAATGTTGTGAAACGAGCCAAGTTCTTGAAACAAAATACGGAATATATCTATGTAATAAATTATAATATTCATCTGTCGTATCTCGAAGGCATGTTGTCACTCCCCATCATTTCTGAGTAATCATGTTTTGCATACCTTATCTGTACCCCATAAGACAGCCGAGGGATAATTTAAACCTTAATTAACCCGTGAAATGCTTAGAGATTTACCCCTTCTCTGTAAGGAAACTATAGAGATAAGTTAAGATTTTACTTTATTAAGTTATTTTAACCCCTTGCGTTGTCTTGTGTTATGGTGGTTTTCTATGAAATGAAGGATTACTCAAGTGGTTTCGCTGTCTCTTGTCATGATTTAACTTTAGGCGTAAAATGCGATGAAAGTTTAATTATGGTCTGTAAATTTTACTTAGATGAAGTAGTTATATCTGCCTATTCTATCAGGAAAAACAGTCGTGACGATGTTTTCAACCGGTCGAGACATTGAAATGTCAAATCAGGGCATTCTGTGCACTAGACTATTGTAATACCAATACAACGCGTGGGTTTTGTACTGTCGTCTGAAAATTAGGTTTTCAAAGGTTAATTGATTCGTTTGGGCATTTCATTGCTTGTATAATGTCGAATAACACTAATAAATGACATTATTATAACAAAGCCGTTCTACAAACGAATCCCAAGGACGTCTAGGCTAATACTAAACTTTTCTATCGAAGTTTATTCAAAACTTTTACTCGCCTGACTTGAAAACTTGGCTAATAAATACGAAAATAAACTTGTACAACTAATGCGGTTAGAAACAGAGACAGAACAAGAAATGACTATTTTCTTTAGATAACTTTTGCATATATATTATGTGACTTTAATATTATAATTTGACTGGCCTGTTGGTCTAGTGGTTAGTGACCCTGACTGCTAAACGACAAATCTTTGTGTAATGAGCATAAAGGTTTGTTCTGTGTCCGGGTGTAATTTGTAATATGTACCTATGTATTTACAAAAATAATGTATTTAAGTAGTATATGAGTTGTTTAGTACCCATAACAAAAGCAAATATAATTGCTTAATTTGGGACTTGATGGCGCTGTGTGAATGTTGTAGAATATTATTATATTATGTCTGTTTTTTCACGTCTATACTTTAATTGCTTAATTTGGGACTAGATGGCGCTGTGTAAATGTGGTAGAATATTATTATAATTCTGGAGTTCTTTCGTTATAATAACTTTATTACATTACCTGCTGGTATGAAGCCTTTATGTTTATATAAAGGCTTATTCACACAAACTTAATAAACAAACTTTTCCATTTATAATATTAGTTAGAACTAGACTTACTTCGTACAAAACATAGCCAAGTCCAATAACTTAAGGCAACATTTATACTCTTCCTAGCATTTCTGACCTAAATTGTGTACGTTTATGTTCCATACAAATGCTAAACTGCTAGAACTAATAAAACATTTTTATTTAAGTTTGTTCCTGGTTATTTTATAAACGGATCGGATATAAACTACTTCTCACGGTACGCAGTTAGTGTAGTTTACTGTTCTACTTGTACGATAGTTATTGCTATTAAAAACTGTTGTAAATCAAAATATGCACAGCTATTACCGCTGTTTTGTACTATTAACGTTTCTTTCTCGGTTAGTTTAAGCTATGAATATATCGTTTTTAATTTAGTGGTTTGGTGTTAATATGTCGTAATGATGAACTTCATCATTTCAACCCATAAACGTCCCACTGCTGGCCACGGGTCTCCTCGAAAGAATGTGGAGGGAATTTAGCCTACTATACCACGCTGGCCAGACAGGTTGGTATAGGGTTTGTTTCGAATTTTCCTTTTCTCGCAGTGCTCTTGTTTGCATAAGGTCCCTTAGTCGCCTTGTACGACACCCACGGGTTGAACTTATGAATACGGATGAACTTATTTTCTTATAAATAATATGGATTAATTAAAAGCAATTTATAAGTATTTCTACTACTAGAACTAATTTTTAAAATTGCATTAACGAACTTACTATATTTTGATAATAAGGTTCATTTTCATAAAGCGCATAATGACATAAAATTTGCATTTCAAAATTCAAATTAAATTTAAAACTGTTTATAACTTGGAGGGTGAGCTTTATCACCAAATTCTATGCACTTAGGTACTATTATTATATACTGTATCATACAAGTGACGTATACGGTAAGTGCTGGCTATGACGTCACCTGAGAACCAAGTATTAACTGACCAGTTGAGTGCGCCATATTATGTCCATAAAGTTATAGATATTTAATTTGGTGCATAAAATATTTTGACTCGAGACACCTGAGCGGCCATTTTGTTTATAAAATGAAATGATCAATAGGGAATAGTTTTAGAATTTAATGGTGGGAGAACGTTTAGTTGATCGTAGACTTGGTAAAGGACTTGCATTCTTGTAAAGCGGAGACTAGACAAAGGAATAGGTTGTTGTAAATTGTAAGCAATCTATAAATATTTTGACTGATTTAGATTGAATTTTGAAATATTTGTATGATCTGCAAATTTTTGTTTCAGTGTTTTTATTTTTTATGTTTGTTTATTATTTGATTGGATCCCAACACAAACTTATTAGATTCATTAGAGTTGTGGTAACAAAAAAATCACGATATTATTAAATCTGTTGTTTTTACGAAAAAATCCCTTTCTTTCTCATCTCAATTTGTGTGTACATGTCAATAAATGGGTTACTACCTTAGACGGGGGTGACTTTATGAAAAAAATAGACTACTTTGATAATACAATTTCTGTAGTAAAACTAGAGGTGTGCTTACTATATTAATTTCATTCACATACTCAGTTAGAAAACTAACCAAACTGTATGTGAACCACTAAAGGAATTGCAAAAAGCAACGGTTGTCTAGCGTAAAAACTGCATTCCCAATGTCACCCCAGCAGGTCAAAGTTACTACAGTTCACCGTACATTTAAAATACTTACGGAAATAATGAGAAAAAGTATAGTAATTATAGTTAGCACTGCCAAACAGGATCGATCCTACATCTCTAATATTGCATATTAATATTATTAAGCTATTCCCTGTAAGCTTATAAAGCTATAAAAACAAAGAAATTATGATGTCCATCCTTCAGTCTCAGGTGGCAAATTGCAGTCGTCTGCAAATTTAGCGAAAACAGGACAATTTTCTCTCTCCCTAAAGAGGGTAGTTGTTAAATATTCTTATTTGCCTCATATGATGGACGTACATTTACATAATTAAGTACAGAGCCATCTTGTGCTTCATGTGAGAATGTCGAGCTTAATTTTTATATTTTCGTTAAAGGTTTTAATATTTTGGGATAAACCCTTTATTTTGTGATGAAATAATATGAGCTTAATATTCATAGACTTATGGAACATTATTCGCCGTATAGTATCTTTTTAGTGTTTTTTTATATTCATAATATTTTTATGAATTAACAAAAAAAGTCAACGCTCGCAGCTTTATTTGTGTGGAATTGTAGCAAAAAGTTACCTAAATTGATGGATTATACTGCTTAAAAGGACAAACAAACAAGTTTTGTATTTATAAGTGGTATATTTCAAATATTCAGATGCCTAGATCAAAAACACAAAAACTATAATAGTGCAGACAGTTCAATATCTTATCTGAAATGACAACTCTCCAAAATTGGCCGTAAAGGGTGATTACAGGCTGTCATTTTACAACAAAGGGTGATTACAGGCATGTTACAACATGACAGCCTGTAGTCACCCTTGCCTGTAACCACCCAGACACTAAACGTACACGTTTAGAGTGCCTGTAATCGGTGATAATCTAGCATAATTGCTATAGTATTGACTATTGTGAATTGTGGCCCATTGTACTGAGAGCCAGTTAGGCCAACCTACATAGCAGAGTAAAAAGCAAGCTTCTTTTCACTGCGGTAATTGCATACTGTCTGATCTGCTAATTGTCTGTATTTAACGCTGTAAAGGAAAGTATTTAAAATCATCACCAACGTATTTAGTCCCACTGCTGGGCTCGGGTCTCCTGTCCTCTATCTAGACAGCTGAGAGGGTTTTAGGCCATAATCCACTCACGCTAGCCTAGTGCGGGTTGGTGGATCAGACATACTCATTGAATTTCTTCTAGGTTATGTTGGTTTCCTCACGACGTTTTCCTTCACCGTTAGCAGATGGTAAATGGTAAGTCACTTGACTAGTACATATAAATTCCACAAAGTGTTTTACACAAATTTGCTTCAATAAAAACTCGAGATACCCGGTCTTAGTGTATACTAAGTAATACACTAATTTATTTATTATCTCTAACATAGTAAAACATTAGGTTTATGGTGGCTTTATGTGTCAGTTGACAAGCTCCTTTACTTTGAGCATACTAGCCCATTTCCTGAGCTGACGTTTACGAGTTTGTTCATGAGAGATGATACACAGGAATTTACATGATAGGTTTTAGTCATTTATGAGACTTGGCGATTCATGGTTTTACGTTTATGATCGACTAGACATAGCGCGAGGCTTCGCTCCAGTCGTTCTTTATTTGGCCACTTCTCAGTTCCTATTGGGCGTAGCGTAATGTTATATAGCTTATAACCTTCCTAGATAAATATCCAAAAATTTGAAAATCGTTTCAGTAGATCCCGAGATTACCCTACCAACTTTACCCTCTTTATTACAAAACATGGACTAAGTATTAAACCAGGTTCAAATTGACATAAACCATTGTTTTAGTGTCAAAGTTGTCAATTTATACCTGGTTCAATGCTTAGTACGCATTTTGTAATAAGGGGGTACCTATTTATAATATTAGCATAGATAACAGTATTGACTTCCATCCACGTTTATTCTGACCTACAGATTACATAACAAAATCATTACATTGATTTCATTCCCGTAGCGGCCACGGCCCACAACGAGAGATTGGGGTCACTAACTGGCCCTCCCATCGATTGCCCCACTACCCACCAATTAACAATCAAGGAAGAATACCGTCGTATACTTAACAGCCAATATAATAACCCTTTTATGTAATTATGAAGGAAATTTCTATTCAGTACTCTGAAGAAAATTGCGTACACGTTCATTATATTGTCGTATATTGGTATGAGATCTAGGGTTGTCTCTTAGGGTACCTACGCTACTTTTAACAGCTACAGAATCTTTAATATAATTATGGCGTTTTCATACTGCGATGGAAAGGCATTTTTGTATTCTTACACGCTACTACTGAACGGACTCATGAAACTTGGCTGACACACAGACTAAATCTTGTATTAAAATATGGGATACCTTTAATCACCGTCACGGCTTTTACTAGTAGTACTCAAAAAAAAACGTCGACAGCTATACACAACGAGGTACATATATTTACCTATTCAATCTTCTTTAGAATAGAGAATTTCTCATATCAGACTAACCAATTTCAGGATAAAATCTTGCTGTAAATAGTCTGTCTTAAAAAAGAGATTTCGACAACCCTATCAATAGATATGTATAGAACAGCTCAGTCATTGACGTCATGTATATGAATGCCATATATAATAATTGTCAATTATATTATAGTTGGATGTAATGAGGGTTAATTATGATAAAATCCTTTCGATATTAAGCGGTGTATCTTTATAGGAATAATTGCTTAAGGGATAGATACACATAAGTAGAAACGCGAGTAGCCTAGTTGTTAAGTCTTAATTGACACTAAGCTTAGTGTGCCAGGATCGAGTCCCGCTACAGACAGATATAAAATTTCCTTGTATTATGTTTTTTTTTTTGTTTTTGGTATTTTTTTATTATATCTTACACAAATTTATTTTCTAAATTGAACCTTTCCAAGCAAATTCATTATATTAGTTCAAAATCCGAACAACTAACTACTCAATCTGCTCTATAATCTGCTTATGGAAAAAAACGCTTCACCATCGCCTTAACATTAAAAATGCAGAGTAAGGCATCATTGTATAAGGAATTAGATATCTTTACAATTACCATTTTGTAAAGAAAGGTTCTAATAGATGTATTCTCACGATACCCGTATCAATAGGCTAATAATGATATTAGAAGTAATTATTGGAATTGTTAACTTTTTTATTATGTCATTATATCGTAGTTTTTTTATCGAAAAAAAAAATATTATATCTTTATAGTTGTGTCGGTAGATGGCGCCAGTAAGCTAGACACTAGCGTCATCTATCGATTTGCTAAATAAAATTGGGTTTTTTTTTTCAATTTGCTTGCCTCATCGGTTTAGTAGTCCTAGTGTACGACTGCTAACAACGAGGACGTGGGTTATTTCCACTGAGACAAAGTTTCTTTGTTTAAACAAGTTTGTTTGTCATCTTTCAGTAGATTTATAATTATAGCAATTCAAATCTTACCACTAAAGCCCTCTTCCTCCCTTCAAATCTTACCACTAAAGCCCTCTTCCTCCCTTCTACATTTGCTGTGCTTAACATTGAGTATAGAATATTGAAATTAGGTGAGGCCCATGTCCAGCAGTGGGCATTATTGGACTGATATGAGTCATCATCAGATTCACTGTAATGTTTTTTTTTAATCTTTGAAGAGATTGATCTTCTGTCACCCATTGCACCGGGTATTAAGTTTATAGTTTTCTTCATTTATTAAAGTAATATTCTTCCAAGACATTCTACATTACACAAATTTTCGAAACACGGATATGAAAAACGTCAATATACCCCGGCAGGGTCGTATTTTAAATCCGCTCAAACAAAGAGCTATACGAGTAGACAGTAATGTTTGAGCGCCGGTAACTCCGGTAAGTTCCGGCTATTCATCATCGGTACGGTTCCTGTACGTAATCGAGGGGGAGAAGTGGTAAAGGGGGGTGGGTAATGCCCTGAAACGGAGGTACACTACCATGTATTGATGGTTTCTCATTCCGTTTTGAATTATTATGTTTAAGTTTTATTTTAAAGTGCATCGTTCGCTGCTTTCTTAGATGGTGAAGTCTGTTTGTACAGAAGAAATGTGGTTATTTAACTGCCTACGTAGGCGTTCGCCCGCGCGATTTACGGGAACATATATCTATACTTATATTATGAAGAGGAAGTATTTGTATTTTTGTATGTAACTTATAAACTTAAAAACTACTGGACCGATTTCAAAAATTTGCCGTTAGAAAGCTACATTATCACTGATTAACATAGGCTATATACCTAGCCACGTATTGGAAGGCGGAGCGTTGGACGCCCCCCCCACCAGATGGACCGACGACCTGGTCAGGGTTGCGGGCGGCCGTTGGTTGAGGGCGGCACAGAACCGTTCGCAGTGGCGTAAATTAGGTGAGGCCTATGTTCAGCAGTGGACGTCGATAGCTCGAGAGAGTGGTGTCGATAGGATGATGATACCTAACATCACGCTACGGCCAATAAGAGCTGTGCAATGGCCAAATAATTTGAAATAAAGAAAATACATTTACTAAAATCATCAATAAATCTATAGAAGTTCCATTCCGAGTTTGGTTGGAGAAAAACAGCTTTCGGTTTTCTTTCATGAAATTGAATTGTGATAGCCCGGAGAAAATGTGCCCCGTAAAGTGCAACATGCTAGCTCCCTATTAAACAGAACATAACATGCATAAAAACGTGCTAAACACGAGGTCCGAGTTCGATTCCCACGAGCAATACTAATGTGGATTTCACTTTGTAGAATTTATTTGTAGTAGTCATGTGACTTGCCATCTGCTAACGGTGAAAGAAAAATATCGTGAGGAAACCTTAGAAGAAATTCTAATTACCTTAGAAGAAATTCTAAGTGTATGTCTGATCCACCAACCCACATTAGGCCAGCGTGTGTGGACTATAGTCTAATACCCTCTCAGCTCTCTAGATAAAGGAGAGGAGACCCGAGCCCAGCAGTGGAACAGATGAACATGCATAATTATACATTTATACCCACCCTTATGGAGAAAAACGCTACGCTATAATACGTTAAAATTCCGAAACACATTCAACCACATCTCCATATAAATGGTTTCATACCACTATATGTATACTAAACACACAAAATAAATCCTTCTTAACAGCATTACTCTAATAACAAGCGATACAATATTTCAAAGTTATTCCGCAAACCGTACAAGGTAATTCTATAAGATTTATAAGCACAACATCCGCACTAAGATACAAATTAACATATAATTATTGCCTTTGTTTGGCTGACTGTACCGTGACGTCATGATTGATGATCTGTTGACTGTACCGGTAGCGATTGGGGTCGGTAATTGAATGTTGGTTATGAAAGTGTTGCCACTTTAGGAGTATAATAAAACATAGCGATTCGGTTTTTTAGAGATCCGTGTTTTTGTGTCTAGTAGTTAGGTTCTTACTAATAGACAGAGCGCCTACACTTTAGTGGTATTTTCTACGCTATTCTAGGGTCTTTCCTAGATAATTCTCTCACTGATGAACTCGGGTCTCCTCTCTATCTAGAGAGCTGAGAGGGTTTAGCCAATAATAAGCACACGCTGGCCTAGTGCTTATTGGTGGATCAGAAATATCCATAGAATTTTTTCTAAGGTTTCCTCAGGACAGCCACTTGACTAGTACATATAAATTCCACAAAGTGGAATCCACATTGAATATGCTGGTCGAAATCGAATTCGGACCGCATGATTTGCAAGTAGGTCACTTATCAATTGAGCCACCATCGCTGTCATGTTTTATCCTTACTTAGGTTTATCATACCATCAATGTCACTACCCCATCTCAACCCGTGGATGTCGTAAAACGACTAAGGGAGTAATCGCAGACAAGAGCACTGCGAGAAAATGAAAATTTGAAACAAACTCCATCCAACCCATCTGGCCAGTGTGGTAAAGGCCAGCTAGGCTAAATTACCTCCACATTCTTTGGAGGAGACCCGTGCCCAGCAGTGGGACGTTTATGGGTTGAAATGATGATGATGGTGAGGTTTTAAATAACATAACACGACTCAAAATATCTAGTTATTTTAATTCCCTAATACGCAAAACCATTTCTTTAGTAGTCCAGTTCTAGTTTCAGCCACAAACCATACCAACTTGGCAATAAGCTAAAAGCCAAGTTTAAGTAAATGTGGTTTTACATAAGAGGATCATAATATTAAACTTTGCGGTATTCATAAATAACTCAATAGTTACCATTGAATTTGAGGTTTAAAGGTCGGTATGTTTGTCTGTGTGTGTACTACCTAAATGTTTCTAATTGTATATGTGTCTATTTCAGAAGCAATGAGCCTAAGTAATCTGTACTAATATTATGATGAACTAGCTGTACAGGGGCTATGCTCCCGTCGTTCTTTGTTTGACGACTGCTTAGCTCCTACTGGCCGTAGCGTGATGTTATATAGCCTATAGCCTTCCTCGATAAAAAGGCTATCTAATACTAAAATATTTTTTGAAATCGGACCAGCAATGCCTGAGATTAACGCGTTCAACCAAACATATATTAGTATAGAAGTGAAAGCTAGGATAGATTTATTTGTGTATGGATATTTATAAAATCATTTATTTCTGCAAAACGTTACAAAGCAAGGTTAGCAAACAATAACTTATACTTATGTTATACATTTCACAGGCAGCGCTTATTAATGAGAACTAAAGTTTTCTGTTGGTTTTCTCACTAGGCAAAGCCTGTATCGAGAAAACCTGGTTTCTTAAAATATATTTGCTCACGCCTTAAAGAATTAACTTAAATCTATAGGTATAATTTTGAGAAACAAAAAATTTGTGTCTCAATTCCATCAAAACGGTTAAAAGGATCTGTATGAAATTTAGCAAACAGATAGATTATAGTCTAGAATTGACTGTCACCGTGGCGCAGTGGTTAAGGTGGAAAAAAAAAGGAAAAAAACTAAAAAAAAAAAGAATAGCACATAACATACTTCCCACTTGGGTGGAGCCGCGGGTTAGTACTACATATAAATGCAAAAGTGAGATTTTTTATTGTTACGCTAGCACTGCGAAGTACTGGACGAATTTTTATGAATTATTACAGAAATAGTCTAGTATCTGATCATAATTAAGCTCCTTTTCATCAACTTTCCAGACGGACGAAGCCGCGGGTAGTAGTTAGTAATAAATAAGGTAGAGAACAACAATATAACAAAGATATAAGCATATATATATAACACTAGCGGACCCGATAGACGGTATCCTGCATGATATACCAATCGATTCCACTTGAACACATACACAAAAATTCATTCAAATCGGTTCAGCCGTTTAGGAGGAGTTCACTGTCAACACACGTATAGAAGAATTATATATATATATATAAAGATAATATATATATTTTTTTTTTTTTTAAAAGAACGCCCGCACTAGGGAACTAGCCCTGTGTCGCGGGGAGCTTTACAAACATGAAACTAACGGACACAAAGTACACCCAGACTAGAAACAAATATCTATGAATCACACAAATATTTGTCTCGTGTGGGAATCGAACCCACGTCACCCAGCACGGCGATGTAGTGGCGAGGCGACCACCTTAACCACTGCGCCACGGTGACAGTCTATTTCATTATAGTTTTATAGTTTCATATTTTTTCAAGTACCTAACCCCCTAAAGATTAAAGAAGATGTTTCTTGTTTTTTCTTTTGACAATGCATTCTGTTCAACCAAAACTAATGTGATTTTTTTTTATTTACAGGTACGTTCTGAAACACTGAGATTCTATAGTTGGAAGATTATGTTTGTAAGTACCAACTGAGAATTCTATGTCCAACAGTGGACTAATACAGTGATGATGATGTGATGACTGGCCTGTTGGTCTAGTGGTTAGTGACCCTGACTGCTAAGCCGGAGGTTGGAGGGGGGTTCGATCCCCATCCAGGACAAATCTTTCGTAATCATCATGATTGTTTGTTCTGTGTCTGGGTTTAATTTATCTATAATATGTATGTATTATATATAGTAGTAAATCAGTTGTTTAGTACCCATAACACAAGCAAATATAATTGCTTAATTTAGGACTAGATGGCGTTGTGTGTATGTGGTCAAATATTACTAGTACCAAATTAGATAAAATATACAATGAAATCCAATACACTGGACATCATTTAAAAACTAGTCTGTTAAAGTTAACTCTTTCCTGGTGTGCAAATGGCAGATCAATCGTATAAATTTTCAACACAAATTCAAACAACATTTTCAACATAATATTCAACAGTATTAAATTAATATAATAAACTTTAATTTTGTAGCTGTCAATCTGTCTTGCTTCGAAAACGATGCTGAAGTGCTTCGATTTCCGGCATTTTACAAAATGTCCAATGCTCTCAAATTGATGTTTTAAATTGTATATCGAATTTCTACAGGATTGTGACGCGTGTTTTCCACAGCAATATTGATTCAGAAGGCTTTTTAAATAGTACGAGTACAATCAGAATTCACATATTTTTACTCATTTAGATCATACAAAGCCAATTTGCTGACTAGCGAGGGGGACTAGACAAGTGCTATTCTATCTATCTTTTCCAACATGTCAGCCCACCTAGACAAGTGGCATTCGCTTCAATCTGTCTATTCTAAATGACATGTCACTTCAATACATTTGAACCCATCTCTGACATAAACTACCGACATGTCACGTGAGCAATGTACTAATTTGACATGTCGATAGAATAGATAGAGCGAATAGATTACCACTTACATCGATCACGTGATATGTCGATAGTTTATGTCAGAGATGGGTTCAATTTTTTTTTAAATAAATGTTTTTTTTTCTTTCTTCTTTCTTTCTTTCAAATATTGAGCTGATATCTTGATATTTAGAATAGAAGTGGCTAATTGCCACTTGTTTAGGGAGTGTAAGTTAAGTCTTGAGAATGGCAAGAAAGACCAGTCATTGTGTTTATGAGTTGTCGAGATTCCATAACACAAACTTATATTAGCTTACTTACTTTGGGCTAGATGGCGCTGTGTAGAAATGTCCCTCAAAATCATCATTTCAACCCATACAGGTCCCAATGGTGTGGCTTCTCCAACGAATGAGGAGGGAATTCAGCCTATAAAACCACGGTTTTTCCTTTACTCGCAATGCTCTTGTCGGCTTAAGGTAATCGCCTTCTACGACACCCACGGGTTGAGTTGGGGAAGTAACATTATGTATTCTTAATCCGTCACTACACAAATAAGAAATGTCCCTAATATTATAATAATAATCTACAGTACTTATGTCTATAGGATTCCAACAAAAAGGGCATGGTGTCATTTGTAACAATTATGGCCATCGATCGAGCTCACGCCATATTTCTCAATCACGGCCCTATTGAGTGCACGATAGTCGAAGGTCACACCACAAACAGCGTTAGTGCTACGATTTAGAAATTGATTTAATAAATTAGTTTTTACATTGTTATCTTTATTTTATACAAGCTGTTGTCTGGGACTTCGCTTTTGTAGATCTTTGTTTGGCTTTACTCAGCTCCTATCAGTCGTAGCGTGATGATATATAGCCTATAGCCTTCACTTAAATAATTTTTCAATTATGTTTAAAAGTTCTTTAGATAAGTGCGTTCCTAACTCTTCAACTTAAAATGTTAGTCTAGAATGTATAATTAATTACAGTCAAAACTTCTTTTGAAAAATTAGTCAAAAATAATTTTGACCGATTATTAGTTTTGGCTGTAACTAATATTATAAATAGGAAAGATTTGTATTTTCATGCGTATATTTTTTTATGTAACAAATAAACTTAAAAACTACTGGACCGATTTCAAAAATTCTTTTGCCGTTAGAAAGCTGCATTATCACTGAGTAACATAGGCTATATAACACCACGTACAGCCAATAGGAGCTGAGCAGTAGCGAAATAAAGAACGACGGGAGCGAAGCCCCGCGCGATTTCTTGTGTATAATATATTATATTTCAGTTTCAACAATTAAAATTTGCTTTAAAACATTACCCATCTTTGCCTACGACAGACTGTTAAAAATAGTCTACGTTTTAGTAGATAATGTTAATATAATTACGCTTTTTAAAAGTTCGGAGCAAAGTTACAACTATGCGGGCTTTAACGAGGTAATTAAGAAAAAATACATGTCATATACCAGATTGAGATTAATTTTGACATGAGGGCGTGAAACCGTATTTTCACGACTATAACAAAGTATGGGACGGCAGAACTAATTGGTCAAGAGCTCTTTATAATGTGGATTGAGGTATAAGACAGCTGTCATCTTATTTTTGATGATATCCAAATTTGGTTTCATTTGAGCCGCATTTTTTTAATTACCGGTTCCGTAGACGAAATGGCAAAAATGGAACCCTAAAAAGGCTGCACCAGCAGAAACTCAACACTGTCGAGGTAGTTTTAAAATGGCTGCAATCGTGGGAGCCAATACCTGATCAATTTGAGAGAAAAAGCTTTAGGTTCAAAATGATTACAATACTAAAAATCTGTCCATTGTATACAAAAGCCGGCAATCTGTCTTTCCACATTTTACACCCCTCATTACTCGGCAAAATATAGATTGCCTGGAAAATGACCGCAAAAAAACAAACCGCTGCCATATGTCAATCTTTTTGTAACCATCTGTAACTGTAAATTCAACTCTGCTGCCTTAAAAATACGGCTGTCAATAGTTAAATAAGAAATATGAACGGTAAATGTAAGTTTGTGTGTTTGTCAAGCCACGTCGCATCTAATTTAAACGGGACAGACAGAGACAAAAGAAAAAATAAACTTTAATAGTTGGGACATAAGTCCTTTAAGTCGTATTTTAAACAAAACAGATGTATTGTCGGCTTTGATTATGTTATTAGTAACATTGTTAAACAGTTTTGAATTCTACTGTTCTAAAAAAAAGTATTATTTTTCTATATCATGTACTTGGAATTAATTTTCATGGGAATGTGCTTTTGTTTATTTCTGTTAAAGATTAATTAATTTAAACAAAACGTTTGTGTTATGCATTATTGCTATCAGATGTCTTAATATGTCACAACATGTACTACATTTAAAAGAGTACAGGTAGATTACTGCTTCTTTTATTGTTTTATTAAATTAATTTGTATGCTCCGGATAAGTGGGCACATATAATAACGCAATGGCTAGCAAGACAGAAGTCGGTAAAGTCTGTTTTATACTTTCGTGTAGTCACGACCTCAACTCTTGTCAAGTATTGAAGAGCTAAAGCAAAGAACAGACAAGAAGTAAGAAATTAAGGAAAAGCCCTTTTTGTAAAAATTTAAAATAAATTTGAGTTTTAAAAGTTTGTTGCAGTAAACATTGCTGTAAATCGACAATTCTATACACGTTATGCACTTACGATCACCCTTCAATCAATTGAACGCGAGCAAATAAACGCATTTGAATAAATAACCATATGGGGCAACCCTACCTCGTCCAATTGGCGTCAAGTTCAGTGCGCGGCGAAACATCAAAGTGCGCCGCAATGTCACTAGGGTTGTCCCATAAGAAA
Organism: Laspeyria flexula; assembly: GCA_905147015.1. Taxonomy (NCBI): domain Eukaryota; kingdom Metazoa; phylum Arthropoda; class Insecta; order Lepidoptera; family Erebidae; genus Laspeyria; species Laspeyria flexula. The sequence continues at coordinate 6,230,289 of LR989974.1, forward strand.
TAGTTTGATTTGTAAGTTATTAAGAAAATGCTTTATTTATAAAATTATTCTAGATGTTTAAATTAAGGTCAAGTCTTGATGAATTTTGAAGAAAAATTATTCTAAATCAGGAATTTTAATTAAACAGTCTTGTTCTTTTTAATAATAAGCTTTATATAAGTATGGTGTAAAATAAATCATAGTTACAAAGGGGGCTTTTTCGCCACCTCCAAATAAGTATCTAATAAACTACCTGAGACATTTTTTGACAGATTTTATATTAAAAATACGTCAAAAATCTGTCAAGTAAGTGTCATAATATCTATCTTTTTGCTAGTGGTGAAACAGGCGCTAAGAAAGATCTGTCTCTTACCCTACCTCTACACTTATCCCACTCCTCTGTGTTATTAAAATACCTCTACTTTATATGCATATGATCTCATTTATATAATAGCTAGACCTGCATTTATTGAGCTTAACTAGCAACTTACGCTATAACATCTAATGAAAGACCTAACCCTATCACTGAACTAGAATATCAATATAGCCAAAGGCTTAATACTAAGCAATGATACGTACAGTACAGTAGCCAGTTCGATGCCCGGAGGGTGCAATTATGTGTATCACAGGCAAATTTCCTCTAACACTGACCGGTGTTACGGAGGTTAAAGTTAATGGTGGATATGGCATTTTCTCACGAATTGTATTGGAATTGTTTTGTATTAAGTATATAGGCGCTGGTTTGGCTTGACCTTATAACAATATGATAGGTACTGAATAACTGTATTAGTTACAAGTTATTTGTTGATTTCTAGATACTGCTACTATTATTTAATTTCGATATAAAATGGCCATAAATTTGACGGTATATATCCGGGAATATTCGTCTAGAACTTTGCTGTTAAATTCTTTATAATGTTTTCAAATCATTTTTAAGTTCATAGACTAGATTTATTATTTTATCTAAAATATTATTGATTATTTCTGTCTCTTTCTCCCCTACTCTCGTTATCTGTATTTTTGTCGATGGTGTAAACGTTAATATTACGTTAAAAGACATAACAAAGTTCTCAATGTATCAAAAAATTAAAGCTTAATAAATTTTATGTATTCCGTGTCTATTTTAAAAGGTTGTACTTTCGATTAATGCCATTTAGTGATTGTACAATAAAATTGTTCTAATAGGTGTTCTACACGGTTATAAACTTGCATTCCAACAGAGTGACCTTGGTGGGAGCTTGGTTGCCATCCGCGTAGTTTGTATGAAATTTGGTTTACAACAGCCGGCTACACGGTTGGAATCCACCAAGGGCACCTCTGTGGAAGGCAAGTTTATAACCATGTAGCAGGGCTTTAATTAAAATGAAAAAAGAAACGCCTTGATTTCTTCTTTTATAATTTTGTTTACATTATGAAAGTTTTTTAAAATGAAGATATTATTCTTTACCATCACTCAATCTTAAATATCTGAATCATCGAATTTAATAAAGAAACCGTATAATATTGCTTAATTACTTTCCTATCGAATATTCCTTGTGACAGCCCTGACTTCGGTATTTATAAAACCACCCAGAAGGCTTCAAAATTATCTTAATTACTACGACATTGAAATGCCAGCTGCTATCATCAGCTTATAATTGTTGAAGTCCAGAGATCTTTTAAAATTAAGCGACCCCAAAATGCCTCCAGAAAAAAAGTTAAAGTTAGGAATTTAGTCCATAAATACCGCATCCAAAAATTTCCCAAATCCTCATGTAGGCATTCAATTGCACATCGAATATGGCGGAGGCATGCATGTTGGAATGCTGCAAAGTATTTTGTGACAAATATGTAACCCCATAAATTGAATACTCCAATACAACGATACACGTATACACTTTAGGTAGGAATCTCACAGTTTGGCTTAATTAAGACATTGTTTTGTCGGCGGACATTGTTTTATTTGTTCGTATATACAGAGTGTTTTTTTTATTATTAGTGTGACAAAAATAAATCTTATTAATAGGATATATTCTTTATTACTGCCTCGGTGGCGCAGTGGGAAGTGCGTACAACTGCTACGCTAAATGTCTCGGGTTCGTTTCTCAGCCGAGTAAAAATGGTGTTGGGTTTTTCTATCACAAAATTCTCAATATCAACCCGGAATTTGGAATATATTTGCCTTTTCTCCGAAGGGGTAGGCAGAGATTTCGCTCCTGTCTTTTTTAATTTGGCCAATACTTAGCTCCAAATCGGACCAGTTCTTCGTTCAACTTAACAAACAAACTCTTCAGCTTTATAATATTAGTACAAATTCCGTTATTTTAAGCAAACGCTTTAAAATACCGTATCCAAATATATTAACTATACATTTATCACGTAGTTTCTATGTTCTACGTAATAGTCTAAGTAGATCAGAAGGACCTTCGTTCGACAACATAAGTACAGGATGTATCAAATCAAACGCTTAATTGAGAACAGTGTCATTGAACCGTTATATGACAAAACGTGCTGGAAGTATTGATTGGTTGCAGTTTAATACTTTGGGCGATAGATGGCAGTGTTAGAAATAAGACTTTTAAGATCGTGTTAAATAGAGATTGTTCCTATGTCCGTATAGTAGTAACGGACTGTAATGGACAAATAATGGAAAAATTCAAACCCACGACGGGACTTGAACCCGCGACCCTGCCATTCCGTGTGCAGTGCTCTTCCATCTGAGCTACGCGAGTGGACGTCCCTGAGATCGAAAATCCTCCATAAATATCGGAATATCGTCCGTAGGTTTCTGTAATGAGCCACCGTGACGGTGATAAGTAGAAAAACGTTGTCATGACGTCATCATGTTAACAGGTAATGGATAAAGTCGATCTCAGGGACGTCCACCCGCGTAGCTCAGATGGAAGAGCACTGCACACGGAATGGCAGGGTCGCAGGTTCAAATCCCGTCGTGGGTTTGAATTTTTCCATTACTTGTTTAGCATATGTTAAACCAAAGCGATGGAATTTGCTAAATATTTAATGTAAATCATTTTAATTGTAATTCAGAAAGTCATTCTAACTTTCAAACATATCTGTAAATCGAAACCAAATATAACTTCGGTTTAAATAGACTTTTGATTGTCTTTTACCTAAATTAGATAATCCAAATATAGAGTCGCTAATACCTCCATTACAATTTAAACAGCAGAATATATACCTACTGTTTAACATAGCTAATCTATATCTTAACTATCTCTATATAATTTTAATACTAATAACTAAGCTCAGAAACAATAGATTCACACCCCTGCTACAGGGTGAGGGTTCAATAACCTGCCATTGTACTCAACATTACAGAAATTTCAACTTTAAATCCTTGAATTTGTGGTTCAAAATTAAGTGTATAGTGTACCCATTTTGATTATCATTTTGAATTGTACTCATAGCTTGAGGTGTTACTAATATTTGAAATTTATTGTTCCGATTCTTTAGCCTATTTCAATGGGAATGAACCTTAGACTGATCGAGTGTTGAAGTGATTTATGAATTATTTCGCAGGTTGTGCTTTAATTTCGGGGTTTGTGGGTGAACTGGTGGTGTTTATCAATAGTTATAAGTAAATCAATGTTTAAATATTTAGATGGGTGACCGTAAAATATATAGGGTGGAGTTGCACTAATTGGACCAGTTCGTAAATTGTACCGCATCAAAATCTACCAAACCGTATTGTTTAGTTTTAAATTGGCTACACTAAAAAGTAGTGCTACCAATATGAAGCAATCGCTGCCATTTTGGATTCAATGACAGAAAAAAGTAAAGTGTAGTTAACAAAAATAATTATTACAGCGTTCTGATCGTATTTTATGGATGTTTACCTAAGGATTTCTTGTGGCAACGGTAAGTAAACCGCAGCTATTATATATGTTTTTGGAAAGTAGGCATATTAGTGTACTTTTTTGAGAATATACTTTTATGTTTAGCATTTCGAGGTTATGATGCCGGCTCACATAAAAATAAAACTTAGTGTTGCCTAACTTGTACCAGGTAGGTTACTCCTAAAATGTACCGGTACAATTTGAGGTGTATGGTGGTTCTTCAACTTGATTGTTAACTAGATTGAAATGTTTTCAGATGCTTGGAGAGGATTAAACGTATTTTATATTGACGCCAGATGACTTAGAAAAAGCCTTAGATTGTTTGAAAAGAAATCCATGGAAATTCACGAGTGTTCACGCATGTTCAATATACCTACCTAAATCCACTTTAAAGACGTTTATCAAGTTTGAACAAGTATGTGAATGAACATACCATTTCCAAGGGTAGGCTAACTGTTTTTCACGATGAACTTGAACAAAAGCTTGTGTCACATTTGTTAAACATGGAAAAGCTTATGTTTGGACCCACAATAAAGATGTTTGAAAACTGGCTTATGACTAGTTATGACACTGCGGAAAAAATGGCATTCCAAACACTGTTAAACTACTCAATATTCAAACCTTTATGGATAATATTTTTTATAAATATGAACCTAAAACGGTAACGCTGATTTCAGATAATAAGAGGCACTTGAATCTCATTTCGACCATGAAGTACAATTTAGGATACCTGTGGTACAATTAAGGAAACCGGTTTCCCAAATTGTACTTTTTCAGACTTTTTTTAAAACTTGAATTGTCGTATTTCTTTTTAAATTTCCTCATTTTCTAGTAATAAAAAATGAACACCAATAGTACAACCTTTTTATTTCTAGTAATATAATCCTCTTAAGTTAAATAGTTTTTGTGATAGCTTGTAAAGTTTGTTAACTGGTACAATATAGGCAACCTTACCCTACTAGTGTTTTAACAAATTTCAGTATTTGACATGCTGAGCTATTTTGTATATCGCACTGATAGTGGAAAAGAGTTATAAGATGAGAAACGCCGTAGGGCAATTTTAAACCTTAAGCTTATAGACGGAAGTTGGAAATTGGTGTACTGACACATTTCAAGTTATATCTGTTTTACATTTGCAGTGCGATATGTTTAATAATAATTCATTTATTTCGGAATATTTTTTTTTTTACATACCATAGTTATAAATAAATTTCTACCTTATTCTAAACATACATACAATTATAAACACTTAATGACTAAGCAGACGTTAATGTCGGCGTCGTGTTACGCTGCACTGTGTTAGATAATCTGCCGCGAAAACGACGATAAATAACACCTTTCGGCCAAAACTCTTCTTTCAGGAACGTTTCCAGATGATGAGTTGGGACCAGCACCACGAACGAATTAAAATTCGTGCCATGGCGCGCCTCCAACTTCTCGACCCTCAAAGTCCAGTTAGTCTTTATTCGGATGTACTCCACTATCTACTTTACCGTCGTGGAGTAGTTTAAGGCTCACGGGACAATCCCATCCTCATGCCCACCACAGCAACTCCTGTACCAGGATTTTCAGCGATGACCCTAGCGATCACCGAGTTTTGACACTCGGCAGTCCCAGGGAATGCCTAACCTACTGTCCTGGAACCCGCAACGAAATTAAGCAGAAGTAAATGGAGGAGTTGGAAAGAAATTATCCACCACCAAATGAGCTACAGCCTTTTATACATTCCAAGATGGCGGATTATGTTTTTTTCAAGCCACTTAATATAGGTATCAAACGTAAGGAGTAGAAAACGGATAGTTGATGTAATCATGTAATATTTATGAAAAAACTAATTACTTTCTAAAATAATATAATATAATATTCTACCACATTCACACAGAGCCATCTAGTCCCAAAGTAAGCAATTATATTTGCTTGTGTTATGGGTACTAAACAACTAATATACTACTTAAATACATTTTTTTTTTGTAAATACTTACATATTATAGACAAATTACACCCAGGCACAGAACAAACATATATGCTCATCACACAAAGATTTGTCCTGGGTGGGGATCGAACCCATGACCTCCGGTTTAGCAGTCAGGGTCACTAACCACTAAACCAACAGGCCAGTCGTACACAAATACAATACTTATGTATGAAAAAATTGAAATATTGTGCCGATTAAGTTTGTATATTTATCTCTATCATATATAACTCGTAAATCAGATTCCGAAACCCATAACCTACCTTTACCATAATCGGGCACCATTATACAACGATTCTTCGCACAAACAGCTAATGTGGCTTTCAACACGATTTATCTTTCCTTATCTGAAAGTAACAAATAATATAAAGATATAGACTAAAAGCAAGTTATTCTAGCCTCACAAGCTATCTAATTCTATGCTAATACTAAGATCAATCTAGCATTCTAGACGTTCTGACTCCCGCAAATAGATGAAACTGGATGGAGATTTTATTCAGCTAAAGTGGCGTATTATTCTTTCGGATTATTATGATAAAATGGGATTGTAAATGGCGATATCAAACACTGAGAAATTCTTGTTAGTTGCAGCTTTGAATTGTGCTATTTTGAGTTTTAAATGTCACTTCAGTTGATGCAAAAGACAGAATAAATAAAATAAATAAATATTCTACCACATTCACACAGCGCCATCTATAAAAGCAATTATGCTTGTGTTATGGGTACTAAACAACTGATATACTACTTAAATACATATTTTTTGTAAATGCATACATATTATAGATAAATTACACCCATACACAGAACAAAACTTTATGCTCATCACACAAAGATTTGTCCTGGGTGGGGATCGAACCCACGACCTCCGGCTTAGCAGTCAGGGTCACTAACCACTAGACCAACAGGCCAGTCGTAGAATAAATATTAATATTTTTGGACAACACAAAAGTTATCTGAGGGCTTACTTTTGTCGCTTTTGATGTCGTTGACAAATGTTGGAAAGTGCCAGTGACCATAACTATATTCACTTACATTTGACAGTGACATCAAAATCGACTAAGTCGAATGTCGAAATTCAGAGTAAGCCCCATGCACTATTGTATTGTAAAGAGCCTTGTAAAGTAAACATTAAATTACAAAACAATTGAAAACCTATGTTGGAATATACTTATGTATTTGTGATAGAATTTGAATAAATACAAAAATTATTTATAACAAGAGGAAGAAGTATTTAAATAAGTAGTTTAAAATTTAATGTAGTAGAAGGTCTTAGATACCAATTTACATACTTCTTCATAACCTGTTGTATCAAAGATGGTGGCTGAATGGATAAGGGATCAGCGTGCAAATCACGCGGTCCGAGTTCGATCCCGACCGTCAGTACCAATGTGGATTCCACTTTGTGGAATTTATATGTACTAGTCAAGTGACTTACCATCTGCTAACGGTGAAGGAAAACTTCGTGAGGAAACCCACATACCCTAGAAGAAATTATATGAGTATGTCTTATCCATCAACCCGCACTAGGCCAGCGTGAGTGGATTATGGCCTAAAAACCTTGTCAGCTCTCTAGTTAGAGGAGAGGAGACTCGAGCACAGCAGTGGGACTTAATGGGTTGCTAATGATTGTTAATAATATACAAATAAAAGGTGGAATACGTTTTACACAATCTTAATCTATGATTTAAAACTTTGAATTACAGAAATACTAATTGGTCTTGTAACTCTCGACAAATTTCTTGAAATCATTTCTAATATATAAATACAAAACAAAACTCAATCAGAGTTTTAAATTAACAATATTTTTACGGCAGCCATCTTAACTTGCTGTCAAATTCGCTGCCGCCATTGAAGTATTCAATTTATGACGGTTCGGAAACGGATTCAACTGTATTCTCGTGCGTAGTTTAACCGTTGAAACATGGCGTCCGGAAAGGACTACGGGAGGGTTTAGCGTAACCTTTGTAGGGTTAAGGTGCTCCTACTATGTGCGAAATTCAAAAACGTATAACACGTTGGATGATGTATGTAAAATTTTGAAAATGGAAGTCGTTGGGTTAATGTTAAGCTTTTGTTTTTAGCTGTATCGTGGGTAGTTTGTATAATTCACGGTCGCGTCAGTGTTGAGAAACCTATCTGTGTGTGTTTTGCCGTTGTACAGTCTCAGTACAGTCACTATACATAAATTGCATATGACGCACCGCTATACAAGAAATAGTATTAAACAAAAATTGTATGTACTATTGATGATTTTAGACACATTTTTCTCTTAACTTGGACTTGCAATTGAACTGTTCTTTATTAGTAGGGCAGTATTGTGCTACTTTCCGCACCCCGGTTTGAGATATTCGGGAAAATTATAGCCTGACTCACCTCACCTCCTTTAATTACTCTCTAAGAAGCAAAAATGTCATCATTCATTGCTTCATCTCTATTTCATTATAAGGTCTAACATAAAAAAGGACAGACAAACAAACAAAATACTTGCTTAGATCCTTCTCCTGATCCTTGACTGTCTTTATGTCAAATTCGGTCAGTAGTTTAGCAGTAAAATCATATCATCTATACTATTATTATAAAGACGAAAGATTTGTATGTTTGTAGGTAACGAATAAATTTAAAAATTACTGGACCAATTTCAAAAATTCTTGCCGTTAGAAAGCTACATTATCACTGAGTGATAGGCTATATATAACACCACGCTACAGCAAATAGGTGCTGAGCAGTAGTCAAATAAAGAACGACGGGAACGAAGCCCCGCGCGACTTCTAGTATACAATTTTTTTTGTTTTTTTTTATATGGATACTAGCTTGCAATCACCAGTCAATTCTTGTATTAAAAATGAAAGATTTGGCAATTGCCAAAATTGACTACACACAATACATTTAAATCAACATGATTTATATAAAATTTACCGGATTTTAATTTTTTTTTATTTAAAAAGTGCGGATAAACCTTCAAACAAACTGGTCAGGTCGCTCAAAATGATACTCTATACTATGTTTGCATCCGAAGCTTTTCACCGATCCAAGATGGCTCCAACGGATAGTTGCCCCAGCCGTTTTATTACTCCAAACGTTCTATATATTCACGCTATATCTAAATGGGACTGCTGTAAACATTTTCAAATCCCAAACGTCACGCAAACTTCACTTCTAATGTTATTCCTAATCTATGCTTTAACTTGACACTAATTGCCACAGGAATATCAACCGTATGATTATAGAAATAAAGATTTTGTGAACAGCAAATGTATCTTGTACTGAATTAGTATGCGCGCGTTGCGCTCCACCTCTGATTGGCTCACACCCGCTAAGGGGGACTTGAGATTTTGCCTTTATCATTTCACTCAAATGGTTTGGTTTAAATTACCTATTATTTAAAATATAAATAAACTGTATCGATTTAGTGTTCAGTGAAGTTTTGTTTAATGAAGGTGAAGATAATTCTGCGTGTTCAAGTGTATGACAGATAGATATTATAAATGACGTGTATTTAAATTAATATTAGGTATTATGTAGTTATGGATACGGTTTGTAAGTTTATGTATAAGTAACAAGCACAGCATGATCGATCGCGTAACTAAGATAACAGCCAACAGGACTCGAACCCATAACCTACTCTATTTTTAATGAATAATAATTATATGTTAATGAGAGGATAAAAGACATCTCGTTTTATCCTCTCATTAACATATAATTAAAATATGATAAAATTAAAAATAAAATAAAATTTTGTTATTATATAAATTAATTTAATATTAGATAATTTAATTATTTAAATTAAATTAATATTTAATTTAAATTAATATTATATTAATTATAATTATATATTAAATACGTATAAATATTTATATTTATGTATATATTTGTATTAATTTATTAAATGAGCGCGTTGCCGACCCTTCAAAACATGTTCACCTTAACTTCCTTTTTGAAGAATTTCTTAATAATATTAGGTATATAGTTTTCACGTAAACATAAACAAACAATATACTAATATTACTCCGACAGTCTAGTCTCGAGAGGATGTAATAAATTGATTAAAACTAATATAATTCGATAGACAAGAGAATAGAATATAAGTTTCAACAAGGACTGCTTGTGTGATCGGAATATGTGATCGCTTCGAAATATACCAAATATAGTTTGAAATACTTTATTGAATATAAATTTTAAAAACAGAAGATGATCCATAAAGTCAAGTTTATAAAATACGTACCTTCAAATAAACTTCAAATAAAAAACAAATTCGCTCCTGTTGCTCTTTATTTGGCCACAGCTGAACTCCTATTCGCCGTAGCGTGGTGATAAATAGCCTATGTTACTCAGCGATAATGTAGCTTTCTAACGGCAAAAGAATTTTTGAAATCGGTCCAGCAGTTTTTAAGTTTATTCGTTACATACAAAAATATAAATATTTCCTCTTTATAATATTAATGTTGTACTTAGATGATTTTCCTATAATAAAAATATCTGATAGATAACTCGGTGTCATAACGAAATTGTATACTCTTATAAAAAAACTCCACGTTATATTCTTCAAAACCATTTCAACCTCAAAACAAAAACCAAAACATTAAATAGTGATTTTAATTACAAACCGAATTGAACAAGAAACTGAGGGAAACAAATAAATCATATTTCAACAACTAATTTTGAAAAGGCCCGAATTTTCATTCATTGGTGAATGTAGAGCCTATTCATTGGGTTTACCACCCTACTATTAATCAACTACCACTAATTTGAATAGGACAACTTTTGAGACCCTATGAATGGGTATGCCCACTATGTCTATGCTATTGATTAAATTATTCGAATTTCTATAAAAGGGTAGATATACCTATTAATGTCTCTAAGGTCTATTGTGTTAGACGTTTAGATTTGTGATAGTTTTCACACTTGGTTAATAAGGGCTGGACTCCGCTTAGACGTATGCTTTAAACTTAATTTTATTGTAATGCGGTTGAAATATTTCTGTGAATTATATTTGAAATATTTTAAACGTTTCTTTTATTGGGCAATTAGTCTTTCAAACTGGATAATAAGTTCTAAATGTAATAAATATTTCATTTAAAACTCAATTTATGGAAGATATTTTCAGGTAGGTTTAGGACTTTAACAGTATTTGCGTTTTTTAATTTTTTTCCAATTCCTGCGGGTTCCTAGACAGAAGGTTAGGCATTCCCTGGGACTCTCGAATGTCAAAATTAGCTGTTAGAAAGGGTCATCGCTGTGAATCCTGGCTTACAGAAGTTGCAATGCTGGCGTGAATTTAAAAATAATAACTTTACTTGACTAATTTAATATAAACGAGACGGTTTAATATAGGGAAGATGGGTAGAATCGTTTGTCCTGTCCACATGGATATCCACCTCATCATCATCATCATCATCATGTCAACCCATAAACGTCCCACTGCTGGGTACGGGTCCACCACGGTATCCACCTCAGCGCAGCATTAATTGGGATCATTGGGATACCCACACAGAAACATTTTAACTTTTTTTTTTTTTATACCACGACGGTGGCAAACAGACGTACGGTCCGCCTGATGGTAAGCGGTTACCGTAGCCTATGGGCGCCTGCAACACCAGGGGCATCACGAGCGCGTTGCCGACCCTTAAGAAACCTATTCACTCCTTTTTTGAAGAACCCCATACTGTAGTCCCTTGGGAAAACCTCGTTAGGGAGTTCATTCCACAACCTGATAGTTCTTGGGAGGAAATTCCTCTGGAACTTTTCTCGACACACTACACTACACGACCAGAAATTACACCTAGCAATGATAAAATAATATATCTTTCTCTAGAGGCAAGTTTCCACAACATTTTCAGTATTTATTAAATGGCGTAGAAATAATTACATTAGTTCATGAATAGCCGTGACAGAATCGTATCTGCTACTGTCAAAATGGTCGTCAATTAAATGAATGTCAAGCAACCTAAGGCAAGGTAATGACATTGGGGGGCACTCGCTTGGAACTGATAGTAGCCAGTGGGAATACATTTGGGGCTATGATAACAGCGGAGAAGATTGTGTTGTGACTTGTGACGTAGCGAGCTATGAAAAACGTCGTAAGATCGTTTTTGTTCTGGCGTTTCTTCTATGAACAAAACGCTTACATTCCTAAGATAAAAAGAACTTATTATTCCACCGACTTGTCACCGTGGCGTAGTGGTTAAGGTGGTCCCCTCGTCACTACAATCGCTGTCCCGAATGACGTGTTTTCGATACCTAATATATAAATATTTTTTTGTAGAGTAACCCGTGATACAAGTCTTAAAATAAAATGCCCACATTTATAATTGCTACTGATTTATAGTAGAATTAAAATAGAAAAATAAAAACACTTGCTTACATTTTTTTTATAAGTTTAATTACAACGTGTGATTTTATCAATGTAAAAAAAGAATAATGAAAATAAATTGCATTAATATTCTAATATTTGAACAATCGCTAATCATAAATATTTTTTTTTTGTAAATTTAGTTTAAACCATAAACTTTAATGAAAAACTTTATGCCAAAAATCCCAATTGTAACCTATTTGGCAACATCCCAGCGATGCGATGACGTCAGTGGGACCCCAAACCGTTAAAGAATACCTGCGTTTATTGCACCGTGTCCCGTAACGAACCCCCACCCGCGGTTGTTTGTCCATGCGACTGGCGAATGTACCGAACGGTGCGTGCGTTCGCTTTGCCCCTCAGTTAGGAGTCACGTGGCTCCCTGAGCTTATGTGTTCGCTGTTGTGATATTTTTCGCGCCATGCGATCACGAATTGCATACTTAAACTTAAATGAAGTTTAAAGTGAAACAAAAAGTTCGGTTTTAACAAAATAAAGTGTTTCATTTGACAAAGTAAAAGTCTGTTTCGAAAATAAGTGCTTAATAACAATAGAAATTGAAAAATATGTGTGAATTTCGTTCGCGATAGGATTTGACAGATAATATGGTGGTTATGATAGTGTGTTGAAATTATTTAAAAACAAATACATGTATAGATATTGTGCTTCTTCTTACATAATCTCCGTAGTTTAAAATAAGTGTTTTCAACATAAATATGTATAGTGTAAAGTGGTTTGTTTAAATAATTCAGTTCTGCTTAACAAATGGCAGTGTTGAGGTTGTATTTGTAGATTAAAGGAGGCTTAGAATAATGTTGTTTTAAGATGACGCTTTTGGATACGTACCTAATGGAAAAAGGTAAAGTGTCGTTATATACGATTTAGTAAATTATGTTGTGTTTAGAGCGTTTATACATAAGAATTATAATATATTTCGTGGATTTAAATTTTTATTGTTTAATTGAAGCTATATTTTAACATTATTCAATACACTTTTTTAGAATTACGTGAACGGGCATTAAAAAGTAAGTATCCGTAATGTTTACAGTTATTTTTCTATGAAAATAACGCCGTGCAAGGTCCATTAAGTTATTTGCATATACCTAAATAGAACTGTAAACGCAATGATTTCTTACATTTTACACACTATTCACTTAATTCTAAAAAGTGTATTGAACACGCCTTTAAATTATAGCTCCGATTAAATTATAAAGATTAAAATATCTAATGAAACTAATATAGGTAAAAAAATACTAATATAGGTTAGTTTCACATTAGTGACAACAGATGTCGGTAGCAGTATTTAATGTTCATTATTTAGATATAAATTTAAACAAAATATACAAAATATGCGACTAAATTGCGACATTGCAGTTACTTATAAGTTTGATTGACATTTTGACATGAATATGAAACTTATACTATAAGTATTATTATATATTATGTATATCAGTTCGTAAGGTCATCTCTTAAAAGCAAACAAAAGAGAATAACTTTACTTTTTGATAACAATTGCGCAAACGAAACATTAATATAAGCATTTATTGATTACTAAAAGGGCTACGTACCCGTTGGACCTCCAAGTTTCGACCCTATCACAAAATTACCCGTTCGACCTCATTTTTAGGTCCCGTTGGACCTTCTTGAAAATATAATAATCAATGTGCCCTTTCGACCTCTTTTTTAGTGCCCGTTGGACCTTCAATATTAAATCAAATAAAAAAGACTCCGTTTGACCTCTTTTTCAGTGCCCGTTGGACCTTCAAAAAATATGTGTTATTTTTAATAAGAAAAGGTACAGTTACGTTGAAAATTGTCAATCGGATAGATTTATGCACGATATTGCCAACGTTTATAATGATATAATTGCCAAAACTGGTACCTATAGAAGTATTGAAATATGAGTAGAATCATGGAGTAGAATATTATGGTGTATTTGTTTTTTTTTGATAAATTTAAATTTAATGATTATTTTACAAAGCAATAGCTGCAAAGAGAAAATATGCGAAGAATCTGGTGTTTCAACCAAGAAACACATCGTACAACACATAGTGTCGAAGCATGGCATTCAAATATTATTAAAAAATTGTGTGGTGTTTCGAAACCGAATATTTTAAAATTTTTGAGCATGATCAAAATGGACGCATCAGTGTCAAGTGTAACTATAGCCAAACTGGACAATGGACATGAACTACTAAATAAGCGTAAACAATATATTGAAAAAGATGAAAAAATTAGTTATATTCTAGAGCAACTAGAAGACAAATATAAATGTAGGCTTTAAATTAGTAGGATTTTTAAATTAGTATTCTTCCAATAATTTAATTAAAGATTTTGTCATTTGAGCTGGATTTGATTGTGATGTTATACATAATTAGATAGGATGTAATTTTATGTTTTAGTTAATTTTAAGATGATACTGTGATTAAAGAAACTGATCTGTGATTTATAATAAAAATATACATATACCTACTTAATTCTGAATTAAAATTAAAGCTTACCTTAGGACAATATTATTATTTTATTGTAATTACTTACGGAATAAATATATGATTTAAAAACATAATCATGATTATTTTAGTATCTTAAGTCAGTTACTTTAGGATAAGACTGATTTTAAAATTTGATCTGTGATTTATAGCCTAGATTACAATTTACACTTGTTTCTATTCGAAAAAAATTTAAAGCTTACTCTGTGAGTGACAATTTTGTTATTTTATTATAATTACTTACGGAATATATGCTTTAAATCATGTATTACATAATAATAATAATGATTATTTTAGAAAGAAGAAAGAAAGAAAGAAAAATATTTTATTATGTCCGATAGACACGGCGCACAATACATAGATCTTAGAAAAAAAAATAAAAAAAAAAATAAAACACATTATACACATTACAGACAATAATAATAATTTTTTTACAATCTGTGGTGGCTTCTCCCATTCGAATCTGTCAGGCAGATTGACAGATTCCTAACTGTGACGTTTACAAGTCACTTGGACTTCTAAACGTCACAATCAGAAAAACGTGGCAAAATGACGTGTCGCCACGTGCAATGGTGCAATACTTTAAGAAAAGCCACCACAGATTCCGGCCAAATGGTTAATTATGTACGCCGCTAGTTACCGTACACAACGGGTTGACACTCAGCATACTCTGGGGAGAGCGTTATCCACCCCAGAACTGATTTTCAGTGCCAGCCATGAGGAGTGTCAGCTAGACGCCCACGCCGACGTAGCATATCCTTACTATTTAAGTAAATTAATAATATAATGTTGGATTTGTGGTGAGTACCCACAATCAACTTCTAAATGAATACATAAAATAGAAAGAAAAGAAAATATAACCTAAATAACATAACACTTTTACAATTACATTACCCCAATAATTCTTTTTTGTTTTTTAGATTTGCAATAGTACAGTCAAATAAAAAATGAAAAATGAAAAGCAGCTGAGCCCAGATAGCGTTAAGGCTCCAAACAGAACCATACCCATATACAATAAATAGAAGACAAATACAAAGCAAAAATAAAATAAAATTAAAATAAAATGAATCCACAAAACAAAAATAAAAGAAATAGATGTGCCGCAGCACTGCCGGACACAGACCATAAGCCATTAGGCATAAACCATAAGGTAATTTGGTTTGATTATAATTTTGATTTTTGTATTAACAGTAAATGTCTTTTCAGTTTTATTCTGAAGTTGTTTTTTGATTTTAGGCCTCTAAATGGTGGAGGGATGTTGTTCCAGCAGTGAGTTGCAGCATACCTGAAACTTCCTCGGAAAGCAGTAGTTTTATGTTGTGACACTGATAATGGATTTGTGGTATTTCTAATGCAATACTTATTTTTGTCCTGTCTCCAAGTAAGTTTCTTAAATAAATATATTGGTTTATGATTAGTAATTACTCCAAACAATAGTGTTGCCAAGTGTATGTTTCTCCTAGCTGACATTTTCAGCATATTAAGGTCATTAATGAAGGGTGTTACGTGGCTTCTTCTTGGTATATTAATACAGAAGCGAGTGCATGCATTTTGCATTCTCTGGATCAGGCATTGTGTTCTGGACAACAAACATGGTCCATACACTGTGTCACAATAGTTTAATTTAGACAGGACCAAACTATCAACCAAACGCTTTCTCAATGGGATACTTAGGTGTTCTCTTATGTTATATAACACCTTCAATCTATAGAAACAGTTTTTCATAACATTAGATATGTGTGGTTCAAATTTTAAATCAGGATCCATTGTGAGACCCAGGTTACAGGCCACATTTACCCCATCTATCCTACTACCCCCTATAAGAATATTTGGATCCGCTGAAATGATGTCGTCTATATGTTTTTTGCTGCCAAAAACCATATATTTCGATTTTGACGGATTCAACACAAGTGAGTTTTGTTTAGACCATTTTGCCAAACGTTTCAAATCTTCATTCAATTTACATACTGCCTCACTAATATTACACGGCTTAAAAGATATATATAGTTGAATATCGTCAGCATACATATGGTAACTACAATGTAGAAATGAATTTATAACGCCAGCACTGTACAAAATGTATAAAAGCGGACCTAAAATGGAGCCTTGTGGTACTCCCCTGTAGACGTGAAGGGGTGACGACGCCATCGTAGCTCCATCCCGTTTTCTAATTTCCACAAACTGCGTTCTGTTTGTCAGGTAACTATCAAACCATCTCACAGTCTCTGGAGAGAATCCATAGTATGCAAGTTTAGATAGCAATAGTGTCGTATTTATACCATCGAAAGCTCGTGAAAAATCAAGTAGAGTGAGAATGGTGCCCTCCCCCCTATCTCTAGCTTCAAGGATATTTCCCACTACGTCTGATAGAGCAGTAGCTGTGCCAAGACCTTTTCTAAAACCTGACTGTAGAACCGGAAGTATGTCATTAGTTTCCAAATACTCCATGACCTGTATATATACCACCCTCTCTAGGACTTTAGACAAACAAGGCAATATGCTAATGGGGCGCAGATCTTTGACAGTAACTGGGTTGCTAATTTTAGGGATGGGGCGAACAATAGCACACCGCCAGAGATCAGGAAAAGTGTTTGTAACTAATGATTTGTTTACAATATCTGTAATGATTCCAAGAGTTGATTGTAAAGTGAGTGTCAACATATCTATATTTATTCCATCAACTCCCTGTGCTTTAGATTGTAAATTTGTCAAAATTGTTTTTATAGTTTCCTGCGTTACAGTCCTTAATTTAAAATTAGAGCTATTAAACCTATTAAATTCAAAAAATGTCAATTGTGATATGTTTAAATTATATTGCCCGGGAATGTCAAGAAAAGCTAAATTAATCTTATGTGGGTCGTCAAAGTGACTAGGTAGCATTGTGTCCTTGTGATTTGGAATTACATCTGCTTTTAAGTTTTTCCATAGTAACTTTGGATTATTGATATTATTGTTAATATAAGTTGTAAAGTACGCCTGTTTTTCACTCATTAGTGCAGTAATAGCTTGATGTTTAAGTTCTAAGTAGTACTGCCTGTTAGAATCTGTTCTAGCCACGTGAAATTTATTCCTCGCCTCATCTCTCAATCTAAACATTAGCTTTATATTGTCAGTAATCCAGGGTGTTAACCGTTCTTTAAACCTTTTAGTTTTTAAGGGGGCATGAAGATCAAAAAGGGTCGTAACATAGTTAGTGAAAGTATAAACCATACCATCTACACTCTGTTCCCTGATGATATTATCCCAAGGCATATAGTCTAAGTCTATTTTAAAATAATCAAACAAAATATCCTTCATAGGCCGATATTGAATAACCATAGGCTGTGGTTTTACCTTCTTGAATACCGTTTCATAAGTAATGAAAGCATTTCATTTTTTACTACCTTAAGTCTGATTTAGGATTAGACTAATTTATTTATATTTGATTTGTGATTTATATACTCAATAGCTGACCCGTTTTTGAGGAATTTAGTTACAAATACTTTGACACGAGAATTTTATATTGAGATTTTAATTAGGTACTCATAATATACAACATTTTTTATAGTTACAAACATGATCAACAAAAATAACATTGTGATTATTTGAATAGTAATTTAAAAATGTATATAATATAGGTAATCTTATATTTACAAAACTTAAACAAAGTTGTATTATCGATATTACCATCGACAATAAGTTTTCAGACAACGTTTAGGTACTTTGAGAATAGTAACCACTCTAGCGAACACTAATCCCCGAATGGTTCTATTGGCGCTTTTATATTTTTTATTAAAATACTGATTTATTATTACAGTGTTTTATTTTTGTGAGTGTCTCACTTTTGTGCGCGGTTGTATTTTAACTTTTTCAAACGAAGATTTATAAATAAGGTCGAACGGAACTCGTTGTTTGATAGAGGGTCCAATGGGCACTAAAGTAAAAATAAAATCCAAGATTTAGGGTCCAAACTTAACATGGAGGTCCAATGGGTCATATTTTTTGATGAGGTCCAAACTTGGAGGTCCAACGGGTACGCAGCCATTTAAAAAGCCGTGCGGGGCTTCGCTCTCGTCGTTATTTAATTGGTAACTGCTCAGCCCCTATTGGCCGTAGCGTGATGTTATATAGCCTAAAACCTTCCTCGATAAATGGGTTATCCAATACTGAAATAATTGTTCAAATGAGACCAGTAGTTCTTGAGATCCTAGCGTTCAAACAAACAAACTCTTAAGATTTATAATATTAGTATTAATTTTGACACTATGACGACGAAACCCGTTTTTTTTGCGTGTCCATTTTTTGCGTCACTAAACGCTGCCCTCAGAGCCCAACAACTACAAACACCATATTCACGTAAGGTGAATCCATTGTGATAAAGTCCACATTCCTTTATCTTTTTCTGAGGTAGTTTACAGTGGCTTTCAATTGATTTGGCCAGAAGCAATCTTTTCAGATTTCTTGAGAATACATTTCTTTCCCCGTCCAAGTATTTGCATTTACTTGAGAGTATACAAAAGGGGAATTTGCTTGCGTTTGCAAGAATTTGAATAAGATAGTCGTCGGGATAAAACATATTGTTTTTTTTTCTCTCTTTTTCTTTAATGAGTGACTTCATTTGATTTTTAAGTAGGCAATTGGTTCATTGGTTTTTCGGGCAAATTAACAATTTAATTTAGTCGCTTTGTGAATTTCTTCTGAATTGGATGTTAATAAGGTGCCTTTAGGTATCTTTTTATTGAGCTATCTGTGGCTTTTCTTATTACTTATGGAGTAATTCATCAACTCGTCTGCCTACTAATGGATGACTTGAACATTATCAAAATTTATACTAATATTTATAAAGCTGAAGAGTTTGTTTTAGTCCGTTTATCGAGGATATGCTATAGGTTATGTAACATCACGCTACGACCAAAAGGAGCTGAGTAGAGGGCGAATAAAGATTTACGGAAAGGAATCTTCAGGCAACAGCTAATAATAATAAAAATAACTGTTATAAATTACACAAATTAATATCATAATTGAAACACGTTACCGATCAACGGAGCGTGGACTGACTTTTATTGATAAAATTGCGTGAAATCGATAGGGCATTAATTGACGTGGGCAAACATTACGCGTGAAGACCATGCATGCTAATGAGCGAATCTCAATTATGCTTAATTTGTGCATTCGTGTTTACATTTTATATTGAAATTTATACTAACACTAGATCGCGCTGGGCTGCGCGCCCGTCGTTCTTTATTTAGCCACTGCTCAACTCCTATTGGCCTTAGCGTGATGTTATATAGCCTATAAACTATCTCGATAAATGGGCTATCCAACATTAAAGATTTTTTCAAATCAAAAAATTAGTTTCTGAGATCCTAGCGTTCAACCAAACAAGCAAACACTACAGGTTTATAATATTGGTAAAATTAAAAAGTAATAATAATAATATTCTACCACATTCACACAGCGCCATCTAGTCCCAAATTAAGCAATTATATTTGCTTGTGTTATGGGTACTAAACAACTGATATACTACTTACATACATTTTTTTTTTGTAAATACATACATATTATAGATAAATTACACCCAGACACAGAACAAACCTTCATGCTCATCACACAAAGATTTGTCCTGGGTGGGGATCGAACCCACGACTTCCGGCTTAGCAGTCAGGGTCACTAACCACTAGACCAACAAGCCAGTCAAAAAGTCAAAAGTGAATAGTCTGATTGTTTGTTTGTTTCTAATCTAGTCGCTAATCTCACAAACTGCTGCTGGTTCGAATTCTTCTTATACTGTTGGATAACTCATTTATCGAGGAAGCTATAGGCTATATGACATACTCTTTAAACCCTGATGGTGTAAAGGTACCTTTGATAATATGTCAAAAAGTGTTGTCAAAAATGTATGTTATTCTTATAATAATACTAGTAATTTTTCTATCGGCCTGGGAATCGAACTCGAGGCCACAACATTCAATTTGAACAGTAGAAGAATAAACAAGACACCCTTAATGCGACTGATATAAAAAATACATCATAAAAATAATAAATTGTAAAAGTTGTGTGTGAAAATATATAAAACTTTTATTCACTTGAAGTTAAAATTTAATAAAAACATTTCCAAACATACATCATTAAAAGTTACTTTTCTATCTGACTGTACTTTTTAAAGGGAAGCTTATACTAACAGTGACTCGTGACAAAATCGGACTGGTAATAACCCTCAATGCATTATCATTATATTCATGGGACCTTTAATCCAAAAAGAAATCCACCAGAATCCCAAATCGTGGGTCTTTTGAACTACTTCAAAGTTAAATAACCCCTACGTAAGGTTGACGCGAATGTTCAAAAACAACCGATTGCAATCTTTATCATCTAATATTTAAGGTGCATTTCCCAATAAAACATCACCAATAGAAGAAACAAATGTTCAGCCGTGCAATTTAGACTGTATTTCCGGCAACATGGGTTACATTTTAAGTTAACAAATATTTAAATTTATTCATTGTTGCTCGCATTTAAGAATGGACCTTAATGCATTATTTTAAAGTTGGTATTTTGTTTTGTGACAGTAACAGTTAGGGGTGGCACTCTGCGATTTTTCACAGTGGAGCTGAATGATGTCTGTATATTTTACTAGTTAAGTGACAGATGTGTTAGGGCTGCGAACTATTCATTGTGCGATTACAGTTGGCTGCCAAATGGGATTGTTGTTACTGACAGATCAGAAGTGTGCGCGATCAAACTGGGAATATTTATCATAAACAGTAGGTATAATTTGAAATATGGGAACGGTGTTTCTAGATGAAAGTAAGCGTCATTAACACACATAAGACGGTCTGATATAGAGTTGGGGGTAGGTTTTGTATGTGTTTTTTATTTTTATTTTACTTTATTTAGGAATCAAACAGTCTTTCACAAAAAAGTTTACAAAGCTTAATTTCTAATTGACCTAAAGTTCCATAATATATCTTAATTACTAAATTTACTTTTTATTGAGTTCACTAACAAATGACAATGCATACGTACAAGATTGTAAAACTAAATAATTCAATTTAATTAATTTTATATTTCTTTGAACTATTATGTAACAGTAATTCTTATTCAGTCAATTTGTCAACGCTGAGCAACCTTTCCATATAATACTAGGTACTAATAATAGGTATGCAAAAATACTGTTTAACCAACACAAAACTTAGGCAATGTTGCCATGCACGTGTTATTCTAGAGCAGTGGTTTTTAATCTAACCTCCGCCGATCACTGGTGGACCTTGGGGATAACTGTTCGAAGCTACGTAATCGAACAGCGCAGCGATTCATAACGTGCATTGCATGCACATTATCGATTCATTAATTTATAATTTAATATGTTTAATTATGTCAGTTCGCAATCGTACAGCGACCCAGCTCGACCATTTTTACCATATTTTTACCATTTAGATTACCATATATTTACCATTTATATTATCTATATTTTTTAATATAGTTTAGTGTTAACTGTTAAATATAGTAATTTTATATAAACCAAAACAGCCTTATTTATTACGTCCGTGCCATTATTACCATTAAACGAGCTCGTCCCGCTACAGTAACAAAAGTGGACCGCGAAATGTAGGTGGAGACTGGGTTCCTTGGGTTATACTCGGCAGAATTCTCGAGCCAATCACTAAAATTGAACTTTTTAATGGACAGTATATTAGTTGAGTGGTCCCTTACTACTAAAAGGTTGAGAATCACTCTTCTGGAGCAAATCTCTGCCCCAGTATGCTTATATTTATTGTATACTGATATCCTTATTTGGACTTGTGGTCTCTTGAGTCTTGTGAGGACCGGGGGAATGTTGTGGCAGTCCCAGAGGACTGTCTCTTGTTGACGATAGTTTTGTTGTATCTGTGTATGTATATTGACGGCAATCACCATAACATAATGTCTTAAATCGAATAAATTCAATCTAGAGTCATCATCATCATCAACAACCTATTAAGTCGCACTGCTGGGCTCGGGTCTCCTCTCCTCTAACTAGAGAGCTGAGAGGGTTTAGGCCATAATCCACTCACGCTGGTCTAGTGCTGGTTGGTGGATCAGACATACTCATAGAATTTCTTCTAGGGTATGTGGGTTTCATCACGATGTTTTCCTTCACCGTTAGCAGATGGCAAGTCACTTGACTAGTACATATAAATTCCACAAAATGTAATCCACATTGGTACTGCCGGTCGGGATCGAACTCGAACCGCGTGATTTGCACGCCGGTCCCTTATCCATTCAGCCACCATCGCTTCACAATCTAGAGTAAATAAGTACAAAGAATTACGTAAAAGAACAAAATAGGGCACTCACTTTATTTAGATTGTAGCATTTCATGAGTGAAATTGAAAAACGATTCACCCGAAAATGCTTTTACTGATTGAAATCTGTACTATGTCTGAATAAAACTACCTTTTACCAACTTGAAGCTATGTTTGGTGGGGAGTTGGGGACAGGATACCAGATTAGTAGCAGGGGGAGGAAAAAACTTCATGGACAAGTACACAACGCTCAAAAGAGTGGCTGCGTTACGCACCAAATTCAATATGGATATAAAAACAGTTTCTCACAACTTGCTTCTTCTGAGAAATTACCGTATTCCGGAAATGTAACATCAGCATCATCATCAGCATGTATTAGTCCACTGCTGGACATAGGCCTCTCCAGTTCCACTGAGCACGATTGCGGCTACTCTCATTGTTTGCCAGCCACCCTGCGAAGATCTCCAATCCACCTAGACTGGGGGTGTCCTACATTACGCTCGCCGAAACAAGGTCTCCACTCTAAAACCCGTTTTTCCCAGCGGTTGTCGGTTCTACGAGTGATGGTTTCCAGCCATATATATCACTTGGAAAACTAAAATAAAATACACTTTAATTTATTACTTATTTTCCTTGCCCCTCCAACGTCTGTAACCCTTCAAGACACTCCACGAACTTGTCTCACTCCAGTATGATCGATCCCTATAAAGCTATATTCAAACATTCCCAGTAGCAAGGAATGGAACAGGTTATAAACAAGCTTGATTCTTTTATTATTATCCCAGTACCACGGTTGTACCTATTTGTATCGAGCCCTAGGTGACGATATTGCATTTTTATTTGCTACGCATTGACGGACGAAAAGCAATTCATTTTTATTCCTTTCGGTATAAAATTCAATATATTTATGATCAGCGTAAACATGGAAGTTTGTGATTTCTATTGCAATGTTTTTTTCTTATTCTTTGAATGCATGAAATGTGATATTACAATATGAAAAAGTTATGTTAATATTACGGGTTGGGGTTGTTTTTAGGGATTTACACGGGAAATGTAATAGGTTTTTGGAATATTTTTAGGATAAAAATGTATTGGGTATGGGGATTTTGTGTGCTGGTATAGTTTGATGGAATCATTGTATTTTATCACCATGCCTGTGGAGAATTGTGGAGGGCTGCGATTATGGTTAGCTAAATATTACTACTGAAGTATATTTCTTTAAGGACTGTATTTTCATCATTGTTATAACGCGCGCATCGGTTCAAGATTTAAAAACTCAAAAAAAAAATTACAAGGGTGGAGAATTTGTATTAAAACTGTTTTCATTATACCTTAAAAGTTTAAAAATAAGAAAAGATAAAATTCAACCAATTCTGCTCATTTTACTATACAATTAAATCCAATGCATATATAAAAAGTGCATTGCCATCATCTCAAATCCATCCTTTAAATATTAATCAAACATTTATTCTGCCATCAGTACTTAGGGTATTTTATTCTAAAATAAAAACTCTTTGAAGTGACAGTTAATGTGTTTGCCAGAGCAAAAAAAGAGTTTTAATTGCATGCGATCAAATGTTAGTTGTCAATATTTGCGTTTATGGGCGTTCAGAGTGTTTACATAATGCCAATGTATATTTATCGTTGTTTTTTTTATTTGCAGGTATGTGGATAAACTACGGTGGGAGTTTCACAGTGTGATGGGTATGAATTTAGAATTTATTAACCCTCTAACGGTATTGTGATCGCATTTTAAATGCGTGTGAAATTGTCAGTGAATTTAGAGTGTGTGTGTAATTATTCGAAGTAGTTGCATTCGTTGAAGACGTTTATATCTAAGTTTGGTGCGGAATATTTGTTTAATCTTTCTTTAAAACTATGTTATTGTGTGCGTGGCTTGACCTAAATACATATATGAGTATATATGAGATTTCTCCGTCTGATTAAGTATTTATGTGTATACCCGAAGTGTAAGTTTGTCCGAATTATCGCAGTTCACTTAGGTATTAATTAATTTTACCATTGTTATTTATTTAATAACAAATACAGATCTTAACCTAATATAAAGGTGTATCTACGTAAGTGTGATTACTTCCTCTTCAATTGTGTAACAAGTTACATCTATCTGTAAAATTAAATAGGTAGGTAATGTAATTACTGACTTTAACTAATAGTCTTTCAAATAATATATATAATGTTGCCTATACATATAATATGTACACTTATTCTAATTTGCGTGTCTATTCATAAACTTAAAATATAATTTCTAATGATATTTCTAACAAAAGAGCACCCTCGTATACAGTTCTGTTCACCAGTAAACCCCCCAGCGACCGCAATCTAACTATTTCACGGAGACTCCCGGGTGATTTAAATGTTAAATTTATGTTAATCACCTTACACCTTGAGTGTATCGTGCGAACTGTGTTTTGTGGAGGGTTACCTCATTCTGATTGACACTGACTTACGGCCGATCTCAATAACTTACCATAGTTGAAACTCTGATGCCTATCGAAGTTTTATAGACAGTAGCAGTAAAGTTTAAACTATCTGTGACTGGCGTCTCAATAACAAAAAGTGAGCAAGTCATCGATAGATAAAACCTATGTCTTTTGTCTATACTGTTCCTCCGAGACGTTTAATTATTATTTAAATTAGTAAAGGCGTCGAATTTTATGTTTTGATAAAATTAATTTACCTAATGACGAAACTGGTTTAATAATTGTACATTTACTTATTATGATATAATATTCAATTATTGATAGAAAAATAAATTATTACAATAGGTACTAATTTAATAATAATATTTTAATTTTAATTAAATTTTAAACAAAACGTAACCTCAAACGTCAAATCATTCATGTCACACTTGTAAAAGTCAGTTATATGGTAATGTCTTCTATCATCGCGCGCAAATATTTAAATTAAAATGGCTCAAGATAATGTAAGTATTTAAGTAATTTTATTTATTATAAAATGATAAAAATACAAACAGATTTCTTTGTATTTTGCCATTATTTCACGCCTAAAATATATTTTGTGTTTTCAGAATAAAACTAAGGCACTGGTAAAAGACCAGATTATTCTTTTACTGGACTTAATAGACCAGCACACCGTAATAGCTTCGAAATCCACGAATGCTACCAACAACAAATTGAAAGAAGAGGCTTGGCACAGTATATCAAATCAGTTTTGTGCCATTACTGGGTCAGCGCGGAGTCCCCAACAGCTACGCCTAAAGTGGGAAAATCTGAAGAAAGCCGCACGGA
This sequence comes from Laspeyria flexula, assembly GCA_905147015.1. Classification (NCBI taxonomy): domain Eukaryota; kingdom Metazoa; phylum Arthropoda; class Insecta; order Lepidoptera; family Erebidae; genus Laspeyria; species Laspeyria flexula. Next base: position 6,256,447 of record LR989974.1, read on the forward strand.
AAAGAAGTGCTTTAATTCGACAGAATAACCTTAAGGTAACTTGTACATTATATTCTACTTTCAAGTATGTGTTTACTTCGATTTATTCTTTGCAATGTTTTGTTTATATTTACAGACAGGCGGCGGGAAGGCATTTATTCCACCAGATGAAGTGTTAGACCGTGTAGCATCTGTTCTAGGTGCTACATGCTCTGGATTCACTGTTAACTTTGGTGGTGATAGAGCCTTGGAGGCAGTAATCTCCGAAGCTTCTTCTGAAGTTGTGGACATGCAACCACTGCCACAGCCACCACAAGCAGCTTACAATAATTTTGAAGAGTTGGGTGCTAGTAGTCACATTCATGATGGAGCAGGAGGAAGTGAGCCAAATTTCGTGACTCCAAAATCATTATTGTTTAGTGCACCAAAAAAATCTAGTAAGTTGTATTTATTTCATAATACCAAAACGACACACTGATATTATAAACCAAAAGTTTGTCTGTGTGTATGTTTGTTACTCCTACACGAAATGCCTGGACTAAATTAGTCTTAATTTGGTATGGAGGTAGTTGAAAGTCTGGATACATTAGAACATACATATTTTTATAAACTGTGTGTAACACCGTGGGGTTAGTAAATTCTACTTAGGTCATTTTGTTTTATTTACAGCAAACAGAAAACGCAAGCAGGCTGAAGAAGCATTGAAACTTCAAATGGAAAAAGACAAAGCACTGACAGATTATTTAACAGCCAAGACAGAAAAAATTAGGTTAGAAAACATATGTTTAGAATTAGAAATAAAAAAAGCGAAAAGACATGACAGTGAGGATTAATTTGTAATTTTAAGTAAGTAAGAAATCTGTTTGTATTTTTATAATCGCTCGTTGTGGCGGAAATTAGGTGAGGCCTATGTTCAACAGTGGACCTCATTGGGCTGATAGGATGATGATGATTAATATAGGGCTAAATTCCTCTCCACATTACTTGTAGGAGAACCGTCCCCAGCAGTAGGACATTTATGTTGTTTTTATGTTTGTTGTTGTTGGCGTGATGCACGCCTTTTTCCCTGAAGGGGTAGGCAGAGGTGTATCACACCCATATTTCCTTCTTTTTGTTACAATTAATCTTATAAAGGTGTAGGTACCTACATATTGTTTTATATATTTGAAATGATGTTATGTTTTTTGTTTTATTTTGTGATAGAAATATAATATATACAAAAAGTACCTATATTAATTTTTTTTTCCCATAGTAATGCTCCAATTAGGTAAGAATAAAATAGTGAATAATGAAAGATTGTTTAAATTATAATAAAAAGAAATCGCGCGGGGCTTCGCTCCCGTTGTTCTTTATTTGGCCACTACTCAGCTCCTATTGGCCGTAGCATGGAGTTATAATTATAGCCTATTAGTCTAGTAAATGAGTGCTCGAAATGGTACTGTGGAGGGAAATGTCGAAAGCAGAAACTTTCGACTTAGGAACTTTGTTTGGACTAGTAAGGAGATAAACATACTAGAAGTCCTTACCCCCCCGATGTTTATTTATTATCACCAGTCTAGATCCTATAACACAAGCTTATAATAGCTTACTTTTGGCTAGATGAAATTATAAAATATATAATTAAATAATTATTAAAAAAAATGAAATGAAATGAAATCTCGTTTATTCATCTAGGTTACAAGGTAACACTTATGAAAGTCACAAGAATGTAACAGGTTATCCGAAAAGTAGTGTCAGCAAATTTGCCTACGACCAGTTCGCTGACGGGGTGGAGCTATGAGAAGAACTGGCAAGAAACTCACGCCACTCTTTTTAAAAAAAAATGGATAGTTACAATCTTTTGTAATTTACAATTTGAGTAGCGTGTAAAGTGATGCAGCAGAGCACCACACCGTTAGATTAAAGAGTTAAAATGAATGTTTACAAAATAAATAATAAACAAAAAATAAAAAGTTAGGCTATGCGGTTGCATCACTTTACACATTGCTATGCAGCCGTTAGTAATATAAAAAATGTTTATATTACTGAAATTTAAAAAAAAATGACACTAAAAATAAGTATTTATGAGATGTTGTCTAGCAGCATGATGTTGATGACCTGCTCCGACTGCTCCCTCTACTTGAAGATCATCACCTTCTTCAATTTGTACTTCAACTTCAGGTTCCACATCTTCTAACTTATTCAGCCTGCATATATTATGTAATACTGATGTTGCTATGATTACAGCTTGCGTTGTTTCCAAAGCTAGCCGGATTTTCAGTGAAAGTACTGGAAAGCGCCTTTTCCATACACCAAAACATCTGTAAAGAAGTATAATTCATTAATATTACAAACTATTGCAGTTATTAAGTTAGGTGGTTATTTTAGTTTAATACTTATTTTTTGTTTCAATAATTGTTTTAACTGACCTTTCTATAGTGTTCCTAGTCCTAATATGTGCTTCATTGTAATTGTTTTCTGCGACAGACATGGGATTGAGTAAGGGGGTCAAAAGATAAGAAGTACATGGATATGCACTGTCACCAATGAGCCATCTATTACCATAAGCCTCATTTTCACATTGAACTGAAATCAATACAACATATTAATAAGAATGTAAAACAGTGTTTGTATTCCCTGGTGCAGGCCTATGGGTAGGCTGCGAGCGGCGGATTCGTATTGCATTCGCCAGATCTGGAAGCATTCTTTTAGATTATCATAGCTGTTGCCCGGGGCTTTGTTCCCATCGTTCTAAACTACTAATGTGCCGGATCGTTAAAAATGCATATCTGCGGATATGAATCCGGATATCCGACACATCACTATTCTAAGCAACAAACTAACTCTTCAGCTTTATAATATTAGTATAGATTAGCCTGTAAGCATCCACTCCTGTAACTTCCATAATTCTTAAAGTGTTATTCTTATTAAGTCACCTTGCATAGGCAGTATCAAAATAAATAAATATTATATAACTTACTTTTGAGAATAGAATTATTAAATATTGTAGCGTCATGAGCAGACCCGGGCCACCGAGCCACAACATTCATAAATAATAAATCTGCATTACACACTCCTTGGACGTTCATGGAAAATATCCCTTTTCTATTTCTAAATTCTTCTCCTATATTTGAATCTATAAAGAAACACTTTATATTATGTACCTAAATATGTATGTAGAAATTAGTGATGTACCGCATCGTTAAAAATGTATATCCGCGCTTTTGTGGATATTTTTTTTGCTCTTATTGGTCGATTCAACCAAACAAACTCTTTAGTTTATATTAATAGTATAAAAGTATCGATAGATAAATTACTTACCAGGTGACTGTAAAGGTATATGTGTACAGTCAATTGCTCCAAGAACTTTTGGGAATCCTGCAACAGCATGGAAGCCCTGCTGGGTATTTTCCAAAATATTGACGTACTCCGGATACAAGGCAGCTATTGCTCGAGAAACATTGGCTACTATTCTACTGGCTGTAGCTTTTGATACGCCAATAAAATCAGCAACCGATACAAGTACGGTCCCTAACGCGTAAAATCTTAATGTTAGTAATAGCTGGTGTAATGGAGATACTCCATAGTTCCTAAAACATATAAACTTTTATTAGTTCTTACCCCAACGCTCTATATTTGATGAACCTTGAACAATTTTTACCATCAATTAGATTGTTTCCTAGATATTAATAAATTTTTACTCACCGGGAAGACGTCACTGTTAATCCTGGTAATATTTTATTTAATAATTCATTTACTGTGGTTTTATTGAGCCTAAACCTAAATGTAAATTCCGCATCAGAAAATTCGGCAGCATAGTTTATACGACAAAAATGACGACGTTCTTCAGCTTGATCTTCTATTGCACGAGTGCCAAATTCACCGGCTTCATACAGCTCATTATCGCTCTCATCGGTAAATAAATCCATTTTTGTGAATAAAATAGTTATTATTAACCTTCCTTAAACGACCGAATTTGACAGATAAGCAAAATGATGACATATGGTTACGAAACCTACTAAACTTTAAAGGCCAGTACCATATTGAAACGCTATATTTTGATTTTCTATGCACCTGCTTATCTTTGGTGAGCGGTAAGCCCTCCGAAAGATAGATCAATGTGACGGATGGCTATTCCTATCTATCTTAGTTTATTGAAACTTAAAAATGCGTTGACAACTAGTAATAGTAGCTATTTAAACGGGCAGTCAAATGTAGATAGGTTATTGAGATCAGCCGTTAGTCTGTGTGTCTAGGCTTGAGTTTGATTGGTGTTGCCATGTGAAATTTGGGGAAAATTTGAAATACATATTGGAAATGTTTTATGAATAAAAATGTGATAAAAACAGTACATTTTAATATTTATTTTCTTGATGATCTAAAAACCCAATGGACGCACCGTCTAGGATCAAATTCTGTCCGATATTGGTTCCGATTGAAGGCTGTTTAAATGATCTGGTTAGGGGATTAAATCCTCTTTAGATCATGGAAACCTTTTCTGTAATACATGGTAATGCACCAAGCCATTGTATACAAGAATATCTTAAGTATATAGAGAATATATTATACTTAAGCTAAGACAGGATTTAGATAACATTCTATTCAAACACTTGAATCTAAAGGCCAAGCCGCCCCGATTATCTTATCGGTAAATATTTATAGTTGTTCTACCTAGGTCGGGGCTAGGTTACCTAGATTTTAGTCCAGAAAGGCTTTCGTTGTAGTCAGTACGTTACAGTCCCCAGTCGGGCATCTTAGAATTTATAAATGTTTTTAAGTTAGATTTATTTTGTTTGGGTATGGAAAGCACTGTGATAGAAGATTTAGATAGTCTAGACTTGTTTTGTTTTTTCTATTTGTTTTTTGGAAAGAGGGCGTCCTTGAATGATGTGAATGATAACAATGGTGATTTTTATCTCGAAAAGGGTAGGCAGAAGTGTATCAAGCCTACATATCCCGATATGTTAGGTCCCATGTATTTGGGATAATTGGGGACGGCTTTTTAGGGTTCCGTACCTCAAAAGGAAAAACGGAACCCTTATAGGATCCCTCATTATCATCATAATAGGTACCGTTTTTGCCTGACCTGCCCCTAGACAAGTGGCAAATCGCTGATTGTATTCAAAATATTTAAATGTCACTTCAATACATGTGAACACATCTCTGACATAAGCCTTTGACATGTCACGTGATCAATGTACTAATCTGACATGTCGTTAAAATAGTTATCATTTTGATAGATCGAAAAGATTGCCACTTGTCAAACCTCCCAGGAAATCGGGTAATTTTAATTTTATTTTAAAGTAAGTATTTAATACATCTATCCGTTTAGTGACGGATTAAGAATACATAATGTCACTACCCCATCTCTAGCCGTGGGTGTCGTAAAAGGCGACAAAACTTACAAGACAAGAGCACTAAGAAAAGGAAAATTCGAAACAAACCCTATACTAACCCGTCTGGCCAGCGTAGTATAGTAGGCTAAATTCCCTCCACATCTTTTGGAGGAGACCAGTGCGCATCAGTGGGACGTTTATGGGTTGAAATGATGATGATGTTGATGTAATATATTATTTTAACCTGCACTCATGTTCTATGGTCTCCCGTTATAGTTAAATAGTAAGCCATTCTTGTAAACAAGTAAATAGATAAATTACAAATTACTTACATTTCAGCCATCGACCGTCTATAACTAGACACGCCCACTCAGGTATATTTGTCAATACATAAAGTGACAACTAACGAATTTATTACTGTATCGTTGACTAAACTGTCCAGGAACTGTCCGAGTGTCCGGTGAGACTAGGGTTGTCACTCTAAATTGTTCTAAAATAGGTATTTCTAAATGTAGTAAACAATTGTTGTGTTTTGAGGAATATTAAAAACATAATAATTAATGGTGATTGTGAGAAGAGAAATAAAGAATTATTATTAATATGGATGAAAATAAAAGGCGGAATCAGAACACATTCATAGGCATATCATATTCATCTTGGGCATGTGGGCATAAACCTACAATACTTAGCGCTGCTATTTGAAAAGGTTGTCTCCTCATTAAGCTATATATATTAAACGTATGCTCATCTTAAGCGCATATTTCATTACATTAATGTATGTTATTTGATAGAGTAAAACTGTTTACATACATAAGTTTTATAAAAGTACTTTAATATCCCCTAATATTAATTCATTTCTCGTAGTTTCCTAATTTTATAGTGTATTATGGTATAAAATTATATTATTATAATAATCATAATTTACCTATCAGATATTAGATAAATCTAACGTTATTTTTTTCTAAATAAAATCGGCAGCCCTATACCAAACCGGTGTCCGGATTGTCCAGACAGACATGTCGATGTAGCGTTTAGAAATGAGTTAATAAATATAAACGGGATTGCAATTAAGTGTTTGTTATTTGAATATTTTAGATGTAGATCGAATGAGGTATTTTATTTAATTGGCTTTACTTGACATGCTGTGAGGGTATTAATTGCAGTTTAGAATAACAGGTACAAAAGAACAACTGTAATGAAATTGGGACAGTTATTTTGAAGCATGATTGTGAGGTCCAGATAGGCAATAGGTTAAGTATTACCTGGGCCTCCTGAGTATCATAACTCAGAGTTGGCAAGGATGCATCTCATTTAACTGGCTTACAGGAGTTGCCGGCTCTGGGATGAACTTCCCACAGCGGTGTTTCCTGAGCGCTATGACATGTCCTTCTTCAAACGAGGTTTAAAGAGTGCTATCCTCTCAAGGTAGGCAGCGGCCCGGCTGTGCCCCTAGCATTGCCAACGTCCATGAGCGGCGGTAACCACTTACCATCAGGTGGGCCGTCTGCTCGTCTGCCACTTTAGGCAATAAAAAAAAAGTTAAGTTTCTAGTGGATAGAAAAGTGTTGTATGCTGTAATTTGCAAAAAAAGTTTCTAATGCCGATGGGCACCAAATAGGCTAGACTAGGATAGAGAGATTATATATTTATATTATTACTACGTCACCAATCAAAGTTTTGAATTAAATATGGATTGTTAAGATAACTGGAATCTATTGTATAGTTAATACTTAAGTTTGACTTCTCAATTTCAACCAGAAATCTTGCATCTCACTTCCACATTAACAATGGTACCGTAACTTCAATAAGACCACTATATCACTGTATCTACTCTCTCACATATAAGTTAGTTACAACAAAACTTCACCTCTAAAGCTACAGCATAACCGACGATTGCAACTAAGTTCTTGTACTCAAATACTCCGTAATATCTACGATATAAACTTTAAGTTACGTATAAGTAAATCTTGTATGCAAATTTGGGAAACTTATACCGGGGTACAAGGTAGAAGGGATTAGCGGGGTATTGAGATCTTGGTTGATTCTAATGGTGATAAGTTTTCAAGGACACTGGTTATGTATCTATACTTATATAATAAAGAGGAAAGATTTGTATTTTTGTATGTAACGAATTAACTTAAAAACTTCTGAATCGATTTAAAAAATTCTTTTGCTGTTAGAATGTTACATTATCACTGAGTAACATTAGCTATATAACACCACGCTACGGCCAATAGGTGCTGAGCAGTGGCCAAATAAAGAACGAAGGGAACGAAGCCCCGCGTGACTTGAGTGTGTATTAAAATTGTAATTTCTTTGATATATGTATAAACAATCTTCATCACTTCAACCCATAAACGACCCACTGCTGGGCACGGGTCCCCTCCAAAAAATGTGGAGGGAATAACGTTTGTTTTGAATTTTCCTTTTCTCGCAGTGCTCTTGTCTGCATAAGGTTACTTCCTTAGTCGCCTTTTAAGACACCCACGGGTTGATATTATGTATTCTTAATCGGTCACTACACGTATTATAAACGGAGAGACAGGTGGGACAGAGTATAAACAATCTTATATAGACGAAAAAGGAAATATGCCTATATAATAATAAATAATATAAATTATTCAGCCCTAATCAAAGAATACGCTCATGGTTTCAAGCCCAAAAAAAAATTGCAAAAGAGGAGTAATCCGCTTTCCGCTACCTCTTTTAACTTATACCCAAGACCTTTTAGAACCGTGGACCGATGATTATGCATATTAGCTGTCAAGTGCGGTCTACTGACGACTCAACGGTTTTTGAACCAAACCGTATGTGGAGTACCGGGTGTGGAACACTATTTCAATATAAATAAATATTTTGGTCAAGTGCTTTGGGAAACTTTTCGGAGGGTAGATCGAATATTAAGGTCAATGTTCAAGGTTATATTTTTTGGTGATTTTAGATTGTAAGGGACAGTCTTATTTGACGACTACCTTAAAGATATTGATTGATTGTGTGTCCTACTCGAAATTAAATTTGCTTATTTTGAGTTTTTCAAACGTTTGGGACTGGCGACAATCTAAATTGTTTGGTTGATTCTGACGTCGTCGCATTTGGGAATGCATTGATTGTTTTAATAACTTTTTTTTCACAATGACTTTTGTAGTAATCAATTGAGATGTTAATTATTTCACTTTTTATTGCTTCACAAATTTTAACATTCCTAAAGTTAGTAACCAAAATATAATCCTTAGATTAATGAATTCAAAACAACAACCATTCATCAAAATAATTCTAAAATTAATTACCTAATAATCTGTTAATCAATCATAATTGACTTGGATTTAAACTTTGACCTTATAAGCAAGATTAGATCAAAAGTCATAAGTCGGATCAATCAAAATTTAAAACAAATTAGGTATCAACTTATATAAAGTTCACCTTGGTGTCTTAACTTTTTCCAATAACAACCCCTAGGTAATTAACTGAGTTTAAAATTTAACTTCCCACTTAAACTTAGTTTTGGACACCCCTAATTACTTATATCGACTAACTGATGTTAGGGTGCCTACTGACTGCAGCGAAAATTCTTTGGAAAAAGTGTGGCACGTTTGTGGATAATTCGTTTTTCTTATTTAAAAGTTGTACGCGTCCGTTGTCAAAAACGCTTATTCCCTTAGGGGTTGAATATGCGAGAATCATTTCATAAATCTTGCTTATATACAAAAGAAAACCGTGTCCAAAAAATTAAAAAAATATTTTTTTTTCCTAATTCTTATAGTTTCGGCTATTCAGTGATACTTCTGTCAGTCAATCAGGAATCTGGATCTCTCAAAATACAATATATTATTATATATACTGATTTCAGAAATCAGATACTCAGCTAGGATTAGTGTTTGTATGAACTACAAAACAATAGTTTTCTTTTAAAAAGTAACTATAGTCTCACTAATAACCTAACGAAATGGATTTAAATGTTATAAAAAAACTTATAACGTCATAAATGAATTAAAATAAATTCAATATCGAAACGCTTTTATTCAAATGGACTTTGAGGACTTCAATCGTGAGATGAGAGAAGCTGCGGTTGAATATGACAATTTTATAGAGACCGAATTAAATTACGTAGTCACTCATAAAAAGTATTCTGCAGATATTTTTCATTGTCATACATAGACCAGCTCGAAGAGCAGAGCAAACTTGTGTAGTATTCAAAATAAAACCTAAGGATATTTGAATTAGGGTAAATTTTTAATTGTAGTATTTAAAAAGACTGATTCCTTGAAAAAAAGAATAAAGAAAAACCTTTATTTCAGACTCAGCATAAAACAAACAAATATCCCTTCAGCTGCGATGGCAACTGAGTTTGACAACCAGTTGTTAAAGAGTATTTGGTGGAGGGAACGCGGTCTGCGAGGAATTTGAAAGATACTTAGGTCAAAAAAGCATTTTAGCAATATTTGGAGTGTCGGTTTTCTTTGCTATTACCTAGTTGTTGAAAAAAAGGAAAAGATGACATGTTTAACAGCTGACCTTGATTTTTCGAATAAAAAAAAATATTTTAGTCGGCAAGCGATTGTTTTAGTGTCAGGGAGAAAACTCTCCCTGACACTCCTGAAACAATCGCTTGCCGTGTTCCCTCTTCTTAACCGTGTACATTTCCAAACTTACCATCAGATATAACTCCTGAAAAAGTTTTTTTTTTAATTTTTTATTATCTGCAACCCATTCATGTCCCACTGCTGGGCTCGGGTCTCCTCTCCACTATCTAGAGAGCTGAGAGTGTTTAGGCCATAATCCACACACGCTGCCCTAGTACAGGTTGGTGGATCAGACATACACATCGAATCTTCTAGGGTATGTGCGGGTTTCATCACGATGTTTTCCTTCACCGTTAGCAGATGGTAAGTCACTTGACTAGTACATATAAATTCCACAAAGTTAAATTCGCGTTAGTACTGCTGGTCGGAATCGAACCGACCGCGTGTTAGTAAGTAGATATTTTATTTAGTTATTCTATTGCATTGTTCAAGGTACAATCCCTATTGATAAAATAAACCCTGTGTTACATTGTAATCTGTTTGTAAATATGGCGTGTAAACAAAATTACGTTATATGGCCTTTGTGTTTATTTTTCAGCCATATTTGTTTTATCAAATCGATAAATGACTGTGTTTAAACTATCAACGAGGTAAGGTTGGATATTATAGATAATAGCACCTACGATGTATTTTTAGAATCATTCTGTTTCTTTCACATTGTTTTTGTAATGGTATTAGTGAGAAACAGATAGTTTTATAGTGTATCTATTTACAATAGTCTGTGACATCAAATAATAATAATATAATAATAATATTCTACCACATTCACACAGCGCCATCTAGTCCCAAAGTAAGCAATTATATTTGCTTGTGTTATGGGTACTAAACAACTGATATACTACTTAAATAATTTTTTTTTGTAAATACATACATATTATAGATAAATTACACCCAGACACAGAATAAACCTCTATGCTCATCACACAAAGATTTGTCCTGGGTGGGGATCGAACCCATGACCTCCGGCTTAGCAGTCAGGGTCACTAACCACTAGACCAACAGGCCAGTCAAATGTCGGACAAATATTAAATATTTACTATTCCTATTATATGTATATGTTATGTATGGTTTAACTGCCGTACTCAGAGACGTTATTTAACTTTAAGTCTATACGCCTAAAGACGATTATTCAATGAAAAATTTGTGTTAATGACAGATTACTCCTAATTGCGTCTCTGAGTGCAGCAGTTAATCATTTATTTCTCTAAGATTTACAAAATCACGCAACGAGAAAAACTGTACAATTAGTTTATATCTACAAAGGAGCCTAAGTTATTCCATTTTTATATTAATATAATACGTAACGTAATTCTTTAACAATTAATTTTAGCACACCAATATCTCGGAAACGGCTGTAACGCACAAAATAACTCAAAGCGAAGTTATGTATTTATTTAAGTCCAATAAGTTATAAGTGATGGCCGCTCAAAAATTCTGCAATAAAATTTTTAATAAAATCTTTTAAAGCAGTTTATAATTAGGCTACAAGCAAACTTTCCATATAATTTATCAAATTTCCTAGTTTTTACTGACTGACTCAGTCTTCAATAACAAATGTATGTATTTACAAAAAAAAAAATGTATTTAAGTAGTATATCAGTTGTTTAGTACCCATCATCATCATCATCATCATCAGCAACCCATTAAGTCCCACTGCTGGGCTCGGGTCTCCTCGTACCCATAACACAAGCAAATATATTTGCTTACTTTCGGACTAGATGGCGCTGTGTGAATATGGTAAAATATATTTAAAAAATAGTATAATTGCTACTGATTGATTAAACTATTAAGTATAATTCTTTCAGAATTACGGCAAGTTATGCTTAATTTACCTGTCTTTTCTTAACAAAAAGTTAATAAATCCGACGTAATAACACAGCTAACAATACCAAAAGTCCGTAATTCTGAACATTTGTTATATACCTAATTTCTTCTTTGATTCTTTCGTCTATATTCACCCTTGACCCATCATTCGTAACTATTAGCTATACCACCGCCCCAGTGCATAGCTACCTTAACTCCAATGCAACTACAATCGAAAACCAACCTTATTAATTGAACTGTAGAATCTGTATTACTATAACATTGCATTGGTTTTTAGGATGTTACGTTTTCAGTTTCAGTGTTACCAGCCTTATATAAATGCTAACAAAATGTGGGGTTCGCGTGATATAGTCTACTTATCGTACTTTTACTATTTTGCATACATTACCGCGGTATGCATATTCTGTGGCGGTTGACTTTACCAATTTTATGTTTTCGCTCGCTCTGCTAATGTAATCAATGTTAAGCTTTCAACGTATCTACGGTATATTTTATATAGTATACAGGGTGGAATTTTGTAATGCCACCTGTAGGGAAAGTATTCTTAATACTAGAGATACATAATCTTACCCAAAGGAAACATTCCTTTATTTTTAAAAAGAAACAAAACTGCATTCAAAATTTTTCGGAAATTCGCTTGCCACACCCGGAATTGAACCAGCTAAACTCCAAAAAAATAACATTCTGTACTTTTATGGCATTGATCGATAGGGTCAACCATAGGGATCAAATCTTACTAACCAACATGGTTAATTAAATAATAACAAAACCATAAAATTCTAACATTATTTATTATGGCAAGCGAATATCCGGAAATCCGATGAAGGCAGTTCTGTTTCTTTTTAAAAATAATGGAATGTTTTTTTTGAGTAAAATGATCTATCTCCAGTATTTAAAGTACTTTCCCTCCAGGTGGCTTAACAAAATTCCACCCTGTATAAGATAATTTTGTTACATAAGAAAATCTGAGGAAAATAGCGGATATGTCTGTCAGTCTGCCTAGGATAATAAAGGTGGGTCTTTTATGTTTCGTATGTTTGCTTCATAAAGTCTTTGTCCAAAGATGATTCGGGAAAATTTTGCGTTACGTAGATAAAGGTGTTTTGTTCAGATTATACGCTAAGGTGGATTATAATAGAGGGAAAATATATTCTCAGTGTGGCAACATTACTTTACCAAATTTTAGAGGTTATTATTATTATGACTATTTGAAATAAAAAGGACCTAAAACAAGATTTGTATAAATATTTACTTTGTAATTATTATTTTAAGGTTTAAATTAAAAAAGTACTAATTCGACAACTTGCGGATTTATAATAATATGAAGGTAAAGATAGATAATAATAAAATTATGGATGCAATGCAATTAGGCATCGTAAAAAATGAAGTTCTTTTTTTAAATGACTTTATTTTTTAAATACAACTTCAATCGTGGTATATTTATGCAACACCTGCGTTGTTAAAACTTTAATATTCTTTTTTCAAAAATATATTTTTTTAATTTAAGTTTGTAGAGTTGACAAAAAAGGAACTGTATCAATCCTTATACCTGATACCAGTTCTTTTGCTCATACCATGTTCAGTAACATGTTCCGTTCCAAAACAAAAGTACACCCCACTCTAAAGCTTAATAAAGCTCTAAAAGTTATAACTCCGCAACTCGCTACCTGGCTTGAGCAAATCCAAGATCACTTCTAAAGCAGCGTGGAGCCCTCAAGGGTCCACATTATCATAAGTTTGATCCTCCTGAGCCGCTAATCCATGGTCTAATCCTAGATCAACGACCGGCACTCCCCCGCTTTACTTTGAGAACGTAATTTCAATAATCAATCTTTGTAAACAACGTAAAGTATACTTTTCAAGAATATTTGCAGAAAAGGTAAACAAAAATGTAATTCTATCGTTTAGAAACTGTTGGCCGTCGTTCTTTGTTTGGCCACTGCTCAGCTCCTATTGGCTATATTGTGATGTTATTATAGCCTATAGTCTACCTCGATAAATGGACCATCCAACACTAAAAGAATTTTTCAAATTGGACCAGTAGTTCCAATAAAGTAAACCAAACGGCTAAAGTTAGGTGTAATCAAAAATTAGGTTTAACCGGCTAAACTTAAGTATTACTTGAGCCCTTTGGCCAAGCAAATGAAAAGGGAAACAATAATGTTTATTATTTCGTCAAATCCATCACTTTTATTACTCATGTTTTCAAAGTTTTATACAGTGTTAATTACTAGTTCCCGCCCGTGTCTTTGGCCGCGTAGTATGAAAGAAAGAAAGAAGAAAAAGAAAAATATTTTATTTTGGTAACCAAAAAACATACACAAACAGAACACAGATTAACATAATTATTTATATTATAGTCACCAAAATAGGCTCCAGTTCAGCTTAAAATACATGGCACAAAAATGCCATGTGCTGATTTTCAACTGGAGCCCTTTTGTCGTATGTCGGTGAAAAGTAATCTTTTTCACTGAATGAACGTAACATTAAGTATATAAATAATATATAATACTAATGAAGAATTTCAAAATAAATCTAGTAGTTGTAGCCCAATACAAATAAACAAACAAATCTTTAGTATTCATAATATTAGTATAGACTTAAAACTGCAATTATAACAATGGAACTTACAAGGAACATGATAATATTAGAGTGGAATTTCGAATAACACCTACCTATTGACCCTATTGAATTAAAGAACAATTAGTTTGATTACAGACAATTAGATAAGTAAGTATCCAAAATAAAGAAAAAGATCGCAACCTGCCCGCATCGTCCGCCGCATCAGGCCACTCGATTGATTGTCCCCATACTATATATTTTTACCCTTGCATTTCGGTTAATTTACACAGTAACCGACTACAGATGTATGTCAAAAAATTAACATTTTATAGAACTTTTGCTTTCGCGAAGATAAACCTAAGTTTAACCGGCTAATCTTAAGTTTATGTTCACACCTGCCTTTACCCGTAACTATATACTTTCAGCAAATAGATTTGGTACCCACGAAACATAAATGGAAAGGTCTAAATAAATTTGTTTTTAATTCCAAGCGCCATTGTACTTATCTTGCTGATGATAGTCGTTGGTTTATAAACAATAATTGTTATTGCTTTGTAGTTCTTTTAATCTCTGTGTCAAATAAATCGGATCAGTCGGTGTCGTGGTCTTGTGGACAGTGAAAGGGTTCTGAATTTAATTATCATCATTACCCGTGTTCAGGCTGACAATTGATAAAGTGCTTTAATTTTTTATTTTGGAAAAGTAAAGGTAATCTTTCAGAAACTATTACAATATTTAAACTTAGTTTTAATTGGCGTTTAGTTAAAATGCTAAATATTTTTGTTGTTAAAATGTTTGTAATACCGTTTTTCATTACAAAGCGTTATTATTATTTCTCGTCTGATATTTTATCTCAAGTAAGATTTATATTAAAGCTTTCATTTAGATTTATTGTAATTTCGCGCCCAACTTATAAAACTGTTTAACATAACATTTGTATTCGGAAAAAATCTAGCAACATTTTTTTCTAAATTCAACGAAAAATCTGGAAGTTCATGGCTCAACGTTCAGAATAAAGTCAAGAAAAGCTCCATTGTTCAAGCAACAGTATCCGAATCTACTTAGAGGTCTCGAGACGAGTCTGAGGTATCCAATGCAATCACTCCGGACCTCCCTGGGCCCCTCGCTTCGCTCAAGAGATGGAACATTAGCATTTTTATCGATAGCGAAATTGTAAGGCGCTATTGACTGATTATTATCGATATTACGATTATATTTTCTCAGAATATTTGAAGGTGATTTTATTCCTTTTGTTTATGTCTTATTCTTGCGAAAATTCAGGTTTGTTCAGAATAAATAATGAAGACTTAAAAAAAAAAGCTTTTGGCATTTATATTTAATAATTTAGCATTCAGCTTTTTCTTTTAAAGGGTTAGGTAGTGCTTCACACCAACACTTAGGTTAGGTTACATTTAATACTGTTGCGTATATCCAATGAATTTAATTAGCTTCTATGTATACTAACAATTTCTTTACTTAACTACGTGCAACTAACAGCAAGAAAGAAACAATTTCTTTTACACATAAACGCTGTAGTTCTAATTAAAAAGAGCAATATTTACCTCCATTCTACGTCGATTGATGGGCTAGGGGTGGCACTAAAACTATCGATGTCCGTCCAACGGACCGGGATTCATCCAAACGCACCCGGTGCGGCGAATTTCCATACGTACACAGAGCCAAATCCAACCAGAGTTATTGGCCATCCCGCGGGACTTCAATATATTCGACTATTTTTATTTACTTGAAAGGAAAAGCTTTCGCGCGTTGACGGTGCCATCTCGCGGACGCAAAACGACCGTAGAATACCGAATACGTTATTTTTAGTCACATCTCTATTTGTTCCTTTTTCGAAAATTTAAAATTTTATGAAGGCACCAGACCAGACATGAAAACATTTGCGCATATTTAAAAGTGGAACGTTACTGTTTTGTCTGAAAGCTCGTTGACTAAAAAATGTTCGATATTTAAATTTTATTCTGAACGTCTAGCTAGCCAATCGGAACGTAGCATTCATATTGTAATGGCGGACGGGATTATAATCTTAAATTATGACTACAATAAAATTTTGTCCCAATAATTTATCAATGTTTACATAAAAGGGTTTTTCACAGAAATTCACAGACCCGTACGTGAAATTAAACGTTAACATTTGTATTTCAAGGGAATTCATTGTCAAAATTTATTAACCATTAGTTGGTTTCATTTGATATTTTGACAATGAAATTATGCCCATTAGGTGTCTACTAACAATGTCATACATTGTTACAGAATTAGATGGATCAACAAAAAGATATAGTATTATCATCATCAGCAATCCATTAATGTCCCACAGCTGGCCCCGAGTCTCCTCTCCTCTACGTTTCCTCACGATGTTTTCCCTCACCGTTAGTAACTGGTAAATTACTTCGCTAGTACTTACTTATTATTATAAATTCCACAAAGTGAAATCCATATTACCTAGTACTGCATGCTGGTCAGAATCGAACTCGGACCTTATGATTTGCATCGTCATTAAGTATATTAGCCCAATGACGTCCACTGTTGAACATAGGCCTGTCACTTATTCATTCGGCTACTATCGCTGTTTAATATTAAATAGGTACCTATGAATATAATATTATAATAATACCTATTTAATTTATAAGCGTTAATCTCAACACAAATATTCTCAACCCATTAATTCAACGTAGTTTTAAAGATTACTTTGAAAACAATTACTGTAGCCCGAGAAAAAAGCGCGGGAGATTTAATTAATAAAAATGGCGGCATTCTGCAATTCAAACATGGCGTCGTAGCCAATGAGCGTCTCTCTTTATGTACATATGCTAATGAATGTGAACCCTGTGCGAATGGAATTGTCATGTAAGAGATGTCATTACGTTATTCGAGGTTAGGGAGACGAGTGTTATTTTTGCATTTAAATATAGATCTAGACACACGACGTTATGACTGTCATTTTTCATTATACTTGACTGACTGAAGTAGTGGTGAGACATTTTAATATCGATTACAACTTTAATCGATTCAAAATAGGGATACAATATCATATATAGTATAGAATATTTTTTTATAATAACGACTGGTTTGTTTCTTTTGTATTATTAAGACATGTTAAAAAGAAACTTTTACCTTATTTAATTTAATAGTGATTCAAAAATCAATATGATCTGATATAGTCGAGTAATGAAATTAGTGTAAATTTCACAAATGTATCATTTAATTTATTATTAATTCTGTAACAATAAAAATAACGCAACATTTCAAGGAGACGTAACGCTTTTCCACATAACACCTTACGAAACCTGCTGTTAATTTAAAAAGACGTCGAATTGATTATAAAACCGTTTTCTTTATTGAAAAGTTTGCTTTGTTTACAGCGATAAAAAGAAACAATGTATGCCAAAGTTTCGTTCTGAAAACGTTTTGTGTAATATTAACTTTTAAACTTTTACGTTGCGTGATTTTTCAATTATATGCGATGGGTATTACATGTACATTCATTATTTACCCTAATTTTGACATTTTAACCTAAGATCAGCTTGTGACTAAGGTCAAAATCCGGTCGCTAAAGCTCTGTAATTTTTTTAAAGAATTAATTAATGTTGTCTATGTTTAATTTAGCATGCATGTAACTTGTGGAACATTTTTTCGTTCAAAAATGAACATGTCGCGTGACATTTGGATTAATTATAAAGTGTATAAGAATTTATGTATTTGTGTTAATTAGAGGTTAAGTGTTTAATTGAGGGAATTCATAACATGGTTTGAATACTTGGACGAGTAAAAATGTAAAGTTAAAAAAAGCCATAGACGGCTGATATTATATTCAATTAACAAAAAGTTTTATTAGGTGACAAATGGATAAAGATTTATAAATATTTTTATAAAGTATTGTGTGTAGTTTTTGTCTATTGAAATTACACAAGCTAAATTCTTATTTTGAAGACTGCTTCAGGTAAATTATGTAAATATATTATACAGACTGAAGTTTTAAAAGATGAAAGACATCATAAATAGTAATAAAATAACACTTTTAAGTAAAGTTACAGTAAGTTTGTATATTTTCGGCTCCCTGCTTATAATATAGCTTCTATCTAAAGTCAACTCTCAAGAAAATCCATAAAAAAAACAAATATATCGACTAAAACATTTTCTTTTCGAAAAACATAAATCACTCGACTAACACGAAACTTAATCAACTAACTAAGCGCACCTCTAATGCACGAATGATTACATAAAGACTACAATTCAAAAGGCGGGAATTGTGTTTGCATTTTAAGCGTCCTATTTACAACATAAAATGGTCTTATACAGAGTAACGACCCAACTTTTATTTTCGCGTAAAAATTTTCGAAGATGCTCGAGGGCATAGCGAATCGTTTATTTTACCTTTTTATATATATAAAGCAACGGTTGCTTACAGTGAACGTGAGGCGTTAACAGAAAATTTATAGCCTTACGCCCGCTCTTAAAGGTGATTTTTGCTTGAAAACTAAGACGGGTTTTGTTGGTACTTACCGTTCTAATTTACAGTACGTTGCGGGACACTTTATCCCTTATTTGACTTGCTTTGTGAGTTAAATCGTGATGTGTGAAGATTGCCTTTTACTTTGATAATTCTTGTGTGAGTCAAATTGTGTTAAAAGGGTGATTTACACAGTATCGTGTGACGTAAGAGACAAACATCAAATTGTGTTATGTGATCTAATGAGATTTTGCATCATAAGCTCCTTCATTTAAACCAACACGTATCATTACGACATTTTCTTTTCACGAAGGACATGAAAGCCATATTTTTTCCATATTGGTAAAGGCAATAACTCTGCCTTGCTAATGAAAAATGGAACAACTACATCTGAAGTTCAGAGAACAATACATCTTAAGTGATTTGTCTTACGTGCGTTTTTCTGTGACCAGAAGTGCAAATGCGTTGTTCTTTCTTAGCAAGGCAGAACTACCTACCAGAGAGTTTGTAGATTTTTTTGTGAAAACTACGAATTTTTTAAAGGAAAATACTTGAAAACACTTTATTCTAGGAATTATTTTCATCCGTATCTTTAGATTTTTTGTTATTTTGTACCTATACTAATGTTATAGAGCTAAAATGTTTGTTTGTTTTGTTGAACGCATATTAAGAACGAATAGTCTGATTTGATAAATTAATTTAGTGTTGGATAGCCCGTTTATCGAAGAAGGTTATAAGCTATCTAACATTACGCTACGGCCAATAAGAGCTGAGCAGTGGCCAAAGAAAGAACGACGGGAGCGAAAACCTGCGGGACTTCTAGTATATATATTTACTATATTTACTAGTAGGTATACCTAAATTCTTTTGATATCGCCAAAAATACCATAACCATAGCTTACATTGTATTTCCACATAATTTTGCGTTCAATTTCAATACACATAAATCACAATTTCAAATGCAGCTGCTTATTTAGAAGCCACAATTGAAAATTGAAATTCCCTCTAAACTTTTCTACTATTTCTTGGAAAACTGAATGTATCTCGCTATCGAGAGTAATGTATGTGCATCCGGCTTCTCCTGGAATTTATTCCATTTATTTATTACTCTACAGTTGCAGGTAAAACAGTTTCTAATGTCGGGAATTTGTAGTTCCATGTAAATTACATTCGCTATTCTGACTATTCATTATGTTTAAGAGCGTATTTACATACAACGTGGCAAAATCGCAATTTAGTGTCATATTTCGAGGTTTTAAATTTTTACTATTTACTTAATCGACCCATAGCCAGCAGTGGGACGTTTATTTATTTATTTTTTTTTTTAAATAGACAAAAAGTTTATGGGTTGAAATAAATGAAAATCATGCTATATTTAAAAAATATGTCTGTAATTTTTTTTTTTTTTTTTAAAGTAAGTACGTAAAACGTGGTACGTTTAAAGTAAGTTTGCCTACTCTAATGACTAAGTAGATTTAATAAGTAAGCGTAGCGTAGCATAAGACTGGTTGTGATTACGGAAACTGTGATTTTGTTTACTTCTATATGAATTCATTGCTAATTAATTACTTCTATATATGATCAACGTTACCTAATAAAAAAAATATTATAATACGAACATGTTTTAATTCTGCTAACCGTACAGTTTGTTTTGGAGCTGTCGGGAACATACTAGTAAGTAGGTCTTTATTTGATAGTGTACTATCATTTGGAGCATAAATGTATGGAAATCAGAAGTTTTGAAGAAATAAATTTTTGGAGCCCTTGGGAACAATTTGACAAAATAATAATAATATTTAATTTTAGTTATGGAGCGCTTGGGAACAAAATCGTGGAGCGGGTGGGAACAAACCCAGCCTGCTTACAGTTATTTTACTATGAAAATAACGCTTTGCAAGTTTCCAATGTGTTATTTGCATATAAATAGAACTATAAACGCAATGATTTCTTACATGTAACTAATGTCACTTTTTACCAAATTCTAAAAATTGTTGCAGACATATTTTTAAAATATAGCTCCAATTAAATAATAAAAATTGAAAAAATCGATGTAAATAAGCTCTTATACGATTGTGTGACGTTTAATTCTGTTAATTAGTTCGCATTTGCATTGCATTTGTCGTTTTTAGCATGCGATTATGGACCTTAAAGGCTTTTGGAATTTGTAGTTCTTACAAGAAATATATTGTAGCTATAAATATTAATGTTCTCTGGCAGCAATAAATTTGAATCAAATTCTTTCTAAAAAGATTAGTGTCACAAATAATAATACGAATAATATTTCAGTGTGAATTTGTATTCAAAGCGTGCAATTAATTTGTCCTTTATATAAAACGAAAAGTACACAAGTATAAAAGAAAATATTCTTTTGTTATTTTATCAATATTCATAATACTAAAGTTGTTTTTTTTTCAACAACAATTATGAAGTCAAATACGTTTGTGAGGCACTTTTGAATTATTTTGATAATAAATTGGGCTAATTGTTTTATCTCACCTTAAAACGCCTTTTTTAAAGTCATTTGTTTTGAATAATAAATATATGAATAAATTATATGAAGCCAATCTTTGTTGAATCACTGAATTAATTTTGCTTGCTAATATTAAATTGTGTATTTTATAAGTAATTCATTACATGTTAAATATTATATTTAGAAAATATTTGCTTATTAATATTAGTCTAGACTACAAAGTATTCATTTAATTATTCTACAATACTAAATTAGAGGATAAACTTAGATTAAATTTCAGATGACTAAAGTTAATGGAGAATTGACAAAACGAATTAAATTATTTGGTGGGTTCGATCCCCACCCAGGACAAATCGTTGTGTGATGAGCATAAAGGTTTGTTCTTTGTCTGGGTGTAATTTATCTATAATATGTATGTATTTACAAAAAAAATGTATTTAAATAGTAGGTATATCAGTTGTTTAGTACCCTGGCCACAAGCAAGTATAATTGCTAACTTTGGGACTAGATGGCGCTGTGTGAATGTGGTAACGGGTTTTAGAGTGGAGACCTCGTCTCGGCAAGCGTAGTGTAGGGCGCCCCCAGTCTAGGTGGAGTGACGATCTTCGCAGGGTGGCTGGCAAACGCTGGATGAGAGTAGCTGCAAATCGTACTCAATGGCGTGCAATTTGAGAGGCCTATGTCCAGCAGTGGACTAGTATAGGCTGATGATGATGATGAATGTGGTAAAATATTATATTATTATTATATTATATTTTCAATATATGTACTGAAAACAACTGCTGCGCAAGAAAGGATTAAAGGATTCGATGTCCTCTATATAGGCCTTAACTTATACATAAAGCAACCCATTAAAGTCCCACTGCTGGGAAAAGGCTGTTCTCTATTCAACGTAGTACTTATACATCTTTGGCGACAAAAGGTCTAAAACTGTTTGTATTATTAAATTAAATTAAATACGACGTCATCCTACGTTACCCTACGATGCGCGACGTAAGTCTTAACACTACAATCACTATTTAAAAGGGTTAAACATCGCGCCATCAAAATTAAAAAAGTATAACTTGCAATTAGGTTGTATCAATATTATTTCTACTGCTTATTAAAATAAGGTTTAAAATTGCAGTGTTATTTCATATATTATATCTCTTCTGCTATTGTGTGGTATGTAGAAAAGCTCATCCAAGCATTGTGGCATATCGAACATTGACTCCTGCATTGATTTTATTACCACTTGGCTCCAAGACCAAGGCAAACATTGGCTCTCTAAGTGAACAAACAAGACCAATTTACATACCATATTCAATTTTTCTTGTTTGTCGCAAACATTTTTGTTATTCCAAAAAAATAACTCGGGTATATTAATAACGAAAGAAACTGTTTGTTTCGTATACATCAGTATACGAAACAAACAGTTTCTTTCGGTATTAAAATGCAGTAAATCAATACTGCTAAAGTTATTATAATAATATAATAATAATATTCTACCACATTCACACAGCGCCATCTAGTCCCAAAGTAAGCAAATATATATGCTTGTGTTATGGGTACTAAACAACTGATATACTACTTAAATACATTTTTTTTTGTAAATACATACATATTATAGATAAATTACACCCAGACACAGAACAAACTTTTATGCTCATCACACAAAGATTTGTCCTGGGTGGGGATCGAACCCACGACCTCCGGCTTAGCAGTAAGGGTCACTAACCACTAGACCAACAGGCCAGTCAATATTAATCTATACTAATATTATAAAGCTGAAGAATTAAGTTGAACGCGCTAATCAAAGGAATCTACTGAACAGAATTTAAAAACAGATTTATTGTTGGATAGCTCGCTGAATCCACTGAATTCTAACTGACCAGATGATAATCCAATTTACTTAAGAACTTAGTGTAAGACCTGGAGAACATAGACTATACTCTTGCGGGAAAAGCCACGGTATTAAGTTAGTTTTTAATAATATAATATTATGAATAATATTGTTTTGGACATTCACACACAGCGCCATCTAGTGTCAAACTAAGCTAATGCTTGTAATATGGAATCTAGATAACTGATATAATAGGTACTTAAATAACCTTTTTTTTGGTAACTACATACATATTTAGATGGGTGGGAATCCACGACCTCTGTCTCAGCAGTCAGGGTCACTAACCACTGAGCCACGGAGGCTTCAATATAACTTCGATTCGTACAATTGTTTTACATTTGCGAATGTGGTTTCTAGTTTATGTGTAGGGTCACCAGCGAGGTCAGTCTGTGGATTAAATTCTAGTGTTCTTGGACGAACCATAATATTATATACAAATGTTCAAATGGTTTTGTTTGTTCAGTTGTAAATAAATATATTTTCACCTTTATACCTTTGCAAGATTGCATACGGTATCGATCCCTTTGCAGCATAGTTGTTTTCTAATCCACGGAATCTTCAAGCAGAGAAAAAGCACTGCGAGAAAAGGAAAATTCGAAACAAATCCCTATACCAACCCGTCTGGCCAGCGTGGTATAGTAGGCCCTACAAAATCTTTGGAGGAGACCTGTTCACAGCAGTGGGACGTTTATGGGTTGAAATGAATAGGAGATGAGCCTATTGCCGATAACTTGTTACATTTTGAAACGCTCGGCTGATATTATGAATTTCAAATAAAAAAAATCCAATAATATACCAATTCTGCCTCACACGTTCAAGTTACCAGTGATGACAAAAAAAAACTCACTGTCGTTCAGTCAGCCATAGAAAGAGCTATGCTCTGGGTTTCCCTGCGTGATCGAATCAGAAATGAGGAAATCCGCAGGAGAACTAAAGTTCCCATAGCTCATCAAATCAAGTGGCAGAGGGCAGGGCACATAGCGCGTAGAACTGATGGCCGATGGGGGAAACAGTAGGGACGGCCCTTCACCAGGTGGACCGATGGTAAAAGTGACGGGTGGCCGTTGGTTGCAGGCTGCAAAATATCACTCGCTGTGGATTAAATTAGATGAGGTCCATGTCCAGCAGTGGAGGTCATTAGGTTGATATGATGATGATGACGTTCATCGAACCCTGACCCTTTTGCGCAACAGTCGTTCACACACCCTCTATGCCACCGAGGTAATCCTATAAGCCAAAATTCAAATAACAAACCTGTGATATACAAAAAGGACCAAACAACTCACCAACTAACCTCCCAAACTAATCCAATCAACAAGTAGTACCAATCAGGGAACATCGTTGATGACGTAACGGTATAACTTTTATGATGATCATACAAGAAACAAACCTACGTAGCCTACAATAAAAGAGGATTTTCTTCAAACGACGGCATTCGTCCTATTTCCTTCGGATAAAAGAAATCATTTAGGCGCATTATTTTTTCGCGTACCCAAAATGCTTGGTAATGCCTTCCTCATTTATTGGTTTGAAGAAATTTGTTTTGGAAAACGTTAACACGCTATTGTTTCGTTTATCGATAAAACAGTGAATTATTTTGCGCGTAAATTTTTCATTTCCTGTGAGTCTACACTCGCAATTTTGACATTCAATTGGATGCTTTCGAGATCTTTGTCAAACGTTGAGGTATTTTAAATATCGCTGTGGGTTGCTGTAATTTTAAAATATTTGATAACATTTGGTAGTTCTGGATTGGTGTATTGAGTCCTGGTAGTGACGGATTAAGAATACATAATATCACTACCCCACCTCAACCCGTGGGTGTCGTAAAAGGCGACTAAGGAAGTAACCTTATGCGGACAACAGCACTGCAAGAAAAGGAAAATTCGAAACAAACTATAACAACCCGTCTGACGAGCGTGGTATAGTAAGGTAAATTCCCTCCACATTCTTTGGAGGAGACCCGTGCCCAGCTATAGTACGTTTATGGGTTGAAATGATGATGTCGAGTTTTCACTACTACACCTCGTGTAAATAACATAATTGTTCGCTAAACGAGAGGTAGCGTTAATCTTATTTACAAATACCCAAAATCAAATCTAAAATTTGACATATCAGAAACCTTTTTTAAATAAAATGATTTATATTAGAAAACCGTGTGTACCGCAGAATATTGAGAATTCGAGTAATGCCAACCTTCGATCTAAAATGATATCGTTTGATGTGAGCTTTATATATATTTAAATGAATCAAATATTTTGAGTCGGCCAAGTTCTTACTTTTGTGTGACGATACGATATAATAAAAAAATAATTTAAAAAGTAGGTACCGCACCCGCACTACCTGGAGCCTATACCGTCAAAAACGGTAAGGTTCCAGCGATCATTCCTCCCACGTACATGCAGGCTCTGGGGTGAACTTTCTACAGCGGTGTTTCCTGAGCGCTATGACATGTCCCTCTTCAAACGAGGTTTAAAGAGAGCTATTTTCCAAAGGTAGGCAGCGGCTTGGCTGTTCCCCTAACATTGCCAACGTCCATGAGCGGCGGTAACCACTTACCATCAGGTGAGTCGCTAGCTCGTCTGCCACTTCAGGCAATAAAAAAAAAAGGTAGATCGTAAGACTTAGCTAACTGAACTAAACTAACTGAACTGACTAGCTTAACTGAAAAATATATACCCTAATTAAAGCTGAGACTGCTGAGAGCCTTCCTTTCCTTCCTTGATACGTAGGCTATCCAACACAATTTTTCAATTCGGTTCAATAAGTTCTTGAGATTAGCGCTTTCAACCAAACAAACTCTTCAGCTTTATAATATTTTAGTATTATTAATACTAGAAGTCGCGCGGGGCTTCGTCCCATCGTTATTTATTTGGCCACTGCTCAGCTTCGATTGGTCGTAGCGTGATGTTATTTAGCTTATAAGACTTTCATGATATTATATAGGCTATCCAACACAAACATCCAACACATCGTTGATCAATTCATACAAATTCATACAAGTTTATAATGTTTTATTTTAGATATTTGAAAATGTCGTGTCGTAGTCGTGCCGGCAATTCAAAAAGGCTTTTCTCTTATTTTTTGTATATCATATATTTTCTTCAATTCAGGTGAAGTTTTACGATGTAAGAAGATTTTGGGCTCTTTTATTTCGCGATCTTATTAAGTTTTCGACTCGTTTTACGGTGACTTCCTTTTTCTTTTAGAAGGTAGTTTCGCTATTCACTTATGGAAATTGTTTTAGTGTTTTTTGAAGCTTTTTATCAACTACGGTTTTGCTTAGAAACATGCAACAATGAACCCATAAACATCCCACTACTCGGCACGGGTCCCCTCCAAAGATTGTTGAGGGAATTTAGCCTACTTATACCACGCTGGCCAGACGGGTTGATATAGGTAGGGTTTGTTTAAAATTTTCCTTTTCTCGCAATGTTCTTGTCTGCATAAGGATACTCCCTTAGTCGTCTTGTACGACACCCACGGGTTGAAATGGGGTAGTGACATTATGAATTCTTAATCCGTCACTACACAAGAAATGTTATTGACAAGATTATGCTTTTTAATAATGATGCCTCCTTTGGTCGCCCAGCGGCAGTGTTGGACATATTTTAATTGCAAATATCAATTAATGATTAATTGCATATTAATTGCCACCATATAATGAACAATTAATACTTATTCAAAGAATAGATGCTAAAATTGTTCTTTTAACCCCTAAACCTTAATAAAAGTAACCTGTTAACCCTACGTCTGCTCTGTTTCATTACATTAATACATTGATTAATGAACGTAGTAAATTAATTTTCGCTGAAATTTCTGAACGAAATAAACTGTCTAGTGATATGACGAGCCTTATTTAGCTGTCGAGATAATTATGTGAAAGAAAAATGTTTTTTCTTTTTGTAATAATATGGTTGGATTACTCCTTAACATTTGAAACAAACTGTTTGTAGTAATGCCGGTAAAGTTTCCAAATTACATTTTTATTATTATATTTTTTTATATTTTTATTTATTGGAAGTAAATACTTATATATTACAAATTTTGGTCCAATCATTTCAACCCAAACACGTCCCACTGTTTGGCACGGGTCTCCTCCAAAGATTTTGTACGGAATTTGGTCTACTATACCACGCTAGCCAGACGGGTTGGTATAGGTTTTTGTTTTAAATTTTCCTTTTCATGCTCTTATTAAAGTTAGGTCCCTTAGTCGCCTTTTACAAACATTTAAAATGAAATAGGAAATGGAATATAATCTAGACTTGCAAAATAAATTACAATAGGCATTAGGTTTTTTGTGTAATAATGCCCAAACGTTATGAATCCAACTTTGCGTGGCGACTATTTAATTATTCCCCCATTGACTTCTCCAAAAACAAATTATTTTAATCGAAAAAGATAAAAAATATTAATACCACGGACCGAACAAAAAAGGGGTATAGGTCCCAGTTGTCGACCACTAAGTCGATTATATTTTCACAAATCCCATTTCCGTCAATGTCCACAAATGACCAAGAGAGGTAAGGTAAACGGCACAATTGTTGTCCGACTGGCCCCCAGGTGTTTCACCCGAGTCGCATTACTCCGTCATTCCAGTTTTTACTATACAAACGTATATTTTTCCTTATATATGTTTGAACATAAAGTTTTAGTACAACAACGGTTCAGTGTACGGCTAAAATATGAATTTAAGTTTTTATCATAGCAATTTGAAATTTTTCGTGGTTTGTGCTTTGACTACGCCGGAATGTGTTGCATATTTTCGTTAGTTTCACTCTGTTTTTATATATTTCTTTTATTTTGTAGCCCTTTACACGTTTTATTAATTAATTGGATTATTTTATATTGTTTGTTTTTCATCACTACTATAATTGGCCACAAACTTAAAAATATGATACGAAATAATAATAATAATATTCTACCACATTCACACAGCGCCATCTAGTCCCAAAGTAAGCAATTATATTTGCTTGTGTTATGGGTACTAAACAACTGATATACTACTTAAATACATTTTTTTTTTGTAAATACATACATATTATACATAAATTACACCCAGACACAGAACAAATCTTTATGCTCATCAAGTCATCACACAAAGATTTGTCCTGGGTGGGGATCGAACCCACGACCTCCGGCTTAGCAGTCAGGGTCACTAACCACTAGACCAACAGGCCAATCGAAATGTTATATGTCCACTTGGTTATCCAATTTTATTATTTTTTATTATAGGTAAAAATAATGTTATCATTATTTTTTATCGTATTAGTTAATTGCACTTATTGCATGCGTCAATTGAAATTGCAGCATACGACTCTTTCTTAATGGCAACAAAAATTTCACTCAAAAGCTATTTATTTAATTGCCCACTCTTCTCATTCCGGGTCTCTCTTCTCATATCAACAGCAACTTGTCTCTTCTGAAAGAAAAAAAGATATATCCTTTATTTATCTAGTTTACAAAGTCATAAGTTATGAATGTAACAAACATTTATAATCAAAAATAAAACTGTTTCTGCCATTTTTGCCTACGACCAATCCTTTTTATATATTGTTATATCTTTATCTGATTCAATCAAGCTGAGAGACCGTAGATAAAACTATTTGAATCGAAATTAATCATCAATTGTCATCAAGGCACAGGTGCGTTTTTGCTATTCACTCTGGCGACCAGGCGCCCCTATAAATCATCCTTAATCGTGCCTCTGGGATTGTACGCTTTTTGCCCGCGTTCCCCATCAAATCCCATTAGTTTTGCCGCAGTTAATGAGTCCAAGTTTCTTTTATTATTTTTTGCGATTTTTTATTCGTTATTAATGCTTAGTAAGATAAGCTAGTTTTTTACTTGAAATTCGGTACATAAACAGATTTAGTACTTTTTGTTTCTTTTAGAACGACCTACTTTTTAGATGTCTCTGAATCACGCAATTATTATCCATCTTTTGTAAGTAACTTTACCATCGGAGAAATGTAAAAGCTAAAACAAATTCTATTTTGTTATTGAAAAGTCTATAGTATAGTACAAACTGACTTGACTAGTACCTACTAATGTACCTACATAATAATATAAATTCCACAAAGTTATATCCACATTGGAACTGGAATCGAACTCGGACCATATGATTTGCATGCTGGTCATTCATCCATTCGGCCACCATATCTGTAAATCATATAAATAGAACTTATCAATTCTACAGAGTTTACACAAGTAACGTGTATTCTTTTCCTTTCCATGTAAGCGAAGCCGTAGATAGAAAAAAAAATTATAAGTTAATGTATTAAATACATAATATATTGTACGGAACACTCAGCAATGCACTCTTTTTGTATTGTATGAACTACTACATAATCATTAATCTGTTTGAGTGTCCCATTCATTCATTTTTAATCTCGATAACGTCTCCGTAAAATTATTTTTTGTGAGGCAATATAATTTATAGCATTGTTCACGATTGCCTCTGAATGTCGCTTCAAAAAAGATTAATTTGGCTTCTGTTAATTATGAAATATTGTTTCTGGACTTACTTTCGGTTATTATCAGATTTACATACGTTTTTCTTATTTTGTTGAATTTATTTAATTTAACTATCATTGTGTGAGGTTTTGAAGCATTGATGAATTGAGTTTTTACTTCATTATAATTTGAGTTTTTGAGGTATAGTATGAGGTAGGTAATAACTTACTTTTTTTTCTTTTCTGAATTAATAAACTGACTAAATCATGTTTTAATTTTAGTTTTTTCGTAATTCACAGGTTGCTTACTGCATTTTGTAAAATACTAAATTATCTGCTGGTTTTGTATAGGTAACAAAGTAACTAGCTATCTCTCTTGCTCTTTGTTTTACATATTAGCTCAGAACACAAGTCATCTTCAAGTTAACAAAACAATTTTACAATTTATGGACTTCAAATTACATTAAGTTCACTTTATCGAAACTGGTGACCTTTTATACGCTATAAAAAGAGATTTGAGGCCAACATGGACCAAAGTATTTCCTTAAAGAGACACCACTCGAATAGGCACTTAGGGTATGAAAATTTCACGGCGCACTCAATAGTTGAACGGCAATTTGGTGGGAATGCATTCGCCAAATTGTACCTAACGTGAAGTTACGATGCCGTCAATTGGGATTTTCACCTTACTAGACCAATACATGAAATGTAAATTCTCATATTAGTCTTTTCATTCAGGAAATAGGTTTACTGTTTTTAAATAATTGAAAAATAGTCGTATATATTTAATCGAACCAAATTTTGACAGACATTTTAGGACACGGAGAAAGACGTCTCTTTATATGCGAAAAAATTCTTATAATATATCACTAAAACAGAGCCATTTCAAGAATTCCTTATTTTAACAAACAATTCTTGAAATAGCTCTAAGAATTTTATAGTAAAATATTTAAATTTATTGTTGTGTTGCTTGTCAAGTTTACCTGTATTGCTCTGGAAATCAATTGAATTTTTCTTAAAAAAATAGAAAGAAAATAATTATATTATGCTGCACTGCCGAACGTCGTGTCTTCTAGATGTTAATTATATTTCCCCATTTAAAACATATTCAAAATGGCCAATTTAATCAAGATGCTAGTAATAATACTTAGCTATTCACAACAATATAACCAAAATTCAAAACATGAGATGCAATCCCATTCATTAATTCAAAACCGGCGATATATCAACACAGAATATTGTAAGCTAACCACTAGCTAGCTTCGTAGCTCTATGTTAGCTCAGACGGAAATGGGCTAGATTGCCTAGATTCTAGATGCTTATCGTACTTAGGGAAATCGGGAACTATGCCGCTGTAATGTTCTTGAATACAGCCTTACTGCCTATATTGTTGCATACCATTGTTCTGTCGATATGAGTTTAATCTATTGATAGAGAATTCTGGCAACTTGGTCGGCATTCAGTTTATTGAGACCTCAATAATATTTTCTTAAGATTTGACACAGAAATTCTTGAAAAGCATCGTAAGTACAAACTTACGATGCTGAACAGTTGGAAATATTTATGAATATTGTAATATCTCTTTTGTTTTGTTTTTGTTAGAAGTTCTTTTGTTACAAATTATGTATAGGAATGATACAAATAAGCGTCAGTCGTTCGTTATTTTGCCACTGCTCAACTCCTATTAGTCTTAGCGTAATGTTATTTAGCCCATAGCCTTTAATAAAGGGGCTATCCAAAACTATCAGAGTTTTTCAAATCGGACCAGCAGTTCCTGAGACAAACAAATTTATAAGTATACTAGTTTTTACTAGTAATAAAAGTATAGATAATTATAATAAATACAGTCGTCTCATCAAACATTCCTGTAGTGCACATATTTAGAGAAAGGGACATTTTGAGATAAGGGTACTTCGATAAAAGGACTTTTTGAGAAAAAGTCATTTCGAGAAAAGGACATTTTGAGAAAGGACATTTCCAGATAAGGACATTATGCGATGAGACGAATACAGTTAATATCGAACCTACAGATAAAGAATGTTATTATTTTAATACTATTTATTTGTTTTTAATAAATTTAATGTATACAAATGGGGCTATTCTATTAGACGCTCTTAGGATAATGCAGAAAAAAATTGAGAATAAAAGTTATGATGTAATTGTGTGAAAGAAGTTACAACAAAACCAAACTTAATTACCTAATTTTACAAATGATTTTCTATCTAAATCCATACAGAGCACTTAATAGATCTTAATGGTAATAATTATCATTGTTTTTTTTTATTTTTTATTTTTTTATTTACAACGGTTTACACCAATTACAGTAAATAATTCAATTATTTTAATTTAACTTAAAAAATAAAGTTATAAGTGCATAAAAAGAATAAAATAAAAAGAAACAGATAATTAAAGCATAAATTAAATCATACATCTAAACACACTTATACAATCCTCTCACAGTTCCCCAAGCATTCTAATAATATCACCTTCCATTCATCCGCAAACACATCACATTGAGGTCTTTGGTCCAGAATAGTGTTCAGAGCAGCTAGTGTTCGCGGAATAGGGGAAGTAGCTAGAGCTACAGTCCTACAGGTAGGAACAACAAACAATCTTAAAAATTGACTGGCCTGTTGGTCTAGTGGTTAGTGACCCTGACTGCTAAACCGGAGGTCGTGGGTTCGATTCCCACCCAGGACAAATCTTTGTGTGATGAGCATAAAGGTTTGTTCTGTGTCTGGGTGTAATTTATCTATAATATGTATGTATTTACAAAAAAAAAATGTATTTAAGTAGTATATCAGTTGTTTAGTACTCATAACACAAGCAAATATAATTGCTTAATTTGGGACTAGATGGCGTTGTGTAATCTATGGTGCCTACCTCGGCAATAATTATCGGGCACAAACAGGGAACATAGCTCGGTGTTCAGCTCAGGAGTCAGGAGCATCATGAACACCGTAACTCAAAACAAACAGACAGAAACCATAAAAATCAATCACATACAAACACGACATCAAACAATCCATATCAGTAGTTAAACTCATAAATAATACTACACAAGACATATTACACACCATTTCTTTAAGTGGAATAGATGTAAGAACATCTTTCTAAGCATTAAGTAGAAAAATTCCTTTAAATACTGCCTGTTTGTACTGTAGAACAGGGTTGGACCTGCCGACCTGTTTAAGGCTATGAAATTTTAACCCCGCCTGCTGACGTAAAGGGCTTGTGAATGGTACAAAGTTAGGATGAATACGGATAATTTACCTGATTAGTGTTAAGAGCGTTTATACATGAACGGCAATGTTGTAATTTAGTGTCAGATTTCGTGGTTTTAAATTTTTATTATTTATTCGAAGCCATATTTTTTTGAACGTGTATTAAAAATAAAAATCCGTAATGCTTACAGTTATATTACTATATTAATAACGCCTTGCAAGTTCCAATATGTTATTTGCATATAAATAGAATTGTAAACGCAATGATTATTTACCATTTACACACTTTTTACTTAATTCATAAAAGTGTAAAACATAGCATCACGCCTTTTTCCCCGAAGGGGTAGGCAGAGGTGTTTCACACCCACATTTCGCCAGCTATGTTTGGTCCCATGAAATAGGGGGCGAGCCTATTGTCATCAACCGGGAACATTAGTTTACCAAACTCCGGGAAAATTTTAATACTGGAATTTTATGATAGAAAAACCCAATACCATTTTCACCCGACCCAGGAATCGAACCCGGGACCTCTTGCACAGCAGTCGTATACATTATAAAAGTTATATATACACTATAAAAGTGTATATATAAATATTTTTAAAATATTTTTTTTTTAATCAACCTGTGTTGTCCCACTGCTGGGCAAAGGTCTCCCCCAAGCTCTCCCATTCTTTTCTATTGGATATTTTGATCCTCCAGTCCTTGTCAAATGAGTCCAGATCGTCTCGCCAGCGCTTTCGTGGTCTACCTCTCCGACGATATCCGTCTTCTGGTAGCCAATGCGTTACGATCTGGGCCCACCTATCTGGATGCATCCTGCACACATGTCCCGCCCATCCCCATTTTAGTTTGGCTGATTTGCGGCCTACGTCCTCCACTCCTGTTGTAGTACGTATTAGGGTATTAAAATATAGCTCTGATTAAATTTTAATAATAAAAATTCTAAACCTCAAAATATGACACTAAATTGCGACGTTGCTGTTCTTATGTATAAACGCTCTCAAAGAGAAGTTTATTCTGATTAGTATGTAAGAATTTATATTTAGATAATTGTAAATTTATCGGGCAAAGCGCAGTGAACGGATTTAGATACAATTTAACAAACAGATAGATTTAGGATGGTTTTCATCCTGGTAACAATACATGTTCTTTTCGCCCACGAAGCTTTTTATTTATTAGTCTAATCAATTTTAACAATATTGTACTAAATACGAACACTGTAACGATTTAAAAAGTAATACAAATCACTATTCATAGAGATCAGTATAGTCATAAAAGAAGCGATCATATAAACGACAATTTTATACAAAATTGCATGCCGTAATAATATTTCGCAATTTTATGATGGAATTTAATATTTTTCTATTTTACAACCTTACATTCAGCACGTTTTGAAATCAGTATGTGTACCTATATAAATTGTATTTTTATTACTATATTCATCGTTTCTGTATGAACTATTGTAATAACTAAATCATATAAAAAACGTTATTACTAAATTAACAAACAGTGTTCATAATCATTATGATTTCAACCCATAAACGTCCCACTGCTGGGCACGGGTCTCCTCCAAAGAATGTGGAGGGAATTTAGCCTACTATACCACGCTAGCCAGACGGGTTGGTATAGGGTTTGTTTAAAATTTTCCTTTTCTCGCAGTGCTCTTGTCTGCATAAGATTAATCCCTTAGTATTTAAGACACCCATGGGTTGAGATGGGCTAGTGACATGTATTCTTATTCCGTCACTACACGGATTACAAACAGTTGACTGGCGTGTTGGTCTAGTGGTTACTGGTTAGTGACCCTGACTACTAAACCGGAGGTCGTGGGTTCGATCCCCACCCAGGACAAATCTTTGTGTGATGAGCATAATTGTTTGTTCTGTGTCTGGGTGTAATTTATCTATAATATGTATGTATTTACAAAAAAAAAATGTATTTAAGTAGTATATCAGTTCTTTAGTACGTTATGGGTACTAAAGAACTGATATACTACTTAAATACATTACATACAAGCAAATATAATTGCTTAATTTGGGACTAGATGGCGCTGTGTAAATGTGGTAGAATATTATTATTATTATATTTTTATTATTATTAGTCTTACTTTCAAAAAAAAAAAACATATTGATTTTCATATTTTAACATTTTATTTTTAAGTATCTCGCGTTTCTTCGTTCCCTTGCACCACACCCATTAGGAATGCACTGACCATTCCGCTCGGGCCATTTCTAAATTTAGATTGGACATAACTAGCGTTCCCTTTTAAAGAATAACTGGCCATCTTGACTGTTATTACGTAGGTTTAATTGCGTATGTGAAAAATGAACGCCATTTTCTTATTGCGTCGCTGTGTGTTCGATATTTATCTTTAAGATTAGAATAATTGTCTTTGCATTTACATTTTGTATTAATTTTATCTTCGTTTAATTGTTTATGGCTTATTATTATTTTAAATTCATTACTATAGATGTTTTACTTTCTATAAATAAATATCTGACCACTTTAAGTCATCAAATATAAACATAAGCACGTTATTAAATTTTGGTTGATGATTAAATTGTTAGAAGTTAAATTGTCTTTGAGACTCAGAAATAGTTAATTTTGAACCAAAACCACAACAATCCCCCTAAACTAACAAAGTCATTTCAACACTTAACACCAAAATTGATGGTCCAATGAGTTTTTAGCCGGGTGCAACTGCAAATTCCTTGTAAAACAAACTGTGAAACCGGGAATGGCAAAACAAACAATCAGTCAAGGCAACAAGAGGGTAGTGTGCGCTCCGGCACCTGTGCTCGACCCTCCCTACCCCCCAGAGGACTAAAGAGGAATGGACCTCAGGATTGTTACGATAAATTACTGTTTATATTTCTTCTCAGCATTTCACCGAGCTGTCTACATCCACTTATTCAAATTTAATTCGATCCGTAACATTGCGTTGGATTTAAAATATTTGCATTGTATTTTAATTTAATTAAAGTTGGACAAAAAATGCGATGATTTTAAATTCAAAAGAGTTTTGGATAAATCCACTCGGGTGAGGTTTATGGAAAATTTGGAGTTTTATTTGGTGGCAATTAAATGACTCGCGTTTTAGGGAAGTGAATTTTTATTTAGATAATCTATGTTTTGTCTTCTTCCGTTTATGCTATCAAAATGAAACTTGAAGTTACGGAGTCACTTTCATATTTGTAATAAGGAAAACACGATATTTTACTGCCATCACAAATTACGAATTTATAAGTCCATTTATATCACAAAATATAACAAGATGAAGTTGACAAAGTATTCCCGAAGGACTCGCAAGTCTCCAGAGAGAACTCTCTCCAATCACTGAACAAAAATTGTTACTCGAACTTATAGAATTTTCTCTTCTAATACTTGAGTACAATTGGACAATAACTCATGATAGCACCTGTGAAAGATCTCAGGGTGGTATCCACCTGAAGTTTCATGTCCCGGGGGGCTAAAACAATTTTCAGTTACGATCTACGGACCCCTCTGTCGGACAAAAGTCCGAACGAATTTCCTCCTGTCGTTAAACATAAAAATATCGATGCGACGTGAGAATTATACGTCGTCCTCATTGATCCCATTATCGGCTATTCCTTTTTATTTTTCTGTAATGGCATGTAATGATGACATTTTACCCTAATTCAACCCTTTTTATGCATACCTTTTTATTAAGGAACCTGTTGGTGGTATTTGTTTTAGTTTCCTTCTGTGTAAATAATTATAGTTTTTTCGTTGGTTTAATCTCAATTTCATGTAAGTTTATTCTTAATTCCTTCTTACAAATACCACGCAAATATTTTATCTGTTATTCGAAATAAATGGTTGTATTTTTCGATTACTTTTACGTTTGACTTCAATATCGTCTTCGTAAAATTCATCTTTCTGGCAATCTCCATCGTATATCATTACGATCAGATTTGAATTTTGAATGGCAATTTGTGTCTTTATCACCAAGATCGGCATATGCTTAGCTGAATAAACATCACGTGGTATATTTTACTTTAATATCAATACCAAACAGATCAAGTAGTATCTCTAATAAACTGTAATAAATATAATTTAAACTAATTCTACAATCTTTACTTTTTAATATTTTGTAAGATTACTGCCGATGGAATACTTTCAAATTTTAAATACAGAAATACAGATTTTTAAATTAAGAATTTACGCTATTCTATTTCTATTCTAGCAACACTACAGGCTAGCGGTAAGAACGACAAGATTAATGAGGCAGCTTTGAGCTGGATTGGCACACCTGAGCCGCTACTTGCATTGTTCTATGTGTAAACACCGCTTTATACCGCTTTCTGGACACCACGCTATTTGGAAGTTGGAAAATAAATCTATTGTTTTACGATGAAATGAGTTTGAAATTCGAATGTCCTTGAATTTGTGAATGTTATGAATTGTTGGGTACGTTTTGTTGTCTTTAAAGAAAACAATCAT
This sequence comes from Laspeyria flexula, assembly GCA_905147015.1. Lineage (NCBI taxonomy): Eukaryota > Metazoa > Arthropoda > Insecta > Lepidoptera > Erebidae > Laspeyria > Laspeyria flexula. Next base: position 6,293,670 of record LR989974.1, read on the forward strand.
TATTTTATTTGAAATTAAAACAGGGAATCGATGTGTTTTTTATTTCTGTTTTTCAACGGTATGTTACACTAAAACAAAATTTTAATAAAAATAGCAAATTTAAACTTTATCGAAAAATAATAAATAACTAATTTAATTTCATTTATTTCATTTCATTTATTCATTCATAATCTTACAAGCTAACAGATGTGCCATCCAAAACGCTTTTAAGCTCTAGTATTTCAGGACTATCAATTCCATTTCTTATTATCGACAGATATAGCACAACTTGAGATATAACTCTTCTAAGTTTAAGTGTTTCTATGTCCACCATACCCGAGACGAATAAAGAAGGGTACAGGTAGGGATAGGCAATGTATCTGCTAGTGATAATAAGTAATTAAGTACATTTACAATTATAATTTAAAAAGAAACTATCCTGTCTTGAATGTGTATTTAAGTACTCATTTATAATATAATATATGTTTTACCTCATTCACAAAGCGCCATCTAGTCCCAAAGTAAGCAATTATATTTGCTTGTGTTATGGGTACCAAACAACTGATATACTACTTAAATACATTTTTTTTTGTAAATACATACATATTATAGATAAATTACACCCAGACACAGAACAAACCTTTATGCTCATCACACAAAGATTTGTCCTGGGTGGGGATCGAACCCACGACCTCCGGCTTAGCAGTCAGGGTCACTAACCACTAGACCAACAGGCCAGTCGTCATTTATCGAATTACAATACGTTACGAATTAATATTATTTTAATTGTATGGATCAGTTTTCCTGTAAACTAAAGCTGTTTTGTCTGTTTGTTCAATAAGGTAAAAAAACAAAAAATCTACTACTACATATTCAGTATTTCGCATCACATCCGCCTTTCGATAATATCACATTATAATAATCCCTCGTTATCCCAAACTGAAAACCACCTCATTAGGTCTTGTCTAGCCAGTTTAAGCCGGCTTTAAGAAACAAGTTCATCGTCTTTATCTCCGTCAGTAAGACGCAGGTGTCTTGTCCACCCCTCCACCCCCCACACCATACTATAACACATACTGTCACAACCCTTGATGAATTGCTTATTAGATTGTCGGCAACATACGCGCTTTCGTTTTTCGTTCCAATAATTCTGTTTTTATTTTCCGTAAGAAATTTATGGACGGCCGATTGTTGGTGCGTTTACCCTATTAAGTTGTTAGTGTTTTTGTTCGGGAATGTTTGCGCTGTTTACGCATAGTTAGTGCCTGTAGAGGGTAAAAAGAAAATTCTAGGTAAATCTTACTCCATTTAGTTATTGTGCCTATTTATTTATTGAAACAGCATGGCCAGATTTCTTGGTCCAATTGAATAGCAATAGCAACTAGAATCTATACTTAATATGATAAAGATGAAAAGTTTGTTTATTTTGTTTGATTGAACTCGTTAATCTCAGGAACTAGTGAACCGAATTGAAAAATTCTATTAGTGCCGGATAGCTCATTTATCGAGGAAGGCTATAAGCTATATAACATCACGCTACGACCAATAGGAGCTGAACAGTGGCCAAACAAAGGTCCACGGGAGCGAAACCCCGGGCACCAGCTTTTTTCTGTTTAAATTTGCAACGTAACAATGCATTTTTTAATTATTGATTATAATTACGATAAGATAATACATGATTACAATAATTTTAAAGTGTGAATCCCGTAGTTGTTTTCCTAGCAACAGTTCCACTTATCAGAACAAAAACTATCCTATCTTTCGAACTGAAATTACTTGAACTGATCGACAAATTTTCATTTGAAGTGGGACGGTTTTGGAGAATATCGTATGAATATCAGCAAAAGCAAGCATGCATTGTCCGTGTAGTGACGGATTAAGAATACATAATGTCACTACCCCATCTCAACCCGTGGGTGTCCGAAAAGGCGACTAAGTTAACCTTATGCAGACAAGAGCACTGCTAGAAAAGGAAAATTCGAAAAAAACCCTACACCAACCCGTGGCCAGCGTGGTGTAGTAAGCTAAATTCCCACCACATTCTATGTAGGAGACCCGTGCCCAGCAGTGGGACGTTTATGGGTTGAAATGATGAAGATGATCATCAAAAGAGTTATTTGTTGCCATGTTGAAAACACTTTATTTTTACATATCTAAAGAACATAACATAACATAACATAGCATCACGCCTTTTTCCCTGAAGGGGTAGGCAGAGGTGTTTCAGACCCACATTTCGCCAGCTACGTTTGGTCCCATGAAATAGGGGGCGAGCCTATTGTCATCAACCGGGAACATTTGTTTACCAAACTCCGGGAAAATCTCAATACTGGAATTTCATGTTAGAAAAACCCAATACCATTTTCACCCGACCCGGGAATCGAACCCGGGACATCTTGCACAGCAGTCGTATACACTTCCCGCTGCGCCACCGAGGCAGTTAATCTAAAGAAGCCAAAAAAACATTGTTTTCATATTTCTAGCCGTTCGTTGATTAACACCTACAAATTAATTTAATTAACACCACTTTAATAGTTGCGTATATTCGTAAGGATCGTTAAATATTTCATAAAAGAAATATGAATTTTAATTTTTATATGACGTATGTTTTCCTGCTACTTCATAACTATCAAACCTATGAACCCAAAACGTAGTTTTTTCTTGGTTATATTCAAATAAGCTCCTTTTTTTCTGTTATGTGTACCTATAGAGCAAAAAAGATATTGTTCTAGACGTTCCAATCAATGGAATTCAATATTTCGAAAATCAAACCTTTTGTGTCATTTTGCGAAATTTTATAATCTAGTGAATTTATTTATTTCTTAATTATATTTAAATATTTTCTCGTTTGTTACAGATGCAGACCCAAGATGAACCGGGGATTTGACCTCAATACCTCTCATCTCTAAAAAACCACCACCTCCAACCATGACTGGGCCCAACCCAGTCCTACAACCACTAGGAAAGACAATTACAACCAAGAAAAAGAGTCTACAAGACCTTAAATATCTCCTAGAAGACAGAGGAGTGAGCGAGAGAGAAAGATGGGTAGACAGAGATAGCAATAATAGTTATGACAATAATTGTTGTAGTGTAGTGAACAGATGGTGGTGCTTTAATAGATTTAAAACTATTATGTTTTTCTTGTTAGTGTTTGTCCTTGTGGATTGTGGAAACGCGAGGAGCTCAGGTGAGTTCAAATTTTTCATTACTATACATCCAAAAATAGACTCACTATTGGAGTCTTCCACTGCTGACTATAAGCCACCCCCCTAAGTTTTGCCACAGCATGTAACCAACAGCTCTCCACAACCTTTTTTTTTTTTTTTTACTTGGCGAAATGCCTGACGCATACCCCTCGGTCTTGGGGAAAGAACCGAGGGGTTATGTGGGGCTCGCACCCACTAAAACCCTAAGGTGATCCTCTCGTCGCGCTCTGTTGTGGTCACGGGAGCGCAGGAACATTCGTCCGCGACCACAGCGACGATGGCCCGCTACGGGCCCCCTCTCTGCCGGAGCTTAGCTCCGGCGGTGACGTGCGGGAACACGCACACGCCACCAGAAGACGCTCGCGGTCGACTTTGCCCAAAGTCGACCGGTCCTGGCGTGGCGGACGCGCTCAGCCGGGCGCGTCCTCTTCTCGGGCTATTACGGCGGGAGGTCGGGGGCGTAAGCTCTCCACAACCTTCACCAAGTCATACATCCACCTGGTGGACGGTTTAGTTAAAATATAACGCACTCAAAATGGAAAATAGTTATAAGATCACAAACGTTGCTTATTAATTTTGAGCCTTATAATAAAACACAGAAAATTGTTAAACGGAAAAATTTCAACTTATATCTAAAAGGTTACAGTCCGGTTGTTGTAGTCAGAGGAGTGTAAAAAACATTGTGTTACCAATCATAACAATATTATTAATTTCCTGAAATAAATAATAATAATATGATGCCATTATTACCATCTACATCTAGGCGATAATGGAATGTCCTCCTATTGTAGGGTGAAATCTATTCAAACTTCAAACTTTATTTATTTGCTGAACAAAGGTATACATAATAATCACAGTGGTGTTACAGGTATAATTGGTAGTCCCTCTTTGTCCTACTTGGCATGCAAAATTTTATATTAATTCATTCATTCATTTAAAAAAATCTATTATATGTCAGTAATACAAATTATTAATAATAATAATATTCTACCACATTCACACAGCGCCATCTAGTCCCAAAGTAAGCAATTATATTTGCTTGTGTTATGGGTACTAAACAACTGATATACTACTTAGATACATTTTTTTTTGTAAATACATACATATTATAGATAAATTACACCCAGACACAGAACAAACCTTTATGCTCATCACACAAAGATTTGTCCTGGGTGGGGATCGAACCCACGACCTCCGGCTTAGCAGTCAGGGTCACTAACCACTAGACCAACAGGCCAGTCAATGAGATGTTAAAATTATGAGAGCAATGATATAAATAAATTAAATATGATGTCAATCAACAAAAAAATTATGTCCAGCAGTGGACGTAATGTACCTATTATTGATTATGAAAGCAACAATTAATCAATTAAATTTAATAATAGACAGGTCACTATTCTGTGACTTCTATATAAATTCTATATTAATACTCGTACAATATTATAACAATAACTATCAAACTTGAGCACTTAAACATCAAATTTCACACTTCAAAATGTCATCCAAGAATATAATATATTCCAAAATATAATTTTACACCATTAGCTTATAGAAGATGTCTGCAGACGAATATTGGGTTGCACTCTCACATAATTGACATATCAGGGTAGGGCCTCAGACAGTTTCAATCAATCAATCTATTATAGAGAGCTCCTAGACTATAATAGTACTAGACGTAGAAATTGCAACGCTATTTGGATCGTCTGGGCTATCAGTCTGTCTCTTAGTTCAACTATCTAAGTATCATATGTCTATATTTAATATGTACGAGTAGCTAAATTTAAGTGGAGTCAAATGAACTATTTCAAGAACTGTATTTGATATTGAATTAAACTAACTTAGCATTTTAGTAAATTAAAATAATGAATAGAGAATCGAATGTCAACTTATTCGAATTTTAAATTTAATTTGGTTCATACTTATTTATTCTATTATGTACCACGATAGTGTGATGTTTAAAACAAATTCTAAATATAAATTAATTTGTTTTTTATTTTCGAATATTCTTTGAAACCAGCAAATAGGTTATATTTGCTGGTTTCAAAGAATATTCGAAAATAAGTAATAAGTAGAGTTGAATCTTTGTGAATGGAATGTTATTAGTAATAGCAACTTATTCAAATGAAAGCATTACCAATTAGGCAGAATGGAAATATTCTTTGAAATAATAACTTAAACATGGCGACATGTTTTAGAAATACTTTTGTCACTTTTGAAGACTTGTCTGTTTTACGAAAATGAATTCCACGAAAATCATCGGCGGTGATTTCTTTAAGCGAAAATTGTCTTTATAAAAAATTACAATACCAACCACGTACCAACAAATTATAAAGAAACCTAATTGTTTAAACACTCATCATAGAAACCAACCACAATTGTAAAACTTACTCATCTTTTAATGCCTGCAAACATTGACGAACCGTTATAGAAGCGTGAATAAATCGAAATCAACAAAAGAAACCGAATGACTAATCTAGTACTGTACTTATTATGAATAGAACTGAAAATCCCCAGACAACACAAGAGTATTTGCCTCGTATGACTAAGATAATTAACACGTACTGCTAAAATACAGAATAAAGAGGTTTTTAGAAATCTGTATTAGCTTAATTTATTAGACATGAATCATTGAAAGTGCCATCACGATTATAATCAAGAATATAGTAAGGTTCCTTACAATTCTGCCCGGCTTCTAAGCCGTGAAATGTCGGTTATTGAAAGGATAATATCATCATCAACCCATTAAGTCCCACTGCTGGGCTCGGGTCTCCTCTCCTCTAACTAGAGAGCTGAGAGGGTTTAGGCCATAATCCACTCACGCTGGCCTAGTGCCGGTTGGTGGATCAGACATACTCATAGAATTTCTTCTAGGGTGTGTGGGTTTCCTCACGATGTTTTTCTTCACCGTTAGCAGATGGTAAGTCCCTTGACTAGTATGAATGGATCGAACTCGGACCGCATGATTTGCCGGTCTCTTATCCATTCAGCCACCATCGCATCAAAAGGATAATATAACTTAAACAAATTAAAAATGACAGTTGTATGAATAAATTATTTCTATTGCTACTACTTTCATATTCAGTCAGGTTATACTTTAATCGATGAATAACTTTAATCTGATGGCTCAGAAACCAGGTATAAATTAGATCCAGATATTTAGAATTATTTGTTAGTATCATTATACCTAATTTACGCCACTGCGAACGGTCCTGTGCCGCCCGCAACCAACGGCCGCCCGCAACCCTGACCAGGTCGTCGGTCCATCTGGTGGGGGGCCGTCCAACGCTGCGCCTTCCAATACGTGGCCGCCACTCGAGAACCTTTTTCCCCCATCGGCCAAATTAGGTGAGGCCTATGTTCAGCAGTGGACGTCGATAGGCTGATATGATGATGATGATGATGATCATTATACAGCCTTGAGGCGAATCCTGGTGTTGAAATTTCAGTCAATCAAGTCGCTCAGAAGCTTCGAACTTAACTTAACGACTACCATATTAAATGGTAACGGTTTTGTTGAACGCGCAAATCTTAGAAACTGCTAGGTCGAATTGAAAAATTATTTTAGTGTTGAATAGTTGGAGTGAAGGCTATGGAGTATATAGCTACTACCAATAGGAGCTGAGTAGTAACCAAACAAAGATCTACTGAAGCGAAGCGCCGGACAACAATTAATGCGAATGATAAAATCATTTGTCAGTTATAACATTATTCAACGTAAGCAATATTCTGCAAACGAGTTTAATAAGAACTCTACCAATATTTAAAAAAAAAACTATTCTAAACGGCATGTCACTTCAATACATATGAACACATCTCTGACATAAACTATCGACATGTCACGTGATCAATGTACTAATTTGACATGTCGATAGAATAGATAAATCGAATCGATTGCCACTTGTCTAGAGGGGCTGGGTACTAAATTCTAACTTTAAATTATTTTCCAGAACCCGTAAACTAAACAAAATAAACCTTAGAAACTATTTTGACTTGCGCAAAATAAACTAGTCGGACCAAAACATGTTGCTAATTAATTCTGCTGAGTTCCCTAACACGCAGCGTGAATATACACGAGTGTAGGAACAGTAGCTGTTTATTAATTCTGCAACTTGAAACTTAAAATACTGAGTTCCTGATTCTTAAGTTTCTACAGTTTTGTGTTGAATTGAAGAAAATTATTATAAAAATCTTTTCGTAGTCATGTTGACAAATCTTTTGTAAAAGATTTGTTGAATTACCATTCTTGTGCTAAATAGTGGTAGTTAAATGTTTTGGGGAATGGCTGACTGGGTGGTAGTTTTAGGTAAAAATTGTTTCTCTAATTACAGAAGGAAAGCCTTCTTTTGCGAACAGCTAACCCATCTTACCTACATACCGTTGCTTAACCCAACAAAACACAACTGTTAAATTGCCACATCTAAAAACTTTCGCATTTAATAACATTAGCAACATTAACATGATGTTGCTAGAGCATAAAACCATTAACTGTATAGAACCTCTTTCTTAAAAGGTTATTTACACATAGTAAACGTGTCCTAGTTTTTGGACGTGCGAATTCCCTTGTTCGAATAAGAAGCTCTTTTTTAAGCTTGTTTTTAAAGTAAATGGAGGTTTAGAGCTTTGGAAATAACTGTTTCGAGAAACTTCTTTTAGATTTACTACCTACTTACTAATGTGTCGGGAGGGACATAAATTTAATGTTGCTAGTTTTGTGTGGAATTTTAAAATTCGAATTCAAAATACATTAAAAAAACGTTAGATGAATTGTCGTTTCACAGTTTTGAATTTTCTGAAATAATAATTTGAATGTGTGGAGTTCTAATCCATTCCAGTGACTGTTTAGAATGTTTTGGAAGCATTCCAAGGCTGGATTCAATCAATTGAAAATTCAATCTATTTTTCTTAGGGGGATTGTGATCATAACGATTTCGATCGATCATTAATACATATGACTGCCATAATTAGATACCAGATTCGATTCTTGGATCAGGTTAAAAATATATTGTATTTTGCTAACTTAATTATATGAATTTGTAAGAATACTCGATATTAAAAAATGGTTTAGGAAATATTCAGGCTATTTTACAGCGTGATATTTACACACAAACACAAGCAACCCTTTCAAAATTCGGTACATTCAGTCTAATCGATTCGTTCGCAAAGCCGATATGATACGAAAAAAAGCAAATTGGATTAGCTACAGACACCCGCCTGAAAAAATTAAATTGTTATTTTCCCTAATTGCTTGCCGCGATTCAAAGGGACGGATAAAAACGGTACCGTTGCGTTTAATACTCTATAGAAACCAATCCACAACGGATTGTGAAAATAAAAACTCTTGCAAAATATTCGCAGGTAAGCCGAGTGGTCCAATCATACCATAATCCATTAAGATTTCGCTTCGGCTCGACGCACACACTTTCAAACTCCCGCGAGGTAAATATTTCAACCTTCTCCCCACCTTTCCGTAGTATAATGTATTCTACACCCCCCAGACCTCATCTTTCCGTCCCTATTTTGCATGAAGGGGGAATTTAAATTGTGTAATCTAACTTTCAATTCATTCATACATTCAGCGCCATCTCTCGGTGATAAATTGAAACTGGGATAGATTCTTATAGTCATTTAGCTATTGGACTTCTTGCGGTGCGGTCGTGTTTGTGGACTGAGGATTGGCAATAATGTCAGGGTTGGGCCGTTTATACGTAAATCTAGTTAAATAATATTGTTGACTAGGTCAGTGCTAGCTTACTATGTACATTTATATGTAAGTTATTTAATTTTGACCTGTTTTTTTAACGTGATTAATATTAAATCAATTAAATTATTTCTTTTCTATAAGTATCTACTTTATTAATATAAATCGTTATTAAATTTTTTTATTTTTAATAAGTATAAAATATAATTATTAATTAAATTTGTTTTCAACAGTATTTTAATATGTTTGACTATTAAAAAGAGTGGCCTACATTTCTTACCAGCCGTAATCGAGGTTCAACTTTGTCAGCGAACTGGCTTTAGAAAAAAATGCTGAAATTTTTTTGGTTTTAATATGGCGTTTCTAGTAAAGATATATACATAGATTTTATTTACTTTCCAAAAAGGAACAATTTATATTTTGCAAGCTAATAAAGCCCTTTCAATCCCCTAAACAAGTCAGACTACACCTATACCTGTTTTATTACTAAAAAACCTTTCAACGCGGAGTCCCACAGTCAGATATCATTTTTGTCACTTTTCATCGTATCCCCTTTTACACGGTCGCGTTGAAGCCCCTTTTGTCTTCATTTAGCCAACCATTTTTCTTGTTTACCCTTATCCGTTTAGAAAAAAAGCAATGGTGTGTTTTTATAAACTAAGTTCTCATTTTCCAAATGTGTTTTAACAAGATTATGCGTCAATGATGGCAGATTTCAGAGCCTTTTACCTATTAATGGGATATATTTTCCTCATGAGCTATTGGCTGCGAAGTATCACCTTTCAAAAGCTGATAGGACTAATTCTTGTTTTCCTGCTTGTTAACATCTTACTCGTATTTTTGTATGTTGAAATATTTTTTGGTATTAATTTATTGATGAGATGAATTCTTTTTCCTTCAAAAACCTAAAGAGTGTTTGTGGGACCTTAGCTCATAAACAGATCAAGAGATTGTATCAATTAACTGATGTTTGCAGCTCTCTGATTCTCTTCACCTTTTCTTAGAAGCCAAAAGATTAATAGACTTTGAAATCGTTATTATTACCAAGCAAAATAAAGACAACTAAGTAACTTTTGGTTTTCAAAGAAAATAAAACCATAGTTAACACTCATTCATTTACGCATCGATATTAATATCAGATTACTTCAAACTTGTCTGCTTGATTCAGTAATTTAGGAGGTGGAATAATGACAGACAGGTGAAGATAATTCGTAGCTAGACAGAAGGTCTGGTTCATTACGACTGATTGCAAAAACGAAAACCGTTTCAATTTTAGCACAGCCGTTGGTAACAGGAGATATTACCTTTGAGAGACTTCAGAATTCATTTCTGGTGAGCAAACATGTTTACAACTGAGTTTTACTCCCGAAATTGGTTTTCCAGGCTTCATTACTATTCAGGATTCAATATTTGCTTTGTAAGCTTTTTCCTAAATATTGTATTCTGTGTTCACTTTATTGTTATAACGTTTTTGGTTACGTTACTGTTGTAATCGTGACAATCATGACTCAAGCAGAAGGCTTATTTACGTAGATCTCGCTTCTTTCCCAACAGAGGGGTAGATATAGACTATTTTCTTCCACCTGCTACGATTCTGATACACATTATTCGCTTCTTCAATATTCATCAATCTTTTCATAATGTCTCGTCGGCTTAAGGCTAATTCTAGGCTAATCTAATTAGCTGATAGATAAAGCTCTTAGGCATTACGTATAAACTGGTTCAAATGATAATTTAATTCAATCATCTTAGTACTATTTTAGGGACATTTTGGGTAAATTGACAACTGTTTTAGTACATAATCAATTTTGTTATGGACTTAATCAATTTTGTCACGGACTTAATCAATTTTGTCACGGACATAGTAATGGCTCAATTTTGAATGCAGCATCTTACATATTTACTCAAGAATATATTCAGTACTTTGTATCGGTTTATGGACCTTACCTATATTTGATGGAATTCCGTTCAGCCGTTTAGAAGTTATTGCTTTCGAAATGGTTTGACAATTTCATGGAACAGTTACAGCTTTATTCAGTGTTGCAAATAGTTTCTGGCGTTCTATTTAAAAATTAATATACATACAGCCATTTGACTAGGACAGGTGGTGAGCGCCCGCAATGATGTAGTCTCGTGACCCCGTTCTTTGTAGGTACCATAGGTTTATTTGTTTTAGTACATTCATATTTGTTTGATAAAAGACAGGGACAATGGGTTTTATGGACTTTGTTTGTTGACAGCATTATTGTGAAACGGTGACGTCATGAGATGTTGCAATTTTAAATTTCGTTGTTCTATTGTTTTGTGATGTCGTTGATTTGAATGACTATGAATAACATTATGTTTATTAAAACTAGTTTTTCAACGTGGCTTCAGTATGGTGCGTGTGTTTGAACCCACTGCTGGGCACGGATCTCCTCCAAAGAATGTGGAAGGAATTTAGCCTACTATACCATGATGGCCATACGGGTATGGTATAGGTTGTCTCGAATTTTCCTTTTTTTGCAATGCTCTTTTCTGCATAAGGTTACTCCCTTAGTCACCTTTTACGACACCCACGGGTTGAGATGGGGTAGTGACATTATGTATTATTAATCTGTCACTACACAGATTATGGAGTTACATTCGCGTTTATAATATTAGTAACAGTTATAAACTTACTCTGAATTTTTTGCTATTTATATTAAATAGAGAACACCCGCACTAGCCCTGTGTCGCGGGGGATTTTACAAATATACAATTAACGGACACAAGGTAAATTTATAAATCACAAAAATATTTTTGTCTCGTGTGGGAATCTAATCCACGACACTTCGCACGGCGTTGTTAATAATGAGACGAGTACCTTAACCGCTACGTCATAGTGAAGGAAAATTGTTATCAAGATTATTTTTTTCTTATCACACAATGATGTTCCATATTCAAATTCCAATTTTGGGACTTGAGAGCTACAAATATAAACCATAGAATCCTTGAAACTTTCATAATTGAGTAATACTGATAAAATTCATATCACAATCTATTTTAATTTTAAACTCTACTGACAACAAAACAAAGTCCTTATTTCTATTATAAATAAAGACAATGATTTAGCACTGATATAGATCTTATTTCAAACTATTTGGCACTCTATTTTTAGGTAATTAAGGTGCCTTTTGCCATAGCAGTATAGTGATGATTGGGAAATATTTTTTTATGAAATGCAACACAAAGGAGTTTAGTTTCAATGTAGGTGGTATTTTGATTAAGGGGAGATACTGTGGAAATAACAATAGTGTACGTATCAAGTTAAAAGATTCCCCAAATTATGGGTTTGTTTATTGTTATGTGAGATGGTAAAGTTTATTAGAAATTTCGCAATATATAGAATTACGTTTAGTATAATCTTTTTCGAAATAATTCTGCCTGACGAATAACGATGTAATAATTGTAAGTGACGTTTTAAGAAAAGTTACTAAAATCCTCAGAATTCAGTAACTTTTCTTTAATAGACCAGATGATTATTATAAACCAGAAGTCGCGCGGGGTTCAATCAATCAATCTAAATACATAGGTAATTTACAAAAGATATTACAGACAAGAATATATAGAGCACTATGTCCTACCATTTAAGGTGTACAAATATCAAATCATGATTATAATTAATTAGAAAATCATAATAAAAAAAAAATAAAGGTACTTAATAATTTAGAATCACATTAATTGAAATGTCAAAAATGTTAACTAACAATAAGTATGATTTGACTGGCCTGTTGGTCTAGTGGTTAGTGACCCTGACTGTTAAGCCGGAGGTCGTGGGTTCGATCCCCACCCAGGACAAATCTTTGTGTGATGAGCATAAAGGTTTGTTCTGTGTCTGGGTGTAATTTATCTATAATATGTATGTATTTACAAAAAAAATGTATTTAAGTAGTATATTAGTTGTTTAGTACCCATAACACAAGCAAATATAATTGCTTACTGTGGGACTAGATGGCGCTGTGTGAATGTGGTAGAATATTATTATATTAATATCAAAATAATAACAATGCAAATTTTTAAATAATAACGTTAAAATTACAATGTCATTTTTTTTTTGCATTCGCTTACGCCTCGGTTTCGCTCCCGTCGTTCTTTATTTGGCACTGCTCAACTCCTATTGGTCTTAACGTTGTGTTATATAGTCTATGTTACTCAGTAATCATAATGTAGCTTTCTAACGGCAAAAGAATTTTTGAAATCGGTCCAGCAGTTTCTAAGTTTATTCGTTACATACAAAATACAAATATTTCCTCGTCATAATATTAGTTTAGATGGAAAATGGACCAAAGATAGCTGCCGAAATGTAGATGTGCTACATGTCTGCCTGCCCCTTCGTAGAAAATGACATGATGCTCTGTTTGTATGTTTATGTAGAAAACACTATTAACTGAAATACAGCCGGAAAAATATAAGTAAATCTTTTGTAAGCCCTCTTCATTACAAGCCCGTTTAAAATCTCTAGCGAATCCACAACCCCGTGTAAATACTACTTAACAGATTAATTCTCGCTTATCTCCAAAATGACGTAAATACTCAAGTATTAAGTTACCTACAATACATTTTTACCTTGCGAGAAAAACGTCACACCGAAATACTTCCCTTTAAAAAAAGCCGGTTATAAAAGAATCACAACTACATTCGTACATACAAAGAAAAATAAGTCTTAAGTCTGAACGCTTAGGTGCGTTTTTCCGTGTCTGGTTTAACATACTTTCGTTGATTTTTCTTAGGAAGGTAAAATATAATGAAAGATAATAAAAAATACTTTCATACAATCACATTATGTCCCAGTTGCAAACGACTTTCAGACTTGTCGTCACAAAATTAAAGCCCATTTTAACTTGTAAGGAATCTCACAACAAAATGTCTCCGTTTTAAAGTAAGGTTCAGAGTAGTGTTGCCAAGATTACAGTCTTTTGGGGAAATTCTAATTTTTAGAACCACATTTTAGACCTCTAGTTTCAAATTGCTTGCAAGCAAATATAAAAACAAAAGAAGATATTAAGTGTTTTTGTAAACTAAAGGAAACAAAATTATTTTATTTTGAAAATAAAATGCATTAAACTATGTGAGCTTTTTTGCAGAAGATATATAAAAAAAGCTACAAAGTGTAGGGACAACAAACCGTAAATCTATTTTTTTACCATAAAAAATATACAAGACCTGGCAACACTAACTAGGCCATAATTTTTCGCGAAGAAAACTCAACGGGCATTCGTTTTGATAACATTCAATTATGAAAATCGCAAATTAGGAACTCAGAGAGCAGTAATAGTAATGGGAATTTTTCCTTTTTTTCCTTTTTCGCTAAAACGAGTTCTCATTGTGAAATCTTTCTGGTACATTGAATGTGAACGAATTTACTTTACGGCTCAATGGTTCTTATATATTAGTGGTATTCGACGCCATTCAAAGGCTTTTTAATGAATTTTCCGATTTCACGGACGAATTATATGTTTTTCTCGTGGTTTCATGGCCATTGGTATCTGTTAGTTACTTGTTCGAATAAATTATGTTTGATGTTATAGAGTTAGTAAAGAATTATAGTGAAACTATGTTTTTTACTGACAAAGAAATACAAGGCCTTTAAGAACTTAGATCAATTGGTAGAGAAAGCCTACGGCATTAAGACCGTTTATCTTCATAAAGTTAAAATAAATTTGCTACCCAATACCTAATAATTATTAGGTTAGGTACTTATTGAGGTCCAGATGGCTCGCATTCCCGACAATTTAAATGTATTTTCGAAGGTTAGTCACCCACTGGTCTCCTGAAATTCATCCTCACAATTGTTTTCTTTGACAACGATGTCCAAATTGACTTGACTCGAATGACGAGATTACAAACCTCACCGAAGCATAGAGCTCTCGCATTGAACCAGGCCTGCCAGCCTAAAGCAGTATAGAAGTAAGCTATGGTGGCCGAATGGATAAGTGACCGATATGCTAATCATGAGGTCTGAATTCGATTCCGATAGGCAATACCAATGTGGATTTCACTTCGTGGAATTTATATGTACTAGTCAAGTGACTTACCATCTGTTAACGGTAAAGAAAAACATAGTGAGGAATCTACATACCCTACAAATAATTCTAATGGGTATGTTTCATCCACTAACCCGCACTATGCCAGCATGTGTGGATTCTGGCCTAAACCACCTCAGCTCTCTAGAATAGGAGAGGAGACCCGAGCCCAAAAGGGTTGTTGATTAATGAGGACACTGAGCCAATAGTAACGGCCATTAAATGCGGCCACCAGCTCGCGTTTTTTCGCTCGGCTCGTGCGCATACGCGCCCAACAGCTTGTAGCCGCCACTCAGTATGCTAGCGCTCATATATGAGATGACTAGAGAGTAGAAAGAATATCTAACAGCCAATAGACGAGCGAAAGGCGTTCCCGTTAAAACATATTGTATGAAACTCCTGGGGGCTTACTCTGTATCACGACATTCGAATGTTCGGTTTTGATGTCGTCGAAATGTTTGAATGTGACAGTAACCATATCTAAATTTCCTTACATTTGACAGCAGCATCTGAATCGAACATTCGAATGTCGAAATTCAGAGTAAGCCTTCTGATCGTATTGTATTTTACTTGCCCTATGTAGGCATCAAACCCTAGTTTTCAGCAGTCACACACTGCCACCAACAAGGCAATAATTCTAGGAAATGTCCTCCCGCTAATAGTTAGGTCTAACATGGTATTCCTAGTGCTCATAAAACCACCTATCATAGTACCGCTAGGTCTTACGATAGACTGTTCTAAAAGCTCTAAACATCCACAAGTCTATATAAAACCCATCTATGGTGATAACCAATACTTCCTTGTTATAAGAATTCGTGTTTATGTCACTGAAATCAACTCATCCATCTGAGGGTAGACATGACTCAATCGTGTATGAAGGCAGTTTTGCTATAAAATATTGTGATTGGTTTTATCCGTTTGCGGCGCTTTTGTGTATGGCGGGAAGCTTTAATTATAGTTATTTTAGTAAAGATAATCTCACACTCGTTTCCCACGTTTGTAAAGTAAAAATGGCGGAAATTAGGTGCCTATGTTCAGCAGTGGACGTCATTGGGCTGATATGATGATGATGAATGTAAAAAATAAAAACATAGACTAGACACTGCCACCGTGGTGCAGTGGTTAAGGTGCAACGCCTCGCTACTACATCGCCGTGCTGGGTGACGCGGGTTCGATTCCCACACGAGACAAATGTTTGTGTGATTCATATATATTTGTTTCGAGTCTGGGTGTACTTTGTGTTCGTTAGTTATATATAATAATGTGTATGATGATATAATGATATCCTACCACATTCACACAGCGCCATCTAGTCCCAAAATAAGCAATTATATTTGCTTGTGTTATGGGTACTAAAATACTGATATACTAGTTAAATACATTTTTTTTTGTAAATACATACATATTATAGATAAATTACACCCAGACACAGAACAAACCTTTATGCTCATCACGCAAAGTTTTGTCCTGGGTGGGGATCGAACCCACGACCTCCGGCTTAGCAGTTAGGGTCACTAACCACTGGACCAACAGGCCAGTCATGCATGTTTGTAAAGCTTCCCGCGACACAGGGCTTGTTACCTAGTGCGGGCGTTGTCTCTTAAAATAGAAAAAAAAAAATAGATTATATTTGAAATCTTGAAAAGTTCAAACATTAGACTGCAATACTGAAAAATAGTCTTAAAATTCTCAAATATTTGACTACGAAGCAGGTGAAATCTACAATGTAATTTTAAACGTTTCAAATTATTATTTAACACAAATTTCAATAAATATGCAAAATGCCAAAATTGCTAAATGCTCATTTCGACCTTCTTCGACCTAAGTGACCTGTATAGGACCTCTTTAGGGCTAGTGCACCAAATGGAAAATGCACAATTTTTGTCTTGTACACATACACACATTCAGTAACTGAGCCAACTTAATAGCGATGAAATTAATATAACTTTCGTATACGTCGCAAATATCCCTCACATTTTCACCTCATCATCATGATATATGAGCCCAATGACGTCCACTGCTGGACCTCACCTAATTTCCGCCACAGCGAGCGATTTTGTGCAACCTATGACCTTTACCAAGTCGAAGCGCCGATCAGTGTCTATCGTCCATATTGTAATACGTAAATACACAATGAAAAACGTACACTACAAAAGTTATGTACCTATTTCAACTCCAACTCTATATAGTTCTCGTAGGTGTGTTTCTATTTCGTACAATTCCCATTTCGGGCGTCGATATACCGGCGTGTTTATTGCGATGGCCCCCGGGGGAGGGGCCGGCGAGCCTTTTTCTCGGCCCATAGTTTGCTAACCACTTCTCACTGCAAGATGTGCATTGGGCCTTTAGTTTTGTAACGTAGTTACCTTTATTGAGTGGATATAGTTAATTCTTTTGGACTTCGGAGTGCTTGAGATTCTCTTTATTGTAAGTTGTATTGTCATCTTAAATTTTATGGTTAATAGTGATAGTTTTGAGAGTTAAATATAAGTACATAACTTCTCTTCCACGTATGTATTAATTTAGAATTTGTATAGTTAGCAATATTCAGGGCTTATCATAAAAAATAGGTATGCCTAAAACACCTAATAATTACTATGCTTACAGTTAATTTTCAAAGTTATTTATTAAGCATTAAAAATAACGTTGAATACGTTAGCTGCAAAAGGTATATGTGAAAAACAATCTTTTAAACGTACCAATTTGTATTTGCCAAATACAATAGGGACCAAGCATGATGGTAATTATATTTTTAAGTAAATTTAATAGTGTCGTATCACAAACACACACCTGTTAATAACCCTACCATCACAAAAACAAAAACAAACACCTGAACTACAATTAATATACAAAAACATCTATAATGTTAACATCAAAACTTTGCCCATAACCGTAAAAGAAAGTTGCCCATACAATCAATGTTGCCCGTCGGCTTGACCAAACCGATTTTCACTACACGAGAATTGCCCCCAAGGGGTCAGAGTAAATTTTTAAGCTAGAGTATCTAGTTTAACGGTTTTTAGGAGTTTATTGAGCTTTAAACGCCTACAAAGACGGCTTTATAGTTGTGCTATATCGTCGCAAATGTTTTTAGAGACAGCATAAAGGTTATTCTGTATTGATATTTAAGTTAACGTGTCATTTTCTTCAGAAAAATATAATATAATATTCTACCACATTTACACAGCGCCATCTAGTCCCAAATTAAGCTATTATATTTGCTTGTGTTATGGGTATTAAACAACTGATATACTTAAATACATTTTTTTTAGTAAATATATACATATTATAGATAAAGTACACCCAACACAGAACAAACATTTATGCTCATCACACAAAGATTTGTCCTGGGTGGGGATCGAACCCACGACCTCCGGCTTAGCAGTCAGGGTCACTAACAAATAGACCAAAAGGCCAGTCACAGATAGGTTGGTATAAGGTTTTGTACCGAATTTTAGTCACCTTGTACGACACCTACGGGTTGAAATGGGGTAGTGATATTATGTATTCTTAATAAGTAGTACATCAGTTGTTTAGTACCCATAACACAAGCAAATATAATTGCTTAATTTGGGACTAGATGGCGCTGTGTGAATGTGGTAGAATATTATTATTATCTGGCCAGCGTGGTATGGTAGACTAAATTCCTTTCAAAATGTTTGGAGGAGACCCATGCCCAGCAGTGGGACATTTGTAGGTTGTAATGATGATGATTTTATTGTAACTAGTTTCTGTGATCTTTGTGCTCAGCTCTTATTATTCGTAGCGTGATGTTTATATAGCCATAATTAACACTAAAAGGTTTTTTCAATTCGAACCAGTAGTTGCTGATATTAGCGTGTTCAACAAAATCCACAAACAAAGTAACTCTTCATCTTTTTAACGAAAAACTTTTTAAAAGAAGAAAAAAATTAAAGAGGAAAGATTTGTATGTTTGTATATAGCAAATTAACTTAAAAACTACTGGACCTATTTCAAAAATTCTATTGCTGTTTGAAAGCTACATTATCACTGAGTAACATAGGCTATATAACACCACGCTACGGCAAATAAGAGCTAAGCAGCCAAATAAAAAACGACGGGAACGAAGCCTCGCGTGACTTCTACTCACTAGAAATACATTATTAATAGCTTCAATAATCTTAAACTTGGAAATAAGCATCTTCAAAATCTCAGAATTTGTACATTCATTATTCAATTCGATACCAAACCTAATTTATAATCGATATATCAGTGGATTATTGATGGTATATTCCATCGTTTGTAGCGTACTGTTGTTAGTATGAGTATCAAAATAAGGTTGATTCAGTTTTATGCTGAGTTCACACCACGCGCTACTTCACACGCCCTGTTATAATCTTCATTATTGGTTTCTACATTTTATTTGACACGACACAGAGTAATGTTCGTACAGGGATTGCAAACATCCTACTAGTATATTACGTTTACAGACATTGCTGATTTCTACTAACATAGGTTATAAGACATTATTGTTATTAGCAACATAATATTGGACGCTATCATCATCATCATATCAGCCCAATGACGTCCACTGCTGAACATAGGCCTCGCCTCATTGGACGCTATGTATAGTCCGAAATAAATTAATGATATTTTTTCATCACTACATAGTATAAAACAAAGTCGCTGTCGCTGTCTGTCCGTCCCTATGTATGCTTAAATCTTTAAAACTACGCAACGGATTTTGAAGCGGTTTTTTTTCATAGATAGAGTGATTCAAGAGGAAGGTTTATAGGTATAAAACACATACTACGTGGGCGAAGCAGCGGGTAGAAGCTTGTTTATTATAAATGCGAAAGTTTGGATAGATGGATGTTTGTTAATTAATCACGCCAGAACTGCTGAAAGTATTTACATGAAATTTGTAGTATAGTCTGAAATAGTATATAGGCTACTGAGATCCCATATTGGTGAAGCTGCGGACGGAAGTTTGTCTATGTATGAAACTTTTATTATTTAAATTAGTCAAAGATTTTTAAGTTGTGTTTATGTAACTTGTAATACTTGTTTGTATTTATTTTTACCTCTAGCCAAATTCTTTGTTTATTAAGCACTTTTTAGGATGAACCCGCTATAAACCGTTTCGATTTCGCATCAATTAGATAATGTGTTAATTGAATTAGCACTTTGTGAATAAAAATAGATACTGCAAGGTTCTGGAAATAAAAAGAAACTTAATGAGCCATAGGACGGCTGATGACTATGGTATTTAGAATGAGTAACGGAGATTTGGTAATTCTGTAGTTCTTACATTATAAAAGTTTTATTTTTCATAACTAAGTATGTAATATTTTTAGATTGTAACAAAATTAATTAAAATTATTGTAACAAATTGTACCTTACGAAAAAAATTGCATACTTATAATAATAAAAACATAAAAAAAACATAAAAAAACATAAAAACATAAAAATTGCATACTTATAATAATATAAACTTTTAATTACAAATTAACTGAATGAAGATAAACCCCCTATATAAGCTATACCTATATCCAATCACTCCGACCTAGTATTATAGTTTAATTGTCTTCATATTTTATACATCATCATCATCATTATCATTTCAAATTATAAACGTCCTACTGCAGGACATGGGTCTTTTTCAAAGAACGTGGAGGGATTTTGGCATTCTATACCACGCTTGCTAAACGGATGAGTAAATGGTTTGTTTCGAATTTTCCTTTTCTCGCAGTGCTCTTGTCTGCATAAGGTTACTCCCTTAGTTGCCTTTTACGACACCTACAGGTTGAGATGAGGTATTGACATTATGTATTCTTAATCCGTCACTACACGGCATATTTGATTAGTTATAAACATACATACATACATATAGATCACGCCTCTTTCCCAACAGGGGGGTAGGCAGAGACCATTTCCTTCCACTTGCTACGATTCTGACATACATCTTTGGCTTCTTCAACATTCATCTTTTCATGCATTCTGGCCGGTTTAGGGTACTCCTAATCTATCCTTTCTTTAGAACTTCACCTGTTTGGTCATGGGGTCTTTCCCCTTTGGGATCACGACACTTTGGGACTAAGGTGTCAATCGCGGAACGGCCTTTTTTGAATTGGCTGTTTCACACCAAGACCATACGGACCACAGTTTGGTCTTGGTGTGAAACAGCCAATTCAAAAAAGGCCGTTCCGTCCCAAAGTGTTGTGGTCCCAAAGGGGAAAGACCCTGGTCATGGTACTATTATAATATTAGTACTAGTATTTATTTAGTTATAAACTATTTATCTTATTCATATTATTATACTACTTCTTACTACACCACAAGTTATGACCGTGGTTGCCGTGTGGCATAAGTCCGTCATTATACATGTATTTTACCTGTTACTGTTCTTTAAAGAAAACTCATAATAAAGTCTCTGTATTCACAAAGTACTCTGTGCCGGGCCAGAACGCGTTGGTACGAACATAATGGACTATACCAAATCCAAGCAAACTTTTACAATGTTCAGGCATTCGTTTAACTACCCCATTATTGTTACCCTACTGTTATTGAAGATTCGTTTGTTTGTGTGTGTCAATTATGTCTGGTTTTATATTATCTAGCATTGATTCATTGATTGACTGGCCTGTTGGTCTAGTGGTTAGTGACCCTGACTGCTAAACCGGAGGTCGTGGGTTCGATCCCCACCCAGGACAAATCTTTGTGTGATGAGCATAAAGGTTTGTTCTGTGTCTGAGTGTAATTTATCTATAATATGTATGTATTTACAAAAAAAAATGTATTTAAGTAGTATATCAGTTGTTTAGTACCCATAACACAAGCAAATATAATTGCTTACTGTGCGACTAGATGGCGCTGTGTGAATGTGGTAGAATATTATTATTATTATTATGTATGTCTTTCCTTTATCTCGAGCCAATGGTGACTCGGACTTTTGCTAGGCGTACATGGGGCCGAAGCCAACATGAAGAGGCCCTTTAGACAGTTTAATCTAAGTTGTAATGTGATACTGACCGGCGAGTATACTTGTATGCGCTATATAAACTCACACAAGTATAATACTCCCCGGTCACTGTAGGTCTATTGTAGTACTTGGAAAATAAAAATCATGGGCTATTGGGTTGGGTTGCTAAGTGTGTTGGAAAAACTGGTACTATGGAAGGGACTATGGCGTCTGCCC
The DNA here is from genome assembly GCA_905147015.1 of Laspeyria flexula. NCBI lineage: Eukaryota > Metazoa > Arthropoda > Insecta > Lepidoptera > Erebidae > Laspeyria > Laspeyria flexula. Next base: position 6,315,756 of record LR989974.1, read on the forward strand.
GTAACAATGCTGTTAAACACGTATAAAATGGGCAGACGGAGACTTGCCAACTCAGTGATGGGCCCCCAGAAAACTCGCAACTTGCAAGAAGGGGCAACATTTCCTGAGCGGCTAAAGGTGGAGAGGTGTCACTGGACTTTCTACCCGCTCATCAGCTCCCTGAGGGTCCAGCCTCACGTGCCCACTCGCCACTTACGTTTCACATCCACCTTCGAGCTATAACGCTCTCGCGACTCCACTCTGACCGGCCGGTTAAGGCAAGTCAGAGGTGGGGATCTGTTCCTCGTCAGAATTCACTCGAGCCGGCCAATGAAGGCAAGCTAGAGATGAAAAACAGAGTCTTTCCCCAGGAGCACTCAGGTCCGTAGGGGTCGCTACTCCCCAACAGCTCGCCTCAAGCCCTGCGGGCTTATTATTATTATTATTATTATTATTCGAATCCGTGTAATGTGTAATGAAGGATTAAGAATACATAATGTACCTCATATCGACCTTTGGGTGTCGTAAAAGGCAACTAACTGCAAGAAAAGGAAAATTCGAAACAAATCCTATACCAAACCGTCTGGCCAGCATGGTATAGTAATACCATGCTTTCCAGACGGTTTGGTATAGGGTTAAAGGGCTAAATTCTCTCCACATTTTTTGGAGGAGACCCGTGCCCAGCATTGGGACGTTTATGGGTTAAAATGATTGATTCGAACACGTTCGATAGCAACACTAATTCTTTGCTTTGTCAATAATAATTTCTTAAATAATTAAAAACAAAAATACTTATAGTCATTTTTTTTCTTTCCTATATCATTCACTACACAGACTATTTCATGCTTCACTTCGTTCATTCACCATTACGTTTCATTCTACTCATCTATCATTCATAACGTTCCATTCATAAAACTCGGCCATTCTGCTCTTCATGTCTGTTCTCACACACATACATACATAAAATTTCTGACGCCTCGTTTAAATCGCCAGTTTCTCAATTACAGTATATTTTACAAGTTCTCAATACAGTGTTCGAAGGCTAACATAGTTTCGCTTTTAAGCCTAATGCGTTTCCTTAAGTTAGCTTTAGATATTTGACAGTCAGTACGAATTTAGAAGCTTTTTATTCGATGGGAAGTTTTTAATTGGTGGCAGTTGACGTGTGGAAGAATCGTCTGTCTATTTGTGTATTTATAGAACTAAGTCGCCCGAATTTTTGCCGTTTTTATAGATAATAATAATATAATATGATAATATTCTACCACATTCACACAGCGCCATCTATTCCCAAAGTAAGCAATTATATTTGCTTGTGTTATGGGTACTAAACAACTGATATACTACTTAAATACATTTTTTTTTGTAAATACATACATATTATAGATAAAGTACACCCAGACACAGAACAAATCTTTATGCTCATCACACAAAGATTTGTCCTAGGTGGGGATCGAACCCACGACCTCCGGCTTAGCAGTCAGGGTCACTAACCACTAGACCAACAGGCCAGTCATAGATAATGGTACGGAACCCATCGTGTGCGAGCCCAACTCGCACTTGGCAGGTTTTTGTTTTTGTGGCATTGTATTCCTATGTTTTTTTATATTTTGTATAAACCAATGTGAGAGTGATGACAGTAAAAATGAATATAACCTATCTTAATAACTTACAAAAACCTTTTCTTTTTAATACAATGACTCAAACGTTTATAATGAACAATACAAAGGCTTAAAATAAATGCGTTGCTTTTAAACGAGAATTAATCAATAGGAGACCACACACTATACTTGTCACCAACACAACATCGTAACACATATTCACTTCATTGAATTATAAACTTAATGCGATGAAAAAAAGGTTAATTTTTCAATGGCACAACTTCATAGAAATGTTGTAAGTCATAAATAGATTCATTGGAATATAGACGTTATAGTATGGGTCTAAGATATGTAATCGTTTGAAAAGGTTTTTATTTTGAATGATGAGGATTTCAGCTGTGGCATACAGATTGACTTGTGAAGGTTTATTATAATCTAACTCATTAGTGGTACATTTAATTTATTTTTGACAGTGAGACGGGGTTTTGGAAGTAGAAAAAAGTGGATACGGCATATTAAGTGTTGAATTCTTGAAAAGAATCAGTTAAAAATTTAGTAAAAAAATGTGTTGCTCATATAACAGTTTGCTATTTGGTAGTGAGATTGTTTTAATTTTTAAAATTTTGTATTTGTTTAATTTTTTTTTTTAAACCTTTATTTGCGATATGACTGATATCACAATCATTTATAATCACTAATGATGAAGAATATTTAATACAGTAAATAATTATATTAAATTCCAATTTTATTATGTTTAACACGGGCAACTTAAGAGGGTTCATACAGAAATCCATGAAATCACGAGATTTCCACGTTCGCTACAGAATATGTCTTTATATGTAGCGAAGTAATTTTTGGCATACATAGACAACAGTTTTCTTGTCTAAAAAGTGTATTAAGAAAAACAGACTATTTATTATTAGTATTTTAGTTAGAACAGTTCTTTCGCACAGTGTTTTAAGAAATTCTACGAAACAAGCCTACTTTCAGATTCGCCAGGGACTAAAGTAATTGAAAAGCATAGAAAAAAAAGCTTGTTTTAAGGGCTACATATAGTCCTTTAGTTAGTGTATTGAAAAAATATTAGAAATATTCATTTTTTTATAACTAAAACTTAAAAACTAAAATTCTCAAAAACGTTGAACTTTGATCAAGTTTGATTGGAATTTTGGTACACTATATGTGTTTAAAAAGTAGATTTTTTTACATTTAATCATTAAGCAAGATGTTGTCATTTATAAATGTATTTTCGAATTTTCATAATATTTTCGAAATCCCTTTAGAAATATTTTAAAATGATTTTTGAAAAGAGCCTAAAAACGCCTTATATTTCGGCGCACAGGCCGTGAGAAATCAGTACCGGCTGAGGCCTTCTAGAGAGAGGACGTAACGCTTTGCTCCCCGCACTCCCGGTCCGATGTTTACGTAATATTTGTATATTTCAAGAGAGTTCAATACCAGTTGATACTTTGTTATGGAATATTTTTTTTATTAAAGATCAAATTATTAACTTTGCTGTTTTTGGGCTGATGGACTCTAAAATCAATATCTGACGATCCCATTGGTCACTTGGCATAGTTCTGAAGTCAAAATTGTAAAAATGACCGCCATCTTGAACTTTGTTGTTTTTGGGCTGAGTGATACCAAAATCGATATTTGACGATCCCATTGGTCACTGGGCATAGTTCTAAAGTCAAAATAGTAAAAACGCCCACCATCTTGAACTCTGTTGTTTTTGGCCTGATTGACACCAAAATCGATATCTGACTATCCCATTGGTCACCGGGCATAGTTCTGAAGTCAAAATTGTAAAAATGCCCGCCATCTTGAACTTTGTTGTTTTCGGGCTGAGTGATACCAAACTCGATATCTGACGATCCCATTGTTCACTGGGCATAATTCTGAAACCAAAATTGTAAAAATGGCCGCCATCTTGAACTTGTTTTTTTTTTTGGCTGAGTGATACCAAAATCGATATCTGACGATCCCTTTGGTCACTTGGCATAGTTCTGAAGTCAAAATTGTAAAAATGCCCTCCATCTTGAACTTTGTTGTTTTTGGGCTGAGTGATACCATAATCGATATTTGACGATCCCATTGGTCATTTTGCATAGTTCTGAAGTCAAAATTGTAAAAATGCCCGCCATCTTGAACTTTGTTTTTTTTGGGCTGAGTGATACCAAAATCGATATTTGACGATCCCATTGGCCACCGGGCATAGTTCTGAAGTCGAAATAGTAAAAATGCCCACCGTCTTGAACTTTGTTGTTTTTGGGCTGAGTGATACCGAAATCGATATTTGACGATCCCATTGGTCACTGGGTATAGTTCTGTAGTCAAAATTTGTAAAAATGCCCGTCATCTATATATATCACTCAGCCAAAAAAAAAAAACAAGTTCAAGATGGCGGGCATTTTTACAATTTTGACTAAAGAACTATGCCCAGTGACCAATGGGATCGTCAAATATCGATTTTGGTATCACTCAGCCCAAAAACAACAAAGTTCAAGATGGCAGGTATTTTTACAATTTTGACTTCAGAACTATGCCCGGTGACCAATGGTATTGTCATATATCCATTTTGAAGTCAATCAGCCCAAAAACAGCAAAGTTCAAGATGGCGGACATTTTTACAATTTTGAATACAGAACTAGGCCCAGTGACCAATGGGATAGTCAGATATCGATTTTGGTACCACTCAGCCAAAAACAACAAAGTTCAAGATGGAGGGCATTTTTACAATTTTGACTTCAAAACTATGCCCAGTGACCAATGGGATAGTCAGATATCGATTTTGGTGTCAATCAGGCCAAAAACAACAAAGTTCAAGATGGCGGACATTTTTACAAATTTTGACTTCAGAACTATGCCCAGTGACCAATGGGATCGTCAAATATCGATTTTGGTATCACTCAGCCCAAAAACAACAAAGTTCAAGATGGCGGGCATTTTTACAATTTTGACTTCAGAACTAGGCCCAGTGACCAATGGGATAGTTAGATATCGATTTTGGTATCAATCAGCCCAAAAACAAAGTTCAAGATGGTGGGCATTTTCACAATTTTGACTTCAGAACTATGCCCAGTGACGAATGGGATCGTCAGATATCAATTTTGGTATCACTCAGCCCAAAAACAAGAAAGTTCAAGATGGCGGGCATTTTTATTAATTTTGATTTCAGAACTATGCCCAGTTACCAATGGGATCGTCAGATATCGATTTTGGTATCACTCAGCCCAAAAACAACAAAGTTCAAGATGGAGGGCATTTTTACAATTTTGACTTCAGAACTATGCCCAGTGATCAGTGGGATTGTCAGATATCGATTTTGGAGGCGATCAACCCAAAAACAACTAAGTTCAAGATGGCGGACATTTTCACCTCAAATAGTCACATTCATCATCATCATCATATCAGCCGCAGTTATTATTGAGAAATTAATTGTTAGTCTTATATAAAATTAATTGTATTTTTCTTTCTTTCTAATAAAATTGTATTTTAATTGTTTATAGAATACAATACGATTAATAACAATTAATTATTGATTAATTTAATTTGAAATTTTGTCCTATCCAACTTTAACAAAATACGAGGTTAGAAAATACCAAACTCATTAGTACGCGCTATATTGTTGTACCACACAGCATTAGAGAAGTGTGCATGTTTCGGCTCTGTGTGCGTGATTTAAAAACCTATTTGCGAGCAACTTGAAAATGTATGAACCCTCTTAACTTACGTACAGTACAACTTACTTACATGACTGTGTTCTCTTAAGAATTGAATAAACAATGCTAAGAAAACACAATAACCTGCTGTCTACAGAAAACGCTTTAGTTGCGTTTGGTTCAATTGACAATAAAGTCAATTTTTGGATTGGTCCAATTCACGATTGGTCTAATTCGCAGTAATACCTATACGTACTAAATCTAATATAAACAGCTACAATTTGTGACGTTGTAGGGGATAATTTCGGGATCTACTGAACCGATTTATTATTTATATATTTAAAGAAAAATATATGCATTTATTTGAGCTGAATAGTAGCCAAATAAAAAACGACGGGCGCGAAGCCCCGCACGTCTTGTAGTTTTTATACAAGTACCAATATGTCGTTTTATTTATTAAAATATCAAATCAGGCCAAGAGCGAATTAGCCCAACTGCAACTAAAGGACAAAATGAAAGGTATGAACACTTGCCGTATCCAAAATCCTTTAACTCTCAGTCGAAAGACAATATTTCACACGAGCGATCAATCTTATCCCACACACAGATTTGGTCGCATACTCAATATTTTATTCAAATTTTATTATTACTAGCTGATGACTCTATTTTATGATATATCGCGTCGCTCTACATATATTATATTAATGATTACTTTATTAAATATTAGAATTCTTTCATTTTATGTGTTGAGTTAGTGCCACATAATTTAATATTATTAAACGAATTACATATACTTATTCATAGATTTATTTTGTAATTTATACAGTTATATCTCGAAAACCAGTCTAACGATTTTATGACTGGCCTGTTGGTCTAGTGGTTAGTGACCCTGACTGCTAAGCTGGAGGTCGTGGGTTCGATCTCCACCCAGGACGAAACTTTGTGTGATGAGCATGATTGTTTGTTCTGTGTCTGGATGTATTTACGAAATAAATTTTTGTAAGTAGTATATCAGTTGTTTAGTACCCATAACACAAGCAAATATAATTGCTTAATTTGCGACTAGATGGCGCTTTGTGAATGTGGTGAAATATTATTATATTTGGATGAGTTACCTTAGTAAAACGAATTGACTGAATATAATATCTCACCGAGTATTTATTAACTTAATACAACTTTTAAGTGAATGTCTTTAAAATCGTTTTTAAAATGACTAACTTTAACTATTACCGCACATTGAAAAACAGTTAAAAATAATAGAAAACAATAACAACTGTTAAACATTAAATTAGATTACTTTCCGAACGATATAGCGAGTTTAATTAACAATTAAAGTTTTTATTGCACCTATATTAAAATTTAAGCTATGTCCCGCTGTTTCGTCTGTTTCAAACCGTTACTGTTAATCTACTATGGGTTATAGCGTGATGTTTTATAACGTAACGCCTTCCTAAGTAAACATGCTATCTAGTGCATTCAGGTTTTTCAAAATCGGATTGGAGGTTTTGGAGATAGGTTTAAAAATACGTTATTCAAAAGAACTACAGATATTTACATAACAATAATAATAATATAATATATAATAATATTCTACCACATTCACACAGCGCCATCTAGTCCCAAAGTAAGCAATTATATTTGCTTGTGTTATGGGTACTAAACAACTGATATACTACTTAAAAACATTTGTTTTTGTAAATACATACGTATTATAGATAAATTACACCCAGACACAGAACAAACCTTTATGCTCATCACACAAAGATTTGTCCTGGGTGGGTATCGAACCCACGGCCTCCGGCTTAGCAGTCAGGGTCACTAACCACTAGACCAATTTTGTTAAAGTTTTGGCATGCATTAGGTATATATAGGTATTTAACTAAGTTTACTAACAATTTTACGACACCCACGGATTGAAATGGGGTTGTGACATTTATTATTCTAAATTCGTCACGTGGTATAGTAGGCTCATTTTGCTCCACATTCTTTGGAGGAGACCCGTGCCCAACAGTAGCACGTTTATGGGTTGAAAAATGATGATGATACTACTTTCGTCTAAAAAAAAACAATTGGTTAAGATCGAATGGTCAAATTCTTGGCATTGGACCACACAGAAAGTACGGCTTAAAAAACTTTGCAGCTTTTCAACAACGTTAACTTACAAATATAAAATATATTGCATCTTTATCATTTAATTATACACGTTAATTGTAATTTATTAAAACTTAGTGCCAATTAAGTTTCATTAACTTGTTTATAAAGTTCAATAACTGAATGATGAATAATGAAAGATCAAACGCAGTTAATTAAGAACCGTTTATTTCAATGTCTTTATAACATTAGGGAAATATTGCTCTTTTTATGTGTGCAGACTGGCAACTTTAAGTTGCCGTCAGTCGCTTGGAATAAAGTAAAACACAACACATTTAGCCTACATCATCATAGCTTTGGACTAAGAATTCCACACTTGGCATATTTCTAAGGGATCAATGAAAGCTGGCTAAATGTAGGATCGATGCAGTTCTGTCTAACCCATGATGGCAAACAAACGTGAAATTGTGTTAATCTAATAATAATAATCAAAGCCACTAGCCAAGAACAGTTAGACTGACTAAACAGTGACTTTAACAATATCTGTTACATTTAGAGACAGTTTAGTAAGACCTCCTTTCAGATTTATTTAGAAACCACAACTGTCAACAATCAATCGCATTGTTGAGCAACATAAGGTTGCCAGTCTGTTTAGTAATGTTTCTGCTTTGTTATACGCTCCTGTTACCTTACTAATCAAGAGAAATTAACAACAGATACAATAAACACGTTTTATTTTAGGATATATCTTATATCCATTTGATACATGAGAATAATAATTAAAGATTTTAACAGATAAATTGTTTTCGTTAATTAATTTTAATTAATGTTAGCACGATACTCATTGACAAGGAATACGTGATGATAGAATTAATTTATCAAATACTAGCTTGTGCCCGCAGCTTTGCTTGTGTGATATATATCTCGATAAAATATAGATTATGTCGATTTACTAACTAAAATTTCCTATGCAAAAAACCGGCCAAGTGTGAGTCGTACTCGCGCACTGAGGGTTCCGTATGATTATGATATTCCGTATATACCTACATTTTTTTGTGATTCGAATTTAAGATATTAGAACAGACAGATAGACGGACGACGAAGTGATCCTATAAAGGTTTCGTTTTTTCTATTAAAGTACGGAACGCTAAAAACCACGTCCATTCTATCTCTGTTGCAAGTGTTGCAACTTAAAATAAGGACATACAATTCTAAATAAAATTTTTTTTTTTGTATGTCTATAATAATTATAAGGATCTCGCCTTATGGTTGGCTAAATGTGTGTGTAATACATTCCTGCCTATCCCCTATAAACCTTACACTATTTTAATAAGGATTGTACATCAAAATACAAAAATAAAAGTAGGTCAATTAGTGGCCTAATTCAGAAAAAACATGATTAAATTGAACCGCGATGAAAAATAAAATTTGATATCCTAAAATAGCTCTCCTATCGCCATTTCCTGAGCAATTTTAATCGATCCTCATTAAGCCGCGTAACTAGGGGATATTAGCTGCCATATTGAATTAACTAACTTCTGTTCCCAGCTTCGCTATTGTGTTTTGTCTGAGAAATTACTGTTCAGAATATAGCTGATGTGCTCCTACTGATGTGCACTGGGAAGGGATTTTAAAGGCTCCTGGTGTCCCAGGGTATGGTAACCGTTTACCATCAGACAGGACATTATCAGGGCCAGATTTAAGGCAGGGCAAGCAGGGCGATGGCCCGGGGCTCCACTAGAGAGGGGTCTCCTCAAAGGAGAAAAAATAATTCGACGATTTAGATTTATTCGCATTTTTACTGATAATATCATTGTGCCAGATGGTAAAATATAGAAGATGGTTTAAAATTTTTAAAACAACTATGTATATTTTGAGTTTCTATTCGGAAATTAATATAGGGGTCGTTGCCCCAGGGTCTCCACACCTCTAAATCCGGCCCTGGACATTGTGGTGAGACAAACAGACAGTTCCTTTCGCATTTATCAAATTCATATTAGGCGAGAATGCATGAAAAGACTGATGAATGTTGAAGAAGCCAAAGATGTATGTCAGAATCGTAGCAAGTGGAAGGAAATGGTCTCTGCCTGCCACTCTGTTGGGAAAGAGGCGTGATCTATATGTATGTATGTATATGTAGTATATAGGTTAATAAAGTGGCTATTCTTTCACAAGAAAATATAATAATAATAAAAGTTTTATATTACTGACAAGTTCTGAAAAGTGCAAATTACTTTACTACATCGTAATAATTGTTTAATTCTTATTTTTATGTTTCCAGTCTGCAATTTATATTGATAAGCAGTTAATTTGTTATCTTTATGACTTTTTTATTGTGACTCGTAACATGCATTGGAAGGAATTTAACGTAATTATCACAGTAATTAAGATTTAAATTGATCTTCATTGTGCCTAGCCCCTCCTTAGTCGCCTTTTACGACACCCACGGGATGAGATGGGGTAGTGCCATTATGTATTCTTAATCTGTCACTACACAGAGTATACTTGTAGTTCCTATACTTAATAATAATAATAATATTCTACCACATTCACACAGCGCCAGCTAGCCCTAAAGTTAGCAATTATATTTGCTTGTGTTATGGGTACTAAACAACTGATATACTACTTAAATACATTTTTTTTTGTAAATACATACATATTATAGATAAATTACACCCAGATGCAGAACAAACCTTTATGCTCATCACACAAAGATTTGTCCTGGGTGGGGATCGAACCCACGACCTCCGGTTTAGCAGTCAGGGTCACTAACCACTAGACCAACAGGCCAGTCTAATAACTTAACACAGTATACGTAATTTTTGTTCTCAAAGTAATCACTGTCAAGTATGGACGATATTCCCGTTCTATCATTTAATATTTAACTTTCAAGTCTATAGACGTTTTTCTTGTATGGGACAAGTTAAATATTTTGAGCGGGTAACAAATGTTACCAGCTCAAAATATTAAAAAAAAATTTAAACTGTTGGCTTACTTTCGAAATTAAACAATCAGGCTTTGCTTTGGCTAATCCTCTATATATGTAGATAAAACAAAGTTGACTTGTCGTGTTCATCTCAAGAACGCCTGAATCGATTTTAATGATTTTAGTTTGTTGAATACGTGCTCGGAGTAGCGGAAAAACTATTATAGTATCGGAAAACCTCGGAATTTAAATGAAAGCCTTTAAGTGTTAAAAGAGGGAGAACTTGGTTGTCATGGTTACAAAAGTTATTTATGTTGTCGAGATTACGGAAATTTGTTTATTTCGTCAAATTGCATTTTATTTTGATCGAATCGAAACTGTTAAAGAAAAAAATACAACAATTTTGTCAGTAAATATTTTCCTTAATTTCAATAATAAATATTAACTTGATCTTGAGTGGAACTTGAACCTGCGATCCTAGTTATTCGTTCCAGTGCTCTAAAGTCTAGACTTCAATTCTAGAATCTGAAAGATCTGGAAGAGCATTGAAAACAGTTTATCAGGGTTGAACTCTTATCGCTCAAGGTCATTTTTATTCAGTGTGTGTGTTTTTTTAGTACAAATTGTCTATAATCATTGACAAACAGTCCTTGTTTATACTAAACTAAATTCCCTGCACCCATGACTATCAGCTTATAACATAGACTTCATCATAAAGCATTCATAGTCAAACCGCTAACACTTAAGTCAACCCTATTATTAAATCGTTGTCTGTATGTTGATGTAAATACCATATATTTTATTTTATCATAAGATTTTCTTATAAGGCCACGTTTGAATTTTAATAATATTACCTTTTTGTTCTACGGAGTTATTTCGGCAATTTCATATGTATTTTTCGATAACAGTTCAAAAGAGATGTGTTGGTATTGATCTATTTTTTGTGATGGTAATTTTGGTGGTTTATAAAACTGAAGAGATTTGATGGTTTGGTTGAACGCAGAATCTCAGAAACTACTGGTTTGATTTGAAAAATGCTTTTAGTATTGGATAGCCCATTTATCGAAGTGGTGGCTACGCTGCGGCCAATAGGAGCTGAGCAGTGGCCAAATAAAGAACGGGTCTTTCCCCTTTGAGACCACGACACTTTGGGACTACGGTGTCCATCGCGGAACGGCCTTTTTTGAATTGGCTGTTTCACACCAAGACCAAACCGTGGTCCGTTTGGTTTTGGTGTGAAACAGCCAATTCAAAAAAGGCCGTTCCGCGATTGACACCACAGTCCCAAAGTGTCGTGGTCCCAAAGGGGAAAGACCCTAAAGAACGACGGGAGCGAAACCCCGCGCGTTCTAGTACGCATATAAAATTTTATCGTATCTACGAGTACGTAGCGTGTGACATCTCCAGCGTTGATGATCATAGATTCTATGTGAACCAGGTTTCAATTCTTGCTTTATTTTTCTGTTGCTTAGGACATGACTGAAATAGTCAATACCTTGAGCATCAGATACAGAACATCGAGCTTTAAAGTTTTCAAATATAATAAGAAAGAAACATAGGTACCTATAACATTTAAGTGTGGAAAAATTTATTTTATATTAAAATTTTTCCACACACACAGCGCCATCTAGTCCCAAATTAAGCAATTATATTTGCTTGTGTTATGGGTATCAAACAACTGATATGCTACTTAAATACATTTTTTTGTAAATACATATTATAGATAAATTACACCCAAACACAGAACAAACAATCATGCTCATCACACAAAGATTTGTCCTGGGTGGGAATCGAACCCACGACTTCCGGCTTAGCAGTCATGGTCACTATCCACTTGACCAACAGGCCTGCTAACATAGAATAGAATAACATAGAATGTCTAGATACTTATTTAAAATATCAGGTGATACTTTTCTCACGGTGCAACGTTGGCGAACGAAGGCGTTCGACAAGCAATACTTAGCAATAAGTAGGGATTTGTGGTATGTAACGATTTATATAGAAAAGTAGTATCCTTGTACTATTGTACTAAATTGTACTATAGGTTGAGTATTGGAAAATCTGTCTTAATCTTTTAAGATAGAGTTGATTTTCTTTTTTCAACAGTACGAAATTTTGTTTTAGTCTGTGGCTTCGTTCGAAGATTTTTCTGTCGTTTTATAAAATAGATAAAGAACGGTTCAGCGGTTCAGGCACAACTTTGCAAGACCCGAACGCAGTACATTGTCTTTAGCAGTCTGTGTGTATTACGAAGATGCAATCACTCCAAGTCCGTGTAGTGAGTGACAGATTAATAATACATAATGTCACTACCCCATTTCAACCCGTGAGTGTCGTAAAAGGCGACTAAGGGAGTAACTTAAAGCAATATCAAGAGCACTGTGAGATAAGGAAAATATGAAACAAAACTATACCAAACCACCCCGTATGACCAACGTGGTATAGTAAGCTAAATTCCCACCACAATGTTAGGAGGAGACCATGCCCAGCAGTGGGACATTCATGGGTTATAATAAATAAATGAATCAATCCAAACGAATTTTCCATATTCTTCAATTTTACAGTCAGATCACGATATAGTTATTAACCTATAATGAGATACTAACTATATAATTACACATTCCACTATAGCCCATGGCTTTTATTAATATTCTTCATAATTTATTGTAAAGACACCCCTATAAGACTGTTATAATTAAATTCTTTGCTGTACAATTTTGTATTATATATGAATGGTGATGAGAGGTTTTTTGCATTGAACATTGTCGTCTTTTACAGAAGCAAACGTTTTATATTGTACATCCAAAAATACAATGTTTAGACTTAGTTATAGGAAATAAAATAGTTATATTAAAAGGTTGAAATATAAAATTGAATCAGGATTGTCTGTATCGCATAGTAATGATTTTTCAATCAGGCGCGCGGTGGTTTCCGAATAGCAGCCTGTTTGTGAAAAATCTTTTAGGGTCAGAATTACGTTTAAAACAAAGTTTTGAATCATTGTAATAAGGTTAATTTTTACATGTCACTTCTTTTATTAATCTATACTAAAATATAATTTAAATAATAAAAGAAGTGACATGTAAAAATAAACCTTATTACAATGCACATTGTACCACACAATGGCGGACATAATGTCAAAGGTATTCTCTAATTAAAGTTGGTGAAAATGGAAAAAATAAAATTAAGAATTAATTTCCCAAAAAAAAAAAGAATTTATCGACATTCCACGCGAATTAAACTGCACAAAGAAGCTATTATACTAAAATACCAACCACATATCTAAATGGCACGCCCCATAAAATTTTAACGTAAAGCCTACCTCACAATTTCTCCAAGCCTTTATACACAGAATCCATTCCGTACCTCTAAATCATCGTTATAATCTCAAGTAGCTTCGCAGATCATTTCTTATACCCTCCTTTATATTTCGGCCTTTTTCTTTAGAAGCCCCCCCTCCCCCCGCAAGGTGTTATGTTATAATAATATTCTGATGTATGATTGTTGAATGTTATACGGACTTGTTGTTAAGAGGGTTCATAGACATATATATTGACTGGCCTGTTGGTCTAGTGGTTAGTGACCCTGACTGCTAAGCCGAAGGTCGTGGGTTCGATCCCCACCCAGGACAAATCTTTGTGTGATGAGCATAAAGGTTTGTTCTGTGTCTGGGTGTAATTTATCTATAATATGTATGTATTTACAAAAAAAAATGTTTTTAAGTAGTTTATCAGTTGTTTAGTACCCATAACACAAGCAAATATAATTGCTTACTTTGGGACTAGATGGCGCTGTGTGAATGTGGTAGAATATTATATTATAGAGGGATGGCAACGTCGTAATTTAGTGTCATGGTTCGTGTTTTTCGATTATTATTATTAATTTAATCGGAGCTATTTTTTTTAAATGTTTTCAATACAGGGTTTAGAAATTTTTCACTGTCGAATAACTAATGTCACAACGAGTAACTGAAACTTCTTTGATTTTGGAAAAATATTAGTGTTCCGTGAAAAAAATAAAAAACCAATGAATACCGGCCGTTAGTCTAATCAAAAATAAAAAATCCACAACCGTTATTATATGAGTGATTGAACATTTTATATATACAGAGTGTATACGACGATACGACATTAAATGACAAGGCAGCCAGTGTTTACCCTTATAAACATATTCTAATATAAATTATTTAAAAAAAAAGAAAAAAAAAAAGAATCTACCTACACATTATTTAAAGTCGAAAAATTTAAGAATATAAAACTACACATTATTTTTCTATCATGACGTTTTCGACATGATGACGACAACAGTGCGGAACAGAGTAAGAGATAAGATAATATGAAAGAGTCAGAGATATTTAGATGAATTGAATGACGTAATGACAACATACGATCAACGTAAATACCTAAAGGTTGTTTAAAACTGTGAACAACTGTGACATAAAGAAAGTACATTTGCGTCTAAACTATTGCAAATTTCTGTTTAATTTTTTTGGTATAGCCTTCTAACATCACATGCTATATACAGATCCGATTTGAAAAATTATTTTAGTATCAGATAGCCCATTCATCGAGGAAGGTTATAGATTATATAACATCACGCTACGGCCAATAGAAGCTGAGCAGTGGCCAAACAAAAACGGCGGGAGTGAAGCCCCGCGCGACTTCTAGTTATGATATAAGACTCGCAGATGAATAGACTTTTATTAAGTTCTACATGACCTAAATAAATTATCCCTTGGCGTAGTAATAAATCACAACTTATTATATTTCTAATATTCGCTTTCAGAATTATATGTATATTAAATATGGGTGATCTATCTTATCTTATTTGATTCTAAGAAGATGAAGATGCTTAAAGAAAATATATTTTTATATTCCTCAAGTAACATGAGTTAATATTAAGTTTGAAGAGTGTAAGCCTCCAGTTATGACTGGCCTGTTGGTCTAGTGGTTAGTGACCCTGACTGCTAAGCCGGAGGTCGTGGGGTCGATCCCCACCCAGGACAAATCTTTGTGTGATGAGCATAATGGTTTGTTCTGTGTCTGGGTGTAATTTATCTATAATATGTATGTATTTACCAACAAAAAAGTATTTAAGTATTATATCAGTTGTTTAGTACCCATAACACAAGCAAATATAATTGCTTAATTTGGGACTAGATGGCGCTGTGTGAATGTGGTAATATATTATTATTATTATTATAGTTATTCTGACATTTTCAGTAAATATAAATATATTTTTAACGCCGTTTTCAACTCCGAAAAATCTCAATACTGGAATTTCATGATAGAAAAGCTCAATATAATTTTCACCTGACTCGGGAATCGAACCCGGGACCTCTTGCACAGCAGTCGTATACACTTCCCGCTGCACCACCGCAGCAGTTTTAATTATATTAACTAATCTTTCTTTTTTTTTTGCAGGTAAGCGTACAACCATTTTATACGTTAGATTAAGGGGTAAGTTATAAATCTATACTAATTTTATAAAGCTGAAGAGGTTTGTTTGGTTCAACGCTAAGATCTCAGGAACTACTAGTCCGATTTGAAAAATTCTTTATTCTTTAGTGTTGGATAGCCCATTTATCGAGGAAGGTTAAACGCTATATAAAATCTCAACGTTTTATGTGATTTTTAGGGTAAAAGTCACTAAAATACTTAACTGTTTAGCACATTATGTTGTATCATCGTTTTATGTTATATCTCAAGGAACCCCAATGCAAGCGAGGATGATTCCGCAGAAATTTAACTTAAACGACCAGCCAGAGTATCTCTTAATCAAATAACGCTAACATATGTGACATACGGGTGTTTAGTTTAACGAATATGCCCCACAATAAGAATGGAAAAACTGTAAAAAAAAACACGTGTTTAGTTGCGAATTTAAATGAACAAATTTGAGTTCTAAACCTAACCATTTTTTTTTCGGTAATTGAGTTTTATTAATTGATTATATTATTTAATGGACTTACCCTAAGCCGTATTTGGTCAATTTTCTTTAATTTTACAACAATGAAAGTTTGAGTCCCGTCGAGTAATAAGTCTAGAATTTAAAACGGTTTTTTTCCACTTATATCAACTTAAATTATGCTAACAATCTCTTATTTATAAAAGAAAAAGAGAAGGCGAATTTTAAAAGTAATTTAAGTAAACTAAAATATCATTTGTATTCTTGCGGTATTTTTATATAATGAAATATTGTTTTCATTCAATCGAAGTTTCAATATGGTTATATATATTAAAACCTTTGAATATTTTATTGAATTTATCTGATAGCTTTTCAGAATTATTCAATACATAGAAATAGACATTCATAGAATAAAAGTATAGCCAATTATGTTTAGATTGAAAAATAACATCTTTATTATTTCAACTAGTACCCATTGGTCATTGGACGCATGGTAAGTCTTTACTAGCCTGGACTTTCGCAGACTATACTGATAATAAAAATAAATTGAACTTTATTTTGCTAGAAAAAAAAACTGTGAACGCAGCAATATAGTTAGAACGTGTTTTCAATCAAGCGTAAAAATATTCAATCATACTAATATTATAAATGCGAAATTTTAGTCCAATGGATGGATGTTTATTATTCAATTACGTCAAAACAGCTGACAGGATCTTTATGAAATATGGTAGACAGATAGATTATATTCTGAAATAACACTTAGGCTACTTTTTATCGACGTATTGAGCGGGCATGGCCGCGGGTGGACGCTAGTAAAATTTAATTAGTTCGACTTTACTTTGCTAGTAAATTGAAAAAAAAAATTGACCGTATATACTACGAAATCTAAGTCAAAGTAAAATAAAAAAAAATAAAAGTCAAATCTTTTTATTTCATTTGGATCACGTACATGATACTTATGAACGTCATACAAAGGAAAAAAAAAGGTTTCAGCAAATTTGCCTACGGCCAGTTCACTGACAAGGTTGAGCTCTGAGAAGAACTTGGCAAGAAACCTAGGCCACTCTTTTTAATCGCCATAGTAGTTACAATTTCAATTGGTTAATACATACCTACTTAGAACCTAGCTACTCCTGCGTATTATTCAAAAATGTTTCCCAACATTTTCCTCCGTACGTCACAGTGGCGAAACCACGCATTCTAAGATTTTAATTTGGCCACGCAGACTGAAGCCTAGTCGTTTTAATCAGGGTAGAAGGCACCACGGGGCTTGTTTAAATTTTCTATTAAATCCGTGAGACGGCGAGAGACAAAAGCGACGTATCTCCGATCTATTAATAAGGCAGTTTAATTTGGAAAGCGGTGGGAGTACCGACAGCAGAAAAGGTTGCGAAATCATTGTGATGGGAAATGTTTTGTTGAGGAAATTAAAGTTTATGTTATATAGACCAAGAGCTCTTTAACGGATAGCAGAATAATATTATACAGAGTTAATGTATCTTTTCAAATAGAAATAGTATTATATTCTGTATTTCATTCATTCGTGTTTCTAGTTAACAAGGGTTGTGATTTAGTTTTTCTAGTTTTTCAGTCGCTATTTCTGAACGTTAACATTCACAAAGAAATAAAATATTTTCTTTATTATTATCAAGTTTTCTACAGTAGTGTGAAGATTTATGAAAACATGTACATAAGCGTCCAAATATATTAGGATAAGTACATTTTAGTTATTTTACGCACTGAAAATGGGTACAATTTATTTTTTTGATTTACGCTTTGAATGTTTTTGTGAGCTTATATATTTTATTACAGTTGTATTAGGGTGTATAAAAAAATCAAAGAGACTTGTCACTTTGTTTCAAATATCTTAAATTAATATTAAATTAAGTACTCGTGAAGCAGATAAAATATTACAAAATAATAAAACTGAACGTCTCGTAAAAAAATTCTTTATACACAAATATCTTGAAGCTTCCAATCAACGCGTTGAATATTTTATCAGGACTATTAAGAGATATTTGTATATTTTTTTTGTTACAAAATTTCTTTCGCAAACATATTATTACGCGTAAGTGCCTTCTTGTACTCGAATGACGACGTATAATACCTTATTTTTGTTGTTTGGAATAAGGAAAACGTTTTAATTTAATACTTAAGGTTATCTGAAACGTTTTCAGTTTTTTTTTGTAGCAAACATTCTATTGTTGACGGCTGCCTATTATATAGAAAAAGTCACTATGTAAACTCTCATGAATAATTAGCTTCCTAATTTAAAAGAAAATATACCACCTATATAATGTCAAGGGTGGGGAAACTATTGATTAATTTTAAAATGAATAAGATCTGCGTTCAAAATTTTTACTTAACAATTTTAAAGACAATAAAAATAAAACTAACTTGAATGAATATCTAACTGTTTTTCGATTAAAATTAACAAATTCCTCAAGTTATTATTTGTGTGCCAAGAATTTTTACAAAGGGCTATCCATGGCACGCATGCTAATGCCGCCATGCCTGACTTAGGTCATGCTCGGCGAAAACATATACATCACCAGTTTACATGTTTTAAGTGTTTTAGAACTACTCACTACCGAGTAGTTAATCAATTAGGTCTTTAACGTTTATTTGAAACACTAAAGAAAATGTCGACATTAAAAATGTTTTTAAATACCGTTATTTTTTCTACATTTTTAATTAACATGTTCGTTCATTCTGCTGACCGTACAGTTCGGTGTGACAGGCCCGTACGCGAGCTAGATTAATGGTTATATTTAAATTATTCCCGTATATTTTATGTTACTTTTTACTGTATTTCAGACAATTTCTTTATTCCATTTTTGTGTTATTTTTCTTTTAATGGTATTCTGCATTTGATTTAGCAATTACAACGCTTGTTTTAAGAACTTTTTTGTTTGTTGGTGTTTTTTTCTAACATCGTATTTATATTGTTATAAATAGAGGTATCAGTAATTGTCAATAGACTTGCTGGATTGACGGTTGATGGCAATGGAATGCATACCCATGACAATGTATATAATGCAATTATGTATAAATGGCTGTAGCAAGCCATTTGGTTGTATACTCTCATTCACAACAATGAGAAAAGTATGTGTGACAAAAACTTTAAAAAAATCGCGACTTGTGAAGATATTAAATTATTTTAAGGATTATATTTAAGGATAATGAAATGCCTCATTTAAAAATAAATAAGGTATTTCATATTTCTTAAATATAATACGTGATGTAGACTCGTTACATAATAATCTAATAATTTTTGTGTAATCCTTATAACAGTTTTATATATTTTTTGAAATTATTTAACTGTGTGGCCATAAGTATAATATTATGCTTGCAAAGTCTTTTGTGGCACAGGCTGTATATATCATAGAAATTAAGTATTGTTTATTTTATAAGAAAGTGAATGATTTTCTTCAAAAACTTGTTGAGATTTATTCTCAGAAATATTTCCAAGAATTCTCGCTTTTACTATATAGAATTTAAAAGCCTTTTTCAATATGGAGCCTTCTTAACATCCCCTTGATCACACCTTTCAATTGGCGGTGGTTCGAACAAAATTAATTTTAATTACTCATTCCCGTCCCCCTGCAGGGAAGACATTGTGGTTGAATAGAGCCTCGTTGAGCGTCGAAGCCTGTGTCGTTGATAAGAACGCCTGTTTTTGTATCCAAATACGCTATTACGTGTCTTTGTTCGTGATTTAATTATAAGGGGTGCTGTTAAAAATTGTAACACAAATTACCCCTTTAGGGTATTAATTTAATGTGTTTGATAGCATTCCATTATGGGTTTCTAAGAAGGGTAGGTAGTATGTATAGGAGGTAGTAAGATATTGTTTTTAGCAATTATATCATTTTTTACCCCGGTCTCAAAAATAGGGGTGTTATCTGTGTCTGTGAATCTTTGTGTCTGTCTGACATCGTAGTTCTAGTTGGTTTTTCATAGTTATTTTTTTTGTTTTAATTTTTTTATAATAATATAGCTTAAATAATGTCACTACCCCAACTCAACCCGTGGGTATCGTCAAAGACGACTATGGGAGTAGACTTATGCAGACACTGTGAGAAAAGGAAAATTTGATATAAACCCTATACCAACCCATCTGGCCAGCGTGGTATAGTAGGCTAAATTTCCTCGACAATCTTTGGAAGAGGCCCGTGCTCAGTAGTGAGACGTTAGTGGGTTGAAATGATGATGATTTCAATAAAGATAGACGGTTGTAAAAAATTACAAAATTCGGTTTCTATATCTAAGTTTTGTGCAAAAATCAATGCTTCTAAACTTAGCAATTTCAAATATGCGTTGATCAATGAGTTATATTTTTACTCGACTACCGAAAAAAGGGGGTAATGGTTAGTAGCAACATTAAGCAGGTAAAGCACAAACATTAATTTGTTTTTACGTGTAACAATCGCCTGCTATAAGCAATCTGGGGAATAATAAATCACACTTTCTTATAACTTTTATATATGCGCTATTTATGCTTAAGTGTGTTAGTTGTACTTAATCTCTGTTTAAGCGGGAAGGGAACACGCCAAAGGCGCATTAATATTAGAACTTAGTGAGCATAATTGTGTTTGGTGCGTTTTATAAGCGGTAGCGATAAGCGCCGCGATAAGCGATAAAGATAACACTCGTGGGCCCGAAAACAACGACACTTAGAGTCCAACACTGTCCTATTTTCAAAACTGAAACCTGAATGAATTTATTGAAAACGGTTGGGTTACTACTATTGGACTATTGATATGTGATTAAAAAAAATTGTTACCAGTGAAATAAGCACGTAGCACTGAACAATGTTGTCAATTTTTTTGGGAAGCTTCAGAAATGCGACTTACGTGTTTAAAAAACATAAAGTGATGAATGATGATGATGAATGTATAATTGTTATGTAATTTTAACGTGATTGATCCGTACATATCCAATAGTATGTTTTGAAAAAACATAGGTAGTATAACTAGATACCTACTAAAAAGATTTAAAGAGAAATTTTTGAATATGGATTGGTACAAACTTAAACACTACAATCATCTTTCAAACTACTCTCTATGAATTGACTCCGCTTCTTCCCATAACTTAGTCTTCATAGGCGGCCTATAATATACTATAACTATTTATTGAAAAATTCAAATCGATGCAGAAACAATAAAACCCAATTTAAACGAAGTATAATTTGATTCTTTCTTACAAAAAATACGGAACTAAAAACTTTATTGTAAAAATCGTTATCGCTTATAAATTGTACCAAATTTTTTAACGTAAATACTTTGTGAACTTTATACCACCGAAAATTCTAAAAATAACCTTTAATCATTGTTTTCATTATACTGAAATAGAACTGGGCATGATATATTACGAACTGTAACGTAACAACTGTTTTTCATCCTTACTTGATATATGTTAGGGCTCTAAATGCATTGACAGATTAATTTTGTGACTAACAATGTCAGAACATGCACGTGTGATAGTAAACACATGCAAAAGGTCATTAATGACATTTGATCAACAAACAAAAACTACCATTATGCTCTATTCTATATCTATTATTATTGCCTGTAAACTTAGAGATAATAAGGACTACAATCGTTAAACTGATAAAGAAAGTCTTTAAGCAGCAACATAGCATTAGAAAAATATAATAAGTTAAAGTTCAACTTTGTTTGATGTGAAAGGATTCAAAGTTCAAGGTCAGTATCGATCGAATTTCTCACTAACAAACAGTGAAATCCTTCAACACGGAAAACCAGGTGATAAGTACAAAAATATCTCTCAGATTAAGGTACGAATTCTCCAAATAACAACGCTGTATTCCTTGTTAAAATTTCCCTCACACACACATCCGTTATATGTGCCCGGAAATTATGAATTCAAACCTTTTGCCCGGGATTCTAACTAAATACATTAGCTATTTAGTAGCCGACTTAACCCTTGCAGTGCCGAGCTGTCTGCTTAATTTGCCATGAAAACACGCAAACAGTCCACACGTGGAGTGCTTATTAACTAGATGAGATTTGAGCGCAGTTGAAAAGCTGTTGTTAGCGTAGTTATGGAACAAACGTGATTTTAAATGTCTTTTCAAAGGCAGTTTGTGTGGTTGGGAATTTATCTTGTAAGGACTTGAGTATTTAAAAATCTGTAAATATTAACTGATGAAGCATTTCGTTATACATTTCTGTTTATTCTTAGCAAACTATATTTATGTAGTAGTGTAGGCAGTGACAAGAATACTCACCGGTCACTGTAAATTAAACTACCGTATGTTTAAACTAAACCTAAGCCAGTCCAAAATGTGCAGATTTAGCCAAGAGTCAGATGAGACAGCAATGCATGTCCTATGCTCATTGCTCATGTTGGCCAATCATGCACAAAAGAAGCATCCTTTTAGAAAAGCACCAGGTGCAACCAGATGAGATACATCCTCTCTCTGCTTAGACAATCTGGAAGTTCCTAGCCTCTATAGGACTAAGCAGAGAACTATAAAACAACAAGGAGCGCTACAATAGATCAACTCTGGTCGAGGTCGCAAGGAGGCCATTAGTGGCTTCCGGCCCAACTAATTATAATAATCATAATATGTAGTCTTTAAAACTTCGGTAAAAATAGACTGATAGATTTTTATTTTTAACTTTATGTCAATAATGTTAAGTTGAAAAATTCAACAACATTAACTATTTTCGATTATGAGACATAGTCAAAAGTTTTACCTTCAGACATTGAGATTGTTACAGTCGACCGAACTAATTTATAAACAATCCTCTTTCTACAAGATGTCAATTGTTATTGACAGCTGCTTTTAACCCTTCGTTGTTTGACATCTTTGAGCTGTCAAATGTTTAACAATTCTTATATACTTGAATGATTTCGTTTTGTTATAAATTATGACTGATAGATGTATTGCAAAAGAATAATATTTGATTTTACTTTGAATTTTTGTCACAGTAATTTTGTCTATCAAATATTATTCTTAGGTACTTCACTTCAAAAATAAAATAAATATTCAACCTTTCAGTAAAACATTGACCGATGTAAGTTTGGTTTTTCCGTGTTAGTTCTGGTACAAATTTTCTAGAATATGCTAAGTGAAGGTTTGTTTCCCACAGTTAAAACTTATTATGTGTACATCACAACAATAAAATATTGCCAAAACCCTAAGTCAAGCTTTACTAAAATTTTCCTTATTGTAGTGCGGGTATTGTTTAAAAAAAGCAGCAAGATTTACTTACCAAATAAAATTATATAGCTCTACATTCTTCCAGATCTTTTCCCAGAAATAAAAATACTACCTAAGAAACTACCAGATAAGGCACACTACATAAATACGGTACATAAGATAAGATAAGATAATTGTTTATTTTTCTTTTCCAATTACATGGGTACCTTAATTAAGTAATTTACAAATAAGTTTAACAAAGTTACAGAAGGTCCAGATACCTTAACATTTCTGGTAGCCCCTACACTGGGTCGAGCCTGTACTGTAGGGTACATATCTCATTTAGTCCCAGTACGCCGCTTCTAGTCGTTCATAACTCTTCGGTGTACTAAATATGTAGATTCTGCTATTTATTCTCGGCGGCAAACCATCTGCTTTTGTTTTACTAACTAGTAGTTCTTTGTTTTGTTTATGTAACATATAATTATATGTGTTTAATTGTATCTGTCTAGATAAGCAGTTGATACGCTTTAAGAGTAACAAGGCGTGTCTATTAATGAGAACAGAAAATCTGTGTACGTACATACATACACCCCAGTTAAAACTTCAGATTAAAGTATTTTTAAATGATCGTATTAATTACCTATCTATATCTATACTAATATTATAAAAGTGGAAGGATTGTATTAATATATAATTATAAAATATAATTACATAAATAATAGTCTTCATAATCTTTATTTCATATAGATCAAATACATGATACTTATAAACTTCATACAAAGCAAAAAAAAAGGTGTCAGCAAATTTGCCTAAGGCCAGTTCACTGACATGGTTGAGCTCTGAGAAGAACTTGGCAAGAAACTCAGGCCACTCTTTTTAATCATCATTATTAGTTACAATTTCCATTTTGAAATTGTAACTAATAATGACAATTCTATAATTGTGTAAAATGATGATTTTGACAATTAGGGTATCGTTAGATTAGTCTAGAAAACCCAAGTGTCCTTAGATAGGTTTTAAGAATAAAAAGACTTAAACGGCGGGCTTTTGACGCCAAATTGTAAGAAGTTAAATTTTTTTTTAACCGAACCTATCGAGTTGGATATCAAAATGAAGAGAATCAAAAGGAGATTACATATATTCAAAAAGAGATTATACATAATTGAATGGTTCCACATTGTAAGTAGTTCTATTTTTTTTTTAACCAAACCTATTGAGTAGAATATCAAAATAAAGGGAATCAAATGGAGATTACAAATATATACATATGTTATGTATTTAAATTTAATCAGGTATAATAATATTACAATAATTTTACGGTCTTTTTAGTGCGTTGCTCTCTGATGATTTTTTGCAGTCGGCTTATTAAATTTTTTTAATTATATTTACGTGTTTTATATAATTGTTTTCGTCAATGCAAATATATAATACACACAATAACCCATTATATTATATCTATTGCAATAATGTTAATAGTTTAAACATAAAACAAACTGTTGTTTATCAACTATTTACTGTCAAAACGAGTGATTTCTATTGATAATATCATTAATTATAAATGATAGTTTCTGTGTGTATTCAACTTTAAGTATTGATAGCTTCCATTAATATTAAAATTCTGGTTACAATCCGTGGCTCTGAATAAAAGCCTATAAATAATGTCGGTATCGCTGTGATTGACTCATCTGTATTGTGTTGCCAAATTTTATTTTGGTTAATGAGTATTGTAGTTGTTAATGTTTCGAATTTCAGCTGGTTTTGTCAATCGAGTTTTGGACAGTTTAATTAATCAATTGAATGATAACAGACAGATGTGGTCTGACTAAACTAATATCTTTCATGCCCTATGTAATTAATGGTGGCGGGAATTTTAATTTTAATTCTTATTTTAAACTGTAAGATGCCTAATCAAGACAAATGAAATGTTATTACTTCCCCGGACGTTGGGTTTGACTTGGGTTTTCTAGACGAATCTAACGATACCCTAATTATCAAAATCCATCCAGCTGTTTGGAAGATTCCTGGGAATAAAGAAATTTACAAACATACAAGATACGCGCTAAAAACAATACCCGTCCTGACAGTCGGGTAATAAATTCAATAAAATTTGGATATTTAAAAAAAGAAATACAAATATCATAATTCTAATAATAACTTTCTCTCAAACTTTAATTTGTTTTCGTCAAACAGTATGGTATGTGAGATAACATATTATAAGAAGAAAGAAGATAGTAAGTAGGATAAGGTATATAATTGTGAAGTTAAATCATCATTAACCTTATACAGACAAGAGCACTGCGAGAAAAGGAAAATTTGAAACCAACCCTTTTTTTTTTTTTTTTACTTGGGGAAATGCCTTACGCATACTCGGTCTTGGGGAAGAACCGAGGGGTTATGTAGGGCTCGCACCCACTAAAACCCCAAGGTGTTCCTCTCGTCGCGCTCTGCTGTGGTCACGGGAGCGCAGGAACATTCGTCCGCGACTATTTGAAACAAACCCTATACCAACCCGTCTGGCCAGCGTGGTATAGTAGGCTCAAATCCCCTCCACATTCTTTGCAGGAGACCCGTGCCCAGTAGTGGGACGTTTATGGGTTGAGATGATGAAATCATCATAGCACGCTTATTCTTTAAAGATGCGATATAACAGTAACCTCAAACGTTACCTGTCTCATAATATAAATAGCCTTCTTGTGTTCCAGTTCCGATAACTTATGATATAATATTACCAATAACTGAAGCTTTGCTATACAGGGTGTATACGACGGTACGACATTAAATGAAAACACGTGTAGCAAGTGATGTTAGAAGGCTATACCAAAAAAATTAAACAGAAATTTGCAATAGTTTAGACGCAAATGTACTTTCTTTATGTCACAGTTGTTCACAGTTTTAAACAACCTGTAGGTATTTACGTTGATCGTATGTTGTCATGCATGACGTCATTCAATTCATTTAAATATCTCTGACTCTTTCATATTATCTTATCTCTTACTCTGTTCCGCACTGTTGTCGTCGTCATGTCGAAAACGTCATGATAGAAAAATAATGTTTAGTTTAATATTCTTAATTTTTTCGACTTTAAATAATGTGTAGCTTTTTTTTTTTTTTTTTTTCTTTTTTTTTAAATAATTTTTATTAGAATATGTTTATAAGGGTTAACACTAGCTGCCTTGTCATTTAATGTCGTATCGTCGTATACACCCTGTATACGAATAGGAGTTGTCTATACATGCCCAGTATTGAATGTAGTTGCAATCCTTATAGAAGCACCGTCAAGTGCACTTTCAAATAGGAAACATGGAGTCGGGATTTTTGATGTAGTTTTATTTCTGAAGAATATCTACACTGTAGTTAACTTTAGACTGGCCTGTTGGTCTAGTGGTTAATGACCCTGACTGCTAAGCCGGAGGTCGTGGGTTCGATCCCCACTCAGACAAATCTTTGTGTGATGAGCATAAAGGTTTGTTCTGTGTCTGGGTGTAATTTATCTATAATATGTATGTATTTACAAAAAAAAAGTGTGTAGAACCCCGTGCTATTTATATTGTAAATATTGAATTAGAACTCGGACTAGATAAGGAGATTAGAAGAGAAATTACATTACTTCTTAGCGGCCATACATAAATGTCAAAACATTATATCATATGTTTTTTTTTTCAATCAGAATCAAGACATAATACTTCGTTATTATAATTTCAGTACAACAAAGACATTAGGTCAAGATACCCAAAAAAAGTTAACCCCATATCTATTTTATGTAAATGACCAAAACGGTACACACGTCTCATAATAAAACTACCATATCCACCGTATCTCGACTTAAAGTTTGAAATGTCTTACCTATTGATTTTGTGGCAATAGCTGCACGTCCCGCCGATTCACCCGTACCACGGGAGTTATATTTCCCTGTGAAAGAGACGTTACGTTCCTTGTCGTTTTAACGTGTCAAGTTCCGCTGGCTTTTCTTTTAAGCTTAGTTCAATACTTTCTTTCGTATGTATCTTTTAACTTTAGAAAGTGGTATTATAATCATTTGATATTGTAGGAGAGGTTCTTTTTTTTTCTGTTAAAAAGACAACGCCCGCACTAGGGAACAAGCCCTGTGTCGCGGGGAGCTTTACAAACATGAAACTAACACGAAGTACACCCAGACTAGAAACAAATATCTATGAATCACACAAATAGTTGTCTCGTGTGGGAATCGAACCCACGTCACCCAGCACGGCGATGTAGTGGCGAGGCGACCACCTTAACCACTGCGCCACGGTGACAGTCAATCAGTTCACTTAAGGTTATTTATAAAATTGTTATGCTCTAGACCAGGACTTCCCACCTAGGGGGGCACGCCCACCTTGGGGGACGTAGAAAAATGTCAGGGGGGGACGTAATAGGTACTTACATTTACGAAAACGTTATAATATTATGCCGTATCTGTAGGTATTGTACCTAATTGAAATTCAAATTAATTGTTTAAAAAAATGGATTACCTAATTACAATAATTAACTAATTTTATTATATTTTTTGGAATGCAAAGGTATATAATAAAAAAAAATGTATTTAAGTAGTATATCAGTTGTTTAGTACCCATAACACAAGCAAATATAATTGCTTACTTTGGGACTAGATGGCGCTGTGTAAATGTGGTAGAATATTATTATTATTATTATAATGTTGAGTTGTTTAATTATTTAATGAGACTAATTTAATTTCATTAATATGTAGATTTTAAGAAACAAAATGTATTATATCTTATTATTATATTATATCTTTACTGTAATTAACACCTTTTAACTGTACCTGTATTCGCAATAAATGAATTATGAATTATATTATTATATATTATGTAATTTTAAACCAATACTATTATAGTAAAAGACGTAAGCATAGACTTAATATGAACTCTTGGTAAAATCCTCAACTTAGAGATTCAATAGTGCTCTGATAGAAATAGAACTTGCATTTTATTCGCAAAGCCTTCGATATCGACTGCTGCTTTACTTAGAACGAACGTTCTAGAAGTACCTTTTACTATGTCCCTATATTATAATATGTGCTACTCGTAACATTTTATAAGTTTCCTTTTGATATTACGAGTGTAAATAAAATTGGTGTGTCTGTTTGTAATAATAAAATAACCGCTTTTTACTACATGCATTTGAATGTGTAGGTATACGGTATATATACCAAAATAACATTTTTTTAAATTTTTGTCTGTCTTTCTGTCTGTTTGTTCCAGATAATCTTTGGAACGGCTAGACTGATTTCGACGGGACTTTCACTGACGGATAGCCAATTTCACAAGGAGTAACGTAGGCTACTTTGGTTTTGAAAAATATCAGGGTTCCGTGAAAAAAATTAAAACTCCATGAATGCGGGATAAGTTGTCCACGCGAACGAAGCGGACACAGCTAGTAGTGAATAAATATAATTACTAAAAAAAAAATTAAATACTAAAGTTAAATACTATAGGTAGCAGTAAATTAATTAATATTAAGATTAAGGTTAAAATTAACGCGTTTAAATAAATAATCTTTCCCCCCCCCCTTATTACAAGATACGGACTAAGCATTAAACCAGGTTTAAATTGACAACTTTCACACAAAAACAATAGTTTGTGTCAATTTAAACTTGGTTTAATACTTAGTCCATACTTTGTTATAAGGGGTTTCAGGTTTATAATACAAATTAATAGAAGTTCGGGCTTCGCTCCCGTCCTATTTTGTTTGGCCACTGCTCAGCTCCTATTGGCAGTAGCGTGATGTTATATAAACTATAACCTTCCTCAAATCGGACAAATACTCCTTGAAATTAAAGCGTTTAAACAAAGTCTTCAGCTTTATAATATTAATATAGAAGCTATGTAATGAGTCCTATATAGGACTTATTACATAGCTTCTATATTATTAGCTATCATATTGTGGACCCATTATCTTCTGCCATATTGTGGTCCACATAATATGCATGCTATAAAGCTCATTGGGGAGAGAAGGGGTTTTAAAGGCAACGTGCATGTGATGGCTCCTGGTGTTGAATGCGTCCATAGGCGACGGTAAGCCCATACCACCAGGTGTAAGCTTGCTTGCCACTTGTTGTGGTATAGTAAAAAACAGCATACTGGCCACTCCAGTGGCATAAACACTGCCAGTATTATTTACTTGCTCTCCAAACCGCTTGAAATATCCAAACATTCCAGTTTGAAGGGTTATTCGACGTGAAACAATATTAAAATGTTTCCGACGAGATTGGACAAAACATTTGGATGTTGGAAGTTTGAAGTTGGCTTGTTGGCTTACTAACCTACTTGTTGTTTGGATGACGTCATATCATAGTGATATTGTTTATCAATGTTTTGACTTGAAGTAGCATCGGAAGTGAAGTCAGTGAATTTTGTTGGTGAATTTTAGCATTATGTGAATCTTAATTGTTAATAAAATTTAGCCGTGAGTTATGGCTTTGATTCTCACACGAGTCATATTTGTTTTACATATTATATTTCAACACATTAACACAGCGCCATCTAGTCCCAAATTAATCAATTATATTTGCATGTGTTGTGGGTACTAAACAGCTGATATACTACTTAAATACATTTCTTTTTGTAAATAAATACATAATATAAATAAACAATCGCGCTCATCACACAAAGATTTGTCCTGGTGGGAATCGAACCCACGACCTAAGCAGTCAAGGTAACTAACCACTACGCCAACAGGCCAGTCAGAAACTTATATCTGTAAAAATATTTTTGCAATATTTTTCATAAACCTATGTGAGTTTCCACGATTTGTTTCTTCACCGTCACCAGAATAAGTCACTTGACTAGTACAATATATTCCACAAAGTGAAATTTACATTGTTATTGCCGGTCTGGATCGACCGCATGATTTACGTACCGGTCACTTATCCATTAGGCCACCATCGTTTCATACTCAGCAGTCACAAACATTCCCCAGGCTTCAGAAATAACTATCACCTCTTTCTACTTACACCTACTGAGTACAGAACTGAATACCGATGTTATTTGTAAAGGGAACATCTTAACATTCAGAGTCCCACCGTCAGGTCTTGGTAACCACTCCAGAAATTAGCTCGCTTTGTATGTGCCGGTACTAGATTGTATCTACGACATGTGTATGCGGTTCCGTACATCTCGGACTGTGTGTTAGGTTAGATAGATGGGAATCTTTGGTGAAATTATGTTTAGAGATCCTTGTAATTTATAATTGAGATAATTTGTGAGGTAGATGCTTGTTGTCGTTTTAAATTAAGACTACCGAATAGAGTAAATAAAGGTTATAATTGCACAAATAGATACATATTACGAGTATAAAGCTGATCAAATAAACTCTATTTATTACGCGTTTATCTCAGAAACTACTGAACCAAATTGAAAAATTATTTTAGTGTTGGATAGCTGATTTATCGAGGCATTTTATAAGATATAACATCACGCTACGAACAATAGGAGCGAGTTGTGGCCAAACAAAGATTGGAGCGAAGCCCCGGGCAACTGATAGTCTATATTAATATTATGAAGAGGTAAAATTTCTGAATTTGTGACGTTGTAGGGGGTAATCTCTCGGGATCTACTGAACCGATTTTCAAAATTCTTTTAGTGTTGGATAGCCCATTTATCGAGGAAGATTATAGGCTATAAAACATCACGCTACGGCCAATAGGAGCTGAGCAGTGGCCCTGCGCGATTTCCAGTATTATATAAACAGAATCATCATCAATCTGTACTAGTCCACGAGTATAATATAAATATCATATTTGAATATTCTAAATCTGCATAACAATGCCAACCAGGATTGAACCCGTTACCTTAACTAAGGAAATCCTATTGGACTCCCCATGCGGGTAGAACAAAACAGTGTGTCGAAATTTTGTATTGCCTATTGTCCAGTTCCTTGGGCAAATCTCCCCTCGGATTATATTTTAGATTAGATTATACTATAATATGATTGATGTCGTAAGTTCTGCCCAACATTTAATATTATACGATATTAAACAAGCAGAGCTGTTCTATGAATCAAGAAATATATTTATTTAGATATCAATTTATGCAGAGATAAAATAAAAATTCCTGCATACCTAGGTGACGTGGTATGACGTGGCACCACCTGACAGCTGTCATATGTCAAAGTGACACTAGTGATGTTGCCAATGTTTTTCAAATAGTATCCACCATTTAAGTTACATATCATTTATACATTAATTGGTACACATGATTATTGTTACTAATTTTTATTAACAGTGTTGTGTTTTTAAACATGTTTTTTGTTTATGTTATAAACATTATTTTATACGTATATTCTTTGATGTGTTTTTACAAATGTTGTGTGCAAACAAATAAAGATCTTTCCTTCTTTCTTTTCTTTAGATAGGAACAGGAATTACGGTGGGACACATTATTTTATTATATTACTAGAAGTCGCGTGGGGCTTCGCCCCCGTCGTTCTTTTGGCCACTGCTCAGCTTCTATTGACCTTAGCGTGATGTTATATAGCCGATGTTATATAATAATAATAATAATAATATTCTACCACATTCATACAGCGCCATCTAGTCCCAAAGTAAGCAATTATATTTGCTTGTGTTATGGGTACTAAACAACTGATATACTTCTTTTTTTTGTAAATACATACATATTATAGATAAATTACACCCAGACACAGAACAAACCTTTGTGCTCATCACACAAAGATTTGTCCTGGGTGAAAATCGAACCCACGACCTCCGGCATAGCAGTCAGGGTCACTAACCACTAGACCAACAGGCCAGTCGATATGTCGATAAATGGGCTATCCAACACTAAAACAATTGTTCAAATCGGACCAGCAGTTCCTGAGATCCTAGCGTTCAAACAAACAAACTCTACGACTTTATAATATTAGTATAGATTAATCATACACTTGACAAGAAGTGACGACGGACAGTGGACCAAGGCAGCCACAGAATGGTGCCCTAGAGAAGCTATCAGCCCAGTGGGCAGGCCACCGGCCCGATGGTTGTCAATATCGTCAAGATCATAGGATCTCATTGGACGCGGCTGGGACAGGACCGTGAGAAGTGGCGCTGTAGAGAAGAGGCCCCAGCAGTGGGTTGATGTGGGCTGATGATGATGATGATGATTAATAATAATAGCAACCAGTTAATGGCCCACTGCTTAGCAAGATTCTTCCTTACTCTGTTTAGAGAGCCGAGTGGTTTTAGCCAATAATCGGGCATTTGATCTGCTGATTAGTCTTCATTAAGTTTTAACTTAAGTTAATTACAAATAATAGGGTTTTTTATATTTGGGTTGTTTCTTAC
Organism: Laspeyria flexula; assembly: GCA_905147015.1. Classification (NCBI taxonomy): domain Eukaryota; kingdom Metazoa; phylum Arthropoda; class Insecta; order Lepidoptera; family Erebidae; genus Laspeyria; species Laspeyria flexula. The sequence continues at coordinate 6,348,415 of LR989974.1, forward strand.
TTCTAAAATATTATGTAACAGCCCTGTGGATTTTTTTAAATTAGAAGTTTTAAGTTTAAGACACGCTGTGATAGGATTAAAATCCACATTCAAACCACTCGTAAACCAATAGCTTGAGACAAACTAAAATAACATTTTTAGAATAGCTCAGCTAAAATGGTCTGACGGGTACATTGGTCGAAAGGTCACAGGTTCAATTCCGATAAACCGCCCACACAAGAAATAGCAAGCGTTTGAAGTTAGAACGGGCTAGGGAGATTAAAATTAACATTGAAACAGACTTGAAACACAGACTGTTATTCTATATATATAGAAGTTTTGTTTTCTGACTTGTGACGCAATGGTTAAAATGGTAACTTCGATATTGATGCTGGTACTAGTGGCGCAGGTTCAATTAACGCGCAGAACAAATATAGAAAGAAATTGCGTGGGACTTCACTCTCGTCCTTCTTTATTTTGCCACTGCTCAGCTCCTATTGGCTGAAGCGTGATAGTATATAGCGTATAACCTTTCTCAATAAATGGGCTATCCAAAACTAAAAGAATTTCAAATCGGTTCAGTAGATCAGTAGTAAACACACAAACCTTACCTGTTTATAATATTAGTATTGATAGATACAGTCATTATGAGGACTACACAATTATTTGTGCTATATGTTACAACTAACAAACAGATATTAAAAAAGATAAAAAAAAGATTTTCTTTGCTTTTAACATGTGCCCGTATATATTTTTATTAAGACAAAAAATGCACTTTCATAAAAATAGGCTACTCTAACCCGGCAACCGTCGTTGTTCCGCCATATAATTTTATAATAAATATATTTATACTTTATTGCACACAAAGAAAATACATAAAAAATAATTTTACAATAGAATACAAGTAGAAGTTAAGCACACAGTGAATTTTCTTCCCTTACCTGTAATCAAATCATGAATAGTTTCAGACTCAGTCAATCACAGTAAAAGGGTGTCAAGTAAATTAACCAAATATTTACCAACAGGTCATTTGATAGACACAAATACAAAAGGCCGATGTTATCTGAAATTAGTTTCCATTAAAGTTTAACAGAAACTAGAAACCAAGAAACAAATAAGTTTCTCAATCGGCGTAACCATGCGAGGAACTTTGCCGGATTAATCCGGTTTCGACCGATCCGTACCGCCGTGATCCAGTTCGGAGCGACTCTAACTGGTTCCCGCCGGTTATATCTGATTTGTAATAGCTAAACATTTACTGTGGTTGTAAACTGGCGACTATTTGTGGTTTATCGATGTTAAATCTGCGGTTTAAAATCTTGTATTTTAAAAAGCATCATTTCTGTGACTGCCTCGGTGGCGCAGCGGGAAGTGTATACGACTGCTGTGCAAGAGGTCCCGGGTTCAATTCCCGGGTCGGGTAAAAATGGTATTGGGTTTTTCTATCATGAAATTCCATTATTAAGATTTTCCCGGAGTTAGGTAAACAAATGTTCCCGGTAGATGACAATAGGCTCGCCTCCTATTTCATGGGACCAAACATAGCTGGCGAAATGTGGGTGTGAAACACCTCTGCCTACCCCTTCGGGGAAAAGGCGTGATGCTATGTTTATGTATCATTTCTGTGAACTTACATTCAAGATTTTATAAAATTTGATCTCAGGTGTCTTACTCGGGGCTTATTTCTCTTCTCCTCTCTCAGACTATAGGGCTATCTAAACTCGTCTAAACACTAGTGATACTTTAATATGTGCTATATGAGTTCGATTCCCGGGTCAACCTAAAACGGTATCGGGTGTTTCACAATGGCAATAGTCTTACCCCCTTTACCCTTTTATATGGGACCTAACACATCTGGCGAATTGCGGATGTGATACTCCTCTGTCTACCGCTTCGGGAGCATAACAGACACATATTTTTTTCGAATTGCCACGATTCACTGAATTAAAAGACGCTATTGACCCGTTGGCTGTTCCCGTCTTATACTATTAGATTATCTCTACGTATATAAAAAGCTGTTAATGTTAGTGTAATCCTCCCGATACTCAATACTTTAAGCTATTAACTTGAAGCTACAATCATATTACACTCTTGCGACCGGTCTAATTGGTCAGTGCCTTATAATTTTACTTGCGAACCGGTTGCGCGCTGCCTTTAAAGTTACCTCAGCACACGCTGCGAGAAATAGGAATTTTCTTTCAATGTGTAATGTTTTATGAATGAGGGTAGAATGAGATTGTTTTAAAAGCTCTAACACATCTGAACACAATGTTAGTAATGTAATTAATTGTAGAATATGTACACATATTCTACAATTATTATTATTTCACAAATTATCTTTTGGGGCTACAAGAATTTATGGATTAGTAGCAGATTCTGAAAAGTTATGAATTTCCGGCCTTACTGTAAGTCTACTACAAAACACAATAAAAACCTCTATATACATTTATGGTCAAATCGATCCATAATATAGTCTAACGTTTTTAAAAACATTTCATGTTCGTGCAAAACTTCCGAGTGTTCTGATAGAGGCAGATACTTGAGAAAATAATTGGCAACAAATTCTGGTCAGTATTTGTAGCCAAAAGCCGTTACGGTAAAAGGACGCTTGTAATAACAGAGGCATCGTTCACGCATTGCTGACGCCGAGACATTTGATAAAAAGCCTAACTTGCACACGAGCAGTAATCATATAGCATTATGACAATTGAAATAACTACAATTAGGAAACAAATGAAATTGAAACACCATGTGAGGGGTAAAGAAAAGGTAACAATCTCGATTTTTGTCGAGAACATAACATTTTCTGTGTTTATGCATAAACTTCTGGTTTATTCAAAATTTCTTTGTTTCATCTAACTTTATTGAGAAGTAAATCTTAAAAAACAAAATATATGTTTTCTGTATCTTCAGAGATATAAAATTTGGTAGTATTTTACAAAATCAACAAAAATGCAGATTTGCACGTTTTGTATACCCCTCATATTTAAGACTAGTGGGGATGCCTACTGAGAGGCGGGACAAGTTTTAAAAACACGGTTTTTCTCAAGATAATATTGCTAATTGGATAGCATCTCAATCCTTGTCATTCTGTCCATTATTAGAGAAATTTAATATCATCAACTTTTTTCTATTACACTCATAAGATTTGAGGTTAGTAATCCGAAGGTTCCCTTTTCAGATTTTTATTCTTTAAACGAACGACTAAAACTATTCTTTATGTATTTATATAGTTTATTTTCTAAAAAAGCTCTTATTAGTGACAGTAAATTTGTTTATGAGTGAAACGTTATATAACGGGGTACGAAACACAGTCTTAGTTGTCATAAAAACCCACTTCAAAGGAACTTTGGACTGGGATATCACTAACAACGTGTTTACACATCAAACACACGTTAAAATGAAGATTAGAAATGTAGCTAGCGACTAAAATAGAGTAGATTTCTCATCAGGTATTACAAACTTCATTTTGGATAATTAGAACTTGAGAAATGTGAATACGTTGGGCTTGAAGTTAATTGTTGAATGCTAATTGGTTTCTGGATCAACGAGAAGTTTACCGAGTCAAATTTTGGTGAATAAAGGTTAATTTCTACTACAGTGGATAACAGTGGTGGTTTAAAACCAAAAGGTACTGTACTGACAGACATGACGAAAGCGAAGTTACGGCAACATTCAGTTGATTAAACAGTTGTTGTGTTTCCCTTGGATGAAGATTGACTTAAAGTTTGCAATCTAGAACATATCAGCTTCGCTTTCGCTACCCATGGGAAAGCATTATCGGCAAAAATTGTAGTGTAAGTATTTCATTCTCCAGCCTCCCCCACAAAAATCACGTTGTTTCATTTCTTCGCTGCAACATCAAAGAAAATAGCAACAATATTAGTAAGGGAGTAATAGTAAGGATTGAAAACCTACATAGTTTTAGCAAAGTTTGTTTGGTTGAACAATAGAAACTAAAAAATATTTTAGTGTTCGATCGCACATTTATCGAGGAAGGTTATAGGCTATATAACACTACGCTCAGGCCAATAGGAGCTGAACAGTGACCAAATAAAGAACGATGGTTCGAAGCCCCGCGCGACTTCTAGGTTTTAATAAAAGTAAATTATACTCATATTATATAATAAATATTCTTTGCACCGCTTGAAATGTAATTTTGTATCAGAGTACCTACTCGTACTAGGCATCGCTAAAGAGACATCGAGTATCAAACGAGCTCTTTATGTAAGAGAAATTTATAATTAAATATTGCCAACTGCAACATTAATTAAAACCAATTGAAAGGTGAATTATATTTCATTCAATCTTCTCTGTGAATTGGCTTTAATAACACTTTAATGTAATGAAATCAAAATTTATTTTGTTAACATTTAGTAATAACAATTTTATAATTCACCTTTCTAAATTTTTTGAAATAAACTACAAAAGATTGCTTCAAACGATTAATATAGTCCACCTGTTTACATTTACATTTGAAGCTTTAAATTAAACCAAATTATATATTACGTGACCCAGGATGCCTCCCTGCGAGACACCCTCAAACCGCGGCTCTGTGCTCGCCCCCCTGACTTCCGTTTCCACTGCGGGTGTAAGAAACATTCCCGTAGAATTGGATTACAGTCACCAGAGAAGAGCATATAGATCACAGTGTGGGTATACAAACGACATTGGTATAATGACTCTCTCGTTTGCAACTGTTGAAACCTTAACGTGATTATTTGCACATCGCATTGGTATTGTTCTGTATTTTTTGTTTCCTATGTTATCTTTTCAAGAAAATCAACGCTCGGTATATAAACGTACAATTATATTATATCTATAAATTAAAGGAGTTATTATGAAAGGTAATTATCAAAGGCAAGTTTACCTATATATATGTTAACGGGGCCAGTCACAAACAAAGCCTTACCTTTGAAATGATCCGTTAGCATTTGACGCACAAATTTTAGAGCGGCTTATGCGGTCGAATTATTAAATTTAACCAAGGTTTAGACGAACGGATACGAATATCAAAAGTTTATGGACAACTTTCTGAGAAGTTCCAGTCTGAAACTTACCCGACCGCAGTGGTCCGCTATTTGAAAAATGAATTGTCTGCACTCCAAATATATGGTTTTAGTTTTGACTTGTACGAAATATGGAAAAGTTAAGGAAATTTTGTTATTAACTTCTTTATGAGCTTTCAAATGTTTTAAGGATTATATTTATCAACGTCTTTGGCATATTGTTTTAAATCGAGAAGCTTTTCAACAAGACCCTTTACATGCTAAAGATTTAGTAAAAATGGCTGCCTCAACGATCCTTTCCCTTTCCTTATCATATTACTATAGACTATCTATAGGGAAATCAAAATGTTCCAGTCTAGGAATGAATATGAAATCTTATTATCTAGAGAAGATTCTGTAACAGAGCTTAATCAGTAACAAGATTCTCTTTACATTACATTTTAGTGTCAGTCGTTTGTCTGATGTCTGGGTCATTTTAGTAAGTTTTCCAATTACAAGTTTTAGTGTATTCAGTTAAAATTTCTATTTAAACCTGTATTGTGTCAATGTTGTAACTTGAACTATTTGAATTAATAGACTTTAGGACGAAGGGGTCATATAAAAAATTAAGTATAACAAAGCAAGCTTTGAAAATTATTTTTGACTTTGACGAACTTTTACCATTGAAGCGTAAGACCTTTTGTCAGATAGACTTAATGGAGTCTTAACGAAAACTGTTTTAATAACTATTTTGATAGTAAAGCAGTTAAAAGAAATTGGCAGGATTATGTTTATTTTAATTAACTTAAGTTGTTTTAAAGTCTATTGAGGCTGAAATTAAAAGCGGTTAGGCATTGCGTGATTTCAGAATTAAATTGAGCGGCATACTGTTAAAGTATACAAAGACTCATCACAGGCCTTCAACATCTATAAAAGATGATTAAGCAGCAGCCATTTGTGAGGTTTGTCATTTAAGTAAGTGACTGGTAAAGTCCATACGAGGACAATAGCAGCGGCCGCATAGTGTACAGGCGAATTGAGTTCCTGATAAAGAGTGAGGGTAAATGATAAAAAACTGCTGGTATAATAGCAGTTTTATAATAACACTACCTCAAAATTTTCTTGTCTATTTTTCTGCCTTTTTTTTTTTTTTTTTTTTTTTTTTTTTTTTTTTTTTAATTTTAAAGAAGGTTTACAGTCTAATACACCATTAGTATACATAAAATAATTATAATCAGGTTGCTAATTACAAGCCTCCACATTTGGTTTTACCTTAGATAGACTTTTTTTTAAATTAAGTTTGCTAACAAATGTAACAATAATACAGCCACGTAACAACATATTTTAAACTTATCATATTTGGACAAATGTTACATTTAAATTATATGCAAATACCACTTGGACTTAATTATAAAGGTATATAAGTACCATTGTTAAGTCTAATAATTTTGTATGCCTATATTTTAAAGGTATATAGTACATATACCTTTATAATTAAGTGCCAGTAGTGTTCAATATTTGTTTGTTTAATATGACTAGATGTAATATAATGATTACTATGTCCTATACAAAGTTTATAAGAAGGCTAAAAATGTACGATATATATCAAACTAAACTCAGTCTTTCAATAATCTTTACGTTCAAGAATACTTGTCTGATTGCTGAACAAATTGATATAAAGATGTGGATGGAATTTATTACGTAAGTAACATGTAACCTCGTTCGTATCTTTAAGTTATGGCCGATACGCATGCTCACTTACTACTCGTAGTATCACTTCCACGACTCATGATAGAAGTCTCTTTTTGTGGATCAACATAATTTATGAAGGAAATATGTATATTTTGTTTTAGAATTTTATTTGTTGTTGCTTGTTTATACTCACAGTAGAAGTCGCGAAGGGCTTCGCTCCTGTCGTTTTGTATAAAGCATTTGCTCAGTTCCTTTTGACCATAGCGTGATAAATTTTTTTGATTTTAAACGGGAATTCACGAGATTATTCTTTAGGTATTTATACCTATCCGTGTAGTGACGGATTAAGAATACATAATGTCACTACCCCATCTCAACCCGTGGGTGTCGTAAAAGGAGACTAAGGAAGTAATCTTATGCAGAGAAGAGCACTGCAAGAAAAGGAAAATTCGAAACAAACCTTATACCCTTACCAACCCGTCTGGCCAGGGTGGTATTGTAGGGTAAATTCCCTCCACAACCTTTAGATGAGACCCGTGCCCAGCAGTGGGACGTTAATGGGTTGAGATATTGATGATGATTTACATACCTTGCTTGACGTTTCGACCAGGTCACACCGGCCGTGGTCACAAGCTGACTGAGTCAAAAATATTATCATGCAACGCTAAAGTTTAAAAGTAAACAGCGTATTGTTATATAGCCTATAACATTCCTCGATAAATGGGCTATTCAACGCTAAACAATTTTTTGAAATCGGACCAGGGCTCTGATTCTGACTCATCGAATTACTCCCGGATCGTAAACTTTTTCGAATCTTAGAACGACGTATTACAGCTTAAGTTATTAAGTGTTAGAAATTAGTTTACCGTATGGAAAATTAAAAACTGATTAATATAGGTTTATTTTCTACATCCATCTATTTTTTTTATATTCTGTTTTTTAACTTTAAATCAACTGACAGTTCTGGCCGAAAATATTCCGACAGCTCAGAATCAGGGGGCAGTAGTTCCTGCCAGCTCGAAATCAAAGCAACCCTTAGCTACAATTTCGTACTTTGCAATAATCGTATTTGCAGTCTTCATAATATCCACTTAGTCTTCCATCTTTCAATGTTATTGATTGGTAATACAGGCAATAATCGCATGCAAACCAGGCATTAACTTTGCAAACCGCACACATTTCATATGTAAGCGAATACGAGTACACTACAAACGTACTGGTTACGTGTGAACTTAACATTATTATGCGATGAAAAAGCATTGCGACCAATAATAATAATCTTTGGATATACAACACACACAGCGCCCTCTAGTCCCAAACTAAGCTAATGATAAATGATAAATACAAATTTTAATTTTTTTGTCGTAAATAGGTTAGACGCATATTATTATTTTTTTAACAAATGATTGTGCTCATCACACAAAGATTTGTGCTAGGTGGGAATCGTAACCATGACCTCTGTCTCAGTCAGGGTCACTAACCACTGAGCCATGAAGGCTTCAAGCTTACATGAATGGTGCAGTGTGACCCAATTGCTTCAACATTTATTCTGGAGAAACACCTTCGAGGAGAATCATCAAAAATTTTGATCTGAAAGATTTGTGTACTACAAATCTTACTGTAAAAGAAACTCCGAGAGTAAAATTATGTTAAAAAAAATCACCCCTAAATAGAAAACAAAACTACTAAATAAAAACACGTCCAAATATAAAATCAAAAACACGATGTACAGTCAGACGCAAAAAGACGTGTTCATACATCGACCTCTGTCCAACGGTACGTATTAAAGCGGGAGAGCGATCAATCATATCCTCTGTCTCCCTACATTTATCTTCCAAACGTATATTAAAAGGAAAAACTGGATACATGGGAAAGCCATGGCAGAATTATTCATGTACCGATATGCTGGAATTACACCATGGAGCGTGAGAGGAATTGGTTCCGTATGAGAACTGATGAATGATTTAGACGATACAGCAAGACATATGATATGTATTTTGTGGTTTTTTCAGTTTATTTCAATGACAAGAAAAAAAAACTTTTGCTAGCTGTGGCCCGTGGCTTCGTCTGCAACTTTTGTCTTATTTTTATATTTTGTCAGTTAAATTTTTCCATTTTTTTTCTATATTAAAAACCTCCCTTGGTGTCCCAGCAAACACATTGTGTAATTGTGTGTGTGACCCACGCAAACATTCTTTATTCATCTAGATATAAAAAATACGTTGATAAGTTGCAACCTAAAATAATGTCGAAAAAAAAAATTTTTGCATTTATAATATTAGTAAGAATATGACATATATAATGAACTAACGGCTCTGAAAATAGATGTTATATCACAACAAAATGTGTTCCTTGTTTTTACTTTAACTGTGTATTATGGAACCCTAAAATTGAACCGCCATGTCAACGGTATGGTCTATTGAACAACAGATTCATAGCAGTCTATAGTGTTAAAATAAATATTAGTTTTGATACGTATATTTTACTATAAATATTACGTTATGGATTTTCCGGAAAATTTTATATATTTTTGTTTGAAATATAATATTGGCGAAAGAAAAATTCGATTCTTTACATTATAATATTTGATTTAATTTTACTGTTTATATAAGAAATTGTATGTTGTGGAGAGAGAATAAATTATTATTTTTTTGGGTAAAAAAAATGCAGTCACTTTAAAATGAAATTACTAAGTATTAAAAAAATGGTGATTGGCTATTAAACTAAAAAAAACTAGAATTAAACCGTCATCCTATTTATAAATAATGTCTATTAACAGCCCAATTTAACATACCATCCAAAACCTTTTAAGTACAGTCGGTACCACAAATATTGTACACCCAAATCCACCTTCCCCATTTCACTCAATTTATTTAGCGAAAATAAAAACAGAAAATAAAAGAAATAAATTGGATTCATTTATGCGTCCCCCGTTCCACCATAGCCGCTAAGGGGTAAAAACGAAACAATGAAATACAAAATTGAACTTTGGTTTGTGTCATGGAGGTTGGTTTAAAGCTTCATTCGGTTATCAATCAAAATCCAGAGTTATTTACATTTTTATCTCTCCTTTAGATTGTGTAAACGGGTTTTGGGATTAGTTTTGTCTTTGTTTTCGTTTTAGAGATTAATTTGTCTTATTTGAGCTGCAGGTGTATTGTGAATAATTATTGTTTTCATAAAAGGTAAGTAAAAGTTAGAAGCGATGGTGGTTGAATGGATAAGGGACCAGCGCGGCGTTCAAATCACGTGGTACGCGGATCCCGACCGGTAGTCCCTATGTAGATTCCACTTTGTGGAATTTATATGTACTAGTCAAGTGACTTACCATCTGCTAACGGTGAAGCAAAACATCATGAGGAAACCCACATACCGTAGAAGAAATTCTATGAGTATGTATGATCCACCAACCCGCACTAGGCCAGCGTGAGTGGATCATGGCCTAAACCCTCTCAGCTCTCTAGATAGAGGAGATGAGACCCGATCCTAGCAGTGGGACTTAATGGGTTGCTGATGAAGTAAAAGTTAATGATGCAAAGCTACTACTACATACTCTATATCTCTATGTTTTTAGGGTTCCATAGCCAAAAGAGCAAAAATAGAACCCTTATAGTTTCGTCATGTCCGTCCGTCCGTCTGTATATCACAGGCATTTGAATCAAAAACCACTCGATGTATATTGATGAAATTTGGAGAATACGAGTCTTGTGTGTCTGATTGACATTTGTCTAGACCCCATACAAGCTCATTTAGCTCAGTTTGAGCTAGAGGGCGCTGTGTAAAAAAATGATCCCGATATTTATTTATTTAAAGTTAATCTCCATTAATTAACTCGATTTTTAAAGTAGGTACATATACCCCTATATCCCTCAATACCTCTCAAACATGGTGATTAAATCTCCTTTGATCAGAGATTTCAAAGTTAACAAACATTTTCAATATTTAGTTTTTTTTTTTAGTCCTCGTTCCCTCTCCCTCACTTGTCGTTACGACAGTGTTTCTTCATCAATTTGCATTCGGAATTACACAGTGTGTCTATCGTTAATTTTGTGGGGTGACTGTTTTGTACCGTCGCCATTTTTATTTGAAGCAGAGGGTCGACGTCTTTGTAAAAACTTAGCTTTGATTGTAATTGGAATTAAAGTAGCATAAAAATATTGTAGTGTTTATTTTTTTTTATTCAAAAGAGAAGTCAGTTGTAGAGATTTTTTTGTATTTTGTGGGTTTTTGTCATGAAATTCTCAGTGTCTGTACAGAGTTAGGAAATGTGTCTGTGTAATGGCGACAGACTCGCCTCTTATACATGGGACATAATGTAGTTGGAAAAATATGGGTGTCCCGCACCTTTGCCTACCCTTTAGGGGAAAAAGCCGTACACATACATAAACATGAATACTAATATTACTGAAATATTAAAACAAAATCGTATTCATGATTAATTGAAAAATAAAATTTAATTGCCACTACTGATAATTATGAGAATGACTAATAACATATTAGGTATATAATAAATAATAATATTGAGCTCTATAATTAACCTATCACACTGCAATATATTCTGTGAATATCTACAATGATATAATTATCTTTATAAAGACAAAACCGTTTACATTTTATAAATATAATAATATTATACAAAGTTCCCGTTCGAAGCCTCTGTGACATTCAATTTCCGGAGAAAAACAAGTCCAATGAATGGAAAAACAGTTACTTTTGATAGAAAATTTAATAGCTGTCTAGTCATAAATATAAAACACGTATTTTACCTATTATGTTCAGATTGAGTTACTTTAGTTAGGGAATCGGATATTTCGAGTATTTTACGTAAACACTAGCCTTCGCCTGCGGTTCTACCGACATAGAACATTGATAGAAAGTAGCCTACATTCTTTTCTAGGTCTTAAACTATCCCTATGTGAAATTTCATTATGATCGGTCTACTAGTTTAGGTGTGAAAGCGCTATATACAAAACTCACTTTCGTATTTATAACATTAGTACAAGGCGCGAGGCGCTTCACTCCCGACGTTCTTTATTTGGCCACTGCTCAGCTCCTATTGGCCGTAGCGTGATTTTTTACAGCCTATGTTACACAGTGATAATGTAGCTTTCTAAAGGCAAAATAATTTTTGAAATCGGTCCAGTGGTTTTTAAGTTTATTCGTTACATATAAAAATACAAATTTTTCTTCTTAATAATATTAGTATAGATATAAATTAAGGTAATAAAAGGTAGTATTCACCTTTGCTTTATACTCTGTAGCTTAATATATTTTTAATCCATAATTTAATTGTTACTTTGATGTCAAAAAAGTGCAACATTTTAAATATAGTTATGACGAAAAGTACAAAAATATACTTTCCAAAAATTTACTGTCACTTAAATATTGTTAGCGAAGTGCTTCATTTTGATGACTAAATAGAAGCCAGACATTTACTATGCATATTTAAAACCGGCAAATGACAGCGAAATTTTTCGCACAAAATGCTATGTAAAAATAATAAATAAAATTTTTCACATTTCAAAGTGTAAAATGGAAAAGTACAGTCGGGGACGAAAATATGATGGCATTTTTATTTGAGTATGTCTGTCATGTCTGTTAATCAAATGCTTTGATTACGTCAAACATTATTTATTGACTATTTTGTATTTGTATGATGATGAGAAATAATATTTAGAAATGCGAGACGTTTGTTGAAGATAATATTCTGGTACGACCTTTTGATGCTTTATACAGTAATTTTCACAATTTTTTAATTACAAATTAGTAGTCTATAATAGCAGATCTATGATTAAAAAAAATGTTCTGGAGTACCTTTCTTCAAACATCTGACCTCAATCAGATGTTTGATTTTGTAGGTAATTCCAATGTCCAAAAGTATCTGGTATTTTTTTTGTAAATAGGTTAGCTGTACATATGATTTAATTTAAAATCTAAATATTTTATTGAATAAAAATATTGTTCTCATTTAGAAAATGCCATTTAATAGTATTTTTGTAACAGTATTTAGGTTAAAATAAACTCGTAAAAATTACATTCCATGATAAAAATTAGCTAATGATACAACAGAAAACATTTTTCTATAATATAATCTAGAAAAACTATCCTTTCTAAAATTAAACCCAATGATAAAAATATTCGAACAAACTCGCGGGTACCAGCAAGCGTCCACATAAAATATAGAAATTGTACGTGCTGTCATAAATGTCGGTGGGTGTTAAAAATTCAAGCGAAATGCAGCCCGAGACAGCTAATACAGGGCACAACGTTGTTAGTACCAAACTGGCACCATTAGTGCCATGTTCTAGGCTGGCTAACTTTATGTGGCTGACTGTACACTGATTAAAATGTCTGATATTTTTATATTTGCGATTGTTATAGCATCGTTAATAAGTCGCTAGGCCGATGAATGCTCTCAATTGTTATTAGGACATTTAATAACTATTTTTTCACTTCTTTGAGAAACCTATTCCCCCATAAATCGAAAAGCATATATACTAGAAGACATTAGGATAGCTTTACACAAAAAATATAATTAAAAAATATATATTTAGTTTGGTGTAATTGTCAAATATTACAGCGATATCGAAATCGGCTAAATTGAATCTCGAAATTTAGAAAAGGTACTCTAAAAACTCATCAGAAAGATTCGATTGATAAAGGTATTGTCGTATCACTACATAGTATAAAACAAAGTCCTCCGCCGCGTATATACCTACACAATAATCTCAAAAACTACTGAACGGATTTTCATGCGGTTTTCACCAATAAATAAAATGGTGCATGACGAAGTTTATTATCAACATAACAAAAGGTGAAACCGCGCGATTATAATAATAATAATATAATATAATATTTAATAATAATATTCTACCACATTTACACAGCGCCATCTAGTCCCAAATTAAGCAATTATATTTGCTTGTGTTATGGGTACTAAACAACTGATATACTACTTAAATACATTTTTTTTTTGTAAATACATACATATTATAGATAAATTACACCCAGACACAGAACAAACCTTTATGCTCATCACACAAAGATTTGTCCTGGGTGGGGATCGAACCCACGACCTCCGGCTTAGCAGTCAGGGTCACTAACCACTAGACCAACAGGCCAGTCAGATTATAAACTAAATTAGCCCCCCTAAATGCTCAAAATGTTAGTTTCAATCAACTGCAAACTATTCGCTTATTCTAGACCTGTCTTAATTTCCATAAAGACACTTAAAATTTCAACTTTGAAACGTTTCAGTACAATATCACTGTTGTAGCGTATCATTAACGAATGAATTATCTATAACTGACACCTTTTCAATAGCGTCTATACTTTTCGTAACCTATTATTATTTCAAAATGGCTGCCTATTCGAAAAGAAACAAAAAGAATACTTTTCAGTTCAGACATTTAATTACTGCATTTGGAATGAAATAAACAAATTGAGTTTGTTAAGAGAATTTCGTTTAGTTAATTATTAATTAAAAAGTTGGATTAACTCAGGCGCGCAGTGGGATACTATGATTGTAAGGTTGCTGCTCTATGAAGTCCCGACTTCGATTCCCGGGTCATGCAAATCTGTGGCTTTTCCTTCCTGAAATTACCACGCTAATCTCAGAAAATACAGGTCCGATTTTAATGATTCTTTTATTGTTGGATAGCTCTTTTATCGAGAAAGTCTATAATCTATATATCATCACGCTATGATTTAAAAGAGCTGAGTAGTGTCCAAACAAAGATCCACGGGAGCAAAGCCCAGGCAAAATAGATGACTTATCCACCAACTCGACCGCGAAAAACTCGACCATGTGGTCGAGTTTTACACGGTCGACATTAAAGTCTACCAAAGGCCGAGTTGGTAAATTAGTCAATTAAAATAATAATATTTTACCACATTCACACAGCGCCATCTAGTACCAAAGTAAACAATTATATTTGCTTGTGTTATGGGTACTAAACAACTGATATACTAATTTGCAATAATCTGTCATTAACACATTTTTTTCATTGAATACTCGTCTTTAGGCGTATAGACTTAAGTATTTACTAAATAAAATTTAAGTTACATTTCTGAGTACGACAGTTAAGTAGCAAACTTCGAAAGTCTGAAATTATTTACCAAAAAATGTTTTAAAAAGTATTAAGATGTGTGAGTTGAATGCGTAATTTAATATGTTAAACAAAACTTCAACATTGTAAGTCTCTATATTATCGTTGTTTCGATCAACTTCGTGATAAAATGCGTAATTCAGAGATTATGGAGGGTGCTCTTTGAAATATGTAATTTTGAACGGCAATTAATGGGGCTTACTGTACTCCAATATGTTTTATTAGACTCTAGCTTTATCATTAATATATCGGCTGTAATTTTAATATCTGTTTTCCGGTGTTGCTGATATTGGAGATACAAATATTTTATAGTACTTACCTATATTTTGTAGGTAACTACACAATTTATTAATGTAGAAATAGTTCAAATTTTGATTAGTATATTTTTTATCGGTGTAGTAATTTATGAGATTTGTGTGTGCAAACATACATCCTTTAGATTTGTGAAGATATGTTTTGGTAAATATAATTATTATATTATTTACTAGAAGTCGCGCGGGGCTTTGCTCCCGTCGCTTTTGCTTGGCCACTGCTCAGTTCCTATAGGCCATAGTGTGATGTTATATAGCTTATAACCTTCCTCAATAAATGGGCTATGTGACTATAAATAATTTTTCAAATCGGATCTGTAGTTTCTGAGATCCTAGCCTTCAAACAAACAAATTCTTTAGCTTTATTATATTAGTATAGATTTAGGTAAAAGAGAGAATTATATGACGAACTCTGGTGTCCGAAAAGTCGAAACTGGTTTATGATAAATGAATGGTGTAGATAAATGTTTTATTTTAAGAATCTATTTGTTTTAATATCAAATAATTATTTAGTGTAATAATGTTTTTCAAAAATATTCAACTCACTTATATATTTTTTATTTTATTTAAATATTCAATGCGGTTGCTAAAATAAAAATACAATACTTCGATGCTAAATTTAAATATTTAAAAACATTAATGTTTAGCCAAGTTCTCGAAATAATTCCACAAACAAATACAAAATTCCGCAACTATTCGAATCCAACGTTCTAAATTCAAATCACATTCGAAACAGAATCTCCTCTAGGCTTTTATAACCTGACACAGCCAGCAAGCTATACGAAAGAGCATTACAATTTCTAAACTGGGTTATAAATACGCAATATTATGTTAATGGACAGAGATATTTTCCTTTTATTACACCAACTGTTTTACTCCATTAATAAAATTTATACTGCATCTAATTACACTTAGAATCGTTACTATCTTAAGACTTTAACACAATAGAAATAAGGTTCATTTTGAAGAAGCGTGTACGGTATTTCGTGCGATTCGATCCGGGCATTATGCCGTAGGATTAGTGGCACATGTGTTTAGATTTTGTCAATTTTCGTCGCATATGTGCTAAGATTCGATATTATGGTGACTCATGGTTGTATTTAAGCGATATTACGTGAAACTAGCGCATTGCTGTTTGTACCGTGTTTAATGTTTCCCAGACTGAGCCTAACTAGATATTACCTAGGATGTTATCTAACTAAATTAGTTCTGTGAGATTATAGTTTTATTAATATTAATATCTTTTGTGTTTATAGTAACATTATTATAAACATTAAAGATAGAGATATAAAATTTAGAACTGCCGTTTAATTAAAGGGTTGTAAAATTTAAGCAATGTTTGTATATAAAAAAAACTGGTGTAATATATCATGTAGTTTGACAGTCATGGTGGCTGTTAAGGTGAAGGTCACTTTGCCACTAAAATCACGGCGCCAAGTATCCTGGGTACGATTGCCACACGAGACAAATATTTGTGTGATCATAAATATTTGTATGTCATAGATAAATATTGTGTGTCGTCTTTTTTAGAGAAGAAAAAAAAAGCAGCAGAACTTGGCTGTATTTTTACATCTGCAATTGGAGCACATATCAAGTTTGTCTCGTTTGTACGATTTCCGTCCAAACCGTCTTATTTTTGATGAGGTTTTTATTTTAAATGGACGTTTTTCCAAAGTAATTACTTATACTCGAAGTAATTGGGGAAAAATGGACAAAATAAAATTTAATGGGGCAAATTGGATCCTTTTCTTAATAACTTAGGGGGTTTCTATGGTTATTGTTTGTCAATTATATAAAACAGTTTAAAAGAAAATATTCTTTTGCCAGCCCCATTCTTCCTACAGTCTATCTAAACACTAAAAAGTACCGTAAAGTACCTTACGAAATAAACTGCACAGTACATAGTTATTTTTTAAATTTCTTGCTAACTGTCGCCGACGGCTTCGCCCGTGTGTAATTCAGTTCCTGTGGCCTTATTTATTTTTAGCAGTTGCAATACTCATTAGTACATGATTCTAATTGTTTATATGTTTATTGTTTCAGGTATGTAAATTAACAACCAAGTTTTTTCGTCAAAATAAATGCAGATTTTTAATGATTATACGTAAGTACTTAAGTAGTAATACTATTAAAAATATTTAAAACAAAGTCAGGCTATTTTACTTTACACAATTTGTAACTCAAAAAAAGCTATTTTAATTTGTCTCCGCTCCCATTAGCAGAATAATTTTAAAAGATCATGAGAAAAAATTATAAGCCTGAGGTTTCAGTTTGGAAATAAAAAACACAATCAGAAGTAAATAACACAAAACAATAGTTTTCGTAAACGTTCGGGAAAGTTCGTGAAGCTTCGGTTTGATTCGTAACGTTAGACACCATGTGTCTAGTATAATTTTGTGTGACAGCAGTGATTGTAAGATGGTGATTGCTCGTTATTTTGTTACCGTGAGGGGTGTAAGACCCCGAATGGGCAAATGAGAGCAACTAGTGTAGTTTTAATGTGGTAGGGACAGCAATATTGAGATCACTTTTCGACGTATCAACGTCGAATAAGTTTTTTTAAATACTATTCTAAATAAAAAAAATACTGCAGTTTTGGAAAAACATGAAAATCCAAAAAAAAAATGTTCAATTAATTTTCATATGCGCAGTAGTGTGTAAAGCCAAGTTCAAAAATAGTTGACTGTTGATCATTATTTTACTCCCTCAAAATTGAATCACTTAATGTACTAATATTATATACCTGTAGAGTTTGTTTGTTTGAACGCTGGGATCTCAGGAACTACTGGTTCGATTTACAAAATTCTTTTAGTGTTGAATAGCCCATTTATTGAGGAAGTTTATAGGCTACTTAACATCACGCTACGGCCAATAGGAGCTGAGTAGTGGCCAAATAAATAAAGACTGAACGAAGCCCCGTGCGACTTCTATTTTTAAATATAATGTCACTCAAATTAAACACTAACCCAAGTATCGCAGTTAAATTATTTCGTTAACTTTTTATATATGTGAGCGTGTATATGCGAAATGTGATCGTTGAGTACAATCAGAAATGTAAGTGAGGGGTGGGTGCTACTCATTAATCAACCAACTGACAGATCGCTTGCCATGTGTTAAGCTTAGATTATGCCCCGTTTTATCCACTTGTGGTTTACAATTGCTGATTTTGATTGTGATTAAATAATTTCGTTTTGACATTAGAGGTTAAAGTACTGTGAAATTGATATTGTTAATGCATTTCACAGTCAAACATCGCCTTGCAGAGTTTCGATTTCCATTAGATAAATATTTATGTCATTCATAGATATTGAATTGGATTGTGTACAGTTTATTATTATACAGTATAGCTTTTTTATAAGTGTATTTTTAAATAGGGCTTTTAAATTAAAGAAAGGATAATATTGATGAATTTGTAAAAAAGTTTGTAAAATTTATGGAGTTTCACACACACCTTATTTTTGGCGGATTCAAATTAATTGTGAATTTTAACATTTTTAATTTTTTTTGTACATAAAAGTCTTCTAATGGTTCCCTAGAAAATCTCTAGATTTTGACAAAATAATAATGTCATCGTAAGTAAAAGTACTTCTACAAAAACCACACTTCTAAACTACTGTAAGCAAAAATTGTTAAAGTAAATAAATTCAAGTGCCTACTTAAGATTGAAAGGTTCGCTCGAAGCCTCAAAAAGGTTCTTTAATTATAATACCGAAGTGCGATTCTATTAGTGTCATGTTTACTTAGGTCTATCGGCTTATTGGCGACTACGACCTTGGCCTATTTCGTCTAATTAATGATTGTTTTCATCTTCGAGTACATTCTTTTATTGTATATATCAGTTTTATTGTTTGCTGACAGCTTTTTTGGCTTTGTATGACTTTCATAAGTATGTGATCTATATGACTATTGACTATATATTTTAGAAATATGACAGATAAATCTAAGTATAATGCCGTTAATCGTCATCTAGTATTAATATATAATAGCAAATGATTACTGTCCCAATGCTGGGCAAGGGTCTCCCCTCCTCTATCTACACACTACCGGGCCAGTGTCTGTAGATAGAGGAGGGGAGACCCTTGCCCAGCATTGGGACAGTAATTAGTTGCTATTATTTTACTGTCTCACTACTCAAAGCGTTGATATTTTTTTATACTACGACGAGGCGTATAGCCTGCCACAATAAGGGGTTACAGTAGCTGATGCCTGCAACACAAGGGGTATCACAAGCACGTAGCCATCTGATAAAAATATATTTTAAAAAAATGACACGAAAACTTGGCTCATATTTTTACATATTTCAACTATTTAAAGAAAATTTTAAAATATCAATTTTTTTCGTTACATTGTGAATGAACCTTTGACTTTGTCAAATACAGTTCTAAGATAACTCATATAGACTCAAGTACTTTTGAATGTAAACTTAGCTAATTACACTCGGCGTGTCTAAGTAAAAGCTAATTTGGCCTATAAATTACGTAAATCTTCCATTTTAGTCAAAAACATGTGCCAAGTAGCTACTTGTTCGTAGTAAGCTTACTACAATTCAAACTTAATGTCATAAATATACATATAACTTACCTACATTGCTTAAAATGAATCCTCGAAGCCACAGCGGCAATCTATACTAATATCATAAAGTTGAAGTTTGTTTGTTTGTTTCGTTAAACGCTTGGATCTCAGGAACTAATGGTCTGATTTGAAAAATTCTTTTAGTGTTGGAGAGCCCCTTTATGGTGATTAGCTTCCGCCCGCAACTCCCCTCGCGTGCTATGTAGGTAAAAGTAGCCTATCATCATCATCATCATCATTTCAGCCTATTGCAGTCCACTGCTGGACGTAGGCCTCTCCTAACACGCGCCATAGCAAAAATATATGAAAAGTAGCCTATATGCAAACAATAATCTGAGTGTAAATTTAAGAGGTCGAGTTCGATAAAAATCTAAAATTAACGTCTCCTACTACAGACCCATTCGGTCCGAGTTCAATCCCGACCGGCAGTACCAATGTGGATTCCACTTTGAAGAATTTATATGTACTAGTCAAGTGACTTACCATCTGCTAACGGTAAAGAAAACATCGTGAGGAAATTCACATACCCTAGAAGAAATTCTATATGTCTGATCCACCAACCCGCACTAGGCAGCGTGAGTGGATTATGGCCTAAACCCTCTCAGCTCTCTAGTTATGGAAGAGGAGACCCGAGCCCAGCAGTGGGACTTAATGGGTTGCTGATGCTGATGACTACAGACCCATTCATGTTCTAGCATGATTGAATAATAAACCATCCATCCATGCAACCATCCATATAATATGTATGTCATAGCTACGATTCAGACCAACCGGCTCGCATCGGCCCGCGCCGGGCGGCATTTTACAATGCGTTAAAGAACATTGAAATGTATCAACAGTAATTACAGTTCATATTTGCATGCAACTTACGGTCGGAGCCGGTCGGCCGTCGCGACGCGTCGCGGGATGCCGAAGGAGGTAACTATGCGTAAGTTGCATGCAAATATGAACTGTAATTACTGTTGATACATTTCAATGTTCTTTAACGCATTGTAAAATGCCGCCCGGCGCGGGCCGATGCGAGCCGGTTGGTCTGAATCGTAGCATAGTCGCTAAAAAATAAAAGGAAGTATCTTAAATAGTATCATTAACAATACCATTTTCCCTCTCCCTATAATGCATTAAGGAAGCTATCATTTAAAGCGTCCATCATTATACCGAAGCACAATATTAAGAGAACAAAGCGTAGCCGACAGCGCAAAGAACAGTAATGTGTTTTAATCGCGGGGTGGCAACTGATCGATTGGCAGGCGATTATTTTTCGCTAAATTGTTTATATTCTGAGGGGATTTGTTTTGTTTGTGTATACAATAAATTGTTTTTACAATTTTACCGATGCCGATTTAAAATATGTATAACTAGAAGAAAGTGCTTCGGTGGCGCAACGGGAAGTGTATACGACTGCTGTGCAAGAGGTCCCGGGTTCGATTCTCGAGTCGGGTGAAAATGGTATTGGGCTTATATCTATCATGAAATTCCAGTATTGAGATTTTTGAAATGTTTCCGGTTGATGGCAATAAGTTTGCCCCCTATTTCATGGGATCAAACATAGCTGGCCAAATGTGGGTGTGAATTTTTTATGTATAGCTAGAAGTCGTGCGGTCTTCATTTGGCCACTGCTCAGCTCCTATTAGCCGTAGCGT
The DNA here is from genome assembly GCA_905147015.1 of Laspeyria flexula. Taxonomy (NCBI): domain Eukaryota; kingdom Metazoa; phylum Arthropoda; class Insecta; order Lepidoptera; family Erebidae; genus Laspeyria; species Laspeyria flexula. Next base: position 6,369,708 of record LR989974.1, read on the forward strand.
GGTGTTATATAGCCTATGTTACTTAGTGATAATGTAGCTTTCTAACAGCAAAAGAATTTTTGTAATCGGTCCAGTAGTTTTTAAGTTTATTCGTTACATACAAAAAACACAAATCTTTCCTCTTTATAATATTAGTGTAGATATTGATGATACCTATTTCGTTATTTGCCCTTATTTGTCAGCAGTCTCGAATTCTGAGAGTGTCCCGTAATCATTATATTAATATGTTATTTGCCTATTAAAAGCGAACCAACAGAACTTTTAGAATAAATAAATAAATAATAATTGTTTATTCAGCATAAAAATTCTTAAGATAGATACAATAGCATAAAAATTCTTAAGATAGATAAAGATAGGGTACAATAATGTTTGGTGCCTGCACTAGGAATATTCCTGTGTCGCAGGCAGTTTATGAGCACATTTTATGTTACTGTACAAAATGTACAATTAAATCATAAACCATGTTTCGTAATGAATGCTAATCGATGGATATTTTCCAATTTCCAAGAGATGTATCATCATAAATAAACATCAAATTTGCAATTCAATGTCAGCCAAATGTGACGTCGTCTCATTACTAATCTATGAAGCGACACATTTATTGGCATACATACATATCGACCTTTCAAACGGTCTTTTCATTCATCAGAGTTCAATAGTATACAAATTTCAAACCCCAAAATTCAAATCAAACCACTCAGAAATCTTTTACACCAAATCCCAGGTACTCAGTATCTATTAGTTTCTTACCATTCATTAATACAAAGGGCCGGTAGATGGCGCTGTCGTGACAAAAGGTACCGTAACAGTTTCCCCTAAAATCTATGGCGAACACTCACCCCCTATAATTAGTCGTGAATATAAATGCATTGCCGCTAATGGAGGTTTTATGCTTCCCCTTTCTATACGATTCAGTGGCCCAAGCTTTCATTAGTACGTTAAATAACTGTTTTAACCATTCCAATTGGTAAGTGAATCAGATTTATATGTACCGTTGGCAACGGAAGGTTTATTATCTCGTGATAGTATTTTATTTATATTAATATACTAGCTGACCCGGCAGACTTCTTACTGCCTCAAGCAATAAAGTTCAAATTGACTCTACATTTTTATTTAGAAAACGTTTATATGGGAAAAATAAAAGGTCTGTTTTTAAGGTTTTCTCGGCAATTATTCGAATTTTTCTTACCTTTTTAACCTTTCTAGATTTCCACGAACATTTCAAGACCAAGATAAGATAAATCCCTTCAGCTGTTCTCGAGTTTTAGCGAGACTAAACAACAGCAATTGATTTTTATATATATAGACTAATTGTCCGTTTAGTGACAGATTAAGAATAACTACATATTTTGATGCAATAGTACCTTTAACAAACTGGAAGGCTTACTTTAGTCGTATTAATGCCAAAAACTTCCGAGCAAAAAACTAGACAAAACTAACCTAAAAAGTCTTTTTACCCTTCATAGAAGCATTCCTGAAATATATTTCTTTACGAAACCTTGTAATTTCACACCTCTACAATTCACACCCTTACTGATAAGTTGAAACAAAGGCTCAGAGAGAATAACTTTTTCTATTACCAGACACACTTGGACGAAAAGTTGGAGCACCATCGGAGCTCATACATATTAATACGTTCTGACTAGCAATCACTCTCTGAGGACCTTCGAAGAAGCTCACTTTATTTAACCAAGTCAATGCAACACTGAATTATTGTTTTAATAATTGCGGGCTGTTTCTTTTAAGATCACCCTCGGGATTGGAGCGGGCAGTTTGATTATGCTTGGGAATACATCGTATTTATTTTTGTATAGGTCTGTGACGTCATTTGTTGCGTTAAAGTCAGGTTTTACTTTTCACCTTTATTGACCTCATTATGACGCGATGTAAGGTCACTCATATCACTTCATGACCGGCTAAAATATTTGAAGAAAATTGTATAACTTACCTGTTAACCAATTAAAATTGTAACAACTATGGCGATTGAAAAGAGTGGCCTGAGTTTCTTGCCAAGTTCTTCTCAGAGCTCAACCTTGTCAGTGAACTGGCTGTAGGCAAATTTACTGACACTTTTTCTGGCTTTGTATGACGTTCATAAGTATCATGTATGTTATGTTTTTGTGATCCAAATGAAATAAAAAGATTTGACTTGACTTGACTTGTAACAGATAAATTATGAAGGCTAGCCAGGTGAAAAAATATTATAATACAATACTGCATAATGTAGTGGCAATCCTTTACCTTTTGTCAGGTAATTAAGGTTTCATTAGACTATAATTCACAAGAACTCTTATTTTCCCAAGTTACGGACATTATCTGTGGGCGTCCTCCACACAATTACGAATATATCGTATTCTCTCTTACGTTTAGTCCCAGCTCAACCCTAATATGAACCTCATATGAGAAGCTTATTATAATCCACAATAAACGAATGAACATCTGAAGCAAGTCTTGACACTAAACAATATTCTTGCAAAAAAATGGGAATTAATTTCCTGCAAACCTCTATATTTCCCGCGACTAAATATAAATAAGAGGCTCGAAGGCTTAGTGCCTGTCGGCAGCCGTGTCCTTGCTTCATAATGTCGCTACGTTGTTGACATCGCGGGATCCATTCGAGCGCCATTTTCGCCCGCCATTTTGGACGCACCAAAAGCGCGGGAATCTTGCTGTCATGGCGGCAAAAATAATTAGATTTCGTCGGCGCACTTCTTCTCGGTTCATTTCTGTATGTTTTGTTAATTATTTCTTCGTGAATGTCACGCCGACGGGTCTTACTGTCCTTTTTTTGTATTCGCAAGGTGAGCCTTTTGTCTCGCTAAATATCACTAAAAAGCGAGGTGTAGACGTTTCTTTTTAATATTTAAACGAACGCTTTCTTCGTCTCGAAACTTTATTTAACTTTCAGATGTAACATTGCATTCTTTAATTTAAATTAACTATTCTATGTCTGTGCTCTATAGGGCCCCTCGAAAGAACAAATTGATATTAATTGTGTTAGAAGCCCTACCGGCGTTACCCCATGTGTTTTTCTTAACAATCAAGCGGTTGTACAATCCTTTTGCTCTTAACGAACTGAAAAAATACGCAATACCCGACTTTATTGCGCTGATAATAGTAACGAAATCGAATCTATTCGGGCAGAAAATTAAGTTAGATAGTCTGTCGTGTCTCTCACTATTTCTAAATTCAATTTGTGTTCGAAATACAAATTGTGGCGGTTAAATCCCACGCGTCGGCCATATTTGAATTAATTTCGTTTTTAACTAACGCGGGAAAGCTCTTTATAGGGGCGACACCTTGTGAAAAGTGGTTTTATAGTGCATTTGGGGATTTTAGCCATATGAGAGCTGAGACGAATATTGCTGTGCTAAATTAGGTGTAATTACTGTGGGAATATTTTATAAGGGGTAATGTAGAGTGGGTACATGCATTTTTTATGTCGATCGATGTTACTTACTTCAAGTTTTAACTAACATTTTACAGTTTAACATGAGCTTAATTACCTACTAAAGTTTTATAGTAATTTAGCTTTTCTAAACTCAGAGTTCTAAATGCTTTCAATGCCAAACCACTAAAACAATTACAGTGCAAATAGGGATAGAATTAGTTGAAATTCTAGGGTAGGACTTATACTTTTGACATTACGAACAAATCAGCAAATTGCCTTAAAACAAACTGGTAATCGAGCGATAAGTTTTAGCACTAACGCGTTGGCACCTACCGGCATTTATCAAAATATATGAGTAGGGGGTAATAGTCATAAATTTAGGGTAAATGTGAACATTTCGCCAGTTGTTCTCGTAACACGAGTTTCTACGTACTGAACTTTGTGAGGATTTTTTTCTCTCTCCAACTATCATCAAACTATAGTAATTGGCAAAGTTTCCTCATTATATTTTCGAGTGAAGTTTTTTCTGGGTCGTGTGCTTCAGATGTATTTATTAGTGTTTCACAGAGTTTATTAAGTGGGTATCTTGTTTTGTGGGACAATTTACTACTGCATAAACTTGTTCTAACATAGGGGTTTAATTGTTTTTCGTTTTGAAATAGAAGATCACGAGCCCTTACTCGGAAGTCTACAGTTAACATGCCAGCGAGATATAGTCTTAAAGTAAAGAAAGTATATTAAAAGAAAAAATATATGGAACAGAAATTAATGGAAACAAAAATATGGTATCACTATGATAGGCAAATGTACTCTAATTAAATATATGATGTGCTGAAAAACAACTAAATTAAAAGTACTAAGAAACGATGATAATGCATGAAGTAATTGTTGAACTAAATTACACCTAGTAATGTTCACGTTAAGGACAAAAATTGCTAAGGAAAAAGCTCAATATACAACCTTTTGGAAAGATACTATAAAGTATTAAAGCCAAGTATATTATACAAATCCGTATTTGTTCTTTCAAGCATCTAACCAATACGAAATCACGTAACCATGTCATCAAAATCTTCGCCACAAATTCGCTGACACCACAGAGGATATAAGGGGTTCGGAAAGATATAGTAAAACACACACCATCGATTATAGCGACCTAAATATGTATTATGGAGGCTTCGCAAATACCATGGCATTTTTGGATTGGCATATGTGTATGGCATTTGTTAAAGGTTGTGTCGTAAAAGCTCTGTATAGTGATTTAGATAAAGGATATGGGGAAATGGTTTTTGTGTTTTGAATTTGCTTTTTGTTGGAGTGTGTTGTGTGGAAAAATATGGGAATAAAATACTGAACTGATTCTATAGTACTTGACTTTCAAGAAATAAAGGTATCGTTTGTTGTTAACAAATGGTTGTTGCGCAAGATATCCTAGGTTCGATTTTGGAGTCGTGCAAGAAGTCCTTGTACGTGTAGTGGCAGATTTAGAATATATAATGTCACTACCCCATTTCAACCCGTGGGTGTCGTAAAAGGCGACTAAGGGACCTAACTTTATATAGACAAGAGCACTGCGTGAAAAGGAAAATTCTAAACAAAACCCTATACCAACCCGTCTGGCCATCGTGGGATAGTAGACGAATTTCCCTCCAAAATCTTTGGAAGAAACTCGTGCCCAGCAGTAAGATGTTTATGGGTTGAAATGATGATAATTATAAATAGCAAGAAGACTTAATTTGTCAGACCAATAAATTTCATCTTCCTGTTTTTCACTAAAAGTGCGAAATCAGGAATTTAGGATATTTCCATTAGAGAAAGAGTATTACCAGAAGATAATAAAATCAGTGGCGGAAAGTTCATACAAGCCCAAAAGCCCGGCTTGCCCTTCTAAGGTCATTACTATTAAGGTGCTCTACTAAAACACTCGATTAAAAATATCAAATTCAAACTATTTAATAATGTTTGTATGTATATATTATATATACATACAATTTCATCGTAATTTAAATAACAGTTAAATCCACATCAATACCTGCTAATAAACTAAACACACTCATATAATTGACACAACCATACGAAGTAACGAGATGGTTACAAAACCGATACGACTCGATAATCAAAGATGCCACCTACCAGTTTAACAAGACCCCCCCTTCCCCCTTAACGTCAAGGAGCAATGGTAATGAAGGGGCGACATGAATGAGTGATCAGAGGTCTTGGTTATTTGGACTGTAATATTTCTATTTCGTCTGGGAGGTGACAGGGATTGGATCAAGTGATAAGATAGTATTTTTATAGATAAATATATCTTATACGATTTGAAGATTGGTTTTAGGTGTTTTTTGGTTGGTACGGTACCTACTACAGTATGGGGTTCTTCAAAGAAGGAGGGAATAGGTTTCTTGCAGGTAGCTGTATCATCAGGCGAGCCGTACGTCTGTTTGCCACCGTTCGAGTTATCAAAAAGATGTATGACTTTTAATACACGATTGCCCAAAAAAAGGAGTATTATGTTTTCAAGTTTTTTTTTTTTTTGTTTTTTTTTTTTTTTAAAGAGCATAACTATAATTTTGCCTTTGATTTCCTCACTAGGCAAGCCTGTATCGAGGAAATCTGGGTTTTATATTTATCTGATAGGATTCTTGTTCTTGTACGTATATTCTTTATTATTTAAAGTAGTCAGGGTGTGTATTTTGGATAATGCTGTGTAAGTTGTCCTTTCGACTATCATCGTGACGTAGCGATTAAGGTGGTCGCCTCGCCACTGACATCGCCGTGTGAATGACGTGGGTTCGACACACGGGACAAATATTTGTGTGATGCAAATATATTTGTTTCGTGTCTGGGTGTACTTTGTGTCCATTAATTGTATGTTTGTATAGTCCCCCGTGATACAGGGTTTATTCCATAATGCGGGTGTTTTCAAAAAAAGTCAAAAATACTAGGTACTTTGCTGTGGAATCTGCCATGAAAGCTTTAGAACCCAACAACTTACAGCCATAACTCTTCATTGAGGAAAGATGTAGATGTGATGCACCTCTGCTTACCCCTTCGAGGAAAAAGCGTGATGTTTTGTTACGTTATAAAATAAACAAGTAATTAATCGCCATATCTTATAACTTATGCCCATCACAATGAGACTTGACGGTACGACTGGCACAGGTAGGTTATTGCGACCACCTTTACTAATTAGTCAGACAGAACTGGGTGAAGTTACTAGTGCAGATGTTATTCTTAAAATTCTTTAGTGCACACTGAGCTTACGTCTTGTCTTGTAGGACTAATATTATCACGACTAATTTCTTAAAAGAGGTACGCAGAAGTGTACCATAAACAGACAAGAGCCCTGCGAGAAAAGGAAAATTTGAAACAAAACCCTATACCAGCCCGTCTGGCCAGCGTTGTATAGTATGCTAAATTCCCTCCACATTGTTTGGAGGAGACTCATGCCCAGCAGTGGGATATTCATGGGTTGGTTGTAATGATGAATGAATAATCTGGCACCTACAAAACACCATACTAAACACTAAAAATACTATAGTTTTAGCCATAAAACACAATGTATTCCTATGTTTTCATTTCTAATTATTTCACACCCAAACATAAAATATAGTTTATTGCTTACCATAAAAATGATGGATTACTATCTTACATAGCATCACGCCTTTTTTCTCCGAAGGGTTAGGCAGAGGTGTATCACAACCACATTTCGCCAGCTATGTTTGGTCCTATGAAGTAGGGGGCGAGCCTATTTTCATCAACCGGGAAGATTTGTTTACCGAACTCCGGGAAAATCTAAATACTGGAATTTCCTTATAGAAAAACCCAATACCAATTTTACCCGATCCGGGAATCGAACCCGGGATCTCTTGCACATCAGTGGTATTCACTTCCCGCTGCGCCACCGAGGCAGTCTATTTATATAAAAGGATTGCGCACGTTGGAAACGTGTCGAGGCCGTTTATTCACTGCCTTGGTAGCCAAGCAGGAGTGTATACTACACAAGATGGGTTTGATGTCCGTTTCGGGTAAATGAAAAACGAAATCTCGTTTATTTATACAAAGTAACACTTATGAAAGTCACAAGTTAAAAATGTAAGTAATAGTTATCCGAAAAGTAGTGTCAGCAAATTTGCCTACGACCAGTTCGTTGGCAGGGTGGAGCTATGAGAAGAACTGGCAAGAATCTCACGCCACAAAATCTTTTGTAATTTACAATTTGGGTAGAGTGTAAAGTGACGCAGTAGTATAAACAGTATTGGGTTGTTCTCTCATGAAATACTGTCTCGGTGGCCCTGCGGTAGTGTATCGTGTTGCGGTTACTGAGTACTCGGGTTCGAACCCCGGGTTAGAACAAATATTTATATTTAGTTTTTCTATAAAGACTAATTTTATAAAAAGGTGAAGTTTGTGATGTTTTAGGGGGTATCTCGAGATATACTGAACTGATTTTCGAAATTCTTTTAGTGTTGGATAACCCATTTATCGAGGAAGGTTATAAGCTTAAAACACCACGCTACGCCCAATAGGAGCTGAGCAGTAGCCAAATAAAGAACGACGGGTGCGAAGCCCCGGGCAACAGATAGTATTAACATATATTATATCTCGAGCTTGTAAAAGTATATCACTATACACCGAAAGTCTACGTCATCTACGTCATAATGCCATCACTTTGTAACATTATGGAAAGCGCCTCCGGCACGAAAGTAGACTCGCCGTTTGTTTTACCGTGGGTGTATGAGATTACTATAGGAATGTTCACCGGGACGTGTTAATTTAACGTGAATACCAAGAGGGTATTCTTGGAAAAATATCTTTGTGAGCTGCTTTATAACCATGATTGTGTATTTTAATATGAAAACACAGAAACACGTATTTGCGTTTCATGCAAATCATGCGGTCTGAATTCGATTCCGACCCGCAGTACCAATGTGGAATTTATATGTATTAGTCAAGTGAAATGAAATGAAATCTCCTTTATTCATTGAAATTACAAAGTAACACTTATGAAAGTCACAATTTAAAAATTGTAACAGGTTATCCGAAAAGTAGTGTCAGCAAATTTGCCTACGGCCAGTTCGCTGACGGGGTGGAGCTATGAGAAGAACTTGCAAGAAACTCACGCCACTTTTTTAAGTGACTTACATCTGCAGACGATGAAGGTAAACATCGTGAGGAAGCCCACATACTAGTAGAAGTAATTCTATATGCATGTGTGGGCTCTACAGTAATAGATGAGTAATTAGTTGACGTAGCTAAGAAGCCTCTCATAAGAACTGTTTCAATACATGTAACTATACTAATTTTATAAAGCTGAAGAGTTTGTGTGTTTGGTTGAACGCACTTATCTCAGGAACTACTGGTCCGATTTGAAAAATTATTTTAGTTTTCGATAGCCAATTTATCGAGGAAGGTTATAGGCTATATAACATCACGCTATGGCCATTAAGAGCTGAGCAGTGGTCAAACAAATAACGACGGGAGTGAAGCCTCGAGCACTAGCATTGTTAAATACCGACATTTCAGTTTCCCAAACAAAAAAATCTTAGGTAAATACCAACTTATACAAATGAGAGGTCTACAAACTAATTGGTGTGTACATAATGTATATATACACATAATGTGTTGGGCAGTAAATCTCCCACACCTGGACATGCTACGGGAACTTTTCCACCCCTAGAGATAAATCACTCGAACTGAGGGATGATTTCAGCGCAGATAGTGGGGTAGATTAAAAATCTTTTTGTTTTACAACCTTTTTGTTACCTACACTTGATTTTCTATATATTTATATATTAATCTATATGAATGTATACAAATATTATAAAGAAGAAAGATTGTATTTTTGTATGTAATGATACTTAAAAACTACTGGACCGAATTCAAAAATTATTTTGCTGTTAGAAAGCTACATTATTACTAAGTAACATAGGTTATATAAAATCATGTTATGGTCAATAGGAGCTGAGCAGTGGCCAAATAAAGATCAAAGGCAGCGAAGCCTCGCGCGTCTTCTAATATAAAACTGAAGACTTCATTTGGTTTAATCGAATTTCTAGTATTGTATATGTGGGTAATTGAATCATGTTTAATTGTATAGTATTATAGTAACTGCCTTAGTGGCACAGCGGGTTCAGTTTCCGGGTCGGGCAAAAATGGTATTGGGTTTTTGTGAACATGAAATTCCAGCATGGAGTTTGGAAACAAATGTGCCCGGTTGATGACAATAGTGTCGCCCCCTTTTATATGGGACCAAACATGGTTGGAGAAATTTGTTTGTGAGACACCTCTGCCTCACACTTAGGGGAAAAAAGCGTGATGCTGTATTATGAAATACAAACTTATGTAAACATTCAAACACATGGAATCGAACTTGGGACATCATAACGTATTTCAACCTCTAGACTAGAACTAAAACAATCCGTAACATAATACACTCAGGAATTATTTCCACCAAATTATAATGGCCGACCAATTTAGATTAATTTCGGCATAATTAGCATCGCGAACAGTAATATAATCGCATTGATTCAATTGCAGCAAACGCATCGTGTTCGGTTCATTTTGACCCATATTTGAATAATACTTGTGACATTATGTTGGAATGGGAATGACATAAATGGATATCCATTTATTATTTAACTGCATTATTATGAAGTAATTTAAACCTTTACTTATAGACCAAGATCCCAGAGCTCCCAGACGTTACTTACTCTCAATCTATTACTCTAGTTCTAGACACGACATTCGATTGCTCAATTTCAATTGATGATTGTTTGAAAAACGTCATGAACAAGACAACGATGTTGCCCGCGTTCAATCGACTGTCCTGTGACAAAATTCGAGTAGTCCCTTAGCCAACGAATATGACGTCATATAAAAATGACTACAAGAATCTTCAAATTGCGAAATAAAATCGCAAACGATTTGACACCAAAACGCTTCATAGATACAAAATATACACAAGATATTTCATCTGTTATTTTTTTTTCTTTATTTTTAAATTATATTTATTCACTTTCATAATTTTTTAAAATTATTTCACAATCGCCAAACTGCACAAGCAGTTTGTTGGCGAAAGAGGCGCTCTTACTAACTAAATACCTTATAGTTAATAATAATTAAAAGAACCAACGATGTATTTTCGTAGTGCGTGGTTTAAAGTGCTTTTCGTCGTCGTAGTGCGTAGACTTAAAAGAATGACAATGTCAGCAGGAGATAACATGGCAAATCGACCGATACACACAACTATTCGTCAGATGAGGGGAGCGAAACGAATTGCATCTTCCACTAATTAATCCGAAATCTGCGCAACTCACAACTCTAGGGGTTAACGACCTCATTAGGGTTCCGTAGGGGCCCTTTGATTGATTACTCAAAGTTTCTTCTTAATATTTGTCAAAACGTTTTGCGGTTGGTTTGCGTCTCTGGTTTAATTAGAACTCGTTTTGAAGGGTTACGGTTTTATTAGTTGAATAAATTGATTGTTTTTTGTAGAACTAAAGTTGTAAAGCTGCATGGTTGGTGTAGTGGTCGAAGTGTTGTTGAATTCGAGGTAATCGGTTCATTCCTATTGGACAAATATAGGCTTCCATGTATTTGATGAGTATTGAGAGTAATTGTTTGGGTTTGAAGTCTCCGCGACACATTCTGTCATTATTCTGTCTGGGTGTAAGTTACATAATTTGTGTCCATTAATTCATCATCATCCTTGCAGCCTATTGCAGTCCACTGCTGGACATAAATAGGCTTCTCCTAACACACGCGATAACACTCGGTCCTCCGCCTTCAGTATCCAGTCAGACCCAGCTACCTTTTTTAGGTCGTCGGTCCACCTAGCTGGAGGGCGTCCTATTCTAATCTTGCCGAGTCGCGATCTCCAGGACACTTTTGCTCCATCGCCCAAAAAGGACCAATTCTTCTATTAAGCTTACTTATTCTATGAGCTATGTCGGTAACTTTGGTTCTTTGACGGATTACCTCGTTACGAATTCTATCCTTCAAAAGACGCCGATCATAGCTCGTTCCATAATTATATGTTTGTAATGTCCCCTACAACACAGCACTTCTTCGTATGCAGGCGTTATCATATTAAAATAGCCAAAAAAATATATATTTATTTATTTAAACTTTTGCACAAATAAAATGTACATAGGTGGACTTAATGCTAACAAGCATTTTCTAATAGTCAACCTGGTGATGCAGAGATAATAATAAAACATATAACATAACATAGCATCACGCCTTTTTTCCCAAAGGGGTAGGCAGAAGTGTTTCACAGCCACATTTCGCCAGCTATGTTTGGTCCCATGAAATAGGGGGCGAGCCTATTGTCATCAACTGGGAACATTTGTTTACCAAACTCCGGGAAAATCTTAATACTTTAATTTCATGATAGAAAAGTCCAATACCATTTTCACCCGACCCGGGAATCGAACCCGGGACCTCTTGCATAGCAGTCGTATACACTTCCCGCTGCGCCACCGATAATAATGAGTAAGTGCATTCCAAAATATAGTAGTCTTAAATAAATTCAAGAAAAATAAAAGTATATATTTATATATAAATAATACATATACAATATACACACTATGTACATATATATAAATATTAAAAATTTGACGCATAAGAAGTTTTAATTGGGAACGTTGCAATAAAAAACATATTCTATAGTATGTAACCGATTCATCTACTCGTAATACTTTCGTACACAACTAAACCTAGATTCACACAAATACTTGGGATTACAATGAAACGTAGTTCGCAGATAGCTGTGACATTCAGGGAGATGGATGAGGCGATAACATGTCCAACAATACCTTTGTCTGGACCTCGTCATGAACAGGATATTACGTATTGTTCTCTCTTAGGGTCCATACAGACGGACTAACGGGCATTATTATTGGTAGAACTAAAATATTATTATCTTCGAGGGCAACGCTCTTTCTAGGAAATTGAAATTGATAGAAAGACTGGCCTGTTGGTCTAGTGGTTAGTGACCTTGACTGCTAAACCGGAGGTCGTGGGTTCGATCCCCACCCAGGACAAATATTTGTGAGATGATTTGTGAGATAAAGGTTTGTTCTGTGTCTGGGTGTAATTGGACGGTGTTACACAAAAAGGATCCAACCCACAAAATGTGACTTTTGAGATATTGAAGTTTGAAGTTTAACTTGTATTTGCACATTGATGTACTATTATACCGTCTTTGTTTCTTTGGGTAATATGTGTATATATTTATATTAATTTTATAGTCTGAAGAATTAATTAGTATAAGCTTATATTTTTTAAAATATTTCAATAAACAGAGGATTGGATCCTTTTTGCTAAATGTAATTTTTAATTAATGTATGTTCATTTTTAATTTCACAAAAACGATCCAATATGGTATATTGATGTGAGATAATTGATTTAATTAATTATATATACATATATATAGCATAGGTGAGGCCTATGTTCAACAGTGGACGTCATTGGGCTGATATGATGATGATGATGATGATAATATATAGCATACAGCTGCGTTGGAAGATGTTTTTAAGCTTCTTGCCTGGGACGGATTTGGCATCAACATAAATAGCCAGTACATCACCAATTTTCGGTATGCTGACGATATCGTGGTCATGGCAGAATCACTGGAGGACCTAAGCACAATATGCTCGATAGCCTCAACACAGTTTCTCAACGGGTGGGCCTTAAAAAATGAACATGGATAAGACGAAAGTCATGTCTAATCGCTATGTAGTGCACGCCCATACCGCATGCATAAATGGCTAGTACATCACCCACTTTCAGTATACTGACGATATCGTGGTCATGGCAGAATCACTAGAGGACCTAAGCATAATATGCTTGACAGCCTCAATAGAGCTTCTCAACGGGTGGGCCTTAAAATGACCATGGATAAGACGAAAGTTATGTCTAATCGCCATGTAGTGCACGCCCATATCGCATGCATAAGCAATATCTCAGCTTTAATCTCGAAGTTGTTGACGAATAGGACCTAGGACAAACGGTCCGGTTAGGTAGGTCCAACTTCGAAAAAGAGGTTAATCGCCAAATCCAAAACTCGGTTGGGCAGCGTTCGGTAAACTACGTACTGTATTCTCGTCCACAATACCCCAGTGTTTAAAGACGAAGGTTTTCAACCAATGTGTGTTGCCAGTGATGACTTATGGCACAGAGACGTGGCCGCTAACTATGGGACTCATTAGAAAGCTCACTGTCACCCAGCGAGCCATGGAAAGAGTTGTGCTCGGAGTTTCCCTGTGGGATCGAATCCGAAATGAGGAGATCCGCAGGAGAACTAAAGTTGTCGACACGAGTTGCATCGCTGAAGTTTCAGTGGGCAGGACATATAGCTCGAAAAACCGATGGCCGATGGGGGAAAAATGTTCTCGAATGGCGGCCAATCGACCCCCCCATAAAATGGACCGACGATCTGGTCAGGGTTGCGGGGGGTCGTTGGATGCAGGCGGCGCAAAGCCAATGAATGTGGCGGAAGTTGGGTGAGGCATATATATAATGGTTTTTTTTTTTTTACTGAAATAAAATGATTATTATTATTATATGTCCAGCATATATTTAATGAAGAATATCAATATATAACTATATATATATATAAATAAAAAAAAAATCCATAAAAAAAATATTTTGGGTTTCTTAAAAAAAAAAAATTCTATTTTGTTATTTTAATACGTTGTCATAAAATAACTTCTAAATTTATCAAAACTCATGTGGTTAGGATTATTTTTGTTATTTTAATTAGAACCTTATCATAACAAAATCATTTAGCAAAAACGATCCAAACCGCTTGAACCCTTTGTATGATTTTGCAAATGCATTCTTTTTCATTTAAATATAATTTATCAAATACAATCCAAGTAAATTGGATCCTTATTCACATATTCATTGTAGACTAGTTTCTTTATTTGATAATTTCACTTCAATGATCCAAGGAGGTTGAATCGTTTTTGTGAAAACAAAACCGAAACCCGTCATAGATGTGGGTTGGTACCCCATGTCGATAAAAACGTTAATATTCGTATTTTGATCTGGTTGTTTTTGCTATATGAAAATATAGACCATAAAGACCACTTTGGCGTACTTAACTCATTTTCGACCATCATGTGGGTTGGATCCTTTTTGTGTAACACCGTCCAATTTATCTATAATATGTAGGTATGTATTTACAAAAAAAAATGTATTGAAGTAGTATATCAGTTGTTTAGTATCCATAACACAAGCAAATATAATTGCTTAATTTGGGACTAGATGGCGTTGTGTGAATGTGGTGGAATATTATTCATCATCATCATCATCATATCAGCCCAACGACGTCCACTGCTAAATATTAATATATTATTATTATTATATTATTATTATATCAGTTGTTTAGTATCCATAACACAAGCAAATATAATTGCTTAATTTGGAACTAGATGGCGCTGTGTAAATGTGGTAGAATATTATATTATAGTTATAACAATGGAAATTGTTGATATTTATTAATATTTCCGCATTACACATCGCAAGCTTCATGGAATACTTACTGGCTTTGTTTAAAAAAAAACAATATTTCAATGCAATCACAAAAGAAGATCTTCCTGTGAGACTTCATCCTATTGGTTAATAAAAGTAATACTGATAAATTAAAAAATCATGAATGCTCGAATTTTAAAATTATGTTGTATGGTACGTATGGTAGATGGCGCTAACAGAAGTCTGCCTGTCCAGATCATTCAATTAATCAATAATTATTCTTTTGACAGAACGTCGGCTTATTCAAAACATAGTACAATAGGTATTTGTGTATCTTTAAGTCAAGTGTGATGCAAACAGTTGGCACAACAATATGAAAACACTTTGAAGATTTAGAACATATGCAAATATGAAAATCTTGCTTGAACAAGAGCATCCGACCGCAACACAAGTTCGCAAAGTCCCGGGTTCTATGCTTAGGTTTTGGGTGCATGCCAATGTGGATTTGTTACATATGTACACGTTATAACTTGTAAAATGCTGTAGCTTTTATAATGTAGTTTGATGCCAAGTAAAGTTTTTGGTTTAACCTTTTTTTTCAGTTAATTGCTTATTGATGCCTGATTTCTGAACCGTCAAATGACCGTCAACGAGGAGAAAATAAATTAAACTACTAAAATTCTATTGTTTTACTTTTATATTCAGTTAATCTGAGGTCTTTTGTGTCCTTGTTCAAATGAGGTTGAAAGAGATCCTCTCAAGGTAGGCAGCGGCTTGGCTGTGCCCCTAACATTGCCAACGTCCATGAGCGGCGGTAACCACTTCCCATCAGGTGGGCCGCATGCTCGTCTGCCACTTCAGGCAATAAAAAAAAGGGTTCAGAAATCGGCCATCGGTGTTTTATTTCCTGACAACCCAAGGAGATGGGTTTAAGACTGGTGTTTCAGAATTTTGAGGTTTTTTAATATTTTATACACACTTCTATACATTTTGCTCAGAAATGATACATTGGCAATTTTTCGACGCTGGAGTTTTCGTATTTTTATTTCAATTTTTCTCTTAGATTGTGTTAACACATACAATATCAATAACGCCATAAATTTCGATCACAAAACCCAATCACCTGAAAACAAACGCAAAATTCGCACCTAAAATTTTCTTTACACCGTTTTTCCTTAGCTACTTCCCACCTACACAAGGCTGTCTTAGAATCTTTTTCTTTGTTACCCTCATAAATTCCCACCAGGCACTCCATTGTCGGAAACTTTCCACTGAATTGAGGTCTGATAGGAACAGGTAGGTACTTAATGAATGATACCTATTGTTGGATAATTAATTTCTTCATTAATGTCCTTTACACTGGTGGTATTATAGTAAATGTATATCGCCTATTATGCGTAATTGCTCGCTTGTTTGGCGGTAACGCCTCCTCTGAATGTGCCGTTTAAGGCTGTCGAATTAACAGTTGAAAGAGTCTTAATTATACCTTCGTGCTTGTATTATGAAAGAGCTTAATTTGGGATACAATAAAAAGTTTTTGTATATTAGTATTGAAGACATGTCTTGGATTATGACTACGCATTATTATATTGAAATGTGTAAGACTTATTTTGTAAATGATAATAATGTACGCCACAAAAAGTTTTGCAAAAAGAGAAGAATTGCAAAACTTATACAAAATGGGATCAAAATTTTTCTTGTACAGTCGAGTTCATTAATATATTGGCACCATCATTAGATATTTTTGTTGAAAAGGGTGACATGACCATTGTGGATTACACTTTGTGGAATTTATATGTACTAGTCAAGTGACTTACCGACTGCTAACGGTGAAGGAAAATATCCCGAGGAAACCCACATACCCTAGAAGAAATTCTATGAGTATGTCTGATCCACCAACCCGCACTAGGCCAGCGTGAGTGGATTATGGCCTAAACCCTCTCAGCTCTCTAGTTAGAGGAGAGGAGACCCGAGCCCAGCAGTGGGACTGGTTGCTGATGATGAATAAATATAATAATGGCCTATGTTCAACAGTGGACGTCATTGGGCTGATATGATGATATGATTATGAAATAAAATAAACTATTTTTTTTATATTTTATTTTTGTTTGTTTGAGTTTATTATATATAGTAATTACGTGATTTAGTTAGAAAAACCGGAGGGTTATGTTCTATAGTGAGTACACTTATCAATAAGGCTTGCAAGTAACGTGAACAAAACCGAAATTGTAAGTTAGTCTATACTAATATTATAAAGAGGTAAAGTGTGTGAGTTTGTAACGTTCTAGGGGGTTATCTCGGGATCTACTGAACCGATTTTCAAAATTCTTATAACATCACGCTACGGCCAATAGGAGCTGAGCAGTGGCTTAATAAAGTACGACGCAAGTGAAGCCCCGGGCAACAGCTACTTCATTATAAAAAACCAACATAACGGTAAAACCAAGTAACATTATTTCTTTGACACATTGAAATAAAACTAAAAATTAATTTCAAAAAACATAATCCTATATCAAAATTTCAAACCGCTCAACAATTTACCTTTACAAACAATCTAACTAGTTATACAATATTGGATCTTAAGAACAATTGCATAATCCGTAAACTAAACTGTGGACATTTAATCTCTCTGCCGACCTATTATTGCATTGGCGTTAACATACAATAGCTGTAACACAATGGGAAAGTTTCCAATACTGTATAGTCGAATACATGTCATATTTAGATTTTATGATATTGTATTGTAATTATGTTGTTTGTTTGTGTGTCTCTTTTGAACTCTTAGTTTGTTGACATAAATAATTATATAATGAAAGGTGGTTTTAGAAAAAATAATATATTTTTGTTTGACTGAACTGGATCTCTGTAAAAAGATTATCCCCAACCGGAATTCGAACCTGATATACTCGCATGCATACAGCGATTCTATAAACGCTGCAGCACAGAATCAATACTAACGATAAATTGCCAAAAATCATTGCACTAACAAAAATAACGGTATTTAAACCAACTAACGGTAAATCATTATATACATGCATTCTTAACCGTCACTTATATTGACATTCTTACCTGCACTTAATCGTATATCTAAAGTATATCTGGCGTCGGCTATACCGGCATCCGTGAGGCTTTAAGGGTCGTTAAACTAAGCTTAAATATCTGACACACAGTCGTAAAGTACGGCGAACGATATCAAAATACTGCCAATAAACTATTGTTCGACATTTTATTATATAAGAACGTTAGATGTAAAACTGCCAGGTTAAGAAGCTAATATGCTTGTTAAAATATAAATTACTGGCTTTCGACCGCGATCTTACTCGAGAGCATATCCTTTTCTAGGAACTAAACAATCTTAATATCAAGTTTAATAAAATCTATTTAGTAGTTTTGCTGTAAAATATTAAGAGCTTATTATAATATTTAAACCCGGGAAGTGACGGATTAAAAAATACATAATGTCACTACCCCATCTCAACCCGCGGGTGTCGTCAAAAGCGACTAAGGGACTAACCTTATGCAGTTAAAAGATATGCGAGAAAAGCAAAATTCGAAACAAACCCTATACCAACCCGTCTGGCCAGCGTGGTATAGTAGGCTAAATTCTCTCCACATTCTTTGGAGGAGACCAGTACCCAGCAGTGGGACGTTATGGGTTGAAATGATGAATAAGAAAAGACCAAAGCATGTTGTACTCAATTAGCACCTTATCAATCCTTTAAGTCATAAATGATTTTATTTTTAATTTAACCAATAAATCCAGACCAGGAATGCATATTATCCTTTTTTATTAGCACATAAAAGAACTGGCTCGCGTATTCTAGAGAAATTTTATCGGTTCTCGTTAAATAAGCATCGTAACAACATCGCTTAGTCTTCAGTTAAGAAACGATTGGTATTTCTGTTAAGAAGCCATTTCTATATAATAAAAGCTTTTCGTTTTTCGTAACGTTATTTAATTTTTTTAGCGTCTGCGAACATTGGCTCACATGGTATGTCTAAAATCAAGTCAATCGCCAGATCAAATATTAAACTATGAATAATAAAAAAGTTTAACATAAAAAAAAATTATATCAAATGGTTATAACAATATCTATGCCTACTCGAATAATCCTGTATCACAGGAGAGCTAACAGTAAATACAAGAACACACAGTAACAAACAGACAGATATACATAACTTTTTTCTCTACTCCCACTAGTGTACATGAACTTTACAAACTCATCTAGACTGAGAATAACTATTTCAGACCGAAATTATTAGTACAAAATTTTGTGTTTAGAAACAAATATGTCTTCCAACTTGCTGGAACATCTAACCGCCCGTGTGTAACACAAAACTATGCGATCCGGTTTAACAGCAGTAAATCAGTGCGGCAACCGCCTGCTCTTCGCAACATCAGTCATGCCTGAACGTACATATTGTAACTTAGATATATGTTACGTAGCTTAGATTGCTCAAACACTTATTTTGGGGATCAATCTGATATAAGCGAGCCTAGATAACTGGATTGTTGGAGCTAAATGTTGTGGAATAGGTAGAGGAATGCGTACATCAATGTGAGGAGGTACGGCAGGTTACTGTTAAGTTGCTCAATTTTATGAAGTGATTTTTTAATTATAATGTTGTGCTAGTGCTGTCTTTAAATTTGGATTTGGCATTTGAAACGGCAGTAGGCATGATATCAGTATATTTAATAGATAGTAGTTCTGTCTGGATACCAGCCCATACAACTACAAACAAAAAATTTGATGTTCTCATATATTTATTATTAGAATCTTCTATACATCACCATACACCATACACCATAACATCCACCCGATGTTGTTTCCCAGGCAATCTGAAGAAAACTTTCTGTGACGACATGTATCTTTTGCATTACTTATTTCAATAATGTGTTTTAAGAAACTCCCTTTAAGAAAGCGGGAACTTTACCGATACACAATTATCAGACAAATTAATATATTCATTATATGAACAACTATTTGTAAACCTCTCAAAATTAAATATTTTTTCAATTATAGTGATCAAATCTAAAAATATCTATAAATCATCAGCAATCATCTACATAGTTGTTTATAATCCTTATGATTACATCTTTATTCGGTATCGAGTATACCAAAATACCTCGCAAAACTTAATACGAGATTAACTTTTTTAACGTTAATCCCAACATATCGTCCGACATGTTGGCGCCACGCACAACCAGTAACACCCACTCAACTATGAAAACGTACAGTAGTAAATCAGTCGACTAACACTATAGTTTTACCATCACTCATGGTGAAACTATAATACTCACCAACTTTACCATGATGTATTACACTTAAAAGTTATGGTATGTTTATGTAAATTAGAAGCTTACCATAGTGGTTTTAATAGATTTATTTCGTTATTGATAAGGTTAGTTAAATATTATCTATTTACCGTTATTTTGGTGTTTTGAAAAGCGCTTATAGGCGAATTGAGTTTGGATTTTTTAAGGTTATCGAGAACACAATTTTTATTTGTTGAAACTTGTGACTTAAATTTCTTCTTTGGCTTCGCCCCCGTCGTTCTTTGCCAGTGCTCAGCCCCTATTCGCCGTAGCGTGATGTTATATAGCCTATAATCCTCGATAAATGGGCTATCCAATATTAAAAGATTTTTTCAAATCGGATCTGTAGTTCGGGAGCTAATATAAGTTATATGTCCAACAATGGACGTTATTGGGCTGATATGATGATGATGATGCTATTTCTTGCTATATATTCCCCATCAATCTTCTTTGATTTAAGACAGCAGTCTAATCACATATCCATAGACACTAAAAAGGTGTCAAATTCAATATTTAAATACCTATCACCTAATATGGTCACGATTGATCACAAAAAACAATACATTGCTGCTTTAGTAAAAAAATACGCATAATAACTCAAAAATTGCTACATGGCAACCTCAACCTTTACGATATAGACACAAGTTATAAATTTCCGTACATACATTTGATCTTAGGCTGTTATTTCACTGAATGTGATATGTATTACCAATTATTATGATGGATAAGTACAGTAGTATTTGAACAATATTGATTTATTCATATCTTGATAGTTGATAAGATCTTTTTATGTTTTGTGGTCAATGGTCTTGATAGAATCAACCTAATCTATTATCTACAAGTTAAGTATTGTTGGCTGATATTGTCATAAACAGCCTCAATGGTGCAGTGGGTATATATTCGACGACCAACCAATTGTATGGCGATTAAAAAGTGTGGCCTGAATTTCTTGCCAAGTTCTTCTCAGAGCTCAACCTTGTGGACAACTTATCCCGCATTCATGGAGTTTTAATTTATTTTTACGGAACCCTGATATTTTTCAAAACCAAAGTTCAAAGCCTAAGTTATTCCTTGTGATATTAGCTATCCGCCAATGAAAGTCCCGTCGAAATCGGTCCAGCCGTTCCAAAGATTAGCTGGAACAAACAGAAAGACAGACAAAAATTGAAAAAAAAAAAATAATATTTTGATGTATACTTACACATTCAAATGCATGTAGTAAAAAGCGGTTATTTTAATATTACAAACAGACACTCCAATTTTATTTATTTGTATAGATTTCTCAAAATGTAGCCTATATAATCTCTAGACAGGAAAGTGCTGAATCACCACTATATACAATGTTCATCATAGTATCAAGTACCTAACCTAATTTCATAAAGTCTATCTACCCACATGAATGATTTACATAAAAACGCGAACTACCCGGGTTACCCGCACGCATGGTGTAACACAATTGTCTAAGGGTGGCAGAGAGGGTGGTGCCAATAATTTCCCGCTCTATTTCGCCCGGACATCGAACCGCCGCTAGGGTTGGACCAGGTCGCCTGTGAAATGTCCCTACCCTTCTGCGTTTCATGTTATTCCTGTCGTTTTTTACGTAGCGGAGTAAACATAACTTTGATCTACAAAAATGGTGGAATTCAGTGAGTTTCGACTTAAAATCTGTTTAAACTAGATATAAATTAATAGATAAATAGAATATCCGTGCTGTCCGTGTAGTGTCGCATTAAGAATACATAAATTTGGGACTAGATGACGCTGTGTGATTTGGAAAATAAATAAATATAATGTCACTACCCCATTTCAACCCGTGGGTATCTTAAAAGGCGACTAAGGGAGTAAGCTTAAGCAGACAAGAACACTGCGAGAAAAGAAAATTCGAAGCAAATCCCAATACCAACCCGTCTGTCAGCGTGGTATAGTAGGCTAAATTCCCTCCACAATGTTTGGAGGAGACCTGTGCCCAGCAGTGGGACGCTTGTGGGTTTTAATGATAATGATGATATATATATATATCTCATAACTAGAAGTCGCGCGGGGCTTCGCTCCCGTCGCTTTTGTTTGGCCACTGCTCAGCTTCTATTGGCCGTAGCGTGATGATATATAGCCTATAATATTCCTCGATAAATGGGCTATCTGACACTAAAATAATTTTTCAAATCGGATCAGTAGTTTCTGAGATCCTAGCGTTCAAACAAACAAACTCTTTAGCTTATAATATTAGTATAGATTAATCGCGATAATCATGCGAGCAAAACCACGGATGATAACTAGTCTATATATAAAAAGCAGTTCAATCATAATCTTGCCAGCTTTACGAGTGATGGTCTAGGCTGGTCCACGTTTCAATTTGGTTAAAAGCAAATTTCGGAATACACAATTCATAGATATATGGACCAAATAGAATTACACGAGATATGAGTTTTTTATTACAGAAAACCCTAGTCTATCGAAATAGAAAATAATCTGGTATGTATTTATATGTGTTAATAAAATGTATTGAGTTGTTATTTTGTTTTAATAAAATAAAAACACATGTATTCTTTCTTGTTTAGTATTTATTAGAAAACATATTATTCTATTTCATTTAGCCAAATTAATTATTATTATATTATTATGTAAAACAACCAATTTGCTTATAATGCTTGCAATCTACTGCTTGAGTCTGAAATTGGTTTTCATACTAAAATAAAAAGTAACACCGATAAATTCTTGCAGACACTGTGTTTACTCTTTGAGAGATTTCCTTTTGAAAAGAAAAAAAGACACTTTTCAAATTATTATTTTGAGAATTTGACGAAAATACGCCGGTCACTTTGACCAGTAAAATTCTAAAGTGGTCTGTATAAACCCCTAGGATGAGGACCCCAACTAGGGGGTCAACTACGATATAAGGCATCCATAATTAAGAAAAATAAGCGAATAGCAATATCAAAATAACTTCAAATTTTCAATCTATACGAATAATGTAAAAGATTTGTAACGAATAAACGTAAAAACTGCTGGACCGATTTCAAAAATTATTTTGCCTTTAGAAAGCTACATTATCACTGAGTAACATAGGCGATATAACATCACGTTACGACCTATTGGTGCTTAGCAGTGGCCAAATAAAGGAGGAAGCCGCGCGACATCTAGTACTGAATATGTAGGAGGGTTTCTCAAAGACAGGTGGTTTACGAAGTTAAAGTTTGAGAGCCTCTGGGTTTCACTGTAATATATTATATAATTTATACATACATATAAGAGTCGAGGCCATCGTTGGGTCAGTATTATGTGTGGGCATTACAAAGCAGCCTAGAAAAACCTCATTCGTATTCTAACTATTCTTAGAGCTTATTTATTTTGTCACTTACAATAATACAAAAGGAATTTTCTTTTATTCTATATGAAAATATAAGTTTCTGGTAGTTATGCCTCAAGGTGACGTATATTGGTATTTCTTTCTCTTTCTCTCGTATTGTGTGAGATGGAATAGATAAAGATGTTTATTGTGTCTCTATAGTGACAGATTAATATATGAATTGCCTTTAGTAACGGAATCACTGTTATATTATCATTTTTTTAAGGCATCCATGCCAATAATTTAAAAAAAAAAAAACTATTTTTAACAAAAAAATATTAAAACGACTTCAAATCAGTACTAAAAAGTGAAAAATAAACTGAATTAGATATTTAATTCCAAGCTAAAAAATACCTGTTTAAAGTATAATACCCTATTACTAATCTGTTTGAAGTCGGTGCCAAGCCTAAAGAGTTTGTTAAGCTACGTACTACTTAGTACGTACATCTGTTACCGCTCGCTACTTCACACCACCTCGCACTTGCGTGTGATCGTACCTAGTGGACGGCTCAAACTGAGTGATACAACCTCATTAGGCTAGCACCGACTTCAAACAGTCGAACATATAACCTCCTCCTTTTTTGAAGTCGTTTAAAAATACCTCTCAGCTCTCTAGATAGAAGACAGGAGACCCGAGCCCAGCAGTGGGATTTAATGGGTTGCTGATAATTATGTTAAAGGCATCCATGACGCAGCGGTAATGTGAATATCTGCTGAGCAGTAGGTTCCGGGGACTTACTCTGAATTTCGACATTTGACTTAGTCGGTTTTGATGTTGCTATCAAATGTAAAGAAATTTTAATAGGCTCGCTGTTACTTTCAAACATTTGACAGCGACATCAAACCGACTAAGTCGAATGTCGAAATTCAGAGTAAACCCATCGCTTCGATGCTACTGGTCAAGCAAAAATTGTGCTCAGTTTCTCTGTCTTGAAATTCCCAGTATCTGTATTGAGTGTGGAAATTTACAGTCAGTCCCAAATGTACCTGAACATATTCATAATTTCAAAGCGTATGTATACCGTAGCATACATAATTTATTTAACAAGACTAGTGCCAGAATTGAATTATGTGACTGTACCTACCCTGTAAATAACTAGGCCTTAATATAGCTCGCAAAATTTAGGAGTGATGCATCTCTGCTTACCTACAGTGATAATGGCGTATGTATACATGTAGGGTAAAGTAAGAACTAACGGATAGAAAATCAATACTACCATTTTCAACAATTAATGATGCAAAGAGCCAAAGTTCATCCCTAACAAACACATCTACCTAAATTCAAAAGTTTTCTCCATGCGTTCTAGTTATTCGGTGACAGCCCTGTCCAAAACTTACAGAAACTTCTAAGCTAGTAACTTGGTCAATCCCTATACGCTATCCTTATCACTCTTATAAACGTTATAGTGTTGTCTCTGTCACTCGCTTTGTAATTAATAATGTATGAATTCTGTTCGCTATGCATCATTATGATGTAAAGGCGACTCTTAGTCCTTAGTACCGTTGACAAAAAAACTTGAAATGAATTAATTATTTCTTATGAGTAATGTACCATTTCTGAGTTGTCGTTTTGTCGAATTGATTATGTTATTATTGTTGTTAATTAGAAATATTGCTTGTGGTATATGAAAATTTAATGTGGTCTATAATCTTATAGAAAGTTATTTCATATTCTGTTGTTAGTTAAATTATTAGATAAATTGATTTTAGAAATCGATATCCGATTTCGATTATTCACTGTCATTAATCCTCAAACAGTTCAGAATTTGCAATACATTTGTGAATACAAAAATGAATAGTGTTCTTTCAAAATGTTAAAATTCGAAAAGAAAAAACAGAATAAGTAATTCTATAAAGGATGATATAACTGTGATTAAATTAAAGATAAGTAGGTATGTAATATTCTACTACATTCACACAGCGCCATCTAGTCCCAAAGTAAGCAATTATATTTGCTTGTGTTATGGGTACTAAACAACTGATATACTACTTAAATACATGTTTTTTTTGTAAATACATACATATTATAGATAAATTACACCCAGACACAGAACAAACCTTTATGTTCATCACACAAAGATTTGTCTTGGGTGGGGATCGAACCCACGACCTCCGGTGGCTTAGCAGTCAGGGTCACCAACCACTAGACCAACAGGCCAGTCGTGTGTATTTGTAAAGTTTATTTATTTACTTTGTAACCGTAGAGGTTAGAAAACTTAAAACTTCTTATAATAACTAAATACTTAACCATTTTAAACTGTTACAAATAAATAACACATTTCCTTGTAAAATGAAGCTAAAATGATTCACCGACTAGCGAGTGAGTATAAGTATCTTGATATGAAAAATGCGACCAGTACAACCTTCCTTATTATACCGTGTGGTTTTAAGAAATCATTAATATGGATTAGCAGAGACAATTTATGGTGGCGTGTATGTTTTGTGACAGGAGCTCAAGTGGTTTTTAATTAAAATATACATTAAACGCAAATTGTTAAAAGTATGTCCTGTTTTTATGTATTGAAATAAAGTTATTTTACGTGAAACAAGTTTGTAAAGAAGGGTATTGTTGTCTCTATCTAATATACGCAAAAAACAAAGACTGCAACTTGTCAAAATTAATACTTACCTTTGACTCTAAGAAGTCGAGATAAAGAATGCACAAATAGTTCGGGATTGGATAACATGTTTTACTACCAAAAATATCTTCATTTTAGTATCACACTTTTCCTTGAAGGAGTAGGTAGAGTTATATCACACCCAGTTTTCGCCTGTTGTGGCACGTCCTTTTTTAAACGAGGTTAAAAGAGGATTGTATCCTTCAAGGTGGGCAGCACCTTGGCTGTGTCATGCAATGATGTGCATGAGCAGCGGTCACCGCATACAATCAGGTGGAAAGCCTAGCTAACCTGCCACTTCAGGCAATAAAAAAAACATATGTTTAGTGCCTAGGTTTATAAAGATGAAATTCAATTGTTATTAAATTAGAAGATTTTTTTGTCCTTTTTTTTTTGCTGCCACTACATTTGTACGTGAAAGAGTTTTGTGTTATTTATTCTTTTAGGTATCTAACATTAATATAATTATACGAAACACACCGTAAGTAGGTCAGTAGATATATTAGATGCTCCGCTACACTTAATTTAGCGTTTCAATGATAATATTGTTAATATATTAACTTTGGTTTCATTAGTGTCTTCGAGATAGATAAAAATGTTTTATAAAACTGCGTTATTTGACTGAAACGTTGAGTAATATATTTAGTCGAATAATGTGGTGTTTTTGGACTATTTTCAGCTTATTCAATTCTTTTTTTCTGATTTCTGCTACACCTATTACTTATTATAAAATGAAATTAGTAGAAACTGTTTTGGAATTAGGTTTGGTCGTTGGTCTGTATAACATGTATCGTAGTTGCGTGGGTTCGATTCCTTTTAGATTATCACCAGTTGAGAAATTACTAATATACTACCCCATCTCAACCAATGAGTGTCGTAAAAGGCGATTAAGGCAGTAACCTTAAGAAGACAAGAGCTCTGCCAGAAAAGGAAAATTCGATACAAATCCTATACCAACCCTGGCCAGCGTGGTATAGTAGGCTAAATTCCTTCCACATTCTTTGGAGACGTTTATGAGTTGAAATGATGATAATGATGTAAATATATATAGAGTACTAGTTTTAGCTAACGGCGCTGGCTCGCCACAGAACCAGTGTTTATAAATTTTTCTCCTCATAAAACTCTTCGTTGACTTAGATTCAATCAAAAAATTAATCAAATTGGTAGAGCCGTTTTTGATTTGATACCAAAATACTTAATCGTTCATTTTTATTGTAGATTGATTTACCTAATGTACTAATTTATTTATTTTTCTTGTTACAGGTAAGACCAAAGATCCTGTTGGAAATACATACTTCTTCACCGTAAGATTCAAAGTATAGATTTCTCAACTATGAACGGCTGTGACGTGTAAAAGACTAACTGCTTTCCTAATCGTTACCTTAGACTCCATAAATAGAAGCCCATTACTTTATATTACGAGCCATTTTATAAAATGACATCGATTTCTAATACATCCTTAAAATACAGACCTTGTCACTTAAATTACTTATTTATTTCCCCAAGGCGTAATTGACTTTAGATCTATATTGTATACTGGAGATTCGCTCCCGTGGACCTTTGTTTAGTTACTACTCAGCTTTTATTAGTCATAGCGTGATGTTATATCGAGAGATTTACTGCGAAAACATGCACTTAGCTAGTATTTGCAATAAACTTCAGATATACCCAATATCTTTCCTCGTACCCGTATTTCCTGAGGTAAGCGTTCACAACCAAACAAACAAACTCTTTATATTTATAAAGTAACAGTTTAAAAGTTTAGCCTTGAGCAACTAATGTAGAATTAAACTAAGATCCTCCATCATCCATAAACGCCCACCCATCAAATTCTTAACCGTACCAGCATTACTTAACCGCTACAATCTACAATGACATTACTAAGCCATCGGTAACAACTGATCTTGGTTGACAGCCAAACGATAATGTAGTCCAGTTTTATAATTTTAAGGTACAATATTGTTTGTAGGGTAGTTCACAATATTAACATAGCCTAGTTAAATCCGGTATTAAAATTCGATGGACCATACGTTATCCAAGCTGGTTACACGGGAATCGTTTTAACTGTACCACGGCTGGTTTTCAATAGATTATACAATATTTATTGATAGTGAGGCGTTGGAATGAATCAAATTATTTGACAATACTTTGTTTCTTTTGTTTGTTTGTTTAGAAAGTGACGTAATCGGCGTAACGCCATCTATTGAGGCCGCTAAGAAGTTCTAAATTATGGTACGTTTCTTTTATTCAAAGAACCACAGGCGAAATGTAGTCTATAAGAATAAAATATAGCCTATTTAAGTAAATTCTTTTTAAAAAAATATACTGTTCTAAAGTTTTCGATAAAAAAATTGTAATTGTAATTTTAAATTGTTTTTCCAAGCTTTTTTTCTAAGAAGCGGAATCTTACAAAAATATTGCACTTAGCGCCATCTAGGTATAGAAATTCGGGATAATTGCGTAGAGAACCTACCGCCACCTATCAAGCTTAGTCTGCCAGATTTTATAATGATAACACCTCCATGTTGAACATCATCATCATATCAGCCCAATGACGTCCACTGCTGAACATAGGCCTCACCTAATTTCCGCCACAACATGTTGAACATACATGAATCTAAATTACAATATTTTAAACTAAACATATTAACATCCTCATCTCAAAACATAATCAATCTTTAGCTCAGGTGGGTGTACATACATATAGCAAGCTATTTGATAAAAGGTCTTAAGGGAAACACGTTTTGGACACAATTAGTCTTAATAGCTATAATAATAGGATTATATTAAGCTTCTTTGATGAAGGTAACGTTATTACATTTTTAGAGTGAAATTTTAAACGATATTGGACGATAATATTGGAGCGGGAAATGTTCCGTTGGATGGGCGGCTAAGCGTGCAACAAGAATTCAATGTTATTTAATATATTAAATAAATTTAGAAAAAGTTACGTGTCTATGAAACATAGATATTTTTTTATGAAGCAACGCAATACATTAAGCAAGACTCATGATGTATGCTTCTAATGAACTTTAAAACATACCTACTCTAAGCTAAAAAATAGACAAAGCAGACTTACCGTAATGTATACCGTCGAAAATGTATTAAAAATAGCTAATGAAGGTTGACACAATTCCATGACAATGTTAGGGTAAAATGTCTTATAGTTACATGTTTTTTTCTATATTTCCAAATTCCATGTTTTTCTATTTGTTCTGATCTCAGAAATGTATCAGATAATTCCCAAAATAAATCTTCATTCCTAAATTTCATGAGAGTAATTTAAATTTATACCTACTTTAATAAATTTAACTTTTGGTTTGAAAATTTGAAGCTGAAATTTTATAGTCAGTAGCCTAATCGAACATAAATGTAGTACTTTACGTCAGTTAAAATGTTGTTTGTTCGTAACAAGTATGTCAGTTTTCAGCAGGTTTTCAGCGGATTCTGCCAGTGTGAATCTCGCCTGTCAGAGGCGTCTGAAAACTTCTCTACCTACAAATTATTTCAACAGCCCCCAATTGTTATACGTACCCCTACTAAGGAATTATTTATACAAATTTTATAAAGCTGAAGTGTTTGTTTTGTTGGTGAAAAAATTTTTTGTTTGTTGTGTTGGATGGCCCATTTATCGAGAAAGGCTATAGGCTATATATAATATCACGGTACGGCCAATGCAATAAAGACACACGGGAGTAAAGCAACGGGTAATAGTTATGTAGTAATAAAAATGTATCCAATTAATTCACTAATGGGAAAACGTTGCTGTGGTCATGGAAAATCCCACGGTATTTATTTTCCCTACGACAGTAACCTTTTAATAATTATTTTTATGTACTGCGATAGTAAAATGCGTAAACACGTTTCGCATGTTAGTAGGGGCGTCAAACTTTCAGCTTTCAACTCTATTTTAAGGTTTTGAGTGAAGACAACATGTTGTACGTACGTTGTACAACTTGTCACAAACAACTGAACGTTCCTCGTGAAATATGCATCACAACTTACGGCCATTTGCACAGTTAACGCCTGTTTTATCTCTACTTAACACTTATAGGAACATTTGGTTATAAAATAAACCGTTGGCTTAAAAGCTGGTGTGGTTTAGTGGCTATTTTAAAATGAAATTTGGAAGACACGAATTTGTTTTTGTTATTGATGGATAGATGTCGCTAGGTGTTTGTAATTATTGCTAGCGACATCTATATGATTTTTTATGAACTATACTGATAATTTAGAAATTAAAATTAATATTATGTGCACAATAAGATACATTCCATAATCTAGCTGTGTCAGTGTGAGTCAATAATATAATTGTTGTATATTTATTTCAAAGAAGTGATGTACTTCTTTGTCTACTTAGCCCTACCCCATTTCATTGGCATCAGTGTCCATTTCAAACAAAACATTCCAAAAACAAGGCAAAACATTACCATTATTGAAAAGCGTTAAAAAACGGCTTATTTACTAGAAAACCGAGGTTCATCAGCTTAAACTTGAATCAAAACTTAACCAACCGTCCGACTCTCGTTTTAAAGTCAATCCAAATGCGGCTAGCAAGCCAAAATATACCCGAAAACACCCAAACACCGACCTAACCCTTCAACGACCGCCGTCCATCCCGGGGGCAGTTAAAATCACAGATTTCCTTTATGAAAAGCAAACAGGGCTTGTTACCTCATAATTTTAATGTAACAGACAGATATTAACGTTGAATATAACGTTAAAAATTTGAATAACTTTAGTTATAATTAATGTATACAAGGGCTTAAGGTATAGTGGCCTGAAAAAAATAATTAAATTTGCATGTATAATCATTTACTCGTATTTCAAGTAGCAGTAAGTCATTGTTTTAATTTTGCAAACAACATAAAGTAACTATAAACCATCTAAAATTATAATTATAAATAATTATACATGAATGCAAACGCGCAGACTCTGCATACTTATATCCAGTAGCAGTGATTCACAGGCATAAGTCATGGAAAAATCACATCTTTAATTATATACTTTAGATATGTTTTCTTATAGACTGAGTATGTACTTATATCGTTAATTCGTAAGACAGTAATGTACTTCTTAACATTTTTTATGTTGCTAAACGGTAAGTGGTTACCGTCTCTCCTGGACATAGACAATCCAAACACTTTCTTGACCAAAACAAATTAAAGTTTGATTGCTCATTATTACTATTATTATTTTCTCATATCCAAATTTTATTGAATTCGATTTAGTATGGTGTTTTGGTTCTGTACTTTCTGTGATATTTCAAACTGTAACCAATTAAAATTGTAACAACTATGGCGATTGAAAAGAGTGGCCTGAGTTTCTTGCCAAGTTCTTCTCAGAGCTCAACCTTGTCAGTGAACTGGCTGTAGGCAAATTTACTGACACCTTTTCTGGCTTTGTATGACGTTCATAAGTATCATGTATGTGATCCAAATGAAATAAAAAGATTTGACTTTGACTTTGACATGAGCAGACTTCCTTAGACGCTTTGTGGGACAGAATGACCCCGAACCGGTCTCTCGTTGTGCCCTCTCTAAATAGTAATTAAGAACTTCTTTTCAAAAGTATTTATTAATAGGTTAAACAGAGTAAAAAACAATTTCATTCATTAATCAAGTTAAAACATTCAAAATGCTTAGCAATATAAAATACTCCAGTAATTTAGGTACTGAGTGCAAATGGTTTGTATTGTAAGACACTTAATTCTAACATATTTCGACCTAAAAGGTGTGTTTACATTCTAAAGTAAAATTCATAAGACTGAATATTTCTTTATTTATTCGTTGAACTAACTGGTATAAGCTACTCAGAAATTAAGTTACCTGAATAATATATGTTGTTTTATATTAATGTGGCGATAGAAGGATTATGTCAACACAATTCGCACCCACCCCAAATGTCAAACAAACTGCGCAAAGCCCCTTATTCTTCCAAATCAGCCAAAACCAACCGCATTAGTCCAAAGCTCCCGATAAATCAATTATCAGTATGCAACGTTTGTCAATGTAACCCTAAAATGCCTTACGTAAGGTACACCTGAACGTCCCACCTGCAAATGTCGTCTCGAGTTAAGCCGATAATTACGGGATTATTCCCCCGTCTAGATCCCCCTTCCTGTCTCGTCCCCCCTCCACTTCATCGCGCCCCACACTCCACTTTGCTTCAATGCACCGCAGTATGTGTGCTAATGGTTTTTAGGAGTATAATTTTTCGTCTGATGGGTTTTTTCGTGAATAATTTCCAGTGAAATTATTTTCTAGTGCACTTGTAAGCGAGTGTTTCTGTTTGTCGATTGTTTGATGTAAAAAGCTATGTAATAACGCCCCGGGTGTACATACTTTGGCTTTGGCTTTTGTTCGCATTTTTATATCGTCATTTAATTTTATAAAAGGTTGGACCGTGTCTTGAGTTGGCATTTTTCTCGATATTAGTTCTTTTGTGAATATTGTTTTGAATTTCAACTATTCATGCTTTTACTGAAAATAAGTGCGTTAAAAGGTACTATATATATATTTAAGAGTCTTAAGACTTAAAACGATTTTAGGGCTCGAAGAAATCGGATATTGAACCTTGAAATTTTATAGCTGCCATTATGACCAAAGGGTTAGTTAAATTTATTTCACCGATCTAAAAATATTTCTACATATTTAAGCTTTTAATCCGCTCAATAAATATTCAAAGCTAAATTTAATATTAACACAAAGATTAAGTTACCTTTATACTTAATTTTCACAATTTTCCACACAAAATTCTGCTACAAATAACACAAATTTGACATTACAAATTCTCTGAATATCAAAATCAACATTCAAGCATCGGTCCGTCAAAACCTCAAACCGTTGACGTTATTTCAGTGCTAGTTTAATACGAAGTGTTTGGGAACTCAATTAAATTAATGGTTATCTAACATTCTATAGGAGCCGTAACCCTTGCCGATGAGATCCTCAAGTCTTATTAGACCAACTTGGATTGGATTGTAATTTATTACGGTTATTGCGAGTTGGTATACGGGCCGTTTCGACCCGTCGGCGAAACAGGGTTGACCAAATCGGTAGGAAATTAATTTGATATTTGTATCTATTATTGTTTGTATTTCGTGTTAGTTAGTTTAATTAATAGTATATTAATGTAACTAATATTGTGCTGTATGATTGGGTACTGCTAATTAGTGTGGTTGCGGATTGGCCTTAGGGTACTGTTGTCTTTTACGTTTTGGTTAAGTAATGTGATTTTGTTAATGATTTAATAATAATAATATTCTACCACATTCACACAGCGCCATCTAGTCCCAAATTAAGCAATTATATTTGCTTGTGCCTTGGGTTCTAAACAACTTAAATACATTTTTTTTCTAAATACATACATATTATAGATAAATTACACCCGAACACAGAACAAACCTTCATGCTCAACACAAAAAGATTTGTCCTGGGTGGGTAAAGAACCCACAACCTCCGGCTTAGCAGTCAGGGTCACTAACTATTTGGCCAACAGGCCAGTCAATTTTTATTTGGCTTTCATTATTTCTAAATGGGTAGGGTAGTCTTCGCTAATAATACATCATAATAAAGCGAAATATGTTCATATTTTCGTATTTCTTACGTTGTGAAGTGGTAAATATTAAATTAAATATTAAATACTGATTGCCGGTACTGAACAAGTTACACAGCAAAATCACATCTAACGTCTATAACTTTAAACGCAATTTACCGTAACTCCATTGAATCCGATCTTAATCTAAACAAATTTTAGATATTAGAGCTATACCGTCCATCTAATATTACCCGATTTATATCAAGCCTATCATCACGCCGGTAATGGTGGCGGGGTCGGCACGAGTCTATTAAATTGGTGGAAAATACTGGCTTGGACATAACTGCTTCCGACTGTGTAGTTATGGTCACGGGTAGGGTTAAAGTACTCGAATATACATATCATCATAATATTGTGAAAGTGTGATTGTACTTAAGTTTTTCTTTGACAAGGGAGCAATTAATAGCATTAGTTTTTTAACAGAGAAAACGAATCAACAGAAATTAACTAAAGATTTTTTTTGATGAATTCGTGGGTGTACTTGTAGTAGAAATCTCGGAAATAATATGTTTAAAGTCATAAATATGTAAAAAATCACGGCGGCAATTAATTTAAAACACCTTAATTCAAAATAACTATCTGTGGATTACATATGTGAAAATATGCAGTGTTTCGGATTTTCAATATTCGATTGGTCGATTTTGATATGGTTGTCATCATCGTCATCATGGTTGTGAAATGTTTTCAAATTACGACAACGCTTAAAAATGTTGTTGAACAATGAATGTTGAAATTGCGAATAAGCCACTAGACGTGTCAGCTAAATAATTAATCATAGATATTAATATTATTAGGTTTTCTAACTTACCCATAAAATAGGTAAGTAACTTACAAATAACACAGTAGAAGTATTTCAAATGTTATAAGACTTTTTACGCAACATCAATAAACCTGTGCTTGGCTTTGTTTACTCAACTCCGAAATAAAAAGTCTATTTCAGTTAATTTAACCTTTAAATTGAAGAACAAAGGGCATTACCTAGCACCTACAAACAAACTGTTACTAACGTTAAACAGAGACACGTATAGTTCAAATTTAGATAAACAAAAATAGATTAACGACTTTGTTTAACTGGAGTTAACATTCAATCTTTTGTTTAATAAAATTTGATCTTCTGTCAATGCTTAAAACAATGTGGCTACTGTTGAAGTCGTCTATGGCGAATCCTGCGGTTTCATGCGCGTAGTTTTGTAAAAAAAGCCTATTCAGACAATAAATTATATACAGGTCCATTCATCCATAGCATTTAGCCTCCATAAACGAGACGGTAAGAATTTAAAAAAAAAATTAAAATCTTTCTGTAATTTTAATTTACGTTCAACAAAGCAAGTCTAGAATATGATAATAATAATCCTAGCTCAAACAATACTCATCTGTATTACTTGACTATCGGTTAAACACAATGTCCTCAGAGAATAAATCCAAGCGAACTTATACAATCAGTATAATGCACTATCCAATATTACTAGCTAATAATATCTTCATTATGCAAACGATACCAAAGCTACTACTTCCAACTTAATCGAGTGACGTACAAGAGGGTAGGAAACACAATTATTTTTATGGCAACACAATTTTCCTCGGCTCATTACATACATGCCGTGGTTATACGTACTGGCAACATTAACATGCCGTTCGGGTGGGGCTCTTGTAATGCCCGGTGGGCACGCGAACCCGTTTTTGATTATTTCCCCAAAATTATATCCCATTTTCACACCAAAGGACCTTTAGCGTGTGCACGACTTGAGGTGTTATGTTCGTGACCAGAGACAAAATGTTGAGAGTCACGGCTTCACTGAATCGACGCCATCTTGTTCTTTCTTCAATCTTCCCGCCTCGCATTGTGGTAATTACTACACTGTACGATTCTTTTCGCGTGAACAGAGTTAAATTGATTTTTGTGCAAAATAAATGGTTGTGTGTTGAAAACAAGTGTTATTCTTTTTAATGGAACATTGAAATAAGAGCGTAAAAAATCTTTGTGTAAGCGAAATATAATAATCTGAGATGAATTTTCGTTTTCCAATAGACTTTCGAAACTAGATTTCGAGATGAGTTCATGATTTATTTTTTCGTTTTCTTTGATTGTTACTTCGAATAAAACTTTTAGAACTTTTTCCATTTAAGTATTAATATAGTAATATTGTTTTGGTGTCTCATTGATATCAATCTATTTATGTGAATGACGTACTGTGATAAACGATCGCAATTAACTTGTTCTATTTTTCATTAACCTTAAAGAGTAATGAAGATTTAGACATGAAACAAATTGCCTCAATGACTCCAGAAATACTTTGTGACACGCATTAACTGTTCTGATATCAGGTTGGCTTATCGACAAGCTCAAATCGTGTCGCGGTCCAAAGCGCGCATTAACTTACATAATCCACTAAACGAGTCCAATAAAATCGCAAATTTACGTAAAAATGGCCTACAAATCCAACGCAACGGGGCAGTCGTCAAACGAATTGGACTTATTTATGTAGGATTTTGTAGGTACCCTAGCCTCGTTTTTACTAGGTAACTGCTAGTTTCCATAATATATTGTACTATTTTCTTTCTTACGAAGGTTTTTTGCACTAAAAGGTACGTTTTCCTTCTCGTAAATCGTGTTAATAAAAATGTGTAGCAAATGCGAAAACATCGTCAAAATACAAATCCAAACATTATATTGAAGTCGAACTAACTTTCCGCATGATTAAAGCAAATAATGATCGTTGGAGTTACCCGGGAATTTAACATAAAATATCTCATGATATTTTTCAACCTACATATTCCGAATACAAAATTCATAAGTAGCAAGCGCTCGGTAAATTTTATTTTGTTGATATTCATGAAGTAAATCCTGAAAGCCGATTAAAAATAGCCATAATATTTGAATAAAATAATCAAAACATTTCTCTTTCGAGTAAAATATAGTAATAAAGATTATGTAACGATGAGAAACGTGAAATATTCAACATTAGTGTTGCCGTCCGGATTCCCGTGAAAAAATTTGTCCTCCTTGTTTATGGTCCGATTTAGATAAAGATATTACGAGTTAAGTGCGCTACTGTATCAAATTCGCTCGCCGGTATACATTTTTTTATTTAGGCAAGTCACGCGACCGCGTAACATGACCCAAGAATGCTGTTATCGCTCAGATTGCAGAAAGCTTTTTTGACTGTAACGTTAACTTATGTACGAACAAGTAATTAAGCATCTTTTTTATCAGCGCTCCATTTTATAAATTACTTTTAATTTATTGATGTTTTGATCGCGTGCTTAAATTATGAATACGATGATAGTTTGTGATTTAAAAATTAAGCCATCATAAGACTTAGATAATGTCTTACCGAATTTTAATGACAATTATCGAATTTATCGCTACCAAATCAATGGTTAATATATTTGTTTAGCCGCTAATTGGATAGATCGGATAGCATACAAATTGTTTTATTTTTCTAACTCAATTTGGAATTCACATAAATTATGTATCGAATCGATTTTATCGTTGAGAATATAGTAATGGAACTAGATTCTTCAAAAAACCTGTCGATAGGTGTGATGAATAAAAAGTTATAATAAACGTTATATTTAAAAAAAACATTTTATGATATTATCAAAATGGAATATCGTTTCTCGATTATAAATGCTAGGAATGGAACATGTACGTTTCAAAAGTGACACATCCCTCGAGAGATGTTCGATTTCAAACGTTTTGGCGGGAATGCGATGTCAAGATGGCCGCTGGTGCCGCCACAGGACGACAGCGCGCGATATCTCGCCAATTCTTTTGTGCAAACTCCGCGGATATATCTTCTTGAATTCGTATTCCGATCCGATTTGAAAGGACAAGCTAATCTTGCTATCATTGTACAGAATTGTACTATAAATTTTGCTTCCTACATTTACACTCGTATTTTAAATTTTCTTCGCACAAGTTGGGGATTTTCTTCGCTTCGAAAGTTGGTCCGTTTCTAGCCTCCAGAAAAGTGGAGAACTAAAATCAGAGAAGAAACGTTAAAACATATTAATAGTTATATAGGTAGGTAGGTAAGTACATTAAAAGTTACGTTCGTTAATCGTAATCGCAACATTAAGTTTTTATAGTTAGTTACTTATCTAACGATCGTATTTTTTGCTTTATTGACAGTAAGATTTTGTAAGATATCATAAAATATTTACAGCGAGAAATAAACCTGTACCTTTAATATTAAAAAGCAAGTTAAAAATGCAATCCGATGTATAAATAACTATAAAATAGGGTTGTTTTTAGTATAACGGTTGGTCACGCCCCCACAGAGTAATATAGTGGTCACCATTAAAACATAACGAGTTCTTTCACTATAAATAACCTACAACCATTATAATTATAGCGAACGAAATTCCTCTTATCACGCTCATATTTCACCAAAGAGTCTAGTATTAGGCATAAACACCGTGCCGCGGCCTCAAAAAAGTGTTTTAGAGAACAACGCGCCAAACAAATTACTTTTTTTCACCTCGATTAAGTGATCATTACAGGAGAAAATATCATTTAATGGCTGGGACAGCGTCGGTGGCCTCGCGAAAAAATAAAAGCCCAGGAAATTGCGTATGCGGTTAAAAAAAAGTAAGATTCACGAAGTGGCGGGAAACGACAACCGCTCTTTTGACATGACATGTCGCCATCTTAGAAAATCATCTTTTGTCAAGTGTAACGAGATGTCGATCGAGTCACGTATTTCGGTTTCCTTAAACAAATCTCTGAGTGAATAAATTTCCCTTGAACATTTGATGTTTCAAGAGATTTCATCGGCAAATAATAACCACGTGTATGTTTGATAAAGATGTGATTGAGATATTAACCAAAACATATATTCACTCGAGAATAAGGTATGTTTTTGCTTATATTATTTCTCCGCACGTTCTCTTTTATTTAATCGAAACATCAATTACATTTTAATCGATATAATCGACTAAGAATATAATGTCGTCTACCACGAATTAATTTCTACACTAATATTATAAAGAGAAAAGATTTGTATTTTTGTATGTAACGATTAAACTTAAAAACAACTGGATCGATTTCAAAAATTATTTTGCCGTTAGAAAGCTAAATTATCACTGAGTAACATAGGCTATATAATATCACGCTACGGCAAATAGGAGCTGAACAGTGGCCAAATAAAAAATAACGGGAGCTTAGCCCCGCACGAGTTCTAGTATTTTATATACAAGTTTGTAAATTTTAAAGCTTCTCTTTTGCCGGTTCAACTCTTTCTAAGTTTCTCTATACGCTAACTGGACTCCTTTGTATGAATGTTGTAACTTTTTACTTTCTCTTTAATCTGTTTCAAAAGTCCCCCAGTCCCCATCCTCTTTAGTTTTATATTATTATATATTATTTTATAATACTGGTAATGTGACGTTTACTTAAGGCCCTGTACTAAGCCAATGTTGAGCTAATCCAGGGGGTGAAGCAGGGAAGCTGAAGCAAGAGCCCCCCGCGCCTTTCAACAATTCATCCCAAAGAACAAACTCGCATTCACGTCAACCAGCGGTGGCCTTATTCTCGCGCCGTCCGTATTCTGGTCGAACAAAATAATTATTAGGTACGGTAAAATATTTCTAATGTTTTCTATTTTTAAACCAAAAGTACTTAGTTTCTTTCTTTACCCGACTGTCAAGAAGGAATGGGGAATGTTTTTCGCGCGTATGTATGTATGTTTTTGGGCATGTCTGTTGTGACCTTCTCTAGCCTAAACGGCTTGGCTGATTTTAAAGTGTGAGGTGTCATGAGGTTCGTATTTTTTCCTCAAGTGTCATAGGCTATGTGACGTCAACAAAAAAATAATATGGCGGACGGAAACTGTCAAAACAGAATTTTTTTTAGTGCTATCGCAATATAGATGCTGCCACTGCTCAGTTCCTATTACCCGTATCATGATGTTATATAGCCTACAAACAAAAACTCTTTTAGGGTTTTTTGGTTTTTTAAATTAACTCTTGTTCAATAGACGATGTCTGAACTGAACATACGCAAAACGTGCACTTTAAATGAAGTGATATACAAGGAATTACAGTTTGTACCAAGTATTATAATCGTCTAGCATCGTATTAAACACTGGAAGTCGCGCAGGGCTT
Organism: Laspeyria flexula; assembly: GCA_905147015.1. Lineage (NCBI taxonomy): Eukaryota > Metazoa > Arthropoda > Insecta > Lepidoptera > Erebidae > Laspeyria > Laspeyria flexula. The sequence continues at coordinate 6,409,565 of LR989974.1, forward strand.
CGCTCCCGTCGTTCTTTATTTGGCCACTGCTCAGCCCCTATTAGCTGTAGCGTGATTTTATATAGCCTATAACCTTCCTCGATAAATGGGCTATCCAACACTAAAAGAAAATTGCCAGTTGGACCAGTAGTTCTTTAGATCCTAGCATTCAAACAAACAAACTTTTCAGCCTTATAATATTAGTATAGATTTTTCACGTTTTTGCAACTTTACACTGATGCTTCGCTCCTATTGGTCTCAGCGTAATGTTATATAGCTTAAAACCTTCCTCGACAAATGGAATATCCAACACTAAAAGAATTTTTGAAATCCGACCAGTAGTTCCTGAGATTAGCGCGTTCAAACAAACAAACTCTTCAGCCTTATAATATTAGAATAGATTTTTCGCGTTTTTGCAACTTTTTCACTGATGCTTCGCTCCTATTGGTCTCAGCGTAATGTTATATAGCTTAAAACCTTCCTCGACAAATGGACTATCCAACACTAAAATAATTTTTGAAATCCGATCAGTAGTTCTTGAGATTAGCGCGTTCAAACAAACAAACTCTTCTTCTTTATAAAATTAGTATAGATTACACGTGCGATATAAACAAATAAAAATAATATGCATTTTATATTTAAGTGATAGATGGACCATGTTACTTGAGATAGTTACAAGAGTAGGATAGTATGGATAATGTAATTTCGGATGTCAACTTTTTTAAAAAGAGAACAATCCTATTTTTACGTGGGAAAAAATAAAGCATTTCTTTACAATCAAATTGACAATGACATCTAATAACTTTCAAAGGGCCTAAGTGAATATTTCTTTCGACTTTTAAAACTAATATTTAGCTAAATCAAGGTACACCGAGAACAGCAGATACTAGCCAACTAAGCAGGATTCAACCGAGATAATGATAGGGTGATGAGAACATGAACAGTCCTTTTGTAAAAACCAAACAAAAATAAAAAATAATTTATGTAAATATAAAATATAATAAGTAATAAATAATTTTATAATTAGGTACTAAAGCAGGAAATAAACTAGCTGATATGTTACAACTGTTTTTGACGTTCATAAGTATATACACAATTGTTTTAAATGAATGAAGAATTTTTTTTAACGAAATTCTTATATCTCATCAAAAGTCTACTACAACAGGGCACATTTTCTTTATTATCTTCAAAAATAGAAAAGCATTGTAGCGATCCTTCAAAAGTTAACTGTTGTCTCTTACGATATGGTAGAGTTGGATAACCTTCAGAATCGAAACTTCTCTTATGACAGTTATGAACCAGTATATTTTTTTGATTTATGAAAAATCCCCAATAAATTGTTCTTACCGATATGAATTGTTTTCTCTCAATGGCATGCCTAGAGCTTGACGTGAGTAAATTTCGGGTAATAGCCAGTCCATAAAAAATGACAACAACTTTGGTATCATTATTGTTTATTTCCAATACTCTAAATTTTGTACGTTATTATAAAGTAGCCACCACGTTCATGTGACGTATGTAACATCGCCGTCTTAGCGCTCGCTGGTTGTTAGCCTCAGCGACATCTTAGCAACACCGGCCGCCGGTGACGTGATAAGAATAAAACCAATGCAAATATTATCTCCGATATTGAGAATTGTTGCAAGATATTAATGTCATGATAATTGATTCTTGTATCCAAGAAGTTTTCTTCTAAATAAATAAAATGTTTATTTAAAAAATACGAAAATAGCGTGAACCAAAAATTTAATCAGAGTGACGTGACCTTCCTTCCTAACGGCTCGTCGCCGACTGGGAGGGGGCACAATAAACAACCTACACTAGTACCTCATGTGAACGCATAAGGTTCAAATTGCTGAGATGTTTGACTTTAGTCAAATCTATCAAGCGTCGAATTAGACGCGTTTTCGCGAATTTCTCTTAATAAAAAAAAAACTACGTGTCTTAGTGAAATAATTTTTAGGTAATTCTCTAGCTTATTAAATTTCCTTTATTATCATAGCAAAAAATATATTACTTTACGATCTAAATATAGCAAACTGCGCGACGAAAACATTTTCTAAGGGTCATCTTTGTGACCTTTTTTCTACGAAACTATTATAATTACATGAAATATTTTTAGGTAAGTCTTTTCTTTAGATTCTCGACTTTATCCAAGTAAATTTTCTGGTTTGTAGTATATACCGATACGGCAAACTGCGCGACGAAAAATTGAGAGTTTTTCGGTGTTTCCGTTTGGACAGCGCCTTAAGATAATAAATGTAATGAAACCTTAATCAGTAACCTTGTTGTGCAACAAAAGTCTAAACAAACCCTATACCAACTCGTCTAGCCAGCGTGGTATATAGGCTTCTTTTTCAATTCCCTTCACATTCTGTGGAGGAAACACGGCAGTGAGAAGTTTGTGGGTTGAAATAATATTGATGAATGAAACCTAATAATCTTACTCTAGAAGTCACGCGGGGCTTCGCTCCCGTCGTTCTTTATTTGTCCACTGCTCAGCTTTTATTGGGCTAAGCGTGATGTTATATATTCAAAACCTTCCACGATGGGTTATCCAAAACAAAAAGAATTTTTCAAATCAGACCAGTAGTTCCTGAGATCCTAGCGTTCAAACAAACAAACTCTACAGCTTAAAATATAAAAACCTAGTTACTATCATAGAATAAAAGCATTGTTTTTTTATGTTAGTTCAGTAATTTTATTGAACTCTGATTCATAAAATAAAATCAACATTGAAATGGTTGATTCTTTACAATTCCATTAAAGCCACAATAATTGTTAAATGTGGAATGATTGCGAAAATAAAAGAAGATTCGCTTTATAACACTTAACTGAGTTACGATTCGAAAACAGCGGACGGTACAACACTAAATAGCGGAGAACCGGAACGAACCGATACGTAATCGAGTTTGTGGAGTATCGATTCGTTGAAGAAACTTTTACGGTTCTTGTGGCAGGAAGACAATTAGGTATAAGAAATTACATTTAAAACTCTTTCTTTTCAAAATATAGTTTTTACGTACCTAAAAGTAACTATATAAAATAAATAACCTAAAATAAGCGAATGAAACAATAATTCAAATTAATACGTTCGTTTTTTAAAAATCACGAATGAGTTACGTTCTTAACCAGCTTCAAAAAAAAAAGCCTAGTTCCTTTTTTAAAATTATTTAAGTGTTTAAATAGATGTCATTTAAGATGAAACCAATTAAGGTAAGGTTTTAGTAGATTTAGTGATAAGGTTGGCACTTTGTTAGCTAGTAAATGTTTTATTTTCTGAAATACCAGTCAGAAATATATTGATATTGATTGTCAGTCAACGTCTATACCGGCTTAACCCCTCTCCAACGGCGCGTTGATAGCCCAAATCCAATTTGAGATGTGGCAATACTAATCTTTAGTTTACTCATGATATCTTTATATCTCGGTGGCGTATTGGAGTTTAAGACTGCTGTGCATGCAGTTTTGGGTTCAATTCCCTGATTGCACAAGTCTCTGAAAATATGTAAAGCTGTTATTGTACCACGGAAATAAATCGGTAAATTAGGTCTGAAATAGTTGTAATTCGATATGGTGTGGGTGGGTGGGTATGGGTTTTAGTGTAAAACGTAGGAGAAATTAATCTCACTCTACCCTTCTGAAAACATAACGTATTACTCGGTACGAAAATGACAAGTATATAAATAAAACAAACATTTGTAATACAAAAACTAATATTAATTTCTAAGGCGTTGATTACACAGATGATAGACTGGCGTTAATTTAAAATGAAATAAATTGTGCTAGCCTTAATTAGTCTAGTCAAACTAAAAATGAACGGGTTTTGTATTATTGTATAATTAGATTGGACGACAACTTTCTAGTTTTATTAGCATTATTAGTTTTGGAAATAATTTGAAATAGTTTGTGTCACAGAGTTATTAGGTCTGTCACCGTGGCGCAGTGGTTAAGGTGGTCGCCTCGCCACTACATCGCCGTGCTGGGTGACGTGGGTTCGATTCCCACACAAGACAAATATTTGTGTGATTCATAGATATTTGTTTCTAGTCTGGGTGTACTTTGTGTCCGTTAGTTTCATGTTTGTAAAGCTCCCCGCGACACAGGGCTTGTTCCCTAGTGCGGGCGTTGTCTTTTTAAAAAAAAGAAAAAAAAAAACTCTTTAACAAGACTAGAAAAAAAATAGCAAATAATGTCCTGTAGCTGGGTAACAGTCTACCCTTCTCTATCTAGAGAGCTGAGAACGGTTTAGGTCACACACACTGACTTAACTCTAGTTGGTGGATCAGACATTCTCTTAAAATTTTTACTAGGGTATGTGGATTTCTTCACGATGTTTTCCTTCATTGTTAGCAGTTTGCAAGTCATTTCATTATAAATAAATTCCATCAAACGAAATCCACAATCGAAATTGAAGCGTTGAATTGAACTCATACCGCATGTACCTATTGCATGCTGATTACTTTACAAAAACTGTATACCTTAGCATAAAACTCTGTAATCTGGTTGTTGATGACAAAATAAATAAGTATTAATTAGTGGTAAGTACAGAACCATAAAAAGTGTCACTGACAGACTGTAAACTGGCAAAATATCCGTTGCTTAGCTACAGAAGCTGACAGTTTTTCAAATAAAATATATTTAATATCAGATTAAAAGAAAGCCTTGACAAGAAAACAGTCCTTCACAAAATTCCCTCCCAATCTGTCACCGAGACGCCTGTATCGATCAACTGTATAACTAAACATTGCTTAGTCGCCCATAAATGTGGCAACACGTAAAATCCCTAAGGATTGCCACACCAAAAAAAGAAATAATTTCCTTTTGTCGCCGCCTACGTCACGTCCTAATGTGTGAAATAATATTTCTTCTGTAATAAAAGCCTTGGGCGTTGTCGCAAATATTCTGACGTGTGCTACATGGCAATAGGTAGGTAATTCAATTCACGATGTCCTTAGGGTAGGTAGACTTGTGGTGTTCGAATAAATCGGAATGTTACAGTGTCAAAATTGAAAGGAAAAGTTTTGAAGGGTTTATTATGGAAGAGCTTTGTGCGAACGGCTGAAAATCGTAGGTTATTTCAAAAAAATTAATTTTTTTTTTTTTTAATTATTTCTCTTTTTAAATTTTATTTACACTTTTTTATATTGTACATATTGTTTTTTGTAAATTTCTCTTTTGTTATTGTAACATAAACTACAAAGTCTAGCTGTGTTTGCATCTAGTAGGATACTTTCGTATTGTAAGATGTTACTACTTTTTATTTATAGTTTAATGGATTGTATTCAGTTTTGCGAACAATAAAAAAAATAAAAAACAAAAAAAACAGTGGTAGCGATGTTAAAGTGATCGATACAAAAAATATGGTCTAAGTTCGATTCCGTCCACCACTATCGACGTGGATTTCACTTTATGGAACCCATAGGTGTACTACTAACATCGTGAGATACCCTAGAACCAATTTTATGTTTACGTAATATTATCCCTGACACGTTTTCTTTTGTGTTGAATAGTTAGAATGTCTCAGAGTCACCACATATACTTACGATAATTACACGTATAATAGACACCCACCATAGTTGTGTACTCAGTGTAGTGACGGATTAAGAATACATAATGTCACTACCCCATCTCAACCCGTAGGTGTCGTAAAAGGCGACTAATGGAGTAACCACAAGCAGACAAGAGCACTGCACTATGAGAAAAGGAAAATTCGAAACAAAACTTCCAACCCGACTGGCCAGCGTGGTATAGTAGGCAAAATTTCCTCCACTATATTAGGAGAAGACAATATTAGATAATGAAAAGACTGATGAATGTTGAAGAAGCCGAAGATGTATGTCAGAATCGTAGCAAGTGGAAGGAAATAGTCTCTGCCTAGCCTTCTGTTTAGAAATAACCGTGAACTATAATGTATGTATGTATATTAGGAGGATATTTTATGGGTTGTAATTTCTGTGGAATACCCAACGAAATGTATGGGTTAGCTACTTAGCTAGCGACTCTAGCGAGTTTAAAAGAAATACAAAGCCTACATTTCTTATGGACAAAGAAAGAAGCGACCTTAGAATGAAAGTAAAACACCAAAGCACAGAATTAATGTTAACAATACTAAGTAAGATTAATGACTGAGAATAAGCAAGATTAATATCAAAATGTCTAGATTTTGGTAAACCAAAACACGGTTGCATACTTAATGTATAAATACTTATTATGTTTTATGAAGTTCCTTGTCATGTAAAGTACCAAAGTGTGATGGTTTGTCCTTTCTCACGTCGCAACAGACTATGGGATTGTCGTGAGTTTTTACATACAAATAGACAGCGGAACATAGAGTGATTTTAATGAAGTTAGAATTTTTCATCGTCTCTATCCTAAGGAGCAGGCTTTGTGAATCTATTTTAACCTTAATATTCGAATATCGTCTTTTCGTTGAAATTTCTGTGTCGCTAGGAACTCAAACATATAAATGGCAGACACAAACTAAGTCCGTGTCATGTCACTACCCTATTTCTACCCGTGGGTGTCGTAAAAGGCGACTAAAGGAGACAATACCTTATGCAGACAAGAGCACTGCGAGAAAAGGAAAATTTGAAGCAAACCCTATACCAACCCGTCTGTCCAGCGTGGTATAGTAGGCTAAATTCCCTTCACAATCTTTGGAGGAGCTCCGTGCCCAGCAGTGGGATGTTTATGGATTGAAATGATGATGATGATGACAAACTAAACTCAAATTCAAAGCAAAGATTAATTAAACATTGCCAATAAATGAGTTCTGATTCTGATTGCACCAATTTATTTATTGTTGTCCTATCTGAAAATCGATTCTACGATGTCGTATTCAGCAGTCTCATCACAACTATGCGCCAGTCATTCTCTCATGCATGCATGCATGATAGCTAATCGAAAAACTCAAAATTGTGTAACCTTTATATTCTACTGGCCCCTCAGAAGCCTAGCGTAATAATGCCAGCCCCGAAACCCTGGTAGGTATAACCACATAATTCCGGCCAGCCCGTGTACTGAGACCACTGGCATCAAGTTACGACCGCAGCTATTTGACACCAGCAAAATGATCATTGAAAACTGTGGTAATGATATTGTTTTGTTGGTAACAGTGGGTGGTATTATTAACTATATTGATTTTATATGACTAGGCAGTTGTCCCACCGCCGGCGAGTCAAAGGCTATCGGCTATTTTCTCGTTTAAGAAACGTACAATAGATATTACATTCCGTGTAAACAAAAGAGATGTCCCAAATTAAGCAATTATATTTGCGTGTTATGGGTACTAAACAACTGATATACTACTTAAATACGTGTATTTTTTATAGATAAAAAAAAGATAAATTACACCCAGACACAGAACAAACCTTTATGCTCATCACACAAAGATTTATCCTGGGTGGGTATCGAACCCACGACCTCCAGTTTAGCAGTAAGGGTTACTAACCACTAGACGAACAGGCTAGTCGTATATTAATAGTTGATCGGTGAATGTTCACACTGCCGGCGAAGACTCGTTCCACTAGTTTGTCACTGAGCGACAAGAGCTATCAAAGATAATTCTCGTACAGCGATGCTCGCTTCGCGGTCAGAATTCACACCGAGAGACCTACTAGCAGTCATTTCTCTACAGTGCAGCTTTAAAAGTACACGTATTGTTATAACCCAGTGACAAAACAATCAGAACTACACACTCGCTTCCCGCTCCTCGCCAACTCGTCTAGTTGCTAGTTATACTCGTTACTCGTTCATCGTCGCCGGTTGGACAAACGCCGAGGGTATCCAGATTTTTCTACTATACCCATCCTAGATTGGATACGAATTCAGTAACTGGAAAAAATGATTTCTACATCTGGGAAGCCAAACTATAAACAAGCTAACTTTGATTAAATTCAAAATATTATTACGACAAATATTTGTTGGAAAATGTTACATATTTTTATAAACACATCTATTTGTAATACCTTTATACAAGAAGGCTAAAAGAAAAAAGGTTTTGCTTTAGAATGACCCTAAACTTTAACATTCATATAGTTTGTTTGCTAATAAGAGTAGACAGAAACCATAGCCCTTGAAATCTTGTAATGTCACCATTCAGAAGTGTCGTTTATTTGTTGGAAAGAAAAATGATATACATATCTTAGAATCCAAATTCTTTTTTACCAGAATGTTTAACAAGTGTCCATCTCAGTATTATAAGACATTATAGACTGGTGCGAAGCGAAGATGTGTACGGCTGTTGACCAAGGGTCCCGGGTTCGATGCCCTGGTCAGGCAAACTGCTATCGTGAAATTCTCAGTTTACTTCCTGCAGCGGTATTTTCTGAGCGCTATGATCCATAGATAGATATTCTTCTTCAAACGAGGTTAAAGAGAGCTATCCTCTCTAGGTAGGCAGCGATTTGACTATGCCTTTAACATTGTCAACATCCATGGCGATAACCGCTTAATTACTGCACTTATGGCAATAAAAAAAAACACAAACTCGACGTTCCGATATCTGTAGCTGAGACGGTAAATGGCAGTAGATTCGTCCTGAATAAGGTCTTATAAAATATAGGTGTGATAAATGCATCTCTGCACACCCCTCATACGTAAACCGTGAAGCTATGTATTCAAAACTCGTTACTACACCGTCCTGTGGGAACATTTTTTAAACTTAAAAACTTGCAAAAGATCGCATGCAATTCGAGAATAATGTAATTTTATACGATAGCCGACACCGACACTTGTGGTTGCCTTAACAGGCTTCTTGCATACTTATACTAGTCACATTGTCGTCAAGACTAAGCTACAACTTAGTCAGGTAACTATATTGAAGTGCTTATACGTTTCTGTGTGGAGAAATTAACGCCTGAGGTATTTGTAATAGTCTAAGACTGAATAATCTATCAATTTTTTTTTTATTAATAAATTTCACACTGGTTTCGCGGAAACGGGTCTAATAATTTTAATGGATTGTACATCGTCAGTAGATTTGGTTTGTATTTTGAGATCGTCAGTAGATTTGGTTTGTACATTTTCAGGGTAGTCAAAACCTGACAGAATTAGTACTCAAACCACTTGTCGAGTTTGACTAGGTCGATCAGACAATATAGCCCTAGATAAGCCATTATCAACGACGTTCTGGTATCAGGAATAATCATTTCTCCTTTTATTGAAACTCAATGAATATACGAGTACATATATTTTTGGCACAATCAAGGATTCGGACTCAAGAGCTTTAATTATACAGCACATCACACACTCTTGAAGATTTAAGACACTAGTGAGTTTGTCTAAAAACCCTCCAATACCTATTGTACTTCTACAATACTTAAGTGATTCTATATAAATTTAGTTAATTTCTATGCTAAGAGAGAATTATCTGGCAGTTAGTGAACTGTTTTAAAAGACAAGATAAGATCTCAAATATTGTTATCAATACTATTGTTCGAAATTCACAGGTTATTGGCCCAGACCAGACGAAATATGAAGGTCGTTTGAGAAGGGTTTCTGAGTTTTTAAAATAAACCACTCGTTTTGATTGTTGTTTGTGTCATCATCTTCATTACAACTCATAAACGTCCCAATGCTGGGCATGCATCTTCTCCTAAGATTGTGGAGGGAATTTAGTCTACTACGCCACGCTGGTTAGACGGGTTGGTATAGCGTTTATATCGAATTTTCCTTTTCTCGCAATGCTCGTGTCTGCTGGTAACTCCTTTAGTCGCCTTTTAGAACGCCTTTAGAAGGGTTGAGATGGGGTCGTCACTACATGGATAATGTTTGTGTACATACATAATATTGAACAGCATTACTATGGTCCATCGAATAGAAGATACCTATTGCTTCTTCCAAACTTCAGATTCATACCTACAGAGAATTATACAATGGTAAAACGGGATTCAGGACTTCTTATGTGTTTGACTGGCCTGTTGGTCGAGTGGTTAGTGACCCTGACTGCTAAGCCGGAGGTCGTGGGTTCGATCCCCACCCGGGACAAATCTTTGTGTGATGAGCATAAAGGTTTCTTCTGTGTCTGGGTGAAATTTATCTATAATATGTATGTATTTAGAAAAAAAAAACATGTATTTACGTAGTTTATCAGTTGTTTAGTACCCATAACACAAGCAAATATAATTGCTTAATTTGGGACTAGATGGCGCTGTGTAAATGTGGTAGAATATTATATTATATTATTATATTATGTAGCTCTCGTGTACACTGTGAATGCAGTCGAGTAATTTGAGAATTTTCTCCTAAAATCAATTTATTCCACTGTATCAAAATAGCTTTTTATTTTGTCCTCCTCACTATGCAAACAATAATTTCGCCTAAAGTACTTTTTTACAGGGTGCAAACTGCAAAAGTACAAGTTCAACTCCAACATTTTTTGCTGACAATAGTCTTAAACCGTAGGGAGGAACCCTAAGGGTACGGAACCCGCTTGAATTTAGTGCACCACAATGTATATCACGAAACACAGTTTATTTATTGCCCTTATAGGGGTGCCGTAAAAACCTTTTACACTTAAAAAAATAATTCAAGCACCTCCAGTACTCTTCCACGTGCAAGTTACTACACAGTTATATAGTAGTTTTTACTACGTACGTGGTAGTTTTTAGTAGGTTTTAGAAGCGCAAGTTCTACTTTGTTGTGTCACTGGAATATTTTTATGGCACTATTACAGCCCCGTTCTTTGTGTGAATGCGAATGTTTTGCTCGAAATATCTTTTGTAGTTTTCACTATAAAATGTTCAGGTCCATAAAGATTATTAGTTTTTTGTGTGGCAATAGTATTAGTTCATTTTTGTGATTGCAATCCTTTTGTAGCTGTCAAAAAAGAATCGCAGATTCAATTACGAGATCGAAATGTTGAAAAAAGGGTTCTGAAACTGCATGGGTTATTGCCTGTATGACTTTGCAAAGTTTAGAAATGCTTTTACAATCCCTTCGAGGCCCTAAAGGTTCGTATTTAAATTACTATGCAGGGGATGAGACGATCCAACTACACACTATGCAATATAGTCTTGTATACGTTTAAAATCGTTTTTTACATGCAGCAAACTCGCAAATTGTATAACCGGACAGACCCTAAGGGTCCTAGATTGAGGAAAAAATCTTATTTGACACCCCCTTGCAATTCTCACCTCCCTTCTGATACGCGTGAAGTTTTCGCCAGAGTAAATCATGGGATGCAACGTTGGATTAGTGTGGATGGAGGAGGGAGCTGGGTATTCATGCGATAAGTATAAAAAGAAATATTCTTAAGTCTGTGTATGTTTTTCCTGATCTAGACATTTATTGAAAAAGTTTCAATATATATCATAAATTGAATACAGATTGTGTTGTTTCATAATATTATAGAAAATCCTTAGTTAAAAATGATACAATCATTATAGAATATGTAAAATTTAATAACATTGTAAATTGGCATAGGTAGCCAATATTTTTAACATTTGTGACAATCCATAGCTAAATAAGAAAGAATATTTAAATTAGAATTTATTTCTGAAATTTGAAATTGGAAAGTCATTCTGCACTTTCTATAACTTTTTGAAATTATTTTTTTGCGTTCAAAATTTGAATTTGACAACAATAAATATCGTTTATTCACTATTTTTGTAGTTACCTAAATCTAAAATATGACGCCATTTTCTTTATTCACTCAAGTCGCTCTTTAGTTTCTACAACAGTAAGTAGAATGAGTAGTAGAAAAAGTTAAAGAAAAGCTGATTAAGATCTACAGAACAGAAGTTTCCACTTGAAGACGTTCTATTAGGTCAAGCAGTCGTAACTAAACTGTATTTATCAATAAAAGTCTTTCTTAGTTCGTACGTGTCCATTTAATTTTTTTTCACACTATGTTTAGCGGTATTTGCTTACTATAAAGTTTGTAGTCTATGTGTTTTTGAGATGGTAACTAATTTTATTTGAATGATTAAGTTGGTATTAGAAGTATTAAAAAATTTTTATCCATATTTTTGATAGAAATACTACTTTGTATATTTAGGCTGGTATAATTTTATAAATATACCTATTTTTAGTTTGCCTCAAAGAAATCTAAACTAATATTATAAAGCTGTAAATTTTGTTTATTTGGTTAAACGTTAGGATCTCAGGAACTACTGGTCCAATTTTAAAAAGTCTTTTAGTGTTGGATAACCCATTTATCGAGGAAGATTATAGGCTATATATTATCACGCTACGACCAATAGGAGCTGAGCAGTGGCCAAATATAAAACAACTTCTAGTTTGTCATAAAATTCGAAATTGTTTTTTATGTCTCAAATCGTTATGTAGTTTAATGTAGCTTCGCTACAAACTACCCACTTTCTTTGAAACCCAATCTCCTCTAAGCAAACTTCTAAAAAGAAAAATGAAACTGTTCATACAGGAAGCTACTTGTACGTGACCAGGGGTGCATATATCCACCGTTAAAAAACCCCTAAGGGCCCAAACCGACCCCTCAAACAACTATTGCAGCTATAGCTCTTGAACGATTTACTCAAATCACAATATTATTTCAACCATTCAAAAACCCACCTTACTTTCTGCAACAAAAAGTACAAATTAGAACAGTCAATAAATTTAAAAGTTTCGACGTAGTATGTAATGCTTATGTGCTAGAGAATAAAGGTGGTTTTTGATTGAGAGTGGTTGTAAATATATGAATATAGGCTGTGTTGTCTCAATTAGGTTATGATGTCCACTCGTACGAGATAATCGTGTTTGACAATCGAAAAAATTGAAAATAAGCCGTTTAAAGAGTCAACTGTATAGATGATCAATGATATTCAACCTATATAGGTAGTATTTCTAAATATTTGACATGATTTCTACGTCTTCAAATAAAGAACACACTTTATGGGGACTTTTTTACTCTTTTTTTTTTCAAAAACATAATTTGGTTTTGAAAAAAAAAATTTGCATCAGTACAATATTTTCTACAAAAAAACGAATTTCCTGAATTGCTTTTTTTATATTTACCTGAATCTAAAAAAAACATGTATTTTAAACGTACAATAGATTTTAGGCTAGGTTAGGTACATCCTAGTATTTTGATAGCCTCTTTTCCAACCAGTTCAGAACCGCAAATGGCTAAAACCCTAGACACAATAATAAAAAATTTCCTATTTCATCGGTACATTGCCGTGTGACTAATTTGCCGTGATATCGAAATATGTTTTTATTATTTATATATTCCGAAAATGTTAACAGAGCCGTCAAATCGGGCAAAATCTCAATAATACTGAAACATGCAAACCTCTAATTCAGTATTGTGTTGTTCGGAGTGGGATGTTCACTACAAATCTCACTGGCTTTATTTTTATCAGAGCCCGTTCCGATTTCCCTATGTTACCCAATGTTACCGATTTTACCAATGTTACCGCCAAATCGGGCCGCGATTTTGTAACTCGTAAAACAAGTAGTAAAACGTCTCCTTCGGTTTGAGAATCGATCGCCCGGGACGTCAGACAGGCTCAACGTTCCTCTCCCGCCCGCCATTTTACTGCCGAACGGTTAAATCTTTTAAATTTCGAATGCCCGTTCGATTTTTGTTTTTACAACTTCAGTTCGTCTTGATATCTCGAGGTGAACGCTCGTTTTGACAACGGCTTTTGTTTAATATCTCTTGTTTCATGTTTTTCATTTTATTTGATAATAAAACTTTCATTGCATTGTTAAGCTGTAGAGGTACCAAACATGCTTGCATAATATCTATAAGTTAATAATTTATCAATATTATAAATTGCTACAATACAAAGTTAATACATTTAAATAAAACAATAACTTTTCCATAACTCACAAAAATGGGCATTAACAAATCAAAAGGTAGGGTAAAACGTCCAGTTACTGACCGTGCCCGGGTTTTGGTGAAAAATATGCAAATTCGTATAATTAAATCGTCGGACCGTATTTGACGGGCAAAACTGTTGACAATTTTATTTTACTATAGCCTTTTATGTTTTGTGATGTGTTGTAGACAAGCTGAATATAAATAAGTTCGTTTGAATGAATAAGTAGCCTCAAATGTTGGGAAAAACGATTTGAATTCGGAAACTAGGCGAAGAAAGTGTTGAAATTGCATCATAAGTTTGTCGGAAGCCAAGCTTTCCCCTTTCCATATAAAGATGACTTGACACTACCTCTAAACAATGTAAGACAGGGAACAAAATTCTCATACGATTGGCAATGTAAATAATATATCGTGCTCGAAGCTCCGTAGTCACCTGTTACTAAAATTGGAATATTCTCTCAAATATATGAACCGTGGCATCCTCAGGGATCTCGTAAAATGTACTATAAAAAGGCCTTTTCAATTTGTCACCCCGGTACGTACACGGATCACTTCATAAAATTATAATTTAGACATATTTAGGCGTTGTAAAAACATTGGAAAATACTCGTGTGTGAGGTGACGCCATTTTTTCCTTATTTATAATGTTATGTTATACTTAACGGCGATGTCAGATGCTACACGTGTTTTTTCTGCATAGAAGAAGGTTCAGATAACGATTTTTACTAACGCAATGTTAGGATTAGTAAATTTTTTACTACTTTTAAGTATTTTTTATTAAAAACTATAAAATGATAAAAATTTTGTCTCTGTCTGCACTTGATTGTTATTAATCCGGTAAATTTAAGACAGATAATTCGATCAAAACTGCATTATTCTTCTACCAGAAGTAACTGTTACGTACTGTACCTTTAAAAGGAAGCCATATCATTTGTATCTACCTCAGTAAACATCCATTTCTATAATCACGCTACCGAATAGGCCAAAGTAACGCTTAAGTTAAATTTGATGACAATAAAATTACCCACCTAAAATGGTAACAGAAAACATAGCTATAAAAGTACTTAAACCAACCCCTCCAGAACCCCTTTTAAATTTCCGTAGAAATTTCTACTACCAAATATAATTTCCACCCCAATACATTCACCACCCAGAAATTTCGTTAATAAAATTCCATATAATCCCTCAGTACAACCAACGCTGATCTCGATTAATGAGATACTGAATTAAATTCACCGGGAAACCAATACTGTTGCATCCAACCCAAATATTAATTAACGAATAAATTTTCGACCTTACTGCCTACCAAACAATGCCTCTTTTTGCATTTTAATCGTTCGTTCTATTGACGTGCGTTCTCCTCAGCATTCGGATATCAAATGACAATAATAGTGATGAGAATGTAATATTTGGATGTGCATTAATTTGGCTTTCACAACTCAAAGGGATTCGCGAAATGAAATGTATACTTGATATTTCCTTTGTGTCATTCTGATTCAAATTAATGTGGTTATAATATTTACGTAAGATATAGTTTCGGGAATTTATACAATGGAATCGCTGGAAATAATTATCTATGTATGGCGAAAGCCAGAGTACTATATAAGCCGGCGAGGATGTATGAAAAGACTGGTGAATGTTGAAGAAGCTAAAGATGTAGGTATTCCAGAATCGTAGTAGATGGTAAGAAATGGTCTCTGCATACCTACACCTTTGTATGGAGATCATTTCGTGAAGTTATTTGAGACCTCAAATTTAATGTACACACTTGATATTTAAATTTAAATAAACAAACATAAATATAAACTCATTTCTAATTCCAACAGACGATTAAAATAGTAAGAAATTCTAGAGCCATCACTATCAAATGACATTCTCATGTGTTTCTTAACAAGGTCCCATAATACGAAGCCATTTTCAACCTTTTCTTTGATACACAAATTCAAAACTAAATCCCATACATTAAGGTTCAAATTCATAATAATGCTACCTTAGTAAATATGCCTAGGTAATTACAGCATTTGAAAAAGGAATTGTAATGTAGAAACGTAATTATAATGTGTACGTGTGAGTGTCGATGTGTGAGTGTGTGGGAATTAAGGGTGCCTCTACAATAGCGGGTTTTATACAAAAGAGGTTCTATATTTATGTTGACAAACCATAATAGTCAGTTAATTTTGTGTTAAGGTTTATTAAAATTGTAATATCATTGCATATTCAAAGAAATAGTGTTGTAAGTATTTTATTTGTTGAATAATTCTGAAGATTATTTATATGTTGCTTTTGAATAAATTTAGGTATTTGTTACAGTAAACATTTTTCTTACAAAACAAGAATATTTTAATTGAAAGGACACATTTTCGTGTACTTATTTTTACGTAAAATACTGTTGCAGCCCTTAACACTCTTGTCTGAATTCAGAAAATACACCATCATCGTCAAGGGATACTTGTAAATTGTTTTCAACCCCTAACGAGTGGGCACTGGACATCTCATATAAATCATTTTTATTATCCACCCTCGCTCCCTACGATTAAGGGGGTGACTAGCGATTTTGACTACGATACACAGAACACGTTATTTCGGTGTGATTTAACTAGTTACTAACATATCCAGTTACGTTTGATATTGTTTTAATTGCGTTGTTTTATATGCTGCTAGTGTATACTTAGTTCTTTTTTGATTAATTTAATTAATGGCTGTTTTTGTGCCAGTTTCACAATAATTTGTTATGTTTTAGGTTTAATAATTTTAGTACAAATTTTTGTGTATAGACTGACCAGTAAAATAAAAAAAAACCTCGCCATATTGTGGTAAATTAATGGTACTAATTTCTTTTGAAGGCAACAATACCGTAAAACGACATCTATCGTTAATTGTTGAATTCTTGTTATCATATTGGTGCAAAATTTGCGTAATAAATATATTATATTTTAATGCTGAAAACTATTAAGGTGAAAGAAAAGTGGTTTGTAATACAGTACAATACTTGCTGGTTAAAACAACCAAAGGATTACACTCTATTACTCTAAATAACATCATTGACATAATTGCTGACATGACTGACAGGTACAGTTATAGTTAGAACGAAAATAAAATAATCAATTAATGATCACAACACTAACATGGCTGCACCAGTACGTTAATCCCTTTGATGTTCTCTTTTCAAATTACTAATACATTTTCCAATATCAATGCAGGTGAAATTGTCCCTAACGTTCTAAATAATTACTAATCGAGTTTAAAGGGCTTTTGTTCGTTTAGGAACTCAATGACATTAAATCGATGTCGTATGAATGCGTTTTGTCAACAGTAAAGTCTCGAACGATTAATGACATGTCATGTCAGACATTATAGTGATCAAAGAGTTCTAATAAATAATTCTTAGAAGCGACAATTATGTGTATTCCCCTTCTAATTATGTTTCGATATATTCCCTTCATACAAATATTTTGTTTTGTGTATGACTGATTTGAAACGTTTAAGTTCCATAAAGGAAGCACGAGGACATGAAACAAGGGGCGAGCCTTTTCATCAACAGGGAACATTTGTTTTCCAAACTACGGGAAAATCTTAATACTGGAATTTTAATGATGGAAAAATCTAATAACATTTTTACCTGACCAAACCTGGAATCTCTTGCACACAGTTGTATACACTTCCCGCTGTGCCTCGAAAGCACTAAATCTGCTATAAATATAACAAAATATAAAAAAGCTTAAACAAAAACTGTAAAGTAACAGCACCAGGTTACTCAATCATGCACAGCCTCTCATTTCGCTGTATGACTAGCGAAACCAGTAAACGATCTGTCAGCACCGCCATTAATTTGGCCAGATTTATTATACGCGATGCCTACAATATGCACACTTACCCTATTCATCGTCCGATAAAATTTGTGCACAATCCATTGCCGCTTTACTTCAAAGAAAACTTTCGATGAATGAAGAAAGTCCGCAATGGGTGTGTAAATATGTTTGCTTTCGAATCTAGAAATTGATTATGAAATGTTGAGTCGACAGTTTTTGTATTGTCTTCGAGGTGTTTCCTTTTAGATAAATGGTTTCTTTGGTTAACGAGCCGGTGGGATCGGATGCCTAATCCATTTAATTGGAATTATTTACGAATGGCTGTTTTTCTTTGAAATAATGAAAATATGAACAAGTTTTACAGCTGAAAATCAGTTACGTTCAGATTCCTAATTTTCGACTTACATAAGTGATGAATAATTCAAAACAAATAAAAATGTAGATAGGTAACAAGAAAAAAATTACGTTTTGAAACAACTTTTTCGTATTGCAAATACGAATCACTTATTTTTCATCATCATATTTTTAACCCATAAACGTCCCACTACTAGGCTACTATACAGCCAGACGGGTTGATATAGGGTTTGTTTCGAATTTTCCTTTTCTCGCAGTACTCTTGTCTGCATAAGGTTACCCCTAGTCGCCTTTTACGACTCCCATAGGAGATGGGATAGTGACTTTATGTATTTTTAATCCGTCACTACACGGATAGATTTCAATTGCAAAAAAAAAATGCCGCGTTTATTTTATTAATTTAGTAGTTACCAAGCTATAAATAAACAAAGAAAAATCTTCAAATAATACCTACCCTACATGACGTCTCAATCTTTCTCATATTACACAAATAACAAATATCTTTCATTCATACATCACCATTCGCAATAATTGTTCAGACGTGTGGCTATTAATCAAATGTGTTGCCATCACAATTTATTGTAGCCACAGATTAACGATAAGCCTCATGTTCTGCCAATAAATACTCTTTGGATATAACCCAATCGAATATTGCAACAATATGACATGGTTTTATTAAAAATATTGGCTAAATGAGTAGCAAGGTATTTGGAGGAAAATCGTTTTGAATTTTAGAGCGGATGTTATCCGCTATGGTCTATCGGCTTTTTTATACTACGACGGTGGCATACAGATATACGGTCCGCCTAATGGTAAGCGGTTACCGTAGCCTATGGCGCCTGCAACACCAGGGGCATCACGAGCGCGTTGTCGACCCTTAAGAAACCTATTTGAAGAATCCCATACTGTAGTAGTATACTTGGGAAAACCTCGTTAGGGAATATTCATTCCACCATGGGAGGAAACTCGAGAACTAACAAGTAACTTAAGTTTTATCTTTTTTCACAGAGCCGCGATACGAGACAGCGTACGCGTGTGAAGGCAAGACCCTGAAGATAGGCTGCGCAGAGGGATCAGTGATTCACCTGATCAGGGCCAACTATGGAAGGTTCTCGATAACGATATGTAACGACCATGGCAACACTGATTGGAGCGTTAATTGTATGTCCACGAAAAGCTTACGAGTTCTACATAGCAGGTAAGAAGTTTTTACTTTTTTACGTCTATCTTTTTTCTTTTTTTAAATCTTATAGCCCGCCTAATGGTAAGCTGTTACCGTGGCTCATGGACGCCTGAAACACCAGTGGCATCACGAGCGCGTTGACGACTCATAATAAAACTATTCACTCTTTTTTGAAGAACTCCATATTTAGTCCATTGAGAAAACCTTGTTGTTCATTCAAGAATCAATCTTTATTGTCCGCACTGTATTACACACATTGTGTAAACTGTATGTACTACAACAAACATAAGAAGCATTGAAAACCAACAGTGCATTATAATACTCGTACCTAGTCATTTATTCATTTTCGATCATTGGCGATGAATGCATAATGGTTATGAACGTGATACAAAGCCAAAAAGATTCAGCAAATTTTCTTAAAAAAAGGTCTTGAAAAAAGAAATTACAATTTTCGAGCCGATGTTATTAATTAAGTAGTAGAAATTTACATCAATTCAGAAGGTGGTAATTTGACCAACTTTTTTAACTTACCAAAGACAATTTTTTAACAAAATGGCGGCCAATTTACCTTATGACATTACTTTTGCGCCAAGTGTACGGATAACTACGAAACATAATCGATATCAGTACGTACACGCGTGAACGGGCAGCGAAACTCACCCTAAACACAATCTTTCATATATTTTGAATTAATTTTATAAAAGCTGATACATAGATCCCTCACAAGAATATTTCTTCCTCATATAATATTAATATGCATCACCGCGTTAATCGATACATCTCCCTTGTTAAAATCGAGTTAAATCGCGATTGCGTCTCAAGGAAATGTTAGATGTATTCGATTCTTGAGGATACGGGCGACTATTAGTTGCTGTTATACAACTAAAGAAGTTTTAGTTGCGTGGTTCGGAGACTGTTTTTGTGCCTGGGCCAGTTTATTAATTGTGAATATAAACTAATATTTGTAATAGCAATGAATGTTTTCGTCTTTGGAATGACGCCGAGCGTTTTGGGTTCAAATCCCCAAATATTTTTTGACCCATATAGCACTACTGTTATATTAAGTGATGACTTTTAAAAACAAATTATCAAGGCATACCACTCGTTCGAAGATATATAACAGAACGTGTACTTATAGGTATATCAGACATATCAGTCCAATAATTTTATTGTTTATCTGACAGGGCAAACTGAGCTAGAATTTTTTAGGTTATCTGCATTGTACTTCGTTTATCTTAGAATAAAAGGCGTTAAGTAAGCTCGCGTAATCTTCTTCTTCTTATCGTATGGGTTTGAGGCAGACCCTAGTGTTGGAATTTATCAAGTCGCCCATAAGGCTTCCAACTTGACTTAACGACTACCACATTAAGTGGTAACCGGGACCAATGGCTTTACGTGCCTTCCGAAGCACGGAGACGCTCGAAAATGAAATTTCCACAAACGATCACCCATCATAGACTGACCTTGCCGAGTGTTGCTTAACCTCGATGATCGTAACGTACATCTCAGTACCACAATGCTACGAGCGCCAATAATTATTTATAACAAAAATTTCAAATAACATAATAATACAATATTCGATATTATTAGCTGAAAATAGGTGCGGTAAATCACTGTTAAAAGATCTGCTTAAATCACTTATGGCTGCGTAATTTGATTCTGCGGTTTTATATTAAACTAATATACGTAAATAACTCGCATGATTCGAACGTTTTAAGCCATAGTAACAAAGATATTTCTTCAGAAATTTCGGCTACAGTTGTTAAAACTTGAATTATGTTTTACCACTTCAATCGCTAGTAAACCAAAATTTAACTTATCTATTAAATATCTAGCTTGAATTGGTTTAAGTAAAGCGTCTTTCATAGGCGTATTAGCAAATGGGATTTAACAAACAATGTATGTGGTTAGTTAATTAATATATTAGCTCATTAATATTCGAACTGTAATCCCGGTACAGGTGTTCTGGTCTGTGTAAAATGATTTAATATATTAATTAATTGATATGCATGATCAAAATTAGCATAAAATCAGATAGTTAAATCTATTTCTATACCAATATTATAAAGCAAAAGAGTTTATTTGGTTGAACGTTGACTACTTGAACGGCAACTAAAAGTATCCATGTTTTAAAAGATTGCTTATTATTATAACTAAAGAAATCGGACACTTAATTAAGAAAACTGAAAATTAATTGCTTTGTAACACTATCCTAATTTCATTTTTCACATTAACGGCGATATAAATAATTACCGATAACCTTTTATGACGATTATAAGACATTTATGACACGTATATGACGTTTATTACAGTTTAAAGTGTTCAAATATCATATTTAAGTAATAAACTGCATATTTAAAATTAATACTCTTATTTATTATAACTAAATAACAGGAAAAGTAATAAAATAACTAATATACACATTAAAATTTAATATGTGTGGTTAATTCGATATTCATTTCGTAATACGAATTTATGCTGACATTTTGTCGGTATCCTATCGTCGAACTATTGCGGCGTTGGAAAATATAGCTACAAATAAGTTGCTCGTATGTAATCTAAAATAAAAAGAAATAAGTACATTATTATAATATTATATTAGTAGGTATTCATTTAAATTTCGAATTTATATTTCACTTCGCCGGTGCAGTTCCAAAGGAGCGTAATTTGTTATTAAAAAAAATGTTGTTTTGACTTCTGTGGCTGTAAAAAAGATCCCAATATTATATTTTCTTCAATATCTATAATATACCAACATCGAACTGTTATAATTTTATTACTTATTAGATTTAAAAGTATTCCAAATCTAAATACGTACTTGATGTGTATATCATGAGTGCAACAAGATTGTTAGAAACCTACTAGGTACACGGCTTTCTGTGCAGTAATGACGTCACAAGTGGGCGTTATTATACTTCAATTGTTATCAATTTTATAACAATAGGAAGCAGAATTGCTATTCGTATCACTATAACTTACTGCTTGAATGACTTTGAGGTCATTGTGACCAAAAGCTGTGCTTGCTTTCTGCAGATACATTTATTGTTTAAATAAATTAACGATTTTAATGTTTAAAAATAAAGTAATACAGCACTTAAGTAGCTGTTTTAAAACAAGAGTTTTTAAATAAAATTCTATTTAAAATATAATTTAACAGACGATACCCAAAGTAAACACGGCGATAATCACAAATCGTTATCCCGAGGCTCTCCGGAAAGTGCCGAAAATTGTCGAAAATTAAATATTCCCGCGAGTTGATCTCGTTACCCGTGAGATTGGCAATAAAGTGCACCCACCCCTCTAACTCACGTAAATGATCGCCAAATTGATTACAGCGTCATGTGTAAACTTTGTAAATTTATTAAAATGTAAACAAGTTTTTGTGTAATGGCAACATTATTAAGTTAGCCGTATAGATTGAGCTTTTGTTGTGGAATGAAATATGAGTGCATTCCAAATTTGAATTTTTTTGACATTGGTTGATAAGTGTCTGATACATTTCTACCCTCGTACCCACCACTGTTAGTCCTGGCGTACCCTTGCGAACACCGTGTTTTGACATTCGTGAATCCCAGGGAGCCGTAAAATCTGTCACTTAAGTTTCATATAATTAATCTGTCACTTATCTACCAGTTGTGAAACCAAGCTAGGTATATTTAAATCTCAATGTATAGCTTATCTAGAGTCTAGCCCAATAATTAATTTAAGGCTTAAAGTAAAACGAATTTAAATTGAAATTACCGGTTTCAAACACTCTTCCATAAATTATTTTATATTATTAACAATATTTATTTCATATTATTAACATATAAAGCGATGGTGGCTGAAAGGATAAGGGACCGGCGGCGTGCAAATCACGCGGTCCGAGTTCGATCCTGACCAGCAGTACTAATGTGGATTCCACTTTGTGGAATTTATATGTACTAGTCAAGTGACTTACCATCTGCTAACGGTGAAGGAAAACATCGTGAGGAAACCCACATACCCTAGAAGAAATTATATGAGTATGTCTGATCCACCAACCAGCACTAGGCCAGCGTGAGTGGATTATGGCCTAAACCCTCCCAGCTCTCTAGATAGAGGAGAGGAGACCCAAGCCCAGCAGTGGGACTTAATGGGTTGTTAATGATGAACATATTTAGGAAAGGAAATTAATGTTTTATGTTTTCTATTTCCAGGTGTAGCATGCACCAAAACTGTAGTATATTAGCGAGCACCAACATGTTTGGGGACCCATGTCCGAACACGCTCAAGTATCTCGAGGCGCATTACCAGTGTGTGCCCGGTAAGTTCATAAAATATATTACTTTTCGTTGTTTCGTTGTCGTTCTGCCGAACGTTCAGAAAATAATATAAATTAACGTTTATATAAAATCAATTCAATAAAATCACAATTGTATTAAGAAAAAAGAAATCTATAGAAATGATGTCGAATTCGACAGAACTGGCTCAACCATTGTCAATTTATGGCCTGATCAAAGAATTCCTTTTTATGTTTATAGTTAACTTAACAAAGACATTCATGTTTATTAATTTAAAATTTGCAAAATTTCCAGCATCAACGACAAGCACAACAAATAGGCCGTCACCACCATGGCTGATCACGTCACAGCCCACCGTCTGGAGGTCTACACAACCTCCTGTCCCTAAGAATCCGGTGCAGACTCAGCAGAATGAGAGGAAAAAGCCCACTGTTATCACCCCACCTACTTTTAGGCCACACATCACTTTGCCTCCTGAAGTCAAGCTTGGAGACATTGCCACTAAGGTGAGTGAGGATTTGTAGCTAGTTACTCTTTATTGTTACTCGGGTACTGAATTCAGTTACATTTTGACTAATATTGTATGGAGAATATATGCCAACATTTTACTGTTCGGACGCAAAATTGTTATTTTAATATTGAAGCACAGCTAAGTCACTTGAGAGGATAGTTCTCTTTAAACCTCGTTTGAAGGAGGACATGTCATAGCGTTCAAGAAACACTGCTGCCAGAAGTTCACCTTGAGTATGTTGCCAACCATCAAGATTACTTACCATATTATGTTGCCAATATTCTAACGCCTCCATCTTTCAGAAGACCACGACACGTCAACCGGACTCGTCATCAGAGCCTCCCCAAGGTCCTCGAGAGAACACTCCAGAGGTGAAGGAGGAGGTGCCGAAGGCTGTGGAACCAGAGCTCAGCCCGAAGAACGAGAAACCAAAAGAAGATGAACCGGGTAAGATAACTTTTTATCAGTAATTCTGGTAATTTACCAGTTTACCTTTCTTCGGAAATTCTGCCGAATCTTCGCCATTTCCTTCGATACTTCAGAATATCTGCCGAGCTTTCGAAGTTGCTGCCGAGAAACTTCGGCAGTTCGAGTTTCTTCTGAAACTCCACAATTTGTTCAGAAAGTTTAGAATTTATTACGATAATTTATGTATCCGTTTTATCGCTTACATATTAGTGGTTAACAAGTAGTTATGTGTTATTGCAGTGGTAACAGAAGGTACCCTAGAGTGGCCAGCCAAAGACGAAGACATGGAGCCTACCCCTGCTATCCACCTGCCTCCTAAAGACAGCAGACCAGAAACTGATATAGTGGACGACTTTGAACGGGCATATTGTAAGTATTACATTAAGTATTTTTGTGCGTTGTTTTATTCTGTAGACTGTAATAAACTTGGTAACTATGGTTTCAATTTGTCTTCGTTCACTGTGTTTTACCTTGTTAGGAAATTCATATTCAATGAAACTTACTATTAACCTAGATTTTTTTCAAATTACATTACTACTAAATTTATTTTATACACCAAAATTATGTGCTACTCTCAAAGTAACCAAAGTTCTTTTTTGGCCATACGAAAACTAATTAAAATTCAGAATGCTTAATAAGCCACAAAACTAAATAAACCCACTGATACAGACGAAAATATGATTTATTGACCAATAAATAAGATGTAATAAAAACAAAATAAAATATTAAGTAAAGTAAATATTCAAACTAGAACCAGAATAAATGTCTAACTACTTGTCTATTTCCAGCGACTATCGCAACGCCAAACATCGGGCGTCGTGCATACTGTCCACAAGTGAGCGCGAGGGGCCTCAACTGGAACTGGACCATGGCCAACACATACGCTGTCCAGCCATGTCCTGGAGGAGCCACTGGATTGGCAAGGTGGAAGTGAGTATCAGCTCTAACCTTCCTTATACAGGCAGTATTCTTGTTAAAGCAAAATTAGCTATTCAACTAATATTTTAATCTAGAAAAAATGTTGATGCGTAGCTTTCATTTAAAACCTTTTAGGAATTAATAACTTAAAAGTTTTATATCAGTTCAGTAACAATAAAGCCATTAATAGATGGATAGACAAACATGTCAAGAACACCCATCTCAAATTACCAGGGAAAAAAACACCTAATCTAATTAAATTCATTGCATTTTCAGATGCACTCTAACCACCCATCAGTACATAGAGGAGGAGCGTCCCCGCAGACGAGGTACTGGTCTACCATCAGGAGAAAACTACCACGATCTTGGTCTAGAACAGCCTACTGATAGACAGATGCAGCTGATCAGAAGACTAGGCTCCGAAGCATTACTGAAAGGTAAGCTAAACTTCTTTATTTTTACAGTTTTCTTCTCATCAGGGTGATAGTATAAATTAACACAATTTCTGAAAGACGTAAATTAATATATTGCGAGAGGAAGAAAAAAAAACATAATTAAATCTATGTGCGGCTGTGCTAAGAGCACTGCGAACTAACGCACATTTAATTATTACATAATGCGATTCCTAAATTTTGAATTAGCTTTTTAAATCTCTACTTTATGTACTTATGGATATTGTACATAAGTCTTAAGTTGTATATAGATACATTAGATATGCATCTTAGCAATATAATATTTAGTAAGGACCCGCCTTTAAAGACGACAGCATAAGACCTCATCAGCAACCCATTAATGTCCCACTGCTCGGGTCTCCTCTCCTCTATCTAGAGAGCTGAGAGTGATTTTAGGCCATAATCCACACACGCTGGCCTAATGCGGGTTGGTGGATCAGACATACTCATAGAATTTCTTCTAGAGTATGTGGGTTTCCTCACGATGTTTTCCTTCACCGTTAGCAGATAGTAAATCACACGACTAGTACATATAAATTCCACAAAGTGAAATCCACTTTTTTACTGCTGGTCGGAAACGAACTCGGACCGCGTGTCTAGCACGCCGGTCTCTTATACACTCAGCCACCGTCGCTTACACCATCGGGGGGGCATAAGACCTACTGCTAACAAATTTCTTCTTCTCAACGACGTGCAAAGACCAGTATTTGAATGAAAATTAGTAGGCATGTAAATTTTAGTATTCGAATACTTAGAAGATATAATAATTTAACAATAATTACAATCAGGTCGCGACGGTGACTCACCTGAGCATATAATCGACTACCGGAGCTCTAGTGGCATCCCTGACTCACAGAACACTCACAACCAACTCAACGGCGACTTTATTTACAGTGAGTATAACTGTACTAACAACTTCTTGCAATGCTATACCACGATTTACGATACACCTTCTAAAGATGCATTTTTCGTCAGCATCAATTCACTTTTTTACGCGGTCCTCCACAGTATCACTTATAATAAATCACCTGACTTGATTCACCTTCGCGGTCAATAAACCTATAACCATTTTAAGCTATACATAAATCACCTGACGCGGTTCCTGCACATTCTATTAGAAATACTACACTCCCATTTTCTAACCAACTCCTAATCCTAAATTTATTTTTTCGCAGCTGATTCAGTCCCAGAATGGCACGGTTCTACTCCAGACCTGAGTGAATGTCGGTCCGTATGGCTCAACAGTTTAGAAGCCAGGGTCAGGGAAGGGGAGTCCTTGCTAAGCATCAGCACGGATTTGGCACAGGTAATATTAATACTTTTGAACATTGTTCTTTGTAGCCAACTAAACTAAAAATCACTTCTTTGTAGATTTAGTCAGACTAAAGCCCTGTTTCATGATCTAAGCGTTGACACAGCGGAAAGCGACTTTGTTTATATTATGCAAAGATTTATTGTAAAATCCAAGAGACTAAAGACTACCAACACATACTTCACCATTCCACATATCCCTGGGACTCCCGTACGTACTCGATGTTTGTCAGAATTCATCATCATTACTCCTGGGAAACAAGAATAGCAGTAGTGAGACTCCCATTTCGGCATTAGAGCGAGAACGAAAAGACTGTAGCCGCACGACCGCACGAGTGGATTTCCGATGAGTTCGGCACTTCGGCTCCCACTATCTCGCTCTAATATATGATAGTTCTAAGTGACAGAAAAGGATAGAAGCATCGGAAAGTTCGGGACAATACTGCTGGTGCAACCCTTACAGTCTCACCAATAGTAGTAACACAATCTATGAAGATAGCTCCTGCTCTCTATAGAAAAGCTAAAATATTGTCCCCAAAACTAACTGGCATATTTGTTTCTAGGTGACATCTTCCAAGACCTTATACGGAGGAGACATGATGACCACAACCGTGATAATGAAGAAGTTAGCACAACGCATGTCGCAGAATGTCCAAACGTTTCCTAATCCTAACCACAGGGAAGCCATCGTCACTGATATGTTACTTGGCGTCATTAGAACTGGTAAGATAACATTAAACCTAAGACCTTCTCAGCTCTCTAGATAAAGGAGAGGAAACCCTTGTCCAGTAGTGAGACGATGAGAAGACGTAATGCTTACGTTATCGATCGAAGATTTATATGAAATGATTCATTCGACGTACTATAAACTACTTCGTATTTTACAAACACAAGCATGGAAATCCCTACTCTACAAAATATTTGATATTTTTTATTTATTGCCTGAAGTGGCAGACGAGCAAGCGGCCCACCTGATGGTAAGTGGTTACCGCCGCTCATGGACGTTGGGAATGTTAGGGGCACAGCCAAGCCGCTGCCTACCTTTGGAGAATAGCTCTCTTTAAACCTCGTTTGAAGAGGGACATGTCATAGCGCTCAGGAAACACCGCTGTAGGAAGTCCACCCCAGAGCCTGCACGTACGTGGGAGGAATGATCGCTGGAACCTTACCGTTTTTGACGGTATGGGCTCCAGGTAGTGCGGGTGAAGCCTACAGCGGCGTCGAGTGGTGCGATGATAGAAAGGCGACGATGGCACCAAATCTAGAAGTTAAATGAAATGAAATGAAATGAAATCTCGTTTATTCATCTAGGTTACAAGGTAACACTTATGAAAGTCACAAGAATGTAACAGGTTATCCGAAATGTTGTGTCAGCAAATTTGCCTACGACCAGTTCGCTGACGGGGTGGAGCTATGAGAAGAACTGGCAAGAAACTCACGCCACTCTTTTTTAAAAAAAATGGATAGTTACAATCTTTTGTAATTTACAATTTGGGTAGCGTGTAAAGTGATGCAGCAGAGCACTACACCGTTAGATTAACGCATTATAATGAATGTTTACAAACTAAATATTAAACAGAAAGTAAAAAGTAAGGCTCTGTGGTTGCATCACTTTACACATTGCTATGCAGCCATTAGGGACAGTCTGTGAATAAATATGGTTTTAATTTTGTAAAAACATAACTTAAAAAAAATGATACACAAAAAAAAAAAATCAAGGAAATGCAAGAGAAAACTGACATAAATATTCACAACGTGCCCCCACGTCACAAGTGTCATTCTACACAAACAAGATAAATCAAATCAAAGATAATAATAATAATAATAATAATAATCTTTATTGTCTCATAAAGATACATACATAGAAAAACACATGAAATAGGAACAATCAAGAAGTACACACAAAAATTAGTTGACCACTGGTACCCAAAGTAAGATTTAACTTGTGGTATGGGTACCAGGGCTCTCGTACTATTTGTAATAGGCAAGTAGTTAATGTGGCAGTGTGGTGAATCGTATATAGATAGGTATAATAATATATATGCTTGAATAAAATAACTATTTATATATAAATAAATATGTAATAGAAAAATATATATTAATATTTACATATAAGTATATCATATATGTATACTATTCTTTATTTATATTATATTATATTATAAATCAGTGTATGTGTGTGTGTGTGTGCGTGCGTGAAAGTGATGTATTCGGAATTATAGAATATTTAGCCTCAACAAATCCTCCGTATCATCATAAGATTTTGAGAATAGCCATATAGTAACTTTTTTCTTACATTGCAATCTAGTTAATGGATAAATGTTGCAGTTATCATTCGCTATGTTATAAAGATGACAGCTAATAACACTATGGTGGCGTGCTGCTAACGCACTTCTGTAACTTTCGGCTTGGCAAACCATGCGCGAACGGCGTTTTTTTGTCAGTTGAGAGTTATATAACATACTGACATGTTTTCTGCAGATAGTTTCAAGCACAAAGAGCTGTCTGACAGTAAGCAGTTTACAGTCAAGATATAATTGGACAGTCGGATATCTGAAAGGCTTAAAAGTCATAACCTTAAGGACAGCTCTTTGTGCTCGCTCAAGGGCCAAAAAATGGGATTTTACAGCTCCACCCCAGATAGATATACAATAAGTTACCACAGATTGACATAGGGCATAATAAACCATTTTAAGGGTGTCAAAGTCAGCTGAGTGACGCAACTGTTTGAAAATGTATATCGTCTTGCGGACGCGGGCAGTAATATTAGCTAGTTGAGGTTTCCATGAAATTAAATTATCAATAATTACCCCCAAATATCTTGTCTGAGCAGATCTTAGTATAGTTGGGCAGTCGCAGGTGTTAGTGGATGTGTATATTGGGCAGGTATGCGCTCTAAGATGAAAAGAATCTAAGGATGGTTGGGTTATAGCAGTCTTTGAAAAGGTGATATAAGTTGTTTTTTTGAGATTTAGGGTTAGTAAATTGTTTGATAACCAATGCATTATATGACTAAGAGCGCATTCCGCACGAGCAAAGACTTCTGACCAATTTTGACCATGAACAAGTATTGCAGTATCGTCAGCATAAGTAATAATAGATGAATAGGGAAGGGAAAGGTTGCACAAGGAGTTTATGTAGAGAAGAAAGAGGGTTGGGCCAAGTATCGATCCCTGTGGGACGCCAAAAAGAAGGGGTTCGTGGCCACTAACAGTGTCACCTATCTTTACACACTGTGTCCTATCATAAAGATAATCTTTAAAAATTCGGTGCGCAAATCCGCGGATGCCCATTCTCTCCATCTTCAGTAAGAGATGTGGAACAGAGACAGTGTCAAATGCTTTGGTGAGATCGAGAAAAATAGACAAGCATTTTTGTCCATTATCAAGGCTGTTTACTATTTTATCGATCAGAGAAGCCACTGCATCTTCAGTCGACATTCCTGCTCTAAAACCGAATTGATTCGGCGCTAAAATGTTGCTTCTCTTTAAAAAGTTTCTTAATCGGATATTTAGCAGCTTCTCTAGGATTTTAGACAGCGCAGGTAGGACAGATATTGGCCTGTAATTATTGACACTGTCTCTGTCTCCACTCTTAAAGATGGGATGCACAACAGCCCTTTTAAAGGATTTTGGGAAAATCCCCTCTGTCATAGAAATATTGCAAATGTGGGTTATTACTGGTACCAGGGTGTTTGAGCACTTTTGCAATAAGTGGGCAGGGATTTCGTCCCATCCGACAGCAGCATCGTTACGTAAACTGCGAATAATCAACTCGACCTCAGCCTCATCCGTTGGTAACAGAACGAAAGAATTAACATTCATGTTATCATTTGGCAATGGATTATTATTTTGTATATTATGGCTAATTTGTAGTGCTAAATCTCTTCCGATACGGGAAAGGTACTCATTTACGCGGTTAATAGATGTCAAATTATCTCTGTCTATATTTAGTAGTTCAATAGGGGATTGTTTATCGGAATCCGTGTGAGTAATGTTTTTAATTATTTTCCAGGTAGACCGTGGGTTATTTCGCGCTTTACGTAGTTCATTATTTTCGTAACTATGTTTTAAATTTTTTAATAATTTATTGCAGAAATTCCGGTACCTGAGATAGGTTACTTTAAGAGTGTAATTATCTTGACTCACCTTGAGCTGTTTACTCATGGAGTCTCGATTGCGAATACATCTAAGCAATCCCTTAATAATCCAAGGCTTGAATATTACTTGTTTAGATGGTATACGCATTATACTAGAGTGTTTTCGTATTAATGAGCGAATATTTACTATCAACATCTCAGCTGCAACGTTAGGATCACAAGCATTTAATATATGCGAGAAATCTGTTTTCAGAACATCCGCGTAAATAGAATTATAATCTACTTTGACAAAGTGAGTTTTGCGTTTTTTAGCTCTTAATAAAGTTTCCAAGCTAAGGATAACCGGTGTGTGATCTGTGATGGTAGATTCAATTATAAGTGTGATAGATTTTAAATTAGATTTCAATAGGACATGATCAAGACAATTTCTATCACGGGTAGGTAAATTGTGCGTTGGAAAAAGTCCATGCAATGCCGTTAGATTCAAATAATCGTTCGCCAGACTATTCAACTGTGTTGGAATAATATTAATATTAATATCTCCGATTAGAACCACATTTTTATAGTTACACAGAGATACAAGTGTTTGTTCTAAGCCATGCAAAAAATTGTCAATATTACGGTTACAGGGTGGGCGGTACAGGGCAACCATGGCAAGACTTAAAGACTCTATTTTACAAACTAAACAATTTGCGTCTTGTATGTGTGACTCTATGACGACGTGTGTAAGTGATGTCTTTACATAAACAATAACACCATCGTTTTGATTAGTATTTATTTCCGTATGATAGCCAACATAACCGCTTAAAGTTGGATGGGTAGGCGCCCTGCTTAGCCAACACTCGGATAGAACTATTATTTCAGGAAGGAGAGATATATTACCCAAAAGTACAGTAAATTCATCAAAATTATGATTCACACTACGTATATTCATATGTAATATATTCACAGTATTACAGTTATTTTTTAAAAGCCCACTGCATTGTTCTGGTTTACAAACGCATGACTGTGTTGCACCTATAGAATCTAATTCATTTACATTAAAATCGAATGTTTATGAGGTAAATAAAGCAATCAGTGGTACGGAAAACGGTTATTTGCAGAGTACGATATTCTCTGCCCGCCCCATCACAAATAGACGCAGGTAGCAAACATTGTATACAACAATTTTTGCTAGTACTATATCTTAGTTTAAGATTTATGAGATAGACTGTATTATAATACTTGTCACCAAACGCAAATAATGATAACAAACTAATACAATAGAACGTACAATAGCGTGAGACTATGACTAATATAATGTGTATATTAGTGACAGCTATAGTATTTAGTCCATATATGAAATATATGCATAAACAAATGTTTAGATGTTTACATGTAAATATATATTTTAGTTTTGATATTGTTTTGTGTAGTATATGATAGTGTATATAAGTGTAAAGTATTTGTAAGATTCCATTAAACATATTTTTTAAAATAATAACAGTGAAAGATATAATAATATACAATATTAAAAATTTTACAGAAAAAAACTTCACAATATAAAGAAAGTTATTGTTACTTAGGCAACTTATTAAGACATGCCAGAGATTTAATATTGATTGAAGGCATTCCTTCAAGTTTCCGAAGAAAAATCTTATTATTCTGTGACCAGCAAAACTTGTAACTGTTTTCGCTGGCGTATTTGTATTGGCGTATAACATTATTCCCAAGACATTTTATCATCTAAAAACTCATTAATTGTATAATACCCCTTACGAATAAGATGATCTTTAATAACGGTTTTGAATTTAAGTAAGGGTAAATTCATAATGTCTTCGGGAATTTTGTTAAAAAATCGTACACCGAGTCCCTCAAAAGTATTATGAACTTTATGTAAACGATGATATGTGCCTACTAACTTATGTTTACTTCTAGTGTTAACACAATGAATGTCACTATTCTTGGTATATAGATGAATATTTTGTTTGACAAGCATAATATTTGCAAATATATATTGGGACGCAGTTGTCAGAATACCTATTTCTTTGAATCGTTCTCTCAGGGAAACTCGTGAACCTAAGTTATAAATAGAGCGAATGGCTCGTTTTTGAAGAATGAATATTGTTTCAATATCAGCAGCCTTGCCCCAAAGCAAAATACCATAGGACATGACGCTGTGAAAATAACTAAAATAAACTAATCTCGCGGTTTCCACATCAGTAAGTTGTCGTACTTTTCTGACTGCAAAAGCCGCAGAGCTAAGTTTACCTGCGAGACACGATATATGGGCTCCCCACTGAAGTTTACAATCTAAAGTTATACCCAAAAAAACTGTTTTGTCAACAAGGGTGAGAGTTTCATTGCTTAAATTAAGATTAATACTAGTACTTTTAACATTTGGCATTGTAAATCTGACACATTTTGTTTTTTTGGAGTTTAGCAATAGATTGTTTGCCGTAAAC
This sequence comes from Laspeyria flexula, assembly GCA_905147015.1. NCBI lineage: Eukaryota > Metazoa > Arthropoda > Insecta > Lepidoptera > Erebidae > Laspeyria > Laspeyria flexula. The sequence goes on from LR989974.1 coordinate 6,443,144, forward strand.
CAGTCCAGGACTTTCGCTAGAGAACCATTTACATCGTCAAAATTTGTTACTTTACGATCAACTTTGAAAATAAGAGACGTATCATCTGCAAATAGTACTATGTCGCAAAAATGCTGTACGTAGAATGGCAAGTCATTAATATAAATCAAAAATAGAAAAGGACCAAGAATTGAGCCCTGAGGGACGCCCATTTCTACAGGTAGTCCTGAAGACCTATTTCCTTTAATATCAACGCATTGTACCCTATCTCTTAGGTAAGAGGCAACAAGATCAAGTGCAGCGTCCCTAATGCCATAGTGACTGAGTTTTCGCAAAAGTGTTTTATGCTGAACACAGTCGAATGCTTTCGAAAGATCGCAGAAGACACCAATGGCATCCATCGAATTCTCCCAGGCGTTAAAAATATGTTTTAATAGAGTAACACCTGCATCTACAGTAGAGCGACCCCTTGTGAAACCATATTGCTCACTGTGTAATAATTTATTTAAATGAAAGTGACTCTCTAATTGCTGCAATATGATTTTTTCAAACACTTTACTAATAGCTGGCAATATGGAAATTGGTCTAAAGTTAGTAGGGTCACTCTTAGATCCATTTTTAAACAAAGGTATAACTTTACTATGTTTCATTAGACCAGGAAACTTACCTGTATCTACACATCTGTTAAAAATTGCAGCTAGGTATGGCGCTATATCAAAAATTATATTTTCAACTAACTTGACTGAAATACCCCATAGATCACCAGTTCTTTTTGAATTGAGTGACTTGAATGTTTTTATTATGTCGCTGGGGTCAGTATATTTAAAACTAAAAATGACACTACATTCTGCCGTGTTGCTCCTAACCAAGAGTTCAGCTTTAACCGGGCAAGAATCTAAGGAGCTGGTTGTGTTTACCGGTATGTTAACAAAAAAGTTATTAAATACTTCAGCTATATCTATATTATTCGAGATAATGTTATTATTAATGTTTAATTGGATATTATTATCTCGTTGTTTAGTCCGACCAGTTTCACTATTAATTATATTCCAAGTAGTTTTAATTTTATTGTCGGACTGTTTAATCTTATTACTTAAATATAAGGACTTGGCGGCAACACAAGTCTTTTTAAAAGTTTTAGAATAATTTCTAACATATTCAACAAAAGTAGGATCAAAATTATAACGTTTCATACCGTAAAGTTCATACAACTTAGCTCTACTTTTGTATATTCCGGATGTTGCCCAATCACAGAACTGAATTTTAGTTCATTTATTGAATGTTTTAACTTTAAAAATATTTTTAAATTGCAATTCTATAATACTAAACAAAGACGCGTATAGGTCGTCTGGACTATCCTGGCTAAACTCAATGTTGGTGAGGTCATCAGCAATACTATCACTAAAAAGTTTTAGGCGAGCAGAGGTCATTGGCCTACATGTGATCTTATCCACTTTAGTGGTTGTGCCTAAAGGGAATATTGCTTTTTGTCCATAGTGATCAGATGTTAAGTCACTTATGATAACACTATCCAAGCATTGACAGTTGCAAAATATGTTGTCTAAACATGTAGCAGATTGTGATGTAATTCTAGTGGGTGCAGAAAATAAAAAATCTAAATCAAAGGACTTGTATAAGCTAATTAATCTAGTACTAGTCTGTGATTGCTCTAATAAATTTACGTTAAAATCACCGCATACTATAATATCTCTCTTACTACTAATTAGGCGTTTCAAAACATCTTCCATAACTGATTCAAATAAACTGAAATCACTCTGTGGTGGTCGGTATACGCAAACTATAATATAACGATCAATCTCTACACAAGATAGTTCGATAGTGCGCTCGATAGAAAGATTCACTATGTCATTACGAACTTTAGAATTTAAATTATTACATACATATATGAGAGAACCACCATGGATAGCAGTCTTTCTTACGAATGCACTAACGACTGTATAAAATTCATTGTTAAATAATGATAACTGACCATCCTTTAACCAATGCTCAGTTAAACACAAAACCTGAATATTGTGTTTCTTCAAAAATAAATCTACCTCTAAGTCTTTGCTGAATAGGCCCTGAATATTCTGATGAACTAAATTAGTTCATCGGAGCCTCCCCATGGAATTATAAATGTACTTATAAACTTTTGTTTAACATTGCCATCTTGGAAATTGATTTCGGCGAGAATTTTAAAAAGAATCGTTTAAAACTTTCACCTATATTTTTAGATTATTTTTTTACAGTATAATGTTATATTAATACAATTACGTGTACAGGATCGAACCTACTGGAGGAGTCTCAGCGCGGGTCGTGGCTGGACTTGAACCCAGAGGCACAGGCTCGCGCGGCCTCCGCACTTCTCACGCAGTTGGAGGAGCACGCCTTCCTACTAGCTGACGTACTTACTAAGGAGAAGACCATCCTGCAGATTGTTAATAATATCTGTGAGTATAATGTTATTATTCTTTTCTCTCTTTTGTTTTTTTAACTCCTTTTATTTGTCACTCAGTCAAGTTCAGAACAAAAAAAAATGAAAAATATGACGTCAAAATATATCAGGATATTTATCTTCTGATAAATAATATCCTTATTAGGAGAAGTATGATGCAATTTTACTTACTTAGCCATTTTTTGCTTTGATATATCTAAATATGCATATACCCATATATATCTAAATATCAGTACCTATTCCAATTACATTCAATATAAAAAAACTCTAATACTTGTATAAATCCAAATATGCTAAAAGGTCGGCATTTACATTAATATTATATTCCAAAAAAATATTGGCTAGTCGAGACAATCAACTTTTAGACTTTTTTCAGTAGTTTACTCTTTTAACACCGTAGCGCTAGTGTGACGTCAGTCCTACTTCACAGTTTTAATTTTATATTTAAAGGTCTGTCAGTACGTGTATTAGAAGTGAAGAATGTGGAAGACGAGACATTCCCCTCGACGATCGACCAGGAACAGTGGAAGGGGTCCGAAGATACCATCACCATACCGAAGGCAGCGTTACTTGGTACGTATAGTCGACCACATATTTGCTTTACCACTTTTAATAAAAATGTCTTAAATTAAAATTGAATAAGACTCATTGTAATGTTGACGGTATTGATGACAACTGTCACTATACTGATGTCACTTGCAAGCAAAAATAGACATTATTGTTTTGTGATATACAAACGACAATGGCGTAACTAAAATGCCATGGGCCCCCGACCCAAGAGACCTAGGCCTAAGAAGCCGACCTCAGAAGTAAATTTTTAACAATTTACGGAATGTACCCGAGTTACATAAAAAATACTTTATTTCAAAAAAATACAGTTTAGCTTTTTTTAAATATCTGCTTAAAATCTATTAAAGTGAAACAACTAGAGGTCATTACAAATTCCAAGTTAATTATTAAGGATTTGAACACAACTTAAGCGGATAATTAAAGTTAAACGTGACGACTCTTACTGATAGGGCCCCATCAAAAGAATTTGCCACGGGCCCCAGATGGTATAGTTACGCCTCTGGCAAACGACATTCACTCTAAGGGTGGTAAAGCAATTTTGTTGCAAAATTGTCGACTACCTATACTTATATACAATAAGGAATATTTATTTTGACACTCTCATTAACGCATGTATGTGTGCCTTTCTTCAAATCGACAAGAAGGAAACCTACACAAGACATAGCTATGTTTAAAGCAATCGCGACAACGCCGACAACGCCGTGATAATACTCCATCAAGAAACTCAGAATCAGATCGGTGACACTTACACCTCTGCTAAACTTATTTTGGCAAATATTCGCATGGTATACTCATTGTAATTCATCTACAACAAGTTGCCAAAATTTATTCGGGACATATTAAACGAAAACTTAGGTTTCAAAAGTGAGGTGCATAGGTTTCTTGTACATAGCTACTACTCAATTCAGGAATATTTTGATGACAAAACATACACATAATACATCGTTTTTTGCTGACATTTTATAATATGATTATTTAAGTGACATTGTTTAATTTTGAATTCTAATTTAATTGTTATATTTTAACATATATTGTTAAATTTAAGTTTTTTAAATTTTTAATTGTTTAAATTTTTTGCATACCGTAAGGTTGATTATGGTGATACTTATTTGTAAAATTAACATAATTCTTTACCCATATATCGCAAATAAAGACTTTGACTTTTTCTTTTCAGAAAACCGCCAAAATGAATTAGTTCGATTAGTGTTTTTTGCATTCGACCGGCTCGAAGAGATCTTACCGCCGACTTTCGGCAAGAGCCCCAGGTTCTTGACGTTCCCTGGTGATGCTGGAACCTCTTCATCCACCAGCATTAACTCTGAGAGAGAGAAGAAGAACGTCACTAAAGTTTTGAATTCTAAGGTATGTGGTATTTTACCCACGTTACTCTATTAAATAGGCGTCTATGTAATATAAGCCTCAGCATGATGTTTCACAGCCTAGCAGAAGTTCTCAATAAACTGAATAACTATAGTATAAACTCACTAAACTAATAGCTTATAAACATTTTAAAATATTTATCGAGGGAATCGAGTTTACGGTAGTTAAATTGCAGTGTATAAGATTTTCCTAGATGCGACCGTAATTGAAAATCAGTTCTACACGATTGGTATATCAATAAAAAGTACCTAGAATTAGTAGTAGTCTACCTTCTCCCTTCTTGGACTTTCTCTATATCATATTTCATGAAGATCGGATGAGTAGTTCCGAAGAACTCATCATCAACTCACTCATCCAAACTCACAAGCCTCTAAATATTATTATAGATTTATTTTTTATTTTTTATAGTAGCCAAGCATAGATTATAGATCATTATAGATTTTTAAATTTGTTGCTTCTTTTCACAGGTGATATCGGCAAGCTTAGGCAATGGACGACATATTGAACTATCACAAATGGTACATATTACTATGAAACATCTACAAGTCGATAATGTAACGAACCCCGCGTGCGTATTCTGGGATTATACGTTGCAGTAAGTTTTTTTGTTTTCTTCTTCATCAACACTAAATAGTCTCTGTCTATATTATTACTATGGAATAAAACATACGTCACGTTTATAGAAAAACTGCGCTCGTAGCATTGTGGTACTAAGATATTCGTTACGATCATCGAGGTTAAGCAATATTGGGAAAGATCAGTCCATGATGGGAGATCGTTTGTGGCAATTTCATTTTTGAGGTCCTGGTTATCATTTAATGTGGTAGTCGTCGGAAGCCTCTGGGCGACTCGATAAATTACAACACTGGGGTCTGCCCATACGATAAAAAGAAGAAGTCCTTGAATTAGTGAAGAGCCACGTGCTACTGTCTCTAAGTAAAAGAGGACTTTCTCAAGGACTGTCTGAATGCACTCTGCCCTTGCACCCTTAAACCACGGCCACATTCGGCGCCTCCCATTACAGTGATGTCACCCCATTTCTCATAGAACTAATATTAGAGAAGAGACGCCGACATATAAATGTTTTTTTTCTTACAAAAACTATTTTATCCACAGCGGCTGGTCCCCTGAAGGCTGTCGAGTCGAATGGTCGAATACCACGCACACAGGGTGTGCCTGCTCCCACTTGACTAACTTCGCGATCCTGATGGACGTCCATGGAGTACCCTTGAGCGCTGGACATGAGCTGGCTCTGCAGACCCTCACGTATATCGGCTGTGGCATATCTACCGTGGCGTTGGCGGCTGCTATTATTGTTTTCATGTGCTTTAGAAATGGGAAGGTAAGAATTATGAAGATTATTTTACTTAAGGCCTGTTACGAGTACACCACCTTCAGATAAGTATCTAATAAACTACCTGAGACTTTTTTGACAGATTTTATATTAAAAATACGTCAAAAATCTGTCAAGTAAGTTTCATATAGGCTATCTAGCACTTATTTGCCAGTGGTGAAACTGGCGCTTATACTGACAACAGATGAGTGATGAATTTGCATGACACAAATACAAACTTGTAAATACAATGTGTCAGGTCTAAGGTTTTTTCTTTAAATATGTTTCTATTTTTAAACGACTTCAAAAAAGGAGGAGGTTATATGTTCGACTGTATGTATTTTTTTTTTTTTTTATGTATGTTCAACGATTACTCGGAGATGCCTGAACCGATTTAAAAAATTCTTTTTTTGTTTGAAAGGGTATACTTCCGAATTGGTCCCCTATTCATCACGTCAAGTTCTGATGATGGAATCTCAGGGAAATCGAAGGCAACCCTCAAATTTTATAGGCACATGTTACGTGTTTCATATATTTTTTAAAGTTATTCAAGTATTTACGTCTGATAGTCAACATCTCATGTTGATGAGCTGGTGATGGAAGGTATAACTCCTTAACTGTTAGGAGTTGGAGGATAATTCTTTCGACATTATAGGTTCTTATAAACCAATAGTTGTATTCTTGTAGGTTATTTAGGTGAGCTGATACTGGAAGGTATAACTCCTTAACTATTAGGAGTTGGAGGATAATTCTTTCAATATTATTGGTACTTATAAACCTATAGTTGTATTCTTGTAGGTTATTCAGGTGAGCTGTCAGTGGAAGGTATAACTCCTTGACTCTTAGGAGTTGGAGGATAATTCTTTCGACATTATAGGTACTTATAAACCTATAGTTGTATTCTTGTAGGTTATTCAGGTGAGCGGTCACTGGAAGGTATAACTCCTTAACTTTTAGGAGTTGGAGGATAATTCTTTCAACATTATAGGTACTTATAAATCTATAGTTGTATTCTTGTAGGTTATTTAGGTGAGCTGTCACTGGAAGGGAAACTTCTTAATGTTTAGGAGTAAGAAGATGATTTCTTTAAATATCACATCCATGTATAAACCTTAAGTTGTGTTATTTCAAGTGTCTGAGGTGAGAGCTCTTAATGGAAGATAAAATTGTATAATTCAAAGGAAGTCTTAGATGATATTTTAAGTTTTCGATATAGTATCTAACCTGCATTGTATACCTATACTTGTTACCTGTCGCATTTTATAGGAAAAAATACAGACATAAAAAGCTGAGAGTTTTGAGATTCCTCTATTCTACAATCAGGTTGTTTTGTTAGAATATTTAAATAGACGTTCCCTTCTATCGAAGATTCTTTATTTCGGTTTTCCGTCTTAGTTTGCCAGCCAGTATTATTAAATCTGCTAGATAAAAAGTACACTAAAAATGGAAAAATAAACAATTTTTAACAAAAAAATATTAAAACGACTTCAAATCAGTACTAAAAAGCGAAAAATAAACTGAATTAGATACTTAATTCCAAGCTAAAAAATACCTACCTACCTGTTTAAAGTATAATACCCTATTACTAATCCGTTTGAAGTCGGTGCCAGCCTAATGAGGTTGTATCACTCAGTTTGAGCCGTCCACTAGGTACGATCACACGCAAGTACGAGGTGGTGTGAAGTAGCGAGCGGTAACAGATGTACGTAGCTTAACAAACTCTTTAGGCTTGGCACCGACTTCAAACAGATTAGTAATAGGGTATTATACTTTAAACAGGTAGGTAGGTATTTTTTAGCTTGGAATTAAGTATCTAATTCAGTTTATTTTTCGCTTTTTAGTACTGATTTGAAGTCGTTTTAATATTTTTTTGTTAAAAATTGTTTATTAAAAGTAACAGTTCAAGATCAAATCTTTAGTAATAATAAGAAAGAGTCTTCGACCTGGCAGAATGTTGTAATGCGTATGTCTGTTTGATATTTTCTAACGCGTCAAGTAAAATATTTGTTTCAATTTGTGAAATTTTATCGTCTTGAAAAAGATTAGTCTTTTCTGAGTTTTAAGGAAATTTACGCATAGGAGGGTTTTAAAAAAAACATGGAATAATCCAACGAGGAAAAATGAGGGGGTATGATCACCAAAATCTTAAATTGGTCGATATTTTTCAAGCTACACCCGGATAATTAACTAATCTGTTTTCCCCTACAGCAGTCAGACCGCGCGTTAATCCACAAGAACCTGTGCTTCTGTCTTCTGGTAGCAGAGATAGTCTTCTTGGCTGGTATCGACAAGACATATAACAAGATATTCTGTGGATTGATCGCTGGCGTTTTACATTATTTCTTCTTGGCCGCTTTTGCGTGGATGTTTTTGGAAGGTAACGTATAAAGTCTTCTTCAGATTAAATTTACTTCTATAATGCCCTGTTTTTTTAAGATTTAAAGAAATTTTGGTTGGTAATTTTCTTATCATAATTATAAAAATAAGTTCATTAATAACTGTCATTCATTTATTTGTTATTTAGCACGAATGTAGAAGCTGATCTGTCTAAACAGCTGGATCGATTTTAATGATTATTCGGTTTTAATAGCTCCGAAAGCTTAACAATTAAGCCAACGTTACCATAAACTTACCTTGAACTAACATAATGTCGTATAATAATAAACAGGTTTATAATAAATGCAGTCTTCAGCCTATTACTGTAAGGATCAAAATTGCCCAGTGCCATTTTTCATCTTGTAGCTTAAAAAGAAGAAAAAGATATGAAATATCCATCATCTATACGTCCAAATCTCTTAATCTTCCAGGTTTCCACCTATACGCGATGCTGGTGGAAGTCTTCGAACCAGAACACCCACGCGCCCGCTGGTACTGTACCTTCGCGTATCTGGCGCCAGCGTTGGTGGTGCTGGTCTCGGCAGCCATATACCCTGGAGGGTACGGCACCCAGCGGCATTGCTGGTTAACTACCGACCGCTGGTTCATGATGAGCTTCGTTGGTCCTGTTATACTTGTTCTGGTGGTATGTAGTTTATTATGAATATCAAGATGGGTACGCAAATCATACCTCATCATATTGCCTATTTTTCTAAGGAAAGATTTGTATCTTTGTATGTATCGAATAAACTTAAAAACTACTGGACCGATTTCAAAAATTATTATTCCATTAGAATGCTACATTATCACTGAGTAACATAGGCTATATAACACTCCCATTGGCCTCAGCGTAGTGACGCTGAGGCCAATGGGAGCTAAGCAGTGGGTAAATAAAGAACGACGGGAACGAAGCTCCACACGGCTTCTATTTTCAAATATTTGACAACGGTAACAACGAAAACAAAAACGAAAACCGATATTACGGGTCCAAGATTGCGGTTTCAACTTTTGTAGTTTAATCTTGGTTTTCTGTCAAACACCTATAAATTCGACGTTCATTATTGATACTTTCCTAATGTTAGCCAAATATGAGTAAAATACATCTAGATACTCTTTCGGTAGAATGGCGATATAAGGCCTGTGCCCAGTGCTGGCACATTGCACGGCATAGCAAAGAATTTTTTTTGGACTAATGATATTCGACCTTATTGCAATGAATTTAGCACTGACTTCACTGCAAACGCTTTGTTGCAAGCGTCAGGAGTATTCTTTAAAACCCTCTTTCCTTCTCAATTACATTCGGATACCACTAATATCTTGTTTTGTATTACAGGCTAACTGGATCTGCTTGGTGATGGTCATATATATGATGTGTACGCATTCTACGGTGTCCTTGAAAGCGAAAGACGACGCTAAACTATACAAAATGAAGTGAGTACAGTCTGTCTGATTTTAATTTAAGTTACCTTTAAAGCAATACTGTTTATAAAATTGTGTATGATTGAGAGAAACCTATTGTTAAGTACATAATAATAGCAAAATATCGACTGGCCTGTTGGTCTAGTGGTTAGTGACCCTGACTGCTAAACTGGAGGTCGTGGGTTCGATTCTCACCCAGGACAAATCTTTGATGAGCATGAAGGTTTGTTCTGTGTCTGGGCGTAATTCATCCATAATATGTATTTACAAAAAATATATAAGTAGTATATAGTAGTATATCAGTTGTTTAACACAAGCAAATATAATTGCTTAATTTGGGACTAGATGGCGCTGTGTGAATGTGGTAGAATATTATTATTATATTGTATAACCTTAAATTTCTTTTAATGGTATTATTTAAACTCTTTTCGAAATTGGGAGAACTTATGTTCACATAAAAAGACATATTCAAATAAAGCCGTCTTGTAAATGTTTTGTGTGAGTGTATCATTAACTTTTATTTACTTATAAAAGTCTCACTGTGCATATTATGTATGTAAATAACACAAAAAATCTTTCAATTCCAGAGTATGGTTGAAAAGCTCCCTAGTGCTGGCGTTCCTTCTCGGTCTAACATGGACCTTCGGTCTTCTGTACCTGAGCGAACAGACGGTGGCCATGGCATATGCCTTCACGATCCTCAACTCTCTGCAAGGCCTTGTTATATTCATCTTTACTTGTCTCCAAAATGATAAGGTGAGCTTGCCAATAACCTAGAGATAGGCTATGTGGGATTCCTAATGTTTGGTTACTGTGGTCAAGTACATATTTGAATTGATTGCTTTATTGTAGCAGAGTAGATATACAACCATTGCATTGCATTAGGTTCGTTTAAAAAAAAACAATATTTTGTATAGCCATAAAAAACAATTTTTAAAAAAAAATTATGAGTTATACATAATTTTCAAAAGAGATACGCCTTCAGCCGATTCCTTCGTCAACGTATTAAATCAATTCACAACCTGTTCCAGTTCCGAAACGAATGCGCCAGAATCGGTCGTCGACATCCATGGCTGTCCTGCTGCCTACACTTCACTGGTCAACCCTCAGAGACTCTTCAGCATAACAACGGACCTACAGCCTCCTCCTCCAACCACATGGACACCAGGCAGGGTTCCGTCAAGAGTCGAAGATACCACCAGAGCACTGCTGACGTTGATGATGTGGTGGATCCAAGAGATGTAACGGTAAGTGTATTTGGAGGGTAGATTTAAATTTTGATGTCTCTTTTTTGTTTGATGGGTAACAAGGACAGAATAATGTTGTTATGAAATGAAATTCTCGAAAAATCTCGTTTATTCATCTAAGTCACAAAGTAACTCTTATGAAAGTCACAAGTTAAGAATGTATCAGGTTATTCGAAAAATAGAGTCAGCAAATTCGCGTACGAGCAGTTCGCTGACAGTGTGGAGTTATGAGAAATTTGGGTGAATTTAAGTTTGATGTCTAGATTTATAAATTACCTGAAATCTGGTGGAAACTAGAAACACTAACTTAACTTTATAGTTGAATACCGGAATAAAAGGGCTATAAGCCCATAATGAGCGATCATAGGCAATCACGCATCAACTGGAATAGGTCAATAAAGGTTATATTCGTGCCCGACCGCTGTTGTGATATTGGCAATCATGAGACTATTATTCGGCTACTTATAGCCGACTGTAGAGAAGTGATTTTTAAAAATCAAAATACTAATTTTTTGTGACTTTCAACATTGTTCTGTCCAATATGGGTAGATAAGTTTGTGTGGAATGACTCAATGCTATCTTTAAGGAATGACAGACATGCTACTTATACAAAATATCAGCGATTGACTATGTCCTAATTATATTGATTAAAAGATGATTTAGTGCAGTTTTTCATTAGCATTTAAACACTCCTGTTTTCAATTATGCATTTGTTTTGTCGTAGCGGAACAGAGCATGCTGCCCTACGCTAATGTGTAGGTGGCCTTAACGTCCATTATAATTATTTTTAATATTAATACGTCTAAGTAGCATGTCTGCTCGGGCCTTAATTTGTGAATTTGCTGGGTATTTAATGTGAAATTTATGTTTAATGTTTTAAATAATAAGGTACATATTCCAATCTCTCAAGTCCTGTGTAATATAAAAATTGCATGACAAAACGGTGGTGGCAAACTAATATATCACACATAAATAAAACACACATTTATATAAAATTTTATTAAATAAAAAAAGCCATTTTTATAGTTCAGAGACCTCCAAAGATGTTCAATAATGCCCATGACAAAACCAATGCATTTATATTACAAAATATGGACTAAGTATTAAACCAGGTTTAAATTGACATAAGCCATTGTTTTAGTGTCACAGTTGTCGATTTAAAACCTGGTTAAATGCTCTCGCTCTGACATGTCTATGCTAATGTATAAATTTACATTTTTGTATAATAAAAAATGGCTTTTTGATACAAAAATATATTAATATATATTTATAAACTGCTGCACTACTACTCCTAACAACAAAATATAATTCACAATTCTTAATTTACTAGTTATAATGATAAAAACTGAAAATAAATTATAACTTATAGCAGAGCACAGCAAGCACATCAGGCTTAGCCACCGCGTCAGCATCAACAACCAACAACTTAATCATCAAGACTTTAAACGTTGTTGTCAACAACAATAATCATAACAACAACAACGTTGTCAACAACGCCGCTGTGGCATCCCTAGCTGCTGCAGCGGCAGCACATAGCTACCATTCGAACAGAAACAGACGTACCTCACAAGAAAACCAAAATTTCGGTCCATCAACTAATTTTGGACCTAGTTTAAACGCCACAGCGTCTAATTTCGGTCATAATATACCAGAAAGAGAGCCGCCAGCTCCCATGACACAACTTAGAAGTCCAATTAACCCAGGCAGCGGCAGATACCCCCATGGATACCGACAGAATGGCCAACAAGGTGCGTACGCATAAAGAGATAGGATATTTCCAAAATTATAAAAAAAAAGTCAACACCACCAGACACCACGGCTTTTGTCACTAATTGGTTAAAGACAGCTCAATTTTATGTTTTTTTATGTTTTAACATTTTTTTTGTGTGACAACACTAACATGTTTTTTTGTCTATGTTTTTTTAGAATGGTAAGTCCGATTTTTTTATTCTGTCTCTAAAGCCTTCTCTAACGCTTCTCTAACAATCATTTCAAATGTTGTATTAACACTTTCCTCTTTAGTGGTGTGGTGGTACTTACAGCATCTCTAAATGGTATCAACATTGTAGTACCATTTAGTTTGGAAATACGAACATCCTATCTCTAAATGCGTATCACAGAGTTAGTCATTCTATCGTCTATCTTCTATATCTATGTATTTATATATTATATGTGTAATATATTTTATCTTTAATATATAGAGCTACAGTTTCCAAGCTGAGGGAGCAAGGTGGAACATTCGACCGACGGCCCCGATATACGTCCCGAATGACGACACGAGGTCAATCCGAGTGCCAACTCCTCAAAATATTCCTCATTCAACTTCGCATACGCAGAGTATTGCATCAATGCATAGCTACCGGAATAATATCGAAGTACCGAACGATTACCAGAATCTTCGATCGCGTTCGCCATCTTGTTTTTCGAACAAGATGGCCGCTTCGATTGGCGCGAACGACTGGGCTGTAATGGCGAATGCAAACGTTTGGAAGGTGAGGGGTGGGCTGTGAAAACGCTTTAGTTAATATTTGTCGATTTTATTTGTTTGTTTTGTAGTTCTTTTTTCGATTTGGTAAGATCTGCGTTATTTGGTCGAAATCATCAAGAGAAAAGTTACATTATATGATCTAAGCATGCCATCCCATCAAAGCAATGTAATTTTAAATAAAATTCATCAATTTTTTTACCATAAAAGTGTATAATTTTACTTGTTTTTTTTTTATTAATTCTGAACTAGCAATCATTGATTGTTAAGTTTATAAATGGGTGATGTTGGTTCAAATCCGGCCGGCGGAGAAGTTACATCTCATTACATGATTGTGAGAATACGACACCGTGGTTTGACTCTCACATCAAAATATAATTAAAATTTGTTTGTCTTGAAAATAAAAACCCATTGCAGTTGTGTTTAATCACAATTATAAGTAATCAAATCTCTTACTTTCATAATATAACAATAATATATAATAATAATAAGAATAATATTCTACCACATTTACACAGCGCCATCTAGTCCCAAATTAAGCAATTATATTTGCTTGTGTTATGGGTACCTACTAAACAACTGATATACTACTTAAAAACATTTGTTTTTGTAAATACATACATATTATAGATAAATTACACCCAGACACAGAACAAACCTTTATGCTCATCACACAAAGATTTGTCCTGGGTGGGGATCGAACCCACGACCTCCGGTTTAGCAGTCAGGGTCACTAACCACTAGACCAACAGGCCAGTCCTGTTGTTGTTAACAATGTTAACTTAACATCAAATTGTAAAGAAAGAACATTAATTCAAGTTAGTTTCGATGCAAATTCTTTTTCTAGCAGCTTTACCTGTTTGGTTAGTAACCTATGTAGCTTATCTTTTGTATATGTCTGCTCCTTGTCTACAAGCATGAAAACGCGTTAAATAGATACACCCGTTTCGACGTGAAAGAAGGACAAACAGACAAACATACGTTGAAATAATTTTCTTTACAGATTGATTTTCAATTTTACAGGAAGTTCTTCATATTAACTTTTAAATTATACTCGTATGGTGCTGGTTTACCGGATCTTACTAAATCGTAGAAATCATTCCTAACTGCATGATTATTATTACCTTAGCGGACATTGCATGACTTCATTGACCCACCCACCCCTTTCCGTTACATTCATAGCACTTAGTTCTAGCTAAAAGCACTCATTAACTCAATTTCTAATAAAAATCTAAACATTATTTGAAACTCCATTGTAAAGCATTTCAATAATAATTTTCTTCTCAATAATTTTCCTCTAATAAATAAATAATCATAACATATTATCTGTTAAAAAAAATTTGACTGAAATATCCACGTGTAGTCTAAGTCACTAAAGTTAGAAGAATGAAATTTTGTTTTTTAAATTAAAATAAGATATAACAAAACTTAAAAAAAAAACAATTTTCACAAAAAAAAAGCACTAAAATAATTGAGCTGTCTTTAATATATTTATATACAGCAATAAGCTAACATAACATTTATTTTCCAGAACACTTCTTCTAAACACCACCCAGGCAACTCAGCGACATTGCAACATCATGACACATTATCGCGACAATTGGCTCAGCAGAACCATCTCCACAGCCCGTACGAATGTGATGCACCGCTCGCGCCCGGCTCCCCTCGACACGCCATCAAGGATGAGGAAAGTCCTCTTCACCACCCTCAAGGGTATCAAACGACCAGGAGCTACAACCACGACTTCAGAAACCCACACGTCTACATGTCACAGCACTCCCCTGGCAGCCAAGAGATGATCTTCCGCAAGCATTATAAGGATGACCGCAGGAAGCATCACCATCATCATGGCAGCCAGAATTTCAACCACACATATTCAGAAATTGCGTCTCAACAAGGCAGAATGTACAGACGTGGCTCCGAGCAGGAATTCCGCGTCATCCAAGACGACCCTGTGTATGAAGAAATTGAAAGGAATGAGACACTAATGTCTGACATGTCGGATGATAACTCCGGACCGGACAATTGCCGGCAAGCTCAAGGCCACCACGGTTCTTCGAGCTCCAAATTTTTTGGGGACCACCGTCCCCTGATCTCTTATAGTCCTGGAGACAGGCATCATCACGACCAAGAGCATTATGGCAAGTATGGGAAGTGGGACACTCTGGAGCGTTACGACCAGAGGCATTACGAGAGTGGTCGACTGATGCATCCATACCATCAACCGCAGGAAAGCAACATGCGAGCGTTGGCAGCAGTTCTCAATGGAGAGAACAACGTGGTGTGCCATTTGGAGCCCCACAACTCTTACGACGTATACCAGCCCCAGAGTGGCAACCCTAGGACTGTTTCACAACCCAGTTTTTAAACAGTGCAATTGAACTTGTGATTGTGGTAGAACATAGACTTGAAAATGTTGTACAGAGAATTAGTGAAAGAATTTTTCTATGGACGTAGACTTAGCAGTCTTAGCGAGGTTTAAGATTTATTTAGAAAAACTTGCCATAACATGGACATTATAATATTATAGAATAGTGACTTAAATTTAAATCACTTTTTTCACTGTGATCCTATTTAAATATAACGGCTCAAAAATCTGTCGCAAACATATGTACTCATTGCGAAGGAAATGATAGTAATTTTGTATATAGTACTTCCAGTGTGACCTTACCGTAACTGATTTGGTTCAATCATGGCATTCTGTCGCATTACCTTTCTTATGTAGGTACGATATCTGTGATGTTTCAGTACTGTGTTGCTTTCAACAAATTACATAGGTACTGACAACCCTAAATAAAAAAAAAAACAATGTTTTAAAAAGAGATAGTTAACACTGTATACTTATAAGACATGCAACGTGTAAATACACATAATCAAATTTATTAGTTTCTACGTCACGGAATATTTAAATGTTGCCAACAAGCAACAAAAAAGCTACCAAAATTAAAATTGATTTATCTGATCGACTGAAATTTTGGTAACTTTTTTTTTAAATTCAAAATAAATTAATGGTATTTTATTAAAAATTGTTAACAAATTTAAAGGGAAGTTATTACTTTGTTGAACGCAATATCGTACTGTATACTTTAGTTTAAGTTCGCTTATCGCCATAGTTCTGTCACTGCCATTATGTAATATGTATGCTTGTATATTTAAGCGCACTACCGGTACAGCGTTTATTTAATTGTTTTAAAGGCTCCTTGGTGATATATCTTCCAAGATATTTTATTAAGGATCTATTTCATAATTGACAGAAAACTGTCTTATCAATTATCGACACATAAGTGACAGATTTTACATGAATAATGATGTCAAATATCTGTCAATTAAGTTTCAGAGAGTTTTTATGACACATAAATGCTGGTAGTGAAAAAGAGCATTAGTGTCCATTAAATAAATGATTTTTATGATAAACTGGCTTTCGCCTGTGGCTTTACCCGCGTGTTATGTCTTGAATGTATGTGTGTATTAATTTTTCTATGAATCTGAGCTTATACAACTAACTACGGTACTAGGGCACTCAAATTATAATTGTTTTATACTGTAATTATTATGTTTTTATACTGAAATGATTTTTTTTAATAAAAGACTGTCCAAGTTGTATCTTATAATAATATAATTTAAAAAACAGCTTAAAGCCCAGTTTTACCACTGCCTGATAAGTGTTTGATAAATAAATGTCTGAAACTGAAGTGACAGATTTTGTATGAAATAATGTCAAACGTCTGTCACTTAAGTTTCAGATAGTCTATCAGACACTTATCAGCCATTTGTGAAACAGGGCCTTAAAGATCGACTTAATAATTTAACGGTGTACTTTGAATATTTTATACGTACTTATAATGCCTTTATACAATAAATAATTACCGCAAAACTTATAAACGTGGTAAATAAATGTATGGTTATATGTTCGATATTGCTTATAATTAGTTAATTCCTGAATACCTTTAAACCACGTATATAAGTAAGAGCGGTTAAATGTTCACCGTTAAATGCGCTGGTAATTTGAATTTCGTATGCGTACTCGCCTGGCCAGCAAGCATTGGTACCGACTGCGCAAGTGTAATCACAAATACAAGCACATTGAACGACAAATGTGTAACCACCTTTATGCTATTAGCCGCACAAAGTAACTGCATTTAAAACACTGCCATATAAGGAGCCTTTAAAATAAATCTTCCAGGCAGCTTTGTAATTTTATAATTTTTCAATATTTCAAAAAAAATCCATCCAATCAAACCTATTATAGACTGACACCACTTGATGTTGTGCACTTCTCTGTACATTAGAACTTAGCGTAAACTCGTTTAAAAAAAAATAAAAAAATGACAAAAAATATAATTTCTACGTAATGTAGATTTTTAATGCCATGACTATACCTGTTATTTTAAAGAAAACCATTTCTTTTTGACGTTCCTATTACACTAACAAATCGGTACACGTTTCTATGAAATTTTCGAGCTGGCAACACATAAAGCTAATGTCAACAGTGTCAACCAATATCTATGAATATTACAGGTGAATGTGACTTTAGCCCAATGAGTTACTAGCTCAAACGTCAAATAGAAATGGACCCTTAAATGAATAAGGAATTGTTTGTTAATAGAATTGATAAAGTACAATAACAACATTTATTTCCATGTATATTTTGAATGTAAAGCAATATATAATTAGACTGAAGTATTTGATAAATTTTTCGCCATTTTTTACTATAATATAATTAATTTATAAACGTTTATACTTGTAGGCGAAAATTTATAAAATACTTTTTAATGGGAAAAAATGATAAAATTTTGACGGGGAACGATTATTTTTTCTAATTGGGTATACTAGTCCATCTATTTTTCCCATTTGTCTGAATATTATTATAAGTGTACATTGTCTTGTATTTCTGTTATATATTTTTTTGTTTTTGTAATGTATTTTAAAAAGTTAACGTCATTAATGTAAAGTAGAAAAAGGGATGTGTAAATAAATTAAAATTTATAAAAATAAAGAGCGTCTGTTCTGTGAGGACGGCGCATATGAAAATTATGTCGTTTTATTTTTACGTAGCGATGGTGGCTGAACGGCTAAGAGATGTTGGAATAGTGTGAACAAAGTACTAGGCTAGCATAAGCTTGTAGGAGGTTGTTATAAAAGTTTATACATAAGGGTTAGGGTATGCTTTGAACCTTAATGTTCAGTACTTTTGGATTTATAGCTATTTATAAGTGATAGTAAAATTTTTATGTATTGAAAGTAGTGTTAAGGCATGTGCAATCAAATGAAGCCTGGGCAAAGATTATACTCTTTGTACATTTTTTAACCCTCGGACCCCACCCTGTGAAAGTTATAAGCTATAAGGCCGTGCATTATACTATTACAACCCAATGACGTCCACTGCTGGACATAAGTCTCACCCAATTTCCGTTACAGTGTGAGGCTTTATGCAACCTGCAAACAACAACCCCCTGCAACCTTTGTGATGATGACGCAGTCATCTGCGCAAGATTATTTTTTAGTGCTCGTTTCAGTTTCTTTTGTACCTTTTTGATATGGAACCGAAAGATTTCCAAATTATATATACTTATATAAAACATAGGTACACACATACTTACAATAGTATCACTTCTTTTTCCCCGAAGGGGTAGGCAGAGGTGCATGACACCCTCGCTCGCCAGCTGAAAACTAAAATCAGTACCACATTTTTCTAAAATGTACGCCATTTTCGACTTAGCGAAATGAAACAATAGATAGTTTTCATAGACATATATTTCCCACAAAATAATACGAATCGTAAAGAAATTGAAAATTTATTTTATAAAAATCTTATCAACATGAAATTGTTAGTGTTATGTCGATAAATTCTAACACAAAATTCACTTAACACTAAAATGTTTATTAAAACATTTATTTTTCATTTCATTTTGTTTTCCAAAATTTTTGGGAGATCCTTATAGAGGCACTCAATAGAAAGGAGGCCTTAAAATGAGATCTAATTTTTGAAAATTCTACGCCCGTTAAAATTTTTCCTAAAAAAACTTATATCACGAAAATATCTAAAAAAAATGATCATGCCAAAATAATACGTAATATTTCAAGGGTGGGTTACAATAATAGGTATTTTTAATGTTTATAAATAAAGCAATTACTATCGTTTAAGCACCACCCGCTCGAACTTATAAGAAACTTTATTTTATTATAAAAATATAATTTTGAACGAGATCCAAACATATCAAAAGAAATTTCCAAAGTACGTATTACATTACATCAAAAATTACATAGAAATACCTACTTATAATTAAATTTTGATGATAAAATGTATGAATATGTGACTACATCAAGATGAGAAATACCTACATTACATTAAAGTGAAGCCACAGAGTATGAATTAATTCCACGGGCAAAATATAAAGTACTTAGTGTGTATTATCAGGTTTCCATAGCAACAAACTCAGATGTATCTTACAGTCGGTTACTAAGGACTCAAAATTAGGTCAATATGGACTCAATATAATCTCTTGCAAAACCAATATATATATAATTCAAAGAAGTCATCTCATCATAATTAATATTTTATCTTAATAGTTTGCCCATGCAATAGAGTAAGTATAATCAAAATGATACAGTACATTAAAGTCTAAATTGAGACTTAACATAGAAATAATAAATGCCATTTTACGAAATCATAAATATTGCTACACAAAAAAACCAAGATAATGTTTTTATCGTTTGAACTTTTTACCTTTTTATCAATCTCAATAAAAAAGCCAAGAGGTCTCTGCTTTATAGAAAAATGTAAATAATTAAAACTGATACGTCAGTTTGTATTTAGAAATTAATTAAATAAATTAGTGATAATTAATGTAAGATAACTAAGTAAATAGATATCTAACACTGACGATATTTGCCGGTCGATAATGCCACTGTCACAAATACTCGAAATGGGTGACACCTACTTACATGATTGTGATGTTCTAACACATGAAAAGTGAGTTCATACAAGGCTAGATCGAAATAAAAGCAGAAACAGAGCAATAGATTTTCTTTTCTAAAAAAACACTTCATTTGTGGTGACTGAAGAAAAGAAATTGCAGCTAAAACTAAAGGTTTCTAGCCTCATATGAACCGTAGAGTAATTTAAACTAAAACGTAGGTACAAACGTAAAATAAAATGTACACATTTCACACTCACGGCACACAACACAAAAAGGTTTGCAGTCTTCAACCGAATATCACATAGCTATAGACTCCACACTCGGAGCTCCAAGCGCCTTTTAACACAACGACTAAAAAGACCAATAAAAGAAATCTACCAGTTAACACGACAAACTTTTTAGGGTTAAGTTTTAATGAATACCTAAACATTTTTAGATCTAAGTAATAAAATTGACATTTATATATAATAAATAATAAAGTTTCGCTCCAACGCCGATTACATTTATTTATTCGTACTTTAAGTAAAATATAAAAAATATATATATAAATTTTACAATTTATTATAATTGATTTAAATTTAAATATCTACCAGAAAATATATATCTCTAACCTTTTTTAAAACTTTATTAGTTAAATTAATTTAATAATTAAGTTAGCAAATTTGATTTTATAGTTATGACTTTTATTTTATTTGGGGGGACGCTTGGAGCCCGACACTATTCTAAAGCGACAGTTGCTATGAACAACCACAGCTCTCGACCACCATACCAGGGATAGTTCCATATATTATATTGTAGTCGTGGTCGAAGTACAACATAGTTATACTGCTCATCCTTCGAGGGGCGCAGCAAGGACCCGCACTACCCTGAGGGGCTGCGAGGTGAACAAGATGCGTATGGGGATATTTCTGAAGGAAGCTGTAGGGACACTCCCCACTGCAGTAGTTAGCGTCGTAGACCTTAGGAGCTATGATCCAGTCCCAGCCGAACTCTTCAAAGTTCACCACCAGGGGGTATCGACAACAGCGAGCTTCCTTCGAGTTCTCTGAACAGTCCATGCCGATGGTACGCCTCGTGCGCTTGTGTGAATTGTCCCTTAGACTTACTTCTATGTATGGCATCTAAAATAGGAAATAATGTCGATTAATACAATGTAGTGTAGTACTTAGACTCCGTGTAGTGACGGGAATACATAATGTCACTACCCCATTTCAACCCGTGGGTGTCGAAAAGGCGAATAAGGGAGTAAGTAACCTAATGCAGACAAGAGCACTGCGAGAAAAGGAAAATTCGAAACAAATCCTGACGGACGGTAGTCTGGCCAACGTGATAATATAATAAGTTAAATTCCCTCTACATTCTTTGCAGGAGACTCGTGACTTTTTACCTATTCTCTGTTATAATAAATATTGACATTGTAAATTAAATTTGTGACAGAGGTACTTCTATTATGTCAGTCAGTCATCAGCAACCCATTAATCTCCCACTGCTGGGCTCGGGTCTCCTCTCCTCTATCTACAGAGCTGAGAGGGTTTTTTTGGCCATAATCCACACACGCTGGCCTAATGCGGATTGGTGGATCAGACATACACTTAGAATTTCTTCTAGGGTATGTGGGTTTCCTCACGATGTTTTCCTTCACCGTTAGCAGATGGTAACTCACCTGACTAGTACATATAAATTCCACAAAGTGAAATCCACATTGGTACTGCTTACGGAATCGAACTCGGACCGCGTGTTTAGCACGCCGGTCTCTTATCCATTCAGCCACCATCGCTTATTATTCTTTTTATTTTTCTATTATTGTACTTGATAATTATTATTGGATTCTTTATTTTTATTTTTCAGGCATGATTATTTTGAAGTCAAACAATGCTCTTTAAGATATACCTATTTTGCATGCCTATTAGGTTCAGTATGGAGGACTTGTCCAATTTATTGTAACAGCTTATAATGTACATAATTCCGAATAAATTATTTGATTCATTGATTCATCATTTCAACCCATAAACGGCACACTGCTGGGCACGGACTCCTCTAATAAAATTTGGAGGGAATCTAGCCTATTATACCACTCTGGCCAGACGGGTTGTATAGGGTTATAGAGTTTGTTTCGAATTTTCCTTTTCTTGCAGTGCTCTTGTCTGTTTAAAGTTACTCCCTTAGTCCCTTTTTTGACACCCACGGGTTGAAATGTCGCAGTGTACATTATGTATAGTCACTACACGGAAAAAATTGATTGATTGATAATTTTAAACAATAACTCACCAAAGCGTTATTTGATTCTGAGCTCAGATGTGGCACAACCAAGCTCATCCTACTCTTTGAGTCTTGTACTCTCACAACTATTGCTAAAAACTCCCGCGGCAGCTGACAGAACTCTGACACCATCGTGGTTATATTAATTTTCAACCACTTGCCAGTTCTCAGCTCCCTTCTCGTCATCTTTAACGAGTTATCTGTGTAAGGCACTGAGGCTTTACTACCCTGGGTGTTGCGTGTGACCCTGCTGACTTGTAAGGAGATGGTGAAATGTTCATCAGGGTCTCCAGTGCTGTTCTTGGTCTCCCACTCTTGGACGTGAACGTTGAGAACTGCCTCGTCCACCTCATTTTGCAGCACCTTGTTGGTGAATCTGAAGTTGATCACCTTTAGCCCTTTGAAGTGACTGTGCCGCTTCGAATCTGTTGGTCAGAAGATTATGGGTTAGCAAAATTTTGTCGGGTCATACAAAGTCTTGTTGCTAGGTGTAGTTACGATGAATTGTTGTGTAGTGTAGTAACTAATTATTATTATTTCAATATACACTAATTTCGTGCCCACAAATATAGAAACAGTAGATAATTTACGCCTACCTAGGATTATATAAATATAGACGTTACAACTAATATTATGTTCGACCTAAAATTTTTTCCGTGAATTTGTAATATACGTTAAAAATTATAATATTTATCAACATTTACAACCCATTGTATACAATTCCTAACATATGGTTTTTACGACATATAACAACTAGAGCCGCCACTCTAGAGGCTACAGCCATAAAATACCAATTACATCCATCACCACACATACATGTCATAAATGTGAATAAATACAAACATTACAATTAATATGTATCTATAAAAAATAATAAGTTACAGAAAAATAATATTTAAATTATTTTTTATTTTAATTTAAGAACATATTATTATAATTATAATATTATTTTTAAGTTATTATTTTTTAAATATATTTTATTTTTTAAATTTGAGAATTGTAAGAAGATTAAACGTCCTTTCCTATTTAGGATACAATTGGCCATCGTAATATTCGGTATGAATACGTAGAAGTGCTACTACGCTATTTATATGACTGCTTTTTAATAATGACGTTGTTCGATTGATGAATTTTTTCGTTGGCCGATGCTCCGACGGAGTTTCTTATCTGAAAAAAAGAAAATACATATCATTATATTATATATGAAAATATTAACTCAATTAACATTATGGAGACTTGACGAAAAAATCGAAACCTAATATTTATAATCATCATCATTTCAACCCATATACATCCCATTGCTGGGCGCTGGTCATATATACAGCCTTAAAATAACAAGAACATTTAGTAAGAAAGTTAAATATGGTATTAAATTTAAATTAAAGTTTTTAGTTTCCAGTAAAGTTAAATTTTTTATTACCCGGCTGCAACGAAAACCGTTATTATGGTTTTCAATCACTATTTTTGCTTTAATATCAAAAATATATATACGACAATCTCTCTCATTCAATAAAGAAAAATCAATAAGATCTAAAAGCACAAAAAGTTTAAATGTTTCATTAAACACGTGAATTTTTAATAGCTCAACTCACAGAACACGTGCACTGAACGTACTTAAATTACACCCGTTAAATGACACAATAATACTATGAAGATACCACGATAAGCTTTATTACATCTGCTTAGCGGACACTAAAAGTTATATTTATTGCTTTTTTATAAATTTTCCCACATCACAATAAAAGGAGTGTCTGTCATGTGTGTATGTAATGTACGTACATTTAGGATCGCATTAACTGACCTACATGAACTTGTCGGACATCTTTCATCAGCACCCAAAATATTTAGCAAACTTCTGCGTATTATTTTAGAAAGAAAAACATTTTTAAAACTCAGTCGCAGAATCTGATTAATTTAGACAATACTATTTCAAACATTAACTAAATCACAACGTTTCAATGCACAAAAGTTATATTATTTAAGTTTAATATTAGATTTACTTTATTGGGCACTCAGGCCCAAATTTCATTAATATTTTTTAATTAATATATTTAAAAAAATATAATTGTAATATTAACTTTAACTAAATTCCAAATTCGAAAAAATCACCATAAAGAGCAAGTCACTTTTTAAATTGCGAATTATTATTTTTAAATAAAAAAAACTAAACAATAATATAATATAATAAGGGCACAATAGACAATAGGTTAAAGAAGCCCGTAGAAGGCTGCAAACTATTGGTTAGTGATACAAGTATGAGCATTAACCGTCGAACGATACCTGAGGAACCACCACCGTATCGACTCGCACTAGGCACTCCGTCAAGAGTTCGCGAACTGAACAGGTGCTAATGAAACATCTAAAAATAAAGAGTTCGTTCATCTAGATAAGCAGGCCAGACTCCTCCCACCTACGGATAGCATCATCGCAATGTTTTAACGATAATAATTCACCAACTATTCGACACAAACTCTGAGAAATGTACGAAGTTTTGACAGTCTGTGTATAAATCTGTTATCGGCTGTTTACAATTAAGTTTTTTCGGTTTGTTGATACAGAACAGGTGGGTTTGGTTCTTGTTAATGTCAGGATATATTTCTTAAACACCTAGAACATGATCTAGATTTTCTATGTGCATGGAAATGCGTAGATTAAGGAAATTTTTTGCATTGGCTTCGCATAGAAACAAAAGCGTGCATCAACTAAATCAAATTCAAAAGCGACTAGACCTCAGAATGGGTTAGATTAATAACTTCAAAATACCTATGTCTTCAAAATATAAGACCTGATAAATATCCCAAGATTCTTTTTCCAAAAATTTGAAAACCTGTTAAAATTTTATAGCTATCCAAAATATTTTCACATTTTTGTCAACCCTCATTTGAACCAGAAGGAGTTTTAACCCGTGATCGTCTTAAAATATTTAAGCGCCCGATTCTATGTATATTAATAGTGAATTCTATTTCTCTCCTAGAAACGAAAGTGCTGTTTAATAAAATAATTAATCAAAATCAGCTGAAGATGTCTAACAAGAAAGATGTATGGGATAAACATGTGAAGACATGCTAAATAAATTAAGGTTTATTTCGTGAAAGCATTTTCGAATGGTGAACTACACCGTATAAAATATAGGGAAATAATTTATCTTGACGACTAGTGAATTCACGTAGGTAGTTTGAATATGCTGAGATTGCCAAAGTTTTGCGAATGTATGGTAACATATTAATTACCTGTCCACAATTTACTTTTTTTTTTTCTTTTTTTTTTTCTTTGTTCGCTGTGGCGGAAATAAGGTGAAGCCTATGTTCAGTAGTGGATGTTATTGGGTTGATACGTATGATGATTTGATGGTTGATTTTATTTTATATTAATTTACATATAATGATGGAAATTACGGCTTATTGAGTACTAAAAGCAGAAAAAAAACATCTTATGTAAAAAAGAAAATGAAATTGCATGAATTTAAAATTACATACTAAAAAAAATTCACGCTTTTGGGCTCTAAATATGTATAAAAAATGTCTCATAAATATTTCAGAATTCAAATCATACTTGCAATCACAGAAAATTATTCTTAATATTTGACTGACAATTTCTTAATGGACACATCAAATATCAACCTGTCCATCGTGTCTGTCTAACACATAGGTACAATTCGTAGAAGATTCTAAAAGTTTCTGGAGTGGTCGCTTATCTCAAATAATTCATCGTTGTAAGTTAACTAGTTTATACCAATACATTCGGTTTAAATTTCGCCGGTGCATCTGCAATAGACAGTAGGCAACGCCTCCACGTTGTTTTTATAACGAATATCTTTCTGCAATCCTTGCGTCTTTGATTTTTATAAATAACTAGAAGTCTTATAGGCTTCACTCCCGTCGTTCTTTTTTGGCCATTGCTCAGCTCCTATTGACCGTAGCGTCATATTATATAGTCTATGTTACTCAATGATAATGTAGCTAACGGCAAAAGAATTTTTGAAATCGATTTAGTAGTTTTTTAAGTTTCTTTATAATATTAGTGTAGTTTTAACTGAATAGATGGCGCAATTTTAAAGATATCGCAACTTATTCCTCTAAGGGCCTGTTTCACTACCTTCCAATAAGGGGTTCCCTATTTGATTTCGAAAGTCGATGATTCGATTTTTATTATATCGAACACGGTAAGTCGATAATTCAATAGTGCGGTGTTTTATTCCACCGATTTTTTGTTAGTGCGATGTAACGTTTGTGCGAAAAATCTTGGTTAGAAAAACGTTACAGCGATTGTTCATTAGTTCGGTAATTTATTACTTCGATGGTATGTTGTTTCGAAATAATAATAACCAAATACTTTTTAAAATATTTTGTTTTCAAGAAAAAATATACAATAAATTAAAAATCAAACATTACGCTTGTTATATTATCTGAAATGGTACTTCCAGTCCTATAATTTTTGAGCAAAAAGAACACATTACTGAAAAAATAATCTTGATTGACATTATAAATCTGGCCTGTTGGCCTAGTGGTTAGTGACCCTGACTGCTAAGCCGGAGGTCGTGGGTTCGATCCCCACCCAGGACAAATCTTTATGTGATGAGCATAAAAGTTTGTTCTGTGTCTGGGTGTAATTTATTTATTATTACATCCAGATTAAGTTATTAAGTAGTAAGTAAGTAGTAATATTACGGTTTATCCAAATCTTTGCTATAGAGTCGGATACTGTTTTCCTTTTTTTCTTGGGTGGAATCTTATCAACCTTCAATATATCTCACAAACTCCATCATTATTACCACCAAGGCTATGGTCTATACATAAAATAAATGAACTTGGCTTGCCTAAAACCCAGAATAATGTCGAGGCTTGGCATAGGAGGTGGAACTATTTATAAAACAATAGCCGCCATGGCCTATGCGCGACTATACGGAGCCTTATAACAGAGCAAATAAGCACAAATCACGCTGTTGAAAAAGCTCGGGCTAGCGTTGATAAGACTCCACCCAAGAAAAAAAGGAAAACAGTATCCGACTCTATAGCAAAGATTTGGACAAACCGTACTATAATATTATTTAATATGGAACTTCTTCCTTTTTTAAGAGCCATTTCTAATCATATAGAATTATAATTATAAATCATGTTTTTTAGGGTTCCGTAGTTCTGACTAGGAACCCTTATAGTTTCGTTATGTCCGTCTGTCTGTCCGAGGTTTTGCTAAGAGACTGTTAGTACTAGAAAGCTGTAATTTTGTAGGAGTGTGTATATCAATTACGTCGACAAAGTGGTAAAATATAATTTTGGAAAATATTTTTTTTTAGGGTAGCTCCCATACATGTGAATTGGAGATGAATATTTGTTTTGTCGTCTACCCCATCGTGTGAAGTATCGTTGAATAGGTCTTCTAAAATGACTTGGGGGTTACAAACATTATTTTTCGATTTAATGGTCCATTTACGAAATATTAAACTTTAAAGAGCAAATTTTTTTTACAGTAGGGCGTCCTCCCCCCTCTAAAAGGTAAACTGCTGGCTTGAAAAATCTGGAAATATTCATGATGATAGTGCATTTCATGAACTTTAAATGAAAATTATAGCGGTTAAGATAACTTTATTAGTTTAGCAGTAATAGTCGTTGAACTTGGGTGTTGGATAATTTTGTACCAAATACAAAATCCTTCGCATTAACTCCTAATATCTTTACCATTACTTATATTCAGAATAAAGAACAACAGAATTGTACTATATTGTGATAACGGGCTACTACGGAACCCTACACTGTGTGGCCGGACACGCACTTGGCCAGTTGTTTTTTTCATTACCGTTACATGATTTATAATGTAATCAAGATTATTTTTTCAGTAATGTGTTCTTTTTGCTCAAAAATTATAGGACTGGAAGTACCATTTCAGATAATATAACAAGCATAATGTTTGATTGAAACAAAACATTTAAAAAAATATTTGGTTATTATTATTTCGAAACAACATACCATCGAAGTAATAAATTACCGAACTAATGAACAATCGCTGTAACGTTTTTCTAACCAAGATTTTTCGCACAAACGTTACATCGCACTAACAAAAAATCGGTGGAATAAAACACCGCACTATTGAATTATCGACTTACCGTGTTCGATATAATAAAAATCGAATCATCGACTTTCGAAATCAAATAGGGAACCCCTTATTGGGTTCCCTATTTCCTTTCGAAATCAAATAGGGAACCCCTTATTGGGTTCCCTATTTCCTTTCGAAATCAAATAGGGAACCCCTTATTGGGTTCCCTATTTGATTTCGAAAGTCGATGATTCGATTTTTATTATATCGAACACGGTAAGTCGATAATTCAATAGTGCGGTGTTTTATTCCACCGATGTTTTGTTAGTGCGATGTAACGTTTGTGCGAAAAATCTTGGTTAGAAAAACTTTACAGCGATTGTTCATTAGTTCGGTAATTTATTACTTCGATGGTATGTTGTTTCGAAATAATAATAACCAAATACTTTTTAAAATATTTTGTTTTCAAGAAAAAATATACAATAAATTAAAAATCAAACATTACGCTTGTTATATTATCTGAAATGGTACTTCCAGTCCTATAATTTTTGAGCAAAAAGAACACATTACTGAAAAAATAATCTTGATTGACATTATAAATCTGGCCTGTTGGCCTAGTGGTTAGTGACCCTGACTGCTAAGCCGGAGGTCGTGGGTTCGATCCCCACCCAGGACAAATCTTTATGTGATGAGCATAAAAGTTTGTTCTGTGTCTGGGTGTAATTTATTTATTATTACATCCAGATTAAGTTATTAAGTAGTAAGTAAGTAGTAATATTACGGTTTATCCAAATCTTTGCTATAGAGTCGGATACTGTTTTCCTTTTTTTCTTGGGTGGAATCTTATCAACCTTCAATATATCTCACAAACTCCATCATTATTACCACCAAGGCTATGGTCTATACATAAAATAAATGAACTTGGCTTGCCTAAAACCCAGAATAATGTCGAGGCTTGGCATAGGAGGTGGAACTATTTATAAAACAATAGCCGCCATGGCCTATGCGCGACTATACGGAGCCTTATAACAGAGCAAATAAGCACAAATCACGCTGTTGAAAAAGCTCGGGCTAGCGTTGATAAGACTCCACCCAAGAAAAAAAGGAAAACAGTATCCGACTCTATAGCAAAGATTTGGACAAACCGTACTATAATATTATTTAATATGGAACTTCTTCCTTTTTTAAGAGCCATTTCTAATCATATAGAATTATAATTATAAATCATGTTTTTTAGGGTTCCGTAGTTCTGACTAGGAACCCTTATAGTTTCGTTATGTCCGTCTGTCTGTCCGAGGTTTTGCTAAGAGACTGTTAGTACTAGAAAGCTGTAATTTTGTAGGAGTGTGTATATCAATTACGTCGACAAAGTGGTAAAATATAATTTTGGAAAATATTTTTTTTTAGGGTAGCTCCCATACATGTGAATTGGAGATGAATATTTGTTTTGTCGTCTACCCCATCGTGTGAAGTATCGTTGAATAGGTCTTCTAAAATGACTTGGGGGTTACAAACATTATTTTTCGATTTAATGGTCCATTTACGAAATATTAAACTTTAAAGAGCAAATTTTTTTTACAGTAGGGCGTCCTCCCCCCTCTAAAAGGTAAACTGCTGGCTTGAAAAATCTGGAAATATTCATGATGATAGTGCATTTCATGAACTTTAAATGAAAATTATAGCGGTTAAGATAACTTTATTAGTTTAGCAGTAATAGTCGTTGAACTTGGGTGTTGGATAATTTTGTACCAAATACAAAATCCTTCGCATTAACTCCTAATATCTTTACCATTACTTATATTCAGAATAAAGAACAACAGAATTGTACTATATTGTGATAACGGGCTACTACGGAACCCTACACTGTGTGGCCGGACACGCACTTGGCCAGTTGTTTTTTTCATTACCGTTACATGATTTATAATGTAATCAAGATTATTTTTTCAGTAATGTGTTCTTTTTGCTCAAAAATTATAGGACTGGAAGTACCATTTCAGATAATATAACAAGCATAATGTTTGATTGAAACAAAACATTTAAAAAAATATTTGGTTATTATTATTTCGAAACAACATACCATCGAAGTAATAAATTACCGAACTAATGAACAATCGCTGTAAAGTTTTTCTAACCAAGATTTTTCGCACAAACGTTACATCGCACTAACAAAACATCGGTGGAATAAAACACCGCACTATTGAATTATCGACTTACCGTGTTCGATATAATAAAAATCGAATCATCGACTTTCGAAATCAAATAGGGAACCCTTAAGTGTATAATAAATTACCTGAGATTTTTTTGACAGATTTTATATGAAAAATACGTCAAAAATCTGTCGAGTAAGTTTCATATTAGCTATCTAGCACATATTTGCCAGTGGTGAAAGGCGCTTAGTGTTTTAGTTTTCATCCCTGTCTGGATAATGGTTTGACCTGGTTGGTATGATGCGTTTGGAATTGAAAATACTTTAAATATAAAAGCTATAGAACCCGTTGTTCTTTAAGGAGAAGACTGTGATTCTTGCACTGTAGAGAAAAACGAGACGTTATGAAAGAAAGAAAGAAAGAAAAATCATTTATTTCGGCTTAGGGCCTACAAAAACAACACACTGAGAACAAAAAAAGACAAAGAACAATTTAAAAAAAAAAAATAATAACACAAACATGAGAGACAAAAAAAAATAAAAAAAAAATAAACAAATAAATATGGTGTAATGGTTTAAGGTATGCTGTTCTGCAAGCCCCACCGAAAAAGGCCGCCATCTCAGCATGGGCTGGGCAAATAGTACCCAGCGCTGGTTTTCAGTTGGCAACCGCTATATAGGTGACGCACGGACGAGTGTATGATAAAATATAAATAAATAAATAATTAAAATTAGAATATAAATGTATAAGAAATGAATATTATGCATTCGATGTCAACAACAAACACCAAACAATGAATGATACATTGATCACATGATTAACATATTTTTGTGGTACCGGTTTGCTGATAAAAAACGTAAACATCACCCACACGAGTTAAAAATAATCTTTATTTGACGAATTATGTCTGTGTGTAAGTTACCTAAAGTTCTTAAGAATGCCAAAATTACTAAGATTATCATAACATTGTTTACCTATACAAGCCTACGGCGAGCTTGATAGGCAACGTAGTCTATATTGACTATGGACCTGAAAGTTTGTTAGTATATTAGAAGCTTTTTTCAATTGTTTTTTTTTTTATTCTAAGTACCAATAAGTAGTTCAGACACCTTCAATGCTTGGTCATAATAATAATAATAATTCTTTATTTGCACAAAACACAGTTATATAGTTGGAATGTTATGTTGGCAAAAGTACATTATGTTTTGCCAAGTTGAGGCATACAAATATAATAAGGTCAGTTACTTGGTCAAAGGAGAGTTATATCGTACAATGTCAATGAGAGTTATACATTGTATACATACACATTTAAATCGAATTTATAATCCATCCCGTGTCTTTTTGGTTAATATTATCAAACATCCAAACAAACATTCATCCTTTCAACTTTGTGTGTGTATATTACTATATTTATTAACGTCAGCCCTAATGACAATTCAGTATGTCAGATTAAAAAGAAATCAAAGATCTCTATTTTCTTTTTGCTTACTATACAACCTCATCACTTGAATATATTACTAATCATTCACCAGTAAATTCAAAGAATATATTATGACAATTGTGTAGTAAAATTATGAAATAAAGTAAAATATGAAATAAAATATTTTTCGTAGAAAAGTAAATATATTGCAGTATCAAGGTAGTATAGTAGCAGAATACAATTACCTTAGACCTAGGATTCGCGCGCCATTTGTTTTCGGTCTATCATTTGACATTTGTCAGTGAATTATCATTGTATGTATTCGCGCCATTTATTTTCGGTTTATCATTTGACAGTCAATTATCATTGTATATATTTATTGTCGCTAAAGTCATAAACTAATAAAAATAAAACAATTGTGGATATTGTAAAATATGAAATAAAGTGAAATATTAAAAAAAATATTTTTCGTGGAAAAGTAAATACTTTGCAGTATCAAGGTAGTATAGTAACAGAATACAAATCCATAGACCTAGGATTTTTTTTAGGCGCTTTTTTTTTATTACGATTTTTTAAAAATATATTATGGCGGTACGAAGTTCGCCGGGTCAGCTAGTAATTAATAAAATTATAGATAAGTTAAAATTAAAGTACCCATTCCTATGTTACAATTTTTTCTTTAACCATTCATTTACAGAGTATATTCCTTGTTGTATAATGTCAACCGGTTATTAAACAGAATCGTGGCGTTTGCGGATCAATTCCATTCCTCTAGGAGTCTAATTCCTTTTTTTTTTTTTACTTGGTGAAATGCCTGACGCATACCCCTCGGTCTTGGGGAAAGAACCGAGGGGTTATGTGGGGCTCGCACCCACTAAAACCCCAACACCCCTCCTCTCGTCGCGCTCTGCTGTGGTCACGGGAGCGCAGGAACATTCGTCCGCGACCACAGCGGCGATGGCCCGCTACGGGCCGCCTCTCTGCCGGAGCTTAGCTCCGGCGGTGACGAGCGGGAACACGCACACGCCACCAGAAGACGCTCGCGGTCGACTTTCTCCAAAGTCGACCGGTGATGATCTAATGTAATTCCTCTCTCAACTTGTTTCTGAGCGAAGTTAAGGAGATTTGTATCTGCATTGACCCTCAATGTGTGACCCTTTCAATCGACTACTGAACAGTTCCAGTAATGTGCAGGTTCAAGTTATGGAGGACAGATTATAGCAACTAGCAGAAGATTTGTCATCTATAGACTACTAGTCCCTTTTATTTTTGGAAAAGTTTATCGCTGTTACTCCTGGTTTTCAGGAGTTGTAGTGGCTGAGTGTGAGAATGGGACACTCCTGTTAATTTAGATAGGTGAAAATGGTCCATAATTATATTATAAACTGGCTGTGCCCGCGACTTCGTCCGCGTGGAGTTTAACCCTTTGAACGCCAGAGACGTCTATACACGTAAAATGAAAATATGCTCACCACGCCAATGACGGCATGGCACGTCAAAAATGTACTGTATTTTAAAAGCTTGGCGCTCAAGGCACGGCGATACCGATTTGACAGTCGGTTAACAAAAGCAACATTACTTTTTTCAAAGTAGCCTAAGTTACTCCTTATTACATCAGCTATCTGCCAGTAAAAGTCCCGTCAAAATCCGTCCAGCCATTCCAGAGATACCGGAACATACAGACAGACAGAGAGACAGACAGACAAAAATTGTAAAAAATTACAATTTGGTATATGTACCGTATATATTCATATGCATGTTGTAAAAAGCGGTCATTTTTAATATTACAAACAGACACTCCAAATTTATTTATTTGTATAGATGAACTTTGATGTTTATCGATTTTTGTGCATATTCTGTGACTGTATCTGTTCTTAGCAAAAATAATATTATCATATTCAGAAACAACAAGATAATATATTCACGTGATCTACACAAAGTTTGGTCAAACATTCAGTTTATCAATTATCACAGCGCATACGCCTGAGTAATCTGGTGACATCATCCCTGCACGTTTGCATTTTTGTGAATAACGATACTGAATCTTACCAAAATAGTGTCAATTGCTTACTTTGTGACTAGATGGCGCTGTGTGAATGTGGTAGAATATTATTATTATTAATTATTTAGATTGTATAAAGAAAGGTCGTCCGTGTAGTAACGGATTAAGAATACATAATGTCACTACTCTATCCCAACCCGTGGATGTCGTAAAAGGCGGCTCAGGGACCTTATACAGACAAGAACATTGCAAGAAAAGGAAAATTCGAAACAAACCCTATACCAACCGGTCTGGCCAGCGTGATATAGTAGACTAAATTCCTTCCACATTCTTTGGAGGAGACCCGTGCCCAGCAGGGGGACGTTTATGGGTTGAAATGATGAAGAAAGGTAGGGGTGGCCTCCACTCAAACTGAGCAGGGCCTCTGGAGAAATACCTCCTCCCTACAAAAAAATACCTAATGATAACACTGCATTGGTAGTTATTTGAACCTGCTGGTGAGTATTGGTTTCTAGAGCTAAAGGGGAGAGAAGGGCTCTAAAGGGTCGCCAACGCGCACCATCATCATAATATCAATATGTTAAAACATCACATTGCTGGGCACGGATCTCTTCTAAAGAATGTGGAGGGAATTTACCCTACTATACCACGCTGGCTACGTTAGGGTTTGTTTCAAATGTGTCTTTTCTTGCTGTGCTCTTGTATAATGAGGTTGCTCCCTTAGTCGCCTGTTTGACACCCACGGGTTGAGATGGGGTAGTGACATTATGTATTCTTAATCCGTCACTCGTCACTTCGTTACATACAAATATAAAATCTTGCCTCTTTTTAATATTGTGTAGATGTTACGCACTTTACATTTATCGAACAAAACATTTAGGCCTGGATTTTACGTACCACAACTAATGAAGGTTACGAGATTAAATTAATTTGTTTACCTTCGGAAACGTATATAAAACGAAACGTGTATATTAGCAATCTTTAAAGATTCTTACATACCAAGAGTTTGGCCTATGATATTGTGTTTATTTTTTTAAATTCCGTGCTGAAGCACGGAATCTTAATAAATCTTCTGAAGAAGACGGAAATCCCTTATAGGTTCACTGTTGTGTCTTTCAAGCCGTTTATTGTTGGATGTGGTGCAGTATTGACGAGTTAGCAGCCTGTCTGGTATTAGCGGTAACTCCTGCCCATGAAAATTTGTAATGCGGTAAAGGCACGACCTGCTAATGAAGCCGCACTAGCAACCAAGGAGGGTTGTCGCCTATACTATTTCGCCGTTCCTGGTAAAATATATATTTAAGTTATTATTCTAGAAATAAAATGGCGGTAGATTCTGTCACTCCTCATTTTACCGCTCTGTACAATTACCTTGTACCAATTGAATTTAGTTTCCTTTACGTCTGAAGGGACTTTACAAAAATGAGCAGTGATAAATTTTGCAGAGTTCATAAAGTAACAAATATGCCATAAAAAGTAAGGTAAATAAATTATATCTCCTTAAATAATATAATTATTTTTATATATTATATTTCTAGATTTTCAAGTAATACATTTTAAAAATTAAATTATAATTACATTGTCATTTTAAAATAGAGAAAAAATACTATATCGCGAAATGAATTAACATTTTTTATTCTTGATTTGAAAAATTACTGAACGATTTTTAAGTTAAAATAAAAAAATTTAATTATTATTTATTCTTAATTTAAAATGGTAAACAACTTGGGTGGTAATAAATCTCATGTTCGTCTCGTATCGTGTTGGTAAGAGCTTGGTGAAAGAATGAATGAAATGAAATCAAGTTTACTCAAATTTGTTCTTTTTTTTCGAAGTAAGTAAGCACTTTAATGGATGACATTGTAAATAAACTTTAGGGCAGTACACAAGACCCTAGCGAGATCGCATCGCACAATATCTAGGTACGGTGACACACAACACAACGCAACGTGGAAATTGGTGAATGGATTTTGCCATACGACTTTGTTCTTTTGATGCGTCATCATGCTTGGTGTGATTATCGCAAAGGTTTGCAGTTTCCGCACCGTAGCATTAATTAAAGTTTTACCCTTAAAGTTTTTTATACTGATTTTGGAAGTAGACTGTCTCAACGGTGTAGCAGGAGTACCTATTTACCACTGTTAGACAAGAGGTTGTAGGTTCGATTCCGGGTCGGGCAAGGAAATTTATTACATGGAACCAAAGATAGCTAACGGATGTGAGTGTGATACTCCTCTACCTACTATATTATGACATGATAATGCTATATTATGACAATCCCACCCTCATGCCCACCACTGCCACTACTGTAAGCCAGGATTAAAAGCGACAACTCTTGCGAACACCGAGTTTTGACACTCAGGAGTCCTAGGGAATGCCTAACTATCTTGGAACCCGCAACGAAATTAATCAGAAGTAAGTAAATGGAGGAGTTTTGAGGATTTGATTTGAGGAGTCAAGCGATGGTGGCTGAATAGATAAGGGACCGGCGTGCAAATCACACGGTCCGAGTTCGATCCCGACCGGCAGTACCAATGTGGATTCCACTTTGTGTAATTTATATATACTAGTCAAGTGACTTACCATCTGCTAACGGTGAAGGAAAACATCGTGAGGAAACCCACATACCGTGGAAGAAATTCTATGAGTACGTCTGATCCACCAACCAGCACTAGGCCAGCGTGAGTGGATTATGGCCTAAACACTCTCAGCTCTCTAGATGGAGGAGAGGAGACCCGAGCCTGGCAGTGGGACTTATATCTCCTTGCCCACAGCAAATGGAGGAGTTGGAAAGAAATTATCCTCTTCCCTTCATAGTAAAGCGGAAGACAAAATTAATCTGTATAGGATGAAATAGGATCTAATCCTATTAGAGAGAAAGCACCGCGGTCAAAAAAAAACAATTGCCGATGTAAGTATAAGGGGTTCATTTATTACATGTGGCAAAACTGTAAACTATATCCGATTATCATCATCCATATTAGCTGTAGGACGTCCACTGCTGGACATAGGTCTCTAGAGACCTATGGTCTCTCCAAGAGATTTCCAATAGGACTGGTTACATACGGCTTGCATCCAGCGTTGTTCGGATCAGATAATCTATCCATTTTGTGGGTGGATGTCCTATGACGTCCTAATATCTCATAAAAATGGATATCAAAATCTAGATTTAACGGATTGATTAAAATTTCGTTCCATTTTGATGACGCAAAATATTCATTAGCCGTTTTTCAAAATATTTCGATCAGTATTTAATTTAGATATAGGTTCAGCTGATTTTTAGAGCACTATTAATATAGGTAAATTAGATATAGACCTATGAAATTGTATTTATTATGACAAAGGTATTGTAATTATCGAGTAGGTAGGACATACTGGATAATAAATGTATTTAGCACGGTTGAAATATGAATTGTTAAAAAATAATAACATTCCTATGACGCAAGTTAAAACAATATTAAATTAGGACACTAAATTAAAAAAGCGTTAAGTACTTTATTTAAAATTTCAAACCTAATCATGTTTTAAATTTTTATAAGAAAAATAAGTGCAGATATAAAAATTTTAAATTTATTTTTCGAAATTACCAAAAAAATAATTTTGTTATAATATTAAAAAATGTATAAAATTAAAAACTGAACTCACCTTAAATTTGGAAAACAAGAAACAACAAACACAAAACATAGAAAACAATTTTCAGGTTATTTCGGAAACATTTTCGTATAATTCGCATTTCGCGAATCCCATTTTTGGGCAACGCGCGCGCCCTCTAACACGCTGTAGCCAACTGATGGCGTTCAACGCGAACTAATCGCGTGGGTCTACACTACAGGATTGAATCATGTCCGCTTACAAACAAACTTTGGACTCTATTTTTAAACATTAAGGTTGAAATCTCATTGCTATAAACGAATTTACCTTTTTAATTTATCAATTCGTTTAATTGTACGAACGATCAAATGGTGAAATTTAGTGCTTTCAACGCTAAATACGGTAAAGAATTGCTAATATTTCACGTATATCTATGGCTTTAGGCACCCTATGGTAACATAAGCACAATAAGCTTGCCATCAAGGGTTTAAATAAGGTTTCCTTATATAATTTAACTCATACGCTATATAAAAATAAGTGTGAACATCCATAGAAATGAGTAGAAAGATTTTTATTATGCCTACTTTACTTAATTGCAGTCTTATCATGCAATGTGACCGCATAATGAAAACAAATATTATTGAACAATAAATTAATTGGAAAGATAAAAAATATGCGTATTTATCATAATTATGAAGTAAAAGTGTTAAGGAAATACCAAGTGTATATTATATTATTATTATGTACTTTCTTATGTGTAGAGTAGCGATGGTGGCTGAATGGATAAGTGACCGCCGTGCTTAACACGCGGTCCGAGTTCGATTCCGACCAGCAGTACCAATGTGGATACCATTTTGTGGAATTTATATGTACTAGCCAAGTGACTTACCATCTGCTTACGGTGAAGAAAAACATAGTGAGGAAACCCACATACCCTAGAAGAAATTCTATGAGTATCTATGTCTGATCTACCAACCCGCATTAGGCCAGCGTGTGTAGATTATGGCTTGAACCCTCTAAGCTCTCTAGAAAGAGGAGAGAAGACCAAGGGCCCAGCAGTGGAACATTAATGGATTGCTGATGACTTTCTTATGCTTTATTTTATAAACAGTTTATCCATTTCTTTCGATAAATATAACAAAGAAAGAAAGCAAGAAAAATAATTTATTTTGTTCTCACATAAACATATCTAAAAGACAAAATTTGCATTTTTTTAAATTTATTTTTTATACTACAACGGTGGCAAACACGTTTGAGAACTGTTTGAGATGATGCCCACGGCCACCTTCTACCATCGTACTGCTCGCCATCGGCAGGAAGTTCATCCCCATACCTTGGAACCGATGGTCTCGTACCGCGCGGTTCCAGAAGAATTTCCTCCCAAGAACTATCAGGTTGTGGAATGAACTCCCTAACGAGGTTTTTCCAAGGGTCTACAGTATGGGGTTCTCCAAAAATGGAGTGAATAGGTTTCTTAAGGGTCGTGGCGAAGGCAAGGCGCTCGTGATGCCCCTGGTGTTGCAGGCGTCCATACGCTTACGCATAATCCACTCACGCTGGCCTAGTGCGGATTGATGGATCAGACATACTCATAGAATTTCTTCTAGTATATGTGGGTTTCCTTCACCGTCAGCAGATGGTAAGTCACTTGACTAGTACATATAAACTCCACAAAGTGGAATCCACATTGGTAGTGCCGGTCGGAATCGAACTCGGACCACGTGTTTAGCACGCCGGTCAATCCATTCAACCACCATTGCATCACTCACACACACGGAAATTTATACGACAGATTAAAGTCCAGGGCAAATTTGGTAATAGATTCTTCTAACATAAAACATTTTGGATTTGAATTTTGGCAACAAATACCGGTTGACGGCGATACGCTTGTCCCTATTATATGACACCTACAGGGCTTATTATGGGCTTCAGGCAGACCCTAGTGTTGGATAAATTCCGAGTGTCATAGGCTATGTGACGTCAACAAAAAACCAATATGGCGGCTGTAAAATGTCAAAACAAACGTTTTTTTAGTGCTATCGCAATATGGGTATCAGATGAAAGCTAATTAATAGCCTAATTCAATTACATATGTACTAACTATTGCCCGCGACTCCACTTGTCTCTTATAACCTAAATAGCTTGACCGATTTTGAACTATCA
This sequence comes from Laspeyria flexula, assembly GCA_905147015.1. NCBI lineage: Eukaryota > Metazoa > Arthropoda > Insecta > Lepidoptera > Erebidae > Laspeyria > Laspeyria flexula. The sequence continues at coordinate 6,482,920 of LR989974.1, forward strand.
AAATTCACAGTTATAATATACATAATAATTAATAATATTGACTGTCGCAGGCTACTTTTTGGCAAAACAAGCCAGTCGGGTTTTTGGTTTTTTACCCGACTGTCAGGACGGGTATTGTTTTTCGCGCGTATCTTGTATGTTTGTAAATTTCTTTATTCCCACGAATCTTCCAAACGGCTGGATGGATTTTGACAATTAGGGTATCGTTAGATTCGTCTAGAAAACCCAAGTGTTCTTAGATAGGTTTTAAGAATAAAAAGACTTAAACTTTTGACCAGTTCTTACCCGTGGTACTACCAATGGTACTACTGGTAGTACCACGACGCCTAATTGTAAGAATTTCAATTTTTTTCTTTTAACCAAATCTATCGAGTTGGGTATCAAAATAAAGAGAATCAAAAGGAGATTACATATATATTCAAAAAGAGATTATAAATAAATGAATGGTCCAAATTGTAAGTAGTTCTATTTTTTTTTTTAACCATACCTATCGAGTAGAGTTTCAGTTTGGAGATTACAAATACTCGTATATACATATATTATGTATTTAAATTTAATCAGGTATAATAATATTACAATAATTTTACGGTCTTTTTAGTGCAATGCTATCTGTTGATTTTTTACAGTCGGGTTATTGTTTTTTTTTTAATTATATTGACTTGTTAATTGTGTATATTACATGGTGTTCAGGAGTGCAGTTAAAAGGGATCCTGAAAACGTGTACCTAATGAAATAAGCTTCACTGCTAGTCCTCATTCCGCCACAGCGAGCAATTATTTGCCGCTTGCAACCAACGCCAATGGCCGATGGGGGAAAAGATTCTCTAGTGGCGGCCACGTATGGAAAGTGCAGCATTGGACCTGCCCACCAGATGGACTGACGATCTAGTGAAGATTGCGTGTGGTAACAGACCATTAATGGCAAGCAAACATGCCAACGATTCCTTACTACCGTAAAAGTAACAAAATTAAACAAAAAACCTCCAAATTTGCTAAAACTATACGAAAGCGACAGAACGTCTGCGCGCACGCAGCGCTTATCTCAATAACCTGCGCACTTGAGCACTGCTACAGACTGTACTGTAGAGTAGACACACAAACACACACGTCGACGTCGCCGTCGGTCGTTCACTACGACGCACGTCAAGTGTGCGCCTGCGCAGTGCTGCGACAATGAACCCTTGTCAGTTTCGCTAACAATTGTATACAAGAACATGCACGTGCGAGTTGAGTTGTTTGTTTTATTTTATTACTTTAGGGGAGTTTATGAGGTCACCTAACTCGTGTTATGAAGGCCTAGGTCGTTAGGTATCTGTATTCCCCCGACGCGAAAGAAGGTTGTTATAAGTTTGACGTGGGTATCTGTGTGGCTGTGTGTCTGTCTGAGGAATCGTAGCTCTTAAACGAATGGGCAAATTTAGATGCGGTTTTTTTTTACTAATGAGGATTTCAGCGGTCAGATATAGACGTCATAAGGAGTAAACTGCTTGAACAGCATAATGGGAAAGTTTGTTTCACGCTTAGAGCTTTCATGCATAAAGTATTATGTAAGAATGATCTTTTTGGTGTCGCAATTGCGACCCGATTCAACATCACAGCGAGCAGATTAAAATTTTCAAACAATTGTCAGCAATATCGAAATCTACCAAGCGAATGTCGTCATTGCGATTAGGTCAACAATACCCATTTTTATTTTCAGACTATGCTACGGTGACTAAAATAATTTATTATTTTACCACCATTTTTTATTTTTTTGCGCTGTCGCCATCTAGTCCCAAAATAGGCAACTAAATTGTTATGGGTACTAAACAACTGACACACCATCACACAAAAATTTGTCCTGGATGGGAATCGAACCCATGCCCTACAGCTTAGCAGTCAGGGTCACTAACCACTAGACCAACAGGCCAGTCAAAAATTGTCTTTAACATATAATTTAAATAGTTACTAAATATATCACGCAATCCTTCGTCCTCAAGTCATCATTGAAATAGAAACACCTTCTATATTGTGGAGTAACCTAGACAAATGACAATAAAGGTCGATTTCACTATTAGTATGACAGATGACAATCGTGTAACGTATGACCACACTGTAGTTACATAAATCATTATCCATCACGTGTTGTCATACCTATATTTAAATCTATACGATTATAAAGAGGTAAAATTTGAGAGTTTGTGACGTGTAATATCGGGATCTACTGAACCGATTTTCAAAATTCTTTTAGTGTTGGATAGCCCGTTTATCAAGGAAGGTTATAGGCTATATAACATCACGCTACGGCCAATAGGAGCTGAGCAGTGACCAAATAAAGAAGGATGGGAGCGAAGCCCCTCGCCATTTTTATTAGTAGTTTCATAAATGGTTCGTTTTGACAACTATAAGTTCGGATATATAGTCTGCGTCTTAGCTCTCTAACTAGATAATTACTGTTTTTTTTTGTAATTACACAAAACAAAATTGAAAATTTTAAAACACCCCCGACAAGAGCAATCTTGCAAATGTACCGATTTTATTAAACATCTAAGAACCATCACAATCATGTCATTTTTCAAATGAAAAAACCGCATCAAAATCGGGTAATTCGTATAAGAGTTATGATGCCACAGACAGCCACAGACACGCCAAAGTTGCACCATCCCTCGTTTTTTTTAGAGGAGAAATGTATTTTATGGATGACGCCCGTTCCGGGAGTCAGATGCGTATGTGGGACTGGCTAGCTCGAATGTGGGAGAAATACCAGAATACTCACTAAAACTTACATTATACTATCTGTTGCCCAGGGTTGACACCCCTTCCTCAATAAATGGGCTGTCCAATAAGGCTATAGTTCCGTGAATGTAGTCCATTCTAAAAATAAAAATACAAAAAAATAATAATATCGAAAACCACGAAATATGACACTACATTGCGACGTTGTTGTGATTCATACGTATGCATAACTTTAACTTATGTTAGTAAAATAATTACACAAAATTAAATAGTATTTAATTACGTTGATATAATAACCAATAGTTTCGTATTAAAAACTAACCTTATTAATTGACGATTGAACAATCCAATGATTGTGCAGTCACACTTTTTTTATTATTTATTCCATACTGCATTCTATATACACGAAACTTCAAGCTATTGGCGGGTCAGCACCCCGCAAAAACACATTTATGTAATTCAGATTTCACGCACTATCACTCACAAAAAGGCGGGAGTTTTTTCGGCAAGAACACAAATCACACTGTTATATTTGACCTGAAATTATCTTATCGTTTATTCTGAAACAGAAATCATAAATTTTATCTGCGTCACAGTTAAACGAGGTCGTTTAATTGACACAGTAACAGTGAATCACTACACTACTCCAGCAACTTATTCATGTACCACTGCTGGGCTTTCGCCTCTCCTCTATTTAGAGAACTGAGGGTTTTTAGGCCATAATCGACACACGCTGGCCTAGTGAGGGTTGGTGACCCGCTATGTCTTAACTCTTTTAAATTTATTATTTCTTTTAAAGAAATTAGTCCACGAAATCATAGCTGGTTGTGATACACTAACTAGTGTTATACTATAATAATTATTTATTTATTTCAAGTACTTATATTTGTTAGTAAAACTTATTCGTGTTATTTTAAAAACTAACTAAATTATATTATTTTTAATGCTCTGACATGTATGTCACAGCATCTACGCATATAGGGGCAGTCAAGCCTGCCCGCGATCATGGCTAGGATGGTGTTGGTACTAGCCCACACTCTGCGCACCAGGAATAATTATAAATAACGATGTCTTAGGAAGAGGCAAGCATCTAAGATACAAGCTCGGTCTAGTTTAGTCGATAGTGTATTAGTGTGTCATAAATAGGTACATAATTTAATATATATTATAAAAACAAAAACATAAAATATAACTATGTATTGATAAATAGGCGCCAGGCGGCATTAGAGTCCGACAAAATCAACTAACAATCCTTTAAAAATTTTATATCATAGCAAATCCATTGGTCATCCATGGCAAACCAAAACTTATTAGACAAATGGTACCATTAAATATTAAGCAATTTCCATCCATTTTATATAAATGCTTAACAAGTAATGGAAAAATTAATGTCATTAATTGTCATGACGTCATCATGTTAACAGGTAATGGATAAATTCGATCTCAGGGACGTCCACCCGCGTAGCTCAGATGGAAGAGCACTGCACACGGAATGGCAGGGTCGCGGGTTCAAGTCCCGTCGTGGGTTTGAATTTTTCCATTACTTGTTTAGCAAATGGTGCTATGTCTAAAACGTAACCAATGTACTATAAAATATTTTCTCCGTAGTGGGGCTATAATTTAAACAAACATACAATTCACGCATACAATTTTATATAGACTCAGAACAAACTGATTGAGACTGTCACCATGGTATAGCGATTAAGTTGGTCGCCACACACATCGCCCTGCCTAGTGCAGTGACGTGGGTTTGATTCCCACAGGAGACAAATATTTGAGTGATTATTTATATTGGTGATGTTTGTATTCGTTAATTGTACCTTTGTTTATTTGTACCAAACATAGCTGGCGAAATGTGGGTGTGAAACACCTCTGCCTATCCCTTCGGGGGAAAAGGCGTGATGCTATGTTATGTTTGTAAAGTCCCCCGCAACACAATTTTTCCTACAACAGTCGTTGTGTTTAAAAAAATATATACAAAACTTGTCCCGACAAACACTTCTTTTTTTTATACCACGACGGTGGCAAACAGACGTACGGCTCGCCTGATGGTAAGCGGTTACCGTAGCCTATGGGCGCCTGCAACACCAGGGGCATTACGAGCGCGTTGCCGACCCGTAAGAAACATAAACAGAACTAATAAACTAGACAGAACAGAACAGAACTAATAATATAGGAGTAGCTCTCCCAGCAGATACACCATCGCAAATGGATGTGGATTGGCTACACCCTCCGAAGAGATTCCGAGGCTGGAATTTCCAAGGTAAGCGCAAGCGTGGCTATCATCATCATCATTTCAACCCACAAACGTCTCACTGCTAGGCACGGGTCTCCTCCAAAGAATGTGGAGGGACTTTAGCCTACTATACCGCGCTGGCCAGACAGGTTGGTATAGGGTTTGTTTCGAATTTTCCTTTTCTCGCAGTGCTCTTGTCTGCATAAGGTACTCTCTAAGTCGCCTCTTTACGACATCCACGGGTTGAGATGGGGTAGTGATATTATTATGTATTCTTAATTCGTCACTACGGTTAACTATGTAATCGCTATGTAATTATTTAATTATATTTATAGTGGTATTTAAGAGCTCTCTCTTTAATTATACAAACATCCATGGTTCACAAAAATATTTTTCCTGCGTAGAAATTGAATCCTCAACAATCAATACGTTTTGTTATGAACATGCACTCAACCGCTCGATCACGTTTTTAATTGGAAGAGATCTTGGTCAAGTATTGAACTTCAGAGTATAAATATATTCAATATGATAATTTAAAAATCAAATAAAGCATTGATTGGATTATTTATGATTCACATTGACCCTAAATCAGAGACCAATAAATAAGGACTTTTGACCCCAATCGAAACCAATTCCCAATCAATAAGAAACGTGCGAATTTCGTCCATACTGCGCATACGCCGAAAAAACAGAACATTAAACAATTACGGCCAATATTGCGGACCGCACATATACACAGCTGACCAACATAGCCAAACAGTTACACAACTACAGAAACGTTCCAAATTGGATCTTAAAGCTGTTAGAATAAGGAATGCTGATGATGATTTTTGAATATTATAGCGGTAAATGATGATGATTATACGTAAGTTCAAAGTCACCGCTGACGATAACGTAGAGAATGAATCTGTGTGAGTAATCAGAGGTCCATTTGTGGCTGTTTGGTACAAAGACCTAGTTATAGAATAGTTATCTAACTTCAGTGTTGTTCCGGAGCCCCTTCGAAGATGTATATGTGAAATATATGACAGAATTTAATGATGCCGTAATTTTTATAGGTCAATAATCTTTTTATTTACTACATAAAAGTTTTGTAATAACTTTAGTTCCATATAAGCTTGTGATTCGTACAAATAACTATCATTTAGCTGTCATATCAGCGGTTCTTTAATATCTGAAAGAATCGTTTCTGCTTCATATTCTGCTAGATATCATCTGAATATCGCTTTATAAATGAGAACTCCCTATAGTTTAATGAAATGAATTGAAATGAAATCTCGTTTATTCATCTAGGTTACAAAGTAACACTTATGAAAGTCACAAGAATGTAACAGGTTATCCGAAAAGTAGTGTCAGCAAATTTGCCTACGACCAGTTCGCTGACGGGGTGGACCTATGAGAAGAACTGGCAAGAAAGTCACGCCACTCTTTTTAAAAAAATGGATAGTTACAATCTTTTGTAATTTACAATTTGGGTAGCGTGTAAAGTGATGCAGCAGAGTACCAAACCGAGTTAAAATGAATGTTTTAATTTAAGTTTTATTTAATTTGGTATATACTTAAGAGACCATTTTGATTTTATAGTGACAAATATATTTCCTGGGAACATTAGTGACAAATGGAAATATTGGTGACAGAAAATACAGTTGCCTTTTTTTAATGTCCCGGCGTTTTTTTACACGCGTCATTGGAGTGTTAAAAAATTACTAAATTGTGTCCAAATACTTTTCAAAACAAGGACTATCAAACAAAATACGTACTTCCTCGGATCACAACATGTAACTGTGGGTATGCTGTCGGGAGAACCGTTTGGTGATCATTGTTAACTGTATTGTGAATGACGTGAACGTTTAGTCCCGCTTGTGGTAGTTATAGCGTAATAACTTTCAAAATATCTTAAAGGCGATAGCCTCTTGTGACCTGGGGTTCATCTTTGGATGAAATATGTTTTGTTTTTATGATTTGGATTGTTGAAGGTTACGGGAAATAAAGTGGGAAGTTGGCGTGGTCGGACCTTCTGAATGGCAGTGATTTGAACTGCGCGCGCGGGGCTTCACTCACTTCATCTTTGTCTAGCCCTAAGCATCTGTAGCATAATGTCAACAAATAGGCCAACACTAATTTCATTCTTTTTTTCAATTAAAGCTCTTCATATTAAATTACTTTAAAACGGGTCTACGTCACGTATTATATTATAAGGAATAGTAAATACCTAATAAATAAGGTATTTACTATTCCTTATAATATAATATGTGTACAAGTCGCGAAAGTTTAAAAGTTTTTAAAGCTCTTCAGATTATCGCGTTCAAAAAACTTTTTAGCTTTATATTTACTGTAAAGATATTATTCACCAAAATTGTTCAAATAGATGTCTCTTATATTTTTTCCTCTCAAGATTCTACATAAGGCCAAGGAGGCCAACAGTAAATAAAGGATTGCTTTGATTCAATCATCATCATCATCATTTCAACCCATAAGCGTCCCACTGCTGGGTACGGGTCTCCTCCAAAATTTGTGAAGGGAATTTAGCCTACTATAACCATGCTAAACAAAAACTAAAATGAAACCCTCTCAGCTCTCTAGATAGAGGAGAGAAGACCCGAGCCCAGCAGTGGGACTTAATGGGTTGCTGATGATGATGATGATGATGAACCACGCTGCATAAGGTTTCTCCCGTAGTCGTCGCCTTTTACGACACCCACGGGTTGAGACGGGGTAGTGACATTATTCTTAATCTTCACTACACTTGACGGACTATTATTTTAATCAATTTCTAGAAAAAAAAACGTTCCATGACCAAATCTGACTGGCCTTTTGGTCTAGTGGTTAGTGACCCTGATTGCTAAGCCGGAGGTCGTGGGTTCGATCCCCACCCAGGACAAATCTTTGTGTGATGAGCATGAAGGTTTGTTCTGTGTCTGGGTGTAATTTATCAATAATAAGTTTGTATTTATAAAAAAAAGAAATGTATTTAATTAGTATATCAGTTTTTTAGTACCCATAACACAAGCAAATATAATTGCTTAATTTGGGACTAGATGGCGCTGTGTGAATGTGGTTGAATATTATTATTATTATAAATCGGGGACGTCCTAAGAAAGGACAGATCAGGAGTAACCTAAACTGGCGAGATGCATGAAAAGATTGATAAATATTGAAGAAGCGAAAGACGTTTGTCGGAATCGTAGCAGGTGGAAGGAAGTGGTCTCTGCCTACCCCTCTGTTGGGAAAGAGGCGTGATCTATATGTATTATTATAATTTAAAAAAAAAATAGTTTTTTTTTCGTTATCCAAAAGTAAACACGGTAGGGGTTCCCAAAGGTCCTTAATCTTTAAGACGTAGAGTGCAGCAGTGAGGTGGGAGGGACGCGGAGGGTAGCGGCTTCATTCCCACGGCGCTGCCGGATGCTGCGGTCACTACCAGAGATCGCGCTAGTGTTGCGCACAATCGATAACCTGCTCTTCGCAAAAAATATGTCTCGATACAACCTGTGGGTTCAAATACCAAGTCAATAAATTAAATATATTTTTCTTGTTTTTTACCCCCGACGCTAAAAGAGGGGTATATTATAAGTTTGACGTGTGTGTAATGTATCTGTATGTCTCTGTCTGTCTGTGGCATCATACTAAACAATTGTGCAGATATTGATGCGGTTTTCTTTTTGTTTAAAAAGTTAGAAGTCTCCATGATTCTTAGACATGTTCCATTAAAATTAGTGCAGCCGTTTCAAGCTCTTCTGCTCTTTTACGGTTACTTAATTTTTTTTGTTTTTTTTTACAATACATTTTCTATCTTCTCGTATTGCCTCTATTGTTACCTATAGGTGATAATAATTATATCACCTATAGGATAGATATATAGATCTTTGTTGTAGGTAGGTTTCTCAGACGGTTTGACGCCTATACTGCCCTACCAAAAAAGAACGGCATAACTGCATGACAAGCACAAGGGAAATTGTATCTAAAGATCGTTACTTAACATGCGATTTTCCCTTAACTTATGTAATGCAACTGCGCCTTTTTTCAACAAGGCAACAAGGCAGTATAAACTTGTTATCATATACCTTAAATTTTCTAGCATTGGTATTATAAAACAAACTGTCTACAAATCATATGCATAGATATATCAATATTGGGTCTACGTCCGAGACAAGATAATATCTCTTTCGTTGACTCACGGCCATAGATTATTTCTACAAACGAAATATGACGTAATTCTAATGTATTTATATACCTAACTGTTTATGCTAATGTCGTTGTCACGTTTTATTTCCTCGGAAAGGTGGGCAGAAGTGCATCGTACTCACCGCCCACAAGAATGAAAACAAAATTACGATTTTTATAATTTATATTCGTATTTTTTTATTTGAGATTCATTTTCCTCATAATAGTGGAGTAATGTGTGCATATTTCAAAGCAAACAGTATCACATAAATTGATATTAATCGCTACTTGTCTTCCAAATAAAATTAATCAACTTCCCTATGTTGAAATCGATCAAAAAACTGGCTAAACTTTGTTGTCATGGGAAGTGGTCCACTATATGGGTATTTGTCTGGGTATTGGTCCAACTCATCTTTTCTTTTCTTTCATCTCAGCCAAAGATGGCGATCTTTTGCGCCACGAGATTGTAATTTTGACCCACAGCTTGTCAGCCATTTACTATTGTAAAGAGATCGAACTCTAGCCTAGAACGTGACACGGCTAGTAGACTTCCTCATCTAAAGAGGGTCCAAAAAAAGATATAACTATATGGCCGGGCCAAAGGTCTGTTTTCAAACTGAAAGTCACTCTGACTGCAATAGGCAAAATGATGATGAAAGGTCTGTTTGCCACAGTTGCTGTATAAAAAAAAATATGTATAGGAAAGGAGGATTTGATGAAATCAGTTGAGTTAAAAGACCACAAAGCAGGATTTTTTTATTACAAGTTGCTAAGAGAGATATCGGTTTGATTCGGTGTCATCGTCGCTTTTTCATCATCGCACCACTCGACGCTGCTGTAGGCTTCACCCACACTACCTGGAGCCGATATAATTTCATTTCTGTTTCTAAAGAACGGTAAAGTTCCAGCGTTCATTCCTCCCTCGTACGTGCCGGCTCTGCGTAAGTATGTAATAATCCAACAGTAAACGAACTTTTCCATTTGAACCAGTAGTTCCTGATATTAGCATGAACCAAACAAACAAACAACTCTTCGGCTTTATAATATTTGTAATAGACTAGTGTAAAAAAACAAAACCCAAAGTCTCACATGAATAACATGAAATAAAACAAAGCAAAACTTAACCTAAAAAATTTAATTGTGGTAACCTCCCAGACATATTGGCGACACTACGTATAGTATATGACATCACCATCTTCCATCTCGCTCACACGTTTGAACTCTGCAAATAAAAGAAAGGGACAACGCTATAGATTCCTGATAAGTCTGTGTACTATCAAAGCGAGAGATCTGCATGACAATTAAGATTCGGGTAGTAACCGCTGTTGGTATGTATATTTTATTAATTGAGACGGTTATGTGAAATGATTACTTGAGTTTTTATTATAACTGATATTATTATCTCTCTCAGCAACTTGTAATAACAATTTCCTTCTTTGTGTTCTTTTAACTTAACTGATTTCATTAAAAATTAAATAAAAAAAATTATTATATAAAATAAATGTATTTTCTTTCTTTCTTTCTAAATCCTTTCCCATCTTTATTTTTTTTATACAACGGCTGTGGCAAACAGGCCTGTGGTTTGGAGTCCGAGTCTGCTAACACAATCGTAATTCGTGACAATGGTAAAGCCGATGGTCTCATTGACTGGCCTGTTGGTCTACTGGTTAGTGACCCTGATTGCTAAGCGGGAGGTAGTGGGTTCGATCCCCACCCAGGACAAATCTTTGTGTGATGAGCATAAAGCTTTGTTCTGTGTCTGGGTCTAATTTATCTATAATATGTATGTATTTACTAAAAAAAATATATTTAAGGAGTATATCAGTTGTTTAGTACCCATAACACAAGCAAATATAATTTGGGACTTTGGGACTAGATGGCGGTGTGTGAATTTGGTAGAATATTATATTATTCAACATAAATTCATCTTGGATTGATGTAATTAGCCGTAAAGGATTGATTACCTTGATGCGAGAGGATGAAGTGACATTTAACGAAGGATGCATAAAAGCTTATTATATGACATAGGAACTTTAGAAGCAAGCTAAAAATAGTAATGCATAATTTTCGCTATCACTAAGCAGTAGGTTATTATAATGAAGGTATACAGATTGACCTTATGATATAATAGGGTTATTAGCATTCATCTTAGCTATAATGACGAACTTACTAGACTGTAGTTAGACATTGCACGCACATTAATTTTAAAGACGCATGCAATTCAAGGATCTGCGTTTTGTTGCTACCAAATGGGTATGAAGTTATCGTTGACTACCCTTATTTATTGGAGGTGGCAGTTGTTCTCGCGTATGGTGACTGATTAAAACTGAGGAAAACAATTAGAAACTTTTCAATTTAAATGTCTTCTTCTTGACTTTCGCTTAACATCTTCCTTTATGCAATTTACTGGTTTCGAGTTCGTTTGGGAATATGATACATCCGTTCTATTTTCAAAAGTGACACATATAAAGATGACGTCATAAAAACCGTTAAATTTAAAGGGGTGTCAATTGATAAGCTCTCATAATACACAAAGCATCATAAATATGCTTATTTGCTTTTCAGCCCCAGAGTTAGGGAAATAAAATAAAATCAAAATATGCTTGATCAAAGAAGGACAAAAAAAACACTAAATAACTTAAGCAACGAACCTTTTTTCTCCAAAGGGGTAGGCAGAGGAGCATTATACTCAACATTGCATAGCTATGATATGTCTCAAGTTCTCAACTCCCATTGAATAGGGAGCAAGCCTATTGTCTTTAACCGGGCCCACTGATACTGAGAATTTTAAGATAGAAGAAATTGTATAATTCTTGACCTAGAGATCGAACCCATCAAACGAATTAAATACAAGCTTATTAGATATTTTGGATCCATAATTTATTTCCGCTAGTAGAATACGTCACCCGGAAACATATTAATGTAATAATATCTGATTACGATCAAAATTCGCAAGTCAAGAGGTTGGATTTTGACTATATCCTCTTTGACTTTATTTGGACATGTATGCTCCCTGCGACTTGTGTGTTCATAGTTGAACAAAATATTAATCCTGATTAAAATTATGTAAAGCAAAGTTTTATCTTAACGGCAAAAATTGAGGCCTATTGAGTAAGAATTTTGTAGGTTGCCTTTCGTGCAGATTAGATTTACAGAGACTAAGTCTAAGTATGTAGTTGCGTTCTGAGTTCAATAGCAGTCTAAATGAATGTACATTGCTATAAAAACAAAAACTTTAAATAGAAAACAGATTATAAAAGGACTACTAACTGTTAAAGTCAACTATAAAAATAAACCCTTGAAAAGCAACAAAAATTGGGCCGCTTTTGGCAAGTAATGTAATTTTAAACGGAACTAGTAATAGAACCTTGAAGTACGCCCCTTTATATAAGAAAGACACAAATTTTATTTTCGCAACATTCGATAAAACGAACACAACACTATCAAAGAATAGGGTCATTCGCCCTCTCACAACAAATCATTTTTAATTGTGCATATTCTTCAATTTTTCCATTACAGCTCAACGTTGCATATGGTCCACACTAACGGTCGTTGACCTTATTTTTTTTTTTCTCAAGGCGTATAGCGAGATCTTAAAAAAATAGGTCAAACCGTTTCGCGACCACTCTCGAATTTGGGTCGAAAGCAATTGATTGATTTATATTGATAGTGTCAAATGCTTAACACGATTCAACCAAGGACCTTCATTCGCTTAACATCCTCCTTTATCCAATTTACTGGTTACGAGTTCAAATGTAACTTTACTTTTATTCATTTGAGGGTATAGCATGTCCGTTCTATTTTCAAAAGTGACACATATAAAGATGACGTCATGAAAACCGTTAAAATTAAAGGGGTGTCAATTGAGAAGCCCTCATAATATACAAAGCGTCATAAATATCAATTGTGGATAGTAAAAGTTGCCGGGACAGCCCTGATTGATTGTTTGTTGCGATAAAACGGAGCCAAGGCTAGCGAAGGACAATGTTCTCGTCCGGTGCAAGCAGCGCCCCTGCCAATGTACGGTACGGGCTCATGTGGGGGTAAGGGGGGGGGGACATGTGTTGGTGCGTTAATTTACATTAACGTGTTTGTATTTAATTGTAAGGTAAATTATGTTTATTTAGCGATATTTTAAGAGCTTATTTGATTAGTCTCGATATTCGATTGGTAGACACGATATCGTTGTTTTGTTGGTTTGAAAAATTACTTGACAATTTTGTTTTTTAATTTCACAACAGAACAGTAGCAGGTCCTTATTCTTCACTATTCAGTTAGAAGAAAATATTAATCGTTAACAGTTTAGGCATTAGAGCAGTCAGCAGCAGAGAAACTTCCAATCGAACATAATTGGAGAGTTTGATTACGTCTTTTAGATTTTCTACAAATTGAATAAAGGCTTAACAAATAAAAAATCTAACTTTCGCATTTAACAATGTTAGTAGGCTTTAAGTAGCATCTTTATCCTTGAACACAATACATTAATACCTTCTTAAGAAGTTAATAAGGAACCTATAGAATGAACGGAAGCGTGTGTGAGGTATGCCCGCATAGTGTGATGTCATGGGGTGCCATTGAATTGTGGACCACACAGTATGACCACTCTATGTGGGTGGTTTGGTCGAATTATTAAGATTATCTTGCACTTAGTTAATTGTTAATTACGTGGTAAAATTTTGGTTGAAATTTAATCATTTTACCAACCGTATAGGTATAGAAATAAGCACACTACTATTCGGATAACATGTTACATTCTTAACTTGTGACTTTCATAAGTATTACTTTGTAACCTAATGAGAAACGAGATTTCATTTCACATTTCTGGCGGTGTCCGTCTTCCTCTCAGGCGGCCGCTAAGCAAAAGAGAGGCAAGAGTAAGCAGGCAAGAGAACTCTTGATGGGGAAGAACGAAGGTTGAGTCCCTCCCTTCCATGCTATTATGCGCAAAAAAACAGCCTCATTGCTCTGCAGATTAAGGGCTAGCTCCAACTCCATTCTGAGGGTGATAGCTGGAGACTATGACTCCCCTATCATAGCTCACTGTGTTCGGAGATGTATTACGAACACAAGGGTTGTGTCGAATAAGACAAAATTATTTTGTTTAAACGACACAGCCTTTGTGTAAGTAAATGTTTGTGTATTTTTGTTTCTTGTTTATGTGTACCTACTAACATAGTTTATAAGTGCATTGTTACTAAGAAAATATGGATGTTTGAAGTCCGAAATAAAATTTATTTTATTTTATTTTATTTAAGGCACCTCCTGAACACCGTGTAGTGAAACATAGGTACTAATGCATCAATACTATATTAAACTACATGGTGTTCAGGAGGTGCCTTAAAGGTGAAAAATTATAAATTATCGTGTGAAGTAATAAGCTCTTTAGAATAAATGCACCGGACCGACGACGGGCGATCTGTTAAAGACTCGGTAATTATGAATTTAGAAATAGGTAAGTAATTCAGGATTTTTAATATAATAAATTATACGAAAAAGTAATCGAAAGAGGTTAAAAAGTTATCTAATAAAAGAGGTGCGATCGTGAAGGATGCCACCATTACTTACAACTTAACATACAGTTCTGGCTTTCCCAGGGGCTTACTATAAATCTCGACATTCGAATATTCGGTTTTGATGTCGCTGTCAAATGTTTGAAGGTGTGTATTTCCCTAAATTTGACAGCGACATCAAAAACGAACAATCGAATGTCGAATTTCATAATACTACATAGAGCACTTGAGTCATTATAATATTCAAAAAACTTAGTTGCAATACAGACAATCTTTTTGTACATAATTAGCATAATGACATCAGATAACATGGCAAAGACGTATTTATCAATAATGCAATCGACTCTTGATACATTGTCATAGGTTGATAAAATAGGTGATTATAATAGTCATCTGTTAAATTATATAAAAAAATATCTGTGTAGTGACGGATTAAGAATACATAATGTCACTGCCCCATCTCAACCCGTGGGTTGGGAAAAGGCGACTGGAAGTACCTAACCTTATGCAGACAAGAGCACTGCAAGAAAATGAAAATTCGAAACAAACCCTATAAAAACCCGTCTGGCCAGCGTGGTATAGTAGGCTAAATTCCCTCCACATTCTTTGATAGAGACCCGAGTCCAGCAGTGGGACGTTTATGGGTTGAAATGATGATGATGATGACTTAATATTTGCAATTGCATTTATGCATTTCATCATTACAACCCATATACTGTTCGGAACGGGTCTCCTCCAAACATTGTGGAGGGAATTTAGACTACTTTACCACGCTAGCAGACGGGTTGGTATAGGGTATGCAACGAATTTTCCTTTTCTATCGAAATAATTTAAATTTGCCTCTAGTAAATATTCATTGCAAATAAAACTATTTATACTTAGTTATAAAAAATAATTTATTTTGACAAAAATACACTATTGACAAAAATAAAATACACACAAACACTGTAGTAGTGTTGTATTATCTAGAAACGGGTAAAAATAATTAAATTAAATATTTATTTAAAGTTGGGTTCTTCAAAAAAGGAGTGAATAGGTTTCTTATGGGTTCCTTATGGATGGGTAAGTGTTCGATATAATAATATTATTAGCGAAATAAATAACCTATAAAAATATAACCTATTAAATATAAATATAACTTATTATTTATTAAATACAAAAACTAATATACCTAGTTATTTACTTTTTTGTTGGTCTGAGTTTTGGAAGAGACCCGTGCCCAGCAGTGGACGTTTATGGGTTGTAATGATGATGAATCTATGATTTAAATCAACAAACGCATCTACATTATTCTATGTCCACTTAGTAGTCAAGTTAGACTTTCGGGATGCAAATCACTGTCTCAAGGTTATCCACCGTCTGTGCATTCTCCAGACTAGTCCCAGACGAATGACATAAAAAGAAAGCTTTGACTTTAGGCAATACGTGACCAAAGTGCTAAATATTACCTACTTATTCTATGGTATAGCAATTCATTAATAAGCTAGACGTATTTATAATACACTAGCTAGGGTTGCCACCCGTACTATATTATATAGTATCATGCTATAGTTCAGTTTATTGTACTAGAAAAATAATATAGTACGAATAATAGGTACTATATTTTAGTCGGTAATTCAGTTTTCGTGCTTTTTAAATTAACTGTGACTGGAACGCACCCGCAAAGCAGCATTGGGAATTACAGAACGAAACGCATTCAATTGCTCAGATTCCTATGATTATTTAAAAATAAGTAATACAGTTTGTTAATCGAAGCTAAAACTAATATCTAACAAAATTAAATACTAACACATGGACAAATAAATAATTAATTACTATAAATAAATGTGTACCTACTATTTTTTTCTTGAATTTCACTATAGTAGGTACTATACTTTTTGCAAAAAAAGTTGGCAACCCTAGCAGTAGCCTAGCCTACGGCTTCACATGCGTGTGACGTTGGTAAAAAGTAGCCTGTGGTCTATCTCATTCTCGAGATTCTATATTTATGTGAAATTTAATAGAGATCTGTTTAGAAAATTGAATATCTACACTTCTACACAAATATAATAATAATAATAAGAATAAACTTAAAACTACTGGACCGATTTCAAAAATTCTTTTGCCGTTAGAAAGCTCCATTATCACTGAGTAACGTAGGCTATATAACACCACGCTACGGTCAATAGGAGCTGAGCAGTGGCCAAATAAAGAAGGACGGGAGAGAAGCTGGCGTGACTTCTAGTTTTAATAAGTTAAATGCTTTAAAATAAACGCCTGCACTGATACCAAGTCCTATGTCTCCGGTGGCTTTTCAAACATACAATTGACGCCCAGTCTTGTTTCGAGTCTGGGTGTCAAAGTAGGGTGTACTTTGACACCCACTATGAACCGCACAAATATTTGTCTTGTGTGGGAATAGAACCCACATCAGTTGGCACGGCGATGATAGTGGTGTGAGCCACCTTAATCGCTATGCCGTGCCGCGCCACTTTGAATGTAAACAAACACCACTATCTTTTGGTAACTCCCTAGTACTATCACTCACACACTTTTCGACACTTCCGAGGCTTCAACGAGGCAGTCAATTGGAAACCTCATCATCATCATGATAAACCACAAACTTCCCACTGCTGAGCAAGGATTCTCCTCCAAAGAATATGGAGGGAATTTAGCCTACTATACCACGCTGGCCAGACGGGTTGGTATAGGGTTTGTTTCGAATTTTCCTTTTCTTAGTGCTCTTGTCTGCATAAGGTTACTTACTGCCTTAGTCGCCTTTTACTACACCCACGGGTTGAGATGGGGTAGTCACATTATGTATTCTTAATCCGTCACTACACGGATATAATAATTATATACATATATGTTACAGTCAAAACTCTAAACCAGTCAAAATTAGTTTTGACTATTTTAGTTTTTTTTTAGTTCCGACCTTACTTAGGAGTTTTATATAAATGCTAAACAAGTAATGGCATAAGCATTTATATAAAATGTTAAACCAAAGCGATGGAAATTGCTTAATACCTTCTTAAGAGTTTTGACTTATATAGCCAGTCAAAACTACTTTTGACTGTAACATATATATATATATATATCGAATTGGAAAATTACCGCAAAAAAATATCAACAAAGAAATTGTCTTATTCTTATATCGTCTAGTACCTACAATAACTTGTGTTCAAAACATTGCTATCACAATATTAATTGAATGTAATATACAAAACATTACAATTAATTTGTGTTATCACTGTCTGTCCGTCACAGTGAGCTTGACATGTATCTGTCTGTCTGTCGTGATATATTGACAGTAATAATAGAAGTTATTTATAGCTACAGATAACAAATATCGTTGTTCTGGTGTATAATTAGATCTTTTGGTGTAGTAACTAGTTTGTTGTGTGGGCGTTTGATAAAATATTGCGTATATATAGGCATGTAATGTCCACATCATGAGAGCCTTGAAAACCGAAACTTTGTACAAAAGATAAAGAGAGAAAGAGATAGACAAATACCGCTTTATTTCTTCACAAAACGCACTTAAAATTAAAACAAAGAAAAGAAAAATAAATAATTATACTCGTAGGTAAATACTTGCACTGCCTCATTTCGCAGCAGGAAGGGTCCGATTCGATCGGATCGGGTTTGATTTCCGGGTCGAGTGCAAATGGTATTCGGTTTTTCTTTCATAAAATTCCAGTATTGAGATTTTCCCAAAGTTTGGTAAACAAATGTTCCCGGTAGATGACAATAGGCTCGCACCTATAAAAAAAAATCTCCCCCTATTTCATGGGACCTAACATACCTACCCCTTCGGGGAAAAAGGCATGATGCTATTTTTTTTGTATTTTTAATTTAATAGAATTAAATGAGCGTATGACCGGCCTAACCAACCTGTCTGGCCAGCGTGGTATAAGTAGTAAACTAATTTCCCTCCACATTCTTTGGAGTAGACGTTTCGGACGTGGACGTTCGCCCAGCAGTGGACGTTTATAGATTGAAAAGATGATGTTTATCAGTAGTCTAGATCATATAATACAAGCTTATATTAGCCTGTTTTGGGCTGATTAGACTGACCAAAATACTAAAACATTAAACCTAACCCTTCGTAATAAAGTTTAGAAATAGTAACATAACAAGTGTTTAGGTGAAATTTACAGGTTTGTTAGCCTCTTGTTTGCCTCGCTTGTGCGTTTGACGTGTCGTAAAAGTCATTTAGAACTGAACTGGGAACACTTGTGTGGAAGAGCGTACGGTTTAACTTATAAACTATAGCGGGTAATAATGCCGAGATGCAAAAACATTGTTTGTGTGTCTTTATTTATTTATTTCAACTTTATGCACAAAGAACTGTACATAGGCGGAATTAATGCCAGAGGCATTCTCAATACACGTATTAATTTAAACTAATTTCCAACAAAAAAAAAAAGAATAAAATACAAAAATACATATACCTAATAAAATATATAACTTACAAATATATAAATATAATATATACAATAAAAATAAATATATAATATATATATATATATTGCCGAACCAAGTGAAATTAACGATGCGATAATACTGCTAGTTCATCGAAGAGAAGCTTCCGTACTTTAATTTTAAAAGAGAATCCTGACTTCGAGAGGGAGTGAATCCGTGTAGTGACGGATTAAGAATACATAATGTCACTACCCCATCTCCACCCGAATGTGTCGTAAAAGGTGACTAAGAGAGTAACCTAATGCAGACAAGAGCACTGCGAGAAAAGGAAAATTCGAAGCAAACCCTTCATCATCAAACATCTTGCCAGCGTGGTATAATAGGCTAAATTCCCTCCACTTTCTTTAGAGGAGACCCGTGCCGAACAGTGGGTCGTTTATGGGTTGAAATTATGAATACATTCGTAATATTTTTGGCCTCGAACACTAGGTACTCTGTTACTAAGCATACGAATTTAAAATTAAATTCTAGACAAAAGAATTGCATTAGCATTCGTCTGCAACTAGCTACATAAATTTAACTGATGTCCGTTGCATATTGAACATTTAAATTGCACTATGAACGTTTATGTACATCGAATATTTTTGATATCCGGGTAGCTACAGTTTATTATAATTTATTTTGGATAGAATTACGCGATATTCGGTAAGACTTTTTAATCCATCGAACATAATGAAACATTTTTTTCTCTTTGGGAACTAGCAAAAGTTGATTGGAAAAAGGACTACCTTAATTGGTTTCGTGAAGGTTTAAAACCATACCCTCAAACAAAAAAAAGTCCTGTAATATAAGTATTAGGTGCTAGTGCTGCTGCTGCAGAGTCCCTTAAACGGCGCAAATACAGTAATTTAGCTGATAATTACTTATTTGAGCCGTTTGGGGTCGAAACATTAGGCTCATGGTGTCCGAGTGCTCTCCGCGTTTATAATGAACTAGCGACGCGGTTAATCGACACTTCACGTTACCAGAGGGCTGGTTTTTATCTCGCACAGAGAATCAGCATTGCCATCCAGCGTGGCAATGCTGCTAGCCTTCTGGGCACTGTCCACATTACCATTTGTATTATTATTTATTTATAGTATTGTAAACAGAAGTTGTAGATATGTAAGTAAATAGTTAATAATGTTATAAGTATTACGTAGGATAGGTAGATACTTTTAGCCGATTTAGTAATAGCTTACCTTTGTTTTCAGAGTATCATAGACGAGATAGTAGACCAACAGTCACTATACGGAATGACGGTTTAAGAATACATAATGTCACTACCCCATCTCAACCCGTGGGTGTCGTAAAAAGCGACTAAGGAAGTAACCATATGCAGACAAGAGCACTGCGAGAAAAGGAAAATTCGAAACAAAACCCTATACCAAATACCAACCCATCTGGTCAGCGTGGTATACTAGACTAAATTCTCTTCACATTGTGTGGAGGAGACCCGCGCCCAGCAGTGGCATATTTATGAGCTGTAATGATGATGATGATGACCACGAGGGCTAAACTACGGGTGCATCATAGATATTATATTACTAAATACTTTGCAATATTACTACTTATAAAATTTTATTAATAACTAGTACATTATTGTTATGTAAATAGCTACTTTTACTTTTAAACTTAGCCTTCTTCCTCTCTCCTAACTATTGTGCTGTGCCCGACAGGGTCCATAATTGTAACCTACATTATACCTACCACCTATTTGTACATTATGGAAGCAATAAATGATTGAGTATTGAGTATTAATATTAATTTAATATTTATTAAGGGTGTGTTTACATTTGTACCACACAAATTTCGCGAAAGTGAAAAGCAGTAAAACTTATAGCACATTATACTTCTGAAGATATTTTATGAACTGTGGCTGACGAGGTCGTTAAACGCTGTCGTATTATTAAATTATATTCGCTTCTGAACGAATTTTGTCCACTCGTATTAAAGCTCAGACTTCACCAAAGCACACGAGACAAGAAAAGACCAGCTGTTGCATACAGCTTCGACCGTGTTTGTAGGTATATTTTTTAAATAACCCGAAACTGGTTTATGATACACTGTACATAATATGTAATAATTTAAGCTGTTTGAAAAAAAAGAAATAAATAAAAATAAAAAAATTTTCATTTAAACATAACATAGCAACACGCCTTTTTCTCCGAAGGGGTAGGCAGAGGTGTTTCACACCCATATTTCGCCAGCTATGTTCGGTCCCATGAAATAGGGGGCGAGCCTATTGTCATCAACCGGGAACATTTGTTTACCAAACTCCGGGAAAATCTTAATACTGGAATTTCATGATAGAAAAACCCAATACCATTTTAACCCGATCCGGGAATCGAACCCGGGACCTCTTGCACAGCAGTCGTATACACTTACCGCTGCGCCATCGAGGCAGTTATTATATATTTATATATCGCTTAAAGTGCCACACCTTCTGGTGAGCGGTTTCCGCCGCTCATGGACGTTGGCAATGTTAGGGGCAAGCCGCTGCCTTCCTTGAGATGATCTTTAAACCTCGTTTAAAGAAGGACATGTTATAGCACTCAGGTAACACTGCTGCAGGAAATTTAACATAGAGCCGGCACTTACTTGGGATAAATTATCGCTGGAACCTTACCGTACTAGACGAAATCGATTCTAGGTATTATGGGTAATACCACGGTGATCGCAAAGAAGTTAACAGCCGGCCTGATGGTAAGCGATTCGTCCGAATGCCACTCTAGACAAGTGGCAATAGATTCGATCTATCTATTCTATTGACATGTCAAATTAGTATCTACATTGATCACGTGACATGTCGATAGCTATTACATACACTTACGAAAAGAATCAGCGATTTGCCACTTGTCTAGGAGAGCATATGTGAAACAAACTTTCAGACAGACGGACATACAAGAATTCTAAAACCGGTCATTCATGATTAGGCATCGACATAAGGCAATAAAATTCTATGATTAGGCATCGTATAGACAGCAGCTTTTACTAAAATTGTTACCTTTTGAAAACACAGACACTTCAATTATTTTATTGATATAAGATTACATTTTTATCTGTTACATTCTTTTGGTAGTTAAGTATCTATCCAAGTTTTGGCTCTCACGTCACCCAAGTTCATTGACCTGCTGCAGTGTGCATCGATTAAACACTGCATAGTGAACCTGCGCACGCGCTTACAGGCCAATACAAAAATATGCACATCACGTAGAGTCTAGACAAATACTTGTTGTATGCAAATTGTGCGATTGTCGTGCGATTTTCGGCAATCCATTCGTATTCTTTATGTAAGGTACATTGTTAAGGTGTAGATTACATCTGAATCGGATGGCTGATAAGGCTGCGGGTGTATCAAAGGCCGGTATGAAATATTATTTGTCATCACTGACTATAATGTTATTCTGTCTCATCACCATAAGCCATGGTGGCTGAATGGATAAGGGACCGACGTGCAAATGTACAAATTACACGGTCCGAGTTCGAGCCCGACCGGCAATGTGGATTTTACTTTGTGGAATTTATATGTACTAGTCATGTAATTTACCATCTGTTAACGGTGAAGGAAAACATCGTGAGGAAACACATACACACCACATACCCTAGAAGAAATTCTATGAGTATGTCTGATCCACCAACCTGCACTAGGCCAGCGTGAGTGGATTATGGTCTAAAAACCTCTCAGCTCTCTAGATAGAGGAGAGGAGACCCGAGCCCACCAGTGGGGACTTAATGGGTTGCATCATATAGTTAATCATCATCATCAGTCAGCTGTTGGACGAAATGGCTATAACACATGCTATGAAATCTCTTATATTTACTCAAGCATATTTAGTATATATATAAAACGGGTCCACGATAGAATCAAACAAGCTTACGACCTCTTAGATGGTAAATGGTTACCGAAGCCTGAAACACCATGAGCATCACAGGCACGTTGTCGACCTTCTAAAATCCTTTCACTTCCCAATGAGCTCTGAATACCACTACTCACCACTCTCACCAGTAGGAGCTGCGGTCTTTTGTAAGACGGAAGAACTTCCCCAGGTGGCTACGTTCGATTGGAGGTTAATCAGCCACTATTTCTACTAGTGCCAGCAATTTTGATGTCGTCAAACGTATGAAACGTAACGGAAAACCCACGGCTCTGGGGTGAACTTCCTACAGCGGTGTTTCCTGAGCGCTATGACATGTCCTTCTTCAAACGAGGTTTAAAGAGAGCTATCCTATCAAGATAGGCAGCGGCCTGGCTGTGCCCCTGGCATTGCTAACGTCCATGAGCGGCGGTAACCACTTACCATCAGGTGGGCCGCTTGCTCGTCTGCCACTACAGGCAATAAAAAAAAATTAAAAAAAAATGAAAATTACACCATATTTAAATTTTGCTGACATATTTTTAACTTTGAATGACGTTAGTAAGTGACCGTTCCGTTTTGAGACGGTGTTGAGTGGTTGTCGTTGTCTCACTCGCTCGTGTGTGAAGTGATATCGCAGTCCCGTTCGCACAGTTTCAAGAAAGGACCGCTCGCTGTGGCTTAAATTAGGTGAGGCCTATGTCCTGCAGTGGACGTCGTTGGGCTGATATGATGATGATGATGTTGGCTCCAGAAGTCTTCCGAGTATAATCCCAGCGGCCCAGTCTGCGTGTATTTTGTTACCCTCAGGACCACAAGTGATCCGCTGATCATAGGTGAACAACCACTGATCTAAACGAATGAAGGTTTTAAATTTACCTACATTCCTTTCAGTTTTGGCTAACATATAACAGTCACTTCGCCTTAAATATGTAGACGATGCTAAAATAATGGTATGCCTAATAGTCTGTCTAGGATACCTTTTTAGGAGTCTATCCTGCACCGTTGTGACGAAACCAGACAGACTAGAATAATTGTCTAGGTTTGGTGCACAATTAGAATTTCATTGGACGTATGTAGGTACATAGATTCATTGTCTAGGTTACATTATCTCATGTTAGGCACGCAACGTTGGATTTCAATTTGTATTCAGTGTTCAAATTTTCTGTCTGGAAAGTCTCAGATAAAAACTTTAATAAATCACAAGACATACATTTGCGTTATGCCTTATAACACCGACGGATTGGAAAGATTTTTTATACCACTATAGAGTACTTACCCTCAACCGGTGAGAATGCATGAAAAGACTGATGAATGTTGAAGAAGCCAAAGATGTTTGTCAGAATCGTAGCAAGTGGAAGGAAATGGTCTCTGCCTAACCCTTTGTTGGGAAAGAGGCGTGATCTATATATATCTACTAGCAGACCCGACAGACGTTGTCCTGCATGATATGATACCAATCGATTGCATTTTTTTTTTATTTGTGAATCTAAACCATCCTTGAATCCACTTGAACACATACACAAAAATTCATTTTAATCGTATCGTAACACACGTACAGAAGAAGATAAAGAAGAAGATGGTGAAAATCAAGCGAAATATTTTATAAGCGAGATCTTCTTTTAAATTTAGAAAATTCGAAATAAAACCTATACCAACCCGTCTGGCCAGCGTGATATAGTAGGCTAAATTGCTAAATATTCGAATATTCATATTCAAATTCAAAAAAAAAAATTAAAAAAATAATTAATAGAACAAAAAACCCGCCAGCTTATTAAAAACTTAAAAGTAAGAAACAAGCCTTGTAGTTAAATAAAGTCTAAGTCAAAAGTCAAATACTTATGAACGTCATACAAAGCCAAAAAAAAGGTGTCTGCAAATTTGCCTACGGCCAGTTCACTTTTCACAAGGTGAGACACACAACTGAGAAGAAACTCAGGCCACTTTTTCTCAGGTAATAAAATTTCTACAAAGCGACCATAACAGGACCAATCAAAATTCTAGATAGACAGAATGCTTTTTCAATATTGGTCTCATTGGACAAACCATATAACGTAATTACCTACCTTTTTTTTTTAATTTTAAAGTAACAATAATTTACTTTAAATTTAATTACAATCTAGCCTATAAGACTAATAAATTACCTACCTGAACAAATAAAAATTTTCATTTTCAAAAAGTCATCTTCAAAAATCTAGATAAATTGTATGTAAGTATAATAATTATGCCCCTACCTACTGATATTGTTTGAAGTCGATGCCAAGTCCGAAACCCAATAATACTATAAAGTCTCATCCCGGTATCGCACGTGTGCAAATTACAAAAAAAAAGAGACAGTGCGGTTGCAAAAAATATTGCTGTGGTTGCTTGTGGCCTACAGATCTTACTGTTTATCAATTACGGATCATCACATACCAGACTCAACCTCACTTTCTGTGTAAAAGCTCTTAAAGTTCCTGTTAAAAATCTTCTTACTATACGTCGTAGTCGTAACATGTCAAAGAGCACAGCATTTTTTATCAGGCACTTGACACAAATTAATCGAATCTGTGCTAATTTTAATATTAGTCAACAAGTGGGCAATATTTTATTTTCATTTAGATCACATATGTTTGATGTAGGTATGATACAAGCATACTTTTGAACGTCATACAAATCCAAAAGTGGTGTCAGTGAATTTGCAATAGGCACTACGCAATTTTGAATCTTAAAATAATATTAGCACAGAACAAAATGTCAAAACAAAAGCAAACTCAATTATACTTTACACTTAGTTTTATTTTAACTGTGTGAATAATAATTATAATTAACATTGTATAGAATACTAGGTTCCGCCCGCGTCTTCGGCCGTGTGTTACCTATGTCGGTAAAAAGGAGCCTATATGCTATTCACCAGACTATTAAGCTTATAGCATCTTACTTTACTGTGCTATAGGCTACTTTTCAAAAATTATTTTTATTTTTTAAAATATTTTGTTACCTACAGCGATATTGGCACACGTACCTACATGTAGGTTTGACATACATCATAATCAGCAACCCATCAATGTCCCACTGCCGAGCCCGGGACTCCTCTCCTCTATCTAGAGAGCTGAGAGGATTTAGGCCATAATCCACACACGCTGGCCTAATGCGTGTTGGTGTTGGTGGATCAGACATACACTTAGAATTTCTTCTAGTGTATGTGGGTTTCCTCACGATATTTTCCTTCACCGTTAGCAGATGGTAAGTCACATGACTAGTACATATAAATTCCACAAAGTGAAATCCACATTGGTACTGCCGGTCGGAATCGAACTCAAACCACGTGTTTAGCACGCCGGTCACTTATCCATTCAGCCACCATCGCTTTTTGACATACTTAGATCATTTTAAGATATAATTGATCAGCATTTGTTATGGTGACACTTTTAACAACATACATACCACACCGATGACGCCGCAGAAAGAAGCAGAAAGAAATAAACTTAATAACTACAGTAAAATATTATTTATTTACATTGAATTCACAGATTACAAAATCGCTACATACAATACCAATTTGTAAATATAAGAAATACAACATAAATTGAATAGGCGATTTCTTGTCAACTAGGGATCATTAAATTTATATTAAACCGGGCCGTGCCCGGGGTGTGCGTGTGCGTGGCCCGGACAGGATTTGAAACGTTAATAAGTGTTCTACACGGTTATAAACTTGCGATCCAACAGAGTGACCTTGGTGGGAGCTTGATTGCCATCCGCGTAGTTTGTGTTCTGTACCTTTCTGTGATATTTCAAACTGTAACCAATTAAAATTATAACAACTATGGCGATTAAAAGAGTGGCCTGAGTTTCTTGCCAAGTTCTTTTCAGAGCTCAACCTTGTCAGTGAACTGGCCGTAGGCAAATTTGATGATGATTGAATGACGTTCATAAGTATCATGTATGTGATCCAAATGAATAAAAAGATTTGACTTTGACTTTGTATGAAATTTGGTTTACAACAGCCGGCTATACGGTTGGAATCCACCAAGGGCACCTCTGTGGAAGGCAAGTTTATAACCATGTGGCACGGCTTTAAATAGCAGTTTATATTGCACAGTGTATGATCCGTGTCCCGTCCGGGTTCGTTTACTAACCTACGACGCTCTTCTACACCACGGTTGTACACAAGACGGACACGACCCGGTGTCATTCCATTATTTTATTGAACTTTAGCAGATAAAAGTACTTTTTAGGGTTCCGCAGTTCTGACTAGGAACCCTTATAGTTTCGTTATGTCCGTTTGTCTGTCTGTCCGAGGTTTTGCTAAGAGACCGTTAGTACTAGAAAGTAATTTTGTAGGAGTGTGTATATCAATTACGTCGACAAAGTGGTAAAATAAAATTTTGGAAAAAATTTTTTAATGTAGCTCTCATACTTGTGAAGTGGGGATGAATTTTTTTTTTGTCGTCTACCCCATCGTGTGGGGTATCGTTTAATATAGGTCTTCAAAAATGATTTGGGGGTTACTAACATTATTTTTCAATGTAATGGTCCATTTACGGAATATTAAACTTTAAAGAGCAAATTTTTGTTCCAGTAGGGCGTCCCTCCCCCCCCCCTCCTAAAAGCTAAACTGCTGGCTTGAAAAATCTGGAAAAATTCATGATAATAATAATCCTTCAAAATCCTTCGCATTAACTCCTAATATCTTTACCATTACTTATATTCAGAATAAAGAACAACAGAATTGTACTTTATTGTGATAACGGGCTACTACGGAACCCTACACTGTGCGTGGCCCGACACGCACTTGGCCAGTTTTTTAGTATATCATAATAACATCTACATCAATATTTCTAACTCTTGTACCTTTTTAAACGTAGATTAAAAAGACGACCTGGGTTAGTATCCCCAAGGATACTGAGTAGGTCGAGGGTTGAACGGTGGCAAAGTTGGCCATCCAGGAAACTTCGGCAGATCTCTTGCGTTACGGCGATTATACCCTGGATGAGTAGCACCTGTGTCTCTACTCGAAGACTGCCTGGTACCACCTCCTCTTGACACACTTGGAGTACCATAACTGCGAGCCACTCTTCTGTGAGGATCTAATTTAATATCGTCAATATAATTCGGCAAGATCGGATGGTCACCAGTAGCGGGGGCCCGCGGGATATCTCCTTGGTATAACCACAGGGGTTCGTCGGCGTCTCTCTTAGCTCTGATGATGAGGGGTCCTCGAGCGGGAGGTGGTTGGTACGTAGGCAGTATGATGCGCTGACATGACGACTCACACACGAGGTATACACACACTACTGCCAGTACTATAGAACGGTACATGTTGATAGCTTGAAGATGTATTGACGAATGATAATTAGTTCGATAGTGGTCTTGTTTTATAGAGATTTGAGGATGTACAGGGACTTTACTTGAGAAGAAATGACTGTTCAGAAAATGGGAAGAACCGGAGATATATTTACGAACTTTACCTACAGCTGTGTTATCTTACAAAGATGTACAGTTTGTGTGTTTGGTTGAACGCTTGGATCTCAGGGAATACAGGTCCGATTTGAAAACTTCTTTTAGTGTTGGATAGCCCATTTATCGAGGAAGGTTATAGGCTATATAACATCACGCTACGACCAATAGGAGCTGAGCAGTGGCCAAATAAAGAACGATGGGAGCGAAACCCGGTGCGACTTCTAGTCTGACAATAAAATTCTATTAAAGGTTAAAGTTGTATTGATAAATAGAAGATATATAAAGTTTTCAAGCGATGGTGGCTGAATGGATAAGGGACCGGCGTGCAAATCACGCGGTCCGAGTTCGATCCCGACCGGCAGTACCAATGTGGATTCCACTTTGTGGAATTTATATGTACTAGTCAAGTGACTTACCATTTGCTAACGGTGAAGGAAAACATCGTGAAGAAACCCACATACTCTAGAAGAAATTCTATGAGTATGTCTGATCCACCAACCAGCGTGAGTGGCCTAAAATCCTCTCAGCTCACTAGTTAGAGCAGAGGAGACCCGAGCCCAGCAGTGGGACTTAATGGGTTGCTGATGAAAATGATGATATAGTTTTATTCTCTAGATTTTTCAATTATTGAATGTCTCGATTACACAGCGAAGAATATGTTTAGGTTCGGATGCACGGGTCAGACAAAAATACTTTAATTTGGTATCCAAAATGTACCGGGCATAGCTGATGATATTAAATGTGAGTATGATAAACCTCTGCCTACCCCTTCACGGCGTATAGGCGTGACGGATTACCTATATAGGTACTTTACTTGAGGAGAAATGACTGTTCAGAAAATGGGAAGAACCGGAGATATGTTTATTAATATAGTTTCCTCTTACGTATCGACTGGCGATAAAGCTGTGAAATGTCAATATTATATAGGTACCTCAGTGTGTGTGTGTGTGTATTATTATTAAAGATAAAGATCAATTTATTTGTCACAACATATGTACATAATGGTGTTATATAATATAATGATAGTTTCAATATGTTCTGTCTCTTTCAAGACATGCAAATATAAGTGTTATAATAATTTCACTGGCACTGACTTGCATGCAATAGAAAAAAATATTATTATGTACGTCTTTCCTTTATCTCGAGCCAATGGTGACTCGGACTTTTGGAAGGCGTACACATGGGGCCGAAGCCAACATGAAGAGGCCTTTTAGACACTTTAATCTAAGTTGTAATGTGACGCTGACCGGTGAGTATACTTGTATGCGCTATATAAACTCACACAAGTACACTCCCCGGTCACTGTAGGTAGTACATGGAAATAATAATCATGGGCTATTGGGTTGGCTTGCCAAGTGTGTTGGAAAAACCAGTAAGGGACTATTATTATTATATATATATTATTATTATTTAAGTACATCAACAATATTCATACGATACAATATTTAAATCATGTGCTTTTCAAGTTCTGTAAGTAAAACACGTCACAGACGTAGGTAAACAACATTTTCCAATAATTGTATACAGGGTGTATACGACGGAACGACAATAAACGATAAGGCAGCCAGTGTTAACCCTTATAAACATATTCTAATAAAAAATATTTAAAAAAAAAAGAAAAAAAGTCGAAAAATTTAAGAATATAAAACTACACATTATTTTTCTATCATAACGTTTTCGATATGACGACGACAAAAGTGCGGAACAGAGTAAGAGATAAGATATGAAAGAGTCAGAGACATTTTAATGAATTGAATGACAAGATACGATCAACGTAAATGCCTACAGGTTGTTTAAAACGGTGAAAAACTGTGACATAAAGAAAGTACATTTACGTCTAAACTAGCCTTCTTCAGTTCTTTAGTTTCATTTAAGATCGTATCGTCGTATACACCCTGTGTATAATATCTATGAAACGTCTTTTCTTGATGATATTGAAATTATACAGTAAAATTTTACAATTATACAGTAAAGTAAAAAAAAGTTTCAAGTAATGTTATTAATACGTTATTTTTCATTAATATCTAAATATTACATTAATTTTTTTAACATTATTATTAGATTCTATCATTTTTTTTTCTTCTACTCCTTAATCTATGTCTAAAAGAAACAAGTACATAATAATATTCTTTATTTAAACTATCGAAATAATTAAAACATAAATTATAATTTATAATAAAACTGTATTAAACATTAAAGTACCCTCATTTGATATTTGACTGGCCTGTTGGTCTAGTGGTTAGTGACTGCTAAGCCGGAGGTCGTAGATTCGATTCCCACCCAGAACAAATCTTTGTGTGATGCGCATGATTGTTTGTTCTGTGTCTGGGTGTAATTATTATTTATCTATAATATGCACGTATTTACAAAAAAAAATGTATTTAAGTAGTTCTACAGTTGTTTAGTACCCATATCACAAGCAAATATAATTGCTTAATTTGAAACTAGATGGCGCTATGTGAATGTCTCCGTGGCGCAGTGGTTAAAGTGGTCGCCTCGCCACTACATCGCCGTGTTGGGTGACGTGGGTTCGATTCCCACACGAGACAAATATTTGTGTGATTCATATTTCATAGATATTTGTTTCTAGTCTGGGTGTACTTTGTGTCCGTTAGTTTCATGTTTGTAAAGCTCCCCGCGACACAGGGCTTGTTCCCTAGTGCGGGCGTTGTCTTTTTATAAATAAATAAAAAAAAAAAAAAAAAAATGTGGTAAAAATATTATTATTATTACCTATATTATATATTCAGCTATCTACACCATATCTCATCGATATTAAACTATCTTCACATACTTATGTACTTATATGATCACAAGAAAGTAGACCAATATACCACGTTGAGTATGAAGAATGAAAATGGGAAGAAGAACCTGGAGAACCTATCGATGTAGACGGCAGTCTCTCGTCCGTTACAAAACGTGTCGTACTGAGGGATGGAGGCTGAGGTACTGGCGCGAGGGTCCACTGTCGTCGGGAATATGTGCTAGAAAGAAAAAACTTGTTAAAAGCATGTCGGAACATATTTGTTGTAGGGTTCTGCAGCAAAGGATTGTATTATATTTTTGCCATTTTGGCTAAGGAACCCTATAAACTATTATTAAGATTCATCAGCAACCCATTAAGTCCCACTGCTAGGCTCGGATCTTCTCTCCTCTAACTAGAGAGCTGAGAGGGTTTAGGCCATAAACCACACACGCTGGCCTAGTGCGGGTTGGTGGATCAGACATACTCATAGAATTTCTTCTAGGGTATGTGGGTTTCCTCACGATGTTTTCCTTCACCGTTAGCACATGGTAAGTCACTTGACTAGTACATATAAATTCCACAAAGTGAAATCCACATTGGTACTGCGTCGGGATCGAAATCGGACCGCGTGATTTGCACGCCGGTCTCTTATCCATTCAGCCACCATAGCTTATTTCAGCCACCATAGCTTATATTAACATACCTTATTATCTTATTAAGATTAATATACCTTAAAAGCATCAAGATCCCTAGATAGATCCTCATCAGAGTACCCCTTCATAGCCTTGGTGGCGACTGGTCCCATGTAGTTATTGACGACTGCAAATTCGAAGAGTGAGAGGAATACGAAGACAGAGCAGGACGACATCCACACGTCTATCGCTTTCACGTACGAGACGGGAGGGAGGCTCTGTTGCGATTGTGTGTTTTGGGTTGCTGTGGAAGATACCTAGGTTTAGTTTTTGTGGACTTTTTTTTTTTTTACCACATTCACACAGCGCCATCTAGTCCCAAAGTCAGCAATTATATTTGCTTGTGTTATGGGTACTAAACAACTGATATACTAATTAAATACATTTTTTTTTTGTAAATACATACATATTATAGATAAATTACACCCAGACACAGAACAAACCTTTATGCTCATCACACAAAGATTTGTCCTGGGTGGGGATCGAACCCACGACCTCCGGCTTAGCAGTCAGGGTAACTAACCACTAGACCAACAGGCCAGTCAAAACTTATAAACAGTCATTATATACATTAACCCCATTATTACAAAATACGTACTAAGCTTTAAACCAGGTTTAAAATGACAACTTTGACACTAATACAATGGCTTATGTCAATTTAAACCTGGTTTAATACTTAGTCCATTTTTTGTAATAAGGGGGCTACCTATACAAATGTTTTTAATATTAAAAAAAAAACGTTTTTTACTACATGCATATTATTATGATGAATGATACGGTACGTATACCAAAATATATTTTATTACAATTTTGATCTGTCTGTCTGTCTGTTTGTTCCGGATAATCTCTGGAATGGTTGCCGATTTTAACGGGACTATCACTGGCAGATAACTGATGTTATAAGGAGTAACTTAGGCTAAACGACGAAGTCGCAGGAACTTCAGTACTAACAGGTATTTTGGCAAAAAAAATATGTAAAAAAAATTAAAAAAAATTGTTAGTGTTAGTGCGTTGCGTGTAGCTAGTGCGGTCGGACATTTTTGGTGATTACTAAAGAAGTGTGTTAGTTAGAAAAATTGTTTTATTTCTTCTGTAATTTTTACATAAACATGAACTGACATTATTTCACATTTTTCTCACTTCACTTCGGAGATAAGAGGGATTTAATGGTATTTCTTTTTAAATTTTTTTTTCCTAACTCAAAAATAATCGGCTTAAAAATAAATAAAAATCGACCCACTTAATAATAATACTAATAGTCTCAATTTAAAATTTCAACCCCGTTTCAGCCGCTTTTGCAAAGAAAACAAAAATATTAAAAAAAAAAGTACATCTAAATTTATAGATGTAATAATATTCTACGCACGGAACCCTAAATATGATAAAAAAAATCTAAATTGTACTAAGAATTGATGATGATTAAATTTTGAGAAAAGATTAGGTACTTGAAACTTGTTTTTTTTTGTTGTTTAATATGACTTGATGACTGTATTGGATAATGATCACTACCGCCAAATTAATATATATGAAAATATACCTAAATCTTAAAAACTATGTTAGTAACAATTCCTTAGTTCTATCACTATGTCATTCTACAAATTCTACCTTGCGTGACGCATTATTGGCCAAATTCTTGATAAAATAGTGAAAAGTTCCATCTTTTGAATAACCTTGTTAACCCTACGCACGCTCGGGTATATACATAGAAACAACTTTTGATATGTTACGCCAGAGGGCACTACTGTGTCGCCGTAAGTATATTATATGTTATAAAAAATATTTGTTAAGTATATAATTTAATATCTATATTAGATAAATATACTTACCAATATTTTTTACTAATGATAAAAATTAAAATTATATATCTAAAATCTAAATTTTTTTCTACTGCCTTGCGATAGACATGTAGGAAAGCACAGTCTATGCATTGGAGGGTTTAAGGACTTTTCTAAGTCCTGCACAGCAAGATTAAGAAAGATGCGTTTTTAGTATAACTATATTAACTATACTTATATGTTTTTGAGAACAAGATTAATTATATATCTTAAAGTTTAACCTCTCACTGCCTAGATGGCACCACTAGAAAAATTAGAAGTCGGTGTTAAGATTCTCCGCGAGTGAATGACTACCCCGGCCGAACGTAGTGAAATCATACTTACCTGGCATAGGGGACACCGTGATCAATTAGGCGGTTCCCCCAGGGCGAGACCCCTCCATTGCACTGCGGTTGGGTTGACCCCTGCGATTATCCCTAATGTGGATAACTCGGATGCGTAATTTTTGGTAGTGGGGACTGCGTACGCGCTGTCCCCCTTGGAAAACCTTAAAAAAATTAATTTAAGCCCGATCTTAGACGAAGTCGACGGAAGGGTTATATAAGAATAATATTGCACTACGCGTTATGTAAATTTATGAGTTCTGTGAACGAATGTTACGGCGCATGTTAGGAGATGTCTAGGTCCAGCAGTGGACTGCAATAGGCTGAAATGACGATGATGATGATGATGTAGTCAATACCATTACTACTACCGACAAATATATCTTCATACAGTACCCAATTTTTGGAAATGAATGGAATAACCCGAAACAACTCATACATGGTATTCTTACCTAACGTAAGTAACGAAGTGACGCCTAAAGTAACCCTGGCCGGTATAGCTTCAGGTTTGATCCAGAACGATATCCAGGACATGACGACGATCAGGGCCGACGGGATATACGTGTGGAACAGGTGGTAGCCCAGTCTTCGACGGAGATTGAACACTACAGCTAGGCAGGTGAAGTTACCTGGAGAATTTTAATTAGGAATTTAAAAATGTATTTATTTACCCACTATAAAACTAAACATTTAATTTGCAACCAAAAAAAAATAATTAAGAAAAATGGAAAAATAATAAGTGTGTACTACAAAAGATGTAATTGACGTCATTTCGTTTGTTTTTTTTATACTGCGCTAATTAATAAACAAATAACTGTCTATGTATGAAGACTATGAAAAGTGGTCTAGAACAGAGATTCTCAAAGTTTATTGAACTGAAATTGAACTCTTGATTCTTAAGAAAGAGATTGTTTGTCGATATAAATTTAATTTATGATGAAAAATGAAAAATGAACCTCGTTGCGCTAGCAGTCAATTTAATTTTTTCAGCCCCATAAGAAATTTATTGACAACCCACTTGTGGATCACGACAAATACTTTGGAAAATGCTGGTCTAGATAAAGATAAAGACTCTTTATTTGCCAAAGATATGGTAGTACAGAGTTGTTAAATAAAATTGTTTGTGGTGCGTACATCTACCCGTAGAGGGCGTGCAAATATAAATAATGTATTTTCTATATCATGTATTATTAATTTATTACTTACAGGAAACAAACTTTCAAAATAAAGGATCCTAGAGATAGAGAGTTCAATGGGCCCCCCATTCGTGGAATTGTTGTGCTGGGGCTTAGGAGGGCGTAGATTTGTAGGTTTAACCAACAAAGCCATTCTATTTTAAGATAGTCAGTGTCTTGGCTAATTGGCTATGCGCATGAGCAGCGATTAGCAATACTTTACAAGGTGACGGCAGGCACCATAGATTATAAAGTATTAAAAAATCAAACATAAAAATAGTAATTTCGCTTACCAGTGGAGTATTCAATAGTGCAGTCTGAGGTATAGTTGTTGGAGATGTCCAGCTGCGGTAGCTCGATCTCTGGGTTCACCACCAGAGGGTCTGTCAGGTTCCAGATGAACACCAAGTCGTGGACCGTATGTGACACTAGAGTTATATTACAGAAATCGATTTATTGAAAATATCTTGAGGTGACCTATGTCCAGCAGTGGACTGAGTGCCCACTCAGTCCTGATGATATTTACACATACCTACCTACATAATTATGTTTTAAAAAGTTATTAATGTTTTTTTTAAGCTTCTGTGATTATCTTAAGGGGGTGAAACTGTTGTCTGTCGTAACTCAGGACCAACTTAAATAAACACAATATATAAGATGTAATAACTAGCTTGCGCTCGCGGCACCGCCTGCGTGGTATGTTGGTAAAAAGTAATTAAATTTAAATTTTAATTTCCGGTTGACAGTGATGCTGCGAATATTACGATGCCTAAACAAGCTTTTCTTGGGGTATTTTTTTATTATTTAATTTAACGTTTTAGTTTCTTTTTTTGTTTGTAATTAATTGTATATAAAATTTTAATAATACGTAAGTAGATGTTTAATTATTTTTTTTCATTATTGTAATTACATATATCTTCTTTTTATACTGCAATCTATCTGTGTTCCAAATTTCATACAGATCCGTTCAACCGTTTTATCGTGATTGACTAACAAACATTCATCCATACAACCATCTATCCATCCATCCTTATTATGACATTTATAATATTACTAGAAGACGCGCGGGGCTTCGGTCCCATCATTCTTTGTTTGAACACTGCTCAGCTTCTATTAACCGTAGCGTGATGTTATATAGCGTATAACCTTCCTCGATAAATAGACTATCCAACAGTAAAAGAATTTTTCAAATCGGACCTGTAGTTCCTGAGATCCTAGCGTTCAACCAAACGAACTCTTCAGCTTTATAATATTAGTACTTATATATTAGTATAGTTAAAGTAGGATAATAACTTCGACTGTCACCGTGGCGCAGTGGTTAAGGTGGTCGCCTCCCCACTACATCGCCGTGCTGGGTGACGTGGGTTCGATTCCCACACGAGACAAATATTTGTGTGATTCATAGATATTTGTTTCTAGTCTGGGTGTACTTTGTGTCCGTTAGTTTCATGTTTGTAAAGCTCCCCGCGACACAGGGCTTGTTCCCTAGTGCGGGCGTTGTCTTTTAAAAGAAAAAATAAAAAAAATATAAAATAAATAACATACAGCTCTCAATCATCATGGAACAGCTCTGCGTGTCATGAGGATATGACTCAAACTTCATGGCACATGAGAGTACTAGAGTTAACCTGAAACAAAGAATACAATAGCTTACATCCTTTCAAATACCTATTACTTCAAATTAGCACTCAGTCTCAAAAATCTCATGTTGAAATTCTAAGGTTTCCAAATCTAAACTCCGAATCCGAAAACTGTAAGTACTTAGACTCGTTGCAACTTATAATGCCTTTTTCTCTAAATTTCCCTTTCTCAAAATGGCTAAATAAAGGACATAAGTAGGTACTGGAAAGACATCTTTCTTAATATGTCCCTGTCTCAATATATCCTTTACTCCTGAAGACACATTTTACCACTTAATACTTAGGCTTACTCTGAATTTCGACATTCGACTTAGTCGGTTTTGATCTAAATTTCCTTACATATGACAGCGACATCAAAACCGACTACTTAATCGAATGTCGAAATTCAGAGTAAGCTCCCACTTACAGCATAAACTGTTTAGTCTCAAAATATTCAAAGTGTGTAAAGCAATAATAGACAACTTACTTGGACATATAAAGCAACGTTTTATCATGATACAGCCATAGATAATGGTTCGGTATGCTCATCTCGTGAAAGGTGACTTTCTTGGCATTCTTGAAGAAACAGTCAGGTCTCCAGATCTTGTTTAGCCAGTCTACATCCAAGATCCTGTACTCCTCGTGCATGTTCTCTGGTAAACGAAGACGAGGGTCTCGCCAGGACTGAGCTAAGAAGATGTCTGCTACGTATGTCTGGAAAATAAATAATAAAAAAGAATAGAAATGCTGGTCGGACTAGAGGATGTGTTTTGTTTTGGTGCCTTCCAAGGTTATCAATAAATTTATAGTGAGGCAAATCAATGCAGTACAATAGTAAGGTGATTAATTACTATCATATGGGAACTGTCCGTGTAGTGATGGGTTAAAAATACATCATGTCACCCCATTTCAACCCGTGGATATCGTAAAAGACGACTAAGGGAGTAACCATAAGAAGACAAAAGCACTGCGAAAAAAGGAAAATTCTAAACAAAACCCGTCGGCTAGCGTGGTTTAGTAGGCTAAAGTCCCTTCACATTGTTTGGAGGAGACACTTGCCCAGCAATGGGACCTTTATGGGTTGTAATGATGACATGGGAAC
The DNA here is from genome assembly GCA_905147015.1 of Laspeyria flexula. Lineage (NCBI taxonomy): Eukaryota > Metazoa > Arthropoda > Insecta > Lepidoptera > Erebidae > Laspeyria > Laspeyria flexula. Next base: position 6,520,781 of record LR989974.1, read on the forward strand.
TGCCTTAGTGGCTATCACCAATAGAAGCTGAATAGGGGCTAAACAAAGATCAACAAAAATCTAGTACCTATAGATAATGTTGACGGAGTTTTGAAGACATTCTTACCATACTCTCCTCATTGATAGAGTCAAGAGACAGCACAGTGACATGGAAGTAGACGATAGTAGGCTGACCCTGAAGCTTCGGAGCTCTGTTCTTGTCGTAGAACTTCGCTTTCTCAGGCAGTATGTCCCGGAGTGAGAGACTGGATTCGGATTTCAGTTCTATTTCTTGATATGATGCGTTAGTTCTGGTAACAATGAAGATCAAGTTATTAATTATGTAATGTACCCATTGCCCCAACAGTGAAGTGAACTTTCAAACAACTTGTTCAATGATACTCACAGAAAGCTGACAGCAGCTTGAACTCTTCCTGCTTCACTACCACTCATGTTCACAATAGTCACCAGAACACACACTAACACATCTGTTAACTGCATCGCTAACATTGTTTCCCTTTGTGAGAAGTTAGAACACTTTATTTGAGCATATTGCTACATAGGTACTAAAAGAAATATCTTGAAGAAAATAACGTTTGATAAATCAGAGTTCAAAGTAAACGCAATCAAAAGACACAGTTTAAGCTCAGTTTTCGTCGCATATCTTGACAATCAAAAAAGCCAAAAACCTATAGGGTACTTTCCGATAATTAGGCACTGCGGTACCCTAAGTAAGAAAAAATTTTTCTACCCAAATAGCCGGGAATTCGAAACTTTCTAAAAGTATTTTTGTATGACAATCTATCGATGCTAAGCCTAGCTATACTAGGTACTTAATACAATCTACCTACTTAGTTCTGTAGAAGCAATAAGAGAAGCAAGGCTTATGAAAGAACCTTGATGTTATAAAATCCATGTTATTTTTATTATAATTGAAGTCTTACACAGTCTTACACGTTTACAGTTGTAATCCGTTTACAAGGGTTGGTGTGAAACAGTGCATTAGATATTCTAGGAGTATACCTATATACATACATACCTATACAAGCATAATGCACATTATTGCCTATTTTCTATAGAAGTTGTACGAATGCTGGCACTTCTTTGAACCCATTGAAAGAAAATGGGTTCCTTGGTATTTATTTATTGATCCTCGTATTCTAATAAATACAGCCAAATACGATGATTTCTTAACTCAAAAGTCTCAAAACTATCCTTTTATACTAGGGTTTTTGGATGATCGTGGTGTAATTTATTATGAGCACTATTACCTTCCGAGAAGGGCGCTAGATTTTGTACCTACGACTACAGTGCCAACCTGTAGTGTTGTCGGTAAAAAACTTTTATGGGAAAAAAATATTTCTTACTTATTCTATTATCGCCATCGCTAATCCGGGACGTTCTAAAGAAACGTATGAGAAAATTTATGAATGTTATAGAAGCGAAAGATGTATAACAGAATCACATAGACAGGGACGGATTTATGTATGGGCTATAGGGGCTGCAGCCCGAGGCCCCCGGATATAAGGGGCCCCCAGCTCCAACAGAAGACATTGTGAATTAATAAAAATCTGTTAAGAGCATGTCGGACCATACATACTCATTGTAGGGTTCCTATTTTTTTTTAATGGCAGATTGATCATTTAGACAGGCCCTCTAGGGACCCCCGAGTAGTATCAGCCCAGGGCCCCACAAGGCACAAACTCAAGGTCCACCACTGCACACAGATATCTAATCGCAGCAGGCGGAAAGATATAGTCTATGCCTGTCTATGCCTGCCTACTACCTCTTTTTTGGGAAAGGTATGATCTATATCGTCCCTTAATGTCTCGATCGTTTAACGTTTCGATTTTTTAGTAAGACCATGGTTGCCATAATGCCATTGTTATGAATAATAAAACGTGATACTTACTTTAAACGTTAACTATAAATAAGTATAATCCTAAGCACAAGACTGCAATATACAAGTACTTAGATATATGGATATCGGGGTGCGTATGGCTTCATTATCTAACACTGCTTCAATAGGATATAATATACCGAACTGCCACGGAAGCCTTTTTATCTAGATAATACGTACAAGGTAATGTGAAAACGACATACCTACAGACTTTGTTTATGTGCAGAAAAAGGAATTACTTTTCTAAGACTCCCAATTCTTTATAGCGTCTGTATCGTGGTATCAAAGACTGTTTGAATTTGGTCTATCCAGCGTATTGGATTTTTCTTTCACACTACAATAACAAAGTACCAATTCATTTTTTTGGGGTATCTATACCAATCAACGGCAAATTAGTCTTTTGCTGTTGCCGCACGTTTTAAATAGACATCCAAAATTGCTATCCAAACACACTGTCTATTTCTAGGTTTAAATGGACATACCGATCTGCAATTTACGAACAGCTTACACTAATAACTATAGCTCATATTTAATTCACTGCAATCACTGTCAAATAATTATTTTTAATTGAAAAACATGCTTCCCGTTTAAAACGGTTAACATTGTTATCCGACACTACACGTCTGTCCTCAACTGAATCGAGACACATTTTACTGAAAGTGCGAAAAATAAGCGTGTGCTCATAGATCGTCGTAATCATAAGCGAAAGCGGTTAGTGGGACTTAAAGTAAAGAAAATGATACACCGTAGCTAGAATCAAATTATATCGTTGGCAAACAGCGAACTCCAACCCAAACTGAAGTCAAGACGGGCGGCACAAGGCGTTAGGCGGCCATTGATACACTTCAAACAAGTTTTAAAAGCGATGGTGGCTGAATGGATGTGACCGGCGGCGTGCAAATCATGCGGTCCGAGTTCGATCCGAACCGGCAGTACCAATGTGGATTTCACTTTGTGGAATTTATATGTACTAGTCAAGTGACTTACCATCTGCTAATGGTGATTTTCCTTCATCTACGTCTATTGTGAGGAAACCCACATACCTACCCTAGAAAATATTCTATGAATATGTCTGTTCCACTAACCCGCAATAGACCAGCGTACGTGGATTATGGTGTAAACCCTCTCAGCTCTCTAGTTAGAGGAGAGGAGACCCGAGCCTAGCAGTGCGACTTAATGAGTTGCTGATGATTAAGACACAAGTTTAGTTTCCAGCTTTCTAAAATTGAATACATTTTTGACAAAAAAATAACATGGTATGAAAACTATTGGAATCGATTCTGCTACTGATTTTGAACAAACTACTTTCAGCTTTCGCATTAAGTAGGAATAAAGGTATACGTGTACACCAAGTCCACAGCCTACATCGGGAAGGCTATAATAGGATTACTGTCAGTGGCCGAGTCAAGCGGTAAGACCTTGCGCCAATTGTAGCAATTTGACACATCACGACACCAGTCAGCATACACTTATCGATTTAAATCGATAATTTTTTACCTTTTAGCGAACGACTTGACGCAGACCCTAGTGTTGGAATTTATCAATTTGCCCAAAAAGCTTCAACATGACTAAGTCGTTTTCAATAATAATATTTCTCACATAATAATAAACTGCCTCGGTGGTGCAGCGGGAAGTGCATACGACTGCTGTGCAAGAGGTCCCGGGTTCGATTCCCGGGTCGGGTGAAAATGGTATTGGGTTTTTCTATCATGAAATTCCAGTATTAAGTTTTTGGTAAACAAATGTTCCCGGTAAAGTCAAAAGTCAAATCTTTTTATTCATTTGGATCATATACATGATACTTATGAACGTCATAGATAGGCTACAATAGGCTTATGAACGTTATGATAGGCTCGCCCCCTATTTCATGGGACATAGAGTGTGGAACATCTCTGCCTACCCCTTCGGGGAAAAAGGCGTGATGCTAGGTATGTATGTAATAATAATATGCTCTATACAAAATAAGTCAAAATTCTGTGTAGTCACATAGATTAAAAAATTTACATAACCCCCCACCCAGCAAATGATCTTGAAACGGCTGCATCGATTTTGATGAAACATATTTATGAGCCTATATAATTAGCTTACTATACCAACCCTTCTGGCCAACGTGGTATAGGAGGCTAAATTCCCTCCACAATTTTAGGAGACCCGTACCCAGCTGTGGGACGTTCAATCAGAATTTGTCAAAATTGAAGGATAAAATTAAAAATAACAATAATAACACACAAGAAACATTCATAGCATGTTTTATTACACAATAGTAACATATATTATATTAAAACATCAATAACGAATATGTTAACATAATTTTAAGATATTTACATTTTTTAAAACCTATATCCATTAATATCAATAAAATTAAACTAATCTAATAATAAAATTGACTGGCCTGTTGGTCTAGTGGTTAGTGACCCTGACTGCTAAGCCGGAGGTCGTGGGTTCGATCCCCACCCAGGACAAATCTTTGTGTGATGAGCATAAAGGTTGGTTCTGTGTCTGGGTGTAATTTATCTATAATATGTATTTAAAAAAAAAAAATGTATTTAAGTAGTATATCAGTTGTTTAGCATTACTAGGACTAGATGGCGCTGTGTGAATGTGGTAGAAAATATTATTATTATTAATCATAAACATTAAAATAAGCTAATTATAGCTAACTAGAACATTTCCTTCATCACCATTAAGTTTAATTTTCAAGTTTCATATTTAGTAGTTTTCGATTTTTATAATTTAATCGTAGCTATTTTTTTACCCATGTAGTGACGGATTTAGAATACATAATGCCACTACCCCATCTCAACCCGTGGGTGTCGTAAGAGACGACTAAGGGAGTAATTATTTCGTACCTTTTAGACACCTTTCACCTAATTCTAAAACCAAATAGCTCCAATTAAATATTAAAAATCGAAAACCATGAAATATGATACTAAATTGCGAAGTCGCCATTCGTCTGTATGAACCCTCATATTAGTAACTAGAAATCGCGCGGGGCTTCACTCACGTCGCTTTTGTTTGCCCACTGCTCAGCTCCTATTGGCCGGAGCGTTATGTTATATAGCCTATAACCTTCCACGATAAATGGGCTATCTGAGACTAAAAGATTTTTTCAAATCGGATCAGTAGTTCCTGAGATCCTAGCGTTCAAACAAACAAACTCTTTAGGTACCTATTAGTATAGATTATAGGAAATATAGCAATCACAGGCAATAAAAGTGGCCCGAGTACCTTGTCAGTTATTCTCTCGTTGCTCTTTTTTATCAAGAAACTAGCCATAAGCATCAGGCTGTTCAAATTACCGTTTCGCCATATATTGTAAAACGACCTTTAAATTTTCAGTCTTTAAGAGCGTATTTGCAAACAGAGTGGCGACGTCGCAATCTAGTATCATATTTCGTGGTTTTCGAGTTTAATTATTTAATAGTAGCTATATTGTAAAAATAATGTTTGCTACACTTTTTAGAATTAGGTGAAAAGTGTATAAAAGGTTAGAACTCATTGAGTTTCGTTCGAGTTTCAAATATATACAAATAACGTATATTATAAATATTTTCATATTATAATAACTGTAAGCATTACGGATACTTACTTTTTAATACACTTTCACGTAATTCTAAAAAGTGTAGCAAATTTTTTTTTTAAATGTAACTGCAATTAAATTATAAAAATTGAAAACCGAACGAAATATGACACTAAATTGTGTCAATACGCTCTCACTCTGTTTGTAAATACGCTCTTAATATTCAAATTCTACAAAGATCTACTTTAGGCCCTGACTTCATTAATGTGAAGGAGAATACATGCATTATATTCTAAATATTCAATTTCTATTGGCTTTTTACAACATGATATCTCCTTCGCTAACTCCAGGGCCTAATCTAAATAGGTATTTACATAGAAAAACTGTCTAGCCATTCTCCAAGGCTAGACCAATCAAAATCTCAGGCATCTGGTTGTAAGGAATTCAACTGATTTCCCTTCTTGCCCGTCCCATAGATTTTCTGACATAATTCAAGGAATCTCCAACCAGCCAATTCTCCAGGTGTTTCTCTAACCATATTCCGGTACTGCGTCCTAATTTCAGACATTTTCTTAGAGCAAGCGAGAGCGCTTTTATTCAAAATTTCAGATACCTCCATCCATAAATAACTTCGAACAAATTTAGGGTTCTTAAACTTCTCCAAATTGCTCAAATACCATTCCAGCAGTTGTTCTGTTTCGTCATCATTCCATGGCACTTCAATACCAGAATCTTCTATTAATGGTTTCGGTTCATTGTCAATTACCAATTTTATTGCAATTTCTTTTGCAATGATTTCCTTTAGTAAGGCAGCGAAGGGCGTCTTTTGACCGGCCACTTCATCCGTATCTATATTGTAAAATTGCTTCAAATAGTTAATTTTATTGAACATTTTTGTAACCGGTTCACAAACATAGTTTGCTAGTTCAGTCCATAGATATTTCTTCTCATATCTAGGACTAACAAAGTCTTCAATGTTTTCTAGATAATATAGTAATGCTTGAATGACTTTATCATCAGGTAAAACGACATCTTTGTAAATCTTCCCGTCTTTTAAATTCTTATTTTGTTTTGTCTTTGAGAACTTCGGTTTTAAACGCATAATTTTCTCCAGGAGTGCATAATATGGAGTCTTTTTCACATTAGGATCATCACTAGCTATTTGACTGTGATTAGCTTTCAATTTAGCAAACATTTTTCTACAAGACAGAGGTGTTTTATCTTGTAATTTTGCAGCAATTTCTGTCCACATTTCTTTAGGCTTAATTTCCTTCCCTTTATGCAGTCTTATGTAGTTTATATAATGTATAAGAAGCAGTTTCTTAGTCCGCTTAGTCCATTTAGAGGGTAATTTTACTTCTGTAGTGACTGTCGGTTCAGAAGATACAAGTTCTTCTGTTACAGTCGGTTCTTGTATAATTATTTGTGCGTTTTCTATATCTTCTCCTTCTGGTATTACTATTATGCATTGGTATTCATCATCTGTAAAATAAATGCAATATTTTAAATGATTTGCTAATTTACTACCAAAAAACATACTCGATTAGACTACCTACATAAAATTTTACTAATTTATTAATACCAATCCACCATGGATGTATGTATGCAGAAACAAAAACAACAATGGATGAATATGGTGTCAATTTCACATATCACGCACATTTCTTAGACTCACAGACTGATTATTTAATATATTTTTACCAGATCCAGGGTGCTTTGGGTATTAGTTGTACACAGCTACCTGTACAATTATATATTTCTTACCTTCAGTCTTTTCATCAGACACCACCGGTACTTCCACATAGCTTCTCAAACTATCAATATCCATAGCCTCCCCACCCTCCTCCCTCGCACTATAAATCTGCTCAAACATATTAAAATACTTCCACGATATCTTAACATCAGGGTTCCTACTCCTCATAGTCTTCAATTTCCTAAAAGACTTCCTCAATTCCAAGAACTTTTCCTTACAAGACGTTTCACCTTTACCAAGCTCAACGGCCAAATCAGTCCATTTTGAATTGTCATCAACGTTACTGTTTATATAATCGTAATTTCTAGAGAAATAGTTTATTAATTGCTTAATTTCCTTCGCAGACCAGTCTTCACTGTCATCGGAATCAAGTTTACCATTCTTCAATTTGGATTTGATCGCTCGGTAACCGAATACTTTCTTGCATAGAGCGTAGTAAGGCCAGAGAATCGGCATCTCTGGTTTGTTGATTTCCCTCTGAACATAAGCTGTGTATACTTGTTTGAGATTTCTAAATCTATGTGCGCATTGGGTTGCTGAAATTCCTATTTGTTTAGCCAATATTTCCCATAACGAGTGCTTGTTCCTGTTAGTAGTAGAGAACTTATCTTTATTCTTCTGATAGTACTCTAGTATTTTGAAAGCTTTCGAGTCTCCTGTGCGTCGTTTCGTGCGCTTAGTGAAACCTCTCTCGTCAAAAGATTCATCGTCATCAGAATAGTCTTCAGGAATGTCATCTGTTTTTATTTTTATTTTTTTAACTGAAAATAGGGAAATTCATTTATTTTATTAGAATGTACAAATATGTGTATACTTATCTAACATAAAAGTAGACCAAGAGTCAGAACAAATACTTGCCTAATTGGTGACCCGTAATTTCATATTCAAAAGTTTTATACAATGACTAGTCAAACATTATTTTTATTTTATATTGACTTCAACAACATTTTAATAGAAAGCAGAATGATGTTGATTATAATGTTGTCAATATAATAGCCATTCCATAAATCCGAACACAATCGCTGATTCGGGAATCGAACCCCAAATATGCCACATCAGTATTGACATGAAGCAAAAATAAAATTTTTTTAGTAACCAAAAACCCAAAAAGATTTGTTGACCTTACAGTAACAGCTGTACCGATTTTGATAAAACATGAAAACAAAAAACAGCATCATAATTGGTCCATTCGTTTAGGAGCTTCGATGCTACAGTCACACAGACACATCAAACCTTATTATAACACACCTCTTTTGGGACGTTAAAAAATAGTGAAATAACACTCACCACCAACTTTCACCGAATCCTGATTTGTGGATGTCTTCAGTTTATCGTATCCTGTCAGCAAATTAGTGTCCATACCGTAATCGAATATTCTATCAAACAGTTCTATATACCTCCAGTCTATTTGCATGTCTGGATTCTCTTTTTTATCATTCAATATAGTCTTGTATAGAGCCATAAGGTCCTCCCATTGTCCCTTACAACTTTGCAAATGCCTCTTCAACTTTTTCACAACCGCAGCCCAACAAACAAAATGACAAATCATGTCTTTATACATTTCAATGTTTTCGTAGAAGAAATGTACCAATTCATCTAACTCCTCAGTCTTCCACAGTTCCAATTGTTCCGGTTTATTTCTTAATTGTTCCATTTGCGACTCTATTTCTTTAGAAATAATATTGTCAAATAATATTGCTATAGGTTTACGATTTCGTAAGCCATAACCACCTACAATATATTTGTCTAAGTGTTCATTTTTCATATCTTCATATTTCTGTTTGCAGTCATCGGCAGTCTTGTCCAAAAGCCGACCAATTTCATTCCATAGGAAATTGTTAGGTATAGTCTTGTCTTCAAATTCATCAAAGCAGTCATAGCAATACTTTACTAAAACAGTCAATTCAGTGTTATCCCACTCTAAAGTTCTAGGCTCCTCAGATACAGCCTGATTCTCTATAGCTCTATATTCTTGATTTATATATTTTTTACTAAAATCTTCATCACCTTCAAAAATTTTGTCATAAAATGCCATATAAGGCCAGTTGATACCTTCAGAGCCGTGTTCCCTCCTCTTTTCAAGCAATTTTAGATAATGCTGCTTGTAATTTAAGAACCGTTTTTGCCAGTACTCCCCATCGTCCTCTCCTATCTGCATTGCAATCATTTCCCACAAACCTTTTCTACGATATTCTTGATTAAAGTTCTGCTTATATTTCAGATATAAACTCAACATCAACTCAACCTTTTCGTCTCCTGTTGTTCTAGTATTTTCTTTCTTCATAACCGTAATATTTGCATGGTTACTGTTCGTGTTTGTACTTGGTTGAGTTTCGGTCATAACTTCATACTCCTCATTAGAATCGGATTCATCCTGAAAAACTTGATGACATAGTCCAAAATATGGCCATTTAACATAAACACCTTCTTGTATATGGCTACAAAGTTCAAGATATTTTGCCTTTAGACTATTGAGCTGTATTTCACATGTAATAGGATTCTTTCCAACCAGCATCGTCTTGCAAGCAACGGTCCAGAGATGTTTCTTTTTTGTAGTGCCGGATATGAATGTTTGTTTATTATCATTGTAGAATACGAGGAGTCGTTTGATGTCATCTTCAGTCCAGTTTTCTGGCTGTGAGCTAGATTGAGGCACATTAACTACATTGTCAATGTCTCCGATATGTGGTAATATGTACGAGTTGTCTTGTTGTAGCTCTAACGCTTGGTTCTCAATGTTTTGTACTGTTGTTAGTACCCCTTCTTCATTGCCACCATTTTCTGTAATTTCCAAAGTTTATTTATGATTTAGTAAAGTGAAATGCATATCAAGTAGACACCATTTCTGTGCAGATTTGGGACAAGTTTCAATATAATAAAAAAATCATACAGATTACAAATAAGCTTAGAATTGGTTTTTTCTTCTTTATTTACAAATAAGAGTTACATTTTGTCTCATTCAATTCATGTACTTTACGTATAAGTAAATACTGAAATTGATTTTGGAATACCTATGTGTTATGAACACAAAATGGGAAGAAGACAATATTTTTTAAATATTTTCCAGCAAGCTTGACAGATTATAAAGATATCCTTACCATCAACATAAAAGAGCAGTATATCTCCATTGGACTGCACCTCCGTCTTCACTACAACTGCCTGCTCCATTTTGTAACAACATCCACATTCACTGCAATTATTAATATTCTATGTATTCTCATGCTTTTAAGTTTTTAAGAAAGAATGAGGAGTGGCTGTATCTTTTTTTATATGATTGTACTGAATGCTACTCGAAAGCATAGGGTTACGGGTATTCTTACTAACATCAACTCTTAAACTGTTGACTGTTGACCCTCCGTTACCTATGGAATGACAGATAATGCCATAGACATGCAAAGGGTTATTGTCTTTACGAAATTTCAATATAAATAGTCTAGGACCTGGAGGATATATCCGAAGGATGACATCCCAAGCTATGCCACAGACAGAACCATGTTCATAATTTTATAAGACACATATTTTTGCAAGCATCAGTTTGTGTTGTTAATTTTATGTTAGTAAATCTGCCTCTATACTGGGCTTTTTATAAAAAGAATTTGGTTGTTTATAAAAAGAAATTGAGGTTGTTGCTGAAATTGACCACACTGACAACACAACAGCCAATGTCTTGATAGTTTTATAGTGATCTCCAGAGCTCGTAGGTTATGTGAGGAACTATTTTAGCACTGTACCTTCTACTAATTACAAAAGCTTGTCTCTAAACCTGCCAGCATAATCATTTTTTAAAAATATACTATATAATATTAAGTTAGGTTTTGTATAGCTTTGCCCATATTCTTGGATGGCAATTGAACTAACAAATTTTCAGTTAAAGAGTTCCGACTTATTCATAATAAACTATAAAATTAATTGCTGTTTTAGGAAGCCTGGGCGAAATGCTTTTCTAACCAACAGCTAACCTTATTTTGATAGTACATGGTATCGCCCGAGTCAAATAGATTTCAATTCTAAATGCCACTATGCAGCTATGTAATGTGTAATTGTGTATCAAAACGGGTACATTAAAAAAAGGGGCATTTATGCATTAAATGCATGAACTTTAAAATATGCAAACATATTTGCCGAAATATTGCCGGGAAGGTTGATAACTATGCAGATGTTCAACAATTGCGTTCGAGAAGATTGTCTAAAATTTTGCGCATTGGCTATTTTAATAAATTTACTTATATGGATAAATATTTTTTTATTAACTTACCAAAATTAGACACACAACGATTATTTATTTTGATTCAATTTGACATTGGCGGCCAAAACACAGAAAGTTGATCGGAAATCAAAACAGTTAATAACAAGAAGCGCAGCAATGCGGTAACGCGACGCGTTTCACTTCAATGCCGCCATTTTGATTTCCGAACCACTGTAAAGATAAATTAGGTCAGTACACACGGTCAATTTAAAAAATATGAAATCCTGTGCCTGTATCTTCCTAGTACTAACTTATATTTGCAATATTCTCAGAAAAACTAATATTTTTTATGCCTTTTTTTATAAATTTCAGTTGTAAACAAATCAGAACTCAAATTCTATTCGATTCCTAAGTTATAGCTAAAATTTAAGTGCCATATAAATATAAACAATCTCAAGAAACATACCTACACAACAAAGTTATAAAACTATTTCAATAACGCTCTAAAAAGATTTTTTCCGAAAAAATCTTTTAAAAAGAGGAAGTCTGTTGTAAGTTTGGATGCATTCATAGATACGTAAGACGTAGCTTGGGAGTATGAAGCAGTGCCCAGCAGTGGCGGATTTAATTTACAAATTTGCCGCCATTAGCTTTTACACCCCTAGGTGTGACATGAGGTGTCGAGTCGAACGTATGAAGCATGTATCACAAGCTTCTTGGGTGCAAGGACGCTCAGCTCAATTTTGAGATCGGGGGCGGCGTTGTTCGTGAGAACTAACATGCTAGTTTTTGCACGCTGCTCTCTTGTAAAGATCACGCTTTTTCGTGCTTTACACATGCAGCCTATGGGCTATATACCTACTCGGAAAGTGTGTAACGCCCTTCGAGTATAATATTATTATAACAACGCGTTCAGAGTGCTGATGGGGCTGCCCCGTTTCTGTAGCGCATCAGGGATGTTCGTAGACGCTAGATTGTATTTACACTACAATGCGAAAGCGATGTACATCTTTGTTGAGTAGGCTGCGGGGCAGCGCTAACAATATTCTGAACATGATTGCAGGCAGGTTAGATTGCATATAATATATATGTGAATCGCTGTAGTGCTATCTCCACAGATATATTATATGGACGCTATCTCACACGGAATGGTGCTGCGGTGATTTTATTTTATAATTTATTATAATAGTTCTTTATTACTAACCATAAGAGTCTTGATTACTTGAATATAAATATTAATCTCTTTTAAATGGGCTTTAACTATCATGGTCTTGAAAAAAAAACATAGAAACATGTCTGGATACTGGTCGAGCTAGAAGTTGTCTGATATTATGTATGTTTATAGTACGGATACAATGTGTCGAGTTTGACTGTCGAAGTATTTCTAAAATAAAAGACATATGTGGAAAGTTTGAAAACACAATTTTATTTTCAAGGACATTCGTAAAATAAAATATATAAATCAGTCAATAACATTTAAAATAATAGTTGTTCAACAAAGTGTAATGTGAGTTATAAATTATTCAAATACACACAAAAATGGTTGTACTACATTATAACAATATACTTTGGCAATTTTATCAACAACTGCAAAATATATTTTGCCCATAATAATACTGAATAAAATTTTAAATCTTGTGACAGAAGCGGCTCTTCATCACCCAACTTTTACAACAACATGTTAGCGAACAAGTCAGTTGACATTACTGGCAATGAATGACCTCTTTGATTGAATACTGACGTACTAATTGTGGGTTGTAACTTTGGAAGTGATTTGTGAAAAACTTTTATAAAACTAGATCTATTGGTCTTTGTCTACGAAATTCTAATGATATGGAATCGTTTACATATGGCGCATCAATGTCAATAATTCTTTATATTTGTTTGTGTTGGATGAAAATTACAATTATTCAAATGCGATTATGGTAAATTACATTTATAAATGTGAAACTTATCATAATCACATTTGAATAATTGTAATTTAGCTTGAAAATAATTTCAAGCTAGTTTCCTATAGTAAGAAAAATATAGCATGAAATTAAAGCGTTTACTGGGTGTCTAAAAAGATTGTATGAAAAGTGTTAACTTCATGTAATTCTTGTTTCGGTCTTTTTGAGTCTCATTTTGTATTCTTATTTGTCGTCGAATATATTTGCTTATGACAAAAAATAAATACTATTTAATTTTTATTATGCAACTTGATTACGCAATTACGACATTTGAGAGTGTTAAATAATAATCATTATGACCAATTTTAAAAACTACCCAATGTATAATTTTAATTGTATTTTCCCAATAGATTATATAAGACAAAATGTTTTATATTGCCCATTTTGATTCATATTTTATTATATCTAGTCATAAAGCGTAAGTGTTAGAACGGCTCTGAATGAGATTATGCATGATTATTAAATATCTATTGTAATGTAATTTGTATCTACAAGTTACGAGTTTTTTATCATAAAGGACACCGAGAGACAAGAAGTTTATTGTCATTATTATTATTATGTAGGTACTGTTTGTTCAAATTAGCAGTTATGATAGTAAGAACGCCGTTTTCTACGCGACTCATGGGCTTACATAATGGATTTTCAGTTCTGCTATAAGATTACAAAATAATAACTGAGTTACCAAGCAGCCTTGCCAAGCCTTCCTTTTTGCTGCATAAATATGTAGTTGGTAACACAGGCTTTTTAAAATTGCCACCATTTTATATATAATTTCTGACCATTGCTTGTACCTTTTACAATCTTATTTGTTATCATTCAACCATAACGGAAATATTATAATGAATAATCGAAATTGTATATTTCATTTGAAATTCATAACAGTTCAAAGTTGATCTATTATAAATATTATATTTCAATATTAATGTTCTTTATTCGGCTAAGCAGACATAACTTTAAATACATATATATCTCATACACTTATTTGTACTTCTGCTCTTAAAATATACACAGACAACTATTTATCTAATGGTTAACATACATTTCAAAATAAAACACCGATAAAACTATATTCGATTAGGTATGTAAAACATATAAAAATATGAATTTCATACAGTCGGCCTCAAAAATTGTATAGTATCACTTTAAGCAAACGTTAATATTGCATAATAAATGTACAATTTATATACTTAATTCTTTGTTTTTGACACCAACTGTACCTAAGAAACTTCAATATACACATCATACATCACACAAAATACACCTAACGATTAAACGAAAGTATGTAATTCAAAATACATCAAAAAATGACCAGCATCTCTATCAAAATGTTCTACAAAACTTAATTTTGTGGACATTTGGAACTTATAGATGGCACAATTACGAATATTTTACTTAATAATAAGTACATTATGTCTACACATTACACATTTCAAAACATCCAACTTATACTTAGTCAAAATATGTATTCTTAAATAAATACTTATTACAATAATTGAATACACAATCCACCATTTTATTTGATAGTTAATAATTTCTCTTGATTTGTAACTTTCAATTGAACAACTATATGTCATATTTTTAAGCTAAGTTTAAACTTCAGCCCTTATCCTGGGATGCCATTTGATCACAATATCTAAGCGTTAAAAAACTATCAAGCATAAGAAATTTCATATTCTGAATGTTGAGTAACACAACCAGTTTTGGTAAATAAATTATATAAATTATATTAATTTAAATATCAAATAAAAGGTAGATTATAGAATAAGATACAATAAATTTTACCACACATAAAAGCAATAAATACCATTTGTATATTATCATTTCGATTATATAACTAATTGTAAGCTTTTTTTAAGGATAAAGATAGAGAATACAATGCGAGATTTATGAAGATCAAAATGTACTAAATTTTAATTGCCAGTAAAAAAAATATTTCGAGAAATGGCAGCTTCAGCTCGTCTTGCCAAGCGATCTACCTACAATCTTATAAATAAGAGCGGCAATAAATTGGCGAACATGTTAGCCGATGCGAGGTGAAAATTTAGTCGGCCAACAAGTTGGTCAATCAGTTGCCGTTTCAATTGTTTATTACTAATTGTTTAGAGATTGGTTACAATTTGCGTAAAATCAACATGCGTAGTGTTTTTTTTAAATATTCGCAAGGCTGAGTCTACACTAGATGTAAAAAAAATATTTTGTGAAAAATTACCTACCTAAATAATTGCCCGCACTGGCTAATATTGTTATGAAAATGTTATTAAGTATATCATTTTCTATCTGACACTGCGTAATGTTCTATTAACTCATATACCCGTTTTTTAGACAACAGCTAAGCTCATATATATACATACAATAAGTATATATATCAAAATCTTTGGGTTGCGACAACCCTAAACATGTAGTTAAATGAATGAAATAGACACTCCTTGACGTAGGTATCTGCCGTGTAATACTAAAACATTACTTTGTTCAAAATTAGATGTCTTTGAGATCATTTCTATAAGTTTAATCTGAAACAAACAGCAGAGCAGAGAAATTGATTGATTGAGAAAGTGAAAACTCAATTTCAATGCACTGCTGTATGTGTATATTATAATGCATTGTTATAATTTCAAGTTTAATACTACTGCGCCCTAATGTGTCGTCAATACTTCACAGAAAGCTGTACAGAAGTAGTAGACAACAGAAAAATTATCATTGTAATAATTGTTTTTAAGCGTTCCCGCTTACTTTTTGACAGATGACATGACAGATGACATTTAAATTATAATTGCAACATTCGCCTATTTTGTTAAATTTAAATAAAGAACGCTGCAAGTTTAGATAACTTTAATATTTAGAGTTGTGCTTGTCTATTTCATTCACCAACAAGAATAACTAGCATACCTACGATGAAGCTTAGTAACGTGTTTACCAGACCTCGCATTTATCCTTAGGATTCATTTTAGTCCCTCGCGCACACTGAAACTCCTCAGAAAACTCCTTCAGGTTCGTCAAAGGACCAATGACTCGGTATTTGGCAATCGTATGATCATCTTTTTCTATTTGCATCTTCGTTGATTCTTTTGTCATTGCTGAACACCAGACCTGAGAAAATGGGTTTAGCTATATATTAAAAAAAAAATTTTTCTTTATTAAATATACTTAATAATATGTAGTTGATACATTTGCAAAAAAAAAAATCTCATAAAATTATTTATAAAAATAAAATAAAAACACGTTTATCAATTAAAACGTATACAAATAAAATTATACCCAGATTTGGAATAACTTCTAGATTACACATGAATATAACATGGCAAACAAAATAAAAACATAAGGATAAAAGTGACCTCCTTTAACACTTAGCCATAGTTCGTGTAGCCAGGCTTTTTTGTGTTGTTATTATGGTTCCATAGATGGCGCTATGATACAAGAAAAACTCTCACCTGTGCAAATGAGATGAAGAAGAGCTGTCGATCATTATATTTGAGTCCCGGGAGAGTCAGATTCTCTTTAGCATCCTTCCTGTAGTCTAGATAAGCATGGAATGATGCCTTCAAACCACCATTATCAGCTATATTCTCACCTGGAATTAGGTATAACTAAGTTACATAAAGTTCATTAATAGGGTTCTGTATATATGTAATTATGTGACAAGCATTTATTCAAAAAAGTTATTAAATATAGCCGCATTTAGTAGAGAATTTACATGTATTCATCACAAGTGATATTATCAGACATCTTCATAATCGACCAGTTTCCTATTATATCTATTGACAGATAAAAAAAATAGAAGTAAACTTACCAAGTGTTTGCTTTCCATTTAGATTCTGTCCCTCAACATTGTATGCAGAGTACTGACGTTGCATACACTCAGCTCGTGTCTTGAATCGGGCTATCGTTGCATTGTTCCACCATTGGTTCAAATTGCCGAACCTAGATTACAACAATAAGAATTTAGTTAAAGCAGCGTTTTGGATGGATTTAGATCCTTAATATATTTTTTGTTTTTTTTTTTACCACATTCACACAGCGCCATCTATTCCCAAATTAAGCAATTATATTTGCTTGTGTTATGGGTACTAAACAACTGATATACTACTTAAATAATTTTTTTTTTGTAAATACATACATATTATAGATAAATTATACCCAGACTCAGAACAAACCTCATCACACAAAGATTTGTCCTGGGTGGGGATCGAACCCACGACCTCCGGCTTAGCAGTCAGGGTCACTAACCACTAGACCAACAGGCCAGTCAAATTATACAATATTTCAGCTAATCCGTTAACTTGACACCTCTAGATATCTGTTACATCGAGAAGAATGTTTGAAGAAGCATCCAAAACTTCCATTCTTTCTTCTTTTTTACGACATGTATCCGAACATTTCTAAAAGGCTGTGGTTCACACCACAAGCTGTTCGCCCCATGGTTTGAATCGGGAAGATTCCTTTTTAAGTCTACGTTTCGAACCATTTTCCATTATTCAGCTTGTGGTATGAATCGACGAGACCAGTAGTAATTTTCGATACCGAAATGCCAACTCTCATATTGAACTCCTGAAACTTGTCCAAAGTTTTTTCCACGTACCTATCATATTCCCTGCCCTGATCATCGAAGGCATGCGTCAGCTCATGTCCCATCACCACTCCCATGGCTCCGTAGTTCACACATTTCGGATTGTCTCCATCATAGAACGGCAGCTGTAATATACCGGCAGGAAAGACGATCTGGTTCTTGGTGGGGGTATAGTACGCGTTCACAGTCGATGGGGTCATACCTGGACAAAGATTTGGGTTAGGTTTGGCCTAACTTTTCGGCTATTGGGTCAATTTAAATAAAGACAATTCTATATTATCATAATGGTATTGAACGTTTCTGTGATGTAATTCTTAGATAAATAAAGATAAATTTATTTGTTGTTAAAGGTAAATTTATGTGTTTATTTTGAGAAATACAAATTATATGCATGCATCATCATTACAACCCATAAACGTCCCACCACTGGGCACGGGCCTCCAAAGATTGTGGAGGGAATTTAGCTTACTATACCACGCTGGCCAGACGGGTAGGTATGGCGGTTTCTTTCGAATTTTCCGTTTCTCGCAGTGCTCTTGTCTGCATAAGCTTCTGTAACATTATGTATACTTAATACGTCACTACACGGTTTCCCGTATACTCGTATTAGATAATAAAGCTCATTATTCCGCAGAAAAATGGATTTATTCGCAACACCCATTAGGTACCTTTTTATTTGCATGATATTTTTAACACCTCTAGTCAAATGTCTCCTCTATGCTGACGATCAAGTTTTACTTGCATCGTCCCCTAATGAGTTGCAGACAATGACAAATATTATGAATGTTGCGTTAGAAAGGAAAGTAATGAAAGTCAATGTACTTAAATAAGACGAAAGTTATGGTGTTTGAGAGAGAAGAAATTATGACAGAAGTTTGTGTGCGGATAGGAAGTGAGGTATTAGAGCAAATCTGTTGGGAAAGAGGCGTGATCTATATGTATGTATGTATTTAACCCCTCTGGACTACTATATTTGGTAAATATAGTATATTTGTCATTCACTCACCCCATTTAGTCTTGTTGACAGGCTTATCCAGTTTCTTGAGATCATTCTTTAAACTGAACACGTTGAAGGCGATGTTGTTTTCGAAGTATTCGTTGGGCTTCACTTCTAACTCCTCATATTGCTTGTCTAACTCGTCCTTGTGCAGGATATAGTCGGGGAAACCTGGTGATAGGAACATTATATCAGAAAGATAAGTGCCTGATGTTTCTGTATACTTCTGTTAAAATTTATCTCTTGCAATTCGTATTATATAACCATCCAGCGTAAACGGTAAGGATCATCTATTAGTGAACATTGGAATATAAAAATCTACCGAACAAAAAAATTTTTTTTTTTTTTTTTTTTTTTTTTTTTATTGCCGAAAGTGGCAGACGAGCAGACGGCCCACCTGATGGTAAGTGGTTACCGCCGCTCATGGACGTTGGCAATGCTAGGGGCACAGCCAGGCCGCTGCCTACCTTGAGAGGATAGCTCTCTTTAAACCTCGTTTGAAGAAGGACATGTCATAGCGCTCAGGAAACACCGCTGTAGGAAGTTCACCCCAGAGCCGGCACGTACGTGGGAGGAATGATCGCTGGAACCTTACCGTTCTAGACGATATCGGCTCCAGGTAGTGCGGGTGAAGCCTACAGCGGCGTCGAGTGGTGCGATGGTAAAAAGGCGACGATGGCACCAAATCAAGGAGTTCGTCGGAGCACTCCCCATGGAACAATCGATAGAGCACACAGAGTGACCCAAAGTCTCTCCGTTGCTCTAACGATTCCAAGTTGTCCGTCAGATTGGGATCATCGACGATTCGAACAGCCCGTCTTTGGAGGGAGTCAAGTGGGTCGAGCTGGTACTTGGGAGCTCCCGCCCAGAGGTGAGAGCAGTACTCCAAATGCGGCCGGACCTGTGCTTTGTACAGCACAAGCCGCTGTTTAGGTTTGAAGTACTGCTTCGCCCTGTTCAGGACACCCAATTTTTTGCTCGCCAATTTGGCTTTGTCCTCCAAATGACTCCCAAACTGGACTTTGCTCGATATATTAACGCCGAGGATCCCAATACTTTCGGACAACGGGAGAGATACTCCTTCAAACTGAGGCGCCATAACAAATGCGTCCTTCTTCGCAGTGAACGCGCATACTTGTGTCTTCGAGGGGTTGAATTGAACTAAGTTCTTCACACCCCATTCGGAGGCTCGCCCTAGAGATGCCTCGACTTCAGACACAAGTATTGACCGTTTCTCCTGTACAGTGACCCGAGGGATGTTCTGGTGGCCGGTATACCGCGCATCACCCGTGCTGTCATCTGCATAGCAATGCATGTTATCTATAGACAACATGTCATTGATATGCAGAATGAACAGCGTTGGGGAGAGCACCGAGCCTTGTGGAACACCAGCATTGATGGGCCTTCCCTGGGAGCATGCACCGTCGACGACGACTTTGATACTCCTCCCATCTAAAAAACTGGCGATCCACTCGCAGAGTCCCTCGGGGATTCCGTATGAAGGTAGCTTCGAAAGAAGGGCTCTATGCCAGACCCTATCAAACGCCTTCGCGATGTCGAGGCTCACAGCTAGAGCCTCTCCCCCGCTATCTAAGGCTTCTGCCCATCGGTGTGTCAAGTACACAAGAAGATCACCAGCTGAGCGACCGTGACGGAAACCGTACTGTCGGTCGCTAATCAGCTGGTGCTCCTCGAGGTACTGTAGGAGCCGTCTGTTGACGACTCGCTCCATCACCTTAGATAGCAGGGACGTTATCGCGATAGGCCTGTAATTTGACGGGTCCGACCGGTCACCCTTTTTAGGGATCGGGTGGACATGAGCAACCTTCCACGAAGACGGAACCCTGTTGGTCGAATAGGAGAGACGGTAAAGGCGCGTTAATACGGGGGTCAACTCAGGGGCGCACGTCTTAAGCACCACCGCAGGGATGCCGTCCGGCCCACTCGACTTGTGGACGTCTAGGAGTCGGAGTTCCCGCCTGACCGCACGCTGTGTGATGCGAATCTCAGGCAGAGAACTCTCACACCGCGTGATGGTGGGTGGTGTGGCTCCTCCGTCGTCCAAAGTCGAGTTCGAGGCAAAGAGATCGGCCAAAAGATCAGCCTTTTCTCTTGCACTATGGGCCAAACTGTCATCGGACTTCCGCAGTGGTGGGAGATTGGACTGACAGAAGTTGCCTTGAGCAGCCTTGGCGAGCGACCAAAAGGCTCGACTCCCAGTGGGATGGCCCTGAAGTCGCTCGCCAATTCTGGCAACATGCTCTGCCTTGGCCGCGGCAATAACCTTTTTGCTGAACCTGGAAGCCGCATTGTACTCCCTCTTTACGTCATTGACGTTTGGATCCCGACGTTTTCTGGCGCTGTTCCAGGCCAAGTATGCGGACTGCTTGAGGTTCGCAGCCTCCCTACAGGCATTGTTATACCAAGGGCGACTGCGGCCACCAACGGGTAACTTGCTATTGGGGATGAATAATTCCATCCCCTGAAGCACCGTTTCCGTGATGCAGTCCGCACAAACGTCAGGATCGCTGGAGGAGAAGCAAAGCGGCCCCCATGGATAGGACGCAAAGAATTCGCGCAACCCATCCCAATCTGCTGACTCATATCGCCAGACTCTGCGAAACCCTTTCGCAGGTGAGCGATCGGGTTTCACAACAGGGGCTCTAGTTCGGACAAGGCAATGGTCAGAGGACCCTAACGGGGCATCAACCACCACCCCGTAACCGTGTGGATGAGTAGTCAGCAGAAGGTCCAGCAACGAAGGATTATGGCTCTCGATATCTGGAATGCGGGTGGGCTGCATAACCAGTTGCGAGAGACCATAGGCCGCGGCCATATTGAACACAGTTCGTCCTGGGAGGTCAGTGGTCCGGGACTTCAACCACTCTTTGTGGTGAGCGTTAAAGTCACCAAGGACCACCACCTCCGCAGTCGGGTACTGTTCCAATATTTTGTCAATCCCCTCTTGGACGCTCTCGAAAAGCTGAGGAGACCCCAATTCACTGTTCGGGGACCTGTATAGGCATGCATAGATTCGGGTGAGACCCCCATGGTCTACGCGCAGCCATAGAAGTGACAGGTCCCCTTGTTCGAGGCCCCGAAGGCGGCGACAACATATATCGCCCCTGACGAAAACGCACACCCCGGCTTTACGTAGGAATGAGTGCTCCAATTCGTAACCGGGGTATTTAAGGTACGAAATATCATCAGGGGCGGATATTTGTGTCTCCGTTAAAAAGAGCAAGGCAGGCCGTGCTGTCTCAAGGTGGTGGTGGACAGCATCGAGGTTACTGTGAAGCCCCCTAACATTGCAAAAGTCCACTAGAAATGTGGAAAGGGGGGAGTCCGCCGTATGGTACTTACTCTTCTTTACTTTTTTTGGCATGGTTTAAGATAATTGGGGGATGGGGTTAAGTGTGGTGGAAGGTCCCTGTGACCCCTAAGGAATAGAAGCGGGGCACAGCACAAGATTGACATGCGAGTTGTGTGAGAAACTGACGCGAAGCACGGAAGGGCCCCCGGTGCCCCCCCGCATGCAGTCACCGAGTTCCACTCCGGTATCCCAATCCGGCCCGGCGACTACATGACGGGATTTTCGCCGGTTGGTAGGACAGCCTCCCGGGAGGGATGATGGGATAATTCCGGGTTCGGGTTCCCTACTGACCGGCAGGTGGCCGACGGTAACCATTTCCACCGGGTCTCCCTGGACTCCGCGTCAACCTATCACGCCCAACACGCCAACCCAGACTTCAGCACCGCAAGCCTCCAGCATCACAGAAACCATACATCACACGAGGGAAAGGAGGTTGGAGTGAAAGGACGGTTTTCCCTGCCCTTTAGTCGAAACGCCCGAGGGCTTCACGGCCAAAATGGACAGAGCGGTGGTACCTACCCGTTCGGGTCCGTAAACCCTACCACCAGTGGGAAAGGAAGGGTAGGGATAGGACATCAGTACCACTGGGATTAAGACGGGATGTGGTGCTGATGGCTCGAGAAGCCGGGGTCGCATACCCGAATTAACTATTCTGAAACCGGACAGGTCACAGAAAGTTAACCCTCTGGCCAGCATTTTATAATCAAAAATTATAATCAAAAATAGTTCATGATCGGCTGAGAAATCGAGCAACACACATACTAAAACATACGTGTCGAATTGAGATGCTCCCTCCTTTTGTTTTAGAAGTCAGTTAAAAAAATTGTTGATCAATTATGGTCACAAATCAATCCATCCATCTCATGACAACCTTGCGTGGATTTGACTTGATTTACTACTTATTCCATGGCTGGATTTGCTCTTATAAAGCCTAAGCAGATGCATCCATCACATTTTTAGCAATATCTTTGGCAGAAGCCAGAGAGAGAAAGAACTATTTGGCTGTGGACAAATTCCTCCAGATAAGCACCAGAAGAGCCAGTCCTGGATTTATAAATAGGCCGTATAGGCCGCGGCCTAGGGGTGGAAGCGTCCTAGGGGCGGCAGATTTCAGAGGACGGTCACTTGATTTCAGAGGATAACGAATTTTTAAATTTTCAAAATTTCAAGGAGCACGCCTTGTCTGACGACGATTTCTACTATGAGGAATTAATAGGTACACATTAACCAAAGGCAATGATATTGTATGTTAAAAAAGGTGTAGATAGGTTACCTACATAGCGTTCGATCTTTGGAAATGGCACACAAACGCACACATAGATATCGTAATAATGAAATGTCAAAATACCTTCGCCGTCAACGGGACATTGAGATGATGTTTGCTAATAAGACTATTTTTAGTGTGCCACTTTTCGAGCGCTTATAACCTATCTACACCTTTTTAACATACAATATCATTGACCAAAGGGCTCAGTTAGTTAGTACTACAAATGGGAAATTATTATTTTAGAAAGGTATGTACATGGGGCGGCGGAAATAAATTGGCCTACACTCATAAAAAATATAAATCCGGCACTGAGAAAAGCTCAACTTTTACAATAAAAATTCCAAATCCCTTACCAATCATATCAGTTATAGCATCGGCCTTCACTTCAGCTGCCTTCCTTGTCTCCGAGTCCATCCAGTCCAAGTTCTTTAGGTTCCTCTTGAACGCGCTCCGAATATTGTTGATCATGACCTCTCCTTGCGTCTTCGCTTCACCATGGAACACCTCTCTGACAAACATGGCGCCTACTGCGAATCCTAGTGATGGAAAAGTTGGTTGTTAACATTTTTATTTTACTAACGCGGCGTGAAGAAACCCATTAACTCAGGAATTAGGCATTTCCTAGAACCCCCGAGTGTCATAACTTGGTGTTTATGAGGGTTAATTGCAAACATCGATCATCTTCGCAAATAAACCTGGCTAACAGATATTGCATGATGAGTGTGCGGGTGGAGCTGCTCCATAAAAAGACTTACCAACAGCATTATTAGTGTCTGTGACGCAGTATCTCCAAGATTCCTCGGTGCCTTCAGAGCCGAAGAGTGCCTTCCTCAAGATTTTGGTTGCGTCTCTGAACGATTTGGATAAATACGTTGAGAGGGAACGAGACACTTGCCACATCATGTAGCTTGTTAGAGTTCTGGAAAGATACAAATACGTAGGTATATTGTGTGTATGTTGACGTATGTATATTGTATGTTGAATGTTACAAGTATCTAATTAAGGTTCAAAGGCTGGTGAGTAAAAATGAGACCTATTCAAATAATAATAACGGCATATTTTCAACATAGATTTATGTTTTCAAAAGATTCATAAGGTTCTTTTGTTGCAGATGTAGACGGACCTCGACTAGATGGACGGATGAACTTGTAAAGACCTTGTTGCGGAGACTTTGGTAACAAGTGACCCAGAGTCGCTCGCTGTGGAATAGGTTACGTCCAACAGTATGCAGAAAAAGGCTGACTTGATGAGGAAAATGTTAGCTGGGCTGACTACACCATATGTATATACCTATGCCCATGAATGGTTACCAAGAGGAGGGGGTCCTTCAATTGAGTTTTTAGTACTCTGACTACTGGGGACTAGGCAAGTGGCAATCATTTGACTGTCACCGTGGCGCAGTGGTTAAGGTGGTCGCCTCGCCACTACATCGCCGTGCTGGGTGACGTGGGTTCGATTCCCACACGAGACAAATATTTGTGTGATTCATAGATATTTGTTTCTTGTCTGGGTGTACTTTGTGTTCGTTAGTTGCATGTTTGTAAAGCTCCCCGTGACACAGGGCTTGTTCCCTATAGCGGGCGTTGTTTTTTAAAACACAAAAAAAAAAAAAAAAAAATCATTCGATCTATATATTCTAACGACATATGAGATTAGTAAATTGATCACGTGACATGTATAAGTCGTGTATTGAGTTCAAATGTATTGAAGTGATATTTAAATGCCTTCGCACGACTTATGTCCAAAAGGAAAAATGTACAATCGCATAATAATACCCAACTAGAGAAATGCCAAATCTGAAATAAATATGTCAAAATATAAATACGCCAAACTATAAAAACGACCAATTATAGAAAAGTCTAGAATCTGCGAATTTGCCGCTTGTCTAGGGGGGCTGGCTAACTGGTAAGAAAATTTAGATGACGGTTGGTGTTTCAAACATTGGACAGCGACATTAAAACCGACTAAGTTAATGTCGAAATTTAGAGTAAGCCCCAAGAATTACGGTCAGAAAACAAGGAAAGGTAAAGTTAATTGAGAGAGAGGGTGGTATACCTTTGGTCTTCTTCAGTCTTGCTGAACTTCTTTATGACTTTAGTGAGATTCTTAAAGTATTCCGGTGCATATACTACTATTCGTTGTGTATCCGGTATCTGTAATTAATATTAGTTTATTAATAATAATATACTACCACATTCACACAGCGCCATCTAGTCCCAAAGTAAGCAATTATATTTGCTTGTGTTATGGGTACTAAACAACTGATATACTATTTAAATATATATTTTTTTTGTAAATACATACATATTATAGATAAATTACACCCAGACACAGAACAAACCTTTATGTTCATCACACAAAGATTTGACCTGGGTGGGGATCGAACCCACGACCTCCGGCTTAGCAGTCAGGGTCACTAACCACTAGACCAACAGGCCAGTCAATATATTGCATTGTCAAATAGTTCTTCAGTCAATAATAAAACAAAATATGAAACTAAATTGCAAGGTTGCCTCCATTCCTCTGTATGAACCCTCTTAAGTCATCATCAGCAACCCATTAAGTCCCACTGCTGGGCTCGGGTCTCCTCTCCTCTAACTAGAGAGCTGAGAGGGTTTAGGCCATAATCCAGTCACGCTGGCCTAGTGCAGGTTGGTGGATTAGACATACTCATAAAATTTCTTCTAAGGTATGTGGGTTTCCTCATTATGATTTCCTTCACCGTTAGCAGATGGTAAGTCACTTGACTAGTAGGTACATATAAATTCCACAAAGTGGAATCCACATTGGTACTGCCGGTCGGGATCGAACTCGGACCGCGTGATTTGCACGCCGGTCCCTTATCCATTCAGTCACTATCGCTTCTAACCCTCTTAAGTATAACTTGTTTACAAGGTACTTACAGTTTTATTCACCAGCTTAAAAGCATCGTTGAAGAACATAGTCCAATTCATAAATGGCACTTCCTTTTGCCAGGTCTTTAACGTATAAGGGTTATATAACCCTTCTTCATCTCTCCTATCTTCTGAAGGAGTAGTTATATTGGCCAATTCTGTCTCGAAGAGTATCACTTTGTTCATTTGCGCGCGCGCTTCTGTCTTATTTGCGCCTAAAAGCACGCATATTCGTGTCATATAGTCTAGGTAGGCGTCTAGAACCTTCTTATGGGCTGTTCTGTTGAGGTAGTTGTCCCGGGTTGGTAGATTTAGACCTCCTTGGTCCAGCTGGAAGATAAAAAGAAAATATCCTTTCATCAAACCTTATATACGCACGGGTTTCTTCGCACGTGAGAAGGATATATATAGCCCATCACCACTTTCCTGGACAAATAGGTTTGTAGGAATTAATTTTGAGTTTTCTTTCTGATAGTAGAGAAGTAAAACTCGAAATGCGTAATCATAAATCATTTATTTGCCAGAAATAAGGCTACATAAATATTATAAACATAATACTCCTTAGTTCATGCCTTACATTACCTAAGAAGGTGTGAAAATTATCTTATTATTAAGAGAACAAGAAGAACAAAAGAGAGCGTCATAAATTAATATAGTCAATCAGGAACAACGTAACTGGACGGCTCGTATTCTTTTTTATGTGCAGTTTAGAACAGTCTGTATAGCCTGTCCTCTTAATTATTTTTTTTCAAATTGATATTTTAGTTTTTGAGATAAGGACATTACAGGCAAAACTTCGTAATATTAGCATATAAGCTACTTACTCCGACAATGCCCCGTGCATTGTCGGAGTAAGTAGCTTAAAGATTTAAAAAAGAACTAACTATGGAATATTTTTAACATTAGTTATATGAAACATAGAAACACAAACAGATCATGCTCACCACTATGACGTGTTTTGACGAGTTTCGATCATCCTCGGTAACAGCCCAGTTGAAAAGACCGCCCAGGTTGTATCTGTGAGAAAAAAATTGGGAAACTATTAAAGATACTTTTGCTATTTTTAAAACTTTTCTAGTATATTATATAGTCAAGAGATTGGAATTATTTGGAATGATCACAACGCCTTGTGGGCAAACACCACAGCATCATGGTAATCATGCATTATGGCAATAACAAAACTGATTAAACAATAAATAAAAAAACCTCAACAAAAAATAAATCAACGCGGTAATATAGCTAGCATTTTGGGTACGTTTCCTCAGGAATCTGATCTCAATCAGATATTCTATTTATAGGATTTTTCTGTAAGTAGAGTATCGGGCTTCGATCATTGTTGATCGAAGGTATCGGGTTCTTTTTTTTTAATAGGTTAGTTGTGTATAATTTTTCAAATATGTGTAAATATTTTACTGAATAAATATTCTTCTTAGTTCTAGGCCAATAGAAGAAAATTCTTGTTGTAATAAAAAAAAAAAATACAATCAGTAGGTATTGAACTGTATTGTCTTTTCTTACGTGTTCTGAACATCTTGCACCAGCTGCTGCAGATCCCAAGGTTGCTTCCCCATGGTACTGGGGAGGATGTGCCACCCTCCCAGCTGCTTGATGACGGCTACCAACGGTTTCTCGCCCAGTTTCTCGATTGTCTCATTGGTATCGATACACGCATCGTAGTAGACGCGAGCCTTTGCTTCCGCATCTGATTTGACCGTGAGGTTTACTTTTTCTGGAAAATAATAATATAAAAATCAATTATCAGTACAAAATAACTCGACAATAGCAAACAGGCGAACGGCTCGACTGGTATAAAGCGGTTAGTGTAGCTTAAAGACGCCTGCAATACCAGAGGCAGCACGAGCGAGTTGCCAAAACTTCATAAAGCAATTCACTCCCTTATTGAAGAAGGTTAAACATGGTCCCTTGGGAAAATCTCGTTAGGGAGTTTATCCCAATATCAATAGGCAGATGCCTTGGTGGGGCAAGAGTAGGCTGTTACTGCTGTCCAAGAGGTTCGAACCCCGTGTCGGGTATCGTTATTGGGCTTTCTATCTTGAAATTTTCAATATCACTCCAAAATCCAGTTACTTGATATATGACAACGGGAGCAAACCCAACTTATTATATGGAACATAGCTTACAAAATGTAACTAGTTGAGATGGAAATCTGCTTACTCCTTCGGGGAAATTAGGGCCGGCGCAGAGCATTTTTCAATGGCAAACTATTAACGATTTGCGCTAATCAGAGGCAATGAAAACATATGTGTATAAGGTATGTAAGTTTAAATATTATTGTAATCTTTAAACCTATTATGTCAATGGTCAATCATGGCCTATCGCGGATGAGAATATTGAGAAACTACCCTACTAGTATGTCAAGAAGGTAGCATATTACAATACCCATTACCTATTGACCTTCAAAATAAACTTTACACAGCAACAAAACCATTACAGAACTAACAATCAAACAGAAACGCGTCAAAACTCCATAAACGAGCTAAACAATCGAAAAAATCACGTTTTCGACATATTTACTTATATAATGTAACATGATATAGAATAGTTACTAATAGTTCGTACATATACAATAATATAATCGGACGATAAACGATAGTTCGCGATTGTAATTCACAATAACTTACTAATAAGTATATTGTTGTTCTTATTTGGTTAGTTAAATAGTTACATGAACAAAGTGCCGAAAAGTATATACGAAGGCAAAAGTGATTGGGCAGGTTCAAAATATGTTTTAGCATTGAGTTTGTTATGATGTTATGACTGCCTCGGTAGCGCAGCGGGAAGTGTATACGACTGCTGTGCAAGAGGTCCCGGGTTCGATTCCCGGGTCGGGTGAAAATGGTATTGGACTTTTCTAACATGAAATTCCAGTATTGAAATTTTCCCGTAGTAAAGAAATGTTCCCCGTAGATGACAATAGGCTCGCCCCCTATTTCATGGGACCAAACATAGCTGACGAAATGTGGGTGTGAAACACCTCTGCCTACCCCTTCGGAGAAAAAGGCGTGATGCTATGATGATGCTATGTTTGTTATGAGTAGGTGTATGTCTCGAGTAGTCGAAACAATTTTAAGTCATTCTCCAGGGCACAGGGCAATCTCCTCTTCAAAATGTATTTTAATTATGCCGATTTCAATGGCATTTAGCTGTAACTTCATAAACATTACAAAATAATACTGACATACATTTATCGCGTGGAGGAATCGAACCCACGACACTTGATACTATATGTACTTGATGCGATATTAGTCGCGTGGCAAACACCATAACCACTACGCTGCAGTGATAAGTATATTTCATTATAACATAGACGAAGCCCTTGTAACAATGATCTTCCACAATCAGAACCAGAATCTCTCAAGTTAGGCGCGACACAAATCATTAAAAACCATGCTCATTTTCAAACTATTAATCTATTTGATGTTATCATTGAATATGTGAAAATAACTAAATCTTATTGGTCATCAAACTTTCTATTAGAAAATAGCCATATAAAATAATTATTGGTCATTGTAAAACATCTTTTAAAATGTAAGTTTGTAACGGTTGCACCCGTTGCAGGCTACGTCCTGCACAACTGCACCTCTTTTGACCAACTGCAACGTTTGGATCTCTTTTAATTTCTTTTTAATTTACTTTTAATAATTCAAAATTCAAAATCCCAAATTAATTCAAATTCAAATTCGAACCGAGTCTTCGTCGGAGCATCCGTTGAAGACTGAAGGCTCATTATTATTCTAATTTCTTGTGCAGTGCACGCTCTTCTTGACATTTAAAATTAATACTAGTTATAACTTTATATCAGTTGTGTTTCATTTTGAGGGACCCACGCCCTTCCTCATATATAGCCGGATCAACCTATTACCATACTCTTGCCTAGCGCCCACTGGAGGGGACGGTGGAGACGCTAGAAGTTCAGCTATATTTTCACACTCAAAGTGCAAAGATGAGAAATAAATGCAATTGGACAGTCTGGAACCGTAAATAGAATAATTATAATAAGATGAAGCTAAGTGTAGCTAGACAGGCAAATTAGATTTAAAATATATCTTAAATTTTTATTGTCTAGAGCAGGAGTTCTCAACCAGGGGGGCACGCCTCCCTTGGGGGGTCGTAATAGGTACGTTTACAAAAAACGTAAAAGTTATGTCGTATCTGTAGGTATTGTACCTACCTGAAATTCAAATAAAAAAATTTGTTGATAAAAAAGCATGTGTTTTTTAATTTAGTTGAAACTTATGGGGGGCATGAATATATTATTTTGGGTTCCAGGAAGCCCGGCGAAGTAAAGGTTGGGAAACCCTGGTCTAGAGTCTAGTTATTTTGTACAATATGATATTGAATTTTGTATTGAGCTTTGTAAGTAAATTTGTCATTGTAGATTTTCGGCCAATTTTCATTTGACATGACTCGATTGCCTTTGATTGATTGATTTACGAGCTTGCCATTTTAAACAGATAATATGAAGAAAATATAATTTGAACTAGGAGCGAAAGTTCTTCATTTTTACCTGTAGCATAGGGCCCCATGGATATAAAGGAGCTAATGCCCCATTATAAAAAGTAGCCTTTACCCCCCAAATAGTGTCTGTTGAGGATATCTTATCTACGTATCTTGTCTACGATTGTACTGCCGAAATATTTGCCCATATAAAAGTTGTATATAATCATAAAAATAAATAAATGTAGACTTTAACTCGTATTATTATACGTTTGTGGTCAAGACAAATATTATTATGAGAGCGTTAATTTTTCAGTGTAGGTTTTCCTGCATTTGTTTTTAGCGACTACGTAATATTGAGAGTCAATAATAAAATTGCCTCAAGCTCTACCTTAGACGGGTGGAAAATTATCCGAAAAACTAAAGATTTTATTGTGTAAGGGTTGGATTTTAGCACACTTTCCATGTTTCTAACGTTTTCTGCTACTTTAATCATTTATTAGAGCGTGAGTAGTGGAGGAGACCCGTGCCCAGCAGTGGGACGTTTATGGGTTGAAATGATGATGACGATGACGATGATAAAGTGCCGTATATTTTGCCAGTGGTGCAAGTCGAGGTTAGAGAAGGTATAAATTTTACTCACCTAAAGCATATCTGATGATCAGCTGATTTTGCAATTCAATCTTGCTGAAGATTCCCCAAGTGGACTTGCCCTCTGGTATAGGGTTGTTTCTGATCCAGCCACCGCAAGCAAACTCGTAGAAGTCTTCGCAAGGATCCTGGGTCTCGTCCAGAGCTCTAATAACTTCGCTTGCAGTATATATGCAGGAACCTTTCAGACATACGTCCAGCTCTGGAAAAAATTACAACTTATATTTAATTCCGATAATCGAATCAACAATATACACTCCAGATGCGTAAGCAAGGTAGTTTGATGCAGTTCAATGGGTACTATCGATGTGTTAATATAAAGAAAGAGCCTCCAAAGGATTACTAACCTAATTCATACTATTTTGGCTATATTTCGAGTAAAACAGAACCTTTTGTCACTATAAATTCAGTTGCAATTTGATTGGAGTAAACTTCAGTTTTGGTAGCTGACTTCAAACGCCAGCAGCAGACGATGTATAGTTGCGACACTACTAGATACGATTACCAGACGAAAGTAGTTGTCATAAGTTCGTGCTACCAATATTGGTTCATGTTACGTACGATAGGTGCGCTGTACAAATTGCCATACATTTTTTCTAAATGGCGATACGATTACGTTTACATTAGAAGTTCGTGATCGGGCCTCTGATCTCTATGTATGGAATATCCTCCGTAGCTACACGAAGCTAGCGACGCGTAGTCGAGCGGCAGATGATTGACACTGTCGCCAAAAAACCTATCTCTGTTCTGCGCTGTCACCCGACTGCAGATCAGTAAATTGGCAACTCGTCAAGCGAGTTTGAACCTACTGTATACGGCATTGCTATCTGCTGTTGTTGACGGTATGTCAACAACAGCAGATAGCAATGATAGATAGATAGCAATTCTGTTCTGCGCTATTTCTGCTATTTTTGATTAAAAAGAGTGGCCTGAATTTCTTGCCAAGTTTTTCTTAGAGCTCAACCTTGTCAGTGAACTGGCCGCAGGCAAATTTAAAAAAAAAAAAGGCAAAAGACAAAAAAAAAAAAAAAATTAATTATAACTAAAGACTATAACAGTCCATCAAATCTAAGAAGTACCATTTGACATTTCACATTTATCTACTTTGTATTAGCGTCGGAACTCAACTTTAAATCGTAAAACCATGGATTTATAAAAATATTTTTATTTTATCACAAAATCTTCAATTAATGATCACTAAATTTAAATTTTAAACGAAGCTAACTAGCAACTAACAACTGTCAAACGGTACTTCTTAGATTTGATAGACTCGGCGATAAGATCGTCTACTGAACCGGCGCCGGCGCCGTTAGTGGATGTGTCTTAGATTATTGAAAGAAATATGTAAGCTAAAAATAAGGTTATATATTGGAGGTATATCTTTGTTTCCTTCACATAAAATACGTGATTTATACAATTTACAAACATGACACAGTTTCCAGGCGGGGTTGATTTACCATGAAAAATTTGTTACAGAAAAACCAGTGATGCGAACTAAATTTACCTTAGTTTACCGTTTTTCGTAGCAACAATGTAGATAAACGGCTTTTTGACGCGTAACTGTGTATCTTTGGTAAATTCTGAATCTATAGGTATTCGCGTTCCTTTCCCGAAATGATTGGATTGGTTGATAGTGTCGGCTTTTATCTAAACTAATAATATTAACTGAAGAGATCGTTTCTTTGTTTGGTTGATCGCGCTAATCTCAAGAACTACTGAACCGAATTGAAAAATTATTTTAGTGTTGGATAGTACATTTAATAAGGAAGCCTATTGGCTATATAATATCACGCTACGGTCAATAGAAGCTGAGCAGTGGCCAAATAAAGAACGACGGGAGCGAAGCCCCAAGCAACTTCTAATTGATAATTTAACATTAAATTTTATATTGTTATTTAAATAGTTGTTTTTAATATATTATTATAACATAATTTATCAGGAACTAACTGTTGTCCTAAGATCCTAAAGTTCAACCAAACAAACGAACTGTACAGCTTTCTAATATTAATATAGGTTTCCTTCGAAAATTGTACAACGGGTCGATGTCTGTAAATTATAGATATTAATGATGAAAACAAACAATGATAAAATCATTTGGGAGATCATTTTTAAATCCAAAGAAACCAAACAATCTTTTTTAAATATTTTGTTTGTCTGTATATTTCTAGACGCATCGCGTAAAACTACTATATGGAATTGAATGCAGTTTTCATCAATGTAAAACTACAGGAAAATTCCAATTCCACGCTTGAGTCTCGGGAAATAGAAAGTAAGAAATAGGTCATCATCCAATACCTGGAGTATCCGGTTGGTAGCATGGTGGTACCGGCAGATTCGTAGGTCCTCTAGTAGTGAGAAGCAGGGTGATGGTCAGGAGAACTATCACAAAGAGAACAGCGGTGCCGACGAGGAGTACTCGCTCCAGCCGCGTACGCTGATGCCAACCGATGAAGGAAACTCCCTGGGGAAGAGAAGACAAACCAGCTAAGCATAAAAATGTCAGACCATGCTCAACGCTCATAAGTTCTATTTTGTAATGTTTGTGTTTCTTTCAAAAAAATTGAATAAATGATTTTGATTTGATTTGAGTCATTTTGAATGTAGGATTTTTTATCCAACGCGGTAATGTGGCTAGCCTTTTGGGTACGTTTCCTCAGGAATCTAATCTTAATCAGATGTTCTATTTATAGGAGTTTCCTGTAAATAGAGTATCTGCTTCTTTTTTCTTTTAATAGGTTAGCTGTGTATGTTTTTAAGTTATGTGTAAATATTTTATTGAATAAATGTTTATTTCGCAGCAATAGAGCGTATTTTCATCGTGCTTACGTTCTTTTGTTTAGAAGTGCAGTTTTTCACCAATATCTCAAAAACGGTATATCCGATCGTGTTGAAGATAATTTTCGTTGGAAGTTAAGCGTTATCATTGGAATTTTTTATATTTTATTTTACTAGAAGTCACGCGGGGTCGCTCCCGTCGTTATTTATTTGGCCATTGCTCAGCTCCTATTAGCCGTAGCGGGGTGTCATATAACCTATGTTACTCAGTGATAATATAGCTTTCTAAAGGCAAAAGAATTTTTGAAATCGGTCAAGTAGTATTTAAGTTAATTCATTTCATACAAAAATACAAATCTTTATAATATTAGTATTATATAATATACTTAATATAATATAAAACGTTTATTTCGGGCAAGCCCATATAGTGTTAGTAACAATGATCTTATAAACTAGTGTTAGTAAAAAACATTATTTATTAAAGCTAGTGTGGAGCTCCATCCAATGTTGCATCATTGGAGACTCCCATTTGTCAACAAACACACTCAGGGTACCGTTAGTACTGTCGCGTACGCGCGCAAGGAAAGAGGCGCACCTTTTACGCATTATTGCTGCAAAACTATCAATACTATCACTATCAAAACTAGTAGTAGTATTAGATATCATTTAAAAAAAACATTCTGTAATGCTCAACAGATCAACAACAGATCAGCATTAACAACAATCGCAAAATTATAATGACCTCCATTTTTTTTTCTCAAAACCTTTTTACACGTCATTTAATCTGATTCATATTTTACGTCTTGTTATCAGTTACTTTACGAACGTGACGTCACTCGGTGCGTCCGAATGCTTCCTAATGAGGACCTTCATTTTCCTCTTGATAAGGGCTTTAGTTATTATCCCTGATAGTCGAGGAATGAATGGCATGACAGTTACGAAAGAAAAAGAAATTACGGGCAGACGCGCCAAGTAACAACTTAGAGTTTGCTTTTGTATTCAATAAAGATTCGAGCACGTTTTTTATATGAAACATTTTAAAAAAATAGCTCCGATTAAAAAATAAAAATCGAAAA
Source organism: Laspeyria flexula (assembly GCA_905147015.1). NCBI lineage: Eukaryota > Metazoa > Arthropoda > Insecta > Lepidoptera > Erebidae > Laspeyria > Laspeyria flexula. The sequence continues at coordinate 6,556,123 of LR989974.1, forward strand.
CCACGAATTATGATGACACTAAATTACGACTTTGCCATTTCTCTGTATGGACCCTCTTAACTAGCATCTAACAAAATTATGATCAACGATGTATGATGTTTAGCTCCTATTGGCTGTAGCGTGATGTTATATTATATATTAGCCTGGTTCATTAGTTTAGGCGATACGGTGAAACATAGAAACAAACATACATACAAATATGCATAGATTGCCAAAAACATTACCCTTCCTTTTGGCTTCGCCGTAGTTGGATAAAAAGTGTTAAGCCCAAATTGTAGAACATTTTATCAGCTTTCACAATGTAATACAATGAAATATCGTACGACGCATTGTTTTCGAGATGTAAGCAGAAAATAAAAAATGGTACTAGTGCTAGAGAATTTAACACATTTTTGAAAATCGACCATGTTTCGAAGCTCATAGCTAGGCAACGATTGTAGATAGATAAAAAGTGTTTTAGCCAAAGTTGTAGAGAATTTTATCAGCTTTCATTGTGTACTATAATAAAATTTCGTACGACGTACTGTTTTCGAGATGTAAGCAAAAAACCAAAAAACGGGTTCACCTCGGGGGGGTAAGGACTTTTAGTATGTTTATCTCCTAACCAGTCCAACCAAAGTTCCTAAGTCAAAGTTTCTGCTTTCGACATTTCCCTCCAAAATCGTTCATTAACTGGCCTATAAAGGTCCCACTGCTGGGCACGGATCTCTTCCAAAAATTGTGGAGAGAATTTAGCCTACTATACCACGCTGGGTCGTCGGTCCATCTGGCGGGGGGCCACCCCAAGCTGCGCTTTCCAATACGTGGCCGCCACTCGAGATCTTTTTTGCCCCATCGGCCATCAGATCTGTGGGCCATGTGGCCGATGTGTAAATTAGGTGAGGCCTATGTTCAACAGTGGACGTCATTGGGCTGATATGATGATGATGATGATGATGATACCACGCTGGCCAGACGGGTTAACATACGGTTTTGTATTGAATTTTCCTGTTCTCGCAGTGCTCTTGTCTGCATAAGGTTACTTCCCTTAGTCACCTTGTACGACACCCACGGGTTGAAATGGGGTATAGACATATTTATTACGTACTTATGTATATGTATATTTCGTACGAATTGCTGTACCGTCACCGGAGCCAACACATTATATTTTTATAGCTACCAAGATTTGATTTTGATTGTAAAAGCGACAATAAATTTAATGGCTGTCTTTATGTGCTATAAAGGCAGAAGTGGTGATCTGGTATTTCCTTTTGTGAGAGGTATAAATGACCTTCAAGCATAAGCAAACTTGAGGAGAAGCAGTTGAGAAGGTACTCGTCTCTCCTCGTATTGAAAGTACTTATAAAGTCGGGCGTTAAGAATGGCGGAGTTGGAACAGATTTGGATGAAATTTTGCCAACAGATATAAGAAAGAATATTCTGAATATGTTCCACAAGAAAACATGCTACAGACTAGAGCCACTACTTAATAAATCTTGATTATGTAAAAATACTAGTAAATTATTGACACATATAAAGTTTAAGACGCAAACGCAAGCAACTACATTTAAAACCGTATTCCAGCGATATAAGAGTCAATTTCCGTAACATTTTACACTGTACATAATTCCAACAATATACACTTCGTGCGCAACTTTATTCTCAGTTTATTACCCAGTTTAAAGATTTGTTTATGATATAACATGCCGTTCAAAGAAAATTACTGGGCGAAATAGCAAAGAGATCTCAATCAATCAATGTCTTTATTGTGAATCATAGGTAAGTAATAAAGATGTTACAAATTTTAAAATTGTTCAGCTATGTTCAGCCTAAACGGCATACAATATTTGTCATTATTTTATGATGACACCGATACAGATTAATATTAATTCGCAAACACAATTCACTATCAATTACAATTTAAGTACAAGAGGTAATAAATATTTCAATAACAGTTTACAAGTTGCAATTTAAATTAGAACATAAATTATAATCATCCATTAACATGTCAATACAATATAAGTAAGTTTGTACCCAATGAAATTATCAAATAATATATTTTTATCCATATGATGTCAAATTATGCTCTAATGAGTTATTATAATATTATATGTTGTCATTAAAGAATTCGTTTAAAGTGTAATAGCATTTGTTAACTAGGAAAGTGCGTAATTTATTTTTGAATATATTTATGTTAGTAGTATTTAACAGATCGGTTGGTAATTTATTATAAATACGTGAAGCCATGCAGAACACACTCTGATGAAGTAATTTTGTCTTACTCGGGACTACATGTAATTTATTCTTTTGGCGTGCCCGTTTACGAAACTCAAATAAGTCTAGATTTGACTGAACGAACAATACCATCTCATATATATAAAGACAGGTCAGTGTTAGGATTTGCAGGTTTTTAAAATGGGGTCTACATGAATCTTTTTGTTTTAAGGTACATATTGATCTGATGCACCGTTTTTGTGCCAAGAACACACGCATTTTGTCTATGGAATTGCCCCAAAAAATTATGCCATATCTCAATATTGAGGCAACGTGTCCATGGTATGCCGTTATTAGAGTTGACAAACTTGCTACTTTTTTTAATCTGTACAATGCATATGAAAACTGGTTTATACGTTTACAGACATGGTCAATATGTGCTTTCCAATTAAGTGTATTATCTAGAGTTAATCCTAGAAACTTTGTGTTTTCTGATTCTTGGATAATGTTACCACAGTAGCTAACAACAATTGGTTCAAAAGTGCGTCTTTGTTTGAAATGTATTATTTTTGTCTTATCTGGATTAATTGATAAGTTATTATTTTTTAACCACTGATTAACATCAGATAATGATTTATTAATGTTAGTTTGAATATCTTGTAGGTTATCACTTGTGTACACTATAGTGCAGTCATCAGCAAACAATGTCATATCATAGTCAGTCACTTTTGGTAAGTCATTAATGTACACTAAGAAGAGGAGCGGACCCAATACGCTGCCTTGTGGCACACCAGTCTTAGAAATACGGGCTTCAGAGACGTAGATTTCCTCAATACCATTTACCGGATTTACTTTAGATATTTCTGTAAACTGATATCTGTTGGTAAGATATGATTTAATTAGGTTATGTACGTTTCCTCTTACACCAAACGCATAAATCTTTTCAAGAAGAATTTCGTGGTTAACGCGGTCAAAAGCTTTTGACATATCTAAAAATAGTGCAATAGATAAGGAACCTTTGTCAATAGTAGTCATAACTTTATTAAGAAATGTATATACTGCCAGATTTATGGATTTATTTTTCCTAAATCCATATTGATTAGATGTGAACAAATTATTTTGTTCAAAAAATCTAGTTAAGCATTGGCATATCAATCTTTCATATATTTTAGAGAATATAGGTAATAAGGCTACGGGCCTATAGTTATTTATATCTAAGTTATCACCTTTCTTATATATAGGTTTTATAACTGAGATTTTTAGCTTGTCTGGGAAGAAACCCTGCTCTGTACACAAATTAAAAACATGTGCTAATGGATGAGAAATAACAGTAGCAACATCCTTGACTGCCGTTGTGACTATCCCATCATGTCCTGAGCTATTAGAATTTTTTAGGGTCATTATTGTTTTGTTTATGTCAAGATGTGTAATAGGAGTCATAAAAATTGTATTAGGATTAAATACCAAATTGTTACGTTCAAAATTTTGAGTCAGTGTATCTTTAATCATGTCCACAAAATGGTCATTAATAGTTTTGACAATTTTATTAGGTTCTACGATAATCGTATCATTTATTTTTAACTTCATGATGCCTTCTTTGGGATAATTGTTTTTTGTGTCATTAATCACAGCCCACGTTGCCTTAGACTTATTTGATGCAGATTTAATACTAAAGTCGTTTTGAGATTTTTTGGTTAAATTTATGACAGTTTTGAACCTTTTAGCAAATGTTTTGTAAGAGTTTTTATTTTCATTTGTAGGGTGTTTTCTATAGTTCCACAAAAGGCATTGTTTACGCTTACTGCATATCTTTATACCATTAGATATCCATTTCTGCCTAGGCGTTGCAATTTTTTTTATTTTTATGATAGGAAAGCATAAGTCGTAAATCAATCTGAACATACTATCAAATGTTTCAAAAGCTTCATTTGCATGACTGACATCGTATACATCGCTAAAAGATAACTGGTTTATGTACTTAATGAAAATGGCTCTATTTCCAGTGGATAGATCACGTTTTTTAATAAACCAATACTTAAGGGAACAGGTCTTTTTCACAGGACATTTCATAATTTGGGCCGAATGATCTGACACGGCAAGTTCAATGATATCACCCGTACATCCTCTCAAATTATGAGCAATATTATCAATGCAAGTATTGCTATATATCCGCGTAGGCTGCTTAAATTGTAGCTTTAAGTTATGACTATGCAGTATTTCTAAGAAGTCTTTAGAGAATGACGTGCGTTTTAAAATATCTATATTGAAGTCTCCACATATAATGATTTTGTTATTTCTGTGACTGAGTAGCAATATAATTTTATTTAGGATTGTCTGAAATCGGTTCATATTGCCAATAGAGTTATTAGGTGGTCTATAGATACATACTATGTACATTTGATGTTCTATCAGTTCAATTGCAGTACACTCAATGCAATTTGTGATCGACAGATAATTGACATCGTGCATTAGTCTGTATTGAAATTTATGTTTGATTAAAATACACGATCCACCGTGCCTATTGTTCCTCATACTATAAGATGCCAGCCTATAATTTGGAATTTTTAAGTATGTTTCATCACCAAGGATCATATTGTGTTCGGTTATACACAATATATCTACGTCCCTTCCCTTACTAGCTAAGTCATTTAAGCATACTGCTAATATATCCGCCTTATTAATGAGTCCGTTTATATTCTGATTCAATATTGTTACGTAGTTATAAACGAAATAAATGGTGATTTGTATCGGACTGTGTGGTATTAACGACGGAGTGACTAGTTGAAGGCGTTGCAGCTCTGTGTTCCTTGTCCAATCTCACGTTGTTGGTGCTGTCATCTGATTTTTTTTTTCCACTGTGTTGATAGTATCAGGATTGGTTTGTACGCATTTGTCGGTGTATGTCTTGTTCGTTGTTGTATGTTGCATCATGTCTTGATAATGTTCATATCTTCTTTTATAATCAATACTGAGAATTTCTTTTAGTAAACATCTTGCTAAGTTCAGTATATACTCTCCTCTGAGCGGTAAAATTCTTGAGTAGTTCATATCCATAAATAACGTGTTTTTGCTGTTTCTACATATAAGCCTCAGCAGAGAATTTAGTTTTGTTTCATTTAAGTATCTATTTGACGGTATTTCACTTATAATAATATTTGCTTTTGAGAGCACTGGAAGAGTTGCATGTAATGCTGACTGCAAGGCGTATGGACTTTTATCATGACATCCGCCTATAATTATTATGTAGTCATTCTTGCTAAGGTGAAGTAAATCATTTTCTGAACAGGCTAAGATATTATCCATGCAAGCACCTGGTTTTAAGTCTGACTTGACCACAAACTCTGAGCCTAAAAGGTTTTGGAGAATTTTGCGTAGTCCACGTCCTTGAGTGTCTCCCAAGATCAGAACTCTTTTCTTGTCATTATGTACATGGTGTATAGCTGATGTTAGCCTGCTATGCTGCTGTTTTGTGCTGACCTGATTTTCAACGGTGATATCACGTGTATTTATTGGTTTTTCATTATGTACTGATGAGTTTTGTATTTGGCTATGAAGGCTGGTAGGAAGTTGCAATGGAGAAAATCGTGGAGTTTTCAAATTTATGTTAAGTATCCTTCGAGAAATAGGGGTAGTGCGACATTTCTTTTGTGGTGTGTTATTAGACAGTTTTTTTAAACAATCAATTTGTCTCTGTTGGTCTTGTAGCACTTGTTTTAAGTTAGTGTTTTCTTGATGAAGGCAGTCAATTTCCGAGTCAGCACTGAGTAATTTTTCATTCAATAATTTTATTTCTAGTTTTAGGTCTTCCATACACGATAGGTTCATAGAGTCGTCTATTATAGTTGAATTTATGTGAGTGTCATGATTATTATAGATTAGTTGTGATATATCAAACTCCGAACAAGACCTTTTCATTTTGTTTCGTACAGTAACGTTATTTTTGTTCTCCATTCTCAGAAATTAGTAATTTTGTTGTACACTATTGAATATTAATTTTACACTGTTAAATATTTTCCCACCAATTTGGGGAGAATATTTTAGGTTGGTATCATTTATTTGTATGTCCCAATATTTTAGAAGTGGCAACACTGGACTATATGTCAAACAATGTCATTTTTGGTTTGGCTACTCGCTACTAGATGGCGCTGTCTGTATTATAAGTGAAGAAGTTGTTGACATATTTCAAGTCTTTTTTAAAAGCACTGACACCAACGGTCCTTTGAAGAATTGTTTTTCTGATGTTTCACTAAACTATTATTGTATGATTGCACTAATGTTATAGATATGATTCGTGTGTTTGATTTTGTCTAATAATTCGTCCGTGGTTAACATTTATTGTTTATTTTGATTTTTATGGCACTTTGAAAACTTTTTGTTTAATGTTGTTAAGAGTTTGGTTGTATTAATTATTTTCAGCCACCAACGATATCATTCACTTATTGCACTCTTTACTTTATATTTTACTACATTTCACTGTATTCAAAATGATATTTTATTTTATTTCGAATTTTTAATACGCGGTTAAAGTTCACAGCGCTAGGGTTGCCAGCGTTTTTTTTCTGATCTGAGATCTGCTGGGCGTATGTGTCTGTTAGTGAGATATTAATTGGATGGATGGGCGGTGAACTCGAAATAACATAGCCTTTTTCTTCTTGGAGAGGTTTTTTATACGACTACAGTGGCAACTGGCAAATACTGCCCGCCTGGTGATAATCTGGTACCGTGGTATGGAAGCCTGCAACACTAGATTCCCAACCATGAATTTCGATATCGATTTAATCCAAGTCGATATTGCTGTCAGATGCTTGAAAATTTAAAGGTAGCTGTAATTTTCAAACATTTAACAGAGATATTGGCTCCGATTAAATTGATGTCGAAATTTATAGCAGGGTCTACAGCATCACACACATTTAGGACCTAAAGAATCGTCAACGCGCACGTTATGAAAACCTATTCACTACCTTTTTTGAAAACCCTAATTTATCATCAATCATCGAGTGTTGTATTACTATGGAGCTTAGAGGGGGAAATTAGTACGCAAAGATGTTTGGAGTACAGCTGTTAGTGCTGTTGGGCACGACTCTCTGTTCACAAGAGAGGAAAAAAACCTACTTTTACCACGATAATATTGAGTTTTTTCATATTTATAGAGATATATATACTTGTTCTTAAAGTTCTTAAATAAATAAAATATATATACTTTCTTTATAGAGATTAAAACCCACTATATTCGGCTGTGTCAATATTGAGGTCACGTAAAATCCACACAAGACTCGAAGAAATCAATAGTAAACAATTGATATTAAACCCTAAAACCTTTATATAAGGGTTAGTATCAATTGTTGTAGAAAACAAAATCATGCCCTTTGCTTATTTGTTCGAATTGGGAATTGTATTCAGTCACGTAATCGTGTTGACCTAATAAGGCGTTATCTAATTTGTACAGATAGTCATAGTCTGTTATCCAGTTTTATCCTTCTTTAGCTGACAAAAGTTATAATCTATGCTATGTATTAAACTACACTAGAGCACGGAGCTTCCCGTGGATCTTTCGTCCCATTAGAAGAATAATGTCTTATCTTCAGATAAAACAAAAATGAAATTATTATAAATTTGGCATTAAAAACCGTAAACTATCAATTGATCAAATTTGTATTTTGTAAAATACTGACTAAAGAATAAAATAAAAATTTGATCAATCGATAGTTCACGGTTTTAATACCGAATTTTAAAAAAAAATTATTTTTGTTTTATGTGAAGATAAAACATTATTCTTCTAATGGGACGCTTGTTTGATGAACACTACAGCCAATAGGAGTTGAACAGTGCTCAAACAAAGAATGACACGGGAGAAAAGTCCCGGGCATTAGCTAAGTAGTTATAATTATATTATTATGCATGTTGATAGAACAATGGTCGATGACCTTATCGCTAGCTGAAGAGGCAACCTTTGGATAGAGAGATTATGGCAGAAATGGAGCGGTGTCAACTTGCTTATGTACCCTTTTATATTTATACTAGAAGCCGCGTGGGGCTTCGCTTTAGTGTTGGATAGCCCATTTATCGAGGAAGGCTATTGGATGAATGTGGTATCAATAGATTCGTAATAATAGTCCAGGTGACATAGGCTATATATTTGTTTTTATAATGTTATATAACGGAAATTAATCCTCAGATTCTTCTTCTCAGAAAAATTCAATTTTCTGCTCTCCCCCTCGGGCTCACCTCGGGGGGGGGTAAGGACTTTTAGTATGTTTATAACCTAACTAGTCCAAACACGTCAGTTCCTAGGTCAAAATTTCTGCTTTCGACAATTCCCTCCACAGTACCATTTCGAGCACTCATTTACTAGACTATTATGGGATGTAAGTTGTGATGATACTTATAATACTTTAAATGCGAAAGTTACGATGTATGGATCGGTGTTTGCTACTCAAATACTCCAGAACGGCTGTGCTAAAGTTCATACAAAGCCTTTGATTTATATGAAATTGGACATACAGATAGATAATAGTCTGGAACAGCATATAGGCTAAAACCGGTAAAAATGTACGGTTACGGGATAGATTCTCTTTTGTTTTTTATAAAGCAAAGGATTGAGATTTTTTTTTTTTAACACGTAGTCGGGGTTAGCTAGTGATTTAAAGGCCGTATAAATCTTATCTCCTCTTCAATTTGTTGAGTCATACGCCAACTTCTTCGCCAACGTCTTCTCTCGACAGAAAACCTTAGATGACATATAACTTAATGACTATTGACCACATCCGCCGAATCGTGCAGCTTAGGACATTGACCGAACGACTCAATTAAAATAAGATTACTTGACTCAAAATAAATCATCAAATGACGAATCTAAGTAGGTACTTTAATATAAAAAATATTATCAAATCTATCCGGTTAATTAAACAGTCCGCTTAATAAAGGTTAGTAACCGAATGGATAAAGGACCGGCGTGCTAAACACGCGATCCGAGTTCGATTCCGACCGGTAGTAACTCCGTAGTTTAGTTTACTGGTGGCGGGAATTTTAATTTTAATTTTTACTTTAAACTGTTCATGTCTATTTCAAGATAAATAAAATGTTTTTCTTTCTTTCTTTCTTTCTTTTCTTTCTTTCTAGTACCAATGTGGATTTCACTTTGTGGAATTTATTATGACTGTACTCTCTATGAATTTGTCATGTGACTTACCATCTACTAACGGTGAAGGAAAATATCGGGGGGAAACTCATATGCTCTAGAAGTAATTCTATGCGTATGTCTGATCCATGATCCACCGACCCGCAGTAAGCCAGCGTGTGATAGAGACGTCTAGATAGAGGAGAGAAGACCCGAGCCCAGCAGTGGGACATTAATGACGTGTTAGATAATATTCATGTTATTATTTCGTAAGATCATCGTCATTAAACCCATAAACGTCCCACTGCTGGACACGGGTCTCCTTCAAACATTTTGGAGGGAATTTAGCCAACTATACCATGCTGGCCAGACGGGTTGGTATAGGGTTTGTTTTGAATTTTCCATTTCTTGCAGTGCTCTTGTCTGCTTAAGGTTACTTTGTTAGTCGCCTTTTACGACACTCACGGGTTGAGTTAGGGTTTATGTACCTAGTAGGACATTATGTACCTATTATTTATCTATCATTACATGGATACAAAACGTATAGTAAGTATCCATTTAAAAAAAAATGGTGTGAGTTTCTTGTCAGTTCTTCTCATAGCTCTACCCCGTCAGCGAACTGGTCGTAGGCAAATTTGCTGACACGGCAACCTGTTACATCCTTAACTTGTGACTTTCATAAGTGTTACCTTGTAACCTAGATGAATAAACGAAATTTCATTTCATTTCATTTCACGGATAATAACGGAAGACAAACTGTTTAAAATGTACAATATTGTCCAAAATAGTAAAGCAATATTGAATAAAATCTTTGAAGTGTATAGCTATCAAAAGGATTGCGGGACACATGAATGCATCTGGCACGAGGCTGAATGAAATCACAAGAAGAATGCGAAGCCTATTTTTAGAAGATTTATGCACCGACCAACAATATAGTGAGACGTCAAACGTTTGAATAGTGATTTGTTACTATCCAAATGACAGCGTTTCATTTATACATATTACATATTGAACATAGTCTATCTATCTATCAGCAACCCATTAATGTCCCACTGCTGGGCTCGGGTCTCCTCTCCTCTATCTAGACAGCTAAGAGGGTTTTTAGGCCATAATCCACACACGTTGGCCTAATGCGAGTTGGTGAATCAGACATACACTTAGAATTTCTTCTAATGTATGTGGGTTTCCTCACGATGTTATCCTTCACCGATTTGATATACTAATCACACTACTATACTAATCACAATACATAACTATAGTATATATGAATTAATTGGGGTATAATTAGTACAATATGTAAATATATTTAACTAACCAAACATAATAATACGTCGTTATCTCTGTCATAATCTCTATCCAAAGGTTGTCTGATAGCACCCTTATCCTAAAAAATTGTAAATAAATAAGTAATAAATATACCCTATAAAATTGGTGTGTCTGTTTGTAATGTGTATACGGTACATATACCAATATTTTTTTTTTTCAATTTTTGTCTGTCTGTCTGTTTGTTCCAGCTAATCTTTGGAACGGCTGGACCGATTTCGACGGGACTTTCACTGGCGGATAGCTAATGTCACAAGGAGTAACTTAGGCTAATTTGGTTTTGAAAAAAAAAATTAAAACTCCATGAATGTGGGATAAGTCTGTTGTCCACGCGAACGAAATCGCAGGCACAGCTAGTATTCAATAAGACTCATTATTATTGTGGACGTCACGCATTGATGACAACTGTCATTGTACAGATGTAACTTGCAAGCAAAACTAGACGTTATTGTTTTGTGATATGCAAACGACATTTACTCTAAGGGTGGTAACTAAAGCAATTTTATTGTCGACTATACATAAAAATTATATAACTGATAGGTATATTATCTCGAAAACATCTCCAAAGATAAAGAAGAAAATTAGCAATTTGATAAATAGACTCTTGCGAAAGAGACTGTTGCGAAAGTGTTACTGAGTTCGCTTTTCATATCGTGCCCGATTAAAAAATACGAGAAAAGTCTCGCCAGATAGCCAAATAGGTTCAAGGAACTAAATATAGCTGGCGAAATGCGGGTGTGATACAACTCTACCTACCCCCACAGAATAAAAAACAAATTGTGACGATATGTACGTATTACAGTGTACCTTTACCGTTCTTAGAAAGGTCTTATTTTTAACAAATTCCAAACCCCCTTATTACAAAAGACGGACTAAGCATTAAAACAGGTTTAAATTGACAACTTTGACACTAAAACAATGGCTTATGTCAATTTAAACCTGGTTTAATACTTAGTGCATATTTTGTAATAACAAGATTTATCTTTATGTAGGCCATTGTTTGACTCATACACAACAATATATTTTCTTAAGACAGAACAGGGATAGTAGGTGTTGGAAGTGCACGTACCATTTGTTGTCATAACAGACTGTAAAGTACTATATACACACCAAAATGGTGTATAAGGTCAGTCAGGTACTTACAACCAGCGACTTCTTAAGACCAGTGGCGTATTACCCGAAAGGTAAATTAGGCACGTGCCTGGGCGCCAGCATTAAATACGGGCGCGCGCATAGCAAAAAATAGTAAATATAAAAATGAGTATTTGAGATTTTGGCACCTCTTGAATCTGCCACCATGTACAGGGGGGTTACAAGGGGGGTTAAACCGGGGATGGTTTGTCTTACCCCCCCCTCCCCTGCTTGTACGCCGCGGTCCCTTATCCATTCAGCCACAATTGGGATCATTCTCACTAGTTCCATCGTTAATTTGTTCCATGGAACTAGTGAGAAAAATCCATTCTCACTAGTTCCACTGTTACTTTATTCCATGGAACTAGTGAGAATTATTTTTCTCACTAGTTCCATGGAACAAATTAACGATGGAACTAGTGAGAATGATCCCACAATTGCATTTGCAAATTTAAAAAAAAACTGCTAATATTAAAAAATCTCAATATTAATAATTCAGTATACTTAGTCTTTGAACCTTAATAGTGTTGGACACAATTTATGCTACTTTGGGAGCGATTATTTCGGAAAATATTCACATAATCAAAGGTCTTTCTTACAGATCTTAATAGTATTTTTAAAGATCTGTCGAATTGACACTCATAAAAGTTATTTGAAAAAAAAAAATACTTAGTCGAATAAAAGTGCACGGTGTTTTCATAACATTATAAGCAAGCTCCCGCCCATAACAAGGCAGAGATTTGCTCGTAAAAGACACGTTAACAAAATAATTCGCCCATCCGGAATGGGGCCGCGCCATTGGTCGGTAAGTTCTTTCATCTATGGGGTCAAAGGTCACATCTGGTTACGGGCGGACGTCCATCTTACTGCACAATCTATTTGATAAATCATTATTGAATGCTCTGGTTCAGAGCTGTCTAAACCACGGCCCGCTGGCTAATATTTACGCAGTCCCTTTTGTTTTGATTGAAATATGAATTTTTTTCTTATATAAAATTAATTTATTAAAGGGCCTTTGCCTATCAAAGGAAGGATAGAAGCAAACTGTAATTTTTTTTTGTTCTATAGCAAGATGGTGGCAAATATTTTATGTGAGTTCATTTGGGATATGACATGTACTTTTAAAATGTATTATGACATACATTGACGTTGCATTTTTGACATCTTTAATTAATTTACTTTTCATTTAGTTATTGTTTAAATTATTATTTTAATTAAGTAGTACCTAGGCATCACACTATACCTATGTAATTTTATTTTTATTTTATATTTTTTTTATTATGTACAATGTAAAAATTGTTTTTGGACGAAATAAATGAAATGAAAATAGAATTGATGGTAAGCTGTTACCATAAATGTATAAATCCGATATGCGCCAGGGGTGACTCTGGCGCGCCACGAAACACCTACATCTGCTAACAGTGCAGGAAAACATCGTGAGGAAACCCACATACCCTAGAAGAATTTCTATGAATATGTCTGATCCACCAACCCGCACCAGGCCAGCGTGAGTGGATTATGGCCTAAGCCCTCTCAGCTCTCTAGTTAGAGGAGAGAGAGAGGAGAGAAGAAAAAAATTGCTGTTTTATCTAAAGCTGCAACAATATGGTAGAACATTTTAAAGGTATTTCGATTTTCTATACTTAATATTATAATGAGGTAAGGTTTGTGATGGCGTTGTAGAGGCTAATCTCGGGATCTACTAAACCGATTTTCAAAATTATTTTAGTGTTGGATAGCCGATTTATTGAGGAAGGTTATAAGCTAATCAAAAATCACGCTACACCTAATAGGAGCTGAGCAGTAGCCAAATAAAAAACGACGGGAGCGAAGCCCAGCGCGTTGTCTAGTCATTTATAAATGGACATCTGTGCGTCATGTACTACTCATGTCGTAAAGGAACACAGACGAGAAGTTACCGATTTGAAACAGATGCGGGGCATGTGTTGTTCATGTATGTAACGCAATAAGTTCGCCATTGGATAAAGAGTACGTACTCCATATTGTTTTGCAATAAAGACTTTTAAACTTTAGCGACTAGGACACATATTTAATTGTTATAAAACGGCTCTATGCCATGTACCTACTACGGTCCGCCTGATGGCAAGCGGTTACCGTAGCCTATGGGCGCGTGCAACACCAGGGGCATAAGCGCTTTGCCGACCCTTGAGAAACCTATTCACTCCTTCTTTGAAGAACCCCATAGTCCCTTGGGAAAACCTCGTTACGCAGTTCCTCTCCTCCTTGGGTGTGAGAAATTCCTCTGAAACCGCGCGGTGTGAAACCTTTTAGATTTTGACAGGAGGTCACGACCCTGAGCACTTACAAAGACTTACGGAGGAGGAGTATAAAATTACGTTCCTAAATTATTTATAATTACAGGGGACAATCCCACCCTCATGCCCACCACTGCAACTTCTGTGAGCCAGGATTAACAGCGATGACTCTTGCACCCAGTTTTGACACTCGGGAGTCCCACGGAATGCCTAACCTACTGTCTTGGAACCCGCAACGAAATTAATCAGAAGTAAATGGAGGTGTTGGAAAGAAATTATCCACTTCCCTCCATACAAAAGCGGGAGACAAAAGTAATATGTAGGTATAGGATCTGTATAATTCTATTAGAGAGAAAGCACCTCGGTCAAAAAAAATAAAAAAATACGAGATCTATTATGTCTGATTCCAGTAGGTAATAAGTACGCACAAAAAATCACCCGGGTCGACAAAAGATCCCCACAGTACACTACTCCTGACGATACTTGCAAACTCTATAATTATGCATAATGCCACGGCCTCTACCTACTTCAAAACTGCATTATTAGAACCTAATTATTACTAACAAAGCTCCAATATTCATAAAAAGAAACTCACATTATCCATGTCAGAAACACTCACTCGTTCGAAACACAGCAACAAACTGACAGATTGTCACAGATATCCGGCAAAGTTAAGTATAAGTAGCCATTAAGGATATTATGATAATAATATTTAACTGCATTTAAAACACTATGCGTAATGTTTAAACTATTTAGTTTACCCCATTACTGATAACATTGTCTAAAGAATAGTGACAGAATAGGTTCCGTGTTGTTAGGGATGGATTATCTGATCGATGAGTCGTCTGGCATTGTGTTCATAACTGGTTCATCATTTCAAAGAATGTGGAGGGATTTTAGCCTGCTATACCACGCTGGCCAAGTGGGTTGGCATAGGGTTTGTTTCGATTTGTGTGAAGTGCTGTCTGCTTAAAGTTACCCTTAGTCGCCTTTTACGATACCCACGTGTCCCATGTGTCGTAAAAGGCGACTAAGGGACCTGACTATAAGCAGACAAGAACACAGCGAGAAAAGTAAATTTCTAAACAAACCCTATACTAAACCCGTCTGGCCAGCGTGGTATAGTAGGCAAAATTCCCTCCAAAATCTTTGGAGGAGACCCGTAACCAGTGGGACGTTTGTGGGTTAATATGATGATGTAAGGTTTTCTAAGTACACTGTGACTTTCACTGTTTAATATGCATATATTTCCTGTAAAAATAAACAAATATGTTTACTCACAGCGGTCGCCATGTCTCCGACGCCGACACACAATAACTGCGTCGAGTCGTCTAGCCCTCATCATAGAGCAGTAAGTACTGCATTGTCACCCAATCATACTTCTATTATACTACACTTGTCATCATGTTTGATAGTCGTAAATCAATTGAGGTGTGCGAAGTTCCTCGCATTTTATATCTCCGTTGGTTTCTTGACCATGTCTTTATTATGATAGCACTAGCTAAAAACTTTTACCTGAGGCTTCATTTGTTTGGCCACTGCTCAGCTCCTATTGGACGTAGCGTGATGTTATATAGCGTATCAGCTACTTCGATAAATGGGCTATCCAACACTAAAATAATTTTTCTAATCGCACCAGTAGTTCCTAAGATACTACCGTTCAATCAAACAAACATAATCTTCAGCTTTATAATATTACTAGAAGTCGCGCGGGGCTTCACTTCTATCGTTCTTTATTTGACCACTGCTCAGCTCCTATTAGCCGTAGCGTGATGTTATATACCGTATAAGCTACCTCCATAAATGGGCTATCCAACACTAAAAGAATTTTTCAAATCGGACCAGTAGTTCCTGCTCTCCATGCGTTCAAACAAAACTCCTCTTTTGTACCTATATATTTCTTGTATCTATTTATAATTTCTTTGTACAATGTATTATGTTCTAATAAAGCCTTTTGGTGTCTGTTTCTGTGTGATCATCATCATCATCATCAGCAACCCATTAAGTCCCACTGCTGTGCTCGGGTCTCCTCTCCTCTAACTAGAGAGCTGAGAAGGTTTAGGCCATAATCCACACACGCTGGCCTAGTGCGGGTTGGTGGATCAGACATACTCATAGAATTTCTTCTAGGGTATGTGGGTTTCCTCACGATGTTTTTCCTTCACCGTTAGCAGATGGTAAGTCACATGACTAGTACATATAAATTCCACAAAGTGAAATCCACATTGGTACTGCCGGTCGGGATCGAACTCGGACCGCGTGATTTGCACGCTGGTTCCTTATCCATTCAGCCAACATCGCTTTTTAAATCTGTGTGATAATATGCTTTCAATAAATTTTTTTTTTTTCATTCTGTTCAATCCTTCATTCAAACAAACTCTTAGCTTTATATACTAGTATAAGTAAGATATTAATCCCCCATTCGTCAGGAAATCTGATATAATCACGATGAATAGGCGTAAGTATATTATCATGTGTGTCATAGGGCATTAATGACGATAGCAACATTATTATAATAATATATTATGTATTGTTTGACTATGTTTAACAATAGCTCATCAGTTTAACGTAGTTTAGTTTTACTCCATCAGTGGAGGAGATATAATAATATTGAGATTATGTAATAATAATAATAATATTTTATTGGCCAGAAACATGGTTACAAAGGTGTTAAAAATATAAATATACAGGTACAGCATGTTTCACCGTATAAACGGAATGCAAAATCTTATTTTGGCCTGTTGGTCTAGTGGTTAGTGACCCTGACTGCTAAGCCGGAGGTCGTGGGTTCGATCCCTACCTAGGACAAATCTTTGTGTGATGAACATTAAGATTTGTTCTGTGTCTGGGTGTAATTTATCTATAATATGTATGTATTTACAAAAAAAAATGTATTTAAGTAGTATATCAGTTGTTTAGTACCCATAACACAAGCAAATATAATTGCTTACTTTGGGACTAGATGACGTTGTGCGAATGTGGTAGAATATTATTATATTATATTATTAATTTTTTTAATTTAAATAGGTACACTCTACATTACACTAAAAAATAATCGTCTAAAATTAAACTTATCACTAGATACCTAAAGTTAAATAGTATTATTTATTAACATAAATATTGTATACTTTACAATACTTTTTACCTAATCATTTATATCCCATGTACCTTAATTTATTAATATTTGAATATATTTTCTATTATTATCTTAAATCTAATTATCCGCTCCCGTTGTTCTTTATTTGATGACTGCTTAGCTGTTATTGGCAGAGCGTAATGTTATGTAGCCTATAACCTTCCTCGATAAATGGGCTATCAAACACTAAATGAATTTTTCAAATCGGATCAGTTACTCCTGAGATCCTAGCGTTCAAAAAATCAAACACATTCTTCAGCTTTTTAAAATAAGTATAGATTCAAATTTAAATTATGTATTGTTAATCTGTGTTAATGTAAGTAATTATGACACTTTTATATGAATTTACATAACTTGAAATGAAACCCTTGGATTAGTTCCGATCCCCGAGTTTTGGAAAAATAGTAATGGGTTTAAAACAACAGCAACCCATTAATGTCAGACCATTGAAAGAGGACTCGGGACTTCTCTCTTCTATCAAGACTCATGAGAGCTGAGAAAATTCAGGCCATAATCTACACATTCTGCCTAGTATACACGCTAGTCTAATGCGGGCTGGTGGATCAGTTCCCTTAGAACTTCTTCTAGGAAATTTACCTACTTAAAGGTGGGGTTAGGTCCTAATCATGTTTTTTGACCCACATTGGTCGGTTGGAATCGAACTCGTACCGCAAGATTTGCATGTCAGTTACTTATCCATTTAGACACCATCGCTTGTTCTGTGAGGTTATTTTGTATTCGAAGTGAGAACGATATCCTGTCACGATCACCGTTTCCTATCTATTTTAATATCGACTGGCCTGTTGGTCTAGTGGTTGACTGCTAATCCGGAGGTCGTGGGTTCGATCCCCACCCAGGACAAATCTTTGTGTGATGAGCATAAAGGTTTGTTCTGTCTGGGGGTAATTTATCTACAATATGTAAAAAAAAAAAATGTTTTTAAGTAGTAGGTATATTAGTTGTTTAGTACCCATAACACAAGCAAATATAATATAATTGCTTACTTTGGGACTAAATGGCACTGTGTGAATGTGGTAGAATATTATTATTATTATTATATACTGTATAGATATAGTTGTCTATATCTATACACTATATAATAAAGAGGAAAGATTTGTATTTTTGTATGTTACGAGTAAACTAAAAAATTACTGGATCGATTTCCATATAATATACAGAGTGGAATTTTGTAATGCGACCTGGAGGTTTTATTCTTATATAATTAACCATGTTTGTTTGTAAGATTCGATCCTTATGGTTAACCCTATCGATCAATGCCATAAAAGTACAGGATACTATTTTTTTGGAAATTGACTGGTTCAATTCCCGGGTGTGGCAAGCGAATTTCCGAAAAATTTTGAATGCAGTTTTGTTTCTTTTTAAAAACAAAGGAATGTTTCCTTCGAGTAAAATTATCTATCTAGGTGGCATTACAAAATTCCATCCTGTATATATAATATTTTCCAATAAAATGAAAATTACCGGGACCCTCAGTGCGCGAGTGCGACTCCTTAGGTATATTAATTTTCAAACATCATTTTATTCGTATTCCAACAGTACATACAAAGATTATAAACAGTTAATATTGAACAGATGTTTGCGTGTGCGCATCAATTAGACGAGATTTAAAACGCCCATGAAATATTGCTTTGCTTAGTAGGACGTACTCGTGCACTCAGATAGTGAAATAACTAGGACTCTACTTTCAAAACAGTTCATGCAGCAAAGTAATCCAAATAATTTTCAAACGTAAACATTGCTACAGAGAGTTGACTGTTTGATAAATAGATTTTGAACCGTTGTGGTATGTCAAAGTGCCTGCGTAGTCGGGCAACAGTTCTTTGGGTATATTTTCCTTTTAAATAGATCCCTAACAAAGTTTCAAAGAAGACATAGAAATTTGGTTGGGTAGTTTTATAATTGAATTTGAATTAGAAGAAAATATTATAACAAAACCTACAGGTTTTGTTACCCGAGCCCAAAACCTACAGGTTTTGTTACCGTAGACGGGGCCGCCAGGGGCATCAAGAGCTCGTTGCCGACCCATAAGAGACCTATTCACTCATTTTTAAAGAATCTCAAATTCACTCAACAACCTGATAGTTCTTGGGAGGAAATTCCTCCGAAACCGCACGTTGCGAGACCATTTCAATGTGACAGGTAATCGGAAAGATTGTAGCGGCAAATTTGCCTACGACCAGTTTTCTGACAGAATGGAGCTATGAGGAGAACTGTCAAGAAACTCACGCCACTCTTTTAATTGAAGTAGTTACAATCTTTTGCGAGTTACAATTTGGGTAGCGAGTAAAGATTTCTCTATTCCTTTACGGAAATAAAACGTGACGTATTTAAACTTACAGTACCGAAATATCGACTGAAACGAAATTAATCCGAAAGCAGTACAGCGTATGATGAAACGTAAACAGACTAAAAATAGCTGCCACTACTATGGACTATGTAGGCACAAATACAGGAGGCTAGGCAGGGCTAAATATAGAACAAACATGATGGCGTCAAAAGTCTAGATCTTTGCATTAATTTGTCATAATTGAGTTTAAAAAGCGATAAGCGATGGTGGCTGAATGGATAAGGGACCAGCGCGTGCACATCCGCGGTCCGAGTTCGATCAATGTGGATTCCACTTTGTGGAATTTTGCTGAGAATTTTGCTGAGAGAGAGCTGAGAATGACCTAAATATTCAGACACGGGAAAAATGTAAGGTAAAAAAGTCACAATTATAACCTCAGTTCATCCTCACGTATAAAAGACATCTGAGGCGAAGATAACTCCTTGATTATTCAGATTAGCCAATCAAAGTTCCTCATCTGAGACGCGTACTGAATCTAAAACACGATATAAATCTTCATAGTTTCCAAATTACAGGGATTATCTACCAGAAATAACCTTGGAATTTATACTATCAATTTAGGAGATTGTCATGTTAATATCTGATGTAAGACAGGTCGAGTATTGCGATAGTTGAACTCGAGAATTGAGCCCGACTTGGTAAAATATTTCTCTCTTCACGGGTTGGCCTAAGTTATTGCTTGTGTAACAGTGGTAGACCCATCGAAATCGGTTCAGCTGTTACAGAGTTTTTAGCAGACAAACAGACAGACCGACGGACAGACAGACAATTTTTTTAGTCGATTTCGATATCGTTGTTAAAAGTGTGAAAACTTAAATATTATGTCTTCGGCCTTTGTACTAGGATATTTCAATATATAGCTAGATATATTGAAATATCCTTATTATCCAAATTGGAAGTTCCTTTCATCATTATTTTTTTTGGGTTAGATGCTATATAGCAAAGAAGTTGCTAAGTCGACCAATTACTGGATCTATTGTAGCGCCCACACATCTTCTAGGATACGTGGGTTTCCTCACGATGTTTTCCTTTACCGTCAGCAGATGGTAGGTCTCTACACTAATACATATAAATAGAAAAGTAAAATCCACATTGGTACTGCGGTGGAAATCGAACTCGATCCGCAAGATTAGCATCCCGGTCACTTATCCATTCGCCCACCATCGCTTTGGCTCCTTGGCCCACTTTGGAGTTGCCGTTGTATGTTCCACATTTCTTTCAGTCTCGCGACAATGAAAAGCCTTGAACTTGGCCTGTATCCCCTCTTGTGACTAACAAGTACACAATGGATCATGCAAAAATGTTTTGTATATTTATTTCTTAACTTTCCCGTTGATATAGTAATAATATTTGACCACATTCACACAGCGCCATCTTGTCCCAAATTAAGCAATTATATTTGCTTGTGTTATGCGTACTAAACAACTGATATACTACTTAAATACAATTTTTTGGTAGATACATATTATAAATAAGTTACACCCACACACAGAACAAATAATCATGCACATCACACAAAGATTTGTCCTGGGTGGGAATCGGACCCAAGACCTCCGGCTTAGCAGTCAGGGTCACTAACCACTAGACCAACAAGAAAGTCCATCAACACAAAAAACAATTATATTCCTAGGTAAATATACAATATCGATGGATGCCTGGAACAAGACTGCAATAGCCATAGTGACGGATTTCCGATTAAGTCATTTTCGTAATCTGCGGACTCCATACTCCTTATGGTATTTTTTTTATTTTTATAATAAAAACTGGCTGATTTACCAAAAGCGCTATGGGTATAGCCTCGTTATTCCACTAAAAAAATTTACTAGAATAATCGTGCTATGTGTAATGATAAAAGTTTTGTTCAACCTTCTACAAGTAACCGCCCGTTGCGGCTTTGTTCCTCGAAATAAACTTTGTATACCGATTCACAATAAAGATTGCTGTACAAATATTTTCATGTAACATCACTGCAAAACACTATTACTGTATTTGCTATACATCCTACAGATCAGCACACAACGTTGCAATAGACTATTGCTGTTTGATTGATTTCCCACTTTTTACCGAAATAAAACAACAATGGACTCTTACGGAAACGCTTTTCAATTTATTTAGCAGCAATATGATTTTTTTGAGTCAGGCCCGGCTCGTCACGATCCCGGCTCGTCACCATAAAAAAACATATCCCGACTCGTCCCCGTATCATTTATTTTAAAAAATCAAGTCGCGGCTCGTCACCAACACATTATTTTAGTCAAAGTACAGACAGAACGAAAAGCAACTATAAATTCCTACTTATATTAAAAGTACTTATAAACGAAAGTGGACATATCAAGTGCACTATAAATGTCGGTAAACTAGATAATAATATAAATCGCGTATTAACTGAAATATGTAACAATTGTGATGTCTTTAGTAGACAGTTTTAACTTACAAATAATAAGAATAATATAATAATAATATTCTACCACATTCATATAGCGCCATCTAGTCCCAAATTAAACAATTATATTTGCATACATATTATAGATAAATTACACCCAGACACAGAATAAACCTTTATGCTCATCACATAAAGATTTGTCCTGCGTGGGGATCGAACCCACGACCTCTGGCTTAGCAGCCAGGGTCACTAACCACTAGACCAACAGTCAAAAATTTATTGTTACTAACAATAGATTTTTAAGTTATAAGAAGATATAGAATTCATACAGTTTACATAAAATATAATTATTAAAATCATCGAATCTAAACTAATTAATGATTTTCAATTATTTAATTTATGTAGGTGACCATGTAAGGCTTCACTTTATTAATAATAATGTACCTCGCACGTCAAATTGCATTTCTAAGATTTATTTTATAATTATTTTCTATTTTATTCTCATTTATGTAATTTACTTAATATGGTCTTGTGTATGGCCTATGGTGACGGTAGAAGTCGATAAGTTAGTGCCGCCCAGTACACTGTATCCAGCTCCACTCTAATTGTACCCAGTGATTACCGTTCCATTGGGCTCTGTGGGGTTTTGGACGAGAGAGTGTATCTGTTTTAGCGCAATAGCTTATGCACTAAGATATATCATGCACATCTTATTGTTACTGCAGTATCATGCTCAATTAACAATACGCAGTAGCAGTCGCAATCGACATGGAGGACATCATCATCCTCATCAATGTGCCTCATTACGGGTGACTGATACCGATCAGCTTAAGCTTATCCGGTACAATAGACGAAACCGATGTTTTTCCCCTGGCTGCATAAAACCCATTGACCCTCACTTCTGCGAACATGTTGGATGCTCTGCAAAAGGGTGGCATCCCCAACAGCATACTATAAGCATTCTTATATTGAACACGCAGGGCATTTAACTACTCTAGAACGCTAAAATTGTCCTTCCAATTGAGGTGTCTGTACAAATAAATTCCTATTTATTATATACTAGCGGTCGCCCGCGGCTCCGCCCGCGTGGATGTCAGTTAGTTTAAATATAGTCCAAAAAAAATTCAAGATTTTTAAATAAAAAAATGGTTGTTGTGCCTCACTCGATATAGATAGGTATAGTGTGTCGCGGACTTTTTTGTAGATATTTATAAGATCTACAATTAATTAGAACATTTTATGGTTCTATCTTTTATAGTTTAGGCAGCGTACGCAAAATAAGTAACTTTTCTGGTTGATTTTTTACACCTTGTGTCCGAAAAAACCAAATATCTTACGGAACCCTATTTTTTTCCAAAATAAAATTTAGCCTATGTTACTCGTGGATAATGTACCTAGCTTTTGAATGGTGAAAGAATTTTTAAAAACGGTCCAGTAGTTTTTGAGCCTATTCATTACAACCTAACAGTTTTCCTCTTTATTATTATTATTATATTATATATATATAAATAAATATAAAATAAATAAAATATAGTGTAGATTTAAATAATACCTATTTATTTGTATAGATGGCGTTGTACACTTATTTAAATGTTTGAATATCTTTATTAGATCGCTATTATATAATGCAATGGTAGCTAGACTTTGATCTAATGTAATACGTATAATTAGTGAGACACAATAAGACGATTATGTGACGCGTTGCCTGCGAATTAACTATTGTTGTTGATGTCTAAATTATCTATATTACTATACGTGTTATAATACTATTAAATCTATACTTCACTTAAATTGAGACGAAATGGGAAAAGATTGGAGAGGGGTCGCATCTATACTAATATTTTAAAGCTCTCAGGAACTAATGGGCCGATTTGAAAAATTCTTTCAGTGTTGGATAGCCCATTTATCAAGGAATGTTATAAGCTATATAACATCACGCTAGGGCCACTAGGAGCTGAGCCAAACAATATACGACAGGTGCGAAGCCCTCTCTCAATAATTCGTATATTTAGTGTCACGCCACTTAAGCCTGTAGGGGTAGGCAGAAGTGTATCACAATCACTTTTCGCCAGCTATCTCAGGTCCAATGTAATAGGGGGCGAGACTATCGGCATTAAATAGTTGTCTTTTAAAAAAAAAAAAAAAAAAAAACATTTATTTTCCAAACTCCGGGAAAATCTCAAAACTGGAATTTCATGATCGAAAAATGTAATACCATTTTCATTCGACCCAGAACCTTTTGGACAAACACACGTTTCCAAACTTCGGGTTTTATGACAAAAAACCCAATTTAACCTCATCAATAAGTAATTATTCGTTAAGCAGTATCTATGCGCCTTGCAAAATATTAAAATTGTATTAATTATAGAAGTAGCGCGGGGTTTCGCTCTCGTCGTTCTTTATTTTGCCACTGCTCAGCTCCTATTGCCCGTATCGTGATGTTGACCCTATAAACTTGATTGATAAATGGGCTATACGACAAAATATTTTTTCAAAATGTTTTCCAAATTGTTTTCTTGAGATCCCAAAGTTCAACCAAACAAACAGTACGCCACGTACGTATAATATTAGCATAGAAGTATAGATTTTTAGATCACATCATTTTCTCATCTTGTCTTCACTTCGACCCTAAAGGGTTTAATATAGACTTAAAAGAGAATTATTATGAAGTATCTATTATGTACCTTTGTGTATCCATTAGGCGTAACTTCAGGTTTTGGCGTAGTCTCAAACAAGTTCAATCTGGAACTCTGGAATAGATCAGCACTGGAATTTTCTCTGGAAAACAGTTCAGCTGTAGAGCTCTCTCTAGTGAGAGAAGGCCGGGCTTTAACAAAAGGATTGTTCCTTGCAGCGTGCGCCCTCTTCAGCCAGTTAAACTTGTTCAAGTTATCAGGCCCTGGTGAAGGGCTTGGCGTATCTGATGGGATTTCATCTGGAGTCTGCGGAGGCGTTTCAGCGGCGCTCGAAGCCATATTGATTTTGAAAATTATTAATTCGCCAGTTTTAAAGCACTAGACACAATTTTTGAATCACTTTTTAGGAACTTAATTAAACATGTTTTATTGATTCACATTTATATTTAGATTGTTAATAACTTGAAAGGGCACGTCTAGGTGCGTTAGAGCGAAGCGCAAGACTATTTAGATTCGTATTTTGATCGGCGCGGGCGCACGCGGCGACACTGCGATGTACACGATCGATATGTTGATATGTTCCCATAGTTTCATACATCGCAGTTTTCAGATCGTAAGTTTATCTGATAATTTGAAGGTCGTTTTTAGGGTTCCGTAGTCAACTAGGAACCCTTATAGTTTCGCCATGTCTGTCTGTCTGTCCGTCCTCGCTTAATCTCTGTGACCGTTAGCACTAGAAAGCTGAAATTTGGGACCAATATGTGTATCAATCACGCCGACAAAGTGCTAAAATAAAAATTGGAAAAAAATGTTTTATTAGGGTAGCCCCCCTATATGTAAAGTGGGAAGTGTTTTTTTTTTTAATTTTAACCCTAATGTGTGATATATTGTTGGAAAGGTATTTAAAAATGAATAGGGGTTTACTAAAATCATTTTTTGATAATGTCAATAATTTCGGAAATAATCGCTCCAAAAGTAAAAAACAAAGCGTCCCCCCCCCTCTAACTTTTGAACCATAAGTTTAGAAAATACGAAAAAAATCTGAAAAGTAGAACTTTATAAGGACTTTCTAGGAAAATTATTTTGAACTTGGATGGAAACAACAGATGGAAACTGCAGTTAACCAATATAATTTGGTCCCTGAATCGTATGAGCGCCTATACAATCCAGAGGTCAAGTTTCATTTGCCCGTATTTTTTTTTTAACTTCGTTTACATAATATTTTATTATCCTGAACGTATCTTTTTTCAAACAAAAAAATAATTATTAAAATAGGTTCTCGCAATTCAAAATTACCATCGAAAACTTCTGGCACGTCTAACGGACGGGAAACTACGGAACCCTACACTGAGCGTGGCCCGACACGCTCTTGGCCGGTTTTTTTTGTGTTATGTTTACTCGTGTGTTTTGTATCAATTGTGTTTAAGATACGCCTATAAGCTTAGATCTGAATCCGACAGTTATTAACTATGTTTACTTTACAATTGGCTGATTGGGATGAGAGAATAGCATAAATTTACGTTGAAATTATGGCAAATTAATAAATCTGGGGTGAACTTCCTAGAGCAGTGTTTCCTGAGCACTATGACATGTCCTTCTACAAAAGAGGTTTAAAGAGAGCTATTCTCCAAAGGTAGGCAGCGGCTTGGCTGTGCTCCTGACATTGCCAATGTCTATGAGCGGCGGTAACCACTTAACATCAGGTGGCCGCTTACTCGTCTGCCACTTCTGGCAATAAAAAAAAATAGATTTCAATTAAATTTTCTAGATTGATATTAAGTTGAAATTTTTACAATTTCTACATAATAAATTCAATTTTTCATAGATATAGTTTGATGTATCTTCTTAATAAGTAATGTATTAGAAAACAATTGTAATTCAAATTTATCCTTGTAGTGATGGATTAAGAATCCATAATATCACTACCCCATCTCGACCTTATTGTCGCTGCTTGATGGACCTACAGCTTTGACATGTTTTGGTGCAGTCGACTATTGAATTTTAATGATGCCTCGTTGACTTACGTGCTTATTCCAGCCCAGCCAGTTATTCGATAATAAACATGGGGGCTGTATTTTGCAGCTTTAGATCAAAAATTGTCTTTGTAACGGTTGCACCCGTTGCAGGCTACGTCCTGCACGAATGCACCTCTTTTGACCACCTTTTGGTACTCTTTTCATTTCTTTTTAATTTACTTTTAATAATTTAAAATTCAAAATCCTAAATTAATACAAATTCAAATTCGAACCGAGTCTTCGTCGGAGCATCCGTCGAAGACTTGACGCTCATTACTATTTTAATTTCTAGTGCAGTGCACGCTATTCTTATCATTTAAATTAATACTATAAGTTTATAAGATCAGTTCTGTGTTTTATTTTGAGGGCCCCACGCCCTTCCCCATATAGCCGGATCTACTATGTACCATACTCTTGCCTAGCGCCCACTGGAGGGGACAGTGGAGACGCTAGAACTTTAGTCTTTTTGGCTGCCGTATCTAGAATTTTAACATGATTTTAGGTATCATTGTAAACATTTCCTCGCATTATTATGTATTGTCTTTTGCGTTCAGAAGCTCTAACAAGATAAGAAGCGTATTCTAATCTTATCTCCACTTAAGCTAAGATTAACCTGTTTACGACTTTTATTGACTACTAACTTCTGCCTGCGACTTTACTCGTGTAAAACGTAAAAAGGTATAGCCTCGTCCTTGTGTGTTCTCCTTTTTATGTCCTCCTATTACACCGTGGTGTAGAGTTTAAGAGGGAACGGTCTGCGAGGAATTTGAAAATTTAATTTAATTATATTGTCTGCGAAACAAGGCTTGTTTCCTAGTGCGTATCTCTATGTGAAATGTCATGAATGTCGATGAAGTGGTAATGCGCGCTACACACCTTCAGTTTTAATTGTACGATTTAACTGTACAGTTGGACTGTACACACATTGTAGATCCATACAGACTATACACGTTCAGATAAAACTCTACACACCTAAAGATTTATTTGTACAGTGCGACTGTACAGTTAAATCGCACAGTTATAACTGAAGGTGTTTAGCGCGCATGTACGCAAATGTACAGCATTATCTATAAATACACTTATAAAAAGTTTGTTTATTTTATTGAACGCGCCAATCTCAAAAACTACTGGTCCGATTTGAATAATTATTGTAGTGTTGGATAGTCCATTTATTGAGGAAGGCTATAAGCAATATAACATCACGCTACGACCAATAGAAGCAGAGTAGTGGCCAAACAAAGACCCACGGGAGTGAAGCCCCGCGTGATTGCCAACTTTCAATACTAATTACCTACTATACGTATATTATATGTATATATTATACGGATTGCGCGTGCATATATTTTTTTTGTATTTTGATATAGTCGTGTTAACGTCATAGTGCTATGTTTATAGACTTGTGAAAATAGATGCTAATGTCTCTATTATTGTAATTATATTTTGTTTTCTTTACGTTTTCACTTTAACCTTGATTTTTACTATTCCATGTCACGCACAATCAGCGATCAAAAAACGTCGCTCAAAACAGAGGTCATAGGTAGCCCCTTACAAAATACGGACTAAACATTAAACCAGGTTTAATTTGACAACTTTGACACTAAAACAATGGGTTATGTCAATTTAAACCTGGTTTAATACTTAGTCCATATTTTGTAATAAGGGGAAAAGAGTTCAATTATCACACAATTGTTTCGCTGTCGTGAGGTGTGAACGTCAGAAAGGTTTATTGCTTTTAAAGTAATGTTTTTTAAAAGCAATTGTTATGTGCATGAAATAAGACTTAGTTTCCTATAATTCGAAAGCTATCATTTCAACGGCACGCACAAAAGCCTCTTTCCACATAAAATAAAAGTGCTCACATAAAAGATTATTGTGGCTATTATACCCATAACAGTTCAGAGGGTAAAAGAATGATATTCGTACCGTTTAGTAGAGTGTGATCATGTTATAACGGCCTTTTTCGAAACGATTCTGGAAGGTTTTTACCCGGACTACTTAGGCTATGCTTAGGCACGTATCCAGACTTTTGGTTCGGAGGGGGGAAAACATTGAAACAACCATCGCTCATAGAAACACCAAGCGTCGCTAACATAACCAGATCAAGATCTATCTATATTTGTATTTTACCTACTTATTGAAAGAACACGCAAGCGAATAAATAGACAGACGGCTAAAAACGTGTTTTTTTTCAGACAAATTTCGGGGGGGGATAAATCCCAACTATGCTCCCCTCTGTGTCTCTCGTGTGTTTGTGTGTCTGTCCGTGTAGTGACGGTTTTAGAATACATAATGTCACTACCCCAATTCAACCCGTGGGTGTCGTAAAAGGCGACAAAGGGACCTAATTTTAAACAGTAAAGAGCACTGCGACAAAAAGAAAATACGAAACAAAACCCTCTACCGTCTGGCCAGCGTGGTATAGTATGCCAAATTCCCTCCAAAATCTTTGGAGGATACCCGAGCCCAGCAGTGGGACCTTATGGGTTGACATGATGATTTAAGTGTGTTTAAAAGATCTGTCGAAGAGCCAGGTAGTTTGCTAAAAAAAATCAGCTTCTGTTACATGTATGGAGTGCCCCCTTAAATTTTTTTTTTTCAATCAATTAACTACTAAACCTAGTAGCGGCCCATACACGATATCTATTCTCTTAATTTCATCAATATACATCTAGTCGTTTTTGAGTAAAATGCCGATAATTAACATACGGTCATGAAGAAACTATAAGGTTTCCGTTTTTGCCATTAACGTATGTATAAAGTGTCCTTTGATCATCTAATTATGCAGAATGAGCTAAGAATATAATACAGGATCTTGTTTTGTTATGCTAATACGTGTGTCTGACGCACTTACGTACCTACATGCTTTCTAACGAGGCCTTGCAGCTGCTTGTTTACTTAAATAAAAAGATAGTGAACAGTTTTTTTAGTTTCTGTTTAGATTTAGTAAATTTATGTCTAATTATTTTAGCTTTCATAAAACGTATTCTTAAAGATTTGCCTGTATATATGTTATCTAAGTACATCAAAAATGTCATATGGAGGTCTGAGTATAGGAGGTCACTTAGAAGAGATTTTTCGAAATTCACCTCTAAAGGAGTGAAACAGCGGATCAAAGTTTGCATGGAGAAACTGTATTAAAGTGTCTTTTGACTTCAATTTTTTTTACATCTGCTCAGAAACAACACAAACAAAAATACGTGTGTCCTGCAAATTCAAAATCGTGATGATGATGATGAAATTGTGATTTTATTGACGGTTTATACGAAAACGATCACGCAAATAGAATAAATGGGTATTTCGTAGTGTTTGAAAATAATAATAATATTCTCCACATTCACACAGCGCCTTCTAATCCCAAAGTAAGCAATTCCTTCCATTATATTATTAGGAATCTGCTTGCATTATGGGTACTAAACAACTGATATACTACTTAAATACCAACTTTTTTTTTTGTAAATACGTACATATTATAGATAAATTACTACCAGACACAGAACAAACCTTTATGCTCATCACACAGAGATTTGTCCTGGGTGGGGATGGAACCCACGACCTCCGGCTTAGCAGTCAGGGTAACTAACCACTAGACCAACAGGCCAGTCAAAAGCCAACTCTGATTGATGTGATGAGGTGAACAATACTTAAATCGATATGGATGTTATTTTTGAGGTTTTCAAGAACGTTGATTACGAAAATATTATTATCTATTTGACATGGGACATTCAATATTAAGCCCCTGCAGTGCGGATTTCAACATTAGCACTTTAAAAAAAAATAGCGTAGTTATCGAAATCTACGCAGACGAAGTCATGGGCAAAAGCTAGTACATATATATCAGAAATCATCATCATCATTGCAAGTTTATTTTATTTATTTATTTAAAAACTTCTTGCACAAAATATGTGACAAAAAGGCGGGCTTAATGCTAAAAGCATTCTCTACCAGCCAAACCTTTGGGTGATGCAGAAATAAAACTGGTAGGTGCTAAGTAAATTACCTAATAAAAGAAATGATATTATTATGAACTTATACTATTAAAATACATTATAAATACATACTTACATATATACCTACATTAAAACTATACAATACATAAAGTACCTATGGAATAAATACATAAAATATATATTATATATAATAAATATATACACAAATAAAAACTTATTTAATATATCTATAGCCTACAAACGTTCTGATAATTCTGCCAACAATTTGAAATATTGCTCACGAACTTTAGCCTTAAAAGTGTCACGGTTAGTGGACATCCTGATTTCGAGAGGGAGTGCATTCCAGAGAAGAATAGATTGAATATTGAAAGAAGAATGAACGAGACTAGAACTGTGAGGGGGACAAAGAAGAAGAAGATTATTAGTTGACCGAAGGTTTCGAGTGTGAGTGCTACAAAGGTATTGGAAATGAGGAGTCAGGTATGAAGGAGCATAGGGAGAATTTAATAATGAGTATAGAGTACTCAGCGCACGCCAGCTACGCCGCTGACGAATAGGAAGCCAACGCAGCTGGGACCGATACGTAGATACGTGGTCATACTTTCGTAGGTTGAAAATGAACCGAATGCAATTGTTGAGAAGTCGGTCGAGTTTATCGAGCAGATCTGCATTCAGGTCGAAGTAGCACACATCACCATAGTCAATAATAGGGAATATTAAGGTCTGCACTAACATTGTCTTTGTCTTGGGGGGGAGGAAGTTCTTCAGGCGGTACAGAGACCTAAGGGTTCCGGTGATGTTACGGCTGACATTAGTGACTTGTGTCCTCCAGTCAAGGTTAGAGTCGAAATGAAGTCCAAGGTCTTTGACGCTAGGGCTGAAAGGAATGACACAACCGTTGTAATTGACAGATGGTAGGTTTCTAGAATCCACTCTACTCATGAGTCGTGGGCTTCCAATAAGAATGTCTTGGCATTTGGATGGATTCACGAACAAACCAAATCTTTCGGTCCAATTTTGTAAAGTATTTAGATCCTGGTTGATTTTGTCTATCGCAAGTTGCAACCCATAAACGTCCCACTGCTGAGCACGGGTCTCCTCCAAACATTTTGGAGGGAATTTAGCCTAGTATACCCTAGACGGGTTGGTATAATAATAATAATAATATTCACAGCGCCATCTAGTCCCAAAGGAAGCAATTGTATTTGCTTGTGTTATCGGTACAAAACAACTGATATACTTACTACTTAAATACATTTTTTTTTTGTAAATAAATACATATTATAGATAAATTACACCCAGACACAGAACAAACCTTTATGCTCATTACACAAAGACTTGTCCTGGGTGGGGATCGAACCCACGACCTCCGGCTTAGCAGTCAGGGTCACTAACAACTAGACCAACAGGCCAGGCCAGGTATAGGGTTGTGTGTCGAATTTTCATTTTGTCGCAGTTTTTTCTTCTTGTCTGCTTAAGGTTAATTCCCTTAGTCGCCTTTTACGACACCCACGGGTAGAAATCATCAATACACGGACCAGAATATATATCAGAAATGTACAATTATTCCTGTCGACCCCATTCTACTCTTCAGTAACACAGTTTTCAGCTAGATCTAAGCCAGCCTTAGTCAAGTAATTATCTCCTCAATGGAAATATACCGTCGAAACAATAACGTATTCATATACTAAATGTAAAACAAACAGTCACCGCTAATAGGAGAGCTGCGAATCTGTCTGTTCGTCACTATTTATGTACAGTCAACATTTGCTTTACAACTTACTATTTTTTATGTAAATAGTTAAATGTACAGTCAGCCACGAATGAAGCTTAACATATCAATTGTCTTTAAAAAAAAAAAAAAAAAAATCATAACTTTGTATTCAATTACCTACTTAATTCACATTTTGCCTCAATTATTTTTGCTTAGAAGTTTACGTTTGTAATTGTATTTCAATTTTATTTATTTTAGAGTTCCTTTTGTTTTTCTTTAATAATTTTAATTTTGACAAGGACTGGAGGATCAAAACATCCAATATAAAATGAGATCTGAATGAGAGAGCTTGGGAGAGACCTTTGCCCAGCAGTGGGACAACACAGGTTGACTAAAAAAAAATATGTTTTCGTTTTAAAGTGTTTATTAGACATCTACCTGCCATAATAAATCCTAAGGATGTAAACCTAGCTCTGTGTATGTGTATGTAAATCTGGCAGTAAGTAGGTATGTTTGCTACGGTACACGCGTTTTGACATTATGGATATTATGTTCAGCTATTTTTGTTTCTGACTGTACATACCGACAGCTGAAGTACTTGGAACGTGATTTTGGGCTTAAGGAAATAGATGTGCTTTGATATTTGGGCTTTATTATTGAAGAGCAGTATTTTTCAATACGATGGTGGCCGAATGGTTATTATTCATGTGATGTTTTAGCAGGTTTTTTACACTCTTCCCTCTTTCTGGTGAGGATTGAGTTAAACTCCTCCCCCCCATGCCTAGGTATGTATTTTTTATCGAATATATCATAAAATATTTTCAGAAAATTACCTTTCAATACAGGTACTCGTATAATTGAATGCAGGAAAATGACGCAACGTGAAAAAATGTCCAGACAGACGTTATTTGGTTTCAAAAAAAAAAAAAAATACACGTGAATACAGAGATGATACTGCTACGCATCAGTGCTGTCCAGGTCGGAATGTTTTCTTTAATAAGGGTTGCGTTCGCCACTCACAACAGACGAATCAATCTATGTAAACAATAGAAACATGGAGTAAAAAGAAACAAAGTAAAAATAATTAAAACCAATCATTTTTCCAACGACCGGCTGCATTCGTTCAATGTTGTATCGTAAGGCAAGTAACCGTATTCAATAGGACTGTTGTGCATGGATGAGCTGATTGCAGACAGTTTTTTTCATTCCAGACAGTAATCTATATGCATGCCAAATTTCATGCAGATCTTTTCAGCCGTTTTTGCACAATTGAGTGACAAACATACACCTCGAAAGGCCTATTTAATTTTCTAAACAGTAATGTCAAGCACGAAACAATCAAGAAACTAATTTTGTTTTAAGTATAAAATGTTTTAACCAAATCAAGTTTAAGTCTGGTAGGTTTCCTTCAACTCCTAGTTACCCAATTAATTACTCATTACGTGAAGGTTAAAACTGGACTAATCTGTGTGTCTTGTATAGTACATAATAAAACATCTTAACCTATTTTTTAACTTTGATTTGATAGATTGAGAAATCTTGATTTCTCGTGGACCTGAGATTTGTCGCGTATAGACGACATTTGGCGCTCAGGGCACGCTTGTGTTTGTCGAGTATTGAGATTCTTGGTACAATTTGTTTTTTTTTTATTATGACCAGATGTATTTGTTATATATTATATGATTACTATGACCTAGGCAAAGATTTGAGATCTCTCAGTGTATGTAGGCATGGATGTATTCATTAAAAAAAAATAAGGTAGTTATAGGATAAATCACGTTTAGAAACCGTCTAAAGATGTTCAGGAACAGGTAAATTGTAAGTGTAGAACTTTAAATATAAATTTATAGTCACGCGACGAAGTCTAATTACTTATAAATTTTTGTTCGGAACTGAAAATGACCTAAGTTTTAATGGAGGAATAACTTAGTAATTTATTGAAGCAGCACTTTATATTATAAAATGTTTCACCCGCGGTTTCCAGAGTGTAAGTATACCTATTCAACCTGTCTTTCTCCGGGTTTTACACTATTTACAATTTTATGATCAAAATTAACAAACAACTGAGTTAATTTCACATTTTATCATCATCAGCAACCCATTAATGTCCCACTGCTGGGCTCGGGTCTCCTCTCCTCTATCTAGAAATCTGAGAGGGCTTAGGCCATAATTCACACACGCTGGCCTAGTGCGCGTTGTTGGATCAGACATACACTAAGAACTTCTTCTAGGGTATGTAGGTTTTCTCACGATGTTTTCCTTCACCGTTAGCAGATACAGTCACTTTAGTACATATAAATTCTACAAATTGAAATCCAAGGCTAGTTATAGGTATTCAACAGGGAACGTTGGTCGTCAAAACATCAAAAAGCAGTTTTCTTCAAAGCATCATTGTATTTATTATACACGGACGCCTGCCCATAAACAATAGCAATATAAATAACGACATATTGCCAATCGCCAGCTTTCAGGCGCCACACTGTTATAGCCTCAATTTAACGCAAGTATATCAATAAATTCTTTATTCTTTACCATATGAGGGAAAGAGACAGGAATGTCAAGAGTTTTTTCTCTGTTTGTTAGGATTGTCACGTGGGTTAAATTGGGGCATGGCCCATTTAAGTCACGTTTCGATATATCAGGGCCGTGAGGTGTTCAGTGAGTTGAATGCTAATACTGAATGAAATTGTATTAATTTTCAATCCAAATTTATGGGTAAGCAGGTGTTGGAAAGAAATAAGCTGTGGTGTTAAATTATTTATTGGAATTTTAGGAGTTTTATTGGAATTTTGCATAGAGAGAAGTGTTAAAATTCATTACAATACAATCTATTGAAAATATGGTAAAATAGTACAATGTTATTCATTATTCGTCATCATCATATCAATCCATAATCGTCCCACTACTGGGCACGGGTCTCCTGCAAAGAATGTGGAGCGAATTCAACCTACTACAATACCTCGCTCAATATTATTACCAAGTAAGTACTTATATTCTAACGAACGAGGAATTATTGATGCTAACAAATAGTTCTCATCCCTTATTCATAGACTATACTGAAACACCCATTGATCTTCGCTGAAACTTGCCCCAAGATAATTAGTTTTCAACGACAGTAGCAATATATCACACTTACCTATTTCAGTCTTCAGTATTTCGTAGACATTAAAACAGTAGGTACTTAGCACTTAAAACAAACTAGAAAGGCAACGTTTGATAAAATTGTCTGCTACATTTAGAAGAGCTTCCAAGAACTTTGAGAGAATTTAAAGTTTGTAATTAAATGAATATACAAAATATTCATCTGTTAAGTAAGTAATTTAATTTAAAATTTAACAAGGTCAAGATTCGCTGACAGGGTACCATGAGAAGAACTGGCAAGATAATTATGTCATACTTTTTATGGTTCCGAGATTCTCTGTTCCGACTTCCGATAAAAAATACAAAAATCAAACGGTGGTAACTGGCGGGAAATTCTCGTCCGACAACCCAGGTTCATTTACAAATAAATCTATTTTCCACTGACGGTTGTTGTATGAAAATCTCTGATTTATTACTATAAAATTTTCTTTAGGTACGATACGATAAACTTCGTTCTTCGTTTCGGAAACCTTCAATGCGGGAACTTTCTAAAAGTGTTTTTGCCTCAATATTCTGCGATGGATCAGCATTTATAAAGTGACTACCTTCCCTCAGGCGAAGCCGCGTGTTATGTCGGTAAAAATAAGCTATTTTTTTTTTTTTTTTCTTTTTTTTTTTAAAAAGACAACGCCCGCACTAGGGAACAAGCCCTGTGTTGCGGGGAGCTTTACAAACATGAAACTAACGGACACAAAGTACACCCAGACTAGAAACAAATATCTATGAATCACACAAATATTTGTCTCGTGTGGGAATCGAACCCACGTCACCCAGCACGGCGATGTAGTGGCGAGGCGACCACCTTAACCACTGCGCCACGGTGACAGTCAATATTCTATTCTAGACTAGTATCTATCTGTGTAGGTACCAAATTTCATACAAATCATTTCAGCCGTTCTGGCATGATTGAGTAACAAACATACATCCTGAGTTTCGCATTTATAAAGAGTAAAAATACTCTTTCATTCAATTCATTTCCATTCTTTCTCAAAAACAAGAATATCTTGACCTAATCCGAGCCTCACGTCAGACTAAACATTAGGTATACACCTGTCGTGCGTCACGGGTTTTATAAAACCACGTGCCTTTATAAATATACCAATTGCTATGATTTACAGACGTTGATTCCAAGTCAAAATGTTCCGGACTATTTTTAAACGGGGAAAATCTTGATAATGTTTTGTTCGGAAAACTGCTCATCATCAGGCCTGCCGTAAACATATTTGCAACCGTCGTAATACTGAACAAATTCTCGAGAAAAAAAAGAAAAATAATTTATTTTGTTCTCACTAATAAATTAGATATAAAGCCGTGCCACATGGTTATAAACTTGCCTTCCACAGAGGTGCCCTTGGTGGATTCCAACCGTATGGCCGGCTGTTGTAAACCAATTTCATACAAACTACGCGGATAGCAACCAAGCTCCCACGAAGGTCACTCTGTTGGAACGCAAGTTTATAACATGTATTAGATTTTAAAATGTAAAATTATTATTTAAAATTATTATTATTACATTTTTCCATTGCTCCGTGATTACTACGATTATAATTTTTATTTATCTTTTTAAAGTATCATATTTCATATTTTTATTTTATTTATCTGAATTCATTTTAATTACAAACAATAAAATTATAATTTAATATTACTGTATTCAATTTACTAACATAATTATTACCATGTTTCTAACCATCTATGGATTACCTATGTCCAAAATAAAAACTAATTAATTATTTTTATTTAACTTAGTGTGAACTTTTACTATTACTACCATTTGTGAGAGACAAAAATGGTCGTACCCTGGTATTCTTTTGTATTATATACTTATGTGTATTCTGTTATGCTATGCGTTCGAAATATGTGGTATAGGATGGACTTACCATGTGGTATCGGATGTGAGTTCCACCAGACCTCACGCCCTCGTTCAGTTGTATGGAACTGACGCTGCCCGCGTCATCATCCATAAAACCAGTCTTCTTGTAACGTGCCATCTGAAACAATAGATAATAATATAGTTAATTACGTATCAAGTGCGCGACAGTTAAAGAGAAAAAGAAAAAAATATGATAAACTAACTGTGAACGCGACTTCGTTCGCGTGCCGCATTCATGGAGCATTTTTCTTTTTTTTTCAAAAATCAAAGTAGCCTAAGTTACTCCTTGTGACAATAGCTATCCGCCTGTGAAAGTCCCGTCGAAATCAGTCCAGCCGTTCCAGAGATTAGCCGGAACAAACAGACAGACAGACAGATTTTTTTTTTTTTTAATGTTCTTTTGGTATATGTACCGTATATACATTCTTATGCATGTAGTAAAAAGCGGTTATTTTAATATTACAAACAGACACTCCTATTTTATTTATTTTTATGTATAGATGAAATATATAGAAAAATAAACGGTGTTTGGGCTTGCACCCACTAAAACCCCAAGGTGTTCCTCTCGTCGCGCTCTGCTGTGGTCACGGGAGCGCAGAAACATTCGTCCGCGACCACAGCGACGATGGCCCGCTACGGGCCCCCTCTCTGTGGTGACGTGCGGGAACACGCACCCGCCACCAGAAGATGCTCGCGGTCGACTTTCCCCAAAGTCGACCGGTACCAGATACATAGCGGCTCCCTCCGTAGAATTGGATCCTCCACCATCCCAAAGCCCTGAGCTATGACCCCCGTCGTTAAAGTACTTTATTTATGTATATATTTCAGAGAGAGATCATGTTCCGAACTTGTAAGCCAATTATTGTGTTTGCCACAAAGTTTGGCAGAACCTCTCACTGGAATCATGAGTAGAACCTTTGTTTACGTGTTGTTTACGATAAAATACTGCATAAATTTAATGCGTTTTTACCCGACTGTCAGGACGGGTATTGTTTTTTTGTATGTTTGTAAATTTCTTTATTCCCACGAATCTTCCAAACGGCTAGACGGATTTTGACAAAGGGTATCGTTAGATTCGTCTAGTTTTTTTTTAACCAAACCTATCGAGTTGTGTATCATAATAAAGAGAATCAAAAGTAGATTACATATATTCAAAAAAGAGATTATACATAATTAAATGGTTCCAAAGTGTGAGTAGCTCTATTTTTTTTTTAACCAAGCCTATCGAGTAAAGTATCAAAATAAAGGGAATCAAATGGAGATTAAAAATATATACGTATGTTATATATTTTAATTTAATCAGGTATAATAATATTACAAATAATTTTACGGTCTTTTACCTACCTAACCTGACTGCAAAAAACAACAGAGAGCAACGCACTGTTGCTTTTTTGCAGTCGGGTTATTATATTTTTTTAATTATTATTGTATTTTTGGCAGAGTACTGTCCCAGTATGTCGTTAGAGAAAACCTGCGTGTTATGGCCACCATTCACGTTAGGTTTTGCATGATGGTTTTAACCTTGCATGGACAACCGGCTAGGAAACCCTAGCGTGTATGGCGGCATAACTATACGGTTAAAATGATGGCCATAGGAGAACGAAAAGCTGTACTGAAACTCTGTACTGTGCAACCAGGAGCATATTTACAAACAGAACGGCAACGTCCCAATTTAGTGTCATTATTTGTTTTCAAATTATTATTTAATTTTATTCGGAGCAAATTGTGTCAAAGGTTTACAATTCGATTTATATATGTTAACGGAAATACAAATAACACATTGGAAACTTGCAGGGCGTTATATTCGTAGTAAAACTACAGTTTTGACGTAATTCTAAAGAAGTTGCTCTTAAAAAAAATATTAAGTAGGTACAGTACCCGACACAACAACGCTAAACCAGGGTGCTTAAATTTTAATCATCCCTACTTAGAGACAGGGGCGTTCAGCTGGCCACACAATCAAGTGTCTTAGGGGCTTTACATAAATTAAATTTTGCTGAAATAGCTAATATTAATATCTGTCAAGCATCGCTTCAGATTAGACAATGGGATAAGAGATTAATACTAGATAATCTATCTAATAGATCAATTAGGTTTTACCCGGTCTTTGCTCCCTTGAATTTTTTTTTAACCAATTCTCAGCTCCTTTTGGTTATAGCGTGATGTTATATATAGCCTATAGCCTTCCCCAATAAATAGACCAAAATATAATAATAATACACAAAACTAAAATATTTTTTTAGTTCAGTTCAGTGTTTTCTGAGATTTACGCGTTGTAACTGAAAGCCAGTTTGCAATCACACATTTACTTGGTCGTGAAACGACTGCTCCCAACAGTTTGTTATCGATTTCTCATGTCTTATCCAGTTTCCTCTGAACGATTCTAATACTCCGAGGAGTTCTGTTTTACGACATAGACATTAGAATTTATGGGCTGAGGTTTTATGCCTTTGATAAGTAAGTAAGCTTCGGTGGCGCAGTAGATATTTCAATTAATTTATTCAAAAGGTCAACAACATGGACCATATAGGTACAGATTAAAATAATTAAATTAAATTTAAATAAAATTAGAATAAAAATTTTAATTTAAAACAAAATTTAGATAAATATGTGTACGAATTCTGAGTAAAGAGGTCACGAGTTCAACAAAAAAAAAGTGCCGGGAAAAACCCAATACTTATTATTTTTGACCTACGGTCAAATTAACTGAATGGTATTGGTATTTTTTTGCTACGTAGGATAAGTGAAGAAACTACTAAAATATAGATTACAGCTTGATTTCGCACGCGTTTGGCCATTTGAAAATCTCGGCGTCATCTCTCAAGAGTTAAAAGAGTTCAGTAATCTTGTCAATTACGTGAATGCTGATTATCTATGATAATGATTATATTGAAATGAAATGAAATCTCGTTTATTCATCTAGGTTACAAGGTAACACTTATGAAAGTCACAAGAATGTAACAGGTTATCCGAAAAGTAGTGTCAGCAAATTTGCCTACGACTAGTTCGCTGACGGGGTGGAGCTATGAGAAGAACTGGCAAGAAAAACACGCCACTCTTTTTTTTTAAAATGGATAGTTACAATCTTTTGTAATTTACAATTTGGGTAGCGTGTAAAGTGATGCAGCAGAGCACCACACCGAGTTAAAATGAATGTGATTAAATATGGATTGAATCATCATCATCAGTAACCCATTTAGTCCCACTGCTGGGCTCGGGTCTCCTCTCCTCTCTCTATGGATTGAATGATATATATTTAATATGCCAGTGTGTGTGTGTTATGGCGCGTGTTAGGAGAGGCCTACGTCCAGCGGTGGACTGCAATGGGCTGAAATGATGATGCCAGAGTGTCTTAAAAGCGATGGTGGCCAAGCGGATAAAGGACTTGCATGCAAGTCATGCGGATCGAGTTCGATTCCGACCAATATAAATTGCACTTTGTGTAATTTATATATACTAGTCACACCATCTGCTGACTGTGAAGGAAAACATCGTGAGTTCGGTCATCGGTGATATATACATACTAATACAAGTAATTCTAAGTGTATGTGTGGGCGCTACAATCGATTAGTAACTGGTCCACGTAGCAGAAGCCTCTATGGCTCTAACCCAATAATAATAACATATTGTACCCAAACTAGCCACTAATAGCATTATTTGGGATATCACCAACAATTAATTCTTATCTTATAACTTTTATAAAAGTTACTTTGTTACCTAAGAAACGAAACAACAAGGTCTGAGTTTTTGCTTGAGCGACGCTTAGTTGCCAAGCTTTATAGCCGTTCTACACGGTTTTAATCTTGCGTTCCCACCAAAGTGACCTTGGTGGGAGCTTGGTTGCCATCCGCGTAGTTTTTATGAAATTTGGTTCACAACAGCCGGCTACACGGTTGGAATCCACCAAGGGCACCTCTGTGGAAGGCAAGTTTATAACCATGTAGCACGGCTTTTAGGCTAAAAATACGGTAGGTTACTTAATTAAAATGACACAAATACAGTGTTTTTGTTTAGTTTATGTTCCATTTACGGCTGGGAACCATAAAAGATGTACGAATACGGAACAATACACTTTAACAATAAATTCAAGTCCGTAATTGTTATGTACAGACAAGGTCAGTGACTTGTTGAATGTATTATTAATTATCGATTTATTTATTTTGAATATTTGACAAGAACTAACTTCTTTCGAGACTGGACTCTCGTCGATTCATACCACGAGCTTTTCGGCCCGCGGTATGATTTATATACTACCTATATAAAAAGCTGAATGGATCTGAATGAAATTTGTCACAGCAGGCAGATTATAGTCTGACATAGCACATAGGCTAATAT
This sequence comes from Laspeyria flexula, assembly GCA_905147015.1. Taxonomy (NCBI): domain Eukaryota; kingdom Metazoa; phylum Arthropoda; class Insecta; order Lepidoptera; family Erebidae; genus Laspeyria; species Laspeyria flexula. The sequence continues at coordinate 6,597,708 of LR989974.1, forward strand.
GTAATTTTTCGGCTAAAAATCGTAATTGTGTGTCCTTAAACACAAAATTTTATTAACCCCGAAGTTTGTTAGGTAACTAACTTATTTAAAAAGTGCGATTTTATGCGAAACTTTATTGTTTCGCGGTAGGCATAGGTTAGGTAGGCAAACTTTCTGGAATTTGGCGATGTTTACACATAACGGTGTTTATCTCAGACAGCACCAAATATATTAGTCTGGTTAGTTTTTAAAACAGGGTTTGTACTCAAGTAGGTAAATATTCTATTTTGGTATTTTAGTGTATATTTAAAGTCGCGCCACATGGTTATAAACTTGCCTTCTACAGAGGTGCCCTTGGTGGATTCCAAATTTCCAACCGTGTAGCCGGCTGTTGTAAACCAAATTTCAAACAAACTACGCGGATAGCAACCAAGCTCCTACCAAGGTCACTCTGTTGGAAGTTGGAACGCAAGTTTATAACCGTGTAGAGCACTACCTATAATTGTTTACACTACTATTCTATAAGGACTTTTTAAATGATAAATCTTTGACATAGTTATTTTTATACATCTCATTGTAGATTCTCTTCTTTTTTTTTTTTTAAAGACAACGCCCGCACTATGGAACAAGCCCTGTGTCGCGGGGAGCTTTACAAACATGAAACTAACGGACACAAAGTACACCCAGACTAGAAACAAATATCTATGAATCACACAAACACACCCAGCACGGCGATGTAGTGGCGAGGCGACCACCTTAACCACTGCGCCTCGGTGACAGTCAGATTTTAGATTTAGAGATTTTATTAATTATTTTATGATATGATATGTATGTGTACAATTTAATCTTTAATAATTTAATTTAATAATTCAATTGTATTATTTCTTATTGACATCTTGTTTTGAATTCTTAATTATAGACAATTTGTAATTTGTTGGACATTGAAAATTGAAATTATTAGTGGCAAATATTGTATGCCCTAATGGCGGGTCATGGCTAAACCTAATATACACCATTGTAACATCCTATGTAATGATTCACAATAAAACTGATTTGATTTGATTTGACATTATGATTAAAAAAAGCTGTTTGACTCATAAGTATTAAGTTGATTTTATCAGATAACGAGCTTCGTGGTTTAATACTCATATCAGCCGTAGGACGTCCACTTATGTAAGTACATAAAAAACTGATTGTTTTTGAAAACATATAATAATTAATTCATCATTATCATTTAAATGCATAAATGCCCAATGCTAGACACGGTCTCCTCCAAAGAATGTGGAGGGAATTCAGCCTATTATACCACGCTGGCCAAACGGCTTGGTATAGGGTTCGTTTCGAATAATCATTTTCTCGCAGCGCTCTTGTCTGCATAAGGTTATTCCCTTAGTGGTGACTTTTACGACACCAACAGGTTGAGATGGGATGGGGTAGGTAGATTAAGTATTCACCCGGATATAATTAATTGCTTTAAAATATCGAACTAACTAGTTCAGACTGCCTAATTAAACTATTAATAATAATTGAGAATATCCGCCTTTGTATAACTTCTGATAAGTCCTTCCGTTGAACCTAAAATAGACCAACTTTTATCAAATAGGTACTTTTATCATTTTTGTATTGTATTAGTTAATATATCTAAATCAAGTTCACGTTCAGGGACGAGGAATATTTGAGTTAAAGAGGTTCGTGACGTTTCCAAAAAAAATAGTTTATCTGCTAGATAGAACGCGTAAATCTTAGGAAACACTGAACCGAATTAAAAAATATTTTAGTTTTGGATAGCCTATTTATTGAGGAAGGCTATTATATAGGCTATATAACATCACGCTAGGACCAATAGGAGCTGAGTAATGGCCAAACAAGTATCCACGGGAGCAAAGTCCGGGCAAAACCTAGTTGATCTATAGATTATCTAGTATTAATCTGTTATCCCACTGTCTAATCTGAAGCGATGCTTGACAGATATTAATATTAGCTATTTCAGCAAAATTTAATTTATGTAAAGCCCCTAAGACACTTGATTGTGTGGCCAGCTGAACTGCCCCTAAACTAAAAAACTAAATCTAAAATCAGTTTTCCTACTAAGTCTGAAAAGTTTGCGTCATCTATTTTCACACAATCCATCCATATTTAATTTTGCCTCCTTCTTTCTATCCATCAATTACATCATCAATCCTTTATTCTAAAATTTAACCCTTCTGAACATTGTCCAAGCCCCAAACCTACCCACTTTAAAACTCAAAACAGTAAACCAAGAGCAACCATCATAATAACCTGTCAAGTTACTGAAATGGAAAACTCAATCAATAAATTTCCAGCGCACTCTATTATTCTTCATTCATTCAGAGCAAAATTCTCCAGCATCCCATCTAGCGTAGCAAACCACACGTAAAAGTAATTCAATAACAAGACTCCTATCTCTAGTACCAAATATTTACCAAGACAATGGTTTCGACGGTACCTCGTTGGTTCCAGTAATCTTCTTAAACCGGGTTTTATGTAAGACTTCATTCTAACTAGGCGAAAAGTTTGCGGTCAATTTATTGCTTTAGTGCGGCAACATTAGGCTATTCATTTCTTTACATCTTTGCCATAAAACCCAATTCAAGTTGAGTAGCACGCAATAGAAAAACGAAATCCTATCGACATGGTAACCTAAGTAGTACTTATTTCCTCCTTCTCCCCAAGTAACCATCAACGCTGGACGCATTCGCGTAATGATTTTATGCTACTTGTTCGAGTAACGCTACCGTGTCTCATCGTCATTTCCTACTTCACGGGACAGTCTTACCTTCACACCCACCACTCCAACTCCTATTAATCAGGATTAACAGCAAGGGTCATCTTGCGAACACCGAGCTATGACACTCTGAAGTACCAGGGAATGCCTAACTTACTGTCTTGTTTTGGATGTAACCCGCAACGAAATTAATTTGAGGAGTATCTCTGAAATGGAGAAGTTGGAAAATTAATTTGCAACTTATACCTTTTTTCTTTTGCACATTTAAATCATCATACGCCTACTGTGTTTCCTGCCTTACCCAGTTTAATCTTACAACAGGACAGGGCACAAGGTCAGCCAGGCTTGTTTCAATGTATTGTATAATTTTATGGAAACCCTCTGCGCCGAAGGTCAACCTATCCGATGTTATAACACTATATTATCTTCATTTTACGTAAATTGTGAGGATTTTGGGTTACCTTCGTATTTTGTAGAATCTATATACTTAATTTTATAAAGCTGAAGAGTTCGTTTGGTTGGTTGAGCGCTAGAGAATCTCAAGAACTACGACCACATTCACACAGCGCCATCTAGTCCCAAATTACGCAATTATATTTGCTTGTGTTATGGGTACTAAACAACTGATATACTACTTAAATTCTTTTTTTTTATATATACATACATATTATAGATAAATTACACCCAGACACAGAACAAACCTTTATGCTCATCACACTAAGATTTGACCTCAGGCTTAGCAGTCAGGGTCACTAACCACTGGACCAACAGGCCAGTCCATTTTAGTGTTGGATAGCCCATTTATAGAGGACGGTAATAGGCTAAGTATATAAATAACATCACGCTACGGCCAATAGCAGCCCTGAGGTATACCGCAACCTCATATCACCAGCTTCTATCGAGCCTGTTGCCTTCTCCAAGCATATTACCTATCAAACTAAAGTCCCATATAGTGAGAATTCAAAATGAAACGTTGATATTTGCTCAATCATACAGAAAGTAGGTCACAACTCCGGTTCCATTTTTATGCGGATATAAAATCTATCGTAGTACGGATAGGGCGGATATTACAAGGAAATGGCACATAAGTTCTACAGAGCCCACTGTGACGAAGATATTATTACACGGTCGTAATTGTAGCTCTTTATGAAACTGCTATTGTCAAAGAAATGCAATTATTTTTTTATATTGCGTTTGTTGAAATCAGGGGGTCGATTCTGCTAAATTACACCCGTCAATATCAGATCAATGGACTAATATCGACCAATCAAAGGCCGGCAATATGGCGCGATTGACTGTGTAAGCCAATCACAGCTGTCGAATGAGAATGTCGTAAGAGGGTAATACCGTTCACAAAAGCATTTGTTGGATTTGAGCGCAACTATATAACTAATCAACCTATACTAAAAATATTATCTATACTATTCTATTTTAATATTCTAAAGCTGAAGAGTTTGTTTATGTTTGATAGGATATATGATTAGGTGGATTTTTTCGGATATAATCGCTCCGAAAGTAGCAATAATTGTGTCCTCCCCTCTATCTCCTAAACCGTATAGTACAGAATCATATCAGCCCTATGACGTCCACTGCTGAACATAGGCCTCACCTAATTTCCGCCACAACGAGCGATTTTGTGCCGCCCGCATCCAACGGCCACCCGCAACCCTTACCAGGTCGTCGGTCCATCGGCTATGCTTGGAGTTTCCCTGCGTGATCGAATCAGAAATGAGGAGATCCGCAGGAGAACTAAAGTGGCCGACATAGCTCACCGAATTACATCGCTGAAGTGGCAGTGGGCAGGCCACATAGCTTGCAGAACTGATGGCTGATGGGGCAAAAAAGTTCTCTAGTACCTACAGAATCCCTGGTTCAAATTTTTTTTTGATTACTCTCAAGCTAATTGTTCGTGAGTAGCTTCATTTCGATGTGACGCCCAACAATTTCGTATTCCAAAAGTTTAATTGTGGTAGCTATCAGACGTAGCAAGGGTATACCGGACCGGAAAGGAAATACCTGGATAACGTACCACGCAGTTTATGGACAATATGACTGTTCAATTAGGTACATAAATATTAAGTAAGTAAAAATAAAAAAATCAGCTGGTTAGTAATCATTTATGATGACCTCGTTATTGATACAAGTTGGAAGGGTCCCCTCCTTCGATCAAACCATTGATTTTGTAGGACCATTTTTTTTACTTACTTTAAATATAATAATAAATATTGACTCGGCCCGATATGCTCTTAACCGGTTTTGTTATTTTGGTAATTGGGAGAAGAAATCTGAATGCTCAATGAACGAAGACCTTGCACAAATAGGAAATAAGAAGCTACTAAAAAAACCTTAAGGGTCCGTTCACACCGCCCGGTTCGGAGAGCATCGGCCGGCGCTCTTCTTTTCACACAGACCGGCGGATGATAGCCGCCGGATGGAAGAGCACTGTTTTTGAGCGGATGAACTCGGAGTCGGACGGATGCGCTAGGAGCCGAGCCGGTGCTCTATAAGGGCGGTATATGCCTCTAGTCCGCGCACTCAAAACCAAAGAGCATGCGATCGGACCCGGTCTGCTGCGCGAGCACGGATGAATACGTCATCAGAGGCAGCCGGTCGGCTCCTCTTATTATTTCACACTAAGCGCATTAGGTTTGTTCAAGTAAAATTCTTAATGACAATGTATTCCTACTCCGTCACCTCACAAAAGAACATATCTTAGCACTATATAAATAGCTTACTATCCCGCGAAGAAGTTTATTAGGTACATAGTTATTTGTCCAACAACCAAAAAACTAAAAGCATAAAATGATTCTGTCCAAAATTAACTATACCCAAAAGTGGTTATGACTTTATGAGTCAACAATTTGACATAAACAATTTGCAGCCAGTTGAATTACAAACACATGGTTAATTAAGTAGTAACCATAAAGGCATGGCCAGTATCCCATAAATTAATGACAATTGCTGTGGCGACAAAATGTATATATAATGCGGGTTGGTACGTCTAGTCTGTCTGCAATAAAACTGCGTGGTACTGTCTTATTAATTTGGTATTTATTGTTGACTGGAATTCGCGCGGAGTTTCGCTCCTGTCGCTTTTATTTGGCCACTGCTCAGCTCCTATTGGCCGTAGCGTGGTGTTATATAGCTTGTTACTCAGTGATAATGTAGCTTTCTAACGGCAAAAGTATTTTTGAATTCGGTCCAGTAGTTCTTAAGTTAATTCGGTACATACAAAAATATAAAATATCTTCCCTCTTTATAATAATGTTTCTTTGAGTCGTAACTATCTCTTATTGAATCGGTAAAAAACATATTACCCTTCTCACCCTTTTCTGCATACATTTTGCCTGCAATTGTTTTAAACCTATGTTCAATTTATTCCACTAATACAAAATCATTTCATTTGTTTAGTATTAATATACTACATAACAAAAACATCTGTTTGAAAAAAAGCTTGCCCTGAAATAGTATTTTTTTAGTTATGCAAGGAAAAGATACATATTTTTATAGATTGCTATTTTACCTACTTAAAAATATCTTAATTCTATTCCTTGCATAACTAAACTCTTTTAAATTATAAATGAAATACTAACCCCAAATCACCCATTTAATTCTAACTTTGCAGTACAACTTCAAATTAGTACGAAAGCAATAAAAACTTAGAGCTTGGCGCACAAACTGCATTGCGGGTTAGGTTTGAAACGCGAAAATGCTATTTGCACGCATTTAACGTACAAATTATACTTTGAGTAACTTGTCTAATCATTTGATACTATCACGCAAGAGTTAATACTTACCTATTCATCATTTCAACCCATAAACGTCCCTCTGCACGAGTCTCCTCTAAAGAATGTGAAGGGGATTAAGCCTACTACAGACGGGTTGGTATAGGGTTTGTTTTGAATTTTTTTTAATTTTTCCTTGTGCTCTTGTCTGGATAGTCGCTCTTACGACACCCTCGGGTTGAGATGGGTTAGTGACATTATGTATACTTAATCTGTCACTACACGGAATACTTACCTATTGGTGGCATACTGTTATTGTAAGGCTAAATTATAATGAAAACAATTTTCATTGATCAGGAGCAGCAGTTTTCGATACCCCCACCATCTATAATCCTGGATTTAACTGGCATTGCTCGCTAGTCGTATGAATCTCCCATTGCTTAAAAGTTAAAATTTACTGGCGGCCTAGTGGTTAGTGACCCTGACTGCTGAGTCGGAGGTCGTGGGTTCGATTCAAATCTTTGTGTGACGAGCATGTTTGTTTGTTCTGTTTCTGGGTGTAATATACTATAATAATATTATGTATGTATAAATATACAACATAAAATGTATTGAGGTAGTATAGGTAACAGTTGTTTAGTACCCATAGCACAAGCAAATATAATTGCCTAATTTGGAACTAGATGGCACTGTGCGAATACTGTGAATGTGGTATGATATTATTATTATTGTAAGTTAAAATTTCCAAAAATCCTTTCTTGACGTAAGAATCACTACATAGTGAAAAACAAAGTCACTGTCGTTGTCTGTCCGTCCCTATAAACTACGCAACGGATTTTGAAGCAGTTTTTTTTAATAGATAGAGTGATTCAATAGGAAAGTTTATAGGTATAAAATACATACCACACGGGTGGAAGCTTGTAACCTATATAATAAACTTAGATTCCAAATTCCAGCTTTCTTAGCTTAAAAGTTTTTAGGTGGCATGCAAACGTCTATATTATGTAGAAAAAAACAGTTTCAACTTTTAGTATCGCTATCATAGCAAAGTTATTTTTAGGTATAAACTAAAAAATGAACAAACAACTTTATCTTGACCTCTTTTTATGATTATACCTACTGACTAGCTGCTGCCCGAGGTTTCGCTTCCGTGGATTTATATTTCACAACTACTCAGCTCCTATTGCTTGTAGCGTGATGTTGTATACCCTATAACCTTCCTCGATAAATGTGCTATCGAACACTAAAAGAATTTTTCAATTCGGTTCAGCAGTTCCTAAGATTAGTGTATTCAACCAAACGAACAAACCCTTCAGATTTATAACACCACATTAGCGAACTTTGACATCGAGATAATACTAACCGTTTGGTTGATAAATTCAAAATTGCGAACTTTGGCATAGAATATTATCAATAGGATCCTAATAGGTGTTCTACACGGTTATAAACTTGCGTTCCAAAAGACCTTGGTGGAAGCTTGGTTGCCATCCGCGTTCATCAGCAACCCATTTAGTCCCACTACTGGGATCGGGTCTCCTCTCCTCTAACTAGAGAGCTGAGAGGGTTTTAGGCCATAATCCACTCACGCTGGCCTAGTGCGGGTTGGTGGATCAGACATACTCATAGAATTTCACTTCTAGGGTAAGTGGGTTTCCTCACGATGTTTTCCTTCACCGTTAGCAGATGGTAAGTCACTTGACTAGTACATATAAATTCCACAAAATGGAATCCACATTGGTACTGCCGGTCGGGATCGAACTTGGACCACGTGATTTGCACGCCGGTCCCTTATCCATTCAGCCACCATCGCTTCCATCCGCGTAATTTGTATGAAATTTGGTTTACGACAGCCGGCTACACGGTTGGAATCCACCAAGGGCACCTCTGTAGAAGGCAAGTTTATAACCATGTGGCACGGCTTTAATGCTCTAAGATAGGATCATTGTACCTACATTTTGTTTTTGAAAATGTTACTTGTTATTTTCATTGATTTATCGCCGAATTTTTGTATATCAATGGTTATTTTAATGTGAATATTAACGTAAGTAAACATATAGATAAGCCTGACGCATGGCATGACATGAATGAATTAGGTAGTAACTATTTAAAATTACATCTATTTTACCTCATCATTTCAGCCTATTGCAGTCCACTGCTGGACGTAGGCCTCTCCTAACACGCGCCATAGCACTCTGTCCTCCGCCTTACGCATCCAGTCAGACCCAGCGACCTTTTTTAGGTCGTCGGACCATCTAGCTGGAGGGCGTCCTACTCTACGCTTGCTATTTTACCTATGTTCAACAAATAAATAATTTGAAGTTTGAAGTATAGCTACAAGCCCATACGAGTACGAGCCGCAAGACTCGCCCCGTCATAAAATTTGTGAATTTTTTAGAGTTCATATACACCCCTTTTCAAGTGGCAAGTTAACATATAATTAATTTAATATTTTATGAGGAGCCCGCACGCCCTTTATTCATATCTTACAATTTATATCTCAGTTTAGAAATAAAAAAGTACGCATAGACAAAACACGTTAGACAACAATGATCGTAATATCAAAACTAGTCGAGTACAAATTTTAATAACATTGCTAAAATGTCACTTACGTCGTTCCCAAAAATTCGCAACAATTTCAGCTGCATGCAAACAATTGCGGACTTTAACATCTGTTTTGATCGAATTATTTGTATTTATACCAGCTATTACTATTGTACCGCCTGCAACCAACGGCCACCTTCATCCTTTACTAGGTCGTTGATTCATCTACCAGGGGGCAGCCCCACGCTGCGCTATCCAATACGTGGCCGTTACTCGAAAACCTTTTTGCCTCATGGCTCGCTGTGTCTGATATTTGGTTAGGCCTATGATGATGATGATCCATTGTCCTTAAGTGGAAACGCGACTCGGCAAGCTTAAACGCCCTCCAGCTAGGTGGACCGACGACCTGCAAAAGGTCGCTGGGTCTGACTGGATGCGAAAGTACCAAGAGTTAAGTATGCCAGAGGCCCATGTCCAGCAGTGGACTGCCATAGGCTGAAACGATTATGATTTCCATTCTATTGTTACTTTAACAATAAATTCCCGAACAGTGCTTCAATAATACTCTCCGAAGCTTACATTTTCCACCATTGCGCAAACAAATTGTGTACTCAAGCACCTACCGCGTGTTGAGTAAATACGACTATACCTACGTGAAATCAATCCACATTGAAAGCTTTTTCCAATAGAGATTACAGTATCGATAAGAGCCTGATCGATATCGCAGAAGGACGAATGGACGTTTTGGATAATCGAGTATTTAAAGTCTGAATTTCCTCCAGAAGGTTTATTATAAGGAGTGTCTACTTTTTAGGGTACTCTCAGAATGAAAAACTGAACGAATTACAGCCAATTTTCTTCGTAAAAATGTAGGATGGGGACACCAAGATGGATGTAAAACGTATTAATTTTAAATATGGGGTAACTTTTACTTGGAAAATAAGAAAATTAAAAAAAGGTTCGAAAGTTTGTTGTGGGAATCTCGGATACCTACCTATATTTTTTTATGATTTAAGATTTTGAACAGAAGATTGGCGAAAATTCACCATCCGATACAAAACAGAAGCACTTATTTCAATATTTTTGTCTGTCTGTTTACGTAAACTCCGAAATGACTAAACCAATTTCAATGGGACTTTCACTGGCAGATAGCCAATGTCATAAGGAGAAACTTAGTCTACTTTGATTTTGGAACAAATTACAGATTTCCGTCATGTCTACACTAACGAAGTAGCGTTCACAGCTAATCTATACTAATAATATAAAGAGCCCACAAACGGTGGGTAATCTCGGAATCTACTGAACCGATTTGAAAAATTCTTTTAGTGTTGGATAGCCCGTTTATCGAGGAAGGTTATAAGCTATATAACATCTCGCTATGACCAATAGGAGCTGAGCAGTGGCCAAATAAAGAACGACGAGAGCGTAACCCCGCTCAACATCTAGTAAGTATAATAATTATTACTCTATTTACTTACCCTCTCAGCTCTCTAGATAGAGGAGAGGAGACCCGAGCTCAGCAGTGGGACATTAATGGTTTTCTAATGATGATGATATACTTAGTTTACTAAATAAGAATTTAAGGTAACCTAAAACAGACAAGAGCACTGCGAGAAAAGGGAAAATTCTTCTCTCTTATAGTTCCACAATCTTTGAAGATGACTCGTGCCCAGCAGTAGGACGTTTCTGGGTTGTAGTGAAGATATACAGCAGTTTTCCTTTCTTGAGTGAACGTTTTCTATGTCGAACAAAACGTTCGATATCTACGTTTGGTTACAAATTGTATTGTCACGGTATTTATCCTTATAAGATTAGCAAAACCTCAAGTTATTATAAATAATAAAGAATGTAAGATTGTCGACTGATATAACAGATTGTACAGAATATCTTGATGTCCAACCAACTCTATATAAAACACAATGGTTTATGCAAATAAATCCATGATGAATTTGATTTTTGACATAAGCTACTTTGGATCAACTGCGAATTGGACCTATCGCGACTATCATCAGCAACCCATTAAGTCCCACTGCTGGGATCGGGTCTCCTCTCCTCTTACTAGAAAGCTGAGAGGGTTTAGGCCATAATTCACTCACGCTGGCCTAATGCAGGTTGGTGGATCAGACATACTCATAGAATTTCTTCTAGGGTATGTGGGTTTCCTCACGATGTTTTACTTCACCGTTAGCAGATGGTAAGTCACTTGACTAGTACATATAAATTCCACATTGGTACTGCCGGTCGGGATCGAACTCGGACCGCGTGATTTGCACGCCGCCGGTCCGTTATCCATTCAGCCACCATCGCCTTCAACTATATATATATATATATATAAATCGCGACTAAAGGTTAAATATCTACTCGACAACTTAAAATTATCCATGTGGTGACGGAGATTAAGAATACGAACATATGTCACCACTCCCTCTCATTCCCGGGATGTCGCAAGAGGCGACTAAAGGAAAATTGCGTTATAACACCTGTGCCAGAGAAGGAAAACTCGAAACAAAACCCTGTACCGACTCGTCTGGCCAGCGTGGTAACAGCTAACTACCACCTGTTTGGGTGAGGCCTATATCCAGCAGTGGACGTCACTGGGCTGATATTTTATTTTTTATTTATTTAAAAACTTTATGCACATGAATGGTACAATGGTAGGCTTAATGCCAAAGGCATTATCTACCTGTCAACCTTAGGATGACACAGAGAAGAACATGGTAGATATGATGATGATGATGAACTTAAAATTATTTTTATTGTTTTCCAATTTCTCCGCATCGTGTAATTTTAATGGCATGTTGTGTGTTTAGAATTAAGGTAGATACAATGTTTAGATACAGCGTAACCTGCAAGTCATGCGCCAGTTGTTATTGTAAACTAGTGTAAATAAACCCGATACTATCACAGGCCGTGTTTCATTAACCGCTCGGGCCCCCTAGACAATTGGCAATCGATTCGATCTATCTATTCTATCAACATGTCAAATTAGTACATTGATCACGTGACATGTCGATAGCTTATGTCAGAGATGAGTTCAAATGTATTGAAGAGACATTTAAATATTTCGAATAGAATCAGTGAATTACCACTTGTCTAGGGGGGTAGGGGGGCTAGACAAGTGGCAATCGATTTGATTTGTCTATTCTATCGACATGTCAAATTAGTACAATGATCACGTGACATGTCGATAGCTTATGTCAGAGATGTGTATTGAAGTGACATATCGTTTATAATAGACAGATTGGAGCAATTGCCACATGTCCGAGCCCCACATAACCCCTCGGTTCTTTCCCCAAGACCGACGGGTATGCGTCAGGCATTTCCCCAAGTAAATTTTGCATCGTGGGTTACAAAAAATAGAAGAATAGTGTCATGTTCTTATTTTCCAAAAATATACCCATTCTACGTCAAGAATGAAACGTGTTAAAATAATATGAACACGTAAATAATTTAATGTCACTCATATAGTACAAACATTGTTTTAATGATAATGAGGTTGTCGTGTGGCTTGTGATGGATTTTATTACTTTAACTATTAGATTACAATGAGTTTTCACTTTGTATGACAAAATAAAACATGTTTTAGTGACCATATAACTTTTATATACATATTTGCTTCGGGGGTTAAAAATGGACACACAGTTTGCCTCTTGAATAAATAACACATCTCTCCTTCTCTCCTCTACTCTCCATTTGGAAAACTCTTCTTATAACATTCGCAAAGTCTCGCCCTAAACCTCCTTAACTTATAACGTGAACTTGAACTTCTAAAGCTTTACATATCTATAACACATCGAAATATCGATCCGATCTGACATTGTCACAAGGTTATGGTCAATGACATGAAGCCAATAGCTATAAGCGATAACACAAGCCCTTTGTTTGCCATCAACTCAATTTACCATGCAGATTATGGGATCAGCTTTGTTTTTATTATTATGTTAGGGTTCTTTTATAGAGATCATGGAGGATTTTGCGCTGAAACTGCAATCTGCTTGGAGAAATATTTCTTTTTTACTATCACAGTAAACACGTAATACCTATTAGGTGGAGTGTAGTTCTTAAGCAAGCGCTGGATGAGATGTAAGGCGTAAACTATGTCCAACAGTAGATTAGTCATAATTCCAACCCATAAACATCCAAGGGCACGGGTCTCCTCCAAGGAATGTGGAAGGAATTTAGCCCATTATACCACGCTGGGCAGATGGGTTGATATTAGGATTTGTTTGCTCTATGTATCTAATAGGGGGGAGTCTATTGGCATAATTAACCTGGCAAACCAGACTTCGAGCTAATAATGAAAATTTCAAGACCAAAAAATTAATACAATTATTACCCAACGCAACGACGCGACGCAGGCAGTCTGTGTATTAGTAGTTAGTAATTTATAAATATCACTAGAATTTTTCTCTTAACTCCTCTCATTGCGTCTCTCCTCTAGGCCAAAACTCTTCCAGAATAAACAGAATACTCCCTCACACCCTCCATAATATATGCCATCCCGAGCTATGATACTCGGAAGTCTCAGAGAAACCCTAACCAACCTAATGCCTTGGAATACGCAACGAAATTTATTATATAGAAAGAAGGTGAAGGGGTTAGAAAAAATAATCTAATTCCCTCTATCGAAAAATGGGCGACAGAAACAATCTGAAAAAGCATCAAACACCGAATAAATATAATAAAACTACTTTGAAAACGATTATTTTGCCAATACATTTCCGAACGTTGGCAAGCCCTGTGTATGAAGTCATAGAAAAATAATCAGTTTTAACTGTCTAATTAGATGGGTTGAGTTCCAATTACCATGGCACCTATTATCTTTAGCCTTGACAAAGATGTTATTAAACAGAGTAGATAGGCATTTGTTTATCAAAATAGAACAGCATGCAAATAAAACTGATAACATTAATCAGGAAGGTCCGTTCTCAAAATATCAAGGTCTTGTTATCTTTGTAGTTAATTTCACGAGTATTTGATTACATCTGTGTGTTGTTTAAAAGTAGGTCTAGTTTTGAGAAAGTATAGGGAAACTTTGGCTACATTCTGAGGTTGTTTCAGGTCACCAGTATTCCCTACCAATACAATTCAATTGGTGGCGAATACGCGGCCAACGGCCGTGGAAACTGGTCTTATTATGAACCAAAAAGTACACCCACTGCTCTGCACGGGTCTGCTCCAAAGATTTCAGAGGAAATTTGGCCTACTATACCACGCTGGCCAGATGGGTTGGTATTGGTATAGAGTTTTGTTTCAAATTTTCCTTTTCTCGCAGTGCTCTTGTCTGCATAATATATAGTCACTCCCTTAGTCGCCTTTTACGACACCCACAGGTTGAAATGGGGTAGTGACATTATGTATTCTTCATTCGTCACTACATGGACTCTAAATCAGTCAATACCAGGATCCTTTTTTTGTCTTGGGGAAAGAACCGAGGGGTTATGTGGGGCTCGCACCCACTAAAACCCCAAGGTGTTCCTCTCGTCGCGCTCTGCTGTGGTCACGGGAGCGCAGGAACATTCGTCCGCGACCACAGCGACAATACCCGGATCCTACTATAAGCGAAAGTAAGGATGTATAAATAGCGGTTTGTCACTCAATTACGCCAGAACGGCTGAAAGTATGAAATTTTGTACACAGATAGATTGTAGTCTGGAATACCACAAAGGCTTTTTACAGACATACCACGCGGTCGGAGCCAAGGGCTGAAGCTCTGTTATAAAACCACCAAGACAATGACCCATTAATTTCATTACAATTACAGTTTCCCAGTTTACAAGTGCTTTTAATGAAAATGTTTGTCATGTCGTGGTACTGTGGCTTAATATAATACTGTCTTTCATAAATGGCTACGCCCTTACGCAGTAATAAACTGAGCTATGACCATTTTTGTCTTTTATTTAATAAAGTAGTCGTTGTACTATAAGTTTAATAGTCTAATGTAAGTAAATACTTTAATTTTAAGGGTAAAATAAAGGTAAGTATTTTCTTTCTTTCCTCACAAAATAATTTAAGCCTTTCTGCCGTAAGAGTTAGCTAAACCAACATCATCTCAGGTAGACTGCTGAACGAAGATCTCTGCTTTTTTTCTTGTATACGTATGCAGTTAACGACACGGTATTTCCGATTCGATAGTGATGTATTTTTTTACTATTTTTAGACAATAACCCCCTTATTACAAAATAAGGAGTAAGCATTAAACCAGGTTTTAATTGTCAACTTTGACACAAAAAAAATGGCTTATGTCAATTTAAACCTCGTTTAATACTTAGTCCACATTTTTAATAGGGGGTAATATGTTGCATAAAACAAACTGCACATCAATAGTGCAGAGTCGGTTAATATTTTCTATCTACTACAAAACATCCAATAAAAAAAGTAATATTGATAGTGTAATCGTAAAACCTGAAGAATCTATTTAGAAAATTTTCCGCAAAACATTTTCAGTAAACATTAGCGGATTCTCGGAAAAATTTGAGAATTTTTATTATCGTCGGGTAAAATTCTTATTCAAATCGTCCAATACCCACACAGATTTTTGTAATTTACATTCTGACGTTTATGAATAAAAATAAACAACGAAGATTAATGATTTTGCAGAAAGCTTAGCATAAAAAATATGTAAGTTAAGTAAGTAAGATTGCTTTTACTCGGCATAAAGAAACACATTAAATTTTATCATAATGTAGAAGTATCCATATGTATGTAGATAAAACCTTATCTAAACAAATATAAATAATCTGTTTGTAATTACAATGTTTTTTTTGTTTACTTAATTACTACATTATTTAAATATATTAAATTTTGCATAAAAATCTATTCTTCAGCTTTTACGATTAGGTACATATCAATCAATAGGTATTACTTTTTTTATACACTGTAAAAAAATTATCTGTCTGTATGTCTGTTTGTTTGAGATGAACTCCTAAACGACTGAACACATTTCGAAGGGAGTTCCACTGGTGTATAGCTATATCACAAGGAGTAACTTACTAGTAGTACTACTTAGGAGTAGTACTTTGATTTCGGAAAAAATCAGGGGTCCGTGAAAAAAAAACTATTCAATGCGGGATTAGTTATCCACGCGAACGAAGTCGCGGTCGCAGCTAATTTTTTATTTTGTATTTCATATTCATTATAATAAATATATTTTACCTACATATAGGTATCTACTTTATTTTAAAACGGAACTTTACCATATATAACGTGGAAAAAAATACTGCAGAAGCTTTTCATAAAAAATAGAAAAATGTTAGTTGCTTTTCTGACAAATTATAGTTGGTAGGTATCTACATACTATGATATTCTAAATGTTTAAAATTGTAATAATTATTAACAATAAATTGATATTATCAATAAAAGCATTATTTATTAATTTTTTCTATACACACGCAAATAAAAAAAGCAAAAGCTCTCAAATATTTTAATCGACTCTGACGAGCTAATTTTTTTTTTTTTTTAATATTTTAATATATTTGGGATACTTTCAGCTAGAAATAGTATAAACTTAACTATAAAATATAATGGCCATTTACAAGTTTCCACTTATAGATATTTTTGCATGACATTATATTGCCAAATTGCTCAGTACGTGAGTAACTGTAGATATTACATTTTATAGATAGGGATGAAGGGTTACATTAAAACAGGTTAATGCCACAATTCACATTAACTGCTTCTAACGCTGTAAGGTATATTTATAACTAAACTACAATTCATGGCTATTAATACTGCAAAGCTAAAAAATAAGCCGTAATTTTCAGGAGTGCGAGCGTATAAAAATATTTTACCGTTATTCCCGGCTTCAGGTGTAGTGAGGGCATGGGTCCAAATATAACAAATTATAAAATCACTTCACTCCACATTTAGTATTTTTGGAAAAATGTTACTTTTCCCTAAAAACCGCGAATATTTCGGGCGCGAAATATTACTGGCGCCCGACTCATGGTGCGAGTGAATGTTTTGATCGCGACGAAACGACGACGAGTTCACTTCAATGTAATGATCGGTTTTTATTTTTATTGTAAACAGCGCCATCTCTTACAAAAGAACAGAACTAGCTTAAATTTTAGTCAACTGATTTTCTTTTTTTACAGCAGTGTTTTTAATAAATTACAGCATTATCTTTTTTTTCTTTAACAGTTTTTTACTCATGTTTCATAATACGTATTTAATTAAATATATTAAAATAAGGTCAAAGGTTATGGCATAGTGCTGCCATCTATGATATTTAGAGTTAACTTCAACGGCGCTTAGTGAATGACTTCACTAGTAGGTACTCACACGACCAACCAAAACGAAGGGCGCAATTTTACGCATGCGCAGTGGTGGGGACTATAGTAAATCCAATGAAAATAATCAGTAGGCATTTGTCGATAGTGAGTATTGCTGCGCCGGGCTGCTTGACAACAGATTTGCGAAAATTTATTATCGCGGTGCCGCCTACACTCGTTTTATAAATAAACTTTGTGTTTGTGCATAGTGATTGGATTTTGTGAAAATGACCAACGCTCCAGTGAAAAAGGTGCCCATACACTTGCAGGTAAGAAATTACATTTCGCACCTGTTGTTTTCGCGTAAAATAGTGATAAAAAGTACCCAGAGCGTTATTCGTTCACATAAATGTGCTATGATGTGTTCTATGTGTACAAACTATGTGTTGAATAATGTTGTAACAGCAATTCTTTTGCCAAAATTTACGCTTGGGAATAGACTGACTGACCTAATTTTCAATCGGATTAGGTTGCCGGTAATAATATTGCGAAAACGTTGGATGATAAAATGTTCTTCGTTTTGTGTTTAATTTTTCATAAATCATAATGCATCATAATTAATTATACTATTTATTTGAGAAGGTAGGTTCATAAAATGTTTCGGGTAAATGATAATAATTTCGACATATTGGAACCTACATAAGGTAGGTACAACATGTAATCTAATTTATGTCTACAAAAAATACGGTTAAAAATTAAGAATCAAATAAATCATATATTCATTTATTAGCCATCTCACACGAGTGTTTCTGTTGGCATTAGTTATTCGTGGTCACGTATTTTTTAGCTGAACAGAATATTATTTTTTTTATTCAATAGTGTCCCAAAATGGCAATGTTTGTAGCCTTGATCTCGGTCAACGACCCCATTATAGACACAGCCCTTCCAAGTTTGAATTTATTTTATAGGGTCCGTTCGGTTGGTAAGACTTCGTGACATGCGCACTAGTCGCCAGATTTGAGATGAAAAGGCAGATTTTTTACCTTTATGTTGGTATCTTTGATCTTTGTTAGTTTTTTTTTATGAGATCATCTTCGCTATGGTCTATGGTCGTATTTTTTTATTGTGGGTGGTGTGCATAATTTTTTTTACTTGTGGTAATTTTGTTACTTTTACTTAATACATTATTTTGGTTTTTGAAGGAATTTTTTATATGAGTTTATGTTTGTGTGAATTTTTTATATGAGAACCTACCTATTTTATCCTCCAAAACCGTTCCCGTAACCCCTTCCGTCGGTCATGTTAATGACTATACTATACCCTCCCCGGTTGTCTCCGCTTTTTTTTTATTCTTAGGCTGAGTTCTTTAAAATGACCGAGAATCATAGAATCAATCAATCGAAGCACTAAAGCTTCGTTTCGCCGCAGCCCAATTATTCGTGAATCTGGTCACATTATCTTCTTGGGTCGCCGTAGCCGTTATCCCTCAATCTTTGAAGAACTACACAACACCCCAGCAGCACCAATTTCTGGTTGCGTTATTATTTCTTTTACTGCCTGTCCTTATTCTTTATAAATAACTGATTTGAATTTTTAAAATTTAGGATTTTTTTCTAATGCTTTCTAATATTTTTTTGTTACCATTCTAAAAAAAATGTTATTTATTTGCGACGATCGATCCACTGCGAATCTGAAGCTTTCTTCGATTTATTGATGAATTTTCTAGTACCAATAGTATAAATAAATGACAATCGATTTGTCTTGATCTCAATAGGGATTACCTACTACGTCAGTCGTCAATCAAATAGATTAGGGTTTTCACCTTCATTCTGAGCGATTCTAGGGTTGTCATTCTCGAATTCACGCTTGTCATTTCATGAAAAATTTTCATGCTCATTACTGTAATAATTCAAGTTTAGTTACAAAAACCTAGTGGCGTAACGAGAATTTAAATTCAAGGTTGATTTAGTTAACGGCTCTAATTCTCGAGCACTTCCACATGTGCTATACATACCTTCTGGGATGTTGGGCCAATATATTTTTAGTGTAATTCGTTGGTACCAAATGTTGAACAAGTGCTCAAGTCTACAACTGACCTATAATGTATCTTACGGTCTTACTTTATATCTAGTTGAAATGTAAAGTCCTTTAATAGATCAGGGAATGAGTGGAAACCTAAAACATTTGAGGTACGAGTGGGCACAGGGTGTGAATTTCAGGCGACCAATGGATTCCTACCCATATTCCCATTCCATCCACCCATTCCCACCCATCAGTCTGAGTCAAAAGACCTTTTTAGTTTTTAAAGCAACTAATAAACAACTACTTACCTACTACTGGTACTGTACTGTGGTACTGTAATAAATAAGTCCAGCGGGAGTCTTTTTGGAAATTAGATGAGTAATAAAATAATAAAAATCTCGTAATAAATTAGTATGAACGAAGTTAATTACGCTATGTGGGTTGAAATTTGTCTCAATTTTTGTGTTTAACATTGACAACAAAATTGATCGTAGCTTTAGAAGAAAGACCTATATTTTGTTTATCACACCATTAAAATGCTATGTAGTGTAGGTAGGTTGAATCCCATAACACTCGAAACGGTTTTTGCTTCATCATCATCATCATCAAATATAATTGCTTACTTTTAGACTAGATGACGCTGTGTAAATGTGGTAGAATATTATTATATTATTATTTCAGCCTATTGCAGTCCACTGCTGGACGTAGGCCTCTCCTAACACGCGCCATAGCACTCTGTCCTCCGCCTTACGCATCCAGTCAGACCCAGCGACCTTTTTTAGACGGTTTTTGCTTACTGTGTTTTAAAGTTAGATATAGAGAAATTTGGGACGAACGAGAAAATTTTTTTTTTTTTTTTCTTTTTTAAAAAGACAACGCCCGCACTAGGGAACGAGCCCTGTGTCGCGGGGAGCTTTACAAACATGAAACTAACGGACACAAAGTACACCCAGACTAGAAACAAATATCTATGAATCACACAAATATTTGTCTCGTGTGGAAATCGAACAAACGTCACCCAGCACGGCGATGTAGTGGCGAAGCGAACACCTTAACCACTGCGCCACGGTAACAGTCAAATTTCAGCCTATTGCAGTCCGCTGCTGGATGTAGGCCTCTCCTAACACGCGCCATAGCACTCTGTCCTCCGCCTTTCGCATCCAGTCAGACCCAGCGACCTTTTTTAGACGGTTTTTGCTTACTGTGTTTTAAAGTTAGATATTGAGAAATTTGGGACGAACGAGAAAATTAACATTCATGTGGGACGAAGCAAGAATTTTTTGGAATGTTAAGCAAAATATTGGTAGTATTGGGCCCACCGAGGCATATAAATCTTTATAGACTTTTCGTTCTCTTGCACTGTTTTATTCATGGCTGTCTTTTACTCTATATTTTCTGGAGATGAAAATCACATCACATTTAGGTAGGTACATCAATCAACGAGTCAGATGAGACAGCAATGCATGTCCTATGCTCATGTGGGCCACTCATGCACAAAAAGAGCATCCTTTTTGGACAGCACCAGGTGCAACCAGATGAGATACAGTTTCTCTCTGCTCAGACAATCTGGAAGTTCCTAGCCTCTATAGGACTAGGCAGAGAACTATAAGATCTACTCTGGTCGAGATAGCAAGGAGGCCATTAGTGGCTTCCGGCCCAAAGAATCATAATAGGTACATCAATAAACTCAATTTTAATTACTAGCGTTGTGATAAAAGCCTTTAATATACATTGTTTTGTAATAAAAGCAAATATTTCTGATCAGTTGACTACAAAAGAACAATTGCTTGTATAAACAAACACTTGTAAACGCTATTAAAGTTGACGATAAAAATTTCTGTTTGTAATATTTCTACTTCATATTGCTGATAAGAACTTCAAGGCCTTTGAAGAATAACGGTATTGTTACTCATTTTAGTTCCAAGGGGCATTCTTTCACCTCATATTCCGGCGCGAACGTGTTGTTATTGAGTAACCAGTAACCCATTACCCAGGATTAACTGCCAATGTAGCGGAATTATTGTCTCGGTTTTTTTTTTCGACTGTATAAAGTAGGGTAATTTTTTGTTTTAGTATTCTTTTTACCCAATTCTTTTGTATTGGATATAGTCCATTGAAATGTTACAATTTAACGACCGAATATTGCATTTATTAGAGGACGAAATTTTATTTTTGGGACATGTGAGGGGGGTCAATTTTCCAAGATGGCGGCCGGGGGACAAGGGCGGCGACCCCACAAACTTGAGGTTAAGCTTCTATTGACCCCCCCACACATGTCCCAAAAATAAAATTGCGTCCTCTAACAAATGCAAAGCTCATGTAACATTTCAATGGGCTAATAGCCCATTTATCGATGAAGGTTATAGGCTATACAACATCACGCTATGTAAAATAGGAACTGAGTAGTGATCAAACAAAATTCCACCGAAGTGAAGCCCTCGGTAGGTAACAGCTACTAACTAGCTGTATAGCTATACTCGTATTAAATTTATATTTATAATAGTCTTGTTATTAAGATATCTATGTGTCTAATGTTTTTATTAAAGTTCAGTGAATGAACAGTGAACAGCGCCTGAAATAACCTTGAATCGCCACATTGTGTAGATTAGTATGTTTGTCTATGTGTAGTACTTATGTCGTTGAAGGATTTTAGTTTATATGCCCAATTAGATAAAGTACTTACCAACCTTAGTACGTTGTGGTCTTTTCAATTTTTCGTAGTTGTTATAAGGTACGTATTTGTCTTTCACTCTATTTTTTCTTACGTAGACAATCCTCCCTTCGCGATTTTCGACTGGACTTTGTGATGGTTAATAAAGAAAAACTTATAGTAGTTAGTTGATAAAGTTTTTTTATTTATTTTTTAAAAAAATCATTATAAGCTAACAGTGTGAACCAAATCACTTACATGTTATACTACTTAACAAAATTCTTATAAACTAGCTTACATTCTTAACAATAACAGCTTTATATATACTTACATATTTATTATACCTATACCTATTTATTATAATCTAAATACTTATATTGCAGCATACATAATTGAGATCAAAGTTATCACAATTTATCACAAGAGATTTTAAAATTATATATTTATATTACAGGGTTTTATCTATTATTTTACTTTTTAACAATTACGAGTATTTCACCCAAAATATGAACTTCGATATGAAAATCATTTGATAACATCTCACTAGAAAAACTATGCACCATAAAACAAAACTACACACCGTAACTAAAATGCCTTAGTTTTTACATTATTATATATCTATTCAATTTCCATACTTTATGTTGGTTTTCCCCACATAAAATTAATACCATTATATAAAATTTGAACTTAGTAGCGCGTTAAACTTCATACAAACACTATATTAGTTAGTTAGAAGCTATTAATTTTCATGCAATAAAATTTAAACATTGAATTGCGTAGGCCCGGACTTCGATCCCGTGGATCTTTGTTTGGTCACTACGCGTATTGGTTGTAGCGTGATGTTAATAGCCTATAAATTTCCTCGATAAATGGGCTATCCAACCCTAAAATATTTTTTCTAATCGGCTCAGTAGTTCTTGAGATTAACGCGTTCAACCAACCAAACAAACTGTTCAACTCTTCAGCTTTATAATATTAATATAGATTTAATTTATATCTTGGAACACCCTATTGCTATTGTCTAGAAATGTTATGCTTCATCAATTTTTCATGGCGTATTTACCTGCATACGTTTTTCCTTCAATCAGCAATGCGGAGCGCCCGCCTGGGCGGAGGGTACTTACTATTTTATTTTTGTAATGACTACCTTATAGCACTAACAGGCAGGTGCTTATTGAGTTTGATTTTTCTTTTGTTTTTTTTTTATGATACTGTATGTAGAATATAATTATCATCATTACAACTCAGAAACGTCCTACTGCTAGGCACGGGTCTCCTCTAGAGTATGTAGAGAGATCAGCTTACTATACCACGCTGGACAGACGGGTTGGTATAGGGTTGGTTTCGATTTTCCTTTTGTTGCTGTCTGCATAAGGTTACTACCTTAGTCGCCTTTTACTACACCCACGGGTTGTGATGGGGTAGTGACATTACGTATTCCTAGCTACGATTCAGACCAACCGGCTCGCATCGGCCCGCGCCGGGCGGCATTTTACAATGCGTTAAAGAACATTGAAATGTATCAACAGTAATTACAGTTCATATTTGCATGCAACTTACGGTCGGAGCCGGTCGGCCGTCGCGACGCGTCGCGGGATGCCGACGGAGGTAACTATGCGTAAGTTGCATGCAAATATAAACTGTAATTAATGTTGATACATTTCAATGTTCTTTAACGCATTGTAAAATGCCGCCCGGCGCGGGCCGATGCGAGCCGGTTGGTCTGAATCGTAGCTTAATCCATTACTAAACGGATAATGTAGAATATATACTTATGGCAAATTAAACTGTACACCACTAGCATTTAGCTTTAAATAGCCGTAATAACGTCTTCATAGAAAGAAAAAAAGTACAACTTTCACCACAAAAGTTTTGGTATTCAATTCTCGTTTGACTTGCAAACTATGTATTGTGTGTGGGTACTTTAAATACCTAATTGTTATGTCCTTTACCGCTTAAGTAAACAAACCATATAGTTTAAAATTACCTCTTTACCGTTTCAAGTACCTATCTGTCTAATTAACATGTAAATATTCGAAACGAAAGCACTAGTACAGTTAGCAACATTAACGGCGTCAACGTCCGGTACGTTTCATTTTCTATATACAAGACTGTTTCCGACATCAACACTTATAGAAACAACGCCTCTATTTAAAAGATAATAAAGCATAAACTCCTCTGAATTATTCTATGGGATCTCATCGTTCGTAACTTCAAGCAATCTATTCTTACCATACCATAGGGGATCCTCCCCTCTTTCCCATACAAAGGGTCATAAAGATTGATTTACGCATGCGTTAAACTCGGTACCTTATTTAAAACATGCGGTTAAAACTATTAAATCTTTCCAAGAAAATGCTTATATAGTTTCAGAGAAATGGCGAAGCAATATTAATTGGTATTTCGCTTGGACGCTGGCCGTCAAAATGTGGTATTTCCAAGAATTGCGTGTTGTAATTCTAAATGTTTCCCCTATTGTTATTTGTTGGTACTTTCTCCTTTATTGGGGTAGGTTTAATTTAAAATTGTATTCGTGTTTTACTTGCATGCTGAATTAAGACTCCTTGACAGTGTTATGTTGATAAAATATTCATGAAATTATAATATTTCGTATTGATCGAATTCATACATCGAATTAATCAAATTACTAAGTTAGTTTTTGGATTGAATCAAGTAACTAAGTAGTATACAAAAAAGTAAGTAATGTTGCCAAGTTTAAATCAATGACAAAAGTTTTGAATCACTCTTGACCCTTGTTCATATTAAATCCGAATTCAGATAGGTTATAGGAATTCGGAAATCAACATAGCGTGAGCTATATAATAGCTCACGCTCCAACTACTGAAAATTTTTCAATAATAATACTTTTACATGCTTTACTGTAAGTCATCGTCATTCAGGCGAAGT
Organism: Laspeyria flexula; assembly: GCA_905147015.1. Classification (NCBI taxonomy): domain Eukaryota; kingdom Metazoa; phylum Arthropoda; class Insecta; order Lepidoptera; family Erebidae; genus Laspeyria; species Laspeyria flexula. Next base: position 6,622,491 of record LR989974.1, read on the forward strand.
TTGGATAGGTAACTAGTTCCATTAAATACTTAACCCGAAACTAGACAGCCATTTGATTCATTATGTCATCAATTGTAATCAATTGTTGCCGAAAAACATCAATTTCACGAACAAAGACCTTCAAAACTATAATTAATTATAATGGAGCATGCAAACTAACCAATCACAGCATATTAGGCAATTTGATTTAATTTGTTTCATTAGGCCTATATTGAAGTTGTTTGGCGTGCCGCAAGGCATCTGTCTGGGCCTATCAACTTATACAGTATAAAATTAATCGTTTTAAGGCAACTATCTATTCCGTCTCCTAAATAAATACATTAAGTAGTGATGGTATAATGAAGTGGTTATTAGGATCTTCCTGTTTCTTATTTGAACAATAGCCGTGTAGTATGTCGAGTCATTTCCGTGCGCAAGCTTTTGATCAAGAATACAACAGACTATTACAGCATATATTTTGGCAAAGTGTCAAAATATTTCGTACACAATAATTTCAACCATATTTACAGAGTAAGCCATATAACCATACCATATATAACCATACCCAACCATATAAACATCCTTAACAGGATAAAGGTTTCATATAAATTGCGTTAGTGTCAATCCCTGGTGAGGAATGCTATGCATATGGTACTGAGTTATAATTCCCAGACCAGTTCAGTCTTATTCGCAGCATCAGTACATATGACTGCCTACCTCTTCAAAAGATGTTACGTTATTAAATGTGTCTAAATAATTCAGCAAATACTCGTATATGCCATTGCAAAGCGTGTTTTCAAATACGAACAACGTGGCGACGTCTTTAAAAAACCATCTGTCTCATTCATCTTCTATACCATATGGTCACTGACTATATAACCACATTTGAAAGCCATACAAAGTTGTTTTCTACTTATAATGCGTATAACATTTGTAAAGTCACGTCTGGCCATTTGTTAGAGTACATTTTCACTTGGCTATTACGAAGCTGAAGAATTTGTGTATGTTTGAACGCGATTATCTCTAAAACTACCAGTACGATTTGGAAAAATCTTATTGCATTCGATAGGCTGATTATTGAAGAAGAGTTTAAGCCATAAATCATTATGCTATGGTGTATAGGAGCGGAGCAGTAAAGGTGAAACTGCGACACATTGCTAGTAGGGATACAGAAAACAGGTATTGTCACAGGGTTCAGTGTACTGTTTTATGATGTTGAACTGTTGCTAAGTGTCGGTTCTCTTCCTGGTTAGTTCTCACTTAAATGTTACGTGTACCTTTTGTTAAAACAAAGTTGTAATATTTTGATATATATAGTTTAAAATTATCTTTATTCATATCAGTTTTTAATTCTTTATCGCGTTCAGTATTCAAATATGGGTAACAAGAATTTTCTCTCGGGTCCTTTCGCGTAACATTCGGGTAATGCAGTGTCGGGATAATTTATCAGGTACAATTACTCGCCGGACCTCCAACAATTCCTAGAAAAATCATGTTGATAGCTCCGTTGGACTAAAAGAAACACAAGCAAATGAACTCATCCTCTCAGCCAGGTCTCCATTTTTTTTAAATCTCACCTGACGGACACCAAGTAGCAAGTAGGTACCTGCACCCAGACTAATGTTCTAAAATATTTTAAATTATCTCGACTAAACGTCGGATAAATAAATAAGGTATCTCATATTCCTTAAACATTATATTATAATACGTGACGTAGAAGAGACGCACCATAATTTAATATGATCAATCAATCAATCAATCAAATCGTTTATTTGCATTGAATGTATGTACAATATATTCGATCTTAAAGCTAGGTATTCAGTTCTGATACATTCCACCCATTTTGCATGCAAAAATTAATAAAGATAAAATAAAATACATAGTCACATCAGGCAATATAGAAACTTAATTATATAGGTAAATATGGAAAGGAGACGGGGACTTCTGGGCCCAAAATGTAATACAATGTGATATGGCTTAAAAAATTGGTTATTTTTTTCTTATTAACATATTAAAAAATGAGCTCAATTGGCAATCTGGAAGGTGAGATATCTCAAATATAAAATTCTTAGTCCATTTTTATCGATTGTATCGTCAATATTTACCGATTATCAAGTTATACTAAATTCAATAATTATTTTAAAATTATTAAAACAACTATCTACATAACGTAACATTCGTAGGTAAAACTAATGCAATTAAAAGTATTTAAATTTATTAATATCCACATTAACAAAATAAAATAGTATTACACTCAAATGCATAATAAAACAGTAATCGATTCAAGTATCGATTTATAAATTATTTATTGTATTTTTAATCTGTGTTAATAGATGACAGCGCCAAGACAGCGCGCAATCACACTATAAATATAATTACAGTACTCAAACTTCGCCCCCTCCTTGAAATAATTACCTACAGCCGCACGGTATATAAACTGGCGATGCCTACCTACAGTATTTTTATATTCCTTAATTTACTTGAGTTTCTTTCTTGTGTCAAGTGATTGTAAATTGGAACAAATATTATCCATGTTGTGTTTTTTGATTAGTAAATGTAAAAACAGAACAAGTTTAACACTTATCATTTTTTTTTAAATATAACATAAAATAATGTTGGCTGTATTGACCACACTAAAATTGTATATCCAGTAGAGGCGCGTAGGTATGACTCGCGTTCCAACCGTTTGTATGTTAAATTACTGTATATTATCTATTATGTGGCGCAATGAAATAAATAAGTCAATGTCATAATAAATTGTCATAAATATGCCGTGGATGATGCCCTGTGTTTACGTATTTGCCAGAGCTTTGTTAGTACTCCAAAGACTTCTTTTTTTGCGAATTTCTGCTTCATTTGTACCATCTCTGCTGCTATACCGGACGTGGGAATCTCGCATGTTCATTTGGATTGATATTTTTACTGAAAATCATAGATCACTTACTTTCACAAAAACTCATTTATCTCTTTTCTCAGATTGACCAAGAGTCCAAAAATCTCAAGAAGCATTTTATAATATGCCAGCTAATAATTAACATAATTTTCATCTCTTTACACTTTGGGCCCAAATATGTATGGTAAGGTATCAGTCTCCTTTAATTAGTAGATTAATAATAAGTATTTATGTCAATTGTGTTATTAATGTCAAACTAGAAAATGATGATTGTCAAATTTTATAAAAATTTAAATTATTAGATGTGAAATTGTATAGAATAAAAGTTATTATGATGTTCTTCTGTTTTTATGTTTATCAAAAGGCACAGCGACTCTCTAAAGTCTCTTGTTTAGAGTATTACCTAGGACTAGTACGAACATACTAGGTACGTACCGTAGATTGTGAATAAACGTTCTTGACATTGTTTTATCAATGTAACAATCTCAAATGAATGCAGGGGGATTCGCTTCCCATGTAGATCTAACGTATGGATAGTACAGATACGGTGTATAGGTACGTACGAGCTTAATTACATATTTATACAGAAATACTGGCTAATTAACGCCTCTCTCTGATAATATATTTATTTACGGCTATTACTGTACTGTAACTATATTATTTCATGTTTAACTCCATTTAAAATTACCGCTATTTTTATTATTATTTCGTGGTGGGTAACTTTTGTGAGTTTAGTATTATGAGCTAGTATGAATCCATTTTCCATTGGTCATGGTATGAAATGACTTCAAAAAGGATACTACCCGATTCATACCGTGGGTGAATAGCTCGTGGTATGAATCAACGAATGACCCGTCGAAATAATCTAAGTATTATTATATAGAATTCTTCTACTTAACAGTATTATTTTTTACGGTATATAGTGCTTAGTACAGGTGGGAACAATGGGGTATCCATCTTACGATAATAATGGCGTAAAAATATTATGTAATTATTCTAATTTATATGCCAAGAATAAGACAACGAAACGGTTGTTTCACTGACAAGAGTTTGGTTAAAAAGAAGAATAATTTAAATAAAACCCGATAGAAAAATTAATAGACAGTAACGAAGGTAGTCGCGAAGGTTTCAAAATTAATTCAATTGTAATAACTAGCTTACTTCATAAACTAAATTCTATTGATAAATAAGATAATTTAAGTATTGTGCGAGCTATTTGTATGATTCAAATAAAAAATTTCCGTTATTCATATAAAAAGACAAGGACATATATGTAAGTTAATATTACATTACTTAGGATATCTATTACAATATTATTATTATATATAACTACTAGCTGACCCGGCGTACTTCGTACCGCCATAAATAAAAAAAATCGTTATAAAAAAAAAGCGCGCGGATCCTAGGTCTATGGTATTTGTATTCTGCTACTATACTACCTTGATACTGCAATGTATTTACTTTTCTACGAAAAATATTTTATTTCATATTTTGCTTTATTTCATATTTTACAATATCCACAATTGTTTTATTTTTATTAGTTTATGACTTTAGCGACCATAAATACATACAATGATAATTCACTGTCAAATGTCAAATTTTACACCGAAAATAAATGGCGCGAATACATAAAAATGGCGCGCGGATCCTAGGTCTATGGTATTTGTATTCTTCTACTATACTACCTTGATACTGCAAAATATGTATTTACTTTTCTACAAAAAATATTTTATTTAATATTTTACTTTATTTGATAATTTTACTACACAATTGTCATAATATATTCTTTGAATTTACTGGTGAATGATTAGTAATATATTCAAGTAATAAGGTTGTCTAATAAGCAAAAAGAAAAAAGAGATCTTTGATTTCTTTTTAATCTGTCATACTGAATTGTCATTAGGGCTGACGTTGATAAATATAGTAATATACATATACAAAGTTGAAAGGATGAATGTTTGTTTGTATATTTGATAATTTTAACCAAAAAGACACGGGATGGATGCTTACAAAGATAAGTACTTTTCTAATCAATCACGCAATATTGGTTATGTTTAATCTGAAGTAATTATCTGTGCTTAGAAAATATTGGCCGAAATTTCCCCTCTAAAAGTGAAAAGTTGCTGTGGTCACAGGAACAAAATAACAGGTAAGCGAAGTCACGGGTGACATACAGTATTATTATAAGATTTTTGGGATTATATACATTTCATTTAATATCGTAATAACTTTTAAACTATTTGTCGAAATAACTTAGTGTAAACGACAAAAATTATCTACATTAAATGACAAAAGTGATAAAGGTATTTACATTCCTAGGAATTAGTTTAATACCATGAAATTTTTCACTTTAAATGCAGTATCCGATTTAAATGTATTTCTTGCTCACTATTCTCTCTATATCGACTTCCACATAAAAGATAGGCATATGCTGTCGCGGACTTTTTTTTATAACTATTTAAGAGTAACAATTCCTCCATACATTGTCCTCATGTAAAACTAACGGTTTAGGTAGAGGAAGCAGAAATAGCTATAAGATGACAGATTTTTCTCCGACTTACTTTACATTTGTTCTCATGGTTTAGCCAATTTACGCGATATCTATATAAAATATAGCCTATATGTTATTCTGATGTATAAAGTACATTACTGCAAAGTTTCATTGAAATCTATTCAGTGGTTTTTTCGTTTACTGGTAACAAACATCCAAACATCCAAACATCCAAACATCTAAACATCCAAACATTCTTACAAACTTTCGCATTTATAATATTAGTAGGATTTACAATATTATTATTCAATGTTAAAATTTATTCCAATTTGTTCTTTCATTGATTATTTTAGTATGTATTGATTATTTGCATGCCAATTAGGTTAAATATGGAGGACTTTTAAACAACAATGTAAAATCTTATACTGTACCTATATTTGCAAATAAAATGATTGAATTGAATTGAATTGAATGTATTGGTTAATAAGCAGATAGGAGACAGCCGTGTAACAACATGGAAATTTCATCAACTGGCAAAATGTCGGTTAAATATTTCGTTTCTTTAAACAATTCGTAAAAACACTTCAAAGAAACAAAACATCGTTAGCACACGTCATGGTAAAGTTATAACTTTTAGCTCCAATAAACGTATCGAAGTCCATTCATCTGACGACCGCACGCAGCGTTACATAAAATTCAATCTTCACGGTTAATTAAACATTATTCGATTGATCTTCAGTGAAGCACCGGTTCCTTTCCAAATAACAATAACATTGGTTACGCTTCCGTCTTTATATGTGTCAGAAACTTCCTTCATCAGAAACCATACCTTAAAACATTGTTTCAATATGAAAATTTACCCGTTCTACTATAGTAAAACAATCATATCATTGAAAAGATTGGTAAGCCGGTAAGGTAAGCAGGGCAGGGAATGCCCTGTTTAAATTTTATAGAGAAATAATAATATATAATATAATATTCTACCACATTTACACAGCGCCATCTAGTCCAAATTAGCAATTATATTTGCTTGTGATATGGGTACTAAACAACTAATATACTACTTAAATACATTTTTTTTTGTAAATACATACATATTATAGATAAATTACACCCAGACACAGAACAAACCTTTATGCTCATCACACATAGATTTGTCCTGGGTGGTGATCGATCCCACGACCTCCGGTTCAGCAGTCAGGGTCACTAACCACTAGACCAACAGGCCAGTCAATGGATGGATGGATAAATGGATAATTTCTTTTGTTTTTTATTTTCGTGACAGTTATCAAGGACTCTTCTGCCAATTAACCGCTTTTCCTCTTATTTCCGTATTATAATATTTTATTATAGATTTCCATGTTGTTTGTCTACTTGCACATGTAAATACCTTGCATATGCATAAACGTGTTACGTCGACAGAATGCATGCATAATAAGGTAATTGACCGGCTGAAAAACGTTCAATAATTCAGTATTCCTACCGTTGTTGTTTCTTCTATAAATAGATTTTATAGGACAAATCGATATTAATCTTTTTGTGTGTTTACGTGTAAAATAAGAAATATGCTTGTATATTTTATGACTTTATATTATTGAAAGATAAAATTGATAGTGTAGATTACAAAGTTAGATATCGGAGAATTGTATTGATGGCAAAACTGATTACTCGTATCAGTGAAATCATCAATAAAACTTATTACAAATACCAAGGTACTATTGCAAATACAGGTAAACCTAGTACTGCCACCTAGACAAGTTGCAAATGGCTGATTTTATGCGAAATATTTAAATGTCACTTCAATACATTTGAACACATTACTGACATAAGCAATCGACATGTCACGTGATCAATGTACTAATTTGACATATCGATAGAATAGATAGATCGAAGCTATTGTCGCTTATCTAGAAGGGGCTGGTTGCTTGCAACACATCTCCTCTGGTATTCGGTTTACTGGACTGGAGATATTGCTGAATATGCCTAGCCCTTTGTCTTCTATGAGTACATATTGGAGCATTTTCCTGTAATATATCGTTCGCGTGAATGGTACAAATACAACCAAAGGTTCTTTTCCAATGTTTAGAAAACAGCATATATAATAATAATAATATTCTACCACATTCACACAGCGCCATCTAGTCCCAAAGTCAGCAATTATATTTGCTTGTGTTATGGGTACTAAACAACTGATATACTACTTAAATACATTTTTTTTTGTAAATACATACAATTATAGATAAATTACACCCAGACACAGAACAAACCTTAATGCTCATCACACAAAGATTTGTCCTGGGTGGGGTTCGAAACCCACGACCTCCGGCTTAGCAGTCAGGGTCACTAACCACTAGACCAACAGGCCAGTCGATATATATATATTTACCCTGTAGGATTCACGCGTAAAAAATCTGTAGCAGCTCGATGTTTTATTCTATACTAGCTTCCGACTGGGGCTTCGCCGGTGAACTATGTAGGGAATAAAATTATATACCTAGTATAGGGAATTCTATACCTAGACCTTTCTCATGAATCACTCTATCTATTGGTGAAAACCGCATAAAATCCGTTGCGTAGTTTATAAGATCTGAACATACATATACAGAGGGAAGCGGCTTTTTTTTATACTATGTAAGTAACCAGTTATTTTTTTAACCAAAAATGTAGTGTAGGTACTAATGAAAATAAAATAAATGAGGTCGTCAAATAATATTTTAATACAATTAAATTATTTTACTCACCCTTATAATAATCTGTCGTTGTATTGTCTTTATAAGTCTGTGTATATGGAGTCCAACTCAGAAAACTTGTTTGCAAAATGAAAGTGATATCGATCACATACCGAATGATAGCGAAAGGCACCTTTTTGTTCCATCGAGGAAGACAGCTGGTAAAGGAATGCGTATTTGTTCCGGAACACATTCCCGATTGGTTAGGAAACCAGTAATGATCTTATACGGATAAGAATGTGCCTTGTCTGTCAGAGGTTGTCTGTGAGATACCGTCTGGGGCCCGTGGTAAATTCTTATGATGGGGCCCTATCAGTAAGAATCGTCACGTTGTACTTAGTTTAATTTTAATAATTCACTTGTGTTAAAATCCTTAATAATTAACTTAAATTTGACAGATATTTTTTTTAACAACTAAAGTCTAGTTATGTAGTAAATATTTTTTTTTTTTATTTAACTCAGGTAGGTACACCGTACCGTACATTGTTAAAAATTTACTTCTGAGCTCGGGGCTTCTTAGGCCGGGGCCCTCTTGGGTTGGGGGCCCGTGGCATTTTGCCAGCCCAGCGTAACTATAGGGTTATAGTTAGGCCACTGTTGTCTGTAATGGTGTCTAAATTAATCAGGTTCAATGGCTTGACAATGCAGTGAGATTGTTATTTACTTTTATGCTATTAATGTCTTATATTTCCACTATGCCTGTAGTTGTAACATGATAATTACATTAATAGTGTATTTGTCCCAGAATTCTTTGTTGAACCTTTGGTCCTTAAATGAAATTAAATTTAGAGCCTTCAAAAGTAATTTTTTTCTACAATACTAATTTTTTGCGATTGCGCATTTCGTGGATTGAAAGTGTTCTTATTCGGTTTTGTGGTAAATAAACGTACCTATCTAACTAAACGCCAGTGTGCAAACATAGAAAGAGCTGATGTGAAAATTGTACATTTTTAAAATGAACTCTATTATGTATGAGACTAAGAATAAATAGGTACTTTTTATTTCTGTAGTACTACACATATCTACACTCTGTACTCTGTAAAAATAAAATCAATATAGCGACGGATGTGTTTATCTGTACGTCAGTCACTTAGCGGTAGACTGACGGGGTGATGGGGTGGTGATTAATATGTGATGACACACCATGTCAATGAGAGATAAAAGTCGAGTGCTTTACCGATACTCTTAACTGTTACTTATTTTGTAGATAGCAATATATTTAAATCGCATACAAAGTAAATAGAAGATTATAATGGACCAAGATCCTAGAGCTCCCAGACGTTACTTATGTTCTGGGAAACAAAATGTAGACGAGAAGGTAGTATTGGTGTCCGTAGTCACAAGTTAGCGAGTATGCGTCTCTACATATACATTTTGTTTCTCAGAACACGAGTAACGTCTGGGAGCTCTGGTATCTTAGTCTATAATATCATGCATGGTAATCGGGATTTAGAGCCTAACAATTAAGCTAGCTCTTCCGTGTAGTGACGGATTGAGAATACATAATTGTCACTACCCCATCTCAACCCGTGGGTGTCGTTCAAGGCAACAAAGGGAGTAACTTTATGCAGACAAGAGATCTGTGAAAATAGGAAAATTCGAAACAAACCCTATACCAACCCGTCTGGCCAGCGTGATATACGTTCTTTGGAGGAGACCCCGTATCCAGCAATGGGATGTTTATGGGTTGAAATGATGAATACACTAAGCTAGTGTTAGAGTACTTCAATAGTGTAGAATACTTATATAACAAACTAAAAACATCTCTCCTTGAGAATCATTTTAAAACATCAAAACATACATCTTATTTATTTAAAAAATGTCTGTAATAAAAATTGCCAGTTTAACTTTTAACCTTATTCTCATAGGATATTGATATAAATTGCCGTGAAATTATCTCGTCTTACGTCTGTTTTGTAGCTACGTTAGTTATGTGAATTAGAAATTAAATATACCTTTTACTCATTGTTTTATACGAACACAAAAACTACTTACCGATAAAGATTAGAATCCGAAATTTGACAATAGAAGTAATTATTTCCCATGTAAGTTGAGTAAGGGTCAAGGCACACTGACGTAGAACAAAAGCATGACGTCAAAATCGACATACTATATTATATACTATAGGCCAAGATTGGCCAACTTTACTGTTACTGTCAGCTTATTTCATTCCACTGCTGGGGAAAGGCTTCAAGATTTCCATGCTATTCTATCAGTAGCAAGAGGGGTAAGCAAATATTAGCAAGACTAGACCACTCTGGCCCCTGGTCAACTTTATTAAAGACAATTTAACATCAGACCGTCCGGTAATGAAATGAACTGCAAAATTCGAATTAGAATGTAATGGTTTATATAAATTATGTTTACAAAGTGTAGAATAACTTTTGTTCATAATAAGAGCAAGCGGGCCGCTACTATAAGACCGGCGGCTTGCATACAGCCCGCGGGCCGGATGATAGTCACCCTTAATAATTAATTATAAATAATGCAAGTAAAGGGCACATTTCTATCGAGATTAAGTCAAATGTATTTAAGTAGTATATCAGTAGTCTAGTACCTATAACACAAGCAAATATAATTGCTTAAATGGGACTAGATGGCGCTGTGTGGATGTGGTAAAATATTATTATATTATTAAAAAGGGGCCTTGAATTCGAACGCTTTCTTCGAAATAACCGCGACTGCGAGCGACTAATTTGCTACTGTAATATTTAAAATTGACATTTCGCGGCGCTTTGACTAGGCGTCAATGTGCCTTAACCCTAAATCGACTAGGTGCGTTCAACTGCGTGGAAACACAAGCATGGTATTCTTAATTAGATTATTTAGTCTTGTTTATCACATTCATGGGGTTATTGTTTTATAAAGATGATGAATCCATGGTGGCCTTGTCTATCGCTCTTTCATGGCTAAACTAAGGAAGCGATTTTGATATAATTGACTGGTCTGTTGGTCTAGTGGTTAGTGACTCTGGCTGCTAAGCCCGAGGTCGTGGGTTCGATCCCCACCCAGGACAAATCTTTGTGTGATGAGCATAAAAGGTTTGTTCTGTGTCTGGGCGTAATTTATCTATAATTTCTAAGTATTTACTAAAAAAAATGTATTTCAGTAGTATACTGTATATCAGTAATTGTTTAGTACCCATAACACAAGCAAATATAATTGCTTAATTTGGGACTAGATAGCGCTGTGTGAATGTGGTAGAATATTATATTATTATTATTAATTTGACTTGACTTTCCATACGACTTGCAAGTAGATATTGTATAATTTTCTATTTTCAACAACAGTGCTTTTTTTTGTGATGAGCAATACGGAGGGGTGTCACACACCCTTAATTTGGCAGAATATGTAAATTTAAATATATACGATGAGAATTCACGCCATCATGCATTACGTAATGAACTTATTTTGCTAGCTGATAAAATAAAAAAAATAATTGGTATAATATAAAAAGTTTTGTTTAAAATCATAGAACTATAAATTTTTTCAGGACTTTAAATTCGGGAATTTTAAATCTGGTCAGCCTAGAATTCCAGCTGAGAGTTCCACTTTAACTTACATCGTACTCTTTGTGGCTCTAACTACATAAAATCTTAAGTCCATTTTCTAGTTTATACACTGCAACAGAGAAGCTACATTTAAAAATTTTCTGGCACATCGAACTTTATTTCAACTGAAAATTCTTTAATATAATTAAAGGAAAGTTTTTCCACTGTTATCGTTTATTGAGTAATTTTATTTTCGATCAGCTAAAGCTCTGTAACCTCTGGCTGATAAGTGTCTGATAAATTATCAGAAACTTAATATGAATAATATATCCAAAATCTACCACTGCAGTGTTCATATTAGTGCTGAAGCAGGGCCTAAGCTTTATATAAGGTCATTATGTATCATAATTTCAATTTCAACCCATAAACGTCTCACTGCTGGGCACGAGTCTCCTCAAAAAAATGAACATCCATTTTTAAACGACTACAAAAAAGGAGGAGGTTCTATATTCGACTGTATGTTTTTTTTTAATGTACTTAGTACACGCAATTCGCTTTCCATATTTTATTATGAAATTTTAATATCGATTTCGAAACGTGATTCATGACTGATTCACTTACTTAAATAGTCTGTGTCCCCCTCTAATAAAATTTAAGGCAGACGGTTAGGGGTGAGGTATTGCAATTTGGATGTCTGCGCGTCTAACGTCTAATGGATTCTTGTGGTGCATTTCACGGTCGATGGGGTGGCATAATTTAATTTGTGTGTTGCCTTATGTGTTCTTAGAGAGGATATGCTGTGCTATGTGTTATAGAGACGGGGTTGTTGGCTGTATAATGCAAGTATCATGTCAATTGCAGTCAGGATTTTGTTCAATGCGCTGTATGCCCTAAGGTTGTTTATTTCGAACCATGGACTGATATTTTGGGAGATAAAATAATTATGATATATTTAAAATAAACATTTAATTCTTTTAACTTAATTAATTTAGATCATAAATTACAACCATTTATCTGTAATAAAACACAAAAATATTAATTTACTTTATTAGTAATACTGGCTGTTTTTGTGTTTTTGCCTTTAAAAAAAAGCGCTGATGCGCGCGCATCGATAATTTGTGACAAGTAAAAATTATTCCGCGCGCTTTTCCTTTTCGCTGTATTTGTTTTTTTCTAAGAAAGTCCGAATTTTATTTATTTCCTCGCAAATATGTTATAAAACGTCGTATGACATTCGTGCGCTTTGATAATTACAGCCTCTGCTTTCTTGTAATATCGCCATGTATAGCAATATCGCCTCGGCTGTAATCAACTTACCGCACTTATATCATAATGTACTATTATACTTCTCTGTGTTTATCGGTCATAATAAGAGTAAGTGTACATTATGACCTTGCGAAGACTGAAATAATCTGTAAAGTGAATTTAGTCTTCTATTTTCTAAACTTGACATGCAGTTAGTTTGGCTAATTAGATTCCTAGCCGTCAAGTCTCTTTTCTCCATGCTCTTGAATATGTATTGGCTCACAAGTATGAGATATGAGATTTTAATTGCCTACACTGACAAGACCATCCGGTTATAGAAATTTAATAGAAACTCGATTAAATCCAGACATCTATCTTGATACAAGCCAGCGACATGTCGATAACATGCAGCGATAAATACTGGTTAGATTCGTTGAACTTATCTATAGAATATTGGTTTAACTATTGCAGCCAGTTAAAAAATAGATAAATATTAATCTTCTGATAACATTCTGATGACTTCTGTTAGGAAGGCGCCCCGTGGGTTCTTTTAAAAAAAAAACACTTTTCAGCGGCTAAAATGAATCACTTTAAAAAATCTGTTTTGTTTTACACACAAAAAATAGGTTTGGTGGTTAATCAATATTTTCAAATTTGCTTAGTTAAACTAGTAACTAATATCGTAGCAATGAGAAAAATATTGATTTTAGCAACTATAATGCTTATCGAAAGTCTCTAAATAAATAATAGAAAGGTGAAAAGGTTACGACGCAATTGCTCCGAGGCATTTCACCGTCAAATTGGTGTTAAAAAAGCAAACACGAAAGCTTTTTAGAGCCTTCACAAAGTCAACTTTAACACTCCCAAAGAAATCCAACCGGAGTATCGGATATCGGTCCAAAAATCCAACTATCATCCGAAATTTTGTCCTAAGCGATAATCTTGAAATCTTATCTAAAATAAACAGACGTTAAACGATGGATGGGAAATAGGTCAATTAGGTATGACACAATGTTTGTTTTCATCGACTTGTTTTAACGATTATGCAGCGATACGTCCTTATGTGATCGTTTATTCTCGGGTTCATGATGTTATTATCACATGACAGCGACGGTTAAAAGTGTATGTTTTGTAAACTTCTTAGTAGACTTCGCAGTTGACATTTACTTTAACAATAATTATATGTAATACGCAGTCTTGGTTTCGCACGGGTACCATTTATGGAGATTCATACAAAAATACTATTCCAATTACTGACTATCGTTGTGGATTCGTCGTGCGACAAATCGGTCGAGCCATTTTCGCTTACAGCATAAACGTATCCATCAGTTTTTCCTTTAGACACAAGTTAGTACAAGTTTTACAAGTAGAGCTAAAATTAACCTTATTTTTATATTGTATAGCAATAATAATGCATATTAATAATGATAGATATGCGAAATATGTCACGTTTTCTAAAAATATAATCGGCACGTACCTAATTGATTATGTTACATCTTATTCGATAGTTTTAATCGATTATGTATCAACATTATTCGCGGTTGTATTGACGGAATTTAGATAGATAGGGTTTAATTTACATGGGAAATATAATGTCTATGCAAGTAGGTATGCGAAAAAAAAAATTGTCCGTGGTAAAAAGTATGGCATAATAACATCCTTACAATGATAGCACTTAGTGAGGAAACTCACATACCCTAGAAGAAATTCTAAGGGTAGGTACTGCCACCAACCTGCATTATACCATAAACCCCCTAATTGCCGCACTTTAGAGACGTCAATTAGCAGTAATCTGTCATTAGCACAATTTTTGCATTGAATAATCGTCGTATTGACTTAGGTATTACACGTTTTTACTATATTAACTTTAAAGTTATGTAACGTCTCTGAATACGGCAGTTAGCTCTCTAGATAGAGGAGAGGAGACCCGGGCCCAGCAGTGGGTCGATATCCGCGCATCATACATCAATACGACAAAACTGTCCCATCTATCGTGCACTTATAACATTTTCCAAGACGTTCATAGCATTTTTTAACGATTGAAAGTGAAACTTTATGATATCTCTCAACATGATATATAGCCATACGAGTTCTAGTTTCTCTAATATCTATTTAATAAACTGGCTTTGGAAAACTTGTCCGTTTTTCACAAATCATGATTGTGAAACTATTCATCTATCACTTTGAACATATAATAATGATGAATTTCTATGAACTGAGGTAAAAACTAACGAATTTTTAAAATTATGTCTTTTTTCGGCGTCAAAGGCACACAAGTTAATATTACTTATACTTACTATGTAAATAAGTCCAATAGTCATTTATACTGATAACAATAATTTACATATTTATACAAACTAGACAGTGTAGGTAATGTATCATAATCTATATCTATAGTTATAATATTATATAGCTGAAGAGTTCGTTTGGTTGAACGCCATAATTTCAGGAACTACTGGTCGGATTTGAAAAAATATTTTATTGTTGGATAACCCATTTATCGAGGAAGGCACTGGCTATAATGGTAATGATATAAATTTATATTATAAATGTGGAAACGTCATCAGACAAATAAATAAAATCATTATAAATACGTGACAAAAAATATTACTCCTGGTAAAGGCCTTTTCACATTTTTCGATTCTATTTTCTATACCTACACTTTTAGAGCGCGTCTACACGCGACGATTTTATCACCCGCCGCGATTCTCTCGCTCGTGTAAGTGACCCCCAAGATGTTTCTATCTTTGCGATTGTTTTTAAGAGAATGATAATATAATGTTATCTCTAGGGTTACTGAATTAAAAACAATAATGTGATAAATACTTTATAAACTTCTTTATATTCAGTCGTTTTATATAAGTGAAAGAAAATGGACGCGTCCTTTGAAATGGAAGAATTGGTGAGAATTTAACTATCTAAATATATTTCAAGTTTTTAAGTGCGAAATATTTATTAAATACTTTCTTTTTTAAAGGCTTACTATCTTTTTTTTTATACCACGGTGGCAAACAGACGTACGGGTCGCCTAATGGTAAGCGGTTACCGTAGCCTCTGAATGCCAATGTATTTAAATAAACAGATACGCGTAGGCACTTATAAGGCTAATATTTACGTCGATAAACTAATCTTATTTACCTATTTATTTTAATATTTATTTGTGTTTTTTACGCAATCATCTTCAACGGCTTAACCTATTTTCATGAAAATACGTAATACATAGATATTATTATAGTCTAAGAGATGAAGAAGGACGTAGGCTACTTTTCCTCGATACACCGTGCAGGCAAAGCCATGGGCGTAAGCTAGTTGTAAATAACTCAAAAGTCCCATTCATCATTAAGTTTTTACTTACAAACGTGTTAAATTAAACGACAATATATTTGACCTCTTCCTTTATGTAATGTGACCTTCAGAGTACTTAATGTGTATGTACCTAACTTCGTACTGAATAAAATTCATTTCCTATTCATGGTTGTCCGCAGTATTTAACAATGTATCGTGTATTGAATTGTTACTTCTACTTACCTCTGGGAGCGCCTATAAAGCATGTTCGTAATTTTGTGAGGCTTATTTTGTTTTAGGCGTAGGCCACACTACGGTTAAGACGGAGCATTTTTAACTGCGTTACTTTGTGAGTTTAAACTAATACGAACGACCGTATCAACGGTTTTTTCAATTTGATCGATCGTCAAATGTTGTAAATGTATCGCGAGAAAAAAACCGCAGAAAAAAAATTAAGGTAATCCAAAGAACCAAACAACCCGCATGGCCAGCGCCCAACAGTGGGACGTTTATGGGTTAAAATGATGAATCCAAAGAACTAAGTGGACTCACACGCGGTTTTGAATCGCAGTGCTTTTCGCGGTTATATCGGTTAACCGCACGCGGAATAAAAATATGTGCGCCCTAAACCTTAATTTGAAAAAACATATTTTGTATTAAGCAGCAAGATCGTCCTTCCAATATTCCCTCTTAACTATATGCTGAGAAAAAACACAATTTCGCTGACAGCCAAAATATTCGACAAAATGGCAGACAATAGCCGTTCCAGGCAAATATTTGATTATTCGAAGCCAGGGTTTTGTGTATCCGACAATACAGCCTCTGATATTGTGAGTTTGTAAATATTAAGTGTTATTTCCGACCCAAAAGCGTCAGATTTTCGCAACACCTCGAATTTTGTCGGCTAATATTTATTGTCATTAAATTAGTTTTTTAAACAAATAAATACCTATTGGCGGATTTTATGTTCAAAATGAAGCGGTTTTCGCATTAATAACGAGTTTTGATTCGTTACAAAATTCATTCTAGTACCTAAATAGTTTTATAGAATGAATTTTATAACGAAAAAAAAGGTAGGTATTCAATAAATATACAAGATTCTGTAACAATATATAGCTTTCTTCCAAGTTTTTTCCTCTCTTCGCCATCAGTTTTCTAACGACAATTAACAGTAAATACTTACGTCTTCACATTGACAACTTGCATGTCTAATATAAAAACCGCTCACATGCAAACAACGAAGAAAAACAACCATTACATAATTATAATTAGCAATTATAATTAAATTCGTAATAATCGTAACAGTTCAACGTCATACAATGAAACCGTTTTATCGACTGAGAAAGTATTTCAAGATGGCTGACAATATCGCGCGCGATTTTCCCGCGGTTTTCTGTACAGTTATAGTAATGGGAAAGATTTTTTATAATTCACTGTTTAAATCGACATGGATGATGAGATGATACTGGTAGATGGATACTTAATAATAACGAGAAAGTTATAACTGATGAGTAGGTAGGTATACGATTTTTCGCTAATATCAAGTGTGACATATCGATGATTCGAAAGAGTGTGGGGCTTAGTCGAATAAAGTTTCCCAGGTTAATATTAATTAGTCTGTTTTTTTTTTATAAATAAACTATTTTAATTAAGACCTATTTACTGGGGATTTAGTAATAATAATAATAATTAATATAATATTTCTACATAATGTGTCAATAATTTCTTTTCTCTTCTACGTATGAAAAATTGGTAAAATTTTAACTTCGATCTAGATTCGCAAATCAAATTAAATAATTTATCTATCATACAAGGTGAGTGCCTATTCAGCCCGCATAACGCTCAGTAATTTCCCAGCTCATTACAACCACTCAAATCATTCTAATCACCATTCAGTCCTTAATTACTAGAGAAATCACTCTAGAAATACTTCCCTGTTAGAAAAGCCATTATCCTAATCGCTGCTTGTTGTGACTGCTAAGCGCACCATAAATTGTCAAACTCAAAACAACCGACATATTTTTGAAATGTATCGATTAACGAACAATTTCATACATTTCGACTGCATTTTAAATTATATCTTATCGACTTAACATCTTGAACGTTCTGTTTTATATCTGCACATCTTTTATCGCTTACTATTTCATGTAAATACATAGTTAAGTATACGCATCAAGCGAGGGGGACGCACCACCTTCTATTTTCGGTATCACAATTTCAGTTTCAGTCAGTCTCGTGCTGCGCCGGACGCCATACGGCGCCATTTTACTTCAAAACGCGAAATTAATTCCTTATTTTGTCTGTTAATAGTGCAAGTTCGATATTTGAAAAAATGACAGTTGATGTGACCCCGACTTCAGTGTCCGGTATCAATATTAAAGTGAGTTCCATTTTTAAACTTGTTTAAGGAATCCAGACATCACTATTCTTGTTTTATTTTGTCTAGGGTTGTCATTGTGACATATTTAGGACTTAAGTTAGAGCTCTCAATGCGGGTTATTTTGTCCCATAATTTTTGTATTGTGTAAAATAATGCCTTCGAAGTAGGGCTACCTCATAATACGTAATTCCTTTGTTCGTGACTAAGCTAAATACAGCAATATCGGCAAAGTTGAGTTAATTTTTACGGCACGCAACGAAACACCCTAAAATTCGCTTATAGGACTCGTGGAACAACTTCTCAACCTCGATTTTATCTTACCTACATGTATTTTCAACCTTCGCAGTACTTTGAACCTTGTAACAAGTACATATTTGTCATATTTGCTCGAGATAATATACCAAGTCCATATTTATTTGAGATAAAGGGTTCTTGAAGGCATCACTAATACACTACGGACTTTTCAAAAGTTTACGTGCGTTGAATACTTAATTTTATCGATTAAAATATATTGTTGTACAATATATTTTACTCTTAGTAAAATATTCTAAGGAAAAACGGCATGCCAGATATTCTAAGCTAGCTATAGGAGCTTCAAAGAAGAGATTATTCGAGGATTGTAAACAGAAGATAGTGGGATTTGGAGAGAAGTCATAGGGGTTCATGCACCTCCTAAGCAGGTCTTAATCATCCATATTGTTAATTTAGCCCAGCTATGATACAATCAGACTCTCAATTCGACTCTCGTCGCAGTGTCGTCCCAATCTTCTTGGAGACCCGAGCCCAGCATTGGGACTGAATGGGTTGTTGATGATGATACAATCCGTGTAGTGACGGATTAAAAATACATTCTGTTACTAGTCACTACCCCATTTCAAGCCGTGGGTGTCGTAAAAGGCGACAAAGAGAGTAACCTAATGCAGACCAGAGCACTGCGAGAAAAGGATTCGAAACAAACCCTATACCAACCGTCTGGCCAGCGTGGTATAGTAGGCTAAATTCCCTCCACAATCTTTAGAGGAGATTCGTGCCCAGCAGTGGGACGTTTATGTGTTGATATGATGATGATACTATCTAGCATGGGTGACGCTTACTGCGGCGTCGAGTGGTGCGATGATAAAAGAGTGACAATGGCACTAAATCAAGGGATTCATCGGAGCACTCTCCGTGGAACAATTGATAGAGCACACATAGTCTCCAGCGATTCCAATTTGTCCGTAAGATTGGAATCGCAGACGTGGTCCTTTAATGATTATAATTATCTTTAATCTCAATCTCATTAATTTCGTCATGTTGCCTTCTCCGACACTTAGCGGTTAAATACATTTGTATCGTTGGGGATTCTTCTAATACCGACCACCATATTGACGTTGTTTTCTTTCTTTCCAGAGCTCGCAGAACCGCCTGCTCATCAAAAATGGGAAGGTGGTCAACGATGATGGAATGGAAGATTTGGATGTCTACATCGAGGATGGAGTTATCAAGTAAGTCGCTTTTTGACTTAGATGTAAGCCTTTCAAGGACTATAGTCCACAGGTGGAGAAATTAATGGACAATATTAATAGACTCTTAACGCATTAACAACTAATTCTTGTCTTTGTTGTCACGGCTTCTCTTGTATTGCATTTCGATAAAAGTGGCCTATTTCTTTTCTTAGCTCCTAGTCTATATCTTTGTCAATTAATATCATCAATACCCGTTCAGTCGTTTCGCATTTATAATCTAAGAGAAATACCAAGTCAGTTTTGTATTTGTAACATTGGCTAGTATGAAAATAAATGACGTATATTTTTGTATCTGATGCCCTGTTATCAAAAGATCTACAAGAAATATCGTTTTGTTTTGCGAAGACAACTATTTCGGGACAAAATATTGTGTTTTAAAGCAACGGTGACAGCTTTTAGGCCTTATATCTATCTCTCATCTCAATGCAACCTACTTTCCCGATATAACTTTCGTTTGGGAATATATGAGAAAACCCAATTTAAACCCACTTTGTAGGCAAGTGCATATTTAGCTGGTATATAACATCACGCTACGGCCAATAGCAGCTGAGCAGAGGCCAAAAAAGAAGGGAGCGACTTGTAGTTTGTAGGTAAATATTTCTGAAAATATAATCCATATTCGCTTGTCAGTATAATTGATGACCGTACTAGTAATAGGTATTATGAGTTTATGTGACGAATCAAAAGTTATACATTCAGGTTACGGTCAACCAAACAATACGTTTGACAAGGCCATTGCTTCTATTTATATTGATGTTTGTCACCCAAACATTGAGGGTATTTCTAAATTAATTCCATTCAAGTGTCAAGAAAACATTTTTACTATTGGATTTTTTATTATTTCAATCGGCATTGATATGCAAATTTCAATAGAAAAACCTGTTTATTTAAAAAACGTTGGTTTGTAAAAAAACTTTGTGTCATCGAGTAAACTTAATTTCCTGGTGAAATCAATTTAGAAACAGTTTTTATTGTTTGTTTTTTAAATTAATTTTATTAATTTATACTTCTACTTATACTAGATCAATACATTGTTACTAAACTTGTCTAGCCCCCGGTACATTGATCACGTGACGTGTCATTTAAATATTTCGAATAGATTCATCGAATTGCTACTTGTCTAGGGGGGCTGACATGTGGTTGGAATAGATGGATTGAATCGATTGCCACTTGTCTACAGGGGCTGTAGGTAGTCGAGAATTTTGCTCGTTAGATGACAATAGGCATGTCCCATAATACTTGGAACCTTAGGTAGAAGCTAAGTTATACATTGTGTATGTATATCTAAGTTATACATAATAAAGAGAAACTAAAGGAGCTTGCAATGCTGAGAGATTATTTATAACTTCAGTGTCGCATATTTGTCTTTAGAAGCTAAGAATAGCTCGTTCACGAGATACTGATGGTTAACAGCTGAACTCTGCTGATGCTGCTCACTGTAAGAATGTCCATATATATTGTGCAGGGTTCTTGAGGTCCAAGTGGAACTCGATTATTTATATAAAACAATATTTAAAAAACATTACCCTCCATTTTGGCAGTCGGGTAAGAAGAAGTCACACCCGACAAAAGCTTGAATCGGCTGCATAACTTTAAAAAAAATATGTCCACCACATCAGCTCGATCATGTCAGCTATCAACCAAAAAAAAAATCTGAAGAGCACAGACACCCAGACACGCTTATCTCTTTGCATCGGGGTTTAATAAGACTTTAAATACACAACTATATTTAAGCGGATTTAATGCCAAGCCAAATATATTCTCTATCAGGCAACCCATAGGAGAGATATTATTAAGTAGGTAGTTATTTAACAAGTACCTAGTGATGAATTTAATAAAAATCACAACGACAAATCAAACCGTAAAGTTAAATGGCAAATTATTTAACAAACAATTAAACACATCAACAACTACTAAATTCTTTCACGAAATATGACGTTTTCGGCTGTATTTATAAACAAAGTCATTTGCTTCAAACTAAGTTAACGCAATAAAAATCGTAATATGTTACAATAGTAATAGCATTTAGCATGCAAATTTTTGTATAGGAAACATGCGAGTAGGGTTACCAAATCTGTAACCGCATAAATGTCTGGCATGTAGCCAGCCAGCCACATTTATGCCAGACAGCTAACCAATTCGGCCAGACATTTGGTCGTTTTTAGCGAAAATGTCTGGCTAAATTTTTTATTTAAATTTCCGGTAAAAACGACCGAAAACCCGGACAATAGGGATTTCGTTTCGTATCATGCATCAGCCCAAAAATAAGTCGGTAAACTAGTTGTATGTAAAACACTGAACAACTACCCTCAACATGGCATCATCATCATGATTTCAGCCTATAGCCATTTACTGCTGAACATAGACCTCGAACTAAAATCCGGAGTAGCCAGATACGGTCTAATATTGCCAGACACACAATTAAAAGGTTAACCCTGTTCGGCTTTTTCCGGACACCTGGCCACAACATGCGAGCTAGTAAAAGTTGTACACGTAATAGTAATCAGATTATTTTTCACTTTCCTCACTATTCAAGTCGACCGAGCGACTTGTACACGCAAATCTCTGTTACTTGATTGGTTTAGTTTTTGTTTGATTGGCAGAGAAATTTAACGATTAGAATAGTTTTTCTTCGCTTTAATTGTTATATTTCGTGTCTTTAATCGTGTTTTTACGCAAATGTCATCCTTAGATATGTGTAATGAATACAGTCTGCGAAAACATATGACGCAGAGAAGAGATTCCTGGTTCAGTCTCCGGTTGGCCCCAAAATGGTACCTGAAATTAAATGAAATTTAATGACGTTTATTTATCTTAAGTAACTCATATGAAAGTCACAAATTAGACTGTGACAGGTTATCCTAAAAATAGTGTCAGCAAATTTGCCTACGACCAGTTCGCTGACGGAATGGAGCCTTGAGAAGAACTAGCAAGAAAACACTCTTTTAGATAAATTGATAGTTACATGCGATGGTGGCTGAATGGATAAGGGACCGGCGTGCAAATCACGCGGACCGAGTTCGATCCCCACCGGCAGTACCAATGTGGATTCCACTTTGTGGAATTTGTATGTACTAGTCGAGTGACTTACCATCTGCTAACGGTGAAGGAAAACATCGTGAGGAAACCCACATACCCTAGAAGTAATTGTATGAGTATGTCTGATCCACCAACCCGCACTAGGCCAGCGTGAGTGGATTATGGCCTAAAACTCTCTCAGCTCTCTAGTTAGAGGAGAGGAGACCCGATCCCAGCAGTGGGACTTAATGGGTTGCTGATGATAGTTACAATCTTCTGGAAGTTACAATTTAGGTAGCATGTACCTGTTGTTTGATTTTCTGTCTGAAAACTTCTAGGTATGACCAAAATTTGGCCATCAATATTGCATCATCGACCGTTCGCAGTGGCGTAAATTAGGTGAGGCCTATGTTCAGCAGTGGACGTCGTTGGGCTGATATGATGATGATGATGATGATTGCATCATCTAAACATAGACTGAAATGAAACTAAAATGACTGGCCTGTTGGTTGGATCCCCACCCAGGACAAATCTTTTTGTGATGAGCTTCATGCTCATCACAAAAAGGTTTGTTCTGTGTCTGGGTGCAATTTACCTATAATATATAATATGTATTTACAAAAAATATGTATTTAAGTAATATATCAGTTGTTTAGTACCCATAACACAAGCAAATATAATTGCTTAATTTGGGACTAGATGGCGCTGTGAGAATGTAGTAGAATATTATATATTATTTAGACGTAAAATTATTTTACCTATCTGTTGAATTTAGGCTTCCTACCTAGAACAGTACTAACGTTGTGTGGTCGCTAAATATAGCATACTGCATCACTTCCCGTGGGCTGTGTGAAAGATGATTCAAACATCAAATTGAGCGTAATATTGACTAGGTATTTTACGACTTACGCTGCGTATGCGCATTTCGTTTTATATTATATCATTGTTGCTTGATAGTTGATTGATGTAATTTTATAGTCAGTGGTAGTATTGTATTAAGAAGTGCATTTACTTAGCGGGACATGATGTACAATAAGAGATTCTTGATTTGAATATCTTTAAATTGAAAAAAATTAAATGACCAATCTTCGCAGGGTGGCTGACAAACGCTGGATGAGAGTAGCTGCAAATCGTACTCAGTGGCGTGCAATTGGAGAGGCCTATGTCCAGCAGTGGAGTAGTACAGGCTGATGATGATGATGAAATGACCAAATTAATGATAACCCAACCAGATGAAAAGTTTCAAATATTTGAGAAAAATAAACCATATATGATACTTAATTCTTACTATTACTGTCAGCGTACATCATCCCACTGCTGGGCAAATGCCTCCCCCATGATTTCCATGTATTTATAATTGTGGTGGTAGTTGTCTGTTCTATATCATCACGCCATCTCTTTCGTGGTCTGCCACGCCGTCGACGTATATATATCGACGTAGTGATAAAATTTCCCATATTATCATCATATTTTACTCATACATATAAAAATTTGACAACCCTAGACCTTATAGCATCAAATTTAGACGTCATAATGTACAGATAGCATCAGTTATTAATTGAGCCGTCTAGTGATTACCCAGACTTAATGTAATGGTTCCGCGCGAGCTAAACAGTTAAATGGTTTAAAGATAAGACAGTTTAACCTATAATTATGAACAGTGATTGTAATGTAGTGGCAGTTTAATGGGTGAATACACGTTATAAACGTTCTAAGTAGCTGTTTAAGTATTATATCTGAGTGAATACGTCGATGGAGTAGTGGTCCAAATGGTGGTTTTTCACTTGTAACACGTGTGGTTAGATGATAAACCACAGTAGTTGCTATCTACAGTTATGTTACTTTATTATCAACCTTAAATATAAGTGCCGAAGGCATTTTTAATGATAACAAGATTAAAATCTAAAAGTGCTGATAAACTTGAGCATTCACAAAACAAACGGGAAGTTGCATTAAAATTTGACATCTTCATGAATTAACTGGAGCGCTCGCTAGAATGCTCGTGAATATTCATGTTCGTGGGTCTGTTCGACGTTCTTTAATAAGGCTAATGCTCCATTATATTCAAGTCAACACCTTCCTTCCAGATTTTTTGTGGTCAATACAAAAACATTATTAATCATCTCCAAAAAGTAAAGAACCATTACATAAATTGTATTCTATAACTACTTTCTTTGTCATTACTACGTGGATACTTACATACCGCTTTATTAAAAAAGTTGAGAACCTAATATAACTACTTACGTTATAATGCCTATTCTGCAAAAGGCTAGACTTTACGGCCTCAGCGGTATAGGGAGTGTTAAGGGACGTCTGAATTTGGCTCATTTCCAGTTCCGGGTACAATGGGAATTTATTTAATACTGTATCTGAGTTTATCCGCAAGTATATCCGCCATTTTATCCGCAGTGCCATTGATTGTGGGATGAAAACCGGTAGCTACCGAATGTTTATAATTATTGCTTCCGTCTTCTGCTCTGCCCGTGTGAACGACACACACATATTATTGGATTACAAGTACCTATCATTCATTAATTTTTTTCCGTTTCTACCCATAAACGTCCCTCTGCTGGACAAAAGGTTTTGTTGGGAATTTGGCCTACTATACCACGCTAGCCAGACTATAGGGTTTTCTTTCTTTTTTGTCCTTTTCTCACAGTGCTTTCTTCTGCTTAAAGTTAGGTCCCTTAGTCGCCTTTTATGAGACCCACGGGTTGAAAAGGGATAGTGGCATTATGTATTTTAAATCCGTCACTACACGAACTTACGATTGCACGCCACAGGTCACGAATTTCGGCTTACTATGTTGAATTGTCCCACTATCACAAAACACAACAAAGATCTAATTACAAAACTGGACAAGGCGGAACGATACCCAACGATTGGCCTATACATATAATTTTCCCATCTAACATAAATCACTGCAGTAAATCTACTAAGCATCCTACACGACGCCCACTTGGATGACCAGCGAACCGGGTCACCTGCTGCACACTATACAGTTAAGTATAAGCACTGAGCATACGTACTTCTCAACACTGTATGGCCATGGCACAGATTAAAAAGGTACAGAAGACAAGCTACTGACACTCGGGCTTGCACTGTTCTCCTCAAATTCCTGAGATATCGATATCTCAGGAATTTGAGGATTTGTCCGTGGTGTCTATGTGTGTGTTGCTTCAGCGCGTATTTAGCTTGCCTTCTGTCATTGTGCGAAAAAAGTTTGGAAGGCACGTAAAGCCGTTGGTCCTATTTATAACTTAGGCCCAGATTCATAGACCGCACTTCGAGTTTACTTTGAGGGAAAGATTAACTTTCATTCAACCAAAAGTAAGTTTCATAGTTTTAATAAAACATTAACTTCATGGTTTGATTCTCAAGCTAACCAGTTTAAATTGTTTTGTTTTATTTCTATTTTGTTTGTACTTTTTACCCGACTGCCAAAAAGGATAATGTTTTTCTAACTATTTCTTTAGTTAAAATATAAAAAATACGGTTTCTTAGT
This sequence comes from Laspeyria flexula, assembly GCA_905147015.1. Taxonomy (NCBI): domain Eukaryota; kingdom Metazoa; phylum Arthropoda; class Insecta; order Lepidoptera; family Erebidae; genus Laspeyria; species Laspeyria flexula. Next base: position 6,649,012 of record LR989974.1, read on the forward strand.
TGTAACCAAATTTTATTACCTACCAATAACATGTGCACAGTTTTTGCAATAAATGTCTTTGTCTTTGAAAACATGGGTGTGTCTCAATCTCAAGACCATAGAGAAGAAAAAGACTAATTTTATTGATATTGGATCTCAAATTAGACCAGAGCCTGTACCACAGAATAAGTAATGCACTTTAAAAGACAATGTACACTGTAGAAAAAAACCTTGGCGATGGCAAGGAGGTCGTACATAATATATGTAAAAACATAACATATAGGATCGTTAAATATGTAACGGCCACATGTGGTTTCAAAAAAAGAAGAAAAAAAACAATAACAATCTTGGCGGAGTGGCCAATATGATCAGCATAACAACCGGTTAGTCCAACGGCTTTACGTGTTTTCCTATGCTTGTGGTTTTAAAAAAGTATACAATGCGAACTTAATTACTCTTCATTCTTCAACTCTGACTTTAGACATTTGACCTCATCATCATCATATCAATCAATGATTTCCACTGTTGGGCAGGCCTGACCTAATAACAGCCACAGGACTTATAAGAGACATTGTTTAAATTAAAACAGGTTTGCTGCAAATTTTCAATGGCAATGTTATTATCTTAAAATCCCAACACCTTAACTTACCCTTTGCACGTTAACCCTTTGCACGTCCACGGCACAACCTGTCGTTCCATAGCTAACGGAGGTCAATTGTCAATGTTTTTTTTGGACAGTTTAGGCGTTAACCTTTCACACTGGTAATCCAACGTTACATAATGTTTTTCTTATTACGAAAGGCCTTTAAGCAATATTTCCTAACGAAGATCTCAAGTAGGGTATCGACCAATCAACCTGCGATAGTTCACACACTTAACCAACACCTACGGTTGATTCTATTTGTTTATCTTGTTAGTAGTGAGTAGCTACACACTTTCTCGCTCTGTTTGGTACCTATCTTGCAATCTCAACGACTGACAGCTTTAACTGCGCCCGGGATACGTATATCTGTTACAGTTATGGTTGTATACAAGAGAAAATAAAAGATAGTGAAAAAAACATAACCCTCCTTCTTGGTCCGTCGGGTAAAAACAAAAAAAAACAACAAGAGAAAAGTTTAATTTCATGTTTCTGCATAAAACTAAAATCAATCTTCGAAGTTGGATACATAATACATTACATGTATGTATGGGAATATTTTTCTATCTACCAGAATCCAATTTATTAAAAAAATATTTTTGCTTTACTTATATAAATTGTTAAATCTAAATATTGAAATAATCAAATCTAAAGATAATCTCATATACATACACACATAACTAATCATCAATCAAACGCTTCCTCAAATCCCATGTAATAAAGCAATTAAAAATAACGTCGCCTGTATTTTTGCGCATTAGAAAACGCAAATCGTGTCTCCCGGTCAGTACATGCGCATTCCCACAGTTACACAACACAATGAGGTCAAGCACCTGTGAGCTCTAATTTGTGACGTCTTTATCAGTAGGGTTTCCACTGTATTATTTTCTTAACTGTCTTTTTTATACCAAGTTGGAGGCAAATTAACTTACGGCGGCCTATTGGTAGCTATTACCGTAGCCTATAGACGCCTGTAACACCAGGAGCATCATGCCGACCCTTTAAAACCACTTCCCTCCCCAATGAGCTCTGGACACCACTACTCACAGCACGAACACAACACTACTGAGGCAGTGTAAGGGTTGGACTACATCTAGTCGCACGAAATCGCAGTTTCCTATGTTACTATCCTTTTTTCTGTCACTTAGAACCGTCAATCAACCCTTTGAGCGCCACGCTAATAAATAAAAACTGTGTTACTACAAGCAATAAAAATATTTGAACAGTTCCTGATTCTAAAAATCAACTTTACCCAACCTTTTATCCGTCAGTAAAAGTTGAAGTGAGATGCACGTGATGAGACGTCATTGACGTCTCGATTAAGTTATTGAAGAACGCTTTAATGAGTCCTTGGCGGTCAAAGGGTTAAGGCGGTTAAGGAGAGTGCGAAGTTGCGAACCGAGGGCCTCGTCTATTTAAGCCGCGTGCGGTCGCACGCCCGATCTCGTTCTCGCTCTAGTAAATGACATGAGAAAAAGATAGAAGCATAGGAATGTGCGGTTCGGTGCGGTTAGATGTCTGCGATCTTTTGTACAGACAGGTGGCTCAGTTTGAGCGAGGGTTATCCACTATGGCCAAAGCGGATCTTCTGATCAGCACATATGCATTCCCACAGCTGCTCAATACAACGAGGTCAAACACCTGTGAGCTCCAATTAGTGACGTCATTATCGCTAGGGTTGCCTACTGCCAGCTGCATTGTTTTTCAATCTTTTGTCTTCCACAATGTGAAGTTAATGAGAACTTTCGTTTTAATAGTTGCTACGTTTATATTTAGTTTTAAACTTTCGCTTACTACGTATATTTGTCGATTTTCAAAGTTAAAAGAATACGCATACTGAAGAGCGAGGTGTTTTGTTTCTGTTTTCTAAATAAAATAGCAGGCTATTCATGTCCCACTGTTTAGACAAAGGAGATTAAACTCTCAACTATCTAGATTCTAGAGATTGGACGGATCGGTTTAGGCCACAATTCCCACACGTTGTTGGCGTGGTGCTCGTGAGTCACTTGCCCAATCAGCCACGGCCGAAAAGCATTCGTATTTGGTAGCAACCCTACTTGAAAGTAGATACAACGAATTAGGTTAGGAAGAGTGATTCAACTTTAATGAAACAAAACAAAAAAATAGATGAATAAAACTTTTCATTCAATCATTTGACTGGCCTGTTGGTCTAGTGGTTAGTGACCCTGACTGCTAAGCCGGAGGTCGTGGGTTCGATCCCCACCCAGGACAAATCTTTGTGTGATGAGCATAAAGGTTTGTTCTGTGTCTGGGTGTAATTTATCTATAATATGTATGTATTTACAAAAAAAAAAAAAAGTATTTAAGTAGTATATCAGTTGTTTAGTACCCATAACACAAGCAAATATAATTGTTTACTTTGGGACTAGATGGCGCTGTGTGAATGTGGTAGAATATTATTATTATTATTAATCATTTCAACCCTTAAACGTCCTACTGCTGGACATGGGTCTCCTGCAAAGAATGTGGACGGAATTTAGCCTACTATACCACGCTGGGCAGACGGGTTGGTATAGGGTAATGTGTAGGGTTACCAGAAGTAAAAATCAAAAGACCGGAGAAAAGGGCTGATTTCCATGGAAAAGTCCTGAGATTTTATATAGTTTGAGAAATTTTCCTCAAAAACGTATTATTATCGTTTTATACACTGCGGCTCTAGCTCACGCGTTGCAACTTGCACGCAACTTACTTAGATAAATAAGTATAGATTTTAACTGCAATTGTTACCAAAAGAATATTATTTTTAGTTTGTTTCACTTAGATAAATAAATATAGATTTTAACTGTTCAATTGTTACCCAAAAAAGATTATTTTAGTTGGTTTAACTTTTAATGAAAGAGATCTTTAAAATGTAACCTGTGTTTTATTAAAAATCCTGAGATATCACGAGATTTGCAAAATCCGGCCGCAATCCTGAGAAAGGCGAAAATTCCTGAAATCTCAGGACAAATCTTAAGATATGGTAACCCTAGTTATGTGTGCTATGGCCATAACTTGTAAATAAATTAAACACAACATCGAAGCAATAAACACATCCCAAACACTTTCCCTTTTCACTTGTAAGAATACTCCCAATATAATCGACCTACATAGTGAAACTAGTCCGCCATACTCGTTCATCGAATAAACTCGTAAATATCTGATTTCCTCAATATTATACACTTTGATCGGCTTTCGGAGCATGTCAGTACTTATTGTTATTGTTATTATGAGTTCCGTTTACGTCGGGATAGTATTATGTCATGCTACAAGCAACCTTATGCAGACAAGAGCACTGCAAGAAAAGGAAAATTCGAAACAAACCCTATACTAACCGTCTGGCCAGCGTGGTATAGTAGGTTAAATTCCCTCCACAATCTTTGGAGGAGACCCGTGCCCAGCAGTCGGACGTTTATGGGTTGAAATGATGATGACTTCGAGCAATTTGATTCGTATACAGGGTGTATACGACGATACGACATTAAATGATAAGGCAGCCAGTGTTAACCCTTATAAACATATTCTAATAAAAATTATAAAAAAAAAAAAGAAAAAAAAATCGAAAAAATTAAAAAAGAAAAAAAAAAGCTACACATTATTTAAAGTCGAAAAAATTAAGAATATAAATCTACACATTATTTTTCTATCATGACGTTTTCGATATGACGACGACAAAAGTGCGGAACAGAGTTAGAGATAAGATAATATGAAAGAGTCAAGAGATATTTACGATCAACGTAAATACCTACAGGTTGTTTAAAACTGTGAACAACTGTGACATAAAGAAAGTACATTTGCGTTTAAACTATTGCAAGTTTCTGTTTAATTTTTTTGGTATAGCCTTCTAACATCACATGCTACACGTGGTTTAATTTAATGTCGTACCGTCGTATGCACCCTAAGCGTATATAAATTTCGGTATAAATATATTTATCGATTGGTATCGACGACTAACAATTTGCAAGAAAAACTGATTGTGATAAATTTTTTTTTTAAAAGATTCTTATACACCAGATACAACTTTTATAGGGTATTCCATCGATTCATACCTTTTGAATGATCGAAATGGAATGATCCTTTTTGAAGTTGTTTTTTAATAACAGATTTTATTCGGACGTTCGACGTCTGTCAGCTTTAGCGTTCGATAAATTAGTCCCCACCTATTTACTACATTGTAGAATTATGTTATACTTGACAACACTACAAACACATTTATGACACACATTACACACATAATCAATACACTCAAACAATTCAACAACACATAACATCCCCAAATACATGACACATACACACATATAATTACATAGGCCCTTAAAAGACTTAAAACACTGAATCCTAGATTATAATTATGTATATGTCGAATATCAGACAGGGCAGTTATTTTTAAAAATATGCAGAACCGCTGACCTTATTCTGGTCATCGGTTCTGCTATAGTAATAACAGGCTTTATATTTGGACTTCAAGGTAAACTAAAGGAATTTAGCAAATAAAATAAGTAGAACATTTAAATGGGTAATAATTTTTTAATCAAACATAATTAGATTTTACTTACAGTGTTTCTCCTCTAAAAATCGGCAGCAAAGTGAGCTCCGCGCTCAAATCACTCCTTTTATATAACAGTTCGCCCCGCCAATCACAAAGTACTTTACCACAAAAAATAACAGATGGCGTTAAACATTACTTTTTAATAATAAAGTTAGTTTTAGGTGTTGCTATTTACAAAACAGTGTTCCAATATTTCAAATCATGTAACAATAATTAGTGTTTCATTTTAGTACATAGATTTAGAGATAATTATTGATAATCTTGATATTAATGTTAATATTACTACCAAACAAATCTAAGGACTGAAATTCACTAAACATTGATGCACAATAAACAACAATTTGTAATTTGCAATGAGATTTAAAGTAATTATTTTATAGTAAATCATTTTATGTAACAAACAATTCAAATAACGTCCGTAGTAATCTTCGCGGCGACATATACATTCCATAGAAACTGTATCAAATAGCAGTTAATGTTAATATTACTTATCGTAATAAACTATCTCTCGGGGCGGAATTACCCCCGAGGGGACAGCAAAAAAAAAAGTCCCGTTACACTACAAACAAATGGCCACGCTACTAGCGAATAAGTAAGGTATCGTGCTCAACCTGTGTAGCATGTCATTCAATACTTATTATTATTATTACATCAGTAGGAGAAAGCACGCACGAGTCACAGTTGATGGTTGAAACGGTTTGATGGAGGCTTGCACTGAAACTGGGGCTTTGGTTCTCTTTTAAATCGATGGTAACATGCATTCGGTATGATAAAGAAAGTCATGCGTGGATATACAAATTAAAGGGGTTTAGGGTTCGTGCATACAGCGTTTTTTAATCGCTACATTTATCACTTCGCGTACGCGATACGCACGCAAATCAAACGCAGCCTGTAGGCCTTTGGACACCTGTTTAATTATATTATAAAAAACCTCGTCAATAATAGCAAGATGGCATCGGTCAAGACATTTGATTTCATGCGCTTTAATTTATTTATTTTACGCAATATCTATACATACAAATAAATAAAAAAGGAGTGTCTGTTTGTAATATTAGAATGACCGCTTTTTACTACATGCATATGAATGTATATACGGTACATTTACCAAAGTAACATTTTTTTCAATTTTTGTCTGTCGGTCTGTCTGTTTGTTCCGGCTAATCTCTGGAACGGCTGGCCCTATTTCGACGGGACTGACGGATAGCTAATGTCACAAGGAGTAACTAAGGCTTCTTTAATTTTGGAAAAAGTATCAGGGTTCCGTAAAAAAAACCTCCATGAATGCGGGATTAGTTGTCCAAGCGAACGAAGTCGCGGGCACAGCTAGTAAATAATAAATTACTAGGTACTTATCGAAAGTAGGAAAGAAAGTTCCCATTATGGAAGATCTTTCTCTCTAAAATAATAATAATATAATATAATGTTCTACCAAATTCACACAGCGCCATCTAGTCCCATAGTAAGCAATTATATTTGCTTGTGTTATGGGTACTAAACAACTGATATACTACTTAAACACATTTTTTTTTTTGTAAATACATACCTATTATAGATAAATTACACCCAGACACAGAACAAACCTTTATGCTTATCACACAAAGTTTTGTCCTGGGTGGGGATCGAACCCACGACCTCCGGCTTAGCAGTCAGTGTCACTAACCACTAGACCAACAAGTCAGTCGGAAAAAATCTACTATAGTTTGGCCAGAAAGAAAAACTGACAAGAAAAATGGTAAAGTGTAAAAGTGTAATTTATTATACCATACCATGATTGGCAGTCTGCCAACCGTGCATGAGGCACGTTCTTATATTGCGTCTGGTAAGCCCAAATGTAAACTCACATTATTATATTCATCAAACGAGATCTGTAGGAAATTAATTTACCAGAAAAAGTCTTACTGCCTGTGACAGAAAGACAATCTATAGTTATATTATAAAGCTGAATGAACCTCCTTATTACAGAATACGGACTAAGCATTAAACCAGGTTTCAATTGACAACTTTGACACTAAAACAATGGCTTATGTCAATTTAAACCTGGTTTAATACTTAGTCCATATTTTGTAATAAGGTGGAAGAGTTTATTTGGTAGAACGCGCTAATCTCAGAAACTACTTATAAAATTGAAAGTCCTGTTAGTGTTAGCCCATTTATAGAGGAAGGCTATAATCTATATAACATCACGCTACGTCCAATAGGAGCTAAGTAGTGGTCACACAAAGATTCACGGGAGCGGAGCCTTTGGCAACAGCTACTTTTCTATACTAATATTATAAAGCTAAATAGTTTGTTTGTTTCAACGCTAGGATCTCAGGAACTACTGGTCCGAATAAAAAAATTCTTTTAGTGCCAGATAGCCCATTTATCGAGGAAGGTTATAGGCAATATAACATCACGCTACGTCCAATAGGAGCTAAGTAGTGGTCAAACAGATCCACGGGAGCGGAGCCTTTGGCAACATTTACTTATTGGTAATAAATTGAGTTCCAATTCGTCTGACTAGCGTGTTATAGGAGGCACAGCGGCTGCGTGTCCTGGATTCGATTACCGGAACTGGTAAAAATGTTTGTGTCAGGTAAATGGCTAAAGGTGAAATGTGGTTGTGATGATGTCTGCCTATGCATTCACATACAAGGCGTGATTATATTTTATAACACCTACAACTAAATCTATTTTTAACTCCATACATAAATATAATTATAGAAATAATAAACCTATGCCGTCATTATAGTACGGGAGGTAGTGTCACTTTTTTATCAGTGATTTATCTCCGATTCAAATGTAATTGATTGAAGAGTTTAACCATTACTCTGTTCCAAATCGAAAGTCAGTCAGCGCGACCGCGGTGGGTGCCGCTACTGGACTGACTGACGAGTGGATTGTACACATGCTTGGTAAAAAATTCGTGTGCAGATCGATCACTAGTCCAAAAGTGATAGTACCTCCCGGACTATTATGATATGACAACATATCAATATTAAACTATGACACTAAACATCAGAGTTAGCGGAAAACTATCGATAAGAATTATCTTGTAATAAAAGCTTATCTTTTAATAGACTGTCATTCAATAGCCCTCGGGCCTCTGAATTCGACCCTCGGATTATGTATTATTCAGCTATCAATATGGTATACATATATTTAAATCATTATAATATTTTTGGTACTGTTGGGTAACTTGTTGGGACTGGCCTGTTGGTCTAGTGGTTAGTGACCCTGACTGCTAAGCTGGAGGTCGTGGGTTCGATCCCCACCCAGGACAAATCTTTGTGTGATGAGCATAAAGGTTTGTTCTGTGTCTGGGTGTAATTTATCTATAATATGTATGTATTTAGAAAAAAAAAAACATGTATTTAAGTAGTATATCAGTTGTTTAGTACCCATAACACAAGCAAATATAATTGCTTACTTTGGGACTATATGGCGCTGTGTAAATATGGTAGAATATTATTTTTATTATAACTATGATCATCATATCAGCCCAATGACGTCCACTGCTGAACATAACCCTCACTCCGCCACAGCGAACGATTTTGTGACACTATCATCATCATCATCATTTCAACCTATAATTATCCCACTGCTGGGCACGGGTCTCCTCCAAACAATGTATAGGGAATTTAGCCTACTATACCACGCTGGCTAGACGGGTTTAGGTTTGTTTCGAATTTTCCTTTTCTTGCAATGCTCTTGTCTGCATAAGGTTACCCTTAGTCGCATTTTACGACACCCACGGGTTCAGATGGGGTAGTGACATTATGAAAATGTTTGCACACCAAATATTGGTAGAATGTAAATGGACTTTATATACAGCCTATAACAGCATACTTTGTATACATACATTCTAGCAAATAATAGTACATTATTATACAAGTGCGGTAAGTTGATAATTACAGCCGAGGCGATATTGCTAGCCCGAGCCGCAGGCGAGGGCTACAAGAAAGCAGAGGCTGTAATTATCAAACCGCACGTGTGTCATACGACGTTTTATAACATATTTGCGAGGAAATAAATAAAATTCGGACTTTCTTAAAAAAAAACAAATACAGCGAAAAGAAATAGCGCTCGGAATTATTTTTATTTGTCACAAATTATCGATGCGCGCGCATCAGCGCTTTTTTTTAAGGCAAAAACACAAAAACAGCCAGTATTACTAATAAAGTAAATTAATATTTTTGTGTTTTAGTACAGATAAATGGTTGTAATTTATGGTCTAAATTAATTAAATTAAAGAATTAAATGTTTATTTTATATAATTCTATCATAATTATTTATCTACCAAAGTTAATTAATTTTATTCATAAAATGTTGACCACTTTTCTGACATAAAAACTCTTTGCTAAGATTTTAAAAAATAGGTACCGTTCGTTACGTACGGAGCCCCTTGATTATTTTATTAGTATGTGAGCATGAGAAGCCGTGCAATTTACTTTACATTACCGCACTAGTGCGTAATGAGATACATTACGACACTGAAATTGGTGAAATAAGAGACCCTTTACGAGCAAATATGTTATAAATGATTTTGACTTTTTTGACTTTTTGTATTCTTAATCCGTCACTACAATATTTCGGATAAATTGTGACTTTTATAAGAGTTACTTTATAACCTAGATTAGACGCTCGTAGCACTGTGGTACTGAGATGTTCGTTCTGATCACCGAGGTTAAGCACCACTCGGCAAGGTCAGTCCATGATGGGTGACCGTTTGTGAAAATTTCATTCTCGAGTGTCTCCGTGCTTCGAAAGGCACGTAAAGCCGTTGGTCCCGGTTATCACTTATTGTGGTAGTCGTTAAGTCAAGTTGGAAGCCTTCTAGGCGACTTGATAAATTCCAACAGCAGGGTCTGCCTCAAATAAACAAGATTTAATTTAACTATCGGTGTGTCTACAAATAATATTTTCAAACCAGAAATTCATACCTTTTTGCGTCTGATGTGTTGTGTGTGGTCAAAAGTAACATTGATATACCACCTTCTTCAGTGTTTGAATAGGTAGTTCAGCTGTCATATATGTATGACACAATGTCCAGTCGTCGGCTCATAATAATAAACTAGGCAATCTAGGTACTCTGTAACATTAAACTGCTCGCAGACAATAGAATAAAGTACAAAGTCAACCCAGATCTGTGTATGCTACGTTCAGTTTACTAGTAAGTAGTTTATTATTCATTTCTTGTTTTGGAAACCTTCTTTATTACGTCGAGAAGTCGCGCGGGGCTTGGCTCTGCTCTGCTCCTTTTAGCCGTAGCGTGATGTTATACTCGTATAGCCTATTAAACTCAGTGATAATGTAGCTTTCTAATGGTAGAAGAATATTTGAAATCGGTCTAGTAGGTTTTAAGTTTATTCGTTACATACAAAAATATATAAAAATACAAATCTTTTCAAATTCATGATTGTTCTCTCGTGAATTATACCTTAGGTCGCGTGGGAATTTGGGCATGCTTTTTCTCATCGGGCGTTTGGACACAGATTAGATAATAGTTACTACGTAAGTTTGGACTAATTAAGGTTGTGTTGTTGCAAGTTGCAACACAGGACCGCTCGCGGTGGTGTAAATTAGCTGAGGCCTGTGTGAATGTCCAGCAGTAGACGTCGTCGAGTTGATGATGATGAAGGTTGTGTGCAATTTCCGACTTCTATCTGCAATCATTTTGGCCATATTAATTATAATTACATAGATATTTTACTGCCGTACTCAGAGACCTTATTAGCTTTAACGTTTATTTAGTAAAAACGTGTAATACTATAGGTAAGTCTATACGCCTAAAGATGATTATTCAATGAATAAATTGTGTTAATGACAGATTACTGCTAATTGACGTCTTTGAGAGCGGCCCTTAGTCTTCTTTTGTAATCATATCAATCAATCATTCATAGTACTAATACTATTAGGTATAGTAAACCAAGTTCCAGTTTAGAAACGCCACACGATATTTTGTTACTATAAATAGATTAGATTTATTGTCTGTACATAATAAACTAGGTACCTGTTGCCCGGGGCTTCGCTTCCGTCGTACTTTGTTTAGCCACTGCTCAGCTCCTTTTAGCTGTAGCGTGATGTTATATAGCCTATAGTCTTCCTTAATAAATAGGCTATCCAATATTTTTTAAAACAGACCAAAAAAAAAATAATCAAAATTAGTCCAGCTTTCTTTCAGTAAACGAATTTTATAGAAAAAAAATTTAGGACCTTTTTTTGTGTCTATTAAAAAATAACCACCTAGGTATTTTTGTGTAGTGACGGATTAAGAACACATAATGTTACACCTTATGCAGACAAGAGCACTGCAAGAAAAGGAAAATTCGAAACAAACCCTATACCAACCCGTCTGGCCAGCGTGGTATAGTAGGCTAAATTCCCTCTACATTCTATGGACGAGACCAGTGCCCAGCAGTGTGACGTTAATGACTGGCCTGTTGGTCTAGTGGTTAGTGACCCTGACTGCTAAGCCGGAGATCGTGGGTTCGATCCCCACCCAGGACAAATCTTTGTGTGATGAGCATAAAGGTTTGTTCTGTGTCTGGGTGTAATTTATCTATAATATGTATGTATTTAAAAAAAAAAAAATGTGTTTAAGTAGTATATCAGTTGTTTAGTACCCATAACACAAGCAAATACAATTGCTTAGTTTGGGACTAGATGGCGCTGTGTGAATGTGGTAGAATATTGATGATCCAAAACTATAAAGCACTCATCTAAATCAACACACACTATGACGTTGACGAATTCTACCAGTTATCGTTTCGATGATACTTATCCATCAAGACCCGCATCTATGGCCGCTCATTCATCATCAACTGCCATTCTAAATACCGCACTCCATACTGTGCCTCGCTAGCTACCTTATAGGGCGAACAATAGGGATTATTGAATGATTCAATAAGGCATTGACATCTTCTATAGAGATTGTTGTACATTATTAAAATATTTCAAATATTACATCCGTTTGGTTACGGATTAAGAATACAAAATGTCACTACCCCATCTTAACCCGTGGGTGTCGTAAAAAGCGACTAAGGGAGCAATCTTATACAGACAAGAGCACTGCGAGACAAGGTAAATTCGGAAAAAACCCCGTACCAACCCGTCTGGAGAACGTGGTATAATAGACTAAATTCCCTCCACATTCTTTGGAGGACACCACTTTAGTGGAGGAATTATTCGAGACTTATATAAAAAATTTACTACAAAAAAGGTTATTGAACCAACAAGGATAGGAATTCCCAATCTACGGTTGTTTGTCCGACATAAACCCCTCAAAACAATAAATCTGATATAACTGCCATGGGGTAGGTTGGTGACGTCAACGGTAGACAGTACCAAATTATTCACCCCTCTGAATTAGTCATATTTTAGAAATACCCACAATGGTAAAAACACGGGCATTTTTGTAGCAGTTCAGCCTGCCTAATGGTAAATGGTAGGTAGACAACTGTCGCCCTGTGGTACTTGAGCGATGGTTAAGCATTACCACCTGATAAGCCACAATGTCGCATGCCATGTCGGGATTTTAAAAAAAATTCCTTATGTATTATACGTTACGTACGTAGTTAAACCGATGATGTCATTATGAACATTAAAATATTATTATTTTATTTTGATCATAAAGTTGATTTATTTTTAAAATAAATGGTTTAACAAAAAATAATCACGTTTTATTTATATTGTTTCTATTGGCCTGTTGGTCTAGTGGTAGTGACCCTGACTGCTAAGCCGGAGGTCGTGGGTTCGATCCCCACCCAGGACAAATCTTTGTGTGATGAGCATAAAGGTTTGTTCTGTGTAATTTATCTATAATATGTATGTATTTACAAAAAAAAATGTATTTAAAGTAGTATATCAGTTGTTTACTACCCATAACACAAGCAAATAGAATTGCTTACTTTGGGTCTAGATGACGCTGTGTGAATGTGGTAGAATATTATTATTATATTATATAATATTATTAGGGAGTCACAATTCACCAAAATAAAGTTATTTATCATCATGGCAGCTAATAAGCGATGCAACTGATTATTTTACCATTCTGCGCTTTTACCATTTTGCCAGTACTTATCATTTTGGGCTTCGAACATTATGCGCACAAAGGATAAAATTAAGCAGGCAGTATTTCTTGATTGCGTTTACTTAGAATTCTGATTTTTTAATTGCAAATGTATTGCAGATCCGAGTATTAATTTCAGCTACCTTTACGTATTTTTGAGTAAAATATTCTTGACAAACGGACAGACAGACAAACGGACAACGGAGTGATCCTATAAGGGTTCCATTTTTTAATTTTAAGGTACGGAGCCCTAAAAATAAGGCCAGGGTTACACAAGATGGTACTTACTTACTTACTTACTTTGATACTACAAACTCGTGCTGAATTGTGTACCTATATGTAATGTTGAATGTAAGTAAACAAATGATTGTCAAAATGCTGCCAAATTATATTTAAATTATATTTTCTCCGATATCAGTGACTAAGTATTTACATACCTTATTAAAATAAAACATTTTAAAATAATGCATAACTTGAAAAATCAAGATAAATTCATAAAAGCCGATCAAATGCGATTCAGACTCAACTTGTGAAAATTATTTCGAAACTTTAAAACTTATTTCTGGTGCCAACTAAACCTAGTTCAATTGTACTAATATCAACCCATTCCCGTTTATATAGCCAAATGGATTCATTCACTCTCTAATACATTCAGCACAGCACTAACAAACACTAATTGAATGACTGTCACCGTGGCGCAGTGGTTAAAGTGGTCGCCTCGCCACTACATCGCCGTGTTGGGTGACGTGGGTTCGATTCCCACACGAGACAAATATTTGTGTGATTCATAGATATTTGTTTCTAGTCTGGGTGTACTTTGTGTCCGTTAGTTTCATGTTTGTAAAGCTCCCCGCGACACAGGGCTTGTTCCCTAGTGCGGGCGTTGTCTTTTAAAAAAAAAAAAATTATATATTTCAAATAGGCATTTAACCTGAATATCCCGAAACTCGATATGTCTCATATCATGACATTACTGCTGACCTAATCGGCACTCCTGTTCAATTAATTTCACTAATTACATTACAGCCAATTACATTCGTCGTAGTGTAAATTCTATAATTACTTACTTACGTTAGGTTTAATTAATAAAAGTGAATTTCCGTGTTGTGATTAAGAATGTCACTACTCCAATTCAACCCGTGGGTGTCCATATGCAGACAAGAGCATTGCGAGAAAAGGAAAACTCGAAACAAAACCTATACCAACCCGTCTGGCCAGCCGTAGTATAGTAGGCTAAATTCTCTCCACATTCTTTGGAGTAGACCCGTGCCCAGCAGTGGAACGTTTATGGGTTGAAATGATAAATTTAATGAAATAGGGGCCAGCCTATTGTCATCAACCGGCCCAACCGGGAACATTGTTTACCAAACTCCAGGAACATCAATACTGGAATTTCATGATGAAAAGCCCAATACCATTTTCACTCGACCCGCGTATCGAACCCGGGACTTCTTGCACAGCCGTCGTATACACTTCCCGCTGCGCCACCGAGGCAGTTTAATCAGTTTATCAATTACCAAAATAGCAATGAAAATAAATCGTTAGTTTTTTAGATTAATGGGTTAAAACAAACAAACTCATTAATTTGACTATATTAAATGTATTTTGGAAGTAATTGACAACATAATGAATGTGTATAGGCCGGTAATAGTCCTGTCGGGTTTATTTGTGTACTCAATCATCATTATAATTCATTAGGTGGCTCTAAGGCTCAAATCAAGTGCGCCCTTGGCATTTGCATGTTCGGAATAATCGGCATTACCTGTTTTGATGACTTGCCAGAGAAATACATAAATATACCTAGTTAATAATTTATCCGTGTAGTGACGGATTAAGAATACATAATGTCACTCACTACCCCATCCCAACCCGTGGGTGTAAAAGGCGACTAAGGAAGTAACCTTGAAAATATTGCAAGAAAAGGAAAATTTGACACAAACCCTATACGGTATACCAACCCGTCTGGCCAGCGTGGTATAGTAGGCTAAATTCCCTCCACATTCTTTGGAGACCTGTGCCCAGCAGTGGGGCTTTATAGGTTGAAATGATGATGATGTCTAAGAAGGAACCATCTCGATCATGTCAATTTTCAAAATCGTTTAAGAGCTACGATGTCACAGACAGACACTCAGATTTACAGACACGTGAAATAATTATATTATTATAACATTCTTCTTTTTGTGTCGGGAATTTTAAGTAAATCTATGATGACCTCCAAGTATTTCTATAGTTATGAACTACAGTCCTGGATCCAATGATCGAGCATTGAACCCGCACTATGCCCCAGACAAATACGTACAGCACCAATAGCGCATTGCTATAGAAGTGAATATTTCATTCGTTAAATTGCCTTATCCGGCGAATTATTTCTCTACAAGCTGTGCCTGCGACTTCGTTTGCGTGCGATTTCATAATTTATTTAATATTTTCATCCTACCCTTATCATCATCATCATTAAAACCTATATACGTCCCACTGCTGGGCATGGGTCTCCTCCAAACATTGTGGAGGGAATTTAGCATACTATACAACGCTGGCCAGACGGGTTGGTATAGTATAGGGTTTTGTTTCGAATTTTCCTTTTCTCACAGTTCTCTTGTCTGCTGATATTTATTTACTAATCTAAAGATAAAAAACAAAATAATTAAATTTCTAACGTGTTCCTATTAATTAAGTTTATAAATACTATTTTCTCACGAGAATGCGAATACCTTTTTTTACAACACTTTCGTTGCTATTGTACACACAACGACATAACAGAGCCATCAACCTCCATTGTAATTTCAACTTTAACAAAAACTATACAAACTGCAAATTCCATCGAGACATAGAAAGTTGTGTTTTGCTTTCAAATAAAATTCAACTTTAGCCCTCAAGAAATAAGAACGTAAATTGATTGCTTTACAAAGTCATTAGCAATGAAAATTCTCGGCTGAAAATGTCTGATAAAATCTCTTGATATTATAGTCAGAAGGAATTCGTACATTTGTTTGATAACTACTGCGGGTCTTGTGTTTACTAACATCGTCCAATGACGTAATGGCATTTGTCATTACCAACGTTTACGTCTGACAATTGTCACTCACAACTAGGGTTACCAGATGTAAAAATCAAAAGACCGGAGAAAAGTCCTGGGATTTTATACAGTTAGAGAATTTTCTCTCGAAAACGTATTATTATCGTTTTATACACTGCGGCTCTAGCTTACGCGTTGCAACTTGCACGCAACTTACTTAGATAAATAAAAATAGATTTTAACTGTTCCATTGTTACCCAAAAAAGATTATTTTAGTTGGTTTAACTTTTAAGAGATCTTTAAAATGTAACCTGTGTTTTATTGAAAATCCTGAGATATCACAAGATTTGCAAAATCCGGCCGCAATCCTGAGAAAAGTCGAAAATTCCCGAAATCTCAGGACAAATCCTGAGATATGGTAACCCTACTCACAAGTCGTAATACAATGCATTTATTTACTAGAGTATTGTGATCATGATACACTACTTGTGAGTTGCTCCAATATTTACTATCAAAATTATTGTCCATCCATCCATCAGCAGCCCATTAATGGCTCGGGTCTCCTCTCCTCTATTTAGAAAGCTGAGAGGGTTTAGGTTATAAAGCTGTGCTACATGGTTATAAACTTGCTATCCACAGAGCCCTTGGTGGATTCCAACCGTGTAGCCGGCTGTTGTGAACCATTTCATACAAACTACGCGGATTGCAACCAAGCTCCCACCAAGGTCACTCTGTTGGAACGCAAGTTTATAACCGTGTAAAACACCTACCCCCTTATTACAGAACATGGACTTAGTATTAAACCAGGTTTAAATTGACATAAGCCATTGTTTTAGTGTCAAAGTTATCAATTTAAACCCGGTTTAATGCTTAGTCCACATTTTTTATTTCATTTTTAGAAAACCAGCGCCGGGCACTTGTGCTCGGCATTATGCTGAAATAGTGCCTATTTGGTACAGACGCGAGACTGTTGTTTGTTTGTATTTGTTCTGTCTATGTATTTGTTATGTAGTATGTCTTGTGTTTGTACCAATAAATGTTTTTTATTTCTATATTTCTATTTTGTAATAAGGGGGTTTATAATCCGCACACGCTGCTGGCCTAGTGCGAGTTGGTGGATCAGACATACCTAAATGGTTATACAATAACAAAATACGACAAAACTGTGTCACGCACGAGCGACTTTACAAACATAGTTAACAGACACAATAAATATTACAAATAACAATAAAAGTTTTATTACCAAAATTATAAACTAGCTGTTGCCAATACCGCGTTCTTTGGCCACTGCTCAGCTCCTATTAGCCGTAGCGTGATGTTATATAACCTAAAGTCTTCCTCGATAAATAGCCTATCCAACACTAAATGATTTTTATATAAATGCTAAACAAATAATGGAAAAATTCAAACCTACGACGGGACTTGAACCCGCGACTCTGATATTCCGTGTGCAGTGCTCTTCCATCTGAGCTACGCGGGTGGGTGTCCCTGAGATCGAATTTATCCATTACCTGTTAACATTAATTTTTCCATTACTTGTTTAGCATTTATATAAAATGTTAAACCAAAGCGATGGAAATTGCTTAATATTTAATGTAAACTAAAATATTTTTTCAAATCGGACCAAGTAGTTCCTGATATTAGCTCGTTCAACAAAACAAACAAACTCTTCAGCTACATACTTAAACGGTACACCATTACAAACGGTTTTAGTTAATTAATTCACCTATCACTCTCTTGTATTAAGTTAAATGGTATCATCATCTCAACCCATAAACGTCCCACTGCTGGGCACGGGTCTCCTCCAAAGAATGTGGAGGGAATTTAGCCTACTATACCACGCTGGCCAGACGGGTTGGTATAGGGTCGCAGTGCTCTTGTCGCTGTGGTCGCGGACGAATGTTCCTGCGCTCCCGTGACCACAGCAGAGCGCGACGAGAGGAACACCTTGGGGTTTTAGTGGGTGCGAGCCCCACATAACCCCACGGTTCTTTCCCCAAGACCGAGGGGTATGCGTCAGGCATTTCCCCAAGTAAAAAAAAAATAAAAAGGGTCGCAGTGCTCTTGTCTGTATAAGGTTACTACTTAGTCGCCTTTAACGACACCCACGGGTTGAGATGGGGTAGTGACATTATATGTATTCTTAAGCCGTCACTACACGGATTAAACATGACTAACGGAATAGACATCCCGCATAAATGGTATAACAAGTATTAATTATAAACGTACCCTCTTATTCTCTAAACCTATGATTACTCGTAAGGTGTTCAGGTAAGTGATGGCGGTAATTTAAACCAGGGTTTCACTACAAAATGGTAATGAGTGAATGAGCTGAGTGGAACGAAGTTATAGTTAAAATAGGTTTTATTTCTAACTAGCCTCCGCGTCCGGCTCCGTCTGCGTCGTAACTCGTTTGTTGGTTCAAAGTGGCTTATATTACTCAGTGATACTGATAACGTAGGATTTTACTGGTCAAAGAATGTTTAAAACAAACAAATCTTCCCTCTTTATGATATTGCAGCATGTTGCCCACGGCTTCACTCCCGTAGATATTTGTTTGGCCACAACTCAGCTCCTATTGGCTGTAGCATGATGTTATAAAGCCTATAGGCTTCCTCGATAAATGGGCTATCTGACGAGATTAGCACGGTCAACCAAACAAATAAAACTTTTCAGCTTTATAATATTAGTATAGATCTATCTAATATTAGTATATATCGATCGATATCTCTAAGAAATAGAATAGTCTCGACAATACTAATATGCCTATCTATACTATTATTATAAAGTTGTAGAGTACTACTGGTACTACTGGTCCGATTTGAAAAATAATTTTAGTATTGGGAAGCCCATTTATCGAGGAAGGTTATAGGCTATATAAGATCACGCTACGGCCAATAGGAGTTGAGCAGTGGCCAAATAAAGAACGACGGGAGCGTAGCCCCGCGCGCCGCCTTCTATATTTATAAAGAGAGTTTGTCTGGTTGTTATCCTGTCACCAGGCCGAACACCCCTTATGAGATGATTAATGAAATTTGCTCCAAGGATATTCTTGGACCTGGAGAAACGCTAGACTACTATAAGTTATTTAGGCGCGGGCATAGCTAATTTCTGCTTCCCATTTTAAAAGGGAAATGAAAAGAAATAGGGGGATTAATCCAAAACTCCCAACGTAATTGTTTAAATAAATGAAAAGAAACTCATTCATAACCTGTTTTAAAAATAATAATTTCGACAAATCCACTTGGTACTTGTTTAATTGCTTATTACTTTGATTAATCAAAACTACTATCATGAAAAAAACTGTTGAAAGCCGTTAAGGAAGTGTCAAATTCGAATGTTTGAATTAGGAACGCAGACGCGTTCCGTTGTCCATTCGAATGCGTGCGCTCGCGCCGGAAGCAACTAATGCGGTAACGAGCCGGCATCCGTGCGCGGTGTGACACTCCATACTGGGTGGTGTTGTCTTAATTTATTATGTCAACAATTTATGGCTGTATGAATATATTTTATCGTTCAGAATATTCAAAACGCATATATACCAGACAGTCCTTTTGAGGTCTTTAAAAAAGTCTTTATACTTACTAAATGTCGCGCGGAGCTTCGCTTCCGTAGTTCTTTGTATGGCTACTGCTCAGCTCCTATTGGAGGCAGGGTGATGTTTTATATCTTATAGCCTTCCTCGTCAAATGGGCTATCCGACATTAAAATAATTTTTCAATTCAGTTCATTAGTTCCTGAGATTATGGCGTTCAACCAAACAAAGAAACAAACAAATTCTTCAGATTTATAATATTAGTAAAGATACCTCCACCAAGACTGCATTGCATTTGTAAGAGATCTTGACTTGGATTCCCGATTCAGGTAAAAAAAAATTCTCTATCATGTAATCCTCAGCATTTCCCCTGTGCTTTATTTTGATTGTGTTTGGTAAAGTATGATTAATGATAACATGCTCGCCCCCTTTAACATGAGGCTCATCATATCTACGTAGTTAGTTAATTTCAGACATTATCCGGCTTTGTCTTTAAAAAGAAAATAAATATATAATTGAATGAGTGATCTTTACGCACTGTGGAAAAAATGGTACTTATCTCTATTTTTATTCACGAGTTTCCCGGGATTAACTATATTAATCCAAGCTTAAAACAGTCGTAGTCCACCCCCTCACCATCCTTTAAAGCTAACTATAAAAATAGAAACACATAAATTTAAAACTAACAAAATATCTTCGTTCATAAATCAAGTCACGCATTTTTATTATTAATAAATTATACAACCAAAAAGTTCCCGCATCAATCTTAAGAGGTCAATAGATTCTTAACCTCAATAAATGCAATGCAGTTAACTTTTTAAATTAGATTGCTATATATAAAAATCCTTCCCGATGAGTCAACAATTTTGTAATAGATTCTTTTGTATTGGTCCTTTAGAGTAACTGTTTGGGAAAAAATATTAGCGAAAGCACAAATTAAATTTTAATGGGATGGATTTAGTTTATAGAAATGCCTTCTTGTATAGTTAAGTAGGTAGTCGTTAATTAATAATTTATAAGAGCTAAAGATATTTGTAAATTAAAACTTTTATGCCATTTATCGATATATTTTTAGGCTGGAATTATTTTGTAATTAATAATTAAAAATATCTTTTTTTGTAATTTCATAGATACAAAATTGGTAAGAATAACGTATTATAGTTATAAAAACCTGTTATCCGTATTCCGTACTAATTTTCAAGATCATGAAGACTCTTCAAGCAGGCGAATCCACAGGCGGAATTTAAAGATGGCGTAGGTATATATATCATCATCATCATCATATCAGCCCAATGACGTCCACTGCTGAACATAGGCCTCACCTAATTTCCGCCACATTAATCAAATTATATTAAATATATACTGGAAAAAAATTATCGCGTTATTCGTTTACACAATCACACCTCGCGTAATAACCGCATTGCTCTTTTTACGTAAAATTAATGGATGTCTCTGTTTAGAAAGAAAATTTTCTTGAATGATGTCTATAGGCCACAAAGGTTTGATTGACACCTTCATAAACCCTTATATTTTATTTATATAATAAAATATTAGGGTTTATAAAGGTGTTATGTAAATATTATCTAAATATAACTTTCGAGTAAAGTTGCGAAAGCGACTTGTCGAGTGTAATAATTAAATCAAGTACCTATTAAACACTCATTGTCATTACCAGTAACGCCATCTATTGAAAAATATTAGTAAACATGTTTGTCCTCGTGTAAAGGTATTCTTTTTTGATGAAGACTATTATAACTTTTTTTATTAGATATTTTAAATAAGGGTGTTATACATCTCTGCCTACTCCTTCAAAGTATAATGCTATATATATTTATTTGATGCCCTTCTTTCCAGGCAATTGGGCCGCAACCTTATCATTCCTGGAGGCACGAGGACTATCGACGCGACTGGCAAGCTAGTGATGCCAGGAGGAGTGGACCCTCACACACACTTGGAACTAGAGATGATGGGTGCCAAGACTGCTGATGACTTCTACAAGGGTACCAGGGCGGCTGTAGCTGGGGGAACTACTACTGTCAGTAAGTATAATAAAGAACCTAATTTTTATTCTATTTGGGCAATAAAAAATCTAATAATCTCGTCTGCGAGTCACGTCACACGTGTGTGGCATGGCAAGTGATAGGTTGATATCAATAAGGATTAAAGTAAATTACCGTGTTGTCTTTCAATTAAATAAAAACAATTCTAGAACATAAATCAATATATTTCAATAAAACAGAAATTACATTTATATATCATTCCTTTGTTTCCAAACTAAGCTAGCATCTTTATCTTTAAAACAAATTGAATTTCTCATTTCCAGTTGACTTCGTGCTCCCCAACAAGAACCAATCACTCTTAGAAGCCTACGCTAACTGGAGAGAAAAGGCTGACAGTAAGGTAAGAAAAATGATTTATATGTAAGTAGAATTTAAAAACAAAAACTCATTTACATGAAAGCATTTCAAATTATATTTCTTAAGCATATTTTATAAAAAATATCAGCCTTCTGAAGTTCTTCAATAATAATTTGCTCTAAATCCTATTTATATTCCATTATTTATCTATAACCACACATGTATCCTATTAGTCTGTAAGCTTTCTGAACAGAAATAAATAAATAAATTTATATTCCAGGTTTGCTGTGACTACGGTCTCCACGTAGGCGTGACATGGTGGTCGCCCTCCGTCAAGAAGGAAATGCAGCAGTTGACGACAGAACAGTACGGAGTCAACTCCTTCAAGATGTTCATGGCGTATAAAGATGCGTGGATGTTGGATGATTACGATCTTTATAGTGTAATGGAGACGTGTTCTGAGTTGAAGGCGTTGCCACTGGTAAATATTCTTTAACTAATTACACCCCAATGTGTTATCCGTGTTTCTAAACAGCCTATGTGTCAATTAGAGTGTCTAAAATTCGAGCTTTTAAATTGCCTTACAAAAGCGGAAATCTTTTATAAAGTAATAGCAACAAATGGCTTAATATTAAAACAGAATTCAAGCCATATGCAAGCGATACGGGGCGGCGTAGTGTATGTGTTGGCTTGTCATTAAATAAGGATTGAAGAGTTAGTGCTATTGACCTGTTTAAAAAAAATCTTATCATAACGTTCATTTTGCTATTACCAATCTAGAAAATGAAACATGGAGAGCAATTTGTTTAATATTTTCTTTCCACAAACGGTTCTCAGAAAAGTTTGACTTGTACCTCGATAGATGGCGTTACTGGAAAAATTAGATCGCGATATGGTTTCGTTCACATCTCGAGTATATATAGGGCCGCGCTCTTGACTCAAGTTACGTTGTGATATAGACTACTCTTGTTTAAGAGAAACAAGATTTATCTTGAAAAGGTATCGATAGGCCAAAAGTCTGATCGATACCTACAAAAGCTATAAATATTAAAATAAATTATTATGCGTTTCGGCCACTCGAAAACGCTGGTGCTGCCACCATACGTAAATGTCTTGAGTTAATTTTTATTTTAAATGGTGTCCTAACCCCTAATAAATGTTTTACGTAATGTATTAATAACGATAATAGCATTATTTAGGTTGAGTTTTATATTTCGGTTTCTTTGAGAAAGTAAAATAACTTCATTATAAAATACATACCACGCGGGCGGAAGCTAGTAGTTCATAAATCACAAAAGAAAAAACGAAAATTTTACTTTAACCCCAATTACCTAATAAGCTCTACTAAATCTATCTGTTGTTCTTACTTACAGGTACACGCTGAGAATGGTCACATCATAGCTCGTAATACAGAGAAGCTTCTGGCAGCAGGAGTGACAGGACCTGAGGGTCATCAGCTCTCCCGTGACGAGGAGGTGGAAGGGGAGGCCGTTAACAGAGCCTGTGTTATTGCTAATCAGGTCAGTTTTTATTGATTGAAAGCAGGATATGTCCTTTCTGAACAGTTCAGTGGTATATATTATTATCATATCAGCCCAATGACGTCCACTGCCGGACATAGCCCTCACCTAACTTCTGCATCTGCGAGCGACTTTGTGCCGCCTACATTCAACCTGCAAAGACCACTCGCAACCTTTACCAGGTCGTCGGTCCATCTCGTATGTACCTACATAAGTATTATGCCCTTTCATAATAACAAAAATATACATTATTCTGTTCTCTCACTAGTCATTGTAAATGTACCTGATGTTTACGATGAAGAAATCTTTAATCTAGGTGTACATTTTGCATTGGTAGATTCTATGCTTTATAAAACATACATATTAATGATACATTACACCCAGAAACAGAACAAATAATTGTGCGCATCACACAAAGATTTGTCCTGTGTGAGAATCGAACTCACACGACCTCTGTCCCAGCAGTCAGGGTCACCAAAGATTGAGCCACGGAGGTTTCTATTATCTTTATATAAAAGTTTTTTAAAAACAAATGAAATACGTGACTCCGCATTTCGTTAAACATTAACAGCTTACATAAATTGCCATGAAGGTCCACTGACTCAATAGTTAGTCAATAGTTATTTAATAAAAGCATCGCTTGATCTATATAAACTTTAAACAATTAACTTTAGATTAGAACATATTATTATACTAGACTAAGTATCAATGTAAACTTTAAAACGACTTTAATTGGTGAGCACAGTTAGGTATTGATTTGGTCTTCAGAGCCTTGAAGGAGTGGAAGGAGGAATTATTAATAACATAGCATCAAACCAATTAAAAAAATAGGCTTTCACAAAATCGCTCGCTGCGGCGGAAATAAGGTGAGGGTTATGTCCAGCAGTGAACGTCATTGGGCAGATATGATGACGATGATGAAGCCCATTATTATATTTATGGCAGATATTAAGGGGTAGGCAGAGTTGCATCACACAAACATTTCGCCAGTCATTCACCCCCTTATTACAAAATATGGACTAAGTATTAAACCAGGTTTAAATTCACATAAGCCATTGTTTTAGTCAAAGTTGTCAATTTAAATCTGTTTTAATGCATAGTCTGTATTTTGTAATAAGGGGAATTAGGTCCCTTGTAAATATAATATTCGACCACATTAACTCAGCGCCATCTAGTCCCAAAGTAAGCAATTATATTTGCTTGTGGTATGGGTACTAAACAACTGATATACTACTTAAATACATATTTTTTTTTTAAATACATACATATTATAGATAAATTACACCCAAATATGGAACGAAGCTATTCTCCGTGACTACACGAATAAACCATTTTTAATAACCATACAATCCATTTATTACATTCCAGGCAAATTCACCTCTGTACATAGTACACATGATGTCGAAGAGCGCGGTCCGCATGCTGCAGCTGGCGCGCACGCGGCAGCGTAACGCGTTATTTGGTGAAACTTTGGCAGCGACTGTTGGAACTGATGGTATGTGGTAGCTATAGGCTTTCTTGGACTTATTGCGTTATACATTAAGATCCGTCAGTATGCGCAAGTCTGAAACTATGATTAATGATGAATTATGAACTAAACTATATATTAAATATAAAAAAAAATCATCAAAAATTATCAAATGTCATTTTTAAAAAGTTAGTGAAGAATATAATAATTATAATATATAATAATAATAATATATAATATTCTACCACATTCACACAGCGCCATCTAGTCCCAAAGTAAGCAATTACATTTGCGTGTGTTATGGGTACTAAACAACTGATATACTACTTAAATACATTTTTTTTTTTGTAAATACATACATATGATAGATAAATTACACCCAGACACAGAACAAACCTTCATGCTCATCATACAAAGATTTGTCCTGGGTGGGGATCGAACCCACGACCTCCGGCTTAGCAGTCAGGGTCACTAACCACTAGACCAACAAGCCAGTCAAGGTTCAAAGGTTTCAGTATTAAGGAAGACGCACTTAAGCTATACTATGTATTAACCTGTATGTTCATATGTCCCCAGGCACTCACCACCGCAATTCGTGCTTCCGTCACGCGGCGGCTCACGTGATGTCCCCTCCGCTCCGCCCCGACCCCTCCACGCCACAGGCCATGTGCGAGGCGCTGGCTGAGTTAGTACACCACCTTATTTAAAAAAAAAATTGTGGAAAAGAGAACGAATATCTTTAATAGTCTATTTAGCATTTGGCTAAACATTTTGGCAATAAAAATCGAACTGAGAAATTAGCCTCATGAGTAGCTCGGTTGGAAAAAGTATCTCTGAAAGCTGGTTCGAATCTCACTCTAAGATCATTGTTTATTTTTTCAATGTTGTAACATTTTCTGTATAATTACAAAATTTACCAATTCATTTTTATTTTTGAAAAATTTTGTTTTCAAAATTTCGCAGCCGAAGTAGCCATTAAAAATATTTACATAATTATTCAAATTATGATTTATACTTTCTGTGCACCTTCCAGTGACCACTTGCAGCTAATCGGCAGTGACAACTGCACGTTCCACGAGAAGGACAAGGAACTTGGCAAGGACAACTTCTCCAAGATACCCAACGGAGTCAACGGTGTTGAGGACCGCATGGCCATATTGTGGCAGAAGGCTGTTAACACTGGTATGATTTACTTTTAGTACTTCTGGCTCCAGTGACCTAGTCCGTGTAGTGACGGATTTAGAAAACATAATGTCACTCCCCATCTCAACCCGTGGGTGTTGTAAAAGGCGATAAGAGACCTAATTTTAAGCAGCTAAGAGTACTGCGAGAAAAGGAAAATTCAAAAAAAAACTATACCAACCTGTCTGGCCATTGTGGTATAGTAGGGCAAATTCCCTCCAAAATCTTTGGAGTAGACCCGTGCCCAGCAGTGGGACGTTTATGGGCTAAAATGATGATGATGATGACTTCTGGCTGCAGACGACTGGTACCATGGTGTAGCAGTTAGGAGTTGGACTACATCTGGCTGAATGGAATCCCACTTTCCTTTTATTCTCTATCAATCTGTGTGATCACCTCTGAAAAATGATATAAATAAAAAATTTCAAAAACGAGAAAGATATAACGAAAAGTTTTTTTTTTTAGTTTTTTTTGCTCTTATGAAAATCTATGTTTTGAGACTAGAGAGATGTAACAAACATCTCTCTGGTCTCAAAGCGCAATATATAAATTTTCAGGCATGAAATTCAAATAAATAATATATTGTCTCATTATCAGCAACCCATTAAGTCCCACTGCTGGGCTCGGGTCTGCCTCTAACTAGAGAGCTGAGAGGGTTTAGGCCATAATCCACTCACGCTGGCCTAGTGCGAGTTGGTGGATCAGACATACTCATAGAATTTCTTCTAGGGTATGAGGGTTTCCTCACGATATTTCCTTCACCGTTAGCAGATGGTAAGTCACTTGACTAGTACATATAAAATCCACAAAGTGGAATCCACATTGGTACTGCCGGTCGGGATCGAACTCGGACCGAGTTATTTGCACGCCGGTCCCTTATTCATTTAGCCACCGTCGCTATATATTGTGTATGAAGTTTAAATAAATAATATATCTTACTTAGGTATAATGGACCCGTGTCGCTTCGTGGCCGTGACCAGCTCCAACGCGGCGAAGATCTTCAACATCTGGCCACAGAAGGGGCGCGTGGCCCTCAACAGTGACGCCGACATCGTCGTGTGGGACCCGAGACTTGAGCGGACCATCTCTGCTGCCAGTCACAAGCAAGCTGTCGACTTTAATATTTTTGAGGTAAATATTCTATTCTTATCAAAATACTTTTGCCAACGGGAGCCGTTGTATGTCAAAAATAGCCTATGTACTATTCCAAACTATAATTTATCTGTTTGACAAATTTCATACAGATCTTTTCAGCCGTTTGATGTATGGAGTAGCAGACATCCATCGTAACTTAAGTAGGGTTAAGGGAAAGTGATATCATTTAAAAAAATTAAGAACGATATCACAACCGACTAGGTCGAATGTCAAAATTGCGAGTAGGTCCTCAGAAGCGCGCAGGAGCGCCGATGATTGTATAGCCTATCCTTTTTTTATAAACAAACAGAGATACCTTCTCTTTTTCAATATTAAGGGTCCATACCCACAACTTCAACAATCAATTGGTTGATTTTGAAATCGATATCGGAATCAAATGTCGATAATACGAGGAGGCCCTAACAGAATTCTCAATTCGATCTGTAGGGTTCAGAATATTAATTTCATAATGATTGTAATTTCCAGGGCCAGCAGGTGGTGGGTAGCCCTCAGTACGTGATCGTCAACGGCCGCGTATGTCTTGATGATGGAGAACTCAGGGTTGCTGAAGGTAAACACTCTTTATAATTGTAGTAGATTCGATTCATTGACCCTATCGATCAAGGCTATAGAAGTTTTATTTTTTGGGATTTTAACTAGTTCGATTCCAGGGTAATTTCCGAAAATCGCTGAATATAGCTTTGTTTCTTTCTTAAAATAAAGGAATATTTCCTTTGCGTAAAATGATCTATCTCCAGTATTTCAAGTACTTT
Organism: Laspeyria flexula; assembly: GCA_905147015.1. Taxonomy (NCBI): domain Eukaryota; kingdom Metazoa; phylum Arthropoda; class Insecta; order Lepidoptera; family Erebidae; genus Laspeyria; species Laspeyria flexula. The sequence continues at coordinate 6,677,215 of LR989974.1, forward strand.
CCCTCCAGGTGGCATAAAAAAATTCCACCCTGTATAAAGTTTCTCTTTACCGGCGTTTTTATAAACGCTCATATACAGCCGTAAAATGTCCTTACTGTCCTAGAATGAATGAATGCTTTGTTATATTTATTTATTGATTATTAATTATAACGTGAATCATATATTACCCTTCTTTGCCCGGTTTCTGAACCATTATAAAAGTTATTCATCAATTAAAGTATAACCTGACTGAATATAAAAGTAAAACAACAGAACTAGTTTATTCATAAAACTGTCATTTTTAATTTAGTTAAGTTATATTTTATAGACTAGACTGACCTGTTGGTCTAGTGGTTAGTGACCCTGACTGCTAAGCCGGAGGTCGTGGGTTCGATCCCCACCCAGGACAAATCTTTGTGTGATGAGCATAAAGGTTTGTTCTGTGTCTGGGTGTAATTTATCTATAATATGTATGTATTTACAAAAAAAAAATGTATTTAAGTAGTATATCAGCTGTTTAGTACCCATAACACAAGCAAATATAATTGCTTACTTTGGGACTAGATGGCGCTGTGTGAATGTGGTAGAATATTATTATATTATTATTATATTTTATCCTGTCAATAACTTTTATCTGATGATTCAGAAACCGGAGCATAATGATTCACGTATCTCTGACGGTTATATAATAAAACATGGAATGATTGATGCAATGTTGTACTCAAGCTGTTGTTTTAATACCTTGACTTGACCTTGTGCAGGATCCGGCAAGTTCCTGAAGACTCCAGTGAACAGTCCCCTGGTGTTCGGCGCCGAACCGGAGGCGGCGGCTGGCGAGCCTGACCTACATCTGCACATCCCACACAAGATTACCAACGGAATTCCTTCGCCTGGTAAGTATTCGAGACAAACCCACCCTTATGCCCACCACTGCCACTGCTGTCACCCTAGATTCACTGATGCTATTCGTTCGTAGCACACGTATAATCTTGGAAAGGGATCGTCACCGTATCAACTCGAGCCGTTCAGTATTATTTGTATGAAACTCCCTACTGCAACGCACACTAATCGGAATCGTAAAGTCATCGCTTCGCCTGGGCTCACCAACTGCTTTGCGGTGCGTGGTCCACTTGCAGTACGGCTCTCCGTACCCTTGCTTACCTTTCTTCGTCCACACCCCTTGATTGTTGATTGAACTAGTGCCGCCTAGCCGTCAAGCAACGGTCGGCGAGCCGAAAGAGTGGCGTCGCCCAGCTGTAGCCGAGTCGACGTGCCGGAGCTTCTGATCCTCTTACGTTACGTGGACGCCTGTTTGACGCCAAGGGGAAAGGCGAGGCGGTGACGATCCGCTCCTGAGTTGCTGTGTCCCTTATGCTATTGACATGTCACGTGATCAATGTACTAATTTGACATGTCGTTAGAATATGTAGATCTAATCGATTGCCATACGTCTAGCCTCCCTGTAAGCCAGAATTAACAGATAACCCTTGCGAACACTGAATTTTGACACTCGGGTGTTCCAGAGGGTTAGGGTACTTTGAATCTGGGTCCAGGGACCAGTTCCACCTTTTCTAATTTGATGGTGGTCAACTGGGCCCACATTACTTTAGATATTTGGACGTTTGCACTACTGAATATTCTCTAGGGGTTTATTGGTCCCAATAAAGTGATACTTGCTGTAGCAAAATGAAATAAAACATGTTTACAGGTTTCATACATAATATTAAAATTATTGAATAATAATAATACAAAATATTACAAAAAAACATGAAAAATAAACTAACGAAGACACCCATTAATGTCTCACAGCTGGGCTCTGGATCTCCTCTCCTCTATCTAGAGAGTAGAGTGGGTATAGACCATAATCTACACACGATGGCCAAATCCGAGTTGGTGAATCAGACCCTTAGAATTTCTTCTAGAGTATGTGGGTTTCTTCTATTCCTCAGGCGAGATTACGAGATTCATAATAACATAAAATTGGCAGATTCAACTGATTCAATTCCAGACTTCGCAGCGATGAACAAGAGTACGGAGGGACTGTCCGTGTCTGGATGTAGCACTCCTACTGGACGGAAGATGCGAGAGCCTGGGCAACGGAATCTGCAGACTTCCACCTTCTCCATCAGCAGTAAGTACAACTAACTTAGATTCTACTTACATGTACCAAAACCACACCACAACGCAACCACGTGGTCGGGCGCTAATTGTATGAAAATCAATAATTCAAGTCACACATTCATTATCTACCGCGTATATGATACCGACCAAATCGCAACCACGTCGTAACCACATCGCAACTACAAGCGACAACGCAACCACAACAACATTTTGAGGTTTCCACTTAAACATTCCTATAATAGGTGTGAATAGGATTCAGTATTTTCCTTTTGAGGTATGGTACTCAAAACAATGCGAAATAAATTAAATTAGGTACTAAACAAACAAAACTAAAAACTGAGAAACAAGCCTGGAAGTCTGTTTAGTCTAGCTAGAATAATTCTAGATAGTCCCCATAAAGAATAGAAATAGAAAGAATCCAGAAGAAAAAGACAGAAGTCTGGGTATATAATCTGTTGGTTTTTTAAATAAAATTCTTGAAACCTAAACTAATAAATGTATATTACCCTTGCAGAAGAGATCGAGGGTCTAGACACGAAGACCTCAGTGCGTGTGAGGAACCCACCGGGCGGCAAGTCTTCCGGCCTGTGGTAAACAGGGCCACCCGCCGATAGCTGGAGAGAGACCGGGCGCCGGTAGCTAGCGGCACTGACACGGAAACTTCTACTTGTGAACTAAACTAGATTTATTTGAAGGCAATGTAATGTATGTAATGTCCGTATATAAAGACCGGTATAGAGTTTGACGAAAGCAAATTATTGTTTTCAATGAATACATTTATTATTAGTTAATTTACCTTTGTGGAGTAATCAACAAACAATCTTGTATTAAGTCTAAATTTTGTAACTAACTATCCATTTTTTTTAAAAAGAGTGGCGTGAGTTTCTTGCCAGTTCTTCTCATAGCTCCACCCCGTCAGCGAACTGGTCGTAGGCAAATTTGCTGACACTACTTTTCGGATAACCTGTTACATTCTTATCTTGTGACTTTCATAAGTGTTACCTTGTAACCTAGATGAATAAACGGGATTTCATTCATGTACAGTTTTGGTTTGACAGAATTATACAGTCTGTTATAGTTTCTTTTAAATTGTATGGTATTTCAGTTCTATAACATTCTTTATTCTGTAATAATTTTTCAGTTTGAAATTAAATAAGAGTGGCCTGAGTTTCTTGCCAGTTTTTCTCAAGGGTCAACCTTGTCTGGGAACTGGACTTAGGTAAATTTACTGACACCTTTTTTTGTTTTGTATGACGTTCATAAGTATCATGTATGTGATCCAAATGAAAATAAAAAATATTGACTATAAAAAGCAGAGGTGTAGTATTCAAAATAAAGCTTTAGGATATTTGAAATACGATCTATTTTTAAATTGCATGATTCTTTCAAGAAATGCATCCTATTGAAAATTCTTGTCAAATATAAAATAGGTCATGGTTCAATGGCTTAATGTTTTATTTTGAAAAATAAAAAAAATGGCTCTAATCTCTAAGCCGGTCTATATGAAAGGACACTAACATAACATTACGCTTGTACCGAGGGAGTAGACAGACTTATATCGCACCCACATTTCGTCAGCTATGATCTAACATTGTGTTTATATTTTTTTTTACTGATGTGTCATGGGATTGTTTAAGTATGGTATTTTTAAAGTTACAGAACTATATGGGGTTCTTCAAAAAAGGAGTGATTTGGTTATATTAAGGTTTCGGCACACAGCGAGCGAGACGGGACGCCGACGTGAGAAAGTTGTAATGTATGAAATATATCGAAGATGTTGATACAGAACCGTCGTGCTGGCGTCTGACGCAGTACATTCAGCGCCCCCGCTCGCTGTGTGTCGAAACCTTAGAGTCCGCAATGCGCAAGTGACGCCCCCTTGTGTTGCAGGCGTCGGTAACCGCTTACCATCAAGCAGTCCGTTGTTACCGTCGTATAAAAAAAAGTTGTAAAATTATTCTGAATTAATTTAACAATTCACAAGTAGAAGTTTCTAAGGCTTAGGGCAGACGAACCAAGCAGGATTAACCCAAAGCTTATAGCATATGTTAGATTGTTAAGTTAGGCATGACATAATAACACGGTTTTATTATTAATTCAACCTAACTACTATAATTTTGCATACATTTAAACTGAACCAGTAATTTTTATACATCATCATCATCATTTCAACTCACAAACGTCCCACTGCTGGGCAAGAGTCTCCTCCAAAGAATGTTGAGGAAATTTAGCCTACTGTACCACGCTGGCCAGACGGGTTGGTATTATAAAGGCTTTTTCCTTTTCTCGCAGTGCTCTTGTCTGTATAAGACTACTCCCTTAGTGGCCTTTTACGACACACACGGGTTGAGATGGGGTAGTGACATTATGTATTCTTAATCTGTCACTTTAAACATAAATCGAGCTACATTCATAGCTATCGACATGTCACGTGATCAATGTATTAATTTGACATGTCGATAGAATAGATAGATCGAATCTATTGCCACTTGTCTAGAGGGGCAGGGTTTATCAACACCATACAAGATATTTAAAATTATTTTATCTTATCTGTGTAGTGACTGATTAAAAATACAGAATGTCACTACCCCGTCTCAACCCGTCTCGTAAAAGACGACTAAGGGAGTAACCTTATGCAGACAACAGCACTACAAGAAAAGGAAACCCCTTCCCTCATTCCCTCGAAATTCTTTGGAGGAGAGCCGTGCCCAAGAGTTGGACGTTTATGGGTTGAAATGGATAAGATATTTAACGCTACATATAATAGGGTAACTTTTTCCTTAATCAAGCGATGCTAGCGATAATTTGCTAGCAGCAAATTTTAAAACACGTTTTTTTGTATATGCAATATTATAACAGTTAGGTAAAACTTTATTTATTAAAATTCAGTTAAAGTAGACTGATTGGTACCGCATGTATGGTTTAGTGATTTTTATACATATACTTTTGTAGACAATATTATCTACAAGTTGTTTAACTGATTATTATGCTTGTATACTGATTGGATATTTTTTGTTTGAATGTGTAATAATACTAACAGTTCAGAGTCTGTTAAAATATCGTTGGTAGTTGAAACTATATTGGATAGATGGCGCTATAATCAATTTAGATTAATATATTGGTAGCTTCATTTAATGGAAATTCTATATTATTGCGGATTCAAATAAAACTGTTTAAGTTAATGTTAACAATGGTTATATAATATTTTTTATTACTTAGTACTTTTTTTTTACTTAGTACTTAGTAAGTTTTTAACAAACACTTTCGTAGATACCTTTTAAATAGAATCATGTGAATTGTTCCCAACAAGTTTTATACCATTTTGTAGTAAATGTATTACGCCGCTAGAACTTCCAAACTACGTGTTTTATGGCCAAAATGTTATTTAAAAAAGCATTTATATTTGTGTCCATTTATTTGCATAAAAATGAAAATTGTGTGTGAATCATTGTTAGTACAATTCTAAACTTGAATTCAATGCCATCTATTGGTGAAAGTAAACATATTTCATTCTTACAACATAAAATATCATTTTTTTTATGACATAAATCATCAAAATTTCACAAATATTTATAATAAAATTAGGTAATGCGCGAATGGTCGGATTTCGATGGCTAAATATGGCTTAATGTGATGTCTGTTATTGTAAGTTAAAATAAGTTTTATTGTTATTAAACACTTTTATAAATCACCCTGTACTGTCACTTAGGTTTTACAATTGATGGGTCGAAATTAATAGGGCTTTTACCTACTATGGTCTAACAGCATAGGTTATATAAAATTTAACAACATAAGACTATAACGTCTTACAACAAATTTAAACGTCATAAAAATTCCTTCAAGATGACTTAAACTTGAATTTGCCGTTAGCCCTGTTTTGTAATATTAGGGTACCTATAATCTAATGTTGTTTGTTAATCTAATAATTTAATTTGTACCTAAATAATCATGTAAAGATAATAAGGTGCCTTTAATATGAACATTTGTAAAATAACATTTATGATTCAATTTCGAGCAATACAGGTTACAGTTTTAAATTAAAACTAACCGTCATTATACAATGGCAAAAATTAGAGTGACAGGTCATCGAATGTATGGAACGTGAGCATTGTCCTTTGCAAATTTTATCTGAAAACTACCTAAAGTCAATTTCGACCCATTTATACCTTTAATTAGTTTTGTAAAAAGCCAAAATTGATATCAATCGGCACATATTGGTCTGTATTGGGGCCAAAGTAACACGCGCAGTACAAAACTGTTTCTCTCCGTACTAGTCTCGCATCGTTTGTCACAACTTTTATAGCGTTTTACATTTCTAAATGTATTCTCTATTATGCATTGTCACGAATAAACAATGTAATCTCTATACTGTGTTTTATTTTTTGATTGCATACCTTGGGTTCGATTAACGAGTTGGGAAACAATAGTAAGTATTGGAGTTTTCTTGGTCAATATCTGGCCCACACACACTACCACATTCACACAGCGCCATCTAGTCCCAAATTTAGCAATTATATTTAATAATAATAAGTTAATAATAAGTTTATTTTCCAATATCTTACAAGCTAGATTACATCAGTGGTTGAGGTACTCCTTTTAAGTAAATTTTCTTGTGTTATGGGTACTAAAAAACTGATATACTAGTTAAATACATTTTTTATTTTTGTTAATACATAATATAGATACCCAGACACAGAATAAACCTTTATGCTCATCACACAAAGATTTGTCCTTGGTGGGGATCGAACCCACGACCTCCGGCTTAGCAGTCAGGGTCACTAACCACTAGACCAACAGGCCAGTCAAATAATGTTCTATGGTCCTACACATAGTTGTCCAATTTTGGGGTGATTACCAGCGTAGCCGTTCGAAAAAAAGTTTAAATCAATACAGTTCATAACAAACACGACCGATGTTTTTCCTATTATTTCCACCATACCATTTGGTATAAACTAGATCTATTTATTTGTTCTGAGCACGCTCATTTAGGATTTACTAAACAAATATTATTTTTAGCAACTTACAATTAGAGCAATGTTTAAAAGCTTTTAAATAAACATCTGTGTCATTAGCAACATCATTGATCACTCAGAAATCAGAATATAATGAGATTTCTTACAATTATTATACCTAGTTAGTTTTTCACAAGTTCCATTATTAAATGCAACTTGTATACAAAAATTCGATCATGAACTAATAATACCCGTCTTGACAGTCGGGTAAAAATCTACGCTTTATACTTATAGAACGAGTGTGAACGAAACCATATCGTGATTCAGACGAACGGTACAACGCCATCTATCAAGGGGTGTCTAAGTTTTTCGTATTCAAGGGTAGTTAGAAGTCAGTTGTTGAGAAGACTAGTGGGACATACCGTTTCGCGCAATAAACAAACTATTATTATTATACTTACACGTAATTTTTTTTGAGGTAAATGCTACTGTAAATTTTGGACACGGACGGATGGACGGACAAAGTTAAAAGAATTTTTCAAATTGAACCAGTAGGTCCTGAGATCGTAGCGTTCAAATTCAAACAAACTCTACAGCTGTATAATTTTAGTATAGATTACATTGAAAAACGATTTCTGATTAATTTTAGAAAGTCTCGGCAGTAAAGATTAAAGAAGGTATATTCGAGGTTGTCTGATTACCACGAGATAAAAAGTCATCTTTTTGTTTGACTCACCTGTTGGTCTAGTGGTAGGGACCTTGACTGCTAAGCTGGAGGTCGTGGGTTCGATCCCCACCCAGGACAAATCTTTGTGTGATAAACATGATTGTTCTGTGTCTGGGTGTAATTTATCTATAATATGTATGTATTTACAAAAAAAATGTATTTAAGTAGTATATCAGTTGTTTAGTACCCATAACACAAGCAAATATAATTGCTTAATTTAGGACTAGATGGCGCTGTGTGAATGTGGTGAAATATTAAATATTATTTGTTGGTTATTTAGCCATCCGAAGGACGCTACTGCTGATCTGAACTTTATGGGGTGGCATCAATATCACTAGGTATCTCTAAGTACTGTACCCAATTTCCAATGACTTTGATAAAAAAAATTGTCAGATTTTAAGTACTAGAGCCCCTTTATTTCAATATATATCATACATTACATTGGCAGCGATGCGGAGGAATTTTATGATGTCGTATTTTAATGTGTAATTCACCTCCCCCTTTTTTCCCCCTTTTTATTGTAATGATACATTTTTAGATTGTTGAAATTAACGCCTGGCGTGGGCGTTTCCAATTTCCAGCCTCCTACCAACAGTGCTGTTAACAACCATCATCATCATCATTTCAGCCTATTGCAGTCCACTGCTGGACGTAGGCCTCTCCTAACACGCGCCATAGCACTCTGTCCTCCGCCTTCCTCATCCAGTCAGACCCAGCGACCTTTTTTAGATCGACGGACCATCTAGCTGGAGGGCGTCCTACTCTACGCTTGCCGAGTCGCAGTCTCTGTTAACAATGTAATGTGAAAGTATCTAGTAGTGGCACCCGACGGCCACAGGCTTTTTAGCTTAAAGACAGCAATAGTGATCTAATTGCTCTCGATTTACAGCAGTTATCGAAAACTTAAACCAACATTCAATTTTAGGCAAATTGCAGGGAGGGGGAGGGCTGCCGAGATTAAGGAGTGGTCTGATCAAGAGAGAAAATCTAAGAAGTAAAAATAGTTAGCGTCAGTCTAATTTACCGCCTCTTAGAAAATGGTTAAAATGAGCTCAAACCGTCAGAAATAGCTAAATTTCTTTCACCTTTATTTCAAATACAATTAAGCGTACCTAATCAGCAATTCTATCTTTCTGCGGAACACCAACACTCCCACAACATTATTTCGTAGCACACCAAAGATCGGTAACCGTTTCCTACGTGGGACCCAACATGTACCTACTACACTGTAATTCATCCAACCCACCTAAAGATCTTATTCGACTTAACTAGACGGACAACTATCTGTTTATTTAAAAGAGTGCAGTGGCGTGAGTTGCCAGTTCTTCTTATAGCTCCACCCCGTCAGCGAACTGGTCGTTGGCAAATTTGCCAACAGTATTATTTCGGATAGTCTGTCGCAGTCTTGACTTTCGTCTTTCATAAAAGTCACTTTGTAGCCTAGATTAATAAACGAGATTGTATTTAATTTCATTTCAGCTATATTAACTGCCGAACGTAGAAATAAGACTAATGTTACTCAAAATTTTACAAGTTATTTTCTTTGACAATATAGAAATTATATATGTATATTTAAACCAGCAATCAACATGGATACCTACTTTCTTTCTACTTGTGACATACATTGCGACAAACAAAAACATATATTATGTCTAGGTACTTTAATTAGAGCATGAAAAATACCGAATTTATTCAGCTACGGAACCCGTTTCTCGTCCGCTCATTTACGACACGTCAAAGTCTGTTTGAACTAACGAATTTGCTTATATGCGCGGGTTTGTTCAAAGTTATAGTTTCCATCATCATTGTTGTTCAATCACATTACAGATACAGAAATTAGAATTTGATATGATTTGTTGATGCATAATTATAATAATAAGGAAACTAACCTGATATAACCTGTCGATCCGAGGATCAACCGTTACCTCTGAATCCCGTTGAAATTTTTACCCCCTCCTCTCTTCCTCTAGCGGTTCCTCTGCCTCCACTTCGCTGCCTGAGGAACTGGGGCCCGAATCTTCTCACTCTTGTTCAGACACCCTCACGGAAGATTTAAACACTATTTACTATTTTAAACACTACCGAACAATTAAGCCCGATGGCTGCCACATGGCATTAGTCGCGGGATTCATTAGGCAAATATTACTAATTTACAGTTCGAAATAAAAAAATAATATTTTCCTAGTAGGTAGCTAAGCACTGATATATAAAACTATTCAACACTAAGATACTTTTCAGAAAATATGAACGGACTACTGCGATATTTAGGATTCGACCGCACGTGGCCGATGTACACAACACTATGACTACCCGATATTTGTACAAAACGCTATGACATTTTGTAAATGACAGCGCCTCCCGCGCTCTTGCTAGTGGCAACACTAACGCCATCTAGTGTGCAAATCCTGTAACTTTATAACAATAAATATTTATGGTAAAGTTTCTACAACTTCTTCAATACAATGTTGTGTTTTCCAAAGACACATTAATATGTTTAGTTTGTTTAACTTTACGTGTCATTAATTTGTCAGCATGTGCTATTTATAAATGTTTGCTGAAAAAAAAATTCAGTATCTGTTACATGTATGGAGTGCCCTCTTTTAAATATTTATTTTTATTATTTAACTACCAAACCTAGTAGCGGCCTACACAAGACACCTGTTCTACAAATTTCATCGATATACATCGAGTAGTTTTCGAGTATAATGCCTGTGGCACACGGACGGACGGGCAGAACAAACTAATAAGGGTCCCGTTTTTGCCATTCTGACTACGGGGCCCTAAAAACAGATATTTATAGAACAGTAGATGGCTGAGCCATGTTATTTGATTTTATTAAACTATTTTTTTTTATCAATTTTTTAAAAGACAACGCCCGCATTAGGGAACAAGCCCTGTGTCGCGGGGAGCTTTACAAACATGAAACTAACGGACACAAAGTACACCCAGACTAGAAACAAATATATATGAATCACACAAATATTTGTCTCGTGTGGGAATCGAACCCACGTCACCCAGCACGGCGATGTAGTGGCGAGGCGACCACCTTAACCACTGCGCCACGGTGACAGTCTTAAGCGTCAACCCATTACGATTATAAATAAAACAGCACCAATACAATTTTAAGTTGTTTATTAAAATAATATTCGTTCAACTGAACACAAGACATGGGAACAGACCTAATAAATTGAGTTTTTCTAATTTGACAATTTTCTCTACAAAAAAAAAAATATAACTGGCCTTTATAGCCATCTGTCTTTACCCTCTTAACAATAAAAACAACCTATAAAATCTATCAACATAAAAGACAAGAGTCGCAGTACAGCGCCTGTTTCACTAAACATTCAACAAAACATTGAACAAAAAACATTTAAACTAAACTTTTCCTCGACAAATACTTTAAAAGAATTCCATAACAAAAATAAGACGAATATGTGAATATAATAGTTTTAGTTTTGTGTTTTTGTTGAATGTTTGTTGTGAAGCAAGCGTTGCTATGGCGACTATAAGGTATTCTGTGACAATACCTGCAGTTTGTAGATAAATTTGGCACAGACAATATGATAATATACCGAAATAACTTTTCATAATTCCCTGGCAATCTTTAAGTTCCAGATGGTTTTGGCACCGGACAAAAAATTATCAAAATAAAACTTCCATTTTTTGGAAACAAAAAAAATCAAATCCATCATTCTCTATAAAAACTCAAGAATATAACCTTATCGGGCTTGCTGACAATTCGACCACAATATGGTCGACCACAGTGTCATAATTTCAATATTTTTTTCACTGATAATTCGAACACAGCTGTTTAGTACAGCCCAGTACAAAACATCTTCAATAATCTGATAGTATTCAAAAATATTAAAATAAAAAAAGTGTCATTTCGGGCACTGTGGCCAAACATATTGTGGTCGAATCGTCAGCAAGCCCCTTATCGAATATTTTTTAAGAAAAATCTAAATTTATCATTTAGAAAACTATACAGTACCCATTTTGTTTAGTATTGCACAAATTCTGATTTCATGCAAAATCGTACGAATGATCAATAAAATAATTTCAACGTGTTCAATTTGGTCATAATGTGTATAATATTTTAATTCTTTTCTATGTATATTGAGTATCCAAGCATTATATTGTCAGTTGATGAAGTAGAGTTTCGTGTCGTCCATAAAACATCTGATTTAATTACAATTTCAATCACGAGAGCACAATTTATAATCAATGATGTGGTATTATTTCAACAACGTTTAAAATTCTTAATAATAACAATAAAAAGTAATTAACAAAAATCATTTGTTGGACAAAACAAACCATCCGAGAACATTCCGAGGGCTCTAATCGCTTTAAATACAATAAATGCAATATTTTTTATACCAAAAATGTCCTATATATTGAATTACAAATTTATTTACAAATTCGACTCCTATGGGGGTTGCCAATTATAAAACATCTTGTGTCTCCGTATATACCAAACGTATTCAGTATCGAGTCAGTATTTAACTAATATTTTCCATTTAAACTTCTTCTTTATATAATAATATTGTATACATATGTAAGTAGCATTGTACACTTAATCTCTAATATGACACAGTTAGATTATAACTATATATTTTTACATCATGTATGTACTTACAAATATATAGTGTTGGTGTTGTACTGATATGCCCTTAATTATTTCATTATAAACGTCAGCGCCCTCTTGTGGGCAAAAATTAAACCATTACGATATCAGTTCCGACTCTAAAACATAGATGGCGCGTTTCTGAACACCACGTTGAGTTGATTTTGATGAAATCATGTCAATTTAAATCATATTTATTGTAATCTTTACATGCATAAAGACACATTATTATAAAAAAAAAAAAATCATTATTAAAAACATTATTAGCCTACGCTACTACAAATGACAAACTTTACTTCAATAAGAATGACAATAATTTTGGTCGATTTAAAAATATAACAACATGCGAAGAGCATTCGGCACAACACCTTATAATATACTTCACTCATACAACGTGCCTAGTCTAATCTACGACAGTCTAACAAGTTCCGTACAACGGAAAAACAAATTCCCTTCGTTTCGCCTTAACATTAACTTTATACAGAGCTTTACACGAAGGGAAAACATTTTATAAAACTAAATTGAAAATCTATAACGCTACATGGAACCTTTTTATCTGGTGCAGGCCGTAAGAAAATTTAAGAACCAGGCCTTTTTGAAGATAACGAAAAAGCATACCGGAACAGTCAAAACATATTCAAATATATTGAAAAAACGTTAATACCCGGTCTTCCAACTTGTAGCTACACGATTTGGAAGACGCAGCAGAGGCCCCCCTTCCCATTAGATGAACCGCCGACCTTAAAAACAAGCTAACGTACAGCCAACGGTTGCAGAATGCACTGAGGGCCTGCTTTCGAGCTGATGATGGATCGCTGCAGCAGTCTTGGGGAGGCCTATATTCAATTGTGGACGCCACAATTTATTGATAAACGCTGTCTAAAAGTTGATTGGTACCTAGTTAGGTTTATAGAACATTTTAGAAAACACCTATCAATACAATTGTGACGTCATGGCGTAACGAATACTGAATATGTTTCAACTGTTCCTTTTGATCAGCTGACTGTTAACAATTAATTTTAAGCTTAACCGCAGCAAGAGGCCTGTTCAAACAATAATGTTCTTTAGTAAGAGAGCAATAAGGGCGATTGTTCGTCACATTAAAATGAACGTGCACGCATTTTGTTTCGATGTATTAAACAAATTGTCAGTTATTTTAAAATGTTGCAAAAATATTTTTAATTGATTATTTATTGATTTTAGTGATATATAAGGAGTATGTTAGATAAAGATGACTATTATGTACTGGTGGTACGCTCCCCACCCTTTTATTACCCAAATATTGTTCAAGTTAAATTAGATTAAACTATGCTGTACTGTTATTTTTGGTAGTACCACGAAGCGATGATATGAATACGGTATTTGACCCTAAGAGCCCGTTCACACCGACCGGCTCGGAGGGCATTCTGCCGGAGACCTTTTTTTCACACAGGAGCTGGACGGAGCCGGTCGGCTGCGTGAATGCGGAAGAGTACGTCATCAGAAGCAGCCGGTCAGCTCCTTTTTATTTCAAACTAAGCGCGTTGGTTTGCTCTGGAGAATTCTCAATAATAAAAAAAAGTGATTTAGACGAACGACAATAGGTAAAAAAAGATGATTTCCAAAAAAATCTAGTAGAAATACATGTTACTATATTAACATTGATAAAAGGCGGGTAGAAAGAAATTAATTACGTTAAAGATGGTGGCATTGAAGTAATTTCGACATGGCTTAATGGCAGTTTTTTTCCTTTTAAAAGATTGTTTTGAAAAGAAGATAGACGCTTTTTCAGCTTTCAACTAATTTAGTCATGTCTCTAATAAAATCAAGATATAAGTTTCACTTTATTGTCAAATACCGTATCAACCATTACTCATAACACTCATAAATAAAAATTCATCTCAATTAAAAAGCAAATGACTGCATTGATGTGGTTTTGACATGAATTAAATTTATGAATTTCATTTTTAGAAACGAAAGCTATACAAATTTTACAAGAAGAGTTGACTGGTATTTAACCCTTTGAACGCCAGAGACGTCTATACACGTAAAATGAAAATGTGCTCACCACGCCAATGACGGCATGGCACGTCAAAAATGTACTGTATTTTAAAAGCTTGGCGCTCAAGGCACGGTGATACCGATTTGACGTGGCGGTCAAAAGGTTAATCAATGAATTTCAGAAAGCATTGAATAACTTATGGTAATAAATTAAAGTGATTTTTGTCTTGCCTTGCAAGGGCCATCTCTCTGTGCTTTGTTGATATTATTTTCCTTGAAAATCGTATAGTATTTACGTTATTGGACTATAAAAAATAACCAGCGATATGTTGTTTAAAGAAAATTGTATATAAACATGGCACACGTAAATGTGACTAGTATATAATATTTGGGCATTAAAAGCGTGGGTTTTCTATAAAATGCACTATAAATGACTCGATTCCGGCTCACAATTTTGAGATCATTTCGACTACAGGTGACTACGTGTCGGTAGAATTAGGCTCACGCAGTCTGTGACTGTGTCCGACTTCAGCGATACCTAGCACTTGGTCACCAATATATTTATACACAATAGGCCCTTTTATATTACAATTTTAACATGAAAAATGGTATATTTAGTTAAGATTATATTTTAAAGATTTGTTTCGCATCATGCGAAGTTAAATGTACACAAAAGTGCCGGTATCACTGAAGATCGACACGTCAGAAGCCGAACAGAGGTAGGTTAAGTCACAACAGTTTTCTCAAAGAGTTAGAGAACCTGTAATCGTCGGTAATTTAGTTCATATCACAACCATCACGCCGCCCGCTCGCTAGCGTCCTCAACACACACAGAAACACATTAAAACTACCCGCTCACTATAACGTCTATAACAGTCCTGTACGAAACAGTGAACGAATAACTTTACAGTAAACGTCCCGGCGTTTATACTCTGTAAAAATTTAACATCGGTATAAAATGTCCAACGAGTTGAAAAATGAACAGAGTAGTTATACGCTGTGCGTGTTTGTATGCACTATGAAACAGAGATGACTTCGTGTCCGGGCCGCGGGGCAGCACGCGGCCAGCTTTGTGAGGTCAGCTGCCCCACAGACAGCGGGTTGTTGGCGTCGCGGGGGTTGGTCCCGACGGGGTTGCGGGGCGGGGCGGGCGGCGGGTCAGACGCGGGCGAGGCGAGGGACGACAGCGCGCTGAGCCCGCCCGGACTCGAAGCAGAGTTGAGCGGTGTATCAGCATCGTCGTCTGACGCATCAGACGACTCCTCAAGTTTCACGTCTTCCTCGGAGAAAGGCGACTGCGGCGTCGCCATCGCTAGGGGAACCGACCCTGACGCCGCCGCTAGGGCTTCCATGTAGCGTACACACTTTTTCTTCCGCCTACAATATAAAAATAATCATTTAATTTGTTATTAATTATATCGGTTGTCAAAATCGAAGGACTGTTGCGTAATATTAAAAGTATTTATTGAAGTAGTCGACTTGCAATTAGTAGGTAGATATTGTTTTCGTCATATTAAATGAGAAAGCCATAAAATCAATATTGGGCCTGGTGACCCGTAATACAGGGGTTTTCAACCAACCTACCACAGGCACCAGATCACAAAGTTTGTCTTATCTTACAGTAATTGTGTAAAACTAGTGTAAGAAACCTTTGTGTGGAGTAAAAAAAAAAAAACATTTACCTATACATCGAAGAGTATACATTTAAAAGATATAGCTCATAAATTAATAACATAACCAAAAAAAGGGATGACTAATGACAAAAATTTTACAATAAAGTCAATAAATAAGTTATATAACTCATCAGTAGTAGTTAATATAACGTATCAGTCCTTCGTACACCAAGCTAGTCTACCCTACTTAACATCGAACACATAAAATCATATTTGTTAACAGAGACATGCTGAAAAACTGTTGTTAACTAAAACTGAAAGCACTCGAAGACATCGTAACACTCATGCTGGAAGAAAACTTGTTAAACATTACTTAAATTACTATTTACACAAAGTGTAATACATAAACTTGGTCATTTTCAAAGAAAAATATATCAAAAACTAGAAGACGCGGGTCTTCGTTCCCGTCCTTCTTTATTTGGCCGCTGCTCAGCTCCTATTGGCCGTAGCGTGATGTTATATAGCCTACAATCTGCCTCGATAAATGGGCTATCTAACACTAAAATAATTTTCAAATCAGATTAGTAGTTTCTGAGAGAGAATTTGCTAATTTTATCAATAATAATTGTCCTAATGAGGACGTGTACGAACATGTAAACAACAACGCGAATGTTGGTTTGTTTTTAACGCTTTAAAGGCTAAACCACTGAATCGATCTGAACGAAATTTTACATAGAGATAGTCAAGGACTTGGAAAAGACCATACACTACTGTATATTGACAAACAACGAAAGCAAGTTAGTATAATATTTAATATACCAATATGTATTTAAAACTATTTTATTATCCAAAATGACCAAGTTAGTCAACACATTGTATATTCAAATCTACCTACGACAACATAAAAACGCCATTCCGTAAATATTTAACAATCAGGCTGCCTCGCAGAACAATATAAACAATAGGTATCTAATGCAATATGTTTATAATAGGAGCTAACGTTATAATCGTCAAAAAAACACACGTAGCTAAGTTTTGAATTGCATTTCACTATATAGACACATAGACGTAACTAGGATTATGTCGAGTAAAGCGAGTTATAAAGAAATATAGTATAATTATTAGTAATTTTAATACTTCTTCATTGTAAAGATTGGCCTAAGTTTCTTGCCAGCTCGTTTCAAAACTCAACCTTGTCAGTGAACTGGTCTTAGGAAAATTTGCTGACATCTCTTTGACCTTATATAGCTTGTCGATTTTTGTCTTTATAATCTTTAATTTAAACTATATTTATATGATCTTTATATTGTCTGTCATGGTGTTTATAAATGGTTAACTATATATAAACACCCATGAAATTTTGTGAATCAACAAAACGATTACATTTCTAATAATTAATATGGTTTTTCTAAATTGATATATAGTACTGCTCACTGCTCAGCTGCGTCTCAAATACCATCACTAGTATGAGTACGATATATATAATATCGTAATGGTTTTATTAATTTTGAGTTCGTCCAGTCATTATAAGACTGGGAATATCTGTAGCCTTCTTTTTAAAAGTGCATTAAAATATTGAGGTGAATTAAAGTACCATCTGCTATCCATGATTAATATCAGTAATTTTATATTGCGGACAATATGTGTAGTATGTGTAGTAAGTATAGAATTATAAAATTATAATGCTATAGGGAAGACACCTAGTTACGTCTAATATTGGATGGCAATAGATCCGACTTGGTACCGGAAACTGGTCTACCTACACCCGATACCATTAAAAATGCAATATAAAATAAAACATTATAATTATACATATAAAATGAATGCAGAAATATGTTTTTTACTTTGCATACAGTCAAATTGGAAGGTTTTTGACCCGAGTTTTCTATTAGATACGCAATTTAGAGGTCAGTAACCTTGACTGTTGTGTCATTATTAACATAATCCCCAGTTAAAAGGTACCAAGAAGGACAATCTATCCATCGTATAAACACACTCTGAACAATGAACACTGACTAATTGACTACTTTAGTCGTGACAAACCGTGACAGTGACGCCGGCGCGCGCAGGCCGGCACTAGAGGTTGACGTACGTGGGTTCTTGCGGACTGACCAGGTTAGCGGCCGGCAGCGGCGTCGCCGGCTCCGGTCGCAGTAAGCCCAGCCCGCCCGATACCATCACGCTAGTTGACTCAGGGCTGTGGCCCGGGGACCGTGGGTAATGCGGGAATTGGATAAATGAATCGGGAATTTTAGGGAATATTAAATGATAATGATAAATAAAATGTATAGTTTTGGTTATGAGTGGGAAATGGATTAATAAATAAGACGGAAAATGTTAGGAAAATATAAAAAAATAACATAGTTTCGAGTCAAATGGCGTGTGGTTTCCAAAAAAAATAAATTAAAATAGAACGAAAAATAAAAGGAGACGTGACGTATCACCAATAGTGCCAGCGGTTCCGGGATCCATGAGAAGCGGCAATCATGAGTGGAAAAAACATTTTGTATAAGTAAACATGAACTTTAACAACAATAAATACGACGAAGCATATTCAGAAAATGTGTCAAGATTTTTTTGAAAGCTTTCGACAGATGATTGCCCTTCCTCTGACCTAAAATCTGCAACGTTCTCCTATATCTTCTACTTCCAAACTTCGGCTACTTTCAAAAAAATCTATTCTGTGATCTCTAAGTGATTTATTTCTGTGTGAAAAGACACATTTTCTGAATTATCCGCTTCGCCGTACACCGATAATCCTTAATTTACTAATATGTTCATTAAATATAACATAAAAACAATTATGCAACAACTACTTAAGTTTTATTGTTCTTAAATAAAAATGGCAAAGTAAAATAACGACCGGGCTACTCTTGGTGTGTCGGAGACAAGCCAAGTCTTTCCACATAGAAACAACATGAGAGAAACCCGCGGCGCACGCTAGTGCACCGGCGGGCTGTGTCGCCACAATGTTTGTACAAGCCAAAAAAAAATAAGCAATTAACATATGAGCCGTACCTGCAAGGTTTGCACCATTGGTTCTGTTGGTCGAGGCCATACCTCGCACGGCATTTCTTCAAATTATTTCCTGAAAGTACACACATAGACAACATTAGAATATGCACTTCTCATCCTCGCTATACTCAACACTGACTCGTCCAAAATATAAGCAAAACAACAATTCATCGCAAATTAATGATCCGAACAAATATGATGTCGAGTAATTTGTCTTCAATCAATAAAATCAATCAAAAATAATGGCGGCGTTATCGAGGTGCGGAAACAAATTTACCAGAAATCATATTTAAAGCGTCTCAACACAAACTCTACTTTATATTCTACCAAAAAGCATGTCATGCAATCCCCTTACTGTTAGTCGCATGCAGGACGGGACGGGACAAATGAAAAGGAACAACGGAAAAGACATTGGTTTTAAAAAATAACATACTACACGCATAAACTTTCAAAATAAATAATAAAAACAATCTACGCTTTCTCAAAATAAAGAAACAATAAACATGTCGACTATAAGCAAATTGAAGCAGAATAGGTTCTCCGGAATCAAAATAAATATTTATGATTTAATTTGGCCAGTATCATTACACCGCAGACACATGAAGCATCGGCAGCTCAGTAGCGAGCGAGCGCACTAGCCCGCGGCGACCCGACAGCCAGGCTGCTCTACTACTCCTCACGGCGCCGAGGAAGGCTGTCCCAGCCCTGTCCGAACATTAACTACACTCCCTGCAAAGCGATTACTTCAAGTGATCAAGTATTGTGGCGTTTACATGCACGCCTGCACGCTCCCCTGACACATCGGCACACAGGAGCAAAACGGAAGCATAAAACCGGGACAACCTTCGAAGGACTTGCATCAGGGCTTTCTTTCTCTCTATATTTATAGCGTTTTAAATGAAATAAATAAATGCGATAAATATTAAATAAACAAAAATACTTGTATATGTCTACAACCTCGTAACCCTTCAACCAAGACAGTATTACTATGTCGGTCGGCCCGCTCGGAGCGGAGTTCAAAGCAATTGAACTCTCGCGGGAGATGGCAGGAGCCGGGAGGGGGCCGTGACGGGAGCGGGGCGGAGGGGGAGGGGAGCAGCCAACGTCTCCGGTTTAATCCTTCGTTAATTGACCTCATTTTTTTAATGAGCCGATGCGCTTATATGAATATGCCGGCCGCTCCGGAACATGTGCGCGACTCGTGACCGATATACACGATGTTTAGTGCCAGCTCAGCTGACTCGGTCACGACGTGGAGCGGGATCTGTCACGTAGGCAGGTAGGGAGGGAGGGAGGGGAGGCGGGTGGGACGCTCGTCGACGGAGTGAAAGGCAGTACCTCCATCGGTTGTCTCCTGTTTTCGTTTCCTCTTCTTGCCCCTTTGCGTATTAGCCCTAGACGACCAATCGGGATACAGTTGCATGTGTAGCTGACGTTCACGGCGCGCCAGCTCGTAATACTTGGCTTGCTCCTCGCGGCCGAGCGCATGCCACTGTACCGTGTCAACAGACGCCGCAATATGGAAACAAAAGAGAGAAATGCACTTCGACGGTGGACCAGGAGCGGCTGACCCTAACGCCTAACGCACGTGCTAGAAAAACAGCCGGCGCGCGGCACGACCTACTCAGATAATTTAGTTCCTACAGAATGAGAATGGCCAATTGTGATTTTCCTCACAGAACCTATTCTGCGCGTACCGTTCGCGTCTCGTCTAGACATATAACAAACCAATATAGTTTCCGATAGGTGGGGTGTACAGTTCACGTTCACTGGACGACTACGTACACAGAACACGTAACACGTACGGCGGCGGGCGCGCGAGGGCGCCCTCTGGGAGGAGCACTCGCGCGCCAGCACCTGTCGACGCGCTAGCACCGCTTTTCTAGCACAGGCACCTGTGGCGCACACACACACACGCGCACACACACGGGAGGGGTGACGTTAGTGGGTACAAGCCGGTCTGTTAACACGGGGTCACCGGACTAGCAAGCATCTCCTGTGTTAGTGGGGTGCGGGACTCCTGGAGAGGACGTGGGGTGAAGCGAGTGTACAAGCGTCCTCGGACAAGCCCGGCCCCACGCAGACGCTTGGCGCTTGACAGTCGGTAGTACCTCCCAGCTCAGCGGGACTGCGGTCCTTTTTCCGCTTTTTCTTTTTGGACCCGTAACCGTAGTTGTCCCTCGCGCTCCACCCGGGGTACAGCTGCATATGAAGCTGTCTCTCCTGTCTCGCTTTCTCATAGTATTTTGCTTGTTCCTCGCGACTCAACGAGTGCCACTGCGTATTATGATACCAGGATATTGGGTTACCAGTCGCAACACATGTACCACGACTTTTTATATTGTTACTCTTGTTAGGAATGAGATTGCGTTCTGGGAACTGCTGTAGCGGATTCGATTCTCGGTAGCAAGTTACGGTCAGCTACTTATTATTCAATACATCTATAAGATGGTAGATAGGCGCGGTGCGCGGCATTGTTTTGTGAGCAAGGCAGAGTTAGTGGACGCGGTTCGACCAATCGTATTCCTAACAAGATTAACAAATCTAAATCGAATAAGAGAGAATAATTGACATGAACACTGAAACTGATGCTTACACAACGCCTAGGAGTTCATTGACCTGCTCAATTTATGCTGAGCCTTGGTTAATTAACAATAGTCTTGTAGACGCCATGTAAGCAGCGTCACGCAACCCTAATATCGTTAACTGCCGATGAGTTCGATACAACTGTCGAGCTAATACAGGACAGAGCTGATTGTCCATCAGTCTGTGTCACTATATAGAATACATTAACTAGTAAATCGGATCCGATTGATTTAGAATATTCTGATGTAATACGTAATAAGATTATTATTATTAATTCATAGATAAGCCCCATAACAGCTACCACAAATTTTGGCATAATATTCTGTGTGGATTTAGTGCTAGCGAGCAATTTCATTGAACAGTTCACGATATTTGGATCGTTCAAAAACGACATCAAAAGCCTAAGACAACAACTATTAGGACTAAATTCTTCTTTGTTAGTTTTCAATGAGAAGATTTTCAAATATAACTTATCGAGCATTCGAAATTAACTTGCATTTCTCTTTTTCTATTTCGAAAAAGGAATCTGAAAATGGTACTGTATTTAAAATTAGAATTATTATATTTTCAAAGCATAGTACGAGTACCTACAAATTTTGAAATTATAATTCAGACCAATGCATTTCTTTCTTAATTCGAAAATAAGAATTTAAAAATCGAATTCAAACGTTTAAATAAAGAACACAGAATAAGTAACGTATATTTGAAGGTCAGGTGGAAGTCAAACTCACCCGTCTGCCGAGTATTTGGTTGATGGCTGCTGATTCCTTGAGGGTACATTCTGCGACGACCTTGGCCCTCATTTCCTTCATGTAAAGCATGAAGGCATTTAAAGGTTTCTTTATGTGAGGTTTTTTGTTTTGTTCCTTGTTGTTCGAGTTCGCTGAACTCTCCGCTGGTTTATCGCTGGAAGAGCTGCTACTGCCTTTCTCTAGTGACCTGGAACATTTTAGCACATCATATTAATTTAAGAAACTATTTTACATAAGTTTTATAGGTAGAACAAAATTACTCAGAAGTTAAAAGAATTATAAGATATTTTCTAATAGTATTACAGAATTACACTTTACTAAAATTACAATATTTTAGCACAAGAAATAACCACGCATTGATTTATTACAAGTTATGGCAGAAACGCTATTCTAGACTGTTTATGCCAACAGGAGGTTTTAATTGGTAAAGTTTTAGCAAATAAATCGCATATTACCCCAATATTGCACCATCCGTAATAAAAAGTCATAATAAGCAATGCTGCTAGACAAATATTAACTTTAAATTAATTAGCATAAAATGCAAAATATCATACAAACATGATTATCTAATTTCTATTCACTTACACCGTGACATGTAAATTACATCCCGTATTTAATTGCCTATTAAAATCCTAACAATAAAAAGAAAATCCTAGTACGGTTGTCAACAAAAGTGTTTACCAATAAAATTTAATCACATATTTATTTAAGTATAGGTGTCACAATAAAATGAGAAACATTTATCTGCTTGTCTACCGCGCTGGGATCAATATGTTAATCCGAGTTTAGGTGTTAACGACACTAGAGAGACAGACGACAATAAACACGGCGCGTCCGGTTCGAAATAGACGCGCGTTTCCGGCGCGCACGCGCATCATGCTACACTATACACACACAGGCGCTCGTATGACTTGTGTCTCGTATAAACATAATTATTGTTTGAGATATGAATGTTGATTCAATGAATTTTACATCTAGAATGTCCGATAGTTTTGGCCTAAAATTTTAAATCTTACTCAAAATCTCGCTATCGACTTATCGGATTCGATATTGCTGAAATGAAATGACATCTCGTTTATTCATCTAGGTTACAAAGTAACTCTAATGAAAGTCATAAGTCAAGAATGTAACAGGTTATCCGAAAAACAGTGTCATCAAATTTGTCTACTTGCTGACAAATATCTGAGAATGACAGCGATCATATTTAATTTTTTTGTTGCACCACTGGCAGAGATATTTCCGATAAACTAACTGAGACTTAAAACTTAAAATATATCAGCTAAGGTTTAGTTATCTACTATTAGTGATGAAACAGGGCCTCAATCTAAATTTAAGCGGTAATCAGATTTACATTATCATTATTAAGTATTTGAAATGATAAAGCAAATAAATCCTGAACGCTAATTTTTATTTAATAGCCCTTCTTCATAATGAGATATAATATATTCTAGTGCTATTTCATTTTCACCTTAGCTAGCTTTCGCCACCTCAACCGTATGTTCAATTTGTAATTTAAGTCTAAAATTTTCAAATTTGCTATCGAAATTTGAGGTGTTTGCTTATAATCAAGCAAGATTTTGGTGGTTTGATAAGATTTTTCACTTTTTAAAGGAATAAATAAAAAAAAACTTTTCGAAGTTGCCTTATTTTGTTGTTAGAATGTTTGGGAGTACACAATACTTCATATTTCAGTGACATACTATGTTTAGTTTGTTCAGATGCATTATTCATCATACGGAACCCTCACACTTAACATTTTTCTAACTTTATAAGAAAGCAAAACAGCTTCCTAACACAATCTATCTAAAATTAAAAACCCGCTCGATTTAATCGTCAGCTTGAGACAAAATTAAATATTAAAAGAAAAGCAAGATGGACGATAAAAAACGACTTCCTGTAAACGTTGGTATTCTAAACCAGTATAAATAGAACCAATAAAATACATTGTCAATGACATATAACTGTTGGTTTATATGTCACATATAAAAGTTTTATGCACCAAATTAGTTCTGAATATAACCAAACTAGCTGGAAATATACGACTTCCTATGGGCGGTTTAAAAATGGGGAAAGATATAAAAAGAGAAAATGTTGGGCACAATGCGCTTCGCCCAAACGAGGTATTCGGCGGCGCAGGCGCAGTAATTATGTGTTATGTACAGTCGATGCGACAAGTTTTTATCATAACAATATTTTCATTATTATTCTCATAGCAATAAGTTCAACATTATAAATTAATAAGTCAACGGCTAGTAGTACAGCACAGAAAATTTTCTTCTACACATTGCCAACGTTATTCAGTGCATTTTTTTTTTTTTTTCTTCTTTGAAATCTTTCTTGGACTTCAACGAATTAGCCGAATTGGTCCAACCGTTCTCGAGTTTGGTGCTTAGCTGCACATATTTTAGTTATTAATTTTTATTTATAAAGATAAGATTACTAAGATAAAGAGATATGTGACAAATATTTATTAAAACCTCTGCCTAACCCTTTGGGGATAAAAAGCGTGATACTGGCATATACCGAAATATTATTTACAACACATCTTGTCTCATCTCCGCTCTAATAAAGACAGGGCCTTATAAATAACAAAATTTAAATGTATAATGAGTACACGGGTGTGCTACGTCCTTTATCACGCGATGTTAACAGTTTTGTAGTCGACTGTACATGTGACGTGGGCCGTTAGTCGCTCCGCTCATATATCATCTTAATTAAATTTCTCCGCCACCGACTTATTTACATGATTGTACCTGGACCTTTTATGTACATTGGGCTGTTGTTATATTGTACGCGATAAGCGGATTTAACTCTTTAGTTCGTTGGACGCGAAAATTCACAATCAATTTTAAGACTAGGTATAAAATATGTAAGATATTTTTATGTAAGTATTACAAATAATGATGTTAAAAATATATACGACTTCTTCTTTCGCATTAAAACCTGACATTTTTAAATTAAAATGAACATTTTTAAACAAATAGCATAAATTGAAAATCTTTTTATTATAATGAACGAAAAGAAGTCATCTTCCTCTCTTCTACAACACTACTATGCTGTGCCCGACAGGGTCCACGATTGTTACATAATTATAAGATTATTTACCATCTGTTATACATTGTGGAAGCAATAAACGATTGAGTATTGACTTGAGAAATTCTTCTGTATTTATCGCCAGTTATTTTTAAACACGAAAAAAACTGGATTCCTATTCTGACCGGCATTAACGATATGAATTTCATCTATTATATGTGAAACAAAATCTCTTAGGTAACCCTTACGATAGAAATAATGTTTAGGGTGTGTGGATTATAGTCTAAACCTTCTCTGTCATTTTGACAGAAGACCCGTATAGCAGCAGCAGGATTATGTCCTAGGGTAGCTATTATGAGGAACTGATTATAGGGCATACCTTTGAATTAATATATGGACATGGCTACAGTATAAACATTAAGAAACAAATCAACTAACTGCCTGTGTCCCAGCGTTTTAAAACCGCGTGGTTTGAAATTCAT
Source organism: Laspeyria flexula (assembly GCA_905147015.1). Classification (NCBI taxonomy): domain Eukaryota; kingdom Metazoa; phylum Arthropoda; class Insecta; order Lepidoptera; family Erebidae; genus Laspeyria; species Laspeyria flexula. The sequence goes on from LR989974.1 coordinate 6,703,079, forward strand.
ACGACTTTATACTGTGATTAATTCGCTAATCGCTAACAGTACGGCCGCACACTAATTATATATATTTTGACCGATGTATTAAAGTCAGGTAAGGTCTGCGACGCGTCAAATTTCTTGTTACCACTACTTATAAGATCCTGGTGACAATTTATGATAAGTAACTACTGATTTACTTGTTATAGTGAATGAATACCTTTTCTTTATAATAATAATAATATTCTACTACATTCACACAGCGCCATCTAGTCCCAAAGTAAGCAATTATATTTGCTTGTGTTATGGGTACGAAACAACTGATATACTACTTAAATACATTTTTTTTTGTAAATACATACTTAATATAGATATATTACACCCAGACACAGAACAAACCTTTATGCTCATCACACAAAGATTTGTCCTGGGTGGGGATCGAACCCACGACCTCCGGCTTAGCAGTAAGGGTCACTAACCACAAGACCAACAGGCCAGTCAGTTCTTTTAAGATTATGATTAAGAGGGTTCGGGTAACATCGCAATTTAAGTGTTATATTTCGTGGTTTTCTATTTATATTATATATTTGGAGCTATTTGTTTTAAATATTTTCGATACACTTTTCAGAATTAGGTGAAAAGTGTGTAAAAGGTACGAAATCATTGCGTTAACAGTTCTATTTATATGCAAATAACACATTGGAACTTGCAGGACGTTTTTTTTTATAGTAATTACTGTAAGCATTACGGATACTTACTTTTTAATACAAGTTCACGTAATCCTAAACAATGTATTTAGGATTACGTGACTAGGATTGACTGGCCTGTTGGTCTAGTGGTTAGTGATTCTAACTGCTAAGCCGGAGGTCGTGGGTTCGATCACCACCCAGGACAAATCTTTGTGTGATGAGCATAAAGGTTTGTTCTGTGTCTGGGTGTAATTTATCTATAATATGTATGTATTTACAAAAAAAAACTATTTAAGTAGTATATTCAGTTGTTTAGTACCCATAACACAAGCAGTTATAATTGCTTACTTTGGGACTAGATGGCGCTGTGTGAATGTGGTAGAATATTATTATATTATTATTATTGAAAACATTAAAAAAAAGCTCCGATTAAATTAAAAAAAATCGAAAACAACTGAATTATGACACTTAATTGGAAGGTTGTCATTCCTCTGTTTGAATCTACATAACTTCACGCGTTTTTCTCCAATGGGCTAGAAAGAAGTGCATTACATCCAGATTTCACCAGCTATGTTAGAAATGCAAATCATACGGTCCAAGTTTGATTCCGTTAGTACCAATGTGGATTTCACTTGGTGGAATTTATATGTACTAGTTACGAGTCTGTGACTTAGGTCCAAGTTTGATCCCGTTAGTACCAATGTGGATTTCACTTGGTGGAATTTATATGTACTAGTCATGTGACTTACCATTTGCTAACGGTGAGGGAAAACATCGTGAGGAAACCCACATACGAAATAGTTTGAAATCGATTGTCTATAATAATAATAATACTTTACCACATTCACACAGCGCCATCTAGTCCCAAATTAAGCAATTATATTAGCTTGTGTTATGGGTATTAAACAACTGATATATATTTTTTGTAAATACATACATATTATAGATAAATTACTCCCAGACACAGAACAAACAATCATGCTCATCGCACAAATATTTATCCTGGGTGGAGATCGAACCCACGACCTCCAGCTTAGCAGTCAGGGTCACTAACCACTAGACCAACAGGTGTATAACCAATCGATCAAGTAACCTACCCGAGTCATAACGTAAAATACAATAATTTAAGTAAAACTAACATTATAATCAAACATTTGTTACACCCTTGTCTTTTTATCTTTAATCTGTACAACAGAGGGGTGTACAGTATAATAGCTTCGATAACATCACGCTATGATATGTAGCGAGATTAGCAGTAAGGGTGTGAGCGACAATAGCTAGAATAAAACGTTTTGTAAAGCACTTATTGTAATCACTATGATTTTAAATTCAGTTACATGATAATTGCATGTGTGTGTTGGGGGAATAAAAACTTAAGTATTGAGTATGACATTTTTAAATAGCTGTATAAAAATGGATGTATGTTTGTAATGAATAACTCTTGTAGGTATCCATGTGTAGTGACGAATTAAGGCTGAGATCTATAGAGCGTACTTGAACTTTGCTCTGACTAAACTTTCGAGATAAGACAAAATTGGTATTTATAGTGCAAACTTTGACTTTATCCAAGCCCAAGCTAAGCAAAGTCAAAGTTCTCAAAATCGACGACTTACGGAAATCTTTGGCTATTATACTGTAAAAAATAATGGTGTACAAATGCCATAATTTTAAAATGACTATTGAACTTTGTCGCATAACATTCATTGAACATTGAACAGCTGTCATTAGCGATCCTTTACTCAATTTCTTTCATAACTTAATATTTATTACATTTAACCAATTTTAGACAACAAAATTTAAAAATAATCTAGTAATTTTAAGAAAACGGAGTTTTTGGACTATTATAAATTACAAAAAGTATTGTATCATTTGTTTTGTTTTTTATTTTACAAAGAATTCAGCAGAAGATGATCATCATCTCAACCCATAAAATAAAATATCCCACTGTTGGGCACGGGTCTCCTCCAAAGAATGTGGAGGGAATTTAGCCTACTATACCACGCTGGCCAGACGGGTTGGTATAGGGTTTGTTTCGAATTTTCCTTTTATCGCAATGCTCTTGTCTGCATAAGGTTACTCCCTTAGTCGCCTTCTACGACACCCACGGGTTGAGATGGGGTAGTGACATTATGTATTCTTAATCCGTCACTACACGGAACTACACCACACGGAACATGATGCATGAAATGAAACATCTACTCGTACGCGGGCTAAGCAATGACATTGTCTATAGATCCCAAATCAATGCTTTGGCTGAGATTAGGCTGAGCAAAGTTTTGTTGGAGTGAAGTCTTTGTCAAGTCCAAGTACGCTCCATAGATCTCAGCCTAAGAATACATAATGTCGCCGTGGGTGTCGTAAAATGCGACTAAGGGAGTAAACCTTATGCAGCACTGCGAGAAAAAGAAATTTCGAAAGAAAACCCTATACCAACCCGTCTGGCCAACGTGGTAGAGTAGCCTAAATTCCGTCCATAAAATTTGGAGGAGATCTGTGCCCAGCAGTGGGACGTTTCTGGGTTGCAATGATGATGAAAGGGAATAAGAGGAAGAATGGTCAGTTTCGCTGTCGAATGTAAATCTAGCCACTCTTATTTTCAAAAATTTTATGAAAAAGATATAAATCGATTACCGTAATTACGTGGGGTATAAGCAGGCTGATCAGTATGACAAGTTAAATTTATAACATAACATAATATAGCATCAAGCCTTTTTCCCCAAAGGGGTAGGCAGAGGTGTTTTACACCCACATTTCGCCAGCTATGTTTGGTCCCACGTAATAGGGGGCGAGCCTATTGTCATCAACCGGGAACATTTGTTTACCAAATTCCGGGAAAATCTCAATACTGGAATTTCATGTTAGAAAAGCCCAATACCTACTATTTTCACCCGACCTGGGAATCGAATCCGGGACCTCTTGCACAGCAGTCGTATACAGTTCCCGCTGCGCCCCCGAGGCAGTTTAAATTTATACAATAAATATATCTTACCTTGCATATCTTGAATGATGTGAGTCGAGGTCTGACTTTGAGGGGGGTGGGGGGACGAGCGCAGGTCCTAGACCTAAACCCAGTCCGCCGCCCAGCGTTGGGGAGAACCGGTACAATTCACTAATGGACAAAATAAAAAAAAACATGAGAGTTAAATAATAAACGCCCAAGAAAACGTCTCTAGTGAAATTAAGATTCACAAATTACGCCTAGAATTAGAATAGCTATCTACGGGTTGTGTTACCATGTCATTTATCTCGTGTGGACATCTAACCCCGAACTACTAAGAGGTGATACAACCTTCTTGCGTTAATCCAAGTTATCATACCATATAACCTACCATATGGAGATATGAATAGTAAGATATGAATGAGGGGTATGGGCTTCTCAAAAAATATTAAATTAATTCTATGTTAATTTTCCTCTTGATGTGTGGGCTCTAAAAATTAACAAATTTGAATTTATTTAATGACGGGGCAAATCTGGCGAGGTGTATGGGCTCGTAACCAATGTAATATTTATTACCAATCGGGGATTATCGCTGGAAAAAGGTATTTTCAAACTACAAGGAAATTAAAATCTAAAAAACATTAGTATAGTAAGTTGATTACCTCGATAGACTAGAACTGGGGATCGGCAGTGACGTGGGATATGGACTCCTGAAGCCGCTCGCCGCTGACGATATGGGGTACATGCTTGGCGTATGCCTACACAAATAAAACATCCATTAAATAATATTAATACATCACTGTTATGGAAAAATGATCCTAAAAACAAAGGTATATAAAAAGTAAATTAAAGTGTTGGCTTTGCAGCATTATGCTGCCGGCGGTTAGTCATAGTTTGACTTTGTTATAGAGCTTGCAACAAATTTTATGTCCCACTGCTGGGCTCGGCTCTCCTCTCCTCTAACTAGAGAGCTGAGAGGGTTTAGGCCATAATCTACTCACGATGGCCTAGTGCGGGTTGGTGGATCAGACATACTCATAAAATATCTTCTAGGGTATGTGAATTTCCTCACGATGTTTTCCTTCACCGTCAGCAGATGGTAAGTCACTTGACTAGTACATACAAATTCCACAAAGTGGAATCCACATTGGTACTGCCGGTCGGGATCGAACTCGGACCGCGTGATTTGCACGCCGGTCCCTTATCCATTCGCTCACGATACAGTATTAGCTATTTATGTAGTACCTAAATATATTCCACAAACTGATATTCACATAAGTCTTGCTTCAATCCTCATCATATTTGAATACACGAATAACAATGTTTAACTAGGTAACGTCTTGACTAACCCTACGTGAAGTTATTATTTAGTAGGTTAGTCTAAATATAGTAGGCAAATATATACAAAGTACTCACCATGATGCTGCAACTTGCGACATCTCTGGGCTCAGCATGGGGTAGGGGTAGGTGCCCCCGGGGAACGGGTACATGGGTGTCCGCGCCAGCCCAGCCGCTGCAACAAACGCTGTATAAATGTACTTATTATTATTATCATCGTATTACTATGGTTTTCAGGCACACCCTGGTGGTGGTAGGGTACTCGAAGGGGTAGGCAGATGTGTATGAGACCCAGGGGCGGACCGTGAGTTTGTGGGGCCCTGGACTGATACTCGGGGACTCCTAAGGGGCCTGTCTATATTATCAATAAACTGCCATTAAAAAAAAGTGTAAGATTTATAATAATTATAAAAAGTAAAGTATAAACTTAACCATGTATGATTTTTTTTAATTCACAATGTTTTCTATTGGGACTGGGGGCCTCTTATATTATATCCGGGGCCTCAGGCTGCAGCCCCTATAGCCCCTACATAGATCCGCCCCTGGTAAGACCTAGATTTCAGTTGTTTAGATTTTCATATTTGTATGCAGACTGGAAGCAAAGCTATGCGAATACATAAGTATGAAAAACCTCGATTCTCGGACATCTCAGTATCACAATGCGACAAGAGCCTCGTCATAAATATATATTTATTCATTGACATACATTATTATTTGACTAGCCTGTTGGCGTAGTGGGAAGTTGCCCTAACTGCTAAGCCGGAGGTCGTGGGTTCAATTCAACCAAGGACAAATCTTTGTTTGATGAGCATGATTGTTTGTTCTGGGGTGTAATTTATCTATAGTATGTATGTATTAGTATACCAGTTGTTTAGTACCCATGAGACAAGCAAATATAATTGTTTAATTTGGGACTAGATGGCGCAGTGTGAATGTGTGAAAATATTATATTATTATTTATACCTAAGTTATAGTATAGCTTCTGCCCAAGTAGAATACAGTAACAGTAACAGTAGTCTATGTGCTTATCTAGAATATTTGCTGAATTTCATACAGATCGTTTCAGCAGTTTGGCGTGATTGAGTATCAAACATCATAATCCATCATCATCCTAACTTTTATAATTATAAGATTAGTAACATAGTTTAGAATAACAGTATAATTCAGATAGCGACTGCGCTTACAACGATTAACCGAAAGAGAAAGAAAAAAGTTTGTTAGGCCAGTTAATACGACCAAAGTCTATTCAGAAATAAGAAATTCATGCCTGTATCAGGTCACTCCGCTCTTCCATATCGGTTGACATTACAAAGAACTTAATAATTTGTTCATATTATAAAGGTCTCTGAAGAATCGCTATATCCGGATAATATTGTACTAATCTAGCTGTCGTGTTGTTTTAAAATAGAAATGTTTGATCCTTACCTAGTTTGGAGTCGAGCTGGTACGGAGGTGGTATGCCCATATGGGCAGGGGGAGGTTGACCGAGCTCGCCACCCGGACAGAAGAGTGATAGGCTGCCACCTGCTGAAAGGCCCATCTTCCCCGTCTGAAACAAATTATATAATATATAGCCTATATAGCCATAGATGGTATTTAAAGACAAAGAAGACGCTAATTTTTTTAAAATTTCTAATTTTAGAGACATTCGCTAATGTTATAATTAGGTAATGAAGAAAAACAATATCAGTTTACATTTAAATGCCAGGGAACGGATATTGTAAAATTCCTTTAGATGTACTGTACCTGTGTTACAGGTTGGTGATGAATTTGATTGACAAGTAAAACCACGAAAAACTGACAAGAATCTAATATCACTTTTAAATCGCCTGGTGATTGTGCATGGACTGTGTGATGATTCGAGGTTTAATCCCATTTCATCCATCCCATTCAAGTCAATAAGTAGTTCGGTGCAATATTTAATACTAGAAGATACTACAATAAACTAAATTAAATACAAACTCATTTCTGAATTAAATTCTGCAGACGATATACTATAAGTATATCTTTGGGTAAAAACAGAATAGAAACGACAGTATCAACAAAAGAATAGACCTCAGACACAAAAAACTGTATAACCCTGTCTAGTTACTACAACAAATAACTTCCACCACCTCGCAAAACCCGACAAAATTTTCCCGAAAAAAAAACAAGCAGAGCTCAGAGCCTTAAAAAAATACAAAGTTTTTTCACAACAAAAACCCGACAACTACTCTATAGCAAGACGACGCGTCATTAGCAAGTAAATTGCCGCCCAGAACGTATAAATTTCGTTCTACCCTCTGTCGCCCAATTATGCAAAATGGCGCCCAACGAGGGCCATTGAGGCGCGTCGCACTTCCGACCCAGGGTATCTCACCTCTAATTAAACTGGGAATTCTTTTCACCACTTTATTATGCGCTATAAACGACAGTACACGTTCGCGTTATTTAATTTGCGTTTTTCTTTGTTTTGTACTTTCTTTTTGCAAATAGTAAGACGTATATCTTGTCACTACCTATTTATGATCAACTTGAGTCCTTCGCCAGATTGGGTATAGATACCTTGTTACATTTTGTTGATAAGTTTAGTTGTATAAAATAAGAGGCATAAGAATAACATGATGCCACAATTCTTAAAAAAAAAATAGAATAGTATGCGTTTGTAAAATTGGTTGATCTGACTATAATACACAATATTTACTAATAAAATTAAATGCAATTGTTGTCATCCTTGGTAAAGAGCTACTATCAAAATATAAACAGCCAGCATTGCAGTAGCTCTGACCCAAAACGTGTTCTAAACAAAAATCATAAACAAATTCCAAGCAATTTAAAAAGTAAAAGGGCTGACAATCCCTTCGCCACTCGTCCATATTCGAAGAGCAGGAACTGCTTATTAAGACAATAATTACCACGAACAAAGAAGCCCCACTAATTAATAATAAAACACGAACAAACAAAGAACTCCATTCACGCTCGGGACAGTTTAAAAAAGAAAAAATAACCGAAACGGTGGTCGAAAAACCTCGACATGCGAGCGATGAACAAAAAGAACCCATAGACAATGATGACAGTCGAGACGCATAATGCGGGAGCAGCGCGTTCTTAATTTGAAAATATTTCCATAATAAGATTTGTCTATGGCGCGACCGGTAGAAACAAAAGAGTCGAGCCTCGCTTTGTTCGGCTGACAGACGGTGATCATTCAAAATTATATCCACGCAATTAGATACCGCTATTAAACATACACTATATTATAGCTATAAGTGTTCGACGCTTGCGACGCGTGACTTCACCACACTTATTAGCTAAACAACTTTACTCGTTAAAACTTGCATTTTTAAAATTAGTAGGCATCTTTTCAGCTTTGCGTGTACATTGAGAAGGTTCCTAATGAAGGCCAGGTGGAGTGGCCGGCTATTGAAGAAATCGCTGAGTGGGTAGTTATTGAAAGCGCATGAAAGCTTGGCGTGACGTCACCGCACTTGAGCCATAAGCCGCAGTCGCTAATTGGAACTCGTGGCGATAGGACGCGAGAAATGTTGCCTCAATCGACTTATACTTCAAATTTGAATAGGTTTGTTAACGAGCGGACGGTGAATGTTGCGAATAAAGTCGAGTGCTCGGTTTGCATTCACAACATGCGAGTTATGCTAGTTAACTTTTTAATTCGGTACCGCTATCGAAAATCTGGCAATAGAGATGTCAAATGGAATTGGCGGATTCCGTTAGGTCACGGTATAGGCTAAGTGACGCACACAAGCACAGCGTACCTACACCCCTTTGGTTCACCAATGCGAACGAAGTAGGGCGTAATATCTTGAGAGTTCGGCCCCGGGGTTGGGGGCGTGGAAGTAGGATGCTGTGTTGCCATGACAACCATGTGTAGGGGTGATCGTACACGTGTCCTGTCTGTGTGTGGGTGAGGGTGGCAGACCCGCTGCTGTGTGCGCCACCCGCACCCCCGACCTTGGGACGTTTTGGTCTAGTTTAGATCTGAGCTCTTTTAACTTTAAAATTTAACTTTTGTTACAATTGTTCTTCTTGGAAACAATGAGGGAACAGCATTTGTTTCGTACAAATTAAAAAGAATAAACAAAAGGCTTTTTTTACAAAATAAAAAGCCATGTAATTGTACACATTTTAGAATGTTCATAAAATCCTAAAAGTATTATCTTTAAACAACATGTCTCATATCTTTGCCCATCTTTTATATTCTTACACCAGTCTGTCACTAAAATGAGGTAGGCTTTTCCAAGACGATCCTGAACAAAGAGACAACCAAATAAACACGTCTATATAGATTTTGGAAATTCCCAAGTAAAAAAAAACAATATGAAATGAGAATTACGAACAAATAAAAGATTAGCATAGTGTAATGTCGTTTCTGACAATAGGCACTATCTATATATTACGGTAACCACATACTGTCTGTAATTTATTTTACCGACATATTAGATGGAAATACCAGAAATACGCGTTTTTTCTTTATTAGCTATGACAAGGCCAAGTTGCTCAGTTTACGATAGAGTATAATATATCTTTGGTATTTCATATTAAATATACGAAAAAAATGTTATAGATGTTTTTTATATTAAAACTAGGATTTTTTTAACGGGGAACAGTGTAATATAAGCCAAAGAAATTGTCTTTTGATCTCAGTTTCTATGTAATATAATAATATTATTGTCTAACTATTCCGTGTAGTTCCATCTCAACCCGTGGGTGTCGTAAAAGGTGACTAAGGAAGACAAGAGCACTGCAAGAAAAGTAAAATTCGAAACCCTATACCAACCCGTCTGGCCAAAGTGGTTAAAAAGGCTTAATTCCTTCCACATTTTTTGGAGGAGACTCGTGTCCAGCAGTGGGACATTTATGGGTTGAAATGATGATGATTGTCTGACCATATTTTTTTTATCTATAATTCTACAGACTATTAATTTAATCATCCAGCATAATCATGTGGTCAGCGTTTGAGGCACGTGACCTTACAAGTCCGATTTCAATTAGATTTTTAATGAATAGACTATTGTCTATACCAACCCGTCTGGCCAGCGTGGTATAGTAGGCTAAATTCCGTCCACAATCTTTGGAGGAGACCCGTGCCCAGCAGTGGGACGTTGATGGGTTGAGATGATGAGACAATAACAATTTCACAATTATTTTGTAAGTGTTTTTCTGGACGTATACAATTGAAGTCATAATACACAAATGTTTATGGTATTGAAATTTGCTTTTAGAAATTCTTTTCGCTCTATATTTCTTTGTTGTGGGTAAATTTCTAACCTTAGTATTGGCAAGCGATTCGTTGCAAGGAAATCTAAGGGGAACATTGGGGGAGGTACAATATTCAAATCTGAATATCGGAGGGTGCCTTTAGGGAGGCTGGGGGCCGTTGAACTCTTCCGTCAGCCTGCTACAGATGTGTGTGGGTATAGTGACTAGATGAGACAACAATGAACCTGTCGTTTTTTTTATTATTCTTATTATTAATTTATAAATTTTTTATTCAAAAATTATTGGTGTGACTTTAGGTACACGGTTCTTAATTATAAGATACCTACAAATATTTGATCGTCAAAATCTGCCTGTCAATAGGCAGATTTTTACACATGTGATGTGTAATCCTCAAATTAATAACAAATAAAATCATAAAATACGTTGGTATAATGAATTAATAGTATAATCTCTCTTTCTCTTAATTTATGAGCTGTTCTTGTCGGTGGAGTAAACGCCAATCCCTTCACCTTCTGGTTCGATTTTTATCTTAGAAATAACTTAGAAGCGATTTAAAAAAATCAAATTACACTACGGTATTATTGTACACCATCTAGTCGCTAAAGATCCTTGCTCATTGACGTTGAAGGGCATGCCAATTATGTTTTTGACGTACACGGAGTAGGCTTTCGTTGGGAAATTGAAATAGCCGCTGTTTTCCCAACGAATATTTACAAGGGGCACTTGCTATGGGGCATTATGTGGCATGGGGCGTTGTGGAATATCATGGTGTTGACAGCCATGTATTGGGTGATGATAATGTTTATATTTTCTCTCTCTTTTGAAAAAAAAAAATAGATAAATAAGCTTCTTTCTCTGTCTTTCTTATTGGATTTGGCAGAGATAGAGATGCCAATTAAAATGTATCCTTTTTAGGCAGTGCTCTTGTCTGCTTAAGGTGACCTAAGTCACCTTTTACGACACCCACAGGTTGAAATTGGGTAGTGACAATATGTATTCTAAATCCGTCAGTACACGGGACATGAAATATAATTGACACTGTATTGTTAACAAATATTCTACATCCATTTCGGCCCGAGTACAGCTACATTTTCATTTAATTTTTATAAACTTTGTATGTACATATTTCTTTTCTTTATTTACCTGTTTGTGAAGACCTATAATGTAAATATTTGGTTCCCCTGTTGGGAGCAGACATTAAATACAAAGTAACAAAGTAATTTAAAGAAATTAAGCTGACTTCAATGCCGAATATCGAATTTGTCCATTACTTGTTTAATATTTATCTAAATTGTTTAACCAAAGCAAAGTGAATCTATCTATAAATCTATACTTATAATATAAACGCGCTTATCTCAAGAGCTATTGGTCCGAAATAAAAAACGATTTTAGAGTTGGATAGCTCATTTATCGAGGAAGGCTATATATAATAATAATATAATATTTCACCACATTCACATAGCACCATCTAATCCCAAATTAAGCAATTATATTTGCTTGTGTTATGGGTAATAAACAACTGATATACTACTTAAATACATATTATAGATAAATTACATCCAGACAAAGAACAAACCTTCATGCTCATCACACAAAGATTTGTCCTGAGTGGGGATCGAACCCACGACCTCCGGCTTAGCAGTCAGGGTCACTAACCACTAGACTAACCAGTCATACATAATATCACTCTACTGTCAATAGGCGCTGAGTAGTGACAAAATAAAGATTAACGGAGATGAAGCCTCGGGCAACAGCTCGTCTCTAGCTAAAAGCGAAGTCTTAAATCTAGATACACAAAGCAGTAAGGCTAAAGTCTATTTAAACCACCCATAACATTGTAACAATTTTCAGACAAACCAAAAATAAAACATTGGTGCTAAGTGGCCATTTTGTCACCGATTCCTTGAATAATTTAATTTAAGAGCAACATAACAACCCTCTGTGTATCAATCTCAATCTGTTCGTGAACATTTTAGTGTGAGTCATTCTTTACTGACTCACTGTGTATGTGTACACTGGTCCGTGTTTTACTTAATGTATGGAAATAAGAACTGCACATCGCACTGACAATGAAAAAGATATAAAATGGGCAATTTTGCACCTTATATTTATTAATAGAAGACTGAAAATGCCAGGCACACAAATCTCAACTTATAACTATTTAACATTAACAGTGTATGTATGTAGATAGCTCCTGTACTGCACATAATAATTGCTGTATGATTAAAAAAATACAACCTAGATTCGGAATTGCTATCTGTGGATCAAAATTTTTGTCCATCGAAACACGTATTTATTTAAGAACATTTATTTAGATGTATTTAAAGAACTTTGTATTTTGTTTGTAACTGTTTAACAGTTACAAACAAAACAGTTATTAGTCAGACTGTGTTTATTGGTAACTAACACAATATTCAGACTATGTTTGTATGAATATATATATATACCTAGTACTCTTGTAAAAGTATTCAATAGTTCAATATATTTACGCAAACCCTCTTAGTTCAAAATACGGACTAAGCATAAAGCTAGGTTTAAATTGACAACTTTGACACAAATACAATGGCTTATATCAATTTAAACCATTTTGTAATAAGAGGGATAAAGTCAGTCCGATTGGTTTGTAGGATTCTCCGTTTCAAAACCATACAAATAAATATAAACTACCACAATGAAAAGCATTAACAAATAGCAAACATTCTTTAAAATCTATCAATGGTACTCTATTTAGGGCATTCGGGCACAAAAAGACGGTATACGGCAAAAAGACGGCATACGGCAAAATCCTGGCATACGGGCCGGGAAAAATTTCGGGTCATACCGCATTCGTTCATCTCTCAATGTGAGCTTTCACTATGTAAAACATTTGAGATTGGCGCTCCAAATACTACACTTGATAATACACCTTAAGTTAATAATAGTACGGTTTTAAGTTGGTTTTGTAGCTGCTAGTTTAAATATAAGTCCTCAGCAACCATTGTCTCGTTTGTTAATCGTTAAAATTCTTGTTACTCATGGTAATGTCGTTTTAGTACATATCGAAGAAACATTTAATAAAACGGTTTTGGTATTAAAATGAAAGTCGTCCTAAACTCTTACCTCCTTATTATAGAATATGGCCTAAGTATAAACCAGGTTTAAATTTTAGTTAGTAGTAGTTTAAAGCCATTGTTTTAGTGTCAAAGTTGTCATGATGTCATGTGTTGTAAATTGACAACTTTGACACAAATACAATGGCTTATATCAATTTAAACCATTTTGTAATAAGGGGGTTAAAGTATTTCTGTTATCCTGTCTCATCCCATTGCTGGGAAAAGATGTCCACTCATGATCTCCACGCTTATAAACAATATTATTTTCTTGGTTGATATTTGTTTACCAAATGTCTGATATTTTTACTCATCCTCCCTATGCAAATATCATTAGTCAAACAAATAGACTAGAAATTTTTGCATCTAACTGCCGTACGCAGAGATGTTACTTCATTTTAAAGTTTATTTAATAAAAACGTGTAATACTTAAGTCGATACACCTAAAGACGATTATTCAATGACAAAATAGTGTTGTGACAGATTACGGGTAATTGATGTGTCTGAGTGCGGCAGTGACTTACTAAAATTAACTTAAATGTTTATAGTCTGCAAGTTATGTATCCGAGACTTTATATCTTGAGAATAAATGATCAAATAAATTAAAAAAATAAAACAACTTTTATTGTTTACACAATATTAATTTAAATTGAAGATTTACAAAACTTGCGCTACCTTAATTACAGAATAAATTGTGAAAACAACTTAGCAGAATCCCAAAAATTAATCCACATGATCGCAATCTGGTTAATTGCATCCAAATTATTACAAGGTGTCCAATCACCTGACCATAACGGGAGTGCCCATGTTTAACAGATGTAAGTTGTAATTTTTCAATTAGGTAATTTACACCTTCTGTCTAAACGCATTAAGTTCAAATTGCTAAGCAGCGTTACCCATCTTATAGCTCTTTTAAACTGTTATTGCGATATCGAGAGTATACAAATTGGAAAGGACTGAGGAAAATATGACAGTATTCTCCTCTCTCTCACTCATGTATAAAAGCTATATAGCTATCTCTTTCTAAAGCACGAAGTATGTCGACCACTTCCGTTCGCGAATTTCGAGTGTTAAGTAACAAATACCTTATTTCATCCATATTTATGATACTGATAATGTTTGCAATACCTTTTTGAGATTATTTCGGTGTTTTAATTTGTGATACATCACCTTTATGAAGAATCTACATTTTAGTGTTTTGGGACTTATTTAGTCAGTATTCAAATTATTTATTTGGGTTCTGCATTGCATTATTTATAAGTTCTGTATATGGAGTATTAATCTTGAGAGGCTTCCTTAACGTCGACCAGTTACTGATCAATTCTGATTTACTACACTTAGAATTTCTCTTCTATAGTTCCTCACGATATTTTCCTTCACCGTCGGCAGATTAAGTCAATTGACTAGTATAAATAAATTCCATAAAGTCACTTATCCATTCGGCCAGCATCGCAAAATAATAATAGAGTAAAAGTCATCACTACATAGTATAAAACGAAGTCACTGTCGCTGTCTGTCCGTCCCTATGTATGCGTAAATCTTGAAAACTACGCAACGGATTTTGAAGCGGTTTTTTTTTATAGATAGAGTGATTCAAGAGGAAGGTTTATAGGTATAAAATACATACCACTCAAGCGAAGCAGCGAGCGGAAGCTAGTATTAAATAAATACTGAATGCTTACATATCTATTCCTAGCATTAATTAAGCAATCAATTGCAATCGACTATTTGACAGCCGTTCGTTTTCAATACCCCAAGCAAATCAACAATAATTACAAGACGACAACAACCCTATTAATAAACGAAATTCTAATCAAAAGAATACAATCCTTTGATCGGCAATGCGACATTTTATTTCCTTGAAATGTAATTGTAGAACAATACAACCCTCAAATGGTCTATTAGGTTTAATCACCCGTAAGCGGTTAATAACGCCCCGTGGGGTGGGGAATTTGACCTCTAATGATCGTGTATGATTATGAAAAGTGTCGTTAAATTGCTCTGTCTAGTATACCGGTGTATTACCGGTAATTATTGGTAAAGGTAGCGTGCGGAATATTAATGGGTCGGTTTGTACTGCACTGAGACAAAGGAGTATATTATTCTGATTGACAAATGGAGAAATTATGCAGTCCGTAGAGAGATCTTTGGTCAAAAAGTTTAATACAATGAAATATCAAGTATATTACAAACAGAAAATAGTTTTTTAGACAATTTTAATATAGTACTCATAAAGTCATAAGCTAAAAAGTACCTATACCTATTTATTTCGTTTTCTTTTTGGGTTCCGTAATATATTTTTAAGTCTATACCAAAAACGGATACCCGTATAAGATCATTCTTGCTTCTGCCTATGTCATAACATTTGTTCCGAATTTACTTAGGAAACTTGTAACGAAAACAAACAAATTTTTGATCGTGGGACTCTTATTTGGTAGCAAAACGGTTATTTTTAATATTTTCTTACTTACTGCAACCATAAAGATACGGAACCCTTGCCGCAAGAATCAAACTCGCACTAAACCACTTTTATTTCATAAACTACTAAAACTACCTCGTTAATCAAATTCAATCGGAGTAATTTCATGGGAAAATGTAATGCGACAAATAGTGCTGTCGAGACACCATTTAATAAACACAGTGAGGGGGCCAATTAGACCCCACGACACGTCAAAGGGTTAATACGAGGTTGTCTGCTCGTTTGTCGGGCCGATTCGACCCGGGGAGGGTGAAATTTTTAAGTGTCGCATTTTATAGATTACTGATATACTAATTTGTATGATAATTTTAGTGACATCTGTTCATAGAACAGTGTTGTGGCTGTTTTTTTTACGTGTTTTTTTTTTCTATATAGCCCCGTACAAGAGTAAGAGTTGTACAAGTTTACAGAGCTATAATTCTTATATAAGTTGAGTATGGATGGGAACGTTAAACGTTACAAGGGGAAGACCAAGGGGAAGACCAAGAAGAACGTACAATGTCTAAATGGGGAACGGGGACTGAAATGATTGATGAATGTTGGAAGGCGAAAGATGTATGTCAGAATCGTAGCAGGTGGAGGTCAATAGGCTCTGCCTACCCCTCTGTTGGGAAAGTAATATATATGTATATATTTCCTACATACAAAGAGACACAATCCAAATCGAAATTACTAAAGCTTTTAAGACTTGTGTGTGTCCCAGAGTGAAGACCGCGACTCGGCAAACGTAGGACGCCCTCCAGCTAGGTGGACCGATGACCTGAAAACCTGGGTCTGACTGGATGCGGAAGGCGGAGGATCGAGTGTTATGGCGCGTGTTGGGAGAGGCATATGTCCAGCAGTGGACTGCAATAGATTGAGATGATTAAGACTTATTAAATGTCAGATGTCCTTATTTTTATTATCTGTAACTTATAACTTGTATTGTGTGTAACTTGTGTATGTGGTAGGTAATAGTAACGAATTCAAAGAACTTATAAATCTCTGCAATATTGACTGTCACCGTGGCGCCACTAACGTGCCCGAGACGTAGGTTCGATTCCCACACAAGACAAAAAAATATCTGATTGATGGATATTTGTTTCGAGTTTGGGTGTACTTTGTGACCGTAAATTGTATGTTTGTAAAGTAAAGACCCCCGCGACACAGAACTTGTGTACTAGTGCAGGCGTTCTAAAAAAAATGTATTTTGGTTAATAAATAATATAATATAATATTCTACCACATTTACACAGCGCCATCTAGTCCCAAATTAAGCAATTATATTTGCTTGCGTTATGGGTTCTAAACAACTGGTATACTACTTGAATACATTTTTTTTGTAAATACATACATATTATAGATAAATTACACCCAGACACGGAACAAACCTTTATGCTTATCACACAAAGATTTGTCCTGGGTGGGGATCGAACCCACGACCTCTGGTTTAGCAGTGAGGGTCACTAACCACTGAACCAATAGACCAGTCAATCAGTCAAAAATAAATTGCTTCCTAATTAAATAACGAAGTGTCGATCAACAAATACGGTTTTTTAGTGATGTCTAACGCTTTGAACCAATTCCAGGTATTTAAAAGTAGAATTAATAACAATACGAGAGCAGTATGAACATTTTATAGTCTCATTTCCACAGCGAAGATGCTATTATTAAATTTGCTATATAAAATTACAAATTCTCAGTAACAGCACTTTAAACTTTTAACTCGGACGCACAAACTAGAAAATTAATTACATCTATAAAACGTTATAGAAATAGTAAAAAGGTTATGGCATTGGATTCAATTTTCCACGTGTAATAAACAGGTTGCGGGTTAACCCTGCGAATGACGAGGGCCCCGCGGCGCCACTTCAAAGGAAATATAAATGTATGCATTGTTTAGCGAAAATCCACCCGCGGGGTCTCTTAGACCCTAGGCGTCGGGGGGTTGAGTTAGCATTGAATGTGTATTTACTTTCATTGCTGTTAAAGTTTTTTCAGGAGCAATATACAGTGTAAAGGTTGGGTTATAAAAAGGATTATGAATTTCTCAACTAGGTACTTGGGTTTTACTCCACATCACACAGGATAGAAATTTTATGTAAATATAAGACCTCTATTGTATACTAACACAAAAGGTACACAATGTATGAAAATGTATTTTTAGTTATTATATTGTTGTGAAGCAAGAAATTGAGAATAGGATATTTCATAATGTATTCATATACTATCTTGATAATACTGTCCTCTCATAATACAAGATAAATTATGCCTACTTGTTTTGTTAGTTGTTTGCAGGCACGAGTCTGAAAAATAAAAATCGAAAGATACTAATACTTAAGATACAAATTTGGGAATGAATTCAGTCCTTGAAAAATACTACTGTCAATTATATTAGCTAAATCAACAATAGAAACAACAAATATTTTAACGGAAAATTAGCATCCTATTTATTCAAAAGTAAATTAAAACTCTTGAAAAAAAATTACAGCTTGCATCTTTAATTTTCCATAATAGGCTCGCAAAACACTTTTTGCATCATAAATATTTAACAGCAAAATCACTAACAAGTTCACATAAAATTCTTTGCTAGCACTTAAATAATTTGCAACATAACATGATGCCCTCATAAAGCTTTAATAATGTAACAAGTCCGATAACTTGATAGCACGTTGTCAAGTAGTTAATATCGTACAGGTTATCATTATCCCAACACACGTCCGCGACAGGTTAACTGCCCTGATCGACCATCGACCATGACAGGGTTGACAGGCGCCGTTTAAAAATCACAGATATTTTCCACAAAAAAACCGTTGGCAAATGCCATTCTTGAAATGCCTTTGTTCGGTTTTGTGACGAGCGAGGACTTCAAAAATAAACGCCCGTAATTGTTTGTTAATACTGTACGCGAAAATTCGTTCACATTTTTGTGGAAATCTAGTATGTAAATATGAAAATTAAACGCGCGCTCGTGAGATATTTTCACTGAATATTTTTCTATTCAAACATTAACGTTTAACGCAATAATAAAATTGCTTTTGAAAACAAAATCATTGAGCGTAAGACGGGACCATCAATAAAAAACAGCGAAACGTCAAATCGAACCAAAAACCGCCCAGTTTAAATGGAAATAAACAGAATTATATTGCCTTTAGACATGAGCGAACATCAAAAGGAAAAAGTAATGCGCAGACCCGTTGGTTGACGATGTCATTTCCCTGTAAAATATTAACGTGGGGTCGACGGTACCGCGCCCTGTCATTTCAGGGTTAATACCGGTTAATACCGGTATTCTCTTTATACTAGTACGATTGTATGGAATTATCCGTCTTAACGAGCTCGCTGCCTTTTTCGATTCATAGGTATTTTTGTGTTTTTTTTGCTACATCAGGTAAATAAAATGGGGATACCGGTAAGGCCTGTATCTAGATTGACAATGGCCAGAGCAACTTGTTGTTTAATTAAATTGTATATCATACGAAACGTGGTTAGAATAACTAATGATACAATTTCTTGGACGCTTGTGGATTTAGATCAAGGTTGTCACTAAATAATAAGTAATAGGTTATGTTATAGGTATTAATGTACAATACATTCTAAATAAATAATTCTGATTAATTCTAAGGGAGTCAACCTTAAGCAACAAGAGCAATGAGAGAAAAGGGAAATTCGATACAAAATTCTATACCGACCCGTCTGGCGTCGTATAGTAGGCTAAATTCCCTCCAAAATGTTTGGAGAAAACTCGTGCCCAGCAGTGGGACATATGAGTTGTAATGATGAGGATGCAATTCTAAAATCTGGGCTGTAAGGGACTCAATATAAGTATTTTAGAGTCTTAAAATATCTATTGGCTATTTTTGTGAACCAAATACGTGATGTCCCGGTAGACTAAACCTAAGTAGCCTGGATTCTCAGCAAACGAAGAATTTTATGAACTTCGTTTGTCCGTGTAGTGACGGATTAAGAATACATAATGTCACTATCCCATTTCAACCCGTGGCTGTCGTACAAGACGACTAAAGGAGCACAAGAGACAAACCCTAATAAATTGCATGTCCCACTGCTGGGCACGGGTCAACTCCAAAGATTTTGGAGGAAATTTAGCCTACTATACAACGCTGGCTAGACGGGTTGGTATAGGGTTTTGTTTCGAATTTTCCTTTTCTCGCAGTTCTCTTGTTGCTTTTGAAGTCAATTACCTGAAAGCCTTTTTGATTCGAACATTCAAAATAGTCTTCATACTATATAATTTCATTATCATCATCATTTCAACCCATAAATGTCACACTTGCCTTTTCTTGCAGTGCTGTTATTTGCGGTTACTTAGTCGCTTTATACGACAACCGCGGGTTGAAATGGGGTACATTATGTATTCTTAATCCGTCACTAAACGGGTAATGTCCTTCTATATCTATCTTGATCTATAGGTCATCGTTCCCACGTCCTAAAAGACCTATTTTCCCATGGAAGTGGAACATGACGGTAGAATACGCCCATAGCATTCGGTACACAGACGTAAGTCTATTTTAATTACTAGCATCGATATCGGCGGATCCCCGTCTTGCCTAGTAGCTGTGTTTTACTGGTCATAGTGCTGGGACATATTCGATTGTCGATGTCGATTTGTCTTTGTATAATTATTTTGAATTTTAAAATAAATTTATATCTTTTAAAAATGTATTGTTAATTAGGTGTTTTATTAAAGAGAGAGAGACTGGGAGTAAATTCCTCACGGTACCAAAAAAGGTAATCGTATAAAACCAGCTGGTTCGCGTGTTAGAAGGCAAAAAAAACCGTCGTATTATTTATCTGTTTAGTAGAAAACTAAAATACTTTATAATACACTTTGTTAAAATCAATCAATATATAGTTACTAATAAAATTAAGCGAAAATTAATCGTCCATGCTTTGAAAAACTTAGGTACCTATTGTATCAGAGTTAAAAATTAGCTTACTGACAAAACAGTGACCAATTACATCGCAAACATAGTTAACACTTGTGTAAAAATAAATGGTGAATCATCAAGTCGCAATCAATCTTTCAAATTTTAATCTGTTGCATAATTTACCCAACGTTAACCATAACTTTGAATACAAGTTTTTGTTAAAATTTTTTACTTCACAAAAACAAACATCTAACCCAAGATTATCGATAAAAAAACGAGTTGATCACCTCACTACGTCTAACACAAACACGACTCGATAACGAGGTGAAATATTCACATTGCAAGCGTTGTAATCAGCTGACGACTATCTCTCTCGCACCCGTTCACTCTTACGACACCTACGGAGCCGGGAAAAAGACGGCACGCGACTGCGGCGCCTACAAAGGGGTCGCGTTCTCTTTGATCTTGCCGAAGCGCGTGCGTACAGGGCTACGCGTGTGTGAGTGTATGCAGATGAGAATTTGATAATTGCAAAGATTTATGTGGGTGCCTCAGGACGATATGACGTTTTCGCATTAGTTAATTAATAGGCAGTTATCTATTTTTGTTGGAAGCTATTAATTTATTATAATGTGTTTGCTATGATGAGATTTACTGTTTGCATGTGTGTCATCTTTTGCGGCGTAGCAGTTTATGTAGATATACTGCTAAGGTACTGATGGGAGCCTAGTTGTCGTATTTTAAAGTTATCAAAGATGTCTCACATCTGTTCTAGATCATCATCTTCATCATTTCAACCCACAAACGTCCCACTGTTAGGCACGGCTCTCCTACAAAGATTGTGGAGGGAATTTAGCCTACTATACCACGCTAACCAGACGGGTTGGTTGGTATAGAGTTTGTTTTGAATTTTCTTATTCTCGCGGTGATCTTTCCTTAGTCGCCTTTTACGACACCCACGGGTTGAGATGGGGTAGTGACATTATGTATACTTAATCCTTCACTACACAGACACTACTACTATACTGTTCTAGATAAATTACGTTAATTAAACAAACTACATTCAAAATTGCTTTGTTAGTCTAGTGGTACTGCTAAGCACAAGATAGTAAGTACTGTTGGATGCTTGTCAAATATATATGACATCCAGAACTTACATAGACTTAGACTAGGGTCTAGTTAGTCTTTTTTATAATCGAAATCGAATAATCTATACTAATATTATAAAGATGAAGAGTTTGTTTAAACGCTACGATCTAAGAAACTACTGGTCCGATTTGAAAAATTCTTTTAGTGTTGGATAGCCCATTTATTAAGGAAGGCTATAGGCTATACAACATCACACTACGGCCAATAGGAGCTGAACAGTGGCCAAATAAAGAACGGCGTGAGCAAAGTCTCGCGCGACCTGTATAAATTGGTTGATGCCAATTTATAGAAGTATCAAATACCTTATGAATACAATATATTATATTTTATAAGTATAATTATTAGCGTAGCCGTGCA
Source organism: Laspeyria flexula (assembly GCA_905147015.1). Taxonomy (NCBI): domain Eukaryota; kingdom Metazoa; phylum Arthropoda; class Insecta; order Lepidoptera; family Erebidae; genus Laspeyria; species Laspeyria flexula. The sequence continues at coordinate 6,725,179 of LR989974.1, forward strand.
ATAAAATGGATGGCCCGGGTCGCGTCGATGAATAGATAATCTATCAGATAACACTTTGATTGTGAGTTTGGTGAGCGAACTGACAACTTGCTTAATTTATTACTTTATGTTTATAGAAATCTAGGTAATCCTTAGCTGTTCTAGCTTAGCTCATCTTTTCGTGTTGTATTATCGGCTTATCAAAATTTGATAAGAATTTATATATCATGATAAATACCAGTTAGAAGTGGTGTGAAGTGAAATATGCAATAGTATACGCTGGTGAGGGCGTTTTATAATAATAATAATAATATTCTACCACATTCACACAGCGCCATCTAGTCCCAAAGTAAGCAATTATATATGCTTGTGTTATGGGTACTAAACAACTGATATACTACTTAAATACATTTTTTTTTGTAAATACATACATATTATAGATAAATTACATCCAGACACAGAACAAACCTTTATGCTCATCACACAAAGATTTGTCCTGGGCGGGGATCGAACATACGACCTCCGGCTCCTCCGGCTCCGGCTTAGCAGTCAGGGTCACTAACCACTAGACCAACAGGCCAGTCTAAATTTTTATTTTTTATGAGGTGTTCCACGAATTACTGCCCCACTCAGAGACGTTAATTAGCAGTAATATGTCATTAACACAATTTTGTCATTGAATAATCGTCTTTAGGCGTATAGACTTAAGTATTTCACGTTTTTACTAAATAAACTTTAAAGTTTAGTTACGTCTCTGAGTACGGCAGTTAGACACGTTAGAGTTAGGCATTTGTAGAATAAGACATTTCACGCTCTTGTCTGATGATACGCTAAGTGGTCTATATGGACCTCCAGGGGTCAACTATGACTAACAAAGGCTCTATATTAGTAGCAGGGACTTGAACGACAGTTACGCAAGAGGTCCTCAGTTCGATTTTTGGTTCAGGAAATATTGTTATGGGATTTTTTTGTCCACCCGGAGTTTGGAAATATTCTCAGTTAATGGCAATAGTTTCGCTTCCATTTATTACATAGTTGCTATAAATTAGGGTTGGTTCACAACTGATCGCATCGCAACGCGCTTTCCTATGTTTCTATATAAGGTCCAATATGTCTATACTCATATTATGTATGTACCTATGACTGGCCTGTTGGTCTAGTGGTTAGTGACCCTGACTGCTAAGCCGGAGGTCGTGGGTTCGATCCCCACCCAGGACAAATCTTTGTGTGATGAGCATAAAGGTTTGTTCTGTATCTGGGTGTAATTTATCTATAATATGTATGTATTTACAAAAAAAAAAACAAAAAAAAATGTATTTAAGTAGTATATCAGTTGTTTAGTACCCATAACACAAGCAAATATAATTGCTTACTTTGGGACTAGATGGCGCTGTGTGAATGTGGTAGAATATATTATTATTATTATAAAGCTGAAGCGTTTGTTTGTTACATTGAACGCACTAATCTTAATCTTGTAAAATACTGGTTCTATTTTAAAAAATCTTTAAATGTTGGATATATATTTATTCATGAAAACTATATAGTCTTTAAGGTCGTTGGTAAATGCAGTAGCTATGGCCCCGGATTGGTTTTGAATGGGTCATCAATTAAAAGGGTGTCCACTTTTAAATACCTCGGACATTTTATTACCGACGACCTTAAAGACGATGTAGATATTGAACGGGAGCGTAGGGCTCTGGCGGTCCGGAGTAATATGTTGGCCCGTAGATTTGCACGCTGTACGGACCTTGTCAAAATTACGCTGTTCAAGGCGTACTGCCAGGGTCTGTACACGGGCAATCTATGGGTCAATTACACTAAAAGATCGCTGGATGCTCTGCGCGTCCAGTATAACAATGCTTTCAGAGTGTTGTTGCGACTGCCTCGACACTGCAGTGCGTCGGGGATGTTTGCGCAAGCTCGTACGGACGGGTTTTACGCCATCGTACGTAAAAAGACAGCCTCCCTACTGCGTAGAGTGAGAGACAGTCGCAACAGCATTCTGAGAACCGTTGCGGAGAGCTACAGATCTCCTATTATAATTAAGTTTGTTCGTAGGTTAATAAATACTAACACTAGCATGTAAGCCTAAATTTTACTAACACTATTGATGGAATTATTTTTCTGAATTAAAAACATTTATTATTTATTATTTATTATTATATAGTCCGGGATCCCTGGTCCAAATTTTTTTTTATTACTATCAAGCAAATTTTTCGTGAGTAGCTTCATTTCGATGAGACGCCCAACAATTTCGTATTCCAAAAGTTTGATTATGGTAGCTAACAGACGTCGCAAGGGTATACCGGACCGGGAAGGAAATACCGGGATAACGTACCACGCAATTTGTAGGACAATATCACTGTTCAATTACATAAATATTAAGTAAGTAAAAAAAAATATGGTCCTACAAAATTAATGGTTTGATCGAAGGAGGGGACCCTTCCAACTTGTATCGATAACGAGGTCATCATAAATGATTACTTACTAATCAGCAGATTTTTTTATTTTTACTTACTTAATATTTATTTAATTGAAGTCATATTATCCTACCTTGTCCCGGACTAATAGGCTATATTACGGTTATAGGTTATATAGCTTCATAATATTAGTACAGATAACATGGTCCAATCCTAAGTCAGACACATCTCTGCCTACCCCTTTTGGGAGAAAGGCATGATGTATGTATAAAATTCAACACATAAGTAATGCAGCATTGCAAGTGTAATGAGTATGTCGGTACGTGGATTAACTGATAACAGCTGATAACGATTGTAATCCGACAATGACGCTTGAGTGACACTCGCACTTCAACGCATATATTGAGCCTTGTAACCGTTTATAGCGATGGTGGCTGAATGGATAAGTGACCGGCGTGCTAAACACGCGGTCCGAGTTCGATTCCGACCAGCAGTACCAATGTGGATTTCACTTTGTGGAATTTATATGTACTAGTCATGTGACTTACCATCTGCTGACGGTGAACCCGCATTAGGCCAGCGTGTGTGGATTATGGCCTTAACCCTCTCAGCTCTCTAGATAGAGGAGCGGAGACCCGATCCCAGCAGTGGGACATTAATGGGTTGAGATGATGAACCGTTTATATGCCTCATCATCATCATCATCATATCAGCCCAATGACGTCCACTGTTGAACATAGGCCTCACCTAATTTCCGCCACAACGAGCAATTTTGTGCCGTTCGCATTCTATATGCCTCACTGGTAATTATACATACATACATACATACAAATAGATCACACCTCTTTCCCAACAGAGGGGTAAGCAGAGACCATTTCCTTCCACTTACTACGATTCTGACATACATCTTTGGCTTCTTCAACATTCATCAGTCTTTTCATACATTCTCGCCGGTTGAGGGTACACCTATGTCCCTTCTTTAGAACGTCACCTAAGGTCATGGTACGTTCTTCTAGGTCTTCCCCTTCCAACGTTTCCTTTCACGGTTCACATTCGCCTCATATATTTGTTTTGTCACATTTCCTTCATTCATTCTCTCTACATGTCCAAACCAGCCTAACATTTCTTTCTCTATTCGTGTTACAACATCTATTTTTAGGCCACAACGTTCCCTTATTACACTATTTCTTATTCTATCACTTAAATTTACCCCAATCATACTTCTCAAAGCTATCATTTCCACAGCATTCATTCTACTTTCATGCTTCTTCTGCCATACCCAGCTTTCACTTCCGTACAAACACTGGTAATTACTTACTTTAATACTTCATTTAAAAATTATATTAAACTAGCTGTTTCTTGGACGTCTTAGCTCTTATTGGTCGAAGCGTGATGTTATAGCATTCTTCGATAAATGGGCTATTCAGTAGTAAAGGATTTTTTGAATTAGAACCAGTAGTTTCTGAGATTTATCGCGTTAACCAAATAAACAAAATCTTCAGCTTTATAATCTTACTAGCTTCCGCCTGCTGCTTCGCCCGCGTGGTATGTATTTAATACCTAAAACCTTCCTCTTGAATTACTCTATCTATTAAAAAAAACTGCATCAAAATCCGTTGCGTAGTTTTAAAGATTTAAGCATACATAGGGATATAGGGACAGAGAAAGCGACTTTGTTTGATAGGTACTATGTAGTGATACAGTATAGAAATATACATAGTTTAAGAGGGCTAGTGAGACGTAGTTTAAAAAAATTTAAATCATTATTAAACGTAACGGACGTCAGAGCTATGTGTATGTCTTTGACGTCTGACGTGCTGAAAATTATTAGTATACATTAATACACATGGAGACTTAATTAGCTGATTTCAAGTGCAATGGGTTCAATTCTCGTGTCATAAGCAATTGATCAGTAAAATGATTGTATTATTAAAATAATTTGATTTGGTTAAATCATTTACCATCAACCAGATTTTATTTTGTTTGAAGAATTTAACGTAAATATTTTGCACTAATACGTAGGTAAGGTATTTAGTCATTATTTATCATAGATCGCATTAAAAGATTATCTTCATTAAATCAGTAATATTGTTATCTAAACATGAAATATTAATTAATGAGAGCTTCCTCCATTACGAAACATTACAAATCAAATGATAAATTTATTAATCAGTAAGGGAGCGGCCCTGATCGTTATATTTATTGATATAAGTAGGTATTTTCTTGATAAATATACTTTAACTAAACAACAAACAAACAGTGCGATTCACGGTAAACAGATGACAAAGGGACCTATTCGCAATTTCGACAAACCTATTTCGATTCGACACTCCATATATTGAATTAAATTTGTAGGAAGTAGTAGGTAAGTAAATTTGTCAGTTACATTAAAAATTCTGCCTCACTTTGTGACGAATGTAAGTACTTACCTACAATAGGCCGATTTCGATATAGCTGTAAAATTTTTGAAAATCGAAATTACGTGTCATATTCATATCAGACCAATAACGTCCACTGTTAAACATAGGCCTCGCCTAATTTCCAAATTACGAGTATTAAGAAACAAGTCTTTTGACTGGCCTGTTGGTCTAGTGGTTAGTGACCCTCACTGCTAAGCCGGAGGTCGTGGGTTCGATCCCCACCCAGGACAAATCTTAAAGGTTTGTTCTGTGTCTGGATGTAATTTATCTATAATATGAATGTATTTACAAAAAAAAAAATTAAGTAGTATATCAGTTGTTTAGTACCCTTAACGCAAGCAAATATGATTGATTAATTTGGGACTAGATGGCGCTGTGTGAATGTGGTAGAATATTATATTATAAGTCTAGTATCGGATAAAAAGTTATATATAACCAGTCCCGGTACAGCTATCTATGGATCACGCAATTATTTATCTAGGGTAGATATCAAAACTCATATCATTACGGTAGCAAAATCACTCTGAAGTAAAAACTAGAATAAACTGGGTCAAATTCTAAAATGGTCCCCTCTAGGTGACTGAGTAATAGCTATATGTCATCATCATCATCACAGTCCCACTGCTGGGCACGGCTCCTCTCCTCTAACTAGAGAGCTAAGAGGGTTAAGGCCATAATCCACTCACGCTGGCCTAGTACGGGTTGGTGGATCAGACATACAATTTCTTCTAAGGTGAAAGCTACGAGCAACTAACCTATCTCGCTGGGTGAAAGTAACCAATAATAGCATAATAGATGTGTGTACTCATAAAAAAATCGCTCAGTAATTCCTGTTTCATGACGTCACCAATATCAAATAATACAAAGGTTTCTATATACCAAAGAGAATATCTCTAATATTTTTTTTACATTCAGGAATCTATGCTTCAGGAATTTAATTTACAGTTGCCTATACAAACAATATGCCAAAGGCATATCTTGTGAACAATACAACTTTTCATTACAAAGGCTCTGGATCAACAGTCGTATGAAACAAAGGCTTTAGTTCACGTCAGGCATGTGCAGGCACAAGGGATCTAAACGCAAACTACATGCACGAAACGCAATTTTCCCGAAAAACTAAAAGGAAAACGTGCAAATTCTAAAGGCCCCGATTTCCCTGTCCATTGTCGTTTCTGTGTATTTTTTTTTCATCTTATTTAGCGCTTTGTCGGCTGCTCTTTGAAGTTCCCCTCCCCCAAGGGGAGTTACAAATTGCGTCAAGCTGGTATTGTATAGCGTAAACATGATTCGCCTGCTAGTGTTTCTCGTTAGAATAATAACGATAGCTAAATATAACGATGTTAGTACCGATAAACATTGAGACAGATATCACGTGGTCCTGTGTTTCAAGTTATCTGCATTTTGTAGCCTATCTTCTCTCTCTCCTTTTAACATTGCCAACGTCCATGAGCGGCGGTAACCACTTACCATCAGATGGGCCGCCAGCTCGTCTGCCACTTCAGGCAATAAAAAAAATAAAAATCTGAGTTGCAACATACTATATCGTCCGTATAGTGACGGATTTAGAATACATAATGTCACTACCCTATTTCAACCCATTTACGAGAAAGGCGACTAAGGGATCTAACTTCAAGCAGACTAGAATAATGAGAGAAAAGGAAAATTCGAAATAAAACCCTATACCAACCCGTCTGGCCAGTGTATAGTAGGCCAAATTCCTTCCAAGATCTTTGGAGGAGACTCGTGCTCAGCAATGGAACGTTTATGGGTTGAAATGATGATATAGAACCATTAAAACAATGTAAATTGTATATTATTTCGGAATCCAATACAATTATTTGGTGACTGATATTATATTTTCATGTAATTCTGAAATAATATTTAGGTTACCCTTTTAATAACATTGGGTAATTCGATTTTGGTGACAGATCTACTATTTTAGGTACAAATATGTATTATTTACTAGAATTCGCGCAAGGGGATTCGCTCCTGTCGCTTTTGTTTGGCCAGCACTGCACTGCTCAGCTCCTTTTGGCTGTAGCGTGATGTTATATAGCCTATAACCTTCCTGTATAAATAGGCTATCCAACACTAAAAGAATTTTTCAAATCGGACCAGTAGTTCCTGATATTAACGCGTTCGCGTTCATACAAACAAATTCTTCAGCTTTATAATATTAGTATAATGTTATTAAAAACACAATTATTTAGTGTTCGATAAAATCACAACTATTAATATTTAGTGTTTTTTCATTACTAAAAAATTAATTTTTATATATTTTGGAACGCAATACAAAGTGGGACATATTTATGTGACAAAACTCGGTGGGACGAACGAGGGCTAAGTCAGTGGGTCCTACCAATAAATTATACCAATTCATACGGATAAGTCACAATATCAGATCGAAGCAGTAAACAGTGAAGCAAATCAAACAATAGTTAAATATCTACATAGTATTAAGTTTGGCATTCGCAACTAGGCTTGAACACCATACAAGGCACAAAGAGTTGCGAATGCAGTGACTCACTACAAATAACTCCTGATCGAGCCAGCTAATATGGATAGATCATATCACTGACGTTGTTAATAGCTATCTGGATAGGGCTAGGCCTTATCATTGTTTGGTTCAGTTTAAAAAACAATTTCTTTTTTGTAAATACATACATTTTTTTTTATACCACGACGGTGGCAAACAGACGTACGGTCCGCCTGATGGTAAGCGGTTACCGTAGCCTATGTACGCCTGCAACACCAGGGGCATCACGAGCGCGTTGCCGACCCTTAAGAAACCTATTCACTCCTTTTTCTCATATTGTTAGATAAATTACACCCAGGTACAGAACAAACATTATGCTCATCCCACAAAGCGATTACAACAATCCCTGCGAGTCCTTAGGGATACGTTTAGTTGATATGAAAAAGGTAGATATATGATGAAAGTCCGCAGAACTGATGGCCGATGGGGCAAAAAAGTTCTCAAGTGCGCAGCGTGGGGCGGCCCCCCGCCAGATGGACCGACGACCTAGTAAAGGTTGCGGGTGGCCGTTGGATGCGGGCGGCACAAAATCGCTCGCTGTGGCGGAAATTAGGTGAGGCATATGTTCAACAGTGGACGTCATTGGGCTAATATGATGATGATAATATGATGAAATAATATACCTTTCTAAAGGGTGCCAACTTGCCAGCCCTACATATCCACACGTCGGTAAATATTTACTGCCAATGAGCGAAAGAATAACGGTAATAAGCTTTTTGCCACTTCAGTGGTTAAAAAACGAAAGACAGCAAACACTTAAATTATCACTTTGATATCAAAAACATTCTCCCAAATCATATAACCGTTAAAACGTTGCTAAACGTCGCGATAACCTTGATATACGTAACGTTTTGGACCTTAACACAAATAAATTACAAAGATAAGATCCCTTCTGTGTCAAAAGTTATGCGAGAGGAGTTTTAAGAAAGTTAAGTTACGTGATAACACAAAATGGCCGAGAAATATTAAGTTAAATATTTTAAACTGCGCTTCAATGTTTGCAGAGCAAAGTCGTAATATTTTTCTAAGATAAAGAAAACAAATTCAATGGAGTTATTAATGAAACATTTAAGAGCAATTCAATTGTGAAATAAAGGAAGAGTAATTCATGTCTTTTGAGATCAAATAGTGAATCTGAAAGATCCCATAACCCATTGGATATCCAGTGATGTATCAACTTTAATGATCGTCTAAAAAAACTCAAAGAGAATCTATCGTATAAATCACAATTTCCCCTGCTCCGCCCACAATAAACTTTCAAATAAATGTGATTATTAGAAAGAGCAAAAATAAGCAATTCACTCAGCATTGCCAAATTGTGTCGCGTTATACTAAATCATTGAGAAAACACCAACATCTTTTGATACACACAATCCTCTTTAACAACCAACAAAAACAATCCTACTTAACATTCAGAATACATCACAATATAATAAAATATAAGTGCCTATTGTATGTAGTATAATATTTAAATATAATTCATGGTCCTCACGGTAGATATAAATTAAGAGAAGCAGGTTTCCGTCCAAACCGAGTGAAATATTACTTCTCTTGTAATGAACTTAAGTTTTACGATTTCCAGTTTTTAAATTAAAAATTAAATTATCGGTCAAAACTAGCTGACATCCGAATTTTATTATAAATTGGAAGATATTTATGCAGTAAATGTGTGGATATTAATTCAATCGGATGAACTTAATGTCTCTATGTCTCATATTTAACATAAATCTAGAGCATGGCTCTTCAAAGCAAATTTTTAAATATGCATAAAAATGTCAAACTATGAAATTGATGGCGCACTGCTACGCCGCACGGAATGTGTTTCAACGAATGATATACACATAAATGATGCTGAAACGATTTGTAAAAATAAAATGTGCGGACAGAACCCATCGGTATTAGTTTTGAACCATTCCAGTAAATTACTAAGAAATGAGGAACACATTAAACAGTTTTATGACGATAATATTTTGCTTAATGATACGCTTTTTTTAGATATATTGGGACTTCTGAGATTTGTCTAATTATAAAAGCGATAAGATCAATTAGGCCACTGGAGAGTTCATTAATATGAATATGTAAGTACTAGGAATTTGTAATCATTAATTCAAAGTGCGTCAATAATGTCGATTTTTTAAAATGGTGCAATCCGGCCTATTTAAAAAGTTGAAAGTTAATATGGTTGGAAAGAACAAAGTAGTTTCAGACGAGACAAGATTACGACCTCTCAGTTTTATAGGCGTATAATAAAAAGTGAAACCGGCCGCTTCTTTTAGTAACTGCTAAAGATTAATTTTATAGATGATACAGCCCACAATAAAGATATTGAAGCTGTTTATCGAATAATTGTTCGATAAATTCATATGGAAATATAATGAGAGGCATTTGATAATGTTGACTATCACAAAGATTGGTGAAATTAAATATTAAAGAAGTTATCATTTAAAGATATCTAATTACACTGATTATTTTAAAACAAACCCTATACTTTGGACAGTAAATAAGCTTCTATTTATGTTTTATTAGTGAAATTTCCTTGGGTGTTCTACAAGGATCAACATTATGTCCACTGTTGCTCTAATTCCAATCCTTACAAATTAGACTAGTCGTAACCTTGTTGTTCCGACCTCTAGCCACTCGTTTAATTTACTAATTGGTAATTATTCTTCCACATAACGACCCAATTATCTCCAATCAATCCCTGATATAGCATTAATGTTGTTGGTGCATAATATATTACAGTATATGACAGTACTCAGGAATTTATTGCTCGACAACTTAATGGGAAACACGATAGTCATAAACTGGTTGAATGAGAAGTGTTTTTATTAGAATCGATAAGGGAAATTAATAATATTTTTGTCTGTTAATAGATCTGGGAAAATACTGATTAGAGTTCCATTTTAGTTTTAAGAGGATATTTTATCTCATTAGATAGGAGCTGCGATTAAAAATATTGGAAGACATTAATCTGATATTTATGTGATGTTTTCTAATAAAAATGAAATGAGAAATCAAATAAGAAGAAATTCTACGATAAGCGTAACTTCACCAACTCAGAATTTATCCAGCTTATTATTGAGTTATTTCTGTTCTCCTTCTGCGAAGAAACACCTGACAGAAAACAGTAAGACCATTAGGTCTTACTGTTTTCTGTCAGGTGTGTGAAGACGATAGCTCACCCAAGATAAAATATATGCCCATAAGAAGCCTAATTTACTAGAACTTAAGTGGTTCAACGACTTACTATCCTGCAGTCAAATCAAAACTAGTTTCCAAGCCGTCAAATCATAATATATTTAATAAGACTACATTCAACCTCATTATAAAACACATTAACTATAATGGCTACCTAAAATAGTGCGTAATCAATTGTTCCGATAACCTTACGTCAGTAGAAATTGAAAGTGCTGCTATACAGAATACGCTCAATACAGTTGGACTAAACGGCGATATGATAATAAAACAGCGTGTGCGTCGACACCGGCATAAATCTCTTCTTTCACGACCATTCTGATTTCTGGCGGATTGGCGTTAAGAACTGTATAGACGTGGTTTCTATCTAGGTGATGTTAATTTTCTGGAATCATTTTCGGTAAAATATTCACATGGTTTATGGCCGGTATAACCTGGTCGAAATGTCAGGCTAAGCAAATAAAACATAATTGTTTGAATATCCGTTGTATATTAACATAACATATAACATAGCATCACGCCTTTTTCCCCGAAGGGGTAGGCAGAGGTGTTTCACACCCACATTTCGCCAGCTATGTTTTGGTCCCTTGAAATAGGGGGCCAGCCTATTGTCATTAACCGGGAACATTTGTTTACCAAACTCCGGGAAAATCTGAGTACTGGAATTTCTTGATAGAAAAGCCCAATATAATTTTCACCCGACCCGGTAATCGAACCCGGGACCTCTTGCACAGCAGTCGTATACACTTCCCGCTGCGTCACCGAGGCAGTTATAGATGTATGAAATTATGAGACGGACTAGCATCTTTTTTATGACTGCCACTCAAATAGAGGGATACTGAAGCGTGCTACCTTTTAAATGGTTGTGCTGACAATTGAAGAGGCAATGTCCCAATGTCCTTATATATCCACTGTAGGTATATAGAAAACGTTTTTCTTAATTTATTTAATTCACTTCTTCATATCGTCGTCATGTCGTCATTCATTATATTAAAATAATAGTACCGAACATTATCCACACAAAAGTTTTTGTCTCTCTTTACATCAAATCATAGACACTAATTAATCTGGTATTTTCGACATAGACAGATAGTTTAAGAATCAGAGTGTGACATGATATTTCTTATACAATATTATATATAATTAATTAAAGTTAGGCAATTGGCTGCAGACCTTCCAATAGGTCTACTATGACACAAACTTAAAAAAATTTGGCAAAAAATCAAACAATTTAAAAACATTTAAGGTTGCCTTCTTCGTAATCGATTTTGACACAAATGAAGAAATTACATTAAGATTCATCATAAACATGGGAATACTGTTTTATTACAGATTTACTGAATCGGTCGGAAAGATGCAATAATCAAGAATTTACAACATTCAATGATATAATGTCTGCCTAATTTCAGGAATTTGATGGCTAAGACGCCCGCAGGAAGTTATGGGCGTTGTCTATTCTTAGACGGTACCGAATGGCAAGCTTATGTGTGCATAGCTTTTGAAAGATAAGACTGGAATATATATAAAATCAAAAACTGTCATTATTTGTGTAAAAGCAATTGGAACGGTATTGGCAAAATTATTTTTTTAACAAAAATGAAGACATAAAAAGTTGCGATCTGAAATTATGTTCAGATTATACAACTTAGATATTGTTATCTCTGATATTTTCAGTGTATAAATTGAAATTAAAGTTTTCTAGCAAATATTTTTTCATTATTTTGAAATTTTTTATCACGTGTATCACCTCCCTTAACTCACTATTAACACCCAATTCTTACTATAACAATTTAAATTTATTTAGGTTACCGCTAGTCATAGTTGTATCTAAATTATTTCGGCTGCCGCTATATTATATTCGACTAAACATTTATTTCAAAATGTAACTTCAGTTCATTAGTGTTTCTAACATTTAACATCTTCATATAATTTCCCACAACATAAGATATATAACCATGACCACTAAAACATCACATCTCAATGCACATCTAATTTTCAACAAATTATATCTTTCATCGCACAATTTCTGTCATCAAAAGAAAAAATATGAAAAATTCCTTCTCTATACACCGAGTAGGTCTACGGCACGCGTATTTTGGACTCCTTTGATGTTGCCGCCGGCTTTAATGAGGCGGGCCATATAAACGGTAACTAGTTAGAATTGTTCTTAGCCTACTGTCCTACGTTAGTATAACGTTTTGTTAGCTTTTCATAGTGCTCTTTTAAATTTCCTCGCTAAATTGTTTATTTTTTTTTGGTTTTTTGGTTTTGCCGCGAAACTGTTTGTTTATACGCGTTGAGCGGACTATTAAAAACGCGAATAGTTTTTCATGTTAATTTTTCCTATTAAATTTTACGTGGATCTGATTTCGTTCGCTTTTAAGTCCAAGTATGCGTATTTACATTGTTTTATGGTAGTTTTTTTGTAGACTTGTTGTTTACCTTTTACGCTCGATGTATTTGTAGTTTGTCTTGTCCCGTCCCACACGATTCAGTCACGCACTATCAAAATTCAAATAAAACTCAATAGCGAGAAACGAACACCCGCAAAAATACAAAAATAAACCGCACTATACCCGCGGACCGTTGCATTTTCCAAAATAAAAATAAAATAGAAATGGAACGCGACTTTTCATTTTGTTGCGCGGTAAAAAGCGAACAATAGGCGGGAAAATTGCGCGTCACTCTGCCGTTCCAATTTGTCAAACGGGCCGCAAGATGGCGACACCGGATGCGCCAACATGGCGGCATCCGGTGGCGTTTAATTAAAAATGCGTCTCACTTGAAGCTTACGATGCTCCCGGGTAGGACGTGTGTTGTGCGTTTTTTAATTCATAGCAAAATAGGTCAAACGAAACGAGACACTTTACAAGAAAATTAAAATGCTATGCAATACCAATCCCATATCGTGATCATTAATAAAAGCTTACTGAAAAAACATTACTTAGTTAAATGTTTCCAACTGAGGGTAGTATTGGATCAAATACAAAAAGCCTAATGGCCCAAAAACTCCGGATTTGAAACGGAAATGAGAGCGGAGTAATGGCGGCATTGACGGAAGTGACCAGGGGTCATCTTCGAACCTTTTCTTGACTCCACACATAGCAAATAAAATAAGGAAACTTAGGGGAAAACCTCTCGTACAAATATAAACTTTGACGTAATACATTAAGGTTCAAGTTTGATTGTAAATGATGATTGTTTATACAATACATAGGTGTCGAAGCGAGATATTGGTTCTTTAGATAGCGAGGGTCAAGACATCGATGTCTTATTAGATTTTATGAGCAAACATGCGCCATTTTGATATACAGCTTACTCAGAATATGAACATTGTAATTAGTCTCGAAGTAAATACGATTGCTGTTGACGTGATTTATAATAATTACATTAAAGATAATAACTATTATCTATATTAATATTAATACTAGAGCTTTGCATGATTTTGTGACTAATTTTGAAAGTTATATGTGAAATGAAAACGATGGTGGCTGAATGGATAAGGAACGGGCGTGCAAATCACGCGGTCCGAGTTCGATGCCGACCGGCAGTACCAATGTGGATTCCACTTTGTGGAATTCATATGTACTTGTTGTGGGACTTTCACGGGTTGAAATGATGATAATTATGAATACTATTCCTGTTCGATATTTGTTGTATGAAACCTTACTTTTTAAAATACGCGGCTACAATTTCATCTACCTGCTATTATACCAAACATCAATAAATAATTCATGATTAATAAATCGTAATATGAACATCACTTGACCTCCCCAAAACATGGCATATTAATAACCGGGGATGTCCCACGATGGGCCATAGTCACCCGTCCCTATACAAACCAGTACAATGCACAATACCCAAGTGGATGTCATGCTACGACAACACCAAGTAGGCACAATACGAAATAATAGAAACTACCCTTGTATTAAAAAACAAGTGGGTCACTACAATGGGGTTCGAACCTGGGTCCTCCACTCAAACGACAGGGCTGTCCGTGATCAGAATTCGAAATTTCGGTTGTTGACTTTGTTTTTCGTGTGGAATTTTAAATACGTGTTTTTTATCTTTATACAAGTTTAAAGGCTAGTTTATACAAATGATAGAGACACTATATCTACACTTATAATGAGGAAAGATTTATATTTTTGTATATCTATACAAATAAATAAAATTGGTGTGTCTGTTGGTAATAATATAAAATAATCGCTTTTTGCTACGTGCATTTGAATGTGTATACGGTACATACTCGTATACCAAAATTTTTTTTTTTAATTTTTGTCTGTCTGTCTGTTTGTTCCAGCTAGTCTTTGGAACGGCTGGACCGATTTCGACGGAACTTTCACTGACGGATAGCTAATGTCACAAGGAGTAACTTAGGCTACTTTGGTTTTGAAAAAATATCAGGGAAAAAAAAAATTAACTCCATGAATGCGGGATAAGTTGTCCACGCGAACGAAGCCGCGGGCACAGCTAGTAACGAATAAATTTAATAACTACTGCCTGATTTACTTGGCTTCGCTCCCAACGTTCTTCATTTGGCCACTGCTCAGCTCCTATTGGCCGTAGCGTGGTGTTATACAGGGTGTATACGACGATACGACATTAAATGACAAGGCAGCCAGTGTTAACCCTTATAAACATATTCTAATATAAATTATAAAAAAAAAAGAAAAAAAAAAAAAGCTGCACATTATTTAGTCGAAAAATTTAAGAATATAAAACTACACATTATTTTTCTATCATGACGACGACAACAGTGCGGAACAGAGTAAGAGATAAGATAATATGAAAGAGTCAGAGATATTTAAATGAATTGAATGACGTAATGACAACATACGATCAACGTAAATACCTACAGGTTGTTTAAAACTGTGAACAACTGTGACATAAAGAAAGTACATTTGCGTCTAAACTATTGCAAATTTCTATTTAATTTTTTTGGTATAGCCTTCTAACATCACATGCTACACGTGGTTTCATTTAATGTCGTAACGTCGTATACACCCTGTATAGCCTATGTCACTCAGTGATAATGTAGATTTCTAACGGCAAGAGAATTTTTGAAATAGGTCCAGTAGTTTTTTCCTCTTTATAATATTAATGTAGATGTAAACTTAAAATACACCTATATTCCGTATAGCAATTGTAATTTATGCATCAGCGTATCACACCAATGAAAACTTAGCTTTATGGGGTAACATTCTTCACTAGACAGTTTAAAAGACAAATATGTTTGTTTAAAATACGTGTTGAGAATCAAAATGCGGGCAGTGACGTATTCTTATTCTATATCTCACGATTCACATTCCTTTTCCATCCCTAGGAAGTCATAAGAATCGCTAAAGGGAGAAATCAACGCGGTAATGTATGTAACGTTTCCTCAGGAATCTGATCTTAATCAGATATTGTATTTATAGGAATTTCCTGTAAACAGAATATCTGGTTCTTTTTTTTTTAATAGGATAGTTGTGTATAAATCTTAAGTTATGTGTAATCTTGAATTATTAAAAAAAAGACAAAACTTAAATAACCAAGAATATCAAGGCAGTAAAATCCAATACCATTTTGCCCAACCAAGATATTGAACCTGGTACTAGTAATACATTATCCCATTGTCTCACGGAGGCAGACATATAATAAGTTACCATCTTCCACCTGCGTGCAGCCTATGTGCTATTCCAGACAATAATCTATCTGTTTGCCAAATTTCATACAGATCCTTTCAGCCGTTCTGCCGTGATTGAAGAACAAACATACATACATCCATCCTAACTTACACATTTATAATATTATAGCTGATGCCTGGAGCTTCGCTCCCGTCATTCTTTGTTTGGCCTCTGCTCAGATCCTATTGGCCGTAGCGTGATGTTATATAGCCTATAGCCGTTTCAAAATGGGAAAAAAACACTAAAATAATTTATCAAATCGGACCTGTAGTTCCTGAGATAAGCGCTTTCAACAAAACAAACAAATTTCAGCTTTATATTTGTATTGATAAACCAAAATGCTATAAATAAAACCACAAAATAATATTTAAAACATTGTACACACAAATTGTACGATTACATTGATGAATTTCAATCCACAATAATTACAATTAATTAATTTAATTAAGCTTCCATTAAATTGACGATACCTTTTAAATGCTACAATAATTCGGTCAGATTTTAAATGAAACGCTTACAACTTTAATGTATTGGTGAACTTTTAGTGATTTTGGTGGCGTTTTAAATGCTATTCAATAATTCTGATATCGTGTTATTTTTTTGTCTCACGTGGCAGACGTATGTGGGAGGAATGATCGCTGGAACCTTGCTTGGATTTATACGATATCGGTTTTACGTAGTGAGGGTGAAGTCTACAGCAGGCGAGAGTGATCTGCCTGACAGATTCGAATGGGAGAAGCCACCACAGATTGTACAAAATTATTATTGTCTGTACTGTGTATAATGTGTTTTTTATTTTATTTTCTAAGATTTATGTATTGTGCGCCGTGTCTATCGGACATAATAAAATATTTTTCTTTCTTTCATTCTTTACTTTCTCACCTTAATAAACATCACCTTCTGGAAAAGTACGCTTTTTCATATAAAATAATATGTTTTCAAAGGAAATAAATGACAAAATTGCTTAAGTGACAACCCTAATAGTTATTCACGTCCCTAAGCATTGAGTGTATCAATAATACTCGGATTTGTTTGATTTTGGTCTTATTAATTAACTGAATAAAACACGAGTGTTACACTACAACTACCCTACATCTAATTTGCGAATTGATTTTTGTACCTTTGAGCTACATTTGTATCGAAATATTACAAAATGCAAACTTATTTCTACACTAAATTGAGTTAATATGTGTTTGTAAGTTTGTATATAGATAGGAAACTTTGTCTTCGAAACAACAACTCAGAATTTCGACATTCGACTTTACAATGCTGTCAGAAGGTTGAAAATTTAAATAAGGTCGTTGTCATTTTCAAACATTCGATACGATATCAAAATTTGGTCAAATGTCAAAATTCCGAGTTGATTCGATCTAGATTTTTTTCCACAGAAATACTTTAATTCGCGCTAAATAGTCCCTAACGTAACGTTTGTTAGGTTTTAAGTAAGACTATACAAATTAATTCTAAGCTTGGGTACGTGTGTTCAATAATTCTTTGTGTCTTGTATATATATAGTTGGTTTCTGTTATCCAAAAAGTTTATTATATATCTTTTATAAAAAAAAATCTCTTCTATTATATACACTTGACTGGCCTGTTGGTCTAGTGGTTAGTGACCCTGACTGCTAAGCCGGAGGTCGTCGGTTCGATCCCCACCCAGGACAAATCTTTGTGTGATGAGCATAAAGGTTTGTTCTGTCATCATCATCATCATATCAGCCCAACGACGTCCACTGCTGTTCTGTGTCTGGGTGTAATTTATCTATAATATGTATGTATTTACAAAAAAAAATTATTTAAGTAGTATATCAGTTGTTTAGTACCCATAACACAAGCAAATATAATTGCTTACTTTGGGACTAGATGTCGCTGTGTGAATGTGGAAGAATATTATTATTATTATTATACAATGTTTATCCCAATATTAATTTGAAAAAAATTTATTCAACTTTCGTCACCTTATAAACATGGATAAACTAAATATTAAAGTTGTAACAATTTTAATAAAAAAGCTAATTACAAGTTTTAACAAGTAAAGGAATACTTAGGAGGAGTTTTAAGTCCTAAATTAAATAGATTCTTCACAAACTTTCAAAGTTCTGTTGAACGTACTTACGAACTATTATGAGAACGCGCTCTTACTACAAATTAATTATCGTGGATATATCTCAGAAAACCGTAAAAAAAATATACGTAATAGAAAAAAAATATTTTAGTAAGTTTACAATTAATAGTCAAAAAAAATGAGGTCCTACATAATCAATGGTTTGATCGTAGGATCGACCCTTCCAACTTGTATCGATAGAGAGTTTATCATAAATGATTTACTAACCAGCTGATTTTTTTATTTTTACTTACTTAATATTTATGTAATTGAACAGTCCTATTGTCCTACAAATTGCGTGATACGTTATCCCGGTATTTCCATCCCGGTCCGGTATACCCTTGCTGCGTCTGTTAACTACCACAATCAAACTTTTGGAATACGAAATTGTTGGGAGTCTTATCGAAATGTAGCTACTCACGAAAAATTAGATTGATAGTAATAAAAAAAAAATTTGGACCAGGGATCCCGGACTATAACTTCGATAACTCTTAAAAATACTTGCACAAAAGGACAAAAACATCTAAATAACACCCCAAATATTATCAAAAGAATTTCCTTTTTATTATAACAGTATTCGCATCATTAACCGTGGTCGCACGCGCCGACTACAGTTTGGTCGTCTAATTTGGTCGTAACCGCCACCTTGTTCGCAACCGCCAATTAACGAATGTTGGCGCCCAGCGTGGGGCGAACGTGATATTCTATATGATCAACTAATTTATGGTTGACGAGCTTTCAATAATTAGAACGTTATTTGTTAAGGATTTATTTTTTTGTTAGGGGTTTTGTCAAATTTGTTACTTTATCGTCAGCTTAACCAGCTAGTCATCATCAGCAAACCATTAAGTCCCACTGCTGGGCTCGGGTCTCCTCTCCTCTAACTAGAGAGTTGAGAGGGTTTAGGCCATAATCCACTCACGCTGGCCTAGTGCGGGTTGGTGGATCAGACATACTCATAGAATTTCTTCTAGGGTATGTGGGTATCCTCACAATATTTTCCTTCACCGTTAGCAGATAGTAAGTACATATAAATTCCACTAAGTGGAATCCACATTGGTACTGCCGGTGGGGATCGAATTCGGACCGCGTGATTTGCACGCCGCCGGTCCCTTATTCATTCAGCCACCATCGCTAGCCCAGCACCAGCTAGTTAGTAGTAGTACGCGAAGTTGTTTTCTTAATAGTAATCAGTGCAAGATGTTTGATGCTTTGATTCGCTGTGTAATTCAATTTATTTTTATTTTTCAAAATTTAGTCTTTAAATATATCTTTCCAACTTGACCCAAACTGACTATCACCTGTATAGACCATTCAAATATCGAAACCGTGGAATATATCGCGAAAATCATTTCGGCAATAAAGTTTAAAGTAATTTCCTCACAATCTAACACGAATACGCCAACAAAAGGTCGCATCAAAATTTCAAATGGCTGCAAAACCGTTGAGTTTGAAGAAAATTATTGTTTAATATTTGAACGACTAAACACTGAGTGCAAACTTAGTATAATGAGAGATATCAATATTCATAGCTGTGATGGACACGTGACTAGAAGGAGGGTAGATAAAATTTTATCGTCTTCTCTCTCACACACACTTCAGTTTCGAACAGTCTCGTGAAGCCCCGGCGCCATTTAAATTCGTGTGCACGCTCCTCATTGTTTGACCAGGATATTATATTTTTAAAGATTTCACTACGTGGGAGGGACGAACTTAAAGTTTATGAGTTTGAAAAAAACTAAAATATCTATTTAAATAAAAGGATGTATGATTAGTAAGCGAAGAGGTTAAACATATAGACAACAAACCTTATTTTAAATGATTATAATTACCGAAGAGGTTAAACACACAAGCAACAGACCTTATTTTAAATGATTACCACGAAAGTCCTCCGACGAAAAAAAAAAGAGAAATGTGAAGCTCGCCTAAAAATGTGATTACGTAAATTGTCACAAGCAACGCGTCGGGTTTAAGGTTAACACACACTGATCCGTTTCCCAAATACATAGTGCCACCGCAATGAACAAACGTGGTCGTCGACAGAACGCCTCGGGGTGGCCGCGCGACAGGGGGAGGGGGTGCGGTCGGGATCCCTTTGAAGTTGCCGCCGCTGGCGTCTGTAAGCGAAAGCCGGGTAACCAACGCTTAGCTTTGTTTTCTAGTTAGATGATAGACGTTTAGAAATTACTACTGTTCGAGACATCTTAATTTGCTCTGTGATTGTGAGCGGCCATTTTTATTTTATATTATTTTGTTCATTTCCGTAAAATTAAAAAGTAATCTCAATGACAAAAGTGTTGGGGTAGGGTGTCCATGTCGCGGACGGTTTGGGACGGTCCCGATCGCCCTTTGACATGTTAATGTACGCCTAATATGTTGACGGTTTTTCTGCTAAACATTGTTGGTACAGGCGAGCACAGTGTCTAACCGTTTTAAACTTAAATTGTAAACATTGCAGTTATCTAAATTATCTATCTAAAACAGGAGCCCAATAAGAATTCTATCAGCAGTATATACCTTTAACTGTATAATATTCCATTAGAACATTTTTTTTATTGCCTGAAGTGGCAGACTAGCTAGCGGCCCACCTGATGATAAGTGGATACCGCCGCTCATGGACGTTGGCAATGTTAGGGACACAGCCAAGCCGCTGCCTACTATTATCTTCTTCAGAAACATCTTAACCTTCATAATTATGACAGTGTGTTGTGACAAATTACATTTTCATTAAAAAAATCTCATTTTAAATGAAACTTATGGCATTTCAACTAGGATAAGAATACGTCTTTGTAGTTTATCTTTTAGTACATATATTTAGAGAGTAACACAGTGTGTTATTGGAAAACGACCTTCCTCCGTGGGTCACGCATTAATTCGTCCGTTTCCCCTCGTAGTATAAATAAAACATTTACGTATCCCGCACACTGTCATGTGAACCGTCATATTATGTATTACGACATTATCTAATAATTTGCATATTAGTAATCTATTCAAAGCAGTTCTTTGATGTCTAGCGTTTAGCCTTTGCACTGTTTTATGTCATTTTTATTTGCTTTTTTGATATTGGAAGCAAAGTTTTGATGTAATTTATGTTCTACATTAATTAAGATATTTATCGTGTGAATTGGAATACTGGTTCAAGTAGTATTTTAGAGAAATTTCTTAGTAAAGAACGTAGTTGCTTCGTGGCAGTTGCAATACATAAATATGGCGATAGTGCAATCTTACTTTTAATAAGGTTTGAAAAATATCTTGAAAGTTTATAATTATCCGGAGTTATATAAAAGAGTATGGGAAATCTTTAGCTACAATTAGCAAGCGTGTTTATTGTATATGTACTTCAAATAAAATGTAAACATACGCTTTAAACATAAACAGCGTTATGTCTTCTTTTCCGAAGGGGTTGGCAGAGACAGAGACACCCACATGCAATAGAGGCGAGCGTTTATTCGGATAAATTTCAAAACTCTACAACCACTATTGCCTGAATCGGGATCAAACCCAGTATGTATTGCGCAGAAGTCGTACACAATCCGAGGGAAATAGAATGTCTCTAAAAATATATATTTTATGATCTCGTATTTGTTTAAATTTGTCTTTCAACGGCGGTAGGCACACATTTCCAACTACAATTTTATAGTTATAACGTTAAAAAACAAGTATAATAACCACGAAACGAGATGTAAAACCAGACCACGTGGGCGTCACAACCGCACTCCAATTTTACGATCTCTTCAATGGCTGGCATATCCTGTAAAACTAGAAATGCCAAACTCTGGTCCACTTCGCCTACTGCGCTCGACAGTTGACGTCACCAATTAAAATTATAAGCGATTGCGTGGATAACGTACAGTGGAACTTTATTTGAAATACGGTAAGTATTTTTTTTAAATAACTTTGGACTGGCCTGTTGGTCTAGATGTTAATGACCCTGACTGCGGGGTCGATCCCCACCCAGGACAAATCTTTGTGTGAGGAGCATGATTGTTTGTTCTGTATCTGGGTGTATTTTATCTATAATATGTATTTATTTCCAAAAAAAAATTGTATTTAAGTAGTATGTCAATTGTTTAGTACCCATAACACCAGCACATATAATTGCTTAATTTTGAACTAGATGGCGCTGTGTGAATGTGGTGAAATATTATTATTATTACTTTCTGCCTAGTTTATTTACCATTCCTGTGTCTCGGGAGAGTAAACCATTAACACAAAATACACCCAAAATATTGGTTTGGTTTAAATTAATTTGACTTCGAATTGAGTCATACTAAATTATTAATACTTCACTGTCAAGTAAAGTTTATTGTGTTCTAGATTAAACATCAAAATACTAATCAAATAGGTATAACAAAGTTTATTAATCTCAATTGGTTATAAATACTGCAGCAAAAATGAAACCACAAACTGAAAACTCTCCATAAAGAGTACAACAAATCAGTGCCTATAAAACTGTGTCCAACATTAGCAATTTGATTGCATAGTCGAGATTACACACAAACGCCCTCTGTGGGTGACAAACTGTCACGTAGAAACGACGCGCACCGCATCGCAATGTGGACGCATTAGCCGGTACATGTCCCTATAACCTGGAAGTATAAAACCTTAAATAGGCCCTTTCGGTAAAGAAAACTGGAATTAGTATTAGTGCTGTCAATACCTTATACAAATCATTAAAAATTTAGAAACTTCATTTTTTTTTAAAGACAACATCAGCCTCCTAATTCTAAGTTGTCAAAAAATTTTCGGCCGGAAATAATAATAATATAATATTCTACCACATTCACACAGTGCCATCTAGTCCCAAAGTAAGCAATTATATTTGCTTGTGTTATGTACTAAACAACTGATATACTACTTAAATACTTTTTTTTTTGTAAATACATACATATTATAGATAAATTACACCCAGCCACAGAACAAACCTTTATGATCATCACACAAAGATTTGTCTTGGGTGGGGATCGAACCCACGACCTCCGGCTTAGCAGTCAGGGTCACTAACCACTAGACCAACAGGCCAGTCAAATTGGAATTGGAAATGTCAGTTTAATTAAAGTTAAAAAACATGTCAAAGAAATAGATGGTTGTAGGAAAAAACCTTATAATAATCAGTTTTTAATTTCCTATACGGTAGACTATTTCCCAACATTAAATAACTTCAGCCGTAAAAATACGTCGTACTAAGATTCGAAAAAGTTTACGATCCGAGAGCAATCCGACGCGTCAGAATCAGGGGGCTGCTCTAAGGACTAAGCCCTGTATCGCGGGGGGACATTGCCAACTACGACTGGAATAATATGAATCACACAAATTTTGGTTTCGCCTCTCGGAACTGCGGTATTAATGACAGGGCGACCACCAAAACCGTTATGCCATAGTGGTAATAATATATTATTTCCGAAGAATCATGGGTTAGTATTAAAATAAAATTATGCCAGAAAAAACTTCATTTAATTTTTCTCTTTACTTGATTGAGAAGCGAGTTACAAGATCATTGACCTGAACTTACTGCACTTAAAGCTCTGTAGGTACTGTCAGTGACCATAACCATTATATTAGGAATAACTTAACACCATTCCTCTCGTCGTCAAGGAAAAGATGGAGGGCGTTTGAGGACATCCATGAAATGGACCAACCAAATTAAGTCTGTAAGCAGCTCATTGAATGAGTGCAACAGAATAATTGCCAGCAAAAAGAGGTAGCAGGAAATCGGTGGTACATTGAAGCTGTCTCGTCAAGCAACTGATATGACGTCTACGACCGCTTTGGTAAGAGCATAAACACATACAACAACAATCATTTTTGGTCACCAGTTTTCCGTCCCACAAGATCTATCCAACTACATGAATTATTTTAATATCAAATATAAACTCTAATTGAAAATTGTCTACTTTTGTATACATTTTGTATACTATACTAATATATATATTTATGATACTCTTACTTACTTATTCAGTATACAAATAATGTAACTAAAAGATAATATATTGTTATATGGTATTGTCCGGATAGTTGGAGACCTGGAGCACTGTAACACAGGGTTCCCTAGTGCAGGATACAGTCTCCACAACAAAATCTCATAAACACTAACCTAAGTCTTTATGTATTATATGTAAGTGCAAATAGAATTTGCCCTATGTCCCTAATACCTACTTATTATTGTACTTGTCCCTCAATTGTGTGGAGAAAACAAATAAATGATTAAGTATTCATACAAGAAGGGTGGTCACTGTACTCACTATTATGCGTCAGCCATACGTACCTGTAACAAACATTAGAATAAAACGTTAGAATTGCAGTTAACTTTAGTTTACATTGTAATTTGTGTGTGATTTGAGTGTCAAACATGCATTAACAAGAAAAAATATACCGTAAGTGTGTTGTGCATAAGGTTTATTTTTCAATTAAGGCCAGTTGGCCTAGTGGTTAGCGACCCTGGCTGCTGAGCCGGAGGTCGTGGATTTGATTCCCACCCAGGACAAATCTTCAAAGTCTTCTAGTCCCAAATTAAGCAATTATATTTGCTTGTGTTATGGGTATTAAATAACTGATATACTACTTAAATACATTTTTTTTTAAATACATACATATTATAGATAAATTACACCCAGACACAGAACAAACCTTTATGCTCATCACACAAAGATTTGTCCTGGGTGGGGATCGAACCCACGACCTCCGGTTTAGCAGTCAGGGTCACTAACCACTACACCAACAGGCCAGTCAATGTATGGTAACGTTTTCCTCTATATAAACAGTAATTAACTTAGAGCTGCATTATTAAACACCATTAATTGTGTAAACAGGTATCTAAACGACAAGAAACCACTAGAATCAACAACTAATTCTACATCTACAAACATTAACTCCTACGGTAGTCACGATATCCGCAATTTATTTTGCACAGGAAACCGTTTATTCCCCACTCTATTACTAACATAATTCACTAAGAATATCGGTTAAAACATATCTATTTTTTTTTCTAGTCTTCGGTAAGATATGTTAAAAGCAAACACATTAAAAATGATCCAAAAATTAATGGCAGTTTGACATGTTTTATAGTTTAAGAATCGCTTCGTCATTAAAGCCCTGATGCTGTCATATAAAAGATAGACAGATTAGACAGGCATGTCTTTTCTCCAAATATTTTATTACTACAATATGTTGTTCGGAGCTTCGTTACCGTGATCTTTGGCAACTAATCAGCACCTATTGGTCATAGCTTGATACTATATAGCCTTCCTTGAAATTTTTTTCAATTCGGTTCAGTATTTCCTGAGATTTACCTTTATCCAAATAAACAGTCTTCAGCTTTATAATATTAGTCACTATACGAAAGTGTATAAAATAACATAGTATCACGCCTTTTTCCCCGAAGGGGTAGGCAGAGGTAATTCACACCCACATTTCGCCAGCTATGTTTGGTCCCATGAAATAGGGGGCCTCTTGCACAGCAGTCACTTCCCGCTGCGCCACCGAGGCAGTTAGACGAAAGTGTATGACCGTGTGAAGTGTATCCGTGTAGTGATGGATTAAGAATACTGTGTAAATGTCACTACCCCATCTCATCCCGCGGGTGTCCTAAAAGGCGACTAACGGAACCATAAGCAGTTAAAAGCACTACCCAAGCCCACAAAACCCCTATATAACAACCCGTCTGGCCAGCGTGGTATAGTAGGCTAAACTTCCTCCAAGGAGACCCGTGCCCAGCAGTGGGACGTTTATGGGTTGAAATGATGATGATACGAAAGACGTCAGTAATATTTTTTGCCAAATCCGAATAGATGCTGTGTGACATTGAAATAGGCAAATAAATATATCTGATTTCTTAAACTCTTCATATAACAAATTGAAAGTCACAAAAATCGTATATTAAAACGCCTAAATTCAGATGAGCTTTGATTGATAACGTTTCTGGGGTTCCTGTTAATTCTGCACGGCATCGTTTAGTCACTTCAACCCATATACGTCCCACTGCTGGCCACAGATCTCCTACAAAGAATGTGCAGGGAATTTAGCCTACTACACCACGCTGGCTAGACGGGTTGGTATAGGGTTTGTTTCGAATTTTCCTTTTATCTTAGTCTCCTTTTACGACACCATTGGGTTGAGATGGTGTAGTGATATTATGTATTCTTAATTCGTCGTTACACGGATACGAAGTTAAGTAGCTATACTTACTTAAATATTTTCAAGTGACAGTCTAAATCAAAATAAAATCCGAGACAAAAGTAGCGAAGCGAGATAAGCCGAGCTTAGTCGATAGAAGATTTTTCTCCGAGCATCAAGTGAGCCCAGTATCTTAAAAACAAAGATTATTTATCTTACCTTACTCAAGAGTTACATAGATGGCGTCTGTTTTTCAACAATGACTTTAAAAATCCGTCGCCTTATCTCGAATTTAATCTCGTTTTTTCTCGTGTCACTAAGCTCGCTCAAAAGCTGACTACGAAGTCTGATAAGAAGGATTTTTTGCTATTAACCTCCCAATGTTTTGGTATTTAGATAAAATATTCCAGATGTTTTATGTTAGTTATGACATTAATTTAAAATAATATAATATTATAATATTCTACCACATTCACACAGTGCCATCTAGTCCCAAATTAAGCAATTATATTTGCTTGTGTTATGGGTACCTACTAAACAACTGATATATTACTTAAATACAATTTTTTTTGTAAATTTTATAGATATACATATTATAGATAAATTACACCCAGACACAGAACAAACTTTCATGCTCATCACACAAAGATTTTTCCTGGGTGGGGATAGAACCCACGACTTCTAGCTTAGCAGTCAGGGTCACTAACCACTAGGCCATTAGGCCAGTCTTAGTAATTTACATACGATCGGTTCGCGGTGTTATAATAAATTTATTTAAATCGTTTATACTTACATTTTATTACATATTAAATTGTATGAAGATAATCTCTGATTTATAATAATTATGCGAAATTACTTTTATAAGTATTAATTATTCTATTATATTCAATATCTTTGATATTTTTGTGTTCTGAACCGACCGCAGGTGGAAAATGGGCAATAAATAGTACTAAATGGTTTGAAAGTCCAAACATTTACATAATAATTACATACATAATATTTTAATACATACTAAAACGGTTTTTTAAACAGGCGGAGAGCTGGCTGGCTCGTGAAAGATGCTATCACACTTGGGTGCAATAACTTTTAAAGCATTAAAACATTCGTTTTAAGTTTTTATTTATACAAATCTAGATTTTAACGATCCATGTGTTCCGATTACGTAATTTCTGGCCACCCCAGTTTGTTCCATATATCCAATGATTCTGAATGTTTATTAACAAAATAAAATTATACTTAGCCAACATATTTTCGATTAGAATTATTTTTATTGTCCATTTAAATTTTACGATTATGACATTTATGGGCGATACCCAACTGAACTAGCTCAATAAAACCTATATTTAATTAATGATAAACACTTTCCAATTGGACTGTATTTTTGCAAGACAAGTTTAATGTCAACATGTAAATTGTCTTATAAAAGTGTTGATGGACTTTAAAGGATCTGTAAACTCGATTATAAATAGCATTGTGTAAAAAATAGGGATCGATAATTAATTTCTGTTGAAAAGGTGCTGAGCGGCTTACAAGTACCTAATTAGAGTTCAACATATCTATTTCAAAATGGCACCCTAGAAAATCGTTAGTAGCTGCAAAATAAAGGTTACAATTCATTAGCGCGAGCTATAAGCAGGCGGTTCGCGCACGTCCGTTAAGGCGTCGGTCGTTTCTTGCGAATTAAATTAATTCTAATATCAAAAGTGGGTGGGGCGATGCTACTGCGATACGCAACATGGCCGCCGCCCGTGAATATTAATCGCTATTATTATCGTATAATGAGCAGTTATTATAACAGCTAATGTAAAGCTATGTGTTGAATGTAAGATAGCGTTAATGGTGCGTTTTTTTATCCGCACGAGTAACTTCTACAATCGATACTAGTAAGGGTGTGTGTACAACAGGTAGATTATTTCAGTAATCGCACGTAACTTTATAATTGAAATTAATTTTTATTTGTCATAAGCTTCTTTTATCTGGTTGATATTAATACTTTTTTATTGCGAATTAATTTTAACAATAAAAACTTCTGACTGTTTGAATTTTAATTACGAAAATATTGACTAATAGAAAGAGCCTTCGCATTAACGCCCTTTGTCATCATTCATCATTACGACCCACAAAATAATGTCCCACTACTGGGCCCGGGTCTCCTTCAAACATTTTGTAGGGAATTTAGCTTACTATACCACGCTGGCTAGACGGGTTGGTATATAGGGTTTATTTCAAATTTTCTCGCGGTGCTCTTTTCTGCCTAAGGTCATGACTTCCTTAGACGCCATTTACGACACCCACGCGTTGAGACGAGGTAGTGATACTATGTATTCTTAATCCGTTACTAGTAACTATACGGACAACGCCTTTTATAGTGAATGAATATAATAATATATACCTCTTATAGTGACTATCCAAAACTATACAACAGTTTCGACTAAAACTCAAACAAAAACTGCATTTACTATTCGATTGTTCATGAGGCAAAGAGAAGCATTTGATACACAGACACTCAATCCGTCTTTATTCCCAATTCACACGTCACCTCGTTTTAAAACGAGCGCTTCCCGCTAAAAGCCGTCGAGTGAAGTACGCATAAAATATTCAGGTTGTCTAGACTAGACTTAAATCTGGATGTAGGTAATAAGGCGCTGGGTAAAAAGAAGTGGGTGATGCTTTGATACGAATGTAGGTAACTGGGTATTTGTTGTTTAGAAACGCTTTTTTGATGTTAGATGTTAAAAGGATTTTAGAGTGTGCGGAAAGAGATACAGAAAGTTTTTTAGAAATGTCGTTTTAAAATTACATCAAGTAATTCTAGATGAAAAACGTCCTCCTTCTTAAAGGTCGTTATACACTTATTATTTCCCAAGAGATATCATAAGAGGCAACTAGGAAAACAAATCACTATACACCTGTGCAAGAGAAACTAACGTAGTTACAGTTGGATAATATCCATCTTTTTAAAGGTAAGATCCGTACCCAACAGTGGGACATAGTATAATTTTACTGTAATGTATGTAACCTTATTAAATAATAAAAAAAAAAACTTTGGCGTACTACTGTGTGTTTTTTTAGTTTACTTAGAAGTGGACCTAAATGCTGTCCTAATTTTATAATGACATATTTGATAGAATTTGAAGCACAGTAACGCCCTCCTTGTGACGTCATTAATGCACAGACAGCCGTGTCAGACTATAGCTATGTACAATTTATTTGGCGGTTCAGTGGATGCTGCTTTTTGGGCACTGTTGCCTATAATATTCATATGCATATTAGGTCATTAAATCTTAACAAAACTTAAAAAAATAAACATTCGGTCCTTACATTAACAATTTATCTTATTTGAGACATGATGATCCAAATTGTTTGGGTGTATAAACACTTTCTTTTGCCAATTCGGGCATTTCGAAGATACAGATCGATAGAGAAAAAAAATCTGAACGAAATGATGTATATAACTCAATTTAGCCAAAATGGTTTATACGACAATTAAACCTAAAGGTATCGATATATTCATAATATTTGCCTACAATGAGAAACATGCTTTACCTTTATAATTGCCATGGATAAAAAGGTGGCAATTTGCAAATATTCATATTAAATTCAACGTAAAACTCGATATGGCAACGATTTTTACGCCCCACGAGGTACAAACAGAAACTGGTTGTTTTATCTTCGCTCAATTATTTCTACGTAATATGTTACCGGCGACTGTGTGTCTAACGTGCTAACTTGATCGATAGCAAAGATTATCTGACAGATAAATATTATCATTTTAATGGATACTATGCATAATTACTTGATGGCTATCTTCAATAAGGATTTAGCAATCGATTCTTCGAAACGTGTATCTTTGAATCGATATAAATAAATGAGCCACTAAATAGTTCGCTGAAGTGCATACAAATCTCTAGATTAAGGCTTTAAAGAACACACGTTTGCGATTCATTGATAAAAAATCGATTGGAACCTTCGTCTAGAGACGGAAGTGTTTAATATTCTAACAACGAAAGTCTAGTTTTGGTCGGGCGGACGCGCATGCGTATTGTGCAACACGCTGTTCCGCCTAGACAGACTATCAGACATGCTATTATTTCCTCTCACATTAAAATGGAAACAATTTTTCATTTTTACCCTCAAAGTTACAAATTATAAGAACGTATAATGAAAAGTTAGATTATTGGAAGCTGTGTTAGTCAACTGATATACATAGAGCTCTCAAAGCTCATCTTAAAATGGTTTTTTTTTACCGCCTACAGTTTGTTCAATTAACATAGTTCGCGATCTAGTTGGAAACAAGATATTGTATTACATTCACATTCTATCATTAACTTTTATAAATACACAAGAAAGTAGATATTAATTATAAGGTTTTTTGCCTATCTACAGTACCTACGCTTCACTAAACATTTGCCTTACAAAATTTCTTGCCCTTAACTAGTTGAAGTAATTAGAAGGGAACGGAGGAATGCGCTTACTTTACATCATTGAAGTTAAGTTTTTCTTCCTTATTTGTTATGCGTCCGTCATTCCAGCATTTATATCGGTAGTTTAACTTACTTACCACTTAGTAATGCGGTAAGTGTTTACTTAAGAAATAAAATTAGCCTAGTAGAAAATGTGTTGTATGTATTCATATATATACCTGTTTAAAACATTAAACTTTCTTGTTTTAAATTCGAAAGGAGAGTAGATTATCCAGTTTTTTTTTCTAAAGTCTATTGTTCTTTTTACTATAATACATTTAATCTGTACCAAAATATTCAAAAATCTCTCACAACTATAATAATATATTCCCACCAAATAAAAAGCGTAATAATTACCAAAACTTTTTAACATTTTTATCTGTGAGATATATTAGTAGTGACGTGAGGCGGGTGCGATGCGCTCACGCCTGTCGCGCACGTCGCCGACACGCGGCTGCGAGCGACGCGGTCGGTCGAGACCTTTATGTCGGCCACGTCGGGATTAGTTTATAGCAAATTGTTATTGGTAAAAAAATGTTTGACAGATAAATCGTGAAAGAAAAATATATTTTTATTTATTTCAATCGTAAAAAGTGCCGATATTTATTTATTCGCTTTTTAATATTATATTTTACTTAGAAAATCCTTTACGTTTATTTTTAATAAATAGTTTAAATATATCTTGGTATGAAGTTCGCCGATCCGTTCGCCGACAAATTAAGAACAAATATTTGTCGGCGAACGTGTCGGTAAAATAAAAACTTTCTCATAAGTCTGATTAGTCACTGACTTATCTGTCGTTTATAAGATCTTTGTGAAGAACACTAGACGCAAGAATTACAATTAAAAAAGGTACGTTATTTATTGTTGTCTCTATTGATATAATAACATGCTTATAAATGCAAGAAACAAGCATACAGTACACCCCTGAATTACACATCACTCACAAATTAGGGTGGCGAGCCCTGTTCGCGTCACCTGAAGACGGCAGACGCGTGCCAACATTGAGTATCGAAATACATTTTTTATTACACACGCTACCCCCACAGACACTGTCACATGAATCGCTGAGTTTTCTGAATAAGACGTCAAAAAGGCCAATTTATTGCCGCTTCAACGAAAAGGTATATGCGGATTTTATTAAGCGTCTCATATTTAGGGTGTTATTATTGACTCGATAAGGGGTTACTTTATGGATAATATACTAATATATCAGAGAAGTATAAAGTAAAATAAGTGCCTCAGATTACCGGTGTTCTAAACTGAACTTGGAGGTAAGTATCAGGTGACCTGTTTAATACTGTTAGATAAGGCAATTTTGAACCTTATCCGAACACCTAAAAATACTATGGCAAATTTATTGAGAAGCGACATTCATTATTGCTTTTTAGCAAAACCACAGCCGACACAGGTGGCCCGATTTCTATGCAGTTTTTGTTTTCATGCAATCAAGTGGCCCTATACTCTAATAGCTCTAAATCGAATTGCGTATTGTCTGACAGATGGGCCGGAGCCCGCCCGAAGAACCGATGACAAATTTGTGATATTACATGAGGATTAATGTCCATACACCATTTTTTAGGGTTAAATTGTCTTTTCGGGATCACCCTTATAAATTTTCACAACAGATGCAATCAAAATTCGACCCTTACAACGTGAATTCAAAGTTTAAATCTGCTTGTGTCTCGAATGCAGGTTACTCTTCTTTTATAGTGGATTTGCTCTGGAGATCGCAAAGGGCGATTCCCCATGCTAGATGGCATCCGAACGATGGTTATCATAATCCCTGCATTGACATGATGTGATGACACATGTCGTGGAGTCGTGTTCTAAAATGTCGTTTTAAAACTCTGTCTACGCACGACACAGATGTGATTTGGCGTTTTCACCCTAATATTGATAATAATAGAGTATATTTTTGCGTTGTATGTGGTTTCTGTTGCCTGGGAAGGTACCGTATGGACAGTTCACAATGTACTTTTTTGTTTGCTTATGAAGATCAGTATTTGCGCTGAATGTCATTTTGCGCTGTTTGCTTCTCGTGTCAAGAGCGAATATGTTTGCTCTGTAATCAATAGTATTTTTTCTTGTGTTTATTCGCATAATTTTTCGCAAATACAAGCTGTTTTATCAACTTGAACAAAAATGAGTTGCGGTATCATACTGTAGAATGTTTTTCGAAGTGCGGTTTTTGAACTGTTTTTAGGATTTAAAATACTTAACATTTTGTTTTAATTACAGACATATCCATTTCATAGTTTTGTGTAAGGGTTATTTTTTGGCATTTATTGAATTTAAGAATTAGTTATTCAGAATATTTAAAGATTTATCATAATCTGAAAATTTTCAAATTAAATAGTTTAATTAAATTACCTTAATCAATCATATTTAATTTCATAACAAAATTTAGCATCACGCCTCTTTCCCTGATGGGGTAGGCAGATCACACCCACATTTCACCAGCTATGTTTGGTCCCATAAAATAGTGGGCCAGCACATTATCATCAATCGGGAAAATTTCATATATTCATTTCATACTGGAATTTCATACCAACCATTACCCAGACCCGGGAATTGAACTCGGAACCTTTTGCACAACAGTCGTATACATTTCCCGCTGCGCCACCGAGGAAGTTTCATTTCAGTAATACATATAATTATAATCAATCTTACAACAATTAAAGTCAATACTCAATCAATTGTACAATCAAGGTATTTATTAGCGAAGATTAAAAGTGCACACAAAGGACTATAAGGGAGTAATTTTGAATTAATATCAACCCTCTACAATTACAGCAAACAGACCAAACTGCAGAATCATAGAAAATTACTCCAAATACAGTAGGTACAATAGGCACCCTCGTGTTAGGGAAACATGTAATGGGGACACGGTTTTTTAATAAGGGGTGACTTTAAACAATTAGATGTGAAATTCTATAGAGATGTCTCGGCGTGTTGATATTTAGGATCGAGTCTGTATTCGATTATTCGATACAGCACTGAGTAAATTATACTCAAACTAAACTCCATAGATACAATAAAATGACATATACAGCGTAATATACAGCTCACGCTAGTTTGGGAATCAGAGCCTACAAACTATTTATGTTAACCTTTATATGCAATAAAGATTTATTATTATTAAAAAAAAATAAAAAAAATCATATCTCCTATGGTGTTTGAGGTCTTTGAGTAGTATACCTACAGTGACGCTATCTGGGAAATTATTTTTCAGAAGATTTGATTTGACCTTGTTCAGATTTATACTATGAAATTTTATTGCTTAGATAGCCAAAAACATTTTAACAAAGCTATGCAATTACTACTGTGAAAGAAGTTATAATAGACCAAAACATGAACCCGCCGAAGAACATGTTTTACGACAAATTAAAAGTCAAATACCACAAGCTTTTTAATATAATATTTTCTAAGCTCTCAAGTGTTGAACACAGCGCTTCATCTACCGATCGTTACTGGGTAAAAAATAAAAGAAAAAGTGAAATAATCGTACGCAAAACCCTCGCGACAAATGAACATCGGGAGCTCGAGAGGTCATTAAAACGAGGCTCGATCTAAAAATGAGAGGGGAGGCCAAAGTGGGGGGACTTTTGAGAACTCTGTAATTGGACCAGGGAGGGTCTTAAATCGTATTCGAACCAGCAGAAGCGGAAAGACGGCTCAACCGACTATAATTAACAACAAATATGGGTGAATCGATTTTTTTTCACTGCGTTTAAGTACGCCTATTAGGTTATTTCGCGGTGCGAGCAATTACTCAAACAATATACATGAAATATTAACGCTAAACCTACGTTTTGTGGGAAAACTCGGCTTGTTTAGCAACTGCTGGGGTAATGGTGTGTCGTGTTTTCTTTCATTCGCAATATTACTGGGTTCGTACATTTTTTTTTCATATTTTACTTGCCTTGTTTACGGAATTGATTATGTTGTATGCTAACGACGGAGGTATCGGTAAACGCTCCTGTAATTTGACTTTAAGTGGGAATAATGCTTGCATCGATGTCGTGTTGAACAGACACAGTAATTTAAACAACGACACTAGTATTTTAATCAATATTATTGTAAGAAAAAAATACTTCATACTTTCTTGCATGACGTAAAATAATCCCACCACGGCTTCTCGGAAACACGAAACTACTAACGTCTAAGCAATATCTATTAGACCACACATTGTGACATGTGAGAAAAAAACACAGAAAAAAAAACCTGAACAAGGGAATCACGTCACCACATTATGATAATAGGTTTGAGATTTGACAACATCGGAAATAATCCGCTTTGTCCAGAGAATGGGCGCATTAGACCAGCGGGCTGTCCTCGGGGACTTGTTTGCCTTTGATTTTGTGTTCGATGGAAATTAATATACTTCGGGACAGGGTACATATTTAATGTATATAGAATGACATCATTTCTAGAGCAAAATTGGGAACATAAATATTCATGTAAAGATACAAAAAAAAAGCGTGGCTAAAAATAATGTCGCAGTGAGTACACTTATTTGAATAAAGAGTCGGAACTGTCCGGTGATCCAGTGGGTAGTGTATAAGGCTGCTGGGCAAGTGTTAGGTTAAAAACGGTAATGTGCTTTTGAATCATGCAATTCACAGTATCATGTTGAGTTTGGAAACAAGTGTACCCGGTTGACGGCAATAGGCTCATCCCCTATTACATGGAATCTAAGATGGCTGAAGAAATGTGGGAGTCATACCCCTCTGCCTACTTATTCGGGAAAAAGGCGTGATACTATGTTATGTTTGAATAAAGAATCGGATCGTTCACGTAGGTACAAAAACCGATACAATGAAACCACCAAATTAAAAGCTTAAAATAAAACTGTGAAATCAAAAAGCGGCTCAAACGGGCGGTCATTTAATCATCGCACAAACGATTATAATCCACCTGTCACGAAAACAAACATTAATAAAACCGCTATAGTGGCAAGATGGATCATAATTATAGGTTATCTCGTGTTGAATGGCGCCCCGCGAACCGCACGCGATGCCAAAAGGCGTCAAATAGCTCGTTAAATGCCCCTCATAAATAGAAATATTACTCATAACTTAATCCCCCTTAAATGTATTTAACCTGGCATAAAATCATATTCATGTTTTTTTGTCTGCGCAAATAAGCGGGGTGGCTCACTGTGCGTATTTATAACGAATTGGCGATTAATACCACACAATGGTTTTTGAGAGGTTATAATAGTCATAATTCATGTTTTTTGTGTGGATCATCGGGAGGGTTAGTTACGCACTTGAAGGGTTAGTTTGTAAATTGGATTTAATATTTTCATTTTAGTAACAGTCGGTGTGAAATTGGACGCTCACTTAAGAGCTATTATAGGGTGATATAGGGTTAATCCCACAAAAGTGGTTATTGATAATAGGGATAAGTTTTATTGAATTTTCTTGTAAACAGATAAACTTTTATATTTCGATTATCAGTTGAAGATAGTGGTACGAAATATTTAGAAATTATTATATAGATTTCATATCTTTGTAGGTATACAGTAAAAATCAGATAATTTTCTAGACCAATTACCTATATTTGATACTAGAAGTCGGCGGAGCTTCACTCCCGTCGCTTTTGTTTGGCAATTGCTCAGCTTCTATTGACTGTAGCATGATCTTATATAGTCTATAACCTTCCTCGATAATTAATGGGCTATCCAACACTAAAATAATTTTTCAGATCGGACCAGTAGTTCCTGAGATTAGCGCGTTCAAACAAACAAACAAACTCTTCAGCTTTATATCATATAACATCACGCTACAGCTAATAGAAGCTGAGCAGTGGTCAAACAAAAGCGACGGGAGCGAAGCCCCGCATGACGAATCAGTAAAACATCAACCTCAAAATTAAATATAATTCTAGTATTCATTTCGTCAATTATTATTGACGAAATGAATATATATTTCTAAGAAAACTGTCTATTGCGAGACAGTTTTCTTAGAAATGTTTTTACCTACACATAAAATTTATAGACGGTCTAAAAAACAAACAAGAAACACTACACGACGTATTCGTATAACTAACAAAGCCCCATTGCAAACGGGATTAGCTCTAGATCTAAAATCTGGACCAGACTGGGGGAGCCTGCCTCCCTAAAGGGGTGGCCAGGTGGGGGAGAGGGTGGAAATAGGACTTTCTAGGCAATTACCATCCGGTGGGACTGAAATACGAAGCTAGATCTTATTGAAAATATATTATGTGCAGTGCCTTTGTGTAGTGGAATAATTGGAAATGGTGGCTGGAGTTATTTATTACTACGTATAGGTATTTGGATGGGTTAATGGTAATTCGCCTCGAACTGATTTTGTTTGAAAAAAAAAAGTAATTATTGAAGGGAAATTTTTCGGGGGGAAACAAAAACGGGGGGAATCAGCGCTAACACATTTGGATTATCTGTATATAAAACATTTTTTTTTGGATAGAGTGTTATGGCGCTTGTTAGGAGAGGCCTACGTCCAGCAGTGGACTTCAATAGGCTGAAATTTTTGCAGTTTTTTTAGATAGTATGTACGTTTTGTATACTTATCAAATTCTGTGTAGTGACGGATTTAGAATACATGGTGTCACTACCCCAATTCAAACCGTGGGTGTCGTAAAAGGCGACTAAGGGACCTAACTAAGCAGACAAGAGTACTGGGAGAAAAGGAAAATTCGAAAAAAAGCCCTATACCAACCCCTCTGGCCAACGTGGTATAGTAGGCCAAATTCCCTCCACAATCTTTGGAGACCCATGCCCAGCAGTGGGACGTTTATGGGTTGAAATGATGATGATAATACTTACTAAATTACATTGAACAAACAAGCATATAGATACATAGGCGAGATAAATTTTAATAAGAGTTTTCTACTAACAAACTGAAACGGATAGGAGAAAGAGAATCTACCGTGAGAGTAAAAAAAAGAAGTGTACAACGAAGGATGAAATTTAATGAAAAGAAAATATAAAACTGGCTTACGCCCGCGGCTGCGCTCGCGTGGTATTTCGATAAACAGTAGCATATTATTATGTGCTGCGAATTTGCTATTTCGGAAATTTTTAATGGTATTTAAAAAATGGTTGATGTCAGCTTATAATTTGCATTGTACTTATTTAAAAACAGTTCAACCAAAAAGCGTAATCAATATAAAATATAAATATCTTTCTATAAATATATATTATATCTTCGATATTTTGATATCCTATAATTACAAATATCACATCAAAAATAACATCCAAACAAGTAAAATAAACTTTGAAGTGTTAAATTGAACGAGTGAAGTTAAATTTGAACAAAAACGTGACCAAAATATATCCGGTGGCTTTTAGTAAAAATGTTTGCGAACTGTTAAAATTCATAACAATTATATTTCATAAAATAAAACGTTACGGAATATAATGGCTTCTCTCTACAATTGGCCACAATGGCTGATAATGGAGAGCCAAGATTGTCATTATCAAAATTATTCCTAGCTCTGCCCGCGACTTCGTTCGCGTGGAATTTAACAACAGCAACATTACTTTTTTCAAAATAGCCTTAGTTACTCCTTATTACATCAGCTATCGGCCAGTGAAAGTCCCGTCAAAATCCGTCCAGCCATTCCAGAGATAAGCCGGAACAAACAGACAGATAGACAGACAGACAAAATTTAAAAAAATGTTATTTTGGTATATGTACCGTATATCCATTCATATGCATGTAGTAAAAAGATAAGTCTGAGACAATTTCAGGAAATAATTAAAAAATTAAATTAAATTTCAGTTAGTATCTGTCACTAACTCACTATGTTTACCAAACACTACATAATAATAATAATATGCCAGTGGTGAACAGGACCTTAGCTATGATAATCTTTAAAGATATGAACACATACATTTTAAGTAATCGTGCTCCCAAATCTTATTAAAACTTTCCATCAAAACACTCCCGTCAACAAAAAGTGTCACGAAATTTTCCACGAAAAATAGCATCTGCAGTCACAGGGTTGAGACACGACTTTTCTGCTCGTCTGTACAATGAGTGACGACAAAGAACTAGGGGTGACGCTTTTAAAAGTATTACTGCCCATCCCCCGATGACACCCCTTGTGTAGTGTTTGATTATTTTATAGTGGGTAGTTGAATATTGAGGGCTGAATGCGAAACTGTTTGTCAGTTGTAATAGCGATCCCGTGGGCATATACTTGCATTGTAGTATTGAGACGTTTCAAGGGTTAAGTAAAGATATAGCAAATGTTTTTTGTTGATTGTTTTTGTACCAAATTTTTATTCACGTAGGGGTAGGCAGAGGTGTATCAAACTTACATCCCAGTAGGTAATAGGGGACGAGGCCATTATACACTGCCGAACTCATGAAAAACCTCTTTCTCTATTCTGTGACTGATGCGCAAGAAATTACCGGGTCATGTAAAATTGATTTCATTTATCCTAATATTAGCGTGGTATAGTAGGCTAAATTCTCTCCACATTCTTTGGAGGAGACCCGTGCCCAGCAGTGGGACGTTTATGGGTTGAGAATGAGATGAGATGAGATACTAATATTATAGCTGAAGAGTTTGTTTGGTTGAACACTTGTATCTCAAGAACTATTGGTCCGATTTGAAAAATTCTTTTAGTGTTGGATGTCCCATTTATTGAGGAAGGCTATAGGCTATATAAAATCACGCTTCTGCCAATAAGAGCTGAGCAATGGCCAAATAAAGAACGACGCGCACGGGAGCAAAGCCCCGCGCGAGTTCTACACATATATCACAAGGTAATCGATTGACATCCTCAAGTTTCAAGGTGTCGCTCCTAATGATAATAAACAATAAACAATCATTGAAATGATAAGGATCTGTCGGTATATGTACAAAGGAACTACGTCATAATATATTATAATCGCACTTCCGATTGTGGAAATCTATTTTTAAATATGGCCGATGGTTTTAGGAGGCAAAGTTGTGAATGAAGTGTCGTTAAGTACTTTGTAAGTTGTAGTGTGGGTAGTTTGAAATTAGTTTATGAATGAATACGCGTGGCGTGAGCTGTTTTGAAATTATGAAGTGACATTGGTCGAATACTGGCAGTACCAATGTGGATTCCACTTTGTGGAATTTATATGTACTAGTCAAGTGACTTACCATCTGCTAACGGTGAAGGAAAAACATCGCGAGGAAACTCACATACTCTAGAAGTAATTCTATGAGTATGTCTGATCCACCAACCCGCACTAGGCCAGCGTGAGTGGATTATGGCCTAAACCCTCTCAGCTCTCTAGATAGAGGAGAGGAGACCCGAGTCCAGCAGTGGGACTTAATGGGTTGCTGATGCTGATTGGTAATTTGGTAATTGGCATAACGTCTACCTGTATGATATGATAAATAAAAACAGAAATAAAATTATCTTATCTATTGATAGGACTTATTTAACTCACATGACCGTTTGTTTCATACTAAAAATAACACTACGATGACAAACAGACGTACAGTCCGCCTGATGGTAAGCGGTTACCGTAGCCCCACTATGTTAGGTCCCATATAAAAGGGGGCGAGCCTATTAACATGACACATTTCCTAACTCCGACTGAGAATCTATCATTACCGCAATACGCAATATAAGTTTTGTCTAATCAGGTAATAGAACCAGCACCTCTTGCGTAGCAGTCTTAGACACTCTCGCTGCGCTACTGAGGCAATTATTTGAAAATTAATAAAAACTTTTGATCAAATTCGATTATAATCTGTTAGTAGATAAAATTGCTTCGCTCTCGAGACAAGTTACAACAAGTCTCAATTTACTATATAATAATGTTACGTTCAAGGGCAGGCGACGCCGGAGAATGTGGCCTAGCTTCCGGCAACCGCAGTGCGGCCAGAATATATATTAGAAGACTGACAGTTTTGATTGATCGGATGAGCTAAAGGATATACCGAAGGACTTTGTTCCTAGAAACTTTAATAATTTAGACTTTGATATATTGTTGTTTGCCCGCGGCTTTACTTGCGTGGTATACGGAGCATTAGGCTCTCGGCAAAATGGGTCATGATCG
The DNA here is from genome assembly GCA_905147015.1 of Laspeyria flexula. Taxonomy (NCBI): domain Eukaryota; kingdom Metazoa; phylum Arthropoda; class Insecta; order Lepidoptera; family Erebidae; genus Laspeyria; species Laspeyria flexula. The sequence continues at coordinate 6,766,119 of LR989974.1, forward strand.
GTGATGACCGGGCGTGATCGTTTCATGTCCTGTTGGTGACTGACTTGACTGACCTGTTGGTCTAGTGGTTAGTGACCCTGACTGCTAAGCCGGAGGTCGTGGGTTCGATCCCCACCCAGGACAAATCTTTGTGTGATGAGCATAAAGGTTTGTTCTGTGTCTGGGTGTAATTTATCTATAATATGTATATATTTACAAAAAAAAATGTATTTAAGTAGTATATCAGATGTTTAGTACCTAAACACAAGCAAATATAATTGCTTACTTTGGGACTAGATGGCGTTGTGTGAATGTGGTAGAATATTATATTATTATTATGTCCAGTTTCTGAACCATCAAATTTAAAGTTATTGATAGGATAAAATATAACTTAAACTAATTAAAAATGACAGTTGTATGAATAGACTAGTTCTATTGTTTTACTTTTATATTCAGTCAGGTTGTACAATCGATGAATAACATTTATTTGATGATTCAGAAACAGGGCCTCAATTAGTGACTGGCAATCATGGCTCTACCCGCCATTGATTCCAAAATACCTACAAAAGCTATTACCAATTAATTATTTGTTCTCATAAATATCAGATTAAAATGTCAGTCATGAGGAAATGTAACCAAAATACAGTAGAAACACTACGTCGTAGAACGAATACCTTTAAAATGAAACACGGTATTGCTCTCTCTAAGATTAATAAAGCACTGAGGCACCCACAATCCTTCAGTGAAACAGCGGGGAATAAAAAACTGCCGACTATATCAAGTGAAACGTCATTAAAGACATAGCTCTGTCCTCGGATACATCGCATACAAAATACTTTAAGCGGAAACCCCATACGCATCAAGACTCCTAACAATAGGAATATATCTCACAATCTCAAGTAATAAAAGCACGAAGCGGCCACATTAAAATCTTATCCCTTTCTTAAATAAAAAATTCACGAAAAAATAAGAGGAAATCTCCCCTCTATTATTCAGTGGAAAACGTTCCCCCAACCCCCCACTCGGTTCGGTCGAAAACCGTACGGGGGCTCCGAAGAAAACACAAAGAAATTCTAACTCTAGGTACCCGTATACAAAGTTACAAATTGCGTGACTACCTTCTGTTACTATCGAAGGTAAAATGCACCTAAACAGTAAGTTATAAAGTTTATATTCATTCGGCATGCAGTCTATCGGGTGTATAGAAATCGCGCCTTAGTTAGTGTTGTATTTGAAAATGAGATGCAGCGTGGGTTAGCTCGGCTAGGGTGGTTGGGGTGGCTCTCGAAACCCGAATTACCGGGGCGTATGTAATGATTTTCCCGGGCGGAATTATGCCTGGTATCGGAGACGAATTGGGGATAGGGATGTTCTTTTTAATGGTCTTATGAGTACATTGATTAAGGAAATCCGTCGGTATCGCCCGCCAAATAGAACGGAACATTTGTTACCCACGCTCGTTATAATTTCAGGGGTTTTTATGTAAAAAAATGCTCGATTTTTTACATAAAAGGTCTCGAACCTTTTATGTAAAAAATCGAACATTTTTCTATTACGAAAAATTATATGGTTTTATTATTAAAACACAGTAAAAATCTGTGAAAATTATAAAGAATTTAGTATAGAAATTGTCTTTTATATACGTTATTATTTTATTGATAGTGTTAAGATATTAGAATTTAGAAGCCTTTAAAGCTGTTGGAAACCAACAAAATCGTTGTCAAAAGTCTATACATTAATTACTATAGTACCTATAGTATATCCTGTACTAGGTCATAAAATACTAAGGGACTACTGCCTCACGAAACTCTAAAAGCACAGAAAAACCGCAAAACGGAGTTAACTTTTGATGATGATAATGATGATTATCATGGCAGACATCTCCATTACAAAGAGTCACTGTGTTTGTAACTTTGTCGTAATATCTTAAACTGCTGATCACATTATGGTTGTTTTTCACTTACAGAAAGCTACTAGCATGGGTTTAATAATGACGTTTAGGGAATACACTGTCACCCACCCCATCGTAAGAAAAAAAATCCCAGAATTATGGACGGATTATCCGTACCAAAAAATATAATTGTTGACGCATTGAATTTTTTTTAAATCTTATTTATCTTTATATATTTTAGAACCCCTCGCCCATGGCTTTTGCTCTACCTACATTATTATTAATTCCTGAATTTGATGGCTGAACCGTGCTTACCCAGTTTAATCCAGTTTAGATATCGATACGGCTCAAATCTTCCTTTCCACCCATAGTAGCTCAGCGAATTAGCAGTTGAAACCGCAGCACAAAGCTAGCTAGTAACCAAATTAGTCAGAGAGCCAGATAAGGCACAAAGATCACGACAGCATCCCGTTAGCTACATACAGAGTGATCTCTGTAGGGTGAGAGCGTCGTCTGCGCGGGCGCACGCCGCTGCTACGTGCGCGAGATGCGCCGCGCAGATACGCACATGCGCATACGTTGCGTAGATAATTTAACTAACTTATTACGTATTTGTATGAAGGCTTTGTTCGGAACTAAGATAGGTACAAAGTATTGTAAAAAGCTTTCAACTTTTAAAACTTTTACACTTACGCGGTCAACAACTAACTAACTACCAACTTAGTTGTGACTTAAAATCCAACATACTCCATACCTTTTTAAGGCATGCCAATTTTAAAAATACATTACATCTATACAGTTATTAATATTATATTTATTAATAGAGTTACTTCAGCTCGTGACCACGATCGGTGCAATTAAATCGAAACGTCGGGCAATTAAGGCATCATCATTTCAACCCATAAACATCCCACTGTTGGACACGGGTCTCCTCTAAAGAATGATGAGGGAATTAAGCCTACTATACCACGCTGTACAGACGGGTTGGTTGGTATAGGTTTTGTTACGAATTTTCCTTTTCTCGCAGTGCTCTTGTCTGCATAAGGTTACGCCCTTAGTCGTTGTCTTATGACACCCACGGGTTGAAATAGGGTACTCCCGTCTGGGGAAAGTCGACCGCGAGCGTTTTCTGGTGACGTGTGCGTGTTCCCGTACGTCACCGCCGGAGCTGAGCTCCGGCAGAGAGGGGGCCCGTAGCGGGCCATCGTCGCTGTGGTCGCGGACGAATGTTCCTGCGCTCCCGTGACCACAGCAGAGCGCGACGAGAGGAACACCTTGGGGTTTTAGTGGGTGCGAGCCCCACATAACCCCTCGGTTCTTTCCCCAAGACCGAGGGGTATGTATGCGTCAGGCATTTCCCCAAGTAAAAAAAAAAAAAAAAAGGTTACTGATATTATGTATTCTTAATCTAACACTACACGGATTATCCAACATTAAGATAATTTTTCAAATCAGACCAGTAATTCCCGAGATGAGCTTTTTGCTTATTCCATTTCAGCGATCAAGGAGTCCGATCGAGAGAAGCCGGACCTCAGTGCGCAACAGTCATACACACACCCGCTGCACCACCGAGACAGTTAATGATAAGTAGTGACAAATAACATATAATTACCAGTAACAATTAATTAACGTTATCACAGCACGGTTCGATCGACCACGGAAAATTACTGCGATAATTGCAAGCACTTACTGTCCTGATTGACAATGAACTGTTTAATGAAAACGAAATTTTTATACATAGGTATATAGATATAGACAAAGATTTAAAAAAAGTTTGAAATGCTTTTTTTTTTTCTTTGTTTTGTGTTACTCTCTGCCAGTCTATCTTACTGTAGACTTGCACAAAATTAGATTTAAAAATTTTTACTTCAATCTAATTGCGCAATATTTCCTCGCACACGATACAGGTCTGGACTCTAGATCAAATGGACGAATTGTAGTTGATTTTGAAGCTTAACTATTTATTAATAAAAAACGTAATATTTTATTAATTTGTCACAAAATTTACTAAAAAATACTATGATATTTAATACTAGTACCAACATATTGAATCTGTAGATAATTACATTACATGACGTCACAGCGACAATTTGCAAACGAATCTTCCCTTCATCGCGGTAACCCTTTTTCCTCGGTCGACGCGTCTCGATCGATACACACCATGGATATATTATCCTTTGATTTAACTATCAGACAATTTATTCATACAAAATAATACATACTAAGTATAATATATTTAGATATAGTCTCTAAGAACAGTAAATGAAAATTGAAAATTCGATATTAAAAAGATTTTGAATTTCCATTCATTGCAGCATTTTATGTAAACATGTATTTATTTAATTGTAGATACATTCCAAACAAAATTAATTAAAACCCTATTTCAAACTTCGAACCACGTTCAAATAAGGAATGTTTAAATTCAATTTAAAAAATAAAATATTCGATTTTGAAATCCCGAGACGGAACGAACGCAAGCGACCCCGAAATTGCTGGCCGCATTCACCCAGACAAAAGCCCTAAAATACACCCCGCGAGCAAAAAGAAAAGCATTTCCATCCCATCCCCTCCTTCATTTAAATTTCCCGCCCCAGTGCGGGGGCGGCGTCCGTAGGGGCGGCTTCCGTACAAAAGAGACGAAACTTAAAACCTCGTAGAAAAGAATGAGACGGTCATATGTCCACCTGTTGCGTTTCGAGTTTCATATTTTCGCGGCGGATTCTTTTTTCGTTTCTTACCGCGTTCCGAAGGATTTGTATGGTGGTGAGTCGTGCATGCGTACTAGCCTTAGGTATTGAACGATATTGACGTACGACCGAACAAATGAACGACGCGACGTTCCACGTACGATTTCTAAAGCTTTTCATTCCGTTTAAAATTCAAAATTCGAATATACTCTTTTCTATTTCGAATGCACGAGATTTCTGCGAACGGTGAGATTTTAAGGTTTTCTGATAGACATATGTCGTTTTAGAATGGATTTTATATTAAAACAGTATGTTGTCAAATATGATAGTGCTTACTGGTGAGTTTTTCAAGGAGAATATGCCTTTTTCGTGGCAAATGCATACTGCTATCGATACGTATGTTTAATAAGTACAAATATAATTTCAAATAGACACATCCGAACATCTAAACAAAGGAAGCCAATAAAGTATTAAATAATCAACGCATCTCCGATTGTACATACATACATACATACATACAAACATATCGGAGCAGGATGAAGACAGAAATAAAAACTGTTTGTGTTACCGTTTCCGGCGCGTCCCGGGTTCGTTCCCGTACAGACACGTGGTGCGGTTATTACGAGGAAATAATCCAATAAAAATAGTATCATGGACTATTAAATTACGTTGAATACCATCCATCTTGTTTATTAACTAATTATAAATAAACTGTGGTTAATGTGACTGCCTAGTGGTACAGTGGGAGTATACTACTCTCATCGTTGACGGTTCAGAGTTCGATTCCCGGTCCGGTACAGCGTCGTTGAATTTGAGACTACTGAACTTGAGGGTTCCATTTCTAAATAGAACAAATTATTTACGAGTCATAAATATAATTAATAGTACGTATATACAATCAGTTCGTTCCATATAACACGGCCTTATTTTTTCTTTTTTTTTTATGTACTTACCTCTTGTTTTTGCAATAAAAGGTAACAACTAGGTATTCTATACATTTTTATAAATCATTTCAAAACGTAAACTTCCCACTGCTGGGCACGGGTCTCCGCCAAAGAATGTGTAGGAAATTTAGCCTACTACGCTGGCCAGACGGGTTGGTATAGGGTTTGTTTCGAAATTTTCCTTTTCTCGCAGTGCTGTTGTCTTTTACGAAACCAACGGGTTAATAATAATATTCTACCACATTTACACAGCGCCATCTAGTCCCAAATTAAGCAATTATATTTGCTTGTGTTATGGGTACTAAACAACTGATATTCTACTTAAATACATTTTTTTTGTAAATACATACATATTTATAAATAAATTACACCCAGACACAGAACAAACAATTACGCTCATCACACAAAGATTTGTCCTGGGTGGGGATGGAACCCACGACCTCCGGTTAAGCAGTCAGGGTTACTAACCACTAGACCAACAGGCCAGTCAAGTCAGGGTTGAAATGGGGTAGTGACATTTTGTATTCTTAATCCATCACTATCCGGATTGATGTTAACATTTTCATAAAAATTGATTCTAAAACCTTCGATTTCAGAATGAGAGTGACACTAGTGGTCTTAAAAGAGAGAGAGCTAGATTTTTTTTTCTATACAGCCTAGTTTCTAAGCAATTGTAATTAGGACACTCAATCACCAACGGCACCAATTTTCCGAAAAGATAGCGTATCTCTTCCATGTATTTAACCTATCTAGTTTCAAATGTTAGGACATTCAGTTTACGATCAGTGTCTAAAAATGTTTACAAGTAAATTTCTTAGAACCGGCTGTACCATTACTGATGTTATTTAGTCTACTGTATGTATTTAAATTATTTTCTAAACAATTCCCGCAACTGGAACTAATAGTGATGGTGTTTTGATTTATTAATATCTAAACTACTAGAAGCTCCCGTCGTTCTTTATTTGGCCACTGCTCAGCTCCTATTGGCTGTAGCGTAATGTTATACAGCCTATGTTACTGCGGGAGCCCCGCACGACTTCTAATAAATAAAACTTAATCATCCATATCTATACAAATAAATAAAATTGGAGTGTCTGTTTGTAATATTAAAATAACCGCTTTTTACTACATGCATATGAATGTATATACAGTACATTTACCAAAATAACATTTTATACAACTTTTGTGCGTCTGTCTGTCTGTTTATTCCGGCATATTTCTGGAACGGCTGGACGGATTTTGACGAGACTTTCATTGGCAGATAGCTGATGTAATAAGGAGTAAGGAGTAACTAAATAGAAAGGTGGGAAGGAGATAGTAATTTAAATGAAATTGTATATTGTGTAATGTTTTTTTTTTTATTGTATTTTTATTGCTAGTATACTTACTGTACTTACTTATTTTAACCATGCTGTGATCTCCTGTAACTGAGAAAACATATACCTATCCATTTTCTATTAATTTAATTCGAATGCAATGTGTATTTCTTGTTGGAGATCCTATATAAATAAATAAATAAATAAACTTAACTACTAACCTACTTTGAAAAAAGTAATGTTGCTTTTGTTAAATTCCACGCGGACGAAGTAGCGGGCAGAGCTAGTTTTAAGATATTTTTTCAGTCAGCAGCGTTACAGCATATTACTGAGCGATCACAAAATGAGTAGTGACAAGCGATAATACTGATAACGTTAAATTCTTACTCGTATCTACCTATGTACAGCGCTATTTCGCGTTCCTGCTATCGAATGATAAGACTTGATAACGGACCGAAGTACTTACACGTGTGTTGTATACAAAACATATTTGTTAATCGGGTTTTTAATGTTGTTTTAAAGAAAGGATAGAAATTAGAATACAGATTCATTTGATTGTCTCGACAAATTTTTAGTTCGCTCTGAAGTTGCACACCGATGCTGTTTAACATAGTAGGTAAATGAAGTGTGTTCAGGTCTTTTCTTATAGCGGGACTGCAGCCCGAGCATTTCCGAACACGAAGCACTGCTCCCACACACACACTCACCCTATTTACTATGTTACTCTATGTTATACAACAGCGGAGTACAACTTCTTTATTTTTAATGCTAATGATACATACTAAAAAAAATTCTGTTTGGAACTAATATCACAAATAAAATAGATAAATAAACTCCATTTTCGTTTGCGACTATTTGAAAAGAGAACTGTCCCATCCGTTAATTTAAAAAACATCGTCAACTTTCTATAGAACAGTTTTTAAATTTCGAACAAACAAAAAAGTTCTTCATTTCGCGCATTCAGATTAAAATCATTTTAAAAATTTCGAATCCATAAAAATATATCTCGATTTAAAATGAGAATGAAGGGTGACAACTCCAGTTGTCGTCTAAAGCGATTTAGATAATGCAAACTCACCATTGAGACGGGTAGGGAATGCGCCCCACCATTGGGGTAGGGGTACGGTGCCATGAGGTAACCCATGTTGAAACCCGCCGCTGGATGTGGCTCGAATTTACCTGTCAATAAAAGTTATTATATTAAAAAAAATGAATAAAATAGTGTGCTTAGTGTGTATCTTCAGAATATTGAGAAACTATGTTTATAATACTTTTTATATTAATAGTTTCATTTTAATTAAATTTTATAAAATAATTTTTCTAGTAGTTTTTGCTTGTAAGACCTATGTCCCCGCGTAATTCACCCAAAAGCACCGGGTGTAATTTCACCTTATAGAGAATTACACTCGTGATGAGTAATTGACTATAATAAAAAAACTAAGCTAAAGCTAATAAAACAACTATGAATAGGTTACTATATCATTGGTAAAATGAAAACTTTATCTCTTATTTCGCAAACAGTTCTGTCATAAAAATAACTAAAAATAACATTTTACTGTGTGATATATAACAATAAAGTAAAATAAGTTAAACATAAGTTCCTCCTTCTTTATAAAAAAAAATGGTTCAGTATACGGAAACCTATAAACGGTCTAGTGGTTCTGTTCTGATATAAAGCATTTGTTATAGACCCATCCCACGCTATTTAATTAATGCGTACAAAGCAGATAACCTTTATTATAACACGTACTAATTAAAATATTTTGTGTTATGTAAAACGCTTATTGAAACGGATACCATCAAAGTGATCTAAATTAATTAAATTATGGTTATTGTTGTATTTCAAGAATTTATACAAAATATTTTCGGTGAATTCGTGGGTTTTATTGTTTTGACGGCCAGTATTTGGCGTTGTTACCTTGATTGTGTTTTAATATCTTAATATTTGATTTGTTTTGGTTTAAGAGCGTTTATACATATGAACGGCAACGACGCAATTTAATATTACATTTCGTGGTTGTCAATTATTATTCTGTAATCGAAGCTATATTTAAAAAATAGGTGAAAAGTAAAAAAAAAAACATTGGAACATTTGGAACTTGCATTGGTTGTTATTTTCACAGTGAAATAACTGCAAGCATTACGGATACAACCTACTTACTTTTTAATATACGTTCACGTTATTCTGAAAAGTGTATTGAAGATGTTTTTAAAATATGGCTTCGATTAAATAATGAAAATTGAAGTATTTTAAGCTGTTATCTCCATTCAAGAACTTTTCGGCCCCATCGGCCATCAGTTCTGCGTGATATGTGCCCTGCCCACTGCCATTTCAACTTGCTTATCCGGTGGGCAATGTCGGTAACTCTGGTTCTTCTGCGGATCTCCTCATTTCTGATTCGATCACGCAGAGAGACTCCGAGCATTGCCCTCTCCATAGCTCGTTGAGCTACTTGAATGGAGACCACGCACCGGCAAGCGCACCGTAGGACGTCCACCCACAAGGTGGACAGATGACCTGATCCGAACAGCAGGATCGCGCTGGATGCAGGCCGCATACAACCGGTCCTATTGGAAGTCACTTGAGGAGGCCCTATGTCCAGCAGTGGGCGTCCTACGGCTGATATTATGATGATGATGATGAAGCTGTTATACCTAAAATCGTAATAAAAAAAAACTGCATTTATAGTCAAAATATATTCTGGGACTAAATTAAGATAATATAAAATAATATAATATTGGGGCCGATCGCGTTTCTTATCCGATCTTAAATAAGTGCAAAAAGTGCACTTAAATAAGTGTAAAACTTGATCTAAAATTTTAAGCCCTTATTGGTATTTGCGTTTGTGTTATTTAAGGACGTGACCTTAAATAAGTATGGTTTGACTTAATTAGAGATGGTAGTTTCTTAATTGGTATTGTCTTTCGACTTATTTGTCAGTTCTGTGATCTTAGTGCAACCTTAATTTAAGTCGCACCTAATTTGCGTGTACTAAATATTTCACTCATATTTCTTGGCTCAATTAAACACTTATTATTTAAAATATTCCCTTTTCATGCTGTTATTTTACAAAGAAAGTATAATGAAGATCTTCGACGGCAAGTATTACTTTGTTTTAACTTGTTTTATTAATGATCTAACCTCACTTTTGCCGAGTTCTGATTTTGGTCCTTTTTATTTTTTAGATTAAAAAGAAGGCTTATGTATCGGCATATTAGATTTATGTAAACTATATAAATATAACTTGTGAATCTACAAACTGATAATTTGACTTTGACTTTAACATCTAAAAGTAAATAAACAACATGACGTTTATGACACTTTTTCCGATTATAATCTATGGTAGTGTCCTTAAATAAGGTTTTTAGCATTTGGTAGTTTTTTAAGAACGTATCCTTAATTAAGTACTAACGCGATCGCATAAATTTAAGAATGTGTCCTTATTTTACAAATTTAAGTTCATCTTTATTTAAGGTTGAAGAGAAACAAAATCGGGCCCATTATCAAATATATTATAGATAGAGAAAGAAGCATTCAATAAATTTCACTTTCAAATAAATGTTTAGTTGAAACATTTCACACAATGCAAGTACAGTCAGTCAGTTAAACATAACGCTAGACGCGGGGTGGGGCGTGGTAGACGAAGAAATTACATCGCGACGAGAAGTAATTTACTGACGTAATTGCGCGCGCAGACGCCAGTAACGACATTCTGATAAAGCCCTGATTTTAGTGAACTTCGAAATTTATTGGAAAAGGAAGATGAAATTTGGATCGAAAGATACCTCATATAACAAACTGCAAACATTAAATTTAATTACACATAACGATAAAAACCAAGTTAAAAAATTTCAGTGAAATTGAATATTACCGCACTGTTTAGTATAGGTAGAATATTTCAAACTTGAAAATCTTTATGCATATGATTAAGATAATGGAAGATACGATAGCAATGTTATCAACACTCACAATAATCTAGATAAAAAGATTCCAGTCAAGGTATTTCCGAACGAAATGAAATTCAAAGAATGTACGTAATGGTCGTGAATAATTCAATCACCACCGTAAACTATCACTACTAAAACAATTATGTGAGCAATCAAATTTTTATTGCATTTGTATATTCTATTTTTACTGACTGTACTATGTTATGACGACGCGACGACCGTATTTTGTTTTTCGAATTTTGAACTTCGCATTGAATAGGTATAAAACCGGCCAGAATTTTAATAAAGTTTGTTCGATATTTAAAAAGCTCTGTTTTGTTTTTTTTAAATCCCACTCCTATAAAATAGAAATAACCTGATCAGTAAAGTTAACCTTGTTGATAAAAATAAGGTTGAAAATTGACAAAGACTAAGACCATACATAAATTTTCAAACATTTGACAGCGATACCGTAATGGACTAGTACCCTCGGAGTACCGACATCCGAGCATTTGAAAGAAAATCTAAACTCAAAACTAATCTGATTATAGAACTAAAATCTATGACCAACATCAAAGTACTATAAAGAAACTTATTCTGCACTCTGATAGAAATAATTTACGATAATAGTTACGTTAGTGAGTACCGTAAACGATTAAGGTATTCGCACACCCACTCGATAACTGCATAGCTGGTAGATAATATAATTTTAATATGAAAGGAAAATCGCGCTATAAAATCTTTCGACTTATAGTTTATTAGTTAAATATTATTGATATAAGATATGAGTAATTATTGGCTATGGCAATTCAAAATATTTTGGTATTCGAATATTCGATTTTTTTAGGGTACTATTCGAATTATTCGAATATAAAATAAAAAATGTAGTAAAAATGTATAAGTATCTTTAATTTCAAATTGAGCTAAACTAAGACTATCTCGTCTTCGTCATCATCAGAGCTCTGTCTTTTTTACCCGCAGTCGGGTAAAAATGCCGTGGTTAAACCAGTTTTTACGTCGATATCTATCATACTTACTTAGGTTATAGTTGCCAAAAAACCTCTCTTAAGACAGTCGCATTTTATTTAAATATTAATTTAAACAGTGCAAAGAAAGTTCGACCTTATCACCCTCGACAACCCTCAAGTTAAACAACGGTGTTTAACTGTAGTAATAATAAGTTTATTTTTTAATTATTTCAGTAATCTTTTACAAAAAAAAAATTTAATGAGACTTCCCGGTGAGTAATCAAAGATACTCGTATTGGGAATGACTCGCTACTTCCCTTAACAATACAGATAGATTACAGAGTTATAGAAAAATAGAAACATAAACATTGGTGTGTGTGTGGTGTGTGAATGTATGTATTTGTTTGTGTGTGTGTGTGTGTGTGGTGTGAGTGTGTGTATTAAATATTAAATAAGTGTCACAAATATGTAGATAGTAACGATAAGGTGAGGTATAGTGTCAGCGAATTCTTGTGAGAAGGTTTTCTACATCATCATATGTAAGTGTACTCAAGAATTGTATTAGAGATTTTTTGCACGTGTATACTTGCTTAGGATAGATATTTAGTATTTTGTATTTTGTCTGTCAAGGTTTGATTGGAACCTGACAAATATATGACATGGATAAATTATTGTTCAAAGTTTGGGTATATGTACTTACTTTGTTTTCGTCTTAAAAAGTCTACTATGCAACATAGAACTTGTATTTTAACGCTCGGGTAAAAAATAAAACCAACATTGGTGAGGTCAATAAAATGAATGACGCTAAGTCAAATATTTACATAATTAATTTATCAAAAAGATTATCGATACAATGGAAAACTGAAAATTTGACATATACCTGTCTACGTTTTCGAACCATAAATCAAGATTGTGATAATCCCAAAAAGACATTGGTAAGCCAACCGTCTCGCCGAATACATAAAAGGATAGAACCTATGTATTAACTAACGTTACGTTTTAGAAAAACATAATCAATCAAATCTGTTCTTTAGGATATCTTAGCTTAAAGGCTTTTATAAGTTAAGATCTTTACTGAAATGAGGACAGAAACATATACCTGTGCAAATACGTCCAATCACACAATACGTTTACATGACAATTTAAATCTTATGATAATGCTACGATAGCAGTTTATCATGTGATTCTAATAGCTTTACTGCTGCTTTCATGATTCATTTTCGCAATCACAAACGAAACATTTTATATATTTTTAATCATAGCCTATCATAGCCTTATTTATAATATTATAATTATGTTTGGACATTCACACACAGCGCCATCTAGTAGGATACTAGACAACTGTTATAACACTCATATAACTTTTAATAAAGTAACATTACACCTAGAAACACCTACACCTAGAAACAGAACAAATAATTGTGCTCATCACACAAAGATTTGTGGGTGGGAATCGAACCTACGACCTCAACCTGGCACTCAGGGTCCCTAACCACAGAGAGAGGCTTCCTTCTTCATCATCATTTCAACCCATTAACGTCCCACTGCTGGGCACATGTCTCCTAAAAATATGTGGAGGGAATTTAGCCTACTATACCGCGCTCTGTTCGGTTTGTTTCGAATTTTCCTTTTCTTGCAATGCTTTTGTCTACATAATGTTACTCCCTTAGTCGCCTTTTACGACACCCACGGTGTGAGATGGGGTAGTGACATTATGAATTCTTAATCCGTCACTACATTCTTTATATCTTTAACTAAATCTAATCGAAATATCATAAAGATAGGATTACTCATTTCGATTATCCCGTACATTCAAATTCTGAAACGACTTTTTATAATATTATTATTAACATTAGGTTGGCGTGTGTACTGTGTACTTATGGTCTAAAAACGCTCTCAGCTCTCTAGATAGAGGGGAGGAGACCCGAGCCCAACAGTGGGACATTTCTGTGTAGCTATTATAATAATAGTACAGACAAGTATAAATATAAAACGTGACGTATATTTTTATAACATAAAAGTATACGATAAATTTAGAATACGGCCTCCCCACGCCTTTTCAATTTGTAGGCAATTTAGTGAGCGGCAAATTATTGTGATGATGAGTGTACGGACTGACTGACGGACTCACAATAATTTGCGCTTTAGGTATTTTAGTTATTACTAGCTGTACCCCCGACTTCGCCCGCGTGGAATTTAACAAAGCAACATTATTTTTTTATAATAATTTCAGATTTTTTCTAACATAAAGGTAGCCTAGGTTACTTAAAATCGGTACAGCCGTTTCATAGTTTAACCGGAACAAACAGACAGACAGAAAGACAGACAAAAATTAAAAAAAAAATTATTAATATAAATTATTAATTAATAATATTTTAATATTACAAACAGACACACCAATTTTATTTATTTGTATGTATGTATGTATAGACGAGATGGTTTCAAAATACACTGTTAGTTGGAGACATGTTTCAAAATGGATAATGATATTTATATCATCAACATATAAGCCCAAACACATCCACTGCTGGACATAGGCTTCGCCTAATTTACACCATATAGCTAGACTAGATGGCCGATGGAGCAAAGATGTTCTCGAACGGTCACGTATTGGAAAGTGCAGCGTTGTATGAGCCTCCGCTAGATGGACCGACCTAGTAAAGGTTGCGGATGGCCGTTGGTTGCTGGTGGCCGTTGGGTGCGGGTGGCCGTTGGTTACTGACGGCACTAACGTAGGAGATTAATTTTTATAAATAAATAAACGTGAATATTTGTTATAATATTCCGTTAAGTTACATCATCTCATAGTCTCACGATTTTCTATAAAAACAATAAAATTCTAAGAATTTCAATATTACTTTTAGTCATGGTCTACAACATACAAACAAAAACAATGTAACCAATTTACAAAATGTCAATCATTTTGTACAAAAATCATTATTATTTTATATTTAAACACCGTTATCTCAGATTCATCATTAAGTCATTAAGTCCCACTGCAGGGCTCGGGTCTCCTCTCCTCTAACTAGAGAGCTGAGAGGGTTTAGGCCATAATCCACTCACGCTGGCCTAGCGCGGGTTGGTGAGTCAGACATACTCATAGAATTTCTTCTAGTAGTATGTGGGTTTCCTCACGATATTTTCCTTCACCGTTAGCAGATGGTAAGTCACTTAACAAGTACATAAAAATTCCACAAAGTGGAATTCACATTGGTACTTCTGGTCGGGATCGAACTCGGACCGCGTGATTTGCACGCCGCCGCCGGTCCCTTATCCATCCAGCCACCATCGCTTTTTTATCCATATCGCAGATAACCAAGTTAATATTATAAGAATATGATAATTAATCATATCTACTCGTATTCTAATAATTCCTCACATTTCCAAGAAGGTGCCACCTTGAGCGCGTTATTGTTTTTATAATAAACTAATTTAAATAAAATAGATATGTACAATTATACGGAAAAAGCCGCCATTGTGCTTTGTTAATTCAGCGATGGTGGATGAATGGATAAGGGACCGGCGTGCAAATCACACGGTCCGAGTTCGATCCCGACCGGCAGTACCGATGTGGATTCCACTTTGTGGAATTTATATGTACTAGTCAACTGACTTACCATCTGCTAATGGTGAAGGAAAACATCGTGAGGAAACCCACATACCCTAGAAGAAATTCTATGAGTATGTCTGATCCACCAACCCGCGCTAGGCCAGCGTGAGTGGATTATGGCCTAAACCCTCTCAGCTCTCTAGTTAGAGGAGAGGAGACCCGAACCCAGCAGTGGGACATTAATGGGTTGCTGATGATGATGATGATGATTGATTTATACTAATATTATAAAGCTGAAGAGTTTATTTGGTTAATCGCGCTCATCTCAGAAATTACTTGTCTCATTAGAAAAATTCTCTTAATGTTGGATAATCCGTGTAGTGTTAGATTAAGAATACATAATGTCACTACCCTATTTCAACCCGTGGGTGTCATAAGAGGCGACTAAGGGAGTAACCTCATGCAGACAAGAGCACTGCGAGAAAAGGAAAATTCGAAACAAACCCTATACCCACTAACCCGTCTGTACAGCGTGGTATATGGATAACCCATTTATCCAGGAAAGCTATAAGCTATTTAATATCACGCTGCGGCCAATAGGAGCTGAGCAGTGGCCAAACAAAGAAAGTCGGGAGCGAAGCCTCGGCAACAGCTAGTGCATTAATATAATACTAGCTTTTGCAAGCGTGATGTTATGTCTTTATAAAGTAGTTTGTTTGTTTGAACTCTAGGATCTCAGGAACTACTGTTGCGATTAGAAAACTTCTTTAGTATCAGATAGCCCATTTATCGAGGAAGGGTATAGACTATAAAACGTCACGCTACGGTCAATAGGAGCTGAGCAGTGGCCAAACAAAAGTGACGGGAGCGAAGCCCCGCGTGATTTCTAGTTCAAGAATAAAATTCTTGTTTACAAAAATCAACTACTAAACCAAAACTTCGTTCAGAAACGATCATAAAACCAGTAGCTGGTAAAAACTTTCTACAAGTTCAATATATAAAAAATGGTGTGTATTTTTGTCGTTACTACACATTATAAGGAGCTTGGGTGTCAGTTCTGTCAATATTGGTATAGGTCAGACCTACCGCGGGTTCTGAGAAACGTGCTTACCCACTTTATTGAGAAGGGATGAGGGTCACTGAGGATACACCTCTAAAGTGTAAATTGAGAAGTTTTGTAGCCGATTAATTGAATAATTTATTAACTATAAAGATACATCGGCTTGTTATTTGCGTCAGAATTTAAAGACATTAAATTTATGTCTCTTAGTTAAAACATTAGTTTTTATTTGGTTTTAAAAGGATCGCAAATATTTTATAGCTTTAAATGTCACACCTCCAGTGAAAAATAGTTGCAAGCTGATCAATTATCAAACTAAATTTTATTGATACTGTAGTGTATTAGTATAGTTATAAGTACCTATGTAGTTATACCTACGCTGCCTTGCTAAGAAGAAAAGTCGCAGTTGCTATGGGAAAAACGCATGTAAAGTTACTACATTAGATACAATTTCTCGTGCGCTTGATATTCAGATAAGCCGTTCTTCTTTGGTAGGGCAGTACGTATGTTGCGCGGATTGCGCGCCTTCGCCACTATCTTTTGTATTCTTGTACTTAGTCTAAGATGCTTATTGCTAAAAATATATTTTTCACACAAGAGTACGATACTAGTTTCGGCCGGCGGCTTCACCCGAATCATGGAATAAATTATACGTTACTCTCCAATCCTTCGCCAGTACCTTTGCAAAAGATTACGTTGTTCAGTCGCTTTGTTACAACGTGAAATAATAATAAAATAATAATAATATAATATTCTACCACATTCCCACAGCGCCATCTAGTCCCAAAGTAAGCAATTATATTTGCTTGTGTTATGGGTACTAAACAACTGATATACTACTAAAATATTTTTTTTTTGTAAATACATACATATTATAGATAAATTACACCCAGACACAGAACAAACCTTTATGCTCATCACACAAAGATTTGTCCTGGGTGGGGATCGAACCCACGACCACCGGCTGAGCAGTCAGGGTCACTAACCACTAGACCAACAGGCCAGTCAACGATGAATGATTCATTATCTTATAAATTTCTACCTGTTCCATATTCTGTTGCGGTCAACTCAAATTAAAAGGTGTTTGTTGTTCCGACTTGTAAGTTAACTAGAGACTTGTAATTGTGGTTATTTTTATGTTCACGTTCAAGGAATCGTTGATCAATGTA
The DNA here is from genome assembly GCA_905147015.1 of Laspeyria flexula. Lineage (NCBI taxonomy): Eukaryota > Metazoa > Arthropoda > Insecta > Lepidoptera > Erebidae > Laspeyria > Laspeyria flexula. The sequence continues at coordinate 6,783,610 of LR989974.1, forward strand.
TGTATTTACAAAAAAAAAATGTATTTAAGTAGTATATCAGTTGTTTAGTACCCATAACACAAGCAAATATAATTGCTTACTTTGGGACTAGATGGCGCTGTGTGAATGTGGTAGAATATTATTATTATTATCATTTACACTCGACGAAAAAGTTTGACATCTGTGTGTCGGTCTGTGTCATCCTAATTCTTAAATGAATGAGCCGATTTGAATGCGGATTTTTAGGGTTCTTCTTTACTATACCAACTAGAAGTCGCGCAGGGCTTCGCTCCCGTCTTTCTTTATTTGGCCACTGCGCAACTACTATTAGCCGTAGCGTGATGTGATCCAACACTAAATGAATTTTTCAAATCGAACCTGTAGTTCCTGAGATGCTAGCGTTCGAAAGCTAGTTTTTTAATTACAATGCCAAATTGGAAGCCTTCAGATTAGCTTTCCTTAAACGCAAACCAACAAGACAAAAATCTACAATATGGAGGTGATCTTCTGTAAAGTAAAGGTCTGTTTACTCGAACCTAAACCCACAACAACTATCTAAGGACTACAGTAAATTCACGCAATGAGAACAGAACTACAATTGCCTAGCACCTAAACAAGTTTAAAGCAGGAATGGTCCCACGAAATGTATCAAAAAAACTTAATTTAATTTTTCACTGGTAATTTAAAACAAAAGTTTTTTCCAGTGATTGATTACCAGCATCTCGCTTTTATCTACAGACCAATTACGAGATTTATCAACGACAAAAACTGTTGAGAAGAAACGAGTTTCTGTTTAAAGCTCGTCGCATACTAAGACACACAAATGCGGCATCACCATCATCATCAGCAACCCATAAACTCCCACTGCTGGGCTCGGATCTCCTCTCCTTTATCTAGAAAGCTGAGGGGATTTAGGCAATAATTCACACACGCTGGTAGAATGCGCGTTGGTGGATCAGACATACACTTAAATTTTTTTCTAGAGTATGTGGGTTTCCTCACAATGTTTTCCTTCACCGTCAGCAGATGGTAAGTTACTTGACTAGTAAATATAAATTCCACATAGTGAAATCCACCGGTAGGAATTCCGGTCAATTATCCATTAATTCAATTTCCAATATATTTTTATACTATCGATGCAGCAAGCCACATGCTGCATGCGGCATGTGGCTTGCTGCATCGATAGTATAAAAATTAATGTACGTCAACCTTTATTACTTAGGTGTTAAGGTGTGATGGTTCTGCACATATATGGGATCATTTTAAGTGTGTTACGAAATTTGTTAAGTACTTATTATTTTTGATTTAGGCTTGTTGATAACTCTAAGGGCGAGATTCACAGACCGTACTTTGACTTTACTTTGAGGGAAAGTTCAACTTTCAACCAAAATTATGTTTCAGTGCTGTCAAACCCTTACTTTACTTTCCGAAACTATACTTTGCTTAGTAAAGGCGAAGTCGACGATATTGGCGAGTTTGGCCGCAAAGTATGCTTTGCATTAATATAGGGATAATTATTGTATACATAGATAAGGTCATCTATGTTTTCTACAAATCAAACGACATTTTATTTTAGTCGGGTATAATATAGTATAGTGATTTGACGTATGACGTTGTTGTTTTATCTATGGACATGTAAAAAAGTCAAGAAACTGTCTATGACTTTCAAAAAACGAAAAGTAAACTTCGGCGTTCAAAGTATACTTTGGGAAGACGCCTCTGTTGTAAATGTAAAGTCACGACTGTGAATCTCGCCCTAAGGGGTATACAGTGAATTGTCAGTTACACGGTCATTTATTAATGCAAATATAACAGGCATTATGTCATAAATGCTGAATGAATCTTAATGAAAGCTGCAGGTACCTATATATAGGGTTTGCTGCATGGACTTTGACAATCACAAAATATAGCCATTATATTATTAAAATGGACTCAATCAATCAAGTACCTATTTATTTAATCGATTTACTAAAATCCTATACAAATATAGACCCGGGAATCGAACAGAAACATTCACAAAACTATTACCCTACTTTGACCTTATCCTATCTTTATAGTGAATATTAACTATAAAATTAACTTAGAAATGGAAACGAACCATTAATATAAGATAAAAAGAAGAAGAAGCAACAAATACAATTAAGTAAAGGTGTCAGCGAAACAAATTATAATTTTGTGTCGTTCACGGATCCCTAAATGTGTTCAGTATCATCAACATAGCGACAAGTCATAGGATAAAGCGATTCTTTTTATTGTTGTTAAAACTGCTATGAAAAAAATAGTGATGAACTGTTGCAAAAAACGTAATTTAAGTTAGGTAAATAACCCTTTAGTTAGGTAAATAATAGAAACCAAAGTCAAAAACTCTTTAATCATACATAGTAAGACTGGCCTGTTGGTCTAGTGGTTAGTGACCCTGACTGCTAAACCGGAGGTCGTGGGTTCGATCCCCACCCAGGACAAATCTTTGTGTGATGAGCATAAAGGTTTGTTCTGTGTCTGGTTGTAATTTATCTATAATATGTATGTATGTGTATATATATATGTATTGCCTTGAGAAGAACTGGCAAGAAACTCAGACCACTCTTTTTAAAAGCCTTTTAAAAGTTATGCTTTTTAAAAGTATTGAGTTATGACTCAATGAGATGGAAAGAAATTATCCAATTCTCTCCGTAGCGAAGTGGGAGATGAAAGCTATCGGCAACGCGCTCGTGATGCCCTTGATGTTGCAGGGATACATAGGCCACCGTACTGTATGTTTGTTTATTCCAGAATATCATTAAAATCATTTTTAAACGACTTCAAAAAAGGAGGAGGTTATATGTTCGACTGTATGTATTTTTTTTTTTTTTTTATGTATGTTCATCAATTACTCGGAGATGCCTGAACCGATTTAAATAATTCTTTTTTTGTTTGAAAGGGTATACTTCCGAATTGGTCCCCTATTCATCACGTCAAGTTCTGATGATGGAATCTCAGGGAAATCGAAGGCAACCCTCAAATTTTATAGGCACATGTTACGTGTTTCATATATTTTTTAAAGTTATTCAAGTATTTACGTCTGATAGTCAACATCTCATGTTGATGAGCTGGTGATGGAAGGTATAACTCCTTAACTGTTAGGAGTTGGAGGATAATTCTTTCGACATTATAGGTTCTTATAAACCAATAGTTGTATTCTTGTAGGTTATTTAGGTGAGCTGATACTGGAAGGTATAACTCCTTAACTATTAGGAGTTGGAGGATAATTCTTTCAATATTATAGGTACTTATAAACCTATAGTTGTATTCTTGTAGGTTATTCAGGTGAGCTGTCAGTGGAAGGTATAACTCCTTGACTCTTAGGAGTTGGAGGATAATTCTTTCGACATTATAGGTACTTATAAATCTATAGTTGTATTCTTGTAGGTTATTCAGGTGAGCTGTCACTGGAAGGTATAACTCCTTAAGTTTTAGGAGTTGGAGGATAATTCTTTCAACATTCTAGGTACTTATAAACCTATAGTTGTATTCTTGTAGGTTATTTAGGTGAGCTGTCACTGGAAGGGAAACTTCTTAATGTTTAGGAGTAAGAAGATGAGTTCTTTAAATATCACATCCATGTATAAACCTTAAGTTTTGTTATTTCAAGTGTCTGAGGTGAGAGCTCTTGATGGACGATAAAGTTGTATAATTCAAAGGAATTCTTAGATGACATTTTAAGTTTTCGATATAGTATCTAACCTGCATTGTATACCTATACTTGTTAGCTGTCGCATTTTATAGGAAAAAAGAAAGACATAAAAAGCTGAGAGTTTTGAGATTCCTCTATTCTACAATCAGGTTGTGTTGTTAGAATATTTGAATAGACGTTCCCTTCTATCGAAGATTCTTTATTTCGGCTTTCCGTCTTAGTTTGCCAGCCAGTATTATTAAATCTGCTAGATAAAAAGTACACTAAAAATGGAAAAATAAACTATTTTTAACAAAAAAATATTAAAACGACTTCAAATCAGTACTAAAAAGCGAAAAATAAACTGAATTAGATATTTAATTCCAAGCTAAAAATACCTACCTACCTGTTTAAAGTATAATACCCTATTACTAATCTGTTTGAAGTCGGTGCCAGCCTAATGAGGTTGTATCACTCAGTTTGAGCCGTCCACTAGGTACGATCACACGCAAGTGCGAGGTGGTGTGAAGTAGCGAGCGGTAACAGATGTACGTACTAAGTAGTACGTAGCTTAACAAACTCCTTAGGCTTGGCGCCGACTTCAAACAGATTAGTAATAGGGTATTATACTTTAAACAGGTAGGTAGGTATTTTTTAGCTTGGAATTAAATATCTAATTCAGTTTACTTTTCGCTTTTTAGTACTGATTTGAAGTCGTTTTAATATTTTTTTGTTAAAAATAGTTTATTCAAACTCTAGTATATGCCCATTGCGTTGCAAACATATAAAGCGTTGGATTTGGATTACTACTTACTCGCTGCAACACGGGGCGTAACAACCTAAATCAAATAAAAAAGTAAAAACAAATGTTAAAAATATAAATTTATAACTATTAATTATAAGCTCGGGCTTTGAGGGTTGAATATATTTATAATTTAACACCCACATATCCCAAGAATGCGAGGGTTTACACTTTTAAAGGTTATCTAGTGATCGATCATCGATAACGTTTTTTAACATCCTTCTCGATACAACCAATATTTTACTTGTTTTGGGAAGGGTTGGGAATAAAAAGAGAAAATTAAAACAATTTACTAAGAACCGCCTCGTCAATAAATGGTTATGTGATCTGACACTTCCATTTTTGTTTTTTATTGTAGGTTTTCTAAACTTGTTTAATGTAAAAAAAAAATTGTTTCGGAAATTAATTTCGGATTTTCAAGCTTTTTTCTTATTGACTTACCAGCCGCCACGGATGCGCGGCGTGAGCGTATGTATATGACTGACTAGTTTCCGCCCGCTGCTTCGCCCGCGTGGTATGTATTTTATACCTATAAACCTTCCTCTTGAATCAGTCTATGTTTTAAAAAAACTGCATCAAAATCCGTTGCGTAATTTTAAAAATTTAAGCATACATAGGGATATAGGGACAGAGAAAGCGACTTTGTGTTATACTAAATAGTGATGCGCACGAGAGTTGGATCCATATTAGGTTTTTTACATTGATATAATAATGTTTCGAAATTCCCACACAGCGCCATCTAGTCCCAAACTAAGTTAATGCTTATAATATAGGTACTAGACAAGTGATATAATACTTAAATAACTTATTTCTTACTTAAAATTTACCCCAATTAAAATTTGCCAAGGCTCTCATTTATTCTACTTTCATGCTTCTACTGCCAAACCCAGCTTTGACTTCCGTACATCCTTGATGGTAACAGCACCCCCCTATGCATCGCCTAGCATTTCAACCAGCTACCGCTTATAACATGGCCCACACACGTAATGCAAGTGTAAAAAGCTCGTTAATCTAAGACGAGACGAGAGTCTAATTGTGTACGCATATCAAGTTCCAATTAGAACTGTGATATTATGGCACAAATAACACATATAGGGTACTCGCAAATTGACTGTGCGAGCAGGACGCATAGATAGAACAGTCATGTGGGAAAAGGATAGCAATGTAGGCAAAAACTTTTTGTTGTTTTTGTATTTAAAATGCAGTGTCTGCCTACCCTAAAGAGAACTGTAAAAAGATAAATGATATGTATATATTCGTAGTTTTCTTAACTATTATGAGTAGGTAGTGTAATCGGTATGTTGGTATAGTCCTGACTGCTAAGCCGGAGATCGTGGGTTCGATTCCCACCCAGGACAAATTCTTGTGTGATGAGCATGTTTGTTTGTTCTGTTTCTGGGTGTAATTATCTAAATATAATATGTGTAAAAATATTTATATTATTATTGGAAAAATCTAGGAAAAAATTCGGCCTTTTGAAAAGTGTATTTGCTAACAAAATCCTTATAGAAAGCAACCCTTGCGTAACCTTAAGCGTTGAGTAGGACAGGACTCCCACCAGATAAATGAACCGACGACCTGAACAAGGTCTAACTGAATGTGGAAGGCAGAGGACCGAGTCTTATGGCGAGGATTGGAAGATACCTATATCCAGCAGAGGACTGCAATAGGCTGAAATGATGAATAGTAACCGTGTGAAGTCGGCCCAGTTCGTTAGTCTATACTTACTAATATTAGAAAGAGGAAATATTTGATTGCTTTTTTGTTTGTTTGCCTTGAATAGGCTCCGAAACTACTTGACCGATTTGAAAAATTCTTATAGTATCAGATAGCCCATTTATCGAGGAAGGTTATAGGGTATATAACATCACGCTACGACCAATAGGGGCTGAGCAGTGGCTAAACAAAAGCGACGGGACTTCTAGTATTGTATAAATACAAGTTCTGCACCTGACTTTATTTATAGGTTTCCATGGGCTAAGTTATTACAATACATATTAATAAAGGGGTTATTAATATTAATATAATATTAATATGCTAATGGATCAATAGTATATAACACTATATGGTTTAGGGTGTGCCTCGATGGCGCAGCGGGAAGTGTATACGACTGCTGTGCAAGAGGTCCCGGGTTCGATTCCCGGGTCGGGTGAAAATGGTATTGGGCTTTTCTAACATGCAATTGCAGTATTGAGATTTTCCTGGAGTTTGGTAAACAAATGTTGCCGGTTGATAACAATAGGCTCGCCCCCTATTTCATGGGACCAAACATAGCTGGCGAAATGTGGGTGTGAAACACCTCTACATACCCCTTCGGGGAAAAAGGCGTGATGCTATATTATGTTATGTGTTATGTTAAAGGGCCCCTAAATATCGTGTCCTGTAATAAGCTCTTTAAATATAACCTCTTACGACATAGTGAACTTAGAAATGTTTGAAAAACTACTTAATAGAGAAAGTCTTCTACTCAATTACGGAATATCTCGATGAACGACAACATTTAGTATAATTATAAGACGTGTAAATGCTTGACAATATTTTATAATTGTTATTTTTTATTATTATTAATTTTACTAAAATTATTAAATGATAGAATGATGACTACGCACATGTGTACCTAGCTTTAAGTAAACAAATTTGTACGCCTGATGCATGGCAGGACATAATATATATATATATATGGACTAACAACTTTTATAACCATCTACTTGACTTATGATCCAACAAATAAATGATTTGAATTTGAATTTAAGTTCGGCAATTTGATCTATGGATCAAGTTCAATCTAACAACAACAAGCACTCAAACTAAAAAACTCTGGTTTCGGATATCAATCGTTTATATACAAGTTATTTTTAGAACTTCTAGAATAACAGAATTACGTCACAAGTGCGAGTAGGTCTCGTATCTGGAGGGTTCCGTAGTAAATATTATTATAGAATCACGTTTATTTACCGTGAGGTGTATTTTTATTCAGGCGTCTAACTTGGCTTGAAGAGCTGTAGCTAAATGTAATGCTTAGCCATCTAATAGTAAGCCTTTAATAAAACAAATTCGGGAAATTTTCGGAATCGTACCTTATGATGAATAGTATTAAATTTTGACGGGCCTGTTGGTCTAGTGGTTGGTGACCCTGACTGCTAAGCCGGAGGTCGTGGGTTCGATCCCCACCCAAGACAAATCTTTGTGTGATGAGCATAAAGGTTTGTTCTGTGTCTGGGTGTAATTTATCTATATTATGTATGTATTTACAAAAAATGTATTTATGTAGTATATAAGTTGTTTAGTACCCATAACACAAGCAAATATAATTGCTTAATTTGAGACTAGATGGCGCTGTGTGAATGTGGTAGAATATTATTATATTATTATTATTATTTTCACTATTTTATTTTTAATTTGAAATCAGATTTGTGTGGCAGGCTGAAGTAGTATTAAGCCCAATAAAATATTATCAATAATTTCGGATGTTGTTTTCTTTTGGGTCAATAGATTTGACAGGAAAAACTGTAGTACTTTACTGCACCGCATTTTGGGTCGATTTAAGCCACAGTATAGGCACCTAAACACGTAGTAACTATTATCTAGTCTGTGCCTAAACTATCTTTAAAAAAATGTACTACTGTCTTTTTTCATCACCATTTCAACCCATAAATGTCTCGCTGGCACGTGTCTCCAATGAATATGGAAGAAATTTAGCCTACTATACCACGCTGGCCAGACCTGTTGGTATAGAGTTTGTTTCGAATTTTCATTTTCTCGCAGTGCTATTGTCTGCATAAGTACCTTAGTCGCCTATTTCGACACCCACGGGTTGAGGTGGGGTAGTGACATTATGAATTCTTAATCCGTCACTACGCGGATATCGGTATACAGTGTCTTATTTAATAAGAATATACTTCATCAGCAACCCATTAAGTCCCACTGCTGGGCTCGGATCTCCTCTCCTCTATCTAGAGAGCTAAGAGGGTTTAGGCCATAATCCACTCACGCTGGCCTAGTGCGGGTTGGTGGATCAGACATAGGTACTCAGAGAATTTCTTCTAGAATATGTAGGTTTCCTCAAGATGTTTTCCTTCACCGTTAGCAGATAGTAAGTCACTTGACTAGTACATATAAATTCCACAAAGTGGAATCTACATTGGTACTGCCGGTCGGGATCGAACTCGGACCGAGTGATTTACAGGTTCAAGAATATACTTACCTACTTCGATATTGGCGAATGAGTTTGTCCAACAGTCAAAACATCGGCACACTACACATAAATACATTTTGCTTGCTTGACATCTCAATGTCAGGGATCCAGCAGAAAAGCTAGGTTTCATCAACCTAGCACATGCTGAGCTGGACACCCTTTTGGTGCGATATACACGGGAGGGAATAAATTTAACCTAATTAGTAAACTTTATTATTTTTTTTACTTTGTTAATCTACATATCTTTATTTTTTTTTATATACATAAATATTTCTGTTTCCAACCAACATATTTTTGTAACCTTTTGTTATACCTTATATGCTTTCCTCTTGTGTGTGTGTCTGTGCCAAATAAATGACTGTCACCGTGGCGCAGTGGTTAAAGTGGTCGCCTCGCCACTACATCGCCGTGTTGGGTGACGTGGGTTCGATTCCCACACGAGACAAATATTTGTGTGATTCATAGATATTTGTTTCTAGTCTGGGTGTACTTTGTGTCCGTTAGTTTCATGTTTGTAAAGCTCCCCGCGACACAGGGCTTGTTCCCTAGTGCGGGCGTTGTCTTTTAAAAAAAAAAAAAAAAAAAAAAAAAAAAAAAAAAAAAAAAAAAAATGTTTTTTCTTTCTTTCTATATACAGAACCCTAAAACACGTACTACGAAGATAATTTATCACACGCATAGCAACAATAGTTTATCGACTCGACAATTTCATAGTATTAAAGTGTGTCGATAGCGTGTTCATAGTTTAATGGTGTTTAGTGATAGGTACTATGCAAATAATAATTTTGTTTGTGACTCAGACAAACCTAAGGTCCTTGCCCCGAAGATAATCTAATCATCCTCAGAGTAATTAAGTAGAGGATGAGTAGTTATGGAGGTGTTGGACATAATAATATTTTAATGATTTTTATCGCATTTTTTTAAGTGGTGATATTATAGGTTTATATTTATTTATTAAGGATTACCAACAAGAGATACACATACTTAACAAAGAAATATCAAAAACATAAAGCGTGCATGATGCTCTCTCAGTTATAGGCAACCACAGCTAACTTAATAGTAACATTAGTTTGTTTTATTATAATAATAAGTATTATCAGTTAACAGGGCAACAGGGACTATTAAAACAAAAAAAAAATATATAATAATAATAATATTAATAATAATATTCTACCACATTCACACAGCGCCATCTAGTCCCAAAGTAAGCAATTATATTTGCTTGTGTTATGGGTACTGAACAACTGATATACTACTTAAATACTTTTTTTTTTGTAAATACATACATATTATAGATAAATTACACCCAGACACAGAACAAACCTTTATGCTCATCACACAAAGATTTGTCCTGGGTGGGGATCGAACCCACGACCTCCGGCTTAGCAGTCAGGGTCACTAACCACTAGACCAACAGGCCAGTCAAATATAATTTATAATTATAATTTATAGGTTAAGGGGTTATTACCACTACACAATATTCACGCTCCCTTTAAGGCACCTCCTGAACCCCGTGTAGTGTAATAAGTTCTTTACTCGCTCAGAGCAATTTTTTTTTTTATTTCCTAAAGTGGCAGACGAGCTAGCGGCCCACCTGATGGTAAGTGGTTACCGCCGCTCATGGACGTTGGCAATGTTAGGGCACAGCCAAGCCGCTGCCTACCTTTGGAGAATAGTTCTCTTTAAACCACGTTTGAAGAAGTACATGTCATAGCGCTCAGGAAACACCGCTGCGCTGTAGGAAGTTCACCCCAGAGTCTGCACGTACGTGGGAGGAATGAATGGAGAAATTAGCATTACTTGCGGGAGGCGAGGTATATATATACGAATACTATGCGAGTCAAATAAATATGGGACTGTCAAGACAAGACGCCATTTTGTTTCCCGTTTGCAGACAACATACTACTACAACTACAAGTACATACATACTTTTTCGGTTTGAAGATCTTTATTTTCTGAAAAAATACTGGTAGTAAGTAATAATTACAACAATAAAACTATAACAAAAAGAACAATAACAAATAAATTCAAATAACTATAAATTTTTTGCCTATTTTATTTCTGCTATTCTGTACAAAAATGTGCACATTCGACTGAAGTTTGCGGCATATGCTGTCAAGTGCGATCCCATTGTTATTTGATTCGCATAGTAGCACACATCTACGTAGTGCACACTAATGAGAATAAATCCACTGTTTAATAAACGCACACCAATAAATATCGTCACATAAAACGTGCGCTTGGCTCTCGTACTCTGAGGTTACTCGCAAAAGCGACATTTCCAATTGGTCGAATTAAAAATCGATGTAAAAAAAAATTAGCCCTGTCATTTTCAAACATTTGACAACGATGTCGAAATCGACCAATCGAATGTCGGAAGTTTGAGTAAGTTATCTGCACACATGTGATCTGTCGAGAATGAACTGTCCACGATGGCTCTCTGCAGAGAGAGGTATTTTATTGGAGTCTCAGGGATTTGTTTCATTGTAGTTACAATATTTATGTATATATATATATTTACAAGCAATACGCTAACTGTAGGGTAATAGAAATTTAATAGTACTTAACATTATCTTCCATACAAGAACATAAAATCTCCAATATCAAAATTTCCCTAAATAGGTTATTTAACCATAAAATCTACGAATACAAACATTGTAGTTAAATATTTTAGTACCCATAATATTCCTACATAATTTGTTTACAGAAGAAATCTAGGCAGTTTAAACCCAGCAGTTTACGAGACATAGGCTGACATACAGACAAACAACTGTTTAAATTACATGTAGCATGTTTTCAACTGGTTATAATCTGTAGTATAAAATAGTATTTGAACGGAAGTGACGTGTGAACGCATTTATGATCTTACCAAACCTCTTTGGTGGCGTATATCTATTAAAAAGTTTATAGCTAAGTTTTAGGTAATTTATGCTTAAGTTTTGACTATAAATTAGTTTAAGATAAAATATTTATGTTCCACTGTGCAATGACATTTATCTAGATTAGGTGATTACATTGTGATATTTTTGGTTTTATTAACTTATTTTGCGTTTTTGTAACGCGCTAATCTCAAGAACTACAGATCCGATTTAAACAATCTATTAGTGTTGGATAGCCCACTTATCGAAGAAGGCTATAGGCTATCTAACATACCGGCCGGCTCCGGCCAATAGAAGCTGAGTAGTGGTCAAACAAAGAACAACGGGAGCCGGTAGCGAAGCCCCGGGCAACATCTAGCCTAATACTATGCGCAAGCGCATAAATCATGTGTCGCGATCAAGAATGCCAGCGATGGACTCTGAATCGTTCCAAGTATCTGAGCCGTGTCAATCTTTCACGTCACATGTAATCATTGGCGCCATCTATCTATTGGCAAACAGACCTTTGACATTATCGAAGTTCAAGAAGAAAGTCTAATATATTTTAACAGTAGCAGTCACGTGGTATCAATGAGGCAGAAATATGCCCGATTAATGGCAATAAGCTCGCCCCACATTATACCTGTTGACTAATAAAAAAATCCAAGAGTGATCACAATCAGTGATCAAAAAACAGCGCTCGAGAAAGAGAAAGAGAGAGTTATTTGTTCTGTCGTGAGGTGTAAATGTCAAAAAGTTTGATTGCTTTATAATTATCATTAGGTAGAAGTCAAATTTATAGTTCGCTCTGAAGTTGAACTTCGTTCGGGTCCGTTCGGGTCGCGGGACGGCGACCCGAACGTTTCCGAACACCCTAACGAAGTTCATTTACTATGTTAAACAGTACCGGGTGCAACTTCAGAGCGAACTAGAAGTTCGACGCTTGGTGTACATTAATTTAAATCACCAACCAAATTTGTTTTGCAATCGTATTTAATAAGCAAACACAGCCCTACGCGTGCAATACCATTACGCCTAATTAAACTAATTAATTCAGTATTGGAACGATAAAACATAATTTATTTATCGCTCCATTTACATATTATTTAATATATTCAATAGATTATAATATTGAATATTTAAGAACATAAAATTAAATGTAACTCATTTTAAATGAGAAACATTCTCATATTTCATATGTTTTGTGACATAACAATAAAATTATAATGTCGTTCATTTACATGGCATAATAGAAAACTGGTTTTTATATAGCAAACGTGGTACCACGCGCTTCTAAATCGAAGAGTTTTAAAAAGGGTACACTTATTTTTTATCATTTCGCATAGTCAATTGCCTATACCTCACCAGGGAATCAAAGCTGATACTTATTCCGGATGTACTCATAACGTCGTAAAGGTAATCTTTCTGATTTCAGAATAATATTTTAGAAAACTATAATGTCATAAATTGTCAGTCTTAGTGTCAAAAGTTATGAACTTAAAAATCGTAAGTTAAGCCCAAAACCGAATCCAAAAATAGGCAGCAAAGTCAGAAACACTATAACAATTCAACATTCTTTATTGTACGTCATTTCGTTATATTCTTTTTACTGGTTTGGCCGGCAGGGTCGTGGCAAACTGATCAGATTAGGACTCCGACCGGTTTCTCGAAAACATCCCGAAGAAAAAAACAACAAAAAAAAACACTAATAACAACAAATAACGAGCTGCGGCTAGTGATGGACGGGTGTCGATAGACACGTGAGAAATCTTATCGATAAACAGACAACGAATTAGTACTGTGACGCAATTGAGTACGCTATGATGGATGGTTGTGTTCTGTTATCGATTTTGATGAAAGATGCGATACATTTAATATATTCCGAGACATCTTCATGTACAATAGATATTTAACAAGTTAAACTTAGTTCAAGTGTATACGAGTGTATTAATCTTCGTAGTAATAAAACCTCTTTGAAGTGATGCGTCATCAATTGACAATAAATTATAACCGTTACTGCGTAGTAATAGATATTAAATGTCCTCATAAATATAAATAATTCTTAATTATACCGTTTAATGTATTTGAAAGCTACTTAATCATAACTGCTTTATAGTTGCCAAAATTAACTAAGCTTACGATTCTCGGTATATTTAACAAAGTAACATTAATAATGCGAATATAGTACTTAGAATATCTAAAACCATTTAATCTATAGCCAACTCCTACTCACACATTGATTAAAAAGTTAAAACGGGACAACACTAAATGTTGCCGCATTAAAATCTCAACAGATTTGTACAGATAAGATTACAATTTTAATTCGAAATCAATCGATGATTTATCGATAGTTTCCCATCCTTACAGAGGTGGGGCAAGATGAAATTATACGAAAATATTGTAACGATAGTGACAGATGATTATAAGCTGGCGATAAAACATACATAATTCGGAGTTAATAGCCTTCGGGTATGTTAAGTTGGGCTTCCACAGCAAGCTGGGGAGGTGGGAAATAATCGGGTAAAAAGGTTTAAAGGAAAAGTTTCTTGCTTTTAAAAGAGAACGCACGCTCTACGGCCTACACGCCACGCGGGGGTCTTACAACACTAGAATGCGAGGATTCCCAAAGATTTCTTGGCGAGCAAAACCGCTAGAATAATAGCTAACACTCAAGTCATTTACCAAGTGTCTTAATTAGCCTCCATATTATTAATTACATCATCAATTCACACGTGAATTTCACTTACCAATAATTGTTAGAATGCAGAAATCAAATTATTATACACGATTAAACTAATCTCTCGCTTCGCTTACAGTGTGCAGCTACACTTAATACTCTATAATTCCCTCATAGTTGATCCGAAATCAATTTCACATCACTAGCGGGATGTATCGATAATATTATCGATAATAATCGTGTTATAATCGTGTACGCGGTGTAAAGATTCGATAATTTATTGTAAATGTTTGAATGCGTTAAAATTACTAATTAGTATTAAAATCGATTGTGTGGGACAGCGTTTAATAAAAACGATTTATTGATAGGCTAGTTGCCGCCTGTGACTATGCTCGAGGGTACTTACTACATGAGCTTATTATAAAGGTAAATTACTCTTATTATGTCCATCCTATTAGGGTTATGAACTCGCCCTTGTTACATGATCCCTACTTAACATATCAGGCGGAATGTGGGTGTGTTACACCTCTGCTTACCCCTGCAGTGACCCACCTTCGAATATAAAAAGCGTTTAACACTAGCTATGTTAAGGGCAATGACTAACCCGACACATTAAATCCAGGATTGATTGAATTTAGAGTTTTTATTGGTTGAAAAATTTTGATGACAGAAAAGCTTGCTCAATATTGTTCCTGCCCGAACCAGGACCTCTTGAACTTCAGACGTATACACTCCTTTTGCGCCACTGCACAGTGGAGGTTAGGAGAAGGCAGGAGTAGTGAAGAAGTTTTAAAAAGTTTTTATACAACTTCTATCGACAAGTATTTGCTTATGAAAAAATACAAAAACTTTTTATATTAAAAGTTAAATCCTTTTATTTTGACATCACTAATCCGCGCTATAAATCATTTAACTAGAATCTATGTTAATTTAATGATATCCTAATTTATTATAATAGGTACTTAACTTTAAATTGAAAGCGATGGTGGCTGAATGGATAAGGGACCGGCGTGCAAATCACGCGGTCCGAGTTCGATCCCGACCAGCAGTACCAATGTGGATTCCACTTTGTGGAATTTATATGTGCTAGTCAAGTGACTTACCATCTGCTAACGGTGAAGGAAAATATCGTGAGGAAACCCACATACCCTAGAAGAAATTCTATGAGTATGTCTGATCCACCAACCCGCACTAGGCCATATATATTTCTTTTCTATATATTTTTTATTTTCTTTCCTCTATTCTTTTGGCTTTGCTAGAAAACTCATATTTAAGTTAAGTTTGCCTATAAACCTGCTATTCTCTGTTGTATATTTTTTTATGTTATTTTGTGAATAAAAAATATTCAATTCTAATTATTTGTGCAGCTAAATAGTTGTACTGGATTAGGTTACGTCCCCCGCGACACAGGGGTTTAATTTGAAATTGAAGTAGTGATTTTTATTTTCTAGTAAGTATAGTGCTAATTTTAATAAAATTGTGTATGTACTCACCGAATACAGGATTCAGATCCGACTTTACCGATAGTTTACCGGGGTAAGGCTCGCCGGACTTCTCCTGGAAAAGAAAAGAAAAAGTTAACATAACTTTTTTTTTTTTCAGATTCTTTTTTAGTCTTGACGCTGTAGCGCGTGGTCCTAGGTCTATGGTTCTGACAATAATATAATCATAGATATATTTATTTCTCCACAAAGGTAGTTACAACAACTAAAATTTGTAGAGCAAATTATACTGGATGAATATAAATTTTAGATAAAAACATTACCCTCCCTTTTGGCAGACGGGTAAAAAGATGATACACCGGTACTAAAGATGACGAAAAAGCTTAATGATCACCCACTAAGACTGGACTACTCGTATTTTGGTCGCAGATAGAAAAGCATGGAAATCATGGGGAAAATCTTTTAAACTTTCGCGATTTGTACACATATAAAATTATTATATAACGGGTCTACGTCACGTATTATATTTAAGGAATATGAAAATACCTTATTTATTTTCCCGACGTTTCGGTCGAATTATTACTTTGCCCAGCAGGGGGATGAAAGAGTAATAACACTAACTTTATACAAGTTTAATGGAAACATCTTCATAACTTTCGATTGAATAACACTAACTGAATTGATACGATTTAATAAAATGACAAAAAAGATTCAATCACATACCACTTCCCCAATAAACGATGCTACTTCCGTATACGTTGGTCGGAATGTCATGATATCCTCAATCTATACGATTTCGGGGTCAGCAGACCGTTTCAATTCATTACACCTTTATTTATTGGGGGAGTATTATGGTAGCTATTGGAAAGAACTAGATAGAATAAGCTCAAAATTACTAGCTATCACTCGCAGCTCCACGTAAAAAATATCATAATATGTATTTCTCTATCGTATAAGCTATATTACTATAAAGTTTCATCATATTCTATTCAGTAGTTTTTGAGTGAAAGCGTAACAAACATCCAAACATTCTAATAATAATTTTCATAAACTTTCGCATTTTTTCGGCAGTTTCGGTTATAGTAGAATTATTAATTTAACACATATTACATTAACATCAAATTACTTGATTACCAATTAATTTAATAATATTAATATAGAGTTAAGTCGCAATTTACTACATCAGACTAATTTGCGAACCTAATATTACGAAATTAGTCAGTCAGGTGACATCTGACAATTATTAAGCCCTCACAGATTATTCCAATTATATCAATTTCAATTTATAAATTTATTTTGCAAAATATAGGTACAGAGAGATAGTATACACGGTACATTACAGTAACACTATGTTTTGCCTCACGGCATGCAAATTATAATTATATAATTTTTAATATATCAATTAAAATGAACATGTTAATAGATTACTACATATAATATTATTGATAGTCAATTTGTCATAAGTCTAGAAACGTAATTTGAATTTGTTCTGTTTTTATTGTTTATTGTTTCTTTCTTTAAATTTAAATTACTAATGTGGTTAAAATACCACAGAATAAATATAATTATTGTATAAATACTGCAGTCGTATACATTTCCCGCTGCGCCGACGAGGCAGAAATTAATAATTAATAGGAATTAATTATTTTAATTTAATATAATTAATTAATGTAATATAATATTATGGGTTACACTGCCGTACTCAGAGAAGTTACTTAACTTAAAGTTTATTTAGTAAAAACGTGTAATACTTAAGTCTATACGCCTAAAGACGATTATTCAATGAAAAAATTGTGTTAATGACAGATTACTGCTAATTGACGACTCTGAGTGAGACAGTTAGTAATAATAATAATAATAATATTCTACCACATTCACACAGCGCCATCTAGTCCCAAAGTAAGCAATTATATTTGCTTGTGTTATGGGTACTAAACAACTGATATACTACTTTAATAATTTTTTTTTTGTAAATACATACATATTATAGATAAATTACACCCAGACACAGAACAAACCTTTATGCTCATCACACAAAGATTTGTCCTGGGTGGGGATCGAACCCACGACCTCCGGCTTAGCAGTCAGGGTCACTAAACCACTAGACCAACAGGCCAGTCAAAGTGCCTGAAATAAATGAAGTAAATATTATTATTAAGTCCGCCTATACATAAATCTAGTGTGAGAAGTTAAAAAAAAATTAACAAAATTTATCTATGAACTTACAGAATAGAGTCAAATCTTTCTGTTAACGGAGGGTCGTAATTGAATAAGTCAAAATCAGTTTACCCCACTCGTACGTGTTTACCCCAAATCAAGGGTAACTCATTTCCCCAATTGCCGGTAATTTTTACGTGAGATTACACGTTTTTGTTAAACTGTTTGTCTGTTTGTTGGGGGATCATTGAGTAGTTTTACCGCTTCTTTAGATAATAGCAAATGGATGGACATAGTATTTACGTGTTTATTTAATGCCATACTGGGAATATAATGTTTCATAAATTAGACTTAACTTAGGCCCTTGGTGTGTGTGGGTTGTCGCTGTGGTCGCGGACGAATGTTCCTGCACTCCCGTGACCACAGCAGAGCGCGACGAGAGGAACACCTTGGGGTTTTAGTGGGTGCGAGCCCCACATAACCCCTCGGTTCTTTCCCCAAGACCGAGGGGTATGCGTCAGGCATTTCCCCAAGTAAAAAAAAAAAAAAAAAAGGCCATTGGTGTGGGATGCTACTTGCGTTGACACACTGGCGGCATCTCATCTTTCACGGACTGGTATTAAAGCGGGTTCTGCTGCCAATTCTGCAGAGTGCCTCAAGAGGCGTAAATATGAAAGTCTTGGTGAGACTTACATTTTTGAGCCTTTTGGGGTTGAAACTCTTGGACCTTGGGGGCCAAACGCTCACAAAGTTTATCGGGAAATTTGTAAGCGTGTTTCTGAGGTATCACATGACCCAAGGGCTGGCCTCTACCTGGGGCAACGCATTAGCCTTGCTATCCAACGCGGTAATGTGGCTAGCCTTTTGGGTACGTTTCCTCAGGAATCTGATCTCATTAATGTGACTCATATAAATCAAATAGAAGTCGCCCGTCGTTCTTTATTTGGCCACTGCTCAGCTCCTATTGGTATTAGCATGACGTTATATAGCTTATAACCTTCCTCGATAAATGGGCTATCCAACACTGAAAGAATTTTTCAAATCAGACCAGTAGTTCCTGAGATCCTAGCGTTCAACTAAACAAACTGTACAGTTTTATAACATTAAGAGTCACGATATTTAAAAATTGAGAGTCTGCAGGACTGTTGAAAGGTCCCACTGCACCAAAATGATATTTACAATATTTTTATTTGTAAAACAATAAAAAAGTCTAAACAAATAATATAAAACTATATCATCATCATCATCATATCAGCCTATCGACGTCAACTGCTGAACATAGGCCTCACCTAATTTACGCCACTGCGAACGGTCCTGTGCCGCCCGCAACCAACGGCTGCCCGCAACCCTGACCAGGTCGTCGGTCCATCTGGTGGGGGGCCGTCCAACGCTAGAACTATATAGAACGTCTTTAATATGAGACTCTATAACTGCTTACTATTATAGCCATACCCATGTATAATAAAAAAATATATACAAAACTAAACTAGATACCTTAAACACAAACAATATCAGTAATTAAAACTGTTTTGACATGAGATACAAACGACGCGTTCAAAAACCTGCCCCGTAACAAGAATTTAATCAACACTTTCGGTACACAAAAACGTGCTGCAGACAAACTCAGGGTTGCCACAACTAAGTAATTGATATAAGGGAATTTCCTTGAAGGGTCAGTTGTAATTGGTAGCCCCGGGCGAGACGGCCCATTGACCGTTTATTGCTAAGTGCAGGGCTGTCACGAGCAATAAACCTTACTAATAATACCGTTGCATAATACAGGACCGTTCGCAGTGGCGTAAATTAGGTGAGGCCACTGCTGAACATATTCAGCAGTGGATGTCGATAGGCTGATATGATGATGATGATATATAAAAGTGGATATCTGTAAGTTAGTTTTTAAGATTTAAGTAAATTAATAAATGCGTAAGAAAATTTGTTTATTACGCTTTCACATAAAACACAAGCTCAGCCCGTCTAGGAATGTGCCTGATCAATGGTGATCAATCATAGCTGGCGAAATAAGGGTGTCAAGTACTTCTGCTTACGGGAAAAAGGACATTATGATATATTTTTACTTTCTTTTTGATTATCCGACAAAGTTTACCAATATTTCATGCATAAAATATATTTTATTGTATACGTTTTGTGTGAAGTGACAACCCTAGCTAACCATTGCCTCGGACAGCCATTACAGCACTCGTAGGACTCATCGTATGTCAATGTTATGTTCACAAGCCGACCTCAATCGCTTTCTTATCACCGTTTTAATATATCCTTTACACTTGCGTGCTAATGGGGCAAGCACTGATTTGGCGTGCAGCACGGTATTAAGTCTTATTGATTGAATTATAAGATTTATTTTTCTTATACGACGAGTGATGGTAAAGTCTTATATGAATGTTTTACTGAAGGTGTTTATGTGCTATTATTCTAGACAATTATCTATCTGTGCGCCAAATTTCATACAAATCCGTCCAGCAAATTGCAATATTTGCATGCTGAATAAGTAGTAGGCGAAATATGTTGATCTTATAATATTATAACAAATGTAAGAACTGTAAAATACCATTTGAAACATGGACATGCAAATAAATATGATTATGATTATACGAGTACTATTAGTTGGATTGAAGACTCCTTTTCATATCCAATTTTTTTGAAATGTTTTTAAATAAGGTTGCCTAAATGAAGCCCGGACTCTAAACTAGACATGAGACTAGATTTTTTTTTTTTTTTTTTATATGACATTTTATTTTTTTAAACCTTAAATACAAGCAATTATGTTTTAACCCTTATTAAAAGACAGCATTCCAGACTACAACTGTAAATTTAAAACCAGTACTAATCTATAATATTCTATACTAAAACTATAAAGAGGAAAGATGTATGGTTTGTAACAAATAAACTTAAAAACAACTGGACCAATTTCAAAAGTTCTTTTGCCGTTATAAGCTACATTATCACTGAGTAACATAGGCTATATAACATCACGCTACGGCGAATAGGAGCTGAGCAGAGCCCAAATAAAAACGGGATACAAAGCCCCGCGTGACTTCTAGTAAAATTAATAAAACATGTATTTGATCGACCACTTAACATGTTAAAAACTTGTTTAACATAATAACAAACTAGGTATATAATATATGAACACTAATATATGTATATAAATAGATCCATTCAAAACGGTATCATCATATCAATAAACTTTTTTCCTACTAGTTACTTTGAAAATAAAAACACGCTAGCCTGACATTCGTCGCAGCTAGCGACATCTAGATGCAATGATAAAAGCAATTAAGGCCCTTTAAAGGAAGTAATTGATGGTCCGTAACAGGCGTCGGTTCGATGACTGAGTAAAAAAAGTCGAATATAAAACTACCCTTTATTAATTACGTTTGACATACAGCTGATATTCAATGTTGAAATGCAATTCTGTTGATTAATTAATAAGGACAAGTGTATTTTTTATAAAAATGTTTAAGTCGAATTAGTTTCGGTAATGTCTAAAGGGAGCTTATTAGTACAGTCGCATCCACCTTTTTTTTATAATATTCTACCACATTCACACAGCGCCATGTAGTCCCAAAGTAAGCAATTATATTTGCTTGTGTTATGGATACTAAACAACTGATATACTACTTAAATACAGTTTTTTTTTTGTAAATACATACACATTATAGATAAATTACACCCAGACACAGAACAAACCTTAATGCTCACCACACAAAGATTTGTCCTGGGTGGGGATCGAACCCACGACCTCCGGCTTAGCAGTCAGGGTCACTAACCACTAGACCAACAGACCAGTCCTTTATAAACATGTTTTAGACAATTAATATTTAAGATAATGTGTTTTACAATTCTCTATCCATTAATAAGGTCAATTTCGCTTTTAATACAATTACTTGGTGTTTTGGAAATTCAATTTATAATATGATAAGTAAATTTATAAGATTTACTGCCGCACTCAGAAATGTCAATTAGCAGTAATCTGTCATTAACACAATTTTTTCATTGAATAATCGTCTTTATGCGTATTGACTTAAGTATTACACGTTTTTACTAAATAAACTTTAAAGGTAAGTTACGTCTCTGAGTACGACAGTAAATGTGTCTTATTTCTTGGTTTTCAATTTTTATTATTTAATTGGAGTTATATTTTAAAAATACGTTAAATATTTTTTTTTAAATTACGTAAACGTGTATTAAAAAGTAAGTATCCGTAATGCTTACTGTTATTTTGCTATGAAAATAACGCCCTGCAAGTTTCAATGAGTTACTTGCATATAAATAGAACTGTAAACGCATCTAAATCGGTCAAACCTTTTCCGAAATAAATGGCAAAATGTGGGAACACACAATCACACAACCTCTCACCCCAAACGCAAATGCCGTCTCCGTTCCGTCGTGGGTAAAAAATGTATTAAACATATTTTTAAAATATAGCTCCAATTAAATTATAAAAATTGAAGCCACGAAATATGATACTAAATTGCGACATTACCGTTCATAAGTACAGACGCTCATAAGGCTTGTCGTCATATCCACCTATTATATACCTATTTGGAAACAATGTAACTATTAAGAAAACTATGTATAAGGCTATGGTAATAAATATACTTGTTACGGTAAAACGGTAAAAAAAGATGTCACCTGAAATCGGTACTAAACAAATTTTCAAAAACTAGTTTGTGTTAGTAGCCAATGAATATTTTAAGAATTTTTTTTTTCACTCATTAGCAGTTTCAAACTATTAATGATAATTTTATTGTACACAAACATAATTTATTTAAAACCTAAAACAAGAAGAACTTATACTAACATTGCAATGTTTTGAAACACATGTCGTGTCTCTTAGATAATATGCAATTAAAGTCTTTTACAGTCAACTATAATTAATGCTATC
Source organism: Laspeyria flexula (assembly GCA_905147015.1). Classification (NCBI taxonomy): domain Eukaryota; kingdom Metazoa; phylum Arthropoda; class Insecta; order Lepidoptera; family Erebidae; genus Laspeyria; species Laspeyria flexula. The sequence continues at coordinate 6,806,281 of LR989974.1, forward strand.
AAATGACATTTGTAGCTAAATAAAAGAAAAAACAAACACCTTTACTTTTACTACACATGTAGAGAATTTTAATAAAAAAATGTGTATTTTGTGATCGAGTGTATTAAGTTTTATGGTTCATGTGGTCACTAATTAAGTTAATTAATAGGCAATTGGGTAGGTCAGTCGGTTTCTTGATGAGATAATATTGTACTGTGGAAGCGGCTGCTTATCGCAGTCAACGTCAGTTAAGTAGGGGGAATGATTGTGGTGGTATACCCAGCCATAACATCCTGTGAGTATTGCTTAATTAGTGTTTACTTTCATATTTATGACTGGCCTGTCGTCTAGTGGTTAGTGACCCTGACTGCTAAGCCGGAGGTCGTGGGTTCGATCCCCACCCAGGACAAATCTTTGTGTGATGAGCATAAAGGTTTGTTCTGTGTCTGGTTGTAATTTATCTATAATATGTATGTATTTACAAAAAAAAATGTATTTAAGTAGTATATCAGTTTAGTACCCATAACACAAGCAAATATAATTGCTTACTTTGGGACTAGAATTAGATGGCGCGGTGTAAATGTGGTAGAATATTATTATTATTATTTGCTGCCATCGGATTTGGAAATGATATTTTTTATATACTTTCATGTAATACGGCTTGTTTTTAATTGGAAAAGCACAATGTCGTCGCCTTTCTGTCATCGCACCACTCGACTCCGTTGTAGGCTTCACCCACACTACCTGGAGCCGATATCGACTAAAACGGTAAGGTTCCAGCGATCATTCCTCCCACGTACGTGGTGACGGGTGAACTTCCTACAGCGGTGTTGTCTCTCTCTTCATGGGTATATTTCTGTTTTTAGGAGTATACCCGATCTTTTTGAGGGGCATATGCGGGGACACAGGTCTAACACTTAGAAGAAGAGAATTTAATTTAAAATGGGGTGATACAGTATCGCCACTCACTGTATCATAACTGCACTATATCGTAGTACGGCTATGATCTGTCAACGATCGTATAATTAATTTTAGTATGAGCGAAATTATTAAAAACCTTTTTGTCACATAAAAGCTACTGTAGTGTTGGCGGCACTGATAAAAAAAGTAGATACCAAACACCGATACCAGATTTTAAATACCGATTTTCACACGTATTAAAAATAAATACAGATATTATCTATTTATCGCACATGTACTTTAATTATTATCTGATTAATTTTAAAAATCATTTGCTTGTAATTCCATTTTTAATCTTTTTTTATAATCTTCGCTACCTTAGTACACAAAGAAGCAATTCATTCGATGCTTTTCTTAAATTATATTGTTTCAACTAATCTTTATATCTCAATATCTTAATCCGTGGACAGCAGTGATCGATGCCGTAAATAGGGACTTTATCTGGTTTTGTGCCTGAACACAAATCCATTTCAAACAGATAAATAGCTTATCGTGGTATGTAGGCGTCACAATCTAGTGCATCGATTAACTCCATATAGGTTACGTAAATTCTCTTTATTGATCGCAAAATCTACAAGTACTTCTAAAATTATATGTGCTACAATTCTGTAAAAAAAATGGCTGAATTTCACTGCTGTATGTGACAATTGACAAACATTAGCACGTGATATATGGTAACCGTTGTTCTTGAACATCGACAACGCCACAGGCAACCAAAACTTGTGACAGCCTGAGAAACGAATTCTCAAAATGTTTATTGGAACTTAAGCTTTTTACTATGAAAATTTTAATGATATTAAGTCTTACTTTGTCCAGCAGTTGAATGAAATGGACTAACAGTAGTAATACTTAATACAAATGTTAAAACATCTAGGTAATGCAAAAATTTGCTCATTTTATGTAACACTTTACGTACCAATATTGGTCCGCTAAGGAATTCTTGTTTATTATTAAATTTATATACCTATATTTATAATTCAAATCACAAAGACACTAATCTAATATTTAAAACTTAAACAAGATGTAAAGATATATACATAACACTGTTCTTATAAGTGTATAATAATTCCAATTGGAAATTATCTGATCACGAAATCGATGTTAAAAACACGTAAAGCATTTATAAATATAACGATTTTTTGATAAGCCCCACGTAAATAACACGAACGCTCTCGTTATGAAATTAAAATGCTCAACCAACTGCTATTTATCTCGTATGTTAATTTGATACCAAAATGTGGTATCGGTAAATTCTCGGTACCTAATTATTGTACGAATGTTGAGAACTGTAATCACGGATACGATACCAAAAATACGGGTGATTCTTGCGAGAAACACCTGTCAACCTGTCATCACAACCTTGTCCAGTATAATTATATAAAGAGACGAAACAGAAACCCGCTCCCTGATGGAAATAACAAATGATTCATTGACCAACGACATTGACTAAGAAAACCGATTCATATAACTTTTTTGCCCAAGTAACATGAAATATTTCATACATACCGGATACACTTAATTCATTCATATGCCACTTAACATCGCCATAGTAGTACGTGTTATAATATTATTTTTATGTACAATAAAGATAAATTGGCGAGCCAAAATTAATGCACCGTTTTTTTACAGCCTTAATAATTAATATCGTTATTAAAATTCTGATACCTTTTATAGTAATAACCAAATAATTGACTTTTCAATTTGGTACCATATAATATCGTTGTATCGGTACCCGTGGCGTAATAAATGGTGATACTAACAAGTCCACTTCTCAGAACGGACGGGTCTTTGCTTTTTATTTTTTTCTCGTATCCTCCGGTCACGAATATCTTTGAAAGATAAATAGTGGAAGTCGCATTTGTGATGACGTCACCTCGTAAATATTTATAGACGGATACCGAATTTTTGTTTAAAGAATCACCACGATTAGTATTGGTGTAACTAAATGATTTAAAACAGCTTTAAAACGTAATACAAAGTAGGTATTATCACATCGTTTGTTTGTTCACACGCAATTAGAACCCCTCCCGTATCATTAGCACCGTACGAAGCGGCGCTGAGTAAACTGTGTTTATCTCTTTTTTTCTTGTAGTATTAGTGTTGGCGTCTCGCTCGCACGGTTTGATTGAGGATCACGATTGTCTAGCTGCCGTTTGATTCCGGATTTCTATCAAACGATTGGTGTTGAAAGTTTACTCTGTCTGTTTGTCCAGTGGGGCTTGGCGTTGGAACCAATATAACGTTAAGATTAGAAGATTTGTGATTAGTTTAGTTGTTTTTATTGCTAGCAGACGAACATCTAAATCATTTTTATTTATTAGATTTTATTATACGTTATCACAAGGCCGTGTTATGGAAGGCAGACACTATAGTGTACCAAATACACTCAACACAAACAGATTATTAGCTCTCCATCAAGTTATATTGATTGTTAGAGAATACCTAATTGTTATCATTAATTTTACCTTCCACTGGAAGATTCAGGGAAGCCTTTGCCCAGCAGTGGGATGACACAGGCAAAATAAAAAAAATAAAAAATATTACAGGTAGATTTGGTATTGTGCTAAAATCTTATAAATAAAAATTAAATCTCTATGACTCGTCAAAATTACTGTTATGTAATACTAAGTAGATATTATGTTCGCTATCATTACATACAATATAATATCTAAATACTCATTAATCCACTCGGATTAATAAACACGATAAACTTAAAAATATCAGACGTTATTGATACATACATACATACATATAGATTACGCCTCTTTCCCAACAGAGGGGTAGGCAGAGACCATTTCCTTCCACTTGCTACGATTCTGACATACATCTTTGGCTTCTTCAACATTCATCAGTCTTTTCATGCATTCTCGCCGGTTGAGGGTACTCCTGATCTGTCCCTTCTTTAGAACGTCACCTATTTGGTCATGGTACGTTCTTCTAGGTCTACCCCTTTCAACGTTTCCTTTCACATTCGCCTCATATATTTGTTTTGTCACTCTTCCTTCATTCATTCTCTCTACATGTCCAAACCAGCTTAACATTCCTTTCTCTATTCGTGTCACAACATCTATTTTTAAGCCTATATATATCTATTTTTATTGATACCAAATCGTAATTTCGAGATTGTCCCAACACTATTTTATATTTTTAAATATCTCAATGTCACTTTTTGAGCCTTCTAATATTTATATGAAAAAATAAAACACATTGATTCATCAGCTAATCATCATCATCAGCAACCCATTAATGTCCCACTGCTGGGCTCGGGTCTCCTCTCCTCTCTAACTAGAGAGCTGAGAGGCCATAATCCACACACGCTGGCCTAATGCGGGTTGGTGGACATACACTTAGAATATCTTCAAGTTTATGTGGGTTTCCTCACGATGTTTTCATTCACCGTTAGCAGATGGTATGTCACATGACTAGTACATAAAAATTCCACAAAGTGAAATCCACTTTGGTATCGTCGGAATCGAACTTGGACCGCGTATTTAACACGTCGGTCACTTATCCATTCAGCCATCATCGCCTTTTTTTTTTATTACACGTTGATTCATTTCAACTAAAAGAAGTATCTAGTCGTAACCATTGAAGTTAAAAGAAAGACAAAATAAACTAACATAATACCTTAAACATAATCAAACTTAGTACTTCCACTAAGTTAACCCATAACACCAAAATCCTTAATTCCTAAACAGAATTTGACTGGCCTGTTGGTCTAGTGGTTAGTGACCCTGACTGCTAAGCCGGAGGTCGTGGATCGATCCCCACCCAGGACAAATCTTTGTGTGATGAGCATAAAGGTTTGTTCTGTGTCTGGGTGTAATTTATCTATAATATGTATGCATTTACAAAAAAAAATGTATTTAAGTAGTATATCAGTTGTTTAGTAGCCATAACACAAGCAAATGTAATTGCTTACTTTGGGACTAGATGGCGCTGTGTGAATGTGGTAGAATTTTATATTATTATTATTATTAGAATACCTCAAAGACCTAGACCAATCTCGTAATTACTTACATTACATCCTAGTATAGTCACTAGATCCATTATCACATATCCTTGTTGCGTCTGTGTTGATTACCCTAATGATTCGAACCCGAGACCGCATGTAGCATGGCTAGTATTACTGCATATACCGTTGTAAACAGGCTGTCATGATGGTAGATAATACGTCTCAGGTTTGAATTGTGATTGATATTTGTTAAGTCTGATGATATATTCTAGTATAGGACTTGTTAGGAGTAGCTTTTCAGGTTACTTATGTAATGGGAGAAGAGCTATTCTATATTTACTTACAAGCTATTCTATACTTTACAGCAATACAAGCTGTTTTATTGTTATTTTGTAGAAAAAATGTTCTACAATTCTGATTTCTTTTTATATAATTTAGCATAGCATGCAAGCGCTTTGGTGAGAAACTGTAAGCTTATAATGTTTATTTTCTTGATAAATAAATAAATTTAAATCTTAAAATTACATTGTTTTCTTTTCGTGGTCAATTCGATCGGTGTTGACATTATCTTATAAAGCTGAAGAGTTTGTTTGTCTGGTTGAACGCGCTTATCATAACGAATAAAAAAAAATCTTTTAGTCATGGATAGCCCATTTATCCAGGCAGGCTATAGGCAATATAACATCACGCTACGAGTAATAGGAGTTGAGTAGTGGCCAAATAAAGAATGACGGATGGCAACTTCTAATTTTGAATAACTGGAATAGTTACGAGATACTGGCACCGTGGCGCAGTGGTTAAGGTGGTCGCCTCGCCACTACATCGCCGTGCTGGATGACGTGGGTTCGATTCCCACACGAGACAAATATTTGTGTGATTCATAGATATTTGTTTCGAGTCTGGGTGTACTTGGTGTCCGTTAGTTGCATGTTTGTAAGCGTCACAGGGCTTTTGTTTCCTAGTGCAGGCGTTGTCTTATTAACTCTTTTTAAAAAAAAAAAGAATATTTATATGAAAACGTAAATTCTCTGGCTAGACAATCTCTCGATACATTTTTTTCCCATTAGAAAACGTCCGTACAAATTTCAATAAAGCGAAAGACGATAATTTACAGTTATTATCCTCGGTGACCCCGCAAAACACCCACCAGAGCGCGCCCGTTCGTCGCTGTCACAAAAAACAACTAAATGAAACCAAAATCTTGTATGGCGAGAAAAAACTCCGAACAAAACCACAAAGAAAAAACGGCCTTACACCTACTAATTTAGAATTCATATTAAAACGAAGAATAACGAAATAGTTACGAACGCACACTCCCAAAAAGGAGCTTTATTTCAGAAGCGAGAAAGCCCAAAGTGAATTATGGAAATGAGTTTTCAAGGCCTTTACATAAAAAGCGACTTTAGTATTCAAAAATTAGGTTTATAATCCTTTGGCGGTGGAGTCGTTTTGTTAAAAAAGGAACGATCTCGTTTGGCGGGCGTACCTGCGTCCGCGCAGACGAGGCCTGTATTTATGGCGCCTGGCTCGTGCACTGCCCGGGAACCGAACCACGTGCATGGTTTCGGTATTAAAAACCTTGTTAGGATAACTGTTAGTTTCCCCTCATTACGGCTGCCCAAGTTTACGTCCAAGAAAAAATAATCTGTAATTTTGAGGTTTTAGTAGCACAAGATTTTTTTGTGAGAGGATCCCTCGAGAAAATTCTCGTACTTTGTTGAGATTTATTCAGTTAATACTGATTATGGTGGCTTTGTAATAAAATAGAGGGTATTACTAACATACGGACAGGTAATACAGTTAGATTTATCAGATAACACTATCTACACTAATATTATAAATAGGATATATTTATATTTTTTGTATGTAACGATTAAACTTAAAAACTGCTGGACCTATTTCAAAAATTCTTTTGCCGTTAGAAAGCTACTTTATCACTGAGTAACATAGGCTATATATCACCACGCTACGGCCAATAGGAGCTGAACAGTGGCCAAATAAAAAACGACGGGAGCGAATCCTCGCTCGACTTCTAATCGTCTATAAAACAACTTGGATCCACCGATCCACACTAGACCAGTGTGTGAGGGTAAAGGCCATAATCTACACATACTGGCCTAGTGCGGTTTGGTGAATAAAACCTAGTATAAAACAATAAAGAACCGAGACGTATCATTTTTTGTTTCAATCTCAATAGCAAAAAAGCAGTGGACAGGAAACACAAGCAATTTGTTAAATGATTTATGCCACGAACCGACCACGGAGTCTTAAGTAAATTATCTGCTAATTGGCTGTTAATATATCTTTAATGATGCAGAGAACCTGGGCTTGATGGCCAGAACATTTTGCTGAATACGACACTAGTAAATTAAATTTTTTTATAGATGTGATACGTTTTCTATCATTAAGTTATCTCTTTTCTTGGACTTGTCTCAGTATCTGAATTTGTTAAAATGTTTTTGATGCCATAAACTATATTTTATTTTATTTTTTGATAAATGTCTCTTATTATTATTATTATGACTGGCCTGTTGGTCTAGTGGTTAGTGAACCTGACTGCTAAGCCGGAGGTCGTGGGTTCGATCCCCACCCAGGACAAATCTTTGTGTGATGAACATAAAGGTTTGTTCTGTGTCTGGGTGTAATTTATCTATCATATTTATGTATTTAAAAATAAAAATGTATTAAATAGTATATCAGTTGTGTAGTAGGTACCCATAACACAAGCAAATATAATTGCTTACTTTGGGACTAGATGGCGCTGTGTGAATGTGGTAGAATATTATTATATTATTATCTTCTATACTAGGGTTTCTTCTTGGTTTATCTTATGTTATTATTATTTGTCATAATATTATTTTAATAAATCAAATTTAAGTGTCTGTTTGTAATGAAAATAACAGCTAAAGAGTTTGTTTGTCTGGTTGGTTGGTTGAACCGAAAAACTTTTAGTGTTGGATAGCCTCTTTATCTAGGAAAGCTTTAGGGTATATAATATCACGCTATGATTATTAGGAGCAGAGTAGCAGTCAAACAAGCAAAACCGTCATCTAGTTATTAGTAAATTTTTTTTTTAATCCCTTGGCTACAACGGGAATAGATTTTTTGATGACGCACTTGTCTATACCAACAAAAGAATTTAATAAACAATAGTATACAAAACACTTCTTTCATTCGTCCACAATAGGGCTAAGGTAAGCATAGTGTGGGCCACAATGGAACCGGATGGGCTCACTTCTGTTTGCCTTTATTTGTACAAAATAATGCACAAAAACTGCACAGATATGACTTATCAGTTCAATCTTAAATATTCTTGAGGACTATTTTTTGTATGGGAATATCTTGGATGGTTATAATAGTGGGTAGTTCAGAATGAAATGTTTTACAAACTGCTTAGAAGTACACTGTTAGGATAGGGTTTGATTGTTATTTGAAATTTTCCCGGAAAAATCTTATATTTTTAAGGTATGTACGTAATTTAGTTTATTATTTTAAAAGTTCGGAAACTTCCACGCTAGAAATGCATAAGTGCACATTTGAAAGTTTAAAAATGTGAACTGTGGACTGCAATAAGCTGAAATGATGATTATGATGATGAACTATTGGCAGTCAATATTTTATTTTTAGTTGTTTTATTTCTATCTTAGCGGTTCCCTTGATTTCACAAGATGGCGCCCTTTTATGCATTTTTAGGGGGTGAGGTTCTTTGGAGCTGTGTTTTATAAATTGCATAAGAGATATCTCTTAGCTTGTCTATTCTAACCCGTGACCCTATTTCTGTACCTAAATCATTTGCAAGAAAAGCTTTTCGTTTCTCTAGTTTATAACAAAATCACCGCAACGGATTCCAAAAATCAAAACCACTGCCAAAAGCAGGTAGACACCTTCGATTACCAAATGCTATCAGTTTCACACGGCTAAACCGCAATTGACCAAACAACACATACAGGATGGGCAGGCGTCGAGATAACAGATTGTCGCCAAACAAATAACCAACACTATCTTAATCCCTTAGACGGGGGTACCTGATAGGGCATGGCAGAAAAAAGTTTTTAGGTAAGATATTATATAAAAAATTGAGGCTTGTATTGTCTTTTTCTTTTGTATATAAAAGAAAAGGACATAAATTACTATCACACATTATAATAATCTTATTAATAGGTATTCTCCTAATAAGCGATGGTGGCTGAATGGATAAGGGACCGGCGTGCAAATCACGCGGTCCGAGTACGATCCGACAGGCAGTACCTACAAATGTGGATGCCAGTTTGTGGAATTTATATGTACTAGTCAAGTGACTTACCATCTGCTAACGGTGAAGGAAAACATCGTGAGGAAACCCACATACCCTAGAAGAAATTCTATGAGTATGTCTGATCCACCAAGTCGCACTAGGCCAGCGTGAGTGGATTATGGCCTAAACCCTCTCAGCTCTCTAGTTAGAAGAGAGGAGAACCGAGCCCAGCAGTGGGACTAATGGGTTGCTGATGAGTTATTGTCCGTTTAGTGACGGATTAAGAATACATAATATCACCACCCCATCTCAACCCGTGAGTGTCGTATAAAGCGACTAAGGAAATCGTATGCAGACAAGAGCACTTCGAGAAAAGGAAAATTCGAAACAAACCCTATACCAACCCGTCTGGCCAGCGTGGTATAGTAGGCTAAATTGCCTCCACATTCTTTGGAGGAGACCCGTGCCCAGCAGTGGGATATTTATGGGTTGTAGTGAAGAGGTATTATAAATGCAACAGTTAGAATGGATGGATGCATGTATGGATATTTGCTACTCAATCACCGCAGAACAGCTGAAGCTATCTGTATGAAATTTGGCATATGGATAGAGACCCATGCTTTACAAACCTAGCATGAACTACAAATGAAACGCTTGCTTTTTTTAACAATCACTATCTAATCCACAGCCAAACCGATAAAACATCTGCACTTTATCATAAAATGTCAAATACAATTCCAGATATAAAAAAAACCTCGTCCAAGCATCGAAGCAGCACTCAGTAAAGCGCTTCAAGTGGCAGTTTTAGTAATTACCAACACACTTCAGATACTCAAGTTCTCTCAGACGGGTACAAATAAAAAACTAACCCATTAACTCGTGTGCAATTAAAATTTAAGCCTTGTTTAATAGAACTTCAGTCTAAAACTTAAATGAAATGCCTTGTTAGTGGACGGTTCATAATATGGTAAGAGCCTGCTCGGAATGGTTCTTAAAATAATGTCATTGATCTTATATGAATGAATAAACATGTTTATATACATAAAGACAGTACTTATTTCAATAAGCATTTCCAAATATTGAGAAGTAGCCCTGATGAGAAGTAGCCCTAATCAGAAGTAGCCCAAGTGAGAAGTAGTCCAAGGGAGAAGTAGCCCTAATCAGAAGTAGCCCAAATGAGAAGTAGCCATAATGAGAAGTAGTCCATTAGCGAGTCGGTTGCCATAATGAGAATTAGCCCTAATGCGCCTAAACCCTCGGAATTGGTGACAATCCTACCCTCATGCCCACCACGGCAACTTCTGTAAGCCAGAATTAACAGTAATGGCCCTTCTGAACACCGAGTTTTGACACTCGGGAGTCCCAGAGAATGCCTGTCTTGGAACAGATGGAACCCGCAACGAAATTAATCAGAAGTTTATTTATATTTCTTATTTCCAATTTCCTTTAATTTCCTTAAATTAGGATTTACAATACATAATGTCACTACCCCATTTCAACCCGTGGGTGTCATAAACGGCGAGTAAGCCTAACCTTAAAGGAGAAAAGAGCGCTGCAAAAAAAGGAAAATTCAAAATAAAACCCTATACCAACCCGTCTAGCCAGCGTGGTACAGTAGGCTTAATTCCCTCCAAAATCTTTAGAGGAGACCCGATGATGATGATGATGATGACATACATATTATATATTTGCCACACATAAAAACCTGACCTGTTTATCCGTGTGCTAGCGAGTTGATCAAAGATACTATATTAAACTTATCTTCAGTTAAATGGAGGAGTTGGAATGAAATTATCCACTTTGACGGTTGAGATATCGTTGTCAAACATTTGAAAATGACAGCGTCCATGACCACGTACGCTGACATTTCTGTATTGACTAAGTTGAATGTCGAGATGGCAAGTAGGGAATAATATTTGATCTCCAAATATGCAATGGAGTGCCGCCTTTAACAGCTACTTCTATCGTAACTATATTAATATTTTCCCCCACAGATGGATCGACGACGTGGTCAAGATTGCGGGCGGCCGTTGGTTGCAGGCAGCACAGGATCGCGTGGCGTAAATACAGTGATGTCTTTGTCCAGCAGTGGACGTCGTTGTGCTAATATGATGATGATACGAATATAGCTTTACAGTTTGATTGGTTGTACGCGCTAATCTCAGGAACTAATGGTCCAGTTTAAAAAAATCTGATTAACCCATTTATCGAGGAAGGTTATTATAGGCTGTAAAAGAGCAGTGGCCAAACAAAGAAAGACCGACCCGCGTGACTTTTAGATACATATTTGACTGACTGGCCTGTTGGTCTAGTGGTTAGTGACCCTGACTGCTAAGCCGGAGGTCGTGGGTTCGATCCCCACCCAGGACAAATCTTTGTGTGATAAGCATAAAGGTTTGTTCTGTGTGTGTAATTTATCTATAATAAGTACGTATTTACAAAAAAAAATGTATTTAAGTAATATATCAGTTGTTTAGTATCTACCCATAACACAAGCAAATATAATTGCTTACTTTGGGACTAGATGGCGCTGTGTGAATGTGGCAGAATATTAGCAAATATAATTGCTTACTTTGGGACTAGATGGCGCTGTGTGAATGTGGTAGAATATTAATATTCTGCTTAAATACATTTTTTTTTTGTAAATACATACATATTATAGATAAATTACACCCAGACACAGAACAAACCTTTATGCTCATCACACAAAGTTTTGTCCTGGGTGGGGATCGAACCCACGACCTCCGGCTTAGCAGTCAGGGTCACTAACCACTAGACCAAGAGGCAGTCGTATATTATACATATTATATACATATATTTACTGTAATGGCAATATCAAAGTAAGGAAATCCAAATACCTTTGCATAAAAGAAGCACCTATGTTTCCTTTCTTTAATGGAAAGGTATTTACAAAGTTATTATTATAATATATGTACTTTATAAACTTCTATCGATCGATAGTCAATCACGAAAGATCGTGTGATGCATTCCTATATCGATCGCATCGAAATGTTATCAATAAATCGATTGTGGCGCCACCTATGCGCCTAACCCAATCATTTCTGTATGTGTTCGGAATTTATTATATTGAAAGAAGAAGAAAGAAAGATACATTTATTTGGTGCAAGTTGCCAACAATAACAACATTAAACATAACATAACATAAAGAAACAATATAGGTAGAAATAATAATAAAAAGATAATGTAAAAAGAAAAAAAATATAAATTGTACCACAAAAACCTCGCAGTTGCACCGAACGGGTGTCCAGTTCAGCGTGTAGCCGGTAAACAAAACCTGGCGCTGATTTTCAACTGGAACCCAGTAGTGACGCACGCCAACAAAATAGTATTACCTTTGTAGATTATGTGTTAGTATGTAACGCGTTTCTTTCCCGCAGGGGTAGGCAGAACATCAGACACACGTTTCGCTTTTGCAGGAAGGTCGATGGCTGAGCACTTTTGTCAGATAATCAGTGATCTTTTTATATTAAAACTGGCTTCCGCCCGCTGCTTCGCCCGCGTGGTGTACTTTATATACCTATAAACTATCCTCTTGAATCAGCCTATCTATTAAAAAAAACCGCATCAAAATCCATTGCATAGTTTTAAAGATTTAAGCATACATAGGGATATAGGGACAGAGAAAGCACTTTGTTTTATACTAAGTAGTGATGGTTGGTTCAGTGGATGTGTAACTGCTAAACATGAGGTCTCGGGTTTGTTTCTGGGGTCGGGACATTGTGTTATTCGGTTTTTCTAAAAATAAATTCTTAATTACAGCCCGATGTTTTGAAGTTGATACTACACACCTGTGGTGTGTGGTTTGCGGCCTAAATCTCCCTAATAAACAGGTTATCTAGTACAAATATAATTTACCAGATCAAACCAGTAGTTTTCGAGATTAGCACGGACAAACAAACTCAACAACTTCATAATACTTTATTTTAAGTAGGTATAGATTTCTTTCAATTGAACTCTAGAAAACATTCACACGTTTTTTTCGCAATATCAAATATAACTAACATTTATCAAGATCTAAATACGCTTCATGTCAATGACCCCACCTTGAATTGCTGTATCGTATTACATGCAACTTTTTCTGCACCTTTTGTATGTTGAATAGATAATAAGGCTATGTAGGTATTGAGCAATACTGTCAATCATTAACTTAATATTTTAATATTGTATACTGGGTGGTAAGATGACGCTACCGAAATTTAAAACTTAAAACTAGTGTTTGATTTTGAATTAGAAATTTTAAACATTTATTAAAATATCTGTGATCGCGATTTCGTTCGCGTGGACAACTAATCCCACATTCATTGTGTATTTTTTTTTTATAAAAACCCTGCTATCCTTCAGTGAAAGTCCCGTCGAAATCGATTCTGGCGTTTCGGAGTTTTCCTTAAACAGACAGACTAAATTTCGAAGAAGTGTTTTTTAGCTACAAGTAAGGACCTACTCTAAAAAGTACTTTCATATGCCTACTCTAAAAAGCTGATATTTTTAATTTTACAAACAGACACTTAATGTTTATTAATTATATAGTAAAATAAATAACGTACAATTTTATCAATTTACCAAATTTATTTTATAAATTTAATTTATAACCGTACATTGGCTGAAATGAAAGAATATGAGTTTATCTAATACAACCAATCTATATTTCAAACTTTTAAAAAATAACTCACATAAATAAACCAATAAGTTAATAAACCGTTGTTATAAATCACTCTTTTAATCAACCCCTATTTATACAAAAAAAAAAATCTTTTACAAAACAAACAAAGGTGAACAATAAAAAAATGGCGTTTTCTCCGAAACAATTATAGAAAAAGAAACCATACAAGAGTCCCTTGTCCAATTATACTAAAGAAAACTTTGAAATAAAAGGGAAACCTATAAATTCGTACGAAAACAGTGCGTTGGACGTACAAAACAAACAAATAAAATGTATATGTATATAAAAAGGGCCTGATGTTCGTTAGGGTGCATGACTGGCAATCGGATAACATCACGGTGCGACGCGCATTGTAGAAATGTGGATGTGGTATTTTGGAGTCTGAGACCCTGTACCAAGACTGACACATAAGAGTCTGATAGACTAATATGAGACTTGACAGAATTTATATGAAAAATATGTCAAAAGTTTGTCAACTAAATATAGGATTGTTTATCAATTATGAAAGTCACAGCTCAATGGTGGGCATATATACGTAAAGTTATGCATACAGATTTGACCTAAAAAATCACAACTATTCGTCTGATTTTATGATTTTGTTTTTTGGTTTGATTTTTTTTGTGACTTCATTGAGTTTTTATTTATTATTTTTGTGATTCACAAAAATCAGTTATAATTTCGACTTCGTAATTAAAGACAGAGGGAAAATTAAATGCTTTTTGTTAAATAATATGAAGCTGGATATTTCTTTATAAAGTATGTTTCAATAATATGCATTGGTACTTTGTTAGGCTACACAAGCACGTATTAGATTAAAATCCCAATGATATTAACAATAAAAAAAATATGAAATTAATATTACAACTACATATAATTATTTATTATTTACAACCCAAAACTTCACGAACAATCAAAATTAAACCCGTATAAATTCCACACACATAGTCAAAACGCCTCATCCACAATTTCGGAGCTCGAGTCATCTCGCGTGGTCCGAGGTACTATTATAACATATAAGTAAATACGTACAGATGTGCAAGTCACACAGTTACCTGTAACGTTAAGAACCTGTATTGAGTTCGATGCCTGTCTGTTCACATTTGGGGGGAAAAGTTATGTCATTGATGAGAGATTGAATTGAAATTTATTGTAAGGACGAAGGTTTTTTTAAGGCAACATCGGTATCGTGGTGGACTATACAACCTTACAATTAAGGACACAAAATATACCAAGACTCGAAAGTGATATCTATGGATCACACAATATATATTAGCGCCACGATGACAGTTAAAGGGCAGAAGAGAGAAAAGGAAAATTGAGGTTTGTTGGTTTGATATTTATAAATGAAATATTACTGACTGGAATTGACTGGCCTGTTGGTCTAGTGGTTGGTGACCCTGACTGCTAAGCCGGAGGTCGTGGGTTCGATCCCCACCCAGGACAAATCTTTGTGTGATGAGCATAAAGGTTTGTTCTGTGTCTGGGTGTAATTTATCTATAATATGTATATATTTACAAAAAAAGTAGTACCCATAACACAAGCAAATATAATTGCTTAATTTGGGACTAGATGGCGCTGTGTGAATGTGGTAGAATATTATTATTATTAATATTATTATTAATACTGTGACCAACAGATAGTTGTTCTGATTTTAGAAGTAGATATTATACGTCATATTAATAAATAATTCTAAAAAGTGTAGCAAACATATATTTAAAATATAGCTCCAATTAAATAATAAAACTTTAAAACCACGAAATATGACACTGCGTTGCCACTCTGTTTGCAAATACGCTCTTAAAACTTAGATTTTTTTATTCTTCCGCTGTTTCCATTTCACCTTGCTGCATTTTTATAAAGATAAAGATAGTTTATTTGTCATAACATGTGTACAATATAATGGTCTTACAAAATAAATATAGTATCAACATGTTCTGTCCATTTCAAGTAATGCAATTTTTTTTTTTATTATTATATTTTAATCATATTATATTTTAATCTTATTATTTGATTCTAAATAGGTACTTATTAATTACACAAAACAATTGAATAAAATTATCTATTTAGTCATAATAGTATTTAAAGTATAGGAAATCATGTCAATATTATTTTATATTATTTTTTTACGCAATCATTCAAGTGAACCAAACATTTAATTCTCAAACTAAACCAATTACCTATCCATATTATTCTACTTTTAAAATCTTGACCATATACCGGATAAATCAGTGTAACCCTGTCATACGGGCTATTACAGGTAGCCCCTGTGCCCTGTGGGCCCGTAGTCCCGTGGACCCTCAAACAGTGGAAATTCCTCCACAATGTACAGTCAACACGAATGTTTGCTGATGCTACCGGTGTTGGCCACACGCATGTTTGCGCCGTCACCGGCCCGTGTGAGCAAATATTCATCTCTGGATTTTTGGGGTACCGTCTGCAGAAAAAAAATCATATTTTTTTACTGGTGTCGTTATTGTATATTTTATTGCAATTGCAAGGGATTGTACGTTCAAAACATACTGTCGTACTCAGAGACGTTATTTAATTTTAAAGTTTATTTAGTAAAAACGTGTAATACTTAAGTCGATACGCCTAAAGACGATTATTCAATGAAAACATTGTGTGAATGACAGATTACTGCTAATTGACGTCTCTGAGTGACGCCGTTAGTTACCTATCGCAATGGACTTGTATAGAAAATATTTTTATTACCGTTTGAATGGAAGTTAGTGTTTTTTACCATTAAATAAAATTTAAAGAAATAAAATTTAAAGTGAAAAAAAATTTAAAGACAATAAAAACGCCTGTAGTCTTATTATTTTCACCAATAGATTTCATTTTTCTTTGCCGGAGAGGGTGATTTTAGGGATCAAATATGTCAAAGCATGGTTTTTGAACTATAAGAGAAGATAAAAACGTCACTATACGTTATAGTTAATGACGTTATGTTGCATAAATACACAAGACACGCTACATCAATAACGTATCTACAGGTACCTTTAGTTTGTCTATTGTAGTAGATTAGCTCATAATCTCAAGTCGAGATGAAACTAAAACATCAATTTATTACTATTATGTAAGTAAGTATTAGAATAACAAGATAATTTAAGTAAACATACATTATCACATGAACATCACATTATCTGTTTGACAAACGTGATTGAAGTTATTGATAAATACATGTCATACTTAAGTGTAAGATATTTTATCTTATCTTACACATGCAAACGTACAAACCTACTGCAAATACTATTTTTCTCACAATATAATCTTAAAACTTCATCCAGAATGCCTTGCATTGACAACAGAAGTTTCTTGAAAAAGATGCCTTAAGATAAGACACTTTAGATGCTTTTTTTCCTTAACTAGTGATACGTTTTTGAAAGCATTTTACTTTGACCATGAAAGCCACAATCGCATGACATGTTGGATAAAAAACGTATCTATGCGTTTAATATTAGATGTATTTATCGCTCTATATCAGAAAGTTACGTCTTTTTCATAAGCGAGGAATAATTATTTCATCACTAACGTCCCACTGCTGGACACAGGTCTCTTTCAAAGAATGTGGAGGGAATTTAGCCTACTATACCACGCTGGCCAAACGGGTTGGTATAGGGTTTTGTTTCAAATTTTCCTTTTCTCCCAGTGTTTTTGTCTGCATAAGGTCCTTTAGTCGCTTTGTACAACACCCACGGGTTGAAATGGGGTAGTGACATTATTGTATTCTTAATCCGTCACTACACGGATGTCTTAATTCGTCACTAAACGGATGGACGGAATTATTTAATACATACATATAGATTACGCCTCTTTCCCAACAGAGGGGTAGGAAGAGACTATTTCCTTCCAACTTGCTACGATTCTGACATACATCTTTGGCTTCTTCAAGATTCATGAGTCTTTTCATGCATTCTCACCGGTTTATAATTATTTTAAGTATACACAATAACCCACATTTTAATTACAATAATTAAAACTACACATCTAATTAGCATGCTATCTCACTCTTAGAATAAGTAATATTGAACGACTATTTTTAAACAATAGCAATATCTCATCCCAAAATAATCTCTATTTTTTATAGTAAAAACAATATCCCCCATGGCTGATATGATGATGATGATAAACTAAACGCAGCTTGAAGGCTTACATTATATCCACGTCAAAGTCTAACAAGTTGGCAGTCAAACAGCTATAATTATTTATTTAATTTCTGGCTACCGTTGCTGACGGTACATGCGCCTGCGACGCTGGCGTGTGGTGTATGCATCACGCATAGCTTTTATTTTCGTTGTTAGACTAGTTAGTTAGACATACGGTTCTTGTTATTACATGAGACCTCCTGAATGTTTAACGATTATTATAACACGTTTTGAAGAATATGTATGGGTATGTATAGAGGAAGTTACGTCATACAAACTGGTTTGTTTGATTGATATTGAATCTTGATCTGGTTGGAATTTGTTTTTTAAACTAAAGAAATATAGATGCACGTCTTTTTTTCCACGAAGGTATAATTTTGTATGAAAGGATGCCATGGTATAATATCGTCCTTTGGGTTCAATTGTCGTATTTAATAAACCATTTTGGCCAAATTGAGTTATATACATTATTTTGTTCAGATTGTTTTTTCTCTATCGATCTGTATATTCGAAATGCCCGAAAAAAAGTGTTTACACGACCCAAGCAATTTGGTTCATCATGTCTCAAAAAAGGGAAATTGTTAATGTAAGGACCGAATATTTTTTCTTTTTAGTTATGTTAAGATGTAATGATCAAAATTTTTATCCATCCAGGGCGTAAGTTTTGCGTTAATTGGGGTGTAATAACCATAAATTGATGATTATTTCATGACGTACATCCCAACTTTTAAACTAAAGAAGATTAGACTTCTTCATTCTCAAATTCTAAGAATCTTTGCTATTGGTCATTTTTATTTATCTTCTAAAATAAAAAAGTTATGATATTTAAAAAACAAAATCTTTTTTTTTCTGTCCAGAAAAGCGGGATTTGGTTTATACGATGAACCCAAAGGTATCGATATATGCTTTTAGCCATTTCTATAATAGTTCCAAACGAAACCATAATTTAAAAGGACTGTAATATATAATATTACACCACATTTACACAGCGCCATCTAGTCCCAAATTAAGCAATTATATTTGCTTGTGTTATGGGTACTAAACAACTGATACTACTTAACTAAATTTTTTTTCGTAAATACATACATAATTAACATATATAAATTACACCCAGACATAGAACAAACAATCATGCTCATCACACAAAGATTTGTCCTGGATAAGGATCGAATCCACGACCTCTGTCTTAGCAGTCAGGTTCACTAACCACTAGACCAACAGGCCAGTCAACTGTGTGTAAATATAGTGAATTTTAAAAGGCTATGTTGATAGGGTAATTAATATTATATTAATTTTCATTATTTCACTTCATCATTCGTATTTTCAAGCGAGCACCTAAAATATGAAATTAAAATTTAATTTAATTTTCGACCACGGCCGGCCCCTACTCTTGACCACCAACTCATTTTAATGTCACTGTCACTTTTTTTATCACTCGTCGTACTTGTGGTTATGGTTATGGGCGTGAGTGTTTTGGTTGGAAATATAACCATTATTTTATTAAAATTTCTTACGTATCATCACGCCTTTCTTATGTTGGGGTGGGCAGAGATGATCTGTTAATTTATCAACATCTGCATTTATAAAGGTTAGCTTTGGATACTTTATATTCATAATTATTCTGTACGAATATATATGTACGTATGAATGTCACTGAACTCTAAAATGGCTGGATCGATATAGACGATTTTTTGTGTAATATTATGTAAATAGATTCACAATTGGCAAATGGTGATGCTACCTATCTAGAAATTAGACATAGATTGAATAAAAAAAGATATTTATTTTTAATTGTTCATTTTCTAAGTTTCTCGTACCAACTTTGAGCATAAGTATCCAAATCAAATTTTATATTAAATTTTGTAAAATCATTTTACACCTAACTTGGAATAACATTATAGTGCTAACAAAAGTAAGGGGTGATAAATAATAGTAAAATCGAAACCTCGAGTTACAATAGTACCCCCCAATACGTGGGTGGTCTCCCGCGAATCTACTTTTAAGAAGCGATAACTAACCAACACAGCAGTTTAACAATAGATGCTGTGTAATGAAAAAAGTAAATTGGACTTAAAATATGACTGAGTTAAGGTTTATGTTTGAAAAAAGTCGTAACGGATTTTACGACTTTTTTACATGAAGGTAGCTTGTTAGTGTTTTTTTTTTATTGGTAAAGGTGGAGATGAGGTGGGTAACCTGCGGGTAAGTGGTTACCGCTCCATAGACAGCGAAGTTGTCTACCTTAAAAATAGTTATGGATACTTTTTCGAACTACTATTAAGACTACTTAATTGTACGGCACCCACGGGTTGAGATGGGGTAGTCTGTAGTAGTGTACTCACTACCCCATCTCAACCCGTGGGTGTCGTACAAGGCGACTAAGGGAGTAACCCTATGCAGATAAGAGCACTGCGAGAAAAGGAAAATTAGAAACAAACCCTATACCAACCAGTCTGCCCAGCGTGGTATAGTAAGCTAAAAAGCTAAATTCCCTCCACATTCTTTCGAGGAGACCCGTGCCCAGCAGTGGGACGTTTATGGGTTGAAATGATGATTACGTAGTATGTTGCAGCGGGAGTATAATAATATACGAAAGTTATGTTAAAAGTCTTAGGTTTGATATCCGGATAGGGTAAAACACGGTATTGGTTCTTTTTTGGGTTAGTAGCAATAGACTTTCTCTCTGACTTTGGACCTAAAATAATTAAGAACAAAAAAAAATTATACATACCAGTTAAAAAAAACTACTTACCAAATTTAAATAAATAAATCAACCCCTAACTAAAGCATTCGCAACAGTAATTAAACTCTAAAACTTATAACGATGTCATATTCAAACCAAAAAAATATCAATACACAAATCACCCTCAATTTTACCCTCACTGTGCACACGCCCCAACTATTAGTGGAGTATTATCCGCAACTGGCAACACTGATCGCTCATTAGCGGGTTCCGGCCACGCTCTCAATGGGGTCCATTTAAACCCCATGTTCCATTTTTTCCCATCACTTACTTATACTTTAACTAGTGGACCGTTTCCGCTAAATAAGTATAATGAGCCGATTACGTATGAAATCGATTCTTTAGAAAAATATTTATCTAACACTAGCCGTTGCCCAGGGCTTTGCTTGGTCTTGGCGTGATGTTATCATGGCCTGTAGCCTTTCTCGATGAATGGGCTGATAATTGTCGGGTCTTTCCCCTTTGGGACCACGACACTTTGGGACTACGGTGTCAATCGCGGAACGGCCTTTTTTTGAATTGGCTGTTTCACACCAAAACCAAACGGACCACGGTTTGGTCTTGGTGTGAAACAGCCAATTCAAAAAATTCCGCGATTGACACCGTAGTCCCAAAGTGTCGTGGTCCCAAAGGGGAAAGACCCTAATTGTCTAACACTAAAATATTTTTTCAATTCAAACCAGTACTTACTGTGATTAGCACGTTGAATTAAACAAATAAACCCTTCTGCATTTAATATTAGTATAGATAAGACGACTATACAAGTTTCTTGACCCCGAGAGAATTCACTCAAAATGCAGGTGCTGGCAGTAACCAAGTTAGTCTTACATATATTAAGTCAAGGCTATAGTTAGATTGTCTCTGCCATTGATGCTTTTACTACTTATCATGAGAATAAATGGATCGCTTACTTGCTATCTAAATCGATAAAGATATCTAACAGATATGTAAGGTAACTTATCCTACAAAAATATATAAGTGGACACGATAAAAATGATGATTGACGCTCATTCAAAAATAGAATTCCGTTGACTCCAATCTATTAAGTGTCAAAAAAGATTCTTTATTCAAATTGAAACAATAAAATCCATTTATTCGATACAAAACACTGGCCGGTAATGGCATAAAATTCATCCGAAACAATTAAAAATCGAAGTTGCGTTCGACATTTTGAAATTCCTCACGACGATTGGCTGAACAGTGATTCTCGGGGTTGTAATGGCTTATATTATATGGAACGAGCTTTTTTACAACTAAACCGATGGTACGCCAGAACTGGTTTCGATTCCTTTTACGTCCGTTTCATTTTTATTGTGCTTAGTCCGGGTTTTATTTCATATTACTTATTATATTACGACACGTTTTTTTTCTTAATTTTTTTATTTGTAAAGCTATTCCCGAGCTTTTTTATTCCCAGCTCGCTCGAAAATGAAGAAGGTTATGGCACTTACTTGGGTAACGACTGAACTTTAAACAGCCCGAGGAACAAAAACTAAGGTTACAGGTTTTTAAATTACACATATGTAGTTCGTTCCCGAGCAAGGGTCTAGAAACAATAAGTCATAAAAGAATTTTCACAGCGAAAGAGGTCGTAATGAGTTCCCCAATACTCAGCCTCTCGACCTAATGGAGCTGACCGAGGCCGAGGTCGAGTAGAAAGAAAAAAAATATATATTTAAAAGCTATGGCAGTCCGCCGTAAAATTAAAAAGACAAATTATTGGACGTCTTCGTGGAAGCCAGCCTTTGTTATCTCACAAGTGTTTTTCAAGAGTTCTGTTTATCTTCCACCCCGCTCGCTCTCACAAAAACCACATCAATTCATCTCAGTCCGTCTTGTTAGTGCGAAGGGCGTTTTAACAGGGCGTAACAGACGCTTCCACCGTTACGTAATTCTGACACTTTCAGCTTTCATAACAAGGTCCTTTATTGTATAAATACAATTGGTTGTACAGTTTATCGAGACGAATCCTTTAAGGGCGTAACTGTAACTTGGAGTATAGCGTGATATCGATTTATGGTGCACGGCATAAGCGCTCATTTGGCATAATTGGCGCCTGTTCGATACCTTGTCCGTTTCGACACGGTACATTTTTTCTGTGTCTCGAATGTCCACGGTCTAAACAAGAATGGATCAAGTTGCTTTGCGGTTAAGGTTTCTTTCACGTTGTTTAATTAAGTTTGAATTTTAGGAGCATTAACATAATGATCATCGTTCGTGTTTGATGGAGCAGGTGTTGTGTATATCAGTTTATTCTCAGTTTTTATTATAAAAATCTCGTTTATATTATAAAAACCAATCGTATGAGAAGTTTATGAGACTACGAACGTTTTTGATAAAAGTTTGTTAATTAATACAGAATTCCGAGTTCAATTTTGTATTTCGGACTTCGTTGCGTCAGTTTTTTCATACATATTATTCGATTATGTATTGTATTTTGATGAATGTATGGTACGTATTACGTATGCATACTGATAAAAGCCCCAGTCCATCAAAGATATCAACACGTAGAAAGTGTTCGTACAACTCTTGGACATGGATAAATAGATGCAATCAATCTTCGTTTTCGTTGTACACAACCAACATTCAACTCATACATGAATAAAAATCACATATCTTCCTCTCAGTAAGGCTGTAACATAACTTATATCTATTCTGCAATTTGTAACTTATGCTAATTAGAATAAGGTCAAAAATGTCATGTGACTGTCGTCTTTTTTTGCCTTTTATCGGCCAAAGGTGTGATATATATTAAAAATTTAAAATTCGAATACAGAGAGGTCAAGAGATGACATATAAATGTTCACAATTAAATACAATATCGTAGAAAGTAAGACCCCTGCTGAGGTTCGATAACCAAATTGATGTAGTGTCGGAATTTCAGCCAAGAATAGCCCTTATTTACACACATCTACATATAAATAGGATGCAATTTGCATAAATAAGCTAACATATTATGAAACAAGAGCATGTGTGCCTAAGTCTGGATTTTGATTCTGAACCGGCTTCTGAAAGAAGGTTTCTTTCGAGAATAAATTTTATTTAGATATACAATTGTCATATTAATCAATTTTAAATTTTCTATACGAATTCAAAGTTTCAATGGTCTGCAATTGGCTGAATAGATTGATTGAACTCAATATCGACCATGATTATCAGACTTGGGGTCCTGGGTTTTTCTATTATGTAATTCTCAGTATCAGCCTAGGTTCAGAAACATGCCCGGTTAGCAGCAATAGCGCCCTCTATTACGTGGAACTTACTTGCTGGATGTCAAATATTATGTCTAACCCTAAGGCGAAAAAGCGTGTGATGCTATTAAAAAACATAATCCAAAAAGCATCCCTTATTATCCAAAGATAATTTTTTTTTTAATATCACTTAAGTCAATAAACGTCGCAGTTTAATTCACGAACATTAGAATCTTAAAATGGAGTGTATAAGTGGCTATGTCGATTTACATAATAAATTAATTCATTTTAAATTTATGCACAACTCGTTGTTGCAGCTGGTAATGGTTGGATTGTCAATGGTTATTAAATGGTAAGTGCGTCAGTTGACATGTGCTGTGCATCAGTATATTTACTTGATAACACCATACGTTATATGTAAGTCTACCATAGAACAATACCGAAGCTTTGCGTAAAATTAATGATGGTCTTCAATTTATAGGATTGCATGAAATTTTTATTCGAAATATTAGGTAGGTTTAAACAATTTTAGACGTTTCGCATGGAATTACTGATTGCAAGATATCCTTAAATAAATTTCCTCGATTTCAGCACGAATGTATTTTATAGGATCGCATGTAATTTTTATTAGATGCATTTACAATTTCATCTGAAAATGAAACATTGTTCCCGCCTCCGTTACAGCAGAGAAAAATGCACTAAAAATCTCTATTCGTAACTACTAGCTGTCTAGACATTCACTATCACACATGGTGTCCTTCAAGGGTCAATACTAGGACCGAACCTATTGCATCACTTTATTCTACAAAAACTACTCAACTGCAACTATCACTTATGAAAGAACCTCTTGTGTCATTTTCATAAATATAAAAATGAGATCAAAAGGTGACATTTAAAGAGCCCTTGTGTACAAGAAAGCATCTTTTGATATACCGAATGACATTCCCATATATTATCTTGCAGAACTAATAAATTTTAATGGTCTGTTATCAGAAATAAATGGTAAACTCACTAGTGGTAGTAACGGTATAGGATAGCTCGCTATATCGTATAATATATGAATATACCAAAAGCATAGCTTTTGCTATTATATTCAAAAGTTTATACACAAATAATCATATCTGTTAGTGGACTAAGACATTATTTCATCACATCACCCCAACCCATTAACGTCCCACTGCTGGGCACGGGTCTCCTCCAATGATTGTGGAGGGAATTTAGCCTACTAAACCACGCTGGCCAGACGGGTTGGTATAGGGTTTGTTTCGAATTTTTCTTTACTTGCAATGCTCTTGTCTGCATAAGATTACTCCCTTAGTCACCTTTTACGACACCCACGGGTTGAGATGGGGTGATGACATTATGTATACTATCAGCATCCTCCTCTATTCTACCATTATGGTATTGATCAGGAGACCAGTTTAGGAAACCAGAATTTTCAGTATCAGACTTTTTTTGCATTCAGAAAATATACGAAAGTGTGGACTTGCTGATTAATTTGGTATCAAATATGAGCCTTCAGGTTTCCGAATTTTAATTGCAATTAAAATTAAAACCAAACTATTAAAGTAAAATTAACGAGTAAACTGTACAAAAATTCTTTACCATATTACTACACACCAAAAAAAGTTCAATAGAATTAATGTGAAAATACAGGTAAAGTCACTAATAAAATCAGAAACCTGACAAATAATGACGTCAATTTATTTTCCATGGCTAAAACGTGAGTCGTGTTCTTAATAACTCTTGTAATACCATTATTATATAGTATTAAAAAAACGAGCCGCTTAAAAGTATTATCGCAAATAGACACCCATATAATTAATGCCCTATAAAGTGGGGCACTTACTGATATAAACAGCAAGGCTATAATTAAAAGTTCATTTTAAAAATAGCATCTCCTTTATTCAAGGCTATAAAATATATCTTACATCTTATTATGAAATTTAGACCTTATTACTCGGTGGTTAATGAGCAAATTGTTTTCACTTAAAATAAACTAATCTATTTTCGTTATACAATGAAGGGCCCCAATGAGCATCCCTGTGGCACTCCATTATTTTATCGTAGTTCATAGTGGCTATATGCTTGGTATGGACCACCTGATAATGTGCAGTCGCCACGGGACCACATCCAATAAAGCTAGAGGCTTCTATAGGCTGCAGCTTGACTTTTGCAATATCTATTAAATTGTTACAATAATGATAACCATTTTTTTATATCCCACTGCTGGGTACGAGTCTCCTCAATCTAAAAAGTTGAGAAGTTTTAGACCAGAATCCACATCAAAATCTCCGGTCTCCGCTACATAAGGACGTCTGCATGTTATGCGACTAACTGCCGTACTCGAGACGTAACTTTAAAGTTTATTTAGTAAAAACGTGTAATACTTAAGTCTATACACCTAAAGACGATTATTCAATGAAAAAATTGTGTTAATGACAGATTACTGCTAATTGACATATCTGAGTGCGTCAGTAAGGGAGTAACCTTATGCAGACAAGAACACTCTGAGAAAAGGAAAATACGAAACAAACCCTATACCAACGTCTGTCCAGCGTGGTATAGTAGGCTAAATTCTTTTCACATTCTCTGGAGACCCGTGCCCAGCAGTGGGACGTTTATGGGTTGAAATTATGATGTTATGGTAGATGTATAAGTTTCCTTGTTATGCTTTCCTTAACAGTAGGCAGATGGCAAGTCCTTTAACTATGATTTCCACATAGTGAAACACACATTGGTACTTCCATCGGAATCTAATTTAGACCTCCTGTTTTGGATTTCTGTTCCTTTCTTATAGGTAAGTACTATATATAAAGATTATCACTCGATTAGAAAGTACATTTTTGGCACCAAAAGGTTATAATTTTTTTTTTTTAGGACAACGCCCGCACTAGGGAACAAGCACCGTGTCGCGGGAAGCTTTACTAACATGAAACTAACGGACAAAGTACACCCAGACTAGAAACAAATATCTATGAATCACACAAATATTTGTCTCGTGTGGGAATCGAACCCACGTCACCCAGCACGGCGATGTAGTGGCGAGGAGCCCACCTTAACCACTGCGCCTCGGTGACAGTCGAATTACCAGTATTATTTCAGCCTCATTGTTAACCATCTAAAGAAATGTTTAAAAACCGACCTAAAACAACCAAGAACCCCTAACAAAACGAAATATAACAGAAATAAATGAACCAATATAACTAGACCTCTCTGGAAGCCCTCGTATTGAAAGTAATGGAACGTTAAGGGGTGAAGAGGAGGTCAAGCTAGCTGGTCGAGTGGTCCCGCAGAATGATATTGTAGAAACAAACAAAAGAAGAGAGATAACATTTGTTCGTGAGTCAACGGGTCGAGTTCACAGACTTCACAGCGAAGGAAATGATTTCATGTTAGGAAACAAATTATTTGTTCTAAGAATAATCCGAATAAGAAACGTTTTAAAAATGTAGAGCAAAAGAAAAGATATCTTCAAAAGAAATTTATGAAGACAAGACCCACACCTAGGAACAAGCCCTGGGTATGTGTTAACCAGTTTCAGTTTTAAATATCTGTCTTTAAAAAAAAATACATTTTATTTCGTGTAGTGACGGATTAAGAATACATAATGTCACTACCCCATCTCAACCCGAAGGTGTCATAAAAGGCGAATAAGGCAGTAACCTTATGCAGACAAGAGCACTGCGAGAAAAGGAAAATAACCCGCCTGGCGTGGTATAATTGTAGGCTAAATTCCCTCCACATTCTTTGGAGGAGACCCGTGCCCAGCAGTGGGACGTTTATGGGTTGAAAATTGAAATACTTGAAATGCTATTTTATATTGCTTGTGTTGTGGGTACTAAACAACTGATATACTTACTGCATAAATACATTTTTTTTTATAAATACATACATATAAAAGATAAATTACACCCAGACACAGAACAAACCTTTATGCTCATCACAAAAAGATATGTCCTGGGTGGGGATCGAACCCACGACTTCCGGCTTAGCAGTCAAGGTCACTAACCACTAGACCAACAGGCCAGTCACTTTACAACAATTTAACTTTCATCATCATCATATCAGCCCAACGACGTCCAATTTAACTTTGCTAAGAGTATATTAGAAACGTCCACTGTACCTAATTGCAATCTAGTGACCAAAAGATAATAATAATTTGAAAAAGCTACAAGTAATAAATAACACGATCATAATGAGATAAGACTAGTTTAACATATAAATAATTAACCAGACGGGTTCATAAAAGCGTAAATAATTATAAAAAGACATACAACACTCTTCCTGAAACTTTGAAAGGAATAAAACAATTACAACCTTATCCACAAAGAAATTAGTTGCATATTTACTTATACACTAGTCTAAAAAAATAACCAGATGACCTCCAAAAAAGCAAGACTCCTTATATTATTATTAATTTTAATTACATCTAATAAAAGTTATATTACCTTAATTAAGAAAGAATTAACTACATATTTAAACGAAAATCTCAGTTAAAAATTATTTCGTAATTCGGCCATCTTTAAGAATGATAAAGATAAAAATGCCATAGTAACTGCCGACACCCGAATAGTGTAAACTTGAAGATTACGGAGCTAATATTTGAGGAATTCGTCCAAGAGTTGTCCCGTAAGCTGTGTGCTCGTAAAAGTTTTGATAAAACTATGTTTTGTCACGTTAAACGACCTATATATTTGTCTCAGTTTATTTTTGTTTTAATTACACAACAATACAAGCTGTTTTAATGTTATTTTATATAAAAAAAATGTTAAATTTAAATCTTTAAATCCCATTGTTTTGTTTTCGTGGTCAATTCGATCGCTGTAGACATTATTCTCATATAAAACTGTTTCAATACTGTGTCATTATTCTTCTTTATATGATAGCGTGAGTCTATCTATACTAATATGTATTATAAAGCTAAAGAGTTTGTTTGTTTGTTTGTACGCTGGGATCTCGGGAACTACTGATACGATTTGAAAAATTCTATTAGTGTCAGATAGCCCATTTCTCGAGGAAGGTTATAGGCTATATAACATCACACTACGGATAATAAGAGCTGAGCAGTGGCCAAAACAAAATCAGTCAGCAGCAGCTAGTGTCTAGAAGACTAGAATAGCTATAAACTGAAGAGTTTGGTTGTTTGAACGCGCTAATATCAGAAACTACTAAAATGAATTGAAAAATTGTCTTAATGTTGGATAGCCCATTTATCGAAAAAGGCTATAGACTATATAACATCACGCTATGACTAACAGGAGCTGAGTAATGTGCCGACAAAAATCCACTGGAGCGAAGCCCCGGGCAAAAGCTAGTCTTTAAATAAAGTGGCAAGTAACATAAACAACTTAATTCAATCAATGTATTATATCCCTAAATTAGCAAATCGATTCTTCGTATTATCAATTTGAATAAAATCGATTCGACAATCGATATGTATCCTTGAATACTAAAATAGAGAAAGTATTGAGCTTCCTTCCGTCCATCCGAGTGATTACATATCGTTACAGAGTTGATTTATGTAGCATTTAGATAGCACGATGACGCGAAACATAAACAACGGGCTTTTTATTTTTTAATGCTATTAGCAGCGGTAATCAACCTTTGACTTATGGTTGTGATGGTTAAATATAGAACTGATTATGAAAAATAAAATGATAACAGAATGCCTTGTTACGTATGTTTGTATTGCTATCTGTTGAAGAAGTTTTGTATGCATCTATTTTGTAGTTTAAGTTTATGACTAGATGTCGAGCTTCGCTCGTGTCGTTCTTTATTTGGCCACTGCTCAGCTCTTATTGGCCGTAGCGTGATATTATATAGCTTATTACCTTCCTCTATAAATAGGCTATCCAACAACGACAGAATTTTTCAAATCGGTTCAGTAGATCTTACAGACACACAGGACAGTAAAACTAAAAATGATTTTTCATCAGCAGAAAATAAACTATTGGTAGATAATTAAATAGAGATATCTAAATAGAAGTGTGAAGCTAAGACTTCTGCGATACTTATATGGGAAAAGCCTTTGCTCAAGATCTGACAGGTGATTTAAAAATATTACTAAAGCTTAAATTATCAAGCTTTAAAATGTTTTAAATCACCTATCAATTTTTATTATTAAATGCCTGATTTAATTTTTTATAAATATCGTTCGTTTTATTTTTTAATCTGTCACGACCCACCACACCACGGAACTCTGAAGATTTTTACTCCAACTTAAACCTATTTATGTATATGTATCGAGTATATATAATTAAATGAAACGACACCATATTATTATAGCTTCCGAATTTTACGGTAACCATACACAACAGAAAAAGTTTTATCTTAATTTAATTATTTAAAAACATTCTTCACAAACTCCTACATGAATTAACATAAACCATTGTCTATGAATATTTAACAATTTAAATTATATGTCAAATAAATTGTAGTTAGAAAGAAACATAGTAATTATACGGATTTAGTTTTCATTGTAAAATAAACTCGGTTGTAATTGGGGAAGCATTTAAAAATCCTTATGGCGTCCGTCGACGGCGGGTGCGCACTGCGAACGCATAGCCACGGTAATTAAACATCCGAAAATAACTATAGTACGCATAATTGAGTAGCTCAGGCGATTTATGTGAGCGTAAAACAGGGATGGTGGACTTATGGCACGCATCAGGACAAAAAAAAAACAACAAAAAAAAAAATACGGCATGTTGAAGGTTTTTTTCTATGGCGCAAAACCACAATAGGTTGGTATTAGTTATATATATATGTTGTTAGAAACACGTATCATATTTTGACAATTAGATACATGCAATTAAAAAGTAGGGCAGGCAATATTATATACCTATACAATTCGTTAAAAATGCACTAGTCAATTGCCACTTATTTCAAAATAAAATAACTAATAAAAATAATCAGAAACTATTTCTTTAACCGCCTTATTATAATACGACCTGGCATCTATTATTCTTTTCACTTTAACAACTAATCCTCGGTCTTTCTCTTCCCCACCTTCCTTCTATTTTTCCTCCCAAAATGCTAAAAACCGCATTGCATTAGTTGACTCGGCAAGATAAAACTCTTAGTTTGAAATTTGAATGAATGAATAAAAAAAAAACAATAATAAAAAAATTAAAAAAAAACCACCCAAATGTTGACAACTCCTGCCGTAAACCAACACCGGGTAATGCTCCTGCACGGTTCTTTAGATAACACTGGCCACATATTAGACGACGTTACAATTTCTTAGAATGATGAATTAGTGAAAAGATTTACCGATAGCGGGTTCGAAGCTGAGTCGGTCCAAACATGGCGGTTATTTGATATCATTGCCATATTAAACTGTGTTAAATAATTCTTAGAAAACTGAAAGCTATATCTAGCTCAAATTGGGCCACCTCCGAACTACAGAATACTATAGGTACCTACCATAAAAACTACCAACTCGCCTCGCCAGCGTGGTATTATAGCCTGAATTCCCTCCACAATTAACAGTTAAGAATTAAACTAAAACAAATTATAAATTAAATTATCTTTCATTCTAATAAAAATTACCTAGCTGGTTCCTACTACCACAGAGCCGCCATTTTATAATGATGGATATCAATTTTACAAGACACAGCTAAGCTCAGCCGCCAGAGACAAAACTCCATGCATCAATCATTCCATTTATTCAAATACAATTTAACATAGTGTATAAAACGTACCTAAGAAACACATCAGTTTAATATTTAAAAAAAAATACAATCGAATTGAGAACCTTCTCCTTTTTTTTAAAGCCGTGATGCTTCATTGGCAGCTTTTACATAAAAACTAAAAAAAAAACAAATAGTTCCGTACGCCATACCGTTTCAAATCATCCGTTTACACGTGTAATTATTTAATGAGCCGTAATATCTATTTCTTTCTTTCTTTCCAAGCGGGTGCCGTTTGTAAACCAAATAAGGTTTAACATGGCTATGAAAGCCCGCCAGAAATGGTAAGTAGGGTTATTAGCTCAAATTATACATAATCTATGACTAAATCTGGCTTAAATAGAAAAGATCTGAGTACTTCAGATATCATGTTGTATAAACCTCAATTTTTAAAGAATAAATCAGTTTATTTCTTAGTAAAATGCTTGCCGCTAATTTCGAAGAATTTTAGGTGGTGAAAGGTGAAAACGGCTGTTTGAATATCTTATCCTAATTAGTTATAATTCCAAAAAATATGGAATCATCTACAATCATTTGCATCTTTTAACTAAGTATAATTAGTTCCCCTTCTAAATTAAAGGAAAAGCGCATGGAAGACGACCGAGGAGTTTCATACTCAAAGAGAAAAGCAGAGTTTAGGAGCATCATGAGGTCAAAAAGAAGACTGAGGAACGAAGAACAGTGGCGATTGCTCCGCCGAAAAAGGGGTACTCCTATTTAAAACAAAAATAATTAGTTAAAGATTCTCTCGTGTTACTTGCTATAAAATGGAGTCTAGAGAAAGGCGTACATAACAACAATATTTTGAGGCATAGAGAAACAATGCTAAATTATGTCATACCCGTCCATATGTTAAGCTTTTAGTGCAGTCGTGAAAATGTTTTTAATTATATTTGGTATGGATATTACTGCAATGCTAGAGGCTAAAATAACGGGCAACTCAACATTCAGTAACCAGTTTAATTTAAAAAAGAGAAAAAGTGCGAGTATTTCAAATAAATAAACCAAATGAAACATTCAGTAATTTCATGAAAAACCACGTATCGTTAAAGTTTATATCGATTGTAAAATAACTACAAATAAAACTAGATTAACGGCCCAGTTTATTTGTTATCTCGTATTTTTCAGGAATTAAGACGAGAACTTCATTAACTGACGAGGAATCGATTTAATGTCTTAATCGATGCCAGTGTTGAGGCAAATTTGTTGTTTTTGGCGGGTTTATTGTCTGTGCCTGTTCTAAAAAAGTTATTTGAATATTCTAAGAAAATTGCGCCAATTTATTTCGTCACAGATTACATTGTGTGAATGGAATTTGATTCGAAATTCATTTTTTTATTTCGATGTAATTTTCTCAAACGTAGCTTACATTTGTATAAAATATGTTTGTATGTATTGTACTTGTACTCAATGTTAAACACAATTTAATATCAAAACTAGATGTTGATAATATATTTATCGCAATTCGACGAAAGGTACAATAAAATGAATAGTGTCAATGCCACTGCAGCACTGTAAGTATAAGTCATACAATTTGCTTTGCCGCAGCCATTAAAATTAAAGTTTCAAGTAATTAAAAAACGACTAGTGCTTTCATAAGCTTTTGCGATGCACGATGACAATTGAAGTTCTAAGTGACGACGGAATTTACCACTGCCACGGCCGCCTCCAGACTAGACTTAATAAAATCACTATTTTCAAAACAATCCACCAAAGCCAGTTACTATTTTAAACGAACAATGTCTGATGTTCATTAGACAATATAAAACAACTTTTAGAGAACAATAAAACCGTTTTTACGCTTTACTAAAACAATGTACCGAATTTTATGACTAACGTTGAACAAAGCACGGTTAAAAATAACTAAATAAGCATTATAGACAACAGTGAACTGTGAAAACACTATGATTCTAGTTTGGTATTTGTTAGGGCTACCCAAAATTTCGATTAACCAATCTTTTATAATAATATGACCAAAACTGTGTACATTTTCTTCAAAGCGGCCGCGAAGAAAGCTTAAGTTATCTATACTAATAATATTTGAAGTTAAACAGTTTGTTTGTTTGAACGCTGGGATCTCAGAAACTACTGACCCGATGTTATATAGCCTATAACCTGCCCCGATAAATGAGCTATCTAACATTAAAAGAATTTTTCAAATCGGACCAGTAGTTCCTGAGATCCTAGCGTTCAACCAAACAAACAACAAATTAGTATATAAGAAGTATATAAATTGAGGGCGGTATTAAAAAATGCTTCAAACAAGTATGGCAACCCTATACAAAACAAATGTTTAATCGTTATTATTTTTGTATTAACGATGATACATAAAGGAGCATCAAAGACTTTTGTTACTCAGCTATTGTATCCAAAACTGCTAAGCCTAAAGTCGTTAGTTGAAGAATACACTCCTACGCATATTCAATAACGTGTTCTTATTCTGGAAACATCGTCATACATTATACTGTTACAAATCCACGGCTTTGTTCGCACACTGAACATACAAAATAGAGCAATCTATGTAACAATGATCATCCAAAAATTTACAAACAAAAAATATTAGGTACTTCAGATTTTCAGATTAATTTAAAATATGTTACTAATCTCTCCGTATAGTGACGGATTAAGAATACTAATAATAATTTCACTACTCCATCTCAACCCGTGGGTGTCGTAAAAGGCGACTAAGGTACTACCTTATGCAGACCAAAGCACTGTAAGAATAGTAAAATTCGAAACAAACCCAATACCAACCCGTCTAGCAAGCTAAATTCACTCCACATTCTTCGGAGAAGACCCGTGTACAGTAGTGGGACCATCGTGGAAATGTAGAAAAAAATTATGTTACCAATTGCAACATTTACGAGTTTCCAGTCGGTAACTAATGGAGCTAAACGCCTTTACGTATCAGAAGACTCAAAACAGTCTTTGTTAAAACCTATTTTGAACTACTAAAGATGCAAAATAAAGTGTTTGGGCTAAATGTTAAAGGTGCTCTGCAAGAACCAACATGATGGACTGGCATAAAAACAATATATTCACATAGATTGCATGATATTGCCCCAATCACCGGATAAATTCAGAAAAGTTGTTAAACAAATCCAAAACGCAGCGTGCAATAAGCAGAAACACAATCGTTACACAATTATTTACAAAGTACTTCGAACAAATTGGTTAGTAGTGTGAAGATTGATTTCCTGAATGTGATTTTGGATCCCCCCATCTATGATTTTCGATACCCCTACCATGATAGAGTAATCCTCAACATGCTAATGTTGAGGATTACTCTATCATCGTTTATCATCGTTTGTGGTCTATTGTCCAACAGTAGATGCTAATCTACTGTTGGACAATAGACCACAAACGAAAATACTAAACTTTTAATGCCAAGGAATACTGGATAATAATCCACAAAAGACAACCAGAAGAAACTGAAATCTGCAAGAGAATCAGTATATCGCCTCTTTACAAGAACAACGTGATATGTTTTAAACCACAACTTTACAGAGGAGCAATTTTAAACATTTAAGCGTTGATAAATTCTAAAATATGAATAATTTTACTTAGAACATTCACTTTTAACATGCCGCGTTTTTGTAGAAAATAAATAATAAAAAAAAAAGTTTTTATGAGATGTCACGTTGCTCTTGTAAAGAGGCGACATAATTCATCATCATCATCATCATCATATCCACTGCAAAAAAGTATATAATTGCTGAAAATATAAAGTGATATTTCAAAACCATCAGATTAAATATTAGATTGTACCGATGTCTTAAAGCTTTAAGTAATCAAATGAATAAATTCCTTTTGAGGATTATCTTTATGTCTCCTAAATATTAAGTTTTGACTTAATAGTCAAGCAAACTTAGATACGACGAGGCGACACGTGTAATATTTCTTTACACAAAAATAAGCATCCGTTGAAATAGATTCCCGATAACCACATTACACGACCTGTCATCGCCCACATGGTCTATAAATCTAGCAGATCAACTGGAACTGGTGTCTAGTTTATAATATATTTACTATCCACTATCAATATATTAACATCGGATCCATTATCCCCAATAATCCGAGCAAGGCTGACAACCTACGTCGTGATAAGCGAACAGGCCATCAGCTCAAACATCGAATGCCACAGATAAGCCAACGTCCACATGTCGACGTACTGAAACATCCAGTATAACAAACGAGGCTACTGTAACATTTTATTCTGTGGTCTTTGTTCGGGGCAGCTGATACGTTATCGTAGATATTGGGCAGTACATTATTGATTCGTTGATAACGTTGGTTACTTTCTAAGCGCAGATTTTTATTCGGATATTTTTTAGAGTTTATGGCGTCCATAATTCTTGGCTGTCGGTTTTATAATTGTAAAGAAACAGACAGGCTATTTTATATTATGTTTTTACCTATAGCCTATGGATTCTTGCAATGCTGGGCACATATCGTTTTCATAATACATATCTTGAAAAGGAGTTCCTGAAACCGCTAATCAGCTGGTTGTTGTGTCTGGCCTAACTTCTATTTTCTTTTCTTCTATGCCTGTGTTAAACGATTTATTTTTGGCACCAGTCAGTCTAGTCAGTAATTTAAGCGATAAAATCACCGAATGCAAGTTCTATTACCTATTTATTATTAACTTATTTTTACAAAACCGGTTCAGTAGTTTAGCAGCAAAACGCTACAGACAGTTATTTTCATAGAATTTCCTCTAAATTCATTATTTCAGTAATTTCTTTCATCGTCTTGTTCGTTTTGAACTTAAAATCTGTATACCGGACCTCACATGGCCACCATTACCATATTCAATGGAGTGCGAGGCGGAAACACGGCCAGTCGTTAAACGTCGACAAATGGCTGAACACAAATGCACGAAACTCGCTTAGCTAATGCATTCGCGAAGGTTTTGTACCACGGATGTGGTCAAACTAGACATGCCAATAATGTTTTTGTTTTAATCAAACGTAACATAGAAGTCGTTAGTTCCATCTAGTTCGGATTTAGCTGTGAAATGTTTTCACAGTACGTAACGCTTTCATGGATTAAATGGATTTTTGGTTGATGTAGTTTCTGTAGCGTTAAAAAATTGTATTATTCTAGAGTTCTTAACCATCTACAAATTGTATTTAGTAAGAAGAAATTATTACTGGTAAGGTCGTATAAGGTGACTTTGGCCCAAATAAAAATAAATATTTTAAGCCGAAGTTGTTAGATACTATTACTGGCGTTTTGTTCTGGTCTGCACGAATAAAAGGAAAATTTAAACTTTTTTAAATTGTGGTTAAACTTACCCTCTAGAGCCAAAGTAACCCGACGACCTTTATGTTTATACTTCTTGTGTAAAATAAAAGTAAGAAACAAAGCACTCGCGGCTAATTCGACAAAAAAAGTATATTTTGAGAATAATCTCTTAATATCTTATTTTCTGCTTACTGACGGGAGACTTTACTTAGATACATCAGAAATAATGAACCCATAGATTAACCAAGCTCTCACAATTTATAATAGAGATATAGTTTATCCATGTATCATGTAATTGGGACGTGAATCCTTTGCAAGGCTCGAGTTTTAAAAGAACTGTCTTCATCCCAATCCATATCTGGTAGTTATGAATACAAAGTGATATCGATATCCTTTTGGTCGGCCATGTTCCGAAAACTAAATCGGATCAATTGACAGTCATTCAAGGTACAATTACCGTTTGGTGCAAATGCAATTGGTTTTTGACTCATTGTATGACGTAGATCATTAGTATGTACTTACTGCAGCCTGATGACCAGGGATTACCTTATTGAGATCAGAACCTAAATCTGAAAAAGAATGGTTTCCTCTTTGACTAATACAGCAGGCGTTATTAATTCGAGTATTAAAATATAACAAACAGATTTGGGATGGAACTTTAGGAAACGAATCGACAGTACCTTGGTGTTTCTTCTCTTGAATACATAATTAAAGAACTCATTGAGGAGGACGAATTCAAGTGTCAGCGATGCAGGACTCATCATCAGTGGCAATTAGATAGGAAGTCCTTCATTGCGTCTCTCTGTAAATTAAAGTGCCGACCCTACTGCGTTGACATTTGCGTACATTCCAACTGGCAGACTTCTTGCTTTTGGTGTGTGAACGTAGAACTCGGAACGCAAAACTCGGAACTCTGACCGCTAGACCCCGCGCAGTGGGGTCAGAGCAGGAGCTATGCATTTGCCAGTGGAGTAAACGCCATCATGTCAAACATTGTGATCCTATTATTGATATACCCTTATTGACCTTTTAATTCGCTTGCTCCATAAAATTTCATTTTCTCTGCTAGTCTCATTATCATCGCCTTTTTACACAAGAAATACGGATATGTTATCAACAATTCATAAGAAAGTTTTTTTAATTAATGTACTTTCAATATTCTTCCTATCCTCAATAAAATTTCGTAAGGACGTAATTGTGATACGACACCTTGATCGCAACTATGCAGGCCAATGCAAAAGCCCACGTGAACAAACACCTATCATCAACTCGCTATTAGGAAGTACAACTGGTAACCCACGCACCTGAGAATATGACTTGGGAAATTAATAACTTGTAAGGCTGACTTCATATAAATTGGTTTACAATTTTGCTTCTTTCCAAATTTCAAAGATGGTAAGCGGTCGTCGTCAATAGACGACTGCAATGCAAAGATTCTGTGCATTCCCAAACTTTATAAAATGCCATCGCTGTACCCAATCTAAAAAAAATCTGCGATGAGAGAGTGTTAATAGAAAATTACACGTGAAATGTGAAGAAATGTGGCTGGTATTCTTTTATAATTATAGCCAGAAGAATGTATATATACAAATATATATAGTATATAGTATCGAACAGGCGTTTTAACATCTCCATGCACTTACCTTTACTTGTTAGACAGACATTGAATTGCAGATGAAGTAAAGCTTAATCATAATATTGTGACGGTTTCCATCATAAATATTTTATTTGTTATCTCTCATTGATCAGCAGGTGATTATTAATTCAATAAACTGGTCTCAGATGCTTTTATTGACGATGTGGTTATTCATAAATGTCTTATTGGGAACTTAAAGACGCTTCTCGTAAAACATGTAAGAAATAGAATATTTCCCAGTTCGGTGAGATGTTCACGTTCATCCCAGCCATTGCAAACGGAAATTATTTAAATTTCGATACTCATTGTAGAAATACAAATTCTGGACAAACTCTATACCAACCTGTCTGGCCAGCGTGGTATAGAAGACTAAATTCCCTCTACATTCGGAAGAGGCCCGTGCCGTGGGTCCGCTGATTATATTTTTTTACAGAGCTAATCTGCTATGACTAGGCTTCAGTCCCGTTGTTCTATATTTGGCCACTGCTCAGCCTCTATTGGCCTTAACGTGATATTATATAGCCTATAACCTTCCTCGATAAATGGGCTATCCAACACTAAAAATTTTTTTCAAATCGGACCAGTAGTTCAGATCCTAGCGTTTAACAAAACAAACAAACTCTTAGGTTTATAATAGACTAGTGGTCGCCCGCTGCTCCGCCCGCGTGGATATCGGTTAGTTTAAATGTAGTCAAAAAAAATTCAAGATTTTTAAATAAAAAAATGGTTGTTGTGCCTCACTCGACATAGATAGGTATAGTGTGTTGCGGACTTTTTTGTAGATATTTATAAGATCTACAATTAATTAGAACATTTTATGGTTCTATCTTTTATAGTTTAGGCAGCGTACGCAAAATTAGTAATTTTTCTGGTTGATTTTTTTACACCTTGTGTCCGAAAAAACCAAATATTTTACGGAACCCTATTTTTTTCCAAAATAAAATTTAGCCTATGTTACTCGTGGATAATGTAGCTTTTGAATGGTGAAAGAATTTTTAAAAACGGTCCAGTAGTTTTTGAGCCTATTCATTACAACCAAACAAAGTTTTCCTCTTTATAATATTAGTGTTGAAAATATTAAGAAAAGAAGAGATTACCTAAATAAAATATCTGAATGTAAACAAAAAGTTACCAACAGACACACGTGGCTAAAGTTATGTCTGCACTATAATTCGACAGACATTATTATTGAAAACAATCGTTGGAAAGTATAAACACTACACACATACATAGATTTTCTATACTTTCCTTGTGTAAGAATTATGTCATCGATCTCGGAGTGATTTTCTTTGTGATCTATTCTAAATTAATTTTTCTTGGGGTATTTTTTTTATTGTTTAATTTTACGTTTTAGTTTCTTATTTTTATATAGTTCTAATTTACGCCACTGCGAACGGTCCTGTGCCCCCAACCCTGACCAGGTCGTCGGTCCATCTGATGGTGGTCGTGTGAAGTCGTGTCCATCCATATAAATTAGGTGAGGCCTATGTTCAGCAGTGGACGTCGTTGGGCTGATATGATGATGATGATAGTTTTAATACGTAATTAGGTGTTTAATTTAATTATTTTATGATTATAATTTCAACTGGAAACACTATTAAAGAGGTCCAAAACATTGAGTCAGTAAGTCTTTTTTTTTAACTTGTCATGGTCGTTTTACTTTTAATATACTAATATTATGAAGCTGAAGAGTTTGTTTGGCTCAACGCGCTAATCTCAAGAACTTAGTCCGATTTGAAAAATGATTTTAGCGCTCAATAGCCCATTTATCGAGGAACGCTATAGGCTATATAAACGCTATGGCCAATAGGAGTTTAGTAGTCAAACAAAGAACAACGGGAGCGAAGCAACCCCCGACTTCTAGTAATATTTTAACGTTCAAGGCACTTCCGGGATATTTACCATGTCCAATCGCCATAATCACAGAAGAACGTGATCATCATGACGCAACAGCGCCGAAATATCGGACAGAAGGACATGGTAAATATCCCGACCATTATAATCATCATCATCCTCATTTCAACCCATAAACGTCCCACTGCTGGGCACCAGTCTCCTCCAAAGAATGTGGAAGGTATTTAGCCCATGCCAGACGGAGATTTGTTTTGAATTTTCCTTTTACTTGCAGTGCTGTTGTCTGAAAAGGTTTCAGATCATTATAATTTTATTAAGTAATTCATTCCCTGGCCAATCAACTACGAGTATTCACACTAATCTGTTGCAACAATAAAACGTGAAAAAAAACTACAAATAAACATACTTAGAACGTCATACTGCAGAAACAAGACAGAAAACAAACAGACAGACAACGGAGTGATCCTATAAGGGTTCCATTTTTTCCTTTTTAAATATGGAACACTAAAAATTTATTATTAGTCGGACATAGCGATACCGTTAAAGAATTTCTTCAAGACCACGCGTGTACTAGTACAAATTAAAATTTATAGCAGCATGAGATACTACAGTTTTAATAACTCCTAAGTACAAATCCTTATATTAATTCAGCCTTGGTTGTATATTTAGCTGATTAGTGTTCGTTAATACACTTAATACGAGCCTCGGGACATTTACATAGTTAAGAACTCGATCCAATCTTTATAAAAATGCTTCTAAATAAAATAAAGTTAATAATTCAGTATGTTTTTGCGCTAGATTACCAGAAATACTAAATTTCGTGCTAAATGAGGCTTCAACGAATTGTAAGAAATTGTCATCTGCAACATTTAATTGTATTCTGAGAATCTACTATGAATTTTGATATCAACTCAGTTGGTTGGTGTCGATCTCGCTGTGTCACCGACCACATTATATAATAATAATAATATGATACCAGAAGTCGTGCGAGGCTTCGCTCCCGTCGTTCTTTTATTGGCCAATGGTCAGCTCCTATTAGCCGTAGCGTGATTTTCTGTAGCCTATAGCCTTCCTCCATAAATGGGCTATCCGACACTAAAATAATTATTCAAATTGGACCCATAGTTCCCGAGATTAGTGTGTTCAAACAAACAATTCTTCAGCTTTATAATATTAATATAGAAGCATAGATTATATTATTTAACTTCAAGATCATTCCAGTAAGGTTATTTCAAGTACAAAACAAGGATCTTAAATTCTAGACTATTACATCCCGGAAAATTCACGGTCTTGGAAACACCAGAACCAATCCCAGAGCAATGACGGCGAAGTATAGTGGCGTATAATTTTGGGAGCATGAAACAAGGTGTTGAGCAACATGTCGCCCGCAACTTAACACACCCAGCGTCCATAAACTCGTTAGAATATTTTCCAGATTCGCCATAAACGTAAGCGTGTTAGTGACAAGCTTGCCCATAAACATGGAATATTCACAAGAACGTTGTTTTATTGTAGGGTTGTCACTTTTATAATATGGGAGGACTACGTGACACATTCTCACTAATATTGTTGATTTGAAAGAGAATTTTGTTGCTAGGTTTTCACATGTTAATTTAATCACTTACGAGAAAAGCCATAGACAATATTTTGCCGACATAATAGTAATGTATATTAAACTGTGTTAATCTTTGTCAAAAGCCATTTGGTATTTTTTGCGTGAAAGAATCATAAACAACCACTTACATAATAATAATAAATATACAATGGTGGTAGGATA
Source organism: Laspeyria flexula (assembly GCA_905147015.1). NCBI lineage: Eukaryota > Metazoa > Arthropoda > Insecta > Lepidoptera > Erebidae > Laspeyria > Laspeyria flexula. The sequence continues at coordinate 6,848,378 of LR989974.1, forward strand.
TTAAAGTGTTGGTCTGTTTTGTCTTATAAGTCAAGAATTTCAGACATGTGTTTTTAAATAATCAACATAGAAACCTGAACAGAAACATCAGATATTTTTCAAGAGAGGTGTTTTAAAACACATAAAATTCTTTGCAACATGAAATCAAAGCATCTATTGAGCAAGTTATCCACTTCTCTGAAAATTTCAAGGAAGTTTTTTGTCCAATTGTCCGTGTGACAACCCTATCCAGTCAGGAATGGTGAACGGAAGCGGTGTGCGGGACAAGACCGCGTTGTTCGCTATATTTAGAGGCTGGATCAGTAACGGCATGGCGATGGTGACTGGATACTTCGAGGGTTGAATGAATGGAATTACTTCTACAAGATCCCGCTTTAAATATTACTGATCTATCTATTGACAAGCTGGTGTCTAGTGTTTGTAGACTTTCTGAACATTAATTTACAATTTAAATAACTTTTTTTTTGTTAATTAATTGTATGTTTTTAAAGTCCCCCAACATAGATAGGGTTAGCAAAATAATGCGGACATTGACAAAAAAAAAAGAAAAGGCTTGACAGGTTATACCACTGATTTAATAATATTTTAACATATGAACCGAAGTTTAAAAAAAAAAAGTAAAAAAATAAATCATTCAAATTAAGTTCGGGTAGAAATGTTTGTATGTTTGTCACCCAATCAAAACTTAGATTAACTTTGTTTTACAGATAGATAATAATGTCTTAACAAATTATGAGATACTTTTATGTCGCAATATACGCTAGTTTACAAACAAAACTAAAATTATGACTAAATGAAAATAAATAACTTGAATTTGTTAATCCAAAATGCGCCATTGTTTGAATTGTTTAAAAATCTAATATAGATACAGACAGCTTTGCAATAACATCTATGACAAAACAATGTATTCAAATTTAAACATATTAAAACTACTTATATCTATACCTACTTCCGTATCAGAATAACGTACACTAGTGTCTTCTTTTTTAATTATAAATTTCATCCGAATTGATTCAGCAATTTAGACGTAGACAATCAACAAGGTATCGTATAATATTTTTGTAGTTAGTGGGTTCAGTTGTCTAACAACAGATCAACTTCTAAGTTGTAGAAGATCTAGTCACACAAATCCTATCTTTCATGTCGCCAATTAGACACACAAAATTTCATAGAAATCAATTGAGCGGTTTCGGAGATTAGAATATACAAACATAGTGACAGGAGATTTTTATATTATTCGCATTTAAAATACAAGACATCATTTAACAAGCCACAACTCAAACCAGTCATCGAACCTCGATCCATTTGCTACAAGACCACAGGAAATGACCGAGCCATTGAGTTTTTGCACTATAGAGTGAAACTTAACCGACAACCTCATCATATACATTGTAACCGACTTAAAAAAGGAGGTATGATTGGTTGTCCTTAAAAGAGAACAATTTTCTTAAATAGACTTTAGCCTCCTAAAGGGTCTTTACATACTTAAGGTTTTTAAGTTGCTTTAACTGGTACAGAAGATAATTTTGAAATAAAATACTTTCGATGACTTTTAACAAGACGTCTGTGTGTTGTGGTTTGATTCCCAGACGGAACAAATATTTTAATTTTTCCTTTACTTTGTACTCATCATCATCATTATCGTTTCAACCCATAAACGTCCCACTGCTGGGCCAAGGTCTCTTCCAAATAAGGTGGATAGAATTTAGCCTACTATACCACGCTGATATATTTTATTCGGCGAGTAATAAAAATGTTATAATATATGCCTAAATAAATACAAATACTAGATTGAGTTTTGCTTTCTATTTTCAACCATAAACATATTATCACAAGATCTATATTTCCGCAAAGACTAGCCTCCTTCTTACACATGATTGTAGGGTAAACAAACCAACAATGGACATCTTTCGGCTTATAAGAAGAATAGGAATCATCTTTCAAGTATGACGTCAGAAATACCATCTAAATACGTACTTACCAAGCATTTATGACGCAATTAGACTGGCCTGTTGGTCTAGTCTAGTGGTTAGTGACCCTGACTGCTAAGCCGGAGGTCGTGGGTTCGATCCCCACCCAGGACAAATCTTTGTGTGATGAGCATAAAGGTTTGTTCTGTGTCTGGGTGTAATTTATTTATAATATGAATGTATTTACAAAAAAAAAGTATTTAAGTAGTATATATCAGTTGTTTAGTACCCATAACACAAGCAAATATAATTTCTTACTTTGGGACTAGATGGCGCTGTGTGAATGTGATAGAATATTATTATTATTATTAATTACCTAAAGATTTTCCCTCCAGTCACATAAATTGGTAGTAAAATTTTGACAATATATTATAACTGATTCAAAATTTAACTACCCGTATGACTATATGTGTGTACAATAAGAAGGAAAGAGAGGAAGGCGAAGAAGAAGACACACCTGGAAAGATATTTAGGAATTACAACTAAAAGGAAAATGTTTCAGAGGATAGTCGCGAACTATCAATAACTATATAACGTCTTATTTTGATATTGACAACACCCTTAGAAGAGCATTACAAAGCCGTGAGGGAAAGGAAGGGAGAAAGGGAAACGGATTAAAGCTACTACATGAAATTAAATATGATATCAAATAAGGCTCTATTGCACTTTGCACTACAACATCATGCTTCAGCGCAAATACCAAAAAGCACAAAATTTTTATAAAATCAACAAAACGAAATAACAAAAAGCAATATCCAAAGGCAAGCAGGCGTAAAAAATCTCGCATCAAATCCAATTCACGATACACTGTAATCTAAAAGAAATCGAAACGAACGAAAATCGTTCATACAATAAGTATTGTAATGGTATCACGTACGATAATCGATGTTATTATGACATACACAAGAATTGCACCTAACTATAATCCAATATTTATACCAGCTAAGATCGAAGGCGTTGAGAATTAAACAAATCATATTCACCTCTCGCTCCCACTTATATTTATTTAAATATGAATGAAAGCAACGGGGGATCAAGTATTTGTCTGAACGTAGGTGTTCGGTTATGTTTGCACACCGAGGGTGTGCGCCGACAGGTAAATTCGACAAAAGCAGTGGGAGTTTGTGTTTATTATAAGAAATACCTGAACGCAGGTAGAAGTCATTGTACCGACCCCGCCTAGCGAATAATAGAGTTTTCGGAAATAATACAATGAATAAAGTAATTTATGTCGGTTCGGATAATATTTTACGATTTTCGGAAACGTGTGTACCTGGTTTTTTGGTCGCCTGAACAATCAATGTTTTGGATGTTGTTTCGTTTCGGTTCTCCACTATGTTTTTGTTTGTTTTCCGGCCAATTTGCGATTATAAAGACGTGTCTATCTGTCTATCTCTGTATCACTATAGCGGTATACTTAATTGAGTCACTTATTACAGCGATGTTAATCTACGCATTGAATTGTACAATAATGAGTTCATTTACCGCCGTCGGCTTATGAATATTTAAGATTCTCACATTTTCGTAGGTAGGTGTAAAAAAGTCGTGCTTTACGATGCTATTTAATAGCGCGAAGCAGACCTTATCGTGACGTAGGGTGAGCGTGCATAGGTGTTTAAAATGTTTAATCGTTTCATTTAAAACATAAATAAAATTACATTCGCATGCGGTCACAAAACATTCGTTTATCAATAAAATCTGGAATATTGGAAGGTGTGAAATCGAGTATAATGGCTCAAACTATGCATGAGTCCAGCATCTAGTTTCGCCGGATAAATTTGCACTTTATTTCCCAAATAATAAGATTTATATTACAAAGGGAATTGAGTATGTGTCGGCTGCGTTGCTTCTGTGCATTACAGTTGAATATATTGTGATATTATTTGAGTGTATTGTGGTACTAATACGAGGAATATGTTCAATAGAGATCTACCTGAACATGGCACCTGCTGGTTTTGTCGTACAAATGGACAAACAAACATTCAAGTATATTGAACAAATGGTAGCGCCGCGTGAAGTTACTAACTATTAATTTTGGGTTTTTTCTTAAGGTGGACAGTGGACCACCGGATTGTTACTCTTACTGTTCAATTTGTTGTTATATTGTTTTTTTTAGAACAAGTCACAAATTGGCGTGATTATATTTAAATATAATCACGCCAATTAAATATAATGACTTGTTCTAAAAAAACATCTGCCTTTAAAGGCATGCCACATGATTATAAACTTGCCTTCATTCTACAGAGGTGCCCTTTGGTGGATTCCACAAACCGTGTAGCCGGCTGCTGTAAATTTCATACAAACTACGCGGATGGCAGCCAAGCTCCCACCATGGTCAACAACAGAGTGTTGGAAGTGTTGGAACGCAAGTTTATAACCGTGTAGAACACCTATTAGAAAGCAGAGTTGTAGGTCTCTAGACAAAGGTTTATTATGTAATGGAAGCGAAAAGAAAACTACCCGCTTAATAAATAGTTAAATACGGAAGTAATATTTAATTTTAGAAGATCTGTAACGTAAATATTTCGTCTATAACACTACTCAACGATAAAAAAATATCTGGTTCGGCTTGTACTATTTCATAATCAGGATGACTAATAAAAAATATCACCATAAATAAAAACTTTCTGTCACATCTAAAAAAAGAGAAATTTAATATTTTTAGTTTTCATCTCTTTATTATTTTTAGACTGAGGTTAGATCGAAATTATGACTGATTTGCTAACACAATCACTACTATTTGTTAGTTTGATAGCTATTCTTTATGATATCACGCGTGTGTGTAAACAATCCAGATCTTTTCTGTTATATTTGCGGCGAGTTTACGCCAAAATCGCAGAAATAACCACTTTCGGACTTATATAAAAATTGTTACAAAGCTTATTTCGACCGGGAAGTTTTAAATATCAATAAATCGTGGGTGCGTAATCAATTTGTGCAGATCTTAAAGTGGTTTCTTTCTTAACTGGATTGCAGTCGAGTTATACAAAATATTGCTGCTTTCTTTGTGAGTAGGATAGTCGAGCGCGATCAGAACATTTTGTAAAAGAACATTGGCCATTACATCATTCTTTTGTACCTGGACAAAAAAATGTTAAGAATGAGCCTTTAGTAGAAGCCTATAAAATCATTTTACCGCCGCTACACATAAAATTGGGACTCATTAAGAACTTCGTGAAACGTTTAAATCACGAAAGTGTAGCTTTTCAGTTTCTTAAGCAAAAGTTTCCCAAGCTTAGTGAGGCAAAGTTAAAGAAGGCATATTTGTAGGTCCGGACATAAAGAAAATGATTGAAGATCCATCTTTTATATCTACACTTACTCCAGTCGAAAAAGAAGCATGGAAAGCTTTTGTAGAAGTGACCGAAAATTTTCTTGGTAACAACAAATCTCCCGACTTTCGTGATAAAATAAAATTAATGTTGGACTGTTACCATACAATGGGATGCAATATGTCGCTCAAAATACATTTCCTTCACTCACATTTAAGCTTTTTTCCCGAAAATATGGGTTCAGTTAGCGATGAACAAGGTGAACGTTTTCATCAAGATGTTGCAGCGATAGAAAAACGTTACCAAGGAAGATGGGAGCCCGCTATGCTAGCAGATTACTGTTGGGGCCTCATCTGAGATACCCCTGAATCACACTACAAGAGAAAAGCCAGCCAGTCCCAAAAAACATCGCCTTTCCGTACAAAATATTGATAAGATTAGTTTAGTCCCTACAAAAATTGTTATTTTTGACCTGCCATTATATCTGAAAACTGAGATGTGACCGAAAACTTTTATTTGTGCAATCATGTCATATTTGGTGTAAGAAATAAGAAAAACATAGTTAGACCTCAGATAATTTAAAAAGTCTGAAATTTGTTGAGTAGTGTAATTTAAAATAGCCATTAATTCGACGTAGTTAATCGTGTAAGAAATATGGATATGAAGGAGGACGATATTTTTTATACAATTTAATAATAGCTCTTAGCTCCAACAATACACATTCATATTAGTAACCCGTAATATCTGTAATCAGTAGGCCCTGGTCACAAGCTGAAAGCATCTTGTGACCACCTTGCGATCATGGCCGATGTAACCGAAACGTCAATCAAAATAAAGTATATAAAAATCTAATGCATGATCGCGTAAATTGCAGTTGTATATTTCCAAATGGGGTAGACAAGCACGTTAAAAAATCCTTGTGTATAAATAACGCAAATCTGTGAACAATAATATACACAACAATCCGCGTACTGTGAAAATAAACCGTTTGCGATTTAAAATCGCAGATGCGACATCTTACGTACATTTTGTACTTGAAGCTTTGATTTTTGCATCCTGCCTTTTACGAATTTATTTCCCACTTAAAAACTGCGTCGGTGGCGCAGCGGGAAGTGTATACGACTGTTGTGCAAGAGTTCCCGGGTTCGATTCCCGGTTCGGGTAAAAATGGTATTGGACTTTTGTAACATGAAATTCCAGTATTTCGTTTTTGCCAGAGTTTGGTAAACAAATGTTCCCGGTTGATGACAACAAGCTTCGCCCCTTTATTTCATGGGACCAAACATAGCTGGCGAAATGTGGGTGCTATGTTGCTATGTTTAAAAATCGCAACGAATAAATAAGTGGTGCGAGCCTAGCCTTGCAAAAAGTTTAAAAGTAAATAATACATAGATTGAAAGAGACAGAGAAACATGCGACTCACCTCACTCTCCGTCCAATCAATGAGACTGGACTTCTCCTCCAATAAATTCTCCGAGCTCCTCTTCTCGTCTTCCCCGTCACCTTCGTCCTTGAAGACCTTGACCTCATCAGTGGAGCCCAGGTCGTCACCGCCCGAGCTCGCCGCCGAACTCGAATGAGCATGCGGCATTTTCACGACCCTAACGCCCCAACTTCCATTATCTCTCTAACACCTAACCTAACCACTATCTGTCATCCATTACAACTCACGCAACCTCCATTTTGTCCGTTCCAAATTCTAAATTTAAAATTTTGACAGTTCAGTTTTTTTTTATTCACTTATTTATAGACTTAGGCGATTGTTTTTTTTTTACTAAACTAAATGAGATCACAGATAACTTATGTCAGGTTAAACTTAAAATGCCTAAGGTTGAGGTGTTCCGTTATTTGTGTGGGATTGTATCTGTAACAAGAAAAAGTCTTCATTAGTATTTGAGTAACGTAGAATTCAAGGTCTGGGTTAAATTCAGAATCGTTTACGAACAAAAAATACTAGCGGTCTAATTAGATTCGGTGTGTTTCGGTGGATCTTATTACTATAGTATTAAGGTGTATATTATGTTATGGAGTGGGTATAGATCGTGACTGTATCACCGTGTGACACATCTTTTAGGTCAAGCTCCCTGTCAAGTGGACGTCAACAGGCACTGTTGGCTGCGCGCCAAGTGACGCCAAGAAAACTCTTCGCGATAATATTGAGTAAGGAACAATTCATGTAAATATGTATAAAAGAATTCATAACATTGGATGCAAATGTTGTTTTGAGCTTCAATAGCGCCATCATTGTTTAATATACGCTTGAACTAAAAAGAAAATATTCGTGTGTTATCTTTTATCTCTTTTTAAATATCGGAATATTAAATGTCTCACTAACAGGCGTAGTAAAGCTTTAGGGAGCGTTTAAAACTGATCAAAAAGTTTCCAAGGAAAACGTAGACGGACTTCCCTATTATAATGAGCGTCTTATCCACCCTACAGAAGACCATTGTCTTAGTTTCTTTCATAAGTAGCTGTTGGTTGGCTCTTATTACCATTTTATCGTCAATCGAAAATCATCTATTCATCACAGCTGTATTGATTGGCGAGATTACAGCGAAAGTTCGAGAATCTGTTTTTACTGTTCCAGTTAAAACTAATGCGTAGTTAAATAGCATGGTATAAGTATCACCGGTAGAAATATTGTTTATTTTGTGGTTTTACGTCCTTCTCCCAATTTATTTGTATGTCATAGTCAAAGGTCGATATTGTAGCCATGGTTTAGTTAAGTAACTAACTAATCCATGACCAACCTTAACTAAACCATGATCTAAGTAATTTTCAAATATTATTTTGTTTACAGTTTTGATATTATTTAATACAATTTTGGTGACAGATCTACTATTTTGGGCACAAATATTATTTACTAAGTCATTTAAAACAATTATTTGATGATTGAAAAAGGAAAGAAAAAAAGAAAAGATCACACCCAAACAATAAACATTAAAATAAATTAAAAATGTTGTAATCAGCTAATCTAACAAACTAAGACATTCATAAACTACATTGAAGTTTGACTGGTCAAACCCAGACTTCATTAAATTGAGTTTCAACGTTTGCCTGACCAGATTAAGCTCTCCTAGGTTTGACGAAAATTCTTTAGTCAGAGGCCGAAAATCTTAATGTTACTTGTCTAGTCAAACTTAGGAGCCAATTTATCTTCTCTCCCTTTTAGTGGACTCTTGATTTCAGACATAAAACATTCACTTTTCTACTAATCCATATTATAATACTTACGACTATCGATTGTATCGATACTTATATAGCGATAACGGTATGATGTAGTTATACACGTTTAAATCACGTATGCCGATAACCGCGGGTCAAGAGATCATAATATATAATGATAGGTTAGCAACATATATGTCTGGTCTATCATCTTATTTATTTAAATCTGTTACGGAGGAGCACTTTTGGAGGATTGTTATTTGTTAACGTGACGTGGCTTTGGTGACATATCAGTCATCAGCGACCCATTAATCCTCCTCTCCTCTATCTAGAGAGCTGAGAGGGTTTACGCCACAATCCACACACGCTGGCCCAATGCGGGTGTGTTGATCAGACATACACTTAGAATTTCTTCTAGGGTATGTGGGTTTCCTCACGATGTTCACCGTGAGCAAATGGTAAGTCACAGGACTAGTACATATAAATTCCAGAAAGTGAAATCCACATTGGTAGGTACTGCTGGTCGGAATCAAACTCGGACGCCGGTCACTTGTCCATTCAGCCACCATCGCTTGTGACATATGACACTAGTAAATTAACGCTTAATACGCAGAAATTTCTAGAATAAATGCAGGTGGCACCTCCTTTCATAAACTTAGGTGTATAAACACCTCATATTACATGTATCATGCTTTTATAAATTAGTGTCAGCAATTAGTATACCTAGTTAGAAAGAATAACGTAAGCAGTAAAATATCAAAACATATCGTATTTGGTAAAGAGAGTAACAACGTCGAGGAAAAAACGCATCTTAAGTTAATATTTTAAGATGCGACAAAAATGGAAAAACGCATCTTAAGTTAATATTTTAAGATGCGTTTTTCCTTTAATTTACAAAATTGGCATCAAATAATCAAAATTGTGGGATCAGTAACATAGGAACTAGGGCATCGAGAACCGGCCATATTTTAAGAACCGGTTCTTTCGGTTCCAGTGACAACACAGAACCGGGTACCCGGTTCTTTCGGTTCTTTTCGGTTCTTTTGCTAATGTATTAGAATTTTGTTCGTAAAGTCCGCACTCAAACCTGTAACACTGTTACTTGTTGAGAAAAAAATTCCCGTCATGTCACACTGTTACTCGATGCAACTGCTTGCAATTTTTTCTCCCAACCAGTAACACTGCCAAATATTGGTGTTACTGGATGGGAAAAAAGTTGCATCGAGTCACACTGTCTTGTTAGGAAAAGTAAACATTTTATATTCTCATGGAGTCACACTTTTTATTTTCTTATTATAATATTAGTGATTGATATTTTTATTATATAGAGAGTTGCTAGTTGCTACTAATCGTTAGACAGTTGCCATTCATCGACATCGACATTTTTTTAAATAAACCTATGAATAGGGACATTCTGGAAAAGCGACATTTTAAGTCGATGAATGGCATGATCGTTTTCATTTACGCAGTTTGTTCTCACTGGATAGGTGACCAGCAACCTGATGGAATGATTCATCACCTCAGAAAGTAGTTTATTTTAAAAAATGCCGGGGGTAGCAACTGTCTAACGATTAGTATCAACTCTCTATATAATAAAAATATCAATCACTAATATAATAAAAAAAACGTGTGACTCGATGGGAATATAAAATGTTTACTTTTCCTAACAAGACACAGTGTGACTCGATGTAACTTTTTATCCCATCCAGTAACACAAATATTTGGCAGTGTTACTGGTTGGGAGAAAAAAATTGCAGGCAGTTGCATCAAGTAACAGTGTGACATGATGAGAATTTTTTCCCAACGAGTAACAGTGTTACAACTTACAGGTTTGGGTGTGACTGGATGGGAATAAACCCTTTTGATCAAATCTATAATCTATTACGATATATTTTGAATGAAAAAAATTTAATATTTTATTTAATAAAATTTACAGAATTGTTGTATAATAAATCTAATAAGTATGTAGTACTGTCGAGTGCCATTATTTGGCGTTGGTTTTGTATGCGAGCGTGTATCTAGTGCTTATTTGATCGAAGTTGATCGGCGTTAATCACTAATTTGTAGAAGAACCGAAAGAACCGAAAAACCCGGTTCTTCATATTTTGAGAACCGGTTCTTTTTGTAGCCCCAAGAACAGGGAATTCCCGGTTCTTTCGGTTCCGGGAAAAACCGGTTCCGATGCCCTAATAGGAACGTAGCCATAAATTTAAATCTCGGTGTTGATGGCATAAAGGAGTCGATGCTACTAGGGAGAACAATAGAAATAGTTTTAGTAAGGCAAATTAGTGTTAATATGGCTGCAGCGAGCGTTAACTAATAAGATTAACGGAGTGGAGATTTCGCCAAAAAAGTTATGTTCGAATTCTTTTTTATTTACATTTAGGTAACAAGAGATAAAGAAAACGCATCTAAAGTTAATAGATTAAGATATTTTTTTCTCTAAATTTACATCAGGTAGATATACCTACTTCACAGTTAGGAGCCTTAATTTAAGCCAATAATTTCCACATAAGTACTTTTTTAAATCCCCTGAAATGTGAATTTCAGTTGTGTAAAAAACAGGAGTAACACTTTCGCTCGCCAAGGTAAGGTTATTTATAATATAGCGACATAAAAATATGTACTTGATAGTTGATATTATATTTTGGACAATTTGCATTGTAATACTCTTCTTCGGAAATGTCAAGGCAATCTGGCAACACATTTGGAAGCTACTGAGATACAATAAAATGACCATTATGTAATTTAATACTTATCGCATTTTTATTTCCATGTTTCTTTTGGTATGTCGATAAAAATTAATGTTTTGTGCTTTTCTAACCTTGTAAAATTTTGTATCACATGTGAATAGATTTTTTTTACAAAATTTAGTATAATGTTAAGCTTTCACATGACTGCTATCATTTATTAATCATGCCTTTAACCCCCGAAGCTTTGGAATAAAACAATATAATCGCGTTGACACAAATATTAATACTGAACGACTGTATGAAAAATGGCGCGGTGGAGCGATCCTAGGCAAGTGGCAAATTCGTTGATTTTATCAGAAATATTTAAATGTAATTTTAGCTATCGACATGTCACGTGATCAATCTGACATGTCGTTAGAATAGACTGCAACTTGTCTAGCCCCCACAGCGTGATTAAATATAGCCTTCCTCAATAATCAAACTTCTAACACAAAAAGGTTGTTCTAGAACAGAACTATGTGAACAGAACTTTCTATCACTATATAAAAATTCCAACGCACATAAAACAAACAGCATATAGTTAGGTAGTTAGGTACGTCTCCATTCACATCCACGTAGTTATTTTGTACGTCGGTTCGTAATCCTAGGTTGCTTGTCATGCATAGCTCAGCTAAGGCGTGGCGTGTCGGTCCCATTATTCATGACCTCACACCTTCCACATACCTGAGAGCATTCAAAGTAATTCAAACATGCACCTATTGCATATCCTGCTGCCATTACAATCGGTTTATATCGATGGCAAAAATGTGCAGGTGATTCCGTTGTGAAGCAATCCGTAATGTCGATTTAGAACTTTCATATTTGTTTTTTTTTAAAGCTAACTTTCGCGGAAAAAAATTCTGTCTCACACTTATTACAAAATACGGACTAAGCATGAAACCAGATTTAAATTGACAACTTTGACACAAAAACTATGACTTATGTCAATTTAAAGTTTTAAACCTCCTTTAATACTTAGTCCGTATTTTTTGTTATATATAATAATATGTGTAAATCTAGGGTGTCAGCTACAGTTTGAATGGAGGGAGTAACAAACATACAAACAATCACAAACTGTTGCCTTTATAATATTATAATTGCCGCGTTTTTGAAGCGTACAGAGCATCGCAACTCTCATTTGACAGCGATATCGAAATTAAATAAATTGAAATTGAATATCAAAATCGACTAAATCGAATGCTGATGATTCCGATTAGTCCTCCTGATCATTATTTCAACCCATAAACGTCCCACTGCACGGGTCTCCTGCATAGAATGTGAAGGGAATTTAGCCTACTACGCTGGCCAGACAGGTTGGTAGGGGGTTTGTTTCAAATTTTCCCTTTCTGGCAGTGCTCTTGTCCGCATAAGATTTCTTACTCCCTTAGTCGCCTCTTAGGATACCCACGGGCTGAAATGGGATAGTGATAGTCTGTAATTTTAATCCGTCACTACACGGAATCACAATCCTGATGATGAAAGGCAATTAAGTCATCGAGCATTAAATTTTAGAGCAATAACAGTACCTAAAAGATAATTACAAGGCTTGAACTATCACTTAGTATGTACTTTGTAAAATGTCACTCAGTTAAAAATAACTAGGCAAGCAAAGAAGCCGAGGCCATTCAAACAAAGCACAAGTTAGTATAGTTACTAACCAATTGAGCGTTAATGGGCTCTGTAGTACCAAAAAAAAATGTTGGACAAACGTCATTGGTACCACAGTTGACAGTGCCCATAGGGAAAGTGTTAGAAAACACGCATAGATGAAACAAAATAGAGCTTCATCGTGTGTAATCTGTGGTTTATGATACGCAGATAGAATATAGATTGCTAAAAACCAAACAGTACTTACATTTTCAACAATCTGTGGTCGTAACATCAAACTGAAGTTAACTTTAAAAATATAACTTGAATATAGCTACTTGAGTCAAACCACGTGTTGATTGTAACAGGTCAATGACCCGATAGGTCACGCTCATCTATTTATTGTTAATCAGCTTCAATTATTATGTACTAGACTCTTTGTTTTTAAATACGTACTAATATTGTATGAAAAGTGTAGTATATGATTCATTCGCTTAACGACGAAACAGCTAAACGGATACGGAAACGGATCTTGAAATTCGACTAAGGGATCATCTAAGATTTGGTGAAGAACATTTATAGAATACCCATAAATAATGTCACTACCCTATTTCAAGCAACCCTAGGTGTCGTAAAAGGCGACCTTATGCAGACAAGAGCATTACGAGAAAAGGAAAATTTGAAACAAACCCTATAGCAATCCGTTTGGCCAGCATGGTTAGGCTAAATTCCGTTCACATTCTTTGGAAGAGACCCGCGCCCAACAGTTGGACGTTTAGGGGTTGAAATGATGAAAATAATAAAGTATTAGATTTACACTATTATTTTACTCTCAGTAACTTAACTACCTAGTAGCCCGATTTCTTATTAGTATAGAATGAAATCTTACTCTAAAGTCTTGGTTTTACTTAACGGTAACTTTTTAAACAAATTTCATCTACAATGAAACATCTTTTTAGGCATAGAAACTGACTCATGACCTGTTTCAAAAGACTCACAAAATTGCGTCATTAAAAACTACATGAAAATACCAAAATATATACAAAATAAATATAATTAGCTACCCACAAAGTCGTTGGTATAAATAGCTATTAAAATATGACCTATCTCGTGATGACTAAGACGAATTGAAAATATACCCGTCTATCTTTGGAGCTCGGGATCGATGTTTTTTAAAGTAAACTAGCTTTTAACTATGGTTTTGCTCACATTACATGTTAGTTTTGTAGTTTATAATACTCGGAAATAGTGTATGTAGTATTCGATCAGAGAAATAATTTTTCAAATAGGTTATTATAGTTTTTGAGATAAGAACTTTTTTCATACAAAAATATGTAGTAGACACAATACGACCGGTCTCATATCGTTTGCATATTCTACGTCTTTCATATTCGCAACCGGGACCTGGCTTCACGTGTCTTCTAAAGCACGGAGATGTTCGAGAATAAAATTGCCACAAAAGGTCACCCATCATGAACTGACCTTGCCGAACGTTGCTTAACCTAGATGCTAGTAACTTCTCAGTACCACAATGCTACGAGTGTATCAGTATACAAATATGTACGGACTTGACTATTATCAGCCGTAGGTCGTCCCACCAGCTGGACACATGATCTGATTCGAACAGCAAGATCGCGCTGGATGCAAGCCACAATATACAACCGGCCCTATTGGGAATCTCTTGTGGAGATCTAATTGATAAAAAAAAACTACAAACAGCTACAATTAACTATAGAATCATTATATAAAAATGCAGATGCGTTTTACATGTCCGATGACAATCGAAATTATTTGGAGTAACATCAAAGAAACATTTTTATATATTTAAATGTTTTTAAAAGCTAATTATGATAACTTATCAGTAGTGTCTTGGCTGGAAACCAGATTAATTAATTAGTCCGACAGCTGATAACTAAATACAGAGACGACACAATATTTAACGCTTCTTGAATTTATTTTTATCATTCATAAATCGTACTCTGTTACCACAATTTCCTAAAGTATTAATTAAATAAGATGCGTTTTTCCTTAGCGTTACCTAATCACAAGTCCGTAACTTAAAGGAAAAACGCATAATTTTTTTATATTTCTATAATAACTAAGCAGTGCACGACAGATTGATATAAATTTTGTGTTTTGGTTCTGTACCATTCTATGATATTTCAAATGTAAATTTAGGAGCTTAAAATAAATGGCCAGCTCTTCTCAAAGGCTCAACCTTGTCAGCTAGGTACTGGTCTTGGGAAAATTTAGCTTTGTATGACGTTCATAAGTATCATGTATTTGTAGGTATGTGATCTAAATGCAGTTAATGAATTGACATTGACTTGAAAATACTTAATAAATAAGCCATTGGCCATTGGCTTTTAAGTTACTATCTAAAGAATTTGTGAAATTTAATAAAGAACATATTTTATGACAATTTTAAGACACTTACACACTCTTATCCTATCCTCTTCGCTAACTACTCAAATACGACATAAAACACGAAACAACAACAGATTTATCAACAGCGACATCAAATTTTCATAATTTCCTTAAATCGCACCTTTCGAAGCACAAAAATGTTTAGCCTCTTTCATAGCTACGCTCTATAATTACTTTATTATTATACGAACATGAATTACCTAACATTATACATTATGTTACTAACCGAATACATTCAACGAACAATGTTTACAGATGTAATTACCTGTTTTTACAGAGTTTCATTATCCAATTTGACTGAATGAACGAAAACTGAATTGCAAACACTCTTATATTTATGTCGTTAAGGTACAAATTGGTGTGTTTTCAAACGTTGAGTGTTAATAGAGTTTTGCTTATCAGATTATGAATCAAATCACAGTAAAGAGTTTGTAAAGGAAACTGTTAATTTAGTTTTAAATACTAATCAGTGAGCAAAGAGATTGGGAAGTGTTGGCTGCTGTGAATTAAAAAGATAATAGAAGATGTCTGGACAGCATTCCTCTAATAGCACCTATGCGAATCGCACCTATCATATTCCTCAAACAACACCAACCAATAATTTGTTTGTGAATTAGGTACAACACCTAGCAAAAATATTGGTAGATGCTCTTCGAGGAATATGTTAGGTGCGATTCGACTGGATGATGTTCGAGGAATGCATCATCTAACATTAGTGGTAGTACGAGTCATTAAAACTATAGCATTATCCTTTTATCCCCAAGGAGTAAGCAGGGGTGCATCCCACACTCCCCCCCCCCCATTCATTTTTGACATTTTGGCTACGGAACCCTAAAAATACTGTGTTCGTTTTACCGGTCTTTTCCCATACAAATATTAAATTGTTTAACTAAACGACATTATGATTGAGTATCATATTTTTATTGTTGTTTAATACATGTTAAAAATTCTTAATTGTCATAACCATTATGTGTTAATTTACGACTAAATAACGTGTTTGTTGCTTTGTTAGTAAACTTCATAGAAATATATTTTATTAACAATCTTTAGCAAGAGCATAATTATAATATTTGTGTGTCCAAAAGTGACAAATTTCTCAAAATGTGACATCTATACAGTTAAACTTCTGTCAAATTGTAACACTGACTGCCTCGGTGGCGCAGCGGGAAGTGTTTACGACTGCTGTGCAACAGGTCGCGGGTTCGATTTACGGGTCTGGTGAAAATAGTATTGGGCTTCTCTATCATGAAATTCCAGTATTGACATTTTTCCGGAGTTTGGTAAGCAAATGTTCCTGGTTGATGACAATAGGCTCGCCCCTAATTTCTGGCGAAATGTGGATGTGACACACCCATGCCTACCCCTTCTGGGTAAAAGGCGTGATGCTATGTTTATATTATGTTATGTTCATATTGTGACAAATACTGTTGTAGGTATTAATGTAAGACAGAAATAACCTAGTAAACAGAAGTCAATTTTATCGTTTCATTACTTGAGTACTACTAAATCCATGGTGATTATAGTAAAGTTAAATCATATATCAAAACCTTCGTTAAACGTGACAGAATAATGACAAAGCTACACTTGTCTGATTATAATCCCGTGCTAGGTCTGCAGATATTAGGGTTGTCAACTTACAATAAATATATAAAATAGTTGGCATACGACAACAAAACATACAGTCGAGTAAGAAGTAACCCTGTTAGGCCATTAAAATACTTATTATCAAACGACGGTTATTAACCCAAGTTATTAATAATGCGCCAAGTATGTAAGTATGTAATGTCGGGTTAAAATGTCAAGAAAAAGAGTACACTCTTTTTCTTGACATTTTAACCCTTTTTCAGCGGCTGTGTTATTATTGGAATAATTCAGTGCATCCATACCAGTCGAATCGCGTAGACGGCCAATCTACTGAAATTTATCATTGTTATATTTAATATTAAAGTGTTGCATTTCAGCGCTAGATCTTACAATCAAACCATAACTACGTTAGTACTGTCTTGCGAAGTTCGATCAATCTTTTCAAATGGCTACTGTTTAATTTAATTTTTATTTCTTAGCTTTTTAAATGTCAACCCTAACAGAAATATTGTACGGCAACCTTTTTACGCAATGTGTAGGTTGACCAGCTCTAGTGTTGCTAGTGTCTAAGTATAGAATCCACCCCTTATTTGTGGGTGCCAAGGCTGTGTAACGGATGGACAACAATCTGTATGTATATTGTCTATTGAACTTTGAACGCCTAATATTAAAAATTATTTGTTATTATTAAAATTTTTGCTGCCCTATTTTGACGTGAAAAAGTAAGACAAAAATATGCATGTGTATGTTCTTTCAATAATAAAGTTCGAAACCTTTAGTTTTTATATCGCAATCAATCTACCGTAGAACAAATACTTGTTAATGCCAGATAGTTTATGAAAAATTCATATATTCCGTAGCGATTCTAATCGATTCTCGCGTCGATATTATCGACATCGGACTCGCATTCATTAGTACTTCAGTACTCGGCTCATACAATGCAAACATTATGGGTTCACTTGTACGTATGTAGATGTATGTATTTCGATTGTTGACAATCTTTTATGTGTGTGCGTTGAGCTCACAATACGTGCACCAGGAATTATTTTATACTTTCTTTGCTATACAAATTCATTCCGCACGTTCGTAATGAATGGCGTGTTTCTTTTTTAAATTTTGCTGAGTGACGTCATCAGGATATTAAATATTATTCGAATACAATTAAATTACGCATTTAATTAAACGGTTTATTTTGATTTTGTTGGAGCCACTAGAAAACTGTTTTCTGATATTCGAAATTTAAATCGTATATTATATAACAGAGACAAAAAGTAACTGTCATTTTATCTCAAGTTCTGAATTAGAAAACAGTTCATCTATAGCTTTTTATGACGAGTCGTTTCTCCGTAAGACATACGTTCTAAAACCCAATAGTCTTAAACATAAAGTGGGTATCACAACAAAACTAAGAATTAACACTGTCAAGAAATATTAAGAAAATATAAATCGGTTGGTCATAAACTGAACAAGAGAATGTAATTTCAACAAAACTCAGCATGTCAGTAAATAGGATATAACCTGGGGTATTAAAGTGACACTAACAGTTAAACGGAAAGGCAACATCTCGAACGAGTAATAGGATCCTGTTTAGGTATCGGTTTTATGGTGCTTTTTACGATTTCGCTATGTGAAACCATCATGGTTCGAGGTGTGGTTCTGTTATGTGTTTGAACATATAAACTTGCTGTATTTCATATAAGGAGCGTGGTTATGTGGCAGTTGTTACTTTTTGTAATTAGGTATTTAACCTACTGGGTGGCTCCAGCGCCGTTCCGTTTTGAAAGAAATTGTAAAATTCTAATTCTGTGTGTGTGAGGTGTGTTTACGCGTTAGTAAACTGTCTGTTGTATTACTTTACAGTTAAGACTACTTAAACTGTCTAATATTATAAAGGTAAGTAAACGTTGTAAATGATCAACAGAGCAACGTAATTTTGCGTAGAATCCTTGGAGGGCGAAATAATTTATACATTTGATGGGTCCCGTCAGTCACGCACGCACATCAGGACTTGTTCTTTAGTGACGGAGTTCTCTTTTAAATAAAAATAAAAAAGTCATATAAATATGAGATTTTTATAAGTAAACAGTAAGTAGCAATAACGGACAAACTAACAGACGAATGTAATACTAAATGTTATCTTTAATTTTATCCAATTGACCATAATTAAGTATTGTAATTTATTACATCCTAGGCTTTCTTTTAATAACATTATATTTAATATAAGTAGGTACATTACATACATTATTTTCAAGACTATTACTACTTATACTATCCAAGACTTATCGAAGTTATTATTTTACCGGAAAAGTTGTGGATTGTACATTTGTACTATCAGACTTAATAAACAAGATCATAAAACACGTGTTAGATGACTCCTGATGTCCTATCCGATGTTAATGAACTTAAGTTACACAACGTTAATTCGCGAATAAAACATAAAAAACAACCCATAAATTAATTTTAATAAAAATAATAAATGCTTCAAATGATGCAATAATAGGTAAAGTAATTAAATTTTTAAACCGAAACATATTAAAAGGAGATCATAATCGAATACATTATGTTTTAGAATAAGCAATTAAGTCGTTATTTCCCACAATTTTAACGATTTTAACTAATAAACTTACACTATTATGTTTTATTACGTCTTTTACAATACTTCGTAATAAATTATTGTTATATTATTATGAATTTAATTATTATTAGAAATCTATAATTTATGATTAATATAAGTCCGGGATGTTACTAAGAAATGGCACTAATATACAACTCAAAGGACCGATACACAATTTTTCGTCACTGTTGCGGAATTCTTTTTTGTAACGTATTTATAAAAACATACATTTATTTTATTAATTAAATAATATATTCTAATATAAATAAATATAAATGAAGCAAAATTAGCTCCAATTATTATTAATAAATTGGCAACATTAAGAAAATATTGATAGACGTGGCGTCTACCGCTTTATAATCAAACACCAATAAACTGTGCAGTGGAACGGAACTAAATGCTGTTCTATAGTTGTATGTTGCATTTGAGGGACAATAACGGCCTCCTTGTGACGTCATTAAAGCACAGAAAGCCGTGTCAGACTATTATTGGTCTCATAACATGGAATTCCGCCTTTTTCCCAAAGAGGTTGGCTTAAGTTTATCACACCTACATTTCGCCAGTCTTTATGTAAAATGGTCTTATGTCTTATTACTACGATGCCGGCCACACTTCAGGCTGGGATTGGGAATTTGCTTTACCCGGTGATCGAAACCCCGCACCATCGACCGGTATACTGTTACCGGTAAATTGTTGGCTACTCATGAGAATCATATTGTCATTTCATATAACTTTACTGATGTCCAGGGAAAAAGAGCGTTGAAGACTGGCAACACAAAGTCGAAGTCTCACACCATAGTTAATATGCAAATTGCTCACATACAAAGTGTTGAAGCGTCGACAGCGAGTGTATATGAATATTTGCGCCGATATTAAAATTCCAACTTGCTCATAAAAATGTTTTAAATTGTTTGTAAAAATTCAAAAAAATTAAAATTGTGCGATAACGGTTGAAATCATTGAGGTTTATATTGGCAGAATTACAAAGTTGAACCGTGAGAGCAGTTCTATAAAACTATGTAAATATTTTATTAAAATATAATTATTATTCTTTTTTATTTGTAATGGCATTTTATAAAATGATAGCCGACATTGATTCGCAATTTAAAAAAGTCCAAGTTCGGATGATTTATTTTTAAGGAGGACATTCTAAATGACGTCATTTATGCTCAAATAATATTAAAAGGCTTTATTAATTTCAGTGTTGACTTTAAATTGTTTTCATCTAATAAAAACGTAAGTCCCGAAATTTTCTAATATTATCAAAGTATAAATATTCTCCTGTAGAGTATCCACAGTAGGAACTACTACTGTGGATTTATTTTTAGTATGTTTGTCACATGTACGTCAGAAAACAAATTAAGGAGAGTATGTAGCCGCAGATGCGATTCTACGATCTGTTGACTAATTATTTATTGTTGTGTAAACACATTCTAACATCGGAAATATGTCATTCGCAACTATTCACTTTTTTAATAATCTATTAATTAACATCTAGAAACGAGTGACAAAATATTACCATTTTAATTTAAAACCAGTTTTTACTAAATACACTAGTCGATATTAATAATAATAATAGGTATATGTTTATATTGTCGAAACGAATACTTCAAAACAGTTGTACTACCTACTGGCAGTAATCACAGTCCTTTTGTTAAAATTTAACATATGTAAATAACGGTAAATAGCCAACCTTAATTATTTTACAAGATATTTGAGTAACAAACCAGAACATTGTAACTCGAAAGAATAATTTAGAGCATTTTTACGTTAAACACAAATAAATTTTAAAGATAACATCTCATGCTAATCAAATTCCATATTTAAAACTTACGGACCGAGAACACGTGTTTTTTTTTAAAGAAAGCATTGACACAGGCGTGCGTTTAGTGTCGCGTTACAAATTCGTCACATTCCTTACTCCTTATAACTTCTCCAATTGAATATGACATCTATGTCTTTACAATAAGAGTGGTAATAAGAGTTCTTTTTAAATTGGCTTTGTTCAGCCCTAATTTCATATGAATACAGTAGCATGTGGCCGTGTCGGGTTACAAGTACGGGTCACGTAGAAACGATTATTAAAAAATAGTGGTCAGTGAATTGATGGTCGACTTTGAATGATCACTGGCTGTTCACAATTGTCTATGCCTTATCCATGTGGAGACTACTAACGTCCTTATTCTATAAGCCGGTGGGAACAGAAATAAAAATTACTTTGAACTTTTAAATCGTATACACAAGTATAATAAAATCGTAAATCTACAGGAAACGAAATCTTCGTATGTCAGTAATAAAAATACTATATAATATATGTCGAATCGTAAAAAGCTTAGTGAGTTACTCAAAACAAACTGACTAATCACGATATACTATGGTCATAAACATCGCCAGTTTGATATTTATGTCACTTATTGAAAGGACTAAACAAACGTCTGTGGAACATATAAGGGGCTCTATTAACGCCCAATAGAGCTACCTCTCTACTTTAGAGAATACTAGCTTTCACACGCAGCTTCCCTCGCGTGTTGCCGGTAAAATGGATAAAAGGCAAGATATTAGGGTCGTCGTCGTAGTAAGGTACATAATTATTATGTTACTGTAGGGATTAGAAATTACCACAAAATTGAAAAAAATGTTTGATGAGAACTAAGAAATTTAAATTTCGAATAGCAAAATTCGAAATATAAAAAGTGGCATCTTTCCAATGCGCCAATGAATGCCTACTCTATTCCCATTATCTCACAACTATTTTATGCCCTATATCAATTGCATGCGTGTATCTACTATCTACTCTATTGTATTATGTCTAGAGTTCCAGATTCCTTGCATTCATACATAGCAAGAACTATCCGATTATTATCTCCTATTCTAATGA
The DNA here is from genome assembly GCA_905147015.1 of Laspeyria flexula. Taxonomy (NCBI): domain Eukaryota; kingdom Metazoa; phylum Arthropoda; class Insecta; order Lepidoptera; family Erebidae; genus Laspeyria; species Laspeyria flexula. The sequence goes on from LR989974.1 coordinate 6,870,607, forward strand.
ATAAGAGCCTACCACAATCATTTTATACCGCAGTGAGTTCGGAATGGCGCGAACATTTTATTTACATAACTAAGTGTTGGTTCACAAAGGCGATTATTTAATTAGGCATACAAGTCTGGCCGTCACGGCAACCGGCCACAACGCTTCTCGATTATGTTTAGTGATTTATTTGTATGAGAATTTCGCTGTTTTACATACATTGATATTTTGTGGGAATTTCTGTTATTTCATACCTAGTTTATCATGAACTTTTATTTCAAATTTTCCCGTATATTTTTAGGGTTGTCACTCAATTTCTTTTTGTTGTTGAATTGAAGGTCACTGTTCTGCTCTAGCTTACATTGCTTATATTTTGATGGCCTATGAATCTTATGATACAGTAGAGCTTCCAGACAACTGTACTGGCTGTAAAAATATAATATTAGGTATATCGTTTTACCAGATGAGTTGGTAATTTCCTCCAAAATAAAGCCACCCGTAAATAATCTTGTAGGTATTTGTAACTCATCGTTGATTCGTTTTACTACAAACGTATACAAATTAGAAATAATATCACAAAGTACTTAATATACTCATATTCTTTATTATTTTGTATACGTTAATGGCGAATCAATACAGAGCAGTAATTTCTCAAACAAATTACTAAACTCTCCCTTAAAACCGTAAATAGTTACTGTCCAATCTGTCCATGAAGGTCAGTCCCGCCTACTGCGCGTAGTGGCGAGCTCACGAGGTGGCATGAGGCTTGGGAGTTGCGCCCCCTATGGACTAGCCATTGGTGGTCGCTGGTCGCACGCCTTTATACCCCACACTTTTTCTTCTAATCATTATCAAGGTTGACACCTGCCCAGTTTTCTTTGCCAACTAAGTATAATTATATCGTAACCTAATAAAAGTCACACTTAAACAAAAACACAACAACTTTTCTTCGCTCAATAAATTTGATTTCGAACGCGCTTATTTATAATATTTGGCAGGTAAGTAGGTACAGGTAGGTATATCAGTAATTTTTGCCAGCCCTAAATAAATTTAAATAATTCAGCTGTGTCGTAGTTGTGTATAAAACTGTTTTTTAATCAATAATACGTAATTACATATTAAATCTAAAAATAAGCAGAATTTAATACATTTCTAAGGCCGGTATACGGTATTTTAGGAGCTATTTAAAACCTAACCGCGTTATAGAAAATACATAGTATTATTATACTATGTACGTACGTGAGTATATTTATTAATTATTATAATTATTTACCTATTAATTAAAAAAATTCATTCCAGACACGCTGATTTATGGATAGCACTTAAAACAACGGTAATTTTTAACTATTAAATGTAACTTTTTACGCAAATTAAGTAGAAATTAGTAAGTTTTAGCGGTATATTAACACTAATGCGTCACTAATTAGAATTAACGTCACAATACGGTTGCATCATTTTGAATTATTCCATTTTTAAATGAGGCTTCTCGTAACAGTAACTTCGTTACTGGATTCGATTACAAAACAGTGAAGTTTTTATAACTTCCTCTGCTGATGTTGTCTACAGAGCGATATTCCCCTTCTTCCCCTGTTGGCTGTGTCGGTGGCGTAGTGGGAGTTTATATTACTACTGCGCAATCTGTGGTTCGAAACCTATTACATGGAACCTAACATTCATCATCTCAACCCATAAACGTCCCACTACTGGGCACGGGTCTCCTCCTAAGAATGTGGAGGGACCGAGGGAATTTAGCCTACTATACCAGGCTGGCCAGACGGGTAGGTATAGAAGTATCAAGAGCACTGCGAAAAAAGGAAAATTTGAAACCTAACATTGCTGTTGCAAAATAAGTTTTGTAATATCGTGAGCTTAAAATTCAAATTGAAGTAGGTATCTCAATAGTTCGTTTTATGTTGATTCGTAGTCAAAATCTTTTTTCTTTAAACCAAATATTAGAACAAAGGGTAATAAATAATAATACATAAAATTTAATGGTGTCCCATGAAACAATGGGTGCCATTTTCACTTTTTTTTTGTGACCCGGCCTTGTGGTCCGTTAGTGGCTAGCAGGTAGGCTCGCCTTGACTCACTCCTTGTTTGGACTCTATTTAATTTTAGAACAGAAGAATAAAAATAACGTTACAAATTAATTTGAACTTTACTTCATTAAACATAAAGTCAAATTTTATTGTTATCGATTGAACGACCTTATGTGATTAAAAGTAAAATTTTAATTGAACATAAAAATATTGCTGACTGGTATCTTTACCTAATTCGAATTTCGAATTGGAAAACTTTTTCTTTGTAGCTACAGTTACAACTAGAACGGATTATAAACTCTAGTAATACAAATCAAATTGTGTTTTATTTAGAACGATTTAAAGTTTATTACCATATTACTGATATACCGCTGTAAGAATGTTTGAACAATATCACTTGGTCGTTGATTTATTGTTGTGTCATTATTCTAGGAACAATCTTGTACGTCAACACTGTCATCAGATTAGCGTCAGTGACCGCTTTCTTGTTGCGTAGTGCAGAAGCAATGCTAATGCAATTTGCATCTTACGGTAACAGCGAAGTGATTGCATTTTTCGGTGAGCAAATAATGAAAAATATCTTTACCGAAAGATATACAAAGACGTAGGAACTACTTATGTACTTAAGTTACTAAGTCACAAAAAATAGTAAGTAATACCTGTACAAATAAGAGCTGAATTAAATGCTTTCTGCTAGGACTGATCGACGCGTAGATCATGCGGAAGATCTTTGCCCAACAGTGGGACGATATAGGTTAGAAAAGAAAATACAAAACAGAACTATATTATTGTCTGGTCTTCTCCTCGAATCATTCTGTCAGAGTTAGAAGGCGAAAATGCGCATAATTGCGTTTGGTGCCTCCATTTTTACGATGGATTTGTGAACGTATACCCGTATCTTTAACTTTGATAATAATAATGTAGTTAAATCTATCAACAGATCGTTATAAATCGCTTAGACCAACATCTCATTTAATTCTGCAAATATCATCTGGCAACACCAATCCGCGCCATCCATATTAGTTGCCAGCCTATTATACCCAGTAGCTAACTCCAATTACGATCCCTGACCCTACCGAGATATAACCCTACCAAATGTAAAATGTATTATAAACGTTCTTTTTGGCCAAGAACGAGACTTTTTAAATTAGCTGTCGTATACACGCTAAGCAGAGTTTCGCCTGCGGCTATGCCCGTTTTGTTTCTTTGATAAATCGTTGTGTAATTATTTAATTTATTCGTTTGTAATTGTGTAGGGTGTAAGCAAGTTAATGATGGTATTGTTTAAGTTTTCTTAAGTTAATATTTTATTTAATATGAATTATACTTTTTTTGTTTAGGACTTCTTGAATATGGATAAATACAGTTTTGTATCATGTGTAATTTTTGCGAGTTTTACATAGAACAATTCATTTTATCACTTTTCTACAACAAATAATCCTGCGTGTTGAATTTTTGGTCATAACTTGCCTAATTTATTGAGAAAAAAAACAAGAAAAAATTGACTGTCAATTCGCGGGTCTATTTATTGTAGAAAAATGATAAAATGATTTTTTTTATGTAAAAGGTGTCTATGTTCAGACCAGAGACAATATCGCCAGTAAAATGTATGAATGCGTATCGGAACATCCACCTTAAACACCGAAAACAGTAAATAAACATTAATTAAAATTCCACATTGATATGTACACATAACATTACTTATCACAAATTGTACGCTCCTTGCATTTGACAGATACATTAATAGCGTAAAAGATAACTCAAAATAACCGAAAAAAGTCAATGAACATACAATCGAAACAATATTTTTTACCGATAAGTAAGTATTAAATAGTATTCAAATGTGTACTTTAAGTATACATAAATAAGGTCTTTTTTTAAATTGGCGTTTTGAGTAAACCGGTTATAAGGATGCGTAAGCTTGTTGAGAAAACGATTATTATAGGTACCTTGGGTATAAAGCGACGGAATTTGGTAAGGCGACTGTGCCAAGTAATTGGTAGTCAAAAGAAACTTTTTTTTTAACTTTGGTAATCTTAACTTTGTTACGTATTATCTGCTAATTTTTTTAACTTGTTATCTTATGAATAACACAGTTCATACGTGTTAGGCTAATGTAAAACATCATTTTTACTAAAATGTTTTAGTCACTTATAATTATAATAATATAATTAGGTTTTAATAGGTAATTAATATTCTCATTCTAACAACGGGCTGGCTGTTGAATTAGAAGAAAAAAAAAATGGAATAAATCAATCAATTTCGTTCGAAATTTGTAATTGAAATTAAAAGTTCTAAATTTATACGATTTTTTTTAAAGTTAGCAGTTTTAAACTTTCTGGTAACATTGACTCATTGGCTATAGAATTACAGTACATGTCTGGATATTTCGTCAGTCAAAGCATTTTTATAAAATAAATACAAGCAAAGGAAATACGAGAATTTACTTACGCATGAAAAAGAATTCACTAGAAAAATGTAAATGCCTGGAATTAAACTCACGAATAGCCGCTAAATAATAGTATTTTTTTTGTCACAGAATAGATAAGCTCAGTAAAATAAATGTAGTGTGTTGTACGTATGTCGGTAAAAATCTATACCCTTCTCCAGGTCTTAGACTATGTCTATGTGAAATTTCATGAATATCGGATGATTTCATATGATTAAGCTAATTTTTCACTAGTGCTCTTGCCTAGCACTTTTATGGGGGTGGAAAGATAGTAAAATTGTATTCAACCAAACCTAATGTTTCTAGTTGAAACTTGAGAAGGGGCCTGATGAAATTACCACCCGTCTCGCTACCGTGCCGCCCGCCGCCCGGCCACCGCCGACGGCAGATACCTACTTCTCTTTTTTACCCGACTACGGAAGAGGAGGGTTATGTTTATGTTATTATTAATAAAACTGTAGTCTTATGACGCTTAGGCGCTTCAATCAATCATATAAAATATCTGGTGATGTTCAACGGTGCTTTACCTATCTAATCTTATTCTAGTTCTTAGTACTTACCTAACTGTTAAAAAATACTATGTACGTAGGTAACTTATTCTATAATTTGATTGGTAGTTCCAAATTTATTCCGAGTACAAAAAACTGTGCCTACTTAGTTAAGAACATTGTTTTATTTTTCCTGTAATATTTACATAAACATACATATATATCAACTGAAATTATTTCACATTTTTCTCACTCACTAACTTCAGAGATGAAAAAGGGAATGCAATTTTTTGTAAGTTTTTAGTCCTAACTCAAAAACTGTGAGGCGTAAAAATAAATAAAAATAGGTTTTAGAATGTGGAAACAAATCCCATTCATTTGATACCCCACTCAATGTAATAGTTTCCCATTTCGGTCGACATTGCAGAAAAAATTAAAAGATTTTCTAAATTTTATTACTGTTGGAACAGCAGTGTTTAAAACTATTCCAAAATTCATGTCAATAGCATAAGTAGATTCCGAGATTTTACTGTGACAATCTGACATCGCGACACCATAAGGGTTCCTTTTGTACCTTATTAATACGGAACCCTAAAAAGAACACAATGTGTCCAACATATAGTTTGTAACCGAGGAGTTGTAAATGTAATAGGTACTTATGTAAATAAAATAATGTAAATTATTATAATTTAATTCTCATTGTTAACCTGTTCGCTGAAATCAAGTTTTTTTTTTAATATTGTTTTTTTATCACAACACCTATCTAGGTACCTAGTATCAAGTAAGATTGTATCTAAAATGTTGGTTCAGCAATTTGTATGTTAAGCAACTGGCTTCACAATTACTGTAAACTAATTACAGATAATTATTAGCATAGGTATTGGTTTAAGTAGCTAACACATAAAAATGGTAAGGGCAAAATCATAAGACCTTGAAAGTTTCTTGTCTTTGTGGTTTGTAGATAAAATCATAACCCTTTTGGCTTCGCCATAATCGGGTAAGAATAGATAAAATAGAGCATACAGCTTGCCAATCAAAAGTAGAAAAATCAAATGATTAAGTTGGCACTACTGAGAAAAATAAATTAAAATGGGTAGGTACAAATAATTATAATTACTTATGTCATTAAATTTGAACTCTATTGCTTTCAAATAAGAACTAGGTAACTTTAGCAATACTGCCTTTTGAAATTGTGTTAGTATTTTTTGCCGCGCTTTTTCGGACGCATCTCTCGTTTCTAGGAAATACTCATTACTGCGTCCAGACCTTAAATTTATTGACATGGATGATTAAGCTATATGTTTATTTTCTTCTTAAATTACGGTTCCAAAGCCATCCTTAAAATATTAATAAAAATTGTCTCCCGTCATCTCATTAATTATCTACCGCTTAAGTAACTTAATAATTATTATTATTATTGGGCTAAGTACCTACTACCTACCTATACTTATTCTTTTTAAGGGGCAAAGCACCTAGCGAAAAGTTTCAATAATCAAGTTGAAAGTTAGAGTGCAGATTATTGACTATATACTAAAAAAAAATCATCTAAAAGTCCATTAATTCACATCGGCATTACCTGACATTACATAGGTAACTAGGGGCGTGCAACAAAGAACGATCAACGAACGTGGTTCGTATGATAATCATAAAGTAAGATTAACTGCCTATATACCATGAAATCTCGCCCGATGACATGTTGAAATCAATTTGAATTCCAATGACAAACTATCCGAACGCATCGATTTGAATTCCGAAGAATGGTTTGAAATGTATCCCGCGCTTATGACTCGTAAACATTTTGTACTCACTTTGTACGGTTGGCACCACTGCGCGGTTGACTTTTTTGTGGGGTAAGATGTTAGTCGTCGACCATACGATAATTAAAAATGGGCTTTATGATGTTTTAATACTGTGTGAAAGATTCAGCGCATTTCTTTGCAGAAAAATGTGAGAACTGTTTAGAGTTATTGAAGTTTATTACACCTAAGCAAATAGGTTATTTAGATATTTTTATTATTTTTTCGTATTTCATTACATCGTTTACGTGGACTAGATAGAACACTGGCAGCCTTGTAAATGATATGGATCAACAATAATAGCAGTGTCTAATTCTAGAATTAAGTAGTATTAACTGGTAACTATAAACTACATAAGCTAATCCTTAGAAAATCTGTGCTCTGGTTTGGTTTAACAAAAATGAACTCTTTGTCTAACGAATATAAGGAAGGTTAAATTACCTACCTATATAAAATTTGTAATGTTACCTATATAAAATTATTGTAGCTGTTTTAATTTTTATTTAATATTACTGTGGTATTGTTGTTTATGATGTTGGACCGTAACTTGTAAAACATTACTGGTAGTTGTAACTTAAGTTTAATACTAGACACGTTTAGGTCATGAACATTAGAATTACTGCAAACGCCATTGAAAATTTTATTTTATGGTGGGTTATATTAGTTACACAGTATATTTGTAAACGCATTCAGTATTCCGCGTGTGCTCAGCGAAGAACACGAGCGCATTAACATTCTCAACTCTCGCGCAGGTTCTCATAGCAAGCCCCACGCGTTTAATAGCTGTCTCTGTAAATGCGACTGGCTATTACTGGCTATTGTTGTATAAAAAACTATTATTCCATATTTTTAACCAACTTGCATTCGGGACAGGTTAAAAACCTGTTAGTTTTAGGTTCAAAGAGCATTTTATTTGACTTTCAAAAGTCCATGACAAAGCTTTAAGTTCGGTTTACAGAAACCTATGCAGTTTTAATATGTCCGTAAGTATAGTAAGTATGTACAAGAGGACTTATGTGTTGTGTATACAACAATGTACCGAATCTAAACGTCACTTTAATTACATATATCCAATTTGTGCCTACTCATATTGCCGAAGTACCTATAGAGATACAGGCTAATGCATCTTTGATTTAATTAACCAAACGTTAGCCAAATGTATACGCACCAGACGACTATAACTATCAAATTAAAGGTTTAATGGCGACAAGATGGACGTTTAACTTTAAAACAACAAATAAAAATAATTAGATCCAATAATACTTGTCGAGCGTAGGAAATACGATTATATGAATAATTCATTTGAGATAACGACCAAAATAAGACGATTGTTCGCTTCTTAGAATAAAGTGTTTAGATCTCTTACCCGCTTTGGATTTTCGAAGAACCAAGGGGGACATTTACTAAAGTATTAGTTATATGATATGAGAATTTAGCATAATACTTATTTACTTTTGTTAATTGTAATTATGATATGTTGAAATTATTTAAAACAATTATAGATGAAATTGCACGTGATTCCGTGCGTTCTAAGAAAAAGTCTGAAAGTCACTACTATGAAAATGCAAAAGTTTTAATTTTACATATGTATTTGAATTGGTGGTGACTCGTAATCCTGGTTCGTCCTTTTAACTGTGAGTCATAAAAAAAAGGAAAAACATATTTTTGCTTAAAAATTTATTATTGTAGAAGTTATAAATAAGATTCTTTTTTTGAACTTGTTACGGTCACTGCGTTGAGAAATGGTCGAACTCGGATCTTTTCGAAGGGTTCTCCGTCTGAATGGGACCCATATTTTTTGTACATTGTTTTTTAGATCTATAAAATCACTGTTCTGTTGATTAGGTAAATTATAAGTTTTCGATACAAGGTGTTTATTATTAAAAGTGTTTATAAAGGATTACATACATATATTAGGTTTGAAATAATACAAGGTTATTTTATAAAGATGATTGGTGATTATAATTGAACTAACTGAAGCTGGTCAATATACCAGTTTGAAATGTACTAAAATAACATCGGAACGTGTACAATTCGTAACAATAAACTTACTTTTATTAAGGACATCTCAACTTTTTATTCAGCAGGTGCGTTTGTGCACATTTGTTAGGCTATTTTGTTATTTATTGGGGTCCAATGATAATAAAAAATAAATGGCACTACAATTATCAGCTTTGTTCTACGTGAGTTGTCATTTTAGTACGTTAATGAACATTTCAATAATTCCGCCGGACAAATGAAGTTAATTAATAGACTTCTGTTGAGTGTGTTTATATGTTTTGAGTTAATGATAAATAAAATAAATATTTAAACAAAGTGTCCTGAAACTTAGTTTTTAAAACATCTCGTAGTGTATTTAGAAACAAAAGACCGAATATTTTATGCGTAACATAATGTTTTAGTTCTAAGTAGGTACACATAGAAATAAACTACCTATCTAGATTAATTAAGGACATCCAAACGTAATACATAATAGTTATTTAATATCTAATAACCACATGGGTGCCCAGACTCACCTACTATGAAGAAACAAACTCATTCACTAAGAAACCATGACTACATAATCAGTAGCTATGAACAATATTGATTTATTATCGCAATAAGTAATAAGAATATTTTTCTACTTCTTTTTATTAAGTACCCTACATAATTTTTAGTGTCCGTCTACTTTACATTAATTTTTAAATTTTTACATAACATTTTTTAAGATTCACATCATTAGTGTATTTACCCTACAACAAGTATGGTTATGTTGGTAGGCTTGAGAAAAGTTTGACATTTCGTGTCGTACCTACTACCTAACTTTTATACATATTTTGTAGTTCCATATAACTAAATCAAACTCAAATTCTATTCAAGTGGGCACGGTACATTTTTATCTACGTTGTGAAACGATTAGATGGGCAGCGTACTTTACTTTATCAAGTGTTTTTATTACTTTTTTACGACGGCATTTGCATCTTCAGCCAATGGCAAGCGCAGTGCGGTAACGTGAGATTCTTTTTAAATCGTGCGCGGGCCATGTGTTGATGTGTCCAGCCGGTACAAATGGATGCAAAGTTCACATTGACGCGGTTCCACAGCAACACCGTCACCGATAACGTATTAATTACGTTATAAATTACTCGACACACTTCCCGACGACTGATAACACTACGACGGCGCCAAATACACATAAAACACCACAAGAAACAACGGATGTGACTAGAAAACGTTGACGCCAGCTAGTTCTGTATGTAAACGAAAACAGCCGTGTAAATAGCACGGCCGCCACACGCTGTGGTGAGACAGTACCGTCGCGAAATCTGTCACCGATTATAAAAATACACTAAACGATCTCAGTGGCGAAATTGCAGGCCAGCGACCCCTCACTGATGGGCCATAATTAATCGGTCGGCACATACCTAAACACAACGAGCATTGCGCTGTCCACGCGCCTTCAAACTCCAAAACACGTCGGTAAACGCACACCGTTTGACACAACACGCACCTTACATACTTGTTATCACACACTGTTGTCGCTTGTTGCACTCGCGATACACGTAATGTGGTACACTGGTCATTATTTTGTTTATCGCCGGCAGTTTTAGTCGTGGTCGGCGAGTGCGCGTGAAACGGGCCGCAGCAGGCCGACAGTCGCGAGTCTACTGCACGGGCACACAACAATGCGGCGCGCGCGAGAACGAACGCCCACCCACACCAGCGCGCCGCTCACTCACACACCGACACACCCGCGTGCACCGACGCGCGCTTATAAAAAACCAACGATCGGTATGCAGACGTTTGGTTTGAAGCAGGTCCTCGCTTGACGCTGTTTTCGTCTGCGGTTCAGGGTTCCCGAAATAGTAACGACATTCTCCACACTTTTTAAGAAAATTTTACATGACAAAATTAGAGGATTGAGCTCCCGAAATAATTTCATTCGTTATCGTGTAGGTAGGTAGATAAGTAATGTAGGTACTTACCGCTGGTTTTATAAATACCTGCCTACTTACTTCTTTTTGGTGTCACTAATAATAATAATAATAATATTCTACCACTTTCACGCAGCGCCATCTAGTCCCAAAGTAAGCAATTACATTTGCTTGTGTTATGGGTAGTAGGTACTAAGCAACTGATATACTACTTAAATACATTTTTTTTTGTAAATACATGCATATTATAGATAAATTACATCCAGACACAGAACAAACCTTTATGCTCATCACACAAAGATTTGTCCTGGGTGGGGATCGAACCCACGACCTCCGGCTTAGCAGTCAGGGTCACTAACCACTAGACAAACAGGCCAGTCTATATAAAAGAATCAACTAGTCAATATAAAAGAATAAATAGGTAAGTACCTATTCAGTTACCTAGTTGTATCATTTGAATTTTATTTTAAGTTGAATGCTTATTTATATCCTATTCTAACCTAACTTGAATTCTCTCCAAATTTTGGAGGAAACCCGTGCCTAATATTGACAATTAACACCTATCTTTAACGAATTTGGGTTAAACGGAATACCTTGCCGCAAAAGGTAATTTGGTTTATAATTTTAGCGGGAACATATTAACTTAACAAAAATTAACATTTCCCCCAAAAAACCTTTGTTTAAAATAAAAGTTAAGTACTGCACTGAACCAGGGAGAAATTTTAACATGGCAACATTAAAAACAAAAGAACGGCAGTCAGCGAACCTTGAGTGGGCAGGCGATACGATTCGAGCCTGCGCCCGAGTCAGCGCGCCATGTTGCCGGCGGCGGGAGCGAGACAACGCTATACATCGTTATCGTTCTCTCATTCGCACGCTTGTTAGCGTTATTGCGTGCCGTAACTATACTCGTCAGCGACTGTACCACACACCCACACGCACGCATTGTTATCTTACACAAAATTTATAACGAGCAAGTTCGGATTCAGTCCCAGTCTTGGGCACTCCTAAATTCTTTGCGGAAGGGTTATTTTTTTCTCATCTTGGAGGCTTACGCCTGAGTTTTGCCAGAGGCTAAATAAAATTATAATGATTGCTAATGTTGATAGTTTGTTTAGTGTGATTCGGCTTATTATTTTGGCAACACTGATAGTTTTGGCGGGCGAATGCGCGTTCTGTGAATGGGTGCTATGAATGGACTGATAGTTTGGGGAATAGTTTGCGAAGTGAAGTAGTAGCTGTAGGTATTGGTGTTTTATGGTAGGTATGTTGAGTGGCGCGGCGAGTTGCGTGGGCAGTGCTATGCCTACTGTTTTAAATGCCTACTTTGTAGTCAAATGTAGGTAGGCTGTGGAAATGGTAAATGAGTAGGTAGGTATTAATAGCTATTTTTAGAATAGTAGAGCTGTGTTTATTTTACTACTGTTTTTTGTAAGGTTACTTTGTAGTCTCTGTAGAAATGTAGGTAGGTAGTATTTAAGTTTGCCCACTGTTGGACAAATGTCAGCAAATATTTTGTTGGGTAGATAGGTAATTAAGTATGTAGGTAATCTAATAAATTTAAATATAATCCACGTGGTTACATACAGAGGCAGGTACCTAAGTAATTGTGGCTATTACATACTTATTCTAATAGACAGAGGGAAGTACCTAGGTACTTTGTTAGTAGTAACTACCTACGTGCGTGTTTTATGAATTAGTGATTGAATTGGATCAAACATTTCCGTAATAGGTATCTACCAACTACCTATCTACTTACAATAAGCAATCGGTAAATTTATATTTATACATACATACATAGCAACACGCCTTTTTTGCCGAAGGGGTAGGCAGAGGTGTTTCACACCCACATTTCGCCAGCTATATTTGGTCCCATGCACTGACCCAGTGGTCCCATGAAATAGGGGGCGAGCCTATTGTCATCAACCGGGTACATTTGTTTACAAAACTCCGGGAAAATTTCAATACTGGAATTTCATGATAGAAAAGCCCAATACCATTTTCACCCGACCCGGGAATTGAACCCGGGACCTCTTGCATATAAAATATTATATACCTAATTATTATTATTTTTTTAAATTGATAAATTTATTTAATTTTGTAATTAATAACCTATCTACATAGGCAGGTTAGTATTTTTTGTGAATAACTAGCTTCTCATTCTGCAATTCGTCTCCTTTTTCATTTGTGTGGAAAATTATCGATATTTGGTACAGTATGGATATATGGACGAGTTGCAGAATGAAAAAAATGTAGACCTTAATTACATATAATATTTTAATTTTTCTGCAAGTCGTCCTAAATGGGCCGTACCTACGACGAGTTAATGAATTACTCCGTCCGGGTCTGTAAGATACCGATCTTGGATTGAACTGATATTATTATCTTGCTATTTAACGTTTTCGTGAAAGAAACATGACGCGTGTAAAGCCGCGGACATGAACTAGTCCTTAAATCTATTTACTATCGTTAGAAACTATGATTTAACTAACGCACGTGGGTGTGACAATAGGTTCTTATAAAGCTGGCTATAAATTGCTCGACCAACAGTCCGATGAAACTTGCGATTAATCATCGTCAGTCTATGTCCACCTATGTGGCTGGACAGCAAGGCCCTAATGAATGCTATCACGTCTTGTCTTCTTTATTATGTATTCAGTTTTGATCGTCTATTGGTCTATTCGCAGCTTGTCGTCAATTGTCATTTCAGCGGTCAATTATTCTCAATATTTGGAAAATTTCCGTATAGAAAATGTTAAAGTGATAATTGTTATAAATATAACCTAGTTTTTGGACGAACAGTTTCCGACAGCTCTGGGTAAGTGTCCAAGTATTGTCCAATCGAGAAACTCCTTAGCAGTGAGACAATTGACTGTTGATGAAAGCTACAACATTACTAGTCCGCAAATTAATAAAAATAAATCGCAGTGCACTTAGTCGCAATGCTACAGGTGGTCTTACTGCGTAACTCGACAATGATTTCATTAGTCCGTCGCCGTCGGCGGGTCGCATTACCGCTTATCTGTCGTATGACGACACATATTAACTGTCTCGCTTGGACAGACAGACGGGACACTCGTTAGTTTCTTCACTGGATATTATATGTACTGATTAGGGTTTATTTAAAAATTTTATCCTGGATTTAGAGATTTTTTCCCATGTTTAGCATCGCTTCTTTAATATCGGTACATTAACAGGACTATATGAAATGTATCTATTTTGAGGGTTTTACATTATAGGTGATTGTTTTTTTTTGTGCAGGTGCAGCAGAATGACTGCCAGCAGAGAGAGGTGGCGATAACTCCTGATGTCCATTATGGGGGCATCTATAGCTTCGCCACCAAGCATGGGCTTCTAAATCAGAACAGCTCCCTGATTCTAAGCTGTCGGAAAATTTTCGGCCCGAAATGTCAGTGTAATTAAAGTTAAAAAACATATTGTTAAAGAAATAAATGGTTGTAGGAAAAAATCTTAAATTAATCAGTTTTTAATTTTCTATACGTTAGACTATTTTCTAACATTAAATAACATATTTAATGTTAGAAAATAGTCTAACGTACTCCCTTTGGGACCACGACACTGGGACTACGGTGTCAATCGCGGAACGGCCTTTTTTGAATTGGCTGTTTCATACAAAAACCAAACCGTGGTCCGTTTGGTTTTGGTGTGAAACAGCCAATTCAAAAAAGGCCGTTCCGTGAGCCGTGAGTACGTTAGACTATTTTCTAACATTAAATATGTTATTTAATGTTAGAAAATAGTCTAACGTATAGAAAATTATAAACTGATTAATTTAAGGTTTTTTTCTAAACCGAATGATCCGGCGGGAGCAATCCGACGAGTCAGAATGAGGGGGCAGGACTAGTAGATTGTCGTATTTCTAGTTGGTGTGATGAGCATTTCTGGCGCTCAATAAATTAAGTAAATTATGACAAACGTAGTCGGGTAAAAATATGACAAACGCTTAGAGTAAAAGTTGTGAGGAGATATAAATGTATCTGCATAAGTGTACTATCTTAGTCGCCTTTTACAACACCCACAGGTTGAGATGGGGTAGTGACAATATGTTTTCTTAATCTGTCACTAATATAATAATCTAACCATAAGCATACAAGAGCACTGCAATAAAAGGAAAATTCGAAATAAGTACCTAACCTATCTACCTACCTAACCCTTTTTTTTTTTTTTTACTTTGGGAAATGCCTGACGCATACCCCTCGGTCTTGGGGAAAGAACCGAGGGGTTATGTGGGGCTCGCACCCACTAAAACCCCAAGGTGTTCCACTCGTCGCGCTCTGCTGTGGTCACGGGAGCGCAGGAACATTCGTCCGCGACCACAGCGACTACCTACCTAACCCTATACCAACCTGTCTGGCCAGCGTGGTATAGTAGGCTAAATTCCCTCCACATTCTTTGGAGGCTTCCCGTGCCCAGCAGTGGGACGTTGTTGCTGTGATGATGACGATGATGATGATAAATGTACTAAGTGGGCCCGCAAATGTTACCTATCGCCGTAAAAACATGACAGACAGATAGATACACCTACTTATAATATTAGTAGACAGCTAATACGTTGGATGGATTGGTTAATTGAGCGATGAACGCACGCAATCGCTTCCTATTATGATTATCACGAGAGTGACGAGAGCGATATTGTATTATGGCGATGTCTAAAATGGCTTCTACGAGATACTGTGTTTGTAACCTATCGTATAATGTAGCATCTATCGGTCCGTTTTAAATTTTAAATATAGAAATTTGAATGCAATTAAAACTTTATTTGTTGCCATATTATTTTTTATACTCGTGCCGAAATCAATGTAGATTGCTTGTAAACAAATGTCAAATTGGATTTTAAGATTTAATTTAAAATATATTTTACTCAAAATTAAATAACAGTGGCATATAAACATTGAAATATTTAATACAATAATTTAAATTGGTTTAACAAAAACAGACATTAAAAGATAGTCAAATATTGTTATTGTTTAATCTATAGATAATAAGTATACACAGTAGGTAAGTAAATATATTATACTATTCTTGTGAGAACCGATGCCCAACAGTGGGATGTTATGGATTGTTGTGATAATGCGTTTGACATTTATCATTATAATCAGTATATATATATCTGTAGTCGAGTGTTGTCGTTCCACGTTCCACAAGGACCTATCCTAGGCCACCTGCATCCTTAATGCTTATATGATTA
This sequence comes from Laspeyria flexula, assembly GCA_905147015.1. Classification (NCBI taxonomy): domain Eukaryota; kingdom Metazoa; phylum Arthropoda; class Insecta; order Lepidoptera; family Erebidae; genus Laspeyria; species Laspeyria flexula. Next base: position 6,886,481 of record LR989974.1, read on the forward strand.
AGAGGATTTAATTAACCATTGAAAATTATTTTTTTCCTATAAGAAACTTCATACGTTCATACCGCTTGGAACCAGGTAGTAGCAATAGATCTACCAATTAGAAATAATTAAATCTTTAAGATTAAACTTAAAGCAGATCAGATTTGCATCTCGGTTTTGTAATCGAATGATATCTTTTTGTTCTTGTAGTGTTGTTAGGTTTACTCACTTAGATTAATAAAGGGAAAGATCAAAATTATAAAACGTAAAAAAAAATAAACAGAAGTCTGCAGAACCGAAGTGGCGCTCTCATTTCGCGCGAAATCATCAACCCTCTTGTTTATGGTAAGATATTCACGCAACGGCACCATTGGCAACGGCACGCAAGCATTCTGCCACCGACCCACCGATCATTGAGTGAATTTTGACTGAGTAATTGCTCGCCACTGCAAAAACCAGTCTCCAACACACCATTCGTTCATAAACGTAAATTATTATTAAATAAAAATTATTGTCCGAATTTCTTCATTTTATCGTTTCTTGATAGATCGTTCATTCTTATTTTATGATTTTGATTAGTTTAATAACACGTGCAGCGGAAAAATATTTGATTGATGGATCATAAATTGTAACGTGAATGTCTACATTAATTTGAAGTTTACGGGGATTAATATTAGAAGTAACACCTGATTCTTTATGAGTAACTTTTTTGAATTTATTATACATGCCTAACTGTTGTTTTTTCTAGTTGATGTTAGAATTGAAAGAACTATCTTAGAGTGAAAAGAGTTTTTGAAAATTCATCCCCTTTGCAGTTGCGTGGTCGCTGTAACTGAATTCCGCACGACAGAAGCTGCCTGTGGCCGATAGATGTTTAGAACTTTTTAAGCTAACGAAGGTTTTCTAATTTATCGAATGACAGTCTCAATGTGCAATGGCACAGTGGCAGTACTGGCAGTGTATACGACTGCTGCCAAAAGGTTCCAGGTTCCCGTTCGATCCTTGGGTCGTGTATTCGTGTAAAATGGTTTTAGGTTACTGGCTAAAAATTCTCTGTATTAGTAATCTGATGATGTGCCCAGGGGGTTTACACTGAATTTCGACATTCAAATGTTCGGTTTTGATGACGCTGTCAAATGTAAGGTAATTTAGATATGGTTGCTGTCACTTTCATACATTTGACAGCGCCATCAAAACCCAATATTCGAATGTCGATTTTCAGAGTAAGCCCCCAGTTAATGGCAATACCTAGTTACGTACTGACTATTATCTAATCCGTGACAAAATATATCTGGTGAAATGTAGATGTTATGAAGCAGACGTGATGGTTACCTAGCTACTTAGTTTGTTCTAGGATTTTCTGATAATTTAGGAGCTGTAATTTTATTTATCAGAAGCTCTTAAAACAAAGAAAAAGGTAAGATATCTCTGCACCGTGTGAACAGAACGTAGCTGCAGCTCAACAATTTCAACCGATTACCGTGATTGGTATTCAAGATTTGAACGAGTCCGAAGCAATTTGCCATGACTGATTGGATTTCACGCACCGAGGATTGACTCTACGCTTGTTTAGTGACAAGAAACCACATAATTAGCCACAAAAAATAAGTTTTAGGCACATTTGAATACATAAAAGCCTCTATTTTTACTTTTAATTTAATAAACCAACACAACTTATCCGGTTCCATTATTTACATCGCTGTCCAAGGAAACGTGCAAGGTGACGTGTAACGCCATCTATTATCATGATTTAAATTTAATGAAATCGCTAGCAGTGACATCTATCAGATTGGTCCACGAATATGTGGTACCAGTTAAATTCGGTAGATGGCGTAGATAAAATAAAATTGATCACAGCGCCATCTCTTCAAATAAGTAAGCACTATGTCAGAAGTAATTTAGTTAATTTTTTTTTAACAGATGACGCTAGTTAGTTACTTTAAAATATATATGAAATTATTCAAATTATTTCTAAAATGCAGCAAGCTTAGCTGAGTAACGTGACTCGTACTGTTGTTTATTACGAAAATGTTTACAAAACGGGAAAGATTTGCATATCACAATACATTCCTAACTGTATCATATACGATAGTAATCTTCAGATTATATTAAGTATTATTTACGTTACAAATATGGGTTTAGTATTTAGTTTACCCATGTTGATATTAAATTTATGAGGCTCACGACTGATATCGTCACTTTGTTTTGAAAGAAACTTGGCAAGGAATAATTTTTTTTCTTTATACAGACCTAGGTACCTCTTTTCAATACAAATGCTTCTGCTCCCATTTATCTAACAGGGGAGGAGGGGACCTACCTATTTAAAGTTGTGAATTCAAATAAAGAAAGACAGAATTTTTATTAAATTTTAATGTATAAGTACTTACCTAAATAAATCTAAATAAATAAAAGGGAAAGTCACGACAGATGGGTACTTCTTCTGTGGTATGTAGCCTCTCTCGTAGGGGTTGGGGGCAAGAGCCATAGCCCCACCACTCTCTCCCTAGCGAGAGTGGGGGCGACTAGGGCTCTAGGAAGACAGCGTCCCTGTTGCACCCGGATGTAGTCGCTTGGAGCTGAAAAAAAAAAGAAATATGGATACATGTAGGGATCGGTTCTTGCTACTCAATCAGGCCAGACCGTCAGAAAGGACAGACTACTTTTTACCGACGTATTAAGCTGGCAGAGCCGCGAGTGAAACCTAGTATTGCATAACGTGAGAAAATATTAAATAATAAATGTCCTAGGTAAGTCCTACCTACATATTTAATTATATTCGGATGTTTCGAATTTCAAATAAATTTCACAAATAATTTGGCCGGTAAGGGAAGTAATTTGAAATATTATTACTTCCAAATTAAAGCTATTAATAAAATCGACTGTTATAGGTTTGAATTCTTTCTCTCTTTCAAAGGTTCGTGGGATGAAACATGACAAATCTCGTATCCGGGCCCTGTTTCTGAACTGTCGTGTTTCGTCCAGGAACGTTAGTATAATTATAGTACTATATCTACACAACACTACAAAATATATGGTTGTAGAAAAAATCTAATAATTAATTGTTAAATGAAGCGATTCTATTAGCTCTGCGTTTGCGCTCTATTAGCAAGCGATGTGTTTGTTAAAAACAAATCGCTTGCTATGAGTTTAACGCATCCTCGTACATCTCTGTTGGAAACGAAGTCTACGTCTCCTATAAGGCCCAGACCCCTGATTCTAAGCTGTCGGAATATTTTCAGCCGGAAATTTCAGTTTAATTAAAGTTAAAAAACATAATGTTAAAGACATAGATGGTTGTAGGAAAAAATCTTATATTAAGCAGTTTTTAATTTTCTATACGGGAAACAATTTTATAACATTAAATAATTTATGGCGTAAAAATACGTCGTACTAAGATTCGAAAAAGTTTACGATCCGGGAGCAATCCGACGAGTCAGAATCAGGGGGCAGGTATAATTTCTCTCTTTTGCTCCTTAGTGATGAGAAGAGTTAAGAAGGGTTCCCAAACTTTATTTTAATTTCTCCGCTTCGATGCATGTTTCGCACTCATTACTTTAACGCAATAGATTAATTATCAATCTGATGAAAGATTAATTATTTTAATATATCTCATGGTACTCAAATGAGTACAATTTAATTAATGAATAAGTACACACATATTATTGCTGAAATGCATTTAATTGCAGTTAACATGCACAGTTGCCAAATTGTATTTCGAAATTGTAATTCGTTAAAACGAATTCAAGTACAACTTGTTTTTGTGTTAAATGATTGTTTTTAGAACTTTAAAAACTTAAAATATTAATAAGTATACTTTAAATATAGGATAGGCATAATTATAATTATTTAAATGTTTTTTTTATTTAACTAATATTAGCCACTCGTGTAATTATGACAGAGTGTTATGGCGCGTGTTAGGAGAGGTCTACGGTCCAGCAGTGGACTGCAATAGGCTAAGATGATGATATATTAAGAAACATATATTATTGTTTAAATCAACCTCTGCAAAGTAAGCCAGGATTAAAAGTGTCGAATCCTTGCGTACACCGAGTTAAGATACTTGGGAGTCTATAGGAATACCCAACCGAGCAATTTGGAACCTGTAACGAAATTGATCAAGTTGAAAAGAAATGATTCACTACCAACTATCAACTTAAGGAATAAAAAGTTTAAAAAATTGTTTGATAAAATTGAACTGCCTCGGTGGCGCAGCGGGAAGTGTATACAACTGCTGTGCAAGAGGTCCCGGGTTCGATTGCCGGGTTATTGGGCTTTTCTAACATGAAATTCCAGTATTGAGATTTTCCTGGAGGTTTGGTAAACAAATGTTCCAGGTTGACAATAGACTCGCCCCCTATTTCATGGGACCAAACATAGCTGGCGAAAAATGGGTTTGAAACACCTCTGCCTACCTCTTCAGGGAAAAAGGCGTGATGCTATGTTATGTTATGTTGATAAAATTATCGAATGTCAATAAGTTTGACGTCTAATACATAATTAAAGATTAGTTAAGCGACAACTTTCTCTAATGATTACGAGTAATTCTTGTTTTTTTAATATTTAGTATTTTGTAGGCTTATTTGCATTTCTCTTGGCATTATGCTTACAAAGATAACTTTCTTTCGAATTATGGTTATGTACGTTTCATATTAGATATTTTGTTACTATATACACCAGAATATCATTACTTTTCCATCAAATCCATCCAAAGGTTGCCTGGAAGAGATCGCTCTTAGCAATAAGGCCGCCCATTGTATCTACATTTACTTAATTTTGTGATTTTGCTATTAATATCTAAGTGGTGTATGTACAATAAAGAATAAATAAATAAATGATAAATTAATCTTAATATAAAATCAGAAAAGATTTTTTTTTGAAACAAGTATATTCAAATCCAATAACTTTTAAACCTGGTAGAAAATGGAAGTATTGAAAATTATATTTTTAAAAGTGTAAACATGAGAATAAAATTATGAATGTAATATAACTATTATAATCAAATAAATTAAAAAAACTATTACGTCATAGGACAGAAAAACCATTTCCAGAGAAATAAAGCTTACCTTACACAGGAATCAAACCCGAAACTTTACGACGGAAAGCTCGCGCTGCTACGAGTACCTGGTTATGCATTATGTGCATCCGCTAATTAATCACTACAGATACTAATATTATTAAATTGATATGTTTGTGTATTTGATGCATTAATATCAAGAACTATGATAATTATTATTTGTGTTAAATAAATAAAAAATCGGTTAAGAGCATCTCCAATGGACCCTACATTCATAATTCCGCAGCAAAGGAGCGTATTTTCATAGTGCTTACTACCATCTGTTGAGAAGAGCGCAGTATTTCGGCAATAACTCAAAAACGGTACATCCAATCATATTCAATATTATGTAATTTACGTTGAAAGTATTTATTAAGTGTTATCTTTGCGAATTTTTCATACTACATACATTTTAGAAGATTTGGGGGAGGGGCACAATCTATCCTAGTTTTTGAGCAGTTATTTCCGAAAATATTCACGTAGGTAATCAAAGAAGTGTCTTAGAAACCTTAAAAGGTTTTTTAAAGATCTGTGGAAGTATGTGTATCATACGTAAATGCTTGCTAAAAAATTATATTTTAGCTTCTGTTATTAGTATGAAATGCCCGCCTAAAATATTTATTTTTATTATTTATCTACCATACTAAGTATTGACCCACCCTGCATGCGACTTCACATAGCTGGGAAAATTAAATGAGGTCCACCTCTGCCTACCCCTTCGGGGATAAAAGGCCTAAAATAAAATCAATCAATCAAAAGACAATCTTTGTGTGTTGAGCATAAAGGTTTGTTTTGTGTCTGGGTGTAATTTATCTATAATATGTATGAATTTTGTTGGGAGGGCTTATGTCCAGCAGTGGACTGCAATAGGCTGAGATGATGATGTATGTATTTACAAAAAAAAAGTATTTAAGTACCTAGTATATCAGTTGTTTAGTACCCATAACACAAGCAAATATAATTGCTTAATTTGGAACTAGATGGCGCTGTGTAAATGTGGTAGATATTATTATTATTTTTATATTATTATGTATATCATAAATCATTATTTTACACAGTCTATGGTATTTTTCGAATACTGTTTTTTTTTATTTGGGCGAGAATTGGCATTTAATTAATAATAGTTTTATGGATTATCTTGTATTTAATAATATTGTGTAAGTTGTAGTAAGTAATTGTTGTGTTGTGTACCTACTCGTACATTATAAATTGTGAGTAAAATGTATAGAGTCAAAGTAAATGTTCGCATACCAGCAATGGTTGACATGTGGCTACAGATTCATTATTTGCAGCACATTTTTTTACCCATGTTTTTTTTGGCGAATAAATGATTTTTGATTTTGATTTTGAGAAATCTCGGTCTCTTTTAGAGAAATTATTCAATTTTCTGAGGGTGTGGAATGATATAAATTATACCAGGTCTTGATGGAGGAGAAGAGTTTTTTGCCCAGCAGTGGGACACTAATCAGTTGCTATTATTTTTTGTATGTACTCTCGTATTTACTAGTGTCTATGTACCTGTTCTAAATAAAAAGTTTAATCACTATCCGAGCCGAGGTCACGTACAAGTGTGGCCCACACAGGAGTCAAACCCGGAACCTGAGCGGAAAGTTGAGTAGGTACTAAGGCTGTGTCCATTTGGGTGATATTTACGCGCCACGTCCGCGAGCCGACCGAGTTTGAAAGTGAAGTGGGTTCGGCGCCAGGGGTAATCAACATTTTGGTGTTTTATTTTCAGTAAATATATTTTTAATATGTGGTGGCAATAAAGGCAATAGACTCTCCTTCGAGGGAGAGTCTATTGCCTCTTGGAATTGGGCCTACTATACCACGCTGGCCATACGGGTTGGTATAGGGTTTTGTTTCAAATTTTTCTTTTCTCGCAGTGTGTTTAAGGTTTCTCCCTTAGTCACGTTTTACGACACCCACGGGTTGAAATGGGATAGTGACATTCTGAATTCTAAATACGGATTTAGAATTCAGAATATCACGGCACTACACGGACTCACGGACAGAGGTCGTGGATTCGATTACCACCCAGGACAAATCTTTGTGTGATGAGCACAATTATTTGTACTGTTTCTGGTATAATATATAATGTGTATGTATTAACGAAAAAAAAAATTAAGTATTATATCAGTTGTTTAGTACCCATAATAAAAGCAAATATAATTGCTTAATTTGGGACTAGATGGCGCTGTGTGAATGTGGTGAATTATTATTATATTATTTGTTCTGTTTCTGGTATAATATATCTATATAATGTGTATGTATTTACGAAAAAAAAAAAGTATTATATCAGTGTTGTCTAGTATCCATATTACAAGCATAAGCTTAGTTCGGAACTAGATGGCGCTGTGTGTGTATTACATTAAATTAAATTACCTTGGTAGAGCCGCGAGAGCTGGATTGTTGCTACTAACTATACAATTGTTACATACATACACATAGATCACGCCACTCTCCCAATAAAGGGGTAGGCAGAGAATATTTCCTTCCACTTGCTACGATTCTGACATACATCTTTGGCTTCTTCAACATTCATCAGTCTTTTCATGCATTCTCGCCGGTTGAGGGTACTCCTCATCTGTCCCTTCTTTAGAACGTCACCTATTTGGTCATGGTACGTTCTTCTAGGTCTTCCCCTTCCAACGTTTTCTTTCACATTTGCCTCAAATATTTGTTTTGTCACTCTTCCTTCATTCATTACCATTTATCCTGTCCATCATTAATGCTTTGAAAGCTGGACTGGACGAGCTGAGTACTGGACACAGCTACAAAATATCATGCCATCATAAATCGATCTTCAATAATTTCAAAAATTCTTTGACCTAACAAAAATAGTTGACGAGCCCTGCCACAACTTGCGTCTCGAACTCAAAGTGGAAGAGTCGTCGTCGGTAGCGGTGCGTGCGCAGCTGGCTCAGTTCGCTCAGTCAAGCGCTGTCGGCGCAACATCACGAACGTTCACGAACCAAACACTTTCACAATACAACGGTACATAAATCCGCAAGTTATGGCGATCTGATCCAAAAAACTTCAGTGAAATAAAAACAGAGTGTTGTGAAAACTTTTTTTTTTTCGATGAATTTGTAGTGCTGTGGAAATGCTTCAGCCAAGGTTAAACGTTTGTGGAAGGATGCCTTTAAGGAGTTTTGTCGTGTGCGCCTTATTATTAAGCTCGGCTCTAGTTACATGTCAAGGTAAGATTTTTTTGTTATTTAAATGTCAAAATGACAATCACGATTTTGTACCTAGTTGTAAAAATGACAATTTTAACCGAGCTTTTGTTTCCAAATTTTCGAAGAATATTGTGAGATTGTGTCGTAATTTAATAGAAAGGCTTTTAATTCGTAGACCTACTTATTATTTGTGTTAAAAAGATTAATAATGGTACAGAAATTTGATTTTAATAGCGCAGAGTGATTGGTTTAAAAGCTTCGTTAGAAAAGACATCAACGCGCTGAAAGCGTTAGGCGCTTCATAGAATTATTAGTAATAGTTAATTATTATTTTATGAACGTTACGAAACTAAATGGATATTTCGATACCTAGCTTAGGTTTTGTACCTAAAGTTTGTCCTACATTTAGTATTAAAATTTATCAATTTTGGTATTGATAAATTTCCTAATTAACCTTAACTATTTTAATCGTAGATATTTTAAAAGTTTCACTTTATAAAATCTGAAAATTACTATCCGTATAATTTTTTCATTCAAAGTTATTTTAAGGTCATACCGACCTTTCACCTGTGACAGGTACGAGTACCTTTATAAGTACTAATAATAATAATGTTTCTTGTAATCATATAGTAATCGAAACCTTAATAATAATAATAATAATAATGTTTATTTCCTCCTCACAATTACAGACTTAAAATATTACAATGGTGTTTTCTAATAATCTATAAATTAAATTATGTCTATGGTATGTGAGGAGCTGGTGTCTGAGTTAGGTAAAAAATACCTGTATTTCAGATCACCAGGCCCCCACCCCACGGTAAACAAATGCCGAAAATACACTTTTTATTTAAATGTATATACCTATATATATACCTATATACCTTATAATAGCCTCAATCAAGAAATTCTATGAGTATGTCTGATCCACCAACCCGCACTACGCCAGCATGAGTGGATTATGGCCTAAACCCTGTCAGCTCTCTAGATAGAGGAGAAGAGACCTGAGCCCGGCACTGGGACTTAATGGGTTGCTGATGATGATGATCTTATCATAAGGGCGAAAGCTAGGTAATATAACATAAAACCTAACTTAGCGAAATGTGGGTCTATTACACCTTTGACTGGCCTGTTGGTCTAGTGGTTAGTGACCCTAACTGCTAAGCTGGAGGTCGTGGGTTCGATCCCCACCCAGGACAAATCTTTGTGTGATGAGCATAAAGGTTTGTTCTGTGTCTGGGTGTAATTTATCTATAATATGTATGTATTTACAAAAAAAAAATGTATTTAAGTAGTATATCAGTTGTTTAGTACCCATAACACAAGCAAATATAATTGCTTACTGTGACTAGATGGCGCTGTGTGAATGTGGTAGAATATATATTATTATATTATACCTCTGCTACCTCTTTGGTAATTAAAGTGTGATATTAAGTTTATGAGCAAAATATATGAGTAATCAAAACTTCAGTAACTGCTAAAAAGTCTCTAGTTTTTTAAGTATTTTAAATATCAGCATTGTCTTGATATAAATAATAGTTTTAGACTTCCGCAAGTCTAAGAATAAGTTATTATAGATTGTATATTTAAGTAGTTAAACATAGGTATATAATTAAATGTCATATCTTTAAAGTCGACTTTAAATGTCAATAATATTCAACGAAATGACGAAAACAATTATTTCTATTATTATGTTTGAAACATGTTTTGTTTTTTATAAGGACATTTACGAAGAAACCGATGTTTTGTGTATTTTTTAAATCTAGAATTTTATGAATAAATAATTATAGATCTATGATGCTGCCTATCCACATTTTTATATATGAAAACTATAGCAAGAGCTTTATTATTAATTAGTTGCCAACCGCGGCTACATCCGCGTATCTATATCTATCTGTGTACTAAATTTTATACCGATCCTTCCAGCCGTTTTGATATGATTGAGTTACAAACATCAATTGAATTTTAGTAGCATTGACACACTTTATAGACGTAAATTACACCCAAAATCAGAACATCTATCTGTGGTTTACATAAATATTTGTACCTGTAACTATTGACTTGGTTTCGAGGCCGAGATATGCACCTATCTGTTAGACGGAATAAAAATTTTGCACCTAACATGTTCTTCTCTGCATCACTCTTAGGTCGGCTGGTAGATAATGCCATCTGGCATTAAGCTCACCTTTGTACCATTGTGCGTAAAGTTTTAAATAAATAAATTACCTCAGAGTGTGATAAGCAGTCGGCATATGAAAACAAGAACATTGCAATAAAAGGAAAATTTTAAACAAACCCTATACCAACCCGTCTGGCCAGCGTGGTATAGTAGGCTAAATTCCCTCCACATTCTTTGGAGGAGATCCGTGCCCAGCAGTGGGACGTTTATAGGTTGAGATGATGATATGAAAACTTTAATGGTTGGTAATAGGGAATTTTGTTTAATAGGCTGTTAACAATGTCACTTTCTCTTTAGATTAGGAGAGTAATGAAGTCGTGTTTAAGCATAAATAGTTACCAATTGGTAAAAATTAAATCGTTTCTGGACTATTATTTTGTCGAAGATAATATAAACTCATCTAATATATGAAAAAAAGTATATATTCTTTAAAATTTATACGTTTTATAGTATAATTAGCTTACAATTAACATTTGCAAAAAGGCCTTGTAAACAATATGTTAATATATATTTTCAACACTGAAATTTTGCGAATATGAAAACGAAACGATGTCAAAATGATTGCCCAAAGTTTAACGCATTAGTAACATATTAATATATTAACTAACTTATATTACATAAATTCATATTTTGTAATTTATAAATGTCGACAATTTCTAAATGTTTTAATGATATTTGAACTCTATTAAAAGCGATGGTAGCTGAATGGATAAGAGACCGGCGTGCAAATCACGCGGTCCGAGTTCGATCCCGACCAGCAGTACCAATGTGGATTCCACTTTGTGGAATTTATATGTACTAGTCAAGTGACTTACCATCTGCTAACGGTGGAGGAAAACATCGTGAGGAAACCCACATACCCTAGAAGTAATTCTATGAGTATGTCTGATCCACCAACTCGCACTAGGCCAGCGTGAGTGGATTATGGCCTAAAACCCTCTCAGCTCTCTAGTTAGAGGAGAGGAGACCCGAGCCCAGCAGTGGGACTTAATGGGTTGCTGATGATGATGATGAACTCTATTTTACAAATACTAGTTGCTTTCGGCGGCTCTGTTCATGTGGGATTCGGTTCCCATCACCACAGTTACATTTACCGTTCTCTTAAGCATCTAAAACACTAAAAAACTATATCCAAACCTGTGCATCCCTTTAGAAGAACTCAAATGACATATATTTACAAAAAAATACAAACATAGTAATATTATAAAACTGAAGAGTTTGTTTGGTTGAATGTGATTATCTCAGGAACTACTAGTCCGATTTGAAAAATTATTTTAGTGTTGGATATCCTATTTATTGAGGAAGGTATAAGCTATATAACATCACGCTATGGCCAGTAGGAGCTGAGCAGTGGCTAAACAAAAACGACGGGAGTTAAGCCCCGCGCGACCTCTAGTGTATATATAATTATAATTCATATCATCAGCTTTGTTTGCGGCATGTAATCTACACTAAAATTTCATGACCGCAAAACCTAATACAATTTTCTTCTGACTCGGGAATCGAACTCGTGACCTTTTTTGCCCAGCAGTCGCCCACTGATTACACTATTAGATTAACTTTTAATAATCATCATCTGCCATTTTCTGAGAGGAAATGATGATCGGTTCACACGAGCGTCTTCACTGGTACTTGTAACTTTCACTATCGCACAGGTCACTGTGTCTAACCGTCTGTTTGTGTGTTGCTTGCTACATGCTAACGGACCTGTCACGGAACCTGTTCTTAAAGAAATACCGATATTTGTCGTGTATATGTGACTGACTCTCACATCGCTGTCATATACGTGTGTCAATATGTTTTTGATTTATTTTATTGGTAATTTTCGAACTAGGATATTATAGAAGTTGTGAAGATTTAATATATAATATATTATATGTAATTTACATGCAGAAATTACACTTAAGACTGAATTAAATACCAGAATATTTGGGTAATAATCACTACATAGTATAAAACAAAGTCACTGTCGCTGTCTGTCCGTCCCTATGTATGCTTAAATCTTTAAAACTACGCAATGGATTATGATACGGTGTTTTTTAAAAGATAGATAGACTGATTCAAGAGGAAGGTTTATAGGTAAAAATACATACCATGCAGCCGAAGCAGCGGGTGGAAGCTTGTTGGATATAAACTTTTTGACACATGTTAAGCTTATTTCAAAACAAAAACTTCAATGTTTCGGATAAAAAATTCTTTGGTTTTTTGTTTCGCGATACAGATCCTGAAATATACCACGTTTCGCGATACAGCTATATAAAGTATTTTAAATAAATTGTAATTTCATTTCTAATACACTAGTTTACAGGCCATCCATTACAAATTGTAGTATTAAGCCATAAAGATACTTAATCTATGGATTCAAACTCCTTCTTCTGTAATAAAGATAGAGGAGTAAGAAGTCAAATGTGTTTAAACTTTGTCATTGCTTCTTTCATTTGTTTTATTGTCCTACAGAAAATTGTTGGTATATATTTACGTAAGTGCAATTAAATATAATAATTAATTAATTATCGACCGATACTTCCTTCTAATCGGACTTATTAGCGATGGTATACTAACATAATTACGAGATAATTACTGTTATTACGTAACTTTAGCTATAACTTAAAAGATACGAAAGTTATGATTAATTTGCCTTTTTAAACTGTCAAAATATTAAATTTGTGTGAGGTCGAGTAACAATTATTTAAATTTGGGTGTTTGTGTAACCAGTAATTAAATGTTTGTATATGTAATGTGTGAGTCCGTGTAGTGACAGATTAAGAATAAATAATGTCACTACCCTATCTCAACCCGTGGGTGTCGTAAAAGGTAATTTTATGCAGATAAAAGCACTGCAAGAAAACGATAATTCGAAACAAACCTTATACCAACCCGTCTGGCCAGCGTGGTATAGTAGGCTAAACTGGCTCCACATTCTTTGGAGTAGACCCGTGCCCAGCATTGGGTCGTTTATGGGTTGAAATGATAATGATGATATGTAATGTGTAAATTTAAGTGCCATTTTATATATTTCATACTGTGCTTGACGCAAATGTATTAATATGAAACTGGAACAGAGAATATACATGTCGCACTGCTCAAAGAATACAGGTATAAGTTTAGAATATTCTATCAGGCAATTTTCCATCTTCTATTTATAAGTATAAAGTTCAAAATTGCTCCATGATATTTCTTATGACTCTTTTCGACTGTACGTGCGATGTTTGTTATCTAATCACGCTAGATCAGCTCTCTCAGAATCTGTATGAAATTTGCACACAAATAGATTATAATCTGGAGTAAAATTACATTTTCTGCTAAAAGATTAGGAGTGTGTTTAGATAGACCAATAGGTCTATCTCTAAATTAATGATTTTATTTACAGACTTCTCTACATGATAGACATGTTAAAACGACATCTTTTTCCTTCTTCAACGATTCAACTTAATCAGTGAAGTAATCATTTTATTTGCATTAATTTTGTCTTCTTGATATGATTTTATAATTTGAAATGACGCACCTACACAACGAAATAATATTAACAAAGAAATAAACTAAGCTTTACACATACAGCAACACTTCTTAAGTATTTCGTTAATTATTTCAAAGATATTATCATTTTTATCGTTTTAAAACACAAACCTGTAATTATTGTTTCATCAAGATAAATATTCACATTTAAATAATGAGAATACAACTTAAATTATTTATTTTATGCTTCTTAACTTGTTGTTGGTGTATTCTGTGTTTGATTCCCGTTATGAGCAAAACTTTTTCTATATTGAATCTCCTTGACTGGCCTGTTGGTCTAGCGGTTAGTGACACTGCTAAGCCGGAGGTCGTAGGTTCGATCCCCACCCAGGACAAATCTTTGTGTGATGAGCATGAAGGTTTGTTCTGTGTCTGGGTGTAATTTATCTATGTTAAGTTTGTATTTACAAAACAAATGGGTTTAAGTAGCATATATGTTGTTAAGTACCCATAAAACAAGCAAATATAATTGCTTAATTTGGGACTAGATGGCGTTGTGTGAATGTGGTGAAATATTATATTATATCCGAGTTTATATAGTCCATTTTTATTTTGTGTGTGCACGTCAAATTAGATCCTCCCCCTAGATGCAACATACACATAAAGTCACGCACAAAACTGTCGCTGATATACTATAGTCTCAAACTATAATTACATTTTTGTAAATTCAATCTTATTTAATACACATTACAATTGCTTTTAAAAAACATTACTTATAAAGCAATAAAACTGAAACAATTATGTGACAAATTAACACTTTTTGAGGTCTATTTTGAGCGCCGTTTTTTGATTGCTGAGTGTGCATCTTGGGTTTTTTACAATCAATAAAAATTACATAATATTGCAACGGATAATCGTTCATATCTACTCAATTGCTATCACTAGAATATCAATTATAAACCCTTGCTAAAACCGAGTTATAAAACTCGGAACTCCTAAAGAAAGTCTAACCTACTCACTTAACTCACAACGCAATAATAGAAGTTGCAAACTTTTATGCAAAACTAAAGTTCACTTAAATCAGTAAAGCAGTTTAGTAACAAAAAGTAACATATAAATACATAAATTGTGTATAGATACAGCCTCTAGTGACATTTAGGTTTGAAACATTCACCTAGTAAGTTATGCAACATCCTTACATCACGTTACCAATATTATTGCAAGTAATTGATGACCAGTTAGATATGGTCATGTGTTAAAACTATTTAAAGTTACTTAAGAATTCATATTGCCCTTTTTAAAGGTTAATGAAATCATTTTCGGCACGGATTTTAGCTACTTTCAGTATTTATACATCTTAATATCATCAGCAACCCATTAAGTCCCACTGCTGGGATCGGGTCTCCTCTCCTCTAACTAGAGAGCTGAGAGAGTTTAGGCCATAATCCACTCACGCTGGCCTAGTGCGGGTTGGCGGATCAGACATACTCATAGAATTACTTCTAGGGTATGTGGGTTTTCTCACGATGTTTTCCTTCACCGTTAGCAGATGGTAAGTCACTTGACTAGTACATATAAATTCCACAAAGTGGAATCCACATTGGTACTGCCAGTGGGGATCGAACTCGGACCGCGTGATTTGCACGCCGGTCCCTTATCCATTCAGCCACCATCGCATATAGTCATCTTAATATAGTTAACTTAAAAAACATTTAAATGATAACTTCACACCAAGTCCCGATGTCTGATTCGGCGAATTGCTCCTGGACTATAATTTTCATTCAAAGATTTGTAATACCTACCTACCTACTTACACAGTTATGTATTGTTACTAAGTTAAATACCTTTACATATGTATCTAATGCATGCCAAAATTTGTTTAATTTTCTTAAGTAAATATCATGTAAATCTCGTTTAAGTGAACTGTAGTTCTTTTGAGAAATAAAGTATCTTTAAACCTAACTTTAAGTTATTATGTTAAACGTTAACTACTATAGTTAACTTAACCTAAAACAACAAGAGCACTGCGGAAAAGGAACATTCAAAACAAACCCCTATCGGTACCAACTCATCTAGCCGGCATAGTTTAGTATTTTTTCGAATATCGTCAATAAAAAATTACTGGCTGTAATTTTTGTGTGAAAACTCTCAATATTTTCTTGGAAAGTGTGTGTAGTGGAGTGAAAACATTCTGTTTCTTTCAATATCATAGTTTTTGTGACATTGCTTCATGTGGATTTTTAGGCTAAATTCCCTCCTAAATGTTTGGAGGAGATCCATGCCCAACAGTTGGATATTTACGGGTTGTAACGATGAATGTACTCAGGTGTAACCTAATGCCAATTGACAAATGTATTTTTATCTTCTTTGTGTTTCACAGTCAAGGATTTAAAACACTATCAAAGTCAAATCAACAAACAAAAAACCGCAGTAACATAGTTATTTTTATGATAATAACATAGATCATAATCGTTATAATATATTCGGATATATGCTAATATATTATAATATCTTATCGATTCTTGTCATGCGATTGAACAGTTAAATTTATTGATATAAGTTGATCTTGAAATGGCAATGATATTAGTCGTTTTTATCTCAAAATGAGCTACCTAGTTGAGCAAGTAGGTTAACTCCATCTAGCGACGATAGAGTGACAGTTGTAGTAAAAACTGTACTGTCTGTTTATCTGTCAAGCTTTCAAGTCAAATTTAATATAACATACCATATTATAACTAACAAAAATCAGAATTTAATTATAATAAATTAAGCTACGGGCAGTAGGAGCTGAGCAGTGGCAAAATAAAAACGACTTCTGATCTATACTAATATTATCAAGTTGAAGAGTTTGTTTGTTTGATCGCGATCATCTAAGGAACAACTGGTCCGATTTGAAAAATCTTTTAGTTTTGGATAGCCCTTTTAATGAAAAAGGTTATACGCTATATACAATCACGCTACGGCCAATAAGGGCTGAGCAGTGGCCAAATTAAAACGACGATAGCAAAGCCTCGCGCGAAAGCTTGTAGGTAAATAAGGTCATTTTACATGGTCTTAAAATAAATGAACACATTTTTTTCAAACGGAAGCAATCAAACACTTACTTATACAGCCTACTTGTAACAGTAAACTCCAATGAGTATTTAACAACAAAAAATTAATACATAACCTAGATATACTCATACATATTTCTATTATTGAAACATCATAATTACAAGTCTGCATTTAATATCTTTCGACGATAGAAACGTGACCGCGACTGCCACTAGTTTCATAATGATTGCTATTTAAAGTGGTACATTAAAAGAAAGAGTATAAAAAATGATCAAGTGCGTGCTGTAGCAGTTTGTAGAAGGTTCCGTAGAGTTTTTGAAAGTTTTGATTGTGATGTGAGAAGACAATTGAAAATGAGCTTCGATCGTTTCAGTCGTTTTGGCGGGATTGAGTAACAGTTAGTTGTTTAAATGGGTCTTTATTTTACATAAGTTAACAATATAATGTAAATTAGCAATATTACAATCAATAAAACTAAAGGAACTTTATACAGGCTAAATTTAAACATCTGTGAAAGATTAACTAGAATGGTTACCCTACATGTTTTTATATAATAAAAAGTTAAAAACTACATACTCGAGTGGTACATACATACATACATACATATATACATACATATAGATCACGCCTCTTGACCAACAGAGGGGCAGGCAGAGACCTTCCACTTGCTACGATTCTGACATACATCTTTGGCTGCTTCAACAATCATCAGTCTTTTCATGCATTCTCGCCGGTCGAGTGGTAGTAATTAAAATAAGGACTATCATCATCATCATCATATCAGCCCAAAGACGTCCACAAAATAACTATGATGCGAGATATTAGCTCAGGGACCAAATACAAACCACATATATTATTTTTATATTTATTACAACCAGATTTATTGAATGATGATGAAAATGATTTACACTTGTGTTAAGCCACTAACAAATCCATTTCAATGGCAAGACTACTTAACCACTACACTAACAAATTTTAAAGCACCTATCGAATTTTGGTTTACGGTACCCTAACAATTTACTCATAATTATAAGGTATTGATTTCTTTTGTTGTCAAAGATAAAACGAAAAGGTTTGACGTACGTGTCTATTAGTAAAGAATTTTTATTTTTATTTTGTCAGTGATTGTCAGAATTGTGGTGGAGAGAGAATCGAACTTGCGACATTAATGAGTGTGCACTTTACGCATGATATCATTTTGTAGTTTCGAAAACTAGGTAGTTTATTTTATTTGAAAAAAGAGTAGGTACCTAATTATATTCGTGTTCCACAGTTTCACCAATAACGTTTCTCATCTATCTAGAGACCCGAGCCCAGCAGTGAGACATTAATGGCTTGCTGACGATGATGATTACCTTCTACGAGCAATATTTTATAGGCTGAAGCTTTCTTCAAGACTATCTAAGTAGAAAAAATATTTCTAAAGATCAGATTTTAATTTCATAATGATGTGTTAACAAACTTTTTAGATTTTATTATTAGTCAATATCGATAGTTACATTTCAATAATTTTAATATAATATTAACTAAATAAAAAAAATAAAAAAATCTACAAGGGCAAATAATGCAAATATTAATCTATCCCATAGATAGCTTTTCTGAGTCTAGGTTTCCTATAAGTCAAGAATACTACTTTGTACATAGTATTCATTCAAACACTTCATTTAAGAGACCTTATTACATGTCTCAACCGGCAAGAATGCATGAAAAGACTGATGAATGTTGAAGAAGTCAAAGATGTATGTCAGAATCGTAGTAAGTGGAAGGAAATGGTCTCTGCCTACCCCTCTGCTGGGAAAGAGGCGTGATCTCTATGTATGTATGTGTGTATTATCTGTTGTATCATCAATAGGTAAATAAGCCTATTAAGCAACAGCTGTCCATAGAGCCATCTAATTTTAGTTGCTATTCAATCGTGATAAATCTAAAGATACCTCGTGGAATTCAGTCACGATGCTAAAAAAGTGAAATCGTTATGTCATCAAAAGACCATTTTTATTTCATCTGTATGTATTTGTTATGTAAAATGTACTGTCTTAAAACGGAAGTAGGCTTTTAGGTCCTGTTTACAGACAGCCTTCGGTAGAAATGCTTGGTTAGTTAGTACGAAACGGAAACACGAATGTATTCATGCATATATTGGTTATGCGGAAATCAGAATGTTATTGGAGTCGATTTTCGTTAATTGTTTCCGTGAGATATAGTTAGAAAAATTTGAGACAATTGGCCAAAGATTTTTTAAAACTGAGAGCACATTTATATACCTACCCTTAGGCAAACACGAGGCTTCAAAGACAAATTAATTAGGAAGCATCATCCAAAACATGTAAAAAAGATCGTCATTTCAACCCATAGACGTCCCACTGCTGGACACGGGTCACCTCCAAAGAATGTGGAGGGAATTTAGCCTACTATACCACGCTGGCCAGACGGGTTGGTATACCTTATATTTCCAATTTTCCTTTTCTCGCAGTGCTCTTGTCTGCATAAGGTATTCCCTAGTCGCTTCTTACGACACCCATGGGTTGAAATGGTGTAGTGACAATAAAAAAACTTTGATGCATTCCCGTCTCATAGTATCTCCGGTTAATCGTCCTACAAAAATAATTCACTCATTTAACTATTCAACTCTCGTGGTAAGCAAATAATATGCTTAAATAAGTTAAGTGAATCTAATCAAAGTTCCTAATTAATTTACCAATTCTAATAACGCCTCTCAATTTACAAAATTACTATATTCATCCAATAATTATAATGTTTGTATTTATGTCCCAACGCATACCAAAACCCATCCCATGTTATTTCGACATGTCGTTAAACAGCATTTAGAATTTAAGGAGTAATCATGTTTTTGCTTGACCGAATTCGATAGATTCTTGTTTATCGTAAGAACCTCCATAGCCGGAATAGTTTTTGTTGAATTTAGTTGTGTTATGTGAGTGGTATTCAGCTAGTGTTAAAGTTTTGTAAGTAAATACTCCTAGCAATTAAAAAAAATGCATGATGCGTTTTTCAGACCTACGTTTAACACGCTAGTGGCCGGCAATGCTCCTCTGATCCCATTCATTTAAAAAGGCGTGATGACATATTAAGTAAAAATTTATTTTGCTATGTCATATTTAAAATAGTTTTCGAGGATCTTCTCTTGGCTACGGGACTATCCCACCCTCATGCCCCCCGCTGCAACTCCTGTGAACCAGGATTAACTACGATGACCTTTGCACCAAGTTTTGACACTTGGGAGGCCCTGGGAATGCCTAACCTACTGTCTTGGAACCAGCAACGGAATTCAGATGTTTTTTTTATTGCCTAAAGTGACAGACGAGCAGACGGCCCACCTGAAAGTATGTGGTTACCGCCGCTATGGACGTTGGCAATGTTAGGGGGCTATTTACTATGAACTATTGGAGGAGTTGGAAAGAAAGCATCTGTTGGCTACCAAAAGCAGTTAGTCTATAGTTCCTACCCGTTAATTTATGCTATAACCAGTTCAAAACTGTTTGGTCTTCGGCATTGCTATTTTACAACCGTAGGCAAGCCTATTAAAAAGTGGAACAGTCTTGAGACATTCGATACGAAATGTGTGGTTCTACTGATAGCGAATATTAATTCATTAATTTAACGCTTATATGACGTCATGTCGAACAGCTACGTAGGGTGTGCTTAAGTTAAGGGGTTTTAAGTACACTTACATTATGCTTACAATTTTGGTTAAAATTGCTCCCAAGGTACTTTGTTTTTTTTTTCTTAAACCTTAACAGACTTTATTCATTTTTAAAATATTTTACAATCATAGTTTTATTGTGATTAATTGATTCTTATATTATAGTTATTTTAAAGACCGTCATATAATAAAACCTATGTTATCTATCAAGTAAATGGGAAGTGAGTTTGTTTAATTTGTTTATTGCCACAATTATAAACTCCCGATAGATATTTGGAATTTCAATACGGAACAGTTAAATAACAAAAAAAATCTCAAAATCAACATCAAAATATTTGGTACAGTAGTCGTATATTTTCTAGAGGCATTACTAAGGCAATAGCTTACTTGTTTTGATAATACTTGTTTGATGTTCATAAATCCGCTACAAATCTCGCTGGTATTAAGACCGCACCCTATCGAAACCTGTCCCTTACTAGGTCAGCGGACTGGGCAAGCAGTGATGTGCTCATATCGATATATCGATGTGTGTACATGCCAAGTATGTGAGACTATCGACTTGTTCGATAATATTTCTTATAGAATGTCTTTCCGTTAAAAATAGGTCAGTAGGGTTCTCATGGTTTGAAAATTAATTAATATTAGGATTGGTGGTTTGATTAATTATGGGCCGTTATTTTCCATTGGTTGTGCTAAAAAAGCCCTTAAGTACCATAGCATCATTATGTGTAAATTGATAGCAGAATTGACTCGTGCTGTTAAAACAAATATACAAACCCTAAGATGTTAAATTATTATATAACGGGTCTACGTCACGTATTATATTTAAGGAATATGAAAATACCTTATTTGTTTGCCTTATTTATTTGTTTGGGCAAACAAATAAGGTATTTTCATATTCCTTAAATATAATACGTGACGTAGACCCGTTAAATAATAATTTAATATGTGTACAAGTCGCGAAAGTTAAAAAAAAAAAACCCTAAGATGACCCTTAGGCCTTTTAAGACAGGACATTTCTCGAGGCATGATCATAACCTGCATCTAATATACATACCTATTTGTGTTAATTACTATTTTAAGTTAAGAAAGTTAAAATTAAAATTAATTGGATTACCTAAACTTGTGTTTATAAAAATAACTTGAGAAATCCGGTTCTAGAAATATCTGAGATTCTATTTTTAGTATAATACCGTCTAGATATCCTAGAACGAAATATTCTAGATTCTCGTAGATTTTAGACCAAAAATCTAAGTAGACGTAGTACAATTTTTTTATTTAATTTTTATCTCAGGTCCGTTTGGGTGGAATTTTGTAAATGAATGTAACGTTTGACAATGCAATTTAAAAAAAAAAAACTCATAATACGATTTGAATGTTTTCAAATTTGTATTACGTTCGAAATTTGAATTGCAATTAAGTTTTCATAGTTTTTTTATTAGCTTAATTTTTTTATATCTTTAAAGCAAGTGTATTTAGCATTCGTTTGCCAACCATCCTCAAATACGTAACTAAATTATACCAAAGTTACGAAACTACCTTCACTTTGAATTATAAAAAAATACAAGTTAAAGTAATTGTATCAAGCTTATTAATAATAATTATTAAAACTTCCTTATAATCCTTTTTAGTATATCTGTACGTAATAATAGTAATTAAAAAAAAAACAACTCGTATTGGCCAACGGAATTATTCGTCATATCTCTTCAAAACTCGGCATCTTGGATAGAATTGCTCGGTATGAGTTTAATTGTTTTTTTAATTCGTCGACTCGTCCCACCGTGGTTAAAATAAGATCTAAGAAATAAATACTCGCATTTATAATAAACTAGAAATCACGCGGGGCTTCGCTCCCGTCGTTCTTTATTTGGCCACTGCTCAGCACCTATTGGCCGTAGCGTGAAGTTATATAGCCCATGTTACTCAATGATAATGTAGCTTTCTAACGGCAAAAGGATTTTTGAAATCGGTCCAGTAGTTTCTAAGTTTATTCGTTACATATACATACTTTCCTCTTTATAATATTTGTAGAAGTAGATTATAATATATAATATAATATTCTACCACATTCACACAGCGCCATCTAGTCCCAAATTAAGCAATTATATTTACTTGTGTTATGGGTACTAAACAACTGATATACTACTTAAATACATTTTTTTTGTAAATACATACATATTTTAGATAAATTACACCCAAAACTAGAACAAACCTTCATGCTCATCATACAGAGATTTGTCCTGGGTGGGGATCGAACCCACGACCTTCGGCTTAGCAGTCAGGGTCACTAACCACTAGACTAACAGGCCAGTCAGATTATACGTAAGGACAGCATAGATGTCAGATATATTAAGAGTCCATACCTACTTAACATAGATACTAAATGTTAAATTAGTTAAATGTACATTAAGTTAAGGTATAACAAATGCCCATAAGTGGTTTGCGCATCTTTTAATATTCGAAAGGTAGCCGCATGTCAGTAATGTCTTAGCTCAAGGTTTATTTAAAATAAAGTAGGCTGAATAATGTCATGACTGTTGCCCTTTAGGGCTTTTAATAACGTAATAATATAAATGTATAAATCTTTTTTTTTA
Organism: Laspeyria flexula; assembly: GCA_905147015.1. Classification (NCBI taxonomy): domain Eukaryota; kingdom Metazoa; phylum Arthropoda; class Insecta; order Lepidoptera; family Erebidae; genus Laspeyria; species Laspeyria flexula. The sequence goes on from LR989974.1 coordinate 6,909,639, forward strand.
TTACATTGTTAACTGCCTCAGTGGCACAGCGGGAAGTGTATACGACTGCTGTGCAAGAGTTCCCGGGTCGGGTGAAAATGGTATTGGGCTTTTCTATCATGAAAATTCCAGTATTGAGATTTTCCCGGAGTTTGGTAAACAAATGTTCCCGGTTGATGACAATAGGCTCGCCCCATATTTCATGGGACCAAACATAGCTGGCGAAATGTGGGTGTGAAACACCTCTGCCTACCCCTTCGGGGAAAAAGGCGTGAGCTATGTATGTATGTATTGTTATTTGTTAAAAAATCGGGGTAAATTTAAAAAGGTGATGGTGGCCGAATGGATAAGTGACCGGCGTGCAAATCATGCGGTCCGAGTTTGTTTCCGACCGGCAGTACCAATGTGGATTTCACTTTGTGGAATTTATAGGAAAACATCGTGAGGCAATCCGCATGCCCTAGAAGAAATTCTAAGGGTATGTCTGATGCACCAAATCGCACTAGGCCAGCGTGTGTGGATTGTGGCCTAAAAACTCCTTAGCTCTCTATACGGAATATTTTATTCAAAATTTTAAAAACTATCACAGTCCTAATTTGGTCAGCACTTAATACATAATCTTGTCTTGTCACACAAGGTACTAATAAATAGAAACTCGACGCATAGCCGTAATAAATCAGCCGCAGGGTACATCAGTATAATCACCATACGCATATGCAATTACAATCATTGTTTGTTATTGACCCTACAATTTAATATTACTTAGCGTACTTATAGTCAAATTATTGATTATCTTATAATTGGTTTCTTTTAAAGTAAATGTGTAGTTTTTGCGCAAACAAATAATCTTGAACTATTACTGAATTATTTTTCTTTTTCAATCTTAAATTCGTGTAATTAACTTATTCGTAGTGTACAGAACTAGAAACTCGCGCGGGGCTAAGCTCCTGTCGTTCTTTATTTGGCCACTACTCAGCTTTTGTTGGCCGTAGAGTAATATTATACAACCTATAACCTTCCTCGATAAATGGGCTATCTAAGACTAAAAGAATTTTTCAAATCGGAACAGTAGTTTGTGAGATTCTAGCGTTCAATCAAACCAAAGAAACAAACAAAGTCTATAGCTTTATAATATTACTAGAAGACGCGCGGGGTTTCGCTCCCGTCGTTCTTTATTGGCCACTGCTCAGCTCCTATTAGCCGTAGCGTGATGTTATATAGCCTATAACCTTCCTCGATAAATGGGCTATCGGCTAGCGGTGCGAGGTCTTCTTTTCAATTCTTTTTCTTTCTTATCAATAACTGTCACTAATACAGTAAATGTTTGGCTCTAAGTTTTATTATTCAGCATAAAATCAATTAAAACAATAATATATTTAAAACCGTAATTCGTAATTTATACAAACTAATTTGTAGGGAAATCCAGGTTAACGTAGGTATATATTTAAATTAAAAGGCGTTAAAAAAACGGATTTAAATACCGATATTTAATGACAACGGTGAAAAGTGACAACCCTGAACACCGTAAGGCCTACTAACAATAATGATTGTCGCGGTATATTATCGTTATTTAATTATTTAACGCGAACCATACGTTATACACAGTTAACTTAATGATTAGAATTTAATTAGTCATTATCGTTATATAAAATACCGGAACTAATTGATGACTGTCACCGTGGCGCAGTGGTTAAAGTGGTCGCCTCGCCACTACATCGCCGTGTTGGGTGACGTGGGTTCGATTCCCACACGAGACAAATATTTGTGTGATTCATAGATATTTGTTTCTAGTCTGGGTGTACTTTGTGTCCGTTAGTTTCATGTTTGTAAAGCTCCCCGCGACACAGGGCTTGTTCCTAGTGCGGGCGTTGTCTTTTAAAATGACAAAAAAAAAAAAAAAATTGTTGTTAATAACGTTACTTTTAATCATTGCTTGTGTTCGAAGGTTTCGTCTCTTAAAGATTATCTCTTTGCTGTTTACAATTTACAGAAGCTTCTAAACTCATATATGACATCCGTGTATGTCAACTGCCAAGGTTCCAGTTGAAAACCAGCGCCAGGTACCTATAACTAGTGACCTGGCTTCAATGCTGAACTGGACGCCTTTTGGTTGCAGCCGCGAGACACATATTTACTACAGTTTTTATTTTTATTTATTTTTAAACTTTCTGCACAAACAAGTACAAAAGCGGACTTAATGCCTGATTCCCAAAAAAAAAAAAAAAACTGAGGTGGGTAGTAGGTGCTTTTTGTGTGTATCTTTTACATCATTTCCTTGTATCTTTACTCTGTCTCTGTGCTGTACCAATAAATGTTTCTTTTCTTTTCTAAACTTTGGCCCAAGATACGTCAATGACACAGTATATTGAAACGCTGGCCAGACGGGTTGATTATATCAAAAACCCTATGGTTTTGTTTCGAATTTTCCTTTTCCCGCAATGCTCTTGTTTGCATACGGTTTGATAAAGTCCTTTAGTTGTTTAGTTTTACGACACTCACGGGTTGAGATAGGGTAGTGACATTATGTATTCTTAAACCGTTCTTACACGGAAAATGGGTTTCTATACTAGGTAATAAAACCTGTGCTATAGGCGGTTATAGCGCAAGTAGGTATATAATATAATAGATTCACGCGGGTCTTCGCTCCTGTCATTCTTTATTTGGCCACTGCTCAGCTCCTATTGGACGTAACGTAATGTTATATAGCCTATAACCTTCCTCGATAAATGGGTTATCCAACACTCAAAGAATTTTACAAATCGGTGCAGTAGATCCCGAGATTATCCCCTACAACGTCACAAACACATTACCATCTGCTGACGGTGAAGGAAAACATCGTGAGGAAACCCACATACCCTAGAAGAAATTCTATGACTATGTCTGCTCCACCAACCCGCACTAGGCCAGCGTGTGTGGATTATGGCCTAAACCCTCTCAGCTCTCTAGTTAGACGAGAGGAGACCCGAGCCCAGCAGTGGGACTTAATGGGTTGCTGATGATGAATATTTTATTTTATTTGGGAAACAAACAGATACATTCGTGGTTATTAAATAAGACTCTTAAAATTAACTTAATCCAAGACAGTTTCCTCAGATTACTTTAGATAAATATATACTTATACAAAATACACACACAAACATAATATTAACTTTTTTTTTAAACAAGTTTTTTAAGAGACAAAGTTGTTTTTATATTAGTATAGATTTATTTACTCATAGATGAGTTTAACTTTTAAGTTAATCTGAATAAAAGATTTAATAATTTAGATACCTTTGGTTAACATATCCAAGATGAGTAGGTACCTACTACTCGTACTTAAATAATATTATTTAATACTCAATACACCGCGCATGCTTTCACAATCTCCTGATGAAAGGTCAAATATACGTGTGTGTTTGTGTGTGCGTGTGTATTTGTGTGTGTAAGCGCATTAATAATACCAATGTTATCGACTTTCTAATTTTTCGGCCATGTTTAGCGTATACTTATTTGAATATAACACCTGTTTGTGTGTCAAGTGTATAGAATATTGTTAGAAGTGAGAGTGAAGAATCGAGAAGATTGGTCTAATTGGAAATAGTCGATTTTGTCTTAATCAGATGTATTTTTGTCAGAAAAAATATAGCAAAATTTTTGTTTTAGATTTAGTCATTGTCACGAAAAGCAGTCGGAGAGTCTTAGGGGCTGATTTTAAAGTTAAATACGTTAAAAATTGCAGTTGATCGAAACATTATTTATTATAATGAACAACTTTTTGGTAATTAACGAAAGAACAACATCATTTTGGTAGTTCTATGTGCCACAAAGGTTAATCAACCCTGCTACAGAGCATATCGACTGTTTGCTTGTTTTGCGCCTTTATTATTATAATAAATTAGCAATAAATAACCACACAATTAAAAAAGCTTTACAAAAAATGTTAGTAATTATAATTTAAATACATAACAAATGTATATATTTGTAATCTCCATTTGATTTCCTTTATTTTGACAACCTACTCGATAGGTTTGGTTAAAAAAAATTAATTACTTACAATTTGGTGCCAAAAGTCCACCGTTTTGTTTTTTGTTTGTTTATAATTGAATATTATATTATATTAATACCTATCTAAAGACACTTGGGTATTTGAGGAGTATCTAACGAAACCTTAATTGTCGAAATTCATCCAGCCGTTTGAAAGAAAGGTGGGAATAAAGAAATTAACATACAAGATACGCGCGAAAAGCACAGGGGTCCTGACTGTCAGGTAAAAATCGACTAACTTAAAGTCGATTTAATCAAAATAAAAGTATATTAGTTTACTGGTTAACTTCAAATTAGTAGACTCAATAAATATATTATATATTGACTTTAAACAACATATTAAAGTAGGTATAATTTTATGCTATCCCAAGAACCAATCAAAATTAAATGCTAATTGCAAACTGGCTGTATCGAATTTGAAATATCTTTAATCTCAATTAGACGAGTGTCAATTAAAGGGGGCTATCGACTTGTCCATTATATGGTCGAGTGAAAGTGAGCCGCGATCTGTTTTGTTTTTTTAGAGAGAGTGCCCTCTTGTGAGAGAAATAATACTATTTTGTTGGGAGAAAAGTTCTTTTATATGCTATTGTTTGTAACTTACTTGTAGTAAAGTATTTATAGTGGTCTAATTAGGTTATACAATAGTTTACAAACGTGGCCCTTGATAACAAAAGAGCGATTAAAATTTAGAAAAAAGTTTGTGTGATTTTTTTTAATGATATGAAATGTGATGTTATTAACGTTTTTATTTTAAAAAGATAACGTCTGAACGAAGGAATAGTTATATAAACATTTAACGGTGGAAAAAAATGTTCACCCAGACTTGGAACAACAATTTATTGACCACACAAATATTTGACTTAAAAGGGGACGTGGCCGGGAAAAGAAGTTTCTTTATAATGTTTGAAGAAGCCCAATAACCCAATCGTAGGCCGCGTTCCCTCTTAAGTGGTGATCGAATCTAGAAACTTGGCTTCAGCAGTCTACTATGACCGCTAGACCAACGAAGTTCATAACCAGGTTTATTAACTTGGTTATGAACTTCGTTGGTCTTCGTTGGTTTATGGTTATTACCATAAAGGCGAGAATCGCGTACACTTTAACATTCTAATTTCAGAGTTTCAGCTGCAAATTCAGACGTTGTCTTCACGCAATATTGTTCCATATAACCGAATGAACTTTCGCAGAATAAATTTTAAGTAATCATTATGGCAAGGGACAATAAAATCACTGTTTCGCATTCACAATGAAAAAAAGTTACAAGATGAGGAACGCCAGTGTGCAATTTGGAATCTTATTATTATAGATGGAGGATGAAAATTCTTGGACATAAATCTTCACTTATGTTTTCATTTAAAGATATTCAAACTATGATATAAGAGTATTGTTTCTATGATTATTATGTAATCAGGTGAAAACTTGTGTGGCCCAAGACAATAGAACTGAAATTTCATCGGCTTTTTGTCAACATATTTGTGTCACTTGCAGTTTCTGAATATTATTATGCAATGTTAAATTCGCCACACATAATAATATAATAGAATAATACACACATTGGACATTCACAAACAGCGCCATCTAGTCCCAAACTAAGCTAATGCTTCGTTTAGGGAATATAGGTAGGTATATAATATTTATGAATGCAAACCGAAGTTCGCTATTAAAATGAGCCATTATATGTATTTTTGAAGTAACCACTAATATTATTTTTGTTTTCTGGCTTGATGATTTGTGTGTTCACCATTAGTTAAACAAAAACCGCCCAATTGCGAGTCGGACTCGCGCATGAAGGGTTCCTTACCATTATATATAAAAACAGCAAAAAAGCCCCCTTAAATATTAATTATAATAATATAATAATAATATAATATTCTACCACATTTACACAGCGCCATCTAGTCCCAAAGTAAGCAATTAAATTTGCTTGTGTTATGGGTACTAAACAACTGATTATACTACTTATATACATTTTGTTTTGTAAATACATACATATTATAGATAAATTAAACCCAGACACAGAACAAACAATCATGCTCATCACACAAAGATTTGTCCTGGGTGGGGATCGAACCCACGACCTCCGGCTTAGCAGGCCAGTCACTATGTTTTTTAGTTTAGTTATTTGTTGTTATAGCGGCATCAATACATCATCTGTGAAAATTTCCATTGTCTAACTGTCACGGTTCATGAGATATACAGCCAGGTGACAGACTGACAGACGGAGACATAGTAATAGAGTCCCGGGTAAACCTTTGGGTACGGAACACTAAAAATAGTTCTTATGTAAGTGAACTATTTATTCTTTGTGAGAATAAAGATTTCTTAAACCTGTTACAAGTGAATTTTAACGCGTTCCTATATTATAGATTAGCTGTCAAATTACTTAAAGGTCAAACGACACATGTATTTGGATTTTTTATAGAATAGATTAAAATGTCTCTTGCTATATCAATTTAATGTTTTTTTACGATAATTTATAATAATTACAAAAGATCATACTATGTTTTTATTTCCTTGATCAACTTTTTAATCATTCGTTTTCGTTTTTTTTTGATATTTCGAAGGAGATCAGGAAGTAACACATGCCGTGACAAAATACCTTTAATTTTCTTGATTAAATTTTCTTCGTGAAGGTTATTTGAAGGTCAATAACTAGATCAAATAGTCAGGAAGTTATTTGTTTGAGTCACGATTGGTATGTGGTTGGTCTGAATCAGTTTTATTGGTTAACTTGAATTGGAACTTATGTACTTGTGTAGTTTCCGGTTGTGAGTAGAAATTGATCGTATTTCTGGGTCTTTCCCCTTTGGGACCACGACACTTTGGGACTACGGTGTCAATCGCGGAACGGCCTTTTTTGAATTGGCTGTTTCACACCAAGACCAAACCGTGGTCCGTTTGGTTTGCTTTTGTCATATTTCATATTCAAAGAGTATGTTTTCATTCTTTAGAGGTGTGTTCATATACTTGATAGTAGGGATCTAAAGAATTGGGACGTGATTACACGTGAAAATAAATTATAATATACTGATCTTTGATTACTAAATGAGTCTCGAGAACTGAGAGGTCTAGTAAGATTGGTCGTATGTAGATATATATATTTCAAACAATTAATCTACACATGAAAGCGATGGTGGCTGAATGGATAAGGAACCGGCGTGCACATCACGCAGTCCGAGTTCGATCCCAACCGGCAGTACCAATGTGTATTCCACTTTGTGGAATTTATATGTACTAGTCAAGTGACTTACCATCTGCTAACGGTGAAGGAAAACATCATGAGGAAACCCACATACCCTAGAAGAAATTCTATGAGTATGTCTGATCCACCAACCCGCACTAGGCCAGCGTGAGTGGATTATGGCCTAAACCCTCTCAGCTCTCTAGTTAGAGGAGAGGAGACCCGAGCCCAGCAGTGGGACTTAATAGGTTGCTGATGATGATGATGAATCTACACAATGTCTTCGTAATTAAGCGGAATGTGTACTTTACATAATATGTCGTTTTTATATATATTAATAGTAAACGAAATTTCTTTCGGTATAAGAAAGAAAAAGCGGAACTAATATATTCATCAAATTATCTAACGTGTTTATATTCTGTAAGATAATATATTTGTATAAAACTATATTATTACACTAGTATTATAGAGATCCTATGGATCTGACTGGATGCGGTAGGCGGAGGACCGAGTGTTATGGCGTGAGTTAGGAGAGCCCTATGTCCAGCTGTGGACTGTAATAGGCTGAGATGATGATGATGGAGATCCTGGCATTTAACCAAACAAAGTTTTCAGCTTTATAATTTAGTATTGACTGGCCTGTTGGTCTAGTGGTTAGTGACCCTGACTGCTTAGCCGGAGGTCGTGGGTTCGATTCCCACCCAGGATAAATCTTTGTGTGATGAGCATGATTGTTTGTTCTATGTCTGGGTGTAATTTATTTATAATATGTATGTATTTACAAAAAAAATGTATTTAACTGTCGTATTTAGAGACGTTACATACTTTACTTAAAAGTTTATTAAGTAAAAACGTGTAATTCTTAAGTCTATACGCCTAAAGACGATTATTCAATGAAAAAATTGTGTTAATGACAGATTACTATAATCTATCTATCTAATGGATTTGGCTACTAAAGTTAGAATTTTGACACATTTTGTATGGAGCTTATGTCAAAATTCTAACTTTAATAGCCAAATCCATAGATAGATAGATGATTGAAATCGGCCATAAGCAGATAAGAGCACTGCTAGAAATAGGAAAATTCGAAACAAACTATAACAAAAAAAATATAAATCTTTTAATGTATATAATATTATGTAAGTATGTATCTATAATATATTTTTATAATAATAATATAAACTATATTAAACTAAGGTTATCAACTAACTTAAATTAAAAAGAAAAATAAACAATATTTACAACCTAACACAAAAAAAAAAAGTAATCTAGCGTCTCCACCGTCCCTCCAGTGGGCGCTAGGCAAGAGTATGGTAGTAGATCCGGCTATATGGGGAAGGGCGTGGGGCCCTCAAAATAAAACACAGAACTGATCTTATAAACTTATAACTAGTATTAATTTAAATGACAAGAATAGCGTGCACTGCACTAGAAATTAATAATAATAATAACTAAGTTCATAATAATATCATTTCTTTTTTTAGGTAAAATTACTTAGCACCTACCAGTTTTTATTTCTGCATCACCCAAAGGTTTGGCTGGTAGCGCCTTTTGTAACATATTTTGTGCAAGAAGTTTTTAAATAAATAAATAATAATATTCTACCACATTCACACAGCGCCATCTAGTCCCAAAGTAAGCAATTATATTTACTTGTATTATGGGTACTAAACAACTGATATACTACTTAGATACATTTTTTTTGTAAATACTTATATATTATAGATAAATTACACCCTTCACAGAAGAAACCTTTATGCTCATCATACAAAGATATGTCCTGGGTGGGGATCGAACCCACGCCCTCCGGCTTAGCAGTCAGGGTCACTAACCACTAGACCAACAGGCCAGTATAAAATAAAAAATATAACAAACAACCCGTCTGGCCACGTGGTATAGTAGGCTAAACTACCCCACATTCTCTGGAAGAGACCCGTGACCAACAGTGGGACGTTTATGGGTTGAAATGATGACGATAAAGGTTATATGTCATATATTGGGTATTGAAAATGTGTCATCATCATCATCATCAGCAACCCATTAATGTCCCACTGCTGGGTCCTCTCTTCTATCTAGAGAGCTGTGAGGGTTTAGACCATTATCCACTAAATAAGTAGTAATATTTTCCTTAAAATATAATACGTGATGTAGACCAGTTTCATAATAATTTTATAATATTAATATAGATTAGGCCTCACCTAATTTCCGCCACAGCGAGCGATTTTGTGCCGCCCGCATCCAACGGCCACCCGCAACCTTTACCAGGTCGTCGGTCCATCTGGCGGGGGGCCGCCCCACGCTGCGCTTTCCAATACGTGGCCGCCACTCGAAAACTTTTTTGCCCCATCGGCCATCAGTTCTGCGAGCTATGTGTGCTATGTTCAGCAGTGGACGTCATTGGACTGATATGATGATGATGATGATGAATATAGATTAGATTTTAAAATATTCAGTATTTTTTTAAATAAAGATTTTCCTATATTAGAGTTAAAAGTAGCATTTAAATAACTTTTCTAGTGGATTCCCTAAAAAATTTCTTTCATACAAACCAAGTCCCAACAATTACGAAAATAAAAAATGGAATGTTAATTGGCAACTGTAGTTCTTTCACACGTGCAATAGAGTAAAAACTACGCCAATTACTATTTTTGTATGAACTTGCAGTGGTAATTACTACGCACTGTTAAATTAAGAAGTATTACAGTCAGTAAGCGTTGCATTGGCATCGAACGACCTTGCCATATTGTCAGTTTTTGTACCAGTCTATAATTAAGTAGCCAATTCACTTGACCGCAACTAGTTGAATAATTCGATTATATTTTATTGCCTATATTTGTCAAAATTACTATGTAATTTGACAGTTATAGACAGTTTGATTTTGATGTTGTTTGCTTATGGAAAAATATATTTTTATATTTTTGTTACCCACTTTAAAACAGGAGGTTATATACCTATGCATGTTTCTATTTGAGCCTTGTGGAAAGAATCGGCAAGAACATTACTAATATGTATTACTATATGTCTCAATTGGTAGCAAAATCAGCTTATATAATTCATAATTAATATACTGCTATTATTATTAATATTTGACATAATGTTATTTCTAATTTTGCTAATGTTATGTAATTTTGATTTATATAATTATTTAAATTAATGACTACCTGCCTCATAATATTTGCACGCCATTGTATAATGATAAACATGTCAGCTCTAATTAATATAACATCTTGCATGCAATTGTATGTACACACATGTTTAAGCAAATAAAGATCTATCTATCTATCTATATATATTTTTTACATGGCAATGTTTTCCTTTTTTTTTATAATAATTTTAGTACACATATTGTCCAACTATAGGGTTTGTTTCAAATTTCCTTACAGTGCTCTTGTCTGCATATGGTCCCTTAGTCACCTTTTACGACAAAAGTATATAAGGCTAAATTCCATCTACATTCTTTAGAGGAGACTCGTTTCCCCAACAGTGGGACGTTTATGGGTTAAAGTTGATTGTCCAACTACAACTCATCGATATACAAAAGACCTATACTAAATTTTCAGTGACCTTTCACGACTCACGACACAGACAGATTAAGCGATTGCTTTAACTGTCAAAATAATTTATTTTTAAATTAGTCTTAATCTGTCAACTAGTTGTTAAGTTCCCACGGTGTACTGCTAGGCTATACGGTCGAGTGCGCGGGCGCAGAACGGTATGCGATTTGCAAGATGCTATTTAATTACATACAGTGTTCGATATTTTGTAAGTAGGTTGATTAAAGGGAAAGTTATAGTTAAACTTTAGTTTATAGGTTCATTTGAATATGATTTAAAGATTATTGTTTATTATAATATAAGTATGGGATCACTGACTGCCGTAATTTACGAAGAAGTTACTAAAAATAGCATTTAATCGTTTAGCAAAGACGCGGCTGTTAGCTCCTTTAATTATAAAGCTTGTTAATCCTAACAAACTAAAATAATACCTATGTAATATTCATATTGTCAATATTTTACCACATTCACACAACGCCATCTAGTCACAAATTAAGCAATTATATTTGCTTGTGTCATGAGTACTAAACAACTGATAAACTACTTAAATGCATTTTTTTTATAAATTACACCCAGACACAGAATAAACAATCTAGCTCATAACACAAAGATTTGTTCTGGATGGGAATCGAAACCACGACAGGCCAGTTTAATAGTAGGTATCTTTGGTATTTTGAATCAAAGAATATATCACAAAATTTTCTTACCATCCTCTTTTTGTTAGCATGTTTAGTCCATTCATTACCTAGCCAAAATTGTGTTACAATGACGAATCTAGTGTCAAAACCAGACCGTTTTAGTGCACTTGTACTAAATAAATAAACTTTCCATTTCTATAAAATCGCAGTTATGTCTAAGTCTACCTAAACAAGATATTTATGTTTAATATTCACATTCCGACGAAATGCTATAAAGGTCACTTGGAAATTTTGCGAAATTAAGTTTGCTTCGTTTCTTTCCTCATTTATATGCAATGTTTTAAAATAGCGAAATACTAGAAATATGATACTACTTGTTTAATAAAATGTTAACGTTATAATATAACTTCTGGCTGTGGGATGCGGGCGACACAAAATCGCTCGCTGTGGCGGAAATTTGGTGAGGCCTATGTGGACGTCATTGGGCTGATGTGATGATGATAACTTCCAAAAAGACAAAATCTAATATCATATTATAGTCTGGAGTTTGATACCGGGAAAGACATCATCATCATTTCAACCCATAAACGTCCAACTGCTGGGCACGGGTCTCCTCCAAGGAATGTGGAGGGAATTTAGCCTACTGTACCACGCTGGCCAGACGGGTTGGTATAGGATTTTAAAGACAGAGCAGTTTTTAATTATTACCTTTTTGGCTATATCTCTACATTTAAATATATATTCGGGTATAGGGGGCTTACTCTGAATTTTGACATTCGATTGTTCGATTTTAATGTCGCTGTCAAATGTAAGGAAATTTAGATATGGTCGCTGTTACTTTCAAACATTTGTAAGCGACATCAAAACCGACTAATCGAATGTCGAAATTCAGAGTAAGCCCCCAGCAGTCAAAAACTTTACGAGTAAAAGTGAATTATATGCACGAAACTAAAAGTGAATTAAATATAAAGAATTCTATTGTATAAGTTTTTGTTGTTTTCGTAAAAGAAAATGTAATTTTACATTACTGTTGAAATTGTACTGTATTTCGATTATAACTCTATGAAGTTACAGTATAAAATAACTTAAATTTTGTCTCAAAAAAGGTTAATGTCGCGTTAAAATGAAACTTGCAGAGTTATTAGAAAAGGTGCTACTTTAGCTCATTGTATATCTTTCATTCATTCTAATCTGCGAAATCACTCAACCGTTTCATGAACTGAATTCTTGTAAGTCTGTTTTATCAGGTTGAAATTTAATAAAGAATAGTGTTAACCACAATAGGAAAATTAAAGTTGATGTCGGCATAAAATCTGCTCGGCCCTTTTAATATGTAGTTGCGTTTAAAACTGCTAAGTGAAAGGTTTTGAGACGCACCTTATTGTTGGCATTTATCAAGTCGTCTAGAAGGCTTCCAAATTGACTTAACTACTAACACATTAAGTGGTAGCCAGGATCAACGGCTTTACGTTTTTACCTTTTGAAGCAAGGAGACGCCATCATGGATTGACCTTACCGAACGTCTCTTAACTTCGATGAATCTCAGGTTGCCGTTGACCTCTTAATATGGTACCTAGTTGTTAAATGTATTGTAAGCCGATACGACAATATGTCAGATATCACCATTCCACAGAACACCTAAACCCATAGCCCAACTTTATTTGACTCCATAACATCATACAAAAGCTTTACACCCTGACAAATCATAGATGTACTACAATAGTGTAGCTGTGATATGGCAGCGGTAAGCGTCTCATCCTATTCTAAATTAAAATTCTTTAAGGGCCTCTGCGTGTTGGACTTGTGTGCCCGCGTAAGCCTTCCAAAAAAACCGGGTATACTTCTAACCATAAAGAGATGTATAGCCGTGAAAAAAGAGACATAATAGGTCTACAAAAGAAAGTGAAATATCAATTCTGTATGCATGTTTATTAAGAACTCACGCGAAGATTCGCGTCGGCATCGCTAGGGCCATTTCACTGCTCATTGGAATCCACTTTCCCTCCGCACCTTCACTGCCTATCTACTATAAGTTCCTCGTTATGGCGACATAGTTGCGGAATATTAAGTAGCCATATTAAACATGATTATAGCTTACTTGTTTGAATAAGAAATTTCATATAGGTATTTGATTTGAATAAGATTTTGTTTTCTAAAAAAAATGTACGTGTTTTCAAACTTCTGTATGATATCTTTACACAGTGACGTAGTGACAGTGCTAAGGAAGTGTTACGTACATATTTTATAAGATTTATGTACTAACGAAATTGTATATGTTACTTTATAAAGTATTAATGTGTAGGACATTGAAGCCCGAAATAAGCTATGATGATTATATTATTATTTAAAATACTCAGTACCAATCCGAAGTCTAGAATTAGGACCTATAACTAATAACAGGTAGGTCCTTTTATTTTTTATTTACATGTGTAAAGTTCACATCCTATATAATTACAATCACTAAGGCCATTAAAGACGTACATATAATAGAAAAAGTATTGGTTGCATAATACATTATGATAGTATGTAATCAAGCGAAAGTTTGTCTGTGTGTCTGTGTAGGTGCACGTAAGTACTGTATGAATGAATGAATTTATTACTAACTACGGTTTCTGCAGCCGTAGTTTCATTATGAAGATTTGGATATCACTGTCAAATGTTTGATATTAATTTAAATATGGTCGGTGTTTTAATTATATTATTTGACAACGATGTTAAAATCGTCCTTTTGAATGACGAGATTCTGAGAAATCGGTGTACTTATTATTGCATTAAGTTTTATATTTTAGTTTAATAATAAGTATAGCTTTAGCCCATGACTTTGTTCTCGTGCCCTATGGGAATTCAATATTAGAATAAACTAAAGCTCACGACACTCTTTGATAACTGAAATTTGAATGTGTTTATTTGTTTGTGCTTCTTTCGCGTTGAAATGGGGCAACAGACCTACACAGTTTTTGCATACGATTAGTTGGAGGGCCAGTGAGCTACCTAGATTCTTTGTAATTAGTATACCACGAGACAAAAACCACTGACAGTATATAAACTTTAAAAAACCCCAAATAAGATTTACTTAAGTTATTTAACATGACATGTCGCGTGATTCATTGCCACTGCTACTGGTATTAAAAAAACAATACCATTTTTAATGAAGACACCAATTAACGAAATGTTTCTTTCTTTTACAGGTAAGCACTGCAATATTATCTACAAAGGAGATATTACATAAAGGTATTTAGCCTTGTAGACAGGTAACAAACATCTATCTATCTATTTGTTCTACGTATTTTTACGAGTAGCATAATGTCACTACCCCATATCAATCCGTGGGTGTCGTAAAAGCGACTAAAGGAATACCTTATGCAGACAAGAGCACTGCACGAAAAGGAAAATTTTAAACAAAACTTATACCAACCCGTTTACCCGGCCCGCGGGCTTTTGGCATCATTTCAACACATAAACATCCCACTGTGCACGGGTCTCTTCCAAAGAATGTGGAGGGAATTTAGCCAACTTATACCACGCTGGCCAACAAACATATTGATAAAATTTCATTTGAAATCTGGCTTCAGATTTTTATATATTAAAGATTGTCTACACTAGTACACAGTCCTCGTTTTCAAACATTACTTAAATATGTTGTATGTACTTATTACCCAATCCGTCGGTTAAAAAACAAAATACATGTATTTATCGAATGTTACAATACAATTCTCCAAAATCTCAAGGTCCATTGCGCGATGTCATCGCTGATGAGATATTCATGTTGTTTCTTGTGAAACAAATGCGGTAATGGTATAACGACATTGTGAGAGGGTCGGTATAAATGGTATATATGTTGAAACTGGTGGTGAGGGGGTGAGAATACAATGTTTCGCTATTACCTTTCGTCTCCAGGATTTCGAATTAAGCTGCGTTTATATCACTTACGTGAATGCCAAACTTTGCGAATGGACGATGCTTAATCATCTTTTATTAAGCATCGTCGTTTAGATGTAATAAGTAAATAATTAAAAAATTAAAATAGCCCGACTGCAAAAAATCAACAGATAAGCAACGCACTAAAAATGGTTGTATTTATTATTCCTGATTAAATTTAAATATATAACATATGTATATATTTGTAATCTCCATTTGATTCCTCTTATTTTAATACTCTACTCGATAGGTTTGGTAAAACAAATTACTACTTTTAATTTGGTGCCAAAAGTACGTCGTTTTCTTTTTTTTTTATGATTAATACCAATCTAAGGACACTTGGGTTTTGGGTTTTGTATTTGGACATCCATCCAGCCGTTTGGAAGAAACGTGGGAATAAAGAAATTTACAAACATACAAGATACGCGCGAAAAACAATACCTTTTCTGGCAGTCGGGTAAAAAGGCCTATGATGATGATGATGATGATGATGATGATGTGTTGTAATGTTCTTTGTACAATTGGGTGTATTGCGTTTACTTTTAATAATGCTGTTGTTTCAAACAGTTTGCTCTTAACCTAATTTTGTTAAATTTATAGCCATCACTCACCTGTTTAATTGTGTGTTAATAAATACTAATTAAGTTGTAAAATCACGCGATAGAATAAACAACTCGTTGGCTATTGCTAATTACACAAAAAAATCATATCTAGGTACAATAAACGAAACAGTCAATGATGTAGTTTTAGTATCAATTATTATTTATATTTAAAAAAGGCATATGTACAGATCAGCTTCGCTTCAAATCTAACCTAATTACTTTGATTTTAAGCTGATGTTTTATATAAAATAAAAGGGATTACATATCGTTTGGACAACAAATCCATCAAGCTATATTTAGCTTCAAAACTCAGTTGTACGTTTACAATATATTAATATTTTCGACGGAGCTTGCCAAATTTTGTTGTATTTCTTAACGCGAAGGTTCTATTCATAATATGTAAGTAATGTGACGAATCGTTGCGTCATTGCCTGGTCGAACTAACTACCATGTAGGTTTTGACCCACCAACCAACTTTCTGCTTTGTAAATAATGTTTAAGTGACACATTCTTGAGAATGGTGCGAGAGACTTAGTTGCTTTTGGACATTCTTGGGCTGATATGATAACGATCGGACAAAATTTGTTGCCAGGAGCTTCAATCCCTTGGATCTTTGTTTGGTCACTGCTCAGCTCTAATTGGCCGTACCGTGATGTTATATAATAATATTTCACTACATTCACCCAGCGCCATCTATTCCCAAATTAAGCAATTATATTTGCTTGTGTTATGGGTTCTAAACAACTGATATACTTACTACTTAAATACATTTTTTTTTGTAAATACATACATAATATTATACATAAATCACACAAAGATTTGTCCTGGGTGGGGATCGAACCCACGACCTACAGCTTAGCAGTTAGGGTCACTAACCACTAGACCAACAGATGAGATGATTAGATGGCGCTGTGTGAATGTGGTAGAATATTATTATTATTATTATATTATTAGTATAGATTACTACCTACACACAAATGGTCCATACAACGTTCAAATCGTCAAGTGTGAAGAACCTTTGTAATCACGAACAAGTTGTGACCCTGTCTTGTGAAGTCTTGTCAGCGAAGGCAGTGACGAAACATTACTTTCTCCAGAGAAAGTAATCGGCTATCTTCGATTTTTTCTTATTCTATGGTGTTTATATCTTGTTGGGATTCTTTTATAATAGAAGGGGCGGTGATTTGTTATACTCGTCGTTGAATGGGATGGGTTTTGTGTATGAATACTTTGTAACAACGTGCTATCTATTTATGTAATGCGTACATTAATTGACGTAATTAATATGTGGAATAGTTGTGGTAAAATCACTGCTGTAAATGATTCATCGCTTTCGAAGACAACAGATCTATTTTTAGGTATACGGGGGATTTTTTGGTGCGTTTAAGCTTTTTTGTCATACTTATTATTGGAAACACACCTAGATCAACACATACATATAGATCACGCCACTTTCCCAACAGAGGGGTAGGCAGAGACCATTTCCTTCCACTTGCTACGATTCTGACATACATCTTTGGCTTCTTCAACATTTATCAGTCTTTTCATGCATTCTCGCCGGTTGAGGGTACTCCTTGTACCTAGATCACTAATTAAATTATTTTTTTGTCTTTTGATGCTTTTTTTTTAATTGGTGTAGGTCCGTGTATAGGACCTAAACCAATTAAAAAGAAAATTAACAGACAGATTAATTTTATCATCCGCTTGGCTATGGAAGGAAATAATTGAATTAATGAATTTGATTTAGTATGGTGTTTTGGTTCTGTACTTTCTGTGATATTTCAAACTGTAACCAATTAAAATTGTAACAACGATGGCGATTGAAAAGAGTGGCCTGAGTTTCTTGCCAAGTTCTTCTCAGAGCTTAACCTTGTCAGTGAACTGGCCTTAGGCAAATTTACTGACACTTTTTCTGGCTTTGTATGACGTTCATAAGTATCATGTATGTGATCCAAATGAAATAAAAAGATTTGACTTTGACTTTGAAGTGTATAATTTGTTTCCAACTCCTCCATTTATTTCTCATTAACATCGTTGAACCCGTCTGGCTAGCGTGGTATAGTAGGAATTCCCTCGAAAATGTTTGGAAGAGACACGTGCCCAGCAGTGGGCCATTTATGGATTGTAATGATAATGAATATCGTTGTGGGTTTTAAGACTAGGATACTACTAGGATAGGACTAGATTTTCTCTGGGACTCCCGAATGCCATGACTCGGTTTTTGCTTCCGTTGACAGAATTCTTGTGCTTTATAATATTATTATAGAATTATTAATACAAAGTTACATATTGCTAAGCAATACAGATTTTACGGCTTAGTCGACAGAAGCCATATTCTTCGTAAATTGGATCCGACTTTAATTAAGCCTAACCAAGTCTAAGTAATTTCAGTATAGGTCATCTTAATAAACTCTATAATTATTGGATGTAACAGAAACCTACAACATAGTAAGATAAGTGTTTTATTAGAGAAAGTAAAATCATAAAATTTGAAGGTGGGAACAGAAATACTACACAATTAATAATTAAAATTTAATGGTTGTTTATACTTTTTTTTAAGAAAAGTTTTTTCTCAGTGGCCAGTACTTATGTGGTCATATAACATGCAATTTTCGTAAAAGAAAAAAACATTGATAATTTGTTTATGCTTCAAACAAATTTATCAACGTTTTTTTAATTGCTTCTATTTATGAATAAAGAGTCATTTTATGTAACATATATATGAGAAAAAAAAAATTAAAACTACTACATACATAATAATTTGTTTTGAGAATGAAGGAAAGGAAAAGATTACTAACGCATTTATTTTATAAATGGTCATATAAAATAATTATAATCATTCACAAACGTCCGGTGACCTAGCTCTTAAATTGATTGATTTTAACATAATCTCTTTAATTGAAAGCTAATTTCGATGCCATACTATTTACTTCTGTCAACAGCCTTTCATTTCTTGTCATTTTTTTTTTTCATTTCACTCAAAGACATGAATGAATAATTAATTTACTATTACATTGTTAACTCTACATGCCCCAGTTTCTTAACACTAAAAAATACTTAAAAAAAGTATCTATTATGATTAGCAACCGTATTAGTAGCTGTCAAAACAACTGACAAGCATTCAGCCGCTAATACTTACGACAGATTGTAAATGAGTGTTGCCATTCTCAAAAATGTTTAGTTTTTGTTTTGAAACAGAAAAATACTACTTAATTTTGAGGTTAACAAATGTCATATATGAATAGTGGAAAGAATAATGTTCTCTTGGTCAAATTTTGGTTTGAATTGAGATAAGTATTGATAAAGGGAGCGTAAACACAGTGCATCTGTAGTACATTTCTCTTAGAGCCTATGAGATAGCAAACGCTTGCCGGAATACTATGATATATCGTTCCCATCAGGACATCAAACCCAAGACCTTATTAAATCTATGTCTGTCATTCCATATTATCTCTTAGATCTAAAATTAAGGCAGTAAGGACATCATCATCATCATCAGTCAGTCAGATGACGTCCACTGTTGGACATAGGTCTATACACAGCGAGCGATACTATACATAAACAAACTATTTATACTTAGCTAGTAAACTTTTTTATTCTAGCATTTAAATGAGCAATGGAAAATAAATGCATGTTGAATCGATTATTTGCCGAAAAATTGTCATTTCGCAGTCCAATTCGGAGATAATTTCGGTGAAATATCGGTTACATGCTTTTGTTCAGACCTGTTAACCCAGTTTTTGACCTTGTAGTGTAAATTAGTATTATAATAATACTAAAGTTACCGTTATACAATTAAAGTATAAATTAATAAACTGAAGGAGGTTAAATTTGCTCTATTAGGTACTTCGAGTTTTAATCAATTAATTTCTATAAAAATTTATTTATTTTATTTATTTATTCTTTATTGTACATACACCACTTAGATATTAACAGCAGAAATCACAAAATTAAGTAAATGTAGATACAATGGGCGACCTTATCGCTAAGAGCGATCTATTCCCGGCAACCTAGGTTTTGGCAAATTAACAGTTTTAATATCAAAGAACATTATTTACTTTTAAACTTTCGCGTTTCATGTTAATATTTTTTGATTTATTTACATACCTTATGGTGCTTGACGTTTCGACCAGGTAACACGGGTCGTGGTCACAAGCTGATTCAGCTTGTGACCACGGCCCGTGTAACCTGGTCGAAACATCAAGCATATGTTAAAACCTATGGTATTTATTTATTTATTTAAATCTTTATGCACAATTGTACAAAGGTAAGCTTAATGCCAGAAGGCATTATCTACCAGCCGACCTTAGGGTGATGCAGAGAAGAACATACTAGCTTTTGCCCGCGACTTCGTCCGCGTAGTTTTCGATATTTACATAGATCTTTGTTTTAAGTGCAATTCATGAATTTTCATGTACCTATCACCCCACTACAGGGGTACTACACTATGTCAATACCTAAAACACAATCGCGTGAATTCCCATTTAAAATCAAAAAATATTATCAGAAAACATTATTTTATTACACATATTACTAGCTTCTTTCTGTGGCTATGCTTCGCTATGTTCTTGGCTTGGCTATGATCGCCAATAACGAATTATCAAAAAACGGTCTCTTACCCACAGGTAAGTGACCGTTTTTTCATAGCCCACTTGCTCGTGGTACTATAAGTTCTTACTTTGAAAGTACCTCCCTAATGCGACCACATATCAGCTACGGTGCTACAAATGTTCGTTTATTGTACTATAAAACGATACAGTAATAGCTATAGATAAACACGAGGATGGTCGAGAAAGGGCTGGTCGAAAGTAGAAAGTGACCTATTGAGAGTACAGCCTGCATCTGTACTAGGGTTTATTCGAGTTTATAGTTAAATGGGAATTAGTTTCACTTAAATTTTGACAGAAAGAAAACGTGTTTTTTTATTAGTTCCTTAGTCGCCTTTTAAACACGGGTTGAAATGGGTAGTGGCATTATTTATTCCTAATCCGTCACTACACGGACTTGTTGGCTGGTATAAAAAATAAGTGGTTAGTTTTTATTACCATTCCATTTTGTCCTTTTAACACCCATAACAAAACGGAAAGGCACTAAATACAAAAGGTCTATTTATGCGAATGCGATTAATAATAATATTCTACCACATACACACAGCGCCATCTAGTCCCAAAATAAGCAGTTATATTTGCTTGTGTTATGGGTACTAATTACTAAACAACTGATTTAATACTTAAATACATTTTTTTTTGTAAATACATACATATAATAGATAAATTACACCCACAGAACAAACCTTTATGCTCATCACACAAAGATTTGTCCTGGGTGGGGATCGAACCCAGGACTTTACACGGCTTAGCAGTCAGGGTCACTAACCACTATAACAACAGGCCTATTAGGAGATATCTAAACGAGTATGAAGGGAAGACTCAATGCACAGGAAATAGCTAGAAATCGTCGTCATCACATTAGAAACTCTGTTTACCATCTAAGGAGTTCAGCGTGAGTATATAATTATGTAATGAAGTTAATGGATTTGCAATGTTGGATGATGCATTTTTAGAATGATAGTTAACTTGATTGCTTCCTTCGATTATATTGGTGACGAGGTTTGAATGGTTTGCAGACAGAATGACGCCATATTATTAATTCTAAGCTGAGAAGAAAAGATGTGTGATAAACAATTAATTTATTGTCACCGTGGAGTAGCGGTTAAGGTAGTCGTCTCGCCACTTACATTGGGTTCAAAACCCATACGAGACAAACACTTGTGTCATTCGTAGATATTAGGTTCGAATCTGGGTGTATTTTGTGGACGTTAATTGTATATTTTCAATACCACAGGGTTTTTTATGTGTGAGGGTGTTGTCTGTATAATAAAAATATCGAACTATTAATATAAATGCTAGCTCGGCGGCACAGTGGTAGTGTGCACGTCCACAAAATGACCCAAGTTCAATTACTGGGTGGTTCAAAATGGTATTTGATCTAGTTTTTCTGCCTTGAAATTTACAATATCAGTTCGAAATTTGGAAATATGCCTTCAACAGCTACCTACTCCCCTTTGGGGAAGGGGAGAATAGAAGGCAATGTGAAATTTAGAACTTTACAAAATTCAATTAACTTTTATATTATTATCAGTAATTTAGAAAAATAAAACTCAGTTCTATCTTGACCGGAACACCTGAGGCACTTTTAAACTAGTACTAGCCTTCCTGCTTCACTTCCCTGTATGTCTAGTTTCATTATAGTGAAAATAAATTTATAGCCTAAAGGCAGGAACACATGCTTGTAGCTTACATAAAATTAAATAGGTACATAATTATATGTATGTATGGTTTAAAATTATTTGTTTGGATTTCAGTTTGAGAGGTACTTTTTATTTTTAAACTTATGCAATTGTAAAAAGAAACTATCAATCAGTCTAAAAATACGAGTGTTTAAATTATGAGCAAATTGTATTCTATAAAATTTGCACGAAATTTATTTATTTTTAGATATTGCAATATTCATCAACATCAACGGCGAGTACATCACCCACCTTCGGTTTGCCGACGATATCGTGGTCATGGCAGAGTCACTGGAGGACCTTAGCACAATGCTCGGTAGCCTCAATAGAGCTTCCCAACGGGTGGGGCTTAAAATGAACATGGACAAGACGAAAGTTATGTCTAATCGCCATGTAGCCCCCGCCCCTATTACTGTGGGGAGCTCTAATCTCGAAGTTGTTGACGAATATATATACCTAGGACAAACGGTCCGGTTAGGTAGGTCCAACTTCGAGAAAGAGGTTAACCGCCGAATCCAACTCGGCTGGGCAGCGTTTGGGAAGTTACGCACTGTTTTCTCGTCCAAAATACCCCAGTGTTTGAAGACAAAGGTCTTCAACCAATGTGTGTTGCCAGTGATGACCTACGGAACTGAGACGTGGCCGCTAACTATTGGCCTTATCAGAAAGCTTACTGTCGCCCAGCGAGCCATGGAAAGAGCTATGCTCGGAGTTTCCCTGCGTGATCGAATCAGAAATGAGGAGATCCGCAGGAGAACTAAAGTTGTCGACATAGCTCACCGAATCGCATCGCTAAAGTGGCAGTGGGCAGGGCACATAGCTCGTAGAACTGATGGCCGATGGGGGAAAAAGGTTCTCGAGTGGCGGCCACGTATTGGAAGGCGCAGCGTGGGACGGCCCCCCACCAGATGGACCGACGACCTGGTCAGGGTGGCGGGCGGCCGTTGGTTGCAGGCGGCACAGGACCGTTCGCAGTGGCGTAAATTAGGTGAGGCCTATGTTCAGCAGTGGACGTCGTTGGGCTGATATGATGATGAATATTAATATATGTTAAATATCTGCAGTAAATAGATTTAATGAAATTTGAAATCGTCATTTGAAACCTTTTTCCATTATGCACTAAAAAACGACGACTTTAAAAAGGATTCTTCCCGATACACACCATGGGTCAAACCACTCGTTTTAATCAAAGAAAGACCGTTGCTTTAAAGGCATGAGAAGAACTGGTTCTGTTGTCATTATTAGGCATGCAAACTACTTGCCTAAATTAACTGCACGTGTGTAAGTGGCTTAATAGCAACTTAATGTAGTACTTACTGTGTGAACTTGCTCTTATTTAAGTGTTTCTCCTACAAAATGCTGAGAATTTGACTGCGGTTGGATATGCCCTAAATTTTATAATGTTTTGTTTAAGTACGGCCATTACAAGTTGAGCTTTGCGTGCTATAGAATAGATGTTATAAGTAGTGAAGGGTCTATTTTGGCGATGAGTTTTTAATCCTGCGTGAAGAACTTATAAGCCTTTATATTTGTGAAGATTTTTTAGTGAGTAGTGTCACGATTTTGCATACATACATACATACATACATAGCATCACGCCTTTTTCCCCGAAGGGGTAGGCAGAGGTGTTTCAGACCCACATTTCGCCAGCTATCAAACACAAAAAACAAATCTTTGTGTGATGAGTATGATTGTTTGTTCTGTGTCTGCGTGTAATTTATCTATAATATGTATGTATTTATAAAAAAATATATATTTAAGTAGTATATCAGTTGTTTAGTACCCATAACACAACACACAGCGCCATCTAGTCTCAAATTAAGCAATTATAGCTTAATTTGGGACTAAATGGCGCTAGTCTCAAATTAAGCAATTATAGCTTAATTTGGGACTAGATGGCGCTGTGTGAATGTGGTGAAATATTATTAAAAAAAAAATAGTTTAGTGCTACACGGGCAACAGCAAAAGGGGTAAGCAGAGAAGTATCACACAAAAATATGAATAAGAACAACAATCATGAAGTAATAACAGTTGGCGTGATTAAAACCACAACGCATAGCAAATTAACAAAATAATTCGATTTATTCAATTATGTTGTCCTGACAAATCACCTTGAAAGTCAAATAACACTTTATCGACCTTGGAATAGAGGTGTAAGTGATTTGTAACTGTATATTTATACTCCCTTTTAAAGTCGACGGCCTTATAAGGACACCAAGTGCTCGAGGATAGATTGTTGTATGTATTGTAAATACAATAAGTAGAATTATTTATAGGTTGTTGATAAAATACGGTTTTCTTTTGTAAATCGTAAGGTGTGGTAGAGTGTTTGCGACAGAGATTTATAGGTTTGATGTCTGGACGGGGTAAAACTTGTCTAATAACGTGTCTTATAAATTTTTTAGGTAGTTTGTTCGAGAGATATATGAATGCAAAAAAAAAACCTAAATCATTCTACAGATCTCTAAATATATCCAAGCATAAAATTGTTGCATTACGATACACGCTGTTTTGCCCAATTCACCTTGGTATGTAGACTATGTGCTATTCCATACCCTAATCTATCTCTCTACTATATTTTAATCAGATCCTTCCAGCCGTTCTAGCGTTATTGTGTAACAGACAACATGCATCCAACCATGTAAACTATTACATTTATAATTTACTAGAAGTCCAAGGGGCTTCGCTCCCGTCATTAGCCTATAACTTTCCTCGACAAATGGGCTATCCAACACTAAAAGAATTTTGTAAATCGGACCAGCCCCCTGATTTTGACTCGTCGGATTGTTCCCGGATCGCAAACTTTTACGAATCTTGGTACGACGTATTTTACGGCTTATGTCATTTAATGTTAGAAAATAGTGTAACGTATAGAAAATTAAAAACTGATTAATTTAAGGTTTTTTCCTACAACCATCTATTTTTTTAACAATATGTTTTTTAAGTCAAAGTCAAATCTTTTTATTTCATTTGGATCACATACATGATACTTATGAACGTCATACAAAGCCAGAAAAAGTGTCAGTAAATTTGCCTACGGTCAGTTCACTGACAAGGTTGAGCTCTGAGAAGAACTTGGCAAGAAACTCAGGCCACTCTTTTCAATCGCCATAGTTGTTACAATTTTAATTGGTTACAGTTTGAAATATCACAGAAAGTATAGAACCAAAACACCATACTAAATCAAATTCAATAAAATTTGGATTTGAGAAAATAATAATAGTAATAATAATAATAATGAGCAATTTAACTTTAATTACACTGACATTTCGGGCCGAAAATTTTCCGACAGCTCAGAATCAGGGGCAGTAGTTCCTTAGATCGGAGCGTTCAAAACAAACTCTACAGCTTTATAATATTAAGTATAGATTAATTAGTGTTTATAATCTAGATTCACGTCTAGTCTAGATATAGAACAAAATTGAACAATTAAATATACCCAATGTACGGTTGAGTAGTCTTTTAATGAAGGCGGTACAACGGGGTCAGTGAGCTGCTTTCTACCATGTGGTGCGTGTTCTGTTCCGTTTGGCAACCGATAACGTCCACTTGTTTATCATATTGCTTCGTCATAATAATATTATATACCTTAAGAGTTTGTCTGTCTGTTTGTTATCATTACATTCTGAAATAATTACGCCGGAACTGGGACATTTCGATATTCGGTTGGTTGATTTAGATGTCTCTGTCAAACGTTTAACATAACAGAAGTTACGTTTATATTTTATAAGAATATTTGACAGTGATGGCCATTTCAACCCGTGAGTGCAGTATAAGATGACTAAGGGACTAACTTAAAGAAACAAGAGCACTGCGAGAGAAGGAAAATTCGAAACAAAACCCGTCTAGCCAGGCAGCGTGGTGTAGTAGGCTAAATTCCCTCCAAAATCTTTGGAGGAGGCCCGTGCCCAGTAGTGGGATGATGGTCAAAAACCGACCAAATGAATATCGAAATTCCGAGTAGGCTCTCAGGAGACAATAGAACAAGAGAGGAGAGTTAAAAACAACCATTATACATACAGTAAGAGATTTACAACACCTTCCATCTTTTCAAACAGCTTTTGTTGACTTCATAGATGTCTTATTAACGAGTCAAAATTTGTAAAATTATGATAGTTAAGAAGATATGCGATATCAGATACATGCAGTTTGAAAAAATAAACTTTCTTTTGACTTCACTGAAATAACAAGTGTTAATTTAAAAAACCAAATAACCCGACTGCCTAACAGTAGCCTCCGATAGTCAATTTAAAGCAATGAATTCGAAGAATACACTGGTAAAGGGTCTATAGGCTTCGAAATAGAGATTCGGTAATGAATACGAATATAACAACACCTTGCACTTCAAAATCGGTCAAGTTATTTAGATTACAAGAGACAAGTGGAGCTACGGGCAATAGTTAGTGCATATATAATTGAATTAGGCTATTAATTAGCTTTCATCTGATACCTATATTGCGATAACACAAAAAAAAAACGTATATTTTGATAGTTTACGTTCGCCATATTGGTTTTTTGTTGACGTCACATAGCCTATGACACTCGGGGTAAAAATACAAATCTAATGACACCTCACACTTTAAAATCAGCCAAGCCGTTTAGGTTCCAGAAGGTCACAATGGAACATTCATGCCCACATACATACATACGCGCGAAAAACATTACCCTCCTTTTTGGCAGTCGGGTAAAAATGCATAAAATAGTGATTGTGTCTCAGTTGGACCTTACCTAACATGGCTGGCGAAATATGGGTGAGATGCACTGCCCCTGCGAAAAAAACATGATACATCACAATTAATATTTCACCCACAATGTACATGTTATTTCCTCAATAAAACAAATTATAAAACATAAATCACATCAGTCTGAATTTCAAGAAGTAATGATAGTAAACAACTTTCATTTTTCATTGCAGATGCAATGATTGCAACAAGATTGTATCGCAAAGTAACTTAGAGGTTGCGTGTACGAGATAATTTTGTTTTCTTTACTATTCAAATGGAAATATAAACAATCTTTTATCCTTGTTTTTCTTAGTAATTACGACAGTGATGGAATGAGAATTGATATTGCACGCGTTGGAGCATCCCAAAAAAGAAGTACCTAATAATAATAATAATCTACCACATTCACACAGCGCCATCTAGTCCCAAATTACATTACATTACATACTGCTTAAATACATTTTTATTTTTGTAAATACATACATATAGATAAATTACACCCAGACACAGAACAAACAATCATGCTCATCACACAAAGATTTGTCCTGGGTGGGGATCGAACCCACGACCTCCGGCTTAGCAGTCAGGGTCACCAACCTCTAGACCAACAGGCCAGTCGTATCAGCAGCAGTCATGAAAGTGATCAGCTGATTTTGTTATTATTGTATCCTTTATTTAACTAGATTATAAACCTCTAGTTAAATTTTACTTAACTGGGTTTGCCCAGTTAAATAAAATTAAATGTTTGCATTTCTATGTTTAAAGTTTAAACGATTTTTTCCGCATTCGCCTCGCGGAGTTATGACCCACGTTGAAAATTCCGTGTTCGCCCTACATTTTGTTCCTTGTTTGTCCCAACTGTAATATTTATTCTGAATTTAATATTTTAATGTTATACCCCAATTTTCGTTCCTTATTCGCCTCGAATATTTTTTGTGTCTTTGAACCATGCCTATATTTGGGGCAACAAAAACATCTGCGTAAGTATCTCAAAATTCTACTAGATGGCGCAAGTGCCTTTGTGGTTAACTGTTAAGCCAGTAATACTTATAAGGCAATAAATGCGATTTTTTTTTTTTAAATGAGCTGTTATGCCTTTGTTGCACCGAAGGTGCGATATGTAACACTCGATACACTATATATTGCACTATCACACTACACTAACTCAAAGGGTTTTAGTCTTTTTAGTCTTCTCACTATGTCCGTGAATGGGTTCAATACCAAGACACTCCATTAACATGACTATAGTTATACATAAATCGTAGCATATTCTGTACGTCTATCCGTTATACGTGCCGTTACTAACGCTACGGTCCCTGAGAGCTATGGATTGATGATATAACCGGTATTAAGCAGTTAAGGTCATCTGTTAATGGGATTCAGCTTCTATAAGCTATATTGGTATAATTTATTGTTGTATGCTTAATTACATTTCGCTTCGAAGTGCATAAAGACATAAATTGACTTTGGTGATTTTTATCTTGTTATGGTTGAAATAAGGCTGAATATTGTATAACAACATAGCTTATTATAATGCCTTTTATCCCCAAAGGGATAGGCATAGGTGTTTTATACATGTAATAGGACTTATTGCACTTAACCGGGCTTATATCCAAATTCCGGCCCAATACAATTTGGTAGTGTTATATCTAAAATGTAATTAATGCTAAAAGTTAGTAATTAAATTATCATTAATCATGATACTAAATTGTAATATGATTATTGTATCTATATTTCTATATCTATACTAATAATATAGTATTATAAAGCTGAAGAGTTTGTTTGTTTGGTGGAACGCTAGGATCTCAGAAACTACTGATCCGTTTTGAAAAATTCTTTTAGTATTTATTGATTTTAAACGGGAATTCACGCGATTGATGACTGTCACCGTGGCGCAGTGGTTAAAGTGGTCGCCTCGCCACTACATCGCCGTGTTGGGTGACGTGGGTTCGATTCCCACACGAGACAAATATTTGTGTAATTCATAGATATTTGTTTCTAGTCTGGGTGTACTTTGTGTCCGTTAGTTTCATGTTTGTAAAGCTCCCCGCGACACAGGGCTTGTTCCCTAGTGCGGGCGTTGTCTTTTTCAAAAAAAAAAAAAAAAAAACGATTATGATTTAGGTAATTACATACCTTATGGTACTTGACGTTTCGACCAGGTTACACCGGCCTTGGTCACAAGCTGACTGACACACGTTTAAAATTAATAAATATTATCGTACAACGCCAAAGTTTAAAACTTTAAAAAATAAATTTTTAGTGTTGGATAGCCCATTTATCAAGGAAGGTTATATAACATCACGCTATGGCCAATAGGAGATGAGCAGTGGTCAAATAAAGAACGATGGGAGCGAAGCCCCGCGTGACTTCTAGTATGTAATTAATTTGATCAAATGATGCGCAGAATAACAGGTAATTTTTACCTTTTTGATTTATAATAAAAATATTATAAATTCTAGAGCTTTTTTATATAAAAAATTCTGTATAAACAGAGTCATTTAAATTTCTACCGTGTGGCCTTGATTCACAAATCGAAAGTAGTCTTAGCCGGACACTGGACAAGCACGTGTGACCTGACACTC
The DNA here is from genome assembly GCA_905147015.1 of Laspeyria flexula. Taxonomy (NCBI): domain Eukaryota; kingdom Metazoa; phylum Arthropoda; class Insecta; order Lepidoptera; family Erebidae; genus Laspeyria; species Laspeyria flexula. Next base: position 6,939,135 of record LR989974.1, read on the forward strand.
CATAATGCACCATATTTGTAAGAAATAGGGTCCAGTTTACTGTGTCTGTTGGACAGAGTGACACTTTAGTTGTTCCGCCATGAAAATGACATCAATGGCTTCAATCAGGTAGAAACAACATGGCTTACTTTTTATTGGCTATATTTTATGGTCAGGTGTCTTGTTGATCGAAGGGATTAATACTAATAGGAGTATCGTGACATACAACTGCCTCGGTGGCGCAGCGGGAAGTATATACAACTGCTGTACAAGAGATCCCGGGTTCGATTTCCGTGGCGGATGAAAATGGTATTGGGCTTTTTCTATCATGCAATTCCAGTATTGAGATTTTCCCGGAGTTTGGTAAACAAATGTTCTCTCACCCCCTATTTCATGGGACCAAACATAGCTGGCGAAGTTGAGTGTAAAACACCTTTGCCTACCCCTTCGGGGAAAAGGCGTGATGCTATGTTATGTGGTTTCATGTCCTGTTGTGCAGAGCGGCATTAAGTTTGTAAGACAAAACTCTAACAATTTAAAGTATGATATCAGCAAGTACTTTAGATTATACCTAGAAATTAATAATATGCGGAAATTTACTTTATAATGATGTAGAAAACACATTAAAATTTGCAGTAGGTAATAACGTAAATTCGCTTTATTGCCAGTTAAATAAGCTCTTAACATACATCTGCATTAATATCTTATTACTGAAAGCAATAAATAATGCAGATATTTATGTATACTATGATTAGATTTTGCTTCGTCTAGAAATTATCTAATTAGTACCATACGGATAAAGTCACTAATGTTAATAAGCATAATTTTAAATCTTAAGAAGAACATTCATGTCTTATTGGAAAAGGTCCAAAAAACATACATTTGCTAAGCAATTTACATCCTTTACTCAGAAGCTTATGGATGAAACTTGCTAAAACGGATCTCATTTTATTACTTTTTTTTCTTTGACCAACGGAATGATATGTTTAAACACATTGTATTAATCACGGTTTATTCTTGTTAAACGAGTCTTAAATGCCACACATGTCAGAGGCCACGTTTTGCCTCACAAATGAGGTAAAACATTTGAAGGTCATTGGTGAAATTCGTAACCTTGTGAATCTCTTGAATTTAATTTAAAAAGATAAATATGTTAAAGTATATTAATAGCGCCATTGGCCTAGTGAATATAGACGATTGGCGTTCACAACTGCGACGGCGTTCACAACTGCGACGTTTGATGTATAGATTTCGTTATTTTGAGAAAATATTTCTTTTTTATTTGAATTTCGATCTTCAAATAACGAATGATCCTTTTTGAAATCGTTGGTTTGAGAAATTTAGTAGCAAGAAATCTTAATAAGCGATATAAAACATCTATGAAAACGGAAGTCCTGTGGGAGTCTTTAATTTTAAAATAATAATTAATTGTTGAAAATTGTTCTTTTCAAAAATTTGGCATTAATAATATAATTGAAGTAACAAATACAGTACCTACGGTAGATACGAGAGCTGAATCCTAATACGCACTAAGACTCTCTCTGAGCAAAATGTTATCCAAAAGAGAAATTTTGCCCATCCCTTATCTTGGCAGTCGTTCTTGACCGCTTTTTGCCCACTATCGCTTTCTCAGTCAGGCTGTTGACCGCACACGGAACTCAAATGATTTCACCAATTGCAATGGTGTGAATTTGCTCTAAAGCCCTAATAGACGGGACTATTGTATTTCTCTATGTTTTTTGTTTTGCTTTCTCGTAAGTTATACAATGTAGTAATTCATAGGTGCGTTAATTAGTTGGCGTAGCTTTTAATTAGTAAGTTCGTTTCTTATAGTTTATAAGGTAGACATTATACTTAGTTCACTTTTATATCTGTATCTATTGGTAGAATCTATAATCTGTATTTTCAATTTTTAGCTACATTTCAAGAGTAGAAATGTTATTGCATATTTTTAAAACTAAATAAAAACTGTCTACCTAAATATCTACAAATACTATTTACAATACTATAAATAAAAAGAGTAGAAATATATACAAATTGGCTGACCCAATTTTTTCGAATTATCTGTTACATATAAGTTAAGAACTTATAAATTTCATAAGAGTAACTATGTAACCTGGATGAACATTTATTTAGTTTCATTTTAATAGTTTGATAATTAAAATGAATAAAAAATGAACAGCATTATTTTACATTTAACTTTTTCGACTAGACTCTAATCATCATTACAACCCATATATGCCCACTGTGGTCCCAGTGTTTGGCACTTTTGCACACGAATTTTCCTTTTCTCTCAGTGCTCTTGTCTGCTTAAGATACTCCCTTAGTCGCCTTTTACGATAACCACGGGTTGAAATGGGATAGTGACATTATGTATTCTTAATCCGTTACTACACGGACAGTTTTCGACTAAACTCTAAAAATTCTAAAACTGACATGTAAAAATAACATGCTTTATGCTAGATCCATTTTTAAGTGATCAAACATCTGCAATATTTTATAGCACACCAATAAATCTGTAATAACATTGCGTGCTAAATACTTACGTAAACAAATTTGTAAAGCATACATATTTATTAATCATGGTACAAATACCTCTAAATGTCCCCTGAGACTAGGGTTCATGATTTCTCGAGCTTTTCAATTTCTCGGGTCTCGAGAATTCTCGAGGCTAATTTCTCGGGTCTTCTCGGGTTGTCGAGAAATTTACATTTACGTACGTTTTCTCATATTATTTGGTTCCAATAACGTCAACAAATTCAGTGGTTTTCCTCTCAAATAAAAATATCAAATTAATTATAAAGCTTTTATTGATTATATTCAAAAACATTAGTCTTATAATTAACTTATTATAACAAAATACAGAAATAATATTATTCAGACTCATAATTATAATGACAGGACCATTTTTGGCTGGTTAGAGTGCAGGAGACAGGGTAAAATCTATAACAAACGCAATTCAAATTAATAATAAGCACTTGGAGTAATATATGATACACAGACACATTACACAACTGGCAATATTCGTTTCACAAATTTAAAATATCACATTAATTAATTTCAAATTACTTACATAAGAAAAACATATCAGAATAATTAAAAACTAAGCTTGTGTGTTGTTGTTTTCCAAAATAGGAAATATATAAGACAAAGTAGTATAGGTAATTAATGATTCGTTAGTTATTTTATGTATTAAAGTTTGAGTAAAAATAATAAAAAGAAAAGAACAGATAGGTACTGGTAAAAAATTTAAGATCATATTTAGATTATATTATTGATAAAAATAAAATGAATAATAAAGCCATGATGCGTCAATAAAAGTGAAAAGACTTACCTGTTTGATTTAAATTTATCTCGTAATCTGTGAAACACTCACTACGTAAACTATACACTGCTACCCCCTTATTACAGAATATGGACTAAGTATTAAACCAGGTTTAAATTGACATAAGCCATTGTTTTAGTGTCAAAGTTGTCAATTTAAACCTAGTTTAATGCGTCCGTATTTTGTAATAAGGTGGCTAGAGTCGAAACACGAAAGAACGTGTAAAAACGACGTAGCAGAGCGCTTGCAGCAAGATCAAAGCGTGCCGCTGCGCTTTGGCCCGCGCCACCACGCAACACAACAAACGGCGATTTAATTTTTATAATGATAAAATAATACATGATTTCTCGAGTTCTCGACTTTTCTCGAGCTTAATTTCCCGGGAACAAAGCCCAACGATTTCCCGGGAATTCTCGGCTTGAGAATTCCCGGGAATAAACCCTACCTGAGACTATCCAGTTACGACTACGATAGCGGACTGCTAATTAAAAGTGAATTAATTAATATCAACGTATCTCATTAGCATTCTAACACAGATATAATATTTTTTAAAGATGTAGCTTAAATGTTATCCCAAAGATGGGTTTATTACAAGGGTAAGTAGAAACTAGTAATATTCCTCCACGAATGTTGGCAACTCCAGAGAGATTACAATCAAACTCTAACTTACTTTACTATGAATTTATTATATAGCAGTCTAGAAAAAAGTTTTCCTTATCTATTGCCAGTGCATCGATTCCTTCTCGATCCCTTCCTTTGGGAGTTCTGGTGATCGATTCTGCTAATTAACTCACGTCGATAGCAGACCGATGGACCAATCACAGACCGGCAATATGGCGCGATTGATTTAGTAAGCCAATCACAGCTGTCGAATGAGACCATCGGCTTGTGTTAGCAGAGTTGGCCCCTTGGAGACCTGCTTTTTGAAATTATTTTTTTTTTAATCAAAATTCTTGCATTATAAAACACTAAAGTTTAATCGCTAGTTGTAGTTGTGTAGTGAGTGAGGGCTATTACAAGATCGATCATTATAATGCAGAAGTGGTACAGATATCAACAAAACGTTGTATTACCAGTTATAAACGAGAATTCCGTCACTTGCCCCAGATTAATTGCATTCAAATTAAAATAGCTAAGTTAGATATAAACGTTTGATTTTGATTATCGAAGTGGAACGATTTAGTTGAGTGTTAATTATTCTAATGACATTTTATAGGATTTGTTAATAAATTAGATTACGATCAACTGGGTTAGCACATAACTTAAGTGCTAACATCTAGTCAGTGGAGTTACCATCAACTTGTTCAGAGTTCTCCTTTTTTATTTTGACTTCTTTTACTATCTTTTTCTTTCTCTATTTCAATATCTGTTCTCTGTCTTCTTTTTTTTTTGTTTTATTAAGACCAAATACACTACACTACTTTTTGTTGTTTTAATCATCCTCTGAATTACAGATAATTATAACACATTAGCTGGCCTGATTTAACCTCAATTTTACGATATCATTATAACTTTTCTCTTAAATCAACGATAAATTTCTTAGTACTTTTATTTGGACATGGAATGTTTGTTTGTCAATACAAATTTCCATCACAGCGTCGTCATAATCAGCCATAACACCATCCATCTTGTGAATACTGATGAACCAATCAACCAAACCGGTACCACCATAAACCAAGGAAGTACATCCTATTTCTAGGGCTGTCCAATTATTATTTTTTGCATTTCACAGTTCTATAAACCGTTATACAAAAGCTTTTATTTACTAATTTTTTAGGCTTTTTGGATAACGTATATTGTTAAAAAATACATAAAAACATAGCATCACGCCTTTTTCTCCGAAGGGGTAGGCAGAGGTGTTTCACACCGACATTTCGCCAGCTATGTTCTGGTTCCATGAAATAGGGGGCGAGCCTATTGTCATCAACCGGGATCATTTGTTTGCCAAACTCCGGGAAAATCTTTAATACTGGGATTTCATGATAAAAAACCCAATACCATTTTCATAAACTAACTAATAAATATAGGTAATCAATAATAATATGTCAAATAAAGTAAGTATATAATTTTTCAGCCCTATTTTGTTTTTTTTCATAAAAGTCAAGCACCTGATACCTGATACCCAAAGATAGGTATATAAATAAAACAAATAAAAATAAAATCAATTTCTTTTCAGACTCTTTCCTTAAAACTGTATGTAACTATGTTACTATGTTGGAGATCTTATAAACTTACCATAGGATAGGTTATTGGCAAAAAGGTTTCCGTATTTAATATCGAATAAACCATCAAATGGGCTAGAGACACAGAACAGAGATAGGTTTACTTTCATTGTGCTATGGGTAGAAACAATAATATATTATAAGTACCTATATAAGATTTCTCTCGCAAAATTTATGCGTATAAAATGAAAATTGAATCATAATGAATTTTCAACGTAACGTATTAACCAACCCTAAATATTTTCGACCAATAAATTGTACGTAATAAACAATAGAAAGTCTATTTATATTAACATTGCTAATGTGTTTGTCCGTCTTCGGTCCATCGTCTCGAAAACGGGTTTTGCAACACACTAAAAAGGACTTAGAAAGTTTATCGTACAACATCCGTCTAGCGAGAGTTTTCTATTGAATTTTTTACATTTTTCTTGTAAAATGAGGCTAAAGGTGCCAGTAATTTGCTTTTTCCGATGACGCTGATGACTAACTTTCATATTTTATGACAGCAATTCTAAGTTATTCCACAAGGCATTCGTATAAAATAATCAATGAATTCAAAATTCGGTTTAAAAATATCTTTTAAAATTAGAAATCACGGAGATAAAAAAATGCTTTAGAATTTTCCAAAATTTGTTTCGGAATGTTACTTTATACTAAGTATAATTGGTAACAATTAATTGGAATAAACCTTGAAACAACGATTCAAGGTATCGTTGGTTTAATAAACTTTTCACACTCAACGAAACTTTGAAGTAAACTAGTGCATTTCTTACGCTACTAGCCCAATTTACATAAGGTGGCAATGCAAAAGCTCCTAGAATTCTTCTTCAGTCTACAGTAAATCTTTTTCACCAGGTTCCTTACGAATTCAGTACAAAAAAACATAGGCTAGCAGGTTGCCAGCTATGGCTAGACCTATACTGGGAAATAGCCGGTCTACTAATTACAATTCCTAGGCCATTACGATTATCTAGGTTTATGGGATATGATGTTTTTGCTCTATGTTTGTTATATTGCTTCTTGAAGATAGAAAGCTTTAACGAATGAGCGTTGTTGGTCATCTTCGCTGTAGCTCAGTGGTACTGCATAAGTAGATTGTACTATAATCGTCCCACTGCTGGGCATAGGTCGCCTCCAAAGAATGTGGAGGGAATTTAACATACTATACCATTCTGATCATGGGTTGGTATAAGGATTGTTTCGAATTTTTCATTTCTCGCAGTGCTCTTGTCTGTATAAAGTTACTCCCTTAGTCGCGTCTTACAACACCCACGGGTTGAAATGGGTTTGTGACAATTTTTGCCTGATCCGGGAGTCGAAGCCAGAACCTTTTATGCACCAGTAGTTTGCACTCCCACTGAGCTATCACCAGTTTTAGTGTTGACATGATTTAAGTATGCAATACCCCATTATCGATGTCTTTATGTTATAGTAATTGCTTAACACCAATCGTTCTGAATGCTTGGTCATTCACTTAAGTGCTATAAAATACACAACAGACACGACACGCAAATGTCATCAAACACAACTACCTCTATTTTATGTTGTATGTAGGTTAAATAAGACGTCTCTTATTTCGGTTTAGTCATGCGAAAGCTGACCTCTTGAATATGTGGTCATTTCATAGACGTATTTTATCTATGATAATTATCTTTGTAATTATATTATCTGTAGATATTAATGAGATGGTTTATTTAGTAAGATGGATTGTCGAAGATTGATTTATGATATGATATAACAAAGAGTAACTAAATAGATACAAAGACTGTATTACAAACTTAAGTATTTATTTTGCCAACTATGTTACTTTTCACATGAGACAAGTTTTTACAAGTAGTACAAAAATAGTCATCATGTCAACCCACAAACGATTTAAGTTTGAGGTTGTAGGTATATTGAAGTGTTGAGCCGTTTTATACGAAACTTCGAATTTTGGTTCATTTGCCGAATTGCCTACACTAATTTTTTTCTAAATTTAGCCTCTTTTGAGACAAATTTCTACATTAATTGTACTGATTTTTAGATAACATTTTAGTATATACGAGTAAATATGTCTAACAGATTTCTACAATAATCTATGACCTATTTGTTTGACTTAGAAAGTGGTAAATTGTGAACAAGACGGAAAACGTCCATTGCAAGACGATAAACTATACTGAACTTCAATTACTGGCGGGAAATGGAAGTGGTTTTGAATTTATTAAGTTTTTATAATAATATGTTCTTCGTATAGGATAACAAACCTGTTAGTCAAAGGGGTTAATAAAGAAAAGGAGAAAGATTATTATAGTCATAATTTTTGCCTTGTGTAAGCTTTTGGCCATGAAAATACCAAATATAGGTACGCATAATGCACTTCTAAAAGATTTGGGTCAAACTTTTTGTTTTATTCATCAGCATCATTGCAACCCTTATATATTATAGACAGATATAGACTGTCACCGTGGCGCAGTGGTTAAGGTGGTCGCCTCCCCACTACATCGCCGTGCTGGGTGACGTGGGTTCGATTCCCACACGAGACAAATATTTGTGTGATTCATAGATATTTGTTTCTAGTCTGGGTGTACTTTGTGTCAGTTTCATGTTTGTAAAGCTCCGCGCGACACAGGGCTCGTTCCCTAGTGCGGGCGTTGTCTTTATAAAAAAAAAAAAAAAAATTATGTCCTACTGCTGGGCCTTAGCCTACTATACCACGCTGGCTATATGGATTGGTATAAGGTTAAGGGTTTTATACTTATACATGATGCCTAGCTTATAAAAGATTCAAATTCTTGTACTAGAGCGGAAAAAGCGAATTTTCATTCTTTCTTTATTAAATTTATTTCTAACGAACCCAGTTTCTGCTTCATTCTCGTCATCATCAACAACTCGTGGACGTCTGCACTTAAAGACTAGATCCTGTAAGACAAATCTATGCAACGTAGTTCGACGGTCTATTTGCCGTAACAGAGAGTTAAACATTCTCTTTTCCAAGTCATTAAAATTAAATGTATTTGTCTAATTGATCTTCAGTCTTAACTAATAACAATTTCTTTTTTCTTCCAGGTAAGTCACCAATTAATTTAACGCACTTGAACCCTAAGCAGTCCCAGAAAGTAAGTATGGCAATGAATTCGCGTTTAATTTACATAAGCTATTAACTTGTGTTATGGTGGTACAAACAAACTCGAGTAACGGTGGAACACTTTTGAACGCCATGATGTGCCTTTGTGAGTACCGACTAGTGATGGGACGTGGGATATCGATGTATTGATCGGTATTAATGTGTCGATAAATGTAAAAAGTGGAAATTGAATACTTTATAGATGCTTTAAGTCGGTATTGAAGACTAATTTATCGCAATCATCATCATCAGCAACCCATAGCCAGGCCTAGCCTAGTTTGGGACCAATGTAATATTATGATTGTTCTGTACAAAATTGGCAATAAACGATTATTATTATTATTATTAATGTCCCACTGCTGGGCTCGGGTCTCCTCTCCTCTATTTATCGCAAGATTAGTTAAAATTCCCTAAAAATATAATTTAAATTTTTGTAATGTTACTTTCTAACACTGAAAATAATTTTAATTTATTATTCATATTGCTACAATAAAAACAAATCACCCACTGTGGTGGAAGTTGAGGTTAGATAAGACCTGTGTCCAGCAATGGACATTATTGGGCTAATATTTGATGATGAAAGTATTACTGAAGAAATGAGAAGTTAAAGTTAAATCTGAGGTACAGAGTTTAATTCCATAGTCAAACTAAAAGTTCTAATCTAATTGAGATGAATATAATAAAAACATCATAAAATCCTTAAAAATATTCATGTATAAATTTAGAAATACAAATACACAGAAGTTTATGAAACACTACCCTAATATCAACGGAAAAAAATGTCAGTTTAATCAAACTTTATTTGCAAAATATTATATTAGTGAAAATCTATTTATACCTTAGATATTAGGACGATTACGTCACCTGCTATTTTATTTTATTCGTATCAAGGCTTCTAGGGCATTATGCCAGCTACAAAGCATTGAATCACTAACCTTATCAGATAAACTGTTACATTTTCTCACGAATTTTAACATGATCTTAAAAAAAAAGTGATATCAATGTCAACATGGAGTCCTTGTAACATTTTGTTGCAAAACTTTCGATAACTTTTTGTAACAATTCGATAACAATAACATCTGTAGTTGACAGGTATTATTAGCACAAAAGGCATACATAAATATATTGTTAATAATAAATGTTATTGTAGGCGTTTTTGTTCATTTGTAACACAAATTTTATAATAGACACCAACGCATAATATGCGTAACCTGTGTCGTAGTCTCATAGTATTAGTAAATATAACATGTATTCATGTTTACAGTGTAATAAAAGTGACAAACAGAACTTAGTAATTTGAGCTTTATACTTGTTAAATAAAGATGAAAATTACCTTACTGGCTCCGCATTTTAAGTCGATATTTCAGCATGAAAGTCGAGTCTGCTGTTTCACTTTCACTTACCTATAAGTGTTCATTACTATAAAACATGTTTCACTGTTTCTTAATTTGAAATACTTAATATACTAAAAGGCCGAAAAAGCTCATTCAGCGAAAAACATCTCAGAAAGCGTTGTGGCAACATATAATAAAAAACTAGTATATTAACAATCTACAGAGGCCTAAAAACCGAATAAAGTTTAATATAAAATAAATATAATATAATTCTATCGAAATCAGTAATTTAAATATATTATAATAAATAATTACTTAAATATATTAAAAGTTTTCATTGACCTCTTGAACTTTCATCGACATCGATAAGAAATGCGCATCACTGTTCTAGAACAATAGATGATCGTAGGCGCCGTAGCGTGTCGCTTGCGCATCCGAACTTGATACACCCACGTGACCACGATTGTGTTTATTTTGGGACAGTTCTTGACAAATAACACCTTGATATTTACTTTGCATAAGTTGCAACAATTTTGGGTGCATTTTATACAAAGATTTATACTTTATTTAAATTTATAATACTCATATATTTGCATCTAGAAACCATTTCCTTTATTTTAAATGTTTTATATTTTGGATTTGATAGCAACCTAATTTTTCGCGCTTCCAGTCTTAATTTAAGTATAAGTATATTTACGTTTTTCGACGTAATTTTAATTTTTCTGTTCATCTCCATTGTGATTATTATAAAACGACTAAGGGCCGAACGGTTTTGATAAATATTAAAAGTTTTATTTTGAACTTAAGATTACATTAAAGCTCTGGTTCACCATTGGCAGATAAACGAAACCATCTGATCTTAGTTGACAGATTTAAAATTCATTAGACACTTGTCTGCCGGTGGCGAAGGCGTTACTCTACTGTTCAACACTATCCTACAAGTGACTTACCCATGGTTTTCCTACTTATCTCGTATGTATTACTCGGTCGTTCTCATGACCTACAGAACTTACCACAAAAAATAGATCTATGTGACATGTGCTTCGATCAACTGACAACAGTTACTTGTATATTACCCATTCTTGTAGATTATATTACCTTGGCTAGTCATAATTAAAATTAACTGATATTAACAGACATAGAAACCTAGTTTTTACATATATTTCAAGTTTGGTATAATATTAAGTATATTAATGTCCCACAGCTGGGCACGGGTATCCTCCAAATATTTTGTAGGGAATTTAGCCTACTATATCACGCTGGATAGACGGATTGGTATAGGATTTTGTTTCGAATTTTCCTTTTCTCGCAGTGCTTTTGTTGCTAAAGTCGATTTGTACGATACCCATGGGTTGAGATGGGGTAGTGACATTATTTATTTTTAATCCGTCATTACACGAACAATTTTATTGGGATTCGTGAGAACCAATTCAATTTAAATTTAAATGAAATATATATTTTTTTAATTATTAAATTACGTGTCACTCATTTAAAGAAATCGGGACTGCCGACCGCGTTTTACTTCCGTAAGGGTGCCATCTTTAGGGCCAGTACGCAACATGCACTGGTTCGTTAGTAGTTTTAATAATATATTATGAAGTAAAAGTTTCGAAGTTTTTGACTTTAACTTTGACTGACGTTCCTCAAAGGAATTTATGCTTTAATTGTTTAACTATTTTGCAATAGATTTTACTAGTAAAAAACTAAGGTATTTAAGGTATCTTTTTGACCATAACACTGCGTGTTTAATCTCATGAGCTTTTTGTGTAGTTGTTTCTTGGTGTTATTAATTTCGAGTAGGTATATAGCTTGTTATAAAGAGAGTCATATTTTCATCAGATTTTTACATAATTGCAATGCACTGCGATAAAAGAAAATTTGAAACAACAACCCGTCTGGCCAGCGTGGTATAGTAGACCCGTGCCCAACAGTGGGACGTTTATGGGTTGAAATGATGATGATGATAAAATTCAAAAACTTGCTTTATAAACGAGCCTTATACGTATAAAACCTCGAAAATAAACAGTTAAAGTATCTGTAATAAGTAAACCTATCCATTTATTATTTTGCTCTTTAATAACTCATTATAGAGCCAGTTTGTTTACCGTTCATATTATATTGCAATTTATTACTCAACTTAAGTCAGCCGTTACGTAAGAAAATAGTGACAGACGAACGAACACTCTCGTGTTCTCAGCTGGTTTTAAGTGATGTGTTTGCGAAATTTCTACTTAACATTATAGTAACAAAACTGAGGTAATAAAATGAATGTCGTATAAAGCCCGCACACGGCGTAATGTTGTTTATCGATAAATTGTTTTTGTTTACGTATTGCACATCACTATTATGATATTTGAGTGTAATATTGATACAAGTATCAATATATTATGTATATAAGTTTATGTATGATGTTTTTCGTTTTTTTGTGTCTTGAAAATATAATTGAGTTATTTCTAAAGTGATTTGTGTTCTGTTATTTATCATAAAAATCTTGCTGAATTATGTCTACTCTGTCTGGATATAATATTTATTTTGCCATTGTTTAAGTGTTGGCCCATTATCTGGCCGCATCGAATCACAGTTTTCTAAATTTTTTTGCTTCTATCCTTTTCTGTCACTTAAAACCGGCGTTTACTAAAGCGAGATAGAGAGCAGGAGCCGAGCGGCCACGCCCGCCATGTCCAGTTAATATGTTTGTAAGTTCTCCAGGGCTTCTTTTGGGCGATGCGGACAATGACATGTTATATAACCAAACTGCAAAAAATCAACAGATAAGCAATGCACTAAAAAGACCGAAAAATGGTTGTAATTATTATTCCTGATTAAATTTAAATACATAACATATGTATATATTTGCAGTCTCCATTTGATTCGCTTTATTTTGATACTCAATTGGTTTGGAAAAAAAAATACTACTTACAATTGGCGCCAAAAGTCCGAATTTTTTATTTTTATTAATACCTATCTAAGGACACTTGGGTTTTTTGAGAAGAATCTAACGATACCTTAGCCTTTTGAGCGCCACGTCAAATCGGTAGCGCCGTGCCTTGTGCGCCAAGCTTTTAAAATACAGTACATTTTTGACGTGCCATGCCGTCATTGGCGTGGTGAGCACATTTTCATTTTACGTGTATAGACGTCTCTGGCGTTCAAAGGGTTAATTGTCGAAATCCATCCAGCCGTTGAAGAAACACGGGTGTAAAGAAATTAACAAACATACAAGATACGCGCGAAAAACAATACCTTCATTATTCCTGACAGTCGGGTAAAAAATAATAACAAAAAAAGCTATTCTATAAGTTTTTGTAGTCCATGGTTATTCTCAATACTCTCGAACCTTGAAACATTCGTCCCAAAACCTTCATTTAGACATGGATTAATGGAATCCAATATTCTATTTCGCAAACCATCCTAATACTAATTTAATTCTGTTTTCTTTGTCATTTACAACTAGTTAAGGACAGACAGACAAAGATACAGTTACTTAATGACATTCTGACGTTTTTGGTCAGGCGTGGGCAACGCACAAGGACGGTTAAGCCCACTACTGGACTGTTACTCGTTCTACATACCGACACATGGTGGTTTATGGAAACTTGTTTAATTTGTTACTTGATGACTAAGTCTGTCTAGTTTGGGTTAAATTGACAATATTTGACGTGTGTATGGGTCCTAATCTTATCAATAAATTTACGGTAAATTTGATTTCCATCTTTCGAAGCTTAGCTTTGCTTAAATAATTTCGTCAGATAGATTTATATTTCGCATGCATTGCATGTAATTTAATATTTCTTGAGAGAATATTATTATTTACGTAACTGGTGATTGAACCCGGGACCTTGACACAACAGCCTTTGTATATTTATCATAGCCACTGATTCCATATTACCCTTGATTTCACGTCTAAATTAACACTCTTTAAGTACTTTCCATATGAAACAAAAAGACCGCTCGCTGTGGTGCAAAATCAGGTGAGGTCTATATCCAACAGTGGACGTCTTTCGGTTGATATAATTATAATGAACTAACTTTCACATGACAAAAATTAATAATAACTAGATTCAGCCCATGTGCATGGCTGCGCCTGCATGGTATCAGGTATGCCAGTAAAACGATTTTTTTTAGACAACGCCCGCACTAGGGAACGAGCCCTGTGTCGCGGGGAGCTTTACAAACATGAAACTAACGGACACAAAGTACACCCAGACTAGAAACAATTATCTATGAATCACACAAATATTTGTCTCGTGTGGGAATCGAACCCACGTCACCCAGCACGGCGATGTAGTGGCGAGGCGACCACCTTAACCACTGCGCCACGGTGACAGTCAAACACAGTGACAGTTTATTTCATTCTGCTAGAATATAAAATTTCATGAAGATTAGTAGTGGCTAATAGAAATAAATAGAAGTTAGAATTATAAATCTAATAAAATTAAGAAATAATTTCAGTAAGCCCAGTCAAAACAACAAACAGTCAAAAGGCATACCACCTATTTGGTTGAAATCGGTTAAACACATAATATATTGCACTCTAAAATATTTGCGTTGGAAATGATTGCGTCAATTCTACAACTAAATGCACAAAACCATTTAAGTGATGCTTACTAACTTGTTGAAAACTGTGATAACTTGAAAATTTCGCGGCACTCACTATATGGTTGTCGTGGAATTTTCTCGGTGTTAAGCAACCAATTATTGGCAAGGTTGTAAGGTACCGTCGCTCTGTTATTATCAGGTTGTGTTTCGTGACTCTTGTGTCATGTATGGAGTCATGGGCGTTCGATTTTTAAATTCAGAATATCTATCAAAATGTGAGTGGTATGTTTTATGATTTTGTTTACAATATTTTTGTTACATTTTGACAGTTTTTTTTACGATAAAAGTTTTCTTCAAAATAATATTATAAATGCGAAAATTAGAACTCTATCACGTAAAAACGACAGAAAGGATCTGCACACAGATAGGTAGTATAGTCTAAGTTATTTTATAATTTAAATATTAATAATTGTTGTAATGATAAATGATGTTACTTAGAGTTAGGTACCATACCAGATCAATCTATTTATCAAATCCACAGATATACATTCAGAGTCTGGGCAGTACTTCGGTCTGTAAAATGATATAAAACTCGAATTGTTTACTTAACACTACACTCATATAACATCTCATTGTAATTGAACCTAATACAGCAATTTCAATGACAGTTGGACTAGATATTATTCCAGTAATTTATCGTGAAATTTGTAAGCGTGTTTCTGAGGTATCACATGACCCAAGGGCTGGTCTCAACCTGGGGCAACGCATTAGCCTTGCTATCCAACGCGGTAATATGGCTAGCCTTTTGGGTACGTTTCGTCAGGAATCTGTCTCAATCTGATATTCTATTTATAAGAATTTCCTAGTTCTTTTTTTTTTTAAAAAAGGATATTTGTGTGTAATTTTTAGTTAAGTAATAATTAACTCTATAAATCTGCTTTATATAGGTATTATATGATACCTAATTCAAATAATGACCTAACCCATCAAATAAAATGAGTACGAAATTAAGACTGACAATTTCGTAACACTTGTTTATCACTTTACTAACTCACTATACTTGACAGGTTGACAGTGGGCAGTCGAGTAATGTATGCAAGTCTAATCAACTATTACTTCACCTTGAACCTCTTTACTATTCTTATTTAGAATAATACATTAATTTAAGAGTATATAATCTATTCTAGGTATAAAATATAGGCTTGCTTTTTAAATGAATGTAGAGAGACTAGATTGACAGGCACATGATATATTTGACCAATATAGGAGATAGGGCGTTGTGTATCTATATTCACGTAAAATAATTTAGTAAATAAATTTAGTTTTAGTTTAATAATTTTTTTTTTGTTAATTAGGTACCTACCTAATTTTAAGCTATATTTTAAACGATTTAGTTTTTATGTACTTAGATAATTTATTTGTATAAGTTTTGCGGGGGACAAAATAATTGTATTTTCTTTCGTTCAAAATTTGACGTAAAAATATAGTGTTGTTTTCAATATAATCTGTCTAGACTCTAGAGAATGATAAACTTGACAGCTATTTATATTTTAGCCAATCATAAAGCGTATTTTGATGAAATTTGACAGTTACAGTTGTTTTTTAATACGGTTTACGGCCGATTTCCATAATCTACATATCTATCTATGGGTTTAGCTACTAAAGTTGGAATTTTATAATGTTTTGTATGGAGCTTGTCATAATTCTAACTTTAGTAGCCAAATCCATAGAAAGATAGATTATTGAAAACTGCCATAACAAACAATGAATTTAAATTACAAAAATTTGAAAGTCAATTTTAACGTAGCATCCCACCTTATTACAGAACATGGACTAAGTATTAAACCAGGTTTAAATTGACATAAGCCATTGTTTTAGTGTCAAAGTTGTCAATTTAAACCTGGTTTAATGCTTAGTCCGTATTTTGTAATAAGGGTGTTTAAGTTTTATCGAATTAAATCTGGTTTATTTATTTATTTACAACTTACAAAACATACACTTTGGAAAGAATCACACAATTTTCTAAGTGGCTCAAGCAATAGTGCTGTTTCAATTACAAGTTGCCACGACATGCATTAAAGTTAACAAGGTATATGAGCAAACAATGTTGTTGAAATATTTTTTTAGAAACAACTAATTTTATATTATCACTTAAAACTAAGTTGGTACCAAATCACTTATTAATTGGAGCAGAGTTTAAAAAGAATATTGTGTATGACCGTACAATAATTTGGTATATCAGAGCTGATTTGATGATGGAATCAGGAGATTGACGGCAGAACTCTTTATGGACTACTATGGTATTGATTTGGAGTCGTATGATTCATTTTGATAAATCCAATCGTGTTTTTTCAGTATTTTTAACTATATTTATTACGGGTAACTATTGGCCGCTAACTATTGGCCTTATTAGAAAACTAACTGTCGCCCAGCGAGCCATGGAAAGAGCTATGCTCGGAGTTTCCCTGCGTGATCGAATCAGAAATGAGGAGATCCGCAGGAGAACTAAAGTTGTCGACATAGCTCACCGAATCGCATCGCTAAAGTGGCAGTGGGCAGGGCACATAGCTCGTAGAACTGATGGCCGATGGGGGAAAAAGGTTCTCGATCGGTGGCGGCCACGTATTGGAAGGCGCAGCGTGGGACGGCCCCCCACCAGATAGACCGACGACCTGGTCAGGGTGGCGGGCGGCCGTTGGTTGCAGGCGGCACAGGACCGTTCGCAGTGGCGTAAATTAGGTGAGGCCTATGTTCAGCAGTGGACGTTGTTGGGCTGATATGATTACGGGTAAACAAAACGTTGAAGGAAAACAAGTCTTCTTTCTTTGTAACAGCAATCGTTAACGTATTCATTAAACCCAAGGATAATCATGTACTTAATTAATTCACTTTTTATAATAAGGTAATTATTCAATTTTAAATAATAATAATAATAATATAATAATATTCTACCACATTCACACAGCGTCATCTAGTCCCAAAGTAAGCAATTATATTTGCTTGTGTTATGGGTACTAAACAAATGATATACTACTTAAATACATTTTTTTTTTTGTAAATACATACATATTATAAATAAATTACACCCAGACACAGAACAAACAATCATGCTCATCACACAAAGATTTGTCCTGGGTGGGGATCGAACCCACGACCTCCGGCTTAGCAGTCAGGGTCACTAACCACTAGACCAACAGGCCAAATCGATCCATTTTTTAAATACCTTTTTAGGAAAGGTCGAGTACAGCGCGATTGTTAAACAGCCAAACAAGTTATGTATGTATAACTGCTGTACCAATCTGTGTTTTGAATAACGCTTGGAAAATCACACACAGCGCCATCTAGTCCCAAACTAAGCTAATGCTTGTAATATGAATATTAGCCAACGGTATAATAATTAAACAACTTTTTTTAACGCATATATATTATAGATACATTACACCCAGAAATAAAAAAAATAAAACAGCATTATTTAATTCAAAATTTAAGAATTCGTGAAATCGATAGCAAAGCCCATATATTATGAACATCTTTTCTTATAAAAAAAGAAAAATAATGAAACGTTTTTTATTAAATTCCAGTTTTTGTTTCGTAGTAGGTCTCCTTTTCTCACGAAACACTAGTCATGGTAGTCGAAATGATATGAAATGAAATCTCGTTTATTCATCTAGTTTACAAGGTAAAACTTATGAAAGTCACAAGATAAGAATGTAACAGGTTATCCGAAAAGTAGTGTCAGCAAATTTGCCTACGACCAGTTCGCTGACAGGGTGGAGCTATGAGAAGAACTGGCAAGAAACTCACACCACTCTTTTAAAAAAAATGGTCATTTTTTCAAAGTAATTTTTTATACTGTAGATATACCCTTCCATATGCTATTACCCCATACTACTATAGCGTAATAATATAAACAAATTCATAGTTAAATAATACCTCGAAATGTTCTAGTAATTTAATTAACCGTATTAACGATAACCGTACCGTTTACAGTTTAATTTGTGAGGTCCCACTGCGAGCGAGTTGTGAAATAATATGAATATGCAAAAGTTGTGGTGTCACTCTTAGCGATATTACGGCGTGCAAGTTGTTTAATTACATACATACATAGCATCACGCCATTTTCCCCGAAGGGGTAGGCAGAGGTGTATCACACCCACATTTCGCCAGCTATGTTTGGTCCCATGAAATAGGGGCGAGCCTATTGTCATCAACCGGGAACATTTATTTACCAAACTTCGGGAAAATCTAAATACTGGAATTTCCTGATAGAAAAACCCAATACCATTTTTACCCGACCCGGGCATCGAACCCGGGACCTCTTGCATAGCAGTTGTATACACTTATCGTTGGGCCACCGAGGCAGATAATTAAGTCATACTTAATGTCAAGGATTTTTATGTATTAGTTTTTTGAATTTACGAGAGCACTTTGCGGTTTTGTTAAAGTACTAATGAATTAAAATCAAATTGAATTAAATTAACGTTGTTGATAAATTATTGTGTATAAATTACAGTTGGTTATAATCTACTTAACATAGTTATATATTAATATTTTCATACAGATGTGATCCAAATGTGTTTCGTTGAAAATATTAGGAATATAGCCAGTATTCTCTTTTCACCCTAGCATTTGACACAAGGCGTATACGTATGATAAGTACGAAGGTAAAAAAACCGTTGTATACCTATCTAATTTTCTAACTGGTCTGTTGTTCTAGTGGTTAGTGACCCTGACTGCTAAGCTGGAGGTCGTGGGTTCGATCCCCACCTAGGACAAATTTTTGTGTGATGAGCATGATTTTTTATTCTGTGCCTGGGTGTAATTTGTCTACAATATGTATGTATTTACAAAAAAAATATATTTAAGTAGTATATCACTTGTTTAGTACCCATAACACAAGCAAATGTAATTGTTTAATTTGGGACTAGATGGCGCTGAGTGAATGTGGTGAAATATTATTTAAAAAAACTTTCCACGTTTAATTAAGCTAATTATAAACTTAATCTTTTTCGTGGCATTTGTAAAAAGACTCATGAGATAGTAAATTGGATAGTTTCGTCTTTGGATTTTTCACTATTCATTCAGTATTTTAATAGCACTTGTATAGACGGAAACAAGGTGCGTGTGTAAAAATATAAAAATTCACATTAAAACAATGTATCCGTTCGAGTTAATTTGCTGTTATATAACTTTTATCACTTAAACGTAACTAAAGGTTAACTTGCAATACTTATGTAAAGAATGCGGACATCTCAGATAATTGAATATGAAAATAAAGGCTGAAGTTAGTTCATGGGTGAAAGGGAAATGTCTTTTAGAAGTAGATAGTGCTGGAAATTTCTGATTCAACAACTTTATTAAAATACTTATTGCGACATAGTAAAATGTCTTTATTACCCAAAAAAAAAATTATAATAAAGTTTAATTGACTGGGCTGTTGGTCTAGTGGTTAGTGACCCTGACTGCTAAGCCGGAGGTCGTGGGTTCGATCCCCACCCAGGACAAGTCTTTGTGTGATGAGCATAAAGGTTTGTTCTGTGTCTGGGTGTAATTTATCTATAATATGTATGTATTTACAAAAAAAATGTATTTAAGTAGAATATCAGTTGTTTAGTACCCATAACACAAGCAAATACAATTGCTTACTTTGGGACTAGATGGCGCTGTGTGAATGTAGTAGAATATTATTATTATTAAATCCTATAAAAACAGACTTGAGTGCGATATAAATAAAGATATTTTCTTTCTTTATTTCTTTCTCTCACCGAATACTATGAACTACGTTACTACTACCATTATTTTCCCAATACGAATTATTTGTGCACTACATTTAGGTCTTATATATAAATTTTTGTCCTATCTGATTACATAAATAAACAAAATATGGGTTAAATAATTTTATGACAGACAAACTAGGTCCAAAAAAGTTTTCATGTTTTAAGTTCAATTTCCTGGTTGAGTTTTCGTATTGCAAACTTCCATTATATTTCTTTAATTGCTTATTAACACACCAGCTATTTGAGTTTGTTGCCTAATTTGGTACTAAAAATACATTTAACACGTAATTTTTATCAGAAATGACCGAGAATACGATAATCGCGTAAAAAATGAGAGAATCATAATATTATTTAATTTCCGAGGTTACCTCATTGCTCTTATAAGATCGTTCCGCTTCGCTCGCAGTGAGACCACGGGCTAGAGTAAATCTTCAGACAGTTGTGTAACCATTTTTGTAATGTTGTGTCGCAAATTATGTGTGGGTTAATAGGTCGTTATTAGATCACTGTATGAGTTATATACACTGTGTTACAATTTTTTATAGTTTTAGTGTTTGTTAATTTTTTTTAATTGACAAATCTATTCTGTGACTGTTTGGTGACGTAGCGGTATATAACTACTGCACAAGATTTTAATTATTCGTAATTTAGATATTCGATTTTAGATTGTTGACAATTGTGACCATTTCTACATACATACATTTGACAATTACTATACCAATATTGGCTAAACGAATGTCGTAATTGCGAGCCGCACTAAGGAGCAAGCCTTGTGTTGCAGGAGACTTTTCAAATATATCATTAAAAATCTTTATTTTTTTTGTTGATTTTTTTGTTTGACTGCTGTGCAAGAGGTCCTGGGTTCGATTCCCGGGTCGGGTAAATATGGTATTGGGTTTTTCTATCATGAAATTCCTGTATAAAGATTTTCCCGGAGTTTGTTAAACAAATGCTCCCGGTTGATGACAATAGGCTCGCCCCCTATTTCATGGGACCAAACATAGCTGGCGAAATGTGGGTGTGATACACCTCTGCCTACCCCTTCGGGGAAAAAGGCGTGATGCTATGTATGTTTGTATTTTTTTGTTTTGCCGTCCGTATGAATTTGTGTTCGGTTTATGATAATAGACTTGTCCACTACACAGAACCTAGTGTGATTGGTGAAATATGTTTGTGATGCAACTCTACCAACCCCTACGGGGCATTATGCTATATTATAAGTAATTCATAGTGCTGGCAGTAACTAAAATAATATTTCTCTTTAAAATGATAACTCAAATATATATTTAACTAGTTTTACTTAAAACTAAAGTAATTCAAATTAAATATAACGGGAAGGCAAATTATACCATCTATATTCACTTTGCTAAATAACGGACAACGGTATATCTCGACCGTTCACACTTATAACCATGGTTAAATATATACTGCAAACGTACACTATCACCTTGTTGGTCTTTTTAGTAATAATAGTTTTTAAACGAGGTTTTATCCTAGACCCGGGAAATCAAATTTAGGCCTTCTGTCCGTGTTGTATGTCGGTAAAAAGAATAGCTTATGTACTCCTGACTTTAATCTATCTGTGTGACAAATTTAATACAGATCTTTACAGCGATTCTGATGTCATTGCGTAAAAAACATTTATCCGTAACTTTCATCAGAAACCCATTAAGTCCCACCGCTGGGCTCGGGTCTCCTTTCCTTTAACTAGAGAGCTGAGAGGGTTTTTAAGCCATAATCCACTCACGCTGGCCTAGAGCGGGTTGGTGGATCATACATACTCATAGAATTACTTTTAGAGTATGTGGGTTTCCTCACGGTGTTTTCCTTCACCGTTAGGAGATGGTAACTCACTTGACTAGTACACATAAATTCCACAAAGTGGAATCCACATTGGTACTGCCGGTCGGGATCGAACTCGGACCGCGTGATTTGCACGCCGGTCCCATATCCATTCAGTCACCATCGCTCTGAACTCTTAACTTTCGCATTTTTAATATCAGCAGGATGCTCCATTTTGATGAAAAGCTGTTTCTTCCAAAAAATTTATTTATAAATTACTATATCATATCCGAACCATATCGTATTTCCTTATAAAAATTATTACACCTGGTCATATAGTCAAACAAGACATTAAACTCGCTTATTTACCTAACATTTTATAAGAATATCGCTACAAAATATTAATATATTTATAGATACAGATAATTGACATATAAATCCCTTTCATAGCATATTAACATACCATTCAAGTGCTCAACGCATTCCAATATTTCGTGTAGGAGACGCGTATCAAGGCTACGAACTAATACCTGAAGTAATCGACTTCAACTAGATCACCTTACTTTTATCTTATATAGGTATACTTAGTTTTTGATACTTCCTACTGTCGCCAGTTAGTAATAAATCTTTGATACTTTGTTATATGTAGAATACGATTTTACAATGGAATGATTCCCGCTTGTAGCTTTGTGGTACTGATATGTTCGATACGATCGAGGTTAAGCAACACTCAGCAAGATCAGTCCATGATGGGTGACCATTTGTGGTAATTTCATTCTCGATCGCCTCCGTGCTTCGGAAGGCACGTAAAGGTTGGTCCCGGTTACCACTTAATGTGGTAGTCGTTAAGTCAAGTTGGAAGCCTTCTGGGCGACTTGATAAATTCGTTGGAATTTATCAAGTCGCAGGCAGGTTGAGGCATACCCTGGTGTTGACCAGGGTATGCCTCAAGCCCACACGATAAGACGAAGAATGGAATGATTGATTGATTATAAATAAAAGTAACATAACGTATGATATAATCGTCCGTGTATTGACGGATTAAGAATACGCTATGTAAACAAGTAAATAAATAAAAAATATAATAACCCGACTGCAAAAAATCAACAGATATGCAACGCACTAAAAAGACCGAAAAATGGTTGTAATTATTATTCCTGATTAAATTTAAATACATAATATATTTGTTATATCCATTTGATTCTTTTTATTTTGATACCCTACTCGATGGTTTAAAAAAAATGTTAACTACTTACAATTTGGCGCCAAAAGTCCACTTTTTTTTTTTATTAATACCCATTTAAGGATACTTGGGTTTATGAGAAGAATCTAACGATACCTTAATTACCCTATACCAACCCGTCTGGCTAGCGTGGCCCGTCTGGCTAGCGTGGTATAGTTGGCTAAATTCCCTCCTCATTATTTGGAGTAAAGCAGTGCCAAGCAGTGGGACATTTATGGATTTAAATGATTTGTCTGTTAGTCAGTCAGTCGCTATTTTAATCATCATCATCATATCAGCCCAATGACGTCCACTGTTGAACATAGGCCTCACCTAATTTCCGCCACAGCGAGCGATTTTCTGCCGCCCGCATCCAACGGCCACTCTTTTAACCAACCTTTACTAGGTCGTCGGTCTGCCACTTCAGCGATGCGATTTGGTGAGCTATGTCGACAACTTTAGTTCTCCTGCGGATCTCCTCATTTTTTCATGTTAATACAACTTCTAAATCTTTCTACTTTAAAAATTTACATATTACATGAAAACCGTAATTTTCTAACAAAAGTATAGTAATTAACATAACATAATAATTGTGAGTAACAACCCGTGACAATTAGAGGCAACCATGACGCCTCTGTTACCGAATCGTTCCTTTATTCAAGGTCATTCGTACATGCGTGCATGTGGCGACACTCGCATGCCGCATGCGTGTCTGTCTACATGCGTGTCTACCACGTCCGGGATATTTACGTATTGATCGCATATTTATGTCTTATTGACATGAGCATGTTTCAAATTGATTAGAACTAATAGCGTTTTTCAAATTTGAACATGTTCTAATTTATGTCGTGTTTTCTATGAACAGAGCAAGCTAATCAAAGAGAGATAACATTCCGAGCGATAATGGCCGCGTGCTCCCGAGGTCGGCATAATTCCTTTAATTTCAAAAATATTATTTAAAAAAAGTAATACTTTTCCAACTATTATTTATATTTTATGTTAAAGGTAACGTACACCCAGTTAACGCTTTGTTTACCTATTCAATAATTCATTGCAATTCAAACAAACGGCTAGAACAAAGCAAAAGTCTTAACAAGACTCTAAATACAGAGATGAGTCTTAAGTCACCTACGGATACGTGACTTGGGTCACAAAATGATAACAAAAAACCATACGAACTAAAATATATTTAACTATGATGCAACAAAACATTTATATTTGTTTATTTTCTAGAAATATACACAGTTTTAGATAAATACCTACTACTCTAACTGCCTCGGTGGCGTAGCGGGAAGTGTATACGACTGCTGTGCAAGAGGTCCCGGGTTCGAATACCACGAATACCATTTTCACCCGACCCGGGGGGTCGGGTGAAAATGGTATTGGGTTTTTCTATAATGAAATTCCAGTATTAAGATTTTCCCGGAGTTTGGTAAACAAATGTTCCCGGTTGATGACAATAGGCTCGCCCCCTATTTCATGGGACCAAACATAGCTGGCGAAATTTGGGTGTGAAACACCTCTGCCTACCCCTTCGAGGAAAAAGGCATGTAGCTGTGTTATGTTATGTTACGTTTAGATAAATAAGAACAAAACCTATGAGTTTATATGGATAGAGATCGAAAAAGACGCGATAGAGATATCGTAATTAATTGTATTTCGTTTTATAATTATAATTTTTTTTGCGTCTACTAAATTTGTAATCAAAAAATAAAGTAAGTAAAATTAAATTCATATAAACCGAAATATAAATGAAAAAAGCTAATATTAATCATTATTATAATTGAACCCAAATTGGAATCATTATCATCATTTCCACCCATAAACGTCCCACTGCTGGGCACGGGTCTCCTCCAAAGACTTTGAAGAGAATTTAGCCTACTGTACCACGCAGGCCTGATGATGATGAACATATTCATCATTCGCATAAGTCTATATTTTAGACATTGGTTTCGTCTGATAAGCGCTAAAACACCCTGTCCTCTTTATGATGCATTACATTTCTGTAAGCAGCGTTTTGAAGATCATTAGTTTATTCATGAAACCTCTTTTGTATCCGTTTTGAACGGGTTTTTCTACTAGCTTTTAATTTCAATCCAGTTGAAGCCAAAAGAATTTCGGTGGAGTTGAAAATAAAAACTTTATACTAATTCTGATATCAAAACTTAGTCATCCTAGAGGCTATAAATTAACAGTGTTTTTCAACTTTTTGTAAGGTTATGATATGTTTAAATCTTAAATAATATTTTTCTATGAGTCATATTAGTATGCCATTCTTAACTTTGTTCTATGAATAAGATTTATTAGCCATTAATATACAAATATTTCTCCCAATCTGTCACCGCTATATTTTATCCCCAGGGCGATATAAAAGGCGACTTGGGGAATAAACCATAATAGATCTATGGACGAGAAGGCAAATCTTTATATATTCTTCTGTACATGTGTTGACAGTGAACTCCTCCTAAACGGCTGAATCGATTTGAATGAATTTTTGTGTATGTATTCAAGTGGATTCGAGGATGGTTTAGATTCACAAATCGATTGGTATATCATGCAGGACAACGTCTGTCGGGTCCGTTAGTTTAATATAAAACTTAGTCAAAGCGATAATAGTAGGCTAGGATTTTGTTTTCTTAGAGGAGACTCTTGCCCAGCATTGAAAGGTTGGCTTTAATGATAATATGAACAATCTACATAATGTCTAGGGGGAGAAATAGTCCGTTTTGACGAGTTTTTTTAAGTTCTCAGTCAGATCTAATTATCTTTACGTTTATTATTGTTCTCATATTCAAAAGTTTAAATGAAAACATGAGTTATAAATATAAAATCATATAATAAGCCTGTTGATGTCAGTTTTTACGTAAATAAGTTATAGTAATACTTCGTGACTGCTCTCAATAGATGTTTTTATCAATAAATTGGGCAACGAAGTCAATGTATAAAATAATCTTTTCAATGATGTTTCCAAATTTCCGGTCTCTTGTTAATGTTATTGCAAAATTGCTATCTTCTGTTACAGGTTGGGCAAAACAGAAATATTATATTTAAGAGGGTTCATACAGAAATCCATGAAATCACGAGATTTCCACGTTCGCTACAGAATATGTCTTTATATGTAGCGAAGTAATTTTTGGCATACATAGACAACAGTTTTCTTGTCTAAAAAGTGTATTAAGAAAAACAGAGTATTTATTATTAGTATTTTAGTTAGAACAGTTCTTTCGCACAGCGTTTTAAGAAATTCTACGAAACAAGCCTACTTTCAGATTCGCCAGGGACTAAAGTAATTGAAATGCATAGAAAAAAAAGCTTGTTTTAAGGTCTACATATAGTCCTTTAGTTAGTGTATTGAAAAAATATTAGAAATATTCATTTTTTTATAACTAAAACTTAAGAACTAAAATTTTTAAAAACGTTGAACTTTGATCAAGTTTGATTAGAATTTTGGTACACTATATGTGTTTAAAAAGTCGATTTTTTTACATTTAATTATTAAGCAAGATGTTGTCATTTATAAATGTCCATAATATTTTCGAAATCCCTTTAGAAATATTTTAAAATGATTTTTGAAAAGAGCCTAAAAACGCCTTATATTTCGGCGCACAGGCCGTGAGAAATCAGTACCGGCTGAGGCCTTCTAGAGAGAGGACGTAACGCTTTGCTTCCCGCGCTCCCGGTCCGATGTTTACGTAATATTTGTATATTTCAAGAGAGTTCAATACCAGTTGATACTTTGTTATGGAATTTTTTTTTTATTAAAGATCAAATTATTAACTTTGCTGTTTTTGGGCTGATGAACTCTAAAATCGATATCTGACGATCCCATTGGTCACTTGGCATAGTTCTGAAGTCAAAATTGTAAAAATGACCGCCATCTTGAACTTTGTTGTTTTTGGGCTGAGTGATACCAAAATCGATATTTGACGATCCCATTGGTCACTGGGCATAGTTCTAAAGTCAAAATTGTAAAAATGCCCGCCATCTTGAACTTTGTTGTTTTTGGGCTGAGTGATACCAAAATCGATATTTGACGATCCCATTGGTCACTGGGCATAGTTCTGAAGTCAAAATAGTAAAAACGCCCACCATCTTGAACTTTGTTGTTTTTGGGCTGAGTGATACCATAATCGCTATCTGACTATCCCATAGCTCATTGGGCATAGTTCTGAAGTCAAAATTGTAAAAGTGCCCGCCATCTTGAACTTTGTTGTTTTTGGGCTGAGTGATACCAAAATCGATATTTGACGATCCCATTGGTCACCGGGCATAATTCTAAAGCCAAAATTGTAAAAATGCCCGCCATATTGAACTTTGTTGTTTTTGGGCTACGTGATACCATAATCGATATCTGACTATCCCATAGCTCATTGGGCATAGTTCTGAAGTCAAAATTGTACAAATGCCCGCCATCTTGAACTTTGTTGTTTTTGGGCTGAGAGATACCAAAATCGATATCTGACGATCCCATTGGTCACTGGGCATAATTCTGAAGCCAAAATTGTAAAAATGCCCGCCATCTTGAACTTTGTTGTTTTCGGGCTGAGTGATACCATAATCGATATTTGACGATCCCATTGGTCACTTGGCATAGTTCTGAAGTCAAAATTGTAAAAATGCCCGCCATCTTGAACTTTGTTTTTTTTGGGCTGAGTGATACCAAAATCGATATTTGACGATCCCATTGATCTGCTGGGCATAGTTCTGTAGTCAAAATTTGTAAAAATGCCCGTCATCTTGAACTTGAATTTTGACTTCAGAACTATGCTCGGTGACCAATGGGATCGTCAAATATCGATTTTGGTATTACTCAGCCCGAAAACAACAAAGTTCAAGATGGCGGGCATTTTTACAATTTTGACTTCAGAACTATGCGCAGTGACCAATGGGATCGTCAAATATCGATTTTGGTATCATTCAGGCCAAAAACAACAAAGTTCAAGATGGCGGGCATTTTTATAATTTTGATTTCAGAACTATGCCCACTGCCCAGTGACCAATGGGATCGTCAGATATCGATTTTGGTATCACTCAGCCCAAAAACAACAAAGTTCAAGATGGCGGGCATTTTTATAATTTTGATTTCAGAACTATGCCCAGTGACCAATGGGATCGTCAGATATCGATTTTGGTATCACTCAGCCCAAAAAAAAACAAAGTTTAAGATGGCGGGCATTTTTATAATTTTGATTTCAGAACTATGCCCAGTGGCCAATGGGATCGTCAGATATCGATTTTGGTATCAATCAGCCCAAAAACAACAAAGTTCAAGATGGAGGGCATTTTTACAATTTTGACTTCAGAACTATGCCCAGTGATCAGTGGGATTGTCAGATATCGATTTTGGAGGCGATCAGCCCAAAAACAACTAAGTTAAAGATGGCGGACATTTTCACCACTTTGACCTCAAATAGTCACATTCATCATCATATCAGCCGCAGTTATTATTGAGAAATTAATTGTTAGTCTTATATAAAATTAATTGTATATTTCTTTCTTTCTAATAAAATTGTATTTTAATTGTTTATAGAATACAATACGATTAATAAAAATTAATTATTGATTAATTTAATTTGAAATTTTGTCCTATCCAACTTTAACAAAATACGAGGTTAGAAAATACCAAACTCATTAGTACGCTCTATATTGTTGTACCACACAGCATTAGAGAAGTGTGCATGTTTCGGCTCTGTGTGCGTAATTTAAAAACCTATTTGCGAGCAACTTGAAAATGTATGAACCCTCTTAATGAGATTAGTTCTCATGTATTGTTATATAATTGTCAATTTAAATATTTCTTATAATGAAGGCACGCGGTCATTATCTGCAAAGGTGTGTTGAATCAAAGTTCAGAACAAATTTAAATATACGTCTTTTATCCGCACTAAGGGGTAGGCAGAGCTGTACATTAGCATTTCACCAGGTATTGTAGGTCTCATGTAATAAGGAGCGAGTTCATATTTCCATCCATTCCATCATCATCATTTCAACCAATGTCCCACTGCTGGGCACAGGTCTCCTCCAAAGAATGTGGAGGGAATTTAGACTAATATACCATGTTGGCCAGACGGGTTGGTATAGGGTTTATTTCGAATTTCCCTTTTTTCGAAGTGTTCTTGTCTGCATAAGTTGCTCGCCTTTGACGTCACCACGGGTTGAGATGGGGTAGTGACACTATGTACTTATTCTTAATCCGTCACTAAACACTATAATCACTATCTACATAGTATAAAACAAAGTCGCAGTCGCTGTCTGTCCGTCTCTATGTATGCTTAAATCTTTAAAACTACGCAACAGATTTTAAAGCGGTTTTTTTAATAGATAGAGTGATTCAAGAGGCAGGTTTATAGGTATACAATACATACACGCGGGCGAAGCAGCGGGCGGAAGCTAGTTACTCTGTTTATACTATTGCAATATATAGTACAACACACAACAACAACAGTAGACAATAGGCTCACCCCCTATTTCAACAATAGGCTCGCCCCCTATTTCATGGGACCAAACATAGCTGGCGAAATGTGGGTGTGAAACACCTCTGCCTACCCCTTCGGGGAAAAAGGCGTGATGCTATATGTTACTATTGCAACTAAATAACTACGTGTCATTGTGTTAAAACAAAGTCATCTCAAAAGCTTGAATGAGACATCTTGTATAAATCAAAATATCTTGTCTATAGATAGAGAACAGACAGATAATATATCTATACCAATAGTGAAAGTACTCGGACAAACAGACATGCCCTACAGGTTGAAAGTGAATGAAATCATTGTAATGGGAGGTTTTCTGTTCGGTGCTTTGTTGGGTGAGTATTTGAATGAAAATTTTGTGATGTTAAGTTTTTCTAGTGGTTATAGAATGAATCTGCGGACCATGAGTTTGAAGTTTCGATTTGTAAATAGGACAATTATTTGTACTGCGTGTCTCATATTGTTGACCTCCGAAATACCCACAGGTGAACACATACATTTATCGCAATTCGACAAATAATTCAGAAACGCAAAAGAAGTGATCATTCATGATTCATGAACGAGTGATGATGATGATGACATCAGTATCTACCTAGATAGAAAAACTAGCTTCTGCCCGCTGCTTCGCCCGCGTGGTATGTATTTTATACCTATAACCCTTCCTCTTGAATCAGTCTATCTATTAAAAAAAACTGCATCAAAATCCGTTGCGTAGTTTTAAAGATTTAAGCATACATAGGGATATAGGGACAGAGAAAGCGACTTTGTTTTATACTAAGTATTGATTTAGTAAGCAACACTTTATTGATGAACAAAATCTCATTCAAAACTTTACAGCCACTTCTGAGATACTTGTGCAAAAATTGATGAATAAATATACAATAAATGGTTGTCTAAATTAAATATATAACTTTATTTTGTTAATACAATATAACCCAAATTATAAATTACAAAAGATTGTAACTATCCATTTTTTTTAAAGAGTGGAGTGAGTTTTGCGAGTTCTTCTCATAGCTCCACCCCGTCAGCGAACTGGTCGTAGGCAAATTTGCAGTCACTACTTTTCGGATAACCTGTTACATTCTTAACTTGTGACTTTCATAAGTATTACTTTGTAACCTAGATGAACAAACGAGATCTCATTTCAATAAACCATCACGTATTGTATTAATAACTACCTTAATTATTATGTCATGAATACATAAATATTACAATCCATCTCCTCTGGGAGACATTGTCACTACTATGTATTGACACACATTTAAAAGTTCTACTTTCAGTGCATTGCACTTCGTTAGGTGGCTGTGTATTGTTATTATATATCCAAAAAGGTTTCGTAATGGCTTATTATGCCGTCACCTAACCAAATTTTTACTTAAATACAATGACTTTTTATATATAGACACGTCATGCTCTACACAGAATAGAATACACTCAGCAGCAAAAAAAAATGCAAGTAATGAAAGAATAATTTAAAAATATTTTACTGAGTGTGAAGGAAGACTTTTTGTACCAAAATCTTGTGATAGAGTTATTCATTTTTAATACTTAAAGAACTATAGGCGGGGAAAGTGCGGGTTATTGACCTTTTAAGTCGCAAACCAGCTGTTACTTTAGATTTTTCAATACTTCTTTGAAGATGTGAGCTATTATTTTTTACCTGTATTATGCACTTACTCTACATTTCATAGTTTGACATCTGTCACTTTGACACCTGTCCCTTTGACACCTGTCACTTTGACAGACCTTTTGTACCTTTTTATTCTTGAGGTCAAGTGAGGCCTTTTATTGTCTAAATAGGACACAGTAAATGCGTCCATACACAACAGTATCGAAAGAAAACAAAACCAAAATTCCAAAAGAACTGTTTTTGTATAATTTTATTAGAACTTAGCCGATTGTGAAGGCAGTATAAGATAAAGTTGTTTCGTTTTCATGCTTGGCGATGCGCGAGAGTGATGCCAATGGCCTATCTTACGCATGCGCGAACGATACAACACTATGATTAAAGTTATGTTTGGTACAAGTTATAAGAGGTAGAATTCTTGAAAACGAGAGATTTTTTAAAAGGTCGGCAATGCACATGTACATAATTGCAGGCGTTTATAGGACTTTTTTGAGGAGAAATATTAGAGGTTACGTACTTAGCTCCGTTCGAGGAAATGGGGCGATTATGTGCAGCTCGTTGGCATTATGATATAGGCTTTGACTTATTTAACCATTATTCATATAAGCGATAAGCTATTTACCACCATTTTATTGCTGTTTGCTAGTATTGTGGTATAAAAAGGGGGAAACACTGACTTCTTTTTTTTAAACTAAAAATGACTCAGAAGAGCACACAGCGAGATGTATTGCTAAAGGGTGACAGTGTATAGGCGTGTCATCATATCAGCCCAGTGACGTCCACTGCTGGACATAGGCCTCATTCAAACAGGTGGTAGTTAGCCTACTATTACCACGCTGGCCAGACGGGTTGGTACAGGGTTTTGTTTCCAGTTTTCCTTCTCTAACGCAGGTGTTATGGCGTGATTTTCCCTTAGTCGCCTCTTACGACATCCCGGGATTGAGAGGGAGTGGTGACATACGTATTCTTAATCTCCGTCACCACCCGGAGAATATATATATATGTACAGCCTTTTTATTATATTTTTTTGCGACACACTATACTTACAACTTGGACCACACAAGAAGCGTTAATATCGATGCGCACGCGATTATATGAAATACTGTGTGAACATTACTTTGTGCGATATTGCAACACGTCTCACATGAACTCATTTCTTATATACTATATAATATATTTAATATGTTGGCTTAGGAATACATACTGTTCTTATTATCGTATGGGTTTGAGTCAGAACCTGGTGTTGAAATTTATCAAGTCGCCTAGAAGGCTTCCAATTTGACTTAACGACTATTACATTAAGTGATAACCGGGACCAACGGCTTTACGTGCCTTCCGAAACACGGAGAAGCTTGAGAATGAAATTGCCACAAATGGTCACCCATCATGGACTGACCTTGCCGAACGTTGCTTAACCTCGATAATCGTAATGAACAACATCTCAGTACCACAATGCTACAAGCGCCTCTAATACATACGGTCGTATAAGGTGACTAATGGAGTAACCTTAAGCTGACAAGAGCACTGCGAGAAAAAGAAAAATTCTAAACTGAAACCTTTTATCAACCCGTCTGGTCAGCATGGTATCATCATCAGCGACCCATTAATGTCCCACTGCTGGGCTCGGGTCTCCTGTCTTCTATCTAATATATGAAGCGAAGCTATGAAGCGGCAGCAGTTGATGTTTGAATTATCTGACACTTCAATTCGAATTCAAACGTCAAATTCAAAATCCGAATACGAAATTCAATTTAGAAGTTTTTTAATCCTCAGTTAGCTTTATTATCTGACCCATTTAAACACAATAACATTAAGTAATTATATACAACCTGTATTGTCTTTTTCCCACAGATAACACGATAAGTTAGAAGTGAATAAATTTATCCGACATAGATCAGATGGTGACCGGTTTACTGGGAACAATTTCCTAGTGTTAGGTAATGCGCTCAACAACTTTGCTCTTGTTTTGCTCAATTTGCGTAAAGGGTCTTGTGGTTTCCTTCTTAGTTCACTCACCTTAATCCTTTCTAGAGTAATCTTTATTCTTTTTAAA
Source organism: Laspeyria flexula (assembly GCA_905147015.1). Taxonomy (NCBI): domain Eukaryota; kingdom Metazoa; phylum Arthropoda; class Insecta; order Lepidoptera; family Erebidae; genus Laspeyria; species Laspeyria flexula. The sequence continues at coordinate 6,972,568 of LR989974.1, forward strand.
AAGACAACGCACATGTCCTGTTCGCAGAGGTTTTACATACATACAATTAATGGACACAAAGTACACCCAAAGACTCAAACATTGCGTTGCACGGCAATTGGGTGAAGCTTATATCTAGCAGTGGATTTCATTGAACTGATATAATGATGAAACTACCAAGATTTCTTTTAGGTTTCTTTAGAGGTGTTTACCTTAAAATAGCGAACTTATCATAAAATATATATTTTTTAAGAATCTCTTACATTATATAATATATACAATTTTTCGGTAAGTAACTAAAAAAGGCTTGATTGAGTCAATTCCAATTTCACTATTTGTATGTCGAGGTTCAACTGAACCTTCTAATTTTATGCAAACTGAAAGGTATTGTCGTTTTATGTTATTTTTGAGTCGTTTACTTGTAATTACAGCAATTGTAACCTCGTAGTAACAACTTAAGTATGTTCATCGGATCATTGAAATTGAGCCGAATGCTGTTTTAAACTAATTTTAAACTTAGCTTAACTACACAATGGCGCTTACGTCATTTTTCATTTTAAACTTAATTATGTTCATGGCATTATTGAAACTCAGCCAAATGCCGTTTTCAACTAATTAAAATATAAAAACTTACCTACGTCATGGTAAAATAATGGTGGTTACGCCCTTTTAAATTTGGTATCAATTAATCAATACATAATAATTATCAGTTATTAACAATACAAAACGTCTCTGTCTAACTGTAAATGAAAAACGACGTATGTGAATAGAATTCATGTCAAAAGTACCGTTTTGCTATCATTAATATTCTTCTAACAAAGCATGGAAATAAATTCTTTGATATTTAATCCACTTTCTTCGTATGTCTGTTAAGGATCGGGTGATGTCATAGATATCTTAATAAGTCATCCTGTAGAATAATAAATAGAACTATGTTTACCAGACATAGTTCTATTTATCATTTTTATTTCGACCACGAATCACCTGTAGATGCCCCCAAAACGAGACTGCAAACCATTTAAAAATGTACTAACTCCCTTTTTGTAGAACCCTCTGGAAGAAACGCAACTTGATTTGCGCGTTGTTAGTTAATTGCAAAAGAAAATATGATTCTACAGATTTAAGTTGTAAAACAACCTTGTTTAAAATCTGTTCTATTGCATTGGTCTTACTATTACTATTGATATTGATATTTTACGATCGTGTTTCTGTCATTCAGGTTATTGCCATTGCTTTGTTAAAATACAACACTTTAGTTCTACATTTTAACTTATATATATATATATAAACACATTTACTGTCTATACAAATTAAAACATTGTGCTACTTTAAATTAAGCTTTCGTTTGAACTTAGTACTTATGTATTTTTTTATTTGTTGCAGGTAAATTCCCGATTTATATCATTTACGAAGTTACGAGAATACGTTACGAGGGAGTATGGGTAATTTTTGATCTTTTAGTATGCCTGAAATATATTAATGTGAAGAATATAGACTTTTAAAAGTACAATTTATTAGACGTGCAGTATCAGGTCGACATGTATGACCTGACATGTCATTCTTAACGTATCGCTTTTATAGTGTTACTTTGTAACTTAGTTGATTTTAAAATAATAAATAATAATAAATAATAAATTGTTTATTTCTTTAACAGAACTTAATCTATAATACAATATTTTTTGGGAAATATATCTCAATATGTTATAGCCATATACCAAAAAACTTTTTACTAACTTTCCCGCGCCAATGGTGCTGTGTGCAAAGAAGACTTGATCCTCAAAATGTAATGGTGAAGAAAGTAATTTCACATAAGATAACTCTCAAAACTTGACGAAAACAGAGAAATCTTATAGAAATATGTGTAGTGTTTGCAAAACTGGTATATCCACATTCTTTCGGATGAATCATTACACCCTTTCACTTTTTATTGATAAAAAAACTTTGGGCTATTCAAATACCTACGGCAAGTTTATTCAAATTAGTTTGACAAGTTTTTATCATGCCCATCCATCATTCAAGTGTTAGACATAGTTAATTTGCATATATGTCAATTGATGTAAGCGACATTTTATATTTGAACAAATTCGATCATTATTATGATATGTTGAGATGGCAATTTCGTTTGCTTGTTGCTAATAGTGAAGTGTTGCTTATGCGCTATTTATCAAAAGGTATTTTTAATTGAGCTTAGGAATTCTGCTTTACTGTGTCAAAATAACTATAATAATATAACTTAACTTACAACATTAATTAGATTTAAATACAAACAAACTCATGATAATTCTGCAAGTTACTAATGTACTCCAATAATATTATATGTCAAAATATGGTTACCCCCTGGGGGCTTACTCTGAATTTCGACATTCGATTGATCGGTTTTGAAGTCGCTATCAAATGTTTGAAAATGACAGCAACCATATCTAAATTTCCTTACATTTGACAGCGACATCAAAACCGACCAATCAAATGTCTGCGAGAAAAGGAAAAATCGAAACAAACCCTGTACTAACCCGTCTGGCCAACGTGGTATAGCAAGCTAAATTTCCTCCACAATCTTTGGAGGAGACCCGTACCCAGTAGTGGGCCGTTTGTGTTGTAATGATCATGTTAAAATATAACGCCTTTTGCAAATTTCCTTTCCATGAATATAATATCGGTCAATGTAAGACAACATATTATGTCAAATGGATCGACCTCGAATTGGAACTAAATCTATAGTACTGAGAGGTCTTTTTAGAATAATTTATCTATATTTACGTGTATGCGGATATATGAGATAACTTGCATGTCTCTTACCGTGTATTGTGTGCGAAATATTCTGCATAACAACCTTGTACTGAGGTCGTAAAGCCTTGGTATTTAAATCTTCGAGAATGTTCCTTCAGCATCGAGAAAGGAGTATTTGTTTCCAATGTATAAAGTCTAGATTGGCTCATTTAATTTTGACTTAAAACTGGTTTTTGGTCCATATTTGGATTGTTCTGTTTATTCAAGTAGACACGTTGTTAGGTGATAAGCTGGTAGTTATTGCTGGCTAAATATCAACTTTATAATTTAAGGGTTTAAGTTGATATTTGTGTCTAAATCAGTTTCATATTTTATCATTGTTTCTTAAGTTATTAGCTTAACTTGTTTCGTATGCGTAGGTGTCGTTTAACTTATTATTGTAAGTATTTTGGGTATAAAATAAGGAATATCGTATAGATAGGTTAAGAGGCAATAGCTCTCAATATTCAAACTATATACAACTAGCTTCAGTCCGCGGCTTTGCACTTTAAAAATATATTGTATAGTCCCCTGCAAGACAGGGTGTTTATTGCCAAGCGCGGGTGTTATCTTAAAAAAATTTACAGCAATAGTTTAAGCTATCAACTGTATTGCAAAAAAATCGTATTCATCCGCGCCTAAACGACTATATCGGATACGGGTTATTTATGATCGATTGGTAATAATATCGATTGTACATCAATCGGATTAGCGTTTTATTACCGGATGCGGTAAAGTACTTTATCTAGAATATAGGCAATTTGTTCATAGTTTTATTACTAGCGGTCGATAAAATCAGCGACAGCCGAGTCTAAAGGAAATGCTGATGGGTAATGGCATATTTCTGTGGTAGTGGTTGCATTACTGTGTGATGTTTCCGCATATCACACCGTTAGGTCATTATGTGTTAGGAATTATGTGATTTATGGGGTGAATAATAGGTGCCTATGTTGGATTGTATTGTTGGGATAAGCGGCAAAAGTCTATGTAAATGCTACATATCAAATAATTGTTTTTTTACTTTATAATTTATGCAATTCCATACGTAAAGGCATTTTTTAAAACAGTGAGTAAATACAATGCATTTGCATTAACTGTGGAAGAAAAATATTACAAATTTTCATTTTATGTCTTTATAGATTCTACTCGACGTAAGTTTAAGAATAGTTTCAATAGGAAAAATAGAAAACGTGGTTTTTCATTGCAGTTTTTCTAATTTAACTCCTTATACAAACCTGCCTTGGGCTTTATATATTTAAATTTTTAAACTGTCTTATATGATTTTATCATGCAGTACATACTATCAATAGTCCTTTACACTATAATAGACAACAGTGGCGTACAAAATTCTGAATAGTATTTTATCTACGCTCCATTTCAGAATTTGTTTCATACCTATTAAAATCTCTTTTCACATTAAATTGCAATCTAAATTGACATATATTACAATACATTCGCAAATCGATGTTCTACACATTAGTTACGCATCGGTGTGAGATGCGGCTTGTATGTTCTACACATTAGTAAGGGCGGGTCCAGATATACCATTTGCCCGATTCGGTCACCATATCCAATAGGTATAATATCGGATATGGTAAAAATAGGAATTTTTACCTGGTCATGATACGCAGTCATGATACGCCACTCTTGAGACGACATGCGATACGGCCTGACCAAAGTCAAAGTCAAATGTCTTTATTTCATTTTGATCACATACATGATACTTATGAACGTCATACAAAGCCAAAAAAAAGGTGTCCGTAAATTTGCCTACGCCAGTTAAAGGCGTTTACAACTAGATACGGAGGCTTGATACTCGCCTTTACGTGTCGGTGTGAGACTAGGCTTGCATATCCGCGGGACAGGTGGTCGGCACGCACCGATCAACGGGACAGTGATCATCATTACTGTTATAAGTAAAGCTCAGGGAATGTTAGCAAATACGTATAAAGAATCAAATTAGATTTTAGAATTTGCTGAAAACCGCTGCCACATCAGAGCTGCACTATTAATTATAGTACAGCTATGATTTGTCACTGTTAAGTGTAAAGCTATTGTATAATATTATGGAGTCAAATAAAGTTGGGCTATGGGTTTGGATGTTCGGCGGAATGGTGATATCTGGCATACGGGAACAACTTCGCCTGCTTGCCTCCTCCAGTGGTGTTATTATTATTATTATAAATGTATCGCTGATGAGTACTGCGGATAGCTTCTGAATTTCAGATTGTTATCAAACATCTTGACAAAGAAATCCCATATATCCCATAACTCCTCGGGAATTGAAGTGTAAACCCTACTTATCAATCGTGTAATCTAAGACAGTCAAATTAAATCTAATATATTTATCTAAGTTATAATTAACTTGTATGAGAGTCATAAGTTCAGCATATAATATTATCCGAAAGAAAATAGTGTCAGCTAATTTGCTTACAAGCACTTCACTGACAGAATAATAACAACAGACTTTTTTCGTATCATTCAGCCCAAATTACTGTTAAAGATAACACAAATAGACGCAAAGTTACTCATTTTCAGTTAGAAATGCCGGTGCCTCGCTTAGAAATGTGTAGAAAGAGTTGTGAATATATGGCACCACTTATTTACAACTCATTACCTGAGAACATAATAAATCTACCATATAACAAATTCTGCAGTAATTTAAGAAAATGGTTAATTGATAAAAGCTTTTATAACGTCAAAGATTTTTTTAAAACATATGCCTCTTGTTCATATAATTTGTTCATTTTCACCTATTCTGTCATTCCTGTGTGTTATTTAAAATATTTGCATGCTGTTTAATATGGCGAAATGTGTCTTAGTGCTTAAGTATTTTTTATTATTTTACCATCTTTTGTATTTACCACATTTTACGCAAATAAATATATAATTATGTCTCTTTTTTCATGGCTATACTTCTCTCTGCTAAGGTGAGAAGTATACCCGGTCCTTTTGGAAGGTTTACGTGGGGACTCAGGTCCAACACGCAGAGGCCCTTAAAGAATTTTAATATAGAATGGGATGAAACGCTTACCGCTGCCATATCACAGCTGCACTATTGATAGTACAGCTATGATTTGTCACTGGTAAGTGTAAAGATATTGTATGTATTATTATTATAACAATAAGTTTGCCGTAAAATCAACGTCACCACAATTCGCCATTCCACATCAAGACTAAGGAATTCGCTTATGTTATAAATTGTTTTAGAAAAGCTCTAATGGACTTTTAATGATAGTGAGAGTAACGGAATGGAATAGCACGCGCTAATGGAAGGGTATTGCGTGTGTGTGGAGATACACTTGGCTAATTGAATCTAGCATTATGCCACTCAGATATGCAACTTCGGCAAGTTCATCAGCAATCCATTTAGGTCCCACTGCTGGGCTCGGGTCTCCTCTCCTCTATCTAGAAAGGGTTTAGGCTATAATCCATACACGCTGGCCTAGTGCGGGTTGGTGGATCAGACATACACTTAGAATTTCTGCTAGGGTATGTGGATTTCCTCACGATGTTTTCCTTCACCGTTAGCAGATGGTAAGTCACTTGACTAGTACATATAAATTCCACAAAGTGAAATCCACATTGGTACTGCTGGTCGGAAACGACCACTCAGACCGCGTGTTTAGCACACCGGTCACTTATCCATTCACCCACCATCGCTTTTCGGCAAGGTCACCAATTGACAATTAGAGGTATTTTTGACAATTATGCAGACGCTTAGAGTGAAAATGACGGAAACCCGAGCTTCGGAAGACATTATGCTGTATAATGTCTTCCGAAGCTCGGGTTTCCGTAATTTTATTTTTCTTTTTTTTTTTGTTAGTCCTATTTTTACTCAATGTGTTAGCCGTTTAAGTCTTCTGATCTATCCAATTGACAAGAAGCATTCAATTATGTTCCTGTTTTAAATTGTATTAGATATATTGACGGGCCTGTTGGTCTAGTGGTTAGGGACCCTGACTGCTAAGCTGACTGTTAAGCTGCATACAGCTTAGCAGTCAGGGTCACTAACCACTAGCCCTACTAGACCTATCGTGGGTTCGATTCCCACCTAGGACAAATCTTTGTGTGATGAGCAAGATTGTTTGTATTGTGACTGGGTGTAATTTATATAAAATCTTTCCAAAAAATTTTTTTAAGTTGTATATCAGATATTTAGTACGAGACTAGATGGCGATGTGTGTAGCGTGAAAATATAAAAAAATGCTAATAGCCTATCTAAAGTTTATCTTATATCTGACATTAACTTACGTATACTTTATAAATATTAATGTATATATAAGTATGTATAGTAAAAATTAAAATGTCAACCACTTTAGTCTTTTAGTCCACACTATTATGTGCAATTATTAAAAGAGACCTTGGTCGAAAAGTAAATGTATTATAAAAGATGTAATTGGTAGTCTTGTTTCAACTTCGGACTTCATAATGGTTACGGTTCTAGTTCAAAGTATTGTCTCGTTTGAGATTTATGGCCGATTTCAATAATCTATCTATGGATTTAGCTACTAAAGTTAGAATTTTGACATAAGCTATTAAGTACTTAATATGATAGGCGATTAGCATTTTTTTTATAATTTTCACACAGCGCCATCTAGTCCCAAATGAAGCAATTATATTTGCTTGTGTTATGCGTACTAAAAAAACTTATTTAAGTATTATATCAGTTGCTAGACAACTGATATAATACTTAAATAAGTTTTTTTTCATCCATCCATATTACAAGCATTAGCTTAGTTTGGGACTAGATGGCGCTGTGTGTGAATGTCCAAACATTATAACATTATTATTATTTGACTCTTTTCCATAATATTATATCTGATATACTACTTAAATACATTTTTTTGGAAAGATTATAGATAAATTACACCCAGACACAGAACAAACAATCATGCTCATCACACAAAGATTTGTCCTGGGTGGGAATCGAACCCATGACCACCGAATCAGTAGTCAGGATCACTAACCACTAGGCCAACAGGCCGGGAAAATGTTATTATATTACATAAGGGAATAATAATATAATTAATTTCATGTATCGGTATTCATTCAATGTGAGTTTTCATTAAGAAGGTGATCTTAAAGAAAGAGTAAGGTCAAAGTACTGCTTTACATTTAAATTACGTAAGCTTAATAAATTTACTGAGATTATATTCTTAATTGACATAATATATTTGTTTATCAATGATTTATTCTTCTTGTTATCGCGGAGGAAAAGGAAAGAGAGGAAGATTGAACAAATCAGGATGACGCGATTCGAGTTATTGACGCAAACCGTTCTTTTAATTTTTATTGTGTGTTTCTATAAGCAATCTTTTCATTTCAACCCATAAACGTCCCACTGCTGAGCACAGATCTCTTCCAAACAACGTGCAGGGAATTTAGCCTACTATACCACGCTAGTCAGACGGGTTGGTATAGGGTTTGTTTCGCTGGGTGGGCCGCTGATGTCATATCAAGTTCCGGCGGCCCACCCGCTACAGCGAAGAGTCGGTGCACAGAGGGGTTTAGTGGGTATTCCGGCCTCAGCCGGCGAGTCCCACATAACCGCCTCGTGTCCCCGCACGGGGCGGTATGCGTAAACGCATTCCCTTCTATAAAAAAAAAGGGTTTGTTTCGAATTTTCCTTTTCTCGCAATGCTCTTTTCTGCATAAGGTTAGGTACTCCCTTAGTCGTCTTTTACGACACCCAGGGGTTGAGATGTTTAAATAATAAACTTATATTTAACTTATTTCTATTATCATGTTGTAGTTAATGAATTGTAATTACATAAAATGTCAATTGAATGTTCGGTGGCTCTTTAGTTAAAAGACTTTTTAACAGCTAATTGGATACTATTATATGTGATTTTTATACGTAAAGTGTTTAATACCTATGCCTAATGGTTCTCCAATAGATACCTATAATTACTTCTGCCAATACCAATCTCATCTTGATTGAATGATGCCAGATGGTTGCTACCTCTGCTAAGAGAAAACAACCTGTCATAAACCCGAATTTGCACCAAAACCTGTTTCGTGCTTTTCGCTTTTACAATGACCTCGATATTTTAGGGTTGCCACATTCGAAACTAATCATTCATGCTACGTTTTTTAAAATAAAGTTTTTGATTTTCGACACAAAAAACATTGTAATGTATATTAAGTGTTTTGTAACTTTTTGTGACGATTAGAAGCTTTAATAAGTATGTTACCAATTAGCATCTTTAGTTTAGAATAACATAATCATTTTGAATTGCCGAATGATTACCAAGGCAAGCAAAAATGAAACCTTTGTTTCAATGCCTAGAATATACTTTTACTCTGTAACGTACATGTACATATGTCGTAACTTAGTAAGTTTAGCATTTGAAAAGTTATACATCTATTACTAAAATCTAAGATTTAAGCTACAATTAAAAATACAAAGGCTATACTAATTACTAACAAGATTATTCCATTCGATTCGTCTAAACCAATATTAGTTTTTTTGTTCTTAATAGCTTTATCATTGCAGCAACTTTAAATTGATATTAGGCAATTCACAATGGGTAATCATTGTGAGCAATCGTTTATGTAATTATGCTTAATATGTTACGATTATACGTATTTCAAAATTCACGATGACTCAGGCATTCATTCATATAAAAAATTACGACGGTTTCGTGTTCAATTCTCCCACGATGTCGGGTATTATTTCAATGCTGGCAACCCTATTCATAGGTTGTCAATTGGCAGCACAACAACTTTTTTCCAAATTTACACTTTTCTACACTTTCGATTTTGTTGAATTGTTAGTAATTCTTTTATATTATTTGTAAATGTAAGGTAATAGATTGTATACACGATTGTTACACACACACACACACATTTCAATAGTTAAGTTAACAATGAAGTAACTTTGTAAGTTAAAGCACATGTTAACTTAAATATCACGATTGGGGCTTGTTTATATTGTTGATGGACTGTGACGTGGTAGTGCTTTCACGTTGTGATTAATTCGATCCTCTTCTTCAGTAAAGTTAAAGTGTATTATTTAATCAGAGTATAGGATCACACCTTTTTCCCCAAAGGCGTAGGCAGAGGGGCTACGGATTAAGTAAAGTCCATGCTCAAAAGTGGACGTCATTGGACTGATATGATATCATGATGAATGGGGAGCGATCCCATTTAGCATTACTCAATTTCCAGAATAAATAATTATTTATATAAAAAAAACAATATCGTTTTTACCCAATATGGGAATCTCAAACTTAGATCTCTTGCGCTGTAGACGTATATCTTTCCGCTGCGCTAAAGAGGCAATCTAACATTATTAATTTTCTCAAAAACAATGTTCCAGTTACCACTCAAGGTCTAGGCTCACAGGCTATAATCAACTACAATAACTGGTAGAATCGAACGACCACGTCTGGCAACACCGAATGCTTACCAGTAATCAAGCACATTGACCCAGAATGTCTGCCTATCATTTTATGGTTAGGCCTCCACAATTAACTAGAGCTGGTTAAGTAATGTACAGTGGACCGAATAGATGTTTTATGGACAAAATAATTATTGGTTAAGCAATATTTGGTTTAGATTGATTTATTTATTTGGAAATGTAGAAACGTGTATTTATTTAGAGATCTTTTTGCGGTTTCAATTCATATAGTAGTTTTTTTTGCATAAGATTAACTCTCTTAGTAGCCTTATACGACACCCACGGGTTAAGATAGGTCATTGACATTATGTATTCCTAATCCGTCACTAGTCAGATAGATTTAAAAAAGTTATGCAGAAGAAAATTTGTTGTTGGTAGTCGTGATAAAACGCAAAAAAATAAAGAGTAAACGTACTGAATAATCATAAAAAAACGTATCACTAATAAATGTAAAGAATATTTCAAAAAGAAGATAAATATTAACGTGGCTAAATAAGTAAACAGACGATCATCATCACAAATGAGAAAGTGTACAAAAAAAGTGTGTTAATAAACCACAAATATTATGTCCAAGTGCAAAGTTCGAAGCACTGTGCAAGTCTGTTACTGTGGGTGTACACAAATGCAATTTCACTCTCACACGGCCTGACCTCAATACTAAATGATTACTTTTTAAACCTATTACGTTACTCAATTCAACTACAACTAATACTACAGTAGACTGAGATTTCTAAAAATAATATTTAAGACTGGCAACACACATTTCACGATGAAAAGAACGTGGGACACTACATTGGTAGTGTTTTTTCTAGTTTTCAGATGATTTGATGTGCTGACTGCGAAGGTAATTTTTCGCACAGTGACTTTATTTGAAAGTAGACGATACTATCAACGTGTTGTGGAAGAGTTCTACTAAGAATATTGTGCTGGTTTTTTGCTCCTAGCTTCCAGCATAGCGACTTTATTTCAAATATATCTGAGTCGTGTTTCAGGTATTTTAGGCGTCTATAGGCTACGATATTTGCTAACCTTTAGATAAGCTTTAAGCTTATTTGTCACACTTTTTATTAAATAAATAGAGAGTATGTTTGCCTAGTCTGATCCGTTCATAAAAATGTTAATGCTCTTTCTCTAATGCCATTGGCCTCGTCTCGAAAGTGTCCGAAAATTAGCAGCCGTTGCAATCGATTTCTTGTACTTGACATTCACGACGACATTGGTAAATTTGCAAACAAGTATGTCCCTTATAACTACACTGTTACAGTTCAAAATGTCGTCCATAAATTTGTCATGTCTTAATTTGTTATTCGACACCAATCGTACGTGCATGAGTTAAATTTGATCTGTTTTTACCTCATTTTGAATTTCGAACGCGCGTTAGGAATGTGATTCGATTCTTAAAATTTAACTTTCTTCTTTAGTAGGCTTTCTGTGTTGATAGCATAATAAATTACTACCATTTAGTAGTTTCTTTAATTCCTATTTGATGAATGAATACATGTTACGTTATTTTTATAGTTGCACATAAACGCATTTTAAAGATGGTTGTTATAAATTTCGTATGTGTTTTAACAATTTTATTCACATAAAGGTAGATGACCTTTATCTGAACAACCTCGAAGATTGCACAATGAATTTTTATTACAAACCATCAACAATTGCAGGTAAATCAACAAAAGAAATCAAGTAATTGTCCATGCAAACATTTAGTAAAAAAACTTAATTTAACTCTAGCAACACTGCGATCGCGGTAAAAATAAAATGGCATCTTTGACCACTACGTCAAATTGTTGTTGTTTATTCAATTTAGTATGACAACATATTCAGTAACAGAATTTCATGGATAATTTACCATGAACTAAGAATTATCACATTAGCCGTGTGAACGTATTTTAGTAAAATGTGAAATTATAAATATCCCAACTTTCACTTCAATGTCACTTTCTGGTCTGTGGCGAGCACAGAATAAAAATAAATTGTTCATTTAATAGAATAGATTCTAAATTCTTGTTTTCTTTTGTATCTGGGGTAATCGGTTTTTAGCACTCGCAATACGTAGTTAAGTATTTTAGAATATATATAGCGTTATTAATTTTGACATAGTTTTGTTGGTTTAACGATTTTATTGCTTATAATAATAAGCTTGCTATTTCGGCCTGTTATAATTTAAATTGTTTGTTATCCATGCCTATGTATTTCAAGGCTGTTCTGATTTGACTTTGAATTTGACTCTCGTGGCATCTAACCCAAAAATAATATTAAGACTGTATTATAGGTGCAAGGTTGTCAGCCTACAAAGCAGTAGGTGTAATGCATAACCCACCTTTCTACCTCACACAATACCTGTAGAGATCATGAGGATGCAAGGTCACGTGTGTACAATCGATTCTGGGTCATAACATCCCTACCACAACGTCGACTTAACAATGGCGTGTTATGGGAAGTTGTATTAGCATATAATACCATTGATTATTTAATTGAGATCACTTCTTTCTACTTCAAGGTTCTTTAGTTTTTTTTATTATTAAGGACGTGCAACAAGTGCCTTGGTGGTGCAGCGGGAAGTGTATACGACTGCTGTGCAAGTGGTTCCGGGTTCGATTCCCGGGTCGGGTGAAAATGTTATTCGGTTTTTATTTTCAAATCACAAATGTCCCACTGCACGGGTCTCCTCCAAAGAATGTGGAGGGAATTTAGCCTACTGTACCACGCTGGCCAGACGGGTTGGTATAGGGTTTGTTTCGAATTTTCCTTTTCTTGCACTGCTTTTATTTATTTATTTATTTATTTATTTATTTTCCACGCTTACATCTATCATTACAGGTACCAATACCCAATACAATAGTGTAACAAACTAACAACATGTGTAATATTTATTAATTTTCTAAAACTATGTAAAACATGTAGCATATAAAGTTGCCTTTGTGAACTCACTCAGTGCAGAACCAAACAAGTCTATGTGAGCAGCCACCAGGTTGAGAGTGCGCAGTGCACGTGGTAGTGGCGCTAAGTTCAGTAGGTTTGTGCGCCCGCGCGGCACCGCCAGCAGCGGCGGCGCCCGACGTCGCCACACATACCTGTCCGGGACATTCAGACCGAGGAGCCCTAATATGTTGGGATTGTGTATGACCCCTCTAATAATTTTAAATAAATACAGTGCAAGTGCTAGCTCTCTTCTCACACCCAGCTCATTGTAACCAACCATACCTAACACAAATAGGGTTGGATACATGAGCGGGTAAAATGGATAAACCCCGTACATACGTAAATATAAGAACCTAACAAATTTGTTCTGTACTCGCTCCAACATGAGACTATATTTAGTCTCATGTGGAGCCCAGATAACTGCGTTAAATTCTAATTGACTCCTTACTAAAGCATTATATAAGGCGACTATAGCTTTAATGTTTGTAAAAGAGTTTACAGTTCGAAGTATAAAACCTAGATTTCTGTATGCTCTTTTACAACATCTCACTATATGATCACGAAACGTAAGCTCTGAATTGAGACTAATACCTAAGTCCCTAACCTCCGTGACCCTGACCATTGGGACCCCATCCAAATTATAATTATGTACAATGGGGTTACGTGAGCGCGAGAAGGTGATTGTTACGCATTTCTGGGTGTTAAATTGCAAACAGTTTTCCCTACTCCATGTCGCCACACTGTCTATGTCCTCCTGTAAGCGCCTACAGTCATCACCATTTGCTACAGTAAGACACAACTTGAGGTCGTCTGCAAACAACAAGCAATTTGAGTGTTTTACAACCTTAGGCAAATCATTGATCAAGATCAGGAACTGCAGCGGACCAAGATTACTGCCCTGGCTCACACCAGACCAGGTAAAATATGGGTTTGATGTGTATCCTGCATAGTCCACATATTGCTGCCTATCTCTCATGTAACTGCCGAAGAACTGCAGTAAATGCGGGGTAAAGCCAACGCTTGCCAACTTCATTAGCAACACGTCATTATTGACTAAGTCAAATGCTTTTTTGTAATCGAAGTAGGCAGCGTCCGCCTGTCCCCCACTATCCACCGCAGGCAGCACCTGTATCATGTGCTCAAGTAAATTGCTTGTTGTGCTTTTCTGTGGCTGAAACCCATGTTGGGCGTTGGAGAGTTGTGACCGAACTTGTGTGTATACGCTCTTATAAATGGCAGACTCAAATACCTTTGCTAGCGACGACAGTACAGCTATCGGTCTGTACTCGTCTACTTTATTTCCCGATCCACCTTTGGGTACTGGAACGACGCGCGTTATTTTATCTGCATTTCTCCCTTATTCACATTTTACCATACCCGCGGGTTGAGATGGGGTAGTGACATTATGTATTCTTAATCCGTCACTACACTACCTATATACTATAACTTATAACGGTGACATTTTGAACTTATGAAATATAGATTCACTTATATCTTGAAAATATTAACTCGTAGATATTACGAAAATCAAAACAATAGCAACAACTTATCTCATAGTAACGCAAGACCTTATATCACACTGTTGCGTAACACGTAACAATTCCAAGATATTCAAGTAGGAAGTACCACTTCCGAGCGTTCAATCGACCATCAATGTTCAGCGTTTGTAACTGCACGCGTCATTGAGTAAGTCTGATTTATCGGTGTGAGTGTAGCCACGCGCAAAATGTACTTCATTGATGGGAATACCGGTATTTGTTACCGGTATTAGTCGTATCATAATGACTACCAAGTTGTAAGGGTCAGGCCGGTTAATTAAATAGTATATCAATAAGTATACAAGCTTTTATTATCATTTAATTGAACGCATTAGCCTTGCTATCCAACGCGGTAATATGGCTAGCCTTTTGGGTACGTTTCCTTAGGAATCTGATCTCAATCAGATATTCTATTTATAGGAATTTCCTGTTCTTTTTCTTTTTTTTCTGGTTCTTTTTTTTTAAATAGGTTTGCTGTGTATATTTTAAGTTATGTGTAAATATTTTATTGAATAAATGTGTTATCTTTAATTGAAAAGTTAAAATTAATTTGATTATTTAAAATTAAATTAATTTAAATTTTTAATGTGGTCATAATAAAAACATGCAACATAAAAGGAAATTTCACAAAAGATTTGAAATCATATAACTTGGATAAGCCTATTTCTACCAGTACTAACCGAGCCCAATTCTAGACGCATGGCAGATACTTACTGAGAATTATAGAAAAATGAGTATAACCCGGCGATCGACTCAAAATCAAAACTCTCCTCTACTCCACCGAACCAATCAAGTCTTTTAGTCTGAATCTAGGTATAAAAGTAAATTGTTGTTTATTAGTCTTGCTTAAACTCAAAAAAGGCTGGATCGATTTTGCTAATTCTCTTTTTATTATTTGTACTAAAAGGTTTATAAAAAGGAAATTTTTAAAAGACGGTAATTCTAATACTGCGTGGGACGGGCACCTATATTGCGCTATTATATAGATAATGCTAAAATTAAACTGGTGACAACGAAGCGTGCAATACCCCAGCTGCACCAATTCCGATGTAGCAACAATACCGGTATCATGACCTCATGCTTATACCAGATATTAGTCATCAGCAAAATTCTGTCAAGGGCGGGACGAATTGATGACTGGGCAGTCATCTTATGTAAATATTTATGTAAAAAATGCCGATACTTCCGTGTAGTCTGAAAGATGGGCTAGGCTTTAATTGGCTTATAGATTTTAATAAGTCACGATGTATTGTGGTGGAATGACAGATTAGTATGTTTTTGTAGTTTTTAAGGTAAGTAATCGATTTTTATTTAAAAAAAAACTGGTTTTGAAGCGAAAAAATAAATACAGTTTATTTTAATTAGCGTCTTAGATACGTTTGCGAAATTAGTGATGAAATTTTTAGTGATTTTGAAATAAGATTTTTTTTTACTATGCAGACCTAATAATAATAATAGAAATATGAAATTACAATTGCTGAGTCTGGATATTTAAATGTTTGTTAATTTAACTCAAAAATTATTGAATGGGTTCCGAAAAAATCTTGTTATGAAGCTATAAAAAAAATATAAGGAGTATAAAATACCTATAATCCATCTGATTCTATGCGTTAACACCATAACATTTTTTTTTTTATTTACTTTATATAACAAAAGACAAGCATAGAAGTGATATACCTCATTTAAGCCAATTAGTGCTTTGTGTATAGTTTTTGTGATTGTGTAACCTTATGTTTTTAAATTTTATTAACATAACAAAGAAACCGCAAAACATTTTCTATTAAAATTTTATATAAAGACACCTTGACCTTTGTAGAAACTACATTAATACTATTAAGATAGAAACAGATAAACAGACAAATTATCTTCGCACTTATAATAACATTCTTGAACTTGACTGCGTAGTAATAAAATCTACTTTTTATATTAATCCAGTAAGTTCGTCAAGTTTAACTGACGAGCAACCTTGCAATGCTTGATCGAGTAAAATTCATATAAAATTAGTTGCAAAACGTGTTTGCTCAAGTTCAAAGTTTAATTCGGTCACGAAGTGCTGTTTGGTGTTTAATGTTCCGAATCGGAATTGGTTAATCAAATCGTGTTACAGGCTTGTAATAGCTTGTTTGGTTAGTTAGTAATAGGAATAATGGCTTAGGGTCGGAGCACACACGGTGATTTTGCGACTTCATGGAATTTTAGCGACTCTTTGCGTTCCATCGGAAATTTGGCGATAATCGCGCTTCTTGGAAGCTAAGTCATCATTATCATTCATCAGCAACTCATTAAGTCCCACAGCTGGGCTCAGGTCTCGTCTCCTCTAATTAGAGAGCTACAACATTTACAATTTTTTTTTCCACATTCACACAGCGCCATCTAGTCCCAAAGTAAGCAATTATATTTGCTTGTGTTATGGGTACTAAACAACTGATATACTACTTAAATACATTTTTTTTGTAAATACATACATATTATAGATAAATTATAATTATTATCATTACAACGTATAAAGTCAAAGTCAAATCTTTTTATTTAATTTAGATCACATACATGATACTTATGAACGTCATACAAAGCAAAAAAAAAAGGTGTCAGCAAATTTGCCTACGGCCAGTTCACTGACAAGGTTGAGCTCTGAGAAGAACTTGGCAAGAAACTCAGGCCACTCTTTTTAATCGCCATAGTAGTTACAATTTCAATTGGTTACAGTTTGAAATATCACAGTTTGATCATAAATGTCCCACTGTTAGGCACGGGACTCATCAAAACAATCTAAAGAGGATTTAGCTTACTATACCACGCTGGTCAGTAACTATAATAATAATAATAATTAAATATTATAAAAACCGATGCCAGCTTCTGAGAATAATAATATAATTTGACAAAAAAATTCGAATTTTATTGAAAACACAAAAACATATTTTTATTAGTTGTTGCCTAGTTTTTATATTTAATGCTCGTTATTTTTTTTATAATTCGTGCTTTACCTGGATTATAATGTGTTTTGTATAAATTATATAAATACTTGTTATTTCAGCTTATAAAAAACAGGATTTTCAACGGGTTTTTTAAACTGTGGCCTTTTAAAATCTACTCTTATTAGTCTTGTTGTATTTTAGTGGCATTTAAAAAAATATATTTTCGTGCCACGAAATTCTTCTTTCTTCTTTTTAAAACCATCATCTCAATGACTTAGAAGATGTTTCGAACAGCATGTCAAAGAGAAGTTGAGTCGAGTCGTATCAATAGGCCAAAAAATAGGAAAAGGTAGATAGCTGTGACGATGACTTAAGGTATAAGAGTTAACTCTAATATAAGAATTAGTTTTATTTTTGAATTTTTTTATTTATTTTTTATTTATGTCAGTATGCACCTACAAACCAACAACGCCCGCTCTCTGAATACAGCCTATGTTATGTATGACAGTGTTAATAAATAGGTTTTGATTCTCGTCAAATATACTTACTTATGATGATAATTTCACGCTTTCTAAGTCCGCAGGTAAGCAGAGTATTGACACTAATGATACTGTAGCTGATCATTTGATTTGTAGTGTCTCGTATTACTTCGATGATGATGGAATGATTGTGGATATCAGTTGTACTCTCCAACTGTTACATTCGAATTATATACTAGCTGTACCCGCGACTTCATCCGTGTCGAAAACAAAAGCAACATTACTTCACTACATAGTACAAAACAAATTCGCTTTCTCTGTCCCTATATCCCTATGTATGCTAAAATCTTTAAAACTACGCAACGAATTTTGATGCGGTTTTTTAATAGATAGAGTGATTCAAGAGCAAGGTTTATAGGTATTAAATACATACCACGCGGGCGAAGCAGCGGGCGGAAGCTAGTTTTTATAATAATTTTTGAATTTTTCTAAAATAAAAGTAGCCTAAGTTATATGTGAGTGAAAGTCCCGTCAAAATACGTCCAGTCGCTCCAGAGATTAGCTGGAACAAACAGACTGACGGACAGACCGACAGACAGACAAAAATTGAAAAATATGTTATTTTGGTATATGTACCGTATAAGTATACATTCATATTCATGTAGTAAAAAGCGGTTATTTTAATATTACAAACAGACACTCCAAATTTATTTAATTATATGTCCAGCAGTGTACTTCCTGCGGCTGATATGATGAAGATGATGATGATTTTGTTTACTACACAATTAACTTATTGGAAAATTATGCGAGGAAGTTTTTTATTGTAAAAAGCAACATTTAAGTATAATTTCAAATAGGGACTTGTTTTTACTATCGCCTATTACAAATTGAACATGACAATTGAGTAACTGAAAGAAGTGTGCAATAGGCTGGTTTAAATTCATTAAAAGTACAAAGACTTAAACAAAACTCATAGACATATTGCAAAAGATCTTTGCAAACCCTGAATTTAAAGTTAACGAAACATTTTGGAATTGAACTCCATTCTTTGCCTTGTAAGTTGACCAATTTCAACAAACGGGTGATTAAATCAATATAATTTAATCGCTAGGCTGACAATTGTCACTTTCACCCTAACACGAATCTTATCAACAATATTATTAATGTGAATACAAGGCCGTTTCTCAAGAACCGAATTATTACGTTAGTGACGCGAAACTTCTATTATTAAAACCGGTATTACCTATACCGGTTTTTACACAAGCTGATACCGATTTTGTAACCATAACTTGAATTGGGCTAGTATATAGATATAATTACAGATTATTGATAATGTAGATATAATAAATTTCCAAATTGTTTAAGTAGTTACAAAATCAACAAGCTGTCGTTTAATATCGACAAGTGCAGTGCCCTGTACGTCGATGAGAAGCCTATAGCCGACAGAATACAGGTCAATAAATATCTATACTAATCTACATAATTATCATCAGCAACCCATTGAGTCCCACTGCTGGGCTCGGGTATCCTCTCCTCTAATTAGAGAGCGAGATGGAGGAGGAGAGGGTTTTTTAGGCCATAATCCACTCACGCTGGCCTAGTGCGGGTTGGTAGATCAGACATACTCATAGAATTTCTTCTAGAGTATATGGGTTTCCTCATGATGTTTTCCTTCACCGTTAGCAGATGGTAAATCACATGACTAGTATATATAAATTCCACAAAGTTAAATCCACATTGGTACCTACTGCTGGTCGGAATCGAACTCGAACCGCGTGTTTATCACGCCGGTCTCTTATCCATTCAGCCACCATCGCTTACGTGCTTACAAAATTTACGCGTTGTTAAATAAATAAATGAGTTTAAAACAATAAAAATACTCACGAAGAAGCGAGCGCAGTCGGGTGTCGTAATAATGTCATCAGCGGACAAACGGACAATCAGTTGTGTAAATAAATATTTATTATACATTAGATCGTGAGAATATCTTGTGTAAGAGGTTAAAATATGATGATGTGCGATGGCGCATATTATTATGTTGACATTAATACGTTTTTTTATATCATATATTTTTGCGTCATTATCACTAAGAATACATAATGTCACTACTCCATTTCAACCCGTGGGAGTCACACGGTGACTGAAGAAGTCGCGCGGGACTTCGCTCCCGTCGTTCTTTATTTGGCCACTACTGATCTCCTATTAGCCGTAGCGTGATATGTAGCCTATGTTACTTAGTGATAAAATGTGAAAAAGCGATGGTGGCTGAATGGATGTGACCGGCGTGCAAAACACGCGGTCCTAGTTCGAATCCGAGTGTCAGTACCAATGTGGATTCCACTGTGGAATTTATATGTACTAGTCAAGTGACTTACTATCTGGTAACGGTGAAGGAAAACATCGTGAGGAAACCTAACTAAATCTGCGGTCAATAACATCATGTCTGAACAATCAAATATTGGGGTAATTCTTGTTGGCAAGTGTGGTAACATATTTTGACTAATGTTAAGTTTATTTTAACGAGATCACAAATCCGCATTGCAAGGTTATTCAGTTGCATCATATACTTACCTACTTAGTCTGATTTATTTGTTTTAAACTTTTTTACCCGACTGTAAGGAACGGTATTGTTTTTCGCTCGTATCTTGTATGTTTGTACATTTCTTTATTTCCACGTTTTTTCTAAACAACTGGATGGATTTCGACAATTAAGGTATCGTTAGATTTTTCTCAAAAACCCAAGTGTCCTTTGATAGGTATTAAAAAAGAAACAAAACGGCGGACTTTTGGCGTCAAATTCTAATTAGTAGAAGTTGATTTTTTGCAGTCGGGTTATTTTAATTTTTTAATTATATACTTGTTTAATAATGCCTACAAATATTGTTTATTTTTATTTTTAATTTAAGTTAGTTGATTACCTTAGTTTAATATAGTTTATTGAATTAAATAGTAATAAATAGTAATTGAGTAGATAGGTTTGTGTATACACTGTAAATAAGTATTTAAATAATTATTATTTATAAATAAATTAAATAATAAACATTCTCAATGCCTACAGAATTAATAGATTACACATTGACATTATGAAATACCCAGCTGAAAAATTTTGTTCTAGGCAGTGTTAGGCAGCGTAAATTGCAAGTCTCCAACAACTCATTACAATTAAAACAATATTAAAAAAAATAATCACGTCTTCAAAGAATAATTAAAACCTAATGATAATTTACTGTAAACCGTTTTTGTACGCGCACCGCAAGTGCATTGACAGGGCTTGGTTACCCACTGACATATTTTCTGTTTCGCTCGCACTTACAATGAGTACTATCTCTGTCCCGCTCTATCGTGCAACTTTTTACACGACACTTTTCCCGCCATAAAAGCTGAGGACTCATTTCGAAACGCTAAGCAACTTAGGAAGCGGTAATGCACTAGAAAATTGTAGAACTATTTCGTGTGATAACTATTTTGTTGTTAAAAGAATATTTGTCATCATTTTCGTTATTAAAAATCATGCCATCCAACTCGGTAATGTGGCTAGCCTTTTGGGTACTTACGTTTCCAGATATTCTATTTCTAGTAATTTCCTGTAAATAGAGTATCTGGTTCTTTATTTTTAATAGGTTAGTTGTGTATAATTTTTAAGATATGTGTAAATATTTTATTGAACAAAGAGTTATCTAAATGATAGTAACATTCACCATTTCAACCCATAAACGGTCCACAGCTGGGCACGGGTTTCCTCCAGCGAATGTGAAGAGAATTTAGACTTAGCTTACTATATCACGCTGGCCAGACGAGTTGATATAGGGTTTGTTTCGAATTTTTCTTTTCTTGCAGCGCTATCTGCATAAGATCGCCTTTTACAACACCTACGGGTTGAGATGGGGTAGTGACATTATGTATTCTTAATCTGCCTGTTAGAAATGAGAAACCATTTCTTTGCCTCAGTCGATGTTACATTACATAATATATATTGAACGTACTTAGTAGCTGAAGAAGTAGATTTGTTTGCGTGCTCCTTGAATGACAATAAGCACTTATCATATTATAGGATATAAGATTTAATAAAGGAGATGTACATAAATTTAATATTAGATAGTTAAGTATTAGAATTAAGTTTAGTAATGTTAACTTCATTGTCGCAATAGGTTAAACTTGTAATGACATAATAATAATTATATAATAATATTCTACCACATTCACACAGCGCTATCTAGTCCCAAAGTAAGCAATTATATTTGCTTGTGTTTTGGGTACTAAACAACTGATATCTACTACTTAAATATTTTTTTTTTTGTAAATACATACATATTATAGATAAATAACACCCAGACATAGAACAAACCTTTATGCTCATCACACAAAGATTTGTCCTGGGTGGGGATCGAACCCACGACCTCCGGCTTAGCAGTCAGGGTCACTAACCACTAGACCAACAGGCCTGACATGTAAGTTTATGTGGAAATAAATGTTTATTTTCAATATTTTGTATAGAGCAACATTAGAATTAGTTATCAAGTTATATAACAATAAAACAAAACCATCTTTAATAACTTACAAAGTTACATTTCCCATTCAAAATAACTTCCGTACATACAATACACCTATCTAATTATGTTTAAACATAATAATACAAGCCGATTTCACCCATTCTCATATAGATATAAGTGCTAAAATTCTTTGCGCAATATAAGTAGTAAGTACTTGCTGTGTGAATGGGTGTATCAATTAATTATACGAATGGAACTGTCAAAATAATCATTCGCACGCTCTCCTTTCTAAAAGTTTAATTCTTTCTTGTGAACTTTATTACAAGGACGGTAGTGTTAAAATGGAATGGCAAACAGTTTACGATTATGGTGTAGTAAATAATTTAGGTTTAGTAGTAGGGTGAGAATCGTGTTTAATTAGTAGGTAATGTTATATTTACGTAGGGTTGCCATCCGGATTTCCCCGGATTTGTCCAAGTTTAGATGGCGTCCGGGGAGCGTCTGGACTTCAATTGTAGTCCGGGTTTAAATTTAAAGTCCGCCCGTGACATACGCGATAACCAATGAACCAACTCACTAAATTCACCGTCGCCTCTTCCCTTCTGTCCTGAAAAAATACCTGTTGACCTTTCCGGGTTCTGGCCTTTAAAATCCGCGTTTTGTCCTTGTTGCAAAATTTTCGAGATGGCAACCCTAGTTAGAGGTAGGGCAGCGAAAGGTTATAATTGGGTATAATTTTTTGTTCTTGGTATTTTTTTTTACCCTAGACTAAAGTAAGTATAAGTATAGGTTTGTGTTATCGGATCTAGAGAATAAATAAACATACCTACGTAATTATATGTTTCTAAACACACATAAAAAACGACCAAATTCCGAATATTTGTTCCGACTCGGAAATCGATTGACAAAATGCTACAAACCACCAAAAGTGACAACCTATCCAAAAATTAGTTGACAGATTCTTAACAAAGATTTTCATAGAAATCTGTAACTTAACTATCAGATAGTTTATCAGACACTTATCTGCCAGTTAAGAAACAGAGCCCAAATAATAGATATCGACCAAGTGTAAAATCTAAAATTTGATACAGTGAAAGTTAGATAATTTCATAGATAGATAGGTACAAATAAAGCCGTATATTTCTGATGGCATCTACAAAAGCGTTCGTCACTTGATTATGATCGTTTATGACTTTTAGTTACAATTTCACTTTTATACAACGAAAGTTCGGTAAGACTAGTTTTTCGGCTTTCCAAAATACGAAGAATACTAACCCTACCGGTTTTGTTACGTGCTTTTATGAGATTTTTGTGACAGATGGAAACACAGCAAGGTAATCTTTCTATCTGCCGATAGTTTAGTTAACCTTTTTGATTCTTGAAAGGGGTACATTCTATCTGTCAGTTTAGATCCTATAGTTATATTACCACTAAGTTAGACTCACAATTTATTGGTCAAATTTGTTGAAAAATTAAGTTACATATCACAATACGAGGCTCTAGTCAAATCTATACTTAATAACATAAAACTAAAGAGTTCGTTCTAAAACAAATATATGAAGCAAATGTGAAAGGAAACGTTGGAAGGGGAGACTTAGAAGAACGTACCATGACCAAATAGTTGACGTTCTGAAGAAGGGACAGATCAGGAGTACCCTCAACCGGCGAGAATGTATGAAAAGACCGATGAATGTAGAAGAAGCCAAAGATGTATGTAAGAATCGTAGCAAGTGGAAGGAAATGGTTTCTGCCTATCCCTCTGTTGGGAAAGAGGCGTGATCTATATGTATGTATATGTATCTATGTACTAAAGAGTTTGTTTGCTTGAACGGTTCAGGTACTATTGATCCGATTTGAAATTCAATTTGAATTTAGCAAATTTATCGAGGAAGGCTATTAGCTATATAACAAAATCATTATCAACAAAGAACGATGGTAGCGAAGCCCTGGGCAACAACTACTACTGAACTCTAACTAAACTCAGACCGGATGATTTGCATTATCCATTCGGCTACAATCGCTTACATACAGTAATGTATACAAACTAAACACTGTCGTGCGACTATTAACCTTTATAATATCATTAACATGAACAAACACATCCTCAGTGACACCTGCATACTTGACCAACATTCTTGACAGTTTTCACTGACACACTACGTGTTGAAGGAAGCACGACTACGCATAACGATCGCACGTGACATTCTATCTAATAGGTCACTGGTTCAATGCCCATTTGTGGTACAACTGGACCATCGTGAGGATTCGGAAGTCCTAGTTTGCAATGAGGTGGATTTTCGTTTTGAATGTTAATGAGTATAGATATATTCATGCTTGTATTTCTTTTTTTTTTGTAAAATATTTTTTGGAGTGAACTAGACGTTATTAAATTCTAAGTTAGATGTGTCTAGGGGAATTAATGATAAAGGATTTAGCTAGCAAAAATATAATGATAGCAATATATTAATGTCCCACAGCTGGGCACACGTCTCCTCTATCTGGAGAGCTGAGAGGGTTTTAGGCCATAATCCACACATCATTTCAACTTATAGACGTGCTACTGCTGGGCACAGGTCTCCTCCAAAGAATGTGAAGGGAATTTAGCCTCCTATACCACGCTGGCTAGACGGGTTGGTATAGGGCATGTTTCGAATTTTCCTTTTCTCGCAGTGCTCTTGTCTGCACAAGATTACTCCTTTAGTCGCCTTTTACGACACTTACGGGTTGAGATGGGGTAGTACATTATGTATTTTCAATCCGTCACGTACACGGATCCACACATACAGGCGTAATGCGAGTTGGTGTATATATAAATACAAATAAATATATATCCCTAGTCCAGTCCATGAAAAAAACATCATAAGCCTCAAAAAGCTCAAAGCTGTACAAAATTAGTGCTAACTGCATGCAAAAACCGACTCTATTAGTAACTATTCTCTTCTATTTATATTGCATTATTAATTGTATGTTTTTTCTTTTTCTTTCATCTAATCCTGTGGGTCGTGGAACAACTCAAATGGAATTTGTAAAATATAACGCACCTCCAACGAAATCCTATCCGCTCGACTTAATCTTTCTTTTTTTTTCTTTAAAAGACAACGCCTGGACGGTGTCCGAAACTTGTACACAACTCACACGTGATATCTGTTTAGTACAGTTTAGGTACACTTATTTGGTGCAAATTTTGTGACTATTTAGACATCTCTCACGCCATCCTGACAAACACCCTGGAAGTTGTCTTTTAAAGAAAAAAAATACATAACAGGTTAACATTAAACAAATAATTAACAATTCAAAGACCTTGTGTATGTATAACTTTCTACAATGCATCTGGGTTAACGTAAGTCTTATGAAATGAGATTATAGAACTAGTTCGTTATTATCTTATTATTGCTTCATGTACTTATGTGCCTCTCAATAAGTGATTGTATTAACTATGTAAGGTACTTTTAAATATTGACCTTTATATTGTAGTAATCATCATCATCATCAGCAACCCATTAAGTCCCACTGCTGGGCTCGGGTCGCCTCTTCTCTATTTTGAGAGCTGAGAGGGTTTTTGGCCGTAATCCACACACGCTGGCCTAATGCGGGTTGGTGGATTAGACATACACTTAGAATTTCTTCTAGGGTATTTGGGTTTCCTAGCGATGTTTTCCTTCACCGTTAGCAAGTGGTAAGTCACTTGACTAGTACATATAAATTCCACAAAGTGGAATCCACATTGGTCAGGATCGAACTAGGACCGCGTGATTTGCACGCCGCGCCGGTCCCTTATCCATTCAGCCATCATCGCTTTTTCGTGAAGTATTGTAGTAATAATATGTGCTTTTATTTATTTTCAAATTTTTATCCATATAAACATTTGAAAATGGAACTAAAATATGGCGGTACGAAGTTCGCCGTGTCCGCTATTAAATAAATAAATAAAAGCACAATCTCCATAGATTTGAAACCCTAAACTTTAAATTAAAACTAAATTTTTTTGTATAATTTCTTACATACATGCCTTGCCTCGACAATAGCAAATACTTGTTTCAAATAACAAGCATACCTTGTTTTGAATAAACCCTTTGGTTTGAATATTTTCGCCAAAGAAATGTTTAAAGAAATGATTCTAACTGCCGCACTCAAAGGCGTCAATTAGCAGTAATCTGTCATTAAGACAATTTTTTCTTTGAATAATCGTCTTTAGGCGTATAGACTTAAGTATTACACGTTTTTACTAAATAAACTTTAAAGTTACGTCTCTGAGTACGGCAGTAAAAATATCAATGTGCTTTGTAATTATTATTGCTAATATTTTTTTTTGTTTGTTACAGACTTAAGTCACGATGAACAAATAGAATCATCAAGGATAAAAAGGGAGGGAGTTCCCGAAAATAGGGGTAAGTTCTCGTACTTCGTGTAGTTAATAACAATAATTCCTGTAAAAAAACTTCTATGCTTGAATGAAATCTTCGAATGCCGTCCGTAAAAATCTTTCCCTACAATATTTTTTATTATTATTTTTTAATCTATTTTCTATTCTATATAACTCTTTCAATATCTATCTTAACAAATGGAAATGTTTATTAAAGGGGTTTATGATGTTAAAACATTTTGTAAACAAAACAGTATATTTATGTTTATTAACTATCTAATCAAAAAACAATTACTGTTTCAAACAATCACTAATTAGCATGAATTTAACATCATAAGCCTCCAAAAGCTCAAAGCTGTACAAAATTAGTGCTAACTGTATGCAAAAACCGACTCTATTAGTAACTATTTTCTTCTATTTATATTGCATTATTAATTGTATGTTTTTTCTTTTTCTTTCATCTAATCCTGTGGGTCGTGGAACAACTCAAATGGACTTTGTAAAATATAACGCACCTCCAACGAAATCCTACCCACTCGACGCTGACGTTGACTGTGACTCCAGACTTGACCGTCCTCCTCGTTAACCAGAAGAGGAATGACTATAACACGAAGATCGGAAGGTACCACAGTGTGAAACCTCTCATCGGCCTCTTGACGTCCACGGCGCGAACGTTCATCCAAGATGGTGTCACTACTGAGTTCGCCACTCAGATACTCGGCACCACCTTAGATAACGGACGCATATACGCGCAACTACTCACCAAGTCTTCACTCGTACTTTACAATAAGCCCACTAATGTTGAAGACCCTGTTGTTGTACAACCGACGCGCGTACATTCTGTTTTTGATGGCGAATGGAACGTCAAGCAAGATTTAGGCTTCATTGATCCAGAAAAGTTTGTATTAAAGAATACAGATTACCTTGCTCCCGAGAGCAGAATGGAAATTGTTTATGCAAGTAAAGCTGCTCAGGATAATGTTAAATATTGGAATACTCCCAGTGCTCCTGAGGGCCAAGGTGAAAATATAGTTTTAGAAGAACCTGTTGGTCGTAGAGTACAACCTTTCAAAGAAATACCAAGATATGTTCAAAATGAAGCTCTAAATTACCTTGACGGTCCAACCATCGAAAGTGACAAAAAGTTTGATTTTATTGTAGAGCCATCCATTATAACAAATGTAAATTCATTGTATAGACAGAGTAAGGCTTACGAACCCGTCACTGAGCAAATAAAAGCGGAAGCGCGCCCAGCTGACGATGTAATAAACGAAGCAAATATTAGTATTAGTAAAGTAAAACCAAACTTCGATTTACCGACGTTCACGATAAAGAACGAATTTTCGCCGATATTTTATTATATTGATAATGTTGAGTCACGTAGACCTCAAGTTCAGGTGGGACAGCAAACGAAAACACCTAAAAAGTTATTTGGTCAAAAAAGTGAACCTAGACCAAAGAAAACTTTCACATATGCAGGTTTCGCTGACTTCACGACAGTTGTAGGTGACACTGTTATTATATTTTCGCCCAATACTGAGACTAGTAGGCCCCAAAATCCTGACGAAGTTAACGTTTTTCCTTCTGCAAATCGCGTTGACAAACTCTCGACCAAAATAACCTTCCTAGCTGCTGATATTCCCGTTGCCTCCTCCACCTACAAAGCCCATGAAGCTACATTAGCGACTAAACTAGTGACTCCAGGTGAAGAAAATCGGTCTGAAAAAGCTCTTTTCAACGATGAAGATAGTTTGAAAAAAGTTTTGTATGAAGTTGATGACAAAGTTCCAGACGCAATCAGTGTTCAGTACAATAATGGTTTTGATTTTAATGTTGACGTAATTCAGCCTTCTGAATCTCCTGTTGCAACCACTGAAAGTACCCGTACTCCTGATGATTTAGGCGTTATACCTATTCAAGAATATAGTTCACGTGCAACAGAGCCTCTTGCACCACTGTCTCCTACATCAACTATTATAGAAGCACCTAAAGAATCTGCTGTTACTGAACGAGATATGGTTGATTTATTCACCAATTCGGAAGAAGAATCTGAGAATACTGCAGCTGAAGTAACGGAAAGAACTGAAGAGGAAAATGACGAAGAGATGACTGAAACTCCTGAAGATATTATTACAACAACTGAAAGTGGGCACAGTGAAGAGTCTTCTGAAGATTTCGAAACGACTACCGAATCAAAATTCATTCCAATTGAATCTCAAGAAGATACGAATGACGAAACTCAAGAGGATGTTCTATGCACGGAAGGTTTAGTAACACAATCGACTATGACTACTGAATATAAGACTTTGACTTATCTGACGACTTATTTTATTCCTTTAGAAAACACAGAGACAACTACTTCTATTAAATCTGACGTAGTCGTTGAAAGCAATGTCGGCTATTGGACCAACGTTGTTTGCAAAACGAGCCTTGACATCAAACCCACAGCAGTAGTCAATGTTGACGTTAACTATTCTGTACAATCTAAGAAAAAAACACCTGTACCTGTTCCCGAAGAAACTTTCAGTAAACCACCTGTAGAACCTGAAATAATCACTGAAGCTCCTAAAACTACTCAACAGCAAGAAGAACAAACTACGAGTCAAAAGGAACAAAGTGAAGAAGATGAATCTGTAGAAGAAAAAGAAACAACTACTTCTTCGACCACGACTACAGAACGAATCTCTACCAGTCAAGGTCATGTTGAAGTATCTGTAAGTACTGAGCAAGCAACTACACCTACTGAGAAACCAACTTCTCCTGCTCCTACATCTGAAGAGAACAAAGATTTAGACAATGAAATAGACGTCATTTACAAAACACTTTACACCACATATACCTATTTCACTACATTCTTTGGAGATCAGACATCTAGTATAGCCAGCCATAAATCAGTCATCACTAACATTATAACCTCAACAATTGATCTCTCTAATTTAGATCCATCATTATTAGGAGCATTCAATGAAGACGAGATTGCACCTACTAATGTGGGAATAGGTCGTCCTACAGAATCAGCAGCTATAAATAGCGTCATTGATCTATTTAAGAAGAAAGATGTCATTGAATCGGTTGAGGTAGATAATATCTATAGCTCTCAGACACCCACACCGTCATTAGGTGACGACTTTATTGCAAGCATTAAGCCTGATGCAGTAAAAACTTATTACACAACTTATACATTCTTTACGACCATCTATGTGGGTACTGACGCTAATGTCTGCAGTAGAAACGAAGTGTACACTAATTATGTTGGACCTGATGAACTAATTCCCACGAAAGCTAATATATTACCTGTAGAAAATACTAGAGCACAATTTGATTTTAGAAATTGCAAACAAGTTAAAATGGCGCAACCCGCAAACCAAGAGGAAAATTCATCAATGGAATCTAGTGTTAGTATGGAAGAAGATACCGTTCGCCAGACCGAAGAAGCAAGGGGTGATATTTCTCCCCAGCCAACTCCACTTGAAGTAGACATGTTGTTCAGTGTTGAATCTAATCCTTTGGAATCTGAAAACTCCTTTGTAACAGATGTTAAGTCTTCATCTTCTAAAGGTGAAAGAAAATTCTTAGATAGTAACAACATTATACTGGATGATCAGATTAGCTCAGAAAGTAACATTGAAGAAATTCTGCCCTCACCTACTCTTCTATTACAAACTAGTTACACTACTTTCACATATTTCACGACTATGTACATTGGAAAAGACTCCAGTAAAGTAAAGAGCCGGTTGGAGACAATTACCAACGTTGTAACAGAAACTATAATGCCTAATAGAGAGCCTGAAGAGGAAAGCAACTTACCTATCACTTACTATACGACATTCACTTACTGGACTACGCTTTACAAAGACAAGTCAACGACGATCACAAGTCGAGAAGAAATCGTTTCTAACGTTGTAACACCAATTCCTCAAGCTACTGCTACCATCAGTCCCATAGATACTACTCCTATTGATATAGACAGTGTAATACCACCTAAGGATATAGACGTTGATGTAAAACCATCTGTGGTAGAAGATAATCTTGAACAAGACGATGGTAAAGCAACTTTCTACACTACTTATACATATTTTACTACTTTCTATGCTGGTAACACGTCACAGATTAGAAGCAGTTTAGAGACAGTAACAAACATTGTAGACAATACTAAACTTGTTGAAGATAATCAACTTGGTAGAAAGGTCCAAGTTGGAGCAGCTGACCAAAATCTTATACAAGATGGGGGTGAGAAACCTCATATTGTGCCTACCGTAGTTAAAGAAGAAATAATTCCAACTAAATTACCTGATGCATCTTCAGCGCCACCTACTGTTCTTTTGGGTACTTACATTGACAACCTATTTGCTGAAGTAAAACCAGAAGATAAACCATCGACTGCTGCTCCAGAAGGAGAGAAAAAGATCATATTCTCTCAAGTCGCAGTCATATCTGGTGACTCAACTGTAGTTACAAGTGATAACAAATCATTGCCTGAAACTAGTAACACTGGTTCAACTACTACTACGACCACTGAAGGCACTATTCTTAGCCCTACACCTCAAGTCATTGAAAGTTCAGTTGGAGAACCTGAGGTTACCACAGACGGTATACATGAATCAGAAGAGGACGAAGAAGATAACTCAAACTCTAGAAAGAAGTCCCGTCTAACTTTCACACCTAAAAAACCATCTACAACTCCTGTAATTATACCATTTGCTTCCCGAAACAGACCGACATTTATTCCAAAACGTGTGCCATTATCTAGTGGAGCAACGACTATCACTCGTGCTGACTTCACTCCACCAGTAATAACTGCTACTCCTAGTTTGAAGTCAGTGAAATCATCAGGTTACAATGGAAACAGAAAACAGCCAGCTTTCCAAGGATCGTCTAGTGCTGGGAAGAGATTCCCTGGACGCAGTAGTGTAGCAAATCCATCTGCTAATGTGCCATCTGCGTCTCGACCTGGAGGATTTGGTCAAAGAGGCAGCATCCAACCTACTTCTCGAAGAACTGGCTTTAGGTCAAGTTCGGTAAGGAGTAATAGCTTAGATTATATTAGTAGGTCAGCTGTGCCTAGAATTCGACCCACCGCTTCTAGTAGGCTAGCTCCAGGTAGAAGTATCAGGCCAACAGCGTCAATAACATTCCCACCACAAGATCAAAATGATGAAACTCTCGCAACTCAGCAAGATGAGAATGCTACTGAAGCACTTGAAGAGATTACAGAGGCACCTGTTAGAACTACGAATAACCCTCTTTTGAGGTTTAGGAGACCACCTATTGCAAGACAGCCAGGTACTGCCATCACTCCTAGATCCACAACATCTTCTTCAAGGCGTGGAGCTGCTGTTACACCACGTGGTAGACTTACAACCACAACTAAACGATCTACTACTAGATCTACAGCAAACCCACTTCTTTCGCTTCGTAGACAGCGACCTAGCAATGCTCTATTCCCGAGAAGAAACTTGTTTAGACAACCAGAACCAGAACCTGAGGAAGAAATTAAAGAGAATGAACAGAAAGTAGAAGATAGTGAAGAGATATTAGAAGAGGAAGAGTTTGATGTAGACAATGATTACGATTCCTCTGACCGAAAAGAAAGACAAGTACCTACACCGTCCACTGCTGCACCCAAAAGAAATGTTGTACAAATAAGACCTTTTGCGTTCAGGAGGCGTACAAAACGTCAAGTTGATTATGGTAGTCGAAAATATTCAAACTTCCGCCGACCTGGCACAAAATCTACAACCACACGCAGGCCTGAGCCTGAAATTGAAGAACCAACTACTCAGAAACAGAGACCTGGTCGTTATAATGGGCGTTCAAATGCAAGAACAACGACACTTTCATCTCCAAAATCAGCTGCAAGACAACCGTTTATCGTGCGTGGTGAAACAAGAACTACTACCACAACTGGTGCTCCATCATACAGGAGAAATAAGTCACCGAGACCATCATCAAGAACGACTACCACTGCTTCAAGGCCGAAAGCTCCAAGATTGAGCAAGAACTCTAACTCTAGAACTAGTACTTCTCGTAGTTCAGGTGCAGGAAGAACATCACGTACTCGCACTACTACCAGCAGAGCTTCAAGCAGACAAAGGAATTCTTTCGAAAACTTCAGTGGTGAACGTTATAATGTGAAGAACATACTAGACGATGGTAAAATCACTATAACACATCAGATACCAACTGAGGTAACTGTACCAGTCGTTAACGGAAAAATAACTGAATACAAAAACTTATTGTCAGCAACACCTCGTCTTGAAACACTATTGCACAATCAGGTATCCACTGCATTTGGGCCTTTGGGCAATCCACAGCTAGTCTTAGTTGCAGAATCGACTGAATTAGCCGAAAATGGAGCAACTAAAATTATTAAATTTATCCTGCATGAAACTCCTACTACTACTGTAATCTTCACCCCTACCACAATTAGAGGTCGGAAGACATCTTTCTCACATATCCTTCCAAGTACTGTTTATAATGTAGAGCCAGTTACACAGACTATTGCACCAGAAATCAACGCGAATGTCCCATTAGCTAATCTGTTGCTTTCTCAACTCTTGCTGGGTGGCCAGCAACCAGGGATCAACCCTCTCCTGGCTTTACAAGGACAGGGTTTGATCCCACAGCAGCCGGTAGTACAAACTCCAGTCACTGAATACAAAACGCGGACAACTACATACGTAACTACAGTTACTGATGCTAGGGAAACTGTTTTGCCTATCACCTTCAAAGGTAAAGCTATTTTAACAACTATTGTAGACCCCACAACTAACGTGATTACAGCTACTGAATTCATCACTGATACTGTTGTCACTACACCTACTGCTTTAGCTCCTCCTCCTCAATTCAATTCCTTATTACTTCTTCTCCAACAGCAACAGCAGCAGCAACAACAATTTACACTGCCAACTGCAAATCCATTATTAGGACTAGGCCAACCAGACTTGACTGGATTAGGAGGTCTAAACAACTTTAATAATCTTGGTCTTACTCCCAATTTAAACCAACAAAATAGTTTAAACAATGATATTTATAGTAACAGTCCCAAACCTAATATTCTCTCCGAATTGGATAGTAACGAAGACTTCTCTGAAGATATTAATGACTTTGAAGATGATTCACCTCCACCGCCACCTCCTCCTACCAGAAGAAATAAAAAACGTGGCCCCAAACCTGCCCCAGCTGCTCCCCCTAAACAAACCAGTGTAGTGACTTTATACGTATCGGGCAGACATCCTGGAGAATTCAGCACAGTGTTGTCAACAGTTGTTTCAGATGACACACAAACAGTCAGAAAACGTGAAGCCATATATTACGATAATGTTCAAGTTATACCATCCCTATTGCCTACTGTCAGTGAGCTTACAGGTTCATTCATTGACAACGCTATAATCTCAGAGACTGACAAGTATTTGAACAATGCCTCTGTTGACAATCAAGTAGAAACACAAAGTTTAGAGAGTATAGTTGGTGAAGTCAGTAGACATATAAGGTACGACGCTTCACCGACTTATGTCGTGAAGGTAGCGAGCCCTTCTGCCATTAGGGATCCAAAACAAAGTTCAATTGATGATGTCTCGTGAAAGATTACAAATGGTTAGGTGTATAGTAATGGTTTAGTTATTTATTTCGAGTGTATCATAGTAAGTTAACTATGGAATAGTGCCTTATAGATTTAGTTTAGTTTTAAGGACGAAATACTCTTTTGTACTTGACTAGATATTAACATATATTCTAAGTTCACCAAAAATGTTATTTCCTATGTTACCATAATCGATGTGTTGGGAATATTGGATGGGTAACGATTACTCACTGCGTATGAATAAGTCTAGATTATGATAAACATAATTACCTTCTAATACTCGTTCTTCCTTCGCTTACGACTGTACATTGCAAATACGACTTAAAATAAATAAAACAATAAACAACTTTAAAAATAAAAGTGTTAATTATTGTTAAATTAGACCCATTTACCTACATACATACACCATACTATAAAACACGAACGTAACTTTTAATATCTTTGAGTTTAGCAATTTTTGCAAAATTATTTATTACAATATGAAATGTCTTAAGTAAAGAACAAAACAATTTTACAAAAAACTATTCTATCCTTGTAAGACTCAACAAATGAAACAAAAAAG
The DNA here is from genome assembly GCA_905147015.1 of Laspeyria flexula. Taxonomy (NCBI): domain Eukaryota; kingdom Metazoa; phylum Arthropoda; class Insecta; order Lepidoptera; family Erebidae; genus Laspeyria; species Laspeyria flexula. Next base: position 7,007,572 of record LR989974.1, read on the forward strand.
TCAATTATTAAATAGCAAAATGCATTTTATCACATTTAGATATTTATGTATATACAAGTATCACAAGATAAACGTAATACAGACGAGACAGATACACACAAAAAACTAATACTTAAGCAAGATAAAACAATTAACATAGTATTATCCAATATTTTGATCATTAAATTGCTCTTGGAGCAACACAACCACAATCCTTAAATACAAGACCTGAAGACTATAAAAATGACTGAAACTAGACAAAGACCTGATGATGACGACTGGACATCACCACTTGAAGATCCCGAAGGTTCCCAATGACGGAAGGTTCCAAACCCACCTCCTGCATCATCCAATCTGGAGGTGAGTGTATAGTGTTTTGTTAATTTACATGGTTTTAATGTGATTGAAGTTTGTCAAGGTGTTTATTTTTTTGGGTTTGTCTGGATAATCAACCTAAACAAAATAGTTTTGATATGATGCTTAATTATTTTAATTAAAAGGGAGTCGTTTTTATGATTTTTTAAATACAAATTAATTGTGAAATACTCTCAATTTTCACAGTAGAATAACAGAAATAGTTCTATTCAAGCATTATCAAACTAATTAGTATACTGCAAGTAAAAAGAAAGCTTAGAAGAAGAAGTAAAAAGTAAAAATTATTGATGAAAACCTAAAAATATATAAATGACATCTAATAAATGCATATGGCTTTAGATTACCTTGAAAACATTCAAAAACATCAAACCAAATTATATGTAAATAGATTAATGTAATCAATAGAACCGTAAGCACTAAACTAACTCAAATAGCAGTAGTATTGAAAAGACACGATACAAAAATAACTGTAGATAATATAAAAGTGAACCAAGATAGAAATTACATAAGTATTACAGTAAAAACTATAAACATTATGCATATTTTCTGTAAATGGCACTGAATCACGCGCAACACTAGAATACGATCACGCGATTCCGCATAAGTCCGATAATATCATGTTAAATGAAGTAGATCGCTGTCATTTGGTTTTATATTTTAACAGCATTATATTATTTATTGGTAAACGATTCGTTCAGTCTTGTTTTATTTAAAAAAAAACTGGTAATATGTTATTATTCATGTAATTTTTATCTTCTCTTGTAAGTAGTTATTTTTAGTGTAATACTAACCTTGCACAGAATTTGTTGTTTATTTTTCAGAATTGAATGCTGTAGTAAATGCTTGTGTGTTAAGTATACAATTATTATTATTTTTGTTTTCTTCTACTTTATTTTATTTTAAATTGATCAATTTTTTTAACAATGTTCGGACTTTTTCTTCATTAAGTCTTAGTTGCGTACCCTCGGTGACATATGAGAGGGTTTTCACTTTGTTTCCAGAGTAGTGTTATGCAGGTAAGGATTATTATGAATCGTTGTCATTGGGATGATGATATATTACACTTTTATCTAAATTATTCAATGACACAAAGGTGACCCAATATTCAGGGGCATTATTATAAATGATTGAGACCTGAGCCCAGCAGTGGGACATTATTGGGTTGCATATGATGATGATGATTATAAATTATTAGCAAAGTAAATAATACTAATAGCCAAATCTGTATAATGTATATATTCCAACCTCCTTAATAACGGAGCTACAAGTAGTATTATGTTAGTAAAAAAACTCTTCATGAAGTCGCATTAAAACGTATTCTATTAAAATTTCAGCATTCAATACAAATGGTATCGTATACGACAATACGCCATGGAGACCAGGAAGAGACATAGATTTAGCAGAGAAAGAGTCAGAAGATGATGAAAGAAGATTAAAAAATCTTGCTACAAGGATCATGTCGAATGGTGTGGAAGTGTTGGTAAAAGACAAAAATCCTGATGGAAAGAATGAACAGGTAATGCATATCATTTAGTTGTTCAAATCGTTGACTTTTTTTTGATTGACTAGTCTCAATCTCAACTAATTATGAAGCATTTGTCTATTCGTGTAGCCGTTAAATGCTTAGTATGAAAATCGGAAATATATTCTTCAATGATAATAAATATCAAAACCATCTTATGTAGCACATTTTTTTCTTATTACCTAATTCAATTTATCTTCAATTTTGATCTAGAAATAAAGTTTCTACATTTCATAATTATAACTATCACTGATTTCATTTTCATCTACGCTTTTTTCTCAGCGCAAATTTAAGCTCATAAATGCAAGCACATTACAACCGCATCACAGCTCATCTTCGGCATCAAAACAGTTGCTATCATCTGCCGTCGCTACTGTCGTCAGTCGTCAGCAAATAAGTGCACTATTTCCCCTTCACCAACTCATGCAACATAACTATATCATCAAGACTTGTATGACCACATATACATACTTAACTACAGTGGTCCATAACAAAAGAAGTGCTATATCGACATTTGAGACCATAGTGTCAGTTGTCACCACCGAATCTCTTACAAATCTATACGATACTGATGTTGTACCAGATTTAAAGCCAACAAAAGTAAGATTTGGGAACCCGGTGGGATCATTCCTGGTGAATTCCATTCATACCAATAGCTACGGGGCCCTTAATGCTAGCCTTTGTAGTCTAGTAATGCTAACTCTTTCTTTTACCTAAAATGTGTTTTTGTCTTTTAACTTAGTAGTTAGTTCTTACCTATCCTTTACTACATACTTACCAATGAATAATATCGTTATAAGAGGGCAAGTATATAACACGGCCTAAAACAACCCCAATTGAAACAATAGTAAATATATTCCATTCAAAATACACAATACTTATTGATGTAAATGTATTGAATTTCAGACAAAGTATATGGAAGTAAAAACTATTCAACCGTCTGCAGCTGCTACCAACATATTCATGAGCACTTACCCTAAAATTGATAAACGAATCGATAGTGAAGAAGATGACAGCTTTGAATTAATACAACCGTCTGAAGTCAACAATGTTCCTTGTACAAGTTCCTGTTCCTGTAGTAATACAAAAACAGAAAGCCTTAAGACAAAGTTTACAGAATCAGCAACAAAATATGGTATGAAAACTACAAAGTATGGTGCCACAAATATAGATTTAAGACCAACCAATAAAGAAACACTTCACAAGAAAACTCAATATGGTCCTTATGAATACGAAACGAATTCCCAATTAGCACCAACTGACAAGGTGGTTGAAAAATACACTGAAGTCATTAATGACTATTCAGATGAAAAAGACTCTAACTCAGTTGAGGAAAGTGAATTATTAACAAACGAACAAGCTCCAGGACCTCCCAAAACTAATAAAGTAAATATAAAGAGCCCGGAAAAAACCAAACCTGAAAAACCGCAAAAACCTAATAAAAATAAATTTGTTGTTGCTGATCTTTTAAAGTTAGGCAGTCTAGGAATAAAAGGATTGACACAACTAGCGCCAGTCATAGAAAAAATGACAGGAGGCTTCATAAAACGATATGACACGGTCAATAAAACTGTTTCAACAACTGTTAAACCAGCAGTTAAGCTAACGGCCTATAGTGCAAACAAGAGAGTAGATAGTGAAATGGAAGCTAAACATAGTAATTTTCCGATTTATATCCCAGTAGACGAAATGGAAACATCAGAATCCCAATTTGTTTTCACTAACGCTACATTACATCAGAATTTGGCTTGGGCAGCAGAGCACAAGCAACCAAAGTCTCATATTGTTCCTCCGAAAATGATTCATGAAAGTCCACTAGTTAATGGTGGTATACCCATTAGTCCTGGCGAAATTATAACGGCAAATTCCGATGTTATTGTTGGAAAACCAGCTGTAGGTGGACCTCTGACTTTAGCTGCTAGTGGAATTAAGTTGCAAAATTCTGTAAACCCTCCGCCTATAGATAGTTTTATTGCAGCAAATGAGCAATACTTCATTAACGAGAAACCACAAAGCGATCAACCTATAATGCCTACTAAAGTTGATGACTCATTTGACTTAAGACCACCTGAACCACCTAAACCGAAACCAAACAGACCTCTGCCTAGACCAGGGCCGTCATATAATATGCAGAATGTACCCAATGATCAATATCCTTATCGAATGCCATCGAGCGTACATGATCATTTGTTGAAAACTGAAAAAATGAAACCACAGGGTACAGTATTAGGTAATCATGGCCGGCCAGTATTTTTAGATTATATTCCTTCATTGGATAAACCCGGGAATATCCCCACTCAACATAACAATAACTTTAAGCCTGTTAATGAACCTAATTCAGAGGATGATATGCAAGACAACAGTCCAAGTTCCTCAGAAGTAGTGAATACACAAATCAGTACAGATAATGAATATACAGTAACGGGCAATACAGATTCAAATAAACCATTTTTAGTTGACATTCAACCTTCGAGGGTTGCTAATGTTTTGATTCCTCATGGTAGTAGTACGGCCTTAGTATTCGCTGGATCTTCAGAGCCTCATAAAACAGGAGACTATATTGATGATCCATTACCTTATCCAGAACCTGGTTATTTTGGTAGTTTTAGCATAGATGCCCCTCAAATGACAAATGTACACAATGTAGCACCAAATAGTAATAAACAATATATGGGAAAACCAAATGTTCATCCCCCTCTAGAATCTTACAAACCAAATATACCTTCTTACAAAGACCAATCAGTAAGAAATGATCTGAAGACTAAATGGAAGGATAACAAGCGGCCTATTGATTACAACAAGATTCCTCCACCAACAAGTAATCAAGAGACACATGTACAAGTAGGTCCTCAAATTACTGTATATGATCCAGATGTATACAGTCCAACAAATACTGACTTCGATAAATTGAATAAAAATAGAGGAAAAGACAAAACTAAGGATGGAAAAGATATTATTGATAAGGAATATGAGAATTACTTGGCTGTTCCACCACCACCACAACCACCAAAACAATATTACAATCAAGATACATACGATAAAAATAAGCCTTACAGTCAAAGACCTATTGTGCATACAAAACCCATACAAGATATGAAAGTATTTTTGAACATACAACATCCAGTACCTGAACAATTACCACCTAAAGTAACTTCTGAGATTTATTTTGCATCTCAAATGCCAAATAATAAACCTACTCCAACATACACAATCAAAATACCACCACAGTCAAACAATAATTATAATCATCCTCCGAACAATAATGGACAAGCGCAACAATCATTTAATATAGGACAAAATAATGGTCAGAACGTTGGTCAAAATGTGGTTCACCATAATCTGAATGTTGGTCAGCATATTGGTCAGGATATGGGGAAAAATGTGGTTCACTATGGTCACAGTGTTGGGCAGAATGGTGGGCATCATGATGGTCTAAATGTTGGGCATTATATTGGTCTGAATAATGACCAACACGTAAGTCAGAATATTGGCCCATATGGTCCTGTCCATAATTCATTTACTGTAATACCATCTCCTAATGTGGCCAATAAGTCTTCTATATCTCACGAAACTAATGATCAGAACACATACACGGTTACTTTGAACACGGCTACTAACGTCGCCAGTAACAACAATGAAGTAGGACAAGTTATTGGGTCAAGTGTTCCAGTGCCTATTGGTACACCAACAAATAATGATCAATTCAATACAAATATTCCAATTGGCACAAACTTTGCAATCAAAGTCGAAGATAGCTCAGGACTAATAGAGACTTACAACTTACAGCAAGGAAATCGAAATCCACCTATATTTTACGATCAACATGGTCGAGTTCCACAAGGTGTAGCTGTACCGCAAGTGCCAGTTGGAGATAACAGGTGGAATAAAAGTTCATCTGATCCAACTCAAACGACAATAATTGGAAGTAACTATTATAATCAAAATTACGGCGATAAAGTAGTAAAAGATACTGCAAGCCCATCTATACCACCATCTCAGAACAGTCATGCAAATTTCCCGATGATCAACGAATTCTCAACGTCTTCTACTGTAAACGAAGATGTTAAGCCAGTTACAGAATATTCAGATAGTATCAAATCGGCAGATGTTAAGAGACCCGCCAAACTTATACCTAATATTCCTACAAATTCTCACGGATGGTACTCCAGTGTACTTAATGAAAATAGTATTAATAACCTTAAAGTTGAAGCCACAACTAGAAAAATTATACCGTTAATTCATGATTACAATGACAAGAATAAATCACCACAGTTTGGACAAAAAATTGCTGCTGTCGGCAAACCACCCTCTGAATTTTGGGCACAAAATATTCCATCAGGATTTAACGTTGGCAAACCGTTTACAAAGCCACAGTCTACAGAAAAACCATTCTCAACTTCCCCCCAGTTTACAACTAAACCTTTCAATATTAACTATATACCTTCCAACTTTGGTGGCATGAAGCAACCTGCATACGACATACCGATTAGAGACAATAGTGATGAAACAACTACAGCTAAAGTAAAACCAACTGTAGTAGAACAAGTTAAGCCTGTCTATGAAAATTCTGAAGAAGTCTATGATGGAGAAGAGGAATCTGAAAGCGCTGGAGATATGGATGGAGAAGTTAGCTCTGAATCTATGAAAGTTCCTGTGGTTAGTTCATCCAGTGAAGTTGACAACATTTCAAAATCCTCAACCGAAATAACTTTACTGCAAGATGAAGTCTTTGATCTTCCTCAAACTACTCAAAAAGACGAAAATAATAACAAATCTCTCGTAGATTTTAATACAGGTACTCAAACAGAGAAACCATTTGGATCATATAACAAGACTACTTTCCAATCGAATACTATAAAACCAATCTATGAACAACCTAAGAATCCATATATGAAACCTCGGCCATTTACTATTAACACTGCAATAGTTCTAGATCATCAATTACAACAACCACACTGGCAGATTAATCACATGTTAGAGAATACTACTAACGCATCATATGAAGATAATTTCGATTTAAACATTGGCGAAGAAATGCAAAAGCCATCCTCTACCATACCTTTCTCAACTTCAAAACCTGTGTACACAACAGAATCTGAATTTGTTAAATATAAGAATCCTCCTCCAAGACCTGTATTTTTAAATAGACCAAACAAGACTTATATTCATAACGAATCAATTATAACTTCAACAGTGCATATTCAGGACAAAAAACCATTAATCGTTGAAAAGGCTACAGAAAAAACAACATTACCTACATTTACATTATCTAATTTGGAGCTGAATCGTTCTTCTAGTGAAATCATTGATTTGTCACCACCACCTCCAACAATGGATTATAGTTTCAAACCGTCAACAAATGATGAGATGATTATGGGAATGTCTCCACCTCCACCAAGGACTCCACCAGGAATCAGATTGCCTACTAGAATACCTTTAACTCCAAGACCAGCTTTACCACCTCGTACCCCACCTCCTTATAGAACAAAACCACCAAGACCTGTTTCTCCAAGAGTTACAACACAGAGACCTTTCAGAAAACCAATCAACAGAGATGAAGTATCAACCTACAGGCCTGCTTTTGATATTGCAAACGGAATCAGACGACCAACTTTTAACCGCGATCAGCCTTCATCACAGTTGTTACCTCCTCCTAGTCCATCGTTAGTGGTTAGTCCCATTAATGATTTACCAGCATCAACCGTCAGTGTTTCGGAAGTGCCTAATGTAGTCTTCCCGACGCCGATATCATCTGGATGGCTTACATCATCTGGAATTGATTTCTCTTCAAGTTTCAATTTCGGTCCCACAGCTATAAAATTCCCTGAAATTCCACAACCATCTAGAACTCCAGAATATGCCGAAGGTACTTCTTCAGAGAACTATTACTCGTATGAATCTGAATTATCTTCTGAACGCGTTGATGAACCTAGTTCAGAGAAACCTGATACGCAGGATAGAATAACTATTTCCAAGGAGGCAAGCACAGAAGCTAGTACCGCTACGGGCACTACTACTAAAGGCACGCCTATTACAGAATCAAATGAGTCTGCTCAAGACTACAGTCAGGAAGTGTCAAGTCATGAAGAGACTGCTACTGACAAAATGAAAGTAATTGGATTAGGAAATAAGAATAGAACACGTAAACCTTATCCAATTAGAGTTGACGAAAAGAAAAATACTACCAATAAATTCAAATTACCACCCAAGGTAATGCCAATTCTGAAACCAACTAGAACTTTATCTCGTCCAGAAATATTGTATCCTACCAGACAAGTATCCACTAAGAAGGTCATTAGACCATTTTCAAGAACACCTATTATAGCACCAAGCATCATTGAGAGTTCTGAACAAGCGGTTGACGAGAGCTTCATAAAGCCAACAGAAGTGCTTAACGACAACATTATACCAACAGTATCTCAGGTAGAAGTTACTAGGCTTGAAGAACCAGTACTATCAAGTATACCAACTCCAGTAATTGAAGAGCCAACTTCTATCCAGCCTACACATCACGCAGGAAATGAAGTTAAGATATCAGACGAAATAATCCCAACTAAAACAGAATTTAGAACAACTGTTGTCACTCTTATCAAGACATTATCTGAACCACCGAGAACCATTTCTAGTATTGGGTATGTCAACTTGACGCATACGTTAACTGTAACACATACAAAGACAAGCTTGATCAGTCAATCAGAAGGTGCTGTGACACAAACGTTGGTATTAACAAATACTCAGACATCCACAATAGTAGATGTTGTGACTGAGGTACATACACAAGTGCAGCCAACTACGATAATAGAGACAGTGACAAAACATATACCTATACCACAAGTACAACCGACGCCAGTACAAGAAGTTGTTCCAAAAACCAAAATACCTCTAGATGATATAACTATGTCTTCTGAAGAAAACGAAAACCTTATCATTAAAGATACTGAAACTACAGACAATACTATACAAAAGATTGAAAATGAGACTGGGAATGAACCTGATAACGATACATTCTTTGTTGTCATGAACAAGTCGCAGAACGGTGGACCGGCTCCACCAGTGAACACTGATATCGAGACTGGGGATTACGACATTACACGTAACGAACAAGTGAATAATAATGGAGTATCACAAGTTTTATTCGGAGAGATATTGCTTGCTGGAACACCGTTTTTGGAGACAACAAATGTCAATCCTAATGGTAAGTTATTTAAAGTATTTACTAACAAATTTGTTGACACTATTTTTCCGATAACCTGTTACATTCTAAACTTGTGACTTTCATAAGAGTTATTTGTAACTTAGATAAATATAATAATAATAATGATAATATTCTACCACATTCACATAGCGCTATCTAGTCCCAAAGTAAGCAATTATATTTGCTTGTGTTATGGGTACTAAACAACTGATATCCTACTTAATTTTTTTTTTTGTAAATACATACTTATTATAGATAAATTACACCCAGACACAGAACAAACCTTTATGCTCATCACACAAAGATTTTCCTGGGAGGGGATCGAACCCACTTAGCAGTCAGGGTCACTAACCACTAGACCCACAGGCCAGTCTGAAATAGTAGTAGTCTAGAATAGTAAATATACGAGATTTCAAATACTTTACGACCTATTCTGATACCTACCAAATATAATAAGAAAATTTCATTTATACCGGTCGAACTGTTTCAGAAGAGGCCGACTACAAACAGAGCGATACTAGATTTTTATATACTTATTAGATTTGCAAGTCTCAAGAATGTTCTCGATTATATTACAATAATGTAATAACGAATTTAATTATGTTTCAGGTGTTTATGGTAAAGATTGCCAACCTGATTGTAAGGCGTCCAGGAATGAGCGTTGTCAACGAATTGATGGCATTATGAAGTGTGTTTGCAGACCAGGATTCGCCAGAATGTTCCCTGATAGACCTTGTAAACGTAAGTAAAGTATAACAAAAATTTTAGAGTACTGACGTCAGTATAATTTTTTAAAGATTGACAAGAGACTTACGTTATCATGGAATTGCAAGGAAGGATCACTAATAACAACAAAGAAACAACATGTGTTATAATTTTTTTTTTTGAAATATTTAATTATTATAAAACGGTCCAAGGACACGATACCACTGAAGTGAAATATATAATAATGAAAATGTAGTCTCATATATTTTGGATTTATTTTTAATGCAATACCTTAACCACGCATTTATACCATTTCAGCTACCTACACTTACTCCGTAAAACTAGCCCTAGGATCTCAAGGCAACGAACGCCTAGAATACCACGAACATTTATCAGATAACTCCAGCAAACCATACCAAGCTCTGGCCGTGGCTACTCACGAGGGTATTAACAGGATGATCATGCAGTCGGATCTGAGGGACGTATATCATGGTGTTCATATCAACGGGTTCCATCCAGTCGAGCTGAAGAGTGCTGGTGGAGAGCAGTACCGTGGTGTTATGAATGACTTTTATGTTCAGGTAATGGAACTTTTGGGTTCTTTTTTTTGTATTTGGTTGTGATTTTTTTTTTAACTTTTCCGTATTGGAATCCCAAATTTATTAGTGTCATAAAGTTGAAGGAAAATATTATGAGAAATCCTACGAGGTAGTGAAATACTGAAATAGATTCACAATTGTTTATACGCTAAGCAGAAGTGAAGATTGACAGAGCAACCGTCTATTTAAATTATCAACATCGCGTGACCGATGCTTTCTGTGTAACAAACATACACAAATTACAGTTGTTAAGTACCTATTAATCAGACTTCGTTGTTCTTCAAAATGAATCTATAGTTAGAATTTTTTGTTTATTTGTAGTTTGAGCTTTTGAAGAGTGTTTTTGTTTTTGGAAAATAGTATTTTAGGGACATCAAACCAAAGACAAAACTAAAGGACATTATAATGCGTACACCACAAATTGCGGGTCTATTGGTTGTTTAGAATATTTCCTCTCTTTTCCTGACTATATATTGGTGGAGTTTTCAGGATTATTAAAATGCTAGTAACTTTCAATATTCATAATATAAAGTAAATATCATTACTCTAAAAATTACCTTACTTATTTCAGCTCTCTGACAATGCTCATGAGAGTAGACTGAAGGAAGTAATCGAGAAGTACCTGAGGAATAATAACTACAGCCTTGGAGGTACTGAAGTGCATGCTGCTAGCGGTCTGATGGATAAACTGGATGTTAGTGGTGAGTACATTTCGATATTTTCAATACCAAATATAAAGATATTAAAATATTATTATTAGAAGTTTCAAGTGACAGCTTGAAAATACGTTTAGAAGTTTTTGAGTTTGTTGCGAACATACAGACAGACACGGCGGAGGACTTAATTTTCTAATATGTAGTATATATAGTATATCATCTTATCTATTTTTCTTCTACCATCAAGTTTAAGAGCTCTAGAGTTCTAAAAGAAGGATTCAGGTGCCTTAAATTGGTTAATAATTTTTATTTAATTTCGTTTCAGACTTCGACGAGTGCGTGAGTGGTCAGTTCCACGACTGTTCGGAACACGCTCAGTGTTTCAACCTCCGTGGTACTTACACGTGCAGCTGTCTCGAAGGGTTCGCTGACCTCAGTGTCAACACACTGTACCCTGGCAGGATATGTTCTGGTAAGAAATTATTTTCGGAGTTGTTATGAAATAGATTTTTATCCGATTATCATCTGATTATATTCTATTTAGTGACGGATTAAACTACTACTGGGCACGGGTTTCTTCCAAAGAATGTGGAAATTTAGCCTACTACTAGTGTGTTTAACACTGGCCAGACGGGTTGGTATAGGGTTTGTTTCGAATTTTTTCTTTTCTCGCAGTGCTCTAGGCTGCATAAGGTTACTCGTTTAGGTTAATAGGTAAAGCATTTTACAATTTGAAGGAATTTTTCGAAAATAAATATTGACATTATCATAATATGAACATTTATTAATTAAATTGACCTTATTCATTAAATTCATTGATATTACCATTAACTTCATTGACATTATGTTTTAATTCTATTGACATTGTGTATAAACTTCATTGACATTATATAGGTACTAGTTAAATTATAATAATTAAATTTCATAGATCATAACAGTACATAAATGAATTAATAAATTTTGTTTAATATTATTATCGCATATCTGACATGGATAAACTGTTGAAACCATAAACCTATGTTAACCTTTAAACCGAATGTACACAGTTACGCAATAAATGAATCTTTATCTTTATCGCCTTTTACGACACCCACGGGTTGAGATGGGGTAGTAACATCATGTATTCTTAATTCGTCATATCCATCATTATATTATTACAGATTATTTTTCCCTAAATTAACACTGCCTTGGTGCAAATGCAATTATTATAAATGTGTAATTGAATCTTACAGCGGAACCAGTAGGCTGCGAACGTTGTAACTATCATGGTGCGTGCTACTCGCGCGATGACAGAAGAGTCCTGTGTGAATGCTTCCAGTGGTACTCGGGTAGTGCATGTCAAATTAACTTGAAAGGTGTGTCTTGATATATTTTTTAATAGAATACTCGTAATTATTAACATAACTTATTATGAACAACTTAACGATAATAATTCTAATGGGACACTCCAAATTAATATTCGGCGGGTGGCAAACACTAGATGAGAGTAGCCACAAATCGTGCTCAGTAACGTGTAATTGGAGAAGTCTATGTCCAGCAGTGGACTAATACAAGTTGATGATGATTATCAAAAATAGACTTATTGGTCCTTTATTTAATTGCTGACATTATAATACAAAGTAAAGATAGATGAGTGGTATCCGTTGCCAGAGATCCAATTTGACGCCTACCATAATATACGAGCGTAAAAACGCCAGAATAAAAAAGGTGTAAAAGACAAAGTTGTTTGCAAGATGTTTGGATAAGGATAGATAATAATTTTCACAGAGATATAATTGTATTTTTCTGTTTCCAGTGGTGTTGATTTCCTTGGTGGTGTGTGGCGCGCTGCTGTCTGCTGTGTTAGCAGTGTGTGCAGTACTGGCGTGCTCACGACGAGCTCGCCGGCCGCCGCATCCTCAACGTTCTATCGTAGCTTGTATACAGGGCATGCCAAGCTTACACCAGGTTTGTTACATGATTTTTTTTTTTGTAAGGGCTGAGACAGACCCTAGTGTTGGAATTTATCAAGTCGCCTAGAAGGCTTCCAACTTCACTTAACGACTACCACATTAAGTGATAGCCGGGACCTTCGGCTTTACGTGCCTTCCGAAGCACGGAGACGCTCGAGAATAAAATTTCCACAAACGGTCACCCATCATGTACTGACCTTGCCGAACGTTGCTTAACCTCGATGATCGTAGCAAACGTGCACAATGCTACGAGCACCTACATTTTTTTTTAATTGTTATTCATCTACTCATCTAAGCGGCCAGTGACCCTTTGCCAGTGCCTTGTATCAGAATTTTGGTATGAAATAGCGAATCATAGTAAAATCTCGACCGTTTTTTGTGTAAATTATGATTCGAATGTAACTTTATATGACTAATTGTGTGAAATTTTCATCGGAAATAAATTGTATTCCGGTAGGTTTACTGTAAGGGTAAAACCAGTCCTGGATTTATAAATAGGCCGTATAGGCCGCGGCCTAGGGCCGGCAGCGTCCTATCCGTCCAGCGGCAGATTTCAGAGGACGGTCACTTGATTTCAGAGGATAACGAATTTTAAAATTTTCAAAATTTCAAGCCTTTCTAACGACGTTTTTCTACTATGAGGTATTAATAGGTACACATTAACCAAAGGGCTCAGTCAGTTAGTACTACAAATGGAAAATTATTATTTCAGAAAGGTATATGAAGTATTTGGGAAGGTATTAAAACGCTGTTTATTCAATCTCGTATATTCGTAGACTGACTTGTAAGAAAAAGACACATACATAAAGATTAACTAACTACCTACTATATACAATAAAAATATCATTATACCTACATTACACCTCCACCCTAAATCTAAATCCTTATGCCTACATAGATTAAAACTAACTTAAGTATATTAAGTACTTTTAACAAACTTACACTAGGTACATCTTAATCTAACTTATTATTTTTTTTCGAAACCATATCTAATGACCGGTTTGCGGATTCTTTTTGGGACTCGAACCTCGTGCAGCTTTGGTGAATGGGAAGTGGTTGCCGCGATGTCTTCCGTTGTAACAATCGTTTGTTTTTGACTTACTGGGCTTGTAGGTGAACTAACACTACTCCCATCCACCGCCGCATCTTCGGACGAAACGGCATCCTCACTCTCACCTATGAGCGTGATATCGTCAGGACATCTAACCTCTGATAACATAGATCTGCGCCGAATTTGATCTACATGCCGTTTAAAAAATTGACCGCTCCCATTGTCTACTATGTACCTACGGGAACCCTCACTGCTCACGACCGACCCTTTTACCCACTTTTCCTGCCCTCCGTACCCTCTTGCCCAAACTGTATCACCCTTATTAAAACAACGATTAATTCCTCCTGCAAACTGAACCTGTTTTTCCTGCGCATCCCGCACTCGATTTTCTACAACAGTTTTATTACGAAGCACATCTAAACGAGAACGCAGCGAGCGTTTCTGCAATAGCCTAGCAGGTGTTTCCCCTGTGGTACTATGTACTGTATTTCTATATGTCAATAAGAATGTCTGCAGGGCGGCGTCGACATCAAGATTATCTCTTAGGGCCTTTTTGATAGCTCGCTTACATAGCTTGACTGCATTCTCAGCAGCACCGTTGGACGCAGGATGATAAACCGGTGAAAATCGATGTCTAACCGCGTTTTGTTTTAAAAATGTTTCAAATTCTAGACTCGTAAATGGTGGACCTTGATCCGATACCAGTTCCACAGGTAAACCAAACCTAGCAAATGTGCTGCGTAATATTTTAATGACACTTGTCGCAGTCTTTTGTTTCATTTCGAAAGCTTCTAGCCACTTTGAACTAGAGTCAATCAGTACCAAATACGATTCGCCTCTGTATGGCCCTAGAAAATCAACGTGTAGACGAGTCCATGGCTGCGGGGCGTAAGGCCACGGCTGTGGCTGCGCACGCGGCGGCGCCCCCCCCTCTAGCGCACACGTCTCGCACTCACGGCACAACGTCTCCACGTCATAATCGATGCGCGGCCACCACACATAACTTCTAGCCCAAGACTTAGTTTTAACAATCCCCATATGAGTAATATGTAATTGCTTTAATACTATCGGTCTCAATACAGTAGGAATAACCATTCTATAGCCCCACATAATACAACCATTCTCAATATATAATTCCTTTAGTCTATCAAAA
This sequence comes from Laspeyria flexula, assembly GCA_905147015.1. Taxonomy (NCBI): domain Eukaryota; kingdom Metazoa; phylum Arthropoda; class Insecta; order Lepidoptera; family Erebidae; genus Laspeyria; species Laspeyria flexula. The sequence continues at coordinate 7,022,759 of LR989974.1, forward strand.
TATGATTTTAGCTCGTCTTCGGGACAAGTTGCCGGCCATCCTCCTTCTATGTAAAATTTAATTCTACTAAGAATATTGTCTTTAATAGTGGCTTTCTTAACGTCATCATTGGACAGTGGTAAAAAATTTTCTACAAAATTGCTGTATGCAATTCCTTCTTCAGCATTATCCACCTTTATTTTAGAAGGTAGTCTGGATAATGCATCTGCACAATTTTTCTTAGAAGTGACATACTCAATGTTATATTGATAGCCCGATAACAGCACTGCCCAACGTTGTAACCGTGATGCTGCCATAACAGGTATACCCACTTTGTCACCCAGTATATATGTTAAAGGCTTATGGTCTGTTCTCAAAATAAATTGTCTGCCATATAAATACTGGTGAAATTTTCGTATGCCAAAAACGATCGCGAGTGCTTCCCTGTCTATCTGCGAGTAATTTCGCTCGGCGGTCGTGAGTGAACGTGACGCGTAAGCCACTGGGCGCTCCCCGCCTGTCGTGACGTGCGAGAGCACCGCGCCCACCCCGACGCTGCTCGCGTCTGCTGTCAGCACCAGCGGCAGCGACGGTGTATAGTGCATTAGTACTTCGCTACTAGCTAACCGCGATTTTAGCTCATCGAATACTTGTTGACATTTATTAGTCCATTCATACTTCACTCCCGCTTTTAATAAATCGTAAAGTGGTGCTAACAAAGTACTTATATTTTGCACAAATTTAGAATAATACATAATCATACCAATAAAGGATCTAAGCTCTCCTATGTTAGTTGGCGCTGGTGTATCACTTATGGCCTTAATTTTGCTAGGACAAGTATGGATACCATCTTTAGTAATAATATGTCCGAGATAACTAATTGATTCTGTAAAGAACACGCACTTTTCTTTTTTTAACCCGCAACCCGTATTTCTCTAATCTTTCAAACACCTTATGTAAATTATCAATGTGTTCCTGATTCGATTTTCCTGTAACCACAATATCATCTATAAACACACCCACACAACGTAAATCTGCAAACATTTCTTCTAAATGCCGTTGAAATATGCCTGGACTCGACGCCAGCCCGTAAACTAAGCGATTATATACAAATAAACCCTTGTGGGTATTTATAACTGTGTATTTCTTGGAATCGTCTAGAACAAATTGAGCATAGGCCTGGGAGAGGTCAATTTTGCTAAATCGTTGCCCCCCATGCAACCGCGTTAATAAATCTTCTACTTTAGGCAGTGGGTAACGGTCAATTTCTAACACCCTGTTCAAAGTTAACTTATAATCAGCGCAAATTCTAATGTTACCATCCTTTTTTACGACTGGCACGATGGGCGTGGCCCAATCTGATCGCTCGACGGGAGTGAGGATGCCGTCCCGCACGTGCTGCTCCAGCACCCGCTCCACCGGCTCGCGCAGCGCGTACGCCAGCGGGCGCGCGCGCATATACACGGGCCGCGCGCCCTCCCGCACGTGGATGCTCACCGACCCACCGGTGTAGCGGCCCAGTCCCTCCGAGAATACGTTACAATATCTGGAACTGAATTGCGACAACAATGATTCACTATCCAACATATTTACATCACTATATTCACAAGAGGGCAACTGTATGTTAAATTCAAATAACCACTGTCTACCTAATAATGCGGTTTTGCCATTTTTTACAATAAATAAATCTAATGTTTTGACTTCGTTCTTGTATCTAACCTGTGGTCTAATGACACCCACCGGATGCACAATCTCGCCTGTATAATATCTGAGTATCAATTTACAGTCTTTAATCAGTAAATCACTAAATTGTTTCTTATACATCTCAAGACTTATACACGATATAGCACTGCCTGTATCACATTCCATAGGTACTAACTGCCCTTGAATATTTAAGGAAATAAATATAGGTCGGCACTGACTTAGTGATATTTGGTTGAAATCAATAAAAATTACCTCTTCACTTTCACCACTGTCACTCTCATCCGCAACCGCCACGCAGTACTGATCGGTCATTCTTGGGCATACCCGACGCAAATGACCAGGCTTGTTACACACCCGACACACGTACTGGCTGAATTTGCAGCCTACAGAGTCATGTGCACCTCCACACACGGTGCACGATTGCTGTCGCCGAGTCCGCTCACCAAGCCGAGCCCGCTCACCCAGCTTGGTGCCCCCTTTCGCTACTTGCGCGGCTTGCGCGCCACGCGGTCTCCACGAGGCGGCCCCCCGCACCGCCGGCGCCGCCACTCGGCTGTCGCCACGTGTTGAGCCCGCTGCCTCCTTCGTCATCCGCGATGTTCTGGCCGCCATGGACTGACATTCCACCGTCTTCGTCGTGCTGGTGGAAATTTCATGCCCGTCTACTATAGCCGCGTCTTTCTCGGCTGCTTCTAAATTAGCGGCTAAAGTGAAAGCCCTAGCGAAGTCTAACTTGCTTTCCGCGAACAATCTTTGTCGAATCACTTCACTGTTGATGCCACAAACCAATTGATCCCGTAAACTTTCTTCTAGCCAACTCCCAAATTCGCAAGTTTTTGACATTTTTTTGAGTACAGCGACATATTCGAGAATGTTCTCCCCCGCTAACTGCGTTCTGCGCCGAAATTTATACCGCTCTGCCAGTTCACTCGGTCGCGGCTGCAAATGTTTTTCCATTACATCTACAATTTGTTGAAATGACTTGTTCTTCGGTTTCACAGGTGTGCATAAATTAACCAACAATTCGTAGCTTTCAGTACCCATTACTGTAATTAATGTCGGCACTTGTAACGTGTCTTCAACTTCATTTACCACGAAATATTGTTCCAATCGTTCGACATAAATCCTCCAGTCATCCTTGTGAATATCGAACTCCGATATTTTGCCGATCGAGCCCTTCATAATTCAAAGTTGCACCCGTTGAGTCCCAAAAGAAATCCTCGTCGCCACTGAAGTATTTGGGAAGGTATTAAAACGCTGTTTATTCAATCTCGTATATTCGTAGACTGACTTGTAAGAAAAAGACACATACATAAAGATTAACTAACTACCTACTATATACAATAAAAATATCATTATACCTACATTACAGTATATACATGGGAAGGCGGAAATAAAGTGGCCTACACTCATAAAAAATATAAATCCGGCACTGGGTAAAACTTGAGGTTTTTTTTATGGTAGGCCTCTATAGTTTGCGTAAAAAATCGTAACAGAAAAAGGGGATATATTTCCCTTAATATATATATATATTATAAAGGTTTTATTTTTTCTTAGGGTGCCATGCCAAAGCAGAGAGCTGATCGTCGCGCATTGATAAGTGAACGAGGAGAGTCAGGGGATGCGTCTAGTTTACAAAATGCCTCTCTGCCTTACATACCAGCAAAGGTAAGGAGTATTATATGAAATTTCTAATATTCTGCCGTCCACTAAATAAAAGGCCGTTAAGCCATAGGGGCTGTGTAAGTGTGTATATATATTTTAGTTAGTGGACGGCAGTATTGTTAGAATTTCATAAGCTGTCTTTAGATATTTTCTTCATTAATAAAAAGTAACTATGTTGAGTTCCATCTCAATGGAAGTTTGTAAAACTTTAGCTTAAATAATGTTTAAATTACAAAGTTTAGAGTTTAGAACGCCTCTTTCGGCAACAAACTGCTTGTACAGTTTGGCGATTTTGTATAAAATGTAAAAATATATATTTGAAATTCGAAATAGTAATAATAATAATAACTAGCTGTTGCCGGGTGAATTTCCCGGGACCAAAAATGGCGTGGCATCGATGAAATCTTCATCGCTATGGATAGATATAACATTCTATTGAATAAGTTTGTCGTCTTGATTATACATTCGATAGAACGCCATTTCTTTTGTTTATTTGTTTATTTATTTGTTTACTTCGAACAATCAATAGACTTTTTGTTATTTTATATTTTTTACCTTGATTTTCATCGCTATGTTCTCATTGCTATGGTTTCCGTGGCCAAAATTTGCTATGGCAATGAAAAAAAAGACACGTAAGTTAAAAAAACTTTAAGAAACGCTATTTTTTTTATATAAAAAAATCCACGGAAATGAATATTTTAATGGACCTGTTGAAATTCACCCTGCAGTGGAATTCAGATCTCAATGAAATTTTTGCATCTATTTCGTATGATAGGTTTTTTCATGGGCTTTAATGAATATTTAAAAGAAATAATTTGAATGTCCTGCCGTTTTCAAGTTTCATGTTTAGCAACACACTTCGCAATAGATTCTTATTTATATAAACTAACTGACCCGGTGAATTTCATACCATCATATTTTATTATTCAATAATATTTTCGAAAAATGACGTATTTTAACTATTTATCTTCTCGGCTTCACACGTTACATACTTAGGTATAATGACAGAAAACGGAGATAAAATCGTTGTACATAGTACCTATTTCAATGACAAAATCTTCCGATTAAAATAAATATGTCCATGTAATTAAATAAAAAATGATTGGCCTGTTGGTCTAGTGGTTAGTGACCCTGACTGCTAAGCCGAAGGTCGTGGGTTCAATCCCCACCCAGGACAAATCTTTGTGTGATGAGCATAAAGGTTTGTTCTGCCTCTGGGTGTATTTTATCTATAATATGTAAGTATTTACAAAAAAAAATGTATTTAAGTAGTATATCAGTTGTTTAGTACCCATAACACAAGCAAATACAATTGCTTACTTTGGGACTAGATGGCGCTGTGTGAATGTGGTAGAATATTATTATAATAAATTCAACTATTGTAATGTACTATATCAGACCAACAAAAAAAGAAAGACGACTCACCGTATACAGCAATAGTTAGGCCAACAAAACCAAGCGACTGCAAATAAGCACACAAGCGCACGCACGCACACACTTACACGAAAACCAAGCGCATTGCTTTTAGTACGTCACTAGTCGTCTTCTATATCTCAAATAATAAACTGAATTATGCTTTCCTGTATAGTCAAAAGTTGTACAACAGTAACTCACATAAAAAATCTCACAGAATCACTTTTCACTTATAAGTACTTGAAATAAAATCATTTCCTTATTAATTAAACTACAAATTTAAAGTAAGGTACTTGGAACACAAACCGCCAAAAACAAATACCATAATTATTACACTGACATAAGGTACAAGAGTTGCCATAATATGATTTATAATTTCACCATTCAATTATATTATTCTGTCCATTCGTTTTTTATTTTATAAATTTTATATAAAACGTTTAAAGTTTAGTTTTTATTCGGAGTAGAAATCCTTCTAAACAATTCGGTACAATACACACTCAACAACATCTTACTCGTACAATAAATAATATCCTACCCACATAATATTATTTCCCAAATTATATGGAAAAAGTTTAATAAATGTCAACCTTTCCAATACACACAGACAAACAGATGGCTTCATTTTTGAAGTGAGCGTTGATCTTTTTTTGTTGGTCTATATTAAATAAATAAAACGACGGTAAGCCTATAAACACATCACCGTTCTGCTATCTATCTATATGTCATTCCGAATTACTGACCTTCAATTTCTGAGTATCAGAACTACAAGTCAAACTATTTGCTAAATTGTTTTAAGAGTTTTGAATGACAGCTATTATATAATTATGTATTCTTCTTAATTTTATATTGAAATGATGAAAGTTCCTTTTTTGAATTTAAATTTTTGAATTTAAATAGAGATTTTAAAAGACACAGTTTGTATGGGCAATTCACTCCCGTTGTTCTTTATTTGTCGACTGCTCAGCTTCTATTAGCCGTAGCGTAATGATGAATATATATAACCTTCCTCGATAAATGGGCTATCCAATACTAAAAGATTTTTTCAAATCGGTGCAGTAGTTATTGAGTCCATCGCGAACAGACAGACAGACAGACGCGGCGGAGGACTTGGTTTTTTAATATGTAGTTATTGTTAAGTATATTATTATTTATACTTCAGAAAGCTGATTCGCAATTTATTTTTCATTTCAGCAACACAGATCATCAACAAGCAAGAAGTGCGTGATGTCTGATCCACCCTCTCACGATCCCCCACCACCTCCAGCGCCTGCTGTCATGATCCCAAGAGCTAGACTGCACCCGCATCATGGAGATAGGTACTGTAAACTAAAATATAAAAAGAGTGGCCTGAGTTTCTTGCCAGCCTTCACAAGCTCAACCTTTTCAACGTCCTGGCCTCAGGAATATTTGCTGATACTTTAGTTTTGTATCACGTTTTTTTTTACTTTGACTGATAACAAAATGCACCAAATGGGCCTGCGTGTTTGGATTGTCACGTAAACAATTTCAGTTCTTTTAAGAGACCCTTTACCCGTCAGTACGACGATTAATGGGTTACTATTTTAATATCGTGATCATCATCATCATAATATCAGCCCAACGACGTCCACTGTTGAACATAGGCCTCACCTAATTTCCGCCACAGTGGGCGATATTATATATAAGAGATAAGAGAGATATTTATTTTAACGTAATTTTTGAAGTCCATTGCGTGCGTTGTCAATTTTGACATCTATGCAAGAAAAACAACAAGAAGTTTAGTTAAAATTATGATTGTTTTGTCCTTAGTCGTGAAAACATTTCAAGAAAGAGAAGCTTGGAACTGTGCAGCGAAGCAAAGCTGATTAGCTACTTGGAGTCAGGGGCTACTATTACTAATGATGAGGTTAGTAGTCACCCAAGATCTTGTGAACTTTTGCAATGGAACTTGTCTCTATAAAAAAGAAATATCTGTTAAATTTGAACTTATGTCTGTTGAGACAAAATACTGATATAAATAACGTATTTCATACTTTCAACGTAACAACAGGCGCCCAATCCTGCTAAATAACACATTGACAGCAGACCGATGGACTAATATCGATCAATCACAGGCCGGCAATATTGCGCGATTGATTCAGTAAGCCAATCACAGCTGTCGAATGAGACCATCGGCTTATGATTGTGTTAGCAGGATTGGGGCAGAGGTTACATACATTAACTATAAAAAATATTAACAAATATACAACGATTTAATTCTGTCTAATAATTTCAGATGAGAAGAAAACATAGTTTGGAGTCTTCATACAGTGCCAACAAAGATAGACATAACAAACAAGGTATTGTTGTTTTTTTTTGTTAACTCATAGTTTAGAAGGCCAGCTTTGATTTTATTTTGATTAAAATTTGGCAAGAGTGACAAATACACAGCTGAGTACTTGTTGAAAGATTCCCTACGCATAATGACCAATAACTTTTATTTAAAATACGCGTATTGGCTAATACGCGAAATCACTAATATTTTTAACTCAAAATAACCAAAATGCATATACTTTATACGCGAAATGACCAATAATTTTTCGTTTAATAATACCGTATTATGGTCGCAAGAGAGAATCTTGCGACCATAATACGGTATTATTAATGACATCTCTTAAGCAGAATTTACGCTTCTTGCAAACGTTATGATTTTTAAACTTATAAAAATATTCAAACTTCCAGGGGCATTGGTATCAGCAGGCTTCAAAGTATCGACTACCATCAGGCCTGATGAGGTGATGATGAAATCAGAGCGTGATGATCTGTCTTCTATCAATAAGGGAGATTTGGAAAATGAGTTGTCCCATTTTGATACTCTAAGAAAATCTTACAGGTAATGTGTTGGAAAAAAGTTAGAATAGACTACTCTTGGACCAAATTCACAGCAATTATTTTTTTTTTAATTTCGATATATCCTTGTCGACAATATTATATCGTAATTCTTGAAATGTAATTAATTAATACACTCATGTAAACCATATGAAAAACACGATTATTACTTGACTCAGTGTACACAATACAATCCCATAGACAGTGTTGCCTACTGTTTAATAATATATCTGACTGGCCTGTTGGTCTAGTGGTTAGTGACCCTGATTGCTAACCCGGAGGCCGTGGGTTCGATCCCCACCCAGGACAAATCTTTGTGTGATGAGCATGAAGGTTTGTTCTGTCTGGGTGTAATTTATCTATAATATGTAGGTATGTATTTACAAAAAAAAAAAATTAAATAGTATATCAGTTGTTTAGTACCCATAACACAAGCAAATATAATTGCTTAATTTGGGACTAGTTGGCGCTGTGTGAATGTGGTAGAATATTATTAATATACAACACCTCTGTAATTCATGTTTTTCTATATAATTGCATATTCAGTCTGAGAAAGAGGGTTCTTCTTTCTTGGGTTCTTCCATCTCAAAGTAGATGTTTTATCTTTGTTTTAATCTGAATTCTGTTTTAAAATATTCTAGCCAAGAAGATTTATCAGAATGGACAGACGCTGAAAGAAGACTTGGAGAATTGTAAGTGATTATTCTTAATATTTTATAGTAAGCTGAGCTATTTGTCATCATTTTGTTGTATTGCTTGTAGAACTTTATCGGAAGCTAGATCTGTGGGAGGGACGCTTCCAGCCAGCACTGGGAGAGCAGCTTCATCAACACGTCTAACACACCAGGTATTATTTTTGTTTTTCTGTATTTCAACCCTATATTACACTTCCTAAGTAGAAATATTAAGATGGTGAGCTTGAAATTAGCTTGTTATTATTCCGTATTCTGTTTGTTATAAAACAAACTTTAGTAAGACATTCATATATATATTTATACTTAAAAAATGTTTTCCAATAAAGTCCATCACAATAATTCCATTTTATTGCATAGGTTCTTTCCTTTTAAGTGAAAGACTCAACTCGTAACTTAATCATTCAATTGGCTTGGTCTTTATCTTTAATTTTTATTTTTTTTTGTCTAGTTTTTAAACATAGCATCAATCGTCGACAGCTAAAGTTAAATTTTTAACAATTGGCTAAAATATCGTCTTAACCAATCAAACGTTGAGATTACGAAAAGGGATCAATATACCTTGATTCTGACTCGTCGCATTGCTTCCGGATCGTAAACTTATTCGAATCTTAGAACGACGTATTTTCACGGCGTCTGATTAATTTAAGAATTTTTTCTACATCCATCAATTTTTTTTTAACGTTTTTAACTATAAATAAACTGAAATTTCCGGCCGAACTCAGAATCAAGGGGCAGACCACAAACTATGTCACTGCAGTACCTTTACAGCTTATCCACCACTTGTATCTTACCTGTAGTACAAACCTTTGCACGCACAGCAGTAACTTGGCCATATTCACTCACAATTTGCACGCATGTGTAGGAGGCCAACACGATGGCAGAACGTGACCTGGGATCCACCTTCCTGCTGCCCCACGTGCACCTCTACAAACCGGACCTTGTGGGTATCTCGCTATCACCATTAAAATTTGCTTGTTTAGTACCCCGCACTAGATATTAAAAACACGTCACCGCATGCGGTTGCGTTGATTATGATATAGCTTGAATGTTTGTATTGACTTTTTCGCAGCCGCATGCAGTATTTATTTATTATTATTTTTGGGTTAGATGCTATGAGAAGCTTCTTTGCTACGTCATCGACCAATTACTACACTCATACATTTAGAATTTCATCTAGGGTATGTGGGTTTCCTCACGATGTTTTCCTTCACCGTTAGCAGATGGTAATTCACTTGACTAGTACATATAAATTCCACAAAGTAGCGGTGGCAGTACCAATGTGGATTTCAATCCACATTGGTACGCCGGTCGGAATTGAACACGAACCGCATGACTTGCACGCTGGTCACTTACCCGTTTGGCCACCATCGCTTTGCATCATGCAGTATACTACAATTTACACATTGGTGTGAGATTAAATTAGTAAGTTAAGTAGGTATGCATAAACAACATACAAACTTACCATTGGTGCGACAATCGTTGGCTGCCGCGATTTCTAAAAGCCGAAAATCACTCAAAAGCGTCATTAAACCGCCAACGCACGTGGACGTTGCAGAAACACGTTTAAGACGTCATCAATCAATAAGTCACTATTTCCAAATTAAATAAATCTAATAATATTATAATGTTTGGCATATTTACCATGTCCTTTATTTGTTATGAGTTTCCGATATTTCGGCGCTGTTGCAAGCACCATGATCACGGAAGAACTGCAGTATTTGCGGGTGTATTGAGAATTTTACGAACAAACGAAACGGTCTACCCGCTTAACCCGCTTCAGTCGTCACATGCTGTGCTTCAGCGCTCCTACATTTTTCAATTCCTTTTTTATATATTTTTTTTTAATTTTTAAATTATTTTTAAGCAATATTGCAAAGCAATGTTTTCACAAAATGCTATAATCGTATACTTATCGTCTCTCATTATTAAATCTATATTAATATATTATTTGGATAATAAAATGTATTGTTTTTTTTTTCAGACAAGTGACGTGTCAGAGTTCGACTCCCTGTGAAAGCATTCATGATCAACTCATTTAATTTTATACGAGTATTACTTTAGCTGCATTCATTTATCTAACTTAATACTTGAAACTCTTTTACTTGTAAAAATTATAGTAATTACTAAGGACTGAGGCATATTTGTATAGGGCCTGCGTTAGCTTATTTTTGAATAAATTATTGGGGTATACCCAAAAACGTAGTGGAGATATTTAACTCGAGTTCGAGTTCGAGAAAAATCTATGGACATTTTTTTTAATGCTATTCCCGCATTTGGAATAAAGTCCTGTGTTTTAGGAGACTTTAAAAACATACAGGGAGGTAGGACGGGTCCGGCAAACTTGTAGCAAATATTTATAAAATTATTATTTAATTTTTGTAAGTAAAAGTGTCTGTACCACAATACGTTATTTTTACCACCAAAGTAAAGACTTACCTAATTTATTAACTTATTTATTCTATTTAAAAGTTAAAAGCTTATGTTTCAAAGTTTTTATATTTGTTAATTTTCATCTTATTCAGTGAAATGGTTTACAAATGAAATTAATTTTAAAAATGCCATAGTAAATGTAAGCATTTTTAGATAATATATTAGGATTTATGAGAAAATGAAAATAATTTGAATGAGAAATCGTTAACGGTTAGGTCATAATTTAGGAAAATTGGATTTCTTATTTGAAGAATTTTCATTAACACTTTAAAAATAAATTGTGTACTACAAAGTGCCAATTTGTTATTTTTATACGACATATTACGTCATGCTTTTATGAAATCATAAATAATATTTTAGGCGCCATTATGACACCAATAAGGCAAAATAAATTATTTGAAATGGTTTTCAAACCAGCATCGTCATGAAATCAGCATCGTCAAATTTGTTATTAGAAATATTACATTTTTAAATGGAGAATTTATACACTTAGGTAAATAAAGAAATCTAATATTTATAAAAAGGGTATATTAAAAGCATGATGTAAATAAAACTGGGTTATTATAACAATAAATATTGATACTTGAGGCTTGTATCATAGCGTGTAATGGTCAAAATGGGCACAGTGATTTTGAGATAATTGAATTTTTACCATAATGTATGTACATACCGAAAACAATACAAATTTACAGGATTCTTGTTGTTGATGGTGCTTATATTAATTCAAATCTGAATTCCGAATCAGCATGATTTGCGGATTCGGAATTCAGATTCGGAAACCTAAGTACTCGCCTTATATACAAAATGTTCATCAAGGCGTTATGCCTTATAAGGATTTTTAAGTACAACCTCTAGCAATTTCTATTCCGACCATAATTTAAAACTGTTGCTAATATTTTATTATCGTTGTCGTTAAGATTTTTATATTCTTTGTTAAAATAAATAAAATATAGTTTTGTACTTTTTTGTTTATTTATTCAACCCCCTTTGGCATTAGTGTTGATCAATTCCAATACCAAATTTAGATTTAGACTTACTATACCACCAAACAGGTTGGGAAAGGATTTGTTTCGAATTAGCATAACGTGCTCTTGTCTGCATTTGGTTAGTCCCTTAGTTGCCTTTTACGACACCCACGGGTTGATATGGAGTAGAGACATTATGTTTTCTTAATCCGTCATTATATTATATGTTACATTATAATGATGATGGGGTATGATAGGGGTTATTTCACCAATAAAACCACAATATAAATATGAGACATAGCATTTTTATTTAATATTCAATAATTATTTAATCGATAGAATATTCAGCAATATTACAAATACAACGTGAAACAATTGAACATTGCAACTTAATTACTTTTTTTTTTGAAACTTAATATGACAGCATAGCCACCGTAGACACTAGCTCAAAATTCTTAACATCAATACGTTAAGCACACAGACTTTAAAAAAATTAACTATTATTTATAAATAGTTACACTTAAGCGAACCCTTACTATTAAGGGGACTTCCAGAGCCGATATGACAAAACAATTGCGTCGAATCAGCTTCGCGGTGTATTAGCTAAGCACTCGGTTACTATTTCCCTTCTCAGTCTCATCCCATAACACATCTATCAACGATAGAACTAGATTTTATATCAATTACAATTCATTCCAACATTTTAAACGTCATAAAACATTCCATTTATAGTTATACTACACAACAATTATACGACATTAATTATAATGTAGTATAATATTAAATGAGTTGTAGTATACGACGTTTAATATGTTAGACGCCGCTACTTTCTTGCTACTCATACAAAACATGTTACATTTAGGTCGAAAACCTACAATACCGTCATTAAAATCAAATTCTTACATAGTCAATTATAATAAAGTTGGAAGTGAGCAAGCCCCGTTTAATTTGTCTAAGTTTGATGTAATAGTACTACGACCAACTGTAATACAAATCCACATAAATATGACAACACGTTAAATATATTTAAAGTTGTCATACACGGTATTACATTTCGTTAATATGTCTGCAAGCTACATTTTATACAAATCTTAACTACATACAATAATCTTAACCTTATAAAAAAAATAGAAATAACAGCATTTAAAATCAATCCTAAAATAACATCTTTAGTTAATAAACTAAGCAGTGACTAGAATAAAGTTGGGATGACTAGAATTACTATAGAAATATCTAAAACATGAGAACTTATTAAAATATAATTTTATAATACAAAAAAATAATAAAACTCCTTCTAAGCCATCTCTGATATTACTGTTCCCATTCCAACGCCTAGCTAAAAGCAGCTTTTCATTGACCGATTTGCTCCTCCGTATGTTTACCCTCATATTTGTCAATGAATGCCTTCTTAACATAAACAGTTGGCCGCAGATTTAGCAGTACTTATTCTATATTGTATCTCTACCTACCTACTTACGTAAGAAATTGTGCATGAATCAAAAGGAGATCCTATCTTCTGCCTATTTTTCAAGTGAACGGAATCTCAGTTTATCAACGATATCAAAATCCTTCGAATTACTACTTATTTTACTTATAAAATAGTCAATAGTCCTAGTCTGTTAACATGAAGCATTGTCTAAAGCTAAGCTATGGGTTATAGGTCAAATAATATGGACCGCGTCACATCGACGGTGTAGTACAAAAGTTGAGTACCAAAATATTATCCAAAATGTCTGTATATATGGCAAATGTTTGGTCAAACTTTAGCCATATGTACCGAAGTTTTCATTGAAGTCGACTAATCAGTTTAGGGTTTAATTGCAAGTGCTTTAAGTGTCAGTTTAGTTTGAAGATATCACAATAGACGTCTATACAGAGATAGTCTACGCAGTGAGAAGTTTTACTACAGTTAGTAGGGTAGTTAATGAAGTCAAATCTATTTTAAATCCTGTAATTTTAATAGAAAATTCTGATTTGTCTTGGGCTAGTTTTTTTAAGTCATTAACGTCGTGGTTGATCATCAATAGAGGTTTAGTTTTTAACAATATTAACTGAGTTTCTCAAGATTTTTTTCCATTTTAACCTTTGTTAGCAGGCTGTGTCTTAATATGCCTGCTTAATTACTTAGTATATTTAGCTTCAGAGATTTTTAGCAAGCTTTAGGTATTTGTTTGTCATTGTCAATATTCTAAATAATGTCATGTCACACTTAAAATTGACTTTCATCAACTTTTAAGTGTGATTTCTGCCATAATCATCATTAGTGATAAGTTTGACTTTAGATAAATACGAAAGGCAAAAGCGCTTAAGTCAACGTTAAGTCCTTATTGTCGCCGCTTGATAGACTTACAGCTTTGACATAAGTTTTATGGTACAGTCGACTATTGAATTTGAATTAAGCCTCGTTGACTTACGTACCTATTCCAGCTGGTATATCGTAGATAAACACGGCAGCTGTATTTTGCAGCTTTAGATCAAAAATCGAAGAAATCTTAAGTCCTTTTGGCTGCTGTGTCTAGTTGTGTCACCTTATTTTTAAATTTAATCACTTGGGAAAAACTAACTATAAAATTGTAAAACAGCTTTAGTGCTTCGTTGGCCTAAGCAATAACGGGTACGAGCTTACAAAATGCTAGGAACTTCAAAGAAAAAATAAATGGCGTGAAAATCTAGGCGCTTGGTAGACCAGCCAAGTTAGGGTAAAATTTACTTCTTAGTTTCATCTAGACTGGATGGAGGTGATTTGGCGAGCATCGTCAAAGATCTGTAAATAAAAATACCGTGAAATTTATTTTTGTTAAATGAAGCAAATATTTGAAATGAAGAAGATGCCAGTACAACAATATTAAATATTTTCTTATAAATCTAAATCTATATTTACGTGAATTTGTGAAAAATATTGAGATGCCTTTACGACTATGTATGACTTAAAAATGGCTACTGTTAAATATAACGTTGCTGTTTAGTCCAACAGTGAAACTAATGAAATAAAATTGACTAATATCTTCAACATTTTATAACACTCTTTCATGCCATCAAACCTATGATACCAGAAACACACTTGATAAACAATAGAAAATAATATTACACCATAAGCAAAAAATACCCATAAATAGGCTATAAAGATAATGATTTATCTGGTGAAAAAAAAAAGCAAATTATAGTAAAAAAAAGCAATACAATAAAAAATAGTGTACCTATTTATCGAGCTTTTCTTGCGAGTGACTTAAACAATAGCAGCTGCAATGACAATATTTTTCATTTATTAGGTACATTTTTGAATATTATTCAAAATAAAACTATTCATAATAAAATTAAAATCACCAATTTCAATTATACAAATAAATGAAAAAGCTTATTATTTAATTACAAATGATTTGATATGATAATATATGAAATTATGATAAAACATATGAATAAGTTTAAAAAATCGGTATAATGGCAAAATAAAATAAGTATGTGTACCTACTATAAACTGCACAACAGTATAAAAAAGAATTTAATTATAATAAATATTGCAAATAGAAAATAAAAACAAAATACAACACGAAAGACCGTTTGTCTATGCCAGACATTACAATTTTTGATAAACTTAATTCATTATTAAAATTTTATTTGCATGTTTGTTTGAAGTAGGTTAAAAGCAGGAAATACAATTTTTTTTCGATCAATGAAGTTAGTGCTTTTTTGTATAACTTTGGCTGATTGTTTTGGCTTAATCAAATTATTGTAGAATATAGCTAATGCAAATCTCTAGAATGCAAAATTTGCAATAAGCAACGCAAATTTATGCGTTAATCATTTAAAAAAACCATATAATATAAGTATAAGAGTCCATACCTACCTATTTAAAAAGTAATTTTATATAAGTATTGCAATAATGTATCTAACGTATTCACCTTCTCTGAGCGGGTACGGGCGGTGAGGGTTGTGTAGTTGGAGGTAAAGAAGCGGGGCAGCTGCCTGAAAGAGTTGGTTGGCTTTCTTCATCTTCTCTTCGGTCCCCTATAAATGTACAACAGTGTTGTTTACAAATAATTCGGAAAATAATACCTACATTTAAATAATATAAAAAATAAAATAAAAATATAAGTAATGTAATTATGTTATTACTTACATAATACTATGGAATTATAAAAAGTACAACTTGTATGATGACAAACATATTTATAATTCAACTATAAAAAAAAATGTATAGTTGAATTTTATACTTTTTTTTTCGACCATTTTATCCAGTTTGATTGCGTCAATCAAACTGGATAAAATTATTATTCAAACAAATGTATTTTAAAATTAAATTGTTGAAACAAAACTAATAAGTAGTTTTCCAATAATAAAAACGAAAGATTTGTGTTAAAAATATTGCTCAGAGACAAAATTCATAAAAATTGTTTCGCGAAGTTTAAATTTCTACACTATAGGTAGAATTTTTTCATGCACTTCTGTAATTTTCGCATAATGGATAGATTTTGTGTTTGCGGTTTCCGGAAAAAACCGAATACACATTATTTTATTTTCAAAAGAAAATAAATCCACTTGTATTTTCCCAATAATATAAATGAAAGATTTGTGCAAAAAATATTACTCGGAGGCAACATTTAGCATTTAAACATTTATTTTGAAAAATAGTGATTCGCGAAATTTAAATTAGTTTGTCGTTCCTTTCAACACTTAATGGTCTCCACTTATCTATTATGAAATATACCTACCTCGAACAATTGGAGTGTCTCCTATATAGAAGGTCAGTGCTGGTGTCTCTACTGCAGCCTCCTTGACAGATCCATCGCCGCTGACAGCGCTCAGCGTATCCGTGCTGTCGAACATTATCGTACGCTCCTTAGCCCTGGGGACTCGGCTGTCCAGCTCCTGAAGATTGGCAATCGTTAGTATGTAGCTGGATGCAAGTCGCATTGGTCGGTCTATGTTCAACAGTGGACATCTTACGGCTGATAATATGATAAAAATGTAGCGTATATGAACTGTACCTATTTCACTATACTGAAGTTAATATTAAAGTTTGGGTCTTTTTACATCGCAATGTGTTGTCGGGCTCACGGTCAGATATCGATTGACTATTAGCAATTGACTCCCCACTTTGATCGTTCCCCACCCGTACCTCGTGACGTATGCGTCGAGACAAACTAACTATACCATAGTTTGTAGTCACGAATTCTAGCACTATATAAACTATGCAGGCATTCTTGATAGCCGGTCGCACAAAGTGAGCTAGCTGCCAGGGGAACCTCCATCTCCTTTTGTTGTGTTCCTACAGTAAGTTGTAGTGCCCAAAGCCAATTGTGGGGGTTAGAGGGGAGGAAGGAGTTTCAAGTAGTGACAATACGTCAAGTATCATCATCATCATCAGCAACCCATTAAGTCCCACTGCTGGGCTCGGGTCTCCTCTCCTCTAACTAGAGAGCTGAGAGGGTTTAGGCCATAATCCACTCACGCTGGCCTAATGCGAGTTGGTGGATCAGACATACTTATAGAATTACTTCTAGGGTATATGGGTTTCCTCACGATGTTTTCCTTCACCGTTAGCAGATGGTAAGTCACTTGACTAGTACATATAAATTCCACAAAGTGGAATCCACATTGATACTGCCGGTCGGGATCGAACTCGGACCGGGTGATTTGCTCGCCGGTCTCTTATCCATTCAGCCACCATCGCTTTTTACGTCCACATCAAGTATATAATATGTTTTTTTTCTTTTATGATGAAGACCAAATCAAGATTGTAAGCCGATTGCTTTAAGGGAAAGACTTATGTTCAAAAATGGTCTTTACAGAAGCTTAGTAATTTCTTAAAACCTCACAGTTTGACGTACCAGTCTTTCTGTGTCAGAATCAGGTTCTTGGACTTCATAATCATGTGAGTAATGTTCACTGGTGGATTGGTGCTCCAAGCTTTCCATCTGGACAGCCGTTACAGGGTCCAGAGTGTCCAGGGATGAGACCATGGTGTTTGAGCCTGGAGGGGGCACCGCTGTTAACTTTCCGATTAGTATCAAGCTTGGCGGGATAGCGACATGTATTCAAATAAATAAAATTAAGCAAAAATAATTATTATTGTTTCAAAAATAATTCAAATTATTCAAAAAATAAATAAACGTTTGAAATTTGATTTCAATTAAATATGAAACCTGTTAATTTTTTATTTATAATCTTTTGATATATAAAATTATTTTTGAGGTATTTATGAAATTTTGATAAAACGTTTATTAAGATTAAAAGCTGGGATGAGAGCAAAGCATTTCTGTAAAATATTAAATATGATTATATTTTCATGCTATTAGTACTTATTATATTAAATTGATTATAGGGTGATTAAATAGACATATCAAAATATTAATAACAAGACAATTACAGATCATTCTCGAAAATATAATAATAGTAAAGGTACTATTCTTATATGGCGTAAACAATGTTTAAATATATAATATGTTTATTAGTTTGATTTGTAAGCCAATGATTAAGCTTCGCAGTAAATAAATCGATGTTGTTGTATATCTACATAAAATTTAACACATTTAAGTATCGTATCAGTTTTAGGAATTATATTTGTTCCTGTTATAATGATCGCTGTACTTATATTTTTATTATCATCATGAAAAAACTCTAAAAGTACTAAAAGTCTTGAAACATTTACATTCACAAAAATAATATGCCAAAGAAAATTCTTGATTAATACAATACTTAGATATGTCATAAAACTTGCTATAAGCCCGGTTTCTGAACCATCAAATGAAAGTTATTGATAGGTTAAAATTAATATATGTAACTACAAATTAAAAATAGCAGTTGTATTAAAAAAGAACTAACTAGTGCTGTTGTTTTACTATTATATTCAGTCAGGTTAAGTATATATAATCGATGAATAACTTTCATTTGATGACTCAGAAACCGGGCATTATTAGTTTAAAAAAAAATTAAAAAGATTGTTAATAGAGTTAGTTCGAAATTCAAAATTCAAAACTGATCCGCTAAGTTGTAGTGGAAGCAATTTTTTTTAAAGCGTTATGAGCTCACCTTACCAAATCAGTACAGCTCCAAATTATATACAGAATCATTGCCAATGAAATAAGTTTTAGTGTTCATACTAGACGTTCAGAAATATATTAACTATCTTACCTTCCAATTTATATTAAAGTTTTTTGAGGCCAATCCAAGGTAAGTATTCATAAAATTTTGTCAATTCAAATCAACTGCTGTATAATACAAATGAGCCCTCTCGATTCTCTCCATATTATTATATTATGAGAGTAGTAACCATGCAATTGTAATTTTTTCTGAAATTTTTGCTGTCAAAAATCTAACTATTTTTTCCAGTACCTAATGGTTCAAGTATCTTACCTCCAGAAGTAAGACTGCCTGTCATAGGGGTGTCGACTTCGTAGTTGTAGGTTGCACGGGTAGCATTCGAGCTGGTGGCTTCAAGGCTATCTGTGCTGCCCAGCATCAGGTCTGCTCTGGCACCCCTAACATACAAATAGATGTAGTTCGACTTATGACTACTTAAAACTTTTTTCATTATAATATAATGTTTAATGAGTATATAGAAAATTATAAAAAATCATATTCGAAGACATTATCAGATTTCAATTTAATTTAAGGAAACATAAGATTAACTCACCTACTAAAGCTTCCCGAGGAGCTGAGCTCTTCGTCTTGTCCGCTCCAGGACCCACTCGCTGGATCTGTAAATTGTTTACCGGAGAAGGATATGACGCTGTGAGTCACCGATTTGCCTGAGGACGGTGATAGCTCACGGACCATGCTACCCTCCCTAGAGAACTCCAGGTCCTCAGGCTTATCTGACGTCATTGTGATCGTTTGTCGTGTGACAGTTACTACTTCTCCATCATGCCTTTCCATTACAGTCATTAAACTATCCAGCTCTGATGGCTGTGATGTAATTGAAGATGACATTTCTGAGCCATATGACATAGCACTTTCTTCAAGTTGTTTTGGTCTTGCAGGGATATCGACAGCACCCTCACCATCCGTACTTGTCACAGTCTCTGAAACTTTCTTTCCGTCAACAAAACGTTGTTGAATAACAGTTGTCGTTCTAACGACCTCTATCACGCCTTCGTCAGTAAATGTTCTTGTCACTGCCTGACCTTCCTTAGATTCTTCTTCTTGATCTAAAATTTTCATCATCTCTTCACAGTCCCCTGGTATTGATTCCGCGGACCCATCACTGGGAGCAGCAGCGCATACGAAAGAAGTAGACTTTTTACATTCTTCTGACACTTCACCTGATGCATCAGGTTCGCATGTTGACGTCGAGGTTTCAGGTTGAGGTTCTGCTATGAAAAAAGCTCCCCTATCATCAAATTTCTTTACGGTGATAACTTTAGGTGTTATTTGCTCAAGTTTCTGTTCAATAGCCATTTGCTGATCTATAAATTTTCTTATAGTAGCTGAATCTGTAAGAATTTTTCCTGATGGGCTTCCATAACTACCTACTCTCTGTGAAGGACTGCCACTTTTTTGAGATGGGCTGCCACTCTTCTGTCCTGGGCTGCCACCTTTTTGTGGAGGACTGCTTTCAGAACTACCACTGTATGAACGCTTTTCTCTTTCCAAGAAGCTTCCACTTACTTCCTTAGGATCTGCCATAAGCAGGGCTTCTTTTTGCTTAGCAAGAATTTCTGCTTTCAAAGCTTCTAAACAAGCTGACTCCAGACCTTCAAACTCCTTTAAACTAGAGATTGAAATATCATCTCCTTGGCTTTTGCTAAGTATGTATCGTCTTGGTAAAGAGCCATTGAGAGAATCTTGAGACGATGATGAATGTTGTTGATACTGTTCCATCAAAGCTCTTTCAAGGTTTTCGAATTCTTGTAACGAGCTGATAGAAATGTCATCACTTTCGCCTCTTACTCTAAACCTTATTCGAGATGCCATTTCAGACTCTGAAAGACTGCCGTAAGAGTTCCTAAAACTGCCATAACTACCTATTGACTCTTTTTGTGAAGTCAAACTGCCAATTCTACTAGCATCAAAGTCAGTCATTTCCTCTTCTTTAATATCTTCTAATGGTAGCCTTTCATAATCATATCGTGGATCACCTTCAAACTGCATTTGTATCCAACGTCTTCCCGCTTCTATTTCTGCTAATTCTTGAGCTTGAAGTTTCTTCTGTTCTAGTTCACACTGAAGTAATTCGTCATCAGATAATGACCCAGAAGCACTACTAGTACTTTCCTGTTTCTTTGATGATTTTGATAAAAATTCTTCAATTTCAGTATCATGTCTTTTCACATATTTTTGAGCTTTGATTTGCACACTTTTACCTTCAGTGTCAGTTTCCTGTGCTTCCTTAGCCACTTCTTCAATAACAACGAAATCATCCATTTCACTTGGCTTGTCAACCATTTCAAATTCATCACTAGTAGGTGATTCTTGTTCTTTCTCGAAAGAATGAATAGTCCTTTCTTCAGTGGTTACAACTAATTCTGATTTACTAGTTTCAGCTAAATCTGATTTCAATTCAGGTGTTTCAGATATGTCATACATATCATCTAAAACATATTCTCTGCCATTGTCAGTGGAAATTGAACTCTGACTTGGAGCAGACAAAGGTGTCTGTGGAGTCGACAAATGATCATGCGTCTTTAAACTTGACGTAGAACTTAGTTTATCTTCTAATGCAGAGTCCGGCGTTTTGGCAACAGATTTTTCTACTTTAGTTTTAGGAACCGATGAGTCGCTTTTAGACTTCAAGATTTCTTCATACTGTTTTGACCCAATCGGAATTATTTCTGCTTCGACGTCTACAAATTCTCTTTGACTGGGTGGTATTTCAGTTATGGGAAATGGAATAACGCTGACCTCTTTTATGATCTTTTTAGTACATTCCTCTACTACCTCACATACTTCACCATTATCAGACTGTTCCTGTTTCGAATGACTCGGTGCACTTTCCGATTCTATAACTGTTTCTTTCTTAATCGAAATATCCCCTTTAGAAAGTTTTCTTGGTTCTGAAGTTATATTGCCAAGCTTCTCAATTTCTTCATATTCTGATGAACCCACAGGTATTATTTCACTCTCTACATCAACAAACTCTCTCTGAGGTTTCTCTATTTTAGTAATAGAGAATGGGATAGCTTCTTCTTTATGACTCGATTTCTTAGTTATAACCTCTTTTATTATTTCCGATTCGGGTTCCGATTGTGATGATGGCATGTCTATCTTTGAAATTGATGACGAAAGAATTTCATCTGTCTTCAATTGACTTGATATTGTGGTATCTGAACCTTCTTTGTCTTTCGTAGAGTCTTCGTCAATGTCAGCGCTCTCTGAAGCGCTTTCTATTGGAAAATGTTCAGGTATCATTTCTTTAGGTTGAAATCTCATTTCATGTGATCGTTTCATTTTTCCTACCGGTTCAGCATCTACATTGTTTTCATCTTCATCACCAGAAACTTCTTCATCGCTCATATCTTTAAGTTTTTGTTCCTTTTCAGCTTCATGTAGAAACTGTTCCACATAAGTACTGCTCTCCATTAACTCTTCTTTCAGTTCATTGGCTGAAGGTACAAGTGTTTCCGATGCATCAGATATGTCAATACTAGCTACATGACTAGATCCATCTGAATCTAAGCTTTTCATGCTATCTCGTGACGCAAGTGAACTGCCTGCTGTGTAATAATCTTTAGATGTTCTCAATGATTGTGATGACACGTCATGACTTGTCATAGCTGTTTCAAATTCCGTAGCGCTTTGGGCAGTCATCATTACTTCGACATCTGAAGATAATGGTCTGCTCTCTGAATGCTCAAAGCTATGGTAGTGACTTTCCCCTGAACTAGACCAGCCCTCCACTTCAGATGCTGAACGTCTCTCACCCACGCCAAGTTTAGATTTCAAATGTTTTTGTTCCCTAAGTTTCACTTCCAGACTGCTTATTGATTTGTCTTTGTCATATAATATAATTTCACTATCTGTCTCGATGATAGAATGAGGTCCACTGTCAGATCTAATGGATAAGTCGCCAGTATCTAATGGTGGACTAGATTCTTTGATATGAACTGTTTCTTTTTCTTCATCAGAAGTCGTTGTGTCCTCTTGAGAACTGACTTTTTGTGATGTGCCCTCTGAGATTTGACTGTCTAATAATTTTTCATCTTTTTCTGAAGTTACGTGTATTTTGTCATGGTCATCGTGTTGTTCTTCTGTAATAACTTCCGGTCTATCCGGACTGATTAACAATTTGAATTGAAATTCTGAAGGAGATTGCTTATATTTCATACTCCCGTCATTTTTTTCACTAATTATTTCAACTTGAGCGGCTTCCAGAGACTGCTTGACTTCATCAATAGTTTTTTCCAAAACTGACAAGTCAGCAAGTGGCTGAGCAGATATTAATGAATCTAAATCGACCCTTTCTGATTCGAGTTTCGTGGCATGAAACTCGGCAGAGGAAAGATCAGTGTCATAACCGCTACTACAAATATCTTCTAGACTTTTCTCCTTAAACAATTTCACTTCTTCTTTTTTATCAGTACCAGTACCAGTCAAGTAAGCTGAATCTGCTTCAGTAGAGAATTCTGATGGGTGAAGAGTCTCAGCACTCATGGTAGAGTCAATAGACTTTTGTAAAACTTCTCCTTCATGTGATTCCAAAGACTTAACCATGCATTCAGTATCTAAGCTTTCACCAGATTTAATCATTATATCTTTAGAGGTAGTACTTATTTCCTCCGATAGCTCAAAAGTTACCGGTGACATGTCAGTTTTGGATGTTTTGGTCACTTCAGTCTTATGTTCTACAACAGTTCTAATTTCTAAAATAGTATCACTGTCTGAACTTTTAGTTGTTGTGCTTGATGTTTCAACACTTTTTGTTACTTTTGGTTTTGGGATTTCATCAGCTACTTCAAATGAATCAGCTTTTTGGATAGATACCTCCCAAACTTGGTCTTCAATTTGTTGTTGTGGGAGTTTTATTGGAGGTTTCGTAGGCTTATCTCTTTTTGGCGTATCACCAGTCTTATCATCGTGAGGTAGTTCGGGAGCAGCTTCTGATTCAGAATGCGTATCTTGACTTCCAGTGCGACTAAATGTACTTTTAACTGGAGATGTAGTTACTTTAATTTCTTTTATAAAGTTTACTTCATAAATTTCATCATCTTTTTTAAAGGACTTTGATTTGCTTTTTGGACTTGTTTCGCAAGAGTCTCGCCTATCTGTTGGTTCACTTTTAAAACTAGGTGCATGAGATGCGTCGGAGCTAAGGTCATCATGTTCCTTACTCTCTATCACGGATTCCTCTTTGTGATGTTCTATTGTTGAACTTATCACTTTTCCTTTTTCAGAAACTTCTACACTAGATACTACTTCATCTTTTTCAATAATTTTCAATGTTGAATCTACAAATGCGATTCTGGATCTATCTTCATCTTCAACAACGTCTTGTAATTCTCCAGGTTCAGTAAAATATTCCTTACCCCATTGTTCATGAGATAAATCTCGTTCAGATATTTTCACTTCATGTTTCTTTTTTATTGTTTCGTCTTTTAGAGCTGTCATTTTTTCTTCAGACTTAGTCTGTCGTCCTGTATAAAGTCCTTGTTCAGTAAACTCTCTTTCAACTTTTATTATATCATTATCATCCGTACTTCTTATTACAGTTTTTGTCTCTATGTCCGCACGTTTGGCTGTAGCTTCATGAGCCTTTTCTAACTTCTTTTGTGAAGTTTCAGTTTGGTCACCGTCCTTACGAATAGTAGTCTTTTCTTTCAATTCATGTTCTTGTCCTCTTAGTTCATGTTTTGTTTCAGTTTTTATTACTAGAGAGTCGTCATCGGAAGACGATATTTGCTTGGTTTCGGAGAAGAATTCTTGACCTGATATTTTTCTTGTCTCAGTTTCTTTATGTGTCAATATTGTGCTGAAGTCTTGGTCAATAGTACCAAACTTAGCAACCATATCAGACATAACTGCTTGTGGGTCAATAGATTGGAATTTCAGTTCTCCACCCTCAAATGTTTTATGAACAGAGGACGATGAAGTTTCAACTCTTGATTCACTAAAGAATGTGTCATTTGAAGATGACTTTTGTATGTCTTCCATTTTAACTGCGAGTTGTTCTTTTTTAATTTGATCGATAACATCAATGCTTTTTTCAATCGTTCTATCGACTAATTCCATAGCTCCACTAGTGAGTGTTGGTTGATCAACGTTAACAAATGTAATATTATCAGCTACGTGTTTGGTTGGAGACTTAGGTCTGGCGGCGGCAGTAAGTGCCTTAGACGCTTCCATCAGTACGTCTGAAAAGAAAACTTGTTTTAGTGTCATATTGAACTTGTTGTTCAACAAAAAGTGTGGTTAGTTGTGTGAAACATTAAAAGACGTGGTAAATTTATATTTTTATGTTATCTAAGTCCCTTAAACATGAAGTTAGTGTGCACAAAATTTTGAAATAACACCAATTATTTGTCTTTGAAATGCGTCAAAAGCACCTAAAGCATGTAATTCATTTACAGATTTGGTGTGATGGTGTTTGTCAGACAATAGCGATGAAAGCTAAGGATGATAAAATGGTAAAAATAAATGAAGACTCAGAATCAAAGCGAAACGTTACTCAAATGTGAATGATAATAGATGAAATAATTGCGAATTAAATACAAGAAAAATAAGTTTTCCGTCAGATTAAGAAGCGATAATAAAACAAAGTGATGTCTGTTTGCTTGTGGGTCCACTTACCTATAGCAACGTAAGGGCTCCGCAAGAAAGAAAGTAAAATTTACTGTGCTGACGAATATTTGCATAAATCATGTGATTGTTGCAACTGAACTAAGGTTTTTATTTGTTATTTTTATTGGCTTCAATGGGGCGCATTAGTAGTCTGATTTATCATGTCAATCATGGTGCATTCTATTATTCGAGGGGTGTGCTGTCCGCATAATTGTTTGACTTCAAATAAGGTCTTGATTTTAGTGTGAAAATTAACCACAACACATGCGATAACTGGCGTACAAATAAAGAGTGTGGCAAATAAGGCTGTCTATAATGGTATTTCACTACAAAATCAAGAGTAAAGTTTCGCTATGACTCTACTTTGCCACTACATTACTGCAATAAGCTTGCAATAATTTTGTCACTTATTTTGAAGGACAAATATACATATTTCATACTTTTAAAATGCCAAAGTCATCGTAGTAATTAATTTTAGGTAGCTAGTAGTTATTTTGATTGTAATGTTTGATGATGTTACTGACCACTCTGGTGTGCTTCTGTTTCACTTATAAGACTGTCACCGGCTGAAGAAGCTCGCGGCGACTGACGGCTAGCATCCAGGAACGAAGAGTCGGAGCCTAGATGGAACGAATCAGTTAGCGCCTACATCTAGCATAATTCTATACTCGACTGGTAGTGACAAAGTCTTGTGGAGTGCACTTTGTTCATGATTTATGAAGTGTCACTGATCTGATTAAAATGATTTTTGCTTTGCTCTAGTGATAACACTTCAGACAAACTACTGCATCTATCAGGTTGTAAAATATCGTGATGATAAAAGATCATTTCATAAAGATGAAGGATTATTATTTCTAAAAAATAAGTTACAAATATATTAAATATAGTTTTGTTAACCTTAAAGCTACTTATTTAATTTCAATCATCACAATTTTAAACAACTTTTTCATACAATTTGTCAGTAAACAGTGTCGAGTTCTTTTACAGTACCTTTAGGTTGTAGCCCGGCAGGTTTTTCACCAGTACCATCCTCCATTTTAGCTTTTTCTTTTAATATCAAATCGACTGGAGATGGTGGCGGAGTCTTCGAAAATTTTGATTGGAAATCTGTTCATCAAAAATAAATGTTAATAAATGAAAAATCAATACTAAACTATAAAAAAACTCAATGCACAATAATAGACATATTTTAATACACAAAATGAACTTACCATGTGTCACATGCGTGGAATCGATTCTAATTAGAGCGCCCTGTGAAATGTCATCCAGTAAATTAGAACATCTTCGGTTTAACTCTTTCATGTCTGGTACTTCATCTTCAGCCTCTTTCTCTAGATCAGCTTCTGAAGACTTATCTTTTGCTTTTCCATCCACAGTAACATCTTTGCCATCTCCAATCTTAACTGTGTGCGTTTCTTCGATTACTTTATCTCCAACTATTGTCTTGACAGTTTCAGTTACTATGACTTCTTTGTGAACTTTGACTTCTGCCTCTTTTTCCAAGGAATCTTTGATACTTTCTTCTTCTTTTCTGAACTCAGATTGTAACTGTGCAATTTTTTCTTCCATTTCTCCAATAAAATCTTGTTCAGATTTATCTGATGGTTTAGTTTTATCAATTGATTTGTCATCATGATCACTGTATAATTTACTTTCAGTTAAAATAGAAGTTTCTTGAGACGAGCTTGTTGATACCCTCACAACTCTTGATACTGATCTGTCTTCATCGACAAATTCTTTGCTAACTGTAATTCCTTCGGAAGCATCAGATGCTAACGTCTTAGATACATCTAGTGAAGAATGGTCTTCTGAAAAAGTCTTTTCATCAATAGATCTGGAAGTTTCCTTAACACTTTCTACGGAAGCCTTTGAAAAGTCTTTAGTTAAGTCTACGGTAGAGTCTTTTGATAACTCGTTAGTTGCAAAATCTCTTGAGGTATCTTTACTGTCTATCGAAGACTTTGAGTAATCTTTTGTTAGATCAATTGATTTTTTCGAAAGATCAGGAGTGCCTCGATCTTCAATCTGTTCTTCATTACGAGAATCCTCTTTAGCATCAATTGATGTTTTAGATGGGTCCTTGACGAGATCAGCACCACTGATTTTGGAGAAATCAGCAGAAGTACCGTCTTCTAATACCGACTTCTGATCTTCATCAGAAGATTTTGTTAAAGTAGATACGACGGTTGTAACTGATGATTCTGTTGTCGATTTTGAAACTAAGTCTGAATGAAGTAAACCATCTACAAAGTGAGTTTTTTTTGCGAATTTGGCACTAAATTTATCATCTTCTTCAGAATCTTGTCTAGTGCTAGTGCTGGGAATGTCACTATCAGGCAGTTCTTTTACCCTCTCTTCAAATTGAACCCGTTGCAAAGAATCAGCTGCATCTTCATTGAACTTTTCATCTTCAAATTCAGCCTGAAACAGTTGAGTAAAATTTTATAAATTTTCACAATATTATCAGAACAAAATAGAAATATAATGAAGTTTATAAAAAATAACCTCTTTTTCTGGGAAATCGTCAGCATCATCGAGTGAATCAGTGCGTAGCTTTCTCGTGTCAAAACTGGAAGCTGGCACCTTCCCATCTAAGTCTGAATTAGGTTCAATAATTTCCAATACTTTTGCCTTATCCATATCTGTCAACAAAGAATTTATATTTGTTACTTATTAGTCCAAATTTCTGACTTATAAAAATATATGCTTAAATATAAGCAATGTTTTTATTTTGAAGAACCTACCAGATTCGGAGTCAGTATAGATCTGTTCCTCTACTTCTTCAGGAGAGCTCTGTACAGAAAATGTTCTTGGGTGTTTCTTCTTAGGCATTATTACAATCTCCCCACTATCTCTTGACAAAGATTTGATCAACCCAGGCCTTTCTTTTACAAATTTCTTTGTCTCTTCATAAAGGGTTTCTTTTTTCGCTTCAATTACTTGTTGCTGGGCAGTATCTTTTTCTTCTAAATAACCTTCAACTGTGGTTACTGCTTCTTCAATGATAGAATCAACTGAAACTTTACCAGCAATGTCCTGCGATTCATCATCAATAGGATGCTCTTCTGATGAAACATCAAAATCTTCTGAAGCTTGTTTTATAATTATTTCAATATTTTCAGCCATTTTTTTCATTGCTGAATCTGATTTTTTCAATTCTGCCTTTATTTCAGTAACTTTATGTATTTCAGTAACCACAACGACTTGCTTAGGTGGTTCATCTTCGGTTTCTACTTCAGATTCTGTAATTCTTTCTAATGAAATGGCTGGACTAATACAAGAGTGTCTCCTCTCCTCCTTTTGAGGAACTTTAGCGTCATAAGACCTTTTTTCCGTTTCAACAATTTCTCTTGTGATCAACTTTATATCTTTATCTTGCAATGGGCTTCTAGCTGCAGCAGCAATAGTACCTTTATGAAGTATATCATCAATTACGGGCTTTACTTGTTCTTTAGTTATTTCCGTTTTCTCAACTAGATCCAATTCTTTAGGAACAAACTTTTTAACTTCATTTAGATCTTCCATGTCAAAATGACCAAGAGTGTCAGTTCTTATTTTGGAAACATCAAATTTGCTTGACGTATCTTTGACGATTACTTTTGTTTTCGTCTCAATATGTTCTTCAACTGTTGAAGAAGTTCCATCTTTTATAATGCTAGTGATTTCTGTAACCACAGGTGGTTCATTTTTAGATGAACTGGTAGTATATGTAGTTTCAGTTTGTCTAGTCGTGAAGACGACCTCTTTTGGTCTCTGATCATGTTTTGCTTCAAAATGATCAACAATTTTGACTTCTTTTACTGGATGCACTGTTTCAGTAACAACGTTTGATTTAACCGTTACAGTTTCACGTTTCAATTGTTCTTCTCTCTCTTTATTCAAGAAACTACTTGTCAAATCTTTATCCGGCATTGAACTGGAATTAAAATTACAATTAATTGATGCTTTATAAAACAATTCATTAAAAAAATTAAAATGACACTACTAAAATGTACCTCATTTCAGCAATATGTGGTAGTTTATGGACATAATCAGTGACATGATCTTCGGGGAAACCTTCAACATCATCTAATGAATCACCATGTGTTAGCCTTGCAAGTTTCGAAGCATCTGTTTTGCCTGTAAACAGAAATTATTGTTATCAATAAAAACAGGTCTTTACTATTTACTTTTACAGGTCTTTCTTATTTACAAAACAGAGAACAATTAGTAGAAATAGAATTTTTCAAACTACATCAATGAATCATGTGTCCTCTTCGCAGACGATATATCTATACTTACTTCCTGTGAAACTAACGTCAACTTAAACGAAAAACTAAATTTAATACTAAACTCCACAACTGATTGGATGACTGCAAACAACTTAGAGCTAAACTTTAATAAAACTAAAATAATAACATTCCACCCTCGTCAAAAACTACCCATTAAGATAAACTATACCTTTAATAATCAAGAAATAGAAGTAGTTAATAAATTCACCCAATTGGGCTTAGATATAGACTCGCACATCAATTGGAAGTCGCATATCAAACGCATAAGTGCTAAATTATCTAAATTCTCGTATGCTCTCCGAGAGATCAAAAAATCTACAGACCAAAAAACGGCAATAGCCACATATTACGCATACGCATATGCCTGGCTCAATTACGGCGTTATCTTATGGGGCAACAGTACAGATGCACCTACACTATTTACATTACAGAAGAAACTGATGAGAATAATAGTTAACATTGATGAAACAGACAGTTGTAAACCCCACTTCCAAGAATTAAAAATACTAACATTACCCAGTATATACATCTTTGAAATTTGTAAATTTGTACGAAAATATCCGGAACTTTATACCACGAGACAAGACAATATAAAAACAAACATTACACTTAGACACAGAAACAGATTAAACCTACCCAATTCACGACTTAACATGCACTCTACCAGCACATTCGTAATGTCCATAAAAATATATAATAAACTACCAGATTGCATAAAAAACGAAACAAACCAAAATAATTTTATCCGGGAACTGAGACATATGCTTATAGATAAATGCTACTACAGTATAACCGAATATATAAAAGAAACCCCAAAATCACAACAATAATTTTATAAAATATAATTATTATTTAATTTCGACAATTTTAGATATAAAAATAGAGTATTAGTTGTTAATTATGTAATATTAGATTAATAAAATTTAAAATCAGTGGCTTCCTCCTGTCTACTTTCCGTTTTTGTCGTGCCCGACAGGGTCCATATTTGGTCATTATTATTATGTAACAACATGTAAAACATATGGTGAGCATTAAATCATTTGAATTTGAATTTGAATACTATAGAAGAAACAACGATAATAAAGAAAATTACTCGTGGTAAAAAAAAAAATCTGGTAATGTATTTTAAACTAGATTATTCTAACCTGATACAGTCTTAGTCTTTGAGTCACTCTCGGGTTTTACTTCAATTTTTTCTTTTGATTCAACGTGAGTGCCTTGAGTTCCTATATCGTCTTCTGATTCTTCAAATGTATAGTCTCTAGACTCAGTCAAACTATGAGCATCTGACAAACGTTTTTCTTCTAAACGCAGCTCACTAACTGAGCCCGATCCAGCAGATGTCACTGATTGACGCTTTGTTGCGTCGCCTACAAATAAATCAACTTGAACTTATATGCACATAAATGAAAAACTATAAAACTATCCATAAAGATTTTAAGTTTAGAAATTAGTAGGAAGTACAGTCAAGCAGATCTTAGTAAATAACTGGTATGAGAATGTGTATTAAGTTTTAAACCTTTTCTCACTCTAACTAAATTCTTAAAGTGTATTAAATTTATAAATAAATAAAAATTTAAATCTAGACATATTCATGTAGCATCAAAAAAGGTAGATGGAACATTGTGAGAGATTGGTTCCCAAGGTAGGAACAACTGTATTAAAGGTCAACTGGTATAAATAATTTTATATAAAATTAATACCTTTGTCCGAGGCATCTTCTTTTACTATTTGAGACTTAATTTCTTGTTTTTCAATAGTCTTAGTAACAGTCGTCACTACTTCATTTTCTACAGTATCATCTTTTGGAACTTCTTCTTCTGAAGACGTTTTCTTTTCTGTCACCGCATCCTCTGAACTGATTTTATCGGAAATTCCTTCTGATGATTTTCTATCAGAAATTTCAATTTCCCTACTACTCTCAGAAGATATTTTATCTGAAATTTCATCCTTTTCAAAGGATCTGTCAATCTCTTCTGCTTCGGTGACAAACATTTGGAACTCCTGTGTAACCTTAGGTGGCTCTACATCAATGGCTAGATCACTTAGTTTAGTTATTGAAATAGATTCAGTTCTCGAATGCCGTTTAGGAGTTACTTTCTTAAAAATTGGTTCAGATTCCTCGGCCTTATCTGATCCGGAGTCCTGTTTTTCTATACTGGGTTCAATTCTCATTGAAGTAAATCCGACACTTTCTTCAAACTTCTCATCTCCGAAACCACTTCCTGAATCAGCAGTTTCTTCGTATTCAGCTCTTTCATCAAAATCGGATGATGATACTTTAGCTTTAACATCAGACTGATCTGATTTCAAAGATTCAGCTTCTGAATGTCTTCTGGAGTCGGTATGTTCAGAGTCTTCTAATGAATCTGAATATATTCTTTTAGAGAAGAAACATTCTTGTACGGAATCATCTTCGGGTACTGTTTCAATAAATTGACGTGCCTTTGCACTTATAACTGGTGATTCTTTTGGTGAAACCTAGGAGAGAAATTAAAATACATGGCTTATGATAGAGTGGAATTAAATTTAATATCACAAGCTATTAATGTTGTAAAAACGGCTTATACAAGATAAATAATTTAATCAACACAAACAGAAATATATCATAAGCTATAGGTACTATAAATATGTTACCTTTTCAGCATCAGTTTGTCCTAAACCACCTATTACTTGTGAACTATGTTCACTTTCATATTTTAAGAATTCTAGAGTTTGATCCCTTGCTTCTTTTCTATCCGTAATTATTGTAGTGAAAGTTTTAACTTCAGTAATTTTAACAGTTTGGTCTAGACCTTTTTCGATTTGTGGCCTATGTGCTGGACTTGTGCCGATTTGATCATCTAGGTCTGAGAATTGAGAAGCTTCGTCTAATGAGTCACTTCTATGTTTGGAATCTCGGGAGTAAGCCTGTAAGAAATTGTGATAAGGTTGGTGAAATATTTTTCGTCATATATGACGATTACCAATATAAACATTTTAAGTATTATAATACTTAAAATGTTTATATTGGTAATCAAAGAAATCTTACGCCTCTTTAAAAGAGCAACGTGACATCTCATGAAAACGTTTTTTTTTATTTATCACGTTGTTCTTGTAAAGAGGCGTTATATTATCGCCGAATAGACAACAATATTACAAAAAAGAGAGGCAAAAAAAGAAACTTATGTGATAAACCAGAAAGAATTAAGAAACCTATAGAAATAATAATATAACCATCGCATGTTGCTTGACTTTTAATTAATAAATTTAATTATGATTAATATGTACCCACTGATTTGTTATCTGTATTTATTAAATATTTTTATTGGCAGAAACCCAATAAGCAATATGTGATGTAATAATCTTCTTAAAATGGGTTTGAAGATAGAAAATTTTACCTTAGATTCCGTCTGCGATATAAAACTAAAATCTTTTTCAGTACTCTGCTGTAAATCGGCTAACGAGTCAGTCTTATCAATCACAGATGGTATTGGTGACTCCTGGGATATTTTCTTCCCTACGAGCTCTTGTACTTCTGAACCAACAGAGTCAGTCTTTGTGTGTTTGCTAACATCAGATTTAGTACTTGTTGTAGATATTTGGGTTTCCACCTGTAAATACAGACAGATGTGATATTTAGTTTTCAATTTGTTCAACTACTTTTATTTTGAATATATTTGCATGGAAACTGAAATTAATATAAAAATTAAATACCATCTCGCATGTTTATATGAATAAAGAAATATGTGAAGAGGTAGTATGTATCAGAATTTTTTTCATTAAATAAACACTCATTTAAGGAATTTTGACAAAAAATATTGTAAAAACTCACCTTTTCTTTTATTAATTTTTCACTAAGAGATACATCTTTCTCTTCCAAAGCTTCTGTAATTTCTTCTTCACTTACTTTTGCACGTAATTCTTGCGTCAATTGTTTCTCTAATTTCTGTTCTGATTTTATAATAGGCTGGCCATCCTTCTTATCATCATCGTCTGATTTCTTATCATCATCTTTATGCTCTTTAGGAAGGTTATTAGTGTCAGGTTTCTTGTCAAATACGTCCCTGTCTATTTTTATTTTTGACTTTTGTTCTAATTTATCAACTTTGACTGTCGTTTGTGATTCCGTTTCAGTTTCTGAATCAGTCGATTTTTTTAAGAATTCACTGTCTTCTTCGGAAGACACTTGGACTAAAGTAGAATCAGTCCTCATTGTCTTGTGGAATGGTTTTACCTTTTCTTCGTGTTTTATCTTGGCATCAAAATGTTGTATCGTTTCTTTTACTGACTTCACTTTATCAACATGTTTTTCTGTTTCTACGGATACTTTATGAGTCACGTGAGTTTCCATACTTGATATTTGTTTAGATTGTTCCCGAACGAATTCTTGGGTGTACTCAATTCCTTGATCTTGCTCTAGAGTGTGCTTTTTTAAAGCTTCTTTTGTTAACTTTACAGTAGTTTTAGGCAATTCTATAGATGCTTCTTTAGACATTTTTGATTCAAATGTACTAATTTTTGCTTTAAGTGGTGCTTCAGCAATATCTTTTTCTTCTTCCATAACTAAATCAGGCGATTTATCACCATCTTCTAATTTCTCTTCAACCCGTGAAGTTACAATTTCTTTTTGAGAAATAGCTTCTTTGGTAAACGTATCTTTGACATCAGTAACTTTAGTCTCTATTGTTTCAGCAGTCACAGATTTTCTTGGCGTGATAGTTACATTAGAGAAATCTCCTGATGGGAACCTCATGGATTCATTTCTCATATGTCTTTGTAAGTGTTTGGGTGTAGGTTTGGCTGGCGACGAAGGATCAAACTTTCTGAACTGTTCGACAGGTCGTTCTACTGGTTTTGGTTCTTCTTTTTTCGTTTCAATGATGACTTCTTCTACTTGGACATCAATTTCTCTTTCTTCTTCTACTGACTCAGGAGAAGTTTTTGATCGTGACCTTTCAACTTTTGGTTCTTTCTGAACCTGTAAATAAAACAATATTAAATTACACAATAGTTATACATTTTATGTTTGTATAGACTGTATAGGTCACAAATTGGATATTAAAATTAAATAATGTCTTACCTGTTGCTCAATATCTTGGAATTTTTTAATATCAGGTTTGATCTGAGTTTTAATTTCAAAGATCTCTTCTCGTATCTCTTTCTTCTGTTTTGACGCAGGGATTTTACTTTGACTTAACTTCCTAGTTATTTGTTCTTTCCTTTCAGCTACACTGCGTTTGACATCTGTAATAAACGTTTTAAAATGATTAATTACTGTAGTAATTTAAATCTATCGAGAGAAGAGTATATAGTGTACTATATACTCTTCTCGAAGAAGAGAAAAAAAAGTTTTTTTTTTTGATAAATTTTTGATAAATTATACAACAATAAAATATTTGTTTCAATTTGAGCCAGTGGATTAACAAGCAAACAAACTTAAATGTTATTGTATATGTTTTATGATATATGTCAAACCATTTTTTAACAATGAACTGATTTTACTATTTATTGGCTTTCGCATTTGCAACCGATTCATATTATTGACTTCAGTTATTATAATACTACATATACCTTCATCCTCCTCGCTATCTTCACTCGGTGTAGGAGTCCTTTCAATCTCACTCTTCTCTACGAAAGATTTTTCTTCGGGTGAATACTTGGCTTCATCCTGATCCTGCTCTGAATCCCGATGTTCAGCAATCTGATCCTCGTCGTAAATACGGTCCTTTAGTTTATTGTCTTCTTCAGCTAAAAATTGTATAGGAATATTTATTTTAGGAGACTGCAACCCTATTACTAAAACTCAATTAATAATGCCTTAGATGAAAAGGTCGGCAATGTGTGATAAACAAGATATTTCCCTGTGCGTTAATATTCATTCTTAAAAAGACATAATGGACATAATGGGTAGTTAACCTACCCTTATAAGCTTCAATCTCTTCAGAAGCCTGTCTCTCCTGATAGATATTTCTCTGTATACGCCTCTCATTGGTCAGCTCTGACTGTGGAGCTATTATGTCATCTCGTCCTATACGGCACAGGGCAAGTTCTAAAGAATTGTCTGGAAAACAGAAGATAATATTTTCGCAAATTAATTCAAGAATGTTAATCTGTCCATTTGTTTCATATTGACAGCTATAATTTAGTTGAATTTCATGTCATTTAAGTAATTTATCTTTAACACCAAAGTCAAAATATGTAAAACCTATTAGGCGATTGTCAATCACTCTCACCCATCAGATACCAACTGAGGTAACTGTACCAATGGTCACCAGAGAATTATTGACAACAACACCCAGTCTCGAGTCACTATTGCACAATTCAAGTATCCACTGCATTTTGGCCGATGGATAATCCACAGCTAGTCTTGTGTCAAAGTCGACTGAACTGGCTGAATTTCAGGTTATACTCAATAGTTATTTTCACGTACCTTGTGCCTTAGTTCCAGACTGCGTCTTCCACAGTTTGAGCATAAGTTGTGCCTGTTCTGCAGCAGTAATCCTCTTTGCTTGGATCTGGTTTACGGTGGCTACGCTGACTCCAAGCTCGTAAGCCAACGCAACCCAATCCTTACCTAGAAGGTTGCAGATGTCTTCCAATCTAAAAATGATAAAATATTAATAAGTTATTAAAGCCTAATTAAAAGAAGTCATGTTATAAGAAAATCTTTTACAATTTTCTTTTATGTTTTATGGTAAACATTAGATTAGACTTTTTGTAGCTTTTGAAAAAGAGAGATCAATTCATTATTCGCGAGATAGAATATTTTAAAATTTTAATGTAAAACAATTAGCTTAATAAAATTATATTACTTACCTTGGATCACTGAGCCTCTGCCTCCAAATGAGCTCTTGTTCCTCAGTGCGCAGTGGCACTGTATCAGTTGGTACTGGTGAGACTCTCTCCATTGGCTCATCAGGAACCATGATGTTCAGAATTGCAATCTGTATGAAGAAAATATTATATTATTATTTATCTTTTAGTTACAGTGCTAGCCCATGAATGTTCTACTGCTCAAGAAATTAATGTATTTGTTAAGGCCAATTCCACATCCAAAAAACTTTTGTTATTAGCTTTCCTTCTCGTTATTACAATTGAATTTATCATGATTATAATTAGGATATACAGCAGCCCATTGCTAAAATGAGTTCTCAATAAATACCATCAAGTGAATGAAGACCTCATCGCTGATCATCACTACCTACTCTTGACAGTACGCTTGCTAAGTCAATTAATCAAAATTATTTAAATCAAAATGAAAGGCTTAGTTAGCTTTAAGAAACCCTGGTTGGTTTGTTACTCACTGGTGCTGGTGACGGTTCTCCTTTGGGTACCTTCGGATCCCTCATGAACTGACACCTACATATTGGCTCCAAATCCTGAGTCTTGATCATCACAGGGAATGCCACCCGGTTCTCCCGGAACGCACGGAAAGGTATTGACAACTGTTCCCCGGATTTTGCAATCGGTACTAAGTTGCCACCGAATTCTAGGTAAACTGGTTTACCTTCATGAACCTATAATATGGATTTAAATTATTATTAATAGTTTGACAAAGCCTAAATCACAGTTAAGATGTTTAATGGTTTATTGGCATTCCTATTACATATACTCGTATATCTTCTTGGCACGTCGTATTAGTATCTTTCGTTGTTTTAAAATCTTTGACCAAAGTACCTAGGTTATTATCATCATCACTAATAGTCAAGTTTACAAGAAAGCTTAAAGTGTTTTACGTTGATAGTAATTCAGATAGCGCATTCACTTCAATGGCTATATTAAATAAGTTTTGCTCTTAGCTTGCTCTCTAGCAGATTTTTTCTTCTTACCTCAACATCTTTACTCTTAGCTACTTGTATGAAGCGTTCAACACGCTCCAAAGCCTTGTCTTCTTTATCATCAGTGACGCAGAACATTCGCAGTTGTGCCTGACACTCGTCAGTGCGCTTCGCGTATACCACGAAGCGAGCCATAAATGGGACGTGGATCGCTTCCCTGAACATTTAAAAGATTCAGTTTTATAGATCAAGCTGAGATCAGATGCAAATCTAATTCAAATATTTGGTTTAAATTTGTGATTTTATATTAATATATAAGTTACTTGGATAGCATATAGTAAACAATTCTTCTTCAATGTTACTTATAAGTCCCAAATTCTCAGGTTTGCCGCACACTAAACAGCCAGGCCGCATCATAGACAGACTGTCGGCAGCGAATGTATTATAAAAATTGAGATCGCCAAGTGCGTGAACACCATTACATATTTAACTGGCTACCTAGTGCGTGGCAGGCTTTACAGTAAATATAGGAAAGACTCATTAACTTAAACATATCAACTTCACCAGATGAAGGTACACATTGGAGTTTATTATCCTACCTGTATAATTCCGTTGCCATTTTGGTTGCATCCTCAACGTGTCGACAGTCAATCAACCAATATCTGGCCGAGACAGTAGTTGTGAACGAAACGCAATCGTTCACAAACGTCAGAGGAGTATTATCCGTAACGTCTTCCCAGTGAGCCCGGTTTGTTCCACCTGCCATCACAATATCATCGCTTTACACCCCATAAGCATTATAGTAACTATAGACATGCTCTGCAATTATTTACTTTATACCGCTACATTTAAAATGCTTTTTTCTTTCTCAGTTTAGATGGAAGCTATGCGGCAGTATTTGGCGGCTAAAACGCTATTTTCCAACTGCCATGATGATGGATCTACCTTTTAATGCATGCCAAAGCAGGCTTATAGTATCTACTCATTAATGTACATAGTTTTATTTAATTACAATCTATTAGTTCTACAACTTGACTAATTTTACTTAATCAATATATTCTTAAGTGTAGTTATAAATACAGATTTCAGATAGCTCAAGTTTAACATTTCTGTTATCAAAACCTAGACATAAAATAAATTAATTTTCTGAAATAAATAACCGATGTAGAAGAAAGATCGGAAATTAGAAAGATAGGTCAATAACAAATCAAAAAACTAAACGTAAAGTTTTCCAAAACGGCCTATAGCAAACACACAACAAGCAAAGACAACACATCACACAAATAAACAATAAATAACGTACCATTTTTATTTATTATCAAAATGAAAAAGTGACTAATGTGGCACACTGTGAACTGTCACCTGTTTCTTATAAATAGTGCGGTTGTTTCACAAAATTAAAATGAAAACTACTTTATCAAAAACGAATCATCAAAATTGCTTTTCAGGTTTTTCGGAAAACAGATCTCTCGAAGGACATTCACTGAAATAAATCCAAAATCCAATCGAATATAACCAAACAATGGAAATAAAAACGTGTCCAGTGAAACAATGACAAGAAAAGGAACGAGACAAAATAAGAGAAGATGATGTGAAACAGAACTGATAGGCCGTTTTGGAAATAAATCTCTGATTATTACAAGCAAAGTAACAAAAATAGGGAACATTGACGTCGAATGATCATGAATGAAGATGGCACCGGTCGATATTGTTTTTACGCTTACACTAAACGGAAACAGGTATTCATCGCAACTCAGTAATCTTATACAATGTGCCAATACAGTTGCAGGTTGTTAAGTACTAGAGTCATGTTTGTACATTCAGTTCTAAACCGACATGTTTCTGTGAACGTATCGCTGTGCAAACTCTATATGTCCCAAGATTCATTGAATGGTTATGATACAGAGTGAACGTGATTTAACAAAGCGTAAAAATTTCAGCCCGTGCATAGAGGAAGAATGTATGAGAAGCAAGATATGGAAAAGCATTCAAAAAGTGATAGAGGGAAAAAAAAGTAATGTATCTGATATTTATACTCGAAGACAGCGATGGTGCTGAGCGGAGTATAAGTATCGAAAAAACAATGATTATGAGAAACAAAGAACATAAAAATTTAAAAAGTATTAATCAAATTAACGATTAAAATTAATCAAATTAAATTGAACTTAAAACCGACATTTTGATTTTGTTTTTGTATAATATTTCTAATGTTTTTACCTTCGAGAGATCTTTTGCGAAATACCCCTGTTGGTGCGCGCCGATAGGTGGCAGCACAAAATTTAGCGCCACACACGGTGAGCGTGCAACACACACAAACACACGAGAACAAAGACAATGTAGACACGCACAGAACGGACACACAAGGACGTAATCCCTGCAGGCTGCTTGTGTATTTGCTATAAGCGGTTTGCTTTGCTTTTGTATTTAATCTAGCTTTTCCCTTTCTTATGTTTGAATGTTTATTTCAGATGAAATGATGTTCAAACTACGCTATTTCTCATAAACATGCTCATCCCGTTGTCTATAAAATGGGGAGTTTGACTAAACCCGTAACTCATTATACTACGCTAACCATTATGATTTAGGATAAAACACTATAAAATTCCGATTTTCTATCAATACTCTATTTAAAAATTTATAAAATTCAAAATCTATAGTCTACGAATCTCATGTAGAACTATAATAATTGTTACCTACAGATCGATTTTTAATGATAATTTGTTTGACTATATCCTACGTTACCAATGTGTTGTAATGGAATATTGGTATTTGGTCTTGTAATTTATTGTATGTAATAAGCCAACATAAAAGCAAAAACACAGTACCAATAAATAGAATGTAATTTGAAGCCAATACTGACAAATATTGTAGTACCTTCCAACCAAAAAGTCATCGAGGTAATTAAGACAATTTGGTATAAGTAATTAATAACAAGTTAATAATTCTGTAAGTACTACAAAATAAGGTTCAATATTTACTATCAAATTCTAAACTATGTTTTGATACTGTTTGTAAGCAGTATACCTAACTGTAGGCACACTTACCTTTCCTTTGGCAAAGCATCGTCATGGTAGCAAACATAAGCCATACTCCATTGCAACACATCGCTTTAATCTTTTCATTACTGGAATATGTTTCATCAACTAATTATTTTTTAGTTTTATTAATAAAACATCAATTTTGCTTTTTCATTTGATAAAACCCTTGGATGCAATCCAAGATTAAGATATTCCAGTAATTAAACAGATTTGCTTTTAAAATACAAGCGAACTAATATAATTATACCTGATATGGAGCACAGTAGTCTTAAAGTCGGTGCTGATGATGTGCTGTACTGGTTTGTCATACCCTGGGTATGAGGTCTTGGAGCTGGCATACTTAGTGTGATTGCCTTGTGGAATTTCCTTCTTCTTGGTTCGACGGTTACTACCGGTGAGACGGCTACACCACGGCCAAGTAGCTTAGCAGTGAGTTCTGAATCTATTATTTGCGCCTGTGAAATTTGTTCATAAGTAAAATTCCCATCCATTGTTTTTATTAATTAATCAAATTTTGGTTTTATTGACTTAAAAATTACTAAAGACCAAACGTAATCGTTGTCAAAGCTTCAATCATGCCAGTGTTGACGTGTATTTAGGCGGTGTGAGATAAATTATTTAATTTATTTTACTTACCCTTCATAATAATGACAGTCAGTCAATTTTCGTATTTAGTTTCTTTTTATAAGATTGTTTTGGACTTTGTTTACAAAGTAGCTTCAGTTGTTCTAAATACGAATTCTGTTTTAAAAATAAAAAGGTAGGAAAGTGGCGAAGAGCGGTCGGTGCAAAACTAAGCAAATATGAACATTATGAAATCACAAGAAAAGCGTTAAAAAATTAAATTATATACACTTGTTTATTGTAACTCAGACTTCATCTATTTCTCACACATGCGCGTATAAAACAAGATGCAGCACACTCTGACAATAATAAAGCTCAAAAAATACAGCAAATCAAAACATCATGCAACTCTCACGTTTGGTCTTTAGGAAATTAAGTACAAATTCGCGTAACAATGCACATAACATTTCAATTTAAAAGCAGATAAAGACATTACCCAATAAATTTAGCAATCCTTATTAATACTACTTAACTAATAATAATACGTCACTCCAATTTTATTTTAAATACATAAGTAATAATATACACACACTTTTATTACATACTAAATTACAATTTATCACTTAGTCATTCATATTATCATTATCATAATATTGTAAATCATGCTCGTATGTAGCCTAAAGACCAACTAGAGAAAATCCAACCTGTGAAAACCGCAGTGTGAGAAACCCTACGATTTCAAACTTTATTGTGATTTCATAGAATTCAATTTTGCTTAAATTGAAAACAAGTTTTTTTTGTCAATGGTTTATTGAAACTCCCATCTACAATAAATGTATTAAGTGAATTTCTAAATTTATTGGGTATGACATTATCCCTAAGGAGTAACGTAGAAACTTACTCTAATGGTAAAATACCTGTTTCATCAAATTTAAAAATCATTTGAATAACTTCCAAACTACATAGTTTCAGATTCAATCTTTTGACCGTCATTAATTTTCGTTTTGATGAAACAGATAGAGATTAAAAAAGTTATTGTATTAATCACATACACAGTGTTATTAAAATATTAAATGGTTCTGTATGTATGATTACGATATGTGATGATACATCATATAAAATAGCTTAAACAACCACCAAATCTGGATAAACTGAAAGTTTTCGTAAAAAAATTTGGCATTCATTTTGTACTTTTGTTATGGCAAATTCTAGGCGGATGTTTGGCAAAATATGATCTGATATTAGTATTCTTATTATTTTCATGTTACTGAATCATCCCAATGATACTGAAAGACTAGAGTTTCTAGAAGCTGTTAAACTTATATAAAATTTCGAAATATTGGGCTGAATGACAAAAGCATAATGACTAGACGATAATGAATTTTGTGCAAAAGTGATATCTACCCACCAATACTAATTTTAAATATTTAAACCTGAATTCATAAGCACAATAAAGTGAGGCACATTATTCACATTATGAAATACCAATCTTGCAATAAGCTTTCAATCTCTTCATTATCATTCTCAAGCAGTAGCATGTTAAGCCACAAGTTAATCAATGGAGCGGTGCTTCATTTTCAACTAGTCAGTTTATAGCAGACTCGTACATTGTCTTTTCTTTAGATAAATTATAACATATACTGCTGATAGCTTGCAGAGCATTCTTAAAATGTATTTTTGGATACAAGAAATTACTTTAATTGAAGAAATGTCGCTAATTTATAATAATCTTCACACACAACTAAGACATTTTGTGGTCAGTGAATTTCACCTGTTCAGAAAATATTTTGCCCAAACCTAAATCTATTATTATCTAACATTAATACAATCAGAACACAATTTCGTCTTACAATACAAATAAGTAAATTAATGAACACAATTTCTAAATCTACCCGTGAAATTTGCAAAAATAAAATTGAATCTTATAATCTAGAAATATCTAAAATATTCGTTTAAATTTCATAAGTACTGACTATGTCAGTGAAAAGAGTAAATTCTTCGATTACATTGTTATAAGAATATAATACTACCAAATTAGAGAGAAACGCTTTTTCTTAGAAACGTTATTGACAGTGATTTTTTTCAAGTTTTTATCCTTGACGCCCTTTCTTGGTTTGAATAGATTTACCTGCAGGCCGACTTTGATTTTCTTGGTAAGGGCACCTTGCGGGAATACAGCCTGTACTTGCGGGACTACGGAACTCGACACCATGCCTCCTAGTGATATGAAAGAAAAATAAAATTCGTTTATAAATTACTATTATTCTAAAGTAAATTTAATTTTAAGTGGGTAATAATCGAATGACTTCAATTTCTAATCACTCTTTTATATCTTATACTTTTACGGTAATTAGTCATACATTTTCTAATTCATACATACCTTCGGGCCCGATAGCATGCACCTCTTGTCGTATGCGCGATATAACAGCGAAGTATTGTGGGAAGTCGTGCGTCAATATTCTGGTAACACGAGGAGCGTCCCAGCCTTTTTCGTCTTCATTTGTCTCTGTTGGGTTAAGTTTATATTCAAAATAAGTAAGAAATGAAAAGTATCGCATCTAATAATGATATTTCTCTTAGCTAACATTCATATAAAAATGTACTGTTAGATAAAAAAGAAGTTCATAAATTATTCTTATTTAAAAAAGTTCTAGTTCTTATTTGAGCTTCTTTGTCCATCTTTTTAACCCGTCTGTTACATTGGATAGTAAGGAATGTTATTCGTGAAACTGTGCAAAAAATTGCTTGTTGTAGCTATTGCATTCTGATGAATGCAATAGCTACAACAAGCAATTTTTTAAATAATTTCTTAAAATATATTGTTATCAGTAGACCCACCTTCGATCTCAAGAGTCTCATGCAGGATATCCTGCACGACGTCATCAGTAGCATCTGCGTTATGTTCCCTCCAGCTAGTCCCATTATCTGAACGGAGAATTACGATCTCACGCTCCTTACCGCGAAGTGAAGCATAGTGGGGAACTTCTAGTATCACTGGTCTGCAAAACAAATAAATTATTAGAATGACTTCGATTTTTTAGTTTACATTTTCAAAGACACTAGTCAAATTTCGTTTAATTTTTATGTCTATTAAATCGTATCATTCTCTT
Organism: Laspeyria flexula; assembly: GCA_905147015.1. Lineage (NCBI taxonomy): Eukaryota > Metazoa > Arthropoda > Insecta > Lepidoptera > Erebidae > Laspeyria > Laspeyria flexula. The sequence goes on from LR989974.1 coordinate 7,066,916, forward strand.
CATTTTTTGCACAAGATTGTCCTCTTCTCATTAACATCCTCAGTGCTGTCATTAGCTCGACCTACTTGCCAAGCTTCTTTAATCTGTAGTAATATAGGTTCTTACCCTAAGAATTTGGCGGATACAGGTCCCATTTCCAAGACCCTGGCTGCCAGCGCCTCTCCTTCCATTAGCGGTGGCATATGGTTGATGCGTGATGGCTTCAAATATCTATAGCAGAATTAAGCAAAAATTTGATTGCTAAGTGACCATAATTGATGTATTTGTATTTCCCTAATTAATAAAATGTTAGTTGTTACTCTGTTCTTTAAGTATGAAATATTTATATTAAACCATCAGCAAATGCTCCATCTTAGGTATATCTTCTTTCTTTATTGATTAGACGTTCATGAACAATAACTTTTTTAAATTCTCGTCTTCAAAGTTTACCTGCAAGTGATTCTAGTAGGCTGCTGCGCAGAGAGAGGAGGTACTATGACCCGCACTCCTCCACCGCGACATCCTCGCAAGGCTCCTCCTCTTGCGTCCACCAGGAACGACACCAGGAAACTAAAATGGAATATTATCATAAATTTTTTGAGTGGTTAGTTTGTGTCTTAGTTTTGGCGTTACCTAAATCTTTTTTTTTTTAACACTGGTTATTGTTTTATAATCCAGTTCCTTTTTGTATGCTTAAATCATTAACAAGACGAAATATCACTTACTTTTTCCATTGTAGCTTTTTCCTGTAGCAATCCATGAAAGCATGCGGAACAGTCAAAATGTTAACATTCTGAAATAAGACAGACATATTGCAAACTCATTTTGATAGATATACACATAATTATGTCATTATGGTAAACATGCGTTATCGAAAAATTGTCATAAACATAACATAGAATCACGTCTTTTTCCCCGAAGGGGTAGGCAGAGGTAGGCAAGTAGGTAAAGGTGTTTCACACCCACATTGTCAAATTGAAAAATTGTCCATTTAAAATTTTCATCTTAGATTCATAACTTTAGGGTTCAATTTTCGGGACTCTGCGTGTTGGATGTGTGTCCCCGCGTAAGCCTACCAAAATTACCGGGTATACTTCTCGCCTTACAGATGAATAAATATGAATTTGATTATTACTGTATAGGCGAAAATACCCGTGAAGAGAAGACAAGTTAATTACTGTTTAGTGGAATTGATCATCTTACATTAATTGTGTTCTGAGAGTGCGATATAAAATTTGTATACTGACTTGGGTTGTGTAGGATCTACATTGTAGCAGTACCCCTCAGGCGCCTGCGCAGTACTGTAGCGGCTTATACTCTTCACCACAACCTCCTGCTGCGGCTGATATGGCATGCCATTCACTGAACCTGATGACAAATAGGCCGATTGATTCTTAGAAACAGAATATCTTATAATACAATATCCTGTGTCACGGTGTTTCTGATCGCATTCCCCCGAAACTGCTGGACCAGTTTTAATATCTTTTATAACACTTATAAGAGATTATTTTGCTCATTTCCAACTATGGGCACAAATCAGAAAGTGAGTAGAGATTCTCCTTACCTTGCGACAACTCCATGATATTCTTATGGCTCATAGCGGACTCTGTCCTCTCGTCTTTAGTGACGTCTATTGGGAGGGAGTCATCTCCCAGAGACTTCATGTCATCAGCTGTCAAGTAACGGTACGGCTGGTCGTTCAAAATTGTGTCTTCACCTAGGGTTATCAATAAATTATTATTGTGGGTTAGTAGAATTATATTATACTGATTTCATAAAATTATATGGTAGTAGAATTTATTATGCCTGGCAACTGATCGTACACCAGGCTATTAGGCAACGTACAAGCAAGCTTGAAACATTATTTTATCGATGATTTTTAGACTATATAAACTTTGCTTTTTATGATACTTCTTACTTATCTGTAGCCGTGTATTTCACTGAATCTACCAAAATAACTGGACCGATTTTGATAAGCTTTACTGAATATTTGAATGAAACCTTGGTTGATTTAAATTCATAATTTGAGCCAGTGTGTTACAATCGGGTTTTAGGGTCCTCATTCCGCAGTCCTAATGTTCTACAAGAAATTTAAACTGTTTGGCTTCTAGAGCAAAAGTTAATAAAATTAGAGATTGTTCTTCTTACCTCCTTCTTCTTCTGAATCAGACATGAAGGTCTCCAGCATAGTTTCTGGAGCGACCACCTTATACTTCTCCTGAGATACCGGTGCAACGGATGGCTCTGATACTTCTTTCAATGTTTCCATAACTGTTACGTAACCGAGCTTTGAGGCTATGTCTAAAGGAGTTTGGCCGTTCTGAGAAGAAAAATAAACATTGTTTGTAATTACAAAAGAAATCTTCTGGAACAAGTTTATAGGAAACAAGACACAAGTTTATTTGTATTAGTATACACCCGTTTAGTGACGGATTAAGAATACATAACGTCACTACCCCATCTCAACCCATGGGTGTTGTAAAAGGCGACCAAAGGAAGACAAGAGCAGTGCAAGAAAAGGAAAATTTGAAACAAACCCTATAGGTACCAACCTGTCTGGCCAGCGTGGTATAGTCGGCTAAATTCCCTGTGTATTCTTTGGAGGAGACCCGTGCCTAGCAGTGGGACGTTTATGGGTTGAAATTATGATGATGATGAAGTTTATTGGAGCAACATAATATTTTTTTATTGAAGAGAAAACGTTGTGATGTACAGAAAAAACTGGGAATTTTCACTTAACGTACCGTGGTAGTTGCATTGGCATCTGACTTGTGCTCCAGTAGGATGTTGACGATATTGATGTGTCCCTGCTGAGCCGCGTGGTGAAGTGCTGTGTAGCTGTAAAAAACCAAAGGTATTAATTTATGCTCTTATGGTGTTATTAATCCGAACCGCCATGGATAGATCGTCCAAAACAGGGGCAAACCATCAAATGATGACCACGATCCATTGGCAAGAGGGACCAACACGAGAGAGGTGTTATTAACTTAGTTCGGAGACGTAGTTACTAACACAACACAAACATCAACACAAGATTTGGAGAGTTTTATACACGCAATATCGTACTGTTACGCGGGTCTGATGTTATATATTGTTGACTATGCATTTAAGACCCAAGGTCGGGTAGCAGGCCTGTGTTGCGTGTTATGTAGACACAAGTACTGCGTGACGCAAAATCGTACGACATTAAGACATGCAGTACCTGTGTTCCCCCAAAGACATTTTTTTTGTTTTTAAATAAACTAGAAACTGACCAAACAGTAATGATTAACGATTGAAGATAGATAAAAAATTGTTTAAGCCAAAGTTGTAGAGAATTTTAACAGTTTTCATTGTGTAGTACAATAAAATTTCGTACGACGCACTGTTTTCGAGATTTCAGCAAAAAAACAAAAAACGGGACCTTCTTTGTGCTCCACCTCTTCGGACTTACCTCGGGGGACAAGGACTTTTAGTATGTTTATCTCCTAACTAGTCCAAACAAAGTTCCTAAGTCAAAGTTTCTGCTTTCGACATTTCCCTCCAAAATCATTCATTGACTGGCCTAGTCAATGATATTGTATGTTAACATACAATATCATTGATATTGTATGTATATGGGCCTAGTACTTAGCGGTCGCATCTTTGAAATAGTTGATGAGCCAAAAACAAATTCTATGAAGAACTAAATTTAACAAATATTTACATTATCGTATTTTAACTTGCGTGTCAATAACCCACATACATGAATGTTAATACGATTACTCATCTCTCCAATTCAGTTTATAGATTCAATTTAAATAAATAAATATCAGAACACTCTAGACTTGATATAAATACACTTTGAAAAGTAGTTGAATTATTTGATCTAAAATGTTTTAGTAAATCAATGTATTGGACCTCTTCTGCTTTCCAAAAATTGCATTACCAAAAAACATACGTAGAATATATAATTTAAAATGCATTTTTGCTTGAACTTTACTTGAAGTTACGTCATTGTCAGTTCACTATTGTTTGTAAACTACTTTCAGTTTAAGCGATATTGATCTCTATTGCTCTTGTAATAAAAGCAATTCTTACCCGTGTGTTGTCGGTGCTTTGACAGAGGCGCCATTCTCGAGTAGGAACCGAACCATGTTGGCTTGTCCATAGTGACTGGCGATGTGCAGGGGTGTGTAGCCGCCCTTAGTGCAGATGTCCGCCTAAAGAATAGCATACAGTCAGTAGTTAGAAGTCTACTATTAAATATAGATATGGGGTAGATTACGAGTCATCACATAGTAGCTATCTAAAGGAGAAGTTGGGATCGTCACTGATTCAGGCCACCCACTGGTAGGATATTTTAGGGAAGATTTATATTAGACCGGGTCGTGCCCAGGGCGAAGGTGGTTAGGTGAAGATGTCTTATTAAAAGAAGAGGAAAACCATAGAATTCACTTTGTAAGTACCTGCCACCTTGTTTTTTGGTGTATTTCCTTCACTTGAATAAAAGTAAATAAAATGTATTTTACATTATCAAATACTTGTCTTCCCAAAAAACAAACTTGATTTTCTTTCGAAATCAAATCGTTAAATTAACGCTTTGCTGCGTCATTATTTACACAGTGTTATTTACACATTATGTACACAGTTTACATCAGTGAACAAATTTTCTTCCTATAATAAAAAGCTTTAAACAAAACATACCTCTGCACCGTTCTTGACGAGGAGTTGAGCGACAGGTACCCTATCTTCTTGAGCAGCTAAGTGCAGAGCTGCGAGACCGTTCTTGGCTTGCTGGTCTACTTCGGCACCGTGCTCCAGTAGCAACGAACACATCTCTGTGTGGCCCTGCAAAGACAAATATATGCTGGTTAGATAACAGCGATAAGATGCAAGAGATTCCGGGTTCGATTCCTGGGTAGGGTGAAAATGGTATTGGGCTTTTCTATCATAAAATAATTCTAGTATTGAGATTTTCCCGGATCTTGTCTTCGGTTTACGTAATATTTTCAATTTTGTGTTTTTCAAATATCTCTATAATAGTATCTCTTTTCAGCGAGAATACGGCCTCAGGACTTACTTGCTGAGCAGCCAGGTGTAATGGCGTGAATCCAGCTTTAGACTCAGCGTTTGTCAGTGCGCCATACTCTAGCAAAGTAGCTGCTGTCTCCATTTGGTTCTTGCGAGCTGCTATATGGAGAGGAGTGTGTCCATTCTTGGCTACAGCCTGAAAATATAACACGGGTTGTGAACCGATTAAAGTGTCATTAAAAAAATCCAAAGTTTCGCGTCAAATAAGAAAGAAAAAGAACGTTGTAAAATATGGACGAATATACGGATGTCTCTGAAATTTTAATTTATTTTATAAATTCAATTTTTTTATTATTCCATAAGATCTTACAAAGATTTAAACAATATTGTCATGATCATAATAGAAGACTGATTTCCAAAGTAAGTAATAGATCGCCTTTGTTCTACGGAAGAGGTAGTACATAAACTGTACTAGAGATCGCAGGTAACAGTATAGTAAATTATATTTTATTATTTTAAAATAAAGAAAAGTAAGTATAATAATTTTGTGTAACTAGTGTGCATTATACATTGAAAACTCAATATTCAAGCCTGAGCTTTATCCATGTCATTTTCTCTTTCAAGATCTTTGTCTGTATTAGATCCTGCAAATAACACAATTACCTTAGCATCAGCTCCTTTCTCCAGCAGGGTGGTAGCTACGGCTTGCTGATCATACTGTGCAGCGATGTGAAGTGGAGTCATTCCATTTTTGCCAGCTTGGTCAGGAGATGCTCCGTGAGCTAACAGAAGGTTTGCAACCTAAAAGAATAATTATGTTATTGATTCTGGTAACAGATACAATAAACCTGAGACCTTATTTAGAAGAAAGATAACGCTATCACATGTTTGAAAAGTTCGCTGTTATTTTCAAACATCTGAATTCGGGTTCCTAAAATTTCTACAGTTTATTCTTTTGGATTCGCAGCGATTGAGCCCAAATAAATAAGTGACCGGGGACTCCAAATTTTGTGGTGCGATTTCGATTGCGATCGGCCAGTACCAATAAGGATTTCACTTTGTGGAATTTATATGTAGGTACTAGTCAAGTGACTTACCATTTGCTAACGGTATAAAAAATCGTGAGGAAACTCACATATCCTCAAGAGATTCTAAGGGTATTTCTGTTACATAGCTAGGTACTTGTTGCAATATTTGGAAATCGTATAAGAATATTAATATTTTGGTACATAATTTTAGAATTATTCATCCATATTATGAAGTTAGGACCATAATTGGTGTTAGTTGAAAAAATTAAAGTTATACCTTCAAGTTTCCATATTTGGCTGCTAGGTGCAGTGCTGTGAATCCTTTCTTTGTCGTCGCTGTCAGTGGGGCGTTGTGTTCAATTAGCGCTGCTGCAACCTGTCATGACATCACCATTAGAATTTTGGTCACCAGCAGCATCCAGTGTTTAATTAAGTTGTAGAAAAAGGAAGACAACTTTGTCAAATTCGATAATCCGTTCTGGTTTCCAAAACAGAGTAAATGGTGGAGTTGGAAATAAATTATTATGCATTTCCATCCATAGCTAAGCGGGAGACAAAAGTTATCTGTATAGGATCTAATCCTATTGAAAAGAAAGAACCGGGGAAAAATTTAAAATAACTGCTCCCCAAGACAAGTGGCAATCGCTTCAGTCAAAACGACATGTAATTTCAATACATTTGAACACATTCTTGACATAAGCTATCGACATGTCACTTGATCAATGTACTAATATGACATGTCGATAGAATATATAGATCAAATCGATGGCCACTTGTCTATAGGGGCTGGAATATTTAGACAGACACTTGAATATTCAGTATACTTACATCATGATTATGCTGTTTAGCAGCAATATGCAGGGGGTTGTAATGGTCGGCGGTCATGGCCCTGACGTCGGCGCCGTGCTGTAGCAGCAGGACGGCGATGTCTACGTTTCCGAGGCGCGACGCAATGTGCAGCGGCGTCTGTCGCTCGCGCGCCTTGGCCTCCACCGCCGCGCCGTTGCGGAGCAGGATGCGGATTATGTCCGTCTGGTAAAGGATATTATTGGTTATAAGTGTTTTAAGGTCCTGATTTTGTTATAATTTGATGCACAAATTTAAGAGGCATATGCAATGGACTCGCGGTCATCGTCAAAAAATAGGTCTAGTATTTGGTATGCAACAAAAAAAAATAGATTTAGTATCTTCATGGGTGGAAATGGTGTTGATTTATCATGCGGCTAAATGAACACCATTTCATTGGAAACGAATAAATTGTTAAAGGAATATTATATAGCAAAAATAAAAACATTTTTTTTTATTTATTTATTTGAGGAAATAAGAGATGATTTACCATTTTAAGAACTGAATACAAGAACCGCATTTTAGTTTGTCGTACCTATAATTTTCCAGCAACTTACTTTTGTTCGATTGGCCAAAATTCTATCATATAATATATTACGTCATGATGTCTTCTTACCTGGTTAGCTCTAGCAGCCAAATGCAGGGGTGTCTCACCCCTCACAGTGGGCACGTCAGGGTTGGCTTCATGCTGCAGCAGGTAAATGACGATATTCATGCAGCCCATGAAAGCAGCCACGTGGAGGGGGGTCAGTCCTGATTCTGTTGTTGCTTGTATACCTGACGACAAGAAGATTTTGAAAAGAAGATAGACATTTGTGTTGATCAAACAGAAGATAACAGGGGTACGCTACGGTAACCGCTTACTATTCAGGTAGTAAGCTTGTTTGCCGCAATTGTAGTCATCATTACAACCCATAAATATCCCACTGCTGGGCACGAGTCTGCTCTAAACATTTTGGAGGGAATTTAGCCTCATATACCACACTGGCTAGACGGGTTGATATAGAGTTTTGTTTCGAATTTTCTCGCAGTGATCATGTGTGCTTATTGGTTAGGGTCTCCATTAGTTGCCTTTTACGACACTCACGGATTGAAATGGGGTAGTGACAATGTATATTCTAAATCTGTCACTACACGGACGACCATCGTAGTAATACAAAATTTGTTGTAGAGATTTTGTTGCGAGGCACTTTTCAAACATCTGAATGATGATCTGAATTCAACACTGAAAGAAGTAGAAGTACCCCCTTGTGACACCATTACTGCACCGAGAGTCGTGTCAGATTTATACAACCAGGAATCACTAAATTATGTTTTGTACAAAATCTGTTACTTTTTTTTTTGGCACAATAAACTTATTATTATTATCGATTTGCTATTAAAATTTACCAAAAATATTGCCTTATGGTTATTTTTTTTATTGCCTGAAGTGGCAAACGAGCAGGCGCTCCACCTGATGGTAAAAAGTAAAAGCCGTTCATGGACGTTTCATGTTTGTCGAATTGGTCATAGATCAATATAGTAAGGTACTTACTTGCACCATATTTCAGGAGTAGTTCAACAACCTTGATTCTGTTCTTCTTACAAGCGATGTGCAGGGGGGTGAAGCCGTTCAAAGCGCGCGCGTTGGCATCAGCGTTCCTATAAAAATATCAGATAGTAATTTAGGTACTGGTAGGTAATAAATATATAAGTGTTATGTCAAAGTTGTGTTTTCGGCTTATATCTTTTCAAACTAATGTTTTTGTGAACATTTTGAAAGGCCAGATCATTAGAGCCCCTAAATGTCCCTACTAAACCATGCTGACCAGACGGGTTGGTATAGATAGGGTTATGTTTCGAATCTACTTTTTCTCGCAGTGTTCTTGTCTGATATAGTTACTTGCTTAGCTGCCTTTTACAACGGGTTGAAATGGGTAGTGACATGATATATTCTTATTCATTATGTGATAAAGAACACGCTATTTTTCTACAGCAGTCGGTTAAAGAGGTTCATAATCAAATATGTGACGTTCTAAAGAAGGAACAGAACAGGAGAACCCTAAACCGGCGAGAATACAATGAAAAGACTGATGAATATTGAAGAAGTCAAAGACGTATGTCAGAATCGTAGCAAGTGGAAGGCAATAATCTTTGACTACCCCACTGTTGGGAAAGAGGCGTGATGAATATCTATGTATGTATTCCTAATCCGTCACCACACAGACACTGTTGACTGTTGAAGAGATGTTACTGAAATTGTAATTTAGTTACCTGTCCAACAAGAGCTTGGCGACTTTGGCATGTCCGCAGTGCGCGGCGACGTGTAGCGCGGTGAGGTAGTCCACGGTGACGTCATCGACGGGCGCGCGCCGCGCCAGCAGCACGCGGGCGGCCTCCGCGTGGTCGCCTTGCGCCGCCATGTGCAGCGGGGCCAGCCCGTTCTGTACCACGATGAGGTTTTTATAAGAAGCGATAGGTATACACGTCGCCACAACATACCAATGTGTCTCTAGACATATTAAATGTATGAAACCTATATGCGTCAAGGGCGTCTCTGGAGCGCCACGACACACTAATATGTTTTCATATTATATATAGTATTGATGGTTCTTTGGCGAGTTATGCGTTTTGCATTCACATTGGCGCACACTACTGGTAGGGTGTGTAGGATTTTAAGTTAGGAAGAAAGAAAGAAAGATGGATCTTCATAATTTGACATAATAGCTGGATAATAAGCGATTATCAATAATTTGTCCACCAAAAATGTGATAAAGAACACGCTATTTTCCAGCAGTCGGGTAAAGAGGGTCTTAATCTAACATGACCTTAAATAAGAAATATATAATCAATTGTTTATTCACTAAAAAAAAATAAACAAATAAAAAATGTATTTGTATATTTCTTTTTTTGCGTTTTCTGAACTTAAATGTTCAATGACCTTGACTGACCTTGCTCTTACTAGTAATAGGTGCTCCTCTATCAAGCAGGGCCTCCACGACCCTCTCATGGCCCGAGCGGGCCGCACAGTGCAGTGGTGTGAGACCATCCCTGGTCCGGGCCTCGACGTTGGCTCCGTTGTCGCACAGTAACGACACCATGTTCTCTTTGCCTAGTGAAAAATATAATATCATAAGTAGTTGGACTTAATAAGTCATGACTGAATATTTACAATTATTTTGCATTTCAAAAAATCTAATTTTGATGTGCTGATGATACTTGATTTATATCATCGATCGATCTATCTATATAAATAAAAATGGATCGTTGGAAAGTAAGTGATGGATTCACGTGAGAACGGTTCGATCGATTTGGCTAACTCTTTTTTTGTTGTATTTGCTATAGTCGAGGCAAGACATGTATGTAAGAAATTATACAAAAAATATATGTCTAATGCATGCTAAAAATTTAAAATAAAAATTTTGTTAAATTTACTTAAGTAAATATCATGTAAGTAAATCTCATCTAAGCGAACCGTAGTTCTTTTGAGAAATAAAGTATCTTTAAACCTAAAAATAAGTGTTATAAATTTAAAGTTTTGGCTTTTTAAATCTCCATATAAACATTTGAAAATGGAACATTATCACGAATAATAAAATATGGCGATACGAAGTTCGCCGGGTCAGCTAGTTAAAAATAAATAAGAACAATGTCATTAAACATTACAATAAGATACATGGATAATGCCTCAGTTATTAAATCCATCAAAAATAAAAAGCTTCATTAAAATTTCAAAACTTAATCTACTTTATCTGCTTACCCCATTTAGCAGCGACATGCAACGGACAAATGTTGTGTTTAGCAGCACAGTTGACGTCTGCCCCTTTGGCAAGAAGCAACCTGGCAACGGCCTCGTTGCCGTAGTGAGCAGCAATATGCAATGGAGTGAATCCTGACTTGGATGTCACATCAGGATTGTGTTCGTTCTGTGAAAGTAATAGCAAATTAGTTAACTTTAAATATTTATTTACGATTGGTTGGAAAATTGAGTGCAATTTTGCAATGTGCAATTTTGATGTCAACAAAAATATTTATCATCCACCCACGCATTCTTTGAATCAACGATATTAATAATATTGAGAGATTAGAACCCGTGGACCTTAAATTATTCTAGCTATTGTATTTTTACTAGCCCTAGTTAATGTTGAATTAAAAAAAAAATTGTGGTCACGCTGCCGGCCGCATCGGCCGCCGGTCCTATTGGCCTATGTCCAATAGAGGACGTCCTACGGCTGATATGATGATGATAGTGGTCGTTAGATAAACCTATCTAAATAGGTACGAAAGTAAGACAAATATTTATTCAGCCTACTAATAGTTACTTTGAGTCTAGGTTTAGATGTTTTTATTTACCTACGTCAATTGAATGAATGCGAAATTTCCTCATTACTCAAAAGACTCAACAGAGTTGTGTAAATAACAACGTAGTTTTTTAAGTAACATAAGTCTTTTTGATAATAACAGCTACGTATTATTACAATATGGTTATCCCAGCTCACCGAACGGCACAATATAAGGGAAGTTTCAAGTATTCTGCTACCAAAATATGGAATGATTTACCTCCGCCTTTTTGTGTACTTATGTAATATATGTATTGATGTATGTAGTATGTTTATTTCCTGTGCGCGTTGAATAATAAGTGTTGTGCCAATGTCAGGGTTCTAGCTGAAAATCAGTGCTGTGCCTTAAAGCACAGCGTATACTGAGCTAAATCCCCTGCTACACATATGTAAATTTGTCTGCTTTCTATGTTCGTGTATGTGTAAATGTGTCTATATTGTGTAATGTTAATCTTTCTTTCTTCTCTTTGTATCGTGTTTTTATGTGTGTGTAGCAAAATAAATGGTTTAAATGGTTTATGTGATGGCAATAAATCATAATTAAAAACATCAAAGTAAAGATCGTTAACTGAAAGTCTTTGTCATGTACCTTAATTTTAAATTTAAAAGTAATAAGAATGTTTTTCTTGTAAATTAGGACATACTCAGAAAATTCTCTAACGTTTAGAAAATTCTCAGAAAATTAAGTAACACCACTTGGGACACATTTGTTTTTTTTTTTTTCATTAATTTAGTTCGTAAACATTAATTTAGTTCTAATTTTATGCCTCACTGAATTTTATGTTAAAATTTGTTTTAGATTTTATTTAGATAGCATATAGGTACACTTTAAACGTTATAAGGTAAGCGTTATAGAAGTTTTACTCCCATCTACCATTACTTCGATATACCTATTGGTTATTTTTGTAATTTAAAACAGGCCTCTATAGGAAAAGTATGTTTTAAATCCATTCGCCAATCTAGACTAAAACATTAGGACAATTAAATAAGTCGTCATGCCAGCTAGTCCGGGATATTTCGACACATTTCAGACTTATGGATAGATAACTGGCTATAATATGTTGTGACAGTTAAATCGCAAAATCAAATGTCGATGGACTGGAAAAAGAGGCCTTTATGGATTTGAAAGATACCGCTATATCTTGTCAATTTGCCTTTACCAACCGACAGAGCCTCGGAAATCGGAACACAATACATACTTATATAGAAAATCCTAAATCGTAGAACAGTTAGTTTTATAAAATTAAGTCATGTAAATAATATTTAAAAGAAAAAAATATATTTGCCTACAATAAAGCCATAAAAGTCCTATTCATCCTAGAGTCCTCACCTCCAGTAATAAATTGGCAGCTTTCACATCATCTTTCTTGGCAGCGATGTGTAACGCTGGCAGACGGACTCTGCCGCGAGTGTCAGCTTCTAGTAGAACTGCTACCACTTTCTCATGCCCTTGCTGCATGGCTACTGCTAAGGGCGTGAAACCATCCTGGTGACAAAAAGAAGTTTGTTAGAATTATTCTCGCATGTTATATAAGTATTGAGGGATAAAATATATGTTTTCTTCTTTCTTCTTTTCTTTCTTTCATACAATGACACGGGCACTGCGTACACTCAACATGGTCGCTGACCAAATAGATATTTTCACTGAATGAATTCACGAAGGCTACATAATTGTGTTGTTTGTTTAGAATAAGTGTGGTAGATTTAAGGTTCTACAACTGTTGTATGTGTAGGTTTAAGTATCTGTAAGAATAGTTGTAAGTAATTTGTAAATAAAAAAAAATAAAAAATTCGGTAGTGTGTACTGTTGTGCAAAAGGCCCCAGATTCGTTTCCTGGGTCGGGAAAAAATTATATTCGGTTCTTTTCATTTTATCATGAAATTTTGAGTATCAAGCCCGTGCCAACATACTTGCCCCCTTTTACATAGAGCTAAACATAGCTCCGTGTAGTGACGGATTTAGAACAGTCCGTGTAGTGACGGATTTAGAATACATAATGTCACTACCCCATTTCAACCCGTGGGTGTCGTAAAAGGCGGTCCCTTAGACCTAATCTAAAGCAGACAAGAGCACTGGGAGAAAAGGAAAATTCGAAACAAAACACTATACAAACCCGTCTAGGCAGCGTGGTATAGTAGGCCAAATTCCCTATAAAATCTTTGGAGGAGACCCGTGCTCAGCAGTGGGACGTTAAAGGGTTGAAATAATGAATGATTAATGATGAAACATAGCTGGAAAAATGTAACTGGGATGCGAGGCATGAGGCTATGTTATGTTAGATCTTTTATATGAATTGACGCAATATCTCAGAAGTTGTGATGATTGAATGAAACCAAGAAGATAATATGTAACATTGTTTCACAGACAAGTAGCATACCTCTGTAGCCAAGCTCTGGTTGGCACCATTAGCCAGAAGGAACTTCACGACTCCATCGTGGTTCTCCTGGGCAGCCATGTACAATGGTGTGAAGCCATTCTGCGACTGGATGTTTACCTGTAACGAAATGTTAGTTTCAATATACCTGGATCTACATGTAAAAGAGAGGAAGAAATTGTAAGCAGTTACAAAAATTATGTTATGTCTAGAACTTATCACAATTTTTATTTGAAATTTTTTATATGAAGTTATGAATAGAGTTCTTTAGATAGAGGACAGGAGACCGTTGCCTTTTGTGAGGTTGTGGTCACAAAATATATCATGAAATGTATGTATTATTATGAATCATAATAACATAATGAACTAATATTGATATTACAAGCAGCCTGTCAATACATTACAAATCCCGAAATAATCCAACGCGCTAACACAATGATCTCTCCCAAAACAACAGAATGGTAGCTGTCTGTCTGTCTATCTGTTTGTATGAAGACAGTAATAGAATGAACAGTATTCAAAACAAATCCGGGAATAATAAGCACTTTGTTTGATTGACAGCTTCCGAAAATATTTTAATTTAATATGTTGTTGGATATCACACAAATTCTGATTACCTTTCAACACAATATTTTACGAGTTGTCATTTGGGATTCACATGGTTTGTAGCTGTTTGTCTAGAGCTTTTTAATAGTACTAGCAGACATCTTTGAAATAAAATTGTATTTATACAATTAAAAAAAAATACGCATAGATGTATACAATCAAAACTGAAGGACCTTATAAGTAAGAAAGTTCTACTCTTTTGTCCTGGATCTATCATCAGATCAACTCTAACCTTCAAAATTTTGTAGTAATAATAATAATAATCTTTATTGTACACACCATAACCATATTATTACTCAAATTACATAATCCAAACCTAGGTTTATTTTGAGACGACAATTTATTATAAGTAAGTGGTTTCAGGCGGCATAAATTCTTTAGATAGTCATTTAATCGGTAAGATGCTTGAATTGTAAAAGGTTGTTAAACTCAATAAAGATTATTATTAATAATTATTATTATTAGAAAATCGCTCGTCATCATTTCAGCCTATTGCAGTCGACCAAATTATCTGTCCTAAAATAACTGCGGTAATTAGGTGAGGCCTATGTCTAATAGTGGACGTCATTGGGCTGATATTATTATGATGAAGATGATGATGAAGTTAAAATTCACTTGTAAGTTTTGGTTACATTTATATATTTCAAATATCACATGACAAGTCCATGGGTGGTGAAAAATTGGTACATATACTGGAGAGCGTATTTAAGGAAAAGAGGCAATGATATTTTCACAATCTCTATTGAACTTATTGTCTGCGGCCTGTTGGTCTAGTGGTTAGTGACCCTGACTGCTAAGCCGGAGGTCGTGGGTTCGATCCCCACCCAGGACAAATCTTTGTGTGATGAGCATAAAGGTTTGTTCTGTGTCTGGGTGTAATTTATCTATAATATGTATGTATTTACAAAAAAAAAATGTATTTAAGTAGTATATCAGTTGTTTAGTACCCATAACACAAGCAAATATAATTGCTTACTTTGGGACTAGATGGCGCTGTGTGAATGTGGTAGAATATTATATTATTATTATATTATTATTATTATATTGTTAAATTTTGTGAGCTTAAATCACTTTACTGCATCTCATTAACACATTTTTTTCATTGAATAATCGTCTTTAGGCGTATAGACTTAAGTGTTAGACGGTTTTACTAAATTTTATTTAAAGTTAAATAACGTCTCTGAGTACGATAGTTAAGCAGTCATTTTATGTAAAAAGAACATGGCGTTGAAGGGAATATCGTTTATATGATAAATTAATAAGTAACTTTAGGCTCTACTTGGACCCCTGTACAAGTAAGAAAATAGTGAGGACAAGGGGCGTTTACTGCTTGTCTTGGGGGACTGGCTCATGAATAAGTTTAAATATGTCAACAGAAACTTCCAACTTTAGCGACCGAAGATTTACATTCAATGTTGAAAAACACACAATGCGAAGTTTTCGGGCTACCGTCTATGTGTGTTCACTTTAAATGTTCTTAGGTAATTTATTTATCAAGCAAGCAGCTCTCAAGAAGTATGTACAGATGGAATTGCTCCACGAGCTGAAGGGATTGGCGCTAGCAATATTGGAATATTGGAGTTTTCTGCAGTCAAAGGACTTTAGACAGGCCTTAATTTAAAAGAGCGATATACTATTCATACCTGAGCTCCATTCTGCACCAGTAACTTGACAACAACTTCTTGTCCAGCAAGGGAAGCGATGTGCAGTGCTGTATTGCCCTTCTTGGTTGCAGCATCGATGGCTGCTCCTCTTTGCAGCAGTTCACGAACGACTTCCACATGGCCGTCTTTGGATGCTAGGTGGATAGCATTGAGGCCGTTCTGTGAACAAAATTGTTTGTTAAATTATTATATAATTACGAGTATAATATTTGGTCCGTGTAGTGACGGATTAAGAATATGTAATGTCACTACCCCATTTCAACCCGTGGGTGTCATAAAAGGCGACTAAGGGAGTAACCTTAAGCAGACAAGAGCACTGCCGGTAAAGGAAAATTTGAACCAAAAACCCTATACCAACCCATCAGGCCAGCGTGGTATAGTAGGCTAAATTCCCTCCAAATTCTTTGGAGGAGACGCGTGCCCAGCAGTGGGGCCTTTGTGGGTTGAATGATGATGATAATAATAATATTTGGCCTTTTAGAGGCATTTTGTTAAACTAAGAAAATGTAATTTGAGATGTTTTTGTAATCAAGTTCCATTTAAATAGTTTTGTCGAATATATCATTATTTAACATTGTATTATAATGATAAATGATAGGTTGGCATACAGCCCTATTTACAAAAGGTTTTCTTTTGTTTTAGTTCCAACCATAAAGATCCAAATCGATTTAATTAGAATCACCGTTTACTTTTCTACTTCAGAAGGCTATATTTTATTTTTGAAGTAACATTCAAAATGGATTGGACGTCCTCTCATCAATCAACACTGGACAGTTTGGGTAGGGTTCTTGAACTGGTGATAGATTGATATACAACTACGTTGTATTTCTCTATACTGTGTATATCTGTTGAGGGTGAGTTGTGCTTTAAGTAAGGGACAGGATGAAGTATGGATGACGTATTCGGTAGTTCGAAAGATGGACTAATGCGTTGTAGGCGAAACTCTTTGGCCCCTAACATTATATCTATACTAATATTATATAGCTTAAGATGATGCCAAAAAATATAAGACAGAAATATTTCTGAACATATTCTTCTTATCGTATGGTCTTGAGGCAAACCCTAGTGTTGGAATTTATCAAGTCGCCTAGAAGGCTTCCAACTTGACTTAACGACTACCATATTAAGTGATAACCGGGACCAACGGCTTTACGTGCCTTCCGAATATTGATTACAAATTAAGACGTATAGTTTTCTTTTGGTACCAATATAGCCATGACTCCTTTCCCTTAAAAAAGTTGGAATAATCTCTGCATTTATCTGGTTTAATTAATAATTTATATTCCCTTTTTCTTCATCAATACGACTATACTTAATAATTCCCCTGATGGCTTGTACGTTCGTCAGTTTATTGAAGTAGGTCCTGACCTAATTCCACTACGTACCCTTGGCCTCCTTACACAAATAAGGCTTCCATTTATTCCCTACCTGGGAAATCAAGGGTAAGTTAAATTGCCAGAGTTTTATGAGAAGATAGAGTTAAAAAATCCTACTTATTAAAATTAATGATTCTCTCATTCTGAACTGAACGCGAAGATTTAGAAACCTGACATTTTCAGGATAAAAACTGGTTACCAGTACCGATAAATAAACATATATATAGAATAAAAGCCTGATGAATGTTGAAGAAGCCAACTTCTTCGACATTCATCAGTCTTTTCATGCATTCTCGCCGGTTGAGGGTACCTCTGGTCTGTCCCTTCCTTAGAACGTCACCTATGGTCATGGTACGTTCTTCTAGGTCGTCCTCTTCCAACGTTTCCTTTCACATTCACCTCATATTTTTGTTTTGTCACTCTTCCTTCATTCATTCTCTCGACATGTCCAATACAGCTTATAATTTCACCATTCGATTAAAGTAATTAAACATCATTACCCACTTATCGACGGCTTTTACATTATAAAAAATTAAGTTATATGCTTCACAAACCTCACGCGAACATCATAGGCACGGCATCATAAACACGCTAAGTTCTAAGTACTTGAACTTTGTAATGTAACTTTTATATAATTAGTAAAATTGTGAAATTTTCTTTTTAACTCCTCCATCATTACTTCTAATTAAATTCGTTGTGGGTTCCAAAACAAATAGTTGAACTTTCTCTGGGCTCTCGAGTGTCATAGGTGTTTTCAAAAATTCATCATTGTTAAGTCATAGTGATGGGTATGTGGGAGATTGTCCCGTAATTAACAAAGTGGAAAGTAAATAGATATAGCTTAAAAATGATGTCGTAATTATATAGGATCTAACTCGCAAACTTGACGTATGATTGGTCGAGAAGGCCTGCTGGGAATCGGATCTTTCGGAATATCACATTCTACTACATTTAATAAATAAAAGCATTTCTGTGTGAGGAACTTATGTAGATTTCTTTTAAAACATTAGTTTCCGACACCCAGACTATTAAAAATACAAGCCTAAACTGACACAGTTAACTTTATTAAGATATTCATATTCTTACATGTTAACCAAGTTCGTGACAGCATTGCGTGTCTAACCGAAATGCTCGGAAAATAGCAATAACTTACCCTACAGCCTTGCTTTGCGAATATCAACCTTGTGTATAAAGCAATAAAGGACTTCATGTTAAGAATTAAGTTGGAAGGAATATATTCGCAAATTAATATGGATTATTACGTTATGAGTCCATACGTCTTTACGTTGTAATTTAAATGTTGATTGTTATATTTTTTTATTTACTTTTCTACTTATTTATAACAAAATAGAAATCGCGCGGGGCTTCGCTCCCGTTGCTTTAGTTTAGCCACTGCTGAGCTCCTATTGTCGGTAGCGTGGTGTTATATAGCCTATGTTAAGGTGATTTTCCACCAGAGTGGCGAAACGAGACGAGGCGAGAAGAGAATTGAAATCGCACTGGACCTTTTCCACTTAAAAATAGCCATCGCGAGCTCGCCCGTGACCGCCGACCTGTAGTAGAAAAGGCTTGTACACGGTAATGCAACGAACAACAATAAGCCTCTCCCGAGAAGCGTGTTTCTGTTGCAAAAATAATTTATACTCTATATCGGAAGCAATACGGTTCATTTTTACACAAACAAATATTTCAATTCACGCCTCGCATATTATCCACACTGTTTTCACCAAAGATGCGCTGAGAGAGGATTGAAAATTTGCTATACAAATTTCAATTCTCTCCTCGCCTCGCCTCGCCTCGCCACTCTGGTGGAAAATTACCTTTACTCACTGATAATGTAGCTTTCTAACGGCAAAAGAATTACTTAATTATTTACAACACCCAATAAAGTTTGACGCCATGTTGCTATGTTTTCTTCATTAAATAATTAATGTTTGTTTAGACATTTACACATAGCGCCATCTTGTCCCAAACTAAGGTAATGCTTGTAATATGGATACTAGATAACTGATATACCTAATACTTTTTTTGTTGTAAATACAGACATACTCGTATTATAGATACAATGACATTCACACTCAGAAACAGAACAAATAATTGTTCTCAAATTTGTCCTGGGTAAGAATCGAACCAACGAACTCTGCTCAGCAGTCAGGGTTATTAAGCACTGAGCCACGGAGATTTGTCTATTTCGTCTATTTCTTGAAATTAAAAACTGAAAAATCTGTCTATTGTTATTCATAAGCCAACAAATATTTTGCTATCCGTTTCAAACGGTATTTATAGCCCTGACAAGAGCTTTCCAGCTCCAAAACTTCTCACGTAAGAAGCTGTCTTGGCTGGGTACTTTAGATGATAATATCTACCACACTGTAAATAAGACCCGAGTTGTGCCGTGTCGAGGGGTCCTTATGATGACGTCATGTCTCAAAGGGCACATCCACTAGCATTACCATGTCGACGCCCTGCTACGGGATGTTTGCAAATA
The DNA here is from genome assembly GCA_905147015.1 of Laspeyria flexula. Taxonomy (NCBI): domain Eukaryota; kingdom Metazoa; phylum Arthropoda; class Insecta; order Lepidoptera; family Erebidae; genus Laspeyria; species Laspeyria flexula. The sequence continues at coordinate 7,086,589 of LR989974.1, forward strand.
CTTTGGTTTATTTCGCAAGAGACTTTTCTTTTGAAAAAAAATCGGTCAAGTACGAGTCGGACTTGCTTACTGAGGGTTCCGTACGAACTTAACATCAGTCCAGAAGAAACTCTTGCTACGAATACCATGAAATAACCCCTCAAATGTGTGTAAGTGATATAATTACACGTACGGTTTTCTGTTTTTTTCCTTTACTTGGGCACAGACGACCAAATTGACAAACAGACAGACAACGGAGTGATCCTATAAGGGTCCCATTTTTTCCTTATGAGAAGTGGAAGACTAAGAATTGCAAATTCACGCAGCCTTGCATTTTAAATTATTCATATTCTAATATATTTATAATCGTATAACAGTCTTTGCAAAGTATTAAATCAAATACCTACTTATCCAGTCCTGTCAATATCATATGTATACCATTCACTACCATGATTCCAAAAAACAACCCTTCCTAACCTCCGACAATAACAATTTAGTCAATATTAAATTATTTTTTTAATAAAATAATTAAAAAAGTAATATAAATAAATAATTGCACACAATAATTTGTATAAATATTTTTGTATAAATATTAATAATTCTTACTAAGTATATTGTATATTTTCTCATTTTGTTTTGGAAGTATTTTGTATCATGCTATTTAGAGGTATCATCATTTCAGCCTATTGCAATCCAACCTCAATTTAAATAGTAATGTGTTTTGAGATACTCACAGCATTGCTAACGTTGATGTCGACTCCTTGCTCCAACAGGCTAATGATCTTCTCAATCTGGCCTGCGCGCGCAGCTCGAAGGAACGCGGTACTTGCGTCCGCCTGTCAACAAAGAAATAACAACTTTTAGCATAAGTAAAACGGTTCTTATTCCAAAACACAGTGTACATTTTTAGATATATTTTTGGAATAATATACGACCTTATTTCTTGAGGGTTAAAGATAAAATTATAACACGTGCCCCTAAAACAAAGCTTTGATTATAAAGTTTTCGTGAAGATTTGAAAACGTGTGTGGATTTAGTAATTTTGCTTTATTATGTATATCGTCAAAAGACTTAAGAACGATTCATTTTGAATTTTTAAATTTGACAACATTGCAAAATTTAAATGTAGAAAGACAACGAAATGAAAAACTTCAGTCATATAAACTTTTTTTAAATTTTTCTGTTATAACAGTTTTATATCAAACGCCCGAGACACGACCTTTTTATAGTATTTCACTCTCCAGGGACGTAGTTTTATTGCGGCTGCTTCACAATTTCGTCAATAAAAACTCAAGGTGAGATAAGAAAAGGTTACAAAGATGAATATGAGAGCCAAGATGTAATTTCGCATTGCGCTAGACGCCAAGTCGGAAGACATCCAGATTTTTAATGTCTCATAATAATAATATAATATTCTACCACATTCACACAGCGCCATCTAGCCCCAAAGTTAACAATTATAGCTTGTGTTATAGGTACTAAACAACTGATATACTTACTACTGAAATACATTTTTTTTTTGTAAATACATACATATTATAGATAAATTACACCCAGACACAGAACAAACCTTTATGCTCATCACAGAAAAGATTTGTCCTGGGTGGGGATCGAACCCACGACCTCCGGCTTAGCAGTCAGGGTCACTAACCACTAGACCAACAGGCCAGTCAAAGTAAAATATCTATTAAGTATCATTATAGTATCTTGAATTACACTCAATGGCTTTACCACCCTCTTTTGGGCTAGGTACATCTCGCGAACTAGCTTATACGTGTAGTGACGGATTAAGAATACATAATGTCACTACCCCATCTCAACCCGTGGGTGACGTAAAAGGCGACTAAGGGAGTAACCGCAGACAAGAGCACTGTGAGAAAAGGAAAATTCAAAACAAACCCTATACCAACCCGTCTGGCCAGCGTGGTATAGTAGGCTGAATTCCCTCCACATTCTTTGGAGGACACCCATGCCCAGCAGTAGAACGTTTATAGGTTGGAATGATGAATGATGATGATGAACATCATATCAGCCCAACGACGCCCACTGCTGGACATGGGCCTCACCTAATTACCGGCACTGCGAGCGATCTTGTGCCGCCACCAATTTATTATAATAATGTCTAATATAATAATTTTATTTCTACTTCAGTAGTTAGTACGTTACTGCCTTGGAAGATGGGCAGGCCTTTGGTGTGGGACGCTACTTGCGTCGATACCCTTGCGCCATCACACCTTCCGAGTACAGCGGGTTGTGCTAGTGCTGCTGCTGCAGCTGCAGAGTCCCTCAAACGGCGCAAATACAGTAATTTAACTGATAATTACTTATTTGAGCCGTTTGGGGTCGAAACATTAGGTTCATGGCTCCGAGTGCTCTCCGCGTTTATAATGAATTAGCGACGCGGTTAATCGACATTTCACGTCACCAGATGGCTGGTTTTTATATCGCACAGAGAATCAGCATTGCCATCCAGCGTGGCAATGCTGCTAGCCTTCTGGGCACTTTCCCTTGTGACAGTGATGCCGACGAATACTTTGACGCCTAGCCCATATTACAATTTGTATTATTATTTATTTATATTATTGTAAATAGTAGTTGTAGATTTGTAAGTAGATAGTTTTTATTTAGTTTTAAAAATATGTAATAACATTATTATAATGAATAAATTTATTTATTTTATCATTAAAAAAACTTCAGTAGTTAAATTAAATATTTGTATCAGTGTCAGTCATTCATCAAGTTGATGGTTGTTATCTATCGAAATTCGAATAAAGCCACAAAGAATTATCTTTGCAATAAGTTATAAGGTATTATGAAGGTCGTCTGATCGATCCGTCTAGAGGTTACGTTTGAGTAACTATACTATCTTTTTACAAATATTGTTCTGCCTTTAAGAATATGAATCCTACCCACCTATCAAATCCAATTGTAAATTTTAACCATCAAGGGACCTACTTATGCGGTATAAGTATAAGTACTCAAAAAAAATTTACAATCTACCGAAAATATAATTTTTTTTTGGATGAACTTGGCCGATGTGGGATACAGGTTCTCGAGTGGTGGCATTGGAAGGTGAAAAGCATGAAAGCATGAAACAAAAAATTTTCATCATTTTTTGTTTCATGCTTTCTTTCATTATTAGAGGCTTTATCGATCCGTTGTAGAGACGAGAACAAGGTTCTTTCAAGATGAAATATTAAACGAAAATCTTTCGACATTTTATGATTTTCAGAGAAATCCTTTCAAAGAGATTTCAAACTCTTCAGCTTTATAATATTAGGACTTATATATTACAAAAATATTTGTCTCGTCTCGTTAGTTAGAGACGACCATCTTAACCGCTCTGCCATATTGGACATTTGGACTGGCCTAAGTGGTTAGTGACCCTGACTGCTAAGCCGGAGGTCGTGGGTTCGATCCCCACCCAGGACAAATCTTTGTGTGATGAGCATACAGGTTTGTTCTGTGTCTGGGTGTCAATCACAATCTATAATTATGTATGTATTTACAAAAAAAAATGTATTTAAATAGTATATCAGTTGTTTAGTACCCATAACACAAGCAAATATAATTGTTTACTTTGGGACTTTATTATTATATTTTTATAGTACCTACCTTACTTTGCAAAAAGCGCAAATTATGCTTCTATTTTGCACACGCGTATAAAAGTAGGCAAGTCTAATATATTTTTGCTTCAATTCTACGTAACACACATTATGTCATATGAATTATATATCGCAAATGGATTCCCTGAAAAGTATTGTATCGAACGATTTATTCAAAGTACATACAGGTGCTAATGGACCGGCCTATATTTAATTGGTTTAATATTTTTATAAATCTCATATTTTTATTTTTTACAACTTAATTCATTTTAGTAAAGGAAAAGTCGTGAGGAAACCACCCTAGAATAAATTCTAAGTGTATGTCTGATCCACCAACCCCTACTAGGCCAGCGTGTATGGATTATGGCCTAAACCCTCTCAGCTCTCTAGATAGAGAAAAGAAGAACCGTGCCCAGCAGTGGGACATTAATGGGTTGCTGATGATGATGATGATATAATGATTGTAAAATTTCGCAAGCTAATCGCCAGTATATTATTATATATTGTTCACGCATAACAAATACATATTATTATCTACTTCACAACGTTGGGCATTGGCGGGGCCTGCAGAGAGGAGGGACGGGAGGTCGGCGCGGAAGGGAGACGGAAGCACCGAGCGAGAAACACTTCGTCATCATTCGTCTTTCATTCCACTCGCACTTTTACCACCGATAACACATGTACAAATTGTAATATTGAAATTCAAATAAATTAAAATTGTTCAAAAATATAATAATTCATTGAAGAGCACCTGACAAGCCTGAACCTCACACATCATCAACATATATATTTGTATGAAAAGTATTTTATTTTAATGTATTAACACACGTGTACCACAATTCATGCAAATATTTTGATTTGATATGATTTAGAAACATGTTTTTATATTGACTTTGACATAATCGACTGGCCTGTTGGTCTAGTGGTTAGTGACCCTGACTGCTAAGCCGGAGGTCGTGGGCCCTGGACAAATCTTTGTGTGATGAGCATAAAGGTTTGTTCTGTATCTGGGTGTAATGTATCTATAATATAAAATGTATTTAAGTAGTATATCAGTTGTTTAATAACACAAGCAAATATAATTGCTTAATTTGGGACTAGATGGCGCTGTGTGAATGTGATAGAATATATTATAATATTGTGTCATTCGTACGAATTTAACATGGCACGAAAATGCTCGGCAAAATACTCCAGTCTATAATTATCTTTGTTTAAATCTATCCATATTTATTACCCTCTACGTGAGACAATGAGTGTGGAAATGTGTTTTCACCCTGGGAGCTCTGACGTCACGAACCTACAAACGGTTTTATTATGATTATATTATTGCTCCTACCCCCATTTTCTTAATGGCACTTTTATTAGATACTATTGAATTAGAAATGATATATTCTGATTATTTATATCTATTAGAAAACACATACCTACTTAGTGGAAGAGTTGCTTAGATTTTTATAGAAATAGAATATTTGTAGGTATGCGAAACCAAAACGACATACCACAATTCGACAGTTAGAGTGGTAATGGTCAGGCCACATCAGCGAAAGAACAGATATTTATAAAGAATACATAAGTGTGCAGTTGTGCAGTACAGTGAGCAACAAAAATAAAACATAACAATCAGCAAAGTGGGTACTTGTGTGTGTGTGTGTGTGTGTGTGTGTGTGAGTGGCTCGGCCAGTTTTCATAGTTAAGCTGTTTATTACTGAAATGCTGAATATAATAATATAATAATAATATTCTACTACATTCACACAGCGCAATCTAGTCCCAAAGTAAGCAATTATATTTGCTTGTGTTATGGGTACTATACAACTGATATACTACTTAAATACATGTTTTTTTTTTGTAAATACATACATATTATAGATAAATTACACCCAGACACAGAACAGACCTTTATGCTCATCACACAAAGATTTGTCCTGGGTGGGGATCAAACCCACGACCTCCGGCTTAGCAGTCAGGGTCACTAACCACTAGACCAACAGGCCAGTCAAATCAATGAATCTTCTTGTATATACCTGTGTTGTGTTATTCGGACTTTTGAACATTTACTGTCGACGACAGAAAATATACGGAATCACCATATTTTGTTCGAAATCATATAAAGTACCTACATAAGTTCGTGAGCTAATTTCGCGTTATATAGCAAAAAGGGCGGTTACACATTAGCGTTAAAAATGCTCGTATTTTTATGTATACGTCGATATTTAGTGGGAAATGAGCATTAACTCTGAATGTACAATATACATGCGTTTGTGAATACATATAAATACATTAACCATTGAGGATTGGGTATAAAACGTTTATGTGGCCTTAGCTTTATTCTAAACTATTTCACTCATAATATAAACTAATCCTTTTGTATTTATCCACCGAAGGAATTAATTTTATTTAATACACGTAATAACTCAAGTCTTCTAAGCTTTCAAAAGATCCTATACCAACACGTCTGGCCAGCGTGGTATCGTCATCATCAGCAACCCATTAAGTCCCACTGCTGGGCTCGGGTCTCCTCTCCTCTAACTAGACAGCTAAGAGGGTTTAGGCCATAATCCACTCACGCTGGCTTAGTGCGGGTTGGTGGATCAGAAAAACTCATAGAATTGCATCTAGGGCATGTGGGCTTCCTCACGATGATTTCTTTTACCGTTAGCAGATGGTAAGTCACTTGACTGGTACATAGCATCTAGCATTAAATCAGCCGACTCGAATGGCCAGTATGACATGTATAGACAACTTTGCGCATAACTTTAATAAGACGTGTAAGGCAGAGGTGATAGAGTTTGCACTATCTGACCACACAGCTCAGTTACTTCATTGTCCAGCTCAAAAAATATATACTATAAATTATTGGTATTCAACTAAAAGGGACTACAATATGGAAAATATAGTAAAATTTAAAAATTATATAAATAGTCTGTCTTTTGCAGAAATCTATAAAACGGAAAATCCTAATATAGCTTATAATGAATTCATAGACATCTTCACAATTATTTACGATTCATGCTTTCCGACAAAGTTAGTTAAAATAGATGTCATTAAGAAGACAAAATGGATATCTAAAGGAATTAAATTATGCAGTCAAAAAAAGCGAAAACTCTTATGGCAATATAGGTTAAATCCTAACAAAAACAATAAAATTGCTTTTTCTAATTATTCCAAATTACATAAAAAGATAATTAATCTGACTCAAAAGACACAAAATAATCAGAAGATTAAAGAATCAAAAAATAAATCGAAAGCAACTTGGCAAATTATTAATTGCGCTAAGCATAACCTACCTAAGCATAGCATACACAGGCTAAACGTGGACAATAACTATATATCGACTCCAATTAGTATAGCCAATGCCTTCAACAATTATTTTATTGATAAAATACAGGTAGAACCATATATGACTAATAAATATTTGTGTAAAATAAATACTAACAATAAATCTATGTTTATTGCACCAAGCACACCATTTGATGTACACAAATTAATAATGTCACTAAAAAACACCAATAGTGTGGGATACGACTGTATTAGTACAAAAATACTAAAACATGTATCTATGGAAATATGTGGTCACCTGAGTCATATAATTAACTTATGTATCAGCACAGGTATTTACCCTGATGCGTTAAAACTATCAATTATAAAACCACTTTTTAAGAAAGATAATCGAGAATTGCTAGAAAATTACAGACCTATATCACTTATCCCAATAATCTCAAAAATATTTGAAAAGTATATTTATAATGAATTATATCAATTTATTGAAAAATCTAATATTTTATGTAATGAGCAGAAAGGATTCAGACGACAAAGAACCATTAATATGGCCATTTATGACTTCTTAAATAATATTATTAATAACGTTGATAAGCGTATACCCGTATGTGGCCTATTCTGTGATATGACTCAAGCTTTTGACTGTGTCAATTATGCTACTCTCCTACGAAAACTTGAAGCTTATGGTATCAGGGGCAATGTACTAAACTTAATAGAATCTTACCTAATACATAGGAAACAAGTCACTGAAATACAGAAAATCAATATAAGAACCAAACGAGAAGAGACATATCGTTCGATAGAGCGTGAGGTAACATACGGAGTTCCGCAAGGCTCGGTCTTAGGCCCTTTGCTATTTATATTGTACATCAATGACTTACCTAATTGTATTGAACAACCATTGACCTTATTCGCAGATGATAGCACAGTGACGATACCTTGCACAAGTATAGAGACTTATGAAAATGACATTAATCATACATTAAAATCAGTTATAAAATGGCTTAATAATAATAATTTAAAGATTAATATAATCAAAACTAAAATTATAAACTTCAGACAGCAGACATCTAGTATTAAACTTAGCATACATTCTAACAATGAAGTTGTAGAACAAGTTGAATCAACAAAATTCTTAGGACTTATAATAGATAGACAACTGAACTGGAACGCACATACAGATAACTTATGCAAACAAATGAGTAAGTCTGCGTATGCATTATATACCCTATCATCAAAAATAAGTACAGATGCACTTGTTACTGCGTATTATGGCATTGCAGAGTCCTGCCTACGCTATGGTATTATATTTTGGGGGAACTCATCAAATAAGGATATAGTTTTTAAAGCCCAAAAATGCTGCATAAGGGCAATGTTTAAGCTTCAAATGACAGATAGCTGTCGTCCATATTTTAAACAGCTTAATATCCTAACATTGCCATGTTTATATATATTAGAGGTAGCTGTGTTTGTAAAATCAAATCCAAGCCGATTTGATCGTGTCGCAGATGCTATTCCACGTAACAGACGAAACAACACCAAGCTCTGTTTAATGTCCCATAAGACAGAACTTATGCACAAAAGTGTCTATTGCATGGCCCCGGTCATCTACAATAAATTGCCAAAGAGTTGGAAAGAATTGCCTTTAACAGTATTTAAAAAAAAACTACGGAGCACTTTGGCAGTCAAAACATATTATAGTCTAACGGAGTTTCTGAAGGATAAGGAGTTCGAGGGTGTCTAGACTAATAACTTTTTTTTGTAGCGTAAATTTATGCCTCTGCTTTTATTGATAAAAATATAATATAATTTTTTTGTACTACTGACCTCGTTAATTAAAGATTACACGGCATTTGACATATCATTATTAACACTTGACATTATATCCATTTTTGACATCTCTATAAATAAATATTTTTAATTATTACAGTTAATTATTATGAAATAAATTGTAACAGATAACTAATTAATGATTAATGTATTTCTATATCTTTTGCATGCCTTAAGGTAAAATATGGCTGAACACTGTTTTCTTTTCGACACCATGTATATATGTATTGTACTGTACCTATATATGTACCCATATTTGCAAAATAAATTTATCTTTATCTTTATCTCTTTATCTTTATCATATAAATTCCACAAAGAGAAATCCACATTGTTACTGCCGGTCGGGATCGAACTCGGACCTCGTGACTTGCACACCGCCGGTCCCTTGTCCATTCAGCCACCATCGCTTTCAGCGCGGTATAGTAGTCTAACGGTGAAGGAAAACATCGTGAGGAAACCCACATACCCTAGAAGTAATTCTATGAGTATGTCTGATCCACCAACCCGCACTAGGCCAGCGTGAGTGGATTATGGCCTAAAACTCTCTCAGCTCTCTAGTTAGAGGAGAGGAGACCCGATCCCAGCAGTGGGACTTAATGGGTTACTGATGATGATGATGATAGTAGTCTAAATTCCGTCCACGTTCTTTAGAGAAGAGTGTTAAAATGTCAATAAACAAATAATGACATTTTAACACTAAGACTTACTCTATGTAGTGACGTCATTAAAATCTAGCTCAGACAATCAATACGCCAACTTCAATCGTCCTCGTTAACTCTGCCCACTAGGCAAAAATTTGAATAGCCTCTTAAAAAACCCTTCAAAGACTTAAAAGAGTAAAACCATCAATTATGTCAGCTCCTTCTAAAGTCGGTGTAGCGTGAAGATTTTAATTGCTATGTAAAAGTGCTTGTTTCTACACCTTTATTCGTATTTAATGCGAAACCTGAAAGCAGTTTGTTCAGAATCGGTAACAGAATCGATTCCAATTTTTTTTTTATTACCATCAAGCTAATTTTTCGTGAGTGGCTTCATTTCGATGAGACGCCCAACAATTTCGTATTCCAAAAGTATGATTGTGGTAGCTAACAGAGGTAGCAAGGGTATACTGGACCGGGATGGAAATACCGGGATAACATACCACGCAATTTGTAGGACAATATGACTGTTCAATTACATAAATATTAAGTAAGGCCGGGTTTTTACACTGCTGGACACGACTCTCCTCGAAATAACGTGGAGGGAATTTAGCGTACTATACCACGCTGGCCAGACGGGTTGGTATATGGTTTGTTTTGAATTTTCCTTTTCTTGCAGTGCTCTTGTCTGCATAAGGGTAACCTGATGCAGACAGAGATGGGGAAGTGACAGATTATGTACCTAATCTTAATCCGTCACTACACGGATTTCTTTATATTATAACTAGCTTCCACCCGCTGCTTCGCCCGCGTGGTATGTATTTTATACCTATAAGCCTTCCTCTTGAAACAGTCTATCTATTAAAAAAAACCGCATCAAAATCCGTTGTGTAGTTTTAAAGATTTAAGCATACATAGGGATATAGGGACAGAGAAAGCGACTTTGTTTTATAATGTAGTGATTAAGTTCACCAAATAAGTTGTCATGCCTTATGCATACAAATGGAATGTACATTAATATTAATGGAATTATTGTGTACTTTGTGCAAACTCACCCCTGTATAATAAGTAACCCTAACCCTGAGTTGGGGTCATAATGTCGATGACAAATTTTGTGTGATAAACGGCTTCAAATTGGACTAATATTATAAATACTAAAGTTTGGATGAATGATAGATGGACGGAGTTTGTTATTCAATCATGCCAGAACGGTTGAAATATTTTTTTTTATACCATGACGGTGGCTAACGGACGTACGGCTGGCCTCAAAGCGTTTCTTGAAGTCTATGGATGCTTGCAACACCAGGGGCATCACGAGCGCGTTGCCGACCTTTAAGAAACCTATTTACTTTTTGAAGAACTGTAGCCTGTGTCCTGTAGTCCCTTGGAAAAACTTCAAATTCTATTTTTTTATAAATTTTGAGATGTGGTTTGAGAGACTCAGAATAATTTTAGAAACAAAATATTACCGATAATAAGACTCTATACCATCATACAATAACTTTACACTTACCGGTGACAAATCATAGTTGTACTAGAATAGTGCATCATTCTGTGATATATGGCAGCGGTAAGCTTCTACATCCCATTCTAAATTAAAGGCCTCTGTGTGTTAGACCTGTGTCCCCGCATAAGCCTTCCAAAAGGACCGGGTATACTTCTCACCATAGAGAGAAGTACAGCCGTGAAAAAAGAGACCGTAAATAATAACAAAACTTTACCGTTGTATGTAATAAACCCATCATACCCAAATTAAAAAGTATCTAATTTTGTTTGGTTTACTTATAATAAAAGTTCATCCCATAACGCTGCCAAATTTACAATTTGATTTAAATGAATAATGCATCACGATAGAAAAATCATTTTCATTTCATCTAACACAGGATTTGAACCCACTACCGTAAAAACAGCCAAAAGATTTATAAATGCGTAAATAATTCAGCTAGCAATGACCACTCATTGCTCAAAAGAAATAATGAAAGGACCCTTCGAAAACTTTACATTCAAATATCCATAATTTTCGAAACCATCAACCCTATGCAGTGCATTGACAGAGAAACTCGGTGCATGCCACGCGAGCAATTATAATACACCCCTGTGGGTAGTGCATGGGGTGGTCACCCCTCTGTAGGGGTAAGTTGGTGATTTGTGAATCAATAGCACGTGTTTGTTCGGATATCTGTCTGTTTGTATTTTTGGAAATTCTTTGGCTTTTTGCTTTGGGACTGTCAAAACAAGACGCCATTTTATTTCTCATTTGAAGATAACTTCATACCCTACAAGTAGGGAGTACTAAAAACTAAACACATTACAAGTACATAGTATATAGGTACATACTATTTCGGTTTGAAGATCTTTATTGTCTGAATAAGTAGTGGTAGTAAATAATAACAACAACAATAAAACTATGACAAAAAGAACAATAGTAAAAAAAATCAATAACAATTTGTAACAAAATAACTTAGCGAAAAGAGATAATTTTTTTGCCTATCTTATCTAGCTGTACAAAAATGTGCACATTCGACTGAAGTTTGCGGCAAATGCTGTCAAGTGCGATCCCTTTATTATTTGAATCGCATAGTTCTTATGTACTTTACGTCTAGAGCAGACAAACTATTAACTGACTTGAAAAGAAGCCAATACGGTATTAAGTTATTGCATCCAATTTCGGAAGCTAGTTTTCCACATATAAAGAAAAACACATATACCTACATCTTTTTATAAACAAATACACGTAATTAGTAAGGCAAGCTTTACACGTAATTAGTAAGGCAAGCTTCCAATGTACCCATTATCTATACAAAACCTATGACAATGAACAAACAGAAATCGATACAACACAAGGGTGATAAATGTCACTTCACCCCTCTTTGGTATCGACTACGTCACTCATGACGTCACGCAGCCTGATTGATGATACTATTTAGATATTAATGTTTCGGACTGAGGAACGTCATTTGGACTTTATTGGCGTTTTTGCTTTTGGGTTCCGTTCACGAACTCAAAATTAATAAGATTTATTAGGGTTTATGTGCCTAGTGTTGAACATAAAAGATGATTTGATTTTGTAGGTTCAGAAGTAGAATAAAATTTTTTTTTTTAAAGACAAGCTGACTGGCCTGTTGGTCTAGTGGTTAGTGACCCTGACTGCTAAGCCGGAGGTCGTGGGTTCGATCCCCACCCAGGACAAATCTTTGTGTGATGAGCATAAAGGTTTGTTCTGTGTCTGGGTGTAATTTATCTATAATATGTATGTATTTACAAAAAAAAATGTATTTAAGTAGTATTTCAATTGTTTAGTTCCCATAACACAAGCAAATATAATTGCTTACTTTGGGACTAGACGGCGCTGTGTGAATGTGGTAGAATATTATATTATAGCTTTAATAGTTTGCTTAATAAATAAATAAATAAACACTAATATAGCATCTTCACGGATATGAATAATTTCAATATTTAAAATAAGTTTTATCTAATACATAATTATCCTCTTATTAGGAGAGACCATAATCAGACGAAATATATAGATTTCTGTAATGAAATATAGTTTGAAAATAGAAATTTCATGTTTAATTTATTGTAATGAGGAATGTATTTATTAGAAGTTTGTAATGTAATAATATAATTAATACTTAAGATATAAATTTAGTCAGTTTGAATTTAGTTCAAAATCCTATTATAATCTAATCTATTTAATATTTAAATTTTTTATATTTGCATACCAATGCTATGGTGAGATACAGTGAAACTGCATATTTTATTATAATTAACCATCTCTGTAAATACCTGTATTTTAGCAAATAAATTGATTTGATTTGATTTGATTTGAAAATTAATTTCCTATACCTTATAAATGAACTATTTAGAAGAAACTATTTCTTGCAATTGAATCGATATAGGATAGCCACTTGTAACCCCTCTAGCGATAAGCAATCGTGCTATGATATCACCCTAAGTATTCGTTGTCATGCCATTATCACCCTAATATTTATATACATTAAGGATGATAACAGGATGAGTACGAGGGGAGAGTTCCTTTGTCGTCCAAAAGGTTAAAAACTAACGTGATAAAAAAGCTAACTTATGCTTGAAGTAGATATTATGAAAATCCACTTTATTCTTTCATATAAAGAAGGGTAGGTACACAAAGTCAGTTTGTGACCATGGGCTGGTATAATTTAAGAGCCTACTTGTGTCTACGACTTTCGATTGATTTAGTTGTAAAATTTTTGAAAATGATAGCATAACATAACATAACATAGAATCACGCCTTTTTCCCCGAAGGGGTAGGCAGAGGACCAAACATAGCTGGCGAAATGTGGGTGTGAAACATCACACCCACATTTCGCCAGCTATGTTTGGTCCCATGAAATAGGAAGCGAGCCTATTGTTATCTCAATACTGGAATTTCATGTTAGAAAAGTCCAATACCATTTTCACTCGACCCGGGAATCGAACCCGGGACCTCTTGCACAGCCGTCGTATACACTTTCCGCTGCGCCACCGAGGCAGTAAATGATAGCGACCTTATAAATTTGAATTTAAATTACACGAGAGATAATGCTTTTAAATAACAATTTCAAATCAAATAACATAAAATTCTTATAAAACACCGAAAGAGGCCTATATAAATAAAAAAAATGTTATTAAAAGTTCTATAAAACCCTCACAAACTTCAACAAAAAGTCTTCAAATTTTCACTGTTTAAATAAAATTTCTCTATAAACATTCCGAACCTTTTCACATAACTTGTGAAACCCAAAACCCTACAAAGTTGACCCTATATCCTTTGACAGAACTTAATGTTGCTACCGTCTGGTTTGCGTCAAAGGGTTAGGTTCAATTTTGTTTTAAAAGCAAAGGTCTCGTTGACAGCGTGTGCTAAATAAATCGCTACATCTCCTAGTAAATATACAACAACCAATTACAAAGGGATGATGTATGGGAGACTTTACAAACATTAAAATTACGAATAAGTATAATATTAATAATATATAAGCATAGTAAATTTTATTGATATCTGTACGACGAGTTTTATACTTTTTCAATCATATTCTCAGTTGAAAGTCTGGATTCTAGAATTGTGTCCTATGTATAGCAATAGGCTCTTTCAATATTACTTCGTATTTGACACAACTGCACTGGTGCAATACGGGTAAGTTAAAAGTGGGTGAATTGTACAATCAGCCAACTTACTGCTCGACCAGTTTCCAAGAATTTGCTGCGTATTACTGGACTGCTGAATCTTCTTGTATACACCTGTACTGTGCTATTCGGACTATTGAATGTTTTACTGTCGACTAATGCGTGTTAAATAGATTTGAACTTTCATCATCATGAACAAAACTGGTCGAGCAGGAAGTTAGCTGATTGTACCTCTGCCTACCCCTTCAGGAAAATAAGAAATTATGCTATCATCTAATTATTTACCAAATATCTTATTTTGTACGTGAAGCATGTGTTCATTGAACAGTTAGATTTCATAAAAGAAAATAAAAAAAGTCGCCAAACGCTGACAGTACGACGTAACCTAAAGGACGACTGTCCCTGACTTTTATTGCCTACTCCACACGTTGCCCTGTTCTGGGCACAACGTAATAAAATTATATTAGACATACAGAAGTCAGATTAGATTAATCAAATGGTGTATTTTATGAGCCGAAAGATAGTTAAGTCTGTTATTGAGGAAGTTTTACTCTTTCGTTGTTCTACAAATATAAATTGTGTTATTAGTAGAATGAGTACAGTATATTATTAGTATTGTTACCTGCCATATACAAGGACAGGTAACAAGATTATTTTGTTTCTTGACAAGTTCACGGGAGGACATTGGCGTAATAAGAAATGATGGTGGTCGAATGGATAAGTAACCGGCATTCAAATCATGCAGACCGAGTTCGATTCCGATTAGCGTGGCAAGACCAATGTGTTTTCACTTTGTACAATTTATGTAAGTACTAGTTAAACGACGTAACATCTGCTGACGGTGAAGGAAAATGTCGTGGTGATTATATCATAAGTCGGAATTTGCCCAGTCCTCGGCTTTTACGTAAAGATTGACTGGATTCGTACCAGTCAAACGTTACGTTAAAGCCGATTTTCCAAATAAACACCCGACAGACTGGCAAAATTCTAAGACAGACAGACATTAATATTCAAAAGGAACCTGTCTAACATAAAACAAGAAGTAACGTCAGCAAGATAAATGAGCTGTGTCTAACAAAAGTTCACTGTAGGTAGAAAGAATTCAAAAGTTTTTTTTGCTGAAAGTTCCCTCCAGTGAAGACAGGCAAGGCAGGCTATTTTTAGGTACAGATTCCATCGAAACGGTGACGAGACGGGGAATATTAAAATCCCCATGAAATTTAATTATATTTGTATTATCATGGTCATCAATTCAACCCATAAACGTCCCACTGCTGGGGCTGCACGAGTCTCCTCCAGAAATTTTGGAGAGAATTTAGCCTTCTATACCAAGCTGGCAACACGGGTTGGTATAGGGTTTTGTATCGAATTTTCCTTTTCTCGCAGTGCTTTTGTCTGTTGCGACACCCACGGGTTGAAATGGGGTGGTGGCAATATATACCTACATATTCTTAATCCGTCACTACACTGGTAATAGGTTTCTTTACTTGTCAATAAAAATACGAAAAAAATTATAACTTTCAAACAATCACACAAACCAAAATAAATAGGTATTCGGTATGAAGCTCTCAAAAATAATTACATTTCAGCATGATTTTATTAACAAAACCTTTGACCCAAGTAATGAGGCAACGCAAATGTATGCAAAACATAAATGTAAAAAACCAGCAACGTACGGTTAGCAAAACAAATGAGTCGTAGAACAAACACAGCCTTCCATAGCGACGGCAAACAAACGCTTGACAAATGGGGTACTTGTCTATAGCAACATGGCGACGGGCGAGGGAACTTTTTACCATTTTTATTTGCGAGAACGTTTATTTCTGGTGTATTTAGTTGTTTAATAGAGATTTGGTTTTGTATTTAGTGAAGGATTATAATTAACACTTTTGGTTAACTTTATTTCGATAACATGTTTCCTATGCAAAGTTTTAAATCACGAACTTAAATAATGTAGCATAGAGGAAATCAAATTTAAAAAATATAGACCTAATAGCAAACAAACTTGAAGCATCTTAAACCTATCTCAGCTTATCCCTTTTATTTCAAAATTAGTCTAAAATAGAACGAAATGATTATTACAGTCAGGCTGTACCTATTTTTGGAAAAATTTAGGTGTGTCCAGTTGAAGAAAACATAAAAGTGATTTAATTTAAGTTTCACTATGTGGACACACTTAAAAATCTTGGCGTGTCCAGACGATGACATATTAAGTGATACTAATTTCATGTATCACCAACTGGACACACGTGTGTCGAGTTGGTAAATAACTAGAAATCTCCACGATATTTCATTAAAATATACCACAAATACTCCAGGATCTTAAAGACGTCATCTAAATTTTCTAGACCATTTAATATGCCTACACGTATCTCTAATAAGCCTAAGATGACGTCAGACCTGTATACATCGGTCTATAGGTATGAAGGTAGGTATCACAAATGGGTCACAACAGCCGTGCGAGCTTCGTAGCCGGATGATCAGAGGATATCGATTAAGTCAACGTCTGTTCCGTTTCAAACACAAATACGTGTCATGACTTACAATTCCTTTGATAAAGATTTACCTACTTCATATATCTAGATCAGAAAGTAAAAAAGAAACGCCTGTTTTCCAACAGAGGGGTAGGCAGAGACCCTTTCCGCCTAATACGATTCTGACTTTTTTTTATCACATTCACACAGCGCCATCTAGTCCTAAATTAAGCAATTATATTTGCTTGGGTTAAGGGTACTAAACAAGTGATATACTATTTAAATATTTTTTTTTTGTAAATACTTTCATATTACAGATTAATTACACCCAAACACAGAACAAACCTTTATGATTTGTCCTGGGTGGGGATCGAACCCACGACCTCCGGCTTAGCAGTCAGGGTCACTAACCACTAGGCCAACAGGCCAGTCAATATGACACAGCCATACAGATAATACGTCATGCGACATACAGTTATACAAATTACGACATACAGGTATATAAATGTACTATTCAAATGAAAATATACCCAATATTAATACAAGTAAAACCCAAAATAACATTGAATTTATCTGAAACCGGAGAATTGTCTATTCTACCTGCATCGAAAATACATGTCCGTTTTCAGGTAAGAATAGGATCATCCCATCCGCTCTCGAGGGAGTCGTGAAAGTGGAGTAACAGCGATTTATCGAACGGCCAGAATAGGTATATCTGTATGGTTATTAATATAGCAACAAAGTAAATTCAAATCATTTATTGCGAACACAGGTTTTAGCATGCAATGTATTTATTAGGTAGAGATACAGTTATTAATCATTATAAACTAATTTACATAATAATAATCAAGAAGGTTTTAATAATGTCCAATAAAATATTTGAATGTCATGACGGAGTATAAATATGTCACCGATGAATGTCAAAATAATCATGTCAAAATTTAAAAAATTAATATGAATTCATTAGCATGTCATTCAAATATTCATTTACAGTATAATAAGATTTCTCTGTTAGGACCTTTTTTAGTTCATAATTAAATTGATTGCAACATTCCAGTAAGTCACAGGAATTCGAGACATAACTATTATCTAATCTGTGTTCGAGAGTTGTCTTTATACAAATAAAGACTTAAAGAACTTTGTGTTGAGCAATAGAATGCGGCAAAATAATTTCCCAAGTTGCAATGTGACTTATCTCATCTTTTTCAAACTGATCTAAAATCACATCATTTTAAGCAGTAGATATATGCTGAAATTCCTAGGTTTTTTCATTACATACTGAGATATCTAAGCCAATACCTAGGTATTCAACGCGCCTGCCACGAAATCAGCTTAAACTTATGCTTCATTTAGTTAACTGACTTTATTTCTAATTATTTCAATTTAAACAGATTTCATGCGATTCAGCATTTGGAAGTTGTTTATAAATCGAATCAGTATTTGTTTCAAGTAGAGCAAACATAACAAGTGTTTATTAAAAAAAAACAAAAAACCCGACTGCTTTGCTTTGCCAAAAAGTAGCCTTCTTACGCCAATATTATAAATTATTATGTATATTATAACTTTGTGAATTTTGATAGTTCAATATCGGTCAAGCTATTTAGGTTACAAGAGACAAGTGGAGTCGCGGGCAATAGTTAGTGCACATATAATTGAATTAGGCTATTAACTAGCTTTCATCTGATACCCATATTGCGATAGCACGAAAAAAACGTCTGTTTTGACAGTTTACGGCCGCCATATTGGTTTTTTGTTGACGTCACATAGCCTATGACACTTGGTGGAAAAATACAAATCGAATGCACCTCACACTTTAAAATCAGGCAAGCCGTTTAGGCTACAGAAGGTCACAACGGAACAGAAATGCCCACATACATACATACGCGCGAAAAACATTACCCTCCTTTTTGGCAGTCGGGTAAAAATGGACAAGAAATAAATCAATACACCACCGAATCACAAAAATTAAATGCACTACATTATAAAACACTGTTGGAAAATATAAAATAAAATCAATTTATTCACCGTCAATTTTCGGAATTAATCTTGACATTTTGACATGTCAAAATGTCACATGTCATATAAAACAGAATGTAATTTAAATCCAACAGGCATGTCAATTGACATCATTATGAATGCACCCCGGCTCCCGAGACAGGTTGACGCGACAGAATTTTAATAAGGAGCGTACCTAAATATTATTATGTTGTAAATTATTATATACTATATGCATATACGACATTTAACCTGCAGGTTTGTACGTGTGGAATGACGGTAAAATAAAAGATTTTTGTGTACGTAGAGCCTTAGTATCTATGTGAAATTTCATGAAAATCGGATAACTTGTTTCGAAGATTACATCTTAAATCCAAATTCACAACTATTGCCTCAGTATAATATTTAGTGTAGAAAATATATAGATATGTATTTGGAATATAATAATTACTTCTATATATAAAACTTTTATTTATGTCTTTGTATTTTGAAATCGATTAAATAATTATTTCATTGTTATAAAACGGATCCATGTCACGTATTTATTAATAATTATATATAATTAATTTTCCCGACATTTCGATCGTATTGCACCAATCGTGGTCCTGGACTTACTGTTATATATTTCAATAATGATTTGCTTACATTTATCTATTATTCACTGTTGAAACTAAAATTCCAGCGTTCCATAAACTTAATATCTGAACCAAAGACAATACTCATAGTTTATTTAATTTTAGTCTATATTCACTTGGTTTCTTTTGTTCTTTTGTTTTTTTGTTTTTCTACTATCTATGATAAACAAAATCTGCTCTGCTCTGCTATGTAATTTTCAATATTTATTTATTTATTAATAGGACAACTTACAAAACATACACTTTGGAAAGAATCACACAATGTTCTAAGTGGCTCAAGCAATAGTGCTGTTTCAATTACAAGTTGCCACGACATGCATTAAAGTTAACAAGGTATAGATATGAACAAACAATGTTATTGAAATATTTTTAAGAAACAACTAATTTTATATTATCACTTAAAACTAAGTTGGTACCAAATAACTTATTAATTGGAGCAAAAACAATATATATTCTATGTCAAATCTATTACTTCGGCTGTTTAGACAATTATTAAGTATTAGCGGTAACAAAACAAGGAACCGAGTAGTAGATTGTAAACAATAATAATTTTAGACTAACAGACTTGCTGATGTTGGAATGTATAAACAGTAAATATAGTTCTAATAAACTAAATTCGTAATTAAAATATCGTTTAATTACAACATTCACAAACAACACAGACCTTGATGAAATGAATAGATAGATATGTATTTAAATCTATTTGTTACCGCTATGCCGTCCTATTTCGGATTGTTTAAAGGGTCCAGTCCCTTCAGTTCTTGTTCATTTCCTTATGTTTGTACAGTCCCTATCCGTGATAAACGTTAGTCTCATGCTCCGCGCCTTTGAAAAGTAATTTAACTCTCAACTTAGAGATTGGAGGGATAATTTCCCTTTTTTATAACATTTTGCAGAGGTTTTGGAGAACAACGTTATGGCGCTTTTTGTAAAGAGTATAAAATTACACGTGAGTACTGATTTTAGTAATAGCGTAGTGCGTAGTAGCAGTAAGAGTCCTTCAGAAACGCGTGATGTCTGCTGCACTGCGCTGGCGGGCGTTCACACTGTGGATTAGCTGCAGCGACTTTTCTTTATTCTGTGATAAATGCGACTGCTGCCTAAGATCTCCAGAGTTCGATTGCTAAGTCGTACTAAAACGGAATTAGATTTTTTTGCCTGAAATTCTCTCTAAGTTAATGACAATAGGCTCTCCGCCTATTACAAATATGGTGTATCTCTGTCTATCCGTTCTAGCGTAAAGGCGTGATGTTATTTGTATGTTTCCAATACTACTTAGATGTACAAGATATACTGGCAGCAGATAACTTTGTTTTCAGATGGAACAACGATTTCGTTTCATTGTTTTCTAAATTATTAGTAAAAAGAGATAAAAATTAAAACGCAACAAAGTACACATAGGCACGGTAGGAATGATTCTTACCACTCTACAAACAAATAATCAGACCTACGTATAATTGCCCGCATGACGTCACTAAGTAAGCCACCAAGCACATATAGGTACGTCATATCTACCATCTATTATAGCAATGCTGCAATGTTTGAAATCAATATCCGTTCAGTCAAGGAAATAGATATTCTATTCTATTCTACCACATTCACTCATAGAGTAATATAGACTACAGAGTTAGAAAAAATATATGTTTATTAAAAAATATATTTAATATATGTAGTATTACTACTAGAGCTACAGTGAACTTGTCATTAGAATTATTTTAATTATTTCTACAATAAAAACTCTTAATAACTTCTAAGCCACAGTGGATTTCTAACAAGTATATAATGGCAAAATCCTGGATATTCCTGCAATAATCCGGATTATACCTCAGGCTCTTTCTAAAGCAAATCCATTATATTTGGTCGTCCAAAAGATAAAGAATAACTTTGCTCACCGCAAACACAAAACAATTGATAGATAAGATTAATTACGCTTTCAGATTCTAAAGAGCTCTCCTTTAATTTATTCTTCGGTTAAAGCCGATTAAAACATTACTTAAACCGTTGTTTTAAACAAAGACTTGGGGAGAATGATATTCTAAAGATATTTGTAATTCAATGTTCGAGCGTTCTTTCTCTCTCTTGTCTACTTTAAAATGATAAAAAAATAAGATTAAGAAGTTGTAGATGTACTCGTATTTGGCTTAAGATGAAAGAAATTCTTCCGGTAAAAAAATTCAAAAGCTATAAGACATATACGAGCTCATAATTATGTGATAAAATGCTTTTAATAAGTATTAAAACATTTTTTTTAATTAAAAAAGGAAGACCTTTTGACTTAAAAAATCAATTCAACCCCAATAACATGTGTGCTTTAACAAACGATTAATGAAAATAACCAAATCGGTACAGCCGTTTTCAATTTATAGTAAGTAAAGATGAATGTTTAGATGTTTATAACGCAAAAATACTGAAGGTACTGTTTCAAATTTTAAATTTATAAACAGAATACATATAGGTATTATAGGTATATTAAAAGAAAGATCTATGAATCACACTAAAATTTAATTTGTGTGGAAATCGAACCCACGACACATGGCATATGGCGAAAATTTGTATTCCTGTAGATATATTTATTTATTTATAACTTCATACAAAAAAATTGTACAGGCGGACTTAAAACCGTGCGGGCAAAACCGTGGGCAAAAAGTAAGTTTATACAAAAATAGATTTAAAGACATATATTAATACAAAGCATTGACCCCAGTTGCGATTGCAACTGATTGTAATGGCGATAAACTAC
Organism: Laspeyria flexula; assembly: GCA_905147015.1. Lineage (NCBI taxonomy): Eukaryota > Metazoa > Arthropoda > Insecta > Lepidoptera > Erebidae > Laspeyria > Laspeyria flexula. The sequence goes on from LR989974.1 coordinate 7,108,909, forward strand.
CCTCTCCCTCCCCTCTCCTTCTCCCCTACTATTACCCAGATTGAGTTTCTAAATTACAGTACGCGTATTACCACTTATAGGGGAAATTTTATTTAACAATGACTGCTTGCGGTTTTTTAGAAAGTGTTGTTAGAAATGTGAATTTATTATAATATTTTTGCAGTGTAAAATAATAGGTTTTAACTTTCAAGGGGATTTCTCGTATATCTTGAACGGCAGAAGTGGTTTTGTTTTTTTTTTGGTATCACAATAGTGCTTAACAAATTATGGGCGTCTGAGTGTATTTTTATAAAAACTTGCTTTTCCCAATTTTTTTTATTAAAATAGATGAATGAATTTATTTTAAGATAATGAACTATATCTTATACCAAATATATCTCAGGATCCAATCATTCCTTTAAGCAGGAGACCTTAAAAAAGAGGAAGAGCTTAAAAAAATGAACTAGAGATACTTAATACAAAATTCTCTTTATCCACGGACCTGCAAGCCTGGCCAGCGTGTGTAGATTATGATCTAAACCCTCTCAGCTCTCTAGATCTATCTATGAGCCTAAGCTGAGTCTGTAAAAAGTCTGTAAAGTACTGAGCCCAGCAGTGGGACATTAATTGCTTAATGATAATAATACAAAATTGAAATCTACAAAAATAGTCAACATACGTGCTAACCGTCACAAGAAAAGAGAAGATAAAAATAACCTCCAAAAAAAACAGTAAAAAACATTCAGACCTTTTCTTCTCAAAAATCAATCGAATAAAGCCTGCGTTAACTACGGTTCAGTCGTTTTGTATATCCCCCATTTACTCTCACCGCCAGAAAGGAGAGTTTATGACGTCATCATTTTTGACTTTGCCTCGGGAAAACCTTCGCAAATGACGTCATAAAAAGAAATACTTTATGGGTTTTATGAGAGTTTATGGTTTTTATTGTACGAGTTTATTTTTATGTACAGTGTGCTTATGTTTGGGTCTAGTAATGTTTAGTACTTAACTGCATACCTATAGTAATAAACTCCCAAGTTTGATTCCCAAATAAGGTGATACAGTAAAATCTTTTAAACTTTCGCGACTTGTCACGTAATATATTTAAGGAATATGAAAATACTTTTTATTTTATTTATTATTTAGTTCATATTTTGTAATCAGGGGGCAATAGTTTAGTGTCAGAAAATATAACTAAACGTTTTTAGTCAACCATAATTCGTCTCAAAACTCCACCTAAATCCCAAAGATCCACCTCATCTAAAGAAAAACCAAATTTGAAATTACCAGGTATTAAAGTCATTACCCCACCTTTCCTAAAGAGGTTAACAAGTACATAACCCAATTATTAATCGTGTCAACCAATCGTTACGCTAAGCAACCTTGATATAACATAGTCACGCCCTGATGACACCAATGAGATCATATTTCGCATTAATTCAATTAAAATGCCGCGTGATCGTCTGTAGTTGACGTATAACTTAAAATTATTTGAGTTTTATATGTTATTAACCCCTTAACTTATTGCTGTTGGAGTTTATTTTAGAGGTAGAGCACAGCGGATAACATAGCATCATAGCATCACGCTATTTTCCCCGTAGGGGTAGGCAGAGGTGTTCCACACCCACATTTCGCCATATGTATTATCCCAGAAATACGGGGCGAGCCTATTGTCATCTACCGGGAACATTTGTTTACCAAAGTCTGGGAAAATCTCAATATTGGAATTTCATGATAGAAAAGCCCAAAACCATTTTCACCTGACCCGGGACCTATTGCACAGCAGTCGTATACACTTCCCGCTGCGCCACCAAGGCAGTTAACCCCCCTAAAATTAAGCTAGAAAAGTACCGTCGCGCAACAGAATACCGCACTCATAATAACACCAGTGTTTATTTTCTCATCATTCTTCGCCTACAAAGATTGAGATGGAGAGAATTTAGCCTACTATACCACGCTGGCCAGACGGGTTGGTAAGCGGCGCGCGGCGTAAGGAAAAAGTATACCAAAATTAAAAAATAAAAACTATTTCTTATTGACACAAATATCCGTGTAGTGACGGATCAAGAATACATAATGTCACTACCCCATCTCAACCTGTGGGTGTCGTAAAAGGTGACTAAGGGAGTAACCTTATGCAGACAAGAGCACTGCAAGAAAAGGAAAATTCGAAGCAAGCCCTATACCAACCCTTCTGGCCAGCGTGGTATAGTAGGCTAAATTCTCTCTACATTCTTTGGCTACTCGTACTCAGTAGTGGGCCGTTTATGGGATGAAAACAAAAGTCAAATTAAACACATCAACTATCCTTTAGACGCAGTTTGATTTCTATCTATCAATCCACTGAGCTGCCTAGTTAATACCTACAGCAATATCGGATCAAATCCCGTCTAGCTGTGCTTAGAAACCTTAGTAAGTAAACATGGAGTCAAGGGCAGGACTAATGGCTCGGCAAATTGTTGCCACACACGCCCCCCTAATCATATTACAAAGATTTATTAACTCAATGTTTTATCAAATAAAATGGTATATAACCCTACTTACACTCTTTGCGCTGTAGCATGGTGCGGGTGACAGTTTCACTAAAATTTCGTTTCACTCATGAAAGTAGCCGCGATTTACAAATTATGACTTAGTATTTCAGCTGTACCACATTCGTAATATATTAATTTAAACCCAACCAGAATGTTCTAGTCTAGTCATACAGGCAACTGTCACCCGCACCATGCTACAGCGCAAAGAGTATACCTACTATTTTATCATCTCTACCCATAAACGTCCCACTGCTGGGCACGGGTCTCCTCCAAAAAATGTGGACAGAATTTAGCATACTCTATCACGCTGGCCAGGCTTATATGGTTTGTTTCCTATTTTTCTTTTCTCGCAGTGCTCTTGTCTGCATAAGGTTTACTCCCTTAGTCGCCATTTACGACACCCACGGGGTGAAATGGGGTAGTGACATTATGCATCCTTTAATCACGGACTACTAGTACTCGAAGATTACAAATGTGCCTGTTAATAGCAGTAGGCTGGCTCCATTCACACGGGACTTAAAATAGCTGGTGACATGCGGGTGTGCTACATCTCTGCCTACCTTCGGTTGTGTCAGAATGTAATAAAGGCAAAATCCTATCATCATACAAATGAACAAGTGCTCTAGTGCTGGGTTTTCTAAATCAAATGATTATACTTGAGATTAATATGTTTAAAGAATTATCAAGGAAAATCACAAGATTCTAATATAGCTTTTCTTTCGTCTCGGAACTCCGTAAAACTAATACCTAAGTAACACGAAGAAATACCTAATATTAAGAAAAAGGCGTAGTCATCCTTTCCTATTAGAAAAGTTAGGATTAACCACGTCTCTACAAACTTAACTCTTTTAAGCTATAGGTATTATGTAATAGCCTACTATTAAGTTTGTGAATACGTCTGTTAGTACTATTTATGGCAAAACTATTCATAATTTTGAAGACACATATGTATAAGCTTGATGATCAAGAAGGGATGACGGACGGTGGACCAAGGCAACCACAGAATGGTGGCCTAGAGAAGCTATCTGGCCAGTGGGTAGACCACCGGCCCGATGGTCAGACGATATCGTCAAGATCATAGGACACTAGCACAGGACCGTGAGAAGTGGTGCTGTAGAGATGAGGCCTATACCCAGCAGTAGGTGGATGTGGGCTGATGATGATGATGATATATAAGCTATTCACGGCTTTTTACAGTTAAATTGATTCACAAAGCAAAATTTCCAAACCAAGTTTTTAAATCATCAGACAAAAGAAAATATGCCGAAAAATATGCAACGAACTGCAAAGCACTCCATCTCTCTTGTTGGAGTTTAATCCTTTTATAACATGTCCATAAACATATGCGGTAGACTAATGCTCCCCCTTTTGCTCCCCTTTGAAGGATTACAGTAGGAATTTAGCAAGTACGTTGGTACTTTTTGTCTGCTGCATACATTTATAGGAAAATTATTCTTTTTTTTAAAAAGATGGCGGAAATTAGGTGAGGCCTATGTTCAACAGTAGACATCATTGGGTTGATATGATGAAACCTTTATGTTTTGTGTACAACACGTATATACCTAAGTGGTCTTTCTGTGATTGCCACAAAACGTCGTATTTTCCCTATATACCTAGTAATTGTATACATAGTGTCATTTTTTTCCAGTATAAGTAAATATTAATTTAACTTTTTTGTACGCTAATGCCTTCTAGTAAGCGGTCAGCCAGTCACGCAATCGACACCCGGAGCATGACTTGCACATTGCCACCCTAAATAAAATTAAATCAGAGATACTCTTAGAACTTTCGAAGACTACTATGTCTAACACAGCCTTTATGTTATAAATAATAATAATAATATTCTACCACATTCACACAGCGCCATCTAGTCCCAAAGTAAGCAATTATATTTGCTTGTGTTATGGGTACTAAACAACTGATATACTACTTAAATACATTTTTTTTTGTAAATACATACATATTATAGATAAATTACACCCAGACACAGAACAAACCTCTATGCTCATCACACAAAGATTTGTCCTGGGTGGGGATCGAACCCACGACCTCCGGCTTAGCAGTCAGGGTCACTAACCACTAGACCAACAGGCCAGTCGATGTTGTATTATTATAGTGATTTTCTGCAAAAAAAGGTACCAATTATGTAAAAGTCGAGATTCATTAGAGCGAAGAATTTTACTCTTATAAAATTACTGTTCCAAGAATTCATGATGAAAAAGCTACTGAAATAGGAAACAAAATTACCAAAATTACAAGATTGTGGAGCTTTTTTAATAAAATATACAAAGACACAACCAGAATAAATATAATTTCCGATCGGAAAATATTTTCGTGAACATTTTCCGAGTTCCAACATTTTGGTTTCCGACCATGTCTTGTTTGACAAAAGAAAATGACATCAAAGGGAGATTTGAATATTGAGTGAATTTATTCAATATTCCGCCTTCCACTTCTGATTCTATTACCGGGATTAAGCGAAATATCGGCAGGTCCATGGAAACGCTTATTGGCAATTTTAACGATGGTGAACGATGAATAAATTGCATCCTTAACAATATGAATAATAATTTAGATTATCTCCAATAGCTGAGGGGAGATGAGAAGAGGCGACATTTGCTTTATGCACCTTCCTATAGAATATATGCTTAACAGCGTATTCATTCATATTATTATATTATATGAATATATATAATATGAATGAATACGCTGTTAAGCTACGCTGTTATATACGCTGTATACGCTGTTATATTCATATTATTTCATATCTTAATCTTACTAATACTATACATTCAAAAGTTAGGTTGGATGGATGTTTGGAACTCAATCACGCCAGAATAGCTAAAAGGATGTTTAAAATTTGGCACACAGGTAGATTCAATTCTAGAATAGCATACCGACATACTGCGTGGGCGGAGCCGCGGGGAGAAGCCAGTCGTATAATATTTTGAAATTCCATTAGTTGTAGTATCTTTTAGTTAGTTTTACTCTAAACTAAACTCTAAATCTCAGAAACTAAAAGATCCTAGATGTTAAATATAGTAGGGTCCAATGATTTGTCGTTTTGTCTATGGTTGGAAGTCTTCTTGAGTAGGTATATTACTGAAAGAAATACTGTATCGGAAACTAGGTGAGGCCTTTATTCAACAGTGGACGTCATTGGGCTGATATGATGATATTACTGAATCCTTTCCGTTTGACTGGCCTATTGGTTTAGTGGTTAGTGACCCTGACTGCTAAGCTGGAGGTCGTGGGTTCGATCCCCACCCAGGACACGTCTTCAGTCCATAACACAAGCAAATACAATTGCTTACTTTGGGACTAGATGGCGCTGTGTGAATGTAGTAGAATATTATTATTATTATTATTTACTATAGATATCTTCGGAGCTAAAATCCATTAAATTATTATATAAAGTGTTTTCTTAAAAGATCCGATCATCATAAAGTTGAACAGATACGTTGATGAAAAGTTTACGTAAAATGAAACGTTTTTCATCTTTTTCAAATTTCGAATAAGAACGTCACATAAAGACCTAAAAATCACGTGTGGCCAACAAAAAATATTAAAAAGCTCACTTTTTATACATAATATAGTGGTGAAAACGTTGTATGTTCAGATTACAATCATAATTGAATCGTATTCATGTTCAACACGAGTTAATACAACAATGCAGCAATATCGATTTTTATAACAAAACCTACAGTAATTTATTCACTAATTACCATACAAACATACATCAATTTAGTTTAACAACAAAGGAATTTTCTTCAAAAATAGTTACATAACTCCCAGGTGTCTAATTCTAGAGGCCAATGTCCTTGACACGAGCCAGCACAGGCAGCGCCTAACGCGACATTGCGGCAAAATCACACCAACTTACCTGATTAGGCGTCGCAGTTTCCGTCGTCATGTCGACTTCCAGCGACGCCAATCTACTCCTCTTCTTTCTTCTCTGACATGAACAACAGTCTCTCAACAAGGACAGTGTAAAACTACCCTTTAATCAAAACGACATTGCCCGAATATCGATTTTCAGTGTCTCGTCACTCGCGTGTCAATACAAAGTCCTCACTAGCATTCTCATTTTAAAAAAAGAACATTAAAAAAGAATTTAATTCTAGAATGATGTTTTCTATTTTTTAATACAAACTATAGTGACGCGCGGCTCGCGTTCCGCCATTTTCGTTTCTTATTTAAATTCCGCGATTGATATAATTCACTGTGATTCCTTTAGAAAAAGGTCAGCTAATAAAACAGCACTAAGCGACAATTAAAGCTGAAACAATACACTGCTTTAAAATACTAAATAAATAGTTTTTCGTACAAGTTGTTGCGTTTTGTAGCTCACCACACGGGGGTGTAGAAGAATTTTGCCGGCTTTGGACGACAAGTGAGATGGGTGGGGTAGCGAGATCGCACTGCGACTGCGCGGGGGAGTTTCTTTGTGTGCGTGATTTGCGTGTATCAAAACCAGGTAAAGTTGATCTATTCATCCCCCTCTGTTTTTGTACAAATATTTGAGACAGGGGGTGTCGATTCCCGGTACTAGAGGTCGGCTTCAACTGGTTTTGTTGTATGTATTAATTCAATCGATAATGTAGACTCAGATGTTAGGAAATATCAGACGGAGAGGGGCCTACAAAGAGCTACAGAATCGCATAGGCTGACAATTGTATAAAAGGCAATAGGACAAAGGTGAAGCTAAAATATGATATTCTAACAGATAAGCATAATGCTAATAACAATGGATAGAAATTTGTACTGAAAATGAGGATTATTTCAAACTAGCTTATAATCATTGTACTTAACTTTTTTATTTATGAGCCGATTGCAATAAAACAAATACTAAATGTTACGCTCAATCGTTGTGTATAAAAGTTATCTACATTGCTTTCGTACATTTTACGTGATACCCGAACAAATAAACTGACAAACAGACAAAAATTCGAAAAATGCTAGAAATGGGTTAATCTATTGGTTGTCCTTTTACACCCTGGCTATATTTTTTGGACTTTTTTTTGATGTACAAAAACGACTTTTCTATAGTTTTATTATAGGTACTTATGTATAGAAGATAAAATCATACAGTTTAACGTAATATGTACCTTAATAAAACCAATATGTAAACTTTTCAAATGAATATAGTAGATAAAGATGAGATATATCTATATTATGTATGTATTTACAAAAAAAAATGTATCTAAGTAGTATATCAGTTGTTTAGTACCCATAACACAAGCAAATATAATTGCTTACTTTGGGACTAGATGGCGCTGCGAGAATGTGATAGAATATTATTATTAATATAAGTAATTGTTTGGCCACTACTTAGCTCTTATTCGTCGTAGCGTGATGCTATATAGCCTATGGCCTTCCTAAATAAATCCAACACTAAAAGAATATTTCAATTCGGTTCAGTAGTTCCTGAGATCATCACGTTCAACCACACAAACAAACTCTTCAGCTTTATAATATTATTTTAATTGAAAAGGAATCTTCGAGCTTTACGTCCAAAATTACATCGCACGTGATTCGCGATTGATTACAGCAGGTACACGTGTCTCCAATATGGCGCCGCGGCTGAACATCTAAACAATTTTTTTATTTTAATTAAATTGATTTTCCCATTTTTCTATAAACAATTAATAGGGTTGCTTCATATTAATCGCGAAGTTTTTCACTTAAATAACTTTGATTTATTTAAAAAACCCTTTTTGGAAATAAAATTAGCTTATTAATATTATTTTCTATAGAAATGAAGCGATGGCGGCTGAATGGATAAGAGACCGGTGCGGCGTGCTAAAGGGTTGAGTGCTAAAAAAAAGTTCTATTCCGACCAGAAGTACCAATGTGGATTTCACTTTATGGAATTTATATGTACTAGTCATATGACTTACCATCTACTAACGGTGAAGGAAAACACCGTGAGGAAACCCACATACCCTAGAAGAAATTCTATGTGTATGTCTGATCCATCAACCCGCATTAGGCCAGTGTGTGTGGCCTAAAACCCTCTCAGCTCTCAGAATAGTGGAGAGGAGACCCGAGCCCAGCAGTGGGACAAAATGGGTTGCTGATGATGCTGATTATAGAAATAAAAAATTGCTAATTATTGTTTGTTTAGTAATTTGCTGTTAGTATATGGAATAAATATTATTAAAACTCTCGTAACAGTGATCATATAATAATACATTCAATAATATAATATATATTAGATAAACATGTAGGACATGGATTCGGAGACCATTGTTCTGATAATCGGCTCAGTCAATGGACTGATTGCCAAGAGCCTCCATAGACACCTGAGGAGGCTCACGTTAGGTTGATAGTGCGCGGGCCAGTTGCCGAAGGTGTATCTTCTGAGCCTTTTCTTAAAGGCGATAATATATAAAAGTATTCATATCATACATTATGTTTTAAAATACTAGTATTATAGCTATATATTATTGTATTAAGGGGTAGAAGTTGTATGTTGATAAATTAATAAATAAATAATAAAAACAAAATTAAATTAAATTGAAGTTGCCACAATACATAGTGTAGTGACAGATTTAGAACACATATTGTCACTACTCCATCTCAACCCATGGGTGTCGTTAAAAGCGACTACGGGAGTAACCTTATGCAGACAAGAGAACTGCAAGAAAAGGAAAATTCGAAACAAATCCTAGGTATACCAATTCGTCTGGCCAGCGCGGCAGCGTACTATAGTAGGCTAAACTTCCTCCACATTCTTTGGAGGAGACCTGTCTGTGCCCAGCAGTGGGACATTTATGGGTTGAAATGATGATTTGTACCTACATTTATAGAAACCAATTTGTTGGATCCTGACTACTTAGATTACATACTAAATACTAATATAGGTAACTTAATATTGATTCAATTTGTATTTTGTAAAATAATATAACAACATAGCATCACACCTTTTTCCCCGAATAGGTAGGCAGAGGTGTTTCACACCCACATTTCGCCAGCTATGTTTGATCAAATGAAATAGGGGGCGAGCCTATTGTCATCAACCGGGAACATTTGTTTACCATACTCCGGGAAAATCTTAATACTGGAATTTCATAATAGAAAAGCCCAATACCATTTTCACCCGACCCGGGAATCGAATCTGGGACCTCTTGCACAGCAGTCGTATACACTTCCCGCTGCGCCACCGAGGCAGTTTTGTTTTGTAAAATACTGACAAGATATTAAAGATATTTAATGCCGAATTTATAATAATAATACGTTTAATTTAAGATAAAACATTATTCTACTAATGCATCATCATCATCATCATATCAGCCGTACGCCCACTGCTGGACATAGACCTTCTGAAGAGACTTCCAATAAGACCGGTTGAGCGCGATCCTGCTGTTCGGATCAGATCATCTGTCCACCTTGTGGGTGGACGGTCGTACGCTGCGCTTGCCGGTGCGTACTAATGCATAATGGGACGATAATTAAATTACACTGTGTCGCAGTTATCAGGCCATCTAGGTTGTTTTATTTCACATTCTCGTCTAGGTTTTCCATGAATATGATGCAACCGTGGGACGGGAGCAAATTGAAAAGGCTCGTCACTATTACATAATTTAACAGAAACAGAAATATTTATTTGTCAACTAGCTGTCCCGGCGAACATCGTGCCACCTTTTTTTTTTTTTTTTTTTTTTTTTATTGCCTAAAGTGGCAGACGGCCCACCTGATGGTAAGTGGTTACCGCCGCTCATGGACGTTGGCAATGCTAGGGGCACAACCAGGCCGCTGCCTACCTTGAGAGGATAGCTCTCTTTAAACCTCGTTTGAAGAAGGACATGTCACACACACACCTACTTAATTTATGATTTTATGAAAGTATACCTACCTACCCTACCTACCTACATACCTACCCACCCTCTACATACCTACCTTCCTACCTATCTACATAAAAACTAAATTTAAAAAAAAAAAAAAGAAAAGTAAAACCCATCCTTGAACTTCAACGAACATTTAAAAAAAGAATTGGCCAAATTGGTCCAGGCGTTGTTGAGTTATGCGCTTACCAACACATTTATCGATTCATTTTTATATTAGGTATAGATGTAGGTAGGACAAATTTACAGATCTTGTGTTATTAAAAAAGTGAGCGCTACATTGTACCCATAACCTAATACAGCTGACGAAATGTGGATATAATGCACTTCTGCCTACGCTGTCAGAGGAATAAGCCTGATGCTATGCTTCGAAAACATAAACTCATGTAGCAATTCTATTATTTAGCTCAATATTCTAGTCGTAACTAAAGTTCACCCTTGACCTCCTGCTAAAGGTCATCAAAGGTTATGGCTAGTATAAGACTCGCACGCACTTTATTATGTAAGGGCCAATTATTTGTACAACAAATGATTTCTTTTTATTAAAACTGTGCTGGGTGGAAGGGTAACGCTACCTAGAAGGAAATGCAAATTGATGAGATTCGTAATGATTCTTGTTGTTTTAAAAGATCATTGAACTTTAACTTACTAGTAAAATATAATTTGACAGTAATATAATTTGTAATTTTTCCTATTTTTACCCTTTTTTTATAAATTTTAATGATACACAATGTATAAGATAGTTGTTATATTTATTTGTAAATATTTGATTAAGATTTATACAATTATTATTACAAATATTTTGTTTCGAATTGTAATAGCCCAAATTCCAAGAATGTGATGGTGGCTGAATGGATAAGGGACCGGCGCGTGCAAATCACGATCGCGGTCCGAGTTCGATCCCGACCAGCAGTATCAATGTGGATTCCACTTTGTGGAATTTATATGTACTAGTCAAGTGACTTACCATCTGCTAACGGTGAAGGAAATCGTCGTGAGGAAACCCACATACCCTAGAAGAAATTCTATGAGTATGTTTGATCCACCAACCCGCACTAGGCCAACGTGAGTGCATTATGGCCTAAACCCTCTCAGCTCTCTAGTTAGAGGAGAGGAGACCCTAGCCCAGCTGTGGGACTTAATGGGTTGCTGATGATGATGAATTCCAAGATTACTCATACGTATATATCTAAGCCTTAGCGTATATTTATCAAGCATGTCCGAAGTCCGAAGACAACGCTTACCTTAATTAATACCATCAGATGTGTTATCTCATTTACCAGCATCAATAAAAAGAATATTCCTTTCCGCAATAAATCATATCAATATTTACCTTGTAATTACGAATCTAGATGGTTCATTCGAGATAAACATCGTTCATTCATTCATCATTCGTCATTCAGAACGATGCAATAAGAACACGTGTTTACTTTCCATCATCAGAGTTCCGCATTCCGTATTTAAATAAGAACCCTTTACGTTCAGCGTTTTAAGAGGATTCCGTATGTTGTATATTTGTAGGAGTAGATGTTTATGTTTAGCATACATTATTGTAGTGCCTCTGGACTACATAGGTAACGTTTTTATTGATTGTGTTATTTTTAATTTTAGTTATTTTATTCAAGATGATAGAATGAATGAAATATAGCCTCTAATTTTATTATATTTTTAATGATTAAGGCAAAAATTGTAGCAAGTGGAAGGAAATAGCCTCTGCCTACCCCTCTGTTGGGAAAGAGGCGTGATCTATATGTATGTATGTATTAAGGCAAAAGCCTAATAAGATGGTAAAAAATCCGTAAAATTCTTTGACCGTTTATCGTTTTTCTATCAAAATATGTATTCCACTTTTTTATTTTACGATATTTACACCATATAATAGTATTTACGATATTTACACAAAAATAATAGGAATTTCAATCCATCCATTTCATCATCAAAACGTCAAACAAAACGTAACTTACGTAAACGTGTACGGAACTCTAAAAAAACATCTGCACAATATCGATCTCATCCATCGATCGATTGCCAGCGCATCGCTCTGACGCCGGCACCGACTACGAAACGATGCACCAAAAGCGTTAAAATTAGCCAGTCTACCACGCGATGTCAAAGATATCGTACGATAAACGCGTTTACAAAAATGTTTGACTAGGCTGAATAGAAAAAACCGCGCGAACTAAATGACGGTGACAGTGATTTGCGCGCGTAAACGCTAATTTGTCAAATGTCATTGACAGTTTGTTTAAAAAAAGAAACCGCGCGAAAATTTGCTTTTGATGTTCTCAATCTGTGAAAAAATAAAAGTAATTTTGGCATATAAAAATATTTTGTTGATAATAAGTAGAATTAAGAGCAAAAAGACAAATTACCATGCAATATTCAGATGAACGGTGTCGGCAAATGATCGTTCTTAACTGGCATGTTGATTAGCTTACACGTAAAGCGATGTTTTTCATCAACGTTTAGGTACTCCGAGTTATTTTTATGAGTGAAAATCCGACGTATTCTGCTTCTGCACGTTACTAGTTCGTTCAGTAATACTGCGGTCGCGGTTTCGAAAGTTTATCGGGTACTATTCGGTTTTAAAACGATGTCTCCGAAGTTCATTCCGTATTGTTTTAAACCAACAGCTGTTTAGTGTTTATCTGTGGTGGATTCTATTTGTTTTAAAAGTGTTTTATTGTTTCTCTCTTGGATTATCTTCTGGTATTCTTTCCAGCCATCGTTTTTAGGATTCAGGTATGATCTTTTTTATTTTATTGATTCTGTTTTTTTTTATTTTAGTTATTTTATTAAAGATATATATTTATATATTTATAATGATGTGTAAATGCTTCCATTTTAATTCAAAATGATTATCAGATACAAATATTTTTATTATAAAATAAATTAAATTTAAAAATATTAAGTACCTATAGATTTTAAGTTTGAATATTATTTTTTCATTAAGTTATTTGGTAAATAAATTATGCTTACAGTGTTGCCAAAGATAAAAACAAAACAAAAATAGAGCTACGATCAATCTGTCTAGTAGCTATTGCTTTTTCAGAATATTTTTCAATTTACAGCCGCAAACAGAATAACACAGGTATTGTCTAGAAATAGACATCGCGCCAGGTATTGATTTTATGAATTAAATATAGACTACTTAGTCTAGATGATCTGAAGACAGGTGGTACAATATTCAATTCTCATTTCAAACGTAAAGAATTCTCAAAACTAAATTGACTTATCTATTTCTAATCTTAAACCTTTTTTCCTGTATGTTATAGATTTTGTTCTACAATTAAAATTTTATTATTTAATTCTCACTTACCGGACCACTCAGTGATCGAATACTAAAAGAAAAGGTTCAATATATTATTTATAGTAAAAAAATATAAGTCAAAATAAGTAATTCATCAACTTGTCCTATGACAATGGGCCATTTAGGACGACTTATACTTTATTAGTTGTCATTGTAATACCATGGTGAGTTAATTTTAAATAGAAAAGAAATTATAAGGTAATAAAAATACAGAGAATATTTCTGGACATCCTATATAATCGATTTCAATATCGCTGTCAAATTTTTGAAAATTTAAATACGGTCGCTGTCATTTTCAAACATTTGACAATGTTAACAAAATCGAATAAATTCAAATTTTTAAAATAAAGAAAAAAGAATATCGAGATTTTAAGTAATCCCTCAAAATTGTTTCGTCTATTTCTCCATGTACCTATATAAAAAGGTACTATAATAATAATATATATGTACAATTATATACCATCGCGCTTGTTTCTCAATGCCTGGAAATGTTTATTTTAGTTATTTTAGCCTTGTTGTTTACAATATAATTAGGGTAATTGACCGCTGTGAAACTATTTTAAACAATAGTTTATAAAAATAAAGTTTATTTGAGCAAAGTTTACATTATATAGTGTACGTAAATCCGTTGAAGGAGTACCTACACGAGAGTTCGTGCATGTTTGAATTAATTTTACGTAAACATACAACGTATTCGAATGTTCTAGGTTACACATTAGTACGTCAATCAAATAACTGTGTCTTTTTAGTTAAGTTTTGAAGTATTTTATATCATCAGCAACCCATTAAGTCCCACTGCTGGGCTCGGGTCTCCTCTCCTCTAACTATAGAGCTGAGAGGGTTTAGGCCATAATCCACTCACGCTGGCCTAGTGCGGGTTGGTGGATCAGACATACTCATAGAATTTCTTCTAGGGTATGTGGGTTTCACGATGGATGGTTAAATAAAGACATTAAACGCAACATTTAATGAATTGGCTGGCTAATGCTTAGGCCATTCATTTAACAGAGTAAAGAGTGTTTACCCTGACCTTCTAACTTATCCAATCCATGTCCGATTTGCCCTAAAAGGTATTTCTAAGCTAAAACAAAAATAACCACAAAGACTTCAGCCTTCTAACCTAACTTATCAATTTCGGAGCCGCCCAAAACATTGTTTGGTGATAGATCTATCATTTTGATTGGGTACGAATCTATTTATTAAGATACACATTTACATTAATTTAAACTTTTTAATGACTAGGCTAGGCAAGTGGTTAAACGTTGTCGATTAAAGTCAGTTGCCTAGCCATTTAATTGAATGGCGAATATCGCTTAGACAGTTAGTTGAACGCCGCATTTAATGAAATGGTTAGGCAGTCTATTGAATGGCTGATTTAACCAGTTGGCGGCGACATAGATGACATCTACAATAGCTTATGATACTAATATGATAAACAAACGCCCGTATAATAGGTTCTTATTCTATACAGCCTACTTAATATTATACTTATATAGTGTTCCGTAATTATCGACCATTTATGGAAAGACAATAGCGTGGATTGATCTCTGGAGGCCACACAAGTGGTACTTAATTGTTAGCTGGTAATAATCACCTCATAGAGGTTTGTGGCAAGGTAAGTCCGACATTACCCACCGGATTAGCAAGTTGATGTGGCAGTGGGTAGAGCACAAATCACGCTAAACTGATGGCTGATGGGGCCGATAAGTTCTTGAATAGAGACCGCGCACCATCAAGCTTAGGACGTCCACCCAAAAAGGTTGTATGTCAGACGTAGTATATCAGAAATAATAATAATATTTTGCCACATTCACACAGCGCCATCTAATCCCAAATTAAGCAATTATATTTGCTTGTGTTATGGGTACTAAACAACTGATTTACATAATACTTATATATTTTTTTTTGTAAATACATACATATTATAGATGAATGACACCCAGACACAGAACAAACCTTCATGCTCATCACACAAAGATTTTTCCTGGGTGGGGATCGGACCCACGACCTCCGGCTTAGCCTTCAGGGTCACTATATAACCACTATACCAACAGACCAGTCAAAGAAATATATGGAGAGGTGTTTGTTATTCAATCACGCATATGAAATTCGGCAAGCAGATAGATAATAACCTGGAATAACATATAAGGCTACTTATTACTGACGTACCATGCAAGCGGAGCCACAGGCAGAAGATAGGTTTTGTATATATTCATTTGCCAATTTCCTTTTAGTTAACAGTTGGACACTCGAGGTGTATAATTTATACAGGAAATATTTCAAATATCTCTCAGAAAACCCCTTGTTAAATCACTATTATTGTTTTGAACACTCGAAGAGTATAATTTACACGTATAAATTTCAAATATCTCTCGGAAAACCCCTTTTTTGTTTGAAAAAACCTCATAACTCACAAGTAATATACGACTAAATTGAGTATTTGTAATTGTAACTACCAAAATGCATCGTAATGCCAATGGTCCTGTAAACTTTAATAACCTAGACGTACAAGTTTATTGAACATAACATGTGTTTACGGCTTTATTACTGATTAAGTGCTAACGATCCATGTAGAGAAGGAATAAGGATCCGTGTAGTGACTCCCCATCTCAACCCGTGGCTGTCATAAAAGGTGACTAAGCGAGTAAAGACAAGAACACTGCGAGAAAAGGTAAAACCCTATACCAACCGCGTGTGATACATATCTATCACGCCTCTTTCCCAACAGAGGGGTAGGCAGACCTGCTACGATTCTGACATACATCTTTGGCTTCTTCAACATTCATCAGTCTCTTCATGCATTCTCGCCGGTTGAGGGTACTCCTGATCTGTCCCTTCTTTAGAACGTCACCTATTTGGTCATGGTACGTTCTTCTAGGTCTTTCCCTTCCAACGTTTCCTTTCACATTCGCCTCATATATTTGTTTTGTCACTCTTCCTTCATTCATTCTCTCGACATGTCCAAACCAGCTGCGTGGTATAGTAGGCTAAATTCCCTCCACATTCTTTGGAGGAGTCCCGTGCCCAGCAGTGGGACATTTATGGGTTGATATGATGATGATGAAGTGCTAACTATAAGCATGAAGTGAATCTATACAACCTATTCTAATATTATAATGCTGAAGAGTTTGTTTCTTTGGTTGAGCGCGCTAATCTCAAGAACACATGATCCGAATTCAAAAATATTTTAGTATTGGATAGCCCATTTATTAAGGAAGGTTATAGGCTATATAACATCACGCTACGGCCAATAGGAGATTAGCAGTAGCCAAATATAGAACAACGGGAGTAAAGCCCCGGGCAACATCTAGTGTGAATATAAATGTTGGAAGAGGAAGACCTAGAAGAACGTTCCACGACCAAATCGGAGACGTTATATAGAACTGGCGGAGTCATCATCTCAGCCTATTGCAGTCCACTGCTGAACATAGGCCTCTCCTAACACGCGCCATAACATTTGGTCCTCCGCCTTCCAGGCAGAAGCACCCTGAATCAAAGGGTATGTTTCATAGATTGATGAATCTTGAAGCGAAAGACGTATATCAGAATAGTAGCAAGTGTGTATAAATGACAAACTACTTTTGTTTCTGTATTTTTATTTTACTCACTCTAGTAAATATAGACAGTGGATTTTAAAATCTAGAAAAGCTTTCTGGCTTTCACAACGTTTTATAAACATGCTATCAAAATGTTTTGTCTGTCTATTATTTCTAGTAAACATCTACGTTTTGAAAAGTGCTAGATGATGAATGACTTCATTTCAATGCCTAACCCCTCTACAGATTGTTTTACACAGTAGCCACAAAGTAAATTTGTCACGTAAAAAAATTACTTTGTGACGTATAAA
Source organism: Laspeyria flexula (assembly GCA_905147015.1). Classification (NCBI taxonomy): domain Eukaryota; kingdom Metazoa; phylum Arthropoda; class Insecta; order Lepidoptera; family Erebidae; genus Laspeyria; species Laspeyria flexula. Next base: position 7,126,426 of record LR989974.1, read on the forward strand.
ATTGAGTAGAGAGCTTGACCTGTGAATACAGAGGCAAAAAGATATAATTAAAAAATACGAGTGACTAACTAAAAGGCCAAATATAAGATGTATTCATTTCTATCTATGCTAAACAAAACTTATTAGATAAAAAATCCGATTCAGATAGCAGTCAGATCATTATCGAGAAAGGTTATACGCTACATAACATCGCGCTACGGCGAATAGGAGCTGAGCAGTGGCCAAACAAAAGCGACGGGAGCGAAGCCCTGCGCGACTTCTAGCTTCATATAAAAATAGGTCATTAAAATCCTGATATCTCTCATTTGCTTTCGAAACTGTATTGAAGTGTTCTATTGATAGCCCGCCTTGGCTATGTTGTTTACTATGATTTATTTAAGCTCAATACATCAAAGAAAAACACCACAGGTTGGCTTGTTAGGTACGTGAAAAGGTGTTTTTATACCGACGATCAAAAATGTACTCTTAGAATAATGGTATGTAGAATGTAATTGTATGTTTTTTTAGACCCCGTGTAGGGACGGATTCTGAATACATAATGTCACTACCCTATCTTAACCCGTGTGTCGTAAAAGGCGACTTATACAGACAAGAGCACTGCGCGAAAAGGAAAATGTAGAACAAACCCTATACCGATCCATCAGGCCAGCGTGGTATAGTAGGCTAAATTCACTCCATAACTTTTGTAGGTCGTGGAAGAAACCCGTGCCCAGCGTGCAGACGTTTGTGGACTGTAATGATGATGAAGTTCCCCGCGACAGGGTCCCCTAGTGTGGAAAAAGGAAAAAGAAAAAAAGAGAATAATATGAGATGAGAGGTTGATTTTGAAGTATTTCAATGACCGAATTCAAGTAAAACCATTAAATTTATGCATCGCGAATTCGAGTAACGCCTTTCGTGCATTCGAATACGGGCTAAGGACCTAGTGTTATTACGTCATAAGACAAAAGCAAAAATAGTCGCCTTTGCCTATGATCATATCATAATTATGTTATATAAAATAAAATTCAAAAGAAAAAATAACGAAAACAAACTTACACTTAGGAAGTATTCCTCAACTGATTGCCAAAAACACATCGCTTTCCCAACACGCCAAGTATGTCATTAGCCTTAATTAGGATGCTAGTGTAGACTCCGTTCTTGTTTCATATTCAAGTCGAATATCAATGTTAATTAGTCTTACATGGTTCGTGTACCAATGTTCCCTTGGCTCAGACATTGTAGGCCCAGTTTAATTTCACTTAGTTATGTAATATGCAATTTGTATCAAGTAAAATTTGCTATTTGCATATCGAGGGAAATTTTTATTTCATCATGGCATCATTGCAGCTGGGTATGGGTCGCTTTACAAACATTATGGAGGGAATTTAGCCTACTATACCACGCTGGCTAGACGGGTTGGTGTAGGGTTTTGTTTTGAATTTTCCTTTTCTCGCAGTGCTCTTGTCTGCATAAGGTTACTCCCTTAGTCACCTTCTACGACACCCATGGATTGAAATATCCATCACTACAATCTGTTATTTGCTTATCATAAACATGGAAACATTAAAGATAGTTCTAAGTAAACTTCCCGAGCACACTCAGGATATGAAATTAAATCACTTATAAGGCTCTCCAAGGGAATGGACTTCTTCAAAAAAGGAGGTAAGTGTCAGAAACGCGTATCAGTTGTATGTTGTATTGCAGTCGTCATCTATCGTGAAATAAATAAATTACGAAATTGAAAACTTCTCAAAACAAAAGCTAGACTGCTAGAGAGACTGCTTGTGATTTATCATCAAACCTTCGGGATGATTTTGATGAAGCTAACCTAGCCCGTTCGCGTCAAGAAAATAGTAACTCACCAGTGCGACAGCAAAGTAAAGACGTATTATTTGGTTAAGGTATGATTAAATTCTAAAGGCTAAGTTCAAATGGTCAATGTGAACACGGCTTTCTAATTTACTAAGATTTAATTGGTCAAAGGGCGTGGCTAAGCTGAATGACAATGAATTTCTAGTGAGTTACTATTTTCTTAACGCGAACGGATTAAAGTTATGGTAAGTTATGCAGGTGAAGCTACACGCTATATTTTATAAGACATATTCAAAGATTTGTTAGACATATTTAATCGCATGTATTCTCTGTTATAATAAGTACGATTACATAATACATATTTAATTAATAATAATAATAATATTCTAACACATTCACACAGCGCCATCTAGTCCCACAGTAAGCAATTATATTTGCTTGTGTTATGGGTACTAAACAATTGTTTCTAATGTTATAAAAGGGTGGAGTCCTGATGTCCCGAAACACAGACCATAGAGCCTAGTTCAGGCACCAATCTTCCACAATATAAATATTTGCCGATATTTATAATAATTAGGTATATATTTACATGTAAGAAATTGTACACAGTGGAGAGATAATAAATTATTATTATTATTAAAAAAACGGACTATATATTATGAATGTCTATGATGAAAACAACATAATATAAGTACACCTAGTTACCTTTCTATAACCACTTAATACCAGTCCTAATGGACACTTCAAAGAGATACATTATTTTTAATTTAACCCTTAATAGCTTTTGGCTTCGTCATTCGAGAAATAATCGTAAAATTAACCAGTAAAACGAATTATTACGACATACGAGATTTTATTGGTGGACTGCAAGTAGAACTGGTATCGTATTTTCCTTGTTTCTATAGAAATGCCTAGTTTACTTCCTAGATTATTTAATGCGGTGCTTAAAAGCACTGTCTGGAAATGAAAATTATTGTATTCGTTGTTGCAGACGTGCTTTATGAAAGACACCTATAAGATGGTCTGACTCAGACTGATACATGGATACACATAGATCACGTCTCTTTCCTAATAGAGGGAAAACAAACACAAAAACTTCAAACTTTCTACGATTCTGATAAACATTTTTCGCTTCAAACAATAAATTTTGAATTCAAATCAAAAACATCATCTTCTATTTCAAAACACTCCCAATGTTAAAAGACGTCCTCAGTTACTTAAAGTATTAATAGTATATTTCATTACAAGTTCGGAAAGGCTGTTATTGCAAAGAGTTCCGACAAATGGCTACCCGAGCCGAGGCGCAGCCGAAGGCGAGGGTTGACAATCGGAACAAGTTGCAATAACGGTTCCGTACGTGTACTGAACGACTATTTTTAATACAGTTGCAATTACAATCTGATATAGAAACAAGTTAGTAGCTTCTTTTTAGAAATATACGTATTTGCATGAATCATAAAAACTTCTATAATTTTTTTTTAGTAAAAACTTCATGGTTGGTTTTTCTTTTTAATAGACATTATTTTGACAGTTGGGAAAGAGAACGCACGAGTTCGGGAAAGGTAAAAAAAATGCACGAGTATGTAATAGCCCACATCCCGAACGCTATACGTCCCTGCAATACGCCACTTTTTGAGCAACTGTATTAAAAAAGCAAAAACACCATCTTTAATACTATCTATAAGAGTGGCCTGAGTTTCTTGCTAAGTTCTTCTTGGAGCTCAATCTTGTCAGTGAACTGGCCTTAGGCAAATTTTCTGACACCTTTTTAAGGTTATGTAGTTCTGACTAGGAACCCTTATAGTTTCGTTATGTCCGTCTGTCTGTCTGCCCGAGGTATTGCTAAGAGACCGTTAGTACTAGAAAGCTGTAATTTTGTAGGACTGTGTATAGCTGTATATCAATTACGTCGAAAAAGTGGTAAAATAAAATTTTGGAAAATATTTTTTTAGGGTAGCTCCCATACATGTGAAGTGGGGATGAATATTTTTTTTGTCGTCTACCCCATTGTGTGTAGTATCGTTGAATAGGTCTTCTAAAATGACTTGGGGGTTACTAACATTATTTTTCGATTTAATGGTCCATTTACGAAATATTAAACTTTAAAGATCAAATTTTTGTTCCAGTAGGGCGCCCCCCCCCCCCCTCCCTCTCTAAAAGCTAAACTGCGGGCTTGAAAAATCTGGAAAAATTCTTGATGATAGTGCATTTCATGAACTTTAAATGAAAATTATAGCGGTTAAGATAATTTTATCAGTTTAGCAGTAATAGTCGTTGAATAAATTGTTGGATAATTTTGTACCAAATACAAAATCCTTACCATTAATCCTTTATAGTGACTAAGATAAAGTAGTTGCTTGTTTATAACGGGTAAAGACTTGCATTTAAAAACAAAATATCAAGTATATAATAAATCATTTTTCAATACTGCCGCTAGATGGCGCTGTACAAACGGGCTACGTTTAGAACAACAGAATTGTACTATATTGTGATAACGGGCTACTACGGAACCCTACACTGTGCGTGGCCCCACACGCACTTGGCCAGTTTTTTGACTTTGTATGACGTTCATAAGTTTCATGTATTTGAACTATATGAAATAAAGATTATGACTGACTATTATTTAAAAAATCTTCCTCCATTTTCAATTCCCGAAAAACAATCAAATTTTCCTAGACACCTTTTATCAGAAACTCAATCTAATGTTGATAGTTATACTCACCATAAGTACCCGGGTTAGATACCACGATGGCATTAAACGGTAACGCGTTTGCAATCATGTCGCAACTTCGTGTCAAGGCTAGTAGGCTAGAAATAGCTTGGGATTAAAGTCATCAAGCTAAGGCGCGGCTACATTAAAAGCTATATTTTTATTTTATTGTTTGATAATACTTTTATAATTATTGTTTGTTTAAGAGCGTATTTACAAACAAAGTAAACAAATAAACAACGTGGCAAGGTCGCAATTTAGTGTCATGTTTCGTGGTTTTCAATTATTATTTAAATCGGAGCTATATTTTAAAAATATATATATGCTTCACTTTTTAGAATTAGGTGAAAAGTGTGTAAAAGGTAAGAAATCATTTCGTTTACAGTTCTATTTATATGCAAATAACACACTGGAAACTTACAGGGCGTGATTTTATATTAAAAATTTTATTATAAGCTTTAAGGTTACTTACTTTTTATTACACTTTCACGTAATTCTAAAAAGTATACACGAAATTTGACACTAAATTGCGACATTGCCGCTCTGTTTGTAAATACACTCTTAAACATGTAAATAATAATTATTGTTTGTTGATTTGTACAAATATGTGTTTATTAAACATGATGTTTAATAAACACAAACACATAGATATTCACGCAACTATAACGTTGTGTGAATATCTGTGTTTATACGTTACACAAAACAAGTGTCTGTTTTTAAACTAAAGATACAATTTAAACTAACTGTTTGGTTGAAACCGCTAACCTCAAGAACTACTGAACTGAATTGAAAACTATAATTTTAAGACTTAAAAATGATTTGCACTACGATTCGCCATATTATTATGTGCGCCAACTCTTATCTGGTGATCTGTGACACAGGTTTTTCCTACTACAGACTCCAGTCTCTCACAAAGGAATTGAATGACTGAACCTGGATTGTACCTATTTTATAAGTTTACTTACCTTTGTGAACGAGAGAAATAAATAAATATTATTATGTCTCTTTTTTCACGGCTATACTTCTCTCTAAGGTGAGAAGTATACCCGGTCTTTTTGGAAGGCATACGCGGGGACACAGGTCCAACACGCAGAGGCCCTTAAATAATTTTAATTTAGAATGGGATGAGACACTTACCGCTGCCATATAACAGCTGCACTATTGTAGTACAGCTATGATTTGTCACTGGTAAGTGTAAAGCTATTGAGTGATGTTATGGAGTCAAATAAAATTGGGCTATGGGTTTGGGTGTTCGGTGGAATGGTGATATATGGCATACGGGAACAACGTCGCCTGCTTGCCTCCTCCAGCGGTGAATATATGATGTTAAATGAGGATTGGGGCAGACGGTGACTCGCCTTACACTAGATGGGCCCCTTCCACAACCGACATGGGCCGAAGTCCACAGGGCAACACCGTAGTGCGCGGCTAGGGGTGTCGAGCGGTGCGGCGCCGATTTCGCCATCGCGGGTCCCGAGCCGAGACCCGGAGCGGGTTTCCTCGTAATTATGCCATTGAAAAATGACACTTCCACCCCCGAGCATATAGCTCTGGCGACCCCTCTCTGGTCAGCTGGTTAAGGCAAGCCAGAGTTGAGAGTCCTGTGGTCGCTCTTGGAGATCCACTCCAAGCCAACAAAGACGTGCTGGAGACGAGGCCTAGACCGACTCTCAGGGGCATTCAGGACCGCAGTGTCGCCACTCACATTCAGCTCGCCACTAGCTGCCCTGCGGTTTGGGGGCTCTTCATTTAAACTTGCAGTACATTTTTTTGTTTATATGGCAAGTGTTTGAAAAGCCACACTAATCTGCCCTCCAAGTTTGCGTTAATCTTATGAGAAGATAATTATTATTATTATCCTTCTACAGGATAACTTATGATCTTGTCATCATCGTCATTTCAACCCATAAAAGTCCCACTGCTGGGCACGGATCTCCTCCAAACATTGTGGAGGAAATTTAGCCTACTATACCACGCTGGAACGCTGGCCAAACGGGTTAGTAATAGGGTTTTGTTTCAAATTTTCCTTTTCTCGGAGTGCTCTTGTCTGCTTAAGGTTACTCGCTTAGACGCCTTTTATGACACCCACGGGTTGAAATGGGGTAGTGATATTATGTATTCTTAATATGTCACTACACAGATATCATCTTAAAAAGCAAGTTATATCATAGTATAGCTTGAAGTACAAAACTACCATCAAAAACAAAAAAGTCACCTGTTATATCGATAGTGTCGTTGTCTGTCTGTATCGATTCCTTATGTAATTTACTAACTAAACGAATAGTTATTGTTATAACTTTTTCTTTAAGGGGTAGGCAGAAGTGTAAGGTCTGTAATATATCTATACTTATCTATACTAATATTGTAAAGCTGTAGAGTTTGTTTGGTTGGACGCTAGGATCTCAGTAACTACTGGTCCGATTTGAATTTTTTTTTAGTTTTGGATAGCCTATTTATTGAGGAAGGTTATATGCTATATAACATCACGCTACGGCCAATATGAGCTAAGCAGTAGCCAAATAAAGAACGACGGGAGCGAAGCCTCGCGCGACTTCTAGTTACATTTAATTTTTTTAATTTCGTGTAAATTATCTACTATTATTTAATAATATTTGGCGACTGCTCAGTTGCTAGCCTTCCTCCATAAATGGGAACTGATTGGATATACCATTTTTGAGCTATTGTTGAAAAACAACAAAAGGACGTAAGCGCTATGAAGATACGCTTTAACGCGTTAAGAGCATGGTCCAACATGCTTGTAACCAGTTTTTTAAGCATCTGCCAGACCCTTTGCGGGAAAAGGCGTGACGACAAGTTGTCTTTAAATTAGATACCCACGTACGTGCAGGCTCTGGGGTGAACTTCCTACAGCGGTGTTTCCTGAGCGCTAAGACATGTCCTTCTTCAAACGAGGTTTAAAGAGAGCTATTCTCCAAAGGTAGGCAGCGGCTTGGCTGTGACCCTAACATTGCCAACGTCCATGAACGGCGGTAACCATTTACCATCAGGTGGGCCACTTGCTCGTCTGCCACTTCAGGCAATAAAAAATAAAAAAAGATACATGGCATTTTTGGATCTAAGATTATGATAGGTAATTGATATAAGGCGGATCATGCCTCTTTACTGAAAATTAAGAACCTTGAGTATCTAAGCTAAATTAATACGATATGCAAAATATAATATTGCCATGAAAAATATAACAACAGCTGTGTATGTGAAATTTTTCACCGGATATAACTAGGCTGCATTCCGTTCCAGTGGGTGTTTAAAAATACCATGTTTACAACATTTAATTACCCGATATTCTAGTTCGTTGGCAGCCCAAAATTAACGATATTATGGAAGAAAATTGTGGCATATTTATACAATTATTTAATTTATGGGCTAATGGTACCGAGCCGTTACATTAAAAGATTTAGAAACATATGTTTTTCAATTTTGTTCTTTAATTTCCAAAAGGAATCTAACCTACTATATTTAAATTAATGACATAAAATGAAATCTCGTTTATTCATCTAGGTAACTCTTATGAAAGTCACAAGTTATGAATGTAACAGGTTATCCGAAAAATTGTGTAGCAAATTTTCCGACGACCAGTTCTAAATGAAATGTTAAATAATGGTTTTTTATTTTGTTATAAAAAATTATAACAAAAAACAATTACTGTTCACCGTGCCGAGTGTTTTGGATTCGATTCCCACACGAGACATATATTTGTGAGTTTTATAAATATTTGTTTCGCGTCTTAATATACCTACTACTATCATCTCTGCATCGCCAAGGCCAAGGGTTGTCTGGTAGAAAATGCCTTTGGCATTAAGTCCGCCCATATACGGTTTTATGTATAGTCGACAATAAAATTGCTTTACCATCCTTAGAGTGAATGTCGTTTGTATATCACAAAACAATAATGTCTGTTTTTGCTTGCACTGACAACTGTCACTGTCAGTGACAGTTTTCATCAATGCGTGACGTCAATATTAATATCATTTATCTTTTTTTTCTTTTAATTTTTATTCTAATTTTCATTGTATATTTAATTTTATTATAATCTGTAATTATTTTAATCCTACTAATATTATAAATGCGAAAGTTTGTAAGAATGTTTGGATGTTTGGATGTTTGGATGTTTGGATGTTTGTTACCAGTAAACGAAAAAACCACTGAATAGATGTCAATGAAACTTTGCAATAATTTACCTTATATATCAGAATAACATATAGGCTATATTTTATCTAGATATCGCGTAAATTGGCTAAACCATGAGAACAAATGTAAAGTAAGTCGGAGAAAAATCTGCCATCTTATAGCTATTTCTGATTTCTCTACGTAAACCGTTAGTTTTACATAAGGACAATGTATGGAGGAATTGTTACTCTTAAATAGTTATAAAAAAAAGTCCGCGACAGCATATGCCTATCTTTTATGTGGAAGTCGATATAGAGAGAATAGTGAGCAAGAAATACATTTAAATCGGATACTGCATTTAAAGTGAAAAATTTCATGGTATTAAACTAATTCCTAGGAATGTAAATACCTTTATCACTTTTGTCATTTAATGTAGATAATTTTTGTCGTTTACACTAAGTTATTTCGACAAATAGTTTAAAAGTTATTACGATATTAAATGAAATATATATAATCCCAAAAATCTTATAATAATACTGTATGTCACCCGTGACTTCGCTTACCTGTTATTTTGTTCCTGTGACCACAGCAACTTTTCACTTTTAGAGGGGAAATTTCGGCCAATATTTTCTAAGCACAGATAATTACTTCAGATTAAACATAACCAATATTACGTGATTGATAAGAATATTACTTATCTTTGTTAACATCCATCCCGTGTCTTTTTGGTTAAAATTATCAAATATACAAACAAACATTCATCCTTTCAACTTTGTGTATGTATATTACTATATTTATCAACGTCAGCCCTAATGACAATTCAGTATGACAGATTAAAAAGAAATCAAAGATCTCTTTTTTCTTTTTGCTTACTATACAACCTCATTACTTGAATATATTACTAATTATTCACCAGTAAATTCAAAGAATATATTATGACAATTGTGTAGTAAAATTATCAAATAAAGTAAAATATGAAAAAAAATATTTTTTGTAGAAAAGTAAATAAATAATTATATTGCAGTATCAAGGTAGTATAGTAGCAGAATACAAATACGCGCCATTTTTATGTATTCGCGCCATTTATTTTCGGTCTAAAATTTGACATTTGACAGTGAATTATTATTGTTTGTATTTATGGTCGTTAAAGTCATAAACTAATAAAAATAAATGGATATTGTAAAATATGAAATAAAATATTTTTCGTAGAAAAGTAAATACATTGCAGTATCAAGGTATTATAGTAGCAGAATACAAAAATACCATAGACCTAGGATCCGCGCGCTCTTTTTTTTTAAAACGATTTTTTTTATTTATGGCGGTACGAAGTACGCCGCGTCAGCTAGTTAGATATAATTATGTAATTGGTCCATGTTGTTGACATTTTAATAATAAACGAATTGAATTTAAATTAATATAATGAATCTTATTGACTTTTAATTTTGATGGAAATTTTTGTCAAAAGTGGTATAGCAATTACCTATATGGTCGACTATTATAATTAAATAAATAAAATATACTCCGTTATTTATGATTAATTTTACGTTTGTAAAGTCACGATATAAGGCTTGTTCACCAGTGTCATGCATTGACTTCAAAAAAACTATTTGAAAATTTAACATTTCGCTGATCCCTTTATAAATTAACAACTTTATGACTAATCCAAGATTGTGATAATGATTCTCCATTACCCAGCCTTCAGTAACAATGTAAACATTTTTATACCCCATCGTATACTCGTAAAATTTTCAAATTCAAAAACAATATACTTGTATGACGTCAGAGTAATCAATTCAATGCGTTTTGCTTGTAATCAGTACCAATTGAATGTCTAAGATTATCGCGGGCCCGTTTTATAGGTGTTTCATTGCACAGTTACGTCTTTTGTTAGTCATACAGTCATGACTGATCGCTGTCTAAAATGATTGTAGGTATATGTGGCAAAAGTTCCCGTTATCCATTTGAGCGGAAAATTTGCTGATTGTATTATTATTAATGTAATACTAAGCACCTACTTTGTCTCATCTCTGCATCATCCAAAGGTAGACTGGCAGATAATGCCTTTGGCATTAAGTCCAGCTATACATAGGTAAGTGTAAATAAATAAAAATATAAAAAATCTGTTAGAAAGCTTTCTTCAATATTGAAACTATCAATAAGAAATAACCACAGCTACTAGAAGGCTTTCTCATAATCTCGACATTCGATATCGCTGTCAAATGTTTGAAAATTTTAATATGGTTGCTGACATTTTCAAGTATATGACAACAATATCAAAATCAACTGACTTCTTAGCTGATGAATCATTATCTTTACTAATATTATAAACCTGAAAAGTTTGTTTGGTTGAACGCTAGGATCTCAGAAACTACTAGTAGGATTTTAAAATTTCTTTTTGTGTTGGATAGCCCATTTATTGAGGAAGGTTATAGGCTATATAACATCACGCTACGGCCAATAGGAAATGAGCAGCAGCTAAATTAAGAACGACGGGAGCGAAGCCCCGCGCGATTTCTAGTAATAAAGCCTATAATAACCTTGCTCGATAAATCGGCTATCCAAAGATTGATTCATCAGCTAAGAAGTCGGTTGATTTTGATATTGTTGTCAAATACTTGAAAATGACGCAACCGTGTTTAAATTTTCAAACATTTGACAGCGATATCGAATGGCGAGATTATGAGAAGACCTTTCTACACAGTAGCAGTGGTTATTTTTTTATTGATAGTTACAATATTGAAGAAAGCTTTCTAACAGATTATTTATATTTTATTTATTTTAATATTAGTAAAGATAAGCTATTCATAAGCTAAGAAGTCGGTTGATTTTGATATTGTTGTCAAATGCTTAAAAATTACAGCATTATATTTAAATTTCCAAACATTTATTACGTCCGTAGAGGGCGAGCCTTTTTACCCGACTGCAAAAAAGGAGGGTAATGTTTTTCGCGCGTATATATTATGTATGTATGTATGTGGGCATGTCTATTCCATTGTTACCTTTTCAGCCACGTTCAATGTAATATGGACCTGCCAAAATGTCCAACAAAAAAAAAAAAAAACAACTTTGGTCTAATTCCACAGAAACAACAGAATAATCTCACATAGACAATTTAGTTAGTACTAATTTGATTACATGAAAACGTACGAACCGATCCGATGTTACGCCGGGAATCGAAGTGGTAATAAAAAGTGTATTTTGGTTTTGTTTGTATTTACATGTGTTTATACATATTCACGCTTTATTGGTAACAGAGGGGGAGCAGTGGGTGTCAATGTATACAAATTAGGCATGCGAGGTAGATTAGTTCTGCAGATGTTTGTATACGGAACCAAGTAAATATCTTTAGTTATTATAAGCTGTCGTCAACACGATGTGGGTTGAGATAATTCTGCGCGGAATTACTCGAGGTGAATTTAAAGTGTTATAATAAAATGTTTCACGCTTAGACGCGTATACTGATTATGTTTATTTCGCTACGAAATTTTCAGAACGCCGTGTAATGTAATTCTTATTTTTTTTTTTATATCACGATGGATTTTTTTTTTCTTTTTTTTACGACGACGTGATTTTTGCAGACGTATGGCCTGCCTAATGGTAAACTGTTACCGTAGCCTATGGACGTCTGCAACACCAGGGGCATCACGAGCGCGTTGCCGACCCTTAAGAAACCTATTCACTCCTTGTATTATTGTTTAGGCGTGACCAAAATCATCATTAACTCATAAAAGTCCCACTGCTGGGCACGGGTCTGCTCCAAAGTATGTGGAGGAAACCACGCTGGTAGACGGGTTGGTATAGGGTTTGTTTCGAATTTTTCTTTTCTTGGAATACTCCAAGAAAACAAAAATTCGAAACAAACCCTAGGGTATACACCCTTAGTCGCCTTTTACGACACCCACAGGTTGAGATGGGGTAGTGACATTATGTATTCTTAATCCATCACTACACAGATAGATTTATGAAAATACTGGTATTGGAATTTCTCGTCGCCCATAAAATCGTTCCCAACTAAAATTGTAACGTCTTCACGTGCTTTCTAAAGCATGGAGACGCTCGAGAATGAAAATGCCACAAACGGTCACCCATCTGTGGACTGACCTTGTCGAAGGTTGCTTAACCTCGATGATCGTAATGAACATCTCAATACCCAATGCTACGACCATCTCGTGGAATTTCACATTATTTCTGTCACCATAGGTACTATGCGATTTAAATAAGTATGGGTCTGTCAAATCAAGACGCCAGCGCCATTTTGTTTTCCATTTGAAGACAACTTCATACCTTACAAGTAGGGTGTACCAAAAACTAAACATATTACAAGTTCTTCCTGTTTCGGTTTGAAGATCTTTATTTTCTGAATAAGTAGTGGTAGTAAGTAATAACAACAACAATAAAACTATAACAAAAAGAACAATAACAAAAAAAACAATAACAATTAAATTAACACTTGTAACAAAATAACTTAACGAAACGAGATAATTTTTTTGCCTATTTTGTTTCTGCTAGCTGTACAAAAATGTGCACATTCGACTGAAGTTTGCGGCAAATACAGTCAAGTCAAGTGCGATCCCTAATCGCATAGTACTTAACAATTTATCATTTTTCATACAATATACTCGCTAAATAACAATATTCAACTGGCAACACATCATGTGAAACTATAAATTCTGTGTAAAATGCTCACTTTGTACTGGGAAAGCCCGTCGTAGAACTATTGTAAATTTAGTAGCCACAGGTCATTGCCCTTAGGTCACAGCCACTATAACCTATTTACTTCTTTATTGCTCATAGGAACATATCTATAATATAATACGGGTTTACTTGCAGTAACGTACGTGATTTTTTTATGTAGCGACTGCGGCAGGCCCTGATGGTAAGCGATGCTGTGAATGATTATTATGATGGTATGGTGGATGGGAAGCTCGTTATCCTACTTTTTTTTTACCACGACGGTGGCAAGCAGACGTACGGTCCGCCTGATGGTAAGCGGTTACCGTAGCCTATGGGCGCCTGCAACACCAGGGGCATCACGAGCGCGTTGCCGACCATTAAGAAACCTATTCACTCCTTTTTTGAAGAACCCCATACTGGCTACTGCTCAGTTCCTATTTACCGCCGCGTGATTTATATAGCCTATAACCTTCCTCAATAAATGGGCTATCCAACACTAAAAAAATATTTCAAATCGGACTTAACACAGCTTCATAAATCTTCAGTCATCACCTTCTTACTATATATCTACGCCACAGTTCTTTACGCAAGAGGTTTTCTCAAACCCCATTGAAAGCAAGGTTACAATTGGAATATAAACTCTTAACGTTTAACTAGAACTTGACCTATTTATACATGCTAACATAAACATCGAATAATTTATATCTATACGTATAACGTGTGATGAAACTCACAGAACTATTCGAGGTGCCAAAACTGGTAGCCAGATATTTACACCGGCCAGTTTATTTGATTTTTTCATACGTTTCCTGTATAATTTTATTTGGTTCATGAAATCTTTATGATCAAAGTGAGTTTTGGAACGTAAAACCCAAGATTTGTGGTGCCTATACCCCATTTGTAGGGTTATTATTGGCCGTTTTTAGGTTTGTTTAGAACATAGATTTAGTATGTACAAGATAAACAATGTCAGATTATAGGCGAGACCAAAACACAATTGAGTGATTGTCAATGTGTGAGTTAAAAATTGTGATTGCAACGGACTGTTGTGCACTATCGATATTCTGCACTTGGGATTATCGAGCTTATGAATTCGGTGTGTAATTGAGCGTCTTGAACTCTTGAATAATGTCGCAACAATTTGTTTTAAGAAGCATTTACAACAAGTTAACTTTTCATGCCATCGGGTAAAATTGTGCTGTTAGGCAATTTTTTTTTTCCAAACCGCTATCTTTTAGTTTTAAGACTAGGATACCTACCATATATATATAGCCATAGTAAGAAAGCAAAAAAGAAACGATGGTAGCTGAATGAATAAGGAACCTGCGTGCAAATTACGCGGTCCTAGTTCGAACCCAACGCGGCGGCAGTACCAATGTGCATTCCACTTTGTGGAATTTATATGTACTATTCAAGTGACTTACCATCTGCTGATGGTGAAGGGAAACATCGTGAGGAAACCCACATATCTACCCTAGAAGCAATTCTATGTGTATGTCTGATCCACCAACCCGCACTAGGCCAGCGTGAGTGGATTATGGCCTAAACCCTTTCAGCTCTCGAGATGAGACCCGAGCCCAGCATTGGGGCTTAATGGGCTGCTGATGAGTAAGAAAGCAGGCCATAAACCTTATGTAATGTAGGTATAATGATATTTTTATTGTATATAGTAGGTAGTTAGTTAATCTTTATGTATGTGTCTTTTTCTTACAAGTCAGTCTACGAATATACGAGATTGAATAAACAGCGTTTTAATACCTTCCCAAACACTTCAGTGGCGACGAGGATTTCTTTTGGGACTCAACGGGTGCAACTTTGAATTATGAAGGGCTCGATCGGCAAAATATCGGAGTTCGATATTCACAAGGATGACTGGAGGATTTATGTCGAACGATTGGAACAATATTTCGTGGTAAATGAAGTTGAAGACACGTTACAAGTGCCGACATTAATTACAGTAATGGGTACTGAAAGCTACGAATTGTTGGTTAATTTATGCACACCTGTGAAACCGAAGAACAAGTCATTTCAACAAATTGTAGATGTAATGGAAAAACATTTGCAGCCGCGACCGAGTGAACTGGCAGAGCGGTATAAATTTCGGCGCAGAACGCAGTTAGCGGGGGAGAACATTCTCGAATATGTCGCTGTACTCAAAAAAATGTCAAAAACTTGCGAATTTGGGAGTTGGCTAGAAGAAAGTTTACGGGATCAATTGGTTTATGGCATCAACAGTGAAGTGATTCGACAAAGATTGTTCGCGGAAAGCAAGTTAGACTTCGCTAGGGCTTTCACTTTAGCCGCTAATTTAGAAGCAGCCGAGAAAGACGCGGCTATAGTAGACGGGCATGAAATTTCCACCAGCACGACGAAGACGGTGGAATGTCAGTCCATGGCGGCCAGAACATCGCGGATGACGAAGGAGGCAGCGGGCTCAACACGTGGCGACAGCCGAGTGGCGGCGCCGGCGGTGCGGGGGGCCGCCTCGTGGAGACCGCGTGGCGCGCAAGCCGCGCAAGTAGCGAAAGGGGGCACCAAGCTGGGTGAGCGGGCTCGGCTTGGTGAGCGGACTCGGCGACAGCAATCGTGCACCGTGTGTGGAGGTGCACATGACTCTGTAGGCTGCAAATTCAGCCAGTACGTGTGTCGGGTGTGTAACAAGCCTGGTCATTTGCGTCGGGTATGCCCAAGAATGACCGATCAGTACTGCGTGGCGGTTGCGGATGAGAGTGACAGTGGTGAAAGTGAAGAGGTAATTTTTATTGATTTCAACCAAATATCACTAAGTCAGTGCCGACCTATATTTATTTCCTTAAATATTCAAGGGCAGTTAGTACCTATGGAATGTGATACAGGCAGTGCTATATCGTGTATAAGTCTTGAGATGTATAAGAAACAATTTAGTGATTTACTGATTAAAGACTGTAAATTGATACTCAGATATTATACAGGCGAGATTGTGCATCCGGTGGGTGTCATTAGACCACAGGTTAGATACAAGAACGAAGTCAAAACATTAGATTTATTTATTGTAAAAAATGGCAAAACCGCATTATTAGGTAGACAGTGGTTATTTGAATTTAACATACAGTTGCCCTCTTGTGAATATAGTGATGTAAATATGTTGGATAGTGAATCATTGTTGTCGCAATTCAGTTCCAGATATTGTAACGTATTCTCGGAGGGACTGGGCCGCTACACCGGTGGGTCGGTGAGCATCCACGTGCGGGAGGGCGCGCGGCCCGTGTATATGCGCGCGCGCCCGCTGGCGTACGCGCTGCGCGAGCCGGTGGAGCGGGTGCTGGAGCAGCACGTGCGGGACGGCATCCTCACTCCCGTCGAGCGATCAGATTGGGCCACGCCCATCGTGCCAGTCGTAAAAAAGGATGGTAACATTAGAATTTGCGCTGATTATAAGTTAACTTTGAACAGGGTGTTAGAAATTGACCGTTACCCACTGCCTAAAGTAGAAGATTTATTAACGCGGTTGCATGGGGGGCAACGATTTAGCAAAATTGACCTCTCCCAGGCCTATGCTCAATTTGTTCTAGACGATTCCAAGAAATACACGGTTATAAATACCCACAAGGGTTTATTTGTATATAATCGCTTAGTTTACGGGCTGGCGTCGAGTCCAGGCATATTTCAACGGCATTTAGAAGAAATGTTTGCAGATTTACGTTGTGTGGGTGTGTTTATAGATGATATTGTGGTTACAGGAAAATCGAATCAGGAACACATTGATAATTTACATAAGGTGTTTGAAAGATTAGAGAAATACGGGTTGCGGGTTAAAAAAGAAAAGTGCGTGTTCTTTACAGAATCAATTAGTTATCTCGGACATATTATTACTAAAGATGGTATCCATACTTGTCCTAGCAAAATTAAGGCCATAAGTGATACACCAGCGCCAACTAACATAGGAGAGCTTAGATCCTTTATTGGTATGATTATGTATTATTCTAAATTTGTGCAAAATATAAGTACTTTGTTAGCACCACTTTACGATTATGTGGGGCTATAGAATGGTTATTCCTACTGTATTGAGACCGATAGTATTAAAGCAATTACATATTACTCATATGGGGATTGTTAAAACTAAGTCTTGGGCTAGAAGTTATGTGTGGTGGCCGCGCATCGATTATGACGTGGAGACGTTGTGCCGTGAGTGCGAGACGTGTGCGCTAGAGGGGGGGGCGCCGCCGCGTGCGCAGCCACAGCCGTGGCCTTACGCCCCGCAGCCATGGACTCGTCTACACGTTGATTTTCTAGGGCCATACAGAGGCGAATCGTATTTGGTACTGATTGACTCTAGTTCAAAGTGGCTAGAAGCTTTCGAAATGAAACAAAAGACTGCGACAAGTGTCATTAAAATATTACGCAGCACATTTGCTAGGTTTGGTTTACCTGTGGAACTGGTATCAGATCAAGGTCCACCATTTACGAGTCTAGAATTTGAAACATTTTTAAAACAAAACGCGGTTAGACATCGATTTTCACCGGTTTATCATCCTGCGTCCAACGGTGCTGCTGAGAATGCAGTCAAGCTATGTAAGCGAGCTATCAAAAAGGCCCTAAGAGATAATCTTGATGTCGACGCCGCCCTGCAGACATTCTTATTGACATATAGAAATACAGTACATAGTACCACAGGGGAAACACCTGCTAGGCTATTGCAGAAACGCTCGCTGCGTTCTCGTTTAGATGTGCTTCGTAATAAAACTGTTGTAGAAAATCGAGTGCGGGATGCGCAGGAAAAACAGGTTCAGTTTGCAGGAGGAATTAATCGTTGTTTTAATAAGGGTGATACAGTTTGGGCAAGAGGGTACGGAGGGCAGGAAAAGTGGGTAAAAGGGTCGGTCGTGAGCAGTGAGGGTTCCCGTAGGTACATAGTAGACAATGGGAGCGGTCAATTTTTTAAACGGCATGTAGATCAAATTCGGCGCAGATCTATGTTATCAGAGGTTAGATGTCCTGACGATATCACGCTCATAGGTGAGAGTGAGGATGCCGTTTCGTCCGAAGATGCGGCGGTGGATGGGAGTAGTGTTAGTTCACCTACAAGCCCAGTAAGTCAAAAACAAACGATTGTTACAACGGAAGACATCGCGGCAACCACTTCCCATTCACCAAAGCTGCACGAGGTTCGAGTCCCAAAAAGAATCCGCAAACCGGTCATTAGATATGGTTTCGAAAAAAAATAATAAGTTAGATTAAGATGTACCTAGTGTAAGTTTGTTAAAAGTACTTAATATACTTAAGTTAGTTTTAATCTATGTAGGCATAAGGATTTAGATTTAGGGTGGAGGTGTAATGTAGGTATAATGATATTTTTATTGTATATAGTAGGTAGTTAGTTAATCTTTATGTATGTGTCTTTTTCTTACAAGTCAGTCTACGAATATACGAGATTGAATAAACAGCGTTTTAATACCTTCCCAAACACTTCACCTTACTGCCTAAGTTTTTTATGGTCAATGTCATGATGAACTAGAACAATATATCTGATCGATTATATTATATATAGCTGTACTTAATGATAGAAAATTTATTGGATGGTTTACAATCACAGGATATTTAAACACGTTGTATAACATAATATTTTTTTTTATTCTTTATATTCGGAAAACATTTATATAACAAATAATTGTGAAAATACAGCAAAACTATTTTCAAAATGAAAAATATTATTAAAATCTTTGGGTTGGTTAGCCCATTTATCGAGGAAAGCTTTAACTAATGTTTTATATATATGTAAGTAGTTGAATATTTTTTTGAGGCCCATTTATAATACGTATCCATTTGTCACGTGACGCTGTTTTCGTTGGAAACCTAAAATAAAAGACAAAAATATCACTAACTTAATGGCTCACCTGACTCACTAAGCTTATATTTTAAGTACTACCTACTGAATTTGTGAGAAACAACTACTTTAAAAATAGGTATTAAAAAACATAGAGAGATGTAAATAAGTTAGTGTGCTTCACTCAATTACAATAGTGGTTACCTTAAGGCGTTAACGCACATATTACGATGATTTAAAGAATTGACGGAATAATTGCAGTTTTAAAAATACTATCGACTTTTATCGATACCCATGACGTCATCATTTCGTCAAGCCCTATCGTCAACAAACATTTTCCTATTTTACACGAAAAAAGCTTTAATATATCGTATATACATAAAATAATATCAACATAACGAAGAAGAAGCCTAAATACGTCCAACAAAATAGGTTTTTACTCAGTTAAAAGCACCAATTTTACAAAATAAGGTTTGCAAAAATTCATTAGATTTTTGTATTTACCTGAGAAACGTGAAATTTCTCTGGGTTATTCCTTCTTGTCACGTCACAATTGGTTACGGAACAGACCACCATGATACTGGCACACCTTTTAAGCAATTTATTGCACGATTTGTAAATATTTTAGCAAAATAAGAGCTGACAGTAAAACACGCGAGCCGCTATGGCCCCCTAATTGAAAAAATATTGGCACATCCCATTTTATCTTTCATCTCTTTCACTCTTTTACAGCGTGCATATCAATTTGACCTCTCGTTTCCGCGCTATGTTTGTCTTCTGCGGTAGCGCGCGGATCCTAGGTCTATGGTTTAGAAAGATGTTTATTTTTAGGTGTAGCGGATTAGAAGTAGTGACCCTAGATAAGTCTCCATTCTTCACTCGCGTAAATGCGAAGGTGTTTTTGTTCTTTGTTTCATTTAAAATAGAAATAGTTGGAGGTCTAGAGAGTGATATAATTATGAGGTCTGGCTTTGTAATGTTAACTCAATTGACAAGCATAAAGGTGGAAATAAACTGGGGTTTTTTTGATACCCGTATGTGATGTTACGTCCGTCAAAAAAGACATCTGATTTCATACTATTAGTAAATATATGTTAAATAATTATTTAGAACTACAAATTTATCTTATACGGCGTCGCTGACGCGATCTAATCCCATTGGTCAAATAAGCCCAGTTTGTTGGCACCTTAATCTCTTGCCTTTTTAAGAGGAGAAATGCATTTACGCCTGTCAGTTACGGGACAGTTTGTGAAACTCTCTAGTCTGAAGTTGGTGGAAGGTGACAATGACCCCAAACCCTCCAGTGCATCAACATCTAGTTTTCTGTGGCCACCAAATTAGTCCCTAACCCCAATTAACATTTCAACTGCTAATTTGCAAACTTCATCATTTCAACCAATATAATAATATGTCCCACTGCTGGGCTCGGGTCTCCTCCTAAGAATGTGGAGGGAATTTAGCCTACTATACCACGCTGGTGACGCTGGCCAGACGGGTTGGTATAGGGTTTGTTTCGAATTTTCATTTTCTCGCAATACTCTTGTCTGCATAACACTCCCTTAGTTGCCTTTTACGTCACCCACGGGTTGAGATGAGGTAGTGACATTATGTATTCTAAATCCGTCATAACACGAATTAATTTGCAAACTTAAATTAATTTAATTCACTTGTTCTATTTCCAACAATTTTTTTTGCAATTATTTTGATCCAAAAAAGTAGTCCATGTGCTGATTCCGAAAACCAGATCAATATAAAAAGTATTTAAAAATATGTTATCGAATAAGCACGTGCTTTATTGAAATCGTAAAACATATGGGTAATAAAAATCGCATGGCTTTTACGCTTTCCACGATTTTATTATTCAATAAAACAATCATAACACTTGCATTACAACTATGTTTTTAATATCACTTTAAATGGTAGGTATCTATTACATTTTATATTTTAAATAGTACCTAATAATATTGTTAATCTAGATTTTTCAGATATAGTACTATTTTTTAAATGGCTACTAGGGTATATTGGTTCATTTCCACACTGTTTTTTTTTTTTTCTTTCCCCTCTAATGATATTATTCATTGAATTGTTGTTGTATATATCCGTGCATATCTGACTGACCTGTTGGTCTAGTGGTTAGTGACCCTGACTGCTAAACCGGAGGTCGTGGGTTCGATCCCCACCCAGGACAAATCTTTGTGTGATGAACATAAAGGTTTGTTCTGTGTCTGGGTGTAATTTATCTATAATATGTATCTATTTATAAAAAAAAATATAATATTTAAGTAGTATATCAGTTGTTTAGTACCCATAACACAAGAAAATATAATTGCTTAATTTGGGACTAGATGGCGCTGTGTAAATATGGTAGAATATTATTATTATTATTATATCTTCAGAACAGCTACCTGTACCTATGGCTATTTTTTGTGTTTATCTGGGGCAGGTCTTACAAAAAGCATTTTTTGTAAAAGCCACCTGCTAGTTTATTATAAAACATATATATTTTTATTAAAAAAGACAACGCCCGCACTAGGGAACAAGCCCTGTGTCGCGGGGAGCTTTACAAACATGAAACTAACGGACACAAAGTACACCCAGACTAGAAACAAATATCTATGAATCACACAAATATTTGTCTCGTGTGGGAATCGAACCCACGTCACCCAGCACGGCGATGTAGTGGCGAGGCGACCACCTTAACCACTGCGCCACGGTGACAGTCGAAATATTGCATTGTCGTTCACATGCCCTTTGGCTACCATAGATAAAATATATTTGAAAATACTCAATGCATAGGTATTTTAATATTGAGGCAAAATTTACGACGGAAACTTTCAATAACATAAAGCTAAGTCTGTTCCAGTATTTTAATATGACCAATCTATTCTTCTCTATTAATATTATAAAGCTGTTGTTTGATTGTTTGAACGCTAGTATATCAGGAACTACTGGTCCGATTTCAAATATTATTTTAGAGTTGGATAGCTCGTTTATTAAGGAAGGTTATAGGCTATATAACATCACGCTACGGCCAATAGGAGCTCAGCAGTGCATCAGCAGGAAAACATCGTAAGGAAACCTATAAGAAATTCTATGAGTATTTCTAGCGTGAGTGGATTATGGCCTAAACCCTCTCAGCTCTCTAGATAGAGGAGAGGAGACCCGAGCCCAGCAGTGGGACTTAATGGGTTGTTTTTTTTTTTTTTGTTTTTTTTTTTAATGGTTCACTAAACTGGACATACAGGTTGTTGATTATGATGATGAGTTCAGCAGTGGTAAAATAAAGAACGATGGGAGCGAAGCCCCGCGTGAAATCTAGTTCAGAATATTATCCTTGATTTTGTGCCAGACAGAACACATCCATAATATGCATCATCGGTTCATAAATCCAACCATTTATCGTAAAGAAAAATGTTGTCTAACAGTTTAAATCGTTTATTTATGGATGTTGCTAATGTTCTGCTGTCATAGAATAAAATAATATTATATTAAAACAATGGCCAGTTTAGATTGTTGAAAGAAATATGTTTATATTCAACACAAATACATACTATGAATAATTGCATACAAAAGTAGATACCTTTCGCTCGTCTTTTTTGTGTACAGTTTAATAAGTTAGGGAATATATTGATGGACAAAATCTACAAAAGCTTCAATTTTTTTTAAATGTTTATGACTTATCATAAACATTTATTAAGTGAAGTGAGTGAGTAACATTTATTATTTATAAAGTGTAACTTCTTAAAGTTACACTTTATCTATACTCTATACAAATAAATAAAATTGGTGTGTCTGCTTGTAATAATAAAATAACCGCTTTTTACTACATGCATTTGAATGTGTATACGGTACATATACCAAAATTTTTTTCGTTTTTTGTTCCAACTAATCTTTGGAACGGCTGGACTGATTTCAACGGGACTTTCACAGGCGGATAGCTAATGTCACAAGAAGTTACTTAGGCTACTTTGGTTTTGAAAAAATATCAGGATTCCATAAAAAAAAACTCCATAAATGCGAGATAAGTTGTCCACGCGAACAAAGTCGCGGACACTGCTAGTTTTCTTTTCTATATGTTCACTATCAAACGTATTCTGTCGAATTATTGTTAAAAGTTTGATACACTCCCCCCGCTCCTGTCACCAATGAGTTCCGCGCTTTTTTACTGTGCAACCACTCGCGCGATGTTCAGACCGGTCAACTTAAATCGCGCATACCTACACTCGTCTACGTATTGAACCAGTAGCTTAATGAATATTCTTGCTAATCAATGCAGTACTTATAAATGTAAGCATAGAGTTCATATTACAAGCAAAAATCTCATATAGCAACTGTTTAAAATCACGTCCGTTATATTGACCTAAATAACTGTTCCAGAATAATATAAACAACGTTTTATTTGCATCAAATTTAAACATAATTAAAGCATTTAGTAAACAAATAATATTTGGATATTTATATTAGCAATATGGTTTAAAGCGGCACTGCGCACAAGATACTAAGCTTGTACCACATAACTCTAAAGGTTCCGGAGGTCCAATCCCTTTTCTCATTTTTTCCATTTTCTTCTCATACCTATTTTTTTTTCCAAGTCGCGGGCACGGTTCGCGTGGACAACTAATCCCGCATTCATGGAGTTTTCATTTTTTACGGAACCCTGATATTTTTTCCAAAATCAAAGTAGCTTAAGTTACTCCTTGTGACATTAGCTATCCGTCAGTTAAAGCCCCGTCGAAATCGGTTCAGTCTTTTCAGAGATTAGCCGGAAAAAACAGACAGACAACCAAAAATTGTAAAAAATAAAAATTTGGTAAGTATATCTACCGTGTGTACATTCATATGCATTTAGTAAAAATATGTTATTATAATATTACAAACAGATACTCCTCCAATTTTATTTATTTGTAGATGTAGGTTAAAAATACCCCGCTTCGATAATATAATAATTATCATTCAGATAAACTAAATCAAACAGAATCTAGAACACCATAAATGCATAACCATTCGTTCCATGTCACTGGACATTCAGCTATGCAGCAGACCTAGAATAGATGCACCCGAGTGACCCCGCCGGGCACAACTAGCAAAATTTATACCTAGTCCAATAGTCCCCGCTCTACTGCGCTTACGTCACATCCTGTCTCGTATTCAAGGCTGTAAAATTTTATGTGCCCCATCATTACGCATATTAATGGTTTAGAACTTTAAATTAACGTAAGTTACCCATGGCGGTGACAGGGATGGAATACGATCAAGCATGAGCTATTAAATAGAAAACAAATGAATAAATTAGTGACAGATTAATAATAATAATATAATAATAATATTCTACCACATTCACACAGCGCCATCTAGTCCCAAAGGAAGCAATTATATTTACTTGTGTTATGGGTACTAAACAACTGATGTACTACCTAAATATATTTTTTTTTTGTAAATACATACATATTATAGATAAATTACACCCAGACACAGAACCAACCTTTATGCTCATCACACAAAGATTTGTCCTGGGTGGGGATCGAACCCACGTCCTCTGGCTTAGCAGTCAGGGTCACTAACCACTAGACCAACAGGCCAGTCCAAATTTATTAAGAAAATAAATAAAAGATAAGGAATACATAATGTCATTACCCCATCTCAACTCATGGGTGTCGTAAAAGGCGACTAAGGGCGTAACCTTATGCAGACAAGAGCACTGTGAGAAAAGGAAAATTCGAAACAAACCCTATACCAACCCGTCTGGCCAGCGTGGTATAGTAGGCTAAATTCACTCTACATTCTTTGGACCCATGCCCAGCAATGGGACTTTTATTTTGTATTGTATTGTATCATTTATTTCAAGTTTTACACTCATATTTTGTTAGTAAATACATTTCCTTAAAAATTATGTGTTAGTACTTACATGTAGCCTACAACTATTGTTTATATAGGTACAATCTACCCGGTCAGCGATCATTTTCAGGAGGGAGTTGGAGCTTTCCCTGACTCTGTGCACGAGGGAGGCGGCGCGCTTTCGCATTGTGGCATAAAAACAGTCTACTTATTTTTATGGGTTGAGATGATGATGATGATCTCTAAAAGTTTCAGAGGCCCAATTCCTTCTCTCAATACTTTTCATTTTCTTTTTCTCTCTATCCTTTTCTTATTTTTTTTCAGACTTCTGGTTGATACAGAGTTTGAAGATAGAAAAACCCAATATCGTTTTTTGCCCGAGCCGGGAATCGAACCCGAGACCGTTTGAGCAACAGTCATACACAATGCTCTAATGACATTCAAATAATCACCTTAGACCCACAATTTGCGGAGTAGTAGTCGTATGGCAACTAGCTCGTTTTGCGAACTGGCGCTATTCGCCAACTTGAGCCTTTGGCCAACTTGAACCATTCGCCTACTGCACTATTTAGATACTGTCACTGTGTAGGTACAGTTCAGCATAACTTTACTTTGCAAAAAATAGGCTTCCCAAAGTAAACTACAAACGCCGTAATTTCGTTTACTTTTTAAATTTCACAGACAGTACCTTACCTTTACTAAGGGCCTGTTCAATAAATAAGTGTCAAATAAACTACCTGAGACTTTTTTGACAGATTTTATATGAAAAATACGTCAAAAATCTGTCAGGAGAATTCCTTATAGTCTAACTATTACTTATTTGCCAGTGGTGAAACATGCGCTAAGTAAGCAAAAGGTGGTTTTGGAAAGTAAAGTAAGAGTTTCACAGGATAATGATACTTCATATTGGTTGAAAGTTGATCTTTCCCTCAAATTAAAGTCAAAGTGCGGTCTATGAATCCGTGCCAAACGAAACCCTCACTGCAACCTATACACTCCTTCAATGGCACGGAACGAAACGTACCTTGTATTAGTAAACATTGTTCACCTAAGACGCACATTATGAAACCTTTACTCAGATAGGACTCGAATCTAGGACAGTGGGATTATAACGATAAGCTAATTGTTATACAGTTTCTACTCATGTTCAAATAGTGGTATTAATTTTCGTTCGTAACGCGGTGAAGAAAATCTGTTAGTATCACAATTTGTGGTGAGAACTGAGAGGTGAAAGGCATTCATTCTTATTAATCTTTACTGTTTACTTCTAAAATTGACCGCAATTTGGTGTCTAAAGCTTTCCACAATAAATATCAATTGAAAAGGAATGGCAAAGATTTTTTCTAAAACGATTAACTCAGCAAATATACTACGAGTTACAGGTGAAACCTACAAACAAACCTTTTCACTCACTCATAAAATTAAAATTATCAATACCCTATCTTTTTTGCGAGAAATCTGCTTAGAACATATAAATAGTGAAATTTTATGTTCTAAACAGATTTCTAATGAAGATAAAGTAATTTAAAATGACAAGTGAAGGATGCAATTGCAATTTCAACAATCGAGTCGAGGTCGATTATCGATAAAACAATGAAATAGGCATTTATTTTCTGCGCTGAATTTGACATAATCGCCTATTTTTGTTTTAAAACGAGTGTACACTTTACGCAGTATTATACTTTAAGGATTAATATAAATATTTATGTATGTTGATTTATCCGTGTAGTGACGGATTAAAAATACGTAATGTCACTACCCCATCTCAACCCGTGGGTGTCGTAAAAGGCAAACAAGGGAACCATAAGCAGATAAGAACACTGCTAGAAAAGGAAAATTCGAAAGTAACCCTATACCAACCCGTCTGACCAGCGTGGTATAGTAGGCTAAACTTCCTCCACATTCTTTGGAGGAGACCCGTGCCCAGCAGTGAGACGTATATGGGTTGAAATGATGATGACTTTTCAATAGAATTGCACAAATCGTAGTCACCACAAATCTCTTGCTGATATAAAGCCATTTTAAAACAATTTTAATTAATTTAATATGTGTACTGGTCCCAAAAGTTTCTACTTACGAGCTTTTCCCAATCATAAAATCAATGCACACCCAAAACCCGAAGCCAAATCATTGGTTTGTATTGAAAGCACTACACTTCCAGAACTCGAGCAATCATATTTCACTCCAGCTTGACCTACAAGCTTATATTGTCAGCAAAACTGTCAGCCACATTGTCAGCACTATCCCTTGACCCAAAATTACGACCCGACCAAATCCCAGTTCCGTAGATAAACACATAAATACAAACAGACAGCTGACCTTGCGGAGCACACGTTAGTCATAACCTAATGTTTGGTAAACAGTTACCGAAGTTATGATGGCGATGTGCTAAAAGATTTTGTTAATGTACTTAGAAATGGTTTAAGAAAGATTTGTAGCTACGTGTTCGTAAACAGATTGTAGTTGGAGCACAATGAAAAACGGTGTGTGGCTAAAATAATATTTTAAATATATGTGCAATAGCACATACCTTTACAATTTAGAGTTGTACAACTACCTAACAACTAACTGCCGTACTCAGAGACGTTTATTTAGTAAAAACGTCTAATACTTAAGTCTATACGCCTAAAGACGATTATTTAATGAAAAAAAATGTGTCAATGACAGATTACTGCTAATTGACGTCTCTGACTCCATCTAGTGACGGATTAAGAATACATAATGTCACTACCCCATCTCAACCCGTGGGTGTCGTAAAAGGCGACTAATGCAGACAAGAGCATTGCGAGGAAAGAAAAATTTGAATCAAATCCTATATACCAACCGGCTAGCCAGTGTGGTATAGTAGGCTAAATTACCTCCACATTCTTTGGAGCAGACTCGTGCCCAGTAAAATGACGTCTTTGAGTGCAGCTGTAAGTTACATTTAGTTAGATACACCTGCACAGAAGCCGTTTTTACAATTAGCTTCGCTCATGATTTTATGAAAAAACAAAATATATCCCAAGATTTATCACTTGTCCATCATTCATCTTAAAAAATCTGGAAACATTAGCATTCCGTATAAAATATTGAGGTTAAAAAACTCTCATTTTTTACTTCATCAATATCAAAGGGCTTTAGAAGATCGTGGAAAACTTTACGCGGTCAAAGTCACCATATTTTCTGTGGAAAAAAGCCGTCGTAAAGTGTTGCTATACTACAAAAACATTTACACTAACACTTCATGTGTCAACCGAAATAAAATAACCACAAAAACAAATAATAAAAAGAAACGTTTTAGCGTCTGTTGTCAACGTGTTTTAAATTTAAAACACGGATCTATTTTTGTAAAAAAAATATTAGTCATGCTTTAAAAATCGGACGGGCATATTCTGTAAACGATAGGGCGTTTGATGCTCACATTTCTATTTAAGATCTACAAGTATATGCGTAATAGTAATTTTTACATGTACAAACTAATACTATTAAAAAAGTTTTATACGATGACCTTATTGTCTATTTTTTCACACAAAGTAAAAGCTCTCAAATAGAAGTGTTAGTAGCGAACGCTCTATCCTTTACAACAAAGAAGACAGATGCAAATATTTGTTAATGCACTGAGTTATCTGTAGGTACTTATAACTACTGAACCGATTTTCAAAATTATTTTAGTGTTGGATAGCCCATTTATCGAGGAAGTTTATAGACTATACAACATCACGTTACGCCTAACAGGAGCTGAGCAGTGATCGAATACCAGAATGACGGGAACGAAGCCCCGCTCGACGTCTGGTTAAAATATAATGTTTTTTTAATGTATGATATATTTGGTTTATGTGTTTATTTGGTTACGAGAAATAATATTTTGTTTATCATAAACTATTTTTTCTTCGGCCTCGATCTTAATATGTCTGTTTATACGATTTCCTCTAAAATATTTCACTACGCAGCTACCTAAGTGATAAAACTACTAAATTATGGTATAATGGGTGAAAATGGAACGATCTTGGGAACAAAAATAACAGAGATTCCTGAAACGATATCACTTTTTGACCTCATCATACAACAGTCAACTGAAGCAATAACCTCGTAAGACCGAGACTTATTTTACACACAAGCAGGAGTTAAAACCGAAGATCCCATAAAAGGAACCAAAATCTTTTTGAAATTATATTTGACTACGGACTATGAAGTTTCGTGTAATATGGCGTTTTTATTTCTGAAGTAAGTGACAGTTGACTGATCTGTCATTTGATCAAGAAAGATGGTACGCCCACGTGGCGTTCAGTCGTGGCTAGAAGTTCAAAAGTTCAGCCACCTAGACAAGTGGTAATCGATTCTATCTATCTATTCTATCGACATGTCAAATTAGTACATTGATCACGTGACATGTCGATAGCTTATGTCAGAGATGTGTTCAAATGTATTGAAGTGACATTTAGATATTTCGAATAGAATGCGATTTGCCACTTGTCTAGGGGGGAGGTCGGAATGACTATATACATTAAAATTTGGTCTCTTTAAAGAGACTGGAGTTCTTACGATAAATAGGTAAGTATCTAAGAAATTGTGGAATGAAAGAAAATATTATAACACAAATAGAGAAATGAAGGTCAGGCACAAGTACCCTTAACTAGTGAGCTTGTATAAAAAAGATAAATTATATGAATGTCGAAAAAACAACGATGTATTTCAGAATCACAGTAGTAGAAGAAAGTAGCTGTCTACTCCTCTGTTTGAAAAGGGCCGTGATCCATATTTAATTTAAAAAAATATGTTTCTTTTTGTTCCTCTGTTGAGACACATTCAAATATCAAAATACGACATTGAAAGAGTTAAACAGAATAAGACGCTGTTGCCAGACCAGCGATAATTGCGACGAACACAGAACAACATAATATTACGAGATGTGTCATAATTCTTTCTTATTTTTCTAGTAAATCAAAAGTGTAATTTATGGTGACTTTGTGTGACATATATTATACATAAAGCGCGACTGCCGCACAATGACAGTGACATTCGTCCGAAACATCATGTCATCATAAACCATAAACGTCCCAATACTGGGCACGGGTCTCCTCCAAAGAATGTGGAGGGAATTTTGCCTACTATACCACTTTTTATATAAATGCTAAACAAGTAATGGAAAACTTCAAACCCACGACGGGACTTGAACCCGCGACCCTGCCATTCCGTGTGCAGTGCTCTTCCATCTGAACTACGCGGGTGGACGTCCCTGAGATCGA
The DNA here is from genome assembly GCA_905147015.1 of Laspeyria flexula. Lineage (NCBI taxonomy): Eukaryota > Metazoa > Arthropoda > Insecta > Lepidoptera > Erebidae > Laspeyria > Laspeyria flexula. The sequence goes on from LR989974.1 coordinate 7,156,598, forward strand.
ATTTATCCATTACCTGTTAACATGATGACGTCATGACAACGTTTTTCTACTATACCACGCTGGTCAGACGGGTTGGTATAGGGTTTGTTTCGAATTTTCCTTTTCTCTCAGTGCTCATAGCTGTCTGCATAAGGTTACTTCTCTTTGTCGCCTTTTATGACAGCCACGGGTTGAGATGGGGTAGGGACATTATGTATTCTTAATTCGTCATTACACGGAAGCTATCATGTAGTGAGATAAAAATATTTAGAAACCCAACAATTAATAATAATAACAATACTAATATTCTACCACATTCACACAGCGCCATCTAGTCCCAAATTAAGCAATTATATTTGCTTGTGTTATGGGTATTAAACAACTGATATACTACTTAAATACATTTTTTTTGTAAATACATACATATTATAGATAAATTACACCCAGACACAGAACAAACCTTTATGCTCATCACACAATGATTTGTCCTGGGTGGGGTACGAACCCACGACCTCCGGCTTAGCAGTCAGGGTCACTAACCACTATACCAACAGGCCAGTCAATTAAGTGGATAACGATTATTTCTTTTTTTTGTGATTTTGTTGACCAATAGTTACAATATTATAGAACCACTAGAAGTTGCGCGCGGTTTCGCCCTCGTCATACTTTTTTGGCCACTGCTCAGCTCCTTTTGGCCTTAGCGTGATGTTTTAAGGCCTCAATAAATGGGCTATCCAACACTAAAATAAATAATTAAATCGGACCAGTTGTCTAGTCTAGTCCTAGCGTTATCTAGCAACGCTTATATCATTAAGGAAGATTTCAAAATATAGCTTACCGTAGGTACTTATAGAAATTTAAAAACTGATTAATATAAGATTTTATTTCTATTGACATTTCTGACCGAAAATTTTCCAACAGCTCAAAATAGAGGGACGGACAGATGGACAAACAGAACGAAAATGTATGTACAGGTTTCGTTTTAATAATACTGAACCATAAAATCGTTCCACAAATCGCAATAACAGCTGCTAATACCTAATTGCAACCGATAGTAACGTATGACGTATGCTAACATCTTTTACATATGACATAACATAGCATCACGCCTTTGTCCCCGAAGGTAGGCAGAGGTGTTTCACACACACATTTCGCCAGCTATGTTTGGTCCTATGAATAGGGGCCGAGCCTATTGTCATCTACCGGGAACATTTGTTTACCAAACTAGGGGAAAATCTCAATACTGGAATTTCAAGATAGAAAAGCCCAATACCATTTTCACCCGACCCGGGAATCGAACCCAGGACCTCTTGCACAGCAGTCATATACACTTCCCGCTGCATCACCGAGGCAGTCTTTTACATATGCATACCTACAAACATATAGATCACGCCTCTTTCCCAACAGAGCGGTAGGCAGAGACCATTTCCTTCCACTTGCTACGATTCTGACATACATCATTGGCTTCTTCAACACTTATCAGTCTTTTCATACATTCTCGCCGGTTAAGGGTACTCCTGATCTGTCCCTTCTTTAGAACGTCACCTATTTGGTCATGGTACGTTCTTCTGGGTCTTCCCCTTCCAACGTTTCCTTTCACATTCGCCTCATATATTTGTGTAGTACCTGTTCGTCGTAATTAATGTTATAGGTTGTAGGGTACTTATAAATCGCCCGAGTTCTAACTGTCGACTGCTGCGTCAGTCCAATATACGAGCTTGTACTATGCGATTAGAATAAGTATGGGCCTGTCAAATCAAGACGCCGTTTTGTTTTCCATTTGAAGACAACTTCATACCTTACAAGTAGGGTGTACAAAGAAAAAAGGAAAAAACGAAACACATTACAATTAGGTACATACATACTTTTACGGTTGTAAGATCTTTATTATCTGAAAGAACATTTAGGTACATAGTTCACTAAACTCATTTTTCATGAACATAGTAGGTAACTGGCATAGCTAAATATACATGTTTTTATTAATAGTATTTAAATAAATTATGGGTGAGTATTGAATATGAAATTAGTGTTTGTTGGTTGTTGTGTATTTTTTATCTAGAAGTCACGCGGTGCTTCACTCCCGTCGTTTTTTTATTTGGCTACTGCTCTGCTCCTATTGGCTGTAGCGTGATGTTATATAGCCTATAACACTAAAATAATTTTTAAAATAGAACCAGTACCTAGTTCCTGGGATCCTAGCATTCAACCAAACAAAAAACAAACTTCAATTTTATAACAAATAGCAAATATAATGCAAATCTTCCAACCTAATTCTTCCTAATTCGTCAAACGTGCAAGGAAAATGTACATAATCAAAATAGAATAGAGTAGAACATAAATTAATTAATTTAAAAGTTATAATTTTTTTGCCTATTTTGTTTCTGCTAGCTGTACAAAAATGTGCACATTCGACTGAAGTTAGCGGCAAATAGTACCACGTGCAATCCCATACTTATTCTAATCGCATAGTACATACTGGTTGTATTATTAGCAATCTCCCTACCCTGCGGATATAACATTTTTTTTTTATATAATAACATCAATATATCTAAGGCTATTCTTGAATAAATTGTCATTATTATCCTATTATTATTAATAAATAGGTATAATATATAATCTTGGAAACAATAATATTAAACAGTAATAATAAATAATAATAATAATAATATAATGCAATAACAATGATAAAATCAATGATGAATGTTATAATAACGTTTATTGATTCAATTATTATAATACTACAATAATAATAATAAAAGCAACCTATAAATCTTCCGCTGCTTGGCTTGGTTCACGCGCTTTTACGCTTTAGGCCATAATTCCTACACGCTGGTCTAGTGCAGTTTGATACCTAACGATTTAAAAAATTATTTGACAAATTTTTTGTAGATATATTATATTAATTTCCGAGCGACGGTTTTATAGATTGATTTTTTTTTTAATAATTTCTATCTATTTATCTTTGCCATAATTTAATAATACTCGTATTAGCTCGTATAATAAGTTAGTTGAAGTGACAGTGGGCTGGTGATATCTGCAGAAGGACCGATGGACGGTGGAGAAAGCGTGCCCTAGAGTGGAGACCGCGACTCGGCAAGCATAGAGTAGGACGCCCTCCGGCTAGATGGACCTACGACCTAAAAAAGGTCGCTGGGTCTTACTCAGGGGCTATAGGAGCGGAAGCCCGAGTCCCCCGGATATAAGGGGCCCCCAGTCCCAATTGAAAACATTGTGAATTAATAAAAATCATACCAATGATTAAATTTATAAAATATTTATTAAATTATATATTTTACTTTTTTAACTATATACTTTACATTTGGCCGGTATTTTTTTTAAATAGGAGGTTATTGATAATTTAGACAGGCCCCCTAAGGTTCCCCGTGTAGTATCAGCCAAGGGCCCCACAAACTCACGGTCCGCCCCTGGTCAGACTGAATGCGGAAGGCGGAGGACAGAGTATTATGGCGCGTGTTAAGAGAGGCCTACGTCTAACAGTGGACTGCAATAGGCTTAAATGATGAAAAGAGCTGCAATTTCACCAAACTAGTTATGAAAACTGACTGAAAAATATATCCCTGCCGGTAGCTATAATTGGAAAAAAATCCAAGTATCCCTACCAGTAGGGATAAGCTAGTAGGGATAGATGGAGAAAACGATTCCATATATCCCTACCAGTAGCTATAATTGGAAAAAAAATCCAAGTATCCCTACCAGTAGGGATAAGCTAGTAGGGATAGATGGTACATGGGGGGAAAAATTGGTTTCCAAAAGATATAACAAATTTTTCATCACCATAGTAAAAACTAAAAAGTGTGTACGTTGAAAAATGTTGATCACAAATAAGTCATCGTTGAATTGAACCTGTGCCAAAACGTAAGATTGAGCTCAATGGCGCTTTGCGTAGCCAATGCGTTTGTGGTGTCGTAAATAATGATAATTGTATATGAATCGGGTTTCGTACCTGTTTGCTATACGATTTTTTGATAGAAGATTTAATTTGTGTCATGATAAGAAGCGTGTCAATAATGTATATAATAGTTTTGTTTAATAATGTTTACTAAGTACCTACCGTAAAACGGGGCTACTTTGCACAGATTTTGATAGTTTTTTTATATTGTTTTTTTTTATACAACTAAAATGAATAGTTTTTTTGCTCCAATAGAACAATGTAGACAGTATCATCAACTGAGTCTTGGTTTTCCATTTGTGGGACATCATTTGTGGCTGGGCTTCGCATTTCTTGGCGTGTTACAGTTATCTGTGTACCAGGTTCATGGATCACTTTCTTTCCTCTTCTGTGTCGACTTGTAGCAGCAGAGTTGAAGCCCCTTGTTTCTTTTAAAAAATCCAGTAGACTGCTGTCGAGAACACGTCCAGTCTCTTCCGAGTGCTCTGCTGGAAGTTTTTTTAGGATGGCTTCTGGATCAAAATTACAAAGGCCTGTAGTTCTGAAGGAACTTTGTAGATTTTTCTTTATATTAGAAGCCATTGCATCCGTCAACCTTTTCAGCAGCATGGGAAACTGTGGCTTTGGAATTGCGCCCCGTATTCTTGATTCTTTTCTCCAACTATCCAGAACCTCCCGCCATTGTTTCTTTAAAGGCCCATATACTCCCACATCTAATGGTTGAACTGCCAAAGTTACCCATAATGTTAAAGTATGTTTCATATTTATTTTCGTAAAATACAAATTGGCAGTTATTGAAATTCACTAAATTAATTGACAATTAAAAAAACTGTTTGTTTTAGGTTAGGTTAGTTTTATATAATTAAAAAAACTGACTTAAATTAAATAATTATAATTATGTTTATTGTAATAATGTGTCATTTTGTGATTTATCTGATCTCAAGAGATTTTAGTTGTAAAAAAATTTTTGCGTTGCTAATATTTTGAAAACCAAAGTATAGTAGTATAAATACATAAGGCTTGTTTGCTTCATACCAGCAAAGCCTTAAGCTAGTCGGAAATTATTATCATCTAGTGGATAAATATTGTACCTCATAATAAATATACATAATATGTCAAGTCATAATCCTGCCTGTGGGTTATTCTGGAATGTCTCTTCGTTAGTTTAATTAAACCAGTATTTGATTGAAATAGTTTAAATTAGGCATAAAATACATTAGCTTCTGCAGAAGCAAATGTATTTTATGCTTAATTTTGTATAAATAATGGTAATTTCTTTAAAAATATAAATTTGTGACCAACAATATCTTTATCCAGATTATATATAGGTATATAGTCCCACTGCTGGGTTAATAATTGTAGGGAAAACACGACTGTCTGTCAAGTTATATTTCAACTAAATTATTATACTTTTTAATTTTCTGAACCATCTCGCTAGTTATCCCAAGAGATTATAAATGATTGACAAAATTTGTTTCTAGTTCATAGACCATCTCACTCAATTATATTGACCAAATTCCACTTTATTACAACTCACATAAGATCCAAATTTCATCTTAGTTCTTACTACTATGTAAATAATATAGGTTTATACAAAATATTATATGTGTAATACACTGGGTACTTGCCAAACGTGTCGCGATAGTAAATCTTATTATCGTATGCAATAACAATCATCTGTCTGTCTGTCTACTCCCATATATCATATTAAACAAGCTATGACCGCAATTATACAACATATTATCATAATGTTTACCGTTTCTATAGCTATTTAGATGTAATTTAATCAACGATTATACACAAGACATTTGTTTCATGGTAATCCGGTGATCTTGAAAAAGCGTTGAGTTTTCCTTTTTACACGTACAGACATAAGGCGAAAATGCCAATTTAGATAAGTAGACGGTATAAAAACAAACGTAGGTACACTTCTTTTTTCTCTATCTAAATTACATAATAAGAAGTCCATGACAAAATCAACCTTTCTGTGAAGTATATAGAACTTAATTTAGAGTAACAAAAGCTGTTTCAATTCTAGGTTATTTATTTGCCTGTTTGTATATCGAGTTCAGTTTGCGAGACGAACCAAATAATTAATTCATGAAACTACGTTTGTATAGGTTTGTTTCAGATTGGAAATGAACAAAGTATTTTTTAATTGTTTAATCAATTGATTCGTAAAATTAACTGTGATATGACCGCTATACTGCCTTGCAAAGAAAAAACGGCGCAGTTGCATTACATAAATTACGGGAAACAGGCATGTAAAGAAACTACCTTTAAATCAAATTTCCCTTGCGCTTCATATGCAGTTGCATCGTTCTTTTTGGTAGAGCAGTATGTATAACTGAAGGGATTTTCATGAAATTGTATTAAAAACGGGTTTTAAACACCTACGCTAATATAGTTTTAACTTTAACCGCTATTTACCTATGTCTGTTTGCCACAACCGTGGTATACACGATCCGGTTTAAAAACGCAGAAACACCTGCACAGGCAGACCTCTCCAGTAAACCGCATTATGTAAGACCGGCATAATTTGGCTATACATCTAAAACTGCATTTATATCTATAGATAAGAAGCGTGCCGTTACAGACAAAATAATATGTTTTTCTTCCTTTGCACGTGAGACATTGGCAGAATTGTCGACATCGGCACGTTTGCCGTAAAGAAAAATAGAAATAAAATATTTTTTGTTTCGAATTTGACTGCACTAAAAATATTTTTTGTCTGATACGGCACGCGTCTAAAACGATCACTCAGATATTCTCGCTACGATTATTCCTAATATATGTACGTATTTTTAATCGACCAATCAGAGACCCACAAATGGCGCAATAAACGTATCATGATCATCATCACAACCCATAAACGTCCCCTGCTGGACACGGGTTTCCTCCAAAGGAAATGAAAATCATCACCCTGGAAGTTTCCAATATATTATTTACATATAAATAGAACTGTAAATGCAATGATTTCTTACCTTTTACACACTTTTCGATTTTGTGCCGCCCGCATCCAACGGCCACCCGCAACCCTTACCAGGTCGTCGGTCCATCTGGTGGGGGGCCACCCTACGCTGCGCTTTCCAGTACGTGGCCGCCACTCGAGAACTTTTTTGCCCCATCGGCCATCAGTTCTGCGAGCTATGTGGCGGAAATTAGGTGAGGCCTATGTTCAGCAGAGGACGTCATTGGGCTGATATGATGATGATGATGATGACACACTTTTCACCAAATTCTAAAAATGTATTAAACATATTTTTAAAATATAGCTCCGATTGGCTCCAATTAAATAATAAAATATGACACTTAATTGCGACCGTTGCCACTCTGTTTGTAAATACGCTCTTAAAAGCCTTTCCGGCTTTATCCGAACGCATACCAACATACAATACTGTCATAGTGTTATTGACAAAGCACATGGTACAATAATCAACCTTATAAATTGTGTAGGTTGACTAATCTATTGAACAGTCATGAGTAGGATTGTATGGACTCTGTAAGGGTTGCGACACACATATTCGGGCCGGCATTTACCGGCACTGCCGTTCGGTAAAACCGAATATAAATATGTGGATGAATGTTCGGGAAAAATGCCGTTCGGCTTTGGCTTGGAGCCACGCAATCGACACAAGCCGAATATTGCCGAACGTAATATATTAGTTGCTACGGATCGGCTTTTTCGTTCAACAAATTTAATACTGCCGAATCGAATGATACCAACCCTTCTGGACAGCGCTAAATTCCCTCCAAAATGTTTGGAGGAGACCCGTGCCCAGCAGTAAGACTTTTATGGGTTGTAATGATGATGAGTCGAATGATTTGAAAATACCCGATCGGCACGAAATTATCAAACCCGAAAAATGCAGTAATGCCTTCGGGTCGGCTTTGTTGTTCGGCAAATACGGCCCACCTGACAATGCCGGCCCGAATATGTGTGTGGCAACCCTGATATACTGTATTGTCGTATTGTAATTCTATTTACTCGCAGTAGATACTCGACTTACTATAGAAACGGTTGTATAAACTGTATAGTTATAATTATTTTATTTCTGACAACATTTTAACTTTATTTTTTTTTGTGTAGGTCCTTATCGCGAGTGTTATTCGGTTTCTTGTTATTCCTTAGAGCAGAAGTAGACACCAAAAAATGTCTGTAAGTACCAATTGATATAATTTTTTTAACATTTGCTTAAATCAATATACCTTTTACTGTTTATTGGTAAGAGCAATATTCGTGTCTTATAAATAAACTAGCTTTTGCCCGCGACTTCGTCCGCGTAGATTTCGATATAACATAGATCTTTGTTTCAAGTGCAATTCATGAATTCCACAACATCCCACTGCAGGAGTTGAATTTCATTTTACGTCAATATAGATAACATTTTCGTAATCAGCGTCCCTGAAAACCTTGAAAACGACATCCATATCATATTCTAATAATTGTCACACCTATTTCATCCCTTAGGGTAAGTTTTTCAAACACCAAAAACAACCCATCAACTCACTTCTTAACTAATGTTCACATATAACTTGAAAAACAAAGAACTGTCTATTTAATATTTCACCCCCTGAACCCCCCCCCCCCCCCCCCTATCAAAAATATTAAAAACAACATTTTAAATTCCTATCCCAAAGCTAATTTGCAAAACGTTAACTTCAAAACAAAGATCTTTTCATACAACGTTTCATCCCCAATTTTACCCTTCCAAAAATATTGATGAGTATATTTTTTATTTTGATAGTAGTACCCCAAAACAAATTTTCAAATCTATAAGTTAAAAAACAAAGGGTTGAATTTTAAAAAACCCTTACTTAGTACACCTCTAGACATTAGTAGGTACAAACACACTCTCCAAATTTCAAGTCGCTACGACCAGCGGTTTAGGCTGTGCGTTGTCTGTCAGTCAGTCAGGACAAAGCCTTTTATAATATGTACGGTTAAAGATCTTTATTTCTCATAAAAATTCACAAAAATCACTTACTGAGAAACATAAAACCAAAGTAGGTTGTTAAAGAAAATCCAGCAGGCGGTGCCTGTAGTAATAATATGTATGGATTTAAACACTATCTCGATAACAGCTTTAACGATTTAAGATCTGGAAATTTGCGCAAAGTGACAGCAAGCCTATTGCTGCCATTAACCGACAATATTTCCAGACTTTAAACTCGTACTGAGAATTTCAAGTCAGGATAATCTAATGTTTTGCACCCGGGTATCGATTCCGGGATCTTATTCATCTTATCATCTTATTTTTTTTCTTTAATAATTAAACTGAAAAACAAACGTGAATTACGTGCCACTCTGGCTCCGCCCACTTTCTTTACATGTAGTTACTTGTTGATGTGAATTTGCATCCGTAAAAACTCCGCATTGATTGATGCGGATGTGAATGCGGATGCAGATGTCTGAATTAATGCGAATATTCCGCATTTACAGATGCGGATGCGAATATTCGTAATAACCCTGCTATGAAGATACGCTCTTTTGCTTCGGAACACTACTTTGAGCATGGTCCAACGTGCTCTTAACCGGGTTTTTTATGGAATTGTAGGTCCAGCTATTGTTATTTACTTTCTTTCCAACCACAAAGAAAATGTAACTGACGATAATAAAGATGATGCCGACTCGCACTTGGCCTAATTTTTAATAAAACAGTCGTATACTGTAAGCTCACAAAATTTACAAATATGATTTAAAAACATAAAACATCATGTTTTTATCATATATGTCTAATAAGCCAGATCCACACGCTAGCCAAACAATGGCCAACAGCAAATAATAACAACAATGCATATACTCGTATATTGCAAAACAATGTATTCACAAAATGCTTTTACCATTTTCAGATAAATAGTTGGTACCAAGTGATGATTCCACATACCATACTTCTTGACGAAAATAATTTAAAGTTTCATAGCTTTATTGTTTTTAATATCCAAATTTTATTGAATTTGATTTAGTATGGTGTTTTGGTTTTGTACCATTCTGTGACCTTCAAACTGTAACCAATTGAAATTGTACCTAAGTACTTTGGCGATTAAAAAGAGTGGCCTGAGTTTCTTGCCAACTTCTTCTCAGAGCTCAACCTTGTCAGTGAACTGGCCGTAGGCAAATTTGCTGACACCTTTTTTTTGGTTTTGTATGACATTCATAAAATACCATGTATGTGACCTATATGAAATAAAAGATTTGAAGTTTAGTGATGATGGTGAGACGTAATTGAAAGACGGTGGCTAACGGCAAACTAGTTTATTAGTAGCTTAGACGAGTATAGTGTACATATTATTATTATTTTCCAACTACCTGAACATTACATCTTCTCCCTTCTTAATTACTAACTAAACTATTACAATTTGAAGTACAATGATTAGACATAAACAATGAAATCTTTTGGACTGTCACCGTGGCGCAGTGGTTAAGGTGGTCGCCTCGCCACTACATCGCCGTGCTGGGTGACGTGGGTTCGATTGCCACACGAGACAAATATTTGTGTGATTCATAGATATTTGTTTCTAGTCTGGGTGTACTTTGTGTCCGTTAGTTTCATGTTTGTAAACCTCCCCGCGACACAGGGCTTGTTATAGTGCGGGCGTTATTTTTTAAAAATAAGATAAGATAAGAACTACTTATTAATTATATTACTATCATTTGTGATTTGCATTCAATGCTTTGCCCTGTTAAAAGCTCGCAGAGCAGGCGGACGCGCCTGGCGGTGGCGGAGGCAACTGCACCTCCGAGGCCTGATCTGCCTCGTCGATTGCGGCTCTATTAAAACAATAAAAATACTTTTAAAGCTATCCCTTGCAGACAATGTGCTTTAAACTAGCATCACTATACGCAAATGTGTTCTGGTTTAACAAGCAGTGTTTTGCATATGAATGTCAAGATATACGAGCTCAATTTCTTGAATATGAAATTCTCATGAATAATATGATAAAACCTATAAGAGAGCAGTTTTATACTTCATACATTTATTTGCATCGCTTGGCGTCTTTTTCAATTCATTTAAACTTAAAAAAAAATGAATGAAATAATCGCATATAAAAACTTAACCCAGATTAAAATCTTTTAAACTTTCGCGATTTGTACACATTATTAAATTATTATGCAACGGGTCTACGTCATGTATTATATTAAAATTAAAGAAATGTGAAATATCTTATTTATTTTCCCGACACACTTTGTCATGTGAAGTTCGAGTCTACAATTAAATTAATTATGACGGAATACTGCCGTACTGTATTTGACATCAAATAACCTTTGTATAACTATATTTGTGTATAGCCATTATTAAATATTGGTGATGGAATTAGCAGCTTTCTTTTCGACGTATTAAAGTGGAATTTTCTAATTACCTACTTGCCTAAGGACACTTGAAATTGGTCCAGCCGGAGGATCAATTCGGCAATGAAGTTTGAGAAAGATTCGTTAAGTAAAATTGGAAAAATTGTGCTGAAAAACTTGAACTGATATTTCATTTTATTTTTTAGCTGTTAAATAATTCTAAATGCGAATGTTTAACTGAATGAATGTGAAACAGAATGACGTCCATTGGATCATCTATTCAACCCATAAACTTCCCACTGCTGTTTGCGGTTGATATTGTCTCCTCCAAAAAATATGGAGGGAATTTAGCCTACTATTTATACCACGCTGGCCAGACGGGTTGGTATAGGATTTATTTCGAATTTTCCTTTTCTTGCAGTGCTCTTGTCTACATAAGGTTACTCTCTTAGCTGCGTTTTACGACACCCACGGGTTGAGATGGGTTAGTGACATTATGAATTCTTAATCCGTCACTACACGACCAGTTAGTTTATAGTATTAAGTACGTATATGTGAGCAAGCTAAAATGCTTGCAAACTCTTACATATTATTTAGTACAAATATAGTATCGATACCGGTGAACGAACTCGGAGTATTGCAGTCGCAGTGCATTGATCGAGTGATGTACGATTGTAAAATCGAGTTCGCGAAACGATATGTTTTATTTAGACGATGACAAAAATACATCGAGAGTGCATTAAAATTTTAACCAGATATCATTGTATAAATTAAATATGTGCGAATCCATTACGTACAGTGGTTGCGAGTATTTTTGAACCAGCATTGCCCCCCCAGAAGTTCTTAACTGTTTTCACACTGACGTTTGTTTTAGGGTTGTGGCAAAAACGGAACCCTAGTTTCGTCATGTCCGTCCGTCCGTCCATCCACATTTGTATGTCACAAGCATTTTCCTCAAAAACTACTCGATGTATATTGATGAACTTTGGACACTAGGTTTGATAGTTAAATAATATAGTTCATTCCATGTTATGCATTATTAGAGTCCAGGCTTAGTTTGTAAATAACATAACATAACATAGCATCACGCCTTTTTCCCCAAAGGGGTAGGCAGAGGTGTTTCACACCCACATTTCGCCAGCTATGTTTGGTCCCATGAAATAGAAGGCGAGCCTATTGTCTTGTACTTGGTTTGTAACTATAACGTAATCAAACTAGTTACCCAACGGTCTTGCAGTTTGCTTATTCAAAACTGTACGTACACCAAATGGTCGCCACCCACGCATTATTATTCTCTATGATTTAAACATTTCCATTAAGCGATACGAAACAACTGCTTCTTATTATGAAGCGATTGTTTTCTTATTATCCATCATACGAATATGTAAAGAAGAAAAAAAGAAAGATAGAAAATTGTTTTATTTTCAGACTTAGGTAATTTATACTATAAATAAGACCTTTGTGAGTCTGAAAAACGGCCCTGTCTCGGCATAATGCTACAACATAAATGTTATAGCGCTGGTTTTCAGACAGAGCCGGGTGGTATGCCACTAAATTAACACTAAACAAAAATCACACAAGTACGAGCTAAGAGTAAAGTACACAAAACACAAAAATAATATGTCGGTATTGACAGAAAACTATCGTTTCTCATATTTGTACTACTGTACGCTATCGAAAAAGCGTCCCTTGACACAGAGCAACCCCCTGATTCTGAGCTATCGGAATATTTTCGGCCAAAACTGTCAGTTTATTTAAAGTTAAAAAACAGAATGTTAAAAAAGTTGACGGATGTAGAAAAAAATCCTTTATTAATCAGTTTTTAATTTTCTATACGGTAAACTAATTTCTAACACTTAATAACTTAAGCTGTAAAAATACGTCATTCTATGATTCGAAAAAGTTTACGATCCGGGAGCAATCCGACGAGTCAGAATCAGGGGGCTGATGTGATTACTAGAATTTCTTGTGAAGTGGTATATTTATTTTTCTTTATAAAGAAATCGTCCGCACAAGAAACATGCCCTGAGGGCCTTTAGGCAATCTCGATACTTATTTGATCGCTTTCGAAATAGTGTTTCAAAGAGACCATATTTTTTAAGTTACAAACATTTGACAGCGATAGGTATTATATATTATTATTATCATCCAATAGAACCGTGATTCCATGTAGTGACCATTTAAGAATACATAATGTCACTACCCCATCTCAACCCGTGGGTGTCTTAAAAGGCGACTAAGGGAGAAACTAGCTAACTAAGAAAAGCAAGAAATGGAAAATTCGAAACAAACCCTATACCAATCCGTCTGGCCAGCGCGGTATAGTACGCTAATAAATAATTTTTCGCTACATTCTTTGGAGGAGACCTGTGCCCAGCAGTGGGATGATTATAGGTTGAAATGATGATCCAATAGATCGTTTAAGCTCTCTGAGGTTAGTGGCAATAGGCTAGACTGAATTATGATGAGACTGTACTAAGCTGGGGAAATGTGTGTGATATGGCTTTGTTTACCTCTTTTGGGATGAATGGCTACTGTCGTGATGCTATGTTAGATGAGTGCTGTATATTATTGATAATAGTGACATCTGTTGCTGCTGCTAATCAACATTTCTTTGTGATAGTTGTCTATTAACTTGATAGATGGCGCCACCTTATAAAGCTACAACAATAGCTTTCCGCCTACAGTTAGACTATGATCTTTTTTATTAATTGATTGATTGTATATAAAACCTCATTTTGCGTGCGTTGCTTTCAATAACAATATATTAATTAGGCATACGTCCCAATGATACGGGTGCACCGTCTATATTTTAATCGGAAACAGACTCCTTTGGTCTTTAAATGAAATTCGAAAATCATTAATGCCAGATTTAACAACCACAGAACTACCTAACTAAATCCATCTTCTAACGGAATTCTTCCAGCTAGAATTCGATCTGTACCTACATTAAACAGGCATGTACTAAAACAGTCAAACTTCCCCTAAACAACAGCCAATGGTTATAAGCCCAAAGTCAAAACAGAACTGATGTAATGATCCAAAAACGTCTGTATTTAGGTCATAACGTAATTATTTAGCGGATATTTTGTCGTACAAAGCTCAACAATTGCAAATAAGTGGATTCCTCGAAGTGGTTCTGTATACAATTTTGAAATATCGTTGAATTGTGTTTATGCTTCAGCCGGACGCTCATTATGATAGCCACACAAGATGAAAGAACTTAGTTTATAAGGCGGTTGGTAAGTCACAGGGACATTAAATTTGTCGATCGAAGCAGATATACGGTCAGCAAAGCAGATGAGTATGTATTATTTATTGTGCCAAGTGATTGCAAAAGCGATGGTGGCTGAATGGATAAGTGACCAACGTGCTAAACACGCGGAGAGGAGAGGAGACCCGAGCCCAGCAGTGGGATATTAATGGGTTGCTGATGATGATGATGTTTAAGTCTTTGAGCGCCATGGAGGTCACCGGTATAGAAAATAGAATAAATCTAATCCGGAATAGAAAATCTATTGTTTGGGGGACCCCAAACAATAGATTTTCTATTGTGTCTGGAATCTTGGCGTTTAAAGTGTTAATAATTCTTCTTACACACAATCACTATTATTTTCTGACATTGTTTTTAAATTTTTTTTTATCAAGTTCCTGTGACAATTTTACTGTACATTTTTATAAATTAGTATGACAACAGACTTAAATATTTGTATGCCCTTGATAAAGGCTAAAACATGTCTGATCATTATTATTATTATACCAACTTGCATGCCTTAAAATGTATGTACTTAAACACATGTTTTATAAATAAATGACTTGATTTTGATTTGATAATGATGATGATTGCAGATTCAAGTATTTAATATTAATTTCAGCTTGATACCTCTACACGTTTTTGAGATTTTTTTCTGGAAAGACGGACAACGGAGTACCTAATCATATAAGGGTTCCGTTTCTTCCTATAAGATACGCAACCCTAAAAAATAATAAAATAAATAAAAAAACATTATACATACGACTTTAAATGTTTATTAATTACCTACAGAAATCGACTTAACACTAATATAAAATTATATTATATTAATTATATTTGGAATGATTGTAACGATGAGACTATGGACATACACAATGTTATAACGCCACCGAAGCCCTACCTATATAATATAATAATTAAGTTTATGTTAATTTAAACCAAAAATACATACAAACAAAAAAAGTTTTTTTTTGCTGGCGTTACCCAACCAATATTCTAAATACTTATTTTTTTTTTTTTTATTAAATACAACGCCCGCACTAGGGAACAAGCCCTGTGTCGCGGGGAGCTTTACAAACATGAAACTAACGGACACAAAGTACACCCAGACTAGAAACAAATATCTATGAATCACACAAATATTTGTCTCGTGTGGGAATCGAACCCATGTCACCCAGCACGGCGATTTAGTGGCGAGGCGACCACCTTAACCACTGCGCCACGGTGACAGTCAACTTATAACTTATAAAACAGACAGTCAACTTATAAAACTTCTGGGTAGAAAACGTAAGGTAAAATTGTAGTGGGTAGAGACCGGAAAAAAATATTATTAATGCCTGTCTGTGGGTTGAAAATATGGGTAGAGCACGGAAACATTCCATGAAGCGTGTAAAATGCTCACATATGTATATGTATGATGTATGCAACTTTATAAATTAAGAGGATACTAAATTATAAAGCCGACCGTTGTTTATTTCGAATGCGGATTCGAACTAAAATTGCTCACTGTGAAATATGAAGCCTACAATGATGATTGGAAATCAATGCTCAGATACTTATCGAATAAATATTTAATTCGAAATACAAGCTTTTTGTGTTTTCATCAACACTTGTTTGGTAAAGTCTAATTAGAAAGTGCCGTACACCCGCGCACATTCAGCCACCGGTTCAGTCAATTAATAAAAGAGTGGCTAGACTGAACCACCAGTGGTCGCGTTTAATGGCCGCCGTTAGTGGTTCAGTGTGCTCTTACTCTTAAGGGCCATAGAATAACAGTTCACGGGACGATTATCAGTCTGTCATTGAAACGCAATAAGTGACTTGATATCTCCCGGCAAACTGTTCATCTGTAGGGCACTTTATCTTAAATACAACAAGAAGGTTCTGTCTGAAATATTATACGATCCATTAAGGGTTTCATACAGGAATTTACTTACAAACAAAAAGTTCTTGTATAAACTATTTAAAAGAAATGGACTTGTAAATAGAATAACTTAAATCCTTATTAACTTTTAGATTTCCAGTCTAAAAGTTAATAAAGATTTTCTTTTATGAACACAAAACATTATAAGCAAATTATTTGCTTCCGAAATTTCCAGTAAATTAATATCTTAATCGCTGTTACCGACTTTAATCGGTAAAGTATTACCGTTCCTCTCGAACGAATTTTGTATATTTACACCGTAATTAAGGCTAACCAATGCACTACTGCACTTGAAACGACTTAGAATGAATAAACTAGATGAATTCGAAATGGCTTTTGGAAGTAAAAAAGATTAGGAGTATGAGATTAGTATTTATATGCATAAAGCTAATCTAATAATAAGTACCTATCTATATATATTAAATTTAAAAATGGATAGTATTTCTATTATTATAGATCTGCTAGTAAATATTGCTTTAGAATATTTGAATTATTTTTAATTAGGTCTAAGCTAAAGCTAATTAAGTACGAGTACATACACAGACAACAGAATAAGTTCTCACTCAAGTGATCGAAAAATTTGATATAAGGAAATAGGCTAGAAAAAAAAGCTAGCTTTTATGCTAGCTTTATGCTAGATTTCACGCAATTTGCTAGCAAATCTCTCGAACGAGGCTAGAAAAAAAATCTAGCTTTTATGCTAGCTTTATGCTAGATTTCACGCAATTTGCTAGCAAATGTAGATCCATAGACCATAACGCCATTGTATACAAAAATACAACTTATTTAAGTTCTAAATCCTCCTCCAAAGGCTAGGTTTCATTATACACAGTATTATAAACTAATTCTTGTATCTTCATCCTAAGCATCAATTTCTTAGCTGGCCCTAACTTCTTCACATGAGGCAAAAGACTATTGAAGAAGCCTATATCTTCATCTTTCGTTGCCTCAGGTTCTCCCGAAGCACTTTTCTGGGCTTCGTCATCATCATCATAGAAATCAGTCTCCATTATAATGGGTTTGGTGTCAAATTCATCGAAGTCATCTTCTTTAACGCTTACTTCATGGGGCTGTTCCATATAAAAGCTGGTGTAATTATCATGGTCTTGGTCATCTTGCGTAAATTGGTCGTCTTGGACTTCATTACCTTCATAGTCATTGAACTGATTGGTTAAGAACTGAAGTTTTGGGAGATACTCCCATTCGGATTCACCTTGTTTTCTTACTTCTTTTCTCGCTTGGTCTCTTAGGTACTTCCATTTTAGTCTCGCTTCGTCACCTGGAATTGATAGATTTGAAATGTTAGATAATAAATTATTTTGTTTAATATTCTATGAGTTAATTGATAAAAGCTAAATGATTGTAACTTTTTTCATTGCCCGACTTGGCAATCTTGGGGCCCACCTGATATCATGTCTACCTTATTGGTCCTACCTTATTGGCATTGCGGGAATATGAGCTGCTGTGTAAAAAGTCGTGAGTTCGACCCCTCAGACCGGGCATAAAAAGTAATTGGGATAAGTATCAGGTCAAACTTTAATTGTGCCTCGTAAATAATTAATATAATGCAATTGTGCATTAAGCTCGTCCACTGAAATGGAATTATGACGTAACTCTGTCTTCCCTTCAAGGGAATAAGGTTTTATTATGTATGATAATATATGTTATGTCACAATGGTTAAGTGCCAGTTTTGCATAGAATATTCCAATGAAAGTAGCTGAAGCTGAGCTAAAAAAATTAAGGTTAAACAAAGCGTTACGATGATATGATATGAATTACATTGTCCTACCCTACATTCCTAAGTCTATTGATAGAGGAGAGAAGACCAATGATTACAAATATAATATAATAGCAAAACATTAATGTCCAACTGCTGGGCTCGAGTCACCTCTCCTCTATTTATAATAGTATAATTGTATATGTTATAATTGTATACAAACTTACGAGTAACATCCAATTCTTGAGCAATTTCTTTCCAACTTTCATCGAGTTTGTACCAATTGTGATGTCCTTTCAGTTGCCTATTCCAAATTATCTCCCTTACACGTACTAACTCAATCAACTTATTCATATCCACGTCTATAGTTCTTCTTTTGTTCATTAGTAACTTCTTTCTGAGAGTGTAACCTAGTTTAGGCCTCTTTATAGAGTCGTCCAGAGAATTAAAGACCTCATCATTGGTATCATCATCTCCTTCGTCATCTTCTGCTAAGAATTGATGATGAATGAACTTTAGTTTCTGGAAATGTGGCCAGTCGGAATCTGTTGGATTTTTCTTCATTTCTTTTCGACACTGGTCCTTGAGATTCTTCCATTTCTTCCTGCAGTTTAAGCCTGGAATTTAATTGGGAATTTAGATTTAGATTCTCTGTATGCAATAGGTTTATTTTGATATTAAAATTAGGAATTTGAGTTACTTATTGTATTAGTTAGAGAATGTATTGGTATGGACAACTTAGGTATTTGCGGCCCAGTTTTCCCGAATTAAAGACTATCATTACACTTAATTGGTTTTGCTTTAACGCCTTAACCACTAAACCAATTGTCATGAATTTTACTTAAAACTTATCTTTAAATAGATTATTTTACAGAGCGTTTACTCTTCTAGTAAAAATCTAGCACTATTGTTATAGGGGGCCGTTGGATGCGGGCGGCACAAAATCGCTCGTTGTGGCGGAAATTAGGTGAGGCCTATGTTCAGCAGTGGACGTCATTGGGCTGATATGATGATGATTGTTATAGTAACAAGACGATAAATATTTATAAAACATTATGTAAATACCTATATGTAGATATAATTAAATTATTGCGCACGTGTGGGTCACTAGCTGATGAATGTTGGCGAATATGTCATTAACAGAATCTGTTCTGATTCCTAAATTCATAACGTTGAAACATTTCGATAGATTTTATACCTATTTCGATACTTATATAAATTATCTTATTAATTAATTCTTGAGCAACCTTGGCCTCTTCTTCATACATTACCTAGCTACGTGTCATTATGTCTAATAAATACAATAATTAATGGATTGTTAATTAAAAAAAAAAAAAAAGACAACGCCGGCTCTAGGGAACAATCCCTGTGTCGCGGGGAGCTTTACAAACATGGAACTAACGGACACAAAGTATACCCAGACTAGAAACAAATATCTATGAATCACACAAATATTTGTCTCGTGTGGGAATCGAACCCACGTCACCCAGCACGGCGATGTAGTGGCGCGGCGACCACCTTAACCACTGCGCCACAATGACAGTCAGTTCAATTTATTTTGATGATTTTTTTTTTTTTTTTTTTTTTTTTATACCACGACGGTGGCAAACAGACGTACGGTCCGCCTGATGGTAAGCGGTTACCGTAGCCTATGGGCGCCTGCAACACCAGGGGTATCACGAGCGCGTTGCCGACCCTTAAGAAACCTATTCACTCCTTTTTTGAAGAACCCCATACTGTAGTCCCTTGGGAAAACCTCGTTAGGGAGTTCATTCCACAACCTGATGGTTCTTGGGAGGAAATTCCTCTGGAACCGCGCGGTACGAGACCATTTCGGTTCTAAGGTGTGGGGATGAACTCCCTGCCGATGGCGAGCGGTGCGATGGTAGAAGGTGGCCGTGGGCATCATCTCAAACAGTTCTTCAGAGCACAACCCATTATACAGGCGGTAGAACACACATAGGGAGGCAAAGTCTCTCCTCGCACTTAATGGTTCGATACCGCCTGTTAGTATAGGATCGTCGACGATTCTCACAGCGCGCTTCTGAACCGAGTCAAAAGGCCCAAGCTGGTATCCAGGTGCTCCCGCCCACAGGTGACAGCAGTACTCCATATGGGGCCGGACTTGCGATTTATACAAAAGCAGCCGTTGCCCAGGTGTGAAGTACTGCCTTGCTCTGTTGAGCACACCGAGCTTTTTGGACGCCAACTTGGCCTTATCCTCTAAATGACGTCGGAACTGAACGTCGCTGGAGATGTCGACACCTAGGATCCATATACTAGGTGAGATGGTAAGGGTTGTACCCTGGAACTGTGGGGCCACAGTGAATGGGGTTTTCTTAGCGGTGAACGCACAAACTTGTGTCTTAGTGGGGTTAAATCGGACTAAATTGTCTCGGCCCCAATCGGAGACTTTAGATAGAGTACTCTCGATTTCAGACACAAGTTGTTCGCGACTTTCTTCCACAATGGAACGAGGGATGTTTGCACGGCCCGTATAAAACGCGTCACCCGTACTGTCGTCTGCATAGCAATGAATACTGCCAATAGACAGCATGTCATTGATATGCAGCAAAAACAGTGTCGGGGACAGTACGCAGCCTTGTGGGACGCCGGCGTTAATGTCCATGCTATCGGAGCAGCTCCCGTCGTTATATATTACGATGATTTAGCTGCGTTACTTTGAATAAGTATACTTAGACAATTTCCTTGAAAACATAATATGAAAATCGAATTTGAATGATTTTCGTGTGCCGGCTTAATTATACAATACATTTTTTGCATCAATGTCAAATTAATAAAATTAGAAGATTAACGACCGCTCTACAAATTGAAAAGTCGAAAATACAAGTTTGTCATTGTTGCGCGCAAAACAAACGGAATGTTATCATTATCAATATAGTGGTGTTAGTTTAGTAATTGGTGCGAGCGTACCTAGATAAGTACGAGCGGGAACCGCTTCCCGCCACAGGCCGGACGTTAACCTTCACTCGGTGAAACATAAAACGCTCGCATACTCACTTGTCGTGCCCACTTCGGTCGCTACTTCGTTCCAATACCGCTCCAACTTGAACCGATTGCGGTGTCCTCTATAACTCTTGTCCCACAAACACTCCCTAGCTTGAACAGCTGCTATCAGCTTGTCCATATTCTTCGTACGAGCTCCTTTAACTTTCATTTTGGTAGAGGAACGGGCGCGCAGGCGATAGCGGAGACGAGCGCTGTGAGCGAGGCGCGGCGCGGGACTGAGTACTGCTGCCGCCCGCGCCCCTCGCGTGCGCCCGCTTACCGCTGCGCTCTGTCGCGTGTAACCACCACCCGCTCTGATGTATCGCTGTCCTCTTCGCTCGCCGCCTCGCTCCCCTCTCAATGCGACACGGCTGTTCGACTAATCCGCTGTTATGACTGCACCATTTCACACACTCCGAACACTCGATCGAATCTTTTTTTATACACTGCGCGGTAACCGTTCTAACTCATTCCCTACTTTCGTTTAATTGCAGCATTGTATGTTGTATGTAGCGATAGTTTTGAGTCATATAGCGACTCGTTGCTCGTGCCGGGTAGTAACAATGGTCGCAGTAGAAGCGTTTCAACGTTTGCTTCGCAGACATGGGATGGGGTCTTGTCGACATTTCGCTCAATAATATTTCGTGAGTTTATACCGCTAGTTCCACTGTGTGGAGCGCAGAAGCGAGTTTTTAGGCGTTTTCACTAACTGCCAGGAATACAACTATTCTTGGTTCTCAAACAATAGGTTTTGCAATCATTAATAAATATTCGTACTAGTAAACAGTACCTTCGGGTAAATAACAATAGTCAATTTAAATCTATCAAGCATTAAATTGAATTGGTTTCAGTTTTGAAAAATCTACCAAAGTAGTACCATTACTTACTCAAAAATAATGACTTAAATACCGGCTTAATGGTGTTGTATCCAATATTCTATAGGGTAGGCTAATAGGGTGGAGGTTTTCACTTTCTATACCAAATTAATCGCTTTCCGAATCCTTAAAAATATTCTATTTGTATAAATAATTTGATTGACGGAGCTAAAATTTTAAATCTCTAAAGAAAACATTACACGCCTAAATCTGATAATGGCAGCAAACACATTTTGTCCGCTGACGTATCTTCTTGATCCAGAAAATATGTATAATTTGAATAATTCTTATAAATTTATATACCCAAATACTATCTAATGTAATCTACTAAGGGAAAATTAAATATCCCGTTGTAGGTTCGAATTTTTCCATTATTTGTTTAGCATTTATATAAAACTGTCTAAGTATATTAATAAAATTACTTAAGCGCTACAGAGACAAAAATTGTGTAATTGTGGAAGATTGATTTATAAACAAAAAACATTTTTGGTAGCATTGTACAAGTACAGTGTATACAGGTTTCTTTCTTCCCTTAGCACCTCGTGCCATGAATAAAAAGACAAAAACACTCACCCTCCGTTTGAAGCCGCTGTATCGACTGATTAGGAAACCAGCTCCAATCAGGCTAAAGTCTATCACCATCTTCTCTCACTTTTATAATCACAACAACACATTTAGTTCTTTAAAGGTCCACACACTGCAAACATTTTTTATGCCTTCTTAAATTCACAAGGGATTGAGAAACTTCGTTATCACAAGCCTATGTAGTACCGGACCTATAATGTAACTAGCCAAATGTGAGTATGAATCACCTCTGCCTATCCCTTCAAGAAAATTTTGGTATATATATCACCGTCATTAAATAGTTTAAAAACAGTGTGAAGAATAATTTAAATGCCGAGCAAGCTAAATTTGGTATCTACCTGCTTTATTTTTAATTTAGAATGCCTAATACAAAACAACTCAATTCTATTTTCTTGGTTTAGATAATGTACATAGGTGGCTTATTCCTACGCGCTCCACGGGCTTGTGCATGTTAATAATTAATAAATAATGAAATGTGGGTAACATAAAATAAAGTCAGTCTGTGACAAGCCATCTTGTTGTTTTACTACAATAAACATAATCTAATGATACGTGATGATAGCGTTATTGGGTCAACATTCCGAAAAATAACAAATTTGTGAAAATCAATTTCTGTTTTGTCATTTAATTTAAGCAATTTATACAGAGTTAATATTATTAATTATTATCCAAGGCTGTTTGGTATCTTAGTTTAGTTTTAAGACAGCATAATACCTGAACTTTGTGATCGTCTAATTCATAGGTTACAAATCGATTTGTTCTTTATTTATTATTGTTGCTATCTAGATATAAAGTAAAGTAAATAGAAAATAGTTGAAGTAAAATATCTAAGCTACAACAACTTCTTTTGAAAGATCGTAAATTTCACTATACGTGATAGGAAAATTTACGGTCTTTCAAAAGTTGCTTATTTTAACAGAAGCAGCTTAGATACTTAACTAACAAACTACTTTAAAAAACTTAAAAAAAAATTATAGATGTTGGTCTATTTCAAAATAACCTACATCATCATTTCAACCCATAAACGTCACACTGCTGGGCACGGGTCTCCTCCAAAGATTTTGGAGGGAATTTGGCCTACTGTAACACGGTTGTCAGACGGGTTGGTATAGGGTTTTGTTTCGAATTTTTCTTTTCTCGCAGTGCCCTTGTCTGCATAAGGTTACTCTACTGCATAAGGTTAAGGTAGTGACATTGTGTATTCTTAATCTGTTACTACACCTACATCACTGTATAATATTGGCATGCTTATCATCTCATCAAGTTTATCGATGTGTTTTTTTGTTCCAATTATACTCTGTAAATATGTTTACAACATCGATTCGTTGTTTTATGACCAATCCACCTAATATGTTGCTATTCAACAGTATTTTACGATTCGTTTATTTAT
This sequence comes from Laspeyria flexula, assembly GCA_905147015.1. NCBI lineage: Eukaryota > Metazoa > Arthropoda > Insecta > Lepidoptera > Erebidae > Laspeyria > Laspeyria flexula. The sequence continues at coordinate 7,180,532 of LR989974.1, forward strand.
ATGTAGGCACTTCATTTTATTCCGCCTGCAAGATTTATTTCAGTTTCTTATAATTATTTAGAATTTTATTTACAAGGGCGATTTTTATCAATTTATTTTTACATATTTTTTTCTTCACATAAGTTCCATAAGTTTAATATCCTTATTAATATTCCAATAGTCTAGATTGAAGACAGACATTCTAGTTTCAAAACAGCCCAACAACGCGACGTCCACTGCTGCACATTTTATTCATTCACTCATCACTATCAGCGACCCATTAATATCCCACTGCTGGGCTCGGGTCTCCTCTCCTCTATCTAGAGAGCTGAGAGGGTTTAGGCCATAATCCACACAGGCTAGCCTAATGCGGGTTGGTGGAGCAGAAATACACTTAGAATTTCTTCTAGGGTATGTGGGTTTCCTCACGATGTTTTCCTTCACCGTTAGCAGATGATAAGACACATGACTAGTACATATAAATTCCACAAAATGAAATCCACATTGGTACTGCTGGTTGGAATCGAACTGGGACCACGTATTTAGCACGCCGGTCACTTATCCATTCAGCCACGATCGCTAACCCTACTGAACATAGGCCTCACCTAATTTAATAATTATATTATTACATATAATTGTTAAGAATGGGGAATAACTATTTTATTGCCGTTTATTTTTGTATCAAGGTTTTCTAGATGTCATTGTGCTATAGCTATAGCGCGCCGCGCGGTGCGCTCGGCGCTGAGCTGGAGTTTCACACTAAGCTCACTAGATGGCATTACTAGAAAAATTAAAAGTCGGTGTTAAGATTCTCCGCGAGTGAATGACTACCCCGGCCGAACGTAGTGAAATCATACTTACCTGGCATAGGGGACACCGTGATCAACTAGGCGGTTCCCCCAGGGCGAGACCCCTCCATTGCACTGCGGTTGGGTTGACCCCTGCGATTATCCCTAATGTGGATAACTCGGATGCGTAATTTTTGATAGTGGGGACTGCGTACGCGCTGTCCCCCTCAGAATACAGATAATAATAACAGGTAGATTGTTCATTTTAATAGAAATTCACCCACAATTTTCTGTAAGATCTACAGAGATTTTACAGAAAATAATCAAGAATTGAAAAATCTGTTATACTCCAAAATGGATAAAAAAAAACGCCAAATTTAAGAGTCAGACTCATAAAAGTTATGGTTTCTGCTAATCCTATTATGGATAAGGCTTGATCATATAGAAACATGAATATCATACACTAGCTTATGCCCGCGACTTCGTTCGCGTGATTCTTATAATCGATGTAACTTTTTTATTTATGAGCCGATTGCAATAAAACAAATACTAAATGTTACGCTCAATCGTTGTGTATATAAGTTATCTACATTGCTTTCGTACATTTTACGTGATGCCCGAACAAATAAACAGACAAAAATGCTGGAAATGGGTTCTATTGGTTGTCCTTTAACACCCTGGCTATATTTTTTGGATTATTTTTATGTACAAATTTTTATTATAATTATGTATAGATATAACGGGTGGCGCAAAAGTAAAGACCCTATTTGGTTCAGCTATAACATTTTTTCTAAATTAGAAAACTAGATTTAGATTTTTTTAAATGTATATTTGTGCCATTAAATTTCGTACCATTAGGATTTAAAGATGATGTCTTTTAAATGGTGACCTCCAGAGTTGATACACATTTGAGCCCTATTTATGACATTTTGCATAACTTGCCGTAACACTTCCTGCGATATGTTCGTTATTTCTTGACGAATGTTTTCTTTTAGAGCTGCGAGAGTCTGTGGCTTGTTCACATACACCCGAGATTTCAAAAAACCCCAAAGAAAAAAGTCTGGACTGGTCAGATCGGGTGATCTTGCAGGCCAAGGCAAATCGCCAAAACGAGAGATAACTCGGCCTGGAAAAGCGTCCCTCACTAAGTCCATAGTGTCGCGCGCTGTGTGTGCCGTAGCGCCGTCTTGTTGAAACCAGATGTGCTCCAGCCCCAATTCGTCCAAACTGGGTATCAAAAACTCACGTAACATGGTTCTGTAGCGTTCTCCAGTGACAGTTATCGCATTGCCTCCAGCGTCTTCGAAAAAATAGGGTCCGATCACTCTGTCAACACAGATGCCACACCATACAGTAACTTTTAGTGGGTGTGTGGCAAAGCGTCGAATTGTGCGACCAATCGGTGCCGGACGGTGGGGAAATCGTCGACGAAATTCACGTTGTGTTCTTATCACTGATATTCCACGTTCTTGGGGAGTAAAACGGTCCATGTTTATTTTCAGTGTATTTTACATTTGTTCACTACACAATTTTCAACAACAGAATGACAGAAAATGTATAATAAAAAAAAAAAAAGCATTTTCTTTAGTGCCACTACTTTTGCGCCACCCAGTATTAATTTATTTTCAACACTTGAGTACAATAATAATCATCATTACATCAAATTTTAATGTCCCACTGCTGGGCTGGGCACGGGTCTCCTCCAAAGAATGTGGAGGGAATTTAGTCTACTATACCACGCTAGCCAGGCGGGCTGGTATAGGGTTTTGTACAGAATTTTCCTTTTCTCGCAGTGCTCTTAAGACTTGTGTGCAGTGAGGCGCTCGTAGCATTGTGATATTGAAATGTTCGTTACGATACGATCATCGAGGTTAAGCAACACTCAGCAAGGTCAGTCCATGATGGGTGACCGTTTGTGGCATTTCATTCTCGAGCGTCTCCGTGCTTCGGAAGGCACGTACGCCGTTGGTCCCGATTGTCAAGTTGGAAGCCTTATGGGGACTTGATAAATTCTAACACCAGGGTTGCCTCAAGCCCACACGATAAGAAGAAAAAGTGTTCTTGCCTTTTTTTTTTTTTTTTTATTACTTGGGGAGAACCGAGGGGTTATGTGGGGCTCGCACCCACTAAAACCCCAAGGTGTTCCTCTCGTCGCGCTCTGCTGTGGTCACGGGAGCGCAGGAACATTCGTCCGCGACCACAGCGACGATGGCCCGCTACGGGCCCCCTCTCTGCCGGCGCTTAGCTCCGGCGGTGACGTGCGGGAACACGCAAAGTGTTCTTGCCTACTTTAACCACACGTATATAACCACAGACTACTACTATTGGTCAATTTCTGTTTTATTTGTTCTCTCTGTCCACTACATAGTGTCCACTACTTTATTGTAAATCCCTTTTGTTCTCTCTTCTTCTTGTTTTCTTTAGTCTGTTTGGCTTTTATTTTTACCCGACTGTCAGGACGGGTATTGTTTTTCGCGCGTATCTTGTATGTTTGTAAATTTCTTTATTCCCATGAATCTTCCAAACGGCTGGATGGATTTTGACAACTAGGGTATCGTTAGATTCGTCTAGAAAACCCAAGTGTCCTTAGATAGGTTTTAAGAATAAAAAGACTTAAACGGCGGGCTTTTGACGCCAAATTTTAGGAAGTTTAATTTTTTTTAAACCAAACCTATCGAGTTGTGTATCAAAATAAAGAGAATCAAAAGGAGATTACATATATTCAAAAAGAGATTATACATATAACTGAATCGTTCCAAATTGTAAGTAGTTTTATTAATTTTTGTAGATTATCAAAATAAAGGGAATCAAGGGAGATTACAAATATGTATGTATTTAAATTTAATCAGGTATAATAATATTACAATAATTTTTCTGTCTTTTTAGTACGTTGCTCTCTGTTGATATTTTTTTTGCAGTCGGGTTATTAAATTTTTTAAATTATATTTACTTGTTAGATTATTAGTTTAATTACGTGTTATGTGTGTTATTAGTTTAGTTTCTTGTGGCGGGAATTTTAATTTTAATTCTTATTTTAAACTGTTAGATGTCTAATCAAGACAAATAAAATGTTTTTCTCTCTTTCTTCTAAGTTTTTTTTCCTTTCTTTCTTTCTTTCAAACCACAGGTTGAAATGGAGTAGTGACATATGATTCAATAACATTGCGACATAATTGTTGCGCAAACATTCTGTACGCGTATCGTATGGCGAGCAAGTACTTGTTTACTGCGCAATATTGAACAATGTTTGCGCGATTTTATATTATTGCGCCATATTTTTGAACTACCAAGATAATGTTTTATTATGCAATATTATGAGATAAAAATATCTAAGTATATTGATGGGCTTAATGAATCGAGATTACGGGGTTTTACCATATTTACAATCTATAAATATTATATCTTAGTCTATACTTTATTTTAATATTATAAAGCTGGACGACTGGCCTGTTTGTCTAGTGGTTAGTGACCCTGACTGCTAAGCCGGAGGTCGAAATCTTTGTGTGAAGAGGATAATTGTTTGTTCTGTCTGGGTGTAATTTTATCTATAATATGTATGTAATTACAAAAAAAACAAGTATTCAAGTAGTATATCAGTTGTTTAGTACCCATAACACAAGCAAATATAATTGCTTAATTTGGGACTAGATGGCGCTGTGTGAATGTAGTAAAAAAATATATTATTATTAAAGCTGAAGAGTTTGTTTGGTTGAATGCTAGGATCTCAGGAACTACTGGTCCGATTTGAATAATTCTTTTAGTGTTAGATAGCCCATTTATTGACGAAGGCTATATGCTATATAACATCACGCTACGGTTAATAGAAGCTGAGCAGTGGACAAATAAAGAACGACGGGAGCGAAGCCCCGTACGATATCTAGTTATAATTTTATTTTTGTCTACAAATTGTGACAGGCACAAATGTGGGACACAGGGGATTTTCTTGTTTGATATTCTGATTATTACCCCTTTCGTTTCAGAGCTACAATGCAACAGACAGAGACACTGACACGTCAAACGCATATACAACACATCCCTTTTTGCATCGGAGGTTAAAAAAACGCACTCATAATCACAAAAGTATCGTATAGGCAACTTTTCTTAAATAATTCACGAACAAAATAACATCAAGTCTGTTGTTATAATAATATCACAAAGTCCGACAAGTCCATGCAAGTTGCAAGTCACGATACACTTGCACTTTCTGATTAACAGTATGCGACTGTACTTACTTTAGCTGGAAGGCCATTTCACGCGTTGTGTAGGGTGACAAGGATCTGAGATTTATTTATTTATTAAGGATTACCAACAAGAGATACACATACTTAACAAAGAAATATCAAGAACATAAAGCGTGCCTGATGCTCTCTCAATTATAGGCAACCACAGCTAACTTAATAATAACATTTGTTTGTTTTATTACAATAATAAGCCTTATCACTTAACAGGGCAAAAATAGGAAATTTATATAAAATGTTGTTGACATGACTGTTAAAACAAAAAAAAATAGAATATGGTGATGATGGTGGGCATAACGGTGCTACTATACTGGTACTAGCTCTAAATAATCTCTTGCTCATTATGCGGATGATGATAATAAAAACAAAATCTAGACTAATATTCATTTAATCAATTAATCATCATCATCATCATCAGCAACCCATTAAGTCCCACTGCTGGGCTCGGAAAATACAAAATGTGGACTAAGTATTAAACCAGGTATAAATTGACTTAAGCCATTATTTTAGTGTCAAAGTTGACAATTTAAACCTGGTTTAATGCTTAGTCCGTATTTTGAAATAAGAGGGGTAGAGTTTGTTTGATTGGTTGAACGGTAGAATCTCAGAAATTACTGGTCCGATTAGAAAAAATATTTTAGTGTTGGATAGCCCATTTATCGAGGAAGGTTATTAGCTATATAACATCATGGCTACATCTAATAGGAGATGAGCAGTGGCCAAATAAGGAATGACTGGAGCGAAGCCCTGTGTGACTTCTATATTCTATAACATAAGAAGAGAGTGACCTAGAAGAAGGTATCAAAGAAATCAGGAACATTTTAAAGAATAAAAACAGATCAGAAGTATCTTAAACCGGTGAGCATGTATGAAAAGATTGATGAAGATGCTATAGATATTGTATGTCATAACCGTACACCAAGTGAAAGAAAACTATATACAAATCGCATTTATTAATAATCAAATTATTTAATACAAATTTATTAATAATTATTAAAAATCTTTCAGTTAAATCGTGATTTTTCCTATAACAAAATGGAAAAAACTAAGTCACTTTACAAGAGCTGATGACCTGTAAACGGCTGCACCAATTTTAATAAAACATGTATATGAACCATCACGATCCTGTCGACTTCAAACAAAAAAATCTTTAAGAGCTACGATGCCATAGACACATAGATTCGTCAAACTTATGACACACCTCTTTTTGCGTGGGGGTTAAAAATAGTCTGTGACTACCCCTTTATAGAGAGAAATAGGCTTGATTAATAGTTGTGTATGCTAACTCGGCAGAAACCTACAGATTTCAAAGTAAAGCTACCTTAAGACATGGTTACCCTATCAACCCTTTATTGCATTATAGGACTAGTTTGTCTTCTTTAGAATACCTAATGAGGGGTTTACACGAGACAATTTTAGTCACCAGCTGCATGCGCCGGTCAGCGCGCGGCTGACGTAAAGCTGAAGAATAATAATAATAATATTCTACCACATTCACACAGCGCCATGTAGTCCCAAAGTAAGCAATTATATTTGCTTGTGTTATGGGTACTAAACAACTGATATACTACTTAAATACATTTTTTTTTTTTGTAAATACATACATATTATAAATAAATTACACCCAGACACAGAACAAACCTTTATGCTCATGACACAAAGATTTGTCCTGGGTGGGGATCGAACCCACGACCTCCGGCTTAGCAGTCAGGGTCACTAACCACTAGACCAACAGGCCAGTCATAAGTCAGAAGTTGTTTGTTTGGTTGAATGCTATGATCTCAGGAATTATTTGTCCGATTTGAAATTCTTATACGAGTACAACACTAAAACTTTTTTTACCAAAGAACATCTAAAATTAAACGTGATAAAAGTGATAAAAATTATAAATCACGTAAATAAGTTTGTTTTTGGATTAAACGCGCTAAATCTCAGAAACTACTGTATCAAATTGAAAAAATATTGTGTTGGATAACCCATTTATCGAGGAATGTTATATGCTAAATAACACTAATATATATGAATTTTATAATATAAAGTTTCGAGATCGAATTCGGTGCAATTCGATCGAAAAGTCGGGCAAATAAATAAGGTACTTACTAGTCCTTATATAATATAATACGTGACCTAGACCCGTTTTCTAATAATTTAATATGTGTACAAGTCGCGATAGTTTAAAAGATTTTATTATATACATATTGGTATGTATATCTAAATAGGACGTTAGTTTATGATTTATCTTATTCTGACTTTGGGCATCAGAATGTTTAAATATAATAGATATATATATATATATATATATATATATATATATATATATATATTTATACATTTCTCACACACACACACACACACACACACACACACACACACACACACACACACACACACACACACACACACACACACACACACACACACACACATATACACACTAAACAGTGTTTTAATTAAATTTTATTCTTTTCACTTACCTGCCTAGTTCTTTTTTTTTTGTAATAATATGAAGAGTGGGGTCTGCTACCACAAGTAATGTTTTACTTAAAAGGAGTACCTCAACCACTGATGTAATCTAGCTTGTAAGATATTGGAAAATAAACTTATTATTATTACTATTTATTTTTTCAATTGGATGAGTTAAATAAAACACGGGTTAAGCAGAATATCATATGTTGTATTCAAATAATTAGACATGTATAACATATTTTTAAACATAAACAATTATGTATCTTAAGCTTTCATCAAACTTAAATTTTCAATCCAAACAATATATGATGTGAAGGAAAAAATCCTTTGGAACGAAAACTGTATGTAGGTATGCAAAAATTCCAGTGAGTAGCCGCTAACGCGCTTTAAAGCGCTAAACTATCAAGTCAGCTAATTATCTTGAGGAATCCTGGTGGATGTTACATCTACTAGGCCTATCTTACTTTATTAATATGGTGTAGACAGACTTTGAGGTAGACCCTGGAGTTGGAATTTAATAAGTCACCCAGAAGGCTTTTAAGTTGACTAAACGACTACCACAATAAGCGGTATGAGGAACCAACAGCGCTACTTGCCTGAAGCGCTAGGCTAAGAGGCTCGAGAATGAAGTGCGATATACAGCCACCCATCTATGGACTGACCTTAACGAACGTTACTTAACTTCAATGCTAGGAGGATTTACCTACCTGTCCTTCTGCCTTAGGATTGTGATCTATAGAACCTTTCGAAGGCCACGCCATAATGGCATCTCATGGCCAAGCCAGGATATTAATTGGCCTGTTGGCCTGTTAGTGACCCTGACTGCTAAACCGGAGGTCGTGGGTTCAATCCCCACCCAGGACAAGTCTTTGTGTGATGAGCATAAAGGTTTGTTCTGTGTCTGGGTGTAATTTATCTATAATATGTATGTATTTACAAAAAATAAATGTATTTAAGTAGTATATCAGTTGTTTAGTACCCATAACACAAGCAAATATAATTGCTTAATTTGGGACTAGATGGCGCTGTGTAAATGTGGTAGAATATTATTATTATTATTATATTCAGTTTTTAAGAGTGTTTATGTTTATATAAGAACGACAACGTCTCAATTTAGTGTCATATTTCATGATATTGGCCTTTAAAGGTTAAGGTTTACCTTGTTCCCTTATTCTATTTCGCCATCTTTCTCCGTCACTGGCATTGTGGAGTGCATTGTCAACCATGGTGTCAATTCATATTATATAAAAAATAAATAATTCTAATCACATTAATTTTTACCCGACTGTCAGGACGGGTATTATTTTGTACTGTGTGCTTGAACCTATGGTATCAATTCTATACTAACCAACATGTTTTGAAATCTGCAAATTATAATATTCTTTCGGTTTTTTATTGTTTTATACCTACATTTACTGTCTTTAATGATGTACCAATGTACCTAACAATAATTATAAAAAAATAAAATTGGAAAATTAATTTTTCTATTAATCAACACTCTATAACTGTCAAAATCCACATTTGAACTTTAAAGAATCATTATTGTTGTCCTTTGCATGTAATGTTTAGGAAAAACAAAAAAAAATTGTCTCTGTTTTTGGTAATTAACATTAATTTATTACACTTTTTTATCTCAACAGTTAGCTTAATTATGTCAAAGTTAATTTGTCATGATAAACAGCATGATAAATTTGAACTTATTGTAGACCGTTACAATTTAAAATAATTTAATACATAATAATCAATGTTTTTATTTAAATTTTTATAATTTTTAACTATGTAGGTATTTTTATATTTTTTAGCTTTTTGTAGGTTACTATAGATGCTACGTAATTAACTAAACTTACTTATCAAATGTATTTGATATCTTTAAAAATTAAAACTACAAACATTGTTCGTTTTACAAACAACTACTCATGAAAACTAAACACAATATTTTTTAGTCCCGTAAGACATTATTATTATAAAATTCGTATCATTTTTTTATCTTTTTCTTTCTGACGTCTCAAGACTCAACAACTCACACTTATATAATCTTTTTGTCAATGGATTACACATATTTAGATCCAAGACACAATATTTCTTTGATAAGGAAGTCAGACTCAAAATCAACAAAGCAAAAAAATAAATATAACAAAATTCAGTTTCGTATTCGTTTATTCATTATGCTGTCGCATATTGTTATCACTTCGCGTCTGAATATTCTCATTTCTGGTTCTGTGAAGCATTCTACGTCAGGCAGCAAACTCAGCAAGAACATTTTGCGAGGATTACCCTCTATGTCATCAGAATAGCTGCTTCGTCCATTTGGTTTATCATCATTGTATCCGTTCCTGATATGCTGCTTCAAATACACTATTTCCTTTGGCATCTCTTTGCCTATGTTGCTGGTTTCTTTAAATGTCACCCTGTTTATCTCTTTTTCATCTTCTGCAATTTCCAGATCGAATTGGTCAGAACTTTCGCTGTCTGAAACTTCGTGTTTCTTCAGTACTGGGATCTCGTAGTCCATTGTTTCTACTTTAGAAGCATCGCTTTTCTGGCTTGGTGATTTGGGGTTGATCTTCAAGAATGGTCGCAAGAAGTGTAGCTCCTCAGATAGGTAGTATGGTCTCATTGGAGGCTTGTCGCTGTGCTGCTGTTTTAGAGACCTCATGAATGAAATTCTTATTTTGCGCCATTTGTCCCTGCAGTCAGGTACTGTAACAAAGGAAAAATTTAATTAGTACAATAGCGAACACTACGGAAGATTGGACATGACTCATGTGAGTCAGTTCGCATATGATATTGACAGATATTAAGCTATCCAGGTTTTGTTTGCAACTTTTTCTAGATCATACCTCATGGGCAACTAAACCTATATTTATGTAGGGACAGGTTTGCCTATATTTGGGGGAACACCTCTTACATTCACACAGCGCCATCTAGTTCCAAATTAAGCAATTATATTTGCTTGTGTTATGGGTACTAAACAACTGTTATACTACTTAAATACATTTTTTTTAACAAACAATTATGCTCATCACACAATGATTTGTCCTGTCGGTGGGAATCGAACCCACGACCTCCGACTTAGCAGTTAGGGTCATTAACCACTATGCCTACAGGCCAGTCAAAATATGAGATACCAGTAGCTATAAATACAAAAAAGGTATACCTATTACAACGAATTTCTTGTATTGAATTTCATACAACAGCTACGTCAAACGGTTCAGTCATTGCATAACGATTGCACCATCCTTAACGAACATGAACGGACGAGTATAAGCACGAATGCACGATTATACGAATCAAATAAACGTTTTGATGTATGATTCAAAACTAGCATTAAATTACTTATTATCATTTCAACCCATAAAGCAACATGTTTAGATGACTTACTGGTGGATAAGACTGGCAAATGGTGTCTAATTATTGAAATAAATATTTGCTTAAAAATTGATAGCCTAAGTTTAGTTAGGTACGAAGTAAAAATACAATGTGTTACTACTGGAGACTAAGGAACCAGTCTGGTCAGCGATGTTAGAGTAGAAAATCCTCTGGTAAGAAGAGATCCTTACCCAATAGTGGCTAGTAATGGGTTATTGTAGAATAGAATATCTGATCTCTGCAGTTGAAATAGAGTTTCATTTACAAAGAACTACATGAATTCAGATGTAAGTAAAGAAGGATGTGTGAAGTGGTGAAAGATAGCCATTAGTTATTGATAATGTTATTGGATATCCTTATTAAGAAATAAGCGAATTTAAACTTAAGTGACCAAATTACTGAATTCAGTTTACGTAAATGTAAAATATTAAAAAGATCTTATATAGTCAAAGTGCTAATTAAGCTAATCACGATGGTCTGTTTACTCAGCAAGTATGACCAAAGCCTATAGCTATTACAAAACTGCACAAAGTGCTAAAAAATCTAGTTGGAGGCTAAATTGTATTTTGCTGTTAATATAAATAACATTACCAGACAGACAGACTTTACAGAAAAAACTTTTCTAGACTAATCCGGAAAGTTTGGCTTGAAATAATAAAACTTAGTCTTAGGAGCAATGTGCTAAGATATTTTAAATTAACAGGCAAATATTTCGTTTAGGAATATATGATTTTTTTTTTTCAATTTTAATTTGGGTAGGTAACATAACTATTTTTGTTTTGTTATTTTTAAGTTCAAAAAAGCTGTTTAATGTACCACCAATATTAAATAAGTTTGTAGGTATATAGACAACTACTATTAAGTAACTATTAAAATTAATTAAGACATTTGAAATTTTAAAAAATTTACCGAAAGACTTATTATTACATATTATTATTCTAATAGTATCATTGTAGTAGTATCTATTAAGTACTACCTAGGCACAATCACAATAAAATATATAACCTTAATAAATTGCCCTTATATAAATAAAGTATCTAAGTACTCAAAGATAATTCAAAGCAATGAATCTATATAGATCTAGATATATAGATCACTTATGTTTAAACCTAAAGTTATATTTAAGCTAAAATAAACATAAAATTAATTAATATTTACCTGTAGTATTGATTTTCTTTGCAATAGTAGACCAAGCTCTTCTATTATACACCTTATTTGCATATTCAGGTAGCGTTTTGTCGTATAAACACGGATATTTCTCAATTTCTTTCACAAAATCCACTATGTCCCTTCTGTCACTCACTTTAGTAAACAAGTCGTATTTTCCCTCCATTTTTTATATCAACAAAGTTAAACAACTTAAAAGTCCTTGATAAAATACACTGGTTAATAATTTACAACTCGAGGACCGTTCGTCACGGCGCGTTCTGCGCAACTGCGTCGCAACATCGATGTGAAACATTAAATGGCGCGCAATCTGTTGTATATTTTTTTCTGTAGCGCTGGGACCAATCAGGTGCGAGTATTCTGACGCACACATGCGCAGGGCACGGTCGATGACATCACCGCTGTGCGCCGTTGTATCACATAACAAAATATTGCACGACTGTGTTGGTTATTGCGTAATATTTTGCTGGTGAAATGAAATCGTCATCGAGACTCGTGTATGCAATATTTAAGTTTATCTACACATACCTACTGATATGGTAATATATTTGTTTGTTCTGCTAACCTCAGGAACTATAATATTTTTATTTCTGAGATATGACTTATGGAAGATTATGGATTGTTGCAGGGTTAACATCGTGAATTTATTTGGAATAAAAAGCAGAAATATTTGTAATTCTAAAATACGAAAAAGCCGAACTTAGTGTAGGTTGAGGCATGAATTCACAAATCCACCTGAAACTACACCTATTCGTGTAGTGTTGGATTAAGAATACAGTCATAATGTCACTACCCCATCTCAACCCGTGAGTGTCGTAAAAGACGACTAAGGGAGTAACCTTATTCAGACAAGAGTATTGCCAGCTAGTGCTGAATTCCCTCCACAATCTTTGGAGAAGATCCATGCCCAGCAGTGGGCCGTTTATAGGTTGACATAATGATGATGAGTCTGCTGATAAAAACTATTTTTGTAAGATAAATTTGTGTGAAAACGTCATAGATAAGTGAGATTGAAAGTATTGCGTCAGTAAAATTGAATCACTCTGGTATTTACTGGCTAAGCAGAATTCGATGTTCTTCCGCTTTAATTAATAACAATGCGTCATCATTCTTTATCTTTTTTTTTTAAGTGGGGAATTCACGGGACGGTTATGTGGGTCTCGCCGGGTCATCATTCTTTACCTTTTTTTTCCCAACCCCAAGATGACGTGTTTAGACTAGAGTACCAATTCACAATAGACCTGTACATCATCATCAGATCACCCCAATGATGTCCATTGCTGAACCTCACCTAATTTCCACCATAGCGACCGATTTTGTGCCGCCGCATCCAACGACCACCCGCAACCATCTTGCAACTTGGTCGTCGGTCCAAAGGGCGAGGGCCGCCCCACGTTTCGTTTTCCAATACGTGTACTGTTTTCCTTCGGTTACACATCTGTGTAAGAGAAGGGTCGATTGTATCCAGGCTGATACAAAAAATGTTTGTCTTGTTGGTGATAAAGCAAATATATTACTTGGGTGTACTTCCTACAGCGGTGTTTCCTGAGCGCTATGACATGTCCTTCTTCAAACGAGGTTTAAAGAGAGCTATCCTCTCAAGGTAGGCAGCGGCCTGGCTGTGCCCCTGGCATTGCCAACGTCCATGAGCGGCGGTAACCACTTACCAGCAGGTGGGCCGTCTGCTCGTCTGCCACTTTAGGCAAAAAAAAAAAATCCCCGACCCGGGAATCGAACTCGGGACACTCGTAGACACTCGCTGCGCTATCGTGTTTGTTATTGAAAATGTTTCGAGAGCATTCAATTAATTATAACTAATGATGCACAACTTGTGGGTCTTACTTGAAACTATTTATACACATGTGATTCATTATTGCACCATGATGATAATGTCCGGTTTTTCAATTACATCTCAATAGTGGCGGGTTCTATTCCTGTGTGACACAAGTCTTGTTTATCTAGAAATTGAAATTAATCAATGATTAAGGCGCTCGTAGAATTGTGGTACTGAGTTGTTCGTTACGATCATCGAGGTTAAGCAACGTTCGGCAAGGTCAGTCCAGGATGGGTGACCGTTTGTGGCAATTTCATCCTCAAGTGTCTCCGTGCTTTGCAAGGCATGTACAGACGTTTATCCTAGTTATCACTTAATGTGGAAAGCCTTCTAGGCGACTTTGTAACTTCCAACACTAGGGTCTGCTACAAGCCCATACGATATAAAGAATGTTTGAAAATTCTTTGTACCTTTTTGGCACGGAACCCTAAAAATTAACAAAAGAAGAAGCAGGTCAAGTATTTCGTCAAGTCAGCGCTGTTACTGCGCATGACCCGAATGAAGTGGTCCTCGGCACCACAAGTTCAGTACACCCTTCATCTTGTCCACGTCAGCATTGTTTAATCTCATTAGTCTATTAAATAAGGCGTCTAAGCCGATTCCGCCAACGTTTAAGCAGAAACGATAGATGGATTAGCTTAGAACGAACAAGTATCTTGTTACTGTGACGTGAATATAAAAAATTAAACGTAAACAATAAATTGTCAACTGTATTCCGCCGTACATAAGGTAAGGATTTTGTAATCACTTAAATTTTTACGTTAAAACTGGACTCACACTATTCGAGTAAGTGATTAATCTACAACACAACTCTTTTTAAAAAGAAACGATATTATACTACACTGAGTTAAGCCTCGGGCACGCAACGAGAGTAGAATATGTGCTATTCTAGAAAGATCTAGATTATAATCTATCAGTCTTCCTCTCACTGTCTAGTCACATAAGGCCCCTTTCTCAAAAAATGATGAAAAAGAGGCTCACTAAATCCAATATTATAAAGGCATTTATAGACAAATGACTGCATGAAAAATACATTATTAATCTACATGACGTGTTTTGAAATCTGGTTTTGTCAGAAATTGTATATCAATTCCACTTAATATGTAAAAATCATCAAATCGGCACTAAATTGTTCAGGAGATCCAATTGTATGGCTTAAATTTTTATGGAATGTTACGAAAAAAAACATCAACCATGTTAGATTTTGAATAAGAATGATTTATAATTATTTATAAATTAAAAATACGTCCATCCATCTATTTGTATCGCCGCGCTCGTGTGGCCACTTATTACTGGATGAGTGCTCAAATTCGTTGGCGATATCACAAGCCCTAAGACTCACCAATTACTAACGATGAAGGAAAACATCGTGAAGAAACCCACATACCCTAGAAGAAATTCGCACTAGGCCAGCGTATTTGGATTATGGCCTAAGAGGTGACCTGAGCCCAGCAGTGGCAATTAATGAGTTTCTGAACTTACTGATATGAATGTGCCCTATTTCCTCCTTTCTACAACATGGGTTTCTTCAAGCGAAGCGTGAAGAAGCACCTTGCGGGCCAGTATGGTACCGCCGGCTGACATGGTACTTCCGTATCCTGTCGGCTGGCGGTGTAATCTGGGCCCCTCTTTTGCTTTCCATCAGGCGAAGAGGAGCCACTATACTGAGCTAATATAAAAAAAATGCCTTTCGAGATTGAGTATCAAGAAACCTTTAGAAACTAAACTATCTATTTTTTTTAAAAGAGTGACGTGAGTTTCTTGCCAGTTCTTCTCATAGCTCCGCCCTGTCAGCGAACTGGTCGTAGGCAAATTTGCTGACACTACTTTTCGGATAACCCGTTACATTCTTAACTTGTGACTTTCATAAGTGTTACCTTGTAACCTAGATGAATAAACGAGATTTCATTTCATCGATCCATACGGCCACTTATTATAGTAGAATCTATGACGGTTTACAAAACATATAGAACGTTACCGTGATGGGTATTAGATGTGGGCAGTTATCAGTGCACAAGGTTGTTCTCAATGGCTTCATGTAACGCAACAGAATGGCTTCCTTTGGTAAACAAATCAATACGCTATTTCATATTATTGCGTAATAAATAATAGCTATTTAGCTTCCTGTCTGTAATTATAATTTTAAAATAAGACATTAATGTTGTAATTTATATTATTATAGTCACGAGTCTGAGATCTTTTTTTTGGCTACTACTGGCGTGATGTTATATGACTAGCCTTCCTCGAAAAATAGGCTATCCAACACTAAAATAATTATTCAATTCGGATCAGCAGTTTCTGAGATTAGCAAGCTTATTATATCGTATAAGAAAATATGTATATTGTACAATGTCGCCTATCGGGTATCTATTTTATAACATAGAATATAGTTCACAACTCTTCAGCATTCATCAATCTAGCTGGTTTTAGTTTCACACAGACACACATGCTAGCTGGTTTAGGTATCCTGACCTGTCTTTTCTTTAGAATATCATAGATTAGGTTGCGAACACGACTTGCCTTAACTATTTGTTTTACCACATTTCCTTCATTAATTCCCACCAATAAAATAAATTACATTTCTTTCTCTATTCGCGTCACAACATTCTTTGTCACACTATTTCTTATCGTACCACTTAAAATACAATTCACCTTATCTTCCAAGCAGGAGCCAATGGAATAGATTCGCAAATTTTTTATTAAATTCGATTGGGTGGTTTTCGAGATAAGCTTTAGATAATCGCGACAAGGATTTTTTTATTTAATTAGATAGTGTGTACGTATTACCACGCGTAATAACACCCGGTCCTACGTCTTCCGCATCCAGTCCGATCTTTTTCAAGTCGGTCCATCAAGTCTTCCCAATCTTCTTCACGAGGTTTAAAAAGAGTTATCCTCTCAAGGTAGGTAGCGGCTTGGCTGTGGCCCTAGCATTGCCAACGTCCATGAGCGGCGGTAACAAATTAACATTGGGCCGCCTGCACGTCTGCCACTTCAGGCAATGAAAAAAACCCTGGGAGGAGGGGTGTGTCCTCATCATCATCATCAGTAACCCATTTAGTCCCACTGCTGGGCTTCGGTCTCCTCTCCTCTAACTAGAGAGCTGAGAGGGTTTTAGGCCATAATCCACTCACGCTAGTCTAGTGCGGGTTGGTGGATCAGACATACTCATAGAGTTTCTTCTAGGGTATGTGGGTTTCCTCACGATGTTTTCCTTCACTGTTAGCAGATAGTAAGTCACTTGACTAGTACATATAAATTCCACAAAGTGGAATCCAGATTGGTACTGCCGGTCGTGATCGAACTCGGACCGCGTGATTTGCACGCCGCCGCCGGTCCCTTATCCATTCAGCCACCATCGCTTCTACAATAATTTGTATTCACCCCATACAAATTATTGTAGAAGCGATGGTGGTCCTACTAATTGTTAATATATTTTTCTTTGTTACAGGTGTTACTCGGCTTATGGCTATCGGAGAGCAACATGTCGGGCATGACAGGAGCAAGTATGTTGCGCACAAGACGCAAAGATGTCAACGTCAAGCCCAACCGCAAGTAAGACTGACACCTATACATCATCATCCACACCGTAGGGCTCCTAGAAGACATAACTAAGCGGATTCGTATATTTTAAGAAATCTTGCCAATAAGTTAATGTCTTCTTTAACTTGTTCAGTAATATGTTCATAGCTACCATATCATATAAGATTATAGCATCATTCATGGCTTCTATGCCCCGTTTATAGTGCACATTAGAAGAAGCTTTACAAAGACTAAAGTTTATTAGACTTTTTGAGTAACAGATAGGCTAAAAGCCCAAATTGCCATATTGCCTGAGGGATTAGCAATATCTGTAATAAAATTTTAAACAAGAAAATTAAAAGGTGTTATTTACCTTTGTGTTATAACACAACTTTCGATGCCAGTAGGTTCTCAAAAATATTAAAAGCAACTCATAGCAAACCATTTCTTTTTTTAAGAATTTTGTCAGTATTTAATATTTAAAATTTGGCTTAAGGATTCTGGATTAGGGTTCTACCAAAGCAGTATAGTGAGAAGACATAGAACAAGAAGAGACATGACATGTGTTGTAAACAATAATATCTACAAATTATTGTAACTTGTTTAAAACACACCTAACTTCTTTTTTAATAATCTTCGCTTTGGTTAAGTCACTTAAATTTCCAGAAGAAAGTTGAAATTTTTTCGTTATTACCTTTAGTCAAACATGGATGTAAGCATTCAAGCGAAGAAGACACGAACAGAGAAGACATAATCTTTCTTCTCATCTCCGCTTCTGCTGTTCTACTGTTCACAGTAAAACCGCAAGGAATTTAATTCCTATTTAAAATATTATCCTTCAACTTATGACAAAACAAATGATACAATATATACTTTAATTAGCATAGCATCATAGTATCACGCCTTTTTTCCCGAAGGGGTAGGCAGAGGTGTATCACACCCACATTTCGCCAGCTATGTTTAGTCTCATGAAATAGGTAATAATACTGTAATGAGTCGTTCTTAACCCTTAATTTGGCAATATGAAAAAAAATGGTTGACCATGATTTTATTTATATAACTATGTTTGGATATTATACAGAATACTCAAAAAAATATTAAAAAAAATCTCCACTTTTCCATTTTCCAGAAAACACATGTCCGTCACAGCGGACTTTGCTAATTACGTTACGATTAGGCATGTCCGCTGTGACGAACATTGTCAAATTAGGAAAATTAATTTAAATGAGACACATATGCATATTTTACATATCTTTAATTGAAAAAAAGAGTAAATGCAATGAGTAAATCTTCAAAAACTAATGCAATTAACAATCAAATGAAGCCGTTCTACCTTAGCCGTCCGAACTTCACTTTTGACATTATGTCTGCTATTTTGGCATATCTAAATTTCTCTGACCTATTGGTCGAGATAAGACGGCATCTGCACTATTCCCATGATTATCTGTATGGCCTAAAAGTCCCGAAATTCATCTTCGGTCAGTTGAATAGATTTACCGGTTTCTTGTACTGAATAAAAGTTTAATTGTTCAACTATATCCGTTATAATATCTTTAGAAAAAAATAAATGAAAATAATCCAATGGTCTACCGGCGTTATCTAATATATCTATATAGTCACCATCTTCAATCTCTTCTACAGTCGCTGAGTAGTGAAATTCGAGATACAAATGAAGTTACAGGTGTAATTGGTGTTGATAGAAGCGAAGGGATTGTAGACAATGACGGTATATTGTGGTAGATAGAGTCTCCAATTAAAAAAAATTAAGCACCCGTGATTTGACAGTGTCCGCTACAGCGGACATAGTTTTGTAGTACTACATTTCTACTAAATTAGCAATGTACGCTGTGACGGACAAAGCAATTTGGAAACAAAAAAAATAATGAAAATGAGTATATTTCGCTGGTTTTATTATTTTATACTGTAATACAGATAAACTACATCCAATCAAGCTGAAAACATAATGAAAGTATTCATTAGAAACTAAAAAAAAAAAAAAAAATTCCATGAGCAAAACAGCTGAACGCCGCTTCGTCGACATTTTGTGTCACAACTGACAGATAAAGTATTGCCACACTCTAAAATCTATTTTTCTACTATTAATTTATGTATTAAAAAATATGTTTCACAATCTAAAATTTGTATGATAGACTTATAAATATTATTTATATTTTTTTTAAAGTTATGTCCGCCCTAACGTACAAAATCAAATTAAGGGTTAAAGTAATATATTCAATGTACTTAGACACAAGGTGCGTGCCGCATACAATCATATGGAATACCGGAGGGTAGCCGGTTCATTGTGGTTCAGGATAGCTGAAGATCGCGTGTGGTGGC
Source organism: Laspeyria flexula (assembly GCA_905147015.1). Classification (NCBI taxonomy): domain Eukaryota; kingdom Metazoa; phylum Arthropoda; class Insecta; order Lepidoptera; family Erebidae; genus Laspeyria; species Laspeyria flexula. The sequence continues at coordinate 7,200,232 of LR989974.1, forward strand.
GCTTCAAGAGATCCCTTGCCAAAACTAAAGAGTTACAGGATGATGATGATAGGTAAACAAGTGGAAATATATTCTTGTATGTGCACTGTAAATGGCGTATACGCACTGTTAAACACTCTTTAAACACTTGTCCTACGAATTAAACTTCAAGTACGTAGTTCTATTAAATTCATTAGTTAAGAATGAAATAGGTAATCTGAGAAAGAAATGTCGACCGTTTGCCGTTGACGTTAAGGCCACTTGGAAGCGGTACAAAACTCAAGCTACTCTCTTTTTGTCGTCCGATAGTTATAAAAAAAAAACCGGTCGTTAGATAGGATTTGACTTTTTTGATCGATAATCGAATCGATCGAAGATAATCGACTGGAATGGAGCTAAAACGGCTGTAATTTATTTTTTACGCCGAGGGTTTGCAGACCGAGTATATGATATTAATTTCAGCTTTATACCTCCACGCGTTTTTAAGAAAAAAAATCTTGACAGACAGACAGACAACGGAGTGATCCTATAAGGGTTCCGTATTTTCCTTTTGAGGTACGGACCCCAAAAAAAAGCTACAAATATAGTTTTTCATATAAGATGGCCACCATTCTGCATAACTAACAAAGAATTCCGCAATAGCGTAGACAAGTCACAGAAAAATGCATTTAAAATTTAGTTGTTCTTATTTGCAAGATAAAATCTGATTTGTAAAAAAATACAATTGAATTTAGAACCTCCATTACGAAATCGGTTAAAAAAGGACATTCTATTGTACAGCACAATCTAAACACTATTACACCCAAACTCCACCAAATCGAAAAAAAAATTGTAAATATTGATATTTTATTGGTACAATCCCTTATTTCTCGTTTACGCTTTGGTGGAATCTGGACTTCAGCTTTCGCATCATTCATTAAGCTTTCATTATTTGTTTACTATAAAACAATAAACCATACATTAACTAAAGAGTCTTGGGAAAATCTGTATAGCGTCACTAATGTTAATATTGAGTCGGAAATAAGAACAAAATTACTAACAGTTGTTGCATAATACAAAAATTACTAGGATATCTAATCAATACATGCCTCTTAAACCTTGGATAACAGAAGGAATTGTTAGATGCATAAGACTGTAACGGTTGCACCCGTTGCAGGCTACGTCCTGCACGACTGCACCTCTTTTGACCAACGTTTGGATCTCTTTTGATTTCTTTTTAATTTACTTTTAATAATTTAAAATTCAAAATCCTAAATTAATTCAAATTCAAATTCGAACCGAGTCTTCGTCGGAGCATCCCTCGAAGACTGAAGGCTCATTACTATTCTAATTTCTTGTGCAGTGCACGCTCTTCTTGTTTTTTAAATCAATACTATAAGTTTAGATCAGTTCTGTGTTTTATTTTGAGGGCCCCACGCCCTTCCCCATATATAGCCGGATCTACCTACTACCATATTCTTGCCTAGCGCTCACTGGAGGGGACGGTAGAGACGCTAGACGCTAGAAGACGTAGCAATGGCGTAACTATAGGGAGACAGGGGTTGGTAATATGCCACGGGCCCCCGACCCAAGAAGGCTCCGGCCTAAGAAGCTCCGAGCTCAAAAGTAAATTTTAACAATGTACTTATGTACTTACCTGAGATAGTTATAAAAATACTATTTACTTATAATATAATTTCTTTTTTTTAATCTATAAAAGTGAGACAACTAGAGACCTTAATACAAATTCAAGTTAATTATTAAGGATTTTAACACGTCTTAAGTGGATTATTAAAATAAACTAAGTTCAACGTGAATATTACTGATAGGGCCCTATCATAAGAATTTCCCACGGGCCCCAGATGGTATAGTTACGCCCCGCGGTACGCCTCTGAGATGTATTTAAGTACGACGTTTAAAAATTGTTATGTACAAACCCCCTTATTACAAAATACGAACTAAGCATTAAACCAGCTTTAAATTGACAACTTTGACACTAAAATAATGGCTTATGTCAATTTAAACCTGGTTTAATACCTAGTCTGTATTTTATAATAAGGGGGAAAGAGTTTTAAATGTATTTGTTATTGTAAAATATATTGAACTACAGATTGGACCGCAAGTCCTCGCGGGGCATGTTATACGAGAACGAAGAACTACGCCTACGTACAATCAATATCAATGCCGAAGTAGAAAGAGGTAAGTAAGATAAAATAGTTAAGACTTTGAACCTTATAGTCTTTGATTAGCAACCCATTAATTTCCCACTGCTGGGCTCGGGTCTCCTCTCTTCTATATAGAGAGCCGTGAAGGTTTAGGCTATAATCCACACACGTTGACTAATTTTAGGTTGGTGGATCAGACACACACTTAGAATTACTTCTAGGGGTTTCCTCGCGATGTTTTCCTTCACCGTTAGCAGATGGTACGTATCTTGACTAGTAGATATAAATACTACAAAGTGAAATCCACATAGTAGTTACTGCCGGTTGGAATCGAACCCTACTCATTTATCCATTCCCACTACCATCGCTTTAGAGTAGTCTTTGGGAGTATCCAATATGCAACAGTAGACATTAACAACTATGATGATTAAATTAAAGTTATGGCAAAATGTATATTTTTACCGAATTGCAAAGTTTTTTATTTCCAATACCATTAGAGTAAGACGCCTCTACTCGGAATTGGGACATTCGAATTAGATATTGCTGTCAAATGGTTGAACTGCTGATGCCTAGCAGAAGACTAGTCTGTAGACTAGACTTCTACTTCTGCTTCTGCAGATAGGCCTTCACTAAAGTTTTCAGAGCTAACTTGGAGACTAAAATTGGAGATCGATTGGGGACTTCCGAATATTAACATGTACGAATATCGTGTCGTGACATAGGTATAGGTTTTTTTAAGAAATATATATTTTTAATAATTGAATTAAATTTAAATAATTGTAACAGGTCAATCGGAGGTAAAAAAGCTGAAGAGAGAGAACGACCAGCTCAAGAGAGAGATATCTGCGCTGCGGTACGAGTACGACAAGCTAGACAGTCTGCTGCGCGAGCGCAGGTCTTCGCCGGAACACTCGGACGTACGTTGTTACAATATCCATCATTTAATAAGTTTATCATTACTTAATAATTAATCCGTGTAGTGACTGATTAAGAAAATAATGTCACTACCACATTGCAGCCTAAGGGAGGAACTTTGTGCAGATAAGAGCACTGACACACAAACACACAAATAAACTTACATTCAACGTTCGGCGGTGGATGTCTTCGTCATCGTAGCAGTGGCCATATACAGTAGTTTTTAAACCAGTTTCACGTACTTAGTCATAAAAAAATATTTACAAAAATTACTTACGTTATTTACAAATTTACGCTAGTTAGTAAAATAATAATATGAGTAAGAGAAACACTTTGTTTGTTATAAACTGTGTGTAATTTAATTGTTCCTAAATCGTTTATTTCAATGTAGTCGATTTAAAATGGCGATTGTCAAAATGTCGGCGGTCGGCGCCGATGCCGATGGCGGGTTGTTGTAAGTTGCATCTGTCAACTGTCAGTGTCTCTGTCATTGTTTTATTGTGACATTGCACAGATAACGGATAGCTTTATTTTTATTGATTTTTAATATTATATTGTTAATTTTTAGATCTTTCATATTATGTACTAACTATGTTTTTGATCAGTTACTTTTTGTTTTTTATATTAATATATTATTTAAGTAGAAATTACTTACTTACGCCGTCACGGATATAGCAGAAAACCAGCGCTGTTTAGTTATAATTATACAGCTAAACAGCATTAAAGCTGAGCTATGGCCATTTTTGTCCCCACCAAGATTAATATAGATTTTTTTTAAGTATGTACCTAGTTTTAAGCAATATTTTAAACCATTTAGTTTTTATGTACTTAGTATAGTTTATTTGTATAAGTTTTTTGGGGGACAAAATAAAAGTATTTTCTTTCTTTCTTTCTTTCTCTGCGGGAAAAGGAAAATTCGAAACAAACCCTATACCAACTCGTCTGGCCAGCGTGGTATAGTGGTCTGAATTCCCTCCAGATTCTTTGGAGGAGACCCATGCCCAGCAGTGGGACGTTTATGGGTTGAAATTAATAAGTTTATGTTTTTTTCCTTTTACCACGACGGTGGCTAATAAATTTTTATTAAAAAGACTTTAGTGAAACTATTGATAAAAACTTTTATTGGATACTAATTACATAACATTACGTTGATCAGTCAGTCAGTGAGCTAACCAGTGAGCCAGCCAGTCAGAATAAAATGCTTAATTCCCCTCTTACTATTTCTAAAAAATCATAATATTAATGTCGAAAAAGGCCTTACTGTCTAAAAATTTGAAGGAACATCTTAATTCCCTGTAGACGCTCTCATCTTAAACTAAAGTATGCTTTAAATATAGGGTAAATAAAACACATTATCGGTTGGCAGGACAGCGTGTCAGTGTGCAGTGCTTGCCCTGACTGCGTGAGTGTGGATGGGTCTGCGCGCGTCGCTTTCCACGACCTTAGCGTGGTGCCTGAAGAGGGCGAACAGGATAATAAGGTGAGCCAGGTCACTGAACTTTAACTAACTTATGACGATGTTTTCCCAGCACAATTGTAACCGTTAACTGCATTTGTGTAATATTAGGCCAGTCAATGAATGATGTTGGAGGGAAATATCGAAAGCAGAAACTTTGACTTCGGAACTTTTTTTGGACTAGTTAAGAGACAAACATACCAAAAGTCCTTAGCCCCCCCCTTGCCAAAGTTGTAGATAATAAAAAATAGATACAATAAAATTCCGAAGTCAAAGTTTCTTCACTCATTTACTAGACTATATCCCTTGCAACCCAGGGCTTATGTGGGGTAGTGATGACAGATGAACCAGACTTGAAACAAAACACACAAATATTTTATTTTGTCTCGTGTGTAAAACGAACCCGCGATAGTTGTAGCATTTCAACCTCACGTTGCTATTTGTTATTGACAAGGCGTTACGCTCGTCTACATGACTTACAATTACAACTCGTGCGTTATTGAATTAAATATTCATGTCCAAAGCGGAGAAGGAATATATATTATAAACACATAAAATTTTAACATTTACAACCAATAAACTATATTATATCCGGTGGTCGTATACAACACATTATCTCGTCACCGCTGCTGTAATGAATTCTATCCCTTAGAGAAATTTATTTTCTGTGCTAGCATTTAAAAAATACCCAATCAAGTCCAAATGTTTGATTTATAGGAATACCTACGCAAACGACAGGAGCCGGACCTTTGGGATATAGGTTCTGAGGTATATTGTTTGTATAGTGGTATTGTATACAATAGTCAAGAGCAAAATTAGACGGACATTTTACGATTATATTTTAGAGTACACACAGTTAAATTCGTCAACATTCTCAGCGTGTTTACTCATTCCAATATTTCACTCAAGCCCCAAATTGCCCACGTAGTTAAAGCGAATGAATCGTGAAGTATTCTTAAAGGAATGCGTCACAGAAAATTCTAAAACCCATCGAGATATTTGACATGTTAATCAGTTTCCGCGAGCAATAACCGTTGGTACAGAAATAGATGATCGACGACCCACGTCAGCTGGAAGCCAAGCAAACTGGACTAATTATAATAAAGTTTTGGACGGCAAAGAGCTTGGATTTATAGTTGTTTAGGAAATAATGCTAAACGAAGCATGGGGCAAATAATGTTTGGGTATAGCTTATGGAAACTGACGTCAATAACCAATAAGTCAATGGAATCATAGAAAAAGTTTAATAATAAATGCGTGACGGTTTCTTTCACGACACATCGGAGCATTGTGGTTGATGTATTAACGTTTATTTATTTATTTCCAAACATAGGGATACTTATTTTACTATAAGATTACTTATAAGGATTAAAGTACCTACATTTTGTGACTGGAGTAAATACACAGGTTTTTTATCAACATAAATTTTAACGCGCGTTTTAAATCATCATCATCATCATCATATCAGCCAAATGACGTCCCCTGCTGAACATAGGCCTCACCTAATTTCCGCCACAGCGAGCGATTTTGTGCTGCCCGCATCAAATAGAGTTGCGCGTTTTAAATAATTGATTAAAATTCGGCAGAAAGCATCAATATTTGCCTTTACCAATATAATACAATTTTTTGTTGTTCTTAGTAACGACCCCTTTTTAGGGTTCCGTAGTCAACTAGGAACCCTTATAGTTTCGCCATGTCTGTCTGTCTGTCTGTCTGTCTGTCCGTCTGTCCGTCCTCGCTTAATCTCTGTGACCGTTAGCACTAGAAAGCTGAAATTTGGGACCAATATGTGTATCAATCACGCCGACAAAGTGCTAAAATAAAAATTGGAAAAAAATGTTTTATTAGGGTAGCCCCCCTATATGTAAAGTGGGAAGTGTTTTTTTTTTAAATTTTAACCCTAATGTGTGATATATTGTTGGAAAGGTATTTAAAAATGAATAGGGGTTTACTAAAATCATTTTTTGATAATGTCAATAATTTCGGAAATAATCGCTCCAAAAGTAAAAAACAAAGCGTCCCCCCCCCTCTAACTTTTGAACCATAAGTTTAGAAAATACGAAAAAAATCTGAAAAGTAGAACTTTATAAGGACTTTCTAGGAAAATTATTTTGAACTTGGATGGAAACAACAGATGGAAACTGCAGTTAACCAATATAATTTGGTCCCTGAATCGTATGAGCGCCTATACAATCCAGAGGTCAAGTTTCATTTGCCCGTATTTTTTTTTAACTTCGTTTACATAATATTTTATTATCCTGAACGTATCTTTTTTCAAACAAAAAAATAATTATTAAAATAGGTTCTCGCAATTCAAAATTACCATCGAAAACTTCTGGCACGTCTAACGGACGGGAAACTACGGAACCCTACACTGAGCGTGGCCCGACACGCTCTTGGCCGGTTTTTTTTATTATCTTGTGACAACGACGAAAAGGAGTGTCTCTTAAAAGATAATAATATACATATGACATAGCCCTTGTAGTGAAGGACTTTCGGCTGATAAGACGGTAGCTTCGACCCTGATTCCAGCATCTATCTCATATAAGTGTGATAGCCTGGATTAACAGGTTAACCTTCAGTGATAACACACAGTCCCCCAAACATTTTGTTTTTTTTAGTAGCAAATGAGTCAAGGGCGTCTAAGAAATTCTGTGAAGAAAATATTGTAGCCCGTAATGTGTACTTATAAATAAACGCAGTCTCGTTTGGGTCGCCGTGTGCGCAGGCGTGTTTGTGATATGTTTTTGTCATAGTAATGAAGGTACCGACAATTTTGTTCAGCTAGTTTTCACCTAGAATTAATATTCAATCTATAATCCACGGTTCTGTGATGTTTCAAATATTTGTTGTTTTCAAATGTCCAACTCATTGGAAGTTTGCCTGGGGATTAATTTAGTTATTCAATCAGTAAGTAGAGATTGTGTTTTATTTTAATTTTTTTTTATATTTTTTATTGACCTTCATAATAATAAGTAAATTATTAATTACGTAAATAACACAGTACGCACCCTTAATTAAGGGCTAGACAAAAACAATTTAAATCATTGTTTTTTTTTGTTTACTAAATTTATTTTAAAAATTGATAAAACATGTCACTTACACTATAATAAACTAACTGATACGTTTTTGAAAAATTAAATCCAAAACCTGCAACAATATTTTCTTTTGGGGGTTTGTTTCGATTTTTTCTTTTCCCTCAGTGCTTTTGTACTCCCTTAGTCGCCTTATACTATTACCCCATGTTGGTGGTTGACATGGGGTAGTGGTATTATCTCTCTTATTACAAAATATGGACTAAGTATTAAACCAGCCCCCTGATTCTGAGCTATCGGAATATTTTCGGCCAGAACTGTCAGTTTATTTAAAGTTAAAAAACAGAATATTAAACAAATAGATGGATGTAGAAAAAAATCCTATAGTAATCAGTTTTTAATTTTCTATACCGTAAACTAATTTCTAACTTAAGCTGTAAAAATACGTCGTTCTAAGATTCGAAAAAGTTTACGATCCGGGCGCAATCCGATGAGTCAGAATCAGGGCCCAGGTTTAAATTGACGTAAGCCATTGTTTTAGTGTCAAACTTGTCAATTTAAACCTGGGTTATGCTTAGTCCATATTTTTTAATAAGGGGGTTTGTATTCTTAATCCGTCACTACACAGATACCTAATAGTATGGTTGGGAAAATTATCTCATAACCTTGATGAAGTGAATTATGGCTGTAGGACCAGCCAGATGCCATTTACAATATCATTTATAGATCCATGCTATCGATACACCATTATAATATAAATCATATAATATTCAATAATCGACCATCTGCTATATTGCTTAAGGTCTAGTGTTCTGTTATGATTCATTTTGATTGCCTCGGTGGCGCGATGGTGTAACGGTTGAAGTTTTCTGAGGTTTCGGATTCGATTCCTGGGTCCAAACGCCCAAACTCCGAAACAAACACTTGCAGATACAAATATTTGTTTTGGATTCTGGGCGTTTTTCTATGTATGTTTATTAATTGGGCTAAATTGCTTGCAAAAAAAATGTTTCAACTATTTAAAAAGCGAAAACCTTCTCAGCTCTCTAGATAGAGGAGAGACATTAATGGGTTACTATAGGGTTTGTTTTGAATTTTCCTTTTCTCGCAGTGCTCTTGTCTGCATATGCTTACTCCCTTAGACGCCTTTTACGACACCCACGGGTTGAAATGGGGTAGTGATATTATGTATTCTTAATCCGTCACTACACGGATTAGAATTACGACTTATAATTAAAAGTTATGTTAAAGTTTGTTTACAAGTATCAAGACTATACAATCCAACAACATGGATGACTTCTGTCAAACAAAATAATTCTTTTATCTTTGATTATTCAGAACATGGTTTAAGGTCGTCGCACACTTGAACGAGCCTGCAGAAATGCCGTACCTATACGAATCATAAATAAGTAGTAATACGACTTATAAATGAGTACATATTTAACGGACTCAAAGTACACCCAGACTCGAAACAACAATAATATTGAATCACACACATATTTGCTTCGTCTGGGAAACGATCCCGCGTCACTCAAAGTAAGGCGACCAACTTAACCGCTGTGTCATGGCAAAAACTGAGAACTGTTCATGCAAGCTCGCCGGCCCGAATGGTTATGCATATGTGCAAACACCGAGCGGCAAAACTGTACAGGCATGGTTGCCTGTTCATGCAACCATGCCTGTAGGTACAGTTGCCTGACGGTTTTGACCTAATAGACACAACTAACATTAAGCCCTAGCGTGTGTGCCGCCCATTATACACTTCCACCAAGGCAATCAGCAGCAAATACAAATACAAAATCGATTTATTTGTATTTGTAAAAATCAGCAGCGTTTCTGAGTACAAATTTTAACATTAGCAAAGTGATGAATTCTCTGCACTGGTATTTGTCACGTTAGAAGAACGTACCATAACCAAATAGGAGACGTTCTAAAGAAGGAGCAGATCAGGAGTACCCTCAACCGGCGAGAATGCATGAAAAGACTGATGAATGTTGAAGAAGCCAAAGATGTATGTCAGAATCGTAGTAAGTGGAACGAAATGGTCTCTGCCTACCCCTCTGTTGAGAAACAGGCGTGATCTATATATGTATGTATGCACGTTCGGCCGAACACACAATTCAATGCAATGCGATGATAGGATATATTATGCTTAATGGAGAGCTGGTATAATGTGCGACGACCTTAATGTTTAACGATTACTTTGAGGAGTGAGTGACGTTGGTTCATCAAAGAATTTTTGTGAGCCGACACACGCGCCGGAACCACAAACCTTGGTGACTGCTAACGTACAGGTTATATATAGAACACCATAGACAATATACAATGGTTTACAAGGTTATTGTTGATGGTTCGCAATTTTATATCTCGGCAACACTCCCATTTTTCGGTTCCATAAAATCGCAAAATATCATTGAAATGGACCGAGTGGTTTCGGCGATGAGCGTGTATCTACTAACAGCGTGACAAGCGATTTGTATAAAGGTATACCTATTAAAGTAGGTACAGAAATAGTTCTCATGGTCAATATTCCAATTAATCTTAAGAATTATGCTAATTTTGTGTATTGTTTATACTGATACAATGTGTTTTTTTTAATTTATATTATTATGAACACACTGGAAAACGAAACAAATTCGAATATTCAAACAATTGTCACTTTTATTTTGGCCTGTTAGTCGAGTGGTTAGTGGCCCTGACTGCTAAAAGCCGGAGGTCGTGGGTTTGATCCCCACCCAGGACAAATCTTTGTGTGATGAGTATAAAGGCTTGTTCTGTGTCTGGGTGTAATTTATCTATAATATGTATCAGTTGTTTAGTACCCATAACACAAGCAAATATTATAATTGCTTAACTTGGGATTAGATGGCGCTGTGTGAATGTGGTAGAATATTATAGAATATTATTATGTATAATGAACGAAGGAATATTGACCACAATCATAGCTTCCTGCATCAATGCTAAAATTACGACATCCGTATCCTTACGTGTCCACACTTAGTTTGGTAAAACACTATTGACATGCGTTGTGATCGATAGGACATCCTGGACAAACCCAATCGATACGATCACACAGGTTCTTACTTATTTAGGTAGAGTACAAGCATAATATTCAGATGTTTTTGTGCTTTTTGCAGTTTTTTTTTGTGCAGTTTAAAATTAAGATTTAGCTATTAACGCTAAATCTTAATTTAAAACTGGGTAATAAATATTTTTCTTTAAGGTAGTTGTTAGTTTTGACTACCTAATTATTAACTACTTATGATGGTTTTAGTTTTATATTACTAACCTACAATACCGCCAGCCTTTTGGGTACGTTTCCGGTTGACAGTGATATTGATGTATATTACGATGCTTAAACAAGTTTTTCTTGGGTTACTTTTTTTTTTATTGTTTAATGTTACGATTTTCTTTTTTTGTTTGTAATTAATTGTATATATTATAGTTTTAATGCGTAAGTAGGTGTCTAATTTAATTATTTTCATTGTTGTAATTACCTACAGTATAATCTATGATAGATAATAGAGACACCGTGTACTTAGCTGAACATATTTTTCGTATCCCAGCCTATACTAAACGAGAAATCAAGAACAAACTCCGGTTCACTGTAAAATTACCTTCCTAAAATAAGTCCACGAAAACTATAAATACATGTTTTATGTTTCAGAGCGCTGGCGATTCACCATGCACGTGCGATGAATGCCAACAGGACGCGACAAGAAAGATCCCAAACAGTCAGAAACCGGCACAAATGACGCAAAGCTCAAACAATGTGCAGCCAAATATAGCGGACAATGGCCACGAGCGAGTTGTTGACGTACTGGTCCACGACGCACCGCCCGAGGTACCAAGGTTCTTCCAATCCGTTACCTCTCCCCCCTACCACATCGCAGGACCCCCGCCGCCGGGCTTCGTGGTCGCTCCCTACCAGCCTCCACGCTTCCACACTGGAGGCAATGTCGAAGATCTTCTAGGAGAAGTCCAGTCGACCCCGACCATCCACACCACGTTTATACAACAGAACTCAGTATTCATGTGCAATACGCGACGTATCACTCAGAAACAATGCTGTTGCCAGAAAAAGGAGCCAATAGTTTGTATGCCGAACGTTGACGAGCAGGAAACTCCAAAATCATATGTTACTGAGAAGAACATTGAGTTGACTTACGACTATCCAAGAGGCACGCCTATTCCAAGTAGTCAAACTAGCAGTCCCAAGTCCAGTGATGACGTACAGACGACGACGACAGAGGTCGCAAGTACGGTGGTCTTTGTTGAACGAAGAATACCTGTAAAACCAAAGAGGTTCGACTTTTTCTCCAGATCACGATCAGCTCCCGTCGGAGAAAATGAAGAGCCAATTTACGCTACAGTAAATAAACTACCAAAGAGATTACGTAGAATGGAACTCGCCAACTTGGAGAAAGAAGTGGCATACAAAGGTCCCGAGGCTGATTCTTCTACTCGCACAGAACTAACGTTGAAGACGGATTCGGAGTCACAGATCCCACCACCTGACGATGACACTAGTAGATCAGACAGAGAAAAGTCTACGGTTCCACAGAGGCCAGACTCTCCAAAAGCTAAAAAGCGAAAAAGATTCTCTTTGACTTTCAAAAAGAGGGAAAGAAAAAGAAGAGACAAAAAAAAAGACATGAAAAATGGTACAGCAAAGAATGGAGGGGTAGTACATGAGGAGAGTGATAATGAGAGGCTAATAGAGGTCGAGGCGCACGAATTAGGCAAACACAAGCATTGCATCAGACACAAGCCACGGAATACCATGTCGTCTTCGAGCTCGGGCCCGCGCTACAAGCGGGACAGCTATCAGGTAAAGAATAAATAGTATAAAAGACAAACATGGTTCAGAGGTAGAACAAAAAATATTAGTTGACTTAGTCAATATATTAGTTATTAACGTATCAATTTAGTAACTCCATCTTCATGTCTCCAATGAAATATCTCTAAAAATGGCAAAACTATCCAAAAATACTTTACATTTGCTTCCAAAATTCCAAATTGAATCGGAACCATCCCCAAATTTTTCAATTTTTTTAAAACTCATGACCGACGCACTTGTTACTTATCTATCTTGGCAAGCGAGATTGAGCCATATTCTTATGCAATCCATTCCCAACATTAGCGCGCACAAATGGGACGACCGCAAAGTTTTCAGACAAAATTTCCTATACACCTGTTCTGATCCACTTCATAAAAACCTTACATCATAGATTACCTATCCCTATACCATAATCCTTTGCCAAAAATCGTTCTCTTCATCTATTACTAACTAAACTTTGTTTCCAGGAGATGACAACATCTCATTCGGAGCACGAAAGGACCAACAGCGTATGTTCTTCGATGAACTCCTTAGCGTCTGCTTGCACACACAAATCATCGAGAAAACTGTCGGCAGCTCCTGCGAGCGACGCTTCTATACCCTGGTGCGGTTGTTGGGGCGCAGGTTGCATCTGACTGAATTGGACTTAGTTGTCATTATAGATAGTGCTACTATTAAAGATATATATGCACATATAACCGGGCTGTGTCGGGTCCGCAATGTCGTGACTAGAGCAGTGCAAGCCATGTCCAAACCCTGATTCTGAACAGTCAGAAAGCTTTCAATATATCGTATTTACGGTTTAATGTTAGAAAATAGATTATCTTAAAACTGATTAAAGCTGCGTTTATATTTGCAGACATTGGGCGTGTCGCGTGTCTCAGCAGGAACGTTACGGTTGATACATATATACATAGCATCACGCCTTTTTCCCCGAAGGAGTAGGTAGAGGTGTTTCACACCCACATTTCGCCAGCTATGTTTAGTCCCATGAAATAGGGGGCGAGCCTATTTTAATCAACCGGGAACATTTGTTTACCAAACTCCGGGAAAATCATAGAAAAACCCAATACCATTTTCACCCGACCCGGGAATCGAACCCGGTACCTCTTGCACAGCAGTAGTATACACTTCCCGCTGCGCCACCGAGGCAGTTTACGGTTGATATAAATGGATTAACACACATTGTTAGTTACAGTTAGCCCGTATCATTCCACTGCAGGGTAAAGGTCTCTTCCATGACTTCCTGTTCGGTCCGTAGCTATTGTGGACCAGTCTTTGCAATATTGGTCTAACTCATATCGCCATATTTTGCGAAGTCTGCCGCCTTACACATTGTAAAGAAGAATATTTTTTCGAACGTGTCTATCACGACACGTGTCTGAAAGTCTGTAGATATCAACGCAGCTTAATACATAATTATAAGATTATATTTCTACAACTAGGTACCTATTTTATACCATCTATAACTGAAAATAAAGTTTATTCTTGGATGCAAACTTACTGACAGCTACTAGCAGACCATGAAGTGGTAGTTTCAAGTGTGCAGTTGTAGGGCTCTGGGCAGAAAGACAAGGTAGTTACAATATTGCAATTTCGTCACAGTAACACAAATGTCTCTGGACTTAAAGGACAATGGGCAAAGTAGTAAGGAGTCTAAGCAATGATATTGTATGTTAAAAAAGGTGTAGATAGGTTACCTACATAGCATTCGATCTTTGGAAATGGCACACAAACGCACACATAGATATCGTAATAATGCAATGTCAAAATACCTTCGCCGTCAACGGGACATTGAGATGAAGTTTGCTAATAAGACTAATTTTAGTGTGCCACTTTTCGAGCGTTTATAACCTATCTACACCTTTTTTAACATACAATATCATTGAGTCTAAGCTATTTAGCTTAATTGGTATTTACTCAAGAGTGATAAAACAATCATTTGAAATAGGTTTCATCACTGTTGAGAAGTTCCCCAAATTGAACATGATCCTTTGTTAATTCGGGCACATACTATTCGGGATGAAAACGATGAGCAGGCAGCGTTTTAGGCGCCAGGGTGAGAAAAGTTCTTATGTTCTATGGAATATGACGTCATCGAACAGAATAAGATATAAATAAGGAAAAAAATGTGTCATTTCGTTTCAATAACACCATGTTCCTTTAAGACAAAATGAATTTTTTTAGCCATATTGGGTAATGGGAAATTCTGTCATTAAATCTAGGGAATACAGGACAAACAAGAACTGTCTTTTAGTTAATAAATCTATTGTTAAACAAAATTGTTATTATTATATTATATATTTTCCCACATTCGCAACAGCGTTATCTAGTCCCTAATTAAGCAATTATATTTGCTAAAATAGAGTTGAATTTGTAATTCATCATTCATCACAGACAAATCAATCAGGAAGCCTATTAAGTTTCATCTCATCATTAGCAACCCATTAATGGCCTACTGGTGGGCTCGAGTCTCCTCTCCTCTAACTAGAGAGCTGAGAGGGTTTAGGCCAAAATGTACTCACGCTGGCCTAGTGCGGTTTGGTTGATCAGACATACTCATAGAATTTCTTCTACGGTATGTGGGTTTCCTCACGATGTTTTCCTTCACCGTTAGCAGATGATAAGTGACATGACTAGTACATATAAATTCCACAAAGTGGAATCTACATTGGTACTGCCGGCCGGGATCGAACTCGGACCGCGTGGTTTGCACGCCGCCGCGCCGGTCCCTTATCCATCCACGCTTATCGCTATTTAGTTTATAGAAATATAATACTAGTTTCCGCCGGAGTTTCGCCCACGTGGTATATAAAAACCTTCCTCATGAATCACTATCTATTTATGAAAACCGCATCAAAATAAAACAGTGGGCGTTCTGTGGATGATACGATGGCGTTGATACATATCTCCTACGGAACTATTGGAATGCTATTAAAAACAAGTGAATTAAGCTGAGCTCCAATTCGATTCTGACCCATAGAACACCAAAGTGGTTCAACTAGGACCTAGGTGTTCCACGGTTAACTTTCTGTACCCTTGGTTCACCCTAATGAGTGAACCATGGAACTATATAAAATAAGTACATACCTGTAGTTCACCTGATTGGTGAACTAAGAATGATTATATAAAATAATGTACCATGTTCACCTAACTGGGAAACCTCTGGAAATAATTTTTTTTTTTTTTTTTTTTATACCACGACGGTGGCAAACAGACGTACGGTCCGCCTGATGGTAAGCGGTTACCGTAGCCTATGGGCGCCTGCAACACCAGGGGCATCACGAGCGCGTTGCCGACCCTTAAGAAACCTATTCACTCCTTTTTTGAAGAACCCCATACTGTAGTCCCTTGGGAAAACCTCGTCAGGGAGTTCATTCCACAACCTGATAGTTCTTGGGAGGAAATTCCTCTGGAACCGCGCGGTACGAGACCATTTCGGTTCCAAGGTGTGGGGATGAACTCCCTGCCGATGGCGAGCGGTGCGATGGTAGAAGGTGGCCGTGGGCATCATCTCAAACAGTTCTTCAGAGCACAACCCATTATACAGGCGGTAGAACACACATAGGGAGGCAAAGTCTCTCCTCACACTTAATGGTTCGATACCGCCTGTTAGTATAGGATCGTCGACGATTCTCACAGCGCGCTTCTGAACCGAGTCAAAAGGCCCAAGCTGGTATCCAGGTGCTCCCGCCCACAGGTGACAGCAGTACTCCATATGGGGCCGGACTTGCGATTTATACAAAAGCAGTCGTTGCCCAGGTGTGAAGTACTGCCTTGCTCTGTTGAGCACACCGAGCTTTTTGGACGCCAACTTGGCCTTATCCTCTAAATGACGTCGGAACTGAACGTCGCTGGAGATGTCGACACCTAGGATCCATATACTAGGTGAGATGGTAAGGGTTGTACCCTGGAACTGTGGGGCCACAGTGAATGGGGTTTTCTTAGCGGTGAACGCACAAACTTGTGTCTTAGTGGGGTTAAATCGGACTAAATTGTCCCGGCCCCAATCGGAGACTCTAGATAGAGTACTCTCGATTTCAGACACAAGTTGTTCGCGACTTTCTTCCACAATGGAACGAGGGATGTTTGCACGGCCCGTATAAGACGCGTCACCCGTACTGTCGTCCGCATAGCAATGATTACTGCCAATAGACAGCATGTCATTGATATGCAGCAAAAACAGTGTCGGGGACAGTACGCAGCCTTGTGGGACGCCGGCGTTAATGTCCATGCTATCGGAGCAGCTCCCGTCGACTACGGTTGTTATGCGTCTGCTGGACAGAAAGCTGGCGACCCATTTGCACAATCCCTCGGGCAGTCCGTAAGATGGCAGCTTTGCTAGAAGACCACGGTGCCAGACCCGATCGAACGCCTTCGCTATATCTAGGCTGACTGCCAATGCCTCACCTTGACTCTCAATGGCTGAAGCCCAACGGTGTGTGAGATACACTAGAAGATCACCAGTCGAGCGAGCATGGCGGAAGCCGTATTGGCGGTCGCTGACAAGTTCGTGTTCTTCTAGGTATCTTAGGAGCTGGGTGTTAATTACACGCTCCATCACCTTAGAGAGAAGGGAGGTTATAGCTATAGGCCTGTAATTCGATGGGTCTGATCCATCACCCTTTTTGGGCACGGGGTGCACGTGGGCGGTCTTCCACAAAGACGGAACTTGCCTACTGTGGTAAGAAAGCGCGAAAAGTCGCGTCAGCACGGGACACAACTCGGGGGCACACTGCTTAAGGACCACTGCTGGTATGCCGTCTGGCCCACTCGACTTATGGACATCGAGACAGAGTAACTCTCGCCGGACTTCTCGTTGTGAGATTTTGATTTCCGGCATAGAGACTCCGCACCACGGGATGTTAGGTGGTACGGTGCTACCATCATCGTCCAAGGTCGAGTTCGAGGCAAAGAGTGTGCCAAGTAGGTCGGCTTTCTCTTTAGCACTATGGGCCAAGTTGCCATCGGCTTTACGCAGTGGTGGCAAGGACGACTGACAAAAGTTTCCTTCGGCAGCTTTGGCAAGCGACCAAAAGGCACGACTCCCGGAGGGGTAGGCCACCAGCCGCTCACCAATTCTGCCGACGAAATCGAATTTAGCTCTGGCAATCGTTCTCTTACTGGATCTCGAGGCAGCATTAAATTTCCGCTTCACGTCAGACAGATTTGGATCCTTATTGGCACGAGCCGTGGTCCAAGCCCTGTATGCAGCTTGTTTAAGGAGCCTAGCTTCCTTGCAGGGCCGATTAAACCACGGTCGCTTCTTTGCCCCCGCAGCGACTAGTGAGTTAGGAATGAAGCATTCCATACCCACCAGGATCGTCTCAGCGACAGCGGCTGCGCAGGGATCAGGATCTTCCGACGTGAAACAGAGCTGCCTCCACGGGTACGATGCGTAAAAATTACGCAATCCATCCCAGTCTGCTGACTTGTATTGCCACACGCGACGAAAGGCAGTTGGCCGGGGTGGGTCGGGCTGTGCGTGTGGCACTTGAGTCCGGACGAGACAGTGGTCGGATGAACCGATGGGTGCTTCCACTGTGATGGTGTATCCGTCCGGATGCGTTGTCAGCAGAAGGTCCAGTAGAGAACTCGTATGGGTCTCGATGTCAGGTATTCTCGTTGGAGAATCTACCAGTTGCGAGAACCCATAGGCCAGAGCAAATTCATGGGCAGACCTCCCCGCGTGGTCGGTGGACCGAGAACTGAGCCACTCTATATGGTGGGCGTTAAAGTCTCCTAAAACCACCAACTCTGCGGAGGGGTACTGCTCAAGGACTTTATCAGTCGTCAATTGCAGGTGTTCAAAGAGCCGAGTTGTGTCCGCGTCACCGCTATGAGACCTGTATAGGCACGCATAGATGCAGGTGCGGCCGCCATTATCCATGCGTACCCACAATACCGACAGGTCCCTGTCTTCAAGGCCGTGAAGCCGGCGACAGCAGATATCCTCCCGAACGTACATACATACCCCGGCTCGTCTCATGAACTTATGTTCGAGTTTATAGCCGGGATATAATAAGTAAGATGTATCGGCCGGGCAGGATATCAGCGTCTCGGTTAGAAAAAGTAGGGTCGGCTTTGCAGTCTCGAGGTGGTGGTGGACTGCATTAAGGTTGGAGTGAATTCCCCTGATGTTGCAGAAGTCCACTGATGTGGAAAGGGGGGCCGCTGTAGAAACGTTTTTCTTCTTTTTTCTGGCCATAATGAAGGGGTGGGGTTAGGTTAAAGGGGATAAACTATGTCGACAGCTAAGGGGACAAATACACGGTACAAATCACCGAAAAGCCACGCAGGTGGTGCGGTCCGTGTGCATAGCGCACGGAAGGGCCCCCGGTCCCCCCACTGATGCAGCAGTCGGGTCCACTCCGGTCTCCTACTCCGGCACGACAACTGCACCAGGGATTTTACACCGGTTGGCGGTTCAGCCTCCCAGGGCGGAGATTAAAAGTCAACCCTGGGTTCAGGAACCCTACTGACCCGCGGGCGGCCAGCGGTCAGCCGTTTCACCGGGTCTCCCTGTACACTCGCCCACATTCCGCGCCCACGCAGCCAAACGGCAATAATGAGTACCATTGGTCCCCCGCTGCCAACATAGTCCCTCCCCAATGGGCCCTGGATAACCCTACTCACCAACAGAAACACAACACTACCGAGGCAGCGCTATTATAACTGTGGTCTTCTGTAGAGTGGAGGTACTTCCCCAGGCGAGCGGCCCGATTCGAGCGGGGTTTACCCGCTGTACCCTACCTCCCACAAAAATATATTATACTATATTTTTGTAGGAGGTAAGGCAGCTCTACCTCCTATTAATAAATTATGTTAAATATTGTATGACCGTAGCCAATACCTAAAAGAAAAAAATACTCTCGCAACCTTATAAGGATCCTTTTTATCTGCTTTATTTTAGACTCGGGTGGTTTAAAGGGTAACCCTTCAAGGGTTGTATATTAAATATTGTACAGTAAGTGAAATAATGTTTTAATTATTATAATAGCAACCCATTAGTGTCCCGCTGCTGGGCACAGATCTCCTCTCTATCTAGAGAGCTGAGAGGGTTTAGGTCATAATCCATACATGCTGGCCTACTGCGGGTTAGTGTTCAATTAATCAATAAATAAGTACTTAGTACCTAATGTTAAATATGCACACGTATGTAAATAATTTAAGTATGAGTAGTCTGTGATTAATTAGTATTGCGCTGCGCAAGATACAAAGCATGTCTGTTGAATGATTCTAAATATTTTAAAATAAAAATTATGCACAAAATATAAACTTATTGGTTTTATTTCTCCCACTTCCTAACTAGTATCAGTACCTACAAACAAATGGCAGGATAGACCAGTTTTCAGTATAGAGAATTTAACTTAATAATAATATATTCTACCACATTCACACACCGCCATCTAGTCCCAAAGTAAGCAATTATATTTGCTTGGGTTATGGGTGGGTACTAAACAACTGATATACTACTTAAATACATTTTTTATTTTGTAAATACATACCTACTTATTATAGATAAATTACACCCAGACACAGAACAAACCTTTATGCTCATCTCACAAAGATTTATCCTAGGTGGGGATCGAACCTACGACCTCCGGCTTAGCAGGCAGGGTCACTAAACCACTAGACCAACAGGCCAGTCAAGGCCAGTTAACGTGAGGATGATCATCTCAGTCTATTGCTGTACAAAGACATAGACCTCTCCTAACACGCGCCATAACACTCCACGCAGTAGAACCATGGGCAAAAAAGGCTCGGTTATCCACCTTCCGCATCCAGTAAGATCCAGCGACCTTTTACACGTCGTCGGTCCACCTAACTGGAGGGCCTCCTACTCTACGTTTGCCGAATCGCGGTCTGCACTTCAAGACACACTTGCTCTATCGTGCATCGGTCCTTCTATAGATGCGTCTAGCCACTTTAGCTTGCTTATTCGACATAACCTGGGCATAGTATTAGTGATTCTTATGTAAGTAAGTGTATATTCTGTGGTAAGTACGGGTCAATGACCTTACAACTCTGAAACCCGCTGACTTTCTTCAGCTAAGTACCTTGCTACTCAAAATAACTTGTGTGAAACATGACTAAGCACTGGTGAGTGCTCCACTGTATAAACTTCACATCCTAAATCAAACTTTATTCAAGATTAATCATTGTATTTTTATAAATCGTAACTAGGTACCTACTTATACACAATAGCTACTTATAAAACGCATAATTTATCATATAAACAATGTACAAATACTAGCAAATGTCAATGAAAAATATGTAAAGGACTCGGGCTGAAGACATCTGCAAACGGATTCCAACCCCAATTGCATTGACATACTTCTACGTTCAGATAGTTCCTGCCTAAAGTCTGGACTGTTGTCCTTATAGGAGCCATCAGCATGGTCAATCCTTCTGCAGACAAATCTGCTTCTATAAACAAACTGTACAAATTCCGACAATTCTCTATAAATTGTATAATATTACTATGATCAATCGTTTCATTAATCATTTCTCTCTCATATTCACAAATATGAACATTCTCTAAAGTAGTACATCGACTCAATATTCCAAAAATAACTTCGAAATCTATGTCTTCCGTAGTTAGCATGAAATTCTTCAACTTCGCTAAGTGTATGGACCTTGAGAGGGATCTCGTGTAACTGTTGATCGTCACTTGATTCTCCATATATACATCTAAAGTGGTTAACTTAGGACACTGCTCGAATAGAAGAGTGAAAAATATCAGCTTGATTGGTATATTATTTATTCTCAAAAACGTTAAATTTCGCAACGCTTTCGATGTTTTCGACAAAGTAATTGGACGGCGACATTTGATTACAATTCCATCTCGTCTACAGAAATCTGATAATGAAATTTTATCGGGTAATGTCATCAACGTCTTGAAATGTTCACATCTGTCTATACAGTACCATGTACTTGGAGAATTAATAATCTTCATAACATGGTTCCTATGCATACACAAGTAAGTAGGGAAGTAGTCTTTCAATTCAATTAACAAGCTATTATAAAAGCCTTCGTCAAAACTGGTCGTGTTTTTATTCCAAGCTTTGAAAACAATATTGCCATCTAACATAAAGTTTAAAGGCAAATGCGAGGCCACTTCTATTTTTAAATCACTGCAGCTTATCGTGAACAATTTAGCTAATAATGGCGATACATATATTTCTATTTTCTCCAAGGACATCATGAATATATACTCGAGATTCTCAAAATTTAACTTCGAAACTGCGTCTAAGTCTTTGGAAAATCTATGAGTAACAGAACAATCTCTAGCTATTAAAGTCAACTTATTAAAGTTGATTTCAATTTGGTCGTCAGCATTATCTTCATTGCCAACACTCAAAAACTCTTTATAATTATCCGAGATTGTTAGTTTTAAATCTTTTACACATTTAACGTCTTTTAAAAACTTGAAAGGCGAAGCAGACAAACAAAGTTCCATTATAACAAAATGTATGGATTCAAATTGTCTTTCTTTAAATACTTCTTTAGATTCATCATTAAATCTATCGAATGTATAATTACTAAAACACTTGCAAAAGTTAATTCCGATACTTGTTATGCTTGCCGGACATATTTCTGAAACATCTGGTAAATATATATTTGTAAATGTAACATCTAAAGATTTTAGTCTTTCAAATAATTTAATATAAGGCTTTAAAGCATCTACTGTTAGATCAGGTATGCCACTTAGATTTAGTTCTACAATATGTTTTCCGAAATCTAAAAAGAATTTGTTATTTAAACTTATAACTGTCGCTAAAGTACTCCTAGATAAATCCACTCTTTTCGGATGGTACCACGAACAAAAATAGTCTCTCAATTCATTGCAACTGCTGTATACATTAATTTGGGCTTTAGTGTCGAGGTAATCGAAAATTTTGGACCCGATTTCAACGGGCAGACTCAAAAAATCCATTAAGATTAATTTCTAAAAACGTTCATTTGTAAATTTAAAAATGTCACAAGAAAATTATTTTGATGTCAACTTGTCATTTATTTTTCTTAAATATTGACAGCTTATGCAAAGGTCATACACAAAAGACTGCCAACGTCTAATGAGTTCGCAACCTATTGCTGACCGAACGCAAACCGAACACAAAATTCGAAGCTTCGTGTGGATGCAGTGCGGTCGATAGGACTGTTGTAGCCCACAGAAGTCAAAGACACAACTATATATAGAGATCGATTGATTGTTGATTTTGTAAGTAAGCCACAAAATATCGTCTGTGCCTTTACAGATGCACAATATAATTAGGTTTTGCATTTCACCCGATTGTCAGGACGGGTATTGTTTTTCGCGCGTATCTTGTATGTTTGTGAATTTCTTTCTTCTATTCCCACGTTTCTTCCAAACGCCTGGATGGATTTGGACAATTAAGGTATTTAAAGAATATATTCTTCTTCTCTTCTCTATCTACCGATTCTTTCAATTTCAATTTTGATTCTTCTCAAAAACCCGTGTCCTTAGATAGGTATTATAAAAAAAAAGACAAAACGGCGGACTTTTGGCGCCAAATTGTAAGAAGTCAGATTTTTTTTAACCACACCTATTGAGTAGTGTATCAAAATAAAGGGAATCAAATGGAGATTACAAATATATACATATGTTATATATTTAAATTTAATCAGGAATAATAATTACAACCATTTTTCAGTATTTTTAGTGCATTGCTTATCTGTTGATTTTTTGCAGTCAGGTAGATAACAGTTGGATGAAGATATACCTTTGCAAGTTAGTCTTACAGTTACAGGCGGCACAAAATGGCTCGCTGTGGCGGAAATAATGTAAGGCCTATGTCCAGCAGTGGACGTAATTGGGCTGATATGATGATGAAGAGGATATAATTAAAAGACAAATTCATTACATAGATGATTATTTATTATAAAATATGACACATTCTTTTGAGTCGTGTTTTACAGTAATTGAGACGCATAGCAAAATTCATATACCACGGGTCGGGCGACGCCTGCGCAACACATTACCATCACGATCGATAATATCACAACATTGATCACACTACTATAATACAAGGGTGTATTTAAAACTATATCAGCTATGCCAGATGACGTCATTAACCTTTAATATACAAGTGGAAAATTCGCTGATTCTATTTGAAATATTCAAATGTCTATTCTATTCAATTCTTTCATATGGCAAGCGTGCCGATGTCGATAATTCCGCAAATGTCAGACGTGTACTATAAAAAAAATTTAAATTTCTCATTGGTCTCTTTCAATACGTTTGACCTTTCGTTCATCTATCGATCGAATAGATTGCCACTTGTCGTGCACTGTCGATAAAAAGAGTTGTGAGTTCTTTGCCAGCTCTTCTCAAGGAGCAACCTTGCCAGTGAACTGGTCTTAAAGGGAACACACGACCCGTAAATTAGAGGCGATATCGGGGCTAGTGTTGCCACGCGCTAAATTGGAAAATCTGGTGTCAAAAGTAAAAATTTGCATACATTTAAATCAATTAAAATAAGATGAAATTCATCTTATTTTAATTAATTAATATTACAACTACGACTTTTGATTTGACATAGTGTATATTACTAGGAAAACCTCATAAACAGATGTAACTTGAAATATGTTTGTCTGGCATTTTATATCTTCTAGAAATTATTTAAAGTTCAAAATTGCTCATCGGCGTTTGTAGCCTTAGAACTCTTTTAACATTCTAGTGCAATATAATCGGCAAATGGAAAATGAGTCCTATTGTTCATGTAATAAGACACATTTTCAATTGTTTGTCCGTGAGCTTATGGCATCAGTAGTGTAAAGGTTAACGGTATTTTGGAGTCTGATATAGATTCAATTACACGCTAAATAAGGCGACGTATAAAGTTAACATTCACCAATACAGTAAGTCTAATTAGAACCTCACACCTATCTTTCTATTAGGGTAGGCAGATATTCAAGGTCAGCAATCGATTTTTTTTTTATAAGTAGTAGTAGAATATAGCTGGCAATAAAACAAATGAAATATTATTTTATTCCTTTAACACTAAGGTTCATTATCCTTTACCAGCTATAGCAGACAAGTGGATTAATTAAAAATACAGAAATATTTAATATTATTAAATTATAAACAATATTATTTCGTTGACAGCCGTAGAAATACAATAGCAAGGTCTTGTTCGACCACCAGTTAATAAGTGTTTGAGGAACTATTAAAATCACAGATTTTATCACATTTACAAAAAATCTGTAGACCATGTTTCGATTTGGTATCAATCCAAAACACTTATCTGTCACACAAAACAGTTCCTTTTCTTTTTATTGGTTCAACATCGCTGTATTGGTGAATGAGCTTGTTCAAAGCGGGAGTACATTAATTTTATATTCAAATGTAGTTATTATGAGATTCTATAAACAATTCCTCATTTGGACTTACATGTCCTTTAACCATGGGAACTTCATCATAAGAAAGGAAAAAGTATCAGACCAACTATGCTCTGCATTTTGTTAGACAGAGAATATTTATGGCCAGCAAAACTTTTTTTTTTTTCTATGGAAATGACATCAACATTTTTCCAGACTGTATATAAATATACAGAGTGTATACGACGATACGACATTAAATGAAACTACGTGTAGCATGTGATGTTAGAAGGCTTTACCAAAAAAATTAAATAGAAATTTGCAATAGTTTAGCCGCAAATATACTTTCTTTATGTCACAGTTTTTCACAGTTTTAAACAACCTGTAGGTATTTACGTTGATCGTATGTTGTCATTACGTCATTCAATTCATTTAAAATCTCTTACTCTGTTCCGCACTTTTGTCGTCGTCATGATAGAAAAATAATGTGTAGTTTTATATTTTTAAATTTTTCGACTTTAAATAATGTGTATTTTATTTTATATTTTTCTTTTTTTTAAATGATTATTATTAGAATATGTTAAAAGGGTTAACACTGGCTGCCTTATCATTGGAGGTCGTATCGTCGTATACACTTTGTATAGCCTGGGAAATATCTATGTAATTGCTGTTAAAAACTCCCGTTATATAGACATCCTTACGAATTAAAATGTCACCTTCTAACATCTAAATGGCAAGAGTAAAAATATCATTCCCCGAATACTCACGCCTCGAAATATTATTATTTTACCTACAACAAGCGCTTCCTTCACACTAGTCTCATATAAGACTAAAAACACGGGCGACGCCTGGACCCGCGGCCAAGCGTACATTGATTTCTACTGTAGAACATTCGAGAACCTACAGGAAAGAATTTCAAACGTAAAAGCATTACTACCAAAAATGACATTACAATTTGTTTAGGAATCACCAAACGTTTAAAATAAAATGGCACGATTACGCAATTCATAGAAAAACATGTGCTCAAAATAATATTTAAAAAAAAATGTTACAACTTAAAAAAAACACTCGTAATATTGCAAGGTGTAACAAATATATAATGGCTTTAAACTCTTTGATAAAAAAATCTCAATAAATAAATTAAGCAAAAAATAATGAATGTACAATATTTACATCGAATATTTATATAGAAATTGCAATTCTTTTTGTTTCGAAAAACATTAGGGGAAATTTTAAGTTTAAAAAGATAAAAACTAAGATATTTTTACGCCGTCAGTGAGATCTTTAAGAAAAGCGAAAAATTCTAGAAAAATAATATTTAAAACACAGGTAGGCTCTATGTCTTTTTCGATTCATAGTAAAATATAAAAAATTCCCTCGCATCATTCCCCTAATGGACATGATATTGTCTCACTCGCACATACGCTTGCGGACACCTGCGTCACGTGTGTGCGAAAGAGACGATTATATAATGACATTATATCGTTAAAAACTTACGTACATCTTAACTATGCTTAATGAAGACACCTAATATATTAAATATACTTATTAAATAGTTACATACTTTACTCACGATGCTTAATACAAATCCAAAATTGCTTTTGCAAAATAATGTAATGGAGTAAAATCTACCTTATAACGTACGTAACAGAGTTCATAATAGTTAGAAGACGTATCGTTATACAAAACTTCGGTAGAAGACTCGTTCGAAGTACACATATTTAGCGTTTAAATATATAATTTTAAAATACTAAGTCGTAATATTAATTTGTCAATAAATATATTGCAATGTTTACCAGTCGTTTTTGGAAATTAAATATTTAAACACCAAAATGTTTTCTAACTATGACATTCATAATATTTATAAAAAATATAATAATGAATACAACAATGTACTTAGAAGCGAATTTATTTTAAAATACTAAACATTTTTGAGATAGCGTAGTGAAATTAAATTAATTAATTGTAACTGCACTCCCATTCTTATATCTAATGGCATTAGAAGAACGTTAACAACTTATCGACTTGACTTAAGTCGGCCATGACGTGAATTTTGAACATACACACTTACATAAAATTATGAACAAAATTTTATTTTACGTTGCAATGTCAAAATTCAACTAAAATCGATAAAACGAGTGACTATTCGCATTTGAAACGGATTACAATATACCATTCAATAATTCCCATAACACAATATGACGTAGTATGCAGATATGCATAAATGGGTTTATGCTACTGCCTACCTCCCATTTCGCCAACTATATTAGATCCAATTTAATAGGAGCGTGTTTGGAGGAGACCCTTGCCCAGCAGTGGGACGCTTATGGGTTGTAATTATGATAATGATGAACTGTTGCCATTAAATGGGTTCATTTTAAAACGTCGGGCTTATACTAAGAATTTTATGAAACCCAATACTATTTTTTGCCCGGCCTAATAATGGAACCCGTCACCTCGAATACACTCATAGGCATACTATTATTGCTTTGTTAAAATTGTAATTATAAAATTTATGTTCTCCTTTAATAAAGAAATTTGCCTACAAATAGATATGCCTACAATTGTATAGTTAGTTTCAAATATATGGCCGACTTATAATAAAAATAAAATAAATTTACATTAAGACGACGAGTCTGACTCGTTAGATCCCGTATAATTTAGAGGCTCAGCAGAACTCTAGCTATGTGTAAATTAAACACGCATATTCCCCAAATGTCCAATTCAAATATATAAAACACGATGTCTACTACGTTTTAATTAATTTTCATTATAAATTGAGAACAAATCACGATATTACATACAATATTATTAAGAAAAAGTAGGGTACATGGAAGATTTAAAGAATTTTTAGAGTAAAAAGGATGCTACAGTCAAGTCTATAGCTCAGCATTTTTTCTAAATTATTGTTTTCATTAAAAAAAACCTATTCACACTGTTTCTGTTTCATTAAATATAAAATGAAGTATAATATAAACTAATCATAAAAAACCAAATATTTAAAAAAAAAAGATTTCCAGTTATTTTTGACACTGACTGTACTCATCCTTTTATTAAAAATGTAATAAATAAAATGAGATATACGTATTAACTACGTCAGTCTATCTAACACTTATTAAATGTAAAATAGGCCATCCGCTATACAATGTAGTAATTATGGTTATTTCTTAAACTTTATCATTTAGATTTTGCTCGTAACAAGAATCGACTTCAAATGCCATAAAATATATTGTATTTTTCATACTAAACTGAGTAAAAAACTCCACTTTGAACATCGTCCCATCATTTCGGAAATCGAACAATAAAGGAGATTAGGTATAGTTAGTTTATGCTTTTTTTTATTTTTAATCACACTGATATTTAAAAAAATAGAGAATAATGGGATTTTATTTTATTTTTCAGATCATAGACAAGATAGCTATATGACAAATAGCTATATATGTAGTTTATTTTTTTAATTTATATAATACGGCATGTTGTTGCAACAAAACACTATTTCAATAGTTTTCTAACATACTCAATGTACGTCAATCGTGTTAATCGTCTAAATTAAACGATTATTTGATTTAATTTAATTAATTTTATGCAATGTATAACAGCAGTGTACATATTTTTTACTGAAATGGACACGTTTTTTAGATTTTTTTTAATTATCCAACCTTTTCGAATTGCTTCGACCATGGTTACATATACTGAAAATTCAGCATATAATAAAATATATAGGTATACGAATATTTAAGTATACGTGCACGAATGTATACGTTATAAAATCCACTATATCTTGTAATTTATGTAGATATTAGCGGTTTATGTTTGTGATACTGTCAGCCCACTTCATCCCACTGCTGGGAAAATATATGATAGGTTTATATGTTAGTATAAGAAATAACCATATTACGCCGTTATACGAATTAAGTATTAAGTAATACATTTAATTTTAAAATTACGTGCGCAATTTGATTTGTAGTTAGAAACTAGCGGGTATCAGTCTCCGAAATTAAAACTTTTTACAAGCTGCCTATAAATACAGGAAAATATTCAACTTTTGACTGGAATTTTGTGTAAAATTTTGGCGGATATAAAATATGGCAAGATATTTTGTAACTCAATCAATAGGCGTAATTTTATGACGTATTCTGTTTTGGGCAATTTATTTCTGACAAATTCAGTTTATTTCAAAATCGTATTGTCTACTATTTGATATTCACAAAAATTATTTAGGGTCAACCAGGTTACGTCTCACATTTGAAACTTAACAGTTTTCTATTAACCTCTTCGCCGCTAAGGCATTAAAAGGTTTTGCTCTTTATTAACGTGTGCTTTGCTAAAAGAAACTAGAGTTATTTCAATATATAGAAAACTACATAGCATACAAAATGAAATATTACATTCATATATTTCTCAAGCAGATTATAGTATATAGTCGTTTAATTGTTTTTTTTTTTAAATCAGCTTTACCTATAGGTAAGTAAATATGTTGATAGGTAATTTTCTGGAACACTTCTGTTAAAAATGACCTAGGTTGACCCTAATACTGGTTATTGCTTCTGCAATAGGTACCCCAATGGGTTCCCATCAATATATAATATCTAACTTGACTTTTTTCCAGTCCTTTCTAGCTACTTTTGTATCACTTAAGATTTATTACGAAGATGGGACATGGCTAATATTCAGAATGTAATTATCAATAGATTCCGACCAAAAGTAGATATAGCCGAAACCAGGAATAGGCTTAAGCCGAAACCAATATCGTATTTGGTTTCGGCCTAAATACCGGGTTCGGAAAATATAATTTTCTTCTGACATTCAATAAAAGATAACTTTCTACAAGGTGACACCTAAAAATTAAAAAAATAAATTTCCACATTCATCTACGACATAAATACGATTGCCATATAAAAAAAATAAGCGCCCTCAAGCATTATATCGACACTTACACCCGATCGATTAATCCAATATTAGTTTATTACTTATCATTAATAATAATATTATATCCAATAATTATTAACAGTAATTCTTTTTGTTTCTGAACGGAATGTGCTCATTACATGGTGTTGCCATTAATTGATTACAAATATAAACGTTTAAATATCATACCGGTATTACTTAAGTTTAAGAACTTTTGTTAAATACTTTTTGTGCATTCATCTTACGTCTATTAAGATTGCGATATAATTTGGAATAACACCTAGTTAAAATACTGATTCACTAGTCCATTGTTTTTAAATTAAAACGAATGTAAAATAATAAAAAAACTGCAAGCAACATTTCGCTATCACTAAGCCATATTGATATGAAGAACCGTATGTAAAAATAAAGTTATCGATTCTAAATAAAATTATCGATTATTCTTTTTGTTCAGACCTACAATAGAACAACGATAGCTGGGCCTGGGCGATGACGTAGTTGCCTACGTCACGTGTGTGGTGCAGTGCTAGTACACACACGTACACACACAGTAGCCGAACTTACGCGCTATGTATTGACGCGGTGACGCAATCGCCGTGACGTCACACGCCGTCCATCACGAATGCAACCTGCATTGTGGGTTCCTGCAAAAAAATGGTATTAAGTTTTTTTTTTCTTTTCGTAAATCCCGCCACGTTCTATATGAAAAAGAATCTTATAAGAAAAAGGGCATAATTGCAACTGCAAGTTTTATACCTTTTGACGTCCATAGCAAAAAACTTTTCAAAGAAATTATAAAATCTTATGAAGTGTAAGACAGCTATATTTTCATTAGAACAACAATTATATACTTACACACTGTCCTCACACCATTACAAACGCTTCTTGCCCCCGAAACAGAAAGGGGTGTTGGTCGATCATGGTCTGGACAATATCCTCGAGGTAGGGCCGGGTCATCTCGAACCGGCCCATATCCGAGAACTGGACAGGGAGTAGTGTGGGCCACCAGCAGATGGCAAGGTTCTTGCTGTCCATGGAATTGAGCTTGGAGTTGTCGGCTACTCTAGCGAAGTGCTCGAGCAAGTAGTCGAGGGTAGCGCTCGCGAGGGGGGTGAGCGCTGAGTTGAGTAGCGAGCGGAGTGCTAACAGTCGCCAGCTGCGGTCCTTCAGCTCCACGCCGCCCGCGATACACCCGCGCATCGCTGCAGACAACACACATATCACTTATAATCAGAGGTTAGAGTAGATAGATTGATTTTATGTGCTTTAATGGAAATTGCACCATGAAATCTTAACATTGACACGTTCGGCTCGTGCAATTTTGGTCATAATACTAAACTACTCGTAATAGATAAAAATAATATAAAACTCTTTTATGCCATATCTCAGACACGCTGCATCTGAGCGTAAAAAATTTACACCCGTTAACACACCATTCACCACCAATTACAAAGATATAAAGTGTAAAATATATTAATTATAATATTAATTTTAAATGCTCTGGAACAATTATTCATTATGTAACAGACTTCTTAAATAATTTCATTTTGTATGCCTATCGGCGGGACATAGATTGTACACTACTCCTTTTATAATATCTTATTTTCACCTATGTTCACAAAATAAAGATTTGGATTTGGATTTTGGATTTGGATTTAAAAGTCAATGTTTTATGATTTTCCTTAAAAAATCCAGTTTCCATACAAAATCGACCAAAAAGTGTCGGACCCTTTTAGCGACATCCAAAACCGGAAAATAGTCTTAATAGTTTTGAGATTCCGAAGGCAACTTATGCATTTGACGTCATTCGCCCTAAATCAGTCTACCTACTTCGACCTCTTCTTCAACGTAGATAGATTTCTATTTGGCTTATTAAATACTACCACCAGGTAAGGGGGGGGGGGGGTTAAGATATTGGACAGCCATATACCAAGTTTAATCTTTTTTCTTTCTTTGCCACGCATTTTTATAATTTTACATAATAAAAAAAAAAATAGTAAATGCTCCTGAAAAATATTTTTTTCATTGAAAAAAATTCAAAACTACTTTTATTATTTTACTTTTATATTCAGTCAGGTTATACTTTTAACTTTTGTTTGATGGTCCAGAGACCTGGCATTACTCATCACCAATTAAGTAACGTTTCTTAGATCATGACGAGTCGTAAAATAGTATTTAATATGTACAATTTGGTGAAACAATAGTAATTAATTAAATAATTACAACTCATTGACACTGGCGGTATATTAAGTTCGTATCTGTCAAACGACCGTGAGTTTGAAAATGCTTTTAGAATTAAGTTAAGATTGTATACTAACTTGCAATATCCTCCAGCTGCGCCATGCTGGCTTCGTCGAGTAGTGGCGGCAGTTTCTTGGAGAAGAAATCTTTGAGCGCAGTCGCTACTGCGTTCACTGGAATGTCTAACGAATCTAGGTCCACTTTCGGGTCTGGAAGTATACAAAAACTATTGTATTCCCTTGCATATTTAACAAAGATAATATGACTTTCAACTAATAGGTTAATGTAAATTCTTTTACTGTCATACTCAGAGATGTTACTTAAATTTAAAGTTTATTTAGTAAAACCGTGTAATTCTTAAGTCGATACGCCTAAAGACGATAATTCAATGAAAAAATTGTGTTATTGTCAGATTACTGCTAATTGACGTCTCTGAGTGAGGCCGTTAAATGTATTATTGCAGAGTGGAGAACTAGCCTATACCTAACATTTGCCTACGGAACCCTAAAAATTAACTTTGAACTTTGTAATATAGTAACGATTGTATACAAGTAGTAATGTGTTACCATCGTAGAACTTAGTGAAGAGCATGTCAACGTGAGCCCTGTTCCCGGGCACGCGGTACAGTCCCTCGGAGCCCAGTCCCTCGCGCTCGATGAACTCCACGCACTTCTCCACGAACAGGGGGACGCCATGGGAGCCCTGCAATTATGCAAAATTAATTATATTGAGCTAAATTATGGAGAAACTGTTTGGGTATTGATTTTTGAGATAATATGATTTGAGATTTTCTATGGTTCTTAAAGAGTCATCATCTAAGTCCCACTGCTGGGCTCGGGTCTCCTTTCCTCTAACGAGAGAGCTGAGATAGTTTAGGCCATAATCCACTCACGCTGGCCTAGTGCGGGTTGCTGGATAAGACATACTCATATTATATCTTCTAGGATATGTGGGTTTCCTCACGATATTTTCCTTCACCGTTAGCAGATGGTAAGTTACGTGACTAGTACATATAAATTCCACAAAGTGGTATCCACATTGGTACTGCCCGTCGGGATCGAACGGATCGGACCGCTTGATTTGCACGGCGGTCCCTTATCCATTCAGCCACCATCGCTTATTCAGCCACACAGAGCTAACTTCAAATGGTCAATGTGAATACGGTGACGGCTGAGTGACAACGATGAGTCTCTATTTTTTATCGCGAATACACCATAATAATATAGCAGTCTAAACCCGCAGAACATACCGGTGGTCCCCAATTTTGTGTTGACTGCGTGTTATTTACTTGAGATGAATTCTTCTTTGAATCTTTGCTCTTCGAAAATTCCTGAAATAATAAAAAAAAATTAGAATGTAAGTTTGTACATAAGAATATATAAATATAAAAATATAATTCAAAAAAAGTGTACCTCAATAGGTACACCTTTCAGAATTTTTTTTTTTCATAATTCCATATTTTTAAAATATAGCCCCGATTAGATAATAATTGTCTGTCCGTGTAGTGACGGATTAAGAATACATAATGTCACTACTCCATCTCAACCCGTGGGTGTCGTAATAGGCGACTAAGGGTATAACCTTAAACAGAAAAAAACACTGCGAGAAAAGGAATTTCAACCCGTTTGGCCAGCGTGGTACAGTAAGCTAAATTGCCTCCCCATTCTTTAGAGGAGACCCGTGCCCAACAATGGGACGGTTGAGGTGAAGAAATAATAAAAATTGAAAATCACGACATTTTTTTTCCGTTCATAAGTATAAACACCCGGTAAAATAAATAATATTGCCAGCATTAACACTTACCTTATGTCTACGATCATGTTTGCTAAAGGGATGATGTCTGCGGCGCGTGTCGGGTGCGCTGGACGAGGAGTTGTCCTGAGCTGACGACGGGTACTCCCCGGATAGCATCGACGTCATGTTCTGCATAAACGTCTACGTACGATAGAGATTGTATAAGTAATTAATTCACATTTATTAAATCGGCAAAGAATAAATTAAAAACATTACCCTTCTTCTGGCGCAGTTGGGTATATATACGCTTTCTATTTAAAGCGAAAAAAAAATGTATTTAAGTACTATATTAGTTGTTTAGTACCCATAACAAAAGCAAATATAATTGCTTAATTTGGAACTAGCTAGATGGCGCTGTGTGAATGTGGTAAAAAAAAAGCTGAGTATAAAGACACAGAACAAGAAAAATATTCTTCAATACAGTGTGTAATAAACCTAGTAATTTTATATACTTAGCTAATAATTTTTTAAACCAGTTCATTAGTAATTACATAATGCAACTATGATATGAAACGTTGAATTTATACCTTATGTGCGGGCTCGTGATGTGGCGGTGGGGGTAAAGGCCTGGGTCTTCTCGTCTCACCGTCAGAACTACCTTCACTCGACTCGCTTGCAGCTAAATACATAAAAACCTCATTGTCAACTTTATTTACTATGTGATAAAAATCACTTTACGATTTCGTATTATCAGTCGAAAAGAGTTACAGTTAGCCCGTATATTCCCACTGCAGGGCAAAAACCTTTTTACCTTGACTTCCATATTTTTCGGTCCGTAGCTATTGTAGACCAGTCTTTGCAGTATTGGTCGAAAAGTGTCATTAATTAAAAATGCTTATAGAAAATTTTAAACGAAGAAGATGGATATTGACACAGACAGATCTGATACTATCTCTATTTTACAGTGACAATGCGATATGTAAAAGTAGACACTTTTTTGTTAGTTTTAAACAACATGTTTAAAACATAAGGTGATCGACACAACCGACAGACGGGGCGGAACCTTTACGATTTCTCCTACCTTTATCCTCTTGCGTTCTGCCTCTATAGCCGGTGGGTAGTTCTGGCGGTCCCACGAACATGCCCAATTTTGGGACTCGCGGACTCTGGACGGCTACCAAGTTGCCTAATGATCTGTATAAAAAAGAATAAGGAATTAAAATCAGGAATTTGATATTGATTTTAAATTCCACTATGGCTATGGTTGATTGTTAAATGAAGCCTATTATTATAATATATATTATACCGCTTGAAAGACTCTACAACATAGATATGAGTGTGCGAAACCTTTTAGCCTATAGGCAGGTCTATGCCAGGACCAAAAGGCTACTCCGTAAGAAGAAACGTCAAGGTTGGCTTTCATTCTGCACCTCTCTATCCCCCTCTACTCCGGTGTCTACAGTGTGGCAACATATCAACAGATTTAGGCGAGGTTGCACTCCCTCAATTTCGTCTCCTTTAACTAAGAAAGTATCTGAGCAGTTTTTTGACAAGTTAGCCCCTCCTTATGTGCCATTTCAAACAGAATTGTTGGTTCCCCCTCCGGTCACATCAGAGGATCCCTTTGATGTGCCATTCACTCTAGAGGAACTGATTGTGGTACTCAGTCATGTCCGGGACTCAGCTCCTGGTATTGACGGCTTACCATACTCTTTTATTACCCATTCTGGAGATATGGCCCATAAATATTTCCTAAATATTATTAATTACTGTTTTCTCTCTGGTTGGATTCCTGATCAGTGGAAAACCCAAATTATCATCCCCCTGCTGAAGCCAGGCAAACTTGTAGACGATCCGAATGGACTTAGACCGATTGCACTATCTTCAGTCCTGGCAAAACTCTTGGAACACCTTATTAAAAACCGACTGGAATATATTGTGGAATCGAGGGATTTACTGCCGAACACTCAATTTGGATTTAGGAAAGGGTATGGTACGATGGATAGTGTTGGGGTTTTAATTGCGGACATACGCGTAGCCTTCACCAAGAACGAATCCGTTGTTGCCGCCTTATTAGATATCTCGTCCGCATATGACAACGTCCTTCTTCCCCTTCTCAAGCAAAAACTGCATCAGTTGAGAATCCCGGCGAGGTTGGTACAATGTATATGTGCTCTCCTATTATCACGCTCATTAGTTTTACGCGTCCAAGGTGAGGAGTTGGATGGACGGCAGGTATGGAAGGGTCTGCCTCAAGGCTCGGTCTTAAGTCCTCTGCTGTATAACTTGTATACAGCTGATATCAACGCGTGTCTTAACACAGATTGCCGCATTTTACAGTACGCAGATGACCTTGTCTTATATGTGGCAGATCTTTCCATATCTGACGCGGCCTCATCTTTATGCCTTTCTTTGGACTCTCTGCATGATTGGCTTCAAAATCATGGGCTATCTTTGTCTGCACCAAAGTGTTCGACAGTAATTTTCTCACGCAAGAAACTTATTCCGCAAGTTGCAGTAGGTTTCCTTGGACATAATTTCCCGTTGGTTAATTGTGTAAAATTTTTAGGCGTTTTTTTAGATTCTAAATTGTCTGGTGTCCACCATATTAATCATTTAATTAAAAAATGTGAAAGAACTATATCTATTTTAAAGGTTCTTTCTGGTTGCTGGTGGGGTGCCCATCCCTACACCATGAAGTTGGTATACAATTCATTGGTGCGCAGTGTGTTGGATTATGGCACGTTCCACCTTATCCCCTGCAATAAAGGTGCCCTGTCCGGTCTGGATAGGGTGCAGTCGAAGTGCCTTCGGATTATCTCGGGTTGCATGAAGTCGTCCCCCGTCAACGCATTGCAGGTCGAATGTGCCGAGTGCCCTTTAGTCCTTAGGAGGCAGTATCTTGCTTCCCGATTTGTGTCTAATGTATTATCCAAATCCTCCCATCCCCTTTTAGCTTTACTGAAAACTTTAGACTCAATTTCCATAAACTCCAAATATTGGAAAAATAAAGAAAGCCCCCTAGTTTTAAAAACATTTCGTGAATTGCAAAATTTAGATTATCCTATTGTTCAGTTCCCAAAATTGCCTATTTTTTGTTTCCCTTATGAAGTCTTTTGTTTCATTCCTAATATAATTTTCAATATTGGCCTATCCAAAAATTCCCCTTCGGCGAATTCTGCCTTCAATGCGGTGGTAGGAGAACGATGGAATGGGTTTCATAAGTTCTTTACAGATGCCTCCAAACTGACAGACTGCAGCCACGTTGGTGCTGCAGTCTATTATCAAAATTCCCAAATTATCCTTCAGTTTAAGGTCCCTAAGGAGTCATCGGTATATACTGGTGAATGTGTGGCTATACTTGAAGCTTGCCTTTTTGTACAGTCACATCATAACATTAACAAAGCCGTGATATTTTCTGACTCCCTTAGTTGCCTCCAATCCCTATCCCAAAATTCCCTCAAAAGTAAGCTCCGCAGTCCTCTTATTCTCCAGATAAAACAGTCCCTGCTTTCCTGTGCTGATGGTCAAAAAAATGTTCAGTTGGTTTGGATCCCTGCTCATTGCGGTATTGTTGGCAATGAATTTGTTGATACCCAGGCCAAGGTGGCCAGTTCTTCTGCGGTATCTGATTTGTCACATTGTAGATACCAGGGATATGACTTGCTTTCCCTTCCGAAATCTACCCTACAGTCTTCTTGGCAAGAACACTGGAATGTCTCTAGTAGGAAGAAAGGCAGTTTTTTTCATGCAATACAGCCAATGATAAAACCTAAACCTTGGTTTGTTAATTTTAAGAAACTGTCCAAAACGATTATATCTGTCCTTTGTAGGATTCGTTTGGGCCATTGCTGTACCCCTGTATTCCTACACAAGATCCGGGTGCGTGATTCCTCATTATGTGAATGTGGGTATGATGAGGGTACCTTGGACCATATTTTCTTTGATTGCTTAAATAATGATCCCACCCTCGACTTATATCGTCACCTGCCTAAATTGAATGTCCCGATCCCAATTAACATGTCTTCCCTTTTAACATATTCCTCTCCAAAACTCCTAATGGCGTTAATAACCTTCATCCGCCACAACAAAATTAAACTCTAAGTCTCTTTTATGTTGTATGTTGGTGTGGTTTACTTTTAATTTTATGTACTAACATTAATATATTATATGTTTATTTATTTATATTGTTTGTTTGTTTCAGTCCCCTACTAACACAACAAGGTCTACATTGAGTCAGAGCACAGTGTATTAGTTTCTGTTGGACCGTTATTTCTACACACTTGCTCTTCCTTTGCACATCTGACATTGGCAGAATTGTCGACATCGGCACGCTTGCCATAAAGAAAAATAGAATAGAATAGAATATATTATACCGCTTCTTGTAGTGTCTCGGCGCGTGGTGCGCGTGGTGCCTGCGGCGCGGGTGCAGGCGCGCGCCGGCAGCGCCGCCGCCGCCCGACGCCTCCGACGAGCCCGAGCTGTCCGTCTCCGAGAATGCTATACAACAAACAATCAAACTTTGAAAACAAAAAAAAAAAGTTAGCGCAACGAATTTGCATGTTTTTAATACTTTATCTACAAGGAAGAAGAAAATTTATAATAACTTTTCTAGCTATACTTACAAGGCTGATGTAATGGCGTTTTGTCGTGTCTCCTGTGTCTTCTCAGTCTCATCATAGAAGGCGCCTCCATGTATTCGTTTGTTTCTTTAATCTGTAATGTTGAAAATGCTATGATAAACACTATAATATGGTGGTGTCCATTCTTTAACCTTTTTCAAGGACAGTACTGACATGCTGTACCCCTTGGGATATGAGACTATGGCTATTTTTGTCTCTCAAAAATTAAATAAAATTGTTTTAGTTTCATAATAAACATGCACAGGCAAAAAACACCTACACCATGTTTTTTTAAAATAATTAAGTAAATTAAAGGAGTAAATATGTATATTTATTCAACAGGCAACTTCATACATATTTATGGTCAAGAGCGAAACGGTGGGACCACAAGTAAACTTACAACTACTCATGGACCCATTAGTTGGATACCGCAGTGGAAACGGAAGTTTGAACGCTAGGATCTCAGGGACTACTGAACCGATTTGAATCATTTATTAGTGTCAGATAGCCCATTTATCGAGGAAGGTTATAGGCTATATAACATCACGCTGCGGCCAATAGGAGCTGAGCAGTGGCCAAAGAAAAACGACGGTAGAGAAGCCCTGCGCGACTTCTAGTAATTTCATAATAAGTCTTTTTGTTTTTAACTATAAGGTCTTAAATGTCTTGTGTTGTGGTCTTACTTTAAGTTAATTTTAAGTTGAGAATCAACATCAAATCCAAACGCCATTTTACACATTTATCTTTATAACTTCATTAACTGAAGATAAGTTTAATATAGTATCTTTGATCGACTCGCCAGCACACGGATAAATCCTGTCAGGTTTTTGTGTGTGGGCAAATATATAATCTGTATGTAGTTAAAGGAAATTGGATAAAATAAAATAAATGAATGAAACCTTGTTTAATATTAGAATAATTTCCAACATATTCAACAAAATTAGTATCAAAATTATAACATTTCATACCGTAAAGTTCATACAACTTAGCTCTACTTTTGTATATTCCGGATGTTGCCCAGTCATAGAACTGAATTTTAGTACTTTTTTATGTTTTAACTTTAATAAAAAAAATAATAAAATAAAAAAAAATAATTTAAAAAAATTGTAAAAAAAATTTAAACGCATTTTCTTTCTACTTCTCTATTCCTAAACACGTTTCTGCTAAGGTGTGTTTTTGTATCAAAAGATTGTATTAGATTCTGAAATAAAACAGCACTTGTCTAACAATATATTAGAAGTACCTGTGCGTATTGCGCATCTAACTCCGTCTCGGAGCTAACTCCGGACGGATGGTGGTGACCGCCCGGCTGACCGCTCGAGTGCGTCCAACCGGTCCGTTGAGTCTACGTACAATGAATACACAAAATATTCGTTATACAGGGTGTATACGACGATACGACATTAAATGAAACCACGTGTAGCATGTGATGTTAGAAGGCTATACCAAAAAAATTAAACAGAAATTTGCAATAGTTTAGACGCAAATGTACTTTCTTTATGTCACAGTTGTTCACAGTTTTAAACAACCTGTAGGTATTTACGTTGATCGTATGTTGTCATTACGTCATTCAATTCATTTAAATATCTCTGACTCTTTCATATTATCTTATCTCTTACTCTGTTCCGCACAGTTGTCGTCGTCATGCCGAAAACGACATGATAGAAAAATAATGTGTAGTTTTATATTCTTAAATTTTTCGACTTTAAATAATGTGTAGCTTTATTATTATTTTTTTTTTTTTTTCTTTTTTTTTTTAATAATTTATATTAGAATATGTTTATAAGGGTTAACACTGGCTACCTTGTCATTTAATGTCGTATCGTCGTATACACCCTGTATACTCAAACAAAAATTAAACACATCGCCTACATAGCATCACGCCTTTTTCCCCGAAGGGATAGGCAGAGGTGTTTCCCACCCACATTTCGCCAGCTATGTTTGGTCCCATGAAATAGATGGCGAAGCTATTGGGAAAATCTCAATACTGGAATTTCATGATAGAAAAACCCAATAACATTTTCACCCGACCCGGGAATTGAACCCGGGACCTCTTGCACAGCAGTCGTATACACTTCCCGCTGCGCCACCGAGGCAGTTACACACACAGAGGCAGTTAAGAAGATCTTGCTTTGAGGACTCATCCTACTTGTTGCCGCATAAAATTAACAATTATAAATTTAATGAATCATGGATGTTTGTATTCTGAAGGTTTGGTACGTATACGACGATAGATGGCGCTAATAGAAACCTGTCTCTGTACGTAAATTAATTCTGACCTATCTACTCATGGGTCAATTTTACATTGAGCATGCGACATATTCTATTAAACATAACTCTATAAGTCTTTATCTAAAATCTTCTTCTTTTCATATGGACTTGAGACTTGACCCTAGTGTGTTGGAATTTATCAAGTCGCCTAAAAGGCTTTCAACTTGACTTAACGACTACCATATTTACTGATACCTAACCGAAAGTCTTTTTTTTTCCGTAGATAGTATAAGCATAGCAAGAATAGTAAGAATCCTTAGACTGGTATTTTGTGCGCTTATTTGACTAAAATGGATCATAGTTATTTATTGACTATTAGAATTGATAAAAAAAATGTGTGATATTTATATAATATTGAGAAATGATAATAGAATGGTAATCAAAAATAAAATATAAATGGCTAGTACATACATATACAGAAGAAAAATTTCTGGAAAAAAAAAAAAACCTACAGAAGAAAAGTTTCTATCGTCACAGGAATCGAACTCAACGCGGGCAGAGCCAGGTCAATTGTTGTATTGCAATAAAAACCTTACCTTTCTGTCTCTAGTTGAATGTTGTGGAGGTCCAATCGTGATGTGTTGTAGCGCGTCGCTGACCATCGTGTAGTTGTTCATGTCCAGTTTACCCGGTTGCTGTGGACAATTACCGGATTAACCACATAAGGCCCATATTTAAATATCGATAATATCATCATCATCATCATCTTATCAGCCTAACGACGTCCACTGCTGAACATAGGCCTCACCTAATTTACGCCACTGCGAACGGTCCTGTGCCGCCCGCAACCCTGACCAGGTCATCGGTCCATCTGGTCGATAATAATTATAATATTATAATATAATATTCTACCACATTCACACAGCACCATCTAGTCCTAAAGTAAACAACTGATATACTACTTAAATAAGTTTTTTTTTTGAAAATTATACATCTTATTACTTAAATTACACCCAGACACAGAACAAACCTTTATGCTCTTCACACAAAGATTTGTCCTGGGTGGGGATCGAACCCACGACCTCCGGCTTAGCATTCAGGGTCACTAACCACTAAACCAACAAGCCAGTTATTTAAATAAAATTTAATTTTATAAATAAATACCTTCAGCGTTTGTGAATGTCTGACTCTCTGGGGCGGCGGATGTGGTCGCGTACGGCCAGTAGTGAAGGCACGGTGGCCGTAACTAGGCGGCTGCCATAAACCCCCTCCATCTAGTACATACAAAACATATTATTACTAAATAACTGCGAATTAGCTTCAACGTATTGTCCATTTAACGTAGGATGATAACACAAGGCCTTTTGGATTTACCAACGTAAATTCGAACTTAAATAATAATGTTTGTTTGGACATGCAAACACAGCGCCATCTAGTACCAAACTAAGCTAATGCTTGTAATATGGATACTAGACAACTGATATAATACTTAAACAACTTTTTACATACATATTATAGATACATTACACCCAGAAACAGAACAAATAATTGTGCACATCACACAAAGATTTGTCCTGGGTGGGAATCGAACCCACGGCCTCTGTCTCAGCAGTCACGGTTACTAACCACTGAGCCACAAAGGCTTCAAAATAGTGGTAATAAGATGTAAAATCAAAAGTTCTGAAACAAACAATGGGACATCTAAGGGCCATAGCACACACGCTACTTTTAGCGTTCCGTGTTCCATTCCAGTATTAAAATCGCGTATTTTAGAGATTCTGTCGCTGCATTTAGCTTCTAAAAAGGCGGCTAAAACACCAATCACCGATGCTAAAAGAAGCTAGTCTACGGGGGCCCTAAGTAGATTGCTGTTTGTGTTTGAACGTTTGAATTTATATCTTAATACGTATGTGAATTTACATTGGCAAATATAAAATGCAGAATCTTACCAACCCCTGGTACAAGAGCGTTTTTCAAGTGCGTTTCCGTGGCTTGGGGCCAATGCAGCATTTAAGAGGGTTCATACAGAGGTATGGCCACGTCGCAATTAAACGTCATAATGAAGTGGTATTGGATTTTTATAATTTAATCGGAGCTATGTTTTTTTACTATGAAAAATACGCCCTGCAAGTTCCAATGTGTTATTTGCATATAAATAGAACTGTTAACGCAATGATAATACCTTTTATAACATATTTGCTCGTAAAGGGTCTCTTATTTCACCAATTTCAGTGTTGTAATGTATCTCATTACGCACTAGTGCGGTAATGTAAAGTAAAATGCACGGCTTCTCACGATCACAGACTAGTAATCAAGATACTTCGTCTAAAACGAACGGTACTTTTTTAAATCTTAGCAAAGAGTTTTTATGTCAGAAAAGTGGTAAACATTTTATGAATAAAATTAACTTTGGGAGATAAAATAATTATGATTTTATATATTAAAATAAACATTCAATTCTTTAACTTAATTAATTTAGACCATAAATTACAACCATTTATCTGTAATAAAACACAAAAATATTAATTTACTTTATTAGTATACATTTATATAATACTGGCTGTTTTTGTGATTTTGCCTTAAAAAAAATGCGTTGATGCGCGCGCATCAATAATTTGTGACAAGTAAAAATTATTCCGCGCGCTTTTTCTTTTCGCTGTATTGTTTTTTCTAAGAAAGTCCGAGTTTTATTTATATCCTCGCAAATATGTTATAAAACGTCGTATGTCATTCGTGCGCTTTGATAATTACAGCCTCTGCTTTCTTGTAGCGCACTTATATCATAATGTACTATTACACGCCTTTCACCTAATTCTAAAAATTGTATTGAAAAACATTTAAAACAAATAGCTCCAATCAAATAATAAATATCGAAAGCCAAGAAATATTACACTAAATTGCGATGTTGCCATTCCTCTGTATAAACCCTCTTAAACTGTCGCTTAGCATCTGACATACAATATATTTATGGCTAAAAATATACTTGTATCCGAGCTTCGCCATGACGCGTCAAATTGTCGCGAAATGTTACTCCATACACATTTTCAATGTCCCCCCATTGTCTCACTAGCCACGACAGCTACATGCGTTAATCGCATCAATCACAAGCCACAGTAGCGCACCTAAATAATCCAAATACCAATCTGCCCTTTACACATGCATATCGGTATTCACTCAACAAAAAAGTAAAAAAAAATGCGACGATACTTTTTTTTATTAAAACTAGCACACCCGGGACAGACAGTAAGACAGTAGCGTATAAACTGTCTTATTATAATTAAAGTAAAGGTTTTGTACAATATAGAGATACTGTGTGAAGTTAAGACTTCTTTTGCTATAATTCACAACCAAAATGTATATAAATAAAAGATACAAATTATTTATGTCTAACTTATACCATTATTATTATAAAACTACAAAAAAATCACATAACATTCATAACACTAAAAAAAATGGTAAAAATCATAAACTTAAATAAAAAAATATAATTACAGTATTTAAAAATTAAAAATATAATTAAAACGCGTGCCACACGGTTGTAAACTTCCCTTCCATAGATGTGACATTGGTGGATTCCGACTAGAAGGCTGTTTTAAACCTAATTTCATACAAACAACGCGGATGGCAACCAAGCTCCCACCAATGTCACTCTGTTGGAACACAAGTTTACAACCGTGTGGCACAGCTTTAATACTGGATCGTGTTCCTCTATACTGAAATGACGAATGAA
Source organism: Laspeyria flexula (assembly GCA_905147015.1). NCBI lineage: Eukaryota > Metazoa > Arthropoda > Insecta > Lepidoptera > Erebidae > Laspeyria > Laspeyria flexula. The sequence continues at coordinate 7,244,392 of LR989974.1, forward strand.
AATAAATATGATTTATTTTTTCTTTTTACCTTCAGACTTTTTACCTTAAACTAGACAAACAGACAAATTAATATTTTCATGCAAAAATAGGCATTGCTCAAACAAAATAAACATAAAATCTAAAACGTGAAATATCAAAAAAACATAAACGCATCTAATATATTCTAACTACACACAAAATTGTACCGAAAGTTAACAGTGCTAAGACTTATAATCGTTTGTCATGCAATCATCACCTGACTCGTGCGTGCTGAGAGAATCCTCCGAACAGTTGAGATCCGCTGCGTTACAATATTTTAGCGTTTATTTCTTTTAATATAAGAACCAATTTACTGTGGCATCATAATATCTTATTTAACTTTTACTATAAAATTAATGTTAGAAGATAGTTCAAACGTAAGTAGTTGGCATCCGAGCGTGTCCTTTCTCTCGAGCTCATTAAAAAAGGGCCAGCGCATTTTTAGGCTCAGGCTTTTTTTAAAGACTGGCTGGCGTTGAAATTAGACTTCTAACTAGTTTTGTGTTAAATTAAAAAAAAAAGTGATTACACAGGTATATGCATGAGGAAATAAGAGGACTTGAATTGAAATTCATTAAACTTTGTTCTTAAAAAAGCTTATGGCTTAAGTAATTAATTTTTAAAATAAGCTATAACTTTAACAAAAAGTATAGCTTCTTTTGGAAACGATTTAAATGTTGAAGCTTCAGGCTTCACGAGCCAATAGCCATAAATAGGACTTAAGAACTATTTAGCCTTTCAGCTTTATAGACATTGCAATAGGCTCGAGTATTTCGATCACTACATTTAAAGCCAAATGGTACACTTATTGATCAAAATTTCACCATATAATATTTTTAGACTTTTTTTTTCAAAGTTACAAAAAGTTATTCATTATTCTGATCTAAATAACGTACTTACTAATTAAAACCACTAAACTAAAAAGTTGACAACCGGTAGCTAATTGCTAAGTTAAATTATTTGTTTTTTGACACCGGCATTATGTTGCCTACAGTATGCCCGGCCCAGGAATCGAACCTGGTATCTATACAGGTATATTCTACGTTTTACAAGTGTAACGTACGTGATAGGTCTGCGTGCATCCGGTGATCTGGTGGGGCGGGCTCTGGAGGGGTACTGGGCGGTGGGTATACACTAAAACCTAGAAATTTATTTTTGTATTATTTTTGGATCCTCCCATTTCTGACTATCCCTTCGAAAATTGCCGAAAATGGTTCGAAATCCTATACTTCAGCCCCCCTAGACAAGTGGCAATCGCTTCAATCTGTCTATTCTAAGCGACATGGCACTTCAATACATTTGAACACATCTCTGACATTATCTATCGACATGTCACGTGATCAATGTACTAATTGGACATGTCGATAGAATAGATAGATCGAATAGATTGCCATTTGTCTAAGGAGGCAGGATGTATATTCAACCTTTATCAAATGTACCTACCGACGACCTAGTAAAGGTTGTGGGCGGCATAAAGTCGCTTGCTGTGGCCGAAATTAGGTGAGTGGACGTCATTAGGCTGATATGATGATGATGATAATTATATTCAATGAAATTCGGACAAAATTAATAGTGATTGAACCTAAATTTATATCTCTATTCCAAATCGAATCATTTTATTTTTAACATAACAATTTCCCATAAATAATAATAAAATGACTTCACATTCCACTTCGATGTGCAGTCGTGTGGTATTTGTCGCCGACGGAATACAACACACTTCGACCAAAAGATTTCGTCTAATGTCCGGTTTCTGTTAAAGTTATTCGTCGATTAAAATATAACCTGACTGAATATAAAATTAAAACAATAGAACTAGTTTACATGCAACTATCATTTTTAATTCTTTTAAGTTATATTTTATACTTTCAATAACTTTTATTTGATTGACACAACAAGCACGTCGGTATATCTCTAAAATTTTTGTTTTTGTCACGTATATATGACAGGTTTTTTTACGAATGCCTTTATTATCTTGTGACGCGAAGGATTTTACAAATCACTTAACAGATACAAGGTAAAAAACTAGGTGTAGTTTTGGAGCTATGACATTGATATATACATACATATAGATCACGCCTCTTTCCCAACAGAGGGGTACGCAGAGAATATTTCCTTCCACTTGCTACAATTCTGACATACATCTTTGACTTCTTCAACATTCATCAGTCTTGTCATGCTTTCAATATATACATACATACATATAGATCACTCCTCTTTCCCAACAGAGGGGTAGGCAGAGACTATTTCCTTCCACTTGCTACGATTCTGACACACATCTTTGACTTCGTCAACATTCGTCAGTCTTTTCATGCAATCAACATTTTCAAAAGCGAAATGTACCTTAACCAATAACCAATAGACAATACGTGCAATAATAACTTGGGAGATATACCTTTCAAAAATCCTCTATTCTTGGAGTTGTTCAATGTATCGCTGTATTCAGAATCTATGTCGGCTCTCGAATCTGGTCCGATGAGGAGGTCCAGAGAATTAGTCAACTTGTGTTCTCGCCTGGAACGAAATAATTTATATACTAACGCCTTAACGATAAGGTGCAAATTTGCAAAGAATGTCAACACTTACATATGGTTGAGATGATAAGAATGGTTCCTGGGAGGCGGCGCCGGCCTGGCGGCCGCCACGTCGGGCAAGTTGTGTGGTTGTTCTAAACGGAACGCGCGTTCAATCTCACCCTTCCGCTCCCACACCTCTTTGAAGAATGGCGTATAGAATGCCGCTAAATTAACAAACAAAAATTTAATTAACAATCAAATAAAAGATATTCATTGATATATATTGTATCCTATCAATAACTTTTATTTGATTGTTGACAAACCGGGCAAAAGGTAGTATAATATTTGAGAATTTAAGTGACCGATATGCAAATCATGCGGTCCGAGTTCGATTCTGACCGGCAGTACCAATGTGGATTTAACAAAATTTTAAAATTTTCCATCTGCTAACGGTGAAGGAAAAAGTCGTGAGGAAACCCACATTACCCACATCCCCTATAAAAAATTTTAAATGTATGTCTGATCCACCAACCCGCATTAGGCCAGCGTGTGTTGATTATGGCCTAAACATTCTCTAGATAGGGGAGAGGAGACCCGATCCCAGCAGAGGGACATTAATGGGTTTCAGACGATGACTTCCACTAGCAGGCGCTCAATTTAAGCGGGCACCCGCTATTCTCTACCTCTCTAAAAATAATAGGATTTCTACTTACATTTACTCTCAGCACTGGACGTATACGTAGTGAAGTGTGCTCCGAGCCGATCGGCGGTGGCGTTCCCCTCAGTGATGAGCGCGTGTCCAAGATCGGTGCCGAAGAATGTGCTCGCAGCAGAACCGCCACCGTCCGTCACAGCCACCATTTGTATAGGCAAGTTCGGGATGTTCATTGAAAATGCGCTGTGGGTTATGACAGTTTTTAAGCTGGTAACTGGTAAATGAAAAACCAACTCTATTAATATTATATTAGGAACAATATTTGATTCTATTCTGACAATCTCTGATGATTTCTGATGATCACTGTGGATGATCTTGAGCTAATACCATTTAACACAGTAAGGTTTCAGCGATCATCCCACGTTCGTGCTGGCTCCGGGGTAGACTTCCTGCTGCGGTGTTTCTCGAGCGCTTTGACATGTCCTTCTTCAAACGAGGTTTAAAGAGACTATCCTCACAAGGTAGGTAGCGGATTGGCTGTGCCCCTAACATTGCCAACGTCCATGAGCGACGGTAACCACTTACCATCAGATGGGCCGAGTGCTCGTCTGCCACTTCAGGCAATAAAAAAAATACACGAATTTAAAAAGTTACAACGACTGGTAAAGGAAAAAAAATCAAAATTTAAAATTATGCGTAACAAGAGCTGATAACCTTAAATCGGATGCACCGATTTTAACAAAACACTAGAACTATCACAATCATGTCAGCTTTCAAACAAATAGCGGGCCTAGAAACAACATATATAATTGAAGTTTGAAAGGAATGAGCGTTCGTCGTGCACAAAAAAAAATAATGAAGACAAAAAACATTACTTTCTTTCGGCTTTCGGATAAAAAGAACACCATTTTGTTTTAATTAATGCGTTCATTTTAAAAATGAATCCTTCCTTTTTGAGATAAAAAATGTACTAGTCGTGTCACAAACAGGACAAAATCTGAAGCTCGGGCTCTCGTATAGGAAAATAGCATAATCATCGAAACAATAGTAGAATAAACAATTAGATTCAATCGTCAATTGGTAGAGAATGTTTCTGGAATTCAGACCGCCTTTCTACATTTGACCATACCTAGAATTTTTTTATTGTAAATAAATTTTTAAATATTTTTATAAGTTATTGTAACATAACAGCATCACGCCTTTTTCCCCGAAGGGGTAGGCAGAGGTGTGTCACACGCACATTTCGCCAGCTATGTTTGGTCCCATGAAAGAGGGGGCGAGCCTATTGTCATCAACTGGGAGCATTTGTTTACCAAACTCCGGGAAAATCTTAATACTGGAATTTCATGATAGAAAAACCCAATACCATTTTCACCCGACCCGCGAATAAGTTACTGTCTTTTTTTTATACCACGACCGGTGGCTAACAGACGTACGGTCCGTCTGATGGTAATCGGTTACTGTAGCCTATGGGTGCCTGCAACACCAGGGGCATCACGAGCGCGTTGCCGACCCTTAAGAAACCTATTTACTCCTTTTTTGAAGAACCCCATACTGTAGTCCCTTGGGAAAACCTCGTTAGGGACTTCATTCCACAATTTTCATTTGACAAGTGCAAAATATGCACAAAGCAGTTTTGGTCGTCTTACAAAACCTGTCCACTATTGTCCAGGTCATAGTAATTAGATATACAATACATGTAGCCTTAAGAGGGTTTATACAGAGGAATGGCAAAGTCGCAATTTAGTGTTTAGATTTGTCCTGGGTGGGGATTGAACCCACGACCTCCGGCTTAGCAGTCAGGGCCACTAACCACTAGACCAACAGGCCAGTCAAACAAAAACAGAAATAGGTGTGAAAATTATTAAAAATTGATATGGATGTCGTTTTCAAGGTTTTTAGGGACGCTCATTACGAAAATGTTATCTATATTGACGTAAAATGAAATTCAACACCTGTAGTGGGGTTTTGTGGAATTCATGAATTGCACTTAAAACAAAGATCTATGTAATATCGAAATCTATGCGGACGAAGCCGCGGGCAAAAGCTAGTTATATATAAAAATATTTATATCATCATCTGATGATGATATAAATATGTATATGTGATATAATATGTTGGTCTGATATTATGATTAATATCAGACCAACGACGTCCACTGTTGAACACAGGCCTCACTCATTTGATGCGGGCGGCACTAAATCGCTCTATGTGGTGGAAATTAGGTGACGCCTAAAATATTCATAATTATGACAAGTACAAAACTTTTTTTTTTTTTTAAAAAGACAACGCCCGCACTAGGGAACAAGCCCTGTGTCGCGGGGAGCTTTACAAACATGAAACTAACGGACACAAAGTACACCCAGACTAGAAACAAATATCTATGAATCACACAAATATTTGTCTCGTGTGGGAATTGAACCCACGTCACCCAGCACGGCGATGTAGTGGCGAGGCGACCACCTTAACCACTGCGCCACGGTGACAGATAGATAGATAGATATTGGATAGATTAGATATGGATAGATATTCATCTAAATATTTGAACTGAAAAACTAAGTTTTCTTTTTCCATCACACGTTTAGATATTTAACTAGCTTCCGCCCGCTGCTTCGCCCGCGTGGTATGTATTTTATACCTATAAACCTTCCTATCCTTGAATCAGTCTATCTTTTAAAAAAACCGCACCAAAATCCGTTGCGTAGTTTTAAAGATTTAAGCATACATAGGGATATAGGGACAGAGAAAGCGACTTTGTTTTATACTAAGTAGTGATACTTACTTTAGTGTAGCTAAGCTAGCTTTTCTCTTCGCCGAGTAAATAAGTATGAAGCCGTGTATCAACTCCTCTCTGAACTGACTCGCGCCGTGGAAACTTGATATTATCACCTGCAAAAAAACAATGTTCTTATTAAACAATCACCCAAAAGTTTTAAACATGTTCTAATAATATGATATTCTACCACATTTACACAGCGCCATCTAGTCCCAAATTAAGCAATTATATTTGCTTGTGTTATGGGTTCTAAACAACTGATATACTACTTAATTTTTTTTTTTTTGTAAATACATACATTATGGATAAATTACACCCAGACAAAGAACAAACCTTTATGCTCATCACACAAAGATTTGTCCTGGGTGGGGATTGAACCCACGACCTCCGGTTTAGCAGTCAGGGTCACTAACCACTAGACCAACAGGCCAGTCGAGTCTTATATTAGAACACAAAAATCACACAAATCTATACTAATATTATAAAGCTGAAGAGTTTTTTTGTTTGTTTGGTTCGATGGTCAGGAACTTGAGGCCAGAATTCAAAGATTCAATTAGTGTTAGATAGCCATTTATCGAGGAAGGCTAAAGACAATAATAATAACATCACATAACATAACATAGCATCACGCCTTTTTCCCCGAAGGGGTAGGCAGAGGTCTTTCACACCCACATTTCGCCAGCTATGTTTGGTCCCATGAAATAGGGGGCGAGCCTATTGTCATCAACCGGGAACATTTGTTTACCAAACTCCGGGAAAATCTCAATACTGGAATTTCATGTTAGAAAAGTCCAATACCATTTTCACCCGACCCGGGAATCGAACCCGGGACCTCTTGCACAGCAGTCGTATACACTTCCCGCTGCGCCACCGAGGCAGAGAGTAATAACATCACGCTACGATCAATAGGAGCTGACCAGCAAGAACGACGGCGAAGACCCGGGCAACAGCTAGACGGCAAAAGTTTATTGACAAAAAGTATTTACATCTTAACTAAAAATTATACACAACTAACATATTTAAAAAAAGGAACCAGATACTCTATTCACAGGAATTTCCTATAAATAGAATATCTGATTGAGGTCAGATTCAGGTCAGAGCGTTGGATGGCAAGGCTATTGCGTTGCCCCAGGTAGAGGCCAGCCTTTGGGTCATGATAATACCTCAGAAACATGCTTACAAATTTCACGATAAAATAATAATAATAACACTAGTGCAGCTGTGATATGGCAGCGGTAAGCTTCTCATCCCATTCTAAATTAAAATTCTTTAAGGGCCTCTGCGTGTTGGACCTGTGTCCCCGCGTAAGCCTTCCAAAAGGACCGGGTATACTTCTCACCTTGAGAAGTATATCCGTGAAAAAAGAGACATAATAATAATAATAATAATTTACAACCAAAACCAACCCATGATTTTTATTTTCCAAGTACTACCATAGACCTACAGTGACCGGGGAGTGTACTTGTGTGGGTTTATATAGCGCATACAAGTATACTCACCGGTCAGCCTCTTCATGTTGGCTTCGGTCCCATGTACGCCTTCCAAAAGTCCGAGTCTCCATTGAGTCACCATTGGCTCGAGATATAGGAAAGACATTCATAATAATATAATTACAAAGCTATAATAACTTCTTACCTCGACTTTCCTCTTGGAGTCTCCTAGGAAGGTCTCTATAACTATAGACCGGTCACCAGTCAAGAAACACGCTCGGTGTAATAGTAAGGGACTGAGCACACGTTCGGGCGAGTAAGGGTCGTCGCAGAACATACACACCATTATTCTGAAACACACGTTTTAAATCACTAATAGATCGTCAATTTTGTTTTACATCTTTTTTGTTTCCGTTTGTTTTATTCTAATACAGTAATTTTAAATTTGACAATATTATTGTTAAGCTACTAATATTAATTTTAAATGTTGACAAAATAATTTAATCTTTAAGTTTGTATTTTACAAAAAAAAAATTACAATGCAACCTTTACTAAACAAGCCATTCTTAGAAAAAATTCTAAAAGTAACCATGGTCTATGTCAGAGAAAAAATATTAAAAGTTGCTCATTTAGCGAGGGTCCAATGATATTATATGTGACAGCTAATAGCCGAAGTACGGCTACACCTAGTTTTAGCCGGCTACAACCAGGTGAAGGTGCCAGCGATGGTGGCTGAATGGATAAGGGACCGGCGTGCAAATCACGCGGTCCAAGTTCGATCCCGACCGGCAGTACCAATGTGGATTCCACTTTGTGGAATTTATATGTACTAGTCAAGTGACTTACCATCTGCTAACGGTGAAGGAAAACATCGTGAGGAAACCCACATACCCTAGAAAAGATTCTATGAGTATGTCTGATCCACCAACCCGCACTAGGCCAGCGTGAGTGGATTATGGGATCTCAGCTTTCTAGTTAGAGGAGAGGAGACCCGAGCCCAGCAGTGGGACTAAATGGGTTGCTGATGAACCAGGTGCAGCCGGTCACATGCGGTTATACTTCGATGTATACTACTTATCTTCGGTTAGAACTAGGAATCTTATCCTCATAAGGATAAGACTGAATATTGATTACATTTCTCTTACCGTATATCAGGATCGAAACAGACTATAACACGACACATTTTATTTTTAATTTATATCTTATCTTAATATGCTTATGACTGAAATTTGAATGCGATTGTCTTACCTTATATCCGAATCGAAGCACACAATAACATCTCTATACAAATGCGCATAGCTGGCCTTTTCTCTGTTCGCTCTAACTAACTCTTGTATAGCGTCTGACGTCAGCGCTTCAGTGCCTAACTCGTTCACGGCTGCCTCCATATATGCACAATGTAAGCTGGAAATAACGTAAGTGACGTTTCACGTATTATTGGAAAAGCAACTAACTAGAATAGAATTTTAAGATGTATTACAGACTGGCACGAGATTACAATTATGACAGCTGTTTTTATTGCAGTGGTTAAAGAGGGACCACCAGATTCCAATGGGTGACGTAGAAAGTTGGTGGTGATCATATCTGAACTTCAAAATAAATCCACGGTAAAACAATAAAAATATTGCATTTAAATGACTTTCTAAGTTGTAGTTAATTTTCCCAATAAAAGTTATATTAGAACAAACACTAACTTGTCAGCGAGATTCTGTCCCTCCTCTTGAAGCCTGGTCAGCTCCTTCTTGTCCATTCCTTCATCTTGAACAAACATCACCACAAGAGGCAGGCCCTGGATATAAACATTATAATTAATATTACATTATTTAGGTATTTTAATACTCAAGTAGAATGAGAATAATGTATACTTATACATACATAGATATAGATCACGCGTCTTTCCCAACAGGGGGGTAGGCAGTGACTATTTTCTTCCACTTATTACGATTCTGATATACATTTTTGGCATACTTATATACTTATAATAAAATCATCATCATTTCAACCCATAAACATCCCACTGCTGGGCACGGGTTTCCTCCAAACAATGTATATATTAAAAATAATTAATAATAATATTATAAAGCTGAAGAGTTTGTTTGGTTGAACTCTAGGATCTCAGGAAGTTGGATAGCCCATTTATCGAGGAAGGTTATAGGCTATATAACATCACGCTACTCCTAATAGAAGCTCATCAGTGGCAAATAAAGAACGACGGGAGCGAAGCCCCGCACGACTTCTAGTATAAATATAAATTTCTTACTTGAAAAGGCAATTTGTCCTCCTGCTCGAGACTCGACAAAAGGGTCTTCTCAGCGCAACCTCTGATATACTCAAACGATTCCTGATCTTGGTATACACAGAAGTAACCTAAAATAAACAAAAATTATAAGCATGTTTTGCACAGGGACATTCGAGATCCCTATTAATAATTATAAAAATAAAAAAAAATCGGACAAGGCCTGCGTTACGGAACCCGCCCTGTGTTGCGATTGGACTTTACAAACATACAATTATTGGACACAATATGCACCTAGACTGGCAACAAATATCTATGAATCACATATTTCCCTCGTGTAGGAGTCGAACCCACGTCGTGGACATACATAATTGTATATTATCACGCGGTGCTCTGTTGGCGTAAGCAGCAACTTAGATTAAGTTATTATAAGAAACAACAAAAACCTAAAAGGTAGATGAATTGGTCCGAACCGCAGGATCACCCTGTATACAAGCCACATACAACCGGTCTTGTTGGATATCTCTTAGACAGGAATGTGTCAGTGTCCTAGGACTAAATTTAAAATGATGGTTCAAGACGTGGCAAAAGCAAGTGTATGTAGTACCATTAGGAGCGAAGTCGTCGATGTTGGTGGTCTCGGCGCTGAAGTCGTCGGTGCGCACGCGCAGCTGCAGGCGCCACACGTGCGCCGCCACGCTGACGCGCCGCTCGGCGTCGCAGCCCGCCAGCAGGCGCTTGCTGAACTCGCCCGCTATACCCTCCACCTGCACAACCACAACATCTATATAATACCGGGTGGAAACTTCTAATGGCACCTGGATGGAAAGTACTCTAAATACTGGAGATAGATAATTTTACCCAAAGGAAACATTCCTTTATTTTTGAGAAGAAACAAAACTGCATTCAAAGATTTTCTGTAATTCAGTTGCCACACCCAGGGATTGAACCAGTTAAAATCAAAAAAATAGCACCTGTAATTTACGGCATCGATCCATAGGATCATCTATAAGAGTTGAATCTCTCAAACAAACGTGGTTTTATATGAATAATATTTTAGACGTAATCGATACATTTTTAATTGATAATGTGAGTTAAGTCGTATTAGTACTTTCTTGACTGTCTTCTGTGTTGAAGTGGGTCGTTTGTGGGTTGAAATGATGATAATTACATACATAATTATATACATATGTTCAATATACTGCAATCCAACGCCATCTAGCGGCTAGTTGTGAAAAACCAATCAGCGTGAACATCGTGCAATCTCTGATGGGTGGCGGGAGCATCGTCGCGACACTGAATATAGATCTTCTTCGAATTGTTTCTCGCACTCTCGTCGTCTCTAATTATCGTAATAATTAAAAAATATACGTTTTATATTGATAAAAATTAAAAACATTCATTGAAGACATCCTTTGCACTCAACACCTGTAGGGACGAATAGGGAACAGTCAACAACATATACATCAAAAAGTTATTTGCTTTCGTCTAGTAGTATGTTAGTAGTTATGTACTTTGATTGATTAGCAACCCATTAATGTCCCACTGCTGGGTTCGGGTCTCCACTCCTCTATCTAGAGAGCTGAGAGGGTTTTAGGCCATAATCCACACGCTGGCCTAATGCGGTTTGGTGGATCAAACATATACTTACTTGACACCGTTACAAGATGGTAAGCCACATAACTAGTACATATAAATTCCACAAAGTGAAATCCACATTGGTACTGCTGGTCAGAATCGAAATCGGACCGCGTGTTTAGCACGCCGGTCCCTTATCCATTCAGCCACCATCGCTTTTATGTAGGTATGTACTTACGCCGAGTATAATAACGTTGATAAGGTTGGAGTCCGTGGTGAGTGCCCAGGGCGCAGCCGGCGGCCCCGCCAGGCACTGAGACTCGCCCGTCGACGTCAGGGAACTAACGACAACAATATTACGTATTATTATATTATGTATTTTAGTTCTTCAACTAAATACTGTCAACGTAGCGTAGAGAGTAAAGTGGACGCCTCGATTGATTCCTACCCGAGACTATAATATATTTGTGTCATTTATAGGCATTTTTTTCGAGTGAGAGTATACTTGGTATCTATTAACTGTATCTTTGAGAAATTCTCAGCGACATAGGACTTATACATTAAGGCGAGCGCTGTCTTTAAAAAAATTACACACGAAAATTTATTATTTCTTACAATAATACACAATTTAACAAATAATTTAAAGTGTTAACGGTATCGGTAAATGCCATCTTGCACTATTTTAGAAAACACGAGTATTAAATATTACGCGTTCTTGAGAAAAATATTCTTGATAGACAGACAGAGAGACAGAAAACGGAATGATCCTATAAGGGTTCCGTTTTTTCCTTTTGAGGTACGGAACCCTCAAGATAAGGATACTTACCCCACTCTAGTGTTGAGTATAACAGGCAGCGTGACATCAAGACAGTTGGCCGCCGCGGGACAGTGCTCGCGCATGGGACAGTGCACGAAGCCGAGGTGTTGGAACAGCATCAGCTTTCTGTCCTGTTCCATGCGGTCTAGCATCTTGTATCTGAAATAAAAGCGGGTTAGGTTAAGTGACATCTTGAGTTCAAAAAAGATTTTTCAGCTTCGAAACCACATCCTACGTTGGCAGACATTTCAAAGGGCTCGGTTAGTAATCACAAACATAGACTACCCTCATGAAAAGACAATGAATTCTTATTTATAATTTTTTCTTATTTATTAAAAGACAACGCCCGCACTAGGGAACAAGCCCTGTGTCGCGGGGAGCTTTACAAACATGAAACTAACGGACACAAAGTACACCCAGACTAGAAACAAATATCTATGTATCACACAAATATTTGTCTGGTGTGGGAATCGAACCCACGTCACCCAGCACGGCGATGTAGTGGCGAGGCGACCACCTTAACCACTGCGCCACGGTGACAGTCATTCTTCCTCCCCTACTACTAGAAACTCAAATATTTTTAAACCTATTTAATTGCGGTAATAAAATTCGGCATGCTCGGTTATATTTTCTAGTAATAATGAGCGTCAAATTTTATTTTTTTATTTTTTATTTAGCCTATGTCATCCCACTACTGGGCAAGGGCGTCCCTGAACCTTCCACTGCTGTCTATCTTCAGCCTTATTCCACCATTTCCTGTCGATGGTATCCAAGTCGTCACACCAGCTTTTTTTAGGCCTACCTCGGCGACGATGCCCATCTTCAAGTATCCACCGTGTAACGACTTGTGCCTGCGCATGTGACCCGACCACTCCCATTTCAACTATTATATATATTAGGTACCATAGTTCTGACTACTTCCTAATATAATAATAATTTGATACTGTCTGTACAACCAGACGAAGCACCACATACTCGAGAAATGCTGGTACTAAAAAGCCCTTACACACTCACCTAAAGTCATCCTGTAGCACGTCTGTAATCTCCTTAATGTCCTCTTGCGTGATGGTCCCTGTCGGTGATATACTCTTGAAGTGGTAGAAAAGATCTGCGTGTTCCAATAGTAATTCCTAATAACAAAAAAACAGTTTAAATATTTGACCATAGAAATAAATTAATACAAATATTGTTTGTTTGGTTGAACGCGCTCGTCTCATGAATTACTGGTCCGATTAGATAAATTTGTAACGGTTGCACCCGTTGCAGGCTACGTCCTACACGAATGCACCTCTTTTGACCACCTTTTGGATCTCTTTTGATTTCTTTTTAATTTACTTTTAATAATTTAAAATTCAAAATAATAAATTAATACAAATTCTTAAATTCGAACCGAGTCTTCGTCGGAGCATCGGCCGAAGGCTTGTGGCTCATTACAATTTAATTTCTAGTGCAATGCACTATTTTGGCTATTTATACCTAAATTTTATAATAATAAATATTATTCTTATTAATGTAAAAGTTATTGCGACAATACAACCGAAAGTGAATTCAGTGTTTTATTATGAGAGCCCCACGCCCTTCCCCATATAGCCGGATCTCTCCTACCCTTGGACTCCTATACTCTTGCCTAGCGCCCACTGGAGGGGACAGTGGAGAGCGCTAGAAATTATTTTAGTATTGGATAGCCCATTTATCGAGAAATACGAATATATATATAATATCTTTTACGTAAAACATCACGCTATAGTCAATAGGAGCTGAGCTATGTAGCGAAGCCCCGCGCAACTTCTAGTTTACTATATTATATTCTTGTGACTACTGAAGTCTCCAAAAATCATAAGTAATAATCGTGATTGGGTACTTAAGTACCATTTACTGTCGCACTCAGAGACGTCACTTAGCGGTAATCTGTCATTAACACATTTTTTTCATTGAAAGAAAGAAAGAAACATTTATTTGCACAGAATACAGGTGGTACCAGATTTAACAAAATTGGTGCAGAGTGCAAGCTATATTCTGCCCATATTAGGCATGCAAATATTTATAATTAAGTACATTATATTTATTTATTATTATTTTATATATTTTTATTTTTATTTGATTATTATTTATTATAATCACATTATACAATTCAATACAGAAATTATTTAAATTATCATAATATTATCAAATTACATTATAAAATATATATTAATTTTTTTATAGATAATTAAATTCGTTAGTTTTGAATAATCGTCTTTAGGTGTATCGACTTAAGTATTACACGTTTTTACTAAATAAACTTTAAAGTTAATTTTAAGTAACTTTAAACACTACACTTAAGAGGGAACGCGGCGCACGATTCTTCATACAAACGTATTCCCCTGTTTTCTCCCTGAATAATGTCTAAAAGGCAATTTTTTTTAGCTCAAAAATTCAAGTTCAGCTATAGGCATGTCCCTATCATTTCCTTTTTTTCAAAAACTTATTAATAAAGAAAATATGAGCCTCCAAATATTGCTAAAATTGCCGTATTTTTAATGTCGTAATTAGAGGACTACCAGAGGAATTCTATTAGTTATTTCCATAAAAAAAATGATAGGAACCTAGTCATACTCTTTCTAGAATTTTTCATGTAAAAAAGTATTGAATCCGCTCAGTTTTCGAGGAGAAAACAGGGGAATACGAAACGTCCATTTCGTAAAAATTTTTGTCTTAAAATCTGTCTGAGCTGTAGCTGTCTTTATCGCACTCTTCGGGGGTGACTTGAGGTATGGGGGGTTACTTACATGTATATGACTAGGGAAGTGGTATCTGTCGATATTTTTTTTATCGATACTGTAGTGATGTCCATCAATGTCGATGTTGACGATTTACTGTTTTTATTTATTAAATTGTGAAACTGTAAGGTTAATTTCCGACTTTTTTATTAAGTTAATAAGATTATCAGATCAGGTCGCAACGATTTGATTTAGCTGCTCTAAAAGTAAGACTAGTCTTATCAAGTATATTTATATACACGCATTATAATGGATGCAAGAGAGGTGTAGGTTGTGGGTATTTTATTTAAAATAGCTGGCAAAATGCGACTTGGATTCGCGCACCGAGGGTTCCGTACGATTATACATTTTTTTTTATTATTTGTGATTAAATTGTAAGATATTAGAAGGTAACGGGATAGCTATAAGTTACAATAAACATTCACGTAAAGTTCACATCAGTCCGGAATAAACTTTCTTTCTTATTCAATTTATTTACGAGTATCATCTTATACCCGTTCCAATAAAATTTTAATATATTCAGTGATAATAATATAACTACACGATTACGGTTTTCGGACTTTTTGCTTTACTTGTGCAACTTAATATTGCTTTTTGCCAAATTTCGTGATTCTAGGTCAAGGGGAAGTACCCTATAGGTTTTGACTTTTTTGATCGTCGAGATATGCAGCAAAAATGGAGCATAAACGGCTGTATCTTTTCATATCTTGCATTTACTTAGAACTCTGATCTTTCATTATATTCCAAGGGATTGCAGACCCGAGTATTTTTAGGGTTTCGTCCCAAAATTGATTGATACCTCTACGCATTCTTGAGAAAAATATTCTTGATAGACAGACGGACAACGGAGCGATCCTATAATGATTCGTTTTTTTTTCCTTTTGAAGTATAGATTATGGAACCCTAAAAAGAATTTAAAACAATAAATAGGACATTTATTCTATCGTCATTTCCGTCTTTTTGCTTACGGGTAAATTGTGTGATCCCGTAAATAATTTCAAGCAAAGGCCATTCGTGAAAAGAAATATCTAGTTTAGATAAGTTCGATCATCATCAGCAACCCATTAAGTCCCACTGCTGGTCTCGGTTCGATATTTTGCCAAAATAAGACATATTTTTTTAGTTTCTATTCCATTTTCGGGAGTTTTTCAGAAATTTTATACCGATATTTTATTTGTATATTTATTGAGCCATAATATTTTACAAGTTCATCAAGACTTGCAGCTTATAAACTTTTATTGTTGTTGACGAATAACCAAGTTGACGGACAATCTAGTTTCTTCTGAAAATTGTTTTCATGTTACCTCTTCTTTTACCATAATTATTCTCTTGCTGTACCTATTAGGAGTGCCTTTGATTTACGAATACCACAATGATCTTAATTACCATTACAATGATATTAATAAAAACTAAAATTATATTAAAATTCGAACAGAACTCTCAGGACATTTTAGTTAGCGATAAAATATTTTATAAATCTTAAATAGAGATAAGGTAAGTACTACGATTTTTTCCATTATTTACATACACGTAAAAACAATAATAACAACGTGTAGGTAACTAAGTAACACGATGACATCAAATAGACCGATTTAAGCAAAAATGATCCAATCAACATAAACCTCATTTTGACAGCCAGAGAAATACTGCAATGAATTTTAAAGTCAAATATCTCAAAATGAGGTTTGTGTTGATTGGATCACTTTTGCTTAAATCGGTCAAAATTTCAAAAACCAAATAAATGCAAAATGTAGATTCGCCGACTCGCCGGTACACGGGCGCGGGGAAGATGCTAGTCGGGAGGAGGGGGGGAGGGAACTACTACGCATGTGGACCATCCACTCACACATTTACATCTCAGGCTCAACGCAACAGCAATAGCTACTTCAAATACCTACTTTTCAAATTTCTCGCAGACCGCGTCCCCTCTTAAGTAGTATTTAGGTAATTGTTTCTTACAACATTCAACATCTTTAAAACACAAAAAATGGTTTTCCCGGCGGCGAGGTTAAAGGAACGTTGTCAGAAATATTATTTTGCAGGTTTTTTTTAGAATAGGGGGCCGTGAATAAAAAGTTTGAGAAACAATGGTATTTAAGTGTTACCTGAAAGTTATCCTTAGCCCTCCTCTGTATCTGACGCTGGTGCTGATCGTAGACCCTCTGCTGCTGCTCGTCGGACAGCGCCTCGTAACACTCGCGGCCCATCATCAGCACCCGCACCTCGGACAGTTGCTTGCCCGGCGTCACGTAGCCCGTCTCTTCTAGGAGACGTTTGAATTGCTGGCACCATCTGAAAACATACATAGCATCATGCCTTTTTCTCCGAAGGGGTAATAATAATATAATATAATAATAATATTATTAATAATATTATAATATAATATAATAATATTCTACCACGTTCACACAGCGCCATCTAGTCCCAAATCAAGCAACTATATTTGCTTGTGTTATGGGTACTAAACAACTGATATACTACTATTATACATTTTTTTTTTGTAAATACATACATATTATAGATAAATTACACCCAGACACAGAAAAAACCTTCATACTCATCACACAAAGATTTGTCCTGGGTGGGGACCTAACCCACGACCTCTGGCTTAGCAGTCAGGGTCACTAACCACTAGACCAACAGGCCAGTCAATCCAGAGTAGGCTGTGGTGTATATAACACCTACATTTCGTCAGCTTTGTTTGGTCCCATGAAACCTTCTAAAAATGGTTCAAAGTATTATTGGGGGATTTTTGAGATTTGTATAATATAACAACTTGAGGTAAGATTTATATAAAAAACTAACCTAGTGTATAAGTTACTTACTCAAAGTTCCTATGTTCCTCTTGAGCTTCATGCAAGTAAGTCTTGAACACAGCTGCCGCCTCGTTCGACTCCAGTATTTCGTAAGGAATCTTCTGAGACTGTCCCAAAGTCTGGCAAAATAAACATACAAAATTATAACTAATTTGAAAGTATCATTTTCGTTTCAGCCTTATTGCAGTCCACTGTTAGACATAGGCCTCTCCTAACAGGTGTCATAACACTCAGTCCTCCGTCTTCCGCGTCCAGTCCAATCCAGCGACGCAAAATAATAAGTAGTAGTAGACAGTTTACGACGATTTGGGTGAGAAATTATGCTATATCTGTATTCTGACTACTACATAAGGTTGTGTGTACCATCCTCACATAAGAACTTTTTATGTGTTTCACAAATTATTATTTTGAGTATATAATCTTAATTGATAAAGGACTAAGGTGTGATCCTTGCGGTACGCCTAAAGTTGTCAATAAAGGAGCAGATTCAAATCCACTGTGTGCAACCAACTCCGTTCTGTTTAGTAAGTATGATTTAAGCCATCTGAACAGATTACCATTAATATCAACGTGATGAGCCTTTAAAATAGTTTAGTACGTACTCAAACGCCTTACAAAAATCAATATAAATTAATTATTGGAATTTATTATTTAACGATTCCAACAAATAATATGTATAAGATAAAAGGCTATATTTATGCATAGTGAGTATACCTGGTATCTTGCCCGCTCCCCAACTCTTAGCGTGGTGTCTATCGCCAGTGGGCTGTCCAGCTCTGAACCTGACTCAGATCCCGAATCCTGCGTCCGACCCTCGCTAAAGTAGACCGAGAAGTCACGGTGTGATCGTAGCTGACGGATTACCATGGGCCAATCGCTGTGTACAATAAAAATAGAAAATTGTAAAGGTGTTTTTTATCCAATTAGGCATCATTATGATCCAATGCCAAGGTAACTAAAATGGAACCACTCACAGGGGTATTTCCTTTCCAACAAAAGAAAAATCATTGAAATACATAAAAGATGACGGCCCCTTTCAGCTCTCTAGATAGAGGAGAGGAGAGCCGAGCCCAGCAGTGGGACATTTGGTTGGTGGGTTGCTGATTGTAGTTTGCGCTTTAAACGATTGTTTCGTGTTTGAGAGGGTCATCCAAGTTTTAAGTGTAGTGTATTTGTGACCGTGGTGTACGTACCTTTCTTGTAAGTCTTCGGTGGGTAGCTGCATTCTAGATAGTATCTGTGGCAGTTTAGCGAGCTGCTTGCGAAGTTTCTTAGCTGAACGTTCTTCTTTCAGTCTTCGAATGTGACGTCGAAACACAACCTATGGAATAAAAATTAAATTAAGAAAAAAAAACCACCATTTAATAATCTACATATAAGGTGTATAATTGCAACAATAATCTGTCCTAATGAATAAGAATGTTTAACTGTGTCTGAGTTTTACGAAAAAGATAATTCTTACTCGCGCGCGAAGGGTTCCGTACCATTATCTATAAAAACATGTAAATATTTCAAGCATCTTCCTGTTGCGGTTATCAATATCGAGCAAAAACGAGCAAAAAAAAAACACGTTTGTGGTATGGGAACCCCCTTAAATATTTATTTTATTCTGTTTTTTAGTGTTTGTTGTTATAGCAGAACAGAAATACATCATCTGTGAAAATTTCAACGGTCTTACTATTATGGTTCATGAGATACAGCCTGGTGACAGACGGAAGGAAAGCGAAGTCTTAGTAATAGGGCCCCTTTGGGTACGGAACCCTATAGTACGGTACTATTAATAAGTCTATAGCAAATAGTTTACCTGAGTCCCATCATTTCCAAACTGCTGAACAAACTTGATCCACTCCGGGTAATTACATAATCTCTTGCTAGCTGCCGACCACATTTCCCTAGAAACAACATAATATAGTAAGAATTATTTATTGCCAAATAAACTACATGAGAGGTCCTGCTAAATTACACAAGTCGATAGCAGACCGATGGACTAATATCGACCAATCACAGGCCGGCAATATGACGCGAATGATTTAGTAAGCCAATCACAGGCCGGCAATATGACGCGATTGACTTAGTAAGCCTAATTCTTTTGCCGTTATAAAGCTACATTATCACTGAGTAACATAGGCCAAATAACACCACGCTACAGCCAATAGGAGCTGAGCAGAGGCCAAATAAAGAACGACAGTAGCGAAACCCCGCGCGTCTTCTAGTCTTTTATATGTACAATAGAGCCGCGGTAATCAAGCCCTTGTCTTAAGCCGGACCTAACACAACATGCCAATTGTCTCCCAAGTCTGCCGGACTACAGACGTCGGTACAAGCACTAACCAAGAAATTTGATGTAATATAAAAACCATTATAGTATAAAAAAGCGCTCGTAACATTGTGGTACTGAGATGTTCATTACGATCATCGAGGTTAAGCAACGTTCGGCAAGGTCAGTCCGTGATGGGTGACCATTTGAGGCAATTTCATTCTCGAGCGTCTCCGTGCTTCGGAAAGCACGTAAAACTGTTGGTCCAGGCTATCACTTATTGAGGTAGTCGTTAAGTCAAGTTGGAAGCCTTTTAGGTGACTTGATAAATTCCAACACCAAGGTCTTGCCTCAAGCCCATACGATAAGAAGAAGATAGTATAAACTCACTTGTGATCCTGGACGTGCATTCTGATGAGTTGAGTGAAAGCCTCCGTCACGAAATCTAACGTCTCTCTTCTTATCCGTAACGATTCTGCATAATTCGCAACCTGGGCATAAAGTTTATGGTTAATATTTATGTTACGTAAAATTTATGCTAAAGGTGTTACAAGGGGACTGCCGACCATATGCACCTAATCTATATAAATAAAAATGGATCGCCGAAAAGTACGTGATGGATTCACGTGAGAACGTCTCGACCGATTTGGCTAATTCTGTTTTTGTTATATTTGCTATTGTCGAGGCAACAACATGCCGTATGTAAGAAATTATACAAAAAAAAATACTGTAATATACAAAATTTAGGGTTTTAAATCTCCATATAAACAAAAAATTTAATTGAAGAATTGAAAATGGAACATTATCACGAATGTATTATGTAAACAATGATAGATGCATGTATTTAATTTAATTTTATCTATTAGCTTATTCATTACTTTTTTTTTTCTCAATTTAACTTAAATAATCAATTTTAATTTTATTACATTTTGTCTATAGAATGATTGTAATCTGTAGTGAGAGTGACGTCTACCTTTGACTACAACCCACCTTAATCCTAGCCTTAGACTTGTCACACATCTGAGCGAGCAAGAAGAACGCCTGGTCAACATTGACGTTGTCATGACTGGACGTCTCGACAATGGGGATGCAGCCCTTGAACTCCTTGCGTTGGACCAAACGCTCCGCTTCCCTCACTCCTTGTTCACATGACTCGTCGTTCTTAGATGTGACTAGGACCACTGGTTTCTTGAGCTTTAAGATGTTTTGGAGAATCGCCGCTAGGATTTCGTTCTGGAAAGAAATTGTTGGATGAAAGCATTTTTGGACAGTTCCACCCTCACACACACACTTGCAATCTCTGTAAGCCAGGATTGAACCAGCGATGAACCCTTAAAACATCGAGTTATGACATTAGGAAGTCTCAGGAAAATACTCAAACCTTGCTACCCGCATCGAAATTAATCAGAATTAAATTTTGTTAACATTTGCATAGAGATAGATATGTTTGCCTCTACTCGTAATGTCTTTAAAAATCAGGTAACATCAATTCTAAAAGACCTTAAGTAAACCTTACATAATATTATATAGTGCTACTTCAATTAGCTTTAAGTTATCACTGTAAAAAATAAAAAATAACCGTACTTATTATTATAGTAATATGTGGATACGCTGTGGATGGTACATTGATCTAATTGTATTACTTAATATTAACTTAGACTTAAGATATAATGTACTATTGTTTGTTTCCCAAATAAAATAAAATAAAATAAAAATAGAGCTTTTTATGCTGGCGGCCTACAATTTAAGTAGATCCCATTCATCATCATGATCAGCAACCCATTAATATCCCACTGCTGGGCTCGGGTCTCCTCTCCTCTAACTAGAGAGCTGAGAGGGTTTAGGCCATAATCCACACACGCTAGCCTAATGCGGGTTGGTGGATCAGACATACCCATAGAATTTCTTCTAGAGTATGTGGGTTTCCTCATGATGTTTTCCTTCACCGTTAGCAGATGGTAAGTCACATGTCAAGTGAAATCCACATTGGTACTGCTGGTCGGAATCGAACTCGGACCGCGTGTTTAACACGCCGGTCTCTTATCCATTCCGCCACCATCGCTTTATATTCCAGAGCCCATTACTGTCAGCAAAGTATCTAATTCAAATGTTAATCGCTGGACATAATTTTTGGCGATACATAAAAAACCTTAATGTCCTTCCAAACATTTATGTAGCGCATAGAAACGGAGACCACCCACCTGTTTCTCCCAAGTCCTCCCAGGCACTAGACTGACGTCGTACACACAGAGGAACCCGTCCACCGTGAGCTTGCCATCAGGCATCGTCCTCTGCTCATACTCCTTCTCGATGCCCAGCTGGTTCTTACACACGTACATCAACTTCTCAGCTGACTGCAACTTCGTCGCCACACATCTCTTCACGTAAGCTTCGGTCTTGCCCACTAGAAATTAAAAATAATAATAATATTGGTATGTTTTGTAGACGCATACAACGATTGCTGAATCAACAAGGCAGTCGAAACCCTGGACAGATTTTGTGTTATAGTGCTAAATCTCATGAACGGCAATTTGACAATATCATCATCAAAACCCTTTTAGATAAATCTAGAACGTAATAGACTACTGTTGAGACCAAAACAGCGTAATTTTGCGCTGCATTCAATTTCAGACAAAATGATTTATCCAATACGGTTTAAAACATATTATAAGTCAATCTTATAAATAAAGTCACTCAAATTAATAAAGTTGTTGACCTATTTTTCGATAAGCCACATGAATTTAATGCTAAGGTTATGACATATTTAAATACTATTGACATATTATGATAATTATAATAATTGATGACATGTGTAATTATTTTTTATTTCATTTTCTTATAATGTTTTAAAAATAATCTTATTGCAATTACATAATTTAATTTAATTTTTATTCTATTGTATAAATTTAATTCTTATTTCATTGTATAAATTTAATTCCTATTCATATTCTATTGTAACTAATTTAGTATCATATTGACATAGCTTATAAGTGATTTGGTGTTAAACTGTGAACTTATATTGCTGCTGAATAAATGAATTATGAATAAGATGCAAAATATTATCATCTCATCGTTTAGGCTTAAGGCTACAAAAGAACGCGCAGATATAACTTATATCTGGCCGACTGGCCTGTTGGTCTAGTGGTTAGTGACCCTGACTGCTAAGCCGGAGGTCGTGGGTTCGATCCCCACCCAGGACAAATCTTTGTGTGATGAGCATAAAGGTTTGTTCTGTGTCTGGGTGTAATTTATCTATAATATGTATACAAGCAAATAATTGCTTACTTTGGGACTAGATGGCGCTGTGTAAACGTGGTAGAATATTATTTATATTATATTATATCTACAGTTAAAACCTTGACTCCAAAGACCTTTTGATTTGCTTGATCAAATTTACGTCACTGAGTTAATAAAGTTTATAAGCCCTTAAAATATGACAGCAGACGGTGTGTAATAGACTTTTTATGTTGAATAAATCACTTTTATAGCCGCGGATTAGGGCTAAAATATGATAAAGAGCGACTGTTACTTACGAATATAATGAAACATGGTAATAGAATATACAAAGAAAAGATTAAGTTACATCGAAATTGAGACTTATTTGCATGAGCATAGATTCTCGTTTCAAATACAACTACACTATTGCGGCGATGAGACAAAAAGAGATGATATGACAAACAATGAATACTACTATTCTACAAATATTATAAATGCGAATTTTGTAACTGAATAACTCCAGAGCGGGAGAAAGGACCATGACCCCAGACCTTACTTACTTTCTGATAAATTAATTTTGCGGGAATAGGTAGTTCTAGTACATACAAAGGAAGTTTCTATGACCACGGAAATAAAGAAATCGATTCCACGTGAGCGGAGCCAAAGGAACCAGCTAATAAATAACAGGTTGTGGAATGAACTCCCTAACACGGTTTTCCCAATGAACTACAGTATGGGATTCTTCAAAAAAGAATTAAATAGGTTTCTTAATGGACACACACTCGTGATGCCCCTGTGTCGCAAACGTCCATATGCTACGATAACCGATTACCATCAGGCGAACCGTACATCTGTTTGCCACCGAAGTGATGATACCATTTCAACCCATAATCGTCCTACTACAGGGCATGGGTCTACTACTATACCACGCTGGCCAGACGGGTTGGTATAGGGTTTGTTTCGAATTTTCCTTTTCTCGCAGTGCTCTTGTCTGCATAAGGTAACCCCCTTAGTCGCCTTTTACGACACACACGGATTGAGATGACATTATGTATTCTTAATTCGTCACTACACGAAAGTGGTATAAAAAAAAAAAGACGTACCTTTAAACGGTTGGAAGCACGCATCGTCAACGAACTCCGTCTGCTCGACAATCTCGAACCTGTACTCTTGCTCATCATTCTCTTTTTGCACACAGCCCCAGTACAGAAAGTGGTCGTTGTTCACCACTCGCCCGCTGAAGTCCGACTGGAAATTAAACATAAAATATTAGGAGATACATTTTATAAC
The DNA here is from genome assembly GCA_905147015.1 of Laspeyria flexula. NCBI lineage: Eukaryota > Metazoa > Arthropoda > Insecta > Lepidoptera > Erebidae > Laspeyria > Laspeyria flexula. Next base: position 7,268,757 of record LR989974.1, read on the forward strand.
AGTAGATATATATATATATATATATATACTCTTTCAACTTTATGGTGGTTTTAATATCGCGCCAGACGATGCGCAGAACACAAGATTGGGTATCAGCGGGACTGTGGCAATTTAAGCGATGGTGGCTGAATGGATAAGGGACCGGCGTGCAAATCACGCGGCCCGAGTTCGATCCCGACCGGCAGTACCAATGTGGATTTCACTTTGTGGAATTTATATGTACTAGTTAAGTGACTTACTATCTGCTAACGGTGAAGGAAAACATCGTGAGGAAACCCACATACCCTAGAAGAAATTCTATAAGTAAGTCTGATCCACCAACGCGCACTCGGCCAACGTGAGTGGATTACTGCCTAAAACTCTCTCAGACCTCTAGTTAGAGGAGACCCGACCCCAGCAGTGGGACTTAATGGGTTGCTGATGATGGGGCTGTGGAGGCTCGGGGAGTGGGGGGCACACTCCCGCGTCACAGTGTGCTCGTGTACAAGTTACGTTTGTGTACACACACACACACGAGCATTACATGACTACCTGCGCGTTCATACGTTTGCAGCTAATATTCGAGCCACCATTAAGTTTGAATCGACCTATAGTTATTGTTCTCTTGTTGTTGTTAGAATATAATAGTCCCACTAAAAACATTTTCATGTAAAATGTTGCCAAGACAAGACGATATGACTCGGACTGTCAAAAAGTTATCAGATCTCATGTAGAGCGAAGATTCTAACTCTACAAGGCCTAACTTCACCAACTCTCCGCCGTAGTCAAGATATGTGGCTTGGCCTATTTCCTAGATTCACATGGGCGTAAGGTGAAAAATGTATCTACTGTTTATTATATTCTATTATACAGTAGTTCTTGTAGTAAAGAAACTCAGCACCTATTAGTCGTGGCGTAATGTTATACAGCCTATAGCCGTACTCGCAAAATAGGCTATCCAACACTAAAATTATTTCAGTTCGGTTTAGTAGTTCCTGAGATTAGCGCGATCAACCAAACAAACTCTTCAGCTTTATAATATTAGTATAGATTTGGGTCATATTTTTCCCACAGCACCATGTATGGACAGAAAAACCCAATACTATTTTTATATTTCCATTGCGAGGCAATTGTATAGGTACTCTCAGTACGCTACCGAAGGGAGACAGTCCCGTGGCTATAAGTACATATATTATTTATTTAGATAGGCTTAAGTAGTACTATAATCAATTTGTCATCATTCAAGTACATCCGTATTATTTAAACTCTTCAATTAAACTGATAGAAGGGCCTCGTTAATTAACATGAAGTGCTTACATCATATGTTTTTTCAGACGACAGCGACAGTACAAACATACGAACGTATTTAGGAACTTCTTACAAAGAATCACGATAGTTAAGACAAGAGTTGTACAAAGGTTAAAGGTAAACTACCTCTGTTGGGCAGTGGGCTGTATATAATACTGCTGTCCAAGGTTCGAATCCCTGGTCGGACAAATATGGTATTGGGTTTTTCGATCATAAAATTCCAGTATTGAGATTTTCAGGAGTTCCCAGGTTTCTTCCAAACTGCTGGATGGATTTCAACAATTAAGATATCGTTAGATTCGTCTCTAAAACCCAAGTGTCCTTAGATAGGTATGATAAATTAAAAAAACAAAACGGCGGACCTTTGGCGCCAAATTGTAAGTAGTTAATTTTTTTTTAACCAAAAGCGAGATGTACTTTTCTCAATTTGGCTTAAAAATAAGAACAATCTTAAAATTCTTATATTTACCTGACTCAATACGCAGATGTGGTCAACATTGTAATCATCGGCGTGTGTCCGAACAAATCTGTTGCACAGACACGACTTGCCCACTCCTAGCTGCCCCTTATCTTTCTCTGTACCTGTGGACAAACAAAATTTTAGATGTAATTTAGATTATGCGCTTATATTAACACACACACACGACACACGGGTCATTGACTCGTCATCCTGTCTGGGCTCTGCTGAAAATCAGCGCTGTTCAGTGTCCAGCAGCTGTTAGCTGCTGGCGCCGCAGCCTTAAATCTGTGCTACATGGTTATAAACTTGCCTTCCACAGAGGTGCCCTTGGTGGATTCCAACCGTGTAGCCGGCTGTTGTAAACCAAATGTCATACAAACTACACGGATGGCAACTAAGCTCCCACCAAGGTCACTCTGTTGGAACGCAAGTTTATAACCGTGTAGAATGGCTATTATATGGCTGAGCAGAGTCCAAATTTTTAGTTATACCTTTTTCTTTTTTTTTTCTTTTTCACAAGTACCTAATTGGTTACATAATGACTACTAATGTCACATTGATTGTGGTGAATAAATGTTTTTTCTTTCTTTCTTCTTTATTTAAAATAAAATATACGTTAAGATACGGCCCACAAACACATTTAATTGATGTTTAGTTAAACCGTACAAATCTATAGTAATATTTGAGTCTGTTTGTTTGGTTGAACGTTAGGATCTCGGGAACTACTGGTCCGAATTGAAAAATTATTCTAGTGTGGGATAGCCCATTTATCGAGGAAGGTTATATGCTATATAGCATCTCGCTACGGCTAATAGGAGATAAGCAGTGGCCTAACAAAAGCGACGGGAGAGAAGCTCCGTGCAACTTCTAGAAAAAATTTAGAATCCAGATGTTGAGATTTGAAGACACATTATTACATTAGCCACGATTAGTAGAACAAGATAAGCGTTAATCAGATAAGCCCAATTTTCGTATCGAGGTCATTGACCCCGAACGGAGTCGACTTTCTTGCTTTATGATTGAATTGAATACATTATTGTTATGGTGACGACGCCCACAAGTACATAAAACTATCTCCGTCGTCATTAACCTCATTATTTGACACTTATTGTGTAAGCTAAGTCATTTCGTATAGAAAATAAAAGGACAATAAATCAGTGAGTCAGTCGACCTACAAAAGTTAATTGTCAGAGTATCCTTGTATTAAGCGAAACCTGAGAAAGGACAGCTTGACGTCAAATCTCTCTTATAGTTGATCAAGCATTTTAGGGCAACATCAAATCTTCTTCTTCTTATCGTGTGTGTTTGAGACAGACCCTGGTGTTGGAATTTATCAAGTCGCCCAGAAGGCTTCCAACTTTACTTAACGACTACCACATTGTGGTAACCGGGACCAACAGCTTTACGTGCCTTCCGAAGCACGGAGACGCTAGAGAATGAAATTGCCACAAACGGTCACCCATCATGGACTGACCTCGCTGAGTGTTGCTTAACCTCGATGATCGTAACGAACATCTCAGTAGCAAAATGCTACGAGCGCCTCGTCATCAAGTTAAAAATGACGGGAGCATATCGCGTGGATTTTTTTATATTCGAACAACCTCATCGTCATCATCACCATATCAGCCGTAGGATGTCCACTTGGACATAAATTTCTCCAAGAAATCTGCCCTACTAAAAGAGAACAGCATAACTGTATGTCAAACGCATGGGAAGTTGTATCTAAAAGTAGTTACTGTACATGCGTAATTCCCCTAGCTTATGTAATGTGTAATAAAACATTTCACACTATTGCAGCCCACTGCTGGACATAGGCCCCTTGTAACACACCCTATAGTACTCGGTCTTCCGCTTCCTGATAGACGCAGCAACCTTTTTTAGGTCGTCGGTCCACCTAGCTGGAGGGTGTACTACGCTTGCCGAGCCGCGGACACTCAAGGACACGCTTGCTCCATTGTCATCTGTTCTTCTGCAGATATGACCAGCCACTGCCACTTCAGCTTACTTATTTTATGAGCTATGTCGGTAACTGTTCTTTGTCGAATTACCTCATTACGAATTTCATCCTTCAAAGAGACGCCAAACATAGCTCATAATTCATTCCATAGCTCGCTGAGCGACTTTAAGTTTGTGGGCTATTCCTACAGTGAGTATCCACGTCTCGGCAGAGTCCGGTAGAGGCGAAGAGAAAACTCGACGCAGTTTGCTTCCCCCCCCAGCTGATTTCTTATTATGTAATGAATTTCCGCTTTATTTCTTAACAAAGGTAAATTTTCAATAGGACCGATCTGGTGAGGATGATCTGTCGACCTCGTGGGTGGACGGTCTACGCTGCGCTTGCGCGTTTTTCACTTGGACATAAACTACTTTTTACCTACCAAGAGGGTGGAAACTAGTTCTAACAACATAATAAATGCGTTTATTTCTTATTCTTACGCTTTAACGGCTAAATCACTGAACAGATTTTAATAAACTTTGGCATAGAGATCTACAAGCTACTCTTTACTGACATAACACGGCGACGCCGCGGTTAGAAACTAGTTTAAATTTAATAAGTGTTACGAATCAATGTCATTCATGTTATGCGACCGAATAATACAACAATAACTTCCATTTTATCAACTTTCTCTTATACAAGATAAACAAGCAACACCTACACAATACTGATAACAGGAAATAGTGCAGATAACAATACAACAATAGTTGTAATGCCCTTTCACAATCACTTATAGTGTGATACTCGTCCATGCGGGTCAGTTTAGGTGTTTATTGACGAACAGATAATGCTTACAGAGCTGATTTAAAGAACAGTAATAAATTACGGTAGGCCCATTTGTTCTATGAAACATGACGTTTTTGGAAAAAATTTGACATTTTTTTCCTATTTTGTACTATCATCATCATCATCATTTTACCCATAAATGTCCCACTGCTGGGCATAGGTCTCCTCGAAAGAATGTGGAGGATGATGATGTGATTTTTTGTACTATGAAACATGTAATACTTATATTTCTCAAATTGTTCTATGGAACAAGGAAAATGAGACCTCTTTAACCGCTTATCTACTGGCCATTAGAAATAATTATTTATAGTGTCAATTATGTGATTTTGGTAACTAATGATTCCCATTTTACTCTATGGCGGTAGAGTCGGGAGAAGAGCTAGTATGTAGTTCTATGGAACAAAAACGGAAAAAAAATCTCATTTCGTCCAATGACGTCATGTTCCATAGAACAAATGGGAACTACCGATAAATTAGGCTTTACTGCTATCAAGGATGCGAAAGTAACGCTGAGGTTTCATTAGTGCGCGTCGGGTCACTATTCTAGACTACATTCTTTCTGTGTGCCGAATTTCACACATACCCATTCAGCCGTTTTGCCGTGATTGAGTAACAAACGTCCATTCATCTACCATAACTTTCGCATCTATAATAATATAATTAGTAAGAAATAAGACACGACTAAAAAAGCGATGGTGGCTGAATGGATACGGGACCGGCGTACAAATCACGCGGTCCAATTTCGATCCCGACCGGCAGTACCAATGTGAATGGTGTTTATATGTAATAGTCAAGTGACTTACCATCCGCTAACGGTGATGGAAAACTTCGTGAGTAAACCCACATACCCTAGAATAAATTCTATGAGTATGTCTGATCGCACTAGGCCAGCGTGAGGGAATTACGGCCTAAACCCTCTCAGTTCTCTAGATAGAGGAGACGAGACCCGACCCCCAGCAGTCGGACTTAATGGGTTGCTGATTGCAAGACACGACTACTTAATCCTTCACCATCAAAAATGTTAGCGTCTTTTATTGTTTTCTTATTATTATGGTTCTTTTATTCGATAAATTTATAATTTTAAAGCCACAAGAGAAACGAGGCGTAAACAAAATCTAGTTTTAGCAAGACACAAACAAACTTTTATCAGAATTATTTATCGAATATTTTAATACAAGCACGTCCATGAAATATTACGGCAGCCAATGTCAATTCATCCTGGCTCAGTGCTCGACGAGGCGTCAACTTGCACCCTTTTATTGCGATATTTATAGAACACTGACCAGGGGGTGACTTTGCAAAACACTTGCCCAAAACGAATAAAATCCTCCGAAAAATACAGTGAAACTTTATTTATTCACATAGTTTTTCTTCTCCCTTTCAGAACTTGTTTACGGACACGATGATATCGTTAGGAAACTTTAGTAATATTATACCTAGCTGAAATGTTTAACATCTTAACTCTCAAACTGTCCAAGAAAAAAGTTGACAAGTTGACCCTCCGTTAGCTATGGATGTATGGAACAAGAGGTCGTGCTATGGACGTGCAAAGGGTTAATCCAAGAAATTGCTAAAAAAAGGCCTGGCCTTGCGAGGAATTTTACTAATAATAACAGACACAAAATATAGGCACCCAGACTCTGAACAAGTTGAACAATGCTTATAAATAGATAGTCAACCAAAGAATATTTGTCTTAGACAGACACCAACTAGAGTTCCAAGTTCCTGAGATCCTAGCGTTCAAACAAACAAACTCTTCAGCTTTATAATATTAAAGGTATAGATAGATGTCATGCAATGCCTTCATCGATTTGTCAAAGTCAAAGTATTTATTTGCGATATATGGGTAAAAAATTATGTTAAGTATCACCATAATCAATCTGCATGCAAATAATTGAAACACACTTACCTACATATTTTTTTAAACTTAATTTTAACAATATACATCAAAAAATATACCAATTAAATCATATTCAAAATTAAACAATGCCACTTAAATAATCATTTCATAGCAATAAACGATGTATTATGTGTATGTTTTATTATCAAAATATTCCTGAATTGAGTAGTAGATTTGTACCGAGTAATACGAATTATATACCTATATTAAATTAATAATTTTGTAATAGGCTTATCTGGGTCATCTAGTGTGTCAATAAAATTATTTTCCCAACCTACTAACCACTAACCGGATTATGATACATATTCTGAAAGGAATCATTGTACATAAAGGTTAATTGGATTAACTTTGACTAGTGTTTGTATAAATTTTGATTAGGTACCCTAAAAGTTTGTTTTAGCAATCTTGTGTTAATAAAATCTTTGATCCAATATTAGTTTTATCAACTAATTGTGTAAATTATTAACTAAATTGTTTGATCTATAAAATTTACTATTTTGCTCTTGGGATTTTGCGCTAATAAATTTCTATGCAAAAAGTCTATCCCAATTCGAAAAATTACGCCATATTATATAAATAACAATTATCTTAACAGCCCATTAATGTCCATTGCTGAATATAGGCCTCACCTAATTTCCGCCACTATTTTAAAATAAAAAAAAATTTATCCGTTTAGTGACAGATTAAGAATACATTATGTCATACCCCATTTCAACTTGTAGATGTCGTAAAAGGCGACTAAGGAAGTAACTGAAGCACAGAAGAGCACTGGGAGAAAGGGAAAATTCGAAACAAACCCTATGCCAACTCGTTGGCCAGCATGCTCACCTATAGGCGAAATTCCCTCCAAAGATAGTAGAGGGAATTTCCCGTGCCCAGTAGGATGTTCATGGGTTGTAACGATGAATTTATTTGGTCTGCCAACAGATTAATTAGACAACATACTGAGCCTATAGCATGGGATTTCTAGCAAAGCTGGCAAACTGTTTTAGCATTCTCATAGGTCAGGCGGGCGAAGTCACGGGCGAAGTCGCGGGCGTAAGCTAGTAACCATACAAATAGAAGATTACTGTTAAATTTGTTAATAAAGCTGACTCAGCTGCCCATGTGGTAATCATTTTGTCCCAATTATGTATTTTAATCCATTCATCATGTTGTAAGAAACATATGTAGAAAACCACATGTTTATCTATCTGTAGATATATATTATACAACTGGCGAGTTCGTTTGGTTGAACGCTAGAATTTCAGGAACTACTGGTCTGATTTGAAAAATTATTTTACACCCATTTTTCTATCTATCAAAACGCCAAAAAATTCTAACTTTAGTAGCCAAATTATGGATTTGGCTACTAAAGTTAGAATTTTGCACATATTGCCATATTTTGTATGGCACTTATGTCAAAATTCTAATTTATCAATTAGACCAGTTTCGGTTACGTTCATTAAATTATTTTGATTTGATGAAATTAAAAATTATTTAAATGTACCAACAGAGAGGCAAAGTCGCAATTTAGTGTCATACATAATATTTCGTATATTTTAAAAATATGTAATTACGTGAAAGTGTATTAAAGTATCTGTAATGCCTCAACCATCACTGGTTTATTGTGTTAGTTAATAGGTACTAAGTCCTACTATAATATTACATACATTCTAGTAATATTGTATGTCATTCTACTACTAGATGAACAGTACACAATACATGTTTTGTTGTTATGAATATTAATGAGTGGATTCAATGATGTGTTCTTTATTTATATCATCATTGTGATAACATATTGTAGTATCTTACATGTAGGTTTTCAGATAAATGATATAAAGTTAAAATCAAAGTCTTAAGTCAAGTTAAAGTCTTACTTCCTAGTAAAATCTTGGTTATAGCCACCAAAAATATTATGCAAGCCTGGGCTCCCATTGTTTTTTGTTTGGCCACTGCTCAGCTCTTATTGGCCCTAGCGTGATGTTCACCTTTAGGCTTCCTCGATAAATTAAAGCCTTTTCATCATATCAGCCCAATGATATCCACTGTTGAACATAGGCCTAATTCTAATTTCCGCCACAGCGAGCGATTTTGTGCTGGACGCATCCAACGGCCACCCGCAATCTTTTTTTTCATTCATCATCATTACAACACCTAAACGTCCCACTGCTGGACACAGTTCTCGTTCAAACATAGTGCAGGGAATTTGGCCTACTATACCACTTTGGCCAGACAGGTTGTTTAAGGGATTTGTTTAAAATTTTCCATTTCTCACAGTGCTTTTGTCTGCCTAAGGTTAGTCGCCTTTTACTTCAACCATGGGTTGAAATGGGGTACCTGGTGACATTATGTATTCTTAATCCATCACTATACAGACAACTAAAACTAAGTGGTAAGCTGAATAAAGATGAATTCCTATCAATACTAATATTATAAAGTTGAAGAGTTTGTTTGTTTGGTTGAAGGCTAGGATCTCAGGAACTACAGGGTCGATTTAAAAAAATCTTTTATTCTTTTATTGTTAGCCCATTTATTGAGGAAGGCTATAGGCTATATAACATCATACTACGGCCAATAGGAACTGAGTAGTGCTAGTAGTGTGGCCAAACAAAGATCTAACCCCAGGCAACATCTAGGGTCTTTTGTCATTTATGTTCATTACATTCTTTCAAAATACCTATATAGTCCTACATAAACTAATGTGGAATGTATTTTATATTTAAAATTTTACCCTGACAACAAGCAAATTTACAAAAACTCTTTTGAGTCAATAGAAAGCTTTATCAATATTTTATGAATAACTGCAGTACCTCTATTGCAATGATGGCTAGTTTGCAGCAGCACTTTCATTATAGAAATAACAAATTATGCAAAATTATGCATCAAAGTGCTAAAAGTAATGGACATTATTGTTTTCTTACCAGATAGGCCCACGACCGACACGGTGACCAGCTTGCCGCCGGTATTATCCGATTTCTTAGCCATTTTAATAAATTATCACTCAATTGGTACACAATATGGGAGAATATTAAAATTACATGATACAAACATCACAACACTAAGCTAATTGTCCGCTTATCTACACACAACTACTTAATATGTACATCTAATGTTATAATCACTGAAATACGAGAAAACACATTTTTGTTAAACACTGGTGACAAGAAAAACACGTTTCATAGAAAATAATCTCAAGTTATTTGACGTGTTTGATGAAATTTCTTCAGTTTTTGGAATTGTATCGTTGTACAACAGTAAATAGTTTGCCAATTAACGAGAAAGGAAGGGAAGTGTTATAAGACACTCGCCAGATGTGCCTTGTTGGATTACACACCCTAAGTAACTTATGATATTTAAACTATCACATTATATTCCACAATACAATAAAGAAGCAAAATAATGCGTAAATAGTTATTTAATGTGACAAATAATGATTAAAAAATGATAATTTGTCGTCCCTTCTATTGCCCTGTACTTTGACACATCAATTTTTATTACTGAGCACGTTGAAAATAATTACGGGATATAAAGAAATGATTCATTTTATTATTACGTACATGATTAAGCCTATGTTTTTATTACATTTTACATTTTTTTGAGATTATTGTTCGTAAAAAACGCAGTAATTCTTGACACTACTCGCTTTGCTTTGTACTGCAGTACTGCCAACAAAAAAACTAATTATCATAGAGACCACCATAACCATAGAGTCACCACCACACTGACCATAATCAGAAAGTTGGCAACATCAACATATCAAGAAAATGTAAAAAAAATATCTGAAAAATTAAACAAACGCTGCAAAAGTTTATTGCAAAGGTTGCTGTATTCTATTTAAAGTTCAGAAACTGTTTTTCTCATTAGAGTTGTCTACTGGTATAACTCATCCGAAAAATTTGGCAGGAGTTTAGGCTGATCGTTAGAACCTGACTCGGGCTCGAATTCACAATTTGATCTACCCCCTGATTCTGAGTTGTCGGAATATTTTCGGCCAGAACTGTCAGTTTATTTAAAGTTGAAAAACAGAATGTTAAAAAAATAGATTGACGTAGAAAAAATCCTATATTAATCAGTTTTTAATTTTCTATACGATCATTTCATCAGTTTCTAACACTTAATAACGTAAGCTCTAAAAATACGTCGTTCTAAGATTCAAAAAAGTTTATGATCCGGGAGCAATCCGATGTGTCAGAATCAGGGCCCAGGGACGACCGTGGTTTACACAAACATTCTGCATCCATTTCAGCCCGGGCCCGAGTATAGATAGGATTATAGGACGGTAAACGTTAGGGAAAATAATGTGATGATGTGAGTGAGATTATTGTGAGACGTTGTTACAACTTGTAACAATGTTGTAGATATAGAGGAGTAGAGCTGTATTTCAATAAAGCCTATTGGTCTGCTGGCATCATCATCATCATATCAGCCCAATGACGTCCAATGTTGAACATAGGCCTCACCTAATTTCCGCCACAGCGAGCGAATTTGTGCCGCCAGCATCCAACGACTAACAGTAAAAAAAAACCACCACCTAAATTAATGTGAATGGTTGGTCTGCTGTAATTTTATTATGTTTATGAAACTTTTGTGACTTTATAATAATTAAATACGTATTTAATATATTATACGTTGTTAATCATTTTATTTCCAGAATGAAATATTTTAATATTGTTAAATAATAATAATAAGTATCTTTATTGTGTCAAAAACAATAATATACATTTAATAATTACAAAAAACAAATTATTTTGCTTGGGGATACCATGCGCATATTATGATTTATAATATTTTTTCACTGTGCAATACTGACTTTGACAGTACCATTACGAAAACACAAGCACATAAATGTCTCCCCGCGATATTTTCGTGAGAAATGACTTCTACAAATGATGGAAAAGACGTGAAAAGTAATCAAACAAGTGGCCCAAAAGGCAAAACATTTTACATTGAACTTTACAAGGTGAGTGTTTTTCTTATAATCATCAAAATCAGCGTTCATAAGGCGACGCCGTTGTGCTAGTAAAATTCACTATGGCCGCCATATTTGTCTTCAATAAACCCTTGTTTTCGTATAATTTCATGATCTTTACGTTATTTTACGTGATACTTGCCCTTATTTCGAAGAAAAATAGTTTATACATACTAAAATTGCTATAAATCGCTTACTAAACATATCGTTTCCATAGATGCTGCAAGTGTATGCACCTGAAAAATCATGGTAGATATAATTATGTGCTTCATAATAATGGAAATTAATGTGTTTCTTTGTAGTGTAGATAATTTTACGATAATCTTGTGGTATTATTGATGTGTTTACACGTTTGTAGAGGCACTTAAGTAGGTTGATTGTATAGTTAGTAATCATCAATTTGTAAATATGATGGACAGCCATTATCTCAACATCGTACGGTCACGTAGCGCTAAACTATTTACTTTTGCCAAAAATTGTAAGACCTATTTTTAAAACGCATTTACTACGTGGGTGGGACAACATTGTGCTTATCCAGCTGTTTGTCTATAGGTACCTACTTCCCATGGTATATGTTTGCGCACATTTTTATGTGAAATAATATAATGTCGCACCTATGATACCTACCGGCTTATAATATCAAAGATTCAGATTTCATTCTCAGTATTGTTTGTATAATGGAATGTTGACTCAACATTTAGTAGCAATACAAAAATATTTTATGTCTGCCATTCTTTCATTTCAAAGTACCTACCTGCCACACCATGTGCACTAAACACATATTATATCAAAACTTGTTTATACCATAATCAATTAAATTGAGTTTAACTTTGTGTTTGGATCAATGGTTAGTGGTAGAATCGTAGTGATAATGACAAAAAGAATAAACTGTGTTTATTTATATAACATTAAATAGCAATTTGTGAGTCATTTCTTATCAGTAAGATAGCCTTTGTTACTTAATGATATTGTATACTATGATATACTTAGGGTCAGTAATAAATGCTAGATAGCCTAGCTATCTGACACTTATTTGCCAGTGATGAAACAGGCCATTAATGCATTTGTTATAACTTACTTTATTACTACATCGAAAAGAACCAGCTCTTACCTACGGCTTCATCTGTGTGATGTCTCGGTAAACAGTAGCTTATGTGTTTTCCAGACAATCTGTGCAATATCAGACATTCTGTAGTGATGAGTAGCTAACTTCTATATAATAATCATTTTATTGTCAGGATAACAATTTCCCATAGATACTTACAAACTAACATACATAAAATTATAAAAGTACTTAACAATAAACTTTGTTGTTGCGTTGTTGTTGTCAGTTGGTACTTGGCCCGGAAGCTGCGGAGCACAGTATCTAACTTTACTTTGACATAATATCGAGGATTATTATTTCCTTGCTAATATTATGTGTTTATATGTTTGTTTGCTTTTTTATGATGTAATTTTTTACATAATTATGTCTATGTACTTGGAAAGCCAGAGTGACATGGGCTAGTTATTTTACAAGCTAAATAAAACCATAAATAATAATTATTACTGTCTATTAATTTGATCTTCCCATCTAAGACAGGAATGATTAGATGATTAATATTTGCAGCTCTATCTTTACCTTAGAGCTTGTTAGGTAGGGAGTATAAAGGGTCGGCAACACGCATGTCATGCCCCTGGCATAGCCGGCATCTGTAGGCAATGGTAACCGGTTACCATTGTGTGGGCCACTTGTTTGTCACAGACAAGTCGTAGTACAAAAAAGAGACTCATACAGAGCAGGCAGACCAACCCCTCTAGACAAGTGGCAATGGACTCGATTTGTATCTTCTATCGACATGTCAAATTAGTACATTGATCGTGTGACATGTCGATAGCTTGTCAAGAATGTGTTCAAATGTATTGAAGTGACATGTCATAAGCGATTGCCACATGTCTAGGGGGGCTGGTCCACCTTCGAAAATCAGTTACCCAATTTAACAAAAGTTAGTAATCATAAAACACATTACTTTATGTAATTGATTAGGTGTCATTATGTATGCACGGGATGTGAATCTTGTGAACTCATAGGTTGCTATAGATTGTTTTTGTAATACGTGATTCTACATTATTTCATATAAATAGTAGATTTTACATTGATATCAATGTTTAGTAACAACTGTTGCCGGTCCGCGTGGAATTTGATTTCACGGCGACCGAAACTTTTCACCTATACTTACACTGTTTGTTTTATTTTTCCTTATAAGACACATCTTCAGGCTTCAATAAATATGTAAAATAAATAATTAGCACAATTGGTCAAGCCGTTCTCTAGTTTTTTCCTTAACAACACATTTAGTTATTCGCTAAAAGTCGCGCGGGGTTAACTTCCTTTGTTCTTTATTTAGGTCCTATTGGCCGTAGCGTGATGTTATATCGCCTACCTTCCTCGATAAATGGGCTATCCCACATTAAGAATTTTTCAAATTAAGAGATCAATTACAAGGCGGCCCTTATGGTAGTTATGAAAGTTATAAGATTCGGCTTGTTACCAGTTGAATTAAACATTAATTTATTTTATATTTAGTAGTTTATTTGCAAATAGAAAGAATAAAATAATTTTTTTCCACCCTAGGACCCACTAGAACAACTAGCATACAAAAAAAACGTATATACCTACAAATAAATGCAGTATGTTAGTGTAAATGAGGTGAGGCTTATGTCCAGCAATGGACGCCATTGGGCTAATAGGTATGATCTTTTTTGAATTAAAAAAAGACAAGAAATATAAAAAAATAGTGTCTCTTGGCGTTTATACACTACCTACATAGTATAAAACAAAGTCGCTTTCTCTGTCCCTACATCATGTATGCTTAAATCTTTAAAACTACGCAATGGATTTTGATGCGGTTTTTTTTAATAGATAGAGTGATTCAAGAAGAAGGTATTAAATACATACCACGCGGGCGAAGCAGCGGGCGGAAGCTAGTAATAATAATAAAATCCAAACACTACTTTTAATCATTTCGGTCTGTCATTCATTTCGTTGATGTTTGCTTCGGATGCCTTTTTTTTTTTCAATGGAATTCAATAACTTATAAACTATAAACTGTTCGTATTGTTGTTTTCTGTTGAATTCCTATAATAGGTTATCACGGCTGTCGTCCCGAAGTTTAAGACAATTAAATTACATTCACACTTCGTCAGTTAAGTTACCTAATTGCCTCTTTATAGTTTACTAGAAATCGCGCAGGGCTTCGCTCCCATCGTTCTTTGTTTGGCCACTGCCACCGTGGCGCAGTGGTTAAGGTGGTCGCCTCGCCACTACATCGCCGTGCTGGGTGACGTGGGTTCGATTCCCACACGAGACAAATATTTGTGTGATTCATAGATATTTGTTTCTAGTCTGGGTGTACTTTGTGTCCGTTAGTTTCATGTTTGTAAAGCTCCCCGCGACACAGGGCTTGTTCCCTAGTGCGGGCGTTGTCTTTTTAACCCAAAACAACAAATAACCCAAAACTGCTGAGCTCCTATTGGTCGTAGCGTGATGTTATATAGCCTATATCCTTCCTCTATTAATGAGCTATCCAACACTAAAATTATTTTTCTAATCGGACTCTTAAAATTATCGCATTCAAACAAACAATTCAAACTTAAAACTCGTGCGTATTATATGGACTTGAACTTTCATCATCATGAAAAAAAGATACAACTTTAGGAAATACATACAGGTCACGCTTCTTTCGCGACAGAGGGGTAGGCAGAAACTATTTCCTTCCACCTGCTATGATTCTGACATGCGTCTTTCACTTGTTCAACATTCATCAAACTTTCATACATGCTCGCCAGTTTACAGTATTCCTGACCTGTCATTTCGTTCTGTCCCCATAAAAATCAGTGAAACGGTACAAAAAAAATCTCCAACTACGTAACATAAGTGATTAGTCTTCAGGTTCTTGAAAACTCGGCAGCTTGGGTCGTGTTGCCCCAATTTATTTTAATTTATTTTTCATTCGACAACTCGTCTGAGGTATAAAGTACAGTCGACAAAGTAAAGTTTAATACATTTATTACTAAAAATGCAATACAAATATATTATAATTTTTGTTGTATCACGCCTAATGAAAATAAATAAAAATGTGTTTTTGTACATGACTGTACAAAAATGCTACGGTTTGGGGCAACTCGACCCGTGCCGAGTTTTTAATAGCTGAACTGATGAATAAAGGTAGGTACGTTACTTTGTATCTACAGACACAACGTTACAGACGCGTGCCGTATCAGACAAAACAATATTCCTCTATACAGTTTGACATGTGGTGGCTTGTTAGCCTATTAATTTCTATAGTAATGTGGTCGATTCACAGGACCATTGAAACACCCCATTTAATTAATTTTCCAAAGCAAATATAAATACTCTGAAAGATATATTCACAAATGTATTTTAGAGTCTTCATCTGTTAGGTCAACGACCAGCTTACAGGGCGTTCACCCCTCGTCTTGTTTGATAATATTTAATACTTCGCTTTTCTTGAATAATTTTAAGTTATTAGAAGCAGAGTTCACTACAGATATGCTGAATATATATACAGTACGTGTCGCTTAATATTTTTATGTTTGTTTCTGTAATAACTCTCTTAGTTTATGATATATTATTATGGGAAGTCCTAACAAAACATAAATATTATTATAATAATCATAGCTTCACGCTTCTTATCTCCAACAGGGAGACAGAGTTAAATCATACAAAAATTTCGCTTGAATCTTCATCTTTCTTGAATCCCTTCAACGGAGCACGGTGAATTATAAGACAGAAAATCATTAGCATTTTTGCCCGACCCGGGAATACAATCCAAGACTTCTTACGCGTCAGTCGTATACACTCCAGACGACTGAATATTTCAGTCGCGCCACAGGAGTAGCGTGCGTGGTAGGTAGTATCTGGAAATATGCCCTAGTAATGACTCAATTTCAAGGGATCTTATAAAACTGGTGAAATATGTGTGTAATGGGTCTCTATCTAGCCCTTCGGGGATTAAAGGCCTGGCCGAATCGATAAGCGATCGGCATTAATGCGGTCCGAGTTCGATTTCGGCAGTACCGATGTGGATTTCACTTTGTGGAATTTAGAATTACTAGTCCTGTGACTTACCATCTGTTAACTGTGACGGAAAACATCGCGAGGTCCTACCCTAGAAGAAATTATATGTGTATGTCTGTCACCAACCCGCACTAGGCTAGCGTATGTGGATTATGGCCTAAACCGTCTCAACTCTCTAGATAGAGGAAGTACTTGAAGTACTGATAATAATGATGAAGACAAGCAAAATTAAGCGAGTTCTACATGCTTGTACACTTGCGTTCCGACAGAGGTGACCCGGTATATAATTTCATACAAAATACGTGGATGGCATCCAAGCTCCCACTAAGGGCACCTCTGTTGGAACGCAAGATTACAACTGTGTGGCAAGTGCTTTAGTCATAAAGCCTTGTACGAACTAAGCGTTGTAATACAATAATAATAATATTCTACCACATTCACACAGCGCCATCTAGTCCCAAATTAAGCAATTATATTTGCTTGTGTTATGGGTACTAAACAACTGATATACTACATAAATACATTTTTTTTTGTAAATATATACATATTATAGATAAATTACACCCAGACACAGAACAAATCTTTATGCTCATCACACAAAGATTTGTCCTGGGTGGGGATCGAACCCACGACCTCCGGCTTAGCAGTCAGGGCCACTAACCACTAGACCAACAGGCCAGTCAATATCGTAATGTAATGTTGATATGGACGGTTTTGGTGTCAATCGACGCGTCTCGTGACATGCTGTTCAATTAAAGTCTGTCGCCGACGGGATTAGATGAAAAAGTTATGCCTATTCCTGTGTACGCGTACATTGGAACTTGTAGCACTCTTTTGCACGCCAAGAAAAGGTCGCCTCGTGGTGATTAATTTGCTCATTATTTAATTTAGTCGACATCCGCCGACGCATCTCACAGATGTATGGCGACCCATAGTCTGTATAAGGCTTTATATAAGACAGTAAGTAATAACAATTTATCATATTTCAGTTGGATTATTTGACTATAACTGTCTACAAACACCTTTGTTACGTACGTTTTTATTTAAAAAAACGTTAAACATGAATTCAAGATGTAGTATCTCGGATGTAACTTGAAGAGTTTTTACTCTGAAATGGTAATAGTTTATATTATTTCTATGTTATGTACTCTTGTCTCTTTAACAGTGTAGTGGATATTTGTTTGAATAACAGTGGTTCATCAACATAGGCACAAAATAAATCACTATCCAAAACTTTAAAATGGGCTAATTAATAACTAATTTACTCTCTCTTAATTTAAGAGCTCTTGTCGGTGGAGTAGACAATTCTCTCTTGCTTCCTTAGATCTCACTGCACATTATCTGTTCCCCCTTGGTCTACCTCTTCCTCTCTTTCTTTCAATCTTTTCTTTTGTTTCGATACGGTGCTAATAATTAAAACTAGCTGAACTAAACTCAACTTCGTATCGCCATATTTTATAGAGTCCGACCGAAACTGGTTTTCCGGCCGAAACCGAATATTCGGCCGTGGCTTCAGTTTCGGCCGAAACCAAAACCGAACTTTCGGTCGGACACTAATATTTTATTATTCGTGATAATGTTCCATTTTCAAATGTTTATATGAAGTTTTTAAAAACCAACATTTTAAATTACTAACTCAATTTTTACCCGACTGTAAAAAAGGAGGGTAATGTTTTTCACGCCTATGTATGTATGTATGTGGGCATGTCTGTTCCATTGTGACCTCCTGTAGCCTAAACGGTTTGACTGATTTTAAAGTGTGATCATTAGATTTGTATTTTTCCCCCGAGTGTCATACGCTATGTGACGTCAACAAAAAACCAATATGGCGTACGTAATCTGTCAAAGCAGACGTTTTTTAGTGCTATCGCAATATGGGTATCCGATGAAAGGTAATTAATAGCCTAATTCAGTTATATATGCACTAACTATTGCCCGCGGCCTCACTTGTCCCTTGTAACCTAAATAGCTTGACCGATTTTGAAGTGCAAGGTGTATTCGTATTAATCCTCGAATCTCTATAATTATCTATAGGTACTAATATAATAAAGCTGAAGAGTGTATTTGTTTGTAGGCTATATAATATCATGCTACGGCGTGCGGGGTTCCTGTCCCATCATCGTTCTTTATTTAGCCACTGATCAGTAATGTGAAACAGTTAAACGGTTTTGCTAAAATATTTATAAGAAAGATCGCTAGAAAATGTGCTTTCAAATAAAATAAATAAAAAAGTTAATATAACCGACTGCCTAAAAAAGACTTAAAATATGGAAATAAGCCACATTCACAATTAAATACCTAAATAGCACTATCGAAATTCACAAAGTTATAATATACATAAAAATTTATAATAAACCACAAAGGCTACTTTTTGGCAAGGCAAGTCAGTCGGGTTTTTTTGGTTTTTTTAAATAAACACTTGCTTGTATAATTTCTTACATACGTGCCTTGCCTCGACAATAACAAATACAACAAAAAAATGAATTAGCCAAATATAAAATAGGTCGAAGCGTTCTCACGTGAATCCATCACATACTTTTCGGCGATCCATTTTTATTTATATACCTAGATTATTTTCTTGTTACTCGTTCATTTTATTAATAACGTATGTATTTGAGAACAAAGCCGGATAGACCTACGTCTATTGACGCAAGTACCAAAAACAATAAAATATGTCTTGAATAAACAATCATAATAAGTGATATACCTGTGAAATATGCCTTTGTTTCATTTTTCTTCCAAATAAAATGTTTACTGTATAATTGTCGGCAAATATATACTAGACTAATCACAAATTCCCAATTAATTGAATCATTACCCATGAAGCGAGCCCTTCGATCCCCCGAATGTTGGAAATTGATTCATTAACGCATCTCCGTCGCGGGTCTAACCGTTCAATTCCACATATACCGCTTAGGAGTTTCAAAAATAGCTCTATTTCCTGTTAGCTTTTCAAGAGCATTTCGCTGACACTTATGAATTTTAAATCGTGTCTTATACTCATACTTGTAGTAAAAAAATGTAAACACAATCACCCATAAAATACATAGTAGGTATTTGTAGCAAGCACATTTTAATATATATTTTAATTGTTGAAAAGTCCTTGTAATGCTACCTCCTGGCGTTGCCCTACTTAAACCACTATCGCTCACAGTGTATCCCAAATTCAATGATTAAGTACGAGTATACACAAATTGACAGTAGTTTAATTCAGTAAAAACATTTTTTACTATGCTGTGACTTATATTGGCCAAGTTGTCCCAACGGGTTGAGGTGGCTTTATAAAATATGTGTGTATGTGTCCTTACGTGGAACTGAAACAATTTTTACAGTAAGCACATTTTTTTATGAATAAAAATACGAAAAAATGTCATTTTCTTTATCTGGTGTTAAAATTTTTGTTATTTTAGTATTGCTCTTCAGCACTAACTACATGTTAAAATCATTATTTCTGTAAATAACTAAACAAGCAAGCAAAGAGAGCCTTTTCTAGTCACTTCTGTCGAAATATCTTTAAGATAACGCAGTTCGACACAAAACACACTGATGAATAGAATACCGGCTTATGCCTGGTTTCTGAACTATCAAATAAATGTTATTCATCGATTATACAACCTGACTGAATAAAAAAGTAAAACAATAGAACTAGTTTATTCATACAAGTGTCATTTTTAATTTGTTCAAGTTATATTTTATCCTATCAATAACTTTTATTTGATGTTTCAGCAACCGGGCGTTTGCTCATTTTAGTGTGGTATCCTTTTACGTCATATTTCTATCTATATATAAGTTAAATATTTATGTACTTACTGTCTACACTTTTACTGTTGTGCAAAATTTAATTTGCTCAGTCTCATAGATCAGAGTGTTTAGATTCTACGCTCCTGTAGAGACTATAACTAACATCTTGTCAACATTCGCTTCTCGGCAAGAGAAGGGTCACAATGTAATAACGTCTGTTTTGAGCAACATGAATTTTATGATTTCTTATTATTTTCCGTATCGAGTATTTAGGTACTCTATCTCTAAAACGTTATCTACATAATTATGGATTAATTATGTATCATTATAAATATTATATCAATGATTTCCACTGCTGAACATAGGCCTCACATTATTTCCGCTACAGTGAGCGACTTTCCAATAACTTCCGTCAGGTCTTTTATTTTTTATCAGGTCGTCGGTCCATCTCGTGGGGAGTCGCCCTAAGCTGCGCTTTCCAATTATGACTTCATTTCCATTTTCTATTTTATATTTGGTAGGTACAAAGACATCAAACGTACTACGTACGTACTAGTGATTAAAAACTAATAGATTGGTTGATTATAATTGTGTGTAATGATGGATTATTTTCATTTATGTATAACACATACAAACGGACACCTACCAACAATGTAGGATCTATAAATATGCAACTTTTAACCACAGTAGTTTAAAGATAAGATTATGATTTTCCATTACTTATGAAGTTAGGGTTTAAATACAAATGCGAATCAGCGCGATGCGAATTCGCAACGTAGAAAACTGTGATGCAAATTGCTATGATGCGATTTCGTGCGGCAAGGCGTCTCCCTTTCTCGCCTCTTGATTATTCCTTCAACGACCGTCATATAACTGTGTTCACAGTGAGTTTTGTGTTCAAGCCCTAAGTCATTCCTTAATAGTCCTTATCCTTACTATTATTATAAATGTGAAAGTAAATCGTATCTATTTGTTACGGTTTCTTGTCAGCACTCAACCGATTTTTAATACCTGAAGAATTACAAGTTTTTAACCATATATCTCGTGGACGAAATCAAGTTGTATTTTAGTCTTTATATATACTTACACTTGAAGATTCATATTGAAGATCCTACATTGTTGTTAGGAGGTGTTGGAATGTATTTAAAGCGTTATTAAATTAAAGCTTATATATTTTCAGTCTTTAGAGGCGGGTCTGAGCAAGGACTCGGATCTTAGCGAGCGAACGCGTAGCCTGTGTGACGCGTGGCGAAGCGTCCACAGTCTGTGCGCACACTCGGCCGCCTCTACACATCCGCATCTGCTTAGCTGGCTGCAGAGACACACTGCTAGAACTGTGCTACAGGTAAGTTGTCTAACGCTAAGCGTGCACTACGAATTTATTCGTTGCGATGTTTTAAGTGCGAAATAAAATTGCAAATGACCCCTTGTAAAATATACGTGAGATATCGCATCTATGATTTTAAATAGCTAACGATTTATTATCGCAGTGCTCGGATTGTATTGTATTTCTGTTTTTTACAGATTTGCAATAATAATTAGCAATATTTTTTATCCTAGTGCGAGCTTCGCCTAAAGACAAAGACAACCTTTATTTATTCATATAGATAAGATACTATTTTTTTTAATTTAGTTTTAATGGCTCATACAAAAAATTTAACTTCCGTATGACCTACAGACAGAATGGCAGGACCCAAAAAGTAAAGATGAACACAAACGACTTGAAGAGGCGATCGACGCTTTCATCAAGGAGAGCCGATCCAGCACAGATGGCGACCCGCCGTGGCAGACACAGCTGGTCGCGAGGGGGGAGTGGTTCAAAAGGATACTGGCCAACCCCTGGGGGCATCCAGTGCTCAGGGTACTGCTGGATCCCGATCGGGGTGACCCGCCGAAAGATGAGGAAGGTGCGAACTTTGGTTTGATTATTATAATTCATCGTCATTCTATCACTCTATCCGTGTAGTGACGGATTAAAAATACTTAATGTCACTACCCCATCTCAACCCGTGGGTGTCGTAAAAGGCGACTAAGTGCTACTGCTGGACATAGGTCTCCCCAAGAGATATCCAATGAAGTACTATCAAATAAAAATATAATTTATGATATTTCCAATAATATTCGCGTGTTAAATTGTTTTCAATTTTAAAAAAAATTCAACGTCGCTATTTTCCCGCGTAACCCTTACTGATCCCATAATATTTACCTTATGACATCATCAGCAACCCATTAAGTCCCACTGCTGGGCTCGAGTCTCTCTTCTAACTAGAGAGCTGAGAGGGTTTAGGCCATAATCCACTCACGCTGGCTTAGTGCGGGTTGGTGGATCAGACATACTCATAGAATTTCTTCTAGTGTATGTGGGTTTCCTCACGATGTTTTCCTTCACCGTTAGCAGATATAAATTCCACTAAGTGGAATCCACATTGATACCATTGGACCGCGTGATTTGCACGCCGGCGCCGGTCCCTTATCCATTCAGCCACCATCGCTCATTACATTATATATAACTAAATGTAAGTACCACTAACAATATATTTTGATGTTCAGTTCTAGAATGGTTGAAAGACGAGCGTGGCGTTATGTTCGTGACAAGATTACGGCAGCTAGCAGCATCTAAGAACTGTCACGACTTAGCGCTGCGACTCGCTTCAGCCATCTTGGACAGGGTGCGGGCTTGTATGGACCCGCCTAAAGATGACCAGGCTGAAGAAGTTAAAGGTATGTATCTATTCTGCCGATTAGTTGTTAAAGATAAAGAACATGGTACAGTGATTGTTAGTTGTGTGACTTAAAATCCAACATATTCACCTTTTTAAGGCATGCGAATTTTACAAGAATAATAATATAATAATAATAATATTCTACCATACCATAACACATGCAATTATATTTGCTTGAGTTATGGGTACTAAACAACTGATATACTACTTAAAATATATTTTTTTTTGTAAATACATACATATTATAGATAAATTACACCCAGACACAGAACAAACCTTTATGCTCATCACACAAAGATTTGTCCTGGGTGGGGATCGAACCCACGACCTCCGGTTTAGCAGTCAGGGTCACTAACCACTAGACCAACAGGCCAGTCATTTTACAAGAAGTTCAATTAGTAACTAAATATATAATAACTAAACTTACATCTATACAGTTATTAATATATATGTACACGATACACCTTTAAAGTCTTACAATCAAAATATTCTTTTAAGTTGTAAAAACATATTTCAATCAGCCAAGACTTCAGTCTTGACTTGAATAAAGATGGCGGTAATTCTTGGATCTTTTTTGGAATCTTATTGAATATTCTAATTGTTATAACATAACTATTTTTGTAATTAAGAGTGCTTTTACATAGTTCATCGTGTTAAAACTGAAGTTCTAATTAAGTCGCCTATACTTACATGTGTATTGAGTGAACTCTTCTAAAATAGCTGATTTTATGGTCACTCATCTCAAGAATACTGTCTTAGTTAATGATTAGAAGGCAATATAGCTGAAGATTAATTAATTTAAAAACTTTTTGGAACAGATACGACTATAGGTATGATGGGTACGAATCTATTTATTCAGATACACATTAACTAGGCTAGGCATTGCCTATCAGTTGCCTAGCTGTTGAATGACGAATATCACTCAGGCAGTTAGTTGAACGCCGCTATTTAGTAAAACGGCTAGGGAGTTAATTGAATGGCTGATTTAACCAGTTGGCGGCGACATACATATATAAATCATCATTATATCAGCCTATTCCAGTTCACTGCTGGACCTAGCCTCTCTTATCACTTGCCATAACACTCGGTCCACCGACTTCCGTATCCAGTCCGACCCTTTTAGGCGCGACCTTTTTAGGGCATCCTAGTCCTACACATACATGTATATTTAAAAGTTTATATAAATAACACTTTTTTTTGTTAAAGCCGTGCCCACACGGGAGTAAACTTGCCTTCTACAGAGGTAACCTTGGTGGTTTCCAACCGTCTAGCCGGCTGTTGTAAACCAAATTTCATACAAACTACGTGGATGGCAACCAAGCTCCCACCAAGGCCACTCTGTTGGAACTATTAGTTGTGAAATAAAAAAAAGCGCCAGAAAGCCTTAATTTTTGTACAGATTTGTTCTGATTATAATGTTTTTTGTTTTTAACAGAAAAACCGAAGAGTAATGCGATACGGACATTCATGGACATAATAAGATCTGAAGCGGGGTTCACTGTGGACGTGATGGAACTCCTGACAGACATCGAGTTTGTCTTGTTACACAAGCGAGATAAAAGGGCGCGCTGTATTGAACTGGTATGTGTACTTGATTCTTTTTTTTTTTAAGAGGGGAATGCTTTAACTCAGCGTTTCCCAACCTTTACTTCGCTGAGCCTCCCCGAACCGAAAATAATATTTTCAAGCCCCCTTAAGTTTTAACAGAATTAGATACAAATTCCCATCTATCCAATTACAGGCAAACCGTATACGTAAAACAATGCACAGAGAACTTTTTTCTTTTTTTCATTTTTGAGTTTACTGCATAGCGGCAATCTGTTATAATAAACAATAAGCCACTTATTGGTCTGACTTCGAGTCCTATATGTGTAATTAATGTTTAGAGACCCTCTCTTATAGGCTACTTATTCCAATTTGGATGCTCTTCTTTTATGTGAAGCGACTGCTTAGACTGGGGATGTCATTACGTTTTAATCGCTTGTGGTGTAGTCCTGTTTCTGCGCATAATTTTTTTTTTTTTATACCACGACGGTGGCAAACAGACGTACGGTCGGTCCGCCTGATGGTAAGTGGTTACCGTAGCCTATGGGCGCCTGCAACACCAGGGGCATCACGGCCGTGTTGCCGACCCTTAAGAAACCTATTCACTCCTTTTTTGAAGAACCCCATACTGTAGTCCCATAATGGTATTGCCAGTTCATTTTCATGTTTTGATAACCGATTCTGATAAGAATAGCTGTATTGACTTACTTTGTGTTTGACAGTTCTTATGTTAAGATCCAGGTATATTTGTTGCTTATACAGTTCGGGATGTTGAACATGTTCCTCAAGGCCTTACTCTGAAATACACAGAGAACTGTGCATTGTTTTACGTGGGGTGTTTAAGTTGAATATTGTTCTTTATGTTATTGAAACAAACCCTATACCAACTCGTCTGGCCAGCGTGGTATAGTAGGCTAAATTTCCTCCACATTTTTGGAGGAGTCCCGTGCCCAGAAGTGGGACGTTTATGGGTTGAAATGATGTTGTTGAATGGGCATGTAACATGTATTTAATAGGAATTTATATTAAATTTAAAAAAAATGTTTTTCGTAGGCGAAGCAAACTCCTCTCCGCAACGGGTATCAACTAGTGGAGAGATTGCAGAGTCGGCTCGAGACTTCGCCCAGAGAGAAAAAATTGTGGAAAAACGCTAAAGATGTTGCCATACTTATAGCACAGGTGAGAATATTTTAATTTTAAAGGCACTAAGAAAGCGAATAGAGTAAGGTATGTTAAGCTGGTTTGGACAGCCATATCACTGACATGTCGAGAGAATGAATGAAGGAAGAGTGACAAAACAAATATATGAGGCGAATGTGAAAGGAAACGTTGGAAGGGGAAGACCTAGAAGAACGTACCATGACCAAATAGGTGACGTTCTAATGAAGGGACAGATGAGGAGTACCCTCAACCGGCGAGAATGCATGAAAAGACTGATGAATGTTGAAGAAGCCAAAGATGTATGTCAGAATCGTAGCAAGTGGAAGGAAATAGTCTCTGCCTACCCCTCTGTTGGCAAAGAGGCGTGATCTATATGTATGTAAAAGCGCTACCAGTTGTTCAATTACCTCATTCTTCAAAAGTGTGTTATAATTTTTTATTACCTATGAAAGAAAGGATGTAGCTGTAAGCTTCATATTTATTTTTCTTGTTTATAGTGTGACTGTATGTCGCCCGGGCTTCGCTCCCGTCGTTCTTTATTTACTTACTGCTCAGCTCCTATTGCCGTAGCATGATGTTATGATAAATGGGCTACAATAAAAGACAACTCGGACCATTACTTCCTGAGATTATCGTGTTCAACCAAATAATCAAACAAACTCTTCAGTTTTATAATATATTATTAGTATGGGTCGTTAATTCTATTTCAAAAGAAAACAAGATCTTTTCCACTTGTTAATTTCAGCAAAAGAACAGAGGTTCAAATAAGAATAATTATGAAAAGAATCAGAACAAAACATGGTGTGTTTTCTACAAAAAATAAAAAAATAGTGTAATCTTATTTTGAGAATGTTAATTGTTATAAAAACATTTTTTTATAGATCTTCAAATCACACCGATCCGTTGAAAAAATAAAAAGTTATGATAAAAAAATTTGAGATACACACTGCTCACGGTTGACGTCTTTCTTTTTTTAATTTTTTTTTTATTTCCGTGGAGTAAATGAGTTGAGCATCGTGTTGTGCAGGTGGTGATCGCGCGCTGCATGGTGGTGCGCGTGTGCGCGGGCGTGGCGCGCACGGCGCTGTACTGCTGCGCGCGCTCGCTGGCGCGCCTGCTGGCGCCGCCGCGCCTGCGCCCCGCCGCCGCCGCGCTCGCCGCGCCCGCCATCACCGCGCGCCACCTGCACACGCTCGCCGCCGCCGTGGACGCGCAGGTACTGTACACGTCACTACGAACTTGTCAAATATATGAACATTATAATGATGCACGGCCAAACATGTTTTTTTCCATTTCCATTGCTTATCTAGGATAGTTAGGTGGATTTCTTCAGGATGTTTTCCTTAACTGTCAGCAGATGGTAAGTTACATGACTAATACATTTTTCCTCAAAGTAAAATCCACATTGGTACTTCTGGTCGGAATTAAACTCGGACCACATGATTTTCATGCCGGTCGGCCATTCGGGCACAATCGATTTTCATTATTTACATCACACTAAAAATCTAGAAAATATGAAGAATCTCAAAGTGTATCATCGGTTTTCGATACCAAGTATATTCAAAACTCGACGAACATATAACAAAAATAATTGAATGACATCTTATTTACAGAGCAAAGACAACGAAGATATGAAAACGTTTGTATGCGAGTTGTACGTGCGCGCTATAACCGCGGGAATGAATGAATTGGAGAGGCTTAAATTAAATCCTGAAAAGGTAA
Source organism: Laspeyria flexula (assembly GCA_905147015.1). Classification (NCBI taxonomy): domain Eukaryota; kingdom Metazoa; phylum Arthropoda; class Insecta; order Lepidoptera; family Erebidae; genus Laspeyria; species Laspeyria flexula. The sequence goes on from LR989974.1 coordinate 7,296,109, forward strand.
ATATATTAACCACAATATTTTGTGTACTTACCACTTTCGTAAATAAATGAATTTAAATCTGATTGATTCTTATTATTCCAGGAGTCAGAAGCCCGTTCGTCGGAGCAGACGCTGTGCCAGTGGTTCATGCAGCTGGGCGCGGTGCTGGCGCGCAGCGAGCGCATGCGCTGTGAGTGCACGCTCACGGCCTTCTCCGTGCACCCGTCGCCCGCCATGTTCGACAACATACACTGTGCGCCCGCCCTGCCGCCCGTCGCCATGGTAACTAAGCTAGACCTACTCAATAGCTTGTTGGATCCTTTTAAAATATGTCATCGAACTATATTCCTTTTTTAATTGAAAATTATTATATATAATATATGTATTTATCCGTGTAGTGTTTCTGAAGTTTATCACTACCCCATCTCAACCCGTGGATGTCGTAAAAGGCGACTAAGGGAGTAACCTTATGCAAGAAGAGCACTGCGAGAAAAGGAAAATTCGAAACCCTATACCAACCTGGCTGGCCAGCTTGGTATAGTAGGCTATATTCCCTCTACATTCTTTGGAGGAGACCAGTGCCGAGCAGTGGGACGTTTATGGGTTGAAATGATGAAATGAAAATTATAACATCACACTTAGGTAATAATTACTTACCAATTTCCAGGACATTGAACCAAAAGAAGCAGCGACACCCTCAGAGTTCGGCAGTTGGGCAAGTGACAGTCGGACACAGACAAACTTTGTCAAGACTTCAGAGACGCTGAAGTTGAAGCAGACGCAACACCAGGCCAATGTGCTGTCCACCGCTATCCTCACTGAGGGCGAAGCGCTTGGACTAAGTCCTGAACTGTGTCAGGATATTGCGGTCTTGTTGTCTGGCCCTCGGCTGAAGACACTTTCTTGGGATATGGACAGGTGAGACTTATTAGAGGAATTATTATTAGTATATTTTTCTTAAAAGACAACACCCGCACTAAAGTCCCTCGAAGTCCCGTGGCTCGGGAGATTTTAGAAACATTTTGTATCAAAAGAATGTTTCATTACATTTAAAATACCGACATACGTTCGAGGACTGGGGTTACGGATGTTGGCACTAAGTCTGCCAAGTTGAAATGTGAGTGGGAGGGTCACATTCCACGAATGAATGCGGACAAGTGGGCACGAGTCGTCACACAGTGGGTGCCTGAAGATTGGCATCGTCGCCGAGGCAGGCCTAAAAAACGCTGGTGTGACGACTTGGATACCTTCTACAGGAAATGGTGGAATAAGGCTGGAGATAGACAGCAGTGGAAGGTTCAGGGGGAGGCCTTTGCCCAGCAGTGGGATGACACAGGCTAAAAAAATTATTGAAAATCAATTTATAAACTATTTGGAATTTTCGTAACTATGCCAAACTGTCAGCTATAAAGTCAAGTTACTTTTTTTCATGGAATTAATACGTACTATTGTAAAAAAAAATACGACTAGAGGTTTTTCAGAGCAGCGTTTTAAACCTTTCACTTTGGTTAGTAACATATCCACCATAGAAATAGTCTTTCATCGTGAATATTAATTGATATTCTTTTTATTATGTTATAGAGAGTTACTTTTGGAGAACTGTCGCGCGTACATGGAACGTACGAACTGCGGCACTCGCGCCCTCACCACCGAGCTCAAGTTTTTGAACCTTGACTTGCGACAGTACGATCATTTACCGGAGGAGGAGGAAGACGACAACGATATTTACTACGGAATTGAAAAAGGTAATAAACATGAGATAGGTAAAAAGTGTGAAATGAGACAAATATCGGTATTGAATCTGTAGCTTAAAAAAATATTCAGATGTCGTCCATTTTCACGACAGCGACGTCGTAAAAAAAGCATCTCGAGTAAATTGTCCAGAGACAACAGTTGACGTCCTACGGCTGACATGATGATGATGAACATAACATTAAAAAAAAAGAATCATGTAGAACAACGTAGCAGTAAAGTATAGAAATACTAGATCTCGCGGGGCTTCGTACCCGTCGTTCTTTATTTGGCCACTGCTCAGCTCCTATTGGCCATATTGTGATGTTATATAGCATATGTTACTCAGTGATAATGTAGTTTTCTAACAGTAATAGAATTTTTGAAATCGGCCCAGTAGTTTTTAAGTTTATTCATTACATACAAATCTTTATAATATTAATGTAGATATCCATATTTTCCTGCTTCTTTATGCTGCTAAGTCCGCCCTTTTTACTACTTTAGGCTTCTTTATGCGTCGATATACTTTTACTGATGAAATAGCTCTCATTTTCAGGATACGAGCATCTAGTGGAGTTTCACGAGCCTGAAGAAATTTGGGAAGATGCTCACGACCCTGAACGTACCGAGAGCGCCCACACAACCGACATTGAAACAGAAATCGCAATAACCAAGTCTAAAAGGAAGAGCAAAAAATATTACCTCTCTTCTGAAGAAGATGAGGATCCTCTTAGCACTGTGAAGGAGGCTAAGAGAATAGAAAAGAAGAAGGAAAGACCACACAGCAAGGAAAGAAGAAAAGAACGGAGGTCCAAACCTAAAAAGAAACCTCGAGATCCTCTGGCGATTGAAGAGCAAGATACTGATAGAACAGAGAAGAAAGCCCATAGTACAGAAAGAAGGAGTGATCAAAGTATTGAAACCATGAAAGAAAAAAGTACTGTAGCAAAGAAGGACCATAGTGATGACAAAAATAAGGTTCACAGTACTAACAAGAACAAGGATCGCAGTGTTGAAAGAAAGAAGAACCACAGCAAAGAAAGAAAGCCTAACGATAAAGAAAAGAAGAAGGAAAAGAAAGAAAGAAAACGGAAGGAAAAGATTGCACATACTGAACCTAAACCTTCCTCCTTATCTAGTCTTATTGGTATGAAAGTGACAAAAGTTGGAGATACAAAGAGACCTGTGATGCCAATGACTGATAGTGATTACGATAGCCAAGGAAAGTTATGTACTAACTCGTTGATCTCAGAAAGTAATGAAACTGATGTGCTATTTGATGGATTGTTTTCTATGGACGAACTAAAATCCCCAGAGAAGAGTCCTGCTCTTGTTAGGAATAATGAGGTTCAAATGGCGAACGGAAGAATCAAGGTTGAAACACCTGATAGAAAGACTATTGAGGCTAACAGGTTACCTACACCTGGTTTAAGTTGGACAGGTAATACAGAGACTCCGCCACATAAATTGACGACTGTTACAGAGGAAGTTAAGCATGAGATATCGAAACTGATTCAGTTTAGGCGACAGAAAGCTCTGAACGAAAGTCCTGAAACACCTAAAACTCAGCAAATAACAACTCCGCCAAATATTCAGACTAGTAATAAATATGTAAGTCCTCAAACTACTTCTAGTCCTCAGCCCATACTGAAACAAACTAATGATCAACCAAATGTTTATATGAACAAAAGTCAGTCAGAACAACTTGTACGATTGAGAAATGACATTGAGGAAAGAATGAAGAAAAATTATTTAAACAACAAGAATTATTCTTCCTCTCCTGTCATACAGTATGCCTCGAAAATGAACAATATATACACTAATACTTCTCCAAGTACAAACAAAACACAAAATTTGAATCAAGAAAGACTTGAACTCCAGATACCTGTAAGTAGGGATTATAAAGTAAATCAGACAGTTACAGAGTCACCAAGCAGACCAAAACCATACGCTGCTCCACGACCACAAGGCAATCAAGTAATGCAAGCCAGCAAAAAGACCTTCCATGATTTTTTAAAAGAATTACAAGAATCTATTAACGCTGGTGCCGGTAACCATAGTAACACAGTCAAGAAAGAAATAAAACCAATGAGCAGGGTAAATCCTGTATTGCCTAAGTCTGATCCTAAAGAGTCTCCAAGTGCCAAACGACAAGTGAAGAAACACAATACAGAATTTGCACCTAATGCATTCCCACCTAATACATTCGCACGACTCAGTTATTATAAGAACAAAAATGATATCAAAACTAAAGATTTTGTAGAGCAGGTGATCGAATATCAATCCCTGAAACTCCAAAATCCGCCACGACTAGAGACTCTTGATAGGCTTGTAATGGAACAGAAGAATGCTAAAATTAAATACTTGCAGACCAGTGATATGAAATCTCCAAAACCCACTGATAAATGTCAAAAAGTGATTAATAAAAAACCATCGATCTTGGCAAGCGATCATTGTGTGGGCGCAAGTTTACTTCGGAGCCCTCCAATTAGGGTTACGACACCAGTTAATCAACGTAAAAATGAGTTCAAGGAAAAAATGCCGGATGTGAAGAAACTAAGAATACCTAAGAAGCTGTTATCTATTAATGAGGCGGAACAAAATGCTGAATTCATGCGGAAACATATTAGAGGGAATATGATTACGCTAGGTTTAGCACATCAGGAAGAAAGGATATCGACTCCTAAAACAAAAACTAACCAACAACCTACCTACAATATTAGCGATACACACTTGATTAACAAAAAAGTAATGGAGTCGAGTACCTCTGTAATTAAAAACAACCCTTGTAGTATGTTAAAAACTGGTTCGAGTGTAAAGAAACAGAGTGACGCAAGACCACCTGTAAAGCCTATCATAGTCAAGACTGAGCTTTCTCAGTCATCAAACGCAGATCAACTGCATAATGAGATACAAAAAGTTGAAGTACTTGATGTCGAGGATATGAGTACTAAGCCTAAAGTTATTACAAAACATGCGGATACAAAGCAAGCTGATTGGGAGAGTGTTATGGATGCCATTCTGAGGCATAAGACTCCGAGCAGAGGCCCTAAGGCGTTAGATATAGCTCTTAATAGTGAATCATACAACAGTGTGTTTGATAATACACACAGCCTTCGAAATCAAAGAATTGTTAGGATGCCTTCGTATTCCAGCAGTGTATCTACTAATCCTATTAAGTTTGAACCACACACTGTTCAAACAAAACCAATGCCCACCACGGTCATTGAAAAAACTGAAATAAGCCCAAATATAGTAAGACGATCAAACACTGACAGTATTATTAAAGATAACAAACCAAAATTATTGAGGATACCACCACATCTTCAAAAAGCTGTATCAAATCGGGCCACTGAAGTGTTAAAGAATTCTACCTCTCTGTTCAAATCACAGCAACCAGAAAATCTGGCGTTATCGAAGCCTGAGAATCAAAAGAAAATTATTATCTCAGAGAAGAGAAAAGAGACTGTTTCTGTACCAAAGAAAGTGACGGCTGAAGTAAAAAAACAGCAGTTTATTTGTCCATTACCCAAAGAGGATGATCCTTTCATATCAGGGATACCAAATTCAGACTATGATCTATTGGAAGAACTAATGGATGACGATTTGAGACAGGAAATCGGTGAATTACTATCTGATGAAGACAGTTATTCTGCGTCGATGCCCATTGGAAAAGATTCTAAGACATATGTCGGTGTTAACAAGACAATGACCTCAGTCATACATGAAGATAAGCGAATTATTCCGCCACCAGTATTAAATTCTTTGTTAATACCAAATTTAAAGCCTACTCAATGTACCCAGAATATAGTTTGTAATAATGTACAGAAATCTAGTTTTGATACTGCATTATCTAGTCAACAATCTACTGGATATGTGAACGTGACAGTGACTAATCATACAGAATGCACCAAAGTAACGAATATACGTAACGTTCAATCGACTAATATATGTAATTACCAAATGCCGAAATCCGTTATTGTACCTCCAAAGGAACAAAGTTACATGAGTACTGTACCATCAGTGGAACAAACATTTGTGGCAGTGCCACAGCAAACTGCTCTTCATAATGTCGTCCTAATTGGCTCAGAATTGGTTTACCAACCTTGTCTGCAAACGCAAATACATTCTGGAATTGCACAGAATACGTATGTAACATTTAACAACCAGCCGAATATAGCTGTGTTCCAAACTACACAGTTTGCTGCACCCGTCGTAAATCCCTTGATCATAGGGAACGCTATTACAACACCTGTGGTTCCGGTCTCAGTCACAGTCTCTGTTCCGGCTAAGGCGGCAGCCCCGGCAACAGTTGTTGCCCCCGTGCCGGCACTAGTCCCAGTCTCTGCCCCGGCCTTGGCGCCTATTTCAGCCCTGGCGTCGGCCCCAGCACTGGCACCCACCCCGACTCTGACACCCGCCCCAGCTCCATCACCCGCCCCAGCTCCGACACCCGCCCCAGTTCTGTCACCCGCCCCAGAACCGTCATCCACCCCAGAACCTTCACCCGCCCCAGCTCCGTCACCCGCTCTAGCTCCATCACCCGCCCCAGCTCCGTCACCCGCCCCGGCTCCAGCATCACCGCCGGTCGCAGTACCAGTATCAATCTCAATGCCAACAAAAAATGAGACTACTGACCAAAAAAGAAACCATCAAATCTATGACACACTAGAAAGAGTTCCACTAAGAGACGATGAATCATCAAAAACTGATGATCAAAGGCCCATGAATAATGCAAAAGCAAAACCTCAGAACACTATTGAATATCCACCACACGATGATATTAACAAAGAAAAATGTGATATTAATGCCAATAAAAGTTGCGAAAGAAAAGTTTTATCACAAGTACAAGAGAAACAGGAGCTTACATTCATCGAAAAGCTTGATGCAAGAAATATTAGAACACCAAGGGTTAATTTTGACCAGGATGTGAAAAAAGCGGTGGACCAAGAAAGACTAAAAATGAAACGTATGGCGATTTTAAATAGAACAATTTTCCATCGTAGTGATAAGAAGCCAATTCCTTTGTCGTATGCGCCTTTAAAGAAACAGGAAACTAACACAAGTCAAGACAACCATCGAACTTTGAGAAGTGCAGCTAAAATGCCTAATCGTATTAATGACACTAATAAATGTACAGTCAAACTTGAATCGTTGATAAATACTAAAATTATAACTTTGCCAGAACCTGAGAAGGTTGTGAATGAAAAAGACAGCAATGAACATTGCAAAGAAAATAAGAATGAAACCGAACCTTGTAGTCGGATTCTACTACGATCTTCAAATAAAATAAACTCTGAAGTGACTGTGAAACCTTCTGCCTTCCAGGTAGTATCTAGAAAAACAAGAGTTAGGGTAAAAGTAGGTACTGGATCTACTAAACCGGAAAAAAAGAGTACGGAAGTTAAAATGAGCAAAATTATTAAAAAGCAAGCACTGAAGAAAACGCTGAATAAAAAAACTATTGTAAAGAAAGACATTAAGAAGCGTATTACTAGACAGACGAGAAAGAATTTGAAAACAAACGTTGTTAACCATGTAACTGATGAACCTGTTGATGTATTTGTAAAACCCCTGGTGATCGCTGAAGAGGCTGTCGAAGAAAGTAAAACAAGTGTTGACGAACAAAAAACTGCGTTACCCGACACGATTTCCGAGTTAATTGATATAGAAGATCAATTAATTGGCTCAAAAATTATGAAAAAGCCTGCAGCAATGACAGATACCTGTGACCAGTTAGGAGCTATTAATGTTGAAGAGTGTGTTGTTGCCTCAAGTGTTAATAAGCTCTGTGATTCAAACCCTTCGATGGAAGATTCTATATTACCTAAATCAATATCTGGCGAAAGCACTGAGGCTCCGAAAGATAGTAATGATGAAAGAAAACTCGATACTTCGAATGAAGACACAAATAAAATAACTGAGATTACACCCTCTCAAAATCTTGATACGAATATCAAAAAAATTGATACTACCGTTGAGAATATAGACAATTTACATAAAACTCCAAAAGAAATTGATGATAAAGTATCAAATGAATGTGATGCAATTAATACTAATTATGTCTATGAAAATACAGCAGTTACGGATCCTCCTGCTGCTTCTGTTACATCATCTGTAGATAAAACGGAGACACTAAAATCTGTTGGCGAGGTTAAAATAGTCGAAAATCAAACTAATGAACAAAATGAAGAACCTGATATCATTTGTCTTGATGACACAAGTACTGAGAGTAACAAAAAAAATACAAATGATATACCTAAAAAGAATACAGTTGAGACAATACCACAGTCGTTCTTAGATAGTATTGAGATTAAAGCTCTACCTAATAGTGATACAAGTGACCCGTTGAAACGATGTGTGAAAATTAAACTCCCGACTGGCAAACAGTTTAAAGCCACAGTCCGCGGTCAAATTGAATTCAATGTTAATACGTTATTTGCCGATCCAGCTCTAAAAGCAATACTCCTGAGCAACACATGTAACAAAAATCGGTATACCTTGAATATAAAACAAATATCTACCGCTAACAAGACTGAACCTGAAAAAATATTGAAGACACGCATTCAAGAAATTTCAATGCTAGGTGTTCCTTCACTAAATAATATGGAAACTATTAATTTGCTAAGCGACGACGACGAAGATGATTCTTGTCAGTACTTTAAAACTGAATTTGGAAAGTATAAAGTACAAACGATGAAACGAAAGCTACATGAGAGCCATCAAAAAATATTTGATAAAAAATGTGTTGTGAAGTTAAAAAGAGAATCAATTCAACAACCGCAAGTAATACCGTTACAGAACGATAAAATCATACCATCAGAATCAAATGCAATTTCATCCCAATTACATGTAATTCACACACCACAGTCTGAGCCGATACATATAGAATCAGATACAGAACAACCAGCTACGGAACAACCAGCTATGGAACAATCGGCTACAGAGCAACCAACTACGGAACAACCAGCTACGGAACAATCAGCTACGGAGCAACCAGCTACGGAACAATCAGCTACGGAGCAACCAGCTACGGAACAATCAGCTACGAAGCAACCAGCTACGGAACAAACAGCTAAGGAACAAACAGCTACGGAACAACTAGCTTCGGAACAACCAGCTACGGAGCAACCAGCTACGGAACAACTAGCTTCGGAACAACCAGCTACGGAGCACCTAGCTACGGGACAACCATTTATGGAACAACTTGTTACAGGACCGATTCCTATTACGTACCCAACACCTACAGCAGCACAACCGAATGCACAAGAGGTATCTAAAAAAATTATTGACTCACTACCTTTATCTGTTATTGTTAAAAAATTAAAACCTAAAGAACCAGAAATAATTGAAATTGATGATTCCTCCAATGATGAACCACCTAATACCGAAGATCATCTCGTCACAGTAACAGAGAACAAAAGCTGTGAAGAGAAAATACAAGAGTTAAGAAATTTACTTTTGAAGGACCTTGGTGTTATAAGTGAAGATAATGGAGGGTTGGTCCCTTCGCCTCAATTCACCAAAGATGATTTCGAAGAGGTGATAATACCTGATCGTGTCCCCATCACTGTCCCAAAATTGATAATACCTGAACCTTTTCTGGTTGACGACACTACTTGCCAAAGTATTGTGCCATTGCCTCAGCCTGCTGTTGATAAAAATTGCTACATAAAACTCGTGAAATGCGATGACCTGGTTCAAAAATATAACACCTTGAAATCTCTTAAAAAGTGTTCTATTAAACTTGTTCGATGCGATGAATACATGTCGACCAACACTACTTCGAAAAATGTAGAAAAACATTCATGTGACATGCACGTAGATGAAAGAGTTTCTACACCCATTATCTTTGCTCCTGAAAGTATAGAAGACATTGACATGGCTTCGGATGCGCTATCTCGTTCTGGCTCATTCTCCATTCTCAATGATTATACACTGTTTAATCAACTGTCGCCAACAGAAGAGAGAAGTCTGTGTACTTCGCCAGTAATACAAGTATATGAAAGTATAGCGGCCTTAGTAAATCGACAGACTGAAGAAAATGTGAACAAATATGAGCAATTATGTGAAGCAGAGTGGTTTATGCATAAACCTCAAATACATTGGCAAAATAAGGAAAATAACAAAATAACTGAGACCAACGCAGAACGTAATACCAATAATAAGTGTGTTTTTGATTTCAGCACTACTTCAAGTACCAATATGAATGTTAGTGTTTGTGAATCTAAAGTGTGTAAAATCAGTGTACCTAGCCTCGTCACCATACTGATGAAATTCTTTCAAGATAATCCGCTTGTAAATGGGTCTAGACGCATTTCGCACAGCCTGAAGAGAAAATCCCTTGATGATGTTCAATTGGTCGTAAAAGTATGTCGAACAAACCTAAATCTCATAGAAAGTCAAGAAACAAATAATGCTATGGCTATTCCTAGCGTGCTTGAGCCACTTACGGTTAGTGATTTTGTAGAAACTGTTGAGTTCGAGCGTACCAAATCTATAGAAAATAGAATATCAAAAGTAAAACAGGTACAACTGCCAAATGAACCTCTAGAATTAAAATATGAAAAAGGAATCAGTACAAGCACTGATAAAGAAGATATAATTTCCAAGGAAGGCAGTGAATTCAGCGATAGTATAACGTTCAAGGTTCTGCAGGCCGTTACTGACGCAGTAGCGGTTTCTGAGAGTCAAATTGAAGATTTATATGAAACTCCATTGAATGATGTGATATCTGTGATGGTAGCTAAAGAACAGACACCGCACGACACTAAAAATAGCATTGAGGATAAATCTATCAATAGAATAGAACCTGAACCGAATCTTGACGGTAAATCTGTGATGCCACAATTAGATTTTGTTAATAGTATTGACTTGGATTCAGAAGATCCCAGCGAATGTAAAGAAATCATTGTAAATGAGGCGTCTATCATTATCAATAGTGAAACAGATAATTCTGAGAATAATATCTCTGAAATTATTAACACTAATTTAATGACGCGTGACAATCTACAAAACATAAGTTATGAAGAGGAATTTTCTACTAAACTAAAATTAGATGAAACTGAAGAGGATGAAGTTGTTAGCTCCACTGATGAAATTCTGATGGTAGAGACAAGTAATGTTGATAGTCATTCAGTCATAATACAGGGTGACGGAGAGAGATGCCAAAACAAGTTAGAAAAAAAGCGAGAAGATAGAAATATTTTAAATGAAGTTACCAGTGATGTTGTTGGTACACCCACAGCTATAGAAGCGGATTCAAGGGAAATAGACTCTTTTGTTGATAGCAGTAATGTTCATAATCAGCTTGACACACATTTTGAAGTTGGCATAGAGCGTGATGGTAAAGACGAACAAATTGATAAACCACCTATTCAAAACGAGCAGACTAACAGGGAGTTTTCATCTAAGACTGCTGATAATTTGATCTCTTTTAGTAATGATAAAGTACTCAATACTGTCAACTATGAACAAATATCAAGCGTTAGTAAAGATATCGAAACAAATGATAAAGTTTTTAGTGTTATGTATTCGAAATTAGATGATATGTTTGGGATTGATGATCCTTGTAATGAAGCCTGTGATATTTCTGAAGCTAAAAGTGAGATGTACAAGGAAAATGACCATATTTTTGATCATGAATACAGTCTCAATGAAAATAGTGAGATTGGACTCCGAAACCATGAAAAATTTGTTTCTACTCCATGTGAAGATGTACAAACGGGTAACGAAGCAATTAATATAAACACAATGATAACAGACGATAAGGATGACGAGTCTCGAAATATTTTAGTTGAAGAAATTGTTGACATGCGTGATAGTGATATACTGGACGAAGAGCTTGCTCAAATTGTTTTGGCTAAAGTTAAATCTGATGGTCAAAATAAAACATTTAATGATATCATATCTATATCAGATAGTATGGAAACATCACAAAAAACATCTTCTGAGAATTTAATAACGTCTCATCCCAAAGAAGGCGGGCAGGACAAGGATACTAAAAGTATATTTAACAACAATAGCGAAGAAAATACAGCAAGTCAAAATGCACGAAATGATTTGATCGATTTGCTAGAAAATGATTATCAACCAACGTCCCGTAAAGCAATTGCAGAACATAATAATAGCAAAACTCCGTCTTCAAATAAAAATAAACGCTTGGTTACTGTCAGTAATGACGAAGATCCGCAGAATATGCAAAATGATCTGCACCAAGATATTGTTGAAATACGTACTAATGATAAACTTGAACAAGAACTCGCTCGAATAGTTTTAGGCGGCGATAACAGTGAAGATAGTGACCAGCAAATATTAAAAATAAAATCTGTCAATATTGAATTTGATGAAGTCTGCTGCATTAACCAATTAGAGCTTCAGAAATTTGTGCATATTGATCAACAGGATAGTAAAATGAATATGATTGATGGTAAAGCTGTAGAACCAATGCAGGAGGATGAAGATACAATTCAGATAACACAAGAGTTGGATGAATATGAAAATGTCAAAGATATTGAAATCAAGTTAAATGTACCGAAGATTACATATTTCAATAGAGCTTTGGTTGGCAAGTTTGGTTGCAATAGGTTCAAGAGAACAATGAAGCGCAAAAGTGATATGACAGACGCAAAAACTCCTGAAAGAAAGTATCGAAAAGGCAAGAATATAGACACTCCTAAACTTACTTACACAGCTATAGCACATACTGCATACAGTAAAGAATTCAAAACACTAATTGATTATTGCAGCTCCATAGAGTTTTCATACTTTCGGCCATTTCATAAACAATGCATAGACATAGACGATTTATTTTTTCCTTGGCCTATCAAAGGAATCTGTATCACAGAGACTGAGGACCAAAGAGATGACAATTTGTTTATTGATATCGACATTGATAATTCAAAAATTCGTGATCCGTTAGAACTAACTCTAGCTGAAGAAATAGTGGCTGAATACACCGATATAGATTACTCATCTAACGACATCCTCGAAACAAATTTCGAAATGGGTTTTGGTGAGAGGTCCGGCAGAGTCATACAAAATTCAGGAGACGATGGTGGTATAATTTTTTCGGCTGCGACTCTGTCGGACGTAAAACAAACTCAGCCGCTTTTACTGTCCGAAAATAACATTTGTGATAGTGGGCAAAATAGTATTTTTGATACAAATAATGCAATAGAGAAACTCCAATCCACATACAGGTATATTCAACTGAAGAACAAAGTGCGATCATTTTTCAAGAAAACCATGATGGAGTTGAATAATGAATGGATTAAGGATAACAACAAAAACGACGATTTTTATTTGAACGAGTATGCGTATAGTGAATTCCCATTTGGACTCAACGATCCCAGTTTTGTGAGGCCAGCGCCTGTTGAGCATGTAGTTCAAGTTGTGCAGGTTGGTCAATTGCCTGTCAGTGCGGCGGTGCAAAACCCTGTAACGTGTGACCCGAGAGTAACTCAAGTGTCTGATGCAAGTCCATCGCAATGCTCTGCTGAGAACAGCCTCAACGACGATTCTCAATCAGCTATAAAGACTGAATATACAGAGCTAACAACCGCCGATATAAGTCTTCCGTTACGCGAGTACGCGCAACATCACAATCAGTTGCCTGTAAATTCTCAGGACAATAATATAAATTTGTCTACCGATATTATGATTGAAGGAATAAAGCAAGAGATTAAAGAAGAAATAAAAGAAGAACCTGAATTCAGCGATGATATCAATGATCACTTTGACAACAACGATGTAGCGCCTTTGCAAAACAATACCGTCGTTAATAACATTGATTATGCATATACCGAAAATCCACCACATACATCAAACTTACCAGAAGCTGTTATGGAAATAATGTACTCTTCGACGGAGAAACAGCCAGTGCGTAACACATTTACGATTGAAGACTATCAAGCAGAAATGCGAGCACAAACTCCGCTAATGCAGCTACCGCAACAAGCACAGCTGTCACAGCAGAATCTTCAAGCAGAAGTTCCGCAACAAAGTCATCAGGCACATATAGTTCAACAAAGCCAACAAGCACAGATTGTACAACAAAACCACCAAGTGCAGATCGTTCAACAAAATCAGCCAACGCCGATTGCTCAACAAAATCCGCAAGCGAAGCTTGTCCAACAAAGTCAGCAAGCGCAAATTATTCAACAAAACCAGCAAGCGCAGATAGCTCAACAAAACCAGCAAGCGCAGATAGCTCAACAAAACCAGCAAGCGCAGATTTCACAGCAAAGCCAGCAAGCGCAAATTATTCAACAAAACCAGCAAGTGCAGATTGCTCAACAAAGCCAGCAAGCGCAAATTATTCAACAAAACCAGCAAGTGCAGATTGCTCAACAAAACCAGCAAGCGCAAATTGCTCAACAAAACCAGCAAGCTCAGATCGAACAACAAAGTCAAGAAGCGCAGCTACCGCAACAGAATCAACAAGTGCAGTTGTCCCAACAAAACCAGCAAGCGCAGCTCCCTCAACAAAATCATCAGGGACAGCAAAACGGTACACCAGAGAAAACGGATCAGATAGCGCATGCCATGAACGCAGCTGGGATAAGCACCAATGATAACGTAGCTAATACGAGAGCACACACTCTGGTAAATATTCTGTCTCAGAAACTGCGTCAAGGCACTGTAGGAGCCACAGGTTCAACAAATACATACCCTAAGACCACACAGATAAATGCTATGGCTTTACAACAAGCACTGGCTCAGATACTTCCCCCACCTTTAAATCAGACAAATGTTACAGAGAACAACCAAGCAAATACAGCTAATCCACCTCAAGGTACTCAACAAGTTCTCCATATAGTGCAAGGTAAAAATGCTTCAGGGAATCAATTAACGCTTGTTGAAAACAGCCAGCCGTCCGTTATAAGTACTCCAAATGCTACTCCCGTCTTACACATAGTGCAAAACAAAGCAAATGCGCCTGGCCCTACCGGGAATAACACTTCAACTGCACAAACAAATTCTTTTAGCGGACTTTCCTTAGTTGACGCCGGATTACAACAAGGAGGCAATCAACTTCTTCATATAGTTAACACTGGCAACCAAAAGAGCGCCAACGCTGGGCAGCTCCTAAGAAAAGTGAATCTATTGACTAACCTTGCAAATGTTCAAGGATCCAACGAACAGAAAATGGTGCAATTCGTTTGTAAATCTGCAGACGGAAAGGCTATTCAGCTGAATGCGGGACCTCATCAACGAAGTATGGTACTGAGGTTGCAGCCAGTTGAATCGACAACAGGGCTTCAATTAACTCAAACAAAACCCGCTGACTCTCAAGAAATAAGCGCAACACCAAGTACACCTAACAATGTACCTAACAAAGATAGTACCTCTCAAGAAATAAAGTCACGATCTGTATATGAAGAGAACTATGCTAAGTTTATACAATCGTCAAACAAACCAACGGCTCCAGAAAAAGCGACTAGCCTGCCCAAGTTTGGGCAAGCGTTCGGTAAGCAGGTTTTCCAAGAAGGCAGTCAGAAGAACGATATAAATAATAGTAATTCTCATATACCGTCCAGTTCTGAAGCGCCAGATTGTCAGGCTAACGACAATGCTATTAGCTTGGATCATATAAGTCAGATGAGCAGTCCACCCTTGTTGTTACGGAAGTCCCCGCAGACTTCGCAAGCTCCACCAAGTCTTGTTCAACAGCTAAAGCAGACAATATCTCCCATGAACATGAGTATGCACGGTGGTGTGATCTACACTCGTCAGATCCCAGTCAACATCGGTGGCGGACAAACTATAAATCTCATAACTGTGCCGAGTACTGAAAACGAATCTGGACAGAAACACCAGGGTGTGAACCAAGAGGGGATAGAACCGTCCATTATAAAAATTGTGCCACAAACACCTACATCTAGTTCGGATACTTCTGAAGAGAACAGTTCACACATAACCGTGTCGAATGACAACAATCACACTCCTCAACCGCAGCCAGTCTTAACTCAAATGAGAATTAAATTGCCCATGTTAAGTAAAGCTCCTCAAATGGTCGGCGGGGCCAGACTTGTGCGACCTTCTTTCTTCCAAATTCAACGTAATGTTATTGGTGGAGCAAATCAACCGGTGTATCAACAACTGGTGCTTACTGCGGCGCCGCCTTTAGGTCAGCAAACTATTAGACTACCAACAGCACAGACGAATAGACAAATTAAGGTACCAAGTGAAAGTCAAAGCCAGTCTTCATCCGAATCGCAAATGAGTTCATCTACGTTGGAACAACTTCGAGAGTTCGATCTAGTATTAGAACAAGTTAAAGAAAGGAGCACAGGAACAGGCAATGGTACAGCGCAGCCGAATGCGCCGTCTACTAGTAACTCTTTTTCCAAACTACACACTCCATCGACTGACACTACTGACAGCGCACCATCCGTCAGAGCCCCAGCAGAGTCAACACAAGTACTTTATTCTATCGGCAATACTCAACCTTTAAGTGTCGCTTACGTAAACAGGAAAGCTTCGTCTTCAACACCAACGACATCATCCTTCGCGCGGTCACCGGACTCTTCGGGGATTGTCGAAACTCCAACATCATCGACTCATCAAATATCTCGCACTGTCACCAGTGGGAGTTCTGCGTCCAAGGCGTCAACAAGTCACTCTGCGCATTCCTCGCACAAAGCGCACTCTAATCACACGGCGCATAGCATCCAATCCTCGCACACAACTCCACAGACGAAGCCAGCGAAAGTTAAACCAAAACCAAGGGCAAAAGCAGCGTCCAATCCGCCGAATACCCTGAAGCTGCCAACACCTGCACCAAAGACGTCAACACAAAAACCTGCTGAAGATGAGCAAACAACACAGAGGATTCTATACATATTGGCCGAGTATAAGGAACAGGTGGAGAACTCTCCAGACAAAGATAAACCCGCGCCACGGCGTAGGACAAATCCGCCAACAAATCCTGGAGGTTTATCGAAACGTAAGAAGTGTTCGAGTGGCTCTCGTCGTTCCGGACAAGATATGAGCCCGTGCCACGGTGACGAGACCTGCCGTACGATGGGTTCTGAAGATAGTAGTTGCGGAACATCTCAGGGAGATTGTAATGAAAGTTGTCTCGATAGTCATTCACCTCAAGACAGTCCACGAAAAGTTGCGCGAAAATTAACATTCGAACCTGACACGCCAGCTCCTTTAGTTCAGCCTCGGCCGCACCCGCACCGCAACCTCATCGTAGCAGACGGACAAACAATCGCTGTGGCTCGAGGTACCGCCGGTAAACCCGCTACGGCTGTTCTTATGCCCGCTAACTACATCCTCCCGGTATCTATGGTAAAAGGCGGTCAGCAGATTGCAATAGTCACTAATCGCGGTCCGAAATTGTTGACTGTCAGTGGTGGAGAGGGAGGAGCTACTAACGCTCTGTTGTTACAACGTTTAATCGGTCCGGCTGGCTTAAAGCCGGTATTAGCACGGCCGGGAGCAGTGCGGCATGTCCGACTACCAACAGCGGCATTACAAAACATCCACACGTTTAACTTGGCGACGGCAACAACAGCACAACCGCCGGACAGCACAGCATCGCCAGCACCCGCGCCCAACCCTCCAGATCTCGTTGACACCAGAGCAGCCAGTTCACCGTGGAGGACAGAACGTGATTCTAACGATGCGAAACCGGAGAGTGGCTCCAGTCCTGAAGGTTCAGAGGCTTGGAATCTTCCACCAACCGATTACTGCTACGAGGAAACCGTGCGAGCAGAGAATATGGACCGAACAGTACTCGTAAGTATTACTTATAATTATGTCTTTGTAACTTTGTCATAAATAATATGTATGTATATTATCGGTTCTAATGAGTTCATAGTTCCAAATTGCATTGAAGACCAGTGTATGACACACATTTCCAACTTCAGGACCCGATCCCAGATCGATACAGTCCCGATTTGGAGGCGCAAAGGATTTTTGATAAGATGTTCGACGTTGATTCAAAAAAATCTTACATGGTCCATTCACACGATGATTCGCCGCGATGCGGCTACGATATAGATGCATCCGATAGCGACGATAAGGCCTACCAGGTACTTCGAACGTAGAGCCGAGAACTGAACCCTAAACGATTTAGTACCGCCTCTTTAGTAGAATGCACGCATCGATTTATTTTGTCAGCTGTTCTCGTTCGTTGGTGTGCCGTGATTATATATCATGTAGATGCGACATTTTGTGATTCAATTTGACTACCAGTTAAGTCAGAAATTATAAAACTAGTTCTGTTGTCCGCGAAGCTTGCTTATTTCGCTTTCATGCGCGTAAACGAGCCGTTCTAATTGTGATAATAAGTTCATGAATAGGGTTTGTAACAGCTTGCGTAAAATGTCGCTTCTAAATGATGTAATGGACGTCGCTGCACGACTATCTAAGACGGACGATTAGGTGTTATATTCTTACTTACGCCTCCCCTCTTCATTCAATAGTCCTTGTTTTATTTTTTCATAACTTCCGACCTCGGACAGTAAGCTTACTATCGAAACATTTCTCTAGCGTCTAGTTTATAATTTTTGCATGAGGTTTAATCAAACTATAATACATTGTCGAGTCTGGTCCCGCATTTACTATGCATGTCCCTTTCATTCGGTTCATTGTTGGAAACTCCTTCATTAGTTGTTGTCGTAAAGTTTTTAATCTTAATGTCATAGAAATAAGGTATATATTTGATATATAAGGTGTCACGGAAGGGCTTGCGCTTTGCCGTCATACGAATCATGAATTTATGTTCAGCAGGAATCATTAATGTAAGCTTCAACTGTCCATCAATATGGCTTTGTGCTTAAAATTAATATAACATTCATATTAAAACTAAAACAGTTTAATTCTCATTAATATTGTCTTAATTGTTTTGACAATAAGGCTTACAAGACTATATAATTTTACAAAAATACCAGAAAAATACTATAATTTACCTAAACTCGTCCAAAACTGTTTCGTCACGTCAATACAATTATCACAAGATATACTAATGTTGGTTGTTACGATATAGGTTGTACATAAAAAGGATGGGTCGTCGCACAGACAACATCGCTTGACCCACGTGTCGGCCGCCGCTTTGAGGCACAAATACGCCATATTGGAACATGAACTACGATTACAGGTACGGTTTTTATTTTATAAATATGTTGAAAGACATTCCATAACAGGCCAATAACGAAATTACTTGAAACCCTTTTTTTATCACATGGTGCCAAAAGTCAGAAGGGAATAAAGTGTGCGTCGCAATGCCCTCACAATGTGCTCACAAAGGCATGGCGTCGCGACGTATTCATTGTGAGGTCGTCACGACGCCATACTCTTGAGAGCATAAATAATAGCAATAATCTTTATCTTAGCAATAACCTTATGCAGACAAAATCATTGCGAGAAAAGGAAAATTCAAAACAAACCCGTCTGGCCAGCGTGGTATAGTAGGCTAAATTCCCTCCACATCTTTGGAGGTGACCCGTGCCCAGCAGTGGGTCGTTTGTGGGTTGAAAGGATGATCTTAGCAATAATGCTTTTTCTTCAGAAATCCCTATCAGAGGAGTGTGAAGACCTCGGAGTGGACTCCCCATCAGCTTCAGAGCTGTTCCCCGAGGCTGAGCTGTTGTTTACCGCCTCACCTGCACACGATCATACGCAGGACCAGGCGCATCATTCTAATACTCGTAAGTACAATACTATCAATAAAACGTACAATACTATAAAAAAATACGCATCACAGAAATATTTGTCCTGGTTGGGAATCGAACCCACGATTTGTCTTAGCAGTCAAGGTCACTAACCACTGAGCCACGGAGTACAGTATTTTGTATGAAGTATTATATAAATAGATTTTCCTCTATCCCCAATAAATTCTTCATCATCATCATCATCAACAACCCATTTAGTCCCACTGCTGGGCTCGGGTAAACACTCTTCAATAAATTCTTAACTCGCTACAAATTCCTTTTACAGCTCAACCGATACTGAGTCAAAGTGGAATCCCCCAACCGGACCTGGACGATCAGATAGCTACCGACCAGCTGATCCCTCGCTCGGAGCACATGCACGACGACCGAGACCTCGCCCTGGGGCTCGAGGACGTCGGCATTGTGACCGTCAGCGAGGACGGCATGCAGGCCACCATACAGCTGGATCAGGAGGAATTCGCGAGGTCACACCCCAATACTACGTTTCATAGCGAGCCTACTGAGGACGGGGAGGTTAGTTTACGAATGTTTTAGTCTTACATAGTGTAAAGTCGCTTCCGATTTATACGCTTAGATCTTCTGAACTACGCAACGGATTTTGATGTGGTTTTCTCTGTCTGCGATGTTTGAGTATTGGAACTACATCTTAAAACTTATTTTTCTATATTTATTGAAGGGATTTATTTGACTGATGACTGTTATTAACCCTTTGAACGCCAGAGACGTCTATACACGTAAAATGAAAATGTGCTGACCACGCCAATGATGACGGCATGGCACGTCAAAAATGTACTGTATTTTAAAAGCTTGGCGCTCAAGGCATGGCGATACCGATTTGACGTGGCGGTCAAAAGGTTAAAATGTCATTGATAGTTCTTTTTTGGAATTTCTGATTATGGAGATTCATTCCGTTTGACAGGTTTCAACATTTTGTATGGGAAAATAAAATAGTTGTTTTACGGCTTTCCTTGCAATTACTTTATATTTTCTCATCTTTTAAACCTTCTGTTAACGTTCACAAATATTTTAAATCCCCTCATTATTCATTTATGTAATTTTAATTTCAGGTACAACAACCATTTACGATAAGTGGCATCAAAGGCCGACACATAACATCCACGATATTCCATTCGAGCAGACCCGCGGGCACCGTGCTCATGACGGCCCCGCAGACCACCGTCATCTCTCAGGCCACTGCCGAGAGCAGCGGCGTACAACACAGCGCCATCAAGTACTCAGATATAGACAACATGATCAACTCGCTGCCGAGCGGACACAACAACAACATCAATCTACCCTCGGTGCTGGTCAAGGACGACGGTCTATCCAGATTTGACAATATACTCAACGATTCTAGAGAACTACATCTGTCGAACACCACGCCCGCCATCGTGCACGCCGGGCACGCCACCACCCAGGTCATACGGCGCGTGTGTTACGAAGACGACAAGCGGGAGCGAGACAACCGCTTCCTCGTGGACGAGCCGGACGGACTCATCGCCGGCGACGACCCCAAGATGATCGGCGAGGACTCCTCCCGCGACGCCACCCTCGAGTCCATGGGCGGCTCCCCCGAGCGACACGCGGAACTGTTCTGGGAGTCCAACTCGGCGTCCGGCCGGGCCGACTTCAGCTCCGACAGCGACAAGTGCTGCAAGAGTCCGTCCACGGACACGTCCACGGACTCGGGCGTGCACGCGCACGTGCGCCTCGCGTCCGTCATCAAGGACGCGCGCGCGCACAGCGACGACGACGCGCCGCCGCTGCGCACCTACCCCGCGCCGCGCTCCGGCGGCAAGGTCGCGCCCGAGCTGCGCCGCGCCTCCGCCCGCGCGCTCGCCAAGCGCGGCGCCTGCCACTGCTGCGACGCGCCGCGAGCCAAGCGCCCGCGCCCGCGCCGCCCCGCGCCCGACGCCGCCACCGCCACCTAGTGCACGCGCGACGTGTAAGTGCCGTGTGTGACGCGACATTGTGACGTATTTGTACGACACGCCAACGTCAGTATGTCACAGTAGCGTGTCACGTGACCGCAACGCTCCACGTTGGTGACGTATACTGTGGGCGGTCCCTAAGTTGTTTGTTTGTTGATCTTTGAGCATGGCGGTTCCTTTCGTGTTATTATTTTCTAAGTTGCGTCACCGATAAGTTCAAACTCGTTTTTTTATTTGTATTGTGAGCCGATATTTCGCTCGTATTGTTGAATGTTTTGTCTTGTAATATATCCGTAGTATACATATTTGTATCGATATGTAATTGTATAAAAGTGTATTTGTTAGGTTAAGTTCGATAGGTTAAGCGTTTCCGTGGGTGAAGGTACCCGTGGGCCATACTCAAATGTGAATTTAATCGTCTTTTAGCGGTGTAGATGTATTTAATTATTTTGTAAAGTAGCCCTTGATCGTAGACGACGACCGCCAGACTGATGTCCGTTTGGTTGGCAAGCGGTCCTACGTTTCGGAGCCGATATATTTTTTATTTTGATTATTGTAGTATATTCGCATAGTTTTAGTTGGTAAGCGACTTCCATGTGACACAGCACAAAGTGAACGACGAAAAGACGGTGGGAGCTTTAACTTCGGGTGATTTGAATTATTTTTGAGATTTCATTTATCGTAATATTTCGGTGCCAATAGTATTATTTGGCGCATACTCATCTGTGCTTTACGTTACGTTTCCAAAGGGCGTATTATCGCTGTATTTAATAAATATATTAACATATAATAATAGTAGAAATGTGTTAAGCTAGAGTGAAGTTGATATCTATAGTGTAAAATGTAAATAAAGTTTTGATCCCCAATTTTTGTTCAGGGGACGGTCTAGTCACTATTGTACCGATATGATATAGGACGTATATGTTGTGAGACGCCGGCCGCCGGGCTGTTCGCAACTTACCAGACTGGCTTTAAGCCAATTCATTTTCCTTGCATTATTCTACAGCTTGTGTATATAAAGGCCGTGTAATAGAATGAGTAGAAATAAATGTTTCCTTTTATTAAATGTGACGATTATGAAAAAAAAGTTAAACGAAATTCTACACGTTTAGATTCATTCCGAATTTGTAAATAGAAAGTGGGTGGTCTTTAAATTTTAGTGAATTTAGTGAGTTTAGACCTATTTTGGGTCGTATAGTGAAAATTGTAACTGGATATAATAAAATTGTGCACTCAATGGGCGAGTATAGCCCACTGTTTAACTTAATTAGTCGTAAGTGTATTAGTGTATGAGGGTGTTGCGCCCGCGCCGATCGCCCGCGCTAAAGGCACTAAAATTAACCAATCCAATGTTACGACTACGTATATTACCTGAGAGTTTTTGAAACCTATGTATTTATTTCATTTGGAAGAAAAAAAAATCTGCCATTTCTTAAAGTAAGGTTCAATTTTTTATATTTCCCAACCATGTTGTTATTGTTCGTATAATGTTGTAGGTAGCGTTACCTTCGATATTATTGTCTTATGAGAAAATACAATATTTCAGAAAAGTTTTTGTTATATTTTTCACTTAGAAGTTTAAATTTATTAGCTCTAAAGGAAACTAATATTGAAAGTTTAGAAGTTTCATCATTATTTTTTAATTAAACAGATTGTTTTTGTGATTACTGTAAACATTATTTTTAAAAGTGCTACAGACGAAATGATCATTAAAACTTATCTATTAAACATTTTATTCTTTCATTTATCGATTTTCAGACACGTTATGGTGTAAGCAACACAGGAAATTATCGTGAAAAATTCGCCATTGGGTAATTCCAATTCTCGAAATTGTACATAAGTGTTTGTTTCTGCTAGTGTTTGGACAGTTAATTAGTTAAACGTATATAAAAATCAATAATTAATTTACATAATCTAGTAATATTGAGTCATTTCATTCATTGACATACAAAATAATTTGAAATTAATATTGTAATGCTTAGGATAAAACCATTAAATTAAATGAAATCAAAGCATTAGAATTTTTTTTATTAATATATAGATTTAAAATTAATCATTTAAAATGTACACACACACAGTCAAAAAATAACAGTACCTTACTAGTCAGTCTCAGACTGGTCCATCATATTTGCCTATGTATTTTTCATTGCGCATGACGGAGTAATATTTGCCCAACTACTTGGACAAGCTTGGACAGTTGGCCTACAAAAATTTACCTACCTTCACAATTTTTCATTCGCATCTCTATGAGGACCATCAAACTTATAAAATAAATATATAAAAAAATCAAGAAATAGAAAAATACTTCCCCAGCTTCGTAATCACACAATATGTATCTATCCTAAATCACTTTTCAACAACATCATTTCAGCCTACTGCAGTCCACTGCTGGATATAAGCCTCACCTAACACGCACTATAACTCTTGTTCCTCCGCATCCAGGTACACCTTTTTCAGGTCGTCGCTTAACCTAGCTGGAGGGAGTCCTTCACACATCAACTTTTTTTTTGTTTGAACGCCGAAAAACTTTGTTATATAGCATATTTAACTAGGAAGGTTATGTGCTTATAACATCACGCTATGACCAATAGGAGCTGAGTAGTTGTCAAGCAAGGATCCACGGAATCGAAGCTCTGGACAATATCTAGTTTTACTTTCTTTTCAATTTCGAAACAAATAATTAACCGGGTTTTAATTCATATTTTATTTATACTGCCTCGGTGGCGCAACGAAAAGTGTATACGACTGCTGTACAAGTCCCGGGTCGGGTAAAAATGGTATTGGGTTTTTCTATCATGAAATTCCAGTATTAAGATTTTCCCGGAGTTTGGTAAACAAATGTTCCCGGTTGATGACAATACGCTCGCCCCCTATTTCATAGGACTAAACATAGCTGGCGAAATGTGGGTGTGAAATACCTCTGCCTACCCCGTCGGGGAAAAAGGTGTGATGGTATGTTATGTTTAATTCATACAAATTCAATCCGACATTTTCTTTTATCTTTTATCTTCTTCATAACTCCGAGAACTTCTATACGGAACTCTAGCCTTTCATCTTCACTGTACCTCACAACAGTTGGTAGCAGAGAAGCAAAAAATGCTTCGTCTTCGTTCATAACTCTAGGATTGTCTGTCTCATCTATTTCTACGAAATCTATATCATTCGCATCATTTTTATCGTCTTCATATTTTCTCGTTTCTCTTTTCGACTTCTTTTTACTAGAACTAGTATCTTTCTCAGACATTTCAACGGAAAACCGTTTTGACTTCTTTTTTGGAATGTAATCCTCATCACTCAAACAATAATCAGCTGTAGACGCCAAGTCATCAAAGTCAGTTTTTTTCGATTTCTTTTTCTGACTATAAGAACCTTCAATTACACAGTAATTGGATGACTTCGCTTCATCAATGCCACTTCTCTTTGAACGCTTCTTTGGCACTTGAGAAACTATTTCTGTTATTTCAGGAAGTTGTGGTTCTTCTTGCTTCATGTACGGAATTTCTTCATTGGAATCATTCATAAAATCATTCTCCCCTGCATTAAATTCCTCTGGTGTTATTTTTGTTAAGAATTTCAGGTGGTCGTAATAGATATACCTTTTTTTGGGTTTCCCTATTCGAGCTTTGAGTGATTTTACGAACGTATCTCGTATATTTGTCCATTTGTTTAAAACATGTTCACCTGAAACAAATATGAGAATTATTCGTCGGCTTTTGGCTCTCTGTCTAAAATTCTTAGATGTGTGCTACTAAACCTAGTTGCCTTCATTGCTTTGTTTCCAAAGTCTGGGCTGATACTGAAAATTGCGCGATGGAAACACCTAATACAAATTTTATCCGACCCGGGAATCGAACCTGGATCAATAATTTAGGTATAATTATTATCGAGACTGTACTAGGTCTTAGAGTATACCAGGTAAGTAAACTATTCACGATTACAGATTCCATATTTGGAATTTCGAGACAGAAATCTCTAATCATCGACCTGGGGATAGAATCCAAGTATTTTTATACAGTAGGCTACATACTCCCATTGCGGAACCAAGGCAATTAATGAATAAACAGTATAATTAACTGATTAAAGTAATTTATATATAGTTACAAACTAAACCAATAGCCATAAGTCCTCGTCCTCGTCAAATATCCTACTTCTATTGCGTCGCTATTATTCGCAGTAGTGTGTCATTTCGAAGCCGTCCTAATACATAATCTACTAAAAACAGACATCGCAATAACGCATCCGGTATTATCGACCGATAATAACGCACTTATGTAGGAGAGCCTGACATCGCGGGGTTTAATTACGAATGTTTCACAGAACCTAAACAATTACATAAAGATAAAATAGGTAATGTTTGTTTCCATTAGGCGAATAACAATGACATTCACGTTGCGATTTATCAAATGGCATCACGGCAGCGTGCGTGGCGCATGTCCTACGAATGTTTGTTATCGAGGGCGCCGCGTCGTACTAGATTAAAACAACAGAGACTCACGTCAAAACGCGGGCTTGGTACCAACACGTTCTCAAACGAGTGACCTACCTTCCTTTGTTCGTAAACTGCACGGTTTCACGGAGCTCTTAATTGACCCGCCTTACCTGTCATCCTTCTCTGTTCAGGCGTCATTTGGTCATAACTTTCGTCTAATATGTTGAATATTTCTTCCCAAGCACTTCTCCTTTCTACACGATCTTTATAATTCTCTATTGTTTTATCCCACAAACACGGTCTATCCCTGATACCGTGTATTAATCGTATCACGTCATATTTAAATTCCCTCATTCTGATTTTACAAACAAGTAATTTACGAATCTAACACTGTTTACACTCCACCGTCTGACACGGCACTACGGTTATCCGTTTCTCGGATCGGATCACATAGCGTTATCCCTTTCTATTTACACGCGAGTGAGTGACATAGAACATTGCACCGAGGTCACCGACATGGCAACATAGCGTTTCGTTTCGTATGCTAACGAATGCCGTGAACAACATTCACCAGTGTTATTTGAGCTCCCCTTTTCATAAAAATAAAGCGGGTTATCAAGAATTAATGTAGCTTGAGAGGTCAGGCACAAATAGTTGATATTAACGTGACTTTTTTGTTAGTCTCAAATTCGTGACGTGCTTGTTTGATAAAATGTCGAATCACATTTTATACTTTACTTACTTTTATGAGCATACTTGTCTATAAATAGGTTTAGAAATTTTCTGGTTTTAATTGGTAACGTTTCTCGAAACGTCGAGAATTGGGTATAGTCTGACGTGATGCGGGAATCGTGTAATTTAAGAGGAGAGAGTCCGTTAAGAAAATAAGAGAGATTTGTGAGTTGCGGGAGAAGCTATTAGGCCGTGTCGTACTTGGGATCACTGCTCCCCAATACTACCTATGTAGAACCTATATCTTTTACATGAAAATTTAGGTTTGCTAACGAATATACTCGTTCGATAGTACCTAAGTATTTCTTAGACATTGGGGCCGATCGCGTTTCTTATCCGATCTTAAATAAGTGCAAAAAGTGCACTTAAATAAGTGTAAAACTTGATCTAAAATTTTAAGCCCTTATTGGTATTTGCGTTTGTGTTATTTAAGGACGTGACCTTAAATAAGTATGGTTTGACTTAATTAGAGATGGTAGTTTCTTAATTGGTATTGTCTTTCGACTTATTTGACAGTTCTGTGATCTTAGTGCAACCTTAATTTAAGTCGCACCTAATTTGCGTGTACTAAATATTTCACTCATATTTCTTGGCTCAATTAAACACTTATTATTTAAAATATTCCCTTTTCATGCTGTTATTTTACAAAGAAAGTATAATGAAGATCTTCGACGGCAAGTATTACTTTGTTTTAACTTGTTTTATTAATGATCTAACCTCAATTTTGCTGAGTTCTGATTTTGGTCCTTTTTATTTTTTAGATTAAAAAGAAGGCTTCTGTATCGGCATATTAGATTTATGTAAACTATATAAATATAACTTGTGAATCTACAAACTGATACTTTGACTTTGACTTTAACATCTAAAAGTAAATAAACAACATGACGTTTATGACACTTTTTCCGATTATAATCTATGGTAGTGTCCTTAAATAAGTTCATCTTTATTTAAGGTTGAAGAGAAACAAAATCGGGCCCAGTATACTTCAGAAAAATTGGCGAGGCTTATGTTCAGCAGTGGACGGTATTGGACTGATATAACGATGATGATGATACTTCTTCAGAAACGGGAAATAGTAGATACATGGAATGTAGAATACCTACCTACATCCCAGAATATGAATAATACGTATCATAGAAGTAATCATGTCTATGAAAATGATTAACTTATTTTTTAAATTTATAGTGAGTACCTGGATGGTGTAATCACTGGCTACTTTTTTGTCATACATTTTACATTTTGTTGTTCTGTAATACACTCCTACTTATTTAGTAGGCGCTTGGTATAAACCTCATCAAATTTAAAGTTCAAAAATATTGGTAAAAATATTTTTATAAGTTTGATACTTTTTCACTTATTGTGAGAATCTAACTGACCAATGGGATAGATGTAAGAATGACAATTATCTGTGTGTCGAATTGTCTATAAACTATCACGATCAGCTTTCAAACAAAAAAAACCTCAAGAAATCGGCCCATTCGTTTATGAGCTATGATGCCACAGATTCGTCAAACTTATTACACTCCTCTTTTTGCGTTGGAGGTTAAAAAAGGAAGAAAAACAATACTTGTGTATAAAAAAGGTTGGTCACATAAAAAAAACAGTAAAAATTTCGCGGCTATGGAATTCCATAATTTCAGTCTATTGATCGAGATGCGCGCGCATATATTAAGAAACTGACAGGTTAGCTAAATGAAAAAAAAAGTAATCCGTCGCCACCGAGGTTATTTTCAGTTAGCTTATCAGTTTTACGTTAGTAATTAAATCTTAATTAATTGAATCGTATATAATCGTATAGTTTCTTGGAAAATGGGTGATTTGTGATGGATTTACATTAGTTGTTTCGATATAGTGTTTTAATTTTGTACTTGAAGTTTGCCGGCTTTAGAGGTGAGTCGTTTTATTTATCAAATTACTAAAAAAATACTTGTATGTGTATAATAAAAATGGTGCGGATATCGTAAAAGGCTAGTAATGAGCCGTTTTCCACCAGATGTCACTGTAGTCCAGGATTATCCACCTATTTCTGACATCAGCTGATCGATAAAGTTAACAGCGGCAATGCGTTAGTCGTATCACTACCTTACTAACCTAATTCGGCCTTGTTAGATTGATTAGTTAAATATTAATATCAACCCATTAACGTCTCATCGGCAAGGTTTCTCTTCCCCACTAGTAAGAGACACAGTGCGTATTTATTAACAATATTATTGCATTTTTTTACTGGAATGAACTTAGCAGAACTAACTGCAGACTGCTTCGATGGCGCAGCAGGTGTGACAACTGCTGTGCGAGTGATTCAGAATTCAATCTTCAGATTCTGCAAAAACGTTATTGGATTCTTCCTACGTGAAATTCTCGGAATCAATCCGGAGTTTGGAATTGTGCACGGTAAATAGCACTAAACACCATTACACAGTACCTAAGTAACATAGTTGGAAATACATATTCATTATATATTAACGTAAAGATAATCCGGCAATAGAGGCAAGGTCGACTTATGGGGGTTCAACTAAATATCTCCTATGGTACTTAAGTTATTACAATTTTAAAATACTTTACAAGAAAACACAATCGACTACACTGAAGAAAACTTTTCACGAGTAGCCAGCGTTTTAAATTTTTTGCTGTTATTTTTATTGTTATGGCATCTCAAGCAGTAGAGATAATTATTATTAATTATCAATTTTTCCAACATTTTTCTTTGGAAAACTGATACTGGCGCCTGTGCTCAATTTAGGCAAGTAACATAATTGCGTGTTGCTCTTATTTTTTTCTGAGGCGCTATAGTTTTTTTTATTCAAAATCTATACTCTTTTTCATCTCCACAATGACGTTAGACTAGGGGGGACAGATCACAATACATAATATGCTAAACCAATCTTACTAATATTTTTAATGCAAAAGTTGTTGATTGAGGCGCTCAATGCGCTCATAGCATTGTGGTACTTACTGAGATGTACCTACGTTACGAATATCAAGGGTAAGCAACGTTCGGCAAAATTTATTTCTCGAGCGTTTCCACTCTTCGGAAGGCATGTAAAAGGTCCCGGTTATCACTTAGGGTCGCCACAAACGCAGCGTCTGACCGTTTCTGCCCGCGCCACGCCACCGTGTGCGTTGGTTCATATGAAGTCGTCAGTTCGATTCGATTCACAGTATTTTTGCCGCCATGTGTGTTAGCAGTATACGATTCCCTTTATTATAGTTCGCGGTGAAAATGGCCGGCCTGCGCAACCCCTTCGTTGGTTTGTTGTTAATTAAGTTGGAAGCCTTCTGGGCGACTTAATAAACTCCAACACCAGGATGTGCCAAGCCCATTCGATAAGAAGGAAGAATTGTTGATGATTTAATAAATAAATAGAAACAACATAGTTATTATGTACACACGTTTGTCCGTTAGTAATTGCTGCTATCGATTATAAGTACCCTTGACTACGTTGTATTTATAGACGCCATTTTTATATACGTGTTAGTGCACAGTATCAATTTAATTTCCTTTATCGATATAAAATGTGCACTTGCTATGTTGTCGTTGTTGGAAGTAGGTAGCCATAACACGGAAATGCATTGTGTAAAAAAAAATGTTACCTATGAAATGTATATGAGTGTTACGTGAATTTTGTTTTTAGCAAAATTATCTGTAAGCTATAAATGGCTCAAACTTTTCAGCGAACAGACCTTAGGAAAATTTACAGACACCTTTTGTGGCCCAAATGAAATAAAAAATATTGACTATTGACTAAAACGTAGGTGTAAGCTTGGTGGCATAGCGGGAGAGTATATTTGTTTGCTAGGCGACTTGGGTTCGATTCCCGCGTCGGATTTAACTTTATTGGGGTTTCCATCGTTTCGTCGTTCTAGGGCATTTGATCCTGCTCTCGAATCGTAAAAAATTTAGAATTTTAAAATTAAGTGTTTATGGCTTAGGTTATAAAATGGGACATAGGTTACCGTATAGAAAATTAAACAAATATTATTACTTAGATTTGACTATTTTTGGCGATATACATTATACTCATTATTTCTGGCCAAAATCTTTTTGACAACAATGTTACACGTCTTTGCCTACACCTTAGAGGTAAAAATGGTGTGATGATACAATAATTTTCTTTCAAGGTTTGAGAATGTGGACTATATGCGTGCCTGGATGGGCAGCAGTCCTGGTGGCGGGGGCTCTGTTTCTCTACAGCAGCATGGATGTTGCCTACTTCGTGCGCATGATGTACACCGTCGCCAAGGCTCGGTACTACAAGAAGAAGACCTGTATATTGGATACTACGGAGGTTCATTGTAAGTTGCTGATGTGGTGTGGTTGAATCAGATTTTTCTATTTCACTCTGTCACTTATAACCTCCATATACTAGAGCGAGACCTAGAGGGAGTGCGACCGCATGCCGGTGGCATCTACAATGCGCTGGACTCTCCCTCTCTTTCTATATATATTTTATTAAATTTACGCTTTAGTAAATGAGGGTGTGGGGTGAGGAGGTTTAAGAAAAAAAAAATTTTATCTTCGTGTACATTTCGTCAGAACTACTAATTAAATAACAAATTGGTGGCATATAAACACAAGTAAGGTACTGGTCAGTTCTGACTTTATCTAAATATTTGTTTAACTGTCATCATCTGTAATAATAAATAATAATGTTGGGACATACAAAAACAGCGCCATCTAATCCCAAACTAAGCTAATGCTTGTAATATGGATATTAGAAAACTATGTGCTACCACAATGTCTGAAGTTTAACCTTTTTTTAAATTGACAACTTTGACATTAAAACAATGGCTTATGTCAATTTAAACCTGGTTTATAGCTTAGTCCGTATTTTGTAATAAGGGGCTGAAGGTTTAGGAAAATTACTCGGCCCTCCTCAAACATAAAATCTAGAAATAAATTGAAATTGAATCTTCTCCTTTCCAGCATGGTGCCTATTAAACGACATAGACACTCTCCTGTACCACATGAACAATGCTCGGTACCTCCGTGAACTGGACTTTGCTAGAGCGGATTTCTACGAGCGCACCGGCCTGTATGCCAACATCAAGGCAGCAGGTGGTGCCGTGGTTCAAGCAGCATCTACCATCAGATACAGGCGGTTTCTCAAGCCGTTCACCAAGTTTACTATCACTTCAAAGGTTTGTTGTTTAACTCAATCTAAGCCGGTCCAAAATGTACAGTTTCTGCCAAGAGTCAGATGAGGCTGCAATGCATGTGCTACGCTCATGTAGGCCACCATTTAGGACAGCACCAGGTGCAACCAGATGAGATACAGTCTCTCTCAGCTCAGACAACTATGGAAGTTTCTAGCCTCTATAAGACTAAGCAGAGAGCTATAAACAACAAGGGGCGCTATAATAGATCAATTCTGGTCGAGGTAGCAAGGAGGCCGCTAACGACTTCTAGCCAAATAATAATAATAATAAGGTTTCTTCTTCTATGGTGTTGTTTTTGGTCTAGATGTTATATTTTTTTTATATAGACTGTACATAGACTTTTAGTGGTCTCCGCCTTCCCCACAGGCCGCTAGGCAAAAGAGTCAGGTGTATGCAGGCAAGAGAACAGTTCAGTTAGAGTGGAAGAACAGAGTACATTTTATATATATATTTGCACATATTCACATAGCGCCGTCTAGTCACAAAATAAGCAATATATTTGCCTGTGTTATGAGTACGTCATAATATAGATAAATTACATCCATACACAGAACAAGCAATCATCCTCATCACACAAAGGTTTGTCCTGGGTGGGAATCGAACCCACAACCTCCGGTTTAGCAGTCAGGGTCACTAACCACTAGGCTAGTTAGTAAAAAGTGCCTTCCATTACCTTGTTTCGCAAATTCAACTGCGTTTAATTTTGAATGATATTCAAAATTCTTTTTCTTTGATAATTTTCACATTTCTTACTTATGATTCAATGGATACTTCAGGCAATCTACTGGGACGATAAGACGGTGTTTATGGAGCACGAGTTCGTGGGTCCGGGCGGGTTCGTACACGCGGTGGCTGTGTGTCGACAACGCGTCATCGATACGTCCGCAGTTGCCATCGCCGAGTTGCTGATGCAGCTGCACTGTGGGGGAACTTGCAGGGAACCGCCGGGGAAGATGCCACCTGAGGTAAGAGATATTTTGCCAATATGCAATTATTAAAAGCTTACTGCCGTACTCAGAGACGATATTTATCTTTAAAGAACTTGTAATACTTAAGTCTATACGCCTAAAGACGATTATTCAATGAAAAACAGTGTTAATGACAGATTACTGCTAATTGACGTCTCTGAGGGCGGCAGTTAGTATGATTAGTAGTAATTTTAATGATGAATAGCTTCCCCCCGCGGTTCCTCCCTCACGCATGTATCTCGTAAAAGTATCCTATGTACTACTATTTCAGACTATAATCTGTATGTGTGCCAAATTTCATAAATATCATTTTAGTCGTTTTGGTGTAATTAAGTAACAACATTCTAATTTTCATATTATTTTTATATAATAATAATAAAGCATTTATTCGAGACTAATCATTACAATGTTTTTGTATATCTTATACGCTTCACTGGACTCGCATGCAATTGCCACAGAATTGGTTATACGTTTTTCCATAATTGGGGCAGAATTTTTTTAGTTACACCCCTCTTCTTCATAATTTCTAAAAAGAAAAACAATTATTTGTCTTCAAACATGGATCGTAACGCCCATAGGATACTACCACCCAAGGTATAAATGCACCATCGACATTATATCCAGCTCAGGTTAATTTAAAAAAATCAAATTGAGTTTCACTATCGCGGCGTTCAAAGAAAGAACTAAATGGTGAAGCTTGAGCAAAATTTAGATTTTATCTCTCCTTATGTGAAAAGGCAAAATGTTGTCAATGTCAATTGTTCTTCTTACTATTCATCATCATCATCATCATATCAGCCGCAGGAAGTCCACTGCTGAACATAGGCCTCCTCAAGAGATTTCCAATAGGGCCGGTTGTATGCGCTTCTTACTATTGCAAATTATTTAATGAGAGATTGCTTTCTACATTTTTCAGTTGGAGCTTTGGGTGCAATGTAACGAGTTGAGCTCGGCTAGACTGCGGGGTCCGACAGCTCAGCTACCCTCACTAGACACACAGACCATCGGCGCGGGCGAAATGATACCCGCGACCGAGTGAAGCCGACATCACTGGCCGAACGAGCATGCTCCCCACTCCAAGCGCGAGTGAGATAGCAACAGGGTATACTCGCTCGGACAGTGAAGATCTTGTCAGTCGGCGCGCCGGCGTTGTGACGTGCACACATCTTATAATCATTTGTGGTGTAACCATGACTGCTGAGCTAATCGGTTTGTTATCAGATGTGCTTAGTTGATCGACTTTTCAAGCTATATCCGTGGGATAAGCAGAGGTGCTTCTGTGTAGCATAATATATCTCTATATATAAGTGTTTCATAAATTCTGAATCTTATGAAATGTAATTGTTTAATGATTTGTGTTAATTAATTTTTATCATATAATTAATTATTTAAAGATACCAATTTTAAATCGTGATTAGACATTCTGTTCATATTTTAATATAGTTATTTTGTAATATTGTGTATTATTTGTAGTTATGTATATTATTGGGCTGCTATGAATCTTTTTAAAAGCATTTCTAGGTTGCCGAAATTGTTGGTGAATCTAATAAAACATGGCTGTAAATTGTGAGTGAATGTTGATATATGTATATCAATTACAAGACAAAGTCTTGACAATCTTGTGTTGTTAATTGTACAGGATTTAAATCACAACAAACAAAATAAGAAACATATTTATCGTAGTCCTGTCCAACAATTTCTAAAGTCATTATCGATGTTATTTCCCTTGAACAAGCCCTCGAGCAAGATATACAAAAATAGGACATTGTATATTAAAATATTTTGAAAAAATAACGCGAATAATATATTTTTTCAAAATTATTTTTTCAAAATTAAGCTCTAAACAGTCTTAATCTCAATTTCTTTAAAATCAAAATGGGTTGGTTCAACGTCGAGCTTTTACAGAACGAGGCCTAATTCCATGAATTTGCCACGGACCTCAGATAGTGTTGTTACGCCATTGTCACAATAAAGGTACTATTTGGACCTGCGCAACGGCAGCATTGTTGCGCAGCAGTGTTGCGCGTCTCGCTTTTATGCGCGGATGGGTACGTCACTATGATATGTTGCGGCAGCTCCGAATAATAATCTCATATAAACCTATAGAGAATAACGAAGACTGGTGTTGCTGTTCAACACTACTGCTGCGTCACTGCTGCGTGCTGCCGAGGTCGGAATAGCACCTTAAGGGAACCAAACATTCCTTTTCTTCTGCATGCTTCTATCATTTTCTGTCACTTAGAGACGTCACACAGTTACTAGAGTGAGATGAGAGTGGAAGCCGAGCGAATCATCGTGACGATTCTACGATATGTTGTCCAGTCCTAAGGGCTATATCGGCGGATTACAGAAGGGCTATGATTTTTGAAGCGATTGTGGCTGAATGGATAAGGGACCGGCGGCGGCGTGCAAATCACGAGGTCCGAGTTCAATCCCGACCGGCAGTACCAATGTGGATTCCACTTTGTGGAATTTATATGTACTAGTTAAGTGACTTACCATCTGCTAACGGTGAAGGAAAATATCGTGAGGAAACCCACATACCCTAGAAGAAATTCTATGAGTATGTCTGATCCACCAATCCGCACTAGGCCAGCGTGAGTGGATTATGGCCTAAACCCTCTCAGCTCTCTAGTTAGAGGAGAGGAGACCCGAGCCCAGCAGTGGGACTTAATGGGTTGCAGATGATGATATGATTGTCATTATCACCGATCACTACAGATTATAGCCCTCCAGACATCGTGATCACCCATAGTGAAGAGGGCCATTCAAGTTGTGTACTGTATGTTATCAGTTATAAAGTTGATTTTGCTACTGTGAGTGTTGATGGTAGTCAGTTGTTTAACGAATATATTACATTTGATATTATGATCTATCATATAGTCAAACTATGTTATTTCTAGCTAAGCTAGAATAAAAAATCATGGTTATATTATGAGTTTCACATTTATTTACGACTATTAAAGGCATTGTGCATATTTATAAAAATAATCAACTGTCACAATATTCTTACACGCTTAACTACGAAACTGCTCAACCGATTTCAGTGAAATTTTGTGTTTGAATGATTCCAGCTTGAAAAATAGCTTTGATCCCCATTTACGTGGTCTCGTTGTGTTCGCCTTATGCACGGTTTGTATCCTAAGTTACAAGTTATTAAGCTGTAGCTTTAATAATAAAAATCCATGTGTAACGTAAGCTAATCGAAAAATTCTATTACGGAAGTGTATATAATAATTCTATCATTGTCATTATCTAATTATGTAGTAAAAATAAAGTTTAAAATGAGTTACAAATATTTTTATTTAAATTTAATACCATAACCTAGTTTTATCATTAACTATAATTTTATTAATTATTCTAGGCTGCTTAATCCTGATAAAAACTGATTTACCTATTCATATATCTACTTCTTTTTTCCGAATCTGTGACCCAATTTACAATACCGACATTAATTATTTGAAGTAGGTACCGTTGTCAAATTTTTAATTGAAAATTCAAATGTGTCATTTTCGATATTAACTAATGTCTAGATTCTTAGTAGAGTCTCGGGTGATCGTAGTATACTTCTGATCACAAGGTTTTAGATCCCGTCCCCACATTTGATAGTATTTTCTTATATGTAAAGTCGTTAACAGCCAGTTAACGTTAGATTTTTCACCGAT
This sequence comes from Laspeyria flexula, assembly GCA_905147015.1. Taxonomy (NCBI): domain Eukaryota; kingdom Metazoa; phylum Arthropoda; class Insecta; order Lepidoptera; family Erebidae; genus Laspeyria; species Laspeyria flexula. The sequence goes on from LR989974.1 coordinate 7,332,388, forward strand.
TATTTTTATTGCTATATTCCCCGATGCCCAAGACTTAGGCTGAGATCTATAGAGCGTACTTGGACTTTGCTCAGACTTCACTCCAACAAAACTTTGCTCAGCCTAATCTGAGCCAAGCATTGATTTGGAATCTATAGACAATGTCATTGCTTAGCCCGCGTACGAGTAGATGTTTCATTTCATGCATCATCTTCTGCTGAATTCTTTGTAAAATAAAAGATAAAACGAATGATACAATACTTTTTGTAATTTATAATAGTCCAAAAACTCCGTTTCCTTTAAATTACTAGATTATTTTTAAATTTTATTGTCTAATATTGGTTAAATGTAATAAATATTAAGTAATAAAAGAAATTGAGCAAAGGATCGCTAATGACAGCTGTTCAATGTTCAATTAATGTTATGCGACAAAGTTCAATAGTCATTTTAAAATTATGACATTTGTACACCATTACTTTTTACAGTATAATAGCCAAAGATTTTCGTAAGTCGTCGATTTTCAGATCTTTGACTTTGCTTAGCTTGGGCTTGGATAAAGTCAAAGTTTGCACTATAAATACCAATTTTGTCTTATCTCGAAAGTTTAGTCAGAGCAAAGTCCAAGTACGCTCTATAGATCTCAGCCTTAGAGTCGCCCATCAAGATTGTAGGTTCCTCAGTAGTCACATGAATTGTATTACCAAATATTTGTAGGTATCATTTTATCTCTATCCAGAGCTCACATTACGCAACCCACGTAACTTTGTAAGTATGTAATCATAGATAATATTTACCGACAATATTATACTTGTGACGCAATAAAAATAACAGATGTTAGAGCGAATATGATACAAAACAACCTATTGGTATATTTAATATGAATGTTTTGGAAGTGAAACAGACAGTAATTAGTAGGAACATTTCTGTAGATAAAAACAGTAGGGTATTTCTGATCCCTGTCCCTTTTGAACGGTATGCAAGAAGAAGCGAGTAGAAGAACGACATATTAAAGTTAGATTACGGTAGATTGAATTTGTGGATAATTTAGAGACCAAATCTGGTATTTAGTGACTAATTTCGACCAATTAGTTACTAGTTCTGGGAGAAAACAGATCTTCGCTAGGTGTCCTAGTTTTTGAGATATAAAATTAATAAATGTGGCCAAGCTGGCGAGACTCTCCCCAGGTGGACCAACTAAAAACGCTTATAACTTTTGAACCATTGACCAACTAATTCTAATATTTGGCGACTAATTTAAACTAAATATTTGTGTTATAAAAATCAAAATCCCCGATGGCCAAGACAGCGTCAGCCTTACATATGCCTCCTGCATGAAAATATCAAAGTTTTATTTAATTTTTACTAGCCTATGTTACTCGGAAGGATGCAAGGATTGTAATGATACCTTATTCATCTAAATCGCTTCAAGTGTTTAGAAGTTATAGTGGAATAAAGGAACGCTCATACATAATTATTTATATACTCGTACATACATGCATACATGAATCCTGAAAACAAAGCACTCCTTTTTTTGGGCAGTTGTGTAAAAAGGAAAAATCCATGGCCTCTCAAAGAGTATCTTCTTAGCTGCTTCACTCGTAAACAAAACGTAAAGTCACCTATAATTAGCCGATACATTCCGTCATCTGAATACCTGAGACGTACAGTAACCGGGTTAGACAGAAATATACGAACGTGCCCCCGAGCCGACCACGTGGCGAAATGCAATGTTGTTGACAATAAAACCTGGGCTATATGCTGCTGAAGTACTACACAAATTTATTCGACTTCGTAATACTAACTTTTCAGTCAGCTTTTGAGCAAACGCAACGGTGTAATCTGGTCAAAGTTTTCTGTTGATCAGACTGCAGCAGGGTTTCCCAAACTTCGCTGAGCCTCCCTGAACCCATAATAATATTTTCATGCCCCCTTAAGTTTTTTTTTAATTTTCAAACTCAAACTCATTTATTGCGATAATGGGTTTCAATGGTGTTCGGTTTCTTAAAATATCCTCCATTTTCTGCCACAAAGCACTCATTTTTTTAACAACTTTACTAAGTTTTTTATTTTAATTTCAATTAGGTAATACATAAATAACGTTTTCGGTAATGTAAACGTACCTATATGCCCCCCCTGACATTTAAGGGGGGCGTGCCCCCTAATTTGGAAATCCTGGACTACAGTGTAAACAAGTACCTAATTATGATATATATCTGAAGATTCAGATGAAATTTCAGTTTTACAATAATGTTAAATTACATTTTCGATGTTTCGGAAGAAAACTCAAACGATTCTGAAGTCAAAGTGAACAAATTAATTAAAAACTATACGAATCTTCGTGATTTGTTTTACGTTAGGCCTACTGGTAAGAAAAGCATTTAATAATATTAACCCGTGAGAAAGTTGATTATTAATTTAATACAAGATGCATTTATTTGCTTTTGTTTTTCTTTTAGAAGACAACAAACAGCTGAGCCCTGATAAAACCAGTTCAAAAGGGAGTAGCAGCATAGCAGTTATGCCACCTGATAAACATATTATGCAGTTGATGAATTAAAAGAAAAATAATCTTATTATCATTTTAAATCAGTTCTCGGTCATCATCTACCGACAACAGTTGGACCGCGTTCTCATTTATCATTATAATACCATTTTATCAATTATCAATATAGACAGTTAAATTTATCTTTGAGTTTTACGATCTATAAACGTTTCCCAGGTTGTACAGACCATACACACTTCAAATAAAAATGAAAATGTAGGTAGTCTACAACACAACGACAAGATAAAGAACTTTCGGGACTACGGCCAGATATCAAAACGAGATTTCAGATTGCTTTTTGTAATTATACACATAACTTTCCAAAAATCAATCTGCTACAGTCCAAATAATGCATTCAAATAAACACTATGAAAAAGTCAGGTAATTACAAAGTGTCTAGAACAAACAGAAGAAAGTCAGCCTTGACCGAGATCCCCACATAGATTTCATGATATTTAAAATACTTTTAATGTTAAAAATAGTTAAATTACGTCTTATGAGAGTCGAGGTTGTTCTGGTTTGTCACACACAACATGAGCAATAAAACCGATTTATTTTTGAATAAAATGTTTAGTAGGACGCCAATTTCTGCGAGTTTTTGCTTTCTAAAAATAGTTACTATTGTCAAAAAGCATATTACATGATAAGTACTACTTAAACATAGCAAGATGGAAGGAATTGGAGGAGGCGTATGCCAGGGGGTACACAGACATCTAATACATAGGTGCTACAAAGCGTTATTAATATACAAATAATATAGGAAACCAGTGTCTAAAATTGTTTTAAAATTAGTTATTAATGTAACAATAAAACATATACGTATAAATAATAGGTATAGATACAAAAAAATATGTACTTAATCTTTGAACTGTCTGAATAAAAAGCTTATTTATTTTTATTTATTTATTTAAGGCAACTGCTGACCATTACACGTCCGTATAGTGACGGATTAAGAATTCAAAATGTCACCATTTTAACCCGTGGCTGTCGTACAAGGCAACTAAAACAACAAGAGCACTGCAAGAAAAGGAAAATTCGAAACAAAACCCTTTACCAATCTGTTTGGCCAACGTGGTATGAATTCCCTCCTAAATGTTTGTAGGAGACCCGTGCCTAGCAGTGGGACATTATTTATAGGTTGTGATGAAACATAGTCGGCGAATACTGAGTGCAATGCACTTCTGCCTACCTTAATGCTGAAAATTGCGGCTGTATAGCATTTCGCCTTCGGCCAATAGGAGCTGAGCAGTGGAGAAATAAAGAACGACGGGAACTAAGCTCTTGGCAACAGCTATCATAAATATTTATTTTGAGTGTTTGTATTTTGTCTATTGAATTGAATTATTGAAGTTATTATATACAAATATATCTCTTTTTCTATCTATCGGTTATCTAGAATCGTTATCATCAAAACTCTACCCATCCGAATCTAAACAGAAATAACATTGCTTAACTTCACATAAAGTTAACATAATACATAAAATACACATTATATTCTAGTTACAAGTTACAGTTATAAGTGAAAGAAATGATGCTATCGGTGGATTATCTTCACGGGCTGTTTAGGAGGTAAGTAGGGAAGCAGGTTACTTAGGTTCTCAAGCGATAACGACGTTAGTATGGGCCTTGACATGAAACTTATGGTCGTTAAATTAATTGATTTAAAAGAAATAATTATGACTGTGTTTAACTTACATACGTAGCATCAGGACAGTATTTTCCGATGGTTATAGGAAGAGGTATTTAAAAAAAAATATTATGTTGTTTTTAATTTTATGGTGTCAGTGCCCCCGCGCTAGCATGTCTCATGCCAGCATGAATAATAATAATAATATTCTACCACATTCACACAGCGCCACCTAGTCCCAAAGTAAGCAATTATATTTGCTTGTGTTATGGGTACTAAACAACTGATATACTACTTAAATACATTTTTTTTGTAAGTACATACGTATTATAGATAAATTACACCCAGACACAGAACAAACCTTTATGCTCATCACACAAAGATTTGTCCCGGGTGGGGATCGAACCCACGACCTCCGGCTTAGCAGTCAGGGTGACTAACCACTAGATCAACAGGCCAGTCAATGAATGGACCGGCAAGTCTGGTAAAGTACTCACCTCCCACAGAAAATCGACGCTAAGCAGCAGTTTATATTATATAATACTAGAAGACGCGCGGGGCTTCGCTCTCGTCGCTTTTGTTTGGCCACTGCTCAGCTCCTATTGGCTGTAACGTGATGTTATATAGCCTATATCCTTCCTCGATAAATGGGCTATCCAACACTAAAATAATTTTTCAAATTGGACCAGTAGTTCCTGAGATTATTTATTTAACAAACAAACTCTTCAGCTTTATAATATTAGTATAGATAACCAGTATTAATATTAATATATATTATAATATCTACCTTAATGGGTTGTAATGATGATGATGATATTTTAGTCTAATCCCTTCTTCTATTTTGCATCATCATTTCAACCCATAAACGTCCCACTGTAGGGAAATTGTCTCCTCCAAAGAATGTGGAGGGAATTTAGCCTACTATAAGTACTATACCACGCTGGCCAGACGGGTTGGTATAGGGTTTGTTTCGAATTTTCCTTTTCTTGCAGTGCTCTTGTCTGCATATGGTTAACTCCCTTAGGCGTCTTTTATGACACCCACAGGTTGAGATGTGGTAGTGACATTATGTATTCTTAATCCGTCACTACACGGATAGATTTAGACTGCCTCAGTGGCGCAAAAAGTCCCAGGTTCGAACTGGCAAAAATTGTATTGGGTTTTTCTATCTTGAATTTTTCAGTATCTGCCCATAGTCTAGAAGTGCCCAGATCCAGGCAATAGGCTCGCAACCCATTTCTTACATTCATACCTTGCATAGGACTAAATAGCTGGCGAAGTGTGAATATGACGCAGCTCTGCCTACTTTTGGGGAAAAGGCGTAATGTTATGAGGTGTTGACAACACAAGTTTAGCGATGAGAACTCCACGTTCTGACCACAGAGTCTGAATGTCTGTAAGTTTTAAGCTTACAGTGATAAACATAGATTACAGTGAATGCGAAACGCAGAACAGAACTCTGGACCGCGCACGCTGTGGTCGGCGCCTGATATTATGCTGTGTTTATGTTTCATATTGCTAAGGTTCGCTACAGCGTCACTGAAGTCCATTCTACATGAAGTAATGTCTTGTTGTCCTCGCCAAACGATGTCTTTATATCTTATATCTATATCTTTTCCGAGAAAATTCGATAGTGTAAGCATTAATGATTTTGTACTTAGAGGATTTTCGGTCGAATATTTAATAATTAATGTTTCCTCTGGGTTTTCCAATAGCTAATTAATGTTGCATGGTCATCATTTCAGCCTATTGCAGTCCACTGCTGAACATAGGCCTCTGCTAACACTCTATCCACCGCCTTCAATATCCAGCCAGACGCAGCGACCATTTTCAGGTCGTCGGTCCACCTAGCTGAAGGGCGTCCTACTCTACGCTTGCCGAGTCGCGGTGTCCACTCCAGGACACGCTTGCTCCATCGTGCATGGATCCTTGTACAGATATAACCAGCTCTCTGCCCCTTTAGCTTTAACTACATAGGCACTGTATAGGCCTTACCTAACACGCGCCATAACACTCGATCCACCGCCTTCCGCATCAGGTAGACCCTGCGACCATTTTCAGGTCGTCGTCAGTCCACCTAGCTGGAGCGCAACCTACTCTACGCTTGCCGCGACACGCTCTCCAGTCTGATATGACCAGCCCACTGCCACTTCAACTTACTTATTCTACGCTATGTCAATAACATTGGTTCTAGGACGGTTGGATTATGAATGTTTACTATATTGTTTAGAAATTAATTCCAGTGTCACGGCTTATTTTGCCCAAGGTGTAAGCAGAAAGATGTCGCTCATATTTCACCAGTTATGTCAAGATACTGTTTTGCAACCAGAGCGAGTTCGCACAGGTAAGTTCCTTATGATTATGTGTTGAAATATTTTTTAATTCCTATCCTACAAATCATTTCCAGGCAATTGCGAACATAACTAATGAAAATCCAGATTCTTAGGGGTTTTAATCAAAACACGCGAAAGCGCGTCAGACAAGTTCAAGGAGACAGATTTATTTCACGCCGCATAGATGGCGTTAGGTTCATTGATATTTATGCTTTTTATTTTTTATTATTTATTAATATTTAGGTGTGTGTAAGTAGGTTGGTGTCAAAATAAAATCACTTCATATAATTGTAATGTACACAATTTATTCATATCGTATAGTGTTTCTTATACAAAGTTAATAAATTGTAAAATCCTCTTTCACGGTCCGAAATAAATAAATACTTAGTTATAACCCCATTCAGTCGTATCACGAGCCCTTTATGACAATACTAGGAGCAAGATTACTATACAACTGATATACTCATCAGCTTGCTTTCATAGGACTTGATACAATTACAAATGTAGGTACACCTACTAACAGTTCTCGATATACAACTCGACATGTGCTCGAACGAAACAAGGTCAAAACGTTTGTATTTCTAATTTTACAAACGTCGTCTAATTGTCGTCGTGAACTCTTAGTAAGGTGCCGGAGCTGAAGGATGAAATCGCCTCATTTTTTTTTAATAAAGTGTACAAAAATATTCCTTTATGTTGCTATTTATATAGGTAGGTATGTATTGTCAAAGGCACTGGTATTCTTAATCTGAATAATCAATACATTTGATTCTATTACAATAGGTAGGATTTAATGTAGTTTATTCTATGTCTTAAAATTATTTGCGATTTCTTGTTAATTCAACAGAGGACCTAGTATTTTTTTGGTTTGGAACTTAACGGGCATTCCGAAATGAGAAATATACATTCATTTTATAAATAACCATCTAAGTTGGACTTAAATTTACTTAGATCAAACTTACGTACTACTTATAAGAACATAGTCTTTAGCCATCGATTTTCACTATCGAGTCTTCGAATAGATGAAACAGATCTACTTGTTTAACTTACATATTACATTTACATACATAGTTCATCACTAAAAATGCATTTTTATATCCTATCACTGAGTAGACAAGTTTTATCTTTTCGAAAAGTCTGTAAACCGAACATAATTAGTCTCATAATCATAGGACGCGGGTCCACAAGACGGCGACCTGCCACTTCGTCTGTCTACCCTACACAGTACAAAACACAGACCACGACATACAATTACTAAGAAGGACTACAATTAGGCGCGGCGGCTCAGCCGCTACAGCTGCACAATATGTTACAATATAATATGTTCATCTCTTTACAACGTGGTAACTTCATCTACGGGGAGGGGTAGGAGACAGTTTGTACGAACGAGTCGACACTCAGCGCGGCGGGGGCTGCGCGGTCCAGGCGCAGCGGCGCAGGGGGGGTCGGCGCCCGCCGGGGCGCTCCGGGCGCGCTCAGTGCTCGTGCGCGCGCGCCTTGTTCTGGTGCATCATGTTCTTGAGCGTCGCCACCTCAGTGGCCAGCCGCGCAAGCTCCGCCTTCAGGTGTGCGTCCTCCTCCTCGGCGAGTCTGTCTTCCGGCCGCGCAGGTCTGAACTCTCCACCAATCGAGATTCCAGAATCCCTCTCGTCACTGGAGCCTTCACCGTCCCATGAGGGTGAGGACCGGGGGCCAGGCTCTTGCTTTATGTGCTGGAGGGACAGCAGGGCACTCGCGACATCCTTGTCACCGAGGTGAGATTTATGGCGAAGTTTCAGCGGTAGCCCGGCGTTCTCTGGGGCATACTGCTCGGTGGTCTCATCCCCCGAGCCGGAGAGAGAGGATAGCTCGTAAGGGGAGGGTACGCGGCGAGATCTGGACAAATTGAGGACGGAGCCTGGGGGCTCATAGTGTGCTGGGTGCGGGTAGTAAGCCTCAGGCGCCGGGAGCCTCTCCTGGTAAGGTTCAGGAGCGCGCTGCGGCGGCGGGGAAGGCGGAGACGCGGGCGGAGCCGGGGGCGGTGGTGGTGCCGGGGGGAACAAACCGCTTGGCGAGAGCTTACTCCTCTTAGTGACACAAAGTACCTGATCACAGGTGGGTAAGGTCGCCAATACTTGGTCTATGCTTATAAGTGTCTCGCCGCATATTCCATATTTCTCTTTTATCGCATCTAATTGTGCCTTGAGCACGTGATTTTCCTTGGACAGCTCAACGACGCGCTGTTCCAGCACCATGTCGTTGAAGCGACGCTTTTCGCGGGATCGCTTGGCGGCTTCATTGTTCCTCCGCCTGCGGTCCCAGTAGCCATCGTCCTTTTTGCTATCAGGAATGAATTCCCTCTGCTTGCGCTGGCCGAAGAATTCTTTGCGTTTGTTGAAATCGAAGCTGTTGTAGTCATTTGGGTCTCCGGGGCTGCCTTGAGGGGCTTGGCCCTGGTCCATGGGGAAATGCGGTGATACGGAGAGGCGGCCGCGGGGCGGCATGGGCATGCCGCGCGATGGCGAGGGCGCCGGGCCCAGGCCTCCACCCCCCGGACCACCAAGCAGCTGCTGCTGCTGACTCAGGATGAACTCTGCAACCATGTTTCGGCGGACGGCAACTGGTCCGCACGAATCTTCACTGTGGTTCTGTAACAACAAGAAAAGTTACGTTAGATACAGAAAAAAATCGCAAACCGTTGCAGTTGTCTAAATAATGTCGTTGTTACAAAATGTGACGGTTGCAAAAACAAGAGTGTCGCAAGTGCTCGCGGCGCAACTACACGTGGATCACCTTTGTGAAATAATATTGCCACACTCAACGCTTTTTTACTCCCTTCATGTTAGCCAAACTCATTAATAAGTCGTATTTCTTAATTGTAACGTGTTACAAATACGATTTAAGGTTATACCGGACTTCTTCCATTACAAAACTCACTTCCTTGCCGTTGTAATGTAGCCGATTGACGTTATAATTAAGTAACCTAATGTCTAGAAAAAGAGCTATTGCAGAATATTTTTGAAAGTCAAATGTGTCAATAGTTGATACAGGTCAAGATTTATTAGACAATATATTTAATACTAAATCGTCTAGTTTTTCTAAATTAGTACGTGAGGGCAGTTCTTCAATCAATAAGGTCACTGCAAAAAGATTTCGCAACTTGTTCACGTTGGATGAAATGTGGACCAGAAAAAAAAAGTTTATTAAGTAAAAATGTTGATGTACTTAAAATGAAGCAATGTCGTTTACGTTTACATAATGAAAAAAATATTCTTTAAGTCAGTAATTGTCCATCAACTTAACGATCAATTATGCGCAGGAAGTATAAAAAAAATACCAACGTTGTTATCACGTTTATTATCCGAAAGTAACAATGGTAAGGATCACTTGTAAGTGCCTATTGTGGCAATAGTTTTGATTGTTTTTTGAAATGATTTTAAAACAATGCAACATGTACTGGATTGTGCATAGAAAAAAAAGCCGATCACGTTCAATCACACGCGGTATAATGCAACGTGATAGATAGGATTTTTAAAAATAAAATTGTGATTTCCATAGATTAATGAAATTCTTGGCAATTATTATGGACACTATAGTACGAAATAAAGAAGTATTTTTCACGATCACCCGCGCTAAAGAGTACGCCAATTATATTATTGATATGTTCCGTTCTACGACACCACGTAATCGGTGTCAGTAGGACAGACCAGATGCACGACACCCGTTACCCGTCTAACTGTTAAAAGAATCGCGCTAACTTTAATTGGTTATGTATTATTGTACAAAAATGTCAGATCTACCTTTAAAAGAAATTAAAATTAGATTTAGAGGTGACTTTAAAGTTGCCCTGTCAGTTTATACAACGAATACTTGTCATACATAACCATTTATTTAAAAATATCGTTCCGTTAGTTCGATATTACTATATTGTACAGTTAGATAATGCTATTCAAATATTTTTTGTCGGCCACGCCGTTTCAATCGCCCAGTTTTTATTAGGTGTTAATTTAAAACAGTATTCGTGTTCAGATGGTGAAAGATTTGTCATAACAGTAACTGTATTACGGCATTTTAAAACAAAAAAAACTTGTTTCTGGTTCATAGCTTGACCTTCTTATATTCAAAAATGGAATTATAGAACAATTTAAATCGATTCGCAATTTGAAAATGCACGTTTTTATAACGCAAATTATAATTTTTTGCTCCATTTGCAAAGAGATTAACAGAAAAATGCTCCCGTCCGTTATATAGTTGACGCTTGGCGGAGCACCGACAGTTAAGCACCGTTTCCAACCGACCTGTTACTATTTAACATTGGTAACAAAAATATAAGCATTGTTAATGCTTTTACTGCGACTTTTTAATAAGGAAATTTATGGCACGTTCTGATTTAAGTACTTAAATATTTTCGAACGTTCATTTATAGAATTTATGATCCCTTCTGATGCCGATGAAAAATAAGTTACTCTAGTAACAAAAAAATATTATGCGAAATTAAAGTCCTCATTGTTATTTTTGGCCGTTGACAGCATAATTATATTGCATACAGTTAACCCACACATTACCAACGCCCAACCTTGACTATCGCATCGAAATTTAAATACATTTAACCGCTAAAATGATGACGAAACGCTAATAGCTGTTTCATAACAGTATTACGGGTTTTAGAGACCAACGATGAGCACAAAAAACCGTTTTCGATTGTACCGTACAGTCCCAGTTTTTGGATAACGGGCCGTTGAGAAAGTACATGATTAGCGATAACTGTCGATTGTCAAAACCCGCTTTGTTGTTAGCATTATTGTGCAACCGTTAGCCGATAGATTTGATATTGAACATCACCATGGGAAACTGCCATTGATTCAACTAAATTGCGTGTGAAAATGCGTTGAAGGAGCAAAGTTTCATTCATAAGAAATCTGTACTAACATTATAAAGAGGAAAGATTTATAATTTTGTATGTAACGAATTAACTTAAAAACTACTAGATCGATTTTGAAAATTTGTTTTGACGTTAGAAAGCTACATTATCACTAAGTAACATAGGCTATATAACACGTCTAACAGGAGCTGAGCAGTGGTCAAATAAAGAACAACAGGAGCGAAGCCCTGCTGGATTGATTACGTGTCACGTTTTTTATTGTTATGATACACAGGACCTACGCAACACCCCACGTGCCTGCAGGTCGAGGGAGACAAGCCCGCACGTGCACGATCCCTTTCTAAATTTAGATTCGTTTTATAGGCTTCGGCTTTCTGGTAACCGAAATACGTCAACACTTCACGTGCCCATATCATTGCATTTTGTATTTGAAATTTCGTTGTGACATTATTTAGATTATGTGCATCAACTTACTCTATGGATGTCAGTTTTTTCTGACTTTTGAGTATTCTTTTTTAGGATATTATAATCGTATGTTAGTCTCGTGCTTTTAAATAACTACAAATTATTTCTTAGTCAGTGTCAGTGACTCATATAGTACAAAGTCTTTATAGTTGATAAGAGTTTATTTACATATAAGTATATTATTATAGCTGGCAATAAATGATTAGTTGGGAATGTTATTCCTGCTCGATATGAGGCGCTTATATAACAGTGCACTTGGATGCATGTGCATTGTGCATAGCTAGTTTTACGTCATTCAGACAGATAACACGTGCTATAACACGAGTAGTTATGATTATGTCATTACAATAGCCGTATCTATTAGATATTACCAGTTCTATTTATGTTGAAGGAAAATCAAGTATTTTAATTCCATGATTTAATTTCGCGAACTTGTTTCTTCTAATCAACAAGTTCAAAGTCCACCAAAATGTTTCAAAATATTATAAATCTGTAAAAATCTAAGTAATCATTGATTTAATTAGTCTATTTATAAGTTTTTTTAGTTGAATAGCTATTAATATTTATCGCTATTAACATATTTTCGGCGCCCCGAATTTCGATAACGTTATCGAATGACGGAACTGGAAGTGTCAAGTAGGGATGTACCGGGTATGGTGTCAAAGTTCGCAGGTTCAGCCCTGTGTGTGGGCGACCTGGCTCACCGTGGTACCTGCAGACGCACGTGCCCGTTCGCGCAGCAGTCACGCGGCCCCTGACACGTGTGTTCTTGAACCTCACTTTACCTCACGTTGCTATTGCGCAACGAACCGACCGCGCACGTTTGCTCTTCTCTACACTTATATAAAATGCAACGTGATCCGAGAACGTGAAATTTAATTATTAATTGCCTTTAATGGATATTGCGCCCTTGGCCATCAGCTGGTCATTGTTTGCTGATAAAATTTCGCGCCGCTTCCGAAATCAAAATGTATTGCTGTTTGCTAAACGGTCTACTAATATCATACATTTACATTCCACACTGAAGTATTCTATTTTTAAATAATTAGCAATCAAATAAAATTGAATCTAAAAATATTTTATTTTGCCGGTAGTTTGAATACAACAGTTAATCCGGATTCAGTTTAGTCAATTCTTTGTTACGTTATTGAAATGAATAGCCGGTGCTCTTGACCTTCCTTTAAATAATACACTATAATATATAATGGCCGCCATCTTGGAAAAAGTAGAGAAAGTAGTACAGCGGTAACTTTCCACGCGCTTGCCGTTTATTGCGCGGGAAAAGTGGGACGTCGGCCATGTTTGATTTGACGGTTAGCCGCCAAGAATGAAATGTTAGAAACACTAAACTTTATAATTTGCCTGTTAAACTTTATAAAAGTCATGGTTAAACGTTACTTGCAATGTGGAATGAAAAAATATCAATTGAATGTTTACTACTCGGACACAAACTGAATGGCATTTGATTTGGAATTTACCATTCTTATCGTTAGAACCATAAAAGTCGGCATTCTACCGAGTGCACGATTACATTGAGTGTGATTGAGAATCACAAAACGTATGAATACAAGAATGGAGTCTTTCATTGAATTTCCCGAAGGAAACCGCATTGACAGCGAGAATTAATAGAAATCGGTTACATAACTGATTATTGACGTTCTTGTAGGCGCCAATACATCATTGTCTGTGGTTATGAATTATGTCAAGATGTAATGTTTTGAAAACTTCCCTCGCTCCAAGCAATTGTTATGTCTCTGTCGTCTGTCGTACGTATCCTTATGTTATTTTGACTTACCAACTTTGAGGTCACCACTTCTGGATACGTTTCAAACGTTTTTACGACGAAATTTTGTATACTTGACCGATTTTTCGCAATGCGTCCACGTTAATTATAAAGCGGGAATCGGGTTATTTCGGCGCCGGCAACCTCTATCGGTCGAGTCGCGATAATAGTTTGGTGTCAAGGCTATGTGTCGTAACTCCCCACTTATACGTGCCAAGGCCTTTATTCTTTTCCGGTAGAAATTGTCTTTATAAATAATAAGATAAGAATGATAACAACGATTCGAGTGAATCAGTTTTTATAACAAAGACGGACCTAGTTACGTGGCCTTGCTCTATACCTGTTAATTGCTATAATATTAACAAACACTTAACCTATTTTCTTGAGCTAGATTCGTATTGTTTCTTACATAAGAGTTCGAGGAAGTATTATAACGAGTGGCGTATTCTACAGTGTAAGGTCAAGCGGTGTCGTTTAAAAATCAATATCTTCTTTTAAACTGTTATCATTACGAACTGTCCGTTCGGAAATTCCAATTCTGTGACTAAAACAACATTAAAAATGATTCATGAACGTAGAAAATAATTATGCTGAAATGTAACAGTTTTCTGCGACGTTTTGTGAGTGTCGTCAATCATTTTTGGGTCCTCAAAACTGTTAGTCAGTGGTCTACTTCTCTGCAATTGGTTGTGAACGTGCGCAACACTAAGTGGGTTACAGTTACGCATTGAGCGAGATAAAAAAAATAGGTCAAGTTATCTTTGCCTGTCCTCGCGCCGATGAAATTATCGGCGTTGTTATTGCGCGTGTAAAAATCAGCTTACGTAACCCTCCGTGTTGTATAAAACACATAATCCATATAAACACATCGAGGGTTAACTCCCAATGTCATTCTTTTTAACCCTGGACAATGTAAATAGTATTATCATGCAAATATTTACAGTAGTTTTGGGTTAATTAGGTGACGGTCTTTACCGTTATCGCTGTGACTCAATACTGTTGTGATATCAATAATTCCATGCTCTGATATGTGATTAAATATTTAATAATGGCCTCAAGTCTTCGATATTACTTTCCGTGCGACCTTGCATTTGTTCCGTATTACATCATACGTATAATGCATTTCGTGATAAATATATTTATTTGTTAGTAATGCCTTTGTGCTCAACAATAATACCACGGTCGCTAGTTAGTCTGGTAGTAATTTTAACAACATTTCTGACTGCGTTTGCGGAAGTGTATTTGCAGTAATAACTAATAACAGTACAAATCGAATTGGTTCCGACATGATTGAGACATTGATATTGGCCTTCAAATTTTATATTTCTTCCAATTTTCTTTACATTGTATGATGTGAATTATGGCAATAATTTGGTGTTAGTCATACATTTTATAGGGCATTGTCTGGTTATCTTTTATTGCAGTCGATTGCACAATATCTACCCCAACGGCAGCGTTGCGTCATGCATTGACACGGAATGGCCTTTACTCAGATCGATTGCAGCCAGACTACTGCATGTCTGGATGTTCTAGAACAGGTAGTGGCTATTGCTTGTTTGTCTGTTGTAATATTTGATTTTAAAATCGAATGGCGTTCGTAGTTTAAATTCTGAAATTGCCATTTAAAGAGTTTTAGATTTTTGAGTCGTTGTATTCGTAACATGAATTTGATGCAACGATTTTTGAATAAGGACTTATTCTACGATTTATTCCAGATATATTTTGGTTCTAGAATGAATTTAGGAAATACGAATTTGTAGAATATTTAGATTCTAATTTAAAAGGTGTATTAGAAGATCGTAATTTAAAAGTTTAAAAAGTTTTATATTTTTGGAAAAATAGAATATGTTTTGATTATAATTTAAATAACTTGGTATTTTTAAGAAATTCCAGAAGTTTTGTTAATATTGCAAGTATTTTTTAATTTTATTTACTTATTACAAGTTCTTTGGTAGTTTAGATTCAAGACTAATTTGTACTTAGGCAGATTTAAAGCCATGATTTAAAAATTTCTGCAAAAAATCGTACCAATTTATTTCTAAATATCAAGAGTACGCAATGCGTGATATTAGCAAAAAGTCTAGTTTCCGCACATCCGCGGGCGAATGCACGCCGGATCGGAACCTTGAACCAGTTGAGTAAGCGTCTCACAATGGCTTACGACAGACCCGTGCCAGGCACTACTTACGACATCAACAGCCAACGCAATCCCGCAATTAAAACCACTAACACAATATATTTCAACAATTACAAAATTAACTCCAAAATCGTACAATTTAAATCGGAGACATTTCCATAATATTTAATTCCAATATCAGATACGAACACAGAATTTAATAAAAGATAGATAAACAACACACTACAGGAAAGGGCATATAAACAAAGTAAAAACACTTGTGTACGTACGAGTTGAAAACATTACCGAGGAAGCAAAAACGCAAACAAAGATTCAAAACAAGGTGAAACAACCGCGGCCGTCATTGAGAAGTTTCAAGAAACCGACAAATAAAATGATTAACATAGCATGAGTTTTGGCACGAATCTTACAAGACATGAGTAAACAAATTTGAACGAGAAGTCAATGACTTGATCGAAGAAAAACATTTCTTTACACCTGGTGTTTCGATTTTCATAAATTCCAGCGAAATCACTTTCCAAATTTTTGTTCTATTGAATTTCAAATTGGGGAAATTTTTAAAGATATTCTATGTTACGTTAAAATTACAAAACTTGTATTTTAAAAACAGATTTTTCAAATGCGCATTTTATTTGATTTTCCGTTTAGACATTAAATTTTTGTTTGTTTTAATTCACATTTTCATTTTATTTTATTTTTGGGAAACTTTATTTGCAAATAATTTTGCGATTTTATTTGGGAAGTGGTAACATTGATTATTTCAATGAATATAATAATCTTTTAAATTTTTTGAGACTAGACTAACGAGAAAACTGAAAATGATATTTTAAATTAGGTAATTAAATTTGCGAATTGCGACCCTTGATTTTGCTAAAACTGTTAAGAATAATGAATTAATAAAAGATACTTACATAAATATTTGCGGTATTTGAGTACTCCTTATCAGGAATTATCCAAATTGTGGGTACAATATCATAATCCACAAAACTGGGATACACAACCGTTCTATCGTTCACAGTTAGTTTTTAAAACAGTAAATAAAACAATAAAATGTTTCACTCCCACTTTACACGTCCTGAATAATTTTTGTCACTATCACAATGTTGTTATGACGAAATATCCACTGCGTATGGCGCTGTGTTGCTCCACTCGCTTGGACAGGTCTTCACTCAACGAAGTCTCGAGTGTAACTAAATTTTGTAGTGGGGTCGTCTGACTCCCAGCCTGCAGACACCCACACAACGGCACTACTGCGCCTGTGTGAGTCATGCTACGTAGTGTGAGTGTACTTGCGCGTGTGTGAGTATTTACGTAACTTACTCTGTGTCCGTATAATCACTTTAGCCGGTATTGAGTCAGTGTGGTGTCCAATTTTTTTTAGCTAATTCGCGATTGAGTCATGTATTTGTAGTTTTGCGTTTTCCAAGAAATAATTTTAATCGATTGATAAGCGTGTTTAGGTTCAGTTTTGGGCAATTACGTGGTGTAATGTAGTCTAGGTAGGTAGTGTAAGACTTGACGGCTTAAAGTTATTACAGTTAAGTTGGGTAAATGTTAATTTATAAATTGGCTTTGTACGGTAACCGTTTAACAGTTTTCGTAATTTTATTTTTTATGCTATTGTTGCATGGGACAGTTAAAATTGGATTAAGATTTTCACAATGGAATAGTTTTGAATATTTGCGAAAAAAATTATAGAAAATATTATGTACAGCAATATAATTTGTTTTGTTAAAGATAAAGATGTTTCTTAGTACCTGATGTTGTTTTTGATATTATTTTCATTATGTTTGGAGTGGGTAAACACGATAATAACATTATCGCGGCCAGTAATGACAACCATACCTACCTGCACAACATTAGGTACTTTTAATTCAAACATTATTGTGGCTACTTAGTTAATCGTTTAAACAATTACATATCTATTATTGTTTCCCGATATTGCCTTGTTTCATACAGAATCCGTATTACGCATGTTTATAAATACACTAAAACTTGTTTGTCCATCCGTATTCCAAGAAAAATCTGGTAGATTTTATCAAACATTAATGTTATTACGTTATTAAATGTACGTTTGGACTTTGTACAGCGCGGGTTTAAAGGAATTACACCAATTAGTGACGTCATTGTTATGAGGAATTATTGTAAAATATTCCTCTACGGTGTTATGGGTACCTACGTCACAGTTTTATTTTTGATTAGGTAGGTATCGAAATTCTTATTTGTTTCAAGTGTTATGTCGTCATACTTTGTAATGACTATTAGTTTACAATAGATAATCAAAAAAATATCTGTATTGAATGTTAATGCTAAAAATAATATTATTATTAATGACGTTTTGTTATCAGTAAGCTTGTTCATCTTTGAATTTATATATTGCATAAGTACCTCCGTAACGTTGTAGTTTAATTAATAAAATTTGCACTTGATTTCATTATGATGGATGTTTCGACACGTCTCCTCCATACACTTTTTTACATAGAAGATTTTTTTTTTTTTTCACTTTTCTACAACAATAAGCCCGTGGATTGACTTTTTAGTAAGAACTTCCTTAATTAATTGAGAAAAATAATGTGAAAATTTTAACTCTGTCAATACGCGGGCCTAGTTATTGTAGAAAAGTGGTTTTATGTAAAAAAAGTGTCTATGTATGGAGGAAGCGTATCGGAATATCCACCTTATATAAATCTTTTTTTAAACTTATTTAGAACATTAAATTGATTTTTTTTTAAATAATTTAAAAGTAATGTTAGATTTTTAGACATTAGGTATTAAAAAAAAAGAAGTATTTAATGTAAATATAAAACAATCAACTTACTTTATTTTTAATTTTCCTCTAATGTTTACCTGTGTGAACATTGTAAATTTAAACATATAAAACATATTATTATAATTAAAATGATAAAGTTATAAGTAAGTACATACCTAAATGTATTTATTATTATGTTACCACATGTTGTGTACAAAACATGTTGATTTTTAAAGTAAGTTTTCCTTACAAAATATGTAAGGAAAACTTACTTTAAAAATCAACATGTTTTTATGTAATCCATTTACATTTTATGTAAAGTACTACATTGTAGGCATTATTCAAATATGCAGTAGCTAGGTAAGGTAAGCCATGTAACATTAAAAAAGTATTGTTTCAAAACTACATTTTTTTAACACAATAATTATTCATTGTACAAAAGTATTGAACACGTGAAAATCAATGTCAAGGTCTTACGAATATTTTTCCATATGATATAGAATAATGAATTATTCATTATTTTATTTTGTTTTATGTATTGATTTCAATGATTCGCGATTATCATAAGGGTTAAATAGTACTTCTAATTAAATTATGAGATTAATGAACTTATGTCGAGATGTCAATGAACTTTTTAGGCTCACTCACACGATACAAATTTGCGAATAGTTTGTCTGCAAACATAATTAATTATGTTTAAGTAAATAACTCTATGGTTATACCAATCATAATGTTCAGTGACCATGTCATATCAGCAGAAGAGTGATAGAATTGGTCGGCGACATCAAATTGAGCGCAGAAGTGTGGAGAAGTCAATATTTTTTTTTTCCTTTTTTTAATAGTCTGGAAACTCACCAGTTAGAAACAACACATTTTTTTGTGAAATAGGTAGGTATTTGAAATGTAGACGTGTTTTGTTCACCTTGGGAATTTTCCGGTTATGTTCAAAGTGAAATATTTTAACGACTAAAAAGGAATTTTGGAAGAAAAAGATATTTATTTTTACAAATCAAACAGATTACCTAATTAAATCCAACATTGTAATAAAGGGTGCCTCGTTTTCTTTTTGTGGGATGTAAAGTCGTTCACTGTGACTGAAATTAAGTGAGGTATATGTCCAGAAGTGGACGTTATTGGGCTGATATGATGATTCAGAGGAGGAGGAATCCTAGAGGATGAGGATATACAGGCTCTATTTACCTATCAAATAGGAAAATGGAAGATAATTATGTTTTGAATAAGATAAAAGTTATCGATTGTTAATAAAATCAAGTCACGAGTTCGATTCCCGAGTCGGGAATTTTTTTTTTAAGGTTTTTTGGTCATAGAGTGTGGATACATGGCGAACGGTTGTTTTTATTGGATTATGCGAATATATTGATATCCATATACTTACTCGTTATATATTTATTATCACCGGAAGGCGATAAGTGGATTGTGAAATATTGTTATGCAAATTTTGTATACCTACGTGACGCCTTTATTGTTTTTTTTATTACTAGATGTTTTATTTGTTGTTTTTTGTCTTTTCCAAAAAACATAACATTGTTTGCCAAAGATTCAGTAGATATTCCTAGACTTGGAATAACCAACTGTATGTAACAGTTTGACTCATCAATAATAAAAATAGGGTACCTGTTTATAACTTGTCTAAAAAGTTTTGATAGCTAAAGTGACTACATTAGGAAAATCTTTTGAATATAAGTAAAGTATGTGTGTATGAAAAAAACTCAAAATAAATAAGAATTAATGCGCACCTGTAATTCCTTTAATATCCCACATATATAATACTAGCTATTGCCCGCGGACCCGTCCGCGTGATAAATGATTGAGACTGACCTGTTAGCTGTTGGCCTAGTGGTTATTGACCCTGACTGCTGAGTTGGACGTCGTGGGTTCGATTCCCACCCAGGACAAATCTTTGTGTGATGAGGATGAGCATGATTGTTTGGTCTGTGTCTGAGTATAATTTATCTATAATATATATTTACAAAAAAAAATGTATAAGTAGTCAGTTGTTTAGTACCCACAACACAAGCAAATATAATTGCTTAATTTGGGACTAGATGGCGCTGTGTAAATGTCGGAAAAAAAAATTGGTATATGCTATTTATTCCAGACGACAATCTATCTGTGTGCCAAATTTTATTCAAATCCTTTTAACCGTTTTAGCGATATTCAGTAACAAACATCCATCCATACATCCTAACTTTTGTATTTATTGAAGGATTGTAGTCAATCGCTGTTGATTATTGACACAAATAAATAAATTTCCACTATGTGTCACGATATATCGTTCTAGACATAAAATAGATAATACAAAAAGCTGTTTACATTCAAAAAATTGTATGAATGTTTTCCTTGTTATGTAACGGATAACAGATGGCTTTTTTAGTACAACCGTCTGCTAACAGTGAAGAAAAACAATGTGAAGAAAATCTCGTGTGAGATATTTTGAAAAGCAAATTGAAAACAGCAACAAAAAAGCTGTTGAAAATATTATTTGATGCGTGTGTAACGTGTAACCCATTGTTTTTTATGGTAATAAGTTTTTTTAAGCATTTCTGCAAGCATGGGCGAGCACTTCCAAAAAAAATGATTTTTTTTCTTGTTTTCTTTCAAATAAGCCTCTTTGTGGTTTTGGGCTGTGTGTGTATACCTTAATTTTTTTATTAGACCCTAAACCTCCTCAACTGCTTTCATAAGGAAGAGGGGATTCGTGTACAGCAAGGAGAAATTCCGTTTGGTGGACACTGATGTTTTATACACTATTATTAGCTGAGGTGCGGGGCTTCACTCCTATCGTTCTTTATTTGATCTCTGCTCAGATCCTATTGGCTGTAGCGTGATGTAATATAGCATATAGCCTTCCTAAATAAATGGGCTATCCAACACTAAAATATTTTTTTTAATCGGACCAGTAGTTTCTGTTGGGCTTGGGTCGCCTCTCCTCTAACTAGAGAGCTGAGAGAGTTTAGACCATAATCCACTCACGCTGGCCTAGTGCGGGTTGGTGGATCAGACATACTCATAGAATTTCTTCTATGTATGGGTATGTGGGTTTCCTCACGATGTTTTCCTGCACCGTTAGCAGATGGTAAGTCAGTTGACTAGTACATATAAATTGGTACTACTGGTCGGGATCGAACTCGGACCGCGTGATTTGCACGCCGCGCCGGTCCCTTATCCATTTAGCCACCATCGCTTAATGCTCATCCTCATATCACCTAATAATTATATCTGCCGAAATATGGGTACCCCTTTGGGGATATATCTGTTGTTATATTTATTATATCGACTACTTAACAAATGTGTGAAGCTCGGTGAAAGTACGTCGAAAGGTTAGTTATTTAAATGGTATGTCAAGAATGAACTGTTAATGAGTAATTTACTTACTTTGTATCTGTTATAAATCATTGTGTAGCTAAATTGTTGTATTCAATCGTATTATCTATTATATTTCTTCTTTATTTAACATCTGAGGCCATTGATGTGACAATTGTTTACAATTTTTGCATATCTGTCTGCACATTCTTTGCTAACAGATTGTAGTGTTTAGAATGATGATTCTCAAAGTTTTGTATAGTAAATTTTGACCCCTTAGGATACTATTTACGAGGGGTCTAACTGCCGCACTCAGAGACATGTAATGATAACTTAAACAGCTCTAGAGCAGAAATTTGTTCATTATGGTATCGTCATAATTTCATAAGAAGGTAGTTTGACTGATATATTTGACAAATACGATTTTACTTTGAATTGAGAATAGTAATTTGTTTATTCAAAGTATAGGTTAGGTAGCTTTAAAAAAATAAAACTTTCTTTACAAGTAGTCAAAGCTAAAATTAATTTTATTTGGCCAGAATACGTGGATTGTTGCTTAAAACGCTCTCAAATCTCTTGATGGAGGAAGGAAGACTCTTATTCATCGGTACGGCATTCATCATCATCATTTCAACCCATAAACGCTCCACTACCGGGCACAGGTTTCCTTCACCAGCTATGTTTAGTCCCATAATACTGAGTGAGCCTATTACTAATGCCATTAGGGCATATTTTTAAACGCCCGGCTGATAAGTAAAAATTCCGGGTAAGAATGTTAAGATATTAATACTAAATATATAATATTCAATATAATAAGATTTGTACCTTTTAAATTTGAATATAAAGATTTTTAAATAATAAGATAAATTGCTGTACACAATCCCATGGGGTCTACACGGAAAAAAGTTTTAGAACCTCTGGCTAAGAATATTGTATACGATTACATTGTAACGTTTGTAAAATACCTCCGTATGCTGACGAAGTAAGAACACAATGTGTCAACATAGCTTTTCACCTCCATAACGACGGAAGAGGCGATTAGGAATTCACACTATGCTTTGCAAAAGAAGTAATATTTAACAATCAATCAAATCCTGTTCAAATCCAGACTGACGTTCATGGACGCTTCTGTTGTTTCAGGTTCCGGCTGGCTAACCATGAAGGCGTTGTACAGGAGGTTTTGGGCTTTCTGATCCTTTTCATCTTGCCGCGGCCGGCGAGCTTGACATCACCGTGATTTCTACGTTCAGGACGGTATGAAGTGTAGGTTCGTGTTGTTCGTTCGGTTAGTGTTCTAGCAATTGATATTCAATTGTTTGGCATTCGACTTGACATAGTACACCTTGAATAAACACATTTACTGTCTTTCAAAAAACAAAACAACAAATAAGGCTGACAAGCGAGACACAATACTAAAGTCGTTTCCTTAAAAAATATATAGCTATAAATTAAAAATGTTATTATACTCGTAAGTGTTAAGTTAGAAATTTTAACACGGAATATAATCACTACATAGTATAAAACAAAGTCACTGTCGCTGTCTGTCCGTCCCTATATATGCTTAAATCTTTAAAACTACGCAACGGATTTTGATGCGGTTTTTTTAAATAGAGAAACTGATTCAAGAGGAAGGGGTTATAGGTATAAAATACATACCACGCGGGCGAAGCAGCGGTTGGAAGCTTGTTAAAAATAAACACGGGATTTTCTTTCAATTAACACCAATACCAGTTAGTGGGACTTCTTATTTTAAAATTTTCCACACGAATAAGAAAGAATACAAATCAGGTATGATGTTGTTTAAAAAATCTATTGACGTCATCGAAAACATGTTTTAACCACATCAGTACAATAATAACTACGTCGAAAGCCATTTTAACGTTCCCGGAATGGCGCAAAAACACTTTTTTAATAATAGTGACAACCTTGTATGTTGCGCGAAAACAAAACGCAATCAAAAAAGTCCAGATATATTATTATATCATCTATGGTTTGACAAAATGGCGTCCTTGAGCTTTAGAAGAGTACCTATAATAAAGTTAAAATCGTTACGTGGAAAAACGTGAGTGAATCAATTACAAAATGTAATAAATATATTATAACACGTGTTTGTTAGATCTATTCTTAATGTTATATAATAAAAAACCTGTTTTGTTTAAATAGTTATGTAACGCGCACGTTTTCGGCGCCATTTTTAAGTAATTCTATGACATTGTACGTCATTGTGTTATACGATCTAATGCGAATGTCATTTTTAATTTTTCTGCGAATTCGTTCAGGAATTAGGGGAAGTTTGATTTTATATAAGATGACGCATGGTGTGTATTGTATAAAATGGAAATTATGATATCATTTATTAAAATAGCGATCTAGTTTTTTTTAATTGCGGCTCCTGTGCTCGAGTGTCTTCTCACGAGAGGATGATTTAGCCTGATAATTTTGGAGCTTAGGAAAATAAATTCTCACAGATCTTTATTTTTTTATGTTTTTTTTTAAATGATAATGGTAGTTTAAGACCCGAGTACAATTCCTAAAAACTCTATAGACCGCATGACCGGCCTGATACCATGACGTAGGTATTTACTTTTAAAATCTCATTTTGAATTATATTTGAATTAAGAAATGGAATTCATACGCGATTGTGTGTACTTACTCTATTTTACTCGTTTCAATAAGGTACACCAGTCGTAACAATCTATCTGAGAACCATGTTTTACTGGTATTATAGATCTATGCCCAGCAGTGGGACGTTTCTGGGTTGTAATGATGACGATGATCAGTGTTAATTTTATTCTTCAACAAGGATGAGTTCTCAAAGCAAGATCTACTTTGCGATGTCAAAAAATTGCTTTTTGCTTGTTAACCTAATACCATTTTTCACCCTGGAATTGAACCAAGGACCGCATGCACCGTGCTTCCCTCTACTCAAAGACAGTTTCATAATCATCATCAAGCCCAATGACGTCCACTGCTGAACATAGGCCTCACCTAATTTCCGCCACAACGGATCTTTTTTTTTTTTTTTTTCTTTTTTTTTTTTTTTTACTTGGGGAAATGCCTGACGCATACCCCTCGGTCTTGGGGAAAGAACCGAGGGGTTATGTGGGGCTCCCACCCACTAAAACCCCAAGGTGTTCCTCTCGTCGCGCTCTGCTGTGGTCACGGGAGCGCAGGAGCATTCGTCCGCGTCCACAGCGACACAGCGAGTGATCCTGTGCCAGCCACCCGCAACCTATACTAGGTCATCGGTTCATCTGGCGGAGGGCCCCCCACGCTACGCTCTCCAATACGTGGCCGTCACGAGACAAAAGACAGTTTAAACTCATCAAAATCTACTTACAAAGATTACTACTACTTAATTACTATAACCCAACGATAGTAAGACAATGTAACTAGATATATGTAACAGGGCTTGGATAATACCCTTGTAGAACTTATACAATAGGGTTGTGAGTGTTTCAACAACAGTAAACAAGTAACAACAATGTCAGGTCACAAAGAATAGACAATACTAGTTGTTAGTTTACTAAATAATTTGTGTATCATAGCATACCAAGAACATTGTCTACACTGTTTCTTTAGTTATTATGTTTGGGGATTGGAATGCTCATTAGATATTATAAAACAATAGTGAAATGATAGAACAGTGTTGATTGAACTGATTAGTGTTGTAGTTATAATGAGTAAATATCAGAGGCAGGTGGTGGTATAATGCAATTAGCTCTAATTGGTACGTGATAGTATTAGGGGGATTACTTTGAACTTCGACATTCGATTGGTCGGGTTTGATGTCGCTGTCAAATGTAAGGAAATTTGGTTATAGACGCTGTCACTTTCAAACATTTGACAGCAGCTAATCAAATGTCGAAATTCAGAGTAAGCCCAGGTAATAATTGTGAAAATTCGAATTTTTTTAGCAAATAACGACATTAAATTTTATGGTTTCATTTTCAAATGTCTAAAAATAACAGCGATCATTTTTATATTTGACTGCGATCATAATTAAATTTTCAAACGTTAGTGAGCGATATAGATTATGAGTTCTCATTATGTACAGATACAGAACAATATCAATACTTTATCCATTAACAAATTTAATAATTTGAATGTTACATTCTTCAGCCCCCTGATTCTGAGCTGTCGGAATATTTTCGGCCAGAACTGTCAGTTTATTTAAAGTTAAAAAACAGAATGTTAAAAAAATAGATGGGAAAATTCTATATTAATCAGTTTTTAATTTTCTATACGGTAAACTAATTTCTAACACTTAATAACTTAAGCTGTAAAAATACGTCGTTCTTAGATTCGAAAAAGTTTACGATCCGGGAGCAACCCGATGAGTCAGAATCAGGGCCCTGATCAATCACACATTAATTTTTAGACCCGAGTATTTATTTAATTTCAACTTGATACTTCTACACGTTCATGAGAAAAATATTCTTGACGAACAGACAGACAACGGAGTGATTTCATAAGGGTTTCGTTTTCTTCCTTTTGAGGGACGGAATCCTAAAAATGGTATAAGTGAAGAAGAACCAACCAGTATGGTCAATGATACTAGGCTGATAATCTCCTGTTCAAGACCCTTACTCAGCAGTGGGACGTTTTAGTTTTCCAGATGAGTACGTTGATCTTCTATTATTTTATTCTTGAAGTTATTGTTATAGTAAGAATTATTTTTTCTGCTATAAAAAACTCTAATAACAATATCCATGTGAAGCGGCAATAGGTAATGAATCCCGCTTGAAATTACGATAGCCTATCAGTATATTCACCCCTGTATAAAAAACACAACGCAAAAAGATTAGGTGTTAACAGGAATCTTTTTCTAAATTATATTGATAAGTTGAATATAAACAAAACGTATTTGTGGTCACCTTGAACATGATAAGCGACCGATAGGTATAACTGCGCCAACGAACCGCGGCGAGACATCGGCATCGTCGCAACATATTTCCGCATTTTCATTAAAGAAACTTCTAGTACATAATGATAGCTATTTTCGTGACAAAAATATCTAAACTCTTATCGCAACAGAGTTTATTTTTAGTATAATTATGTCATGTTATTCGCCAATACGTAGATTAAATTTGTTTACAATTTTTTGTTTTTACATTACACGTACTATATTGATGTCAGGCCAAGAGTACACGTTCGATTTGTTTGAAAAGGGCGAGAAATATAGATTTTTTTGATATGGCAAACATGTTTACTAGCCACCTGATGGTAAGCGGTTACCGAAGCCTATGGAAGTTTGCAAGAACAAGAGCATCACATGCCTTGCCGACTCCTTAAAACCTGTTCCTTTCCTAATGAGATCTGTTTGCCACTAATCAACAGAAAGAATTCAACATTTCTTTAAGGTGGGTGGAGGAAGTTGCCACTCTAGACAAGTGGTAATTGATTTGGTCTATCTATTCTATCGACATGTCAAATTAGTACATTGATCACGTGACATGTCGATGCCAGGGATGTGTTCAAATGTATTGAAGTGAATAGAATTAGCGTATTGCCACTTGTCTAGGGGGGCATTGTGGCTTAGTTTGGGGGTGGTTTACCAGCTGTGCTCGAAAACGTGTCTACGACAGAAAATCTTAGAAGATCATAGCCATAATATTTATGTTGTAGTATTATCATAATAATAATAAGTAGTATTATAAGAAAATAATAACAATATCTTAGTTTATATTTCAAATCCTCGTGCAGATGTTATAGGAGACTTTGTTCCTTGATATATAGATCGAATACCAGTATAATTTGCAGATGTGTGTGGATTATGGACTAAAACCAGAAATATTTATAATACAAACTGGAAATAATCTTGTTGTAGTGTCAGATCTTTAGACGGATGAAGAAAGACCCTTGACGCAACATTATGAAATATTTTCTTTTTCTTTTTAAAAGACTGCGCCCGTACAAAAATTCTGTGACGCGGGCATTTTACTTACATACATTGGGCAAAAGCTACAGCCAGACTCGAAATAAATACCTATAGACACAAATATTTGTCTGAACTATTGGACCCACGAGGCCACGACACCCAACACGGCGATGTTTAGAGGACATCATCATCATCATAACAGCCCAATGACGTAACAGACAAAATCTAGACTCAAGAAAATATTACATACATACATAGCATCACGCTTTTTTCCCCGAAGGGGTAGGCAGAGGTGTTTCACACCCACATTTCGCCAGCTATGTTTGGTCCCATGAAATAGGGGGCGAGCCTATTGTCATCAACCGGGTACATTTGTATACCAAACTCCGGGAAAATCTTAATACTGGAATTTCATGATAGAAAAACCCAATACCATTTTCACCCGACCCGGGAATCGAACCTGGGACCTCTTGCCCAGCAGTCGTATACACTTCCCGCTGCGCCACCGAGGCAGTTAAGTAAATATTGCAGTATTATTACAATGTTGAACTTAAAGTTCAAAACGCAAAATCGGTAAATTTTTAACTCAGTGTTCTGGTTTACGAAACTTTAATTATGCGAACAAAAATATAATTAATTACATTTTTACAGCAAATTATGTCATGTTTATAAATTGATAAAAAACGGTTTTTACTCGCGTTATTGCCCTCTTATATAAAATATTTGTTATGATAAGCACATTATGTAGCTGCTATCTTTGATTGCTGGGCATGACCTAAATATGTCGCGAGCGGCACAGCGATAAAAGTGACTGAAGACATTTTTGGCGGAGTTTTATCAGATATTTATTGTATTGTATAATATTAATGTCGATTGAAGGTCTGATTAATAAAGAAATTGACAAAATATTAACAAAATATTTAGGTACTTTTTAGAAAAAGTAATACAGTTATGGTGCTGTTGATATTTGTTGAAAAATTTT
The DNA here is from genome assembly GCA_905147015.1 of Laspeyria flexula. NCBI lineage: Eukaryota > Metazoa > Arthropoda > Insecta > Lepidoptera > Erebidae > Laspeyria > Laspeyria flexula. Next base: position 7,361,051 of record LR989974.1, read on the forward strand.
AATGCTATGCATATTATACATATATAACTATATATAACTGCATTTCATCTTATTTTAAGAAGAAAGAGATGTGTCCGAATCACTTCAATTCAAGAATACCGAATACCTCTTTTTCTAAATTTATCAAATTCATGCAAGGTTAGAACGGTATTTAAATGCCTCGATAGAAAATGTACTAATCTTGAAGTTGCACAGTCGATCCGAACCCTGCATGCGTGTTGTTTAGCTTTTTTAACGTTTATTTTATAGGTTTTATTCTGCCCACAATTATTCTTTCTGAGTTCCAATGTACTTTGTTTTTTTTTTAGTTTTCTACGGCAGACTTATCTTTACAAATTGACTGGCTTGTTGGTTCTAGTGGTTAGTGACCCTGACTGCTAAGCCGGAGATCGTGGGTTCGATCCCCACCCAGGACAAATCTTTGTGTGATGAGTATAAAGGTTTGTTCTGTGTCTGGGTGTATTTTATCTATAATAATATGTATGTATTGACAATAGGCTCGCCCCCTATTTCATGGGACCAAACATAGCTGGCAAAATGTGGGTGTGAAACACCTCTGCCTACCCCTTCGGCGAAAAAAGCGTGATACTATGATGATGATGATTCACAAAAAAAAAATATTTAAGTAGTATACCTATCAGTTGTTTAGCACCTATAACACAAGCAAATATAATTGCTTACTTTGGGACTAGATGGCGCTGTGTGAATGTGGTATAATATTATTATTACAAATAATAATATGTCTACAAAGAAAACAGTAAAAAATCCTCCATAACGAGGTTTTCCCAAGAGACTACAGTCTACATGAGACTACAAAAAAGGAATGAATATTTTTTAAGGGTCGACGACCCGCTTGTGATGCCCTTGGTGTTGCAGGGCGTGTCTATAGGCTGCGGTAATCACTTACTATGAGGCGGGCTGTACGTCTGTTTGCGGCCGTCGCGTCGTGGTATAAAAAAAACATAACATAACATAGCATCACGCCTTTTTCCCCGAAGGGGTAGGCAGAGGTGTTTCACACCCACATTTCGCCCGCTATGTTTGGTCCCATGATATACGGGTGAACCTATTGTCATCTACCGGGAACATTTGTTAACTAAACTGCGGGTAAGTCTCAATACTGGAATTTTAATAGAAAAGCCCAATACCATTTTCACCCGACCCGGGAATCGAACCCGGATCCTCTTGAACTGCAGTCTCACACTTCCCGCTGCGCCACCGAGGCAGTTATAGTATAATAATATTCTACCACATTAACACAGTCTAGTCCCAAAGTAAGCAATTATATTTGCTTATGTTATAGGTACTAAACAACTGATATACTACTTAAATACATTTTTTTTTGTAAATACATACAGATAAATTACAACCAGACACAGAACAAACCTTCATGCTCATCACACAAAGATTTGTCCTGGGTGGGGATCGAACCCACGACCTCCGGTTTCCAACCAGGTTCACTAACAACTAGACCAACAGGCCAGTCGAAGTAAAGTATATAATATATAGTATAAAAAAACCAGTTGCGAATAAATTCACAATAATACATACGTGTTGAGCCGAGTCCTAAATACTCAAAGATCATAAAAGTCATATGTATCGAGCTACGGACGTTGACTCGAGTAATTTAGGCGAGTACGTAAAGAGAGAATGACGTCACGTGGCCAGGTCGTTGTAACTCTCCCACGTGATACGTAATGACGATATTTCGGTAATATCGGTCATGTATGTGTTTTGTGAATTACCTACTGTTCAATTTAGTTTATTTGTTTTTTTTGCAATCTGTAGTAAAAAAATCCCCTATCACGATGTTTGTATGTGTACATCTGCGAAAAGACTTGACCAATTTTAATGGAATTTTGTGTGTTTAGTTGGTTCCAGTTTGAATATGGGATAATTTTGGAGCCGATAGGTGGCGCCGTTTGCAGGATAACTCTTGCAGAACAGTCGTATACACTTCCCGCTGCGCCACAGTTAGCTATGACAACTGATGAGTACTCACTTTTGTCCGCTACATCGTCCGGGTAGATTTCGATATAATTTACACAGATCTTTATAAGTAATTAGGTACTAACCACTCTACAACAGGGGTTAAATAAATCTTTATGTCCGCTGTCCAATGTAATGAATAGATAAAATTTTTAGTAATTTTCACACCTATATCAACCCTCAGGGTAGGTTTTTGAAACACCAAATAGAATCCATTAACTCGTTTCTTAACTGGTGTGCTATTTGCGGGGTCATTTTTACATAAAAACCTATAAAATAACGACCACTTAATTTTCAAACGTTTGTATCACAATTTCATCCCCTTAGGGGTGATATTTTCAATACTTTCTATTATAATTATCATACCACGCGAGGAAACCGTGTTCATAGCTAATAAAAGGTGAAATAGCAGTACACGAAGAGGAAAAAGAAAAACGCAACATGAAACGGAAAAGTAATTAGGAAAAAGGTATCTTTTATAAGACTGATTAGATTCGTTTTTCCTATGAACTGTGTTTTGTAGTTACGATGTTTTTCATAGTGAGTTGGTATAGCTAACGTTGAAAACATGTTTACAAACAATACGTTCGTAGTAAGCATGAGAGTACCTGATATTTTCACATCTATTCGGATTAACTGATATAGTTATTTACGCAGTTCATTGCGCGGCGCAGACAGTTATGCAAGGAAAATTTTTTTGTAGTATATTTTATTGCCAAGGCAAAGATAGGGTGCATTGGTGTTGTTTATGAGTGGCCATTTAGTGGAAATAGCTAGTATTTTCGTTAAAAGTTGTGCAATCATTTTTGATACGGATGTGGGGTTGCAAGTAGATTAAATTATCGATACTATCGATAGTCTCAAACCGATAGCATCTATGATATATATTTATTATATCTAACACTTGGTCATGATATCGTATAGACGATTTTACATAAAGATTGTGAAGGGAATTCAGCCGACTATACCACGCTGGCCAGACCCGTTCCCTTGGTGGTGGGTTTTGTTTCGAATTCTAATTTTCTCGCAGTGCTCTTGATAGCTTTAAGTTACTCCCTTAGTCGCCTCTTGCGACACCCACGGGTTGAAATGGGGTAGTGACATTATGTATTCTCATGTACCATGTAAATAGGCACGAAGTTTTCTTATATTATTCTATCCGGATAGCAACCTTTAGCATGTCAACGCGCTTATGATGCCTTCAGTCTTATAGGCGTTATAAGCTACACCTGTTTACCACCGTAGCGGTATGAAAACGGCATTTTAGAAGGTGTAATTTCTTTGTTATTAAAAAAGTCGGGAAAAACTGTTTGTTATTGTAGTAACAAGTTATGACATATATGAGAAATATGCGAACAGTTTCCGGCGTTCTACCATTATTACATCATTTAACATTTGGTAGGTATTATAAATAAATTGACCGACCAATTCTACGAACAGCGACATTGTTCTAATAATTTATTTTATTTAAATTAAACTTTTGTTTTGATATGGAGTCATAGATTTGGCGACAGACGGCCAAAATTGTAATTGGTATTGTTTTATTTTTTACTGAATTCGAAATTAAGAACCGTGACTTAATTCCATTGATGTTTCTCCGACTCCTTTGGAGGTAATCATTTAACGAATCATCACGCCTTTTTGCCTAAATGGGTAGGCAGAGGTGCTATATTATATTTATTTATTTATTTCTGTTCAGAAAGCTTACAGACTAATAGGATATATTATATATTTATAAATAATTATTTATTAAGTAACTTAAATTGCTAATAACCACACGTATTCAATATTAACAATAATATTGAAGATATAGTCATAATATCAGAGATGTAATTAGACTTTTACACACCCGGTGAGATTTTTTGTACTTGCTACCTTGAAACTACTATGCATGATTCAAATTTGGTACCTACCTTACTTTGAAATTGCGAGGTTTCCGGCAACTGGGACCGCAATTAACTCGGACCGCGTTTGTATGCACTACGTTTTTACTTTTATGTACTGGTTTGAACAATAGGTTTTTGTGGTCAAAGTTTATTTCGGTCCCAGTTGACGGAAGCCTCAAATTGCTACCTATTTCATGAGACGCCGTATTTAGATCATTCAATTACGCAATACCTAACTTCGGCGCAATTTCATGACACATCAATTGCCATATATTATTAAATACGTATTAATAAAGGGGGGAGTTTCCGTTAGCGGACGTGATTTGTATCAGGTAATGGTTGACGTAAATTTTCAACAAAATAAATTACTTACCACAAAATTGTATTTGGTTATAGGGAAAAGTGTTTATCAGTGTGAATAAAATGGGATACTCCAAAATTCCAATAATTGTGGGTGATTTTGTCCGAAGAGTGTGTGTTAGGTACAATATTCTGATAGTCCCAATGAATAAACCACTGACGGCAGCGAAATGACTTTTACATTGAAAATATTATAATTATATTCAAAATAATTGGTATATATTTGAAGTTCATTAAAGTGCCTTTCTTTTGGTATTTCTGTACCTATCTTTTTTCCTGACATCTGACATACATAAGGACGGACAGACATCGACAGCGACTTTGTTTTACGAGTATACTATGTATTGATTACTGTACTGCAAAAATTCAATAATTTATATAGTCAAATTTTTCAGTACAATAATCAATACTGTACTGAAAAATTTGACTAAGTATATAAATTCTTAAAACTTTTTAATTTTTTTTTTTTTTTTTACTTTTTTTTGTTTTATTGTTTTTGATAATATAATTCGTATAATAGTCGAGGAAATCCGTTTGCAGTTATACTACTGATAAAGAAAGAAGGAAAATCTCAAATAAATAACTAAGGAGGTATTAATGGTATTACTTGTCTGTGGTTTTACGTTATGTAGACGTATTTACTTTTTTAAGGAACTTTCCCTTGTAGTAAATGCGTCATTTACTACAAGGGAAAGTTCCTTATTTTGACGGAAAATCGATCGTCCTACAACAATATTTCCCTATCATCATTGGGATATATTTATTTTCTATGAAATCATTACGTACATACATTGTCCCATTCATCATCATTCATCATCATCGGGTCTCCTTTCCTCTAACTAGAGAGCTGAGAGGGTTTAGGCCATAATCCACTCACGCTGGCCTAGTGCAGGTGGATCAGACATACTCATAGAATTTCTTCTAGGGTATGTGGGTTTCCTCACGATGTTTTCCTTCACCGTTAGCAGATTCATTGTCATCATCATTTGACTAGTACATATAAATTCCAAAAGTGGAATCCACATTGGTACTGGCGGTCGAGATAGAACTCGGACCGCGTGATTTTCACGCCCATTGTCCCTAGGGGATGAAAATATTAGACGTTTGAATACTAAGTGGGTGATATTTTATACGTTTTTACGAAAATGACCACGCATATAGAGCACTCTAGAAGTCCAGAATAGAGGTAAGTATGGTAAAGTTAGATAATTACACTCATGTAATCTTATGTAATAAAAACGATTCTAGAAAATTCCAATATAATTTATAAACTTTACGTTGCTATGGTCCATTACCTTTTAAGTTACGTAGTCATAGTACCTACCTCCTATCAGACATAGGCAACATGATAACAGCGATGAATTGAAACAATAAAAAAATGTTTTCGCAGACAGATTAGTTCGTCTCGCATTTTATCATTAGGTAAAGTATTTGCCTATTACATATTATGATGTTCTTCATAGGCCTTTTTTGTTGATGAATCTTACTAAGGCCACTAAGGTATACCCTAATAAGAAAATGCCTGGAAAATTCCTGAGCTGACCGCGCTTTTCCTTTATGATGTTAGTAGACCAGGGAGGGGTTAATATCTGATAAACGTTACTCTAATAACCCTCCTCCCCCATTCTAGAGCTGAAATGTTAATGGAATCATCTACAATACTCAACAGAAACTGAAGAGCTATAGCCGTCGCAAAACAAATAGGGGACGTTCTAAATTAAGGACAGATCAGGAGTACCCTAAACAGGTGAGAATGTATGAACGTTGATGAAGCGAAAGATCTATGTCAGAATTGTAGCAAGTGGAAGGAAATAGTCTCCGCCTACCCCTCTGTTGGGATAGAGGCGTGATATATATGTATGTATTTTCCCCATGGAGCTCTAGACATAACATAACATAGCATTACGCCTTTTTCCCAGAAGGGGTAGGCACAGATGTTTACCAAACTCCGGGAAAATCGCAATACTGGAATTTCATGATAGAAAAGGCCAAATACCATTTTCACGCTACCCGGGAATTAGTATATAGAGAATACTAAGAGACGTAACTTTAAAGTTTATTTAGTAAAAACGTGTAATACTTAAGTCGATACGCCTAAAGACGATTATTCAATGAAAAAATTGTGTTAATGACAGATTACTGCTAATTGACTTTCCTGAGTGCTGCAGTAAGAGAAATAAATTGAAGCTAACTTTTGTAAAGTCCATTTAAAATCATGCTAATTGTCATTCAATGTTTACTCATTGGCTGTTTACGAGACTCTATTGTAACCCACAGATCATACTCATTGACCAATGAGTATATAAACAAACAATATGTATCCACAGAATACATTGTTTAATCAATAATATTCTTGTATTATCTTCGCGTGATCATGACGTGTCCTAGTTGCTGACTAGCGATCACTTTTATATAAGTTATGAATGACTATGTGATGAGGTGTGAATATCACTACATAGTATGAAAATGCGCCTAAAACTATTCCTGTCGCACTGCACACTTATAGCTAATAATTATATTATTATTATTTTAATCATAGCTGTACTACAATAGTGCAGCTGTGATATGGCAGCGGTAAATGTCTCATCCCATTCTATATTAAAATTTTTTAAGGGCCTCTGCGTGTTGGACCTGTGTCCCCGCGTAAGCCTTCCAAAAAGACCGGGTATACTTCTCACCTTAGAGAGAAGTATAGCCGTGAAAAAAGAGACATAATAATATTCTACCACATTCACACTGCGCCATCTAGTCCCAAAGTAAGCAATTGTTGTGGGTACTAAACAACTGATATACTACTTAAATACATATTTTTTTGTAAATACATACATATTATAGATAAATTACACCCAGACTCAGAACAAGCTTTTATGCTCATCACACAAAGATTTGTCTTGGGTGGGGATCGAACCCACGACCTCCGGCTTAGCACACAGTTCTATTTATCTACATTGGAATTTGCAGGGCATTATTTAAGTGTATTGAATATTCAATACACTTTTTAGAATTACGTGAACGTGTATTAAAAATTAAGTATCCGTGTATGATGATATCATCATCATCATCATTTCAACTCATAAACGTCCCACTGCTGGGCACGGGTCTCCTCCAAAGAATGTGGAGGGAATTTAACCTACTATACCACGCTTGCCAGAAGGGTTGAACATAGTATTAAAAAATATAGCTTTGATTGAATAATAAAAATTGAAAACCATGAAATATGACACTAAATTGAGACGTTACCGTTCATGCGTATAAACGCTCTTAAAGTCTCTCAACAAAATCAGCTGTTGCTGGAGTTCAACGGTCGGAAGCGCTATATTTGCCATCAAAGCGAAGATGGTGAACTCTATATAGTAACAAACAAATACTTCTTATCTAAACAATTTCCTTCCACAAAATATCATTAAAACTTACATAATTATGACATCGTCATTACAAAGTAATAAAAACATAATTAATTCTCAATCTTAAAACATACAGTGATAAGGTATCTTTTAGACGGTTGCTACGGAAGAATATATTAGATTCTAAGTAAGCTAATATTCTGCATGTGAAGAGACTCAAGAGACACACCAAAAGTGAGACTTAGGGGGTTGTTGATGGTGATTTAATAGAATAACTTTCATGATTATCTGAAGTAATAACATTAAACGAAAAGAAAATTTAGAACCATTTACTTCTAATTACCCGACCTGACTGTTAGGAAGGATATTGTTTTTTTTAATGACTATTTTTGGAAATAAATGCTCTGAAAGTATTTTCTAAAAAGTAAAACCTTTTTGGTTTCCGACTAAAGGTCCGATATGCTCTTATCCGTTAACCGGTTTTTTATTAGTTAAACTGTTAATATTGTAAAACTGTAGTTTGTTTGTTTAGTTGAATGCTAAGATATATGAACTACTGCATACTGGTCCGATTTGAAAAAATATTTTAGTGTTGGATAGTCTATTTATAGAGGAAGGTTATAGGTTATATAACATCACGCTAAGGCCAATAGGAGCCCAGCAGTGGCTAAACTTGAAACGGACTTCTAGTTTACTAATATATTATATCTGTTTAAAATCACCTGAGACCTGGGGTCAACGGTCAAAGCCATTAACATCAAAGTCACGGCCAATCCGCTATCTGTTTGTAGTGCAGGAGATTACTACATTTACATTATTCCATTAAAACTCCATTCCAGAGTTCCAGCTCCACTTTGGAATGTAATTGGAATAATCTAAATAGATATTTAGCTAAACTCTGACAAATCCAGTAAACGGATGGAGTACTATTGGAATGGGATTACTAGAATAATAAATTTTAACTTTATTCAAATTTTAAAGCCAGGTCAAGATCTATACAGAAATTATATCATCAAAATTACAATGTCATACTATTAGCATTACATAAATTATGTAATGAAATTATCTAAAAGTTAACACTACCAATTAATGTTATGTAATTCGCAAATTTATACGTTAATACGTTACATAAGTGACATGTGCTCGCCGCGTCACTGACATTCGTAAAAATTAAATTTCCAAGATGGCGTCGCGGCTGTTTAATTTGGCGCCAAACGATGACTCATATTACTATGAAGATGAATCAAATAGATAGAATTATTTAAGCAAATAGTTATGTTTCGCGTTTTAGTTGGTTTCTAGGTATTTATTTCTTACGTACTTTTTTTTTTGTGATTCATGAACTTTCTGTATGATGTGTAGGGTATTTGAACATGTTGAGTGACTCAGTACTTTCTTCTATGTAGAATGACGTCATAGGTTGTATTATGTCTACTGCTAGTACTGGGTAAAGGCATTTAGGAATATTTAAGCGCCAATTAATGTAATGTCACTACCCTATTTCAAGCCGTGGGTGTAAAGTAAACAAGAGCACTTCGAGAATAGTCAATTTTAAAACGATACCTATATCAACCCGCCTGGCCAGCGTGTTATAGTAGGCCTTCCAACAATGCTTGGAGGAAACTCGTGCCCAGGAGTGGGACGTTTGTCCCACATTACTTAATATTATTTATTGTTTGTTTTTTTTTTAATTTACATGCACATTTTATTGTTTGTGCGTGATATTAACTGAAACTATAAGAATAATATCGAAAATTTTAGTTTTTTTTTTTACTATAAACTTACTAGTTTTTACTAAGTAAAAACATATTTACTTATTTATTAAGTAAAGACTTAATAATTATATTAAGTCTTAATATTATTTCTTTATAGCCTTCTTAATAGTACTTGTAAATATGTAAATAGATAGTTTTATTTAGTTTTAGATCCACCCAGGACAAATCTTTGTGTGATGAGCATGATTGTTTGTTCTTATTTAGAAAAAAAAATATAAGAAGTTTATCAGTTGTTTAGTACCCATAACACAAGCAAATATAATTGCTTAATTTGGTACTAGATGGCACTGTGTATATGTAATAGCATTATTATAATGTTAATCCTTCATTAACCCACTTGTTACTATCGTTTGATAAAAGGATCATCTTCCATATTTCTGTATATTTCTAATTAATATCCGTTTCTGATAATAACTGTTTATTAGCATTTTTTTTATCAAACCTAATTTTCAGGGGATTTCCTACTTCAGATTCATTAATTTAATATATTAATATAGTATTAAAAGTACTTAGTATTTAATGTGTTTAATTTAAAATATTTGTACAACAGAGATGGTAGAACATAAGGACCAAAAACAACTCATCATATAAGATTATGTATTACTATGTTCTGAGAAATAAATTATTCTTTCTTTCTCATGTAAGTTGTACTCGTGTGATTTTTGTGTTGTTATTTTAATAGTTATGTTTATTTACTTAGTGGCATGCTCCGGCTCTGTCTGAAAACCAGCGCTATAACATTTATGTTGTAGCATTATGCTGAGACAGGGCCGTTTTTCAGACTTTTTTTGTCTTATAGTTTATGTTTGTGCTGTAATATGTACATTAAGACTGGAAATAAATCGATTTTCTTTCTTTCTAAATCTTGTGTTTTTTTGTTTCGATCAAATAAACATCGATTGAATTTTATTCACTCGATGTATTGGTGGATATAATGAATGTTCGATTTATTAATCATTCGATATTATAAACGTTCGAGTATTTAGTTTTTCGATTTATAGTGTTCGATTATTTGGTATTCGATTCGGTGTAGTACACCCCTATTGAAGATAGAAGAAATTCAACGTTTGTGCCATTTAAGTACCACGTTCTAACCACGCATGCAGATTACAATATATTTTCAACGTAGGTACTTAGATACAAAGTACCTATACCTACATGATATCATGATGAAATTATATAAAATTATGCGTATTACATACATCACGCCTTTTTCTCCGAAGGGGTAGGCAGAGGTGTTTCACACCCACATTTCGCCAGCTATGTTTGGTCCCATGAAATAGGGGGCGAGCCTATTGTCATCAACCGGGAACATTTGTGTACCAAACTCCGGGAAAATCTTAATATTGGAATTTCATGATAGAAAAACCCAATACCATTTTCACCCGACCCGGGAATCGAACTCGGGACCTCTTGCACAGCAGTCGTATACGCTTCCCGCTGAGCCACCGAGGCAGTTAAAAATTATAAAATTTGTAAATATTACATATTTTACAAATTTTCCATATATCTTATATAATTAATGCAAAAAGATAGGATGCATGGATGGATAGATAGATGCCAATATTGTAACAGTGGACAGGCCACATAGCTCGTAGAACTGATGGCCGATGGTGGAAAAAGGTTCTCAAGTAGCGGCCACATATTGTGACCGAAGACCTGGTAAAGGTTGTGGGTGGTACAACATCAATGTAATACAAATTGTTTATATATAAATACAATAACAAGTATCTAACGTTGCACCATGTTTCTAGACAACAAAGGATATACAATACCTACATAAACAAGATATATATTATGATTGTGTAAAAATTCCCTACATACGTGAAATAGATAACATTAAATATGCAAAATTCTATTATTTTTCGACCTCAAAACAACCGGTGACAAATGCCATCGATAAGTGTTATCGAAATCGTAATCGATAAAAACATTTCGTAATAATTTTCCGCCATTTTGAGGTGAAATAGCATGTTTGGGGGAAAGTGACGCTAGATAATAATTGTTTTCATTAGAACATTCGAGTACTTTTTCTTAGTAATTGGTGTAAAATTAGGTGAAGTTAACTACGTGATGATCAAACCACAATACACCATTCAAGGGAAGAAAATCTCGAAGTTAGGTTTAGGTAATTTTGTTTTTTTTTAAGATGTTATACATTGTTAAGATGAATTTGTATAAAGCGATGGTGGCTGAATGGATAAGAGACCGGCGGCGTGCTAAACACGCGGTCCGAGTTCGATTCCGACCAGCAGTACCAATGTGGATTTCACTTTGTGGAATTTATATGTACTAGTCATATGACTTACCATCTGCTAACGGTGAAGGAAAACATCGTGAAGAAACCCACATACCCTAGGAGAAATTCTAAGTGTATGTCTGATCCACCAACCCGCATTAGGCCAGCGTGTGTGGATTATGGCCTAAAAACCCTCTCAGCTCTCTAGATCGAGGAGAGGAGACCCGAGCCCAGCAGTGGGACTGTAATGGGTTGCTGATGATGTATAAACTCATCTTAACAATGTGGTTAGGCCGTGGACGTATTGAATTGTCACTTATCATTGCAATTAACTATACAAATATTAGTTTTAATAATAATAACTACTATAAATGTCCCACTGCTGGGCTTAGATCTCCTCACGTCTATCTAGAGAGCTTGTTAGCTCTCTTGGTCAGCGTGTATGGATTATGGCCTAAGCTAAACATAGTTTAAGCCATAATCCACACACGCTGACCTAATGCCCTTAGAATTAATGTTAGTATATGTCCTCACGATGTCAGTCATGTCACTAGTACCTACATATAAATTCCATAAAATGAAAATCACAATAAAATACGCCCGCCTGGTCCCTTGTCCATTCTGCCACCATCGCTGTTACAGATTTTTAACCGACTTCTTAAAATATGGTTCTTAATTCGATTGTATATCTTTTGTTTTTTTTCACCATTGCTGCACCAAATTTATATATTTTATTGAAATTTATTAATCATCATCATTTCAACCAATATATTGTGTCCCACTGCTGGGCTCGGTTCTCCTCCAAAGAAGGAGGGAATTTAGGCTACTATACCACGCTGGCCAGACGGGTTGGTATAGGGTTTATTTCGAATTTTCCTTTTCTTGCAATGCTCTTTTCTGCATAAGTTTTCTCCCTTGGTCGCCTTTTACGACACCCGCCTTTTAATCCGTCACTACACGGATAAGGATTATTAATAAAAAAATGCAATCAAACCTTGATATTTTTATTGAACTTGAACTCTACGACTAAGAGAATAAAGTTCTAACTGGTATACAAAGTAGTAAGGGCTTAATCCCCTAGTACCTACGCAGTAGTTCATACTATTGCGCCACCAAATGGCCTCACTACTTTATCAGATTGAACGAAATTGTTTTTGTGCATTCCTCATTTGTTTTGACGCGACGGAGTTAGCCTGAAAAACTTTAGTCATCTGAATTCTTTAGTTATATGCGTATCATTTTGTTTTTGTCATGGACTATCTCAGATTCACGTGTTTTGGTACCTATATTTGGTTTTTTATGTACAACAGTGGTATACAGTATGATAATAATGATGAATATTATTAGTAAATTATGTAATATTAAATTATGTAATATCACTTACCTTAGTTAGTAAATGATCAGACAGCCTACTGGATATACAGCGGCTGGTCAAAAATTCGGAATTTTTAATATAAATTTTGTCGGCATTGCTGAGCAGAAAATAATAATAATAATAATATAATAATATTCTACCACATTCACACAGCGCCATCTAGTCCCAAAGTAAGCAATTATATTTGCTTGTGTTATGGGTACTAAACAACTGATATACTACTTAAATACATTTTTTTTTGTAAATACATACATATTATAGATAAATTACACCCAGACACAGAACCAACCTTTATGTTCATCACACAAAGATTTGTCCTGGGTGGGGATCGAACCCACGACCTCCGGCTTAGCAGTCAGGGTCACTAACCACTAGACCAACAGGCCAGTCAAGTCTATTTATACATTTGATAGTGAAATTCAATGAAAAATAGAACCAGAAATTTATTGTGTTATTACTTTCATAATTATTTGTGTAGTGACGGATTAAGAATACATAATTTCATTACCCCATCTCAACCCGTGAGTGTCGTACAGGTGATTAAGGGGGTAATCCTATGTAGACAAGAGCACTGCGAGAAAAGGAAAATTCGAAATAAATCCTATACCAACCCGTCTGACCAGCGTGGTATAGTAGACTAAATTCTTTCCACATTCTTTGGAGGAGATTCGTGCCCAGCAGTGGGACGTTTGTGTGTGGACATGAATGAATGAATGAAAAAAAAAAATTACTTTATACTGAAATATTCTGTAGGTTAATTTGGAAACTCAGTTCCCAGCTCAGCTCACAGAACAGACAGATTTCCTCATTAATGCCAAAAGTTCTAACCACGGGAAGTTGTAAAACTATTTTGTTTGAATTGTTTTAATATGTCATCATGATACTTAACTTAGGAATGTCAGGAGGACCAGATAATATTAACTGTATATAAAGATGGTGGTGACGGGTCTAAGAATACATATATCACTACTCCCTTTCGTTCCCGGGATGTTGTAGAAGATGACTAAGAGAAAATCGTGCCAGAAGGAAAACTCGAAATAAAACCCTGTACCAACCCGTCCGGCCAGTGTGGTAACAGTAAGCCAATAACCACCTAAATATGAACGACACGAAGCGGGCGGTATAAAATCGCTCGCTGTGGCCGAAATTAGGTAAGGCCTATGTTCAACAGTGGACGTCACTGGGCTGATATGATGGTAAAGATGTAAACGAACATTTTGAGAATTACCTATTTTTATTAATCAGTATTTATTAAACTGTGGTTTGTTTATCGAACCTTATTCGCCGCCAAATAAAAAAAGTTTATAGATTCTACGAAATTGGGGATACAAATAGTTTATAGTCTGGAATGGCACAAACAACTTTTTATCGAGATACCACGTGGATGAAGCCGCAGGATCAAGCTAGTAAGGTCATATACCTGTATACAAAGGACACATAAGAATTGTCACTACATTTCATCATAATTGTAACTGATTTTAGACACGTGTTTATCACACAGTGGGCGCTTTGCCAAACTCTTACTGCGTGCAACCGTTACTGCGAAATTGTTTCTAAAAAACCCAATGTCACTGCCACATCCAGGAATTGAATCTAGACTCTCAACCAGAACATGATAATTCATAATGTCAACGTATAAACGTCTCATTGCTGGCCACGGGTCTCTTCCAAAGAATGTGGGTAAAATTTAGCCTACTATACCACGCTGGCCAGACGGGTTGGTATAGGGTTTGTTTCGAATTTTCTTTTTCTCGTAGTGCTCTTGTCTGCATTAGTTTTTTGCTTTTAATCGCTCTGTACGACACCCACGGGTTTATTATGTAAGTATTCTTAATCCGTCACTAGACGAATAATTGATTAGACTGGCCTGTTGGTCTAGTGGTTAGTGACCCTGACTGCTAAGCCGGAGGTCGTGGGTTCGATCCCCACCCAGGACAAATCTTTGTGTGATGAGCATAAAGGTTTGTTCTGTGTCTGGGTGTAATTTATCTATAATATGTATGTATTTACAAAAAAAAAATGTATTTAAATAGTATAGTAGTTGTTTAGTTGTTTAGTACCCATAACATAAGCAAATATAATTGCTTACTTTGGGACTAGATGGCGCTGTGTGAATGTGGTAGAATATTAAATATTAAAATTAATATTAAATATTTTTTGGATAATTTTACACAACACCGTCTACGTAATTACCGTATATATACCTAAGCTTGTGTTATGAGATCTAGACAACGGATAAACAAACATGTACCTATATTGCCAAATACGTACATAACAATTAATTTGTTTTCGTTTTTTGAAGGTCATTTCCCAGTGCAAATAATGAGTCAATCTCATTTTTCCTCTTGAACTATTGGAAGTAAACCAAACATAATAACAAAAAACAAACTGTTATATAAAAAAATAATACAAAATAGAATTAAGTTGTCGTGATACCCACATTTCGCTTACTACAAATCCTACTACGGCCTGACACTGAGAATCTTAGACAGATAAATACTATACCGTTTATGTCTGATCCATGCAGCGAACCTCGACTTTTAAATAGCATCCTTATACATTTCCACTGCACTCCTGAATCCAAAAAAATAATAAAATGGCAAATGTATTCTATTAGGTTGTGGAATGAACTCCCTAACGAGGTTTTCCCAAGGGACTACAGTATGGGGTTGGAAAAGAGATCAGTGCCTACCTGTAGGTACCACGATAGCTTGACTCGTCTTCCAAAGTACCTATTGAGGTGACTGCTTCAGCGGCGAAGAACACTATTTCTAG
Organism: Laspeyria flexula; assembly: GCA_905147015.1. Classification (NCBI taxonomy): domain Eukaryota; kingdom Metazoa; phylum Arthropoda; class Insecta; order Lepidoptera; family Erebidae; genus Laspeyria; species Laspeyria flexula. Next base: position 7,376,794 of record LR989974.1, read on the forward strand.
TATAAAACAAAGTCGCTTTCTCTGTCCCTATATCCCTATGTATGCTTAAATCTTTAAAACTACGCAACGGATTTTGATGCGGTTTTTTTTTAATAGATAGACTGATTCAAGAGGAAGGTTTATAGGTATAAAATACATACCACGCGGGCGAAGTAGCGGGCGGAAGCTAGTTAATAAATAAATTAAATATTCACAAAGGTGCAGCCGGGTTCTTTAAAAAAAGGAGTAAAATTAAATACACTTTTTAAGTGCCGGCAACGCGCTCGTGATGCCCCTGGTTTTGCAGACGTCCATAGGCTACGGTAACTGTTTACTATCAGGCAGGCCGTATCGTATGTCTGTTTGCTACCGTCGTGGTATATTAAAAAAAAATGCTGCTCGGATTCAATCGCAAACCTTTCAAGATACGCGTACGGGTAATTTCCCTGACAGGAAACTCCCGCTAAACAAAACGCCAAACATTATTATCTTATGATATGATTTGCTAGAAAATACGGAAGACTTATTTATCTATATATTTATTTTATTTCGTCCCTGTAACCTTGACGCTATCAAAACAAACCTTGTGTTACCCAATTGTTTTATCAAGTGTTTGATAATCCGCGGCCTTGTCGGTGAAATTATAATACGGTAATTGTTTTTTTATATCAAAGACAATTTAATTTCAAAATATCTAAGACTTTTGTAATATTACATACTTAAAGTTTTTAACCGCCAAAGGGGTAGGCAGAGGATCATCACACATATCGTCAGATACTGAAAAATTCTTATAGCCTTTTTGACCTGATTATGGGATCAGATTGACACAAAGACCATTATTCAAAGTGTCTCGTTAATTACTTAAACTAATTACCAAAAATTACATTATCATTATAGCGACAAATATTATTGTATTTTTATCTTTATTTATTGAAATGTTTCAAATTTATCCTACTTACCTACCTACATTTTAAGTAAAAATTATATTCTATACATAATCCCATGCGAAAGATCTAAGAATATGAATTACATTACTAGCACTGTAGTTAAAAAGACTGACTTGAGTTTCTTGACAGAGAAAGAGTTCATTTTATTACTTTTCTACAATAAATAGGCGCGCGTATTGAATTTTTTCCGTCCGTGTAGTGACGGTTTAAGAATACAGAATGTCACTACCCCATCTCAACTTGTGGGTGTCGTAAAAGGTGACTAAGGAAGTTACCATAAGCAGACAAGAGCACTGTGAGAAAAGGAAAATTCAAAACAAACCCTACCAACCCGTCTGGCCAGCGTGGTATAGTAGGATAAATTCCCTCCACATTCTTTGGACGAGACCCGAGCCCAGCAGTGGGACGTTTATGCGTTATAATGATGATGATGACAATCATAACTACATGAACAACTAGATACTAGATACTACTACTAGATGATCTAAATGAATAAAAATGTTAATTTGAATCTGAAAACTGTAATATAGAAAATAGGAAACATAGCTTCGGGGACTCGGGTTTTACCCGTGACTAGAAAAAAACTTACACTTACATAATATAAAGGAATAAACACGGAAATGCTAGTCGAGTCATATTTCCAGGAAGAATTATGTATTCAATATAATGCGATCATAATAAACGTAATTATTGCATAAGCTAGAGTAAACAATGACGTTTTAGGTCCTTGTGATATTATTATGATTAATTGGTTATTACGATTTAAAATCATTCTAATTTTCGAACTCGTTCAATTAGAGTTGATATCTAGTTATGTGGAAGACTTAAAACCCTATTCCCTACTACAAAATATGGACTAAGTATTAAACCAGGTTTAAATTGATATAAACCATTGTTTTAGTGTCAAAGTTGTCAATTTAAACCTGGTTTAATGCTTAGTCCGTATTTTGTAATAAAGAAGGGTTTTGTAATTTTGTAATGAGGGTTCACATCCTATATAATTCATCTTATTTAATTTTAATTTGTGCAAATATTTAAACATAAATGTTTAGGTATTTGAATTATATTTCTTACTTATATAACCACGTAGCATCTGACTCAGTCAAGTTCAAGTGTAATCTCGATCGAATTTCTGAACGTGAATATGTCGTAAATTGTGCAATAGCTAGTGTAGCGGTCACGGTCCAGAAGGTAAACATTATTTTTTTATTACCATAACCATTGAAGGTCAAAGAAGGTGGTGTTATTAATCATGAGTATTGCATTTTAGATTTTTTTATGCAAATCTTATTACATGTAGATGTGTTTTGTTTTAACGCTAAACTGCGTAGATAAAATATAGATACAAAATTGTTTTTTTTTCAGTAGATAAATATTTATTCAATAAAATATTAACATCATATTATCTTAAAAATTATACACAACTAACCTATTTAAAAATATATAAATAGTTAATAATATCTATACTTATTAATATTATAAAGCTGAAGAGATTTTTTGGTTGAGTGGTAGGATCTCAGGAACTTTTTTTATTTATTTTTTATTGCCTGTAGTGGCAGACGAGCATGCGGCCCACCTGATGGTAAGTGGTTACCGCCGCTTATGGACGTTGGCAAGGTTAGGGGCACAGCCAAGCCGCTGCCTACCTTGAGAGGATAGCTCTCTTTAAACCTCGTTTGAAGAAGGTCTTTGACTACTGGTCCGATTTGAAAAATACTTTTAGTGTTGGATAGTCTATTTATCGAGGAAGGATATAGGATATATAACATCACGTTAAAGCTAATAGGAACTGAACAGTGGTAAAATAAATAAAGACGAGTCCCGCAAAATAAAAAAATAAATCTTTGTGTGATGAGCATAAAGGTTTGTTCTGTGTCTGGGTGTAATTTATCTATAATATGTATGTATTTACAAAAAAAAAATGTATTTAAGTAGTATATCAGTTGTTTAGTACCCATAACACAAGCAAATATAATTGCTTACTTTGGGACTAGATGGCGCTGTGTGAATGTGGTAGAATATTATTATTATTATTATCTCTAGTATTATAATATACTAGAAGTCCCAACATCCAACGTCCCACTGCTGGGTACGAATCTGCTCAAAAAATTGTGGAGGGAATTTAGGTTACTATACGACTAGGGCTGGGACGGGTTGTTATAAGGTTTTGTTTCGATTTTTTCCTTTTCTCTCAGTTCTCTTCTCTGCTTAATGTTACTCCATTAGTCGCCTTTTACGACATCCACTGTTTGAAATGGGGTAGTGAAATTATGTGTTCTTAATTCATCACTACACGGATTATATCACATGTATATAGTAATGCGCCGATCCCACTAGCGGTCAGAGTTCCGAGTTCTGCGTTCCGGGTTCACACTTGCGTACATTGCAACTGGCAGCCTGCTGCTTTTGGTGTGTAGGATTCTTGGCTATCGTATAGATTACAGTGAACGCGGAACGCAGAACTCGGAACTCTGACAACTAGACCGCGCGCATTGGGCGAGTAAATATTTATATAACAAATAGGTATTCCCGGAGGACTCAGTTCGTTTCCATGAAAACTTGTATGTGTGCCAATGTCAAGATTGAGTAATACACTAACAGCGATTGGCCTAAATTCCTACACTGTGATTGTAAATTACTGGAAACTAAATGAGAAAAATGTTAAATAAACATTATAACTCATCATCATGCTTTTCCTTAATAGGGGTAGGCAGAGAATTATTTATTTTTAAAAGGAATTGGTTCGTTAAGCGAGTATTAAAATGGGAGAGGAAAAGAGTGGAGAATATATTCAAATAGGTAGACGTGCGAAGAAATACTTGTGCAATTAAGAGGGTTTATACAGAGGAATGGCACCTTCTCAATAAAAGTGTCATATTTCGTGGTTTTCGATTTTATTAAATAATATTCGATTTTATTATATAATTGAAGCTATTTGTTTTAAATGTTTTCAAAACCACTAAATTATGACACCTAATTGCGACGTTGTCATTCCTTTGTAGGAAACCTCTTAAAAGAACATTTTGAACCATGCTCAATGGGGGTTCTGCAATAAAAGAGCATATCTTCATGGCGTTTTTTTGTTAGAAGTGCAGTTTTTCGGGAATTACTTACTCAAAAACAGATCCTATCATTATAAAAATAATTTTCATTGAAAGTATTTAGTGTTGATACTACCATAGAATATAAGGCTCTGTTACTAATAATAATAACAGTATTATAATAATAATAGTATTATAAAGAACAAAGCTCCACTATTTATTCTAGTCTCGTCTCCATTTTGGTGAATTAACCACAGGTTTTAGCACAGTCTCAGAGGCAAAGTTAGCTAATAGTATGTCCTCTGAATTTAAGATGCTTATCATAAAGTAATTGGAGGTATTTCTCAATGTTATGCACAAAGAGGTCCATAACTCGTGAGGCACATTGATGACGTGGCTACAACATGACGTCACTGAATGCGTCATCGCAACCAGGAAGAAAAAAGTTATACAGCGTAGTATATCTGATCGATGTCATTTATATTTTTGTGTAAATGTTTCATAATACTTTATAGTGAGTAATGCTTAAAATCATTAAGAAAAATCAGTATATGAAACTGGCTTCCTGCGCGCAGCTTCACATGCTTGGTATGAAAAAAAATAGCCTTTGTCCTTCCAGTTCTTAATTAAACTCGATGTAAAATTTTACTAAGATGTGGCATGTATTAAAATAAAAAATAAATATAAAAATACTTGTTTGTTTTTCTGTAAATATGTTATTTAAAGCCCAGAAATAAACACTTTCTTTTTTTCTTTCTAGTCATATTTGTATGAATTGAAAATATCTCTTTGATTGAGCTTTCAATACATGGCATCGCATATTCATTCTATCGAAGTATCACATATATAACATTCTGAATGCTTTTTAAATATAATTTAAGAAAAAATACTATAAATATCACATTTTAATTTTAATATTTCATGAAAATAGGATTGGAAAAATATTAAATAAAAAAACAACAGATAGTTTCTCCATGCAATTACAATTCACACAAAATTTAAAAACATACACATAAAAGATAAAAATTTGATCTTCTAATAAATCTTGTGTTTATTTCGATAAATTGAACACTCGACGTATTGAGTATGCGATATAATGAATGTTCGAATATTTAGACTTTCGATGTACAGTGTTTGATCAATTGATATTCGGTTATAATGGTATTCATTTCGGCGTAGTACACCCCACAAAAATGGAGTACAACATTTGTCGTATCTAAAACTTGAAGTAAGACAAAAACTAAACTTGTATAACTGGATAATAACTTTGTTTGTGAACAAATCGACACGTGAGTACAAGGAGTATTCAACTCTACAAAATTTTACGTAATTATGTCCTCATTTCAACCCATAAACGACCACTGCTGGGCACAGGTCTCCTCCAAAGATTGTGGAGGGAATTTAACCGACTATACCACGCTGGCCTTTTTTTTTATTTATTTTTTTTTATTTTTTTAAGAGGGGAAATGCATTACGCATACCGCCCCGTGCGGGGACACGGGACGGTTATGTGGGACTCGCCGGTCTGAAAGGACCGGAATACCCACTAAAACCCCTCTGTGCACCGTCGCTTCGCCGTAATGGGTGGGCCCTATACCACGCTGGCCTAACGGGTTGGTTTAATGTTTGTTTCGAATTTTCCTTTTATTGCAGTACTCTTGTCTGCATAAGTTACCCACGGGTTGAGATGGGATAATGACATTATGTAAGTATTTTTAATCCGTCACTACACGGAGTATATGAATGTATATATGTACACTTATTTAATATCAATTTTTTATTTTATTTTAAGTTCTAAGCTACTTTTCCATGAGGAGTTGCTAAAACCTGTAATTTTATTAAACAATATTATTTTAAACTAAACAGGTAACGAACCCGGAACTCTTTTATTTGACGTAAAACCAAAAGCAAAAAGTAGGCATTTAATATTGTTCCTAGAAAAAAACTGGTCTGTATTCGTATACTCAATGTCAAAGTTTGGTCATGACTGTTTGTCATAAATTATATAGGACTAGCTTCCGCTCGCGGCTCCGCCCGTGTGGATAGTAGCCTATATGCTGTTCTAGACTGTAGTCTATCTGAGTGCCCAATTTCATACTGATCCTTTCAGCCGTTTTGACGTGATTAAGTAACAAACATCCACACATTCATCTATCCATATATCCCAACTTTTAACAATATTCATAAAACTGGAAGTCACACGTAGCTTCGATCCCATCGTTCTTTATTTGGCCACTGCTCAGCTCCTACTGGCCGTTGCGTGATGTTATATAGCTTATGTTACTCAGTGATAATGTAGCTTTCTAACGGTGAAAGAATTTTTTAAATCGGTCCAGTAGTTTATTCATTACATACAAAAATACAAACATACAAATCTTTCCTCTTTATACAAAATCAATTCAGTAACACTTGCAGATAATTGCACAATGTTTTCATGAGCCAATGATGATATGTACAAAGAATTGATCAATCCTAGAGCAGTAGCATTCAGAACAGTCATCAGGGAATAATGTACGAGCCAATATCATTTACTAAAGTTTGATATTATGCCAAGTGCGAAATCTAATACGATATTTTGTAAAATTACTTTTCCGAGAAAGTCTGAAGATTTATTAAGTATATAATCATCCAATAGTCAAAAACCCAAAACGTTCATCCTAACGGCATACTCGGAATGACGGAATCTCGAGAGTCGATTTCGTTCGATACCGCTGTCATATTCACTGTCATTTTAGAACATTAATTGAAAACGATAGCAAAATCGACTATTTGGATACCGACAAGGCTAGAACTAGAAGAGTATGCCAGCGTACAACATCGGGACATTAATGGGTTCTATCTATAATTTCTTATACCTAATTTAAATGTTTGTTTGGTTGAACGCATGGTCCGATTTGAAAAATACTATACGTGTTGGATAGCAAATTTATCGAGGAAGGCTATAAGCTATATAACAACGCTATGGCCAATAGCAGCTGAGCGGTGGCCAAATAAAGAACGACGGGAGTGAGCGACTTTCAGTCAAATAATATAATAATAATGGGTTGTGCTCTGAAGAACTGTTTGAGATGATGCCCACGGCCACCTTCTACCATCGCACCGCTCGCCATCGGCAGGGAGTTCATCCCCACACCTTGGAACCGAAATGGTCTCGTACCGCGCGGTTCCAGAGGAATTTCCTCCCAAGAACTATCAGGTTGTGGAATGAACTCCCTAACGAGGTTTTCCCAAGGGACTACAGTATGGGGTTCTTCAAAAAAGGAGTGAATAGGTTTCTTAAGGGTCGGCAACGCGCTTGTGATGCCCCTGGTGTTGCAGGCGCCCATAGGCTACGGTAACCGCTTACCATCAGGCGGACTGTACGTCGGTTTGCCACCGACGTGGTATAAAAAAAAATTGTATGAACTAAGACGGTTGTAATAAAACGTAATTTCTCACTCATTAGATGAGATAATACGCCAAATGCGGTGCACGTTTTCATTCAGTGTTGACGATATGCCAGATTAACTCTATTTATTGACAGTGCCAAGTAGGAATAGTAGGATATCTATTTCTGTATTAAATATCGTAATTAGTTTAGTGAAAGTTCCTGTAAACAGTGGCTTGGTGTTTATGTTATTTAAGTATTAACTATTGTTAAAGGCTTTTAGACTACCCGATTTCTAAGGACCCTTTAAAGCACCTCCTGAATGCCGTATAGTGTAATATGCTAAAGTGTACAGCGGATAATGAAGTTACAACGATAATTTCATTGATATTGATATATTTGCTTTGTCTATATTTCAGTTTAAAAAACAGTTAATCAACAAATTTGTCTAAATTTATTATCTAATTATAATTTTGAATACTATATTAATGATACATTTACTTATATTTACACTTAAATTTTTTTTTTTACTATATATTATATATTTATTTATATATTATAATAATGTTATTACATATTTTTTAAACAAAAAAATATAATTTTTATTTTACGAAAGACGCTAATGGGACTTTATGGGTTGCTGATGATGATGATGATGATGATGGATCAATAGTATATTACACTATACGGTGTTCATGAGGTGCCTTAAAGGGTCCCTAGAAATCGGGTAGTCTAATAAGCCCTTTACCTTACCTTGATTAAGTTTTGATAAAGCTTCCTTGCGGCCTTGTAAGCAAGCCCGAAGGTTTTTGGGAGACCTAAAGTCGTATATTAGTAGTATACAAGTAGTATTATATACTGAGTATTATATTACACAGCGTAATGTAGGTATAATTTTTTTTTTATATTTTGTGTCGCGGGTGACTTTACAAAGATACTATTAAAAGACAAAGTACAGCCAGATTTGAAACAAATATCTATGAGTCACACAGATATCATCATCATCATATCAGCCCAATGACGCCCACTGCTGGACATAGGCCTTACCTGATTTCCACCACTGCAAGCGATTTTGTACCGCTGCAACCAACGGCCACCCGCAACCTTTACAAGGTCGTCGGTCCACCCCACGCTGCGCTTTCCAATAATAAAAAATATTTCTTATAAAATATAAAAAAAATATAATTAATAAAATAAAAAAAATAAAATATAATATAATTTAATATTTTATAAAGCTGAAAAGTTCGTTTATTTATTTGGTTGAACGCTAGGATCTCAATCGCGCATTTTCCACAGAAGGGGTAGGCAGAGATACATCACGCTCACATTTTGACAAATATTTTTGTATTGGTCGCTTGTATGGCACTACTTACTGGTCCGATTTGAAAAATCTTTTAATGTTGGATAAGCCATTTATTGAAGTAGGCTATATAACATCACGCTACGGCCAATAGGAGCTGAGCAGTGACCATAAAAGAACGACGGGAGTGAAGCCTGGCGCGATCTCTATAGATAGATATAAATATTTGGCGAATTGACCGTAAACAGACAATTAAATAGCAAAAACAAAATTGGCTCCATAAAAGCGCATCTTGGCTAGCACGACGTAAACAATAAAGTCGCGTGCGATGGCCACGTGCGCCGGCGCAACCACGTGAGCGTTACGCAACCAAGGTCGAGTTACGTAATGTCTACTCTATGTTATCTAGTTCTAGTCGTTAGCTATCTAGTGTTCTAGTGTTTATATCGTTGTTATTCACTGTTTCGTGTTTTGATAGTGTGTATTTGTAGGCTATTGTCGATTAATATATTCTTTTCTATTTATTCAAATTACTTCTACAATAAAACATATTATTATAAGTATAGAAATAGACTTCGCTCCCATCGTTCTTTATTTGGCCACTGCTCAGCTCCTATTAGCCGTAGCGTGGTATTATATAGCCTATGTTACTCACTGTTAATGTAGCTTTCTAACGGCAAAAGAATTTTGGAAATCGGTCCAGCAGTTTTTAAGTTTATTCGTCACATACAAAAATATTTTTTTTACCCTTTATAATATTAGTATTTGTAAGTTTATCAGTTGTCTAGATAACATAACAAAAGCTTATATTGGCTTACTTTCGGCTAGAAGGGCGCTGTGTAAAAAAATTCACAACTATTTATTTAAAGCTGTGCTACATGGTTGGAAACCTGCGTTCCACAGAGGTGCCCTTCGTGGATTTCAACCGTGTAGTCGGCTGTTGTAAACCTAATTTCATACAAACTACGCGGATGGCAACCAAGCTCCCACCAAGGTCACTCTGTTGAGATGCAAGTTTATAACCGTGTAGAACACCTATTATTTATAATATATATACCAACCAAAGTTACAATATTTATGATTCCGCTCTTAACTACGTAAAGTACTCTAGCTTTAAAGGAATCACTGTGTGTAGAATATGATAATGTTTTCTATAGACGCTTTTATGAATTATAGCTGTTAACCAGGGATTCGCGCCTTGTTTGGCTATTCAGCTCCTATTGGTAATAGCGTGATGTTATAAAGCCTTTGGCCTTCTTCGATAAATGGGCTATCCAACACATAATTTTTGAAGTCTTTATTTCGAAAGGAAGCGCATTCCAAGGGGCAGATACTTGGCCGTGCGGAGCGAAGCGGACCGCGCGCGACTTCTAGTATATTATAATTAGATTTTGCAATACATAATATTTGTATTAATTTAATTTGTCAAATCCAAAATAAATAGATTTAAATTTAGACTCATTTAATGTTTAAGAAATGGAGATTGCATCTGTAATGCGCAGTGTAGATACCATTAGGAAAAAACCAACTTTGCTGGCTTACTCATACATCAGTATACCAAGAATTCTACGTTCTACCATACACGGAAAATTACAATACACCCCAACTGTTAGCGCACAGCAAATTATTCCGTAGCATATTAAGGTCATGATTATTACAATATAGTATGGTACATACGTCATTTATTTGTTATTAATTATTATTTATGTAATAATGAACCGCAAAAATTCTAGCGCACCCAATTAGTTAAGAATTATCGGCAGTTTCCTGAAGAAATAAATACTTTTTGACTGATTTTCCTCAATGGATTAAGGGATTTTTACAGAGCATTTATCAACATCATCATAAACCTGTAATCATCATTTCAACCCATAAACGTCCCACTGCTGGGCACGGGTCTCCTCCAAAGATGAGGAGGGAATTTAACCTACTATACCACGCTGGCCAGACGGGTTAGAATAGGGTTTGTTTCGAATTTTCCTTTTCTTGCAGTGCTCTTGTCTACATAGTTATACTCCCTTAGTAGCCTTTTACGACACCCACGGGTTGAGATGGGGTAGTGACATTATATATTCTTAATCCGTCACCACACGGTAATCGCCACTGTTAAATAAGTCTTCTCCTCTGCCTATTCGTTTGGGGAATAGGCGTCAAAATATGATTATGCTACTTGGTTACCACAATCTATACTATTCATATTATAAGCTAAAGAGTTTGTTTGTTTAAACGTGATAATCTCAAGAACTACTGAACGTAATAGAAAAAATATTTCAGTTTTGGATAGCCCATTTGACGAGGAAAGCTATATATAGGCTTTATAACATCACGCTACAACCAATAGGAGCTGAATAGTGATCAAAGAAGGCACGAAGCCCCGGGCAACAGGTACAATTCAAAAAAGCATCTATAGAAATCATTATAATCAAAAGACCATTATTTATTGAGTACTAAAGGTAAAGTAAAATTTTACAACACAAATTCTAGAAAGTTCCATCACGTTTTAGCTCGACTTTTAAAAGTGTATTATTTCTAGAACAAAATGGAACATGGTTCGAAAATTTTGAGTTTCATTGGCTTCACAGATTTTTCCATGGACATTATTTAATTTTATACTTTTCTGGAACTTTCTGAACAGCTTCCTACGTAGCCGTTTATATAAGAGTGAAGCCCTTTCTTCAGTTTTTTCTTTCCACGTGAGCGTTCTTAGTCACATGGCAAAAGTTTTGAAATACGACAGTCGACTTACACAACGATATTTCAAATAGAAATTCTTCGAAAGAAAATTTCAAAAGGCTTCAATGGCAAATATTTAGGAGCTAATTTAAAATTTTGTATTGATGGTTTTCTTAGGCAAGGTAGGGATGGGGTCTTGTTTTTGGGATTTATAATAAAAAATTATAAATTTTCTCTCTCTCAACTCGAGTCTCGAGATTCACTTCGAGATTGCTGTTAGATTTTTGAAAATTTTAATGTGCTCACTGTCATCATCTAGGTATATAACATAAATTATATCAATAATTTGTGAACGATATCGGAATCAGTTTCCAAGTAGGCTATCTGCAATAAGTATTTTTTTAAACAGCCTCGTTTAACAAATGATTAGAGAGACAACTTTCTTCAAACCAGTGATTTTATGACCGTAATCGAAACCATTGGATAGAATCAAAAATCTATCCGAAACTGAATTATATACTTACAAAAGTTTAATTAATATAGGTAGTCCTTGGACGGCACAATCATTTATGCAAAGACATAGTTATCGTATCGACGGGCCTGTTGGTCTAGTAGTTAGTGACCCTGACTGCTAAGCCGGAGGTCGTGGGTTCGATCCCCACCCCCGACAAATCTTTGTGTTATAAGCATAAAGGTTTGTTCTGTGTCAGGGTGTAATTTATCTATATTAAGTATGTATTTACAAAAAAAAAGTATTTAAGTAGTATATCAGTTGTTTAGTATTCATAACACAAGCAAATATAATTGTCTAATTTGGGACTAGATGGCGCTGTGTGAATGTGGTATAATATTATATAAAAAAATAAAAGTTAAAGTACTAACGTAAAAAAGAATGTTCACTGTCGAACAAAAGTATTGTATAAGCAAAAAAAAAATTGCGTCGAGTGCGCGAGCGATCTATGATCGAGCGACAGCCGACTGTGATATGCCTACTCGGTGGGAGCGCCGCGCGCAGCCGGCCGAACGTACCTAACATCTATATGACTACGTAAAAATGATAAAGAAACTAGGTAATTTAAATAATCTATTTATCACTTAGATTAACCTAGAATTACATAATTCTAGATAAAAACGGCGGTTACATTACATGCGTTAAAATAAATTTATCTAGAGCACGTAGGAGCGACGGTATTTCAACGTCTGACTACTTAGGCTTGGTTTAAGATCCAAACGTATGAAAAGCAAAATTTATTTTTCATTTAATGTGGGAGTCAATAAAATATCATTTTTGGCAAAGAAATAACTTGTTTTCCGAGTATATTTAAGTATAAGAAATAATTATCTCTACACAGAACACGACAGCAGACACGAAACAGAACGCACCCAGTCGAATAGCACCTGCGCGAATCGCACCAGACATTTTTTTACAAGATGCTGTTAGTAAGAAATAAACCAAATTTACAAACAAATATATTGGTTGGTGCTGTTTGAGTATCATCTTAGTTGCGATTCACGTAGGTGCTATTCGAATGGGTACTGTTCGAGGAGTATACTTCAAATATTATTTCATTGCCGAAGAAATGTCATTGCTGCCGTCAATAATTAAGATACATTCTTAGTGAAAATATTAACCAATGGTTGTCACATTCTTGCAAGTAGATCTATATGAAATTAGGCAGTCATTACTTATCTATTTAACCCATACATATAGTATTTACTTATACTATTATTTCTTTCATGTACATTTTCTTGCTAGTATAAAAAGAACGAGGACATAGTCCACATTTTCATAAGATTACTATCTATTTGGGTCACTGTGTTACACTTTTGTTCATTACGTAAAACATTATTATGCGTACTTAATCATTAAGTGTGACATTAATAATGTACAGAAAAGTGTGACAAAACAGATAAAACACGTTATTATTTTATTGAATATGAACTAAATCTATTTATTTTTGTAATGACTCAAGAAGGCCACAGCAGCTACAAAATGGAGTAAAAATAAGTTGATTTAGAGACTGCCTAACTGTGACGTAGTCTTTTAGTGACAGCGCATAATAATATGTAGGATATTTTGTTTTTAATTTTAGATTCTAATTTCAGAATTATTATCATCATCATCATATCAGCCCAACGACCCAACGCCACAGCGAGCGGTCCTGTGCTGTGTGGATTTCAAAATGTTCACGTTTATTTTTCAGTGTAAAAATTCTCAGAATTTTGAGATTCGATTGGACGATTTTAATATCGTTGTCTAAATTTTATATCATATTATTTTAAAACATTTGAAAACGATATTGGAAGCGACCAATCAAATATCACAGTAGCAAGTAGGGCCTAGGAATTTATATTTCCTGATGTGTAGTTATCTGAAATTTAGTTTGATTTCTCTATCTCCTGAATTCATTATCTCTAACTTCTGAAAAACATAAAATTTAGCACTTATAAAGTAGATATATTATAACTACTGAAAATTCAGGCTTCTAGTTTTATCCACAACGAAGTTATAGGGGGTCGAAAATGGCCTGAACTGCTTCCAGAAAGGATCGACTTGGCGGAGGCACTGCCGCGCCCCCAGAATTTTTTTTTCAAATTGCAATGATACATTAAAAAAAAACATAAAACCGATGTTTAAAACAATTGTTAATTATGTAGATTCTGCGTTATGACGAAACTTGACGGAAAGGAATATCAAAAATACTTTATCAATTTATAGGAATTAATTAATATTGACACGATTCGTGTCCCTATGTAGGTACATTAATTAATGCTTGTAAATCTATGTTATATAACAATATTAATTAGTTATACCTTATATAGGTGTTATTGTCCATTTATACCTAGAATTGTTGTTACCGCTACGGTTTTGTGTGTCAAATTTATTTTTAGACAACTTGTAATTTTAATTATTACTTTTTATCCATAATAATCTGCTGTGCGCAGATGAGCTTCTTTTCTACGTCGACCAGTTATACTGATCTATTGTAGCGCCCACACATACACTTAGATTTACTTCTAGGCTATCCTCACGATGTTTTCTTTCACTGTCAGCAGATGGTAGGTCAAGTGACCTACAAGTGAACTAGTTAATTGGCTAGTCTGCCTTGCTAATAAAAAACGGTATGACTGCATCTGAAGTTCAGAGAATAATACATCTTGATTGTTTTACTTAACGTGCGTTTTTCTGTGACCACGTCGTTCTTTCTTAGCAAGGCAGTAGAACATATAAATTCCACAAAGTGAAATCCACATTCGTACTGCGGGTCGAAATCAAACTCGGACCGCATGTGTTGAATACCGGTTACTAATCCATTCGGCCACCATCGCTTCCTAGTCAGTCTCTTATAATATTCTTATTCCACCATCAAATACTTAATATTAATTTCAGTCAATGAAAATTACCGGGAAATCATTTTCCCATCCCTAAATATTATAAAAGACTACTTATAAAAATAAAACTGCGTCAGAAAACTTGTAAAAAAACGTGATTTACTTTCAAAGAACAAATCACATTGATTCCATTGCTTGCTTTCATTACAAACTGTTCACATTTCAATCGAAACAAGCAATGTAGAATAAAACGAAACAAAATTTGATATAATTCGCCCGTCCAGGTAATTTCGTGTTACGTAACTTAAGTTGAATAGGCACGTGTTGTTTTCCACGTGATGTGTCTGTATCACGTTGTTTTATTGTTATAACCGTCGACATACACATATTCTATTGCAAAACAATGTTTTAAATATTGTTTTAGACTAATTGTTCTGATTTTCAGTCTCGTGTGAAAGCCTTAATAGACTTGACTCGTGATTGGGCACCTATAATGTATTAATTCAAACTTTGTCCCTTTGATGTCTGCTATTTCTGTATTGTCCGTTATTATTTTGATTCAAAGTCATAGATTGTTTGGTTTGTCCTAGGTTAGGAAGAGTTAGGACGACCTTATTTCTTGAGTACTTGAGTTCACATTTATTTGAAGGGTAAAAGTAATTCAAGCTTTGGTTAGTAGATACATTATTGTAGCGTTGAATCGAATAAAATAACAAGTGAATATTGTGACAATAAATCAACCGTTCTCGCGTAATTGCGTAACAAACATCCACTCATATTTCCATGTATCCATCCATGCATCCATCCGTCCCAACTTTAAAATAGTAAGTAATAGAATAGCCTACCTTATACAAAAATATTTACAATTTATTACAGCCTTGTTTGCATTATTTTCCGTGAGAATAAAATGTTAAATGTTGCTTTGCTGAAAATAATATATTTATCTTGTTTATCTCATCTTATGCAATTTTCAATTTATACAATATTATGATGTTGCCTGGAAGAGGCCACTTCGAGCTACCCGTTAAGCGTGTGGTGTAAGGGTAAGTAACTTAATAGCTAAGGGTTAGTGTGTTGTGCAATGTATTTTTATTACCCGACTGTCAGGACGGGTATTGTTTTTCGCGCGTATCTTGTATGTTTGTAAATTTCTTTATTCTCACGAATCTTCTAAACGGCTGGATGGATTTTGACAATTAGGGTATCGTTAAATTCGTCTAGAAAATCCAAGTGTCCTTAGATAGGTTTTAGTAATAAAAAGGCTTAAACGGCGGGCTTTTGACGCCAAATTGTAAGAAGTTCAATTTTTTTTAACCAAACCTTTCGAGTTGGGTATCAAAATAAAGAGAATCAAAAGGAGATTACATATATACAAAAAGAGATTATACATAATTGAATGGTTCCAAATTGTAAGAAGTTCTATTATTTTTTTTAACCAATCCTAATTGAGTAGAGTATCAAAATAATGGGAATCATATGGAGATTACAAATATATATACATATGTTATGTATTTAAATTTAATCAGGTATAATAATATTACAATAATTTTACGGTCTTTTTAGTACGTTGCTCTCTATTCATTTGCAGTCGGGTTATTAAATTTTTTTAATTATATTTACTTGTTTATTTACAAATGGAATATTATCGCCGAATCGAGTATCGTACATCAGTGGGTTGTACTGGCCATGTTTTGTGTTTGGTGTCTGATTGTGTGTCCAAATCTTTTATCTTAAATTCTTTCAACTTGTTAATCAAATTAAAACAGTGAGATACTTTGATACTATTATTTTGACTGAATGTTTAAGTCAGCCTAGAATTGTCCCATCTAACCTTGTATTCATCTCATGGATATTATCTATAGGTACTATATCTATACATAATAAAGCTGAAAAGTTTGTTTGTTTGAACGCTAGGATCTCAAAAACAACTGGTCGGATTTAAAAATAATTTTAGAGTTGGATAGCTCATTTATCGAGAAAGGCTTTAAAACATCACGCTTCGGCCAATAGGAGCTGAGCAGTAGCCAAATAAAGAACGACTTTAAGTATTACAAATAGCTCACGTTATCTTACAGTTGCTATAACTGTATAATAAAAAATAGGTTACAATTTATTCTGACATTTAAATTTATTGCTTTACTTGTTTAAAATATATATTAAAATAATAAATAAAATAAGTAAATATTGTTTATTTCAGGCAATTTATCCCATATTTTACAAACAAATAAATTAATAAATAAATTCATATTCATATTAATTATTAAAAATAGACAACATAAATATTAAAACATCATAAAAACTACACATTAAATC
This sequence comes from Laspeyria flexula, assembly GCA_905147015.1. NCBI lineage: Eukaryota > Metazoa > Arthropoda > Insecta > Lepidoptera > Erebidae > Laspeyria > Laspeyria flexula. The sequence goes on from LR989974.1 coordinate 7,393,747, forward strand.
AATATTAATGAATACTAATGAATAGAAAATAGAATGAAACATATCCTTTTATATTTAATAAACAGTCTATTTCGCTGACGGTGCCTTGGTGAATAAATATTTAATGTAAGATTCTCATATTTAAATTAAATATTAAGCAAGGAATTTCCTTTGCTTTTATTTAACCTTTATATAATAATAGTAATATTCTACCACATTCACACAGCGCCATCTAGTCCCAAATTAAGCAATTATATTTGCTTGTGTTATGAGTACTAAACGACTGATATACTACTTAAATATTTTTTTTTTTTGGAAATACCTACATATTATTGATAAATTACACCCAGACACAGAACAAACCTTCATGCTCATCACACAAAGATTTGTCCTGGGTGGGGATCGAACCCACGACCTACGGCGTAGCAGTCAGGGTCACTAACCACTAGACCAACAGGCCACTCATATAAAACGACTCTCATTCTGATTGAACGATCTTCTTATTGAGTAAATACCACTTAGATAGAAGACGCGCGGAGCTTTGCGCCCGTTGTTCTTTATTAAGCCACTGCTTAGCTCCTGTTTGCCGTAGCGTGATGATATATGATATATTCGACTGGCCTGTTGGTCTAGTGGTTAGTGACTCTGACTGCTAAGCCAGTGGTCGTGGGTTCGATCCCCACCCTGGACAAATCTTTGTGTGATGAGCATAAAGGTTTGTTCTGTGTCTGGGTGTAATTTATCTATAATATGTATGTATTTATAAAAAAATGTATTAAAATATATCAGCAGTACAAATAATTGTACTCATCACACAAAGATTTGTCTTGAGTGGGAATCGAACCCACGCCCTCTGTCTCAGTAGTCAGGATCACTAACCACTGAGCCACGGAGGTTTCAAATTCCCTGAATGTGTCCGGTTGATGGCATTACACTCGCTTCCAATTACTTGCAACCTTATATAACTGACGAAATTCGAACGTTATGTTATTTCCTATCCTAAAAGATTCGAACAAAATGCATTAATACATTACAAATAATGCCAATGTAATTCGAAGCTACTGCGTAATCTGAAATTACAACATTGTACCAGTAATAACAAACGTGAATTACACTTGAGTGTATTAGTCAGGTCACGTGAAAATACACCGTGTGTTCGTAACCTTGACGGCAGTATATCACGTTCACATTCCAACTACACTGTAGTGCATGTTATTAGTACCATGGTACTAACTAAAAATTTCTTCCAGCGACGTGTCATGACACGTCACTGGAAGAAATTTTTGATAACACATACGGTTGGTGGTATCCGTGTAGTGACGGATTAAGAATACAATAATGTCACTACCCCATCTCAACCCGTGGGTATCGTACAAGGTGACTAAGGGACCTTATGCAGACAAGAGCACTGTGAGAAAAGGAAAATTCGAAACAAACCCTATACCAACCCCTCTGGCCAGCGTGGTATAGTAGGCTAAATTTCATCCACATTCTTTGGAGGAGACCCGTGCCCAGCAGTGGGAAGTTTATGGGTTGAAATGATGATAAGGTTGGTTGGAATTTGGTTTATGTTATTAGGTAGTTTTAAATCATAGTGTGTTTCTTTGATGCGGTAGTTGGAGCGAAGCAGTTGTGAGAATGCCAGTCACATTGCTTGAAATGGACGTTTCAATTGCGTTTTGTTTTCGTGGAATTGTGACCTAAAGTATTTTTAAGTAATTAATAAGGACTAAGTATTCAGTAAGCAGTTGCTACTGGCTAAGATAGAATATAAATAAGGATATGATTACTGTAGCTAGGGATATTTCTTGGAGTAGACAGCCGTCCAGTTAATAATAATAATCCATTTATAAATTATAAATGACACCATTAAATAAATTATATATATTTTAATATAATATTTACACATAACTTTAAAACATACACAGCTAACCTATTAAAAGAAAAAATAACCAGATACTCTATTTACAGGGAATTCCTATAAATAGAATATCTGATTAAGATCAGATTCCTGAGGAAACGTACCCAAAAGGCTAGCCACATTACCGCGTTGGATAGTAAGGCTAATATTATAATAATTCTAAATTGTTTTAAATTATAAATAAATGGTTATAAATTATAAATTGTTTATTCAGCATAAATAGTACACTATTACATAATTTTTAAGATTAAAGATAAGGTACAATAATGTTTGGTGCCTGCACTAGGAATATTCCTGTGTCGCAGGCAGTTTATTTCGGGATTGCGTAGATCCCATAGATAAATACCTTACAGACTAACAAAGGTACATAATATATTTATTATAGATGCGTACACAATTTATTTCGGCGTCGTGTTTCGCTGAGCGATGTTGTGCTTCTTCTTTCACGAAAACGTTTGTTCACAACACCTATCGGCCAGAATTTTTCCTTGAGGAACTACTCGAGATACTGAGTCGGCACTCGCACCACGAACGATCGGAAACTCAAGTTATGCCGGCTTTCCAACCTCTCGACTACGAGGCATTACCGAATTCTGTCCCCCTCAGTTACGTCTATTGTATAACTCTTGCAAATACCTAGCCATGACGCTCGGAAGTCCCTGGAAAAGCATAATTTGTTATTGAAACCTGAAAAGAAATTACGTATAAGCGAACAGTGGTGGTTCGATGGTACTTCTGATTGAGTTTGTTAGCATGGTATTTTGTCGGAAGTATTACAATTACTGATTTATTTATCATCATCATCATTTCAACCCATAAACGTCCTGCTGGGACCGGGTCTCCTCCAAAGAATGTGGGGAGACGGGTTGGTATAGGTTTTGTTTCGAATTTTCCTTTTCTAGCAGTGCTCTATCTGCTGGTTTCCTTAGTCGCCTTTTACACCCCCGGGTTGAGATGGGGTAGTGACTTTAAGTATTGTTAAGCCGTCACTACACGGATATTAAAAAAAAAGATATTAGTTAAATATAACAAAATCAGGTTGATGACAATATTCTCGCACCCTATTTCATGGTATCAAACATAGCTGGCGAAATGTGGGTATGATACACCTCTGCCTACCCCTTCGGGGAAAAAGGTGTGATGCTATGTTATGTTATGTTATAACAAAATCGACCAATCGATTGTTAAGATTGCTTTTATTTTTACCCGACTCCCAAAAAGGAGGGTAATGTTTTTTTAAACGAGTATCTATATTTTAGCGATACTTATTGTTTTCATCATTCTACCTTGAGTGTGAAATCTCCACTATATAATTCTAGCCAATTACGTATTATGAAGCCTAACATTAAGCTAATATTGTATTTCACGTGTGCGGGGCGTTACAAAATCTATAACCACGTGAGGGACTTAAAATAACTGCGCGGCAAAACGACATAGGTTACATTGTATTGAATGATTATAATATTAACTATCTACGATTGAGTGTTCATTTTAGATTTTATATTATTGAAACTATTTTTTCTTAAAGCCCGCGCCAAAGAACAGACTTAGGTAGGAACTTAATTCGCAATTTCAATCTTCATTGGGTTAATTTCGTTATTGACAAATGTTTAAAACTAACATAAATGTAGCGAATTTCGTTTAGTTATTTGTAAATATGGAGACAGGCGCCCATAGGCTACGGTAACCGCTTACCATCAGGCGGACCGTACGTCTGTTTGCCACCGTCGTGGTATAAAAAAAAAAAAAAAGACAAAGGCACTGCAAAAAAAGGAAATTCGAAACAAACCATATTCCTATACCAACCCGTCTGGCCAGCGTGGTATAGTAGGCTAAATTCCTTCCACATTTTTGGAGGAGACCTGTGCCCAGTGGGACGTTTATGGGTGGAAATGATGATAATGATGATGATAATTTGACAGCGATATCGAATTCGAAAAATTTAATATTGTGAGTTAGATCCTTGTATCATTAGCGACATAACTACCATACTATAAAAAAAAATGTTAAGTTTGTAGTATTCTAAGTGTACTTAGACTACCAATTGCCGTTTCAATTATCACACCTCATAGCCCAAGCACACTTAGCACACTACAATTTAATATCAAAATCTAATCTATATAAAAAGACTAGTGGCGCCCGCGACTTCATCCGCGTGGGATTTAATAAAAGCAACATTACTTTTTTGTCAAAATTTTAGATTTTTTCTTGTATAAAAGTAGCCTAAGTTACTCCTTATTTCATCAGCTGTCTGTCAGTGAAAGTCCCGTATAAATCGGTCTAGCCGTTCCAGAGATTAGCCGGCACAAACAGACAGGTAGAAAGACAGACAAAAATTTAAAAAATGTTATTTTGGTATATGTACCGTATATACATTCATATGTATGTAGTAAAAAGTGGTTATTTTAATATTACAAACAGACACTCCAATTATATTTATTTATATAGATTAGGTAACGAGTTATTTTAGTAGGCCATTAAATTTGTACCGTTAAAGATTTTACTAACTAAAAAAAAAAAAAGTAATAATCTTCAAAATTTATAACTATAATGAAAAAAAAAATATAATGCTAAAGTTTCACAATGAACGTATGTTTTGTGTTTAATAAGCGGTCTCTTTAATCTACATGTGCGGTTAGTCGACTCTTGCGCATGTGACATGAGTGCATTGAGCTACACGTGACCGTGTGTGTACTAGATTGGTATTTTGTGGACTAATTAGTTTGTTATATTGTTTGTATAATTACGTTATTTTGCAATTTTATATATTTTAAACTGGTAAGCAAATATTTAATTTGTTGATGTAAATATTGTATGAAACAATTATTGTATTGTTACTCTAATAAGGTCATTTTCCATATTTAAACAGAATTAACCCTTTTTCAATTATGTCTTTTTCCTTTTTATTAATAATTTTTTTTTGGCCCAGAGAATAAGCATTGCCATCCAACGTGGCAATGCTGCCAGTCTGCTGGGCACGCTTCCGGCGGACAGCGACATTGATGCTGAGGAATTCTTTGACGCATTTTAATTTAAGTTATTTTGTATTTTTATTTTTGTTTTGTTTAGTACTTAGTTTTAGTTGTAAATTTTATTTTATTACATACATGCACACATATAGATCACGCCTCTTTCCCAACAGAGGGGTAGGCAGAGACCATTTCCTTCCACTTGCTACGGATTCTGACATACATCTTTGGCTTCTTCAACATTCATCAGTCTTTAAATGCATTTATTTTATTGTAGATATGATATGTAAATATTTTCCATATCCAATAAATAGAATATATATATTAATGAATTAACCCTTTGATTAAGGTGGATGTTCCAATACGCCTTCTCCATACATTTTACTGAGTATATATTATGCTCTAAACATATAGACACTTTTTTACATATAACAATAATACATTTTATCACTTTTCTTTCATAAATAAATTTACTATATCAATAATTATTTTCTCTCTGATTAATTAATGTCTTATTTGTACAATCAATAAGTATGCAAAAATCATAATCAATGTTCTCAGAAATAATGTTATCTTGAATAAATAGTTGAGATAAATTAACCTGATCGTGACATAATTATAATTAGACAATTATCACGTTCTTACGTAATTATTATGTGGCTTACTAAGTAATTAATATATTTACAAACTCAGCAGTTTTGTCTTTTATCTAGTTGATAGACATTAGCTGTGAAAGCTTTTTTTGACTGGCCTGTTGGTCTAGTGGTTAGTGACCCTGACTGCTAAGCCGGAGGTCGTGGGTTCGATCCCCACCCAGGACAAATCTTTGTGTGATGAACATAAAGGTTTGTTCTGTGTCTGGGTGTAATTTATCTATAATATGTATGTATTTACAAAAAAAAATGTATTTAAGTAGTATATCAGTTGTTTAGTACCCATAACACAAGCAAATATAATTGCTTACTTTGGGACTAGATGGCGCTGTGTGAATGTGGTAGAATATTATTATTATTATTATTATAAAGCTCATACAACAGCACAAGATATGACGAAGGAATTGAAGATATGTCTACAGTTCGGTGTAATGTTCACAGTATTTATATGTTTACAGATCGATATCTACAATAAAATTAGAGAGCTATTCTCTAGGCATCCGTGTAGTGGTGGATTAAGAATATATATATATATATATGTCACTACCCCATCTCAACCCGTGGGTGTCGTAAAAGGCGACTAAGGGAACCAAAAGCAGATAAGAGCACTGTTAGAAAAGGAAAATTCGAAACAAACCATATACCAACCCGTCTGGCCAGCGAGGTATAGTAGGCTAAACTCCCTCCACATTCTTTGGAGGAGACCCGTGCCCAGCAGTGGGATGTTTATAGGTTGAAATGATGATGATGATGGTTTTCTAGGCAGCAGCTTGGCTGTGCCCCTAACATTGCCAAGGTCCATGAGCGGCGGTAACCACTTACCATCAGGTGGCCGCTTGCTTGTGTACCACTTTAGACATTTATCTACTTAGTTAAAAAAAATCATCTACAAGAGTTTAAAAATTAATTTTGAAATATTTTTCCGAAAAAGTACTCCTACTCGCAAAGAAAAGATAGTATTTTAAAAGCTTTGTTGTCTGAAATTTGCTGAAATTCCTGAAATTTTAGCACTTATCTCTTCATCATTTCAACCCATAAACGTGCCACTGCTGGGTACGGGTTTCCTCCAAAGAATGTGAAGAGAATTTAGCCTAGTATACCAAAAGTTGTTGGACTCTAGACAGTATCATTAAGATGATGTTAATTAATAAATACCTTTAACAGATAATTATATTTTAACAATCCTATTACATATTTAAAACTAAATAAAAATAAAAACTATCTATTTACATAATTACAAGTACTATTATACAAGACTATATATATATACATACATATAGATCACGCCTCTTTCCCAACAGAGGGGTAGGAAGAGACCATTTCCTTCCACTTCACACACACATCTTTGACTTCTTCAACATTCAGCAGTCTTTTCATGCATTCTCGCCGGTTGAGAGTACTCCTGATCTGTCCCTTGTCTCCTGAACTGCCCCTGTCAAGACAATAAATAAATAATAACATAAATGGTAATGTGGGCTAGATATCATAGTATTCGTCGGCATCACTGTCACACGGGAAAGTGACCAGAAGGCTAGCAGCATTGCTTTTTTTTTGCCTTTCATTTGACTGGCCTGTTGGTCTAGTGGTTAGTGACCCTGACTGCTAAACCGGAGGTCGTGGGTTCGATCCCCACCCAGGACAAATCTTTGTGTGATGAGCATAGAGGTTTTTCTGTGTCTGGGTGTAATTTATCTATAATATGTATGTATTTACAAAAAAAAAAATGTATTTAAGTAGTATATCAGTTGTTTAGTACCCATAACACAAGCAAATATAATTGCTTAATTTGGGACTAGATGGCGCTGTGTAAATGTGGTAGAATATTATTATTATTGCTGGATAGCAATGCTGATTCTTCTGCGCTTCTGATTCTCTTTGCGAGATAAAAAACAGCCCTCTGGTCACGTGAAGTGTTGATTAACCAAATGAATTGCCATTCAAAATCCAGTTACTAAGTTAAATTTTCACTTCAAATTCTTAGCTTCTTATTGTAACAAACAACAAGTTATACAATAACAGTTACGAGTAGAAAGAAGCCATCAAAAACCAATCTGTATTATCGTCACATAATAAGTATTAGTGAAGTAAGTTAATAATATGTTATTATGTGATTGTTATTGAGAAATAACAATAACAACAAAGTTATTGTTAGTTAGTACAAATTAAATTTGTTTTTCAATTGTATAAGGGTTTGATTTGTTTTAAATATATGGAAGTATGATTGTGTGAGAAGGACAACTTGAAATAAAAGCCGATACTAAGGCAACTGGCTAGCTTAATAATACCAGGGTTATATTATCTGTATAAAGAGATATTATCTGTGTAGTTACGGATTAAGAATACATAATGTCACTACCCCATCTCAACCCGTAGGTGTCGTATAAGGCGACTAAGGGATGTATGCAGACAAGAGCAGACGAAAAAAGGAAAATTGTAAGCAAACCCTATACCAACCCGTCTGGCCAGCGTGGTATAGTAGGCCCAGCAGTGTGACGTTTATGGATTAAAATGATGATGCTAATTCCGCACACATATATCAGGATAATAATCTCTAAATTCATAACCTTAGATTCGTTTATCGTATATCATAATCCATGCAATTGCGTCGTTATTTCTCTATAACGTATTGTTTACATACGGCACCTGGCTTTGACATTGAACGTTACGCAATACAACCCCAGTTGGTACTAATAAGCTTAACTATTCATTAAACGTGTGCTATCTCGCCCATTAGCCTACACGAGACCTGTACACGTTTCTGAGATCACGTGTTGACATACATACATACATATAGTAAGTAAGAATAGAATAGCTATTGATTAGTTAATAAATTGTAGATTTATTAATTGGCTTTGTGTTAGGTTTGTATTTAGATAACATGTGGGACTTGGTGTAATGCCATTGTGGTATTGGTACTGAATTATAATTCTGAATTCAAGTCATGTCAAAAAAGCGATGTTGACTGAATAAAGCGATGGTGGCTGAATGAATAAGTGACAGACGTGCTAAACACGCGGTCCGGGTTCGATTTCAACCAGCAGTACCAATGTGGATTTCAGTTTGTGGAACAAGTCATATGACTTACCATCTGCTGACGGTGAAGGAAAACATCGTTAGGAAACCCACACACCCTAGAAAAAATTCTAAGTGTATGTCTGATCCACCAACCCACATTAGGCCAGCGTGTGTAAATTATGGCCTAAACCCTCTCAGCTCTCTAGATAGAGGAGACCCGAGCCCAGCAGTGGGACATTAATTGGTCGCTGATGATACAGAGAGCACTGCAAGAAAAGGAAAATTCGTCTGGTCAGCGTGGTGGCTAAATTCCCTCCACATTCTTTGGAGGAGACCCGTGTCCAGCAGTGGGATATCTTTAAGTTGAAATGATATTATATTTTCATCAACCCTGACACCCATTCTCTCAAAAAGTTTATAAGTCAGACGCTAATCCCATTAAAGGAAAGCAAGGTGATTTCATTAGAATAAATAAAAATTAAAGTGTTTTCTTCTCGTTGACCAATGACTCAACGCGTATAGAAACTACATTTTAATTCTAAGAAAACTTAAAACAAAAATACATAAAACATTGGTAAAAATTATTCATGCATGTAAATTATTTCCGCCATTGATAGTGAAATTTAATCGAGAAGTATTTTCGTTGAATTTGCCAAATGTTGGGGTGAAAATAGATGTGATTTTTCTATTTATATCAAGTGCTTTATCGTTATCGTCATATTAAGCCGGAGATCGTGGGTTCGATCCCCACCCAGGACAAATCTTGTGTGATGAGCATAAAGGTTCTGTGTTTGGGTGTAATTTATCTATAATGGATGTATTTACAGAAATAAAAAAAAATATATATTTTAGTAGTATATCATTTGTTTAGTATCCATAACACAAGCAAATATATTTGCTTAATTTGGGATTAAAAGGCGACTAAAGGTCTACCTTATGCAGAAAAAGGCACTGCAAAAAAGGCCTACCAACCCGTCTGGACAGCGTGGTATACTAGACTAAATTCCCTCCAAATTCTTTGGTGGAGACCAATGCCCAGCAGTGGGACGTTTATGGGTTGAGATGAATACTAATAAAACAATTTAGGGACTTCTTAATTAATCGATTGTAAGACAATATCCCAATTTTCTTCAATTACAATCTTATTAATGACGAAAACAACTTTAATCTGCTCTAATTTTACGTAACAAATGCCACGTGTTACCCAAACCTTGAATGGAAGATTACTGAGTAACCGACATGGATTCAGTTCCAAATAAACAACTGTACTGATTCACACGTGTAGCTACTTTGTACTAGTAAGCAGAAACCCTTTCCAATGACGTATATAGTCACGTGACAGAGTAAACAGTTTTGTCGTATCATATCGACTTTCTGTACTAGTGTATTTGACTACCTCGTTGGTCGAGTGACCGTTTCACGCAACTGTTAATAACAGTTTTCAGTTTGAATCAATGTAGGTCATATAATATAGGCGCTTGTAGCATTTTGGTACTGAGATGTTCGTTAAGCAACGTTTGGCAAGGTCCATGATGGGTGACGACACGAAAAGCCGTTGTAGCCGTGTCTGTAATTACCAACCCGTCTGGCCAGCGTGGCAGAATTCCCTGCACATTCTTTGGAGGAGACCCGTGCCCAGTAGTGGGGGACGTTTACGGGTTGAAATGATGATTCATTTGGAGGCAGCTTAGAGAGTGACTATATTTTAGACTTTAAAATATGTATATTGTTGCCAATATGACCGCTGTCACTGACAGCGATATTGATTCGGCATAAGTCGGTATCGAATTTCATAATAGGCTCTCTGTGGACTGGTTTTTGTTGATGATTGGCAATGAAAAAAACGTCCTTCGAGTTATTATTCAAAAATGGCCCTGAAACTTCAGCAATAAGTTACTATTAAGAACAATGGTTCTTAACAACACATTAACAGTTTAGGAAAATACATTGTTTAAAGTTAAATTTTCCATTTAATTGTTTTCATTGTTAATGCCAAGGACTATTGTCAGTATAAGGCTTTCAGGTACACATAATAGTGTATAATAGGATTCTAGAATGTATGAAGTGCGTATATGTTTTGTTATTCGATTACGAAAGCTTATTATAAAGGTTTATAGTTCTTTGTGACGTGTTTGCAGAAATAGGAACCTTCGTAAACAATTAATTATAAAATACTGTTGTTAGCAAATAAACAAAATTATTAAATTAGAGGTACTAGTTTATTTTATTAATTACACAAACGCAAAAGAATCATAACGAAAAATTTAAAAAAGTAATGGTGGCTGAATGGATAATCACGCGACCCGAGTTCGATCCCGTCCGGCAGTACCAATGTAGATTTTACTTTGTGGAATTTATATGTACTAGTCAAGTGACTTACCATCTGCTGACGGTGAAGGAAAACATCGTGAAGAAACCCACATACCCTAGAAGAAATTCTATGTCTATGCCTGATCCACCAACCCGCACTAAGCCAGCGTGAGTGGATTATGGCCTAAATCCTCTCAGCTCTCTAGTTAGAAGAGAGGAGACCCGAGCCCAGCAGTAGGGCTTAATGGGTTGCTGATGATGATGATAATGAAAGAAACTTTTGTTTTTTTTTACGTTGACAACAAAAATAGATTTTCAGTCGTTCTTGAGTTTAAAGCTTAGCAACACATATTATCGTTCATTTTTAATTATGTAAATATAGATTACCATTTGCTAATAGTATGAGGGAAACATTGTGAGGAAACCCACATACCCTAAAAAAAATTCTAAAGGTATATCTGATCCACCTACCCGAGTCCATCATTGAATACTAGGTAGCTATTATATCTATAAAATTCAGTTTATATATCATCATTGGGCGACTAGATAGCCGGAAAGTGGAGAGTTACGTAACTTTCAAATCGATCGCTCTGCATGTTGTGCAATGATGACACACTGCCTTCATTTCATATTCAGGCCAGCTGGTTTAGCTGGAATTGGTTCACAATAATTCTCTTCAGGGTTATATAACATCCATGTTTCCTTTGCAAAGTGTTTTATGCACCAGAGACAAGATTATTGTCATATTTATAGCATTTAAAACTGTAGGTATTTGCCGAAAATCTCAATAAAAATTTACCTTATATATGTTACAGTCAAAACTTTTAACCAGTCAATATTTCTTTTGACTAGCTATATCAGTAAAAACTCTTAATAAAGTAAGGAGATCGGAATTAACTATTTAGCTTACCTATTTATTTATTAGTTGTTAAGAAACCTTCCATTTCCTTTATGGAAATAGTAAGAAGTTATAGGTACGGAGAAGGTATTATGATTTCTAATTAACAATAGATAACGCTATTACGAGTACTATTACTATTACGAATCACACTCAAGAGCTTACGTCAATAATATAATTATAAATTAATGAGAACATTTCAATTCATGTAATTTTAGTTACGGAAATTTTTGTTACATTGTGAATCAGTAAATTAATTTATTAATAATAATTCATCCAAGGATTCATAATTATTATTTTGATACCTAGTTATTTATCATAATGCGTCAACTTTTGCATTTCATTTATTTTTTTAATCATTAAGCTATCACGCCCCGTGCGGACTTTTCCCTTGCATAGAATAGATCTGTGTGACGTCACTTCTTAAGATATTCTAGAATTAAAATTAGTAGACTAGTGTAATATTATTATGCGGTTAATACACGAAAAAACGGAACGAGCTGTACTCGGCGTCTCTTTGAAGGACAAACTTCGTAACGAGGTAATCCGACAAAGGATTAAAGTTACCGACATAGCTCGTAGGATAAGTAAGTTGAAGTGGCAGTGGGCTGGTCATATCTGCAGAAGGACCGAGCACGGTGGAGCAAGCGTGTTCTGAGACCGCGACTCGGCAAGCGTAGAGTAGGACGCCCTCCAGCTAGATGGTCCGACGACCTAAAAACGTCGCTGGGTCTGACTGGATGCAAAAGGTGGAGGACAGAGTGCTATATATGTTAGGAAAGGCCTACGTCCAGCAGTGGACTGCAATAGGCTGAAATGATGATGATGAAACGAAAAAAAAAACATCTCATAGCTGGCCGAAGATCCCTTTTTAACTGCACATTTTTTGGACCATAGCGAAAGTATACCAGGTCACTGTAGTATTTGTACAATTTATTAATCATTAGGCCTACTCAGAATTTCAATGTTCGACTAAGTGGTTTTGATATCGTTGTCAAATTTAAGAAAATGACAGCGACCATATTGAAAATTTCAGAGAACCAGCTGCAAACATCTGATACAAAAAATACAGATAGAGCTTCTATCATCATCATTTCAACTCATAAACGTCCCACTACTGGGTACGGGTGTCCTCCAAAGATTTTGGAGGGAATTTGGCTAACTATACCACATGAAGCTGGCCAGGCGGGTTGATAAAGGGTTTGTTTCGAATTTTCCTTTTCTAGCAGTGTTCTTGTCTTCATAAGGTTAACTCCCTTAGTTGCCTTTTACGACAACCACGGGTTGAGATGGGGTAATGACATTATGTATTCTTAATCCGTCACAACACGGATAATATAGAACAAATACTTTATGAGTTTTTCATTATTTGCGGTTCTCCTTATTATCTCATAGCATATAAACAATAACATATAACACATTAATAGCTTATATATCATGTTCTACTATGTTTGTATTGTTTATGTACGACATAGAAATAATATTGCGCAATTCATTATAAACTATTCTATGATCACGTGTATACGGATATACTCAGACTTACATTCTATAAACAGTGTTCGCAATACAAATGCTATACTCGGGTCGAAATCAACGTACAATAATCAATATAATGTATAATATTTTGCCACATTCACACAGCGCCATCTAGTCCCAAATTAAGCAATTATATTTGCTTGTGTTATGGGTAATTGTATGTACTAAACAACTGATATAATACTTATATACATTGTTTTTTGTAAATACGTACATATTAAGTATAGATAAATGAGTTAAATTACACCCAGACACAGAACAAACAATCATGCTCATCACACAAAGATTTGTCCTGGGTAGGGATCGAACCCACGACCTCCGGTTTAGCAGTCAGGGTCACTATCAGTCAGTCAGTAGTTTTGACTTGAAATATTGCATTTTTGTTTATTATGGCTAGACAGTGCAAAGAGCTCTACAAATTCAAAACCTACTTTTATTTAGATATTTAATTTATTTTTAGGAATATATATAATATATTATGTAAAAGCAAATATGTAACAAATTGCCAGCGCAAATATTTGTTTACTGGGGGCTTACTCTGAATTTCGACATTCGATTAGTCGGTTTTGTAGTCGCTGTCAAATGTTTGAAGTGACTGCGACCATATCTAAGTTTCCTTACATTTGACAGCTACATCAAAACCTACCAATTGAATATCGAAATTCAGAGTAAGCCCCCTGAGAATGTCGATCCTACATTACTCTATGTGGCGTATATAACGAAGAAAGTATATCTATGTTAATAAAATCAAATTATTTCAAACCGCATCACGAAAACTGTAATGCCATAAAATCTCCATACATCACTGTATAAAACACTTTTTTCCAAATTCGAAATTCTACATAAATATTTACATGCTTTCATTACAGCAACACCATGTATAATGTATGCGTTAGTACACGAGGGATCGCACGTTGTTACTCACGCGGCTGTAATCGTGCGCAGGCGACGATAAACTAGGGCTGGTGCACTCTTACCCAATAGGAAATACATCGTTAAGAGACGGTTGATTGTTTATAGTTGGGAAAAAAAGAAATTTGGAAAGCAAACATTGTTTTTACCAATTGTTATGGTAAACAAGATTAAGTCTCTGTTACAACAGAAAGCATATCCTATAGACTTTTGCGATGCTGGGACATTCATCATTTCAACCCATAAATGTCCCACTGCTGGGCAGGGGTCTCCTCCAAAGAATGTGGAGGAAATTTATTAGCCTACTAAACCACGCTGACCAGACGGGTTATTATACGATTTTATTTCGAAATTTCCTTTCTCACAGATCTCTTGTCTGCATAAGGTTACTCCCTTAGTCGCCTACGACACCCACACGGGTTGAGATGGGGTAGTCCATCACTACACAGATAACTGCTGGAACATTAGTTTGAAAATATAAATTGCTGTGTTGAATCACACAATCATCAGCAACCCATTAATGTCCCACTGCTGGGCTCGGGTCTCTTCTTCTCTATCTAAAGAGCTGAGAGGATTTAGGCAATAATTCACACACGTTGGCCTAGTGCAGGTTAGTCGATCGGACAATACTTAGAATTTTTTCTAGGGTATGTCTTGCTCCGTTCAATAGACTAAAGCAGAATATGTGGGCAAGAGTCATTGTCGTCATTATTACCGACGAATTAGTTCATGCAAGTAAAACCCAACCAAAGAACGGATGTTTTTTGATTGAAAGAATTAATAGAACAAAACTAATAGAAAAAAAATAGAACAAAAGATTGAATTTTAACCCAGATATTTTTTCATTTTCTAAGTTAGTTTTGCGACAACTGAGGTAAAAATCAGCTGACTTAAAAATGTAACGTTCAATGATACGCAGTTATAACACTTACAACGTTTCAGGTTAGTGACCCCTTGCAGGAATTCTGCAAGTTGATTTTCTATATCTTGCACTTGCTGGATTTAAAATATCATATTCTGGAATTCTTGTGAAAATGTGAAAGTTTGTGAGAATCCTTTGTGATTATCCAAATTTTATTCAACAACTTACGCGTTTGAATTACAAAAGTTTGGATGTTGATCATAATACGTAAATCATTGAATGGGTTTGTATAAACTTAATAAACAAATCTTTTCAGTTTTGTTTGAAAACAAAAAAAAACTATTAAATTAATCAGCGAACGAAATCGCGGCACAGCTAGTATAATAATTTCTGTCGAAAGTGGCTGAGATGCACCACTGCCTACCCTTTAGGGGAAAGGAAACATATCTATACTATTCCAGTATTATAGAGCTGAAGAGTTTATTTATTTTTTCGTTGAATGCCAAAATCTCAGATGGTCCAATTTGAAAAATTCTTTTAGTGTAAGATAGCCCATTTATAAAAGAAGGTTATAGGGTATATAACATCACGCTACGGCCAATAGGAATTGAGCAGTGGCCAAATAAATAATGACGGGAACGAAGCCTCGTGCAACTTCTAGTGCTATTATATAGGTTGAACCACTTAATTTGGAGTAAGAAAAGTAAGTACACACTTATATGATATAACGTAAACAAATACACGTGTAGGTAGATAGTTACAATAACTCATTGGTCTATGTGTAGAACTTAGTATTACTACGCAGAAATATTTGTATTCAATAAAACAAAATTGAACATTTTAAGTCACCCCCGACAGCAGCTGATGTTCTTAAAAAGTCAATTACGATCATGCCAGCTTTAAAAAAAACGCATTAAAATCGGCCCTTTTGTTTAGGAGTTACGATACCACAGACAGACAGACACACAGACACGTCAAACCTATAATACTCTTCTTTAAAAAAAAGAAAGAATACAATTTAATGGTGACCCATGTCAACAGTGATACTAGCTACGAGTATAACCTGCGTCTATATCCATTTGATCAACAAGACCTAGTACCAAGTTTGTCCAATGTGTTTATTCAATAAAGCTGTTGCCGGAGTTTCGGTCCCGTTGATCTTTGTTTGACCACTACAGTACCTGTATCTGTATATATCCGTGTGGTCTATATCTGTATCTGTATATATGTGTCTGTCTGTGGCATCGTAGTTCCTAAATGAATGATGATGATTTAGATGCGTTTTTTTATTTGACCGATTTAGATGCGTTTTTTTAGTTGACCGAAATAGATGCGCTTTTTTATTTGAAGCTGAAGTGATCGAAATAGTTATAAGCTATAATTTATAAATTCACAATTTATAAATTCAGGCATTTTGAAATTCGTAACACGTGTTTAATTAGCATATATCTGAGTCAGCTCATTGGTACAGTTGATGCTGCAACGTGTTCGCGTGCCAAGCTGTTATCGTTAGATATTTCCGGTTTTGGTTAATAGCGTGTAGGAGTCATATTGTTCTTGATTCATTCATACATTTTAGTACTTTATCTGAGATTGAGATGAGTGATTGAGCATACATTTTTTTAAATTCCAGTGCTAGGCAAAAAACTCTCATATAGTTCTGTACACTTCTCTATGTTTTTTTTTTACCACGACGGTGGCAAACATATGCACGGCTTGCCTGATGGTAAGCGGTTACCGTAGCTGCCTGTAACACCAGGGGCATCACGGGCGAGTTACCTACCCATAAGAAAACTATTTACTCTTTTTTAAGACCCCACACTGTAGTCCCTTGGGAAAACCTCGGGGCCTAGGGAGTTCATTCTACAATTTGATAGTTCTTAGGAAGGAAATTCCGATTTTTTTTCTGGTCTTGGTAAAGACTACTAATCTTTTGATTTGCAGTTTTATAATAAACATTTAGGAACTGCGCAAATAATGGTGCAAATTATGAAACCGCCGACCTTTTAAAACCCTTTTCTTCCACCATGAACTCTGCATACCACTACTGACCGGGGGATACACAACGTTTTTTGGCTGAGGTCCTCTGTAGGAGAAAGGTATTTCCTCAGACAGGCGGCTCAATTTAATCAGGTGGCTGACGTTATTCTAATTGAAATGTATATCAATTACTTTATAAACATAAGATTATAGACGTCATATAAATACCTATTATTCACATTCATAATGTCTACGTGAATGTTTTGTCTTTGTTTAACTACATTACAATTAATCCATACATACCTACGTCAATAGGGCAACAATTATCATTTCAATCCATAAACGTCCTACTGCTCGGCACGGATCTCCTCCAAAGATTGTTATGGGAAATTAGCCTACTATACCACGCTGGCCAGACGGGTTGGTATAGGGTTGGTTTCGAATTTTCCTTTTGCCGCAGTGCTCTTATTTAAGGTTACTCCATTATTCACCTTTTACGACACCTACGGGTAGAAATAGGGTAGTGACATTATGTATTCTTAATCCTTCACTACACGGGCACAGATAGATGGTAACAATACATATATAACTAACACTAGGTTGCGGGTGGCCGTTCGTTGAATGTAGTGTGTCAGTTAGTTTACGGTACCTACCGCGAGCGATCCTGTTTCCGTGTAACACAGATAGATGGTAACTATACATATATAACTAACACTAGGTTGCAGGTGGCCGTTCGTTGAAGGCGGCACAGGATCGCTCGCGGTAGATACCGTAAACTAACTGAGGCTATGTCCAGCAGTGGACGTCGCTGATGACGATGAACTAACATTATGAACTCTAAATTTCCGAGTTAAAACCGTTTAGATTTCAATTTAGTTGTCATTATAAATATTTCAGAGTAATCCACAAGTTGTTTTTATTAATTTGTCAAATTTTGTTTTATTTCTGCTAGGTACATCTAATTGCCACATTTTTACTGCCGTATTAGTATAGATTACAGAACGACAGCTTCTTTTGAACCTTTTGGGTAGGCAGAGGTGTCTCCCACTCACATTTCGTCAGCTTAGATAAGTCCTATATAATAAGGAGGGAGGCTATTGCCATTAATTGGGCACCTACCTAAGCTCTGGGCTAATATTGAGAATTTCGTGGCAGAAAAATCTAGTATCAATTTACCGGATGCGGTAATCGAACCCTGAACCTCTTGCACAGCAGTAGCAAACGCATGCACATACCCACCCCTTCGGAAAAAACAGTGTGACGATATGACATATTAAAATTTCACGGTCATCAATCCAAATACCGACCTTTACAAAGTAGCTTAACCGCCAACAATGTCATTAACTTTACTCAATAACATAACAAAAGCTACTATAAATACCACATAACTTGAAACGAAGTACACGTGAGCACAATCACTACTTACCCAGCACGTGAATCGAACCGTGATACTCAAACGTGACTAGTGCATCTGCCAACTAATCTAGCATTGCGCAACTCATGGTTGTAACATAGTTATTAGTTATTACTCATTACAATGAATATAGTCGCGGATTTATTTGAGCTATGATTATTACCAATTTCAGTCTTAAGAGGGTTCATACATAGGAATCGCAACATCGCAATATTAAGTGTCATATTTCGTGGTTTTCGATTTTTATTATTTAATTCGAGCTATTTGTTTTAAATGTTTTTAATAAACTTTTTAGAATTAGGCGAAAAGTATGTAAAAGGTACGAAATCATTGCGTTAACAGTAACTTCTATTTATATGCAAATAACTAATCGGAACTTGCAGGGCATTTTTTTCAATGTAAAATAGCTGTAAGCATTACGGATACTTACTTTTTAATAGAAGTTCACGTAATCCTAAACAATGTATTGAAAACATTTCAAAAAAATAGCTCCAATTAAATTATAAAAATTGAAAACCAAAAAAAAAAACACGGTCTGGGAGCAATTTGAAAGAAGGGTATCTAGAGAAACTATTGCCGTCGTGCTGCGCCCCTACCTCAAGTCTGCAACTGTAAAGAGTGATAGAGACAACTGTAGCTCAGACAGATAATAAGACAAAAAAATTTTCGAGATTGACGTTTCAGATACCCTTTTTTCCACCTCGAAAACTGAGCCGATTCAATTATATTTTTCATCGATTTTTTTTATAAAGAGTATAGCTTATTTTCTATGTTTTACTCTTTAGCCTACTGCTAAAGAGTACCTAGTAAGCTACTAGCTGAAGAGTTTGTTCTTCTTCTTATCGTGTGGGCTTGTTAGTTTGTTTATTTGTTTGGTTAAACGCTAGGATATCAGAAACTACTAGTCCGATTCGAAAAATTATTTTAGTGTTGGATAGCCCATTTATCGAAGAAGGTTATAGGCTATATAACATCACGCTACGGCCAATAGGATCTGAGCAGGGGCCAAATAAAGAACGACGGGAGCGAGGCCCTGCGCGATAATCTTCCTCTTATGCGGAGACTGACGTTGGCGTAGCGTTTCAAGTGGTTCATCACTGCACTGAATTACGTGAGTTTGATTCCCACACACGACAAAATATTTGTATGCCTTTGGTGAGCGGGCGTTGCCTTTTTAAAATTAAAAATCAAATCGAATCGTTATATAACAAGTTCTTGATGAAATAACTATTAACAGAATTACAACGTCGTTATTTGAACTTGAATTATTGCATTTTCACGTGATTCGTAATACATTGATTATGTGTTATATAAATGATTCAATATTATTCCTTTTGAAGTAACAAATCGCCAATTTTATTACTTTCCAGTTGGCCGAGGAAATTTGCTATTGTTTGAACGAAATTAAATCTGTTTCAGATTTGCATTCCTTAGATTTTTTTTATGCCTGCAGTATTTAATGCATTTGTTGACATTGGTTTATAACAGAAGCTTATATATTAACTCATTTTGCGCTAGAAGACTGCTGTGCAAGAGGTTCCGGGTTCGATTCCCGGGTGGGGTGAAAATGGTGTTGGGTTTTTCTATCATGAAATTCCATTATTAAGATTTTCCCGGAGTTTGGTAAACAAATGTTCCTGATTGATGACAATAGGTTCGCCCCCTATTTCATGGGACCAAACATAGCTGGCGAAATGTGGGTGTGAAACACCTCTGCCTACCCCTTCGGGGAAAAAGGTGTGATGTATGTATGTATGTATGTATGTATTTTGTGCTAGATGGTTCTGTGTAAAAAATGTCCAAAATTATTTATTTATTTTATTTATATTATTGGAAAGTGCTGGTGGCGGAATGGATAAGGGACCGGCATGCAAATCATACGGTCCGAGTTCGATTCCAATCAGCAGCGGCAGTACCAATGTGGGTTTCACTTTGTGGAATGTATATGTACATGTCATGTGACTTACCATCTGCTAACAGTAAATGACAACATCGTGTGGAAACCCACATACTCTAGAAAAAATTCTAAGTGTATGTCTGATCCACCAACTCACACTAGGCCAGAGTGTGTGGATTATGGCCTAAACCTTTTCGACGTTCTATAACAAACATTAAGATTTAAAGATCATATTAATATTTGTTCCGACCCGGGAATCGAAGTCGAGACCTCAGAAACCGCAACCTTTTACTACCGCTGCGCTACAGAGCCACTAAAATTATAATAACATAGAAGAATCCAACCCGAAACCTCTTCTAAAGCAGTCGTAGTACACCTCCCACTGCGCCATAGATACACTAATTAATAAAAAGTGAAATTTTATTATTATATAACTGTATAAATATTGAATATGTTAATATATATAAATAGTACAATAATATATTCTATTACCTTCGGAAACTGCGGAAGATATGCAGCTAAATAGGAAATAGTTACATGTTATTACGCAAGGTACAAGAGTGTGACCTTGCGTCGGGTCGTTGTGAAGGTGCTTGATAACTGATACGTTTTCCTATTATATAGGTTTATTTTTGTATGTTTTTCTTCTATGTCTCCATATCATCATCATTTCAACTCAAAAACAACCCACTGCTGGGCACGGGTCTCCTCCAAAGAATGTGGAGGGAATTTAGCCTACTATACTAAGCTGGCCAGACGAATTTTCTTTTTCTCGCAGTGCTCTTGTCTGCATAATGTTACTCTCTTAGTCGCTTATTACGATCGTCACGGGTTGAGATGGGGTAGTGACATTATGTATTCTTAATCTATCACTACACGGAAATATCTCGGTGTGTTCTTAGATGTTGTGACGCGAATAGAGAAAGGAATGGTAAGCTGGTTGACATATCGAGAGAATGAATGAAGGAAGGGTGATAAATCTTTTATAAAAACGAAACGAACATTGTAAGTCGAAGACCTGGAAAAAATTCATCATCATCACTACAACCCAGAAACGTCCCACTGCTGGACACGGGTCTCCTTCAAAGATTTTAGAGGAAATTTGGCCTACTACACCCTGCTGGTCAGGTGGGTTGGTATAGGGTTTTATTCGGTCTTTACGAGACCCACGGGTTGAAATGGGATAGTGACATTACGTAGGTATTCTTAATCACTACACGGATGACTAAACTAAATCCCAAACTTAAAAAAATTGCCAACCTTCTTCATCATGAGACCCATATAAAGACAATAAACATTAACTAGTCCTAAAGACGATATATTTAATAGGAAAGATAAGTCAAGATGTATTCAATGTTATAACCTTCGAACTTCCGCAGGCTGTGAGTTGCATGCGGGTGAGCAGATATAAAGTTATGTACACACGAAAGGGGTTCTTACTTTTAGCGTAAATTTTTAGGGTTCCATACCAAAAAGTTACAAAAGGAACCCTTTGGTCTAGCTCTCTCGGAATCTGCTTACGCTATCGACATGAAATTTCGAATATTTGTGAAAATTCATTTAAACATTTCGGAAATAGTTTTTATGTTCTCTGCAAAAGCGGCCTAAATGGTGGTCGAAATTTTAAATTGACACAATTAAATCGAATTTTAAAACCTACTTTCATTTATTTTTAACAGTATTAAACATCTGTCTTTTATAAATATTAATGTTAAATAATATTTTTTAACTATTTTTATTCATTTTCAGTTAAACAAACGAACAAAAAACCCTTCAGCTTTATAATATAACTAGAAGTCGTGCGAGACTTCGCTCCTATCGTTTTTATTTGGCCACTGCTCAACTCCTATTGGAGGTAGTGTGATGTTATATAGGCTTACTCGATAAATGGGCTATCCAATACTAAAATAGTTTTTCAAATCAGACCCGCTGCTCCGATCATTTAGGCACAACTGTTTCTTAGCGTTAAACCAAACAAACAAGCAAACTCTTCAGCTATATAATATTAGTATAGATAAGTGGGAATCGAACCTATATCCATAAGCTCAGCAGTCGCATATCACAGTCCCTAAACCAGCATAATCGAATGTCAATATTCGCACATGTGTCCTCAGCTCAAAGCCTTGTGTTAGGTCGAGAACGTACGACTACTGAATCACAAACTAACTAGTTATGCAACATAACAATGTTATGACATGTCTCGCATACAATAGTTATATAATATTTAATCTAAAAATATTTGGTATTGAAAGTAATATTATCATACATAGAATACCATTGGACCTTTTTCTTAGCGTGTGACATAACTATGTTTTGTTAGCTTTCGTCTGTCGTGCTAAATATATTTTCTTTGCGTAGCGCGAATATGTACACTATGAGTCAAAGAAGTGAAGTCTGGAACTCAGTAAGGCAGAAAATAGAATACAATAACATAATGTCACTACTCCATCTCAACCCATGGGTGTCGGAAAAGACAACTAGAGGCAACCTTTTGCAGACAAGAGCATTGGAAGAACGACATGACAAAAAGATGGTGCACCTTCACGTGAATATTTATTCTAACTAGCTATCCCGTTATCTATCAATCTTAAATTTAAATTTAAAAAAAATTGCGTAACTGTACGGAACTCTCAGTGCGCGAGTCCGACTCGCACTTGGCCGGTTTTATTAAGGGGAGGTCACTTTGTTCATGTGTACTTTATGCACATATGCACTGTTTTACATAATATTATTGTAAGAAATTAGTCACTACATTAACTCAAACGGTTTTATCCATATTAGATCTGTTGTGAGATGAGTTGGTCGCCTTTTACGAGATGAGTTAGTGACATTATGTATTCTTAATCCGTTACTACACGGATCGTGCAGTAGTTGCATTATAATTACTTAATTTGGAACTAGATGGCACTGTGTGAATGTGGTAGAATATTATACTTACTGCCTTACTCAGAGACTTACTTTACTTAGCTTTAAAGTTTATTTAGTAAAAACACTTAAGTCTATACACCTAAAGACGATTGTTCAATGAAAATATTGTGTTAATGACAAATTACTGCTAATTGACGTCTCTGAGTGTGGTAGTTAAATTATATACCTCATCATCATCATCGTATGTCCACTGCTGAACATAGGCCTCACCTAATTTACGTCTCTGCGAACGGTCCCCGCCTGCAACCAACGGCCACCCGCCACCCTATCCAGCCCCCTGATTCTGAGTTGAGAGTTAAACAAAGTTAAATAACATTATGTTAAAGAAATAAATGTCTGTAGGAAAAAATCCTAAATTAATCAGTTTTTAATTTTCTATACGGTAGACTATTTTCTAACATTAAATAATTTAAGCCGTAAAAATACGTCGTACTAAGTACTTAATTCGTAAAAGTTTACGATCCGGTAGCAATCCGACGAGTCAGAATCAGGGGGCTGGTCGTCGGTCCACCTGGTAGCGGGACGGCCTACGCTGCGCCTTCCACTATATATTATATACCTATCAATCAAAAGGCGTCTCTCTGCGTGATCGAATCAGGAATGAGGAAATCTGCAGAAGAACCAAAGTTACCGACATTGCCCACCGGATTAGCAAGCTGAAGTGGCAGTGGGCAGGGCACATATCACGTAGAACTGATGGCCGATGGGGCCGAAAAGTTCTTAAATGGAGACCACGCACCGGCAAGTGCAGCGTAGGACGCCCACCCATGAGGTGGACAGACGACTTGATCCGAATAGCAGGACCGCGCTGGATGCAGGCCGCATACAACCGGCCCTATTGGAAATCTCTTGAGGAGGCCTATGTCCCGCAGTGGACTCTCTGCAGCTAATATGATGATGATGATGACTATCAATTACTAATTCGATATCTATTCTTAAACTATCCATTTACATGCAGTTAACGTAAACTGGTACGTTAATCGAAGGTTACAATTGCTATTCCAAGCTGTATAGCGGAAATAATATAATGACACCATGTTACCTTATACAAACCTTGTGAAAGAGGAAAATTGCCTTTACCATGTGGTAATGGTATTAAATATGTTCAGCAGTGGCCGTGGGACATGATATAATAAGTGTGGTTTTCCTTTATACTGTAAGGAAGATATTAAGTTCCTTATGCGACAGAGGTGATATATAATATCTCTGGTTGTTCTCAAGAGGCTTACTCTTAATTTTGACATTCGCTGTCAAATGAGGAGTGGCTTTCCAAAAGGGCTTACTTCGGGTTTCGAGAGATTTCGTTTTTTTTATGCAATACGATTTTTTGTATATGAACACATCGTATTATCGAAGTTTCCTGTGATAAAACGTCTTATTTCCCTAAGAAAAATGAATCCAAAAAACACGTTTTGGAGGAAAAAATACTTATTTCTGGTTTATGGGTTTTTTTCCCAAAAACTCAGAAACTATAATTAACCACAATAGCTAGAATAGGTACATAAATATAACATAGTTAAAATATTAATATTATGATAAGTTATCAGTTTTTACCAGTTTCTTAAAACTGTTTATACTGAAAGCTCTTTTGGAAAGTCACTCCTTAAATGTAAGGAAATTTAGATATGGTCGCTGTTACTTTCAAACATTTGACAGCGTCATTAAAACCGACTAATCGAATGTCGAAATTCAGAGTAAGCCCCCTGAAGTTTCGCTTACTACTATTGGCTGGGGACAGGATTATTAACTATAATTATGTTGTTATAATTCCTCACCTTTGCGATAATCACCAAATGCGATGGTGGCTGAATGGAATGGAAGGGACCGGCGTGCAAATCACGCAGTCCGATCCCGAACGGCAGTTCCAATGTGGATTCCACTTTGTGGAATCTATATGTACTAGTCATGTGACTTACCATATGCTAACGGTGAAGGAAAACATCGTGAGAAAACCCACATACCCTAGAAGAAATTCTATGAGTATGTCTAATCCACCAACCCGCACTAGGTCAGCGTGAGTGGACTATGGCCTAAACCCTCTCAGCTCTCTAGATATAGGAGAGGAGACCCGAACCCAGCAGTGGGACTTAATGGGTTGCTGATGAATGAATGAATCCCTCACCATTAAAAGGTCGTCAACTGGACCTAAAAATAAATTTCAGGATTAGTTTGAAACCAAATATGCCGAGATGTCAAGTTTAATAACATTTTACGTAATGCTACAATAATAGTTTTGGTTTCACGTGAAGTCGACATTTGTGCGGAGCACGTGGTCTCCTCACGTTCATACATTCACGTTCACTACATACATAACAATGTAAATTATTTAGCCTTTTATTTTATTTTTATGTTTATTCCAACTGTGTGTTTCAGAACTGTACAAGGAAATTGAAGATTTTATGGATGTTTCGTTTTTAGAGTTACAATTTAAGATGTTGGAGTTTTTGGAGGTTTTTGTAAGATTTAAATTATACATAGCTATATAATACGTAGTTGGACTGGCCTGTTGGTCGAGTGGATAGTGACCCTGACTGGTAAGCCGGAGGCCCCAATCCCCACCCAGCCCCCTGAACCTGAGCTGTCGGAATATTTACGGCCAGAACTGTCAGTTTATTTAAAGTTAAAAAACAGAATGTTAAAAAAATAGATCGATGAAGAAAAAAATCCTATATTAATCAGTTTTGAATTTTCTATACCGTAAAGTAATTTCTAGCACTTAATAACTTAAGCTGTAAAAATACGTCGTTCTAAGATTCGAAAATGTTTACGATCCGGAGGCAATCCGATGAGTCAGAATCAGGGCCCTGGACAAATCTTCGTGTGATGAGCTGGTTTATTCTGTGTCTGGGTGTAATTTATCTATAATATGTATGTATTTACAAAAAAAAATGTATTTAAGTAGTATATATGTTGTTTAGTACCCATAACACAAGCAAATATAATTGCTTACTTTGGGACTAGATGGCGCTGTGTGAATGTGGTAGAATATTAAAAAAGTACTACAAGTCACACGGGGCTGCGCTCCCGTCGTTCTTTATTTAGCCACTGCTCAGCTCCAATTGGCCGTTGCGTGTTGTTATACAGCCTATGTTACTCAGTGATAATGTAGCTTTCTAACGGCAAAAGAATTTTTGTAATCGGTCCAGTAGTTTTTAAGTTTATTCGTTACATACAAAAGTATATTATAAACATTTCATTTTAAAATATTAGTATAGAGTATACCTATATCTATTTATTTATTTGTAATAAGGTACACTAATCTTTAACCATAAGGCACCGTAAACTATAGCATAAATTTAATACAATAAGCCCTTTCATCAAATTCAGTAACATTTTTGTAATTTTGTTACTATAAATTAACACTGAAAACCCAACTCCTGTTGTTGAGTTATAGATAGTACTGTACCTACAAGAATTGGCCTTTATAATCCAAACAATTACCTATAATGCCTTCAGGAAAAAATAATTTTAACAGACAGCGATATAATAATAATTATAGTTACCATATAAGTGCATCTATAAGGAATATTTCAGGGAATTTTCAATGGATATTCCATGAATAAAATTTAGTAATAATTCATAATGTATTTGGAATTTCCTTCTTCTATTTGAGTAGACAAGGAGAGGGGGGGGAGTAGAACATGCCCTACTAATAGACGTCTTCGATCATTGAACTTGCAAAACAGCAGATTTTGTAATCTTTAGTTATAATAGGAAACAAATATGTCTCTTAAATATTTATCTTTATTTGACTAAAAACCATAACCCTTTATTATTGTTGACTGGCCTGTTGGTCTAGTGGTTAGTGACCCTGACTGCTAAGCCGGAGGTCGTGGGTTCGAACTCCATCCAGGACTAATCTTTGTGTGATGAGCATAAAGGTTTGTTCTGTGTCTGGGTGTAATTTATCTATAATAATTATGTATGTATTTACAAAAAAAATATGTATTTAAGTAGTATATCAGTTGTTTAGTACCCATAACACAAGAAAATATAATTGTATAATTTGGGACTAGATGGCGCTGTGTGAATGTGGTAGAATATTATTATTACAATATGGACTAAATATTAAACCAGGTTTAAATTGACAAAAGCCATTGTTTTAGCGTCAAAGTTGTCAATTTAAACCTGGTTTTTTTTTAAACCTGGTTTAATGCTTAGTCCGTATTTTGTAACAAAGGGTATGAGTTTAAATTCTTATTTGCTTTTTTCCTATCATTACGGGTCAGCTCTCTTCTTACATTTATTTTAGGTTCATTTAATGGCAAAATATCAACAGTCACCAGTTATTTTGATTATTGTCATTTATTTTTCCGATAGCGTTAACCTTCCACTCAATTCAAAAAATACTTAGAGGACATTTTTAAATATAAAATTTATTGATTGATATTACATTATAGCATCTATTTAGGCTCAAAAACGATTAACTAATATAGTTATATTATGATAATATGTTTCAAATAAATGTTTTACCCTACTCAAATATATTATCTATATTTGCTTTGGTCGCCCGACTAAACAGGTTATACGTATAAATATAACTCAATACAATCTGCCCTCATACGGTTTACGTAATACATGAAAGCACGTGTCGTCCGTTGTGTTCACGTGTACATTACGTTTAAATCTAATAGGTTGTCGTTCCACCAAGGCTAACAGCCTTTGTCCGACCATAACATATTCAAAAATGGCAAATTTTTATTATATTACAAACTAATTGGTATAAATTATGTTAAATTTTTGAACAATGGCAACAATTTTAGTAGTTATTTGTCTCTAGCAACACAGTTTATGTAACGTTCGATATTTAAAATGGAAAACGGTTTTTGTAAACAAGATAATTTGCGTATAGACTTTATTGCGTGTATAATTGTTCTTTTAAAATACTACTTAGCTTTTTTACATCATATCGATGGCAAAGAGGCTTATGTTTCCGTGATGGTAAGCGGTTACCGTAGCCTATGGATGCCTGCAACACCAGAGGCATCACGAGCGCGTTGCCGACCCTACTTGGTAGTGTTGTAATTCTAAAGGTGCGTATTGTTAGAACCCAGAGTAAAGTGGTATCGAAGGGCAGCCAAAAAAGTGATTGAAATAAAAACACTCAACTGTCTCAGTGGCGCATGGTGCAAGGAAAATGTATGGCTGCTGATAAAATGTTCTAGGTTCCATCTCCGTGTCAGGTAAGATTATATTGAGATTTTTTTTAAAGAAATGCCTTTACTCAACTCAGAGCCTATAAGTTGCCTGCTAAATGAAAAAAGCCTAAAATATTTAGCGAAGTGTAGCAGTATAAAGGCGTGCCGCGTGTGTATGGATGAAAAGAGACAATGTAGAATTCTTCATTTAAAACTTTGTGTGTTTGTGTGTTTGTGTTTTTATTGTTGCTTGTTAAAAACGAATAAATTAGTAGACACGTTTTTGTAAATATATTATTTACATAGATTTACGTAACACAGATAATCACGTTTTGCTCAAAAATGTTTAAAATTATGTCGATTTTTGTTCTTTTTTATATGTTTTTGTTAATTTTACGATACCTATTTAATTTAGTAGTACTTTTGCTTAAAAAATCTTTTAAGATTCTTCTGTGTATTTGTTAAATGTAAATAACAACATAACTATCCATTATTTTAAAAAGAGTGGCGTGAGTTCTTGCGAGTTCTTCTCATAGCTTCACCCCGTCAGCGAACTGGTCGTAGGCAAATTTGCTGACACTACTTTTCGGATAACCTGTTACATTCTTATCTTGTGACTTTCATAAGTGTTACCTTGTAACCTAAATGAATAAACGAGATTTAATTTCAACATAGTTGAGATACAATTTTATGGGTCTCTTAAATAGGGATTAGTAAAGGTTGAACTTTGTGAACCTGTTTAGAGATCATCAGAAAATATCATAAGCTATAATATTCCCATCAAAATTTAAAAAAACCTTATGTTTTTCTGCCTTTCAGGAATATATAACCTAATTATTTAAGTCTATAGTACCTAAATCTCAACCGATTAAACGAAAACGACGTCAAGCAAAATAATAACACACGTAAAACTGGATCGTTACGCAACACGTCACGTGGCCAGGGTAGTTAGGGGTGGTTGGCACGTGTACAGCCTACGTAACAACTGGCTGTCGTTATGACAGTGCCTCGTGAAGAGTTTTGAAAAGAGTTCAGCGAGGTATCTACTTCAAATAAACACAATTTTGAAGTAAAAAAGCGTGGTATGGGCAAACGTTGATGGATATTGGCGTCCATAGGCTGCGATGCGATCAATATTTTAATAATAATAATAAGCGTATATTTGTCAGAGTATGGGTAAATTACAAAGTTGTTGTTCAAGTTTTTTTTTTTTTTTTTTTTTTATCATACCGTAGTTTGTTAGTTACATTTCTTAAAACTATGTTAATAAGTACCTACCTAACCTAATACAAAATCCTACCATAAGCAGCCATAGTCTACCATTAACTGGTATAAAAAAAATTTACATTATAATTCCATTGACATTATTAATAATAATTATAATTAGTACAAAGTCACAAATTAAATGCATAATATATACCAGTATAAACCGCTGATCCTAGAGACACGAAAATAGTAGGGTGTGTTCTTTGTGATTTATAGGTTTCCATCGAGAAAGAATTTTCAAAATTCAATCTCTATATGGGTGAAATGGAGGACTGAAGTTTTTATGGAATTTTTTTTCTGATATGTGCTCAGAAACAAAAACTTACTTTTTGAAAATTCAACCCCCAAGGGGATGATGAAAACAAGTTTGAAAACTAAGTGGTCGTTAAAAGTTGACCCGGTCAAATTACCACGACACGTTCATATTACTACACAAGACTCAAACATTGCCAAGTCGTCACATATTAACTCATCAAGATACAAGTGTTATATCACAGTATTGGCAAGCGACCACAGGTTATTACATCATACAATGGTCATGGCCATGTGACGTCATCTGTGACGTAATTGAGCATCTTTTTGTCAAGAGCAGTGTAGTGACGTAGGTCAAGAAGGTTCTGCGTTGATTACAGAAAGTAATTATTAATTGAAAGAAGTTATAAGAAAAAGTATTTGAGGTAAATTTTGTTATTGTTTACATAAGTATTAATTTTTATGTAATTGACCATAAAATACGCATAAACGTGTGTTTTTACGAAACAAATAAATTTTATCGAATTGAATTCTACTGTTTCTGACTAACCTTACGTGCTCCGTTGTATTAAATGAAATTTTCATATAGGTATTCGTTCTATAAATTACACGACTCAACTCAAGGGTGCATTGATTTTAGATAGAAACCACTGCCCTTAAAAAATATATACTTAGGCAAAATGTATGTGTTTTCTAGCAACATAAATATGTTGCTTAAAAACACATACATAAAAAAGACAACTAAACAACGAAAAATACCAAAATTTTAATTATCACATAAAATCTTTGGAACTGCTATAAAATTTCAAATATGATATCACGTAATTAATATTAACTTTTCCATGTAGTGACGGATTAAGAATACATAATGCCAGCACCCCATCTCAAACATGAGTCTCGTAAAAGGTGACTAAGGGAGTAACCTTATGTAGACAAAAGCACTGCAAGGAAAGGAAAATTCGAAACAAACCCAATACCAATCCGTCTGGCCAGCGTGGTATAATAGTAGGCTAAATTCCTTCGACATTCTTTGGAGGATACCCCTCTCCAGTAGTGGGCCGTTTATGGGTTGAGATGGTGATGATGAATGTTAACTAATAATAATAATAAGTTTATTTCAGAAACATGTCCATAGTATAGGTATTAAAATAAAAAAAACATAAGAAAAACAGTCAGCACAAATTCAAAAAGTCAATAAATTAAACATAAAATACAAAAATTACATAAAAGACGAAAATTATAAAATATCAATATAAATTCAAATAAACATTCATGTCACAAAATAAATTAATAATTCAGAATAAAAAGAAAAGGAAATCAATTAATTAAAAATAAATATAAAATGTCAGTCCTGTCCCGTTATAATTTTCACCCATTTGAACTGGATCGGACAGTCAAGGCGTGACGCAAAAAAAATAATGACTTATGTATCAAACAATGATGTAATTTACATCCGTTAAAAATTCTATAGAATACTTCATATTAACATAATTACCTCAGCATCCGTAATTATGACAAGAAACTGGTTACTCACTATTCTAATCGCTTTCTGTCAACAAGATTTATTTTATTACTAGAAATCGCGCGGGCTTCGATCCTGTCGTTCTTTGTTGGGCCACTGCTCAGCTCCTATTAACCGTAGCGTGATTTAATTTAGCTTATAGCCTTCCTCAGTAAATGGGCTATTCAACACTAAAATATTTTTTAAATCGGACCATCAGTTCCTGAGATTACCGCGTTCAACCAACCAAACAGATAAATTCTTCAGCTTATAATATTAGTTAAGAAAAACTTTTTTACGTCGTTCTCATGATGTAATGGGTTTCAATGATAGCATGACTTGGTCTAGATATTCCGGATTTGTATTAGGAAGTCCTGTATGATTAATCGTTATTGTTTCATATTGGAATTGTCCAGTGACTTAACGTCATTATATCCAGTATTATGAAGTTTATAGTGGATATGTGGTTGCGATTGTGCAGCGTTTTTGCGTGGTTCCGTGTAGTCTAGTTTTAGTTGTCTATAAGTAGATTTTTTTTGGGTTAGATGCCATGAGCTTCATTGCTACGTTGATCAGTTATTGATCTATTGTAGCACACACACATACACTTAAAATATCTTCTAGAGTATGTGGGTTTCTTCACGATTTTTTCCTTCACCGTTAGCAGATGGTAAGTCACTTGACTAGTACCTAAATTCCACAAAGTGAAATCCAAATTGGTACTGCCAGTCATCATCATCATCATGTCATGAATCGAACTCTGAACGCATGCCTTGTATGCCTATCATTTATATCTTTAAACGCCATGTCAGACACCGTTATCCGACAAACGTTGCAATTTTATATTGTGCCTGTGGTCTGGCGTTCATTAATAATAATATTATAATAATATTCTACCACATTTACACAGCGCCATCTAGTCCCAAATTAAGCAATTATATTTTTGCTTGAGTTATGGGTACTAAACAACTGATATACTACTTAAATACATTTTTTTGTAAATACATACATATTATAGATAAATTACACCCAGACACAGAACAAACCTTTATGCTCATCACACAAAGATTTATCCTGGGTGGGGATCGAACCCAGACCTCCAGTTTAGCAGTCAGGGTCACTAACCACTAGACCAACAGGCCAGTCAATGTGTTAACCATTCGGCCACCATCGCATCTGTCCCTCAATAAGCAACCTTAATCCTTAATTTCGTTAATTCGACCAAGCTCAATACCGGTTACGTTAACCCGGTCACTGCACGGTTATACCTCAACTACCGTTTACTGACATTAAACGGGTTAAGCCACTTGTTGAACTAGAATGGGACTAACTGTTAAATACCTTAGGGTTTGCATTTTATAGGTGTTTATATTAGACTAGGTTTGCGCTCAGATTTTGTCTGAACACACAACGTTTAGCTTTTAGCGCTTTTTAAACGGGACGTTTATGGGTCAAAATGATGACACAAATATTTGTCTCGTGTGGGAATCGAATTCACATCACCCAGCACGGCCGACGCCACGGTGACAGTCATTTGTTTATTTGTGGTGGGTCTTGTCTGTAGTCTACAATTGCAGCATAAGTGTGTGTTTTGCATTTGAACAAAGGTGACCTTGGAGGAAGCTTGGATTCCATCCGGATTTTGCAGATTAAAATTTGAATTACATTTGCTGTCATGGATGGCATCTAGATTATATCTTAAGATTACATCCATCTGGAACACGTTTTATTCTAACTTATAACATTGTCAGGAAGTCAATAATAGAATCGTAACAATTGCAACAAAGGTAAAATACTTTTGTTATTATAAACATAAAATTTGTATGAAACACATGATTTACTCACGTGCAAGTGAAACGTGAATACGCCATTATTTTGTAATTTTATAGTTTGTATAATGTTACATAACTATGTTTGTACACATGTTTTAGTTGGTACATAGGTACCTAATGAGCTAAGTAGTAAGTTTACCGTAAAGTTAAGGTTGATACTAAATTTGTTAAAAGAGATCCAACTAAGTTAATATCTGAGCTATGTAAGAGCACTCTTCATTATAAAAATAGTTATGTTATGACAATTAGAATATTCAATAATATTCCAAAAAAGATCCGAGAGTTACCGCCATCTTTATTCAAGTCAAGACTGAAGTCTTGGCTGATTGAAAAATGTTTTTACAACTTAAAAGAATATTTTGATTGTAAAACTTTATAGGTGTTTCGTGTACATATATATTAATAACTGTATAGATGTAAGTTTAGTTATTATATATTTAGTTACTAATTGAACTTCTTGTAAAATTCACATGCCTTAAAAAGGTGAATATGTTGGATTCTAAGTCACACAAGTAACAACCACTGTACCATGTTCTTGGCGAATATAATATAATAATATAATATTCTACCACATTCACACAGCGCCATCTAGTCCCAAAGTAAGCAATTATATTTGCTTGTGTTATGGGTACTAAACAACTGATATACTACTTAAATACATTTTTTTTTCGTAAATACATACATATTATAGACAAATTACACCCAGACACAGAACAAACCTTTATGCTCATCACACAAAGATTTGTCCTGGGTGGGGATCGAACCCACGACCTCCGGCTTAGCAGTCAGGGTCACTAACCACTAGACCAACAGGCCAGTCAAATAAATATCCATATCTTAATCTTTAAGGTAAATAGTTCACCTATTTACTTATCACCAAATTAATTAAATATGGTACGGTATCATACACGTTTTTATTTCACTCAATGAGACCATTGTTTCCAAATAATCACCTTAATCCATAAACGTCCCACTACTGGACACGGGTCTTCTTAAAAGAATATGGAGGGAATTTAGCCTTCTATACCATTTTGGCCTGACGGGTTGGTATAGGGTTTGTTTCGAATTTTCCTTTTGTCGTAGTGCATATCTGCATAAGGTGCCTCCCTTAGTCGCCTTTTACGACACGGGTTGAGATCGGGTAGTGACATACGAAATACGAGTATATATGTTTGTCACTAAAAATCTACAGGAGCCAAAGGTCTACAAGCTTATCCAATCAGAAACCAGCTCAAACCCAAGTTTTTATTTTATAAAAGGCATGTCGCTACGTTCTGTTAAATTTGAGCCAAAACCCCCAGTAGTGATACCTATATTTTGTAATAAAAACCCACAGGAACCTTGTCTACAAGCTTATCCAGCCAGAAACCAGCTCAATTCCAAGTGTTTCCCTCAATACATAACCACTTACCAGTTGTAATGAACGTAGTGCGCAACTGTCTGTTGCAACGACGCAAGGTTGTACACTTGCGACATCCTCGTGAATGCACTTTGTGGACCGTTTACATTGGCACGATTTGTCGCTGCGATTAGTATAGCGTTTTAGGTTACAGGCGCCCATAGGCTACGGTAACCGTTTACCATCAGTACGTCTATTTGCCACCGTTGTGATATAAAAAATTCTTATTTTTTTATTATACACAAAAATACGAGCACAAGAACACTAGAAATGGAGAGAAGTAGATGAAGAACAATGGAGATGAAGTAGTCGCTGTGCTCGAAATCAGTCAGGATCATCATCAGCATTATACACAAAAACTTACATTTTATAAGTACATTAAAAGCACACAAAAGAAAAAAAAGTTATCAGAATTTATTTAAATTTAATATTAAAAAATTAGGCGAACTGAACTCAAATTTGAGTTTTCCTCCAGCATAAATATAAAGAGTATAAACTTTTTTTTCAAATGGCAGAGGTATCCAACCAATATTACGTCAGTTATGTAAGACTCCATATAATAGGGCATTTAGCTATTAACCGCGGACATTTTTCTAAACTTTGGGCTGATACTGAAAATATCAAGAAAATCCCAAAATAATTTTTGCCTTACTAAGACATCGAACCCGAGAATTTAATTGATATTTATAAGTTAATCAGAAGATACGATTCTTGTTATTTGCCTAAGAGCTAAAGGCCTACATATACTTTTCAAATATAGCATTACGTATGTCATGCGTATTAAAGACACCATAGACATATCATGTCTTGTTATTTAGTCAGCTTGTACAAAACAGTTTTGGTAACTAAATATAGTATTTTATGTTTTCAAAATATACCTATTTACCAAGATTAGTGGATGGAAGTTAAGTTTCTGTAACACGTCATGTAAGTGTCTTGGATATTAATTTTAATTGGTAACTGAATTTTAGCACATAATTTAAAATCACAACTAAATACTATAATGTACAAGCTCCTTAAACCACCACAAATTTAGACCTTCATTTCAAATTTCTGACACAATCCTTACGAACAAAATAATAAGGTATAAATTCGCATGCAATGACTAACGATATCAGAAAACTGTAACAGTGTTTAGTTTTAGTTAGAAATATTAATAACCCGCAGTTTGATTATAAAGATAGATTAAGAGAAAGACATATTTACTGTCAATTTAGATATTAAAATATGACCGGTTTTGGTATTGACGGTTTTGTTATATCTAGATTTTGAACTAATTTAATCTAGATTCTAAGGTATTAGTCTTTAGGTACTAACATAGTTTTTAAGTAAACATTGTTACTAACAAACTATGGGTGAACTAAGTCTTAAAATAAATTATTTTTATTTTTATTTTATTTATTTTATAATCAAAATAAATTTAGATATTTATCCCTAAACTGCACGTGTTGTCTAATCATGGTTCGTGTTAGGTTTGATTTCCAACTAAATATTGATGACAGATTGTTTTGAGTCTTTCTATGTTTTGTAGATATTCGATTATTATGTTTTAAAAGGTTACGGAAAGAAAATAGCTTTTAAGTCTTTATTTAATTTTATCTTATGCCCGTGGCTGCGCTTGCGTGGTATGTCAATAAAATGTAGCCTATATTTTAAGTTAGACCTCGAGCGTTTGATTGCTCGAAGTTAGATTTGTGGAAATTGCATTCAATTCCATGGAGTAGTTTTTACGGTGCGCATACAAACAGACAGACATAAAAATTAAAAAGTACAATTTTATTTTATTATTTACTTTGTTTTGTAGGTATTTTTGTCACTAAATTCATCTATAATGATTATATCGAATATAATAAAATTAAAGGCTAAGATTTCGTAATTGAACTTGGTAACTAGAGGTGTAATCAATTTCTAGGAAAGGGCTAAAAAATAACTTTCAGATCTGCTTGTAGTTTAATTATCGAAATATTTGATATTGTCCTTTTCTAACTTCAAATTTCTTAACTTAAGGGTCAATCAACCATAAAACGTTGCGCTTAACTCAAATACCCATAAATTTGTCCTTGAGCTTACTTTCCGGTGTCCGAATGTGGAAATCAATAATGTAATCGTAACTTCAGAATCGATCGACTCGAAAATAGATTTTGTAATCGTAATTAGGGTAGCAGCGTGTCAAAAGGTTATGAAACGTTGATTAGGTATTGTTGAAAGATGACAGCAATTTTAATTTAGCGATTTCAGTTGCTTCCACATTGAATTTCGAGGGCCATAAGTTCGACTCCATATTGTGGGAGACAAAACACACAACTCGGGGACAAACAATCACAGGGAAATACAATCAAACAATTTAATAAGCAAGAATTTCGATTTACTCGTGATAATCATAAATTAGGAGAACAACTAATCAGGACAACTTTTGGTGCGCCGCTGAAGGGGCAGGCCACATAGCTCGCAGAGCTAATGGCCGATGGAGAAAAAAAGTTCTCACAAGCGGCGGCCACGTATAAGACAGCGCAGTGTAGAGCTACCCCCAAAAAGATGAACCGACGATCCAGTAAAATTGCGGGTGGTCGTTGGTTGCAGCCGGCATTGGTGGCTGAATGGATAAGGGATCGGCGTGCAAATCACGCGGTCCGAGTTCGATCCCGACCGGCAGTACCAATGAGGATTTCACTTTGTGGAATTTATATGTACTAGTCAAGTGACTTACCATCTGCTAACGGTGAAGGAAAACATCGTGAGGAAAGCCATATACACTAGAAGAAATTCTATGAGTATGTCTGATCCACCAACTCACACACTCAGCTCTCTAGTTAGAGGAGAGGAGACCCGAGCCCAGCAGTGGGACTAAATGGGTTGCTGATGATGCTGATGTTGGTTGCAGCCTGCACAAAATCGCTCGCTAAGGCTTAAATTAGATGGATTAGACATACACTTAAAATTTCTTCTATGGTATATGTGGCGTGGGTTGGGATCGAACTTGGAGCGCATGATTTGCATGCCGGCCATCCATTTGGCCCCACTACCGAAATAACCCACTTTTATATGCAAAATAAAATATTCACTGAAGTTTATGTACCAACAAACGATTCAATTGCAACATAACAAAGAACAATGACGGTTTTGTTGGTTTGCAATTAGATAAGCAACAAATGGACTCATTTTTTAGTTTATTTAGCCATCTTCTGTAATGCCCAAGGACAAGTGCAGTGGTTCAGACAATTATGAGCTTTATTGTGTACTAGATGTCGCACGGGGCTTCGCTTCCGTCGTTCTTTATTTGGCCACTGCTCAGCTCCTATTGGCCGCAGCGTGATCTTATATAGTCTTTGTTACTCAGCGATGATGGAGCTTACTAACACCAAAAAAAATTTTTAAATCGGTCCAGTAGTTTTTAAGTTTATTCGTAACATACCAAAATACAATTTTTTCCTCTTTATAATATTAATAGATACAGAATCTCTTTTCATAATAAAATTATACTAGCGTTTGTCATCTGTGACGTGTATTATAATGCAATTTTTCCAAAGGGACTACAGTATGGGTTTCTTAAAAAAAGGAGTGAATAGGTTTCTTAAGGGTCAGCAACGCGCTCGTGATGCCTCTGGTGTTGCAGGTGCCCATAGGCTACGGTAACCGCTTACCATCAGGCGGAACAGTTTACCACCGTCGTGGTATAAAAAAAAAAATTTAGGTCTACCGTGAAATCCATTTCAGTTTCAGATGACATTTCCGTATCTCATCAAAATTTTTACGTTTTTTACGGTTCGACGTAAAAAAATACTTTCTCCCAAATGTTACTAGGATGTCATTAGATTTGCCCTTGAACCGTAAATCAAAAAACAATACCTTCAAATACCATTCACCTCATTACCCTTTACACAAACAATTTAATACCCACAAAATCTGTCGTCAACTTAATGTAAAATATATGAATACAAAACATTATTAGATTAAGTACATGACGAAACTTGAACCCCCGTACCCCGCGCGGCGGGCATTTCTTGTGAGCGCTGGAAATGCAACAGGTCAACTAACTTTGTGATGAAATATCTACGGAAGGTCTACGGTTCGTTCTCTTGAAAACAGTGCACCAATAGGTGCATATTTAATATATTCAGTTTTAACACAAAGGGAGTATATTAAATTATTATGCAACGGTTGTATGCTACGTCACGTATTATATTTAAGGAACATGAAATACCTTATTTATTTACCTGACGTTTCGATCGAATTACAATAATAATAATAATAAGCTTTATTGTACACACCAAAAATGTTCATCATCATCATTTCACCCTATTGCAGTCCACTGCAGCTGGACGTAGGCCTCTCCTAACACGCGCCATAGCACTCTGTCCTCCGCCTTCCACATCCAGTCAGACCCAGCGACCTTTTTAGGTCGTCGGACCATCTAGCTGGAGGGCGTCCTACTCTACGCTTGCCGAGTCGCGGTCTCCACTCTAGGACACGCTTGCTCCACCGTCCATCGGTCCTTCTGCAGATATGACCAGCCCACTGCCACTTCAACTTACTTATTCTACGAGCAATGTCGGTAACTTTGATCCTTTGTCGGATTACCTCGTTGCGAAGTTTGTCCTTCAAACAGACGCCGAGCATAGCTCGTTCCATAGCTTGCTGAGTGATTTTCAGTTTGTGAGCTAGTCCTACAGTGAGTGTCCACGTCTCGGCACCGTAAGTCATGATAGGTAGGACGCATTGATTGCAAAAATGTTACAAATTGAAAGTTAATATTTAGTAGGTACAAAGGGCGGTCTTATCACTTACAGAGATCTCTTCCAGACAACCTTAGGATGGATTTGAATAGTAGAAGAGACGGCAGTTCTTGGTGTGTTATAATCTAAACAATACAATGACCGTGGTCAGGGGCTGACTATGACTCAGGTGGCGGCCGAGCGTCGTCTCCGATATGTGCGGGTTTCTGTTACTACCGTCTCCGTACCGTCGTGGGTAAAAATATTGTAAAAGCTAAAAAAAAAAAATTTCGTGATTGAAAATGTAAAAAATATGTAATTTAAAGGATAAATTGTATGAAACTTTCCTTGGAAGCATCGGAATTGTGTTTTGTGGTAGGTTTCATTTTATTTGAAACTTTAGGATTTGGTTCTATAAAGTCCTTGTTTGTAACCCTGTAAATGGGTCTTTGATGAATTAACATAAGTAGTGCCAGAAACGAATTCGTATATACCTTTTTTTTTAAGGTTGAAATGCATTACGCATACCGCCCCGTGCGGGACACGGGACGGTTATGTGGGAATCGCCGATCCGTCGAGGACCAGAATACCCACAAAAACTCCTGTGTGCACCGTCGTTTCGCTGTAATTGGCGGGCCCTGGAACTTGATACAGCACCAGCAGCCCACCCAGCAACAGCCCCTTACGGGGCATCGACACCAAGCCCTTTCGGGCCATAACACCAAACGACAGCGTCCGGGTGCACCGAAGACATAATAATAACATACTTAGTCAATTATATTTACATCGCCTATAATTAGATTTTTTTCCAGCATTTGTATCTTAAATTTTTTTTAAATATTATTAACTAGAAATTTAAAAAAAACGCACCTATTTCAGCAGTATATACCATACCACTTATATGTATATTTAGCAAGCATTAAGTAATAGTATATGTATGTATGTGTTGACATATCTACGGAACTACGCTTACGACAGTGTTGCTATTAGCGAAATATTTTGCTAATTTTATACCTGGCAATTACATCAGGTGTTTTGCAATTATTGGTGCAGTCTTCTGTTGATTGCCTTATTAAGTATTAGGTTTTTGCAATCTATCATTATTGTTATTTATTTATTAGATAATCGTTTTCGATGACCTTGTTGGCCGCGGTCTTGCAACTCGATTGTGTGGGGTTCGATTCTTGAGTTGTGTCAAATCAATTAATTATACTTTTGGTTAAAATTTCTTGATTACAGCAGATGGATGAGCTTGCACATAAACCAAGCAATTTGGTTTTTTGCACATTTTGTAGAAGTTAGTAGTCTATTAATATAAAAGGGAATGTATATGTGTATGTATGTTCAACAAAATCTCGAGAACCGTTTGCCCAATTGATAAATAATTATGAAATCACACATCATCAATCATAAACGTCCCACTCCTGGGTACGAGTCTCTTCAAACAACGTGGAGGGAATTTAGCCTAGTATACCATGCTGGCCAGACGGGTTGACCTTTTCTTACAGTGCTCTTGTCTGCATAAGGTTACTCACATATATACTCCCTTAGTCGCCTTTTACGTCACCCACGGGTTGAGATGGGGTAGTGACATTATGTATTCTTAATCCGCCAATAAGTACTCGGCACACATAAAGGGCTAAATGATCATTCCGACGAACACAGTTAGATACCACGCCAGTGGAGCGGTGGGTGGAAAAATCTGTCAACTAAGTTTCATGTAGGCTATCTAACACTTATTTGCCAGTGGTGAAACAGGCTCTTAGTGTTATTACTGTTAAAAGAAATACAAATTAAATATTACTACATGTAAAAGTTAAAAAGTTAGTATATATTCAATTCCTTTTTTTTTATGCTAATATTGCTAAACAATGTGTTCACAAAATGTTTTTACCGTTTTCAAATACATAGTTGGTACCAAGTGATGATCCCACATACCATACTTCTTGACGAAAACAAATTAAAGTTTGATTGCTCATTATTACTATTATTATTTTCTCATATCCAAATTTTATTGAATTTGATTTAATATGGTGTTTTGGTTCTGTACTTTCTGTGATATTTCAAACTGTAACCAATTAAAATTGTAACAACTATGGCGATTGAAAAGAGTGACCTGAGTTTCTTGCCAAGTTCTTCTCAGAGCTCAACCTTGTCAGTGAACTGGCTGTAGGCAAATTTACTGACACCTTTTCTGGCTTTGTATGACGTTCATAAGTATCATGTATGTGATCCAAATGAAATAAAAAGAATTTACTTTGACTTTGACTATTAAAAAGTTCTCGAGTGGCGGCCACGTACAGAAAAGCACAGCGTGGGGCGGCCCCCAGCCAGATGGACCGACGACCTAGTAAAGGTTGCGGGTGGCCGTTGGATGCGGGCGGCACAGGATTGCTCGCTGTGGCGGAAATTAGGTGAGGCTTATGTTCAACAGTGGACGTCATTGGGCTGATATGATGATGATTATTACTACATAGCTGTGTCTCTGTCTAGTGTCAACTTCAGCGCATATAAACCGGCTAGTGATATAGGTTACCGTGTCTGTACACAACCTGTTATGTTCAAACGCAATAGTTTCTATCTAGCGCTAGTGGCCATGGACTATTTGTGTGAGTTAGGTAAACTTACTTTTATTCTCGTATATATTTATACAATATTTTGTACGTTTGTTTGTTTTGAGTGTTGTTGAGTGCAATTCCGACCTGCATGTAGCTGTAAGCTGTACCAATGTGGATTTCACTTTGTGGAATTTATATGTATTAGACAAGTGACTTACCATCTGCTAACGGTGAAGGAAAACATCGTGAGGAAACACACTTACCCTAAAAGAAATTCTAAGTGTATATCTGATCCACCAACCCGCATTAGGCCAGCGTGTGTGGATTATGTCCTTAACCCTCTCAGCTCTCTAGACAGAGGAGAGGAGATCCGAGCCCAGCAGTGGGACATTAATGGGTTGCTGATGATATTGATTGTTTATTTGCTATCATGTTAAAAAGTGAAGAGTTTGTTTGTAGTTGAACGCGCTAATCTAAAGAACTAAAGGTTCGAATTGAAATATTTACTATAGTGTTGAGTAGCCCATTTATTATAGAAGGCTATAGACTATATAACATCACGCTACGGTCTATAAGAGCCGAGCAGTGGCCAAATAAAGAACGACGGGAGCGAAGTCCCGCGTGACGTAGTAAAAAAAATGTATCTCTACTTTTGTTAAAAACTTAGATTACGTTAATATTTGTGATTTCTGAACTGCTTCGGTGGCGCAGCAGGAAGTGTATACAACTGCTGTGCAAGAGGTGCCGGGTTCGATTCCCGGGTCGGGTGAAAATGGTATTGGGCTTTTCTAACATGAAATTCCAGTATTGAGATTTTCCCGGAGTTTGGTATACAAATGTTTCCGGTTGATGACAATAGGCTCGCCCCCTATTTCATGGGACCTCCGTCTTTTGCAGGGTCAAAATCATAATAAATCGATTTAGTTACTACAATATTAGTTACCATACCAAGTCTATTAGCCACAGAAAACAGGCGTAATATGTACAGATATATTAAAAACAATCCGTAATAATGATTTAATTATCCCATAAATTTATCTCAGGAAATGGCAAGGTTGCTGGTTATTCTTACAAAACAGTACATAGCACAGCTCGTTGTCACAATGAATACTACTGTGTAATGTATTATGTAAATTGAGACCTAGTTTGCAATTCAATTGTAATAAAATTTACGATAGATAAACGTAAACGTTGCGCACAAAAGTGTGGCAAAATTGTTTTGTCGTAAGCGTTGGTGTTGCAAAAAAATCGCGAAAATATTTTACTTTGAAAAATGGCGAAATTTTTTTTATAACATAACATAACATAGCATCACGCCTTTATCCCCGAAGGGGTAGGCAGAGGTGTTTCACACACACATATCGCCAGCTATGTCCAAACATAGCTGGCGAAATGTGGGTGTGAATGGGACCAATCCCATGAAATAGGGCGAGCCTATTGTCATCAACCGGGAACATTTGTTTACCAAACTCCGGGAAAATCTCAATACTGGAATTTCATGTTAGATAAGCCCAATAACATTTTCACCCGACCCGGGAATCGGACCCGGGAATCGAACCCGGGACCTCTTGCACAGCAGTCGTATACACTTACCACTGCGCCACAGAGGCAGTTAAAGCTGGTAGGTTAGGCTGGATTAATCCGTGTAGTGATGGATTAAGAATACATAATGTCACTACCCCATCTCAACCCGTGGCTGACGTAAAAGGCGACTAAGGGAGTAAACTTATATAGACAAGAGCACTGCAAGAAAAGGAAAATTCGAAATAAACCCTATACCAACCCGTCTGGCCAGCG
The DNA here is from genome assembly GCA_905147015.1 of Laspeyria flexula. Lineage (NCBI taxonomy): Eukaryota > Metazoa > Arthropoda > Insecta > Lepidoptera > Erebidae > Laspeyria > Laspeyria flexula. The sequence goes on from LR989974.1 coordinate 7,437,476, forward strand.
TGGTATAGTAGCCTAAATTCCCTCCTTCTTTCCTTCTTCTTCCCGAACCCAGCAATGGGACATAATAATATATGGGTTGAAATGATGAGGTTAGGCTGGATTAACCCGTGTAGTGATGGATTAAGAATAAAAGGCGACTAAGAGACCATATACAGACAAGAGCACTGCAAGAAAAGGAAAAATCGAAACAAACTCTATACCAACCCATCTGGCCAGTAAGCTAAATTCTCTCTACATTATTTGGAAGAGACTCGAGCCCAGCAGTGGGACGTTTATGGGTTCAAATGACGAAGCTGGATTATTTACAAAATAACTTGAGATGAAGGCATAAACAATATCTGGTTCATTAACTGGTTGAAACTGTTCTAAGCTAAGTAGTGGTCTCCAAAGATCATTGGAGAAAGGGGGTATTTAATGACAGTAAGAGAACTTTGTTTCTTCGATTTATATACAATAAAAAATAAATTACCCTAAATTTCGCATTTATAATAATATGGACTGGCCTGTTGGTCTAGTGGTTAGTGACCCTGACTGCTAAGCCGGAGGTCGTGGGTTCGATCCCCACTCAGGACAAATCTTTGTGTGATGAGCATAAAGGTTTGTTCTGTGTCTGGGTGTAATTTATCTATAATATGTATGTATTTACAAAAAATATATATATTTAAGTAGTATATCAGTTGTTTAGTACCCATAACACAAGCAAATATAATTGCTTACTTTGGGACTAGATGACGCTGTGTGAATGTGGTAGAATATTATTATAATAATATAATAATAATTAACAGAAATAATATTAATAAATATTATAAATACTGTCAAGCGCCTCCTGTATTTAAACTGTCATGTGATAAACCAGCGATAGATACATGTTTGATCAGTGTGGTCACGGCCTTATGTCGTATGTTGCAAGCTATCCCAGCCGGGCATTGCGACACGAGCCTGTGTACTAGCTCAATATGTTTGTAATCTGTTATACTCATGCTGCAAGGTGCTGTAGTGAATGTGTTTTATAACATAAACATAATATAGCGTCACACCTTCTTCCCCGAAGGGGTAGGCAGAGGGGAAAGAGGCGTGATATATCACATCTACATTTTGCCAGCTATGTCCCATAAAATAGGAGAGAAGCCTATTGTCATCAACCGGCAATTTTTGTTTTTCACTCTAAACACCGGGAAAATCTCATACTGGAACTTCATGATACAAAAACCCAATACTATTTTCATACGACCCGGGAATCGAACCCGGCACAGCAGTTGTATACACTTCCCACTGTGCCACCGAGGCAGCTTGTTTTATCATCATTATTGTCATCACTTCAACCCATAAAAGTCCCACTGATGGGCATGGGGCTCCTCCAAAGAATGTGGAGGGAATTTAGCCTACCATACCACGCTGGCCAGACGGGTTGGTATAGGGTTTTGTTTCGAATTTTCCTTTTCTCGCAGTGCTCTTGTTTCTTAAGTTTATTCCCTTTGTCGCTTTTATGACACCCATGGGTTGAGATGGGGTAGTGACAATATGTATTCTTAATCCGTCACTACACGGACTGTTGTCTATCATCATCATCATCATCAACAACCCATTAAGTCCCACTGCTGGGCTAGGGGTCTCCTCTCCTCTAACTAGAGAGCTGAGAGGGTTGTATAAATGTTGTCTATACTTGCTTTTAATTATTTTTGCAATTAAACATATATATTTATACACATATATAATTATATATTTTAACAAGATGAACATATATTATATTTACAAACTTGAGATCTCTTTTTGGCGTGCGTGTAGGGCAGTCCGATTTATCATAATTTATAAGAACTCCAGAAAGTTTAAATTATATGAAAACAAAAATGAATCATATCATCAACAAAACTACTCAATTCAAATTTCGTTCACATTAAGACAGCTACACCTACAACCTACCAACAAAAGCTACAGCAACGGGTGATTAATGATATCTGTATCACCAAAACCATGAGTGAACATTTTGTCATGAGAATGATAGTGACGCCACAGTTACATAATCACCAGTCCAGTTGTCGGTCTTCACCTTGATGATGTAACGTGTCAAGGTTAATGATGCAACCGATTGTGCGCAAGCGCCGGTAAGAGCACTTCTCAATGTGAAACACTCTTGTAGGACTGAAGGTAGGGGCAATAACATTCAGTCTTTCCAATCATTGACTTATAATAATCCAAGATGCACACTTAGAAATAAAAAAAAAACAAGAAAATCAAAAAGAAAAGTCAAAAAGAGTTCAATTAGCTATAACTTAGCTTATACCCACGACTTAGTTCGCGCTGATTTCAATATTTACACTTTTTCTTTTGTTTTTAGGGGTTTAAGTACGTTTTTTGTTTTAGGGGGATAATCTTGAAATTCCAGGTATCTCCAACAGGGGTTGAATCTTCTATCCCTTAGGGTTGGTTTTTTAAACACTAAAAAGTACCCAATTACTATTTGCGTGATCATTTTCATATTCGTCGATCAACACTCTTACTTAGTTTTCTAGTGTTTTTGTCACAATTTCACATGTCACGTTTTATTTAAAAAACAAGAAACAGACTTGACTTACACCATGCCAAAAGTTTTATTACTTTATAAGTAACTAGCTTCCGCCCGCTGCTTCGCCTGCGTGGTATGTATTTTATACCTATAAACCTTCCTCTTGAATCAGTCTATCCATAAAAAAACCGCATCAAAATCAGTTGCGTACTTTTGAAGATTTAAGCATACATAGGGATATAGGGACAGAGAAAGCGACTTTGTTTTATACTAAGTAGTGATTTACATTTCAAAATCACTTGTATCAGTGATTCACTCGTCTCAGATACTCGTTTGCGAATATTATTTAACCATACAGCATATAAGTTTGTTAAGTAACAGTTATCTAACTGTTGATTACATTATCTTATAACGTAAATGTTAAATTTAACGGGACCAAGGTTAAACTTAACCTTAATGTTAAGTTAATGAAGCAATTTCTATGTTCGATTTTGTGTCTTTGTGGTTAATGAAGAATTCTTTCCCTTTTCAAACGGACCACGGTGTGGTCCTGGTGTGAAACAGCCAATTCAAAAAAGGCCGTTCCGCGATTGACACCGTAGTCCCAAAGTGTCGTGGTACCAAAGGGGAAAGACCCTTAATGAATTATGATTTTAAAAATGAATCACACGGTACAGTTTAGAGCTATGAGTGAATATTAAATATGAGTTAGAACTCTGTTCGCTAGGGATGGCGAAACAAAACCCTATATCAACCCGTTCTGCCAGCGTGGTATCATCATCATCATCATATCAGCCCAACGAACGTCCACTGCTGAACAAAGGTCTCACCCAATTTATGCCACTGCGAACGGTCCTGTGCCGCCTGCAACCAACGGCTGCCCACCACCCTGACCAGGTCGTCAGGTATAGTAGGCTAAATTCCCTCCACAATGTTTGGAGGAGGGCCTGGGGGACGTTTATGGGTTGTAATGATGATAATGGATTTTTAACTTTCATATTCAGTCAGATTATACTTAAATTGATACACTTTAATGTAATGGTACAGAACCAGGCATACGTGAATTATTATATTATTACATACGTAATAAAATTTTAGAACTTGTTTTACTGTCTTTTACGTAAATAGGCTTATCATCATCATTGTCATTTCAACCCACAAACGTCCCACTGCTGGGCACGGATCTCCTCCAAAGAATGTGGAGGGAATTTAGCCTACTAAACCTAGGCTAGGCGTGTTGGTACAGGGTTTGTTTCGAATTTTCCTTTTCTCGCAGTGCTCTTGTCTGCATTAGGTTACTCCCTTAGTCGCCTTTTACGACACTCACGGGTCGTGATAGGGTGGTGGATTATGTATTCTTAATCCGTCACTACATGGCAAAATAGGCTAATGGTTTTATATAACTATTATATCTTGTTTGAAAACACTTGTCAATTGTACCATCAATGAGCTACAATTGATGAATCATTCGATTTTCTGAATTGAATATTGACCTAGTTGCAATAATTACGTATTGTCGTTACGTAAATTATGCATTAGCGAATTGTGAATGTCATTTAAATTGTTGCAAAACAAAAATTTATCTTATTGTTAAGAGGGAATAGGGGCTAGATTGAATAATCACGTTTTTTTTTTGTTTTGATATCTATCATCTGATATTTAAATGTTATAACGTATTATAAATTGTAACAGGGTTATTTAGATAAAACAGCATAGACATCCCCGAAGTGGATATCACACCTAAATATGCCACAAAAACATTTCGGCCAAAATAAACAAAAAGTTCATCAGCAACCCTTTAAGTCCCACTGCTGGGATCGGGTCTCCTCTCCTAACTAGAGAGCTGAGAGGATTTAGGCCATAATCCCTCACGCTGGCCTAGTGCGGGTTGGTGGATCAGACATACTCATAGAATTACTACTAGAGTATGTGGGTTTCCTCACGATGTTTTCCTTCACCGTTAGCAGAGGGTTCATACAAAGGAATGACAGACTTATTTTGTGGTTTTTCGATTTTTATTATTTTATTGGAGCTATTTGTTGTAAATGTTTTCAATACATTGTTAAGGATTACGTCTTGTATTAAAAAGTAAGTATCCGTAATGCTTATTTTACTATGAAAAAAACGCCGTGCAAGTTCCAATGTGTTATTTGCATATTATAACAATGAATTTTGGTTGTCCACGTATTAGTGCGCGCAAGAGGCCTCTCTTCCATTGCAGTTTATCACGAACTAACCACAGTAAGAATGTATTTATAAAAAGATCGTGTTATTTATATAATGATTTGATTACTTCCAACTCGAATGTGGATTTGGATATATTTCACCTTTCTCTCTCTAAATTTAAGAGTAGTTTAAAAACAACTTTGTCCCTTAAAAAACTTGTCTAAAAAAATATTATGTTTGTGTGTGTATTTTGTATAAGTTTATATTAGTCTTAAGTAATTTGAGGAAACTGTCTTGGATTAAGTTAATTTTAAGTGTCATATTTAATAACCACGAATGTATCTGTTTGTTTCCCAAATAAAGTAAAATAAAAATAAAATAAAAAATATAAATAGAACCGTTAACGCAATGATTTCGTACCTTTTACACACGTTTCACCTAATTCTAAAAAGTGTATTGAAAACATTTCAAAAATATAGTTTCAATTAAATAATAAAAATCGAAAACCTCTTAATTATGAAACTTAATTGCGACGTGGCCATTCCTCTATATGAACCCTCTTAATTAACTTGAACTTGCAAACTTAAGTAATAAGTAATGTCACAACAAACAAGTAAAGTTTACGTCACAGTTAATGCTTGTTTTATTTGATAATGACGTAAGTATTAACACATGTCATAATAATTATATGTCAAGGGAAACTTTTGGGTATTGTTAAGAAATTATTGTAGTAATTCGTTGGAGCTTTTATTGTGTAAATAGTATTTAATTGGCTACTGTATTGTGGAGAAAAAGCGAAGATTTTTTAGTTGAAACTTACTGCCGATATAATAATAATACTAAATATAATATATAATAATAATACGATAATAAGCCTTTATTTCAGATTTCACCCATATCTTGTCAGTTACAGAGTTGTACCATTATTTATTCTGTGGTTACTGTTTCTTAAAACAATGTTAGTAAATTAATGATGAAACTATAAGGGTTCCGTTTTACCATTTTAGCTACGGAACCCTAAAATTTACAAGACTGATTGACGCATTCGGATCATATATTTAGTCATCTGAATAACACCGGCGCAATGATGTAACGTTCAAATATAGTTTTTATTACATATATGTCAAGGTTGAGTATTGTAATGTTTGTAGTTAAGAAACGGCGCGATAAGATGATGCGCTGTTGAAACATGGTGTTGAAATCTTCTGTTTAGGTGGTAGGAGGTGGATAAAGTGGATACAGAATAACAGTACTAATATGATTTATAGTTAATTTATTATTCATCATAATTAATTTATAAGTAATTTATAATTAATCGTAATTAATTTATTATTAATTATTTTATTTAATATAAAAAATAATAAATCATAAATTAATTATGATTAATTATTATAAAAACAAGAATTATTTTTAAAACATTAAATTAATTTAATAATAAAGTTAACTTATGCAATGACTGAATCAATATAAAAGAAATACAATGGTTGGAACAGGTGTACAATAATTGCATTTTGTTTGCATTTCCAGGTACTTACAAGCAAACAGAGAGAGAGCGACCTTCGTTTAAATAGCGTATTAATAAAATAATAATTAAAATTTTTACTACATTTTAAAATCAATTTTATTTTTAATATTAGAAGTAGCACGGGGCTTCGCTGCCGTCGTTCTGTATTTTGATTTTTTCAAATCGGCTCAATAGTTCTTGAGATCCTAGCGTTCAACCACACATACAAACTTTATAATATTAAGTTTAGATTTAATATTTTTAATATTATGGGTCACTCACGTTAGGAAGTTAGGACTGCCAACCGAATTAGCCGACAGCTTTTTTTTTCATTGTCTCCTTAACAGGCTATACATAATCTTGATTATTCTTTTAATTATCTCTGTGCAGCGTGAAGTTATGTTAATGACAGTTTAAGACTAACTCTCTTTCAAAATAAACAATTTAATCGGCCCTTATCCCTACAAGGCTTGAAGCTGTTGCCAAAGCGATTCGACCATTTAACTTTAATAGGTACTTATTTAAAGTATCTCGAGCTTACAATGTTGCACTATTTAGTGGCATATTACAAAACTCGCTTCTCTTAATTAAGCGTATCAATGCATTTTTAGTTTTATTTGCTAATAAAATTGCGAAAGGTTATAGATCAAGTAATTTATTATAACTTACTCGGTAGCGGTAGTGTGTACGGCAGTGGTTTTTGGGTTCAATTCCCGGTTCGGAACAAAGATTTGTTTGATCTGCAAATGTTTGTATCGGAATTTGGGTGTTTTCTATGTTTAATATTTATTTATTTATATCTTACAACATAAATCATTAATTAATTATAATTATGTATTAATTTACATAAATATTATTTTCTTCTTTTCTCTCTTTTGTTTGTTCTCCCTTTTTCTATTCTACTCTCACCCTTTTTTTTTGTATGGTTGTACATTTCAGTCTTGCTCTCTTACTAACTTATTTCCTCTACACTTCTGGGTCTGCTGTCAGATAACTCTATTCTGAGTTAAGCTCACCTTTGTATGATTTTTTTTAATATCTCTATCCGTGGGTCTAATAAAAGGCGACTAAGGGAAAAATCTTATGCAGACAAGAGCACTGCAAGAGAAAATTAGAAACGAACCCTATTCTAACCCGTCTTGTCAGCGTGGTTTAGGCAAAATTCCCTCCACAATGTTTGGAGGGGACCCGTGCCCAGCAGTGGGACGTTTATGGGTTGAAATGATGATGATGAATTGAGTGTTCTTTTAGCTATATAATACATAATCTAATCAAATTAATTTACGTCAGATTTTCGTAAATAAATCTTTAGGGTTAATCAATAAAGATTTTCAAACAATAATAATATATTTAGTTGCAATTACAATATAGCAAAATTAATGCAACATGAATCACCATAAACAAGAAAAGTAGGACAATCTTTCGATCGATCTCCGGAGATGTGACGTAAACTCATTGCATCATATTCGGCCCAGTTTTTATGCATGCATGCCAAGGTTTTCAGATTAGGTCATAGCACTCAATAATTACATATACGAGTTATTGTGAGATGTTGGTACAGTACTTAGTCTTAGTGTTGCTTATAAAAATACATTAAAATAATTGCATAAAGACAATGAATTTTCATTTTATAGTAATTGTTGCGTGGGGCTTCGCTCCATTGGATTTTTGTTAAGTCACTACTCAGCTCCTACTGGTTGTAGCGTGATGTTATATAGCCTATACTCTTCTTCGATAAATGGCTTATCCAACACTGAAATAATTTTTCAAATCCGACCTGTAGTTTCTGAGATTATAGCGTTCAAACAAACAAACAACAAACTCTTTTATTATTATTTATTTCTAGTATTGGTAGAATATTTCGTTATAAATAGCAAACTTTTATTAAATATTACTACATTAAAAAGTTAATTAATTAGGCATATTAGACTATCACTGTAGCGTAATGGTTATAGTGGTCGACTCGCCTCTAATATCTCCGTGCTGTGTCACGGGTTCTACACCCAAACGAGACAAATGTTTGTGGTGTCATTCATAAATATTTTTATCGAATTTGCGTGTACTTTGTATCCATTACTTGTATGTTTGTATAGTTTCCTGCGATACATGGCTTGTTCCCTATTGACAAAAAAACAAAGATATGATTTACTGCACTATATTATTGTTACCAGTAGACATTTATGTATAGTCTGAAAAAAAGATGCATTCCTCGACGGCACCCATTTGAATAGCACCTACGCGAATCGCACCTAATATTATATTCCTCGAAGAGCACTTACCAATATTTTTGTTTATACTTTATTGCACACAAAGATATACATATTTTTTTTTTACAATTTACATAAAAAGCATACAAAGAATTGAGTTATCTGACAGCAAACCCAGAAGTGTAGAGGAAATAAGTTGAAGTAAGAGAGTAAGACTGAAGTGTACAACCATACAAAGAAAAGGGTGAGAGTAAAATAGAAAAAGGGAGAACAAAAGAGAAAAAAGAAGAGAATAATATTTTTGTTTGTAAATTTGGGTTATTTCGTACGAAATATTGGTAGATGCTCTTAGACGAATATGTTAGGTGCGGGTCGCGCAAGTGCAATTTTCCTGGGTGCTGTTAAGGAGGAATGCATAAAAAAATCCTTTGAAATATATTGGTTGGCTAACTTACAATTGTAAATGCTAGCGAATCACAACAGTCAACACAAAATCCAATTAAAAACGCTGAGACCTTGAAAACTCGGGCTGAATGTATTTTTTCACAATTTCTTAGGAAACTATGATTATGATGCCATCAAGATTTCTTGATTGTAGAACATCGTGGCAATAAAAGGACCTTCAGAGCCTTCGTAATATCTTTATTTATAAAAAGTGTAGTAATAACTAATCTACATACATAATGTTCACCGTAATATCGACCGTTGCAAATAGTTTCTTTAAGTAACCTAATTCATACTATCTTCGCTATTTTTCGAGTAAAACACAACCTTATGTCACTATAAATTCAGTTGCAATTTGATTGGAGTAAACTTCAGTTTTGGTTTAGAGTTACGTAAGATTTTAAGGTCAAACCGGTTGCATAACGGCTTTGCGAGAACCGCCAGTTTATTATGAGCTATAGGAATGTACTGTGAACCTGAAGTGGCTTGCATTTTGAATGGAGAGAGGGGGTGGAGGGAGGTCAAGTTAATTGGTCAGATACATGATTTGTGTTAGCTAATTTTAGAATGTTAGTTTTGAAATAATGTTAGCCACTATTGGTTCTAATTTTGTTATAAGTCGTAGTGTGCGAATGCAGATAGTTTGATATAATCTTTGTAATGGGTATAAGTATAATAAAGTATGACTGGCCTGTTGGTCTAGTGGTTAGTGACCCTGACTGCTAAGCTGAAGGTCGTGGGTTCGATCCCCACCCAGGACAAATCTTTGTGTGATGAGCATAAAGGTTTGTTCTGTGTCTCGGTGTAATTTATCTATAATATACCTATGTACGTATTTACAAAAAAAAAAATATTTAAGTGGTATTTCATTTGTTTAGTACCCATAACACAAGCAAATTTGACTGGCCTGTTGGTCTAGTGGTTAGTGACCCTGACTGCTAAGCCGAAGGTCGTGGGTTCGATCCCCACCCAGGACAAATCTTTGTGTGATGAGCATAAAGGTTTGTTCTGTGTCTCGGTGTAATTTATCTATAATATATCTATGTATGTATATATTTACAAAAAAAAAAATTAAGTGATATTTCATTTGTTTAGTACCCATAACACAAACAAATATAATTGCTTACTTTGGGACTAGATGGCGCTGTGTGAATGTGGTAGAATATTATATTATTATAAAATTGAATGATAATGTACCCACATTATACACTTACTTGTCGAAAAATTTTATTGAAAACTGATCACAGACATATTTTTAGCAGGAATACATTGCAGTTTTTATATTTTAATTAATATAACATAGCATCACGCCGTTTTCCCCGAAAGGGTAGGCAGAGGTGTATCACACCCACATTTCTCCAGCTATGTTTGGTCCCATGAAATAAGGGGCGAACCTACTGTCATCAACCGGGAACATTTGTTTACCAAACTCCGGGCAAATCTAAATATCGGAATTTCACGATAGAATAACCCAAGACCATTTTTACCCGACCCGGGAATCGAACCCGAGACCTTTGCGCAGCAGTCGTATATACTTCCCGCTGTGCCACTGAAGCAATCTTAATAAGGTACCTAGCTGTTTTTAAAAGTGCAGTTGAAGTGTATGTATCTATCAGTAAAATTGTTAACAACTAAACTTCAGCCTGAAAATCAGTTTAACATTGTGCTAAATTTGCGAATGAATTCCTAAATTAAATTTGTATGAAAATATAAATTACCGCCATAAGCATGTTGCCCTCACTAAGGAACAAGCCAGATATCTCGAGCAACTTCACAAGCATATTATATTTACACATCCACACAAAGTACACTTAAAAATCAGAACTATTCGTGGCCTGAAAAACTAATTTCAAGTTTTAAGTTGCAAAGTTTCATAAAACAGGTCAAAGAGAAAACCGAAGAAAAGCGTATCGTAGAGATGAAGAAGAAAGCAGGTGACAGAGAAGAGTGACATTACTCTAAAGACTAAAGACTCTTAGTTAACGATGAGAATATAGTTTTGTTTTTAAATTATGTAAGTATTGAAGCCAGTCACATTCATAATATTACCTACCTAACAAGGCAGTCAAAATCTACCAGTTATACCAGCAGGCATTAGCAGATATCGTAGACAATATGATGACTAACTCAACTGTACAGACAGTTTTTGTTCCATTCACCTTAGCAGAACAAGAGGATATAGACCCAGTTATGAGGAGGTCAGTGGCAGAGAGGTTACACACAATGTACAGAGCGGTGCGCGGTGTCATACTTTACTGAACTGATTCTCAGTACCATCCGTGTGTTGGTTTGTAGGGTTCATATGATTATTGGTAAACTGCGCACGAGTCTCCTCCAAAGATTGTGGAGGGAATTTAGCTTACTATACCACGCTGGCCAGACGGGTTGGTATAGCGTTTTGTTTCGAATTTTCCTTTTCTTGCAGTGCTCTTTTCTATGTAGGTTTTCTCCCTTAGTCACCCACTGGTTGAAATAGGGTAAGTAGTGACATTATGTATTCTAATCTGTGTCTACACGAATTCAACTAAATTAAAAGTATGCAATTTGTGTAACATAGCTCTGTTGTGTACTTACAATTGTATGTCTGTGGGAACTATGACCCTGCGTCATCTTACTGCTAGACCAAGCCTCTCCCCTTTTTTTTTTACTTGGGGAAATGCCTGACGCATACCCCTCGGTCTTGGGGAAAGAACCGAGGGGTTATGTGGGGCTCGCACCCACTAAAACCCCAAGGTGTTCCTCTCGTCGCGCTCTGCTGTGGTCACGGGAGCGCAGGAACATTCGTCCGCGACAACCAAGCCTCTTCCCTCCCATAACTTCCATATTCATCCATGGACAATGCCAATTAGTTTTAGGGCCTAAATATGTACTAATATACTTAATTTTTCATTCCGTGTGGTGACGGAGATAAAGAATACGTATGTCATCACTCCCTCTCATTCGAGGCTCTCATAAGAGGCATCAGTAACCCATTAATGTCCCACTGCTGGGCTCGGGTCTCCTCTCCTCTAACTAGAGAGCTGAGAGGGTTTAGGCCATAATCCACACACGCTGGCCTAGTGCGGGTTGGTGGATCAGACATACCCATAGAATTTCTTCTAGAGTATGTGGGTTTCCTCACGATGTTTTCCTTCACCGTTAGCAGATGGTAAGTCACATGACTAGTACATATAAATTCCACAAAGTGAAATCCACATTGGTACTGCTGTTCGGAATCGAACTCGGACCGCGTGCTTAACACGCCGGTCTCTTATCCATTCAGCCACCATCGCTTTTTTTTTTTTGTTATTTTTTTCTTTTTTTTTTTTTTTAAGAGGCGGTTATGGGAAAATCGCTCGATATCAACTGCGCTAGAGAAGGAAAACTCGAAACAAAGCCCTGTACCAATCCGTCTGGCCAGCGTGGTAACAGTAGACTAACTACCACCTATTTTGGTGAGACTTATGTCCAGCAGTTTCACTGGGCACTTCATTGGGCTGATATGATGATGATAATTTTTAAATCCAGTGCGGGAAGAAATGGTTCATCCCAGTATCCATTAACTGATGGTTACAGTACTTACGTACCAGTTGAACTAGTGTTGTAGTTCCCATAGTTAGTCGCTTGTTACCAACGTTACCTGCGTTCCTACTAGCAGTGACATAATCCGCTTACCCACTAACTACCAGATACATTCTAGGGTTCCCACTTCATTATTACTTAAGTTATTATTATAAGGTATGATGATTTTTTATTAAGTAGAAATGTCCGGTCCTCTTGAAGGGTTGTGCTCATGAGTCCAAGGGGCTTACTCTGAATTTCGACATTGGTCTTAGTCGGTTTTGATGTCGCTGTCAAATGTAAGGAAATTAAGATATGGTCACTGTTACTTGCAAACATATTCAGTGACATCAAATCCGACTAAGTCGAACGTCGAAGTTTAGAGTAAGCTCCCAATCTACAGGAATTGCGGTTTTAAATTATTATCATTGTTTTAATTTTTTAAAGTGCAAGCAGTAAGATTGTAAGTATATCAAATTACATGAAAAAATATTGCTTAATATAAAAAACTACTTCAAACATCTGAAAATACAAAAAAATATTTAACATTAATCCAACAACAAAAATCAGAAAAACAAGTAATAAATTAATTTTAAAAGTAATTTATTTGCATGAAACAGATTAGAATTTTAATTTTAAAATAAACAAATTGTTGACTATTAAATAAATATTGCAAACTTCTGCCTGCGGCTTAGAATAGTGTTGGCCCATGTGTTATTCCGTGTGTTCTCCGTGTACCCTATTTCAACCCGTGGGTATCGCAAGAGGCGACTTAGGGAGTAATCTTATGTAGACAAGAGCATTGCGAGAAAAGGAAAATTCGAAACAAACCCTATACCAATCCGTCTAACCAGTGTGGTATAGTAGGCTAAATTCTGAATTCTGAGATATTTCATTTAATAAAGTGTACGTACAACCCTATAAGCGCAGCATCACAGGGATGTGCTCGGCGGATGCTAACCTACTACTACGTAACGGGACTTGAGACGTGAGAATAGTGCGGACATTACTCTTGCAATAATTGTATTATTATTGCGATTTATAATTAAGACAGTTTTGACAGCAGTTATGAGTCTTTGACATCTCCAAGCCGTAGGATCCATAAGACGTAGGATTGTAAATATCTTATGGGTCTTTGGGTTAGATTGATTGGCGCTTTGTAAACCCTTTTTTAGCCTGTTTGGGATATAATATATGTTGCTACATTTTTTACAGTATTTACTTATAGTTTTTTGTGAAATATAATGTAATAGAAATCGCTTTTTAACCTAGCTATTAATATTATGTTTTATATCAAAAGTGTTATCTAAAATATAACAAATATTTTGTCTTATGTCATTTTGCTATATTGGCTAAGTCAAAAATTATTCAGTTACTTTGTGATGTAGAAATAGAGCTAAACGGAGGATTAAGATACGGTTTAAAATGCGTAACTAAAGACAAAAGTTAGCATAAAATTGTTCTCTTAACTATTGACGTCTGAAATCACCACTTTTTGTATAAAATGTTGCATTTTGATTGACTTCTTCAGATGTCAGTTTTACGTCACAATAATTTGACTGTTTAAAATTGTGTAAGGGAGTTTCAGAAGTAGAATCCGTTGCATTGCAGCATTGTGTAAGAATCTTAGTATACCGTTTTTAAAAGTACCTGAATAATACAAATTGTGGGTTCAACAATATATTGGTTACGTAAGAAGGAAGACGTTGGTTAATTCACACTGAGATCCAGAGCTTCTTGGGGATAGATAGGGTTTATATGAGCATGTGATACTCCTGGTCTTGAAGGCGTCTTCGTAGTCTACAGTAACTGCTCACTATCAATTGATTCATAAATTCATGATATTAAAAAAAAGAGCCAAACTTTCAATAATCTATTGACAACAAAGTCGTATCCACATTAATAGGACATGGCATATCGCAGTCGCCGTGTCGCGTGCTGACATACTGCTCCACATGCCACTATTGATAAACTGCAGATAACATTTCTTACGATTACCTCTCATACTTATATGTTATACAGCCTTATTTCTACTTAATGCGTAACCTGAAAGTAGTTCAAAATCAGTAGTAGAAACGAATCCAATAGTTTATATACCATCATACCATAGATGATACTTACTTTGTCATATCTCTGTATCACCCAAAGATAGACTGGTAGATAATTTCTAAGGCACTAAGTCCGCCTATACTAGGTAAAGGAGCCACTATGCTTGGCTACTAAATATTACACACCTGTGATACAGGATTGCTCCTAGTACAGGCATTTCAAACTTAAGCACTTATCAAATGTATTATTATTTTTAACTCTTATGAAATTGTACCTTTTTAAATTGAATAAACATTTATTATTATTATTATTAAGAAAAAAAACATTATACATTAAATAAATAACATAAAAAAATCATGCCAACGCAATTTAATTAAATTATCTTTGTCTTGTTATGATAAGACATGAATTATACTATTAATTATAAATAATTACAAGCTACAAAATTATAATTATAGTCTGCATAATTGTAATTAATTATCGTAATTTTACCAAATAACCTGCAATTTGAATTGTTGCAAAATGTTATCAAAATTTGTATCTACGTGAGTTTATTACTAAATTGTGATAAATTTTCGGTATTGTTGTACGTAATTTTCTTAAAATTGATTAGTTTTTAGTATATAATATTAATTTTTGGAGGTATTAATTCATTCGCTTTTCGTGTAAAGTAAATTTTGTTCACTAAAATGTATTTGATAGCAGTTTTCTTATACCTCTCAGTAAGTATATTTGTTTTGTTTTAAATATTTTGTATACTATTGTTAAAATAAGCTTAGTTGGCACTAAGTTTCTTCAATACCAGCTTACTGATTCTCACTTCACAAAGCGAGTTCCGTGCTATTTACCGGCAAGAAATTCTTAAAGGGTAACATTATGCATTTTTTTACAGGATATATAATCAGGACATAATTTTATTTTGTAATATAACTGCATTCTTGATTGTAACGCTAATGTTTTTAGCTTGGCCCTTACTGTGGTAATATCCCTCTTATGGCAGAGTTCGTAATATACATAGAACTTGCCATATTATGTACTTAACTGTTTTATGTATCCTTTTATAGTTTATTATTAATTATATTTTATGTCAATTAAGTACCTAGGGTATGTAAAATCACTATTTCATTTAAATAATTAAAATTATGAGAATTCGGAAGGTATTCCTCGAAGCGCTACCAATTTGAGGCGCTCCTGATGAGGCACTCCTTTTTTATTCCTCGGAGCGCGCCTTTTAGTAGCTCTCCCGATAACAATTAAAAAGGGAGCGCCTCATCAGGAGAGCCTCAAAATGGTAGCGCTTCAAGGAATACCTCGAATTCGGCACTTTTGGATTTAAAAATTTAATATTCTTAAAATTTCACTTAGGTAGCTTATATGTTGAAAGAAAAAAAAAACGATGCCAATTTACCGTAATGTCACAAGGGAGGAATTATTCCAATTTGCAGGTATTTTTACATATCTATTGGTTTCGTTTACCCCTGATTCTATGTGTATGCAGTAATTGGTGTCGCCTTTCAAGAATCCTGATACTCCATAGCGTTATTTCGATATTTAATGAGGGAAAACGGGACCACTCTGATCTTGTACTACAATACGTAATTTTAATGTTCCGAATGATAATTTCAAAGGGTCCCCCAATATAATTCAAAATGATTTAAAAAATTCATAACTGCAATGTATTTCATGAGAGATATGTTTTTTTTTTATAGACAACGCCCATACAAACAAAGTTCCCTAAATAAACATACAGTTAAAGGACACAAACACCCAGACTCGATACAATTTTATGTATATAAATATAATAATAATATTTTATTGATTGACTCGCACATTCCGCAATCAAACCCACGTCACTCGGCCATGCGAATTTAGTAGCGACATCACCACCATTCTGAATAAGATTTTTAAATATTTGGAAATTATGCTTTTCAGATGACAACCCTTCAAGCATGCCCTGACTGTCAAACTTTAGTCCACATCCAAAATTACGATGGTCCTATAATAGTCCATTCAACAAGCAGTGACAACCGCAAGGCTGCTAATCCCAACTATGGCAACTTTGGTAACCTTGGTGACCTTGGCAACCTTGGCAACCTTGGCAACCTTGGCAACCAGAACCGAAAATGCGACAACGACTGTACATGCGTAACCAAACATAATTATTACCCTTATAACTCTCAAGGTTACTTGACAACCAATTATGGTTACAACCAGTTTTGTAAAGTAGACGATGTGAATGGTTATAATGGATTGGATAATAGTCATAATGGTTATGGATACTGTCAAAAGTGTGGTAAGAATCATTATCAATACCAAAGTAATGGTTATTATTCGTCATAGATTTTAAATAGATGTTTTAATTGAACAACTCGAATGTTAGTTTCTGCTTACGTCAACGAAAGATAGTCGTGGTGATAACAATGTATATTTTTTGGTAAGATTGTTATTACGGTTTATTTATAGTTGCTTTTAAAATAGAATAAAATTTTTATTTTATAAAAGATAGAACCTTTTTTGTAAGGAAAACAATTTTTATTCAACACATAGCCATTATATATTATTTTATATGTCCTATTTCAAACTTATTAATGCTTTTTAGTGGTTTTAAATTATGTAAATAAAATTCTAAAAAAAAAAAAATATTTATAATTATCGTTGCATTAATTAATTTAAACCAACACTTTTCTATATTCATAGATATTAATTTACTATCGTGCAACTAAATGCATACATTGCAAAACTTATAAATTGGTGTATAACCTGCGCAGGAGTGCTATGCGAAATCATTTGCAAGACCTAACGGTTTGTGCAGTTGCGTCAATCCAACATGGCTACGTTTTTGTTGGTTTTCGCAATACAATTCTTACATTAATTCGTTAAATGTTTCCTAAAAGGTATTTACAACATAAATTATATATTTGTTATTAAGTTACATTTAAACTATTATGTTGAAAGTATGTATGTATGTCTACTTGTCACGATATTTCTGGTTTGCTGTCAATTATTTGATTGATTTCAAATTATTGGAATCGATTGCAAATTTGAATTACTCTATTCATGTAAACTAGAGTTGTTTGTGTGCCAAGTTCTTTTTGTTTTTCTCTCATAGATTCTAAAAGCATAACATGAAAGACTCCATAAGTTTGAGGGAAATTTGGTATTTACAGCAAGCCTATATTATTATGCTATTTATATGGCGTTATGTCTTTGAGGTAGAGAAGAAATTCTAAGTGGATGTCTGATCCGTCATCTCGCACAAGGCCAGCGTGTGTGGATTATAGCCTAAACTCTCTTAGCTTTCTACAAAGAGGAGAAGATACCCCAGCAGTGGGAGATTAATAGGTTGCTGTCAAAGAAAGTCTTTTACGAATCAGTGGTACATAGCAGTAACTTAAACATAGCTTTAATTAAACAGCCTCGGTGGCACAGCGGGAAGTGTATACGACTGCTGTGCAAGAGGTCCCGGGTTCGATTCCCGGGTCGGGTGAAAATGGTATTGGGTTTTTCTATCATGAAATTCCAGTATTTAGATTTTCTCGGAGTTTGTTAAACAAATGTTCCCGGTTGATGACAATAGGCTCGCCCCCTATTTCATGGGACCAAACATAGCTGGCGAAATGTGGGTGTGAAACACCTCTGCCTACCCCTTCGGGTAAAAAGGCGTGATGCTATGTTATGTTATGTTTAATGAATATATTTCTTTTTTTATCTTAAAATTTATATGTATGGGTACAAAGCATTCGCGAATTTAATAACTCAAGATCTTATGTAAATATAACCTACCTACATTGACACATAAATATTTTTGTTTCTGTTTATGGTGGAATATCAATAGTGAGAGATTTTTTTGCAAAAAGAACTCCGAAAAGTGTATGAATAATGATGACGTAAGCCCTTCTCATGACGTTTAGTACACCTGCTAATTATCTTCGAATGATATCGTTAGTAATATGAATGAAATAATTATATCTGTTTTCTTATTATCGTATAATTACATAAAACTACGAGGAAATTACAAGTAAATTACATACTTAATTGGATAATATCTAAAGATATCAGTTAATTTAGGATATGACGTATGTTTAGCGAATGTAAGGGAAAATTAAATGTTTTGACAGTTCATAAACTGTCAAACAGTAGCGTAAATTTGCAAATTTGGTCAGTGTCAATTTTGAATTTATAATGTTTTCTATAAATAATAATATATACCACATTCACACAGCGCCATCTAGTCCCAAAGCAAGCATTTATATTTGCTTGTGTTATGGGTACTAAACAACTGATATACTACTTAAATACATTTTTTTTTGTAAATACATACATATTATAGATAAATTACACCCAGACACAGAACAAACCTTTATGTTAATCACACAAAGATTTGTCCTGGGTGGGGATCGAACCCACGACCTCCGGCTTAGCCGTCAGTGTCACTAACCACTACTAGACCAACAGGCCAGTCAAAATGATAAATATTTATCACTATGTTTTAAATATCTCTAAAGTAGATAAATTATTATGTCTAACGCAAGCATAGCCTTTTCAAGCCATGTTCAAACATACAGATACGGGCTCATTCAGTTTGTATTCATTGTTTATTTGGTTGAACGCGCTAATCTCAGAAACTAATAAACTGAATTAAAAAAAAAAATGTGTTGGATAGCCTATTTACTGACGAAGGCTATAGGCTAAAAAACATCACGCTACGGCCAATAGGAGCTGAGTAATGGCAAAATTAAGATCCACGGGAGCGAAGCCGACAACTAGCTTAATCGTTATATTTGTTATTGTATTTCTTTGGCATAATCTGTTATAGAAAGGGGTTGGTATTTTGCTTGGTAAGTACTGAATCTTTCATCATCATCATCTCAACCCATAAACGTCCCACTGCTGGACCCGGGTCTCCTCCAAAGAATGTCGAGGGAATTTAGCCTACTATACCACGCTGACCGGATGGGCTGGAGATATATCGAGTTTGTTTCGAATTTTCCTGTCTCACAGTGCCTCCATAAGATTATTTCCTTAGTCGCCTTTTACAACACCCGCGGGTTAAGCTAGGGCAGTGTCTGTAAGCCTGACAGTCAAACTAAAATGGACCCCACCAAAACAACTGACAACGCCGCCATCTATCGTGAACAACTGACACTAAAACATGAGGTAACAATTACGCAAAATGTTCAAGGATAGTGCAAGCAAGCGTGTAGGACTTGCGTAAGTCTGCGCAAATGTCGGCTTAGGAAAGGAGCGCCGTGTCAAGGCACCGACGGAAACTAAGCCTTTCCATTCGTTGGCTAATGGGAGTTTATAAATGGCAATGTTTTGGGATATATCTACCGTAACGACGGGACCGAGTTCGATCCCGACCAGCAGTACCAATGTGGATTTCACTTTGTGGAATTTATATGTACTAGTCAAGTGACTTACCATCTGCTAACGGTGAAGGAAAACATCGTGAGGAAACCCACATACTCTAGACGAAATTCTATGAGTATGTCTGATCCACCAACCCGCACTAGGCCAGCGTGAGTGGATTATGGTCTAAACCCTCTCAGCTCACTAGTTAGAGGAGAGGAGACCCGAGCCCAGCAGTGGGACTTAATGGGTTGCCGATGATGATGAACGACGGGACCACCATCCTAAACCCTGAGCTACGAATTACGATTGGCTGTTTTTGACTATTTTCAAAATATATTAATTTTAACATAACATAACATAGCATCACGCCTTTTTCCCCAAAAGGGGTAGGCAGAGGTGTTTTACACCCACATTTCGCCAGCTATGTTTGCTCCCATGAAATAGGGGGCGAGCCTATTGTCATCAACCTGGAACATTTGTTTACCAAACTCCGGGAAAATCTTAATAATGGAATTTCATGATTGAAAAACCCAATACCATTTTCACCCGACCCGGGAATCGAACCCGGGACCTCTTGCACAGCAATCGTATACACTTCTAGCTGCGCCACCGAGGCAGTTTTAATGTATTAATTTTAATGTTACAAAATTAATATGAAAATGTTCCCAAACAGCCAATTCAAAAAACTTCCATGTGCGATAGACACCGTGGTGCCAATAACTCGTTGTGTCAAACGGCGAAGTACCCATGGGATTTTTGATTCAATATTACAGAATTAAACATTACAACACATACAACATATTTTTAAATTCACGTTTTTGTATTTATTTACGTAGATATTTCTTTTCATTTATCTCATTGACGGGCTGTAGACAAGCTGTTATTAAATCAGTCGAAAAAGAAGCTAAGCAAACCTGAAGGGCTACTTGCCCACACGAGAACTCACACTCAACTCTTTTCTTCTGAAGAGTTCTATTTTCTCCAAGATTCTTATTTTTTCCATCGATCTAAAATTGAGTCAAAAACTTAAAGTGTAAGGAAGTTTGCCAAAAAAGTTATTACTGGCAAAACTCTACACTACCAATAATATACCACGACCAAATAGGGGACGTTCTAAAGAAAGGAGTCATCAGGAGTCCCCTAAACCGGCGAGATTG
Organism: Laspeyria flexula; assembly: GCA_905147015.1. NCBI lineage: Eukaryota > Metazoa > Arthropoda > Insecta > Lepidoptera > Erebidae > Laspeyria > Laspeyria flexula. The sequence goes on from LR989974.1 coordinate 7,458,401, forward strand.
TATGAAAAGCTTGATGAATGTTGAAGATGTATGTCAGAATCGTAGCAGGTGAAAGGAAATAGTCACTGCCTACCCCTCTGTTGGGAAAGCGTGGTCTATAAGACCTACTAATCTTAATAAAACAAAAAGTTCACATTTAAGAAATAAAATAAACTAACTTAACCAGTTAGTTAAATTTAAGTATTGCATAATTTATTAGGTGAATGACCTACCGTGCTGCCTTCAATACAGGGCCACGGGTTCATTCCCCGCGTAGGTCAAATATATCGTTACAAAATAATATGTTTGTTTTTATTCGTAATTATTTTTGTTGTTTTACGTTAAGATGGACCATCTGTGCAGTGACGGATTAAGAATTCGTTATATCACACTGCGAGAAAAGAAAAATAGGAAACAAACTCTATACCAACCTGTTTGGCCAGCCTGGTATAGTAGGCTAAATACCCTACAAAATCTTTGGTTCAAGTATTCGGGCCCAGCAGTGGGTCGTGTATGGGTTGAAATGATGATAACTTGATATGAAAGTTCAGATTGTCACCGTAGCGTTGCAATTCAGGTGTACGCCTCGCCACTGACTTCACCGTACCGAGTGACGTGTTTGATTCCCACACGAGTCAAATATCGATGGTTAAGAATCAGTTGTGTCTATCTCAATAAAGTTAACTTTACAGGAGATAAGAAAAACATTTCTCTGCCTTGAATAGAAAGATACTTGAAATTTTTATTTCTATAAAAATATGCTGAAATACGATAGATATCCTAGCATTAGCCTAAAATTGCCCTATTTACAATTAACGTGAGTTAGGTGGTATTGGTTTTATTATAGTAAATATTCTTTAAGTAAGTAGTAGACAGCCGATTTTGAAATAAAAGAACACAATGAAAAATCTCATTTTTTAATAATTGGCACAATGGAACAAGAAATATTATCACCAATATAACTAGGTAAAGAAACAAACTAACTAAGAGACTTTAAAATAACTGAAAAAGACCTCAAAATAACCAAAAAACTGAGATAGACACTATTGATTCTTAACCGTCGATATATTTGTATAATTCAAATATATATATTTCGACTCTGAGTCCGTTCATTGTATGTATCTAAAGTCCTTCACATCACAGGGCTTCTTCTCAAACGCGGGCGTAGTATTTTACTATAAAATAAAAAATATAAAAAGATTTGTAGTTGTGTATGTGCAAAGCTTACCCTTGATGCTCTGTTGACATCCTGATAAACATGACAATGACGATTTAAATAAATAATTGATAATAATTTATCTAGTGTATAAAATTACGTTTTGTCTCCTGGAAGCGTTACTCATAACGGGTGGCGCAAAAGTAAAGACCCTATTTGGTTCAGCTATAACATTTTTTCTAAATTAGAAAACTAGATTTAGATTTTTTTAAATGTATATTTGTGCCATTAAATTTCGTACCATTAGGATTTAAAGATGATGTCTTTTAAATGGTGACCTCCAGAGTTGATACACATTTGAGCCCTATTTATGACATTTTGCATAACTTGCCGTAACACTTCCTGCGATATGTTCGTTATTTCTTGACGAATGTTTTCTTTTAGAGCTGCGAGAGTCTGTGGCTTGTTCACATACACCCGAGATTTCAAAAAACCCCAAAGAAAAAAGTCTGGACTGGTCAGATCGGGTGATCTTGCAGGCCAAGGCAAATCGCCAAAACGAGAGATAACTCGGCCTGGAAAAGCGTCCCTCACTAAGTCCATAGTGTCGCGCGCTGTGTGTGCCGTAGCGCCGTCTTGTTGAAACCAGATGTGCTCCAGCCCCAATTCGTCCAAACTGGGTATCAAAAACTCACGTAACATGGTTCTGTAGCGTTCTCCAGTGACAGTTATCGCATTGCCTCCAGCGTCTTCGAAAAAATAGGGTCCGATCACTCTGTCAACACAGATGCCACACCATACAGTAACTTTTAGTGGGTGTGTGGCAAAGCGTCGAATTGTGCGACCAATCGGTGCCGGACGGTGGGGAAATCGTCGACGAAATTCACGTTGTGTTCTTATCACTGATATTCCACGTTCTTGGGGAGTAAAACGGTCCATGTTTATTTTCAGTGTATTTTACATTTGTTCACTACACAATTTTCAACAACAGAATGACAGAAAATGTATAATAAAAAAAAAAAAAGCATTTTCTTTAGTGCCACTACTTTTGCGCCACCCAGTAGATAGTCTACACGTGTTATTTAATATGATAATGGTTATTTACAATAGACTGAACGATGGTGGCTGAATGGATAATGGACCGGCATGCAAATCACGCAGTCCGTGTTGGATCCCGACCGGCAGTACCAATGTGGATTCCACTTTGTGGAATTAATATGTACTTGTCTAACGGTGAAGGAAAACATCACGTGAACCCACATAGCCTAGAAGAAATTCTATGAGTATGTCTGATCCACCAACCCGCACTAGGCCAGCGTGAATGGCCTAAACCCTCTCAGCTCTCTAGTTAGAGGAGAGGAGACCCGAGACCAGCAGTGGGACCTAATGGGTTGCTGATAATGAATAGACTAGAAATCATGTTCATAAGTATTATGTATGAGATCCAAATGAAATAAAAATATTTGACTTTGAAGTCGTGTGGGACTTCGCTCCCATCGTTCTTTATTTGGTCACTACTTAGCTATACTCGACGATGTCCTTTTTAACGACGAATGACATTTTTAAAATTAAACGATATATAAACCAAATCACTACCACCCATAAACGTCCCACTGCTGGGCTCCGCTCTCCTCCAAAAAATGTGGAGTTTTACCTATAACACGTTGGCCAGACGGGTTGGTATAGGGTTTATTTCGAATTTTCCTTTTCTCGCAGTGCATAAGGTTGTCTACATAAGGTTACTCCCTTAGTCGCCTTTTACGACATCCACGGGTTGATATGGGGTAGTGACATTATGTATTCTTAATCCGTCACTACACAGATATACGCAAACAATTAATTATCCAACACGTCAGTCTTTCATATATGTCTACCTTCTCCAATCCAACGTCCATCGATACACGCCTAATAAAATATAACTACCATCAATTGAGAAGCCAGGTTTAAGTACCGTGGGACTGATCTCCAAGCACTGTACTGAACCGTGTTATGTAACTATCCCAGCATGTCATGAGAGCCGTTATCAAATAATCTAACACATTCACGTGACCGGATGATTGACCTGTCTGACTTTAATGGACTAGTAATAAAGTATCACGCCTTTTTCTCCGAAGTGGTGGGCAGGGGTATGTGTAGAGGTGTATGTTTGGCCCCATGAAATTAGGGCGAGCCTATTGTCATCAACTGGCAACATTTGTTTTCCAAACTTCGGGAAAATCTCAATATTAGAATTTTATGGTAGAAAACCCTATATCATTTTCATCCTACCCGGGAATCGAACCTGGGCCATCTTACACAGCAGTTATCATCAGGTATCACAGCAGTTTTGTAATATCGCGCAAAACTATATAAATTATAAAAAAAAATAGTATCAGACAGGTTTTTTCGGCAAAAAGTTTCCACAGAGAAAACTCAATTTATAGACGAATTAGATTTGTATCCAAATTGTCAGAGCCCTTGTCGAGAATTTAAAGTACATATATTATATAAATATATTATCTATAATCTGGTTCCCAGCGTATACAAACACCAGTATGAAAACGCCATTAAAGTCTTCTCTCCTACCCTCTACTCTTTAGTCACGAGTCACGACTAAGATCATTCCATGAAGTATGTCTCATCATCATCATCATCAGCAACTCATTAAGTCCCACTGCTGGGCTCGGGTCTCCTCTCCTGTATCTAGAGAGCTGAGAGGGTTTAGACAATAATCCACTCACACTAGCCTAGTGCGGGTTGGTGGATCAGACATACTCATAGAATTTCTTCTAGGGTATATGGGTTTCCTCACGATATTTTCCTTCACCGTTAAGAAGTTTTTGAAGTATGTCTATTATTTTTTTTATAAGTTCGTTTCACTTCACCCTATCTGTATATCCCCTGGACGTCCGATGTTTGTATAACACTTGTATTTAGAGCCTTGTTGCGTCACTTGTGCCAGTCACGGGTACAGTGGGGAGAGCTGGCACTGCCACGTGAAACTGTCACGTCTGTGCATCTGCCTGTGAAAGATACACGTGGAAATGTACTAATTATGATTCAGTCACAACTGTTTAGGAATAATAATATTATCTTTTTTTCCCTTAGTTTTAAAACAGCTTCTATATTTCGTCAAGTCATTTTGTTACCACAATCGGTGCAATATCTAAATGTCGGGAAAATTAATAATGTGTTTTTAAAATATATCTATTTCTTAATGAAGATTAATAATATAATAATATAATATTCTACCACATTCACACAGCGCCATCTAGTCCCAAAGTAAGCAATTATATTTGCTTGTGTTATGGGTACTAAACAACTGATATACTACTTAAATACATTTTTTTTTGTAAATACATACATATTATAGATAAATTACACCCAGACACAGAACAAACCTTTATGCTCATCACACAAAGATTTGTCCTGGGTGGGGATCGAACCCACGACCTCCGGCTTAGCAGTCAGGGTCACTAACCACTAGACCAACAGGCCAGTCAAGATTTGTTTGCTGGTCTGATCAAATTAAGGCTGACAGTTCTTTCTATTACTGCCGCCCTAATACTTGCAGAAGACAGACAAGGGTGGAAAATATTTACATCAAAATGACGCAGGAGTTCTGAATCGGACACGACCTTCAGTAATGAAGAATGCGATAGAAAAACAGAGCAAGGAGCATCTGCTGACGGTGAAGGAAGACATAGTGAGGAAACCACACACCCTAGAAGTTATTCTGTGTTTGTATGGGCACTACAATAGATTAGTAATTGGTCGAGGTGGCAAGGATAGCTCTCATTACATCTAACCCAAAAATATCACATAAACTTTTATTTTCTTCTTCTCTTTATTTTCTTAAAATTTCATTTCAGACATCACATACATAGACAAAATACATATCCACATATACAAATACAATTACACACAGAAATAATAAATAAATAAGAATAATAATAAATAATTTTGATTAGATATAATGAGTGCAAATTTAATATAAAATAAATAGCACAACATAATTAAAATGAATTGAATATATTGAGTATTTACTTTGTAAACTAAATTAATAAATAAGCCGGGAACTGAACTGGTTACCACCGGTTACATGACATACATATATCACTTATCTATGAATAAAGCCCCGTCAATTGCACAACGTTACGTCGTGTTGAATCATAGTTAAATTACAGACAGGGGGACAGCAGGGGAGTTAGTAGGACATTGTATTGCCCAACGTTATCGTTAAGTGCAATTTTAGTGTAGAAATTGTTCGTAACATTGATGTAACTTATTAATTACTAACGTTTACCCGTGACATTTCTTTCTTGGTATGTCAATAAAAACTAGCCTACGAGCGGCTACAGGTATAAGATGTAAAAAAGCCATTTTCTTTTGAAATTTTCAACTTTAGGTGTTCTTAAATATTTTAATTATTTTTCAAAAAATCTTTGAGATTTAAAACATTGTTCTTGTCCCCATTAAAATATGTTTGACTGACCTGTTGGTCTAGTGGTTAGTGACCCTGACTGCTAAGCCGGAGGTCGTGGGTTCGATCCCCACCCAGGACAAATCTTTGTGTGATGAGCATAAAGGTTTGTTCTGTGTTTGGGTGTAATTTATCTATAATAATATGTATGTATTTACAAAAAAAAAATGTATTTAAGTAGTATATGAGTTGTTTAGTATCCATAAAACAAGCAAATATAATTGCTTACTTTGGGACTAGATGGCGCTGTGTGAATGTGGTAGAATATTATTATTATTATTATTATGTGTCCCATTAATTTGGACACCTGGTATAGTATTTTTTTTTTAACGTTAATTCCCGACCTGCGAATTATACCCACCTTTTGTGTAGCCGTTGCAATTATACTGCATCACCAACGAGCCAAATAATACCCATAAACATCTAACGACAGCTAAAACTAGGGTTAACAGTCTATCAGTTAAAAAAACATCAACTAAACTGGACCGATCTACTTAACCTTGCCTGTGAATAGCTCTTTGTTACATCACATAATACCAAATTACACAATCAAAATTTAAGTGAGTGAATCACACACACATACGCGTCATAAACGTACGCACATCGACCATACCATGTACGCATGATGTTCAACTGTTTTGTCTACTGTATATGAAGTGGGAGGAGGGGAAGTTATTGTTTGGAAAGATTATAGACTGTTTACGGCTACGATGGGCAATTTTTAATTGGGTTTTTCTGTTTTGAATTAGCCAATATTATCCCTAAATTGGCCCGGTTAATTACAAGCTTGACCCAGTTACATGTGACCAAATAGCTGTCGAAATTGTCAAACATTTTGACAACGATATAAATCAACCACAGGAATGTCGACTTTGTGAGTAAGTCACGATCTCTTGGTTAATTTTTTTTTCAATCAAATAAAGTCCATCTTTAGCTGTTACATATTTATCTGACACAAGCCAAACAGCGCCGTTTCCTTCCAAAAAAAAATCTTTTAAATCACATACTTATAAATATTATCAAATTAAAGAGTAATATTATTCAAAAGTGAATTAAAAGAACATTAATTTAAATCAATCAATTAATTAACTGTTTTTACTCTACATTGTATATCTTTTTACTAAACAACTATTGTGATATTGTTGGTTTACCCAATAAAGAAGAAAAAAAAAATTCAATTCTATTTTATAAACAAGTACTCGTAGCTAGCAACAATTAGAATTTCTTATAGTGTATGTGGGTTTCTTAATTTTCATTTTAAGTTTATGAAATGCACTATCATCGTGAATTTTTACAGATTTTTCAAGCCAGCAGTTTAGCTTTTAGAGGGGGGGGGGGGGACGCCCTACTGGAACAAAAATTTACTCTTTAAAGTTTAATATTTCGTAAATGGACCATTAAATCGAAAAATAATGTTAGTAACTCCCAAGTTATTTTAGAAGACCTATTCAACGATACCCCCCATGATGGGGTAGACGACAAAAAAAAATATTCATCCCCACTTCACATGTATGGGAGCTAACTACACTAAAAAAAAATATTTTCCAAAATTTTATTTTAGCACTTTAAAAACTTAAAAAATCCTACAAAATTACAGCTTTCTAGTACTAACAGTCTAGTATAACGAAACTATAACTAAACTAAAACAACAAGTTTATTTTTCCGCCATGATTGTTTTTCTTTCTTCCTTTCCTCAATAAAACCTTCTAAACATTGCAGTCACCACATATAGTTAACAATTACATCACAAAAGTCGTACTTGAGAAGCTTACTTCCGATTACCTCATTACTTCCGGCTGGCCTTAGGTGATCATGCGCAGCGTGATTAAGACAAGTGCACAAATACCTTGTGTAGACTAGATACAATCATTCTATTATTTGTGTTTGTATCTATAATTCTATCCTAATATTATAAAGCTGAAGAGTTCGTTTGTTTGGTTGGTAGAACGTGCTAATCTCAGAGACTACTAGTCCGATTTGAACAATTCTTTTAGCGTTGGATAGCCCATTTATTGAGGAAGGCTATAGGCTATATAACATCATCAACTAGGTACCACTAGCCACCAATAGGAACACAAGTGTTATTATTGCTGCGGTTTTTTATTTTTCCTTGCTCCCGTTGATCTTTATTTTGCCACTGCTCAGCTTCTATTGACCGTAGCGTGATGTTATATAGCCTATAACCTTCATCGATAAGTGGGCTATCTTACACTAAAAGGTCCTTTTTTTAAAATTTTCTTTTATAACATTTACAATAAAATATATTATCCTAAGTCATAACTTAAATACCTAGTTAATTTTTTTATTTAATTCTGATTTCAGACCATATTGATCCATAAAGTGTTAATATTACCTTAACATAAATAAATAATAAAATAAGTATCTACTATCCTAAGTCGAATTAATATACACAACCAACCTATTTACAAAAAACATATTTAACTTATGATGTAAATATTTTTTTGATTGAAGTTTTTTTATCAGTTCCAGAGATGTTGACATAAGAGTGTGAACTAACCTTTAATTGCATCTATTTTTAAACAAGCAACATTGTTAATGAATGCTAAGTAATGAATCATAGCTTTAACAGATAATATACATTCGTACCTATGTGTAATTGTATATAGTATTAACTATATGAGGAACTATATAACATAATCAATGTCTTTTCAGTAGTATTGTTTTACGTGAATATTTGTTTGAGTGTATTATAAAAATATTATATATTATATAAATGTTATTATAACATAGCATGACGCTATTTTCCAAGGGGTAGGAAGAATAATTACATACATAATGTCACTAGCCCATCGTAACCCGTGGGTGTCGTAAAAGGCGAATAAGGGAAAAACTTTATGCAGACAAGAGCACTGCGAGAAAAGGAAAATTCGAAACAAAACCCTATACCAACCCGTTTGACCAGCGTGGTATAGTAGGCCTTATTCCTTCAAAAATCTTTGGAGGAGACCTGTGCCCAGCAGTGGGATGGGACTACATAACCAACCAACTAAAATTGTAACTTTTTTTAATAAATTTGACTGGCCTGTTGGTCTAGTGGTTAGTGACCCTGACTGCTAAGCCGGAGGTCGTGGGTTCGATCCCCACCCAGGACAAATCTTTGTGTGATGAGCATAAAGGTTTGTTCTGTGTCTGGGTGTAATTTATCTATAATATGTATGTATTTACAAAAAAAAAATGTATTTAAGTAGTATATCAGTTGTTTAGTACCCATAACACAAGCAAATATAATTGCTTACTTTGGGACTAGATGGCGCTGTGTGAATGTGGTAGAATATTATTATTATTATTATAACTATTAATGATGATTAAAAAGAGTGGTCCGATTTTCTTGCCAAGTTCTTCTCAGAGTTCAACCTTGTCAGTGAACTGGCCTTAGGCAAATTTGCTGACACCTTTTTTGGCTTTGTATGACGTTCATAACTATCATGTATGTGATCTATATTATGACTATGACTAAACACCAGACCAATGAGTCTAATAATAAACAAGTAAAACCGTAGGTGTCGACTAGTCAAAGTAAACATCAAATGTCAAGTTGTGTTTATCAAGAATTCTTTCATCACTGCTGACACGTTTCCTAACTATGTTGAGGCCACCCTCCTGTCTGTGTCTAACCAGATGATTACCAATACTAAATGAATGCTAAAGGTTAGAAAGAAGAAGAAAGAAAGAAAAAAAGTATTTATTTAGATATTTAAAACACAATTACATTTTTAACTTTTCTGTCAAACTGCAGTTTGTTAACAGACAAAACCTTCCTTTGTTTTTCTTTTATTAAGATAATTACAAGTAATTTTAAGTATTATATTTACTGTAATTTTAAGTATTATATTGACTGGCCTGTTGGTCTAGTGGTTAGTGACCCTGACTACTAAGCCGGAGGTCGTGGGTTCGATCCCCACCCAGGACAAATCTTTGTGTGATGAGCATAAAGGTTTGTTCTGTGTCTGGGTGTAATTTATCTATAGTATGTATGTATTTACAAAACAAAAATGTATTTAAGTAGTATATCATGTGTTTAGTACCCATAACACCAGCAAATATAATTGCTTACTTTGGGACTAGATGGCGCTGTGTGAATGTGGAAGAATATTATTATATTTAAGTGACCGGCGTAATTAGATTCCGACTAGCAATACCAATGTGGATTTCACTTTGTGGAATTTATATGTACTAGTCAAGTGACTTACCATCTGCTAACGGTGAAGGAAAACATCGTAAACCTACATACCCTAGAAGAAATTCTAAGTGTATGTCTGATCCACCAACCCACATTAGGGCAGCGTGTGTTATTATGGCCTGAACCCTCTCAGCTCTCTAAATAGAGGAGCTGAGACCCGAGCCCAGCAATGGGATATTAATGGGTTGCTGATGTTGATGATGATTATAGTATTGTTATTATTCACAATAGATATTTTATAAGTTACTTAATCACTATATTATTGACGATTCTATCTGATAATAAGATTTTAATTGTATTATACTGCAACTGTCTTTATTTTGTTTGATACATGGTAAGGGTATTAAAGCGCACGCCTTTTTCTCCGAAAGGGTTAAGCAAAGGTGCATCGCATTCAAATTTCACCAGATATTATGTTGAGTGTTGCGCCAGAGGTACTGAGTTCGTCTCCTGACTTAGACAAAATCAGCAAGTCATCGACACAATAAATATTATTAAATTCATCTTTATTAATATTGAACAATTGAAATGCAATATGTAGTGTTTTATTAATTATCTTTCTTTCTTATTGCAGGGTAGCTCCAGAACAGATATAGGTTTTTTGTGTTCTGTGGTAGTAATGGACCATTATATTATAATAATAGTCAATAAAAATTATAATTCACGGATTTAGAATCGAAGATACAAGTTGCCAAACTACTACAATATTTTTTCACAAAGGAATTGTTCAAGCATTATTGGACGACCTAAACTGAAATATTTTTAACTAGATGTCGTGCGGAGTTTTGCACCCATTGTGCACCCGTGCAGCGTTGTCCTTTATTTGGCCAATGTTCAGCTCCTATTGGCCATAGTGAGGTGTATATTAGTCCATTGAAATGTTACATGAGCTTTGCATTTGTTAGAGGACGCAATTTTATATTTGGGACATGTGTGGGGCGTTGTTCCAAGATTGCGGCCGGGGGACAAAGGTGGCGACCTCACAAACTTGAGGTTAAGCTTCTATTGACCCCCCACACATGTCCCAAAAATAAAATTGCGTCCTCTAATAATTGCAATATTCGGTCCTTAAATTGTAACATTTCAATGGACTATATAGCCACTCGGGAAAAGAATTTTTGAAGTGTCCTGTAGTTTTGAAGTTAATTCGTTAAATACAAAAATCCAAATCTTTCCTGTTTATAATATTAGTTTAGATATAGATAGATACACCCAAACTACGACAAAATAAAATCGTTTAAAATAAAGCGAAATTTCTTATTCTCTTAATCAGCTGTAAATTTTCCAACTCAGCAATAAAATACAGTTAAATACGTACATTCCTACTTAAGAATAAGTTAATTTCATACAAAATCAAGTAAATTTCAACCGTATTGAGTAGCAATGAAGTACAATAGGGCACTCATAGTTCACAATTGCCCAAACACCAACAATAGCATATCGAAATAGTTCACGTGGTTATGCAATAACCTATCGCTGGCGCAACGTGGCTTAGATATTCTACAACTGGGGCAAGTGCCGCTTGTATACGACGAATTTGATCAACTTAATTGACAACGAATCTATACTAATACTAGCGGACCCGACAGACGTTGTCCTGGAAATAAATATGAAATACCAATCGATTGCATTTCTTTTCTTTTTTATTTTTTTATTTGTGAATCTAAACCATTCTCGAATCCACTTGAACACATACACAAAAATTCATTCAAATCGGTTCAGCCGTTTAGGAGGAGTTCACTGTCAACACACGTACAGAAGAATTAAGCTAAAGAGTTTGTTTGTTTGAACGCTAGTATCTCAGGAACAACTGGTCCGATTAAAAAAATAAAAAAATGTGTCAGATAGAACATTTATCGAGGTAGGTTATAGGCTATATAACATCGCGCTACGGCCAATAGGAGCTGAGCAGTGGCCATACAAAAGTGGCGGGAGCGATGCCCCGCGCGACTTCTAGTGTCATATAAATAAATACAATGAAAAAGAAATTAATGTTAAAGTTTTATTTTTTAATAAAAATAGATTTTGTTTTCAGTGTTATTAATAGTACATTAAATTTAATCATTATGTTATTTGATCTAATTTTAAGTTAGAATTTGCAAAATAAATCAAGCGAGAATAAAGCACAAAAAAAACAAACTTCTAATCAGGACTTATTACGTAGGCAACAATTTATTTGTTAATTATTCTCAATACCTACAATAAATCTAAAAGGTAATGAACACTTTTTGTTTGCATTTCTTGTCTTGTCATCGTGATTTAAGATTATGTCTACAAAGTCACCCATGACAAGCTGGACGTATTTTTAAATTTTAGGCAGTTTTTTATTTGTTTGTAAAACATCAGGAATGATTTTGATTCTGACCGACAGTTTTGTCCTTATACAGGAAAAGAATCTCGTGCTCAGTAGTAAGAGTTTGTTTGGTTGCAATTATTTAATAAATTATTATCGTAATAATATAGCTTCGCTCGTCTATCGTAATAATAAAAACCGACGGTTTTTATTTAACTATTGTTCTGCTTCTATTAGCTGTAGCGTGATATTGTATAGCTCCTCCCCCTTCCTCGATAAGTGCGCTATCCAAAACTACAAGATTTTTTTCAAATCGGGCTAGAAGTTCCTGAGAGTAGAGTGTAAAAATTTGTATATAGATAAGTTAAATTAAAACCAGGTACCATAAATTCTAGCACTGTTGACACAATTATAAAAACATTCGCAAACACAGCAAACTGCAACGTGCGGCTTAGCAACGACGAATGTTAAAAAACTATATTAGCCAATGTTTACATTATTTATCAATATATTAATAGTATGACACAATAAAATAATATTAAGTAACCAGAAATGTAAATATTGATAATAAAAATGTTGATATTAGATATCGCGAATACGGGACAAGTGCTGCCAGAAGTAATAAATGGGGTCATTTCAGATAAAATATATGCGTATATTTTATTATTGACATTTTATTTTATCAATAAAACGTGATTGTTTGTAATTGTTGAGCTTTTTTTACCCGACTGCACGACGCAAAGGAGGGTATTGTGTTTATCAGCACATATGTAATATGTGTATGTTTGTTCCTTTGTGGTACACTAAAGACTCTTCAATACATACAGAAAATAGGATAATTCTATTACGGTTAATAATTTAAATTTTCAAATTTTTTTAAACATGTCACGTGTCTTGCGGGTTTTTTTTTACAAACGTACAATTAACGGAAACAAATATCTATGAATCACGTAAACATTACAATTTGTCTTGTGTGGGAATCGAACCCAAGTCAGTCAGCACAGCGATGTTCGTGACGAGGCAACCATAACCGCTACGTGAGGGTGACACCAATATCGAAATCGACTGAGTCGAAAATCCAATTAGGGCTTCTGAGAACAATCTGGATATACCTAAAATATACAAGCGATGGTGGCTGAATGGATTAGGAACTAACGTGCAAATCACACGGTCCGAGTTCGATCCCAACCGGCAGTACCAATGTGGATTCCACTTTGTGGAATTTATATGTACTAGTCAAGTGACTTACCATCTGCTAACGGTGAAGTAAAACATCGTGAGGAAACCCACATACCCTAGAAGAAATTCTATGAGTATGATGTAAATACGTAATGTAAACACGCTAGCCTAGTGCGGGTTGGTGGATCAGAATCCACCAACCCGCACTAGGCTAGCGTGAGTGGATTATTGTCTAAACCCTCTCAGCTCTCTAGTTAGAGGAGAGGAGACCCGAGCCCAGCAGTGGGTATTAATGGGTTGCTGATGATATATGTACAATAAAATTGGTTTTGAATAAAAATCGATAAGTATCAATAAAGGTTATTGAATACCTACCATTACATTATTTTCATTGCGTAATACATTACAATATATTTGCAAACAATTACACATGCTGTGACCCAGTTTGATAAAGAAAATGTTAAAACTACGTATGTAATTGAATATATATTTATAGGTTATCGGAATGTTGATACGAAAAATACTGTTTTTATATTTGTTTCTGATATGCGTGTGAAGGTCCTTGTGTTGATAAATCTTTAACATAATAAGTTTAATAGTAAAAAAGAAATTGTGATTTAAAATGCAGATTTCTGCCAGTTTTTATGAAATATAAGAACCGTAGGCCTACCAAGTGGGAACTGTTAGACAGGGTCGCCTTTTTTAAGAGCTGAGTAAATTAAGGCTATAATCCACACATGCTACTAGACCTATGTGAGATATCTAAATAAAAATGCTGTGGAATTGAGAGCTTTGAGATGTATGATTGGACAAAAGAGTAATGGGATAAAGAAAAAAGAATTTTAAGGGAACATTGCGGCATGTTTATAATAAATGTTTTGCTATCTATCCATACTGTCATTCCGAATTATTGACCTTCAATTTCTGAGTATCAGAACTACATGTCAAAATCATTTCTAATTTTTTTAAGAGATTTTACTGGCAGCTGCTATGTGTATTCTTCTTAATTTTACATAGGAATGTTGATAGTTCCTTTTTTGAATTTCGTAAATGGAGATTTTGAAAGACAGAGTTTGTATGGGAAATTCTCTCCCATCGTTCTTTATTAGCCCACTGTTCAGTTTCTGTTGGCCTTATAAATGGGCTATTCAACACTAAAAGATTTTTCAAATCGTTGCAGTAGTTTTTGAGTCCATCGCGAACATACAGACATACAGACGCGGCGAAGGACGTTGTTATATAATATGTAGTGATTTGTCCTATCTATGATAATGTACTACCATTTAAACTGCTGTACCTACATACGTGAGTTTATTTTCGGAATAAGACCAGTTACCTAATTCATTCCCAAAACTGGAACTAATCAAGGTACGGCTTTACTGCGTCGAATTCAACATATTGACATGTATATAGGTCATGAGTCGGTCATTATCGGCATGTGCGTTACGAAATCTGTAGAAATAGGTGTTCGATTTTTGTGTTGAATGTTATATTTTATTGTTTTGTAATTATTGCGTAATAATTAATTAATATTCTTGATAGTTACAAAATAGAGGCTTAATGAAATGTTTTTTTATTAGTTCAAGGTATTTTAATTAGGTTAGGTTTGATAACTTGGGTAACAAATTTAGGTTCATTATCATCATCATTTCAACCCATAAACATCCCAGTGCTGGTAACGGATCTCCTCCAAAGAATGTGGAAGGTATTTGGCCTACTATACCACGCTGGCCAGACGGGTTGGTATAGGGTTTGTTTTGAATTTTCCCTTTCTCGAAGTACTCTTATCTATATAAGGTTACTCCTTCGCCTTTTACGACACCCACGGGTTGAGATGGGGTAGTGACATTATGTATTCCTAATCTGTTACAACACGGATAATAAGTAATAACTTAACATAACTTACAAACGATATTCACGTGTAAATATTATATTTATTCAATCAACTAACTGATAAGATAACCAAGGGATAGGTCTAAAGAAGACAGATCAGGAGTACCCTCAACCGGCGAGAATACATGAAGGGACTGATGAATGTTGAAGAAGCTAAAAATGTATGTCAGAATCGTAGCAAGTGGAAGGAAATGGTCTCTGCCTACCCCTCTATTGGGAAAGAAGCGTGATCTATATGTGTGTATGTATGTATGTACTAAGGGATGATTTATATTAGACCGGGCACACACACAACCGTAGTATAGATGATCGTCGTATGTTGGACACGGATCATGCACTGTCTACTATAAACTTCTTCATACAATATGTATGAAGGTTTGTTCTGTATCTGGGTGTAATTTATCTATAATATGTATGTATTTACAAAAAAAAAATATATTTAAGTAGTATATCAGTTGTTTAGTACCCATAACACAAGCAAATATAATTGCTTAATTTGGGACTAGATGGCGCTGTGTAAATGTGGTAGAATATTTAACGTTTTAAATCCGTGCATCGTCCACCACACACACGGCATGCCCAAGGCATGGCCCGGCGTAAAATAAATCGTCCCTTAATCGCCAACCATTCCAAACAATATAATAATTTAGGTTTAAGTGACCATTACAAAACAAGAGCATAGTAACAGGTTATATTACGGCGCGTGCGCAAAAAATTGTTACATTTGTTCATATGTGTGTCTCTCGGTCGTTTTGTATTATGTAAGGTTACGACATAGAGTAACCTTCGTTCAGTTAGTTCATGTCCTACATCTTCGGGACGGTTCAGTGATCGTCACAGTTTAATGAAGAATGGTTAGTTAAGTTTGCATCATCACACATCACACTTTTTATAATTAATTTATAATAACTAATTATAAATTAATAACAACACTTACTAGAATTAATTTATAATATTTAATTTTTAAAGAATTAATTTATAATATTTAATTATAAATTAATTCTAAAAAAGTGTATTGAAAAATATAAATAATATACAAAATTTGACACAAAATTGCGACCTTGCCATTCCTCTAAACCCTCTTAATTAATAATAACGGCTCGATTAATTTGGTTGTGACTTTTTCGTACATACATATTTTCAGGAAAACGTTTGGATGAAATTAATTTAAAAATATATGTTCATTAATTGTCTGTCTTATTTATAAATTTTTTTTTTTTTTTACCACATTTACACAGCGCCATCTAGTCCCAAATTAAGCAATTATATTTGCTTGTGTTATGGGTACTAAACAACTGATAAACTACTTAAATTCTTTTTTTTTTTTGTAAATACATACTTATTATAGATAAATTACACCCAGACACAGAACAAACCTTTATGCTCATCACACAAAGAATTGTCCTGGGTGGGGATCGAACCCACGACCTCCGGTTTAGCAGTCAGGGTCACTAACCACTAGACCAACAGGCCAGTCAGTATCAATAAATTGTATCTTATGAAACCGAGGGGCACAGTAGTCTATACTAATATTATAAAGAGGAAAGGTTATTTGCACGCCGGTTCCTTATCCATTCAGCCACTATCGCTTACACTAGTTTAATTATACAATGCGGAAAACCCACTGTAGTGTATGCACCTACTTAGTAGGTGCTACTGCACTGTCTCACGCATACAGGCTAGTTGGGTAATGACATGACAGATGATAGAGACGTAAATCATAGATAAATACAAGCATGTATAGTCGGTGTGCATTCCCGGAGCTTATACTGCTTATACCAGGATATACGCGAACACTACACCCACTATTATGAATCTTACCTACATTAAAAATTTAGCTGAATCAGCATGAGTCATACAAAATTTAATATACATTTTGAAGATTTTGATAAATTCACCTTGCATTATGAATCATATTTATTATTAGGCCATTAGTAGCTACTCTTATATTATAATAATTGTAGTATTCTGTCGGTCATTGACTTTAGATTAGTAGGAAGTGACCGTGCTGGTCAAAACACGTCATAAATTATCAGTATGACTACTGTGACCACTGTGACCTGGATGTTACGGCAAGGTC
Organism: Laspeyria flexula; assembly: GCA_905147015.1. NCBI lineage: Eukaryota > Metazoa > Arthropoda > Insecta > Lepidoptera > Erebidae > Laspeyria > Laspeyria flexula. The sequence goes on from LR989974.1 coordinate 7,475,644, forward strand.
AAAGGTTACCGTTGTACTTGAGTTGAATCATGGTGGTAGGAATATAAGGGTCCTGAAATGTCTTGAATGCCTCAGTGGTGCAGAGGGAATGTGTTCTGAACACATTCCCTCTGCTCCAGGTTCAATTCCCGGGTAGGGCAAATTAATTTGGTATTGGGTTGTTTTAGAAATCATAATAAAATGCTTTATTTGTAAAAACATACAGCACAGAGGATCTTAAAGAAAAAATATAGGTGTCCGCTATGCTTTGCCACTCGGGCATACAAAAATATAGGTCAAAAAAATATAATTTTCAGATAATTTTTTAAGTTAATTAATAAATTGCTACTTGTACAGTCATCTTTATATCAAACATTTAAATAATGGTAAAAAAAAAATTAAATGAAATAACAATAATAAATTGTTAATAAAAAAATAAAAAAAATTATTCATAATCTGGATGTGGCATACCTCTGCCTACCCGCTTACAGTAAAAGGCATAATGTTAATGTTTTTGTTTGTATTAAAATAATAACCTCCGCAGTATAGGCTACGGTAACCGCTTACCATCAGGCGGACCGTACGTCTGTTTGCCATCGTTGTGGTATAAAAAAAAAAAGTATGCAATAAGCTCTCAGTAGCATAGACACCGACAGCAAGATATCAGGTGCGCCATCTTTTAAAATATAAGGAATGGCATCACCACACTCTCGCACTTATTATGATGATATGATATGATTAATAAGACATTTCAAAAATATAGCTTAAAAATACTGTCATCAATGAAAAAAATTTTCCCCGAAGGAGTAGGCAGAGGTGTTTCACAACCATATTTCGCCAGCTATGTTTGGTCCCATGAAGTAGGGGGCGAGCCTATTGTCATCAACCGGGAACATTTGTTTACCAAACTCCGGAAAAATTTTAATACTGGAATTTCATAATAGAAAAACCCAATACCATTTTCACCCGACCCGGGAATCGAACCCAGGACCTCTTGCACAGCAGTCGTATAAACATCATAAAAAATATGTAGTCAAAAATACTCCAAAAATAACGTTTTAAGCAACATAAAACACCCGTCAATCACTAAAATTCATTTATTTCACACAAAAAGCAAAAAGAAGGCGTGTCGCAAAAAGCTGCGCCGGCGCATCGCCAAGTAAAGGGAGACTCAAGGGCAGTGGGTTCAATGCTCAGGCGAGGTAGGTATTTCTAAAAATATATGGGAACATGTTCGAGATTGTTCAGCGAGTAATAAAAATAACACGATTATTTGTTCAACTGGTTCAATGAACATTGGCTTGTATGGAATCTTTAGGAATGGGGAAGAACTTTCTAGAACGATTATACGCTGCAATTATGCGAATTACTATGCGTTAATTCCATCTGCGTACCCGAATGGGACACATGCATGATAATAAATATATTATATTAGCCCAACGACGCGACGTCCACTGCTGAACATAGGCCTCACCTAATTAACGCCACTGCCAACGGTCCTGTGCCACCTGCAACCAACGGCCGCTCGCCATCCTGACCAGGTCGTCGGTCCATCTGGTAGGAGGCCGTCCCATGCTGCGCCTTCCAATACGTAGCCGCCACTCGAGAACCTTTTTCCCCCAACGGCCATCCATTCTACGAGCTATGCCAACTGCCACTTTAGCGATGCGATTCGGTGAGCTATGTCGACAACTTTATTATATTATATACTCACAGTAAAATTGATCGAAGGTTAATCCATAATTAACCAGGTCATTATTGGCTCAAGGCCATACAGGTTCTAGGCTAAAATGTGACTATAGGAGTTTGAAAATGTTCGTTCCAGTCAATTGTAGAATAATAATAATATTTCACAAATAATTACATTTGCTGGAGTTTTGGATACTAAACAACTGATATATTACTTAAATACATTTAAAAAAAAATCACACCCACACAGAGAACAAACAATCATGCTCATCACACAAAGATTTGTCCTGGGTGGGGATCGAACCCACGATCTCCAACTTAGCAGTCAGGGTCACTAACCAATAGGCCAACAGGCCACTCAACAACTGTATGGTGGTGGAAAATTCTCAAAATACGAGTCGGAATCTAAACTGTCAAATGTGTCAAAATTTATATACTTAGTCACTGTCATATTTAAAAACATTATCAAACTCGATAAAGGAAATAAGTTCACCTCCTATTTAACTGGACTGGATTTAACATGGTATGAAACACCACTGCCTATCCTTTAAGGAAAAAAGAATAGTATATTCTTCTAAAAAAGAATAGTAGAATAGTATATTCTTTTTAGACACTCGGCCTTAGGATAGTTTTTTATCGGAAATGAAATCCGGTTGGCAGTCCCGACTTTCTTACGCGACTGACTTGTAAATTAATATTAAAATATGGCTGTGTCTGACGTTATTTTAAATAATACTATTATTTTTTTAAGCTGAATATGAATAATAACTTGTATTTTATTATCATTTTCAGTAGCAGGAAATTATTGATTAAATTGATTAATAAAAATTTAATTGGCTTTTAACATCCTATTTTTATTCATAGATCGTGTGTTTCTGCATCTATTCTTTAAGTGTGAGTAATCATTTATCATCTATACGTAGAATGCGTAATAGATAAATGTAATCTTAAACAACAATAAAAAACCGGCCAATTGCTAGACGGACTCGCGCACGAAGGGTTCCGTACCATTATATATAAAAAAGGCAAAACAATCACTACATAATTATTATATAATTATTTAAAATGTCCAAAGGCTGTGACTACTTTTATATCAATGTTTGTATTTATGTAAAAAAAGCGATGGTGGCTGAATGGATAAGGGACCGGCGTGCAAATCACGCGGTCCAAGTTCGATCCCGACCGGCAGTACCAATGTGGATTCTATTTTTGTGGAATTTATATCTACTAGTCAAGTGACTTACTATCCGGTAACGGTGAAGGAAAACATCCGTGAGAAAACCCACATACCCTAGAAGAAATTTTATGGGTATGTCTAATCCAACAACCCGCAGTAGGCCAGCGTGAGTGGACTATGGCCTAAACCCTCTCAGCTTTCTAGTTAGAGGAGAGGAGATCCGAGTCTAGCAGTGGGACTTAATGGGTTGCTGATGAATGTATTTATTCTGTATCAATAAACAATTTTATACAGTTTTTGCACAAACCAGGAATCGAATCCAAGAACTCTTGTACATCACTCGTCTGGACTCCTATTGTGCCGCACTGGTCCAGCAGTGATCATCATCATCATCAAATCAGCCCAGCTACGTCCACTGCTAGACGTAGGCCTCACCTAATTTCCGCCACAGCGAGCGATTTGACTTCACTGCATCATTGGAGCAATGGTATGTATACTGTTGCACTAGCTGAGGTTTCAGGTTCGATTCCCGGGTCGGAAAAGATGTTTGTAATTATGATCTGCAATTGTTTGTTTCGGAGTTTAGGTGTTTTCTATTTAAAATATGTATGTATTTAGAAATACATATGTATGTTTATCACTTGTCTATACAATAACACAAGCTTATATAAACTTACTTTGGACTATATGGCGCTGTGTAAAGAGAAATGTTTGAAATATTTATTATTATTATTAATATAAGGAAACATATTATAAGTTGGAATGATAATAAACATCGACGACTGAGTACCTAGCCATAACAATAAGTAAGCAATTTACAATAACAATTTAAGCCCTGCTTATCTCTATACAGCTTACACGAATGTCTTCATGAGTCAGCTGAAGGGCAGCCAGACTGAGGGGTAGAGTGGGGTGGAGGGGATGACTCAGACTACCGGGAACGTGGGGTGACGTCCACATCGCCTTGACTTGCTAATGCTGACATGTATTTTATTATGGTGTTTTATGTAGTGTTGATTATAAATAAATACATGCGTCGTTTGGTATTCTTTTTTATTCCTCGCCTCGCTGAAAACTGCCTGGTAGCGCAGCGGGAAGTGTATACGACTGCTGTGCAAGAGGTCCCGGGTTCGATTCCCGGGTCGGGTGAAAATGGTATTGAGATTTTCCCGGAGTTTGTTAAACAAATTGTTCCCGGTGGATGAGAATAGGCTCGCCCCCTATTTCATGGGACCAAACATAGCTGGCGAAATGTGGGTGTGAAACACCTCTGCCTACCCCTTCGGGAAAAAAGGCGTCTATGTTATGTTATGATATGAAAAAAAATGAATTAGTTTGACGTGTCTGTCTGTGTCGGGCCCGATTTTGATGTAGTTTTTTTTAATTTGAGTATTAGTTATAGATGTAATTTGACTGTCACCGTGGCGTAGCGGTTAAGTAGTCGTATCGAGCGACGTTGGTTCAATTCCCACACGATATTGCAATCGTTTTGTTTAAGCAAATTCACAGACTAAACATAGTCTGGTCCTCCAGACAAAACTCATATGTAAAAGTATGCAAGGTCTTGACTCAGACAGACACAAACAAACAAACAAAAGTTTAAGATAATGCGTCACTATTGAATCACATACAAATCGAAATAACCTTATTGTTTCAGCGGCGCGACAGTGCGTAAATTTTACTTATTTATTTTTAACTGACGACAAAAAAGGAGGTTATGTATTCGGTGTGTATCTTTTTTGTTTCTTAAGATTAAAGGCATGTGTTGGAAGTATGTCTTTGTTTCGAAACATTTGTATGTATATCTGTCAAACTTAATATTTGGACTCCATGTGTTGCAAAAACAAATAAAACCGGTCAAGTGCGAGTCGGACTCCCGTACTGAAGGTTCTGTTGGAGTTTCTAATTTATTAAAAAAAAATTTGATGTGCTATAGACCTCCAGTTTTAGTATTTTTCCTTTTACTAGTGCTATGACGTTAAATCTTACCGAATTTCATGATTCTAGGTCAACGGGAAGTACCCTATAGGTTTTGTTCTGCTGATAGGTACCTTGACAGTAAAGACAGTAAAAATGTTTTTATCATATCATATTGATGAAAATGTTTCATGATCATCATCATTTTTTCAACCCATAAACGTCCCACTGCTGGGCACGGGACTCCTTTATACAATGTGTTATGTGGAGGGAATTTAGCATACTATACCACGCTGGCCAGATTGGTATTATTGGGTTTGTTTCAAATTTTCCTTATCTCGCAGTGCTCTTGTTTGCATAAGGCTTACTTCATCATCATCATCATATCAGCCGTAGGAAGCCCACTGCTGGACATAGGCCTCCTCAAGTGACTCAAGGTTTACTTACTAGAAATAAATAATAAAAGAAAATTTTACTAAGGCAAATAATTAAACAAAAACAAATAAACACAATTGATAACCTGTTTGTGGTTTAATAACCACATAATTTATGTCATATTGATATTAAAAGCATTCACAAGTTATGTTGAAAAATGACATAAATTTATTATGAAGTACAATGTGTCACAGGAAAAATGCATAAACGAACGTCCTCCTAGTCGAATTTAGGTCATGAGCGTTAACTACCAAAGGTTTATCAAACTTTATTGTCTCTTTAGGATTCCGTACCTCAAAAAGCAAAAATGGAACACTTATGGTGGAATCTATTTATAATAATAATAATCCCATTCTAAATTAAAATTCTTTAAGGGCCTCTGCGTGTTGGACCTGTGTCCCCGCGTAAGCCTTTCAAAAAGACCGGGTATACTTCTCACCTTAGAGAGAAGTATAGCCGTGAGAAAAGAGACATAATAATAATCATTTATTTCGAGATACAAAGTCTCATAAAAATACATACCTTAAAGACTAACATACATACAATTATATAACAAAAGTTATACATGACACGGGTATTCATTTCGGCGTCATGTTACGCGACACAGTGTTGATCAATCTTCCGCGAAAACGCCGATAAACAACACCCTTCGGCCAAAACTCTTCCTTGAGGAAAGTGTCCAGATAGTGAGTCGGCAGAGTCGGCACCCGCACCACGAACGATTTGTTGGCGGCGCGACTCCAACCTTTGCACTCTCAAGGTCCAGTTGACATCAAATTTGGAATAGTTTTAAGCACTGCTGAGCCAACACTAATAAAATTTAAAAAACGTTTTTATTTTCTTTGCAAAAACGGCCGAAATGGGGTGTTGAAATTTTAAATTGAGTTTATTAAATCAAATAGGGTATAAAATGATAGGGCTTGCTTTTTACATTCCAAAAGCTATTTTTATTTAATTTTACACTCCACAGTTTTTGAATTAGGATTAAAAATTTCATTAAAATTACCGTTAGTAATAGATCAACGACCTAGTAAAGGCTGTGGGTGGCCGTTGGCTGCAAGGTGGTATCCTAACTTATTATTTATAGGTAAACGCGTGAGTTTGTTTCTAACTCTCTCACCCCTTAACAACTCAACTGATTTTAATGAAATTTCAAATAGAGATAGACATAGGCAACCTTTATATACTTAAAAAGATGTTTTACATGCATGCATTAATAAATCTAGTGGGATTTCTTTTCCCTATGATCGAATTGTCACGTGCAGTAGTCAATTCATTGGAGATTTTTTTAATTGAACACATATTTCCATAATATACAATGTTATTTTTAAACAGAGGTCTGCAAAATTCCCACATTACATAATACTCGTATTCGCATTTTTAATAATAAAAGCCCTGTTTACGTCTTTGCGTACATTTATGGCTTGAAATGATGATTCTTAACCACAAGGTACTAAGTTTAGGGAAAATTGTATATTCTGTACGTGCGTTTACGAATTTGTATTACAAATTTAGTTTACACGAATTCTAATACAATTTAGTAGAAGTTTATCAACTACAGCACATGTAATATTGCGGTTTCAATTCAATGTGTTCGGAAATTTACCATTAAAGTGTTTTGTAATGTGGAATTATACAGGCCATGATACAGCTATGATTTTAATTGTATCCACGTAAATAATACAATTTTACCTCATTAAAACTTTTTAAATCTTTTTTGTCTTCTCAGATTTCATTTATTTATTGGTACAGTCAAGTTCATTAATATATTGGCACCATCAAGGATTCAAAATATTGTGAGCGTTAAAAAGCTCAATAAATACTTTCTATAGTATTTATAGATCAAATATATGTCCTCATGTGAATGGTTCAATAATATATAATATGCTGTACATTATGCAATAAGTTGTACTCACCCTTTTCAACAAAAATCTCTAATGATGGTGCCAATATATTAATGAACTCGACTGTACTATTTACTGTAAATTTATGAAATTTAAATTTATATGTAATATTAATATTGATAATAATAATAAAGTAATATTAATTTGTATTTTAATATTTTATGTATTTATATAAATAAACCTTTATCATAATCTTGAGTATTAATCTAAAGATAGACTGTATTTTAGCAATTTCTTTTAATTTTTTTTTACTATAAATTACTCAGGGGATGATATAGCGTTAAAAAATGACGTCATTCATGCCCAGCACTGGGAAATCCATAGTTTGACCCACGTGAGGCAGAATGAGTCATATGGGCATAGCAGAATGAGTCGTATCATAGACACATGACTGTGATTTTGATATGAATGTGATTCAGATCTGTTATGGTTTTTGATTTCCTGGTATGCTAGATGGGGTATTGTCGAACTAAATTGGTATGACAAGCCTTCATCATCATATCAGCCCAATGACGTCCACTGATGAACTAGCTCACGTAATTTCTGCCACAGCGAGCGATATTGTACCTTACTACCTTACGAGTATAATTCGATGCGGGCGTAATTCGGTTGGCGCAAAATTGTACGAATAACATATTTGACAAATGAGATCTATAGTTTAAGTTAAATATTCAACAATACATTGGTGAAAACCTTATTCTTTTCCACACCGTAGTTTTAAGACTAAAATTTAAAAAAAAAATTGTTTTGCCTTCTATGGTTCTAAAAGACCCATTATGTTATTTTCTGTCCACGCATACATTGGATAGGCGTACAGCTCCTGTACAGATAGCCCCGAAGTCCGCAAGGTTTTAGGCATAGTGCTAAACGAGCCTCGTTATGTCATCCTCAAACTCGATGAAAACGCGTGTCTATTAATTTTGCCGTTCAAATACAACGCACCGAGCGAGCGAGACTCCTTTGACGCACGATTAAAAACCGACTGATGGAGTGTCGATTTTTGTCGAGTGTCGCGATGCGAGCTAGCTGGCGCGGCACGTGTTCTCCAGGATTATACGCGTAGCGTAAGTATGGATATGGCGTTCCAGGACACGTCGACGACTGTCTGTATGCGGCTTTAGTTTTGTCATGTCTGTCCGTCCGTATATGTCACAGGCATTTTCTCAAAAACTACTCTATAATGATAAAATTTCGTCCGTGTAGTGACGGATTAAGAATACATAATTTCACTGTCCCATCTCAAACCGTGGGTGTCGTAAAAGGCGACTAAGGGAGTAACCTTATGCAGACAAGAGCACTGCGAGAAAAGGAAAATTCGATACAAACCCTATACCAACCCGTCTGGCCAGCGTGGTATAGTAGGCTAAATTCCCTCCACATTCTTTGGAGGAGACCCTTGCCCAGCAGTGAGACGTTTATGGGTTGAAATGATGAATGATAAAATTTGGTTAATATGGTCTTGTGTGGGTCGCTACTAGGTTTGGTAGTTATATAATAAAAATAAAAATTTTTAAGGGTGCTTTCCTTGGCTTTTTTTTCAGCAAACATTTTCGAGTGGCACATACTTTGACTGATCTTTTTAAAATACTTTAAGGTTTAAGAAACTTTTTTGATGATTTGTATATTTTCGGAAATAAACGCTCCCAAATTAGCGTATAATGTGTCCCTCCCTCTTTTTTCTAAACCGTAAAACTTGAAATTCCAAACAAAGTTAACGGTTAAACACTTCCAACCAAAATTATTTTAAACATGGTTGGATGTACTATTTTTGAGTTAATACCGAAAAACTGGGCTTCTCAACAAAAAGACGTAAGTACGCATTTCCAATATTGAGTAGGAAAATTAACTGCCTCGGTGGCGCAGTGGAAAGTGTAGACGACTGCTGTGCAAGAGGTCCCGGGTTCGATTCCCGGGTCAGGTGAAAATTGTATTGGGTTTTTCTATCATGAAATTCCAGTATTGAGATTTTCCCGGAGTTTGGTAAACAAATGTTCCCGGTAGATGACAATAGGCTCGCCCCCTATTTCATGGGACCAAACATAGCTGGCGAAATGTGGGTGTGGAACATGAACACACAACTATGTTATGTTATGTTAAAATTTAACCAAAATTGTTGAACACAATTCAAAACATACTGTTACACAAGTAAATAAGAGCTATTTACATATGAAACATAAAGTTCTACCAAATTGTTCAAGGATATAGGCACAGGTGTATTGTTATATAATATTATATTATTGTTACAATTGTTACAACATAACATAAACATGTTGTCAACCTTGCCTCGTGTGTGAAGAGGACATTGTGGCGAATGGGACATTAACAATATTTTTTTAATATTAATAAAAATATTCTACCACAATCACACAACACCATGACTACATGGCGCTGTGTGAATGTCTCCTGTAATCCGGCTACTCGGAGATTGGAAAAATATAATTGCTTACTTTGGGACTACCCAAAGTAAGCAATTATATTTGCTTGTGTTATGGGTACTAAACAACTGCGATATACTACTACATTTTTTTTTGTAAATCCATATATTATAGATAAATTACACCCAGACACAGAACAAACCTTTATGCTCATCACATAAAGATTTGTCCTGGGTGGGGATCAAACCCACGACCTCCGGCTTAGCAGTCATGGTCACTAACCACTAGACCAACAGGACAGTCAAAATATTACTGTATTGTTGAATGTTAATTTAATTTATTTATTTTATTTTTTTGTGCATACCTATAAGCGATGGTGGCTGAATGGATAAGGAACCGGCGTGTAAATCATGCGGTCCGAGTTCGATCCCAACCAGCAGTACTAATGTGCATTCTACTTTGTGGAATTTATATGTACTAGTCAAGTGACTTACTTATATGAAGGAAAACATCGTGAGGAAACCCACATAACCTAGAAGAAATTCTATGAATATGTCTGATCGGGATCCACCAAGCCGCACTAGGCCAGCGTGAGTGGATTATGGCCTAAACCCTCTCAGCTCTCTAGTTAGAGGAAAAGAGACCCGAGCCCAGCAGTGGTACTTAATAATAGGTTGCTGATGAAATGATTTTTTTGTGTACAACAATCTTATTTATCTATAATACCTATTATGTGAAAGATAATCATGGATGGATGGATCAATATATGTTACTACTGTCGGCAGCAGCCCCAATAATAACCCTGTTCTAACTTATCTGGTGAACCGTTGACTACCTCTTGAGAGTAGAAGCCCATGGTTAATTAATCATTAGCAATATACATCATAAATAAAAAAAAAATCAGTTGTCTACAGAAAAAAAAATGTTTCCTCGAATCGAATCCACAATCCACAGCAAAGAATTCCATATACCAGTAGCGGAATTTCACAGCGGAAAGTAACCCGCTACCTTCAACACTGTGTTACGGCTACAGCCGTCTAGACTAGTTTCTAGGAACGGCACACAAAGTCGCTCGAAGGCGAGGTGAATCACAAAACACAATGGGTGCATTACGTCAGCATTAGTTCAGTTTGAAGGGCGCGGATAACCCTTTAATTATAAGTTTGTCACATGATCGTGGATGGATATAAGGATATATTTACAGGGTTATTATTACGAGTTATTCTAGACTATAATCTAGAATAACAACACACTATTTACATAATAATATATGAAACAACCATAGCATTTAAAATTTACATAATGTAAATTTTAAATGCAAAAGTTAGGATGAATTTTATTAATACAACTACAGATGTATGGATGAAAGGTTCTTTATGAAATTTGACATAAAGATAGATTACAGTCTAGGATAACACATAAACTACTTTAAATCGACATAACACGCAGGCGGACGCTATCATCATCATTTTAACCCATAAATTTCTCACAGCTGGGTAAGGGTCTCCTTTAAAGAATGTAGAACGAATTCAGCCTACTATACCACGCTGGGCAGACGAGTTGATACAGGGATTGTTTCGATATATCCTTTTTTTCAAGTGCAGTGGTCTGCATAAGGGACCTTAGTCGCCTTTTACGACACCCACGGGTTGAGATGAGGTAGTGATATTACGTATTCTTAATCTGTCACTACACGGATAATAATATTGCGGACGGACGCTAGTTTCTATATAATTCAGAATATATAGGTACCTATTAATATAATAACATACTCAGGTTTTTGATACTGAATTTCCATACAAAATTTATCCTCAAAGTATTATTAAAGAATTACAATACCTATGTACTACATTTTAATTATTCAAATGTCTATTATTATGAAATTGAACAAATTAATTAAATATTTCGTTTACCGGTTCTGTAACAGTAGGACTTTGGGATTTACCTTTTCAGAGCGGTTGCTAAAGTTTCATAGATTACTAAAAATCATGACTTTGAAGTTTTGTCATCACTGTTAGAAGTAAATGATGACGTCTTGTAATTTTATTATTAATATTTGTGCAACAATTATATTGTTAACATACAATATCATTGGTGTGAACGATGTCCGTATAGTGATAGATTTAGAATACATAATGTCACTACCCTATTTCAACCTGTGGGTGTCGTAAAAGGCGACTAAGGGACCTAACTTTAAGCAGACAAGAGCACTGCGAGAAAAGGAAAATTCGAAACAAAACCCAATTCTACTGGTCTGGCCAGCGTAGTAAAGTAGGCCAAATTCCCTCTAAAATCTTTGAAGGAGACCCGTGCCTAGCAATGAGACGTTTATGGGTTGAAATGATGATGACTGGCCTGTTGGTCTAGTGGTTAGTGACCCTGACTGCTAAGCCGGAGGTCGTGGGTTCGATCCCCACCCAGGACAAACTTTGTGTGATGAGCATAAAGGTTTGTTCTGTGTCTGGGTGTAATTTATCTATAATATGTATGTATTTACAAAAAAAAAATATTTATGTAGTATATCAGTTGTTTAGTACCCATAACACAAGCAAATATAATTGCTTACTTTGGGACTAGATGGCGCTGTGTGAATGTCGTAGAATATTATTATTATATTATGATAATGTGTGCATGATGGAGTTAAGGAATTTGAATAATGACATATGAAATTAAAAAAAAATATGTAGAAAAACAGTCATCATTGTTTTCTTCCAGACTCTTTCAAAAAGATCAGAGATTTAATTTGGCGTAGGCAGTAAATAGCTGATTACCTATGTAGTATTATTTATGTAGTAGTCTGGTTTGGTTTTTAGTTTATTAAAAGCTAGCAATAATCACTGCTCCCCGATAATTGACAGACTGGCTACAAAAGTTTATAAGCAACTAACTGTGACCCGTGGTGTTACCCACAGCTTAAAATATATAATTAACATAGTGTGTGTAAATAGTATCAGCTATCTCCATGCTAAATTTTATCAAAATTGATCCAGCCGTTAGAGTGTGTAGGAGAAAAGACTATCGCCTTAATATTAGTGTGATGCAAAGATAGTAGTCGAAAAAAAAACTGTTTTAGGATTAATGTTAACAGTGTTAGAGCCTGTTTCATCACTGGCAAATAGATATAATATTATAGATATAGATTTTGCCAAAGATGTATGTTAGGATCGTAGCAAGTGGAAGGAAATGGTCTCTGTCTACCCCTCTGTTGGGAAAGAGGCGTGATCTATATGTATCTATGTATGTTGACAAATTTTTGACGTATTTTTCATATATAATTATTTGTCAAAAAACGTCAGTACCTGTTTATTAGACATATACCTATAGTCTAGCCAGTGGTTAAACAGAGCCTAATATTGTATACCAATTTAAATGTAACAAAAACGAAACTTTGAGAAACACATACCTCCGTTATCGAATGACCGTTAACCTATTGCGGTTGAGAGGATATGAGTTTGTTATATCACTTCCACGTAAATCATGTTGTTTTGTACATTGTCCTTATATAAATAATATAATTAAATTTACTATAATAAAAACTATTGCACTAAATGTCGCGGAAGGCTTCGCTCCTATCGTTCTTTATTTGGTCACTGCTCAGCTCCTTTTGGCTGTAGCGTCATGTTATATTGCTTATAGCCTTCCTCGACAAATGGGTTATCCAACACTAAAATAATTTTCCAGATCGGATCAGTAGTTCCTAAGATCCTAACGTTCAACCAAACAAACACACTTTTCACTTTTATTGTATTAGCCATTCATTATTTCAACCCATAAACTCCTACTACTGGGCACGGGTCTCTTCCTAAGAACGTGGAAGAAACTTAGCATACTACTTATACGACTCTGGCCATGACGGGTTGGTATCGGGTTTTGTATCAAATTTTCATTTTCTCGCAGTACTCTTGTCTGCTTAAGGTACTCCCTTAGTCGACTTTTACGACACCCACGGGTTGAGATAGGGTAGTGACGTTAAATATTTTTAATCTGTCACTACAAGGACAAAAGCTCTTTACTACTTAATAAAACAATGAATGTACCAGTACCTATATAATACGTCCATGACCTACTTAACCGCATGACAACAACTTGGAACACAAAACCCTATAGTTATAAAGAATAAAGATCAAAACTATTGCACAATTATTATACTTACAATAACTAATATATATGAATAATAAAGTTTTATAATAACCACAAACACCTGACGTGGTGAGTTTACTTATGGACGTCAGAAACGCCAGTAATGGTAGCCGATTTCAGATTAATTTATATTCAATCTTAAATTTGTGGTTTGGGTTTTTACAAATTTGAATTTGTGTTGCCATAAAAAGTTTTTGATTTTCCTTAATTCAAAATAGTAAAGCTATAACACGAATGTACTGATGGATTAATAATATCTACGTAATGTCACTACTCCATTTTAATCCGTGGGTGTCATAAAAGGCGACTAAGGAAATAATTTTATGCAGTCAAGAGCACTGCGAGAAAAGGAAAATTTGAAACAAACCCTATTCCAACCCGTCTGGCCAGCGTGGTATAGTAAGCTAAATTCTCTCCAAAATGTTTGGAGAAGACACGTGCTCAACTTGGTTAGCGATGATTCCTCCCGTTTTTGTTACCCCCCGAAAATTTAATTACGTTTTTTTTCAAATAAAATCACTTCGGGGAGAAACAAGAATGATATTTTGTCAAGTTTTTGCGAGTATAGTACAAACCAGTTTAAACCGATTTGAATGCGAATTTTAAATAGTAATAATATTTCCCGAGCTTCAAATCAAATCAAAATCATTTATTCGCCAAAAAAAATGGGTAAAATAGTGCTGTAACTGCCTCGGTGGCGCAGCGGGAAGTGTATACGACTGCTGTGCCAGAGGTCCTGGGTTCGATTCCTGGGTCGGGTGAAAATAGTATTGGGTTTTTCTATCATGAAATTCCAGTATTAAGATTTTCCCGGAGTTTGGTAAACAAATGTTCCCGGTTGATGACAATAGGCTCGCCCCCTATTTCATGGAGCCAAACATAGCTGGCGAAATGTGGGTGTGAAACACCTCTGCCTACCCCTTCGGGGAAAAAGGCGTGATGCTATGTTATGTTATGTTATGTTAAAATAGTGCTGGCAATAATTATTCTGTAGCCACATGTCAACCATTGCTGGTATACGAAAATTTACTTTGACTCTATATATTTAACTCACAATTTATAATCTACGAGTAGGTACACAACACAACAATTACTTACTACAACTTATACAATATTATTAAATACAAGATAATCTATATAACTATAATTAATTTAAAAATTTATAATTTTATATTTTTCTGCGTAATTCCAAATATTAAATGAACACACATTAACATTTCTGAGACTAAATTATTTAACGGTGTAGAAACAAAGGTTGGATTTTTCCATCTATTTTCCTTTTGTGTTTTATTTTCAACTGTTTTAATTTATTTGTGTTGTATGGCTTCTTTGAGATGAAAAGAAAATTGTGAGTACTAATTGTGTTCACCTCGTCAATAAACAGCTGAAACAATATAAATTAAAAGAAAATTTTATAAAAGTTATACGCGTGAGTTTTGGCCCGTGATTGTTTTGTCCGCGTGATCTCTTACGTGCACGTGGCTACTTCTAATTGTTTGTCAGTGATTTTGTACAGTTTCAAGTACTTCCCTTTCATACAGTTACTTTTGTCTTAAAATTAAAAGTTGTATAACAAAAAAAAAGCAGCGACAATGTTTCGTATTCAGGGAATGTGATCTCTTAGAAGTGACTACACAATTTGCCTCTATAAAGCTCGTCACAGATGATTGTAAAGTTAAAAAAGAAAAAAACAATTTTTATTTGATGCAAAGTCTTAACAATAACAACAGCTTCATAATATTAATAGGTAAACATTGATGTTAATAATTGTTATTGTAAAGTACCTATACTGAGGTCTAAATTGATGTAGAATGTTTGTAAACAAATCACTGATAAATGCTGTCAAATGATATAAGACTTTGTTTTTTGTTTGGAGGATCTCAAGAACTACTGGCTCGATTACTAAAAATATTTTAGTGTTGGATATTCCATTTATCTAGAAAGGTTTATAGGCAATATAACATCAGGCTAAGGTCAATAGAAATAAGCCAAAAGTGTATTATTGATTTAAAAATTAATAGCACTGCAATTAAATAGATGCAGAGAAATGCAATTGAAAACCAGAAAATATGACACTAAATTGCGACCGTGCCGTTCATAACACTCTTTAAGACTGCAACATCATATAATTTATTTTCATTATATTTCATTTTTTTTTTAACCGTTATTTTTAATCTGTGTTGAGGTATAGTTAACGACCATGAACTTCATGCTTATAAAGTGGCTTATATGACTGGCCTGTTGGTCTAGTGGTTAGTGACCCTGACTGCTAAGCCGGAGGTCGTGGGTTCGATCCCCACCTAGGACAAATCTTTGTGTGATGAGCATTAAGATTTGTTCTGTGTCTGGGTGTAATTTATCTATAATATGTATGTATTTATATCAGTTGTTTAGTACCCATAACACAAGCAAATATAATTGCTTACTTTGGGACTAGATGACACTGTGTGAATGTGGTAGAATATTATTATTATTATAAAGTTATCTTTAAAAAGCCAAATAATAAAATAAAAGGAAAAAAGCTCTATATGGGAATCAAACCTGTTTCCTTCTTTCCTTTGATATAACTGAGATGACTACTTAACCTTTACACTATTCATGCATTATGTTTGTACCTTTTGAGAGAAGTTTGTTTTGATTTTAAATCTCAACGAGTTCCCATGTCAGTATTTATTTTATTATTAAATAGATTGAACTATAAAAGAACCCGAAGATAATAAAAACTGGTCTAAATGCCAAATATGCAAATGGTTCCGTATTAAATATCACAATAACATTTTAAAAACTCATAAAAATTCTACCTATAAATGAATAGTACCTATTTTACGAAAAATTAGGACTAATGGATTTTTTTATTTTATTGTCGTTGTAATCAACCTACATAATTATGGGAACATAATTTATTATTTATTTATTTATCAATTTACAGTATTATTGCTAACTTAAATTAACAATAGATAATTAAAAAAAAAAAAAACCAAATAATTTAATATTTAAGACTACTATTTTAAATAGGTACCTACAACTGAATCGATCGATCGAGTGTTGTTGAAATCCTTATGTATATATATATATATATGTCTCACTAACTGAACAAAAAACGCTATTAGCCAATTTTGAACCTTAGAAAATACGAAGAAGGTGGAAATTACGAGACATTATATCTCATTTTATATTTATTTTAACAAAGAAAATATGTCCAACGGTGAACGTCTTTAAACTCGTGACGATGATATTGAATTTAGAAGATACTGAAAAATAATAATAATAATAATAATATTCTACCACATTCACACAGCGTCATCTAGTCCCAAAGTAAGCAATTATATTTGCTTGTGTTATGGGTAATAAACAACTGATATACTACTTAAATACATTTTCATACTTCTTTTAAAAAAAAAAAATTTGAATACAGAATAGACGTTATTGAAATTTGTTTAATACACTGACCTGTATATACCTCTACAGGTTTTGTACTACCTTTTACAGAATATATTGGAAAAACTTTTGCTTAATACAATTTCTTGGAATAATCCTCAAACACACATTTCTACAATTCAAATCTATCCCCAAAATATCAGACAGTTATTATTACTTATACTTGCCGACCTTACGTAAGATGTTTTTGTTCTAAAACCGGATGGGTTCGAACCCAGACCATAGTTCTAGGAACATTCGCAGACATTGGGGTAGGTCACCGGGACTTTAGGGTCACCTTGCAGGCCATTGAACCCATTGTACCTTAAACGACCCCCGAAATAGGAGACGTTTTTTGTTCAACGGGATATCTTCGGGAGTTTTTGAATTTTGTTTGGAATACATTATATAGCGTGTGTCTGCGTGTGTGCGTGCGTGCGTGCGTGCGTGTGTGTGTGTGTGAGTGTGTGTGTGTTTGTGTGTGTTTGTGTGTGTGTTGATCTGTATGAATATCTTTATATAAACAGAAAATTCTATTATTTATCTGTACTTGTTTTTTTATAGAATAAGAATTAAAGTATTATTATTTCTGAAAATTAATATTTCTTAAATAACTGCCTTGGTGGCACAGTGGGCAATATCTGACTTCTGCGAAGAGGTCTTTGGTTCGAGCCACGGGGAAGACGAAAACGGTATTGAATGTTTCTGCAAACAAATCCTATACCAGCGTGGATATATAGTAGGTTAAATTCTTTCCATATTCTTTGGTGGAGAAACCGTGCCCAGCTGTGGGATGTGTGTGGGTTGAGATGATGATGATGAATCTTGTAAAATACTGAATAATTAAACATTTATAATGTATATTTTATGCGGTTTTATATAACTTAGCTTAGGCAATTGACATAAAAATTACATCACACTATTGCTCATTAAACACCTGCAATAATAATACCTATTTATTTGTTTGTTAGGTAAATGAACAAATAAATAGTCTTGTGACATAAATGATACATAATAGTGATTTGTCCAGGAAAAGTCGGGGGAAAATGTGAGGCGTAGTAAAATGTTTTCGTGTTGTAGTAAAATCTTCCGTTTCCCGTGAGTATTAGGAAAATACGTCTTAATTACTAAAAGGTCAACGTACTTTATGTGGAAGGTGTTCCGGAAAGTGTCAGAAAAGCCTTGAATATTGTAGAAGACAAAAAAGAAGAAGACAAAGAAAAGAAGAAGGCGGAGGACAGAGTGTTATGGCGCGTGTTAGGAGAGGCCTACCTCCAGCAGTGGACTGCAATAGGCTGAAATGATGATGATTGTAGAAGATCTTAAGCTAACAAGTATATAATTGACCTCTAAGTATTTTACTACACGAAACTAATTCCAATATTTGCATAAAATTGCCGACCAATTTTTATAGGCTTGCTGACGTTGACGCCACAGTGCCCAAAATGACAGGTTCTAATTTCATTATATTTTTCACTGACATTTCGAACGCTATCAAATTATTGGAGCTGTTTAATACAGGCAGTCTAATAGTACTATTATTACTGTTAGACTGTCACTACTACTTTGACAATGACGAGTCGGGATTTTTAGTATGGACAAAATTTTTGATGACAAAGCGGAACAGTGACGATTCGGTACTAACTCTATATATTGTCAGCGAAAAAAATATTGAAATTAAAAAGTGTAATTTTTTAAATACTTAAGCCCCTTGCGCCTTGCTGTAGATTTGGATAACTCAGAGTTTATTGCAATAGAAAACTGTACAAATTCAGCTCACACACGTAGATTACTTACTGTAGGATTGATTCAAGTCCAGTTTGTGCAAAGGTGTGGCAAACTAAACGTAAAAAACGATCGGCAATTTCAATACATTTCTATAAAAAATTGTCGTTCAAAACATCGATTTTCGAAATAGGATATAGCTCCTGAATGTATGTGTTACCTACTTTGATTCCGTAATAACTTAGGTAAGTAGAATGGAGGGTTCTACCATCCAGCAATAGCATAATTTACTACATTCATGGTTTCTTTCTCCCACTCTCACTACCCCATTTCAACCCGTGGGTGTCGTAAAAGGCGACCAAGGGAATAAATTTATGCAGACAAGAGCACTTCGGGAAAAGGAAAATTCGAAACAAACCCTATACCAACCCGTCTGGCCAGCATGGTATTGTAGGCTAAATTCCCTTCACATTCTTTGGAGGTGACCCTTGCCAACAGTGGGACGTTTATGGGTTGACAATGAATGAAATGGTTTCTTTCTACACCACACTTTAAGACGTTAATAGAGAAATACTCCTTGCCATTTCTCGTTAAGATTTTCATCTGGTATCCAAGTATAATATATATTATAGTAAAATTTATTTTCGTAACAACTTTTCTTTTTCTTTTGAGATACTGGTCGGTACTGTCTATCAGGGATAACCCAATAAGATGTTTAGACTTCTTCCTCAACTTAAATATGAACCTACTACAGTTTATTATTACAACAAAAATATTGTAACTGTGACATGTGTCACGTAGAGAGACTGTGACGTGGACATCGAATAACCACCGTCTGTTTTCCCAGCGATGGGATGTTTTTGGTTTCATAGGGCTCATACACACTTACGCCTTTTGATGCAATTATCATCATCAAATTAGCCCAACGACGTCCGCTGCTGAACATAGGCCTCACCTAATTAGACTGGCCTGTTGGTCTAGTGGTTAGTGACCCTGACTGCTAAGCCGGAGGTCGTGGGTTCGATCCCCACCCAGGACAAATCTTTGTGTGATGAACATAAAGGTTTGTTCTGTGTCTGGGTGTACTTTATCTATAATATGTATGTATTTACAAAAAATAAATGTATTTAAGTAGTATATCAGTTGTTTAGTACCCATAACACAAGCAAATATAATTGCTTACTTTGGGACTAGATGGCGCTGTGTGAATGTGGTACAATACTATATATTTAAAAAAAAAAAATACCATTAAAAAAAGTCCATCTGGTGGGGTACCGTCCGTCCTACGCTGCGCTTCTCAATACGTGGCCGCCACTCGAGAACCTTTTTTCCCCATCGGCATCGGCCATCAATTGATATAATGCCATGTATATATTAATGCTAGAATTCGTAATTACAAATATACGCATGTGTGATTCAAACTACGAGGATTTATTAATTCCTAATATGAAAGCACCCTCAGAGTTGAATTTCCTGAGATACAAATTTCATACAAAAAATTACTTGAAGTAAAAATTTCTGAGGATTAGTCCGACGTTTCAAGTGTTGGTTGGCTATATATATTTTTCTTGAACCTATTTATATGTACAATTTGCATTGCCATCTAACGTGTCAATTCTGGCATGCTGCTGGGCACATTAACAGTTAAAGGCAACTGAAATGCTAAGAGAGATATCTTTTGAAGCTTGTTTCTTACTCGTATTTCGCACTTTCTTTTTTTAAATGTCAAAAAAGTATGAAATTAAAGAATTCATATTACTTAATAAAATATATTATTAGTATGCATATACCTTTAATATAGTGCTATGATTTTATTCTAAAAACTCGTGTCATATTTCAAAGAATCTGTGCCTATTTAGACCCACGTCACCGATCAGGTGATGGGATTTAAACTATAACTATTGCGGTTACAAATTAAATAAGAACGAGTCATAATAATATATTATTATTTTCTTAGCGGTATTTCGTAAGAAATTGCATTTATTCTTCACAGTACTTAATCGTGGCTAAAAATAATGATGATTCTATTAAATCGGTTGGCGTATGAATGAAAGATCATAGCTACAGAACGGTTAGACAGATTTGGCTGGTTTTTTGTTTTATTTATATTTAAGTAATTACACACAAAAATAAAAACATAAAATAATTTTACAATATACGTAAAATGCATGTACATAGGTGAATTCTCATTTAGATTGTCAATTGATTATGTCAAATTGGCATCATATTTTTTAATTGGCTGTGATGTTTAACTGAAATAATAAATACGTAGGTATATGGAATGACAGTATGAGTAACGTCTTAGGCTTAAAAAAACAAAGATAAAATCATCATCTCAACCCATAAACGTCCCACGGGACTCCTCCAAAAAAAGTGGACTAAATTTAGCCTACTATACCACACTGGCCAGACGGTTTGTTTCGAATTTTCCTTTTCTCGCAGTGCTCTTGTCTGCGGCTACTACTTACTCCCTTAGTCGCCTTTACGACACCCACGGGTTGAGATAGGGTAGTGTCAAAGTATTCTTAATCCGTAACTACTTGGATAATATAATATATATTATAATTCTATATTATACGAATAGAGAAAGCAATGTTAAGCTGGTTTGGACATGTCGAGATAATGAATGAAGGAAGAGTCACAAAACAAATATATGAGGCGAATGTGAAAGGAAACGTTGGAAGGCTAAGACCTAGAAGAACGTACCATGACCAAATAGGTGACGTTCTAAAGAAGGGACAGATCAGGAGTACCTTCAACTGGCGACATGAAAAAAGACTGATGAATGTTGAAGAAGCCAAAGATGTATGTCAGAATCGTAGCAAGTGGAAGGAAATGGTTTCTGCCTACCGCTCTGTTGGGAAAGAGGCGTGATCTATATGTATGTATGTACGAACGTCTCCATACCACATATTACGAGAGCCCACGTGTCACCACACATGCGAGCCGCATTGACGCACTACACTGTAATATTCAATTCATTTCGTTTGAATCTCAGACCATTGAATATGACACATTGTGTGGGCTGTAATTTAAACGTAATCATCTAATCTTACGTCTTATTAAAAAATAAAAATGCATTTATGTAAATTAAGTTTTTCATACACATTCCGTGTAGTGGATTAAGAATACATAATGTCACGACCCTATCTCAACCCGTGGATGGTAAAGCAAGTAGTGATATGCAGAAATGATATTAATTCTTAAACCTTTTGTTTTTGTCATAGTAAATTACATTTAAGTACTTACATTGTGTGTAAATTTACTTTGAATTGCTAAAATATCTCTTAACAATGGCAAAAGATATACCAGATACCTACTTAAAAATACAACATAATATATAGTGTTGCTTTCATTTTGGTATTCTATGTCATCATCATCATTTCAACCCATAAACGTCCCACTGCTGGGCACGGGTGTCCTCCAAAGAATGTGGAGGGAATTTAGCCTACTACACCGTGCCGTCCAGGCGGGTTGGTATAAGTTTGTTTCGAATTTTCCTTTTCTTGTAGTGCTCCTGTCTGCATATGGTTACTCCTTTTTCGACTTCTACCTGAGAGATGGTTGGTTGGGTGGTTACTCCTTTTTCGACTTCTACCTGAGAGAATATATATTTTTTTTTTTAGAAAAATGATATATTCTTAATCCGTACAAATGCGTAAATGCGATGGTGAATGGATAAGGGACCGGCGTGCAAATCACGCGGTCCGAGTTCGATCCCGACCGGCAGTACCAATGTGGATTCCACTTTGTGGGATTTATATGTACTAGTCAAGTGACTTACCATCTGCTAACAGTGAAGGAAAACATCGTGAGGAAACCCACATACCCTAGAAGTAATTCTATGAGTATGTCTGATCCACCAACCCGCACTAGGCCAGCGTGAGTGGATTATGGCCTAAACTCTCTCATCTCTCTAGTTGGAGGAGAGGAGACCCGATCCCAGCAGTGGGACTTAATGGGTTGCTGATGATGAATCCGTACAAATTTTCAATTTAAAAAGTATGCTCCTAACAAATTTATTTTTCAGTATAATTTCGTTAACACCAAAAATGATAAGTATAAAAAGCAAGTAAAATACCGTTTGAGTACCTAATCAAATGGATCGTTTAAAGGTAGTCTTTAAACTGGTTTAATATCATAATTTATATCTTAGAATTCGTTCTGCATATCGTTTTAATTTGAGGGTGAATAGATTGCGTTTATGGCGTGCAAGGACAAGCAGACGTGTGGTCTTATATAGATATTTGCAGAAGGTGAAGTTGGTACAATAATTGTAAATTCGCGATCAAGTACAACTGAATTTTCAGACAACTGGATTTTAAACAACAAAAGGCGTACTATGAATCTACATTCAACTTAGTCGATCTAAACACTGCAGCTAACAATACTGAAATTGTTTATTTTAAATTGAGCAAATACATGATACTTATGAACGTCATATAAAGCCAAAATGGTGTCAGCAAATTTGTCTAAGGCCAGTTCACTGACAAGGAGACTTCATGTACTTTGTATACCTAAGTCCATTAATTGTATGTGCTTGTAAAAGAATTTGAATACATATATATTTTTTATTTTTTATTATTATTTCGAATAGGTCCTTCAGAGTCTAATAGCGCCCGAATCATTTTTTTTTCGCGCGTATCTTGTATGTTTGTAAATTTCTTTATTCCCACGTTTCTTCCAAACGGCTGGATGGATTTTGACAATTAAGGTAACGTTAGATTTTTCTTAAAAACCCAAGAGTCCTTAGACAAGCTTTAATAGAAAGCAGGAAGATTAATTTTTCCAAAGGTTTAGTAAGTACTTGGCTTTTTGTGATGAAATTTTCAGTAATCAGCCCAGAGTTGGGAAACAAATTTTGTATAAAAATAAATCACTTATGACCTAAAATAGTTGATAAAATACGGGTACCCATCATGCAACTTTTTATTCGGATCTTCTGGTCTTTGTCTGTCATGTGGCATACTGACGCGAAGGGCCAGACAATGGCAGGTCACCTTGCCGGTCGTTGCACGCTTGCATAATGTTTTTTTGTTCGTCTTTCAACTCCAATCTCGAGAACTGCGCGCCTTTTATTGAATCATCTTCAGATATAAGCTGCTTTTTGTTAGTAATGCTGTAATACCTATTAATGTTTTTTAAGTTATTTATGTGTATTATGTATATATCATAACGCTTGTCTGTGTGTGCGGGTAGGTAGATATATTTACTATATGAGGCGAATGAACTTAATATAAAAATAAACTATTAAGTATTAGAATAAAATATCACTTTTCCAGTCAAAATAAAACTTAATTTGGAATACCTACAGTTACTTTTACTTACTGCTACTTTATATAGGCTGCCTCGGTGGCGCAGCGGGAAGTGTATACGACTGCTGTGCAAGAGGTCCCGGGTTTCGATTCCCGGATCGGGTGAAAATGGTATTGGGTTTTTCTACCATGAAATTCCAGTATTGAGATTTTCCCGGAGTTTGGTAAATAGATGTTCCCGGTTGATGACAATGGGCTCGCCCCCACCCGACTTCACTGTTAACCAAGTCAGGTAATGCCAACATTACCCAGCCAAGTCCACCCGAAAGCGAAAATTAAATGTTGGTGCACAGAGGGCTTTAAATGGATGTACCTCCTGTCTTCTACTATTTTCAAGCCAACAAGCTCCACATAACCGTCCAATTTCCACGAATGGGGACGTATACGCACGTATACTGTATTGAAAGAAAACTCCTCACCCAGACTCAGAACACCCATCTGTGGGCGACAACCTTATGTTGAAACAAACACAGGAAGTGAATGTTTAACTTATTTTTAGCCCTTACTGTAAGCATTGTATTACGTTTTGTAGCTGTAAAAGATAATGTATGGTACAAAGCATGTAAAATCATGACTAACATCTCCGCCAAAAACTACGTACTTACTACATAATAAAAAATAACTGAAAACAAAAAAACAAGCACTTAGATGTCCGGTGGTCTAGAATTCTATAATATATTATTGAATGAATACTATTGAAGAAAATAAAATATATTCTAATAATGGAACATAACAACTGAACAGTCGGGATCCATTATTCGACAGCCAATTTTTCAATTTTTTTTGTTCTTTGCGTCGCGCAGTCGGTTAAAAAGGGGTGTAGATTCCAAACTGCTGGACTGATTTCGATCAAACTAATACAAATAGTTTTATTTGCTAAAATACAAGTAGGTATAATGGTCGTTATATAAATTATTATTAAAAAAAACCGTAAATTTATACAAAGTTTGAGTTTTGAAAACTAGTTGTATTAGGTTAGTTTTTATAATTATTATAATAATTATCGACCGTTCTGACGTCCTCACTTTCTTAAGTTTTGAATGATATAACCAGTGAAAACTACTTTTGACTGGTTATTAACCAGTCAAAGGTAGTTTTTTTTTTTATACCACGACGGTGGCAAACAGACGTACGGTCCGCCTGATGGTAAGCGGTTACCGTAGCCTATGGGTGCCTGCAACACCGTTTTCACTGGTTGGTTAAGTGTTTTACTTTTAGTTCATAACATATATAACAACCTATAAAAAAGCGATGGTGGCTGAATGGATAAGGGACCGGCGTGCAAATCACGCGGTCCAAGTTTGATCCCGACCGGCAGTACCAATGTGGATTCCACTTTGTGGAATTTATAAGTACTAGTCAGGTGACTTACCATCTGATAACGGTGAAGGAAAACATCGCGAGGAAACCCACATACCCTAGAAGAAATTCTATGAGTATGTCTGATCCACCAACCCGCACTAGGCCAGCGTGTGTGGATTATGGCCTAAACCCTCTCAGCTCTCTAGTTAGAGGAGAGGAGACCCGAGCCCAGCAGTGGGACTTAATGGGTTGCTGATGATGATAACAACCTAATTCCTTCTCTAACTGCCTCGGTGGCGCAGCGGGAAGTGTATACGACTGCTGTGCAAGAGGTCCCGGGTTCGATTCCCAGGTCGGGTGAAAGTGGTATTGGGCTTTTCTAACATGAAATTCCGGTATTGAGATTTTCCCGGAGTTTGGTAAAGAAATGTTCCCGGTTGATGACAATAGGCTCGCCCCCTATTTCATGGGACCAAACATAGCTGGCGAAATGTGGGTGTGAAAACACCTCTGCCTACCCCTTCGGGGAAAAAAGGCGTGATGCTATGTTATGTTATGTAATTCCTTCTCCCAGTCATGGGGACCGTTTTACTTTTCCTCTATTTCCATTTTCCTTTTTGGAAGGAAGCCTTAGTTGTGTTTTCTTTACAACTGATGCTAAAACACAGCCATGCCATTGATGTTTTAATTTCACTAAACCGAGTTTTGAACCCGAGACTCCCATATGTTATTCAAGTATTATAGTACCATTGTCCTATAAAGGTGGTTCTTAATCCAAAAAAAACTTGTGACCAAAGATACCTTGACCTTGGAAGGGCCCGAAGGTTTGAGGGTCACCTTGGGGGGAACGACCGCTTGCGTAAGCATTGCATCACTGCGCAGAAATGCACGCTGTGATTCAAAATGTAGGGTTGTCTGTATTGAGATTTTTTTTGCAAAATAGTTGGCGTTATGCCTCGAGCGTGTAATAATCATCATTAGCCATCCAATAATGTCCCAATGTTGGACTCGGGTCTCTTTTCCTCTATCTAGAGAGCTAGGAGGGTTTAGGTCATAATACACACACGATTGTCTAATGCAGTTTGGTGGATCAGACATACACTTAAAATTTCTTCTAAGGTTTGTGGGTTTCCGCACGATGTTTTCCTTCACCGTCAGCAGATGGTAAGTCAGTTGACTAGTACATAAATTCCACAAAGTCAAATCCACATTGCTACTGCCTGAATTGAACTCGGACCGCATGATTTGCATCCCGGTCACTTATCCATTCGACGACCATGTTTTGATTACGTTGTAAAAAAATTAGGGTGGCTAAAAACGTGACAATAATATGTTGTGATATATTTAAATAATACACTTATTGTGACAGCCCTAGACGAGAATTATAAAAAGTGGACCAATCACAGTGAAGTACAAAATTACACATGTAATTTGTTTGTCCGCTCCAATGCTTTATGTGCGCTATTATCACGCTATGTCCTCTACAGCGGAAGCAGATATGTTGGCTATATTAATATCACCGACATCAGACCTTAAAGAATCGTTTTAACACGTTGTAAAAGATTCAGGGTTGTTAAAAAGTTTTATGAGAGAGTTACCACTGCAACTTCTGTAAGTCCTGCCCCCATCCTTTCCCTAGTCTCCTTATCCTTCCTGTGCTATGAGACTCGGGAGTCCTAGGAAAAGATTGACTAGGATAGCTTCTGAAGTTAAATGACGAAGTCTATGGTAGTATTTGGAAAATGTAAAGTTTAAAATTTCTTACTTATTTTTTTAGTTTTTCTTTTATAAGTAGAAAATAAATTTCAGCTTAAAAAAATCACGGTCAATCAAAATATTTACGTGGATGAAGAACGAATACATTCTTGTCAAAACACTAAAGACTTTAATATTATCATCCAATAACTTGGCACGAAGTATAATATCATATGTAATGGCGTTTCTACACTCTCATGCGATTGCTCCCGCCATGTCTCGTCGCACTTGCACCAGATTTCGAGTAACGAGAGCAACCTGAATGGAGAGCTGACGAGGCGAGGCGAGACAAGAAGAGACAAAGCGAGAGTAGCAGGTACATTGTCACACTACACAAGCCTCGGGGTGCGTCTCCGTGAGTGTACTAGAGCAATAACACATTTGCAATTTTGATTAAGTAAGAATTACATTATTAATGTTTGGACATTCACACACTCACTCACTAACCGCTGAACCAAGGAGGCTTCAGTAGCTACCTATATAAAAAAAAACCTACGTTTGTTTTGGTAACGAGAGTATATACATACTTTAGTTATTGTGTCATAGTTCATAGATTATACAGCTTTCTCTTATGCGTTCGTCCAATGTATGTTTATGACTGCAGATAATAATATAATGAAAGATTAAATAATGGTCTAGACAATTTCTATCTTCATTAAGAATGTTAAAATATTATTCTGAATAAGAATGTAGATATTTATGTAATAGGTTTCATTCAATGTCATTGTGTTATATAATTTACTAGAAGTCGCGCGGGGCCTCGCTCCCGTCGCTTTTGTTTGATAATTGCTCAGCTCTTATTGGCCGTAACGTGATGCTATACAGCCTATAACCTTCTTCGATAAATGGGCTATCTGACACTAAAATAATTTTTCAAATCGGATCATTAGTACCTGAGATCCTAGCGTTAAAACAGACAAACTCGTTAGCTTTATAATATTAGTATAGATATGTATCTTTTTACATCTTACTTAAGTTATAAAGTCGAAAATTTGGATGGATGGATGGATTTTTATTACTAAATCACGCTAGAACTGCTGAAACAATCTGTGTAAAATTTGACGCACAGACAGATCATTAGATTTTGACTGGCCTGTTGGTCTAACTCTAGTGATAAGTGACCCTGACTGCTAAGCCGGAGGTCGTGGGTTCGATCCCCAACCAGGACAAATCTTTGTGTGATGAGCATAAAGGTTTGTTCTGTGTCTGGGTTTAATTTATCTATATTAAGTACATATTTACAAAAAAAAAGTAGTATATCAGTTGTTTAGTACCTATTACACAAGCAAATATAATTGCTTAATTTGGGACTAGATGGTGAATGTGGTAGAATATTATATTATATATTATATGGTCTGAAATGGCACATAGGCTACTTAAGAATAAAACTTGTCAGGAAATCTGCCGACTTTTCTTTAAAACCGTGTACCTCTCTAGTGTTGATACCACTTTTTAACCAAATCTTTTTTAATTACTTTTTTCGATTAGGATAAAGTTAACAATATTATGAACGGAAATGGATAGTAGAGACGGAAATAACATCAAATAAAAACGTTAATCTTGACTAAACAATAAACACATTAACATGAAACAATCGACGTGATTTCATTTATTTTTTAGGGTTCCGTAGTCGAATAAAAATATGAAACCCCAATTACAGTCATTTCATTGTACTTTGTTAATCAAGGGCTATATAGTTTTTAATCAAGAACCATGAATGACAGCCTCGCCACCCAAGGATTTCAATATATATAGGGTTCAATTCCTGGCCGGACTGAAAAGGTACCTAGTTTTTCTTTACATTTTTAGTATAAGCCCATAGTCTAGAGAATGGCCTATTTCATGGGATTAAACTTGGCTGGCCGAATATAGGTGCCTACTCTTTCGGGCAAAAGGTGTGTTGGTACTATCCTTAGCTTAAGTCAAATAAATATACTTACCGAAAGGTTTTTCGCAATTACAAACTAAAATTTCCCGCATGCAGAAGTAGGATTTAGAAAAAGTTATTTCATCATCATCATCATATCAGCCCAAGGACGTCCACTGCTGAATGCCTCACCTAACTTCTGCCACAGGAAGCGACTTTGTGCCCCCTGCATCCAACAACCGCCCGGACCCCTTTTCCTTTTCCTCCCTTTTCACGGAACCCTTTAGTTAGAAGTCAACTCACACTTGGTTGGTTTTATCATTCAAATAAAAACCAAAGTAAACGTGTTCGTTATCGCGCACGGTTTTTTTTAACTTTCTATAAACTTAGATGTGGAAATCATAGTTAACTGTGAAATGCAATAATATCAATATTGATCAAGAGAATCCGGCTAAGTTAGAGCTAATCATGCGTTTAGATGGTTCTGTATAATGAATTTTATCTGCTATAGTTTCAAGAACTTCTGTCTTTGTAGGTACATGTATTGAATCCTTTTTTTTATGACAGCAACTTTAAAACTGTTGTATATCACTCGTATTTCCTTACTTGTATGAGACCTTGTTTAATGCCAAATTTTTATGTTTCTAAATCAACTGGAACCCTATAGAGGCATTGGTTTAATTTTGAAAATAGACTGTCAGTCAGTCAGACGAGCAAAGTAGAGCTATTATGAGTGAACTTTCACATTTTTTTTTGTTAACCTGCGCAAACAGGCATGCACAATGGTTCATGACACAAAGATTGAATAGAATAGAAACAAATATCTAAGAATCACATAATATTTGTCATGTGTGGGAATTAAACCCACTTCGGCATGGTGACGTTAGTGACGAGGTGTCAACTACGCCACGGTGACAGTAATATTATAGTAAATAATAATAATATTTTCACACAGCGCCATCTAGTCCCGAGTTGAGCAATTATATTTGCTTGTGTTATGGATACTAAACAAATTATATACTGCTTAAATACTTTTTTTTTGTAAATACATACATATTATTAATAGATAAATTACACCCAGACACAGAACAAACAATCATCTTCATCACACAAAGATTTGTCCTGGGTGGGAATCGAACCCACGACCTCCGGCTTAGCAGTCAGGGTCACTAACCTCTAGACCAACAGGCCAGTCACAATGTTTTTATAAGGGCTAATTTTTCAAGGAATAAATCTGAAATTTTGACAGATTTTTTATATAAAATCAGTCAAACGTCTATTTTATTCTCCAGGTAAAAGTTATCTGACGATGGGAAAATCGGTCCTAAATTAAATTAAATCTTAGGGAATCATATTTCATACAATAAAAATAATCATATTTATTAAAAGAGAGTTCTTGCAAGAAATTACAAGCAGATTCATATCTCTTTGTTAAGAAATAGCGTTCCTAAAATGTTTATATTATGATCAACATGTTTATTACAAAAATAGACTTAAGATTTTCCTTTTCGCACTTGTGTAAGTTGGTACACATTTTATGTGTGTGTGGGTATGTCCACCAGCTTAACCAGATACCCCCTACCTCTTGATTCTTTGAAAATTCGGAAGAAACGACGGCCTTTCAAAGGAGCTGCACGGATCTTTATAAAGTGGTAGTCGTTTGGGATGCAATGTTTGACAAGAAGGGTGAAGTGTTGATGTTGTTTTACGCATTTATTTGCGAATTCTTTGGTCCTTTCTAGAATATATTTCAAGACAGGATGTGAATGTTAACTAGAGTTTGTGGTACTATATGGAATACTATATTAAGCTTCAAAATTAAAATCTTGAATTTCGACGTTCAAACAAGAGTAGGTTTTTCAACTAAACTAATTATAACCTACTGTTTTATTAACTACCAGTCCATTTATCAGTGTAAAACTCTCTAGATACATTAATAAAATTAGTCAAATAGATATAGTTCTCATTAATTTAAACCCATCCATATTATTCAAGTTACTACTGTAACATATTGATAATGCTTTTTATACAATTTTAACATACTTATGCTACTGAAAAACCATAACCTACAATTAATATTTAAAATACTATTTACAAAATCTTTGTCCAAAAATTCCAGCATCACAATATTTAATATCATCAGCAACCCATTTAGTCCCACTGCTGGGATCGGGTCTCCTCTCCTCTAACTTGAGAGCTTAGAGGGACCATATTTAATATGCTTCTTTGTAATCTTTGCACAACATTAGCCCTGTTAATGCAACTCTTTCTAGCTACTGAAACACCACAACGTCCAATTAATATTTAAATCATCAAAATGTCACTAGCCCATCTCAACTCGAGGGTGTCGTAAGAGGTGACAACCTTATGCAGACAAGAGCACTGCAAGAAAAGGAAAATTCGAAACAAACCTATACCAACCCGTCTGGCCAGCCTGGTATAGTAGTTTGTGGAGGACGTGCACAGCAGTGGGACATTTATGGGTTGAAATGATGATATATAAAATCCTATTCACAAAATCTTTGTCCAAAATATTCTAGCACCATAATGCATCCAAGTACGTTAACCTTGCACAATATTCGCACAAAAGAATTTGCGTCTTTACACACACACACGCAGGGCGTCGGGCGAGTGCGTCGCGCGACCTTGGGCCGGCGGGGTCGCTGCCCAGCAGACAAGGGCGATGCGACGACCACACAATGTTTATGTAATGCGCCTCCACACCGTTACTTGTATGCGTGAGTTAACTGGGGGCTCTATTGGGTGCTGGGTACAAAATGAACCCTTAAACCTCTGTCTGTCCGTTTGCCTCAGTGTTATATCTCGAAATCTACTTAGGTATGTTATAGTTTCGTCATGTCCGTCTGTCCGTTCATCATAGGTGCATATTTTCGGAAATAATCGCCCTGAAAGTGGCACAACTAATATACATGAATTTATATTTCTAAATACATAGGTACATTCTATACGTAGAAAAGCGAACATTTTAACATACAAGTATTTTGTTCGACTCGGGGATCGAACTCGAGATCTCGGAAACCGCGACCAAATTCAATACTGCTGCGCCAACGAGGCATTTAAAGTTACATCTGACATATCGATGCTCTACTACTCGCTCGGTAGATTTGATGGTATCTTTGAGAAACATAAATACATCGAAATCATGCTCCTAACTTGTATAAAATGTATATTAATTATATAACTTTAGACATAAACAAGAAACTTTATATTATTATTTTTAATTTCTAATTAGTTTATACAAGTATGTAATCTCCATTATGTATGTAACCAATCCTCGATTAGTTTTTAATTTTATTTTTGGACTGGCCTGTTGGTCTAGTGGTTAGTGACCCTGACTGCTAAGCCGGAGGTCGTGGGTTCGATCCCCACCCAGGACAAATCTTTGTGTGATGAACATAAAGGTTTGTTCTGTGTCTGGGTGTAATTTATCTATAATATGTATGTATTTACAAAAAAAAATGTATTTAAGTAGTATATCAGTTGTTTAGTACCCATAACACAAGCAAATATAATTGGTTACTTTGGGACTAGATGGCGCTGTGTGAATGTGGTAGAATATTATTATTTTTTGTAGAGAATAGAATAGAAACTTTTTATTTGCTAAGAATCTAGGTATTACAATAAGGTCTTACAAACTACTAGCAAATCCTTGTACATTCTGCCTGTAAGGCATGCAGAAATTAAAAATACTTATGAATTAACTACATTAAAATTATAATGACTCATCTGTTAAGAAGTCAGCCACAGAGTAATAACATTTAAATATAAGAAAATCTGAGTTGCTTTTTAAAAATTCTTAGTGGTTGTTCTTTAATAATAATAATAATAATCCATTTATTTCGGGATTGCATAGATCCCATAGATAAATACCTTAAAGAATAACATACATAATTATATTTATTATAGATGCGTACACAATTTATTTATTTTAATACAGGGTGTATACGACGATACGACATTAAATGATAAGGCAGCCAGTGTTAACCCTTATAAATAAAAAAATGAAAAAAAAGGAAAAAAAAAACTACACATTATTTAAAGGCGAAAAATTTAAGAATATAAAACTACACACTATTTTTCTATCATGACGTTTTCGACATGACGACGACAAAAGTGCGGAACAGAGTAAGAGATAAGATAATATGAAAGAGTCAAAGATATTTAAATGAATTGAATGACGTAATGACAACATACGATCAACGTAAATACCTACAGGTTGTTTAAAACTGTGAATAACTGTGATAAAGAAAGTACATTTGCGTCTAAACTATTGCAAATTTCTGTTCAATTTTTTTGGTATAGCCTTCTAACATCACATGCTACACGTGGTTTCATTTAATGTCATACCGTCGTATACACCCTGTACAATAGGCGCCATGCAGATTACGTTTTTTTTTAAATTCACTGTTACCGCACAGCACTGTTACACGCAGCGTGGTCCCTTTTTATTTTATAAAATTGTCTATAGTAATAAGTGGATAATGCTGTTGGTAATTTAATCAGTACTATTTAAGTCTATACAATATGTAACATTACCTTAATTTATATTGTACTACTGTTTGTTATCCCGAATAAATAAATAAATATTTAATTAGACTCCTCCAAAATCACTCGAATAAACCCATGGATTCAGATACTTAAACACATGACACCCAACATGTCTGTCTACTTAGTCACCCACTGACTCAGTGTACAGACACGTAATTTTATTTTGTTATACAAGAATGTAACGTAATAGAATATATTTAAACAAGAACGTTACTAAGTAGTATGTGATTAAATAACCTTATAGCTATCTAAACCTTTTTTTAAATACAACGCCGGACTACGATGCCTGCTCTCATATGTCGCAAAGACCTTGCAAACATAACAATTAACGGAGACAAAATATACCTGGACTTGAAACAAATATCTATGGATCACACAAATTTAATATTTGTCTCGTGTGGGAATCAAACCCACGTCACTTATTGCGGCGACATTAGTGGCGCGGCGACCACCTTTTTAATCGTTACTATAAAAATTCTTTATCATAGTTAATTGACGTATCAAAAAAGTTCCCGAATATGCGTATTGGAACTTTGAAACTCATCATCAAATAGATTCACTATCGGCATTTTTGTAATTTTAAAAACATCGCCACAATATTATCATCATCATCAGCAACCCATTATTGTCCTACTGCTGGGCTTGGGTCCAATTCTTTATCTAGAGTGCTGAGAGGGTTTAGGCTATGGCCTATCCACACACGCTGGCCTAATGCGGGTTGGTGGATCAGACAAACAATTTTGAATTTCTTCTAGGTTAAGTGAGTTTCCTCACGATGTTTTCCTTCACCGTTAGCAGATGGTAAGTACATGACTAGTACATATAAATTCCACAAAGTAAAATCCACATTGGTACTGGCCGGTCAGAATCGAACTCGGAGCGCATCACTTGCAATAATTCGCTAGACACTGACCGGAGAATGTTCTAGCTTATTACAATTTTAGAATTAAATGACTATGTTTAATTCCAACTAAGTCAGATTTAAAGGTATTATTCATTTTAATATAACGACACGAAATCCTACAAAACTACCTATCTATTCTGATTAATCGTCATGATATTGTCTCTCAGTATCTGCTTAGACTTTGTAAATCCCGATATCAGCATTTTCATTTCATCATTTCAACCCATAAACGTCCCACTTATGGGCACGGGTGTCCTCCAAAGAATGTGGAGGGAATTTAGCCTGCTATACCTAACACGCTGGTCAAACGGGTTGGTATCGGGTTTTGTATCAAATTTTCCCTTTCTCGCAGTACTCTTGTCTGCATAAGGTTAACTCCCTTTGTCGCCTTTTACGACACTTTTGGTTTGAGATGGGGTAGTGACATTATGTATTCTTAATCCGTCACTACACGAATATCCCAATTTGGATATCTAAAACGTTTCAGTTACACGAATGTCGTAATCTGCAGCTTCTTAGTATTTTGATAAAAATGAATTTTAATTGCTTATTATAATTAAATTTATTATACGCATTAATAACGTAAGCATTCGTGTCATATATGACTTCAATTCCGTCACATAAGTAACAATAATTACGGTAATATAAAGGATAATAACACAATACTGAGGAATTTAAAGAAAAACCGGTTTACCTCTTGATATAGTATATTTATATTTTATTACCTACTTTATATATTAAAGCATGTGGTTAATTAATTGTAGCCTATATTTAATTTTAATTATTATTATGTAGGAAATATTAAATAATTATTTTCGTAATAATAATTGCGTCATAGTTAAAAAAAAGTTTTCATCATCAGCAAACCATCTGGTCGAAACGTCAAACACCATACCGGTGTTTGACGTTTCGACCAGATTACACCGGCCGTGGTCACAAGCTGATGTAAATACCTAAACCAATAAATATTATCATGCAACCTATTAATATCCCACAGCTGGGCTTGGGTCTCCTCTCCTCTATCTAAAGAGCCGAAAGAGGGCTTTTATTTTCATTTAGATGATTTAATCACTTGCAAGCCTGGCTCCCGTCGCAGTTTGTTTGGCTTCTGCTCAGCTTCTTTTGACCGTAGCGTGATATTATTTATCTCATAGCCTTCCTCAATACATGGCCTATCCAACACTTAAAGAATTTTTCAAATCGGACTAGCAGTTCCTAAGATTACCTTAGATTATAGATTAGAACCAAACCAAAAAAACCAAGTATTCAGCTTTATAATATTAGTATATCATAGACTCCGTGTAGTGACAGATTAAGAATACATAATGTCACTATCCCA
The DNA here is from genome assembly GCA_905147015.1 of Laspeyria flexula. Classification (NCBI taxonomy): domain Eukaryota; kingdom Metazoa; phylum Arthropoda; class Insecta; order Lepidoptera; family Erebidae; genus Laspeyria; species Laspeyria flexula. Next base: position 7,511,453 of record LR989974.1, read on the forward strand.
TTTCAACTCGTGAGTGTCGTAAAAGGCGACTAAGGGAGTAACCATAATGCAGACAAGAGCACGGCAAGAAAAGGAAAAGTCGTATAGTAGGCCAAATTCCCTCCAAAATGTTTGGGACAATCGTTTATGGGTTATAATGATGATATTATACTTACTATTTGGTGGTCGTAGGACACAGGCGGCAGAAAGTCACTCACTGTGGCAGAAATTCGGTGAAGGTTATGTCCAGCTGTAGACGAATGATGATGATGAACTGATACTTATGGACGTCATAAAAAAGAACACAGAAAACATTCTACAAATTATGAAATGATGGTGTACTGATTATTCAACACGTTTGGTCAAATATTGTATTTTGCAATAGCTTGTAATATTAATAATGTTTAATAAGATTAACTATTAAATAAGTATCGCAATATATAATTAAGGTTAATTTTTTTTGTCAAGTGATCGCCTGAAATACAGGCCCAGCCTAGTTCAGGTGAATAACTAATGTAATTATGATAAGAATTAAAGTTTTTTTGTCCCTACTGTAAGTTTATAAATATAAGAATAATAATACTTCAGCGTTAATTGAATTATAATTATTTAAGAATTAATGTATTTATAATTAGAACATTATTACCTAATTGTATTTTGAACTAAATAATTTTTTATTATTTTTATTTTATTAAATTCAAAAAAGGGTGTCAGTAAATTTTCATAAGGCCAGTTCTCTGACAAGGTAAATAGTGAAATATGGATCTGTGTTTAATACAATATTAAAATTCCGATAAAAATTTAATAAAACCCTTATCTCCTATCTCCCACCTGGTCTATTACATAGTTAAGTGTAAGATGTAACCCGTACATAATGGTTATAATAGTGTCCTCTATTTTTAATTTGTCCGCATAACACCTGGCATCTTGTTCTTGTACCGTTAGCTCGCATAATCTGTGAGATGCTCTTTACATCTCACGACACATTTTGGTATTTAAAATTTATTTCCAAAATCCAGGCTTGATGATGATGATGATTTCCAAGGGCCTCAGACAACATTTGGTGAAATGCGATGGTGGATGAATGGATAAAAAATGCGATGGTGGCTGAATGGATAAGGGACCGGCGTTCAAATCACGCGTTCCGAGTTCGATCCCGACCGGCAGTACCAATGTGAATTCCACTTTGTGGAATTTATATTAGTCAAGTGACTTACCATCTGCTAACGGTGAAGGAAAATATCGTGAGGAAACCCACATACCCTAGAAGAAATTCTATGAGTATGTCTGATCCACCAACCCGCACTAGGCCAGCGTGAGTGGATTATGGCCTAAACCCTCTCAGCTCTCTAGTGAGAGGAGAGGAGACCCGAGCTCAGCAGTGGGACTTAATGGGTTGCTGATGATACAGACAACATTTGAAGAGGCTCGCGTTGGGTAGATGGTATACGGTATTTCTAGACACGGCTCGCTTCGAGAGGAGGTTCCTATATGCCCTAACCTCTGCACTGGTAGTTTGGTGCATGTCTCCAATAAAATATTTTTTAAGACCCATCGGGGATCTTAAAAATTTTAATTTTTTCTCAGCACACCGACACAGTTTTCCTTCTTTCCTAGAAGGAAGGCAGAGAAGAAAAATATTTCAAGTATTTCTTCCCACCTAAAACAGAAAATTCTTGAAATAGGGTTTAACTAAGAAATCACTCTGTCTGTGTCCCCTCTGTTTCGTATAAGTAGCACACATTTCATCTCATAATAGCCTAAAGTACTTTACACCATCTTTTGTTATCAAATTCCTTCAGTATTATCATTTACGGTATTACGTCATCATGGATTATGTCATAATACCGTAAATAGGTGAAACGAACCAATTATTGTGAGACATGACGTCACAGAATGACAATATACAATTTGCTGTGCCGATCAACTTTGTGTAAGTTAGCATAGCACATAAATACATTATTTTGTGCCTTGTCTTATATAGCATTAAGAACATTTTTGACTTTTTTGTCTTTAATATGCATAAAAAACGCATCATGCGTTTTTTATGCATATTTGTTCGGCCATCATAGTATGTATCATAGTATATGATGGCCGAACGCCTTTCTTTTTGCATTGGGGGTTAAAAGTATGCATGCAAACGTTTCAGTAACGTAATCGTGTCGTTCCCATATCGTAAGTTCTTAACCTGTTCCAGATTGTAATGCTGTTCACCCACCTGCCAGTATTGTGCAAGTCTTGCAAGTTTTTGTGCAATTGTAAGTAGTATACAATTAGCTAGACCCTTAAGTTCTTTAGGACCTAGCGACCTAGTTGATAAGTCCATCCTTTTATACAGGATGGGACAAATTTAGCACTATTCTTAAAGTTCGAGTTTGGTGAATAATTTAAGCTCTAGTTACTTAATACATCACAGCGTTAAGTAGGACTATTCTATAGGTTATTATAACCTTCTTCAAGAAATGGGTTTTCCAGCACTAAAATATTTTTTTCAAATCGGACCAGTACTTCCTGACAACCTACTAACCAAACAAACAAACTCTTGTCATAGGACAAAATAGAAAAAAATAGTTACAATATTTTACCACATTTACACAGCGCCATCTAGTCCCAAATTAAGCAATTATATTTCCTTGTGTTATGGGTACTAAACAACTGATATACTAATTAAATACATTTTTTTTGTAAATACATACATATTTTAGATAAATTACACCCAGACACAGAACAAACAATTATGCTCATCACACAAAGATTTGTCCTGGGTGGGGATCGAACCCACGACCTCCGGTTTAGCAGTCAGGGTCACTAACCACTAGACCAACAGGCCAGTCTGGTCTCATTATTCTGTGTCTATGTACTTTTAAGTTCGTAATTTATTTCTGTTTTATAAAAACCCCTGCAGCACAGGGCTTGTTACCAAGTGCAAATATTATTAAAAAAACCCTTAAGTAATCGCCTGAAACATCCAATTAAACACTATTTATCTGTAAGGATTAAACGCATATTAATGATACAATTATCTCATATTTCTTACAACTCAGTATCAATTATGTTTGCCAGGTGGCCACATTTATGTCAGTAGGATTACAGGGTAACTGTAGGACAGGTGGGCCAGCCATGTTGGGTTTGCGGTGAATCCTGTGCAACTACGGGTTAAACCTGTTGCGTTGCGAAGCTAAGCGGTTCTGAGTTATGCAGAGGGTTAGATTTTTTTAAACTTGTGTCGACTTTTTTTTATTTCGTAATTATATAGGCGATAAGAGTGTTTTCTTACTGGTATTTATAACATCATTTCAACAAACAAACATCCCACTGTTGGGCACGGGTCTCTTCCAAAGAATGTGGACGGAATTTAGTCTACTATACCACGCTAGCCAGACGGGTTGGTATAGAGTTTGTTTCGAATTTTTGTTTTCTTGCAGTGCTCTTGTCTGCATTAGGTACTTCCTTTATTTATTCATATTTATTAGCATAACCACATCATATATATTATAACATTTGTAAGTAATAATAAGTACATTATATTGCATATGATATGTACCTATGACAATTTCTGTGTACATAGCATTTACTAAAACGTAGCAGAGCAAATTACACTATTTATTTATATCTACTATCTTAATTCTTAACTAAGCGATGGTGACTGAATGGATAAGGGACGTGCAAATCACGCGGTCCGAGTTCGATCCCGAGCGTCAGTACCAATGTGGATTTCACTTTGTGGAATTTATATGTACTAGTCAAGTGACTTACCATCTGATAACAGTGAAGGAAAACATCGTAAGGATCCCCACATACCCTAGAAGAAATTCTATGAGTATGTCTGATCCACCAACCCGCATTAGGCCAGCATGAGTGGATTATGGCCTAAACTCTCTCAGCTCTCTAGTTAGAGGAGAGGAGACTCGAGCCCAGCAGTGGGACTAAATAGGTTGCAGATGATGATGATGATGATGATCTTAACTAAACTATAACTTTACGTCAACAAATTTTTACTTAAATAATATTTAATTACTTCCTTAGTCGCCTTTTACGACACCCACTGGTCGATGGGGTAGTGACATTATGTATTCTTAATCCGTCACAACACGGGTTTCGATCGGCCAGACAGCATTAGAATACTACAATACGAATATAACACACGTTTCTAACCCCACAAATATATTATATGGTAATCTATTCATTATAACATAGTCCTCCACATTAATGCTGAATTGTATGTATAGCTTATTCAACAACACTTCACAGCACGTGGAGAAAATTCCCATACATATATTCATAGCTACATTTGGTTAAGAATAGTTTTACATTTAATTTTTTTCTTTTGAATTCAGCATTGAATATGTTGAAAGGAAAAGTTTAGTTTTTTTGGAAGCACGTTTTCTGCGACATACATGGGTTACACGTGACAGACGAACTTACATATTGTAATATTTAGTACAGTTTGACTGGCCTGTTGGTCTAGTGGTTAGTGACCCTGACTGCTAAGCCGGAGGTCGTGGGTTCGATCCCCACCCAGGACAAATCTTTGTGTGATGAACATAAAGGTTTGTTCTGTGTCTGGGTGTAATTTATCTATAATATGTATGTATTTACAAAAAAAAAAGTATTTAAGTAGTATATCAGTTGTTTAGTACCCATAACACAAGCAAATATAATTGCTTACTGTGGGACTAGATGGCGCTGTGTGAATGTGGTAGAATATTATTATTATTATTAGTTAGTTTGATAGAAAGAATTCACCAAGGAAATCATTTATTTTAGGTCATGTACACAGAAAAATGTGTCAATAATTACATTAAATACAGATTATAATAAATATAATCATATTTTACCATATTCACACAGCACTATCTAGTCCCAAATTAAGCAATTATATTTGCTGTTTGACCGCAAACCTTACATTATTCTTACCTAACCAAAGCCGCACTTATCATCTTATGTATAGTTTCAAACACCATTCTGTTAAGTTCTAAGACTTCAGATTTAATCACCTTGTATTTTAATACTTCATTAATTAACACCTAATGAATAAAACTACTAAACTTCCAAAACTCCATAAGTAACCCTATCATACACTCACCTCAATCTAAATTCAGTCGAAGTTACATCATCTAACTTACACTACATAATTTTGAAGACTAAATTTGACTCAATAAACTCCAAAAATGCCACACTAATATAAACTATAAATTACTAGAAATAAAGCCAAAATTCAACTGAAAAGAAGAGATTTGATACGTCATAAGTATATTTACGAATCAAAAGAATACGTGCTCTATTTTAAAGACTAAAGAATTGTAATTGTATAGCATGTTATGAGAATGTTTCATAGATTTCAGCAGATCTCATGTCACGCGTTCACGTGTAAGAACACGCGATCAAACACATGAATGAAACATACATTATACAGTGCGAAGACAACTCATAAACAATTCTAGATTGCCCGGTCATTTCGTACAATTACCTTTTCATAAATAATTGATTATATTTATAAGAGATAGGCTGAGACATACGGGCAACAAGATTTATTCCGCCTTATTACAAAATATGGACTAAGTATTAAACCAAGTTTAAATTGACATAAGCCATTGTTTTAGTGTCAAAGTTGTCAATTTAAACCTGGTTTAATGCTTAGTCCGTATTTTGTAGTAAGGAGGATAATGTTTAGAGTGATGAAGTATAATATATACTTACATACATACAATAATTATCATATTTACATGGTTTAAAACATTCATATATGTACATAAACATAGTAAAATGATTGGACACCTGATAGGACACGATCTGTTCATAAAAAACATCATAGAAGGAAAGATAGAAGGCAAGAAAGGAAGAGGTAGACCATGGAGTACTTATATTAAACAGATCAAGGAGAAGGTACGGGTGGTGTCGTATCAGGAGGTGAGAGGAATGGCAGAAAAAAGAGAGAATTGGAAGTTACTCCACCGACAAGAGCGCAGCTCTTAAATGAAGAGAGAGAAAGAGAGAAACATAATTTTTATATTATAATTCTTCTGTACGTGTGTTGACAGTGAACTCCTCCTAAACGGCTGAACCGATTAGAATGAATTTTTGTGTACGTGTTCAAGTGGATTCGAGAAGGTTTAGATTCACAAGTATACCCAGCAGATGGCGCTGCAATCGATTGTTATATCATGCAGGACAACGTCTGTCGGGTCCGCTAGTGTACAATATAATTTATTAATACATATCCACAAACGTTGTTATAAACTTTCTAGTTTAAAACGAACGGCACTCGTAAAGCACACCAACATTTTGGGTGAGACCCCACAACACACATAAAAATATAAGTACTCTGAGCCCCACACAGGGTATCCTAGTGTGGGGCTCAGAGTACTTATATTTTTAGTGAATGTGTACTTAACCTATTATTGTAGTAACATGTATTTTCCTGTACGAGTGTTAGTTTGAAAATAAAGACTATTATTATTATTATTATTATTATATCTTGCTACCCGGGCACTCCGGCTAGATTCTGAAAATAAAAAAAAACCGCGATAGAGATCGTCCCTATTACGAATTTTTTTTTAATTCAAAAAATACGTAATAGAAAAATAAGTTAACGTCAAAAGGTGGGCTTATTGATAAAAGCATTCTCTAACAGATATTTGCTTGATGCAGAGATGAGAACAGGTAGGCGCAAAGTTAGAAAAAAAGTAAGAATGAAAATAAAAAAACAAACAAATACATATATTATAAATAAATACATACTATGAATTACGTGAAACCACTGATCGCCTTTCTGTATTAGGTACTTTAATTCATGGGGAAATTTTGCTATACAACTTTGTGAACTGTGTGTAAAATTGTTACATGATTAAGGCGACGCTAAGATAGTCACGTGGCTTTTCACGAGCAGTAAGCTTTATATTTTTAAGTCACACATTATAATTTTATATTCATCTGCAAATATGTCACAATTCGGAAAATATGTCAATTATTTATATGTTTGTAAAGTCACCTACAAGCAAAGATATTGCATGTTAAAAATTTAACATACAATATCATCCTATAAAGGCTTTGATGTCTTATAGTACCATATCATAACATTACACAATGGATAACCTCCCCGCTCAAATTGAACCACCCGCCTGATGAGTTAGCTCTACAGAAAATCATAATAACATAGCGGCCGAATGGATAAGTGACCGGCATAAAAATCATGCGGTCCGAGTTCGATTCCGACTAGCTGTGTTAATGTGGATTTCGCTTTGTGGAATTTATATGTACTCTACTATCGAGTTGCATAAACGGAACCGGATTTTATTATTAAATGCTTTTACTTTGTCTGTTTGTCCGCTGTGGAAGGATATGTCTTGACAGTTAACTGCCCTGTATAAAATTGGAAACTTTGGAAAGTTTACAGTTGGTAGTTCAAGTGCAGTTGCCCTGAAAAATGTGGATTCCACTTTGTGGAATTTATATGTACTAGTCAAGTGACTTGCCATGTTGACGGTGAAGGAAAATATCCTGAGGAAATCCACATACACTAGAAGAAATTCTATGGATATGTCTGATCCACCAATCCGCACTAGGCCAGCGTGTGTGGATTATGTCAAAAACCCTCTAGATAGAGGAGAGGAGACCCATGCCCAACAGTGAGACTTTAATGATGATGATGAAAAACAAAGTTTTGACTGTCACCGTGGCGCAGTGGTTAAGGTGGTCGCCTCGCCACTACATCGCCGTGCTGGGTGACGTGGTTTCGATTCTCACACGAGACAAATATTTGTGTGATTCATAGATATTTGTTTCTAGTCTGGGTGTACTTTGTGTCCGTTAGTTTCATGTTTGTAAAGCTCCCCGCGACACAGGGCTTGTTCCATAGTGCGGGCGTTGTCAAAAAAAAAAAAAAAGTTGTGTTCATATTGGTGAATAGCAGTTTCCAGACAGACAGACAAACAGACAGCGAAGTGATCCTATACGAGCTCCGTTTTTTGAGGTACGGAACCCTAAAAACAATAATAATAATGTTCTACCACATTCACACAGCGCCATCTAGTCCCAAAGTAAGCAATTATATTTGCTTGTGTTATGGGTACTAAACAACTGATATACTACTTAAATACATTTTTTTTTTGTAAATACATACATATAATAGATAAATTACACCCAGACACAGAACAAACCTTTATGCTCATCACACAAAGATTTGTCCTGGGTGGGGATCGAACCCACGACCTCCGGCTTAGCAGTCAGGGTCACTAACCACTAGACCAACAGGCCACAAGAAAACATCCAAATAAACGAGTCACGTGTTTAACCTTTAAAAAATTGTCTCACAATTTTAACGAGTCTCTATTTAACTTCTAATTATAACAGCAATTGCCTTGCTCAGTGTTATAACTTTTTTGTGCGGTTTCTGGAACGTGTTTCATAAGAAGGGATGATTAAGGCATCACGTGCCGTATTTCCGTTTTATGTAAGTGAGCCTTTCATAACCACTCGTGTTGGTTAAGTAAATTCTGTTAGACAACAGGATCACGTTTTCAGACACGGTTGAATATTTTTAGTTTCATTTCTTATTTGGTAATCATAAAGGCAGTCGTCTTGTCGTTTAAAAGACTTGAAAAATGATGTGGTATGTAGGTTGTCCAGTCCATGTTGTGATGGATTAAGAATGTCAACTCACTGTCCCATTTCAACCCGTGGGTAGGTATCGTACAAGACCTAAAAGCCTAAGAGCATACATATTCGTACATAGATACATATGGACTGGCCTGTTGGTCTAGTGGTTGGTGACCCTGACTGGAGGTTTGTTTTGTGTCTGGGTGTAATTTCTCTATAATATATATAATATAAAAAAAAATATATTTAAGTAGTATATTAGTTGTTTAGTACCCATAACACAAGCAAATATAATTGCTTAATTTGGGATTAGATAGACGCTGTGTAATTGTGTTAGAATATTATATTAATATATTATATATAGATCACGCCTCTTTCCCAACAAAGGGGTAGGCAGAGACAATTTCCTTCTACTTGCTACGATTCTGACATACATCTCTGGCTTCTTCAACATTCATCAGTCTTTTTGGGCATTATCGCCGGTTGAGGGTACTTCTGATCTGTCCCTTCTTTAGAAAGTCACCTATTTCGTCATGGTAGGTTCTTTTAGGTCTTTCCCTTCCAACGTTAGACAAAAGCACTGCGAGAAAAGGAAAATTCGATACAAATCCCTATAACAAACCATCTGGCCAGTGTGGTATAGTAGGCTAAATTCCCTCCAAAATGTTTGGAGGAGATCCATTCCCAGCAGTGGGACATTTGTGGGTTGAGATGATGATGTAGGTCAAATTGTGAATTAAGTTTTTATTATTGATAATAATAATAATAAAGTTCTACCACATTCACACAGCGCCATCTAGTCCCAAAGTAAGCAATTATATTTGCTTGTGTTATGGGTACTAAACAACTGATATACTACTTAAATACATTTTTTTTTTGTAAATGCATACATATTATAGATAAATTACACCCAGACACAGAACAAACCTTTATGCTCATCACACAAAGATTTGTCCTGGGTGGGGATCGAACCCACGACCTCTGGCTTAGCAGTCAGGGTTACTAACCACTAGACCAACAGGCCAGTCAATATCGATAAGAAAAACAAATCTTCTTCTTATCGTGTGGGCTTGAGGCAGACCTTGGTGCTGGAATTTATCAAGTCACCCAGAAGGCTTCTAACTTGATTTAACGACTACCACATTAAGTGGTAGCCGGGACCAACGGGTTTACGTGCCTTCCGAAGCACGGAGACGCTCGAGATGAAATTGTCACAAACGGTCACCCATCATGGACTGACCTTGCTGAATGTTGCTTAACCTCGATGATCGTAACGATCATCTTAGTACCACAATGCTACCAGCGCCTCGTCAAGAAAAACAAATGAAGGAGCTACTAAGCATATTATGTTTTGTGTATTATTATGATGATATGAATTAGTTAGCTATCTTCGAATCTTATTTAGGCAAAATATTTCGTATTTTTTTTTAAGACACAGACACACTGTGTTTCGAGACTTTACAAACATACAATTAATAATCTCTGAATCATTCTCACACGAGACAAATATCTGGTTTGTCACAATACATGTGAGAATCGAATGCATGTCATTCGGCACGGTAATGTGGCGAGGATCTTAATCGCTATACCACGGTGACAGTTAATTTGCGTTTAGGGTTGGAATTATGATAAGTAGTAGGTAGGTTTATTCTAGATTCGATATCATATAATAATATAACGTATAATCTATACTAATATTATAAAGAGGTAATATTTTAATTTATGAGTTTGTGACTTTGTATCTCGGGATCTGCAGAACCGATTTGAAAAATTCTTTTTGTGTTGGATAGCCTATTTATCGAGGAAGGTTATAGGCTATATAATATCACGCTACGGCGAATAGGAGCTGAGCAGTGGCCAAATAAAGATCGATGGGAGCGAAGCCTCGTGACTTCTAGTAAATAATAAAAAGGTCATACATTACACGTAAGTGCCCACACACATGAGCTTGTTTTGCAACAATGTCACCGACAGATCATATCGGTACTGATTAGCTTGTGGGCGGGTACACGTGTCGTATGTAGGTTAGTTATGTTAGGGCGTTAATACACGAGAAATTAAAAATAAACGTATATAATCTTTTTTAGTAAAACAGTAACGCCTCTTTTCTCCCCCAAATATGTATACAGAAGTGTATCATAATATTTAAAATAGCGTATGTTTATTTAAAAGGTATTTAATAAAAATATCTAAACTGAAATGTCTCATAAAATACCTATGCATCACTGCTGCTGTCCAAATGTGTCCAGCAGAATTCCAGTAATGTCACTATGGACGGCATTGCTTATTCTCTGTGTCAAGAAAATATATACCCCCTATTATAACAAAGTAGAATAATAGGTATAATAATGATTTCTTTATTGCAAAAACACACACAAAAACATTTTACAATTTCGATATAGGCTCTGATTTCCTATGTGGCGTGCTGAGAACCAGTACCTTCCCAATTCTAGATGACACAGTTATATACAATGTTTGTTACAAATTGGTCTAAAGATATTCAATAGGTATTCTTCTAATTATATGATAATAATAACTTATTTTTTTAGGCAGTCGATTGTTTTTTTTTAATGCATATTATTAGAAAAGGTGTTGGAGTCAACACACAATTTGTAATAAATATATTCTCTAAATTAAGTGTAGACTGCGTAGAATAGTGTGTAAAATTGTATGTTTTATTTTGTTAATAAATATTATTATTATTATTATATCTAGTAAACGAACGCAAACTACGAAAATACATGGTATCAGACAGCTAATAAATGAAAATGGTTCATATAAAATCAATAATTGTGTCATGCCATTAAATTAAATTAATGCCATCTCGTGTACAAGTGCACTTACTAACGGGTAAACTTACGGTGTCTTATCTAACTCAATGAATAAGTTTATGATAAGTAGCAGCTTGCTCTAATAACTATTTACGTATTCATTATTCATTTAATTCACTAAACCGTTAACGATTTACCCACGTCGATAGATAGTTATTGATTTGTCATATTTAAGTTTTTCCATGGATATTGTAAAGGCGACTAAGGGAGTCGAGCTCTGCGAGAAAAGGAAAATTCGAAACAAAACCCCCTACTAACCCGTCTCGCCAGCGTGGTATAGTAGGCTAAATTCCCTCCACATTTTTTGGAGGAGACCCGTGCCCAGCAGTGGGCCGTTTATGGGTTGTAATGATGATACTAATATACAGGCAAATACGGCTTATAGAAATAATTTTTAGTGCTTGTTTTAAAAAGGATTTCTTTATTGTAATGTAAGTTCGTATATTATAATTCATATAAGCAAAACTTGCAACTAAGTAGCAACTGCATTGCAATGTTTTATATACAAAATTAAATTATAATAACTTAATTTTGATGGATAAATTTAAATTCTCAACGCTTAATCAGTGCTACTTACAACTACACGATTGCATTCATCATCATCATCATCATGATATGATATCCATGATAGCCCAACAACGCCCACTGCTGGTCACCTCACCTAATTTACGCCACCACGAGCGGCCCTGTGCGGCCTGCAACTAACGGCCATTATTGCATTACTCAATAATAATACCCAAATTACACAATTTTTCAAACAGTAATATAGAAGAAGCACCCTATATAACTGAATTTCAGTGATAACACGACCCGTCTGCCGAATGATTTAGACTTCTTTGTTGTCTGGCGACTAAGTGTTCATGTTATTAACTGAAACTTTAATGTTTCTGTTTCAAACACATTAATAACTCACGGCTTCTCGGAAATGTACTTGCGAACAATTGAAATCGATCAACCGTTAAATACATGTCTCAAAAAACGAAGTTTATGTAGCCGACTGCTGAAAGAGGGTAATGTTAATTTTGTACCACTAATGGTATTGTCAATTTGACGTGTATTTCTGCTCTTAAAACCCAATACCCGATCGAACCCAGTTCCTTTTGGCTAATAGTCGTATCATCGCCACTGTGTGAGTTTCAGTGAATTTTTCAAACAGTTTTAATAAAAAAACTTATAACACAGAACGAGGGGTTTTTACGTCACGAGTTAAAAAGACACTTTTGCGATTTCTTCAACTCACTGATAAGTTGTGTAGGATCAAAGGGAGTTACGTCTTCAATTCCAGAAAGGAAAATTCAATTCGTTTACAAAGTAATTGCCAATTTAATATAAGTAATGTAGGAGGTACCGTTTGCAATAACGATATTACTTATATAACATCATGTGAACATTCGCGAAATATTATCAACACGTAAATAAACATAAAAATGGTGTGAATTCAGCGCGTTATCGGACGTTGACCCCGCGATACCCTAGTTATGTTCTTAGAGTAGTTTACGTAATACGACCTTATTAGGGGGGTAATATCGTTTTCCTTAACAAAGGGCGTATCTCCATTTTACATACTTTTGGCAAAGAGCATAAAACAATAAAATAATTATAATTTCTTCAATAATAATATGTAAGTTTTGTTTTTGATGGCATTTTTTTCATTCAGCAGCAACCCATTAAGTCCCACTGCTGGGCTCGGGTCTCCTCTCCTCTAACTAGAGAGCTGAGAGGGTTTAGGCCATAATCCACTCACGCTGGCCTAGTGCGGGTTGGTGGATCAGACATACTCATACAATTTCTTCTAGGGTATGTGGGTTTCCTCAAGATGTTTTCCTTCACCGATAGCAGATGGTTAAGTCACTTGACTAGTACATATAAATTCCACAATGTGGAATCCACATTGGTACTGCCCATCGGGATCGAACTCGGACCGCGTGATTTGCATGCCGGCGCCGCCGGTCCCTTATCCATTCAGCCACCATCGCTTTAAACAGCATCAATCAATGTCAAAAATGTAATTGCATGTGAGTAAAATATGGACTGGACAAACTTATGTAAGCTAACACCTATGTATTTACTCATATTTGTAAATAAATATTTTGAATTTTGAATTTTTGAAATTTTAATTTTATAACGAGGAATTTTAATTTTGTTGTTTAAATTAGGCTAATAAACAATTGTTTTTTATCTATTTTATAATTAAATACAATAAATTACTGTTGGACTTAAGCTTATGCTTATATATATTATAAGCTGAGACCCCACGACACAGGGTATTCTAGTGTGGGGATCAGAGTACTTATATTTTTAGTGAATGTGTACTTAACCTATTATTGTAGTAACATGTATTTTCCTGTACGAGTGTTAGTTTCGAAATAAAGACTATTATTATTATTATTATTATCTTGCCCTGCCTACCATTTGACTTACATGAAAACCGTATATTCAGTATAAGATTACACCCTAAATAACAATACGAACTAAACAAAACCCCTTTCTCAACATACAATACAGTTTACAACAATAGGACACTAAAAGCAAGAGGTCAACGTCCTATATCACTAAGGGAACATCGTTATCAGCCTACGGTGCTACGTTCGGGGGTCATTGACCGCGTAGGCGTGCTACGAATATATTTGTTTTACGTAATTTCCTTATGTACGTTGCGTAGCTATGGAAATAGAACTATCATTAATGATATTAGAGATATTCACTAGTTCAATGGACTTGGGAGCCTTTTAATGGTAATTTTATATAATGCTATTTTTAAAATATGGTTTTAAGTTTGATGTGTCTGTGTATCTGTCTGTGGCATCGTAGGGCCTTAACCAATGGGCCGTATTTTGAAGAGGTATTTTTTTTTGAAAGCTGTCGTGATGCGTGTGCAGCTATTATTACAAGGACAACAGGTCTTGTTGGGGGGTGACTTTTTTTTTACTTTTTTATATCATGGTGGTATAACCCACATACCCTAGAAGAAATTCTAAGTATGTGTTTGATTCACCAACCTGGATTAAGCCAGTGTGTTTACATTGTGGCCTAAAACTGTCTCAGCTCTCTAGACAGAGACCAGACACAGTTTTAGGTCTACTCTCCTCTAGAGGACAGTAGACCCATGCCCAGCAGTGATACATTAACCCTACAGTCGTCGCGCGGATTACAATAGTAATCCACCGTTGCAAAACTGAGTATTTCAGAAAAACTCCGAATTGGAATTGTTTGTCGCTCCGTGTACTTTATACTGGATAGTTGACGCATGCGCTCACTGCCGCGCGAGCGCCGATCGCATGTGGTTATGTAACAGGAGTCCCGTAAAGTTCGTGGATTACTATTGTAATCCGCGCGGTCACGGAGGTCACGATATAAAAGCATTCGTAGATCATGTAATTCATGTCAAAAATTCGTTTGCCCTGACCATTCTAAATATGTATGTTCCTCTTGTTTAGAAACCAATGATTAGTTTTATTATTTTATTTAAATTTAATTGTTGATCTCAATTTTAAACTAAAGTGCCATTTTTATGTTAAAATAATGAGAATATTTTTTGATTTTTTTTTTAAGTACTTAGAGTTAATATTTTATGTTGTGTTCATTTAAATAATTAAGAATACTTTATGTTACTTCGTTTTTAAACGGAATAACCCAAATTGATTACTACATTCTAGTTTTATTCTTATTATAAAATGGATTACATATGTAATCCACGCGACCACTTACGTTCCTTTTCCAAGCGCGACGACTGTAGGGTTAATGGGTAAATATAATTTAATAATAAAACTAACTATCCGTGTAGTGACGCATTAAGAATACATAATATCATCAACCCATCTCAACCCATGGGTTTCGTAAAAGGTGACTAAGGAAGTTAATTTAAAGACCACAGCGAGAAAAGGAAAATTCGAAACAAACCTTATACCAACCCATCTGGCCAGCGTGGTATAGTAGGCTAAATTCGCTCCACATTCTATGGAAGAGACTCATGCCCGTATGACGTTTATAGATTGAAATTATGAATAGAATTTTTAAGAATATCAAAAAGTTATGAAGAAATTTAAATTGCATTTACTAGACAGTTTACTTTAATAAAGTTTATAATGTTGATAAATAAAGGTTCACGCACCTAAGGGCAATAATTCGTGTGACGGCGCGACGGGTCAATGAACCACTTGGACTAGCTGAGTTTTATTTCAGACACCCGGTCTTTTAGAGTAAATGAACTTTCACTTGTATGGGACGGATTTGGAAGTGGAAAACTTAGGAAAAACTAAGTTTTAGTTATGTCGACTGGCCTGTTGGCGTAGTGGTTTGTGACCCTGACTGCTAAGCCGGAGGTCGTGGAGTATTTTTTGTATGTAACGAATAAACTGCTGGACCGATTTAAAAAAACCTTTTGCCGTTAGTAAGCTACATTATCACTGAGTACCATAGGCTATACAATATTACGTTACGGCCAATAGGGGTTGAGCAGTGGTCAAATAAAAAACGACGGGAGCGAAGCCCCGCGCAACTTATAATATATGTAATTATAGATTTGAGGCGTACGGGAAAACGCCATAACGCATCGATAGGATTATTGATTGGCATCACATGGATCGCACGTATTGGACGGTACGTGTCGATCATTATGGAAACTTACGGAGGAATTATCATTATATAGATAGATAATTTATTTACTAAAACAATATTAATACAGAATCTACTAAGAATAAACTTTACTGTAGCTGCTGATGCAACTAGAGTAAAGTTTAGCAAATTTATTTTATACGAAAACTTACAATCGACCATATTACGGCACACGGCATATGCTTTTCACCAACGGTATGGTGCTCTACTGCATCACTTTACACGCTACCCAAATTGTAAATTACAAAAGATTGTAACAATCCATTTTTTAAAAAGAGTGGCGTGAGTTTCTTGCCAGTTCTTCTGATAGCTCCACCCCGTCAGCGAACTGGTCGTAGGCAAATTTGCTGACACTACTTTTCGGATAACCTGTTACATTCTTATCTTGTGACTTTCATAAGTGTTACCTTGTAACCTAGATGAACAAACGAGATTTCATTTCATTTCACAGGGCAAAACAAGATGGCGACAATAACGTCCTAAAGACATGGCCGTGACCCTCAGTAATGAGGAAATCGATGCGAGGAGAAGGACGACAATATTAAGCACTAAATCCAACGTGTTTACTATACTATACCTATACGTTTAAACTCACATGACAATCAGGTAATAAAAAAGAATATTAAAAAAAAAGATCTTCGTTTCCAAATCCGTCTACTTCGGGCCCAAACAGCATCCTAATCGATCGGGCATCAACCCCGACGCCCTGAGAAGTCTGTCCTAAGCAATAATATATTTTCTTATGTGCATTATTTTGTTTGTATACGAATAGGTTATTGTCCTTTAATGTTCACATTGTACACTTTTATGTGACTGTCACATCTAAGGTAAGACGTTGCACTTAAGTGTCAGGTGCCTTATTGTTTTCGAATCTATACTAATATCATATCTATACTAATATAATATTATTTTGACTGGCCTGTTGGTCTAGTGGTTAGTGACCCTGACTAATAAGCCGGAGGTCGTGGGTTCGATCCCCACCCAGGACAAAACTTTATTATTTATTATATATTTATTTATATAATAATTAAATATATTTTCGTATTGATACTTAGTAGGTTAGTTTTAGTTGTAAATATTATTTTCTTGTTGATTTTATGTTAATATATTATGATTATTATGTGAGCAATATTCATCATCAGCGACCCATTAATGTCCCACTGCTGGGCTCGGTTCTCCTCTCCTCCATCTAGAGAGCTAAGAGGGTTTAGGCCATAATCCACACACGCTAGCCTAATGCTGGTTGGTGGAACAGACATACACTTAGAATTTCTTATAGGGTATGTGGGTTTCCTCACGATGTTTTCCTTCACCCTTAGCAAATGGTAAGTCACATGACTAGTACATATAAATTGCACAAAGTGAAATCCACATTGGTACTGCTGGTTGGAATCGAACTTGGACCGCGTGTTTAGTAGCCATCCATTCAGCCACCACGCCGTCGCCGGTCCACCAGCAATATTATTTTACTGAATTTTGATAACATTAAAATTATATTTGACGTAAACAACACTATTTAGTTTCAAACCAAAAAAAAACAAGTGCATTTAGCTCAAAATTACATTAAAATATATTTTATTTAGCTCTAACTAAAGTGATTGGCTTGATGTACACATTTTGGAAACTTCTTTGACATTTCCATTAACATCAAAGTATGCATTTGCTGTCGTGTTGACATTTGATATGACATTTATTTACCTGTGAAGTCTTGAAATTGCTTTATGTTTTGCTTAAAAATCATAAAAATAAATCTCAAAGTCATTTTTACCAAAATATGACCCGTGTTATAATAAGCAGTTAGGTATTTCAAATTGCAAAAAAATCTAGTAATTTTATTTAAATTTATTGCACTGTGAGAACCACAAAGCACAAGTCATCATCAGCGTCCCACTGCTGGGCTCGGGTCTCCTCTCCTCTAACTAGAGAGCTGAGAGGGTTTAGGCCATAATCCACTCACGCTGGCCTAGAAGTTCAAGCACAAGTCCAAACATACAATTAAGAGACACACAAAATAAACTTAATCTGGAAACAAATATCTATGAATCATACAAATTATATTTGTCTCAGGTGGGAATTGAACTCACGTGCCGTGGCAAGGCGATGTTAGTCGAGAGCCGACCACGGTAACCGCTATGCCACGGTGACAGCCAAATGTATAGAATTTATTCTTGCACGGCGTTCAGTGTGAATTGAGTTTTCTCTTTTCCTGTGTTACTAGTATTCCCTCTGGGAGGGGTCAAAGCTGAAAGACCAGACGATCAAACCGTAAATCAGTAATCACGTACATCGATTTAGCTGCCAATCACCACCCTCTAGAGATTAAAGTACGAATTACAATCTGTATATGTACAACTATGTGATTTTTTTCTATGTTACTTACGAAGAAAATATTTCTTTTGAAGTTAAATAGCTGTTGTGAAAAAAATAATTATAAGTATTCCTAGCCTGAATAACATGAAGATATTCATGAAAATTGAGGAAGTCAGTTATTTTCACTCTGTATTCTCTACTAACCATAGCAATGGTGGCCGAATGGCTGTCATGCAAATCTTGCAGTGCGAGTTCGATTTCGACCGACAGAATCAATGTGAATTTCACTTTGTGGAATTTATATATAATCTGGTAACGGTGAAGGAAAAAATCGTGAGGAAACCTTTACACGTAGAATTTTTTCTAATGTCTCAAACCCTCTGAGCTCTCTAGATAAAGAGAGGAGACCCGGAGCCAGCAATCGGACATTATTAACTTGTTGATGATTCTCTATTCTCTATCTCTCAATTAGAGACAAGCATTATGATCTGTGTTTATATTTATTAATAAGCATTTAGATAAAGCAGAAGTCAGTGGTTACGTCGCGTCTAATTTTATATCGGTCTGTTTTGTTAGATCAATGTCCGGCCGCCCTTGTACTGACCGCTTCTTATGTAAAAGCGATGCACAGCGTGCGTTTGCATTGTATCAGGGGTATCACGTGTGATACCTTACGATTCTTTGATTTTTTTATACACTTACACTTCATCAGGACTATCTTGCATTGCAGAGTGACATATTTTGTTGAAACTAAACATACCTACATTGATGTGCATTGTATGTATAGTATTTGAATGTATTCTCCAAAGACTGTCACCGTGGCGCAGTGGTTAAGGTGGTCGCCTCGCCACTACATTGCCGTGCTGGGTGACGTGGGTTCGATTCCCACACGAGACAAATATTTGTGTGATTCATAGATATTTGTTTCTAGTCTGGGTGTACTTTGTGTCCGTTAGTTTCATGTTTGTAAAGCTCCCCGCGACACAGGGCTTGTTCCTTAGTGCGGCCGTTATTTAAAAAAAAAAAATTGTCTCTTTTTCAGCGAAGGAATAAAAAGTCTCGGTGTATAATAGTTAGTAGTAGTTAGTAGACTCAACTTAAAGGTTAACAGTAGTAGAATACAGTAACAATTAAGATAGGAAAAAAAAATCACATTTTGTCTGTGTTTAAATTAGTAAGTACTACCTTCCACCCGCTACTTCGCCCGCGTGGTATGTATTTTATACCTATAAACCTTCCTCTTGAATCACTCTATCTAAACTAAAACCGCTTCAAAATCCGTTGCGTAGTTTTAAAGATTTAAGCATACATAGGGACGGAAAGACAGCGACCGCGACTTTGTTTTATACTATGTAGTGATAATAAGTCAACTTATAAGCAAACATTCATCAATTAAGACATATTTGAAAGCTTGTACTTTTCGCACCATATCATACATTCTGAGCAAACTTCCTAATATTTGTTCAGACGTGCTGCTAAATATAGATCGCACCTCTTTCCTAACAGAAGGGTAGTTAGAGACTATTTCCTTCCACTTGCTGTTTGGTTGAGTGTACTCCTGATCTGTCCCTTCTTTAGAACGTCACCTATTGGTGGAAGATACGTTCTTCTAGGTCTCCTTCCAACGTTAACAAGTAAATTAAAGGTAGAGGCTATTAAATCTATAAAAAAAATTATAAGAATTTGCATAATCGTAGTAATCGTAATACAAATTATTATAAAATTCTCATGAAATTGCGAATAGTTCTTGAAAATGTTAGAACGAACTAGGATTCAAAACTGAGATCCAATGAAAATAATTCATAATTTTGATATAAATGTAATAAATTTAATTTATGGCTTGTGTGGCAGTGACTTAAGCAAGAGCTTCTATTTTTTAACCATTCAATATAATTTGAATAATAGGTTTAAAAATAGATGTTAACTGGCAACTTTTACATTAAACAGAATCGCCCTTACGAAAAAACCCCGGCTTTTTACGCCTCGTGCCCCGTGAAATGGTATCTAGGGTTGCCAACTTTTTTTACAAGAAATACCTACAGTATATTTAGGTCTGAAAAGAAAAATAAACAGTATTTTAGAAAAATGAACAGTACTTTATTTATTTAATGTTTTAAATAGACATTTTTAGAGCTTCTCGCACAACTTATAAATTTATTTGTTTATTATTTGTTTGTGGCTCTGACTAAATAAAACAAAATTGTGTGAGCATCTTATAGTGTAACAGACAAAAACAGTATTTTTTATTCTTTATTTTTGTTCAACAATTAAAAGTATAATGTAGTGAAACAGTATAATTGGCAACCCTAATGGTATCTCGTATAACAACGGAAACTTTCCCTAATTCGCCTTTATCAGTGTTCGTCAGGAATCGATTTTATCTCATTACAAATGCAAACAAACAACGTACCTAATTCTTTAATATATGAACATTAAATACTGTGATGTTTGAGAATCACGTGCCTAACTACATGTTTGTTTCAATTCGAATGGGTTAATTGCACTATTATTCTTTTGGTTTTGAATTCTTGATTGTTTGTGTATATAGTTGTAAATTTAAAGAGTACAGAGAGGTATTTCTTTCTCAAATTAAAAAAAGGCCTTTTTAAGAGGGAAAATGCAGTTTTCGCATAGTGCCCCGTTAGGAGAAACGGGCCAGTTATGTAGGGCTCATCATTATCATCATATCAGCCCAATGACGTCCACTGTTGAACATAGGCCTCACCTAATTTCCGCCACAACGAGCGATGTTGTATTTTTTTTTTTGTATTATGTAGGGCTCACTAGCCTGAAAATGCCCTTCCTGCATTTTTAGATGAATTTACTGTCAGATTTGTAGTAAACTTTTAATTTCAGATGATAATTCATAATATCCCGAAGATTCCCACCTATTCTTTCTTTTTAAGTAATACCTACGTAATTGAATCACTTACTTAAATACTCGCCGTATTTACTAAACATTTTTTGTTTTTTTTATAATATGCAGTTTTTTGTAAAGTTAGTAGATTTCACGGCGCTGTGGAAGTATGCATAACTGAGCAACAGGTCCTGATCCTGAGTGGAATACCCAGGTCAACAAAATATCAATCATAATATTTTGTTGACCTGGGTATTCCACTTTAAATGGTTGAATTCTTCATATCAGGCAGAAGTCTCTAACTTCTGCCTGATAAAGAGGAAAAGGCTAGCTTAATATTACGCTGCTTTCATTTCATTTCATTTATTCATAACAACATTACATTTGTGTCGAATACATAACTATTACTAATAAAAATAAAAATGACAAATAATAAAAAATCACAATATCTTATTTGACTAAATACAATAAATTGAGAATTGATGTCAACAATGATGAATATCAATATACAAAAGAAAAAAGAAACAATGTCAAAATAATTAAATAATTTCAGTATTAAAATAAAACATGAATATTAAAAAATAATAAAATCAATCAATAAATAATTCAACAGGTACTAAGCTAACTGTCTAGATAAGTATAGTTGGCAGTCATCATTGTTTACAGAAAAAATGTGACAAAATTAAATATTTATCTTGTAAGGCTGAAGGACACATACCTTTTTTTTTGTGCCAACCCCTCTCTGAACAAATAAGCGTGATTTTATCACGAGACCAGACAGACAGTTATAAAAACGAGTAAATAAACACAATAAAAAATAACATTGACACAGAGATAAGTATCGAAATACAATTTTTATGAAACAAACAATTTGTTCAGCAGACAGTCATCGTTCCGTAATTGTTGTTTACATAAAGTTATCTAAAATATAACGTACTAGTATTTTATGACGTGTTGTTATGACCTATATAATAAATGATTTCTTTAATATATTGTTATCCATGATGGATTAAGAATAAATAATGTCACTACCCCATCTCTGCCCGTGGGTGTCGTAAAATGTGCCTAAAGGAGTAACCTTATACAATAAAATAATAAAATAAATAAAAATTGTTTATTGTCACAAACGGTAAAGTATAGGTACAATTATGAAGACACAATTAAGGTTATTATATATTTAACAAATAGTTGCTGATCCTGATTCTCAAACTAGACTAGAAGTCTGTATCTTGAGAAACAGTGTTCAGTCGCACAAAAGGTAGGCAGTACTGTTTGTACATATGGTCGCATTTTTTATATTTATATAATTTGGTTATGCTTTTTAATACCAATTGTAATACATACATCGTGTGAGTTGTGTGAGTTTGTGATTGTGTGTGTGTGAGTGTGTGTGTGTGGTTGATTCTATTTAAGTGGGAGTTATTTTATTTACAGACAAGAAAAGAATAATTCAAAACAAACTGTTCGAAATAATGCTGACTATTGAACACGTGAGCGCTCCTGCCTGCGACATATTGTAATTTCTTAATTAATTTACTTCAATCAGTGTACTTTACGGAACCGTCGCGACCGGGTACATTCATAGCATTTTACAGTTTCAGATTAACATTTAAGTTTAGAGCAGTTTGTTTTTTTATTTAGTGTGAATTGTGTGTAAAACAATAAACACTTATTTTCAACATAACAAAAAACTCTTGATTTCAAACCCACCTCCGATCGTAACCCGAACACAAACCCTATACCAAACCGGCCATCTGGCCAGCGTGGTATAGTAGGCTAAAGTCCTTCTACATTCTTTGGAGGAGACCCTTGCCCAGTAGTGAGACGTTTATAAGTTGAGATGATGATGATATTATATTCTCTGATTCATCATCAGCAACCCATTAAGTCCCACTGCTGGGCTCGGGTCTCCTGTCTTCTAACTAGAGAGCTGAGAGGGTTTAGGCCATAATCCACTCACGCTGGCCTAATGCGGGTTGGTGGATCAGACATACTCATAGAATTTTTTCTTGGGTATGTGGGTTTCCTCACGATGTTTTCCTTCACCGTTAGCAGATGGTAAGTCACTTGACTAGTACATATAAATTCCACAAAGTGGAATCCACATTGGTACTGCCGGTCGGAATCGAACTGGAACCGCGTGATTTGCACGCCTGTCCTTTATCCATTCAGCCACCATCGCTTAAGGTGATTAAGGTTTTCCAATCACTGTGTTTTCCTCTATACTATAAAAAAAGCTGAAAAGTTTGTATGTGTGAACGCTAGGATTCTCAAGATCTACTCTGGTCCGATTTGAAATATTATTTTAGTATTGGATACCCCATTTATCGAGGAAGCTAATAGGCTATGTAACATCACGGTACTGCCAATAGGAGCGGAGTAGTAGCCAAGTAAAGAACGACCGGAGTGAAGCCCTGCGCGACTTGTAGTATTATAGATGAAGTCCATAATTTATTTTGGCGCCGTATTTCGCTGAGCGGTGTCGTATAATCTTCCACGAAAACTACCCAATACCTTCCTGCCTGAACTCTTTTTGAGGAACATCTTGAGATACTGAGTCGGCTCAACGCAAACTCTCAGAGGTCAATATCTCAATGCTGTCTAATACCTACTTATAAAAATATATCGCCCACAAAAGCTTTTAGTAGCCATGTTTATAATATAGATGTACTTATATACTATCTATGTGATAGTAAATATCAATGTGTATATTTTCGTGAGAGGCCACTGACACGGCCTCTAAGGGTTTGTGACAAGTTTATTGGCCTCAAAGGCAAAGACACCTCGGTACTACGTCATATTTTGTGCCATCTTTATTTGAAATAGATGATTTTATTTAAGTATTTTTGGTATTTATTAAGTTTTTTTATACACGCCCTCTAGCATTAGTCTGATTCGATGCGGAAGGCAGAGAACCGAGTGTTATGGTGAATGTTAGGAGAAGAGGCTTATGTCCAGCAGTGGACTGCAATAGGCTGAATAATTGGTGATAATGCAATAATGCGATAGTACCCGAATAGATACTTGACTGATTTGCATGAATCATGTCGTCCAAATTTGATTTTTTATGATTTTTTAGTGTCAGGACCATTAAGCAGTGTTGAACCAAACTTTACTAAAGAGATTTTACTTTCTTAGATCGAAAATAATTTTGAAACTTTCGTTATTTTCATTGTAATAATAAATAGTGCATTACATACATATAGATCACGCCTCTTTCTCAACAGAGGGGTAAGCAGAGACCATTCTTTCCTCTTGCTACGATTCTGACATACATCTTTGGCTTCTTCAACATTCATCAGTCTTTTCATGCATTCTCTAGGATAGTGCATTACACTTATACTCGTATTTATTTGCAATAAATTACATAATATTGTATACAAATATTGTATGAATTGACAATACAAATTAAATATATTAGGCACAAGTGCAATTATTATCTATAAAAACAAAACAAAACAGCAGCTGTCAGGAAATCAGGTTGTTGAACTAAATAATACACCCTTGATTTAAATAAATAACGTCCTTATAAATTTGTTTTTTTTTATTAAAAAAGCAATACTTTGTGTTAATCATTAGTGTCCGCCATTTTCTTTTAAACACGGCTTCTGTGTGACGGTATTTCAATACAAACGTGGGATACGTTTGTAGAAAAATTAAAAAGAACTTTGACCAAAAATTATAAATTTGTTGTTTGCGAAAATAATATTTTATTAAAAAGGTATACTAAATAACCCTTACAATTGTTAAATAATTTTGTTTCACCTTACAGGTCATTGACTACATAACACTATCTAACACTATATTATATTTATTAATAGGTTTCTGTTACTAACTGAAAATTACTATACACATACAAATATCGACACATGCATATACCTATAATAACATTATTTACACATAAAGGGTTTATTAATATATGCGCAATCGCAGTAGTTACAAAACACACTTCACAAATAACACTCACACACACACACATCCGTGTACGCACACACCTCAGGACACAGGATACATATCAATGATGTGTGTGTGTGATTAGCATAGATCACTTGTATTTCCCTGAAACGTACAAATGTGTGCGTGTATACATATACAAATATAATCTATTTACAGATTATAGTATAGAGATATTCCAACAATTTTAAAAGCTTTTAATAGTATGAAAGTAGAAATACGATTGTGTATGTGTGTGTGCAGACTGCAGTTGAATGTACTATGCGTCTCAGTTGACATGTGTGTGGGTGCACCCTTCTCGTCTCGACAAATTTAAATATACCATTCGAAAATCAAATTATCAACTTTATAACATACGCATTAAAGTGTAAATTTGGTTGTATAGATGTATTGGCAAAGTGGTAAATGTATTTTGAGTCACATAGTGGTTATGCAGTGTATGCACGTTGAATGTTTGTTAGTGTGGGTTCACCTTGAAAAGCGCCAGTTCTTTGTGCAATGGGTTATTCGGTTAATGGCATCAGAAAGTCAATGGCGCGGATGCTTTGTCTGTAGCGTCAGCAAAAATGAATGTCTAGTGATGATCAATGTTTTTGTTGTTTGTTTTGTGGACAGTACGTTATGTAACTAAAGGGGTGTTATACAGAGAGAACTAAGTCATTATTAATAAATATATTATTATACTAGCTTCCGCCCGCTGCTTTGCACGCGTGGTATGTATTTTATACCTATGAACCTTCCTCGTGAATCACTCTATTTATTAAAAAAAATCGCTACAAAATCCGTTGCGTAGTTTTAAAGATTTAAGCATACATAGGGACGGACAGACAGCGACAGCGACTTTGTTTTATACTATGTAGTGATATCTTACACTGCTTCGCAGGGATCTCCTCCAAATAATGTGGACGGAATTTAGCCGACTATACCACGCCGGCCAGACGGGTTTGTATAGAGTTTGTTTCGAATTTTCCTTTTCTTACAGTGTTCTTGTCTTCATAAGGTTACAATAATATATTACTTATATTACTTATAATAATATATTACTCCCTTACGCGCCTTGGTATTGATGGGTGACACTAGGTATTTTTAATCCGACTCTACACGGATAATACTACTTTACCTATATTATCTGTTTTTATTATTATCTATTTTATAATGTAATTAATACCTACTCAGCCTTTAAAACAAAACCTATGAAACACTATTTGTACATCACAATGTGGTAGGACATAGTAAAGCACTAACATAATATTAAGATCTGTGTATAACCTATGATCCACAAATAAAGATTATGATTAAAATAAATTTATTCTGCAACCAGTACCGGTATCTCAAAATACCGGCTTGTGCGCACACGCTCGCATATAGTTGCGCGTGTTGAGGTAGGCTCCTTACCGTTGATCGTACTTGGACGTGTTACGAGCTAACGTTTTTGGTTAAATGCCCTTGGGAAGCTTAGCAATACTTGGGAGTCCATTATGTTATATCTGGCTGTTTCCCGGGCCTTTGTTCAGCCACTACTCAGCTTCTATTACTCTTAACGCGATGTATTATAGCCTATAGTCCTTCCTGCAAAAATAAATTTTCGTATTATCTACTTGTAACACGGGACCGGCGTGCAAATCGATCGGTCCAAGTTCGATCCCGACCAGTAGTACCAATGTGGATTAGACTTTGTGGAATTTATATGTAATAGTCAAGTGACTTACCATCTGCTAACGGTGAAGGAAAACATCGTGAGGAAACCCACATACCCTAGAATAATAATATATTCTATGAGTATGTATGTTTGATCCAGCAACCCGCACTAGGGCAACGTGAGTGGATTATGGCCTAAAACCTTTCAGCTCTCTAAAGACGAGACCCGAGCCCAGCAGTGGGACTTAATGGATTGCTGATGATGACTTGTAACAGAGTGCCTTTACGCATAGACAATTAACAAACGCTCAGAGTGTGTATCATATGCGATAGTTCATAGAAGTCAAGCTTAAGACTGTATGAGGAAGCTATTAAATAGTATTTAGACAAGGAAAATTAGCTTCACCCACATAAAAATGAGGTATACCTTTCCTTATTGATTATTTTCTCATCTAAATGACGCGTAACTTTTTACGAGTATTATCCACTAAATTTCTATAGTACAGACCACCTGAGCTAAAATTTCTTTTTTGAATCTCGGGTTTTCCTTACGGAGAAACCCGGGACGATAAAATAAGGAAAGCATATCAATAAGATGACATAATTCCTATTATCTTCAGGGGTGAAGACAGTAAATGAGATAAGCTATGCTGGCATCACATTGTTTAGGAAGTAAGACATTCGAGAGTCCCAATTCAAGAATGCCTAACCTACTGTCTTGGAACCTGCAATTTTTGAAAACGAAATAAAACATTTATTATTATTATTATTTATTTATAATGTCACTACCCCATCTCAACCCAAAGGTGAATAAGGGCTCTACTAAATACCTAACCTAACCTTATGCAGACAAGAGCACTGTGAGAAAAGGCAAATTCGAAACAAACCCTATACTAACCCGTCTGGCCAGCGTGGTGTAGTCGGCTACATTCCCTCCACATTCTTTGGAGGAGATCCGTGCCCAGCAATAGGATGTTTATGCGTTGTAATGATGATGAAGATGATGAACCATCGGTGAAAGAAATAAGTTATCCATTGACGCAAATTGAAGCGTAAAAAACTGTTTCACGTCCAAAAAATATTATTGTTCATAATTTAATTTGACTTTCATACACATAAATTACAACAGTAAATTTTAAATTAAAAAACACTTCAACCGTATCATTGGCATCGTAAATTTTTCCAAAATATAAGTGCGCAATATTTGAAAATGTCTGCAGTTATTGCTTGATCAAAACAAAGGTTCACGGCCCGTTTGATTGCGTCTGAGCAAGTATTGGCTACAGACAGCGACGAAACTGCTGCGCATTTGATAATATAAATAAAATTAAAAAATAACTACTGCGTAAGATGTTTGCGTGTTTTTTAAAGGAATGACGTCATTTCCCTTACTTCATACATCGAATAAGCTGAAAAGGGACTACCTAAATCTATTAAGATTATTATTTTAAAGATAAAGATTTGCCAAAGATATTTATGGTAGTACAAAGTTGTTAAAAAAAAAGAATTGTTTGTTGTGCGTACATATCTACCCGTAGAGGGCATGCAAATATAAATAATGTATTTTCAATAGTACATTAAAACTATTAAATTTATAACATCTATTATTACTTACAGAAAACAAACTTACAAAATAAAGGACTCTATATAATTCTAAATACTTATTTTCTATACTTTCTATACCTAATAGTTTCTTAATTCTATTTTCTAAATTATTACATTTTTAACTATCGTATATTAAACATATCTTTTTACAACTATAATTTATTGTCTGTCGTAGTAAATAATTATCCAGAAGCCATTTAATAAATTGTAAAAATGTCAATTATATAAATATTGTTTGGGAACAAAATAGGTTGGTATTATCTCCGCTAACGGCTGTTTTCAATCATCTTTCAATGGCTACTAAAGTTAAAATGTTGACATGAGCTCCATACAAAATATGTCAAAAATCTAACTGTCATACTGCCGCATTCAGAGACGTCAATTAGCAATTAATCTGTCATTAACACAATTTTTCATTGAATAATCGTCTTTAGGCGTATAGACTTAAGTATTACACTTTTTTTACTAAATAAACTTTAAAGTTAAGTCAGGTAGACAGATTTTTGAAAATTGAAAATACTAAAATGTTGCAGTGAAATGTCTTTGACTGTAAAGTAAACAAAGGGCACATACCAGTTAAGGAGTGTTTTAACACTAAAAGCGACCTTGGAAGGACGCAATTTTGATAATTTAAAAGTATGGTGTATTGTATGTGATAATGCGTATTGAGTCTTGTATGTTGTGTTTTCCGTGTAGTGTCGGATTAAGAATACTTAATGTCACTAGCCTATCTCAACCCGTTGGTGTTGTAATAGGCGACTAAGGGAGTAAGTAACCCTTTGTAGACAAGAACACTGTGAGAAAAGAAAAATTTGAAACCTGGTATAGTAGGCTAAATTCCTTTCAAATTATTTGGAGCAGACCCGTGCCCAGCAGTGGGACATTTATGGGTTGAAATGATGAATGATGTTTTGTTAATCGTTAGTTTGTGAGGCTTTAACTATACAGCTGATGTTATCTAACGAAAGAGTTGTTTTTGAAAAATTAATGAGTAAAAACTCCTCTGCAAATTTGCTCGGTAAAGCCTTTGCTGGTCTTTGTAATGGTTCGTATGAGGTGTGTCACAGTCTGAGACAAACATAGATAATGTGATGTTTGCAATACCATCTGTCTACAATCCTCGTAATCTTTTGTTACGAAAGAAAAAGTGGAGCAAGGCGACATTAATGTTACCATACATGTGTTATTTCAGACAACTGAAAAATATACTAAAACCTGGATTAGTTATTAAAACAATTTTCACCAATATACATGAAATGAAATCTCGTTTATTCATCTAGGTGACAAAGTAACATTTCAAGTTAAGAATGTAATTTTTTCTAAGCCTAAAATGTTGCCTCACAATGAATGTTGTGACAACTTAAAATGTTGTGCATTTAGTTACTATTTATGTGTTTTTATTTATTAAATGTGTAAATCAGCTTAACAAAAACTGGTTGTCCAAATAAATATATAAATTACTTAGTACATATTATGTGTGTGTCGTATTGAGGGCGATGCTTTGCAGCCATCTCAGTCAGCCCGTGACCACGATCGGTGCAATTTGATCGAAACGTCGGGCAAAAAAGGTATTTACAATTACTTAAAATATATAACGTGATGTAAACTCGTTTTATAATAATTTTCCTTGACTCACCCTCTTTTAAATCGGACCAAACATAGCTGGTAAAAAGAGGGTGGGTAAAACACCTCAGAGAGCTTACTCGAAATTTCGACTTTCGATTTCAAATGTTTGAAAATAATTGCGACCATATTTTAATTTTAAAACATTTGACAGTGATATCGACTTCGACTAATTTAAAAAAAATGTCACGCTTTTGACTCTCGAAGAGGTAATAAGATCAGAATCTAACCCCCTTATTACAAAATACGGACTAAGTATTAAACCAGGTTTAAATTGACATAAGCCATTGTTTTAGAGTCAAAGTTGTCAATTTAAACCTGGTTTAATGCTTAGTCCGTATTTTGTAATAAGGGGGTTAGATTCTGATCTTATTACCTCTTCGAGAGTCAAAAGCGTGACATTTTTTTTATACCACGTCGCGTCGCGTCGCGTCGGTGGCAAACAGAAACCACATTCAAATTGATCTATTAGTTTTTGAGAAAAACACAAACATATAAATATATTCTTACAATTTCTATAACTTACAATAACAAGAGTAGCCATTATAAATATTTTTCCATATTAGTGGCAATGAATTTATGATTATAATAACAATGTAATAATGTAATCTCTGGGTCAATATTGATTGCATTGGTCATATTGACAGGATACATGTAGGTATTATTCTCGAAGGCAGATAATATCCTGCTACAGTCATAAATATATATTACTTATTAACATTATGCAACTGAAACTTATTTATTCAAGGAGTGTTTATTAATTTAAAATCCAAAAAGACTGATGCTATGAAAAATTGGCTGTTCGTGAAAATATTTCTTTCACGCAAAAATTACTGAATATATATTATGACTATATTGATTTTATATTTGAATAACACATATTATACAATGTACATTAGCAACCCATTAATGTCAAAATGCAGTGCTCAGGTCTCTCCTCAATCTAGAGATCTGAGAGGGATTTGGCCTTAATCCACACTTGCTGGCCTAGTGCCGGTTGGTGGAATTTCTTCTAGGATATATAGGTTTCCTCACGACGTTTTCCTTTACCGATAGCAGATGGTAAGTCACATGACTAGTACATATAAATTCCACAAAGTGAAATCCACATTGGTACTGCCGACGAGCGTGTCTGGATTGTGGCCTAAACTTTTTCAGCTATTAAGATAGAGGCAAAGATATTCTTACACAGCAGTGGAACAATAAATAGGTAGCAAATCAATTCATAGGTGCTAGCCTTTCTCGACAAATCACTACATAGTATAAAACAAAGTCACTTTCTCTGTCCCTATATCCCTATGTATGCTTAAATCTTTAAAACTACGCAACGGATTTGATACGGTTTTTTTAATAGATATACTGATTCAAGAGGAATGTTTATAGATATATAAAAAACAAAATTAAAAATTTTGAAAAAACCCACGACGATAACATCTATACAAAATAAGAAACTTAACATATAAAAAGGTTTAAATAACTTTATTTTAAATCCCCGACGAAAAGATAATAAGTAGCGTAAAAACAATCCCAAGAAAATCCGTCGGGGGCTGCCATACCCTGACTTGAAATGAACGAAAGTATTGCAGTTTTATGTATTTGATACCTGCCTAATTATTAACAATATTTAGTTTACAATATATATTTAATACTAGAAACAGTAATGATATTGGCAGCCCCCGACGAATTTTCTTGGGATTGTTTTTACGCTACTTATTATCTTTTCGTCGGGGATTTAAAATAAAGTTATTTAAACCTTTTTATATGTTAAGTTTCTTATTTTGTATAGATGTTATCGTCGTGGGTTTTTTCAAAATTTTTAATTTTGTTTTTTATTTTAATTATTTTCAAAGAGCGCCCTATCTTACTAACTGTAAGTAACTCGTATAAAATTTTAAGAACCTTGACAGATAAATAAAAGTTTTATACTAAGTTATAGAACAAACACATTTTTTTTAAATTTACTGTTGCAGTAAGTCTTATAACTTGAAATTATCATTTTAATTTTCTTATTTTAAACTTTTTAAGGAGCGCCTTATAAGTAAGCATATCATCCGTAAGCTCTAGAATGAATGGAATTTGCATGGAGCTTCGACTATAATATTATATATATTTTATTTTTTGTTGACTTGTGTGCTCATCCGTCGCACAAAGGTCGCCGGAGCCCCGCTTCGCGGGGCTCTTACTTCTGGGTGGTTTGAAAAAAAAAATAACCCTAACCTAATCAGTCCGATTCGGATTGCTCTGAATCGGGGGGTGTTAAGTTTAGCTATCGCACATTGATTGCCGTAGCCGGACTGCCTTCGGCGTTAGCGCAGATTTCCACCTATAATAGTTTGTATCTCGAAAACGGTGCGTGCTATCGCAAAAATGATGAAAATTTGGTTACACCCCGGGCACGGGATACCTATAAGTTAGAATAAATAAGGTAGGTAGGTGTTTATATAACGTCAGTCTGGAATAAACTCTCACTCTTACTAATTTTTTTTAGGCTTATCATTGTATACCTCAGTACTAATATTCTGTGATATAACAACACAAGATCGGTTTTCGGATTTTTTCCTTTACTTGTGCAACTTGTTATTGCTTCTGGCCAAATTTCATGATTCTAGGTCAACGGTGAGTCCCCTATATATTATGATCGTCAAGATAAATCGTCAAAAATGGAGCATAAACAGCTGTATCTTTTGATTGTGTTAACTTAGAATTTTGATTTTGATTTTACGCCGAGGGTTTGCAGACCCAAGTAAATTATATTAATTTCAGCTTTATACCTCTATGCGTTCTTGAGAAAAATATTCTAGACAGACGGACAGACAGACAGACATACAACGGAGTGATCCTATAAGGGTTCCGTTTTTTTCTTTTGAGGTACAGAACCCTAAAATTGCATAAACGGTCACCCATCTACTGACTGACCTTATCCGAAGTTGCTTAACCTCATGAGTGTAATCAATATCTCAGTACTACAATGCTACATGTCCCTATACAGTAACAGGTCTAATTATTTTACAGATAACTGTAAATATAAGTTTGCTTAGTCTATTGCAGCGCCCCCTGGCGAAAAAATACAATATCGTGTATCCAAAAGTCATCCTCGATAAATCACAAATATATTACAGAAAACCGTATCGAAATCGGTTTAATCGTTTTAAAGATAGGAGGGCACAAAGGTTTCAACGAAATCAACATAGGTTTGCCTAGTCTATTGCAGCGCCCCCTGGCAAAAAAATACAAAATCTTGAATCCAAAAACAATCCTCGATATATCACAAATACATTACAGAAAACCGTATCGAAATCAGTCTTATCGTTTTAAAGATAGGAGGGCACAAAGGATTCAACGAAATCAGTGTATTGTAGCGCCCCCTGGCGAGCTATTAACATAACACCTATCTTATAACCTGTCCCCAAGAGCCGCACACACTTTACAGAAAACCGCATCTAAATCGGTCAAACCGTTTCCGTGATATAAGGCATTATGTTGGAACACACAAACACACAAACACACAAACACACAAACACACAAACTCACAAACACACAGCCTCTCACCCCAAACGCATATACCGTCTCCGTTCCGTCGTGGGTAAAAATACATACCACGCGGGCGAAGTAGCGGGCGGAAGCTAGTACGCTATACAACACTAAATATTTCAATTCGGTCCACTAGTACCTGAGATTTACGCGTTCAAACAAACTAACAAACTCTTCAGCTTTATAATATTAGTTTAAATATAATAATAATATAATATAATAATAATTCTACCACATTCATACAGCGCCATCTAGTCCCAAACTAAGCAATTATATTTGCTTGTGTAATGGGTACTAAACAACTAATATACTACTTAAATAAAAATTTTTTGTAGATACATACATATTATAGATAAATTACACCCAGACACAGAACAAACCTTTATGATCATCACACAAAGATTTGTCCTGGGTGGGGATCGAACCCACGACCTCCAGCTAGCAGTCAGGGTCACTAACCACTAGACCAACAGGCCAGTTAAATCTAGATAGAGATTCTAAGGTAAGTATTTATTTTTTCTATGGGATCTATGAATTCTGAAATGATTATAAAATTGAAATTGGAATAAGATGTATCATTGCAAAGTTTCACCTAAATCCATTCAGCAGTTTTTGTTTGACAATCTCACAAACTTTAACATTCATAATTCATTTCAACCTATTTTGAGGGAATTTACGGGTTGGTATAAAATTTGTTTCGAATTTTCCTTTTCTCGCAGTGCTCTTGTCTGCTTAAGGTCTTGACAACTCCCTTAGTCGCATTTTACGGCACCCATGGGTAGAAATGGGGTTAGTTACATTATGTATTCTTAATCCGTCACTACACGGACCCTATTTTTATAATAATACTAAGTTTTAACACGTAAATAAAATGGTCCATCGGTACATATTCAATTCCTTTACTCTGTAATTATCTTCGCTAGCTTGATACAACAGTGAACGCTCTATAAAGTGATGATTAACAGTAACAATTCATATAAATTACTTTGTACGAACTGACCTTGCACAACTCAGCAATAAATAGCATATTATCAACCGAATGATGCAACGTGCAGACATTACTGATATTGTTTATTTATTGTTTATTATAAATCGTTTATTTTTTCTGTACTAGATGTCGCGCGGGGCTTCGCTCCCGTTGTTCTTTGTTTGGCAACTGCTCAGCTTAGGAGCTTGAGGCTAATAGGTTAGGCGTAGTGTGATGTTATATAGCCTATCTGGGATATCCAAAACTAAAAGAATTTTGAAAATCGGTTCAGTAGATTCCGAGATTACGCCCTACAACCTCATAAACTAATAATCTCACAAACTCACTACCATTACCAACCTATAATATTAGTATAGATTTATTTGTAAGTTTCTGGCTTGATTTTTAAGAGATGTTCTTATTATTTCAAGTTGCGGAATCTCGAAATTCTACTCAATCAAATATTTGAAGATGTCAGTGACCATATTTTAATTTTCAAATATTTGACAGCGATTTCATCTATCAAGAAAGAGGAGACTTCTAAACAACCAATAGAATTTCAGTATGTAAAATAAAATATAGTTAGTTTATACTATTTAGTTCGTTTCAGCTATTACCTACCTTTTTTTTTTATACCACGACGGTGGCAAACAGACGTACGGTCCGCCTGATGGTAAGCGGTTACCGTAGCCTATGGGCGCCTGCAACACCAGGGGCATCACGAGCGCGTTGCCGACCCTTAAGAAACCTATTCACTCCTTTACCTACCTACCCGGGAACTCTCCTAACGGCCGCTCTAACACTCGGTCCTCCACCTTTCACATCCAGTTCTACACAACGACCTTTCTCAGTCAATCAAATATTTTTACTCATCCGATAAGTTACGAATGGAACAAGCTACGCTCGGCGTCTCTTTGAAGAATAAAATTCGCAACGAAGTAATCTGACAAAGGACTAAAGTTACCGAAATAGCTCGTCGAATAAGCAAGCTGAAGTGGCAGTGGGCTG
The DNA here is from genome assembly GCA_905147015.1 of Laspeyria flexula. Lineage (NCBI taxonomy): Eukaryota > Metazoa > Arthropoda > Insecta > Lepidoptera > Erebidae > Laspeyria > Laspeyria flexula. The sequence continues at coordinate 7,546,968 of LR989974.1, forward strand.
GTCATATCTGCAGAAGGACCGATGGACGATGGAGCAAACGTGTCCTAGAGTGGAGACCATGACTCGGCAAACGTAGAGTAGGACGCCCTCCAGCTAGGTGGACCGATGACCTGAAAAAGGTCACCGGGTCTGACTGGATGCGGAAGGCGGAGGACCGGCGCATATTGGGAGAGGCCTATGTCCAGCAGTGGACTGCAATAGGCTGAGATGATGATGATGATAAGTTGCGCTGTTGTCAAGATCTTCAAATTATGTCTTTGTTTAAGACAATCTGCTGTAGGATAACATCTACCAGTCTCAATCTTAAATATTATAAAGTAAGATACATACAGCCCTTACCGTATGTCTATTAGTTCTCTATGCCTTAGTGTAATCCAGACCTTAAATTGATTTTATAAGGTTTTTAACCTACCAAAGTTTATTGCCCAAAACTTCAACAGTATCTCTCATTAAAATACGGTTCAAAGGCTTTTGTAGTAAATAAATATAGTATAATACAATTGTTACCAATTGCACTTGAGTGAAATTTATTTATCTTTGTACAAAAGACAATTAGACTATATTAATTGCTTTGATAAAGTACTTTGATGATATAGACTTATTTTTTTACAATATTGCTGTGTTGTTTGTTTCTAGTATATTGGCCTAAAAGTTCTTGTGCCTAGATAAAAAGGTTGTAAGGATAGTTGGGGGTGTTGAGCTGCATTAGCTGTCTAGGTCTAGGTTAATTACAGCTAATGTTTTCGTGTGCTGATATTGAGCTGACCAGACTAACAGGAAAGACAAATTATTTATTACTAGGTTTTTATCGGTAATTTTTTAGGGTTCCGTACCTCAAAACGAAAAAACCCCGAACCCTTATAGGATCACTCCATTGTCCGTCTGTCTGTCTGTCCGTCTGACTAGGAATTTTTTCTCAAGAGCACGAGAAATTATTATCAAATACTCGAATACGTATAGGACGCCCACCCACAAGGTGGACAGACGATCTGATCCGAATAGCAGGATCGCGCTGGATGCAGGCCGCAAACATCCGGCCCTATTGGAAATCTCTTGAGGAGGCCTATGTTCAGCAGTGGACTTCCTGCGGCTGATATGATGATGATGATGATGACTCGAATCTGCAAGCCCTTGGCGGAATCTTCGGAATTCTAAGTAAACGCAATCAAGATAAGGCCGTTTATACTCCATTTTTGTCACTTATATTGACGTTCAAAAAAGTCAAAACTTATAGAGTACTTCCCGTTGACCTAGAGTCATAAAATTTGGCAAGAAGCACAATCAGGAAAAAAACTGCAAACCGTACTCGTGTAGTTATAACACTGAATTAGTACTAGGTATGTTGACAGAGGAATAAAGTCATAAGTCTAAAAAATTTGGGAGTGAGAGTTTCACACCACACCAGCAACTTATTTAGTCCCACTGCTGGGATCGGCTCTTCTCTCCTCTAACTAGAGAGCTGAGACGGTGCAGGTCATAATCCACACACGCTGGCCTAGTGCGGGTTGGTGGATCAGACATACTCATTAAATTTCTTCTAGGATATGTGGGTTTTCTCACGATGTTTTCCTTCATCGTTAACAGATGGTAAGTCACTTGACTTATATACTTGCATTATAAATCCACAAAGTGGAATCCACATTGGTACTGCCGGTCTGGATCGAATTTAGGCCGCGTGATTGGCACGCTGGTCCCTTATCCATTCAGCCACCATTGCATAGTGAGACTTTATTCCGGACTTATCACATATCAATTGATTGGAAATCAGAGAAGCTGTAATTTGGCGTTTTTTTGTAATTTTAATTTGACGGAACCATGAACTGGCGTTACATAAAAATGGTGTACTTTTACGTAAATCATCAGCATCATAACCCTAATTCTAGTAATATTCGTTTTATACTTATTCTCTTTAACACTACAACACCAGACGAAGTCAACATACATAACTATATTATCTATAGCCTACATAGTCATTGTCCTTGTGTAATTCCTTATTTTCTATGCAAATACCTTGAACGTTATCACTGACATATTAAACGAAGAAAATAATATAAAAATGATGTTTTTCTCAAGTACTCATGAACAAACAACTGACCTAAGTCTTTACACACAATGTTGTTGATAGTACCGACGCAGACAAAGCATTTGATTAACAAAACAAGATTTAGTTTGCAGAATACTAACTTTAGCACGCGGCTGTACCTGTGTGGTATACCGCTCCTCTTAGAGGTACTTCATCAGATGAGCTGTACATTTTGAGCGGGGCTTACCTACCTCTTTTTATTATTCATCCTGAGAATCTTTTTTTTTTCTATGGTTCACGCGGAAGAAGTAGCAAACATCATAAGCAACCCATTAACGTTCAACTCCTGGGCTCGGGCCTCCCCCCCACTATCTGAAGATGTTCCCAAACTTTTAAGAGTAATACCGTTTCTTTTGGAAACCCATATAAAAATGATTAGAAATTGGAGACGCTGTAATTTACATAAGAACAAAAACTTCTATATAATAAATGTGGGATTAAATAATTTGGCGGAACCGTGGAAAGTTTTCTACGGAACCCACTTTGGGAATCACTCTAGAGAGTCAAAAGGGTAAAGGCCATCCACACACGCTGGCCTAATGCGGGTTGGTGAATCAGACATATAATTCCTCATGAGATGACAAGTCACTTGACTACTAGGTACATAATAAATTCCATAAAGTGAAATCCAGATTGGTACTGCCGGTCGGAATCGAACTCGGATCGCATGATTTGCATACCGGTCACTTATCCATTCGGCTACCGTCGCTTTTGCAGTAGCAATATATTATGTTAGTACTCGTTTTTATGTTTTAATTTCTTGTATGTATAATTGTTTTTAAGTTGTACTTGTGTGATTTGTTTATGTATTAATTTAGTGGCATGCTCCGGCTCTGTCTGAAAACCAGCGCTATAATATTTATGTCGTAGCATTATGCTGAGATATGCTGAGATATGATATGCATTTCCGTGTAGTGACGGATTAAGAATACAGAATGTCACTACCCCATCTCAACCCGTGGGTGTCGTAAAAGGCGACTAAGGGAATAACCTTATGCAGACAAGAGCATGGCAAGAAAAGGAAAATTCGAAACAAACCCTATACCAACCCGTCTGACCAGCGTGGTATAGTAGGCTAAATTCCCTCCACATTCTTTGGAGGAGACCCGTGCCCAGCAGTGGGACGTTTATGCGTTGAGATGATTATGCTGAGACAGGGCCGTTTTTCAGACTCACAAAGGTCTTATACTTTATGTTTGTGCTGTACTATGTAAAATTAAGTCTGAAAATAAAACGATTTTCTTTCTTTCTTTAGAAGCTAAAACAAAAGAACTAGAAAATGGCGGCGGGCCAGCGCATTCATTGTATGTTTACTCCGAGATAAACCCAAGATATATAAGTAATATTGTGTCATTGCACTCAAGGTTTTTTATTACAAGTTTTTTATCAGCAGTACTTTCCTGTTATCACTGTATGTGGGTTATTGTGTTAAGGATACTACCGAATTGAAACAAATATGTGTGCCCGAGTTTTCTTTATGTAATTAACGTATTAGCAAACTGGGAAAGGTTGTTTGGCTTTGTATGGTCGCTTTGCTATGTATCTTTATTTAAGATAAAAACTTTTTACAAACAATTAAACCGACAAAAAAGAAACGAACTTAAAAGTAAATAATCAATCATCCCCTACTTTTCTGCCATTACGGGTAAATTTATTGTTTCAATTTAAATGGAACAAATTTCGAAGTACCTATACCCTATCATAAAAAAAAAGAATTATTAAAATCAGAAAATTCCGTAAAAAGTTGTGCGTGGTCATACATAACTTAGGATAAAATATACCTACGGGTTGACTTGAGAATCTCTTCCTTTTGATTTTCGTCGGTTAAAAATATTTTCACCATTGATGCGATGCTAACCGAATGATGAAATGACGGGCATGCAAATCATGCGGTTCGAGTTCGATTCCGATCGGCATGCGGCAGTACCACTGTAGTGTTTACTTTTTTGAATTTACTAGACATGTAACTTACCATTTGCTAACGGTGAAGGAAAACATCGTGAGGAAAACTCACATAGCCAAGAAGAAATTCTAATGATCTGATTATGAGAAAGATGTCTCAACATGATCGGATATCCTACCGTTTTTTATTTCATCATCATCATCATATCAGCCCAATGACGTCCACTGCTGAACATAGGCCTCACCTAATTTCCGCCACAGCGAGTGATTTTGTGCCGCCCGCATCCAACGGCCACACGCAATCTTTACCAGGCCGTCAGTCCATCGCTTTTTAGTTATTGCCAAAACATTGCATTGAACATGGTCACCGGTTTTTCAAAAAGACAAACAAAACTTATTTCGGACCAGCCGCAAACCTTTAATTAAAGACGACTGGCCTGTTAGTGACCCTGACTGCAAAGCCGGTCGTGGGTTCTATTCGCACCTAGGACAATTTTTTGTGTTATGAGCATGATTGTTTGTTCTGTGTCTGGGTGTAATTTATCTATTAAATGTATGTATTTACAAAAAAAAAATATAATATAATAATAATAATATTCTACCATATTCACACAGCGCCATCTAGTCCCAAAGTAAGCAATTATATTTGCTTGTGTTATGGTACTAAACAACGGATATACTACTTAAATACATTTTTTTTTTGTAAATACATACATATTATAGATAAATTGCACCCAGACACAGAACAAACCTTTATGCTCATCACACAAAGATTTGTCCTGGGTGGGGATCGAACCCACGACCTCCAGCTTAGCAGTCAGGGTCACTAATCACTAGACCAACAGGCCAGTCAAAAAAAAAATGTTTTTATGTAGGTAGTTTATCAGTTATTTAGTACTCATAACACAAGCAAATTTAATTGGGACTAGATGGCGCTGTGTGAATGTGGTAAAAATATAAAAAAAGTCATTTAACTTTTCATTTTGAACAATATATCACCAATGACTAATGTCTGTGTTATTGTTTATTTCACTTTCCAAAACGTGATGAGACACGTGTAGACTAGTGATAAGTACACATCGCATCGATGCAGTGATAACAGTTATCAATTCGTTAGCATGTGACAGCGTCAGTGGACGAATGCCCTTAGAGGTGGATCGTCCATTCAACTTAGAAATAGATGTAAAAGCTTTTAATGTACTTATATTGGTGTGACTAAACTTGGGCCAGCAGACAACGTTGGCGATAATACTATACTGGCTTTAAACTAAAAGTAGCATAATGCCAGTTTCCCCGGAAGTATAGGCAGACGTGCAAACTCTTCCTCGTCACAGCATCCCGAAAAAAACTGAATCGGATCAGCAGTTCCTGAGATCCTAATGTTTGACCAAACAAACAAACATACTCTTCAGCTTTATAATATTATAGAATAGATTTATGCTCCATTCAATTGAGAAATGTTAATCTTGAAATAATATCTCCATAACTACATTGACAATAGATATAACATACTATTACGTTTCGTTAACAAACAACAGACTCAGAATCCAATCCTTCGATAACTATAAAACTGCACACATTAATATTACAACTCGCAGACACTTTTATTAGACGCTAGACTATTGTCTAGACTGCAGTCTAAATTTTAGATAGTGTTTGAAGGGCAACAATAAATAATATTATTAAAAACGTGTTAAAAATAAACGTGTGAAAGATTATATTAATATTGTTGTGTTTTTTATCTTTATGAGCTAGACGGTCTTGTTTTCAAAATAGAAATAAAAGTGTTATGACTGCATAAATATGAGTATATAAATATGTTATTATAGGAAACATTCCATATGTTATGTCGATTAAAATTTACAATGATTACAGAAAAATTAAAAATGCAAAAATAATGGTTTTACAAAAATAAAAACTCAAACTCAAATCTTTATTAGAAAAAAGTTATTATTTTTATTAAAAATTATTACACGATCAAAGATTACTTTGAAGAAAAGATGTTTTTTCTATGTAGGTTTAATAATAATATTCTACCACATTCACACAGCGCCATCTAGTCCCATAGTAAGCAATTATATTTGCTTGTGTTATGGATACTAAACAACTGATATTATACTACTTAAATACATTTTTTTTTTGTAAATACATACATATTATAAATAAATTACACCCGGACACAGAACAAACCTTTATGCTCATCACACAAAGATTTGTCCTGGGTGGGGATCGAACCCACGACCTCCGGCTTAGCAGTCAAGGTCACTAACCACTAGACCAACAGGCCAGTCATACGAAGCTGTTTGTTGCATTCTTTCCATAGAATATAATAACAATATAATATGTATTATTATATTATATAGTAAGTATTATTATATAATATAATATATTGCTGTACCCGACAGGGTCTTCAATGATCTAAATAATATAATTTTACCATCTAAGTCTACATTGGAAACTGGAATGCACGCTAATATCATAATGAGGGAAACTTAGGAAAACATATCCAATAAAAACGTCTCATTATGTAGAGATGAATATACAAGTTCGAACCTCGATTCAAGGCACAATATGCCAGGTCAATGGACCATGTGACTTCAAGGATAAACCAGGGTTTACACACAGACAAACAGACTATGTATGTATAGATGTACGTGTCTGATACGAGCTATGTATGAATGGAGCGAGCTACTGTGCAATAATGTTGAGTTAAAGAATTGGATGGGTTGGTTTAGTCTGGTGTTGTCGATTGAGTAGTTACCTCACCATGTTATGAAGTCGATGTCTGTAGAGGATAAGTTGTTATTGTATCGAATTTGAGTGTCATTTTTGTTAATAATAATGTTTATGTTTCTTTTTTTATAATAAAGATGGCAAACGAGAAAACAGATCACCTAGTGTTATTAAGTAATCACCGCCTTCCATTGACATTTGCACCGGGGGTAATTAATCAGTGAATTTGCCACAAATCTATGGGGACAGCCCTCCTAGACAAGTGGCAAATTCACTGATTGTATTCATACATACACATACATATAGATTTTCTTTCCTAACAAAGGGGTAGGCAGAGACCATTTCCTTCCACTTGCTACGATTCTGACATACATCTTTGGCTTCTTCATCATTCATCAGTCTTTCATACATGCTCGCTGGTTGAGGGTACTCCTCATCTGTCCCTTCTTTAGAATGTCTCCTATTTGGTCATGGTACGTTCTTCTAGGTCGTCCCCTTTCACCTTTCCTTTTACATTTCATTCTGATTCTATTCGAAATATTTAAATGTCACTTCAAGAAATTTCAACACATTTCTGACATAATTTGACATGTCGATAAAATAGATAGATCGAATCGATTGCCATTTGTTTAGAAGCTGCGGTCTACTGGTCGTCTTCTTCGACTTCGTCTTCACACTTCTACTCGCAGCATTACTTATATAGAATTATCTCTTTCATCTTTAAGAAATACTAAAATCATACAATTTTATTTTGTATCACCAACGTCGCAAACAAACTCACGCTTGATGCTAAGCGTATACGACAAACTATGGATTCCTGCAACACCAACAAAGACAATGATTTTCCTAGACTGTGACACACTCCTGCCTACCTCTTTGAGGAACTAGAGGCTTAATACTACGCAATGTTAAGGAAATCTAACGATTAAGAAGAAAAACACGTACAATAACTAAAAAAGTTTATGCGTCATTTGGAACAGGTCGTCAGGAGTGAAGGACTCTGGGCCACTGACCCTGCTGATCCAAATCTAGGAGCTAGCGTTGTAAACACGTTTCAACGTTTATTGTAAACATAATCAAGTTGATCCACTTTTTTTTTTTTTGTTCAGATAAAAAAGATGGTGTTTTTAAAATTAAAAAAGCAAATCGAATGTGTGACCATAGGATCAAATCAATTAAAATTAAATTAATTTTATTATAAGGATAACCAATTCCCATAGATATATAGATAAGATACCTACTAGTTCACATTTCACTTCGAAATAAAAAGGCCAGCCTTCGGATGATGCAATGTCTCATTAACCCGTTTACAAAATAACAGAAATATAAATATACCTGCCTCATTTACGCCATAACATTGACTTACAATAAAATTTAATAAAACATCATAAAACGCTAACAATCTAACACACAGTTGAGATGCGCATGATTCACCCGCTAGCGATTTCCGTTGCCGGCGCGTTCTAATTATAAACGAGCCCCCTTTTCAAAAATGGAATAAAATTCAACGGCGCACGCGCATCCTTTTATTATTTTAGGACGTCACATCCTACTGAAGATTGATATTGTCTTAAATTATCGACACCAAAGACTCCTGGGCAGGAAACTGTAATCTATTGTATCGAGTTGCATAAACGGAACCGGATTTTATTATTAAATGCTTTTACTTTGTCTGTCTGTCCGCTGTGGAAGGATATGTCTTGACAGTTAACTGCCCTATATAAAATTGGAAACTTTGGAAAGTTTACAGTTGGTAGTGCAAGTGCAGTTGCCCTGAAAAATGTGTATTCCACTTTGTGGAATTTATATGTACTAGTCAAGTGACTTACCATCTGCTAACGGTGAAGGAAAACATTGTGAGGAAACCCACATACCCTAGAAGAAATTCTATGAGTATGTCTGATCCACCAACCCGCACTAGGCTAGCGTGAGTGGATTATGGCCTAAACCCTCTCAGCTCTGTAGTTAGAGGAGAGGAGTCCCGAGCCCAGCAGTGGGACTTAATGGGGTGCTGATTTGTTTTGACTCTAATTGTGGTACAGGGCTTGTTTCCTAGAGCGGGTGTTGTCTTTTTACTAAAATAAAATGCAAATATATTGTTGAAAGAATCCAATGATAACTAGAAGCTAAGTTCAAAGCTCGTATCGTTAAATCTTTTATGACGGTCGAAACACTGCTTACGCGGACAACACCCCTTTGACATTAGCCATTACATTCTGTACTTTATTGCCAATAAATAAAACATAATATTGTTCGATAGTGATCACATTTAACGAAGTATACAAATAAACAGTTGAAGATATTTGGATTATAATTTGACAAGTAATAAAGTTTTGTATTTGCTATTTATTTTAGCAATTGCTTTACTGAATCATATTATGATTTTAACTTTGATAACTTTAGTATTTTGGACTAACAAAGCTTAGCTCAGTGGCTTAATTTTTTTCAGGATGCCGCTACACGCTTTATGAGAACATATTAACATAAACATATAATATTAAGGAAGAAGAAATCTTCCTTAAATAAATACAATTAACAAAAAAATTAAGTGGTTTTTTTATCCAATTTTGATAAAATATCACTTATTATTGCCCCGAATAAGTAACTTATCTATCATCATCATCATCAGCAATCCATTAAGTCTCACTGCTGGGTTCGGGTCTCCTCTCCTCTAACTAGAGGGCTGAGAGGGTTAAGGCCATAATCCACTCACGCTGGCCTAACTAACTTATATCAAACAATATTTTTGGTCTCATATAAGTGTAGTCTTAGGAGGCGAGTCTATTTTTTTAACATTTACTTAAATTTCCAAATACCCGACATATAGTGGGAATTTCACAGACAAAAATCCACGTACCTAATAAGTTTCTTCCTGTCCATAGGTTACCGTAGCCTCTTATAAAATCGGCTATAAAATCAAGCAAGCCGAAAGCCTATTTGTAACTATTCTAAAATAAAAAAAGGCTTCGTTGACAAACGTAAAATACAATTCTTGATACACATTATACAAATGCTTATTCATCAGAATCGTTTTATCAATAATTACATTAACGTCTCGTGGACATTTCTTAGAAACAAACGCTGCATCCTGTATAGATAAATGGATGATATTATCAAAATTATGCAAACTCATAACGGATATACAGGAGCAGTGAGCACATCCGGAGATCCCAGTATCCTGTGCATGTCCCGTGTGGTTAAGTATCTGTTAACACGCCATCATGGGATGCTGTACCAGTGGAACATTTATTTAAATTAGCTTTATTCAGAATATCTCTACTTTTATGACTTGATTTTGTTTGTTTGATATTTTTTTTTATTGTTGATAGAATATCAGGAATTCCTGGTCCGATTTGAAAAAAATATTTTAGTGTTGAATAGCCAATTTATTGAGGAAGGTTATAGGTCATATAAACATTACGCTACGGCCAATAGGGGCTGCAAATAAAGAACGACAAGAGCGAAACCCCGCACAACATAGTAAATATATATTTAAACTAGTGGACCCGACAGACGTTGTCCTTTTTTGTTTTTTTTGGTTTCATTGGTATACTCGTATCACGAGTACCAATCGATTGCAAATCGAAACTATCCTCGAATCCACTTGAACACATAAGTACACAAAAATTCATTCAAATCGGTTCAACCGTTTAGGAGGAGTTCACTGTCAACACACGTACAGAAGAATTATATATATAAAGATGTAATAAAACGAGTCTTCTTCTGTGTTAATACAAACGAACACTAAATAGGTAACGAAACAAAAAATTCGAGAATGGCTGGACCAATGCGGCTAATTCTTTTTAAAATATTCGCTACAGTCCAAGAAAGAAGTTTTAATATTTGAAGAGATTTTTTTTAAATCGTACACGTGATAAATATAAAGAAAAGCCACATAATATAAGCTCTATCTCACTCCTAATAAGGAGGAATATTCCACTATTATACTTCAGAACCTCGAATTCAAGCTTTTGTTGCTTATATCCTTTTAAATCTTACCTCATCAGACAAAGAGTGAAATACACGATACGAACATGATGTAGGTACATAACAATGTTTATGTAAATGCAACCAACCTCGTGACCTTCGCAGTTTCATCTCCTTAACAAAGATTATTTTTGCAGATATGACACTTCTATCATAATATAAATATCTTCACGCTTTTTTCCAGTGGTGCTATATCGCTAGCTAGCTATGATTACTCTTATTAATCAACTAATTAATCGACTGACCTGTTGGTCTAGTGGTTAGTGACCCTGACTGCTAAGCCGGAGGTCGTGCGTTCGACCCCCACCCAGGACCAGGACCCAGGACTTTGTGTGATGAGCATAAAGTTTTGTTCTGTGTCTGGATGTAATTTATCTATAATATGTATGTATTTACAAAAAAAAAATGTATTTAAGTAGTATATCAGTTGTTTAGTACCCATAACACAAGTAAATATAATTGCTTACTCAAGGACTAGATGGCACTGTGTGAATGTGGTAGAATATTATTATTATTATTATTAATGAAGGAAGAGTGACAAAACAAATATATATTATGAGGCGAATGTGAAAGAAAACGTTGGAAGGGGAAGAAGAACGTACCATGACCAAATAGGTGACGTTCTAAAGAAGGGACAGATCAGGAGTACCCTCAACCGGCGAGAATGCATGAAAAGACTGATGAATGTTGATGTATGTCAGAATCGTAGCAAGTGGAAGGAAATAGTCTCTGCCTACCCCTCTGTTGGGAAAGAGGCGTGATCTATATGTTTGTATGTATGTATGGATGATGGGCGAGTCTATTGCTATTAATCATGGACATTTTCAGATTCCGAAATGATACTAAAAATTTCAAGACAGATGAACTCATTACTAAATTTTGTCCGAACTGGAGATCGAATCGAAGACCTCTGTCTCAGGAAGTGTACACACTTCCGATGCGTCATTGACGCAATCATCTTGCTTTCTAGCAATTTTCGTCTCCCTTTCATTGAACTTTAGATACCAGTAATCATCAGCATAAGTTTTTCATAAGCAAGATATGACACTAATTCTGCCGTCCTATACCTAAAAGTAGATAAGTGATAAAAGCAAACTAGAGCCGAAAAATGAGGGAAAATTTTAAAAGAGTTTTCAGTAAATCCATAATAGCGCTGTCAAATATCCGATATAATTATGACAACGTTTATAAAGACCTAAAGAAGAAAATGACTATTCTCGTTTTATAAACATTCCCTTCGCGACTCCAGCTCAAAACCCAGCTTTATTGTTTAACCGCTTTTTAGACATAGGATAGCAGAATTGCAAAGTGCCTTTTTTATCCTGTGAAAATTTTATAAATATGCACATTGTGCGACTAAATCATTTCTAAGTGTCATATCTGTGTACACATAATCTGAATGCACGCACCGGATGACGCGTCGAGTGTAAATTTAGCGTCGCGCGCCAGGTTCAGGGACATGCGCCGGCGCAGACGATGCCTTGTTGCTTTTGTTGTCAGATTCGCCTTATAGATGAACCCGCGGCAAATGTCACTTGTCTTGATTATAATGTTCATTGGTATTTACTTGACAGATGGGTGGTAATGGCTTTGGAAGTATTGTATGTGATGCTTGAGCAAATTAGTTTTTCTATTCTTCTTTTATTTATGTGTTAATAGTGTAAGTAGCTCCACCAACCCGCACTATGCATATATCTATACAGCGTGAGTGTATTATGTCCTAAACCTTCTAAGCTCTTTAGATAGAGGAGAGGAGACCTGAGCCCAGCAGTGGGACTTAATGGGTTGCTGATGAATAGTGTAAAGCTACTTTTCTTCTTGAAGAAGTTGTCAGTAGCAACTAAAGAAACAAAATATAAGAACACATGTACAATAGAAGGGTAATTGTAAATCATTTCTCGTACTAACCCTAACATGGACGTCGTGGTAAAAAATTCAAGAAATCCATATTTTGAGATATGAGACGTATGATTGTTGTTAAAGGAATATTTTGATGAGGTAATCATAAAAGTTCATTTTATTATTAGTTTCTTTTTATTTCTATCTATGATGCTCAAATATTCTTCTGCTATCCATACTTAAAATTACAATGAAATTAAAAATGGAATCGTAATCTGAACTTTTTTTTCTCAAAATATACCTGACAGAATGTTTATTTATTTCAAAACTGTTTTATCATTAAATTCATCAAGTACCAAAACTTCATCTAAATATCATATAATTTTTCAAAACCTTCCCATACATCTCAGAGGAAACCAGGAAAACTCCACACAAACAATTCACAATAAAATAAAATAATCTCGAAATAGTATCAAAACTATTTCATCCTGACCTTTCCTACTTCCGCATAAAACACTGTAAATCCAAGATCATGCTGATCATCCAACACGTAAAATATCTCCAGTAATAATAGACAAGATAAACTAAATAGTTTACACGTCATTTCCGCTTCGAGCATGACGGTCATGGCCTTAGATATTACTTCCCTTACTGTGTAATACGTTATTCTGGTGTTTCACGCAATTAAATATATTATTGTTTCTATCCTAAAAAAGTCCGTTTAATGCCTAAGTTTTGCACCAGATCCTAAACTTATTTTGATGAAGTTTGACATAGAACAGTGTAATTTTTTTCCAAATTATTTCTTTAATTTTAAATTGTAAAACAGAGGGTATTTCGACGATTCATATCACTACTGTTCGATCCACGTTATAAATCGGGCAATCTACTTTTTAAATCGTCGTTTCATACCAATGAACAATGGAAAATGGTTCGAAACAACGACTTCAAAAAGTATCCATCCCAATACAAACGTGAGCCAAACAGCTCGTGGTTTGAATCGACAGAGTTTTCTAACTTTATTTTATTGTTTTTATAAACCACTAGTACTACCAACTTTGTAGGGTAACGACAGTGTTTCCTCTCCATCTTAACCACTGCTATTCCCCATTGAAATTGCCTGGAGTATTTAAAATTAAAAACACTACTGTTTAATATTATAAGGAGACTAGACGAGAACTATGAAACTGCTGTTCCGATCGTCATGAACTTTGCCATACAGATAGTATAAGACTTGGAACGTCTAAGCTGCGGACGGAAAGTTATAATAGCATCCGCCCACGGTATTTAAAAAAATCAGACTATAATCTATTTGTGAGTCAAATTTCATATAGATCCTTTCAATCAATCCTAACATTCTTAACTATAATATTTGTAAGATGTAATAATAATAGTAAATAGTGTAGATTCGTTCTGAAAGTATTAATATTTTAATTTTGAAATCATTCGTATTATTTTTCCAAAGATTTATGGCGACTTGATACGGCTAATATTAAATGCACCAATAATTCAATTGTATTACATTCTCACGGTGAATTTACCATGAAAAATGATAAGTTGCTTCTCTGATTAACCATATAAAATTCGCATATAACAATATGATAAAATGGCGCGAATACATTTTTAATTTAAACGACCAAGGTCGAAGCGGCATTCAAAATGGCTGATCGGAGTCAGCGCACTCTCGTTTAACGAAGATCTTTCTTTAAAAGGGCAACAATTACGCATATGTGTACAATAAAACTTGAATATTTTTACACAACCAGGATCCACTGCAGAAAACTGGGTAACATTGAGGAGTTCATTGGTATTACATGCACTTCCTGACTTTCCGAGGCCACGGACAGTCGCCATCTTGCATTTTTTGACGTTTATTTTTGGCGGGCTTTTATGCTGCGTCCAGAAATGGTAAGGACATTTTTAATGTCAGAAATGATTGTTTATTACTCTTTTGAATTAAATTCTTATTTAATTTTCTTTGAGCTCGTTTTTTTGTTACGTAATTTACTTGTTTGTTATGTTTGATGAAATATTATGTTATCTTAACTTATTGTGAAGAATTTTAAGCAAAATTAATTTAATTAATTAATTTGAATCCAATGTATGCCTCACGGTTGCGCCAAATTGGTGACAATTTCAGCTTGGGCCAAGCAGATAGCCAGGCGCTGGTTTTCAAGTGGCACCTATATTGTTGGTATGTAACATAAGGACGTCAACATAGTCATGTGCGTGCGTGTGTGTGTGTGTGTGTGTTCGTGTGTGTGTTCATGTTATTTAACGTATATATTTATAAGAAAATAGATAAGAAAGATTATATATATAATAATTATAAATATATACATAATAATTATAATAATATAAGATGATAACAAAGAGGTCATGTTATGTTATGTTCACATTGACGTGTAATGTATGGTATGTAGTATGGGTTTCTTCAAAAAAGGAGTGAACGGGTTTCTTAAGGGTCGGCAACGCGCTCGTGATGCCCCTGGTGTTGCAGGCGCCCATAGGCTACGGTAACCGCTTACCATCAGGCGGACCGTACGTCTGTTTGCCACCGTCTCGGTACAAAAGAAAAAAAAAACTTAATTTAGACTTAGTTTTCTGCGCTTCTCGAGATGCTGATTTAATTTTTTTTTTTATTCTCGCTCGTGGGAATCGAACCCACATCATTCGGCATGGCGACGATGGATTAAAGTCTACTATATCTACCAGTCAGGTCCTATAATTTGAAGGAAAATATCAGAGTACCGTTTGTTTCAACTTTGAACTCAACAGCTAGCTTTACGTTCAACTTATCAGCCATTGGAATCTATCCTTGGTGCAAAGTTCCATCAATCGGGGTTTATGTTTTATAAGTTTAGTTTATGACTCTAATACATGTTTTTATATAAAGGAATTATATTCGAGATCTTTATTTATAGTTGTAAAAGAAAACTTTGAAAAATCATTATTTGCATCCCTGCGAAGCCGATGTTACTTATTTGTGCTGAAAAGTTTGTTTGTTTGGTTGGGCGCGCTAATCTCGGGAATTACTGAACCGAATTAAAAAAATAATTTAGTATTGGATTGCTCATTTATCGAAGATCGAAGAAAGCTAGGTATATATAACATCACGTAATGACCAATAGGACCTAAGTAGTGAGCAAACCAGAAAATCTATGTCTGTTATGTGGAACAAACAAAGCAATACATCTAGTACTAACAAAATATAAATAACTATAAGTCACGTTGGGTTCGCTCCCGTCCGTCGTTCTTTATTTGGACACTGCTCAGCTCCAATTGGCCATAGCGTAATGTTATATAGCCTATAACCTTCCTCGATAAATTGGCTATCCAACACTAAAATAATTTTCAAATCGGATCAGTAGTTCCTGAGATCTTAGCGTTCAAACAAACAAACTTTTCAGCTTTATAATATGAGCATAAATAATATTAAGAGATTCTTCTGAATTGTATATGTACGTAATGCGCGCTGGCGGCGTGGCGTGGCGCATGCGCTCCTATAACTGTACCAGACGCGACCTGCCGCAATGCGCCCGCGCTCAAGGGCACGACTATTAAAGACGTGGAGACGACTTGTCATACATTTATCTTGTACTAATATTTTAAATGTGAAAGTCAGGATGGATGGATGGATGGATTTTGTTATTAAATCAATCGAGATCGGCTGAAAAGATCTGTATGAAAGTTGGCACAAAAAAAATTACAATAGATCCCCATAAGTATTCCACTGCTTGGCAAATAGCTTTCCGAATAGAGGAGAAGAATTTCCACTAGCTAGAGTACAGTGAGTAGGTTTTAGCCATAATTCGCTGGTCTAATGCTGGTTGGTAAAATGGACATATACGTGAAGAAGTGAAAAGGAATGGGACGTAATGGATTGAAATTATTTTAGTTTTATTATTAACCAAATGTTGATGGATTAAGGCCTGTTGGTCTAGTGGTTAGTGACCCTGACTGCTAAGCCGGAGGTCGTGGGTTCGATCCCCACCCAGGACAAATCTTTGTGTGATGAGCATACAGTTTTGTTCTGTGTCTGGGTGTAATTTATCTATAATATGTATGTATTTACAAAAAAAAATTGTATTTTAGTAGTATATCAGTTGTTTAGTACCCTTAACACAAGCAAATATAATTGCTTAATTTGGGACTAGATGGCGCTGTGTAAATGTGGTAGAATATTATTATTATTATTTAAAAAAAATGATGTATTTATCTTATTCTATCAGTCAGGTCTTGTTTACCTTTATTTATTTCAGAAAAAGAATACACAAAAAAATAACATTGGAAGTCTACTCCACAGTTAGCTCTGTCCAGTAACAAGAAGTGAACAGCAATCGTCGAGTCGACTCACGAATCGGACGTCAAGGCCGGACGTCGATGTCCGTCTGTTGCGAATGCACTAATGTGTTGTATGAACATGTTTTAAACACATCTCTTTTGATATTGGCCTATATGGACTAATGTGTTTTACGAAGATTTTTCAAACACACATTTCTTCTATTATTAGGCTAAATGAGAATGGATTGCCGACAGTAGAGATGAATATTATAATGCAATTGTAATTGTTTGTTATGCTTTAACACCTAAACTGCTGAACCTTGGACTTGGAAAATGACTTAGGCTACTTTTTCTAGTGAAATCGGATTTGAAGCTAGAATTTAAGCTAGAAAAAAATCTATAATGAATACTTACTTTTAGGTATTTACTTTTTCGTACCTATTAATATGACATGATGCCTAATATTGTGACTTTTTTAGAGTATTGTAGCCTAAATGGAATTATAGCCCTTATAGTTTCATCATAAAAAAAATAATTTCAAAATCGGCTATCAACACTTTGAGGTTATTGCCGAAAGACTACGCTTCGCAACAAAAGGACGTAAACGCCATGAAGATACGCTCTTCTACTCTCGTCCTTTATAACATGTATTTCTTTGTAGTTACAGCTACGAAATCTTACATTGAACATGGTCTGCCATGTTATTACCCGGATTCTTGATATTATCTTTAAATAGATCAGCATTATTTTGTGTTGTCAATGTATCACCAAACGATTCCAATATTCTTTCAATCAACAGATACATAGTTAAACTGAATTTGGGTACCAATTTTAACGCTTTAAAATTGCATGTTGGTGTTTCTTTAAAATTGGAATAACACTTTTTTTTAACTGCTAAGCAACTCAAATTAATTTGATAGCGTAAAAGCCTCTTCGTTATTTCAGTATTGCGTTTTAAAATATTATAATTAAAGATAATAAAAAAAAAAAATAAAAAAAAAAAAAAATAAAAAAAAAAAAAAATATAATGCACCTTTTGTACTGTCTGTATGTAGAGTGGTATTAAATATGCAAACACGTAGCTTTTATCTCTGACCGGTGTTATTGAACCTCGAGCTTAAAAGAAATTCCTAGTAGTGGGACGCACAAGGAAAAATTGTGTATAAATTTTGTACACCTACATATTATGTTTGTTTTGAAAGGGTTGTGTATTTTCACTATAGTCATACATTTTGGCATTACACTGGGTGTAAGACAAAGAAATACAGAGAGTTGAGAAGTGTCGGATTTTTTTCAGACAATCCTAACACCAAGTTGTAATAATACTCGGAAGATGCAAGCTTGTTCTCGAACCCGCAACGAAAATATTAATCAGAAGTAAATTCAGTCGTCCAGCATGAAATTCAAAAAAGCCCCACCCTCCATGGGTGGTCCTTTATGGGTTGAAATTATGAATGATGAAATGCAGAAAAACCCGGATCAAAGATCTTTTAACTCAAGAATTATAGAAAATATTTTTGATTATTTTATAATTTTGAGCTTAATTTTTAATACTTACATAAATTTGTTATCATCCATTGATTGGTTATATATTAGGTAGCCAGCATAAACACCTGTCTTCATTGACGATTAGATATTTTTGCACCCAATACATAGTTCAAGCTTATTTTTAGAAATAACTAGAGCAATGTTTTTGTAATCTAAACATAACTATTTCCTTGCCAAACAGTTCTGTCTATTAGTCTATTTTTGTGCTATCTATAAATAAGAATGAATAGAGATTTGTTTAACTTTGACGGGTCAATGTGCGAATGCCCTCTGAAAAAGATGGAAGTTATAAAAAACAGAACGCGTAACACCTGTGCAAAGTGTGTGTAGTGGAGTTCGCTGAAGATGACTTCCTCAATGAGGTTTTCCCAAGGAACTACAGTAAAATGAATAGATGCCCCTGGTGTTGCAGGTGCCCATAGGCTACGGTAACCGCTTACCATCAGGCGGGCATATAAAAAATAAATGTTTTTGTTTTTATTAAAACCCATAAACGTCCCACTGCTGGACACAGGTCTCCTTCAAACATTGTGGAGGGAATTTAGCCCACTATACCACGCTGGCCAGACCGAAGGAAAATTTGAAACAAAATCCTATGCCAAACCGTCTGACTAGCGTGGCATAGTAGGTTATATTCCCTCCACATTCTTTGGAGGAGACCCATGCCCAGCAGTGGGACCTTCATGGGTTGAAATGATGTTAATGATGATGAAATCTGTATGTAACTTGTATTAAATTTTATCAAAATTCAATGTTCATAGCTTGTGTTTATAATTAGAAACATGCGGTGATTCGCTCTCGTCGTTTTTTATTTGCTCACTGCTCAGCTCCTATAGGCCGTAGCGTGATGTTATATAGCCTATTGCCTTCCTCGATAAATGGGCTATCCAACACTAAAATAATTTTACAAATCAGACCAGTAATTCCTGAGATCCAGAGCTTTCAAACAAACAAACTCTTCAGTTTTATAAAAATAGTATAGATTTTTTGTTGTAACAATTCAACCTTAAATCAAATAATGTTATTTACTGTATCCAATTGAACACATATATTTATTTACGCGTATATATTTACACGTGCAACCATAAACGATTATATCGAGTTCCCGAATAAGTTATTTCTGTTTTAAGAACCCCATAAAAACAGTGAATTTCATACGCAAACACGTCCCATATTGTTAGCGAAAACATTTTTATTACCAACGCATTTTGTTTCCATGACTTTACTTGTTTATTTTTGTATTTTCTCAGAAACTGCTTATTATATCAGAATAAAAAATTATATGCAATAAATTTAGAATATAAGCTATTATTTTATATAACTTTCATCAAAATATGTTCAGCCATTTTTGTGTGATTGAGTCACAAACATAGGTATAAAATTTCTCTTTAGCCGAGCATTTCAGCTGCGTATAAAATATTTATGTAGAATCTTAAGTATAAGCTTTTAAATAATCATAAGGTCAATATACTTAGGAAGTATGTTTGCGTAGAAAACTGTGCTAAATTAAGTCGTCGACCCCCCGTTTAGATGTGTCGGGCCGCGAGTTCACGAACTCGTACTGTTATCATTACTTTGCCGTTCCCATGGCAACGGGAGGACTACATAAGTACAGAACACGGGTTAAAGGTCAGTTTATCTGAGAGCTTAGGATTTTGAGAAAAAGTTACATCAAGATTTTTTTTCTTTAAAGTGTGGTTTAAACGGTGCGTGGTGATACAAATCTTAGGAACTTGCATTATCAGCTCAATAAGATTAGACAGTTGATAAAAGGTTCGGCTTCGCGGGATGATGCAGTTTTATCGTAAGAAGTTTATTAAAACATGAAATAGAACGTGACAATTGAAGAGTGTATGGGCATCATCATCATCATTTCAATCCATAAACGTCCCACAGCTGGGCAGGGGTTTCCTCCAAACAATGTGAAGGGAATTTAGCCTACTATACCACGCTGGCGAGACGGGTTGGTATAGGGTTTGTTTCGAATTTTCCTTTTCTTGCAGTACTCTTGTCTGCATAAGGTTACTCCTTTAGTCGCCTTTTACGACACCCACGGGTTGATATGGGGTAGTGACATTAATAATCCACCACTATTCGCAATTGACATGATTTATCCAACTTAAACTTGATTATTACTACTATAGATTGACATGTAATTTCTACCAGCGAGCGCAGCGCAGTCCTTTGGATCAGTTTTAACGTTTACCCTTAGACCTTTTTAATTTGGCCTGTGTAATTTCCACTTTAGTTTTCTAGACAGTGGAATTTACAGTAAAAATTGCACACATAAAATATATAGTAAACCCGTTCAAAATATTGCACTTTTAGCTACATAAATCAGTCTATTAACACACTAGTTATTCAAATGACTAATATTTTACAAGAAACACTATATTTTCTGGCGAATTGCTTTTAAAACTGCGATGTATTCCGGCCACTGACACCCGAGTAAGCCAAAACAGATTTTCTTTCTAATTACCAGTAATAATGTTCAAGAAAATGATACAGATTTTTATAAAATTTGTTTGTTTTTAGGGTTCCTTTCCTCAAAATGATAAACCCTTCGTTGTTTGTTTGTATCTTTTGTATATAAAAGCTATAGGCTATTTCCTATTATAGATTTTAGAATCAATTAAAGTAATTCGGCATTAAAGGTTAAGTAAAAAAAAACATCGTGCATATATTTCTGCATTCCCATTGAGAACCATATTCTAATTTTGAATTTTTTAATGAGCCTTTAGTAAAAGTTTTTAAATTGTAAAATTAGGCTCTAATTTATAAAAGCAAGCAGTAGCACTCAAAAGTTATATAATCGGTTAAAGATGGTCCCTCGATCGTGATTTGATTTCATATTTATTTACGTATCATAAGACAAAATTAAATTTGCAAATATATATCATTGATAGACTAGCTCACGAATGACTTCGCTCGCGAGCTATCTCGGTAAAAAACCTATGTTCTGGACTTGAATCTATCTGTGTGTCAAATTTCATACAGATCCCTTCAGCCTTTTGGCGTGATTAAGTAACAAACCTACTACTAGATTTTCGCTTTTATAATATTAGTAGGATGACGTATTAGGTGTAGTTGTAATTTTAATTTTGTTTTAATTCAAAAATGTGAAATAATATTTGCATTAAAGGAAACCCCCTGAATGAATTAAACTCGGACTTGGCTGCTATTGTAAAAAGCTATTTTCGTGTGTAATATAAGATTGTTAATTTCAAAATGGTGTCGACAAGAAAAACTCCTATTCATTTCAACAATTATCTTCCAAGCAATTATTTTTCTGAAAGTTTTTGACATTTTCGGAACGTTTGTGTTGGGATTAAATGTTTCTTTTAGATTTTGTATTAGTAATTTGTGGTCTAATTACCTTCTTATTTTTCGTGTTGTAAATAATTACGTATAATCTCTGTACAACTATGGATTTACGATGAGCCAAATATTGTAATCTTTGTATATTTTTAAAGGAACCTACATTAGATATCGGTATCGCATTACTTTCGGTTTATTGCTCTATTTGTTATTTCTGATGTTTTTAATAGGTACATTTACAAAAAATCTTCGTGTTAGAATGACACTGGTATTTTATTATTATGGGCTATAGCAGTAGCAGTATCTTAAGGAAAATGCGAAGAAAATAATGTATATTATTATACTATTTTTTTTTAAAATAAACTATGGTTTTCGATTTTATTTTTTTGTGAATAAAATTATACCTAGCCATTCATATACATTAGAATTTTTATAATATTAATTAATATTGTGATATTTACATTTATAGCATTTAATATATGTCTTCTACACTTACTTAACTCTACTTCCAACTCGGGATTTAATATATAGAGACAGCTCTTTCCGATCGCATTGGGTTCAAATCCCTGCAATCAAAATTCAAAATGTCATATTTTATGACAACTACTTTTCGATTATTCTATTAATAATTGTAGCTAATAATCGATTATAAAAACAAATAAGTAATTAAGCACTTCCCTATCGTGTTATCTAACAGTGTTGTCAGTTCCGCGCTTTCCTCGTTTCCGGCCGCTTTCCCAGGCCAGCGAACGCGCGTGTTGGCGCAAATGTGCAATTATTGCGACTTCAATACAGCGAATGTGTTTATACGGGTGTTTCAATCGATGTCTATTTAAATTCTAGTTTTAAGTAGAAATCGTTTAGCTTCATTTTAATAATGGTCCTGTATAATTTGAAACTGCACGTCGCCGTCGTCGGATTAAGGGCCTGTTTCACCACCTATAAATTTTAATAAGTGTAAACTTTGACAGATTTTTGACGTATTTTTCATATAAAATTTGACAAAAAAGTCTCAAGTAGTTTCTTAGACACTTATCTGCCAGTGGCGAAACAGACCCTTATAGTAAGAGTTATTTATTTACAGAGGAAAGAACTTTACTAAGGTTAGCATTTGCGAGACACAGTAGTCTTCAGAACAGTATACACGTTGTTTCAGGTAATACAGCTAAAAACACGGCTTAATTCTTGGTCTTTTGAGCAAAAAATATGACTACTAGTACCTACAATAATCTACACTTACAACATTTAAAGAATACATCAAGAAAGGCCGCCATTTTGAACAATATGAGTAATCACAGAAATAATTCCCAAAATCTAGAACCGGGTCAAATGGATCCTTAGATCAACAATCGGCTCAAATAGAAATTACTTTGGATCAAAGTGATCAATTAGTTGGATCACGTTCTGACTTCAAATGGGCACGGTCGTTGTAACTTTAGTAGGTTGATCAACTCATGAGGTCATACTTTCAGTGGAGTTGGGGAAATGAGCTGAAGAAAATTTGTACGAGATATGATTATGATAATTTGTACTGGAAACATAGCATCACATATATTTTATCGGAGGGGTAGGCAGAAGTGAAAAGTGCTATAAACCACGCACTTATCTAGATTTCGAGGTATACTGATAATTTTAAGACAAAAAAATCTAATAACATTTTTAACCTATCCGGGATGAACTCCCTAACGAGGTTTGCCCAAGGGACTACAGTATGGGGTTTTTCAAAAAAGGAGTGAATAGGTTTCTTAAGGGCGCTTGTGATGCCCCTGGTGTTGCAGGCGCCCATAGGCTACGGTAACCGCTTACCATCAGGCGGACCGTACGTCTGTTTGCCACCGTCGTGGTGTAAAAAAAAACCACAGAGGCATTTAACCAAAACACTATTTAAAAAAATCTGCATTAAAGTTCTATACCATTCTTAAAACAAACTATCATCATCGTTATCTACCCAATGATGTCCACTGCTGGGCATAGCCCTCACCAAATTAATTCAGCGAGCGATTTTAAATAACCTAATACAATCGAACTTAGACCTCATGTATTACAAGCTAACCGTTTTCCAATTTAAGTATCACAACCAATAGCGTCATAATCCACACACACAAACAACCCACACCCGTACTAGAACACTTAGTAACACTTATCTAAATAACACATAACTGTATGATACAGTACAATATAACAATGTAAAGTAGGTAACATTACATCTAATGTTATAAAACTGTAAATTTTGCTGTATGTTTGTACGCGATGATCTCAGAAACTGCCAGACCGATTTTGAAAAAATATATTTTGACCAGTTTCCACCCGGCTCCGCCCGCATGGTATGTCGTTAAAAGTAGCTTTAGTTTTTTTCCAGACTATCAAGGTGGCAAATTTCCTACAGATCTTTTCAGCCGTTCTGGCATGATTAAACATCCATCCATTGACATATCATTCTAATTTAATTAATGGACATTCTCAATATTTTATTTTTCAATTTATTATTACTTATTTGATACTGTGAGATTAATAATTATTATTTTAGTTAGGTAGGTGAAAATGTTTGCACAACAAATATTGGTAGAATGTAAATGGACTGAACAACATCATACTTTGTAGGTATACATACATTCTAGCAAATAAATGATCTTGACTTTGACTTGACTTTGACTTCCATCCATCCTAACTTTCGCATTATATTAGTAGGACCACAGAACGTTTTTTTAGAGGACATTAGAATGTGTATTGCATTGTTATAAATTATAGCGTTAAAGTTATTAAGAAAGTATTATGTTAAGTATGTATTTACTTTTATCATCATCATCATTTCAACCCAAAAACGTCCCACTACTGGGCATGAGTCTCCTCCAAAGAATGTAGAAGGAGTTTAGCCTGCTATACCACGCTGGCTAGACAGGTAAGTAATTTGGTTTTGTTTCGAATTTTCGTTATCTCGCAGTACTCTTGTCTGCATAAGGTTACTCCCTTAGTCGCCTTTTATAACACCCACGAGTTAAAATGGGGTAGTGACATTATGTTTTCTTAATCCGCCACTACACGGAAGTGTTTACTTTTGTTCAAAGATATTTGGAACTGTGGTTTGAAATAAAGAAATTATTATAACCTGTTAATGCGAGAGAAACTGCCAGACGTAGCTAGTATATTTTAAGTTCAATAACAGCAAGTAGGTTGTATTTACTCACACGTGATTAAAATTAGGCATAAATAAACTCCGTGAATTGTTTTATCAACTGTTTAATCTAGGCCTACATTCGGATTCACTTATATCATTTTTATAATTATATTATCATATTGTAAATATTATAGCATTATATCTGGGTGACTAGCAGACAATATGCAATGACGGCGTCACACTTATAATTCTCGAAGGGGTAGACAGACTAGCGAGTATCACAGCTTCATTTCGACAGCTAGGTTTGGGTTTAATCCCATGTCAGAAGAGATGGCCGAATAAATTAATAAGTGACTGGCATTCAAATCATGCGGTTCGAGTTCGATTTCGACCGACATGTGGCAGTACCAATTTGGATTACACTTTGTGGAATTTATAATGTAATAGTCAAATAATTTACCATTTTCTGATGGTGAAGGAAAACATCGTAAAATTAAATAAAATGAAATCTCGTTTATTCATCTAGGTTACAAAGTAACTCTTATGAAAGTCACAAGTTAAGAATGTAACAGGTTATCCGAAAAATAGTGTCAGCAAATTTGCCTACGAGGAAGTTACCTGTGAAGAAACCCACATACCCTAGAAGAAATTCTAAGTGTATGTGGGCGCATCAATAGATCTGGTCGACGTAGAAAAGAAGCCGCTCATGTCCCAAAAAAAAAATTATAATTGCTCCAATGCATAAGATTTAAGTCTAATCTGTGTTATTATAGGATTGTCCCCTTTTATATTCTAAATAAGAATTGTTAATAGCGTATGAAATTATTTTTTTAAATATAGTATTTCTACGAGCTATTTTTTTACAACTGATTTACTTTTGCCTATTCGTAGTTTTGGTACCTATATGACTATCAATGTATAACTATGAATTTATAATAAACAATAATAACTAAGTTTTACTGACACTTTTCTTTAATACTTAATTTCAAGCATCATTCGAAAACAATGTCTGACATCACTCGAATGACAAAAGTATTATGCTAATATAATTCACAAATTCTGTTACGCACATACAAACCTACATACATGTTAATATACATATCGTGTTAGGCTTATTATAGTGTTAATAGGTCCAGTTACAGCCATTCCGGGTTCAACTCCCGTACGTAACACAATTTTTAAAGGTCAATGTCCGGCTGAAAACGTAAGCGAACGGTCGGCCTGAAAACTGAAATTTCGTTTCATTACAAAACTGGGCATTGACCGCTGGCTTTTTAATTGTAGTTGTTATTTATGTAGGCTATAGGCTACTGTATAGTGACGCAGTATTCCTTAATAGTATTATAAACTGTTGTGGTGGGTTACTATTTTTATTCCAAAGATGGCGTTATTAGATGGCGTTTATTTCGAGGTAGCTATTGCTGAGTTAGGACTGGGGAAGGACTAGGAGATTTTTGTCTGTCACAAATGTTAGTAAAAGTACATACTGAGTTGGTTTTTGTGTTTAATTCTTATGTGTTAATATTGTCTTTTCTTTTATTTGTATTAAAGTGAGAACAAAATTATTTTTCCTTTCTTTCTTTCTAAAAGATGACTTAGGAAACACACACATTTAATTTAGTATACTTTTGCAAGAAAATCCTTTCAATAATACTCCCCCATCATATTCTGTCTTGATAGAACAGTGGAAGTGTAAAAGACTGCTGTGCAAGAGATCCTCGGATCGATTACCGGTTGAGGCATAAATAATATTGGAATTTTCTATCATGGAAGTCTCTGTATCTGCTGAGAGTTTGGAAATACGGCATATGAGTGTGTTACACTTCTGCCATACCTTCGCAGATAATAGGCGTGTATGGCTATGTATTGGCCGTGTAGTGATGTTATATATTCTTAATCCACGGGTGTCGTAAAAGGCGACTAAGGGAGAAATTTTAAACAGACAAGAGCACTGCAAGAAAAGTAGAGTTCTAAATTTCCTTACATTTGACAGCGACATCAAAACCGAACATTCGAATATCGAAATTCAGAGTAAGCCCCCAGGGCCTTAAAAGGAGATTTCTAAAACACCTCTATAAATACACAAGTATAGTTCAAAAACATAAAACCACAACAACAATCTTTGAACCAATATTCGCGTTCTAAATTGAATACTATTAGTCAATAAAATCTTCAACCACGTCATGTCTAAATCGGGAATCGAACGGGCAACGCTCGGAATGCTAGTGAGTAATTTAACCTCTAACTATACTATAAACAGGATGGCTTTATATTTTCGGTATTTATTATAGGTCAACTGGTTACTATGGAAAAATCTTTAAAATTTTACTTCTCTATTTTCACAAGCAGAGCATATTAGTTTAACGTTAACACTCTTGATTAACTCGCTCTAGCTCTTGATTCGCCTGTTGGTCTAGCGGTTAGAGACCCTGACTGCTAAGCCGGGGGTCGTATGTTTGATTCCCACCCAGGACAAATTTTTGTGTGAAGACCATAATTGTTTGTTCTGTGTCTGGGTGTAATTTATCTATAATATTATGTATTTACAAAAAAATATATATTTTTGTAGTATATCAGTTGTTTATTACCCATAACACAAGCAAATATAAGTGCTTAAATTGGGACTAGATGGCGCTGTGTGAATGTGGTAAAAATATTAGATTATACTCTTCCCACATGAATTGATGTAAATACATAACCATCATTCCTTTTCATAATTACAACCTATAAATAGTATAAATGTCCCACTGTTGGGCACGGGTCTCCTGCAAAGAATGTGGAGGGAATTTAGCCTACTATACCATGCTGGCTAGACGGGTGGGTATAGGGTTTTGTTTCGAATTTTCCTTTTCTCACAGTGCTCTTGTTTGCATAAGGTCCCCTACTCCCTTAGTCGCCTTTTACGACACCCACGGGTTGAGATAGGGTAGTGACATTATGTATTCTTAATCTGTCACTACACGGATAATCTGGCCTACTGCTCCTCTGCTCAATAGCGTAAAATAATGAAGATAATATATACCCATGTTTTAAAGGACATAGCGAGAATTTTAAAACAGAAAGACCCAATATTGCTTTGCCTGACCAATAGTACCCTGTACATATACAGCAATTAAACACTACGCTACAAAACAGGCAGTTTATTTCCATTAGCGTTAAGGTTCAATGACATCACCATGACCTAAAATCTCTTTATACTATTATAGTCTATGACGAAACACAAATTACTTAAAATATTTTTACAATACGTTAGTACACCCCAGGTCATTCGCCTCGGGGTTTACAAACACGAAACAGGGTGAAAAGACCTCAGCTTTTCCGGGCGCAATGAACTCAAGAAAATTTCGTGGGAAATAATATTAATTTAGATCATTATCTTAGTGATGTTTATTTCTTATACTTAAATAAATGTTATTTTACTTTCTTAAGATATTAGGCTTCTTATAGAAACAGCTGTTTAAGTAATCTGCCCCCTAGACAAGTGGATTATACTATTCTATCGACATGTCAAATTAGTACATTGATCCCGTGACATGTCGATAGCTTATGTCAGAGATGTGTTCAAATGTATTGTTATTGTAAGTGACATGTTTAGAATAGACAGATTGAAGCAGTTGCCACTTGTCTAGAGGGGCTGTTTGTGTGTTTTTTCTACACTTCCAATGATGAAAGAACATAGCCATGTCCATGGGTGTAACCAGTTACCATCAGGTGGGCGGTATGCTCTCTTCATCGGGAAATAAAAAAAAATAATACTATTTTCAACTAGGAAGGACTTTTTCATCTTAAAACTTGAGCAAAACCGCGAGACTACCTAGTATAAAATTCCAATCAAGTACTTAGATTGATTTAACTTAACTTTCCGTTACTTTGATGGTTGTCATGTTATTATAGAAGTTATAAAAACTAGGTTCAGTCAAGTTTAACTTCAAAGTGATCTTATTGAGTATGAAGATCACGTTTTTGTATTAAAACTTTTAAATACGTTACGTTGAAATAATAACTTTGTTTTTTTTTGTAAAACTGAAGAGTTTAATACTTTGTTCGTGGGATTGAGTGTTTGCTTGGTTGATCGCGCTAATCTCAGGAACCACTGGTCAAATTTAAAAAAATGTTTTGGTATTGAATGGCTCATTTATCGAGGGACTATAAATGGTATATAACATCACGCTACGGTCAATAGGAGCTGAGCAGTGGTCAAAAAAAGACTGACCGAAGAGTAATAAATGTTCTGTGTAGTGATAGAATAATTTTACTAGTACTATTCATGCGAAATTTTGGATGGATGGATAAATGGATGTTTGGATGGATATTTCTTATTCAATCACGCCCGAATGGCTTAGATCTGTATGTATAATAATAATAGCACGTAGGCATTTTTTGTGATATTCCATGCAGGCGGAGCTGCGGGCAGATGCTAGTAATACAATATGTAACAGATAGTATCACGCCTTTTTGTCCCAGAGTGGATAGGCAGAGGTACATCAAAACCACATTTTGGCAGCTATTTTAATGTCTCATATAATAGGGGATATTTTTATATAAATGCTAAACAAGTTATGGAAAAATTCAAACCCACGACGGGATTTGAACCCGCGACCCTGCCATTCCGTGTGCAGTGCTCTTCCATCTGAGCTACGCGGGTGGACGTCCCTGAGATCGAATTCATCCATTACCTGTTAACATGATGACGTCACGACAACGTTAGGGGATATTATTGTCTATTGTCATTAACCGGGACCATATCCAGACTATGGCGTCACTTGACGTTCCCTGGGATTCGTTCGTACGTTCCAGAGAGTTATAATAACACAGTGTTAGTTCACAAAAGGTACCACAGTGTATAGCAGTTTAAAGTAGTCACTAATTTGAAAAACAAAGAATAGTTTATGAAAAATTTGTTTTTACTTTGTCTCGTACCTATGACAATATTATTATTACACTATATTACACGTAATTGAGACAAAGCATTTGGCTGACATCCAATAAATATACGCGCAAAACATTTTTGCAAGTTGTAATCTGTCAACTGTCTGCATTCAAACGTGATTTGAAAAATAATTGTGTAAAACAAAACTATACAATTCATAATAGGTAGGTAAGTAGGTAGAAAGAGGCGTGATCTATATGTATGTATGTATGTAACCTACTACCTACTTAAATATGAAAACGAAAACAATTGGTATATTACTTTGGGTCTTTCCCCTTTGGGACCACGACACTTTGGGACTACGGTGTCAATCGCGGAACGGCCTTTTTTGAATTGGTTGTTTCACACCAAGACCAAACCGTGGTCCGTTTGGTTAGTCCCAAAGTGTCGTGGTCCCAAAGGGGAAAGACCCCTCATTTTGCCATCGTATTTTTATTCCTAAATTATTTGATATAAATTCGTTGTATAACTAATCAAATAATTTTTCGATTGAATTAAAAAAGAATAACATTAATAAAACTACTTAGTGCCGCCCGCATCCAACCGCCACTTTTACTAGGTCGAAAGTCAATATGGTGGCCGCCCCACGCTGCGTTTTCCAATACGTGGCCGCCACTCGAGAACTTTTTTGTCCCATCGGCCATCAGCCATCATCAGGTTCGCCGTTGGATCCGGATGCCACAAAATCGCTCGCTGTGGCGAAAATTATGTGAAGCACACAACACAACTTAAGTGTTTATTAAAAATCGAACTACGATTTTAAACATATTCTATTCCTTTTTTGTCATCAGTAATTATATTTCTTTCTCAAACCATTCATTGTTTCATATTTATCACATCATTACATATTGATCATTACTCATAATTATCATTACCTGCCTACTCCACCACCTACACGATCATTTACAGTATTCTCCAATAATTACTACAGTTAGAATAATTAATTGGCCATAAAATAATATGACATGTTATCATTAGCATCCAATCAGATCGATTATAAATTGATGATCATGTCAATCATGTCAAAAAGATTGCCAATTTAGAAGAGAGATTGATGTGTTCTGGATTTTAGTTAAGTTAAAGTTTTGTCGGTGAAATGGCAATTAATTGAAGGGATAGATTAAACATATTATATTATTTAACATGATGCAGATTAGATTTATCGTAAACATGCCTAGATTTTTTAAATCTTCCCGTGTTAAAGATCGCCAGCAAATAATAGTAACATTATAAATCAAAGGGGAAAAGTTTGGTACATTTCCCCACGTGGGCGAATGGGTGTAGGCAACCAACCTGTCTAAGATACAATAACATCTACTGACGTCACGGCCGGTCACCGCCCTAGTATTGGTTCAGCAACCGTCTCTCTTCAGGTCATACCATTGGACTCAATGACAACTAAAAATCAATGATCAATTCGAACATTTAATTTTATTGATTTATCTTATGAAGAAGCCAAAGATGTATCTCAGAATCGTAGCAAGTGGAAGGAAATGGAACCTGCCTACCCCTCTGTTCGGAAAGAGGCGTGATCTATATGTATGTATGTAAAATAATGAAATACCAATAATAACGGTTTTATAATTTAAAATAAGACAAGTTTTTACTTACTTTTTTATTATTTAAAAATAAAATGAGTTTTATAAAATATTTTTATAAGTACAAAAAAATATATTCTATTTTATTTTGAACTTAGAAATTTAATTATTAGGAAAATTAATGCTGTAATTTTTATTATCCAAATAAAAACCGATCTATAACAGTCGTAAATCACACTCATTTAATTATAGCCAACAGCATAAAACAGTTATCTAAACTATATTAAAATTATTGATGACAAAACGTTACGAGTCAGAATTTTTAAGCGTTCGCCTAATGTTTTGAGCGTCGGGCGTCGACCGCAGTGAGGACGCCGACCTTGCGCCCTGACCTTGTCCCGAGTTCAATGACACAACGTATATTTTCGGGCGTTTTTCTTTAAGGAAAATTCCCTATTAACCAGCTATATAGAGCTCCCGTCCCCTCTTCTATGTGAATGTTTTGCGTATGTTCAAGGGCGTTGTATTTGGCATGACGGGTCATGCTGTCTGGTCATCGAGAGGGCAATGATTTTTGCAACCCACACTAATACAATCGTTCTTCAAATGTCTTCTAGAATGTACTGAAGTCAAAATGATTACGTATTTAAATATGGTTCGTCACCATTTAATGGTTAACGAATCTTTGTGTAAATAAATATTTTAAGGCAAACATGTGGTTTTGTTTGCTCGATGTGAACTTTTCTTTAATATTATTTATTATAATATGATTTATTGTATTTAAATGAAGTGAATTCATTTGTGTAAAACGAAAATGAAATTCGAGGTGTTCGTTTTGTAGTTACTTAATACTTGAAATAAATAATTATAATTAATTAATGCGCTATTCATTGTTTTACTATGTTTAGAAATTTTAGTTAAGCGTTATAATTAGCAATGTATAGTTAGGTTATATATTTCTATTAATTCAATAAATTGTGAAACATTCTTATAACTATTGATTTAGAATTGGCATTCTTAGAGTTTCATTTTTTCTTTTTACATTTGCTTGACTTGTATAAAACAGAATTATTTATAAATATTGATAATGTACAGTCGGCAACAAGAGTTTTGAAATTTTGGATGTGTTTAGCTACTTTCGTTACTGACTGTACCTGCTTGCGTATGCGCCTGCAATTATTTCTAATATTCATTGAAAGCAAAAAGAATGCCACTGTTCCTTTCAATGACCTTCAACTTTATTTTTCTCTAAATAAAAATTTCCACAGCAGACACTATTAAAATGTTTCATAACATTGTCAAACAGTTAACAACTGGTTACCCAAGTAAATTCAAGGCTGTATGTTTAGCAACTATGTTTCGCAAACATCGGGCAACATCTTGCGACAAACTAGTAACTCGGTGACTATAATTATGCGGCTGAAGCCTGTTTGGTTCAAAAACAATTAAAAACATATTGGATTAAGTTAACAATAGACACTGTAATAGCTAGATTATATTACGCTAGTGACTAAAAGCCACAGCCTAGATAAATATATCTTTACTAATTGATCTACTGTTAATACGAGAGATACCGCAAACAATACTTACACAAATTCCACATAACTGCAGATGATGACACCTGCCCCTGTGACGACACACAAACACAGACACTTATGCACCTTATCACTCAATACATATGTGTGAACTTGTCATTAGATATATGGAACTCAATTTTCAGAAAATGCAAAAACTAAAAATACATTACCGTCATTCATCATTTCAACCCACAAACGTACCACTGCTGGGCACGGGTCTCCACTAAAGAATGTGGAGGAAATTTAGCCTACTATACCACGCTGGCCAGACGGGTTGGTATAGAGATTGTTTCGAATTTTTCTTTTCTTGCAGTGCTCTTGTCTGCATAAGGTTACTCCTTAGTCGCCTTTTACGTCACCCACGGGATGAGATGGGGTAGTGACATTATGTATTAACAAATAGTTTACAATCTTGCTAATATTATAATGGACATGAAGCGATGTTGGCTGAATGGATAAGGGACCAGCGTGCAAATCACGCGGTCCGAGTTCGATCTCGACCGGCGGCAGTACCAATGTGGATTCCACTTTGTAGTATTTTTATGTACTATCCAAGTGACTTACCATTTGCTAACGGTGAAGGAAAACATCGTGAGGAAACCCACATACCCTAGAAGAAATTCTATGAGTATGTCTGATCCACCAACCCGCGCTAGGCCAGCGTGAGTGGATTATGGCCTAAACCCTCTCAGCTCTCTAGTTAGAGGGGAGGAGACCCGAGCACAGCAGTGGAACTTAATGGGTTGCTGATGATGAATCGAATGTCGAAATTTAGAGTAAGCCCTCAGCTGGGGGCTTCCCAAATGCATCGTGCGTAAGTAATAGTTTAGCTACACGTGTGGCAATACAAAAACAGATATTAAAGTGATAACACGATAACAGTTTGATACAAATAAGAAAGCGACAAACTCGAATAACTTTGAATAAACAACGTGTTAATGACCTATAAGTTCGACAACATATCGATTGATGTAATCGATTACCGAATGTTGTAAACATATCTATTAGAATTTATTTTCCCTTTTTATTCATCAACCAACTTAAATTGAAAATAATAATATATTTTGTAGCAGTGATTACATCCCCTTATTCAAAATTCTGCGATTTAATGATGGAGGGAGTCCGGAAGCCTAACCCCCACCATTATATACGACCATGGAAAATAATAAAATGTTATACCTAAACCTCTGTCTATTGGTGAAAACCGCATGAAAATCTGTTAAGTAGTTTAGAAGATCTAAGCATACATACATCGGAAACCAATTTTGTATTACTATTTATACAAACAAACAATAATTCTCCATTCACAAGAATATAAGTCCTCTATAACTAGCCAGACAGGATGTTCAGTTTTTCACTTAAAAAGTTTTTAACACTAAACAGACTTTACTTACTTTACTTTCCGTGTGGTGACGGATTCATCATCATCTTCATTTCAACCCATAAACTTCCCACTGCTGGGCACGGGTCTCCTCCAAAGAATGTGAAGGGAATTTAGCCTACTATACCACGCTGGCCAGGCGGGTTGGTATAGGGTTTGTTTCGAATTTTCCTTTTCTCACAGTGCTCGACGGATTAAGAATACATAATGACACTACCCCCCAAGTCGGTGTCGTAAAAGGCGACTAAGGAAGTAACCTTATGCAGACAAGAGCACTGCAAGAAAAGGAAAATTCGAAGGAAACCCTATACCAACTCGTCGCGTAGTATAGTAGGCAAAATTCCCTCCACATTCTTTGGAAGAGACCCGTGCCCAACAGTGGGACGTTTATGGGTTGACATGATGAAAGTCCTTAGCCTGCAGTTACAATCAAGTAGTAGTCTTCTTATCAGATTAATTTTGTCCTAAAGTAATAATATAATATAATATTCTACCACATTCACACAGCGCCATCTAGTCCCAAAGTAAGCAATTATATTTGCATGTGTTATGGGTACTAAACAACTGCAAAACTACTTTAATACATTTTTTTTTATAAATACATACATATTATAGATAAATTACACAAAGACACAGAACAAACCTTTATGCTCATCACACAGAGATTTGTCCTGGGTGGGAATCGAACCCACGACCTCCAGCTTAGCAGTTAGGGTAATGAATCAAGAACCATAGCCACAGACAGATTGTTTTGTGGACACAAAATTAATTGTGTGTTTGTTATGTCCAACGCGAGACAGAGTTCATTGCAAACAGCAGCCGTTTTCTTTAAAATTTAAGGAGTTTTTTCGTCAACATAATAATTTTGTAAGAATGAATTTCAGGCCAGACTGATATTACCTAATACGTAATCTTATCAATGGCGGATACATAAAAAAACATGTTTCTGATAATCCCGTAATAGCTTCAATGATAAAGTTCAACGGTTCAAAATAAAAGTCATGGCTCAAGGTCAAACTAATGTACAATTTTCACGAGTACTTCAACTACTCGAGCACCATCTACGGCCATTAGCTAAAACATTTCGCGTGCGAACATTTAACAATCATAAACAAATATTACTACCAATCAAATTGACCTCTACTCTCCTTATTAGCGCTTCAAAAAAGTAATTTTCACGGCTCAATTTACACTGGGTAATTCAGTATTGCTCATGGAGTTGTGCAATAAATTGTGCTGCCGAAAATTCGCCGGTCGTCGACCTATACGCACTCACACATTCACGGGCGTCGCGACGTCATTCTTACTTCTATGTGTATACGTATACGCACGCACACATGCGCAGTGTGTGTTTATAGGCTGAAAATCCCTTGTTTGTGTGCGTCCCGCACTCTAATGAGGACAAATAGGATGGCGGTAACTTTTTAATTTACAGATAATATTTACGATTGTATCAGCCGAATGTCGGTGTTTGCACAATTTGTATAATATTGTGTTTATCGGAATTGATAAAGTATACGTCATGAGTCTGGAAGCGAATAACGAATTTTGTGTGCCTAGTGAGCGTTTATTTAGTTGACAATAATAATATGGAGCAGCTTAACAACAAACTTCTTCCTTTTATCTAAGAGTTCTTAGACTAAACAAACTATGATAATATATAATTAATTATTGTTAGGTAGGTATTTTATGTACTAATTAAATTATCTTATAGAACTTTTAAAATAGTGAAATACGATTGCAATGAAGCAATAATCATTAGCTTTAGGTGTCCACTATTAGATAGACTTCGGTCCATCTCCTCACCGCCTTAAAAAAAACCATAGCGACCAATCCAGGGGCAGCTGCATCTAATAGCTCCTCACTGCCAATCGAAATTATGAATTCGATATTCAATTTTCCCGATTTTGGGCCGCCTGTAACCAACGGTCACCCACAACCACAACCTTGATCAGGTCGTCGGTTCATTTAGTGGGGGCCGTCCTATCACTCGCTGTGGTGGAAATTAGGTGAGTGGACATCATTGGGCTAAAATAATGATGATTATATTATAAGTAAAGGCAATAGTTTGATTTTTTATTTATTTTTTCTTCCCAATTGGCATAACATCATGAACCTATTACCAAAACTTTAGTCTAGATATAACGTTACAAAATCATCTAATATAGGTATAATTACGTCAGTGTCACGCAAGAATCCATACTATGATAATACCCCGTGATTAACGACTTTTCATATCTAGATACGGTCATCGCACGATACTTCGGAGATAAAAAAAATATGTTTTTTTAGTTTTCTATGCAATTTTTTTTTATAGTAGCCAAGCATATGATAGTGGGTCTTTTTCGCCTGATGGAAGGCTGAAAGAGGAACCCAAATTACTTTGCCAGCCGATAGAAGACCCAAGTGTCCTGTCAGCCGGCATCTCCATGCTGGCCCGCAGATTTAATCAGTCTAAGTATGTATAGAGTATTAAGTTTCTTATTTTATTTCATGATTTGAATTTATTTATTTTATCTTTTGCCATATTTTTTTTTATTATTGAAACTACTAGCAAATTACAAAACATAAAATAAAAATTGCTTTTATATCTTGCCATTGCAATTGATTACGATTGATAAATCGCAAAAAACTACTTTTTGCTTAACATTTGAATACCTATTATGATACTTAAATCGTTATACAGTTTCAAATTAGAATTGTACTTACTTATAGTACCTACATTGATCTGGAATCAGGAGAGGAGTCTATAAGATGATGATCAAAATTTACAACAACTAATTAAATGTATATGTAGGTATCTAAAATAATCTAACGCTGCTATTATTTAAATATTATTTTGGGACGTGTCTATTTATTAACAGTCATGGTCCACAATACTAATAATCATGAGTTTTATAAGTGATTATCACATGACTACAGTAAGGTCATCTCCCTGTCTAAAACGTAAGGTCAACAAACTAGGAGTCGAATACCTTTCTGCCAATGATCCCGCTACCTTAAGGCGTAACTAGTCGCCAATGACCTTGAGAGTATGGGTGGAGCTTAGCTTATTTCACTGCATATCCCCGCTCCTTTGCCAACTCGCGCACACTATAATACAATGGTCACAGAATAAGCGTAAACGCAGACATGCGCTTCTAGCTCGGCATTTTTACCTACGATTCCGGAATAACAGTTTTAAAATTGGTATTTTATTTTGTATAGAAAGTTTAAAGGACTCGTGTACACAATTATTTGTTTGCCAATATTTTTATGTATTGAGATTTTTTTAATTTCAATGTTTTGCTTTCGGTATTTATGTAAGTACTTACATAGTTTTATTGGTACTTATTTATTATTAGTATCGAAGATAATTATTTTATCTTGTAAATTATAATTAAATAAATAACTATTTTAACTTACTTTTGTATTAAAAAAAAATATTTACCTATTTTCATTGATGAATTTAATGTTTTGTTTACAACACTTACTTTGTAATTACGTTATAAACTACTATTATAAATTGTAAACCATTTTATTGGATCATTTGAAATATTTTGTTTGAGAATATAGCTCGCAGAACTGATGGCCGATGGGGCAAAAAGATTACTCCTTCTAAACGGTTAGGAGGAGTAGTCGTCAGAAAATTCAAAAAAAAAATATTAAAGTTCATAGATATTTGCACAAAAGGTTTCGGCACACAGCGAGAAAGACGTGACGGCTCTGCGTGACACCTTAGATTTATTTACTCGTCCCGCCGCGCTCGCTGTTTGTGTGTATATTATACCTGTAAGCACTATATTCAGTCGATAGTAAAAATGGAGCAACGAGCGACACAGCCTTCCCGTCTGAAGGCTTACGCCTGTCTGCCGCCCGCGCCCGCACAGAGCACCTTTGAATTTCTAACGTACAGAAATCGTATTATGGCCTATTTTCTTAAGAAAATATTGATCGATTTACATATGCTATGTTCAGATTAAAGTAAATTTTACCACCAATTTATCAGTGTAAAAATAATTTCAAACTATAAAGCCGTTTTAAAGTTTTAGGGATTTTAAGATAAAATATACCTCAACTTAAAATATTTTTTGAGGCAAAAGTATTAGTCGTACGAAAATTTCATATGTTGAAAATGTAGTAGATAGATCAATTATCAAAATATATTTTTTTCAAATTTTTCGAACAAGTCGTTTAGGAGGAGTAGGCTTCAGAAAAAAGCCGTTTTTGGTGCAAAACCGAGGGAAGGCCCTTAACATCAG
Organism: Laspeyria flexula; assembly: GCA_905147015.1. Taxonomy (NCBI): domain Eukaryota; kingdom Metazoa; phylum Arthropoda; class Insecta; order Lepidoptera; family Erebidae; genus Laspeyria; species Laspeyria flexula. The sequence goes on from LR989974.1 coordinate 7,585,444, forward strand.
AGGACTAGAAAATTGGCGAGAATTTTCTTATTCGTGCGTATTGTTTATTAATGTATTACTTACCAATTATTATAATATATTCATTTTTTATCACATTCACACAACGCCATCTAGACCCAAATTAAGCAATTATTTTTGCTTGTGTTATGAGTACTAAACAACTGTAATATTTCTTAAATACTTACATTTTTTTAAATACTTACGTATATACACAGAACAAACAATCATGCTCATCACACAAAGATTTGTCCTGGGTGGGAATCAAACCCATGACCTCCGGCTTAGCAGTCAGGGTCTAACCACTAGACCAACAGGCCAGTCATTATTTTAATAACATTTTTTTGTTGTAAATACATACATATTATAGACTAAGAGCTGCGCGGGGTTTCGCTCCCGTCTTTCTTTATTTGGCCACTGCTCAGGGCGTATGAGCCGTAGCATGATGTTACCTTAACATTCCTAGGTAAATAGGCTATCCAACACTAAAATATTTTTTCAAATCAGACCAGCAGTTCCTGAGATCCTAGCGTACAACCAAACAAACTCTACAGCTTTATAATATTAGTTTAGATGAATTATTTAATAACCCAGACACAGCAAACAAGAATCTAGAAAGAAAGAATCACACAAATAGTTATTCCTAGAAGAACTTTAGCCAAATTACATACCTACATAGCCCTTCAGCCGCTTTAGAGTGATTGAGTAACAAACATCCATCCAATCCAAACATCCATCCATATATCTGTTAATAACTTTCATATTTATAATATTAGTAGAAGTAGTTCATTTCGAAGTTTATACGTCCTCCGACAATGGCCCACGTGTTATCATGCTCTGCGTACCCGAACAACTGCACGCAAGAAGATCTGATGAGCGCAACTGACGGTGCAGTGGCCGTGGATAAATTTTGGGCTAATACAATTTAAGACGATTTGCTGTCGACACGATAAGAAGAGCACGAGGTATTCCATGAAGCACACCTACGAATATCACTCGCCTGCGCTTATTCCCCGCACTATACGAGTGATATTCATAGGTGTGCTTCATGGAATAGGAAATTAATTATTTTAAATTTTTATTTGAAGCCCACCTACGGGTGTGCTAAATGGAATACTTTAGGTGTGCTTCGTTTTGGTGTGCTTCGTTTGGGTGTGCTTCATGGAATACCTCAAGAAGACAAGAAGACCACTCACACACCCGGAAAAACAAACAAATTTTTAAACGTCGACCAATAACCTCTTAACCCTAAGATAGTTCAACTGAACCAAGTTCAAAATTAGCATAGATTACGACACTTACGTCATTTTATTATTCACAAGGTATATCTATATGTGTCATTTGTAAGGTCATTGACCGCACCCATAGCTCATCTAGGACCAATGAACTCGGCTAAATAAAACTGTGCCTGATGTTATAATATGTGTTTTGTTTTTTAATGTTTCATTATTGATTTGGATAGATGCAGATATAAATAAAATTTCAATGTTGTGGAAGCAGAAAACAATAAATCGATCAGTCAGATTGGCTCTTTGGCGCAGAGGATCATGCCGTTGTTCTCGTATGTCTCCCGTCCCACATACGAACAACGCAGTGATCAAATAATAATAATACTATGTTATTTATTTATTTATTGGTACACTTACAACCATTTACAACCATAACAACTTGAAGCGATGGTGGCTGAATGGATAAGGGACGGGCGTGCAAATCACGCGGTCCGATTTTGATCCTGACCGGCAGTACCAATGTGAATTCCACTTTGTGGAATTTATATGTACTAGTTAAGTGACTTACCATCTGCTAACGGTGAAGGAAAACATCGTGAGGAAACCCACATACTTTAGAAGAAATTCTATGAGTATGTCTCATCCACCAACCCGCACTAGGCCAGCGTGAGTGGATTATGGCCTAAACCCTCTCAGCTCTCTAGTTAGAGGAGAGGAGACCAGAGCCCAGCAATGGGACTTAATGGGTTGCTGATGATGATGACACTTACAACAAGACATACAAGTTAATTTATAAAAAAATGGTATATAATATTATTATATTTGCCAATAAAAGTGTATGTTATAAAATATCAAATCAATTTCATTTCATTTCATACATTTTCTCAAGAACCCGTGAAGGTATATGCTGATAATAATATTATATGAAACACTCGGATCTGCAATACGATTCCCGGGTCGGATGAAAATGGTATTTGTTTTTTCTGTCAAGAAATTCCAGTATTGAGATTCTCCCTAAGTATGGTAAACAAACGTTCCCGATTGATGACGATAGGCTCGCCTATTTCATGGGATCAAACATAGCTGGCGAAATGTGTGCTATACCTCTGCATACCTCTTCGGGGAAAGAGGGGTGGAACTGTCTTATGTTATGTTTGTGTAGTGACGGATTAAGAATACATAATGTCACTATCCTATCTCAACCCGTGGGTATCGTTAAAGAGAGTACCTTATGCAACAACAGCACCAGACTGTAAGAAAAGGAAAATTACCGAAAATTCGAAACGACCCGTCTGGTCAGCGTGGTATTTTAGGCTAAATTACCTTCACATTCTTTGGAGGATACCAGGGCCCTGTAGTGGGACCTTTATGGGTTGATGATTGATTATGATGAATTGTTTTCCTCAAAGTTTTACACAAAATAATTCGTGTGATATAATAATATATTAATAAAATTACATCGTATTAAAACATGTTACCGCAGACATTTGACTAATAATAATGATTTCATTTATTAATAAGGAAAGGTTAGTATTAATTTATTTCATTACCTATGTATTTTTCCTTTACTTATAATAATAAATGAGGTGTTATTACTTCTATCCTACTTTAACGTGGTTAGGAACAAAACCTGTGTCACGTGAAACTTTACAAACAGTACCTATGCAATTAACATAGTCAGATGGTCGACTCTGTATCTCGACATCTCAAAATCTACGACCATTTTTAAATTGTCAAACATGTGACTGCCTCGGTGGCGCAGCGGGAAGTGTAGGTAAACGACTGCTGTGCAAGAGGTCCCGGGTTCGATTCCCGGGTCGGGTGAAAATTGTATTGGGTTTTTCTATCATGAAATTCCAGTATTAAGATTTTCCCGGAGTTTGGTAAACAAATGTTCCCGGTTGATGACAATAGGCTGGCCCCCTATTGCATGGGACCAAACATAGCTGGCGAAATGTGGGTGTGAAACACCTCTGCCTACCCCTTCGGGGAAAAAGGCGTGATGCTGTATTATGTTATGTTGTGTTCAAACATTTGACAGCGATATAGACTCTGACTAAATCGATATCGAAATTCCTAGTAGTCTGTCAAATACCAAAATTTAGATTTAGGATGTATTTTACGACGCGTTGTTGTGTATTTCCTTACGATGTTTTCCTTCACCATCAGTAGATGGTAAGTCACATGACTAGTACTTAGTTTTACCGGACGGAATCAAACTTGATCCGCATGACTTACATGCCGGTCACTTAACCGTGCGACTACCATAGCTTCACTTTGAGGTAGATCAACAGCAACACATTAAGTCCCACTGCTGGGCTCGGGTCTCCTCTCCTCTCCTAACTAGAGAGCTGGGAGGGTTCAGGCCATAATCCACTCACGCTGGCCTAGTGCAGGATCAGACATACTCATAGAACTTCTTCTAGGGTATGTGGGTTTCCTCACGATGTTTTCCTTCACCGTTATCAGATGGTAAGTCACTTGACTAGTACATATAAATTCCACAAAGTGGAATCCACATTGGTACTGTCGGTCGGGATCGAACTCGGACCGCGTGATTTGCACGCCGGTCCCTTATCCATTTAGCCACCATCGCCCCTTTTTGGCATACCCCATTTTGAGGTAGATGGTATTGTGAAACAAGGAGAGACGTAGTCACGGATAATTACCAAGATATACTTACGCATATATGTATATTGACACATCTCCCAATATTTTAATAACGTTCAGTGTTTATTAGATGAGGGCGCTGACTCTTAGGTCGAAAACCTTGTTTTTTTCTATTCATTGTAGGCACCTGACGCCGAGCGTATTATTAAAACACATGTAACAGTTGTTATTGCTTAATGGAAACTAGATACGTATACTGTTGCCGGGGCTTTGCTTTCGTCGTTCTTTGTTAGGCTACTGCTCGGCTCCTATTGCCCGTAGCGTGATGTTATATATCAGTCTTCCTTGATTTGGTGGGTCACAGTTCAATCAATATTGGGAACCACTCTGTTAACAGACAGTAAGTCACTTGACTAGTACATATAAATTCCACAATGTCAAATGCTAAGCCGGAGGTCGTGGGTTAGATCCCATAGTCGCCTCTTACGACACCCAAGGGTTAGTGTGGTAGTGACATGATGAATCTGTCACTACACGCATTAGTTTCGATATACCTACTCAAATTTTGTTCCCACTATAGCTACGTCACTCCAAATCGCGAATAGTGAAGGTCGCAGCGGGCATTGACTTGTTGCGTAATCAATGATTCAGCGTGCAACGGGTTAACGGCATATAAAGAACTGTGATATAACTAGCTTGTTTATAGATAGACTGACCTGTTGGTCTAGTGGTTAGTTACCATGACTGCTAAGCCGGAGGTCGTGGGTTCGATCCCTACCCAGGACAAATCTTTGTGTGATGAGCATAAAGGTTTGTTCTGTGTCTGGGTGTAATTTATCTATAATATGTATGTATTTACAAAAAAAAAAGTATTTAAGTAGATAGTTTATCAGTTGTTTAGTACCCATAACACAGGCAAATATAATTGCTTAATTTGGGACTAGATGACGCTGTTTGAATGTGGTAGAATAGAATATTATATTAGATATACTTAGAAATAGTTTTATAGTTCTACTAGCTTATAACTGCGACTACGTCCGTGTAGATTGCGATGTTTACACAGATCGATAAAAGTGCTTTCCAATTTAGTATAGTAGACTAAATTCAAGCAGTGGGAGGCTTATGGGTTGACACGGTGATGATGAATTATGTTACGAGTTCCAAGATAGTATGTTAATTTCCCTGGGACTTCTGTGTCAAACCTCGGTGTTCGCAAGGGACATCGCTGGTAAAGCTGGTTGCAGTGGTGGGCGTGAAAGTAGGACTGTCAAGAAATATTTTCTTTTATGTGAAAATCTCGCAATGCCGAGTATCTTCCCATTACAGAGATTGAATTAAATTTTACATCGCTTTCAAAAATCTTTCTAAATAGATAAATTTTTTGATCAACATCCCTGAAAAATTCGAAAATGAAATTTATATCGATTTATGGTATTTTACACCCGTATAAATTATGGACGATGATATTTTATAGACGACGATAGTATCATAACCACAATCTAGCCTCATGGAACACCACATTAGCGAAAACAAATAATGTTACAAACAAAACAAAGGCTTGCCTGAAAAAAAAAAATATTGCAGTGGTTGACAACAAAATACCATGATCTGATAATACCATGGTATTTGTTTTTTAAGAATAGAATAGAATAGAAACTTTATTGCTTGTTACGTATAGTTTTACATACAACTGGTTGAAAATTTATCAGTTTCACCCTTATTATTATTAATTCCAGATTTTGGGTTGAAAATATGGGTGGAAGAAGTAAGGTACACTCGTTTCACGGTTCACATACCCATAGGGTGTACAATAATTACAAACTTATACTAAATTTCAACCCCGTTATTACAAAATATGGACTAAGTATTAAACCAGGTTTAAATTGCCATAAGCCATTGTTTTAGTGTCATAGTAGTCAATTTAAACCTGATTTAATGCTTAGTTACTTAGCTTCGTATTTTGTAATAAGGGGAAACAGTTTGCAATTAAAATTCACAATAAATTATTTTAAAAGTTCTGATACATTATAAAACATTTCTGACAGAACTGAATCAATATCAATAGTAACACAAATTGAAAACAAACTACGCAATATTAATTCTAGAATGTTCCTGTAGAACTTTCTAGTAGAATCACTAACAAAGAAATTACAAATGTATATTCGATGTTATCAAGTGAACTAGAATAACAGTCTGAATCATCAGTAAGTATTATAGTGATAACAGTCACAGTATCATTTTATTACATAACAGTCATAATTTAAAGCATGATAAGGAAGTATTGTCACTACAATATGTTAATAAATGCGTAGATAGATAGAACTCATGGATGACTACACACATTATTTAATTTTGTCAGTACTAGCTATCAAAGTTTTGACTAGCCTATTGGTCTAGTGGTTAGTGACACTGACTGCTAAGCCGGAGGTCGTGGGTGTGAGAATGTAGTAAAAAAAAAAAGTCTGTGTAGTGACGAATTTAGAATACATAATGTCACTATCCCATTTCAACCCGTGGGTGTCGTAAAAGGCGATTAATAGATGTTCTACACGGTTATAAACTTGCGTTCCAACAGAGTGACCTTGGTGGAAGCTTAGCTATCCGCGTAGTTTGTATGAAATTTGGTTTACAACAGCCGGCTACACGGTTGGAATCCACCAAGGGCACCTCTGTGGAAGGCAAGTTTATAAGCATGTGGCACGGCTTTAAGGAGTAACATTAAGCAGACAAGAGCACTGAGAAAAACCCTTTTGTTTTTAAGAGGGGAATGCTTTTACGCCCCTTAAAGGGACACGTGACAATTATGTGGGACTTGCCGGTCGGAACTGAAATACCCACTACACCCCTCTGTGCACCGTCTCTTCGCTGTCACGCGTGGGCCGCCGGAACTCGATATAACATCAGCGGCCTTCGAAAAAACCAACCAACCCTTCTGGCCAGCGTGGTATAGTAGGCTAAATTTCCTCCAAAAATCTTGGAGGAGACCCGTACCCAGCAGTGTGACGTGTATGTAGGGGTTGTAATGATTATTATTTATGCGAAAGTTAGGATGATGTTTGTTAGTCAATCACGCCAAAACCGCTGTAAGGATTTGGATGAAATTCGGCACACAGATAGATTGTAGTCTGCATTAACAAATACTTTATACCGACATACCAAGCGGGAGGAGCAACGTGTTTAATCTAGGAATTTTATTTCATTCATCAGTAACCCTTTAATGTCCCACTACGGGTTCGAGTCTCCTCTCCCCTATATAGAGAGTTTAGTCCATATACCACACACGTTGGCCAAGTGCGGGTTAGTATATCAGATATACCATTAGAATTTCATCTAGGTATGTGGATTTCCTCGCGATGTTAATAATTATTAACCCTTTAACAGCCTTTATAATCAATAATCCAATGCATTTTATGAATCAATTTTCTAGTAACTCACTTGTTTAACACTTTAGCCTGAGGAAATAAGTGTAAAACCCATATGACTCATATGTGGTGCCACATTACACTCAGGTTTACGACCTTTAAGTATTCCAAAAACATTTTGCGGAATAGAAAGTCTTTCTAAGCAAAATGGAAAGTTTAAATTCAAATTGAAAAACTGTATTACGCACGCCACAACCTGGAGCTGAGGAGCACCATATACTAGTATATATATATTTTTTTATTATGTTGATCTTTGAAAATCGAATAGAGTGAACGAAACAGTGTTGAGGTCAAAACTTCTGAAACAATTAGCTCATTAAAAATTACATTAAGTGCTGTCATTAACCGAACACAACACTCATCACAATACAATCAAATATAAATAAACTTTTGTTTAAATAATTACTTAACTTCGTATAACTCGAAAATAGTGTCATCGACTTACATATACAAGAGGCAAGTCATATATTATTATGACTTGCCTCTTGTGTCAATTCATTTGTCAACTCTATTCGCAAACTCGAAAATGTATTTAAATATCCTTGTCAAATGTTTGAAAATTTCATAATGTATTTTTAACCATGCCTTGAAAATGGAATACCTGTCAAACAATTGACAACGATATAGATATAGACCAATCGAATACCTATATGGTTAGCGAGTCCTATGTATAATATTTTTTATTTATTAATAATACATAAATAATTATATCAAGAAAGAAATTCATCATCAGCAACCCATTAAGTCCCACTGCTGGGGTCGGGTCTGCTCTCTTCTAACTAGAGAGCTGAGAAGGTTTAGGCCGGGTGTGTTAGTGCGGGTTGGTGGATCAGACATACTCATAGAATTTCTTCTAGCGTATGTGGGTTTCCTAACGATGTTTTCCTTCACCGTTAGCAGATGGTAAGTCACTTGACTAGTAGGTACATATAAATACCACAAAGTGGAATCTACATTGGTACTGACAGATATTAAACAAGAAAAAAAAATATTCAAATGGAAATGTTACTGAATTGTTTTGTCTATATCCCTATGTAATATTATAGGTTATTAATGCTTTCAGTCAATACAAATAACTACCAATTTTCTACGTATTAACCCAGAATTACTCACACAGGGGTGTTTAACTCTACACCCCTGCTACCTTATAGGGTGTGACTCATTCGCGATGTAATATAAAGATTAGGAATACGTGGCATTATGACTCACTGAAAAACTGAATCATAGTGTACGTAATTGATAAACGAAAATCGAAGTGGTTGATAACATTTTCATTGCGTCGCCATCGCGTCAATAAAAATTTCCTCGATGATAGATTAGATAGATTTTCTCTTTGCCAATGTAAAACAGATATTATTAGAAATGTGTCTACTCTGCAATTTCCATCTTTTGTCTATAACTGCTGTATTTAATGGCTCCCGCTGAAAATCACCTGCTGCTGGTGATTTTCAGCATTAATACTGAGCGATGGCAAATATCTGGGCGAGTATTTAAAAAAAATTGTTTGTTTCTGTCTGGTATATAATATGTCTATGGTTTTTGTTTTAAATAATTTAAAGCCCAGAAATAAACTGTTTTTCTTTCTTCTTTCTAATTCTTTCTTCTGTCTAATTATATTACTTATAAGGGCCAAAACTTTCTAACTAGTTATAAAGTCCAAAATTTTACTGTCTAATCGGTCTTTCTCATCTTGTAATTTTTTTCAACTATGAGTGCTTTATGATTATACTTATCCTCTCCCTACTTATTGTCACCAAAAGATGGCAACTGGTCTCAGTGGTCACACACTATAAGTAACCTAATACTTCATATTTTTTTAAAGACAACATTTGCACTACGAAGTAACCTTGTTTAGCGGGAATTTTACAACAGATTATTTCTATTATGTAAGATTAAGATGTACACCCAGACTCCAAACAAATATCTATGAATCACACAAATCTTTGTTTCGTGTAGGAATCGAACCCACTTCACTTGCGCGTTGATGTAAGTGGCGAGACGACCACCTTAACGCGCCACGGTAATAATCATATTTAAATTTTCTTCTTTACGTAAAATTTTCATTGTCATGCATGTATTTTAAAAAAATATATCACATGATATTACGTATCTATCACGTATTTCAATATATTAAAAATTATTTTGTCGCAAAACTCGTAAACATTGCGTTTATCCTTTAACGGGTCGACGAAAAAAAAGAAAAATTTTACGTTTTAAGTGTGAGCCTGGTGTAATGTGAGAAACTAATTTACGGAGAATTAAATTGAATTCACTGAAACTAAAAAAAAGTATTTTACTAAATTTTTCTTTTGTTTAAATAGTATTTCAAGGACTTGCCATTTTAAATTTGTTTCCACATTTACCTGGGTTGGTGTGGTGGTAAAATAGTTCCTTATGCCCGATAAAGGGTTAGAATATTTACGAATATATAAATAGGTGACAAACTAGGGTAGTTTGCCATATCTGGTATCTGCACAGAACAGAGATAGGTTTTTAAGAGGATGTCTCTTTTCATCTGGCCTGTTGGTCTAGTGGTTAGTGACCCTGACTGCTAAACCGGAGGTCGTGGGTTCGATCCCCACCCAGGACAAATCTTTGTGTGATGAGGATAAAGGTTTGTTCTGTGTCTGGGTGTAATTTATCTATAATATGTATGTATTTACAAAAAAAAAGTATATAAGTAGTATATCTGTTGTTTAGTACCCATAACACAAGCAAATATAATTGCTTACTTTGGGACTAGATGGCGCTGTGTGAATGAGGTGAAATATTATTATCATATTATTATTATTATCTACGCCTCAAATAAATAATATATTAATTCGATATACCAAACACAAACTTTAAATATATTTGGTTGGGTAAACAAATAAACGCGAGTGAGTTCCTTAACCGTGCACACCAATTATGGTCTGTTAAGGCAATAACCTCTAGAATTATGAGGTTCGATTGGCCTTGGTATCGTTCAAAGTCTTTTTATTATGTAATGTTTAGTAATACCTAGTTAATTTAGTGAGAAAGATAGAACTAGGTCTCATATTCAATAGTTTTCGGGAATATCTCATAATCTTAGACTGACCTGTTGGTCTAGTGGTTAATGACCCTGACTGCTAAGCCGGAGGTCGTGGGTTCGATCCACCCTGGATAAATCTTTCTGTGATGAGCATAAAGGTTTGTTGTGTATCTGGGTGTAATTTATCTATAATATGTACATATATTTACAAAAAAAAATGTACTTAAGTACTATATCAGTTGTTTAGTACCCTTAACACAAGCAGATATAATTGCTTACTTTGGAACTAGATGGCGTTGTGTGAATTTGGTAGAATATTATTATTATTACGGAACAGCGAAACCTCACGGATAGAGAAATACTGGTGTAAAATCAGCCTGAACTACTTTCTAAGTACACCAACTACTAAACTCCATCTCTTCTCCTTTACTCCCCACTTATGTGTAGATTTAGCCAGTCTTGATTAAGAGGGTTCGAGGGTTCGTACAGAGGAATGACATCGCATCGTCGCAATTTAGTGCCATTATTCGTGGTTTTCGATTTTTCTTATTTAATCGGAGCTATTTTTTCTAAATGTTTTCAATACACTTCTTAGAATATAAAAATACTAGCTTCCGCCCGCTGCTTCGTCCGCGTGGTATGTATTTTTTCCCTACAAACCTTGAATCACTCTTTTAAAAAAAACCGCTTTAAAATCCGTTGCGTAGTTTTAAAGATTTAAGCATACATAGGGACGCACAGACAGCGACTTTGTTTTATACTATGTAGTGATTTCGTATACGTTGCCATTTCTCTATATTAACCCTCTTAAACCCAGATACCTACTAGTGTTTAATAATATAAACGAAGTACAGGTACCAAGTAAAAAACAAAACAAAAGTGTATCATAAAAACGTGTAATAATTTATCACATATCTGACGTCACTCATTGCGTCATCGCGTCGTCAAATTTCCACCGTTCTACGCCCTTTATGAGTCACTGCCCTCCCTCGGAAAATGACGCGTAGTTCTATGACGAATAAAGTGCGTGGCTAGGTGTATTATTATGGGTATTAGGGAAAAATAACTACAATTTTATTAACAACTAGAAGTCGCGCGGGGTTTTACTCCCGTCATTCTTTATTTGGCCACTGCTCAGCTCCTATTAGCCGTAGCGCGGTGTTATATAGCCTATTTTATTCAATGATAATGTAGCTTTTTAACGGCAAAATAATGTTTTAAATCGGTCCAGTAGTTTTAAGTTTATTCCTTACATACAAAAATACAAACACAAAAATACAAATCTTTCGTTTTTATAATATTAGTATAGATAGATATTATTTTATTGTGCAATAACTGCGTCAAAATAAATTTGTTAGTAATTGTGGTCGATATGCAGTCCGGTTTTGTTTATATTGTCATAAGTATCTGATAGACGTCATTTATTGCACAAAGGGGGCCGTGCCAGCCTATAGTATTAAAAGTACCTAGTACCTATTTAATGTGTTTAATTTAAAATATTTGTGAGATGAATATGGACACCAGAGATGGTAGAAAAAAAAGACCAAAAACAACTCAACATCTAATATTATTTATTACTATGTTCTGAGAAATAAATTATTCTTTCTTTCTTGAAGAATATCTTGAATCAGGCATCACAGTAAAATTAAAGTTTCAGATTAAAAAAATATTTTTAATCTGATTAAAGTTTCAGATTAAAAAAATATTTTTTTTCCTTTTCTTTCCATTTTCCGTTTTTATATTTGGTTTATGAGTAAGTACCAATATTAAGTATTTTAAAAGTTTTGAGGGTTTATATTTTATGACAATTTATATGTCAAGCAAAAAGAATCAATACCTATATATCTAGAGATTAAGCTCAAAGCCCTTAATTACTATGGTAATTTTTTTAATCAATAATTATTACACATTTGACTGGCCTGTTGGTCTAGTGGTTAGTGACCCTGACTGCTAAGCCGGAGGTCGTGGGTTCGAGTCGTGGCTGTGTTATGAGCATGATTGTTTGTTCTGTGTCTGGGTGTAATTTATCTATAATAAGTATGTATTTACAAAAAAAAATGTATTTAAGTAGTATATCAGTTGTTTAGTACCCATAACACAAGCAAATATAATTGCTTACTGTGGGACTAGATGGCGCTGTGTGAATGTGGTAGAATATTATTATTATTACATTATAATCTATTAATTTTGGAGAGTATTTCAACTCACCATTAGGGTGAGTACTCATACTACTCATTCGATATTATACTTACTATACTGCCTACCCTTCACTATTCGATTACATAAACTTCCTAACCGATTATTGCCGTGCTGCACGGACGTGGGTTCGCTTCCCGGCTCAGTTTCCGAGGTTCAAGGCCCTGTAATAGCAGTTACGTAAACACGAGTTTCCTAGTTAGTTCAATGCTGTTTGTAGTGTGTGTATGATGTCATAATTATGTGTTTATGTGTGGGTTTGTTTGTCATTTCTACTATTGTTATGTTGGTATCCCTGTCAACGCAAAAAATGCGAGAGTAACTGTAATTAATAGGAGATGTGGATCTCGTCGTTCTTTATTTGGGCACTGCTCAGCTCCTATAGGCCGTAGAGTGCGTATAGGTCCTATAGCCTACCTCGATACATGGGCTATCATGGTTCTATACCTTTCTGTGATATTTCAAACTGTAAACAATTAAAGTTGTAACAACTATGGCTATTAAAAGAGTGGCCTGAGTTTCTTGCCAAGTTCTTCTCAGAGCTCAACCTTGTCAGAGAACTGGCCGTGGGCAAATTTACTGACACCCTTTTTGACTTTGTATGACGTTCATAAGTATCATATATGTGATCTAAATGAAATAAAAAAAATTGACTTTGACTTTATCCTGTAGATAAAAATAAATGAGAGGTGGTGTGCCCGTCATCATTATCATCATCATCATTTAAACTTATAAACGTCCCACTGCTGGGAACGGGTCTCCTCGAGATAATGTGGAGGGAATTTAGCTTATACTGACTTTTTCAGTCAAAAGTAGTTTTGACTGATTAAAAGTTATGACTGTAACATAATATATAACTTTATTCCTACTTAATGCGAAACCTGAAAATAGATTGTACAGATCAGTAGCAGAATCGATACTTATAGGTTTTATACCATGTTATCATCTCGGGTCTCCTCTTGTCTATCTAGAGAGCTGAGAGGGTTTAGGCCATAATCCACTCACGCTGGCCTAGTACGGGTTGGTGGATCAGACACTCATAGAATTTCGTCTAGGGTATGTGGGTTTCTTCACGATGTTTTCCTTCACCGCTAGCAGATGGTAAGTCACTTGACTAGTACATATAAATTTCACAAAGTGAAATCCACATTGGTACTGTGCCGGTCGGGATCGAACACGGACCGCGTGATTTGCACGCCGGTCCCTTAGCCATTCAGCCACCATCGCTTCTACCATGTTATATTTTGTATCAAAATAGTATGAATTTTGATAACTTGACACCGTTATTTGAAGTGTATCAATGGCATCCTAACGCCTTGTGCCACATCGTCTACTTGCAGGGATAGACAAATAAGTACTAAGTAACTATAGCCAGCCAGCAAGAAGCCTGAAAAATACTTATAACTTCGTGAGGTTTAAATCTTTTTAAAAGATTGTATAATCTCATTCTGCAATTAAGACGTTTGGGGTGATTCAGCTTTAGTATTTATAAACAAAGAACAACGTTGTTTATTATACGCTAAATTAATACTATTAAAACTCTTTACTGAAGCAGTCATACTATTGTTTATTGAGAAAACCTCGGACCTGCCTTAAAAAGGAAAACCTTTAAAGTCAGTTAAAAATAGAAATCATTATATAAATTTATTTGCCTTTTGCTATTTTTAAACTGGCAATACAAATACCCATTAAACCACTTAAAAGGTTTTATTTAAACTTTCTAAAATTACGTTTTATCTATTACTAATTAACATTTCTAAGTCAAATGGCTTCCCTTTCATAACTAAAAAGCACTTGGAGTCAATTTATGCAAATTAAAACATAGAGCCAATATTATAAAATCAAATTAATGTAGTATTACTACTAGCTAAGTTAATACCTGTGGCTTTTTCCGCATGTGTCTTGTAATAAAATAAAAAAATACTTCACTACTTAGTATAAAACAAAGTCGCTTTCTCTGTCCTTATATATGTATGCTTAAATCTTTAAAACTACGCAACGAATTTTGATGTGGTTTTTTTAATAGATAGACTGATTCAAGAAGAAGGTTTATAGGTATAAAATACATACCACGCGGGCGAAGCAACGGGCGGAAGCTAGTTATACATCATCATCACCATCATTTCAACCCATAAATGTCCCACTGCTGGGCATAGGTCTCCTCGAAAGAATGTGGAGGGAATTTAGCCTACAATACCACGCTGGCAAGACGGGTTGGTATAGGGTTTGTTTCGAATTTTCCTTTTCTTTATACATAATACATAGTTTTTTATAGTTGACTATAATTGTTTGTTGTGATATACCATCTAATGAGTGAACTGAAAAATAGAAAAAAAAGCATTTATATTATAATTAACCCATGTAGTGTCGGATGAAGAATATTCAAGTACTTAAATAATTAAAAAATTATAATACCCGACTGCAAAGAATCAAAAAATAAACAACGCACTAAAAGGACCGAAAAATGGTTGTAATTATTATTCTTGATTAAATTTAAATACATAACATATTTATGTATATATTTGTAATCTCCATTTGATTCTCTTTATTTTGATACCCTACTCGATACGTTTGGTTAAAAAAAAATGTTAACTACTTACAATTTGGCGCCAAAAATCCGCGGTAATTTTTTTTTTAATAATACCTATCTAAGGACACTTGGGGAATCGATGATATTATCATGACTACAATTCCCACTGTTGAACATAGTGTTCTACTCACAAGAAAAGGATATCATATTTGCCTATTGTTTTTTGCAAGGCTGCCTAAAAGGACTTCTACAGGCGTTTCATTTAAGATTTTTTTTTCGGGTAGGTAAGGTAAATAATACGTATATTCTGGTTTGTATTAACAAACATTATTTAATTTTATTAACAAACAATTATTTTCTTATTTAAAAGCGCTTATGTAAACAATTTTCTTCACCAGTCAAGTTCAAGATAAGTTCATTGAACCTATTTTCACAAAGACATTATCTAACAAAGTTAAATAATAAAATTTTCGTGTCCGCATCCGGTCAGAAAGTGCGCAAACAATTTTCGCGTTTCACCGAACAGGGCGCGCGTAGCATGCGCTGTGCGCGTACGCACCTGACGCGAAAGTGATACGCGCATTGAATTGTAAGGGAACGGAAGTAGGAGAACGTTGGAATTCCGATTATTTCAGTTTATTATTGAACAAGTTAATGCTAGCAACAATAAGTGTCTAATAAAAACTGTCTATATTACAATTAAACTTTAAGTTGACAAGAGCACTGCGAGAAAAGGAAATTCAAAACAACCGTAACCCGTCTGGCCGGCCTATATAGTAGGCAAAATTCCCTCCACATTCTTAGGAAGAGAACCGTGCCCAGCAGTGGGACGTTTATGGGTTGAAATGACGATGATGATGATATTATCATCTCACAATATTAAGTATTAAGAGATTTGACCTGTCTCTTGTAGTTTCATCAGTAAAAAAAGAAGATAAAAATTGGACGAATCACTTACCTAAAAGCTTTTTTTCCGTCGTTCGTCTCATGGAACGAAAAAGTTGTGGTGGAAAATAACTTGCCAACATCATAAACGAGGAAAAAGTCGGTTAAAATTGACTCAGCAGTTTAATAACAACCAGGCAAAAACACACAAACAATATAAATGGAAAATTAGATCGTTTTCCCTGAATAATTTTAAAGTTCAAACGAATTTTTAATCTAATTTATCCAGCACTTTGGACTGCTTTGACGTCAGACCACTTTAGGACATCCCCAAACTATTGCGAGTATAGAAATGACTTGCATTAATCTGATGAGTCATGTTAGGTTAGCGACCGTCATTGGTCAGGGTTAATGTTCGATTCCGGCCTTAGCAATAGTTGTATGCAGATGGAAAATTTGGATGAGGTTCAAAGGCTTACGTGGAGGAATTGAGATTTCGCACTGTTCCAATAAGTTCTAATAATTTTAAATGCAACGACACAGGATGATCGCAGGATAATAAATTCAAAAACCCACTTTAATTGTATTATACATCTAACCGTGTAGTGATTAAGAATTCATAATGATACCTAATAGTGCTAATAGAGACTTAATGTCTCTTAAGCTGCCAGCATTACATAATGTTATTTGAAATGCACAAAAATACTAGACACCAACTTTATAATTCCACAAAAAATACTAGTCGAAACTAAAATCCCACCAGAAATTTCTGTTTCAATTCCAAACACACGCATAATACTTTTAATTTGTTTATCACTCTAAAATAGCCCATCTGTTTGTCTACATTGTTTTTAATTCGAAAATAAAACGTAATAGTTTCAAAGAAAATGGCATTCATTTGTTCGTTTTATTTGCATAGGCTGACAACTGTCATGGCCGCCGGTCAATGGCCGCATATGACGTAATACATGTCTGGTTGTAATCAGTATTGTACTGTGCTTTCTCACTTTCTACGACAAAAAACGGTACCATGGATCAAAATAGCTCAACGTTCGATTTTTGAATAATGGATATTATAAATTCTTTTGTTTTTAAACAGTAAGTTCGATGTTCCTAATTTGAATTTTAAAAAAGAACGGTTTTAAATAAAATAGTGATGGCCAGTGAAGTTTTTATATTAAGGACAATTTCAAATTTAATTAAGATTGCATTATACCTATACATAATGATGTCATAATTAATTTAAATTATGTAGTTACATTAAAAGTCAATATTAGTAAGTACGTTACTATAATAATGATAATACAAAATTAATTATAGTAATTAATTATTTGATGGTTGCCTTCAATTCGTTAACACTAAATTGAGTTCGCGTTAATAAAATTAATTCTTCTTCTTTCCTACATTCAATCAAAATTATTAAGAAATGTCATGGTATGGGTACAGTTACGTGTTTGTACTCATGACAGTACATTATACATACCTATAAGATTGTAGACACCTACAACAAAAAATCATTATAACTAAGTTAACCACGAAAAATTGGTCATCAAAACGCCTCATCGCGCATCATGCATGCCATTTCCTCCTAAGGGATAGGCAGAGGTGCAACACACCCATATTTCACCAGCTATGTTTAGTTTCATGTAATAGACGCGGTCGCGCCTATTGCCACTAATTAAGTACCTACATTTTCAGGTTGCGAGTCAGCCCGCTGACACTGAACATTTCATGCTAAAAAAAACACTCATACACACAATACCAATTTTGCCCGACTCGGAGTAGGGCCTGGGACCATTTGCATAGTAGTAGTACACACTCATTTCCTGAGCGCTATGACATGTCCTTCAAATGAGGTTCAAAGACAGCTATCCTCTCTAGGTAAGCAGAGCGGTTTGGCTGTGCCCCTAGCATTGCCAACGTCCATGAGGGGTAGTAACCACTAATTATCAGGTGGGCCGCCTGTTCGTGTGCCAATTGAGACAATAAAAAAACAATGTAAAATTTATCGATATTTAATCGATTTTTATTACACAACCACTAATTATTCAATAACGTAACAAAACATAAATTAAATTCCAAATTCAAAATTAACCGCCAAACGTAATAGAAGCTCCAATAAAAATATGCACACAATTTTGCGCGGGCGTCGACCCGGTGACGTCACAGCTTTACGTAATCCCAGGGCCTTGAACTCACTACCGTTTGTCTACTTGTTTACTATTTCGAGCTTAGATAACTAGAAAGCTAGAGGTACTAAGGTCGATGCTCGATCGAGTTATGTGGTTAAGGAACGTGGAATGAGGTTTGATATTGGAGGGGTTGGCAGAGAGCATTGTAACTTATATAATTATACTTTTTTTATACGATGATGGTGGCTTACAAGCTTTCGATTTACCTGATGGTAAGGAGTTACCGTAGCCCATGGACGTCTGCAAAACGCGTTGCCAGCTCTTTAAAACCATGTCCTCCCCCAATGAGCACTGGATATAGTATAGTAGAATCATAACACTACCGAGACAGAGGAACAGCCTAACTGGGGAAGTAAGTCCCCAAAAGGCTGCTCAATTCGAGCCAGAAATCTCGCTGTGCTTTACCTCAGTTCCTTTAAAGATAACTTCCTCTTAGAAATAACTCTTGTCTTGCCGCAGCATTTATGAACACAGTACTCCCTAGACAGGCTGCCCAATTTGAGCCAAGAATTCATCATCATTTCAACCCATAAACGTCCTACTGCTGGGCACGGGTCTTCGCCAAAGATTGTGGAGGGAATTTACCCTACTATAACCACGCTGGCTACTAATAGAGGGGTTGGTATAGGGTTTGTTTCAAATTTTGTTTTTCTCTCAGTACTCTTGTCAGCACAAAGTACTAGTTACTCCCTTAGTCGCCTTGTACGACCCGACTTGTACCCATGGGTTGAGATGGGGTAGTGACATTATGTATTCTTTATCCGATACTACACGAATAATTTTCCTATTACGGGATTATAACTCGCTACTCGCTTGCAATAATAATAATAATAAACGTTTATTTCGGGCAAGCCCATATTATAGTGTTAGTAACAATGATCTTAAAAACTAGTGTTAGTAAAAAACATTATTTATTAAAGCTAGTGTGGTGCTCCATCCAATGTTGCATCATTGGAGACTCCCATTTGTCAACAAACATACTCAGGGTACCGTTAGTACTGCCAATAAGGTATAATATAATATAATATTCTACCACATTCACACAGCGCCATTTTTTCCAAATTAAGCAATTATATTTGCTTGTGCTATGGGTACTAAACAACTGATATACTACTTAAATACATTTTTTTTTGTAAATACATACATATTATAGATAAATTACACCCAGACACAGAACAAACCTTTATGCTCATCACACAAAGATTAGTCCTGGGTGGGCATCGAACCCACGACCTCCGGCGTAGCAGTCAGGGTCACTAACCACTAGACCAACAGGCCAGGTATCCACTTATCCAGTCAAAACATTCAAATCTATTAACAAACAGATCCTCTATTTACAGGTCGGTTAAAATCGGTGATTGTCATAACCAGCGCACGTGGTTAAAAGATTTGTTTTTTACGACGATAACATTATGACCAGATTTGAATGTTATCGGAAACAAATGCTTTTAACATAATTGTTAAAATACCTTTCATAACACCTGTTTGTGAATTTGCTATCATTAGTGCAGGTGTTTTCGGGGAAATCTATACTAATATAATAAAGCTGAAACGTTTGTTTGTTTGTTTGAACGCTATGTTCTCAGGAACTACTACTCAGATTTGAAAAATTCTTTTAATCATTATAATCATAGTCTTTATTTCATTTGGATCATATACATGATACTTATGAACGTTATAAAAACCGGTTAAGAGCATGTCGGATCATGCTCAATGTAGGGTTCCGCAGCAAAAGAGCTACGATGTTCATCATATATACCTACACTAGTATTTGAAAATAATCCAACCGATTTTAATGAAATTTCATGAGTCTGTTAAATTGTTTCAGCTTGAAAGATTGGATCATTTCGAAAGAGATAGGTAGCGCTGTTGGTAGGATAACGGCCACATACAGAGTGGAATTTTGGTTTTGTTCTTATTTATTTCAACACATTTGTTAGATAATTCAATCCTTATGATTGAACCTATAGATCTATGCCATAAAAGTACAGTGTTCCTTTTTTTAATTTTAGATAAGTGAGTTATTCAATTGCTGAGTAAGCAAATTTATATATCACTAACTTGTGCCCGCGACTTCGTCCACGTAGATTTCGATATTCCATAGATCTTTGTTTTAAGTGCAATTCATGAATTCTACAACACCCCACTACAGGAGTTGAATTTCATTTTACGTCAATATAGATAACATTTTCGTAATCAGCGTCCCTGAAATCCTTGAAAACGACATCCATATCAATTTCTAATAATTTTCACACCTATATCATCCCTTAGGGTAAGTTTTTCAAACAGCAAAAACAACCCATTAACTCACATCTTAACTGAAGTTCTAATTGCGTATTACCAAACATATAACTTGAAAAACAAAGAACTGTCTATTTAATATTTCACCCCCTATCAAAAACATTAAAAACGACATTTTAAGTTCCTATCCCAATACTAATTTGCGAAACGTTAACTTCAAAACAAAGATCTTTTCATACAACGTTTCATCCCCAATTTCACCCTTCCAAAGCCACCCTTGTCAAAAATATTGATGAGGGTATTTTTTATTTTGATAGTAGTACGCCATAACAAATTTTCAAATCTTTAAGTTAAAAAACAAAGAAGTTTCATACAATCGTTTTTATCCCTTTTTACCCCTTAGGGATTGAATTTTAAAAATCCCTTTCTTAGTACACCTCTAAACATTAGGACAAATACACCCTCCAAATTTCAAGTAGCTACGACCAGCGGTTTAGGCTGTGTGTTGTCTGTCAGTCAGTCAGTCAGTCAGGCAGGACAAAGCCTTTTATAATATGTATGGATGTATTATTTACTTGATATTTTGTTTTTAAATCCCAGTCTTTACCCGTTATAAACAAGCAACTACTTTATCTTAGTCACTATAAAGGATTAATGCTAAGGATTTTGTATTTGGTACAAAATTATCCAACACCCAGGTTCAACGACTATTACTGCTAAACTAATAAAGTTATCTTAACCGCTATAGTTTTCATTTAAAGTTCATAAAATGCACTATCATCATGAATTTTTCCAGATTTTTCAAGCCAGCAGTTTAGCTTTTAGAGGGGGGGGGACGCCCTACTGGAACAAAAATTTGCTCTTTTAAGTTAAATATTTCGTAAATGGACCCTTAAATCGAAAAATAATGTTAGTAACCCCCAAGTCATTTTAGAAGACCTATTCAACGATACCCCACACAATGGGGTAGACAACAAAAAAAATATTCATCGCCACTTCACATGTATGGGAGCTACCCTAAAAAAAAATATTTTCCAAAATTTTATTTTACCACTTTGTCGACGTAATTGATATACACACTCCTACAAAATTACAGAATTCTAGTACTAACGGTCTCTTAGCAAAACCTCGGACAGACAGACAGACAGACGGACATAACGAAACTATAAGGGTTCCTAGTCAGAACTACGGAACCCTAAAAATTTAGTTTCTTATACATATTTACGTTACTAAATGTTGCTTTACTTACTTTAAAAAAAGCCAAAGGTGTCAGCGAATTAAGTGTTGGATAGCCCATTTATCGAGGAAGGTTATAAGCTATATAACATCACGCTACGGCCAATAGGAACTGAGCAGTGGCCAAAAAATAACGACGGGAGCGAAGCCTGTCGCGACTTCTGGTAAGTAATTTAATATATCACTAATTGTTTAAACAATACCTGTACTATTATATCATTTCATATGTTAGGAAGCGAGGAAATTGCAAGTATTATACATACTCATATATAAATTACTGCAATTACTATTACTTGCTTGTGACGTAACGGAGAAACGGCCGAGGAAACGTTCCACTTATGTAACTCGGGCCTTGAACCTTGTCAGGAACTTGGCAGTCGACGGAACCGCCGTGCTGCTAGGAAGTTGTTGTAATTGCTCAGTCATTCTAATGCTTGTAGACATTGATGTCAAGAAAAAGAAGTATAGAATAGAATTATATGTATTGATGTTGTTGATTAATTAATTATTATAATAAAATTTGCGCCTAAAATAGTAGATATGTCATCAAAATCACCAAATAATATCAAATTTAAAAAAATATGTATAAAATTATTATAGCTTATAATCTGTGTTTTTTTAGTGCGCCGTTTGTATTTATCGTAGATAATAAAATATTTTTCTTTCTTTCTTAAATTGTTTTTCAAATTGCTTATTATTTCAGAATCACTAATTAAAATAGATATGTTATCAAAGAATATTGTATTGCTTCCGAAATAATAGAAGTGTCAACAAATTGAATCATCATTGTAAAGAAGGTTGCTGAAAAATGTATTTATTATGGCTCATAAATAATATCAAATAGTACACCATAGTCTAGTATCAATGATATTGTATGTTATTTTTAACATACAATATCATAGTCTACTATCCTAACCTACATAGTACATATGGAATAGAATTAAAAGGAATTTCAAGGCAAAAAAAAAATAAGAACAAAGATTGAGACGGGAGCTTCGCTCTCACTTCCCCCAATCGAACATATCCATTTTAGATTTGTAATAAAAAAAATGTTTACTGACAAATAGATCTACCTACATATTATTTTGGATACGAATCTATTTTCGAAGATAGATATTTACATGTCGTCATGACGACCGTAGGGACAAATATATTTCTAGGGTTAAATTTTATAAAGGGTATTGTAGATTAGTGACAAGTCTAATTTTGGGGACAGAAAATATATTTGCCATTAATTATGTCGGCAATGGGCCTCAGAGCCTGAGATAAGGCGGCTTCGTCTGTATAGTAGTAATACGGGCGAAGCCGCCTTCTGAAGCAAGTATATCTTATCCTTGAAACTTTTCCGCTAAGCCTTATATTATGTCCAACTCTGACGTCATCCTTTGTTTACATTGCGTCATACTCCACCTTATTGCGTCACATTTAAAACCCTTTTGCATTTTAAATATTCGCAGTTATTTATAGAATAAATTGTGCTTTATTAAAGTTTAATTATCTACCAAAAGTCCAGTGTGACGTCTGGTCTATGTAGAAATCACTTTCTGGTGCATTGTTCAATGTCCAAAAGGTCCCTGATACCGATTGCCAGGGTCAGCGGAGCAGTCTCCGAGTGCGTACGGTGGCGGAGAGCGATGAAAAATTATATAAGAGATATGGAACCTTCTTCAATAGAAAAGACATTGATAGATGGGAAATTAGCAAAGCAATGAACGACTTAGCGGCATGGACCTAGTTCTCTGACCGGTTTTAGACTTTTTGAACCGGTCGTTTCGTATCTTAATATATTGGATAGGTGTGAAAGGACTAGTATAAATATATGTTACGTATTTTAATCTATGTAGCTTTTTCCTACACTTAGTGCGAACGAATGAGGTGCGAAACGACTTATAGGCTAATATGTGACGTGCTTATATATATCTATATTAAAATATGACATCCTTTAGGTAGGTAATCTATCTGTGTGTCAAATTTCATACAGATACTTTAAGCCGTTCTGGAGTGAAAACCATCCATCCATTTATCCATTCATCCTAGATTTCGCTTCTATAATATTAGTAACGTTAAGATTGTCTATTGGGCATGTTTATTCAACAAATTATATCAAATAATAAAATTAAAAATTAAATAATTGAAATTGAATAAATAGATTCGTTTAATTTAAAAAAAATAATTTAATTTAATAAATTTTATAACTAGGTGTGATAAATATGTATTAGAAATTAGAACATTGTAATGCATGGAATAAAAGGAAACATTTACTAATGTAGTTACGAAAATCTTTAAAGAATTTTACTTTAACAATATTCAAACTAAACACACAATTTAGGAAACACTGAAACAAAGTCATTTCTTGTTACATTACACACTTGCAATAAACAACTAACAATAAATTATAATTACACATGAACGCTACGTAACACACAAAACAATATACCTACACTTGCATTTCCCAGCTGTCAGTTGCTGTTACGCAACAGGAAAGCAGCGGAGGAAGGGGGAAGGAGGGAGTGGCCGGACATAGTGAAAGTAGGGTCATTCACCGCCTGCGCTGAATGTCAATGCGAAACGTTGCGTGCGCGCACGGAGGGTTAGAGGGGGAATTGGGTTATGTAGTGCGATTTTCTAATGTTTCTGGGTGATAGAATTTGTGGAAGAATATTGCAGATGAAAGTAATTTCAACCCCTAAGATAAAAGAGGGATTTACACAGTAGCAGTTACTTGTGGTATGGGTACTTAACAACTGTTATAGGTACTACTTATATACTTTTTTTTGTAAATATATACTTATTATAGATAAAGTTACACCCAGACACAGAACAATCAATCATGCTCAGTCACTACAACATCTCTACCCATGGGTTTAATTGGTGATGGCGACTAAGGGAGTAACCTTATGCAGACAAAAACACTGCGAGAAAATTCGAATCAAACCCTATACCAACCCGTCTGGCCAGCGTGGTATAGTAGGTTAAATTCCCTGCACATTCTTTGGTAGAGACCTGTGCCCAGCAGTGGGATGTTTTTGGGTTGAAATTATGATGATGATGAAAGATTTTAGTTTCTGAACCTCCTTATCTCCTCTGAAACAATTATTGTCTCTAATAAAATTGGGAGAACTGCTTTCCTGTGTTTTTATTGATCAACAATCTATTCTATGTGTTATTGCTAAAGCCTGTTTGACAAGATATAACATGGTGCGCAAATAAAAACACTGTTTAATATAACTGTAATCTCATAAAATGTTTTTAAATATCTAAGAGATCAAGCTTCGTTTACAGGTGACGGTATTTTTTTTTTAATTTTATCAAAATACATACGTAAAATAATTTCAAATATATTTACAAAGTAACACTATCAATGTATACGATTTTTTCTACGACATATTTTCTAATATACTTATGTACCTATTACATGGCATCACTGGAGAACTGGTCGATTGATTAGTCTATATTATTTTATATTCCGATTGTAATTGTCAGGACAAGATCTGTATGAATACTTTTTTGAAAACCCACAGAAAATATCGGAAATTTGCACCCGTGCACGGTGGTCCCGTAGTAGGTTATAGGGCACCAATCACGATGTTTGAATTACAACACGATACCTCACTTAATTACTTACTATTTGTCATACTATATGAGGGTATAAAAGAAATTACAATTAGTTATTCCCTACATTTACTTTTGTGCATCGGAAGTGAACGCATCGCAAATCCGCTCATTAACGTAATTAGTGAGTGCCATTAATCCTTATTAGTAACGGTTGTTTTTCCAAGAATTAATTGTTTGTGACCGGGAATTTTTCAATGGAGATTGTAGGTGAAGGTATGTATAACACATTTTAAGCGTTTATTTAAATTTTAATTCATACCTTTTTTTTCAAAATCGGTTCTACGACGCTTATATTAAAATATTCTTTTTTTTTGTTTATTGTAACTTTGACAAAGGTTTTAACTATTTTGCTAAGCATATCTAGCAAAGAATTGTATATAGAAAAAACAAATAAAGTGTCTTTATTATTATTTTTTATAAATTAGGTGCCGCGCGCCGCTTTTGTAGATTTTACCAAGGGTCTACGCCCGGGCGTTAAGTCGTAGCAAGTGTCTACGAAATTTTATTATTCTGAAATTCACACTAAACTATTTCTTTCTCTTTTCAGGTACAAAATTTAAGTGTTTTTTTACAAAAATGTTTGTACTAGATACTTGGCCGTCTATAAGAAACAGTATTTCCAAATCTGACAGACATCGTCAAGTTCCTCGAACTCTGACGCATTGATGCCAGATATCGAGACTGTTAACACTAAAAACTAGTCAAATAGGATTTCCAATCTTTGCAAAAGGTTAGCATCCTATTGGATGCATGTTAACCGGACACATTGTCAAATGATCACTATGTACAGCGACTGGCTGAACGAGATCAAACTTTGCAATCTGTCAGCTGCGTCACAACAACGTCTGGGAGGGTGATCTTCCATCTACAGGCGGTCAACAATAGAGAAAACACTTATTGATAGATTCCATAATCTATTGTAGTGTCTTTCGTCAGGTTATAAATATAACCACCTTGATTTAAAAAAATATGCTTTAGAAACCGCCCGAATGCTTGTTACGACATATACTTATACAATATGCCTTCATCTGTCCATAAATTATAATTAATTCATGTGTCGGCAGTAATTGAATATTCTTTATTATTTATCGGTGAGCTCTCGGAAGAGGTAACTGAATCATATAATAAATTATATAAGCAATTTAGGCGTGATAACACGAGTAAAATGTCTCGAGTTGTCACAAACACCGATCTTATGCACAGACTTCTTCTTAATTCGGATCCATATATTTATAGTTTAAGACAATTACCACGTAAGAAGAAGTCTGTTCTATCAGCAGATGTGTTACAATTATTGTCTTTTTAAATAAATTACATTTTGTTTTAAGTAGCGTATAAAAATTTTGTTTATAATAATTTGTTTTTATGCTTAAGAAATTGAACTGTATTATACTATTTATATTATTACCTGTATTATTTTGAGTTTATAATTAGTAAGAGATTAGTTAATTGGTATTATTATATTAGTTACATAAGCTAATTAAATTTCAGAATAGCTGCAATTAACACTTTTTTTGTAATATATTATATTACCTGAAATTACTGATTTTTATTGAATAAATTATTATTATTTAAATAGTATCAGTTTCATTTGATTAATATTTACCTTTATTAATCACAAAATACTAAAATTACATGCATTACTATGCATTTCAACAGCCTTTAGTTGCGCGAAACCCCTATAACCGCCCTTCTTAGGGAACGGTACCACCGTGCCGTGTGAAGTTGGAGTGGGCCACTATTACCTACATACGAACAGACAAGAATTGCTCGTTATTGTTATTGGATTATAAATATTATTACAGCCTTTTAGGTGACTTGCTAAATTGTAATACTTGGGTCTGCCTCAAGTCCATACGATATTACAGAATAGATAAACACTTTATTAAAGATTCCTAAACAACAACAAAAGAACAAAAGAAGGCTACATTATCCACCTTCTAAAACATTATAATTTTACTATTTTTTTAAACAAGAAATAAACAAACTTTCAAGTTTATAAACGATGTCATATCAAGAGGAAATCCCTCTCAAAAACACACTATCAAATTAAAATATCTAATATATTAATATTGACATTGAAAGAGCAATCTCCGGTCATCGGCGCTGGCGTTATTATCTTTGTAAACGCGACCAAACGGGGTGACCGAGATATAGCTAGAAAGCGACCTCGTATGCACATCTATGTTTGTTAGCTGCATAACGGTACAGTATTAGCTAGGGTTGTCACAACTCTTACTTTAGGCAAAATAATAATTATTAAGTATTACCGATTACCATAAAATTTATTACTATTACCCAGCTCCTATTGATCATATCATGATATTATTTAGCCTATAGCCTTTCTTGACAAATAAAAAAGCTGTCTAAAACTGAAATAATTTTTCATTTCGGTTCATTATTTCCGGTTCATAATCTCAATTAGCGTTCAACCAAACTTTTTAGCATTATAATATTAGTATAGCTATATGGGCACTACAAAAGACACTCAGAAATGAAGACAGAAAAATACCGTTTTTGCCCAACCAAAAGCGAACTCGGTAACTCTTTCACAGACTTATACCTTCACTCTGTTGCGCCAAAACAGTTATTCACCTTATTAGAATATTCTAGATAAAAACAAAAACAAATAACTGACAACCCTGAATATTACGCTATGTACGATATTATGTACGTATGTATTACACTCACATTTCTCTTCGCCAACTCATAATTTATAACTCGATCGAGTACGATGTAAAATTAAGGTAATGCGAATACACGCAAAACATAATCTTTGATACACAAAATTAATAGCAACTAAACGATTTTTAAAGATTGAAAAGTAGGTGTTCTTAACACAACAGAATTCTAAGGATGATTTCTGAGAGACCTGAGTCCATAGTGGTGGAGAGACTGATTCGCTTGCATGTGCGATGAGTATCATTGCACATGCAAGTGAAATAGGGCCTACTGTTGTTGTGCTGTTCTATTATTTATTTCATTTTTGTATTTTTATTTAGAATTTTAATTTGTAATTTTTAATTTGACATATTGTTATATTTGACCATATGGTTGTTATGTTTGACCTTTCTGTGTATAGGTACATAGAAAGACCACAGGCATAGTCAGACAGATACGTCATAGCCTGTGCGTCTGTCTGTTTATTTGTGGCTCCTAAACGAATGGGCCGATTTCGATGTGACGTTTTTTGTTTGAAACCTGACACGATCGCATCGTGTTGGTTCTGGGCCATGTTTTATCAAAATCAGTGCAGCCGTTTCAAAGTTATCTCTTGTCAGGGGATATGAAAACTTATAAAATTTTGGTTTAAATTTTTGAAATGACAGCTTCCATATTTAAATTTTCAAATATTTGCTATAATACCAGATGAAATGATGAATTGACAGCTCTGTTTTAATTTAAAAAATAACTATATTTGTTATAAATACATAAATATATTATGATGTATTTTTTTTACGAAGACTCTACATCATATTCTGCATCACAGATGCCGTAAAGAAGTTTACTGAACATTTCATTCGGTAAAAAGTCAACATTTTCTCAATCCTGTAATCGACCTCAGGACTTCAACACAGTATTAATCCGCACTATACTGTAAAGCCAATAAAAATGATACATGATGACGTTCATTATGAAAATGTCTTTCATAATGTATAACATTTCCATTGGGCCGTAGCGAAGAAAGTGTTCTGAGGAAAAGTGGAAATGTATAGAATACTTCCCGCGCGTGCCTTCTCACGATCACTAGGCTTGCGCATATAGATACGTAGATATAAAATATAGCAGAGATATCGCTTCCAGAATGTTCTGTTTTACATACATACATACATAGCATCACGCCTTTTTCCCCGAAGGGGTAGGCAGAGGTGTATCACACCCACATTTCGCCAGCTATGTTTGGTCCCATGAAATAGGGGGCGAGCCTATAAATTGTCATCAACCGGGAGCATTTGTTTACCAAACTCCGGGAAAATCTTAATACTGGAATTTCATGATAGAAAACCCAATACCATTTTCTAAAATTATTAAATTTCAAGAAAAATATTATACTATAATGGTTAATTAGTTTTTATTGCGGCTAGTAAAGACAACATGGTCTTATAATACAAAAATGACATAGTCTTAGACCTTTTTTATGCATGTGTTCATATTATGCATCATAATTCAGTTTGACAGACAGACTGCCTCGGTGGTGCAGCGGGAAGTGTATACGACTGCTGTGCAAGAGGTCCTGGGTTCGATTCCCGGGTCGGGTAAAAATGGTTCTGTTTTCTATTATATATATATAATATAACGCCTATTTTCTAACTGCGGGGCAGGCAGATCACTTCTAGCTGTTACGATCGCAAAATTACAAAGTTCATCAATATTTTTAAACTCATTAGCGTATGGATAGTAATGTTTAGTAATACCACTTTGAATCTGATTAAGAATTGAAGTCACCTCATAATGTATTGTCTGGAAATTTCAATTTCACAACAGTTAATTCAAAAATAGCCTAGCCAATTCTGCAAGGGATGTTATAATCTCTTTTCCTTTATAATCATTGGTGATCTGGTAAGCCTAGTGAAAAATCAGGTGCAATTTTCTAATTGTTTATTCACCACGAACTTGCAAACTTTGGGATACATAATTTCAAAAACCTAATAACATTTTAAACACAAAACATTAAAATATAGGATCACACACACTGTCACCGTGGCGCAGTGGTTAAGGTGGTCGCCTCGCCACTACATCGCCGTGCTGAGTGACGTGGGTTCGATTCCCACACGAGACAAATATTTGTGTGATTCATAGATATTTGTTTCTAGTCTGGGTGTACTTTGTGTCCGTTAGTTTCATGTTTGTAAAGCTCCCCGCGACACAGGGCTCGTTCCCTAGTGCGGGCGTTGTCTTTTTAAAAAGATAAAAGAAAAAAAAGATATCAAAAAAAATATAATCTTTGCACAAATTATTGTTTCCTTCAATATAAAAAATATATTTAGAAAGTTGTTTGTTTTTTAATTATTTTTTAGTTCTATTGACATGAAACATAGTTATCGCTTAGATCCTAACTAGACAACATACCTATGCATGTTAACATCAGTAAATCTGTATTAATTCTGCAACACAACATCATCTGCCTTATCTCGTGTACATAAGGCATATAATAGCATGTATTTTACATAACGGTACTGTTTTGAATGATGATCGGTTATCACGCCATAGTGATGTGACTTACTGTTCCGATTTTATATGGGTTTATAGATTATTTAACGGTTTTTTGAAATAGTTTCATAATGGCGGCCATATATTGTGATGGTTTTTTGATTAAATTTTATTTTATATTATTGTTTTATGAATGATTCAATGTTACTGTACTGAGTGCATATGTAGCATGATGAGTCCAATTCACATGAAATAAATATTTTTGGGATCAAAAAACAAAATATTCG
Source organism: Laspeyria flexula (assembly GCA_905147015.1). Lineage (NCBI taxonomy): Eukaryota > Metazoa > Arthropoda > Insecta > Lepidoptera > Erebidae > Laspeyria > Laspeyria flexula. Next base: position 7,616,048 of record LR989974.1, read on the forward strand.
GAGCCGTTTATAAATCTATACAAAAATAATAAAGCAAAAAGGTTCGTTTGGTTGATTGGTTGAAAGCTCTAATCTCAGGAAATGCTGGTCCGATTTGAAAAATTATTTTAGTATTATTGTAGTGTTTAGTCCATTCATCGAGGAAAGTTATAACACGGTATTACCAATAGGAGCTGGAATGGCCAAACAAAGATCTACGGTAGCGATAATTAAGAAAAATATCCTTTGCGTAAAGATATATCTCTCTCTCTATAATAATAATAATATAATAATATTCTACCACATTTACACAGCGCCATCTAGTCCCAAATTAAGCAATTATATTTGCTTGTGTTATGGGTATTAAACAACTGATATACTACTTAAATACATTTTTTTTTGTAAATACATACATATTATAGATAAATGACACCCAGACACAGAACAAACCTTTATCCTCATCAAACAAAGATTTGTCCTGGGTGGGGATCGAACCCACGACCTCCGGTTTAGCAGTCAGGGTCACTAACCACTAGACCAACAGGCCAGTCAGTCTCTATGTCTGGATAAGATCAAAAATACCACTACATTATTTTTCTTTGAGTGAAACAAGAGCATTTACTTGTGCAGTCGAGTTCATTAATATATTGGCACCATCAAGGATTCAAAATATTGTGAGCGTTGAAAAGTTCAATAAATACTATAGAACCTATGGATCAAATATATGTCCTCATGTGAATGGTTCAATAAAATATGCTGGACATTATGCAATAAGTTGTAGTCACCCTTTTCAACAAAAATATCTAATGATGGTGCCAATATATTAATGAACTCGACTGTAACAGAATATATAGCTACTCGATGGTTTGTTACGAATGATTGTTAAAAATGCTCAAATCATGAGCATTTAATTATTACCCGACTGTCAGGACGGGTATTGTTTTTCGCGCGTATCTTATATGTTTGTAAATTTCTTTATTCCCACGAATCTTCCAAACGGCTGGATGGATTTTGACAATTAGGGTATCGTTCGATTCGTCTAGAAAACCCAAGTGTCCTTAGATAGGTTTTAAGAATAAAAAGATTTAAACGGCGGGCTTTTAACGCCATATTGTAAGAAGTTCAATTTTTTTTTTTACCAAACCTATCGTTTTGCGTATCAAAATAAAGAGAATCAAAAGGAGATTACTGTATATTCAAACAGAGATTATACATAATTGAATGGTTCCAAATTGTAAGTAGTTCTATTTTTTTTTACCAAACCTATCGAGTAGAGTATCAAATATAAAGGGAATCAAATGGAGATTACAAATATATACATATATGTTATGTATTTAAATTTAATCAGGAATAATAATATTACAATAATTTTACGGTCTTTTTAGTGCGTTGCTCTCTGTTGATTTTTTGCAGTCGGGTTATTAAATTTTTTTAATTATATTTACTTGTTTTATAGTTAATTTTAATATTAGATAGAAAACAGCCATTTCATTTGGCTTGTAACACACTTTTGTTTTATTGAGGTTGATATTATCACTATTGATAGAAGCAATTAAATTTTCCTTTCCTTTTAAAACCATTGACGTAAAAGGCGCCTAGAATTCGGACAAACAAGTCGGAAATTCTTAGACCGATGACTTTTTACTTGTAGAGGAAAACCGCAGACGTTGAAATAAATTTGTTAGCATATTATTATAATTTTAATATTAAAAGTATAATAATATAATAATAATATTCTACCACATTCACGCAGCGCCATCTAGTCCTAAATTGTGCAATTATATTTGCTTGTGTTATGGGTACTAAACAACTGATATACCTACTACTTACATACATTTTTTTGTTTTTGTAAATACATACATATTATAGATATATTACACCCAGACACAGAACAAATCTTAATGCTCATCACACCTTTGGTTTGTCCTGGGTGGGGATCGAACCCACGACCTCCGGCTTAGCAGTCAGGGTCACTAACCACTAGACCAACAGGCCAGTCAAAGTCAAAGTATGTTTAATACAAGTTAGTAGATATTTTATTTTTATATATCAAGTAGAAATCATATTGTTTCCTTTTTATATGGTTAAAACAGCTTGTAAATAATTATTTTAGGACTCATATATGATTTTTACAGTCTAAAATTGTACTCTGTACTGAGTCTGAAAATAAATAGTGTTTCTTTCTTTCTTTCTTAAAGTATTTTTTACTAAAATTACCCATTTAAATTTATACTTTTTACCTTTTCTATAAAGAATAACTTTTCGATTTCAATAGTGATTTCACACCATCCCCCTGACGCTATGAGCTGTATTTACTTGTATCTTTATCAAGCAAAATGTACCAAACATTTTGATTATGTGGCCCCCGAATATTTTCATAAATATTCAATGAAATATTACCTTTGTATATAAACTTATTATTTACTGTCTCTGCTTCGTGTCAACCTATTTGGTAATGGCGCCAAATTTCAATATGGCCGCCATTGTAACTTCGCGCCAATATTATTATCAAAGAAAGTGTCATCATAAGGTGCGTACAACAACACGTAACATACATAAATTATTGTATAAGTAGTTGTCTTTGAAACAGTCCATTGATGCCTTTAAAGTTTGGCATAGCAACAGGTGATTTGAAATTAATTTAATTACAAAAATGGAGGAGCTTCTCATATCGACCGTACCTGTAGATAGGTATTTATTTTTCGTTAATAATAATTATTAGTTTTATTTAATAAGGTATTAATTAAAATGTTTAAAAAAAACAATGATGAGATAATGGAAAAACTAAATTTGGATTTTCTGATTTTAAATTCTCTATCAGACTAGAGTCTGGAAATTTATCTGGTTACTGACAATTGGTTCGCCCCTTATTACATAGGACCACACATAGACGGCGAAAAGTGGGTGGGATGCAACTCTGCCTACCCGTTCCGGAAAAAGGCGTGATGCTATGTTATGTTAAATACTATATTTATGTGTCTTTTAATACTTTTTAACACTGTATTATGCAGCTAGGTAATGAAGAACAGGAGCAATGCACTCAAATAAAAAGCCGTCTCTGTCATCATCAGGTGATAGTTACTTCCATAATAGTTTTACCAACTCACATTAAAATGTTGCATGAGTATCTAATAAACTACAAATTATTTGTACATAACAAAAAACAATAAAAACATTTGACTAGTTTTATACAATTTTAAATTAACAACAGATACCCTAACAACAAGCCATAATAGCTGTAACAGTCATTAATCACGGCGTTCTAAATTCAAAAAAGTTGAAACAAAATGGCGGCTGAAGAAAGTGTCACAGCAAGCACACGTAATTCTAGTAACTGACCCGATTGTGGTCACCTTTCGCTGACTTTCACCGGGTGTCTGACACACTTCTCTTGTCTGGCCATGAACTGATAACGATTCTTTTGAATTTGTTGGTCTAGTTTTTGAGTGTATGGAAGATTTTAGACTGTAGTTTAGAAAAAAGTGAATTGCGGAATAATAAGAGAACGTACTCGTCAATGATTGTTTGAAAGATTTAGAATGTGAATAATTTAGATTTATTTTGAAAGAAAGGTAAATTAACCATAATAATGCCTAGAAAGAAATTTTATTTACATTTTTCAAGAAGATTTATTTCTAGTTTATATCAGACTCTGCCTGTTCGCAAAAATAACATTTATTTTGTGGAATAGTGTTTAAAACGAAGGATTACTTAGGCTTTTTGAAGTGTTCAGCTATTGAGATTTTTTTCATCATCAGTATGGTACCTTTATAATTTATTTCAGAAACTCATACATGGCGATAATGTAGTTATAGAAGGGAGTCATGGACATCGCTATCAGAAGCCAGCAGGAAGAAAAACTGGGCAAAAAAGCAATGAAAATTAATAAGCTGAATTTATAATGCTGGCAATTACAGAAGATTGCAGCATAACCTGCATAACAGCACTTATTTAATGTAAAACAGTAAATATTTATTATGCGAACAGAGTATAGCAAATTAAATCAATTTGCAATATGTAAATGAACCAAATTACGTTCAAAAATAAATCAACAATTCATTTGTCAAAATAAATCTGCGAACCGTGCACTCAATTCATAATAAACATCGTCACATTTGAAGGTAGTGGGAATAATAAATGAATGCGGCGGATGTCCCAGTTTCGAGTCCCGTTAGCGGGAGAAAGTGGCCACGATGCACCGCCTATGCAAATTATGCAATTACATGCTAGCTGGATATACGTTTACAGTGCAACCGACGGATGTGAAGATAAAACTCAGAGATATCTATGACACAGATTTGACAGGTGAGGCTGAATGAGTCGAATGCCCGTGCGTATTAAAAAGTAATTAAAACATAAACAAATAAACATATTTTTACAGATAAGAACATGGAATACAAAATATTTAAATTGAAAATGGTTTATGCAATCTATTCTTGCAGAAGTTAAATTTACATAATTAGGTAAGTTTAATAAGTTTATTAATGTTATTTTATGGAAATTTTGGACTTTACAATACATACTTTTCTTGTTTATGCTAACAAATAAAAGAGTGAACCAGCAGAGCGGTTTTTCTTCAACTCATTGGCAAATCAATGTTCTCATTTCTTTTTTATATTCCAACAATCATCATAAATCTACAATAACAACCGAATAACAGCACATTTCTTCCAAGTACTTTTAAATTTGCAAATCACTTATTCTGTAAATACAAATTCATAATACTTATAACTACAATGCCAAACATAAAAAGTTACAAAAAAAACATCAAATGTCAATTACATCATTTCTCCGCCAACTGTACAGTTATGCGACTCTGATTCTTAGAAGCAGAACACAGCTTTCGAACGTCTAACAAGAATGATCTAACGTGACAAAGCGAAAAAATGATGCCACCCGCCATATTGGTGTAATGGCGGTCACAAAAAAACTAACGGAATAAAATACCTAACAGCCGAGCGGAGAAAGGCTTTCGATTGTCCCACATATCGGCGCACGCGAAGCGCCGTAAAGCGACTACAAAACAGCACAACACTATTCACAATCCCCAACATTAAAATAAAACCTTATTTCAAACTGACAAACGTCAATTTCATTTGGCGGGAAATTTGACGTTTGCCGCTATTTGAATTTCAAACGTCAATCATGACATTTACGCGCAATACTTAAAATACAGCCGTCCTATTCTAACCTTCGTAAAACATGTTTCTGTCTTGTTCTTTACTCGACATTGAAAAAGAAAGCACTAGATTTTTTGCCGGGCGTCCATTTTACTCGAGAGTATGCCGAAGAAAGCAAGCTAAAATGCATGTGTGTAATATTAGAAACGTCGGTTTTGTACATCGGTTGCATCGCATTAGAGATAGTTGCATAAGAAAATTGCATTTCCCCTGCGTTTACTTGATAATACGACACGTGCCTCCGTTTTCTCCTTTGATACATCGATAATTAAATCGATAATTGTCATTAAAAGTACGAGTATTGATCGATTTATGTCTTGTTCCCGTATCATTTTCTCTGACGACGAATATTTGTTACTATAAGTAGTTAGATTGATTGCAGTTATAAATATGTTAACTTGTGCTTTGTTAATTGTAGAAATTTTAATATAAGACTATAAATATTATGGGTTGGTAAATACATTCGGCTGCTTATAACTAAGCGATAAATTATAATTATGTAGGTACCTACATGAAATATGTTCAAAAAGGAGTTTCTCTTATTGTAATATGTAATATCTCCCTTTAGTCCAAAATTATTCAGAAACTCAATTTATTTTTTTATAATCCAATAAACATACAAGTCGTCAATGCTTATTTTTTGCCCATAAAAATAAACTGAAAAGAAAGAAGAAATTATTCTATCTTTCCGATACATATTGTTCTGAAGTCAATTTCTTAAATAAATAATTTATTAAACAATAATTAATTTTTTAAATAAGGAAGTTCCAGTTTGAAACAGCAAGTCAAATTAATATTCAAGAAAAAAGAATACATTCGTATCAAAAGATAAAAACAATGTAAACGACAGAGCAGAAGAAGACTGGCAAGAGCCAACAAACAATTTCCTTTAAAAAATCTCGTATTATATTTCTAACAATAAAAAAAAACTTTAAAATTAAATTAAACTATTAAAATTAAAAAAAAAATCATTTATTTCAGACCTTACATCCATATACACATAGTAAACAAAATACAAACACATAGATACAAATAAAAAAAAAATAGAAAAACAATTGGATTATTGGACACAGAAATTTTGCATTCACTATATAAAATAATTTAAATTAAATTATATAGTGAATGCAAATCTAATATAAAAATAAATAGCACAACATAATAAGAATGAATTTAATTTTAATTACATAATTGAGTGACAACTAAAATAAAAAATAAAATAAAGTCATTATTAAATACAAAATGCTAGACTTACAGTGCTATAGACTACAGATATTAAACTTGCATGCATCATACACAGCCAATTAAAAAAAATATTACCAAACGTCAAAACCTTTCTTAAAATAGCCATGACAACTGAACTTGACCGATGACGCATACGCTACTGTATGTTGCCATGATCAAAACAAAAACTTTCTTTACGCAGTAAGTATGCTGTGGCCCAAAAACGCGCTCCAGTTGCCAACGGAACTTGAAATGGCCGCCATTTCTCTGTACAACACTCGAACATGTATTAGCTATAGAAGTGTCGTATTTGTGTAGAAAATGCGGATACCGAGCTAGGTTAAGTATTAGGGCTTGTGGTATTGAATTTGCAATGGATCCGTGATTATACTGAGATTGTTTAAATAGCTAAGTAAATTAGAATGCAAGTGTATGCTTTGGTAGTAGGCTTTTGAATTATTATAGTAGTAACTTCTATAAAATAAAATAAAAAACTTAAAAAATAGAACTGCCCAAATATAATATAGCCGCATAACAATTTCTATAAAGGCTATAAAGCCTGACCTTTATTCGACAGCTTTTTTTAACTGAAATTTAATTGTTTATGTTAGTGTTTGTGTGTTAATGAATAATAGCTGTAACAATACGTTTAGTGTTATAAGTATATAAAATTGATACCGTTCATGCTCTCTTCTTTACGCTTATCTCCTCTACACTCTAAGGTTTGCTGTAAGAAAACTCAATTCTGAGTTAAGCTCGCCTTTGTACATGCTTTTTGTATATATTGTAATTGTATTTATTATTTTTTTGTGTGCAATAAAGTGTTAAAACAAACAAAATTGATACCGAATAAACCGATAATTAAGGTAGCTTTTATCGGCATGCATTGTTATTGGTTAACTTAAATAAACTTAACTAGTGAATAAAGCCGTCAGTTCAAATATGGAATATACATATTGTTCAAAACTGATCCCAAAAACGATCATAATTTCAATTAAACACATTTTAAATAGGTTAATTTTACTAGGTCCCCACTCTTAAGCTTTCATTTTCCTTACCGACTTTCACGCTCCCGAGCTAGTTTTAATTAACAACTGTTAATATTTTTATAACCAATAACTTTAATTATGGAACGCTTTAAACTTGAAAGTTTCGCTGTCCACAGTCCACAGTTGCGCGCGCAACATTGTAAGAAAGTGCGTTCGTTTGATTCATAAACGTTACGAACGGCGCGGTAGAGCGAAAAATTTGACATAATAAGGTTTGCCTATGTTACTCAACCTCTTTTCTGCAATGTTGGTAACATAATTGTTAGTACTGTTCTTATTACCCGACTGTCAGGACGGGTATTGTTTTTCGCGCGTATCTTGTATGTTTGTAAATTTCTTTATTCCCACGAATCTTCCAAACGGCTGGATGGATTTTGACAATTAGGGTATCGTTAGATTCGTCTAGAAAACCCAAGTGTCTTTAGATAGGTTTTAAGAATAAAAAGACTTAAATGGCGGGCTTTTGACGCCAAATTGTAAGTAGTTCTATAATTTTTTTAACCAAACCTATCGAGTAGAGTATCAAAATAAAAGGAATCAAAAGGAGATTACAAATATGTACATATGTTATGTATTTAAATTTAATCAGGTATAATAATATTACAATAATGTTACGGTCTTTTTAGTGTGTTGCTCTCTGTTGATTTTTTGCAGTCGGGTTATTAATTTTTTTTAATTATATTTACTTGTTTTGTTCAAGTTTTTAAAATCTCTATTGAAATTTTACGTTTCTAACCGACGAGATAAAACTGTAGGTATTATTCTTTTTCCAGCAAGGTATTTTTTTACTGAATTGAAATTATATTTTTGCTTAGCCCAGTATTTAGATAAAATATAACCTAAGGCAGGTGTAATGAATAAATTTTGTAAATCGGTTGAGTATTTTTACAAATTATTCGCTACATACAAACTGACGGACTCAGAAATATATTACTTCCTTACATTATAATGAATTATCTATAAATTTCTAAGTTTAGTTTATAAATATTATTAGGATTTCGTTAAAAAGCAGCATATTATTGCATGAACCCAAAAATGACACCTTAACTTAGATACATACATAGCATAATAAATGTTGACTATCAGTTCTATCAGTAACTGCCTCGGTGGCGCAGCGGGAAGTGTATACGACTGCTGTGCAAGAGGTGCCGGGTTCGATTCCCGGGTCTGGTGAAAATGGTATTGGGTTTTTCTATCATGAAATTCCATTATTAAGATTTTCCCGGAGTTTGGTAAACAAATGTTCCCGGTTGATGACAATAGGCTCGCCTCTTTTTCATGGGACCAAACATCATAGCTAGCGAAATGTGGGTGTGAAACACCTCTGCCTACCACTTCGGGGAAAAAGGAGTGATGCTATGACTATCAGTTTATTAATTCCATCATCAATCAATTGTTTCGCTACCCTAAGCTCCAACTCCTACAAACAATAAGTGATTCATTAAAAGAATAAAACACTAAGCAATAAACTCTCTTAAACTCATAAATCATGCATCAAAATCAAAATTGACTAGCCTGTTGGTCTAGTGGTTAGTGACCCTGACTGCTAAGCCGGAGGTCGTGGGTTCGATCCCCACCCAGGACAAATCTTTGTGTGATTAGCATAAAGGTTTGTTCTGTGTCTGGGTGTAATTTATCTATAATATTATTATGTACCTATGTATTTACAAAAAAAAAAATTTAAGTAGTACGTATATCAGTTGTTTAGTACCCATAACACAAGAAAATATAATTGCTTACTTTGGGACTAAATGGCGCTGTGTGAATGTGGTAGAATATTATTATTATATCAATTAGTCACATCCTAAATTTAATATGTTAGATACCTGTCTATACTATTACAAAAATATGTATGTTAACTTAACATAATTATGCAAATGTATGATGCGTAGGATAAGTAATATAACCTCATTACTAACTCGATAGCAATCTGTATATAGGGTTGTCACTCTGGTTATGTTTTTTGGATTGTGCAAATATCCAGGCACAAGCCGGCTGTTTTATAGGTGTTCGACACGGTTATAAACTTGCGTTCCAACAGAGTGACCTTGGTGGGAGCTTGGTTGCCATCCGCGTAGTTTGTATGAAATTTGGTTAACAACAGCCGGCTACACGGTTGGAATCCACCAAGGGCACCTCTGTGGAAGCCAAGTTTACAACCATGTAGCACAGCTTTTATTAGTTTAGTGGACGTGAAGCCCTATAATAATCCACAGCGCCTACGTCGGATATACACATATTTTAGTGTCCATTTGTCCAGAGACAAGATTTACGACCAAATACTTCCGCTCGTTCAATCGGATTTTGTTATTTATTTACGCTAGATTCTATCAAAATATGTATTGTTTATATTAGGATATTTTTTCATTTATAATTAAATACACTTCTACAGATGATGTCTGACGGTTAAAAGGTTAATTAAAAAAAATTAAACACACTGTGGCATTCTGCTGCATTACTTTACTCGCTACCCAAATCGTAACTCACAAAATATTGTAACTGTATATTTCTTTAAAAGACTGGCATGAGTTTTTCACTCGTTACTCGCATAGCTCTACCGTGCGTGTCCTGTCAGTCAATTTAAATCCTAATAACAAAAAGCTAAAGAGTTTGTTTAACCGTGTAGTGACGGATTTAGAATACATAATGTCACTACCCCATCTCAACCCGTGGGTGTCGTAAAAGGCGACTAAGGGAGTAACCATATGCAAAAAAGAACATTGCAAGAAAAGGAAAATTGGAAACAAACCCTATACCAACCCGTCTGGCCAGCGTGGTTTAGTAGGCTAAATTCACTCCAAATTCTTTGAAGGAGACCCGTGCCCAGCAGTGGGACGTTACTCCCTTAGTCGCCTTTTACGACACCCACGAGTTGAGATGGGGAGTGACATTATGTATTCTTTATCCGTCACTATACGGACCGAAATAGATTAGTGCATTTAACTAAACAAACAAACTTCAGCTTTATAATATTAGTATAGATAGAGCAGGTTAAGCTACGAGCGGAACCTGAACGGTGACGTGAGTTCGATTCCCACACAAGAAAAATGATTTTTGTTTTGAGTCTGGAGGTAGGTACTTTGTCAACGTTATTTGTATGTTTGATCCCCCTGTAACACAGGGCTTGTTCCCTAGTACGGGTGTTGTTGAAAAAAACACAGAAGACTAAGAAAATAAATTTCTTGTTTTCTCATGACTGAAAACTATAAATGACAGTTACTTCCACCTACCTCGATTCTCGTTAAATCATTAAATATCTCAGTATTTGTTTGTTATAAGACAAAAAGAAAAATCTTTCCCAATTTCCAATTTCCCCAATAACGATGGTACGTTACGTAGTTAGATAGAAATCTGTGGTAGCCCTACCGATGCGTAGGCGCAACAATGTACCAAATAACCCTGTTGTAGTTGACTCATTTTGTATAACTGTATTACATGTATTGACGCGTAACTGCGCTTACGTATGCTGTTACTATGTTGTTCTCTTCTTTATGTATGTTAATTGTTTAAAACAATGTTTTTGGAAAAGTCTTTCACTTTTAAGCAGGTTGTTTATGAGTTTTGAAGAGTTAAATTGTGCTAATGTATCGCTTGAGGCAGAATTCTAAGAGACTAGACGTTAAGCGGGGCTTTGCTCCTGTTGTTCTTTATTTGACCACTGTTCAGCTCCTATTAGCTGTAGTGTGATGTTATATGTAACTTTCTTCAATAAGTGGGCTATCCAACACAAAATATTTTTTTCAATTCTAAGAGACTAGACGTTAAGCGGGGCTTCGCTCCTGTTGTTATTAGCTTCATAATATTATTAACATAACATAGAATCACGCTTTTTTCCCCGAAGGAGAAGGCAGAGGTGTTTCACACTCACATTTTGCCAGCTATGTTTGGTCCCATGAAATAGGGGGCGAGCCTTTTGTCATCTACTGGGAACATTTTGTTTACCAAACTCCGGGCAAATCTCAATACTGGAATTTCATGATAGAAAGGCCCAATACCATTTTCACCCGACCCGGGAATCGAACCCGGGACCTCTTGCACAGCAGTCGTATACACTTCCCGCTGCGCTACCGAGGCAATTAATATTATTATGGGTTATTTTATTATTTATCTGCAGCACATTATCCGTGTAGTCATGGATTAGGAATACATAATGTCACTACCCCATTTCTAACCGTGCCTATTTCTAATTTAAGCCACCTGGAGGGAAAGTACTCTAAATGCTGAAGACAGTTAATTTTACTGAAAGGAATCATTCTGGGCACGGGTCTCCTGGAAACATTTTAGAGGGAATTTAGCCTAATATTTCTTTACAAGAGCAACGTGACATCTTATAAAAAAGTTTTTTTATTATTATTTGATTTAAAACCGCGATGTCGAATTTTATTTTCTACAAAAACGCGGCATTTTAAATGTGAATGTTCTAAGTAAAATTATTAATATTTTACAATTTATCAACGCTTAAACTTTTAAAATTGCTTTTCTGTAAAGTTGTGGTTTAAAAGATATCACGTTGTTCTTGTAAAGAGGCGATTTATACCAGGCTGACCACACGGGCTGGTATTAAAAAAATGTATTTAGTAGATGTCAGATTGTACGTCATAAAATACCATTATAATTTAAATTTAAATACGTGATTATTGGAAATACCAAAAAGTATTTAATTTCGTCTTTGACGTCATAAAAAATCACAAATCATCATTTGATGAGAATTGATTTTGTTTCAAATTTTCCTTTTCTCTCAGTGCTCATCTACTATCACCAAAATCACTAAAATCTAGACCAATCTCGTTACCGCAGTCCCGTTAAATAAAAATGTTATTCACTGAAGCGATTTTTCAAACAATCACGGATCATATCCTGTCATTGAATACTCCAATTACCCCCGATATTCGGAGGGTATAACCTTATCGACCCCAATGAGTCAGCTCGTGTTATTTTTGTTACCGTTAGTTACGTGTCTGTAAATAACGCTAATTTTGAAAGTTGTGTTTTGTTTTTTACGTTACTATCATCACATCACTACAATACATAAAATTATCAGTTACATGAATGCAATATGACGTCACAATTGCCCTTTGAACTGACATTTGGGACATTTTCATTGTAGTCTCAATTTAACAAAAACAACTCTTGTCAAATGACGATTTGTGATTTTTTATGACGTCAAAGACGAAATTAAATACTTTTTGGTATTTCCAATAATCACGTATTTAAATTTAAATTAAAATGGTATTTTATGACGTACAATCTGACATCTACTAAATAAAATTTTTAATTCAAAAAAGGAAATCTCGTTGTTTTCTTTCTTTGTTATTTATATACCTAGGTACCTACATACATTTTCCTTTGCATCGGATTCATGTGAAATTTGTGTTGTATATAACATATTAGCTAGGTACAAGTACAAATTTAGAATTTCACTAGTATTCAATGAATTTTCATTACAAACCGTTTTCTCTACAAAATCCTGTTTTCTCCTTATTTCCTTTAGTGGTGATTAAGAAAATTGCAGTGAAACATCAATTAATTTATAAACATTAGCTTAACCTTATGCAAGTAATCGTTTATAATTCACAGATTGTTCAGAATTAATCTAAAAACAAACCAAAAAATAGCTTCAGCAAATTCGTCGCAGGTCATCGTACCCCACAAAATCAGCTAAACCACAACAAATGAAGACAATAAATACCAATAAAAAGACATAATAAATAAATTGCCACATAGTACGTAACAGATAAGTAGGTACGTGACTTTGAAACCGCTTCAAGATCTCAAAATCAGAAAGCGCGGCAACTTACACCGACTGCTGCCCTTCACTGCTATACCCAATTCCAATTTTAAATACCCGTACCTTTCTTTTTACTCACAATCCATTGATGGTTTAACTTGAACGTTTAAAGAGAAAGTTATAACATAGCAAGCAATGTAAGGTAATATGAACGACGTAATCAATAAGGTTATGAACACACTGGCGTATAATCTCGGCGAAAACGTTGCTAAGTAGGTCACTGCCGCGCATATAACGGCCTGCACTCAATGCCCGCCCGCGTAACGTTACGTGTGGGAAATTATTTGAATTTGGAACACAACTTTTTTTTCTGCTTTTATCAGGCTGCCGTTGCTATTGTTCTTTTGTACTTTTTTTTTATAGTGGTCTAGTTGGTGATTACACCGTTAGGTGGTCGGGTCGCGTTTAGAGGTTAATGAGATCACAATGACATGTATGAAGAAAGTATGAGTATAATTGTATGAACAATAAATCTGATTTATTGCGACTCCCAAATGATTAAGTAGTTAGTTTATTATATTAAATTATAATGAGAGTATTGTTAGTTTAGTCTAAATGGTTGAGATAATTATATATCTTGGGCCTGATTGATGATCCTGCCTAAGCCTTATATTGTGCCTGCGGATTATATGAAATCCGGTTAAGTTATTGGTCAATTCGCAGTTAGCACTAACATTACACTGGTGTTATTATTGCTTTTCGACACTACCTTTTCATTGAAAACGTCGTAGGCAAATTTGGTTGGTGTCTACCTCTTAAGTAGGCACCACTTGCATGTCTATCATCATTACCAATAAAAACATAATTAGACGGGCTTTTTAAGTGTCAATAATCTCCGCCTCTTGACATCAATACTTCTTTGAATTCAAAATTCGAATGAACACTATAAATAATAACAATACAATTCGAAATTCAAACCTGACTAATCTAAAATTACCCGAGAAATTTGTTTTTAATTTATCTTTGACCGTTAGACATTGCAGTTAGTTTTTATGAAGTAAGCATTCAGGATTCGGGTCTTTAAAAATAATAATACATTTTGCTTTCTCTTTAGGTTTTTAAAAGGGGCTTATTAATTCTAGTTTGGCAAAAACTGAGTATCATTCATAATCTAAGCATACTTTAAGATTGAAAAATAAGCTTTCTGGGCCTTGATGCGGAAATATTGAATTCAGTTCAGTCTGATATTCAATTAATTTTATTTCAAACCGTCACATAAGTATTTTCATTTCAAATAAGATCACATGATAACTAACTTAAGAGAATGGAAGAGGAAAACATACCTATTGGCTATTGCGACTCTGAAGTAACAAGAGACAAAGAAGAAGATTATTCATAATACCAATCAAATTGAACAATCATTGGTTCTAAAAAATGAATTAAAATTGTAGTGGAAGAGATGGAAAACGAGAATGATAATTGTAGTAGCGTTCGGAAACAGAGACAAACAGAATCCATTTTCTAAGTTTCCCGCGAAAACTTTCTTTTTACAAAAACATGTGAAGCACTTACCATAGACATAGGATGACTAGGGTAGCACTTAAGCTATTAGTCATAATACGAATAGTTCAAGTAGTCGATTACTCGGTTAGGCTAACGGTATTCTATCAATAAGCACCCACTCTGCAGTGTATGCCAACTTTCCCTGGTTTCAGAATTTAGCTGCGTTTAGCTAGACTAAATAATCTTGATCATTGGAAAAATCTAAATGTTGTTTTAAAGAGCGTTTGGTAGCCTCAAAATAATAGTAAAATCTTGTAAATGTAGTAAGTATTGTAAAATATTTTTTTAATTCAAATTATATTTAAATAATTATATCCCTGCCTTATTTGCATTTCTTTACTAATAATTTAATTGTAACGTTTTCGACGGCAAGTCTACAACAGAATATCAAATAACTAGGTGTTGGTTTGGTTCTTCTCAATGACAATGATATGCCGCT
The DNA here is from genome assembly GCA_905147015.1 of Laspeyria flexula. Classification (NCBI taxonomy): domain Eukaryota; kingdom Metazoa; phylum Arthropoda; class Insecta; order Lepidoptera; family Erebidae; genus Laspeyria; species Laspeyria flexula. The sequence goes on from LR989974.1 coordinate 7,631,207, forward strand.
AAAAAAATGTGGGTTGCATAGCCTGATACAACAAATTGAAGAAACATCGTACGAACAACAAAAATACAAGATGGAATGATAAGTTTTACTTATTAAACTTGCCATGGATTCAGTGGATTTTGTTAAAATGACCTTAAAGAACTTGCAAACGACGTCACAACGAAATATAAAATAAAGTATCAAAATGATTTCGTCGTACAACAAATGCAATGAGTGCTAGGTCAATGCAGCTTTCACTGCAGTCTGCGGTATCGTCGCTACCTCCTCTATGAGCGGATTATTTATTTACAGCCAGTATTAACTGTGATACCAATTAATTTATAAGAGGTCAAATCATCCTAATTTGGCGGTCAATATAATTCTTAAGGGCACTTTTTTATATCTAGCTTTGGCATGTTGCTTTAATCATAAACCTTTAAACGCGTATAATTTGGATGTAATCTTAAGATGCCATCCATCTCATGATTATCTCATAGAAATTGTACCTATATTGACAAATAAAATATTTCTGTTTCTGTCCACCTTATGGGTGAACATCCTACGTTTTCTTACCAAAGAAATGACTATTACTTAACTAAGAGTTCATTACCATCTAAGCTAAGATTATATAAATTTCATTTTGATAATTTTTACTCTCTAAATTAAGAAATTCTAATAACAATATCTACCAATTAACAACGATCCAATCTTCAAAGTTCAAAAAAATAATAATCTGGGTACAACCTCCTTACTAATTAAACACACATAATTAATGTAACATACATTCATTTTCTATCATTTCCTACCGTACAAAATAAAGTTAAAAAAAATAATTTCCTTCATTTAATAAAGAATTTTTCCGGTCATGTAATATTACCGTAAAAGTTTTAAACAACTTTCCGTACTCGTAACCTGGCATTGGCATTGCGTGCGTAAACGCAACACTCACACACACACACAACAACACACACAAACACAATCACCGATATTGTCTCGTTATCACTGTCACGCACACTATTACGAAATTGCGTACGAAAGAATTGCATCGCTATTCATACACGCTTACACACATACAATTAACTCTATAAAGATTCACTGTAGATGTAAGTTGTTTATGTGTGTGTGGTTATAACTGTGTTAGTGAAGAAAGGTGTATTACTAGGAGAAATGGGCACAGTCCACAAGACATCTCAATGTTTGACGGCTTAGTTAAAACGGAACAAGCAATTAGAATCGACGATTAACAGCACATTTCATATTTTATTGAGAAATTAATTTTTATTTGGCAACATTCGGATTTATGTTGTTATTTCTTTTTACGGTGTTGCCATGATTTAATTAACAACTAACGTGACACAAATGCCTGAAGTAAAGTAAAAATAAAATTCATGTTCACGGATACTCGAAAACGACCATATCTAAAGTATCATCAGCAACCCATTAAGTCCCACTGCTGGGCTCGGGTCTTCTCTCCTCTATCTCTAGATAGAGGCTCTCTAGCAGCTCTCTAGAGCTGAGAGGGTTTAGGCTATAATCCACTCACACTGGTCTAGTGCACGTTGGTGGATCAGACATACTCACAGAATTTCTTCTAGGGTAGCCAGACGGGTTGGTATAGGGTTTGTTTCGAATTTTCCTTTTCTCGCAGTGTTCTTGTCTGCATTAGGTTACTCTCTTAGTCGCCTTTTAGGACACCCACCGGTTGAGATGGGGTAGTGACATTAGGTATGTATTCTTAATCCGTCACTACTCGGACGGACTATATTTTAATATCTGATAATGTAAAACCAATTAAAATAATTTGTATTATTTTGAAATGTGAAAAATAAGAAGTGACAGCGTTTTTGGTCCAAATTAAATAATAAAACAAAAATTTGACAATGATTTGTTTACAAACATTCTAAATTGATTTCAGTCCGAGTATAGATTCGTTGTTTGCGATTATAATTCGCGTTTATAAATCGCAACGAATAAATATGTAGCGCGAGTTTTGCCTCATACATTTCAATGAATTATTTTGTCTGACTCATATCCATAAACCACAATTATTATAAAAGGGATTAGGTATTTGTGGTTACACAACATTGGTTGCTAACGGATAGTTGTTAACCGCAACAGTACAATATATATATATATATTATATATACATATTTAAATCTAACAATTATTCATCATACAGTACATAATATTAACAAAAACAACTGACTAATTTGGACCAATTTATGTATGTATCACCTGGGGCCCGATCCTGCTAAATTATACATTTCGATAGAAGACCGATGGACTAATATCGACCAATCACAGGCCGGCAATACGGCGCGATTGACTTATTAAGCCAATCACAGCTGTTGAATGAGACCATCGGCTTAACATGGACATGGCTATGTCCTTTTATTGATTACGAAGAAACCACATTAAAGTCGCTACCTACAGAAAAGGCAAAGGGAAATAGAGAGGAAAAGGAAAACAAAAGGGAAAGTGGAAGGGTGGGAGAAGGAATTGGACCTTCAGCTCTCCGCACTCAACAGATAAATCGCAACCTTATAATAGAACAAGAAATCGCGCGGGACTTCACTCTCCTTGTTCTTTATTTGGCTACTGCTCAGCTCCCATTAGCCATAGCGTGATTTTATATAGCCTATAAGTTTCTTCAATAAATGGGTTATCCAACACTAAAAGAAACTTTAAACAGACAAGAGAACTGAGAGAAAAAGAAAATTCGAAACAAAACTCTATACCAACCCGTCTGGCCAGCGTGGTAGGACAATTCCCTCCAAAATGTTTGGAGAAGACTCTTGCCTAGCAGTGGGCTGTTTGGACCGATTTAAGAAAAAAATATGATCCAATCAACACAAACCTCATTTTGAGATATTTGACTTTAAAATTCATTGCAGTATTTCTCTGGCTTTTAGTTAAGTTCATATAGGATTACATAAAATTACAAAAACAAAATTTAACATTACAAAGCCAGAGAAATACTTACTGCACTGAATTTTAAAGTCAAATATCTCAAAATGAGGTTTATGGGCTGAAATGATGATGATGATAGATACTAGCGTTGATATCCTGTAGACCTATTCATGCCGGAATGCAAGCATAGCAGCGAGGCACTACTACCACTGTCCTTTCAAAAAAAAAACACGCCTTTATCGCCCATCAACACATCCACACCCACCTTCACTTTGCTGGGCTATAACCTCGGCAATGAACTTAACCCAAACCCTGCTGATCACATAACGATAATTACCCAAACCGTATTTATATCTCTTACGTGAAACAAGAACGGGTTAGCATAAATAAAATGTTAATTTGAATGTTATACAATAATACCGTAAAATAACGGTAATTCTGTTCGGTATAAATGTGCCACTTATTAACGTTTACTGTCTTAAATAAACATGAATATAAATGTTTAGTTAGCTATAATATGCATATTATTATACTTAATTATTTACATCTATAAATAAAAAACATTTCTTAAAACATTAAAAAAAGATTGAAATTGAAGTTATATTACCTACTTTTATCAGCCCACTGCTGGACATAGGCCTCTCCCAACACGCGCCATAACACTCGATCCTCCGCCTTCCGCATCCAGTCAGACCCGGCGACCATTATTTAAATAAATAAATTAAATAAATAAATATATTCTGTGAGAGCTGGACAGCATGTATGAAAAGACTAGCTTGTGCTCCACCTGCGTGTTCTGTCTTTAAAAAGTAGCCTTAATATTATACGACTGTAACCTATCTGCCTCGGTGGCGCAGTGGGAAGAAGAAGAAGAGATTTTCCCGGAGTTTGGTAAACAAATGTCCCCGGTTGATGACAATAGGCTCGCCCCTATTTCATGGGACCAAACATAGCTGGCGAAATGCGGGTGTGAAACACTTCTGCCTACCCCTTCGGGTAAAGATGAAAAAAAAGAAAAGCAAAAGGCGTGATGCTATAACCTATCTATATGCCAAATTTCATACAAATCCTTTCAGCCGTTCTAACGTGATTGAGTAACAAGCATCCATCTATCCATCCATCCTAACTTTCCAATTGTAATGAAATCATTTAGAGTAATTATAACTATTGAAATCCGTAGTGGTATTGCGTCAAGTACCTACTTATAAAACCAAAGGGCCGTCACAAGGTACTGTCACGCTTTTCACACCGCAGTGAAAGGGCTTGAGATCTCGAGCATTCGATAGAAACTACAGCGATCTCACGTCATACTTAAGTCTGTAAATCCGAAAACAAAACGTAAAAGAAAATGTGGTTTACTGAGCTCTTATCTTGGATAGATTCTGTAGACCACTAGGAAAGACAACACGCTAAGGAATTTTGTCCCGCAGGCTATCGGCACATACATACATATAGATCACACCTCTTTTCTAACAGAGGGGTAGGCAGAGACCATTTCCTTCCACTTGCTACGATTCTGAAATACATCTTTGGCTTCTTCAACATTCCTCAGTCTTTTCATGCATTCTCGCCGGTTGAGGGTACTCCTGATCTGTCCCTTCTTTACCGGCACAGCAATTCCATTATAATATAGAAAGGTCTGGTTGCGCCTCTGTACTCCCGAAATTTCTGGACAACGATCAACTCATATCACGGTTAAGTTAATGGAGGAACTCAACCACTAGTTTATCAACGTTTACTTGAGCAATAAACTCTATCCTATGGGATGTTCTATTTGTCCGTTAATAGTTTGAACGTAAAAGTTCTCCGCTACCAAGAGCTAGTCCCATTTGTTCCCAATTCTCGCAATTTATGTCTTTTTAAGAAAATATATATGTATAATCGTTACAAGCAAATTCCTCCATCTTATTTCTTTTTAAAGCATACTGCCAATCTTTCTACACCTGCAGTCTGTGGGTCAGTTATACGCAGCGAGCATACAGCGACCTACGAGTTCAATACAACAACGCACTCAGGGTACTGTTGGGGCTGCCATAGCGCTGTAGTGCATCAGACATGTTCGCGGAGGCACGAGTTGATAGCTTCGCAGCCATCATTCGCAAGAGATGTGCCTCCCTTCTCTCTCGCGTCCGTGGCAGCACCAACACTATCATGAGTGTGTTTACTGTTTACAGATCGGTGGGAGACCCCATGTTACAAAGATGGATGCGGCTCCACACCGAAATATGTAAATAATAGTTTAGTTTTAGTTATAGTATATTTATTTTTACTAACATTAGTTTTTAAGTATTTTGTACCTAACAATCAATATGGACTTGGTCTGAATTAAATGATTATTATTATTATTATAGCCATAATAAAGAGACCTCAATCGAGTTTGATTTCTGCTGGTGAGTACCTAGTTAGTGATCTCCAGACTTTCAAGAAACAGAAACTACTAGCAGGAGCTACCAATACTATTTTTATCAGGCTTTTGTAAGTCTTACTTTACATAATTATGGTATTTTTGCAATTGTTTTCCAACCTCTCTTTGCCCAGCAGTCAGAGAATCTATACAGCCTACTTTATATAAACACATAATATAGTATTGCCGTGTGTTTCCTTAAAATACCACATTGAAGTATGAAAGTAGCTGTATATTATCAACTATTTATCGTACAGATCCGTTATCAGCGCCCATTTATATTAATTATATATGTTATTTTACAACAAATTCTTGTCAACAACTCCCAGGCTTTCTAACACCACAAAACCCAACCTAAATCTCACACAATACCGTCAACAATTGTAGTAAGTACAAACACAGACGGACTAACCATTCACTAACAATAACAACTCTTACGTAAATCTCGACGTGACCCAGAACTTGGGAGAAAGGTCTAGTACAGCCTTCCCCTCCTCCTGTACCCCCCTTCGTACGGTGCATCAGACACGGAATTTTGCATCTCAGTATCATGACACTGCGCAAGAACTAGTATTTGTATAGACCTGTTTTATGTTACTCGCATGATGTTAAGACAAGTAATTTTTAAGTTTGTTTTTTAATTTGTCCTTATGCAGCAACAGGATGAGAGAGTATTAGTGCAGTCAACTGCTGAGAAATACTCCATCAGCAACCCATTAAGTCCCACTGTTGGGCTCGGGTCTCCTCTCCTCTAACTAGAGAGCTGAGAGGGTTTAGGCCATAATCCACTCACGCTGGCCTAGTGCGGGTTGGTGGATCAGACCTACTCATAGAATTTCTTCTAGGGTATGTGGGTTTCCTCACGATGTTTTCCTTCACCATTAGCAGATGGTAAGTCACTTGACTAGTACATATAAATTCCACAAGGTGGAATCCACATTGGTACTGCTGGTCGGGATCGAACTCGGACCGCGTGATTTGCACACCGGTCCCTTATCCATTCAGCCACCATCGATTTTTGAGAAATACTAGCTTCTACTAAGTCCTAGATTGAATTTTAGTAATACTTAGAACTTTATTATGGACCCTTGTGAACATGTTCTAGGACACTCAGGGGTGTCCTAGTAAAAGTTTAACCTATCTTTTCTACTCGCGTTTAATCAGAAGACAGGAAGGAGTACTTATTAGGTCAATTAGACCCTTATAATCACATCTCAGTTCTACCATCTTGTGAAAGCTAATTTAGGGCCAGCTTTCGCTTCACGGGCCGGTAGCTAGCACGAGGCGGACTCGTGCGCCAGCGTAGCCGACGGGCGACGCCATATTGGCCCTTGAGTGCAATTAGAAGGTAGGTATATACTTGTTTTATGTTAGCCACGACTCGAGTTTGCGGTTCTGCTTGATGCGTAAATGGGTTTGAAAATAAAGGCGGGTTATAGAAATAAAACAATTAATTCGCTTTCATTTGGTCAATATTTTAATTTTGTGTATTTTGTTTTATAACTCAAACCTACATTTAGAAATCGTAGGATCGCTCTACTGATTGTTTTAATTTAATGTACCTACATAACTGATACCTACTTACCTAGGTCTAAACCGAGAACCGCCTCAGTGGTACAGCGAGAGTGTAGCTATCTATACAACTGCTGCATGGCATGTAAAGGCAAGTAAAAAAAATACTTTAAAGTTCGAGTCATAAAATAAATAATTTGACCATAGTTTCTCTTTACCCATCGCAAAAATGGCGAATTTCATGTTAAATTTTTAAACGAGCCATCTGTAGTATTATTCCGGTACCAAGTTAAAAAAGTTAACTTAATGTGCTTAGTTTACGCCATCTATGTAAATATTTGGGAACTATGCACAACCTTCCCTAGGGGTAGAAACGGATATTTTTCCAGATATTTATAATTTGATAAGCTAATTAAAAGATTACATGTTTATGCATTTAGTATGAGTACGTCCCTATATTTTGGGAATCAAATTTAATGTTTTGATTGATAGAACAATGAAAATTTTTACACTGAAGAAAAATATCCTTAATTTTTTTTTCTGCTGGCTATAAATAAATGCAGCAGCCGTATTTTTTAGTATGGCCACACAATCCAGGTCAAGGAAGTGCAGCAGAAAAACTGTTCGCCAATTTTTTTGTTATTTTTTAAGAAATGCAATTATGTGAACTGTTTCTTTATTATTTATTTGAGATGATAGTGAGATAATGTAGCTGGTTCTTAGTAATGGTTGGAGACAGTGCAAGTGGGTGCTACAGGACAGAAGAAATTTAGGTGGTGTGACAGTAAAAGAATACCGCATAGAGGATTCCAGCTTAAAATTTCATCGTTTTGCCAAAATATACTCGTTTATTTAGACAGTATGACTCTTTATAGAATAAGGGAGGCATTTCTGAAGGTTGCCTTGGCCCTTTATGTTGAAAATAATCGTCATAACATTTGACCCAGTTACAGTGCCGTGTGCGTTGACCTATGGATGTGAATGCGGACTAAAGCACGATGTTATTTTTAGGATACAGCTTTGCAGATAATTAAATATTTATAAATGCTGTCGGTGAAATTCAATTGTGTAATTAATTACAGACGAAAGTACCCGTGACCTTTTGCATTTCGATTGCTGGTGAGTTAAGTTTTCTTTGTTTTAGAATTCGTAATTTGAATGCTTGATTTATTTTTTAATTTAATTGCTGAAGCAGTTACCGATGTTTACTTACAATGTTCCTTCTTTATTCTTTTATTAATTCCAAGATAAATAATAAGGTTGAATAACTTTATTCATAAATGAATGAATATTCAGTTTTATTTTTATATATTTGCACACATGTTTTGTAGTGATGTATTGATTTATAAAATCATGAATGCAATGTAAATATTATACGTCAAATTAAAAGAGTATTGTAATAATACAATCAATATAGGTAACCTAAATGCTTTTACAGGTACTGCAGTTGTACAAATAAACACAACATGGATGGAAGTTTTATGACTCCGGTAAAGTCAAAACAGTGTGCAGAAGCAGAGGTTGCAAGCGCAGTATTTAGACACAACTTCCTTTAAGGGATCAATTTAACCATAGAATTTTATTTATAAACATATTCCAATTCCTATTTGATTAATGAATATTTTGAAAACTAAATCCTGGTTGTGATTTCATAATGTACATAGACAACTGACACAAAAATAAGAAATAACAAATAACAATAATTGTTTGGCATATCATCTTTGTAGCTGAACAGGCTGTATGTAGTATACCTGTTGCCAATGCCTAAAATGCAATTCTAAATTTAAAAAATTAGAATTACCATACAGCTTACAATGGTTACTTGATGTTAAAATTAAGTAAAAAGAAGACAATATGGTGTTTATTTGATTTAAATTGCAATAAGGGAGGGGTTATAACCTGGGCCTTATGCCCTGAGGCCGGGGTAAGACTCGGCAGTGATGAAGAAACAAAATGTTCGCACTCTATCATTGATTGTGTGTACATTTACGTATTTACTGGTTGGAGCCGCAGTGTTTGATGCATTAGAATCAACGACTGAGAGGAACAGATTTGAAGTATTGCAAGGTTTGTATTCTATTATCTACATCGCCGTGCTGGGTGACGTGGGTTCGATTCCCACACGAGACAAATATTTGTGTCATTCATAGATATTTGTTTCTAGTCTGGGTGTACTTTGTGTCCGTTAGTTTCATGTTTGTAAAGCTCCCCGCGACACAGGGCTTGTTCCCTAGTGCGGGCGTTGTCTTTTGTAAAAAAAAAAAAAAAAAAATCATCTTAATTGTCGAGAAAATATATTAGGTATATAAGAGAAGAATCAAATGTTTCCCCTTTCAGTGGTCAAGGAAGAGGCTACAGATATTCAGCAATGTAAAAAAAAAGGATTTTTAAACCCTTACTACACTGACAAACTTAATACAAGTTAATAAATGTATCAGTATAAGAATTATATAACTTGTCTATTGTCTCAATTAAGTAGTAAATGAGCTCCAATTAATTTATATTTCATTTCCAACAGCAATCGAGGGCATGATAATAAGAAAGTACAATATAACAGAGGAGGACTTCCGTGTAATGGAGACTGTTGTCCTCAAATCGGAGCCACACAAGGCTGGCCAACAGTGGAAGTTCACTGGCGCGTTCTACTATGCAACTACCGTGCTCACTACTATTGGTAAGAATATTTAAACAGCATTTAGGTCCACCGCATAGCTATCCTGTTAGACACTGTTTATAAGGCCAGCAATGTTATAATGCTGAAGAGTTTGTTTGGTTGAATGCTAGGATCTCAGGAACTACTGGTCCGATTTGAAAAATTATTATAGTGTGGGATAGCCCATTTATTGAGGAAGGCTTTAGGCTGTATAACATCACGGTACGGCCAATAGGAGCTGCGCAGTGCCCAATAAATAATGATGGGAGTGAAACCCCGCCTGACTTAACATGCAATTTGTGTTCAGGCTATGGACACTCAACACCAGCAACTATTGGTGGCAAGCTATTCACGATGTTCTACGCGATAGTTGGGATACCTCTGGGCCTCATCATGTTCCAAAGTATTGGTGAGAGAGTCAACAGGCTCAGTAGGTGAGTGAAAACCTTTTTTCATTGATGCTATCCTTTAAGGTAGGCAGCGGCTTGCTGGTTTCCATTTAACATCAGGTGGGCTGCTTGGCTGTCTGCTGCTTCATGCAATTAAATTGGGTAAAAACCCCATTCAAAAAGGAGTGAATAGGTTTCTTAAGGATCTGCAACGCGCTCGTGATGTCTCGGTGTTGCAAGCGCCCATAGGCTATGGTAAACTTACCATCTGGCTATTCGTATGTCTTAGCCATCCTCGTCATCAAAAAAAATTTGTAAAGTTCTCCTTAATACGGCTTGATCCCTATTGCGGGTATTTTTTATGTAACTGCTAATACTCGTGTTGTTACAGCGTGATAATAAAAGCAATAAAACGGGCGCTTCACTGCCAACAAACCAACGCGTCGGAAGTTGACTTGATCTGCGTGGTAACCACACTGTCTTCACTGACCATAGCGGGAGGAGCAGGTGCCTTCTCCTCGTTTGAGGGCTGGAGCTATTTTGACAGTGTTTATTATTGTTTTATCACGCTGACCACTATAGGTAAGTAAGCAGAACTTTCTTGTGATGTTTTTACTGTCATTCCTAATATGATCGAAATTTGATCGCATTTTTAAGGTTCTGTAGCTAAAATGGCAAAAACGGAATGGTCATGTCCGTCCGTCCGTATGTCACAGGCATTTTATTCAAAAACTGCTCGATGTATTTTGATGAAATTTGTAGAATAGGAAGCTAGTATTAAATATTTTAAAATTTCTTCCCTCCTCAGGCTTCGGTGATATGGTAGCCCTCCAGAAAGACAATGCATTGAACCGCAAGCCTTCATACGTGATGTTTGCCCTAATCTTCATACTATTCGGGCTAGCCATAGTCGCTGCGTGCCTCAACTTGCTAGTGTTGAGGTTCGTTACTATGAACACTGAAGATGAGAAGAGGGACCAGGCACAGGCAGAACAGGTATGGACCGATTTCTTTTTTATATAAGCTCAGCATAGTGGCCCCTCTTTGCCTGATAAAAAACGAATGCGGGTTACTTAAGAGCGTAGTTACAAACAGAGTGCAACGTTGCAATTTAGTGTCATATTTCGTGGTTTAAAATTGTTGTTATTTAATTGGAGCTATATTTTAAAATATCTATACTACACTATTTCGAATTAGCTGAAAAGTGTGTAAAAGGTAAAAATCATTGCGGTTACAGTTCTATTTATATGCAAATAACACATCGGAAACTTGCAGGGCGTTATTTTCCTAATATAGTAAAATAACTGCAAGCATTACGGATGCTTTTTAAGACACGTTCATGTAAATACCTGTCAGTAAAATTTAAATGGCAAGTATAATAAATGTTTTATCCAATACCAGGCGCAGCAAGTGGCAGTCCGATTAGAAGGAGACGTGATCACAGCAGATGGCGCTGTGCTGAGGGGGGTGTCGCGTGGCACTCGTCTACCTGCCGATCCTCGCCAGGGCGGCACAGGTAATACATACACATACTAAATATATTATATCATCTGTGAACATAATATATTATAACAATATGGATGTAAAATTTTTGTAAACAAATCGTTTTAAAAATCCTGTCAAAATATAATTTAAAATTTAATTTTTAATATATATTCTTATGTCCGTGTGGTGACGGATTAAGAATATATAATGTCACTAACCCATCTCGACCCGTGAGTGTCGTAAAAGGCGACTAAGGGAGTCATGACTTTATGCAGACAAGAGCATTGCGAAAAAAGGAAAATTCGAAACAAACCCTATATCAACCCGTCTTGCCGGTGTAGCAGTGTAGTATCATCATCATCATCATATCAGCCCAATGACGTCCACTGTTGAACATAGGCCTCACCTAATTTCCGCCACAGCGAGCGATTTTGTGCCGCTTGCATCTAACGGCCACCCGCAACCTTTACTAGGTCGTCGGTCCATCTGGCCATCTGGGGGCCGCCGGATGGACAGTGTGCCAGCGTGGTATAGTAGGCTAAATTCCCTCCACAGTCTTTGGAGTAGACCCGTGCCCAGCAGTGAGACGTTTATGGGTTGAAATGATATTTTCTTATGCCGATAGCTGCTGTGCTACTTCTTATTATAACCATTTCAAAATAATTCAAGAATTGTTTTTACAGTAAAATCTTTTAAACTTTCGCGACTTGTACACATATAAATTATTATTATTATTATATTATTATTTGACTGTCACCGTGGCGCAGTGGTTAAGGTGGTCGCCTCGCCACTACATCGCCGTGCTGGGTGATGTGGGTTCGATTCCCACACGAGACAAATATTTGTGTGATTCATAGATATTTGTTTCTAGTCTGGGTGTACTTTGTGTCCGTTAGTTTCATGTTTGTAAAGCTCCCCGCGACACAGGGCTTGTTCCCTAGTGCGGGCGTTGTCTTGTTTAAAAAATGATAAAAAATGATAAAAATGATTATATAACGGGTCTACGTCACCTATTATATTTAAGGAATATAATAATAATAATAATAATTTATTAACTCCCAAAACAAAATGTTTACAATGTAAAAGACAATATTTGTGATACAGTTTGGTAATGGGAGCCTGGTCTCCAAGCTAGGTTTTAACCTGTATTATGGATAACCAGACCTCCATCCACGGAAGCAGTCGAGTACATTTCCAGAAAAAAATTTAGGCAGTTAACAATAGCAATTTAGGAATGCAACTTATATTAGTAATAGGTCTAAGAACCAAATTCACAGTCGTGACTTTACTTTGCAAAATATGAAAATACCTTATTTGTTTGCCCGACGTTTCGGTCGAATTACACCGACCGTGGTCACGGGCTGCTGTGGTCATATTCCTTAAATATAATACGTGACGTAGACCCGTTATATAATAATTTAATATTGTTTTTACACATTTAATTGGTTTTATTTTTGTGGTCTTCTTTCAATGTTGTTGTTAACAATTGTATGTATAATTCCAGGTGACACGTCTCTGGTACCACTGTATGTAGACGAGGAATATGCTCCTAGTGTCTGTAGCTGTTCCTGCAACTGTTTTGGACCAAATAAGTAAGTTCCCTTATTGATTTTACTGATTTATTTTTAATAATTTTCCCATGGTCCCGGTTGATGACAATAGGTTCGGCCCTTATTTCATGGGATGAAACATAGCTGGCGAAATGTGAGTGTGATACACCTCTGCCTACGCTTTCGGGAAAAAAGGCGTGATGCTATTTTATGTTTTTTAATAATTTTAAAAAAGCTAAAGATTTCAGAACATCTAGTTCTAGCAATTGAATGGAATGGAATTGAGTGTGTAATAATAAATTTCAAGTACAGTGGCGCCCTCTTTGTGACGTCATTACTGCACAGAAAGCTGTCACAGACTATACCTGCATAAAAAGTTTAGTAATATATACGTGCCTAGTAGAGTTTTAGTTTTTGTATGTAACAAATTAACTTAAAAACTACTGAACCAATTTTAAAAATTCTTTTGCCGTTAGAAAGCTACATTATCACTGAGTTAATAGGCTATATAACACCACGCTACCGCCAATAAGAGCTTAGCAGTGGTCAAATAACAAACGACGGGAGCGAAGCCCCGCTTGACTTCTAGTATGTAATAAAGGGATAGGTGATAGTAACCAAACCTTTCAAAATTCACCTCTATTTTTATAACACTAAAGTTTATTTTTCAATGCTATTGAATTGTATCAGTTTTATGTGTACCCTCTATAAATTTTATTACTCAATTTAACGTCTGGTGTAAATTTTATTATCTGCAACAGTCTCCAATCTTATTAATACTGCATACGGGTCTCCCTTGGGCAGATATAAAAAAAAACATTAAAATAAGGCTTATTTTACAAATGAAAGGACACACAGATTTTTATACCCTCTAATAAACAATGCTTATTGTATTAATAACCTCTGCCTACCCCTTCGGGGAAAAAGGCTTGATGCTATGTATGTATTATAATATAAGTACAGAATTTTATTTATCCATGTAGTGATGGATTAATAATACAAATGTCACTACCCCATCTCAATCTCATCTATTCTTCGTTGTGGTCTCATATTCTGGGGTAACGCCACAGATATAGAGCGAGTATTTCTGGCACTAAAAAGGTGTATTAGAGCTATATGTAGCCTTAAACTCGACTGGCCTGTTGGTCTTGTGGTTAGTGAGTGACCCTGACTGCTAAACCGGAGGTTCGTGGGTTCGATCCCCACCCAGGACAAATCTTTGTGCATAAATGTTTGTTCTGTGTCTGGATTTAATTTAAATATTTTTTTTTACACTATGCAAAGATTATGATCGATATGAATTTAATACATAATTAATTACTTACAGGTCAATACAATACCGCGACCCACTATCACCAGTCCCACCGACCAATATGAAGCAAATTAAATCTAAAAACTACCGAGAATTGGGCAGTATACCCCGCTACATAGAGAAATCATCATCAAAGAACCGTTCTCAATCATTACGCCTTAATTCAGCATCCGGCTATCTATATATGAATGCTAAAGCCAATGACTTCCAATTAGACCCTGAAGATTTCAGAGAAATGGTTGCCAAGCGAAGAGAACAACTTCGCAGAGGGATGATGATGTACGAAATGAGATGTAACAATAATGAGCAGTTTCTACACCCTTATAGACACAGTCTTAGCACAAGACTAGAAACTAGCCCGCACAGCTCGTCTTTATACTCAATGAATATAAGATCAGAGAACCGCAGCAATGATCCATTAGTCGATGATTATGATTCAGAGAAATCTAGCTATGCAAAGAAGAAATTAATGAGGAACATAGCGAGGAATACCAGTAACAAACGAATGGAGAACTACTTCTACGACGATGCAGTTTTACATTTCGATGATGAATACGCATTCGATGGGTCTATATTATTCGCGAAAAGGAGAAAATCTATAGAGAGGAATTGGGAGGAATATACATGTGAAATGCCGAGGAATGCAGATGCGGTTTCCCAGGATGGTAGCTACGGGTATTATCTACCAGACGATGATGAGCAGGATCAATATTTCGTGAATGATACCTTGACCTTTCAAATGCCTCCGCATAGAGCAAGCATTTAGTAAACGTGTTGTGAAAACCATACATACAAGACTTGTGCCAACTAATTTAGTGTAATAAATGGGCCAATTAATTAAATTCAAATGGGAATGTCATTAGTAATTTACAATTTTCGCGGTTACCATCCGTTTTAAAGTTATTTAGCTTTTACACATAGTTAATAGTTCGCGTTTTTTATTAATTCTATATTAACTGAGCTTGGCTTCCTTGTAGATATTGTAATATAGTGTTTTTAAGATTCGCGCAGTGAGAGTGAGGCTGTACAAACACTACGTCGAACAGTATTTACAATAGTTTTAACATAATTATTAGGGTTGACTCAAATCAATAGCATTTGACTGTCGTAGATTTGAAAATTGTCGTGAAAATCGTTTAAACTTACATGATATTTTGTGTGAGCTAATTTCGTAATTCTGTTTATGTTAGGCCAATTAGGTAAAGACAACTGTATAACTGGAAAATATATCTTTTATTAATTTTAATTGAAAATGTATAGCTAACAATTTATAACTTATCGACAAAGATATCTAGCTTAAACTATCGTAAGTTCACATAGGTCGTATGCACTTTCGATAGTTTACGTAGGGGTCCTTCTTTGTTAGCGTAGAAGTTATTGGATATGAGTCAACCCTAAATAAAAATAAAATTGTTATTTCCTTTGAGATACTTGAACAAAATGATTTAAGAATAATAATAGTTGTAATTTTAAAGAACCAATTTGTCCAACTACCTCAAGGAACCCAATTATAGTGTTACTTTAATGGTTTAATATTATACATAATATACTCCTTAAAGAGCAAACTTTATAGAAAACAATATAAAATAATACACAGTCAAATATGAACCTAAAAGACAACTAAAACAGTTTAGTTTTTAATACTAATCGAAAATGTTCTTACGATATCTCTTTCTAAATTGACGTCATGCCGTAAATATAGGTGCATAATATCAAACTAATAATAAAAACATGAGCATACAACCCTAGCAAGTTAAAAGGCTGAAATAAAAATCCAATTATTGCTTTAACATATTAAAAAATTATTTGCGAGCAGCCGGCGTCGATTGATGTATTTTTCCCAATAATTTTGTTTCATTCAAAACTTGTCCTGACAATATAAAAAAAAGAATTAGCCAAAATATGTGCAACCGTTCTAAATCGGTGCGTTTACATATAATTTCGCAATTAATTTTTATTTAAATATGACTATATATTAAGACCCATTAAAGTAACACGCTATAGGTACTATAAGTCTAGATAGGGTTGTCACAATTCAATAAACAAATTTCATCCAAACATTATCGGATCGGCGTAGTTAAAGTGTCATGAATACAATTTTATTTAAATTTCAGAGTGAGTTAGTTAGTTGAGTAGGCACTGATACGGTGGACTTAATACAATGAAAATGATCGAGCTTAATACGTAAATACTGGCTTACAGAATCCAAAATGGCTCGCTAAACGCGGCCCTGTAATGCTGACAATACATGTTAATGTTGTTGCATCAATGCGGTGAAACTTACATCCTAGAACAATCCAAGGATCTGATGGAGATATAGCGCCGTTACAATATTAGGCAAGCACCAAAGGGCACTCAAGGTTTTACTCTACATGGGACAAATATTAATGCCAGTCCATTAATTGTATATTATATTTGTTATGCCCCTCGCCCGAGCAATTGTGGAGAGTAGAATCATAAAAACACTATCGGGATAGTATTATACTTCTGTGGATGAGTTACTACTACAGGTACTCCTAATCAACAGAGCCATAGTCTCCAAGATGGATAATACTCTGTTACAGCCTAAAATTAACTCCAAAATTTGTTACGTTCCTAATCAAAAGATCGAATTTAAAATACTTGATATGTTCAATTATTCACTCGCATCGATGCAAACAATAAAGTAATTCCGTTTATAACGAGACAAATAAAAAGAATCTCATTATTTTCACGATAGATCATGACACTTATATTCACAAACATTCGCTATGGTACAGTTTTCTACGAATATTCGTAAAAATATATATTAAGGAATTTTAATCCTGTATGCCTTGGTCGATAGTCGCCTTTTAAAGCGATATAACTATATAACATCATTAAACAATATGTAGAAAATGACTTAAATCGGAACCTACCACAGTTAAGTATTGGCTTAGCACTATTTACAAAGGGTAAATGATAAAATATTTAGAACGCAAACATTTGTGCCAATATTAGTCGTATATCGAATACGGAATGTTTGTGTATATGAGTAGAAAAGTAAGACGTTTCTCTAAGACTGTGCGATTGTTTTTTTTTTCTCAACATAATTCATCTATTGCATGGATTTCGAATATAATGTTAAATTCGTTAAGCAGGTTAGCTGCCATAATTTTCAAGTGCTATAGATTTGCCAAATTAAATTAAAATTTACTTATAAATATTATACAATCTTATTAAATAATGCTACTTTGAGTAAAATGTTTATTTAAAATGTTACTATAGAGTTTGGTTTAACCATTGACAGTAGAACTGACCAGTTAGTATTTGTATCGTAAGATAAATTAATAACTTAAGTCCCTACTATATGCAAGAATGCAAGCAAATGTAGTACAAGAATGAGACTTGCATTTCCAACTCTGTCGTTCTCGTTCTCGTTTTGCATGACTTGCATATCGATTTGCATACGTGAACTATCGTAAGTTCATATTCGATAGTTTTACGTAGTTTAAGTGGGCCTTTAAAATTGCTCTTAAAAATATATAAGTAATATTTATTTTATGATTGAATCAAGTATGCTGTAAGCGACAGTGAAACTGATTGTTTTGTTATAAAACAAGAGAGAGAATTAATGAAATTTTTATTTATTAAAATGTTTGTCGATGCAATCTGAAAATAATAATCAATCTAAACCATAATGATAGAAAATGGCTTATTTAAAAAATAATATATACAAATAAACAACTTATAGTTAAAGATTTTGACAAGAATAATCTCAATAATCATCTCAGCCCAATGACGTCCACTGCTGAACATATAATTTCTCTTAATCGATGCTAAATATAATAGACTATGAAAGAGTTCTCTACAAACGTTTACATCTTGTTTAATATGCCTATATGGGCCTTAAATATAAAAAGATGCAACCTTTCTCACCACTGGTAGATAATTGTCTGATAAATCTGAGACTTAAATGGCACATATACATACGATACAGTATAAAAAATTCAGAATTTGTCATCATATCGAAAACTGGATTAGATAGATTATTAATTTCAGGTGATATACATATAACGTTTTTAAAGCTAAGTATTCTCGTCTTCATGCCGAATGTAATTATTAGAGTTAAATTGGTCGATGTATTTATTATTTGAAGTCGCAAGGCTGACTATGGTAATTGTATTACCCTTTTGAGTGACGTAACTAAGGTTATGGTATAATTCTACATTTTAATATATAAAAGGCCACTGATCTATGTTTGTAAATGTTTATATCCGATATAACCAAACCGAATATAGTGAAATTAATCTGTTGACTGGCTAAAGACAAGACAATATGGCCCCATAAGTAGAGCTGTTGGCAGGGCAATATCAGGTTTTCAAAGTTCTCCTGTAAGATGTGCTACCGTTTTATATGTAGCATTGTTCTTTTTTATATATTTTTATGTTTACAAAACTACCTTTTTTGGTATACCTTTTAAGTTTTAAGGAACTTAAATTTATATATCTCATTGATTAAACCAGTTATATGTTTTGGTTAAATCATTGACATTATTTATTTACAATAAGTTTTAATTGTAATTTTCCAGTAATTTCTGTGCCAAAATAATTTTACCGAAATTATTTTTCGTTGGTAAATTTCTAATATGTGATCTACTTAAGACTACTTATCCCAATAGTGTCAAACCGGTAATTGATTTTTTTCTATGTGTCTCAAATTAAAAAGGGATTGCACCTGGCGATGTTCACATCGGTTACGTCATTTTAATGTTGTCGGCAGAGTAATATGTAAAGAAACTTACATACATTTCTAGACCTTGGCCAATCCTTTTTTATTTTGAAACGCATTATTATAATAATTATCTTAATAATTCTTTTTACTGCACAAAACTATTATAATAACCAATATAGCTTTTGCTATTCTCTTCAGTTATTGATTCTAAAGGGATTCTCTGGTTTTTTATTGGTATATTAATTTTAATGTTCAGTTAGATACGAGAGTTTTTAAAAACTCTCAAAAGTGGAACCTTGATGCCAATACCAAAAAATATATACCTATATGAAATATTTTGCCTGTTTAAGGGCAGACTAATATACATTAATTTGTAATAGCCAAATTAATATGGATGATGAATGATGATAAAATATATACTTTAATTCCGTAACGATTTTAAAAAATCTAGTCAAACTTTATCCTAGTTTTAGTAACAACCAGTATTTTTTTTTCTGTGATAATTTAACCTATAAATTTATTAGTAGGTTTAAACCTCTAAAAACTTATTTATAAAAATTGTTATGAAAAATTATCAAAATTTTATTTATGCCAAAGATCAAATCAAAATTATCCAAATTTAATGTCGTTCCAAACGATTATTTTCCAATTTTATGTGATTAATAATAATAAAGTGATGTAAAAACTATACTGATACTTAAATAATTTGCATAAATATGTATATATTTACTATAATAAAGTGTCGATGTAGATTATAAGATAAAATGTACTACGTACTTTGCTAAAGAAGGACGGCGTATATTCATTACACAAGCTAAAGAAAAACACATTTAAAACATGTAACTTAAGATGCATTTTTCGCTGAGTTTGACTGTAGTTACGCCGTTGTTTATTAGCAAAGCAGTATAATAATAATTGACTGTATTATTAATGCCAATAAGAAAAGTACTGTTTAAAGTAATAAGTACTGTACTGAAATGATGAATTGTGTTATTTAAATAGTGTTTCTAATATCCAGTTATGGGCCCTTAGTCTCAACTATCACTAAGTTTGCGCATTAAAAAGTTTGGGAATCTTAAAAACGAGGTGTATTTACGACTTTACATAATGGTAAAAAATAGTATTTCAAATAGAAAACGTAAAATAATAAATTTGACAGTTTTAGTCGATATCTATTTTTAACATTAAATAAATCTTTACCTGTAAATAAATCTCGTTTTTAGACGAAAACTTTTCTTCTGTTGAGAACAAGGGTTAAACGTAGCCAATGTAGAAGGAATATGACAACAAATCCAGTACGAGTATTTAGTTTTTAAACGTGTTTCTATTTTCCATAACTAATACACAAAAGAATGTTTTAATTTTATTATGGTACAGTTACAAGTTGCTAGTGAAAAAGAATCGTAACTACATGACTGCAAGAAAAAATGCATGAAATATGCAATAATTCTCTCATTCTCGTCATACAAGCCATCACAGGCCTCCTCAATACCAAAATTAATACTTGTTCTATATTAATGTATAGTTTTGCGACCTATGTTCTAAAAAATGATTATTCGCAATCTCTACAGAATGGTCTAGTAGTGGATGTCAAAAAGTTTGAAAATGACAGCGACCATCGACGACCACATTTAAACTTGTTGTGTTGTACAGTTGCTAATTTTTATCCCGTTTCTCTTAATAATTTATCATGTAGTTACTATATTCTTCGCTAACAGTAAAATAATTAAAATGTCCGAAAATTTATAGATCGGTGTATTTCGAAATAATTACACTGAGCTAAAGCAAACAATTATTATGTTAACTTTAGAATATTAGCGTATAGAGTGATATTGGAACGAAGTGATAGGTTACAGAGAAAACTCGTGATTTGTATGTGGTACTCAGCGTTACATATTTAAATCGAACATAATTATCAACCCGGCGTCGTTCTTAAACTATCGTAAGTTCATAATAAATTAATATGTAGTTACGATAGTTTTGGAGGAAGATATGCCAAAATGTGAGTAGTCATGTACGAGTACTGTTTGATAATAATATGCAAATCTTCGAGCTACACCCGCCACGCTGTGCCTCGTTGTTTCCAGGGGTCCTAGGAGCGTTGTCAAATATCGAGATTACTTCCTCCTTCTGTTTGTGCCGTTCGATGGAGATATTCTATACTTACTTTGTCAATCTATGTGTAACCTAGTTACCTATTCTATACGCTTTTAATCTAACAGAAAATCAAATATCAAATATCAAATATCCCAATTCTGCCAAAGCTCCCAATACTTCCATTAATTTTGACATCTTCAAAGAAAAAATGGTATTAGGTATGCTTGATCTGATGCAGTGTCCTCGTTGAAATGAATTCGACCGCTACAGTGTATAGGTTTCATGTGCGGTTGGTAAACTTAGGGTGTATTATACTTACTATAAATCGTAAAGAGTACGTGAGTTCTAGTCATTACGCAGTCTGAGCTAATTGTAATTTAAACAAATGAACATAATATAAATCGGATTTCAATAAAAAATACATACGAATGATTTGGTTGGCTTTTATTTTGTTTCCTACTAGATGTTGCGCGGGGCTTCTGCTCAGCTACTATTGGCTGTAGCGTGATGTTATATAGCCTATAACCTTCCAAGATAAATGAGCTATACAACACTAAAAAAGTTTTTCAAATCGGATCAGTAGTTCCTGAGATTCTAGCTCAAGTGGTAAATAATAATGATGATGAAAAAAGTTGCAATTGAATAAAAGCGCTGTGTTCCAAAAACTTTGTTCGAATTCTAACTGATTTCGACAGGTTTTTCATGCAATGGTCATAAATAACTTGATGGCTAATGGTCATTAAAGTTTTTGTATAGTGACATCTAGCGAATATTACATGAACTACAATCAGACTTGCTTAAAGCTGTACCCTTAATTGTTTAAAATACTACTAATAGATGGCAGAGTTAACAATTTGTTATAATACTGTAGTGCTGAACATATTAAATCAAAATGAACTTGAAGACATAATTTTATTATTATTAATACGTAAATTTGTGTATTGTTAAAAATGTAGGTACAATAAGTACCAACATGTATTTATGTTTATTTTGGAACATAGAAATATAATAATTTATTAGAAATAATGATATAATGACCTATCGTCGAGAAACTTTAAAGATATCTAAGTGCCGGACACGCCTGGCAATTAGAATAGAATGAACTAGTGAATAGTAAATTATCATAGCAATCCATGTCCCATAGCTGGGCTCGGTTCTCCTCTCCTCTATCTAGAGAGCTAAGAAGGTTTTGAGGCCACAACCCACACACGCTGGCCTAATGCGGGTTGGTGGATCAGACCTTAGAATTTCTTCTAGGGTCGGTTTCCTCATGATGTTTTCCTTCACCGTCAGCAGCTGCAGTTGGTAAGTCACATGACTAGTTGGTGCATATAATTCCACAAAGTCAAAATCCACATTGGAACTGCCGGTCGGAACAAACTCGGAACGCGAGTTTAGCACGCGCCTACGCGCCGGTCACTTATACATTCGGTCACCATCGCTTTATTGGAGAAATTATAAAACAATATGTACACTACTTACTACGTACTTTGAAAGCGCCTAAATATATAAAAAGGCAATAAAACACAATACCTAATTAGGTAGGCGTTGAAAGTCATACCTATCTATTTGGTTTAAATTAAGTTTAATTATATATTATAAATCTAAACAATTAAAGGTATCTATATTTAAAGCCTCAGCGACAACAATCCTATTCTTCCCCGCTGAAAGATTCACCTTTCAGTAGGTAAGTACCTAACATAATAAGGAAGCTGAAGCCATAGCCTCAGAACCTGCAGAAGCACCCTCTGGAGATACGCCACTCTTGAGGTGCTATCGGCGCCCAGTAATAATTTATTTATGGGACCAAGTCACCAGAACAACGGAGGAGCGTGGTTTTCTTGTATTCGTACGAGATCACCCACTGCGAGAAGTTAATTGTATCTTCCATTTCTGATGCGTTTGCAGCTCAGTGATGAAATCCTTCTAATACAGACATAACAAGACAGTGAGCTTCGCAATCTTAAACTAATATTATACAGCTGAAGATTTTTTTTTGTTTTGTTGAACGCGATATTCTCAGGGACTAATACTACCTACTAACTAAAAAAAATACTGTGTTGGATAGCCCATTTATCGAGAAGTTATATAACATCACGCTACCGCCGATAGGAGTCGCAGTTTCCAAACAGAACAACGGGAGATATTACTGAGACGCTTTAAATTTTAAAGCGAATTTTACTAAATTAAACTTAATACCAACATAATAAAAGTAAATTATTAACAAAGAATATAAACATAAAACTCGCAAAATTTTAATTAAAAACAAAACAGAAATGTTTCTAAAATAAAACAAATACACTTGAAACAAATTCATTTTGAATAGCGGATTTAATAAATGCTTGAGTGGGAGCACAGTGTTATTTCTCTTTGAGACTGGCCAGAGAGAATGGTATAAGAAAAATGGGAATCCACCCGCCACCCTTTGAAGGAGGTAGGTATAGCTTTGAATAAAGAAAAGTTAAAATTTTCTTAAAACTCCCCTCCCAAGAAGGGTGGTTGCCTATCTATCTTCGTTTAAGTATTGGCAAAAATTACCCCCGCTGTAGCCATCTCTTTCCCTCAAGTTTGTCATTGGGTATTTTTAAAGGTATACCGTTTAAGATGATTGCCCGTTTTTAGTCGATGTAAGTAGGTAATGCCGGCGAAAAATTTCAACACAAAGTAATGATAAAGAAAATTTGGTGGAGGTTTTACAACGTAATAAATAGAATTGTGTTTGCGTACCTATACACTTTACTTTTACTTACTTAAATAGATATAAAATAACTATGATTAGACTAAAATGGTGTGTCACATTAAAAAAAGGTTGTGTCTGATATTAATAATAGCAGTAGGCTCCCCCCCCTCCCCCTATTACATGATACAGTAATGGAGATCGAAATTAGATTTCCTACTACTTATAGAGCTCCCGCTGACATACAATAGAATTGTGAGTTGGCCGACTAAATCGCAGAATATGCTAATAGGTATTATGACATACGAAAGCTTTCACATCTCCTTCAACTAGATCATACAACTAATTAGTTAGACAACAATCGTATCTAAATCGAAATTCACTTCAGATTAGATACTACATACATTTATTGATTTTAAACGGGAATTCACGCGATTATGATTTAGGTAAAGTCAAGCACCATAAGGTATGTAAATACCTAAATTATAATCGCGTGAATTCCCGTTTTAAATAAATAAATATTATCATGCAACGCGAAAATTTAAAAGTAAATTGGTACTACATACATTGTAAGAGTATGCAATTTAGTTGTTAGATACTGAGACTGAGAGACTGTCACCGTGGCGCAGTGGTTAAAGTGGTCGCCTCGCCACTACATCGCCGTGTTGGGTGACGTGGGTTCGATTCCCACACGAGACAAATATTTGTGTGATTCATAGATATTTGTTTCTAGTCTGGGTGTACTTTGTGTCCGTTAGTTTCATGTTTGTAAAGCTCCCCGCGACACAGGGCTTGTTCCCTAGTGCGGGCGTTGTCTTTTTAAAAAACAAAAAGATAGTTGGACAACTTAAAATTATTGTATGTATGTATATGTATGTGTGAGAGCTTAAGTTAAGTCATAGCGCGATAGCATGGAGGTTCACCAAGTCTTGTAGAGGTCTTTTAGTGAAATATCAATGTAAGTACCTAGCTAACATACTCTAGCGAAAGCTGTGAAGCACCTCATGCACCTCTACCTACCCCTACACGGTGTAAAAAATAACAATGACTAAATAGTTACATTAAATATTAAGCAATTTCCATCGCTTTGGTTTAACATTTTTATATGAATGCTAAACAAGTAGGTAATGGAAAAATTCAAACCCACGACGACGGGCCTTGAAGAAGCACTGCACACGGAATGGCAGGGTCGCGGGTTCAAGTCCCGTCGTCGTAGGTTTGAATTTTTCCATTACTTGTTTAGCATTTATACAAAATGACTAAATAGGTTAGGTACGCGATTTTTAATGTTTTCTTCTTTACCCAATCATGAATGTTACTAACTACTTTCTTGACCCTTTAGTGACAGACCTTGTCGGCAAAGAGTAAACGAGTATAGAATTTTGATAACATGTTGTAGAGATACGCGTCAACAGGTGGTTTTACTTATGTTTCTATGTACCGATAGCATACAAAATAACTTTATTTGAAGGGTATTTAAATTGATTTTATTTTAATCTAATCAAATCGTATTCTGGATGATACAAATCATGAACGCTATACAAAGTCAAAAAGGTGTGAATTTTCTACGACCAGTTTGTTGACAAGGTTGAGCCTTGTGCCGTGGCAGGAAACTCAAGCCTCTTTTAATCACCATAAACGATTTCAATGAATTACAATTTGAAATACTTACCATACATCGATAATATCATGTCAAGTAATAAGAATAAATTATGGTATGTGGGATCATCCCATAGACACCAACTATCTCTTATACACACTGCACCGTGCACTTTATAGTGGACTTACTTTTAGGTCATACTATTATATTAAATACATCTAGCCTTAATAAACAAAAACTTTTAATAAAAAATAAAAAAAGAAACAAGTCGTGTAAAGGAAAAATGTAATTTTTTTTGTATATTTTGGTTTTCAGGGTCTTAGTAATCAGATATATATCTAATTATAATTCCACCGTACGCACTTTTCTGCGATACCGTGGCAGTTGTATTTGTCGGTATTCCGTGTAGTGACAGATTAAGAATACATAATGTCACTACCCCATCTCAACACGTGGGTATCGTAAAAGGCGACTAAGGGAGTAACTTTATGCTGACAAGAGCACTGCGAGAAAAGGAAAATTCGAAACAAACCCGTTTGGCCAGCGTGGTATAGTAGCTAAATTCCCTCCACAGTTTTTGGAGAAAAAAAATTACCTTATTTTTGAATATTTTTATGCTGTCGGTACAAGTTCAAAAACTAAAGTTAACGCGATTTAAGTTGTTCAAAAGTGAGAAGTTGTTCTATGAAGCGGCACTTCGACTCACTTTCACATTCTTGGACAATCTCTATCATAATATACCTATCTAACACTTACAGTACCCTTGTTTATTTGTTATGTACAGGTTTTGATTACGAAGAAAGGATAATTAAGTTTTTATACTTAAGTAATAGGCTATCAACAACGTAGTTTTATGAATAGTCGGAGAGCCGCAGAATCACTTACGTAATCATTTAGACCGATATCTGTAATACATAGTGTATACCTATACGTCTCAGCACGACAATGGTTAGCAACGCTACTTTGCCTGCCTTTGTACAATTTAATTTAATTTACAATCAGGTAGGCCGCCAGTTCATCTACATCTACATTCTTCAGCAATAAAGATGGGATCCATTTCTATTTGCTATGAAAGAATAAAATATTATAGCACAAAGGTGCTACTTAACTAGGTACATTATGTACCTACATAGCTTACAATTAAATTGTATCATCTTAGGACTTCACGAGTTACGAAATTCATTCAAATCACTACTGTCTAAACTGTCTACACTGTCCTGAAACCGTCACATACAGGGCTAAGTACTTCAACAACACAGGTACACTCCGACAGATCACCAGCAATGTCAATAGATTGCTGGCGTTCTTCGGCGAGCTAGGGTGGATCGAGTGAGCTATCCACCCTCACGCAAAAACCGCGCCTTGACGTGGAGTTGCGGATAACAGCCCGCGAAACCATACCATACCAATACTACTGTCTAAAATCTCTAATCATATTATTGTGGACTTTTCTGAGGTATAGGATAAACAAGTAATTAGATAAATACATTCTCTCCCGCAGGTATATGTTTCAATCATTGTTTCCTCCTGCAAATAAGCTGAATAAATCAGTTTAAATTGTGATGTCACAATTTATTTTACTTTCAATCTAAAAACCCACATAGGTACTCCACGTATTTACGTTTGTTTCTCCTCCGCAATCCGATTACAGCCTACACAAGAAACAAAAACTTCTCAAAATAATATTTTTTCATTATTTCACAAACAAGGTACACCAAATGAAACCTTAGGTCGGAACACAACAGAAAATAATGTTTGAAAGCAAGGAAAAGCGTCGGCCATTTGTCGAAATGAAAATAATTTTATTTTAACAAAATTGAAACAGGGCCGACTTGTTTTCTTGTACAAATTTTAATATCTTAGGGAGATAGGCTATTTATATTTTTCCCACCCCGTTTCTTTTGGCGATTATTATTCTGTATTCCAATGGGCTAGGGGGCGGGAGGGGGCCGCCCCTTAAACTCTTTCCTTTTTGCTTCTTAAGTCCATCTTGAGACAGAAAAGGAAAATATACGGAGTAGATTTAGTAACTAAACTTTTTTATTGTTTTTAATTGTATTTTATGATTTAGTGACTCATACAAACTGACTATGTTGCTGGTTATACTACAATTTGTACCTGTAATTTCTGTATTTCCTCTAAACCCGTGTAATTTCCTTTGTGCATTATATTTTTTATAATATTTCTTTGAGTGTGACATATGTACCTATGTTTATTTTATTTATTGTTTCTTTTTCAGGTTAACTAAATTCAAGCAGCGAATTGCTATGCAAATTTGTTCTCTCGGAGAAGGTAACCATATCGGCTACCTCATCATCATCTTAGTAGTTAGTGTCTATTCAAAATAAAACTTTAAATCATTGATATATGATCTATTTTTTATTTGACTAGGATTCTCAAAAGGATTTATGTAATTAAAAACACACCGTATTAAATGCAATTAAAAACTTAACGTTGTTCAAATGACGTAAACGTTTCAAAGTCTATCAAGAAAATATCCCTAAAAAATCGTACAACAACATCCACTGAATGTCTTTCTATATTCCCTGCTTCTGTCACTTACCCCTTTTACTGGAAAAACCGTGGCACCTACCCGGAAGGGGTTCGATATTTAAATATAAGAAGAACACCCCCTTTTTTCTCCCCCCACCCTTGGATTTATGGATTCGGCCCGGAGTCGGCTCCTAATTACTTATCTTTGAGAATACAAATCAATCGAAAGGGAAAAAGGCTTTTGCAAAAGCCTTAAAAGCGGCTGTTATTATATTTATTTTGTGCTTGAAACGGAGTTAGGATATTGAGGTAGAACTTGGAATGCTTTCAGAAGATATGGACAAACAATGAAGTTACTCTGTTTGTTAAGAACACGATGTTATAAATTATAAGTGGATAAGTTAACACTTTAGATCTATTAACAGGGTAATTTAAACTTACATATGTTTTGTAAAAAGGTTAGGAAGAGTTAAATTATTGTACCTAAAAAACTTAAAACAGTTTTTCGTCTCGGCTACTAACTTACATGGAAGTCGTACCAAAATTAAGAATGTACAGATTATTATCATAACATACCATCAAGCCTTCATCGCCGAAGGGATAGGTAAAGTTGCATCATACCCATTTTTCGCTAGTCTCATAATTATAAGTGATGGTGGCCGAATGGATAAGTAACCGGTATGTAAATAATGCAGTCCGAGTTCAATTCAGACCGGCATTACCAATGTGGGTTTCACTTTGTGGAATTTGTATGTACTAGTCAACAAGGTAAAGGAAAACATCGTGAGATGATGAACCCATAAATCCTAGAAGAAATTCTGCGGGTAATGTCTGATCTACCAACCCACATATGCTCTAGCGTGTGCTGATGATGATGATAATTATAATAGTTGGCGAGATTATTACCATAACACGGTGTTTGGAAACGTGCCCGATTAAAGACCATAGGTTCCCCCCTATTACATAGTTGGCGAAATATGTATGTCATACAGGTCTGCCTACTACTTCTGGGATAAAAAGCGTGATGCTTGATGAGGTATCATTTTTTATTGTCTGTCGTAACGGCCGAGTATAATATATAAGTCAGTGGTAACCGCCCGTCTTAGACAAGGTCCTGTTCTTTTCACGAATAACACGAATTTTAAATCGCGGGTGCGGGCTTACTGGACACTGGACACCTCCTCAAAGATATTGGCCGAAGGGTGTCGTTCATCGGCGTTTTTAAGCAAGATTGAGCTAAACTTTCGCGTAACATGACGCCGTAATGTATACCTGTTTTATGTTTAATTTTAGTTATATTATTTTATGTATCTCAAAATATATGATTTATTTATTATTATTGTCACACATAGTCACACATACACATCCGTTGCGCTGTTTTTTTATCCTCCAAGAGTCAGGCAAAGGTATATCAATTCCACATTTCGTGAGCTTTGTTAAGTATCATGTAAAACAGTTCAATGAGATATAGGTGTAAATAAAACCACTTTGATTTTAGAAATATGTTTTTGATTTGTACTTCTTCATCTTTTATTTTTTTAAATCATACATGTTCGAAATAAAATAAACCTGCTATATCTGCCTAAACAGGGCTTAATGTGTTATGTATATCATATAAAAATATTTTCAAAATGATTTATGAATGTTTAATTTTAATAACAATTACAATGTTTTTTTCTTTCGTAATTTTGTTGATAAAAAAAAAGAATAGGTTCGTAAAATAAAATCTAGAACTTTGTAGATAGCTATGCCAATAAATAAAATAAAAGCTATTGCAGTTTTAAAGTAAATAATAAAGTCTAATTGAATTTTTAGGACTAACAAAAATAATTATCAGACTAGGCAAAATAGACAAACACTTTTTAAACTGCCCGTCGAAAAACAGTACGGCAATTTCAAAATCTTCACGAAAACTCTGGAAGTAGGTAGGTAGCTCGCGTCCATTTAAAAGTCTGTAACGATTGGTGCTGACGGTGACGACGAACGGGAATACACAGATCTTTTGTGCTTTCTTCAAATCCATCTGAAAATAAAAGAATAAAATATAAATAATTTTATTTGAGATCATGAATTTGTCCTTAACAAGTATGAAAATAATATATAGATATTTAATTGCAACTAAGATTCCTGTCTCTGGAGCCCTAACCTTATTTAATTTAGTCATCATCATTTTAACCCATAAACTTCCCACTGCTGGGCTCGGGTCTCCTCCAAAGAATGTGGAGGGAATTTAGCCTACTATACCACGGTGGACAGACGGGTTGGTACAGGGTTTGTTTCGAATTTTCTTTTTCTTGCAGTGCTCTTGTCTGCTTAAGGTCGTACTCCCTTAGTCGCCTTTTACAATACCCATGGGTTGAGATGGGGTAGTGACTTTATGTATTCTTAATCCGTCACTACACGGAATTAATTAATTTAGTACTTATACTTTAAAACGTAGGTGCAATAAATATTTCTAAAATTATTTCCATCACGTTTGATAAAACGTCAAATGTTACAAGGTCTAAATATTTTTCCATAGTCACCACATACACATATTATTATCATAAATATAATAATCTCAACTCTCTAGATAGAGGAGAGGAGACCCGAGCCCAGCAGTGAGACATTAATTAATAGCTTGTCAATGATAATAATCTTTTATTTATTTATTTCCACATAAACTTACATTCTATCATTACAGGTTTTAGCCTATTGCGACAGTGAAGTTGACATTACTTAATTCTAATACTTAGCAAACCTAATAATAAATTTATATACATCTTTTTTATTGAATCTTATATTCTATAGTATTCTATCTAAAGAAATAGGCAGGGAGGATCATACTTATATTCGCAAACTATGTTTAATAAGTTATAGAACATAACCAGAGAAGTGACTAAAACGATGAATTATTTGACATCTGTCAAGAGTTCTAAACTTGACACGTAGTAACTTTAAAATTACTCGAAAATTATAAAACAAAACTGAAAAAAAATAAAGTTTTTAATAATATCTTTCTCATTTATATCATCTCCATAGAAGTAGGTATTTAACATAAAACATGTCTCGTAGCTCAAAAAACACAAACAAAGCTAACCCATTCTATTTAACGTTGGCAAGAAAACATTTTTATAGCTTGCTATGTATTTTATACAAAAATACAATGGCGAGTTGAATAAAACAGCATCTTTTGTAAAATAACACGATGGAGGGGGGCGTAGGGGTGGTAACGGGAGAGGGGAGGGGGTCGGCCATCGCGAACCACTTTTCTTTCTCTCGCCAAAGCCATTTTGAAAGGAACGGTGGATTTGTGTGGATGAGCCTGATAAATATTATTATTAGGAAGAGGTTTACAGTAAATTAAATACATGAACTATGTTTTTAAGAGCGTATTTACAAACAGAGTGGCAACATCACAATTTAGTGTTATATAGAAAAAAAAACTAGAACATGCCGAGATAGCTCGTAAAAACAAAAAAGTTTGTGAGTAAATTTTTTTAATCACAATCCAATTGAAAATGTGCTCAATTCGTGTAAAATCATTAACTTTATTCGTACCGTACCGTAGGCGTACGTGTGGTGATATTTTGTAAGTACATATTCAAATTTTTTTTTTTTTTTTTGACTGGCCTGTTTGACTGCTAAGCCGGAGGTCGTGGGTTCGATCCCCACCCAGGACAAATCTTTGTGTGATGAGCATAGAGGTTTGTTCTGTGTCTGGGTGTAATTTATCTATAATATGTATGTATTTACAAAAAAAAAATATTTAAGTAGTATATCAGTTGTTTAGTACCCATAACACAAGTAAAATATAATTGCTTACTTTGGGACTAGATGGCGCTGTGTGAATGTGGTAGAATATTATTATTATTATTAAAAATTAGTTTGGGCTCAATTAACTGACAACACTATTATGTGTGTACAAAGTTGTATTTCAAATAATTTCGTTACTAAAAACAAGATATTTTTAAACATTAAAAGCTTGTTAAGTCGCTTGAGTAGTCGCGTTACCTC
This sequence comes from Laspeyria flexula, assembly GCA_905147015.1. NCBI lineage: Eukaryota > Metazoa > Arthropoda > Insecta > Lepidoptera > Erebidae > Laspeyria > Laspeyria flexula. The sequence continues at coordinate 7,662,956 of LR989974.1, forward strand.
TCCTGAACCTAGTAGAAATATAACAGTCTTATCCACACTAATCCGCCACCATCTAGAGAAGTCGAGGGCGATGCGATGTTTTTTCACTCGTTTTATATTAAAATCGGGAGAGCCAAGGAAATTGTCAGTCAGATAGGAAATTGCGAGCCGACTCGGTCCGTAGTCGACTCGTGACCGGGCGTCTTTATAACTACTAACTAAATGATTGTTATTACTATTGTTTATTTGTATATTTAACAGCGTCACGCTTTTTCCTCCAAAAGGGTAGGTAGAGGTGCTTCTCACCTACATTTCACATGATATGTTAGGAGTTATAGGGGCCGAGCATGTAGGCGAACGAAAATTTTGAGACAATAAAACATAATACCAATTTTGCCCAACGTGGGAATCGAACTTAGTACCTCTTATGCAACATTAGTTAAATGTATATAGAGGAGAAGAAGCAAGAAAAGGACAAATCGAAACAAACTCTATACCAACTCGTCTAACCGGTGTGGTATAGTAGGCTAAATTCCCTCCACATTCTTTGGAGGAGACCCGTGCCCAGCAGTGGGACGTTTATGAGTTGAAATGATGATGATGATGATATAAAGGGCATTTAAAAACGTCTTTGACCACTAATAGGATATTCCAAATCGGATTATCATATTTCGTGTGGACTTTAATATCTTGCTACATTTAATAGAAATAAAAAAAAAGATGGGAACTATAAAAATATGAAAAATGTACATAAATTTTGTGTCTGATTTTTCAGATTTGTTATTTAGTAAATGCCGAGACTTCTGCTTACCTCCTTGGTAATAAAGGCATTATATGTGTACTAACTATACTATGAAATAAAAGATAGTGTATATTCACCTAAAGATTGAGAACCGTTGGCCCCATAGAACAGAGATAGGTTTTTTTGTTGGCCCAATTTATATAAAACTTTCCACACATATGAAGGGCGACATAACCGACGAACATAGTTAGACCACGCGGGGGGAGTCGCGGGTAGAAGCTAGTCCTTATATAAAAACGTTTTTAAGTAAATAAATAAAGTATTTCGCGAAATATTTTACCATTTCGAAGTAACGAGAAGACGCCCATTAAGAAATTGCCATAATATATTTTGTTTAAAATGAACGGCTCAACAATGAAATAAGACCTTTTCGCGTCTCTTTTTATCAAAAACCGGCCCGTTATTGTAAATGGCGATTAATTATTTAAATTTAATATTGATCGCCTTTGTGTATTGTTAGAAGGCTTTACAGACGGCGAAGAAATCATTTTAAAATATTAATTTAAAGTAATAAGGTATTATTATAAAAGAGAGTTGAACGCTGATGGAAAACATCGCGAGGAAACCAACATAATCCTATGTGGGTTTCCTCGCGATGTTTTCCATATAAAAACAAAGGAATTCTAAGCGTGTGCTCAATCTACCAACCCCTCGTGGGGGGTTTCCTTGCGAAGTTTTTCTTCACCGTTCAACTCACTTAAAAGATATCGTCACCGGCTTAAAGCTTGACAAAATTTCTTCTATCATGCTTTCAGACTAAACAGATCTGAGAGGGCTTCGGCCTATATACCTATAGTTCAGCTCTATATAGAGGAGATCAAACATCATCATCAGCAACCCATTTATATCGCACTGCTGGGCATGGGTCTCCTCCAGAATGTGGAGGGAATTAGCCAACTATACCACGCTAGCCAGACGGGTTGGTATAGGGTTTGTTTCGAATTTTCCTATTCTTGCAGTGCTCTTGTCTGCATAAGGTTACTCCCTTAGTTGCCTTTTACGACACCCACGGGTTGAGATGGGTAGTGACATAATGTATTCTTAATCCGTCATTACACGGATAGAATATACTCTCCAAATTTCTGGTTTCAAAGTCATTATTCAGTCAGTCACTCAGACACAATATTGGTTTAAACACATATTTAAACAGCCTGGCCTATATACATACATACATTATGTACAATACATATAAAATACATCAAAAAACCTTTAAATTTTATACACAAAACAAATTCCTACAATAAAAAATTATTCACCAATAAATTTTTACCTCTCAACAGTGCCTATATACAATAGATTCTTCTCCTTACAAACCGTCCAATATATGTAGACCCCAGAGTCTCGTTAAATTTCCACCTTCTTTGTGTATTTAGTTCGTGGTGGAGGAGGCAGGGGAGGTCAGGGTATAATGGTAAAGTATTTATTTTATTCCGGAGCGTCATTTTTGCCACGACTCCCCTTTGCAGATCGTTTTTGTAGGGCGTCCGGCATTAGGGATGTTACTCTTTAGCGATTCTCGCTATTTAATTTATTTCGATACAATATTTTTGTACTAGTTTTTGCTTTGTATGACTAGTTCCTAAAGACATATACATAGTTATAAATAAAACTACAACAGTCAACAAGTGTCATTATTCTTTTCAATTCGTCATTTTTATTTACAAATGGTTAAAACTATCCTTCCATTCATATTACATGAGAATTTATTTTCTACTATTCAGTTATGTACTTAGAATATTGTATCACAAGTAATTTATATCATTTAGAACCCATAATTCTTAGAAATTATAACTCCAAACTGGATTTTCATATAATTGTTTTATGGTCATTTTGTCAAAAAGTGTTTAATCACTCTTTGACAGTAGTAATGTGTAATTTATTCCAATAAAAATATTTCATACAAATAAAATACAGAAAATAAATATAAAAAGAGGCGACGCTCCCCACAGTGGCGAGGTCCAGCCTTCCTATCTTTTTGCGAGACTTTACTTTCTTCAAATAATTGTATAGATAACGCGGGACAAAGAAACGAACCCCCCACCCCCTAGGGTGGTCTGGGGGACATTTTTAAAGTACCCCCTTTGATCAAGCAACATTTTGACGAAGCGATGTTTTAATTATTTTGAGAAAAATCGTTTTTAAATGGCTCTCGGATTGCTACGACGCTACGGCTACGACGTAGGTGGTTTGATGTGCTACGGCGTAGAGGGTATGTTAACCACGTGTGACCTTCATTTAACCTTGACTTATATTTTGAGAAAGTTATTGTTTTATTTAAATAGTGTCTATGTGTTTTTAGCAATTTACATTGTGTGTCAAGTATAATAAATATATGCTAGAAATTGTGAAGATAAATAAATGTAAAAAAGTTTTTAAGAATCGTATCATTTATTTTAACTAACATGTCAGTTTGGACGCTCTTATTAGTCATGGATAAGCTACCTTAGGTAAGGCAGTTCGATTATGGGTAAAAGTTGGTTGCGTTTTCATTTGCTAGTGTTTCGGTGTGGTGGGGTTCCGAGTGGATATACCTAACATATATCTATATTAGTTGTCAATTGGACCGATTTAAGCAAAAATGATCCAATCAACACAAACTTCATTTTGAGATATGATCAACTTTAATATGCATTGCAGTATTTCTCTGGCTTTGTAATGTTAAATTTTGTTTTTGTAATTTTATGTAATCTAATATGCATATTAAATTTTGTTTTTGTAATTTTATGTAATCTAAAAAGTCAGAGAAATACTGCATAGAATTTTAAACTCAAATATCTTAAAATGAGGTTTGTGTTGATGGGATAATTTTTGCTTAAATAGGTCCAATTTAAGTAGTATTTTTATTTCAATCTAGTCTGACCAATTTTCCTACCGATATTTATCCAAATAGCCGTACATGATTGATGATAAGTAAATGTAATGGTGTTTAATTATATAGATTTTGTTTATGTTTTATAGGTGCTAATCTTTTTATAGTTACTTACTTTACTATTATTCTAATAAGAATAATGAAAAATAAGAAATAGAAGCGTGCTAACAAGAATTTAAGATTATTTTTTTTAAGAAATTTTAAAGTGAATGGACAAAGAGTATGTCTGATCCACCAACGTGCACTAGGCCAGCGTGAGTGTATTATGGCCTAAACCCTCTCAGCTCTCTAGATAGGCAGTGGGACATTAATGGGTTGCTGATGAACAAGAATTTACGAAGACAAAGTACACATTGCTTCGAAATAACTATCCATTAGTTAACCATTTTTTAACTATAAAAAATGGTTAACTAATGGATCTTGTTCATCAGCAATCCACTAATGTCCCACTGCTGGGCTCGGGTATCCTCTCGTCTATCTAGAGAGCTGAGAGGGTTTAGGCCATAATCCACTTACGCTGGCCTAGTGCACGTTGGTGGATCAGACATACTCCTTGTCCATTCACTTTAAAATTTCTTAAAAAAAAAATCTTAAATTCTTGTTAGCACGCTTCTATTTCTTATTTTTCATAATATCTCTACCCCATGTCAACCCGTGGGTGTCGTAAAAGGTGACTAAGACCTTAACAACAAGAGCACTGCGAGAAAAAAGCAAAATTTGAAACAAAACTACACCAACCCGTCTGGCCAGCTAGATTCCCTCACAATGTTTGGAGGAGATTGGTGCCCAGCAGTGGGATGTTTATGGGTTGTTATGATGATAATGAATCTTCAATACGTTCAAAGGTGGTGACAGGAATCACCTAAGACTTTTATGTATGCAATCTAAATATATCAAATAACTAGTGCAATTTTAATTTAAACTTTATACTTGTTCCAAAGATAGAATATTAAAAAATAAAGCGGCTTCAATAAGAAATCTTTTCGAGTTCAATATAAACCGTCTTATAGTTTTAACATTTAATTATTCCACATCGCAGCGAGTCTACAAACCTTGTCATTACCATTCCAATAAGACCATTTCGTCCCTGCTTGATGGAGCTCAGATCAGCCCCATCTTTTTTTGATGAAAAGAGACAGAAATACATCAACATAGTAAGCGAGAGCGAGAGGCAAAGCTGACCGCTCCGCGAATTTTAATTTTCTTACTATTTGAATCTTAATTTTTCGCGGGGCGACTTCCTATCTCTGTCTAACTTACAGAAGGATATATTTCTGTCTTTCTCTGTTTTTTTTTTGTTGTCTAGGGGTGTGGGGTGGCGTTTTATCTTATTGTAGGTGGTTATGTTAATTTGTTTCTTAGAGTTGCGGTAATCGGTCTGTTTTTTATTACTTTTCTTTGAGAGAAGATTTGTAATTGCGGTACCGTGTTTTTAAGACGTCAAAGGGAAACCTCTTTACTTTAAGTACCTATGTAGTCGTAAATATAATTTATATATTGTAACCTTTTATTTGGCACTAGAAGTGGCGCGGGGCTTCGCTTCCGTCGTTCTTTATTTGGGAGGAATTTGTATCAAAGAGATCTTCATGGCGCTCTACCGTTTACGAGAAGGTTAAAAAGTTTGAGGAAAACCGGCTAGAAAACATGGATTTGAAACGACAAATCCGAAAAGAAAGACCCAAGAACTCGTAGGTATAATTATACATACAACTCACAAGGCCAACTTTACTGCACCACTTGTAACAGAGTATTTAGGACTAAATTCGGTCTAGCGAGCCACATAAGGGCTCATGCTAGAAATTAAATAAAAATATATAAATAAAAAAATGAAAAAAAAGTGATCGTAATATTTAAAAAAAAAAATAACATGATAATAGTCTGGGTCGCCGTCATCGAAAACGATGAGGAGGACTATATATATATCTTTATTTGGCCACTGCTCAGCTCCTATTAGCCGTAAGGTGGTGTTATATAGCCTATGTTACTCAGTGATAACGTCGCTTTCTAACGGCAAATTTTTGAAGTCGGTAGAGTAGTTTTTAAGTTTGCTCGTAACATACAAAAATACAAATCTTTTCTCTTACTTATATTTTTTTTTTGTAATTAGTAAAAATTTGATTTTTTTGACAATATAAATTAACAGTCACCAGAAATATCACTTATTACATGGGACTAAATACAGGTGGGAAAATTTAGCTGTGATACACCTCTGCCTATCCCGTCGGGAAAAAAGCGTAATGCTATATCATGTTATACTCACAAGATAGTAACAGAATTAGCAGTTACATCCTACTTAGAATACTATCTATACTAATGTTATAAAGCTGAAGAATTTGTTTGTTTGAACATGCTAATCTCATGCAGGAAATTGCAGGAATTGAAAAATTATTTTAGTGTTCGATAGCCCATTCATCGAGGAAGGCTATAGATTATGTAACATCACTTTATGACGTATAGAAGCTGAGTAGTGGCAAATTAAAGATGCACGGCAGCGTAGCCCCGGGCAATAGATAGTATTTTTATATAAGACTGGCCTGTTGGTCTAGTGGTTAGTGACCCTGACTGCTAAGCCGGAGGTCGTGGGTTCGATCCCCACCCAGGACAAATCTTTGTGTGATGAGCATGAAGGTTTGTTCTGTGTCTGGGTGTAATTTATCTATAATATGTATGTATTTACAAAAAAAAATGTATTTAAGTTGTATATCAGTTGTTTAGTACCCATAACACAAGCGACTAAATGGCGTTATGTGAATGTGGTAGAATATTATATTAAAAATAGATATTGAGACGTCTTTGGACAGACATTATCATCATCATCATCAGCAACCCATTAAGTCCTACTGCTGGGCTCGGGTCTCCTCTCCTCTCTCTAGACAGGACAGATATGATAAATGAAATACAACACTTAAATAAAGCTACCTATCTCAATCTAGACTGAAGAAAATTTTGTTAAAATTCTCTAGAAGCCACCCACTATTCTTATATAAAACTGTAGCGACTCCGTGTTTAAATTGTCTTAATTTTTCATCTCAGTTCGCTTGGGGCGCGTCCCCCTTTCATAATTGTTTTTAATTTAAGCTTGGCCTGTGAAACGTTAGCAACTTGTTACAAGAAAAATAATGTTTATTTCAGACAGGTACAATGTTTTACAAGAAACATTGCCAGCCTTGTAATATCTTAAAAAGCTAAGTGAAAGAACAGTACTGGTTAATATTTTATGTTAGGTTTAAGAAATTATAAAAGATGTGTAGGAGTTTATGGACATATTTTACATTGTCTTTCTATAGTAGTTGAAGGGAATACCATAAATTTTCTCAATATGGAAGGTCAAAGAACGCATTAATAAAGAATGGCAACATATTTTGGGGGTTTATTCCGGAAACGGATGGAGACAGACGTAGTCTTCTGGAAGACTGCCAACCGCACAAAACTTAATGTTTTGTTCTTTTTTTTTTGGTAAAGAAACAATAAAAGTTTGGTTGTTAATTCATTTCTTATAACACTGATGTGTTTTAATAAAAATCCTCTGGCCCTGTCTGAAAACCAGCACTATAACATTTATGTTACATGTCATACAAGTTTCTTATAGTCTAAGTTTGTGAATAGATTTTCTTTCTTTTTTTAATTAATTTGTATTTTATGATGGTGTGATGAAAAAACGACATAAAACTGGACCACATAAGCTACCGATTGAAAAGCCCGGAAATGTTTGAGGTCTTTACCCAGCTGTATCCCACAGCACACGTGAGTAAACAATATCAATACGAGTCTTGATGACAGAAAAAAATTAAAAATAAATTACTAACTCCATTTTAATAGATTAGGTAGTACTTTAAGGCGTATTAATATATATAATAAGCGATGGTGGCTGAATAGATAAGTGACCAGCGTGCTAAACACGCGGTCTACTAGTCATGTGACCTACTATCAGCTAACGGTCAAAGAAAACATCGTGAGAAAATACCCTAGAAGAATTTCTAAGTATATGTCTGATCCACCAACCCGCACTAGGCCAGCATCTGTGGATTATGACCTAAACCCTCTCACCTCTAGATAGAGGAAAGCAGACCCAAGCCCAGCAGTGGGACATTAATGGGTTGCTGATGACGATGATGATGATGATGATTAAGGCGTATTTGACATTAATTTCATATAGGTATGGTAACGAAATTGTGAAATGTTTTGTTGCATATATTTTGTTCTTTATCTTACATTAATAAGCATAAACAATATAAATTACTTCAAAATGAAAGGAAAATACGTTCTAATATTAACATTTTTAATCGCCGTGCTAGCTTTGAATTAAACTAAACCTTACAGCAATCAGAATAAGGTCCAAAATATAATTTTATCGGAGTAATTTCTTAAGTTTCTTCGCGACAATTATTCTTGGAAACGACACAGCAGAAAAAGTGGGGGTTTTCAAAGGATTGGGCCAATTTAGATTTATTTTTCTCCCTATCTAGGGGTCCGAGAAATAAGTTTTGTTTCCACCTACAGGGTGGCACGGTCGGACGAAAGTAACTTACTTTTGAAAAAGAAACTTTTATTTTTGTTGAATGTAAATCGTAACTGTTTAACGAGCTTGGTTTAATCAATAGGAAAAATAAACAGAATTGAATCTCATTAGATTGTCGTATTGTTGAAGAATAATTTAATTGCTAAAGTTGTACTTTGATTGCCATATCAGCAGATACGTACTATTAAGTACTTTTTTAGCAAAGGATAGACTTAATTCATGATTGTATAATCTAATCTATTTTTTATACACAAAAATATTTATTTTGTTAATGTTGTAGTTACCATGTGTGATGTGTAACTTACAAAATACATTATTGTCCTACATATATTTTTGTAACTAAATAGATACAGTGTGACCACTGTTTAAACATAACAACATAACATAGCATCACGCCTTTTTCCCCGAAGGGATAGGCAGAGGTTACAGGTTAAAACGATTATTTTTTATTTCCAATGAAATATTTTTATTGCCTCAAAAAAAAACATGCCCATCCGTACTTTCGACTCACCGTACAGAATAATTCGGCAGCGATAAAAAATAAAATGGGGTGTCTACCCCTTGTAAAAAGTACGTCTCCTTAACTCAAAGCCACCCTTAGGTAAAGTCCCCATAACATTTTATATAAATTTATATAAAAATATTTAGAATAAAAGGGTTGACTTTTTGCGTTTTCATTTTGAACTAGCAACGGTCCATTTGTAAAATATATTGACAACTTCTGATATTGTGGTTTTGTTATATTAAAAATGCTGAGGTAACAGGTTCAATACCCTTGCCACGTAAATTTTGATTAAAACAACGTGATGATTAATGTGGATTTGAATCTAACTTAAATAGTGAAAGTTACTATTATTGTCAACTCATTTCATCCCACTGCTGGGTTTGGGCCTCCCTATGATTTTTGAAGGCTAATATCAATAAATCCCTAATAAATATATTTATTGTTTATTTCTTTAAACAGAGAGGTAGAGTACGTCCTAAGGTAGGATTCTCCTTTTAAGCAAAGCATTGCTTGTAGTAGAAGAAACCGCTCTTCCTACAAGTCACTATTAGAAAAAAATTCTTTGAATGTTGGATAGCCCATTTATCGAGGAAGTCTATAAGCTATATAACATCACACTACGGCTAATAGGAGCAGAGCAGTGGCCAAATAAAAAAAGACGGGAGCGTAGCCCAGCGCGACTTCTAGAATTGAATAAAATGTAATATTTTTACGGTAATATGTTGGCAAATAGTAACCTATCGGTCATTGATGGCTAACAATATTGCTGCATTCTCTAACTATAATATGAGTTTCCGGCGGAAGCTCCTGTCGAACCGGAACCCACCCATTACGTCACATCCGCTCGAACGCTTCAAGTTGGAACTTTACGGAATTAGAGCAATTTTTCACGTTCACCCACCGAAGAAGTGAATTTAAAGTTAGTTTAAGTATAATTTGCTTGAATCATTAGGGGGTTATTAGAAGAAAGTGTTTAACCTTTGCTGCTTACCTATCGAGGTTAAAGGATGAATATTTTAACTACTAGAAAAATAAATATGTTACTTATTTAAATAACTTGAGCGAACTGGCTTTAGAAAAATTGGCTGGCACCTTTTTGGCTTTCAATGACATTCGCAATGAATGAAATTAAATGAAATCTCGTTTATCCATCTAGGTTACAAAGTAACTCTTATGAAAGACACAAGTTATGAATGTCACAGATTATCCGAAAAATTGTGTCAGCAAATTTGCCTACGACCAGTTGGACGCTGAAAGGTTAGAGATATGAGAAGAAGTTGGCAAAATGAAGGCGTATTTATAATATAATTCTATTTACTGGTAAAATAATGTAAAATAGCGTTTAATATTATCTTCCTAAATAACTTTTTTTCAATGACATTAATTATAAAAAAAATATTATGAATGATTATGAATTATAATAATACCCCGATAAGAGACAAACCTATGTACAAAATCTAAATGGTCCACTAACCCATAATGTTCCTATATTTATACAAAAACTGCACATCAATCATTTGAAAGGTTAATCAGGACCAAATAGCTCGGTGTCAAAGAGTGAAAATTAAAAAGTTAAACGTTTAAAACCAAAATGGTGGATGGAATAGTTGGAAGTTTGCGAGCGAAAGTGTTCGGCAACTTTTTAATTTGCGAACAGAATGCGCGAGGTGTTATACACAGCGGATAGCGGGAAACATAAGCGTAAGAGGAAAAATTTTATGTTGACATAAAATATTAATATGAAAATACCTATAATGATTCCTTGATATACCTATCAAGAAATCATTATAGGTATTTTTTATTTATGTTTCCTAATGTTATCCTTAGGCTTTAAAGTTAATAAATAATTGGAATCATCTGAAAATATTTCACTATTTTCTCATATTATTTCGATGTCACACTACTACAAGTCGTCGCAAGAAACAATCACAATAATATAGATATTTACACAGAGCTAGCTATATTACTATGTCAGCGTAAATAGCAGACGAGGAAAATAACGATAGGAACCTGATATTTATGTCTAATGAAGAGAGGTTTGTACATAGAACGTCTCGAAATCTTGACGATCGATTGGTGGATTTCGATACCGTTGTCAAATATTTGAGCATGATATTAATTAATTAATAACATTAACATACTTAATTTTTAGAAAATTTACATTGAAATCGACCATTCGAATGTAAAGATTGCAGGAAGTTCTCAGTTGTGGAACATGTTGGGTCGGTATTGCAATAGACTAATATAACCCGCTTTCAGTGATACCTGGCCTATCCTCGTCGCATTTTTCATCGCTTCAGACTCAGCTAATTCGAAGGTGAGATTATTAACAGTCAAACTTTACCGAACTACTGGTGAACTTTTACTAAATTCGTTTTTTTATAGCTATTAAGGATCGCTGTTTTCATAGCTGAGTGTTTGTGTAGTACGCAAGTTGAATGTTCGATTTCCGAGTCGAGTTAGCAGTTATAGTGTTTTTAAGAGTTTGTTTTGTTGTAGCAATATATAGAATTATATGTTTTTTTTTTAATATTAAACTTGAAGAGTACACAAGAAAGATAGACTCCTCCTTTGTAAAAACTGATTGAATTTGTGGAGGTGGATATTAAAATATCAAACAGGGTCAAGCCGTTTAATGTAAATTCATTGACTTAGGTATACATACCTACATATCATCTCATCTCAACCCATACACGTCCCACTGCTGGGCACGGGTCTCCTCCAAAGAATGTGGAGGGAATTTAGCCTACTATACCACGCTGGCCAGACGGGTTGGTACTTATAGGGTTTGTTTCAAATTTTCCTTTTCTCGCAGTACTCTTGTCTGTATAAGGTTACTCCCTTAGTCGCCTTTTACGACACCCACGGGTTGAGATGGGGCAGTAACATTATGTATTCTTAATCCGTCACTACACGGATACAACGACAATACAAACGACGATACAATTGTATAGGTAAATAAATATAATTATATAACCCTCGCGTTAAGTATATATTGAGGTGTTTTAGAAATTGGAAGTCAGTTACACAAATATCATCATCATCATACTATATTATTGGCCCAACGATGTCCACTGCTGGACATAAGCGTCACCTAAATTACGCCACTGCGAGCGATCCTGTGCCGCCTGCAACCAACAGCCGCCCGCAACAACAGCACCACAATAAACACTAAATAGAGGTAGATAATTACCCATTCCCCAGGGTTCAATTGAATTCTATAATAAACATACACTTATTCCTGCGGTTTTGAAGAATTGTACGTAATCAATCTTCTCAGAAATTGTTAAAAGAAAATTGTCTTCCTTTTGAGTAGCCCCCAATGTTTTGAATCAGTACCTACTAATGAAGCCGTATTTACTAAATTATTCCTATTTCAAATATATTTTATTCAAATTTGAGAGTTGACAGTAATCACAGTTTTGGAATCAAATTAATAATCTTAATTTTTTATTCCATGTATTAGAAAAAAAAATTATGAAATTATGTACCTATAGTAGTATGGAGACCTCTTAGGAAACACTCAGGCTTGAGAATGGCCTTTGCAGAATAAAAATGCATGGAAAATTATTGTCTATTATTTCTTTTTAAAAAACAGCAGAATTTTTATTTTACGAACGCAATTCAAAATTAGCAAGACGTCATTATGAATGACAACATTAGGTATTTTATTTTTAAAACAATTATTTTTTAAAATAGTTATCTAAGTACTACATAGCCGTGTAGTGACGGATTAAGAAAACATAGTGTCACTACCCCATCTTAACCTGTGGGTGACGTAAACAGCGACAAACGGTGTAACCTTATGTAGACAAGAGCACTGCGAAAAAAGGAAAATTCAAAACAAGCCCTTTGCCAACCTGTTTGGCCAGCGTGGTATTGTATGTTAAATTATCTTCACATTCTTTGGAGGAGACCCATATCAATTATAAAAAAAAATAAGAAAAAAAAAAGCTTTTAAGAATATAAAACTACCTACACATTACTTTCTATCTTTCTATCTTTTTTTTTTTGTTAAAACCTTCTAACATCACATGCTACACGTGGTTTCATTTAATGTCGTATCGTCGTATACACCCTGTAGGTATAATTAAAACCCAAAAATGATGACTAGTTACCGCGGTTCAATACACAAAAAGCCTTATATGTTTCATCTGTACCTATCCCTTAATGTGAAACTAATCTAAACATTTTTGCAACTTTTTGTCTCCCCAAGGGAGGGACCCTTCATCCAACAGTTGTTCCAGATTTACACTTATTTCCGACTCACTCATTACGAAGAGATAAAATTTAAATTGCAAAAGCACCCCTTATCGAAAAAAGGGCTAGTGGGCGTCAAAAAAGTACTTTAAGAGGGTGGCATCCACCCTTAGACTTAATATTTTTCGTTTTTCATATCTTGCTATTGAAGATTATTGAAATATTCAAACGATTTTCATTCTTTGCTCTTAAGGATTTCGAGATTTATAAAAAATGAAATGAGGGCCGAATAGATAAGTGACCGGTATCCAAATCATGCGGTCCGAGTTCGATTCCGAGCGGCTGTACCAGTATGCATTTTACGTGGAGTTTATGGGTACTAGTCGTGTGACTAACCATCAGCTAACAGTGAAGAAAAACATCGTTCAGAAACCCATATAACGTGACAGAAATTCTAAGGCCCTTAAATAATCCACCCACCCGCATTAAGCCTGCGTACTATGTAGAAGATACCCAGACATACACTTCCCCGAGAGGTTTTCAATATTAGTAGGTATATCTCATTATTTTATTTTAATTTGTTTAATCAATTATGGCACGTTCATTATCAAATCGCTATCCCTGCTGCTTCTGTAAATAAATCAGAAGACTTTCATTGTTTTTTTTTGTTTAGTTCGTTGTACGCGCTAATCTCAGAAACTACTGATTCAAATTGAACAATCCTTTTAGTCCATTTATCGAGGAAGGCTATAGGCTATATAACATCACGCTATGACATATAGGAGCTGAGTAGTGTCCAAACAAAGATTAACGAGAGCAAATCTCCGGTCAATTAATAAGTCAGTAATAAAATATTTTTTAATCAAAAACCTAAGCAGAAATATAATATACCGAATGGAAGCAGTCCATCAAAAGTTGGCGATCATTACATAAATATAATTATGAAGGTGAAGGGGTAAGAAAAACTCCTCGCACCGTGTTGGGGGTGAAAACGGGGCGGAATTGATTTTATTTGAGACTCGACACGATTTTTTAATTAGGGGACCCGAGTTTTAAGAGAAAATTTTAATGACGGCCGCCATCTTGAGTTTTGGAATTTCGACAGGATTTTGAAATTGGAATTGCAGGTTCATGGATTTGGTTTTTAGACGAAGTTTATTAAAAGGGGCAAATTTTTGTTAAATTAAATTGGTATATTAAATTGCTACCAACGCAACGGTTTAGATTTTGATTTGAATTGTATCTGTTTGTTATGGACAAAGAGATTGATGTATAGATACCTAAATTGGCTAAATTGTAAACATACTTAGCGTCAGTAGGTACCTACTTACGCATGTAGGTACTTATATGAATCGATTTCAAAACACCGTGTTAAATTTAAAACTTTGTAACCCAATTTTTATATCTAATAATTCAATAGATAGTCATTGAATAGGCAGTAAGAACTTTAAAAATATTATTAAATTACGTATTATTAAATTTAAGTGTTTTTTTCCAAATAATTTCTTTTTAAAATCCACCTAAAAACCTAAATGAAAAATTTAACTTATGAATCACACAGTTAATGTTAAAATTCTTAAATCAACCAATCCTATTATTTGAATATTAATTTTAAATATCGAACAGTCAATTCCATAAATCAAAATGTAATCCCAACTAATTTCTGAACGACTTCAATCACGACATCAAAAACAGCCGTTTATTTTTAAATGCTTAGATAAACAGGAGCCGTAAACTCAGTGGAGTCTCAGCCGATATCTGTAGAATGTTTTTAACAAACAAATGGGTACCATTAAGGAGTAAATTGGCTTCGAAAAGTTCTCCTCGGGCCCGAACTCCTGACAAGTTGAAAAATTTGCTCAAAACTCAACGGCTTGACGTAATTGTCATTACTGTATTATGTATTAAAAGTTTACTTGTAATGTGTAATTAGATAGTTTGCAATTTATATATCAATAAAAAAATTAAGGGTTAAGTAATATTAACGAAATTATTATTAGTTTTTTGTCGACGCGAACGAAGCTCGGGCACAGATAGTGTTTATTAAATAAGTTACACTCACATTAATAAATTTAATGTAGAGTTTTAATTAAGTCTGAAAATAAAACAATTTTCTTTCTTTCTAATTTGAGGTGCAATTCGATCGAAGCTCGGTGTTTTCTATTTTTAAACTATACGTAACGTAGACTAGACGTATAATAAAAATGTAAATAGGTATGCAAATAACATTCGCGTAGTTCAAAATACTTCTTTGCTAACTTTATAATAATAACAAAAAATCCAGCAATCAAGTCAATGCGTGAATTAATAAAAATTGAAGAATTACATATATACACTAAACACAATTTTTTTTCTGTTTTTATTTATTATCTGGCTTCACAACTTTTAAGTATAATTATTTTATAATAAAAATAAAGAGTTTATAAAGAGAAGTATAAAATCTTTAAAAACGGAGCGTTTAATATTTTTCCAAGACACCGGCCATGTTTGCCACCCCCACCCCTCGAAGACGCCCACGACAGAAAAACCTTTAGAAATGAACACAAAAATGTCGGCCCCAATGAAGGGGCGCTTTTAAAAATATAATCAATAGTGCCGGTAGGCGGACTATGGGTACACATTTTAATGTTGAAATTAAAATAGGGAGAGTGATACTTTCTAAACGTTTTGTACAAAATCTTTAATTTATTGTGCGTTTTAAATTTTATTAAAGTTATTTTTACGTTTAAACATTGTTTTTCCTTTTTTTTTGAATACAGAATTAAAATACCAAATTGTAAAAAAATACCACATTACATTTTTTTCTAAATTTAAATTTCGTGAAATATTTTTAGCCTATATTTATTTATTCATTATTTTTATATAAATACTAAATATAGGTATTCAGCTTTATTGCAATGTCGTTTGATTAAAATATTTATTTTTTCGTTTAAAAACCAATGAGAATAGTATGGAATATATTAATATTATAAATATAATAAAATGAAAAAGATTGGCCTCCACGACACAGGGAATCCTAGTGTGGAGACTGAAGACCAGTGATTTATTTGATTATTATTATGTAATTTTTTTCTGGCCAATAAAGATTATTATTATTATAAATAAAAATACATATTTAAAAAAATGTTAATACTAATCAAATAATTATAACTATCTAAGGTTAATCACGAGAAAAAGTTATGTACAACAATTGAATAATCATAAAATACTCACCATGACTTAATTTTCTAACTTGCTTAAAAAACTTTCTAAATTTTTAAGCTTAGACGTCAGCCATTTTGCTTTACGGAAGAAGTAGATTAGGTACTTTTTACATGTACTAAATATAGGAGTGTTATTTAAGCACCTTTTGCGGACAGATTAGGACGAAACCAATTCCTATATTCCGGAGTATCAAAGTTTATTGGTTCGTATCTAAAAGTATGAACAACTTTTTCTTTAGAACCAATCTTTTTAGGCAAAGCTTTCTGGTTTTTCATTTCCTTTTCTTTACTAATAAAAAAATACCGCAAAACATAGCTCAAAAACGACATAATTTTGGCCCAAACAGACATTTTTAACACAAAATCACTTTCAAAATTAAAATACCTGAGAACTCAACACGTATATGGTCAAAGTGCAACTGAACTAACCCTATAATGTGAGTGGGTCAAAAGCTGTCTTACCGGTTATCTTACCATGGGGCCAATACAAAGGATAGAAGGGTGCCAACTGGACATAATAGATGCCAACTGAATCACCTTTCGGTAAAAAACGGTGCGCTAATAATAGCACGACTTATTATAATATTTGGACCTATTTAAGTATCCATTGGGTCGGCTATTGTGATTTTTGCGGAACTGACCTGACCGGTTTTTGGGACGTTAGGGTTAGGGGTGTGATGTTGTCGACAATTCTAGTACAGGTATCGATAAAAATAACTAAGAGAAATTTAGTTATTTGTTCCTTTTATTTTAAAGAAATTTAATTTAGTTAGCTCTATAATTTTATGCTATTTAAAAAAAATGGACCACAAACCCTTTAATTTTATTTTGGAAAATGTGGAATATGTTGTGAGCACACAGTACACATTGATATTATACAATAAATGTATTATTAACATTAGTTTGTGTGTATCTGTTTGTTCTCCCTTAATAAATAAATAAATAAATTGCTTTTAAATATTTTATAAAATTATCTAATCTTTTTTGGAACAGAGAAAGAGTAATTACGTGCCTATAAAAATAGTTACAGGCATTTAAAAACCTAAATAAGTAAAATATAATGCGAAATTTGTCTAATTTGTTTGTTTGACTGTCACCGTGGTGCAGTATATGTAAGGTGGTCGCGTGCTGGGTGGCGTGGGTTCGATTCCCACACAAGACAAATATTTGTGTGATTCATAGATATTTGTTTCGAGTCTGGGTGTACTTTGTGTCCATTAGTTGCTGCATGTTTGTGAAGCTCCCCGCGACACAGGGCTTGTTGCCTATAGTGGGCGTTGTCTTACATAAAAAAAAATATTAAAAAGATTTTATATATCATAGTATTACGTATGATTATTTTTTCCCTGTAAAGCAACCTATACACTTGCTATATGCAGATATTCTTCAAATCTATTTAGTTTTTTACAAAAAATAACATCATAAATTTACGATAAATTTTCATCGACACCAAACATCGACATACAACAGGATCATGTCCAACCGTCCATAAAAAACAACAATTAAAAAGCGAAGAATTGTCCAGGGGTACAATAGACCCGATTTGCATTCTCGCCGGACCGGTTCTCACGCCGGAAGGGTTGCAGCCGGCCACCCGCCACCCGACACGTATGGGTGTCTTCATTCGACACCTCAACCGATGTACAACGTCATTACAACGGTTAGATTTGAAGTCTTGATGACTTTGATATGAATTAAATACTTGTGATTGTGATTGAAATGATGATATTAATTATAAAATAACAGTCAGATTTATTAGTAATTTTCTGCTTGAGTGGTAAATGTTGTGAACCAGCAAGTCAAAGTCAAATCTTTTTATTTCATTTTGATCACAAACTTATGAACGTCATACAAAGCCAAAAAAAGGTGTCAGCAAATTTGCCTACGGCCAGTTCGCTGACAAGGTTGAGCTCCGAGAAGAGCTTGCCAAGAAACTCAGGCTACTCTTTTTTTTTTAAATTAATGTAGTAATTGGCATTCATATATTTTATGACCTTATTCTAAGTAATATTATCATTTCAACCCATAAACATCCCAGAGCTGGGCATAGGTCTCCTCCAAAGATTGTAGAGGGATTAGCCTACTATATCTAGCTGGCCAGACGGGTTGGTATAGGGTTTGTTTCAAATTTGCCTTTTTTTTACAGTGCTCTTGTCTGCATAAGGTTAAGGCAATTCAACGTCACCCACAGGTTGAAATTGAGTAGTGTTAATATTGTATTTTTAATCCGTCACTGTTAATGTAATTTTGTGCATTAATTTCATCATTTACGTACACGACAATACCTAATTGTGTCTAGGCCATAAATATTTTTATAATTTCGTGAATACAATGCGCTTCTTGTCTAGCGCAGGCTAGATTTTTTTTTTGTTGCAATCTATACAGATCAATAAGGTAGAAACGATGCAAATTCTTAGATAGAATTTGCATTTCGCGCTAAGGGTATGTCTGATCGACCAACATAGCTAAATCCAGCCAACATGTGTGGATTGTAGTCTTCTAGATCTTACAATAGTGGCGATCTGTGCCCAGCACATTCTTTGATTAATTTCAAATACACAAAACTTCCACTGTTGGACATAGACCGTCTCAAGTGATTTCCCATAGACCGGTGACATGTGGTTGGTTATAATGTTTTGTTGTGACACAAAACTTATATAATATATATTATTCGACTAGTATTTTTTGACTGGCCTGTTGGTCTAGTGCAGCAAAGCCGGAGGTCGTGGGTTCGATCCCCAACCAGGACAAATCTTTGTGTGATGAGCATAAAGGTTTGTTCTGTGTCTGGGTGTAATTTATCTATAATATGTATGTACCTATTTACAAAAAAAAGTATTTAAGTAGTATATCTGTTGTTTAGTACCCATAACACAAGCAAATATAATTGCTTACTTTGGGACTAGATGGCGCTGTGTGATAGAATATTATTAAATCGGACACCGCTCTTTATCATTCAATCCAAGACGGTACAAATATAATTATAAAGCAGGTGCATTTATGAAAAAGTAGAGATAATCTATTCTTACTATTATAGCTGGAGAGTCTGTTTGAACGCGCTAATCTCAGGAACTACTGAACCAAATTGAAAACAATATTTTTGTTGGATAGGCCAGTTTTCGAGGAAGGCTATATCATTGCTACGTTACAACCATTAGGAGTAGTTGCCAAACGGGAGTGAAGCCTCGGGCAAGAGCTAGTTTAGTATAAAATGCTAGCTAAGGACTTATTATTCTTAGTGAGATATCTCTAAATATCACTTTTTCTCAGAGGATCAAACAGAACAGATGTCGTTTCTTTTCAAAGACCAAATACCCGTTTGGTCATAAACAAAAAGAGTTTTTTTATCATCTTGTCCATTATCCTTTATTATAAAAGACAAACATTATTCTAACCCTAAGGATGCTGCGTTATAATAAGTGGTAATTAATTTGAATAACAATACACAAGGGGCCAATTGACCCGCGGTTTTTTCGCGTAAGGGTTGTCTTTGTGGACATCTTGTGAGATTGAAATGATGTAACGGTTTGTCTACTCTATAAAGAGAAAAGTTTTATATTTTTGTTTGTATTAATAAATTCAAAAACTATTGTCAGATTTGGGATTTCACTAATAACATGCTACAATAACACTGAGTAACTTAGGCTATAAATGAATTATACGGGTGCGGAGCTGCGGGCTACAACTAGTGCAGAATATCGATGAGATCTTATTTTATTAGAAAACTAGCTTTCATTAATGGCCTTCGCCGCGAGATCTATGGGAAACATTTGTAGGGTAAATTACAGTCTGTCATGATCGGTTGTTCCATTGCAACGTGAAAAAAAGTAAATCATATATTTATATAGTGATATATTTTATATTACTCTATCTACTTAGCAGAGAATTTTTTATGTCCGGTTGACAAAACCATTTACCTGTTACTTACATTTTCTTTCACTAGTAGATAACTAGTGAAACATGGACAACAACAACAACAACACAACCTGGAAAATAAAGTTAACTGAACCTCGGATGGTCATCGAAGTACTTAGTTGGATAACTGTTCTGCAACCTGGGAAAGAAGGGAAAATTATTAAGTAAGTACGACTTTTTGTTGGCATCGATACATAATGTAGTATGAAGTCAGATTCTAGGAAAAAAACTGAAAAGTCAAAGTGCTTACAATAGAATAGCTCCTATCATAAAGAAGTGGTACCTACGTTTTTATTTTGCTACGCTTTAAACTCTAGCAGAATAAAATGCAAAACAGTCAACTATTAGAAGAGAGGGCTACTTTTTCAGAAAACTTTATAAATATAAAGAGTAAAGTGACATCCCGTGTCGAATAGACTAAACAAAAGAATATTGCCCTCTAGTGTCTAATAGCGCATTTATTTTACGCCATCTAGTGTAAAATAACTAGAACTAAAAGCGACCTCTATAAATGAAATAGTGTACTAATAATATTTCAGTTGCCATCTATCGGTGAATAGCATAATCATATTTTTGGTGACAGAAAAAATACTAGTTAGATTGTATTTTACTAACTCCGACGTGATAAAAATAATAATTTAAATAATTTTAAAATCGCCAATTACTGGAATAGTAAACAATAATATTAAAATAATAAGTATAATTAAAAATTTTACTTAGTTATAGCTATTCGATTATAGATGTCGTTAGTAGACCTCAGACACTCCGTATTTTATAAATTCACCCCTTTAGCAATGTTTTATAAAGGGTTGTTTGCGTATTCATATTTCACGTTCTTACATTAGGCGTTCGGTATCTTTCTTCTAAACAGACTAACTAAACTGTAACTGTCTAATCAGACAGTTACACGACTAGCCATATTACAAAATTAAATTACATTACTAAGAAATATATTGATTTAAATATTAAATTATTATTATGTATAGGTATTATATATACATCTTATTATTAACAGTATGTCATCATCATCATCATCAGCAAACTATTAAAGCTCGAGCCTCCTCTCCTCTATCTAGAGAGCCGAGAGAGTTTAGGCCATAATCCACACACTCTGGCCTAGTGCGAGTTGGTTCCCCTAATGTCTGATCCACCAGATCAGACATACAATTAGAATTAGGCCCATTAGGGTATGTGTTCCTCACGATGTTTTCTTTCACCGTTAGCAGATGGTAATCCCACCAAGTGAAATTCACATTGGTACTGCCGCCGTGCCGGTCGGCACCGAACGTTTGTATTATATAGAATTTAACATACAAAATTTCATAAATCTAAAGCAAAAATTAAAAAAAAAAAAATTAAAAAATATTATTAGCAGAAATTTACTTTTAAATATCATGTAGGTACTCGTACCTATGTGGCTTGTAAAAATATTTTCGCCAGCGTAAAGCCGGATTGCATGCTGCAAAGTTATAAAATTTAACTAAAGCAGAGCGCACCAAGTTTTAACTCCATACTTCACTGCAGAATAACTTTATAGGGAAAATATTTTATTAGAATTTTAACGCAAAATATGTTTGAAGCTTTTGTTATTTTTATTCTGCAAAGTTGGGAAACCAGCTAAGTTCCCGTTTGATGGTAAAAATACTATAATTATATTGGCATTGGAAAGTACCTGGTAATTGCACAGTCTTCACTCACGAATTTGAAAATACTACATAAAGTGAAACGAGGTTTAAAGCCAACCTCTCAAGGTAGCCAGCGGCTTGGCTGTGCCCTTAACATTGCCAATGTTTATGAGTGGCTGTTACCGTATACCATCAGTTCCTCTAGACAAGTGGCAATCGATTCCATCTATTTTTCTATCGACATGTCAAATTAGTACATTTCATTTCATTTCATTTCATTTCATTTGCCACTTGTCTAGGGGGGCTGATGGGCTGCTAAATCGCCTGTCACTTCAGACAACAAAATATGTAAAAAAATTGCCAATACCTGAGACAGAATTTTTTCTTAAGTTTCCCAATAGAATATTTTCTTTAAAACTTGAGATGAGTAGATGAAATTTGATTTTCTGATTTATCGGTGCAAAGTGGGAGTGTGCCTCGTGCTGCTCAAGACAGCTCGGGTTCGATGCCCTGATCGGACAAAAATGGTCTTCAAATTTTAGGAGCTGGCTAGAGTCTGGAAAGGAATCTAGTTAATAACAATACTTGTCACACTGCTGGGCACGGGTCTCTTCCAAAGAATGTGGAGGGAATTTAGCCTACTATACCACGCTGGGCAAACGAGTTGGTATAGGGTTTGTTTCGAATTTTCCTTTTTTCGCAGTGCTCTTGTCTGCATAAGGTGATTCCCTTAGTCGCCTAACTTACGCCTTATTATACCTATATTAGGTACCTTTATTAAATTGAAATAAAGCTGAAATTAGGTCCTATTTGAACTTCATACGTGCGATATAAAGTAATAGAAATTGTGAATCTGACTTTGATCTCTTCAGTTCATTATGAGTAGAAGAGATTAACTTTGCAACGCTCAGTTAGACGACCTCAATAATTTATTGCTAGAAGTCGTGCACTCGAAGTTATTTATTTGGCCACTGCTCAGCTCCTATTGGCCGAAGCATGATGTTATATAGAATAGAAGAAGTTTATTGGTTTCAGTCTTACAGTACTCATTTCTTATATCTATTACAAAAGTAATGAAAAAAAAAAAGAAAAATTATAATACCGAAAGCAAAGGGTTTATGGGCTGTCCAACACTATAAGAATATTTCAAATCGGTTCAGTAGATTAGCCCCTACAACTTCACAAACTGACAAACTTTAACTCTTTATAATATTAGTATAGAACTATAGATTTACTTACATAATTGTCATAACTATATCATATTGTCATAATTGTCGTAACATTCGAAGAATCAGTATCAAAATCAAGTCAAAATTATTTTATTTGCTAGAAATGTGGTACATGTTAAGGTTACAATAGAAACGGTTTCTCACAAATCGCCAGTATTAGCATGCAAAGTTTTAAATACATAATTTCAAATCTAAATCACATTATAATTTTCAAATAACCATAAATAATTGTAGATTGAAATTTTTTTAAATATTATAACAAATACTATAATAGAATCAATAAGTTCATAATCTTATGTCAAAGATCGCGATGTCTAGAACAATCTTATGCTGCTTTCAAAACACAAAAGGCCCGTGACTTTTTTATTTTAATTTTTTTATTTATTCTGGCACAAACAGTCATTAGCACTAATGTAATACATTAAGATGTTCTTAATTAAAGACAAAGGAGTACCCAAAATTAAAAAGCAGACACAGATTACCTCTATCCCTGAACGAAACAGCAGAGGAAACCAAAATTAACCGGAAAATAAGCATATCAGTAACCCTTTAGCGGACAACAAGGTTCCCCCTTACAACATATTTCACTTCTTTTTTCCGTTAACCCTCCACGAGCCACGAATATAAATGGTATTTTAAGTGCTTTTAAGGTATTTTTTGCCCACCCAACTGTGGTTTAACAGATTTTTTACTCGGATATCCGGGAAGGTTATTACAGTGATTAATTTACTGACTTCCGACATGTCGACGCCCTTTTTAACACATTTTTAAAGGTTTTTTTAACGTGTAATTTGCCGGCAATTTGTCCCATGATACTGACGAGCGTGCTTTATAGGGTTTTTTGTTTATATTTTATTGTTTTCCCTGAGGCTTGGACGATGAAGGGTTAATTTGTTCTTTTAAAGTCTATTTAGACGTGATAAATTGATTGGAGATTGAGTAGATTAATGATATAATAAAACTTTGAAAAAATGGGACAGCAAATTGAATAAAGCAGTTGCAATAAGCAAAAGCACCTTCAAATTGCAGATGAAATCAGCTATAGTAAAAATTTTTTTTAAATATTTCTTTCTTTTCTGGCAGTCGCTTGGCAACTGACTTAGATAACAACTATCAAATGCGTACTCGTATACAGTCGGTTTTGAAGACATGTTTTCTAATTAGTTTTTACAAGGCTTATTGAATCCAATAAGATAAGGTATTCTGATCAGTGCATATTAATTTAGGGTAATTAGTTGGTAAGTCTTAATAGGTAGTGGTTTTATTACGACTTACTTCAATTTTCGAGCTTAGATGTTGTTTCTCAACCTTTGATATTCTGATGCCGCTTGATTCTCTTTTTTATACCATACAATATTATAGTTATTACGTAGTTAGCTTAAATTTCTAATAACAATTTAAGTTATCTACACGGTAGCTTATGTATTTTATTTGTAAAAATATGAGAATTCTGAAAAATAAAATAATAAATATGTAAAAAAAAATCTTTTTCAGTTTTCCATAAGAAATTATTTCAAATTTCATGGTGACTCTTCTTTCCCCTTCCCCTTCCAGATAGTCATAAAAAGTGACCAGATCTCACCTGTGTTAGAGAAGGAAAGCTCTAAATAAAACCCTATACCAACCCGTCTCGCTAGCGCTGGTGACAATAGGTCCTTACTTTTCAGGAGAGACTTCTGCCCAGTAGGTAGTTGGTTGTTAAGGTTTGTTGCTGTGATCGCATAATTACTTACCGACCGTATTATGAGTCCGTGTAGTGACGGATTAAGAATACCTACATAATGCCACTACCCTTTTTTTTTTTTAAAAACGTGGGTGTCGTAAAAGGGTGACTACCTTAAACGGACAAAAGCTCTGCGAAAAAAGGGAAAATTTGAAACAATACCCTATACTAGTGCGTGGTATAGTACCTAGGCTAAATTCAAAGTGGGACGTTTATGATGATGATGATGGTATTATGGAAATCCGTCTACAAAAGTTTAAAAATAAAATAAATAAGGCTAAGTTTGAATTTACCCATTCATTCATCAATATTATTTATTTTCGGAAAATAATGTCCAGTAAACATTGGGCACAAGTAACTTGTCCGGTGCGGGACGTCCCGGACAGCGCCAGGGCGTGTGTCCCGAGAGTGTCCGGCCCGGGGCACAATAAACCCAATTTAGTTGCCAAATTCTTGTTAGAACAAGAGAAGTTATATTTTGAAATGAAGTTTATTTAGGTGTATTATATTATAAAACCTTTCCGTGAAGTGATCTGTTAAGAATATATAATTTCAAAACTCCATCTCAACCCGTGAGTGTCCTAAAAGACGACTAAGAGAGTACTGTCCCCGTGGCGCAGTGGTTAAAGTGGTCGCCTCGCCACTACATCGCCGTGCTGGGTGACGTGGGTTCGATTCCCACACGAGACAAATATTTGTGTGATTCATAGATATTTGTTTCTAGTCTGGGTGTACTTTGTGTCCGTTAGTTTCATGTTTGTAAAGCTCCCCGCGACACAGGGCTTGTTCCCTAGTGCGGGCGTTGTCTTTTAAAAAAAAAAAAAACCTTATGCAGACAAGAGCACTGTAAGAAAAGGAAAATTTTAAACAAACCATATACCAACCCGTCTGGCCTGGTATAGTAGACTAAATTCCCTCCAAATTCTTTGCAGGAAACCCGTGCCCAGCATTGGGACGTTTGTGGAAAATGATGATGATGAATGAAATTAAATATCATATTTATCACATTATTATAACATGATGGTCGTCGTTTTATTTTCTTTACAAACTAACATTACATACTATTATAATTGAGTTGGGATAAAACTCAGAAAAGCTGTCTTAAATAGGTGTTTTTTTTAATATTAAAAAAAATAAGAGATCATAATCTTTCAACCTTTCCAGGTCGGCAGTGACTTGGCTGTGCCAAAATTTCCAACGTCCATGAAACGGTAACTGTTTTCCATCAGCGGCCCCCTGATTCTAAGCTGTCGGAAAATTTTCGGACGGAAATGTCAGTTTAATTAAACTTAAAAAACGTAATGTCAAAAAAATAGATGGTTGTAGGAACAAATCTTAAATTAATCAGTTTTTAATTTTCTATACGGTAGACTATTTTGTAACATTAAATAACTTAAGCCGTAAAAATACGTCGTACTAAGATTCGAAAAAGTTTACGATCCGGGAGCAATCCGACGAGTCAGAATCAGGGAGAGTCTCCAACTTCAGGCAATAAAAATAAAATCAAATATTGAAATAAATCGCTCAAGTGTAGTGTATCACAACCTTAACTTCCTTGTTAGCATTCATTGGCATTTATTTTACTTTTTTTCAGTTTATTTTTTTATTACCGCCACGTTTACACGCTCCGGGGGAAGGTTTACAGCTTGATTTTTTAAAATTCATTGCTGTTAATATTTTCACTTATGGTAATACTGTCCCAACGGCGATGGAGACTTAATAAAAATGCCGTTTTTAAACTCAGCATGATTTTAATTGAGATATTTTTCATTGTTTATTTTCAGTGATATTTTTATTTGAGTTTACAGAGATTTTCGAGGGAATGTTGGATTTTTAAAACCACTGGTTGCTTTTAATAATAAAACAAGATTGTCTTTTGAACAATAAAATGTTTTATAATACTATACTAGTTATATTCTGAAAGGAAAAGTCGTGTTAGTTTGTTTATCATTATAATAATAATAATATTCTACCACATTTACACAGCGTCATCTAGTCCCAAATTAAGCAATTATATTTGCTTGTGTTATGGGTACTAAACAACTGATAATATTACTTAAATACATTTTTTCTTTGTAAATACATACATATTATAGATAAATTACACCCAGACACAGAACAAACCTTTATGCTCATCACACAAAGATTTGTCCTGGGTGGGGATCGAACCCACGACCTCCGGCTTAGCAGTCAGTGTCACTAACCACTAGACCAACAGGCCAGTCTGATATGTAAGTCAAGTTTCAAAAGGTTTCTTACAATAGTTTTACACTATTCAGGTCAGAACCAATTCTGTGAGAGTCAAGTGCCTGTGGTAGGTTAGTTTAAAGAACCACCTGTATAACGGGTCACCAAATCCCCCTTGCGGATAGACTCAGGCAACAATAATATTACTGTGTAACAAGACTATCTATATAACTATATAACTAGAACAGCGTCTGAACGTTAAATTAGAAGTAGAAAATCTTCCCGAAATTATGAGAAGTAAGAATCGAGAGACGTTTTTAGAATTCTGCACAAAAATTAAAATTGTTAACAATAGGAAGAAGGATTAAGTAAAGTATGGTACCACCCATACTGAAGTATGGGATGGTCATCATACAAACACTGTAAATAGTAGATAAGCGTAGTTAAGTATAGCATATAAGAATCTAAAAATGTAAATAGAAATAAGGAAAAATGTAAAAATTATTATCAAAAAGAAAACGCTGCCCTGGCTGTACTTGTTATTTTAAAATATACCCTGTCTAAATAAAGAAACCCACCCACAATAGCACAAAAGAGATGATGTATGAAAGAAAGATCAAGTATGAAGCATGAAAGTAAGTACGAGAGGTATAAATGATAGAACTGGTATGAATGAGGAGTGTAAAAATAGGCACCACAATGTTGGTGGTTCAGTTTAAAAAAAAAAAAAAGAAAAAACAAGACTATCGTAATATAGGGTATATTTAATTAAATAAGTTAAAGCTTTTAAGGTACAATATAGGACGTAGTGATGGTAGCCGAATGGATGTGACCGACATGCAAATCATGCCGTCCTAGTTCGATGCCGACTGGTAGTACCAATGTGGATTTCACTTTGTGGAATTTATATGTATGCACACCGGTCACTTATCCATTCGGCTACCACTGCTTTATACTAAGATATGAATCGAGAATGATCATTGTAAGTCCTAATTTCGAACCTTTTTTTTTTTTTTTTTTTTCTGTATAAAAGGCAACGCCCGCACTAGGGAACAAGCCCTGTGTCGCGGGGAGCTTTACAAACATGGAACTAACGGACACAAAGTACACCCAGACTAGAAAAAAATATCTATGAATCACACAAATATTTGTCTCGTGTGGGAATCGAACCCACGTCATCCAGCACGGCGATGTAGTGGCGACGCGACCACCTTAACCACTGCTCCACGGTGATAGTCAACATCTATATATTTGTACATTTTTTGTTGTTCACTAGTATGAAACGGCGATTTCAAAAATGATCCTTACTGATTCATACCGTGGGTGAATAGCTTGTGGTATGAATCGACGAAAGATCCGGCCAAATATGGATGTGATGAACCTGTACCTGTTTTAAGCTATCTTTGTCATGTACTTTTTTTTATTTATTTATCTCTAAATTAAATTTACAAAATCTCTCTGTCGTTTGTGTGTATTTGTAATGTATTTTTATTATGCTTAAATTTCTCATAATTACATACCTTATATGACTTACAAAGTATATATTTAATATATAGGTATATTCTCATGCGCGAGTTAAGTATAAGTTAGCTATCGGGGCTCCACTACCCGCGTTGGGCCCCGCCCCAGATCGTAATCAATTTAATTGGAAATTTCCTTTGATTAAACGCAAAGACGTTGTTAGAAGTTGACCTAATAAAACAGGTACCGTCAGCATATTACTAAGTTTATTTTAATGGTAACGAAAAACCTTACAGTGATTTTCCAAAAGAGTATTTTTTTTACTTTTTAGGATGTAATTAAATGTAAATTTATTGGTTTTAAACGGGAATTCACAGCTTGTGACCACGGCCGGTGTAACCTGGTAGAAACATCAAGCATCATAAGGTATGTAAATACCTAAACTATAAAAACCTAGACCTATTCAACTTGTCCTGTAATTAAAATCACACCACCATTTTTTAAATCTACCTCGGCGACGATTACACGCATTGACTTTTTGGTCAAAACTTGCCTAATTTATTGAGAAAAGAAATATTCCTGGCTTAACAATTAGAGGAAACTGTTTTGGATTTACTTGGTACCTATAATAGAATAGATTTTGTACAGTATTAATATTTTGTTTAATAAATAAAAATATAACAAATAAATAATTAAAAAATTATAATAACCCGACTGCAAAAAATCAACAGATAGCAACGCACTCAAAAGACCAAAAAATTGTTGTAATTATTATTCCTGATTAACTTTAAATATACAACATGTGTATATATTTGTAATCTTCATTTCATTCCCTTCATTTTGATATCATACTCGATACGTTTGGTTAAAAAAAATTTTACTACTTACAATTTGTCGCCAAAAGTCCGCTGTTTTGTTTTTTTTTATTTTTTAATACTTATCTAAGAACACTTGGGTTTTTGAGACGAATCTAACGATACCATAACTGTCGAAATCCATTCAGCCGTTTGGAAGAAACGTGGGAATAAAGAAATTTACAAACATACAAGAGATGCGCGAAAATATAAATAATAACAAGCGGACCCGACAGACGTTGTCCTGCATGATATACCAAACGATTTAATTTTTTTAATTTTTTTTTGTGAATCTAAACCATCCTCGAACACATACACAAAAATTCATTCAAATCGTTTCAGTCGTTTAGGAAAAGTTCACACACAAACGTACTTTAGAAATTATATAGGTATATAAAGATAATATATAGAAGATGCGATAACAGATAAAAACAATACCCATCCTGTCAGTCGAATAAAAAGTGCAAATATCCCCTCCAACTTAGTTTCCCTGTTTATTGGTATAAATATAAAAGGAATAAAATCTGACCTGACCTCGCAGTGGTGTCATAAGTTTCATTTTCTTTCACATAACCTAAACACTTTAACACAATACACCGAAATTACACATCTTTTCACCAAAACGACACTTTTTTACGATAACACACATGCTTAGGCATTCTTATTATAACACATTTCACTTCCAAAGACACAATTAACACAATAACAGGTATTATTTACGCGAAGCCACAATTCCCGCGTAATGGCCGCGCAGACACTGACCTACGTATAGTCTAAGATCCCATTAAGAAATATATACCCTCATCTGTTATTTATTAGTGATAAGAAATAAATGATAGATAATATTCACATTGACTTATTGCAAATAGGTTGCCTAGTTAAATCGCGCCCGGATAATATTAATATCGTGCGCAAATTTTTTTGTTGGAGTGACTTCCAACGTGGTGAAATGAGATTGGAGTTTATACTTTTTATTTTTTTATACCCGTACGACTTTGAAGGGGATTAGTGAGCCCAACAAATACTCGTAGCTGTTTTTTTGTTTGTTTATTGTAAGTTTTTAAAATACAAAAGTTGAGTTTTAAGAGTATTGAATTGTGCCTGTATATGTCAATTTGTTTCTTTCTTTCAGACATCTATTCCCATAAACACTCTCATTATTTTTTTCTTTTTTAAAATTAATGTTTTGTATGTTGTTATTAAAGGAGTAAACATCTTCAGGAAACCCACATACTTTAGAAGAAATTCTATGAATATGTCTGATCCACCAACCCGCACTAGGCCAGCGTGAGTGGATTATGGCCTAAACCCACTCACTCAGCTCTCTAGTTAGAGGAGAGGAGACCCGAGCCCAGCAATGGGACTTAATGGGTTGCTGATGATGATGATTATGTTGTTATTATAATTATTTTTCTTTGAACCTGGCTAGACATGCTGCCGCGTGTTTAGAGCCTAGACACATGTAAAGGCATATCACACCGAATCAACCTACTTTTTATAAAAAATGTATTATTATCCTAACCTAATAAATAAATAAATTATTAGTGTAAGATTGTCAAAATATAACGTGTTTGCTGACGGTACTAAATCCGTATATCTTAAAATTTCCACCCAGTGAATCTTGTGGCGGGTAAGATTATACCAATAAAATTTATGTAGCCGCCCGCATAGCGCAACTTGGTCTGGGCCCGATAACTTGCCCTCTGTTGTGTCGTAATCAATTCTTGTTGCCCGCTTTATATATTAAAAATGCCAGACGAGCATCTTGGCCAAGTTCAAATTTTAATAGACTTTCGAAACAAATATGGGATATTTTGAGACTGGCCTTTAATTGGTCTAGTGGTTAGTGATCTTGACTGCTAAGCTGGTGGGTTTGATTCTCACCCATGATAAATCTTTGTGTGATGAGCATGATTGTTTGTTTTGTGTCTGGGTGTAATTTATCTATAATATGTATAGGTATAAATTTACAAAAAAGAAATATTTAAATTGTATATCAGTTGTTTAGTACTCATAACAGATGGCGCTGTGCGAATGTGGTGAAATATTACTATATTGTTATTTATTTATTTTGAAATACCTGTATTTTGACGGATATATTTTAAACCACTACGATTACAAACTGACTTACGACCTTGTAAAAAAGATTACTGGCACCATCTCGTAAAATTTGGAGTTTCCTGGTGAAGCTCGCTTACGCCAATATTGTTTAATTTTAGCAATTTATCTAGTGTTCAGTTTTTTTGTTTTCAAATGTTCCCGGTTGATGACAATAGGCTCGCCCCCTATTTCATGGGACCAAACATAGCTGGCGAAATGTGAGTGTGAAACACCTCTGCCTACCCCTTCGGGGAAAAAGGCGTGATGCTATGTTATGTTTATGTTTATGTATCAGTTTCTTATGAGACGTGATAGAACAGCGTGAACGATGACGTAACATCGTTGAAGACAAATCAATGTCGGTAAACGCATCTCCGTAGCTACCTTCACGCTATTAATAACCGCAATAGCTTACGAATACGATGCTAATTCTATCGTATCGGTATCGATATACAGAATTAGTATCGAATAGTAGGGTGTAAGGATAGTTCACACTGTTTTTTCATGTTTCGTTTTTATTAATTTAACAGCCTTTTACAAGAGGTGTTTCGAAAAACAAAATAGAAAGAGAATACCTTAATTTTTGGTATAGGTATAGGTATATTAGGCTATACCTATACCTATACCAAAAATATATATCCCTACACAACTATTTAGACGTCAATATATTGCGCATTTCTAACATAATTATAGGTCTGTATTATAAAATAGGTACTTTTATATTTAAAGTAGCTAGTTATACAGAGATAAACTGCTTCGGTAGCGCAGCGGGAAGTGTATACGACTGCTGTGCAAGAGGTCCCGGGTTCGATTCCCGGGTCAAGTGAAAATGGTATTTGGTTTTTCTATCAGGAAACTCCAATATTTAGATTTTCCCGGAGTTTGGTAAACAAATGTTCCCGGTAGATGACAGGCTCGCCCCCTTTTTTATGGGACCAAACATAGGTGGCAAAATATAGGTGTGATACACTTCTGCCTACCCCTTCGAGGAAAAAGGCGTGATGCTATGTTTATGTTTTATACAGAAATCACAGGTATCGGTATGTATAAAATTAAAGACATTTTACAAAATCATCACGAATTAAATAGTAAGGCTCTTGATTTCATATCAATCTATTATTTGCATCCATATTTTTTTTCTTTCAATTTCAATTTTTCAATTCATTTATTTCGTAAAACATAGGTTACAGAGATGGCACAGTGATACAAAATAGTTCTACTATGATTCGCCGAGACGGCATACGAAAATTAAAGATGTCGAATTTATTAAATTAATGTCGAACAAGAAATTAAATTATTACGGAATGTCAGTGAATATAATATAATAATCAAAATTAAATAAAAATAAAAATTAATAAAAATAAAATATAGATTCAATTGGTATTATCATTTAAAAATTCATTAATAGAATAATATACTTTATCTGTCAAAAACTTAAAGAGGTTGCGTTTATATTCGCTGATACTCTTACAATTTCTAATATTCTTAGGTAATTTATTTCGAGTAACTTTCAACTTGTTTACAAACTTTTAAGATTATTTTACAAGTTATTAGCTAAATTAGAACAACTTTCGCTTAAATTATGGAGTTGAGTTGTAGTTAAAGGAAGTTTTTTAATACCCACACTAAAAGTCTTAAAAATAAAAACCTATAATTATTACTTACCAATAGTTTATAAAAGAGTAGAAAGAAAGGGATAGGCAGAGGACTAGCAGGCCTGTATTTCGCGAGCTATTTTAAATTCTATGTCATATAGGGCGAGTCTATTGCCTTCAAACGGGTATTTCTTTTTTAAAGAAATAAAACACATTTTATTTATCATAGATCTGATATGGCTGGCTCACAGAACTGATGGCCGATGGGGCAAAAAAGTTCTCGAGTGGCGGCCACGTATTTGAAAGCGCAGCGTGGGGCGGCCCCCCGCCAGATGGACCGACGATCTGGTAAAGATTGCTATATGTTATATGTTCAACAGTGGACGTCATTGGGCTGATATGATGATGATGATGATGTGATATGACCATGACCATTGTTATAAACAACGAAAATTATATTATCTGAAAAATTGAAATCTAAATTTTATTGAATTTGATTTAGTATGGTGTTTTGGTTCTGTACTATCTGTGATATTTTAAACTGTAACCAATTAAAATTGTAACAACTATGGCGATTGAAAAGAGTGGCCTGAGTTTCTTGCCAAGTTCTTCTCAGAGCTCAACCTTGTCAGTGAACTGGCCGTAGGCAAATTTACTGACACTTTTTCTGGCTTTGTATGACGTTCATAAGTATCATGTATGTGATCCAAATGAAATAAAAAGATTTGACTTTGACTTTGACTTTGCCTTGGTCGTGACAAACAATTCCGATGCAAATGTGTATAATCTAGTTTTTTTTTTTTTGCTATTACCTAAAAGTACCTACGGAATTTCTACACATATGTTAAGTTATATGTGTAGAAATTACCATTATTATGTGTAGAAAGTACTTATTCTAATAACCATTATAACTATAGGTAACGAATAACATATACAATAACACTATAAAATACGTATCTATAGTAAACCCACATAATCTTACACACGACATAAAACTTCATCATACAGTAGACTCCCAAGATATCAATATTAAGATCTAGCACATTACCACGGGAATATCGACCGTAAGTCGTGGGTGATAGAGGTAAGTGTGCGGTGAATGTGATGGGGAGAATGGGCCTCGCGGTAGGGTGGGTACTCTTGAGGGGTGAATGTAAAAACCACCCCGCGATCGACTTATATGCTGTATCAAGACGTGCAAGGTTTTGTCGGGTAAGGTCGTAAGTGATTATTGACAAGTTTTGCGTGCAATATTTTCTTCACAAAATCTTGTAGGTAAATAAAACCAGCCATGTGCGAGTCGAACTCGCGCACTAACGGTAAAAACCTATAAAAACGGCAAAAAAATCACGTTTCTTGAATGCGAGCCCCGTTAAATATTTATTTTATTCTGTTTGTTAGTATTTATTGTTATAGTGGCAACAAAAATTCATTATCTGTGAACATTACAACTGTCTAACTATCACAGTTCATGAGATACAGCCTGATGACAGACGGACAGTCAGATGGACGGACAGCGGAGTCTTAGTAATAGGGTACCGTTTTACCCTTTGGGTACGGAACCCGAAAAAAATTGTCGCTTTATCCTAGTAGGCAGAAGTGCATAAATTATTATGTACTTAATTAATTACATCACACACGTACCTAATATTTAGTTTATTTTCTAATATGTCCTAAATTAACGTCTTCAATCAATTAAGTTAGATTTTGAAGGAAAAAAGCAAGCGTATCCTTGAGCGACTCGGCAAGCGTAGAATAGGACGCCTTCCAGCTAGATGGTCCAAAGACCTTAAAAAGTTCGCTGTGTCTGACTGGATACGGAAGAACCGAATGTTATGATGCTTGTTAGGAGAGGCCCATGTCAAGCAGTGGACTGCAATAATTATAGGCTGAGATGATGATTTA
Source organism: Laspeyria flexula (assembly GCA_905147015.1). Lineage (NCBI taxonomy): Eukaryota > Metazoa > Arthropoda > Insecta > Lepidoptera > Erebidae > Laspeyria > Laspeyria flexula. Next base: position 7,697,627 of record LR989974.1, read on the forward strand.
AAACTGTAAATTTGTTTAATTTTTTTTCAGATCTTTTAATGTGTTTATTTCAAATGCCTGCTGTAATAACTTGGGAAAGAAAATGGCATCATCTGCAGAGCACCCGAGTTCAGTAGATTATTAAAAGACAACGCTTGCACTGGGGCACAATTCTTGTATCGCTAGGGACGTTGTATCTGAGCATCATGGCACTAAAAACTAATTTATTAATGAATAAAACAAATATTCAAATCGAAGTCACGTCCCTCGACATGGCGATGTTAGTGATGAGGCGACAACCTTAACCACTACCCCATATCCATCAGAATAGGACTCAGGACTCTCACCAAAGGCATAGGTACTTAAGTATAACAAAAACAATACCATTTCTTTTCAATACAAGATGTAAGTTACAAATATTATCAATCAATCAAACTTTATTTGTGAACTCAGGTTAATATATAATTTCACAGTTTCTCTATGTTTTGCCGGTTATCAACGTATTAAATCGCTTTTTTTAATGAAATGAAATGAAATCTCGTTTATTCATCTAGGTTACAAGGTAACACTTATGAAAGTCACAAGTTAAGAATGTAACAGTTTATCCGAAAAGTAGTTTCAGCAAATTTGCCTACGACCAGTTCGCTGACGGGGTGGAGCTATGCGTAGAACTGGCAAGAAACTCACGCCACTCTTTAAAAAAAACAAAAACAATGATAAGATTACATTAAAATTTAATGAGATTAATAATAAACAAAAATAAAATAAATTAAGTTGTATGGTCCATTATAGATTTTCATAAAACAAGACATACAATATAACATTTACTCCCTTATGCAGCAGGAGCTATTTCCTCCCACAAATTTTACGTCGCCTCGCGAGAACCACACGTATTTATTATATACTGTCTACTTATATATGTAGGTACTCTCAGATGCTCCACTAAGACACTCATTACATATTACGTGTGTTCTATGTATATTATTTATTGGTGTAAGTAGCTATTTTGTTCGGTTTCAGGTTATGAGGGCGGTTTTCTTGGAGACAGTGTTTGGCGCACGATGTATTTGAATAAATACAGAATTTTCCTAGTACAGGCACTTTAAATCCTAATTCTCATGTATAAGTTTTTTATCATAATTATATTATAAGGTCCTCATTTCAACCCATAAACGTCCCACTGCTGGGCACGGGTCTCGTCCAAAGAATAACATAACATAGCATCACGCCTTTTTCCCCGAAGGGGTAGGCAGAGGTGTTTCACACCCACATTTCGCCAGCTATGTTTGGTCCCATGAAATAGGGGGCGAGCCTATTGTCATCAACCGGGAACATTTGTTTACCAAACTCCGGGAAAATCTCAATACTGGAATTTCATTATAGAAAAGCCCAATACCATTTTCACCCGACCCGGGAATCGAACCCGGGACCTCTTGCACAGCAGTCGTATACACTTCCCGCTGCACCACCGAAGCAGTCCAAAGAATGTGGAGGGAACTAGCCTACTACACCACGCTGGCTGGCCAGACGGGTTGGTATAGGGTTTGTTTCGAATTTTCCTTTTCTCGCAGTGCTCTTATCTACGTTAGGTACTCCCTTAGTCACCTTTTAAGACACCTATGGGTTGAGATGGGGGTAGTGACATTATGTATTCTTAATCCGTCACTACACAGACTTTATTTTAAGGTATTTGTACGCAATTGAATTTTGAGTAGGTATGGGATATTTATCGTTACGATTTTTAAAGTGCAATATAAAATCGCAAATGATTTGACGATAAATTGCTAAGATACAAGATATAGGTACCTACTTACGTAAAGTTTGACATCTGCTTTTTTAAATTTTTAGCTACCTATCGTTTACACAGCGCCATCTACTCCCAAATTAAGCAATTATATTTGCTTGTGTTATGGGTACTAAACAACTGATATACTACTAAATTACTTTTTTTTTGTAAATGCATACATATTATAGATAAATTAACGCTCTTGAATGAGAAAGAATAAGTACTTATTTCTAACAGAAATGAACTTCATAAGATCCGTGAATTGTTCTGAGATTCTTCTGAAGAGGCTTCTGTAAGTTGGTACCTATATCAATTGAAAATACTATGTAAACTATCTAGTACCAAGGTAAAGATAATTTTGTTAATGAGATACTTAAGAATAACTATTTAACGTTGACATGAATACATGCATATCTAGGATAAGGTTTTCATGAGACAGAGGCTAGTTCAGTTCAATTGTTATTTGTATGATGTAATTACAAGTATATTTTATTCATATAATATTTTAGCAAGTAAAGGTAGTTATGAAATTCCAATTAAAAATCGACTAAGGACTTCCGTGATTCAACTTATCATGCGAACCTCATTCGCCATAACAAAAACATTGGCCGCCTCACCCAAAATCCCGCCAAATTAAAACTAAATCGCGCGACCCGAATTCAAATTTCGAACAGCCCCCCACCCCGCACACAACTACAGAAACAAAAACACCAATGAACGACGCGCATTTAAATTTGGAACGCACTATAAAAGCGCAGGTATCATCAACCCACGGTAAGAATTCTATTTTACAAAAATATAGCAATAGTTATAGCGCGGCCCAACCCCTTGCTTTAAGGAGAGGGGGTCGGGGGTAGGAAGTGGGGTTGAAGTAGCGGGGTGTTTCTGCGTCGGGCGGGGTGTCTCCTAAAAACGGTTAAGTAGCTCCCCCTACCCTCTATAACTATTTTATGCGGTCCCCTTAGAAAGACAGCGGAGATGGGGCTACGCGATACGCTATAGGCGTAGTTAGGATGGGGAAGTGAAATTTTAATATGTCTAGTCGGTTAAGAATTCATGGCGGATTTATAATTAAATGCCTAATTAGGGTATTGCGTTGTTTTCATAACATGAGACGCGTATGAATTTTAACTTGTCGAGTAATCTGGGTTTTGTTTCCATGGGGTTCGTGGTGGTTTTTATTTATTAAAATAAATTGTGCACTTAGCGAAATTGCCGAAAAATGTCTAAAAGTTTGTATTACTTATACTTTGCACCCTAGAGAATTTTCGCTTCATATTTATGTTAAAGTTGAATGAATGTTTTTATGTGTATTACTACCTATGTTCTGAAACTTTTTGAGCGAAACATTTTTAATTTTCGTGTTATGGTTATGATGTTTTTGGGTACATTGCGTACAACATCAGTCTCAAAAACTACGCATAGACTTAGAAAGTAACTAAACAATCCAAATAAACCTAATCTAATCTACGTATTACCTTGTCACAGCTCAGCTTATAAATTCATTAATATCGATGTGATCCGATCCAACAAAATAATTAGGTATTTTCATCACCTCAATAATATTTTCAAACATAACTATTTCACTTTTAAATATTCCACTTTATAAACAAAATAGGTACGCATTATTACACAGAGTAAATCATAATTATTAGCTTTAATTAACGTGCGTACAGAACTAATACTACGATCGTAATATCAATATATCTTTTCTTGACTCTGTGTGTCCAACTAAAAAACATCCCTTTGTAGTTTAAATTCACCTGTAGTACCTAAGTACCCCATTTCTTAACAACAGGTTCTTAAAGAAATGTATTGTGTACGATAACTGACCATGTCAAAAACTAGTTCAGGTAGTTCTTTCGTGGGAATTTTGTTATAAAAAGACCTGTTGCTGTGCTTTATAAATAGATAAATTTTGATATGGGGTAATTTAGTTTTTTTTGTTTCATGGTTTTTTAACAAACAACATTCAATATAAATTGGTATTTTTTTAATTTCTTGTTTTTTCCGAAGATGAAAACTAAATTTTCTCTATTTAATTTTCCAAGTAGTATGTAGAAATTATTTTAATTTAAGTACTACATTAACCCCTACCTACATACTGTTTTTGGCTTTTTGTATACATTATATAAATAGGTATAGGTATATTGTACCTATACGAAATTCCTTAGTCTCCACGCTAAAACCGACTTAAAACTTGGCTCATTGATTAAATAATAAAAAAAAATTATGTATAAAAGGGGAAGGCGCAGAGTTCGAAATCCATTTTTAGAACAAGTCTAGTATATTTAATAAATAATGCATAAATAGGTCATATTAAAGATTAGTAGAACTATTAATTTTCTTCAAGATCCCTTGACATGGCGGGCTTAGTGAATAATTGCTATTATTCAAGAATTGAAATTAAGATGGACTTGTTTAATAGTTCAACTGTTATCAATTTGATATTCATCCATTTGGCGAATTATTTAATAATGTACTAAATTCTACTATTGAGATATCAGATAAAATAGGTCAAGCGATACGTAACTAGATATAGTCTTTGTCTTTGTTACTTGAACATCTCGGCATGTCCTAAATACTAGTTCGGACTTTTAGTAAATCTGACTAATATTATAAATGTAAAAGTTATGATGGAAGGATGTATGAATGGATGTTTGTTACTCAATCACTCGAGAACAGCTGAAACTATCTGTATGAATTTTGAAAAAAATCGAAAATTATTATAGTCTGGAATACAGGCTACTTTTTAGCACTTATCGTATCGTATTTCATCACAAAATAAATCTATGAATAAAATAACTTGATAGGTGTATTACTAACCTATTTGAAAGAATTTGCTTTCATTACTACAAATACATACAAAATTCTAATAGATAGATTGTTATACAAAATCTTAAATAAAAACCCGTTAAACCAGTATCTCCAAAAGTCTAAATATAAATCCGTAAAGCAAATTGTGTAGCCCAAAACCCATCAGCGTTCTCATGACCTTAAAAATCCTATAAAACTGGAATTCAATAGCCCGTTAACTCGAATCACGATAAAATAAATTCCTGAAAGAAGTAAACCCGTTTTTATTAATGTAGACCGATTCCATGAAGACAGGTTGGTCAAGTAATATTGAAAAGATAACATTTCGAACCCAAGTTCCCACACGGCTATCCAAAGTTACTCCTTTTTTCAAAACCTGTTACACAAAAGGATGGACGGACACTATAAAATTAAGATACTAATTGTGGAAACCGGTTTCTGTTTTTAAGAAGGGTTTCTCGATTTCTTCTTTGAAGATTAAAAAAAATATATTTTTTGTTAACTGGACAACTAAACAGAATTACTCGTGTATTTTTAAATTAAATTCTTTGCAATTGTTTTTTTATACAATTGATATAGACGTCACAATTTTTTTTACATGCAACGGTATAAATCTTTCAATTTTTTAAGTAATACAAGTTATATTATGTCCAACTTAAGCACAATTAGCAATCAAACATACAACGCCAAATGTTTGAAACACCTGCACGGCTGCTTATACTCATGTAAAAAGCCAACGTCTAAGGCGCGCAAAGGGGGAGAATGGGTGGGGGTACGCCGCGGTTCGTATACACACCTGCGACGTACGTCTGTGTGAGTATGAGTAAGTATGTGTGCTTATATTTTCATTTCAATAGTTTTTGCGTTGCAACAGTGGGTGTGAGGTGAAGATGTGTGTGTTAATGCCGTATTGATTCAGCCTGTACTGTGGAGTTAGCAAGTTTATGATCTTTAAGACGCGTATTTTAGATATAAAAGTTTCCAGCTCGTTGGGTTTAGTAAGGTCGGGTAGAAGGGTTATTAATATCGCTGTTCGGTTAGGACTTTTAGTATTTGCGTTATAAGAGACCTGATAATTATTTAGCTAGGTATTAATTTATAGGTTTAGTTTTTTTAGTGCTTTTTATGATTTAAAGTAGAAAAATAATAGGTATTTTGTTATATTGTGTTTATATTTATTTCGAAATTGTTTAATGTCATGGAGAAAGTACATTTGTGTTATTATTAAAGATTTTTAAGGGTATCATTACACGCTTCTATATAGAGGGCTGCATCATATTATGCTGGAGCGTTTATGATTACTATTGTGTAAGATCGTAGGTTCGGTTCCCGGGTCACATAAAATTGATCTTAGGTTTCTCTGTCTTAAAAATTCCCAGTATCATTTGCGGAATATGAAAGAGTGCCCGGTTAGTGAAAAATATGGGTGTGATGCTCGTCTGCCTACCCCGTCGGAAAAAAGGGTAAAAGAAGCTAAATAAAAAATAACTGTTTAAATACGTTAATACGTGTTTAAATAGTTATTTTTTATTTAATATATTTTTATAAAATAAATTATTATTATCGATATAATTGTTTTTAGTGTTTATTTTTAAACTAGAACTCCCGTCGCTCTTTATTTGGCCACTGCTCAGCTCCTATTAATCGTAGCGTGATGTTATATACCCTTATAGGCATATTATTTAGAACAATTAATTTTATCACTTTTCTAGAATAATCCCACGTATTGATTTTTTGGTAATAACTTGCCTAATTTATTGAGAAAAAAAAAGAGAAAATTTTACTGTGTCAAAACGCTATTTATTGTAGAAAATTTGATATTAATGAATTGCTCTATGTAAAAAATAGCTTCAGTAAAATATATGGATGAGGGGTATCGGAACATGCACCTTAAATAGGTCAGCTTGTATCTTCTATTAAATGTTATTCAATTATTACTTCGAACAGTAATACCTAGATTATGTTAGCGTAGAAAATAGAAAGAAAAAAGCAAATACGGATAGGTATAGGTACTACAATACCTTGTATATTTGTGAACCTTCTTAGCCTGACTGCCGTAAGTTTTTTTTAATATCTTCTAAAACACTACCTACAGTGCCCGCACTGTGGGTCAAGCTCTGTGTCATTGGGGATTTTACAAACATACAAATAAAGGATACAGTACCCCTAGATTTGAAACAAATATCTATCAGTACAAATATATTTGGTCGCGTATGGGAATTGAACCCATGTCAGTGGCGAGGCGGTCATCTTCAACATAAATGACTAAACTTCAAATCATTTGGCCACACTTACATAAATAAACAAAACACAAACGAACCAACACACTCATCAAGTAAGAAAAACTAAACACCACCTACAAAACCATTATAAGAATTTCAATTCAAAAATATCATAGTAAACTCACCAAAATGTTGTCAACAACAGCGCTACACCGGTGGAGTTTGAAAAAGCTAGCGTCTAAGGAGGCGAGAGACGCGGGGTGAGGGGGGCACTTATATTTTAAGATGGCTTCCGAGCGAGCGCGAATATCGACGCGGTCCCTCCCCCGCGCCTCACACCCCCGCACTTACGCCGCGCTATTTTGTTGGCACAGTGATTTGTTCTTTCAGTTGCCAGTATTTTTTTGAAAATAGAATTCGTTTTTCTACTAAGGATATTTAAATGAGATTATTAAATTTGAGAGTTTATCAGTTTATGTTCCTAGTATTTTTTGAAAATGGAATTAGTTTTTTGAAATTTAAAAATGATTCTAGATTAAATTAAAATAAATTATTTAAAATACATAATCCTTGACTACCCACATAATCATAAAACAGGTTTTTTTTTATTATGTAGGTAGTCAAGGATTACCTATGTTTTTTTAATTATTTTGCTAACATCTATCTAATAAAATAAATGTTGGATTTTTGTTGTATAATTTTCAGCACTGGTAGGTATCTATGTTGAAAACGGCTCTTACGATTTGTATGAAACATTCGTATCGCCTGCTTGTGTGAGGAGATATTAGCCTGTTATGACTCGGTGTCGCAGTGGTAGTGTATGCGACTGTTAATCAAGAAGTTCTGGGTTCGAATCCCGGGTGTACAAATACGGTGTATCCAACACCGTATTTGTACTGGTACTGTATTTTGCCATAAAATTCAGTATCAAACCGAAGTTTTTAAAATAACCGGATATGGTTAACGGTAATAATAGACACAGCCTCTAATTCTTGAGGCATAACATAGCTGGATCCTACTCTGCCTTACCCTTCTGAAAAAAAGGCGTGAAACTATAGGTATAAAGTCCAGAAAGCTACACTATCAATGGGTATTAGATCTCTCTCTGAAATAATCTCTCTATGCGTCGTTTCCTGATCCCTGAGGATCGTAAACTGCTCTTATGAGGTTTTGATGGTGATGTGAAGTTTGGCCTCATGTGTGTCGCGAACTTGTTTTGTCCACCGTGTGGGGCATCACCTCTAGTTCTTCATCCTTCCATTTTCCCAGTTACCGTCAGCTTTTCAAAGTTGTGCGGTTATAAAACCAGACAGATGAGAGTCTTGCGATGTGCCCAAAGTAATCTAGGACGGCCAAGGCACACTGTTGACATCCAATTGATTCCGAATTCTTCCAAGATAGATGAATCCTCAACATCCTTCGTCATCACCACAGTTCAAAAAAATCGATAGTTATAGGGTAGACTTATATCATTCTCTTCTATTAGGTCACGCAAACATAGCCGTCGGTCAAAGCTAACTTATAGATAATATATGCACGTTGCACCACAGATGAGTCAGGACTTAAGATGGCGGCTTGTGAATCTTAAGAACGACGCCTTCGCTTCGTTCGCTCTCAATCTAACTTTGTTCTATTCAAGCTAGCTAGGGTTGTCGTAAATACATTTATAGGTTCTAAAATAGGAAGAATACAGTGAGATTTTTTGCTTGAATAGACTCAATAGAATTGTGTTAGAATATGGCTACAATCTGACTCTTGTGTGTTATACATGCACAAGAGGTTGAGTTCATATCTTAATAAATTCGAACTTATCAAAAAGGAACAGAATGGCTTTCAAAAAGGTAAATCTACCACTCTTGCTACCTTTCATTTAGTACTAAATGTTTTGAAAAATGTTGACAGCAAGAAACCTACTATCGTGCTGTTTATTGATATGACGAAAGCCTTTGACAACGTCTGCCACAATCTGCTTCTACAGAAATTAGATAACTACGGAGTCAGAGGTCCATCATACGAATGGTTAAAAAGTTATCTAAAGAATCGTAAACAATGTGTCGATATTGGTACTCTTGATGACAATATGATCTTAAGCAGTAGGAGATCACCATTTCTATTAAACGAATTCGGTGTGCCGCAGGGCAGTGTATTAGGGCCACTATTATTCCTAGCCTATATTAATGATTTACCTGACATAACCAATCATAAATGTATTTTATTTGCTGACGATTTTTCAATAATTTTGACATCCAATAATGAATTAGACTTTGACATTGACATAAACAATAATATTAAATTAATAATGGAATGGCTTGATAAAAATAACTTAAAGGCTAACCTGTCAAAAACTAATTTTATTCAATTCCAAACTAAGGGACAAAAACTGGCCCCTAAGAATATATCCTATGAGGGTATGGTGATTAAAGAAACCGAAAGTGTGAAGTTTTTGGGTATAACGATCGATAAACATTTTAATTGGAAAGCTCATGTCGACCAAGTTTGTAAAAAAATAAACAGTTTCGTATACGCTTTAAACATATTACACAAAACTGCCACTCAAGAGACTGCAATCTTAGCATACCATGGTCATATCGGCTCTACATTGCGTTATGGGTTATTGCTATGGGGAAACTCGACTGATGCTGTTAGGGCATTTCTGGCTCAAAAGAGATGCATTCGAGCAATTGTAGGTATCGCTCCGTATGAATCATGCAAACCATTCTTTAAAAGACTGGAAATATTGCCGCTTCCAGCTATGTACATTTTTGAGGTCAGTGTGTTCGTAAAAAAAAAAATCGTTTATCTTTAAAAAGGCTGAAGAAATATATCCACGTAACACTCGCAATTCCGAACGTCTAGTCTTAGATTATGCACCTAGAACTTCTCTGTTTAATAACAACTGTTACGCTATGTGTATAAAGATATACAATAAATTACCAGATGCAATTAAAGTACTGCCTTTGACACAATTCACAAAGAAATTGAAATCATGGTTACTAGAGAGAATGATTTATTCAGTAAGTGACTTTTTAAATGGAAATTAATTATTTCATATTCTGGGATATTGTGATTATTTAATTTATTATTATTGTATTCTAATTTTGACATTCTCTGTGACATTTATAATTTATTCATCATTTTTACGACTAAATATAATTCGCATGCCCTATTATGGCAAGATAGACTTGTACCTACTATAATAATGTTAACAACCTTGTAACTCTATTCTTGTGTGAATAAAAATATCATTTATCATCATTTATATCATTTATTTACAATTTTTTTCTGATTAAATGACAACACTCGCGCTAAGTAATATACAATAAAAATCAACCCATTAATTAATAAATAGGTGCCCATAGAATTGCTTCTAGGATATGTGGGTTTCCTTACGATGTCTTCCTTCACTGTTAGCAGAATGTAGGTAAGTCTTAACATCAAAATATATAACTATTGGGTAGTTGTAAATGTTTATTTTCAGGAAATTACTGCTGTAATATTACCTATATTATAGCCAATCTATCTGCTACGTTTCGTAATAAAAAGTAAGGTAGGTACAATTAGGTAGGTACTCAGTAAAAATAAAAGTATAAAGTAGGTACTACTTTAAACTTTTTTGGCAACCCTATCTATTCGAAATTCAAAACGGAACGCAGGGTGGTGGGTGTTCATAAGTAAGTACGTGTTTCTAAGTTCGCGATTATATTGTCGGTCGGCGAGTGCCTGATTTATTTGTGTTGCCACTAATTCCAAATATATTTCCCTGCTTCGAGGGAGGCTCCAACTTGTTCCGGGGTAATTTATCGATTTATAAACTATAAGATGTTTGGTTTACGGTAAGAATTTTAGGAAGGGCTCATACAGTAAATCGTTATTAGAATTCATGATATTACAATATATAATTTTTTATTGCTGTGTAAATAATAATTTAATTATCTAAGTATGTAATAAATTAACTTACAATAAAATTATTAAAAAAAATCAGAGTTCTAAGTAAACGCAATCAAAATATAGGTACACCATTTTTGTCTCTTATCTTGACGATCAAAAAAGTCAAAACCTATAGGGTAATTCCCGATGAATTAGAATCATGAAATTTAGCAAGAAGCAGTTGCATAAACAAAGAAAAAAAACCGAAAATCATAAATTTGGAGTTATATCACTGGAATGATCACGATCTCGTAGCAAGAGTTAGGCCAAACTGATGTTGCACCTGCCCTGTGTCTACGTGAATATGTATTCTAACTTATAGCTATCTCATTGCCTATCAATATCCCACATTTCAATAACAAAAAAAAAGAAAATTGTATATTCGTACAGAACCGTCCAGTGCGCGAGTCTGACTTACATTTGACCAGTCTTTTTCATCATTACAACCTACAAACGTCCCACTGCTGGGCACAGAATAAATATGTAACAGATAACAGAAATATTTTGGGAGTTTGGCCTTCTATACCACGCTGTATAGAGGTGGTATAGAGTTTTGTTTCGAATTTTCTTTATCTCGCAACGCTCTTGTTTGCTTAAGGTCAGGTCCCTTAGTCGCCTTTTACGACACTTACGGGTTGAAATGGGGTAATGACATAATGTATTTTAAATCCGTCACATTTTTATTTAATTTTTAACATCAGCTTTATCTGTAGGACGTTTACTGTTTGACGTAACTCTTCCTAAGAGATTACTTTCATGAGTAAAACATCATTACTTAACGTTTTCAATATAATTGCTTACGACGCTCTGTATACGAACTATATTTACGCAACGTACAAATGATATATATGCCACATACGTACATATAAGTTGGTAGCTTGTACAGACATAGTATAGTACATATTTTAATACATTATCTCGCGGTGTGTAAGGAGATGAGAACCAAGATGGCGGAGCTTTGAAACACTTCTTAGAGCTCGCGTAGCGTCGGCGGTGATAGTATGGAGGAGACTTTGTGAATGTTATAATTATTTATGTTTTTAGAGAGGTAGGGCACAACAGGTAACACCAGCTCAAACTGAGCTACGCATCTGGGGAAGTACCTTCATCTAAACTGCCGTGATAATCAAGACCGAAATAATTGCATTGCTCATATCTCGCAGAAGTTGTATCTAAGATTGTAGAAACAGTTTCAGAATTTACACTCCTTGGTGTATCAATAGATACCAATATAAACTGGAAATCACATATTAGGAAAACGAGAGCAAAGATATCCAAATTTATTTACGCCCTCAGCGAAGTGAAAAAGTCCACCGATATGCAAACTGCCCTAACTACATATTATGCATATGCTTATGCATGGTTCAGTTATGGCATAATACTCTGGGGCAATAGTACAGACGCACCAACACTATTCACGCTTCAGAAAAAGCTAATAAGAATATTAGTGAATATTGACAACATTGATAGTTGTAAACCCCATTTCATAGAACATAACATCCTAACTTTACCTGCGATCTATATCTTGGAAATATGTAAATTCGTTAGAAGAAATCTTCACTTTTTTACTACGAGAAATGACAAAGAATTACCATACACATTACGCCATAAAGGAAGACTTAACTTACCGAATTCACGTTTAAAACTCCACTCAAACAGTACATTTGTCATGTCTATAAAAATATACAATAAATTGCCTGACATCATTAAAAATGAAACAAAATATAACCTTTTTATAAATTAAATAAAATTAATACTGTTAAACAAATGCTACTATATTTTAAATGAATACCTAACTGACACGTTTTAATGATATTTATTTTAATAATGAAATAAAATATATTATTGAATATAGATAATAGAATGTAACTAAATACAACAATAATATTTATAAAAATAGATAAAATCAAATTAATATATTAAATCAAAGTCGAATAATAATAAACACAATTTATAAATAAAGTTGCCAAATATTATAATATATATTTATAAAAATTTGGATTAGAATAAACCATTTAAATTTTCAATTAAAGCGCTCTTCCTCCTTCTTACATTTGCTGTGCCCGGCAGGGTCCATAATGAAACCTGTAATTATAACCTACCATCTAATTGACATTGTGGAATGCAAATAAAGTATTGAGTATTGAGTATTGTAGTCTTAAGACATATTTTTCTCTTAACGTATGTATGTAGTTGAACTGTTCTTCGTTAGTAAGGCAGTACAGAAGACCACAGTCATAATAACATATTGGTGATTTCCTGCTTATTGGGGAGGGAACGGGTATGAAGGCTGCCTGTCCATTGACACGGAGCGAAGAAATGGAGATATAACCAATAGGATTGCATTACTACTGTGCGTCACTACTGGGTTCCAGTTGAAAATCAGCGCTAGGTTTTGTTTACCTGGCACACGCTGAACTGGACACCCGTTCGGTTCTTGTAGTCTAATTGATTTTCTTCTTTTTTTTTTCTTTTTACATTATTGTTTTTTTTTTTATATTGTTTCTTTAATGTTGTCATTGTTGCCAACTTGCACCGAATAAATGTATATCTTTCTTTCTTTTCTTTCTTTGTTTCATTAAATCTCCTCTCAGTTTCAGTGGACAGATCCAATTGGTTAAAATTTTCTTTTTTCTTTTTCTTTAAAAAAGACAACGCCCGCACTAGGGAACAAGCCCTGTGTCGCGGGGAGCTTTACAAACATGAAATTAACGGAGACAAAGTACACCCAGACTAGAAACAAATATCTATGAATCACACAAATATTTGTCTCGTGTGGGAATCGAACCCACGTCACCCAGCACGGCGATGTAGTGGCGAGGCGACCACCTTAACCACTGCGCTACGGTGACAGTCAAATTTCTCCGTTTCTCCGCTCCGCGTCAATGGATAGGCAACCTAAGGGATCGACAACGCACTTGTAATGCTCCTGGTATTGCAGGCATCTATTTTTCCCGATGAGCTGGATACAACTATTCACCAGCAAGAACACAACACTAGTGTTATTATAGCTAGCTACGGTCTTCTATAAAGTGCAGGAACTCCCCCAAGTTAGCTAAGAGTATGCACAGAATAAGTAATAGTACGTAGTAGACGCTCAAAAGATGCTAGTGTGGGGGGTCTCTTATGAAAACATACTCGCTGTGCCTTACCTCTCTTATTTTTTTTTTCATTTTAATGAATAAAATTTATTCAATAAAATATTTACACATATTGTTCGAGCGCCTGAAATTTTAGTATTAGCAACTAGCAATTAAGCATAGTTGTTAATGACCCATTTTTAATTTTATGTCACTTCACTTCATTCCTCTCTCGGACCAAAGCTGGACTTGGAATACACGTTTTTAAAGTTTATAACTATTTTATTGAAATACACCCTAAGGAGTCTTCTTCACATATCTTAAAAATTATACACAACTAACCTTTTTTTAAAAAAAGAACCATATACGGAAACGTACCCAAAAGGCTAGCCGCATTTTCGAGTTGGATGGCAAGGCTAATGCCTTGCCTCACTTATTAATTAAGTGAAAAATCTCTTTTCATAGAATACAAAAAGTCCACCTCCATACAATATTATCGCTAAGCGCACGAAGTTATTATATCGCTGGTAGTTTTCGCGCGGCCCGCCGGGGGGTGGCGGTGGGTGGGGGGTTCAAGTCCCGCGTGATAACTTACTACATCACCGCTTACTTATTTACATAATTACATATAATTTAGAGCTATGTGAAAATTGGCGGTATATTGAAGATGAAGATTTTGGTAAATATTCTTCAAAGCATGTTTAAATACCCTTTTACGCCTTTTTCCCCGAAGGGGTAGGCTGAGGTATAACACACTCATATTTCGCCAGCTATGTTTGATTCCATAAAATAGGGGGCGAGGCTATTATCATCAACCAGGACCATTTGTTTTACAAACCCCGGGCAAATCTCAATACTGGTATTTCATTACAGAAAAACCAACTGGAACCGAACCTGGGACCTCTTGCAGTACAGTCGTATACACTTCCCGTTGCCTGCAGGGAGTTTAATACAAAGAAAACTGAATGGCTCGACTTGATACGGTTACAATCCGTTTCCGAGTTGATATGTGTGCTAAGAAATTGTGTGTGACCATGTTTGCCACAATAGTGGTAAAAAAATTAACCTGCTTTTTATCAAAATAAAAAAAATAAAATATTCTGATAAATGCTTGACAAGTACGAGAACAAGTCAGTTTGCTAAGCATATAACATTCTATATAAATGCTAAACAAGTAATGGAAAAATTCAAACACAACAGGACTTGGACCCGCGACCCTGATATCCATTTCATGTCCAGTGCTCTTCCAACTGAGCTATGCGGGTGGACCTCCCTGAGATCGAATTTATCCATTACCTGTTAACATGAAGACATCATGACAATGTTTTGCTACTTATCACCGTGGCTCGTTACAGAAACCTACGGACGATATTTCTCCATTGCAGTTAGGTTAATATCGTAATGAAAGTAGCAACTCAATATTTACATCGACTGGCCTGTTGGTCTAGTGGTTAGTGACACTGACTGCTAAGCCGGAGGTCGTGGGTTCGATCCCCACCCAGGACAAATCTTTGTGTGATGAGCATAAAGGTTTGTTCTGTGTCTGGGTGTAATTTATCTATAATATGTATGTATTTACAAAAAAAAAATGTATTTAAGTAGTATATCAGTTGTTTAGTACTCATAACACAAGCAAATATAATTGCTTACTTTGGGACTAGATGGCGCTGTGTGAATGTGGTAGAATATTATTATTATGTCTCTTTTCTCACGGCTATACTTCTCTCTAAGGTGAGAAGTATACCCGGTCCTTTTGGAAGGCTTACGCGGGGACACAGGTCCAACACGCAGAGGCCCTTAAAGAATTTTAATTTAGAATGGGATGAGACATTTACCACTGCCATATCACAGCTGCACTATTGTATTACAGCTATGATTTGTCACTGGTAAGTGTAAAGCTATTGTATGATGTTATGGAGTCAAATAAAATTGGGCTATGGGTTTGAGTGTTTGGTGGAATGATAATATCTGGCATACGGGAACAACGTCGCCTGCTTGCCTCCTCCAGCGGTGAATATATGATGTTAAATGAGGATTGGGGCAGACGGTGACTCGCCTTACACTAGATGGGCCCCTTCCACAACCGACATGGGCTGAAGTCCACGGGTCTCAGGGCAACACCGTAGTGCGCGGCTAGGGGTGTCGAGCGGTGCGGCGCCGATTTCGCCATCGCGGGTTCCAAGCGGAGACCCGGAGCGGGTTTCCTCGTAATTATGCCATTGAAAAATTACACTTCCACCCCCGAGCATATAGCTCTGGCGACCCCTCTCTGGTCAGCTGGTTAAGGCAAGCCAGAGTTGAGAGTCTTGTGGTCGCTCTGGGAGATCCACTCCAGCCAGCCAACAAAGACGTGCTGGAGACGAGGCCTAGACCGACTCTCAGGGGCATTCAGGACCGCAGTGTCGCCACTCACATTCAGCTCGCCACTAGCTGCCCTGCGGTTTGTTTGTTTGTGGGCTCTTCATTTAAACTTGCAGTACATTTTTTTGTTTATATGGCAAGTGTTTGAAAAGCCACACTAATCTGCCCTCCAAGTTTGCGTTAATCTTATGAGAAGATAACGATTGCCCCAGAGGGGGTTATTATTATTACATTAAATATTAAGCAATTTCCTTTGATTTGGTTAAAATTTTATATAAATATAATATTATATTTACCTACCTATATAAATTAATGATATTTCAATAATATTTTATTATAAAAATACAAGTCATGGAAAATTTCAATACTTACCAAAAGCAAAGGAAATTGCATAATATTTAATGTAAGCATTTATCAACCTCAATAGTGTGAACTCTGGAAGTTTATATTTTTAAACGACTTCAAAAAAGGAGGAGGTTATAATATACGTTCGACTGTAGGTATGTATTTTTTTTTTTGTCAAATTCACTTTTTTAATTAATGTTATATTGACAGCAATTGTCATTTATCAACAAATTGTTATGACAATAATATGTATTTGATATAAATGTTATTCTTATTAATCATTTAAATCGTAATTTATATGTTGCGAGTTATTTTATGAAAATATAGTACTAGTATATTTTATTTTTATTTTTTTTGTAGTTTATTTCAATAACAAAGTGACAATGAATTTATTTCAAAATACGTCAATGCAATTTAAACTATCTCCATCACCAGCTGATTTTGACGTCTATTTACCGTGGGCATGTCAACAATTGGAAATTTTGTATGTTCTTGTCATCCAGAAAACCCAAGGTAAGTTTTTAACTGTAAGCTGACTTAAGTTCAGTAATAATAATATCTTTTCGAGCAATCGGCCCACCAGCTGAAGTGGTAATCGCCCGTCGCCCATAGACAGGGCCGGATTTAGAGATGTGGGGCACCGATGACGGAATGGAGGCCCCTAATTAATTTCCGAAAAAAAACTCCAAATGATTTATTGTGAATGTAGTTATTCTAACAATGCTAAATGATCTTATATATTCTACCATCTGGCACAATATAAATTTGCTTATGTGTTTATCAGTAAAAATGCATAAAAAATATTAAAAAAAAACTCGTAGCTGACCCGTCGAATTTGTGAGGGTTCCTCTCTTGTGGAGGCTTCGGGGCAATGCCCCCCCTGCCCTGCCATAAATCCGGCCCTGTATAAACATGACTGTATTCTCTAACTATTTAATAAACAATGCGAAGAAAACAATCAGGCCGCTTTCTCGATCAAAAAGGAAATGGGAATTCGGAAATAAAAGTTAAAAAAAGGGGAATTAAATTTTAACCATAACTTTCCACTCTTGTCTTTCCTTTACTCTAACCCCACCAGTCCATTCAAGTCGCCCCGCGCCAGCAGTTTTTCATATTATTTACAATTTAAAAAAATTGGAGTGTCTGTTTGTAATTTTAAAATAACTGCTTTTTACTACATGCATATCAATGTAGGTAAAAAAGGTATATACGATAATATAACAAAAAAATATTTTTTACATTTTTTTTTATACCACGACGGTGGCAAAATTACGTACGGTCCGCCTGATGGTAAGCGGTTACCGTAGCCTATGGGTGCCTGCAACACCATCTTTTATGTTTGTGTCTGTTTGTTTCGGCTAATCACTGGAAGATAGCTGATGTAATAGGGAGTGACTTAGGCTAATAGTAATGTTGCCTTTGTTAAAATCCACGCGGATGAAGTCGCGGTCACAGCTAGTCCTGACTAAATTTAAATTTAGTTAACGCATTATATTCAAATTAGCTAGAATCTTGTAAGCTGATGTTTATTATTCATTTGATGATCTTTGTGTTAATTTGATCAAAAATTATCAATATGATGATGAATCCTAAAGACAAAAATCTTCAATCAGTATTCCTACCATGAATTATAATGCAGCTATGCCTAGCCAACAAATTCTACATTTTTTTTAAAAGTAAATTCAAGGCTTACTATTACTTTGTACACGTAAGTCAGTTTGTGTTGCTCAAGGCTCTTTATAGGGTAGCTGAATCTGCCTCCATACTTAGCTATAGTTTTTCGACTCCTAGATGAGAAAAAAGTATTAATGATGATTCTACTCTCAATCAGTCTAAACCTGTCCGTTAATTACTGTATCATAATATCCTTTCAGCCCCCCAAAATCTAGTTAAATCACGACGAAGCACAATAAGTGGAAACATAAAAAAAGTCAAAATTAAAACTGAAGAAGAAATGATCCCTGCAGGGGATCCTATTACTAGCATTAAAATGCAACTAAAAAGTGATAACGCAGTTATAGTTAAAACTTTCTACGACTCCGCGAATAACTTGACTCAAGTTTATTTTTACAAAAATAATTATGTACCAGACGAAATATTGCAGCTAATGTCTTTGATAGTGCAATTTCATGCATGTTTGACGACAATCACTATTGATAGTGGCTTGGATCAGCATGGATTGTATACAATCAGAAAAATCCTTAGTATGAGTAACATTACCAACGTAATTCTCGACAACACGATGATCCCACAAGCTATTTATTACTTGCTCTTAGAGGGTAATCATTCCTTAACCTATCTCTCATTATCTAGATGCAGTCTCAATGATCTTGCAGTAGAAAAAATAGCTAAAGCCTTAGTGAAATTTCCTTTATTTGTACTGAATTTATCAAGCAACAGAATCACTGATCTAGGTGCAATGCATTTTGCAAATACACTAAGAACTAATAGAAAACTTATTCATTTAAATTTAGCAGGAAATATGATTACTGATGATGGAGCAGAAAGCATTTTAAACACCTTAATGGAATTCCCTCTTACAAAAGAAGAAGCTAAGGAAAAGAAAATGAAGTATATTGATTACCTGAAGAAAAGAAAGGATTTGGAAATTAAAAAAGAACATAATTTTGTTACAGATATATGTTTAGTATCAACAAAATCTACTTTGTTTGGCGATAGAAAAACGCAGCCAAACATATCGTACACTATTTCTGAAAGCAAGCTTGATCCATTTTGTGAAACATTTACTCAAAATGACTTAGTTGTCAGAGACGAGGTCCTTTACTGTCTTGGCAACAACATTTTGAGCAACTTAAACCTAGCCTACAATAATATATCCCACCGTAGTGTCCGCAGATTGTATAAAGTTTTATGTTACCAACAAGCAATGAAAAGGAAACCCAAAGGGTTGATTAGAGTGTGTATTGAAGGAAACAAATTACCTGACAAGTGTAAAGAGTTTCATGAAATTAGCCGTATTCTCAACACGAATATGAATATTACACCAAGACCTCAAAGAAAATCTAGAATAATACATCATGAAACCAATTAATTTAACAGTACGCAAGGCGCACATTGATTACTTAACCAAAAGCAAAGGGACGGAATGTCAATCTAAGATTTGCTACTGTCGTTTAGTCAACTGCGTGTATGCAAAATCAAAATAAAATAACAGCTTTAATGATTGATACGATTAGATAACATTAGATAAGATTGCTTTAATTAAGTAAATTAATGAAGTAACTAGTTAATGGCAAGAGAACTCCTATATATTCTGAAAAACTTTATTCCTAATTTCACTATGCAGAATTTCATAATTTTCCGTTATTATCAAAATCTCAAATATTTAAAGTCGCGAATTTTACAGCGCCGACAGTCTTAAGGACGACTTTTTTGTTTGCCGACTTTTATAAGTCCGAAAAATTTAATAACCGATGTAACCAACATTCCGATGTACCTAAGTGTAAAAAGCCCGAAATACAATATTCCGATTTTCAATATTCCGAAAACAATGATTCTTTATGGATTTAATATAACATAGCCGTAGCAAGTTACATTAGCTTAGAATTGTAATCCCATACGCTGAAATCGAATAGTTACGTAGTACTTAACAATGCGTAATAGCGAGCAATTGCTTAGGTTAGAACTGTGACAATGTGTAAAATTTCGTGTTTTTGATGATTCGGATAATCAATAAGTCGGACTTTTTGTTATTCGATCTATTGAAGTTCGGCATTTTGAGAATTGTAATTATAAACGCTCGGAATATTGAAATTTCGGAGTTACAAAAATAGGATGAATGTAAAATCGAAGTTATATCCGGAATTTTGAACCATTCGGAATTATTAAAATTGGGATTTTGAAATTCGTCTTGTGACTTTCGGAATAATGTTTTTCGTAATTATGTAGTGTACCCGTTTGTCATTATTATTAATGAGATCCCCATGGTCCACAGGCGGTTATGAGCGATGATATGACTGAAACACTTCTGTCGGAAAGACTCACTTTACACTCTGTTTGAGCCAGGTTCGGACCGTGAGTTTGTGGGGCCCTAGGCTGATACCACCAGGGGGTCCCTAGGGGGCCTTAAATTGTCAACAAACTGCTATTTAAAAAAATAAGTGGTCAACTGATGAACATGATTTTTTAAAATTCACAATGACTTCTATTGGGTCTGGGGCCCTTCATATCCGGGGGCCTCGGCCTGCAGTCCCTATAGCTCCTACATAGATCCGCCCCTACTTTCACGTCTGATTTTATTCTTCTTCCGTCTCCCGCGTACATCTTTAATATTATTTGTTTCTCCAGCGTTATTTTGTATTGATTGTAGCCCATGCGCAGGCAGTACAAGAATTATTTCAGACTCTTTTGAGGCTAAGTCAAAATGTTTATTTTTAGCTAGATTTGATAAAATTACTTTAAATATATTTTCTGATTTGAGACCGTTAGGCCCTTTTTCACCAGTGGATAAGTGCTAAATAGCCTGACACTTAATTTGTAGTTTTTTAAATGTATTTTTAATTTCTTGATAACTCAGTTTATAATTTGTTTTTGGATTTTTGATTATAACTTTAGTAATGTAATAAATATTTTAATATGGAAATCGCTTCTTAATTTGTTAGTTATCATTTATAAATTACACCCAGACACAGAACAAACCTTTATGCTCATCACACAAAGATTTGTCTTGGGTGGGGATCGAACCCACGACCTCCGGTTTAGCAGTCAGGGTCACTAACTACTAGACCAACAGGCCAGTCCCTAGTAACCTAACTTTAATTGTTAAATATATTTTTTTGTTCTTAAATATTTCTTTTCAAAATAAAAATACCATTAATTGTAATTGTGTATACCGGGAAAGAAGGTCAAAAATAAGAAGCACATTGTGTACTTACTAATTATGTCATCATCATCATCAGCAACCCATTAAGTCCCACTACTGGGCTCGGGTCTCCTGTCCTCTTAAGAGCTGATAGGATTTAGGCCATACTTCACTCACGCTGGGCTAGTGCGGGTTAGTGGATCAGACATACTCATAGAATAGAATTTTATATAGAATTTCTTCTAGGGTATGTGGGTTTCTTCACGATGTTTTCCTTCACCGTTAGCAGATGGTAAGTCACTTGACTAGTGAATATAAATTCCACAAAGTGGAATCCACATTGGTACTGCCGGTCGGGATCGAACTCAGACCGTGGGGTTTGCACGCCGCGCCGGTCCCTACATTCAGTCACCAACGCTTTTTTCAAAATAAATATTGATACTTATTTATAAATATACTTAATTATAAATATTGTAAGAAAATATTGAGCTCTCTTTACCATAATATTTATCATCAGCAATCCATTAATGTCCCACGGCTGGACTTGGGTCTCCTCTCCTCTATCCAGAGAGCTGAGAGGGTGATAATATGTATATCATATAGGAAAGGTTTTTGTAAGACTTTCTTTTTAGAATATAACAATATTCTAATAAAATCTAATAAATAACAATAAAATGTTTCAATAATAATATTTAATTTTATAAAAACTATATTAGGTATCATCATCATCATCATATCAGCCGCAGGAAGTCCACTGCTGAACATAGGCCTCCTCAAGAGATTTCCAATAGGGCCGGCAAGCGCAGCGTATTAACGTGGACAGACGATCTGATCCGAATAGCAGGATCGCGCTGGATGCAGGCCGCAAACAGCCGGCCCTATATTAGGTATAACCATAACTAAATCAATAACATTTAACAAAGTGAACTATTTTTAACTTAACGATGATTGAAATGTGAGAATTATAGTTTCAGCTAAAACTGTTAAGTTTTTTTCACACAGCGCCATCTAGTCCCAAATTAAGCATTTATATTTGTTTGTGTTATGGGTACTAAACCACTGATATGCTACTTAGACATTTTTTTTGTAAATACATTATAGTTAATATTATAGATAAATTACACCCAGACCTAGAACAAACAATCATGATCATCACACAAAGACTTGTCCTGGGTGGGAGTAGAGCCCACGACCTCCGGCGTAGCAGTCAGGGTCAAGTATTACCTTCAAATTTTAATCAAAAGATAAGCATGGACTACATATTGGTTTGCCCTAAAAACCTCTTATTTAATCTGTTCTGCAGTGGACGTCGTTGGGCTGATATGATGATGATGATATAAATTTATTTGGATTTAGCTATTTTTAAACTGTCAATACAAATACCTATTATACACTAAAAAAGTTTTATTTAAAAAAAGATTCGTCCTGTCTACGTCGTCTGGCTTAACAGTCAGGGTCACTAACCACTACGCCATCAGGCAAGATAAGCAAAGCGTGAGAGCATCATCATTTCCACCGCATGCGGTCGTACTCCCATTCTAGATGACGGACGGTTCTGATTAATAGAAAGTGCGATCATGTGTGAGAAGATGTAGCCCATCCCTCAAGGTCCATTTCGACTATACAAGTTTTACCAGGTAATTTTCATGCCTTCTCTGTTTTGCTCTACGAGAAAGACAAATCATGCGCCTTGATTCAGCGTTTGTTCGCTATAAGACAGATTCGCATTAGAACAAATTATTTTAATCCAAATTCTCTTTGCGATAAATCCCTTTACGGTAAATATGCTCTAAGATAAATTGATGATTGATGAGTATTAACAAGCATCATCATATTTAAAGCATCAATTGATGCTTAATCAAATAAATTGTTATAAAAGCAATATGTATGTAGTACAAATCCCTTAAATCCTGGTCTTGCGTCCTTCCGTTCTTCTTCGTTGTACTAAGCGGCTAAAGATTATGCGCTCAATTTCTTTCAATTCTTTACAATTCCCAGGTATCGGATTACCTTCGATGCAGATACCAACCAAACCTTTGGGGTCTCTGAAGAAGATTTCCTGTGAACGTAATACATCATAAATTTTTAGTGCAGTTAAATATGTCAGATTGTTGTATGCTAAGCTTATATAACTCAGAGCGTTGTTGCCCATGCAATGCGTTTTTTTTTTTCTGAACATATATTTCCCCCGCATCGAACAAATGATCGAATGACTCAAGGAGACCTTTGGCGATGATATCAGCTTTTTCGTACCAATTTGATTCAGTATTTGTAGTATCCATGGTGCTCTTTTCTGCGGTTGGCCCTCTCCTTCTATTAGTTTGTTTCGGTAGGTTTGTTGGTTGATGTAATAATTCTTCATAAATTTTTATTGTTATTTTTTTCTTTTCGTTTATGTATCTATACCGTCTTACTTTCATTTCTTTAATTTCATCATCAGTCAAACAAAACTCCATCAAACTACTCAAAATACTGTTTGCTCCTGTATCAGTGATTAAATTGCCCGCTAAGTTTAAATATCGAAGTTTTCTATTATATCTAAGTGCGGTTCCCAAAAACTTAGCACCTTCATCGGTTATTTTATTTGAAGATAAATTCAGCACTGCTAAGGTAGATGTTACTAGTCTGGAAGCAATTTTTTCCATCACTGCATCATTGAGACTGCATCTGGCTAATGAGAGATATTTCAAAGAGTTTTTGCTTTCTATTAATATATAAAAGTTAGCTTGCAGGATCGTGTTATTATCCAGAATAAGAGTTGTGATTTTAGACGTATTTATGATTTTGTTGATCTCGTATATTCCATGTTGGCCCAGACCCCTTCCAATTTTGATTGTATGCAAGTATGGATAAAATTTAACAATAAGGCCCAATATTTGAAGTATTTGATGTGGCACTTTGATATTTTTATTTGTAAACGCTACCTCAACTAAGGTTTCAGCGTTGTTATATACCGCATTTACATACACCACCTCACCAGTTATTTCAAATGACTCCACTGATTCTACTTCATCTTTTGGCTTTTCAATTACACTTTTACCGTAAGCTGACATGCGACTACTTGGCATAGGCAAGACTTCTGAAATATAATAATTTTCATGTTTACTTATTAAAACATAACAGTTACCAAATAAAATAAAAAAAAATCTTTACTTATAATATTAAAAGGAATTGTGGGTGTAGTGACGGATTAAGAAAACGTAATGTCACTACCCTATCTCAACCCTTGGGTGTCATAAAAGGTGGATTAAGGGAGTAACCATGCAGACAAGAGCACTGCGAGATATGGAAAATTCGAAACAAACCCTATACAAACCCGTCTGGCCAGCGTGATATAGCAGGTTAAATTCTTAAACCCGTGCTCAGCAGTGGGATGTTTATGGGTTGAAACGATGATATTATGAATAAAATACTCAAAAACACGTCAGCTTTTAATACTAGTATAGATATAAAATAATGAAAACTGCTATTGTGATCGAATTACTATTTGTAAATTAACAGACTTGGGGCCCCGGTAAGCAGTAGTGAGTTGGCCGCCATGGTATTCATATGTAGTACAGACTGATGTAGGTACATCTGTAGTTTATCCGTGTAAAATTAAAAACAAACCCTATACCGACCCGTCTGGCCAGCGTGGTATAATAGGCTAAATTCCCTCCACATTGTTTGGAGGATAACATTACACAGCAGTGGGACGTTTATGGGTTGACATGATGATGATGATATACTGATAATAATGATAATGTAGTCAATGTAGAGTAGATGCTATGTACCTAGAGTTCTAATGATGATGACATCAAACCAAAGTTGCAATTCCTTGCAAGCCCACGGCAGGTATTTGTCAAATTCTGCTGGCGATGGACTTGAATAGCTTTGAGAATTATTAATATTAGACATTACGACGTCCATTCTGTCGAAATAACAGTGATAATAATAGTGATATAATTTAATTGTATAAAATATGTTTAATATAATAAATTAACGTATGCAGATTGACAATTAGTTACAATAATTGTCATACAGGACGTGTCGTTTGAATTTTTCTTTTTAAGAAAGGACACTCGGATAGCATTTTGTAATGAGGCTGTAGTTTCTAAGAGTAAAACTTTTTGAATTGTTAGCACAAAAATAATTTATTCCAAATTTCTGATTCTTTCTTAAAAAAAAACACTTTGCATTAAAATTTTACGACGCTTTAGAAACATTTTGTTTCTCGGATCGGATAATAACATCATAAATTTCCTTTCTGTAGATTGAAAGAGGTTATATTGAATCTTGACCTCCTTTTATTCGATTCAGTGTTCCGCTGTTGCGGTTTACAAACCTCAGCTTCACCTATTAACAAACTAGTAATTGATGATCTGGATGAAATGTATGAACTTCATACAAAAAAGATGTCAGCAATTTTTCTTACAGCCAGTTTAAGGCAAGATTGAGCCTCAGAGCTCGCGTACGATGTCGCTGCAGCTTTACACTGTGTTTATGAAACGCGTCGCCATCGCCCCGCTTGATTTCACAGTTCACTATACCCAATGATATTGTATGTTAAAAAAGGTGTTAATTTCGTTGCGTTCCACGACAGTTAACGTCCCACTGCTGGGCACAGGTCTTCACCAAAGAATGTGGAGGGAGTTTATACCACGCTGGCCCGGCGGGTTAGTATAGGATGTTTTTTTAAATTTTCCTTTTCTCGCAGTGTTAACATACAATATCATTGACTAAATAACTATAAAGTTGTTGTTAATAGATTGCTAGTCACGAAGATGACACGTGTTGCATTTATATATCCAGTTTAAAGGAAAAAAAAAAGAGGTCAGTGTTGTCTTACTACATAT
The DNA here is from genome assembly GCA_905147015.1 of Laspeyria flexula. NCBI lineage: Eukaryota > Metazoa > Arthropoda > Insecta > Lepidoptera > Erebidae > Laspeyria > Laspeyria flexula. The sequence continues at coordinate 7,723,801 of LR989974.1, forward strand.
TTGTATAGGAAATGGCAAAAAAATACATTTACTTATTCAATAAAATATTTACACATAACTTAAAAATATACACAGCTAACCTATTTAAAAAAAAAGAACCAGATACTTTATTAACAGGAAATTCCTATAATCCTGATCAGATCAGATTCCTGAGGAAACGTACCCAAAAGGCTAGCCACATTACCGCGTTGGATAGCAAGGCTAATGCGTTGCCCCAGGTAGAGGCCAGCCCTTGGGTCATGTGATACCTCAGAAATACGTTTACAAATTTCACGATAAAATTTGTGCGCGTTTGGCCCCAAGGTCCAAGAGTTTCAACCCCAAAAAGCTTAAAAATGTAAGTCTCACCAAGACTTTCATATTTACGCCGGTTGAGGCACTCTACAGAATTGGCAGCAGAACCCGCTTTAATACCAGTCCGTGAAAGATGAGATGCCGCTAGTGGCAATGGCAAAATGAACATCAGAAGACCATTTTATAAAACCATTGAGGTATTACCAAAAAAGAAAAACAATCTGAAAACGTCACTTTTTGTCAAAAGTTAATCGTCAGAATAATTGTAAAGCCATTGCTATAGTAGGTACTTACACAAAAGTAATATACAATTAGTTTGTAGACGTAGTAGTAGATACGCTGTTTATAGAAATGAGCAGTAGTCAGTGTGATGCCCCATCACCATGTTATTTTGACAAATATTTGCCATGGGCTTGCAATCATATGTCACTCGAAAGCTGTGTTTTTGTTAGTAAGTCTTATGAAGGTAAGAATTCTGAATTATCGTATGATAATAATTATATGAGGTAAGATTACAATCCTTGCATCCACAGAGTAACATAGGCTAGTAAAAAAAAATACCTCCAAGAGGTACACAATGTCATTATTCGTATTATGATGAAAAATGTGTCATTTTAGTGCACCTCCTTTGGTACACCTTGACCTGAACGTCAGCCAAAAAAGGTGTCAGAAAATTTACCCAAGGCTAGTTCACTGACAAATTTGAGCTCTGAGAAGAACTTGGCAAGAAACTCAGGCTACTCTTTTTAATCAACATATAATTGGTTACAGTTTGAACTAGCGCAGAATGGTACAGAATCAAATCACCATACTAAATTAAATTCAATAAATTTTTGATATTTATAAAAACTGGTCAAGAGTCGGAGTCGCGCACCATAGGTGAAGGTGTACCAAACCTTTTTTGGCTGACGTTCATAAATATCATGTATTTGATCCATTAGACATAGTTATATTTATCCAAAATAAAGATTATGACTATGACTAATCATCTACAAGAAGTTGCATTTGAATCTTAAATCTTGTTGTGTCGTTAAAAGAATTATATTTACTAGTTATGATATAATTAGTAATTACTCTGTTTACTAATAACCATACATTATCTTCAGAATCTGCATATGCAAGAGTGTCACAAAAAATGTCTGTAATGAAAGATGAGTCGAGAGAAATGGAAATTAAAGCGTCCGAGGTCATAAGTGATTATTTTTTTGGAAACATATTTGCTGATGATAACATAGTTAATATTAAAGCGATATATGACAGAGATGATAATTTAATTCGGATAAAGTTCGTTAAAAATAGATATGTGCCGAATAAATTATTCAAAATTATGGCATTAATTATTAAGTTTTATCCGAAATTGACAGCATGTACTATTGACAGCGGTATAGATCATGAAGCGCTGTATGAACTGAGCAAATTAATTTACTTATCTAATATAACAGAACTTATTCTTGATAACAATGAAATTTCACAATCAAATTATTTCCTATTATTAGAGAATACTTCCAAATTAAACTATCTCTCCCTAGCTAGATGCAGTATCAACGACGAAGTTATAGAAACAATAGTTTCAAGATTAAAAAAGTTTCCTTTATCTGCATTGAGTTTATGTTCAAACAAAATCACCGATGAAGGTGCAAAAGCCTTCGGAAATCTTCTTAGAAGAAATAGAAAACTAGTATATTTAAATTTAGCAGGTAATATGATATCAGACGAAGGGGCTGATATTATATTAAGTACCTTAATAGAATTTCCACTAGTTCCTGGAGAAATGTATAAAATGAAAGTTAAGCGTATGGCATTTTTTAAAGAACAGCTTCACAGTGAAAAAGGATATCCGATCCGAGCTACAAAAAGTTCTGCTTCGAAGAAAGATTCTATGAAACTTGCGATTAGCAGAACCTCCCGGGTCTTTGAGAAACCTCAGAAACCGGTGCCAGAGTCATTTAGTGATGCATACGAAAGACACAATCTAATTATTAAAGATAGTGTCACGTACTGCCTTGGCAATAATATTCTGAGCTACTTAAATTTATCATACAATAACCTGACCTACTTCAGTATTAAGAAACTTCACCATGTCCTACTAACGCAACGTAGATTGGGAAGACAACCAAAAGGTTTGGTCAAAATGTGTATTGAAGGCAATAATATTCCTATGACCTGTAAGGAATTAACTGAAATTGAGAAATTTTTTGAATGTAATTTGAAAAGTTCACTTTCTACTGCTACTTCAGTGAGGGACAGAAAAACAGGAAAATAACAATTTCTGGTACATCTCACAAATATAAAGCTTGTCTATTTGGTTGAAATCTCAAGAACTACTGGACCGATTTGAAATAATATTTTAGTATTGGATTCATCTATTGAGAAAGTTTATAGTTTTTTTTTAACATCACGCTGTGACTAGTAGGAGATCGGTATTCAAATAAAGAACAACGGGAGCGAAGCCCTACTTGACTTTTAGTAATTTTATAAGTTAGAAAAATATTTTAATGGACTCTAGATATTTTGTATCTTCTAAATCTCTAAAATATAAGATCGGAAGGTGTATAAGATAAGCCCAAAAAATTTGAGTAAGAGTGAGAGTTTATTCTGGACTGACGTTACATAAAGTTGGTGCACCTTTACGTGAATATTTATTCTAACTTATAAATAAGAAAATATCATATAAGAAATTGAGTAATCGTACAGAACCCTCGGTGCGATAGTCTGAGAGCGCATGATGATGATGCTGATGATGATGTAAGAGATAACACTAGTTTTATGTGTATTTTTAAATTTTAATAGTATTTTAGGCTAAGATCGATTTAAAGTAAATTGTTTTAGAATAAATTACTAAACTATTTATCTGGTTTCATTATAATCAACCCCCTTATATTGTATCCTTTACTAGTAAGAAGAGACCCGTGCTCACCAATGGGGTTAAAATTAAAATTGCACGAAACTTGCCTTTTTTTTCTATAAAAACATGGCATCAAAATACAAAATATTATTCTATATAATTACATAAGTACTAAAGGTTGAAACATACTTATGTGTCGCGGCGTGTTGTGACGCGCAAGAAGCATATCGGTTTCATATATTTAATGTGGTTAGAGATATATCTGAATGTCGACGACGTACAAATATGTCCATAACCATTATAAACGTCGTAATACGTCTCTGGCGCGTCACGACAGGCCTCGGCACGTGAGTATGTTTCCGCCGTAAAAGGTCCCAAAATCCACTAAGATCTATTTCAAAAATCCATTGATGGATGGATCTTTTTACACTTTTATGTTCACTTTGATCCTCGATCCTAAAATATTTCCAAAATGAATTTTTTAGAACCAACGTGGTCCACTTAGATCCATTTGGATCTTTTTATACTTTTATGTCCACTGTAATCCTCGATCCTAGAATTTCCAAAATTGATTTTTTGGGGTGTTCTACACGGTTGTAAACTTGCGTTCCAACAGAGTGACCTTGGTGGGAGCTTGGTTGTCATCCGCGTAGTTTGTATGAAATTTGATTTACAACAGACGGCTACACAGTTAGAATCCACCAAGAGCACCTCTGTGGAAGCCAAGTTTACAGCCATGTAGCACAGCTTTAACCTAGAAGAAACGGAAAATCATTTCCCCAAAATCTTCCATGACATATTATTACGACGAGTTAGAGTGGCCAGCGGTCATAGTTCTTATTTCCTTTGAACGTAACACAACATAGTATCACGCCTTTTTCCCCGAAGGGGTAAGCAGAGGTATATCACATCCATCAAATCTACGTGGATGAAGTCACGGGCAAAAGCTATTTTCTATATATTGAAGAAGCTAACTAATTCTAAAACTCCTTAAACGCGTACATGTGTCTAAGTGAACAAAATACATTCGCTAAGAAAATCAATATCCCTATTACAGAACTGTAGCGTTACTCATTCGCATTTAACCGCGAAAATAGACGCTCGCGTTTCCCCCCTCCCCCCTTTTTGTGGGGAGAGGGTTTGGGTGGTTAGCCACCTGAGACGCAGCGAAGACGGAGGCACTCAAAATTTCCCTTATATAGGTACCGTTGATGTTCCATAGAATTAATTAGTTTTAGCTCTGTAAGTTTTACATGAGTATTTGCATAAGGTGGATGTATCTCGCTGGGGTTTTATGAGGTAGTTAATAATATATATATCTTTGGTTGTAACGATATTAATCGGCTATATACACGATCTCTGTTTATGATCGTATGCTCAGATTTGGTTAGGTGATATAAGTTTGAATGTATTAAAAAGTTATTTGAATAATTTGTAAAATTATATATATTTATTTATTGATGGATATTTATTCAATATTTTTATTCTAATGTACTTATTTCGACGGTATACATTATGGTATACCAAATCTATGCTATTCTTGTTTTCCTTTCACCTTTACTTCGTTGTACACTTCTTTTGCTCTCTCGCTATATTTTTCTTTCCTCTAAACTTTGGGGTTTGCTGGAAGAAAACTCAAATTTGAGTTAAGCTCGCCTATGTACATGTCTTTTCTCTCTGTGTTGTGTTGTTTTGTAATTTTTGTGTACAATAAAGAATTAAAGAATTATTTTACTCGACTCTAGCATCAAACCCATCTCTCTATAATAAACTAAACATATTTTGAATGAGTGTTACTAAGATTTATAAAGTAAGGATTTCGATTATGAATACGAGCATTAACATTTATTTACACGCAACCCAAATTGTAAATTACAAAAAATTGTAACTATCCATTTTTTTAAAAAGAGTGGCGTGAGTTTCTTGCTAGTTCTTCCCATAGCTCCACCCCGTCAGCGAACTGGTCGTAGGCAAATTTGCTAACACTTCTTTTCGGATAACCTGTTACATTCTTATCTTGTGACTTTCATAACTGTTACCTTGTAACCTAGATGAATAAACGAGATTTCATTACATTTTCTTAGTTAATCTTCATAGGTAATTTATTCCATAACTAGCTTTTGCCCGCAGCTTCGCTCGTGTGGATATAGTTTTATAGTTAGACGCAATGATATTGTATGTTAAAAAAGGACAATATCATTGATACAATATCATTGGTTAGACGCTATTGGCAGGGCAGAGCTGTTTGCAGCACTTCTTTGTAAACGATGTTTTTGTTTTTTATCTGAGGCAGCTAAAATAATTAATGAAAATGGCGTACTTACTCGGGAGCAAGCAATATATAATTAAACAATTCTCTCTTAAGTCCACACCAGCGTATCTTAAAGTATTTTAAAGCCCTTATATTTACTATAAGTAGGTAATAATAAAAAAAAAAGTAACATATAACACCCCTATAGGCATCCCTGTCAATAATATTTAATACAGAATGTTTCATTTTGGTTAAAGCATCAAAATATGATTTTTCTTAACTATAACTTGAAAAACAAAGAACTCTCTATTTTATATTTCACCCCCTGCACCCATCCCTATCAAAAATATTAAAAACAACATTTTAAGTTCCTATCCCAATACTAATTTGCAAAACGTTATCTTCAAAACAAAGACCTTTTCATACAACGTTTCATCCGCAATTTCACCCTTCTAAAGCCACACTTTTCAAAAATATTGATGTGGGTATTTTTTATTTTGATAGTAGTACCCAAAACAAATTTTCAAGTCTTTAAGTTAAAAAACAAAGAAGTTTCATACAATCGTTTTTATCCCTTTCCACCCCCTTAGGGGTTTAATTTTAAAAAACCCTTTCTTAGTACACCTCTAGACATTAGGACAAACACACCTTCCAAATTTCAAGTCGCTACGATCAGCGGTTTAGGCTGTGCGTTGTCTATCAGTCAGTCAGTCAGGACAAAGCCTTTTATAATATGTACCTATGGATGGATGGATAATTTGTACATCTATTATAATTCTTAAAGAATAATATTTTATACCCACATTAACTTTGGTATCTATTAATATATTAATATACAATACATATTAACAAAACAAATTATTTATTATACTTACTTTTCATAATAAACAACTTTTAAGTTGGTATAGAAAAGAAACAGAAAAGAAGAAACGTATTTTTTTTCTGTATCCTATTCTTTACTAGAAATATTGTATGAGAACTTTCTAGAACCCCTTAAGAGGTTATACATACACTGAAGAAGCCTCGAGTAATATAGCGCAACATTATAATAATTTTAATGGAATCCTGTTAATCCTCGGGGTGTAGGCAGCCGCGAGAAACTCCCACCTCCCACCAAGGGGTGTGCGTATAAAATTACGTAAACAGAACTATAACATTATACTCAAGACATTTCAATTTAATTAAATTTTAATTAAATTAAACATCTTCGCGATTCTAAAGGAGAATTCTGAGGGAATTAGTTTTTGGTATATTATGTGCTCGGGTGTTGGATGGAGGCCATTTAATTTTAGTTAGTATGTATGAAATTGAAGATGCTGGTTTGTGGTAAGTATATAAATGTATTAAACATTAACATACATAGCATCACGCCTTTTTCCCGAAGGGGTAGGCAGAGGTGTTTCACATCCACATTTCGCCAGCTATGTTTGGTCCCATGAAATAGGGGGCGAGCCTATTGTCATCAACCGAGAACATTCGTTTACCAAACTCCGGGAAAATCTTAATACTGGAATTTCATGATAGAAAAACCCAATACCATTTTCACCCGACCCGGGAATCGAACCCGGGACCTCTTGCACAGCAGTCGTATACACTTCCCGCTGCGCAACCGAGGCATTAATATATTGGATATATTTATATAGTTTTTTAATGTAAAGAAATAAAGAAAAGTTTAGAACTTAAAATCTTATTACTTAAAACGTATAAGATACGTCTTTTTTTATACCACGTTTGTGGCAAAAGGCATATGGCCCGCCTGATGGTAAGCGGTTACCGTAGCTATGGATGCCGGTAACACCAGGAGCATCATACACACGTTGTCGATAGTTAAAATCCTTCCGTCCCCAAAGAGCTCTGAAGCTCTGAACACTACTACATTGCAGTGTTATGGGTACTTAATAACTGATATACTACTTAAATACTATTTTTTTTGTAAATACATACATATTATAGATAAATTACACCCAGACACAGAACAAACCTTCATGCTCATCACACAAAGATTTGTCCTGGGTGGGGATCGAACCCACGACCTTCGGCGTAGCAGTCAGGGTCACTAACCACTAGACAGGCCAGTCCATTTTCACATTACGATAACTCCTATCCCCAACAAAACAGGAAATAACACAGCTATAAAGGAATCGTACCAACATTATTAGCTATAAAATTTGAGCACAGGATTCAAACCCGCGTCCAATAGCTAATAAGACAGAGAAGTGCGTCGTTACTACATGTCTCGTTGTATAAGGAATTTCATAAAGCCACTAGTACTCGAGACAATACTAGAGGGTTTGGTGTGATTCTCAAAGTTTTGTAACTTCGAATAATAATTATTCATATTATTCATCATTTCAACCCATAAACGTCCCACTGTTGGGCACGGGTTTCCTCTAAAGAAGTTGGTGGCCTCGCCTCTAAAACCTCAGTACTAAGGTACTGGGTTTAGTTTGATTCCTACACGAGACAAAAGTATATAAATTTTTGGAGTCTTTTAATTTCCCTGTTTGAAGTAAAAGAAAAGTATTATGTGAAAATAATTCAATTCAATAATATAATATAATATTCTACCACATTCACACAGCGCCATCTAGTCCCAAAGTAAGCAATTATATTTGCTTGTGTTATGGGTACTAAACAACTGATATACTACTTAAATATATTTTTTTTTTGTAAATACATACATATTATAGATAAATTACACCCAGACACAGAACAAACCTTTATGCTCATCACACAAAGATTTGTCCTGGGTAGGGATCGAACCCACGACCTCCGGCTTAGCAGTCAGGGTCACTAACCACTAGACCAACAGGCCAGTCAGCAATGTCTATCATGTATTAACAGTAAGTTTATAATTGTACAGTGGAGGGTATAATTCGTAAACAACAAGAAAGTTTGAGCATCTCCGTTAGTAAGATGAGACGTAGGGACCCCTTCATGCTTAATTACCATCCCCCGGCTAAGCACACACGGTATGTTTTGTTAAACCTACTCAATATTTATAAGACTATCATGAAGGAATATGGGAGAATGTCTTTTGTTATAATATACTTATATGTATCTACATATATAGGGTAGGTATAGGTATAGTATCTAGGGACCAGCGTGCGAATCACGCAATCCGAGTTCGATCCCGACCGGCAGTACCAATGTGGATTCCACTTTGTGGAATTTATATGTACTAGTCAAGTGACTTACCATCTGCTAACGGTGAAGGAAAACATCGTGAGGAAACCCACATACCCTAGAAGAAATTCTATGAGTATGTCTGATCCACCAACCCCCACTAGGCCAGCGTGAGTGGATTATAGCCTAAACCCTCTCAGCTCTCTAGTTAGAGGAGAGGAGACCCGAGCCCATCAATGGGACTTAATGGGTTGTTGATGATGATGATGTATCTATATAAATACATACATACCTACATAGCTAAATGCCTTTTTCATGGGTAGGTATGTTTATTCATGTCTGGTCTCATGAAATACTGAACAAGCCTATTGTCTGAACCAGCTCATAAAATCTCAATACTGAAATTACATTTTTTTTTATTTATTTAAAAAACCCAAGCGTATACAATGGTATTTTATATCTAATACCTACATTGTCATAACCGATAGTATGGTCAATAACAGGTTTCCCCACATTATTTGTAACACCTAAATAATGTAAACATTTTTTATTTACTTCTGTCCGAAATAAAGATTTATTATTATTATTATGTCTCTTTTCTCACGGCTATACTTTTCTCTAAGGTGAGAAGTATACCCGGTCCTTTTGGAAGGCTTACGCGGGGTCACAAGTCCAACACGCAGAGGCCCTTAAAGAATTTTAATTTAGAATGGGATGAGACACTTACCGGTGCCATATCACAGCTGCACTATTGTAGTACAGCTATGGTTTGTCACTGGTAAGTGTAAAGCTATTGTATGATATTATGGAGTCAAAGAAAATTGGGTTATGGGTTTGGGTGTTCGGTGGAATGGTGATATATGGCATCCAGGAACAACGTCGCCTGCTTGCCTCCTCCAGCGGTGAATATATGATGTTATTATTTATTATTATTATTATTATTCACACAACAAATTGCTGTTGGTATGTTTTAAATAATTAATTAGAAGCACTAAAATTCAATATAAAACATCAGATTACGTTAAATTATATTAAAAATGTGTCTATGTTCCTATTACACTTATAACCCTACGTTATGTATTTATACGTATATTTATTACGAGAAGTCGCGCGAGGTTTCACTCCACCACTGCTCAGCTCCTATTAGCTGTAGTGTAATGTTATAGCCTATTACCTTCCTCGATAAATGGGCTATCTAATACTAAAAGAATTATTCAAATCGGACCAGTACTTCCTGAGATTAGCGCGTTCAAACAAACAAACTCTTCAGCTTTATAATATTAGTATAGATGATGTGTTTGGAAATGAATGTGGATATAATATATTTTTTTCTATCAATAACTTTTATTTGATGGTTTAGAAACCGGGCATAAGAACAATATTTTAACCGGCTAGACAATATAAAACTACTTCGACAAGAAAATAAATGCAAAAAGTAAATATTCAACGGTCCCGTCTGCTATTCTCATTGGGAATAACGGCTAGGGTTGGTACTGTATATCTTTATTTTTTATTTATATCATTTATTTCGAGTAATACAGACTCATAGTGTTAGTTACAAATAACTTATAAACTATGTTTTTTATTTTTTAACTTTATACAACTCTTTGTTAGGGTTGGAAAACAAAACGAAACGAATCGCACATTCAAATTTTTATTTATTTATTTATTTTTCTATACCGTTGTGACACTAATAACTGTCATTTACGAGAGCAAGATAGAGAATGAGAGTCGAGCGTCTCGTCGCAATCCGCCGCGTGCGGCCGCACTTCCGCTCTCGGTCTCGCTAAAATTAACGGTTCTAAGTGGCAGAAAGAGATAGCAACATGGGAAAGTGCGATTCGGTGCGGTCATATGTATTCGAACCCTTACAGAGAGTAGAGATATCGAAATGTCGTAGAATTTTCATTAAAAGTGTCGTAGATGTGATAGAAGTCTCGTATAGGTCTCGTAAAAGTCCCGTAGAGGTCTCGTAGAGTTGATGCAGAAGTCTCTTAGGGGTCTCCTAGAAGTAATAAGAAAAATTTACCACTAAAAAATTCAACATAAAAATAGATACTGCCGTAAAAAATAACTAAAAGATGTATTTATTAAAAATTTCATCGCACTCGGAGGCCTTTCAGTTCTTTTTGTTGTTTTTTAAGTATTTATTTTTAGTTAAAAAGGTTTAAAGGTTCTCTGGCGGCCACGTATTGGAAGGCGCAGCGTAGCTTCCCTCCACCAGATGGACCAAAGACGCGGGCAGCCGTTGATTGCAGGCGGCACAGGATAGCGATCAGAGTGGCGTAAATTATGTGAGTTTATGTCCAGCAGTGGACGTTGTTGGGTTGATATGATGATGATGATGATGAATTATTTTTGAGAAAGAAGCATTTAGATAGCAAGACGTAAGTCTTAACCCTTAAATTTTCCTCCAACCCTATAATTCCCAAAAACAAATGTTTCATTATAAAATAATATTTTCGCTGAACAGACAGTCTTACCCTTTTCACACTGGCACCCTCTCTCCATTAATTACTAACGCCCAATAGTTGTGCTAACTAATTCTTATGATAAATTGGACTGTCGAACTAAAAACTTTAGGTTCAAACGTATTTACTTTAAATATATTGTTTTATTATTGTCTTAGATAAGTTATTGATCAAGATGGCGGGGCTTCGACTGACTTTATTACTTACTAGAAGTCACACGTCCTGTGTGTCTTCAACAATCAACTTTCGACAAATCAATCAATAACCAATTCAGTTTCTGCTTATTTTTTTTTTAAATACGAGTTTTTAGTAAGAGTTCGATATAAGAAAAAAAATATTGTTGATTTTTTTTCATAGATATTTATTTCGTAATAATAAACCGAACCGGCGAGAATGCATAAAAAGACTGATGAGTGTTGAAGAAGCCAAAGATATGTCAAAGGTATGTCAGAATCGTAGCAAGTAGAAGGAAATAGTCTCTGCCTACCCCTCTGTTGGGAAGGAGGCGTCATCTATGTATATTATTGTATATGTATGTACATTATGTATGTATTTCGCAATATCCCCGACACAAGGCTTGTCCGAATAGCTAGGAATTATGTTTCTAAAAATCAGAAGAAAAACACCCGAACAGTTCATGATTGAAACAGCAACCTTCCAAGATACACACCTGTTCAACCAAATATTATTTACCAAACATCAAACAGCTGAACAAAACACCCCGCATCATGACGATGAAGGAAATTATCCTAGCTGATAAGAAGTGGTAGATGTCTGCTAGAGTAATGTTTCCGTTTTCCCCCTTCCTTAGGGGGAAGGGCTTATCATACAAAAGGTATCGAGTCCCAACTCCCCTCTTTATAGAATTTTCGGGCTTTCCTCTTCAGAGGGAAAGGGGGGACCCCCTTTTTGCGACGTACATTTTCATTTCCTTCATCTTTCTCCGCTTTCGAGGTGGGCAGGGACGAATTTGGGTTTACTCTTTATTTTAATACCTTGGTTATTATTTTATTCGTTGTTTATTTTTAAGTTGCATAGTGAAAATATTATATTTAAAAAGACTTTAATATTTATTAATGCGCTATTTTCGTTGTGAAATTTAAATCTGCTTATAAACAATGAAGCTGGTTGTCTACAGATGTCCAAAAAATTTACATATCTGTACGAAATTAATTTAATTAGTAGATAATAAATAATATGGTATTCCATATTATAATTTATATTAATTTTATTTGAATAAGTAAATTTTTTCCATATTAATATTATTTGAATACATTTTAACCAAACAAATACATATTTTATTTTAAAAACGATTGTTAAATTACCTACACACCTATATTTTAACCAAAACAAGTACCTAAATATAATTAAAAAAATTTAATAACCCGACTGCAAAATACCAACAGAGAGCACCGCACCAAAAAGACTGTAATATTATTATACCTGATTAAATTTAAATACATAACATATTATATATTTGTAATCTCCATTTGATTCCCTTTATTTTGACACTCACTTACTTGATAGGTTTGGTTAAAAAAAATAATAGAACTACTTACAATTTGGAACCATTCAATTATGTATAATCTCTTTTTGAATATATTATTATGTAATCTCCTTTTGATTCTCTTTATTTTGATACTAAACTCGATAGGTTTGGTTAAAAAAAATTTAACTTCTTACAATTTGGCGTCAAAAGCCCGCCGTTTAAGTCTTTTTATTCTTAAAACCTATCTAAAGACACTTGGGTTTTCTAGACGAATCTAACGATGCCCTAATTGTCAAAATCCATCCAGCCGTTTGGAAGATTCGTGGGAATAAAGAAATTTACAAACATACAAGATACGCGCGAAAAACAATACCCGTCCTGACAGTCGGGTAATAATAATGAAACTTTAAAACACCGTTGTTATAAAACACAACTCCCAAACCCGTGCCTGTATCCAATTCCCCGTCTTACACCAGCAACCTTAGACACCCCCTTTCCCCAACCGCAGTTCCCACCCCACCCCACGGGGCCTGAGGCCCCGCGTACTTCGTTAGCGAAACTTCCATACTTTGTAATATGCAAATGTACCATCTAAGGGGATGCGACGCCGCCGTCTTAAAATGAATTAATCACGCAGGTGACTTAGGGAGGGGAGGTACTTAAAGTTATGTAATGGTATATATGTAACTATTGATTTTTAGGAGGCAAATTAGCTTGTATTATGTAGGGATAAGGAGATAGTTTTGCGTAAATGTTGCCTTTCTTTTGTGTACGTTTCTTGTAGAGTGAATACGGATGACTTTTATGAGGAATGTTTTTGCTTGTGGGCCTAGTGCGGGTTTTTGCGAGCGACCAAACGACAATGTTTCGAGGAGAAATTGTTTATCTAAATATTGTCACTAGATGGCGTCATTCTTGGTTCAAACAAATTGCAGTTTAGTTTGTGACTACCAATACTTAGTAGCACTAGGCCTTCAGGTTTGCTTAATTAATTAATTAATTTATATATTTTGAAGAAAATTGGCAGGTATATTTTTCAGGTTCATTTTTTTAGTTTGTATATATAATAGCTTATTTATTTAAGACGTTATCATAATAATTTAACTTTGTGTTGTATTTATCTATGTAACGAAAAAAATTAAAACCATAACCATATAAATAAAGAACGATGGGAGAAAAGCCCCGCACGACTTCTAGTAGATAAGCTATTAAATACTAAATTGGTGATCTAATAATAAAATTGTAACTCTAGTTAGTCCAATCTTACAAGAAGATAAAAAATTGGTTATTATAAAAAAAAAATCTGCAAGTTTTTTAAACGCTGCGTGATGTATTCACATTATATATTATAATTAGATATTGAGAAGCTATCCGATAAAAGATCGATTAAATTTTAATAGTTAAAATATCGGACAGTGTCTGTTCTGATAGTAATAGTAATAGAGTGTTTATTTGCTTGAAATATGGTAGTCACAGATCTTATATAATCGATGGGTGCCTGGAACAAGACCCCAATAGCCATAGCGACGGTTTTCCGATTAAGTCATTTTTAATCTGCGGACTCCATACTCCTTGTGGTATTTTTTTAAATTTTTATTATAAAAACTGGCTGATTTACCAAAAGCGCTATAGATATAGCTTCGTTAGCCCACTAAAAAAATGTCGTGCTATGTGCAATGATAAAAGTTTTGTTCCACCTTTGAATAACGATTCACAATAAATCTTGCTGTACAAATATTTTCATGTAACATCACTGCAAAACACTATTACTGTATTTGCCATACATCCTACAGATCAGCACACAACGTTGCAATAGACTATTGCTGTTTGATTGATTTCACACTTTTTACCGGAATAAAACCACAATGGACTCTTACGGAAACGCTTTTCAATTTATTTAGCAGCAATATGTTTTTTTTTTTCCTTTTTTTATCTATTTACTAAGCTGTATAAGCATAAATGTACAATAATGTCTGTCCAAAAAAATAACTCACTCTTTGGTATACAAACCGTTTTCACACGTCTCGTAGTTTTGTGATTATCCAAGATTTTCTAAAATTCTTTTTTCCTGTAAAATTATGTTTTGTCGATTGCGTCTTTGTTCCAATAACCCATCGTATTATATACATCTCGTCATAATTCGCCTACTACATTCAGTATGCAAATTAAAATATTTGCCAACAGATAATAAATACAATTGCCCAGTACACAATAATGTATCAAATTACTAAATTAAATGTTCATAGATAATCAAACACAATACATGTCTAAAGTATATATTCATAGTCGGTCATAGGTCATAGTTGTACATTGTTATTATAATATTATAATGTATTAAGTCAACATCATTTTTCAATTAATTTTATAGTTCTTAAAATCATTTCCGATCAACCATACTTTCAACTCTTTTTGTAAGCGATGGATTGGTAAATCTCTTATATTTGTAGGAATATTATTAAATATTTTAATTGCCATTACATAAGTATTTTTATAATAAGCGATGGTGGCTGAATGGATAAGAGACCGGCGTGCAAATCACGCGGTCCGAGTTCGATCCCGACCGGCAGTACCAATGCGGATTTCACTTTGTGGAATTTATATGTACTAGTCAAGTGACTTACCATCTGCTAACGGTGAAGGAAAACATCGTGAGGAAACCCACATACCCTAGAAGAAATTCTATGAGTATGTCTGATCTACCAACCCGCACTAGGCCAGCGTGTGTGGATTATGGCCTAAACCCTCTCAGCTCTCTAGTTAGAGGAGAGGAGACCCGAGCCCTGCAGTGGGACTTAATGGGTTACTGATGAAGTATTTTTTTGGTATTATGTTGTGTTGCACTGTGGCATGGCTAATTTTGTAGGGTCTCTTGATATTTTATTTTATTTATATAATGTGTCGTTAGCGTTTTAAAATAGATTAGGTTGCTTTTTTACAAATATTTCCATTTCAAAAATATCTAAACATACTAGTGTAGGCAAATTGTGTTTTACGAATATTGGCCTACATGAGTCCAATGCTTAACAAAAAATCGAATACCTTTGCCAGAGTATATTATTGCATCTTTTTTAAATATCGTTATGTGTATCGCAATTTAGGCAAAATATTTGATCCATGATCACCCAAAATATTACAATTGTATCGAGTTCTGTGTCATTGATTTTATGAATACTTATAAACATTGGAAGCTATTTCAGCGAAGGTAATACCTACGATATAACATAATTTTAACCCCTAACGATAACAGAGAGGTGTGTCTGTTTATTTGCGTGTCTGTCTGCGGCATTGTAGCTCCTAAACGAATGAGCCGATTTTGATTAATGATGAATGAAAGCTGGTTTTTAAATTTTTTATCAAAATCGGTGCAACCGTTTCAAACTTACGTAACATTTTCAATTTTAGCTTTTAAAGACTGCTTTGGGTTATGAAAGTCACATTACGTAAGTGGGTAATAAAAAAAACAAATAAAATCTAATTTATTTGCGTATACCAACTTTTCTGTATGCATTTACTTAAAATTGTTATCGTTGTGATGGAAATTAGGTGAGGGCCTATTTTTTTTTTGCAAAAGTATGAGATTTAAAAGAAAAATTTAGTAATGCGTTTCTTTGTGCTATTTAAAACTGTTTATAAACAGTGGACCTAAATATTTACCTTCGTCTTTTTCTCACATATCTAAATTTTGATTTGTGAGTAATCGTTTTTTACAAATAAGTACAACATATTATATAGAATAATCATATTATTTTAATATATTTTTAGGCAAACAAACACATATTTTATTTTAAGAGCTATTGCTAAGCAGTGGACGTCATTGGGCTGATATGATGATGCTTATCATTTAATTTTTGAATATACGTAGGCATATTTTTTTATATCTAGTGTTCTTAGATTTAATCATCAGTGAAATTATCTTCACTGATGATTAAATCTAAGAACACCTTACCACCACCTTATATGCCACGTTTTTAATAAAAATATGCTATAACACAATTATTTCACATTCAAAATTAAAAGTGTCAACCCTATTTTTGTAAGTTTAAAAAAGATTTTGTTTTCCGTTTCGAAACAGTGCCGACGGTATCCGTCCGACGGCATTTGAACATAATGATCTTTTATTGTGTTTACGTCAAATAGCTGATAAAAATATTTAGGTATTTGTTCAGCACACATTATTATTACAGGTTACAGGTTACAGACCCAATTAAATATAGAACCAAAGAAAAAAAAAATTAACAGATAATCCAGTGTTAACTTTTTAAATTCCTTCCAATAACAAACACGAATATCTAAATACTAGGTAACCTCACATAATTTAATAGGTACCTATATGAATTGAAAAAACGTTACAAAGTAATTTATAATAAGTAAATAATTAAAAAGCCTCCATAACTTTATATAGTTTTTCTGTATTCAAATGAATCAATGTAATCAAACAAAAAAGAAACAAAATCTCTGAATATTTTTTATTCAATACCTACATTCAAACATTGTTCGAATAATCCCAATTTTGTTCTACTTCAATACTTGTAAAATGTTCTGTTTAGGCACTATGATAGATAGACAAACAAACATAACAATGTTGTCAACAAAACAGCTGTAGGTAGTAGGTATAAACGCTTAAAGTCAAGGCCATTGTCCCAGTCCCACTGTTGGGCAAATCACTACAATAGCAGACACAGTGCGCGGCGCCCACTACAATTTAATGGCTCTAACAATACGCATGACTATACCTACTATTGGAAGTCGAATTTGAAAATTTGTCGTGAATTAATAATATAATATTATTATTAGAATACTTTATTATTAATTCACGA
This sequence comes from Laspeyria flexula, assembly GCA_905147015.1. Taxonomy (NCBI): domain Eukaryota; kingdom Metazoa; phylum Arthropoda; class Insecta; order Lepidoptera; family Erebidae; genus Laspeyria; species Laspeyria flexula. The sequence goes on from LR989974.1 coordinate 7,741,094, forward strand.
CAAATTTATGGCGAAACAAACTAGATGGCGCTGTGTGACAGCGCCATCTAGTCCCAAAGTAAGCAATTATATTTGCTTGTGTTATGAGTACTAAACAACTGATATACTACTTAAATACTTTTTTTTTGTAAATACATACCTACATATTATAGATAAATTACACCCAGACACAGTACAAACCTTTATGCTCATCACACAAAGATTTGTCCTGGGTGGGGATCGAACCCACGACCGCCGGCTTAGCAGTCAGGGTCACTAACCACTAGACCAACAGGCCAGTCAATTAAAAGTTATTAAAAAGCAATATCGCAAAATAATCCGTGTAGCGACGGATTAAGAATACATAATGTCACTACCCCATCTCAACCCGTGGGTGTTGTAAAAGGCGACTAAGGGAGAGAACTTATTCAGATAAGAGCACTGCGAGAATAGGAAAATTCGAAACAAACCCGTCTAATACGAGCCCGTCTAATATAGGCCGTCCAGTATACAACCCGTCTGGCCAGCGTGGTTTAGAAGGCTAAATCCCCTCCATATACCTTTAAAGTGTTTTTTAAAAAGTTCCTTTGAAAAAGTTTTGACTTGTTTTCATCCGCAATTGTGACACTTCTCTGTAAGTTTACTGTAACAAGGGAGGTCCGCACTTCCATAACTAGCACGTGGACTGGCGTTGACAACGAAACAATGTAATTCCTTGTCATCAGTTATGCTGAAGTGTAAGCAATAATAGGTACAGGGTGTTTGGTGCATCGTTTGCCAAATTGAATTGGCTGAATAGATGGGTTATCTGTTTAGTATCCATAACACAGTTTTGGCGGATTTTTAAAAGTGTTCTTAGATAATATTTTATAAATTCCAACTCCAAAATTAAAAAAAAACGACCTACAAACATTTGGATTTAATAGACACAAACATAGGCAAACATGAGAAATTAATGAAAATATAGTCTGCATTAACTATTTTTCAATAATATTTTAATGCAAACGGAATTTTTCATGAAAAAAATATTATAAGACTATTTATGTTAAATAGATAACAAGGCCAATGCAATTTGGCAAACAGTGCACCAAACACCCTGAATAATGGCAAAATATAATGTCAAATATGTCAAGAAAAAAATGATAATTTCACTTCTCACAATATTCTCACATCCCACACCTACTCACTTGTAATGACTCACATAGTAGGGGTCACAGACTGACCGTGGCTATTTGCGTTCGTCGCGTCTCTCGCCGAGATTTGATTGACATGCCAACTTGTTCAACTACCCCACAAACATGTGTTTTGGCTATATAGTACAGTCGGCCAAGAAAGTGGTCTACCAGTTTTGACAAAAGTTTCTGTGCGATCTAATTAGGTAATTATCGCTAAGGTTTAATTGAAATATCTAAATGTTTACACAAAGAGGTGATATATGTTGTTAAAGCCGTGCCACACGGATGTAAACTTGCCTTCCATAGAGGTGATCTTTTCCTTAATGTATAGTGTATGGCATCCGGACATCACACCAAATAGCCCGTTTGAAAATCAGCGCCGGGTAATTCTGCTCGGCATTATGCTGAAACGGTACCTATCTGGTGCAATCATGAGACATCTGTTTAAATGTATTTTGTGTTGTGTCCTATTCGTCCTTATAAGTCCTATTTTATTCAGTGTGTTACATGTTTGTACCAATAAATGTTTCTATTTCTATTATTTCTATTTCTATTCGTGTATCTAATGTGTAATGACGTCACAAGGACTGTTTTAAATGCTATCAAATATGACTTTTTAAGGATAGGTCAGTATTTATGTAGTTACAGCAATTTGTGTCAGACTATAGCTGCAACTGTAGCTGCTAGACAGTCACCGGCGCAGAGGTTAAGGTGGTCGCCTCGCATGTGCTACGGGGTTCGATTTCACACTAGGCAAATATTTGTGTGATTCGACCTATTTCTTACGAGTCTGAGTGTAATGACACACACATGTGTGTGTAAACTCTTGACCAGTCAAAATAAGTTTGGACTGGCTATATCAGTCAAATCTCTTAACCCTTTGAACGCCAGAGACGTCTATACACGTAAAATGAAAATGTGCTCACCACGCCAATGACGGCATGGCACATCAAAAATGTACTGTATTTTAAAAGCTTGGCGCCAATGATATTATTTGACTGGCCTGTTGGTCTAGTGGTTAGTGACCCTGACTGCTAAACTGGAGGTCGTGGGTTCGATTCCCACCCAGGACAAATCTTTGTGTGATGAGCATAAAGGTTTTTTCTGTATCTGGGTGTAATTTATCTATAATATGTACGTATTTACAAAAAAAAAATGTATTTAAGTAGTGTATCAGTTGTTTAGTACCCATAACACAAGCAAATATAATTGCTTAATTTGGGACTAGATGGCGCTGTGTAAATGTGGTAGAATATTATATTATATTATTTTAATATCATTGCTTGGCGGTTACCGATTTGACGTGGCGGTCAAAAGGTTAAGAAAGTAAGGAGATCTGAACTAACTATTTAGGTTAAGTTAGTTTTTATTATAATAATTCGACGCCCCCAAGGAATAAAATGGTAATAGAAAAAAGTAAACTTAATCAACAGTAACTTGCGTCAATATCCAAATATATATCCAACAAACATCAGCAGCAATCCATTATTGTCCCACTGCTGGGCTCGGGTCTCCTCTCCTCTATTCTGAGAGCTGAGAGGGTTTTAGGCCGTAATCCACACACGCTGGCCTAGTGCGGGTTGGTGGATCAGACATACACTTAGAATTTCTTCTGGGGTATGTGGGTTTCCTCACGATGTTTTCCTTCACCGTTAACAGAAGGTACGAGTAAGTCATATGACTAGTACATATAAATTCCACAAAGTGAAATCCACATTGGTACTGCTGGTCGGAATCGAACTCGGACCGCGTGTTTAGCCACCATCGCTTATCCAACAAACATTCACTATAAATTAGCATAACCATGTCCTATCAATACCTAGACAATCACGCTTGATCCTATTAGTTATCGAGACGTCTATAGTGGCCTAGACTTCAGACCAATGCACTATCGATTAACACTACCCAATTACTAACTACAGACACAGGTCAATCGGCTAAATTACCGGCTAAACAATTGATGTATACCAGAATCGATATCGCTAAGGTCAAGGTCAGGCTACTTGATATTATTATTATTGGTGTATACGGCGGATAGCGTCCAGATGTATTAGTAGGTTAGGTGGTCCATAATTCTATCAATCGAGTTGGGATATTGATCTGATATGATGTTAGTAGGGTGCCCTTGCTTTAGATTAATAGCAATATACTAAGTGAATGTTTTTTTTTAATAATATTCTACCACATTCACACAGCGCCATCTAGTCCCAAAGTAAGTAATTATATTTGTTTGTGTTATGGGTACTAAACAACTGATATACTACTTAAATAGGTTTTTTTTGTAAATACATAGATACATATTATAGATAAATTACACCCAGACACAGAATAAACCTTTATGATCATCACACAAAGATTTGTCCTGGGTGGGGATCGAACCCACAACCTCCGGCTTAGCAGTCAGGGTCACTAACCACTAGACCAACAGGCCAGTCAACTAGTAGTTTGACTATTGATGTATGTTACTGTTAGGCAAAATTATCTGTGTAGTGACGGATTCAATACATAATGTCACTACCCCATTTCAACCTGTGGGTGTAGTACAAGACGACTAGTGTAACCTTATGGAGACAAGAGCACTGAGATAAAAGGAAAATTCGAAACAAAACCTTATACCAACTCGTCTGGTCAGGGTGGTATAGTAGGCTAAAATCCCTGCACATTCTTTGGAGAAAACCCATGCCTAGTAGTGGGACGTTTATGGGTTGAAATAATGATCATTATGGCTATATAACATCACGCTACGTCTAATAGAAGCAGAGTAGTGGCCAATGTTCAATCAAACAAAAAAAAATTCTTTAGCTTTATAATATTACTAGACGCGGGGCTTCTTTCCCATCATTCTTTATTTGGCCACTGCTCAGCTCCTATTCGCCGTAGCGTGTTTTTAATATAGCCTGTGTTGCCGTACTCAGAGACATAACTTAACTTTAAAGTTTATTTAGTAAAAACGTGTAATACTTAAGTCTATACGCCTAAAGACGATTATTCTTTTTATTTTTTATTTTTTTATTGCCTGTAGTGGCAGACGAGCAAGCGGCCCACCTGATGGTAAGTGGTTACCGCCGCTCATGGACGTTGGCAATGCCAGGGGCACAGCCAGGCCGCTGCCTACCTTGAGAGGATAGCTCTCTTTAAACCTCGTTTGAAGAAGGACATGTCATAGCGCTCAGGAAACACCGCTGTAGGAAGCTCACCCCAGAGCCTGCACGTACGTGGGAGGAATGATCGCTGGAACCTTACCGTTTTAGACGGTATTGGCTCCAGGTAGTGTGGGTGAAGCCTACAGCGGCGTCGAGTGGTGCGATGATAGAAAGGCGACGATGGCACCAAATCATGGAGTTCATCGGAGCACTCCCCATGGAATAATCGATAGAGCACACAGAGTGACCCAAAGTCTCTCCGTTGCTCTAACGATTCCAAGTTGTCCGGCAGATTGGGATCACCGACGATTCGAACAGCCCGCCTTTGGAGGGAGTCACGTGGGTCGAGCTGGTATTTGGGTGCTCCTGCCCAGAGGTGAGAGCAGTACTCCAGATGCGGCCGAACCTGTGCCTTGTATAGCACAAGCCGCTGTTTTGGCTTGAAGTACTGCTTCGCCCTGTTCAGGACACCCAGTTTTTTGCTCGCCAATTTGGCTTTGTCCTCCAAATGACTCCCAAACTGGACTTTGTTCGAGATTTTGACGCCGAGGATCCCAATACTTTCGGACAACGGGAGAGATTCTCTTTCAAACTGAGGCGCCATAACAAATGCGTCCTTCTTCGCAGTGAACGCGCATACTTATTATTCAATGAAAAAATTGTGTTAATGACAGATTATTGCTAATTGACGTCTCTGAGTGTGGCAGTCTGTGATAAATGATAATGTCTGTAGACTTCTTAGGCTAAAACAATTTTTGAAATTGGTCTAGTAGTTTTTAAGTTTATTCGTTATATACAAAAATACAAATCTTTTCTCCTTATAATATTAGTATAACAGTATATATACGTATATTTAAGATACATATCCTTCAACGAGTACAAAATATTAAAGGCTGTTGTTTACAAACGTACGCTGAGTACGTCACCCTTGACCCTGTCCGTCCCAATCTGTAACTGTTACAGATATAGCTCGTGTTTATATACAAAGGATTTAAGCTATTATTGTACGTGTTTGTAGTTTGTGAATCTTGAAGGCAACGGTAACAGCTTACCGTTAGGCCGATGGTGGCAAACAGTCGTACAGCCCGTACGACTGTTTGCCACCATCGTGGTATAAAAAAAAATAAACGAATAATTCGTTATGACTTGTATAATTTTATTCTTGACTAGAAGTCGCGCGGGGCTTCATCCCGTCGCTTTTGTTTGGCCACTGCTCAGATCCTATTGGCTGTAGCGTAATGTAATATAGCCTATAACCTTCCTCGATAAATGGGCTATATAACACTAAAAGAATTTTTCAAAACGGACTTGTAGGTCCTGAGATCCTAGCGTTCAATTAAAAACACTCTTCTCCTTCAGCTTTATAATATTAATAAGATATTATTATAATAGGTAATCTATGTAATTTATAGAATTACATTATTAGGTACTACATTTTAAGAACTTATTAATATTATATTAATAATCATTTCCTCTTTATTTAAAATATTTTCTCCAAAAATTACATTTTATAATTAAATAGGTATAAAAAAAAAATATCGTACGTATACCTATATTTTTATTTGGCAAAATGTTAGAGAGCGTGTTTATGATAGTAACAAAATATATTCTAGTGTTTGGGAAAGTTTTTCATTAGAAATTATTATCTTTTTACATGGTACCGTAATTTTATAATTGATGTTAGATACTTTAGTAAAAAATACATTTAAAAACATATAAATTTGGAGAACCACCCTGGTTAGGGCTCCTATTAGGTATTAATTATATTATTATAAAATTTACATTGATTGACTCGTGCCGAAGGACTTTCTACGAGCTATGTGCCCAGCCCACTGCCACTTTAGCGATGCGATTCGGTTAGCTATATCGACAACTTTAGTTCTCCTGCGGATCTCCTCAATTCTGATTCGATCACGCAGGGAAACTCCGAGCATAGCTCTCGGCACAGGACCGTTCGGGTGGTAGGTGAGGCCTATGTTCAGCAGTGGACGTCGTTGGGCTGATATGATGATGATGATGATGATGAAGGACTTTAGTACTTACTTACCGAGAACTACGACACAAACTAAACTAACAAACAAACACTACGACAAAAACGCAACAACTCCTAAACCGAAAACCAAACCCACAATATAGTAACACAAGTAACAATATTTACCCACTGAACACGAGTACAGGCTCAATAATAAACAAACGTCATAGACCTCTGGGCAGTAGGGGTCAAGGTCATTGACCGGCCGGACAATTTGACTATCTCGAAACTTTATACCGTAAGTATATAGATTGTATGGTGGATGGCTTGTTTAAATGAGACTTGAGTGTAGCTAAAATCTCAAAAAGTAGCTATTGTAGATAGTTATCTTGTCATTTCACTAGTACATATAGGGTTACCATATCAGGATTTGACATGAGATTTCAGGAATTTTCGACTTTTCTCAGGATTGCGGCCGGATTTTGCAAATCTCTTGACATCTCAGTATTTTCAATAAAATACAGGTTACATTTTAAAGATCTCTTTAATTAAAATTTAAACCAACTAAAGTAATCTTTTTTTGGGTAACAATTGAACAGTTAAAATTTATACTTATTTATCTAAGTGAAACAAACTAAAAATAATATTATTTTGGTAACAATTACAGTTATTATTAATACTTATTTATCTAAGTAAGTTGCGTGCAAGTTGCAACGCGAGAGCTAGAGCCGCAGTGTATAAAACGATAATAATTCGTTTTTGAGAGAAAATTCTCAAATCTCAGGACTTTTCCATGGAAATCAGGTCTTTTCTCCGGTCTTTTGATTTTTACATCTGGTAACCCTAAGTACACATTCATTTTTGCCAGCCGTGCTTTCTCTTTAATAGGATTAGATTCTATACAGATTAGTTTTATCTATGGAGTGAAGTGGAAAATTTCTTTACAACTCCTCCATTTACTTCTGATTAATTTCATTGCGGGTTCAAAGACAGTTAGTAGGTTAAGCATTCCCTGGGACTAAAAAAACTGGATCTTGGCAAGAATCATCGCTGTTAATCCAGAACACATATTGATTTAATTTTAATCTATAAATAAATTAATTAATAATCAATTGTTAACTTTTGCATCTGAGGCATATTTACTGATATCAAGTGAGTTTTTTATTTTTTAAATGAATAAAAAATATTTTAGTCATTTTCTTTATGACTTTTCGTAGTATAAACTCACAATACTAACTGCTAATGGAAGAATAAACATCCGTCTGACAGATCTGTGTACGGTCAAGGTTATACAGACTTCTGTTTATGTTATTAACTTATCATTACGCCCTATTTAGCTCCAATTGAGTGTTATTCCAGTCCAGTAATCTATGGCGTCTGTTTCTGACGTACTTGGAATCTCAATTATTAGTCATCGCAAAATAATGAAAATGTTTGCGACCATACCTATTTAATTTTTCAAACAATTGACTGAAATATTTAAATTATAATTTGAGGTTCTAACTTCTAAGTGACCTATATAGAATGTTGTCATCCGAATTCATCGATTCAACTAAGACCTAAGTACGTACACCTGAATCGTGGAAGTAGACAAGAAGTCTTGCAACTCGAATATATTTTTTACTAGCGCCTGTTTAAATAAATCTAATGGTAGTTCCCTTCACAAAAAAACTTGTTCTTAAATCCACCCTACACATTCTCAAACAATGTTTTTATATCTTAACCTGTCTTGTAACCTGTTGAATCTAATTCTTATAACCTGTTCCATTCAGTTACAAAATTCTCACAAGAACTGGAACGAGCCGCTCAGATCTAGTTCGATCTAAATATAACTGGTTAGCACCGGTTTTGATTTGTAAGATTACTGGAATTGTGATTGTGTAGAGGTTACAAATGTCATGGGAATATGGAAGTTTGTGGGGAAAGTCTTGGGATATTTAATAAAGTTACTAGGTACTGTGAGAATATTGTCGACCATCTAATATAAAAGGTTTAAAACTAGGGTTCGTAGGTAACACCTAAGTACATATTTGTACCGCGCACTTTTAGCCAGATAAGTCATCAGATAACTTTTACCTGGAGAATAAAATTGACGTTTGATTGATTTTGTATAGAAAAACTGTCATAAATTCAGACTTATTTCAGATAAAGTTCTTTTATTCATATTATTTTTATATTCTTTTATATTTTGTTCTACGTTCAATAGCAGTCAATTATTATTAATTTGTAATTTATTCAAATACTTATTTAAGTGCATAAAATAAATATTTTTTTTGTATAAATTCCTAGCGTAGGTAGGTACCGTACGTCTTTTGCATTAATTTGCTTAAATAATATTAATGATAAAAAATAATAAAAGAATATTTAGTTAGTTTATCTATATTAAGAATATATTAATTAAAGAATGGCCTATTACTACACCGCCAAACTTATTTTTATTAAAGTTATTGTCTCTGAAATCTCAAAAAATCGCATCCCTATTTATAGTAGCTATAAATACCATATCCTTGTGGATAAAAATATTTGTGTATTTGTTTGTTACCTAGTATAATTACTTATGTAAAAATAATTCAAGAACTTGATCTAACTTCGACCGAATTACGGCCATTGATATTCAAATGACAGGCGTACTCCGCGAGCCATTGCTGTGCTACGGTAAAATCCAATAAAATCTACCAAAACGTGCCCTCTTCCAAACTTCTTCCAAACTTACACTATTCTAACTATTCGCCACGCCCAACTAAACGCAAAACCAAATATACAGCCATCCCTTTCCAACACGTTCAATATTAACCTAGTAAAATGAGACGGCAACTCGTCGAACTACTTACATGATCATAATAGTTTCACGCTCACAAATAATAAGGCTATAAGTTTTATTTTACTGCAAACCAATTTGAACTGTATCAACATACGATACAGATGATTCTGGCATATAATAGACAAGAGATGAGATTCTCAATGCTTTCACCCCGCGAATAGTGAAGTTATTTTTCCGCGAGCGATTTGCCGACGTAACATAATGTCATAAGAGCTATAGTGGCACAAAAATATCTAACTTAAGACGTTTCACTGGAAAAAAGTGCTTATAGTTATTCTATACGAACGTCTTGCACAAGATGGCGGGTGCTAGAGGCGGTTATTTCAATTTCTCGGAGGAATATGATGGTTCGCTGAACCGCCGTAGTGGCGCTGGCATCGTTGAATAAAGGAGGGTCGGCGCTCGGCCGCTTTCGTTGAAAATTAGGTTACAGTAATGAATGTAAGAAAACGTTTTGGTATTTATATAATATATTATTACTCAAAGTTCTACGGTTAATATTTTGAGTTATTTGCTAATAACTAGGTGAGTAAGTTACTTACCTTATATATCTAGATAAAATCAATCATTCTAAATTATTGGTATTGTATTCAATATATTATTATAAGGTTAAGGTTAATTTATTGCAAATAATGTATTACATATTATATCCTACTTAATATAAATAATTTATCTAACTGTAATTGTAATTATTGTAATCTATAGGTAGGTATGTATAATTAGATAATAATTAGACAATTATTATAAATTGATCTTTTAAGCGTTTCGGATGGCACACTTGTTAGCTTGTAAGATTATGAATAAATGAATTATGAGTTATGAAAATTTATACAATTAGTAGGTACCTATGCTGTTGAATAAAAGTAGGTATAGATACTTCTTTGATCGTTTTTATAAAAAAATATAGGTATTTACTTATTATATATCTTTTTTTTAATAATATTTTCATTTTTATACTTACGTAAGTATGTATACCTATTTGTTTTGTATTATAGAATTAGGTATAGAAGCCAGCAAACCTATTTTCATGTCTAGGAATGCGTAATAGGTAAGTAGCCTAAAAATCATTTTTTTTACCTAATAAAAATTGAAAAAAAATATAATTTTCAGTTTCATAAAGTAAAACCGATAGACAAGATACTGATCTAGGTATTGTAACTTCCACAAATGCACATAGAATTTCTTCTAAGGTATTTGAGTTTCCTATTCCTTTCCTCACAATGCTTTCCTTCACCGTCAGCAGATGGTAAGTAAATTGACTAGTAGGTAGGTACCTACATATAAATTCCACAAAGGGAATCGAAAAAAATCGAACTGGGACCGCATAATTTGCATGCCGGTCAGTTATCCATTTGGCCATCATCGCTTCAGCTCCTAGTTTAGTATGACTACAAAAAGAGAGGTCAGTCAAAAAAGACTCTAAAATTTCAAATAAACCGTGCACATGTAACCTTTTTAAGGGTTATCATTAGCAACCCATTAAGTCCCACTGCTGGGCTCGAGTCTCCTCTACGCTAACTAGAGAGCTGAGAGGGTTTTTAGGCCATAATCCACGCTGGCCTAGTGCGGGTAGGTGGGTTCAGACATACTCATAGAATTTCTTCTAGTGTATGTGGGTTTCCTCACGATGTTTTCCTTCACCGTTAGCAGATGGTAAGTCACTTGACTAGTACATATAAATTCCACAAAGTGGAATCCACATTGGTAGGTACCTACTGCCGGTCAGGATCGAAGTCGGACCGCGTGATTTGCCGGTCCATTCAGCCACCATCGCGATTGCGAATTTGAGGGTTATAATAAATCCGATATACAACACATCAGTTAGCCATTAAACAAAAAACAATTAAGTTTTCTACCAAGACACAATACAATCACGGCTCGTGTTTATTTTGCGATTCTTGGTACATTTTTAATTGCTTCTTTGTTTATTAAGGCTAGATCTATTCTAAGTATATACAGGGTGTATACGACGGTACGACATTAAATGAAACCACGTGTAGCATGTGAAGTTAGAAGGCTATACCTAACAAAAAAAAATTAAACAGAAATTTGCAATAGTTTAGATTTAGACGCAAATGTACTTTCTTTATGTCACAGTTGTTCACAGTTTTAAATTATCTTATCTCTTACTCTGTTCCGCACTGTTGTCGTCGTCATGTCGAAAACGTCATGATAGAAAAATAATGTGTAGTTTTATATTCTTAAATTTTTCGACTTTTTTTTTTTTAAATAATTTATATTAGAATATGTTTATACCTAAAGGTTAACACTGGCTGCCTTGTCATTTAATGTCGTATCGTCGTATACACCCTGTATAAGTGCACGGTATTATAAAGCAGAAAAACAAATAGATACCTTGTGATCCAACAATAGACAGCCGATATCCGAATCTTGGAGGTCAGACGTGCCTTTTACGGTCACCGGTCACTCACTGATAACTAACACACACAGGAAAACTTATAGTACTCACTCATTTTCGTATAGGTCTAAAGTCTGATATACTTCATGAATCATATTTACAAACATTTTTGAACACTTGTTTGTACTTACTTAAAATTTTCAAAAATAATCGACCATCCTTACTGAAGTTTTGTTTTATTTAACAGCCTTATTTGTTTTGTATTACATTTTTTTAGCCGTATAGAATTTTTTTCGATTAGATAAATTAATTTTGTGCATTCATTGTATTTTTTCTTTATTTACCTATGTTTTTTATTGGGTAATTGAAAAGTTATGAGGTAATTTTGAAAGTTTAAAATTAGTCTGTTCAGAGTAGTGTAGAACAAAAAAAATAAACATAATTTTGTAAGATACCAAAAAAATTTTTTCTTGTATGACTCAATTTTTTTATAGATCTAAATATTATGATTTATTTATTCACTAAAAAGCACTAGGTATTTATATTACAAGTCCTTTGAGTCTATTGTTTAATGAGTTGTTCCAACAAGCGACATTAATTTTGAATCCAAAGTCCTACCGAATAATATTGTATCAATGGCATTATTGAAAACCACAAAACACACAAATAGTGAAATTTATTTACAAAATCATTTCAAATCTCCTTTCTATAACAAAAATACTAACTGACTGTCTAAAAACTTCGCCCTTGCCAAAATAATGTCAAAAATCCAACATTACACTAACACTTTATTAAAAATCCCAAGACTTTCCCCACAAACTTCCATATTCCCATGACATTTGTTACCTCTACACAATCACAATTCCAGTAATCTTACAAATCAAAACCGGTGCTAACCAGTTATATTTAGATCGAACTAGATTTGAGCGGCTCTATCCAGTTCTTATGACAATTTTGTAACCGAATGGAACAGGTTATAGTTAAGAATTAAATTCAACAGGTTACCAAGACAGGTTAAGATATAAAAGTATTGTTTGAGAATGTGTAGGGTGGATTTAAGAATAAGTGTTTTGTGAATGGAACTACCCTATCACTTTCTTTTGAGTGACAATATAAGAATAAGATAAGGGGATAGGATTCACCTGTTATATTTTACTAAAGCGATGGTGACTAAATGAATAAAGGCCCGGCGTGCAAATCAGGCGGTCCGAGTTCGATTCCGACCGGCATTACCAATGTGGATTCCACTTTGTGGAATTTATATGTACTAGTCAAGTGACTTACCATCTGCTAACGGTGAAGGAAAACATCGTGAGGTAACCCACATAGCCTAGAAGAAATTCTATGAGTACCTATGTCTGATCCACCAACCCGCACTAGGCCAGCGTGAGTGGATTATGGCCTAAACCCTCTCAGCTCTTTAATTAGGGGAGAGGAGACCCGAGCCCAGCAGTGGGACTTAATGGGTTGCTGATGATGGTTCATTGGCCCTGTACATTTTACCATAGCAATAGTGTGCAAAATTTTGGTAATACATCTGCTACTCAATATCGAGACAATCCCATCCTCATAACCTGTCTACTTTCTTAGAACCCGCGACCATAAAAGAAATAAAAATTACGGGACCTATTACCCCTATTACAAAATATTTATGGACTAAGTATCAAAGGAGGTTTAAATTTATTCTTGTGTGATTTTTGTTTAGTATTAATTTAGTGTCATACCACCCGGCTCTGTCTGAAAACCAGCGCTATAACATTTATGTTGTAGCATTATGCTGAGACAGGGCCGTTTTTCAGACTCACAAAGGTCTTATTTATAGTTTATATTTGTGCTGTACTATGTAAATTACCTAAGTCTGAAAATAAAACGATTTTCTTTCTTCTTTCAAATTGACATAAGCCATTAGTATTTGTGTTAGTTTGTGTTTCATAAAGCCAGGTTAAATTGTCAATTTAAACCTGGCTTAATGCTTAGTGCGTATTTTGTAAGGAGATTGAGTCTATCTGCTAATAATAGGTATCTACTACAGACTAACTAATCAGTACTACCTAGGGTTCATGATTTCTCGGGCTTTTCAATTTCTCGGGTCTCGAGAATTCTCGAGGCTAATTTCTCGGGTCTTCTCGGGTTGTCGAGAAATTTACATTTACGTACGTTTTCTCATATTATTTGGTTCCAATAACGTCAAAAAATTCAGTGGTTTTCCTCTCAAATAAAAGTATCAAATTAATTATAAAGCTTTTATTGATTATATTCAAAAACATTAATCTTATGAATAAGCTAATTAACTTTTTTTAACAAAATACAGAAATAATATTATTCAGACTCATAATTATAATGACAGCACTATTTTTGGCTGGTTAGATAGAGACAGGGTAATAGTACATTATGATATAAGTGCGGTAAGTTGATAATTACAGCCGAGGCGATATTGCTGGCCCGAGCCGCAGGCGAGGGCTACAAGAAAGCAGAGGCTGTAATTATCAAAGCGCACGAATGTCATACGACGTTTTATAACATCATCATCATATCAGCCCAATGACGTCCACTGCTGAACATAGGCCTCACCTAATTTCCGCCACAACGAGCGGTTTTGTGCCGCCCGCATATTTATAACATATTTGCGAGGAAATAAATAAATTTCGGACTTTCTTAGAAAACAACCAATACAGCGAAAAGAAATAGCGCGCGGAATTATTTTTACTTGTCACAAATTATCGATGCGCGCGCATCAGCGCTTTTTTTTTTAAGGCAAAAACACTAAAACAACTGGCAGTTTTAGTGTTTTTGCCTTAAAAAAAATAGGAAGGAGATAAAATAATTATGATATATGTATATAAAATAAACATTTAATTCTTTAACTTAATTAATTTAGACCATAAATTACAACCATTTATCTGTAATAAAACACAAAAATATTAATTTACTTTATTAGTAATACTGGCTGTTATTGTGTTTTTGCCTTTAAAAAAAAGCGCTGATGCGCGCGCATCGATAATTTGTAACAAGTAAAAATTATTCCGCGCGCTTTTTCTTTTCGCTGTATTTGTTTTTTTCTAAGAAAGTCCGAATTTTATTTATTTCCTCGCAAATATGTTATAAAACGTCGTATGACATTCGTGCGGTTTGATAATTACAGCCTCTGCTTTCTTGCAATATCGCCTCGGCTGTAATTATCAACTTACCGCACTTATATCATAATGTACTATTATGTAGGTATTAAAGTTTGACTAAAAATAATAGAAAAGAACAGATAGGTACTAGTAAAATTTAAGATCATATTTAGATTATATTATTGATAAAAATAATATGAACAATAAAGCCACGATGTGTCAACAAAAGTGAAAAGGCTTACCTGTTTGATTTCAATTTATCTCGTAATTATAATTTTATATAATCTCTGAAACACTCACTAGGTACGTAAACTATACTCTGCTAGAGTCGAAACCCGAAAGAACGTGTAAAAACGACGCCGCAGAGCGCTTGCAGCGAGATCAAAGGGTGCCGCTGCGCTTTGGCCCGCTCCACCACACAACACAACAAACGGTGATTTAATTTCTATATAGGTACATGATTTCTCGAGTTCTCGACTTTTCTCGAGCTTGATTTCCCGGGAACAAAATCCAACGATTTCCCGGGAATTCTCGGCTCGAGAATTCCCGGGAATAAACCCTAGTACTACCTCAACAAATACAATGTTGTTATACTTCAGGGAATCGAAGCCAATTCTCAGAAAAACCATCAACAGTCCATCAAAGCTATAAATAGCGTTATCTGACTGGCCAGCTGTCAATTATAGGTGTGGCTATGCGTATTTCAGACTATACAATAAGCCCGACCTTATGTCCAGACCGCGTTGACCGCACAGAGGCGACTATGGAGTCGACAATCTTATTATTATTATAATGCTGCTACTACATACCGTGTACATATACCGTGTAATTTTAGACATATTAAAACTTATGTGTAGGTCATAGTAATCAGATATATACAATACATCTAAGCATAAGAAACAAATTAAAAAATCGGAGAGTAAAAAAACCGCCAGCCTCAAAAACATTTTTTTTAATTTTGGCTGGAATTAGGTACTTTACATTGGCAAATAGCTGATGTTTTATAAAACGTTCTAGATACTATATATATATATATATAATATATATATAGTGAAAGAAACATAATAAAGATTTTCAAATGTGTACTTAATCAACGATACGTGGTAAGATGCGGTGATGATATATAGCCTATACCCTTCCTCGATAAATGGGTTATCCGACACTAAACAAATTTTTCAAACGGACCAGTAGTTTCTGAGATCCTAGCGTTCAACCAAATAAACAAACAAATAAACTTTTTAGTTTTCAAATATTAAGTACTAGAAGTAGCGCGGGGCGTCGCACCCGATGTTCTTTATTTGGCCACTGCTTAGCCCTTATTGACTGTAGCGTTATATTATATAGTCTATAGCCTTCTTCGATAAATGAGCTATCCAACACTAAACAAATTTTTCAATACGGACCAGTAGTTTCTGAGATCCTAGCCTTCAACTAAACAAACAAATAAACTTTTTAGCTTTATAGATAGATTACCTATAAATGAGGAAGGTTGGATGAATGGATATAGGTACGGATGTTTGTTTGTTATTTAATCACGCCAAAACGGCTGTAATGATATTTAAGGCACAGAAATATAAAATTATGGTCTGGAATGGCACATAGACTACCTACTTTTTTACCCGGAAAAATGTACTATGACCCAGGAAAAGTGTTTTAAATTTTTTTGTTTTTTTTTTCTTTCTTTAAAAAGACAACGCCCGCTCTAGGGAACAAGCCCTATGTCGCGGGGAGCTTTACAAACATGAAACCAACGGACACAAAGTACACCCAGACTAGAAACAAATATCTATGAATCACACAAATATTTGTCTCGTGTGGGAATCGAACCCACGTCACTCAGCACGGCGATGTAGTGGCGAGGCGACCACCTTGACCACTGCGCCACGGTGACAGTCTAAATGTGAATTGTGAATGTGTCTGTTTTTGCTTATTAGAAATACCTATGATCTGTTCTAATACGACAGTATTTTATTTACCTATCTATCATGCCTTGCTAACTAGACAGGCTAATCTTATTAGAGGTTCGCGTTAATCGAAATTTTTGACCAATGCAAAGCCTCAGAATTTTTAAGATGAAATTTTTTTTTAATTTGAACACGTTAATTGACAAAATTACCTACCTATGTAAGAAATATTATTTGTAACTTAATGGGTTGCTGATGACTTATTTATAATTATGTACCTATCTTATATCAATTTTGAATACCTACATATTTGTTTAAATTTATAAAAGCTTTGTGTGTTTCCAAGGTCAAAGATTTCCTTAAATACATCAATAATCCACGATTAGGTACCTAGTCATTACTTACTTTTTCTTTTTTTAAGCATTTTCTACGCTAAGTATAGTTGTCCACACAATTGCTTTACCACTTTTAACAAAAATATCCATCAAAATTAAAATTCAATAAGACTCGCATTGATGACAACTGTGTACTGATATCACTTGCAAGCAAAACTAGACATTATTGTTTTGTGATATACAAACGACATTTACTCTAAGAGTGGTAATGCAATTTTATTGTCGACTGTACCTAACTAATATCAATTTTGAATACGTATTTGTAGCTTATTAAAATTTATAAAATAGTTACATCTTTTTTTTCTTCTATGCATTAACTACGATAAGTAGGTAGGTGCCTAAATGGTATAAGAATGACACATCATTTCAATTCCTAAACGTTCCATTGCTGGGTACAGGTCTCCTCCAAAGAATGTGGAGGGAATTTAGCCTACTAAAATAAGAATAACACATAAGAATGACATAACATTTTTATTCAAAATACTTGAATATTTTTTCTAATAAGACGTCTCCATTGATCCTGTGCGAGGTCAACAACCGGTCAGTCATCTGTGACGTGTCATCTACTATAGATCGTCACACATACCTACATTCAACACCGATAAAAGCATTGAAGAATATTAAGGATAGTTGAAAAATTAGCATTAAATCTTCTCCAAGTCCATACCTACTATTTCTATTTGAAATTTCATTGAAATCCGTTCAGTAATTTAGTCGTATTATTTATTATTATTTTTTGGGTTAGATTACGCCATTAAAGGCTTCTTTGCTACGTTGACCAGATACTATTGATCTATTGTAGCACCCACATAAATATACATAGAATTTCTTCTAGTGTATGTGTGTTTCCTCACGATATTTTCCTTCACCGTTAGCAGATGGTAAGTCACGTAACCAGTACATATAAATCCCACAAAGTGAAATCCACATTGGTACTGCCTGTTGGAATCGAACTCGGACTACATGACTTGCACGCTGCGCCGTTCACTCGTCCGTTCGGCCACCATCGCTTCTTGAGCCGTAATGACATGACAGACAGAGTGAAGGCAAAATTGGAGTAATGTAGGTACCTAGAAGAATCAGTTGAGACAATGTGGCATATTTGTATAGCTACTTACCCCAATCTGTACTAATTATTGTAAAGCTGAAGAGTTGGTTTTTTCGAGTTTTTATTGAGGAAACTGGTTCGAATTGAAAATATTTTTAGTACCTATTGGATATGGACTATATAACATCTCGCTGTGACCAAAAGAAGATAAGTAGTGAACAAATAAAGATCCATAGGAGCGAATACTGGGGTAACAGCTAGTGTTACTATAAATACACTTAATATATTAAGCCAAAATTATATTTAGTCTTAAAACCATTTTAAATAATAGTTAGACAATTACAAGCAATTTTCCCCTTAGTTAGATATTCTAAGCATGTCTCTGATGAAATTTCTGGTTTCTAAATTAGTTGAGACTTTAAAGCAATTTCCTCAACGTCGTAAGGTTTACTATGTAGCACAACACATCAACGGCTTAGTTTGCAAGTAATTTATCATAATTATTATAATTAATATTGTTTTCTTGAGACATAAATTGTATCTAAATCCAGATTTATTTTTTCGAATTTTGTAATCACACGGCTTTTATATGCAGTATAACATTTGCTACTTCTATTCATCAATAGATGTCGCTAATCGAAGAGAAAGAGTTACGTTAAAAGTTTTAGTTCTATTTGATACTAGATGTCGCTTTACAACGCTTTAACTACTTTGCGATAGAGGGCAGTAAACGTTTCTTATCAGTTTCGTTCAAACTTATTAGAAAATACTAGAAGTCGCGCGGGGCTTCGCTCCAGTCGTTCTTTATTTGGCCACTGCTTAGCTCCTATTAGCCTATAACCTTCCTCGATAAATGGGCCATCCAACACTAAAATATTTTTTTCAAATTGGATCAGTAGTTCCATAGATCTTAGTGTTCAACCAAACAAACAAACAAACTTTACAGCTTAATAATGTCAGTAAAGATGAATTAATTTTACCAAAGCCATTCAAATAAGTACATTTAATTTTTATGTTTATCTACCTATAAATAGGCCTATTTGAAAACCAGCGCCGGGCACTTGTGCTCGGCATTGTGCTGATGCCTATTTGGTACAGACGCGAAACTGTTGTTTGTTTGTATTTGTTCTGTCTATGTATTTGTTATTCAGTATGTCTTGTGTTTGTACCAATAAATGTTTTCTATTCTATTCTACCTACTCCATAAATTATAAGTAACGGTTATGGTTAACTTTGTTTAGGTATGTATTTTAGTTTAAATAGGTCGATTTATTTATCATAATAATATGCTACCTAATTGTATTGTTTCTAAAATTAAGTCATAATTATATTTAATATCGATGTATTTTTTACTTTGTTTTATAATATTCTCTTACCTACATTAAAAATAAAGAAAATAATGTGATAAGGCAAATTAATTTGTGATGTAGTTCTAATGTGACATTAATAGATGGCGTTGCTGTATATCGGCTTTAATACCCGCCTGTTCTACACATAGGTAGATACGTCCGGGAACGTCATTTAAGAAATGTATTTTGAGGTCTCAACATCCATTTTTTTTAAGTTGCGTGCATGAGAATTGCTTGTGTCAAGCCAACACAGACTTAACATTTTTTAAAATAATGTTGATACCTCATCCATTTCTTAAATGACGTGTAGAGCAGGCATAAGAGCTACGATGGCACAGACAGACACACAGACACGTCCAACTTGTAACACCCCTTTTTATGTCTGAGATTAAAAACGGTTTCTAACGAAACAACTCTTAAGTTGAATCTTCAAAACGAGACAAACATCTTCTTTCATTGTGTTAAAAGAAACCTTTGTACAAAAACTGGTCAACCCTTCATTGACCGCTGTCTTTTGAAATGTATTGGTCATCTTTGGTCAAAAGTACCCCCAGTACCAGTAAGTAAGCAAGATATTTAAATATTTATTGATGATAAATAAAACAAGTTTTCGTTCACACCGATTTAAAAATAAGAAATCGTCCGGTATTGAGTTATTATGTCCGTCCGATATTTTATAAAGAAACACGATTTCGCCCGCGGTTTCGCCCGAATGATATGTCATTAGTAGCATAATATCTCTTTTTTCTTGGTCGTAGACTATACTTAAGCTCTCAATTTTACATGAAATATCTAATATAAACATAACATATAACATAGCGTCTCGCCTTTTTTCCTTAAAGGATAGGCAGAGGTGTATCTATTTATATTCTAGCTATGTTAGGAGCTGTGTCAAAGGGTTACCAGTTACTTATTCTGTTATCATTTACCGACCATTTTATAATCTGAGCAGAAACTGAGAATTTTGGCTGGACAAAAACTCTAAATACCGTTTTTACCACCACCACCTTTAATATGAATAGATAGATACAACTTCAATATCATAAAACACTCAAACAACCCTTTGTTTACAATCAATCAACACTCGTCACTATGTATTAACCCTTCAATCGCCCCAATTTCCCACACTGACCGCCGTCCGGTCTGACCGCCTGACCGTCAACCCTTCAATGATAAAAACTCGATTCTTAAGACGTGTCTCTTTGATAACCGGTTTTGTTTCCCACAGTGGACATCGTCTTCAGGGGCTAGGGTTAAAGTGTAATTTTTGGTCAGTTAGATTTTGACTTTGGTCAGTTTAGTGTAAATTGAGTGCTTCTGGCGATAAGATTTGCGCTGTAATTTTAAATTATTTATGTGATATCGTTATGAGTGAAGTGATTCAAGTGTTTATAATATGGACTAAAGATTGCATAAATACCTAAAATATATATTAAAGATGTATATATTGGATAAAAAAATAAGACATAGCTGACGAAATATAGGTAGGATGATCCTCTGCCTACTTGTTTTGTAAAAAAGGCCTAACGCGCTGTCTAATCTTAATGTCTTAGTAGAACCGGAGTTTTATCATAATATTTTCATAATGATTTGCAATTAACATAAGCAATAATTTGAAAATAAAAAATAATGAGAGGAAGATCGTTTTAAGACAGCATTTTTAACATCATTTAACATCAGTCTTCAGAGCTCCATGTTTTTAACATAGGTTTTTTTTAAGAGGTAATATGCATTTACGTCTGCCGACCCTTTCTGGGCAACCGGACTGTTACGTGAAAGCCTGCAGGCTCTAAGATGGCAGAAGACCAGTATACTCATTAAAACCCCTCGGCCCACCATCACTTCGCTTTGTAGGGTGGACAGCTGGAACCGCATGTGACATCAGCGGCTCAGCAACTCCAGCCTATCAGCACCCATTTTAGATGACAGCATTACGTTTAATATGAAAGCTAAGTATATTTTACAGTTTTAAATTTTCTTTTTCAAAATAGATTTTGTGTTTTTTGGAAATGTTCTTCTTAGGAGAAACAATTTTATAACAATTTTCACGTAATATTGAGTGCAAAAATCGTGACAAAAAATAATTGCATGTGTAAGAAATGAATTTTAACAATGGAAATAATTTGCATCTTCCAATCTTTTTTTTTCAACCTGCTTAAGAGGCTTTTTATAGTAACATTTGACTTAGTGAAAATCTTTATCTTAAAAGTCAAGTAAAATTCAAAAGGAATTCACGTACCTAATGAAATCTACCTGTTATCTATTTTAAAACAAAAAAAAGCTTCTTTAATAATAAAAAAAAATATACCAACCAAAATCTACACAATTAATTAAGTATTTGATTTTAGTAAGGTAGTTGATAAGCTAATAAATTCCAACAAAAATGAACTTTAACAACTTAAATAATGTATAAAACAATTGCTAAAATTCTAAGCTAAAGGTACTAATAATTAAATGCACAGCATTTTGCAGCCGCTCTGTCAGGCTTGAGCGTGACTGATGTTTGTTGGAGAAAACGTTAGGCGTCTTATTAAACGTCTTGTCTTACGTAAACGAACCGGCGTTTAAATCCAACATAAGAATAAATTGTTATATTTTTTTATAATGTTGATCTCTTAAAATTATAAAAACCAAAATAATTTAATCACCATTATTATCATCAGCTTGTACAAAATATAGTTTCCTTTTGTATTTTTCTACAATAATAGTCAGCATTGAGGAAATGTACTTATTACTTAGTTAATAACATACGAAACCCTGCTGGTTATGCTTAACTTAAATTTAATCTAATTTACAAATAAAAATAGTGTTGCGTAAAGAAAACAAAACTTAAATAAAATTTAATTCCATTTAAAAAAAAATTCATTTATTTTTCGGTACAAATCCTAGAATCTGTAATTCAAAATTCAAAAAGGTCGGTACTCGGTCGGTATAGTGCGGCACAAAAGCTAGTATGCAAATAAATGCAGAACATCTTGAAGTATATTGTATTCGGAGCCATCATGGCGGCTGCGGGTGGGCACGTGAGCGATGGCTGCAGCAGAAAACACGAGACGTTTCATTACATGCACTGACTTGTTTAGAATTTACATCTAACTTACGTGAGCTGTGAGAAAAATAACGGTATTTTGGTACACATACAGCAGTAAAAAGAAAATTAACACTAAAAGTATGTTTAACTATAAACTTAATGCTTTCGATCTTTTATTAATTTGTGGCCCAGCTGTTAAAGAAAATTAATTAATTGGTATATTTTTATACATTACAGTATAATATAAAATTACAATAATAATATGTAATTTATAGTTACACCCTGATAAATGACTCAAAATTATTGCGCGTTTATTTCTTAGATATATATATATATATATATATGATAGAGTGGGCTTCTAAAACCTTGAGGCATTTATTTATATGAAGTATAATATAGTTTTCCAAAATCAATCGTTCCACATTGTACAGTATAGATCAAACAACTTCCACGGCGACTATTCAAGCAACTAGGTATTCGTTCTAGATTCATCTATAACTAGACAAAATAACGATAACTTAAAACTACTATTTACCGGTACATTTTCACCTACCTGCATTTTTCTACCCACACCTTCCCACTCCTAGTCAAGAGCTACAGAAAACAAATTACGAATCATCTCCCCAAGACGTCCGCGCCTTCTCCCAGCAAATGAGTCAGTTAAAGCTAAATTGTCAACCCGCCACAGACTGCAAAATATCCGTTCTATTTATTGGGTTCTCTACCTTACCTGTTTTGAATGAGGAAATCGATTCTTATTTTGAATTTTTGTTACATTCGTTACACACGTTACACATTTATACAGTATCATACCTACCGAAATTCGTGAAATATTACATAAAGATGGTGTCAAGATCTTTATGGAATATTTCACGAATGAACGAGGATGGTGGATACGTGTGGGCTGTTAACTGTAAGAGTAAGTTGGTCATCATCACCATCATCTCAACTCATAAACGTCCCACTGCTGGACATGAATCTCCTTCAAAGATTTTGAAGGAAATTTAGCCTGCTATACCACGCTGGCCAGACATGTTGGTGTAGGGATTTGTTTCGAAGTTTCCTTTTCTCGCAGGCTGCTTAAAGTTAGGCCCTTAGTCGCCTTTTACGATTCCCATAGGTTGAAATAGGGTCAACTACCCTATTTCAACCTATGGGAATCGTAAGTTGGTAAATAAAATAAAAAACACGAAGTGGGTAATAAATAAATAAATTTAAAAAAAGCAACAAACCAAACCATTTTTTATTGTTCTCTTTTCAAAATTAGTTTTTTAAACTGTATTAATTATGTAATTAGATAGACACCAAACATTTTAAAAATAGTACAGCGAATTCCAATTTTTGAAAAAGTTTATACGTAAAGGTTTGACAGGCCTTTTTGTTTTATGTGATATTGTTTTTTCTACTAGGTAATTGTTTTGTTTGTTGTTTTTTTTTTAATTTATTTGTTACACTGCCAAAGTGCCAACACAACAATCTCCAGTTCTCCATTTTATATTCCCACAATTGTATTTGTGTTTTTTTATTAATTAATAGTGTGGGATATTATTGTGTTGCTATATTTTTACATATTATTTATTATTTTGATATATTTTTGTACTAGGTACCAACAAAACTGGTACAAAACCCGACTTTACATAAACAGAGGCTTAAAACAGGCCTTAACTCACTGTCAGTGCAAACGTCTCACTATTTCTTAGAGGTCATTAGTAGAAACGACACCCATTCCGAGGCCCATTTAGATAAAACGTCACAGATTTGAACGAAGATTCAACCCCCATACCCCCTGCTCACCCCACCCGCGAGTAATGAGTCGCGAAGATTTTCACTGGGGTGCAAATGTTTATATAGGGTGCGAATTTATGTTTGTTGGTGGTGAGGTTAAAAATAGTTACAGGACTTAAGACTTTCTACGTTAGACTTATTACAATACTGGGACTGAAATAGATGTAGTATAAACAGTAACATTATTTGACTTGAAATTGACTGGCCTGTTGGTCTAGTGGTTAGTGACCCTGACTGCTAAACCGGAGGTCGTGGGTTCGATCCCCACCCAGGACAAATCTTTGTGTGATGAGCATAAAGGTTTGTTCTGTGTCTGGGTGTAATTTATCTATAATATGTATGTATTTACAAAAAAAAAATATTAAGTAGTATATCAGTTGTTTAGTACCCATAACACAAGTAAATATAATTGCTTAATTTGGGACTAGATGGCGCTGTGTAAATGTGGTAGAATATTATTATTATATTATTATAGAATATTATTTGACTATCTTTTAATATATGTTTTTGTAAAACTAATGAAGTTATAAGTATAGGTAACTTTTAGATTGTTTGGAAATGTAAATATTGCTGTTATTATGAATAAAAGTTAATATTAATGTAGTTATACATAAAACCATCAAAAAAATAAACTTTCATTCGTCGTTCATAATAGGTAATAGTAAGTACTACTAAGGGAGTAAACTTACCTTACGCAGACAAGAGCACTGCGAGAAAAGGAAAATTCGAAACAAACCCTATACCAACCCGTCTAGTCAGCGTGGTATAAAAATTGGACCAGTACCTAGCAGTGTGACGTTTATGGGTTGAAATTATGATAGTAAATATTGTCATTAATTAGAGCATATAAAGAAAATTTACATAATTGTTTTCAGAGACTGCTATCTCTTGCAAACACAAGAAGACTTTACACTAGAGACCAGGAAAAGATAACTAAAATCTAATTTAAAAAAAATCAAGTTATTTTTTTTCAAACGTCCTGTATAACAAATTATTCAGCAACAACTCGTTTACTTATCTTTACTCTTTGAGAATAACGTCTAACCCTCACGGCGCGCGCTGGCGGGGTTGGCAGAACTCCCGTACTTTTATAATGCATTATTTAGTTAAAAGGGTTGCTTCTTCTGCTATGTATCCACCCTCTCGAGAGGGTTAAAAGTATATGGGCAAGAAAACGTGAGGGTTTTTTGTGGTATTCTTGGCAAGAAAATTTTGTTTTGTAGTTTATTTAAAGTGAGAAGTGAGAGTTTTATGGTTTTTTTAGAGTGCAAAGTAAAAATAAAGGCAAAAGGCAAATGCGTTATTTTTAGTATCGGCAATTTATGGCCGATTTCAATAATCTATCTATCTATGGATTTGGCTACTAAAGTTAGAATTTTGACATAAGCTCCATACAAAATATGTCAAAATTCTAACTTTAGTAGCCAAATCCATAGATAGATTATTGAAATCGGCCGTTAGTCACTTTTACAAGCTGTTTATTAACTTCCAATATTTGTATGTTCGGGTCATATCTTGCAATTGTATTATAAAGCAGTTATCTTCAAAAGATTTAGATGAAATTTTACATGCATATATAAATTAAATGAAAATAATTAAATTAAACACCTACTTACGTATTAAGTCTATACCTATATACAATTAATTACAAACAAAAAAAAGAAACTAAAACGTAAAATTAAACAATAAAAAAAAATACCCCAAGAAAAACTTGTTTAGGCATCGTAATGATAATAATTAAATGACAATGCAATATTTTTATGAAATAAAGTTGATCTGTTGATAGAATTGGAAGTTGTTTGAACTCTGATAAAAAACAACGATATGTCATCGAATTTGGGCTCATTTAATTAGTCTTGAATCTTGATCTCTGATCTATAATAATCGATTCTATTAGATTGTTTTATTTTTCCGATCGAAACTGATTAGAAGATAAGTGCAATGACAGAATCTCAAAAGTGCCCCACAGATTTTTCATTGGATGATTTCGGAAACAAAAGTTCACCCGCGATGGAATGCATAGAGTCACCAATCAGCGATGTAGCATCAAATAATACAGTCGCAAAATCGCCGATTGCCGATGCTTCAATTAGTGAGTGTGCTTTTTTTCGTCAGTGCCCCGTTTGTAATACATTAAATGGTTTGAAAACCCGTAACAAGATAATAATATCTAAATCTACCGAATGATTAAAGCGTATCCTAATGTCGGAATGGCCTATATCCATCAATAGATTTTGCTAGACATTCAAGAAATGTCTAAAGTTTAAAATCAAATTACATAAGTGTTCCTAAAGTCCTTATAATGTGAAAAGAAATTAATCCTAGAAGGCTCACAATAATTATATTTTTTATTTTCAACATTGAAATATACCTACTTAAACCATGTCAATTTCGTAACAGTGTTCTTTTTACAAATTCAAATATATTTTTTAATTCAATTGAAGTGACGTCGTAAAAAGGACATATCGAATCTATACCATATACCTACTTAAAAAAGAATTGGAATTCGCTGAACTATTTTAAAATGTTTGATATCTTTCTGTACATAAATGAATATACAAAATTAATACGGTTTAAAAACTAATTTTAAAAAGAGAACAATATTAAATTGTTATGTTTGTAGTTTTTTTTATTTATTTTTGTTGACTGGTACACAATCTCCAGTTTTTTAATAAAATTGTGGGAATTTTTTTTTTTTAATATAATAATAGGTGGCATATTATTATTGTGTTACTCTTAGACCACATTACATAAAATTAACCTTTTGACATCCAAACGCACAATGACCGGTAATTAAAAATGTGGTTTATTTTTATCATAATAAGACCGTATTTGTTAACACTAAAATGTAACCTGAAATAGCTCCCCGTATTCCAATACCATAAGTCAATAAATCACAATCAACCATTGGACTTAGGCCATTCTAATTGAAACCTAATTGTTTAGCGATTAGGGTATACTTTAATCACATGATTTAATCATTGTTTATGTTAAAATCAGAATCAGTATTATTAATTACGAAACACATTGGACTCAAAACTATTGGTTCAGAACATATTGTTGTGGCTATATTAATAAAGTGTAGTTGTGTTCTGAACATAATCATCATACTTTCTTTGTCTTCGTAGAGGTAGGCAGAAATATATCACACTTACCTTTTTATTATGTATTATTTTCTTACCCATACGAGTTGTAGCAGTTTCAAACAGTAGAAATTATTTTATTTTATTTATTTATACAGACACATGTAATCATACATTATTTCGTAACAAACATTATAAAAAAATATCTAAGTAGGTAGGTACTTTTAGAAAAATGCATCGGATCCGGCAAAATTCTATCTTTGATTTCTTGAAGAAATAATCCAACATTATTCGACAGGAAATCGTGTTTTGAAATAAGATGTTCGTAAAAAGAAAAAAATATTTAAAAAATTCTCTTAAAAATAATAATATTTTACTGTATTTAAATTTCATGCCTTCATATCTCCGTGTCGACATATGGTTATTCACGTCGTTTCCTAAAATAATAAAAAATATTTAAGTCAATAACCTACTTTTTATGATTTGCACTTTATTAGATACGAACATTTGGGTCTCGACGACTAATATCAGAGATTTTGCAAAATACTAGATGTGAACCAAAATTCATCTTCAATAACAATGTTGAACTATTCAGATAATAATTATATTTAAAATAATTAATTACAATGTACACCTATCTATGAACACAAACAGAAAGACAAGCAAAATAAATTCAAAACAGAACAAAAAAGAAACAATTAAAAACACCCACATTCTAAACACAAACCGCGCGTATCGACCGCTTCGTTCAAAAACTATGTCCCTTTCTAAATTCGTTTAATAATACTTACTACACACACATTCGCGTTGGCCCGCCCCGTTCGCGCAAAAACCACCCCGCGCCTTGGGGCAATTCTTCAAAGGGTGAAAAAACTTCCCCCACCTCAACCCATGGCCCGCCTTAACCAATTCTTGGGTTAAAAAAGGGGTGTATACTAAGCAACCAACTATGCAGGGGATTGATTTTTGTTGTCGGTTTTAGAACGGTGCTAGTTCGAGTTTAGAATGCGGAATATTGTTCTAAGCGGACGAATTTTTTTGTTAATCTTTTTATTTCTTCTTTTTTTCTATTTTCAAACGTTTTGGGCGTGTCTGTAAGTGTGTACCTGTGTTACCTGTGTATGTATTTATATGAATTTTCGTTCATTATTTTAAGGTGATCTTGGTTTTAATGATTGTTAGAAACTTCCAATTCCTAAATATAATTATCTTTCTTGTTTTAAAATTCTTAATTTCACACGATATACCCACGTCTTAAAGAAATTGTTCTAAGAAATACGTTGACAATTGCAATGTGTAGCTATCATTCCTATAGCTAATAATAGCAATAACACGAGTTATTTTTATATTTTATTAATTTATTTAAGTACTATAAAATGTGATTTTTATTAGGTATCAAATTATTATCTGATTTTAAATTGTAATGAATAATCGTATTTACGTTCATAGTTATCAGTGTGCCAGCTTCCTGCTAGCTGGCTAGTAGCATATTGTTCTAAAATACCCTCAATATTTGAATAACGAATATAATCTTATTTTTCAAACATCAAACTCAAGCCCGCCATATTGTATTTAATTCCCGCCAAGTCGCTTTAATTTCCAAATTTGGAAACTTGGAACGCGCCGTTCTACGTTTAAATTCAAGTTTGAATTGAGCGCGTTCCGTATTCGAGGCACGAGTTTTCATATCACTCCCCTCTCTCGCCCATTTCACCTCCCCTTGCCCCCTCGATCGCTTGCGAACGTTAAATTGACTTGCGAGGTTAGTTTGAAAAAAATATCAGGTTATTGTTATAATCCTTTATAATCTTAATGTGAAACAAAAGGGCAAGGGTTGGCGGCGCGCTAATTTTTCTTTCTTTGGATCACGATGCCGCGATGGCGGCAAATAGACGTAAGGCCCGCCTAATGGTAAGCCATTACCGTCCTACGGACGCCTGCAACACCAATTAAGAGTATGGCAGATTTTTTACCTATTTAGAGCTTCATGTTTAAAGCCTTTTAGGTTTTTTTTAACAGATTGTAATCTGCGCATATTCTAAAATTTCTTCTAAAATAGTAATACTATATTCTATAACCTATTATAAAATCTTGAAGAAATTTAAAGAAATCTAAATTGTATTGTCTAAAAACATAAACAAAATAAAAAACTTTATCGGAATGGTTGTATCATCAAAGAGGATGCACAATAAATAACAAATTTTTTTTTTATCGTAATAAGTAAGGCAATAGCGTTCCAATTTCGAACGCAGACGTTTCCCGGAACGTCGCGCCGCGTCGGTTCCTTCCTAAGAGGGAGAAGTAAACAAAATTCCTGCAAGGATATGAGGGAGGGGGTCCGCGGGGGTGAGGTACGTACGCGCGGGCTTCGGGGTGAAGAGGAGGGGGAAGACTACGTGAACACGAATAGTTCCCGCTTTTTTGTACATGTGTATATAACTAACGTATTTTTTTATCAATGTGTGTGTCAGTTTGAATGTGTGCATTGGTTTTTCGGATAAGCTTTTTAGCGGGAAAAGGGTTAAATTTAATAGGTTTTACTAAAAAGTGTTATGTTGAAGTTGAAAAACGTTCGTCGAAGAGATAAGTTGGGAATGTTGTATAGAAAAGTTTTTGGTTTTACTCTGTTCGGATTATAAATTTAATGTTCGTGACGTTTGTCAGTTTTAGTGTATAAAAAGTCACACAAAGACTTTACGAAATCATTTTTGTAGCTAAAATGAACCAAGTGTTTACAAAAACCTAGGTCAAAAAAAAAATTACAATCATCAGATAATTTTTAAAATGACGTAATATTTTTAATCTGTATCAATTCATATCGATTATACAACTCACCGACACACTTAATAACTGGGCACCATATTACTTAAAATTAGAATTTATAGATATTCCAAAAACCACGTCATTAGATTCTAAATTTAAAAACATCTATTTTTTTTAATGAATGGGTCTCCCACACATCCAAAGACTTTCAGGAACTTAAAGAACTTAATCATCTTTATAAGCACAAAACTTTTAACATTAAAGTTCATAGTTCTTCTTAATTTAAATCTAAATTATAGTTCAACAGTTAAAGTTTAGTTCACTCGTGAAATAGACATAAGGTACACGTCCCAAAAACCGTCTCTAAAGAGTAAATAAACAATTCTGTTTTAATATGGGAACTAAACGCCGCATTTAAATACTTTTTTCATTACGTATAGACGTCGTTCATAACTAGAGTTTATAGTTGTTCCAAATTAATTAAAGCTTATTTTTTTTTTAAACTACTCACGAAATCAAAATAAGGTACACGTCGCAAAAACAAGTCGTGACGGAAGACGTAAGGTACTCATCCCAAAAACAAGTCGTGACCGAAGATGTAAGGTACACGTCCCAAAAACCTTCTTCACAAAGTAAATAAACTATTCCGCTTTAATATCGAAACTAAACAAAGCATTTAACTTGTTCATTACGCACAATAAAGTAACAATATTTCTTAAGGACGGGCGCACACCTGCTACAAAATTTTCATGTACAAACTTGCTTGTAATTAACAAAATACATTCACAACTTGTAACTAGATTTAAATAGTAACGCTACTGGCGTTTTAGTGATGGGCGTTGTAGATAAGTTTTATCGATAAAATCATAAAATGTAACTAGATTTCAATTCATGTCATTCAAAATAATACGCCAGTTTATGTTAAAGTAATTTTAATTGACTTGACCCAATATTTTTAAGCTAATAAATGAGTACATTAGCCATGTTACACGGCTGTACTCCGTTTGCATTTTTTCAATCGGTCTTGTCACTCATAAAATTTCGTATTATTTTATATACAAGACCTAACAAGCATTTATTTCTTAATTTTGAATTTTATAATATTTAAAAAACCGATATGCATAGATAAAATTAGAAATCTTCATTCAACATCATCAGCATAATTATCCACTGTCGAAAATGGACCAAATATTACCACAATGATACTTAGCCACAGATTAAATAATAGTTATTTCTAGGCGAATTGCATTGATTGGCTATATTAATTAATTTATCGACATAATAAGTGTGATAGGAACTATATATCGATAAACTATTCTCATCCCTAGCCTCCATACAAAGAGACACTAAGAAATTATGTATTCCCCTTAGCGCAGTTCGGCTAAACTTTATTGAATTTGTTCGAGGCGTTCACAGTCGGGACTCGAATGCAGTACTTTTGTCAGGTACTCGTGATTTGAATGCTGTCGCTAATTTTACTTCATTAGTTCTAAATATATGACTTTCTTGTTTGTGAAGGGAAATAAACTTAAATAGAATTTATTTGACATTAATCTGTTTTTATATCATATTTACGAAATTTAGGTATTTATTTAATAGACATTATTTTTGGCGGTTATAAAAAAAAAACGATGTACCTAAAAAAAAATCTATTGAAAATTTATTGAAACCAAAGTATTGTCCGCTAGGTAAACTAAAAGAATCGATTATCTGAATCAAACTGTCTTATTCCTGTAACCTAATTTCTAACATCCGAATCCGAATACGAAAGAAAAAAAATCTAATTACAATAAAATTAATCATCATCAAGGTGAGGAAACGACATCGTTTGATAATAATAATATTATATTTTAAAAGATTATTTAGATAATCCCAATCTTTACGCAACATGTTTTCTTTTTAAATAATGCAAAAGCATTTCCATTTTCAAAAATCGAACCAATTCCTTCTATGATTCACGCAACATTTCTCTTTTAACCCTCCCGCAACCAATTAATTCGAACATAATTAAACAATACAACGGTAAATAGAAAATTCAAAGGCGTAGCAATTAAGGCCGTATCGCGGAATTTATAGCCTCTCTCAAGAAAGCACTCTTATCGTTAAAGTGAACTATACTCGCTATGGAATACGTACTGTGAATGTACAAATCGTCGCTTATACAACAATACCGCGCAAGTCAATTTTGAATGGTTTTCAGAAGAGACAAATAACTATTTATATTCTATTCAATACATCGTTAATCTTTAATGAATGCAAAAATATTTTTTTTGTCTTTAACAAATAATTTAAATCTATTTTTGCCTTCATTAAACATTAATCTATTTAATAAGATATAAACAGTTATTTGTCTCTCCTGAAAACCAGTCAAAATTGACTTGCGCGGTATTGTTGTATAAGCGACGAAATGGCGTCTTTGTTAGTGTGTCAACGTTACTATTCGAATATAGAATAGGGCTTTTTTGTTTGTAATTCGAATGGTTTCGATTTGAATTCGATTTATTTTTTTAGAATTATAATAATGTATTAACATGGGAACTAGGCTATTTCCTTAGAAAATTAGCATTTATAAATTGGCATAAAATATGGACATATAAACTTTTTAAGAACTCACCTATTTTTAAAATTTATAACAATCAAAATTTAAACTTAAACGATCAGAAACAGAATAGGTATGCGTATGTTTAATTTTTAGCTAATCATTCAAGAACATTAGATAACAAACCTACTTATCTATTTATCCAATGATTTAGCAAGTGGATAATAAATCAGAGTCGATGAAATTATTTTTCCAACTTTACTTTGCGTCAAAAATATATCTGAGTCTATTTTTCTATAGGTAAAGTTTCTACATGCCCAATAAATCTCTCTAATAAGTATATCTTTGCAGTTAATAAATATAAATAATAAATTTCTGCTATCACAGCAACTTTATAACAATTTTTATAACATTCCAATTTTGCCAAGTTTAAATAGAAGTGTTAAAATCCCAATTCCAAACAATAACCCAACTAAATTAAACGTTGGATCGTAAAAATATCACTAAAATAGTAAAATCTCACTAAAATCAATAGCCTCCCACACTTATCCGCAGACCCGCAAAATATAAATTGGCCTTCATATATTTCAGAGGGGAACAAAAGTGTTTTGAAAAGTAGTTCGCAGTCGCCCTTAATTCCTTTAGTTTTACAACCTTTTTGGACGGTTTTTGGACCTCCAATGTTACCTACTATGAAAATGCGATGGATTCTGCGTTTTCACTTTAGTATACATTGCGCTAGAAATTTAAATAAGGAATGATAATAAAAATAATGTGATAGTTCTTGCATAATATATTATAATAGTACTTGACTAGTTGAAAATATATATTATGAAGTAAATACGAATTTATTTTTGACATAGGTAACTAAAAAAGCGAACTATATAACTAAAAAAAAACAGAAAACAAAAGACTAACAGATGATGTATGACCAGCCAAATAAATATAATATTTTTGCATTACCAAGTTTTCGCAGTTGAAAATAAAATTCTAAATTTAAAACTATGTAGCAATAAATATATATTGATTTCTAATAAAACTATAATTTTTATTTTACTAAGCATCATTATTTATCATACACTAATAAAATTATGCATTTAATTATAAATAAAAAATATCAAATTGAATTTCAAAGAATGATTTTAAAAATTGTATTACGGTATGGCTTTTTATTATTTTCATTGTTTATAAAAATTAAATCGCATTTAATTTCGAACAAAAACGTTTTCAGCCAGTATTATTCCAAGCAATGTATCGCAAAATAATCGAATGTGCGTTCTCGTAGTATTCACTAGGGGGTGTTTTATAAGGGTTGTTTGTATAGGCCGACCTTTTTTAGCCTTTCGGGCCCCCAGATAGTTTTAGTTTGGTCCGCTGTAAAATTGTACGAATTACGTTCGAAAACTTACCGTTGGGTAGTAGCGTTTTTCGATCCTTTATTAGTTTAGAAAATTGTATGTAAAATTGCTGTTTTGTGCACGGTTTTGGAAACTTGGCCGCAGAAACTTTGTTTTAGGTATAATTTTGTTAGAAATTGAACCATTTTATGTTGAGCTCTCATGTTCAGAATGGCTTAAGAGAGTTATATGCTTCATAAGTTCATAGGCGTAAGACGTAAATCAGAGAAACATTTTGTAATAGGCGTTTAATTGTAAAAACAATATTTTTGCTGTTGTATAGTTTTTTATATAGGCTACTTTACTAAGGTTTTACTTTATATAGCAATATTGCGATCTACGATAAGATATTTAACTTCAGATTTTGCCATGATTCTATTGTTAAGTAAGTAATTGTAGACAATTATTAGAACCCAACACTAGCTTATAAAAGTAGCTATTATTTCAAACAGATTGATACTGAACAAATATTATCGATACGTCCCAAATTACAATTTATGTACATACCTATACTTATCATTATACAGTATCTATACAACCAAAAATATTTGCATTAGGCATTACGGATCAATATGTCAAATGTCTAATGTATTTGTCATAAAAAGTAAACTAGAGAAAATGAACTTTCTAACGATGATAAAATTAAGTTGGCATAATAATTATATAATATTTTAAAATAAAATTTAAATTTGGAATAATAAATTTTCTGCCCAACCGTTACCAGAAAGAACCAATTCTAAATTTAAACTTACGCGATCCGTCTTAGTGGTGGTTCATTTTTGCCCCCTTTTCACACCCCGCTCGCCCCCTCAAACTTTGACGTTTCCGTGGAGGTACAACTATGCCCCTGCCCCTCCCCCCTCGCCCTGAAGCCGACGTGCGGTTGGCGCCGGTTTAATCAATTTTTCAACTTCATTTCGTGGCTTGGTTAATTAATTTCCTTTGTAATCTTACTTTTTAGTTTGGATTATAGTATGTTTTTGTTTTGGCTTGGTATCAAGTTTTCATTATGTACCATTATGATGAATCGCGAGATTTTTTTAAATTTCTTAATATAACTTAACATACTAAATATGACAATTGTACGAATAATCTAGTTCTATTGTTCTACTTTATATTCAGTCAGGTTTTACTTTAATCGATGAATAACTTGTATTTTAATGTTCAGAAACCGGGATTATTAATTTGCCACAAATTCATAATGTTTTTCTTCCATTTATTATTTTTTATGTAACACACCAGCCAGTATCTACCATTTATTCTCCACTTATTGTTAAATTAAAAGAAAGTAATAACCCAAATTTGGCAGAATTCAATTAAGCGTGAGATACAATGTAATCTACCGACATCTTGCCGCCATACCGGATTCAAATGAAGTCTGATGTCTGACGTCTGCATAATATTGTCATAACAAGCCCCGAGGTTGTATACTTGTCTCATCAAACTACTTTGTGACGTCTAAAATATGAGGGAAATATCATTGGTTTTTTTAATGAATTTAAAAATGGAACACTTTTGTAGTGATGTATTGTTAATATTGTTATCTAATGTTCGTTCTGTCTAAATTTGTAGAAATACCATTTAAATTACGAAGGGATAATATTATGCCTGTCAACCATTTTTTTTAAATAAAAAACTTCAAACAAGCCTGCCAGTACCTACCAAAATATATATAAAAAAATGAAAATCAACATAGTTTTCTTTTTAAATTGAAAATCCTGTTTTACCTGTAGCTAGGTGAAACAGAGACAAACATGAAGTTGTGAAGTAGCGACACTAGAGAGGCGCTCACGAAACTCTTGAAACAAAGGAAGGTAATTGAAAATTCTATCAAAACTTGCCACGAACGAAGCCAACGGAGCTAGTTCGAGTTGTACTAGAGGTGGGACCTATAAAACTCAAATTTTAGTTTATACTAGTTCTTTTATTGGTTGTTAAGTTTAACAATTTTTAAATTGTTTTAACCAACAACCAATTATATTTAGATAGAAGTTGCTAAAACTCAACTAGAATAAAAGTTTTAAACGTGATCCTGCGATTATCACATACTTACATGTCTACTAGAAGTGGGGTTATGTATTTTTTAAATATTTTAAATAGCATTTAATAGTTTGATTACGAAAGAAATGATTCTCGGTAGTGTTAAAAAAATGTTTATTCAAGTTGAAAGTGATGACTATGGTAATTTTTTTATTTGAATACCTGTGATTATTGTTTGGTTATTATAATAACAATCACGGGCAGCAGTAACATCACTATTTTTGAACGAACGCAACGTTTCGTTCCAAACTTAAGTTCCGTCTTGCCTCATGTTTGACAATCAAAAGTTAAAGCCATTATTTTACCAACGAACGTCTTATTTCAAATTCAAATTTGATTCAATTTAATTATTAAATTGAATTAAAATTGAAGTAAATTATGTAGATAAATTTTATTACTATGAACGTTAAAAAATCTATGAAATGAATTTAAATGAATTCTAATAACTATAATTTTATTATTTCTAATATATTACTGCTATTTAGTAACCATTTTATTACAATGATTATTTTTCAAATCTTCACTTTCAACTTCACATAGGATTTGAATCCTATTCATCCCTATACCTACCTTATTCTTCGTGAATTTTTAAGAGTAATCTCACATACTTACCTCATCATACCTCGTAATCATGACCTAAATATGTTTTAATTTTATTTTTTTAGTCACCTAATTTTCATCTTTGTTTCGAAATAAAATACTTTGAATCCTAAATTGTTTTATATTAGCACTTAACACATGCCTAAATAAAACAATTCCAGCAGTTCAAAATTCAAATGTAACATAATCAGAACTTATTATAGTCATCATCTATTTCCTTTCTAAGCTTCTACTTTCAAATATTTTTCAACACACACACACACACTGACACACACACAACAAGAGGTTTATTGTGTACATAAAACATTGTGATTGCCTTTGACAGTACGCTCCACGACTGCCAAGTTTTAATAGAAATTTAAATTAGCTCCAGCTTGTACCAAACGGTTGGATTGCGAGCACAAATGCATTAATATTATATTTATTGTATAGCAATCTGATTATCTAAGGCCTTGTGACAAGACTTATTTTCGCAGTGCGTTGATTGTAGTTATATTTCTATTGCAGTGAGTGCTTAGCCTCGGATGGGTGGGATAGATAGCCTCACGGATAGGATATCATCTGTGCCATTGGTAAAACACGGCCTTTGTTGTTGGGGTTTCCAATTTTTTTCAGTCTGCGGCGCAGTTTAGTTAAGTATTTTCTCTCGGCGTCCTAACTTAACTAGGAGTTTGAAATAAATAGTTAAATAAGATATAGTGGTAATAATAATACTAAAGAGTAGTAAAGAGGATATCCTCACAAAGCCACTCTTTTTTTTTGCGGCGCGGGAACCAGTGCCTTAAACCCGATTTTTAAATCATCAAATAAAAGTTAATTTCAACCCATAAACGTCCCACTGCTGGGCACAGCTCTCCTCCAAAGAATGTGGAGGTTATTTATCCTACTATACCACGCTGGCCAGACGGGTTCGTGTAGGGTTTGTTTCGAATTTTCCTTTTCTCGCAGTATTCTTGTCTGCATAAGGTTACTCCCTTAGTCGCCTTTTACGACACCCACAGGTTGAGATAGGGTAGTAAGACTATGTATACTTAATCCGTCACTACACGGAAATAAAAATTATTGATAGGATAAAATATAACTTAAACAAATTCAAAACGACAACAAACAGTTGTATGAATAAACTTGTTCTATTGTTTTACTTTTATATTCAGTCAGGTTATAGTTTAATCGATGAATAACTATTATTTGATGGTTCAAGCCTGGTTAAACTTATCTCTTAGATTGGTGTCAGATTGGAGTACGTGTTCGGCAATCGCTTATCGCTTGTCTGTCGATCTTTTTAGCATTAGTCCATTATGTCTGGCCTGACGTTTCTATTAAATTTATTTTGTATTTTTTTAAAAAGAGAACGCCCGCATTCTTTAACATGCTCTGTGTCACGGGGGACTTTAAATACCTACAAATCGGACACAAAGTACACTCACCCTCGAAACAAAGATATAAATCATACAAATTTTTGTCTCGTGTGAAAAGTCTATGTAGGAACTACAGCAGCTGCAGTTGATTTTATAAACGTCGGGTGTTTGTAGAGGCAAAGCATCGGTGTGTCTACCATACTGTTTACTTTGGCTTCAGGTATATACCGTATTGATGCCATATTGTATCAGTTGGGCTCCGATCGTATCAGTCACAATAGCTAAGATATGTAAGATAAATTCCTGTTTTATATTCCAAATATCACAGTCGCAAAACGTAAGTACAAATTTCTATAATTCAATTCGCTTATTATATTAATGTCAACAACATGGACCAATTACACGTCATATCTAATTAAAATAATTACCGATTATAATAAAATTTAAATATAAAATGAAAATTAGAATACAAATTAAAATAATAAATAAGAGATAAAATTTAAACAAAAATAAACCAAAATTAAAATTAAAATACTATAAGTAAGTATTTTAATTTTTTTGGACCAATCTGAACAAAAGATTGACAAATTGACTGGTATGAATGAATCGGAAAAAAAACATTCTGTGAAAAATAAATTCAGTGAAAGGAAAAATTTGCGGCATATAGACATTTTTCCAAGTGGTTGTTTTACGACTGAACGGTAAATCATCCAATGCCAAATTTTAAGAGTAAAAATTATACACACATACATACATTAGGTTTCGTTCTTGTGAATCTTTGTTTTATCCCTACTCAGCTCCTATTGGTCAGAGCGTAGTCTTAATCGATAAATAGGCTATCCAACACATTTTTTTTTTTCAATTGTAACTAATAGTTCATGAGATAAACGAATTCAACCAAGCAAACAAACTATTCGGCTTTATCATCGTCAGCATCATTAGCAACCCATTAAGTCCCACTGCTGGGCTCGGTTCTCCTCTCCTCTAACTAGAGAGCTGAGAGGGTTCAGGCCATAATCCACTCACGCTAGCCTAGTGCGGGTTGGTGGATCAGACATACTCATAGAATTACTTCTAGGGTATGTGGGTTTCCTCACGATGTTTTCCTTCACCGTTAACAGATGGTAAGTCACGTGACAAGTACATATATTATAAATTCCACAAATTCCATTGGTACTGCCGGTCGGGATTGAACTCGGACCGCGTGATTTGCACGCCGGTCTCTTATCCATTCAGCCACCATCTATACATATAAAATGCTTTGTCCTGAATGACTGACTGACGGATCAACGCAGAGCCTAAACCGCTGATTGTAGAGACCTGAAAATTGGAAGGTATGTTCTTTGAATGACGTAGGCATCCGATAAGAAAGGATTTTCCGAAATTCTAGGCCTAAGGGGGTGAAAATGGGGGGTAAAATTTGTATGGGACAACGAGATAGCCTCCTATATGTCCAATCCACTTCAAATTATGCATAAACATTCTTTAACTTGCACTTAAAACAAAGATCTATGTAAAATCTATGTGAAATCTACGTGGACGAAGTCGCGGGCAAAAGCTAGTCTCTTATAATATTAGTATATTTGAGTAGTTAATTCTAAAACATAAAATACACTATATCTACAATACGAAGCAACTTCTCAACAGAGATTAGTTTTTGTCATTCGAATTGATTACGAATTTAAATCTAAATTGAATTTGAAAACTTCAAACGATCGACTGAGAAGGTTCTCGAACTAGAAATAAGTTTTAATTACTTTTATTTGATCAAATATAAGCGTTCGAAAACTTCAAAGTTTCTTAAGTAAATGAAAATTCTTGGCATTTTATAGTTAAAGTAATTTGAATGAGTGAGAATATATATTAATCTTTTATATATAAAAGTATGTCGGGTTGTCTGTATTCACGTCTTGTTTATTCAAAGTCAAGTCAAAGTCAAAGTATTTATTTGCGATATATGGATAAAGAATTATGTTAAATTTTACAAATTTAAGTATCACCATAATCAACCTTCCGGTATGCAAAAACTTGAAACACTTACCTACATATTATTTTAAACTTAATTTTAACAATAAGTATACGTCAAAATATACCAATTAAATCAGATTCAAAATTAAACAATGTCACTTAAATAATCATTTCATAGCAATAAACGATGTATTATGTGTATGTTTTGTCATCAAAATATTCCTGAATTGAGTAGTAGCATTTATTTGCAAGAAACCTATGTATCTCTTTTTTGAATATTAAATTTTCGTTTATGTCCCAAATAAATTATTTCTAGAACAATCTATTTAATACGAAGAAAAATTTAATACCAAAGGAACAAATTCACAACGTTGAATGAGACTGCTGCCCAGCAGTGGGACATTTATGGACTAGCCAAGTGACTTCCCATCTACTGATGGTCAAGAAAACATAGTGAGAAAAAATAGATACCCTAAAAAAATCTAAGGGGTAGGGCCTACAAATAAGTCACCAACTGAACGATGACGTAGTAAAGAAGCCTTTCATGTCGCATACCCAAAAAAAAAACCGCCTTTTTAAAAAGAGACATGCTCGTTTCTTAGAGGTTACTAAGACGTATCTATCCAGACATACTGCCTTATCGAGCCTACCTCTGCCTTATAATTTTATAAAGAAAAGTCTTGCTTCAACTCCGATCCTAAGACCAAAACTTAACCCATTACAATAATACTCCATAAACATGGCAATATATTTATAAAATAAATAGCGCACATAAAAGCAGCGAGCACGAACACATTACTGCTATACTATGTACTTGTAACGATTCGCCTTACCCCCCATCCCCTTCCCCCCTCCCCAAGACGCGGAATATTTACATAAATTTACAAATTTCGCCGCGAAATAAAATTTTGTAGGGTTGTCGCGATGCTGTATTTGTTTTGGTTGATTTATGGCCTTAAAATGTTCAAACTATGGTCTAAATAACAACAGTAAGTTTTACATTTTGATGTATGTATGTATTATACGCTAGTTTTCTTACCTTTCCCTTCCGGGTAAATGTATGGTCTATAATATACCTTCTTAGGAATATAATGTGCAAGATTTCCTTTTTCAACCTACTGTTCAAATCTCACTTCTTTATTTTAAAACAATACCTATCACGAAAATTAAAGTATCTATAGAAACTATCGTTATTAGGTATTTACGGGTATTACTTGTGTTATTTTTGAAAGACCGAATTCATGTTTGAAATTTATTAATTTAATTTTGTTTGCCATAAAACTTCACAACCTAAAATTGACGTCTTTATTCAGTCGTGAATAAATTATGCAAAAACTAGATGACAAAAGTCTCTTTTAGTAAAATTATCTACTTCAAAGATAAAAATTCCGAACTGAAGTTCGAAATTCAAAAATAATTTCATTCGATTTTAAACACGTTCAAAAATTCAAATACACAATTTCGATTCAAAAGTTCGTTAACATTTCTTTTAGTGGTTAGTTCCAACCCTAATGCTAGAGCATAGTTGTCGGGTCACCCCCCAGGTAGTAAGGGAGAAGGGGTGGCGCCGTTTTTCATGTTTAATTTTAACTTTGCAAAACCGGCGTTTTAATAAACGCTGGCCGTCTTTCGCGCTCAGAATTTTATGCTTCGCTACCAACCTTTTGGCGTTTTCAAATGAGTATTCCATTTTAATGCTACGCTAGAGACAACAACTTTTATTGTGTATAAATTAGTTGTACATCTGTGCCTTGGGTATAAAAATATGGAATTTTTTATGATGTTTTGGTTTTTGAACGTTCATATTCTTAATGAGGTTGAGAATATCAATATTCATACACACGTGTTTGAATAGCAAAATATGTTATTGTTATTTGTTCGATAATTGAATATGTAAATTGAGGTGTTTTGAAGTCTTGACTGAACAATTAGAGCAATACAATAGTATCTATATTTTATGTAGGTATAGGTAACAATTTTCTTGGTATAAATAAGTAAGTACTTAAATCTAAATTGCAAACTCAAAAAGAAGTTCTCAAGTTCAAAGTTTCAAAATTCGAAGTCTGCTATTGTAAAAAAAAACTTATACATATCCGCCAAAATTATAGTGTATCTATGTAAGAATTAATCACCCTTAATTTTATTACGGCATACATAACACGAACCTTTAATCGCACGATATCAAAACCTCACCGAGATCACAATTAAAATAACTAAATACATTAATACCTATAAGTACCAAGCTAAGCCGTGCCGTAAAACAAGGAACTGAATATTAAAACCGGCACCAACGAACGCCATTAAAATGCGTAATTGCTGGATTAGTGAGGCCAAGATTCCTCTCGATTCAAGTACAAACTACCATACC
The DNA here is from genome assembly GCA_905147015.1 of Laspeyria flexula. Taxonomy (NCBI): domain Eukaryota; kingdom Metazoa; phylum Arthropoda; class Insecta; order Lepidoptera; family Erebidae; genus Laspeyria; species Laspeyria flexula. The sequence goes on from LR989974.1 coordinate 7,783,287, forward strand.
TTCACAATACACAGTGTAAAAAACACAGTCTATTTATTTTATACCACTGTTAAAAATAAAAGAAAATAGAATAGGACTATATTACACTGTGGCATGTCCAAGATGGCGGGCGTTCCTAATTTGAAGTTCGGTTAGAAGCGACGTGCCTTACATACGTCATGAGCGCGGTCTCAAGATTAGACGATTTACATTGGCTTTTTCGTATTTCGAACGCACGATGCTCAACCGTTTTATGTTTGTGGCCTCGAATATAAATGGATTCCAATGTAAGGCCTGTAATTAGTTTTCGAATGTGGCGATTTCTTTTTAATTAATGTGGAAAATTAGTTTTTTGGGATCATAATATGTAATGCGTTTTTTGTTAATATTATTGTTGAATGTTCTCAATATTATTTTTTGGATAGGTATTATACCTAATACAATTTATTAGGTACCGATAATGTATTTTTATACGAAATAAATCTTTCAAATGACATACCTGTTATAATATGTAAATCTAGACTAAGTTAGCTGAAAACCTACTATAGGCTAAAAAAAACATGAACAATACTTTACAAAAGCTATTAACTCTCATAATAATGTTTAAGCAAGTTAACTCTCATACCTTATTAACAAAAGGCAAAGAAAAAAACATAAAAATCTACTAAAGCATTCATAAAGGGGCTGTAAAAACTTTTCACCCCACCGGGGCGGAGAAACACCACCCCAACACATCTATAAATCTATACGACGTCATTAAGAAAACGGAGAGCGATCGTCTTGCGTATACCCGTCTCTCTCACACCCACAGAATAGTTATAACAGGAAAGGGATGGAGCATGTCTTAGTAAAGAAAGCTGGGTAGTCATGCTTTCTCTCTCCGTACCTTACAATGGCGAAAAGACGGCGAAAATTAAATAATACTTTGTCGTTTAAATTGAAAAGGGGTTGGGGGTAGTTTCTAAAATTTTCGGGGGTTAGAGGTAAAAAGGTATTGATTTTAGAAGATTAGTCGAGTCTATTGTGGCTCCTTATTTCGCGGTTGTATTCCAGTTTAGTTTTAATACCACAGATTATGAATTGTGGATCGAGTTGAAGTTTTAGGCAATGTGGTAGGCTTTTGGCAACGTTTTTGTTGGAATGTTTCCTTATAAGTTTATTTTGAACTGTTTTTTATTAATGTTTCCGTAGGTGATATTAGATTTTTATTTTTTGAAAAATTACTTAGTAACGTTAGAAAGTTATTAAGAAATGTACCTATAGCCAAAACTTATAAAGTTGATAAGTGCCTTCCTCTCTTTATAATTATAGTGATTCCCATTTTTTTTTGAGCCATTCTTTAGGTTTGTATTGAGTTTAATTCGTCTATATCAAGTTTTAGGGCAAGTATTCTACTTGTATTCTAAATTAATATCAACTATTTTAATTACAGGTTGCTCAGAAGCTGGAATGATGAGGGATAATCAAGAATGCATTCCTAAACGTGTTTCAAAGTCTCAGGTAAAGTCATTAAAATTTAATGAAATAAACTGTTATTTATTTCTCTAGGTTATATAATAACTTTTATGAGAGTCATAACTTCAGAAACTAAAAAAATAATCCAAAAGAAAAAATCAGCCAAGTCACGTACGTACAGTTTGCCGATTTAGTGAACCATAATATGTATATCCAGTTAAAACATATTGGTATAACTTTTTTTTTAAGAAATTTGTTTGTTTGTTTTTCAGTGGATGAGCAGTTATATAAATATTTCGTTTTCTCTACATAAATTATATGGTTAAAACTTTTTTAACAGTTAGAAAAAAATGTCACAACTTTTTTTATGTCTATTTTCTATAATTAATTGTGTTTTTTTTGTTCACAGAATATTTATTCTGGAAGAAACTTGAGAAGAATATCAGGGGACAGTGCTTTAACAATTACAAAGTAATTAATTTATTCGTATTTTTTTTTTTATAAATTATCGTTACACTTTATTACTCTATTTCTATGATAATAAACTTAAATTTTACAAATCATCTGTTTTTCTTTAATTTGCAATGAGAATTCATTTATTCGTAAAAAGACACGTTCTACCAAAAACAACTTCTAAAATAATATACAAATGAATTTAAAATATACACTCACTAATATTACACACGAATAAAGTTTAAAATATACAAGCTACTAAAAATGCACAGTAATAAAGTTCCCAAAGTATAATTTTATATTCGGCTACGTAAATACGTGGCTACGAGACTGCTACGGATTTCGTAGCGCTACGAATTTATCATGTAACTTTTATTTTGTATTCATTCGTGTATGAAACGAAACGTAGACTATTCTTTTATAAATTATTATTTTCGTAAAGAATTAAAATATGATATACAGGGTGGAGGAAAATAAAACTATTTAGATAAATAATTTTTTACGCTTGTAGCATTGCAACATTGAGATGTCAGTCACAATAATCATGATCAATCTTGTTTTTTATATCCAGGGATCGAACCTAAACAAGAGTTCTACGTATAACCCGAACAGTAACCGCCCAGTAGTCGACTGTCATCGTAGCGTAGTGGTTTAGGCGGTCGCTCTTAACGTAACCGCGCCGAGTGACGTGGGTTCGACTCCCACACGAGACAATTATATTATGTTTCCTAGATATTTATCCTGCTGTGCTACCGAGCACTTTTTTAATATCAACTCTTGCACTTTGGAACTGTTATATTGTTAGAAGCCGCGCAGGGCTTCGCTTCCATCGTTCTTTATTTGACCACTGCTCAGCTCCTATTGACCGTAGCGTGATGTTATATAGCTTTCCTCGACAAACTATTCAACAGTAAAGAATTTTTCAAATCGGACTTTCCTAGTTCCTGAGATCTTAGCATTCAACCGAACAAACAAACTCTTCAGCTTTATATAAGTATAGATAACAATTAAGACGCAAATAACTCAGACTCAGACCAATATTTCATCATCTCATCCCGTCTCAAACGTCTCATAGTCCCATTGCTGGACACAGGTCTCCTCCAAAGAATATGGAGCGAATTTAGCCTAATAAACCACGCTGGCCAGACGGGTTGGTATAGGGTATGTTTCGAGTTTTCTCTCTTAGTTGCCTTTTACTGCCTCGGTGGCGCAGCGGGAAGTGTATACGACTGCTGTGCAAGAGGTCCCGGGTTCGATTACCGGTCGGGTGAAAATGGTATTGGGCTTTTCTATCATGAAATTCCAGTATTAAGATTTTCCCGGAGTTTGGCAAACAAATGATCCCGGTTGATGACAATAGGCTCGCCCCCTATTTCATGGGACCAAACATAGCTGGCGAAATGTGGGTGTAAAATACCTCTGCCTACCCCTTCGGGGAAAAAGGCGTGATGCTATGTTATGTTGCCTTTTACGACACCCACGAGTTGAGATGGGGTAGTGACATTATGTATTCTTAATCCGCCACAACACGAAGGGTAATTTACATGAAAAATATCGAACCCACAACCATAAGTTCAAGAGTCTTACTACAATCATTACACTTATAAGACACTGGTACTAACTACCGGTTATCCTATATTCTATCTAGAGGTTAATGGCAAAGGTATGGGATAACATAATTATGTGGTTATATAAGCTCATAATATTGGTGACAGTTATTGTAAGGGCCGTTTAGAAAGGTACCATTGAGGTACCAAATGTTGTAAGGGCTGTGTAGGCTGGTACTATTAGTGCCATATATATTAATAATAATAATATAATATAATATTCTACCACATTCACACAGCGTCATATAGTCCCAAATTAAGCAATTATATTTGCTTGTGTTATGGGTACTAAACAACTGATATACTACTTAAATACATTTTTTTTTGTAAATATATACATATTATAGATAAATTACACCCAGACACAGAACAAACCTTTATGCTCATCACACAAAGATTTGTCCTGGGTGGGGATCGAACCCACGACCTCAGGCTTAGCAGTCAGGGTCACTAACCACTAGACCAACAGGCCAATCAAATAAATATTGTGCCGGTTAACAGGTCTAAAGTACCACGTCGTTGTAGTGTCTCAAGTAATGTACTAAAATGTTTGGAAACATATCTCAAAAACGCATGTAGAAATATGGATAAAACATCTTTATATGTATATAATATAATACTTCTGTACGTGTGTTGATAGACAACTCCTCCTAAACGGCTGAACCGATTTGAATAAATTTTTGTGTATGTGTTCAAGTGGATTGAAGGATGGTTTAGATTCACAAATATAAAAAAAATGCAATCGATTAGTATATCATGCAGGACATAGTCTGTCGGGTCCGCTAGTTTTGTTTGTTATAAATTTCTGTAAAGAATGTCATTATTGTGAATGACTGGCCTGTTGGTCTGGTGGTTAGTGACCCTGACTGCTAAGCCGGAGGTCGTGGGTTCGATCCCCACCCAGGACAAATCTTTGTGTGATGAGCATAAAGGTTTGTTCTGTGTCTGGGTATAATTTATCTATAATATGTATGTATTTACCTACAAAATAAAATATTTAAGTAGTATATCAGTTGTTTAGTACCCATAACACAAGCAAATATAATTGCTTACTTTGGGACTAGATGGCGCTGGGTGAATGTGGTAGAATATTATTATTATTATATTATTATTGTTTCTATTATACTAATATTAAAGCTGAAGAATTTGTTTGTGTAGTTGACCGCGCTTATCTCAGAAACTACAGGATAGAATTAGAAAAATAAATAAGTGTTTGATAGCCCATTTATCAAGGAAGACTATAATTATAATGTCACGCTGTGACCTATAAGAGATGAGTAGTTGCCAAACAAAGATTCGGGCGACAGCTAGTCATTCGATAAATATAATCTTCTATAAGGATATAATATATTTAGTACAATTAAAAAAAATCCGTGTAGTGACGAATTAAGAATTTGTCACTACCCCATTTCAACCCGTGGGTGTCGTAAAAGGCGACTAAGAAAACTTAAACAGAAAAAAGCACTGCGAGATAAGGAAAACTCGAAATAAACCCTATTTTACAAATTGACAGATTGTAAAAAAAAATTGTATTAAAATTATTATAGCTTATACTTAATCTGTGTTTTTAGGTTTCTAAGATCTGTATTTAACCTATGTTGTGCGCCGTTTGTATTTATCGTAGGTACATAATAAAAAAAAATCTTTCTTTCTTTCTATACCAACCAGTCTGACCAGCGTGGTATAGTAGGCTGAATGTCTTCCACAATCTTTGAAGGAGACCCGTGCAGCAGTGGGACGTTTCTAGTTTGTAGTGTTGATGAGTACAATTAAATAAATTTCAATATTTATTCATTATTTAATATTTAAGAAACAAAAATGTATTTATTACTAACAATACTAATATAGACTGTCACCGTGGCGCAGTGGTTAAAGTGGTCGCCTCGCCACTACATCGCCGTGTTGGGTGACGTGGGTTCGATTCTCACACGAGACAAATATTTGTGTGATTCATAGATATTTGTTTCTAGTCTGGGTATACTTTGTGTCCGTTACTTTCATGTTTGTAAAGCTCCCCGCGACACAGGGCTAGTTCCCTAGTGCGGGCGTTGTCTTTAATAGAAAAGAAAAGAAAAAGAAATAGACTATAAGTGCTATCTTGTTACTAACCCAATACAAAACAAAATTAATTAACTAATAATTTATTCTATGTTTTCTATTTATAATTTTATGAATCGAAAGGTCTGAAATAAAGATATTTTATTTATTTATTAAAAAATGTAATTTAAATATGGAATTCGAACAAAAACAAAAAACGAACAAAAACAAAGAACAAAGACATCCGTTACAAACAAAACAACGTTACAGTCAACCCTGCGACCGCGTCTTAGATATTTTATCTTACAGAAAATGTCATACCATTTTAATTATACTACGGAACGGCATAAAAGCAGTTTATCGCGTGGGGTGTCCCCCATCCCTGTGGGGGGAAGGGGGGAAGAAGCACAGATTTTATAGCCGAGTACCGTCGCAACGCTTTTAATGGCTTATTTGCCCAGCCTTTGTAGGGGTAACTTGCCTCCCGCCTTTTGTATCGCTGATTTTGTTCGGGATGATAGTGGTTCGATAGTGGATACTGGACTTTTTAGGGTTGATGTTTTATATACATGTATTTTTTTTTACTTTATTTATTTACAAATCAAATTATCAAAATTGTTAAAGATATCCTCCATAATAGACTGGCCTTGATTATTTTTGAATAAATTATTTAATTTACCTTTAACTACATTTATGTGGAACTGTTAACATCTTGCTATTGTGTTTTGTTGTATGCACATGTACTTTACGTTATGATCCAGATCAAAACATTGTATTCATTATGTGATATTTTTAAGATTATAATGTGTTTTGTGCTTAAATATATAAATAAAAAAATAAATTTTACAAAAAGTATTTGAATTAGACACGTCATTGGTTAATTTTCTTTTCTTCTCTACAATATATCAGTCTATTACAGTCCACTGCTGGACACTAGCTCTCCTAACACGAGCCATAACACTCGATCCTCCGTCTTCTGCATCCAGTCATAACCCAGTGACCTTTTTAAGGTCGTCGGTCCACCTAGCTGAAAGCCGTTACAATATAGTGAAAGCTTATGACACGTATCTTCAGTCTGGTGTCGTATCGGCTTTGCTTAGGTCCCACTTACGCTTATATAGACAGTACTTCCCACCTTAAGAAAGGATTGGTAGGCAGAAATGCAACAGCCTCATTTCACCAGCTATGTTTGGTCCCACGTAATAGGGGGCGAACTATTGCCATTAACTGGGCCTTTATGCTCATCACACAAAGATTTGTCCTGGGTGGGGAGCGAACCCACGACCTCCGGCTTAGCAGTCAGAGTCAATAACCACTAGATCAACAGGCCAGTCGACATATATTCAGACACCGATTTAATACTGAATTCTTAAAACTGAAAACTCATTTTTTCCCGACCCGGGGATCGAACTCAAGACCTTTCAACAGTCGTTTATATTCTCACTGCGCCATTAGGGCAATTTTGTTGTGATAAAAATCCGTTTTTTTTGTTTAAAAGATGTCTATTCGATCTGTCTATTCTATTCTAACGACATGTCAGATTAGTACATTGATCACGTGTCAAGTCGATAGCTTAAAAATGTCAGGGATGTGTTCAAATGTATTGATGTGACATGTCGTTTAAAATATATAAAATAAATTATCACCTGTCTTCTGGTCACATTAAAAGAGAAATACATAATATTATTTCGTCACCTTGTTTAATGACTTAACATGTTCATTTATCACTAACAGTCTTACGATCATTATAATCTTCGATTTATATAATGTATTACTTATACTATGTGGCAAATGTTAATTATCATTAGTACTTCCATGCTACATAAATATCTACTTATAGTAAAAAAAAAAAAAAAGAACCTACATTACTGGTGCAAGAATATTTATATACACGAACTCATTATGTGAAAGCTTGTTATTAGCAATTTAAGTTACTTATTTATAACCACACATGTATCCTATTAGTCTGTAAGCTTTCTGAACAGAAATAAATAAATAAAATAAATAAATAAATGTTATTTAAAAGCCATAACAATTGATTTTATCGTTAGAAATAACCAGTTTTTGTTCAATTCGTTTCTATCCGACCGGAGGCGCTTTAATAGTTTACCGTTTTGCCATTAGAAGCCGAAGGGTTGGATCAACGGATAGTGTTATAATTTTGAAAAGAGAACTGGTTTACGAAAAATAAATTCCAAATTCGAAACTTGATTTTCTTGTTATTCGTTTTGAAACTTGATTTTCTTGTCTATTTCTAGTTCGTGCACGTGTTCGATTATTAAACAAGATTTAATTTTAAAATGTGTCGAATTAGAACTCGTTTTCTTTTGTCTGTTTCCAACAAGTACACGTTTTCTATATTTTAAAAATTTTAACTTGTTTTTTGTTCTTTGTTGGTATAAAGTAGATGTATTTTTATCAAACGCGTTTGGTTATTTTGAATACGTCAATCTTAATTCGTAATCATTGAGTTTATTATAGATCACTACAGAACAAAGCCTCTCGCAATATGTATTATAATACACTGAATGTTGATAAAATTGACTGTCTAACTTTACAAAATTGAAAACACACAAGTCAAAGGGCTTGAAATATTACTTAATTATACTTATTTTTATTTATTTAAATGTTTATTATCAGACTGAAATAGATCTATAGTTTGTTAGTAAGTTTATAACAAGTTCATAAAAATAAATAATTAATAACTAGTCTTGGTATGCAAAAAAACGTCGTTTGGCTTTAATGCGGTTAAATTTAGATACCTATTTAAAGGAATAAATCATAATATGAAAATTCTACTGTCTATATCTGCATACACTATATTATTACTTATTTAATTGAAATTGGCACATAGTCCACCGTTTCACTTGCTTACCTATTCGTATAATAACTTTAAAGTCTTAAGTAAATATTTTTTATAACTCAATAATAATAACGATAATGATAGAACAATAGTTTAATAAAGCAATACATAATATATAAGTATAACGCGTATAACAGAGGCGTTAATTAAAGCGACGATCAAAGAAGCTGAGCACAGCCATTGTGCCGACTTCCTGTTGCGGGCCACGCGCATACTTGTGCTACTGCCCTTATATACACAACGTTTTATATTTAAAATAATATTTTATTTTTAAATTTGGAATTAGAACAATAAAGTCTATTTTTAAATTTGGAATTGGAGCGAATATAATAAATTATTTTTATAATAAATAAAATCGATAAACACATTCTTAAAATTTAAAATTCGAATACACTTATGTACGTATAAGTTCCTGTTCTAACTTTTATACTAAGTCGAAAAAATTAATAGATTGACGGTCTCGTTGATAGTTGGTACACAGAGGACGAATATTGTGCGTTGTGTATAAGTTGTATTAAGTTTGAATCTAGAAGAAGAAGAATTTTAAAAAAAAGCTTCTCATCTATCCTTTGACTGGCAATAATGCCAGTCAACAATATTATCACCACCTTAGCAAAATGCACCTCAAAACCAAACCGTAATAAAGATTATTAGCTAACATTCCCGTTTGCGCCTTTATTCGGATATCGTCTCCCACGCCCGCCATCTTGAAGGAAAACACAAAGATGCTGAATGGTGAAATTTTCTTGTGTAATTTTCACGCTTTTCCACCCTGTCCTACCCCACACCCCTTTTTCAGGCAATTTGCGAACCGACCAGTGTACTTTGACCCTCCTTTAAACTCCCTCAAACAACAATAGTACTTAATTTCTATAAGCTTTAAGGGTAGAGAGAGCTCATCTTACGTTTGTTGTCAGTACCAGCTTCAAATTCGTATCCACACAAGTGTAAGTTTTTAATTGATTTATAATTAATATATTATTTATTTTACGTGGTAATTATACTAATAATCAAAATAATTAAAAAAATCTTAATACCTATTCACAATTATCTATAAAGTGTGGTTTTTTTAACAAATGTTAGAAGTTTGTAAAACTCAATTATTTTTGTTTCATTATTTCGTATCGTCACTCAATTAGATATCCAATTCTTGTAATATTATAAATGTGTAGGTCGTGAGTTTGTTTGTCAGTGTTTCAAGCAAAAAATACAAAAAGTATATTGACAAACAACTGGCAGAACTTATCACACAGAAATACTGTAGAAATCTTAAATATCTCATAGAATACTTTTTCAATTCAATAATATGCTAATGATTGTAAAGAACGGAGTTGCGGGCGATAGCCAGTATAATCATATTCTACCTGGCCAGATAGCAGCCCGTCTGGTGGCCAGACGGGTTGGTATAGGGTTTGTTTCGATTTTTTTCTTTTCTCGCAGTGGTTTTGTCTGCATAAGGTTATTCCTTTAGTCACAGTCAAAGTCGCTTGCTGTAGCGGAAATTTGGTAAGACCTGTGTCCAGCAGTGGACGTCATTGAGCTGATATGGTGATGATGACTCATGATCTTGCGAACTTATTTAAGTAAATTAGACAGCCGTCAATGATTTGTATTGATTGTTGACTTAGTTTTAAGTGATAATATAAAATTAGTTGTTTCTTAAAAATATTTCAATAACATTGTTTGCTCATATACCTTGTTAACTTTAATGCATGTCGTGGCAACTTGTAATTGAAACAGCACTATTTGCTTGAGCCACTTAGAACATTGTGTGATTCTTTCCAAAGTGTATGTTTTGTAAGTTGTCCTATTAATAAATAAATAAATTCTTGATTCTTACACATAACGTCAAAATCGTCAATTAAAAGGACTATGTTTTCTAAGTAAGGTTAGGTTATAGATAAATATACGGAAAGAAAATCACAGACCATCCATAAATTAATATACCTCTTTAAAAGTATAATTCGAATTTCTAAGTCATTTATATATTAAAAATACAATTCCAGTTCCACTCAAAATATGATTCCAACTTAAACAAAAATCTACACCCCTTTCTTAACCCTCCAACCTCCTCGTAATAATGATCTTTATGTAAATTTATGTATACACAATATACATATGTTATTCCACGTATATTTTCGGTTGCAGAGCGGGGCGCGGAGTCCTACAAGAAAATTAGTTATTAAAATTTCACTGACGCTCCAAAATTTATCTCAGGGCGCGCTGTGTGAGGTTTGAGCAGTTTTGGTACTTTATGTTACGTAATAGTTGTGGTTTATTACTAGTGTGTAGAGGGTCAATACATCCAAATGTTGGCTTAGTTCCTTGAGGAATAAGGATATATTTTCATCATATTAGCATTAGCATTATATTAGCCCAACGACGACCACTGCTGGACATAGGATTCATCAAATTTCCGCCACAACGACCGATTTTGTGCCACCTGCAACCAACGGCACCGAACTTTTCATGCACCGTTATCATTATTTTTAATTTGATTCCAAATTGTTGTAGCCGTTTTCAAGATACGACTACCAATATTAATAAATATACAATAATTACTCGTTATTCGATATCCTACAAAAGATCAACAATTCCCATAGTGTTAAAAAATCGAGTATAACTTGTCTTTTTTACAATAACATTAATTTCCAACAAGTTGTACCCACTGGTCAACCCTATTATCATAATAGACAAAATAACACAATTCACTATGGGAACATAAACAAGTTTTTCTGGAAATAACACAACTCTTAAGAACAGGTTTTAGCATAACAATAGTAAGGGTCGTTTTGACCCCAAGACGTTACTGGACAGTGGTCAACGCGTGGGAAAGGGGTTGTGTAGGGTTAGGGTAGCCTAGTGTGCTAATTTCGTAAGATTATTGCGCGGAGGTCGCTTCGAATTTGTTGCGGTGGATTAATTACGTCTTAGGGTGTAATATTAGCAATTGTATGTCTACGATGTTTAGATTATAACAACAGGAATGTATTTCACTTGGATATAATACCTAATTTTGAGTAGTGGTCTTATTGTGTTTGTAAATTCGATTGGATATATCTAATTAATTTTTCTAATGATTTATAGGATTTATTTATATTTTTAGGAGTGAATAGGTTTCTTAAGGGTCGGCAACGCGCTCGTGATGCCCCTGGTGTTGCAGGCACCCATAGGCTACGGTAACCGCTTACCATCAGGCGGACCGTACGTCTGTTTGCCACCGTCGTGGTATAAAAAAAAAAAAAAAAATTATAATTTCATAGTTTTCTGCACCTTTTTTTATTTCAAATAGATAGTAGGCATTATCAAGTAGGTAAATAAATTTAGAGATTTTCCTTGACTTATTCATATCGATATATATATATCTCATTAAATTTTAATAATTTTTGCTTTGATGAAACTAGCATCCAGATTATAAGGCGATTTAAAAGCAATAAATAATGACCAAGTATCAAATATGTTAAATCGCAGTATATAACGAAGACGCTGTTAAAGTTTTCCGTGCTACTTTCGCGGCTCTGCAGAAAGTTGTGCCGGGGCTCATTACGGCGAACCTTAAGAGCTGTTTACACTTGCATTAGATACGTTAATTATATATAGAACTATACTTGAAGAACATCCTTTTCCCCGAAGGGGTAGGCTGAGATGTAAAACATTCACATTTCATCAGCTATGTTTGGACTCGTATCATGGTGATGAAATTATTGCAAAAAATGGGCAAATTTAGGTACACACCCTGGGCTGATTTTGAGAATTTCATAATAATAATAATAAATCTTTATTTCGGCCCGAACTCCATAAAAAATGTTTACGTTAATTAAGGTATTACAAATAGATGTTACGACAATACTTAAGAAATAGGTTAATAGTAAGTGAACTATCTTATTTGTGCACGTAGATAGGCCTTCAGGATATTCGACCTAATATTTTTTTTTACCTTGCCCTTGACCTTGTGCAGCAGTCATATCCACTTGGCCAGGAAGGCAGTTAGATGAACTTCTTATCACACTTTATTTTTCACAACAATCACAAAACGTCGCGTAGGTTTGCGACGAGTCGCCGAGTGCCCGCCCACACAATGTAAACGGCCCATTAAATTCCTCGCCTTGCCACCCTGAGGCGTTTATATAATATCTATCAGATAACTACCCTGCTATATACGAGTATTGACAGCTTTAATATTTATTACTCCATTGTTATCTCGTTGCTTGGCTTGAAACTTAAATCTACTGTAATAGCTATGTTGCAAGGAAAAATATTATATTACATGCAAGGAAATAGGAATTTTGATATGATTTATTTCATCATCATTAATGTTCCACATAGGCCCCCTCAAGATATTTCCAATAGGGCCGGTAGAATGCGGCCTGCATCCTGTTCGGATCAGATCATCTGTCCACTTTGTGGGTGGACGTCCTACGCCGCGCTTGCCGGTGCGCGGTCGCCATTCATCTCTTAAGGAGGCCTATCTCCAGCAGTGTGTCTCACTGCTGGGCTCGTGTCTCCTCTCCTCCTTCGAGAGAGCTAAGAGGGCTTAGGCCATAATCCACAGACGCTGGCTTAATATTGGTTGATGGATCAGATTTATACTTTATTTTTCTAAATTTGAAACTTAATAATAACATTTTGCTTTCACGTAAGTCATGAGGGTGAAATTGCTGGCAAAAGCTTAAAACATTTACAAAATTCAAACAAGAAATTATACGAAAATTTAGTAAACAGTCTAACTCCTTTTTAAAACTAAAATGTAAGCTTGAATTAATAGTAAATATGATACAGCAAGGCCATAAATACCTACCAAATAGTCTGTATACATAATAAGCGATGATAAAGCGATAGTAAAGCGCTTTCAAGCACAATTAAGCACCCTTCGTCCAACTGAATCTTACGATTCATCCTTAAGTTGTTCATACTCATTACTCTAAGAAACTTGTTATAAAAGGCGTAGAATGACGCAGTGAAAAAGAACTGGCTTATATAATACATAATACAAGTAATTTTAAAAAAAAACTATTTTAAAAATAGAACTGTATATTTTATCTGTATTAAAATGTGATTATTTGTACGTTAAAAAAACTATTTTAAAAATAGAACTGTACTATAACTGTAATAAAAATGTGAAAGTTTGTGACAGTGAATGAATATTCTATTTTAATTCTTTCTCACAAAAACTACAGAATCCAATTTAGTCTCATATCTTATCGAATGAGCTTGAGGCAGACTTTGTTGGAATTTATCTAGTCGACAACTTATCGACTACCACATTAAGTAATAACCGGGACCAACGGCTTTACGTGCCTTTCAAAGCACGGTGACGCTCGAAAATGAAATTATTACAAACGGTCACCCATCATGGACTGACCTTGCCAAACGTTGCTTAACCTCGATAATCGTAACGAATATTTAAGTACTACAATTACGAGTGAAACTTTAGTACACAGATAGATTAATTTTTGAATTACTATTTTTTTAATACAGAAATATATATTTGTCAATGTAGATAGACTTTACATTAGATCTTGTGTTCTAAAAATAAGATACATTACCCATAGGCATACAAATTATAATAAAAAGAAACTAAACAAACAAACAAATAACAAAGTAATCAGACTTATCTTTATATATATAACTCTTCTGTACCTACGTGTGTTGACAGTGAACTCCTCCTAAACGGCTGAACCGATTTGAATGAATTTTTGTGTATGTGTTCAAGTGGATTCGAGGATGGTTTAGATTCACAAATAAAAAAATTAAAAAAAAATGCAATTGACAACGTCTGTCGGGTCCGCTAGTAATCTATAAATTCAGTCATCAAATAAAACCATTAACCAACCATTTCATGGGACCAAACATGGCTGGCGAAATGTGGGTGTGAAACACCTCTGCCTACCCCTTCGGGGAAAAAGCCGTGATGCTATGTTATGTTATTAAATAAAAACATTTTGAAATTAACCACTTCTTTAGTTACATTTTTTTTTTAAATATTTAATTTTACAATCATATTTTTAAATTGAAATGTTTTAAAACAATTGTTGGAACACATTTTGGCCAATTATTTTGATAGAGTAAGGGTCACTAATATTGAGTTTCCAAGGATTCCAAGATTTCACGTCTATTGACGATCCAGTTGTATAATATAATCATTAGAAAATATTGAAAGTCTGCTCCAAATATCTTTCCATCTAAAATAATGAAATTACCAAAACAAACCAGCCATCTTTAAAACCTTTACCCACACGTACCCAAAAAACCAATCGCCAAGACGTTCCCACCCTGCTCACTCACACCCCCCCTCTCCCCTCCACGAACGCCCCATTTATCCACATTAATATAACTTGAGTCGTGATAAATTGCTACAGACCCGGCCTACGTTTTCTTAGACGAATTTTGTGGGTATATACGGTGTGTTGTTTTATTTAGATATATATTTACATAGGATATTGTAAGATTAAGACCCTGCTTCACTACGAGTAGATAAAATCGGTGATAGAAAACATTTTTTTTTTGTCCTACTCCCTGATTCTGACTTGTTGGATTGTTTCCGAATTGTTTAAGATTTGGAGATAAGATTTTTACCGCCATACTACGCGGGGAAAACCATGGCCCTAAATTAGTCTAGATTAATTGCATGCAATAAATTTTGTTCAGTCTATGTGACATGGAAGCGCCGAATTAATTTAAACTTTGTTTTTAACTAATCTGCTGAACTATTTGTAAAGTAACTTTTTAACTGTGGGACAGTTAAAATATTTTTGGATTGCTTTTTAAACTTTTTAAACTGATTTTAAACTAGAATATTTCCATAGACATATATTACTTTTTTACTATTAATGAATATATGTATTGTTCTTGAAGAATATATAAAACGTGTGCCGTTTCATTTTTTATTTAATAAAAAAAAACAGAATTTTTACGCAGTGGTAAGCTGTTACCGAAGCGTCATATAGACAGACGTAACTATATACCTTCAAGCATAACACACACTTATTATAAAGAATAATTTTTTAACACAGTTTAAATAAATGAATATTGTTTACACAAACTAAAAGCGAACACCCTATATACAATTTTCTCAGACGTGTAATTAACGACAGCGGAGGCCTTTTCACAGCAAAAAAGCCTTCCCGCGCCGTTTCACACACCCATTCAGAACAAAGGTAGGATTAAGAAGGGAAAACGTCGAACTAAGGCCTTCTCGTCACGGAGTCTAGTTTATGTTCATATATCCGAATATTGTAGGAAATATTCTTGTACTTAAAGATTACTTTACATACACTAATTTTAATTCCAGAATATTACCTACCTAATGGCATAAAAGTTGTTTACTAAATTAAGTACATTGGTATCTAGAAATTATTGTTACGTTGCTAACTTTCAGTTACTTAATTATATTGTACCCATCACAACACGATGGTCCTATTACGCTTTAATATTTATTGCTGCCTAACACTAGCCGCGAGGGGGGCCTGGTGACCCGTAATACAGGTGGTTTTTTTTAAAACCAACCTACCACAGGCACCAGACTCTCACAAAGTTGGTTCTGACTGTAATAGTTTAAATATAGTGTAAGAAACCTTTGTGATGGGTAAATATACATTTTTTATTATTTGTATTACTTTAGCTGAGAAAAGTATTAAGTGTTGTTAGGGCCTTATTTCACCAATGATAGACAACTTTCTTTTAGACTATCCATGTAGTAATAATAATTATATAATATTTCACCACATATACACAGCGCCATCTAGTCCCAAATTAAGCAATTATATTTGCTTGTGTTATGGGTACTAAACAACTGATATACTACTTACATACATTTTTTTTTTGTAAATACATACATATTATAGATAAATTACACCCAGACACAGAACAAACAATCATGCTCATCACACAAAGATTTGACATGGGTGGGAACCCACGACCTCCGGCTTAGCAATTAGGGTCACTAACCATTAGACCAACAGGCCAGTCTAGTAGTAGTAGTGACGGATTAAGAATAGATACATAATGTCACTACCCCATCTCAACCCATACGTGTCGTAAAAGGCAACTAAGATTATGTAAAAAAGAGTACTGAAAGAAAAGTAAAATTCGAAAACAACCCTATACCAACCCTTCTGGCCAGCGTGGTATAGTAGGCTAAATTCCGTCTACATTCTTTGGAAGAGACCCGTGCCCAGCAGTGGGACGTTTATGGATTGAAATGACGATTCTTTATCCAAAAAAAGTCTCTAATTTTAGTTTCCGGTAGTCGAGTTGTTCCTGAGATGAGCGAGTTCAAAACAAACATACTCTTCGTCTTTATAATATTAGTAATGGCATGAATAAAATACGGGCATAGTTCTAATAACAATTCATCTTACAAAGCTGTCAAGAAAAGGAAATCCCTGAAACCTGTTATTCTATCTGTAAACCACACGAGGGTTGAAAGGTGAATAGATATTGAATTCGCACCACGAAATTACACATTGGGTTTTATGGGACCATTATTCTTCAGCGTGGTGATCATCATTTTCCATAAATTGTTTTCTTATAACGACAAAGTGACGCGTGTTAAAAGAACATACCTATGCAGCCTTTTTTTCATTCATTCATTCATTACAGCCTATTGCAGTCCACTGCTGGACATAAGCCTCTCCTAACTCGCCCCATAACACTCTGTCCTCCACCTTCCGCATTATTATATACATAATGCGAAACCTGTAAGTAGATCGTTTAGAATCAGTAGCAGAATCGATTCCAATAGTTCTTACACCATGTTATATTTTTTGTCAAAAATGTATAAAAATTTTGAAAGCTGAACTTGAACATCGCCCATAACCTCGTGAGGTTTAATCCTTTGGATGATTTTATACCAATAGTTCTTATACCATGTTATATTTTTTGTCAAAAATGTATAAAAATTTTGAAAGCTGAACTTGAACATCGCCCATAACCTCGTGAGGTTTAATCCTTTGGATGATTTTATACCAATAGTTCTTATACCATGTTATATTTTTTGTCAAAAATGTATAAAAATTTTGAAAGCTGAACTTGAACATCGCCCATAACCTCGTGAGGTTTAATCCTTTGGATGATTTTTTTCAGTTTTGGTTCAGCTTTAGTATTAACAAAGAATAACTTTGTAGATAAAAATTTTGAATTCGATTTTATTCATCATCATCATCATATCAGCCGCAGGAAGTCCACTCCTGAACATAGGCCTCCTCAAGAGATTTCCAATAGGTCCGGTTGTTTGCGGCCTGCATCCAGTGCGATCCTGCTATTCGGATCAGATCGATTTTATCCAACTTCAAGGCAGAGGTTAATCGCCGAATCCAACTCGGCTGGGCAGCGTTCGGAAAATTACGAAACGTCTTCTCGTCTGACATAACTCATTGCCTCAAATCGAAAGTATTCGATCAATGTGTGTTACCAGTGATGACTTATGGCACTGAAACGTGGTCTTTGAATATGGGCCTCATTAAAAAGCTCAAAATAGCCCAGCGAGCTATGGAGAGGGCAATGCTCGGTGTCTCTCTGCGTGATCGATTTTATTGCATAAATAAATTCTTGACCTAAAATTGTATACTAGGTACATAAAAATCAGGAGCCCCTTATTTATAACGCTAAACAAACATCTTTTAAGTTGTCGACTGTAGCTTGAACGGTATTATGTACATATCTTTGCTCTTAATATTATATACTTTACGTTGCTGGGTTCGAAATCTGGGTAAGGTAAAAACCTATTAGGTTTTCTTAGTATCAGCATGGAATTGTATTGCTCGCCCTATGTAACATATGACTTAAAATAACTGGAAATATGTTGTTAGTGTTATACCTCTGCCTACCCTATTAGAGATTATAGGCGTGATACTATGTTTTCCTTTTCCTAATAAATACGTATAAATTCCTTGTAACGAAGTTAAATACGATCTCAACTTATACCTAACATAAGACACGGAAGTTGCTTTCCAAAATTTTACCTTAAATTAATCAACATAAGACTAAATTTACTTCAGAGTCATTTTCACATATACCTCTTCTATTTATTAAAGAGGGTGAATTTTATACACATTTCTTAGAAAATAACACACACCAGCACAAGCTTAACAATAAAATTACAAGTTATAAAGGCCGCCATTATCTGGGGGGGTTGATCTCAAAACTCTTATAAGTGCGAATAATAATTAGAAGTGGAGGCCCCCATAGGGGGGGTGAGTTCGTTAGCGAGCCCTAATGCCGGCAGACATTAATCATTCCTTTCATAAGAAGTGGGGGCCCGTAGATAAATAAGTGTAGTATGTGTTTTCTTAGGGTATGCTGCTTGAGGAAGTGAGGGCATAGTGTGGATGTGTCTTTATTTATTGGTTTATTTAGTTTTACTCTTTGATTTTTTTTATTTTCTAGGTCTGGTTATGACATGACTAATTAAAACTGTGTGTAAAAAAACATTATGTAACTTTAGTGCACTCATAATTATTTGCTTTATTTTATTTTTTGTTTTTTAATAAAAAAAATAAAATATATGTATTTTTAGGGTTCCGTACCTCAATAAGAAAAATCAGAACCCTTATAGGATCACACCGATGTCTGTCTGTCATTCGGTTATGAGTTATGACTCAATTTATTAGGAACACGTGGAGAAATCAAGCTGAAATTTATATCAAATATTCGGGTCGGTAACCCTTGAAACAAGGAAAAAAATCAAAGATCTAAGTAAACGCAATCAAAAGATGCAGAAGTTTATGTTCCATTTTAACCGCATATTTTGACGATAGCGAGAATTGAAACCTATTGGATACTTCCTTGAAATTTGGCAAGAAGCAATATCAAGTTGCACAAGTAAAGACAAAAATCCGAAAACCGTAAATTTATAGTGACATCCCGGTACCTAATATTTTGAGGGGGTTATCTAAAGATACACGTAGTCTCCTAGCAACAGTTAGTCAGACTGACGTTACGTAAAAAATTTGCAACGGAGTGATACTATAAGGGTTCTTGTATTATCCGTGTAGTGAGTACCCCATCTCAGCCCGTGGGTGTCGTAAAAGGCGACTAAGGGAATACCTTATACTGACAAGGGCACTGCAAGAAAAGGAAAATTCGAAACAAACCCTATACCAACCCGTCTGGCTAGCGTGGTATAGTAGGCTAAATTCCCTCCACATTCTTTGAAGGAGATCCGTACCCAGCAGTGGGATGTTTATGGTTTAAAAAAATGACTATAAGGGTTTGGTTTGGATCCTCTTTCCTCTATCTAGAGAGCTGAGAGGGTTTAGGTCATAATCTACACACGCTGACCTAGTGCGGGTTGGTGGACTATATACCTACTCTTAGAAATACTTCTCGAATATGTGGGTTTCCTCACGATGTTTCACTTTTACTTTAAGCAGATGGTAAGTCACTTGACTAGTACATATAAATTCCACAAAGTGATATCCACATTGGCACTGGTTGAAACTCGAACTCGGGCCAATAATAAAAAAATATTTATTATAAAAATAAAAACGTCTAATAAACAAAATTCCTCACGTCTTATCCTCCCTATTCCCATCGCATTTCCTCAACGTAGCAAGGCGGTACTGCCACATAATTATTCATCTTAAATTGCACACCTATGTATGTGTGAACACCATGTATATATACACACGCTGTACACGCGTGTGTGTACCCAAATTACTCGGTCTTTGTAAGAAAAGCACTGTCGTAGGGAAAATTTATAAATTTATTAAAGCAAAAGTTGAGATATTTAATTATAGAATGTATGGTTGTTGGATGAGTTATGAAATTTAGGGGTAGGTAGGAGTGTGTGTTCATTGAACATTGGTAGGGTGTATGGGTTGTGAATGGAATAGGTATATTTGAACTGTAGGGTTTACGAATTACCTGTTTTATATGGAATCGAAAAGCCTACATCTGCATCGTAAAAAGAAACGTAATTGTCATTATGATTCCAGACTATAATATATAAATATATATACTTTATAGAGTTGTTGTCTGGTCTGGGCTTGTTGGTCTAGTGGTTAGTGACCCTGCTGCTATACCGGAGGTCGTGGCTTCGATCCCCGCCCAGGACAAATCTTTGTATCATGAGCATAAAGGTTTGTTCTGTGTCTGGGTGTAATTTATCTATAATATGTATATATTTACAAAAAAAAATATATATTTAAGTAGTATATCAGTTATTTAGTACCCATAACACAAGCGAATATAATTGCTTACTTTGGGACTAGATGGCGCTGTGTGAATGTGGTAGAATATTATTATTATTAGAGTATATATATGTTATAATATATATACTTTGTTTATATATACTAAATCTGAAACACCCCATTCGTATTTTTATTTGCAGAATCAGAATAAAACATATAAATTTAAAAAGAATTAAACCTCATGTAGTTTTAAGCATTTTTCATGCTTATTGCTGGCGAATATTTCCAAATATCAGAAGGTAGTTTATGTACCTTATATATTTAGTTAAACTTACTTATTTATTTATCGTTGCGAGTAGACGGTGCGGCACAAGGCGTTAGACGGCCATTGATACACTTCAAACAACGATGTCAATACCTTATTTATTTGCCCGACATTTCGATCGAATTACACCGATCGTGGTCATTTATTTATTATATTTAATATGTGTACAAGTCGCGAGTTTAAAAGTTTTTATCAACGATGTCAAGTTCAACATTTTAATAAATTTTTGACAAAATGTATTACATGGTATAATAACTATTGGAATCGATTCTGCCACTGATTCTGAACTAACTTTTTTCCTGGTTTGTTATGGTTACCAGAGTAGTGTTTTGTTTTTAATACTCAAATAGAGAGAACCTATAGTAAATAGTCAAATGAAAGAAATGACGTCACTGCAATTGTCTTGGTGGTACAGTCGCAGTGTATCCGACAGCTGGCTAAAAGGTTCTGAATACGATCTTGAAGTCGAGCAAAACGACAGGAATTAAAAAAATACATACACATCATCTTCAAATAAGCAAGCTGAAGTGGCAGTAGGCTGGTCACATTTGAAGAAGAACCGATGCGCGATGGAGCAGTGTGTCAAATGTGGAGACCGCGATTCGGCAATTCATTCAGGCATTCGGCGTAGAGTAGGATGCCCTCCAGCTAGGTGGACCGATGACCTGAAAAACACTTCTCCGGGTCTGACTGGATGCAAAAGGTCCGAGTGTTATAGCGTGGGTTAGGAGATGCCTATGACTAGTAGTGGACTGGCTGTGATGATGATGATGATGATACATAGTATCACGCCTTTTACCCGGAAGGGGCAAGCAGAGGTGCATCACATCCGAATTTGGCCATCTTTTGTAGGTCCCTTAACTCATATCTTTGAGCAAGCTTGTTGTTATCGATAGAAAAACCTAACTGGAATCGAATCCGAGACGTCTTGCGTGCCCTCATGCCGCAGTCGTAAACTTATAGTTGCGCCACCGGGGCAGTAATTTAAGATTCTGATTCACATACTGCAGTAATTTACTGGTCATCTCTGCCAACCCTAGATAATCAAAACCGATATAATATTTATCGTCTAAAATAGAATTGTTTAGTGTCTCCCCGGAGTATAACTTAAGTAGTTTGTGTTAAGTCGACTTTGAGATACCGAGATAGGCATTTAACCTACTGGTTACATGTATGGTACAGTGGTTAAGTTGCTTACCTTACTCACCTTCCCAGAAGAAAGAAAGAGGTTTACATAAATAACAAACTAAACAGTGTTGCTTACTTTTTTACACGGAGTTGGAACAGGTATTTATTGCAGCTATATTTCGCTAGTTGTGTATCATCACCATCTCAGCCCAATGACGTCGATTGCACTAAATATAGGTGGTGGTGTTTAGCTATGTTTGGTCCCATGTAATAGATGGCGAGCCTATTGCCAAACATCGGGCTGATAACGAAAATACGTCACAGAAAAAAAAAAGTAGTTATTGTCCGACCCAAGAATCGAACGCGAGACCTCTTGCGAGTATAGAGCGATAGAGTATATATATATTTTAATATATATACTTTGTTTATATATACTATATCTGAAACACCCCAATCGTATTTTTATTTGCAGAATCAGAATAAAACATCATCATCATCATCATATCAGCCCAACTACGTCCACTGCTGAACATAGGCCTCACCTAGGCGCAGCGTGGGACGGCCCCCGCGGGCGGCCGTTGGTTGCAGGCGGCACAGGACCGTTCGCAATGGCGTAAATTAGGTGAGGCCTATGTTCAGCAGTGAATAAAACATATAAATTTAAAAATATTACGCCACTGGTTACGCCACTGTTTTATGTATAAAAGTATATTACATTACGTATAGTACTAGTCTTCGAGAGCATAATAATTGAATTTCCTGACCACGCTCCCAATAAATGTATAAAAGCTTCACCAACTAATCCAATTTCCTATGAGCATCATAATTCGATATATTGAAGAATAATAGACTGAAGTATGGTTGGGGTTAATTTGAGTGATAGGATAAGAAATAGTGTTATAAGGGAATGTTGTGGCTTAAAAATAGATGTTGTGACACGAATAGAGAAAGGAATGTTACTTTGATTTGGACATGTCGAGAGAATGAATGAAGGAAAAGTGACAAAACAAATATATGAGGCGAATGTGAAAGGAAACGTTGAAAAGGGAAGACCTAGAAGAACGTACCATGACCAAATAGGTGACGTTCTTAAGAAGGGACAGATCAGGAGTACCCTCAACCGGCGAGAATGCTTGAAAAGTCTGAAGAAGCCAAAGATGTAAGTCAGAATCGTAGCAAGTGGAAGGAAATGGTCTCTGCTTACCCCACTGTTGGGAAAGAGGCGTGATCTATATGTATGTATATACTGAAAGGAATGTTTGTGACCTCCAAAGTAGAGACAAGAAGTGACTAGAACAGGTCGTTGTCGTCATCATCACTACAACCCAGAAACGTCCCACTACTGGGCATGGGTCTCCTCCAAACATTTTGGAGGGAATTTAGCCTACTATTACAACGCTAGCAAATGGGTTGCTATAGGGTTTTGTTTCGAATTTTACTTTTTCGTTTAGTCGCCTTTTACGACACTCACGGGTTAAAATGGGTGACTTAAAATTTGTGGGTCTGAAATTTATATAAGTATAATTACCTAGTTTTTTAAATTTATCTAAAAAATAAGAAAATTTTAGGTCACAAGAACACAGCACGCTAACAAAGGCAGTAACAACAGAGAAACAGACACTCCAATTTTATTTAAATAAATAAAATTGGAGTGTCTGTTTGTAATATTAAAATAACCGCTTTTTTTCTACATGCATAATAATATGAATGTGTAAGCGGTACATATCATCATCATATCAGCCCAACGACGTCCACTGCTGAACATAGGCCTCACCTAATTTACGCCACTGCGAACGGTCCTGTGCCGCCTGCAACCAACGGTACATATACCAAAATTATTTTTTTTACCATTTTTTGTCTGTCTGTCTGTTTGTCTCAGCTAATCTCTGAAACAGCTGGACCTATTTTGACGAGACTTTCACTGGCAGATAGCTGATGAAATAATAAGTAACTTAGGCTAGTATTATTTTAGAAAAATTCTCAAAATTATTATAAAAAGTGTAATGTTGTTTTTGTTAAATTCCACGCGGACGGAGTTGCGTGCACAAATAGTTATACATATATAAAATACATAATTATATTATATTATACATAAATAAACTAGCTCCTAACAAAATTGTAGCCTCCCAAACAGAACAGTAGGTACCTCTAAATTCCAACTTTCACCTGTGTCACAAAGAAAATACCAAAACGTCTTATACTTGCTCGTGTTTGTAGTAGATTTAATTAAAATGTGGGGTGTCTCCCCACCCCTGTACCCTCCCCCCTTGATGAAGAAATATCGCTAGGGGTTGCTAAGTTTTTGGGGCAACACAAACATTGTATTACCATATTATTTAAATATCCTATGTTCTTGATTGTGTACAGGTTTTAATAACGTCAATACGTCTTCGCTTAAATATTTTTGTGTTAGATTAAAGTTTTTTTTTAGTGCAATTGAAAATTGTTAGTCTTGTAAGAAAGAAGTGATTTAAATTTTAACCCCCAACCAACCCTAAACCCTAAAAGAGGGATGTTATAAGTTTTACGTGTCTGTCTGTCTCTGTAACATCGTACCTCTTCAACGAATGGGCTGATTTTGATGCGAAATTAGTACAGCCGTTTCGAAATCATCAGCTTTTGATTTAAAATTTGGTTTTAACCGTCTTGGACGATTAAATTGTGGGCTATAACTATAACCGAATGCACAGATAAGTAACTCATAAACTAAAGTTACTTTTTTTTAAAGGGCTATCACGGCTAACCCCCAAAAGGGTAAGCAGGGACTATAATTAAAACTGTAATAAATATTTACTTACCATTCGTACCATAAGCAAATCCCAATTAATACTTCTTCTTATAGAATGGCAAACCCTAGTGTTGGAAATTATCAAGCCACCCAGGTTTCTAACTTGACTTCGACTAACACATTAATTTTTTTTGCCACAAATGGTCACCCATCTAAGGAGTGACCTTGGCGAACATTGCTTAACCTCGATGATCTTAACAAACATCTCAATACGAGACACACTCAGCTAAACAGAGACATATTCGCTACCAGCGCCTCACATTTAATACTATGAAGTGTAAGAACAGACCAAGATGCATACAGTTGCGTAAAAAACCTCCCCAGACACGTCCAGTTACCACAAACAAGCGTAAAATTAACTGTTGCGGTAAGAATGGTAAGCAGCAGTACAGCGAGGTAAAAAAGCGGTGTAAGCGATTAACAGATTCGTGTTGGCTGTGATCTGAGCTCCCTGAACGTATGTCCGGAAAAAAAACCACGACATGGTTGTATTGTATGGAGAGAGATATCTATACAGCGCAGCGTGCACTGTTATTGGACTTACAAAATTTGTCTAGTAAACAGATATAAAATACACCTAGTCATTGTGAAAAAAAAATATTAATAATAATATTTTAAATATAATATTTAAATTGTATCAAAAATCTCAATCGAAAAACGAACCGTGTAAAGGAAATATTTATTTTTTTATTATTATTTTGTTTTAACGTATTCTTTAACTGCCTCGGTGGCGCAGCGGGAAGTCTATACGACTGCTGTGCAGGTCTCGAGTTCGATTCCCTGGTCGGGTGAAAATGGTATTGGGTTTTTCTATCATGAAATTCCAGTATTGAGATTTTCCCGGAGTTTGATAAACAAATGTTCCCGGTTGATGACAATAGGCGCGCCCGCTATTTCATGGAACCAAACATAGCTGGCGAAATGTGGGTGTGAAACACCTCTGCCTACCCCTTCGGGTAAAAGGCGTGATGCCATGTATGTAAATGTATGTATGTATGTCAACTGATTACTAAAACTTATAAAACGAATAAAATATAAATTTCGTTCCATACTTGTCTACTTATTTGGTTTTTTCTTACAATAAATCACTGGGTGGACAGAGGCGCCACTTAAAAATCCATTTTCCCGTTCATCCCCTACCGCACGGTAGCAAGGGGTGAAAACAACCACTCTACTGAATATTTTTTACATGATACTTGTAATTGAGACTTAATTTTGTCCCGTAGGGGGAATGCTTAATGGGAGTAAGTTAATCTAGGTTTTTCTGTTAAAATTTGGCGGTTTAGATTTTGTGGAATATATTTGATATAGTTTAACAACGTACTTTTATTGTTGTTACGATTCAAGACAGCTCTTTGTTTTGGGGGGCCTGAAGATGCATGTTACAATGACACCAAAAAATATTATAAAAATGTATAAAGTAATAAAGCTATGGTGGCTGAATGGATAAGGGACCAGCCGCGTGCAAATTACGTGGTTCGAGTTCGATCCTGACCAGCAGTACCAATGTGGATTCCATTTTATGAAATTTATATGTACTAGTCAAGTGACTTACCATCCGCTCAAGGTGAAGGAAAACATTGTTAGGAAACACACATACCCTAGAAGAAATTCTATGAGTATGTCTGATCCACCAACCCGCACTAGGCCAGCGTGAGTGGATTATGGCCTAATCCGTCTCACCTCTCTAGTTAGAGGAGAGGAGACCGGAGCCCAGCCATCCATCCATCAGCAACCCATTACCTAAGTCCCACTGCTGGGCTCGGGTCCAGCAGTCAGCCCAGCACTGGGACTTAATGGGTTGTTGATGATGATAAAAATGTAACTTTTTAGAATTAGGTATATTGTTTAACGTGTTTTCTTCGCATTATTTAGTCAAAAAACTTTAGTCAAGTAAAAATTTGGTCAATCAAAAATATAAGAGAAGAGCGAGAACGGCATAGTATAGATAGCTACATTTTTCATTATATTTTTAGAGCCATTTTATCAGTTGTCGGTAGCACTACCACCGATTCTAGTCTATTTACACGCATTATAATTTTGAAGAGAATGAGCTCCTGAAACAAGACCCTTCGGCTTCACCCACGCCTACTGGTGAATAAGATGACACGTGTATAAACGTGTCGATTATAATTATTATATAGAATTGACTTGTTCTATTCTTAGCCTGACTCTGATTAAAAGCTGAATAGCATTAAGTCCACATAATTAGAAAGGGTTCTATAAAAAACCTAGGGGCTAATTGTTATATATCCTATTGTTATTGTAGTAGTAGTAATGTAGCTATCTAGCAGTAAGTCAATAGTCATCCATGTACTTAAATAAAAAAATAAAAACAAAAATTGATAATTCTGTATCTTCAAAATACTAACAAATGGATCTTAATTAACTTTTCTTTTTTCTAATAATTTACACAGATACAAAAATAATAAAAACTTACACACACTCATCTATTTTTATCTGTTATTATTATTTTTATAACACGGGTGAAAAATTGAGTACAGTATCAAGAGCGGAAAGGATTGATAGGAAAAAGCGAAGATTGGTGTTTACTGCACCGATATGAATTAAAAGAGTTGTTTGTTAGGGGTCGAAAACGTGCTCGTGATGCCCATGGTGTTGCAGGCACCCATAGGCTACGGTAACCGCTTACCATGAGACGGGCCGTACGTATGTTGCCACCGTCGTGGTGTAAAAAAAGAAAATATAATATAATATAGAATTTTTTTATTCTTTTTATTAAATTAATTCATTTTCATTTTCAACTTCCGTTGCTACACTACACTACAATGTAAATTAATGGAATATGTACCTAGTTACTTTTTCTAATAAAGTAGAATAAAATACATAGATAAATACTTAAAGTGTGTCACTTTAAGTAAAATAACCTGTAATTAGAAAATGTCAGATGCTATTTGCAACTTAATATTTATTTTTTATCGATTGCCAATTTTTTGCTTAAAATACATACATATATTTCATTTCCTAATTTTTGAAACTCTTTACATTTTATTTTTTACTATTCGATAAAAGATGGCAGGAGTGCGATTGAGTTCAACTTTGAGTATAATATTTTTCTTTAATCGAAGTATATTAATTAACAATAATATTTACACACTACAAGTTGTATCAATAATAATGTAGGGAGTATAATTAATTGAAAAGTAAAATTAGGTTTAACACGAATAAGAAGTAAATTAGATGTGCAACTATTCGTCAATAGATGTCACTACACAATAGTTCAGACTACAACCGCTAGAGTACCACCGTCAAACAGTCCAATAAGAACATTTTTCACCAAAAGCTTTGACCCAAATCCAATAAGCGTTGTCAAAAGCCCTTTAAAAAAAACAAAAGAGTTAAAACATCCCCTTCATCTCACTTACAAGCCAATGAAGCGGGTAAATAAGCGAAAAATCCGCTCTGCTGTGGAAAAAAAGATAGATTGAAAAAAAGGGTAAAAAGGGAAAAAAATGCAAAATATACGTCACTCTCGTTGATGTTCAG
Source organism: Laspeyria flexula (assembly GCA_905147015.1). NCBI lineage: Eukaryota > Metazoa > Arthropoda > Insecta > Lepidoptera > Erebidae > Laspeyria > Laspeyria flexula. The sequence goes on from LR989974.1 coordinate 7,811,560, forward strand.
TCGCGTGAGGCGTAATTGCAAAAGGTCGGAAAAAATGCCGGCTGATTTGGCACGAAACTGAAAGGGTTCTGTAGTATTTTTGGAATTTTTATTAGAGCAATCTTTGGGAGAGAAAATTCAATTTGATATAAAATAATATAGGTAGACTTATTGAGTTATATTTTTTTTATAACTGAAAATATTTTATGCTCTGTTACAAACATTATAAATGATGATAATGTTGTTTATCGTATTCCGAATTCCGAAACGTTCAACTAATTTTAGTATAATACTTATTGGAAAGTAATAAACTAAAATTAATTTTAACCTAATTTATAACATTTCAAATAAATGTAATTAAGTTTTTAAAATTAACAATTCTTACATGCATTAATGCAATTCATGCAATTCCATTTGAAAAATAAGCAAAAGTCCTAAAATATATTGGTATCAAAACTACACTACACACATTTAACTTTGAAAAAAAAAACCAAACTAAAAAGCGAAAACCAATTTAATAAATAAAAACCTATCTACTGAAAACATTTAATCTTTGCAAACGGATCTCTAACTAGAAAAAACTCGAGAGGAGTGTGGGGGAAATGAAAACGGTATTCAATTCATATGTGTAACCGGGCCGGGCTGGACCGGACCGGCGCTGGACGGTGCGCCCGACGCGACGATTGAAGGATTACATTCAAATCACGATGGACTTAAATCATGTTTTTATTTTTATTTTCACGGCATCGACACGAGCATTTGATAGCCATGAGCTTAAGTACGATTGACTTGAAAATCCAAAAGATTTTGTATATTTGATAAGTTGTAAGATTATTAGTTTATTTTTTAAGATAAATTGTTATATTATTATTTACTTTACAGGTGGGATTTTTTACTTAAATAAAAAAAAGTCGTACGTGTAGTGACGGATTAAGAATACATACCTAATGTCACTACCCTATCTCAACCCATTGGTGTCGTAAAAGGCAACTAAGGGAGTAAATCTTATGCAGACAAGAGAATTGTGAGAAAAGGAAAATTTGAAACAAATCCTGTACCAACTCGTCTGGCCAGCGTGGTATAGTAGGCTTAATTAATTCCCTCCACATTCTTTGGACGAGACCCATGCCCAACATTTATGGATTGAAATGATGATAATGATGAGTGAAATTAGGTTTTACTTGCTTTGCTTTGAAATCTCTTATATTCAGGTGGACTTAGGGCATGAATGTGATGATAAAAATTATTTTCTGTATTATACAAGACAGGAAAATTTACTGTACCTTACTTACAAATACGATAGTACCTATGTACTTTTGTATTGAAAATATAATATTTTGTGAGTAATTGAGACTGATATGATGATGTTTATTATTATGTCCAGGGTTAGCCCACGGCTTCATCAACTTAGAATACGATTCAATATCAATATAGCATTTACGTTGTTATTAAGTAAAAAGAGTTATTAAGAATATTCAAAATCAGTCCATTAGTTTTTGAGTTTCTACATTACAAACGTCTTCTTTTTCATAATTATTACAAACAAAAATACAGCTGTCACGGTATAATGTCATTGTCTTTGTATCAAACTCTAATACTGCTAGGGCAAAGTTCCTTGAACCTATGTTATTATAATTTTATGCAAAAACAAAATGATTAATATAAGAAAGCGTTTCTTATAAGAAAATATTTCAAATTTGCTTCTATAAGATTTTAAGTTTACGCCAGTCAATACTAGATGGCGTAGTTCAACTAAATGAAATCATAAATTAAACTTTGTTAAAATAATATCTAAACTTTATTTATTTTTTCGCTAAACTGTTTATCGCCCATATAGTAGTTATTAATATTTCACTTAAAGAATGTTTAAAGGTAAGTTTCAAATTTTGCTACTCAATAATAGATGGCGCTGTATTGCTAAGTTTTATATTTCATACGGAATAGAAGGGGAAGAAACCTATCTATTATTTTGATTTGAATTTTTTAGTTATACTCTCAATAGACATCTAGAGTGTTGTTAAGTGGGTATAAGCCGTAATCCACGGATCTGAGGATCAGATTAAAAGTTTTCTCACAATTTTTCCTTTACCGTTACATACGAGTAAGTATACGGTATGTCATCTAATAAGTAACTAGAACCGAATGTTTTGAATGGGGTGGTCACTCGAGTCATGGTGTACACAAAGTACACCATGACTCGAAGTCATGGTGTACTTTGTGTCGAAAATTTTAAGTTAAAATCCCGCGCATTACAGGGCATGTCTCATGGTGAAAGTTTTTTTATTTTTTTCCATTTCTGAGTTTACTGCATAGCGGCAATCTTTTATAATAAACAATAAGCCACTTATTGGTCTGACTTCGAGTCCTATATGTGTAATTATTAATGTTTAGAAACCCTCTCTTATAGGCTACTTATTCCAATATGCTCTTCTTGTCATAAAAAACATTTATAACCAAAATATTCAACTGACCACAAAGAATAAATACACAAAATTTCTATCTCAATATCAACTTCAACATCGGTACAAACAAAGTGATCTAAAAACGGTTGTGTATTAAAATGGCGGTGTTCGGCGAGACGGAATTAACCCGCGACCGCCAGACGAAAACGAATTAATTTTAATACACCTGCATATTTTTATATTTATATTAAGTTATTTTGAAGCTATGAAAGTGGCGGAATTATAAATGCATTTCTTATAATCTTATACATAACTAGAAGTCGAAGTTTGTTTGGTCACTGCTCAGCTCCTATTGATCGTAGCATTATGTTATATACCTATAACCTTCCTCGATAAATGAGCTATCTGACACTAAAAGAATTTTTCAAATCGGATCAATAGTTCCTGGGATCCTAGCATTCAAACAAACAAACTTTTTAGCTTTATAATATTAGTATAGATATGAAGTAGATTAAGTTTATTATGAAAATGTATGTGATAGGTATAGAGTTCCTATAATTGATTACTGTGTCTAGTAGTTAGTAATAGATACATAAGTTTTTATTTAATAATAATAATATTCTACCACATTAACACAGCGCCATCTAGTCCCAAATTAAGCAATTATATTTGCTTGTGTTATGGGTACTAAACAACTGATATACTACTTAAATACATTTTTTTTGTAAATACATACATATTATAGATAAATTACACCCAGACACAGAACAAACAATCATGTTCATCACACAAAGATTTGTCCTGAGTGGGCATCGAACCCACGACCTCCGGCTTAGCAGTCAGGGTCACTAACCACTAGACCAACAGGCCAGCCATTTATATTATAACCCTCATTTTTGCAATGCCTGTTGAAGTTTGAAGTTTGGAGTAGTACCAGAGTCATTGGTTTAGTAGCTTTAATATGCGTTAGTCGAATACGAGATTACGGATTCGATTCTCATATAGGGCAAAAATTTGTGTAGACCATATATAGGTTTTCTAAGCCTGGAGTTAAATATACTGTACTTATTAATATTATGAAGCTAAAGAGTTTGTTTCTTTGGTTGAAAGAACCCTTTTAGTGTTGGAGAGCCTATTTCTCGAGGAAGAAGGCTATAGGCTACATAGCATCACGCTACGGCCAATATGAGCTGAGCAGAATCCAAACCAGGAACGATGGGAGCAAAACCCTTGGATATCCTTATATAATACAAGTTTGGTTGTAATAATAATATGTTTTTTCTTTTGTCAGTATTTTACAAAGTACAAATTAGATCAATCGATAGTTTACGGTTTTTAATGCCGAATTTATTATAATATCCTTTTTGATTTATGTCAATAAAACATTATTCTACTACTCAAACCGCCGCCTTCATACCCCTACACATTAACCGTTGATTCGTCCGGAAAAACGTAAAATCCGGAAAATAATTACACCGAACCGTAACTCCGATACTTACCCATTAATATTAAAAACTTTAATGAAAAAAATATTAAAAGGTACCCTAAAATGTTATCCTTTTTTCCATTAGACGGGTTCTCGAGAGCATAGAATGTTATGGAGAATCTTTAGTCATGCATTTTTTTAGTTGTAAGAAAATAAATATTTTTATTTTTCTAGACTTTTGTATTTCTTTTGTGTTTTTTCTTTAATTGATTTTTTATGAAAATTGTGGTTTAAAATCGTCGACTATGTTAGTAATCGTATTAATTATGACAATCTAATTAGATTTTTTATTAACATATGGTAAGTGTGACATGTAAGTTTATGTGCAAATAAATAAATAAAAGTAGGATAAATTTTTGAAAAAACGTTGCGTCCCTATTTATGGTGATCAAAATTTGCTAGAAAATGGCTGAGATAATCTAATTTTGATGTTTTCCTTCACCGTTAGCAGATGGTAAGTCACTTGACTAGTACATATAAATTCCAGAAAGTGGAATCCACATTGGTACTACCGGTCGGGATCGAACTCAGACCGCGTGATTTGCACGCCGGCGCCGGTCCATTCAGCCACCATTGCTTCGGAAGCTAGTACTTAATAAAAAATATTACTTTTTAGAACCTTTCCTTAGCACCTAGACATAACTTAGTTACCAGCGTACTTCATACAAAAAATTATAACAAAAACCGTCTCCATATTTTTTATATTAAAACTAAGTACAGTCAAGTCCAAAATTATATTTCGGTACAAACCCTTTTAAGGACGGCGTATCGTCGCGTTTGTACAGTCAGCCACACAAAACGTTACTTTATTATTTTATCATATATATTGATTGGTTTACACGTAACCCTAAACATGGCTGATTGACAGCAACTTTCCAGTTTTGTATTTCTTACGTCAAGATTAATAATGAATTTAGTGTATTTTGGAACATCGATTCGTGTTATGTAAACTGACGCAATCTACGGGCGGCGTAGTGATTTAAATTAGAGCTTTTAATTGTCATAGCTTTATATTAAATTGATTTATATAGTTAGTGAAAAATGAATTTTTTTTTATTTCTTTTTTTTTTTAATTTTTTTTTTCGAAAAAAAAAAACATTCGAGTGAAATAAACTAAACAATAAAGTTTACATGTTTATTATTAAAAGCAGTCTTTCACGTTTTCACTTTCACTACAATGATCATGAAAATGATATTCAGTTATTTTCTGTTTTCTATTGTAACTTGGACAAAGACTCAAATCAATCAAGTCCTGGAACTGGCTTCCTGCTTTTTAAGATCATCGTCATGAAGTGTCAACTCATCTATTTTACTTCGCAATCAATTGGATAGTAAACAATTACTTTTACTTAAGTTTGCATTATACTCTTAACTGTTTCAGATACGGGTATTAAATAATTATTTTATATTGATTATATAGGTATGTATGATGTATGTTCGTGTAGTGACGGATTAAGAATACATAATGTCACTACGCTATTTCAACCCGTGGGTGTCGTAACGCCAGAGACGACAGGCGACTAAGGAAGTAGCCTTTAACAGACAAGATAATATGAGAAAAGGAAAATTTGAAACAAAATCCTATACCAACCCGTCTAGGCTTCGAATCAGCATGGGATAGTAGGCTAAATTCCTTACACAATGTTTGAATGGGACCCATGCCCAGCAGTGGGACAAATGATGATGATGATTTAAAAATGATTTAAAAAACTCACGTCTAAACATTTATGTAGCCGACATTACACATCGTACCGTACTTTTTCTTTCCGTCGCAAAAATAAATATTTTAATCTGAGGGTGTAACTTCGGATCCACTCCCAATTATAAGCTTGGGGGTGAGGATACCCTCGGCCCGCAGAGGTAAGGCGGGGTTTTGTCCTGTAGAAAAAATCCAAGCGTTTTTTTTAAAGATGGGGGCGTATTGAAACGTTTAATAATAAGGATTACCTTAGATTGCTCAGCTCCAATTGGCCGTAGCGTGATGCTATATAGCCTATGTTACTCAATAATAATGTAGATTTATAACGAATTTTTGAAATCGGCCCAGTAGTAATGAACCTACTATACCACGCTGACCAGACGGGTTGGTATAGGGTTTGTTTCGAATTTTTATTTTCTCGCAGTGCTCTTGTCTGCATAAGGTACAATCATGCAAAAGTGATTAATAGTGTACAAAAATATTGTAAACTGGATGTCGTGCGAGGCTTCGGTCCCGTCGTTCTTTATTTGGCCAATGCTTAGCTCCTATTAGCCTTTGCGTGATGTTATATAGCCTATAATCTCCCTCTATAAATGGGCTATCCAATACTAAAATAATTTTTAAATTGGACCTTTATTTCCTGAAATCGTAACATTCAACCAAACGAACCTTGGCTTTATAATATTAGCTGTTTAAATATTGGCAAAATGTGGGTGTGATACACCTCTGCCTATCCCTTCGGGGAGAAAGGCGTGATGCTATGTTAGTTTTTAAATATTGACATTTAAATACATAATCTATATATAAACTGATATGTCTTTAAAACAACAAATATAAAATATTAATATTAATATTTCGATTGTATCGCCAAAACTTTACTATAAACCTGTCTCATAAAGTGACATCGCGCTCATTGAAACAATAACACGAATAAAATAATATATAAAGATATTTTAATATATTCTACCTTGAACGAGATTATGAACTTTATGTTATTATTCTGATAATCCGTAAAGATAGCGTCAAAATTTGTTGACTAGATAGAGCCACGAGAAGGACTAGCAAGCACCTCAGACCACTGTTTGTAATCTTCAGAAACAATAATATGAACCAAACAACGTGATGTGACAGGACGCTGCGTCCCCGGTACCAGGGCGACGCCCCGTGCCGTCGCCATGGAAAATTTTGACATTTTTGTTTGTGCAGTGGAAACGTCAAACGTTATATTTTATTGTGTTTTGTGTTTTTATCCCTTTGTTTTATTGTAAATATTTTGTAAATACTATATGCTAAAAGACCAGCATGGGCAGCGTGGAGGTAGCGATGCGGAGGTAAGTGCCAGTCAACCTTCTTCATCGCTGGATGGCCTAGTGCGATGCTCTCTTTGTTCCCAGCCTCGCTTTTTTAAGGGTTTGCGGGGTCTGAAAGTGCACTGTGGTAAAGTACACAAATCCCAAGGTGCACTTTCTTGCCCCACAACCTTTTCATTAACAAGCGAGGCAGTCTGTGACGAAATTCCCTTTTGGCAACAACTTTCAAAGTTAAAAAATTCAGTTCCGATCCTTAAAAGAGTTCCACGCGGCGCAAGACCCACTGTGGCCCAAAGTTTGGCACGCTGTGTCAATCTTGTTGTCCGGGAGAACTCTACTTCAGCTTGGGAACAACTACTCACCTTCCCTTTTCGTATTCTACATGTGTCCAAAGTCCAGGCCCCCCAAAAATCCTTAACTTGTCAAATTAAACATAATTGCCATAATGCAATTCGTTTAAACACTTCAGATTTTTCATTAGGTCGCCAAAATTCAATCTTTCAATATGTGGAATCCAAATTGAGTGAAGGTGATATACGAGGAGCATCGCGTATTCTATTTAGCAGCGATGTAGTGGCGCCTTGCTCTCCAGACACAGTTGCCGGTCTACAGAGCAAGCATCCTGCGCCTAAGGATGACCTCTCTTTCCCCGATCCACCTGACTCTAACTTTGATTGTTTCAGTGTGGCAGCTAAGAACGTTTTTGATGCCGTTTGCTCCTTCAAGAAGGGATCTGCTGGCGGCCTCGACGGCTTAACACCTCAGCACCTGAAAGATCTCTTGTGTTCAGGCGCCGGGGAAGCCGGAGATGCACTTCTGAGGGAGCTTACGGCACTAATGAATCTTATGCTCTCTGGCAATGTGGACGAGGGCATCATCGACATTCTTTATGGTGCTAACCTCTGCGCCCTAAAGAAAAAAGATGGTGGCATTCGTCCCATTGCCATTGGGTGTACTTACAGACGTATGGCAGCCAAACTTTGCTGCAACCTGTATAGCCATGAGCTATCACAAAAGTTTCAACCCCTCCAATTGGGTTTTGGTTCAAAGGGGGGTTGCGAGGCTGCCGTACATGCGCTGCAAACGTTTCTTGGCTGTGGTGAAGGTGAGGTCATCCTTAAGGTTGACTTGAAGAACGCTTTTAACTCGGTGAATAGGGACACCTTGTTGACTCAAGCTAAATTAGAAACCCCTCAAATATTCAAATTTCTTTGGCAGTGCTATAGACACCCTTCCAAATTATTGTACAGAGAACACCTTTTAGAATCTGCCGTAGGCTGCCAACAAGGTGACCCTCTTGGGCCGGTCATTTTCAGTCTAGCAATACACCCCATCATTAAAAAAATTAATTCAAAATTTAACGTTTGGTATTTGGATGATGGGACCTTGGGAGGTGAAGTTAGTACAGTATTGCAAGATTTGGCTTTATTAAAACAAGAATTTTCTTCAATCGGTCTGGAACTGAATACCAGCAAATGCGAAATTTATTTTAGTGACCAAATTAATGACCATGATAAAATATCGGCTATTTCCCAATTTCTTTGTTTGGCACCTCATATAAAATTTTTAGAAAAATCGTCCCTTCGCCTTCTTGGGTCCCCAATTTTGGATGACGCTTTTAATTCTTTTATAGACGAAAAAATTCAAAATTTTTGTGATGTTTCAGATCGTTTAAACAAAATAAACATTCAATCGGCTTTTACCATTATTCGTCATTGCCTTTTTGTACCTAAATTCACACATGCCATTAGATCATCCCCTTTTTTCAAACATTTATCACTTTTAGATAAAATTGACCAAATTATTCATGATACTATCAGCAAAATTCTTAATGTGGCCTTGAACGATCGAGCCTGGCTCCAAGCATCTTTACCAGTTCGCTTTGGTGGGCTCGGCGTTCGCAAAATTTCTGACGTCAGTATACCAGCATTTTTGTCTTCAGTCCACGGTTCGGAAGAATTAACAAGGAAAATTCTAGTATCTACACTAGTTAATTCTGAAGTGCCGTGTAAGACTGACGCCTTAAATGCTTGGAAAATGACCGTACCCAACGCCGTTTTCCCTACTGACCTTTCCTCTCAGAGACAGTGGGACGAGCCGCTATGCAGACAGGTTAGGGACAATCTTCTTGCTTCGTCCCCTAATCCTGCTGATCGTGCTCGTTTGCTGGCTGTGGGGGAATGGGAATCGGGACTGTGGCTTCAGGCGCTTCCATCATCCACTGTAGGCACTTTTATTGATGATACGAGTTTCCGCCTCGCTAGCTGCTTACGCTTAGGAGCACCATCTGTCTCTCCGCACCGTTGCTGCTGTGGAGAAAGTGTCGGGAGCCTTGGACACCATGGCCTCTCATGCAGTAGAAGTGCTGGCCGAATCTCGCGGCATGCTAACCTCAATGACATACTTCGTCGGGCTCTTGCCACCGCTGGAGTGCCAGCCGTTTTAGAACCAAATGGCCTGGCACGTGACGATGGTAAGAGACCTGATGGTATGTCATTATTGCCTTGGAAGATGGGTAGGCCATTGGTGTGGGACGCGACTTGCGTCGATACCCTTGCGCCATCTCATCTTCCAAATACAACAGTTTCCGCCGGCGCTGCTGCTGCATCTGCTGAAACTTCCAAGCGGCGCAAATATACCAACCTCGCTGGAGATTATCTATTTGTGCCGTTTGGAGTCGAAACACTTGGGCCGTGGGGTTCAGGTGCTCGCACTCTATTTAAAGAGCTTTCAAAGCGATTGTCCGACGCTTCCCGTGACCGACAGGCTGGCTATTTTCTTGCACAAAGAATAAGCATTGCCATCCAGCGTGGCAATGCTGCCAGTCTGTTGGGCACTTTTCCCACAGACAATGGCAGCGATGCGGAGGAATTTTATGATGCCGTATTTTAATTTGTAATTTCCTCCCCCTTTTTTATTTTAATGATACATTTAGTTAGTTTTTATTTGTAAATATTATTTTTAAATTTAGTTTAAATAATAAGTGTATAATAAATTAAATTGTTAGCAAACATATATTTTTTATTATTATAAACAAATTATATATGGCTATCCAGCCCAAATGCATGTTACGAGTGAGTGTTCAACTGCCTTTACATAATCTATTAAATAAATAATTGAAAATTGTAATATTGAATAGATTCATTTTGCATTTTATATTTATACGGTATGTGTACATACATACATACCTACATATAGATCACGCCTCTTTCCCAACAGAGGGGTAGGCAGAGGCCATTTCCTTCCACATGCTACGATTCTGACATACATGTTTGGCTTCTTCAACATTCATCAGTCTTTTCATGTATTCTCGCCGGCAAAATATTATGTGTATAAAACTACATTTAAGACTACAATCGTATTGTATTACCTGAATTACCTTGACAGATAAACTCTTCAGATTCTAATACACATACGCAATAATAGGACTAAATAAACAACACGTAAATAGAGCTTCACACATAATCATTAACCAGTTCAAAACATTGTAGTCTCCATTAAATGGGCCCGGCGCAAAAAATACCTATCTGCGAAATTCACTTTCCTAAACTTGGAACAAAAAGTCGTGGAACAATAGCTCCCCCATATGTTGAAAAATGCTCTTACCCCCCTCCCCCCACCTTTCCGGCCCTTTCGGGAGCTAATTTTTGCAAGGGCCCCGATTTTCTTTTACCTGCGTAATGAAAGGGCTCGTTTGAAGATTATAAAGGAAAGGATTTTTCACTTGAACGGCTAACGTATTACGGGAATATTGGTTTTTTATTCATATTTCGTTTATATATACATTTTATTCAATATTTTATTTGGTTTTTATGAATTTTAAACTAAATTATGATTATCGCTACAACCCATAAACGTCCCACTGCCAATTTAGCCTAATATACCACGCTGGCCAGACGGGTTGGTATATGATTTGTTTCGAATTTTCCTTTTCTTGTAGTGCTCTTATCTGTATAAGGTTATTCCCCTAGTCACCTTTTACAACACCCATGGGTTGAGATGTGTATCATGTATTGAGTATTATCATGTATATGAGTGACATTATGTATTTTTAATTCGTTAATACACAGTTTTTTTTTCGTTGAAATTTGATACGGATATTAAATTTACAAGAGTAACTTACTGTCCGCACTCTTTAGTTAAACTTGACTGGCGTAAACTAAAATTGAGTAAAATGTAGCTTAGACTTAACAAAGACTTTGAACTTTCTTCAATAGTAGGGTAACTGATCCAAATGCTAGCACTGCACCAAATTATCAGCACTCCGAATAAATAGTAAAATTATAAGGTTTTCACTAATTAATTTGGGTTACTACTTTAAAAAATAAATAAGTGGATGTTTTTGGAATCCTACTACTGGAAACTCTATACTTTCCGACTTCACAATGGCGAAAATTTTGTAAACAAACGTTTGTGTCCTGCAGTTCGTCCTATTTTTGCCTGTTCTTAGTGGTCGAAGATAAGTTCACATGTTTACATTTTATACTATATTAGATGTTTTAGATATTTTATACTGAAACTTTAGATTTTTCTGATTTCTTAGATAGTTTATGAGGATAGTATGAAAAGAAAAATTTGAGGTTATAGTGAAATAGTGTTAAAAAATGGGGTGCTGATATATGGATCGAATATTTTGCAAATTCCAATTTATCAGCACTGGTGTTGATAAATGGAAAATAGTATGTAAATACTTATTCAATATTTTTAATTGTAAACTGTGTTTATTTGATTCATAGAATTCAATTTTTTTCGTAAAAGTATAATACATTTTCTATTTGTCATAATTTGTAATAACTGGATAAAAAGCATGCTGATAATTTGGTTCTCCTTTTCCTTTTTTCAGACCCACCTACCATGAAACCAAAGATAGTAAATATGCCAAATAAAAGAAAAAATACTGCAATTCATATGTCTTGATAGTCAACAATATTTATTAACTCCAGTCAAATTACAGGACGTATTGGTTACCGAAAAAATGCCTGAACGAAAAAGTGTTAAAAATGTCGAGAGATCATCATTCGTTCTTACATCAGCTGAATGGCAGAAGACTGAAAACGACAAATTAAAAGCTAAACAACTTAAAGAAGAAGAACAGGTGACTCGTAAGAAGAACAGATTACTGAAACAAGAGGAAAAAAATAACGCGAAAGTAGAAACCACTAGAAACAAATATATATTATAAAATTTTCTTACTGCTAAATGTTTTTTTAAATTTTTTCACAAAATCGCTCGTTGTGGCGGAAATTAGGTGAGGCCTATGTTCAACAGTGGACGTCATTGGGCTGATATGATGATGATGATGAAATGTTTGTACTTACCTATCTAGGTACTAGTAATACCTACCTACCATATTATTAAGTAAGACAGTTTCTAATGAGATTGAACTAAATTAGGTACCTACATAACTATAAAGATGGACTTTGTTAAGTTTATAAATACTATTAGATTAGAAGTAAAATATTTTTTCTATCCTCAGTCCCCCTCAGTACCCCTAGTCAATAAAAGAGATAATAACCTAATAACAATTTTTTATTTCATATAATTTCAATACCACCCTCACAGTGCTGTTAATTGGCTCAGCCTATGCTAGTAATTGGTGGTCATGGTGCTAGTAAATGGTGAGATGGTCATTTTTTACTCTTGCCTATCTAAAAAAGAAATTGGATAAAGATAAACATGTTTTTAAAAATAATCATCTTACTGATTTAATATTGAAACTAGAAAACTCGTCATAACGGGTGGAACAGTATTTTTCAATGTGATAAACGGGTTTAAATTAGGACTAACTCTTAAAGTGCTGATAATTGGATCAGTGCCCCTATTTACTGCACTTTTTAAAATAAAAATAAAACAGCCCCTCTAGATAAGCGACAATCAATTCGATCTATGTATTCTATCGACATGTCAAATTAGTACATTGATCACGTGACTAGTCGATAGCTTATGACAGAAATGTATTCAAATGTATTGAAGTGACATGTCGTTTAGAATAGATAGATAGAAGCGATTGCCACTCGTCTAGGGGGGCAGAAAGTACAACATTTATGTAGGTACTTATATTTTAAAATTTAAATCTGCACATTTTTTATTTAATTAATTCTAGGTACACTAATATTATAAAGGCAAAGAGTTTTTTAGTTTCGTAGAACACGCTAATTAAGGAACTACTGAAACGAATTGAAAAAACATTTTTGTGTTGGAAAACCCATTTATTGAGGATTTTTTTTTGAAATTGAAATTCTTTACATCCAAATTAACCTAATTACAAAAACACGGTTTTAATCACTACTTAGTATAAGATAAAGTTGCTTTCTCCCTATATCCCTATGTATGCTTAAATCTTTAAAACTACGCAATGGATTTTGATGCGGTTTTTTTAATAGATAGACTGATTCAAGAGGATGGTTTATAGGTATAAAATACATACCACGCGGGCAAAGCAGCGGGCGGAAGCTAGAGTAAAATAAAGTGTTAAAAATAAAAATATCAGGGTCTAGACGTAGATTGCAGTATCTTAGGTTATTTTTAGCATGTAGTTCCGTACCTTCTGATCTAGTTAAGACTATATCTCAGGAGGCAGCTGTCCATCAGTGCTAATAATATCCGAAGTCACATAATATATGGAGTTAGTGTTACATGAGATTTTGTTTTTTTAGTTACACTGACAAAATAAAAAATAAAATACATAACGAAATAAAAATAAAATTACAAATTAATTAAGTTGTAACGAGTGCTTAAAAATGACTCGGTGGCATTGTAATTTAATGTGATCAGAAAGTTAAAGATGGCTCGTTTACTTTACACTCGTTTATATTAGAGGAAGGCTATTAAAAAACTATATAACATCATATCAACAAAGATTCACAGGAGCGAAGTTCCGCGTAAAAGCTATAATAGATAGATAAGATAAGATAAAAATTTATTTGTTTCAAAACACGTGTACAGATGGTATTACAGGATAAATTAATAGTATCAACATGCCGTGCCGTATATGCACACAAATATAAATTGGTTGTGTAGGTACAATGTCAAAAGCGAATTCATAAAATCATGAATTAGAAATTTATAATGTAAATTAAGTAATAATTCTAAATTTAAAATGTCACATTTTACTCTTAAAAGTCAAAGTTAAACCAGCACATAAAACACATTGACATAATGATATGATGATGAATGATATGACATGATAAACACAAGCAATAAGCAAGCAAAATAATATGATAGTATTATAGTTTTTGCGCGAGCTTGGTATTCTATTGAATAGATATATTCAATCCAATATTCACCAAGACATTTACGAGTACATACATACAGACAACATAACCAAGAATAAAAGTACTATAACCACAATCGTAAAGCCGTAGGTAGATACGCGTATATTTTTATGATAAGGCAGATTTATAGGAATGAGTCTTCGCTGCCGGAGGCTTGTGGTGTCTACCCCCGCCCACGGAGGTTCCATTACTGTGGAGACGGATTATTCTCCGATAAAATAATCATCTCGGGCCGAAATTCATGTAGACTTTTTGTAAATAAATCGCTGACAAAATGCTGTCAAATTGTATTTAAATATTTATATTATAATACTTATTTTGTTACTCCGATATCAGGGGCTTGCTCTGAATTTCGACATTCGAATGTTAGGTTTTGGTGTCGCTGTCAAATGTAAGGAAATTTGGATATGTTCGCTGTAACTTTCAAACATTTGACAGCGACATCAAAACAAAAGAAATGTCGAGATTTATAGTAAGCCACCAGTCTGTGACTTCTTTTTACAAATATTTCAAAATAATTCATTAGTTATTTTTATTAAATCTGCATCTGTTTCGGCCCGAGTATAACTGCAGGATTGATACCAGCGGGTCTTATTAGAAATCTATTGTGGAAGCATATTATTGTGTAATAAATATCATATCATATTATAGTCTTAAGTATGAGGAGAGACTTTGCCTCCCTATGTGTGTTCTACCGCCTGTATAATGGGTTGTGCTCTGAAGAACTGTTTGAGATGATGCCCACGGCCACCTTCTACCATCGCACCGCTCGCCATCGGCAGGGAGTTCATCCCCACACCTTGGAACCGAAATGGTCTCGTACCGCGCGGTTCCAGAGGAATTTCCTCCCAAGAACTATCAGGTTGTGGAATGAACTCCCTAACGAGGTTTTCCCAAGGGACTACAGTATGGGGTTCTTCAAAAAAGGAGTGAATAGGTTTCTTAAGGGTCGGCAACGCGCTCGTGATGCCCCTGGTGTTGCAGGCGCCCATAGGCTACGGTAACCGCTTACCATCAGGCGGACCGTACGTCTGTTTGCCACCGTCGTGGTAAAAAAAAAAAAAAAAAAAAAAAAAAATGAACAAAATACAATTGATTTTGAAAAGTTTTTTATTTTATATTCCAACTTCAATTTTATGAAATAAACTTATTTGCGAGAAAAAACGTTTATTGCTGTTACATTTTAAGTCAGATCAGTCATCACTAGTTTAAATAAATACATAGTACATAAATAAATAGAAATAATTGCCTCGGTGGCGCAGTGGGAAGTTTATACGTCTGCTGTGCAAGAGGGCCCGGGTTCGATTCTCGGGTCGGGTGAAAATGGTATTGGGCATGAAATTTCAGTATTAAGATGTTCTTGGAGTTTGGTAAACAAATGTTCCCGGTTGATAACAATAAGCCCGCCCCCTATTTCATGGGACCAAACATAGCTAGCGAAATGTGGGTGTGAAACACCTCTGCCTACCCCTTCGGGGAAAAAGGCGTGATGCTATGTTTTATGTTTTAAATAAATAGACACAGAACAACCATGCTCATCACACAAAGATTTTTTCTGGGTTAGGATCGAAACCATCACCACCGGCTTAGCAGTCAGGGTCACTAACCACTAGGCCAACAGCCCAGTCAAGTTCAACATTGTCAATTATTATTTTAACATGTTCCCGATGCTCACAAAAGTCCGTCTCCTCCCTATCGTATCGTATTACATCCCTTTGTCTTGCCTCTCTCAGTATTTTTTCCCCATTAGGTACATTTTCATTTTATTTCATATTTCTCCTTGAGGGGTGAATGGGGTGGTCGGGATAATAAAATTTTTCCCTTCGCCTTTATTTATGATGACTATAAGGGTTGAATATGTTTTGCACCGTTTCAGTAATGAGCCAAATTATAGGGATGTTTTTTCAAATTTGTAACGAGGAGATTTCTTTTTTTGTGAGTGTATGTTTGAGATAAAAGTGTCGTGTTACAGAATGTATTAGGTGATTTTTTTTGTTTTTATTCAGACTGTTTTTGTGAGTTATTCGTATTGAAAATGCGGAATGGAATAATAACTAAAGAAATGGTGTTTGTAGTATTCTGGGACTGAGATATTCGTAATAATTATCGAGGTTAAGCAATGTTCAGATAGTTCTGTCCATGATGGGTGACCGATTGTAGCAATTTTATTCTCGTACGTCTCTCTGCTTAGGAAAACATGTAAAACCGCTGGTTAGTTGGTAGAGCTGATGGCCATGGGGAATGGGGGAAAAATATCGAAAGTGGCCACGAGAGCGCAGCGTAGGACGACCCCACACCAGATGGACCTGACCACCAGATCCTGCCAACACAATCATAACACAATGGTAAGCCGATGGTTTCATTCGACAGCTGTGATTGGCTTACTAAGTCAATCGCGCCATATTTCCGGCCTAGGATTGGTCTATAATTAGTCCATTGGTCTTCTATCGACGTGTGGATCGGGCCCCTGGGCAAGATTGCGGGCGGCCGTTAATACACACAGTCACACATTTCTTGTATGTGTGACTGCAAGAAAGCATTTAAAGTTTAACAAGAAAGTGGGTTTACTTAAAAATAAAATAAATACCTATTACTAAAATATTTTTATAATATTCTACCACATTTACACAGCGCCATCTAGTCCCAAATAAAGCAATTATATTTTGTAAATACATACTTATTATAGATAAATTACACCCGTTATAATTCCCTATCGTACCAGAAAGGTGTCCAGCTCAGCATGTGCTAGGTTGATGAGACCTAACACTGGTTTTCTGCTGGATCCCAGACATATGTATATCAAGCAAAGCACAATGTGTTTATGTGTAGTGTGAGTGTAGTATACCGATGCTTTGTAGTGACACTATGTATTCTTAATCCATCACTACACGAAAAAAACTACACTACCAACGCAATACTTAAGCAATTACTTAACTAATTACGAACCACAAACAAAATATACATTTAAAAAACAAACTAAGCAAGCGCCTAAAAACGCTAAGGGTGAAAATTACTCAGCTTAAAAAGCATTAATAACCTCCCCCACAACTCCTTGCGCGTTCGCGTCCTTCGTTCATTAAAACTGTAGAAAAACACCTCCGGGGGGGCTAGGGGATTCCCCCATTCCCCACTGCAACCTCCCGCGGGCCAGTCTAAAGAAGAAGAAATATGGATCAATAAAGAAATAGCTCCGTGCCCAATGGAGGCTACGGCGAACGCACACAGACGAAATCTTTTGTGTAGCTACATGGATGCTTGGTGTGTGAGTTGCGTTTGTGGGTAACCGCAAGATTTTTTATGATTCGCTGGGGAGTTTTAAAAGGATTTTTGTTGGTTTCACTGATTTGGGGCTAGTATAAGTTTTGATATTCATTCTGATTTTTGTTTTTTTATTTTTAGATAGGTAATAAAATTCAATATGTTGTGTATTGATTTAAATATTTCTTCCATCCATTTCTCTATTATATTTTTACATTATTTTTTTTTATTTTTTTTACTTTTCAGTTGTACACTTCTTTATACCTACTCTCAAATTTTTCTTTCCTCTATCACTCTAATGTTTGCTGTTAGAGAACTCAAATATGAGTTAAGCTCGCCTTTGTACATACTTGTTTAGATTTTAAGATTATTTGTATGTTTTCTTTTCTTTGTGTGCAATCAAGTATAAATATAAAATTCTTATTGTTTTACAAAATTTACAAGAAAAATGTTATTCCAAGTTAAGTAAATAATAATTAAAAAATATATTTTATTTTTGTTTTAATAGATAACTCACTTAGAATCTAGACCTGTGTCTAGGCGAATACAAAAATATAGTTTTATTAGCGCACGCAAAGTATAAGTACCAATACTTAGATTAACTATTGAACGCATATGGGTAACTTGTGTGGGAATCAAACCCTGTGCCCTGCAGTTCCATATATAATATCGATGATTTCCACACCATCGATATATCGATAAGCCTTATATACTTCTAGATTAGGTAAAAGTATTAGGTATCCTTATCAATAATTATTCTATTTAAATGTATTTTTTGATACAATGAATAAACATATTTTTCATCAATCATCACCATTTCAACCCAAAAACGTCCCACTGCTGGGTACGAGTCTCCTTCAAAGAATGTAGAGGAAATTTAGCCTATTATACCACGCTGGCCAGATGTGTTGGTATAGGGTTTGTTTTGAATTTTCCTTTTCTCGCAGTGCTTTTGTCTGCATAAGGTTACTCTCTTAGTCGCCTTTTACAACACCCACGTGTGGAGATGGGGTAGTGACATTATGTATTCTTAATCCGTCACTACACGTATAAGAACTTATTTTTAACCTTTTAAAAATGTAAAAACAAAATTTAACGACAAAAATATTATGCAAACAATAAAAACGAACACTATCTCAAAACTAATAGCCAAGTCAACCCTAAAATGCGCAACCATATCATGCCAAACGCAATAAAAAGGCGAAAACAACTCGTCGTCTAACATTAAAGCTAGATAATGCCAGTAGTTGGCAAAAAACATAAATTTGGCAACATATCAGGCTGGCTGGCAACGACGCCGGTCTAAAGTACCGAGCGACTGAACGGTTAAATAATTGTAAATGAACTTTTAAGATTCTTGGGAGTTTTCCTTCATTAAGTTTTTGGTGATTATTTTTAAGAAATTTAATTTAATTAAGTTTCTCATCTTCCGTCCAATACACAATGATGACTAGCCTTTTCCCGGAGCTCCGCTACAGTGGATCTTTCATTGTACACGTCTCGGCTCCTTATAGCTTATAGCCTTTTCAATAAATGGATTAACAAACACTATAATATTTTTTTCGCCGCGACTCGGCAAGCGTAGAGTACGACGCCCTGCAGCTAGACCTAAAAAAGGTCGCTGGGTCTGACTGGATGCGGAAGGCGGAGGACAGAGTGCTATGGCGCGTGTTAGGAGAGGCCTACGTCCAGCAGTGGACTGCAATAGGCTGAAATGATGATGATGATAATATTTTTTTAATTTGAACCAGTAATTTCTCAGATTCATGCGATCAACCAAATAAACAACCTTTTCATCTATATAATATTATATTAGTATAGACATAGTATAGCTTAGTAACCTTAAGCAGACAACAGTACTGCAAGAAAAGGAAAATTCGAAACAAAACCTATACCAACCCGTCTGGCCAGCGTGTTATAGTAGGCTAAATTCCCTGCTAAAAGGTCGACTTTGGGGAAAGTCGACCGCGAGCGTTTTCTAGTGGCGTGTGCGTGTTCCCGCACGTCACCGCTGGAGCTGAGCTCCGGCGAGATCGTCGCTGTGGTCGCGGACGAATGTTCCTGTGTGTTGGGTGCGAGCACCACATAACCCCTCGGTTCTTCCCCAAGACCGAGGGGTATGCGTCAGGCATTACCCCAAGTAAAAAAAAAAGGCTAAAGGCTAAGGCTAATGCAGTAGGTGCAACTGGTTATATATTTTTATTTTTATAATTTTTCCTTTTTATGACGTACTATATTTTTTTTGTCCAACTTGTGTCACAATTGTGGTTAATAAATGTATTTTCTTTCTTTTCTTTCTTTCTTTCTAAATTCCCTCCACATTCTCTGGAGGAGACCCGTGCCCAGTATGGGTTGAAATGATGATTATGCGATTAATAACACGAAAGTTTTCAGCGGGCCATTCAACACCGTGCCGCTAGTCGAGAATCTTTTGACCATCAGTTCATCTATGTGGCCTGCCCACTGTCATTTCAGCGATGAGTTTCGTTGAGCTATGTCGGCAACTTTAGTTCTGCTACGGATCCCCATGTCTGATTTTAGTTGAAGTTTAAAATTAGTAATTTGCTTTCGTTATTTAATATTATAATCGGCTACAGAGTTATCTTGGATCAAATAGGTATCAGTTTACTCCAAAAACAAGAAGAAAAACAACCCCATTAACGGGATAATAATTTTTACAGGTCTAAGATAAAAGGGGGGTGTATCTCACCCCTTGATGACGTCACCATCCGCCAGTGTGTCAGCAAATATCCGACCAATTAACGTAGACCTTTTTCGATCCGTGTTGTTTAAAAATTTACGTTCGTTTTAGGGTTAAGTTTGGAAGATGGAAGCTCAGATTATAATGGCCGTATTCGAGGTGAATGTTTTGTTTGGCACGGCGTAAATGATGCAAAAAGCCTTAAGAAAATTATAATGGTTGGGAAAAGGGAGTTATAAGATGGATGGGAAGGCAGTACTATTTATTATTATAGCTATTTATTGGGACTCGGATGAGAATACGTTTGTTTACCCCTTTTGGTGTAAGCCTTAAATATTGGTAAAATTATTTTACCTAGTACATTTACGAAAAGTTAGGAAATATGACATGTATACGTCGTTCTTTATTTGGCCACTGCTCAGTTCCTATTGGCCATAGCGTGATGTTATATAGCCTATGTTACTCAGTAATAATGTAGCTTTCTAACGGCAAAAGAATTTTTGAAATCGGTCGCGTTGTTTTTTATATTTAACAGTTAAACGTCAACAGAGTGGAAATTGGAGGTAAGTATTATACTAAAATAATATACTACAAAAATACTAAAAGTGTTTTAATAAAAAATTACCCATGCAACAAGATATAAAAAATTTACCCACCAAAAAGTCATTTGATATTTTTCAAATTTCCTCGTAATTTTGCACATTATCTGTGTGTGGGAACAAAGAAGTTGTATATATACGTACACAATAAGTACGTACAGTTGATTCAATACGCGCCGCGTTCACAATGGGGGTGAACTGAAGAAATATGTAAAACGCCGGTACGGAACCCGCGGCGACGGACACTGGGGCGGACTTGGCGCAAGGCTGTAATTAAAAATTGAAAGAAAAGAAGCAAGAAACACATTTATTTATTTATCACAGAGTATGAAGCCACAAATGTAGTGATATTAAATAAATCACACAATATTGTAATTTAAAACCATTCAATTTTTAGTAGCCATCTATCGGAGTGACGTAATTACGGATATAATAAAAATAATAATATTCTACCACATTCACACAGCGCCATCTAGTCGCAAAGTAAGCAATTATATTTGCTTGTGTTATGGGTACTAAACAACTGATATACCTACTACCTACTTAAATACATTTATTTTTTGTAAATACATACATATTATAGATAAATTACACCCAGACACAGAACAAACCTTTATGCTCATCACACAAAGATTTGTACTGGGTGGGGATCTAAGTATCTAACCCACGATCTCCGGCTTAGCAGTCAGGGTCGCTAACCACTAGGCTAACAGACCAGTCAAGTATATCAAGCCAGCATCAGCAGTTGCTTAGATATAAATATTTAAGAATTAAAATACCTAAAATACATATCAAATAAATAATAATTATACATGCTTTTATTAATGTAAGTACATTTTTTTTTTTCTAGTTCTGAAAAAAAAAAGATGGCGTCGCGCCACACCCACATTTCTCCAGCTCGGATAAGTCCCATATAATAGGAGACAAGTCTATTACCATCACGGGCACAATGTAATTCTCTGGCCATGGGAAACAGGCGAAGCCGTAGGAAACACTTACTTATGTAAGTAAAAGTCTAGAGTAATGATTTAATTAAAATAGCCTCAGAAAAGAAATAAATGTAAGTAATATTGTAACCCAAGTCCGTACCCTGAGACGCTGTCCGCGGCCGAGTGGTGGGGGAGGGAGGGGAGGAAGCGGAGAGGAAGGGGGTCGTCCGACACAGCGCTCCTTTTTACGTTGCGCGCCGTTACACGAGTCACAAACATTTTCTTAATTTCACTTCTTAAGTTTTATTTTTGTATTAGTTGCCGGACTTGTAATTCTTGCAATATTTGTGTCAAGTAATTGTTAACAATGGAAATGGACTAGGCATATTGTACGAGGAATAGAAAAGTGGAGCCAAACAGTCATGAGTTGGTATCCTAGGGATAGGAAAAGAAAACGGGGAAAGCAGTTTAGGAGATGGGAAGATGCAATCAAAACAGTAGCAGGCTCAAAATGTTCGCGGACTGCCAAGATGAGAGAGGATTGGAAGAAATTGGAAGAGGCCTTTGTCAATACAACAGATACAGTTGTCGATGTAAAACTAAAAAGTAAAATTTTTGTAACAAAAATTATCCGAAATAAAGGCTATTATTATTATTATAATTGTGAACAATTTATTATAAGCAACTTATTAAAAACATATTTTTTTTCCTATAGACGTAGCAGATACTGATGATGGAATTCATCAAGTCGCCCAATCATTCTAACAACTACATTAAGTTGGAACCGGGACGAACAGCTTTACATGCCTTCCGAAGCACGGAAACCCTCAATTTTGAATTACTATTAATGCCTTAAACGATCACCCATCAATTCACTGGCCTAGCCAAACGTTGCTTAACCTCGTAGAACGTACAAATATAACAGTAGGTACAATGCTAAAAGTATTTATATACTTAGATGAATGTAAGTTTGTCACACATTTCATACAGGTGATATGAAATTTGACACACTTAATAATGTAGATTATATTTATATTAGTCTAAATGACATAGATATAGACTTTTTTTTCTTTTCAAATAAAATAAAGTCATCCATAACAAAAATGTTTACAACCCCTGCCGCAAGAAGGTGTGAGCGGAGCGTCGCCTCAAGAATGCTACAATTTTCCCGAGTTTTCCATTTCTCGGCGACCCTCCCACCTCCCCACCCTTTCTCCTCCTAGAGTGGGAGGGGGAGGAAAAAAGAAGTGGCCTCTGCGCTCCAAGGAGACGCCTTGAGAAGCTTTTTTGTGTGTTTTTGGAATATGGCGGCATGGAGTCTTTTTAAATAATGATTTGAAGAAGTAGGCACGAATTAAATATCAGACAGGCGGTTTTTTGAATAAAACACTTTGTTTATTTGGAAAACTATTAGTATCAAATAGAAATAAATATCAAAAAGGTCCAATTGAGACCATTTTGCTTGTCAATCTATTGGTCGACACGTCATGGTTATACTACTAAATAATTGAAAAAACTTATTGAACACAAACATTTTGCTAAATAAATTATTTGATAATTAATGTTGTTGTTGTTGGGACTACCGAGGTTCTGCAGTGCGTCGGGCATGTTCGCGGACGCGCGCACCGATGGCTTTCATGCCATCATGCGAAAGCGGGCCGCGTCCATGCTTCATCGACTGAGGACGAGTACCAACAGCATTCTGAAGACATGGGCCGATAGACTGGACTGTCCAATTGTGGCACATTGGATGACACTCCATGTGTCACAAACTAATTGATATTTTATTACATTATTTGAATTTTTCTTTTGTTTTATTATATATTATTTAATTTTATTTATATTTCATTATTTAATTTAATTTTATATTTATTGTATAATTTAATTTTGAATTTTTGTTTATTATAATGTATTTTATTTAACTATGGAATAAATGAATTATTATTATTATTATTTTATAATAATAATATTCTACCACATTTACACAGCGGTATCTAGTCCCAAAGTAAGCAATTATATTTGCTTGTGTTATGGGTACTAAACAATTACTGATATACTACTTAAATACACATTATTAATTCTATGTTTCATTGTTTTATTTTTTAAATGACAAGGCCAAAGGTAATATTTGTTTCTTGGTTTCTTTACAAACATCATCATCATCATTTCAACCCATATTAGTCACACTGCTGGGCACGGGTCTCCTCCAAAGATCGTGGAGAGAATTCAGCCTACTATACCACGCTGGCCAGACGGGTTGGCATAGGGTTTGTTTCTAATTTTCTTTTCTCGCAGTGCTCTTGTCTACATAAGGTTATTTCCTTAGTCGCCTTCTACGACACCCACGGGTTGAGATGGGGGTACTGACATTATGTATTATTAAGTCGTCACTACACAGACTTACAAACATAGAAACAAATAACGGACACAAAGTAAATATTTATGAAACACACAAATATTTTTTACTTGTGAGAATCAAACCCACGCTATAGGCCGACCGCTACGCCAGGCTTGCTCACGTTTTAACCACAATATGTTCGGCCACAGTTCCTCAAATTACATTATTTAATTAATTATTTTTTTATTGACTAACAATTCGTACACTATTATTGAAGCTGTTTAGGTTCTATTAGGCTGTACTCAAGCATCAATAATTTGAAACATTGAAGTCATTGAAGCCACATTGAAGTCAAAAAGTATAATAAATTCTTAGGAAGAATTTTGATAGCTTTCAGTTCAAGTTTTTGAATATCTGTACAGGAGAACAAAATGCTGTTCTATTATTCATAATGTCATATTGATAGTATTTGAAGCACAGTTACGCCCTCCTTATGACGTCATAACTGCACAGAAAGCTATGTCAGACTAAAGTTATAGAAATTTTAAACAGGTAATGTATAATTGCCAGTTGTTACCTGCAGCTACACTTGCGTGGAATTGGTTCTGATGACCACAGATAAACGTTTTCTAGTGAACCTCCTTAGGTGTCAAAAAGATTGAGAGCACTAATTAGAAGCCGTGCTATTTTAAAAATCTTAACTAATTTTATTTACAACCCATATATCTGTGTCGCAGGGGACTTCACAGACAAGACAAGAAACCAATATGTATTACACAAATATTTTTGTCTCATCTGGGAATCGAACCCACGACACTGGGCACAGCCTGTTAGCGGCGAGACGACCTCCTCTTCGCCACAGTGAGTCATTACGCGTTCCTAATGCGTTGATTAGTAAGTCAGGCAAACTAAATTGTATTTATAAATAGATTGAAAACAATCTAAAAGACCTGATCGAGGGGAAACTTTATAACAGTTTATATATACATATACCTATTTAGATAACTCCCCGTTATACAGGACGGTACAAAACAGGGCAACTCGCCGCTTAGCTATGTAAGTGCAATTTAAAATGTAAATTAACACAGCAAAGAAGTAGGGGGAAGCACCAACACTTGGGAATTTCCACCAACACTGTCTTGGCCACCCTGTATAATGTCTTATTTTAAATTTAAACTTAAGTCAAACTTATTTCACTAATTGAATTTAGATTTTAAGCCGTTTTGTTACAGTTTAATATTGAGTCTACAGTTTAGTGAGTTACGACTTTTTGTTGTAAATGTATTTAGGGATGTAACAACTGTTATATACAAAGTAACTTGAGTTTTATTTCATTTGGATTAAAGCTTAGTTTTCTATGGCTTAGGAGGGTTGTCTATAGGCTTTTCTTGTTATAATTTTTATATTTTCTTCCCGACAGAGGAGATTTGTTACGTGCAAGTTGTAGCGGACTCTCGGTCTCTCTGGGAATAAATTATTACGCGGCAACCCTGATTGCTTTTTAATTTTATTTTTAAATGAAGAATGTTTTGAAAATATAGATTAAGCTGTGTGATTATGACGTCAGAGGATATTTGGAATACGTAATTTTAAATAAGCATGTAAGTTCAGCCTACTAGGTATAGTACTAGACGGATTAGTATAGGGTTTTGTTTCGTATTTTCCTTTTCTCGCAGTGCTAGTCCCTTAGTCGCCTTGTACGACACCCACGGGTTGAAATGGGGTAGTGACATTATGTATTCTTAATCCGTCACTACACGGACAATATATATTGTACTTCAAAATTCAAAATTCAAAAAAAAATCAAAATATTTATTTTGCAAAAATGTGTAAATACATAGGTATTAGCTTACATAAGTTTGTCCAGTCCATATTTTACCATTTCGGTGTGCAACTATTACATTAAAATTATTAGGTATACGTATTAAATTAGAATGTCAAAAGATTTTACTCACATGTCAACAAATAATTATAATACAATTTACATTAAATACATGCATATTAATTGATTATAATAATTTTATTCATAATATTTACTAATAAACATTCATTTTTTATTCTATTAGACACAACTCAACAGACATTATCAGAAGTTAAAAATTCATTTAAATGTCTTATCATCAAAATATTCTTGGACTGAGTAATAGCATTTATTTGCAAGAAATTTATGGAGCTCTTTTTTAAACTTTGACTGATTATTTATATTTCTAATTGATATTGGCAACTTATTAAATATAAGAGGTGCTTTACAAAAAACACTTTTATGCTTCAGTGTAGTTTTACTTGTTGCGAAAGTTTAAAAGCAGTCAATACGCCATTAATTTTTAGATTCGCTTCGACGCTCCTTGACTCCGCGTCAGTCTACCTTGACCGTAAGTATCCATTTCATAGTATTCTTTGTATACAATAAATATGTAAATAATACAAACCATATTTACATAAGTAACAATAACTCAAATGTTGGAGCATTCAATTTGCAAATTGCTATCGTTATGCAGTGGTGGGTTCAAATCGTTAAGGAATTAAATAGCATGTCATTATTGATGGTCGGTTGGTAAGTGAATAACGTAATAAGTCCCGTATATTTAATTTACTAGCTGACGCCGATGGTTTCACGTGTAATTTCAGTGGTATACAATAAAAGTAGCCTAGTTATATAATTCTCTAGCCAAAAAAACATATTGATGACATAATAAATCACGTGTAGGTGTTAAATATAAAAAAACATCCTTTTTATAGCAAAAATGGGGTCATTAGTTATGTCACTGATTATAATATATGCCCGAGGTTCTCTAAGTCTTTAACAAAATCTTTTAGAGTTAATTATAATGCAAATCCTTTTATCTGACAATTCAGACTAGGCTGAATGTCTACAACCTGATGGCAGCAAAAATTATAATTATAAATAAACTAGTCGTTCGAAATACGAATACGAAATAAAAGGCGTTGTAGTTGCCTTTAAATTCTTTAGAAAATAAATTAGGGGTCAACGGTTTGAAAATAGAATTTTGCTAGATTCCACCCGCGTCATATGTTAGTAAAAAGTAGCCTATGTGCTATTCCAGGGATCCTTTCAGCCGTTCTGGCGTAATTGAGTTACATATCCATCCATCCATCCATCAAATCCAGCATAATATAAAATAAATACAACAAAAGCATTTAAGTAGTGGTATAATTTCAAATTATAAATATTGAAATGGTAAATCCTAACAACTTTGTTTGTTACGCTCTTAGATTACACCGATGAAGTCAAGACTGAAAGCTATTTTTCTCTAATATTCCGAACAAATCGAAAAAATTTAAGAAAATATTTTATGATTTTAAGCCCGTATTACTTATGTTAGAAACTAATAACTATATATATTAATAAAATATACTGTTAATAATATCTATTTTCTTACTACTGCAGTAAATAGGTAGGTAATAGTGCGAAAAACGAACAAAAGCATGTTATTTTAACGGTCAAAAGATTAAAAATAGAATATGAAACAAACATAATTGAAAGAAGCTATGTAAGTACGTTTTCTTTATGTTTCAGAACGAATCAATATAATAGTCTATAATTATGTTTG
The DNA here is from genome assembly GCA_905147015.1 of Laspeyria flexula. Lineage (NCBI taxonomy): Eukaryota > Metazoa > Arthropoda > Insecta > Lepidoptera > Erebidae > Laspeyria > Laspeyria flexula. The sequence continues at coordinate 7,839,107 of LR989974.1, forward strand.
AGCATAGTCTGTAATTGCCTTTCTTGGAAGGCCGTTGTGAAGTATAAAGTAACGTTGCTAACAACAATTTTCCAGGCGCATTATAGTTGGTTATTAGAAGTTGAATGTATAATGTGAAAAAGAAAATATGAAGAAAAAATTGTAAATTTATATTTTTTGTATTTAACATTTTACATATAATTTCAGCTTTTTGCACAAGTGAAATACTTACCTAGTTTTTCATTATTTCTAAAATATTATAATATATTGACACTTAAAATAACTTTTGTAGCTGACACTTGCTATCAGGTAAGACATAAGACATAAAGACACATCCTGCGATAAAAAAGACTTGAAAATTTAATAAAAATTCCAAAAAATCTAAATTAATTCACCAAAAAAGTTAAAGAGAAAGCACTTTCTCTGACCACCTGTTTAAAACCTCTTCGATAAATGATTTTGAACGGAACTATGGGCCACGTGTGTGTCCTTGGCTTTCGTTTTCTACATGACATGACATGTGTCACTTATTGTTCCAAATTCAAAAATACGCGCCAAAATATACCACAGGCCATATTCCATGGAAAGAAGATACTCTTTTCAAGAATTTTAAAATTCGAATTGTTGGAGAATACTTGTCGATAATCATTCCATTTTATCTTTTTAAACTACATCTGTAAACACTCTTATTTGAATTGTATTAAAGTAGATTATTGATTGGTTTTATGTATCAGGTGCTCGATGTGGCCTATAAAATGATAATAATTTTCTTATAAAATTTTTATTGTTGAATCTTATAACAATGGGATAAGGTTTAAAATGAAGTGATACGGAGATGTTATGCAAAATAATTTTGTTACCTGATCCAAGACGGAAGGATCCATTTTAAATTCAATAACTTCGCTTTCAATAAATAAACGATCGACACCTTGTTAAGTTCCGTCATAGATTAAAAAGGAGATACGACTTTTGTTTTTATTTTTTAATACTATTTGGTATATTATATGTTTGATTCTTGTCTGTAACTTCTATAATATTTTTTATTTATAAAGAAGAACTTATATTATTTGAATTTCTGTCTCAAGTACCCGTGATAAGTTCTCTTCTACCAATTTAAAAACCAATTTCTATAAAATAATGGTGCTTATTAACTATGGTACTGGGGCATAATTTTACTAATTGTATTTGTTAAAAAGTACTCCCGATGACCTTAACAATACTACTATTTACTATGTTGGACGCTTATAACTGCTTGACTAAGTAATTAAATAAATGCTTTTTACTGTTTGGTCATTATGTAAGTACCTACGTACCAGAATTCTTGCCAAGCCAAATCCAATCGAACGGGTCCAAACTCGTTGGGCGTCATTTATTACAGTGTTCCCAGGGCCACCTTACGAATCCATCATAAGATCAGCTGCTGCATGGTGCCATATTATTATATTGTCATCGAATTTACGTAAGTTGACCAACCGGATTTTTTTACACAATAAAAAAAGTGAAGTAATTTTATAGCTTGTTATATTATATATAATACACCAAAATTAAGATGTTATCGATAGGCAGAAAACCATTCTTGTCCTATCTGCGATTTTATTCCATCCAAGGCGTTAGTCGTCTGTCGAACGATGACGTCACAGGTGTTGACGTGTTGGCTGTATAGTAAGTGTCCTGTGCTTGCCACCTGTTGTTTTTTTTTTATTGGCTGTCCAAATAGTTTTGATAGGTTTATGAGAACGCTGGTTTTTATGGCGCGAAATAATTTATTGTTTTTTTATTGTCATAATGGGTTTGTTTTTGTTGTTTCTTTAACTAATAAAGGGTTATGTTTAAAATGAAATGTTACATTTTTATTAGTTAATAATCTGTTAGTTAGGCTTGCCTTAATAGTTAATTGCTGAATGAAATTTTTTTCGTTAGTTATAAGTACCTGTACGGTACACTACTTAGGTAGGTATAGGCTGTACCTACCTAAGTAAATAAATTAAGTCGTTTTTGAAAGTATTAATGATAAAAGTGTATAGATTTCGACAAACGATGAATGATCAAATGAGTGCAAGAGTTTTATTTTAATGAATTTAATGATCGTAGGCAAATTTGCTGACACTACTTTTCGGATAACCTCATACATTCTTGTGACTTTCATAAGTGTTACCTTGTAACCTAGATGAATAAACGAGATTTCATTTCATTTCATTTCAATGTAATTTCAACATCTTATTTTTTAAAAAACCCATTACCTACATCCTACATCCCTAGTACCTACTGGCAATATGGCAATTCATAATTTAAAAAATATTGAACGGCAAATAGATTTAGAAAGAAAGAAAGATATTTGCCCTGAGTTCAAAATATTTTTTTAACATAATCTTCATTGTTGCAGAAATTTGGATAAAAAAAATCTACTTAATAAATGTGTATTTAAATAATATTACAGAGTAAATCCTACTAATTTTTAGTCCACTATCACGCGAACAAATCCAGGCAAAGCTAAGAATAGCTACAACAAACACTAAAATAGTTGAAAATGTACCATAACACTTAGAACTTAAGGATCAGATAAGGTTGGTAGATAAACGGTAGCGCGACGGAAGCTCCCGGTATACCATTGCGGTAAGAATTCGCGAAAACACCGGCGAATTATTGCCGCCTTCCTGTCGTGAGGTGTACACACGCACTGAGAACTGGATTGACATAACTAAAGTATAAAACAAAGTAGTTTTTCGCGTCTGAACACAATTCGAAAACCAGCTGATGTTCCTCAGATTTCTTAATGAAGTAAAACAAAAGATATTTTTTTTTTTGGCAAAATTTGCAATTTATTCACATACTAGCCGGCTTTATCCATGTGTTATGATTTTATGAAAAATCATAAAAAAAATTGCTTTGTGTGTGTGTGCCCTTTATTTCCTTCATATTTTCCTACTTCCTTTTCGGTAAGAGTTTTCTTCGCTAAAAGAACAATTGAATCTCATAAGCAGTTTTAAATATTTTTGGTATTCTGCCAATTTTTTTTTTTATCGAAAACTGCTATTTTATTGAATCCATTCGTAAATTAGTAGATTTGGGGCCCAGTTGAGCCGCAATCTTTCCTTGAACGACGGGCAATAAAAAAAAATATTTCAAACTTTTCATTATCGATTCCCAAAAACAAGCTCTTTTAACCCTTGTTCTAAAACTTCGATACTTACAGAACTTTGTACTCAAAGCAAAAAGTTATGAACCGCCTACCTCTTTGAATACACCCGATACTACAAATACTAAGTAATACAGCAAAGTAAATTGATATCTTAACTTAAAACGCGTGGTTCGTGAAATAAAATACCCTTTACAACTTGTATTTAGATATTTAGGTCTTAAAATTACTTACTTTGTGTAATAATAATGGTTATTGACTGTTTTAGTTAGTTACATAGCTGAGCAAGTTGGATTGTTTGATGTTGGCTTTTTCTCTCCGTTATCCTGGCTAAATTGGAAAAATATACTTCACGAAGTCCATCAAATTTCAGAAGTACCTACCACAAGACAGTTATTATTTTTGAAAAAAAAAATTATATTTAATGATTATTTAATTGAATATTTTGTGATAAAATAAAAATAATTTCATAAAATGTTATTGTAATTGAGTTACATACGCTTATATATAGTCAAAATTTAAAAGTCTTACGCTTAACTTGTATTAGAAAAAGATGTCGCTTGCGACAGTGAAAAATGTGAAACGTCAAACGGTACTTCTTAGATATTTTTTTATTTTTTTTTATTAGGTACCTGAAGTGGCAGACGAGCGCTGCCTACCTTGAGATGATAACTCTCTTTTAACCTCGTTTGAAGAAGGACATGTCATAATTAAAGCCGTGCTACATGGTTATAAACCTGCCTTCCACAGAGGTGCCCTTGGTGGATCCTAATTTCTAACCGTGTAGTCGGCTGTTGCAAATTTCATACAAACTACACGGATGGCAACCAAGCTCCCACCAAGGTCACTCTGTTGGAACGCAAGTTTATAACCGTGTAGAACACCTATTATATTTGATGCACTATAAATACTAAATTAACAAAAGTCTGAGTAAATCCATTTCCACATCCGCGTGTACACAGATCTAATGTAAGATTTACACCGGTTATCCGGCTTGAGAGGAATAGTTAACTCCGCGACGGATATCCGGACGTCACACTAAAAATTTGCCTCACAAATACCCCGGCACCGTACCCACTACCCGGGTAAGTCTGCTTACATTAATCTTCTTTGCGGATTTCAAATTTTAGTTCGCTTTATTTGTAAGTAATTTAACTGTTTCCTGTGTTTTCAAACTATTTTCTTTTCTTAATTCAATTCAGTACGAATGGAATATTCGTGGACAAGTAAAGAGGTCGAAATAGGTTTATTTTTCAAAGTTAAAATGTTTTTATTTCATTTAGATCACATACATGATATTACTTTTCACCAGCTACCTTAAATCCCGTATAATATAATAGGGGGCAAATCAACCAATTACTATGGACTGGGCACTTTTGTTCCAAGCTCCGTGCTAAAACTGAGAGTTTCATAATAGAAAAATACAATACTATTTTTACCCTAACCGGGAGTTGAACCTGAGACCACTTACGTAACAGACATACACTTCTCAATGAGCCACCAAAGCAGTATTTTTTTTTATATTTATAAATAAAATATCCAACACAAAATGCTTTAACTATCATGTCTAGTTTGTTTTCAAAAGGGTTAATATAACCCTTTCTAGGAAGCAGATGCACAGTGACCATAAGGAACAATAGAACTTCGAAAGAAAGGGTTACTTACTGGTCAAACCTGATTGTGACTTACCCTAGTAAGAGTTAAAAATTGGACACTATTGTCATTGAAAATGACCGGAATAGAAATTTAATCGGGTATTTTACCTGGCGTATTGCGTTGTAAGTTTGATGTATAGCGAAAATAAGTGAGAATAATGATTATATTTTTTTCAGGTGTAATTAAGTAAAAAAGAAAATAGAAGAAAATAGTAAAAGTGGTTGTGAATTCCTGAAAAACCATTTCTATTCTGTTTTTTACATTCATAGTACATAAAATACTACTCAAGGAATATAACTATGACCGAATTTACTGTTATAGTAGAAAATACATAATAGCAACCCGTCAATGTCCTACTGCTGGGCAAAAATCTCATCTCCTATTATCAAGAGAAGCCGGGCTAAACCTTATTACATAATTAGTATGCTGGCCTAAGGGAAGTTGATTGATCAGACATAGGTACTTCTGGGTTTCTTCTGATTGTTTTCCTTTACCGTTAGAAGATTGTATATATAACTAGTACTTATAAATTCCATGAAGTGGACTGGAATAGAACTTTAATAGCATGTTTTACATGCTGTTCATTTTTCAATTCCACGAAACGCATAGCGTCGCTTAGTAAAAAAAGAATTTTGATGGAAATTGATTTAGTTGCAACAAAAAAAAACATGAGTAGAATGAAATTCAAAACTTTTATCAACGTCAAAAAGTCATAAAATAACCCTTACACAGCCGCATGCATTTAAATCTGTTAATACGTGACAATAATAATATGCAATTCCGTAACATCTGCTTGACCTTTATACCTTACAGGACACAATAGCACAAGAAGGGTACAATAGGACCCTGAAGAAGGGGTCAGTCACTGGTCAAACCGGATCCGGACAGTGTGTGTCCGCTTTATACCGGTTTTAACTGCCCGTGGTGTCTGCTATTGTTGGGGTGACCGGACAACGCAATATGTTTTTTAATGTACTTATTATTATTTATTCTAATGCTAGATTTTTTTATTCTTTACTAAATACTATGTACGCTTAATTTTTAAACTTTACCAATTCACAAAAAAATAATAACAATATTAACATTTTTCTAACATTTCTTTTAATATGACAAAGATATATAAATATTTGTCATTAAAAACTATATTTAATTATATAAATCAACGAGTTACTTTTAATTTTTTAATTATCTTTAAAAACAGCAATGGCTGATGACAAAACAATATGTTGCAAGAACTATTATTTTTAACACGTATCTATTTAAACGTTAAAACTCATGTTCACCCTAACAATGGTCCTCGACCATACAATACAAACTATTGATTATCAATAACAAATAAAACCCAACAAAAGGCAGGACGTGTGGACAACGGTCTAAAACACCAACCATTTTTAACAGTCACGTTCTCTAAAATAAACAATGTGGTCAAAATGACCATATGTCGCGGACGGGTTAAAAACATCTTTAGTCACGCCTTATCTATTGATTTGTTATTGGGGTTGGCTACTTTATGGTTAAAAGCTGATATTCGATGATTATGTTTAAAAAATTGACCATTTTGTTGTTTAACAGATGCGGGAATATTGAAGGGTTAATACCTTTTTTTGGGGTTTTAAGGGAAAGTTTGACAACTGTTATTAGTTAGTGGCGATTTAGGGTTATGACTTATGAGTAAAAATATAATGACTGGTTTCACGGGATCAGTTTAAGGTAAATAACACCGAAATGAAATAAAATCTCGTTTATTCATCTAGGTTACAAGGTAACACTTATGAAAGTCACAAGAATGTAACAGGTTATCCGAAAAGTAGTGTCAGCAAATTTGCCTACGACCAGTTCGCTGACGGGGAGGAACTATGAGAAGAATTGGAAAAAAACTCACGCCACTCTTTTTAAAACATACATACATAGCATCACGCTTTTTTCCCCGAAGGGGTAGGCAGAAGTGTTTCATACCCACATTTCACCAGCTATGTTTGGTCCCATGAAATAGGGGGCGAGCCTATTGTCATCAACCGGGAACATTTGTTTACCAAACTCCGGGAAAATCTTAATACTGGAATTTCATGATAGAAAAACCCAATACCATTTTCACCCGACCCGGGAATCGAACCTGGGACCTCTTGCACAGCAGTCGTATGCACTTCCGGCTGTGCCACCGAGGCAATTTTTAAAAATGGATAGTCAACCTTTTTTATAATCCATTTGGTTCTGATTTGATCACTCAAGCGATAGCTTAGTAGCATATACTATACTTACAGTCTTCTTCTTATCGTGTGGGCTTAAAGGCAGACCCTGGTATTGGAATTTATCAAGTCACCCAGAAGGCTTCCAACTTGACTTAACGACTACCACATTAAGTGGTAACCGGGACCAACGGCTTTACGTGCCTTCCGAAGCACGGAGACGCTCGAGAATGAAATTGTTACAAACGGTCACCCATCATGGACTGACCTTGCTGAGTGTTGCTTAACCTCGATGATCGTAATTAACATCTCAGTACCATAATGCTACGAACGCCTCTATAACTTACAATAACCTTCTGTAATAACAATTTATAGCTACAAAATGTATGACATATAACTGTCCCAAGCACTAAGCCATACAAAAATGGCGGCAAACGTTTGTCGAAAACTAAAATAAAATGGGGATAGCGAACGAAGGCTAACAGCGTAATATAACTCATATTGTACCAATTTGGTAGAAGCCTTTTAAACTATACGACTTTAAAATATTAGGTATTTTAAATTTGCTTCCGTCTATGGCTCCGGCCGTGTGATATGTCGTTAAAAAGTAGCATATCTGTGTGTGTGCCAAATTTTAAACACATTTATCGGCCATGGCGTTATTGAGATACAAGCTTCCATTCATCCATACTTTCACATCGTACTAATATTAAAACGCGAAAGTTTATAATAATAATAATAATAATAATCATAATTCCCAGGTCCTGAGCTACTGAAGTAGTCACCAATACGGATATATTTATTTTTTCTTAATTTTTGCACATTGTTCTAAGCAAAGGCAGACTTAATGCCAAAGGTATTCGCTACTAACTAACCCTTGGCATAAAAGTAGTAAGTAGTTCCAAATCTAAGATAACATTATCTTAACATAAATATTACTTAATAAGAAATAATTTACAAATTTAATAAAAAAAATTGTTTCTTTTTTTTTCTAAAAAAAAATAATTGAAAACGAAACTGACTGAAGTGAACTTGACTAAAACGAACAACAACGTATAAAATAAAGAATAAATTTGAATGTCGTATCGGTAAATAAAATAGCTTAGTAACGGGACAATCGATGAAAAACCGTCATCTTTCGGTTGATTGAAATTTTATAGAGCATTTGCGTGATGGTCGCAAACTTGTGCCGTGTAGCGAAATTCTACAGGCATGGACTTTACACACTTGAAAATTGTACTTTAAATCGTCTTAAATGATAAAAAGTTTTTATGTTAGGAATGTGTTTAATATTATTATGTAGAACAATACTACTATTATGAAACCAATACCATATTTAACTTTACTGTAGTTGAATAATCTACAAAGTAACTACATTAAATGAAAATACTTTGATATTAGATTAAAAATACAGTTTTTTAATAAAAAAATATAGTAAAAATACACTTTAGTTAAATTTAAATTATGTAAAAAAGAAAATAACAATTCTATAAAAACTTATACGAAACTAAAAATTTAAGTTTAGAAAAGTTTTTTATGTATTTTTTATCTCAAAATAATATTTTGACCTATAAACGAAATAGTGTTATTGAAGTCCGGACCTGAGCCCGTTTGTAAATACGCAAGGGCATAAGTAACGTCGTTGAGCAGTTCATATAAATTGTTGGACTATCGGCAGTTCGGCACTGCGCATTACTGAAACTGCCTACTTTTATAAATAGAACTGAAAATATGATCAGAACCGTGAAATAAGGACGGTGCTAAAGGAAGCGTTTTATTTGAACCGACTTTTTATTTAACATTTTTTATTTTGACTGTAGGTATTTTTTATCATAAAACAACTTACTCGTTGACTATACTACCATTGTCATGTCCAATTTTCAAAAGCTAATTTTTTTTTATTTTAGCAAATTGAATTTTATAAAAAGTAATTAATAGCCAAATCAGTTTAGCCATGCGAAAGTAATAGAATCACCAAATACTGGATATCATTGGTTTAATTTAATATATTAAGTACCGTAAATAAAAAAAAATGCAACGGTGGCTGAATGGATAAGGGACCAGCGTGCAAATCACGCGGTCCGTTTTCGACCCCGACCGGCAGTACCAATGTGGATTCCACTTTGTGGAATTTATATGTACTAGTCAAGTGACTTACCATCTGCTAACGGTTCACCGTTGGTGGGTGGGTTTCCTCATGATGTTTTCCTGAAGGAAAACATCATGAGGAAACCCACATACCCTAGAAGAAATTGTATGAGTATGTCTGATCCACCAACCCGCACTAGGCCAGCGTGAGTGGATTATGACCTAAACTCTCTCAGCTCTCTAGTTAGAGGAGAGGAGACCCGATCCCAGCAGTGGGACTTAATGGGTTGCTGATGATGATGATGATGAAGTATCTATGAAAATTTAATGTTCATAAATGTTCATAATAAAAAAAAATCCTATATGTAGAGAAATAAATCACTTTTATTGACATTCAAGAATTCAAAAAACATCTTCACCAAAGTTATAAATAACAAATATTACCAAGCCAAAATTCCATAATAATATTCTGAATTCCTGAATATGCAAACAATACAATTTGTCACTAAACCGGTTAAGTAACAGCTGCCCAACACTTTCAAATATTAAAAAGTATAAGGAAGGGTCAGTAAAACCAGATTTTTACCTTCACAATAGACAATGGGCCCTAGAGTTGACCCTTGGGGGACACCGGTCAGTTTTGCGTATTGTTCAAACCGGTTAGGTACAGTAAAAGGGATATTTTATGAATTATTATTGTTATTTTTAACTGTCCAGTTAATCGATGGTCAGTTGGTGTTTTGCGGTGTTCTGTGTTGGTGGTGACAGTGATTAAAGGTGTCGAAAGTTTTAGTGAAATTTTAATTATTAATGAGTTTCGAGTATAATTACCAAGTAGTAGTTTAAAAAAAATCTCTTGCTATTATTAACTTTAATTTAGTGTTCAACCATAACAGTCTACTACGTATAGATATAACGTTAGATTTTGTATAATTAGTACTGTAGCTATTCTGTATTTTAGTATATTATATACCTAAATATTGTCATTTGTACGACTTAACTTAAATCTTGGTTTCGGAGTTATCCAGTTACCTATATAATTGCGTATAATCTTATTACTAAACTCGGACAAAAATATTATTTTCTGTTAATTAAAAAAAATATTATTATTATTATTACGCGTATAAATCTTAACTAAAACTTACCTGTAAGAAATGATAACATAGAAAATCAATTTTAAAAGACCAAAACTCCCTCACAAATGATCATGTATGCCACTCACAAAACAATGTTTTCCCACGCAGTAAAAAGGTTAAAAACGTCATTTGTAACAAAAAACGGGGGTTTTCCTTCATCAACAAAAAAGTGTCGTACAATTATCGCCTCCCCGTTTTGCTCGACAAATAGAATTAGGCGAGAATTAAATTAGCCAGGGAATTAACAGGGATAATACTCTTCTCTCCGGTTTTCCTTATTTTTTACTCTTTTAAAACGTTTTTTTTTGACACGTCCCTGTTTGACGCCGGCGCTAAAAATTCAGCCAATTTTAAAAGATAAATGTTTTTGTTTCTTCCCTTTTTTGGTATTTATACTTATTCATTCTTATTTTATATCTTTTTAATACTGGCTGTTGCAAATTTCACAAGAGTATTTATATAATATAATAATAATTTGCATTGGAATTCTGTTTTTAAATTTATATTGTATTTTTTTATCGATTAATATAGATACTATGTTTCTTTTGACCTCTTAATCGATTTTAAATATTTTTTCTAGGGTTTAATTATAAATTGTCACTCTGTTACTTTACTGTCTTATATATTTCTGTATATAAGTTACATAATTAGCAAGGTTATTAACTTTTAAATTGCAATAAAACTTCAACAAAGTAGTAATTATAAGGGTTATTCGTTTTAAACATTCTTGGGGTAGAATTACACATAGATAGAATTAATGGAATAGACTTACATTTAAAAACTTCTAAACATTCTGAAAAACATTCTTCTAAGTCTTCATTCAGAATGTTATAAAATGGATCTACGTCACGTATTATATTTTAATGAATATCTTATTTATTTACCCGACGTTTCGATAGAATTGCGCCGATCGTTGTCAAGACACATTTCTTATAAAATATGAGTGATATTGTTGCATTTTATTATTTCAATAATCTGCCGGAAAATATTCGCCAAACTATTTTAAAAACTTAACGCATGATAATTTTTGTTGTTATAAATTAAAGACACTTAAGAGTGTTTCAAGCTGTAAGTTTACTAAACAATTAAAATAAATGTCTGAATCTTTTATGAAAAACAAAAGGTTTTTATGAAAAGTATAATCGATTTTTTACCAAGAAATTAAATACAATTACCTAACGGTTCCAAATATTACTCGTAAAAGTCTGATCAATCAAATTAAGTAAATTCTAATTATTCTTACTAGTGAATTAGTCTTACTCAATAAATACATTGGGTAAGATTAATTCACTGTGGTTTAATAATTTTATTACTGACATAAATTGATTCGATTTTCAAATTCAAATTCGATTATTTGGTGTACGTTTTCTCACAGATCTCATTCCCAATATGGCTAGATTAGGAATATTATACATAATACTTTTCAATTTCGGAAAATCTCGGGCACAATGAAACAGAATTCAAAATTCAAAAAACTAATAATAAGCAATATTTGTCTAGTAAAGTGACTTTACGCGATTCCGATAGCAAAGTGACTTAACTTGAATTCATGTGTTAAAAAACCAAACTTCCATAGAATTTATTTCCTTGTACATGAGCTAAGAAAAGGGGCCTTTAAAATGTCAAAAGAAGGAACGAATTTCCCCAAGGGTGTACCCACCCCCTTAATTATATCTTTTAATGTAATGTCTGAGTGCATTTTTCCCCTTCTTACTTTTATATACTTAATGTTGTGTACAGGGGTGAAGTAGATTGGGGTGAAAGAATTTTATAACCACGGTCTTAAGAGATCAGGAGTAGCTTCAGACGAAAATATACTATAACAAATGCAAACACATTTGAATATTTTGAAAGAAATATTATTGACCTTAATTACTATACAGGGTGGAATTTTGTAATGCCGCCTGGAGAAGTACTCTAATCCTAGAGATAGACAATTTTACTGAAAGGAAACATTCCTTTATTTTTAAAAAGAAACAGAACTGCATTTAACGATTTCCTGAAATTTGCATGCTGAACCCAGGAGTCAAACATGCTAAAATTCCAAAAAATAACAGCTTTTTAATAAAATTATTTTTTTGGCGGAAGTTTTGGTGGCATTACAAAATTTCACCCTGTATCATTATACAGGGTGGAATTTTCACAGGCGAAATTTAGATCATTATCCTTAGGAATTTCGCGAAAATTCAGATTATCAAAATCATCCTACATAAATAATAATAAATAAACATAAATAATTTAAATATGTTCCGTGCTGACTGCAACAAGACTGTAACGAACCTACGACCTTCTTGCTTGAATGACTGTGTGGTCATTTTGACCTTAAGGAGAAGGTTTTTACACCATTGGTGAATCATCATCAGCAACCCATTAGAGAGCTGAGAGGGTTTAGGCCATAATCCACAAACGCTGGCCCTATGCGGATTGTGTCCGTTATTATTTATTTATTTTATTTAAAAAACTTCTTGCACAAAATAATGCTAAAAGCATTCTCTACCAGCCAACCATTAAGTGATGCCGAAATAAAAACTGGTAGTTGGTGTGACTTAGAATATTTTCTAGGATATAAATATGTGTTTAATCGCGATGTTTTTCTTCACAGTTGAAAGATCGTAAGTCACTTGACTAATACATATAAAATCTATCTATTATCCACAACAGGAATATAAAAAACTATTCCTAGAGACAGGACAGCTATGACAAAAAAAAAAAAAATCTTCGCATCAATTCAGGCTATTGCAGTCCACATAGGCTTCTCCTAACATGTGCCATAATACTCGGTACTCTGCCCTCCACAACCAGTCAGACTCAGAGACTTTTCTGGTCGTTGGTCCACCTAGCTGGAGGGTGTCCTACTCTACGTTTGCCGAGTCACCGTCTCCACACAAAGACAAGCTTGCTCCATCGTTCATTGGTCCTTCTGACCAGCCAGCTCACTTCAGTTTACTTCTTCCAGGGGCATTAAATCTACAATATTATACACAGTAATTATTAATTTATAGTTTTTTTTTTTTTATATAAAATGAATTTTGCTTTGTTTTCGTTCATAAGCCGAGTTAAACTACTTGTAAATACGATAAGGGAAACCTATTACTGGCCATACTTACTGTATTATAACAATGTATGTATTTAAGTTCCTGTATCGCTGTTGGTTTTCTTAATAAATAAATAAATATATACATAAAGTAATCACTTGGTAGATATATAAAGTGAAATAGGCTTAAAAGTTTTCAAAACAAAATGAAGGAAACATGCGGCGACTCGCCCTCGCATCTTAGCAATTTAAAACAGGGGTTGTTCTCATTTATTCCTTCTTCTTTTACCGTAACCACCCCCATATCCCTCCTACAACCACCAACCTAACTTGGTCTCACACCCCTCCCCTTGCCTTAAAAACTGTGAATAAATTTCGTTAATGTTCAAGACTGCAGAGGTCTTTCTTGGTTGGTTGGCGACCCTTAATGGGGTGTGTTAGCGTTCCCTAAAAAATATACTTACCCTTCTTATTTCGAGGGGTGAAATGACGTAAAATTGTTTTATTATTACTTCCTTCGTGTTTCGAATTCATTTCAGAACAGTAACTTTAAGCATTATTTAAAATATTCGTTTTATAAAAATGAATAACTAACAAAGATGTATTCTCAAACTTAAAAAAAATACAGAATATATATTAATAAAATCGAAATAAATAACTTTGAGAAATAATACAAAAATATAAATACTTACCTCTTTGTTTCAGAGTCAAAATAAGATTAATATGCAATTAAAAAATTTGAATACAATACAACATAAATAATTTTTATTAAAAAAATGAATGAACATTTATTAATTTCTTTTTCTGCTGTCCGTAGAAGCAATGAGGTCAGATTTTCTCAAGAGTGTTTCAACAAAGAAATAACGATATTATCCCTTTTTTAATAGTATCTACTTTGGTTTACTAATTGTAAACTCATTCCCTATTTGAAATGATCTCAATAACTTCATGTTTTACCCGCGTCAACCGTGACTATGCCGCTACATTGGGTATAAGCTATCTCTGTTCTGTGGTGTAAACCCTCACAGTGCAAATATATTTCATTTGAAACGACTATTTTTTAGATACTTGGCTCCTGAAATAATAATAATATAATAATAATAATATCTGGGGCAGTCGTTATCTTCTCATAGGATTAACGCAAACTTGGAGGGCAGATTAGTGTGGCTTTTCAAAGACTTGCCATATAAACAAAAAAATTTACCGCAGGTTTAAATGAAGAGCCCATAAACCGCAGGGCAGCTAGTGGCGAGCTGAATGTGAGTGGCGACACTGCGGTCCTGAATGCCCCAGAGAGTCGGTCTAGGCCTCGTCTCCAGCACGTCTTTTTTTTGTTGTTGGCTGACTGGAGTGGATCTCCAAGAGCGACCACAGGACTCTCAACTCTGGCTTGCCTTAACCGGCTGATCAGAGAAGGGTCGCCAGAGCTATATGCTCGGGGGTGGAAGTGTCATTTTTCAATGGCATAATTACGAGGAAACCCGCTCCGGGTCTCCGTTTAGGACCCGCGATGGCGAAATCGGCGCCGCACTGCTCGACACCCCTAGCCACGCACTACGGTGTTGCCCTGAGACCCGTGGGCTTCGGCCCATGTCGGTTGTGTAAGGGGCCCATCTAGTGTAAGGCGAGTCACCGTTTGCCCAAATCCTCATTTATCATCATATATTCACCGCTGGAGGAGGCAAGCAGGCGACGTTGTTACCGTATACCAGATATCACAATTCCACCGAACACCCAAACCCATAGCCCAATTTTATTTGACTCCATAACATCATACAATAGCTTTACACTTACCAGTGACAAATCATAGCTGTACTACAATAGTGCAGCTGTTATATGGCAGCGGTAAGCGTCTCATCCCAATCTAAATTAACAGAGACATAATAATAATATTCTACCACATTCACTCAGCGCCATCTAGTCCCAAAGTAAGCAATTATATTTGCTTGTGTTATGGGTACTAAACAACTGATATACTACTTAAATACATTTTTTTTTTGTAAATACATACATATTATAGATAAATTACACCCTGACACAGAACAAACCTTTATGCTCCTCACACAAGGATTTGTCCTGGGTGGGGATCGAACCCACGACCTCCGGCTTAGCAGTCAGGATCACTAACCACTAGACCAACAGGCCAGTCGAAATAACCGTGCATAGACAGTCAAATTCTTCGATAAGTAATGCTTATAAAAATTAACAATATTTGATATACGAATTTATTTTGACGACTAATAAATTAACTATGGCAACTAGGCCATAGTTGATGCGGTACAATAAATAAATTAAAAAGTACAGTATTTTTAGTTCGGTATGAAACTAATTTCTTCAAAAATACATTAGTTAAATCATAAAATATATTTATAAAATGTTATTTAATATTTATACTTTACTAGCTGACACGGCGAACTTCATACCGTCATATTTTATTATTCGTGATGATGTTCCATTTTCAAATGTTTATAATATGGAGATTTTAAAACCCAAAATTTTAAATTTTACTCAATAATTTTTGTATAACTTCTTACTTACATGCCTTGCCTCGATAATAGCAAATACAACAAAAAAGAATTAGCCAAATCGGTCGAGCTGTTCTCACGTGAATCCATCACATACTTTTCGGCAATCCATTTTTATTTATATCATTATTTAAATTACCAAACGTTTAAATTGACATCATGAGTATTATCAGAATAAAAAAAAACAATTTAAAATCACTTCAAAGATATCGATTCGAAATCCAAAACAGTTTGAAAATGGAAGCCGTAAACTCGCCCGCGGAATTCCAATGACGATTCGCAGAGGGTTTTTCTTGTTGCAAACAGCCAACACTAATTTGCTTACATACAAGTAATACTTTAGACCAATATAGTCTTTATTTCAAAGTATTAAAGTCTATGTTTTATTAAGTTTCAGTTTTCTAAAGGCAGTGTTACGTCAGCAAGTTATCTCCCTACTGTCTCTCTCAAGGATTTATCGTCTTGCCAGGGGGAAAGAGTGGAAAAATAAGAAAGGGCTGTTTTTCCTGGGGGACTATAGGGGGAAAGGGGTAAGAGATTCAATTAAAGCGGGCGCCGCCCGTGCGATTAATTATCCTTTCAAAATTATTGTTCAAGAAAAAAATACGAAGCACAGCTGGCGATGACACTTTAAATATTGATAGTTTATTTTTTAAAGAATCTTTTTTGTAAGATTTTTTTATGTTAAAAGTAGAAATAAGATAATTCACCTGAAGAAAAATTATATAATATTTACACGATAAAGAGAAATAGGTAATAGATTAAAATTCAATGTAATTGTTTTTGTAAAAAATATTTACTTATTGATATCAATGACTTTACATACTATACAGAATACCATAGTATAGCACGCCGCCTCTGAGGAAAATATCAGGGCTATGTTCAGCAGTGGACATCATTATGATGATGCTGGCATGAAATAAAACTTATACAAGTTAATGTAAAAACCTATTCAATCTTCCACTGCTGGGCAAGGGTCTCCTCTCTTCTATTTAGAGAGTTGAGAGAGTTTAGCTCAATCCACACAATACCTACATGTGAATCGAACTTGGACCACATGTTTCGCACGCCCGTCACATTCCCATTTGGCCACCATCGTATATAGGTAAGTAATACATAGATTAAAAACAAAATTTGAATTTGAACTTAAAACAGTACCAAAATATTCCGTTAAACTGTTTCGTAAAAAGTTCTATGTTTGAAACCCGAAGTCCTGACCTTAATATAGACAAGGCCTTTAAAATCAAAACATACACGTCATGACGTCACACATTGACCTAGTAACGTATGTAAAGGTTAAAGACCCCCACACATTTAACAAACCATTTTAATCCTTACATATAAGCATTAAAATTCAATTTACCATGTTAGCAACACATGTGAACTCAAGTATTCGCGTATCAATTAAAGTTTTGATTATTTCAAACTTTAAGGGAAGTTCTTTAACGGTGTTCATTTAAAACTATAATGGATGAGTTCTTAATTTAAATTATTCTATCGCTTCTTGATAACTGGAAAACTATTACGTGGGTAACTGAAGCAAATTATATTTTAACTAGCATCCGCTGGTGGCTTCGTCCGCATTGTAGATATTGCGTAAAAAGTAGCCTATGTCCTTTTCCAAGTCTTAGAGTATCTTTAGGTGAAATTTAATAAGGATCGAATGAGTATTTTTGAAGATTACTCCGAACTCACAAACATTACCTCTTTAAAACATTCATTGTATATTTTTTACAGTTTTATTTTGAAATATTAAAAATAAATCGAGTATGTCACAGGCCGAATAGAATAAAAAACAAAGACATAAACAATATTCGAATTTCAAAAAGCAATTTAGAAGGTAATCGAACGCCCGCCGTCGACTATAGCGCACGCTTCTTATTCCCCCACCTTGAATATCTATCTATGAAAGGTACGGCACACTTTTATTCTTCAAGGGGCCGACCGTCCACCCCATTTAAAAGAAGCCATCTTGGGATTGGGTACCGAGGGGTGCACCCTCCCCGCGCAGGGCGGCAGGCGAAGGGGGAACCACTTTTCTCAGCGAAGTGTTGTTTTAATTCTACCAAATATCTTTTCGTGAATACCTCAGTAGAACTTCTGATATAATTTTCTTCGAGTAATATTTATACGTTTTAGGTGTAAACGCCTGAGAGTTTTGTTCGAAACTCATTCTAATAATAGGAGCGAAGGTAATTAGATTACGTGAATTTTGTGGTTACATTTTTCCGGAATTGAAGAAGCTAGGAAATTCAGTCTAATTTTGTTTTAAAATTTACAGTTTTCACGAATTTGTGAATGCGAAACTTCATCAGATTGATTGAGGAAAAACAATCTTGAGTGTATACAAATAAAATTCGTTTTAAATCAAAACTGTTTCTCATCTCGTAACATTGTTTAATATTAATTCCCTCCAAAAACAAATCCGTCGCCGTAAAAACCGTTAATTGCCGCCATTTTATACTGAATACCAAATTCGAATTCGACGCGCTTTGAAATTCTACGCCATAGTTGGGCAAAGGAATTCCACTTTCGTCCAGTAGTGCGGTACGGTCCAGGTAAATTTTAATTTCTATGCAAATGAAAGCTTTCGTTCGGGAGTTTAATCTACGAGCTTTGCTGATGTGAACGTATCAAATCGTTACGTGAAAACTTAATGAAAATGTTGTGCACAAGAAACGGTCTGAAGAATCGGCCATTGTTTGGAAACGTTTTGTTTTGTTTTATACTTAAATAACATATAATATGACGTAGATTGACGGCTCCTTTGTCTAGTCTCGTAACTATTTAGGTACTCGTAAAGGCTGTAGTCGTTTATCATTAGTTGTTCTCAGAAACATTGAAATAAAATAACAGTAGGTAATTTATAGCAAGTATATAACCGAAAAAATCACAACATCGCTCGCTGTGGCGGAAATTAGGTGAGGCCTATGCTCAACAGTGGACGTCGTTGGACTGATATGATGATGATGACATAACCGAAATTAGAAGTTATGGTGGTATAATGAAACGTATAATCTACATAATTACCTATATACATCTGAAAATCAGCGCTGGGTACTATTTACCCAGCCCATGCTGAGATGGCAGCCTTTTTCGGTGGGGCTTGCAGAACAGTACACCTTAAACCACTACACCATATTTATTTAATAGTGGTATGGTATGGTATGGTATGGCGGGCTGTTTTCCGCAACTCCACGTCAAGGCGCGGTTTTTGCGTGAGGGTGGATAGCTCACTCGATCCACCCTAGCTCGCCGAAGAACGCCAGCAGTCTATTGACGTTGCTGGCGATCTGTCGGAGTGTACCTGTGTTGTTGAAGTACTTAGCCCTGTATGTGACGGTTTCAGGGCAGTGTAGGAGCACATGAGCTGCTGTTTCCTCCTCACTCATGCAGGCTCTGCAGAGAGGGCTGTCTGTGATGCCTAGAACGAAAAGGTGTTTATTAAAGGAACCATGTCCTGTGATAACGGCTGTGGCTGTCCGCAATTGCCGTTTGGACAGCTGTCTTAGACGCCTAGTTAGTTTGTGGTCGAGCATAGGAAGGGCCTCCCTGGCCTGTCTACACTCTACTAGGTTTGTCCAGATTCTGCCGTGTAGATCACTTGTGCGTTTGTTCACGATCGTACGAAGGTATGTGAAAGGGATGGGTATAATGGGCTCAGGTCCCATCACACTCGTTTCTGATCCCCTTCTTGCGAGCTCATCCGCTGCATCATTACCTCTAGATCCGCTGTGTCCCTTGATCCATTGCAAGATTATGTTGTTGGTGTGGCTTATCAGATTTAGGTTCTGATGGCATTCCAGTATTAGTCCTGAGTTCACTGTGTGGCTGTTTAGAGCCTGAAGCACGGCCCTGCTGTCCGAGAGTATGCGAATCGAGTGACCTTCCACTCTTCTGGCCATGATCGCTGAGGCGGCCAGAGTTATACCCATACACTCGGCTTGGAAGACCGTGTTGTATATGCCCAAGGGTTTTGAAATGTTGATATTAAGATCCTCGGAGAAGATGCCAGCTCCAGTTCCCATATCTGTTTTTGAACCGTCTGTGAAAACCCGTAGTTCCGCTAGGTTTTGGGATTCGTAGCGGTGGTCTTCAAAGAGTTGGATTTTGTATTTTTTGTCGAAAACGTATTGTTTGGGTACACGGTCACACGCTGCTCCTATTATGGGCAGCTCCTCTACCAGTTCTTTTAGTAGGGATGTGTGTTTCGTGTTTCTATCGTGCCATAAGTCTAGTGATTTTAGGCGTATTGCCGCTGCTGTTGCTTCCTGGCGGATGAACAGATCCAGTGGTAGGAGTCCTAGCATGGCTTCCATTGCTGCAGTGGGGGTGGTTTTCATGCAGCCGGTGGTCGCCATGCACGCCAGTCTTTGGGTCCGTTGTAGTTTAGCGGATGTTGTTGTCTGCACTGTTTTTGTCCACCAGACGATAGCACCGTATGCTATCATAGGGCGGATAACTGTTTCGTATAGCCATAGGATGATTTTCGGTGCCAACCCCCACCTTTTCCCAATCATCCTTCTGCATTGCCAGAAGGTGATTCCGGCCTTGACTAATTTGTTGTCTAGGTGGCTGTTCCAGGTTAACTTACTGTCAAGTATCACGCCGAGGTATTTTACCTCGTTTGACAGTTTCAGCTCAGTATCAAAGAGTGTGGGTAGTCGGTATTGTCCAAGTACTCTTTTGTGTGTGAACATGACTAGTTCAGTTTTCGTCGGGTTCACCGACAGGTCGTAGTCCACGCACCATTTCTCCACGGTGCGAAGAGCTTGTTGGGTGAGGTTACATACGGTTCCCGCTACTTTCCCTGAGACAAGGATAGTGAGGTCATCTGCGTAGCCTATTGTGTAATCGCGGTTTCTATTCAGCTTTGTAATTAGGTCATCTATTACTAGATTCCAAAGGAGAGGGGAGATAACTCCTCCTTGTGGGCAGCCTCTGGCTATCAGCGCTGCCTGATCATCTCCACCAAGGCGCACCACTCTATTACTTAGCATGTTTGTTATCCAATCGGTAAGTATCGGTTCCACACCATGTTTGGACAGGGCGGCCCTGATACTGGTGAAGTTTGTTTTGTCAAAGGCTCCTTCGATGTCGATGAAGGTGCCTAGGCAGATTCCTTGTTGTTCGATAGCTTCCTCTATCCGATTAACTACCAGATGGAGTGCTGATTCCGTGGATTTTCCGGAGCTGTATGCGTGCTGGTTAGCATGTAAGGGTAATAGTTTTAGTGCACCATCTCTCAGTTCCCTCTCGCATAAGCGTTCCATGGTTTTCAACATGAATGAGGTCAGACTGATTGGTCGATGTGCTTTGGGGTTTGTGTAATCACCCTTGCCTGGCTTCGGGATGAATATGACTTTGACTTCTCTCCACCCCTTCGGTACGTATCTATGTGCCAGGCATGCCTTGAAGATACTCTCGAGTCTGCTTGCGATTGGCAGATCTCCCCATTGCAGAAAGCCCGGGATAATCCCGTCTGGGCCAGCTGCTTTGAAGGGGTGGAAACTCTTAAGGGCCCACTGGACTTTCTCCAGGGTGACCACTTTGTCTGCGAACTGCCAGTCATTGGCAGTTGGTGTAACTTTTTCCTCTTGCCAGTCGATTTGCGTCGTGAAGGCGCAACCAGGGAAGTGGGTGCCGATCAGAACACGCCTAACTTCTTCTGGCGACGTTGTGAGTGTATTGTCGTCCTTGCGTAGGGACGTGGGTGCGGTCAAGGTCTGCTGTGCTAAGACCTTTCTAACCCTGTTTGCTTTTTGGCATGATTCAATGTTTTCACAGAATTTCCTCCAGCCCTGTTTGCTGCGGTATCTGATGCATTTTTTGTAGCTGGATTTGGCTGAGCGATAGGCTTCCCAGTCCTCTTCCATACATGTGTTCATAGCTCTGTTAAACGCCTTTCTTACCTTGCCCCTTTTGCGTTCCAACTCTGGGCCCCACCAAGGTTGTTTCCCAGGTGCTTTTGGAGGCAACGTCAGTGGGCAAGATATATGGTAGCTGTCTATTATGGATTTGGTCAGGTGATTTACCTGTACCTCAATCTGTGTTGTATCCTCTAAGATCTGTGGGGAGCATTGTTGTGCTAGTCCGTTGTTGAGATAGAGTACAAATTTGTCTCTGTCTGTTTTCCTTGGGTTGCGTTTCGGCGGAGTCTGTATTGTCTCCGCCTGTAGGCTGAACCGAATCCACCTGTGGTCCGAACAGGATGTTTCCTTGGAAACATGCCAGTCCGTGACAGCCTCTGCGGCGGTTTCAGTGGCCAGTGTTAGATCAATAATCGTGCGGCTCTTCTTGGTGACAAAAGTCGGTTCAGAGCCGGTGTTTAGTAGGGTTAGGTTTGTAGAAAAAAGGTATTCAACAAGGGACTTACCTCTGTCGTTTTGGGAGTTCATGCCCCAGAGGGGGTGATGTGCGTTGCTGTCCGCCCCAATGATGACCTCCAACCTCTCCCTTGTGGTGTGGTCTACAAGGCGGCTGAGGTCTGGTGCAGGCAGCCCTTCCTTCTCAGGCATGTAGGCTGAGGCGAGGATGACCACCTTATCCTCTGAATTCAGCTGTGTTTGTAGCCTAATGGCTGTAAGATCCCTGCAACAGAACTCTGTAAGGGCCTGTGTTTGTAGGTTATTGGTGACAAAAATGCATGATCGGGGATGATCATGATCACCAGTAACTATGAGCTTACCTCTTAGATTTGAGAGCCCCTGGATATGGCCTGCCCTGATCCATGGCTCCTGGATGAGGGCAATGGCTGTGTCTTGAACCTCCAGCCACTTGCGTAATTGAGCCGTACCGACACGGCTGTGCTGGAGGTTCGCTTGTAGGAGGTTAATCCTCTTGGACGAAGGGGGCACCATCAGTGGTGATACCCTCCTCATCCCCCCCTATTTGTAGCCCCGCGAAAAGGTCAACGGGCTCGGCGTCGCCCCCGAGGAGGTCGGAGATCGAGGACAGGATGTCCTCCGTCTCCCCCCCCCCGGGCCCGACCCCCAGCCCGTCGCCGACTGGAGCGGATGGTGGTGCCGCTAACGACACCTCCCCATCCGCCTCGGGGTTGTTCGTGGTTGGAGCGGCCTCCTCTGTGGTGAGGGGCTTTTTAAGCTCCTGCTTGACTGTGGCGGTGATTGGGTCCCATCCCTGCGGGACGTCGGTGAACCTGCCATTCCGACCTCGGAATTTCAGGTACACCGTCCCCAGACAGAAGGAGAGACGGCGCCCTGTCCTCATCAGGGTCGGAATCTGGTTCTCCGGGACTCCAACCACCACGAACCATGCGGTCCCTTGTTTGGTGGCGTTCAGTAGGGTCCATTTGGCCACCTCCAGGTGTTGGTTCTGGGCGGATAGCACGCGCCCTATGACGCGCACATCCTCCAGAACACCCTGAGGATCCGGGACCAGGATACAGCACCGTGCCCGAAGTGGGATATCCCCCTGGTTTCTAACGACCAGCTTCGAGCTGGACGCTAGTCCCAGGTCGGGAACGATGCCCTGAAGCCATTTCAGGCTGTGGTCGTCTTGGCACCACAGTTTAATGACCCCCTCCGTAAACACCGGCTTTGCGATGAATTTCGGAGGAGGTTGTGTACCGCCCAGGATGTCCTTGATGAGCCGGGCCTGGATGCCTTTAAGCACCAGCTCAGACACGTCCTTGCTTAAGCTGCCCGTACGCTCGCAGGTGATTGCGACGTTGAGGGGCGAGCTAGCAGCTTGGGCGTATGTTTTGGCGGCGTCCTTTTTGGACTGGTCCAGCCTCTGCTTCTTGTGCTCCCCACGAGGCGAGATCGTCTCGTTGAGAGCACGTTTGGCAGCGGCCTGACCTGTGCCCTTAGGACTCTGTTTGGGGTCCGTGCCGCTGGTTGATGGCATGATCCGTCCCCCAGCGGCAAAGTTAAGGGGACCTGACGACGCAACCCGGTCGTGGGAAGCGGTCTGTTCGGAGGATGGGAGTGCCGCCTTCTTTAGCTTGGCTGCCAAGCGTCTCTCCGTCCTTGTTTTGCGCCGACCCATCCGCTTCATAGCGCTGGTTGGTGGGGCAGCTGCTGCTCCACTTTCCGCGCCAGTCGATTGGGGACGGGGTTTGTTTTTACCCTTCCTCTTGGGCAGTTGCCAGTCGGAGAAAGCGTCGTCCGTCCGGCTGCCACTACAGGGAGCCGACGGACTAGCGCTGAAGGGTGTTTGTGTAGAGGGGTTTACCTCTGTTTGATCTTTCCGGGTGCCCGGGGTTGGAACCCCTGAGCTTCCCGGAAGTGTTTCTTGTGTGGTGTTGGTGTGGTGTGTGGTGGTGCCTTTCCCGGTGCCTACAGCCGAGGCCGTTGAGCTGCCGTTTCGGGCCAAGTGAACGCTGAGGGCGCGTGTGGTGTTGTTTTTACCCGCCCCGGTGCCTGCGGTTTTAATCACTGGACTTCCGGTTGGGGTGAGTTGCGTGATGGTGACTTCCCCAGTGCCTGCAGCCGGGGCCGCTAAGCTTCTGGTTCGGTCCGAGTGTGCGCTGAGGGCGCTTTGTGTGCTGGTCCCGTCACTGATGCCCGAGGACGGTGCCTCTGAGCTTTCAGCTAGGGGTGCGCTGTTGTGTTTTTTGATTGGCCTTTCTGTGTTGTCCATTTATGTTTAGTGTATAGGTTCATCTCTTTGGCTTCCCACCCTCCACGGAGCCCGCAACTGGGAGTGCCTTACTCGACATAATTCGAGGGGCACTAGGACTACCAAAGAGATATAGGAGTGCAAGGCTGGCTTACAGTGCGACATCGGGAACTCGATCGGGCTGGCGTTGGGGGCATGAGGCCACCCACAACGACTGATCAACCCTCACTTGCTCCGTCAGCATGACCTTCACCCACACCCTACACTCCTCGCCGGTGGCCCACTGATGGTACACCATGGCCTAATTTCCCCAACCGTGGCTAGTGGTTGGGGCTACCGTTTAGCTTGAAATCCGGGCCAAAGGGGGCGTGTTGCCTCACGGACGCATAACCGCCAGCGCCGATCGGCTCAACCCCCCAGGATCCCATCATCCCCGCGTACGGCGATCAACTGCGCAGGTCCATGACGCAGGTGACTGCCCAGTCACATGGGTTATTTTTTGTTTCGGGGTTTTCTTCCCCTAGCCAGATGGTTCGGTTATGGCGCCGAAGGTTCGCCCACGTGCAATTATATTTGGCTACTACGGTTCCGGGGTAGATGTTATTGAGCGAAGCCCTACTGAACCGCAGCATTGTCCGGAGGGGACGACCCGCTAAGATATTAGGCGGGCCCGCCCCCAGGTCGCGGCGGCGGCCTGGAGGCGGCGAGGACGTATATAAAGCACTTGCCGGTGCGCGTCAAATAGCCTAGCTTCGCTCACCTAGGCATACCTACGCTGTTGTCGTCTTAGATAGTATTTCTTGGAAGGTAAATCCCCTGGCAGAAGTTACCCCACTAAGGACTAGACACCGACCCCCCCCCAACAGTGGACGTCGTTGGACTGATATGATGATGATGACATAACCGAAATTAGAAGTTATGGTGGTATAATGAAACGTATAATCTACATAATTACCTATATACATCTGAAAATCAGCGCTGGGTACTATTTACCCAGCCCATGCTGAGATGGCAGCCTTTTTCGGTGGGGCTTGCAGAACAGTACACCTTAAACCACTACACCATATTTATTTAATAGTTAAATTTGTTTTTTTATTTCTCACATGTTTCTATTGTTATTTTTTAAATTGTTCTTTGTCTTTTGTTTGTTCTCTGTGTAAGTTGTTTTTGTAGGCCCTAAGCCGAAATAAATGATATTTCTTTCTTTCGTTCTATAAATAAATTTTTTGGGCAGTCGTGTGAATTCTAATGTTCCAATTTCAAATCGCAGACTAGTGTTGTGAAAAACCAATCGAAATTCAATATTCACAACTACGGGCGGTGCCTGAATTTACTAAAACTAGCACATAAAGAGAACTAGGCCGCGTAATTAAATCTACTAATATTATAGTGTTATGTAATGTCTGTGGAGTTTGGATGGGGGAGAGGTGACGATAGATATAGTGCCGCACTAAAAGACGTCAATAGTAATCTGTCATTAACACAATTTTTTCATTGAATAATCGTCTTTAGGCGTATAGACTTAAATATTACACGTTTTTACTAAATAAACGTGAGTACGGCAGTAAGAGTTATTTTAAAGGACAAAGGTCACTTTCTGCTGTCACACTAATATAATAATAATATTCTACCACATTCACACAGCGCCATCTAGTCCCAAAGTAAGCAATTATATTTGCTTGTGTTATGAGTACTAAACATCTGATATACTACTTATATACATTTTTTTTTGTAAATACATACATGTTATAGTTAAATTATACCCAGACACAGAACAAACAATCATGCTCATCACAGAAATATTTGTACTGGGTGGGGATCGAACCCACGACCTCCGGCTTAGCAGTCAGGGTCACTAAACACTAGATTAACAGGCCAGTCAAAATTTATATAAACACTGCCTCGGTCATTCAAAAACGGGTCGTTTCTCGGTTCTAGCGAAAACGGTATTGTGTTGTGTTTTAAATCTACATCTACACTAATATTATAAAGAGGAAAGATTTATATGTTTGTATGTAACGAATAAACTCAAAAACTACTGGACCGATTGCCGTTAGAGAGCTACATTATCACTGTGTAACATAATCTATATAACACCTCGCTACTGCCAATAGGAGCTGAGCAGTGGCCAAATAATACTTTAGATACAGCTGTAATAAGCAGTTCATAAACTCCATGTCGAATGTTCGATTCGTTTTATATGAAAACATTAGTAGCAATGCTTTTTTTTACTATTTTTTTAATCCGTATAATTAATCGT
Organism: Laspeyria flexula; assembly: GCA_905147015.1. Classification (NCBI taxonomy): domain Eukaryota; kingdom Metazoa; phylum Arthropoda; class Insecta; order Lepidoptera; family Erebidae; genus Laspeyria; species Laspeyria flexula. The sequence continues at coordinate 7,865,690 of LR989974.1, forward strand.
TAAAAATTAATAAACAAATGCGGTTTCTTATATTTCGACGATTAACGATTATATAAATGATAAAAAGGCATGGGACTAGTTGCTCGGTTCTTAATCTATTTTTTTTTTTGCAGGAATAACTTTTATCTTACTCTTGTTCACTCAATTACTGTAAAGTGGAAGCATTTTGAGATCATTTTTTTTTTTTCTCTTTCCTATTAAGCAAGTGTCTTCGATTGTCATGCTCACTAAACTGTCATTGCTTGTGGTGTCGTATTGGCCGGGTCATTCTCTTCCCTCAAATATGGTTGAAGAGAATGATGGCTGGTCTGTGCGTCATGCCCGTGAACGGGCGCTACTTGGGGTGACTGGTCAGTCGTCGTATGCTATGCTTTAGCGCTACTAAATTATTCAATTCCTTTTTTTTAAGCTAATATTGCTAACAATGTGTTCACAAAATGTTTTTACCGTTTTCTAATACATAGTTGGTACCAAGTGATGATCCCACATACCATACTTCTTGACGAAAACAAATTAAAGTTTGATTGCTCATTATTATTTTCTCATATCCAAATTTTATTGAATTTGATTTAGTATGGTGTATTGGTTCTGTACTTTCTGTGATATTTCAAACTGTAACCAATTAAAATTGTAACAACTATGGCGATTGAAAAGAGTGGCCTGAGTTTCTTGCCAAGTTCTTCTCAGAGCTCAACCTTGTCAGTGAACTGGCCGTAGGCAAATTTACTGACACTTTTTCTGGCTTTGTATGACGTTCATAAGTATCATGTATGTGATCCAAATGAAATAAAAAGATTTGACTTTGACTTTGACTTTGACTTCTTTTTATGAATATTTTTTGTACTTACATTATTTTTTTTTATTTTTTGTTTTTTTTTTATGTTGTAACACTGTATATACCTACTACTAAGCGATAGATGTCAGGATGAAAGAGTTTTTGTATGTCTGACACTCTTTGATGCAAAAATAACATGTCTTACTTAACCCTTAAATGCGCAAATAACCCTTCTGAAATAAAGCCATGATGAAGTTTCAATATCAGTTTTAGAAACATTTCATGCAGACAAATCCGAATAATACTTTGCAGATCAAACGAAGGAAATAATAACTCGTGTAACCACGAAGGAAAAACCTTGGAAAGGTACTTATGAAAATATGCGGTAGCACTTACACACGTATAGAATACTGGATATTCGTGAAAGTCGATTATAACTCGACAGAATAATGTCTGAAAGAATCCAGCGTTGGTTTTAACACCCTACTGTTGGTTCTCGATTAAATCTCGAATGAAAAAATAGAATCTTTATATAAAATCGATTTTTAAATGAAATGTGGGTGTCAAATATCTCTGCCTACCCCTTCCGAGAAAAACGCGTGATGGTAATTATGTTTAAATATTATGTTATCTAATATAAAACTCCAATTGGAAAGCCGTTTTTTAGACTATGCTCATAATCATAAGAGTATCATGAAAAAGGTAAGTAGTAGTTAGTTAATCGTCTTACAGACTTTGTTTACCTACCTTACCTATTAATTATACAGAATATATTTAGCTATAACAAACAAATAAAAAACAAAATAGTATCAAGCATCACAAATTCACAATACACGAGCCGAGCCATGTAAAAAAAACTTAAAAAACAAACCAAACTTGATTTATTTTTGTTTAGGTATTATGACTAGTTGTATTGTATTTTTTTCATTTCATTCATCATCAATCCATTAAGTCCCACTGCTGGGTTCGGGTCTCCTCTCCTCTAACTAGAGAGCTGAGAGGCTGAGTATTGTATAATCTGATTAATTTCTCTATCTACCTACATAATCAAGCTTCCAATTTTTTTAGATTTCTAAGTAATTAAAGATTAATTTATTCATCATTTTTATTAACACAATTTTATTGATTATTTTATTAGGCATACGTATTTTATATCATTGTATACTTAAATATTATAAATATTTTTTGCATGCTTAATGGGTATAATGTATATATCTGAACTAAAATAGCTTTAAGATCATAATTCATGTAATATCAACGCAAATAAAGAATTGATTGATATATTGATTGAAAATTGTGATTTGACTGAAAGTTTATGAAATGTTATCAATTTTTAAGTCATTTAATTCGGGCCATGGCCGACAACTTTTTACAAATGTAAAACATGCAGATCTTTGTCTTTTCCAACAGATGGAAGATCACTTCTTTCCACGAACCTTCGTTAAACTACATTCCAACATACTACACTCGTCTTATACTTGTGTTAAAATGTTTGTTTCTAAATCGATACTATACTTTCAAATAAATTGTATTAAAACTTTGCTGTGTTTAACGTCGTTTTTGTAATTATCAGACCTAATGCAATTGGAATAAATCCAACCCAATTAGAAAAACTTTAAAATTGGAATGAATCCAATCTAATTAGAAAAACTTCAACTCAAATTCTCAATTCGAAATTCAAATGCACACCGTATCTAGAATCTGCAGACAATTACCAGTTTTTGCCAATTACAATTTCTAATTCGAAAAACGATAGTTGCCGAATCAACCCGAAAGCAGCCGAACAGCCGAACGAAGCCGAAAAGCCGACGAGATCACGTATACCGATAACATTACCAAGTTTCCACATTAGCAAAACTTTTATTACACTTATCTTCGTAACGGGCGCCAGGTACTCTGTACATACGCAAAAATGTACTTATAACGTCGATTGTTATTACACGTAGGAAAAAATCTCAATTTTTTAAAGGTATTGATGTAAAACGAAGGTTGAAAGAACTATTATTGCTAGGCCCATTTTTGTAAAAACAATTTTAATTCATATTATTATTTGAATCTGCATTGTAATGGAATAAAACTGTATTTTATATTGAAAGTTATCTAAATAACCTACACGTTAATAATATTTTAGTTACATGTGTAGAATTAATTCAAATTAAGAACGTGTATTGTAAGGAAAATAAAACATTTTTTTATTAAGTATTTTAGGTTTTTACTAAAGTTGCCTGCACACTTTCAAGTATAATTGCAGAAATTTTGACTTGCTTATGTCAATTTCCACACACACGTTACGGTAGACTTGGACGAGTCTGAATTTGTGGAAGTAGGTAATACTTGAAGGCGTATGGCAGGCTTGTGAACGGCCTTTGAATTTAGAAACGTTCGATTCATTATTTGAAAATTTAAATTTCCTTATTCGATTCGTGTTCCGAACAAATACGGAACGTAATTTTAAATTTGAGTTGTGTTCTATCGTGACGGCTTATGTTGATTTTGAAAATCGAATCAATTTTGTTTCTTATTTGGCAATTGGAAATATGTGTCATGGCTTCTTGATGTTCAACTATTTTTCAATCTTGTAGAAATAAATTAAACGTCATATTTATGTACGGAAGTTAAAATTATGAATACATTTTATTATAAATAAACTTTTTAAATTAATATATTGTGTTGTTTTATTTTCAACCAGCTGCAACGTAAGAAAAAATTCTACCTCCAAACGATTAAAGAAAAAAAACATGGAAGAATGGACATTAGCAAATTCAGTCATCCGAGAACCATTCCATAAAAAGAAACTTCTTTGCTGGCAGCTAATAAGATAAATTCCCATTTCCTACACCTATATAATTAATTTTCTCATTCCCCAAAATAATGAGCTCTGGACTGGAGTCATCAGCAGAAACACAGCACCACTGAGATATTGTTATTATAAAGGTATGTTTCTTTGATTAGATAGAGCGAGAAAACCCATACCTCTATCGATAATTCTTTAAATTTAATGTTGCTAAAAAATCCAGAAGTCTTTGGCCCATATCATGGTAAGGGCTGACCACTGCCTATGAAGAAAAGAAATGATTGGATATGCAATACTTTGTTCAGTTATGTAGTTCCAAGAATATGATGTTCTGACAAATAGATGGATGGATAGATGGCTAATCCGCCTGACGGATAGACAGACGAACAAGACCATAAAAATGAATACAATGAATATTTTCATTACCTATACTGTGGATCTATTCTAATATTATAAAAGGTATATGCAGAGGTATTTTTGTGAATTTGTTTGAAAGAGGATAATCTTCGAAACTACTACTCCGTTTTCCATGAAATTTTAAATAGAGATAGTCTATGACCTAGGAAAGGACATTAGCTATTTTTTACTAATATACCATGCGGGCGAAACCGCAGACGGAATCTAGTAGAATAATCTAATTTCGCAATGAATAGATAGTTTAAACAATATTATTTAATCGAAATAAATTGTATAATATTGAACGCGAACAAATGACCTAAGCTAAGTGTGTATGAGCGAGTTTATGACAATGCCTATAAGAAAACGGGCGTTGTGTTATAAAATTTGCATTCGGTTGGGGGTGTTGCAGGAGGGGGTGGGGCGACAGTGTGGAGACGGCTTTATTAGACAACTTAGTGATGTAAGTATAAAGTACAAGTCTACAAAGTCTAAATGTAGCAAATTATCTCCAGATAAAACCTTCTTTAAATAAAAAAATTACCATTCCTTGTAAGGACGAGTGAACAAAAATTTATACGCAAATAATTCGCCTATCAAAATCAATTAAATGAAATGAAATGAAATGTCTCGTTAATTCATCTAGGTTACATGGTAACACTTATGAAAGTCACAAGATAAGAATGTAACAGGTTATCCGAAAAGTAGTGTCAGCAAATTTGTCAGAAAAAGCAAATGTGGCAAGAAACTCATGCCATTCTTTAAAAAAAAAAGAAAAAAAAAAAGAAAAATGAAATTAGGAGGGTCAAGTGGTTTTTTTTATATAACTTATATGACTGGCCTGTTGGTCTAGTGGTTAGTGACCCTGACTGCTAAGCCGGAGGTCGTGGGTTCGATCCCCACCCAGGACAAAACTTTGTATGATGAGCATAAAGGTTTGTGTCTGGGTGTAATTTATCTATAATATGTATGTATTTACAAAAAAAAAAAATTAAGTAGTATATCAGTTGTTTAGTACCCATAACACAAGCAAATATAATTGCTTACTTTGGGACTAGATGGCGCTGTGTGAATGTGGTAGAATATTATATTATATTATATTCAACTTTTGCCCACTAGTGCTGCTGTTTGGTGGGTCAGAGCAGAAGCACTAGCATCTACAATCCTGATATGGATTTGGATAATAGATTCTAGTGCTTCCACTGTGTTTTTTGAAAATTCTAATAAGATTACCTTCTCTTCATAGGTTTAGCTACCTTATTAGGATTTTTGTACCGTACCCACTAACGGATATGGACAATGGTTCCTCAGCTTCAACTGGGAAGGTGGCGAAGCGGTAAACGTATACAACTCCTATTCAAGAGGTCCTAGGTTCGATTCCTGGTCGGAAAAATATATAATTGGGTACCAGGTTCGACTCCTGGTCAGAAAAATGTATGTAGCTTATAGCTTTCCTCGATAAATGGGCTATCCAACACTATAAGAATTTATCAATTTGGTACAGTAATTCATGAGATTAGCGCGTTCTACTAAACAAACAAAATCTTCAGCTTTATAATATTAATATAGATGATGCGAAACTGTGGATGGATGGATAGAAGGATATAAATGGATGGATCTTTTAACTCAATCACTAGAACGGCTGAAATTATTTTGAGTAAATTTGGTACACCGATAGATTATAGTCTGAAATGGCAGTAATAAAATATATTGCAAGGAAGCCGCCTCCACCCTATCGAACCGTCGAAGGGGGATGTCCAACCTCTCTCCTCCAAGGGGAGTCAGTCTAACAGGAAAAAGGAGGGATGGAAAATTTCCATTTTCTTCAGTATTTCTCCTCTGCACCAGTTTTTGATTAACGGACGGTAAGGGGCGAAATTTCATTATGTATTCATCCCCTTGGAGCTTATTTACTTCCCCCCCTCTCCATTTATTGTGCGGTTAATAATGTTATTATAAAAGTTTTTGGGGAATAGCTATGTCTTGTCGGTGTTCGAGTCCATGCTGTTTAGGGGGTATTTTTATGGTATTCCAAAGTTATTTTGAAATTAACGGTTTATTTGTTAGTAACTCATTGCCTTCAAAGGTGTCGGTAGTAGATTTTGTATGCTAACGTGTTTTTGTAGTAAACAATTTTGTGCCGTCTTTACAGTTTTAATTATATAATATATATAGTATAATATTCTACCACATTCACACAGCGCAATCTAGTCCCAAAATAAGCAATTATATTTGCTTGTGTTATGGGTACTAAACAACTGATATATTACTTAAATACATTTTTTTTTTGTAAATACATACATATTATAGATAAATTACACCCAGACACAGAACAAACCTTGATGCTCATCACACAAAGATTTGTCCTGGGTGGGGATTGAACCCACGACCTCCGGCTTAGCAGTCAGGGTCACTAACCACTAAAATATAAAAATATCCTATGATAACTATTTTACATAAATTATCATTAAGTACAGTTTTTCCGTGTAGTGACGGATTAAGAATACATAATGTCACTACCCCATCTCAACCCGTGAGTCTTGTAAAAGGTGACTAAGAGAGAGTAACCTTATGTAGACAAGAGCGCTGCAATAAAAGGAACATTCGAAACAAACCCTATACCAACCCGTCTTTCCAGCGTCGTATAGTAGGCTAAATTCACTCCACATTCTTTAGAGGAGACCCGTGTCCAGCAGTGGGACGTTTATGGGTTCAGATGATACTTATTTGAGTCATATAATATATATATTTAGACCACAGACAGATTAAAGTTTGGAATAGCACATAATCTACTTTTTACTGATATAAAATGCAGGCAAAGCCACGAGCGTAAACTAGTGTTTTAGATAAATAAATAAATAGTCACAGTTTGCAGTTAATACCAATTAGGGCTCGACAAATGGCAAATTGTAACAACAAGAACGACTGAACTAATTCTGACATGTTACAGTTCCGCCCTTTTATACGATTTTATATTTGCTACAGTAATAATAACAGGGTTTTATTATTATTCTAGAATTTATATTATTATATTATAAATATTTAATAATATTATCATCAAATTATTACAACCTATTAACGCCACTGGGCACGCGTCTCCTACAAAAGATTGTGGAGGGAATTTAGCCTACTATACCACGCTGGCCAGACGGGTTGATATAGGGTTTTGTTTCGAATTCATCCTATTAGAAGAATAATGTCTTATCTTCAGATAAAACAAAAATGAAATTATTATAAATTTGGCATTAAAAACCGTAAACTATCAATTGATCAAATTTGTATTTTGTAAAATACTGACTAAAAAATAAAATAAAAATTTATCAATCGATAGTTTACGGTTTTTAATGCCGATTTTTTTAATAATTTCATTTTTGTTTTATGTGAAGATAAAACATTATTCTTCTAATGGGACGAATTTTCCTTTTCTCGCAGTGCCCTTGTCTGCATAAGGTCTTCTCCTCCTTTAGTTGCCTTTACGACACCCACGGGTTGAAATGGGGTAGTGACATTATGTATTCTTAATTCGTCACTACTTGGATAAAAATTTACATATATTTTTTTAAACTCCTAGCTGTTGCCCGAGGCTTCACAGCCGTTGTTCTTTTAATGACTATTACTCAGCTCCTATTAATCGTAGCGTGATGTTATATTTCTCGATAAATGGGCTATCCCACATAGGATCCGCGCGCTACGTAAGACTGTGGTTAAATTTAATAAAATCTGTTCTGTTTTAAATTTAGTTTGTAAAAAATTCTAAATGTGATTGAAGACGGATTCCTAAAGAAAATTGATAAAAATATTGGCCACACATTGTATTCATAAGATCCGATCTAATAATATTTTTAAGTGCACGGGTAAAGTTGCTTACCTAGGATTTCTTGATTCTAACAAAGTCTTATGCATTAGAAATAGGTACAATAAGTAGAGTTTTTTTCCTGCAATTGTACTTAATACGTTAACTAGTAAAAAATTAAGGTATTATTTTAATTTTAAGAAATGTGCATTTTCGGGTAATCTTTTATTCATGTTGTGAGATTGCTTACGCTATTCGATACTAGATGGCGTCAGTATCGTATCATCTTGTATTTATGATACGTAGTTTAATAATACATTTGCGCAACTAATATCATAGTAACTGGTTAGAATAAATGAATAAAATGTTTATTTTACGTGGTGAATTATATTAATAAATTTATTTTATAATAATAATATTTCAAGTTTTAACCTTTGCAATATAGTTTCAATACAAATGCATAGATGGCACTTTAAACAATTTACATTGTAGCTTCTATGCACGCTAGATGTCAGCACATACACGATAATTTCTTAAACAAAAATTTTAACAAAAATAGGTACAAAATTTAATTATTTTCTAAGAAAATATTTATATTTTTTGCATATAACCTCCGTGATAATAGCTACGTTGTATCAATTATAAGTTACACTGAAGGGAAACTAACAAAAAAAATGAAAACATGATACGGAATTATTAATTTCACGGTGAATTAACTTCTACGACCAAACAATCATTGGTTTTGAATTGAATTTCCGAAAGCGAAGAGTGGGCAGTACCTCGTGATGCATATCACGATAGACTTTTTAAATCATGTTTAATTTTTTTATAATTAATATAATTCTATTTCATTATTTAATACCCGCACAATTGGAAAGTACGTGTGTTTAATTACTTTGTTATTATCTAATAAGAACGCAAATGATCATAATTACGTTTACAATTATATTTTTCGAAAATTATAATAATTTTAAAAATTTAATCAGTTATAAGATTTTATAAATTGTAATGAAAAAAACATAATATATAATAATAGATTAATTCTAATTTAAAATTAATTCAAACTTCAAATAATAATTGTTAAATTATAAAATCAAATTTGGAATAACATTTTAATTTTTTTAAATCAAATTACATTTTAGTATTATTTTACATTTAAATTTTAATTTCAGAATACGACGTTCTGTTAATACCAGTTCAAAAAATACCGATCAAAACGAGACATGTGATTTATCCCGCGTCAGCTCAAAGACAGCGTTATTCAAACAGGTACACGAAAGATGATTACGGAAGACTTGATATCGAGTCTTATGAAGAACCAACTGAAATGCCAGATATAGACAACTTCGATTATGGCAAGGACAGAGAAAGTGAGAGAGCGGGAGAGTCGAGAGACGATTTCGAATCAAATTATGGTGATGACAAAATTGTTGGTGGTGTTGAAGTTGATATAAACTTGTATCCGTACCACGTTGCGTATGGTTCCAACTGTGGTGGTGCTATTATTGATAAGAAGTGGGTATTGACTGCTGGACATTGTGGGTAAGTTCATCTTTTTTTATACCACGACATTGGCATAGAGACGTACGGCCCGTCTAATGGTGAGCAGTCACCGTAGCCTATGGTCAGCTGCAACGCCAGAGGCGTCACGAGCGCGTTGCCGACCCTTAAACCAATTAACCCCCTTAATTTTTTTTCGTTGTTATGGGTAAGATAAAAAAAAGAGAAATGATCTTTCTCCATCATTTGACAATATTAGTTTGCTATGATTTGAATTACAATGGTCCTGACTACATTTTGATATTCAATGAAACTGCTATGCTGATATTAATATTTCATCATCTTCAACAACTCTATATCTGTCTGTATGACTGTCACCGTGGCCGCCTTCCCGCTAGCATTGTCTTGATGTGGGTTCGTTTCCCACACAAAACATATGACTGTATGATTATAAAGGCCCTCGTGACATTTGGCTTGTTCCCTGGGGTCGGCGCTGTTTTTTAGAAAACTATGTCTCTCTAAGTGTAATTAAGTAAGTATAAATCTACAATTGCCACGCTGGTCTGATAGGTTGTATTGAGTTTTATTTCGAGCTTACTTTCTAATGCAGTGATTGCTAAAATTAAAATCACTAAATCATCATGCCTTTTTAAGTTTACAAAGTACTTATTTTTACCATATTTTAAGCATTATCTTTATTTTCAAAGCAAGAAACCTTACATAAAAGTGGGCTCCAAATATCTTAACCAGGGAAAGAAAGTGATGGTCAAGGGAGGGCATATCCATCCCCTGTGGGTAGCGAAGAAGAAGGAACATCCTTTCGACTACGATTTTCAACTGTTAGAATTAAGTGAACCCCTGAAATTCGACGAAAATGTCCAACCCATAAAAATAGCTCATATAGAAGATATGGTTATTGGTAAAGTTATTACTGTAACTGGATGGGGGAACACAGAAGAAAATGTAAGTATTGCATTTGAGTGAAATTTAAATTTTGTTTATCAAGATTTATATAATCGATTTTGACATCATAATATTACATATTACTAAACACAACTTGTAACACGTAATGAATAGGTATCGGTAAAATATACATACATCTAGGGTTAAAAGATGAAGAAAACGATAGAATAAGGGCTCAATAAACTGACATAACAAACAATTTATTAACCATCTCACAAAATACATCAAACACGGTACAAAAGATTGACATGAATCGAGTAGGAACAAAGAATATTAAGGTTGAAATCATAGTAGTTCAAGTTAAAATAATAATCTGCATGTTTTTTTATAAATCTTGTATACTAACCATTATATAAATTACGAATTCAAGTATCGAAAGTAGCAGGAAAAATTATATGCTTGTGTAAACAATTGAAAAATAAAAATACCTCATTGGTTACACTTCACGACACGTTTCTATTAGCCAGTCAAATGTAACAAATTGAAAATAATCACATAAAGTAAGATTGAATTGCTGTAGTTGTTGTTGTGTTGAAATTTCAGGCTTATTTTAAGCAAATATTCAAATCAAATCAAATCAAATCTGTTTATTTGTCAAACATAGGGTAACATATAACATGTCATGTCAAAGATCTTAAAAACTAAGTAAGTGCGCTATATCTTGTCAATTATGACATACAAATATTTGGTCCAGAAATAGAAATTATATAATCATATTAATGGTAGTGTATTATAAGGTATTATCATTCAAAAAATCGTCAATTTTATAATAACATTTTTCTATTAATAATGAAGTGAGAGTCTTTTTAAATTTCAGTGTAGGTAATTTTTTTACATTATCAGGTATTTTATTAAAAATTTTTGGTGCAATGCCAAAAAAGCTCTTTGTCATTAAAGCAGTTTTACATTTAGTCTGACATAACTGAGAAGTATATTGAGCACGTATTGGCATTTTTCTTACTGCTGACAATTTTTCGAGTAAGTTTGGGTTGCTTTTTACAAATACTGCAGTTTCTAAAATATACATTGCTGGTAATGTTAGTATTTTTAATGACTTGAATAGTGGTACACAACTATCTGTAGTTTTTAATCCACACATACATCTTATACAATACTTTTGCAACCTAAATATAAGCTCTCTGTCAGTTGACTGTCACCAAAAAATAATGACATACCGCAGAACTGAGGCCATTAGTCCATGGTAAGCTATTAGTAACGTTTTAATATTGATCTTTTTTGATAATTGTAAAAGTGCGTATGCAGATTTACTCAGTCTATTACATAAATTTTCTATAATATATGAGGTTTCCATGTCAATTTATTATCTATAGTTATACCTAAGAACTTTGTATTGTTAACTGTTTCTAGTTTATAATTGTATGTCAAATTAATATTTGGATTTGCATAACGTTGATGCTGACATTCGATTATGAGCAGTGGTCTCACGATACGTCTTTGGGGTACACCTCACGTTGTTAATGGAAATATAACCTGAATAAGATTGGCAAACGTATCAAAGGCTTCATCATTCATCATAGTTTAAGTTCAATTTATTTTAAATAAATTGATGTCAGCAAATGTTTTTGTTCTCTCAGCAGCAACATTATCTTATTTTTAGGGTCCATATTCTACCATTTTAAGAGCAGTGAGAGTGCCAATCATATCAAAAGATAATTGTCAAAATGTGCCGTTCCCTTACTTCAGAGGCAGTTTGACTGCTAGGATGTTCTGCGCTGGATATTCCGAAGGAAAGAAGGATGCTTGCCAGGTACTTTCCAATCATATTTTAATTTGCTGGTTTAATTTGTATTAAGTTTCATCCATACATATTATAAAAGGTTTTGTCCTGACTGACTGACTGACTGACAGACAACGCACAGCTTAAACTGCTGGTCGTAGCGACTTGAAATTTGGAGGGTGTCTTTATCCTAATGTCTAGAAGTGTACTAAGAAAGGGTTTTTTTAAAATTCAACCCCTAAGGGGGTGAAAAGTGATAGAAACGATTGTATGAAACTTCTTTGTTTTCTAACTTATAGATTTGAAAATTTGTTTTGGGGTACCACTATCAAAAAAGAAAATACCCTCATCAATATTTTTGACAAGGGTGGCTTTGGAACGGTGAAATTGGGGATGAAATGTTGTATGAAAAGATCTTTGTTTTGAAGTTAACGTTTTGCAAATTAGTATTGGGATAGGAACTTAAAATGTTGTTTTTAATATTTTTGATAGGGAGCGGTTCAGGGGGTAAAATATTAAATAGACAATTCTTTGTTTTTCAAGTTATATGTTTTCATACGGATATATAAGGAATTTCATGATAGAAAAGCTCAATTCTATGTTCACCCGCCCGGGAATCGAACCCGGGACCTCTTGCACAGCAGTCGTATACACTTCCCACTGCACCACCAAGGCAGTTCGGAACCTTATACTCATGTATAAGGTCCCGAACTGCCTTGGCCTGCCCATTTTTTTAAAATTCTATCCCAAATGGGATGAAAAAAAATTAAGACGTTTGAAAACTAAGTACTTAGTCGTTATTCTTTAGGTTTTTATGGACCGATAATACGCAATTAGAACTTCAATTAAGAAGTGAGTGGATGGGTTGTTTTGGTGTTTGAAAAACTTACCCTAAGGGATAAAATAGGTGTGAAAATTATTAGAAATTGATATGGATGTCGTTTTCAAGTTTTTCAGGGATGCTCATTACGAAAATGTTATCTATATTGATGTAAAATGAAATTCTGTCCTGTAGTGGGGTGTTGTGGAATTCATGAATTACACTTAAAAAAAAGATCTATGTAATATTGAAATCTACGCGGACGAAGTCGCGGGCAAAAGCTAGTTATACAATAAAATTATTATATATAATATATATTATATTTAATTGATATAAAAACAAACGTTTCATCTTTTCAGGGTGACTCTGGCGGTCCGGCAGTAGCATACGACCGTCTCCTGGGCATGGTGTCCTTCGGTTATGGCTGCGCTACTCCTGGGTCTTATGGAGTCTACAGTAAAGTGGCCAAAGTTAGGGCTTGGATCGAACAGATTACCGGTATCAAGTTTGACTAGGTTTTGTTTATCCGATATAAAATTTTTTGGAACGTTTTGTTTTTCATTTCATCTTAAAGGTGTCTACCCAAGTGCCCACTTATTGTAATATAGCATGATCGTAATAGGCACGTATTACGAAACGCTCTATTATGCCCTCTAAAACGGATCAAAACAGTCTGTTGCCGTATGCTACCCGTATGATGACCGTAAGAAACACGTATAATAATAATAATAATAAACCGTATACCAGATATCACAATTCCACCAAACACCCAAACCCATAACCCAACTTTATTTGATTCCATAGCATCATACAATAGCTTTACACTTACCGGTGACAAATCATAGCTGTACTACAATAGTGCAGCTGTTATATGGCAGTGGTAAGTGTCTCATCCCATTCTAAATTAAAATTCTTTAAGGGCCTCTGCGTGTTGGACCTGTGTCCCCGCGTAAGCCTTCCAATAGGACCGGGTATACTTCTCACCATAGCGAGAAATATAGCTATGAGAAAAAGAGACATAATAATAATATCCTACCACATTCACACAGCGCCATCTAGTCCCAAAGTAAGCAATTATTTTTGCTTGTGTTATGGGTACTAAACAACTGATATACTACTTAAATACATTTTTTTTTTGTAAATACATACACACGTATAATGCCCATATGCAACGGCCAACCGATAGGAATCCCGCGTGCAGTCTCTCACACTAACCAGTGTTGCGTGGACGTCTCGAAGTGTTCGAAGCACGGAGCGTATCGGTGCCGTCAAAATATTCTCGCCGTTGTTGGTCGTTGACAAAACTGCCTAGGGGCATAGTTTCTTACTTTTCAATACAAAGATTTTTTTGCCTAACACATTCCTATTACGTTCATAGTATAAGCACGGTGTAGTAGAAACCTTAATACAACAATAGCAATTAATTTCCCACTGCTGGGCATGGGACTGGGAACGGATACAGTAATTATTTAAATCATCTAGATTGCCTATTATGAGTATGATGTGATGCAAATTTAACTGCCACTGTCTATATTAGAAAAACGAAATTTCTAAGTTTGCTGAACAATCTTGAAGGTTTTATATTAGGAATTATGAATCTATGGAAGAGATTGACAGACTTGCTTTGGTACCCGTACAAACAGCTGCTCGTGCCTTTATTTCATGGTATGAACAAAGTAGCATATTCTATTTTTCTTGTTCTTTTGTCGATTTATTCCACAAGCTGTTCATCGCACGGTATGAATCTTGAAGGAACTTTTTTAAGGTCTCCGTTTCATTCCATATTCTATTGTTTCTTGCCCCTCCTAGACAAGTGGCAAATCGCTGATTCAGACATAAGCTATCGACATGTCACATGATAATGTACTAATTTGACATGTCAATAGAATAGATAAATCGAATCGATTGCCTCTTGTTTAGAGGAGCTGGTATGACACGACGACTTCAAAAAGGATCTTTCCCGATTCATTCATATTCATTTAGAAAACGGAAACAGGACGAAAAGAAAACGAAGGGATTGAACCTCTGAGTGTTAACCAGACATATTTCCAAGCTCGGGCAGACATTGATAATTTCAGAGTCAGAAAAAGTTATTCCCGTTTCTGTCCTCTCTCTCACAGCTTGTATGGTATGGGATACGCGCTATCAAGGCAGATTTAGAAAAAATAACGGAAAATGTGATTATTGCTTATCATTTTCCATCTATACGTGAGAAGAATTCAATTTATTAAAAAGTTTTTACAGAATTTTCTTTTACTGCTTATAATTTTAAAACAAGAACCGAAAATCTAGATAGGTTATTATAAAAAGGATAAATTTATTTTTATAATAAATGTGTGTTAACATACTCACTTATTTTTTTATTATAATACAAACGATTGTTTATGTGTTGCTTTTACTCCGTAACCATCCGATCTCCCGGAAATTTCACAAAATAAAGTCTAACCTCACCTATTCTTACCTGCAAAAGGACATATTATATGCTATTTTTAAATGACATACGATACGAGTGAAATTTATTTACCTTTTTAGCTCAGAAAACTAGGCAATACATGTTTAAAGAAATATAAAAAAGCACCTGAAAAAATAAATATAGCAAATCTTTCTGAAAAGAAAATTTGCTATTTTTATTCAAATTGACTACGTTGTAAATATAGAACCAATAGATGCCAGTTACACTATTGAGGGAAATGGAACCTTTATTTTCATCTCTTCCATTTTTCTTTTGATTATATTCATTTTGGGTTCAAAGACAGTAAGTTAGACTTTTCTTGAGACTCTTGAGCATCAATAGCTAGGCGCTCACAAGAGTTCATCATTGTTAATTCAGGCTAACCGGAGTCACAGTGATAGAAGTGTGAGTGGCATTTTCCGTAGTTATACAAATCGCCATGCCATGATTCCACGTCTGTCTTCGGATTTTGGATAGTAGGGTTTTCAGCCCTACTATGTAAATCTGTTTTATTTATTATTGTTTAGATTTATATTAATATTTTATGTATTTTATTTTATTTTTACTTTTATTTTTTATATATATTTTGTTTTTGTTTTGTCATTTTTGGTTAACTGGGCCTACCAGAATATCAGCGTTGCGCGGCTAATTTATTGCGGCAACATTAGCTGAGGTAGGTACCATTTTTTTGGTCATCTACAGGAGCATGATGTCCAGTATGTTTATCGTATATCTTATTGTGTACCTACATGTTATCCTGTAGCTGATTCTTAAAATAAATGTTTCTTCTTTCTTTCTTTCCATGATGAGGCCTTTTGAAAGAGGTAGGGCACGATTGATAATTTTTGCTGAGGTGCCTGGTGAAGACCGCAGCTATAGTAACGTTGTGTTCCTGCTGGTGGGTTGTGGTGTTCAGAGCTCATTGGGGAGGGAAGGGGGTCTTAAAAGGTCGGCACCGCAGACGCTGCTCCTAGTCTTACAGGTCGTCCATAGGTTACGGTTACCGCATAATATCAGGGCCTCAAATCTGTTAATTTACTAATGGATCCAATTAATCATATTTTAATCTTAATAGCAGTTTTCATTAATTTATATATATTTTAAAACTGCCTCGGCGCAGCGGTAAGTGCATACGACTACTGTGCAAGAGGTCCCGGGTTCGATTCCCGGGTCGGGTGAAAATGGTATTTTGTTTTTCTATCATGAAATTCCATTATTAAGATTTTCTCGGAGTTTGGAAAACAAATGTTCCCGGTTGACGACAATAGGCTCGCCCCCTATTTCATGGGACCAAACATAGCTGGAGAAATGTGGGTGTGAAACACCTCTGCCTACCCCTTCGAGAAAAAAGGCGTGGTGCTATGTTATTTTATGTTATGTTCTATAATATAATATTAAATTTTCATATTTAATTCATATATTGGTCTTAGATAAGTAGCAAAATACCAACAATATTTAAAACTGCTATTGAGATCCAATTATGATTCAATTGAGCAATTCGGAAATTAACAGACTTGAAGGTGGGCCCGTCACATGTTTGTCACTGTCGTGGTATAAATAAAATGGATAGCTGATTTCTGATGATGAGCTGTACCGATGATGGTGAATCAAAGTAATCACCTTCTGTAATCACCTTACATCACCCATTTATTTCATCATAACTATTTGTTAAGCATAGGTATTGGATGTTTACAAATTTTGCTTTTTTTAATTCTAAGTAAATCCTTTTTCTTTATTAGGGGTCTTTCCCCTTTGGGACCACGAGACCAAACTGTGGTCCGTTTGGTTTTTGTGTGAAACAGCCAATTCAAAAAAGGCCGTTCCGCGATTGACACCGTAGTTCCAAAGTGTCGTGGTCCCAAAGGGGAAAAACCCTTAGACTTATTTCATATAACTTCTTTATGGCAACTTGGTCCCTTCACCATGTAGGTAATAATTAACACAAAAATTATGCTAATAGTTTACAAATGTTTTTGCTTTTCTTGTTTAAATGAGCTTTTCAAGACACTTTTACATCTTTTTCTTCTTCTTCTCAGCCTATTACAGTCCACTGCTTAATTATCTCATATTACGTTAAATTCGATTGTAATTATACAGATTAACAAAAAAAAAATGATGCACGCACTTTACAAATTTTCACGCTGTTGATGCTTGAAAAATCACTTATTGGTAAAATAGATAAAAACAATATCTGTCATAAAAATTACGTTCAGTTTCTAAAGTTATCCAATAGCTGTAATTTCATGGTGAATTAATTTCAAAGATTAAAAATACGTCTGAAGGTGAATTGGTTTGGTTATAGTGAAGTTTTGGCAGTACCTCATGATGCTCATCACCCTCCACATTTATAATCATGTTTAGTTTATTAACCGTCTTCTTAATTATCCTGTATCATTTGATACCAGCCAATTTTGAGAGTAAGTGTTTTTTAATTAAATAATAATTATTAATAATCTTTTTCAATTACCAATTAGTTAAAATTTTATTGAATCTTAATTTGTTATTTTGGTGACCCCCAAACAATAGATTTTCTATTGTGTCTGGAATATCGGCGTTCAACGTTCAAAAAATCAAATTCAAATTTTAGCTCATGACCTATCATACAGATTCCTCGTAGCCATGTATATTACTTACATCAAGTTATTGACATTGCTATTAGACACATTCTTTACTACTTTATAATGATAATTAATTTGTTTCTTTATAAATAATAAATACATTCTAACTAAAGATTAACAATTTATAAATTTATGTTTTCCGACTTTATTTATAAAATTGTTTTCTGTAGTTTTTTTTACAATTCTTTAAACATTCCTTATTTTCAGACTATGGCGGTGTTTTGATCATACCATTGCCTAAAATTCCGGGTCATTTAATATCTGACCAAGTGGAATCAGCTAAAAGGCACTCAAAATATCTGATAGCAAATGACCGGGGTACAATTGACATCGACTCTTATGAAGAACCTAACGATAGAACTGACATGATCAACGTTGACTATGATAGATACCAGAACGATGGAGGAAGGATTGGGCAAAATAGGGGAGGTCATGGGTGGGGAAATTATGGGTATGACAAAATTGTGGGGGGGATTGAAGTGGATATAAACTTATATCCATATCATGTTGCGTATGGTATGAACTGCGCTGGAAGCATTATTCATGAAAAATGGGCCATCACGGCTGGACATTGTGGGTAAGATCCTATTTTTATGAACGTTTCTTTTTCCAAGCTATTTATTGCAACTTCTAAAGAGAGATAGAGTATTGAATTATAATTAAGTATTCATTAAGAACATAAAAGTAATATATAGAGGAATAGAAATAAAATAAAATACAATACATTCTTAAAAAAAGAAATAAGAAATCGCTGCTGTGACGGTGAAGTAAGGCCTATGTTTAATAGTGGACGTCATTGGGCTGATATGATGATGATGATGATGATGAAAGAAATCATGTGTGATGTTTCCACTATAATTTATTATTTAGTCTTTCAACCCATAAACTGGGGGCCACTGCTGGCCACGAGTCTGCTCCAAAGAATGTGGAGAGAATTAAGCCTACTATACCACTCTGCCCAGATGGCAAATTCGAAATAAACCCTACACCAAGTAGGGTTTATTTCGAATTTTCCTTTTCTTTCAGTACTCTTGTCTACATAAGGTTACTCCCTTAGTCACCTTTTACGACACCCATGGATTGAGATGGAGTAGTGACATTATGTATTCTTAATCCGTCACAACACGGATGTGAGATTTAGTATCTAATAGTAATTTAATAACACCTACTGATTTACTTAATATCTGTTAAATTCCTTTTTTGCCCACCTCTTTTTCGTCTATTAATGATGCGTGAAGTTTTTGAACTCGTAAGATAATATTTTAAATGTTCAAAAACTTATTTAAAAAAAATATATTTGTTCTCCAAAGCAAAAAACCTTTCATAAAGGTAGGCTCGAAGAATCTGCACGAGGGCATCAAAATTCCTGTAAAAGCTGGTTACGTACACCCCCTATGGGAAGCCAAGAGGAAGGAGCATCCTTTCGACTATGACTTCCAACTGCTGGAACTGGCCGTCACGCTGAGATTCAGTGAGAGTGTTCAACCAATCAAGATTGCTCGCGTCGAAGATATGATTGTTGGTAAAGTCATCACAGTGACTGGATGGGGTTATACTTATGAAGGAGTAAGTATATTCATACACTTTTTATTTTTTTTATTTTTAGGTTTCCATACCTTATTAGCAAAAAAGGAGCCCTATTTTGATAGCTTCGTTGTAAGTCTGTCTGTCGGTCTGTCATGATCCATTTCTCCAGTATCAAGCTGAAGTTAATATCAAATACGTAAGTTAGCAATCTCTTGGAACAGTGAAAAATCCAACAGACTTACGTAAATGCAATCAAAGGATACAGGCTTTTTTAAGGCAAGATCCTCATTACTGAAAAGGTACTTACTGTATCGCGAAGGATATTATAAACTACAATGAACGGACACAAAGTACACCGAGATTCTAAACAAATATCTAAGAATCACATACATATTCGCCTCGTGTTAGAATTGAACTTACGTCACTTCGCACGGTGGTTTTACGAGGCGAAAATCTTAACCGCTGACATGACAATTAAATTGGATAGTAAGAAATAGAATACATGAAAAAACGCTCTATATAATTCCTAATAATTAACATAATATTCATTATCATATCGAAAAAATAAACCATTTTGGCATCAACGTTTTAAAACTAAATTAACTGAAATCTTCAAAAATTTAAGAGTTTAGTTGTGAAAACTGTTTAATTTGCCTATCTGTGATCAATTTGGAGGAAACTTTATGATTAGATTCATATAAGTCCATTGTTCTTAAAACTGCAAAGAAGAAGGACTGCTCTTCATAGAAATTTCAATTCTACGAGGACACTGTTGGTAAACACCGCTTAAATTAAGCCACCTGCCTGGGGAAGTGTCTCGGCCTTATAGAAGACTGTAGCTATAAAAACACTAGTATTGTGATTCTGCTATACGGTAGAGGTATCTCATTAAAATTTTGAAGGGTTGCCAATTCACAGGCTACGATAATCGCTTACCCTCAGGTGAGCCATAGGCCTATTACCCACCATCATGGTATTTAAAAAAATAAATGACGCAAGCAAACTCGTGAGAAGAAGCTAGCTGCATTTAAAGTTAATTTGTGACCGCGCTCACTAAATTAAAACCTCATTGGTTACGCCCAACTACAAGTTTCTATTAGCCATTTCAATGAAACAAATTGAAAATAATCAATTATAACTAGACGCCATTTGCTTTGCAGCGTAGAGATAGTTCTCGCATTCATTTTATTTATACCGGACCGGAGATGGATCCTTGAGGGACCCCTTACATAGTGTAATATTTTTAATGTTCTCTCTCTATACTGAAATATGTATCTTAAATTTATTTTGTTTCAATTTATGTCCTGTCCGGTCCCAGGATGGATCCTTGGGGAACCCCTTATATAGTGGTACATGTTAATGTTTTTTTTTTTCATCTATATCTTCGTTTGTGAAATTACTTAAAGATATTTACTTTTATTTATTTTGTTTGAATTGTATGTACTTGAATACTGGTTGATTGAGGAACACTTGCTCGTACAAAATTACTGACAGAAATGTTAGAATTATATATTTATTTAAGTTTTTTCATTCAATTGTCGGTTCTAATATCCTTGAATGACCCAATTTTAGTGAAGTGCAATTTAACATGATCCTAAACTGTTTTTAGTACAATTGAAATATTACAATATTTATATTTTCAGGGTCCATATTCTAGCATATTAAGAGCTATAAGGATTCCCATAATATCGAAGGATTCTTGCCAGAATGTACCATTCCCTTACTACAGAGGACGATTGACTAGCAGGATGTTCTGCGCTGGATATTCTGAAGGAAAATTGGACGCTTGTCAGGTAATTTTTACACTAATAATATCGCGACAGACCTCGTAGAAGATGGCGAAATAAGTTGGAGCCATATTGCAAAGATTGGTCCACAATGGTAAGTCATTGGGAGATGCCTTTGCCCAGCAGTGAGATGATGATGATACGGGAAGATGATACTAACTATAACTGCAATTAATATTATAAAACTTAAGAGTTTGCTTGTTTGGACGCTCTAATCTCAGGAACCACTGGTTCGATTGATTAAATACACATCAAACAAAAAGGAGAAAAGGGTACTTGAGTGGCAGCTACGTATTGAAAAGTGCAGCGTGGAGCAATCCCTCGTCAGATGGATTGATGTCCTAGTAAAGGTTGCCGAAAACGTGGTAAAGGTCATTGGTAGCAGATGGCACGGAATCTATGGATGGAATTAGGTGAGGCCTATGACCCGCAGTAGACGTCATCGGGCTGATATGATGATGACGATTTATGGTCCGGTAAGGAACTCAGAAATATATTTTATGAAAAAATAAATAATTTCCAGGGTGACTCTGGAGGTCCAGCAGTGGCAGACGATCGTCTCCTTGGTATTGTGTCCTTTGGCTACGGCTGTGCTACTCCAGGGTCTTACGGAGTCTACGGCAAAGTGGCCAAGGTTCGAACTTGGATTCAAGAAACCACCAACATTGAATTCGACTAGGTTGTCTAAACTAACATGATATAAAATTTATGTATTGGATTTTTTGTTTTTTTTTTGTACCCTTTATTAAAAAGTATCATATCAATGCTAGCAGAATAATGTTCTATTCTAAAATATATATGAAAAATAGTATAGTAAATACATTTTTATCCGTATATACGACAACGAAGGTGGCAACGACACAATCCCTCTTATTACAAAATACGGACTAAGCATTAAACCAGGTTTAAATTGACAAATTTGACACTAAAACAATGGCTTATGTCAATTTAAACCTGGTTTAATACTTAGTCCATATTTTGTAATAAGGGTGATACGAATTATGCAATTAATATTTATTAATTATAAAAGTCTTTACCGTATAGTTCTTGTAATTGAAATTATGATTAACAAACTAGTCTGAGAGCCATAATGTTATTCTTGATAGTGTTTTTTACATACATTGATTACACTGAGAGGTCAGTCAGTATTATAAATAAGTTGTTGTTTTTTATTTACATCTGTGGTATCTAGTGAAATTCTGTCCTTATGAAAGTAATGAGGGAAAAAGTATTCGTATTTACTGTATGAATACTGATGTATTTACTCCACACAGCTCTTAAATTAAAAGAAAGATTTTATTATTTAAAGCATTTTGGGCTCGGGTTTCTTCCGAAGGAGGAGGCAATTCAGCCTACTATAAGCACCACGCTGGCCTGACGCCGTCAGGCCAGAATTATAAGTATCAAAGTTTACATATCATTTAAAATTTCAATTAAAAAAATTAAAAAGAGCAAAGTGTTGTTAGTGTATTTTTTAATTCAACAATTTTTGGATGATTATTAATATAAATTTTGTTGTATTCAGTATAATCGGTGGTTATGACATTAAGATTCACGATGCTCCGTACCAGCTTTCTTATGGCGACACATGTGGTGCTGTCTTGATACATAACCTATGGGCTTTGACTGCAGCTCATTGTGGGTAAGTAGAAACTTAAAATACTTATAGGTTGACACTAAATAAATTCTACTGTCCGTCCTGTCCAGTTCTTCGACTGGCCTGTTGGTCTAGTGGTTAGTGACCCTGACTTCTAAACCGGAGGTTGTGGGTTCGATCCCCACCCAGGACAAATCTTTGTATGATGAGCATAAAGGTTTTTTATGTGTCTGGGTGTAATTAATCTATAATATGTATGTATTTAAAAAAAAATGTATTTAAGTAGTGTATCAGTTGTTTAGTACCCATAACACAAGCAAATATAATTGCTTAATTTGGGACTAGATGGCGCTGTGTAAATGTGGTAGAATATTATTATTATTATTACCGAAAATGTGGGATAGTTTTATGCCCGGTTTCTGAACTCAAATAAAAGTTATTGTTAGGATAAAATATAACTTAAACAAATTAAAAATGACAGTTTTACGAATAAACTAGTTCTATTGTTATACTTTTATATTCAGTCAGGTTATACTTTAATAGATGAATAACTATTATTTGATGGTTCAGAAACGGGGTTTATTGAATCTTTCCACAAGATCGTTCACAATTGATGTAGTTCACAACCTTTAGAGCTGCTGGGTAGGAGTTGCGGGTCATTGAACCTTCAACTTACAAACCAGCTGATTTATTTAAAATTTTTACTACAACAAAAAAAAATATTAATTATTTATTTTCTCATGATTATAATTCCTTCTTTTGCATTGTTTTGAGTGCCATATTTTAAGGTATCGCAGTCCTGTCATTAATTGTCGGAAAGGTTAGTTTTTTAACTCAATACCTAGGCAATTATCAACCTAAATAATCTGATTTTTCAGCTCAAACTTTACGTATATAAACGTAGGCAATACAAAACGTCTTAAAGGTGCTACAGTGACAATCAAAAGTCACTTCATCCATCCATTATATCAGACTGATCACAAGTTCGACTATGATGTTCAGCTGCTGAAACTCCTCAGAAGACTCCGTTTCAACAAGAATGTGAAGGCTGCAGTAATAAGCTTGGATCATGGAGACAGTGTTTATGTGTCTGGGTGGGGATATCCTAAAGAAAGGGTAAATTACAGGCTACTATGTGTTACCATACATGCACCTACTTTGTCATATCTCTGCATCACCCAAAGGTAGACTGGTAGACAACACCTTAGGCATTAAGTCCACCTATACATTATTGTGTATGAAGTTCAATAAATTAATAAACAATATATCATAATCAGGCGCAGCGTGGGACGGCCCCCCACCAGATGGACCGACGACCTGGTCAGGGTGGCGGGCGGCCGTTGGTTGCAGGCGGCACAGGACCGTTCGCAGTGGCGTAAATTAGGTGAGGCCTATGTTCAGCAGCGGACGTCGTTGGGCTGATATGATGATGATGATGATAACATAATCATCTTTATAAATCTTGTTTCAACTCATTTAAGAGGGTTCATACATTTTCAAGTTGCTCGCAAATAGGTTTTTAAATCACGCACACAGAGCCGAAACATGCACACTTCTCTAATGCTGTGTGGTACAACAATATAGCGCGTACTAATGAGTTTGGTATTTTCTAACCTCGTATTTTGTTAAAGTTGGATAGGACAAAATTTCAAATTAAATTAATCAATAATTAATTGTTATTAATCGTATTGTATTCTATAAACAATTAAAATACAATTTTATTAGAAAGAAAGAAAAATACAATTAATTTTATATAAGACTAACAATTAATTTCTCAATAATAACTGCGGCTGATATGATGATGATGATCTGTGACGATATTTCATCCCCTTAGAAAGCTGTAATTAGAACTGAATATTTATTTATTCTTACGTAAAGAAAGGATATTATTTGGATATTTAAACCTAAAGGGGTCAACGCTAAAGGGACACCACAGACGCTAATGAACAACTTGATAACATTTTTTTTTTCTAAATTAAGTTTGACCTATATTACCTATATTAAATAAAGAAATAAAAAGTTTGTTTATGACTGTATTCCCAACATACAGCAGTACTAATATTCAGCTGTTTACAAATTACTGTAAGCTTACCTGTGGTCATCATGCTACCTGGAAACAGATATTTAATATTTTTTAATTCACATTAACATTTTTAATAGGTATCCGTAACTTAATTAATAGAGTTTCCAGGGGGACTACCAGGAGACCCTGCAGCAGGTCAAAGTGAGCTTGGTACCTATGTCCTTTTGTCAGAAAGTGAACAACAATTGGTATAACTACACCCTAACTAACAGAATGTTTTGTGCTGGAGGAGTAGGACAAGACGCTTGTCAGGTAAGTGGAATTTGAACTTTAAAGTACTTACCCAAGACCCATATCTGAGCGATGTTGTTTTGTGTATCATCGGTTACTTATACAGGGTGGAATTTTATAATGCCACCTGGAGGGAAAGTATTCTTAATACTAGAGACAGATAATTTTACTCTTGATATCTTTTTTTTTTTTTCTTTTTTTTTTTTAACATCTTAGCTTTTATGTTTAGGTTTTGCCCCTCATTTATGTAATTTAAGTTTAAGTTAACATACTGTCAATTCTTGCACTTTATAAACTATTGTTACTAAGTTAAACCAATGTTATGTACGCCGTTATTGTGATGCATATCAGAACATGTATTTACATATAATTTAACTGTTGTACTTTTAATATGTATCATGTGGCAGTACTTTAATAAATAAATAAATAAACAAAGGAAACTAAACTACTTTTGAATAAAATGATCTATCTCCAGTATTTAAAGTACTTACCCTCCAGGTTACAAAATTCCACCCTGTATAATAAAATATTATAAAATATAGGTACTCTAAGTTAGTTTAATTTTCAGGGTGACAGTGGTGGTGGAGCCGTTACCATGAGTGGTATGCTGGTCGGCATCTCATCTTTTGGATATGGCTGCGGGCGTGGTGTACCTGGCGTTTACATCAATGTATCTGACACCGGTATAAGAAAATGGATTCGGGAATTTGCGGGAGTTTAGTCATTAATAAAATATTAGCAGAACGTTTTTTTTTAAATGAGGATATATAGCATCACGCCTTCTTCACTTTCCCCGAAGGGGTAGGCAGAGTTGTTTTAGAACCACATTTCTCCAGCTATGTTTGGTCTCATGAAATAGGGGGCGAGCCTATTGTCATCAACCGGGAATATTTATATTCCAAACTTCAAGAAAATCTCAATATTGGAATTTCATGATAGAATAGTCCAATACCATTTTCACACGACCCAGGATTCGAACCTCCTCTTGCACAGCAGTCGTATACACTTTCCTCTGCGCCACCGAGGCAGTTAAGATAATTACCTAATTCTCGACCTTCCAAATGTTCCTACAAAAATAATCTTAAAATATTATAAACTAAATTCCACCCACGGATCCGTCCGCGTGGTGTGCCGGTAAAAAGAATCCTATGTGCTATTCCTGGCTATAAACTACCTGTGAGCCAAATTTCATATAGATCTATACAGCCGTTCTCAAGTGATTAAGTAACAAACATACATCTATACAGCCATCTGGATGTATGGATGTAAAGAAAGGACAAATGAAAATCATCATTTTCATCATTTCAACCCATAAACGTCCCACTGCTGGGCACGGGTCTCCAAAGAATGTGGAGGGAATTTAGCCTACTATACCACGCTGGCCAGACCGGTTGGTATACGGTTTGTTTCGAATTTTCCTTTTCTGCCAGTGCTCTTGTCTGCATAAGACACTCCCTTAGTCGCTTTTTACGACACCCATGGGTTGAGATGGGGTAGTTAAAATAAAAAAATACAAATGAAAATATCATTGCATAAATATATAGTATATTGCACTGAAATCGAACCGAAAACTCAACACTAAATAAGAGAACGTTCGGCCACTGAGCCAATTAGTCGGGTCGACGCCGACGCTTGCTTGCCTTTGAATGAATACCTCGGTATTTTGAACTAAGGGACCCAGTTCTAAGCTACGGTATATTGTATTTTCACGGTCAGTGTTGTTTGTAAATGTGTATTCGTGTTATAATCTGTCTTACATTGAATATAGGTAGATAGGTAGATAGTATATTGACTTAAACAATATTAAAACAGAGCCACCAGATAATGAATATTATTCTAGCTGCAGCGGTCAGCACAGGTACCCAATGCTAGTTTACACTGTGTTACAGGAGTGACAAGGATATTCCCGAACAGTACGCGTACAGCTATCTTAGTTCGATTTGAAAATTGGAGGTGGGTACATGATTTACTAGGTCCTCAAACTAGGCAAGCCTATTAATATGAGGACCGTTAGAGAAACAAAAGTAAAAAAATTAAAATTGAAAAAGGTAAGAGGATACATTTTATTGTTTCATGTGAGTAGTGAGTGAGTCTGTGTTTTTTTGGTGTGTGTGTGTGTGTGTGTGTGTGTGTGTGTGTGTACATAACTTATATTCAAATATGACGAATGTGTAGAACGTGCAAACGTGCAAAAAAAGAAACCCAGTTCTGCGAATTTAATAGATTTAGTGACTTTTAGACTAGTATAATTTAACATTTTGTAATTATTTAATTGTAGGTTAATTGACCTTTATCCCCGAAGGGGTAGGCAGAGCAAGCAGACATACAGCCCGCCTATGTTAAGGGGCTAACGTAGCCTATGGACGCTTGCAACACCTTGGGCATCACGAGCGCGTTGCCGACCCTATTCACTCCTTTTTAGGGTTCCGTACCTCAAAAGGAAAAATCGGAACCCATGTAATACCACTCCGTTGTCCGTCTATCTGTCTGTTCGTCTGTCAAAAATATTTTTCTCAAGAGCGCCTACAGGTATCAAGCTGAAATTAATATAATAGGTACACGGATCTGTAATCCCTTGGTGCAAAAAAAACTGATCAAAAGATACAGCCGTTTATGCTCCAATTTAGTCGCATTAAATTGACGATCAAAAAAGTCAAAATTTTCTCCCCTTATAGTAAATATGGACTAGGCATTAAACCAGGTTTAAATTGAACAACTTTGACACTAAAACAATGGCTTATGTCAATTATGTAATTTAAACCTGGTGTTGCTAATGCTTAGTCTGTAATTTGTAAGAAGGGGAATAGAGTACTTCCCGTTGACCTAGGATCATGAAATTTGTCGCGGACGAATGTTCCTGCGATCCCGTGACCACAGCAGAGCGCGACGAGAGGAACACCTTGGGGTTTTAGTGGGTGCGAGCCCCACATAACCCCCCGGTTCTTTCCCCAAGACCGAGGGGCATGCGTCAGGCATTTCCCCAAGTAAAAAAAAAAAGGATCATGAAATTTGGCAAGAAGCTATATCAAGTTGCACAAGTACAGGAAAACTACCCCTATATTACTATGTACAACATACCTAACTAACCCTATTGACCAAACAAATGTTATACATACATATATAAGCACTCGGCACTGTTCGCCATCGCTTGTATAAGGTCATTGACTTCTGTGCGGAAGGCAGTCAGCGCATTCACGTATACGAGATTCAGTTTTCATTAAACGATTTTCTGGTTCGAAAAGTATTTTAAAAGTAGTGTTGATATTATTAACTACGGTACGGTATAAGCAGGAAATGTACCTGTTTATTGATAGTGATAATTAAATTTTTGGGTAGATGAGATTTGAAAACAGATGCTTAATAAAACATTTTTTTTTTTTAAATAAATAATCGTCTTTAGGCGTATAATATAATATAATAATATTCTACCACGCTCACACAGCGCCATCTAGTCCCAAAGTAAGCAATTATTTGCTTGTGTTATGGGTACTAAACAACTGATATACTACTTAAATACATTTTTTTTTTGTAAATACATACATAATATAGATAAATTACACCCAGACACAGAACAAACCATTATGCTCATCACACAAAGATTTGTCCTGGGTGGGGATCGAACCCACGACCTCCGGCTTAGCAGTCAGGGTCACTAACCACTAGACCAACAGGCCAGTTAATATAGACTTAAGTATTACACATTTTTACTAAATAAACTTTAAAGTCAGTAATGTCTGCAACGTCAAGACCATTTCAAGAAAAGGAAAATTCGAAACAAACCCTATACCAACCCGTCTGGCCAGCGTGGTATAGTAGGCTAAATTCCCTCCACATTCTTTGGAGGAGACCCGTGCCCAGCAGTGGGACATTTATGGGTTGAGATGATGATAATGAACGTCTCTGAGTATGGCGTAAGTATTTGATTTCTCTAACTAAATTCTGAAGTGTAACATCTGGAAAAAATGACGATATTTTCTGGTCTGAAAAATAAGTGTGCAAAACTGTTTGTATGAAATAGAGTAGTTTTTTTTAATCATTATCATCAAATAAGCATAATAACAACAACTTTACCGTTAGACATAGGCCTAGACTAGACCATAGACTTAATATAATACTTGGTTAGAAACATAAACTTACATTTGAACTCGATAATTTTTCTTATAAGTATTACACCATGCACTTTTTAATCCATTCTACAATCTTTTCAGGGTAATTTCCTTCTTTTTTTTTTGTTTAATATTGCTATATGTATTGTATATCTAAATACTAAGGGCCTGTAATTTTTTTTAAAACGTGTATATTGTTAGATACTGTAAAAGATTATAGGATAAATTGTACAACATGTCTTGTTAAACGATTTCAAAATTTGTATAAATTTAAAACATGCAGATAAGCAGGCTTCAATTTTTAAACAACCGATTGTCATCCATATTTCACGTTAATGATCCCTCATCGTTATCAATGTTCCACCTGATGAGTAGCCAAAACAGGTATTAAAACTGTATCAAAGTGCCGACAGTTTGTCATATTCAATAATACATTAATACCGGCCATCAAAAAAACTCAATTCCAATATCCCTAAAAGCAAACGGTCGGCAACCGTAAATAAAACTGCATCAAAATTGCCTGTCGATATTTCCAAACGAAAAAAAATTACCGAAAAACATTTTCCATTTTTCGTCAACACCCCCCACTCTCCCCTTTATATACAAACACGTACATACTGTTAATGTAATTATCTGCTCAATTTTGTATAAAATTCGCGATTGTGTGCGTTAAAATATGCAAATGTGTGAATACTGTGTGCATTTCGTGTTGGTGTGAGTTTATTTTATCCAACACTGTTTGGTGTATATTGATGCGGGGGTGGAATGGGGAGTGTGGGCCCCTTTGGGGGGTGGCTGATGACGATGACTATAGTCTGCGCACTTGCTAGAGCGAGATAGAAGACCAAAAATGTACCCATCTCACATCCTAGGTACGCTTGTACCCTACCATGATTAATACTAGTGATTTCATCCTGAATCGCCTATTATTATGTCGAATTGATATATGATCAAGTCGGTCCACTATTTACTGAAAATGTTCATTTAAAGTAAATAATTGTTGTGGTTGAACAAAAATTTAAATTGTAAATTGTATTGGCGTCTGTTTAATTTCGTATCGTAATTAATGATTACTGTTAAACATTGGAAACTAATTTTTAATTAGCGGGAAATCGGACCTTAATATATATGACTTAGATGCTTATATCGTATCACATCACAATGTCATAGGCTGTTCTCACTGTGTTAAAATTATTAAGAAAGAATCATAAATTAGAGTAGAAGGGGGAAGTTACGCCAACGAAAACTGAGTATAGTGTAAATTCTAAACACAATGCTAGGTCATGAAATGCGCAGACAACAGAAGTACCTAGATATCTACAGAGCTACAGGCGCGGAAAGTTCGGGTCAATGACCTTACAATTTATTAACCGGCTGAGTTACTTCAGATTTCTTCGAATTATCATTCAAAATAATTACAATACAAAAAAAAATGCATTATTTTCATTTTATTCATATATTTGCAATAGCACATTTGAAAAATTTATTACTAAATTTTGGGAATATCTACCTGGGAATCGAACGTGGGACCTCATTTACAGTATTTATAGATACTTCAGCTGCGCCAGCGAAACAATTGTAATAAAATAACCCATTTTGAACCTGGGACTTCTTAATCCTATCCTCCTTAAACCTATCTTAGGCCTCAGGTATTATATCTATATTTTCTTTAAAAAACAAGGCCTGGAAACATACCCTGTGCCCCGGGAGACTTGACAAAACATGCAATTTAATCAATATTGCAACGCTTGGGCATCGAACCCACACCAATCGGCGAGGCGATGCGATGTAAGTAGGAGTCTAACTTAACCGCTACCCCATCGCGCCACGATGATACGGGTCGCTAAGTCAGTACAACATATATATTGAATGATAGATTAGTAATCATTAAAATTTAATCATTAAATTACTTCCACGATAACACCTCTAGGCATTCCCCAAAATCATTTAGAGGCAATGATTTAATCGTGCCCTGAAGGACAAGACAAAATTCTATCATCATCAGACGAATGATTTTCGAGATTAGTTCGCGTAGACATACATACATATAAATACTTAGTTATAAGTGGGTAGATAGTATAATGAACATAAGTAATTTAAAAAAGAATTAAGCTTGTTTAAGTCGTATATGACGAAAATACTGCTTTATCGAGTTGACTCCATGAAGCTATTCTACGAGTATATAGACAAACAAAAAGATCCTTTAATATATATCTTCTATAATCTATATAAAAATGAATCGCTAAATGTGTTGGTAAGCGCATAATTCAACAACGCCTGGACCAATTTGGCCAATTCTTTTTTTTAAATGTGCGTTGAAGTTCAAAGATGGTTTTTTTTTTAATTTTTTTTTTTCATAAAATCATAAATTAAGTAGGTGGTACGAAGTTCATCGGGCCAGCTAGTACCTGTATAAAAATGGATCGCCGAAAAGTATGTGATGAATTCACGTGAAAACGGCTCGACCGATTACGCTAATTCTTTTTTGTTGTATTTACAAAAAATCGAGTGTAAAATTTAAAAGTTTTGGTTTTAAAATCTTCATATAAACATTTGAAAATGGAACATTATCACGAATAATAAAATATGGCGGTGCAAAGTTCGTCGGGTCAGCTAGTATCTTGTAAAAATATGAGTGTTTATAGATATCTAAACTTATGTTATGTTTAAAAACGAAATTAGGTAATAGCTATGTCCAGTAGTGGACGTCATTGGGTTGATGATGATGATGATAATATAACATAGCATCACACCTTTTTCGCCGAAGAGGTAGGCAGAGGTGTTTCACACCCACATTTCGCCAGATATGTTTGGTCCCATGAAATAGGGGGCGAGCCTATTGTCATCCACCGGGAACATTTGTTTACCAAACTCCGGGAAAATCAGTACTGGAATTTCATGATAGAAAAGCCTAATACCATTTCCACCAGACCCAGGAGTCGAACCCAAACTTCTTGCACAGCAGTCGTATATACACTTCCCGCTGCGCCACCGAGGCAGTTTGATATATGTAGTGATGATGTATTTTTATCAGTTGTCCAAATCTCTCATCATTATCATTAGTGGTTTGTAAGGTCCCACTGCTGGGCATGAGTCTCCTCCAAACATCGTGGAAGAAATTTAGCCTACTATACTACGCTGGCCAGACAGGTTGGTATATGGTTTCATTTCGAATTTTTCTTTTATCGCAGTGCTCTTGTCTGCATAAGGTTATTCCCTTAGTCGCCTTTCACGATACCCACGGGTTGAGATGGGGTAGTGACAACACAATAACAAAGAGATAATTTTAATGATTCACCCATCCAAATCTACACCTCTACAAAGTCACTTAACCTTTCAAACCTATTATTACACGTTTAAGAAGCTTGTAGAAATCCATTTAACGTATTTACAACTAGTTTCTTGGAGAAACAGTAATATGCTTCAACAGGAATTCGAACCTAGGCCCTTTGACCAACAGTGCTGCTAATAGCACAATAGATAAAGTTTACATCCTGGTAGGATCAGATAGCCAATTTATTGGTAATAGGTTCGAGTCCCCGGTTATAAGTTGTTGTATTTTTAGAGGCCCGTAAGTTAGAATGAGAAACGCTGTATAAGGTACCTAGTTAAAGATATTGTGTGTTTGTATTGAACTTTTAATGCATAAACTAATGACTTTTTTTAATGAAACTTTGCTAATGAAATTAAAATTAAATAAATTGAATGTCTTTAGTGGCGCAGCGGGAAGTCTATAAGACTGTAGTATGATTTACCGGTTTAAACTGGTTTTAAGTTTGTCCGGGGTTCGAGTCCCAGGTTGGGTAAAAATGGTATTGAATTTTTCTATCATGAAATTTTCTAAGCCCGGAGGTAGTGGGTTCGATTCCCATGAACATGATTGTTTGTTCTGTGTCTAGGAGTAATTTTATCTATAATATTATGTACTTACAAAAAAAATATATTTAAGTATTATATCAGTTGTTTAGTACCCATAACATAAGCAAATAGAATTGCATAATTGGACCGATTTAAGCAAAAATGATCCAATCAAAACACACCTCATTTTGAGATATTTGACTTAAAAATTCATTGCAGTTTTTCTCAGGCTTTGTAATGTTTTTCTAAATTTTATGTAATCCTATATGAACTTAACTAAAAGCTAGAGAAATACTGCAATGAATCTTAAAGTCAAATATATCTCAAAATGAGGTTTGTGTTGATTGGATAATTTTTGCTTAAGAGGGGACGCGGTCTGCGAGAAATTTGAAAAGTAGGTATTTGAATTAACTATTGCTGTCACGTTGAGCCTGAGATTTAAATGTGTGAGTGGATGGTCCACATGCGTAGTACCCCCCCCCCCCCCCCTCCTCCCCACTAGCATCTTCCCCGCGCCCGTGTACCGGCGAGTCGGCGAATCTACATTTTGCATTTATTTGGTTTTTGAAATTTGGACCGATTTAAGCAAAAATGATCCAATCAACACAAACCTCATTTTGAGATATTTGACTTTAAAATTCATTGCAGTATTTCTATGGCTGTCAAAATGAGGTTTATGTTGATTGGATCATTTTTGCTTAAATCGGTCCATTTCATGTCATCGTGTTACTTAGTTACCTACACGTTGTTATTATTGTTTTTACGTGTATGTAAATAATGGAAAAAATCGTAGTACTTACCTTACCTCTATTTAAGATTTATAAAATATTTTATCGCTAACCTACATATGAATAAAATGTCCTGAGGGTTCTGTTCGAATTATAATATAATTTTAGTTTTTATTAATATCATTGCAATGGTAATTAAGATCATTGTTGTATTCGTAAATCAAAGGCACTCCTAATACAGCAAGAGAATAATTATGGTAAAAGAAGAGGTAGCATGAAAACAATTTTCAGAAGAAACTAGATTGTCCGTCAACTTGGTTATTCGTCAACAACAATAAAAGTTTATAAGCTGCAAGTCTTGATGAACTTGTAAAATATTATGGCTCAATAAATATACAAATAAAATATCGGTATAAAATTTCTGAAAAACTCCAGAAAATGGAATAGAAACTAAAAAAATATGTCTTATTTTGGCAAAATATCGAACCGAGACCAGCAGTGGGACTTAATGGGTTGCTGATGATGATCGAACTTATCTAAACTAGATATTTCTTTTCACGAATGGCCTTTGCTTGAAATAATTGATGGGATCACACAATTTACCCGTAAGCGAAAAGACGGAAATGACGATAGAATAAATGTCCTATTTATTGTTTTAAATTCTTTTTAGGGTTCCATAATCTATACTTCAAAAGGAAAAAAAAACGAATCATTATAGGATCGCTCCGTTGTCCGTCTGTCTGTCAAGAATATTTTTCTCAAGAATGCGTAGAGGTATCAATCAATTTTGGGACGAAACCCTAAAAATACTCGGGTCTGCAATCCCTTGGAATATAATAAAAGATCAGAGTTCTAAGTAAATGCAAGATATGAAAAGATACAGACGTTTATGCTCCATTTTTGCTGCATATCTTGACGATCAAAAAAATCAAAACCTATAGGGTACTTCCCCTTGACCTAGAATCACGAAATTTGGCAAAAAGCAATATTAAGTTGCACAAGTAAAGCAAAAAGTCCGAAAACCGTAATCGTGTAGTTATATTATTATCACTGAATATATTAAAACTTTATTGGAACGGGTATAAGATGATACTCGTAAATAAATTGAATACGAAAGAGAGTTTATTACGGACTGATGTGAACTTTACGTGAATGTTTATTGTAACTTATAGCTATCCCGTTACCTTCTAATATCTTACATTTTAATCTCAAATAATAAAAAAAATGTATAATTGTACGGAACCCTCGGTGCGCGTCCAACTCGCATTTTGCCAGCTATTTTAAATAAAATACCCACAACCTACACCTCTCTTGCATCCATTATAATGCGTGTATATGAATATACTTGATAAGACTAGTCTTACTTTTAGAGCAGCTAAATCAAATCGTTGCGACCTGATCTGATAATCTTATTAACTTAATAAAAAAATCGGAAATTAACCTTACAGTTTCACAATTTAATAAATAAAAACAGTAAATCGTCAACATCGACATTGATGGACATCACTGCAGTATCGATAAAAAAAATATCGACAGATACCACTTCCCTAGTCATATACATGTAGTGACCCCCCATACCTCAAGTCACCCCCGAAGAGTGCGATAAAGACAGCTACAGCTCAGACAGATTTTAAGACAAAAATTTTGACGAAATGGACGTTTCGTATTCCCCTGTTTTCTCCTCGAAAACTGAGCGGATTCAATCCTTTTTTACATGAAAAATTCCAGAAAGAGTATGACTAGGTTCCTATCATTTTTTTAATGGAAATAACTAATAGAATTCCTCTGGTAGTCCTCTAATTACGACATTAAAAATACGGCAATTTTAGCAATATTTGGAGGCTCATATTTTCTTTATTAATAAGGTTTTGAAAAAAAGGAAATGATAGGGACATGCCTATAGCTGAACTTGAATTTTTGAGCTAAAAAAAATTGCCTTTTAGACATTATTCAGGGAGAAAACAGGGGAATACGTTTGTATGAAGAACCGTGCGCCGCGTTCCCTCTTAAATTGGTCCAATTTAGGGCTAGATGGAGCTGTGTGCATGTGGTAAAATATTATTAAATATATTATTATTATAACGGATTTATCATCATCATCATCATCAGCCCACATCCAACCACTGCTAGTATATAGGTCTCTTCTCCACAGCACCACTTCTCACGGTCCTGAGCCAGCCAGA
This sequence comes from Laspeyria flexula, assembly GCA_905147015.1. NCBI lineage: Eukaryota > Metazoa > Arthropoda > Insecta > Lepidoptera > Erebidae > Laspeyria > Laspeyria flexula. Next base: position 7,901,639 of record LR989974.1, read on the forward strand.
TTTCCAATGAGATTCTAAAAGCTAATTGATTAAATGTGCGTAATTATGGAACTACGAAACCACAATGCAGAAACCAGTTCATGTTTGTCGTATTTTCCAAGAAAGGCACACCTGTATACTTCATTGTACAGTCGAGTTCATTAATATATTGGCACCATCAAGGATTCAAAATATTGTGAGCGTTGAAAAGCTCAATAAATACTTATTTTTATTTTATATTTATTAGCACAACCACATCAGTTACAGTACAATAATAAGTACATTATATTGCATCTGATATGTATGACAATTTCGGTGTACATAGCATTTACTATAACGTCGCAGTGCAAATTACATTATTTGTTTATACTATGGTAACTAAACTATAACTTAAAGAAGTAGTAACAAATTTTACTTAAATAAAATAGGTTTAAACTGATGCAAAACATGTCATCAGTTTGCTTTTAAATTCGATAAGCGAGTGATGAAAGATGTCAATGTTTGGATCGCGAATTTGAATATTATTGTATTGATATAGGACTCTGTTTATGGGTGATTGCCGGCCTAAATTAGTTCTTGAAAAATAAAAAATAATACTAAAGAACCTATGGATCAAATATATGTCCTCATGTGAATGGTTCAATAATGAATATGCTGTACATTATGCAATAAGTTGTAGTCATCCTTTTCAACAAAAATATCTAATGATGGTGCCAATATATTAATGAACTCGACTGTACATACGAAGTGTTAATTATGCACATGATTATTATTATATTAATGCAACGGTGGCTATGTACGAGTATGTTATCTATAGTATCATATTTGCATCGAACTGTAAGGTCTGGCGCGCACTACGTGTTTTTTTGTACTTCAATATAAAAATAAAATTATTATGGAAAACAAATACATCAATTAAAAATCAGTCAGTCAGATGTACTTTAACTGCATTAACTGGCAACGGTGGGTAAATTCTGGCACGTATATGACACACTTCTGCTTACCCCTTTGAAAAAAAATGAGATACTTCATATATTAACTAATTTAAGTACATACAAATTAAGTTCAAAATCGTTCATACCGAGTGCCGAAACATCATTCTTGATATACGAGCCTTATGTGGGAAATACCACCTATTTAAATAAACATGGAACACTTTACGGCTGGCTTTTAAACCGGACGTAAAATATATATTTATTAATTTCTGATAATTTTTACATGCACTGCCATTTTCACGAAGCTTATGGGCGTTGGGAAACGTAGGACCGTCAGCAACGAAATTTAATTTGAAGTATCTTAATAATATTATAAATGCGTAAGTATGGAAATTTAGATGAATGTATGGATGGTTACGGCTCCAGAGAAAGGAACCTCACAATGCAAGCCGTGTCTAGAAAAACTGCCTTCTGCATGTGACTGAGTCATCCATCTAACGCGAGTCTCTTCAGGTTTCGATGAAGGCTCTTGACAATCAGTCCATTGACTGAGATGACTATAGGAACAATGATCGCCGAATCCACTTCCCTCATGTCGATAATCTCGTGAGCAAGGTCCCAATATTTTACTTGTTTATACTTTTATGTGAAAGGAAACGTTGGAAGGGGAAGACCTAGAAGAACGTACCATGACCAAATAGGTGATGTTCTAAAGAAGGGACAGATCAGGAGTACCCTCAACCGGCGAGAATGCATGAAAAGACTGATGGATGTTGAAGAAACCACAGATGTATGTCAGAATCGTAGCAAGTGGAAGGAAATAGTCTCTGTCTACCCCTCTGTTAGGAAAGAGGCGTGATCTATATGTATGTATGTATATATTTATGTTTATACTTTTCTGCTTTCACGAGTTTCGCGTCATGAGGAATAGTGACATCGATGATCATTGCTAGGCGCTTTAATCGATGGATAGATATTTGTTACTCAATCAAGCCAGAATGGCTGAAGGGGTCTGTATTTAATCTAGCACACAGTTAGATTATAGTCTAGATTTCTAGAATAGTACAAAGGCTACTTTTTATCCTCATAACACGCGGGCGGCGTCGCGACCGGAAGCTAGTTTTCTATATTATTATGTTTGGTTTGTCGGGAAAAACTATCACCAATTTTTTTTTTAATAATTATTATATTTTACTACATTCACACAAAGCCATCTAGTCCCAAATTAAACAATTATAATACATTTGTTAAGGATACTAAACACTAATTGATAAATACACCCAGGCACAGAACAAACAATCATGATCATCACACAAATATTTGTCCTGGGTTGGAATCGAACCAACGTCCCCCGGCTTAGTAGTCAGGGTCACTAACCACTAGACCAACAGGCCAGTAATTATTTCTAAGTTTAAAAAAAATATCGTATTAATATGCTGTCCATCCATATTGCAGCCGCGCTGCAGTTAATAATGATATATAGAATTTTGCGCGCACTCCCCTTAATCTGTTGGATTACGTTGTGACGGGACAACACCCTGTGTACACCAACATCATCATCATCATCGGCCTCATTAACATTTATATGAAGCCTAAATAAAGCAAAACACATCTTTGTTTTAAGAAACAAACATATTTGAGTGAATTTTGACACCTCAAAAATAGTTGAGGTGTCAAAATTTGTGATAGATTTTATTAGTGCCTACGTATATAATAGGAACTACATATTTATAAAAATAAATGCCAAAAACGAATTAGATTGAATATAATTATGTCAAAATGTTAGACATCTTTGTCTCATTTGAGAGTAAAAATTTTACAATTAATTCTACAGTTCAAGTGTATTTTTCACAATTTTACAATCATCATCATATCAGCCCAATGACGTCCACTGCTGAACATAGGCCTCACCTAATTTCCGCCATTTTTTTTTTTTCCATTTTTTCTGGAAAGCGCAGCGTGGGGCGGCCCCCCGCCAGATGGACCGACGATCTGGTAAAGATTGCGGGTGGCCGTTGGATGCGGGCGGCACAAATTTTACAATGTTTGACATAAAATGCATCTCCCATTAGATTGTAAAAAGACGTCCGATTTCATGCTATTGAACATTGAAAATACAGATGTAATTAAATTAAAAATTTAAAACTACTTACAAATTAAATCAATGTTAATAGCGTTATATTCATTTCTTAGAGTATTCTGAAACATAACACGAAAATTATGATTTATAATCATTTGTCACATTATGTGGCTATGAAATTATGACAGGTGAGTTGTCAAATTTCGGGGTAAAATTAATAGCTTCTGGACGAAATGAGTTTTGTCACTGTCATTTTATGTACACTAGTTTAAGAAAACGGAAATTTTGACAACTAACTATTGAACATAGCTCTTCAACATCTTCAGATTAAAGTCATTTCTGAGGACCTACTCGAAAACTTGGCATACCACTTAGTAGATTTGGATATCTTTTTCAAATGTTTGAAAACATTTTTTTTTTTATTTATATTTGAATTCGCAAACTTCTGACAATTATAGATAAATCAGTTTTCATAGGGCTACACTGCCCTACGAAAAAAGAACGGTGTAACTGCATGTCAAGTGCAAGGGAATTTTGATCTAAAGTTAGTTTCTTCACATGCCTTTTTCCCGTAATTTATGTAATGCAATTGCTCCTTTTTTTCTTGGCAACGCCGTACAGATAATGGCACTTGTTAAGTTTTTTAGATGGTTAGTGAAAAGGTTGTTAATAAAAATAAAATATGTTTTTTTCCATTTATAAATTCTAATAGCCTTTGATCGAGTGCCTATAAAACAGTAAATACGAAAACCGCACAGATTACGCAAGAAATACCCATATAGGTAGTTAGGTACAGCCTACACTGATACCTAATGACTATAAAAACATGGCGTAAAAATAGACTCTCCAAATGTCAGCAGTCAATTTGTGACATTAAAAACACGATATGAAGTCGAAGTTACATTGAAAAATGAAGTAACATCTGGCTAGTGTCGTAGTTAGTACTATAGGGCGTCTATACACAGATGATGGTAGGGGGTTGAAATGATTTGAATGGCGCAGTGAGAGAGGGAGACACTGTGAATGATAAGGGTCGCGTTTTCAAATCTAGGGATATTTTTTGCATAGCTACTTATAACCTGGTATTTTGTTAATTGGAAAACAGAATATGAATCGTCGTACTAATTTATTTGGCAATCATCATAAATTTTAAGCCGCTTGATTTTTTTATACTTGATTTTTTTTTATTAAATAAAAAAAATTTATGACGATTTTTTCTTAATTACATAGATATATATGATAGATAATAGATAGATAATACTATGTAATTAAGAAAAAATCGTCAACAATTTGTTTTTTTTAAATTTTTTTTTTAATAACATTAAATGGCATTTTGATTTATTATCTTATTTAGATGACCTCCTTATTCACTCAAAACTCACCTTTGAATTTAGTACCGAGTAATAGTAACTTAGTTTTCCTAAGCCTAGTCTATTGCCTATCGCAGATCGAAGTTGATTTCCCACCGTTTTATAATATTATGTTATCACTTATAATATAGTCACCACAAAGATACTTATCACTCCTTCATTAAAAGCTTTATAACATTTAAACCTCTCACTCTACCCACCCAGTTAATTACAGTTAAGTATATGAAACACACACATACAAACGTTTTTCAAGAATACATACGTACAGAACCAATATTATATAAATACGAATTTACATAACAAAAGCATGTATATGAAGTTATTGATCCAATTTTCCATAAAGCTCTTTATGAATATAATTCAGTAAATAGTTTATTCTAACATTCAAATAACAAACAAATATAACACACACAATGATACAAACGCTTAGAATTTCATAGAATGTACGCACACATGCATAAGCATGCAGGTTTTATAATAAACACGTAAAATCATTATTTGATGATTTCGAGGTACGCGATCATTGGGGTGAGGTGGGTGGCCGGCTGGCCCTCATCCCACAGCACTCCACCCGTGGGGTAGCGATGCAGCAGCAATGCAACCCTACTGGCATCAGTGTGGCCGGTGAGGCTGGTGACGACGCCGCGTTCTACCAACTACGCAACGGCGCTATAAAACCACCGCGTTCCTTAAAAACCATCTCAAATAAAAATAAAAAAATTCAAGAAAACATAATAAAAACAAAACGGCCTAAATTCAAAAATCGAATAACAACAAAAACCAAATTTTTGGTATCAGTCATTCGAAATTTTTCGCGCATGCGTATCACGCACTAAAGCCGCCCGCCGTCACATTCAAGAAATAGTTTTATGCAATAGACGCTATTTAATTTTTCCCACACCACACCATAATCATAAACTAGACTTTAAGTGAATTTGTAATCAATAGTATTCAGCAACACTTGAACTTTAAAAACATTTCAAACAACCGGTTTCATTTAATACTGTAAAACTAGTGATAAGGCAACTGTTGGCAGTTTGGCTCGGATTCGTCGTAAAGGGCTACTTAACATCAACGACCATCCGGGAGAAGCTACCGATAACAACAATCAAGAAGATAAGTAAGAAGAGGAAGAAGAAAAAACCACATGAAAAGTCCGCACAGAAGATCATGGAACAATAGAAACGGACTAAAATAAGTTAAATGCGCAAGAAGCTAAAGAAAACCAAGATTTCATAGTAAAAGGGAATCTAGCACAACAAATAACAGCCGGCGCCATTTGACGATAAAGAAACACGTTTTTTCGCAATAGAACAAGTTTTAAGTTTATATCAATCGTTATTACAAGAAAACAATAGAAAAGAGAATTTAAATCTTAAGTTTTTTGAGTACATTTAAACAACACTGGTTAATTTTGGAACTTTTACGTATAATTTAAATTGATTTTTATATACAAAACTCTCTATATATATCTAGTGAAAATAAGTGAAAGACTCTGGACGTAACTGTTAAGGCTAAGTGATATTTGAAACATTTGGCAACCAACGTTTGGAAGAAGTTTCGACCAAGTTTCGTCAACCAATTCAGACTATATGGGTGATGAAAACAAATTAAATAAAACAAACAACAAATTCTTGTGCCTTAAATTGGCCTTAAATTATTATTAAAAAGGTAAGATAAAATTACTCAAAAAAAATTACAAAAAAAATCTAAATTATATCGAGTTTACCTACCTGTTGATACGACTTCTAGATTTGTTTAAATAGTACAAAATTAAAAGTAAATTAACGTTAAGACTTAGTTAAATATTTACGTTATTTCTATACCTATAACGTTTTATATGAGTATGTATAATTAATGGGCTTGAACAAGGGCTAAATACAAATAAAGACAATACTGAAGAAGAAGAAATTGTAAGAAAAGACAGAGAAGATAAGAAGAAAATCCACGAATTTAAGACTTAAAAGAAGATTTAGAGAACTCTACACTTTAACTTAGAAACAGATCTAATTCTTCTTTCCCGAGGACATTGCAAAGGTAAGTAAAAAATTATATAGACTGAAAAATGTGTTTAAGTTTCAGCCATTTTTGTCGTACCAAACCATTTTCATGCGACATCGACGATGCACAAAATCGGCCTTCGATGGTCATTAAATAAATTAATGTAATCATAACGTATGCATTCGTGTAATGTTGGAAAGAGACAAACACATATATAAGTACCTACAACTCATATAGCTTTAGTAGCTATTAGCATAAAATTGTCATCTATTATCTCGCTCACACTCACTGGAAAAGCAACGTTTGTTTCATCTTTTTCGCAGCCTCACCCAAAATCGGCGTCATCACCGTTTTCTTTTCTGTCTACCCTCTTAAATTCTTCTTTAACATTATTTTCATTATCGAATTCTTTATTCTCAGCAAAAAAAAATTACCAGAAAAATGTTTTTGATATAAAAACTATTAAAAAAATATGTAAAAAAAAATGTTTTGTTTAGAAAATAAAGACCATATGTAAGTCACTACAGACTGTTAGTATCGGACGCCAAGAACAGTGTAGAAACATTCCCTCTAACTTTCGTTTTCGCCAAGTCAAGTTCAGGTTTTGCCGATGATTCCGGCGTGCGAACCCTCTGCGCATGTCCGAGTCATCACAGTCATTGCCCAGCCAAATTATTGATCTCGGCCATGTTGAAAACTGCGGGGGGAAAGGGGGGAGCGTCATTTACTAACGTGATAGTTTTCACAACGCTCAATTAAGTAGGATGGGGTAGGGTGGTTCGAAAAAATGCACACATCAATATGGCGGGTTTTGTATTAAATTCTGCTGGTCACGCCCCTTTAATGGAAATTTATAGCGCTTGTCGATGGCTTATTTAATTATCATTGTGTTATTAATTAAGCTTTTAGGCTTGTTGGTCTAAATTTTAGTTCTTTTCAGTTTTTGTGAGATACTATTGATACAACATTTAATGATTCGGTAACCTTCGATGAAGGAGTAACTTTGAATGGCCATTGAAGATATTAGGTAGTGTAGTAGAGGTTAAGGAGTCTAAATTCTAATCTACATCGATAAGAAAAAAAATGAAAGAGAAGGAAGATCTGAAAAAATATATTTATATGTATAAATTAAGTAGGGAGTACAGCATGGGGTTCTTCAAAAAAGGAGTGAATACGTTTCTTAAGGGTCGGCAACGCGCTCGTGATGCCCCTGTTGTGGCTACGGTAACCGCCGTACGGCCCGCCGGATGGTATCGTCTGGATGGACGGTGGCAATCGTAGCCACCGTCGTGGTATAAAAAAAAATTCAGGAAATAATTATCCTGACCCTAAGTAATGTAAACATCTAAGACTTTCTTAGGATCTCTTCGTCTCTTTATTGTAATTAAAAACGCAACGATTAAAATTTTGATCGAGATAAAATATATTTTGATAAAAACCGAATAAAATCGTGAACATGTGTCCAGTTTAAGAAAACACATAAGTGATTTAATTTCTACAATCTTGGTTGAAGTTTCTACAATCTGGGGGTGTCCAAATGACGACATTATAAGTGTTAATAATTTCGAGTTTCACCAACTGGACACACGCGTGTCCAGTCTCTTGTATCGAGTTGGTGAAACCCAGAAAATCAAAATGTCTTGAAAGAAGAATTTTCATCTAATATCTATGAATCGCGGGTGGCCGTTGGTTACAGGCGGCACAAAATCGCTCGCTGTGGTGGAAATTAAATTAAACGAGACCTATGTCCAGCAAATTATTATTGTTATCTCGTTCGCGAATCGAACTGACGACACTAGGCTCAGTAATGTTAGTGGCGAGGTGATAGAAGTTGAAAACGTATCTACTGTTAATTATATACAAAACCTCAGCTTTTGATTCAAGGAATTCCAACAACCCACTACCTAATCATTTTTCTCTTTAAGAAAACAAGGTCTCTCGACAAGAAACTCAATAACTTAATAGCATCCGAGTAAAAAAATAAATATTAAACTACCTACTAATAATATTTTTTTGTCCGTACACTAGTTGAATCATTAGACCCTGTCCTTAATGCGATTTTATATTAAATACGCGAGCCGCGCCGGGAGAAAAAGTTACATTACGTTATTGACAAATACATAGTTTATAAGTGGGTGTTTTTTGTTGGATAACATACAAACGAATAGGCTTGTTGTGATTTATGCAGTAGAGGATTTACGGAGCCTTTTTAACACATACAAACTGACAGTTTTTTACCTTGTGCCTGTAGTCGTAGTTTGCGATTGCTGATTACTAGGTAGTGGGTTCGATTCCCGGGTAACGTGTTCGGTGTAATACACTTCTGCTTACCCCTCTAAGAATAGAAGACATGACGCTACGCGGAGTCTTCTTAATAATTTAGGATTGGTGTAGATAAATTTGTCTTCTTACTTAAAATCAGTGTCAATAACAACCATTTAAACGTTATTTAGAATATTAATAAAAATTCTAAAAATGTGTTTAAAAAATTTGCTGACTTTTTTAAGCCATTATGGTTTTAAAAACGTATTTATAAAGAAAATCAACAACTTAAATCTATGTATATTATGTTATAATACTCTACAAGGAATTTTTTGTTTGTATTACGAGTGACTTCACAAACTTACAACCAACGTATACGTTGGTTGTAAGTTTGTGAAGTCACTCGTGACACGAGACAAATATTTGTGTGGGTGTTCTTTGTATACAAAGAACACCCACACAAATATTTGTCTCGTGCGGGAATCGAACCCACGACAATCGTCGCTATTTTAGAGGCGAGGTGACCACTTTAACCGTTGCCCCTGACAGTCAATTCAGAATTTCCTAAAAAACCAACACTACAAAGCATTATGAGCCGTATAAGCCGCCGCTCACGATATCGTCGACAAATGCGCACAAAACACGACTCAACACGAATATACATAATGTAATAAGACGCATTTTTCTTTGACAAAAACCTTGCGCGAGCGACGGTAATGGTGTTAGAAAATTGATGCGAGTTCAATCGTTATGCATCGGTTAGTTGCTCTACTTCCTGACTGCCTTGGTGGCGCACGTTGGGCTGAAAATCGGCTTTCATAGACTTAGGGATTTCAATTTCTAAGTATCGGTTTTTTTGCCGGATATTGGTCCCATTAGTTGTTACTATATGTAAAAATGATATCTGAGGTCATTTGACTCAAAAATAATTAGATTATAATTTTTTTTCGAAAAATTTGTATGGAGATAGCATGAAAAATCCGTTTATTTCAAAAACGGCGCGATTAACCGTAATATCCTCGCAGATGGTTATAGTACTAATTATTTATGATTTTTTGACATACTACACATAACGGTAAAAAATGCCGTTTTTTTTTTAAAAATCGTCAAAGTTTTGAAAATTTTCCATGTCTTGTCTAACGTCAAAATTAAGGAGTACAGACTTTTACCGAGGCGTAACACGAGATAGCATGGTGCTTATACCCTCAAAGGATACCTAGAGCAATATCTGATCTAGATACATATTTTAAAAGAACATTATTTAACACTAAGTTTGTCTTATAACAAATCATTCAATGACAATGTATCCATTCTAGGCACAAGTTAGAATACCAAATAACGATTGTTTAGTTCATATAATTATTGTTGAAATAGGTATTTAAAAAAATTATATTAACTATTACTTTATATTTTAACTTATGCAAATTAAAATAAGAATATGAAACGGTTCCTAGGATCAAATAAGAAAGAAAAACATCAATAAAAAGCATGTTATGTTTAAAAAAAGTATTATTTTAATAATATAAATACATTGGGACAATTATTATATTGATTCAACAAGTAACATAAAAAAGAATTATCTGCTATATTTAGAATAAATTACAGTTTTTTACAATAAATTTACAAATTATACAACTTAAAACTAATTACTAAAAACAAAATTATGTTATTTAATTTGTTTTTTGTAATTAGTTTTAATTATCACTCTCGTCGGACTCTAATTCTGAGTCAGAATCCAGATTGGACACATCCAAGAACTCGAATTCAGTTTCCTGAAATTCTGAATTAAAAAAACTGAATTAAATCCAGAGTTTCAGGAAAGAAGAACTGCTTGTTCTTGGCATCTAACTTCGGTCTTTGTGCACTGAGCACAGGATCCAAAGAAAAAAGTAGCATATTTAAGATATCCTGATTCGAGTCTTATCTGCTTCTTTTTCGTGAATGATGCTCCCGAAACCTCCTAAAATCTTCTGATGGAGATCCTATCGGCACGATATCATTTTTTTCTACTATATCAGCCCCATGTTTCAAAAGTTTATGTACTGTTGACTCAATATTGTACCAGTCGTACAATTCCACGTACTTTTCAGCTGTTTTGCGTGCATACTCTTTAAATTTGATTATGTCGAGTTTCTCCCCAGTCGTTATTGCTTGAAGAATCGCGGCAAATCTTCTTACTAATCCTTCATCCAGTCTGGTAATCGCCGCAGTTTTATCGGGAAACTCAAAAAACTTCCTGGCTGTATTCCGTCATTAGTTGTACCCGAACCTTGTTTAACAATATCAATTAAAATGTTGAGCTCATCTTTGAATTTGCCTTGTATAATCTTTTTTCTGCTCTGTAACAATTCTTTATGCCCTTAATTTTGACGTTAGACAAGACATGGAAAATTTTCAAAACTTTGACGATTTAAAAAAAAAAAACGGCATTTTTTACCATTATGTGTAGTATGTCAAAAAATCATAAATAATTAGTACTATAACCATCTGCGAGGATATTACGGTTAATCGCGCCGTTTTTGAAATAAACGGATTTTTCATCCTATCTCCATACAAATTTTTCGAAAAAAAATTATAATTCAATTGTTTTCGAGTCAAATTATCTCAGATATCATTTTTCTATATAGTAACAAGTATAGGGACCAATATCCGGCCAAAAAACCGATACTTAGAAATTGAAATCCCTAAGTCTATGAAAGTCGATTTTCAGCCCACAGTGTGGCGCTGCGGTACGGTATACGGTGGAGATTACTGAGGTCTCGGGTTCGATTCCCGGGTCAGAGTAAATAATGATTTCCAAATGCTAGTTTCTGAGTTTAAGTTTTTACTATGTATATGTTGGCTAGATGGCACTGAATAAAAAATTACAACAAAATAAAAACTCTTTGTGTAATGAGCATGATTGTTTATTCTGTGTCTGTAATATTTATGTAGTAGGTATACATATACAACCAGAGTTTGGAAACAAATGTACGTAATGGAAGTAAGCTCACCATACCATGGGACTTAATATAGCTATAGGTTTCTTAAGGGTCGGCAACGCGCTCGTGATGCCCCTGGTGTTGCAGGCGCCCATAGACTACGGTAACCGCTTACCATCAGGCGGACCGTACGTCTGTTTGCCACCGTCGTGGTATAAAAAAAAAAATATAGCTGATGAAATGTGGGTGTGATGCACCCTTGCCTACATCTTCGGGGAAAAGGCGATATGTTTTGGAATCGTTAAAGTTGCTTGTTCCAAACACAAGAGTGCGGCAGGTGCCAAGAACTAGGGTGATTGATATACCGTCACCGCGCACTAACCTGCAGAAATTTGCACCAATAAGCAGGGCTTTAAATATTATCAATGAGGTTGGCCAACGCATTCATTCATGTCTGTTCTTTGGCGGAATTTGAGAAGGTGACACTAGATTATCTTAGTTTTAAGTTTTATTGTTAGTTTTTTTCTCTGTTGCTGCATTGCTGTATTGGGTCTTACCTATAAAAACAATGTATGCTTAATAAATAAATAAATAAAAATGTTATCTCTCAACTCGTTAAAAAAACTCACTTAGAAATGAACTATCTAACTGATAAAGTCCTACATACGTACTTTCAATACTAGAAAAATTCAAGTAGAGCTACTTGTCCATCGTTGACACTCATTGACACGAAGTTTTTACTTGTAACATTCTTCACTACCTACCCTCCATTACGAGATACCTCGCATTACAATATATTACATTTATGTTATTAATAATTGATATTTTAACGTTTAAATATACGTAGTCTAACGCCATTTACCTCTAAAAGGGTAGACAGAGGAGTATTTCCCGACGCCGACGCCGAGCTGATAATAAAATTTCTATGCTTGAAAAATCCATTACCTGCCTCAGTAGCGCAGCGGGAACTATTTCCGACTCCTGTGCAAGAGGTACCAGGTTCGATTCCCGCGTCGGGTGAAAATGGTATTGGGGTTCTATTATTAGAATTATGATATTTTTCATTTCTTTTTTTAAATATCCAAATTTTATTGAATTTATTTTAGTATGGTGTTTTAGTTCTGTACCATTCTGTGCTATTTCTAACTGTAACCAACTGAAATTGTAACTATTAATGATGATTAAAAAGAGTGGCCTGAGTTTGTTGCCAAGTTCTTCTCAGAACTCAACCTTGTCAGTGAACTGGACTTAGGCAAATTTGCTGACACCTTTTTTTGGCTTTGTATGACATTCAAAAGTATAATGTATTTGATAAAGAATATGACTATGACGATAACTATCAAATTCCAGAATTGAGTTTTGTTCCCGGTTGATGTTTGTTGATGACAATAGGCTCGCCCCCTATTTCATGGGACCAAACATAGATAAAAAGTGGGTGTGTTACACTAGCTGATTTTTTTACTGTACCGTTTTAGTTAGACCTTTCTACCGTTGCCGGATTATCGTTAAGTTTTCATATGACGTAGGGTTAAAAATTTAAGCTACAACTTTTCATTTATATAATAAAATTGGCATTCAATTTTACAGATTTATATCATCAGATTCATCAGTTTTAGTTGTACTGTCGAGTTCATTAATATATTGGCACCATCATTAGATATTTTGGTTGAAAAGGGTGACTACAACTTATTGCATAATGTACAGCATATTTTATTGAACCATTCACATGAGGACATATATTTGATATAGGTTCTATAGTATTTATTGAGCTTTTCAATGCTCATAATATTTTGAATCTTTGATGGTGCCAATATATTAATGAACTCGACTGTACCTCAATCAACTGAGTACCTATAACATCTCAAGTCAATTATTAAGTACCTAAAGACAACACTATAATACCTAGGTATCAAAAATAAGTAACCTAAATCCCACAAAACCTAGTGAAAGGATAGTTTGTAACTGAATGATGACTCAGAATGCGTAGGCGATTGCCTAAGGGCATATATCTATACCTACCTTAGAACCTAAGTCACCAAAGTCTAGACTTTAGTTCCAACTTTTGCCGCTAGATGGAGGTAGTTGTAGGTTAGATTGCACGCTTTAATTGGAAGGAGTTTTTAATTGGAAGGACTGTCACCGTGGCGCAGTGGTTAAGGTGGTGCTAAACTGGAGGTCGTGGGTTCGATCCCCACCCAGGACAAATCTTTGTGTGATGAGCATAAAGGTTTGTTCTGTGTCTGGGTGTAATTTGTCTATAATATGTATGTATTTACAAAAAAAAAATATATTTAAGTAGTATATCAGTTGTTTAGTACCCATAACACAAGCAAATATAATTGCTTACTTTGGGACTAGATGGCGCTGTGTAAATGTGGTAGAATATTATTATTATATTACTTGTTCCTTGGAATTAACTTTTTGCCCTAATGATCAACTTCTTTTATGTAACTTCATAAATGTCCCACTGCTGGACACGAGTCTCCTCCAAAAAAGTGGAGGGAATTTAGCCTACTATACCACGCTGATGGCCGATGGGGGAAAAAGGTTCTCGAGTGGCGGCCACGTATTGGAAGGCGCAGCGTGGGACGGCCCCCCACCAGATGGACCGACGACCTGGTCAGGGTGGCGGGCGGCCGTTGGTTGCAGGCGGCACAGGACCGTTCGCAGTGGCGTAAATTAGGTGAGGCCTATGTTCAGCAGTGGACGTCGTTGGGCTGATATGATGATGATGATGATGATACCACGCTGGCCAGACGGGTTGGTATAGGGTGTGTTTCAAATTTCCCTTTTCTTACAGTGCTTTTGTCTGCTCAAGGTTGCTCCCTTAGTCGCCTTTTACAACACCCACGGGTTGAGATGGGTTAGTGATATTATGTATTCTTAATCCGGCACTAAATAGATTAAGTAACTTAATAGGTAAGACATAAAAACTTCGGAAAAGCTGAGTAATGTCATTCGTAAACGACACTACTATCTACTACAAAAACACAAAGTACACTTGAAAAAAATATCTATGATTCACACAAATATTTCTCTTGTGCGGGAATCGAACCTAATACGATAAATATATTAATAGATAAAACAAAAAAAAAAAAAAAATCGGTCAAGCCGTTCTTAAGTGATGCTCTATCATATAGGACAATTAATTTTTATAGAAAATAAATTAATATTTTATGCTTTTTTATCTCAATATACCAATAAAGTTTTTATTTCCGATAGCGTATTTCTTCCACTCAACCATTATTTTAATTTAGTCTCGTCGAATAAGGTACATTTCAAACTTTCTTTTTACAAAAGTTCTATACAAAAATGTGTAGCTATATCAAGTGGAGAATGTTCCCAATAATTACACTACAATATATCGTAGCGAAGATTTCTAGACTTTAGCCACGTCCTAGAAACGTACAACGCCCACAGATCTAACATTTCTTTCTATATCTAAAACTATACCTATCTAAAATTCATAGCGAAATAAGTGTAAGAGTCTAGCTTCAAAAAAGGCATTTTGTAAAACTTATAAATACAAGATACCGCCCACCAATATTCAGCCTTAATTCTTTAATCCAAAGCTCATTTTAAAGTAAAAGAAAATGGTTTATAAGACGTTTAGTATGGGGTTAACATCGCGGCAGTGCAGGCCAATGCACGATGCATACAACTAAGTAGTGATGCGGTTGCGCCAATAACGAATATTAGTGTTGTTCGTTAACTGTTATTTTGTAACAGGTTGCTATTTTTGTCGATATTTTTGGCACTGCATTGTAAAAATTGCAAAAATGTAAACCTGTAGGTTTACCATATAAATTGATGTATGTAATTTATAAATTTAAAAAAATATTCGGCTGTTCTCAAATATTTTTATGACATAAGTTTAATATAAAAATATATCGACTTTTAAAATAGCGTCAAAATCTAACCGATTTTTTGTAGAAAGTATCAAAAAAGTGAAATCATTTAGAGCCATTGTTTTAACTTTTAAAAAGTGACATCGTTTTCAAAAGTAAAAGAAAATAACACGCTACTTACAATAAGCAGTAAAGTTTATGTTATAAATAGCTGGACATGAATAGCAGTCGCTTGCGCACTGCCAGTGCCTGTAAGCGCTCAATATAGGCTAAAACATATTATTATATGCAAGAAGTTTCTTGTACTACGCGACGATAGGGCTGTTCCCATTACAATGTTGTACTGGCTATTAATATCATAAATATCTATTGAAATAAAACCTTCTTAACAGGTAAACGGTTTATGGGGAAACATTTTTTTTAGATTATGGAAAGATTTTCTTTTTTGTTTTATTTAGGCACGCTGTAAATTAATTTTAACAAAAAAAATAAACCAAATAATGACTGGGTATTTTATAGAAATACAGTTTACTAAATTTTATTGTTGTTTTCTATATGAAAGTAAAAAGATAATGGAATTAAAAGCTTTCCCTTATTAGATTAATATGTATTTTTACCCAGGTTTACTTCATTGAAAAGCTTACATTTCGACAAGGTAAATACATCATAAATGGCCGCCTATTGTACGTAAATAGAATAGCATTCTTAACAACAATAAGTATTTTATAGAATACGGAAAAGTTGACGTCTAGGTTCTAAGTTCTCAGCGCAGCCCTACGCCCCGCAGGCAAATATGAACGAATGTAAGTTGACTTAGAATAAGTATGTTCTGCAATCGAGACTCAGCCAGTGTTAGATCATAATGTGTAGAAACAGCACACGCGCGCGACTGCACCAACAAATACAATGAAAATTCAACGATATTATATGAAAAATTCCAAATATTAATTCGCCATTTTAGAACGTTCGATGTGTTCGCGCCATTTCGGTTTTATACATTCGGGCGCTGCGCCGCCGCGCCCGCGTTCTGTTTTCAAAAATGTGACTGTCAAACAGTTATTTTTGGAACTGTGATTTTTAAATTGTGAATTGACTTTTTAATATTTTCTATAATAACAAAATTTTATTATCTACGCTCGTTGACTCGTGAAATTGGAGAAAAAAATACTTTATTGCGTAACGAAGAAATAAAAAAGTGTGCGTCACTACGTTAAAGATTTTGGCGCGCAATCTCGAGAAAAGTTCTGTATAAAATAAAAAAGACTTCTGTAAAATTTCTTTTTGGTTTTTACATCTAATGTGAGTGAAGATTTGGACTTTTTGTGTTATGTTGGACAAATTATAAGGTTAGTTTTTTTGTTTTATTTATTTATTTTATAAAAAAAAAAAAAATTATTTTTAAACGTTACGGTATTTCAGAACGAGACACCCCTTATTCAAACTTTTTTAATTAAACGTCACTATTTATCGATACACGGCTGCGACTGTAACTTATGTTTTGAATTTTTAGTTCGTGTTCGTACACGAGCTGTGATAATATTATTATAATATTTTTTTAAAGAACATGCCTATCTATACTATTTATACTGAACATTAAATATCATCTCAGAATATTGTAAGATAATTCATTTAAATGTTAATTATTTTATGATTATTAGATTTACAAGGGTTATAATTTTCCTCTTTAAGACACCCGCCATATAATTATGCAAACACACTACAATACAAGCATAATTAGTTTTTTCTTATTTAATTTGCTTTATTCTTGTGTTCGTAGCTTTACTTTTTTTATTTACAATGTCATTTTTAAAGTTGGAACCATTAAATGAAATATTATGGGTTACAACCATAATATACTTCGTTCAAAAATTATGATATTGTTTCGGCGAGTTCTATTTTAGTTTTAGATATTTTTTTTATTTATGAAATATTTTTTATTGGATTTTTTTAATGTAAAACTTTGAGATATTTATGAAACAAAAAAAGAAGCTCAATTATAAATTATAATGTTAAGCAATGTACTTACAAAGATATTTTTTTACTTAAAAAATAAAGTGTGAGTTTAGTATTATATAAAAATTGATGTTTTCCATATAAAAGTCTTGGCCATCTTTGTAATAGTGGCATTGGAACGATGCCCGATAAATGTAATAACTTCGCTACTTTTAGAAATAAATGTAATTTTAAAACGAAACTCCCTTAGTCGCTTCTTGCGGCACCCTCGGGTTGAGATGGGTAAATGGGTGGGTGACATTATGTATTCTTAATCCATCACAACACGGAACAAATTTAATACGTATATTAATTATATATTTAGAAATATATGAATGTTTATCTGGTTTCCAGATCCCATAACAGAAGTTTAGATAATAACTTACTTTGGGCTAGATGGCGCTAATGCGCTATGTAAAGAAAAATCGAAAAAAAAAATTAAACGTCCCAATAATTAAAAAAAAATTAATCGGCTTGTTCCCAGACCTCCATAATTTTATTACCATCACCCCCACGACTTTTAATTTTATTAAATTAATGTAGATGGTTCTTAAATCTTTTTCTCCCCGATTTTCTTCCTGTCCATACTTAAAAACTTGTGTATGGATGTCGTGGGAAAGAAAATAATGTTTTTTTTATATATAATTTTAATTGTCGTGAAGGTAAGGGGAACTAATGAAAAAAAAAATGAAAATGAAAGTTTATTTTTCGAGAACAATGGGTTGTGGATGTCTGTGAATAAGCCCAATAATCATGTGAATAAAAATATAAAGAGTAGCTATTTTGGAACTTTTTGCTAAAAGCTTTTTTTTATACAATTTCTGACCAAAATCCCTACATATCGGGAGTCGGGACTTTATAAAAAATTAAATAAAAAAGCCTTTTATTTCTTACTACAAAATTTCCATTACCTGTTTACTTTAAGAAATGTATGTTTATATTTACTACATTATAGGTTAACCTCAGGTTGGGTAAAGGCCTGCTCCAAAGAAGCCCATTTTTCTCGGTCTTTAGCTAGAGAACTCCAGTTTGGGCCAGCGTTTCTTTTAATTTCGTCCTCCCAGCGTGTAAGTGGTCTTCCTCTGCCTCTTTTTCCTTGTGAGCCTCTCCACAAGGTCATTCCATCTTGTCTACAAGCCTATATCGGAACTTAACAAACATGCAATTAACATCCACAAAGTACCAAGACTCAGTATTTGTAGGCAGCACAAATAACAACACTCACGGAAGCACAATAAGAATGGCTTCCATCGTTAAAGTCAACTGACCACCTCACAACACTAGCGTGAATATACAGCTTACATTAAACCATTTATTTTATATTTTATGATGTTTTAACTTTCTTTGAAAGAATTATTTAGTGGACATTTATTTGTTCGCTTTATTGTTGTACGATTTGAGAAGGTAACTACTACGGAAGAAGACGCGCGGGGCTTCTCTCCCGTCGTTCTTTATTTGGTCACTGCTCACCTTCTATTGGTCGTAGCGTGATATTATATAACGTATAACCATCCTGATATTATTATAGATTAAAGTAGTTAGTCAGAGAAGTAAGCTAAGTCCTACCTATCTTATGGGACTCCACTAAAACAGGAACTAGAGGAAAAGGGAAGAGGGAAAAATTCTATTACATATCTATACAAAAAAATAATATTGAATTGTCTGTTTGTAATCTACATTTATATTTATATGTACTAATATTATAAATCTGTAGAGTTTGTTTGTTTGAACGCTAGGATCTCAGGAACTACTGGTCCGATTTGAATAATTATTTTAGTGTTGGATAGCCCATTTATTGAGAAATAATGTTTAAAACATTGGTATGTTACTTTATCAAGAAATTTGGCTGAAAGGATATGTATGAAATTTGGTTGGTAAATTGATGATGATGAATCAATTTCATATCAGCCCAATGACGTCCACTGTTGAACATAGGCCTCACCTAATTTCCGCCACAGCGAGCGATCTTGTGCCGCCCGCAAAAATGAAAATGATTATAATCAATAAAATTGCATTGGTTACTTACGACACTTTTCTTTTTTGTATCATCTCGAAATATGTTACCAATAGCTAAATCACCACGGGAAATACCACGGAGAAATAAACCACGGAGCACTCTTATGTTTCTTTGTTTGGCCACTACTGAGTTCCTATTAGACGTAGCGTGATAGCCTTCCTCGATAAGTAACAAACAACACTAAAAGAATTTTTCAATTCGCTATTGTAGTTCCTGAGATAAGCGCGTGCAAACAAACAAACTTACAAACTGTTCAGCTTTATAATACTAGTAGATTATAGAAATATTAAACATTATCGAATTACAAATAATTACAGCTTGTACCCATAAAATATTAAAACTCATAATCTTTTAATAAAACCTTAAAAAAGTGATGTAGTTTTAAATAAAACGGTTATTGTCACATGCGTTTCACGTGAAGTCTAACTGTGACTTACAACATGCTGGTACCTACCTAACGATGATGATGACACTAAACAACAAAAAAAAAACAAATAAAAAACCCATTATACCCAAGATCATCGTAAACAATTTATCCTCAGTCACATTAAAATATCGAATAAATGGAAAAATTCTAACGCAATGAAACTCCATACATGCGCACACATGCGTATTACCTCACATGCGTAGTAACACACATGCGCTTTAGTCGTTACGTAATGCTATTTTAAAGGCAATAAGTTGTTGTGTGTACGTTGTGTGCATACGTGTTGGAACGACGTGTTTTCATTGTCTCACGATGTTGAGAAAGGCCCCCTGATTCTGCGATGTCGGAGTATTTTCGGCCAGAACTGTCAGTTTATTTAAAGTTAAAAAACAGAAAGTTAAAAAAATAGATGGATGTAGAAAAAAATCCTATGTTAATCAGTTTTTAATTTTCAATACGGTAAAATAATTTCTAACACTTAATAACTTAAGCATACATCGTTCTAAGATTCGAAAAAGTTTACGATCCGGGAGCAATCCGATGAGTCAGAATCAGGGCCCAGGACTGAAGATATATTAATGATGTTAGCTTCTGCTATGACTTTGTCTGTATGTGTTAAACGCAAATACTTTATTATTTTTATAAAATTGACATTATCATCATTACAACCCATACCCCCACTGCTGGGCAGGGGTCTCCTCCAAAGAATGTGGAAGGAATATCTCCTACTATACGCTGACAATAGGCTCGCCCCCTATTTCATGGGACCAAACATAGGTGGCGAAATGTGGGTGTGAAATACCTCTGCCTACCGCTTCGGGGAAAAAGGCGTGATGCTATGTTATGTTATACCACGATGGCCAGATGGTTTAGAGTTTGTTTAGAATTTTCTTTTTCTCGCAATGCTCTGCAAGGTTACTCCCTTATGGCCGATTTCAATAATCTATCTATGGATTTGGCTACTAAAGTTAGAATTTTGACACATTTTGTAGGAGCTTATGTCAAAATTCTAACTTTAATAGCCAAATCCATAGGTAGATAGATAGATTATTGAAATCGGCCTTTAGTCGCCTTTTACGACACCCACGGGTTAAGATGAGGTAGTGACAATATGTATTTTTAATCCGTCACTACACGGACTTCCAAACAGATACACCAAAAATAATTACAATTAATGGCTAATTTAATTATGAGTTTGACTAAAAGTGCACTCATAATGTAATTCACAGAATATATAAATATGTAGGTAGTTTTGAAAAAATAAAATAAATAAACCACCTCTTAAAAAATATCGCATAAGTTAAAACAGTGGATTCGAACCCATGTGTATAAGGCGGCTCAATTTATATACAAATTTACATATATTTCAATAAAGCCGTCAGTGTAGCCGGAAAAATGCAACACTTGATGTTACCGGGAATCGAATAGAGATTTCTTGATAAAAATAGCCGGCTTTTAATCATTGAGCCAACGGGGAACTTGATTCAGTTTAACTGGAGTACATTTATGGAAGAATAAGCCTAGGTTTTTATTTTGTAAGTGAGTAAAATTTTAAAAAAAATAACCAATTTAACTTAATGTTAGAACATACAGGGAGTCTCACAGCTACGTCACATGGAGGGAAATTGTCTTAAATATTGCACTACTTTATATTATTATATGCTACAGATAAAACTCTTAACCAGTCAACAATAGGTCAAAACTCTTATAAAAGTAAAGAGGTCAGTACATAACAAGTTTTCAAAACTGATTGTGTTAGGATAGGTTGGTTTTTCTCCTAATTCAAAAAAAAATTACAGTCATATTTTTAAAATATAGCTCCAAATGAATAATAAAAATTGAAAACCATGAAATATGACACTAAATTGCCACTTTAAATGTAAATACGCTATATCTAATTATTTGTTTAATTAACAATCCTCAACGCGACAGTACACAAGACGTACAAACTTTTTTTATAGAAGCTACTTGTTTCACAGCGCGTGGGGTAAATAGCGGAAGTCCCATTTTGAATTCCTGATTAGGACCACGGTTTGGTCTTGGTGTGAAACAGCCAATTCAAAAAAGGCCATTCCGCGATTGACACCGTAGTCCCAAAGTTTCGTAGTCCCAAAGGGGAAAGACCCTGACTAATATAGCCAGTCAATCAGTCAAAACTACTTTTGACTGGTTAAGAGTTTTGATTGTAACATTCAAATAGTTTTTCTTCTTTAACTAGAACATTTATCCGAGGAATAAATCTGAATTTTTGACAGGTTTTCTATACAAAATCAATCTAACGTCAGTTTTATTCTCCAGATAAAAGTTATCTGACGATGGAAAAATTGTCCCTAAGCCAACAGTCACACAAGTTCAAAAGTAATCCTTTGATCAAATAATACAAGATTGGCAACAGTTGCACTACCACGCACTTCTCCATGCAAATAGACCACACAGGTTTGAACCTAGGACATTAGCACGTATTACTATTGATATTACAAATACTTATCTTGACTGAACTGGTATTATAGACAGTTATGAATAAAAATTACTTCCTGTATTTTTCTTTTATAGAGACAAAAATCTAGACCGTGTTTTGTCGGCAGGTATAAAATTAAATGCATGTTATGAAATTCAAGAAGTTGGAGTTATTTTTATTTTAAGAAAATTATGGTTTTGTTAACGCAGTCATTCAGATAAATTTAAACAGGAAAACATCATCAAAGTTTGAAATATATAAAAGCATCTAAAAAAAATCCTAGGCCTGTCAGTTTTACATTTTTTTTTTCATTATTGTTTCATTTTTATCTAGTTCTAGTAGGCTTCTCCTACGCATAATTCCCCTGGCTGACATTTCAATAGCTTAAAACCTTTTTCAAACATTTGATTATAAAATACTGATAAAAAATCCAGCTTCTAGTTCTAGACAAGCTCTCAACAAAAAAAACTATTTTTTAGCTTTATTTATTAATATAAACGTCTGCCTAATTTGCTTACTAATCAACACTAATATTTTGTATTTTTGTATGTAACGAATGAACTTAAAAACTACTGGACCGATTTAAAAAATCTTTTGCCGTTAGAAAGCTACATTATCACTGAGTAACATAGGCTATATAACACCACGCTATGGCCAATAGGAGCTGAGCAGTGGCCAAATAAAGAACGACGGGAGCAAAGCCCGCAGCCGCACGTCTGGTTAATAAGAAAGTATTTAACCCCCATCAACTTACAGAGCATCCAAACTCATCAACAACTTCAAGCATAATAAAACAATATTTACGACAACAAGACCCAGAATCTAGATACCCTAGAATCAAATGTTATTTAAAACAAATTCGCAAGCTAAAACAATGTTTTACCTGTCATTCGCAGTGGGGCAGCTGGATCACATCTAGGTATATAAACTCAGAAATCGTGTAAATCGTCCCCCATACCGATGTTTTACGCTTTAAACAAGATTTTCTTGGAGTTACTCCAACATCCTACGATTATTTTTATCCAGTGATAGCTACGCGATAGGTAGATATATGCTATGTGATTATGGTCGGGCTTTTTGTGATTCAGACTGATTCATGTTGAAGTATGAGACTGTTTTTATGCTGATTTAAGTGGCATATACCTACATAATAATTTTAGTAGCCTATAACGAATAAAACTTAAAACACCTTTTATTTTTTCAGTAGTTAGTTTTCACAAATATCAAACAATGCCTAAGTTGAGGGGTAGAATCGAACTTTTATTGTAGGTTTTCTTTAGTACAACAAAACTTTATGCCATTAAAAAAGATTAAATCAAAAACTAACACACATAAAAAACTTTTCTACTTCGAATAACACGTGGACAGATATTCATCCAATGTGGGAATTAAACCCACAACTCTGTGTTTAATAATCGCAAACAACGTCCAATGGACCAACGAGTAAATTTAAAATCTCTATATATAGTTTTGTTTTTAATTAAGGAGGAGTTGAACTTATAAAAGTGACTTTCTTTTAAGTCACTTTACACTTTTAAGGTAAAGTTGTCAATGGATTTTGATGCCACCATTGTTTTGATATTTTTTCGCTGAAAGTTTATAACAATTTATTTAATAAAATGATAAAATTATGGCCTAAACTGATGATACAGCTAAACCTAAAAATATAAGGTATATTGGCAAATATAGTGTAGGACATCCTCGTCATAAGTGTACCACTGCTGGGCACGGGTCTCCTCCAAAAAATGTGGTTTTATTGGTATGGTATTTAGCCTTCTATACCACGCTGGCCAGTTGGTATAGGGTTTATTTCGAATTTTCCTTTTCTTGCAGTGTTCTTGTCTGCATAAGGTTACTTCCTTAGTCGCCTTTTACGATATCTACGGATTGAGATGGGGTAGTGACATTATGTATTATTAATCTGTCACTACACGGAAAAATTATTGATTATTATAGAACTAATTATTGTATTTACGATCGAACAGTTTGATTCGAACGCTGGATTCAAATCGTACAGCCAGTCCTATTGGAAACCTCTTCATGAGGTCTATGTCTAACAGTGTTTTGTTTTGTTTTGTTTTGTTTTATTAAAAAGACAACGCCCGCACTAGGGAACAAGCCCTGTGTCGCGGGGAGCTTTACAAACATGAAACTAACGGACACAAAGTACACCCAGACTAGAAACAAATATCTATGAATCACACAAATATTTGTCTCGTGTAGGAATCGAACCCACGTCACCCAGCACGGCGATGTAGTGGCGAGGCGACCACCTTAACCACTGCGCCACGGTGACAGTCCTGTCATACCTGACAGTCAGTGTATATCCTATTATAGCTTTCTTCTACACTTGTAGCACTAACCTCACTTTTTAACTATTCAAAATGTATCGAGTAGTCAGGTAACAGTTAGGAGATACATATCGGGGCCCGATATACAGTTAGATTAGAAAAATGTGTTGCCTTAGACACCTAGTACGACTGGTTTATTTACGACTTTAGTACGCTTATTTTAATATTCTTTGAGACTTATAATGCAATAGAGAGTATAATATTCAGTAATTTTAAACTAGATTTGGGAAAGAGTTTTGTTTGACAGGTTTCTTTTATGCCTGAAATTATGTTTAGAGAGTCTTAGTCCGATTAGATAGGTATTTTAATTTTTCGGAAATCATCCCGTTCTGCCAGGAAATAGCTTTATCACATCTTAAGAAGTACCGTTTGAAGTGTGAAATTTTTCAAACTGAAACAACTTTGTTTAACTAACTCACTTAATTTCAATAACTTTTCAATAGAGCTATTTTTATTTTATCGCAATATTTTCAATTCATAATCACAAAATTTAATTTTTTCAAACACAGCCAAATAATAACAGTCAAACGGTATTTCTTAGATTTGATGGACTGAAAAAAAATACAAGAATAATGCAACAACATTTTAAGTTAAAAAAAAATTGTTTCACATAAAAAACTTGTTATGTTAGGTACGCGGAAATACCTACCTTGATACTTTAGTTTCTTTTTAATCCATGATTAACCTATCAATAATACTGTGATATTTACAAACGAACTAGCCGTTCTATTGTGTCGTTTTTCCACTAATCGTCGTGTTACCACTAACTATCACAACACACCATTGTTCTTGGGAATGTTTGTAACGTAAAAGGCGGTAGAAAACTGGTACTCGGCCTGTCATTGGACAATAAAAGCCTAACAAAGGCACTTACATCCTTTAGAATTTCTTTTCATTAGATAAACGTTATATATTGCTTTCGAATTAGGTATAGTTACTTAATTATGTACGACGTTAAATATTTACAGTTATACCACTAATCTGTGTAATAATTTGGTATATTTACAATGTTATTTATTATCTTTAGTAAGTATTCAATATGTCGGCGCTGTTGCAAGCGCCACGGAAAAACATAGTATAAGTTATAACAGAATAGATATCGTGCGGGGTTGCTGCTGTCTTTCTTTATTTGGACACTGCACAGCTCCTATTGGCCTTAGCTAGATGTTATATAGCCTATAACCTGCCTGGATAAATGTGCTATCAAACACTAAAGGCATTTTGAAAATCAGTGCAGTAGATCCCGGAATTACCCCCTACAACGTCACAAATTCAAAGACTTTAACTCTTTATAATACTTATATAGATAAGTATAGATATAATTAAGCCAATTAAAATAATAATAAACTAATATAAATATTGTACATATAAGATTGGCTAGTTAAATGTTAATATAATAAAGTATTTTTATTACTTACACATAAATAATTTAATCTTTTTTATATTTTTTTACACAACATCCATATTGCACCAATATGTCCACATATGTGTGTATGTCCACAACTCAATGAGAACTCTAACAAATCAGCCATTATCCTAACGTTGCTTACGTAAACGTTTTAGTGTACACGCACGTACAAGTTTGTTTTGTGTGAGTGATACATCCACGCACACAGACAAGGCATCGCATAAACCAATGTTTGGCTGCGGTGCCAAAAAACACAAAGGAGTTCTACTGGATGTATAGTTTTGATACTTTACTTTTTATTTATTTTTGGCATATAAAAAAATATCCGTATACAGGGTGTATACGACGGTACGACATTAAATGAAACCACGTGTACCATGTGATGTTAGAAGGCTATACCAAAAAAAATAAACAGAAATTTGCAATAGTTTAGACGCAAATGTACTTTCTTTATGTCACAGTTGTTCACAGTTTTAAACAACCTGTAGGTATTTACGTTGATCGTATGTTGTCATTACGTCATTCAATTCATTTAAATATCTCTGACTCTTTCATAATATCTTATCTCTTACTCTGTTCCGCACTTTTGTCGTCGTCATGTCGAAAACGTCATGATAGAAAAATAATGTGTAGTTTTATATTCTTAAATTTTTCGACTTTAAATTTTAATAGCAATTCAGCGAAAAAATATCTTTTCTTTTTTTTAATTATTTTTATTAGAATATTTTTATAAGGGTTAACACTGGTTGCCTTATCATTTAATGTCGTATCGTCGTATACACCCTGTATACATTTTAGTTTTTTTTGGGAGTGGGTAGAGCGTAATAAATGAAGCCTATTAAAAGCAGTAATATTAGTAAGTAATTTATTTACTTTTATTTTTTACTTACATAACATAACATAGTATCACGCCTTTTTCCCCGAAAGGCAGAGGTGTTTCACACCCACATTTCGCCAGCTATGTTTGGTCCCATGAAATAGGGGGCGAGCCTATTGTCATCAACCGGGAACATTTGTTTACCAAACTCCGGGAAAATCTTAATACTGGAATTTCATGATAGAAAACCCAATACCATTTTCACCCGACCCAGGAATCGAACCCGGGACCTCTTGCACAGCAGTCGTATATACTTCCCGCTGCGCCACCGAGGCAGTGTTTTACTTATATTTCTCCAATCTTGTCTCTGATAACTCTGTAAGGTCAAGAATCTACAAAAATGTAATTGGTCTGTAGGAAAGACATAATATCGATAATTTTGAAATCGAATATTTCATCAATGTTATAAATACTTACTTATTTGTGACAGCTATTTCAAGATACTCGTGTTTTAATTAATACATTTAATAGTAAATTCTCGTTTAATTGCAGTTTATGTTAAAATATTTAAAATTATATCATATAAAGTTACTTGTCATAATGATAAGTAAAATTAAATAGGTGTAAAATGATACCTAATTAACATTTAGTTTCACAACTGAAATATAGATCTTAGCACTTAAGCTCACTTTTTAACCGACACAAGCTCAACTAAATATAGGTTAATGTATTATGCCTATTAATGATAGAAATCTACAAGGTAAGCAATTCAAATATTGCCTAGATACTAACATTCACTCACTTTAGATTTATTTCTAATATAAATAACTCCTGTAATAAATCTTAAAAGTTGCTATGTACGTGCTAATCTCGAAAACTATTATTCCGATCTGGGAAATTTTTCTGTCGCCAGATTAATATGAAATTTTCTGAAATATCACGCTGCAAAATATGGGGTAGAGCAGCAACGGTAAAACTGCAGGATACATCCAGTTTCTAATATAAATATAATCTAATTATAATAATATATTTATGCGGCAACTGTGTTAACTGAGCTTCTAGGAAACCTTGTTTATTAATAGAAATCGCAAAACCAGTTTCTCTGTCCTCTTTTAATATTAAAAATTAACACTACTGGCTACTTAGTTGCCAGTTTATAACCTAAGATAGGAAGTATATTTTA
The DNA here is from genome assembly GCA_905147015.1 of Laspeyria flexula. Lineage (NCBI taxonomy): Eukaryota > Metazoa > Arthropoda > Insecta > Lepidoptera > Erebidae > Laspeyria > Laspeyria flexula. Next base: position 7,929,688 of record LR989974.1, read on the forward strand.
TAGTACATAGTTCGGTGTAAACCAATTTACTGGTCATTAAGAAGAATGACTGGTAAGGTTTTATAGCAAACTTCAACAACAAAATTTATAGGGTCATGTCAAATTTCTCAATTTACAAGTGATATTTCCTCAAAATATTTGGGCTAATACTTTAGTTCTACTTTAGTTCCCATTAGTTTTATGAATCTTACAAGAAATTGAAACATACAAAATCTAAAAAATGTTTTTGTCTGTCATGCAAATAGACATTTTAAATGTTCAATAGTGGACGTCACAAGTCACAAGAAATAAAATTATACAATTATTTATATAAATAAATTAAATATCTTCTTTCAGCTTTTTAAGCTCACTTCACTTGGCTCTTTAACTTAAAACTATAAAATGTTACAAAAACAGGAACACAAATTTTAGAAAATATTGTCTTTATTTTGCAAAAGTATACAAGACCTTGACACTGAACCTAAAAACAGGAACACAAATTTTAGAAAATATTGTCTTTATTTTGCAAAAGTATACAAGACCTTGACACTGAACCCATTATTTCAGCAACTACGTTACCGAGGTACAAATATCGAATATCGGTAAAAATATATCGAATTTATTACATACTCGTACTTCTGCGCTTATTGTAAGATAAATTATAATATTAAATTATTTTATATTCTATGCGTAACTCAAAGTAGGTATTTTTTTTTATTTCCAAGCTTACGTCAATATACCTAGTTTACAAATAAAAGTAAAATATTGTTCAATTACCTATACGATTTTATTAGTTAAACTATATTGATCTTGAATAACATAAATGATTCAAATGACCTAGAAAGTATCAAGAAGAGCTGCGCGCACATCAAAAGGGATAAAAACTTGCGAATACAAAAATAGAACGTCGAAAAATGAACATTAACGTATATTTTGAAATTTGCTCGGCGCGTGCGACGTCCAATCAGAAACGTTCCACATATGTGTGCGTTTATTAGATATTTTTGTAGGCGTCTAATGTTTGTGTCTGATGTTTTTTTGTTAGTGTGCTATGTAAGTTTAGGTATCGTGTGAGTTATGTTTTATCTAGTTTTGAGTTGACATTATTTAGTTATGTGTTATTATGAATAAAATAATAAATACACATAATAAATTAATAATTGACTGTCACCGTGGCGCAGTGGTTAAGGTGGTCGCCTCGCCACTACATCGCCGTGCTGGGTGACGTGGGTTCGATTCCCACACGAGACAAATATTTGTGTGATTCATAGATATTTGTTTCTAGTCTGGGTGTACTTTGCGTCCGTTAGTTTCATGTTTGTAAAGCTCCCCGCGACACAGGGCTTGTTCCCTAGTGCGGGCGTTGTCTTTTTTAAAATAAAAAAATAAATAAAAATTAATATTATTATGCATAGGTCATTGATATACAAAAATTTGGGCTTTTCCGCATAGGTGATGATAATTAATAAAATAACACGTTAGAAATACGGAATGATATAATATTATTACTAATACCCAATATAAAAAAAACTAAATTAGTACAGCTACTTAATGTAAATTATTTTATAAAAAATATCTTACTGAAACAGTCTGTGAATTTAGAAGTAATGAAACAATTAATAAAAAACAATAGTTTTACCTATAGTGGGTAAATTAATAACGAAATCAATAAATTAATAAAATTCAGTATATTTTTTTAATTTAAAAGGAACACTTATAAAAACTCATAACCTTCAAATATTTTTATACAAAGCTATGAGATTAATGAATTTTTTTTTTAGTCTACTGCGCTATGAAAACAGCGACGATAAAAAGCTTAGTTTATGCCGATAGTGAAAGTAAGAAGTAATTTTTATGTAACTTTCGATAGAACAGATTACCATAGCCACTTAAGACATGTTTTTATTTTTTTATTATAATAATGTTTTACTACAAAATAAAATTAAAAAAAAAATACGTCACCTAATGTATGTTGGAAAAGAATGCTTTTGAACATAGTCAAATAAGTCCGCATACACTATATCTTTATTACTATAAGCTAAATAAGAGGCCAGTTTTACAACATAAACCATAGTTTATGAAATGGTTTACTTAAAAGGTAATAAGCGCGTAACTCCCTAAAGTCAATCTAAGAGATTGATGCCTTTTTTTAAATAGTTTCCTAATGCACCTTTCTGCAATTAAAACCAAAATCGAAATAAATAAATACACAATACATATCGGAATAAACCTATAGCCTATTATCAAATATATAGTTGGCACAATAAAAACGTTTTATGTAAATATCTTTCAAAGTTTTAAGAGAGAATAAAAAACATCCAAAAGTCCACCCATACTCAAAAAGTTTCACCCTTGAAAAACGTAACAAAGAATTTCGTTTTATATTTTTTTTTGATTGAATCAAAACAAGCAAGTACCGAGCCAACAGCAGTAAGTGCATACAAAAATACACTAAAATTCAAGGCTGAAATTTGTTAAAAATAACACGAGTGCATTCCCGATGTGCCTCACATATCTGTAAATATGAGTATATTCGCGGGATATTTTTACAGTGAGGTAGGTAAGGGAATCGGGGTCTTTTATTGTAGAGATGGTTATGAGGTAGCGGTAAATGATTACCGCTAACCGTGGACTGTAAACTGGTAAAGTCCTTAGAAAGTCTCTAGTACTGCTTAGAGAAAAAAAGAATGGCTTGCCAGCTCTTCTCAATTTTCAACGTTGTCAGCGGCTGGCCTTATGGAAATCTATTGATATCTTTAGCTTTGTATGACTTTATAAGTACCATGCATGTGTTTTTAATGAAACAATAGAATTTACTTTAACGGCATTTTTAATTTCTCTCCATAAGCTCTATAGATTTTTGATTTATAAAGTATTTCAAGCCATGATCGCCTCTCAAAAAGCTTTCAAATCCAAAAAGTCTTGCACGTTTGTGTGGCACAGTCGTTTTTACAGCTTCTTCTTCGTACTACAAGCTTCAAAGCAAATCTGCTAATGTGCGGCATATATAATTATATTATACTATCTTTGGGGCAAAAAATAAGAAAGAGAGAGAAAATAAGAGAATATTATTCGAATATTGTAGAAAATTACTAGATAGCATTTCCTCTTATACCTTTCTTTCATTGACGATGACAATATATTTGTAGGTAAATATACACTAGGCTGGACTAGTAGGTACTAATAGACTGACATACTAAAAGCCCACATCCCCTCTCTACAAACATTCGAAAAAAGAACACATACCATCCAATAAACACATTTCATACATAAATATGTATATACGTTCAATCAAATCATTCACTCATAGGAGTGGCCAGACCGCCTAGGAATAAATAAAACACAAAAATAGATCGGTTAGCTTCCTGCGAATCGGTTCTAAAATTATATATTTAAAAATGGCGGGCAACGCTAGCGCACGAAATTTGTGCATAAAATTGCATCCCGCATTACCGATCTAAACATTAAAAATAGAATTAAGGTGAGTGTACACTGTTGGGTTAGTTTTACAAATTTTTCTCTAAATACATTATTTCAATTTTCAATTTGACTGATGTTTATTTCAAGATGGTTTTTTTTTGTTATAAATTTATGAAACTATTTAAGTTTATTAAAACCTTTTACCCGCCATACTTATTATCAATTGAAGTGTATTAAATTGTGAATGACTACTTGATAAACTATTTTATTAAAAAAATATTTTAATAATATCTAGTGTAATATAAAATCACCTTATGATATCATTCTACTCACAGAACTCATGCAAGAACCTAACACTGTTCTGAGTCTACTTATAGGACTAACAAGCATAAAAAACTCCTTGGCTATATATAATGTGCATATTATTAGTGCAGAGCGAGTTGTACTGTTTCTTTGTGATGGAAATACCCTAAATAAACGTCTTGATTGATTGATTTGCCTTGTGTGAGTGCATGTCAACTATTGTAATTAGAATTCGGTTACAAACACATAGTTGTAGATGGTTTAGAGAGAGAAATGATGCTTTAAATGAGCAAGATACAAAGCACACACAGGCTCAAAACAATTGGGTGGTAAAATGAAATAACTATTTGAGCGACAAAGAATCTGCGAAAAAGAAAAGTGTAGAATTTTTTACTAATTCTGTGCTAGTCACTCTTATGTGATTGTGTGTGTGTAATTTTTTAACAAATTTTTTTTTTTATAGTTGTACTGAATTAAAAACTATCTTTGGAATTATTTCATTACACAATATGTTATATTATCATCTCTCGTCCTCCTCCTTGGTCTCCTCCAAACAATATGGAGGGAATTTAGCCTACTACCTACTACCCACACTGGCCAGACGAGTTGGTATAGGGTTTCGTCGAATTTTCCTTTTCTTGCAGTATTCTTGTCTGCTTAAGATTACTTACTCCCTTAGTCGCCTATTACAACACCCACGGGTTGAAATGGGGTAGTGACATTACATATGATCATCACGAATTATATATGGTCCGTAATAACATGATTGAATAATCACTTCTAGATCAGGAGTCGCATACGCATGGACCAATTTAATATTAGGTTAGTCTTCAGAATACACAATGTGTAGTAGTTTATGTAAAGAAACCTTTGCAGCAGAGAACTAATGGCTTGTTGACGCAGACTAAGGTACCTAGCCTCTAAACTGACAGTTTTCGAACACTAAAACACAACTAAATCTATTTTCAAAAGTAAACAGTTGTAAAACTCATGTGCACTAGGTTTTACAAACACCAGATTGCCTTCTTTCAGTCAGTTAAAATAAACATCACGATATTTCGCAGCTCTTTAAACTTGCGTATACATTGCTGGTTGGTTGTGTGAATGTTTTAATGTATGTATACAAAAGTGGTAATGTATGTGTTGGCTGTTTGATCTCTCGGAGTAGATAGTGATGTGTGGGTGAGCTGAGATGAAAAACATTCGGAATTCGGTTGGATGAGTTGGTGTAGGCGTGGTTTTGAATCGCGGACGAATGTTCCTGCGCTCCCGTGACCACAGCAGAGCGCGACGAGAGGAACACCTGGGGTTTTAGTGGGTGCGAGCCCCACATAACCCCCCGGTTCTTTCCCCAAGACCGAGGGGTATGCGTCAGGCATTTCCCCAAGTAAAAAAAAAAAGGCGTGGTTTTGAATAGATATTGGATTAGAAGTGAAGAAAAATATTCTGATGTTCGTTTCACTCGCTTCCGTTCGTAATAATAAAAGCAAAAATTTGAATGGATGCATTTTTTTAATCACAACATAACGGCTGAAAGTATCTGTATAAAATTTGGCATACAAATAAATTTTAGTATGGAATAGGACATAGACTACTTTACATAACACTCGGGTAGAGTCGCGGGCGTTAGGTAGTAAATAACTATTTATGTTAAAGAAATAAATAAATTTATTGGAAGCAGATCAATTTCATGCCTCTTTGTTCCAATTTTTAATTTTATTTCCAGATTCCAAAAAAAAATCTTTTATCCCACCTAATTCATCATTTCAACCCATAAACGTCCCACTGCTGGGCACGGGTCTCCTCCAAGGTAATTTAGCCTACTATACCACGCTGGCCAGACGAGTTGGTATAGGGTTTATTCTGAATTTTCCTTTTATTGCAGTATTCTTGTCTACTTAAGATTACTTACTCCCTTAGTCGCCTAATACGACACCCACGGGTTGAAATGGGGTAGTGACATTACATGTGATCATCACGAATTATATATGGTCCATAATAACATGATCGAATAATAGCTTCTAGAGCATTGCAGAGAAAATTCAATTATATTTATTGGTCTTTCATGACTAGAAAAATAACTGTTTTTTAGGCTGACTAATAAAATATAATTACTACTAAATACGAAAAAGAGTGGAACAGTTGTAGTGAACAATTTATTTTGGGGTGTATAAAATAGGACGTTGTAGGCCTTTCATATGGGACAAAACTGTGAAATAGTGGGACGAATGAGGTACATATAATAAAATAAATTGTAATTTCTCAAGCCTCTTCTAAATCGTGAGAGATAGATCCCAGCTTCAGTGGCAAATATTTTATATCCTAAATACCTAACTGTTCAGTGTCTAGTCACGAATGCTGCGTAGGCGCACAGCACAGTAGTTGTGTGTGCATTGAACGATCTTGAGGATTTTTCATTGACTTCATCTTTTGTGTATTAGATTATATGCAATAACTTTATTGTTTTTATTTTATTAAACTTTTGCACAAATGTTTAATAAAATTAGTCTCTCTTAGGGCGATGCAGAAAAAAAAGAGCATTCAGTAAAAAATAGAGAAGAAATTATTTATAAGTTATACAAATACAAACAAAAAGAATATAACCTATATAAATAAATAGAAACAAAATATAATAAATATGCATAACACCATTCCTTTTCTGCCTGTCCTTTTCTTAATTTAAAATTGACACTTAGTATAATCTCTCTGCGTGATCGAATCAGGAATGAAGGAAAACTGCAGAAGAACCAAAGTTACCGACATTGGCCACCGGATTACCAAGCTTAAGTGGCAGTGGGCAGGGCACATATCACGCAGAACTGATGGCCGATGGGGCCGAAAAGTTCTCGAATGGAGACCACGCACCGGCAAGCGCAGCGTAGGACGCCCACCCACGAGGTGGACAGATGATCTGATCCGAACAGCAGGATCGCGCTGGATGCAGGCCGCATACAACCGGCCCTATTGGAAATCGCTTGAGGAGGCCTATGTCCAGCAGTGGACTTCCTGCGGCTGATATGATAGTATAATGTCCCATTTAAACAAAGTTTTAGGCAACTTCTAACTATCTAAATATAATAATGTACATCAGATTTAATTTAAATAGGTACACTCATAAAATTCACTTTTATTTTTATAATTACAAGAAAAAAATCGTATAATGTAATCCATATCCAAAATACGATCCCACCAATCAAAACCGGTCCAACCAATCAAAGTTCTATAATAACGAACGATTTTACAGATCGCTCCACCATATTGGATTCAACATTTAAAATCTATGACGCAATTTTTTCCACCTCCATTCACTGATCTATAAATATTGTCTATGAGGTATGCTATCCCCCTCCCCTCCATCCCCACTACTGCGTGACTCGTGAGTCACAGTGCGCGCGCGCAAGTTTTGCAACCAAAATTCTACCGGTTCAAGACAATAGCATTATTAGGTGTGCGTCGCCATCTTGCTTGAACTAAAGCCTGTTTTGTCTATGTTTAGTTAAAATTGTGTTTATGTTCTCATTTATTTTTATTTATTTTGTTTACGGAATAAGGCCGTGTTCATTTTTGATGAATGTGATTTTAAAAATCACTTATAACCAAGCTTGGCATCGTAAATAACTGAACCGAAATGAAAAGATATATGCATAACGAACACTAAAAGAATTTTTCAAACCGGACCAGTAGTTCCTGAGATCCTAGCGTTCAACTTAACAAACAAATAAACTTCAGCGTTATAATATTTGACTGGCCTGTTGGTCTAGTGGTTAGTGACCCTGACTGCTAAGCCGGAGGTCGTGGGTTCGATCCCCACCCAGGACAAATCTTACTGTGATGAGCATAAAGGTTTGTTCTGTGTCTGGGTGTAATTTATCTATAATAAGTATGTATTTACAAAAAAAAAATGTATTTAAGTAGTACATCAGTTGTTTAGTATATATATATATAGTATAATTTGTTTTCCGTTCATATTGTAAAGAAGCAACGAATCAACGTCTTTTAACAAAGAAATAGTTAAAACGCCAATAAATGCAATTCCATGCAAGCAAAGCCGCAGACTGAAACCAGTATTCCATAATAAACAAGTTAAATTGATTAAGACACGCCTTAAATTTATATATCAGCAACAAATAATGATTCATGATTTTTAGACTTATAGGTCATTTATACAGCTTTATTAAAGCTAAAGTTCAAATTATAAAGCGGTTAATTGACCAATTAGTATCCGAATACTGATCTGTGAGACCGGGCTCTGTAGTGGTCTCACGGATCATAGGTAGTTTTATTAGCTATCCTATGTTCAAAGAGAAAATGTTTTTATTCCTGTATTTATGTGTATTGTATTTATGTCCTGTACGTATGTAACTGACCAAAGCGATATATTGCCTAAGAATACCTAATTGTAAAATCTAAAAAGATACGGGAAAAATTATTCCGATTAACGCGAACAAAGTAATGCCCAAAGGCTTGTTTATTGATATAAGTAAGACAAATTTTAAAGCAATGTAAAACGGGACGATAAAAAATTTTGGAAAGGAATTTTCTATTGGAATTTTATGACAGATCTTTCATTGACAGACAGCTGATGTTTGAGCTTGGGTTTAGAAAAATAAGGAAATAGGGTTCCACGTAAGAAAAAAAATGAAATCCCCTGAATTTGTGAACAAAATACGATATAAATAACGGAAACTGAATTCCAAGCAGATGACAACAATCATTATCTTATATTATTAGCTATTATATTTATAAATGTGAAAGTAAGGTTAGATGGATAGATAGATGTATTGTTACTCAATAAAAGCGATGGTGGCTGAATGGGTAAGGGACCGGCGGCGGCGTGCAAATCACGCGGTCCGAGTTCGATCCCGACCGGCAGTACCAATGTGGATTCCACTCTGTGGAATTTATATGTACTAGTCAAGTGACTTACCATCTGCTAACGGTACAGGAAAACATCGTGAGGAAACCCACATAACTTAGAAGAAATTCTATGAGTATGTCTGATCCACCAACCCGCACTAGGGAGCGTGAGTGGATTATGGCCTTAACCCTCTCAGCTCTCTAGTTAGAGGAGAGGAAACTTGAGCCCAGCAGTTGGACTTTATGGGTTGCTAATGCTGATTGTCACTCAACACGCGAGAGCAGCTGAAAGAATTTTTATGAAATTTGTCACACAGTTTAAAGTCTAGAATAACATCACTGCCTAAACTTTCATAAATAAAAGGTATGAAGTTGTATTATAGTATGATCTAATAAAGTTACAAGTAAAACAGTCTAAGCATAGTCACGTGATATGGTTTTTAAAACTGGTCTGACAGGCCGGTCTGGCTAGCTCGCATGCACAATGTTATTATATTTCTTTTGAACATACGCACACCACAAACCTTTATCATGTAAGCAGGGCTGTATAACGTTGTATAATACTTAGTAATATAGATAGACAATTACTTTGTCTTATAAAAATGACGTAAAAATACATTTTAGAGACCTCAAAGAAACAATCTTAGCCTATTCTGACTGGCCTGTTGGTCTAGTGGTTTGTGACCCTGAGTGCTAAGCCGGAGGTCGTGGGTTCGATCCCCACCCAGGACAAAAATTTGTGTGATGAGCATAAAGGTTTGTTCTGTGTCTGGGTGTAATTTATCTATAATATGTATGTATTTACAATAAAAAATGTATTTAAGTAGTATATCAGTTGTTTAGTACCCATAACACAAACAAATATAATTGCTTACTTTAGGACTAGATGGCGCTGTGTGAATATGGTAGAATATTATTATTATTATATTATTCTAGTCCACTGGTGGACATAGGCTTCTCCTATCACGTGCCATAACACTCGGTCCTCCACCTTCCGCATCCAGTCAGACCCAGCGACCTCTTTAGGTCGTCGGTCCATCTAGCTGAAGGGTGGACACCCTACTCTACGCTTGCCGAGTTGCTGTCTCCACTATTAAGGACTCGCTTGTTTCATCGTGCATCGGTCTTTTCAGATATGACCAGCCCACTGTCACTTCAGAAATGATGTACTACATTTGAATACCAAATTCCACTGGTATTTGTTTTAACTTGTGTAACACCGGAACAGGCGATACAGAGATTTTTCTGTCACTAAATTCTATGTATCAGCCCAGAGTCTATAAATGTGCTCAGTTAATGGCAACAGGTTCGCCCCTTATTATTTCTCTTTTCGTGTAGATAGTAAATTAAATCTTGACCATGGCCACCACACCGTCAGCAGCGCTCACCAGATCCTCCTCCAAGCAGTTGTTTGAATACGCAGGGTATCAATATCAGGTGGGTCATCGTTTGAAGATTGACACCACACTTATACTCTAAGTCAGAACCATTAGAAAATCCCCATCTGATCAATTATCATTATTATCTAGACCTTTATTAGGTCCTAAAGTAGCAGGCGATGTGTGGGTGTGTTGTCCCTTCAGGAATAAAAAACGTGAGGTAATAAACCCGAATAAGCCTAATAGGTGTAAATCATCGATCTCCTTTTTTATACCACGACGCGCGGTTGGAAACAGACGTACGGCCCGTCTGATGGTAAGCGGTTACCGTAGCCTATGGGCGCCTGCAACACCAGGGGCATCACGAGCGCGTTGCCGACCCTTAAAAGAACCTATTCAAACCTTTTTCGAAAATCCACATACTAGTCATACATAATTTATTAATTATTTCTAATTTACTCTAACTCTAACATGTTTCCATAATAATATATTTTCTCTTTATAATTTAAAATCAGCCATTAAACACTGATTAGGTTATACTGTGCCTTTAACAAGTATACTATAAATACGTCAAGAAAAAGCATCAATTAAAAACCCTGCCACAGGCTTCTAAATCAATGCCTAGACAGATTCATTACAACTAGAGTCTTTAAAAACAACCTTATTCCTGATAAAATAGAGCTTATATTTAAATGGATAGTAAAGGCATAAGGAAGATATTACTAAAAGCAGTTTTAATACTGTTTATGCTTGCCAGATGAAAAATAGCCAATATTGTAGTAGTTATTAATAAGATTTGTATAGAGAAAGGATAGGTTTTAATTATGTTCTAAAGGTTGTAGGTTCGAATTTATTTTTTATGTAAAAATATTGACCGACCCGGTAAAGGTTGTTCTGCCGGGTAACGGCAAAATGGCGGTAAATGAAACGAAATGAAGTGAAATCCCATTTATTCATCTACGTGACTTTTATGAAAGTTACAATTCATTAACATGAAACAGGTCATCCGAAAAATGTTGACAGCTAACTTGTCTACAAGAAAAGTTAATATAACAAATATTTTTATTAATTAAAAATAATTTATTGATTTTTTAACTTATTGTCACATAACTTAAAAACATACACAGGTAACCTATTAAAAGAAAAAAGAAGCAGATACTCTATTTACAGGAAATTCCTATAAATAGAATATCTGATTAAGATCAGATTCCTGAGGAAACGTACCCAAAAGGCTAGCCACATTACCGCGTTGAAAATAAATAAAATATTAATGAAATATTTTTTATACATAATAATTTATGATAGCGTTTATTGCTAGGTTTAACAGCAATTAACCCTTGTACACATCGAGTTATGATACTCACGAGTCCCAGGAAAAGCCTAATCTAAGCACTTATATAAAAAAGAAATAATAATTTTAGAATTTGGAGAGAAATTATCCGTAAACTTCCATCGAACGTCAAGCACGAAACAAAAGCGTTAATGAAGGACTTTTTATTAAAGTTTTACAATTATAAATTACTACAAATTGAGAACAATACATTATTATTTTTAAAACTGTACGCATTTTTCTTGTGTTGCGTGGGAGTAGGTACTCCCACGCAACAAAAGTTCCTCAAAAAAGGAGCGCGTGAACTCGAAACAGGAAGAAATTTTCCCGCTGCTCCAGCGCCACAAGCGGCCGTGTTCGAAACTAAACCGGGGCGCGAACGACCGCCAACTCTTTCCGCGCGGTTTCTTTTATTCCCCTCTCTGTCTAACACACGCATACGCCTACCTTTTTTGGCGTAAGAGCGAGAGAGAACCAAAAAAATGGACGAACGCACATGTGCGCGGGAGTATGTTTTCGTCTTATTTTTCGTAGGTCGTTCGCCTCGGATATATTCGCGGCGCTTTTGCAATTTTTTTGTCTTGCTCTTACGTTTTTTTTTGTCCTTTTCACTCTGTGTGTGTCCGTTGTGCTAGGACTCGTAGGATTTTTTTCTTATTTTATCGCAGAATGTTTTCTAATACTATTCCGTTTATGCGTTCTTTTTAGATCTAATGTGAAGTTTTTGAATTTCTTTTTATGTTGTGAGAACTTGTGTTTATTAGATGTTGTAAACTGAACTCTGATTCTCAGTATCATGGATGTGTTAAAAATATTTTCTTCGACTTCTTCCTATCATAAAACAGCACTTGTGAAATATTTTTTGTTTTTGTTAGCTTGTATGATTATTTTGTAATATCTCAATTCTCTAATTTTATTTTCAACAATGATTTTTTGTATTTTAGTAAAAATTGTGACATAGGTACTTACAGGAGATGTTATTGCCAATGAAAAATTTTGTATCTAATAATTGGATAAACTTTTTCAAAAGACTATTTTCAAAAATCGAATTCAATTTATATTTTTCATGAAAAAGTCTTTTTCTATCAATATCATTTAAATTTGGAATACATTTTTATGTTTTAAAACTAAATAAATATTATTAGGCAAATAGCAGCCACACACTCAATGAATATAATTATAAAATCGGAATAATTCATTGTCACTATATTTTTCAAACTTAGAATATATCGAACTTATAACGTCCAATTTAAAAAATATGTTTATTAAGTATATTGTATAATTATGTTATATTTAAATATTAACTTTTTATATAATTCTTACCCAAGGAAATCGCTTTAATTAACTAGTCAATTAATAAAGGAATTTTCTAATCAATGTACGCCGTAAAAAGATTTATCTTCTGAGCCTTGCGCAACACTGCGGCGGCACAGCTCCGTTAGCGACCTCTAGTGCGGGGTAATTGGAATATCGATGTCTATAAATTTATCGATGATACTTTGTCTAATTGGATTGCAGTTGTACTAGGATTTTTTCTTATTATTCGTCTTGGAAATAACGAGAAGCTTGATTGATGGCGTGCTCCTGAAATTAGAGGTTAATAATATAATTAACTTATTTTATATATCGTAAATCGAAGGTATTAGTTGCGTTTTTAGTGTCTTTGCTTACTCTAATATAGGGAGGGGGAGTGGGTGTTATGTATTTTTGTGTTGTCTAAGAACTAACTGTTGGTTTGAATCCCATCTTTACCTTTTTTATCAGATTGATACCTACTTGTTACAATAATGGTATGATTGAAAAGTCCCCCGGTATTTGCCATTTTGATTACTAGTGAAGGTACTAGGTTTTTTCCGTTAGACATCTAGCGCGGGGACTCGAAAGAAATATCTATGAATCACACAAATGTTTGTCTCGTATGGGAATCGAACCCACGTCACCCAGAACGGGGAATCTTAGTAGTGAACGCCACGGTAACAGCAATTATTGACTTTTTAGAAAGTAATTTTTTTTACAAAAATTAAATGTCGTAATAAAACTAAGGAATGTTTTTACAAAAAAATAAATAAATAGTGTAAACTAGATAAATAAATTTAAAGCGTGTTATAAATTGTAATTTTACCTTAGCATAATGAGTTAGCAAGTAATTAATCTTCAACTTCCCCCAATGACAATCTGCGGTTTTAAAATAAAAAGTAAATTTTATTTATCGATAGATTAATACTGATCATATTTTCCACCCTAAACTATTGCAATTGAAAAAAAAAAACTACACGAACTGGAAAAAACTCACACGTTATTCGCAATGTGCATTTAAGTATACAAATTTAATAATAATAATAATATTCTACCACATTCACACAGCGCCATCTAGTCCCAAAGTAAGCTTGTGTTATGGGTACTAAACAACTGATATACTACTTTTTTTTTGTAAATACATACATATTATAGATAAATTACACCCAGACACAGAACAAACCTTTAGCTCAACACACAAAGATTGGTCCTGGGTGGGGATCGAACCCACGACCTCCGGTTTAGCAGTCAGGGTCACTAACCACTAGACCAACAGGCCAGTCAATTAACTAATAAATAGGTATACACATATTATAAATGAATATAATCCTACTATAATAACATTAATATAAAAGTAAGGATGGATGTTTGTTACTGAATGACGCCAGAACGGCTGAAAGGATCTATATGAAATTTGGCACAAAGATAGTTTATCACCTGAATTAGCACATAGGCACACACTTTTATATACATATATCACGCAAGTAAACCCGCGATACGGAGTTAGTAATAGCACATTAGCACATGTTATATGTATATTATTAATAATTACAGTTTAAATTTATTTTTACACTTTAAAAGACCACATAAAATTAGGAATAAGTCCAAACGGCGTTAGGCCACTTAGGTTTGTGGCCACAAATATATCCGCGACCACAAAACGATGGTCTGTCGGCTTCACTATAGCTTTGAAAAAGTGCTACATGCCGAAGGATGATTTTAAATGATGGACTTAGATATTAAGTTGTCTGTAATGTATATCCTATTTAATATTTAAGTGGTAAAGTGAAGTGTTTATTATACCTTATTAATTTTGACGTGGAAATGTTCTAAAATTTCAAAAAGACTGAAATAAACCAGCTGCAAGAAGCTAGTAAAGATAATAGAAAAATATTTATTTTTTATTACAGCTAGCCTGTAAGCTAACCTAATAGTGCAGTGTTTAATCTTAATTCTAATTATCTACATACTACAAATAAAAATATTAGAAAAATATATGCAATATCCTTATGTACTATTGCACATCTGATCCGCGACTTGAGTAAAGTCCTCTATCAAAAGAAAGATATAAAAATATTAAAAAAAACATGAAATATATTTATGTATAAATTGAAAAGAAAGAAACATTGCATTGTCTTGAATTGTATACCTACTGCAGTTTTCTGAATTGAATATCTACAACAAAATTGAAATACTATACTTATTCTTATTAGAAAGTTAGTGACTATAACAATTTTATTATCATTCGAGAATATAACAATACACCGTGCTCTTGGTTTTGTCTTTAAAATTATAATAATAATAATATAATATTCTACCACATTTACACAGCGCTATCTAGTCCCAAATTAAGCAATTATATTTGCTTGTGTTATGGGTACTAAACAACTGATATACTACTTTAAATACATTTTTTTTTTGTAAATACATACATATTATAGATAAATTACACCAAGACACAGAACAAGCCTTTATGCTCATCACACAAAGATTTGTCCTGGGTGGGGATCGAACCCACGACCTCCGGTTTAGCAGTCAGGGTCACTTACCACTAGACCAACAGGCCAGTCTTTAAAATTATGTCTAAATCATAATGTTTTAGTTACTTTATATCGTAGAGAAATGAACGAGATTTTATTTCAAATAAAAGCCCATTGAACTGAAAGTGCTCAGCGTATAAACTTTTAATTTTAACAATGTCAAACAAAATGACCTCTAGTTAATATTCTAAATGTATTAAACTAATAACATAATAGGTATATTGAACTATGTACCTAGTTATCCTATACGCAGTAGACTGATAAGAAATTAGGGCTAATATAATTATCTTAGTAGGTACCTATTATTATTACGCAAAGTCTTCATAATAATAATAAAATTACACAAAGTTCTTAGGTTCTTTACGTTTCATTATTTTTAAGTAGCTAGGAAATTTTTTAAATAATAATATTCTACATTCACACAGCGCCATCTAGTCCCAAATTAAGCAATTATAGGTGTAATTGCAATAAGCAATTGTGTTATGGGTACTAAACAACTGATATACTACTTAATATTTAACTTTTTTTTTGTTGTAAATGCATACATTATTATTGATAAATTTATTGTTTATATAATAAATTTTTACTATTAAAATTCCCTAGTAATGTATTAAGTACTAACTACTTATAAAAAACATCCTGAAAAAATATGATGACCTGTGATTTCATTCAATGACAAGCTCGTTTAAATTAAAATATCATATTATACATTACTGTAAATGTGTTTTTATTGCAATGTATTGACGTCACATAATCATCATCAGCAAAACATTAATGTCCCACTGCTGGGCTCGAGTCTTCTCCCCTTATCTCTATCTAGAGAGCTGAGAGGGTTTAGGCCAATCCACACACGCTTGCCTAATGCGGGTTGGCGCTACTTAATAGAAAAATATTATATTATGATCAATATATTTCATTTTCAATTTTGGATGACTTAATTTACTAAGTAGTATTGGAAAAAATGTGTTGATTTTTTTTTTAATTAGTCCTGACACAAAAAAATATATTTAATAGTAAAAAAAAACTTAATCACAATATTTTTGGTAAGCTTTTTGTGAGTCTGAAATTTAATGAGAATTTTAAATCTATAAATCAATAAGTAAATTTAAAATGCCATCCTATAGATATGGATATTTTAAATTTTAGTCTGTGTGTGTGTGTTAAATCTATAAATTATTACAAAATATGTACTTTTACTCACAAGATGTCAGTGCGAATGCAATTGCGCAGCTCTTCGCTGGTTGTATGCAGTCGAAGTGGGCCTTTATCTGCTACACAAAGACTCTCTATGATTGCAACATGCACGACTTATACTTACTGTGATAACGTGGTTATTTATAAGATGTGCTGTATTTATAGTCCAGTTTGTGATGTGGTTGGGGATTTTTGTGGTCAAGTTTGGGGATTTTTATGGTCATTAGGTTTTTGTGGTCTGTTTTTCTATGATGAATTTTTATTTTATTTTTTATGGTAAAATTGATTGAATTGAATTAGATAAATAAATCAAATAATGTCCAGCCCATATTTAAGCCAAATTGGATAAAATTGGGCGTGTAAAATAATTCATTCAATTCGGCTTAATTTAAGATAATATTTTTAAACATTTAATAGAGTAAAAATTGTTGAATATTTTGTAGTTAACTGATGAAAGGGTACATGGACAATGTTTCTGAAACTTTCAGAAATATTTTTTATAGACTATTGAAAAAACAATAGTTATAATACACTTATTCTATCTAAAGCTTCAATAATGTTATCCTACAAGATTAAGGCAAATAATACATTCAGTACTATAACACCCTTTTATTATAATTCAGTATCAAAACCAATACTTAGTTTCATATGTATTAAGTTGATCAGAATTCAGAAAGTATGAATTAAATTAACTAAAAACAGTATTTAAAATAACTATTAATAAATAGATTACATTCCAATACATCCTGTCATTGAGGTTTGTGGTTAATTTAAATTTGACCACAACAGTTTATCACAAACGCAACTCATTTGACCGAAATGATGCCAGACTATAGATGTGAGTCTTAAGCTTTTTTCTTTGCGTCGGGGCGGGGTTATCGCTGGAAAAGTTGTGGATTTTTCAAAATTTTATCTACTGCACGTTTAGATAACGTTCGCTAGTGTGCGAATAGTGATGCGAAAGTCTTGCGTTAAATCGAGCTAGATTATAAATAGGCTTTAATCGATCGATTTGGGAAAATAAATTAATTTTGCGTTTTATAGTTTTATTGATTTCAGACAGTATAATATATATTTGTAACACAATGGAAATTAATTTAAAAAAATTAGCTTAGAAATATTATGTAAATAATTAATTTGAAGAAATCTCTTAAATACTTACATTCTAATTAATTTTTTTTTTGTTTTAATACAAATGTTTAATAAAACTCACTTCAAATGAGAAGGTGTCATTTTATTATTGTTAATTCGTTATGGATAGTTTATTATTCCTCCAAATACCAAATCTATACTAATATTATGAAGCTGAAGAGTTTGTTTGTTTGGTTGAACGCTAGGATCTCAGGAACTACTCGTCCTATTTAAAAAAATATTTTGATGTTGGATAGCCCATTTATTAACGAAGGTTTGAGGCTATACAACATCACGCTACGGCGAACAGAAGCTAAACAGTGGGCAAATAAAGAACGAAGCGAGCAAAGCCCCACGTGTATTTTGTAATTTTATATTACATAAAACAAAATAAAAAAGTGAATTAAAAAAGTTCACTATCCTTCACTCTCACGCATCTCAAATCGATTGTAAAAAAAAAGTTACAATGTAATTGGTTGTTAAAAACAATCATAGGTATTAATTCAATTATGTGTTGAAGGGTTTTTATTGAAAGAGATACGGGCCAATAAAGCGTTTGAGATAAAGTTATTTTTTTACAAATGATTAAAAACTGTTATTAACATTTACAAAAACAGTTATTAGTAGTTTTTCTTTTTTTGATCATTAAAAGTTATGGATGGTTTTCTAATGTTCATGACTGTGGAAAGTTATATTTAAATTTATTATTTTTTATGCAATTTTTACAAGAAATGTAACAACATGAGATTAACTTTTTTTCTTATTTTATTTAAACATTCTTTTCATATAAAATATTTTTGTCAATAAGTTTTACATTTAAAAAAAATATTAATATCGTGAAATCCATTTACAAAAACAAAATTACTTACATTTATTAATTGGCATGATAAAAAAAAAATACTGATTTATAGGATTTTCTAATAAGATTTTTTTGGTATTAAATATTTTAATTTAGCTATATGAATATACAAGAAGATTACTAATAATAAATTCTAATATTGTAGTTTTTGCAAACTCATAACAAAAATAGATTAATTTGTAAAAAATATATTTTTTGTTGTTACTATTTTGTAAAACTCTTAATATTGAAATATTCAATCTTACAATAATAAACCCTGAATTCAATAATAAAAGTAAATAAAATATACGATTAACAGTGACAACTAAATAAACAAACCTATCGGCACACCAAGTATTATGAGATTAACCCATTATTATTATATTATACTAAAAATAATTATTTCTAAACAGTCTTTAAAACAGTTGTAATAAAAGCGTATATTATTTTGTTTATTGAATAGATGCAAATCTTATGTGTGTTATTAGTTTAGTTTACTGGTAGCGGGTATTTTAATTTTAATTCTTACATGTCTAATCAAGACAAATAAAATGTTTTTCTTTCTTTGTTTCTTCTTTCAAATGTTGAAGTATTTTTTAGCATATGTAATTAATTATATTTCTTGACTAGGTCTTAAAAGTGCAAGGAACATCACTAACTAATAAAGTAGACCAAGGAGTTGCAAGTCCACTACAAGAGAGCCTAACGCAAAGTTCACTCCGATGAAAATTAGATTATTTGCTCGGGAGTTAAAGTTCAATTTTGTGTGAAAATTGGGGGTAAATTAGACGTATACAGATTTGGTAAAAATTGCATTTTTTCGTTAGAAAAATGATAATAATGCTGGGGTTTTAAATGGAAATTTTATAAGTCGACGTGGCCGGAGGCGGTTGTTTTTTCGCTCATACGAGGTAAAAATTTTTCACTATTACATAACTGTTTTAATTTTTGTTCAATTTTGGATTTTTTCTGCGTTCACTGTCTTTTATTTTACTTTTTCTGTGTTTGTTTAAGTCTATGACGTTTTAACTTAGTGATAAATACGTAATGATATAAACGATACCCAATTTTTTTGCAAAATGGTTAGGGTTTTCTAAATAAATTGTTTATTTTTTTACTGGTTATCAAATTATGGAGAAACAAAGATTAAATAATATGAGTGTATACAATATAATAATATAATAGCACTTCATTAGATATGACTGAGTACTTTCAAGTGGATTTTTAACGATTCATTCTCGTTTTTCTAACCTTAAAAATTCGTATAAGAAATATTTAACTTTCAAGTAAGAAATCATAATAAGTTTGTTTAGTGCTAACCTCCGGTAGATGGCGTTGTCAATTAATTGTAACTAAAATTTCAATTTTATTTGGATTGTCGTTATTAAGATTGCATAAACTAGATGTATGTAGATGATTTAGATTTAGAACATTTAGAAAAATGTGATTGATACTTCAAATGTTAAGGAAAAAAAAATTTTTTGTGCAAATTTACCAATTACATTTAAAAAGTGCCCGTAATACTTGTTTGTTTTAGTTGTTTGTCATTAACTTCGAAATGAATTTGGTTACAACATTATTATGAGCGCAAACTATACGTAGTTAAAGGTCAACCGGGGTTAAATTTGTAGATTATAAGTATAATAAAATTTTATGAGAATCATCTAATCATCATAGAGCTATTGATAGTTACAGAATTTAAAGTGAACATTATATTAAGTAAAGATTTAAGTATTAAAAATAGCTCGAAGAACGAATTCAATTTTTTTTCTGAAAAATCGTTTCTGTAGACACTATTCTTTTTAGTGTTTCTAAAATATAAACATGTTATTACTTCTAGTGTTATGCAATTCCAATATTTAGAAATCTAAAAAAAAAGTATTAATATATGAAATAAAAATACCTTTTTTTTGCTAACTGTACCTACCTATTACATACAAAGCTTTTATTAATAAAATTATACAGTGTTAAACGCATAGAAATATTACACAAATACAAATTGCTGGCTCGGGTCAACACATAATTGGAGCAAAAAATGCACCCCAGGTTAGAAAAAAACGTCAGTAGGGGTGGCGCACAAACCAATTAACTTATTTTTTTTCAGTAGCTGTTTGAACATATTTTTTTCGCTTTTTTATTGGCTGATGGATAGAAGGGGCGTTTTTTTTTCTTTTTTTATTCCTTTTTTTATTGCGTTAAGATTAACACGTGGGCCTTTTTCAAATATCGTTTTGTAAACTGTGGGATTTGACACGCGATGTTTACACAGGGGTTGGGTTTTTTCAACTTTTTTTCAGTATTTTTTTCCTTTTTTAATATAGATTGATACTTTTGTAATTGTTTAACGGTCGATTTGATGCCGTTTTTTGTTTCCGAGTTTTTTTGATAAAGTTACGTTTGCTTCTTTGAAAGGGTTATTGTTTTAGATTTTTGTAATTATGTTGAGTTATTAATTTTACTGTGTAAAGTGATAATATTATTTTACTTAAATAATAACCGTATCAAGCAATCTTTGTTTCATGACTTTTATTATTTGGTTGTTACTTGTTACGTGTCAATATAAAGTCTAATAGCTTGTCTTTTTTTTCGCAAGCAAATACTTACTATTAGTTGAATAATAGATAGAGTATGTTTTTTTCATTTGGAAATAACAAAAAAAATGCGAATCTAAATACTTCAAATGTTAAGGCTAAGAAACATTTTTATGATTTTTTTCCGAATAACTTGTAGAAAAACGTTATACGTTAAATTAAACATATTCGCCTACCTACAATTACATTAAAATAATACCATTTAAAATCTGATCATAAAATCTTTTTGAAAAGATTTTTTTTCTTTTAATAAAATTGGTCCAGCCCTTTGAGCGTGGAGGAGTGATATAATTATATACGAGTGAAAAACATTTTTGTTTACCGTTTCAGTCATACACTTTTGTAAAAAAGTACTTACAGTTATTGTGACGTCACTAAATTTTACCAAAAACAGTAAAGCACGCATTTGTTCCGTAAATATCGATCACACAAACAGACATACAAGACGGTTGTGACCCACACGCACGACATTCTCCCATCAATAATGTTCTGAGCGATAGTGTGGAGGTGGCTTTATTATTTATATTCAGTACTAGACTAGCATTCTGTCCCGACTTCATACATTCATAATTAATTAATAAACACTAGCTTCCGCACCCGGCTTCTTCCGCGTTGAATGTCGTTAAAAATAGCCTATCTGCTATTCTAGATAATCTGTCTGTGTGTAGCTATACAGATCCCTCCAGCGTGATTGAATTACAAACTTCTATCCAAACATCCATCCAAACATGCATCCATGCAAAATTCTTTTAGTGTTTGATAACCTATTTATTGAAGAAGGATATAGGCTATATAATATATCACTACGGCCAATAGGAGCTGGGCAGTGGTCAAACAAAAACGACGGGAGTGAAGCAACGTGCGTGCCCGCGCCCAGCTATGTTTGGTCTCGTGTAATGAATGAATGAAATGAACCCAGTTCATTTTCAGACTTTGGTCTGAGATTTTCACGATAGAAAAACTAATATAATTTTTTCCCGACCTGAAATCGAAGCTAGGACCTTTTGCACCTAGCAGTCGTAGACACTAGCCACTAGAGTTGTTATGATGAAATTTGGAATTTGCAACAAACATTAAGTAATTACAAAACGCATTTTTGTATAAGTATTTAAACAAATTCAAATTCAGTTTTTTTCGAACAAAATTTAAATAGTTAGTTTTTTGTTTTGTATGCCATTCAAATGTAACCAAAACTTCAAAAGAATAACATAAAATCCATTTCCATACTTTCTCGACTTAACCCTTCACAATTTCTTCCAAAAATGATTAAAAATAGGTCGCGGTGCGTGAGCGGGTGGTCGTTACAACCCCCTCTGACTTTTTCAACCCTCCCAATGTTCTATTTGAGTTGTATATTTAGATTTTATTTTTGACGTATGTCATTTGTATATTCTAATTGATTTTTAATAGCAGCCTTTGAATTTCGATATAATTTTAAATTTTATCGTTATAATTAAATTAGAGACTACAATATAAAAAATATTTAGTGTTTGACGAAGAAAAGTGTTTTTACGCAATAATCGAAGATGAAGATACATGTCTAAAGTAGTATGTTGTTTTGTAGAAGTACTTACATAATAAGTACCTATAATAGTAATAATAAAAATATTTATTCGTCTTCACAAATTACATCATCAGCAACCCATTAATTGTCCCACTGCTGGGGTCAGGTCTCCTCTCCTCTACAGAACTGAGAGGGTTTTTAGGCCATTATCCACACATGCTGGCCTAATGCGGGTTGGTGGATCAGACATACACTTAGAATTTCTTCTAGGATATGTGGGTTTCCTCACGATGTTTTCCTTCACCGTTATACACCACAAATTACATATTTGCGTGAATCATTGACAAAGGGATTTGACATAATTAGTTTGTGATTAAGTCATTTATTTCGATACAATATAAATTGTGTTGAAAATACATTATAAGCAAAAATTAAAATACAAAAAATTAAAATTAAAATAATTCATTGCACATTTTTAAAATAATAATTCAATAATAATAAATAGGTAATAAATTCAAATATAAAATTAACTAGGTACAATGTATAAATTATATTAAATCTGGTTTTTGTCAATTGTGAACTCATTGTCACTATAGTAAGTAGTAAAAATTTGCGACCTATGTATATTGAGGACTGTTAAAAATTGTAGTTTTAATTCTTTAAATAAAAATGGTCTTGTGTTAATCATTGTTCCGCCAAAAAACATCAGCAAAATTTATTTTAGAGCTTATTTCTTTATTTTCAATGTGTGAAAAACTCTTTTGTCTTTTGTTTTTTCAGTGTGTTTTCATTGTTTTTCAGTTTTTCAGTGGTGAAGGTTCAAAATTTTTTTAAATTAAATACTTTTGCTATCGAAATTAGCTATCTACTAATTGGATATATATAGGAAATAATCTCGAAAACTAAATACAAACTTAGCCTAATTACACTGAGTTGTAAGATGTACTATTTTACAATTACCTCTTAGAATCTTTTGTCTATTCACCCCACTCATAACATAATGACTGATTTAAATAATTATTCTATCCGACCATCATTTTCTCACGACAGACTTAGAAACTCTCTTATCAAACAATCTTGTCTATGATCCATTCCCATAAACAACAAAGGTCCACAACCGGTTCCTTTTTGTTTTTTTAAAACAAAAAATAGCGTAATTATTAGTACCCTTGCACACCTTTTGAATTTGTACGTTGATTTGCATAATTTAAAGGGTCAAATGGGTTCTATAGTTTTTTGCAGTGTTAAGTGTTGAACGGGTTGGTGAATATCTAGTGTTGTGTTACATCAAGTTTTTGAATAGGTTATGATTTTTCAATGACAATTTTTTTTTTTTTTTTTGGATTGTTTTTAAACCGGTTGGATACCGTTGCTTTAAATCTATTTGGTCTATGATAATACTATAAAATGCCTCGACAGTGCAGTGAGAATATTTCGACCGTATGGGACATCTCAATAGCACAATGCAAAACTGGGCGCTTTATCTTGGCCAAATCCAAAACTGATTTTACTCTATCGGGGAATCGAATCTAGGAGCTGGGCGAGGGTCTCCTCTAAAGAATGTGGAAAGCAAATTAGCCTACTCGGTCGGGATAGGGTTTGTTTCAAATTTTCCTTTTCTCACAGTGCTCTTGTATATAATAAGGTTATTCCCTTAGTCACCTTTTACGACACCCACGGGTTGAGATGGGGTAGTGACATTATGTATTAGACACTACACGGATGTTGGACCGGACATCAAACCTACTCAATTCTACAAACAAAACTACTACGTAACCATCCCTCATAGAAATCAAACAATAATAAATTACAAGCGCGGGAATCGAACCAGGTGACACGGTGTTATCATTTTTTGGGTCTAAATAAATAAAATATTCATTTAGAACAATTAATTAATGGTTTCTTGTTGACAAAGTTATTATTAATACGTTTCATGGGTATTAGATTAATTAATAACACAGTGGAGAGAGAGTTCTGTTTTTTTCATTTATAGTATCATCAGCAACCCATTAATGTCCCACTGCTGGGCTCGGGTCTCCTCTCCTCTATCTAGAGAGCTGAGAGGGTTAAGGCCAAAATCCACACACGCTGGTCAAATGCGGGTTAGTGGATCAGACATACACTTAGAATTACTTCTAGGGTATGTGGGTTTCCTCACGATGTTTTCGTTCACCGTCAGCAGATGGTAAGTCACCTGACTAGTACAGTCGAGTTCATTAATATATTGGCACCATCAAGGATTCAAAATATTGTGAGCGTTGAAAAGCTCAATAAATACTATAGAACCTATGGATCAAATATATGTCCTCATGTGAATGGTTCAATAAAATATGCTGTACATTATGCAATAAGTTGTAGTCACCCTTTTCAACAAAAATCTCTAATGATGGTGCCAATATATTAATGAACTCGACTGTACATATAAATTTCACAAAGTGGAATCGGCATTGGTACTGCTGGTCGGAATCGAACTCGGACCGCGTGTTTAGCACGCCGGTCACTTATCCATTCATCTACCATCGCATTTAGAGTATAATATAAGAATTAATTAAAATACTTACACTGTACTTTAATGCATTAAAATATGATAATACGAAAGTTAATATGTATGGAAGTATATTTGTTACTCATTCACGCCAGAACGACTGAAGCGATCTGTATAAAATTTGGCACAGAGATAGATAATACTACTTTTTAATGGACTTACACTACCGCGTGGACGAAGGCGGGGGGGGGGGAAGCTGGTCGATACTATAATTGTAAAACGGAAGAGTTTCGTCCATATTGAATAATTCTTTTTGTGTTGGATAGTTCATATATCGAGGAAAGTTATAAGGTATATAAAATCACGCTACGATCGATAGGAGCTGAGCAGTGGTCAAATAAAGAAAGGAGCGAAGCCCCGCGTGTCTTGTAGTATATTTATATGACGTATGTAAGTGCAATACGGCCGGATATTATGTAAGTTAATATAAAAGTAACAATGAACATCGACCAGCTGTTGAAGGGACTCGGCCATATTGGACGCATGTTTATTGGATTATATTATAAACTACTAGAAGCCAGGGCTTCGCTCCTGTCGTTTTTATTTGACTACTGCTCAGCTCCTATTAGCCGTAGCGTGATCTTATATATTTATTTATAATAATATGTTAAATTCACAAAAAAAAAACCAAAAATAATGTATACATTTTTTAAAATTTTTGTCTGTCTGTCTATCTATCTGTTTGTTCCGGCTTATTTCTGGAACGGCTAGATGGATTTTGACGAGACTTTTCCTAGGAGATAGCTGATGTAATAAGGAGTAACTTAGGCTATTTTGTGAAAAGTAATGTTGGTTTTGTTAAATTCCACGCGGACGAAGTCACGGGCCCGTGACTATGACTGTGTAGTCATTCATAAATTCATATTGTAAAAGAAAAACATTTTTATAAAACAAGACTGGCCTGTTGGTCAAGTGGTTAGTGACCCTGACTGCTAAGCCGGAGGTCGTGGGTTCGATCCCCACCCAGAACAAATCTTTGTGTGATGAGCATAAAGGTTTGTTCTGTGTCTGGGTGTAATTTATCTATAATATGTATTTACAAAAAAAAATGTATTTAAGTACTATATCAGTTGTTTAGTACCCATAACACAAGCAAATATAATTGCTTAATTTGGAACTAGATGGCGCTGTGTGAATTTGGTAGAATATTTATTTTTATTTTATTTTTATTTTTAAGATTACGTGTTTGGTTCATATTGGCCAAAATTCTTGTCAGCATGGTCAAATCTAAACTCGATGGGATCATCATCATCATATCAGCCCAATGACGTCCACTGTTGAACATAGGCCTCACTTAATTTCCGCCACAGCGAGCGATTTTGTTACTCGATGGGATACCATCGTTTAATTAATACTCCTAGGTCCAACTTCTAACTCCACCATCAGATCTGGTCCATTTCATATCTGTCTCACTCACCCTATCCCCTACCCTATCTAGCTTCATATGAGTACAATTTACGCCCATTAATAGATATCACATAATAAAATTGTATTTCCTTTCTTTCGTTACAATCTATTCCAACAATTCAAAAACCCAACCAAATCGGTCGAGCCATTTTCAAGTGATGACTTCACATAGGTACATACAATTTAATTTGAAATACTATTAAATAGATACCTCTTTGTCAAGATGCAGTCAGTTAAAATACAATACAATTTTGCGTCCATTGTGGCGAGGTCCCTAAAACGTGGGGTCAACGCCGCGGCCCATTCGATTCATTGTTTAATTCAAAATTATTATTAGTTCGTCTGTCCCTTTTATATACTATAATACTGATCCATTTTTAACAGACTTCAATTAAAGAAGCTTCCGAGTTCCATCAGTATGTTGTTATATGAATGTATGGTATGTGCTTACATAATTATTTTCGAATAGCTGTGCCCGCGACTTCGTCTGCGTGGCATTTAACAAAAGCAACATTACTTTTTTATAATAATTTTATATTTTTTCTAAAATATAAGTAACTTCTTATTTCATCAGCTATCTACCAGTGAAAGTCCCGTCAAAATTGGTCTAGCCGTTTCAGAGATTAGCCGGAACAAACAGACAGACAGAAAGATACAAAAATTTAAAAAATGTTATTTTGGTATATGTACTTACCGTATATACATTCATATGCATGTAGTAAAAAGAAGTTATTTTAATATTACAAACAGACACTCCAATTATATTTATTTGTATAGATTTTCTTGAAAACTATTTGAGAAAATAGCAATTGGACATATTTATAAAGTTACTTACAAATCAATTTTGATAAGTGCAAATGTTACCATTAAAATTACACAAACACACAAACATAGACTGTCAAAAACATAATCCTCCTTTTCCGTAGTCGGATAAAAAGGGGCTGCAACGATCAGCTCCTGGTGTTACAGGTGTCATTAGGCTACGGTAACTACTTACCGTTAGGCGGGTCGTGAGTATGTTTGCCACCGTCATGATATATAAAGATAAATCTCTTAAGTTATTTTTTATCATTTTGACCTAACCGGGGACTCAAACTCAGAACTAATTTATGTTTAACCGTTGCACTACACTATCATCATTTAATCATTTCAACCTACAAACG
Source organism: Laspeyria flexula (assembly GCA_905147015.1). Classification (NCBI taxonomy): domain Eukaryota; kingdom Metazoa; phylum Arthropoda; class Insecta; order Lepidoptera; family Erebidae; genus Laspeyria; species Laspeyria flexula. The sequence goes on from LR989974.1 coordinate 7,957,165, forward strand.
TCCTATCGCTGGACACGGGTCTCCTCCAAAGAATGTAGAGGGAATTTAGGCTACTATACCACGCTGGCCAGACAGGTTGGTAGAGGGTTTGTTTCGAATTTTACCTTTTCTTGCAGCGCTCTTGTCTGCATAAGCTTACTCCCTTAGTCGCCTTTTACGACACCCACGGGTTGAGATGGGGTAGTGACATTATGTATTCTTAATCCGTCACTACACGGAGAACTACACGAACACGTTAATATAGTAATACAAAGTATTCAAATAAAATCCAATCTAAGTATTTAACTTTGGTGTCAAGAGTCGTAAGTTCAATTCCCGTATGAAGCAAATATTAGCATAGCATAGATTCTGAGTGGGTGGTTAAGTAACGGCAAATGCAACTTAAGTAATAGCTAAGGTATATCTAAATCATTACTTAAAGATAATTTAAATATAATAGCTTGATTGAAATGGTCTCGTACCGCGTGGTTCTAGAGGAATTTCCTCCCAAGAACTATCAGGTTGTGGACTTTGATTATGAACTAAAATTTGTACGCCAGAAATGGCAGAATATGTTGTACTTTAAGAAATTATATTATAGCACACCACCTTTTGTAACACATATTCGAACAAATAAAAATTGATTGATTGAATGAACTCCCTAACGAGGTTTTCCCAAGGTACTACAGTATGGCGTTCTTCAAAAAAGGATTGAATAGGTTTCTTAAGGGTCGGCAACGCGCTCGTGATGCCCCTGGTGTTGCAGGCGCCCATAGGCTACGGTAACCGCTTACCATTGGGCGGACCGTACGTCTGTTTGCCATCGTCGTATAATAATAATAAAAAAATTGAACTGTAAACTCCGACGGCGACGCCATGGTTTTGAGATCAATTCCCAGGTCGGGACCAGATCAGTTTCTGGATTATCTATTTAGATTTTTTAATGACCTAAGTTTCAATTTGGCTCGGTTTTCAATGCCGTAAACTAAATAAACACTTTAATCTCCTTTTTACAAACAAAATAGACTACCTACCTTTGTATCTGGTAAAAAGTTGCAAGCACAACCTCTTTCTTACCTTAAAACTTTGTATTCATGAAATTAGTATCTACCTAAATCAACATTTATAAATTATACTCCCTCAAAACTTGTATTATTTTTTCATCATAAGCATATTGGCTGAATGGATAAGGGACCGGCGTGCAAATCATGCGGTCCGAGTTCGATCCCGACCGGCAGTACCAATGTGGATTCCACTTTGTGGAGTTTATATGTACTAGTCAAGTGACTTACCATCTGCTAACGGTGAAGGAAAAACATCGTGAGGAAACCCACATATCCTAGAAGAAATTCTATTAGTATGTCTGAACCACCAACCCGCAATAGGCCAGCATGAGTGGATTATGGCCTAAACCCTATCAGCTCTCTAGATAGAGGAGAGGAAACACGAGTCCAGCAGTGGGACTTAATGGGTTACTGATGATGATTTCATCATCATCATACTAGCCTAATGATGTCCACTGCTGGACATAGGCTTCGCCAAATAATGATAATAAGTACATTTACTAATAATTATGATATTTGGTTAAAATGTAGGTCATAATTATTATGTAGCATTTAGATATTATTGTAGTCAAATTAAAGCTAATTTGAAATTATATACGGGAAAGAAAGAACTCGCGCGGAGCTTCGCTCCCGTCGTTATTTATATGGCCACTGCTCAGCTCCTATTAGCCGTAGCATGATGTTATATACCCTATAACCTTCCTCGATAAATGGTCTATCCAAAAGAATTTTTCGAATCAGACTAGTAGTTTTTGAGATCCTATCGTTCAATCAAACACATAAACAAGCTCTGCAGCTTTATTTTATTATATAGTAAAAAAAATAAAATAAAAATAGATGCTATGTTGTAGTAGTGAACTTAAATATGAACCATTTTTAGATACAAACCTGACTTTTGTACGAACCTTATTGAGATAAGAACCCAACTTAGATAGCAACCCTTCTTAAAATAGATCGCATGGCAACTTTTGTAAGAACCGTAGCGTTTGTAAGAACCATGGTTCATATAGAAGTTGAATGAAATTATTTTTATGATGAAATTTAAATCATAAATTTGCCTTTTAATAATTTGAAAAATATTAATATTTCGGTTCCTTTTTTGGCTATCCATAAGGCGAAGAGGAATAATAATTATCATGCTTAGAAACTTTTAAAAAATTCTTAAAAAAAACTTGTCTGCGTTTCCAACTTTATTTGGAATGTCTCAATTAAAAAACTTTTTTTATCGTATTCAGAAATATAAAAAAAAAACAAAACCAAATATAGGTAATAATAGGTACCAAATCATACAACAATACTAAACTAATACAGCCATCATTCGTAGTTAATTTTTCTAACTACTTCTTACCTCCGTGGTCACACACCGTGAAAAGTCACTCCCATAGCTCGTCACTCCTTGCCCCTCCTTGCCCCTCCTGACTATTATGTCATAATACATTGTTTTAGTTGCTAATGACTTGAAGATAACACTATGGGCGGGCTTAAAGAGTTTTAATGGAGGTGGAAAAAAAAGAACAAAAAGTTTTCCAAGTTTTTTTAATTAAAAAATTGTTCCTGAAAATGTTACAGTTGTTGTTCTAAATTTAATTATTTTCATTATAAACATAAGATACTTAGCTAAATTTTTTTCAAAACACATTTAAAAAATCACCAGTATTTTTAAGTATTGTATTTCAGACAAATATCTCAGTCTGATTTCTTTTACATGTAACAAGAAAAATTACAGTCTACTGTACTAGTAACTCTGTTGTTATACGAAACACGTTTTATTTGAATAAATTCATTTTATAAATAAATAAAACAAATATTTATAAATATCCGCTTAGTATAAATACATTTAAAAATTGTTTCATATATTTTTCATTTCTAATTCTACGGCAGCGGCGCGCGGCGCTTCGATCGCATTTAAAACTATCAAATTAAAAAGTCCATAACCTTTTCAACAACTTATATAACAAAGAAGTAACAAAAATAAAAGTTTAGTTTTTATTTAAACCATTTCTCAAATAAATATACTTTATTGAACATTTTTATTTTCTTTGTCACTGACTTCAGTTCTAATAACTTATATTTAGAAAGTTACAATTTTCAAAATATTTCCTTGTGTAGGTATAATGTGTATGTAATACTTAATTACATAATAATTAAAATATATTAATTATATAGTTTGATTATCTTTTTTTGATTATTATTATATTTTCGATAATTTTACAATTGTAGAGAGAATAAAAATAGTAATTTAGTAGATACTGAACGTGATTAAATTCTACTAATAACATTGATCTATTTAGTCAAAAAAATAGTTACAATAGTAATTGTTAGGATAATTAATAGCCATAAACTAAATATTACGGGCAAGAATTATTTACGAGATGAACTCTTGGCTCAAGACAAGTTTCGTAGCACGCTACGCCATCTGTCGTGGGGTAGCAAAAGGAAAATTCACTAAGAAAACACAACAAATAGCGCAGAGGGTTGCCTTGGAGTTAGATATGAACCTTAGTTTATCTTTGAAACAACACTTAAGAAATACAACTGATATATTCATTCTTTGTTATGAAGATATTTCTTTCGTGTCAAATATATAGCTACCTGAAAGAATTAAAAGAAATATAAACACCTGTTAACTTCCCATAGGTATAAAATAAAGAAAGAAAGAATGAAGTAGGCGTAATAAACTTCCGCATTTTATTTCCTCAAGTTTAGGTAAAAAACAGGAAAAAGTGTAATCTCAATAACACCGTTGGTTAATACCCCATAAGCTAAGCCCCGCCTGAACATTAAAAAAAACCGCAGTAAAAGAGGCGTTGAAAAGAAATGTTTAAAAACTTCACACGAAACAACGCTATACAGAACCCGTAAGTGCGAGCGAGACAGACGTCATTAAGAAAAAATCACAAAGAAACCCATTCTTTTTCATTTCCTCCCTCACTAATAGCGGCTTAGAAAAAAATGGGGAGCTCTACTCGTCCCGTTCTCGCATGCAAGGGTGGGATGGAAACAGGGTCGGGCGAGCGAGAGGGGCGAGTGACGACCACCCTGCGGCGTCCTTAGCGCCCTTTTTAATAGTTCTTATTTCGGCCGTAGTCCGAGTGGTCCGTCATGCGTTTTTGGGGAAATTGTGTCCGAGTGAGTGCGGGGCGAGCGGGGAGCGCGGGGCCGCGGCGCTCACACGCTGGCTTCCCGCTGCCGACCGCGCGTCTTTTCCTTGACCGGACGCATTTTTCCGCGGAAAAAACGCGGGGCGCGTGCGCCCGGCGTCGGTGGGGATGTTCTTGGCTACGTCTAAGGCGGCGGGGGCGGCGCCGCGTCTTGCTAGTTGGACCGGCGTCTTCGGCTGGCGCGCGCGTCCGCCCCACCCCGCAAGAAAGCGTCGCGACGCTCAAGTTTTCCACCAAGAAGTTAGTCGTCGCCCGCCCGCGTCTCAAGAAGGTCTCGTTTCCGCTTTCCACGGCGCGACTTAGCTTTTCCGGGGGTGTCTCGGCCGCGAAAAAAAATAAAATACAAACGCCGCGTTAAGTTTTTGCGAATTTTTTTTTATCGGTTCGTCGCGTCGCGCTCTTTGGCTAAAGAGATTGTTGTATTGCAGGTCCGTGGTACCGCCGAAGACATCGGGCCCGGACTAAGAAAAGAGTGTGGATTTAAAAGATCTGCGAGCGATCGCATGTCCTCGTTGTGACGATACGTCCCAAACTGGAATTAATGTTGAAATACTTCAATGAGAACATATCCCTAGCGCTGCAGGAGAGGTACAGGGACCTCCATGAGTATCGGAAGACGGAAGCGATAGAGGAGGGCTCACCGAGGGAGGCTAAAGTACCAAAAATAGCCGAGGAAGGCGAGCAAGTCGGCGGCGAGGGCGCCTTCGAGCCGAGCGCCGCGCCGCCGTTCCCGAGGCTCCTGGAGCCTCCCAAGGAAGAGGACAACTTCGTGGCCAGCTGGCTTCAGAACTCGTTCAAGATGACAGCTGCTGAAGGGAACAACGAGGCTTCCGCTGGTGGCAGTGCGCTAGACCTTCGCGCTGCCCCCTTATCTCTCCACATACCAACGTTGCAGCAAGCGGCCGAGGCGCAGAGGCAGTTCAAGATGCAAGATTTCTGGAACAGAAGCCGGCCTGGTTCTCCTAGCCAGGACCAGCTGGGAGAGGGCCACAGTCACCCAGGTCCAGCTCCTCCGACGCCACAGCCGCCCGCGACCCCAGACCACAAGATTATGACTGAAAAATTGGTGAATGAAATTCAGGTGAGTGATCTTATATTTTCTTAGGTTATTTAATTAAGTACGACACCTTTATTTTTTTAATTTAAACAATTACTAACTTAAAAATTTAAAACAATTAAAAATTCAATAAAAACATTTTAAGAAGGTAGATAACTGTAATTCATTTAATTACATATAAATTTAAACTCAAACATTGATCAAATTTGCGTAAACTTTGAACGGTTTTCATGTTTATTTTGTAAGCCGACGGCAAATCAGCCGCGAAAACTTACCTGTAGTATGAAACAGCTGCAGTATTTTAACTACAAGTCCTTTTAACAGTCCATAACTTATGACAACAAACATATATCACTGTCACTTCTTTAAATAATATAAAACTACCACACGTGTATAAATAAAATTAAAAATAACAAAATCACGTCTATCTTGTTCAAACATTCTTGATCAACTGACCTCAGATTACTCGAGGTGAAACTCGTTCCAAATTTGAATGATCCCTTCCTTATAAATTAAAAAAAAAGATACAAGCCAAGGCAACATATTGTATAGCTTTTGTTAACACAAGAAAGGGTTAAGGTCCTTGCGTCAAACTTATTATTAAATCGTTTTTGTGTCCTTATGTCGCATCCGGTTTTACAAAGGATATGTAAATTACAATAATCTGTGATAATTCTATTATTTCTGTATTACCTGTGATCAACTTGTCGGCAATGTCGATTATTTTTTTACATTTCAACGAATGTTTGTTTTAAACATATGGCTTATGATTGTTTTATCTTTCACGGGACGGTTCCGCTTCATTTTTTTGTTTCGATAACGTATATTTTTATTTACAATTGGCTTGTTTTAAAATTGACTCAATGAGAATATTCAGGAGAGGGCGTAGAATAAGTTTAGGCGCTTAGAATTAAGAATTTATTTATTGATCTGTTTTACGCATGATAAATGTTATGTATTACTTTCATAGAATTAAAGTAATATACTTAATTCGAAATTATACTTTAATATCTAAATTACGATGTAAAAGCAGACTATTTTATGAAACTAGTTCAATCTAATTTTAAAATTTCCATTCTTGGAAACTCATTTCTCAAATGCAGTGTTCATAATTTGAAAACTGAAAAGAAATTTCAGCCAGTAAAAATAAAAAAGGCAATAGTAATAACTTTCTTAATTCAAAATTTAAACAACAGACGAAAGAATATTACTTTTTAAATTAGTTTCGGATACGTTCACCTTGCGTTTCCCACGGCGCACCGGATTAGGGACGCGATCATTTTATTTTTAATTTTTTTTCCTACCGCTTTGTTTCACTGAAGGGGTGTTGACAGTTATTTGTTGCGAATCTTTTTTTGTTTTTAGAATTTTTCTGTTTGAATAACGAACCGGTTCCAATTCATTCGGTATTCATCCTTTTTTTTAAGAAATCGGGATTTAACGGTTCATAGTGGCGCTTTTGTGGTTTAGTTTTTTTCTAGAATTGTTAATTAAAATTTGATTTATTAAATTTATTGTTGAGTTCAAGGGTTTGTTATCAAAATAATGAGGTTATTTTTTCTTCCGTGTGTTCTGCAGTAGGCCATAATATAAGTATAATGTTTTTTTAAAGAATATTCATTTATAGAAGTAATAAATGTCTTACTAATTTTAACGCTGAAATTTAAGACCAATGTGTATTACATTGCTCTCAAATATATAATTTAAGTACCTACTTATTTTATCGCTATAATTACCTACAATGAAGTATAATCAGTAATTAGAATTGATGAAAATTTGCAAATTTACCACTTACCTACAAATAAATAGGAAATATTTTTCTTTAAAAAAAATAATTCCACATTTATTTTTTTCTTCTTTGATAATGTGTAAAATGTAAATGTCTTTTTTCACGCCACTTGGGATACAGCAGCAACAGCAATCACCATCCGCCGACTCAACCATGAGCGAGAGATCACTCGTACCATTTGCGCTGGTAAATTTACTATCATCACTCAATAATATCGATGTAAATAATTTTTATAACTCTGAATGTCGTGTCTGTCTTGTTTTCCAATTTTTTTTTTACTAAAAAAAACTTTTCCATTTTTGTCATGTCGGCTTAGTGTTTTTTTGTTGCTAAGACTATGTCCACTGTAAAAAAATATGGATAGTCGTATAATTTAAATGTAAAGTATTACTAATTCAATGATAAACTTTTAGTTTGAAAACTAATCGTTTGAAATTCAAAAGTATTCTAAAATTAATCTAAAGTAAATTTAAAAATAGAATATCAGTGGACATTGGGCTTTGATTAACGGTTATGTAGCGGTTATTTTTCGTTGTTTTTTAACCATTGGTTAACAGCATGTGCACGAAGTGTTGTGTAGTATTTGGTTACCAACAGTAGTTTACGGGTAAGTGTTGTTTTGTTTTACTAATGTAAATTACGGGATTTTTAACCTTCGAATGGCTTATTAAACAATTGCTTTGAGGGAATAATGTTATTAATTATTGTTATTTAAGCTAGTAATTTATTATACTTAACCTTACTTGAAGTAATTCAGTCAATGTGTAACGCATCCGCTAAAATTAGACATCATTGTTATTCCAAACTTAAATTAATGTATTCTAAAAAATCTCTCTTTCAAATTTTGATTCGTGTCATTGTCTTAATTTTATAAAATTAGAACTATTGGGAATTTATTTTTGAAAAAAAAAATGAATTATTAATTTGAATTTAGATAGTTTTAAAGTTGAATTTAGAATTAAGAAATTAACCTTTAAATATTTGCGCACGCAGCCGCAGCAGCAGTCGCCGACCGGAGACGCACCGATAGGCGATCGCAACACGATGTTGCCCTTCGCTCTGGTAAATGTCCTGAATAGCCTGAATATCGATGTAATTATTTTTCTTTCTTTTCACCTTCTGTAGACTATTTTGTTGATATGAGAACTCACGACGTTGATCTATATATTTTATTAGAGTTAAATTGACATATAAATTAAGAATCTTCGATTGTTGGACTAGGAATTGATGAAAATATTGTAAAATAATATTACTGAAAAATAAACTACTTCATACCTGCCTCTTGCTATATAGAAATAAAAATTGATTGCCACAAGTTTAACGGAACATATTCGGTTTATTTTTTCTATAGTGTTTGTAATTGACAAGTCAAAACTTGTATGAAAGAAACTAAAGAAAAAAGTAAACTTTTTCCATTTTTAAAATTTCACCCGTGTGAAGCAAAGGCGGGCTACTATTACTCATATAAGTAGATACTAAAACAACAGAAGTATTATATTAGTAAGTATACTAAATAATACGTAAAACTGAATGAGTTTTCATAGCGGTTCGCCTATTTTCTCAATAGTGAGCTTCATTTTTACGTTTTGTTTCTATCATATTTAATAATATTATTATTCTTTTACGATTATTTTATTGTTATTTCACAAAGCAATGGAGCTCGCTATTATTCGTAACGCGAACACATATTTAATTAACCATTCTTTTTTCTTTCTTGCTCAGATTTCTATAAAATATTCTAACGCTAGAGTAATAAATGTATGCTTTTAATTTATTTTTAGAACACTAATTAGAATTCATATTATTTATGTTGTATTTGAAACCATTATTTCATTTAAGTATTTTTTTACATTTAAATGGCACTTCACTATTCATAATTATTAGTAAGAATTTAAAAATTGAATGCAGATACTAATGGTTTCAAATATTCGATCGCAGAAAAAGTGAAGTGTCTGATGACAATGTTTGTTTCATGCAGCAACAAGCGCGGTCTGGGCAGAGCATCAGTGAGCGAACGCTTGAGGAGTGCTGGTCGACACTGCAGCGAGTGAGTTGGCATCTGTTTCAATGTGTATTGTTATCTTCCAAAGGTAGGGAATGCGTGGCGGCGACTGTGTATGATTTTGTCTCCCTGTTCCAAATTTGAAACTTCAAATTTGCGAATTTTAATTTATGATTTTATGTTATTCATAAATCATTTTTAAAACAATGTTTAATTTTTTATTGAATATTTGAATAGTGATTCAAAAGATGTTCTAAATTTAAAATATACAGTCACTAAATCGCATTACCCAATAAACGGGGTATTGGTTACCTTACCAATAACTCTATTTTATACTATAAGGTGAGTTTCAATTTTATAAACTTCCCAATAGAATAAGGCCCTCAATAAATATAGTTTTATCTAAGCACTAAAGTGTTTTATCGCACATCTAAGCGGTGGGTGGCGTAGTAAATGTATATGTTTTTTTCAAAACAGGAACACTAAAGTATCTAGGCTCGATCTAAGTATTGCATATTCATTACTAAGGAAACATTTTCACATAGAGTAGGTTGATAAAAAATCTCGCGATCAAGTGCCGGGGGCGTGTTAACAATTTATTTAATCGAGATTCGAACGCCATTTTGTTTTTTTTTTTTTTTTTATAAACCATCTGCGTACAAGGTGGCGTATGATAAGTCAGGAAGTACTTGTTTTGTGCATCTGCGTTGTTATTGCAATTTTAACAATTGAGATATTTTTCGATTGATTTAGTTTCGATTAAAATATAACTGGTTAAAATATAATATATGTACTTACGTATACCTAATTATTATTAAAACTATAATTATATAAATAATTAAAACAAGGTAGATATTAGTTAGATTTAGTTAGTGATCAAGTATGAAGACATGCTTTCTGATTTCAAGCATTAGGAAATAATATGAGTTTTGAATTACAGAAAAATAAAAAAGTCTATGAATAAGTTTTATATTTGAAAACTAAAAAAAAAAACCAACTTGCGTCATCTCACCACAGAAAAGAGATAGGTATTTTGTTTTTACTGTCTTAATTTTTCTATCGAAACAGACAAAATATAGGTACTTACTTACTTAATTTAAAAAAATCAACATGCCTTTTTACGAAACCCACGTTCATGTAATTCGCAAAAAGTACAGGTGCTCGCAAAAAAATAAAACGTTCAACGTCGGATGAAACGGAAAAGTACACTCGGGCAAAATAAAAACTACACTCTTTGTGCGCGGTCGGGTACTTGATCTTTTGTGGGCGGGCAAAAGGCGTGGAGTTGACTTCTTTACATATTTTTTGATAACTGTTAATTTTACTAAAATTGCGATAGTTAGGATGAATGTATGTTTGTTACTCAATTAAGACATAACGGCTAATCAGATCTGTATGGATATAGGCTACTTTTAACAGACATAAAACGCGAATGAATAATAATAATAATTAAATAATTTATAATACATTTCATATCGTAATATCTATACAATAAATTATAATACATGTATACATTTAATTTTAATCTTGTTATATTATTTATGATTTTATCCTGCACCACACTCATCATCGGCACACTACACTACCACACTACACATAAATACATTTTGCTTGCTTGACATCCCTATGTCTGGGATCCAGCAGAAAACCAGCGCTAGGTTTCATCAACCTAGCACATGCTGAGCTGGACACCCTTTTGGTGCGATAGGGCTTAAAAAAAATGAAATATTGAGTTTATGGCTTTTTATATTGAATAAAAAATAGATCTGGAGTTTTAATGCCCAATAGAAAAGATGTTCTTCTTTCTTATCGAATGGACTTGAGGCAGGCAGGTATTGGAATTTATAAGTCGCCCAGAAGGCTTCCAACTTGACTTAACGACTATGACATTAAAATAACCGGGACCAACGGCTTTACGTGGCTTCCGAAGCGCGGGAGAATAGAGTTTATTTTCGATTATTTCGTAAGTTAAACGAAATGAGAAAATAATATATCAACGATTTCTAGTTTGAAATATGTTATAAAAATGTCTTTAATATTCATGTACCTACTTATTAGGAGACATTATTTATGCAGTGAAAACTATAGCTAAATACTTCATACCTTATTTTAAAGTACACTACATTAAATCTTTACTGTTTGTGTAAATGCAAAACAAACATCCACCGACGGTTCCACAGTTTTTACTCCACAAAACAAAAGTACGATACACATTTTCGAAAAAAATCCCTCAACATTTGCATGTCGATCCGCAATGAATTTATCGTTATTGCCTCTAGATTTATTATAGTGCCGCTTTTCGAAAAAATCCACCGAAAATGACCTGAACGAATTTAAAATTCAGATACCAATTGTTTTTCGGTTCAAAATTGAGACGATTTTGACGTCGGCCGTCCAATCGCGACATGTGTTTAACTTTTTTTTATTCCGACTGTACTTATTTCGTTTTATACCGGGTTCCGTATAAATCAATTCAGTTAAGTTGTCTCAGTTTTTGTTCGGCGGCCCTTTTAAGTATAAATATTGTTTTAAAAATGTTTTTAATGATGTACGTTAAGTGTTGTCTTTGGTTAGAACTTTTTGTGGTGTCGGAATATATGGCTTTTTATACGGTACTGAAAATGTAAGTGATGTGCTTTTTGAGATCCATGTTTTTAGTTTGGAGCTAAATGTGCTTATGTTTCTTCAATACGTGGTCTAAAATTTACAACTCCTTTGGAAGTAAGGCAATATTTGTTAAATAGACAGTATTTTAGAAACACCTCAGAGTCGGTCATCAAATAACGATAATCATTCGTATAACAATGATATTCCATTAAATACAAACCCAAAGTTCAATAAGTGTGGCTAATCAAAAGCTAATGAAAGATAATTACGTTCTTTAAATAAAAATAGATACCTACTTACTAAATAATTTCAAAACGATAATTTCATCAAGGCTGAATATCACATAAATTCTAAATATAAAATTAAATAATAACATAATTTACAAATAAAACAATGAAAGATCGGCATTACTATACAAAAAAGATTTTATTATACATCATGGTACCCACCGCGTTTCAAACAATTCAAAAAACAAAAACTTCCAAATTCAAAAATCTCAGGAGCAAAGATAACAAAATTCTATTTTTTAAACGTTCAGTAACAGTAACATCTTGTAACAAGGGTGGGGGGTTCTAATTATGAAAAGTGTTCAACGAGGGTGGAAAAATTGTTGAACGGACGACGTTTAAAAAACGAACGTCTAATGACCAACCGGCTTTTAAACTTAATAGGTTTGGAAAGATTTGATAGTCTCCTCTTTACTTGAATCGATAAAATTGTGTTAGCTTTTGTTACTTTTTGTTAAAGCGTATTAATATTTACTTAAAACTTTCGCTTCTTTTTTTAACACAATTATGCATTAGGTATTTTAGTTTCGCTTGATATTTTGACCAAGTTACGCCGCCGTCATTATGATAAGCAAACAAAGCCTTTTCAGGTTTTTTTTTATTCATGCGTTTATAAAATCTTCAACATATAATATAAATAAAGTTAAAATTTATTAATAATGATGTTTTTAGTAGCTTTAATTGATTACAACAGCAGAAACAGTATGACATTGAACTTGCAATGAGATTAAATTATGTATGTAGTGTTGTAATTATGACATGAATTGCAGCTAGGTCAATTTATTATTAACGTTAAATATCGATTTACTAGAAAATGCTTTGGTTATGGTTCTAAAATGTTATCGAAATATTCTATAACTATTTGAACCAATGCAATGCGAAACAAAGTGAAAAAAATCTATCATCTATACGAGACAGACATTTTTCTCATGACTTCTCAGTCGCTACTATTCCTAGCCTTCCCAACAGTCCTGCTCATAAGCATTTAAATTGTCACACTAGCGATTAGAGATACTGTTAGAAAATAAGATAATCTAGTGTTTGGAAAAGGACATAGACTATGCTGACACAATTAACTTCTACGCAGGCGTTACCGTGGGCTAAAATTAGTGTAAAATATTTTACACAAACACTTACAAACATACAACATTTTCAAAGAAAAGTAATGACCCCAATATTTCACTGTTAAAGATCATTAATATTTTTATAAAATCTCTCGGTCCACTGCTTACCCCCATTTAGGAGACGTGACGATACAAACAATAACGTTTAAATATCATCAAGTGCCCGGTATCACCCTCCCTTCTCGGTAATTTTTACCACTTTTCTCCTATCTTTCATAATTTCTCTTGCAACCCTTCTGAGCCGTATTCATAAGGAGGACAATTTTTTCGTTTTAATTAAAAGTAAAATACTTTAAATTTTCGGTGACGTGTCATGTGAAGATCTAGCTTATGCCCGCGGCTTCGCCTGCGTGGTATGTCAATAAATAGCCTATGTGTTATTCCAAACTATAATTTCATCTTGAGTCTTTCAATCGTTCTCGCGTGTTTGAGTAATACATATCTATCTGGTCATCCTATCTTTCGTATTTATAATATTAGCAGGATAATATAATATGATAATATTATGCAAAAGTTATTACCTACATTTGCTACAAAACAATTACGTCACAGAAAAAAAGTTTGTGTTAAGTTCTTTGGCAAATTTACTTTGTTTCAATCTAAGTACCTAATGTTATATTTTAAATTACAAACAAGTAACCAAGACTATGAATATTCGTTCAATGTTCTTCGCCATTTTTCTTACAACACTCGCAGTAATCTTTTTTTCCTTCGTCGTAACTCACGGCCACGAGTTTTTTGGGTTAAAACTTGAAAATTTATTTCGCAATTAGCGGTGGGACACTCTTAAACTCAAGACATTATTAGAAAAGTTTCTTAGTGCTCGTAAAAACGTGTTTTTTCGTTACACCTGAGCGTTTTCGGGTTGAATTTTTAATGTTCGATTATTTTTTAATAAGATTTGGACAACCATTTAGTGTTTTAAATTTGTTTTTACTGGTTTTTTCGAAGCGATGTAAGTTAACTTGAAATTTCTCAGTGTATAGTTCAAATAGATTCAAATTTAAATGAAATCCATTTATTTGTGAATAGCATAGAATAGCAAAAAGTTGAGATAAGATAAGATAAGATAAGATAAGCAAAAAGTTGTGCTAATTTTCTCAAATTAGTTCGCTAAATCGTAGAAAAAGACGTAAAAAAAACAGTAAAAACAAATACGGAGATAACACTTCATTAACATGAAGTGAAACGGTGCGACATGACAACGGTTAAATTTTCACAAGCACACACAAATTGGCGGGAAAACAGCGCCCTCTGGGGCCGACGGAATAAGAGAAAAACTCGGCAAAAATTAGATTTCTTCAGTACTGTACCGTGACTGGAGAATTTTGATACTTTATTTTCATATTTTTATAAAAGAAATGTAATTTAAGAGTATAGTACATAATTAAATTATCAATTTAACTTTAAAAATTTAAAATAACAAAGTTTAACAACTAAGTACTTATCAGAAATATAAATTAAAATAATTCTGTTCTTTATTTACTCTAATATAGTTATTACAATTTAATTCTGACTGACCTGTTGGTTAGTGACCCTGACTGCTAAACCGGAGGTTGTGGGTTCGATCCCCACCCAGGACAAATCTTTGTGTGATGAGCATAAAGATTTGTTTTGTGTCTGGGTGTAATTTATCTAAAATATGTATGTATTTACAAAAAAAAATATATTTAAGTATTATATCAGTTGTTTAGTTGCCATAACACAAGCAAATATAATTGCTTAATTTGGGACTAGATGGCGCTGTGTAAATGTGGTAGAATATTATGTTATATTATAATTATTTACTTAGGTAATGCTAGTAACATAGTTCCTTATTTAGTAAAAGTCGGCAAACCTGTGTTATTTATATATAAAATAGTCGACACTATAATTTTATTGGGTCCAATGAACTGATTAAAATACCTTCATAGATCGTTTTTATGCCTAATTGTCAGGAAACAATATTGTAGATGATAATGGCATCTA
The DNA here is from genome assembly GCA_905147015.1 of Laspeyria flexula. Taxonomy (NCBI): domain Eukaryota; kingdom Metazoa; phylum Arthropoda; class Insecta; order Lepidoptera; family Erebidae; genus Laspeyria; species Laspeyria flexula. The sequence continues at coordinate 7,972,203 of LR989974.1, forward strand.
TAAAAATAAGGCCCTGTCATTTAGATCAGAGTGAAATAGAAAATAATGGCTTTTGTTTATATAGACACATTTAAAAATCATTTGCTTGTGGCTTAGTCCGTGTGCTATATCGAATAATATCGATAAAAAGTAGCCATGGCCCATTTAGGATTCTAGTCTTCAAAAATTTCATGAAAATCAGATAAGTGGTTATAGATGGCGTGAAAACATAACAAACAAACAGTGTTAGTTTTGAAAAATTATAAGGATAAATAAAAAGTAGCAAGCAGACCAGCTTGTGACCATTATTATGACCAATTAAAAATCACACGATGCAAAACATTAATAACAAATAATACCATAACTAGAAAACCTTAAAAGTATCAAATCTTTAAATCACAGTAGGCGGGAGCTAATGGCTTGTGCTACAGTAAAAAACCCGTCGCGTCCCGAAGATAAAAATTAGCTAAAATTAAAAGATGCTAACGAACAGTATTCTCCGCAGCTCTCTCAATGTTTCTTGGCTTATTCGCTTTAAGATGTTTTTTCTCTCTTTCTATTTCTCTCTATTTAAATGGCAGTGTTATTTTTTTAACTCATTCTGAATTAAGATTTTTAGGGTTAAAGAAATTGTGTAACTTGAATAAGTTTTCTCTATTACATGGAACATTATATAGCCATTTCTTTGATGTGTTTTCTTTACAATCAATGTTATAAGAACTCAGCCATGTCCATGGACGGCCATCAGGAAGTCAGGCAATTTTTTTTTCCGTAATGTGAGTGTGATGCACCTCTGCATACCCCTTAGAGGAAAAAGGTGTTATGTTGTGTTATGTGGTATCTTTTTGAGTAGTCTGATAAAGTACAAATATCTAGTGGATAATATAGGTACCAAGAAGTCACGCGTTTAATTAAATAGGTAGTTTATTCTACATTCAAAACATAATTTTATTGTTCCGATGATTGAAATTTTTTATTGTCAGTTTGTGTGTTTCAACAGCACAAAAATCTTAATCATCTTAATGCTCGCTACCATTTTAAAAGGAAGCTTTAAGCTAATTTTCACAATCCTAGTTCTAGTTTAGGATATGCGCTGACCCGTCAGTTAGTCCGTTTTTTTCATTATTACCACTTGATTTCATTATTTTAACCTGTAATTGTCCATTGCTGTATACAGGCTGTCAAAAATTACGCTAAATAAAAGCTAAGTGAGACCTATTAAACATGCTTATATAAAGAAAACGTTCACCTACAAGAACCTTCAGAAAAATCAATATTTTTATAATGTACACCAATTATAAAGGCTGCAACACACGAGTGGTTACGTAATAAGCGTTAAGGTACCGTCGACAGAATCGACAAGAAATTGCGTCGCTTTTCACAACCTATCATTATTGTACCCTGTATTTGTGACATTCGTCGGTTCGATGAGTTCTAAGTAACCTGTGTTACCTAGGGGATATTTTTTAGGGTTCCTTTGGAGTTTAATACTTAACTTATCTTGGATTTACGTGTTTTTATCTTAAGGTAAAGTGAGTTAATATTGATTGTTAAACTGTGTGAGTTAGGTAAATTACGGCTTTATTTGAGCAGCATTCGGAGCAAACATATGTTTAAAAAAATCTATTTTAATATTATTATTTTTTCAACAAATATTAATTAAAAATTAAAGGAAACTATTGATTGAACTAAAAAAACAAATTATTTAAATTTAAAATTCGAAAAAAAGAACAAATTTATTTATATTTAAAAAATGCACAACGGGTATCTTTTGAATTTAGAACATTATGAAGAACCCATTAAAATGTTGGTTATAATTTTTAAATAAAGCACAAAGAGTATGAACATGTCAACCATGTCATTATGCCATTTCACGCTCTTTTAAATACTAATTAAGTATATCATTGTTTGTGTGTTCATTTGCGTGTGCGATAATGTTTGCGAAATTTAACGGCTGAAATTAATAAATCAATTCTGCATATTATTTTATAAACTTTAATCAATAAAAATTTAGGTATTTACAATTCGATCAGTTGGTGAGATGACATGTTTTAAATAGGTACTTTTCCTCATGAGCGGTTATATTTAAGTAATATTATATAGAAGAAATTTTACTATAGAGCTAATAATATCTGAAGATGATTTACCCATACTTATGAATAATAAGTTGTACCTTTTTGCTCTTGTCATAAAATTTACTATTAACCATCGCAATAAAAATCAAATATAATAAAGTGTTTGAAAAACAATTATTTTACAATTCCAATACTTAATAATATTTCTAAAAGAACCCTTATTAAACTTAACTAATCAAACTTATCAACATCTTTAATTCATTCCATTTTTATAACAAACTAAGTTCCCAGGCTATTTCTAACTACAATTACCTATAAAAAACTAAAGCTTAGATAAAAAGTAAAAAAGAGGTTGTATTGGACCACCTTGGTTGTAAAAAAAATATATTTTCTACATGAAGCAACGAATACGGCCAGATATAAAAACCAATCTAGCAAAAAGTCCGTCGTACGAACGCGATGAAAAACTCTATGCGCCCTCTCGCTCTTTCACTATCGCTTACAACGACTTGAAAAATTTGATACTTTCGCGAAAAAAATCCGTTTAAGATACTTTCATAAGAACGAAATTAAGTATAGAGTTTTTTTTTTATAAAGTAGCTACATTATTCAAAGTGCTTTAAAATCATTAATATTAATGATCAGTGGTCCTTATTTCTCTTCTCTATAATTTCATCATTATCATTCATCATTTCAACCCATAAACGTCCCATTCCTAGGCACGGGTCTCCTCCAACTGGCCAGACGGGTTGGTATAGGTCTATAACTTAGTAATTTTTAATTAAGTGAAGTTAACCATACATTTGTAACGACACGCCATTTTCTTCAACAAAATGATATAAAATATCAATTAAAAACACTAAGTACTTATATGAAACGTGTACAAACTGTAATGACCTGCTTCCAACATCTATATTTAACTTACGTTTGATAATCTGATTTATACCAACTGCTGAGAGTTAGCAAAAGCTATATCCTACAAATTTGTATTAAGATTTAAGCCAATTTTATTAAAACTTAGTCGTATTTTTAGCGTTATTCAAATATTTGGGCTATAGTTATTATTTTTTATTCTGGGCAATTGTTAATTACCTGTTTTGCTAATTTATTAAGTTACTAAGCTACCTGTATTAGATTTACTGATTCATATCCAAATTCCAAACTCAACTTGATACTGGCATTCGATAAATATTCAGATGCCATAACAAAAAGAAATACAATCCAACTGTCAACATTCATTACGTTCCTTTTTCAAAATTATGACATACACTTAAAAAAAGAACGACATTACGTAAGAGAAAAAGCACCAAGAATGATTTAACTCAGCTCGCCTCAAACTAAGGAACCGCGCGGATATAACTGACTATAATAAAAAAGTTAGTAAGTACACATAAGTGCATTACGATGCCGTGCCTACTATAACTATAGTGCTTATACAACGCCCACGGCCCGAGCCGTGCACAACCATTTTTTTCCCGCACACTTACATTTGAAAAATACATGTTGACGTAAACACACATATTTCGCGTTGAAAAAAAAGGCTGAATGAACTTTTTTACCTTTTCATAAAAAAAGTAATTATGACGTAACTAAGTGACGTTTAACCCTTTTTTATTTGCGTTCTTTTTTTGTTTTTACAATAGTGTTGTGACAGTTGTGATGAGTTGCTGTGGATTTGAATCGATAAAATATCAATGCAGGTATTTATTTTTATTGCAATTGCTAAGAGGTTGTTGCGTAATTCTGCGAACTAGTTTTCGATTTATTACGCTGTGCGAGATAAACAATAGATTCCGGTAACATTCCTGTGTATCTGTCTAGTCGTTTGCAAAGTGAGGCGGCAAAATTTACGAGAATGTTATAAGATGATTTCATTCGTTAAATAGATTTTTTTTATAATACTAAACAAAATATACCGTCGCTTGTGTTTTAAGTTCACGTGCTAAGGTCACGACTCACGTAGCTTTTGCTTATAGTTTTCACAATGATAATATTTTTTTAAAAGCTTAAACTCAAAAGTGTTTAGTACTTTTTCATCTCGTCTCAAAATAAATAAAAATACATTAACTTAGCCCTTTTTTTGGAGTCACTTTTAACTTAGTTAGCCAAGTAAAACTTTGACTTTATACCTGTTTACTTAGGTTTAAGTTAAGTTAGACTTGCTGGGGAAAGTGACCTAAACTAAAGTGCACAGCGGCGGTAAAAGTCAACTTGACATTTAGGTGTTTTTTTTTATAGGTATTTAAGTTTAGAAGATTATGAAAATGTTTTTTAAAGTGGTCTTTGCTTTTTGTCATACAATGTGTTATGAGTTGTTTGATAGTTTAGAGACTATTGATTGCAGTTAATTTGAATTTTATAAACATGCTCAAATTTTGTTTAGTGTCAATTTTAATATATGATATAGATGATAGAAAACAACCTAAACTGTTTTCAACTGACTCACCACTGCTTGTTTTTGTGTTTTATTTTTTGTTTTGATTGATTTGGAGATATTTATAATCACCTAGTGCCTAGTTTTAAATAGGAGTGCAAAAATTCTGATAAATAGAGTATGCACTCAAGTAGCCACCAAATTGCGTCTCTGTCATATAAAAATATAGAAACTGGTCTACTAAAAACTATACATAGTATTTGCAATAACCCCTTATTACCTGTTTATACGACGATGCAAAATAATTTACACGATTACATTACATAACATTTTTAATTACAATTTATTCATTTAATAATTAAAACGAATAAAATTATTGCAATAGAATATAATGTTACATCTTGAAAGCATTAAAAATGCCTATGTATCATACTTTTGCTTTATGGATAATTAATAGATCATTAAAAAAGCTAATAAAAGTGACGTAAAAAGTTAGTAATTAAGTATCTAACTATTTTACAATTATAATTAGTTACTATGGGCACTTTCAAGATTTTTACAATTTGAAAACCGTATTTATTTGCTTTAAAATTGGTGAAAGTATAAGTGACGATTAAATGCGGTTTTTCTGTTTTAAATCAGTTGTTCGTTCATACGTCGCAATAACGCTATTATTCATTTCTTAAAATGTATTTCATAAAATAAATACAAAATCAATACGTCGACTTGATTGTTAAAAAATATTTATTTTAATTTTATTTTAATTTGCAGCAATAAAAGATAGTTCAACCTAACATTAACAACAAAAAAAAAGAACTAAGTAATTTTAAATTACAAAAATGGAACAGAACAAAAAGAATTTTACACGAAATATACAACACATTTTTTCTCAAGAACGCAGTAACTTTAACAAAGCTTCAATACTGTTTGTAGTGAATAAAAATTTAATTATTTCCAAGTCTCGACGAAAGGCACTTTGTACTCGGATCTTAAAAATAAACTCCTTTTGTACAACTCGCCTGCATGACTCTGACTTTGTTATAAACATAATTATGATTCTGTTAAAACTAAATAGGTATTCTTTGTGAGAGTTTTTTCTTCAATTATTTGAGATAATAAGTTCGGAGTCTTTTAGTAATTCGTTTATTAATTTATTTGTTAAAAATAATTGTTTAAACGTGCTTATTTAATTGATAGGTGGCTGTAGTTAACCAATTAATTTTATAGAAAATCCGTTTAGATAAACAACTCCATATATAAACGTCTCCATTTCTTTTAATATAGAATAAAAATGGCAGTTTCAAATTAAATGTAGATCAAATTTTCAAATGAATAGTTCCAAAATGATTTTAAAATTACGATATGACTTTAAATACCTACTATGGGATAGTACTAGTATGTTCTCGAACAATTTAACCAATTAGCAGCAATCTCAAAACAGTCGTTCAATAAACGTGCAACATAATACAAAAGAAAATAAACATATTAAATTACAATGACAATGCATCAACATTTTATTGTAATAACTCACTGAAAAAAAATTACGCAACCCACACACACTCACACACAAACTTTGTTGTCGTAGGTCAAGACTCTACCCATACACACAAACATTAAAAACGTAAAGAGCAATGCACGCAGAAAGTTACGGTATCGGTTTTTGTTAAATAAACAACATTTATCGGTTTTTAGTAGAGCACACCTGTAATTTAATATTGCTAAGGTGATGTTAGACGGTTTTATAAAATCAGCGTTACGAGAATTGTAAAAATAATTGTGTTTACTATTGTGAAATGTAACACTGTTGTTTAAAATTTAAAAATCAAAAAGTAATAGGATATTATATTACCAAACATATAAATGAAAAATATATTTCTCAGTATACATAAAACGGTACAATTTTACATAAAAATTTTTCGTAATAAAAATATAATAAAACTTTTAATATTGCACCAGACGCCAATCCTTAGTTTTAAAAATGCCTTTAAGAGTTCTAAGCTTAGTGTTCTTTGTCAAAAAACGTGTTGATTATGACATTATTTACTTAGAATTAATTAAAACATTATAGTAATGAAAGAGTTTTGGAAACTAAGTATTATTACAACGTAACGTATGGAAAATCTATTCAAAAGCAAATCCAAACACAATTTGCAGCACAAAACTAAAACCACCATAAAAACACATATTTCAAGAATAGAATGAGCGAATGCCGTACCTAAAAAGAGAATAATATTTCTTCCGTTGTCTAAACTTGTTCGGCGCACGCGCTGCTTTCGTATGTGGGCGTAGTGTACGGGTGTGCGTGTGCTGTATGTGTACGTGTGGCGACCTACAAACGCGTATGTGTGTGTGATGCGTAAGCGCAAACTCTTGTCTTAGGTTAGGGAGGTGAGCGAACTCTCGCGTTTTGCAGAGTCCATTTATTTTTATTATGGGCCAACACGTGGACTGCAATGGACGTATACGGCGATTTTATTGCGTTATCTTCCTCTTAGGATTTATTTGATTTTGTATTCTAGATGGCATTTCTGGATAGTTAAAGTGATAGATTTTAAGTCATATAATAATGAAAGAATGATTTTTAACCACATAGGTACTATGTATATTTGCCTAAAATAGCATATACCTTAACGATAAGAAAAATTGCCTGCTTTATTTATAAAAAAACTCAACAGTAAAAATATATAAGTTTTAATAATTAAAATCTATCAAGAAAATTTGCACACAATTCATTTAATTACGAATACAATCGGAAAAGGAAATAAGTATAAAAATGGGAATCGATTCCGCGCACCCATTGTGGTGTAATCGATTTAAAAATGCAGGTTCGATGTCCGTGATCGTGACCTGTGCACGTACATGAATACTGTATGAACATTACTTTGTCCCTTTTCAAATTACAATAGTGTGCGACGTACTTTCTGTTCCTGCTTTTTATTACTATAAAAATTTAAATTATGAATTTTTAAAATAGAGAAATGAAGATTTCTTTTTAAAACTGTTTTTCTTTGTTATTAAAACAGTTAACTAAATTTGTTTTTCATTTTTAAAACTGTTTTGCACAGTTAAGTTTATGTATAAGTAACAGTAGAATTACTGAAGGGAAGTAGTTTTATTTAATAGAAAACTTTGCTTTGACTATCTAAAAATGAAGATCTACCTTAATTAAGCAAGATATAACAATACGGTAGAGACACACAATATTGCAAAATATTTTTATACGAAACTATCTTCCGTGGTGTGTCCATGATGATGATGGTCGGGTGGGTGTGTCAATAAAAAGTTTGGTAAATATTGGGCAGCAGTTTAGGCAAGTAAAAGTGTACAAACAAACGAAGTAATTATCGCACTTATAAGTAAGGATACCTACTCGTATAATGTGGAAAAAATAAATCAAGGTCGCCACTCAGACATGTAATTTCTTTAAAGATAGCACTCTTTGTAGACGTTATCGCACAGCCCTGAAAGTACATTAGCCCTGCATTTTTAACTAAAAGACGTTGACATTATCAGTCAGGGTATTTTATTGTACTTTATGTACTTTTACTACTTGAAAGGATCCATATTTTATTTATGAGTAATAAAATCGGGCTGATTTATTAATTTACTTTTAATATAGTTGATCGACATTGTACTGCATGGCAAATATTAGTTGATTTTAAATCTTTTTATATGGATTTTTGTGACTAGATAAATATGTAGCTGCATTCTTTTCCCGGACGGAGTAGGCAGAGATGAAACACACCCTAAAAGTTAACCCCATAATACGTTAGATATCGTGTTTGTTTTTGGTAGTTTACAAGTAATATAAGCTAAGACTATTAAAAAATAAGTCGCCATTCGTCTTTTTTTACATTTTCACTAAAAATACAAAACTAGGCACTGTGCTTTGCTTAGAATCCTACCTAACTGAGGTTGGAAAAAACATTAAAACTAATTCTATCTAAATGAGTAATTTATCTATTCTCACACATTGTCAGCTAATTACAAAACTACAAATAATAATAACTCACACATTTGTCGTTACATAATATAATAAAAAATTCTCAACGCGTCGTCATTTCTCCGATAAACACGATTAGGAATTGCATCATCGTTCACACATTCACACATGCACACACATACACACACATTTGCGCACACACACACAAAAACATTTACGCGCGAAGAATAATTTTTATTACCTATTTATTGTACAGCAATTACTATTCTATTAAGGTATAATTTTATAAAATTACTATTATTATTTAATAGTAATTTCTAATATTACTTGTTCGATTGTAATTGAATTTTATTATAGCGCGTTAAATGAATTTTTGTTGTCTTCACATATAACCTCCATGTAAGACACAATAATTTTTAATAGAGAATTGTTTTACTGATATAACGACTCATACTTAGGTTCGAATGATTCCCATCATAATAAAATATATTGTCTTTAAATTTTAATTTCCTGGTGTTGCTAGACTTTATTCCATTTCAATAAAAAGGTAATTCTATTAACTGGATAGTAATTTTGAAGTAAGAAAAACGTAAAATTTTAGATTGTAAAGTTTTATTATTTCTTGTAACAGACCTCACAGAAATGTATGGTTGGTCTTGAAATGGCTTAGGCTCGGCTCGCCCCCAGGATCTCGCCCCGTGTGATAAAATGCTCCATTCGCCCCCTTTTTTATTATTTTGGTGTAGTGACTCATCCCTTGCCACGGGGCGAGTCTAAAATCTACATTTAAATAATTATTTTGGTGGATTGAATCGCCCCTTGAGGTATTTCTTTTGAAATTTAACCTGAAATGGTACAGTTAGACAGAAAAATGTTCACATATGAAAATTACCATGTTTGATGTCTGTAATCTCACCAAATAGTGACACTAAGTTTTTGCTACCTGGTTCACCTATTATATCAAAAGGAACCGTTTCAAGGGTCTAATAAAGAAAAGCTTTGTTAAAATATGTCACCGTCGGAAGAGTCGTATATATAATGCTTTCTCTTTCTAAGTTCGTATTATAATGTGGAAGGGATGTGTTTTGCGATATTTGCTTATAGGTTTAGTAGTGCCTAGTGACATCGAAGTGCAACGGAATACGCACGACATTGAGATTGTGTAGGTATAGTTTTGGATAGAAAGTCAAGATAAGTTTGTATTACAATCGTATTTTAATATTTTATTCAACTTAAATTTGCAAAACAGTTATTAATTACGTCTATACTTTTTGTTTGACTTTTACTTGTTACTAGCTTTTGTCCGCGACTTCGTCCGCGTAGATTTCGATATTACATAGATCTTTGTTTTAAGTGCAATTCATGAATTCCACAACACCCCACTACAGGAATTGAATTTCTTTATACGTCAATATAGATAACATTTTCGTAATCAGTGTCCCTGAAAACCTTGAAAACGACATCCATATCAATTTCTACAAATTTTCACACCTATTTCATCCCTTAGTGTAAGTTTTTCAAACACCAAAAATAACCCATCAATTCACTTCTTAACTAAAGTTCTAATCGCGTATTATCCGTCCATAAAAGCCTAAAAAATAACGACTTAGTACTTAGTTTTCAAACGTCTTTATCACAATTTCCTCCCCTTTCTTAAAAATTTCACCCCCTGAGGTCCCATCCCTATCAAAAATATTAAAAACAACATCTTAAGTTCCTATCCCTATACTAATTTCAAAAAACGAAAAAAAAAAAAATTTAAAACAAAACGTTAACTTCAAAACAAAGATCTTTTCATACAACGTTTCATCCCCAATTTCACTCTCCCAAATTTTGTCAAAAATATTGATGAGGGTATTTTTTATTTTGATAGTAGTTAGTAACTACTGACCATTCAATACTTCTTCTACTTCTTCAGTAGTGATTATGTTTTATTATAATTAAATTATTGCCTTTTAATAAATTTAACATAAGGTAATAATTTTGTAAATTTAACAACACATGCATAGCTATTTCAAAGATAATAAATAATATTTTTTAATAACTAAAAACAATAAATAAGTCGTGGTCCAAACATGACTTTTGTTAAGTCGCAAAGAGGAGGTACTATATTGCTGAGAGCTGGACACATATACCACAAAAAAGAAATTTAACTTCATGTGTCCTTTTATTCCGATCTTCACCATCCAAATCCACAGAATGCTCTACTGAAGTTTTAATAAAAATATTTAAAAGTCTTTATTGCTGACAGTACTTTTAACTTACTAAACAATCGGGGGCGATTTGGGGTATCTAACATGCAAGGGGGCGAGTTACAACATTAAAGTAATCAGGGGCAAGATCCACGGGGCGAGCCGAGCCTAAGCCCTTGAAATACACATACCTAATATTTCAACTTATAAACTTTAAAAAAAAATCCCTTTGCTTCTTATATGATTTTAAAAATGTAAATCAAAATTGCAAAATTCAAATATATTTCTCAAATTTAAAATAACATTCCTGATTATATTCAAATTATAAATTCAGAAAACAAAATTCAAACGAAGAACGTCATTGTTATGAAGCAAAAAAATATCAGCCAGTTTTTAAACTCTCAGATTTCATCCCATACTCTAGACCCTGGATAGTACTGTGTGTGTGACAATTGCATATCTGTGTGTGTGTGCTATCGCAGAAAGAAATGAGGTTATCTGAATGCGCCTGTCATTGTCTCGTTGTTAGCACTCCAATCATAGAGTCAGTTTGTAACAGATATGACTTGATAAAAAGAAACAAAAAATGGTACAATAAAATTCATGTAAAATATACTTTTCTGTACGATATATCATTTAGGTAAATGGTAGGTATCATTTAGGTGCAAATTGACATTTACTTAGTTACCTATTCATGTTTCACATTTTCTGTTGAAAGATATGTATGAAAAAGGGAAATAATAACATTCTATTAAGTACTTTAAATTTAAAATATCACAAGTCTACCTAATACCTACTAAAATTCGGCGTCTTTCCTCTAGATCTATCGGCAACAGTTAAACGTTATAAAATAATTACAGGTTTAGAAAATAGTTTTTTGTAAAATCTGTCTTATTTAATAAATATTACAATTGCTTTTAAAAAACTTTACTTTTAAAGCAATAAAAAGATTTTGACGTTCACATTCACACTTCACGAAAGCGAAAATATTTAACTGTTTTTGAGCCCTATTTTTAATGCGCAAAACAATTATTTAAATGGAAATAAAAAAAAAAAGTTTATTTAAAGATTTAAATTTACCCATGGCAACTTAAAAATAAAACAACTTTATTGCTATCCAAGCAATATTCCAATAGAAAATCAAAGAATTACACTCGTAGCAAAACTTAACACCTATTTTGACAAACAACGCCTCGTTCCAGCAATAGCTTAGCTAAACAAAAAATACATTCCATTGGTACATTCTATACACTTCCAAGCTCTACAAGTACACACAAACACACACACAAAGATACCGCTCCGTTTGTTGACATAGGTCAGTGCTGGCCAGCGAGACTTTATTACTTTTTTATTCTACTTTTTTATTAGTACTGACTGGATGCGATGAGGTAGTGTCAACTATAAGAAAAATGCTCTATGTAATGATTCGATTATCGAATTTGGAATGTTTGAATTTAGAACTCATGGTGAAATGAATTGGCGATTAAAGAAATCACAGACTACTGAGAAATCCTTGCAGTTTTCATGTTAGAAATACATATTTTCATGGGCAATATTGGGCAATGTTACATAACAACAACAAATTGGTGGAAATGAATTATGAAATTAAATAGAGGTTAACCATAGATAAGCTTCAATCTTTAGAGTCAAATTACACCAAGCTCTAGTAGACTTCTAAATATCATCACATACATAAAATTAAAAACTACATACCACTATATAGCTCGGTGGGAGTGTATACGAGCGCTAAGATATTCTAAGTTTAATTACCAGGTCGTACAACAACGGTATTGGGTTTTCTGGCATCAAATTCTTAGTATCATTCCAAAGTTTGGAAAAACCCAGTTAATGGGCATTTTGCCTGTTAGATGGGACTTAACATAGCTGGCGAAATGTGATGCACCTCTGCCTACTGCTTCCGGGAGACGTGATGCAATATTATGTGTTAAAAGCTGCTCGAAAAAAAAAGTGCCAAAACCACTCGAAAGATTAGTAATTTTATCGTATCCTAGGCCTGTTTATAAATCTCTACTAACTGGATGTACGGCGTAGGTTATCTTCAAAACGGCTCAACCGATCATCATGAAATTTCACATAGACATACTTTTACCGACATACGAAGCCACGGGCCGACTAGTTAGTAAAAATCGGCGCATAATATTCGATACTATTATATCTATAAGTAGGAAGTCCACGGCTGCGAATGTCCGCGGACATTCCCTGTGGGCGGCGGCCGATAGCGATATCTTAACAACTATCTAAACTAGCTAGTGCCATCTCCCTCACACACCAACGATAGAAAGAGACAGCAAATGATTTGTGTATGGAAAGATGTGTGAATTGGATGTTTTTTGTGATAGATGTGTGGGGAATGGTTTGAATTAGATTAGGTGTTATGTTCGGTATATTGAATAAGGATATGTTTCTAACTGATTTATTTTGTGGGTTTACTTGTATTTGTATGGATAAAAATAGGCTATATAATTTAGTAATTTATATACTGGGTGGCGCAAAAGTACTGGCACTAAAGAAAATACTTTTTTTTTTTTTTATATGACTTTTCTGTCATTCTGTTGTTGAAAATTGTGTAGTGAACAAATGTAAAATACACTGAAAATAAACATGGACCGTTTTACTCCCCAAGAACGTGGAATAATTGTGTCAATGTTCTTACGGAATAATTCATCAGTGATAAGAACACAACGTGAATTTCGTCGACGATTTCCCCACCGTCCGGCACCGATTGGTCGCACAATTCGACGCTTTGCCACACGCCTTGAAGCAACTGGCTCAACATTGGATAGACCTAAGTCTGGGAGACCAAGAACAGGCCGTTCAGCTGAAAATATCGATGCTGTGCGCGAAGATGTGGAAGAGTGTCCAGAAACATCAACGAGGCGACGTGCCACGCAATTGGGCATTTCCAGACGGACCCTGCAGCGTATTTTGGTGAAAGACTTAAAGATGTTCCCGTATAAAACTCAAATGACTCATCAGCTGCTGCCTGCTGACCACCGAGCTCGTCTAGATTACTGCCAGCGCGTCATAAACCTCAACCTTGAAGAGGATGATTTTCCTTCAAAATTGGTTATGAGTGACGAAGCGCATTTCCATCTCTCAGGGCATGTCAATAAGCAGAATACTCGGTTCTGGGGCACTGATAATCCGCGCATTATTCAAGAAACACCTCTACACCCACTAAAAGTTACTGTATGGTGTGGCATCTGTGTTGACAGAGTGATCGGACCCTATTTTTTCGAAGACGCTGGAGGCAATGCGATAACTGTCACTGGAGAACGCTACAGAACCATGTTACGTGAGTTTTTGATACCCAGTTTGGACGAATTGGGGCTGGAGCACATCTGGTTTCAACAAGACGGCGCTACGGCACACACAGCGCGCGACACTATGGACTTAGTGAGGGACGCTTTTCCAGGCCGAGTTATCTCTCGTTTTGGCGATTTGCCTTGGCCTGCAAGATCACCCGATCTGACCAGTCCAGACTTTTTTCTTTGGGGTTTTTTGAAATCTCGGGTGTATGTGAACAAGCCACAGACTCTCGCAGCTCTAAAAGAAAACATTCGTCAAGAAATAACGAACATATCGCAGGAAGTGTTACGGCAAGTTATGCAAAATGTCATAAATAGGGCTCAAATGTGTATCAACTCTGGAGGTCACCATTTAAAAGACATCATCTTTAAATCCTAATGGTACGAAATTTAATGGCACAAATATACATTTAAAAAAATCTAAATCTAGTTTTCTAATTTAGAAAAAATGTTATAGCTGAACCAAATAGGGTCTTTACTTTTGCGCCACCCGTTACTTTCGATCGGGGAGGGAATTTTTTAATTGTGACAATAAAATTAGTTTTGGGGTCGGTTTTTGAGAAAAGATTTTTTTTATTAACTTATTGTTGTTGTTAAACATTTTTATGTTAAAAAGCAAATAGATAGGATACTAAACTGTTTTGTCTTGATTATTATTCACTTAATATTTAAATATCTGCTATCGAAAGTTTCTTTGCTGAAAAACCCGATGGATGTTTTAACGTAACGGTTAGTCATTGGTATTTTTGTTGTGAAATCCTTAGTTAGCTTAACTGGAGTCTGATATTGTGACCGATAAATACTGCCAGCCTTGCCCCCTATTACATACCTAAGAAGCACTAAAAAGATCAGTAATCTGCCATATTTATCCAAAAACAAGCGTGACGGATTAAGAATACATATTTTTACTACCCCCATTTCAACCCGTGGGTGTCGTAAATGGCGACTAAGACTAACCTTATGCAGACAAGAGCACTGCGAGAAAAGGAAAATTCGAAACAAACCAACACGTCTGGCCAGCGTGGTATAGTAGGCTAAATTCCCTCCACATTCTTTGGAGGAGACCCGTGCCCAGTAGTGGGACGATTATGGGTGGAAATAATGATGATGAATATCATTTTAATATTACATACATCATACGCTGCTGACCATACGTCTATTGATAGGTGAAACTTCAGAACAGAAATAGCTTTTGAAATACAGTCATTTTCCTCTCATCTCATTGACTGGCCTGTTGGTCTAGCGGTTAGTGACCCTGACTGCTAAGCTGGTGGTCGTGGGTTCGATCCCCATCCAGGACAAATCTTTGTGTGATGAGCATAAAGGTTTGTTCTGTGTCTGAGTGTAATTTATCTATAATATGTATGTATTTACAAAAAAAAAAAATGTATTTAAGTAGTATATCAGTTGTTTAGTACCCATAACACAAGCAAATATAATTGCTTACTTTGGGACTAGATGGCGTTGTGTGAATGTGGTAGAATATTATTATTATTATTATCTCAAAAAATCAAGGTTTAAGGGTTCCGTTTCATCTTTTTGAGTTACATAACCAAGGTTTGTAACTATATTTATAACAGTCCAAAGCTCAATGTCAACAAAAACTATAATTTAATAAAAATGTCTGTTCATGTTTGCGTGGCAGCCATCTTTATAATAACTAATCATTACATCAAACAACTGTATGATAAACAGTTGAACACACTCTTTCATACACCAAGGCCGAACAGATAACATCATGTAAATATCTTTTATAGGGTTCTCTGATAAACAAGAAAAAGGGCCTATAAAAAGTATTAAGTATAAGTTTTATCTTCTTCGCATAATTGCATTTCTTTCATTGAGACCTAGATTCAGTTGACGGAGATATGAAATATAGAGAAGCATTATTAATACAAAAGTTAGAATAAATGTATGGGTGTAGGTATGGATGTATGATTGTTGATGTATGATGTGTGATAGAACGGCTAAAAGAATTTGTATGAAATTTTGCACACAGATAAATTATAATCTGGAATTATCATAATTTTTGTATGAAATTTTACACAGTTGTTTAAGGTAGCTACTCCCTTAGTCGCCTTTTACGACACTCACGGGTTGAAATGGGGTAGTGACAAGGATAATTCTACCATCGCTCACTTCTACGAATATTTCATTGTATTTTTTGAGTATCAGTGTAGCTACAAAAGTCACAATACTAAGAATGACGCACGAAACTTGAATGATGGCAGAGATACGAGAACTGGGCTCATTGCCAGACTCCTCAAACAGCTGAAAAATATTGCATACGAGTTTTGTTTGTATCAATTTGATATTGGTAATGCAACTTACGGCAAATCGGTATGATATTAAAAGGAACCTACTCGGAATTTCGACATTAAAAAATGTTTGAAAATAAAATAAAATAACAAAAAGCATCTCGCCTTTTTCCCCGAAGAGGTAGACAGACGTGTCACACCCGCATGTCGCTAGCTATGTTTGGTCCCATGTAATATGGGGTGATGGTGGCCGAATGAATAAAATACCGGCATGTAAAGCATACGTTCCGTGTTCGATTCCGATCAGCCTTTGACCTTTTTAGTATAAATGTACTAGTCAAGTGACTTACCATCTGCTAACGGTGAAGGAAAACATCGTGAGGAAACCCACATACTGTAGAAGAAATTCTAAGTGTAAGTGTGGGCGTTACAATAGAGCAATAGAGTAACTAGATGACATAGCAAAGAAACCTTTAATGGCATTTAACCCAAATAATAATAATAATAGGTAGGCCAGTCTATTGCCATCAATATAATATAATATTTTCAAACATACAAACAGCGCCATCTAGTCACAAAGTAAGCAATTATATTTGCTTGTGTTATGGGTACTAAACAACTGATATACTACTCAAGTACATTATTTTTTTGTAAATACATACATATTATAGGTAAATTACACCCAGGCACAGAACAAACAATCATGCTCATCATACAAAGATTTGTCCTGGCTTAGCAATCAGGGTCACTAACCACTAGACCAACAAGCCAGCCAATGAGGCATATTTGTTTCCAAAATTTGAACTGATTAAGGCCCCGCGACACAAGGCCTGTTTCCTACGAGTATTGCAGCATAGTCTTTAAAAAAAATATAGGTACAGTCGCTGTTATTTTTCACATTTATCACAGATAGTAAATTCGATATAGTAGTTAAGATTTCTAGCAAGTCCATGTCTAGATGTATTTTGTGTCTGTGGTAAACATTCGTTTAAAAACGCTTTATAATACAAAATGGTGGTTATATTTACATTTTTATTCATTGTTTGAGGTTACTTTCTTGTCCAAGGTCCGTTTTATTTAAAGAAAGACGCTCAGTTGATAGCGATGAGTAACTGTCGTTGCCTTGAATCGATAAAATAAATGCTCTTGTAAAAATTCATTACTCTTATATTGCGATTTATTCGTTTAGGTACATATTGATTGACTTAAAAGTACAGTAGTGTATGTACCGCCAAGGTCAAGGGTTCAATTCTCTGGTTAAATAGAGCGGTTAAAATGGTACTGTGAAACACAGTTTCAGCTGTTATCACATCAGGCATAAAGGCGAAAGTTTGTTAGCTTGTATGTTTGTTACATCTTGACGCACAAATGGCTGGACCAGCCCCCTAATTCTGACTCGTCGGATTGCTCCCGGATCGTAAACTTTCACGAATCTTAGTATGACGTATTTTTACAGCTTAAGTTATTTAATGTTAGAAAATAGTCTACCGTATAGAAAATTAAAAACTGATTAATTTAAGATTTTTTCCTACACACATTTATTTCTTTAACATTATGTTATTTAACTTTAACTACACTGACATTTCGGGCCGAACTTTTTCCGACAGCTCAGAATCAGGGGGCAGTTTTGATAAAATTTGGCTCTTTGTTTAGCCACTGCTTAGCTCTTATTGGCTAGTTTCTGAGATTAACGCGTTCAACTAAACTAACTCTTCAGCTTTATAATATCAAGTATACCGTTACATATCCATATTATCTGGGTTCAATCTCCGGATCGAATAAAAACAATATTGTTTTTTTTTGCCGACTACCAAAAATGAGGGTAATGTTATATTTTATTGCCATTTCTTAATATCAGTCTAGACTGTAGAATGAAATGACAATAGGCTAGGTGTGTAATACACCTCTGCCTACCCCCCTGGGGCATAAAATCGTGACGCATGTCGTGTCATATTTAAAAAATACTACATTTTTCATTCCACTCAACTAACTACTAATCAAACAATTAAAACCTCTTTACCAACTGACATTTGTCATTGTAAAACATATAAAACGACATGTTAGGTTTTAATTTTTTAATTGTAGCCGTGTCACACTAGTGGGGGGCAAATTATAGTGACCACGGGAAGCGATAACTTGTTAATTAGTACTGTCACACCTGACGGGGACAATTTTTAATAGCTCTTGATTTATTATTGTTTTAACACGTGTTGTGAGGTGATAATGTGCTGTTTTAGAACGGAAATTTAAAAAAAAATATGCATGTCTCGTTCGTTAATGGGAGCTATTAAAAGTGTGGTAATTGTTTTTTGTTTACTTTTAAATCTACCTTACTTTTGACTTTTTTAATTATATATATTATGCATACCTAGTTACCTACCTAATAAACAATTTGGAGCCAATTACAGTTCTAAATTACACTAGGTAAATATGATCACGCCTGTCTTCTATTGGGGTATAGGTACAGAAGCCATAGAATGCTAATAGCTCCAATCTAAACACCAATTTACCTTCTTTTGCATTCATCTTTCTCTTGCATGACGATTTTGATTACTGTTAATTTGGCCCGAGAGTCATAATAGCTAAAATACTATATAAAAATTTTTTTTTTTTTCTAAATCTCATTTCCTAAATAAAAGATTTGATACCCTGGGCTTGCAGTAGTAATAGGTGCTATTTCTAACTCCTCTTGCAGTGATAAACCCAAACACAAAATTTTGACACTTGGAAGTCCCAGGAAATATCTAATCTACAGTCCTTGACCCAAAGTGTATTAAATCAGAGGTCATGAGTCAGTGGGACATTAATTGATTACACAACAATACAGAAAAGCATAGATTAATATCAAAGAAGAATGAAATCTTTTCAATAAATAAATACACATATACCTGTGCAATATTTGCCATACACAGAAACAACTTAAACATAATTTAAATATTTAAACTTCAATGAATACAGACACCCACGAAACAATAAAAACAAAATATTTACCGACGTAACGTCATGACGCATACTGAACTTGACTCCGATCTTTTTTTAGCTCGTGCCATTTTTTTATTTAAAAAAAGAACGCCGTTTTCCCGCGCACTGCTGACCGATTTTTTCGTTGCACAATTACAATGCAATGTCCTCAATACTTTTTAATGTTGGTCATCCGATTTTTTCGTGGAATTTGTTGTGTATTTGATGCATTTAAAAGTTTTAAGGAGATTTTAATATAATGGTGTTGTATTATGGAGATTGGTTGTACTGATTTGATTCATGTTCTTAATTTGAATGACTATATTATTATTTTTCTTGTATATTAATAATGGATTTCTTTGTATTTGTGTCTTAAAACTATCTTTATATATTAGATACCTAATGTATCTTTGTATTTCAATAATAGTAATTTTCTATTTTTATTTTTATTTTTTTTATAATTACAATATGCAGTCAATTCAAATGTCATAATTATACCGGACACTATTTCAGACACTTATTGGTAAAAGGCAAATTTTAAAGTTATCAACAATAAAATATCGTTCTTAATTACGATAATGGTTAGTTTAAAATTTTATTTGCACAAATTTAACAAAATTATCATCCACGTTGGAATTGTTTGTCATTAGGCTTACTATATTCCGAAATCTTAGCATTTATTTCATAATAAAACGAATACGACTGGCCTGTTGGTCTAGTGGTTAGTGACCCTGACTGCTAAGCCGGAGGTCGTGGGTTCGATCCCCACCCAGGACAAATCTTTATGTGATGAGCATAAAGGTTTGTTTTGTGTCTGGGTGTAATTTATCTATAATATGTATGTATTTACAAAAAAAAAAATGTATTTAAGTAGTATATCAGTTGTTTAGTACCTACCCATAACACAAGCAAATCTAATTGCTTAATTTGGGACTAGATGGCGCTGTGTAAATGTGGTAGAATATTATTATAATAAATTCTCTCTCTCTCATTAATTGCTCTTATTACTATTTCTCTTAAATTTTTCAGTTACATATAGCCAATTAGCCTACTTCACCCACTGCTGGGCAACCCTCTATAACTTCAACACTCTTCTCACTCAAATCAACGTGATATTAGTAAAAAACGTCGTCCATTTTTCTTAATAGAGCTGTAACAACGTGCTAGAACAATTAAGTTAAATGAGGTGTACATATTTCATTATTTTTTATGGACAATACGTTTTTTTGCGTGGCAGTTGTTAATTACACCCTAAGGGCTTGTCCTGTCGCGGAAACAGGGAACACTTGTATTTTATGTTTTGCGTTTTTTTTTTGCCATTTTATGAATGAGTTATGTTGCGTTTTTTTAAGGAAATCGGAATGTAGGTAGTTTTGTAAAAATCGAGTCGGTAATATTTTGGTGACACTTTATTAGTTATAAGTATTAAGTATAACTTTATAAGTACCCATGTTAAAAAATACGATCTAAATTTTTTATACAATTGTTTTTTTTTTCTTTTTTGTGTGACGTGACGTTATTATATAATTTTAAAATCCTTTCAAACTCATTTTTCTCATTATCTTAATTAATTATTTTGACAACTATTATACTTACACCGGTTAGTATATTCAGTCGGAAATCAGGCATTCTTTTCATATTATTAGCTAATAATATCTCAAAAAAACCTCGAATATTCCCATATCAAATTAAGGAAATACCCCACAAAAGGAATCAGGGAATAACAGAATAATAAAAACATCCAATGGAAGTATAAATTATACTTCCTTCTAAAATTTCTATAATAATCCACACTAAAAAAAGTATTTTACAGTTTTATTCTAACTTAAACAGAAGACAGGCAAAATGGAAATGTTAAAAAGATATTATAATTTCTCCAACATTTAAATTCAACTATAAATATCGAAAGGAATAATAAGTCAAGAGTGTTCTTCCGGGAATAGAACCTAAGACCTCGCGTCATATCGTATCAAAAGCATAAATTCTTTGCAATTTCTTCGTTGCGTGATACAGCGGGGCCCACTTTCTAACACGCGTGAAAGGGCTACACTGCAGTGCACAAATA
The DNA here is from genome assembly GCA_905147015.1 of Laspeyria flexula. Lineage (NCBI taxonomy): Eukaryota > Metazoa > Arthropoda > Insecta > Lepidoptera > Erebidae > Laspeyria > Laspeyria flexula. The sequence continues at coordinate 7,993,379 of LR989974.1, forward strand.
TTCTCTCAGCTTTTCATTTTTATTCTTTTATGAATAAAATTAAATGTATTTTACAAAAAAAAATAGGTCAACATATCTACATGATCTAATTCGAACAACCGGATCGCGCTGGATGCAAACCGTATTCTGAACGATCCTTTTGAAAATCTTGGGAAGGCCTAATGTCTAACAGGGGACGTTGTATGGCTGATTTGATGATGATGATGATCATCATCATCAAATCAGCTCAATAATGGCTGATATGATGATAAAAAATAATGTATTTTTTTTGTATTTTTATGTTTAACATAATTATAACTTTTATATAAAACATTTTATAAAAGCTGTACCAAGAATAGATCCATGTTTTGTATTTAAAGCTAATAATCTGATACTAAAAATCGTTATAACGGTGGATATATTTTTTATTTTTCAATATAAAAATTAAAAACACATTTGAATTTTATAAAATGACTCGTTATTTTCTGAATAGGTATTTAGAAGTAAAAAATAGCACAATAAAAATTATTCAGTTTATCTGTTAATTTAGTTGAGTACACAAGGATTTGGAAAACATAACATTTTTATCCTGTTCTGTGTCGTTTGCTAAACAATAAGGAAGGAGATAATAATAACTTAATTATTTTTTTAAATAAGCATTACCGCGTTTAATTGATTTTTGTGTAATTTTTCCTTCCGTAAGTGAACAGGACAATGTTAAATAATAAATAAATATTGGTACTTCAGTATCATTGCTACATATGGGTAATAACACTTGTGTTAAAAAATAATTTTATTGTAGTTTAAACATGTTGTGGAATTGTAGATCCGATGTTTTATTTGAGGTATTTATTATGTTTTAATTTCCATTTTTTTTTATTTAATTTAAGTATTTTTACTTATTTGTGTTATTTTATAGGAAAAAATAATAATTAAGAAGTGTACTGAAAAATTTAATTGCAATTCTTTTTTACCTTCAAATTTTTTGCCTTTTGGTTTACTGTAACCATTTTTTTTTTATTTTCTTCTGTATTTTCAGTTAACGTTTCATTAAGTTTGTGTTTTTCTAAGTATATTAGTTTATTTTCATTAAAAAAAAACAAAGCAAAACATATTTTTCAATACAAATTAACGTCGCAATTATATAAATAACCCACACATTTTTACAAGCACAACAATACGATAGTGTAACACAGATTTTATTACAATATTGTTCTGGGTATCAGTTTCATGGCCGACTGTGTACGTTTGCGTGTCCAAAGTCGTTTCTTTGCAATCGCAGAAACGAAGGGTTTTCAATAAATATACAGGCAAATGTATAAAGTATATACCGGCGAGATTAGGTCGAGATTAACTATTCAAACTTGACAACCCGTATTGATAAAACTTTGTTGTTTGATAACGCAGTCATGATTTAAACTTGTGAAATATGATAGGGTAGGATATTGTATTTTTTTATGAAAAAATGTTTTTTTTTATAAGAAAATGTTTTTTTTTTTGTAATTTGATTAGGGCATTATCAAAACTAATTAATTAGTTTTGATACTTGCAGCAAAATTTTACTGCGTCTTTATAAAAAAATATTTATAAGTAGTGAGTAGAAGTCTCTTCTTTTAAAAAGAGGATATATATATATAATATTTCCTTAAAGATCTTTTACTAATTTCTGACGATGGGAAAGAGTCCATTTCAAATAGTAAAATAAGTTTACAATAGTAACGCGAGTTTTACGTTGTTGTTTTTTGGGTATATACAAAATGTATTTGATTACTATGACCCAGAAAACGCTTGGAAATACATCAAAATTTGTCCAGTTGGTTGTTGGGTAGAATTCGGAATTATTTATTACTTAAATTATTCATTCTGGTAATAAAACGGAATATTTTTGGGTTAAAATCGAAATAAATTATTCGTGCGTTAAATAAAAATGTGGGCTAAAAACGGAAACACTCAAATTTCAATGTATGCAGCATTTTAAAACCCTTCAGTGTACCAATTGAAATAAATCGCATACTGAAACTTCAGTAAAAATACACACCACGCGAACACATAAGCGAACAGTGATAAATAATATTAAGACTATAATTTCGCCTTATCTTGCGAGGCAAGGCAATTTCTTTGGCGGCAAAATTATAGAATGCCTCGCATGAAACCTAATACTGCCTATACACTTTAAGTAATGTAGCGCTTACATAACATAGTAGGTGTTTCCTTAGATTTGTATAGGCGTTTTCGAGTAATGCCTTCTTAGTATAATTGGTGGGGTAATAATTGCAAATGTCTACAGTTATGTGTTTAATTATGCAATGGTAGCTTTAAATATCTAATTTCAACTGTTAGCAAATATTTTCATATTTTTATTTGGTATATTTAGTAGATTTCTTCAGTTCAATATTTGAGTGCCGATTTTGCGATTGAAAGTGGAAAATTTATTTTTTCAATTCAGTATTTTTTCCTTTTTGGTCCTTCTAAAGACTTGTGTAGGTAAATAATAGTTCTTCATGAGACAGAAACAGTCGAAAATATATTTTTTAAATTGTTATAATATTACTATTTTATTATGTGTCTAGAACTCTAGAGTGGATTCATTAAAAACATATTTTAATAGTAAATTACCTTGATATATTTTGCTATCATTTCAAAAGATTATCTACCTAACGTCAGCTACAAGTCTCCAGTAATAATAAACTGATAAAAAAAAACAATCAACAGAATACATTAACAATATTTTGGTTATAAAAAAATACACTATAACTTTTCCTGTTCTAATCTAACAAAACAACAGATTTTTAATCGTAAGGAAATATATTTACTACATGCGCAGTAAAAAAATATCGCACACTCCGAAAAAAAGTATTTCAAATTGACAATAGCACTTCTTAATTATTCTAATCTGTGATAATCTTAAAAAAAATTGCTTATTTAACACATTTTGTAACGCTGCAACAGGAACAAATACAAAAAATCTGTTGCAAAAAAGGCGTTAAATAAAAGCATGAAAAGTCCCTTCAACAGCAACCAAAATTCACCTTCTAATAGCAACCCGACTTGTTCCAGATATTTATGCACAAAAACGCCATGCAGATGCACGCTCGGGAACTGCAGAGAGGGCTTGGGGGGGAGGTGAAGCCCCACCAGTGTCAACAGTGCTTAAAGTCCTTCAGCTCCAATCATCAGCTGGTCCAGCACATCAGGGTACACACTGGAGAGAAACCATATAAGTGCTCCTATTGTGACAGGAGATTCAAGCAACTAAGCCATGTGCAGCAACATACCAGGTTGCATACAGGTTAGTGGATTGCTGTTTACTTTTAGCCGTTTAACACTATTTCATAATGAGTTGATGTTCGGCCTCAATATTTATTAAAAATAAAAAAATTTAAATTTTTTTTCAATATTTTTTTCACAAACAATTCGAACACTTACGAGAATTTTAACACATTTTTGGTTATATTAAATTATTTATCGCAATTTTAAATCGAAGAAACGCAATTTGAATTATTAATTTAGGTACCTACCTAATAAATTTATTTAATAAATTGCTATTTCTTTGATCAGTTGATTATTGAAAATCAAAACTTATGTTGACGACGTCGAGGTGACGGATACATAGTTTCTTAAAAAAAACAAAGAAAATTTAAGTAAATACCTAACGCTTTTTGTATACAAGAGTGTATACGACGATACGACATTAAATGATACAGCAGCCAGTGTTAACCCTTATAAACATATTCTAATAAAAATTATAAAAAAAAATAAAAAAGATAAAAAAAAGCTACACATTATTTAAAGTCGAAAAATTTAAAAATATAAAACTACACAATATTTTTCTATCATGACGTTTTCGACATGACGACGACAAAAGTGCGGAACAGAGTAAGTGATAAGATAATATGAAAGAGTCAGAGATATTTAAATGAATTGAATGACGTATTGACAACATACGATCAACGTAAATACCTACAGGTTGTTTAAAACTGTGAACAACTGTGACATAAAGAAAGTACATTTACGTCTAAACTATTGCAAATTTCTGTTTAATTTTTTTGGTATAGCCTTCTAACATCACAATACATGCTACACGTGGTTTCATTTAATGTCGTACAGTCGTAAACACCCTGGATAATCCAAAAATCATTAAACCATAATACCAATTTCGATGTAATTTTGTATGTTGAATATAATTCTGAAAAATATAATAAGTACCATACGTAGGATAGTTACCACGTGATAAATTTTGTGTAGGTAGTACCTAAAATAAACTCAACGTCAACATTGAACCAATCAGTAATTATATCTTTAAATGAAGACTTATAATAGATTCTTCACACAATTCTATTTTAGTCAGTTCTTGTAATATCTCGGTATGAACGATTCTCAATTAGTCATACTAAAATCATTATTAGATAACTTTTGCGTCTTATTATAGGTACCTACAATATTAAACAGAAACACTGTTGTTCTATTATAGTATCTTGTATGTCATCATTTCAAACCATAAACGTCCCACTGCTGGGCACGGGTCTCCTCCAAAGAATGTGGAGGGAATATAGCCTTCTATACCACGGTGGCCAGACGGGTTGGTATAGGGTTGGTTACGAATTTTCCTTTTCTTGCAGTGCTCTTGTCTGCATAAGGTTACTTCCTTAGTCACATTTTACGACACCCATGGGTTCAGATGGGGTAGTGACAAATGTATTCTTAATCCGTCAGATACCTAAATGAAAACGAGAAAAAATTTAACTAGATTCTTAGGAACTGTTGGCTTTGTAGGTACCTACTAAAATCTGTGGTCTAATAAATTGTCAATATAAATCCCAATTTCGCTATATGTACGTATAATTGCATTAATTTTGAAACTATTTGCTTTTATACAAAATCTAATAACAAATTATAGTTAACCTAAGATAATATTTAATAACTTAAGCAAAGAAATAGACTACGAATCGGAATATGACGTAAACTTCACACCTACAGCTTTCTAGGGGGCCAACAGATATTATCGTAAATACACGCTTCGGTGATGTCTCTATCTATAGGTTTTAATAGGGCTTTGGGGCGGGACTTGCTATGGGAATGACTTTCAATTGACTATGGCTAGAATTGCTTTAAAAATACATTTTACCCATAGCTTTGCTAATAAAGGTATAGTAAAAAGTCTATTAATTTTCTTTAGTTCAAAATCATCATCAAAATCAGTACAGTAATTTGACTTTATTGGAAACATAACATACTAATAGCTAGTACAGTGTACATTTAATTGATTGCAGTAAACTATGTAAAGAAACACATATTTTAAAGCTGAACGTATAAAACTAAAATAATCTCTACCATTAGAAAGTGTGTGATAGCACTAAGTGGTAGCGGATCTAAAACTAGCTTATTGCCTACTTATACCGTTCTAAATAGCACCTACATTAAAAAAATACATAATATTATATCTAACAGTTATTTACTTCCATAAAACTACAACAAAACGTCTACTTTCAACGACGTCTAATCGATAAATGAATTCAAATTACAAATAGAACATTCACAAAACATGTCTACTATTCCAAATTTAAAACTCCAACTATCGCGCCACAAAAAAATGGAACGTTATAATTAAAATAGATCCCCCACTATTGGCCGGTGTTTTCTAAGAAAAAAATTAGTCTAACCGTATACGTGAAAAGCGGGAAAAAAAATTCTCCAATGGCTAGCCTCGGTCGGCCGTTTCGACCAATAGGAGTGCGGCATCGCATATCAAGTACGTTCTACGTGGCTTAGTAGTAAAAAAAATTACGTGTTTTTCCACGTTGCGAGCGGCCAATGGGCGGCATTCGTTCGTTCATTCTCTTCATTATCATTCAATCATGTTTTTATTTCGGAATTTTTATGGTTATAGCAATTAGTTCGCAGTAATAGTGTTCAACAATAGTTTTTTGTTGATGGTTCCTTAGAAATTATGTTTATTATTATTAATAATGTCGACTCGTTTATAAGTTTTTTCTTTGTTACGAGAAATACATAGACGGGTTTATATTTTTATAAAAACAAACTTCAACATGTGCTTAATAAATAATTCTGAATGACTTATATATTTTTGCACCATTGAATTCGTAATAGTTAGCGCCATGTTATGGGCTTAACTATTTTAACCTCATAATCTAAACATGTAGATTTTTATACTTACTTCATTTTTACAAATCTTCTGTGCACAGCGGTAGAGTGTATAAGGACTTAGATTTGAGTCGCGGGTAGGACTTAATGTTGGATGGTGGGTTTTTTATGTGTAACACAGCTTTCACCCGCGGCTCCATCTGCGTGGTATGTCGGTAAACAGTAGCCAATGTGCTATTCCAGATTATAAATGTATCTGTGTGGCAAATTTCATGCGAATCCTTTCAGCCGTTCTTACGTGATTGAGTAACAAACATCCATCCATGTATCCATCTATCCATTCATCCATCATAACTTTCGCATTTATAATATTAGTAAGATTGGAATGTTCTAAAGTGAAAGTGAAGTATATCTAATTAATTTAATACTTAGTAAATGGAAATAAACCACTAAATAAATTTAAGAAAAAAGAATACAATGCACAGATGCACTTCTGCCTATCCTATCGGGGATATATTAGAAATTTTGATGATAAAAAATATTTAGATAGTGTTTTTTAGTGTTTTTTTTTTATTAACTCATAGAGAGATCAACAAAACTCATTGCAATATCCTTCAGTACCTATCACTATAATTACAAATATAACCTTCCTAGATAAAGCCACCCTAAGGCCATTATTAAATACCGGTTACAAAATGACAGCATGTTAACTTGAAGGAAAAATACATGGCATTATAATCGAAACGAATTAAGTATGTAAGAGTGAAGTCTGTAATTTTCTAGACTTCAGTTTAGAATTTCCCATTTATGCATAATATATTGACAGAATTTTATTTGAAATGTAGCTTCTATTGTTTTGAATTTTTTATTTACTTAGTTTGAAATTCATATTAGACACAAAATACATTTCAGGAGTATCGAAGTTTTACATAACTGGATGTAAATCATCAATTATTTTACACAAAAACTGCAAAAATTAATCAGTGTAAACTAAAAAGTTTAATTAAGCAAAAATCGCGTAAGATGCTAAAAATTGTCGTTGTACCTCTATAAGAAAAACATTTTTAGGTAGGGACATGCAGTAGCACAAAATTTGAAAATGTGTCAGTTACAATGTGACTTGTAAGGTGATACTAATGGTATAATAATTAAATTATGATTACCTAATTACTTATATTGAATAAGTACATAATAACATGAAATACACAGTAGGTACATAGGTATCTTGAGTTAGACTTATTCAACAGTTTCGGGAATAATTTTATACAAGGATTTTTCATGATTTTCGTAACGTTATTTTCAAATAAACTGTTTTATTCCAATTAAAAACGCCACGAAAAATCCCAAAGGTATCCATCTTAATTTGCAACATTTAACATAACAATAGGACAAAAAACATTGACACACAAATGTACTTTAGCTTTCAAAAACTCGTATTTTGTTTGAAAGACATTTTGAATGTAAAAACTTTTTGTTTTTGTCTTGTATGTCTACTTTGTTTATCAAACAACATTGTTGTTACATTACAGAAACGAATTTTAATATGAATTTATTTTACATCTCATTTAATCTATGTCGGTACATTTATTTTTCGTTTTTTTTACAAACCAGTACTAATTTTTCATAGGTTAACCTAATTTCGAATTTAATTAATTAAATTCGAAATTCAAAACATTCTTTAAAATAGATAACTATTAAACCTTTTTTTTTAAGAATATTACGTTCGCGGTTCGCCGATGAATATCAGATTTAGTATACTTAGTTAAAGTTTAGTTTAAAGAGTGAAGAAGGGTAGAAACATAGATAAAGTGCCACAGCTTTTCCCCCGAAGGGGTAGGCACAAGTGCATCACATATATTCCAGCTATAATGTAATAAAGGGCGAGCCTATTGTCATTAACCAAACACTGACAATTTCACACCAGAAATACCCATTAACTAGACACAGTAGATATTATTAGTATTGTTTTGTTTTTTTTTTTTTTGGGTCCTCTCCTCCTCTATAATCAAATTATCTTAATTATGTATTATCTTTACGTTAAGTATAACAAAGGTTTCTCAAAACGTCTTCAAGTAAATGATTAATATAAAAAATCACAGGTGTACGCTGAACTTTGCCTAGTTTCCTCTCAAACTTTATATTAAACTGAAACTTTGTGTAAAGGTGAAAAATTCTCAGAATGAACAAAGCGCCCCCTGTCGAACTGCTCAAGAAACAAGGGGAGAAATATTCGAATTATTCTAGCTTTTTAATGTTCAACTTTTTTGCGTTGGCAACTTTTTTACCTTTGTTCTCGTTTTATGTTTATCAAGAAGGTTAGGTATACTTTAAAGGTTTTATTTGTGCTCTTTTCATTATTCATGAGAGTAAAATATTGTGAGTCAAATATGATTATATAAGTATATCTACTTATTGTATTCTAGCTCATTCGTCCATTACTGGGTCTTATTAGCCGACTACTGAATAAATGTTAATTATCGTTTCGTCTCACGACCGTTCGTCCCGAGAGACGAGTCAGAAATTTAAAAAAAAAATCGAAAATCTATATGTTACTCAATCTGGCAATAACGGCTGAAAGAATTTGTATGAAATTTACCACAAAAATAGATAATAGTCTCGAATATATAATTATATAGGTTACTTTTTACCGAAATATCACGCGAACGCAGCCGGGCGGCGCGGCGGAAGCTAGGGTCCTATATCTCAGTAAGTTTTGCAACAAATTAATAATTTACGTGTGCTAAAATACACCTAGACCAGACACAGAATTGTTTGAATTAATAATTGGTTAATTTTCTTCCATGCAATCAAACCTACAACAATACTCAACCACTAAATCACTGAACCGTAAAATCATTGGAACAATAATAATTGTTATAATTTAAAACCAGAATTATTTAAGAGGAAATCATTATACTATAATAATAACGTCTGGAACAAAAATACCCAGTGACCAATCTTGTAGTAGCTAAGGAAAAAATATATTTGAACTAATTTGAACTAAATACTTCAAAATTGAAGAGGAAAAAATTAAGAACTAATTAAAACCTGGCACATGATGGTTTGGTTATTTATTATTATCCAAATAGAGTATGAGGAAGTAGTCATGAAACTCCTGAACGATTCCATAAATTAATTATCTATTTTATTAAAATATTTATATCGTGTGGCAATAGCAGGGTTCAACAGTTCTAAAATTTAAAAATAAATTCGTGCCCATACGTGAAATTTAACAGTAAATTATAATAAATTAAATGTGAAGCAATTAAAAATTTTCACTCACGTACCTAATCTTTTATAATACCCATAGATTTAGCGCGCGGATCCTAGGTCTATGATAATACCTACAATTGCTTTTAAGCTTCGTAAATAATTCTCTAGAGACATCAAAAATACTAACTTTTGAAATAAGAAGTGCTTGTTCTTTTTATATTTTATAGAATGCAACTTATCCTGTCAATTATAAAAACAACAACAAAAATAAAAAACATCAAATCTCTTTCGTTCTCAAATATGATCTTATTTTTTTGACCTCTAATTTATATATCGATACCCATCTTAATTTAACATAAATTCATCATTTAATGCACAGTAGGTAATCTCCTTACATTACAGTAGACACAAGAATAATTTACACAAAAACAGAACGAAACTTCGTGAAATTCACACGAAAATCATCATTTTCGGTCACCGACCTTACTCAATATAAACTCTATAGTCCTTTAGTTCACACCCCACAAATTATTGTACTATGTATAAGTATGTGTGGGGTAAACGGGCGATCTCATGTGTGAGAGGTGGGGGGTAAGGGGGATAGAGGAAATCAATAGAATCATTGCGCCGCGGTGCACGGACAATGATTTTGCAGCCGCGACTCTGCGGAGGGGGTAAAAATATGCGAGCATGTAATGGCTGAATGGAATATATTCGATGATATTGATTTTGCTGCAGTCATTGGGCACCTCCCTGAATTACTAATATTGTTATATAAGTAGGTATGTAACGCCTTTTAGTAATGATGACGATTACGTGTATATACATGGATCATAATGCTTGCTTTGCTTGCTATCTTAAATGAAAAATTAAACTTTCTGTCGCGAGAAAAGTAAGTAGAAAACATATAATAACCCGGCACGCATTGTGAGGAGGTTCCTCTCTCTGGAGCCCTAACCACCGGTAGGTTGGTCCCTGTACCCAGTGAGTCTCCAAATTTTTATATTTTTAAATGTATTTTTATATAATTATATATAATGAAAAATATATTTTTTTGGGAAAATATTCTATTCTATTATCTGATTTTTCAAGATAAGTATTAAAATGTTTAACAGGCAATAAATTAATAACATTGATATTATGAGGTTAGAAGCCAAAGTAAGTGTTTACTATTGGATATGTTGTAGGTTGCTCATTGTTACTGAATTATAATAAAAAACAGGAGTAGCAATGTTTTCAATTGCATCAAAAAGAAAATCAGCATTTCAGCAATAAGAAGACAAAACAAACATTCGAAATAAATTATAATACACAGTGCTATTCAGACATAACATGTAGACAAAAATTGTATAATCTAATAGTAATATTTTAGAAGGTAAATATGAAAATGAAGGTAGGGATACATTCGAAATAATCTCTAAAACGAAACCGCAGTGTTGCGGTCACTACCACACTCAAACGCATTTCCTTTAAATTAAACTAATGCGTTATTGGTGCAAATATGTAATATGTTTCTTGTTAATGTTCGCTTTTATTGGGATTGGTCATAAATTTGTATTAACCATTTTGGACTAACTGGATCTTCTGTTGTAGTAATGATTTAAAATGTTAATCAAAAAGTATTCATTGTGTTGTGTGAACGCTGTATAAGTGTATATTTTGACATAATACACCTTATTTGAATAGTTTTATGCTTTATAGTAAAAAAAAAACAATTGTTCAAATTTGCATTATTTATTGACTTATGTAAAAGGTTGGTTGTTAAAATTTTCAAATAAATAAATAATTTCAAATAAATATGATTATGTACCTACAATAATTATTAAATTACTCATATTAAAATAATAGTAAACTTATCCAAATTAAAATTACATTAACACCTCAAAACAAAAACTCAAATCAAATAAGAAAGGACGCCATTTTTAGCGCACGACTTGCATCCAAACGTCTCATGCTACCCCAAAATATCAAGAAAGGGGAACAACCTGGGACCTTGGGGAATTACCGTTAATTCAACCACATAATCCATCTTATCATTTTTAGAAATATTTTTAATGGAAAATTTTGTCTGGCTAAAAGAAATCCGTCCCACTGGGGATTGGGTTATATAAATATTCTGCTAGTGAGTTATTTCTCTTACTATCGACTTTTCTCCTTATTTAAATAAAAAAAATAAAATGATAAAATATTAATGTAGGTATTTTTATTATTTTTCGATTGTCCTGTTGGTCTAGTGGTTAGTGACCCTGACTGCTCAGCCGGAGGTCATGGGTTCGATTTCTACCCAGGACAAATCTTTGTGTGATGAGGTGTAATCTGGGTGTAATTTATCTATAATATGTATGTATTTACAAAAAAAGTCTATCAGGTGTTTATGGGTATAACACAAGCAAAAATAATTGCTTACTTTGGGACTAGATGGCGCTGTGTGAATGTGGTAGAATATTATATTATTATGTTAAAAATATATTATTGTCACGCTTTTTAATCGAAGCCGTATGCAGGTAGAGTATGAAACCCACAGAACAATGCTAAAAAACCTATCTCTGTTCTGTGATGAAACCCACATTTCGTTAGCTAGGTATAGGTATATAGGTTTCATGTAGTAAGGGACATAGGCCTCTCCTAACACGCAATTATGTCCAGCAGTGGACTGCAATAGGCTGAAATGATGATGTATTAAGGGTGGGAACCTATTACCACAAACAAACAACAAACCCATTTCCAAATATGATATGATAATGAGAATTTTATGACATAAACCCGCAAAATTAAGATAATGTCATTACCCCATCTCAACCCGTGGGTGTTGTAAAAGGCTACTAAAGGAGTAACTTTATGCAGACAACAGCACTGCAAGAAAAGGAAAATTCGTAATAAACCCTATACCAACCCGTCTGGCTACGTTAGTAAACACACAACACACAGGCACAGAACAAACAATCATTCTTATCACACAAAGATTTGTCCTAGGTGGGAATCGAACCCACGACCTCTAACCATTAGGCCAACAGGCCAATCAAATAAAAGTAGTTTATGTTCACTAGTGGGCTTATATAGACAGACAGACGTTGACAGACCACTTTGTTTAATACTATTTAATATATTTAGTCAAATAATGTATTTTATTAATTTAAAGCTGTAGAATTTGTTTGTTTGTTTGAACGCTAGGATCTCAGAAACTACTGGTTCGATTTGAAAAATTCTTTTACTGTTGGATAGCCCATTTATCGAGGAAGGTTATAGGCTATATAACATCACGTTAAGGCCAATAGGAGCTGAGCAGTGGTCGAATAAAGAACGACGGGAGCAAAGCCGCGCGCGACTTCTAGTATACGATAACTTTGGCTAGGAGCCATATTTACTTATGGACGATACGGTAATATCAGTTTTAGTGGTTTTGAATAGTTTCATAAATTAATGGTGTTTAAATGTGTTATAAGATAAAAGAAATAAGATAATAAATATAACTGCCTCGGTGGCACAGCGGGAAGTGTATACGACTGCTGTGCAAGAGGTCCCGGGTTCGATTCCCGGGTCGGGTGAAAATGGTATTGGGTTCTATCATGAAATTCTAGTATTGAGATTTTCCCGGAATTTGGTAAATAAATGTTCCCGGTTGATGACAATAGGCTCGCCCCCTATTTCAGACCAAACATAGCTGGCGAAATGTGGGTGTGAAACACCTCTGCCTACTCCTTGGGGAAAAAACGCGTGATGCTATGTTATGTTATAAGATAGGTAGTTGGATTTTACGAAAACATTACGTTATGTACAAAAAAAAAACATTATTATTGTTTAATTAAACAATGTTTTTGTTATAATATGATCATTTACATAAGCTTGTTTTAGACGACATAACAACATCTCGTCTTTCTCCTCAAAAATCATTATATGTTTCAAATCATGTTTATTTTCAAGCTCTTCCCTCAATTTAAGACACTCTAAACGAACAAAACATATTGTAACAAAAACATTGTTCTAAACATAAAAAAACAAATGTTTATTGTAAATAAAGGTACAGAGGCGTCCATTGGTAGCAGTAATTTCCCTGATTGGTTCAACTTGAGGGATTCAGTTATCTTTTTTTTCGTCGCTTTTTTACCATTTTCCAACGCGTCTTTGTGCCTCCCTTTAGAAAAGAGGGCGAGTTCAACGAGGATTTTATAATTTTGATACTTGAAAATATATTTTTTTTTGTTATAGAAAAAAAATCAAAAGCTTGTAATCGATAGACATAGGTTGCCAGTGTTATAGTAAAATGAAGTTTTTGATATTATTGATAACTTAACACCAGGAAGGCCACCATCCCAAAAAAAAAGAACTACTCCGAGACAGATTTATTTTGCTAACCCATATTATCGCACTGCTTGACAAAGGCCATAGTCTTCCTGGTCTTCCGCGTGTCCCTGTTTAAAACTAACTTCGGCAAGTTCTTACTAAAACAGTACTTTCTAAGCCTACTTATGTAACGCAGAATATACCTATTAAAATTAACACACGTTGAGAAGCACCTACAACAGTTAATTATAAAAAATACCACTTGCTTTCTTTTTTTTACAATGATGATGTAATCTTTTTTATAAGTGAAAGAATAATGAAACGGCTATCAATGAACAGTTTACTAGTAAGTCGTAAAACGTGAAGTAACTGCTGTCTACTTCGAAGTCAAACGATTCAATGGACTGGCCTCTTGTCAATAATGCAACTTTGTTTTTAACCAGGTATATTCTAAAAACAACGTTTTTGTATAAAGGTTTTAAATAACAAGTTGGGCTGTAAAAATACAAATCGTCAGGCTATGTTAAAACTTTCGAGTTATATAATATTTAAATACTTAGTTATTATATGAAAAGTAAATAAAGCAGTTTGTTGGTTGTCTCCAGTTGTATAGGATTTTGAGGAACGGTATTACTCCATCAGAACGAAGATAAAAAGAGAGAGGATAGGCGCTTCTTGACAGTTATTTATAAAAAGGCATTATGATATTATACTACTATAAGCTTCAGTTTTAATTTTTAAAGTATCAAGACCATATTCGTAGTATAAAAACGTCAGCCTATTTGCAGAAGGCGAGATGGAAAAAAGGTTGTTTCGCGTGATCGGCTTTTATTTGATTTTCTCAATGTTTGCGTACAAATTAGCGCTTCGGTACCTATTACGTTTGTTTGTTTTTACACGATTTTCTTAGGACGTAGATACGATTATATGAAAATGAACGTTTTTGCGATACAATAACGTTTCATTTTGTTTGTAGACTAGTCAATTACACGTGAAATACGATTAAATTGTAATGTAATGTAATAGTGTCTAAATTTACATGTAGATGTAATTTATAAATACGCCGTGTTAGTATCTTATATTAGCTATCTATGTCTCTTTATTGTCCAGCATGGAGAAATTACTTCTCTTGCCTTTTATTTCTTTGTATAAATATATAAAATTAAAAATACGGTGACGAAGGAGATTTATTTATTTTATTTAGAACTTTATTGCACAAAATACAATGTAAGTGTACAAAAGGAGGGCTTAATGCTAAAAGCGAGAGATCTAGATTTTGACATTAATAAAATATACAGAAAGCTAAAATCATTATGGAAATTAATAAAAATTCAAAGAAAACTTCTAGATATAAACGAGCAAAAAAATTTGGTCATTAAATTTTTTCTCACGTCTTTCGTCTGTCGTCGCAATTTCAGTGGCAGCTAAAAATAACTATCGAAATGCCAAAGTTCATCAAAATTATAATAATATAAGAAAACCAAAGGGCTACCCTTGCTTTTTTTAGAAGGCAGAAACCACAACAGTTATCTTTCGATTAATTTTCAAGTACCAACCCTTTAAGGTAAGATTTTTGATAGGTATGAATTATTATGATGGATATGGCGAGTTCTGAAGAATTATCTCTGGCTTTATATAGAAAATTTAATTTTAATATTCTAGAAATAATACCGGTAAATCCCTAAACATTTATATACATCAGCAACCCATTTAGTCCCACTGCTGGGCTCGGGTCTCCTCTCCTCTAACTAGAGAGCTGAGAGGGTTTAGGCCATAATCCACTCACGCTGGCCGAGTGCGGGTTGGTGGATCAGACATACTGATAGAATTTCTTTTAGGGTATGTGGGTTTCCTCACGATGTTTTCCTTCACCGTTAGCAGATGGTAAGTCACTTGACTAGTACATATAAATTCCACAAAGTGAAATCCACATTGGTACTGCTAGTCGGGATCGAACTCGAACCGCGTGATTTGCACGCCGGGCCTTTATCCATTTAGCCACCATCGCAACATTTATATATTTTTTTATTTTTCTCCATAGGGGTAGGCAGAATAATTCTATCTCGCCCATACGCTAGCTACCCAGGTCCTATGTTATAGGCGGCACAGTCTTTTGTCATTAATTGTGCACTTTTCTAGCTTCCGACTGATACTGAAAGTCTCAGGTTAGAAAAACCCAAAACCATTTTTGACCAACCCGGGAATTGAACCCGGCACCTCTTTGGTCTCTCTCAGAAGTCACAGATAAGTAAAGCTTCGGTAGGAGCAGTTCGGTTTAGTGATTTTTTTTTGTAATTAGTCTATGGACTTTAAGTCTGAAAATGAATGATTATTATAAAACTCCCGCTAAGCTATCGAAGAAATTATTATCCTACACAATAATCTCCTCTGTAAAAGGGTCTGAAAACCTATTGTATTAGGTATACCTATTTTTTACATACAATTAATTAACTACCTAATTAAATTACTACTGTCCCACTGAATAACTAACCTATGTATCGTAGGAAACGATTTGCCATGGCCAGATAAACCCTTAGTGGATTTGAAACCCTGGAAAAATATATGTATGTGTAATTGTAGTCATTTTTGACAAAAAATAATAATGAAAATAAAACAAACTGAAGTAAGACTTATGCTTACCTATATAGAGATTAAATAAATTATGTACCATTTAGTACCCCGTAGGTACTAAATAGTACTCCATCAATCGAGTACTTCAATAGTAATGGAAAAGAAATCACATCCCGCCCCTTCATAGGGTGGTTCTCCCCTCGGGCCACAGATGTCGCCCCAAAGATTTTTGGCTCGAAATGAGCTTTTGCCTAATTTATTTTTTACCGCCTTCTTTTACTAGAGTAAATATACGACGTACGAATGAATTGGGAGGATAAGACATTTTTTTCATAATTCTAGTTATTTAATAATAATTTATATACTAATATTTATTGAAGAGCTTGTTTGTTTGGATGAACGCGCTAATCTGAGGAATTAATTGTCCGATTTGAAACTTTTCTATAGTGTTGGATAGGCCATTTATTGAGGAAGACTAAAGGCTATATAGCATCACGCTACGGCCAATAGGAACTGAGCATTGGTCAAACAAAGAAAGACGGGAGTGAAACCCCGCGTGACATCTACTATAAAATATGCATATAAAATATCATTTATGAATAATCTTCCTCTTTAGTTTTGGGCGTCACGCCTTTTTCACCGAGGAAAAAAGCACAAAAGCATCAAACTCACATTTCGCCAGCTATCCTAGGTCTTAAGTGATAGGAGGTAGCCTATTGTCATTAACTGGGCATATTGCCAATCCGGGCATTCAAGACAAGAAAACGAATAGAAGCTCTCTTTGCCTGGAACATTTAAAAGTCGATTTTTAAATTTGGAATGGTGAATAAACATCTCGGATAATATTGCAAATTTGCAATTCTATTTTTAAACCTCTTGCTTTTCAAATTATTTTGACAGTTCTTTTTTCAAAGTGTCAACGAACGTCAATAGGCGTTATCTTATCCACACTAGACGAATTCTGACGAGACGGTCCGAAGGTCGTATCTCAGTTTTTTGCCGGAACCGGACGTGCGGCCCGGTGATCACGAAATTATATTGGGGAGAAATTTCTTCTTACAATTTATTTTTTCTTAAGGTGTCGGGCACGATTGGTTATTAAATCGGACTTAAACGCGTCTCTTCTTTTAATTGTCTTGGAAATTTTTGTCCGAATGTTTTTCATTTACACTTACTTTTAAAAAGTTGTGATATTAATTTTCTTTATTAAATTAGTGCACGTAATTTAAGTACACATTACCTATATTTGATTTGAAATCATTTGAAAGAGTATTTTAAAATACTTAACTATTAAAAGCTAATGATCTGTCTGCATCTTTTAACATTTTTTAATTAAAATGTAAGTATCCAATCTTATTACTTTAAACTTCATAATTTTAGAATTTTGTAATCTTACAATAATAAAATTATGAATAGTTGAATACTCCATAATTTTTAATTAAAACTAAGTATGATTATAAAAAGAATAACACCGAAACAAAATCAACGAACCATAAACTGACAAAAGAAAGAATCTGTTCCAAAAAAAAACAATAAGTAGTACTGGCATAAAACAAATAGCGCCGTATAAAAAGAATAATTACGAATATTAATTATAACCTTTTTTGTTTTATAATCTTTATTTTTCTTTTCTTTATTGTTCCCATATGGTGGGGTCGAGAATCATTCCGTTTTCTCGGTTGCAGAAGGGCCTAAAACTGTGGTGAAATGTAGCAATTTTACACTCTAACATTTTGAGATAAGTTATAAAATTGTATTACATGTGAAGTTGCTGTTAGGTCTTATTGTTGGCGAGTTTCGTTTCTTTCTTAGGGTGTAGGTAATAATTATTGTAAGATTAGTAAAGGCTAATTAGTATAAATGTTTTTATTCTAATAATGAACGTAACGTCTTTTGTGTTTATTGTTTTACATGAATGGTTAAAATTGATTCATTGTTGACGTTAAGTCATTTTGTCAAGGTCTATTTTATGATACGCAACTGTTTTAAAAGCCGTATCTGTATGTCAAGTTATTATAATATAGCTTAGCCCGCGACTATGTTCGCCTTACTAATGGTACCACATGTTAAAAAATTAAAGCTTAAACATCCATTCAGTAGAAAGCTACAAAACAATCTCAAATCCATTAACATTAACTTTCCCATTAAAATATAACTAGGAAGTAAAAAATTCAAGTTATTGATTACAACCTAAATAAGATTTTAATTTATCATCATTTATAATAAAAAAAAATCTCATTTCCAATTCAAAATAAAAAAACATCAATGAAACTTTCTAAAACATAAAATATAGTGTTCACAGTTTAAAGTGAGTCGTGTTTAAAACATTTTTCTTTAACCGTATCGAGGTCGTCATTAGTAAACAAAGATGGCGTCCGCTATGACAATTAACTTCATCACTGAATAGACCACGACAACAATACTGTTTAGAAAAACAGTTTTCCCGCCAAGAAAACGTAAGAACGTTTTGTTTTGCAAAAATATATTCATAATGTATATGCAAATTCACATTACATTGTCTATAAATAAATAGGCAAAAGTAAAACAGAGCAGTATCTTTTTCAACTATTTGTAAATGGATCTTCTAACTCTAAATAATAATAAATGAAAAAAATATAAAATTACCTATGTAGGTAGTTAAATTATTTCAGGTTAATCATATGATAGGATATTTTTTTGTAATTACATATTTTGTAAAACTAGAGCTGTTCGCTCTAGTTCTTTTTTCAGGTAAATTAAAAATAAAATCAAAGTAATCCAAATTTCGTAATAGTTTAAACAGACCCCAAACCTTACTCATTACGATTATATACGTTTACATATTACAACCACTGCACCATCAAAGCACCATTTCAAAATAATTCATAATAAAAACATTTTAACTTTCTTCAAAACAATCTTTATACCGTTTATTATCAAGCTACGGTTCTCTGAGATTAAGCAGCGTATAAAACATCTGTACGACATATGCTACCCGAAATTTCGTCCAAAAACCACCTTTTTTTTAAATCAGTGAGGAAACTAATGGGCGTATTCCGTCTACAGATCTTTATGAACGTAACAACAGCTGGGCAATGGACCTTAAAATCGATTTATAATAGTTTTATCGATGTTTATGGGGCTCGATATCGAATCGATAAAAAATGGTGTGATCGGAAGTTCAATATTTGAGTCATTTATGGTACAGTCTGTTATTAGGATTAAGCCAGACTTTTTTAATAAAACATCTAAGAAAGAATAGAAATTAAATATAACTATTTTTTTTAAATTACCTTCTCAAAGATAAGGTTTTATGCAATACTGACATACATTATTATAACTCACGTAAGATTATTCTAATAACTTAAAAACGTATCTTCAATCAAAATCATCTTTACCCTAAAAAGTTTTGACAAAAACATGAAGAGCAAAAACAAAGCACAATCGTGACACAATTAGCGAAAAAATAAAAAATCCAAAATGGAACGATGCGAACTGACGCGAACACGCAAACTCTCTCGTTCCAAATTCAAATCCCTATGGCGGCCTTTTGTTTTTTTCTCTCCCAACTTGCTACTTAGCCGTTTCTTTCATTCTTCCTTCTTTAATTAGCAAAAGAATAGGATTGCGTGTTGCTCTTAATTTTTTAAATTTAATTACTTACTTTTGAAGACAATGGATAATGCGTTTCGCAATTAATTGTCAGGACATGCAAATTTTTGTAGTCTTTGTTTATGAAATTATTTAACGGTGAAATAATGAGAAGTATTGTGGATAAGCCATTCTTTCTTCGAATAACTAACTTATACTATTTGCTATTCTTTGTAAATAATTCTTTAGAAGTAAAATATGTTTTACAAGGCGTATTTCTTCCTGGTTTACGTCTCATGTATGGATATGTATCCAAAGATAAGTGCACTATTATGTTATTATAGGCATCAAAAGTTGCATCACCAGCTGCGAGGTAACGGTGTTCGCTGTGCAATACCGCACCGGCGAAAACTGGTTTTGTTTAGCAAAAATATGTAGATGTATAACGAGCGGGCTTGGATTTTGTTGCGTGAGGGCATTCGCGACCTTTGCAGCGGAGGGTTAGCCTGTTTGTCCGTTTTATCGATGTTTATCTTAAATTTTGTTATAATTTATTGACATCATGTTGTAAATTTAATTTAATATTGCTTTTCATTTGATAAATTATTTAAGTCGTAGTAATAACAATTTAATTACTCATTGCTTTTTCCTGAATACAATTTACTATTACGCTTTTATTTTTATCGTTAAAAAATATACAAAACGTAGTAAAAACTCACTGTCAATTGAGCTTATGTGCTTGGCTCATCTCGTTCCCGTTGCTGCATAGCCTATATATACGTATATAGCCTAAAAATTGAACCTTACAACCATCTAACACCACCACCAACAAAATACAATACGCGTTTTCACAATTCTAGACTACTTCATGGTTCATTTTTATTTTGAGACAAATGATCTTAAAATAAAACATTACCGGCATAATAACTTAATAAACAATCTTTTAATAAAAAACCAATTCGCCAAAGATCAATAAGTCCAATATTATCCCAGACATCGAAGTAATCGTTCATCCCCCATTTTTTTTTTCACTTAATTTAAACTCAAAAGATACTCGACTTAATTGCTCGCCGCCTTTCAAGAATCGAACTGATTTTATAAGAGAAAGGGAAATTTTCCCATTTTCCCTATTTTTTGGAGAAACGGGGGCGTGTCGAGACCATTGTGGGACGGCGATTAGAATTCAATTTTAGAACAATCGAACGAATGTGTTAAGAATGATGCGGTGCATTTTAATTGGCGAAACCATTTCTGATTTAATGATTTATTCGCTTTCAATTATTTTAAGATTTGGACGGTTTAGGATTGACTTTGTTGTTAGACTCTTTTATTTTAGAAGCGTTTCAGTGTTATCGTTGAAAATTTTATATTCATATTTGAATTGTTTCATGTTTCTGGAATTAATAAATTGTTTTGAAACAGATGCAAATTAAATATTATTACACCAGTCATTGAGGTTTGTGAGCCATCAGCCAAGCTTAAAACTAGAGAAATAACATATTCAAACTATATACCTACTTTTTAAAACGGAATACAGACAGACTCAAACAAAAATTATTGTTTAATTTTTACCGTGGTTGCCACAGTGGTGGTATAAATAAAAAAGAAATTGTAGAGTTACAACACTCATTTATTAAATCGAAAATAGAAACAAACTCAACCCGTTAACTGCCATATGCTTTATAATCCATCAAAATTAGCCACGGCGGTCCCGGTCAATAATAACAATAAAAAATAACCCTACAACACATTCGGACACAATGGATTCAAACGTCCCGGAAGATATTCCTACCTGTGAATAAAATAATAGTCTTTGCGATATATTTGCATAATAATAGTGGCGGTACTATTATTTCGGTGGTGTTGGCTAACAAATGCCCATTATGCCCTGGGCAGCTGCAGGCCATTTTTTAAGGTCATTGTCCATTGGTATTTTGATGCGCGTGAACAATTGTGAGGTCATAACCCTTTATAATTTTGGGGTATTATTTTTATTAGCAATATGTGATAAGATATTATTATTTGATGTCAACAATATAGGTATGTATACTTTATACTATGGCTGCCTTAAAACATTAAATAATTTTAAAAATGTAGGTAGTATTGAAAAGTTGATGATAAAAGTTATGTTAAAAACCATAATATATAATTTAAGTTACTTATAAAAAATAAAAAATATCAATTACACAACAAAAAATAGAATTACATTAACAGTTTCTAACTCAAACAGTAATTTATATAAAAAAAATATTCCAGTAAGTAACTTTAACTTCTTGTTAACCAAATCTAAAACACGATACTAACTACCCAGTAATGCTGGGTATTAATAAAACTACATTCCCGTTGAAATAATAATTAAACACATCTAAAAAATAATACAGATTGACACACCGGACCCCTTTGTCCGAAATAACAGGTAATCGTAGGGTTAAGTTTACGAACAATAGGAGACAAAAAATAAACGGAAGGGTTAATTTTGAGCGGAAGACTTTTTGTTTTTAGTTCTATAATAGTGTTATATAAGGCTATTCTATAACGGTCAACGATAAAATTATTTTTGGCAATAGGTGAACCTATAACATCGAGACTAACACTGGTTGTAATTTACCTATCCCTAACCCTAAACCTACAGTTAAAAAAGAATGGCGCCATGTTTTTTTTTGTTACAATTTGATATTAAAATAAGCAAAATGACATTTTATTTTCAATTTAACCCTGCAGTAAATTTTCACTGCAATAAAACAAGAACTCCCAACTAAAACTTTGAGCCATTAAAAACCAATCCAACACTGCGACTGCAGATGAATTTTTAAAATGTTTGAAGACATTTTTTTGTGAAAATGTCCGTAGTCTCAGCGGAGGGGGGGGGAGGTGGGCGAATAAAAATAATTGCCGGGGACTGATGCCCCGCCAACCTCTTACTATTCACACGATCTTAGTTAGCGACAGGGTTGTCCCTTGAAAACAACTTACATTTAATTATATGAGTATTTACTAAAAACACATTGATTTTATTTTTTGAAACAAATAACAAGATATTAAAAATTCAAGCAATTGAAAAAAACAATTTAAATTTATCTGTAATATAATATTCTATGTAAATTACCTCTAAAATATGCTACTTTTTGTAATACACAAAAAAACTTCAATTAGAAAAAATATCTATCATATTTTTTTAGATCAATAATAATATAATATGAATAATGCATAATACTCCATTGCTTAACTGCAAATACCCGATTATTTATATCAAAAACTATTTATCAAGCTTACTTCAACTATCTTCTTCTATGGTTTATAAGTTTAGTTACCTACATAATCGTACACATAACCCTCCACTGCCTATTTAAATAATCCTTAACTATTTATCTAAGTTCCATAATATATACCTTAAAAAACACACATTAATTAAGCGAAAACATTAAGATAAAATACAGGATGTCGTTAGCAGCCCTAGCAGACAGCGAGGAAAACTTGCCAACTACTACAAGTTTTTGTTCTTTTTGCATTTTTCTTGAGCGCAAAACGTTTGTTTTTTTTTCGTTATTTTTGGCTTAACCCTCTCTTCGTTGAGCTTGAGCTGAATCTTTTTACTCGTCGTTGAAACGTGTACCCTTTTCAGGAGTTCCTTGACTATCTTTCTTGAGTTGACTGTTCGGGGTTTTGGAATGAATAGAGAGGGTATTTAAGATTTGTTCTAAATACATAATAAATTACTGATGAATATATTATTACGGTTTATTTTCAATAGTTTTTGAATGACTGACAGCTTATCTTGCTTACAAACAGATGGCCATGGTCAACTACACTATAAAAAAAATATCATGAAAATAATACACATCAAAACTAATATATTATAAATGAGAAAGTTAGTTTGTTACGCTAACACAGTTTAATTACTGATCCGATAAATCATGAAATTCGATATAGAGATAGTCTAAGACCCGGAAAAGTAGCTGGAATTATTTTCATATTAGCATTATTCAAGAGACTACTTTATTGTTGGAGGCCTGGACATTTTGTAACATAGGTCTTGAACCGAGTACAGACTCTAACTCTTATTCTCAAAACATAACCCTTTCGAATTGTTTTTTTAATTATCCCTTGTTGTTACGTATTTACCAATAAATAAATTATTATTATTATATAAGTAGGTATTTGTAAATTAAATTCGTTCCAAAATAAGTGACTAATCTTAATATTTTATAATTATAGATGTCTTTCTTAAATATAATTGTCAATATTCAATGTTTTTTGTTGTAATAAGTAATATTATTTGTATAAATAATTAATTGTATAAATAAGTTGTTTTCCTTGAACCACTATTTATTTATATTTTTAGCTATCTGCCAATTAACGGGTTACTGTTTGTAGTAGTGTGTGTTATTTTATTTATACTGAAAAAATATTTATTGAAATGTAAATTACATTTTGAAGCATCAGTTAGTTTATGTGTTAATTATTATTTTATCTGTGATTACTGATTACCCATTTTATAAAAAAAGCCGTGGAAATGTTTTTTTAGTTAGTTTGGTGGAACGGCTATTGGATTCATATCGACTTTACAATCATGTAGTCAAAGTCAAAGTCAAATCTTTTTATACATTTGGATCACATACATGATACTTATGAACGTCATACAAAGCCAAAAAAAGGTGTCAGTAAATTTGCCTACGGCCAATTCACTGACAAGGTTGAGCTCTGAGAAGAACTTGGCAAGAAACTCAGGCCACTCTTTTTAATCGCCATAGTTGTTATAATTATAATTGTAAATTATAATAAAATAATGCGAAAGTTAGGATGGATGTTCACGCCACAGCGGCTGAAATGATCTGTGTGAAATTTGGTACACATATGCATAAGTCGTCGAGAATAGTACATAGGCTACATTTTTTTTTGAGGGTGTCACCCCGCGGGTGATAGCTTATTAATAATATATTTATACTTTTAAGAAAAATCACAAAGGAGTCTCTATAACAATCCTTATTCGTTGAGAACTCCTTAAGTTTTTATTTGACCACTGAAGCATCCGCGAGATAGCGCCGCGGTGAAAATTAAAAAAAAAGATAAAAAAGTAAGATTCCTCTCCTCAAAAGTTTCCCAACGTGGGAAGTGGAGAGAAAACCCTCTTGAGGCAGTTTTTATTACTTTTACTAACTTAAGAAATACTTTTAACGGTGTTCTGTTTTTTCTTGAATCGATTACAATTAAAAAGTTATAAATGAATAACATTTTGGTTGAATCCGTTTTGCGTTTTGTGTTTTTAGGTTATTTTTACGATCTTTAGACCTTGTCTCCCCACTGTCTGATAAATTTGGTAACCTATTGAAATTTAAGTGATAGATTTTTGACAAATTAAAACTGTTTTTTTTTTTCATTCATTTTCATTTTAAAAGACAACGGTTTTGCTAGTAGAGGGCCCGGGGCTTTAGGAACATACAATTAATGGACTCAAAGTACACCCAGAGTTGAAACAAATATTAGTATCGTGTGTGAATCGAACTCACGTCACTCGGTACGTATATTGATGGTGCTGCGACCACGTTAACCGTTTATAGTTTTGGATAATTTAACAGACATTGGATAGTTATCTGTGAGGGTTTAAAACTGGACCTTAGTACCGACATCCTAGTGTTTATTTTAATATTATTCACCTATTTTTATACCACGACGGTGATAAACGGGCGTACGGCTCTATTATGGTACTCGTAAGCTGTTACCGTAGCCTACGTACACCTGTGTAATACTAGGAGCATCGCGAGCGCGTTGCTAACCCTTCAAAAATCTATAGGTGTAAATGTAATCGTAATCATAATATTGTTTGTAATAGTCTGAATTATGCACCTAAAATGGAAAAGACATATTGGCCTAATCTACAATCCTTCATTTCATCTAGTTTCTGCATAATGTGAGGTTGCACTTCTTTCTTGGCGAATGGGCTTGAGGCACACTCGAATGTTGGAATTTATCGTCGCCCAGAATGCTTCCAACTTGACTTAACGACTACCACATTCAGTGATAACCGGGACCAACGGCTTTACGTGCCTTCAGAAGTACGGAGACACTCGAGAATGAAATTGCCAAAAACGGTCACCCATCATGGACTGACCTTGCCGTACCACAAAGCTACGAGGTTACACTTAATAATCATAAATCGTTCTCAAGTCTGTCTTTATATTATTGTTATTAGGTACACAAAATTTACAGATTTTAAACATAAATTCAAGTACGGCTAGTTTAAATGTAAAATCCGTTGCCAAAATTATCAGCATAAAACAAAATGGCGACCCAATATCCATATTTAACGGTACGTCAATACGAATTCCGGCCGAACGCAGGTGGAATACTATTATATTTTTTTATGCTCGCTACCCACCCCAAAATAGTTGGGGAGCGGGTTGGGGGCGATAGTTGGGTGGGTGCGTGTCCCCTCCTCCCACCCCTACTGGGTGAGGAGAAGGGGTGGCTGCACCACCATGTGTGCACGCAAATTCGAGGCCCAATAATTTAAATTTCCAATAGCAATGATTAATGTTGTAGAAATTCACAAATATACATGTAAATAGTCTGGCTAGGACTGTTTCCGACATTTTCACTGATGTATAATATTTTGCGTGCATTCGAAACCAATACAAATAATGTTGAATAGATTGCGCAAGTTATAACAAAATTTAATAATATATGATCCGGAGATATTATTAATATAATTTAATAATGCAGTAGCATTTTAGGGTTGAATGTTGGAACTAACGAGCCGTATTGTCTTATTACTAGTTTTATATTAGGTTAATAATTCAGGTTGTTATTCTAGAATACCTGTTTAATTCCTTACTAACTTATATTATTGATGTTTTTTAAGTTAAGTTTGTTTGTGTAACTACATAGTAGAGAGTAGGTAGTCTAACTTAGTATACAATAAAAAAGAGTCTTTGATCATCATACTATTATTATGAACATTGACGGGTTAAAATAACATTGTAATACAGTATACTACAAATTACTCGGAGTATATTTTTAAATACAGAATGATGTGTTCAAAATTTAAAATTTGAGACAGCAATTTTTATCAAAAAATTAAATTTGCAATTAAATGGATTGTATTATTCTATTTTCAAATTTAAAGGTACACTTATAATGCTAGTTACATACCTAAAATAGTTTTATTTAAAAATAGAGAAACTATCTAAGTTCGTTTGAAATTGTCGGGCTATTTCAAAAACAGTCGCAGCCACGATCGTCGGTTGTCCAGACAAGTCGTGGGCGTACAGTAAAACCGTTCATTTGAACTAACTAACGTAAATCTATACTAGTATATTATAATTATTTCATAACTACACGTTTATGACATTGAGTGGTTGATGCTTTTTATTGTATTTTAATTATGTATCTGGAGATCTTATTCTATCTATTAATTTATATAGCTATGTATAAGTTTGGATAGTATTAAACTTTAAAATTGTTCGTTTAAGGAAGAGGATTTGTGCAATGATATTTTACGTAGAGTCTGGCTACCGGTTCTCTGCACTGGACTGTTTTTTAAAATCTATACATGGCAATATTTTTGAACTGTCATGTCACTGTCTTTTTAGTGTTTTTCAATCAATATTCTTTTGAAATTATTGAAAAATAATGCCGAAAGCTATCAAAGGCGTAGTTAGAAAGTTGATATTTACTTAAGTTGAGATAATAGTATCAAACGCATTTTTTCAGTCTATAGTCGGTGTTGTCACCCCTTGTTTTTTTGAATTTACCGCTCTTTTCTTGTGCAAAGAACGGATGGCCAGACTTTATAATGTTTATTAAATTCAGGGATAGGCAGAGGCCAATTATTCTGATTCAAATATAATTATTATTCTTATTAGCTTCCCCTAAATACATGGGCTACAATTATTTTAAAATAAGATCTTAGTCCTTCATTTTATTCGAATTTAAAGTTGTTTTTTGATAAGTCGCTACGTTTCTCTTAGTTAAAACACATTTTAAGAAAATAAAAATAAAAAAAAGTCGTGAAATAATCAAAAACGTTCGTATAATCCGCCATGATGGTGTATAAAACGGCACGAAGTCTGCGTTCCAAATTCAAAAATAAATTGAGCAGCGCGCGCGCTCAGCCGTCGTTTTAAAATCGACGAGCAACGAGATATGTTTAATTTTAATTTTCGAATCAGCCGTGTCTATGGTAACGTATGTACGTGTGCTATACGTATAAGTGCATCTATGAATGTAATTATGTATATGTGTGTGTGTGTGTGAATTAAAATAATGTTGTGTGAGTTGCATAAGTGGCCGATACTTGATATGTCATAATAATATGACTTGAAACTTACATGCAATGCGCTTTATTAAATAGCTTAATATGCCTATTACTACTTTATTATAGCCCTTGTAAGTTTTGAATTTATTCGCTATATAATAATGTTTAATACTGGCCTGTTGGTCTAATGGTTAGTCACCCTGATTGCTAAGCCGGAGGTCGTGGGTTCGATCCCCACCTAGGACAAATCTTTGTGTGATGAGCATAAAGGTTTGTTCTGTGTCTTGGTGTAATTTATCTATAATATGTATGTATTATATGCAAATTCCGGGCTAATAGTGATAATTGAAGGTTATAAAAATCCAATACGTGCCATTTTTGCTGTACTCGAGATTCGGACCCAAGACTTCTTGCTTAACAGTCGAATAGACTTTCCACTACGCCACCGAAGCAGTTTAAATTTGACAAAGTAATTATGTTTAAGTAATTGATTTTGGATTATAAAGGACAACTACAGAATATATAGACATACCTAATAGCGTTTTATCACTATTTTTACCGTCGGTAGCGCAATCCTTCCACCCAGTATAACAGACAGTTCAACAACTTAAAATGCTCGAAACATTTTAATTTTAATGTTTAAAAGTTGCCAGTAAAAAACAGAATAGAAAAAAGCACTCAAAAAGTTTTTAATCAGTTTCAACATTTTTAATCTTTAAAATACAAAGTTTACAAGACAAATTAAATTATATTCACTTAAGTCACGTCTCAGAGACACGCGTTGATTTTATCTCAAATTTGATATTACATTTTTTCTCTCAAAAAGGTATAAAACCTTTTTTGTAATGTCTGCAAAGTTTAACAGATCTATAATTATTTTGTTGCTAAACTTGGTTCTATAACTGAATACCTTTGCCTCTGTGAAATGAAAAAAAATCAAGCGTGATTATTATGATGTTCTTTGAAATTAACCAATAGGTACTCCTTCTTGTGTTTTTTAAGAGGTAGGCAGAACGGTATCATAAATTCATTTCAGAGACGAATAGAAAGCTTAGCCTATAACCAGCCTCCCTAGCCAATAGTAAATGGCTGATTTTGTTCGAAATATTTGAATGTCACTAACACTTTAATTTTTTTTATCGACACGTTACGTGAACTATGTACTAATACTACTAATCTAACATGTCCTTCGAATAGATTAACAACTTGTCTAACCCCTCTGACAGAATTGCCGTTTTCGGATTTATATTTACTTACTGATATTTTCAGTTTTAGCTCGTTTGGAATTAAACCCAGGATTTAATCAGATCCCAGATTTCACTATAACTATCGACTGTTATTATTTATTTACTACTGTCTTTCTATTTGACTTTAAAACAATATACTAAATCAAAATACCAACAATAATCTTCATAAATTCTCATATATTATCTCAAAAACGCGCGACCCAGGAACAAACCCACTACCAGCTGTCTACATAAGAATGTTTTATGCCTACGCATTCGAGTCAAAGGTGGCTTGAAGTACTTTTGTATGTAAATCGAATGCGTAGGCTTCAGTTAGTACCTAGACTACCTAGGTCTTTGTTAGAGACCTGGATTCCAACTATCTAGCTTTCAAATGTTTTTAGGTAGCTAATTAGGATTTGTAGCTATGGTAATAACGTTGATGTAGTTTGTCGATATTTTAATGCTGTTTCGACAACGATTTGTACTTAGTTGTGTGCTAATAACGGTTAAAGCAGTTACGGAATTATTTTTTGAATTTGAATTTAGAATTTTATTGGATAGATTTCAAAATTATATTAAAAGACCGTTAAAAAAAATTGTTTTATTTTTAAAACTGTTGTGGGTTTATAATAGAATAATCTTATTTGCAGTGTATTTTTGTAATTGTTTGAAAATGGCAATGCCATTTAAAATAAAATTGTCTTTTGCATTTTAATTTTGAATGCAAAATATTACTGAAATTTGAATTAGATTTTAAAGTTGAGAAAAGTCTCCCCTTCCACATGCATCTATAGTTTACACAGGATTAGTCTTAAAATCAAGCAAATAAATTAACTTAAACACAACCTAGATATAGTTTTCAAATTATATTTCCACTTAAAACTATAAATCCGTTCGCGATCTCAAAGATATCATCCTTTTAACCATCGCACATCGGCCAAACTGTGCTAAGGCAAGCGCCTTTCCCTTCTTATTCATAGTGAAATAGCAAAAATAGCTATACTGTTCACTACCAACATAACTCGACCTGTAACTTCTCGTCTCTCCTTCAATAAATATACGGCGAACAGAAAATATTGGCCTCACCAGGGGTCTTGGTAGATTGGTCGGTCTAAGCGTAGGTTGCGCAAGATCTATATGTTGAAAAATGGCGTCTACCACAATAGTATAGGGAACGGCGAACCCGGAAGACATATTGACCATAGACAAGATTAATCTATGGTGCGTTTGTTTTTTTTTATTTATGCATTGAGGTTTTACTGTTATGGAAATATTTTATTGATGTTTTGAGATTTTAATGTCAGTTATAAAATTGTTAATGCAGTTTTAAATTATAGATTGTTGTTTTTTTGTTTTTTGTGTGGTTAAATTATTTAAGTACGAAAACTGTTCTGAACTGTTGAAATCAATAGTAAACTTAATTCTATAATAATTAAAAAATAAACTTCATCTCGGTGCCAACAATGGCTAGGACCTATTGAAATTTTCACGAAAAGTTTCACTAGCCAAACTTTACAGCCAATTAATTAACGTAAAAAGCACTAAATCATAATCATTCGATCTATTAACTTAACGTCAAAGCCAATTTATTTAAAAATGTCAATAAAAGCAAATGGATGCCATTAAACGAATGGTGATCTATAAAACAATCTTAGTGTTTCTAGCAGACAGTTTTACTTGATAATGGATTAGAGTTATAAACCTATAAATATTTCCATTCTTCAAAGCACTTATAATATTTTAAATTGGCCATTAAAATATTTATATAATACTGTAAATAATATTATATACGTGGCAAGAACCATTTAAAAAGATTTAAAAAAAACTCGTTATATCCATTTTCAAAATCAGCTGATAGATAAATCAAAAAATACCATTCGTAAAGCATTTAAAAAATTATAAATAAATTTCATTTTACAACTCGAGTACATATTTTAAAAGTGGAAAATAAATCTGTAATTTAAAAACAATCATCTCATCATTGACGTAATTTTAAATTACCTACTAGTTACTTTATTCGTAACTTCATATTGGAAACAACGATTGATAAGACACTCCCTGGTAATCAAAGTCTAATCAGGTAACACTTGAGCGTAACGCATCATAATCGGTGATTATTGGCCATATTTAATAGTTCCTGGAACTAAATATCTCATTCTAATGGCTGTATATACTAATGTACCGTAAAATTAACGAAAGAATTCTTTAAAACATTTATTTTCTTTAAAACTTAGATACACCTATCATTATTTAAAAGAATTCCGAATTCAAAATTTAAAAAATAGTTGGCATTATAACTGTGTGGAGATTTTGCAGAATTGGAAACGCAAATATTACAGCAAATTAATATTTCGTTTCTCCGTCGAACGTAAGTACTTAAAATTTTACGTAACGCAACGAATATAACGCAAAATTTATACTTATTTACATTTTACAATCACCAATAAAATTCACTAGTTTACAGACTAGTCGATATTTAAACCACTTTTATCAGCAAACTAATAAAGCATGCGTACTTATAAAATTTACTGCCAATAAATATGGCGATCGGACCGTTACTTTACATAGATACACATACATATCTAGTCGCATCTAGGAAATAATTCTACAATAATCTTAGTACCTTGTGCGTATAATATGCACGCATTCTTCCCAGACATGCAAAATTCACCAACACAAACAAAGCCAGGACGACGAAGATACGCGTCTGTGTGTAAGTAATGCGTCTGTGTGTGTGCGTTCAACGACCTATGCATTTGCTTGCAGTACAGGCTAAAAGTATGCGTTCGTTTTATTATGGTCTTATTTTAAAAATGGAACGCCACGTTCGGTTTCTTTCGCGTTGGGTTAGGTCGCGGTCGTGATTTTTCGGCTGCGAAACTCGGTTGTTTCAAATTTCGAACTGGTTTGCGGTTCCGTTGTGTAAGATTACCGTTAGTGTTCGATTTTCGATTGTTTGTTCTAATTTTTAATATTTTTTTGAAATTTTAATTGAGAATTATATTTAGATCTTAGCGTTTTGATCTTAAAAACAGTCTTGTTGGTAAATTAAGGTCAAATGTATTGTGTTGTGCTTGTTGCCACTGTATGCTCTGATTACGAATTACGATGATTAACTAAGAATGTATCTAGTGGACTAAACAGCTGTTCAGTTGTTGAATGTTGAATGAACAGGCAGAGTTATTATAATAAATTAATTAATTATAATAACTCTGCCTGTGACTAAAACCTATCCTGGACAACACTATAAGTAGTGACGTATCAGCATTGCAGGCACTTATATTTAAATCTCTTCTCTTCTCCTTCGCTACTTCAAACAAAGCCATTTCATTATAACCAGTAGACATCTGTAAACATTAGGCTTACCATGAAACAAAAATCGGAATTAAACACATAATTCATGTGTTTCGTATGAAAATTGTATACAATTCGGTTTATTATTATATATTTTTCATTTCCCCTTTTTATATAATAATATAATAATAATAATATTCTACCACATTTACACAGCGCCATCTAGTCCCAAATTAAGCAATTATATTTTCTTGTGTTATGGGTACTAAACAACTGATATACTACTTAAATACATTTTTTTTTGTAAATACATACATATTATAGATAAATTACACCCAGACACAGAACAAACCATTATGCTCATTACACAAAGATTTGTCCTGGGTGGGGATCGAACCCACGACCTCCGGTTTAGCAGTCAGGAGTCAGGGTCACTAACCACTAGACCAACAGGCCAGTCGAAGTCGATATTGTTATTTCGTCACCATAGTGTATATTATCTTGATTAATTCTACTTACTTTGTCAACAGGCGAACGCCCATACAAATGCCATCTACCAGACTGTGGAAGGGCCTTCATCCAGCTATCAAACCTACAACAACACCTTCGGAACCATGACGCTCAGGTCGAAAGGGCCAAAAACAGACCCTTCCATTGCAATATTTGTGGAAAGGGCTTCGCTACTGAGAGCAGTTTGAGGACGCATACAGCAAAGGTTGGTATCTAAACTGTGATAATGAACCCTTTTTCCTTTGAAATTAGTTTTATTTCAGAAGAAAACTATTGGTCTTATTGGATCTTTTGTGGACGCTTATGTCCAACAGAAGACGTCCTATGGCTGATATGAGTATGATGATGATGATGATGATTTAGTTGTTTTAATTGTATAAGACTGTTAAACAAGATAGTTACGGGTTCGATTCCCGTAAAAAAAAATAAAAAATTACGCTGCAATATAAAGGAGTTCTATTCTTGTAAAAAATAATTTAAGTCAGGAATAAAAAATAAAGAAATACTTAATGAGCTCAATCACTCGCTACTTTAAAATTGTATAAAAGAAGTACCTAATTGGAAATCATAGAACTGAGTACGGGTTCAAATCCCGTACAGAACAAAATAGATGATGATGCATACCTACCTATAGCCGTGTGTAGTGCTGCAAGAGTCTATAGGCTTAGATAACTGACTAACTAGCAGATAATTTGAATTTATGTCCGTCAACTTAATTGTAGGTACATTTAAAAATGATAGAATATATAAATGCAAAAATCTTTTACTAGTATTAATGGCCCCTTATAATTTAAATTATAAATAAATGATAACTTAAATTTGAAATGTAAAAATAATTATTCTCATTCGTATTATTTTATGAAAAATAGATTTTTAGGAGGTATTTAATATTTTAGATATAAATGTCTTTTGCACAAAACCCTGTGCCTGTTGGTTTTTCATTAATGTTGAAATATTATCACTGTTTAAAGATACATTTACAAATTAAATTTATTTTAATTATACATTTATTTCAGCATTTTATTATTAGTTTCAAAATTATCAGCTACATTTTTTACAATTGGATATTTACAATTATTTGCTAAAAACAAAATTGAACTTTTGGCTGTGATTATTTTCAAAATTCCCTCTCGATTGTATTTTATGTTATTATGTGTGTTATTTTGAATGTGTCCTAATCTTTCAACTGCTATGCCCGCATCGCCACCGCCCGGTGGAACAGGAGCTTCAGCTGCACCTTGGTGTTTTGCAGCAACACGCGGCCCTAATGATAGGTGGGGCAACTGCCACACCCTGCCCCATATGCCACAAAGTAGTATTTGGTGGCGAAGCACTTGTCGAACACATGAAGAACACACACAAGGACCCAAACGCATCCGGTGTTGCGAGTAAGTTTCCCGAGGAATCTTCGGTTTTTTCTCTATCAGGATTGGTCGTTTTGAAAAAAGAATTTCTAATTCGTCGATACGAAGTTCTCTTTTTAAATTTTTCGAAAACAGAATGAAGGCACACAGTGATCTGTTATATTTTTGAAAATGGAACATCACCGACATTCTGCTTTCAAACTTTGTTGGGTTTAGTTTTAAATTTAGAATTATCAAATCTCTTCTTTTTGTAGCGTATATTTGAATAAAAAAATAATTTTATTGAGTTCATAATTGTATATTTAATTAATTATGTCATTTTCAAATTAAAGTACATGCTTATTAAATTAGTTTTTGAAATAATTACGTAATAGAATACGCTTTATTAGAAGAGATTTATTAGCAAGTAAGTTATGTCACTGGAAGTTTGTAGATTGGTCATTGCAGCGATCACTTTAATTTATCTAACAAAATATTTGACATGATAAAAGCTTCCAGCTGGCACGAAGCCATAAGGGGTGTTGGTTTCAATATCAACGGTAATACAAAAACGTATCGTTTCCATAAATCTTAACGTTAACTTAATAAATAAGGAGTGAATGCGGTCCGGGGGACTAAATGTTATTGTTTTAGTATCATTCTGAGGGCAGTCTGTTTTGCAAACATTTCTTGGTGGAGTACAAATTCTTCGGATGGCGTTCCTCAGTATTATGATAACATGTTTTGTTTATGTATCTAATGGCAACATTTTGCCGTTTTCTATTGTCGTTTCGTTGGCATCCATTGTTGCCTTAATTGGTCTCTGTTTTGGTTTTACATTTACATATCGATTTAAGACCCATTTGTTGTCATTACATAAGGATGTAATTTTAAGTGGATGGTGATATTTCATTTGGGAAATAGAAGATCTCACTTTTGAAATTGACAAGATTTTAAATCCATTATTTCAGCCACAACGAATAAAGTTCAAATTTCTCCAACAAAATATCACCATCAGAAAATTCTGCACTAACATCGAGACTAACCTATGTTTTTTTTTTCTTTCCCCCCCCTCTAACCCACTAACCTACCTACTCCTGGTGACTAGGCCCTCCGGCTACGTCACCATACCCAGCGCAAGCTAAACCTGTTGATCCTTACATAGCGAAGCGACGGACGGCGAACCACCCCTGTCCGGTCTGCGGGAAGCACTACGTCAACGAAGGGTCCCTGAGGAAGCACCTGGCATGCCATCCAGAGACTCAGCTCACCAGTGGACTCAGAATGTGGCCTTGTTCCGTTTGCCAAGCTGTATTTACACATGAAAGTGGTGAGTAATATTATTAATAAAACAAATTATTAATTAAAACAGATCAATATGTCTTGTTTGTAAATATTTTAAAACAGGCTAATGTGGAACAAAATTTTCTGACACAATCTACCGTTAGGTATTACATTAAAAGCTACTAAACATGAAAAAACAAGAAAATTTTGAAAGGTTTTGAGTCCATTGGGAGAAATATTTTTGAAGTCATAATTAACTATATTCTTAAAATTTCAGGCCTTCTCTCTCACATGGAACACATGAGAATGGAACCGAAGCATCAGTTTGCTGCCCAATATGTACTGTCCAGGGCGGCAGCCGAGCGACGAGAACGAGATCTAATCGCAGCCGTGTCAGCGTCAGCCGGGGGCTCCGGCCTTCTGAATCTTGCACCTCCTTCACCTGCACACTCTGACTCTTCGTCTAACGGACGCCTCTCCTCTTCAGCCGGCTCCGAAGCTGGCGCAGCAGTCAACAAGCTCACAGATCTTCTAAGATCAGCCAACAATGGACACCAAGCGTACGGTGATGAAAGAGTCGCAGCGATAGCGGCCGCTGCGGCTAACATGATGGCCCAACCTGGTGAAGGAGCAAGCGCTGTCCAAGTAGCTGCTGCGAACCTGGTATCTGCAATGAGACAGCAACTAGCCCGAGAGCCTCCACCAGCTCAGCCTCCTGCAGAAGTTCCACCAGCGCCTTCTGAAGCTGCACTACGAATTCAACAAGCCGAAGCTCTCCTAAGAAGTCAGGCCGAGGCTCTAAGATTAGCTGTTTCCCAAGCTGCAGCGGCTCACGGTAATGAAGCTGCAAGTCCGTTAAGACACAACGGAGGCTTCCCCCCTCAACCGCCAAACGATGCTAGTGGACAGATATCACCAGAATTGGTTGAAGCGTTTAGAATCGCTCAAGAACAGAGGCTGGAACAAGCTTTACGGTTGCATGATCCGAGGATGTTGGGTTTCAATCTGCCTTCACCGGTACAACAGGCAGCGCAGCAGGCCGCACAACAAGCAGCACAGCAAGCAGTAGCTGCTCAACAAGCCGCTGCCCAGCAAGCAGCTCAACAGGCTGCTCAGCAAGCTGCTCAGGCTGCACAGCAAGCTGCCCAACAGGCTGCCCAGCAGGCCGCACAGCAAGCCGTTCAGCAGCAACACATGCAAGCTGCCCAAGCTGCCCAAGCTGCGCAAGCTGCCCAACAAGCGGCCCAACAAGCTGTCCATCTGCAACAAAACCCTCAGCCATGAAAATTCAGCTATTACTAATCCGATGCGATTTCGACGCAGTAGATGTAACTTAGCTCGTAATTTAGTAAAAATTATAAAAGGTGACTTTTGTATTTTTTGGATGAAAAAAAAACTGTCTTTTGGCCGGACCGTGAGCGAAATCGCCTCCGATTGGTAATTCGTTTAAATATTATTTTACCGATAGTTTTGGACGCTAAAATATTTTTGAGTTTAGTTTTAGCCGGCGAAAAAAGTATACAATGATTAAAAATAAAAATAACATAAATTTAGATAGAACTAACTGTTGTAAATAGGGAAACTTTTAGTGGAAACAAATTTTACTGTAAATAAATAAAAAAGTACCTACCTAAAATAGTCGAATGAATGAACAAAATGGAACAAAAACTCGCCAGACAAGTAATTAGATGTAGTGATACGACAAATAATATTACAGTGCAATCTTCTATTATTTGTTTGGTTATTATTGAGTGTTTTTATTATTATTATTAGAAATATATATTTATTTTTATTAGCTTTACCACGAAGCAGAGAATTTCTTAGCTTAGTACAAACTTTTGGATGTGCCAAACAGGTTTAAGCACGTTTTTTCGCATTTAGCGACGGTTTATTGCAATATATTAGTTGCATTATGTTTCCATAGGATATTATTATTATTAATTATTCAATTTTAATAATTATTTTTATTAATCTTTTCACGCAATAACACGTCTTATGCTAGTCACGTTTTGAACGCACAAAATAATTCTAATTAACAGAAAAAATTGAATTTTATTTTTACTTTTTATTTTCATTTCAAAATTTTCTTATTGTTTCTTGGCGTATTTTATTTTTAAATGCCATATTAGATATTAAAATATGTAAATACAGTAGCACTTTACGTAAATGTTAATGCTTTTGTTTTATAACATTAAATACATTTTATTTTATTATTATACGATTATTTATCTGGAAAATAATTGATTATTTACAAAATTATTTGTATAGTTGTATATATCTTTACAAAAATAAAAAATTATACTATTATTTTTCAGAAGACTGCCGTTACTTATCGTTTTGTATATAAATAAATTACTGATTGTAATTGATAAATAAAAATAGCGATTTTTCACTGAACTTACAGTCAACAAGACAATTATGAATAATAATTGGACAACGTCGACAAATAAATAATAATACCATCAGACTTTCGACGAAAATACCTTGAGTAGACAAACTAAAGCACAAGACATTCTTTTCACCACGGATGTTCAAACAGCCCAAGTAATTACACTTTTATTTTTATTTTTAAACAAGCATAATTAAACAGCAATAGCCCAGAAATATTTTCAAAATGATTAAATAATTGCACTGCAATTATGAAATCATTACACAAAGCATACAGTTGCCGCAATAGATTTATAGTTCACAATTGCAAATTATCTCCCAGCGTTAGGTAATGTTTGCAGAATGTCTGGAGGATTTTTTGCAATAACAAAATATGAGAATGTCAAGTGTTGCCGAATATGAATTCTTTTTAATATTATCAACATGTATTATAATTAGTCGCAATTTATGTGAACTGAATGAATTGTATTTATTTTGTTCATATAAGTTGTATAATACGTATAACCGTAACATAGGTAAGGTATAAATAAGCTGATTTTAATGTACGTAATAATTTCATTCTTGAATTAATATTGGTATATTCGTACAGTAATTTACATTCAATAAAAAATGTAAGTATACTGTCGTGTTATATCAATGTATATAGGAAAAAAAATACAATGCAATAGCCCAAAAAATCATTTTTTATTTCCATGTCAAAATCTTTATTTATGGAAGGAAGATTTTAATTTGAAAAATGATTTTTAATTATTAATTTATTTATCAAATGCAAAACTTTTTGGCGAAGATTTATTGATTAATTTGGTGCGGACAGGCAAGTAACACCGAGACGCGTTGGTTAACCGATACCGTATATGTTTTCTAGGAAACGTGAGCAAAAATTAATACATTGGACGAAACGAAAACTATTTTGACTGATATTAAACCAAAAATATGATAATCGAAATAAAATTCGAGGTGAACGGATCGCTATTTATGTAAAAATGTCCTCATAAATTTAATATATAAATAAATTAATATAACAACAAAAGAAGTTCCTATGAATATTGTATAAATGGTATTGTTTTAAATTTAGGTCTTAGTAGAAGGAAAAATTTATGAACGTTTGGTATTTTTAAAGTTATAATTAATGAACCATCATGTTAGGGAACTAAACTCGAAGCGTCGAGTTGTACAAAAATAATAAAAAGCACGGATCGTGAATCCTAACATTAGATTTTTAGATCAAAAGTTACGTTTCCAAGAAAGTGTTCATGACGCATCGTGGTCCGTATTTTTGCGCGGTGTATTTTGTAAAAAATAGTTGTAAAAAAAATATTCCACTTGTATTTTCGAGAAGGTGAAATTTAATTATAAGAATTTTGATTAAGAAACGAAAAAAATAAAATGAAAAATAGGCGTTAGTTGGATGCGCCGCGCAAAAATACGAACGGAACGTTTTTACTGTGATCATCGAAAATGGAATAGTTATAACAGATCGTGTCTGCGAGTTCAGAGGTTATTCTTAAGTTTTTGAAGAAAACATTTTTAATGTTAAACTGGAAAATGAAAAAAAAATGTTTTTCTACATTTATTTTATGATGAAAATTCCATAGTTAAGCTGTGTACATTTAATATAAAGCCTAATTAATGGTAACGGCGATGTATTGGATCGCCGCTGAGGGGTCAAAATGTGTTACAATTGCAAGCAGCTGTAATACGTTTTGGCTTTTTTTAGTATCAATAGAACTGGATTCAGTTAACGTACTTTCATATGCGGAAATTAGTCCGCAACTCTCGATTTTTAAACACGCTGTCAGTTTAAGTGGATACGACGTATGTATTACAATGTTGTAGTTTAATTGGCTATTATTAATATTAAAGTTAAAATATTGTGTTATTTGATTGTTTCGTTACTAGAAAAATTCGTTGACAAAAGTTTTTGCGTCGTTTTTTTAATGTTCGAATGAATTTTTTAACAGTGACCATACATTGTTTTTGGTCGAGCAATAAAAAAGCGATTATGAGTACAAGGTACTTATTATTCTAAATACATCGAAAATCGCAACACCAATCCAGCGATTACATTACATTTTTTATTTAAAAGTTGACTCAAAATATATTATCAAATGCATTTAAATTTGTCAGTAAAATTAAATTTGAATATTTGGTTCCAAAAATGAATATCACTGCAATTGATAATATAATTTTTATTGTTAAGTTTTTAAACAATAAATTGCTGTTGTTTTTGAATTAAACATCCTCATTGTCTGTTAAAGTTTTAATTTTGATGCTTGTTCCATTGTGTGGTTTGTACTTCAGCTTGTTTTAAGATATATTTAGCTAAATATACAACATTTATCGTATTATAAATAAGTGTAGTCAAGATAGCCAGGTTTTCAATTTAACTCACATAATTGTAGTTTAATAATGTATCGTAAGTTAGTTTAATTAATGTAATGTAATTCCACTCACAATTTATAAATAAAATGTGTCAACATTTATTTATAAATGGACAAAAAATAACATAAATTAACTAAATGAAACTAGTTAGTTTATGTTGTGTCGTAGTAAACAACGAATAAAAATCAAATAAATACAAAAAAAACGTATCTGTGTACTTATACGTACTTAAATGTCATAGATAATGGAATTATTATTGGTGTTTTATGGGAATTAATTCATCCCGTTTGTACGTCGTATCCATTTTGAAAAATTAAATCCGTTTAGAAAAAAACTAAAATCCATTTGGAAAAATCAATCGTTTGTAAAACATGTTTTGTAATTTCACGAAAATGAATTTATTATTCTGATGTATTGAAATAAAAATTGTAAAATTAACTACCTACCACTATCTACTAATACAAAATAAATTGGAGCTTTTTTGGAAATAAGAGTTTTGTATACATTTAGCTGCTGACAGCGTGTTAATTTTTGTCTATTTTATCGTATCACCTAGCCTCTGTAATGTCACATAGGGCATTTACGTTGTTACAATGTTGTTTTAAAATGTTAACATTACTCTGTTTATCGCAAAAATCTACCCAATTGGTGTAATTCTAGTCTTATCTATTACTTTTTATTCTAAACCAATGTCGTGATTGATCAAAAACAAAAATGATGTTATGCATTTTCGAAAATGAATACATTTGGATTGTATAAGTAAAATTGGAAACGTGTAAATCAAATTATTGTAAAATTTTGGCGTAAAAAAATGTAAAATTCAAAATGTTTAGACGTTAGAAATAAAATTTTACGGTTAGGTAGAAGTCAAAATTCGTGTTTGGCATGCTGTATTTAAACTTAAAAAAAGTTAAATTTAAACAAAATTGTAAATACATTTTAGGAATGTGATGTGACGATATATTGTACCTAATCGATGTTTTAGGCGAATAAACTTACATGTTGGATAATATGTGTCATTATATCTCATAAACACGTGTTCAATTACACGACAGAGATAATTTTATTGTTTTTAATTTTTTAATTATTTTTATTTTGTCATTATATCTCATGTATAGAGTTGTACCCTATAATTTAAGTTTAATAATTATTAAAATTTATTAATTGATATAAAATGATGCCATGTTTTAAGTAATTATTTTAGATTTAGTCGATGTGTTTATTAAATATTATATTTTTTATAAAAGTTATTATTTTTTTTGTACTCGATAATTATTTTAGTCAAAATAAGAACTGCTATGTAATTTATAGTTTAGTGTTGTTATGTTAAGCAATATTTTTTTAGTTATTACATTTTATTGAACAAATCTAATTAACCCATTAATTTTATTGAAAAAATATTATTTTTAACAACGGAAAATGCTTACTGTGTCATTAAATTGAGATAGTGACTATTATTGCCGAAACGGTTAGCTATAATTATTTTAAAAAATAAAAATGATGATTCATACGTGCGTTTTTTTTATAAATCCTTCGTGTAACCTGTATTTTTTGTTTTAAAACTGTATCGCCATCTAACCTAAAGCGATTTGAGATTCGCAATAACCAATAAGTGGCTTTAATTATAATATAATAAATTATTAATCCGTCACTATACGGACACAGAAAGATATATTCTTATAAAATTACCTTGAATAAATGAAATGTAAATGAAATGAAATGAATGAAAATATTCTTTACTATTTATTATTATACTTATTAATAATTAATTATATTTTAACTTATATGTAATTATACATATATTTTATACAAAAAGAATTGTTGTTGTGCCAACTTCTTCAAGCATCAATCACTTACTTTTTCAATTTGCTTTCTACACGTGGTGCCATCTCGTACCAAGTAGAGATACTAACGATGTTCGTCTTGTCAGATTTTTTATTTTGTCTTATTCGAAAATTAATAATGTTCCATTAATAAATATATTAAAAGATTCTAATAATAAATTAATGTCATATTAATAATGTGGTTGTTTAAATAGAACAGAATATTCTAATGTATAAAATAAATATCTTTTAAATTTTTAACTTAAAAAATACATCCAGTTCGAATCAGTAGTTTCTGAGATTTTCTCGTTCAAACAAACAAAATAACTCTACAGTTTTATATTATTAGGACCTACCTATTTATTATTTTATTAGGATTATTCCGAATCTTACCCGAAATCCTAACCTGGTAGCGGGTAAGGTTAGGAACTTGAAAAAAAAAAAAATTGTTCCGTTCGGCACTAACCCTAAAATAACAACTCGCTCCTGCTTTGCCCGGGTGTATAGTGTAATTGGTGTAAATAGCAATTCGGGTCATGATACTACAGATTCTACGGGTCGATTTAGAAAGAGATTAAGGATTAGAAAATGTTTTAACAAATAAGTATTAAGGGTTCCGGTAAGTGCTTACCATCAGGCTGTCGTTACGTCTGATTGAAAGAAAGAAAGAAAATCTATTTATTCCCAGACTAAATGTACATATTACAGCACAAACATAAACTATAAGACATAAAAAAAAAAAAAAGTGAAAAACGCCTATTGCGTTGCCGATGCCTATTGCCGATTGCCTACCTACCTACTAAAATAAATAAAATTAATATCTATATTACAATCTAAAGGTATTAATTTTATTTTCGTGTTCCTGACCTAACCGGCTACCGGGTTAAATAGGATATCGAGTCAAGTTCGGAATAATCCAAATTTGTCATGTTTACACATGATTTGACAGCACATAAAAAAAAATTATAAAAATCTACTTACCAACATTTTACATCGCAATTTTAGTTTCTTCTTCTTCTTCTTCTTATCGTGTAGGCTTGAGGCAGACCCTGGTGTTGGAATTTATCAAGTCGCCCAGAAGGCTTCCAACTTGACTTAACGATTACCACATTAAGTGATAACCGGGACCAACGGCTTTACGTGCCTTCCGAAGCACGGAGACGCTCGAGAATTAAATTGCCACAAACGGTCACCCATCATGAACTAACCTTGCCGAGTGTTGCTTAACCTCGATTATCGTAACGAACATCTCAGAACCACAGGGCTACGAGCGCCTCATTATTTCAGATATCTGTAGCAAATGAGTGTGACCTAATTTAGGTTTAGGATGAGGGAGTTTTTCGACACGTTCCTGTCCTGAATCCGGGTCTATATCTATCCTTTAATCTTTATGTAGGTCTTTAGTTAAACTTTCTTTTCATGTCACTGTGGCATTAAAAGAAAGTTTAACTAAGTATTAATAATTATCTCCTTACTGATACAGAAATTGTTTCATAATATTAGTGAAAACATTACGAGAAATAAATTATTATAATATTTGAAATGTCTAAATAATTTTTAATAGACTGAAAAGTTCTTCAAAATGCTATTATATTAAATAATATATTTTTTTATATCTAGATAGCTTTTTAAATTGCGACATCTATTATAAAACCTGTGAACTGTTTTAGAAGCAACATCACTGATTGACAAAAATACATTTCCTCAGCACGGCCACCTAGTGGCGTAATTTAATAAGATTTTGACTCGTACTTCACGCTTCCATAACGCCATCTATTACAAATTCGTTGTACTAATTACAATGTCAGCTTACAAAGTCAGAATACAACTTTGTCAATAGCGCCATCTATCGTATTCTTCTTATACTACGTAAACGCTTACTTAGCACAGAATCTTGACAAACCATAACCGAAATCATGCAACTTGTAGTTCATAGATGGCGTTATTTTCGCGTAATATTTTTTTCACGTTTGAAAAAAAAAAAAGAAACAATTAGTACCCTTTTTTATAATTTAGAAACAAAAGAAAAACAGCATTTTCTTTAATTTACACGCCAAACGAGTCTGACTAGGATCAAACGAAGACTGATTTTTGAGATAATTAGGGTACAACCGTACAAAAAAAATTAATACATGGTTATTTTGATAATGTCTGATTTTGTCATGAATTCAACATTCAATTATTCTATTCCTCGACGAAAAATGGTGTTATAAATTTGACATGTCTGTTTGTCTGTGTACCTATCAGTGCGACTGTGTGTCTATGGCATCGTAGGTCTTACACGAATGGACCGATTGTGATGCGTTTTTTTGTTTGAAAGCTGATAGATTGCGATAATTCTTAGACATGTTGTACTAAAATTGGTGCTGCTGTTTTCGGGAATGACCTTTTTGTCTCCATAGGGAAAGTGTTGATTGAACACACGTTTTCAAGCACCTTTTGTGAGAGAACATAATTATTATATAATAAAAGTAAGAAAATCTATTAATTCCAATCATTTTTCATTCATCATTTCAACCCATAAACGTCCCACTGCTGGGCACGGGTCTCCTCCAAAGAATGTGGAGGGAATTTAGCCTACTATATCACGCTAGAC
The DNA here is from genome assembly GCA_905147015.1 of Laspeyria flexula. Taxonomy (NCBI): domain Eukaryota; kingdom Metazoa; phylum Arthropoda; class Insecta; order Lepidoptera; family Erebidae; genus Laspeyria; species Laspeyria flexula. Next base: position 8,038,198 of record LR989974.1, read on the forward strand.
GGGTTGGTATAGGGTTTGTTTCGAATTTTCCTTTTCTCGCAGTGCTCTTGTCTGCATTGTTTGCTTCCTTAGTAGCCTTTTACGACACCCACGGGTTGAGATGGGGTAGTGACATTATGTATTCTTAATCCGTCACTACACGGATAAATAATTAATTCAATATTTTAAATGAATTTTAACTTGTTAGAAGAGGTTACTGCGTTCAACCGTAAATAGGTATATAGCTAAGGTTATAAATTAATATATCTGTAAAGTAACTGTTGTCCGGGGCTGCGCTCTAGTCGTTCTTTGTTTGGTCACTGCTCAGTTCCTTATAGCCGAAGCATGATGTTATATTTAGTTTTTTTTTAGTACATTGCTCGCGTGACATGTCGATAGCTTATGTCAGAGATGTGTTCAAATGTATTGAAGTGACGTGTCGTTTAGAATTAAATAGACACATGAAGCGATTGCCAATTGTCTAGGGGGGGGGGGGGGGGGGGGGGGGCAAACAAAGTCTTAATAATATTAGTATAGATTTGAACACACTTTAGAACATTTCAAGCGGTTAGAATTTTAGTTTCACTAATTATTTATGTAAAAACCTCACAAGCGACACCAACGGACTGTGGTAGTAATAAAATTAATATAATATTAAATAAATCAGATTATTTGAAAAAATCTTCAACTATACATACTGTTTATACACAGACGTACAATAGCTGCTCTTGTTAATATATGTAACGTAAGCTTTGTATGGATATGCTCTTTGTATACGCCGTGTAGTGTCGGATTAAGAATACATAATGTCACTACCCCATTTCAACCTGTGGGTATTGTAAAAGGCGACTAAGGGAGTACCTAAATTTAAAATATCTAAATAAAAAAAATTAATCCGTGCTATGTACAAATAAAACCGGATATAAAACACTCGTGTTTGGGAAAAGCAAGAACTGCGAGAAAAGAAAAATTCGACACAAAAACCTAGACCAACCAATATACATTTGGCCAGCGTGGTAGACTAAATTCCATCCCTTGCAGTGCTCATGTATGTATAAGGTTACCTACTCCCTTAGTCGGCTTTTACAACACTCACGGGTTGAGATGGGGTAGTGACAATATTATCTATTTTTAATCCGTCACTACACGGACGGGTGTAACTAGTGGGATGATATAGGGTTCATCAAATGGGAAATTAAACGGTTATAAGTATTTATTTTTAGTTTGAAATAAAACTATTTTATGTCATATCTACAATTTTCTCACAAAACGCAAAAATTGCGTGTCTCGCTTATCACTAAGAATACGCTAAGTGCACTTTTTCTAACGTGACTTTTTCATATGGACTATGTAATTTTCATTCCGCGATGCCGCTTTTTCATACCAGGGGCGCCTAACCAAGTATTTTTTAGTTATACACTTTTTTATTTTGACAATGCTATGCTCTTTTTACTCAGTTTTTTGACGTCACATCGGTAAATAATTACCCGTTTACGTTTTTAAACGTTTAACGATTACTTTTTGTTGATTTACCGTCGGTTGCATGTCAATCCGGTGTTTTATTTGTCAATCGTGGTGTACGACAATTTGTTTTGGAGTTATTTAGTACGTGATTTATGAGTATATGGACTTGTTTGCTACAGAATTGATAATTTTATGTTGACATTTCAACGCATTTTGATTGATTAGTGATAGACAACTTTGTGATGTATCAGATTAAGAATACATGTCACTCCCATGGTTTTCGTTAAAGGCGACTAAGGGCATAACCTCAAGCAGATGTCAGCACTGCAAATCAGAAAGGCAAATGCCAAAACACGTCTGGTCAGTGTGGTATAGTAGGCTAAATTCACTCCACAATGTTTGGAGGAGACCCGTGCCCAGTAGTGGGACGTTTATGGGTTGAGATGATGATTGATAGACATGATTTTATTATAATTACCTCGGTGGCGCAGCGGGAAGTGTATATGACTGCTGTGCAAGAGGTCCCGGGTTCGATTCCCGGATCGGGTGAAAATAATTTTTTGTGCTTTTTTATCATGAAATTCCAATATAGAGATTTTCTCGGAGTATGGTAAACAAATGTTCCCGGTAGATGACAATAGGCTCGTTCCCTATTTCATAGGACCAAACATAGCTGGCGAAATGCGGGTGTGAAACACCTCTGCCTACCCCTTAGGGGAAAAAGGCGTGATGCTATGTTATGTTATGATTTTATAATCATTTGATTCTTAAGTATTAAGTTTTTCTCTTCTTCTCTTCTCTTCTTCTTCTCTGAGCTTGTATGTGAATAGCGCTTCTTTACAAATATGTAGTGTAGCATAATTCGCTTCCATATACTTTACATAATTATATGTACATAGTATAAAAAAAGTTGTTTTCTGCGGCTGTCTGTCCGTATATCCGTTAAATCCTTCTAAACTGAATGATTAATTTTGATGTGCTTTTCATCATCAGGTATACATACATACGTTTTCATAAGCTTTGGAAAATGACTAATGTTTATATATTTTATAGCGGCGTGTAGATATAATATATGTGCACCTAATTATTAATTAAACACACATACTTAAATTATGACGATAAACAATATAATTATAATTAATCATGCGAACAAAAACAGATATTAATTAATGAATGATTAATAAAATTAAGTTTTTCATATAAAAAAGGTTGATTATATAAAAAAAAATCGCAGAAATGTTTACGACCCCTGCTTTCTCTCGCATCCAGACATCCACGGTCTATGGTTTTCTAACAAATAAGTGTATTGCCATCGGCTATTAAAATCTTCGCTTTAATTAACGAGAAAAAAACCGCCCCTTAGCATCCACACGTTGAATAATGAACCTTATGTCTTAAGAGAAAAAAATAATTTTAGTTTCACTAAAAGGCAGTTACGGCTTTGTGCATTTAGAACGTTAATGGGAATTTTCTAAGGCTAATGCCACTTTGTTGCTTTTACGGAGTTTTTTCTTTTAATAATGGTAGAAAATTTCTTTAAGAATGTTAAGGAATATTAAATTATAATTATAAATTATAATTTGAAACGAAAGTGGATTATTTACAATGCTAACTTGCCATATATAGCAATGTGGCCTATCTTTTAGGCATCCACCTGATATGTCTGTAGTTGACAGTCAGCTAGGCAAACGGACATAAGAAAGAAGACAAAAAAAAAAGAAAAAAAAAGATTTATATTCTGCGCGCATGGGCAGGAAAAATAAACCTAAAATATCTATACTAATATTCTAAAGCTGAAGAGATTTGTTTGTTTAGTTGAAGAATCTCAGTAACCACTGGTTCGATTTGAAAAATTATTTTAGTGTTGCATAGCCCACTTATCGAGGATGATTATAAGTTATGTAATATCACGTTACGGTCAATAGGAGCTGAGCAGTGGCCAAACAAAGAAAAACGCGTCTTTCTTTGTTTGGCCACTGAGCGAATCCCGTGTGACTTCTAGTAGTAGGTAGGTAATATATAAAATGAATCGTCACGTTGAAGAAAACGTTCATAATTCATCATTACAGTAAAGGTTTTAGGTCGCCATATTCTGCTATAGAGCATGCAAAACATTTTGTTTCTTAAAATCTACATATTAAATAAATTGAATTAGTCTCATTAAATAATAATAATAATAATATTCGACCACTTTCACACAGCGCCATCTAGTCCCAAAGTAAGCAATTATATTTGCTTGTGTTATGTGTACTAAACAACTGATATACTACTTAAATATTTTTTTTTTTGTAAATACATACATATTATAGATAAATTACACCCAGACACAGAACAAACCTTAATGCTCATCACACAAAGATTTATCCTGGGTGGGGATCGAACCCACGACCTCCGGCTTAGCAGTCAGGGTCACTAACCACTAGACCAACAGGCCAGCCATATTAATAGTTGTCAGTTACATTTATTTTAATAAAATACTAAGTCACGCGGGGCTTCATTCCCGTCGTTGTTTGTCTGTTCAGCTCCTATTAGCCGTAGCTTATACCTCAATAAATGGACTAAGTATCCAACACTAAAAGAATTTATCAAATCGTACCAGTAGTTCTTGATATCGCGTTTAACCAACCAACCAAACTCTTCAGCTTTTTTTTTTAGAAAGGTCCCAGATAATTATAATAAGGAAATAAAATTTATCGTAAAACATCGATTGTATGCTAAATATGACCTAACCCAAAACCGGTTGCTACATATCTAAAAACCGATAAAAACAACGGCAAAAAGACCGAGACGGTTTTTTCATTAAAACGAACAATATTATTATAATATTATCGTACTAATTAAAAAAAGGTTATTTATTTTTAGGGTTCTTTGGACAGGTGACCTTAGCTCGTAGCCCATACCTAATACTATAGCCCCCTTATTTACAAAATATGGACTAAGTATTAAACCAGGTTTAAATTGACATAAGCCATTGTTTTAGTGTCAAAGTTGTCAATTTAAACCTGGTTTAATGCTTAGTCATTTTTTGTTATAAGGGGGTAAGTACAAGTTTATAATTCTGTCTGTTTGCCCCTTTTGTACACAGGTTTTAAAGGTTATGTTATAACAACGTATCGATTCCCACACGATACAAATATTTGTGTCATTATCATCATTTCAACCCATAAACGTCCCACTGCTGGGCGCGGGTCTCCTCCAAAGAATGTGGAAGGAATTTAGCGTACTATACCACGCTGGCCAAACTTGTTGAACGAATTTATAATTTCTCGCAGTGCACTCGTCTGCATAATAATAATAATAATAATCAACCACATTTACACAGCGCCATCTAGTCCCAAATTAAGCAATTATATTTGCTTGTGTTATGGGTACTAAACAACTGATATACTACTTAAATACATTTTTTTTTGTAAATACATACATATTATAGATAAATTACACCCAGACACAGAACAAACCTTCATGCTCATCACACAAATATTTGTCCTGGGTGGGGATCGAACCCACGACCTCCGGTTTAGCAGTCAGGGTCACTAACCACTAGACCAACAGGCCAGTCGTTATCGTCGCATAAGGTTCTCTTAATCACCTTTTACGACATCCACAGGTTGAGATGGGATAGTGACATTATGTATCCTTAATCCTTCACTACACGGATAGAATATTTATGTGATATATAGATATCTATTCTATTTGAATGTCGCTAGCTTTTTGGATACGTTTCTTCAGGAATCTGACCTCAATCAGATATTCTATTAGGAAATTCCTTTGAATACAGTATCTGGTTCCTTTTTTAATAATAATATGGATCTGCCTCAAGCCCACGCGATAAGAAGAAGAATAATAACAAGCACTTATTTCGAATTTCATTCATATTTTGTTAGGTACAGTTTCTTAAAACTATGTTATAAAATTCAATTATATTAATTACAAATTATCACAACATTAATTTCACTGTATTAAAAATTATTATATTTATTGTTAGTTCATGTATCTTCCTGTCGCACCGACCCCGCAGCTGTGCCTACGGGTCCAGTGCCACAGGAAGGGGCAATCTAGCCTACCTTCAATTAACTTTTGAAATATTTTTTTTTAAGATATAGTGTAAATATTTTAGTAAATAAACTTTTTTTGTAGTCCTTTGTCCCAGTGTCACAGGACTAGGTCTTAAGTGTGGGCATTGTCTTTTAAGTATCAGAAAAAACTAAACACAACTAGCGTATTATCATAATATTCTCCGTAAGTTCAACCATTTTCCTCCAACTAGTAAAGACTATAATTCTCAACGCATCACCGCACACAACCGTATTGTCTATTTATCATAGATTTACATGCGATACCATGATTATGGTAAATGTAAGTTTGTATTTTGCACACACTTTGTTTATGATATTTCATAAAACCTCTGCCCCGCTAGACAACTGGCAAATCACTAATTCTATTCGAAATATTTAAATATCACTTCAATACATTTGAACACATCTCTGACATAAACTATCGATATGTCACGTGATCAATGTACTAATTTGACATGTCGATAGAATAGATAGATCGAATCGATTGCTAGGTACTTGTCTAGAGGCCAATACTAGAGGGGCTGGTTATTTCAACTTAAGATTTACTATGAGTCCATCAAACCCGTATTAAGTACGTCACATTTTTCATGCGCGTATAAGCGTAACTCAATTTCAATAACCTTTTCCGTAAAACCATGGACTTATAAAGTCATTTTTATTTTATCACAAAATGTTCAATTCGTAATCACTTTTTTTTTAAACAATTCAAAATAACAACTGTCAAACGGTACTTCTTAGATTTAATGGACTGTAAAAATTTCTTTATGATAATCATAAGATAAGAATACTGGGAACCTACTCATCATCTTCATATCGGCCCAAATACGTCCACAGCTGGACATTCTGCTCACCTAATTTCCGCTAGAGATTTTGTGCCGAACCTTGAAACCTTATTCCCAAATCAATAGTCTATGGGTCAAAAAAAAAAAAAAAAACTTAGCTTTTAGACGCATACTGGATATTTATTCCTATAGAAATACGAGTCTCGTCTAGTCTAGGAATTTATTTCACCTACCCCCCAAAATTTCCTCTAAAATACAAGTCTAGTTATAATGATTAAAAAAAGTAGATACGGAACCTGTTCATTAAGCCCCATTCCCACTTGTCGTATCTTAAACGCTTATCAGCATAATATGTAAAATTGTTATAAATAATGCTCGCGTGTGTATATCTGATAACATATAACTGTTTATCATTGCGAGCGACGCAAGGGGGCGTTCTAGTATTTGTTTGTTGTTCAGTTATAAAGAGAATTCGCAGTTTCTTGTAGAAACCAATATTAATAATGTTTGGACATTCACACACAGCGCCATCTAGTTCTAAACTAAGCTAATGCTTGTAATATGGATACTAGACAACTGATATTATACTTAACCTTTTGACCGCCACGTCAAATCGGTATCGCCGTGCCTTGAGCGCCAAGCTTTTAAAATACAGTACATTTTTGGCGTGCCATGTCTTTGGCGTGTTGAGCACATTTTCATTTTACGTGTATACTACTAGTAGACGTCTCTGGCGTTCAAAGGGTTAAATTTTTTTTTCTCGAAAATTCATAACTACATATACATTACACTCAGAAACAGAACAAATACTTGAGCTGATCACACAAAGATTTGTCCTGGGTGGGAAACGAACCCACGACCTCTGTTTCAGCAGTCAGGGTGACTAGCCACTGAGCCACAGGGGCTTCATCATTTAAATTTTTTTATTCATCAATCAATTTTAATAACCATAGCTGGCGAAGTATGGGTTTAATACATCTCTGCCTGTAACGAGCCACGGTGATAAGTAGCAAAACTTTGTCATCATGTTAACAGGTAATAGATAGATACGATATCAGGGACGTCCGCCCGCGTAGCTCAGTTGAAAGAGCACTGCAGAAGGAATAGCAGGGTCGCGGGTTCAAGTCGTGGGTTAGAATTTTTCCATTACTTGTTTAACATTTATATAAAAATCTCTGCCTGTCTTTGAAGGCATAGACAATATTCAATATTTTCATATAATATAGATAAAAAAACATGATACTTATGAACGTCATACACGTCAAAAAAGGTGTCAGCGAACTTGCCTTAGGCAAATTTGCTGACACCTTTTTTGACGTGTGACAAGGTTGAGTTTTGCGAAGAACTTAGGTAAGAAACTCAGGCCATTTGATCGCCAAGTTTGTTACAATTTCAAATGGTAACAGCTTCATAGTAATTTGCCTAACTGTACAAAAAGTAACGTTATTGATACTTCATTCTTTCTTTCCGTGATATAAAAAGATGCGAATAAAAAAAAGTCTTCCTACACTTTACATTGTTTTGATTATATAATTATTATCAGACATCTGATTTTTATATCTGATTACATTGTCTGTCTGTGTGAAATGTGTGGGTATTGATATCTAGTAATTTATAGTTCACTTCTTTATTGTTGTATCTTTCTGTAATAGAAAACTTGTGTGTGGAAATAGAAAATTTTGTTCGTGTTTTTAAATAAGACCTTCTGAAATAACGATTGATGAACTTCCATTTTCTTTATTTAAAAATTTAACTTTATTTTTAGTAGATACAAGTCAATTATTGTGTAATCGATTCTAGTTGGCTAAAAAAGTAAAGTGGAAATTACTTTATTCCAGTGAAAAATCTGTGTGTTAAAAATGTATATAAATAAATATTGCTTTTTTAAATAAATATGGTGGCCAAATCGATAAATGACCGGCATGCAAATCATGCGGTCCGAGTTCGATTCCAACCGTCATTACTAATGTGGATTTCACTTTATGGAATTTATTTGTACTAGTCAAGTGACTTAACGGTGAAGACAAAGAAAAACCCACATAGCACAAACTCTAGAAGAAATTCTAAGTGTATGTCTGATCCACCAACCCGCACTAGGCCAGCATGTGAGCTCTCTAGATAGGAGATCTCCGAACACAAATGTCAGAGTCATGGCAAGTGGATGAAAAAAGAAAAGAGGCGTGATCTATATGTATGTATGTATGTAAGTTGCGTGTGAATGTTACGAACACAATTATTAAAATTTACATGCGTACGTGTCCGAGCTATCTTATAATCACGTTAATTTATGTTCAGACAATTTCATTCTTTATAACTGTTGTTTAATCAAAGTTATGTCTTTACGGTTGGCGCACATTTTTGATATTCAAGACCAATGTTTGAAGAAGTACTTCTTCTTATCGTATTCTATGGATTTCTATGGAGTTTATCAAGTCGCCTAGAAGGCTTCCAACTTGACTTAACGACTACCACATTAAGTGATAATCTTTTACGTACCTTCCGAATTACGGAGACGCTCGAGAATGAAATTACCACAAACGGTCACCCATCATGGATTGACCTTGCTGTACGTTGCTTAACCTCGATGATCGTAACGTACATATCAATACAACAAGGCTACGAATGCTTCAAGTAGGTACTATTAAAGTAAGATATCTTTATTTTCTACTAGCGTTTTCGTGGAATTTTTTTTTTCGACTACTTAGCTCCTATTAGTCATAGTGTGATGTTATATAGCCTATCATCATCATCATTACTGTACTACTGTACTGTTTCCTGAGTGCTATGACATCATCATTTCAGCCTATTGCAGTCCACTGCTGGATGTAGGACTCTGCTAACACGCGCCATAGTACTCTGTCTCGCTATGACATGTCCTTCTTCAAATGACTGACTGACTGGCCTGTTGGTCTAGTGGTTAGTGACCCTGAGTGCTAAACCGGAGGTCGTGGGTTCGATCCCCACCCAGGACAAATCTTCGTGTGATGAGCATAATGGTTTGTTCTATGTCTGGGTGTAATTTATCTATGTATGTATTTACAAAAATAAAAATGTATTTAACTAGTATATCAGTACCCATAACACAAGCAAATATAATTGCTTAATTTGGGACTAGATAGCGCTGTGTAAATGTTAATATTATGTTAATATTATTATTATTAATGAACTCTGTCTCGCTATGACGTGTCCTTCTTCAAATGAGGTTTAAAGAGAGCTATCCTCTCTAGATAGGCAGCGGTTCGGTTGTGTCTCCAACATTGCCAACGTCCATGAGCGGCGGTAACCATTTACCATCAGGTGGACCGGTTGCGCGTCTGCCACTTCAGGCAATCAAAAAAGGCTCATTGCTGTACTGCACGTGTCTCCTCCAAAGAATGTGAAGGGAATTTAGCTTACTATATATACCACGCTGGCCAGATACGTTGGTATAGGTTTTGTTTTGAAATTTCCTTTCCTCGCAGTGCGCTTGTCTGATGACATTATGTATACTTAATACGTCACTACACGGAAACTAAACTACGTAATATTAGTAAGATTTTATTCATAAATAACATAACATAGCATCACGCCTTTTTCCCCGAAGGGGTAGTCAGAGGTGTATCACACCCACATTTCGCCAGTTATGTTTAGTCCCATGAAATAGGGGGCGAGCCTATTGTCATCAACCGGGAACATTTGTTTACCAAACTTCGGGAAAATCTAAATACTGGAATTTCCTGATAGAAAATCCCAATACCATTTTTACCCGACCCGGGAATCGAAACCGGGACCTCTTGCACAGCAGTCGTATACACTTCTCGCTGTGCCACCGAGGCAGTTTTTATTCATCCATACTAAAAATAAGAAATTGTAGAGTTTGTTTGATTGCATGCGATAATCTCAGAAACTGCTGATTCAAATTGAAAAAATATTTCTCTTATACGTCATTCATACGTCATTAGAATCATGTCAAGTTAATCTAATTTCAAATTGTCATACATAAGTTACTATGGGAAGATTCTGCGGTATTGTATCGATTATAAATCGATAATAAGGGTTAATTACTAGTTTTCTTAGAAAGCTGATTTTCTCATACATTTTCTAGTAGTTTAGCCATTGTTCTAAAGTCTATGTTTGTGTAGGGTGGCTATGATATCGGTTTTATGAGGACTGTCCTGTTTGTCTAGGAGTTGTAACATGTGATCGCTAGACCAACACACCGCACACCGCTGCAGGAAGTGGGTGACTACAACGTCGTCGAGTGGTCCGCTGATAAAAAGACGACGATGGCCAAATTAAATCTTGAAGTTCATCGAAGCACTACCCATGGAATCTCGAGATCTCGCAGAAGGCTCGCCTAGCGGTTCAAAAGGGGGTGTTGGTACCAACACTGATATACGGAAGTGAAAGCTGGGTATGGCAGAAGAAGCATGAAAGTAGAATAAATGCTGTGGAAATGAGAGCTTTGAGAAGTATGATTGGGGTAAATTTGAGTGATAGAATAAGAAATAGTGTAATAAGGGAACGTTGTGGCTTAAAAATAGATGTTGTAACTCGAATAGAGAAAGGAATGTTAAGCTGGTTTGGACATGTAGAGAGAATGAATGAAGGAAGAGTGACAAAACAAATATATGAGACGAATGTGAAAGGAAACGTTGGAAGGGGAAGACCTAGAAGAACGTACCATGACCAAATAGGTGACGTTCTTAAGAAGGGACAGATCAGGAGTACCCTCAACAGTTAAATACTTCTTTAACTATTGCTATTAAAAACATGATCCATATCTAGTATTATTGTAAATAATGTTCATAATATTGTTATGCCAAAAAGAAAATGTTTCCTAATTTTTAACGTATTGTGGGATCGATTCTTTGAAAAAACGGCACTCAGGTAAAAATAGTTATGAGGTCTAATTGAAGCGAATTTGAATATATTTTACATCTGTTAATGTTAAGTTTAAAAACTTGTTTTCTTCTGCAAACGTTGTATACATGTATATTTAAAAATAAACAGATGCCTTTTAGACACTTGACGATTAATTAAAACTACAAAACTGGTGTAAATGGTAGTTTGACGTACACTTCTCGATATCGCATGACCAAAACGATGTTAATGCAATTAGTATCGACAGATGTATCGATTGTATCGATGAGTTATATATACTCTATATTAACGCTATCACTGATAAAGATTAGCAGTAGTGTGGCACTTGAGTGATACATGCGACTTATATATACGAAGTTGTTCTTTGTTTATACTAAAGCTAAAACACCACTGTCTTTTTATTTGTAAATTCAGAATAAAAGATCTAATTTTAAAAAGAATTAAACCATATCAAGTTTTCATACTTATTGCTGCCTTTGCTGAATCTGTGGTTAAACACTACTTAGCTAGCTTGTATTAGTCGTAGCGTGATGTTAAATAGCCTATAAATAGGCAATTTCACTCGATAATATTTTTTCAGTTCAGTTCAGTAGCGTTCAATCAAACAATCATATTTTTCAGTTTTTTAATGCTATTATAGATAAATATGGATATGGAAGAACAAGATTTTCTTAATTAAGCAGTTGTTAATGATAAAGGTAACCCGAAATTCTAAGAAGTTTATGGAGAAAAAATGTGTCTTTGTGTCAAAATAACCGGAGATAATACATATTATATTGTCTATCTAGAGAGCTGAGAGGGTTTAGGCCACAATCCACACAGACAGATCAGACGTACAATTAGAATTTTTTATATTTGCTATTTGCTTGCTACAACCAGGATGCTGTTGGCACAGCCTCACACACCCGGCAGACCAGGGACGCGCTTTTGCATAAAGGTATAAAAACAGTTAATATTCGCTTCAGAAAACATCCCTGATGCACTGCAGTAGCGAGGCAGCCCTACATCCTTATAATGCATTAATGTATTGGACTCGAAGGGCGCTGTATGATTTTTGAGTGAAATTAATTTATGTGTATGTAATAATTTCCGAGTAGCGATGGATACATAATGTCACTAGCCCATCTCAACCCGTGAGTGTCCTAAAAGGCGACTAAGGAAGTAACCTCATGCAGACAAGAGCATTGCAAGAAAAGGAAAATTCGAAAAAAAAACCCAACAAACAACCAACCCATCTGGCCAACATGGTATAGTAGGCTTGATTTCCTCCATATTCTTTGGAGGAGACCCTTTTTGATGATGATGATGAATAATTTTCAAATGTCCCCCTTTTATCACAAAATGGATGGTCACCGTATCTTCGACATAGATTAGTAATATTATTAGCAACTGAATGATTGACGTTAATCGAAACTTGGCAATTCATTTGATTTATATACTATTGTAACATTGTACTGTCTTGGTTGGCCCAGCGGTAGTGTATGAGGTCTCGAGTTCGATTCCCGGGTCGCAACAAATACCAAATACCTATGATATGCAAACATTGGAAATTTGACAACATTTGACTGGCCTGTTGGTCTAGTGGTTAGTGACCCTGACTGCTAAGCCGGAGGTCGTGGGTTCGATCTCCACCCAGGACAAATCTTTGTGTGATGAGCATAAAGGTTTGTTCTGTGTCTAGGTGTAAAATATCTGTAATATGTAAGTATGTATTTACAAAAAAAAATGTATTTAAGTAGTATATCAGTTGTTTAGTACCCATATGTTTGTTTTTTTGGTAGATCGCGCTAATCTCATGAACTACTGGTCTGATTTGATAAATTCTTTTAGTGTTGGATCATCATCATCATCATATCAGCTCAATGATGTCCACTGTTGAACATAGGCCTCACCTAATTTCCGCCATGGCAAGCGATTTTGTGTGATAGCGTTGGATATACCGATCTAAAGCTAAAGCTAAATTACATCACGCTATGGCCAATAAGAACTGAGTAATGGCCAAGCAACGAATATTTTTTTTCAAAATTGTTTCCTCATCGTAAGTAAACATTAAATAAAATGAAAAATAAGGAAAAACATCTATAGTTATTTAATTTTCTTGCTTACATTGAGAAATCGGAAGAAAAACAGTTGCTTTGTTAGTTGAAAGGTTATTGACTCCAACATAACATACTTGATATAATCTGTAGGTATACACCTCTGCGGTCGTTGACCTTGCCCATAATAATCACTTTTACTATCCCCATATTTTGGTACAGAAAATTATAGGCATATATCCTTTTGCTCATAATTTTTGTTATTAAAAGCAATTCCTATCATAAAAATAAAAGGATTTCAAAACGTGCGCCTGAGTTGATTAGATAACCGCGCATTTAACGTCCGTTACGTGAACGAACACAAGTGACCTTTAATAAACACCTGTTTTTTTGCGCGATCAACGGCATTATGGCGCATAACTTTAATATATAGAAATGTCAACGTTTCCGCTTGTGTATGTGTGATAGCGCCTTTATGATAAGAGTGTGATAGAGTCGCGTTTATCAATAGTTTTTAAAAGAATTCAAAAAAGGAAGTGTCCTCAATTAATCATTTTTTTTGTATATTATTTAATTACTGCAAGACAGGTGGTCCTATTTGGAAATATTTTTTATGTATTTTGCTCAAATGGTATTATATACTTTTCCATTGGTTCCATCAAGTGAGGATCTAATTGGCATACTGGAGAAATCGAAAGTTTTTCACTAAAATTTTCTAAATTGTTTTTCTGACAATTGTTTAATAAAATTTATGAATAGAACTGAAATAGAAATTAAATTTAATATTTATATTTTTTTTTTAACATAAAAATATTTTATTAAAATATTTTTTATTTAGGTATATGTATTTGAAAAAAAAAAACAGTATTATCATAGCTTACACATACATTACGTTTAGGAGGAGTTTTCATATGTTTGTTATTTTCTTATTAAAGCATACAAAAATAATAAAACCAAGTCGACTCCACGATCCTGTCCGCTAAACTGCACGGTTCATAACCCAAAGACGTTACGATATTCCACTCCTGCGCACGCCACATAAGAATTAACTGCTTATTACAATCTAGCACACCCGGCATCGCCTTTATTGCGATTCTATTCCTCCCTACAATCTGCCGATTAGACAATGGGCCTAAGGGCTGTTAAGGCTAAGAGGCGGGACAAACAGAAAAGACGTAATGAAGTCGCGAAGTCTAGAAAAGACAGCCACGCTGGGTTTCCAGTTTATTTCTGTCCTTTCCTGTCAGGAAACTGGTCGCAGGCAAATTTGCTGACACTGTTTATCGGTAAACATGTGACATTGTTAACTTAACATAACATAACATAGCATCACGCCTTCTTCGGGAAAATCTAAATAGTGGAATTTCCTGATAGAAAAACCCAATACCATTTTTACCCGACCCGGGAATCGAACCCGGGACCTCTTGCACAGCAGTCGTATACACTTCTCGCTGCGCCACCGAGGCAGTTAACCTCAAACTTCAAATTTATTCATTATAAAACATGTATTGTTGATTACATTATCATCATCATCATAATATCAGCCCAATGACGTCTGTCTGACTGTTGAACATAGACCTCACATAATTCCGCCACAGCGAGCGAAATACATTATATATAAATTAAATTACCGGTATCATTATGTTTTGCCTTCATATGCATACAAATAAATTTTGTTAAAGAAATTAATAGAATTGTGAAATTAGTCAAATTAATGTTAAAATATAAAATATGCAAATTTAACAAAACATAACTTGTTACTTTTATGAGTTACTTTGTTATATAATACTTACTCCATGTTTTACGACACCCATGGGTTGAGATGACATTATGTATTCTTAATCCGTCACTACACGGATGAATTTAATTGTAAGTTTGACATATCCCGCGCGAACCAGGGCTTCCCTAGTGCGGGCTTTGTTTTTAAGTCGTTTGCGTTCGGAATATTAGGTTCATCGGATCTGGGGGCTCCTGATCTCTTTAAAGAAATAGCAACGAGACTCTAGTGACCAGAGGACCTGCTTTTTCTTTTCTTTCCGTTCAGAGAATCAGTATTGCCATCCAACGAATCATTGGAGTCCTACTAGGAATCCAGCAATTATATTTTCTTGTGTTATGGGTACTAAACAACTGATATACTAATTAACATCATATTATAGATAAATTACACCCAGACACAGAACAAATCTTTATGCTCATCACACAAAGATTGTCCTGGGTGGGGATCGAATCCACGACCTCCGGTTAGCAGTCAGGGTCACTAAGAGGCCAATGAGAAAAATAATAAATTCGGAGCATTTCCCAATCATCTAAAGAAGGTGTTAATACTACTATCAGTTAGAATTTAATCGAAGTAGCTCTTTCCACCTAGATAAACGTAATTATTCCATCACAAAATTTCCCATACAAGCACAATACCGTACAAAAACCATAGGCTCCCATAGTAGACTTTCGCTCGATAATATCAATTGGGTCGTATTCACGTGAGCACGCTTGTAAGGAAGTTTTTTGTCAACCACCTTTATAATTTTGAGAAGGGGGTACAGTTAGGATAGAGAACATTTTAAAATCCGATTATTATACAAGTACTAATTTAAAAAACCAAAAACCCGTCTGCCTAAAAGTAGCCCTTAAACTAGAGTATGTGGGTTTTCAAAGAATACGCTGGTAAAAGGTCTATAGGCTTAGATATAGAGATTCTGTGAAGAATACGAATATAACAACACCTTGCACTTCAAAATCGGTCAAACTATTTAGGTTAAAAGAGACAAGTGTAGCCGCGGGCAATAATTAGTGAATATAATTGAATTAGGCTATTAATTAGCTTAAATCTGATACCCATATTGCGATAGCACCAAAAAAACGTCTGTTTTGACAGTTTACGTCCGCCATATTGGTTTTTTGTTGACGTCACATAGCGTATGACACTCGGGGAAAAATACAAACATAATTACACCTCACAATTTAAAATCAACCAAGCCGTTTAGGCTACAGAAGGTCACAATGGAACAGACATGCCCACATACATACGTACATAATATACATACGCGCGAAAAACATTATTTACTGTTGTATACTGTACTTACCCTTAATTTATCATGCTGTGATCTACTGTAATTGAGAAAATATATACCTAAATTATATTCATAATCTATAATGAATAGCTATAATCTATAATTGTTATCTATACCCGTGTAGTGACGGATTAAGAATACATAATGTCACTACCCCATTTCAACCCGTGGGTACCGTAAAAGGCGACTAAGGGAGAAACCTTAAACAGACAAGAGCACTGCAAGAAAAATTCAAAACAAAACCCTATACCAACCCGTCTGGCCAGCGTGGTATAGTAGGCTAAATTCACTCCCCACTCTTTGGAGTAGATCCGTGCCCAGCAGTGGGACGATTCTAGGTTGTAGTGATGATGATGGTGGAATCTATAATTTATTTCGAGTGTAATATAATATGTTTTTCTTGTTGGAGATTCTATATAAATAAATTGTATAAATATTGCTTCGGTACAAGCGATGACGGTCGAATGGATAAGTGACCAGCATGCAAATGATGCGGTCCGAGTTTGATTCCGACCGGCAGTGTATGAGGATTCCAGTTTGTTGAATTTATATGTACTAGTCAAGTGACTTACCTATCTACTAACGGTGAGGGAAAAAATTGTGAGGAAACCCACATACTCTAGTTTAAGACGTGTGAGCGCTACAATAGATCAGTAACTGGTCGACGAATAAAGCCACTCATGGCTTATAACCAAAAAAAAAAATGGGTTGAGATGGGGTAGTGACATTATGTATTCTTCATCCGTCGCTTTACGGGGCGAGCCTATTGAGACAGCGTATGATGACTCCTCGAGGTCTTGGATTCGATCCCTAGGTTGAGTATTATTTGGATCTTCCATCCTGAAATTCGTAGTGTCAGTTCGGAGTCTAAACTAGTCAAATATTATAGGTGTTTTATACATCAATTTGAATACATAGTGACATGATAATGAAGCTAACTGTACCTAACACTGGGTAATTATTTACCCACACATGTTACGCCGACATTTTTCTCACTGATTATATTGGATGACGTGAACTACATCGTTTTTTGTTCAGCATTATACACAGTTAAACTACTTTTACTACTGCTGTGCAGCTGTGGGACATAATATAAAAATTATATATTAGGTGAGGTGATGTCCAGCAGTGGGCATCGTTGGACTGATATGATGATGATGAATAATAAAAAAAAGTTAGAATGAATGTGTTTATAACTCTATCAAGCCATCATTTCAACCCATAAACGTCCCACTGCTGGGCATGGGTCTCCTCCAAATAATGTGGAGGGAATTTAGCATACTATACCACGCTGGCCAGACGGGTTGGAATAGGGTTTGTTTCGAATTTTCCTTTTCCCGCAATGCTCTTGTTTACATACTCCGTTATTCGATCGCCTTGTACGACACCCACGGGTTGAGATGGGGTAGTGACATTATGTATTCTTAATCCGTCACTACACAGATAAATACTCGCCTTATCTAATTATAATAATCTCGCCTCTTCTCTATCAAGAAAGAGGTTCTGACGATTGTAACCATTTGAAGACAAGCACTGCTAGTAAAGGAAAATTCGAAACAAACTCTATACCAATCCGTCTGGCCAGCGTGGTATAGTAGGCTAAATTCCCTCCACATTCTTTGGAGGAGACCCGTGCCCAGCAGTGGGACGTTTATGGGTTTTATGATGATGATGAAGGCGAGTATTATTATAATTAAGTAAGTATTATTATTAAAAAAAAATCAAAATTCTAAATTCACAATAATTTCACGTATAATAAAACATACTATCTCTGTCTCTCGATACGAGAATAAACAAAGACAAAAAGCTATCAGCTACCTTCGTTACTGTCCACTATAATTTGACCCCTGAGTTTGTATGAAATTTTCCTCCTGCAAACGATTTTAGAAGGGTACGATGGTCAGCACAGATCAGGGTACGTTGGTGTGTTACGTCCACTATAACTTGACCTGTGAGTTTGTATGAGATTTTCCTTATGTGAACAATTTTCTAAGTGAACATTGGTCTGTACAGGTCTATTTATGTTGGTTGTTTTGTCTCGTTCGGCATGGAACGTATTTGAGTATAAGGACGCCCTTTTTGCGCATAGTCTGCACGACTAGGCGGCAAATTTCTGTAGGTTATAGAATGGAGAGGAGAGGTGTTGTTTAAATATTTATTTATAAAATAGTTTTCCATAATAAGTTTAAATATGATATATAATATAATATTAATTGATAACTGAATCACATCACATCACATAGCATCACGCCTTTTTCCCCGCAGGGATAGGCAGAGGTGTTTCACACCCACATTTCGCCAGCTATGTTTGGTCCCATGAAATAGGGGGCGAGCCTATTGTCATCAACTGGGAACATTTGTTTACCAAACTCCGGGAAAATCTTAATACTGGAATTTCATGATAGAAAAACCCAATACCATTTTCACCCGACCCAGGAATCGAACCCAGGACCTCTTGCACAGCAGTCGTATACACTTCCCGCTACGCCACCGAGGCAGTTGTATGAATGAATGTTATTTTTATTAATATTTTATTTTCATCAAGGGCAGATAGTCGTATTGATATTCAACATGCGTATTGCATAGAGCCCAGCAGTGGGACAATAATGGGTTGCTGATGATGATGATGATTGCATATAGGTACTAAAGTTAGTTTGATGATAACATGATGTAGCTAGACTTTTTTAAGGTGGGTTATCTTTCTATTTTATACCTAATCAAACGGCCTTTTCGTAACATCAACATTCGATTGGTTAATTTTGAAATCAATGTTAAATGTCTAAAGATGACATGCCCAAATTTAAATTTTCGAATATTTCTCATGATATTGAAATCCACAGAATTGCGTATTCCCAGAAATCATAAAAAAACATCTTTATTTTATTCTTTAGAAATTTTAGAACGAGTACCTAAACCGATTTTACGCTTGGATAATTTTTACATAGAAATACCTACTTGAATAGTCGAAAAAACGGCTTAAGTTGACTTAATATGATAAAGGTACCAGTCAAACAAAACTGCGTGCAGCAGCAAGTTTCTAAAACTGTCTCCAAAGAAATTACGATTGCATTTTCGTTAGTTAAGAGACATTCCTGTATTGACTAGAACATTTATAATCAATTACACGATTAATCCTATTAGCAGCTAATTAAAAGCATTAAACGAATAAATAGCAACGTTTTTTATTATAAGAATGTTACTCACATTTTAGAGAAGCATGAATGGTGAAAAAATATCTTGTTAACACTCAATTCTTAGAAGGGGCTCGTGGTTTTCAGCCGCACAAAATTCGCAGAAAATATGGAAGTTCCTAATTTCTACTGGACTATGCCGAGAAATATAATGTGTATATGAATAACAAGGACGCTACAAAAGACAAGTTACTGGTTAAAGTAGCACAGAAGACGCTCATGGTATTTAATCCAAAAAAAAAACCAGTCACACCAGCCAAAAAAGCTATAATTACAACAATTAGAGCAAGATTAACAAATCTTTTGCCTAATGGTCTCTTTACTATAGTATACACTGTACAGACCCCATCAATATTCTTCCAATAACATAAAAAAAAAAATACATACAGTCGAACATATAACCTCCTCCTTTTTTGAAGTCGTTTAAAAAATCAATATTCTCGTAATTATAATTTTTATTTTTATTGACCTATTTAAATTATATATGAAAAAATTTCGGTTGAAGAAATAATATTATCTTCTAGGTAGAAGATAATATTTATTCACCCGAATTTTCTGAAAAAAGTTTTTTTTTCTTATGAAATATCCAAAAAAAGCACAATGTCCTCTCCCAGTATGCCTATGTCCACCACAGATGACGGCGGGCATCGTGCTCTCAGTTTTTGTGCGTCATCCGAACTGGACGTTCCAAGTTCAAATTTGAAAATTGGAACTCAAACGTTCGATATTTTAAGTTTAGCATAAAATTACCAGCGAATTCGATACATACTTATTGAAATCCATTTTTTATTTCACAAACATTTTTAACCAAGGATCTTTTGCGATTTAAGACGAATTTTATACAATCTAATATACATACATATTATAGATAAATTACACCCAGACACAGAACAACCTTCATGCTCATCACACAAAGTTTTGTCCTGGGTGGGGCTCGAACCCACGACCTCCGGCTTAGCAGTCAGGGTCACTAACCACTAGACCAACAGGCCAGTAGTGATGATATAGCCGAAATTCCCTCCACATTCTTGGGTTCTTTTTTTATGGGTTGAAATAATGATGAGCGACGGTAAACGCTTACTACCATGTGGACTCTATCTTGTCTACCACTTCAGGCAGTAAAAATTATTTTGATTTTCTGCAAGTCGTCCTAGGCACGTGATGACTTGATAAATTACTGGGTTCTTTCTTTATGGGTTGAAATGATGATGAGCGACGGTAAGCGCTTAGTATCATATGGGCTCCTAGCTTGCTTTCATCTGCAACTTCAAGCATTCAAAATTATTTAGATTTTCTACAAGTCGTCCAGGCACTATAGGATGAGTTGACGAATGACTCATCTGGTATTTCTTAATTCAAGCCGCTCGTATTAAGCGAGAAATTGCTCTACCCTTTGTCTATAAACACTAGTTTTAATAGCATTTTTATTATAAATTTCTAAGTCATTAACCAATGGTGGTTATGGTAGGATACACATGACCTTTTTACCATGGTTATTTAATTCTTTGCATGGCTATTTATTAGCGATGGTACTCCTGAGTGGTCATTATAAAGACTTGTAATGTGTGAGGTGCGAGTTCGACCCCCCAGTGACAGCTTTAATTTGAAATGATAGATATGAAACAATTTAGATATGAACCTTATAGATATGAAACAATTTTATAATAAAGCCTTTAAAGAAACCAAGTAGAAAGCAAGTCAGACAGGACAAATATATTATAACACCCTTTGTTGGCGAAATGATGGTGGCTGAATGGATAAGGGATCGGCGTGCAAATCACGCGGTCCGAGTTCGATCCCGACCGGCAGTACCAATGTGGATTCCACTTTGTGGAATTTATATGTTCTAGTCAAGTAACCAGTGGCGTGCCTAGGGTTTAAGGATAAGGCAAGCCCGTTATACCTACCTACCTATGCTTTTTACCCGACTACTCCAGAATAGGCAGAAGGCTATTTTTGTACTTAAATATAATAAAATGAAAAGTAAACAAACCTGACTGCGCTGGAAAGGCGATGGGTGTAATGTTTTTTTATGGATTTTGTTCAATTTCTCTTACATGTTGATAGAGGGTCGCGCCGCGCGCCGCGCCGCCCCGCCAAAGCTCATTGAAGGTACCTATGCTAGTGCTTGATTGAATATACCTAATAAACAATCAGCATTGCATACATGCATACCTTCGGTGGCTTTGAAAAAAGCCCTTTGGTTTCCTTGAGTAAACGAAGATAGCTAAGTAAGTAAGTAGTTGACCCTTGCCTGACTATAAGAAAGGTACCTACCTACCTATAAGACTACCTATTATTTATATTCTAAATTGACTCGTCTGTCTTTCTTGAGAAATGACTTAATTACGTAAGAATAAAATAAAATAAAATAATTCTGCCAACAACTGCTTTTCAATAGCTATCATTGATATTATTTCTTAAATAAGTATGAATAGGTACGTTTAAAGTGATAAAAATGCGCGTTCAGCTAAGAACTACATAGCCGTAATAGTTACAACAAGATATGTTAACTTTATAAACTCAAGGGCAAGGCAACTTCGAGGTTATTCTCATTAATAAAATCAAATATAAACAAAGAACAAAGTTCAAAAATTTTACCTTTTCTTCGCCCATCAAAAGTTGAACACATTTTAATCCTCACAAGGAACAATAATTATTACTTGCATTGTTGTATGTCACTAAATACAAAAGAATCACTTTAAAATCTTACAATTACCTAACGATTTTTAAAGTAAATAAACATTAAAACCAAAACTTTTCGTCCTGTCAAACAAATGAACTGAGTGAAGTTAGTAGACGCGAGTACGCATGCGCGGCCGCGGCATTTCACTTCCATAGTCGACAACTTCATACATAAAGCCCGGCTTATAATTTCATACTGATTGATATATAAATTAACCTACTTATATTTCAATAATCGACAGTTTCTCTATAGGTTAGAAAGAGAGATCCGACGGTGGTCAAAAGCCTCATAACAAGCCAGTGCGGGTGAGCGAGATAGAAAAAAAAGTTGTTGCGCTCAGCGCGCGCCTCTCTAACTCTCGTTCTCGCTTGATGCTTCATCAGTCACCGAGTCAAATGTACTCTGTGCACCGAGTCACTGCTCTCGCTCGCGCTTGGAAATAAGCGCGCGAATTTTAAAATAGATAATGGTTTGAATTAGATATTTTTGATCGAGCATTTTAGTAGGGCAAGCCGGGCTTTTGGGCTTGTATGAACGTACCGCCACTGCAAGTAACTTACCACCTGCTAACGGTGAAGGAAAACATCGTGAGGAAACCCACATACCCTAGAAAAAATCTATGAGTATCTCTGATTCACACACCCCCACTAGGCCAGCGTGAGTGGATTATGGCTCTCTAGTTAGAGGAGAGGAGACCCGAGCCCAGCAGTGGGACTTAATGGGCTGTTGATGAATTAACACCCTTTTTATTATGGACAAAGAACCTAGAGGTACCTTACACTTATATAATAGTTTATAATGTTGATTGATAGTATAATAAATAAAACTAGTATATTAAGTTTAAAAATCCTTGAAAACAAGATTCCTAAACTTAAAATAAGTTATAGAAGTTCATCAGGGTCATTTTTAAGTACCTATATACCAATGAGTTCAATTTTGTTCTTTCTGTTAATATTTTTATTGTAGTTAAGAAAAACTGAGCGCCTCTTTTGCCTATAAAATGTTTGAATCAGTGACGAATGTGAATGATATTATTATGTAAACTAACAAGTACCTTTTTCAAGTTAAAAAAAATTTTGGTCAGACTGTTCACGTGACCAGTAAGCTGGCTTTTTCTTGCACATAGAATAAGAATTGCCATCCAACGTGAACATGGTGCCAACCTTCTGGGCACTTTTCCAACAGAGCCAGCAATGCAAAAGAATTTTATGATATGATGATGGCATATCATAATTTGTTTTTGCTCTTTCATTTGTTTTATTATTTTTAGTAATTAAAGAAGTTTATAAATGTAAATGTTTAGTTGTAAATACCATTCATCAGCTAACCATTAATGTGCCAGGCCCAGTAGCGGATTTGCCCTAAGGCCCGGTAGGCCCGGGCCTAGGGCGGCCAGATTTTAGGGGCAGCCAGATTTTAAGGGCGGCCAATCGTGTCAAAAAATTGAGAAAGGGGCGGCTGGTACATACTACATGGCCTGTGGCCTAGCCAAGACTACAAATCCGCCACTGGCCAGGCCTGGGCTCGGGTCTTCTCTCCTTTATTTAAAGAGCTGAGAAAGTTTAGGCCATAATCCACACATGCTGGCCGAGTGCGGGCTGATGCTGTAAATCTCAAAATATTTTGTTAAAGTTTATGTTGTGTGGTAAATTTATTAATCAATATTTTACCATCTTCTATAAACGGTAGCTTAGTGTTTTACTTTAGCTTCCACAAATAGCCAATCATCATTAAAAAAAAAATTTCTTTTTTTTTGTGTCGGAAGCAAATCATTCAAATTGTCTCAGAACTTGGCCACGGTCACTGCATCCTCAGTTGCACTCATTAAATCTTCCAACGTGCAGTTGTTTGGGCACCCAAAGCATAGTATCACGAGGGCTATCGTCTGAGGAATGGTACCACACTTGCACTCCAAGTCGGCCTTTAACCTTAGTTCGACCGACCTGTGTCCGAAGTAGTACGTCCCATTAGAAGAATAATGTCTTATCTTCAGATAAAACAAAAATGAAATTATTATAAATTCGGCTTTAAAAACCGTAAACTATCAATTGGTCAAATTTGTATTTTGTAAAATACTGACTAAAGAATAAAATAAAAAATTTGATCAATCGATAGTTTACGGTTTTTAATGCCAAATTTAGAATAATTTCATTTTTGTTTTATGTGAAGATAAAACATTATTCTTCTAATGGGGCGAGTAGTAGTAATAGTTAAACCTTACTTTTGTTATTTGTATGTTGCCTAGTTTGTAGTATTAACTGTAATTTAGCTTTTTTTAGCTTAAAATAATATTTTAGGTACAATGTAGCGCTCACTTTTTTAATAACTCAAGATCTGTAAATTTAACCCACCTACCTTGATAAATAAATATTTCTGTTCTGTCTGTTTCAAAGTCTATTTAAAGACTTCCAGGTAAGCCATGGTAAACTATGACAAGGCGGGACTCTCCGATGGTTGGACAAATGGCTTTGTGAGATTATCTTTATCTTAAATATTTATCATCATTTCAACCGATAAACGTCCCACTGCTGGGCACGGGTCTCCTCCAAAGAATATGGGCATATTTATTAGCCTATTATACCACGTTGGCTATCAACATTGGCCACAGCATCTATTGCAGATGATTATTGCAGCGTCTAGGAATTATTACTCAGGTGATTAATGGGCCATAATCCACACACGCTGGCTTACACTTAGAATTTATTTTAATGTATGTGGGTTTCCTTACGATGTTTTCCTTCACCGTAAGCAGATGGTAAGTCACATGACTAGTACATATAAATTCCACAAAGTGAAATACACATTGATACTGCTGGTCGGAATCGAACTCAGACCGCGTTTTTAGTACGCCGCGCCGGTCTCTTAACCATTCAGCCACCATCGCCACAGATAAATTATACTTAGTCTGATATAACACAGGCATATTTCATCGATGTACTACTTATTACATATTTTATCGATGCCACGGGCGGAAACTAGTTACCAATATTTTCAGTAAGAAGGCGTGTCAAATAAAATGTTTTCTGCTACTAGTAACTGAATAATCTCCTACTAAACAACAAAAACTAAACAAATAGATACTGCTACACAAATAGATTTTAAAATACCTATACCTGAACCTACCGCAAGCATAACGAATTAAATAGCAAACACCACACGTCTCAACCCTATAAAAAAATGGCAAGACAATGCGCTCAGAGCAAAAAGTTTTCGTATCGCAAAATATATTGCTTGAACTTGGTAACACTAGCGGCGGCGTTCGTATTCGTCTCTCGTTTATGGCAACTTTGGCCCCTCCCACAATGACACGCCTTCGAAGCCTTACAACCTCTCTTTCCCACTCATTAATAATCATATTTCCTTCCCTGTCTGCTGCATAACGCCTACACATTTTCCGAGACAAGTTTTTAGTTGACCAAAAGACATCGTCAGCGGTGACTGCCTCAGAGGAGCGGTTAAAAAAACGTGTTCTTTTTTTGTAATGGAGGTTTTTTCAGTGATAACGTTATCAGTGTGTGATTGTGGTGTTTTTTGACTGTGTTTTTGTGATATGTTGTGTCTTTTATGAAGGTAATGTCATTTTTTGAATACCGGTTTTTTGGTGCACTATTTTTTTTTGAGATTTTTTGAATTGTTTGTATATTTTTGATGTTTGTTAGGTTAGGTTATTATAGTAAAGCGTAGAAATTGTTTTAAAGAGTTTTCCTCTCTTAAGATATGTGTAGAAGGTTTTTTAAATTTGTTAACGACTTTTGGCGAGTCTTTTCTGTAGTTTTAACTTATTAACTTTTTATAATGGATAGGTTTATTTTCATACTTACTTACTTTAATACGGGTTCGAATCAGCCTGCATTTTTATAGCTAAAATAGCGTCCCACCTTTTTCCCAGAAGGGGTAGGCAGAGGTGCAACACACCCACATTTCACCAGCTAATTTAGGTCCCATATACCTAATAGGGGGCGAGCCTATTGTCATCAACCGGAAACGTTATGTTTACCAAGCGCCGGCAAAATTTTAATTCTAGAATTTTCTTGATAGAAAAAGCCAATACCATTTTCACCCGAGCTGGGAATCGAACCCAGAACCTCTTGCATGGCAGTCGTATACATTCCCACTGTGTCATCGAGGTAGTTTGCCGCAGAGAGCGTGGTATCAGTCTAGGTAGTCAGTCAGACTTATATCAAATATTACCTAAATCACTGCTCACACATTACTATTTTTACCGACCCGGGAATCAAATCTTGGACCTCTTGCATAGCAGTCGTATACACATACTACTGCGCCACTGATGTAGTCAATCATTATATCAATTAATAGAGACAAAAAAAAATAGTAGAGTTGAAACACATACTTCGCTATAGCATGATAAAAAGCTATTACAAAACTAATAGTGTAATAAAAGTGTTTCAAAAACTTTTAAATAAATAAACTTATCTATACTAATATTATAAAGCTGTAGAATTTGTTTGTTTGTTTGAAAGCTAGGATCTCAGGAACTACTAGTTCAATTTAAAAAAAATATTTTACTGTTGGATAGCCCATTTATCGAGGAAGGTTATAACCTATATAACATCACGCTACGGCCAATAAGAGCTGAGCAGTGGCCAAATAAAGAACGACGGGAGCGAAGCCCCGCGTCACTTCTAGTTGAAGATAAAAGTTAATTTAAATTACTTAGGCTTATTTATTGTAAAAAGTGGTTCTGTCTAATACACAGGAGAAATATAAGTGTTGAAGTAGGCTATAGTTTATAGATTATATTATCCATATCAGCATAGCAATTTAAGAAGCAGTGTCACAAATCGCAATTTCAATATTCGATTGTTCGATTTTGATCTCGCTATCAAACGTTTGAAATTTAATTTAGATATCCATATTGAAAAAAGAGTGGCCTGAGTTTCTTGCCAAGTATTTATAGAGCTTAACCTTGTCTGTCAACAGGCATTAGGCAAATTTGCTAACACCCTTTGTTGGCATTGTATGCAATAATAATATAAAATATTTCACCACATTCACACAGTGCCATCTAGTCCCATATTAAGCAATTATATTTGCTTGTGTTATGGCACTAAACAACTGACAAACTACTTAAATATTTTTTTTTGTAAATACTCGTACATATATTTTAACGAAAATTACACCCAGACAGAGAACAAACAATCATGCTCATCACAATATGATTTGTCCTGGGTGGGGACCGAATCCAAGACCTCCGGCTTAGCAGTCAGGGTCACTAACCACCGAGTACTGTATCAGACAAAAATACTTTTACAAACAGTTTCTAATAGCCCGTTTATTATCTATCGCAGCTATACTCAAAGTGTGTTCCCTGGGGTTCCGCGAAATCTTTCTGGGGGATCCACGAAAATAGATACTGATCATAATTCATAATAGACGGGAATTTCAACCTATGCAGTTACAAAAACAAAATACCGCAATAGACTGTATGCCAACATGAGATTTCAACTCTTTTCTATCGAGACTGACATCAAACAATTGATGAAAAATAAAAAACAGTTTCTTACCTCCCACTAATTATTTCATTCTAGGATTCCGTCAAATAATCCGTATCCCAAAAGGGTTCCGTAGCAAAAACAAAAGGTTTGAGAACCGCCGATCTATCGTAACGTGGCCGCACAGATGCCGACAGACAAACAAATCATCCCAATTTGTCAGCGTTTGTCTGTCCGCGTCTGTACGGCCACATTACGGTTAATAGAAGAATATTCTTTTGTCTGATACGGCAAGTGTCTGAGACGTTCAATGTCTGTACACTTATCCCCTTATTACAAAATATAACAAGGTTTAAATTAACTTATGCCATTATTTTTGTGTCAAAGTTGTCAATTTAAGCTTGGCTTAATGTCTGTCATTTTTGCTATATATATAAATAAATAAATAAGAATCCGTGTAGTGACGCATTAAGAATACATAATGTCGTGGGTTTGATCCCCACCCAGGACAAATCTTTGTGTGATGAGCATGAAGGTTTGTTCTGTGTCTGAGTGTAATTTATTTATAATATGTATGTATTTACAAAAAAAAGTGTATTTAAGTAGTATATCAGTTGTTTAGTACTCATAACACAAGCAAATATAATTGTTTAATATGGGACTAAATGGCGTTGTGTGAATGTGGTAGAATATTTATTAATTATAATGTCACTACCCCATTACAACCCGTAGGTTTCGTACAAGGCGACTAAGAGAGTTAGTAAACTTAGACAAGAGCTCTATGAGAAAAAAAAATTCGAAACAAAACCCTATACGAACCCATCTGTCCAGCGTGGCATAGTAGGCTAAATTCCCTCCAAAATGTTTGGAGGAGACCCTTGCCCAGCAGTGGGATATTTATGGGTTGCAGTGATGATAATATTAATATTTTAGCGGTTTAGCATTTTATCCTTCTCAGTAACGATATACCCAATACGTGCAATTTTATATTTAAAATATACGCACTACCACTACTATGGACCAACTATACGCAGCGGACCTACAATGCACTGAGGATACAATATAATAACGCCTTTAGAATTCTGGTGGGGCTGCCCCGTTTCTGTAGTGCTTCAGGCATGTTTGCTGATGCTAGAGTGAGAGATTTCTACGCTGTAACGCGCATTAAGACAGCATCACTGATGCGGCAGGTTCGGGGCAGTACCAACGGAATTCTAAGGATGATTTCTGAGAGACCTGAGTCCATAGTGGTGGAGAGACTGATTCGCTTGCATGTGCGATGAGTATCATTGCACATGCAGGTGAAATAGGGCCTACTGTTGTTGTGCTGTTCTATTATTTATTTCATTTTTGTATTTTTATTAGGAATTTTAATTTGTAATTTTAATTTGACATAATAATTTGATTTTACTAACATAGGTTTTTAAGACAATGTTACTAACAACATATGGACAAATGGTCTGAAATAAATGAATTTTATTTTATTTATTTATTTAAAATATTCTGTCGTATAATTGGTAATTTATTTAACTGATGTAAAATGGCGGGAAAGCGACGCATCGCTATGTGTCGATAGTTTTCATATTTGGTTGTAGTTATGACGATAAAAACTACAAAATATAGAATTTTCTAGTAGTTTATTAGTTGATTTCTTGAATATATTCTTAATAAGTAACATAAAAGGTATGACTGGCCTGTTAGCCAAGTGGTTAGTGACCCTGACTTCTAAGCCGAGGTCATAGGTTCGATTCCCACCCAGGACAAAATCTTTGCGTGAAGAGCATGATTGTTTGTTCTGTGTCTGAGTGTAATTTATCTATTATGTATGTTTTTACAAAAAAAAATATTTAAGTAGTATATCAGTTGTTAAATACCCATAACACAAGCAAATATAATTGCTTAATTTGGGACTAGATGGCGCTGTGTGTATGTGGTAGAAATATTATATTATATTCTTTTAAGGGGTAGGCAGATATACCTACAGTTTCGTAAGCCATCAGCAGTGTCATTATATTTGAAGTAGGGATTTAACAGACTTGAAATAAAACCATTCAATAGTTTCAACCATTGAAACAAATTAAAAGTTAAACAAATTCAAAATGGTTGATTGTTGACGACAATGGATAGTTCACGCTAATACTTAGCAATGCTACAATTATATTTATTTAACAGCCAGTTAACGCCATTTAACTTTTATTATAGTATCGGGCATAGGCTGAAGCGGATTTAAATAAATAATTCATGTGCGTGTTAGGGCACGAGCTAAATTTCTTAGTAGCACAAATACTAAGAAAACTCATGATATTTTTTTTAATGATTTATAATATTTTGACTGAGCGTTTATTATCATTATGTACCTAACTTATTTATTTTTATGTTTTAAAATCTCCCATCCGACACTGTTTATCCAATTTTATTAAAAATTTTATGAACCTATTTTTTTGAATGAGGTTAGTTTTAGAATACAAGTAGTGCCGTTCTTAAAGGGTCTACTCATGGCTTATGTCTTTTCTCCTTCCTACAATATGGGATCCTTCAAGCGAAGCGTGAAGAAGCATCATGATTGCCAGCTGACACGGCACTATCCTGTCTGTCAGTGCAATCTGAGCTTCTTCTTCAATCTTTTAGCTTTCCATCCGGTAAGGATAAGCCACTAGTCTGAACTACTTAAAAAAACCTCATACTCGAACAGTTTATATCGAAAACGACCATCGAAAAAGTTTGACATTTCCTTATTTAAATTTTCAAGCATTTGACAGGGATATTAAAATCTACTATAATTCTAATATCTTAGCGAGTATAGTTCCGTCTCTTATAAAAACGATAAGCTTTTGACTTGGACCCCATCAATAATTTTAACGTAAAATTCGTTTTATTTCGTTGTCTAATTAATAAAATTAATTCATAATTATTACAAAAGTTGTTTCAAATAATGCTTTCTTTGTATTGCATTTAATGCGCAATTAATTTTAATGGCTGCGCAAGTGAGAAAATTTTTCACAATATAATGCAAGTTAATTGGAATAATTTAAACGTTTTATTGATATAATTAGGTTCAAAAAGATGTTAAAGTTATTATATGGTCAGCCATACTTGGATGATCTGATGGATTTTTTATAAGACAATGCCTGTATCAGGCAACAAGTTCTATGTCGAGGAGAGGTAATACACAATAATCGGCCACAAAGCGCACATCTAGACTCGGATACTTGTGGACCGGATGAATAGACGACATTTCAAAAATGTTTAGCACATTAGTACTAGACAAAACACGTGGACATCATTGGGCGATGATTATGAAAAATAACATAGCATCACGCTATTTATTAAACATAAACATAGCATCACACCTCTTTCCCCGAAGGGGTAGGCAGAGGTGTATCACACCCACATTTCGCCAGCTATGTTTGGTCCCATGAAATAAGGGCGAGCCTATTTTCATCAACCGTGAACATCTGTTTACCAAACTCCGGGAAAATCTAATTATGTACTGGAGTTTCCTGATAGAAAAACCCAATACCATCTTTACCCGACCCGGGAATCGAACCCGGGACCTCTTGCACAGCAGTCGTATACACTTCCCGCTGCGCCACCGAGGCAGCTACTTATAGTTATTGTTTATTCTATGATCCTCGGTCCACCTGGTGGAAGGCAATTCTACGCTGCACTTTCTAATACGTAGCCGCTCGAGAACATTTCGACCATCGGCCATCAGTTATACGAGCCATGAGACTGTCCCGATGGGCAGGGCTCGTTGCTGATGGCTGAAGACCACTTCAGCGATATGATTCGGTTATATTTAGTGTTATATAATTAGTATATTCATCAACCGCTAAACGGAAAATTTACATAGCGATCTTCAATGTCAAAGCAATTAACATTGGCAAACAAAGATATTTTTTCATACATTACTTAACCGTACGCAACGCATATTATACGTTGAAAAAACTTACGCGTACAGTGTGAAGAACGCGCATGCAAATGCTTTGCGCCAATTTGCGCACGACGATACGCTGTCAGATAGTATTGCGTCCAAGTTTTATGTTTTACGCATAGATTTGTTTGAATTGTGATGAATGATGCGTTTGACAAATATAGGTGTTTGTATTTATTTATTACTAGTAACCCTCTCAGCTTTCTAGATAGAGGAGAGGAGACCTGAGCCCAGCAGAGTGGCACATTAATGGGTTCATCATCATTATCATCAACTCCAACAAAATATACAAAATACTTACTTATTTATTAACAATTTTATTACATTCATTTCAGCCTATTGCAGTCCACTGCTGGACGTAGGCCTCTCCTAACACGTGCCATAGCACTCTGTCCTCCGCCTTCCGCATCCAGTCAGACCCAGCGACCTTTTTTAGGTCGTCGGACCATCTAGCTGGAGGGCGTCCTACTCTACGCTTGCCGAGTCGCGGTCTCCACTCTAGGACACGCTTGCTCCACCGTCCATCGGTCCTTCTGCAGATGTGACCAGCCCACTGCCACTTCAACTTACTTATTCTACGAGCTATGTCGGTAACTTTGGTCCGACATAGCTCTGTCATGTTGTTTTGCCGCTTACCATCAGGCGGACCGTACGTCTGTTTGCCACCGTCGTGGTATAAAAAAAAAAAAAAAAAAAAACTTTGGTCCTTTGTCGGATTACCTCGTTGCGAAGTTTGTCCTTCAAAGAGACGCCGAGTATAGCCCGTTCCATAGCTCGCTGAGTGACTTTCAAAAAATTTAGTACAACTATTATTATATAATATACATGATAGGTATTCATTATTTCTACCCATAAACGGCCCACTGCTGGGCACTGGCCTCCTCCAAGGATTGTGGAATTTAGCCTACTATAGCACGCTGGTCAGACGCTAGATGGTTTGGTATAGGGTGTGTTTCAAATTTTCCTTTTCTCGCAGTGCCCTAGCTTTAAGGTTTCTCCCTTAGCCGCTTGATTTCACTATCATGATATACCATAACGTAGGTATATAATAAGTAATAAAAATATTTTGCCAGCTATGTTAGGTCCTATATAATTAAGGGCTTATTACGTTTTACCTGACACACTTTAACAAACTCCGGGCTGATGACCAAAAACATCGTGACAGAAAAACACAATACCATATTCACCCGACCAGGGAATCGAACCTGGAACCTCTTGCACATCAGTCGGATATACTGCTGCGCTGCTGTACTACAGCAGTAACTATAACCTATTGACCACCAAAACAGAGTCTGTTTTTTTTGTTTTTCTTTTACTTGATTTTTATTTTTATTAAAACAAAAAGAAGCTATTTCTGGTATCTAGCCCAATATAATAATTATTGAGTTAGATACCAGAATTGGCTTCTTTGATACGTCGACCAGTTACTTAGATACTCGTATTGTAGCGCCCACACATAAACTTAGAATTACCTACTTCTAGTGTATGTGGGTTTCTTCACGATGTTTTCCTTCACCGTTAGCAGATGGTAAGACACTTGACTAGTGCATATAAATTCCACAAATTAAAATCCACTATGATACTGCTGGTCGAGATCGAACTCGGACCGTATGATTTGTGGGCCTGTAATTTATCCATTCGGCCACCATCGTTTTCCCATACTTTACCTCTATCTCTGCCCATCTTCTATAAACACTAGCTTGAAGTTACAAACATCCTAGTTACCCTATAGTCTTACATCACAAAATTTCGAGAGGGCGGAGCCTACGGTAGGCGTGGTACGAAGGCGTGGCCTCTCGGTCAGTGACCTATACTTATATATAAAAGGTTTATTGTATGTTGGTTTATTTGCAATTCTATGATACAGAACTTGTTAGGTTGGTTCAGGAATAATTATTGAGATGAACTTAGGTATTGTCGAAGAATTATCGTTGTCTTTTTAAATAGAATTTACACATGAATATGTACATACCTATATGGTCTAGTGGTTGTAATGTGAGACTGTCGTATAAGGTTGTGGATTCGATTCCCATATAGGATACATACATGAGAAGTAATGTGGATGAGTATAGTTGACTTTTTTTGGGTGTACTTTGTGTCTGTCAAATAAAATTTAAGTCAGTAAAGTCTCTGGCAGAAAAGGAAAATTTGAAACAAACTACACCAACCCGTCTGGCCAGCGTGGTATAGTAGGCTAAATTCCCTCCTCATTCTTTGGAGGAGCCCAGCAGTAGGCCGTTTATGGATTGAAATGATGAAGTCTCTGACATCATGCTTTGGTGTTAGGTACAGCGGGAATGACGTGTAATAGTTCCTGGGCTTGATAAACATAAATAGCTGTGGGATTTTCTATCATGAACTTGATATAGTTATAAAACACACATAGGCAACTGTACAAAAACAACTAATTCTCAGTATTAACACGTAATACTTATTTATTTAAGCCGAGACTTTCAAACGGCGCAAATACAGCAATCTAATCGGTAATTACGTATTTGAGCCGTTTGGAGTCGAAACGCTTGGACCATGGGGTCCATATTGTGCTCGGGCTCTTTATAAAGAGCTCTCTAAACGCTTGACAGAAACGTCACGTGACCAGCGGGCTGACTTTTTCTTGGCGCAAAGAATAAGCATTGCCATCCAACGTGGCAATGCTGCCAGTCTGCTGGGCAGTTTTCAGACAGCGGCATTGATGCTGAGAAATTCTTTGACGCATTTTAATTTAAGTTATTTTCGTATTTTTATTTTTGTTTTGTTTAGTAAGTACTTAGTTCTAGCTGTAAATTTTATTTTATTGTAGATATAATATGTAAATATTTTTAATATCCCTTAATAAATTTGGGTTCTATTTAAATCCTAATTTTAATCTTATTTTATTATTTTAATTAGTTTGGCCCTCGATCACAGGTGATGGAAGTTTCCAGGCTTATAATGAAGGAATTATCCTAGTTTAACTCCGGAAGTACTATATCTGCATCTTAGCCGATTAAAAACTTATTACCTATTATATACCTAATTAAGAAATAATTTGTCAACTTGACTGTCACCGTGGCGCAGTGGTTAAGGTGGTCGCCTCGCTACTACATCGCCGTGCTGGGTGACGTGGGTTCGATTCCCACACGAGACAAATATTTGTGTGATTCATAGATATTTGTTTCCAGTCTGGGTGTACTTTTTGTGTCCGTTAGTTTCATGTTTGTAAAGCTCCCCGCGACACAGGGCTTGTTCCCTAGTGCGGGCGTTGTTTATTTAAAAAAAAAAAAAAAAAAACGAAATTAAGTCTTTGTATCAATAAATTTCATATTTCATTTCAAAATTTCATTTATTTTACTTTTATTTAAACCATACAGCTTTTTTCCTTTCTATATCTAGTAAAATAAACTTGCTTAAAAAAGAAAAAAATAAATGCACAGTTCATTTCATAATAAGAACAGTATCAGCCCCTAGGTTGTCAACAAATATTCCTGGTTGATGGCAATAGGCTCTCCCTCTATTACATGAGCCTGCGCAGTAGTCAAAGACAATTCCCACTGAAAAAACCTTGTCAGTGAACTGGCCAAAGGTAAATTTGCTGACACCTTTTTTTTGGCTTTGTATGACGTTTATAAGGTATTTGATCTATATGAAATAAAGATTATAACTATGACTCCATAGATTTCATTGTATTGTTTTTTGTATTTTAATGTCTAAAAAAATAATATTTCTTTTTTTTCAGATGCTGCCCACAAGATAACTCAACACAGAAACAAATAATACATAATTAAATATTTTAATTTAAATAATGTACTAAGTGCAATAAAAACAACAGTATCTAACACTTGATTATAAATCATTATTTAAAAAAAACGGGTTCAATTTAATTGAAAAGGGTGCTTTTAAATTGTTTTAAAAATATTTTTTGTTACTTTAATTTATTAAAACACGTGTAATTAAAAATTACATTTAAAAAATGTGTTAATTTAATTTTAATTCGTGAAAAACTTTAGTGAAGTGTCAGTGAAAGTGATTGACAAAAAACTATTAACAAAAAATGTGTGTGAAACAATTAAACGTACGCTCAAAAGTGACTTTGGCAACATTATGACTGGAATAAACAAAAATAACTAAAAAATAAAAGTACCCTCTTTAAAAGTAGACAAATAACAGACTTTATGTTGAACACAATAGGTGAAAATGATTATATGAGTGATTATAGGGATCAGAACTGCGGGATGTATACCACGTGGTACAGTCGGGGGGACAGTGGGGTACACCACCATCAAATGGGGCAGCTGTACCACCATGGACCCCCCATGATAAAGACTGAGGCTGGAATTAACAATGATTGTATGATGGCTGTGGACTACGCCCCGCCTATTAAGGTAAGATTTTAGTACTTTTTTCTATTGTAAGTAAGACTGGCTTGTTGGTTTAGTAGTTAGTGATCCTGACTGCTAAGCCGGAGGTCGTGGGTTCGATCCCCCCCCAGGACAAATCTTTGTGTGATGAGCATAAAGGTTTGTTCTGTGTCTGGGTGTAATTTATCTATAATATGTATGTATTTACAAAAAAAAATGTATTTAAGTAGTATATCAGTTGTTTAGTACCCATAACACAAGCAAATATAATTGCTTACTTTGGGACTAGATGGCGCTGTGTGAATGTGGTAGAATATTATTATTGTCTGAAGTGGTAGACTAGTAAGTGCCCCACCAGATGGTAAGTGGTTACCGCCATAGACATAACTGTGTTCTTTGAATAATCAGTACGATGAAAACACAACCAAGTCATTGCCTACTCAAAAGAAATAAGGTGTAAAAAGAAAATGAAGAGGACTGAGTGGAGGAATTAGACATCCAGGTCAGATACAGGTCCGTGTAGTGACGGATTAAGAATACATAATGTCACTACCCCATCTCAATCCGTGGGTGTCGTAAAAGCCGACTAAGGGAGTAACCTTATGCAGACAAGAGCATTGTGATTAAAGGAAAATTCGAAAAAAAAACCCTATCCCAACCTGTCTGGCCAACGTGTAATAGAAGGTTAAATTGCTTTCAAATTCTTTGAAGGAGACTCGTGCCCAGCAGTGGGATGTTTATGGGTTAACATGATGATTACGACACCTACACGGAAAATTAGATGCATTCTAGCTTACCAATACCTTTTTACGTTCAAATGGATAAATAAAAAAAAAAACAATGAATGTATGTACAATAGTTATTGACTAAAGGTATTTTGGCTTATTTTGAATTTCGACATGCGATTGGTCGGTTTTAATGTCGCTGTAAGGAAATTTCGATATGGTCGCTGTCACTTTCAAACATTTGACAGCGACATGAAAACCGATTAATTGAATGTCGAAATTCAGAGTGGGGAGCTTCAAGCTTGTGTTTATAGTGGAGAGGGCCCACCCGACAAGGTGTGGCGACGGTGCACAGGGAGGTTTTAGTGGGTATTCCAGTCCGTAGGCATTCTTTGGGTACCCTTAGGTCTCTTTGGGCCGGTGAGTCCCACATAACGGTTCCGTGTCCCAGCACGGGGCGGTATGCGTAACAAATTGCCCTTCTTAAAAAAAAATAAAAATATTCTAGTTGCTTCAATTCAAGTATTTCAAAGAACATCATACAAAAGTTGTTATTCAAAAAAGGAATAAATAGGTTTCTTATTTTGATGTGTGACTGTCAAGGTGTTTTAAACATGTCTCGTTTGTAAAACCTTAGTAAGTTATCTTGCTAATTGTAAAGCACAAATAAATTTAAATAAATATTTATATATTCAATGATATTACATAGGAAAATTACAGCCACCTGCTGTTATGAATATATAATTATCACCTGTGGACAGCGGCGTGCGCGTTCAATAATTATAATTAAATCTTCTTGGTAGGACATTAAAATTGAATATTAATTGGAAATGACTAACGTTGGTTTGCAACTTCTTCAATTATATAAAATATGTTAATTGTTTGAGTTAATATCTAGAGCTTTTATGTCAACTTGAAGAAGAAGTAATCATGTCAAGCTTTGCCGTGTTTTAGCTATATATAGCATGCAAGAGTCAGGATCTATGACTCTTGCAAGAGTTGGACTCCAGCGGTCTCCGATTTCTAAGCTTGCCATTAGGTGAGCTGTACGTATGTTTGCTACCGTCATAGTATTAAAAATAAACGATTTATTTTTTATTTTTTATTTATTTATAATTAACGCAACGGTAAAATACCACTGACAGCATTAATAAAGAAGAAAAAAAATATGTTACAATAAAATAATATTAAGAATAAAAGAAAAAGAACACATTCATGCATCACGCTCACAGAACCGCAAGCACTCATACAATATTTTCGGCCATACATCCACAAACAGATCGCAGTTAGGATTGGCACACAGGAGAGCGTTAAGTGCTGTAAGTGTGCGCGGTACAGGCGACATGGAACGCGCTACAGTACGACATGATGGGACGGCAAATAGCTCATGTCTCCTGTTGCGACTATAGTTGTTGGGAGTATAGAATCGACACAGCTCATTGTGCAACTCCGGTGCATCGATTTTATCCCTTAGGATGTTGCACATAACAATAATTTGACGCATATCCCGCCTGACTTCCAATGAGTTATACCCTAAACATCCTAAAAGATATCTTGTAGGGTACATATATGGATAGTACCCGTAGATACTTTTGTAAAGATACCTAAGGAAGGCCTTTTGCACTTTTTCTAGTATAAGTACGTATTTACTCCCGTGTGGACTCCATACGCACATACTACTTTCTAATTTGCAGCGGACTAAAGCCCCAAAAAGTAACCTAACCACGTGATGGTTATGGAAGTCTTTAGAGTTTCTAAGTACGAAACCCAGACGTCTGAACGACTCTTTTGCCAATGCAATTATATGGCTGTGGAAGGTTAATTTATGGTCAAATGTCACGCCGAGGTCCTTCATGCTAGTAGGACGAGTCATGCTACTATCATTAATTTTGTAGTCAAATTCTATTGGCTGTCGTTTGCGTGTAAAACTCAAAATATTACATTTACTAAGGTTAAGGTCCATCTTGTTCTCTTGGCACCATAGAGTTATTGCATCTATATCACTCTGTATACCCAAACAGTCCGCATTAGATCTCACCTCAGTGTAGAGTTTGAGATCATCTGCATACAGTAAGCACCGGGTATGCCGGAGAACAGTGGGAAGGTCATTGACCATGATCAAAAATAATAACGGTCCCAGTATCGAGCCCTGACTAACACCAGAACGTGTATGATAGGGCTTAGACTCGTATATACCAAGTCTGACAAACTGCTGGCGATTGCGGAGATAGTCTGCGAGAAGTCGTAGAAGTCCAGGAGCGAATCCAATGTTGCAGAGCTTTATCAGCAGTATATCGTTGTTAACCCTATCAAACGCCTTCCGAAAGTCAAAGTAAAGCACGTCAACTTGAGAACCTTGGTCTAGCTTAATAGCTATATAGTCAACGAGAGTCAAGAGGTTTGAGTCAACTGAACGTTTTGGTCTAAAACCGTGCTGTTCGTTACAGAGTAGTTTATCCACCTGTGCGAGTATATATTTGTGGATGATTATATTACGATGTATCTTCGCCATATTTCGCTAGATTTGATAGATCCCATGTCCCATGATGACCATATATTTGTTTTACCACTTTTACCA
Organism: Laspeyria flexula; assembly: GCA_905147015.1. Classification (NCBI taxonomy): domain Eukaryota; kingdom Metazoa; phylum Arthropoda; class Insecta; order Lepidoptera; family Erebidae; genus Laspeyria; species Laspeyria flexula. The sequence goes on from LR989974.1 coordinate 8,077,376, forward strand.
AAAACTTCCATCAAAATTAACATTCAATAAGACTCATTATTGATGCTAACTGTCACTGTACGTATGTCAATTGCAAGCAATAATAGATATTATTGTTTTGTGATATGCAAATGACATTTACTCTAAGAGTGGTAATGCAATTTTAATGTCGACTATATCTGTAAGTTTGATATATATGTATATGATATGATATATTATGCTGATTGCTCCTGGACTATAATTTTTATTCCAAGATTTGTAATACCTACCTACCTACTGACACAGTTATGTATTGTTAGGAACTAAATTAAATACATATGTATATAGTTATACCTATATATCTAAGACATGCCAAAATTTGTTAAAGTTACTTAAGTAAATATCATGTAAATCTCATTTAAGTGAACTGTAGTTCTTTTGAGAAATGAAGTATCTTTACCTTTATGCTTATACTAAGAATTTTGTAACAGAAAAACCAGCGTCATTTTTGCCTGTTGCGCAACTTAAAAAATCTTATAGGTACATTATATCATTTAGCGTAATTGAAATGCTATCCTATAAATATGGCCTTATATCACAAAGACTAGGCTTCATCTAAAGAATCTAATGATTACTTCCCACTATAACTGATACGTTTCTAAAAACTCTACTTGAAATCAATTAACACTAATTAATCAATGATTAGAACAGTTTATTTACTGTTTCTAACAGATAACTGGAGGTTCTATATATACTCATATTAATAGCTTTTTATATATTTTTAAAGAGAATAGATTTGTATTTTGGTTTGTAAAAAATAAACTCAATAACTACTGGAGTGATTTTCAAAATGCTAAATTAACACCTAGTAACATCGGCATTGAATCTGGATAACTGATTTAATGTTGTACCCAATGCGAGGATAGCTCTCTTTAAAACTCGTTTGAAGAAGGACATATCATAGCGCTCAGGAAACAACCCAGCAGGAATTTCACCCCAGAGCCGGCACGTACGTTGGAGGAATGATCGCTGGAAACTTACCGTTCTAGACTTCATATTTCTGAATGGATAAGTGACCAGTGGCGAAACGCGGTGTGAGTTCGATTCCAAACGGCAGTACCAATGTGGATTTCATTTTGTAGAATTAATTTGTAGTAGTTTTGTGACTTACTATCTGCTGACGGTGAAGGAAAACATCGTGAGGAAACCCACATACCCTAGAAGTATTGCAAGGATACCTATAGTAAAGTAAAGTAAAGTAAAATTTATTCAAGTAATATGGTAAATATGTATAAACAGAACTCTTAAAAATAACTTAATCAATTCGTTTATTAAATGTCAACATGGACCAATTACACACACAATAACTACAGATATAAAATTAAATATAAAATGAAAATTAGAATAAAAATAATAAATTAGAGATAAAATTTAAACAAAATTAAGATTAAAACAAAATTAAAATAAATATTTTATATTTGCCCGTACATGAATCATGTCGCAGTGAGCCAGATATTGGCAGTCAAAGCGCTCGGCGAAAGCGCTCAGAATACTGTTCGGGCTGGCCCTCACCCTGCGCACCAGTGATATGCACCTCTTGCGCATGGTTGTTTAAAAACAATCCACGCAGCATTAATGTAGGGAACAAAAATTTATGATTAGCCTGTACTAGGTAGTAAAATCTGTGCTAAAGGCGGTATGTCTGATCCACCAACCCGCATTCGGCCAGCGTGTGTGAATTATGGCCTAAAACCTTCTCAGCTCTCTAGATAGAGGAGATCCGTGCCTCGCAGTGAGACATTATGGGATTGTTATGATATGGAAAATAACTCCAAGAAACAAGAGCTATAGGAGTAGCGAAAATAGAAAAGTTTATTATATGACTGGCCTTTTGGTCAAGTGGTTAGTGACCCTGACTGATAAGCTGGAGGTCGTGGGTTCGAACCCCACCCAGGACAAATCTTTGTGTGATGAGAATAAGGGTTTGTTCTGTGTCTAGGTGTAATTTATCTATAATAAGTATGTAGTTACAAAAAAAAAATGTATTTAAGTAGTATATCAGTAAGTTGCTTAGTACCTATATAACACAAGCAAATATAATTGCTTACTTTGGGACTAGATAGCGCTGTGTGAATGTGGTAGAATATTGTTATTATTATATTATTATTAATCTTAACCCGAAAATTCCAACAAACCAACTTGTTTGCTTTATCAACGAATTGTAATCGAAAAAAACAACCTAGGTCCCTGACATCGCCCGTGCCATTACCATCCACCATAAAAACGTACCACAAGAAAAGCGAAGCAGGTCGCTTATGTTATTCTAAAACAGTTACGCACGAACGCGCACGATTCTCTGCGGTTCGGCAACGGGTGGACTTGGCGTGTTTTTTCTAACTTCCTATCTGTTCCAAAGATGCTGGGGTCCAAAAAACTCGGTCACGTTTCAGTGCTATGGGTAATCGGCTAGTTAGATGTTTGACTTTGAGCACCTGTTGCCATTGATATAAGGGTATGAATGGGTGATAGACGTTTTTGTTAACCCTAAGAGTGAATGAAGATACACTGATGTGATTAGAAGGATAGGTAGCTTGTTTTTCTTTAATTTATGATGTCACATTCGTGCTCTTTACTTGAAATATTACAAAAAACCTTAATTATCCGTGAAGTGACGTATTAAGAATACATAATGTGTAAACTCAACCCATGGGTGTCGTAAAAAGCGATTAAGGAACAAGAGCACTGCGAAGAAAGGAAAATTCAAAAAAAATCCAGCGTGTTATAGTACGCTAAATTCCTTCTACATATTTTTGAGGAGACCCGTGTCCAGCATTGGGACGTTTATGGGTTGAAATGATGAAAATATGGTTAGCAATAACAATTCGAGTTAATAAAATCGCCGAATAAGGCTACCACCACATTTACGGGATTTGTTTGATAGAAATAAAAAAAATGAAAATGAAAATTAGTTTATTAAATTTTTTTGTTACAATGCATATTTGGAGGCTCCTTTTAGACAAACAATGTCGGTATCAGAAGCTTGCTCTTTCTTATCTAGTTTCGTATTAAAACTATTAAAAAAATCAACATAAATAAAACATACCGTACTTATGTCAATGTGTAAATACGTTTATACTTTTGTGAAGTGTGTAGGGTTACTGTTAGTTGTTGGTTTTGGTGTGGTGTGATGTGATTTGATGTGGTGTGCAGGGGTGAAAAATGCTATATCACAATTAATCAATTTTCAATAAATTTTCATGGACGTTAATATTGAAAATGTTATTTATTTTGAAATTCAAGACAAAGAAAATAAAATTCAATACCTGAAGACGGAAGATACCCTAATTTAACAATTAAAACAGAATACTAACCTAAAAAGATCTGTGTGAATATTGAATTCTACGTGAATGGAGTCGCGGGCATGAGCTAGGTGTACATAAAATAATGAAGATAACAAGCGCTTTTCTATTGCACCAACGTTTAACTAACAATGGCTATTTTAAATAGAAATACTGAACAAAGACATCTCTTTTAAGCAAAAACTGAAATCATTTGATCGATTTTCAACAATGTTTAACAAATAATACTGTGAAATTACACCCACACTTTTTTTTCGCTTTGTCATATATTTAAAAAGTATACGTGGCTTAAAAATAACTACTGCGGTTAAAAAACAAATAGCCTATTTGTTAATTCAGGGTTTCAGCTAGCTGTCGCGGACGAATGTTCCTGCGCTCCCGTGACCACAGCAGAGCGCGACGTGAGGAACACATTGCATCAAATACATTATTTATGAACGTGATACAAAACCAAAAAAGTTGTCAGCAAATTTACCTAAGGCCAGTTCACTATCAAGGTTGAGTTCTGAGAAGAACTTGGCAACAAACTCATGTCACTCTTTTTAATCACCATAGTAGTTACAATTGACTGGCCTGTTGGTCTAGAGTGGTTAGTGACCCTGACTGCTAAGCCGGAGGTCGTGGGTTCGATCTCCAACCAGGACAAATCTTTGTGTGATGAGCATGATTGTTTGTTCTATATCTGGGTGTAATTTATCTATAAAATGAATGTATTTACAAAAAAAAAAGTATTTAAGTAGTATGTCAGTTGTTTAGTACCCATAACACAAGCAAATATATTTGCTTAATATTGAACTAGATGGCGCTGTGTGAATGTGGTGAAATATTATTATTAATATTATTAATTTCAATTGGTTACACTATTGGTTAATAAACCAAATAGTCAAAAACTACGTTTCATGACCGATATATTATCATCTAATCGTTATCACTGTATGGGAGCGATCCATCTATCGTTAGTGAGAACGATGGTGAAGTCTCGTGACGTCTCATGACGTCATTAATCAGGGATAGTCGCTGGGGATCTGGTGAGGGTATCTATGGAATGGGTATATGGCATTTTTATGTGTTTTTTTTTTTGCTATAATATATTTTATTTTTTAAGCATTCCTTAACAATACTAATAAGATAAGATAAGATATTATAAAGCTGAAGAGTTTATTTGTTTGGTGGAACGTGCTAATCTCAGGAACTAAAAGTTCGATGTGAACAATTTTTTTTAGTGTTGTAGAACGGCTGAAAAATTCTGTATGAAATTTGACACACATATAGATTATAGTCCGGAATAACACAAAGGCTACTTTTTCGGAATATCACACGGGCGGCAAGCTAGTGTCTTGCGTATGGGAATCAAACCTACTACCTCGTGTTTTGTAAAAAAAAGTTTACACAAGGCCATCTAGCCCAGAGTAAGATAATATATTATGGTATCTAGACCACTGACAAACATATATACGTATATACCTACAGCTTAATACATACATATTCTACATAAATAAAAAAACAAACACTGTACTCTGAAACAGACATTAGCATATAAAACCAATATTTCCGACCCGAAAGTAAATTTGTATCTATATCTATATCGTAATCGTAGGCAAATTTGCTGACACTACTTTTCGGATAACCTGTTGCATTCTTGTGACTTTCATAAGTGTTACCTTGTATGAATAAACGAGATTTCATTTCATTTCAAATCATTTCATTTCGAAAATCGAATCCAAGACCTCAGTAACTACAATCGGGTGCATTACCGAGGCGGTCAAAATAAAAATAAGCAAATTTTTTTAAGAAAACGCCAACGCTATGGAACAATCCCAGTGTCACGGGGGACTTTACAAACATACAATTAAAGGACAAAAAGTACACCCAGACTAAAAACAAATAACTATTAGGTAATCACACAAATATTTGTCTCAATGGGAATCAAACCCACGGCATCGACACAGCGATGTTAGTGGCAAGACGACCACCTTAACCGCTACGCCACGGTGACAATTCATCATCATCATTTTAACCCATAAACGTCCCATTGCTGGGCACGGGTCTCCTCCAATCCAAATTCCCTCCAAAACCTTTGGATTGTGGAGACACGGTGACAATTACTAAAATTCTAATTAAATGACAGATTTTAATGCAAAACTATAATTAGATATATATAAAAACAGTATTCAAGAAATACCTACAAGTAAAAAACTGGCTAAGCCTTTCCCTACGTACTCCTTAGAAATGGCTACTCAATAACGGATGCATACCTCTGAGCCGACATGGAAATTTCAATAGTGAATTTTTTGCATATCTACAGTAAAAGTAAAATGGACGCCGTAACAGAGCTTGTCTTTATTTGTCTTGCTAAGGCTTTCTGCAAACGTACGACTATATTTCATTCGAGAAAAATTTGAAGTGATGTTTGTAGGAAATAAATTCCAGCGACGGCTCCGCTTGTGTGGTAAGCGGGAAAAATTAAAAAGTAGACTTATAATTTATCTGTGTAACACATTACAAGTAACACATTTAATTAACAACACAATATGAATAGAATAAAAAAGTGAATAAGAAATAAAATATCAGTGGAGTGACGGATTAAGAATACATAATGTCACTACCCCATCTCAACCCGTGGGTGTCGTAAAAGACGACTAAAGGCCTAACCTTATGCAGATAAGAGCACTGCTAGAAAAGGAAAATAGGGTTTGTTTCAAATTTTTTTTAAATTTTTTTAAATTTTTCACATTCTTTGGAGGAGACCCGTGCCCAGCAGTGGGACGTTTATGGGTTGAAATGATTACTATTGTTACTTTAATAATGTTGTTTTGGACATAGTAAAAAATTGCTTCGTGCAATAATTAAGAACTTTGTTGTAATTATTACAACAGTCAAAATATCTAAGTTCTAAGTAAACGCAATCAAAAGATACATCTGTTTATGCTCCATTATTGTCGTATATTATCTTGACGATCATAGAAGTCATAACTTATAGGGTACGTCCCATTGACCTAGAACCATGAAATTTGGCAAGAAGCAAAATCAAGTTGCACAAGTAAAGAAAAAAAACGTAAACCGTACTCGTGTAATTATATACTGAATTGGGATTGGAATGTAAGGACATACCAATACCAAAAAAAACACTTCTATATAATATAGAATAGTAGAAGTCGCGCGGGGCTTCGCTACCGTTGTTCTTTATATGACCACTGCTCAGCTCCTATTAGCCGTAGCGTGATGCTATATATATACTATATACATATAACCTTCCTCGATAAATCGGCTAACCAACACAATTTTTTTTTTCAAATCGGTTATCAATCGGTTGGGAGATTGATCCTGTAACGTCGCAAGCTCACAGACTTTACCTCTTTTTAATGTTAGTATACTTAGATAATGGCACTGATATTCTTAGAAGCATAAAAATTAACACTGTAGCAGAATAATTACTATGCTAATAGAAGATTGTCATGCAAATTTTTAGCAAACGTAATCAAATAGCTACAATTTTAAATGAACAGTATTATTGTATAAAACTTGATTGCGTGCAACATTGCAATATCGTAAAAGTGAACAATTTAAGGATTGACAATTTTAAGTGAATATCAATTGATTTAATAAGTGTGTGCTTATTTGTAAACGTCAGTTTCGTTTGGAAACTCAATAATACTAATAATAGTAAATCTACATATATTTCGCCTATTGGTTAAGAGGGGTAGACACAGACCATTTTCTCCCATCTGCTACGATTCTGTCATACATCTTTCGCATCTTCAAAACTGCTCAGCTACTATTGGCCGTAGCATGGTGTTATATAGCCTATGTTACTCAGTGATAATGTAGCTTTCTGACAAATTTATTCGTTACATACAAATATACAAACCTTTCATCTTTATAATATAAGTGTAGATTAACAGCCGTTTTCAATAATCTATCTATGGATTTGGCTTAGTAGTCAACTTACGGCCGATTTCAATAATGTATCTATAGATTTGTCTACTAATGTTAGAATTTTGACACATTTTGTATCGAGCTTGTCAATATTGTAACTTTAGTAGCCAAATCCATAGATAGATAGATTATTGAAATCGGCCATTAGTAACAAACTTTAGTAAGTTAGAATTTTGACACATTTTGTATCGAGCTTGTCAATATTGTAACTTTAGTAGCCAAATCCATAGATAGATAGATTATTGAAATCGGCCATTAGTAACAAACTTTAGTAAGTTAGAATTTTGACACATTTTGTATCGAGCTTGTCAATATTGTAACTTTAGTAGCCAAATCCATAGATAGATAGATTATTGAAATCGGCCATTAATAACAAACTTTAGTTAGTTAGAATTTTGACACATTTTGTATGAAGCTTATGTCAAAATTCTATCTTCAGTAGCCAAATCCATAGATAGCTTATTGAAAACGGCCATAACCCAGTAATGTATTACCATGAGTCACACACCGAGCGGAAGCCATCTTAATTTTTTACTAATCACCCTGCCCATTTCTTTATATATATATACTAAATTACACCCTGTTAGTACCTGGGTAATAGTAGTTTAATCCAATTTCCATACACATGTCCAGATCCAGATTTATCCCCAATGGATTTTTTTCTTTGGGGATACCTTAAAAGTAAGGTTTTCAACAACAACCCAGCGTCTCTTGAGGAATTAAAGGAAAATGCAAAACATTACACAAAACACCTGTAAAGCCGTGATTGAAAATTTTCGTTTAAGGTTACAACAGTGCCGTAATGAACAAGGGTCACATATGGATGATGTAATTTTTAAAATATAAAATCCCTATTTGTCTATTTAATTAATAAATAAACAGTTTTTAAATCATTATTCTGGCTTTTTTTTATCATTGTTTGAAAAGTAAAAAGACTTTTGGTCCACCCTGTATAATACATGATTACCACATTAGTGGTAATCATCTAAAATGCGTACATACGATTCGTGACCTCGGTATCGTAATGGATGACACCTTAGCAAAATACTAAAAATTGACAGCTATATATTAACCATCAACCTAGCATAAAAATATCATTATTCTATCGTTATGTTACAGCTGCCACAAGCACGCGATTAGTCGTATAAACGCCCACTATACATCAATTATACGACTAAAAGTCTTGAGTTAGTAATAAGCTTAGATAGCTATGTGTGCTGTTATTTCCTGTCGTCGGGTGAGGAATCCTAGAGTGTTAGCCGGTGTTTTTATAAGATTATACACCTTTAAGGATGTTGTGGGTACATGACGGTTCATGATATTATATAATTAGGTGTTTATAATATAAATTTAGTTAATGCATGATGCAGAAATTGTAACTACTGGGCGATTAAAAAAAGTGGCCTGAGTTTTGACTTAGGGAGTTACTCACATACTAAGAATCTCACACATTGGTGAGTGGACAACGGCCTAGATTCATAATGGTAATTTCACACACTGGCTGAGCCGTAGTATGTGCTTCTCAGAGCTCAACCTTGTCAGTGAACGGACAGTGAACATCTTTTTTTTTTAGCTTTGTATGACGTTCTTCTTCTTCTTATCGTGTGGGCTTGATGCAGACCCTGGTGTTGGAATTATCAAGTCTCCCAGAAGGCTTCCAACTTGACTTAACGACTACCACGTTAAGTGGTAACCGGGACCAATGGCTTTACGTGCCTTCTGAAGCACGGAGACGCTCGAGAATGAAATTGCCACAAACGGTCACCCATCATGGACTGACCTTGCCGAACGTTGCTTAACTTCGATGATCGTTACGAACTTCTCAGTACCACAGTGCTACGAGCGTCTCATGACGTGACGTTCATAAGTATCATGTATGTGATCAAAATGAAATAAAAAGATTTGACTTTGACATGTTAAGTTAAAAGTCGAAAAGGTATTAACGAAGGATGTTTTTTAAATAAGAATTAGAATTGAAACGTCTTTAAATACGCTAAATATTTTATTTTATTTGAAACAAGGGGTGGTTAGTGTATTTAATATATCATCCTATAGTAGTTGCTTCATATACACTTATCTTCATTTAAACTAATTCTAAATTTCAAAAATTCTTTCATACATTTTGTAACTAAACAATTTATGTCTTGTCATATAATTTTACTTACAAAACTGATGCATTTACCACGTTCAGTTCGTTAGCTTCTCGTAAGTACAGTGGGACAAACGTACCGTGTGATGCGGTCTCAGTTCGATCCCTATATCTTATAGCTATTCGTAGCTATGTGTCATTGGTGTGGGGTGTGACTTATTTTAGATGTGTAGTTCTAATAATAATAATAATATAATATTTCACCACATTCACATAGCGCCATCTAGTCCCACATTAGGCAATTATATTTGCCTGTGTTATGGGTACTAAACAACTGATATACTACTTAAATACATTTTTTTTTGTAAATACATACATACCTATTATAAATAAATTACACCCAGACACAGAACAAACCTTCATGATCATTTCACAAAGATTTATCCTGCGTGGGGAGGAACCACGACCTCCGGCTTAGCAGTCAGTTTTTTTTTTTCAGTAAGGAATTGAATTTAATATAACTTATGAATAAAATTTTTGAATGATACATTTTGATTAAATAATTATTAGAGGACTGCGAGAAAAGGAAAATACGATACAAAACCTTATATCAATCCGTCTGGCCAGCGTGGTATATTAAGCTAAATTCCCTCGTTTTAAGGAGACCCGTGTCCAGCAGTGGGACATTATGGGTTGTAACCAAACTCATAAAGTTTAGATTTTTATAATAAGAGTATAGATTTCATTTAACTTACTTATATCTATAATAATATAGCATAATGAAATCCACCATCATTCAGTTGGCGACAGGCGCAAGTCCCAACTTGGTCCCCTAAAGCCCCGCGCACACAACACAATTAATTTAAAAGACGAACGCTGTTCAGTCGCACGCTATGCGCCTCCCATCATTAATATATGCGTCACCTTAACGGCATTGTTTCAAACTTGTGTCATTTACCTACTTTGAATTATTTTCTAAAAGGATTTCTCTTTTAGAAAAAAAAAATTATCTACTAGTTTTTTTTATAAGATTTTTTCTATGAAAAATGCAGGTAAATATTTTTGCAGACGAAGCACCTTTTATGTACCTAGATTAAGACATTCACACACAGCTATCTAGTCCCAAACTACTTGTAATTTGTAATATGGATACTAGACAACTGATATAATACAATAAATTTTTGTTAGTAAATACATACATATTATACATACATTACACCCAGAAACAGTACAAATAATTATGCTCATCACACAAAGATTTATCAAATGATTCAAACTGGCAGACACTTTTGAATTGCAACCGGGTGAAAGGAGAAATTGCTGTGTTAAAAGAACTAGTGGAAATAAAAATAGGACTCGTGTTTGCGTTAAATAAGGATTGTATATAATAATATGCACAGGGTATCTAATTACAATCAACCAGAAAATGTTTGTAATTCCACCTTAATTTCATAAAGTCCAACCAAACCAAAATATATTTATAAATTGCGCGAAAATGTTTGTCTATCTCAGAAGTGACCCCACACTCGCACGGTGAATTTAGAGGCGTTAAGATCAGTTAACCACCTCAACACCTGTGCCGATCAGCCAATATTTACAAAAAATACAATCATATCAACACAAAATCTAAACCATATCCAAGCTATGATGATAAAAATAAATTGCCCGCAACATCGTCGTCGAGGCGTGGCAGTTGACGACAAAAAAACTGAGGAAAAACGATTTTTCACCATCATCCCTGCTTAGACACCCCCTAGTAAGGGATGCTGTCATAGCTTGATCGGTCACAATACTTAGAGACTGTTAAATTTATACTATTTTCACGGCCATCTTTGATGATTGACTAATAGTTTTGTTTTAAATGTGTGTACTTATCTCTTTAGGAAAACATGCATAATTTAAACTAATGTAAGTAGTTATATTGTTGTATTTAAACAATTGCAATTAATTTATATTGAAAATTACTAAGATTTACATAATTAAGCTTGACTATCTGGCCTGTTGGTGTAGTGGTTAGTGACCCTGACTGCTAAGCCGGAGGTCGTGGGTTCGATCCCCACCCAGGACTAGTCTTTGTGTAATGAGCATGAAGGTTTGTTCTGTGTCTGGATGTAATTTATCTATAATATGTATGTATTTACAAAAAAAAAAATATTTAAGTAGTATATCAGTTGTTTAGTACCCATAACACAAGCAAATATAATTGCTTAATTTGGGACTAGATGGCGCTGTGTGAATGTGGCAGAAAATTATTATTATTATTGAAAATTACTAAGATTTACATAATTAAGCTTCACTATAAGTATGTACTTAGATAATCAAATATTTATTTATTTATTTAACTTCATACAAAGATTTTTTTTGTACAGGCGGACTTAATGCCTTAGGCATTTTCTACGGTTCCAGTCAACCATTGGGTGATGCAGAGAAATTGTAGAAGTAGATGCATAAATAAAAGTATCAGGAGAGTTCAACTAATATATCAGTGAAGCGACGGATAAGAATACCTACATAAAGTCACTACCCCATTTCAACCCGTGGGTGTTGTAAAAGGCGACAGGAGTAACCTTATACAACTGTAACTATATACAAGAGCACTGCGAGAAAAGGAAAATTCGAAACAAACCCTATACCAACCCGTCAGGCCACCGTTGTATAGTAGGCTAAATTCCTTCCACCTACTTTGGAGGAGATCCGTGCCCAGTAGTGGGAAGCTTATGGGTTGAAATTATGCCATAAATCAAGCTAGCCTTTAATTTAATACATTATTTCTGTTGAGGATTGCAAACGTTAAAAAATTATTCTAATTCTACAATTTAAATAAAATATTTTTACTACATATTAATTTCTTCAATATGTATTACAATGGGGTTGTTAACAGAAAGACTGCTTTATACCTTAATAGTACAACTACAATGTCCCTCTGCTAATCCCCTAAGCAAGTATTAAAAGGTAACGTAGGGGACTGAACCGTTACGATACCCTTAATAGAACAACTCGACCGAGAGGATTGGTCAAGTTCATCCCTTCAAGAAATAACTTACGAGACTAAAGACCGACGAGAAATAAAGAATGTAAACAAACAGATCATCATTTCAACCTGTAAACGTCTTATTGCTGGGCATGGGTCTCCTCCAAAGAATGTGGAGGGAATTTAGCCTCTATAGCACGCTGGCCAGACGAGTTGGTGTAGGGTTTGATTCGAATTTTCCATTTCTCGCAGTGTTCTTGTCTACATAAGGTAAGTCCCATAGTCGACTAATACGACGCCCACGGGTTGAGAAGGGGTAGTGATAATTTTATTCTTAATTAGTCACTACTCGGATTATTAGATACGGCAATAAATGGATAGAATATCTATAGAAGAGTCCAAAGAAGTTATAAACATTTATTTTAGAAAATTTTGGCCAAAAGGCAGTAATTCCAGTGGTATATGATGGTAATGACAGCTTAATAGATGTAATTTAAGTCATTCGTCCCACTACTTTGTCCCACTGGTAGGAAATTCGTCCCCCTCCTGTAAGTTGTGGGACGAATGGAACTTTATAACCTTTAGAAGAAGAATTTAGCAAGTTAAAAAAAAATCTCATTCATTCCATTAATAATTAATAATTAATTTGGGACGAACAGGAATAAATTATAAATATTTAATAGCATTCCCAATCGTCCTACCAGTGGGACAACCAGGCTTGGGAGTACACCGTGTAAAGCCAAGGTGGGTTGGTTTTAAATCATTATATAATTTAAATGTAAATACGTAATTTATATTAAAAGTTGTTTTTTTATCGGCCAAAGCGTATTTTTCTTTCTTTATTAATATTATTATGTCAAATTTTCACTGAAGCGTAAAATGCTGACAAAAAACTTTTCCTGCGTAGCCATTGAAAAAGTACTAATATTGATACTCGACACACGTATTTCCCCCACAGGGCTTTCCCCAATGTATACACATAGTCAGGTTAACTATAGGTTCCCCTACATAAACATCTGTGTGTTGGAAAATAGACTCTAAGTTGAGTTAGTAAGACTTATTTTTGAGTGTCTTTGTTTATAGAATATCAGTAACTTTTATATCTAACATCTAGAAGTACTTTATGTCCTGTGTCTAAATGTATTTTTCTAAAGTCTCCTATCATGCAGGGCTTATCCGAATCGTCTTTTCTCTTAGAAATAAATCAAAATGTAAGAAAAAAAATCACCAGTTTTTCATTTCAGTGTGATAGTAACTTTTATTACTTAGGTACTATGATATAAAATCGTTTGACTAACAGTATGGAATATTATTCAAAATCCTATTTCTTACTTCTGGAGACCATTAAAAAGCCGAAAAACATAAATAAATCCATAAAACAAACAAAATAGAGATTAATCACGTAATTAAACGCCATCATTTCATTACACTCAAATAACATTCCAACTTTTTTCTAAACTAAAAAACTTAAGACCACAGCGCCCTCTAGTTATTTCATCAAAGCTCGCTTAAAACCTCGAATGTAAAAAAGCTACCTGAAAAAACAGTAATCGTTCAGCGTCACTAGATGGCGTTGTTAATGAATGAAGGGTTTTTTGTTGGGAACGTGACTGGTTGTGATCTGTGTGTAATGAATGGAACTAGAAAGGAAACGTTTCCGAACGTAATACTTCGATTGTAATTGAACACTCACCTTTATTTCCTCGTAGTAGAAGAAGTACACCTATAAAAAAATATATTCATTTATTTCCCTAAAAAATCATGATTGTTTTCGATATAAATTTAGCGTATGATAGGACTTGTATTTTGTGAAATCAGAGATTTGTATTTGGTAGTTGACTTATTGTATATATAGTTTTATCTTTTATTTTACAAAGAATACCGCAGAATATGATGCATGAAATGAAACATCTACTCGTGCTCGGGCTAAGCAATGATATTGTCTATAGATTCCAAATCAATGCTTTGGTTCAGCTTTAGGCTGAGCAAAGTTTTGTTGGAGTGAAGTCTGAGCTAAGTCCAAGTACGAGTAGATGTTTCATTGCAACATCTTCTGCTGAATTATTTGTAAAATAAAAGATAAAACGAATGCTACAATACTTTTTGTAATTTATAGTAGTCCAAAAACTCCGTTTTCTTAAAATTAATAGATTATTTTTAAATTTTGTTGGCTAATATTGGTTGAATGAAAATAAATATTAAGTTATGATTATGAAAGAAATTCAGTAAAGGATCGCTAATGACAGCTGTTCAATGTTCAATTAATGTTATGCAACAAAGTTCAATAGTCATTTTAAAATTATGACATTTGTACACCATTTTTTTACAGTATAATAGGCAAAGATTTTCGTAAGTCGTCGATTTTGAGAACTTTGACTTTGCTTAGCTTGGGCTTGAACAAAGTCTAAGTTTGCACTATAAATACCGATTTTGTCTTATCTCGAAAGTTTAGTCAGAGCAAAGTCCAAGTACGCTCTATAGATCTCAGCCTTACTAAGACATCATTATAACACTAGTTAGTGAAAAAAAAGTACCTCAACTAACCTTTCCGTTTAAAGTAGAAAATCCACGGATTGTTCACCCACACTAATAGCACACGATAACTAACTAATAGTAATTATCACACATGTAGGTACACATTACCATTACATATATTATGGGTCTTTCCTCTTTGGGACCACGAAACTTTGGGACTACGGTGTCAATCGCAGAACGGCCTTTTTCGAATTGGCTGTTTCACACCAAGACCAAACCGTGGTCCTAATCAGGAATTCAAAATGAGACCTCCGCGATATATATGTTATTTTAAAGTATTTAGTAGTTATTTTAACAAATTGAAACACTTTCACAAGATTAAATTACGTATGACTAAAAAAAAGTATAGGTTCTCAGTGCAACGTGTTTACATTGTAATAGAATTTTATAATGAATAAAAACTAGTTTGAGGGTAGAGTACACCAAGTGATTAGTTTGCGTCAAAGTTAGACCACAGATAAGTTACCTTCATAAAGAAAATATATTTTTTATCTGTGATATTTAGATTAGATTATTTGTTATATTATAATAATTTAATATTTCACCACATTCACACAACGCCATCTAGTCCCAAATAAACAATTATATTTTCTTGTCTGATGAGTACTCAACAACTGATTTTTTTTTTTTTTTAATATTATATAAAATATTACTTAGATAATTTTTTTTTGTAAATATATTTAATACGTATTATAGATAAATTACACCCAGACACAGAATAAACAATTATGCTCATCATCCAAAGACTTATTTGTCCTAGGTGGGAATCGAACCCACGACCTCCAGCTTAGCAGTCAGGGTCACTAACCACTAGACCAACAGGCCAGTCAAATGTATGAATGTTTGTTCAACAATCACGCTAGAACGACTGAACAGATCTGTATGAAATTGAAAAAATGACACACATATAGATTATGTTCTGGAACAGCACATAGGTAAAGAGTATCCCTTTACCTACAACGCAGGCCAAGCCACGTGCGGAAACTAGTGATTAATAATTTTCCAAAGCCGTTGTTATCAGTCAAAGCAACAATCTTCACGTCAATCAATCAATCAAATTGAATGATTGACAGTTTACGTGATCACTGACGTGTATTTCTTACAGAGAAAATAAGTATTGCTATTGATCAATCGACGTGATAATACTAGACTTCTGGGCACTATAGATTGACAGTTAATTCGCTTTCACGATAGCGTAAAAAAGCGTTCGTTGTGATTCGCGTGCGTAGTTTTGGTATAAGGTTTTTGACAGCAGCAGGAATATAATGCAATATGAAACCCTTAAAACAATGTATCTTATATAATAATATAATAATGGATCACCGAAAAGTATGTATGGATTCACTTGAGAACGGCTCGACCGATTTGGCTAATTTATTTTTTTGTTGTATTTGCTATTGTCGAGGCAAGGCATATATTTAAGAAATTATACAAAAAATTGAGAGTAAAATTTGAAATTTTGGGTTTTAAAATCCATATAAACATTTGAAAATGGAACATTATCACGATTAATAAAATATGGCGGTACGAAGTTTGCCGGATTAGCTATCTTTATATATATAATTCTTCTGTACGTGTCTTGACAGTGAACTCCTCCTAAACGGCTGAACTGATTTGAATGAATTTTTGTGTATATGTTCAAGTAGATTCAAGGATGGTTTAGATTAACAAAAAAAATATGCAATCGATTGGTATATCATGCAGGACAATGTCTGTCGAGTCCGCTAATCTATAATATAAAAATGAATCGCTAAATGTGTTGGTAAGCGCATAACTCAACAACGCCTGGACCAATTTGGCCAATTCTTTTTTTAAAATGCTCGTTGAAGTTCAAGGATGGTTTTTACGGCGAGAAAAATTCGAATAATTGCCGGAAAAGCCATCACGAATAATAAGGTAAAGGCACCTATTACGGAGGTAGTCAAAATCGGCTCCTATTACGGTGGTATTTCTATTTTCGAGTTTTATTCCTGTCTTTCTTAGTTTAAGTACACCAAAACGGGACCTACTTATTCTAAATTTATTACTTCATGACATAACTGAAGTTTGCAAGTATAGCACATTGACAACACAACAAGATCAATCAGTTTGTGTAACGGCATCGACGTAAGAGGGGTTTCCATACAAACGCGGAACGACAAAACTAAGTACACTAATATTTAGAAACTAAGTTTTTCGTATTAATAAGCCGTTCAAGTTTGTTTATGTGTTATTTATAGCATTTTCTTACTATTACACTAACTATTTCAATAGCTTGTTTTATATTTGCAACTTGTTTTATACCCAAAAAATAAGAAATAAAACACCGCCGTGATAGGATACGAATTTTATAGATTAATCCTAATTCGGTGGTATAACTCCGAAATAGGAAAAGTACTGGGCATGTTTAATTGTTTATAACTTTCAAATTATTAACTTATTGACTTAGTTCCAAGTTTAGTTGAAATAATTATTAATCTCATAAATTAGAAACCATATTCTGCGGTATGTGTTTTTAATTAGAAATCTGGTTAAATATGAAAACTGTTGAGTACAAAATGTTGGTTTCTTAGAAGGGGTAAAAATAGGAAGGTGTATTTTAATTTATCACAAATCATTTATTTTGTATAACTGTTGGCTGAGTTTTACACATCCGAACCAAAAAACTGTTATCTTTTGATTAAGCATTTACACTCTTTTGTTTATCGAAATTTTTAACGGTCAGAATTAGGATTATTAAAAACACGAGTAGTTTTCCTATTACGGTGGTAGTTATTTCCAGGTAACTCTGTGTTAGGTTCTATGACCTCCTATTACGGCCCTATTCATCATGGAACATAAAATTACAAGTTTTAGGGTTTCGTAAATAAATAAATAGTATTATTTATTTTTGTGGATTCTTATTTGATACTTATGCATGTTTTTTTTATAAAACCAGAAGCGATAAAAACTTTTAAATTTATGTTACTTTTACAAGCTTTCTATTAACTTGCAATTACTACTTAATATGTAACATTTGTTTGCTTTTTTTTTTGTTTCTTTCAATTTAACTCAAAACTACTACTTTAACCGTTTGAAAGATACGTCTTTACCGAGTAACATAGGCTACCTATATTTATTTCTAAAAATATTTTGGGATCCCTACTAAAACTTGTAAAATGTAATCATTTTGTAACTATGTACCAATTTCAAAATGTAAAATCTATATAAATTTTAAAAGCTTGAGGCACTGATATTACTTATATACCATCTGTTATGTAGGTTTACTATCTCATATTTTACTGAACGTAAAAAGAAAAATCAACGTTATTTTAATTACCTGAAACTCTTTTTAAAACGCGTGTGTGAATGCACGGTTATACTATATTTGTAAATTTTATGAAAACTGAATGAAACATTTATATCATTTAATAAATATTATTTGTACGGAACTTAAATGACTATAATTTCTGACCCTCCGTATTAGGAGCCGTCTACCGCCGTAATAGGCTCTGACCAAAATTTTACCTCCGTATTAGGGGCCGCAAATCAGCCAAACAAAAATGGGGATGGGCGGGACATGTGTGCAGGATGCATCCAGATAGGTGGGCCCAGATCGTAACGCATTGGCTACCGGAAGACGGATTTCGTCGGAGAGGTAGACCACGAAAGCGCTGGCGAGACGATCTGGACTCATTTGACAAGGACTGGAGGATCAAAACATCCAATAGAAAAGAATGGGAGAGCTTGGGGGAGACCTTTGCCCAGCAGTGGGACAACACAGGTTGATTAAAAAAAAAAAAAAAAAAAAAAGAAAAAATTAGGGAAAATCGACCCGACTATTTAAATATTTTTTTAAAATAAGAAATATCATAAAAAGTAACATAGGCTCTACAGCAATTCAAAATATAAATTCCACTTTGGCGATAAAATTTGTTTGCACCTTTAAAAATGCTTAGAAATGCTTATTTTTGTTTCTTACTTTCAAATGTTGCGAAATACCTCCGTAATAGGTGCCTTTACCTTAATATATGGCGGTACGAAGTTCGCCGGGTCAGCTAGTTTTTAATAAAAATGAGATTCGTGGGTCGCTTGTGGTTGAACATGGGATTGTTCAAAATAAACAAAACTTTGTTTGACCCACCACCAGTAGCGTGGTACTTACATGATGTTAGAGCTCCAGAGACAGAAACCTACATAGACCTCATCAATTTCCACCGCAGCGAACGTGTTTTTTTTTTTGCCGCCTGCAACGCAACGGCCTGCAAACTTGACCAAGTTGGTCGATAGTACATCAACAGTCCATCAAATCTAAGAAACACCGTTTGACATTTCACATTTTTCAACTTTGTACCTTTAAGCGTAACTCACTCAACTTCAATAACCGTTGGGGCTTACTCTGATTTTCGACATTCGAATGTTCGATTTTGATGTCGCTGTCAAATGTATAAAAGTGACAGCGACCATATCTACATTTCCTTACATTTGACAGCGACATCAAAACCGAACAGTCGGATGTTGAAATTCAGAGTAAGACCCCTTTTCCTGCCCCCTTTTTTTGTAGCCATTAGTAACAAAAAATAATATTAAATCAAAATTGTACCAAGAATCTTAATAAAAAGACAATCCGTGTAAAGAAAATCTTGAAATTTATTTTAATTGTTTTTTTTGTTGTTAAAAATGTCTTCATACCTATAAATGATTACTATGACCTAGACAAGAAGTAAAATAATATCCGCGTAGTTACAGTTTAAGAATACATGATGTCACTACCACATTTCAACCCATGAGTGTCGTAAAGGCGAGTAACCTTAAGCAAAGAAAAGCACTGTGAGAAAAGAAAATTTCGAAATAAACCCAATACCAACCCGTTTGGCCAGCGTGGTATAGTAGGCTAATTTTCTCTCCACATTCTTTGGAAGAGACCCATGCCCAGCAGTGGGATGTTTATGGGTTGAAATGATAGGACAAAAAGTACACAGTGTATTTAAGATACAAAATTCAATGTAAATTTTATATTATCGTATTGACCCCCTTATTAAAAAATATGGACTAAGTATTAAACCAGGTTTAAATTGACATAAGCCATTGTTTTAGTGTCAAAGTTGTCAATTTAAACCTGGTTTAATGCTTAGTCCGTATTTTGTAATAAGGGGGTATACATTGTTCTTTATCGGAACACAAAACGCGTTGAAAACATTGTAAACACAGACTTTCACATTTCATACAACAATTAAGTAATTACACACTGACAAATAGCCATATTTATTCGCTTTTAGTAGTTTACTAGCGCATAGATTACCATAAATATGCCTTTCACATTAAAAACCCTGAAACAACACAAAAATATTTGCTGTCACGGCATTTTTATACATTACACAGCACTCGAGAGTCCTGATATTAATTCACTTAAACACACAATATTAAAATGATATAAGTGCATACAAAACTCAAGTAAATTAGTTACTAATTACTGTTAAATAATGATTGGAATTGCTGCTTCGTGATAATGGCGGTCATTGGCGGAGATTTTGTAGGTTAGGAGGAGTGGGGTCAAATAGAATCACAATAGATATTTTTATCTCGCGATAAGTTTCTGTAGAACATATTTGTATTCGACTTAGTCGGAATCTAGACATTTAACTTAGGCGATTTAGGTACGATTGTTGTCGAATGTTGGTACGATTTACTTAAATTTACAGCATTGAACGCCGATATTCGAATAGACTAAATCTAATTTTGGGATTCCGATTTGGATCATTGGGTTTGACATAGCTTGTATTAAGAATGTAGAGCATAGCTTAAAAAATAGCGCATTTAAAATATTTTATACCTTATTAATGATTTGGTAAAGTTTTTCTTGATAGATGAGAAAAGAGTCGTGCTCCGTATATTAAAAGGTTATATTACTACGAAAAATTGACATTACAACGCCAAGATGATGCAAATAAACATATAAGTACCCCCTTATTACAAAATATGGACTAATTATTAAACCAGGTTTAAATTGACATAAGCCATTGTTTTTGTGTCAGAGTTGTCAATTTAAACCTGGTGCTTAGTCCGTATTTTGTAATTAGGAGGAATAATATTACGTAATATTACTAAACAATAATGTATAATTGATATCAATTAGCAATTTTAAAGAGAACTTCATATCGAGTGATACAATAATACGACCGACAGCAACATCAGCGCTCAAAGGAACGCGGAAAAACTGAGAACTAATTACAAATTATTACCCGAACAAATTATGTAGACATTTTCACCCGGCAAAAGAATGATAAAAAATGTTGTACGCAATTCGGTTGGGTTATACAACTTTAACCCTTTACTGCGCATGCCCTCATACATAAGTAGGTGGAAGGAAAAAAACACAAATTTATACCGGGTAAATTTTAAACCTATACTTTTTTTTCCCTCGGACATTTTTATGTCGATGCTTTGTATGTGTGAGTTCAGCAGCTTTAATTACGTATCGACTTAATTTCCCTGCGACTCCCGGTGTTTGTGGTACTTTTTGACAGGTTTTGCGTGAAAATATAAAGGTTTTGAACACTTTAGTGGCTGTTTAGTGCAATTTAGTGTTTGTTAGTGTCGAGGTTATGTTTTGATTGGGTTTCTCTGATTAAGTGATCTGTTTTGGGGGGAAATTCACTGATTTTTGGTGCTTAAAGAATCCGTGATTGGGGCCTATGTTAATTGTTATTACGAGATTGAAAATGTAATTCCGGTGAGTAAATAACAATATTAATTATGTTTTGAGTAATTTTGTTTTAAATTATTATTTTTTTCTGCTTTAATTGTTCTGATATTTATACTTAACAATGATTTGCGTAATTAATACAAGAAGTTTATTATAAAAGATTGATTGTGAAATGTACACTTCGTTTTAGGTGTATACGTGACTATATGTCATATTTGTATGACGTATGGAAACCACCTGTTGACGGAAAATATCATAACTTGATGTATACATAGGCGTATGTTTAGAAACGATTGATATTTTGACGTATTTAATTATTTTTTTTGACATTTTACGAGGTATCACATGTTGTGCTAAACTACAATAAACAAGAAAATATTATTTACAAAATATTTAATATAAATTATTTAATGAAAAAAATTTACGAGTTAAAAGAAAATAATTTGATTTATACAAAAAATAATTACTTATAACTTGTAGCTAAATGTTAAATTCTGGCTTAATATATTATAACCTTAGAATAATATTATACTGTTGTATAAATCTAAAAGTACGTTTAATCGAACTAAATAGTACCTACATAAAAGATATATTTTAGCAACAATTGAAAATAGTGTCTGTGGTTTTTACTCGAACTATTTCGTATTGCTAGATGCAGAGTTTTAACTGAAACTGAAGCTCAGATAGACTGAAAATGATTTCATGAGATGTATAATAGATGGCGCTGTATTAAATAAAGTATTCGTAACCTGATTTAGAATAATTGCTATGTTTTTTTTAATTTGGATGTACTGTCCTTATAAACTGATGATTGTAAGTATATGTTTTCTGTGTTAATTAAATTTTTAAAGATGGGGAAAATTCCTTTGGAAGTCAGGATGTCTACGAATGGACTCACTTTTAAATTAAAAGTTCGCGAGATTTTACTCGATAAAGTCGCAAAACCCCAGTAGTATACTTATATGTTTTTATCCTCGTATGTATTATAGTTATATGTATTCGAGATATATATTTATTTATGTTTATTATGTACAGTATTATTTATATATATACTATAATATTTGGTTTGTATAAATAGTCTTTATTCTCAGTATACTCTCTTTAGTCTCAGAATGCACCTACTACAGCTTATCTCTGCATCACCCTAGGTTAGCTGTTAGAAAATGCTATATAGCATTAAGTTTAACCAGCACAGTACAGTATTTGTGCTAAATAAATAAAATATTTGAGTGTAAAAGTAAAATAATATTTCTTTTTTCTTATTGTTACTATCAGCCAACTTCATCTAAATTGGGTAAATACCTCCCCCATGATTTCCATCTGTTTTAATAGTGGCTAAAGTGGTGGTAGTTCTAAAGTTTTGTTAATATTTATCACGTCATCTTTTTCGTGGTTTGCCCCGCTGCGCCTAGACTTACAGTATCAGGTCACCACAGGCATACGGGAGACGTGGTCAGCCTAGTCCCTTTTTAGCTTTCGGCTTTGAAATAGTTATGTATAACTTATGAGCAATAAAAACAACGAATTTAAAATATAAAAGTAAAGAACAGATTGTCACTTGTCCATGCAGCCCCCATAAACAATTGACAATTTATTTGGCTGCGTACCCGTTGGACCCACAAGATTCGACCTCATCAAAAAATATGACCCCTTGAAAGAAAGAAAGAAAGAAAAACTTTTTATTTGCTTACATTTAAATAACTTAAAACTAATACATTTAAGTATGTAATTTAAAAACTACGTTAAAAACTAATACATTGGACCTCCATGTTAGATTTGGACCCTCAATCTTGGATTTAACTACTTTATATATCGGTACATTCTCATTCATTTCAACCCATAAACGTCCCACTGCTGGGCACGGGTCTCCTCCAAAGAATGTGGAGGGAATTTAGCCTACTATACCACGCTGGCCAGACGAGTTGGTATAGGGTCTGTTTCGAATTTTCCTTTTCTCACAGTGACCTTGTCTGCATAAAGTTACTCCCGTAGTCGCCTTTTACGACACCCACGGGTTGAGATGGGGTAGTGACATTATGTATTCTTAATCTATCACTACACTTTCTACAATAATGCATCGTGAGAATTAAAACCAGAAAAATAATGACTAAATATTTAAAACAAAGAATCGTTAATAAAATATATTTGTGAACAATCTGACGTTGTTTAAAAATATAATTTATTGCCAAAACATAATGAGCTTGAAGTTTACAATGCTATAAACATTACAATTTATACTGAAGTGGTTTATGGGTGTTTATGGGTACCTCCTTTGTGTTACGAATGCCATCCATGGATGGTTGTACCCGTAGACTGGTGAAGGGTTAGATTGGGCAGCTTGAACTATTTTAGGTAAAGTATATAATTCTTTGAAGCTCACTATAATAAAGAGTGTTGTCCACGCGTATGCTACCCTGCCCTCCTAGATCACTGGTAAATTCTCTGATTCTATAATATATATTTAAATGTCACTTCAATAAATTTCAACCAAGGAACTTATATCTCCTAACTTAGGAGATATAAGTTCCTTGATTTGAATACAACCCTGACATAAGCTATCCTTCAAGATATCACCTAAACAAACCTAGACACACACACACACACACACATCATCATCAGCAACCCATTAAGTCCCACTGCTGGGCTCGGGTCTCCTCTCCTCTATCTAGAGAGCTGAGAGGGTTTAGGCCATAATCCACACACGCTGGCCTAATGCGGGTTGGTGGATCAGACATACACTTAGAATTTCTTCTGGGTATGTGGGTTTCCTCACGATGTTTTCCTTCACCGTTAGCAGATGGTAAGTCGCTTGACTAGTACGTATAAATTCCACAAAGTGAAATCCACATTGGTACTGCCGGTCAGGATCGAACTCGGACCGCGTGACTTGCACGCCAGTCTTTATCCATTCAGCCACCATCGCTACACAGTACACACACACACACAACAAATTACATGAAAGCGTGTAAAAACTGTAATTTGTAATTTTTAAATATTTTTCGGTGGCCCTGGCCCCCACTCCAAATACGCCCAGAAAAAAAAAACAAATTTAGTTCGACCAAAATATCAGCATGTCTATTCATATGTAAGTCATGTCTGTCTGTTCGTATGTCCGTCTGTACATCGTAAACGCATCATCGCAGGCGCAGCCTGTGGGAGGTGCTGCCACAAAATATTTATCTTCGTTTACAATTTAAACAAATACTTTATTTTGTTTGTTTCGCGAGAGGCCCATAGTTTCTTGTTTGACCCTAATAAGGTCAGCGGAGAGAGTACTCCGTACTATTGAACGCACAATATTTGTATATTTATGTTTTCGTATCTCAAAAACAGCTCGATCGATTTGAATTTTTTTTCTCATTTTCTCTTTCATCATTTTCTATTATATCTGAATTGGTTTCTTTTTTTTTTTCTTTTATAGTTTTTATTTTACTTCCACCTAGCTCTACAGACTGACTTTCCATCATGCGATTGTAACTCTACCTACTGTAAAAAAAGGTCCACTAAACACAAACATGAAAGTTTCATCAAAATAGCATTAGCCGTTTAAGAGTTACAGTGATATACATATAAAAGAATCATTATACCTCTAATAACATGCTTTCAATTATTGTTATTAATAACGGTAGCAACTTAATAATATATTATAACAAATTGTTTTATTAAAACAAAACCAAGTCATTATGAAACAACATAATCTAAAATATAAATAAACAAAATAAATGTAATCTTAGAATATAAATAAACAAATAAACATTGGATCGTGTTATAACCGATAGCGTTAGGGTTGTCACATTAACATGATCATTTTTATTATTTTTGATGCCAGCATAATGCAACTGAATAGATGGCCCAGTCGAACTGTATACGACGCGGTACACTGTCGGGAAAAAACAGTTTTGGATGTTCTATTTTGAAATGCCCAGTAACAGTCAGTTGTCTCGAAATTTGCCTGATTAATGGCAGCAGGTTTACATTCTAATACACGGGAAAAAAGTAAGACGCTATGATCCTCGCACACAGCAGTTCTGGCGCCACCGAGGCAGTATTAAAATAAAATATACTAAATCTGTTTCCTCTTAAGAGTCAACCCTATGTTCAAATGAGAGATATAAAGAAATAAGAAACTTAATGATACCCAAAATTCGTTCCGCGCGCCGCGACCCAACAGCTTCCGCTCACTGATTCAAATTTAGAACTGATTTTTTTTTCTAAATCACTTTTTAGGGTTCCCATATTAGTGGTTTAAAACTGCTATACATTTTTAATGAATATTATTAATAATAATATTACAAATAAAAAAATATATTTTTTAAACAAGCGGTTAGTGAGTCTTAATATAATATTCCAAGGATAATAAAATTATAAATAGCATAAGATATTTTATTTAATTAGAAGAAAAAAAAAATATATTGTACAATTATTCGAAACAAAGTTATCTTTTTCCATTTCAGTGGAACATCAAACTATTATATTTATTTTATACGTACGGAACCACACAACAAACAATCGACCACGTGCACAAACTTTTTGACTTATTTTCTTTTCCGCTGTATCGATCATTTTTAACCGTTTTTTCCCGTGTTTTCTTTACCAATCATCTTTTTTTACGTTTTTTGTACGTTTTTACCTTTTTTTAAGTTAATATTGTTTTCGGTTCTTGTGATGTTAATGATCACTGCGGAGTAATTCGGGAGCTTTAATGAATTTGCGAAACAATTTTGTAGAATAGTTATTTTTTGTTACATATTTTATTAAAACTCTTCACGGTGTAATTTGATGGGGTTTGCATCTATTCTACATTATGGAGCTCAGAGCTTTTTGCATACCACTGTTTTGCCACTAAGAATTGAATCCAGAAATGCGGAATTGTGACTAAAAAAAGAAAAACATTTAAATTTTAGTTCCAATAAGAATATTATAATAATACTAATATTCTACTACATTCACACAGCGCCATATAGTCCCAAAGTAAGCAATCATATTTTCTTGTGTTATGGGCACTAAACAACTGATATACTACTTAAATATATATATTTTTTTTGTAAATACATACATATTATAGATAAATTACACCCAGACACAGAACAAACCTTTATGCTCATCACACAAAGATTTGTCCCGGGTGGGGATCGAACCCACGACCTCCAGCTTAGCAGTCAGGGTCACTAACCACTAATCTAACAGGCCAGTCTATTAAGCAATTATATTTGCTTATGCTAGGGGTACTAATACTAAACAACTGATTTACTATTTAAATATTTTTTTTGTAAATACATACAAATTATTTAAATTACACCCAGACACAGAACAAACAATCATGCAAATCACACAAAAAATTGTCCTGGATGGGAATCGAACCCACGACCTCCAGCTTAGCAGTAAGGGTCACTAACCAGTCATATAATAAACTTTTCTATTTGCCTTCTTCACTACCTTTCTTTGTTACAATCTAAAAAGTGTATGTTCTTGGCCCACGTGTGGCCGATACAATGGTCGGAAGTGAAACAATTTCGATAAAAAAGCTTTAATACTCTCATTACAACCGGTAGCTTAAACTTTAACCATTATATTGCAGGCATTATTTTGTTATAATATATTGTTAGGGTCGGCTCACAACTGTACAGGTGTTTGGACGCGAGATACGTGAGTTTAGTCTGAAGAGTGTAAACGTATTAACAAATTCAAAGTTTAAGTCGTAACATTTCAAAGCATGAATCAGGTATAAAATTTTATAGGTACATGTTTCAATGTAGACTTACTGTAGGTCTAAAATTTAAACAAGTGTTAATTTAAAAAACCAAAAAACTCGACTGCCTCAAAGTAGCCTTCGATAGTCAATTTAAAGCAATGAATTCGAAAAATACACTGGCAAAAGGTCTAAAGGCTTTGATATAGAGATTCGGTGATGAATACGAATATAGCAACACCTTGCACTTCAAAATTGGTCAAGCTATTTAGGTTACAAGAGACAAGTGGAGCCGCGGGCAATAGTTAGTGCATATATAATTGAATTAGGCTAATTATCTTTCATCTGATACCCATATTGCGATAGCACTAAAAATCACCTGTTTTGACAGTTTACGTCCGCCATATTGGTTTTTGTTGACGTCACATAGCCTATGACACTCGGGGGAAAAATACAAATCTAATGACACCTCACACTTTAAAATCAACCAAGCCGTTTAGGCTACAGAAGGTCACAATGGAACAGACATGCCCACATACATACATACATACCCGCGAAAAACATTATTCTTAATGGCAGTCGGGTAAAAATGCTTTTTGTGTCATACTTTTATCACAGGAACTCAGGGAAAGAAGAGAATGAAAAACTCTACTTTGACAATTGAGTGGACTTTATCTTTTAAGCTTCACCCATGGCAATTTATAATGAAAAACTAATTTCGAATTTTTTTTTTTAAAAGGTGGCTTTTATGTTTGCGGAATGTTATGGCGCATATGTCCAGCAGTGGACTGCAATAGGCAAAAATCATGAATAATGACACAGTTGCTTGTTTTCATCACTGGTATAGACCTTAAAAGTTATCTGATAAAAGGACTTATAAGACATTCACCGCTTTATCAGATGTGAGCCGACCATTACTCAATGATTTCGTATAACAAGAGTCCATCGCCGCGGTCGAACTGTGGTTACCTAACTATATTGGTTATCGGAATGAGCTCTGATTTCAATGGGCTTTTTACATCATAATGGAAGGTGGTGTTTTTCAAAATGTCTATTTTTATAAAATTACTATCGATAGCATTACAAGTTTGTGGTTGATGGATAGATTGAACTATGGGAAGGTTAAAAGGTGGTTGTAACTTTGATTTGCAGCATATTTCAATGGCTTAGTTGGAATTGGCCATGACTCAGGAATGACTGGCCTGTTGGTTTAGTGGTTAGTGACCCTGACTGCTAAGCCGGAGGTCGTGGGTTCGATCCCCACCCAGGACAAATCTTTGTGTGATGTGCATAAAGATTTGTTCTGTGTCTGGGTGTAATTTATCTATAATATGTATGTATTTACAAAAAAAAAAATTATATAAGTAGTATAATATCAGTTGTTTAGTACCCATAACACAAGCAAATATAATTGCTTAATTTGGGACTAGATGGCGCTGTGTGAATGTGGTAGAATATTATTATATTATATATTATTATTATTAATTCACCACAAGTGAAGAGAATTCTAACAGTCATTAGTTTTGTTCTGCACATTTTATTTTATAAATCTTCCATATTTTTTTCTATTTTTACGAAGCGAAATGAGAAATTTGACGTGTCTGTTTGTGGCATTGTGGCTCCTAAGCAAATGGGCCGATGTTGATGTGGTTTTTGAAAGATTTGTTTTGTTTTTTTTTTAAATGTTTTTAAAACTGGTGCAGCCGTTTGATGGTCATCAGCTTTTGCCGAGAATGACTTAGAATGTTTTTATCCTTGGTGTGACAGTATTTTTAAAAACATATTTATAATACTAATATTTTTTGTTGCATTGTTTTATCAAATATCACCTCTGCCTTAATTGCTAAGAAAAAAGATGCAGTTACACTACATGAGCTAAGGGAAAGACGCATGTAAAGTCAATACCTTTAGTTACAATTTCTCTTGAGCTTGACTTGCAGTTATCTTGTTCTGTTTTTGGTAGGGCTGTCCTGCAGTACCACCTTTTCATTAAATGAGGATACTTCTTCTATACAGTAGCTAGTTTTAAAATTTATCCTTTCCACTTGCTTCCTACACCTTTTTAAACAAAAATTCCTCCAGAACTTCCTAAACTCATTAAACAATCTTTTGGTTACAAGAAACTTCCTTACACTTATTCAAAATACCCCGAAATTGGTCGGTACCTCACGCTATTTTATTAAGAGGTGTACAGAGGTAATAGGCACTTAACTTTCAATAATACCGGTATTAAGTAACGCCGGCCGGTATAAAGGGCAGTAAATCGATCGGTAATATAAAAAGAACTTTTTTTTTTCGTTATTTGCGTAAGTAGTTTGGTGGATACGTTGATGTGAGATGGTGAATACTGCCTCGGTGGCGCAGCGGGAAGTGTATACGACTGCTATGCAAGAGGTCCCGGGTTCGATTCCCGGGTCGGGTAAAAATTGTATTGGACTTTTCCATCATGAAATTCCAATATTGAGATTTTCCCGGAGTTTGGTAAACAAATGTTCCCGGTTGATGACAATAGGCTCGCCCTCTATTTCATGGGACCAAACATAGCTGGCGAAATGTGGGTGTGAAACACCTCTGCTTATCCCTTGGGGGAAAAAGGCGTGATGCTATGTTATGTTATGAGATGGTGAATTACTTTAATGTAAATAGTTATTTATTTTTCTCGCAGTGCTCTTGTCTGTATAACTTTAGAAAGAAAGAAAGAAAATCGATTTATTTTTACAGAATACAGCATAAACATAAACTATAAAAGTCCTGTACTGCCCTACCAAAGAAGAACGGCTTATCTGAATATCAAGCGCACGGGAAATTGTATCTAATATAGTAACTTTAAATGCGTTTTTCCCGTAGCTAATGTAATACAATTGCGACTTTTCTTCTTAGCAAGGCAGTGTATGAGTCGAAAAACGGCTCTTTCTCAGTATAATGTTACAACACAAATTTTATAACGTTGGTTTACTCCCTTAGTCGCCTTTTACGACACCCACAGGTTGAGATGGGATAGTGATATTATGTATTTGATTTATCTTATTGATTTGATTTATCGTACATAATAAAACATTTTTTTTTTCTTTCTATTCTTAACCCGTCACTACGCTGATAACAAATATCCATTAGATTGGTAGATTTCAATATATTTGCCAAGTGTTTAACAGTTAATATTTATTTACATCATTTTCAAACATTTGATATAGATATCGAGATCAACCAATCGATTATCGAAATTGCGAGTAGGTCCTCTAATTTCAATTCTCGGGTTAATTTGACTTCTATTGATAGTGTTTATAATAATGATAGTATAAATGTCTACATAAATTATTAAATTAATGAATTACTAACTCTATATTTATCAACTCCATGCTAAAACGTAGAACTATAAGACAGAAAAATCACTAACACTTTTGGTCAACCCGGGAATCAACTCTACATCATCGAAGCAGTTTAAGATCTGGTTTTTTCCTTTATTAACTAACTTAACTATAATATAAGATATTATGGTTGTGTTTTTCTGTTGTGTAAATCGGAATTATTCTTAGTTAGAATTGTTGGCTCAATTTAGCATACTACCATCCTCATTCAATTTATATCCTCATACAACGCGTATTTTGTATCATAATACAGGGTGTAGCGCAAAAGTTTTTTTATAATAAACTACTAGGTATATAGTCCTGGCTTCGTTCACATGCGTCATATTTACCTGACATTCCGGCCCTTTATTTCGTCATCATCATTTCAACCGATAAACATCCCACTGCTGGGCACGGACCTCCTCCGAAGAATGTGGAGGGAATTTACCCTACTATAACTCGCTGGCCAGACGGGTTGGTATAGGGATTGTTTCAAATTTTCCTTTTCTTTCAGTGCTCTTGTCTGCATTAACTCCCTTAGTCACCTTTACGACACTCACAGGTTGAGATGTAGAGGTAGGCCCTATGTAATAGAAGACAAACCTAATTTCAAATGACGGGCTATACTGAAAATGTCATGACAAAAAATCTCCTGTATCATTTTTACCCAAACCGGGATTCAAACCTAGATCCTCTTGCGCAGTCATAATCTCACACTACCACCGAAGTACCTACTTGAATAAGTTGTTAATTAATATGATCAGAGTGAAAACAAATCGCTACAATTTTATAGCAGTACTACTTTAAATAATATGTTATATGCTATATATATTATAAATACCGTGCAGCTATATAATACTATATCGCATATACGGGAATATTCTGGCCCATAAAGAAGTTCTCTAATGCATTATCCAAAACTATAAGTTATAGCGAAAGAGATAGGTTGGAGCGTTAGCAAAAAAAGTTTGTAATTTTTTTTTATGGTAATTTTTTATTTTACAGTAGCTATATAAAATAATATCTTAACGAAGGCTAGTTAATTACACAAATTTTTATGTTTAAATTTACTATTTTTTTACCTGATCAGAGAACCAATCTCGACATTGGATAGGTCGCTTTTGGTATCGCTGGTTTCAAACATTGGCTAAAGAGTTTGTTTGTTTAATAAAACGCGCTTATCTCAGGAACTACTGAACTGAATTTAAAAATTGTTTTAGTGTTGGATAGCTCATTTATCGAGGAAGGCTATAGGCTATAACATCACGATATTACCAATAGGAGCTGAGTAGTGGCCAAATAAAGAGCAAGGCACCGTTACCGTTACTACGGTGACCGTTTACTATCAGGCAGGCTTTGTGAATGATTGTCACTGTCGTGGTATAAGAATAGTATGTTGATTGTATGACGTTCATAAGTATCATGTATGTGATCCAAATGAAATAAAAAGATTTGACTTTTACTTTGACTTTGAATAACAATCTGTCTGTCCGTATTATGAACTCCAAATGCCTGTATTGTCGTAATATGCTGAGCTGGGCCGTTTTTCAGACTTAAACAGGTTTTTTATAGTCTAAGTTTCTGCTGTACTCTGTAAATTAGGGTCTGAAAATAAATAGATTTTGTTTATTTCTTTCAAACTTATTATATTCTTACTTTCATGCTTCCCTTTTCAGTTTACTACAATTGATAAAGTAAGGCGACGATTATCACAAATAGATAGAGGTTTAAAAAAAAATCAGAGAAATATGAAAAACCAGGAATCTATTCAGTTTTGCAATTTCACTGAAAACCTTCTGAAATAAATTCATAGAATATTTTATGTGTTTTCTGACCGTACGAGGCTTTCCATTTACAGTTGAGGACAAAATGTTAGGCTATTATAATTTTTTTTTAATTTAAAAACCGTCCATTTAAAACCATTAGAGATTTAATTAGATTATTAGTAAACAAGAAAAGAGTAGTAGGGATAACAATTTATTATTTTTATTTTTTGCCTGTTTATTATACGATCAATTAACATTTTATTAAGGCAACAAATTAATAAAAATTGCACAGATTTTTTAAATTGATGTACCTAATAATTTTTTTAACTTAAAGTAATAAGGTTCAAAATCGCCAAGCATTTACGTCTGTTTATCACTTAAGAGATGTGAAAACACTTTTTCGCACGGCTCGTGATATCACTTTATCATCGATTTGTAATAGAAATTCACGATATCGTACATTTTCTCTGATAAAAACTGACAAAAACGGTCCAACACGCATACTATCCGTTGCATTCTGATAGCTATTATCATCGATAATAGTTTAACAGAGAAAAACTTAAAATTAAATCTGTATTTATCCATGTGTAACGATAAAGATTCAAAAGAAATATAGTTTCATACTTTAAATTGTTACTGAGAATTTCACGATTGAAAAACCGATAACGGTTCACCACACCTAAGCATCGATTCTACGTTTTAGTCACTTTTAACAGTCACTTTTGCTCTCGCGTGTCACTTTGAAAATTCATTTCTCCTTTTTGCTATGATCCCATGTCATTTAATATTTGGGACATAAATAAATATTTAGGAACTTTGTTTAACTACAGCGCCATCTAGCCAAAGTATGCTAATATAAGCTTGTGTTATGGAATCTATACAACTGATAAACACACACATATATTTATAAATACCTACATCATCATCATCTGACTGGCCTATTGGCGTAGTGATCATGGGTTCATGGGTCAGGGGTCATGGGTGGCCGATTCCCACCCAGAACAAAATCTTTGTGTGATGAGCATGATTGTTTGTTCTGTGCCTGGGTGCAATTTTCAATAATAATTATTATTTCAACCCATAAACGTCCCACTACTGTACACGAGTCTCCTCCAAAAAATGTGGAGGAAATTTAGCCTTCTACAGCACGCTGGCTAGATGGGTTAGTATAGGGTTAGTTTCGAAATGAAAAAAAAAATGGTATGTAAATAGTTTTAAATATTATTATTATCATATCGTTCCTATGACGTCCACTGCTGGACATAAGCCTCACCTAATTTATGCCATAGCAAGAGATTTTATCCGTTTAGTGACGGATTAAGAATACATAATGTCACTACCCCATCTCAACCCGTGGGTGTTGTAAAAGGCGACTGAGGGAGTAGACCTAGAGACTAGTAGACCTTATGCAGACAAGAGCATTGCAAGAAAAGGGAAATTCGAAACAAACTCTATACCAACCTGTCTGGCCAGCGTGGTATAGAAGGCTAAATTCCCTCTACATTCTTTGGAGGAGAACCATGCCCAGCAGTAGGACGTTTATGGGTTGAAATGACGAAGAGATTTTGTGCCGCCTACTACCAACAGCTACTCGCAATCTTGACTCGGTCGTCGGTCCATCTGGTGGTGGAGGGCCTTTATTCTTTGTTTTTCGCGATTTTCATATGAATTACATTGTAACATAGATGAAATAATATAAGTTATGTTAGTTCATCTAAAAAAAATTATTATTATATTAATCACTTACCACTGTATGGGTTAACACCTTTTATCGGTAAATATTTATAGAAGTAATATTCGTGTACGATTATTGCTTCGTATCTATATTGATTATTAGGCTAATTGTTGGTTAATATTATTTTCAGTATGATTGGTACAATGATTGACATTTTGATTGAAATATTAATTGCTCATCGCCAGTATTTAATCGTTAATCACGCTTGAATTAACGTTGGTAAGATTTTTTTCATCAAAACGGTTATAGACAAATATGGCTGCGGATTTTCTGATTGATTGGCTATTTCCTGATTTAGTTTTTATTGTGAAAACGCAAAAAGTACCTACTGAACAGATTTACTAACGGGTCTTTCGTCGATTCATACCACGAGCTATTTACACCACGGTATGAATAGGGAAACTGTTTTGAAGTCGTCGTTTCATACCCGTGAACAATAGTAAATGTAGTTCGAAACGATGACTTGAATCATTACTCTTCCTTTTGGCTTTGCCGTACTCGGGTAAAAAGGATTCTTACCAGTTCACACCGTGAGGAAAATTATTTTCCAAATAAAAAAACATGACGTCATTATAAAAATATTTAGCTGTACACTTTATTATGGTCGGCAGTGTATTCTCAAGCTTGCGCAGTATAAGGGCGTAAGTACGATATGAGTTCGGTTCTCTGTGATACACATAGGTGCGTGTGTGTGTGCACACAGATGTAAATTGTAGTTTATGGCTTTAACTAGATGTGTTAGTCAAAGTATTGATTTTGACGTTCTATTTTTAAATCGGTTGCAATCAATTGATTTACTTATTTATGAGGGATTGTTTGGTCGGGCGTTTTTCTTTGAAATGGTAGGCAGAAGTGTATGACAACTAATAAAATGAATAAGTTTTAACTGGCTCGGTGGCACAGTGGTATATGATTGCGGTTTCTGAGGTCTTGGGTTCGATCGCCGGGTCGGTACATGTCGTTATTAGTATTTTATAGTTAGTGATGCAGGGTTAAATAGAATATTTGGGTCATTTTTAAATCAGTGCCACCTAGCGCAAAGCTATAACGGTTTGGTCTTGGTGTGAAACAGCCAATTCAAAAAAGGCCGTTCCGCGATTGACGCTGTAGTCCCAAAGTGTCGTGGTCCCAAAGGGGAAAGACCCATAAAAATCCGTCGCGTAGTTTTAAAGATTTAAGCATACATAGGGACGGACAGACAGCGACACCGACTTTGTTTTATACTATGTACTTAGTGATAGATGTCTGAAAACCAGCGCTATAACATTTATGTTGTAGCATTATTCTGAGACAGGGCCGTTTTTCAGACTTTTTTTGTCTTATAGTTTATGTTTGTGCTGTAATATGTACATTAAGTCTAGAAATAAATCAACATACATACATACATACATAGCATCACGCCTTTTTCCCCGAAGGGGTAGGCAGAGGTGTTCCACACCCACATTTCGCCAGCTATGTTTGGTTCCATGAAATAGGGGGCGAGCCTATTGCCATCGGGAACATTTGTTTACCAAACTCCGGGAAAATCTCACTACTGGAATTTCATGATAGAAAAGCCCAATACAATTTTCACCCGACCCGGGAATCGAACCCAGGACCTCTTGCACAGCAGTCGTATACACTTTCCACTGCGCCACCGAGGCAGTTCAAATAAATCGATTTTCTTTCTTTCTGATATACAAAAATCGCTGGATTTTTTCAAGGATCTGTCGTATCTAGATTTAGTGCTTTCATCTAACATCAATGTTAGTGCTCATACGTAAAGGTGAACACACACTAGCATACTACACCTATTTGGTCTAGGAATAACTGTTAGCGAAAGGCGTAGAGAGGACTTTACAATATCAATGAAAAAATATTGTTTTTGCCCGACGCAAAAATAGAGGTGTTATATGTTTGATATGTCTGTGCGTCTGTCTAATAAATAGGCCTGTCTAATAATTTGAAGCAGTCTTTAAAAGCTTATATCTTTATTCAGGTCTTAGACTATCTCTCTGTTAAATTTCATGATAATCGATAGAACGGTTAAGGTAGAAAGATACAAAAAAAA
Source organism: Laspeyria flexula (assembly GCA_905147015.1). Taxonomy (NCBI): domain Eukaryota; kingdom Metazoa; phylum Arthropoda; class Insecta; order Lepidoptera; family Erebidae; genus Laspeyria; species Laspeyria flexula. Next base: position 8,113,472 of record LR989974.1, read on the forward strand.
AACTTCGAGAATCAGAGGCCTATAAACTTATGTCTACCTTTGCTGGTATAGTTGTGTAAATACTATAACTGTCATCATCATTTCAACCCATAAACGTCCCACTGCTGGGCACGGGTCTCCTCCAAAGAATGTGGAGGGAGTTTAGCCTACTTTACTACGCTGGCCAGACGGGTTGGTATAGGGTTTTTTACGAATTTTACTTTTCTTGCAGTGCTTTTGTCAACATAATGTTCCCTTAATCACCTTTCACGACACCCATGGGTTGATTTGGGGTAGTGACATTATGTATTCTTAATCCGTCACTACACGGAAAACTATAACTGCATAAATACTATTATAATTAATTTATTCTACTAATACAATAAATGCAAAAATTAAAGTGTATTTATTAATGTTATGTATGGATGTTTGTTAATCAATCACGCGAGAACGGCTGAACGCATTTGTATAAAATTCGACACACAGACAGAATTGTAGTATGCAATAGCACTTGCTACTTTTTACTAACATCCCACGCGGGCAGAGCTATAATATAAGAGTAAGCTAGTTTAATCTTTTAATGTAGTTAACGTGTAACTGAATGGGTCTTTCCCCTTTGGGACCACGACACTTTGGGACTACGGTGTCAATCGCGGAACGTCCTTTTTTGAATTGGCTGTTTCACACCAAGACCATACGGACCACGGTTTGGTCTTGGTGTGAAACAGCCAAAGTGTCGTGGTCCCAAAGGGGAAAGACCCAACTGAATAAACTAAGTTTAGCATATAAATTTATTAGTTAAAATTACGATAAACTCCAGAATAAATATAACAAAATTTTCAACAGACGACTGTATACCATTTCTATTCCAAACACACACCAAAATACCACACATACATACACAACCCACCTGTGTGTTGGGAATAACATATTTTTGTAGCTTTTATATATTTTTACTAGCCGTATTTTATATTTTTCCTATATACTTATAAGTACATTATATAAAGTATAGTCGGCGTGGTTTTTTATTTCTGTTAGGAAGAGAATTGACTGGGGCCGGGTTGTTACATGTAGGTTCGCTTTGTTATGGATGGACAGGGTTTTAAAAAGATGTATCAAAATTGAATTACTTTTTTATAACTAGTAAGAAAAGTTATCCGTGTAGAGAAAAACATAATGTCACTACTCCATCTCAACCCGTGGATGTCGTAAAAGGCGATTAAGGGAGTAACCTTATGCAGACAAGAGCACTGCGAGAAAAGGAAAATTCCTATACTAACCTGTTAGGTCAGTGTGGTAAATTCCCTCCACATTCTTTTGAGGAGACCCGTGCCCAGCCTGCAATGGAACGTTTATGGGTTGAAATGATGAAAAAAAAGTATTTCAAAAGCCGTTAAAAGCGCCGAAAATGAAATAAAATGGCAGAGCTTGGTGCAAGGAGTGATTAACACTTCAAGATATGTAGATACTTGACTGCCTCGGTGGTGCAGCGATAGTGTACACAGTTATGGTTGCTGAGTAATCGGGTTCGATTCCCGGGTCGGCACAAATATTTGTATGATTTGCAAATATTTGTTTTGGAATTTGTGTGCTTTTGTATGTATTTTGAAATAATTATGTATGTTTGTTTGTGTATCAGTTAACTAGATCACTTAATACAAGCTTATTTTGTGCTAGACGGTAGGTACTGTTTAAAATAAATCATCTTCATCATTAACCCATTAATGTGCCACTGCTGGGCTTGGGTGTCCTCTATCTAGAGAACTGAGAGGGTTTAGGCCATAATCCACACACGCTGGCCTAGTGCGGGTTGGTGGATCAGACATTCACTTAGAATTTCTTCTAGTGTATGTGGGTTTCCTTACTATATTTTTGTTTAGCAGAATTTTTTTTTTTCTTAAGTTTAGTATAATGGTGAAAAGTATTTTTAATAATTTATCATAGAAGACGTAGTTCGATTAGTGACGGATTAAGAATACATAATGTCATTACCCCATTTCAAGCCGTGGGTGTCGTAAAAGGCGACTAAGGAAGTCAAGACCAGTTAAGCAGAGAACAGCTCTGTGAAAAGGAAGATTTGAAATAAACCCTATATCAACCCGCCTGGCTATAATTACAAGCTAAACAGCATTTATATGAGCTATAGCCATTTTTTTCACCCTTATCGATAGAATTATTTTAATTGGTACCTAGTTTTTAAGCAATATTGCATAGTTTGTATATAATATACCTAAACATAACATAGCTCACACCTTTTTCCCCGAAGGGGTAGGCAGAGGTGTTTCACACCCACATTTCGCCAGCTATGTTTGGTCCCATGAAATAGGGGGCGAGCCTATTGTCATCTACCGGGATCATTTGTTTACCAAACTCCGGGAAAATTTCAATACTGGAATTTCATGTTAGAAAAGTCCAATACCAGTTTCACCCGACCCGGGAATCGAACCCGGGACCTCTTGCACAGCAGTCGTATACACTTCCCGCTGCGCCACTGAGGCAGTATACCTAAATCATTTATTTAAGTTTTGTGAGAGACAAAATAAACGCATTTTCTGCCTTTCTTTCTTTCTTTCTTATTCTTAATCCGCCATTACACGGAAAAGTCAATTGTAGTTACTTATATCAAACTTATTCTGAAATCTAGTTTCAATTTAAGTTTAAATTTTTTGTTGACTTTCTCTAAATATAGACTTCAGTACTATGATGTCTATGAGTGTTATTTTATAATTAAGATAAAGGATATTTATTAATATACCTTTAATCTACACTAATAACAGACATTTCATTAAACATTATGTTATATTTAATTATTTGTTTCATTAACAATTCTCAACGCGACAGTACACAAGACGTACAAACTTTACTTGTTTCACAACGCGTGGGGTAAATGGCGGAAGTCCCATTTTGAATTCCTGACCACGGTTTGCTCTTGGTGTGAAACAGCCAATTCAAAAAAGGCCGTTCCGCGATTGACACCATAGTCCCAAAGTTTCGTGGTCCCAAAGGGGAAAGACCCCTTATAACTCTGTCCAGTTATAAATATGAACTGTAAAACAAGTTGCTCGTATGTCATTTGTTTTTATTTAGCAAAGAAAAGCCCATATATATAGCTAGCTTATTTCAGCTGAAAATTCCATGTCTCAGTAGCGCAGTTACCAGCGCGTATGTCTCATAATTTTATGGTCGTGAGTTTGATCCTCACCTGGGGCAGTAAATTTTTGGTTAGTTAAGAACTTTTGTAATATTTTTTAGATATTTTTGTCTGTATATATTTTATACATTCAGACACACGAGTTCTGAGCGTAGAAAGCTCCAAAGAAATAAAAAATAAAAGTTTTTCTTTTTAAAAGAGTATATCGATACAAATTGCATTACTTTCTTGGGAAGGAAGAAAGACATTTCGTTTATTCATCTAGTTTACAAAGTAACTCTTATGTGAATCAACTGACCGGTACCGAGTTTGATGTCCTCATAACTAAAAAAATTATTGAAATTTCTATCACTATACTCACAATATTATATAGCCATGGAGAGGGAGATCATCATCATTACAACCCATAAATTTCCCACTACTGGACACGGGTCTCTTCCAAACATTTTGGAGGGAATTTAGCCTACTATATCACGCTGGCCAGACGGGTTGGTATAGGGTTTTGTATCGAATTTTCTTTTTCTCACAGTGCTCTTGTCTGCTTAATATTACTCCCTTAGTCACCTTGTACGACACCCACGGGTTGAAATGGGGTAGTGACATTTGTATTCTTAATCCGTCACTACACGGATAGGAGAGGGAGATAATGTCTAAAAAATCTCATAAAGTCATTGGTCTTTTTTACTATTCTCTTTAAGATCCTTGCCATAACTTTCATCAGATTAATCATCATCATTTCAACCCATAAATGTCCCACTGCTTGGCCTATACACATATACAATTAAAAATCGTAAATCACACCACGTAACACAATCTCTGTGAATCAAACAAATGTTTGTCTTGTGTGGAAACCGAACCCTTGACATTTGGCATGGAGATGTTAACAAGTCGACCACCATAATCACTAGGCTACAGTGACAGCCTATTTTAGATAATTATCTGGAATAAGTAAGACTGCACTATGCTGACAATTGCACTAGTAAGGAAAGTACCGGTCTGAAAACTACAGTCATATAAAAAAGGTATCAGAATTAAGTATAGAATACATTTTCTGATACGTAATATACTACAAGCACCACTGCAACGGCTATAAAATAGATGGGATACTCTGTATCTCACAAACATTATTAAACTTAAATAAAAACATAAATTTTAGATAGCCAACATGAAAAATATCGCATACTACTCGTCGCTTCAATAAAAAAAAAACATTAAAAAATAAAGAAAAACCATAAAAGCTGCCGTCTTGCGATGCGTTATCATTTTTATATGTTCACCCCCCTCTCAACCCTTTGAACAACCCCACCCCCCTCTAGATGCAAGCACACACACTCACACAACTTCCTATAAATGGGTTAAAGAAAAATGTGTCTACCTGAAAACGTACGATGCACGAGTTTTTTTATTCCTTTTACATTTTCTTTGCTATCCGCGATTCTCATATCGCCGATATAAAACTGAAAAATACATTTCTTATAAACATACCAATATAGCATTTAACAACACGAGCATAAAGACTACATTTCTATCAACGCACCCGAAAAAACAGAACACCCACACATGAGTAGTTCACTCGCATACACACGGAACCGCGCCGTTTAGAAAAAAAATAAAATGCACACATATAAATTGCATGCAGCTCGAAAGGGATGCACTCAGAGTCATAAAATACTCACACTAGCTCGCGATCTGTCGCACACATAGCTACGGCGCCTCAAGTTGAACACACACACATCTACACACGTGTATAGACACACTCACACACGGAAAAGTTGAAGAAAACCTTCCATGTGTTGGAAAAATGCTTTTCCTTGCAGCAACCTCACGGGAAGAGTTCCATAGCGAATACCTCGCGGTAAAGACTACTCGTTCTCGAAAAATTTCAAATTTTAAAATAAAAAAATATATAAAAAAGAACACAATATTACTAAACTTAAAAATGACGATAGAGTTTTTATTTTTAAAACTAATCGATCAGCCATGCCGGGCGTTTAAAAAGAATTCTTCACCCGTTTCGCGGCGGAAAAAACGCGTTTAAAATTCGAAAAATGTGACAAAAACAGCCCGCGAAAAAAAAACGGTTGATAGGCGTTCGCGCCAAGCGTTTAAGTGTCCATGATTCGGTAATAACAGATTAAATTGTTAATTGAAACTCTGGCTGCAGTTGTTAACTTTTTAATGAGCAGAGACACGTGGGACTTGCATTAGTGATGTAAATGTGTTCGTTAATGAGTGTGTTGGTGTGTGCGTACGGATTGTCCATGTGTAAAATGGCTGCTTGCGTGTTGTAAAAAATTCGCGGCATTTAATGTCGTTATAATTCATAATTTTGATGTTGGCAGTCTTGATAATTAGACGTTGGGCGTTTAACAACCGTTTCGTATAGTGCTAAATGTTTGCGTTGCAATTTTATACTTTTTTAAAAGAACAAAGAAAAATTAAGATTCTTGTCTTGATATGCTTACAGGTTAATCGTACGTTTACGATTGTATCAAATGTTATTTTTATGGTGATGAATTGATGACTTTTAAAAATAAAATAATTTTTAAACGTCATTTTTGATGTAGGTAAATATTTTTAAATGCCGTCGTAATTGTTGAAAAGTTAACTTTTTTTTAATTATTTGGGTTTAATAAGTCAAAAGAATATAAAAACAACCACTTCTATTTGTGTCAAAAAATCATAAACAATAATAAATTTTGTTCTTTGTTTCCTAACAAATAAAGTCGCAATTGGCTTGTAGCTTTGACACAAATTATTTAACCCAATCAGAATATTTAATTAGAATGTCAAGGTTAAGGACTATTTACATTTTATACGTTTGGAACTCAACTTCTAAGATTGTGTTTTCCTAATTTTTTTTCTTATAACTCTTATAAGTTATACAGGGGTGTCTTTTACTTATTGGTGTTTTAAATCTTATTAGAATTCAAAGCTATTGGACATATTGGATCTTTTGTCACAAAAAACTGTGAAATAAAATGTTGTTGCTTCATTTTCTTATTGATTTATAATAGAGCGTATTTTGTATTAGTTTTTCTGTGAATGTAGGTCATACAAACATATGGAAACGTAACTTTCGTATTTAAAAAAAAATATATATTTTATTTAAAAAAAACGAAAGTGTTTTAGTAAAATTTATTATTAATCTCTAGAAAAACAGGCTGATAAAGATATTTGATTTTTTTACTCAAGAACATTTCTTTGACATATCCATGTAAAAAATACAGTTCCAAAATATATAATTTATATATTTAAAAAAAACTTATATTATTGATATATTTCATTATAATGCAACAGTAATGAAAACATAATATTATAATTTTCAATTTAATAAGCATGTCACAACTTTTTAATTCAAATGTAGACAGATTTTTCAATTACTTGTTCAAGTTCAACTAAACTTTTGTTCTACTTAACTGTTACGTGAATTAACTACGATGACTATTTCTTTAAAACTTTTAGAGCACAAATCTGTGCTCTTAAGAAAACTAGGTTTTTAGGTTACTCTACCTGACCTAGGGCTGTAACTATCCTTTCAGTTCTTTTTAATGTTTTCCGGGATTCTTTCGTTAAGTTTTGGGGTTAAGATCTTAATTATATTAGAGAAAAGTGGATTCCGTTTTTGAAATTATGACTTCTGTTCGGCTCTAAATAAGAACGAAATAAATGCATTGCACAATTTTTAGGGAAATGGATTCTATGACTGATGACTTTAGATACATTTTTCTCTAAACTTATGCAGTTAGTTGAACTGTTTTTCATTGGTAAGGCACTGTTATAGTTTGACACGCTGTGCAGTGCCTTTAAATGCTGTTCTATTGTTTTAAAGTCATATATGATAGCATTTGAAGGAAAGTAACGCCCTCCTTGTGACGTCATTACTGCACAGAAAGACGTGTCAGACTGTATAACACCGTTCTATAGAGTTGATACATTCTAAGTGACACATTCTCAGCAGAATATTTATTTATTTTTGTTCACAAAGCTTACAGACGAATAGCATACATGTGTGGTTATAAATAAGTAACTTAAATTGCTAATAGCATATTTTCCAAGTAGCCTTTTTTCACACACATTTAATTTTTTCCCAACCCGAGAATTGAACCCGGGCAATCTTGCTTAGCACTCATACAAACTTATAGTATAATGACCCAAAATAAATTTGTCTACTGAAGTTATACAGTTACAAACGAAATCAGTTACGACCTAAATTCTAAAATTGAAACCAACACGTCATCGGCTGACACAATTTTTCCTATTTGAATTTCATTCTAACCTGATTTCAAGTCTATTTAGAAATAAATCTGAAATAGCTGCCTAGCCAACCCTACGGTATGAGATTTCACCAAAAATATTTTTACTTCCACGACCTAGATCCGAATAAAATAGTGCTTGATATCGATTTAAAAAATTTCATCGCTTATTTTTAGTTAGACTTTTATCTTTGTGCTTGTTTGGTTATATATTTTTTAGTTGGTGTTTAGAACTGATTTAGAATTCTTCTGTCTTAAAACAAATGTGAGTCTTTAGTATTAAAACCCTATAATATTAAATTAAATTTAAAAAAATACTTACCTAAACCTAATTTTTTTTTTCTAGAACAAAACTTTTTTAAAATTAAAAATTAAAAAAAAAATGTAATAAATTATATCAATATAAAAACATATCCAGTCTTTAATCGCCGGGCACTGCTGTCCGAGAAACAATACAAAGTTTTAATCTTAAAAACAAAAGAATAATTCAGCCTAAATAAAAAAAAGCTTACGATTGTAAATAAAATAGGTTATAAAACTTTAATTACTATCATTCTAGCATAGAAAACATGCAAATTAGCAAAATAGGGCACTAAAAGTATCTAATTCTAAATTAACAAATGAAATGGGTGAAGAAAATCCAATAAAAGATTAAGGGGGTTCATACAGATAAATGGCAACGGCATAGTCGCAATTCTGTCTCATATTTCGTGGATTTCGTTTTTTATTATTTAATTGGAGCTATTTGTTTTAAATGTTTTCTATACACTTTTTAGAATGAGGTGAAAGGTAAAAAAAGTACGAAAACATTGCGTTTACAGTTCTATTTATATGCAAATAACACATTGGAACTTGCAAGGCGTTTTTTTCAAAGTAAAATAACTGTAAGCATTAATGATATCGCCTCTTTACAAGAGCAACGTGACAACTCATAAAAAGTTTTTTTTTTAATTTATCACGTTGTTCTTGTAAAGAGGCGATATTAATTTTTTTATACAAGTTCACGTAATTCTAAACAATGTATTAAAAATATTAAAAAAAAATAGCTCCACTTAATTGCGACGTGTCACATTCCTCTGTAAGAACCCTCTTAAAACTTAAAACAATTTCAATTCCACAGTTTCGGTCCAGGCACCTACCCAACGATAGTTCCTATAAATACCTACATAATTACGAAGATATATTTATTTTTATTTCGAAAAAATATTTAATAGACATTAGTGTTACATAGTGATATATTTATAAGTAATATAGTGCCAATTATGTCAGTGACGTTGACAAATCCCAACTTATTTATGAAGAGTCCTATTAAACTACAAATGAAGAGGGAATTCGACGATTTTAACACTGACGATAATAAAATGGATCAGATCGATAGCAATAATTCGAGTGATGCTAATTCTGAAACTAGTGATTTAGAAAATAACGGTCCAAGTGATGATGTATCGCCTTTGGATTATACAGAAAATGCATTGTCAATGCATCCTGTCTCTGATTTTATTAAGAAGGAATTCCTTCCTGAATTCGATTTTAGTAATCCGTTTAGAAATCAGAATTTGGGCTTCAAGGATGGGTTTCAGAATGCTCCTTTCTTGCTTCCAACGCAATTGTACAAGAGTTTCTTAGCAAGCTTAGGGAAGAGGAGAAGGAATGTTGCAGATTGTTATTCCCTTTATCAAGGAATACCAAGGAATATGCTGTTTTCTAATGGTTTTGGATTAGAAGCGTCGGATGATGAAAATAATACGGATAGAGTTACTGATTCGCCTGATGAGGTAATTCGATTTTAAGCATTATCTATATTATTTTAAGTGTGATTATTGAATAACTTAGTTAAGCTTATTGAAGGTACAGTTCAAATCATTTTATTATTACATTAACTACTCGTAGTTAATAGAATTCTGGGTTTACTCTGAATTTCGACATTCGAAAGTTCAGTTTTGATGTCGCTGTCGAATGTATGAAAGTGACAGCGACCATATCTAAATTTTCTTACATTTGACAGCGACATCAAAATCGAAAATTAGAGTATATTGATTATAATTATTTGCCATAAAGGTAATTCGTTTTATTCGCTTAGTTCTATGTAATTTTTTTAATACGTCGATTATTTAAAGCTCTGGTCGTTTTTTTTGTGTTATAAGTCACTATACTGTATAAAATCTTTTTTTAATATAAATATTTTAGCTCTTATTGGATTATTTATAAACATTTCTTACAGGGCACTTATAAGACATTTTGGTTACCATAAGTAACGTAATACATATTAATAAGAGAATATTAGGTTTGTAATTTTTAGGTATTTACTTTTAATAAAGTAACTGCAAATGAAAAATATCCACTATTAGCTTATCGGCTAATGATAATGAATCTTGAATCTTTAAATAAGAAAATTACACTGCATATAACCTTCCTATTGGAAATCCCTTGGGGAGGATTATGTGCAACCATGGACATATTGGACATCCTATGGCAGATATGATAATGATAATGAATGAACAGGTGACTAAACAATGATGGTGTTGTTTCAGAAGGCGGGTGCATCGTCAGCGTTCGTCTGGAGTGGAGGGGGGGTTACAGGAGGGGGGCAGGACCAGGCAGCCCCGCAGCCCGCCGCCGTGCCGACAGGTTAGATTACATTTGCTTTTATTTTTGTCACAGTTTTTGTGAAAACGGCACAAAATTACTTGCTGTGAAATTAGGTGAGGCCTCTGTTTAGCAGTGGACGTCATTGGGCTGATATGATGATGATGATACTTGTGTTAGTCTTATATTGAAAACCATCTAGTTAGAGGCCATCCCATGCTATGCTTTTCAGCATGGGACGGCCTCTAACTAGATGGACAGACGATCTGGTAAAGGTTGCCAGTAGCCATTATTATTAGGAAATAAGATGAAGCCAATGTCCGACAGTGGACGTCATTGGATGTCATTGGGCTGATAGGGTGATAATGTTAGTTAATTGTTAATTGATTACCGATATCGACGAATTTTAAGTTAACTGACATTATTATGTTATTGATATATTTGACTAAAATTGACTTCACATTGACATGTAATTCTAATTTCATTAATGGACATTCTCAATATTTTATTTTTCAATTTATTGTTATTATTACTTATTTGACATTGTGAGGTTAATAATAATAATAATTTTAGTTTAGTAGGTGAAAATTTTTGCACACCAAATATTGGTAGAATATAAATGGACTATAGTTAAATATGATGATCTGATCAGGATGCAGGCCGCATGTAACTGGTCCTGTTGGAAATCTCTTGAGGAGGCCTATGTCCAGCAGTGGACGTCCTACGGCTGATGATCGTCATTGGGCTGATGTGATAATAATTGATTACCAATATCTTAAAATTTACATCGTCAGAGCTCCTTGAAGAACAGTCCGTTTGTTGCAGGCACGTCAGGCGGCGGCGGGGCCCAAGGTCTGGTGCACTGGATGTCGGTGATGGCTGAGCACATGGGAGGGGGACATCATGACCCCTCCCATTACGCGTTGCCGCCATGGAATAATGGTGGAGTTGATGTGAGTGGACTTACTTTCACGGTTGTCATAATATATTTCTGTACCTGAGAGACCCTCTAGTTTTTCCAGTCAGTTGTTCTTCTGACTGTGAATAAATTTTTAGAAAGTGCCGCTAAATTATTGAGGTACAGAAATATTGTGACTATGTTATACATTTTTGATTGTTTTGAGTTAGAGGATCTTGACTTTATAGGTAAAATTTATCGCCTGAAGGAGTATTTATTCTTATAATTGTGTTATTAAGTACTGTTAAATTAAACCTCTGTTGCAAAATGACTAACTGCCGTACCGACTAAAAACGTGTAATACTTAAGTCTATACACCTAAAGACGATTATTCAATGAAAAAATTATGTTAAGGCGAGGTTTTCTCAAACTCGGGTGTTTTATAATATCCGGTTTTATTTGTACATAGCACGGATTATAATATTGAAAAAAATATATGTTATTTTTCACTACATGGCCAAGGTCCTATTGGACTCCGATTTTCGATTTATGACACTTTTCTCGATCAAAAAAAATCACAAAGTTGGGTCTAAATCGTACTTTTAGACCAGTTTTATTTAAATTCTATTAGCATTTCTACAATGGAACTTATACTCAATTAATTGTCATCGCAAATGCCAGGTCCCCCAGGTCTAAACCAACTACTTGAGAAGAAATTTTTCAAATTTTTCGTGTCGTTAATAAAATTGCAGAACCTTATAAAACGTTTGGAGCTATCTTTGGAATTATCAATAGCATATATTTGACATCTCAAACAATTGTGGTAGCCTCAAATCCGAAGAATTGTTCAAAACATCTTAATTTCACTATAACCCTACCATAATACAGATTTAATTATACCTCAAACAAACATAAGCCAAGCAATAATTAGCTAGCAATTAATATTATGTTCATCTGTCCCGAACGGTATAATAAACAACTGAACAACAACTGACAATCCGTTATGCAAATGCAGTTGCATTGTAATCGTAGCAATTAGCAACAGTCTCTTTAGTAATTCTTCTAACAGTTATAAGTCGGCTGATATCTTTGAGTCGGAGATATGTGAAGTTCATGGGGTAAAATGAAAATAGTATTTTTAAAACAGTTCTTTTATATCTGTCACGTTTAGGAATGATAATTCTGAGTCGGAGGAATGGACAGTTCTGGTATTTTTAGTACCTAATGGTAGTAATTAGGTGACGCCTATGTTCAGTGGACGTCATTGGGCTGATATGATGATGATGATGATGAATGGTAGTAATTAATGATTTTTAATTTTGAGTCTAAGTTAAGGTACATTCGTAAAATTTAATGGTAGTTTTAATTAGTTCGTGCTGAACAAGAACATCGTAATTGCATTTCACAAGTCTCTGGAAAATGGTTCTAAGATTGATGTATTTAGACACATTTTTCTCTAAACTTAAGCACGCAGTTGAACTGTTTTTCATTGGTAAGGCAGAGTTGTACTAGGTACATTGTAGGAATGATAATTTTAGTTGAACGATAGGTAAAATAATATCATTACCATCCAACCTATAAACCCATGATGATATAGTTTAAAATAGACGTGTCAACAGAAAAATAATTAGAATAAGGTTTTTTTTAAAAAAAACTATATCTGCATAGTTACTTACTATACTCTACGGATATAAAATATTAATAATTTACAAAAACTGTTTTCGAAAATTAAATGATGTGATACATATTTTACAAACTACTTCAGTGACCCAAAAATGACACTCGAAAAAAACAGTACCAACACTTTTTTCTCACGAAACTATAAATTTGCATACTTATCCCCATAAAAAATTACATCATTTATTATTAGACAAAATAAAAAAAAGAAATCGCGCATCGTATACTAAATAGACAAAACCTGTTTAGCGATTCAGAACGCATCATTAGCAAATAAAAAATCAAAATTACAAAATGTATTTCAACATTATATTTTATCTCTTACCCCTTTACATTAAGATTTACATTGCTTTTTACGGACCGCATTTGATTTGTTACCCCTTTTCTCAGAGTTCTTTCTGAAGAAAAGTAGCCTGCAGTGTGGAGTATGCAAATTTTTGGACAACCCTATCTTTGTTACGATGATACACAACCCTGAGCATTATTCAAATAAAGAACATTTTTCCTAAGTATTCTAATTCTTTTGAATTCGCGAATTTAAATTTTATTGCGATGGGTTAGGAATTATTTTGTAATGAAATATTTATTTATTTTTGTATTTCGATATTCACTATCCTTTAAATACAAAATTGAGTCCTATTTAGCACAGTTGAAGGTTAATATTTGTATCCCGATATTAGTATGATAGATAGTAATTATGTTAAATATGACGGATTAGGTAAATATCAGGATACATAAAGGATTCAAATGATATTTGTGATTAATTATTTCCTATACATCTTGAGGTCGGAATGAGTTCAGAATATTGTTCACATAAGTGATATTTTAGCATAAATACCTTGGGAATATTCTTCAACAGTAAATCACGACAGATATTATGATTAAATATTACATATTACGAGTATGCATATTAATTCAAAAAACAGTTTTATTTATTGGGTTTATTAGGATTACCAGAAGCGCTATTCATTCCCACCCCAAGTTTTTTATAATATATAGTTCAGGGAAATTTCAGAATCCTTAATGTATATTCTAGAGACAGCCCAATTAGGCAAGCTTATTGCAATCTAAGTAGTAAGCCTTACCACGCACGGGTGACTATAACATCTTAATATTTTTTCTATCCACGTGATTCAAGCCGTCTCCCACATAATCAGCAATTAAAAAAGAACCACTTTCTTCGTTATCATGCGGCTATCGATAAACCCAAGCCTGTCGACTCAGGCGCATCTAACGTCAACGTCATTCTTATCAGATCAAAGCGTAAACTTTCCGTTTTTTTTTGCGCTCATCGTTAAAATATCAACTCACGCGAATTTTCGCATCGCTACGCGCGAACGCGCAAGCGCTGGCACGCGAAAGTGCACCTATATAATTATTAATTTGTGTTTTAATTATAATCTTTAGTTTAAAAAAGGTGTTTATAACAAATGTTGTGTGAAATGTTTCGTGTTTGATTGGTATTTGTTGAGGTGTTTTTACCCGACTGCCAAAAAGGAGGGTAATGTTTTCCTTCGAATCTGGTTTCAGTTCCGAGGTGTAAGTTTACAAGTTTATGTTGTTTAAATTATAAAAAAATCATGATAATTTTTTAACAGAAAAGTTTAAATATCTTTTTTGACAGTTAAACCTAAAATTGTAATAGGGAATATAAATAAATTTGATGTAATTACGTGAAACCGAAATTAGATACTTTTTTTTTTAATCAACCTGTGTTGTCCCACTGGACTGGAGGATCAAAATATCCAATAGAAAAGAATAGGAGACCTTTGCCCAGCAGTGGTTTTTTGTATGTTTTTGGTAGTTTTTAGTTTTATTTAATTTAAATATGCAATTTGTCAGATAATAAAAAATAAATAAAGGAAGTTGTGGTCAAAAAGTCAAGAAAAAATATTATATTTTAAACTACTCAGACTGGCCTGTTGGTCTAGTGGTTAGTGACCCTGACTGCTAAGCCGGAGGTCGTGGGTTCGATCCCCACCCAGGACAAATCTTTGTGTGATTAGCATAAAGGTTTGTTCTGTGTCTGGGTGTAATTTATCTATAATATGTATGTATTTACAAAAAAAAAATGTATTTAAGTAGTATATCAGTTGTTTAGTACCTATAACACAAGAAAATATAATTGCTTACTTTGGGACTAGATGGCGCTGTGTGAATGTGGTAGAATATTATTTGCCGTGGAATTATTTGGATTAATTTCGCGGGAAACAGAAAAACAATATTTGCAATTATAATGACGTAAGACCTAAGATTAAAAAATCAAGAGCTTAGAATAAAGTCTAGATCATTTTTAATCCTTTAATTGAAACCGTTACAATAAAAAACACGTATTTGATTCCCATTTTTTATTAGCGCCATATATTATAAGCGCCGAGCAAATTTTTTGTTCACTAACTCCAAGTTTACCCCACTGGGAGCACAGTAGTCTTATACAATTTTATTTTTTGTCTTTTTATTATTTCATTACAGAGCTTACAGTCATCAAAATATCGTTAGGAACCTCCAATACAATGTTATATTGCCAATTTTTTTCTCGTAACTCAAAAATTTACTCCCTGTGCGTTTTTATGATTTTATGATGAATCAAATATTAGTTTTTTTGGCTAGACAACACCGGTGTGAATCACTGTGTCCTATTGTCGTTTAACAATTAAAATGGTATAAGATTTTTTAATGTCTTTCTTGGTGACAAGTGAGATTGGAAGCTTTTTTTTTTGAGATTTTTTGTGACGTCATAATCACATTGTAAATTACAATATGACCGAATGTCACATGAATAGAAGCTATACATCTATACTAATATTAAAAAGCTGAAGAATTTGTTTGTTTATTTGGATGAACGCGATAATCTCAAAAAGTATTATTTTATTTTAGTGTTGGATAGCCCATTTATTCGGGAAGGCTATTAGCTATATAACATCACGATACGGCAAATAGGAGCTGATCAGTGGTCAAATAAAGAACGATGGGAGTGAAGCCTCGTGCGACTTTTAGTATAATATTATTACCTACATTCTTGACTATTCCAAGAAAAAAGAGACACCATTTTCCTTAATCGAATCTTACAGAAGTGTGAATCACATTTCAGCTTCCAGCTTCATTAGGTCCTAAGCGTGTCTATTGTAATTTAACGCACAAATCCAGATGTAAAATTGACTCGGAAACCGAACCTAGGACACACCAGTTGTACACGCTATAATTCTCCACCGAGAATTAATCTTCTTCAGTAGATAAGTATTTAAATACCAAAAATTAAAATGAAAAAGTACAATTAAATATTTCTCATAGGAATCAACCATCAAAATCAGTCACCCGTCAAAATTAGATTAATATTTGACAAAAGAACATTAACCGACTGTCAAAATGGGATGTCTTAATTACGCTCTGTCAAAATCGATTATGCACAAAATAGTATTTTGAATAAGATGAATACGATAATCGTTTGTCTAAATCGCTTTAGGGTAGGACGAGGATTGGGTGGTTTACCCTTTGTTTCGTTTTGATACGATTAATTGAATGTACAGGGATGTATTTTCAAGGTTCGGTAAACAAAATACGTAAATGTAAAAATTAAAATTAAAAAATGTAGATCATCTCATTTTCTTCACTGAACAAAATTCATGAATAAATTGTGATATTTGTTTTTTGTCTATATTATGACTGCAATATATTTTACTATTTAATTTAGGGCCTGTTTCAACACCTTCAAATAAGTGTCTAATAAACTACCAGAGACTTTTTTGACAGATTTTATATGAAAAATACGTGAAAAATCTGTCTAGCGCTTATTTACCAGTGGTGCAACAGGCGCTTAGTATCAGGCTGATCCACAAGTAAACGTTTTCATTATTTAATACCATCTTAGTCAAAAACATTTTTTATATGTGGGCCACACAGATTAACAGTTCGCCCTTAAAACTTGTCTCAAATCACAAAATTAATTTTTGACATCAGCCGATATACCTACATGTAAATAGCTCAAAAATAATTTATTTATGTTCTCAATTTATTCAACTAAATAAAAAAGTAAAGCCAGCCAACCAATCAATAACAAATAAAATCTATTAAAATAAAAAAAAATAAAAGATAAAGGAAATTCTTGCATATTCATAGAGAACCCTACAACATGATACACTATTCTAACCGTTTTATATAATCAACGAATGATTCACATTTTTATCTCGAAAGGGGAGCGTCCCAATTCGCATCCCTAAGATTTTCCGCTTGATTTTGCACGAATTTGTACCTTTTGTTGTTTAGATATTAATTATTGTTTCGCACCAGGTGCGTTGTGTTTAATTCTTTGAATATGCACGCCTATGAACGGCCAGAGGCGATTTGTTACGTGTATAGAGTAAAAGGGTTAAAGCTAGGGCAAGGTTTGATAAGGTTTTGATAGATGACTTTATTCTATCAAATTAAAATTGGTTTTTTATTTTATTAGGTAATAAAGTCTCTTTCTTCTTAGAATCTGACTGTCACCGTGGCGCAGTGGTTAAGGTGGTCGCCTCGCCACTACATCGCCGTGCTGGGTGACGTGGGTTCGATTCCCACACGAGACAAATATTTGTGTGATTCATAGATATTTGTTTCTAGTCTGGGTGTACTTTGTGTCCGTTAGTTTCATGTTTGTAAAGCTCCCCGCGACACAGGGCTTGTTCCCTAGTGCGGGCGTTGTCTTTTAAAAAAAAAACAAAAAAAAATAAAAAAAATAATCAATATTATATTATTATACTAGAAGTCCCACGGGACTTCGTTCCCACAGTTCTTTATTTAACCACTGCTCAGCTCCTAGTAGCCGTAGCGTGATGTTATATAGCCTATAAGCTTCCTCGATAAATGGGCTATCTAACACTAAAAGAATTTTGCAAATTGGACGAGAGGGTCCTGAAATCCTGGCGTTTAACCAAAAAAACACAGCAAACATACATCATTATCATCATTTCAACACATAATCAGCCCACTGCTGGGCACGGCCCTCCTCCAAAGCATATGGAAGCAATTTAGACTACTATACCATGCTGGCCAGACGAGTTGATATATATTTACTAGAGCATTACTGGGTAGATACTACTACATTGTTTAGCGTGCAAATCACGCAGTCCGAGTTCGATCCCGACCGGCAGTACCAATGTGGATTCCACTTTGTGGAATTTATATCTAATAGTCAAATGACTTACCATCGGCTAACGGTAAAGGAAAACATCGAGAAGAAACCCACATACCTTAGAAGAAATTCTATGAGCATGTCTAATCTACCAACCCGCACTAGGCCAGCGTGAGTGTATTATGGCCTAAAACCCTCTCAGATCTCTTGTTAGAGGAGAGGAGACCCGAGCCCAGCAGTGGGACTTAATGGGTTGCTGATGATGATGAGTGCATTACTTTAAAGTAGTATTACAGGTGTTATTTCAATCAGTACTTACATGTGGTAAGTGAATTACAACAGCATGACATGAATCGGCTCGTATTTTGTCAGTACAGTACTAACTGTTCACTCTTCGCACGAAAACAATAATTCATCGGTCATGAAACTGTAGGGTAACTTCTACAGTTACTTTACCAATGATTTTATTTATTTAATTTGCTTTATTTATTAGGACTACCAACAAGAATATTTAAGGCGTTGCCTTAATTACGGGCATCTTTTATTTATTTAAGTTAAAAAAAAAATAGTTAGCAAAGAAAAATACGTTTAAAAATCTTTTTTTTTTTCTTTTTTGCCCATAAACATCCTGGCACGGGAGTCCTCCAAAAAATCTGGAGGGAATATAATATTACTGTTATTACCCAAACTGGGAATCAAACCCAGAACCTGTTGTGTAGTAGCAGTACGTCATGTCCTAGTGAGCCACTGATGCAGTTTTAGATTAAATCAACCATGATATTTATTTATTACAGCATTTACCCATTAGCTTTTTTCTACGCTATTATTTGAATTATGCATGTGTATTATAAATCGGCTACATAAATCTAATCGAAACATATCAGTAAGACTTAGAGTTTTTATTGTTAAGAAACAAAAGTAACAGGTACGGTTAGTTTCAAAAAGCTTGTGTTATAGGTACTTAACAACTGAAAAACTACTTAAATACAGTTTTTTTTGTAAATACATATATAGATAAATTACACCCAGACACAGAACAAACAATCATGCCCTGTGTCTGTGATGGTAGCCGAATGAATAAGTAAACGGCATTCAAATAATGCGGTCCGAGTTCGATACCGACTGGCAGTACCGATATGAAAATGCCCAATGTGGAAAGGTTCTTTCAGCCATTCTGTAATAAACATCTATTCATCATAACTTTCACATCTATTCTAATATATCAAGAACTCCTGAACGGAATTTAAAAAAAAATGTTGGATAGCCTATTTATCGGGGAAGGTTATAGGCTATATAACATCACGCTACGGCCAATAGGAACTGAGCAGTGGCCAAACAAATTACGACGGGACTGCCTGCGTGACTTTTGGTTTATAATATTATTAGTAGGATAGGATGCCGATAAACTGGACAAGTCACCCTATTTCTACGAAGTTTATTTGTAGGTGTTACGAACATTTAAGAATCGGAATAGATAATAATCAATTCCTGACTAGTGAAG
This sequence comes from Laspeyria flexula, assembly GCA_905147015.1. NCBI lineage: Eukaryota > Metazoa > Arthropoda > Insecta > Lepidoptera > Erebidae > Laspeyria > Laspeyria flexula. Next base: position 8,132,630 of record LR989974.1, read on the forward strand.
CGGAAAAATTGATTGGTAGTCGGTACCTATATGTTCGTTGGAAACGCATTGTAGTGATTATAGGTATGGCAATAATGTTAAATTAATCTATACTAATGTTATAAAGCGAAAGAGTTTGTTTGTTTGAACGCTAGTATCTCAGGAACTACTGATCCGATTTGAAAAATTCTTTTAGTGTCAGATAGCTCATTTATCGAGGAAGGTTATAGGCTATATAACATCACGCTACGGCCAATAGGAGCTGAGCAGTGACCAAACAAAAGTGACGGGAGCGATGCCCCGCGCGAGTTCTAGTTTGTAAAAATATTATAAGGGTATCGGCAAGGATAATCAGGTAGCGTTACAATACATTATAATTTTTTGGGTTAAATACCATAAGCGATTTCTCTGCTACGTCGACCAACTGTTTTATTGAAGCGCTCACACATACACTTAGAATTTCTTCTAGTGTATGTGGGTCGTCTCACCGTCAGCGGATGGTGTCATTTGATTAATACATATTATAAATTTCACAAAGGGAAATTCACTAATGCCGGTCGGAATAGAACTCGGACCGCATGATTTGCATGCTGGTCAATCCATTCGACCTTATAAGGTTAGATCTATTCTATATAAGATTACTATAACCTAGACAAAGTTTGTAAGATAATTAAAGTTCACCGTGTTTATTAAGAAACGCGGTATGTGAGGAATTTGAAAGATAGGTATTTAGAGAACTGCTGTCACCGTGGCGCAGTGGTTAAGGTGATCGCCTCGCCACTACATCGCCGTGCTGGGTGACGTGGGTTCGATTCCCACACGAGACAAATATTTGTGTGATTCATAGATATTTGTTTCTAGTCTGGGTGTACTTTGTGTCCGTTAGTTTCATGTTTGTAAAGCTCCCCGCGACACAGGGCTCGTTCCCTAGTGCGGGCGTTGTCTTTTTAAAAAAGAAAGAAAAAAAAGAAAAAAGAAACGGTTGCCGTCGCGCCTCGCCCTTACTTCAAATCTGCAAGCGTAAAGTATAACAAGAGACAACTGTAGCTCAGACAGATTTATAATATAATATAATATATTTATATATATATTTTTTTTTTATAAGATCAAAAATTTGTCTAGATTAACGTTCTGTATTCCCCTAATTTCTCTTCGAAAATGAGCCAATTCAATTATGTATTTTTTTAATCAAAAATTTCAGAAAGAGTATGGCTAGGTTTTTTTTTTTTAATGTTACTTATTATAGAATTCCTCTGGTAGGCCTCTAATTACGGCAGTAAAAAATTTAGGAATATATGGAGAGTCATATATTTTTTTAATTATGTAGTTGTTGAAAAACAAAAATGATTGGGACATGTCTACAGCTGACCTTGTTTTTTCGAGAAAAAAGAATTGCTTTATAGCTAATACCTATAAAGCAATTCTTTTCTTTCTTCAGGGTGAAAACAGGGGAATACATTTGTATGAAGAATCTCATCGTGTTCCTTCTTAAATACAAAATCATCACACAAACAATATCAAAACACTAATAAACTACATAGAAACCTTGAAACAACTCCATTATACAGGTAATCTTACCATCAGACAATCCCTTTACGACAATAGTAACATTTCAATCAGAAACACTAGAACAGTCAAAGACAAAGGCATATACTAAGTGAGCTTCCAACGAACAGTGGCCACAATTTTGACAGCAAGAGGACCGGTCCGGAAGATTAATGATCGGTCTACTCATCGCAGTAATGACGCCCCCACCGCTTCGTCTAATGACATACAGTGTAGGGTGTACGTGTTTTAGGATTAGTGAGGATTTGTCCTGTTAGTCATTATAGAGAATTTTTTTGGTATGTTGTTTTAAGGGGCTTGATGGAAGTGTGTAAGACTTGTGTGCATGAGGTTTCAGGCTCTATCCCGGGTTGATTTAATGTATTTTTTTTCAGTGTCTGGGATTATGCATTTATGTGATTTGCATCAATTTATAATTTGTGGGAATGCTAAGACTACCATGCTAGCCTCGCTTACTATGGAGTGTTAACATAAGGACTAACTAAATCAAAAATATTATTTAGCAGTGTAATTACTCATGGAGTATTGATTTCTTAATAAAGCCATATATTATGACTACTTTATTAAGTAACAATTTAATTTAATCGTTAATATTTGCAATTAAACTTAATTTTAACTTAACTTAAAGAATACGTACTTTTTTAAGCATTAAATGATACTCACATTTTGAAATTGCAATCACTATACCAAAACCTATCTTCAATACCAACAAAAATCAGGACTGTCCACCCAACATCCACAGCGTGGTCACCAACAAAACATCCTTGGTTAATGTCTCAACCGTAGAAAAAACCCTGGCATGTTTATCTTGGCTGGGCTGGCGTCGTTGCGAATCGCCCCTGCCCCGAATTTCGTTCGTTCGCTAATCGATTTTACTCCGGACGCGTCTAATTCGCCGAATTAATCGTGGACACCCTTGTGTGGCTAATTTCCTTGTTTATTGTTAATGATAATAGTTGTATTGTTTTCTTCTGTTTGTTGTTATTATGTATTAATTTATCTTGGATTAGTATCGAATTCGGTTTCATCGAATAAATGTAATTATATTGGTAAACGAAACGAGAGGGGACGTTCTCTATCCAGATGGAGCGAAGTAGTAAGTCCACCAATAACCAATGTTTGCTCTGCTGTCCGAAGTGCCATGGATAGAAGCCGCCGGTGGAGGCTGATGACAAAATGGGGGCAAATCATCCACGGCAAATGATACCACGATCTTAGCCATGAGGAACCAACCATAAAGAGATACTTAGATAAAGTCAAGTCAAAAGCCAAGTCTTTTTATTTCATTTAGATATGATATACATAATACTTATGAACGTAATTATAGGTATACTAATTTCAATCGTTGGTTGCACAGAATAATGAAAGATCTCTGTTCTGTATATCTAAACCTTCTTCATGAATCGTTCTATCTATTGGTGACAACCGCATGAAAATCTGATAAGTAGTTTTTTAGTTTATCGCGAAGAGGTGCAGCGGGGAACTTTGTTTTAATAATGACAGTGATAGGGTATTTTGTGTTGGGAAAATAGATATTAAAAAACTAAAATTTAATTAATGACGCACTTGCTCGAGAGGTCCCAGGTTCGATTTTCGGGTCGAGTAAAAAAGGTCTTGAAGTTCTCAATACATAATCATGTTAAATGCAAAAATATATCTGGCGAAATGTAAATGCGTCTCTGTTTACCCTATTGGTTAAAATCATGTGATTTTATATTAGTTCAATCTTGTAAAATTTACAAGTACCTAGTACCTATACCGCCAGTACCAAGCGATACACAAAAATGCATCTAAGTATCAATAAAGCGCATATTTCATGAAAAAAAAACTTTATAGCTGAAGATAATAAAAGTACCTATAAGAATTTCACCCGAACTTCAATGTTTTACAACAGACAGACACAGCGATCTAAACTTTAGTATCTAAAGTATACTAATAAAAAAGTTTGTACTACCATTTATTGCTCTACTGCCAATATATCGGGTGTTTGTTCATCACCAAGTTTTATATATATAATGCCCTAGGGCATTTACGTACGGTGTACAATAGGGTATGTCATGTCCAGGGGTATAAGGTACCCCAAATGTATGCTAATTGAAAGATACAGTGGCAAAGTCCAATTAATTATGACCTAGTTAATTTGAAACAAGAAAAACGGCAACGAGATATTTTACTTGTTGTAGGTATATTAATATTATATTATACTCGTATAATTAATATCTCGTTGTCGATTTGAATAAAGTATTTTTCCTATATTCAAGCTATTATAAAGTTTTATATCGGAAACTCAAAACAAATAAAGGACATGGTAAATATCCTTAACATTAACATCAGCAACCCATTAAGTCCCACTACTGGGCTCGGGTCTCTCCTCTAACTAGAGAGTTGAGAGGGTTAAGGCCATAATCCACTCACACTGGCCTAGTGCGGGGTGGTGGATCAAACATACTCATAGAATTTCTTCTAGGGTATGTGGGTTTCCTCACGATGTTTTCCTTCACCGTTAGCTAGTAAGTCACTTGACTAGTTCATATAAATTCCACAAAGTGGAATCCACATTGGTACTGAGAATCGAACTCGGACCGCGTGATTTGCACGCCGCCGGTCCCTTATCCATTCAGCCACCATCGCTTTATCATTATAATAGTATAATAATAGAGTCCTTAACATTATAATATTATTAAATGCTTTGCAGTTACGTCTGACATAAGCTGAGCTGGAAAGCTTGTTTGATCATCTCTTGAATTGTTCTCAATGGCTTTACCACCCTTCGGGTTAGGTACATCTGACTGATCGCCAACTTAGCCCAGCGTGGCGACAACTGGCTTCCCTTGAGGTGACTGAAAGCCTTTTTGAGCACAGAGATACATATGTGATACACTGCTAAATGATTTTTTTTCTGTATTACATTTTTTAATGTCTTGTGTGAAAATAAAGTAAAAAAAAATTAACGTACCACTGCTACACACTCCAAAGAATGTGGAGGGAATTCAGCCTACTATACCACGCTGGCTAGATGAGTTGATATTGGGTTTGTTGTGAATTTTCCTTTTCTTGCGGTGCTCTTGTGTGTGTAAGGTTATACGACACCCACAGGTTAAGATGAGGTAGTGATTGTATGTTTCCTTAATCCTTTACAATACGTCTTATTCAAAAGAAAACTATGTTCTAGAGAAAAAAGTGTAAATATATCACCTTAATCAAAACGCTATATTTATCGACAGCCAATAAATAAAATTTCAATACAATATTATGATGTAACTCACAATAGATGAGTTCATATAGCCATATATTTGGGCACAGAAATTGTATGGCGATATCTTTAAGAGTTATTTGTATAGGGGTGAGTGCCCTGTCTTATGGGGTTGTTCTAAGATTGTAGTAGGATGCAGTAGTTTTGATACTTTGCTCGTTTCGGTGGAAATCAATAATTTTTCATTTTTTTTTCGCATATTGGGTATTTCTATTAAAAAAAATATAAAAAATAAGATGTACTAAAGTTTTAGTACCCTATATTCAAATACTAGAAGTCGCGCGGGGCTTTACTCTCGTCACTTTAGTTTGGCCACTGCTCAGCTCCTATTGGTCGTAGCGTGATGTTATATAGCCTATAACTTGCCTCGATAAATGGGCTATCGGACACGAAAAGAATTTTTCAAATCGGATCCGCAGTTACTGAGATCCAGCATTCAAACAAACAAACTCTTTAACTTTATAATATTAGAATAGATTATTTTGTCCCATTTTTCTGGACACCCGGTAATAATTACCCAAATTCTTAAATGCATTTTAAAATGGTTTAAATTCCGTACACAAAGTCCTTAGCACTTGTACAATAGCGAGCTTACTTAGCCACTTTATAGGTAGAAAAACATGATTGGCATTATTGAGTTGAAACGATCGTTTAAAATCTATTACAAACAAACAATAATAACGTCTGTTCATCATGATAATTACGATGAAAAAGTGCATCCGACATTCGAGTGGCAGGGTCGATTCTGTGGTTGATCGGAAAATTTACTGATTGTTATCTGATACTCATTTTGACTGCTTCGTTACTGGTAATTACGTTGGATTTATGCCTCGTCCCTCCCACTAGTTTCATCCCATAAAAAAATCTTGCAGAGCAAGTGCTTTCAAAGTGAAACTTCACTTTAAAGCACCGTTCGTCCCAAAAAGTTTATCCTATTTCATATGCCTACTTCATGCCACTCTTTTTCGTATAGATTAATTTATATTTTTGGTAGAGTCAGCGTTAAAAAATATTTTGGAGTATTTATTCACCGAATTTTATTTTTATTAATAATAACATTTTTGCTTAGCCGTACTTTTACAGACTTAGACAAATTATTTTATAAGCCGACGCGACGGTTAAATTATGAGATCTTCATTTAAATTAGTGTTGGATAGCTTATTTATCGAGGAAGGCTATAGACTATATAACATCAAGCTACCACTAATAGGGGCTGAGTAGTAAAATACCAAAGTAAGCCCGTAGTCTATATAAAAGACATCTATACAGAAACATTTATATCGATGGTTTAACGGTATATAATTATATATAGATTATAAAAATATCTTGAAATATTACCAAGATTACTCAATCCATATGAAACATAAATTACCTGTCCATCCATTCGTTTCTCATACAAAAACAGTATTTAACAATGAACGGTGCAACCGCTACATTTTTTTTTTGCAACTCGCAAACTTTTTTGTCACTAACTGTATTTGTCACTACGTTAAGAAGATTTTACAGTTTCTTTTGTATATTTTTTTTGGTTGATAGATAATTATGGTGCTCGAACAGTCAATGGGTTTTAGTTGGAGATTTAAACTTTGTTATAAAGTTTAAGGGTTAAATAGAATTGTCTTCTTTCTAATATGAGAATGCTAAATAAAATAGATTCATAGTTTTACACACGTGTAATTTGGTTATATCCGTGTAGCGCCGGATTAAGAATACAATAATGTCACTACCCCATCTCAACCCGTGGGTATCGTAGAAGGCGACTAAGGAAGTAACCACAGACAAGAACACTGCGAGAAAAGGATAATTGGAAACAATCCTTATACCAACCCGTCTGGCCAGCGTGGTATAGTAGGCGAAATTCCCTTCTTTGGAAGAGACCCGTGCCCAACAGTGGGACGTTTATAGGTTGAGATGATGATGGTAAATTGGGTTATAAATTATAGCCTTATATGTATTATTCGAGTATAAATTATATTAGCTATATCTCAAAAAACGGCGCTCAAAATAGAGTTCAAAAAGAGTTTACATATTTGTCACACAATTGTTTCATTGTCATGAGGTGTGAACGTCAAGAAGAGAGATCTTTTTTAAAAGCAATTGTAATGTGTATTAAATAAGACTGATTATACAATAACCATTTTCTAAAAATGTAATTATAATTTGACAGTGTATTTGCGATAGTTTTAAATTTCTTGCAAATATATTTTTTAAATGTAGCTCTGAAAAAAATAATAATTTAAAACCACGAAATATGACACTAAATTGCGACTTTGACACTTTGGATAATAATAAAAATAATATTAAAGTACTACATTCACACAGCGCCATCTAGTCCCAAAGTAAGCAATTATATTTGCTTGTGTTATGGGTACTAAACAACTGATTGAAAAATTATTGAAGTAGTAGGTATCTACGACTTCAATAATTTTTTTTTGTAAATACATACATATTATAGATAAATTACATCCAGACACAGAACAAACCTTTAAGCTCATCCCACAAAGATTTGTCCTGGGTGGGGATCGAACCCACGACCTCCGGCTTAGCAGTCAGGGTCACTAACCACTAGACCAACAGGCCATTCATACAAATACAGTCAACAAGTCATGTAAATACTCTCTTAAATGCGTTTATAAATAGTTTATTAAGTAATGGTAGCCAAATTAATAAGTAATCGGCATGCAAATCCCGCGGTCCGAGTTCGATTCTGAACGGTAGTACCAATGTGGAATTTACTTTGTGGAATTTATATGTACTAGTTAAGTGACAAAGTCGCTGTAAGCTGTTTATAGGCTTAGATTTATACCTCTACGTTCTTGAGAAAGAAATTCTTGACAGACAGACAGACAGAAGGACAACTAAGTGGTCCTAAAAGGGTACCGTTTTTTCTTTTTGAGGCTTGGAACACTAAAAACATCTAAGTATAGAGAAACATTTCGGTATTTTCGAGGTATTTAATTATAGTTTATAATAATTCTTATTACCAGGATCTTAGAAGACTTAGATCTTAGAAGACTTAGATCTTCTAAGCTACACAACGGATTTCCATGCGATTTTCACCAATAGATAAAGAGATTCATCAGGTTTTTTTTTTTTATTGCCTATAGTGGCAGATGGCCCACCTGATGGTAAGTTGTTACCGCCGCTCATGGACGTTGGCAATGCTAGGGGCACAGCCAGGCCGCTGCCTACCTTGAGAGGATAGCTCTCTTTAAACCTCGTTTGAAGAAGGACTTGTCATAGCGCTCAGGAAACACCGCTGTAGGAAGTTCACCCCAGAGCCGGCACGTACGTGGGAGGAATGCTCGCTGGAACCTTACCGTTCTAGACGATATCGGCTCCAGGTAGTGCGGGTGAAGCCTACAGCGGCGTCGAGTGGTGCGATGGTAAAAAGGCGACGATGGCACCAAATCAAGGAGTTCGTTGGAGCACTCCCCATGGAACAATCGATAGAGCACGCAGTGACCCAAAGTCTCTCCGTTGCTCTAACGATTCCAAGTTGTCCGTCAGATTGGGATCATCGACGATTCGAACAGCCCGTCTTTGGAGGGAGTCAAGTGCTTTTAAATAATTTTAACTACATACGTCGCGGGTGAAGCCACGGGCAGAAGCTGGTATAGTAATGATACTAATTACGTTAGTTATTACGTTAATCGACAATCATTATATTAATCTGTTCAAATTTTGGTATAATTACTCAAAAAATTTAGCAGTCTTGTTGTTCTATCCGCAGGCTGCTATACAATACACATATTTATCGATAATTGTGTAGCAATTACATGAGACTGATTTTTATCGATAACGCTGGTTTACTACGCCCAGTGGTAAGTGGTTACCAGTGGTTAAAAAAGGTATTACTGAGGGGGAGTATTCAGATTCATCAATTCAACCCATAGACGTCGACTACTGGGCACGGATCTCCTCCAAAGAATGTGGAGGAAATTTAGTCTACTATACCACGCTGGACCGACGACCTGGTCAGGGTGGCGGGCGGCCGTTGGTTGCAGGCGGCACAGGACCGTTCGCAGTGGCGTAAATTAGGTGAGGCAGTGGACGTCGTTGGGCTGATATGATGATGATGATGATGATACCACGCTGGCTAGACAGGTTCGTATAGGGTTTGTTTCGCATTTTCCTTCACTTCATTATCTATAGATTTATCGATACGATTTGAACAGCGAGGTTAACAGTTTTATCTGCCGTTCAAAAAGTATAATAACTTAATTCTTTGCGTTTTGCTTGACGTTTTAAAATCTAATTGGGTAATGATAGGTTATGATAGGCTAATGATGAGTTGATTGATATGTAGTAGCAATTTTTTCAATGGATTATTTTTTGGATTCGGTCGGCGGAAAAACTATATTAAGTTTTTCTGGCTTGAAAATTCTTGATATCAGATGAAATCATCATCATCAGAAATCTATTAATGTCCCACTGTTGGGTAGGGGCTCTTCCAAACATTGTGAAGGGTATTTAGCCTACTATACCACGCTGGCCAGACGTGTTGGTATAGGGTTCGTTTCGAATTTTCCTTTTCTCGCAGTGCTCTTGTCTGCATAAGATTACTCTCTTAGTCGCCTTTTGCGACATTCACGGATTGAAATGGAGTTAGGTTAGGTTTGGTAGTTTAACTGCTAATACGCGGCCTGTATTCAGCGCGATGTCACTGTTGGATCAGATTATCTATATTATGTTTTCAACTCAACACTAGTTTGAATTAATATTTTTTCTCCAGTTTCAAAAAAGCTGATGTCTTGTGCCGTCGAGTTCATTAATATATTTGCACCATAATTAGATATTTTTGTTGAAAAGGGTGACTACAACTTTGTGCATAATGTACAGCATATTTTATTGAACCATTCACATGAAGACATATATTTGATACATAGGTTCTATAGTATTTATTGAGCTTTTCAACGCTCACAATATATTGAATCCTTGATAGTGCCAATATATTTATGAACTCGACTGTACTCTGGGTTATTAATAATATTATTTACTTTATTTAAAAAAATATATATATTATACAAATTTGAAACACCGGTATCGGGTACAGAGATCAAGCTAGAAGTCCAGAAGTCCCGTATGTATTCGGGACAAATCGGGCCCTCGCGAACCTCTTCAGGTATGGCGGGCTCATTGGTTTATCATTATTATTCAATTTTAACAATTTTGACCTTACTTTGTAAGTTTCCACCAATTCTTATCGATATTGATTTAATCGACAACTGAAATCAATACTGCAGTCGGAATCTATATTTTAGTTTGAAGCTTTTTTGTATCATTACTGCATACACACCTAATTAGTTGCTGTAATGATATAGTACACGCAATAATGTTTTACTAAACAGACTCTAATGACACGAGTTAGTTTAAAACAACATATATTTGTTTTGTTAATAGCTTAAGCTCAAATTATACGGAGGAAGGAAGGATTTTAGAGTAATCTTGTGTAAACAATAACATAGTTTCACGCTTTTAAATTGCTGAAGAGGTACGCGCAGAGGTGTTTTTGAAGGTGTCGGTTCGTAGTCAAGTTTACGAAGCTACAGCAGTCGACGTATCGTCACCACACTACCTACTCGTTACACTCAAATTTGAATATATAAAACACACATGCTTAATTGCTTAGCCACGGCTGATTGCAGATACAACTAAGAGAAAAAAATACCTATATAGCTGAAGAGATTTTTCCTGGATTTTGGATAGCCAATTTATCGAGAATGTCCATATATAAGTACATATATTATATATAGGGAAGCGATGGTGGCTGAATGGATAAGGGACCGGCGTGCAAATCACGCGGTCCGAGTTCGATTCCGACCGGCAGTACCAATGTGATTTCCACTTTGTGGAATTTATATGAACTAGTCTAGTGACTTACCATCTGCTAACGGTGAAGGAAAAACATCGTGAGGAAACCCACATACCCTAGAAGAAATTCTATCAGTATGTCTGATCTACCAACCCGCACTAGTCCAGCGTGAGTGGATTATGGCCTAAACCCTCTCAGCTCTCTAATTAGAGGAGAGGAGACCCGAGCCTAGCCGAGGATACTGATTATAATATATAGTTTGTTATATCTGATGGTAAGCACTTACCGTACCCTGTGTAAGGCCAGGATCATCACGAAATTGTATAAGTTATATTATTTCTTTGTCTATACGTAATTAATTTATACAAACTTGTAACTGTACTTATGTAATTACGTTAAGATGAGACAATGAGTGATCAATTCCTTAGAAACGATACCTATAATTATGGGGGAGGTTAATGCGAATGTTTCTGTTATAATCAAACTCCGGCTTTGTATGAGTATTTAGAATTGTTGGAGCAAAATCTATACACTCATACATATTTTCCAAAAAATATTTTACCCTAAACCTTTCTAAACGATTGCGAACGCAAAAAAAAATTGACGTTATGTATTAATATAATGTTATTTTAACAGTGTTTTTAATACTAGATTAAACAACTTGTCATTTGAATATTATAATAATCATTTTTCGCCTTCTACACAAAAGGAAAATACTGAATGAAGCAAAAAATTCTTTACGATTTTTTTTTCATACATATAAAGTACCTAGTAATTTCACAAATAAAAAACTGTGTCTGAAATTAGGTCTAGATTGAGTCTAGTATCGGCCGCTACTCCGTCGGACTAGATAGATATCTGATAAAATCTGAATATTATTAAACAAAGGTACAGGAGGACTACCTTTTAAGAAATAAAAATAAATACCGTGCTTATGTTATCGTATGTTTAATGTTAAATTGACTCATTAAAGATAGCTCAGAATTAAGTTACATACACAGACAAGCTTCTGTCAGCTCCATCTACCGTCGTATACCTACCATACGTTCAATATACAAGCATCTATAATTATAATAATAATATTCTACCACATTCACACAACGCCATCTAGTCCCAAAGTAAGCAATTATATTTGCTTGTGTTATGGGTACTAAACAACTGATATACTACTTGAATACATTTTTTTTTTGTAAATACATACATATATTATTATAGATAAATTACACCCAGACATAGAACAAACCTTTATGCTAATCACACAAAGATTTGTCCTGGGTGGGTATCGAACCCACGACCTCCGGCTTAGCAGTCAGGGTCACTAACCACTAGACCAACAGGCCAGTCATCTCATCATCATATCAGCCGCAGGAAGTCCACTGCTGAACATAGGCCTCCTCAAGAGATTTCCAATAGGGCCGGTTGTTTGCGGCCTGCATCCAGCGCGATCCTGCTATTCGCATCAGATCAGTCATCTATGATTAATTAATTATTATCTGTGGTTATTATATCCGTCAACAAGTAGCTTACAGCATGTTTTTAGTTAAGTCAGTATACATGCGTTATGTTAACTTCAAGATACGACCCCAAACAAAATCGTCTGAAAACATCGTAACAGGTCTTCGTGTAATCTATCTGCAATCCATCTTAGGGTGTCGACACACCGCTGTGAGGCGACTCATCTCGTTAATTTGTTATTGTGTACAAGTCCTTAAGTAGGCTCTGCGTTATACTTTATTTCTTCTTTGTGTTAGGACTGTTTATTATTGAGACATTGTTTTAATTTTTTCTTGTGACGTATCAATAATTTCAGAGATCAATTTTTTTTTTTACCTCCACACACATCGCTATCTAATACCAAACTCAGCTAATGCTTATATGGATACTAGACAACTAATATAATACCTACATAAATAACTATTTGTTTTAGTAAATATGTACTTATAGATACCACCTAGAAACAGAAGAAATATTGTGCTAATCACATAGATTTGTCCTGGGTGGGAATCGAACCCACGAGGTATATATCTCAGCAGTCAGAGTGACTAAACACTGAGCCCCGGAGGCTTCAGGGTTTTTCAAGTTTTCGGTTGATTAAATTATGATAACAGGAGATATAGCTAAATCACCAGCTATTAAAGTTTGAAAGTTCCACCTGACAACCCTTGTAAATTATGTGTGCTAGCCCTAGCTACGATGGTCCCATTCGACAGCTATGATTGGCTTACTAAGTCAATCGCGCCATATTGCCGACTTGTGATTGGTTTATATTAGTTCATCGGTCTGCTAACGACGTGTGTAATTTAGCAGGATAGGGCCCGGGGAATTAATTGAACCTGGAGCGTTTTGTCTAGCACCACTGAGGTAGTGTTCAATAAATACTTGAATATTACTATAGCCATAAAAACAGCAAATATCATGGCAAATCGTTGTCGCATCAACGTCTTGTCGAGTGATAACGATCGTGCGTGTGACATTGACTGATACGAGCGCGGGTAACGTCCGGATTAGCCGGTCAAAGTGAGGGGATTTTCTTAGTCTATCTGATGTTTTGTTCTCAAATTATTGAGTACATATTTTGGAAAATTAAGTTATATATTAATCTCGCTAAGCTCGCAATTTCGATATTGAATTAGAGGTTAATTTTGATCATCATTATTTCAACTTATAAACGTCCCACTGCTGGGCAAGGGTCTCTTCCAAAGAATGTGGAGGAAAAAATAAAAAAGAATGAATCCTCTTGAGAGTCCTTTTCAAATAAAAATATTATGAGACTATACAAATTGGCTCTTATCTATATGTGATGAAAATCTTATTACTTCTTGTTTTTTCTTTTAAAATTGTGATCAATATAATTTACTACGCTTGATGTGATTTCAAAACTTATACACTGCCATGGAGAATGGTTAAGACTATTAAATGATAACCAAATTAAAAAACCTTTCTGAGGATACCAAAATCTCCAAAGAGTAGTGTTCAAAATACAGATTTTCCAATTTTTCTTATATCTACCAAGATCTCTAATATGTTTTCTACATACTTCCAAATAAAACTTATTCATTTGACTCGGTCGATAACTGGAGGCGTCACCCTGCGCCTGACGTAGACGGATGGGTCGCGACTGATGCGACGCACTGTGTTTGATAGATGCTCTACTAGGGGAGAGGTTCACATTAACATATTGTTATAAAGTTATTGGGGCAATAGTCTTTTAACGTTAGAAGTTTATAACTGTCTCAATTACCGCGGTGGCACAGACTCTACGATTGCTGCCAGGTTCGATTCCCCGGTCAAGCTATTGGAATTTTCTATATTGAAATTCTCACTAACTAAACTAGATTCTGGCTCTCTTCTTAATCATTCCCTCATTGCTGAGGATCATAACTCCTTTTAAGGCCGTTCAGAGATCTGGTCCAACCCTCTTTTCAGACCTCTATATTTCTTAATTTTAGCTAATAAGCCAGAAAAAAGAAATCACCAGCAACTTCTTAATGTCCCACTGCTGGTCTTGGGTCTCCTCTCCTCTATCTAGAGAGAGGGTTTAGGTCATAATTCACACACGCTGGTCTAGAGCGGTACCTATGGTAAAATCCAGAAATATACACATGGCAATGTTTCGGCACCTTTTTCCCTAAATAAGTATACATGGCGAAAACTGGATGTCTTGCATCTCTGTCTACCTCTTTGAAAAAAGACAGGGTGCTATCCTACTAATATTATTAATGCGAAAGTTTGTAAGAATGTTTGGATGTTTAGATGTTTGGATGTTTGGATGTTTGTTACCAGTAAACGAAAAAACCACTGAATAGATTTCAATGAAACTTTGCAGTAATGTACCTTATACATCAGAATAACATATAGGCTATATTTTATACAGATATCGCGTAAATTGGCTAAACCATGAGAATAAATGTAAAGTAAGTCGGAGAAAAATCTGCCATCTTATAGCTATTTCTGCTTCCTCTACCTAAACCGTTAGTTTTACATGAGGATAATGTATGGAGGAATTGTTACTCTTAAATAGTTATAAAAAAAAGTCCGCGACAGCATATGCCTATCTTTTATGTGGAAGTCGATATAGAGAGAATAGTGAGCAAGAAATACATTTAAATCGGATACTGCATTTAAAGTGAAAAATTTCATGGTATGAAACTGATTCCTAGGAATGTAAATACCTTTATCACTTTTGTCATTTAATGTAGATAATTTTTGTCGTTTACACTAAGTTATTTCGACAAATAGTTTAAAAGTTATTACGATATTAAATGAAATGTATATAATCCCAAAAATCTTATAATAATACTGTATGTCACCCGTGACTTCGCTTACCTGTTATTTTGTTCCTGTGACCACAGCAACTTTTCACTTTTAGAAGGGAAATTTCGGCCAATATTTTCTACGCACAGATAATTACTTCAGATTAAACATAACCAATATTACGTGATTGATTAGAATAGTACTTTTCTTTGTAAACATCCATCCCGTGTCTATTTGGTTAAAATTATCAAATATACAAACAAACATTCATCCTTTCAACTTTGTGTATGTATATTACTATATTTATCAACGTCAGCCCTAATGACAATTCAGTATGACAGATTAAAAAGAAATCAAAGATCTCTTTTTTCTTTTTGCTTACTATACAACCTCATTACTTGAATATATTACTATCATTCACCAGTAATTTCAAAGAATATATTATGACAATTATTGTGTAGTAAAATTATCAAATAAAGTAAAATATGAAATAAAATATTTTTTGTAGAAAAGTAAATACATATTATATTGCAGTATCAAAGTAGTAATAGTAGCAGAATACAAATACCATAGACTTAGGATCCGCGCGCCATTTTTATGTATTCGCGCCATTTATTTTCGGTCTAAAATTTGACATTTGACAGTGAAATATCATTGTATGTATTTATGGTCGCTAAAGTCATAAACTAATAAAAATAAATGGATATTGTAAAATATGAAATAAAGCAAAATATGAAATAAATTATTTTTCGTAGAAAAGTAAATACATTGCAACATCAAGGTAGTATAGTAGCAGAATACAAATTTTCATATTTATGGCGGTACGAAGTACGCTGGGTCAGCTAGTATTTAAATGTATACACTTTATTATATTATGTACCTACTTGTAATTGTTTATTGTTACTAGAATATTTATTCACATATTGATGTTATTAACTGAAAGCACCTACCTTAGTTTTGTCTCTACATCATCCTAAAGTTGACTGGTAGATAATGCCTCAGGCATGAAGTCCCCTTTTGCACTGTTTTGTGCAGAAAGTTTAATAAATAAAAAAATATATATACAGATGCTTCCCCAGTCACGATGCTAATTAGGGGAGAAATTCGTTATAAAATTTCTTAGATACTAAAAACAATAATTTCAGCTACCTAAATGAAAAACAAAGCCGTTATGTTTATTTAAAAATGTCATTAAGTTTCTTTATTTTACAGTAACAATATTATACTCATTTGAAAACCTACACAATTATTTTTAGGAGAAAATCATAAAATGACTATTTTTCTCATTAATATTGAATGTGTCATTTCAATTTTGACATTCATAAGTGTCAACATTGAATATTTGATATATAATTTTTGACATTATTCACTATTAGGTACATTATTAACCTAAAGTAGGTATTAACAACTAGAAGTCGCGCGGGGCTTCACTCCTGTCGTTTTTTATTTGGCCACTGCTCAGCTCCTATTGGCCATAGCGTGATGTTATATAGCCTATGTTCACCGGAGATAGTGTAGCTTCTCAACAGTGAAAGAAATTTTCAAATCGGTCAAGTAGTTTGAAATGAAATGAAATGAAATCTCGTTTATTCATCTAGGTTACAAGGTAACACTTATGAAAGTCACAAGAATGTAACAGGTTATCCGAAAAGTAGTGTCAGCAAATTTGCCTACGACCAGTTCGCTGACAGGGTGGAGCTATGAGAAGAACTGGCAAGAAACGCACGCCACTCTTTTAAAAAAATGGATAGTTACAATCTTTTGTAATTTACAATTTGGGTAGCGTGTAAAGTGATGCAGCAGAGCACCACACCGAGTTAAAATGAATGTTTACAAAATAAATAATAAACAAAAGTAAAAAGTCAGGCTCTGCGGTTTCGGAGCCTATTCAATGCAAACAAACAAACAAAAAAACAATCAAATCTTTCCTCTTTACAATATTAGTGTAAATTAAGTACATATTAATCTATAAGTGTACAGTTCTTTTTACTTCCATTACAAAAAATGTAAGTCAAGTTTTACTCATAGTGCGTCTTCGTGTAAAATGTCTCCCAAAATTCCTCAGTGACAGTTTCCAAAACCTCTAATCTGTGATAATCTAGTGGCTTGAAGATAAATAGCGGTCGCAGGGTGAGCAGAAAAGCAGGCTAGTAACGATGACGTCATGACGTAGACGATTGGCGCGATCAATCACATACACACCCACTACGTGTATGTTCATATTAGGGACACCATCGATGGGAAATAAAAAAAAAAACTGTTTTACTAACTTTACTTTATTATAAAAAAAAGGTACTGCGTTTTGTAATTTCCACATTAAATAATATATGTAGAAAATATTGCAAAATTAAGTTAAATAAGATTTTTTTAAATTTTCTTTTTAGGAGTACTTAATCGAATTTCGTAGCAAACGTATACACAATATATTTAATAAAATGGTAGTCAGTTTGATAAATTGTCATCTTTCTATTATCTATCTTGTTATAGCTGTTAATTCCAGTGTACGTATTGGAGAATTATAACAACAATAAAAAAAAATATTGTCTGAAATGGCAGACTTGTAGGCAGCCCACCTTAGCTACCGCCACTCATGGACATCGGCAATGTTAGGGGGACAGCCAAGCCGCTGCCTGCATTTAAGGACAGCTCTCTTCAACCACGTCGAAAACATACTATTTTTTTTTTCTTTTTTATTAGCCTGTGTCATCCCACTGCTGGGCAAAGAATGGCAATGGAATGGAATTGTGGAATAAGGCTGGAGATAGACAGCAGTGGAAGGTTCAGGGGGAGGCCTTTGCCCAGCAGTGGGAAAACATAACCATGTTAAAGTAAAATTTTCTAAACATGTGATTTTACTTATATTCATCGTTGTAAATCATTTCAACCCATAAACGTCCCACTGCTGGGCACGAGTCTCCTCTAAAGAATGTGGAAGGAGATTAGTCTACTATACTTACCACGCTAGACAGACGGGTTGATATAGGGTTTGTTTCGAATTTCCTTTTCTCGCAGTGTGCTCTTTTACGACACCCACGGGTTGAGATGGGGTAGTGAGTTTGTATTCTTAATCCGTCACTACATGGATTCATCATTGCATATAGTGTTTTTTTTATTAATAAACCTATACATAATAATTTAAAAAAACGAAATAAAAAACATAAAACAATACAGTTAGTCTCGTAACACGTACATTCATATAGATAATCGTCCTCTTCCGCTTAGTTCCCGAGACGCGCGGGTGACAAATGGACGAACACCGCAAATTGAGTTTGGATGCCTTCAGACGTCTAAACGTTTAATCATTCTACAATTCAGACGTTCACTTTATTTCCCACAAAAGAATTTTCTTGTGATTTTTAGTTAATACCTATTTGGATTATTTGATGGAGCTTTTTTTTGTATTATTAAGAGTGTATTTACAAACAGAGTGGTCAGTTTGCAATTTAGTATCATATTTGGTGGTTTTTAATTATTAGTATTTCATATATTTTACAAATATGTTTGCTAATTTTTTAGAATAAGGTGAAAAGTGTGTAAAAGTTAAGAAATCATTGCGTTTACACATACATAGCATCACGCCTTTTTCCCCGAAGGGGTAGGCAGAGGTGTTTCACACCCACATTTTGCCAAAACAGTTTACAGTTTTATTTATATGCAAAATAACACATTGGAAACTTGCGAGGCGTTATTTTCTTAGTAAAATAATTGTAAGCATTACGGATACTTACTTTTTAATACACTTTCACGTAATTCTAAAAAGTGTAGTAAATATAATAATATTTTTAAAACTGGCCTGTTCTGGTCTAGTGGTTAGTGACCTTGACTGCTAAGCCGGAGGTCGTGGGTTCGATCCCCACCCTGGACAAATCTTTGTGTGATGAGCATAAAGGTTTGTTCTGTGTCTGGGTGTAATTTATCTATAATATGTATGTATTTACAAAAAAAAAATGTATTTAAGTAGAATATCAGTTGTTTAGTACCCATAACACAAGCAAAAATAAATGCTTACTTTGGGACTAGATGGCGCTGTGTGAATGTGGTAGAATATTATTTAAAAAAAAACAGCTTTGAATAAATAATAAAAATTAAAAACCGCGAAATATTACACTAAATTGCTACTCTGTTTGTAAATACGCTCTTAAGCATAAATACGGCATAGAAAAAGAATAGGAGCACATTGTTTTAGTTGAGAAAAATGTGTTTGAAAATATAAACTTTGCCTTTTATATTACCCTCTAACGCTTATGTGCTTATGTACTCATTCATCTGCAACCCATTAATGTCCCACTGCTGGACTCGGGTCTCCTTTCTTCTATCTAGAGAGCTGAGAGGGTGTAGGCCATAATTCACACATGCTTACCTAATGCGGTTTGGTCTACCAACGTACCACGTAAGTAAAAAAGGGGATAGGTCACTCGTATTACGTTGGTAATAAGTAGCCTATGTTATATTCCAAACTACAACCTATCTGTGTATCAAATTTCATGCAGATCCTTTCAGCCGTTTTCGCGTGATTGAGTACCTCACTACGTCCATCCTAACTTTCAAATTTTTATAATATTAATCATCATCATTTCCACTCATAAACATCTCACTGCTGGCCCGTGCCCAGCAAAGAATGTGCAGGGAATTTAGCATACTATACCACACTGGCCAGACGGGTTTGTATAGCGTTTGTTTCGAATTTTCTTTTCTTTTGTCTGCATAAGGTTGCCTTACACCTTTTATGACACCTACGGATTGAGATGGGATAGTGTCATTATGTATTCTTAATCCGTCACTATACGGATAATATTAATAGATTTCTGTAATATGGAGTATAATACTGTTGTTATTCAGTTTATATTCCTTTGTTCCTTTACTTAAAGTGCTAGACTAGAAGTGAATGAAAACGCCCTAAAATTCAGGATCTAACATAAAATTCTCGTGTTATTGATTATCTATACAATGTTATTTCAAGCCCGACAGCATAATATTTTACTACCCAAGGCGCACACACACATATAACTGACACAAACACACATTCACAGTTTACACACACATATATATTTCGTATGTGTGCACACACACGTGTGTGGGTTAAGAAAAATACTCGTGTCGCGGGTTTTTCTCAGGAATAGGAGAGGAATGGAGTGTGGTTTATATTATGATTTTTTTTGGGTTATATTTTATTTTTTATTAGTTTATTATGATCGCGTAGGACACGATTTAAAATTTTTTTTAGAATGCACATTGTTCTTCGTCAACGTAAATATCAATCTTAAACTCTGCTTCAGTTACATGCTGAAAAATATGTGAGAAAAATAACAACCATAAATCAGACCATCAAATTAATCAAACATAAATCAACTATTTAAATACAAATTGCCATACAAATCGTTACAGCCGCTTCTGACACTCACAATGTTTTCTGTCACAAATACATACTCAGTCCGCCTGTCTTTTGTTTAATGGCTGAAAAGAATAATTATGACTTAGAAAGCTGCAAACACTTGACTTGTAAAGGTTTTAAGAAAGCAATTAGTACACAGAAGTGTCTACCTATACCAACGAGATAGAGGCGTAATGATAATCTTTACTAATATTCCAAAGCTGAAGAGTTTGTTTGTTTAGTTGAACTCGCTTATCTCAGAAATTAATGAACCTATTTGAAAAATTATTTTAGTGTTGGATAGCATTATCATATTAACATCACGCTTCGACCAATAGGAGCTGAGTAGTACCTATGAAGATCCACGGGAGCGACAGCTATTATATTTAAAAAAATTATATAAATCGTAGTCAACTCCACACCTTTAGCCATTTCCCTGCACATACATACTTATAAGTCTTTCCCGACGTCACACGTGCGTATAACCATCTCCCTCACACCTACCACGTTAGAAAAGGACGCAAAACCAGTTTAGGACTAACATTTTATATGTTGGCAGGGTCAGGGATATAAAAATCGTTTTCTAGACATAGGTATACCAAGTATATATATGGATGTAGCTACAGGCATTAGGTTTCCACTATAACGGGGAAATATGGCTATTGCACGGGCATTTTAAACATTATTATTGTCGTTATTATGTTGTAATGTTGGGTAAATTGACGTGGAAATGTCTTTAAGACTATTGAGGATTAGGATAGATGGGAAAAACCTATAGAGGAGAACAGACAGAACAAAATGGTAGTGTAAACTACCATTTTAAGAGAAAACTGCAGCTAAATCACACTACTACGGCAGTATAGGGTTTCTGTATTAAACTAGTCAAGTATCTACTAAGATAATGTTATGTTTACTTCTGCACATGCAAAATTAAAATTTGTTACTGTTGAATAAGGATTAAATTTGCTTGCAGATTAAATTTACTTACACCCTTAATTCTTGTTGCAGCTATACAGTGAGTTTATTTTAGTATAGACAGACATTTCTCTGTGATTGCGATAACATTTTTTAGCGAGTTAGAAAAATCTTCTCATCGAAATATTACCGAAATCGGTCAAATCAAGTCAAATTGATTTTAACTTCAGTCGCAGCACTAACGGTATCCTGAGCGTATTGTCCGAGCGTTGGGACTCACCGATGATGGAGCGGTGGATGCGACTACATACAAGTTCATCACCATTTATTAAATGAAATATATTAATTACTATTATTTATTGAATTTTTAAATTTAAATTTACATTTTAGTTAAATTATTTTGAATTATAGATAAATTATACATTTTAAATGGACTTTTATGAACTTAGTTTAATATTATTTATGACTTTAATTTAACTAAATTTTGATTTTATTTTAATTTTTAATTTTTACTGCTTTTTAATTCTTATTTTAATTTTTCAATTTTAATTATTTAATGAAATTTTTCTTTATTATTGTATTTTTAACATTTTATTTGTAAGTATATTTTTTATCTTTATACTTGTGTGGAAAATATGGGTCTTTACTCGAAATAAATGAATTTATTATTATTAACTATATAACTTTATGTAGTCATACAAAGTTATATGAATGGTTTTCACAAGAAACTATTTTATAAAATTCTCCAAACTTTTTGCGTTTTTAAAAGAACTAACTGTTGCCCGGAGCTTCGCTCCCATGTATCTTTGTTTGTTAACTACTCAGCTCCTAATGCTCATAGCGTGATATTATATAGCTTATAGCCTTCCTCGATAAATGGGTTATCCAATACTAAAATAATTTTTCAATTCGGTTCAGTAGTTTCTGCGGTTAGCGAGTTCATCCAAACAACAAACTCTTCAGCTTTATAATAACAGTATTGAATTATCATCACAAAATAGTTAGGAGTCAAGTATTTGGTGACCACAGAGAATAAATTTGATGTTATTTGTTCAACAGCACTGCCAACAGAAAGATGGCCTGGAATACGCCGCGTGGTCGCGACCACGAGGCGCCATGGCCATCAAACAAGGCTACGAGGTGAGATTCGTAGTGTGGTCTTATATTATTCAGTTGTGGTCAAGTTTTGAAACTATTCAAGTATGGTCTATGTTTGGTAGATTTTTTTGTTGGTTTAACTAATTTTTAATTCAGTATATATGTAGTGTTATATATGTATATAGATAATTTATTCAGTAGTGATCAGTTTTTTTAGAAATTTATTTCGTAGTTCGTGTCTATAGTATTGTAGTAAGTATTTCAAATAAGTTGATTTATCTAATATTAATTATATCAGATAAACATTTAGGTGATTAGTAGTAGATCTTATCTAGTCGTTGCAATTCGATCGAAACTACGGGCAAATAAGGTAAGGTAAAAAGGCTTAAAATTATAATACGTAACGTTGACCCGTTGCATAGTGTACAAGTCGTTGATTTCTTTGTAGTCGTTGATTTTGTTGTGGTCATTAATTTTTATAATTTTATTTTAACTTTATTTTACTTTTATATTTATAATTGCTCGCTGTGGCCGAAGTCAAGTTAGGCACATGTCCAGCAGAAAATATCATTGGGCTGATATTTTGATGATGATTTTCATTTTTTTCAGTAAATTTCTTCGTAAATATTGCCTAGATAAAATTAATGGGCTATCTATGATTTAGTGCCAATAAAATCATAGTAAGGAACAAATTGGTGTTGTTTAAGTAGAAATAGTATGCGCATCATTAATTGCAATTAAAAGTAACATATACAGGCTGTTTGTAATTTAGGAATATTAAATACATTTTAGAACATAAACAAAAAATGTTTTTTTGACTAATAAAAATATAGCACCTTGTTCATTTAATCACTTAATATTTAGACATCGCCATGCCAAGTGATGTGGGTTCAAATTTCATACCAAATAGAAATATTTGTGTAATGATTTCTGGGTTTACTTTGTGTACTTACGTTAATTTAATATATTTGTAACGTCGTCATCCGCGACACATAGCTTGTTCTAGTACGGGAGTTATCTTTTTTAATAAAACAAAACTAAATAAAAGAAAAATTTATTAAGTATTTCTTAAACTAGGTACTTCATTCTAATCCTATTTATAAAAATATATCGTATATTTGATCTTTCTGTCTTTGAAGCTTAAATTTTAGCTAAAACGGGACTCCAATTTTACAAATATGAGAATCGCGGTCTATTTCAAGTTCGAGCGACAGCGACACTGACTCGGCGTCGTCAGACGATGAGTTGTGTTTAAATTTAAATAAATTCAAATTAAAAACACCATGTATCTATTTATTGTCTTAATTTTATAGACTTTTACTACCGCATATATAACCAGTGAATCTGATTGAGTCAAGGAAATTATTCATGTGAAACAGTATTAACTTACTTTGTATTGTATTTTTTCTAGCATCTAAATATTACTTGATTAAAATCGCGTGTTGCAAAATAATTATTTGAAAGAAAAGCAACTACACTAATTAATTTTGATAACCAACAAAATTTTTTTATAAACATATCTTTAATTTAGCTTTGGAGAATCAAACCTACATCTTTCATAGCTGAGATTTATAACTCAGAACTCTGCAAATATTTGCTTTTTAAACACAAAAGAAAAAAAATATAGAAAAATCTTTTGGTTCACCTGGTGAATTTTTAGATTTAAATAGTTACCTATTCATTTTGTTTGTTGTCTAGTTTGTAGTATTAACTGTAATTAATTAATTTCTTTTTTTTTATCTTAAAATAATATTTGTATGCCTATGGGTACAATGTAGCGCTTACTTTTTTAATAACGCAAGATCTGTAAATTTAACCTACCTGCATTGACAAATAAATATTTCTGGTTTGATTCTGAAAAGTGTGAATACACTCTTAAGCATTAACGTGATGTGTAAAAAGTTTGTCTATTACAGCAGCATAAATTCGCATGTGACTAACGTACATAATTATTTCGTAGACGTAACTATAAACATAATTATTGTTGTCAAATATTTTTTAAGGCTTAATTTTAATTTTGACAATTATGTGAAACTTTTACTTTGAGTTATTTTACAATCTACTCAATTTCAAATTTCAATTTTGCAAAAAAAAAAATTTAATATTTTGAATGTTTTTTAAATCATTCACGGGTGTTCACTTAATACTCGTTTACCAAATACTGTGACAGTTTCTTGGCTCACAAGAATATTAACTATTAAAATGTTTGGCCAGAACTTAAAAGTCTGATCCTAAATATTAATTAAAATATTATTAATAATATTTAAAAGAAACTTTGAACACAATTCAAGTGTGGTCAACTTAAATACTGAGGCAGATTTGTGCCTCACAAGTATTGTGAGGACGAGTATGGTAAATGTCCCCGTGTCCCCCCAGACACGTCGCGCTATGACAAAAGACGTTCATTTGCAACTGTCGTCCGCAGTGGTACGCCCACATTCGTTATTTTGGCCTCGTTGTTGGACTATCTTAATTGTGACGTAGTCTTGCATAACAGCGAGCGTCAACTCGCCTTTTTTCCCCGAAGGTATAGGCAGAGTTAAGCGAGGGTGACCGAGTGGTTAAGGGACATGTGGTCAGAGTTCGATTTCACTTTGTGGAATTTATATGTACTAGTCAAGTGACTTACCATCTGCTAACGGTGAAGTCAAACATCGTGAAACCTAAGTGTCTGATCCACCACCCGCGCTAGGATATACCTCTCTTAAAACATAAGACCCAACTACATGGAAGCTAAAACCGTTCGAAACTCACAAAGAAAATGGCGGTTTCCATTTGCACTCTAAAATACCACCTTTAATCTAAAATCTATAAAATCCAAAGCCATTTTACAATAAAAAACCATTAGCATTCCTTTAACCCTAAAACGAGGAAGTGGGTCAAAAAACACCCAAGTTGTTTGTTACCCGAAGTAGTTTACGTCAAAAATCGCCATTAACGTTCGATAGATGGCGTTGTACTAAAGAATTTTGTCTCGACATGACTTTAGTGTATCTAGACGGTTTTTATGGATGAACATAAAAAGTTTTCAAGAATATTTTGACCTATTTACTTTGTAGCTTTTATGCGACTATGGGTGATTTAAGTGTGTATTTTTAGTGAGGGTATTTTATAGTATGTGTTCTGTCGTATATACAAAATATATTTTATTAAGTTAGTAAACAATACATTAAATCTGCACGTAATTATTATCGTTATGTAGTTAGTAAGTTTTTATTTTACCTAGTTTGTATGTATTCCTTGACGTATTGACATACGTATTGACCAGGTCACCAGCTGACTGATGAGGTGATGATATTATTCTTTGCCTGAAGTGACAGATGAACAGGCAACCCACCAGATGGTAAGCCCTTACCGCCGCTCATGGTCGTTGGAAATGTTAGTGGTACAGCCATACTACTACTGCCTACCTTGAGAGGATAATCTCTTGATGTTTATAAATCCCTTCAGAGCTCTTTAAGTAAAAAATCTCTGTACGGCACAATTGTTTCACCTTTGAGCTGAGCTTAGCCATGAACATCAATAAATTAATTAATTTATACATAACTACCAAACATAATATAAAAGGATATTTAACATTAATGAATAAGTAATAGCATCTAATTTCGCATAATTTCCGACAAATTATTAGCAAATTAATTCATTTATGCACTAAAATTACCATCTAATTTTGTGTAGTAATTATAATTATTGTTGCATTTACTACAATTTATCGGTGTCCCTGCCCGTGAATGTTTATTTAGTTGCTCGTAATACAAGGTTCTAACTAGAAACATTGAATCTCCTCGAAGGAGTATCTAAACCTGTTTTTACCCGGGGATTGTCCGAGACAGTCCATAACTGTATTAATATTTGCAAATAAACAAATGCATAACAGTGTTATTTAGCTAAAATTCAACATAACCGAGGGTCACGATTGGTAACAAATATTAATTTGGTATCCACATAGTTATAGTGAAACAATTCAACCCTAAACTGCGACCGCGATTAATACTAAAATTAAATTGTCACGTTCCGACTCCAGAGGGCGTTATCTCAACTAAATTAATTCTCAACGAATGCGGCCTCTGGTTATTTGTTGATTTATGTTTGTTGCTGTTTGGATGTCGTAGTTTTAGATGGGAAGTATTAAATTATTATGCACATGTATTACACATGTAACGACTACTAAAATAAACGCTTAGTGTTCAAGAGATTGTGCGTAACTCAGATCAGGTAAAGTGTTATTGACTTTTTCTCTCGTGAAACTCTCTGCATCAACTCGGGGTCTTGAATTTAAAACTACTAAGTAGTTAGACAAACAAGTAAAATTTTATAGGGTAACACGTAACTTTTGAGCAACCCTTTACCTCCCGTCAAATAAGTAAAATTTTTGGCTTAAAAAATTAAGCATACATAGAGAATCAATGTCTAATCATGTCTCAACTCAATTCTTTTTGATTTTAAAGTATATTCATAAATCTGATTCCAAACAATCATAATGTAGTATATAATTATCTAGATATAAGCTTGCCACATCTGTGTAGTGACGGATTAAGAATACATAATGTCACTACCCCATCTCAACACGTAGGTGTCGTAAAAGGCGACTAAGGGACCTTATGCAGACAAGAGCACTGCGAGAAAAGGAAAATTCGAAACTAACCCTATACCAAACCCTCTAGCCAGCGTGGTATAGTAGGCTAAATTCCCTCCACATTCCTTGGATGAGACCTGTGCCCAGCAGTGGAACTTTTATGGGTTGAATTGATGATGATTGATGATGAACCTTGCCAGATGTAGACAGCTTGCAGCTACATTTATAATAGCCATAAGCTCCCTAAACAAATTAAAAATCAATCATCAAAAAGTGAAAAAGTTTGATTTAGACTTTTTACTTCGAATATCAATAGTCTTGTTAGTTTGTCGTGTATTAAAGTAGTTTAAGTTTGAAAAGAATGACCAGTGTAACTGTAAGCGTGCCGTGTCATGAGGGCAGTTATCCCATTAGCTATTTACAGTCCGCAATCGATTTTTATCGCATTGCATGTTGTTGAGGACTGCAACTTATATAAGAGCTGGTTGCGTAAACAACTTGTATTTTTATTTTTCTTTCATTCAAATCACTCGGCACTTTGTTGTTATTCTTAGCCCGCTTTATTACACGGATGGGCAAAGCACTTTCATGATTTTCAATCAGTGGCAACGCAATTTTTTTAAGATAATTATTAGTTCGAGGTAATAATCCCTGCGTAGTGAGTGAGTCTGTAAACAGTACGGCACAAAGTAGACATATTTACAGATTTAGTGAACTAGTCGTAGAGAAATCGGTTGATATGTTTTAATTTCTCAGTTTCACCAGCAACCCCTTAAGTCCCACTGCTTGGCTCGGGTCTCCTCTCCTCTAACTAGAGAGTTGAGAGGGTTTAGGCCATAATCCACTCACGCTGGCCTAGTGCGGGTTGGTGGCTCAGACATACTCAAAGAATTTCTTCTAGGGCATGTGGGTTTCCTCACGATGTTTTCCTTCACCATTTTTTTTTGCTCTTTTTTCATTTTTCGTGAGAGTGTCTTGGTATCTCAAATGAATAAATTAGTTCGAGATATATTACGCAAATTTCAACAGCATATAAGAACTAAATTTGAAACAAGGATTTCACCACATTCAAAGTTAACCCGTCCAGTGGTAGGGTGCAAAATGTAACAAATTAGTTAAACGCGCTCCGGGCAATGGGTTTATTAGTAACGGATGATTTCTCGCGACGGTCACGCTGAATTATGACCGTTCGACCTCTTACTTAGTTAAAATATTAGTTTTAGTATGACCCGTGACATTCGCAGTGTTAATTTTTGGGAGATTCACAGAGATGTTGATACCGAATTTTTTTAGCGATACATAATTTGTTTTTTAATAAATAAGACAAATTCATTTGTTTTTATAGAAGTAGTTTAGTATTATAGTAGGTAATAGTAAGTAAATCTGTAGCCCTATGTATACCTAAACACAAAAATATTTCAAAATTCAGAAAAAATCTGAATCCCGTTATTTAAAGTTAATACTTATAATATGTTAAAATTAATTCTGTAATAGAAAGATACCAATATAATTTGGCTGGCGCGTGGCAAATTATATTAATCCGTGTAGTGATGGACTAAGAATACAAAAGAATACATTTCTACCCGTGGGTTTCGTAAAAGGCGAAGAGAACCTTGAGCAGACAAGTACAATGCGAGAATACGAAAATTCGAAACAAACCCCAATACCAACCCGACTGACCAGTATGGTCCACAATCTTTGGAGGAGACCCGATCCCAGCAGTGGGACATCTATGGGTTGAATTGATGAAATATAAAAAAAGAAACCCACACTATTATAATATTAAGATTTCCTTTGGTCCTAAACTAAACTAGATTCTGTATCCAAAGCAATTTATGTGTTATTTGTAAATATTAACGATTATCAGCTCTATATAAATACTCAACCCTTTAAAGACGACTTCGGGTAGTTTTTGCACCCCTGTCCGAACAAGTCAAATGCTCAGCCAAGTCCTAAATAAGAGTTACCGGAGATAACGAGACATACAGGACTAAACTACGTCGAACTTGAAAATAACACAAAATAAAAAAAATGTTTTATTTGATCACACAGTTTTAGTATTTATTTAGTGTAGGGTCAAATTTTTCCACTCACTTCTTCCCTGGTTAAAATTTTAGATAAACTGGCAAAACACTAATTTAAAAAAAGAATGAAAAATGAACACAAAAAAGAATTAAAATTAAAAATACATTATCTGTAAAAAAAAATACACACAAATAAAGACGAATGTAATTTCTTATTTAAAATGTCTGGTCGTTGCACGTTCTTAAACATGATAGAACAGCATGAATGATTTTTAGTATAGTGTCATCATCAAAATGTCAACACAAACGTCCCACTACTGGGCACGGATCTCCAAATAATGTGGAGGAAATTTAGCCTATTATACCGCCATGCGGGTACGTATTTGGGGGGTTTGTTTAAAATTTTCCTTTTCTCGAAGTACTCTTGTCGGCATAAGGTTACATAACGTGTAGAAGGTACGATGGGGGTGACATATTACTAAGTAATAAAACCCCTAAAGAAATAAAGATTTAAAAAAAAAATAATAATAATAATGTTACTCCTTAGTCATCGACGGGTTAAAATGGAATAGTGACATTATGTATTCTTAATTCATCACTACACTGAGTTGTGTCATCATAAATCCCAACAATTTTCGTGTCCAAAAGTTCAGCTCCACAAAAACTATACACCAAGTAGTCCAACCTTCATATCCGTATGTCCAACAGATGATTTATCCGACCGCGTCCTAGCCTCATTGTCGTGTAGTGACCACCGCCCGTCCCTAACATTATTTATTAAACTTACCCTGATTTGTTCGACTCGTAAATTATCTATTTACAGTTTACTGTTATTTATTAGTAGAGAATTAAGTTTGATATTTCTTTTGGCCCTTTTTTGGGTGATTCTACTAATTTGATAAATTGATGAGTGTATGGATGTTTGTTACCCAATAAAGCCAAAGCGGCTGAAAGGTTCTATATGAAATTTGGTACATAGATAGAGAACTAAAAATATCACAATATAAATAGAATAATTAATTAATTTTTTTTTTTTTTTTTTTTTTTTTTTTTTTTTTTTTTTTTTTTTTTTTTTTTTTTTTTTTTTTTTTTTTTTATTGTTTAAGTTTTCGTTTTAGTTTCCTTTTTTTTGTTTGTATTTAACTGTATATATAGTTTTATGTAAGTAGATGTTTAATTTAATTATTTTCATTATTATAATAGAATAAAAAAATGATTAAGACAATAATTTCTATTATAGTGACGGCGGATTAAGAATACGTAATATCATTAACCTATCTCAATCCATGGGTGTCGTAAAAGACGATTATTGGCCGATTTCAATAATCTATCTATCTATGGATTTGGCTACTAAAGTTAGAATTTTGACATAAGCTCCATACAAAATATGTCAAAATACTAACTTTAGTAGCCAAATCCATAGATAGACAGATTATTGAAATCGGCCAAAAGGGACTAACCTTATGCAGACAAGAGTACTGCGAGAAAATAAAAATTCAAAACAAACCCTATACCATCACGTCTGGCCAGCGTGGTATAGTAGGCTAAATTCCCTCAACAATCTTTGGAGGAGACCCGTGCCCAGCAGTGGGACGTTTATGGGTAGAAATTACAGTAAAAATGTCACTCATTGATTACGTACTTATCATTCTACTGGTTCTGAAAACTGTTTCTCAGTAAGTTTCGAAAATTACTCTCATTATTCACATCCAAACTCATAAATATGTATATGTTGAATCTAATAATAACTCCTACTTCTTTTAACTCCCCCTTCTCATCTGATAATCTTCTTGTTCTTATGTTTCAGGCTAAGATGAGCACAGGAGATGGCACAGTGGGTGGACATCAGAAGGCTGATGATAGACTCGGACATCACCAGTCTATGAGTCAGATGTTATATGGAGCCGGACTTGGGCCTGGACGATCAGGTTAGTGTTACTCTATGGTGAAGATTATAGGCAAAGAAACTAAGATTTACGTTTCTCAACTGGGAGATAAGTTCTAGATTGCTAATACGAGTACGTATTTTCATTATGAAATCTGTCACTTACGTGTTATTTTAATGTATATATTTTATACTAAAAGTCACGCGGGGCGGGGCGGAAGTGTATACGACTGCTGTGCAAGAGGTCTCGGGTTCGATTCCCGGGTCGGGTGAAAATGGTATTGGACTTTTCTATCATGAAATTCTAGTATCAAAATTTTTCCGGAGTTTGGTAAACAAATGTTCCCGGTAGATGACAATAGGCTCGCCCCCTATTTCATGGGACCAAACATAGCTGGCGAAATGTGGGTGTAAAACACCTCTGCCTACTCCTTCGGGGGAAAAGGCGTGATGCTATGTATGTATGCAAAAGAAGATCTTGCTTGAGGACTCATCTTACTTATTGAAGCATACATTAACACTGATATAATTAATGATGAATGCTTGTATTTTTTTTTGCTTGTATACGATGGTAGATGGCGCTAGCAGAAGCCTGTAGAAGTACGTATCTCAATTCTGACCTATCTACCAATGGGTAAATTTTCCATTAAGCATGCGAGATGTTAAATTGCCTCTGTGGCGTAATGGAAGTGCAATTCAAAAATGATATAGGGATTTTCTGTCATTAATTTCCTAGTATCATCTCAGAGATTTGAAATGTGCCCGTTTTATGTCAAAAGACACACCATTTACATTGGAACTTACATAGCTGGTGAATGGGTGGCCTACCCCTTCGGGGAAAGATGTTTGACGCTATGATAGTACCTAATAATAAAGTCATGAACAAACTTTAATTTGCTCTAATTTCACATGATTAATAAGTCTTCTTCCTCCTTCCAGGTTCCTCGTCATCATCACCAGTAGGTGGCTCCAACACCGGTAGTGGACTGCTGGTGGTTCCCCAACCTCTGGGCAAGGGTCCCACGAAGCTCCAGCCACTGCATGCCCACGCTAGGAAATATCACTGCAAGATGTGTCCTCAGGTATGAAATATATCTGAATATTTGTAAAAATGTGGTTAAATTTCTTTAATTTGAAGTATATTTTGATAAGTTGGTAATAGCTCACGCGAAGATACAAAACTACACCGTAGGTGAAGTAACTTTTACCTTGTAACCCTCTCGTGCCCAGCAGTGGCAGGTTTATTGGTTGACATGAAGAACGTAACATTTTAATTTTATATAAATTCCTTGCAGACATATACGTTTTACTTGCTTTGTAGTGTGCCATTATATAGTGTAGTGTGTTTTTGTTTGTGTTTTTTTTATGTCTATTATATATCTTTCTTTCTTTTAAATACATATAAAACACTTGCTTCACACCAGCGTGTTATGTCGTCAAAAAGTAGCTTATATGCTAATCTAGACATTAATATCAGTTAGCAGTTTGGTATCAATAGCCCGACAATTATAAATGCCGAAGTATTGCATTAAAAAATAAGAGATGATATTGAAATGCATGATTACGAGTATCGCAATTTTCAAAGTATTTAATCCGTATTGATACATCAGTCAAACTCCTAAGGCTTTTTGAAATATTTTAACCGGGACTGATTTATTTAGAAATAATGTAATTATCTATTTTTTTGTCCATAATTAAGACTAAATAACATTTCGAATATTATAACGGTGAAGGAAAACATAATCGTGAGAAAACCCACATACCCTAGAAGAAATTCTATGGGTATGTCAGCGTGAGTGGATTATGGCCTAAACCCTCTCAGCTTTCTAATAGAGGAGAGGAGACCCGAGTCCAGTAGTGGGACTTAATGGGTTGCTGATGAACATTTCGAATAAAAACACCATCGAATTCTAACAGAACTTTCTACATCATAAATCATCAAAGTTATGACCAAACCGTGCAGTTATTTAATAATAATAATAATTTTATTATCAGGATAACAATTTCCCATAGATAAATACCTTACAAACTAACATACATAAAATTATAAAACTACTTCACGACGTCATTTAAGTGACTAACTTACTCGTACGTATACTGCAAAATATAAAGTTTGCACTTAAAAGCAGTCGTTGTGATGGTGTCAGCAGAGATGGTGGTGATATGAATCGATCTTCAATTCATATATCGAGCGACAAACCAAACGTGTTTGATTTGCCACTGTAAAGTTACGACAGAGAAACAATGATTGAATAAAAAGAAACCAGGAAGAAATAATAAAAAGACAATGCTAAGGTCTAGGGTATTTCAGATATTTAGAAGTGTAAGTAAAAACTCAGAGAAGTAGGTATCTATAGTTTTCAGTAAAAATTATACGTTTAATCTGAATATCATACAAGAAAAATTTATTTTTAGTAACCGGATGATGTGGCTCACTATATTTTCAACTTAAAAAAGTATATTATTATGCATAATGTTATTTTTTTAACTTGAAATATATATATATTTCAATACATATACATTTCAAATATTTGAAATATGTATTATTATATGCATAATGTTAGTCTTTCTTAACTTGAAAATATAAAAAAACTGAAACTGCAAATATAATATAATAGCCAATACCATTACTCAAAATTCATATGGTTAATAACAAAGTTATTCTTATGTTAAGAATGTAACAGGTAACCTGAAAATACATGTCAAACAAGTTGCATGAAGAGAATAAGTCTCAGTATAAGTCTAAAAAAATTAAGCGAATGCAGCCTGGAGTTAGTCTTTTACTAGGTAAAATCTCTCTTTCATCGGATACTGCGTTGAAACATGACAGAAGGACAAACAGTTTTGCATTTATAATATTAGTTTGGATAATAGAATTTATAACTACAAAAATCATGTTCAAATCAAAGTTATACTTCTTTATATACACACGTAATGTTCTGCACAGCTATGGTGAAATGATAATGATCCACGAACGCCGGCTGTAACTCATCAAAATTCAATTCGTCAACTGCAATACCGTCAGCAGAATATGTATACTTTGTCGATCAAAACTTTATTTTATGATGAAGTTTTTTGAACTGCCTCGGTGGCACAACGGGAAGTGTATACGACTACTGTGCATGAAGTCCCGGATTCGATTTCCAGGTCGGGAGAAAATTGTATTGGGCTTTTCTATCATGAAAATTCCCGGGAGATTTTCCCGGAGTTTGGTAAACAAACGTTCCCGGTTGATGACTATAGGCTGGCACCCTATTTCATGAGACCAAACATAGCTGGTGAAATGTGGGCCTGAAACACCTCTGCCTACCCTTTCGGAGAAAAATTTCATGTTAGAAAAGCCCAATACCATATTCACCCGACCCGGGAATCGAACCTGGGACCTCTTGCACAGCAGTCGTATACACTTCCCGCTGCGCCACCGAGGCAGTTATATGGCTAAAAAACAGCAATATATTTTACTTCTGTGTTGTTGCTGATGGTACAAAGCGGTGTCCTGTATAAATTGCAATTAATTCTCTATTTTAGTGTTTTTTGTGCGTTTCGCTTAGCCATAGCCACTCATCTTTGATATTTGGTGCTTATTGCATGAGGGAGCTAATCGAATTTTAATTAGGACCATAATTAAGTTTAAGTTGAGTTTGAATTGGTTTAGAGTAACCAATCTAAGTCATAATATAAAAGTCAAGTTATTTACAACGTTATTCTTTTTTAATACTAAAGCTGAAACACAACAAAAGTCTTTTTATTTGCAGAATCAGAATAAAAAATATAAATTTAAAAATAATTAAACCTCACCAAGTTGTAAGCATTTTCCATGCTTATTGCCGTCGGCGGATTATTGCTGAATATCAGTAGTTTATGTACTTATTTCATCAGCAACCCATTAAGTCCCACTGCTGGGCTCGGGTCTCCTCTCCTCTAACTAGAGAGCTGAGAGGGTTTAGGCCATAACATAATCCACTCACGCTGGCCTAGTGCGGGTTGGTGGACCAGACATACCCATAGAATTTCTTCTAGAGTATGTCGGTTTCCTCACAATGTTTTCCTTCACCGTTAGCAGATGGTAAGTCACATGACTAGTACATATAAATTCCACAAAGTGAAATTCACAATGGTACTGCTTGTAGGAATCGAACTCGGACCGCGTGTTTAACACGCCGGTCTTTTATCCATTCAGCCACCATCGCTTTTGCTATATATCGCTTATGCTATGTACTTATTTAAATATATCTAATTATTCCTGCGAGTAGACGGTGCGGCACAAGACGTTAGGCGTAAAAAAATGTAATACATTTTTGACAAAAATATAACATGGTATAAAAACTATAAAAATCAAAATCGCTCGCTGTGGCGAAAATTAGGTGAGGCCTATGTTCAACAGTGGACGTCATTGGGCTGATATGATGATGATGATGATGATGATAAAAACTATTGGAATCGATTCTGCTACTGATTTTGAACAAACCACTTTCAGGTTTATTTACATTATGTAGGAATATAGGTGGATTATATCTGGTGTAATATCTCGAAGGAGTAAGCAGAGCTGTGTTACACCCTCATTTCATCAGCTATGTAACAGGGGCGAACCTATTGTCATTATTTCGGCACAAATTGTTGTAAAACGTTTGAAAAAAAAAACAGCGATTAAATTTAAATCGCAATCGCATATCGAGTTTCTGAATATGCAATTGCAACCAAATGAATTCTTACATTGATCATGACCATAACGAAAGTCAGTTAACTAGAAAGAACTTACAATACTGCTCAAGAAAAACGGCGTTAAGATAAGGCCCAAACATAATAACATAAAAAGTTTCAAAAGCGGACATCAAACTGCATACCAACGGTGGAATCCAAAAATTTACACAAACCAAAGTATCAACCCATTCTCGTTTTTGTCTGTCCGTCTGTCCCGAAGTTTCGCGATGACATTCTTGCGCGCCCGATTTTGATTAGAACGACCGACATTGAGGAGTTACTTTTTTTTAAATTTCGCTTTTACGGTTTTGGATTTTTTGGTGAAATGAATATGGATAGCTTTCGGTTCTTTTGAGTATATTTTTAGGCTTTTTTTGGAGCGTTTAGTAGATAATTAGCTATAATTGGATGGCTCCTAATAAAGGTCGTTTTAAAAGATAATCTTTTTTTGCTGATGGTCGCAACTAATTCTTCTTTTTATGTTAATTTCAGCCAAAGTTTAAAGAATTAAATATAACAAAACCGTCTCTTTCCTACAATAGTAACTCTCTCATGAAGAGAAGTAAAATGATTTAGCTGTATACTCGTACACATCGAAGATTAGAATTATATAATATAATATTCTACCACATTCAAACAGCGCCATCTAGTCCCAAAGTAAGCAATTATATTTGCTTGTGTTATGGGTACTAAACAACTGATATACTACTTAAATACATTTTTTTATTGTAAATACATACATATTATAGATAAATTACACCCAGACACAGAACAAACCTTGTCACAAAGATTTGTCCTGGGTGGGGATCGAACCCACGACCTCCGGCTTAGCAGTCAGGGTCACTAACCACTAGACCAACAGGCCAGTCATATTAAATTGTAACTTTAAATTATATTATCATAATATTAACTACCTACTACTATTACACCCAGGACAAATCTCTGTGTGATGAGCATAAAGGTTTGTTCTGTGTCTGGGTGTAATTTATCTATAATATGTATGAATTTACAAAAAAAAGGAATGTATTTAAGTACATAGTATATTAGTTGTTTAGTACCCATAACACAAGCAAATATAATTGCTTACTTTGTGACTAGATGGCGATGTGTGAATGTGGTAGAATATTATTAATATTAATGTAAGTTTTATCTATCCGTGTAGTGACGGATTAATAATATATAATGTTACTACCCCATCTCAACCCGTGGGTGTCGTAAAAGGCGATTGAGTTATACAGACAAGAGCACTGCGAGAAAAGGAAAATTCGAAACAAACCCTATACCAACCCGTCTGGACAGCGTGGTATAATTGGCTAAATATCCACATTCTTTGGAGGAGACTCGTGCCCAGTAGTGCAATGTTTGTGGGTTGAAATGATGAAGTTTTTAACTATATTTTATTACTTTCAAGCAAACATTTTCAAATTCACAGCAGACCAGAAACAGTTCTCGTTACAAAAAAATATTTTGAGTTAACAGAATAAATTGTTAAGTTCCCTGTGACAGAAAGATTGTACCTAATGTAAGAGTTTTTTTTAATAAAAGGCAATATTACAAAAGTAATAGGAAGCCGAAGAAACATCAAAATGTCCTTATTTCAATAAGACATTCTTTATAACCAAACCATTCAATATGGTCGCAAACCGTTTCACTAACATTCGTTTCGTCAAGGGTCTAATCTATTCTCACACAAAACTTACAAATACAAGACAAAACCAATCTTATTCTAACCACCAACGACTCAATTTCTTTACCCAATGATATTGCCGAAATTTTCTACAAATTGCAAGCGTGTATTAAACAATTGTCATCTTTATCTTGTCTGATATAAAGTAGTATCTTGCTTGAAGGTTTTCAAAGTGTATTGGACATAGGTGTTGGGAACTGATAGGCGCCAATTTTTCATATCACGTCATTTCCGGTTTCCGATTGTTTCAGAGGACGGTTTTTTTTATTGGCGGTCATTTGTGGTGGTCATTTGGTAATGTTAACAGTCCGCTGAGAATGGGACTGAGAAAATTTTGTGGTTAACCGATGTAACTTATGTGAAGTGTATTATAGCGTTTTTATATGAGAAATAGTTTAATCATATAGATTTAAGAGGGTTCATACAGAAGGATGGCAACTTCGCAATTTAGTGTCATATTCCGTGGTTTTCGATTTTTATTATTTAATTTTAATTGGAGCTATTTTTTTAAATGTTTTCAATAAACTTTTTAGAATTAGGTTAAAATGTGTAAAAGGTACGAAGTCATTGCGTTTACAGTTCTATTTATTTATATGCAGAAACACATTGGAACTTGCAAGGAGTTATTTTCATATGTAAGCATTCATCATCATCATCATTTCAACCCATCAAAGACCCACTGCTGGGCACGAGTCTCCGTCAAAGAATTTTGAGGGAATTTAGCCTACTATACCACGCTGGCCAGACGGGTTGGTATAGGGTTTTGTTTCGAATTTTCCTTTTCTCGCAGTGCTATTGTCTGCTTAAAGTTAGATCCCTTAGTCATCTTTGACGACACCCACGGGTTGAAATTGGGTAGTGACATTATGTATTCTAAATCCGTCACTGCACGGACAATGTAAGCATTACGGATAATTAATAATACACGTGAAAAAAAAGTCATCGTGTCGATATTCCTTCCTATAAATTTTCAAAATATAGGTATCAAACAGTTTTTGCCTCTAATTCTAAAAAAGACGTATCCACAGACTTATTAAACCACCATAGAAGCTACAACACAGTCTCCTATAGTTATACTTTCATATCCCAAACATGATCGCATGGTCCCTTAGTTTTTGCGTCGGCTAATGACGTCATTAGGCTCAGTCCCCCTCAAACGGGAGGGGGGACTTCAATGTTACTGCCAATTGTATTTTGAGTAAATTGGTTTCAGTTTTGGGTGAATTTCGGTATTATAATGCTTTGGCGTGTGTTGTTATGCTGTATTTGATTCTGGATAAAGTGTATTTAATTATATGTGTGTTAAAAAGAATATAAATGATTGATATTCTAATATGTTATAACATTCAACAAAATGTTTGCTAATAGATACTTACTATTTTTTTAACACATTCACACAGCACCCTCTAGTTCCAAATTAAGCAATTATATTTGCTTGTGTTATGGGTACTAAACAACTGATATACTAGGTACTTAAATACATTTTTTTTTGTAAATACATACATATTATAGATAAATTACACCCAGACACAGCACAAACAATCATGCTCATCACACAAAGATTGATCCTGGGTGGGAATCGAACCCACGACCTCCGGCTTAGCAGTCATGGTGTAGTAGGGCTTAGTAGAGGAGACCTGACAGCAGTGGGACTTAATGGGTTGCTGATGATGAGTATAACTTCAGAATTGCAACTAAATTGGTTGTTAACCATATTGACATATTTCAAAGTTAACTATTAATGCCAGACATAGTCACTTCTTAGTTTATTAATATGAACATAAATTTGTCTTAAGTTGGTTCGACTCACTGTTTTTGTTTTATTTGCAATTCTGATGCTATCTACGTATATCTATCGACTAGAACTCGCGAGGGGCTTCGCTCCCGTCTTTCTTTTTTTGGCCACTGCTCAGTTCCTATTAGCCGTAGCGTGATGTTATTGACCTATAACCTTCCTAGATAAATGGGCTATCTAACACTAAAATACTTTTTCAAATCGGACCAGTAGTTCCCGGGATCCTAGCCTTCAACCCAACAAACAAACTCTTCAGCTTTATAATATTAGTATAGCTAGCTATATTTACCCTTCTATCTACCTCAGATATCTTCTAACGGCTAGTATCCGTTATATTTAAACATTGCAGGCATGATTAGAAGTATTAAATTAATCAATAGAATGTGAACACTGCGCTCACACACTTGCCGTAGACAGGTGAAGCGCGTGCGCAATTAAAAGTTGTCGTATGACCGTTGGTACTTATATAAATGTAAACTGTTGTGGCTATGAGACCAGCGGAGGGGCTTTGAAAATAAGGTATGTGTATTTATTTGTTTAGACAACAGCACATCAGTTACCCATTAAGTCCCACTGCTGGGCTCGGGTCGCCTCTCCTCTAACTAGAAAGCTGAGAGGGTTTAGACCATAATCCAGTCACGCTGGCCTAGTGCGGATTGGTGGATCAGACATACTCATAGAATTACTTCTAGGGTATGAGGGTTTCTTCACGATGTTTTCCTTCACCGTTAGCAGATGTTAAGTCACTTGAAATTTAATTTAATTCCACAAAGTGAAATCCACATTGTCGGTCGGGATCGAACTTGGACCGCGTGATTTGCACGTCGCCTTCGGTCCCTTATCCATTCAGCCACTATGGCTTTAGACAACAGTTACTCATACATTTATCTTTTACACGCGCGGAGCTCCGCTCTTGTCGTTCTTTATTTGACCACTGCTCAGCTCCTATTAGCCATACCGTGATTTTATATAGCCTATAACCTACTTCGATAAATCGGCTATCCAACACTAAAGCATCCTACTTACTGCTTATTCAGAATTCGTTGCAGAATCGATTCCAATAGTTTTTATACTATGCTACCTATATTTTTTGTCAAAAATGTATTAAAATTTTGAAAGCTGGATACCGTTGTTTGAAATGTATCAATGGCCGCCTAACACCTTGTGCCGCACCGTCTACTCGCAGCGATAAATAAATAAGTATTAAATAGGTACATAAACGACTGATATTTGGCAATAAGCAAAAAAGCATGAAAAATGCTTATAACTTCGTGAGGTTTAATTCTTTTTAAATTTCGATTTTTCATTCTGTTTCTGCAAAAGGCGTTTGCGGTGTTTTAGCTTTAGTATTAACAAAGAATAATGTTAACGAAAAAAGATAATATTATAATTTAAACCATTGCAGCAGTGTTCAAAATTAAAGTGAATGTTTCACTGCAAAATCAAAATCAAAAGCATGTAAGTTTAAACTAAGACACAAACTATAATGATAGACACGTACCCAACGAAGTAAAAAGATAAAAATCTATCCAATTTTCACAATTTTAATGACCCAACGTTAGTGTTTAGCATTTTTATACTATGGTTATAATGAACACCCATTTTGCGATGGTCGGTTGACGTTTATCAAGACAACTTGTTAATTTGCAAGTGGTAGGTATGTACTTGTTACTTTTTAGGGTTGTCAAGAATAGAAAATTTATAAGGGTTGTTACTATTATTTTAATTATAAAGTTGCGTTTGATTGTACTTAAGGAATACTTGGCGGACCGAAGAGTGACGTATTTTATGATTTATACAGATATGGGCTCTAGGCACGCCAGTCATAGACATAGTCATAATCTTTATTTCATTTGGATCAAATACATGATACTTATGAATGTCATACAAAGCCAAAAAAGGTGTCAGCCAATTTTCCTAAGGCCAGTTATTGATAAAATGGTACATAATGTATTTTAAAGGACTAGAAAAAGAAAAATAATATTATGATATTAAAATATAGTTTCAAACAGGTTCTCTATATTCTTTACTAATTCAAACGCCCTAATATTAGGAACTACGAACTACTGAACCGAATCCAAAAATGTTATTGTTTTAGATGGCCCATTTATTGGGGAAGGCTATTTAGGCTATATAACGTCACGTTACAACCAATAGATGATGAGCGTCGCCAAAAAAACCCTAGTTTATACAAATTCAAAATTCAAATTCAAAATTTTTATTTGCTCGAAACATGGTCGACAGTGTATTTATAAACTTCTTACACAGAGTACGTCTATGCAATTTGAGTGACGCATACACAAAATTAATGAGCTATTATAAGCGCAATACAAGCCTACAATTTACATATTTCTCACAAATATTCATCTTTTGTAATATCCAATATTATTATAATTATGCGCTACCTCTTCTGCTGCAACTTATTGCCATCGATAAGTAAAAAGATTAATTTTCGTTTATCGAAAGTAAAGGTTAAAAGTAATATCTTTGCTTAAACGAAAAACATAACTTTTTTATAACACTTTTAACGATCGACAGCCCTATAAAGTCAAACGTTTTTCTTCGCTAAATCGTGCGCACACAACGGAAGCGTGCAATTTCACGTCTCTTTTAATACATTGAATCATTTAAAATGAACACTCTTTTAAATTATGATATTTTAATAACATAACTTAAAGGTTAGTTAGACGGTTTTACTGTCTAGTTTTTATTTAATGCACTAAGTTAAGTGTGTATTTGTTATTGTTTTATAAACCACTTTGTATTTAGTAAACGATAAATTGTAAGGCGTCCTGAGGACCATATAATATTGTAACGGTTGCACCCGTTGCAGGCTACGTCCTGCACGACTGCACCTCTTTTGACCAACTTTTGGATCTCTTTTGATTTCTTTTTAATTTACTTTTAATAATTTAAAATTCAAAATCCTAAATTAATTCAAATTCGAACCGAATCTTCGTCGGACCACCCGTCGAAGACTAAAGGCTCACTATTATTCCAATTTCTTGTACAGTGCACGCACTTCTTGACATTTAAAATTAATACTATCAGTACGTATTTATCAGTTGTGTTTTATTGTGAGGGCCCCACGCCCTTCCCCATATATTTAGCCGGATCCTACTACCATATTCTTGCCTAGCGCCCACTGGAGGGGACGGTGGAGACGCTAGAATATAATAATTATATTATAGTAATAAGTAGAATAAGTTCTTTTTTATTGTTTACAGTTTCTACACCATTGCATTAGGTTAAGTGCCTGTAATGATGGCTGTATGTTTGGAAATAAATAAATATATTAATGTTTAAATATAATTTTGTCTCGGTGACGTAGCGGGAGTTTATACGACTGTTGTACAAGAAGTTTAGTATTCGATTCCCGAATCGAGCAAATAAATAGTTTTTTTTTATACGACCCTTCTGGATGGTAAGTGGTTACCGTAGCTTAGGAATAGTAGCGTAGAGTATTACTGATGCTTGCAACACCAAGGGAATCACGAGCGCGTTGCCAACCTTCGGAAATAATTCCACTTCTTGAAAGTTTTGTTAAGAAGTTCTTAGGAATCGATTGGATGTTTATTGATTCGATGACCAGCTAAACTTAAAATAAGAACTCATTAATATCTTATTGGTGGGCAAGGATTTCCTCTTCTCTCAAGTTTTAATCAGCTAGCTGAAATTACTCTCAAAACTATCAATCTGTCTTCGACGATCCTTCTCGTGAATGTAAGCACCTATCCTGCACCCCTGTGTATGACGTTAAGATTAATCGTCGTGAAGTATAAAGGGTTACAGCAGTCACAGCACCCCTTATAATGCGAGATTTTAAATTCTGTGGTCTTGTGTAAGGGGATAATATTTCTTATTATTTATATGAAGAAAGTTAACTGCCTTTGTGGCGCAGCGGGAAGTGTATACGACTGCTGTGCAAGAGGTCCCGGGTTCGATTCCCGGGACAGGTAAAAACGGTATTGGGTTTTTCTATCAGAAAATTCCAGTATTTAGGTTTTCCAGGAGTTTGGTAAACAAATGTTCCCGATTGAGGACAATAGGCTCGCCCCCTATTTAATGGGACCAAACATAACTGGCGAAATGCGGTTGTGATACAACTCTGCCTATATGTAAGAAAGTTAGTTATAAACTATAAGAATGACTACTTTACTCTAAGCATTGATGTGACTGTCGACTCTTACCATCAGAATCTGCCACAAAATGCACTAAAAAGGACAAAGCAGATTGTTCATATGCTGTCATCATCATCATTTCAACCCATAAACGTCCTACTGCTGGGCACGGCTCCAAAAGCTTAAGAGAAGACCTCCTCTTAAGATTTGGGAATTTGCCCTACCTCGCTGGCCAGACGGGTTGGTAGGTATAGGGTTTCTTTAAAATTTTCTTTTTCTTGAAGTTCTCTTGTCAGCTTAAAGTTAGGCATTTTACGATACCCACGGGTTGAAATAGGGTAGTGACATTATGTATTCTAAATCCGTCACTACACGAAGGATACTGAGGATGCACATTATCTACATTATTTTGACAACAAGAATTTCACTGTATTGGAAACATTATTACGTACGAGTATAAAGATTATTTTCCAAAATATTCTAATACATTTAAAGGCTTTACAAACCCTTTCTTAAGACCACACGCTGACGGGGTCGGCAGAGAGCAACCGCAAACCGCAAGTCGTCTTAGAACGGAAACGTATGTTATTATGATACAGTGTGTATTGTCTTCTCTAAATGTTGATTAGTAAAGTAGGCATGTGAAGGCTGGGTCATATCGAATCCATTGAAAGCAGTGGTGATTTAATAATCTGTAGACAAATTAAAAAGAAATTGAAGATTCCTTTTAGATGAAATTTCAAACTAACAGTATAACTACTGTAACAGAATAAATAATAGTACTACGTACAAAAGTTGCACTAATTGAAGTTGTATTCGTGATAAATTGAATTTTATTGTTTTATGTAAAAAAATGTTCATAGACAATAACGTTAGTAAAATGTATGAAGGAGACGTATCGAAACTTGCACCTTAAACTATTATGTAATGGGTTTATATCACGTATTATATTTTAAGGAAGATTAAACACAATAAAATCGATTAAGTTTAAAGTTAAGTAAAGTCAGAGACCTTTATTCCCCGTGTTACTACCAATCTTACTACTAGTAGTAAGACGGTAAATTTATTTACCCGCCCTACTACTCTAGAAACAAAAATAAAATATAGTGCATTAAATATGACTGGCCTGTTGGTCTAGTGGTTAGTGACCCTGACTGCTAAGCCGGAGGTCGTGGGTTCGATCCCCACCCAGGACAAATCTTTGTGTGATGAGCATAAAGGTTTGTTCTGTGTCTGGTTGTAATTTATCTATAATATGTATGTATTTACAAAAATAAAAATGTATTTAAGTAGTATATAGTTGTTTAGTACCCATAACACAAGCAAATATAATTGCTTACTTTGGTACTAGATGGCGCTGTGTGAACGTGGTAGAATATTATTATTATTAAATATAGAAGGAGTACGGCAGTTACGGCTGCACTCAGAGACGTCAGCTAATCGGTCATTACCACAATTGTTTCATTGAGTAATCGTCTTTAGGCGTATTGATTTAAGTATTACACGTTTTTACTAAATAAAATTTAAAGTTAAGTTACGTCTCTGAGTATGGCAGTGTATTTGTAAAAAAAAAATGTATTTAAGTAGTATATCAGTTGTTTAGTACCCATAACACAAGCGAATATAATTGCTTACTTTGGGACTAGATGGCGCTGTGTGAATGTGGTAGAATATTATTATTATAATGATCCTAGAATCACATGAACAATTTAAATCTAACTTTGTCTTACAGAATCTTATAATGTTTGAAACAAACCATTTGAACCACTTATGGTTACAAGACGGGATTGTATCTGTTTACTTTATAACTGCTTTCTTGTTAACCACAAGACTCTTGCGGTTATAATCATGCCTTAATAACAAGATCTTAGCTTCAGTTTTACATTGTA
This sequence comes from Laspeyria flexula, assembly GCA_905147015.1. Taxonomy (NCBI): domain Eukaryota; kingdom Metazoa; phylum Arthropoda; class Insecta; order Lepidoptera; family Erebidae; genus Laspeyria; species Laspeyria flexula. The sequence goes on from LR989974.1 coordinate 8,177,559, forward strand.
TGTTATTTTGTTGTTTATGATGTAAGTATTTATATTTAGAAAATCATAACGTCCCCCATTCATATGCGAAGGGAATTTAGCCTACTATACCACGCTGGCCAAACGGGTTGGTATAGAGTTTGTTTGGAATTTTCCTTTTCTCGCAGTGCTCTTGTCTGCTGAAGGTACTCTTTTAGGTGCCTTTTATAACAGCCACGGGTTTTTTTTTTTTTTTTAATTTATTTATCAAAATATTACATTTAACTTTTAACATTTAATTACATTGAACACATTACATTAAAGTTAAACAATAGCACAAGAAAGAAAAAACAACTAAGGTTTGTCAATGTGCTACGAATCGGAGCGAACAGAACAGATTATAAAGTAGGTGAATAATATACAGAATAGTTTCTTAATAAAATGGGTTGGTTGAAATGGGGTAGTGGGGTAGGGCATTATTATGCATTCTTAATCCATCCATAAACGGATACAAATACGGATTTAAATGTTTTATTTTTAGGTTATAATATAAAGATCGCTCGCTGTGGCGGAAATTAGGTGAGACCTATGTTCAACAGTGGGCGTCATTGGGCTGATGATGATGATGAATATAAAGATAGGTAAAAAATAATATTTGCTGAAACCAAGCAATAATCTACTTGTAAAAAAAAACATCATAACATTACCCAGACACAGTTAAAAGATACGTGCAATCTTTACTACGGAAACGCTTAACACAAAAACACAAAACAAAAGTTTAAATTACACATCCGGGAATCGAACCGCATAAAAGTAATTCTTCTAAGATGGTGGGTTGTATTCCGATCATGTACTCTATATAAAGGGGTGTTCATACTATTGAAGTTAAACACTATATTTAAATGACAATGGCTGTGTGTGCTAATAGGCGTTGCGGCACCAAAATGCATTGTGCACTTACCTTAAGATAGATAATCTATAGATTAGGGTTGTGACAATCATGGAGTTGTCGATAAACGTGTCGATGTTCGTGATGTTTCATTTTCAAACACTGATTTATAGCAGATGGTTAAAATACTGTTATCTCTTGTGATGATAATACTCACAAGAGATAACATTATTTTTTGTTTTTTAACAAATAAAACAAGGTTAACTTGTAAAGTCTAAATTAAAAAATTGCATCTAGATGTTAGAATGAAAAAAGTATTATATTACATTTTTAGTAAACATATAGTAGATTTTTTAAAATTAAGAATTAATTAGGTATTGATAAAATTAACAAACGAATAAAAAGGTCGTCTATATTAAAGGAACTAAAATTATCTAAATTTATTTAACACTACTATAATAACGCGATGCAAATATTAATCATAATTATTACATAATTTAATTAAATAATCGTTGTTCAATACAGTGTTCATAAACAGCAACCAGAATATAAAAATAAATGAATATTATGCTAGCTTCATTTACTCCATTTCTATCGATACTCGAAAAATAGATCACTTACTGACACCCCTAGTTATAAATCAAATACCAGATTGATGGTATTATGTCAACATGCACATCACAATATGGGTATTTTGCATAATAACCAAAATGCTTGACAATTACTGAATAAAACATTATGCACTAATAGGACAGATGGTCTGTTCATCTGTATGTGAGAACGCATCTCGGAAACTGCTTGAAATTTGACGTAATTTGTCATTGCCAAATTTGGTGCAGAAGGTTATGGAAATTTGGAATGGATTAGGATGTTTGTCTGATGTGGGAAAGAAGTATATTAATGATTTGTCATTAAGATCAGCTGTCGGTTTAAGAAATTATTTCTTTTATATTGAATATTAATTCAAATGCGTAAAAACTAATAAATACGATATAAAATAGTATAAGTGATTTTATAATTTCTTTCTATTTTTTTTTTAACGTTGAGAGACACAAACATTGAACCATTGGTTCTTTGGGTATATTTTTATCTTTTTTCTCGCAATATATAACTGGAAAAAATATCATATCAATGCAGTGAAAAACTTACTAAAATGTATTATTTACTACCTGCTTTAATATAATTATATACATATATTATGTATGTGCGAGACAAAAATGGTCATGCTGTTCTGAAAGGAAGATCAAGGTAGGGCTAGTATTCGGCTAGAACCATATGACTGAGATGGACGGACGTCCACTGTCAACGATAAAATATTCACAAAAAAAAAGTGTTATAATTTAGGTTATTTTGTAGTATCTATTAATCTACTAACTAGAATGCCTAAAATCGGCATAGCATTGCCAGTTATACATTACAGTATAGTATATTACTGTTTACTTTCAAAACTAAATACCGTTTATATTAATCTATTATTTAAAACAATAATTACCCTACATATTTTAACACCGTAAACAAAATTTCCTTTTAACCCATCACTGTTATAGGGGCGCCAAGTTAACTATAGATACTTATCCCTTCGCGCCCCCCACAATGCATCAATACTCAATAATCTTATAATAGATGTATTGAAGGGTTAACCCTTTAAGAAACACAAAAGGTCTTTTTATCGTAAAGCCGATTTTGCATGACTGACGAGTAATAAAACAATTGTTGTATTTGTTCGAAGATTTAATACCTTTTTGTTGAGTTCTTAGATATGGTTTTATTAGTTGGGCTGTAACCTTCTTAGATAAAGTATGGATTTTAAGATAATCTCTAAGGTTTGAACATGTTGATAGTTTAGTTCAAACTTTTTAGTTCTTAAATATCAGAAGTTAGGTACAGAAACATGTTTAACACGAGACGTAAAAATGGTTTAAACTGGTCTGTGTCACGTTTTATCAATAAGATATAATATTAAGTCATAAAATAATAATAATCTTTATTGACATAAAGGTGGTACAAATTATAAAAGGATTCCCTGGTACCTACGATAATATTTTATATACAAGTATACTGAGGTGTAGATTTTGTATGTAGAATTTATGTCAATAAAGATGATTATTATTAAAATATGTCGTGATCTGTTTTAACAATCAATACAATCATTAAAAATCATACATTTCGGCTAGGTGTCTTCTTTGTAAGAAATGGCAAGTCTATCATCATAATCAAATAAATTACTAGATGCCGAACGGGGCTTCGCTCCCGCCGTTCTTTATTTGGCGACTGCTTAGCTCCTATTGGCTATAGAGTAATGTTATAGTCTGTAGCCTTCCTCAAAATATATACTATCCAACACTAAAAGAATGTTTTAAATCGGACCAGCTGTTCCTAAATTATCGGGTTTAATTAAACACACAAACTGTTCAGCTTTTTTAATATTAGTATAAAATAAATTATTATCAGTACCTAATCATCCTAATATTGATTTCTCGAAGCAAATAATAAAATAATTAACTTATAAATGAATTTTTACGAATATCATCAGTACACGTACTTAAATGTAAATAAATTGGTAGAAATTATATAATACACTTAATTTTTTTTGGCCAGTAATAAAATCTCACAATATGCAAACTGTTTCATTATAATTTTGTAATATTTCAGCAAAATTATAAAGTTCTGTACCTACCAATATTTACGAAATCGATTTCAAATAAATAAAAAAGTCATCTAACTTTAATTGATTTCCTAGTTAATTAACAAACCAATATCAATATCAACGGTAAAAATAAAAAAATGCAATTATAGTAGTGTCATAAAATTCAAAGTTTATCTTACAAAACCATTACCAATACCAGATGACGCTATAATTTAGCGGAAAATGACCAAAAACAAGCAGACCGACCATAGTGACTGCGGTCACAGCAAAAAACCTATCGTTTTTCATACTAAATCATTGATCTATGTAGATCTATAGATCATTATCGGGCACGCGTCAACCATTGTGATCAAAAAAGTATTTTATGATTCTTGTATCAACCCTCGATTGATGAAATATAATATTTTTTAGGGCTGCGCATTCTGTGATTGTGTTATTGTCAATTTAATTTGATAGGTGATATTCTGATTGAAATTGAAATGATTGAATAGCAATAGCAGTGGTCACACTTTAGAATATAATTACAAAGTAAGTCTTTTTAGTTTATTGTTAAAATGAAATAGGTACGATTTGATTGGAAGTATTCATTGTTGAATAAAAAGGGTTGGGGTGAAAAGTTACCAAAATTTATATAATTTAAAGACCTGTTTCTTTCTATAACTAAAATCCCCTTTCTTAATTTATAAATCTGCATTATATATTAACTACATAATAGGCTTATAAAAACTATAGAAAATGTTATAAATTATGTGCATTTCAAAATACTGTAATTTAATGAAAAAAATATTTTATTCAAAATTTTGTTGCATTGTTGTAATTTCATACTAACACACATTAAAAATACTTTTCATACAAAAAATCTAACCCTCGACCGACTTCAAACTCAGTAACGAACAAACGACAAGAACAGTAACCGCCATTCAGACTAAAGGAACAATATTCATAATTAATTCCTAGTCTTTTCTCACGAATTTTAATTGCAAAAAGCAGATGGCACATACACCCAAAATAAAAAAAAGATGACGGTGCATCAAAACCGGATTTCAATTAGACATACAAAAGAAAGTGGGGACACAACTTCTTGTTCATATCTTTAATTATTCACCATCTCAACAATACGAACAAAATTACCAAAGAAAAAACCTGACCCCAGGAAAAAAAGAATTAAAATAAAGCCGTGAGTAAACACTCACGGACTTTAATATGCAAAATATCCGAACTAGAAATGCAAATCGTCGTGCGAAGATAAAAACAAATAAAGAAAAAAACCGCTTGTATGGGAGACTGATAAATTTTGCATATTTTAACCCGGACCTAGGATCGTCCCTTGAGGGACACTGTTCACCAAACGTTCTCATACTTCCGTATGCAAATGGATATGGTGCTCGATCTTTTATTTTAATAGCATCTTATTGTATTAATTCTTTGTAAAACTTGTGGGGTGAGTGTTTTGAAAAAATGGTAGTGAAGAATTATTAATCATTAGATGTGTATGCAAATCAGAGGCAGTGTTTAAGTCTGAGACTGTGGGAATGTTATCTAGTTTTTGTAATTTCGGGGTGAGAAGCCGTTGGTAGTACTTTTTTATAGAAATAAAAAAATATAACGAACTTACATTAATTGTAACGACTTTTGTTGTTTTTTACGATTATAAACCGAATTTTTTTTTCTATTTTATTTTTTATATTTTTTATTAATATAATAAAAAATATAAAAAATAAAACACATAACACATAATTTGAAATGACAATAAGCTTTAATATTTATTGATTTATGTAATCAAATACTTTTGCTTATGGACAAAAATAAAATAAAGAACAGGCTCTTTTTTGGCAATACGTATTATACTCAGACCCAGATTCAATACAGCTATCAGAAAGTCTCGCAAACATTGATTTTGTTCTTAATATCAAACTAGATTTTTAAAAGAAAATTCATTTTATTTATTATATGACAGACTTAACGACAACCAAATTATTACAAATAACCTGAACAGGTAATAAGTAATTTATTTAATTACTCTCGAAAACAATTATCTTATTCATAGAAAAATACTTAGTATAGACTTCATTGATCATCATAGTCATAATTGAATAAAATTATAACCCTATATTATACGGAGTCCATGCAACTTTGACATTAATTTTATCCTTTAGAATAAATTCTTATCATAATGACATTACCAATTCGATATTAACATACCCTTTTTATTTCAGGTACGTACAATCGCACAATCAACGATAAAGAAACCGTAAGTCCTTACTATTATTTCTGAGCTAATTATATTTTTTATAAGAAAACAGGACAAAACAAATAATTTATTAATTTATGCACCCTACTGCAAAAGATCTAACAAGAACATTGCGGCGCCATCTAGTGTTCACGTGTGAAAACACAACCGCTAGTTCCATCGATCATTCATAGATGGCGTTAGAAGTAGTTTGATAAACTCGTAGATCATTTTGATTTGAAGTGATGGCTCAAGGATATTTATTGGAATCATAAAGATAATCAATTCCATTTATCATTCCTTCAAATTATTGAATCGTTAAATGATTGTAGAACTTGTTTTTTTTTAATAATAATTACATTTTAGTTGGTGTAACCTCGAACCTATGGTTGTACAGAGCAGTCAATCAGCTGTCAATTATAAAATTTCCGGGTTGATTTATTAGTTTATACAAATAAGATGTGAATACATTCAAAAGTGTATACTATTTTAAGGTTTCTATGAATAAATGAATTAATACGTTGCGAAAAAATAATTAAATTGTACAAATTATAACCTATCAAAATTATTATTGACTGCTACGATTAATGATTTAGGGCGAAAAGAGCCGTTACGATCTAATTAACATTCCCATCGAGTCTGAATTTGAATACGACGTTTATGTTAATAAAGATATAAAAAAGAGAAACTAATATATATACTACCAGAATATCTTATTTTTAAGATTGAAACTTCAATAGTTTTCAAAATTTTGGTAAAACTAGTTTAATTTCAAATAAGCTGGACTCAGAAACAAAAGAGAAATTGAAAGCTCTCTAGTTAGAGGAGAGGAGACCCGAGCCCAGCAGTGGGACTTAATGGGTTGCTGATGAGGTCTACTTTGAAATAATATGAGTAGATTTTGAAGACAATTAAATCTTCAATCAAATTTACAATTTGAATCAAATTATTATCCAGAAATAATATTTATGAGTGTCTTAGAATGTCTTTCAAATTTCTACTTTATTAATAAACATTTGAGATAGAGAATTAGGTATAGGATGACATAAATTTAAAGTAATTTATCAGCCCCCGTTAAGCTTTCTTAGACCCTTCTTGAAAATGACAGCAACCATATTGATTGTTTCAAACACTTGACAGCGAAATTAAAAATGACAAATCAAAATTCGAAATTCCGAAAAAGTAGAACTTAGATTAGATCCAAAACTAAATATTTGGAAAATTATAATTCAGACCTGAATAGCCATAAGGAATGACTAGATTAAAAACATACGACCCATCTATAATCTTTCTTACATCTCTTACGTGTCTCCCAAACCTAGTTTTATACAAACGACAAAGGCCAAGTTGAAACAACTTTTATAGTTCCAAATATTATACGAGATTACGCATTTATTACCTTATTATACAACGCTAAAACTTATATGTTTACTATCGCTATCAAAAGACATAAAAAGGTTGCTTGAATCGTCGGCGGCGCATGCCCGCACACAAAGTCAAGTTCACGTGCACTTACGCTCACACACACACACACACACCGATGAAAAATGACTCGCAAGCCATGTGGTAGTCCGTTGTCGAGTATTTTGACGAATTCCGAATAGATGGTTGTGTGGCAAACTGGCGAGAACATTATGTATATTTTTTATTATTTTTATTAATATTTCAAAATAAACTATTTTATAGTATGAAAAATCTTTCGGAAAGAAAATACACACTTAATTTATAAGGAATTTGATATTAAAATATAAGTTTCATTTCTTTTATTAAGAAAGAAAACTACATACCAAGTCTAAAATTATATTTTTTATGACAAATCATTATAACTGGATTATAATATTACTATTATAAACAATTTTAGCCTTAAATCTTTTTAAATAAAAAGATGTTGCGCCCAACGTGGGGCTCGAACCCACGACCCTGAGATTAAGAGTCTCATGCTCTACCGACTGAGCTAGCCGGGCTTATCTACACGGGATATAGTTGTGATCCTGTTTCCGTAAGTTTTCTGTAATGCTTATTTTATATCTACAATGTTGACCTATAAGTTCAAATCAAAAGATAATTTCTACTCAAAACTATACAAGGAATAATATTTATTATGTGTGCCTTTTGAAAAATAAAAGTTGTTTCTTTTCTTTCTATTGAATTGTTCATTATATAGATAGAGCCCTCATTTTGCAATTCCTGTAAAAGGCACTAAGTCATAAATATGTACCAATGTAGGAGCTACTTACTACTACTACTTATAAGCAAATATATGTTTGAGTATGATACTATAACTGTACAAAATAAATAAAAAATAAAAATAAAAATTATTTATTATCAGACTGAATCCATAGTTTGTTAGTAACAATGTTTACTTAAAAACTATGTTAGTACCTAAAAAAAAAAACGAATACCTGACACTAATACTAATAGGGACAGAAAAATCCTCCTCCCCCCTACGCAGACTCACTGACTGACAATAAAGATAATTTATTTTAAAAAATGTAATTAAGATATAAGAGCGTATTTACTGACTGGCCTGTTGGTCTAGTGGTTAGTGACCCTGACTACTAAGCCGGAGGTCGTGGGTTCGATCCCCACGCAGGACAAATCTTTGTATGATGAACATAAAGGTTTGTTCTGTGTCTGAGTGTAATTTATCTATAATATGTATGTATTTACAAAAAAAAAAATGTATTTAAGTAGTATATCAGTTGTTTAGTACCCATAACACAAGCAAATATAATTGCTTAATTTGGGACTAGACGGCGCTGTGTAGATGTGGTAGAATATTATTATTATTTACAAATAGTAGTCATATTTCGTGGTTTTCAATTTTTATTATTTAATCAGAGCTATATTTTAAAAATATGTTTACTACAATTTTTAGGATTAGGTGAACGCCCACTTTTCTTTGATTGGCTACTGCTCACCTCTTATTAGCTGTATCTTGTTGCTATATAACCTATAGCCTTCCTTAATTAATGGGTTATCCAACACTAAAATAATTTTTCAAATCGGATCAATATTTCCTGAGATTATCAAGTTCAACCAAACAAACAAACAAAGAGTTTGTTTTCAGCTTTATAATATTTGTATAGATATTACTAGCTTTTGCACATGCCTCCATGCGTAGAATAGCGTAAAAAGTTAGCCTATGTGCTATTCCAGATTATAATTCTATCTGTGTGCTTAATGTCATACATTTCTTTAACCGTTCTTGCGTAATTGAGTAACAAACATCCATCCAAGTTTTCGCATTTATAATTATTTTAGGATTTATTCCAAGTATTCTCACAGGTGTTCTCTCCATTCAGTCGTATCTCGGCGCCTCTATGACGCTGCTCACGCGCACGCTAGCGACGCGCGGTGCGCCGGAGCGGAAGGAGAGGGGGGGGACCAAAACCTGATTTTCGGTCTAAACTGACCTTGTACCGACGCGTATTACATCATAATATTAATAATGCCTTATTTTTATACCCATTCATTGTAACACAATCTCTTTACCGTTGAAATACAGTTCAAATTCAAATGTATTTTTTGGTGGGTAGTTGAGATGTTTTCGGGTTTTTTTAACGCTCTAACGCATAAGTACTCGTCTAAGATTGCTACCTACACGCCAGGTTTTTCCGCATACAACTTTCCGTGTTTTATTTAACACGTTATTGTTACTTTTATTTTTATGATGGCAACAATGAGTATTGATAGGTTTTGATGTATTGCTTTTTGAGATAACGATTGTGCTATAATAATATTGTATAGATAAATTAAGAACACTTAACTGGCACTACCCTTTTTTTTTTTACTTGGGGAAATGCCTGACGCATACCCCTCGGTCTTGGGCAAGAACCGAGGGGTTATGTGGGGCTCGCACCCACTAAAACCCCAAGGTGTTCCTCTTGTCGCACTCTGCTGTGGTCACGAGAGCGCAGGAACATTCGTCCGCGACCTCAGCGAACTGGCACTACCCTATTTCAACCCTTGGGTGTCATAAAAGGCGACTAAGGAGCTAACCTTAAGCAGAGCACTGCGAGAAAAGGAAAATTCGAAACAAAACTCAATACTTAATACTTTATTGCCATTCCATAGGTATTACAAGTGAGCTTAAAATTAAATAGTAGCACTATGGACCCCGACGAGCATTTGTATTCCCCTCTCTCATAAATGCTGTCATTTATGAGAGAGGGGATTACAAACTTAGATACTAATTATTCTAACATGTATTTAAACTATATCTTAATATCTATTTATATCTAATATTCTTATTTTAACCACATATATTTTTATAATTATAATTATTTCATAAAAACTATGAAAGTTCTTACTTGTATTATATTTATTTATCTATTCTATTATAGCCTTATTTGAAATTATGTAAAACCATTGCAGTACCTACTGCAATGGTTAGTTATTTTTCCACCAAAAATTCTTTAATTGTGTAGTAGTAGCACTCTATACCAATCCGTCTAGCAAGTGTGGTATAGTAGGCTAAATTCCCTCCAAAATCTCCCAGCACTCCCAGCAGTATGACTAGGTACTTTATGGGTTGGTAGGTAGTTTATGGACTAGGTAATTTATGAGTTGTGATGATGATAATGATCTTGTATAGCTGTTTCATATTATATATCTGTTTTTTGTCGAAAAACCTCGCCGGCACGCTTGCACTTGACGAGTATAGCCGACCGTTGTCGTTCAAAGATTAATGTGTTTTTGAACATGTGTAACGTAATAAGAAAGTACGTTCAAATGAAATATAGACTTATTAAAGTGTCCAATTTATTATCTGAACTTAAAAACTAACATACTGACACTAAAACTTAAAAAGTATCTTAATGAGAATGATGAACGGAAGTTTACGCCCATTTTCCAATTTAAAAAGTCAAATTTTAGACAATCAATCTTCTATATACAATTTATTTCATTTTATTTTTTATTTTTCTTAGTTATTAATCCATATATGTAACTAAATGAGTTCACTATGCTAAATTTGCACAGTTAAATTCGCATGCAGTTTTTTGTCTATTTGTATGCACGTCACTCAAAAACTGCTAGCCAAATTTTGATTAAGGTTTAGATATATCATGTAAATATTCGTTCCGTATCTCTGAACTGATGTTCAGCATTAATGTTTAGCAACTTGAACTATCAAGTACCTACCTTGTTATAAATTTAATTACGATTGACTATTTGATTATTCAGAGTGGAATTTTGTAATGCCACCTGGAGGGAAAGTACTTTAAATACTAGATAGAGATCATTTTATTCAAAAGAAACTTTCCTTTATTTTAAGAAAAAAACAATGCTGCATTCGGAGATTTTCGGAAATTCGCTTGCCACACCCGGGAATTGAATCAGCTAAAATCCAAAAAATAACTTGTTGTACTTTATGGCATCGATCGATAGGGTCAACTATAAGGATCGAATCTCTCTAACAAACGTGGTTAATTAAATAAGCACAAAACCATAATGTTTTTTTCCTTGTTTTTTGGGATTTTAGCTGGTTCAATTCCTGGCAAGTAAAAAGAATGCAAACTTTCTGTGGCAAGTGAATTTCCGAAAATCGTTGAATGCAGATTTGTTTCTTTTTAAAAATAAAGGTATGATTCCTTTGAGTAAAATTATCTATCTCCAGTATTAAGAGTACTTTACGATGGTTTAGACTCACAAAAAAAAAAAAAAATTAGTGGAAATGGAGCAGTGACATTATGTACTCGTATTCTTAATCCATCACTACATGGACTGTGTGATCACCTTGTGGTGATGAAGAACTACGCATGCTTAGTAATGGTATCTAGAGCTTATTTGGGAGGTACAAGGTCCTTAAGGGTCGGCAACGCGTTTGTTATGTGCCTCCATAGGCTATGGCAACTTCTTACCATCAGGCGAGTCATAAAATTCTTTGATATAAAATTCATCACTAAGGTGGTCCGATGCTTATTAGTATGTATTTACAAAAAAGAAAAATTATTTAAGTATTATATTAGTCCAGTCCATATTACAATAATTCATATTACAAGCATTAGCTTAGTTTAGGACTAGATGGCGCTGTGTGTGAATGTCCAAACCATATTAAAAAAATATTATCTTAGCTATTGATCGTTAAGGCACGTGTTTTTTAGAGATTTTAATGCATCGACGTGGCAAGACAGAGCTAACGATTCATAGGCCTCATACGTTTTCAAGCAAATAATGATTGAGTATACGTCTTAAAAGTCTTGATACTTTTAATACACTCTTATAGCACAGCCCTATATTTTATAGTAATATAATCTATCCATCAAAAAACCAAATAATGTCATAGCTAATTAAATTTAGATAGGGAAGAAAAAGTTGGTATCACGATAGCCTTGAATGGTAAGGTGTTATTGCTCGGCATTTGAGCTAGGAAGTGTCTAAATAATTGACATTTCAACCATCACATCGTCAAAAATATTTTCATACAAAAATGATTGTTGAAACTGGTTTGAATGATTTGGGTTTATTTTGGATGCAAATTGGTTGCTTTATTGCAATTAATATACAATAATAAAAATTCAAAACTCTGTAGAATAAGATTTATTTGTTGTTTAATGAATATTCATATACTAATTTGGTTATCAGAATGTGATATTGTAGTTTTAGCGATTTTTTTATTTAGATTATTTTATGAAGATTATTCAAACTGTTGGGGATTAGTCAGACAAGTGCAGTGGCAGTATATAGAATAGGGACCAGTGGTGTCAAAATATAAGGGTATTCAGAAATAATTGCATATTTAAATATTGTTTTTTTTAAGATGAAGGTGGATGTGGATGTGGTGGATGATAGGTTATTATTTCTAGAATAGAATCAAATTTGTATATCTGTCATCATATATTATGTACTTATTTATTTAGGTGGGCCTTTTAGTTTTCTTTTTGCTTTTTTGGTCCTCTAGAAAAAAGCTAGAGATATCACGTTTTTTCGAAATAATTACTTTGCCTAATAAAAAACAGTATAAAAGTGATTAATATATATATATTAATAAACTAATGCAATAAACAAAATACAACTGTGGTGTCAAAATATTCGCAGGTTCGACTTCCGTGTCGAGAAAAAAAAACAGTTAATTAACGCTTAATAAAACTTGTAATTTGTTTTGATTTAATTATTTGCTGTATTTTGTGTGAAGTTTAAAGTTTGTATTGTTTGACCGATGTACATAATTATTATTCATTTTATATACTAACCACTGACCGCGACTTCCCTCGGTATGTCTATAAAAAAGTTGCTTTGGTCATTTTCCGACCCTCCAACTTTTATAATCCAAAAAATCGCATTTATTCGCTCTATTGCAGAAAAGACAAAATACACGTGGCAATTTACAATAATAATAAATATTAAAAATTAAAATAAGCGAATACAGCATACCTATTACTTCAAAAGATATATACATAAATACATATTGTATATATAATTATTATTATACCACACCTCTTACTCAATTAAAGGGATGGTAGAAGTCACTTGCTTGCTACGATATACATAGTACATACATACATCGCTTTTCACATCACATTCGCTTCTTTAAAATACTACTAACTTGTCTTTTCTTAAGAACGTCCCCAATTTGATCATGAAACGTTGTACTAGATCTTCATATGCCATCTTTCCCTTTAACACTCTCCTTTATCAGATACTTGATTAATAAATTCTTTCCACATGTCAAACCCAACTAGATATTAATATTTTTTTACTTATAAACGTTAAAAACTATGTTCCAAATATAAAAACGGCCACGCAATAAATAATTATGACATCACAGAATTTAAATACGATTTGATAACATATTTACGACCAACATAATATAAAAAATATGCCACCACATTACGCGAAACCAAACTTTTTGCTGACCATTGACAAAAAAGCATAAACTTTCATTATCACACACGAGTCGAACTATAAAAAAGTATAAAACATAATAAAAAGTCATTCATTGTTCGTATCCGAACGTCTCGTGCCGCCATATTGTTTTGAAAAAACCGCGAAAAAAACTTTGTTTTAAAATAAAACGGTGTTAGATAATGTTTTTTATTAGTTTTTTTTTTCTTAAAAATACTGGGTCACTGTGATTCTGTACGTCCTTAACGTGTTTTGTGACTAATTTTGTATTTAAATTGAGACATGTGACTCATACATAACACAGTTATCTTTAATATTTATTAAGTGATAAAGAAATAAATGTCTAATAAACATTTTTTCTTGTTCTTTTTGTAAATGACAGCAAAAACAGTTGTTTTTGTGTACTTAGTAATAATTTGTTGACGTTTTTTTAGATAATATATTTCAAATGGCTTGTGAACAATTAATTGTTTGTCTCTGATTCAATGTTAGGACCACATTTTAAAATTATTTTATTTTTTGTATACTGACAATATAGTTTTTTGCTTTATAGGGTTCAATATGTAAATTTACGCTTCATTTGGTTTTTCTGCTTTGAAATTTATTTAGATATAGGTTCACAGTCTATTACATGAGCCACTCATAGCTGGCGAAATATGGGTTTAATGCACCCCTGTCTACCCTTTTAGGAAAAAGGTGTTACGCTATGTTCATGTTTGATAATCTGAAATCCTTTCCGTGCTTTTATTTCTAATAGGTTACATTCTCTACAGGTTAATTTTGTCTCCCGCTTTTCTTCCCTTTCATAGAAGGGAAGTGCAAACTATACGAATTAAAAATACATGATGTCACTACCCCATTTCGGGGGTGATGGGTGTCGTAAAAGGCGACTAAGGGAGTAACCTTAATCAGACAAGAGCACTGCGAGAGAAGGGAAATTCGTAACTAACCCTATATACCAACCCGTCTGGCCAGCGCCAGCGGGGTAATAGGCTAAATTCCCTTCACAATATTTGGAAGAGAGCCGTGCCCAGCAGTGGGACGTATATATATAGGTTGAAATCACGATGATGACTTCTGATTGAATTAGTATCAGGTTCCTAGACAGTAGGTTAGGTTTTCCTTGCGACTCCCGTGTCACAGCTCGGTTTTCGCAAGGGTTCTCCATTGAAGAATAGAGAAAAGAGAGAATAGAGGCGCTCGTAGCATTAAAGTACCGAGATGTTCGTTACGATCATCGAGGTTAAGCAACGTTCGGCAAGGTTAGTCCATGATGGGTGACCGTTTGTAGCATTTTCATTCTTGAGCGTCTCCGTGCTTCGGAAGGCACGTAAAGCCGGTGGTCCCGGTTATAACATAACAATAATAATAATAATCAATCTACCAACATCTGAAGAGGCTCGAGCTAGGTAGCTGGATAAAAGGCCTGATGCAGAAGGCAGTACTCCTCGACACGGCATGTATTGTGAGGAGGTTCCTTTCTCTGGAGCCCTAGACGTCGGCACCTTGGACTCTGTTCCCGATGTCGGCGGGCCACCACATTTTTATATTTTTAAATGTATATTTTTTTATATTTATATTTGAAAATGTAAGAATGTGAGAATGATTAAATAAAGGGAATAATAATAATATTCTACCACTTTCACACAGCGCCATCTAGTCCCAAAGTAAGCAATTATATTTGCTTGTGTTATGGGTACTAAACAACTGATATAGTACTTAAATACATTTTTTTTTGTAAATACGTACATTTTATAGATAAATTACACCCAGACACAGAACAAACCTTTATGCTCATCACACAAATATTTGTCCTGGGTGGGGATCGAACCCACGACCTCCGGCTTAGCAGTCAGGGTCACTAACCACTAGACCAACAGGCCAGTCACATGTGTCTTTAAGTTAAGTTGGAAGCCTTCGGCTTGATAAATTCCAACACCAGGGCCTGCCTCAAGCCTAAGGAGATCGTTGTTAATCCTGGCTTAAAGGAGTCACAGTGATAGGAGTGTAAGTGAGACAGTCCTGTAATCTCAAATCCTCTATGAAAGAGTGTCATGGGTAAATGGTTACCCATTCGAACCCGGAACAATGCGGTAGTCTCATCAGTCATAAATAATATTATTGCACCATCGAGTATAATTTATTTTACGTACATGTTATTGAGAATTTGCTATAAAATTAGGTACGCTTGCAAATCTAACTTCCCAACAAACAACATCTTAAGATGAAACGACGTAAGACGCTGAACATAGTTTCGTAGTTTCGATCTTAATCCAGCAAAAACAGGGTTGAAAATTATTTAACAAATGTAAGTTTTCTGACAACTTTTTGCCACTACTTTTGACTAATCTTCTTCATCATTTTAAAGGTAATGAACACGTGATTGTCTCATGTATATAACCGGTAAATAAGCTTAGAAACGTGCCCCGTCTATTATTATTTAATTCACGAACACCTCAGAGTTTTTTGCTCAATACCATTTAGTAACGCTCTAATCTTCGTACATTAGTAAATATTAATTATTGATGTTTTTCTTTTACTCCTTGCTGTGGCAATAATAATACGAATACTGTGGTATTCTAAATTACCTTCTTTAAATAATAATAAGCAAATAAACAATTAGCAACAAGGATTAGGGTAGGCGCAAACGGGACACCGAATAAAGCCACCGGTGGCCAGCGAGACACTTCTTAGTACACTTTTTCATATATTTTGTATAGGCATGCCGCACACGAAAGCGATGGTGGCTGAATGGATAAGAGACCGGTTTGTTAAACACGCGGTCCGAGTTCGATTCCGACCAGCAGTACCAATGTGAATTTCACTTTGTGCAATTTATATGTACTAGTCATGTGACTTACCATCTGCTAACGGTGAAGGAAAACATCGTGAGGAAACCCACATACACTAGAAGAAATTCTATGAGTATGTCTGATCCACCAACCCGCACTAGGCCAGCGTGTGTGGATTATGGCCTAAACCCTCTCAGCTCTCTAGATAGTGGAGAGGAGACCCGAGCCCAGCAGTGGGACATTAATGGGTTGCTGATGATGATGATGCCTCACACGTGTGGCCGGTAGCGGCCATTCACTTCAGCAATGTCCGTGATTTGCAACTGGTGGTCGCTACGAGCCACACAAAACGCCGACACCCGCCACTGTCATGCATACTGCTGCACCGCCCGCGCAGTACGCAGTAACCGTTACACCATTGGAGCCACCGGTGGCTGTGGTCGGTGGCCCGTTTGCGCCTAGCCTTATCCGTGTAATGATGGGTATAGGGTTTGTTTCAAATTTTCCTTTTCTCACAGTGCTCTTGTTAGCTTAAGGTTACTACTCCCTTACTGCCGTACTCAGAGATATAACTTTAAAGTTAATTTAGTAAAAACGTGTAATACTTAAGTCTATACGCCTAAAGACGATTATTCAATGAAAAAATTGTGTTAATAATAATAATATAATATAATAATATTCTACCACATTCACACAGCGCCATCTAGTCCCAAAGTAAGCAATTATATTTGCTTGTGGTATGGGTACTAAACAACTGATATACTACTTAAATACATTTTTTTTTTGTAAATACATACATATTATAGATAAATTACACCCAGACACAGAACAAACCATCATGTTCATCACACAAAGATTTGTCCTGGGTGGGGATCGAACCCACGACCTCCGACTTAGCAGTCAGGGTCATTAACCACTAGACCAACAGGCCAGTCAATAACAAATTACTGCTAATTGACATCTCTGAGTGCGGCAGTCAGTCCCCTAACATCACGTCTTGCTTTCTTTTCTCCCGTGAGAGAAGGCTACTGTCAATTTGGTCTAGTTGGCCTCTTGGTCTCGGAGGTCGTGGGTTCGATTCCCACCCAGGACCAATCTTTGTATTCATGATGAGCATGATTGTTTGTTCTGTGTCTGTCTAGGTGTAATTTATATCTAAAATGTATGTAGATACTTACAAAAAAGAAAAAATATTTAAGTAGTTTAACAGTTGTTTAGTACCCATAACACAAGCAAATATAATTGTTTAATTTGGGATTAGATGGCGCTGGGTGAATGTGGTTAAAAAAAACTTTGATATACAAACCCACCGTAAGCAGGCATACCATTATATTTCAATTACTAAGCTGTCAGTTTTTATATACATGACGTAAATATTTGACAATCATACTTCACTGTTCACCTTAGGTAACACAATACATATTTTACTTAGGTTACAGGGGTCATTTTGTACCTATTCATCTGTCATATACAAGGCTAGTTATAAACTAATCTTACCTAAGCCAGTCCAAAATGTGCAGATTTTGCCAAGAGTCAGATGAGACAGCAATGCATGTCCTATGCTCATGTGGGCCACTCATGCACAAAAGGAGCATCCTTTTAGGACAGCACCAGGTGCAACCAGATGAGATACAGTCTCTCTCTGCTCAGACAATCTGGAAGTTCCTAGCCTCTATAGGACTAAGCAGAGACCTATAAAATAACAAGGGGCGCTACAATAGATCAACTCTGGTCGAGGTAGCAAGGAGACCACTAGTGGATTCCGGCCCAACAGCTAATCATATATATATATATATATATATAATAATCAATTGCTGTTCGTTTGTCTCGCTAAAACTCGAGAACAGCTAAACGGATTTATCTTATCTTGGTCTTAAAATGTTCGTGGAGGTCTAGGGAAGGTTAGGTTATAGCCCTTTTCTTTTTCCCATATAAACGTTTTCTAAATAAAATGTATAGTCAATTTGAACTTTATTGCCAGTACGAAGTCTGCCGGGTCAGCTAGTAATGGATAATAATAAACTAATATTTGAATATTATAGCTAAAACCTATGTTAATCTACTAATTTTTATATACTACTTAAATACATTATTTTTTTGTAAATACATACATATTATAGATAAATTACACCCAGACCCAGAACAAACCTTTATGCTCATCACACAAAGGTTTGTCCTGGATGGGGATCGAACCCACGACCTCCGGCTTAGCAGTCAGGGTCACTAACCACTAGACCAACAGGCCAGTTATTGAGATACTAGCTCAAACTTTCCAGCTTAAGTCTTTAACGAAGTATTTAGTTAGATAGCTGATAACCCCTAATTATTTGAGTAGGCAGCCTAACAGTGTACATAAGACTTTTAACCCTTTCAAATCTACATCGCCAAACAGCATTAGTTTACGTACAGAGTACACAGTATATGATCAATGTTTTTGTCGGCCCAATCAAAGTGATTGACGTGCAAGCATTAGGCGTAATACAACGTGCTTCTATAGCTGCTTGTGCGCACCATGATTTACGTTTAACATCGGATATTATAGGAATAAAAAATTAAGACAACGCACATATTATTATAAACGTCCCACTGCTGGGCACAGGTCTCTTGCAAAGAATGTAGACGGAATTTAGTCTACTATACCACGCTGGCCAGACGACTTGGTATAGGGTTTGTTTCGAATTTTCCTCTTCTTGCAGTTCTCTTGTCTACATAAGGTTACTCCCTTAGTCGCCTTTTACGACACCCGTTCACACGTTCATATGCTGTCATCATCATCATTTCAACCCATAAACGTCCCACTGCTGGGCATGGGTCTCTTATAATTTTGGAGGGAGTTTGGCCTACTATACCTCGCCTGCCAGACGGGTTGGTATAGGGATTTTCTTGGAGTTCTCTTGTCAGCTAAAAGTTAGGCCCCTTAGTCGCCTTTTACGACACCCACGGGTTGAGATGGGTTAGTGACATTATTTATTCTTAACCCGTCACTACACGGATAAGTCGGATTCTTCGACTACTAAATCAAAAAAGCACTTTGAATTTCCTAGTGTATTCAGAGGCTTATGTAACAGTAAACAGTAGACTGTAATAGGTTAACAATTTTTTTCTCTATACCGTAATAGAGCAATGGTATTAGTCCTATTAAATTCAAATAACAGATATGGTCGTCCTATAAACACGTTTTGGCTAAGACAGGGTCGGAATTGACCTCTGGGCTTGGAAAATAATTCTAAATAATACTCTTGAACATGAAGTATCTGTCATCATCACTATTACTGTATTTACACCGTTTTGTAACATCATCTGTGTTCAGTTTTATTATCACTGGGATTCTGCATCTGAGGAGAAATGGCGAAAAGGCATTAATGAACGAAAACTTCTATGCATCAGCCGGGACACTCATAATAGATGTTTCATTTAAACTAACACATTTTCATTGCAGTGATATTTAAAAAAAGAAATATTTGTAATTTTTCTGTAATTATTGCTTTGAAGACTTATTTTCATCTTTGTATTTGACAACTAGGTTGGATACGATTGTTATTCATTTCAAAAGTTGTGCTGAAATAGCTAAGAATTGAGTACCATTAGACGCTGGATGGCGATAGGAGGGCCTAGACAGAAATGTCAGAAAGACCGGTACATATATAGATTCATTAACTGTTATGAAAACACTGGAATATAGGGAAACAAATACTTTAAAGATATCTTTCTAGTAATTAAAATTATCATTAAAAAAACAGTGTAAAATATACTAATCGTTTTCAAGGACAAGCAACAATCAACAAGCAAATTTCGACCGCGTTCGCAACTTCTAACGATTACAACACGGTGTGAGCGTCGACCAGTTCACTAATATACCTACCAAAACATTTCCATAAGTTAAACCCGTAGCATTTAAATCATAAGAGTCATAATTCAGGATTCTATACATGACATCATCGCATAAAATATACATTAATTATTTATATAACACTTCATAACAACTAAGGATCGTTATATTTGGTATCATCACGCTTTATCCCCGAATGGATAGGTAGAATTATTATCATACTGGCTTGAAGTTAACCGTGGCACCTATTAGCATTTAACAAGTCACTGAGAAGGCTTTCAACTTGACTTTACGACCACCAGATTAAGTGGTAACCAGCAGAAACGGCTTTACGCGCCTTCCGAAGCACGTGGAGATGCTCGAGAAAGAAAGAGCCTATAACAGTCACCCATTTATGTTGTATTAGAGATGTCTCTACTTTAAATCACTATCATCAGCAACCCATTAATGTCCCACTGCTAGGTTCGGGTCTCTTCTCCTCTATCCAGAGAGCTGAGAGAGTTTAGGCCATAATCTAAAACGCCTAGGCACGGGTTGGTGGATCAGATATACTCATAGAATTTCTTGTAGGGTATGTGGGTTTCCTCACGATGTTTTCCTTCACCGTTAGCAGATGGTAACTCACTTGACTAATACATATAAGTTCCACAAAGTGGAATCCACATTGGTACTGCCGGTCGGGATCGAACTCGAACCGCGTGATTTGCAGGCCGGTCCCTTATCCATTCAGCCACCATCGCTCAGTATCAGTCAGTATTGGCACTTATCAAGTCACCGAGAAGTCTTTCAACTTGACTTTACGACTACCACATTAAGTGGTAACCAGCAGAAACGGCTGTACGTGCCTTCCGAAGCACGGAGACGCTCGAGAATGAAAGAGTCTATAACAGTCACCCATCTATAGACTGACCTTTCCTAACGCTGCTTAACCTATCATCGTATAGAACATATCAGTGGATACTACAAAGCTAGAAGCGCATGGGTTAGGTATAATTTTAGATCAGGGAAAGACTGTTTTCCTGTACACCAGGAGGGTTACTCTCGTATTAGAGATGTCTCTACTTTAAATCATTAGCAACTCATTACTTTCCACTGCTGGGCTCGGGTCTCCGCTCCTCTATCTAGAGAGATGAGAGGGTTTAGACCTTAATCCACACCCGCTGGCCTAGTGCGGGTTGGTGGATCAGACATAGGAACACTTAGAATTTATGGGGTGTTTGGGTTTCCTCATGATGTTTTCCTTTATCGTTAGCATATTACCATCTGCTAACGATGTCATACAAATAGTACATATAAATTCGACAAAGTGGAATCCACATTAGTATTGGCCGGTCGTAATCGAACTGGGACCACATGATTTGCATGCCAGTCAGGGTTCGTCTAAAGAGGAGAGAGAGTAAAAAGCTGCTATAAACATCACGTGATTAATGGACGTCCCCCAGGACTAGCAGCATATCTCCAGAAATGTAAGTCCAAGCCTAGCTTCTGGAAGACACGTGTCCAAGCAATAAAATCCTCAATGCACAACGCAATAAAGTTAAAAATAATTGGCATGTTATCACTTAGCAACGGATTTATAACTTTTCAACCAGTATTAAATATAACCTTGATTTTTTTTGTACACTGAGAGTCTCTAAATTACTGTGTCAGACAATTTGTAGCTATACATTGAAATTATTATAAATTGATTTTTATCTGACTTGGTTATTATGAGCAAAATGTTAGGATTAAGTGTTTGATAATGTGGGTAGTTCCGTTTGATTTCGAATAAATATTCTGGAAATAGTTAACTGATTTATCAATTGGAACAGTCTTAACGAAACCACTGCCGTTTAGCAAGGCTTAAGGAGACACTCCTAACGATAAAATTGGAAAGTGTTATTTTTCATCATAATTTCAACCCATAAACGTCCCATGGCTGGGCAAGGGTCTCCTGAAAAGAATGTGGAGGGAATTTAGCCTACTATATCACATTGGCTAGCACAAAAGTTACTAAAGCGGGTGGAGCCACGGGTATTAAGCTATCTATAGATACTAATATTATAAAGAGGACGTTGTGACGTTGTAGGGGGTAATCTCGGGGATCTACTCAACCGATTTGAAAAAAAAAAATAGTGTTGGATAGCCCACTTATCGAGGAAGGCTATAAGCTATATAACATCATGCTACAGCCAATAGGAGCTGAGCAGTGGCCAAATAAAGAACGACGGGAGCTAACCCCGCGCGACTTCTAGTAATTCATAAAATCTCGCAAAGAGGTACCCTAATTCAAGCCATAAATTATATTTTAGCAGCAACCGGTCTAAACATTGTAATATGTAATTAACTATAATTAATTTATCATTTGTGTGAACTTGAACACTTATGAACTAAAACATTATTAAATAATATGATCTTTCGATTCTGTATTTGCATATTTAAAGTTTTGTTCAAGCCGTTTGATTGCAGGCAGCACGAAATTGCTCGCTATGGCGGAAATTACATTGGGCTGTTATGATGAAAGTTAGACATACACGTTAGATTATAATCTAAACTATTATCATTTCAACCCATAAACGTCCCACTGCTAGGCACGGATCTCCTCCAAATTCTTTGGAGGGAATTTAGCCTACTATACCACGCTGGTCAGACGGATTGATAGGGTTTTGTTTCGAATTTGCCTAGTATGCTAACAAATTTAAAAAAAACTCGAGATCGGCAATCTATTCGAATGTATTAATTATATTTATAATTATATAATTTATAAACACATCTAAACTTAAATATACTTTTGTTTAAATAGGTACTTACTTATAAAACACACATGATGTATCCCAAGAGGATCAATTTTATGCATCATTAAAAATTGCCCAATAAAGTTAAATACAACCAGATTGTATTAATTATACCGACTTTTTGTGACAATTTCCAAAAACTTTAACTGGCCATAATTAACAAAATTTCAAGCAATAGTTATACTTTCTGTTTATACTAATATGAACGTTACATTGATGAAAATAAGGTTAAGTTTTGACTAACATAATTGTCATAAATCAGTTTTACTCTTAATATAATTTAAACCCTATTCAAATGAATTAAGATTTATTTTTACAAAGCAGATAATTTTATGTCTTAGTAGAAGAGAGTTTGGTAGCCGGTGTTTGTTTGAAATTAAAGCACTGACATCGATTTTGTGTGTCGAGTTTCAGCTTCCACATTTTAGTACATGGGAATAATGTGGATATGACATAAAAATGATTATTTGGTCCGCGTTTATGATATGCTAGAAATTTAAACTTAAAACTTTTGGTAACGTATTATAAAACAACTCTCTTCTACTTTTCAAATACCAAAAACAATTTTTCTGAAAAAAAAAAAAACCATATCTAACCTAGTTTATACTGACTTCCTTTTTTTCTTTTCTGACATTTTTATGTCCTTAGCCCTTTACCATCAGCATAATAATAATTACAATACTAAAGGTTAGGTGCTCGTAGTAAGAAATTTATTAAACGTTTATGGATTATCTTCAATAAATTTTTAAAATTCTAAATTTGAAAAAATATTTAACTTCTGATTTCAAAATTGGAAACTGTGTTTCATACCAGGATAGAATTTCATAGAAATACTGAAACCAGACTGAAACCAACTGAATCTCAAATAATTCTTCAATTGTTTTTCTATTCATCACCAATTTCCAATCAAACGGCAATCTCAGTTTTTATCAACTACCTACAATTGGTCCAGATAATAAGTGACCTCCGTCATGGATCGATGTCTCCGTTATTAGAACGATTCTGTCAAGGTAGTATTTCTTTTCCTATAGCTTTAGTGATACCACGAAGTTTGACCTTTCGTTAAATTTGTATTATTTGGTATTTATTATTATTATTCATTGGGCCTGGAGCCGTCCGCCCCTTTTACTACCTCGACCAGGACTGATTTTGTAGCGCCCTTGTTGTTTAAAGTTCTGAACCTCCATAGTTTCAGAGCAGAGAGATTTTGTATCTCATCAGGCTGCACTTGATGTTATCCTAAATTGATACTTCTCTTGTGCATGAGTGGTCCACATGAGCAGAGGACATGTAAGTGTAGCAGTGTCCTCCGACTCTTGGCAAAATCTACACTTTCGGACTGGCTCAGGCTAAGTTTAAACATGACTGTGGTTAAGTTTTTAAACATCTGGTAGTTTAGTTTGCAGTCACCATCATCATCAGCAACCCATCATCCCATCGGGTCTCCTCTCCTCTACGCACGCCGGTCTCTTATCCATTCAGCCACCAGTCGCTTTTCCAGTGGCCGGTGAGAATTCTTGGCACTGCCGAAACTTTGTACCTATTGATATGTAGCAGCTCTTGGGTACGTTTTCTGTCGTATCCTTTAACAAGCGCTTTAGAGTGGCTTTGTCCTGGAGCGGATTGCCATACTCTTTGCGCTTTTGTTTAGCACATTTCGTTGAAAAGGGTCAGGGCCCTTTGTTTAGAGATATTATTATTGGTAACCATAACATAGTATTATGCCTTTATGCCAAAGGGGTACGCAGATATGCAACACACGCCCATTACACCAGCAATGTAATGAGGTGAGCCAGCAATTGTCTCTTCTCAATCGTTTGCTCATTGCTGAGAATCGTGACTACTTTTTGGCGATCAATGATCTCCACCAGGTCCGATCCTCTTCTCTCTTCAGGTCACTTTGTGGGGTGTGCTGTTTACAGGCAACTCCTGCTGTTCGGAGATCTGGTTCAACCATCTCGTCGATCGATAACTAATATTATAATCTGGTATTACTTTTTTCATTTCAGTATTTTGTAAATGGCTGTTAGGGTACACCTGACACACTCTCTATCTTTCTCACTTTCTTCATTAAAGAGCTCTTTTGGTGAAGTAAACTCCAATCTTCTCTTGCTTCTTCTAAATCTTTCACCTCCTGGTACAACACGGATCGTGTCGTATCAGGTGTCTAATAATTATTCCTCTTCGCTCTTCAATGGTTTCTGGTTCTTCTCTCTTGCACTCGTTTTAGTACCTTTTCATTTGTAATCATAACGGTCCAGCGAATAACCTCTTTTCTTCGCCAACACCTTATTTCAAAAGCTTCCAGCCTTTCTAAATTACACTACACAGTAATGAAATTATAAAATACATACAAGGCTATTTTTCAACCAAGCTTATTCTGACCTGTAAGTCCAAGATATACTTTAATTAAATTTTCGAGACCAATTAATCACGAAAACTTGTAATTGGTATTTAATAAATATAGGACACATACACATACAGCTATAATTAACGATCCCTGAATGATAAGCCAAAAATCTTCTGCCAACAGAATTTAATGGCAGTACAAATAAATTTTGAAAAATATTGCCGTTACTCCATTTTAACTGCTCCAATAAAAAAAGTTCAAAGATCATACTAACAATTTAATTCAAAAAGAAATGACAGATATGTATGTCTTAAAAATTAAGATCTGAGTCGAATAAAAAAGACGAGTAATATTTTTTCTCGCTTACAAATCGATAAAAAACCAAATTAGTATTTAAAAAAGAATCATGGTTAACCTCCTTATTCATACATAGAAAGTTATTAGTACGTTTATATTTATTATGTACCGAAAGTTTCAGATTAACCGTTCAATGCAATCTATACCTACACATGTAATTATTATGATTTGTTCTAGTGATTACTTCTGAATTAACAAACGGACTCTTTATTATTGAAAAAAAGAGGTAAAAAAGCTTTCTTTGATAACCTTGCACTTAAAGAAAATTAACTTCTGGTAGACTTTTGTGAGAAAAAGATGATAGAATGGCACTGAACTATTCGAGATATAACTTAGTAGTAAAAAGCTTTTGGCTACAAGTTTTTTAATTTTGTTTTGCTGTTTAGGCTTTAGGCTTACAAGTGTACCTTTTACCTATAATTTAACATAACATAATAATTGCGATGTATTTGTAATGTTGAAAAACATGCTGAGATGTGGACTAAATATTATTATAACTTAAAGGAAAAAAAGAATAGCTTCTTTAAAAAAAAATTAGTCAAATGTTTTTACCCGTAGTTATTTCGTCATTAAAATTTAATTACTTTTTATTAAATTTCTTTTTATTGAACTACTTAAAAAAAAAAAATGACCGGTGTTCAGAAGCGTTTACTTAGGTGGTTTCATCAGGTGGTTCATAAATTTGACTATTAGACCACCGGAATCAGTGACCCCGCACTTTATAACCTACATAAAAAAATCAAGAGCATCTTCAATGTTTTTTTATATGCTTTACAGCATTTCTTGTCACTCAAAATGATGTGTCTTGGTCGACTTTTGGACACGGTAGTTGATCGTATCAAAGACTAGATAATTACAAGCGCTGGCATATTTTTTATATATACCAACCCATCTGGCCAGCGTGCTTTAGTAGGCTAAATTTCCTCCATATTCTTTGGAGGAGACCCGTGCCCAGCCCTTGGACGTTTATGGATTTTTATGGCCATAATCCACACACGCTGGCCTAATTATTCAGGTTGGTGGATAAAACAAAAACATAGAATTTCTTCTAGGGTATGTGGGTTTCCTCAAGTTGTTTTCCTTCACCGATAGCAGATGGTAAGTCACATGACTAGTACAAATAAATTTCACAAAGTGAAATCCACATTGGTACTGCTGGTCATGCTGGCATCGAACCGCGTGTTTAGCAGGCCGGTCACTTATCCATTCAGCCACCATCGCACACTCCATACATTGAAAGTAACCCCTCCACTTGAATGAAAGAATTTACACATACTTTTCACAAGACCTAGTAAATATATAAATCACAAGACGTATCTACACTAACCTGTCACATCGATAAATGAAATATAAATGACAACGACTAGACAAGTGTTGTGCACATGTTATCGATGAAACAACGATTATGTGTTTAATTATTTTGTTGATAGTTGTCACTGCGCAGTTGCCCACATTCACTACTGGACATAACAACAAAATTTGCTGCCTTCTATATAAAACCACGATATTTTTGGGATGACACCACGAATCTTTGTATAATTTTTTTTTATTTTTTTTTTATTGCCTGAAGTGGCAGACGTGCAAGCGGCCCACCTGATGGTAAGTGGTTACCGCCGCTCATGACATTGGCAATGTTAGGGGCACAGCCAAGCCGCTGCCTACCTTTGGAGAATAGCTCTCTTTAAACCTCGTTTGAAGAGGGACATGTCATAGTGCTCAGGAAACACCGCTGTAGGAAGTTCACCCCAGAGCCTGCACAATTATCTGCCAAATATGCTATAGGACAAAAAGCTTAGACAATTTTGAAATTTAAATTAAAAATAGTTTTTCTTATTAAAGGATTATAGTGTGTATGAGATCTCTGTTACGATTACAAGAACTTTAATTGACTTGAATAATTGTTTCTAATTTTACTTTTCTTGTAATGCTCTTGTCTGCATGAGGTTACTCCCTTAATAGCCTTTTAGGACACCCACGGGTTGAGATGGGGTCGTGACATTATATATTCGTAATCCGTCACTTTACGGAAAGTCATTATGACTCCTATAAGCAAGGGTTATCAATGATAAACCCTTGCAAACACCAATCTATAATACTCGTGAGTCCCAGAAATGCTTAACCATTTTGGAACCTGCAAGGAATTTAATCAGAAGAAAGATGAAGCTAAAAATGCAGACAATCGATCAATTGACTGTCACCGTGGCGCAGTGGTTAAGGTGGTCGCCTCGCCACTACATCGCCGTGCTGGGTGACGTGGGTTCGATTCCTACACGAGACAAATATTTGTGTGATTCATAGATATTTGTTTCTAGTCTGGGTGTACTTTGTGTCCGTTAGTTTCATGTTTGTAAAGCTCCCCGCGACACAGGGCTTGTTCCCTAGTGCGGGCGTTGTCTTTTTAAATAAAAAAAAAAAAAAAAAAATGTGTTTTAAATTTCATGACAGCAAACATATTTTAGATTTCATATATTACATAATTTCGACAACAAAATCATTACATAAGTAACTCTAAGGCCAAAGCCAAGTGCTCATACATAAGTACCTATACATAGTCAAGTATATATACATATTTGTTCTCACGTGTTCAGTTGATGTGTTCCGGCACTATGAGCAGTGTAGGAGCCGTACTTATAAGGTCATGTTACACGATCCGTATATAGATTGTTATGTAATTACTTGTTTTTGGATTCTTGGAGGTAAGCAGAGGCATAAGATTTCAACTATGAGCTATGTAAATCCGTCAAAAATTTTTTTAATATTATCATCTGAAATCACCCCTAATCTATCGAAGAGAAACTTTACGTTTTGGTACATAAAAAATGTACCAGGTTTCTTATGAGCGACAATTTATTACAATAGTAAATAGAATTGAACCTGTACCAACCTGCATCAACGACTGCCCCAATTTCGTTAAAATACATTTCATTAATAACAAACAGAAACCTGAACAAAAAATCTTTCAAAAAATAATTCCCACCGGATCTCAAAAGCCGTATCGCCGACGTCTCCCCTCAGATTAAAAAAAAAACTTCGAAAAAATCCCGCAACACCTGTTGCGAGTTGCGCCTACGCATCCGTTGCTACGCGACAACGCCATATTGGAAATGGCTGCCTGCCATCTGTCAAAAATTTACATTTAGAAATAATTAACAGTAAAGTTGTTTGCCAGAGAACTCGAAAACCGATAGGTAGCTAAATCCAAAAGAAAAAATCAGGTTAGGAAATCATATCATCAGGCTAATTTTTTTGTAGTTGAAGACAGGTATGTCTCTTGCAAAAACTATCGTAGGCTCTCTACTAGAATTATTTCTTTTACATATAATTTTTTTGAAAAAGACAATTTATTTTCAAAACTCAATCAGTATTTCGAATTTTTAATCTAACGGATCTGTTCTAAAAAATAAACAACACAACATCAAACCTTTTGCCCCTAAGGAGTAGGCACAGTGTGAATTCTAAAAAATGCAGCCTATTTATTCATTAAACTCAAACAGCATACCTGAAACCTAAGTTCCCAGATGTTACACCCAGATGCGGTATTTCTCAGGCTTTTGGCTGCCCTACTGTCGAAGATATAGGCTGTCCCGCTGACCTTGGACGTACAAAACTGTTATAGGTTCACAGCACCGTATAGTAAAATGAGAACCCTTACTAAAATTTAAGCTGATGGTCGGCTATCATTTTAACCCATAAACATCCCACTGCTGGGCACGAGTCTCCTCCAAAGAATGTGGAGGCAATTTAGCCTACTATATCACACTGGCTAGACGTTTGTTTTGAATTTTCCTTTTGTATCGGTGCTCTTGTCTGCATAAGGTTACTTCCCTTAGTCGCCTTTTACGAGACCCACGGATTGAGATGGGGTAGTGGCATTATGTATTCTTAATCTGTCACTACACGGATTACTGATGATAGGTAACATTCATAGGTAATACCTAGAATCTTTTTTATCAAAAACTCTTCTATAAGCTGGAGTTCAGACGTCGCAGATACAATTGAGGTTTTTTTCTTAAAAATAAAATAGTATTTGAATATCAATCAATGCTAACCAATATGTGAAATTAGATTTTATATTTGCATAGATTTTTTTGAATCTCATAAATACTATTAAAAATAAAACTAATATTATTTAAAACTTTTGTGATCCTTAACTTGTTTTTGGTTACAAAAAATATGATATCAAAATCATCAAATTAATCCCGCTATAGTTTTTATATCTCTTATATACTGAGGAAAATATCAAAAGGCGTAAGTAAGGCTAAGTTTTGAGAGACAAAAAAGCAACTTATGATTATTCCATGGGGAGTGCTCCGATGAACTTCTAGATTTGGTGCCATCGTCGCCTTTTTATCTTCGCACCACTCGACGCCGCTGTAGGCTTCACCCGCACTACCTGGAGCCCATACCGTCAAAAACGGTAAGGTTCTAGCGATAATTCCTCCCACGTACGTGTAGGCTCTGGGGTGAACTTCCTACAGCGGTGTTTCCTGAGCGCTATGACATGTCCCTCTTCAAACGAGGTTTAAAGAGAGCTATTCTCCAAAGGTAGGCAGCGTTGGCTGTGCCCCTAACATTGCCAACGTCCATGAGCGGCAGTAACCGCTTACCATCAGGTGGGCCGCTTGCTCGTCTTCCACTACAGGTAATAAAAAAAAAATATTAAGCAATTTCCATCGCTTTGTTTTACATTTTATATAAATGCTAAACATAAATGGAAAAATTCAAACCCAATGGCAATGGCAGGGTCGCGGGTTCAAGTCCCGTCGTGGGTTTGAATTTTTCCATTACTTGTTTAGCATTTATATAAAAGGCAAGTTATGATTTAGAAAAAGTGCATTTGTCTGCCCCAAATCAGTTTACAGCTATATAATTCAAATAAACTAATTCAAAGGTAAAAAGCAAAACTAAATCTTGAAATTTACTTACTATGATACCACGCGTCAAATATATATTTAGCATTTTAATCATTACGAACTAACCTAACCCAACACGATTGCCGCAAAAACCAAAACAAAAAAGAGCTTTAAAATTCAAAAGCGTGCCAAGAAAAAGTCCAGTTTAGTATTTGCAAAAACATTTATTCATTGTGTTACTTTTTTTTTCAATCTTTTTGCTCTTTTTGCTCCTGTTTTGGAAAAAAAAAGGATTTTTGGATGCCCCGCCGAACCCGTTAGTTGAAGTTTTTGTTGGTTCTCTTTTTATAGTGCATTTGCCTCTGATTGCATAACGTAGGGTCAGTGTGGCCTTTTTTAACCATGCGTAGTATACCGTTGTGATGACGTCAGAAAGGGTTAAGTTCGAGCAAGGTATTGGATAGAATTGACTTTAAGGACTTAGATACTCACTGTTGAATGCATGCCGGACAAACCCACACTTCTATCATTGTGACTCGTGTAAGATTACAATTAAGAATCCTTGAGAACACAGCAATGATATTTGGGAGTAATTTTATTTTTTTTCTATTTGGAGGAGTCCGAAAGATATTTTTTGAAAAATACTTAAAAACTTTTTATTTCACTGTACTACCAACAGTCTCCGCTATTGTCAACAGAGAATCTCAACACACAAATTACTTCTACTAATTTTGATAAAAAATTAAAAACATGGTGTGGTAAGATAGAATAATATCACAAAAACAGAACCTCGTAATTAGCTACTGGTCAAAAAGTTTGTAAGTCATCTTGAGAGGCTCATGCCCAAAACTGCATAAGTCTTAACAAAAAAAAACAGTAGTACGCGGCAATACGTTAATAAAATTTTGCCACTGTGCTACGGAAGTAATAAAGTGCTATAATAAAACATTATGCTAACAAACAGACAAACATAAAAAGATTTAGTATGCAAATTAATTATAGTTATACAATAATTAACTTCTGCCATTTTATTTCGTTGGTGTTTAATGTTTTTCAATTCCAATTATATATCTATTTTAAGATGAAAAGAAGAAACCAAGCTTTAGTAGAAATAGATTTTAAAAAGATGATGAAGAATAGAATGAGCTAATATAATGCTCATTACTATGTGGTATACTTAGCCTTCCTATCCGTGTAGTGACGGCTTAAGAATACATAATGTCACTTCCCCATCTCAACCCGTGGGTGTCGTAAAAGGCGACTAAGAGAGTAACATTATACATTTTGACTGGCCTGTTGGTCTAGTGGTTAGTGACCCTGACTGCTAAGCCGGAGGTCGTGGGTTCGATCCTCACCCAGGACAAATCTTTGTGTGATGAGCATAGAGGTTTGTTCTGTGTCTGGGTGTAATTTATCTATAATATGTATGTATTTACAAAAAAAAATGTATTTAAGTAGTATATCAGTTGTTTAGTACCCATAACACAAGCAAATATAATTGCTTACTTTGGGGCTAGATGGCGCTGTGTGAATGTGGTAGAATATTATTATTATATTATTATTATTATATACAGACAAGAACACTGCGAAAAAAGGAATATTTGAAACAAACCCTATACCAACCCGCCTGGCCAGCGTGGTATAGTAGGCTAAATTCCCTCCACATTCTTTGGAGGAGACCCGTGCCCAGCAGTGGGACGTTTATGGGTTGAGATGATGATACGTAGCCTAGAAGAAAAATGAAACGTTACATTAAAGTTTTAAACTCAGTCCCCCTTTATTATAAAAAACGGACTAAGCATTAAACCAGGTTTAAATTGACAACTTTGACACTAAAACAATGGCTTTTTATCATTAGAATTATAAGATTGTATTATACAATTGTATTACCTACCATAGTGGGCTAAATTCCCTCCAAATTCTTTGGAGGAGACCCGTTCCCAGCAGTGGGACGTTTCGGGGTTTTAGTGATGATGATGATGATGATTGTACGATCAGTTAGTTGCAAACGAAGATTATACAACAGTATTATGAAGGTCGCATAATAATATAACATAATATCTACGATAATCCCTCTTAGACACTTTTCACTATGACTTATAATAAGCCAAAATTAATAATAAACGCTTGCAAACAATCTGTGACTCTCGGAAAAATATTCCTAAAAAATATTATATTATATTATATTATATTCCTTTTGTCTTGAAACTCGTAAATAAAATAGAAGTAAAAAAATAATAAGCACTCAAAATCACCTATAAATATTTCTGTCTCCTCAATATATGCACTTAAATCTTCGAATTACCAAAAATACCACCCATAAAACACCCCATTTCCCTACCATATTTATAATCTTTAGCAAAGATTCACGTTAAACTACAACATGTGGATCCACTATCCAAAATTTAAAAATTTCGCTTCAAAACTAGTCGCCACATTGTGTTAGAGCGATAAATCTGTCCCTTTGTCTGTTTGTGTGCGTGTAATACGATACTTGTGTTTGCGTGTGTGTGTTAATGCTTGAGCGCAGCGTTGTTGCATTGTTGCATGCCTGTTCTCACCCCTAATGGATTGAGGTGTTTTGGTACTTTTTGCGGTCTTAAATTATATTTTAGAAAACCAGCCATTTGCTGCATTGGGACAGAAAATCTCACTACTGGGCAACGATGATGAACAAAATGATGATGATGATTGTCCCCTATTATAATAAAAATAATATTCTACCACATTCACACAGCGCCATCTAGTCCCAAAGTAAGCAATTATATTTGCTTGTGTTATGGGTACTAAACAACTGATATACTACTTAAATACATTTTTTTTTTGTAAATACATACATATTATAGATAAATTACACCCAGACACAGAACAAACCTTTATGCTCATCACACAAAGATTTGTCCTGGGTGGGGATCGAACCCACGACCTCCGGCTTAGCAGTCAGGATCACTAACCACTAGACCAACAGGCCAGTCATATTATCATCATCATCATCATCTTCGTAGGTCTCGTCTATGCTTCCTAATAACTGTCTACTGCTTTATGACTCCAATGTTTGCCAAAAAGGGTGAATAAATAACCACGCTAGCGTTTTCAGAGCCTGTATACTTTTTGTAAAGGTATAGAAGCTTTTACATTAATGATAACATTCTTCTATAGCAGTCCTCTTATTTGCTACATAATTATACGCAAAATCGTTAAGAGTACGCGCCATTTTTTTCCATAATTTTATAATTGTAGAATAGGTATTAGATAGAAGACATGGTAGCTTGTAACAAAACCTTTATGATATGATTTCTAAAGCTCATAATTATCATTACATCAAAAATCAAAACTATTTAATCCCACTATGGGGTGAGAATCGTGGGCGGATAGCTAGAGGGTGGCTCGCATAATGCAACCTTTTTTTTCAACCAAATCTTTTTTCTACCTGCAAACCCGAGTCTTCTACCTGACGTGCGTAGGCGCAGAATTCGAAACGATTCTAAATTGAAACGAAAAAATTCGTATTACATCAGTGAAAGAGGGGGTTTTTGCTGTATTTTTTACTTAATTTCACTTGCTTATACAGTAAGGTGACTGTTTTTATAATGTTTATATTTTTTCCTGTGTTTTTCTGCTTGCAACTAACACTATGTAAAACAGTTTTTTGTAAGCGATTAACATCAAGAACAAGCCATAAATTAAACATACTAATTGCATTAATTTGTTTAGTTTTTGTTTTGATTTTGATTCTAGTTAATTTATTTGTAATACTGCAGTAGCTTTATTTAATTTTATAGAAGTGACCAAATCCTCAACAAGGAAACATTTTGTAAAACAGCGACCGTCATATCCTCAAAGTTTTTCTGCCTTGTTATTCTAGTAGGTATTCAGGGTACTGCGGGCAATCTCTGAATGTATACATGGACTTAATTGGATTAGATATCCACGTCAAGTGTTAGAAAATATTCGCGACTTCATTAATTAAATTTTCAAACATTTAATTTTAACGAATTGGACCAAATCATTTTCAGATACAATATCGCTGTCAAATGTTTGAAAATCTCAGCAAAACAGATTTTTAAATAATTGACAACGAAAGCGAATTCAACAAGTTAATCTCCAGATTCGGAGGATCTGTTCCCTGAGATGAAAAATATTGTGTTTAATTTATGATCGTATTTGTAAGCTTTACTCTCCCAGGACATGTATACAGTTTGTTCCTTAGTACCGTTTTGTTAATAAGTAATAGTAATATAAAATACAATCTTATTATATTATAGCTATAGCGCACTATGTTTGGCCGCTACTCAGTTCCTAATGATCGTAGCGTGATGTTATATAGCCTATAGCGTTCCTCGATAAATGGACTATCTAACACTAAAATAATAATTGAATTCGGTTCAGTTGTTATTGATATTAGCACGTTGAACTAAACAAACAAATAAACTCTTCCCTTTTATTATATTACTTATAGTATAGATAATAATTATAGATTATTCTAAAATACAAATTCTATAATAAGTCCTTATAATTATACTAATTATAAGGACTGGCCTGTTGGTCTAGTGGTTAGTGACCCTGACTGCTAAGCTGGAGGTCGTGGGTTCGATTCCCACTCAGGACAAATCTTTGTGTGATAAGCATAAAGGTTTGTTCTGTGTCTGGGTGTAATTTATCTAATAAGTATGTATTTACAAAAAAAAAATGTATTTAAGTAGTTTCTCAGTTGTTTAATACCAAGCAAAAATAAAAAAAGCAAATATAATTGCTTAATTTGGGACTAGATGGCGCTGTTGAATGTGGTAGAATATTATACATAATTTATTATGTTATTACAGTATTGTCCATAATTAAAGCACCTACCTATATTTTGTCTCTATATCACCCTAAAGTTGACTGGTAGATAATGCCTCAGGTATTAAGTCCGCTTTTGTACTGTTTTGTGCAGAAAGTTTAATAAAAAAAAAAAAAAAAACATTTTAGTTGTCATAACGTGCGTCTCTAACTCGCGGTGGTAATTGCTTACCGGGCTTATTAACTGCTTTAACATTACAAAAAAGCCTCGACATCATCAATAAGATTTACACCAAGATGTTTACTTAGATAACCCAATAAATGGTTCCGTATAGCGTTGCTTATTTAGATTGTATAACTAGTCGAATTTGTTGTATAACTCTTTTCATTGTCAAGTGTTCTGCGGTACACACTTGTATGTACTGAGGGGTACGAAAATTGGGCAACCGATTAGTATTCCACCGCTGGGCGTAAGTTTCTCTGCTATTAAGTCTACAAGTAACATCTGTGCCTTTCTTTCTTTCTTAACTAAAAGACAATGCTCACAACAGGAATATCACCCAGTATACATCATCAGTAACCCTGTAATGTCTGGAAAGTGACGGATTAAGAATACATAATGTCATTACTCTATCTCAACCCGTGGCTGTCGTAAAAGGCGACTAAGCGAGTAACCTTATGCAGATAAGAACATTGCGAGAAAAGGAAAATTCGAAACAAACCTATACCAACTCGTCTGGCCAGTGTGGTATAGTAGGCTAAATTGCTTCTACATTCTTTGGAGGAGACTCGTGCCCAGCAGTGAGACGTCCCCATGGAAATGGACGCTTATATTGATAGACTAGTATTATAATTTAGCCTACTATATCAAGCTGGCCAAACGGGTTTGGTATAAGTTTTGTTTAAAATTTTCTTTTTCTAGCAGTGCTTGTGTCTGCATAAGGTTTCTCCGTTAGTCGCCTTGTACGACACCCACGGGTTGAAATGGGGTAGTGACATTATGTATTCTTAATCCGTCACTACACGGATGGAATAACGTTACAGTGGTATATAATGTAGGCAGTCTACTGCTGCAAAACAAGAGTTATGGTATGGAATGCCGACTGTAGTCAGTTTGTCATATTATCTAAAACACCATGTACAAAAGCGATGATGGCTGAATGGATAAGGGACCGGCGCGGCGTGCAAATCATGCGGTCCGAGTTCGATCCCGACCGGCAGTACCAATGTGGATTCCACTTTGTGGAACTTATATGTATTAGTCAAGTGACTTACCATTTGCTAACGGTGAAGGAAAACATCGTGAGGAAACCCACATACCCTAGAAGAAATTCTATGAGTATGTCTGATCGACCAATCCGCACTAGGGCAGCGTGAGTGGATTATGGCCTTAACCCTCTCAGCTCTCTACATAGAGGAGAGGAGACCCGAGCCCAGCAGTGGAACCTAATGGGTTGCTGATGATGATGTATTAATTCCTGCAATGCCGACTTTTTGAGTGCCACTTTATTTGAGTACCATACACTAATATTCTCCAATTCGTGTACCTCACAGTATCAATCAAAACACACACATACAAGCTAACCAATTACATTCGGTGGTTTGTATGAAAGTCATGGTCACTACCACTGTTCACACCGACGTCGCAAGTACCTCGTGTTTATTTTTGTTATCGATTCGCGAGAGATCTTGATAGCTTTGAGTACTTCTGTGTTGATAAGTGGGTATGCATTTAGTTAGAACCTACGTAAGGCTGTGCTACATGGTTATAAAATTAAAAAAAAAAAAGCGATGGTGGCTGAATGGATAAGTGACCGGCGTGCTAAACACGCGGTCTGAGTTCGATTCCGACCAGCAGTACCAATGTGGATTTCATTTTGTGGAATTTATATGTACTAGTCATGTGACTTACCATCTGCTAACGGTAAAGGAAAACATCGTAAGGAAACCCACATACACTAGAAGAAATTCTAAGTGTATGTCTGATCCACCAACCCGCATTAGGCCAGCGTGTGTTGATTTTGGCCAAACCCTCTCAGCTCTCTAGATAGAGGAGAGGAGACCCGGGCCTGGCAGTGGGACATTGATGGGTTGCTGATGATGGTTATAAACTTGCTTTCCACAGAGGTGCCCTTGGTGGATTCCAACCGTGTAGCCGGCTGTTGTAAACCATATTTCATACAAACTACGCGGATGGCTACCAAGCTCCCACCAAGGTCACTCTGTTGGAACGCAAGTTTATAACCGTGTAGAACACATAAGCTTATGAGGAAATTAAGTGAAGCAAGTTGTGTGGCGTTTTTAATGCAGAAGATGATTAACAAGTTAATTTTCTTCTTACTTCTTCTTTATTTTGAAAGGGAGACAGGTGTGACGACTTCATCATCATTATCATTTCAACCCATAAACGTCCCAAGCTGGGCACGGGTCTCCTCCAAAGAATGTGGAGGGAATTTAGCCTACTATTATACCTCTAGCCAATTCAAAAACCGTCCTTGTTCGATTGACGCCGTAGTGCCAATAACTCGTGGTATCAAACGGGGAAGTACCCGTGGGGTTTTGGATGAGAGAGTGCATCTGTTATAGCGCAATAGTTTATGCTTATATATGATTTATTATATCACGCTCATCTGATTGTTACTGCAGTATCACGCTCAATTGACAAAACGCAGTAGCAGTCGCCGTAGCCGAAATCGGCATGGAGGCCATAATATGCGAGAGGTTCATCATCAGGTAGATATATAGAATTAATCGAACTCATTGTGTTTAATGAACAATTACAGTTTATTAGCGGAGGTCCATCAGTGGGTGGGCACTGTTGATTGAAAATATGATCATCATTGATTAATATGACGCGATTTCGTATTAAGATAGTGAGAAAAAGGGTCATGGTAAACAGTTGCCTTCATCATCATCATCAGTTGCCTTATCAAACTCAAACTCAAACTCAAACTCTTTATTTGTGTAAATGTGGTGTATTACAAAGTTATTCAGTTTATCAGTATTATCAGTGGTAATATTCGTGTGCTAAATATTTTTTTAATCATTCACATCAAAGTCTCGGGTTCAAAGCCCGTTGTGCGTTTCAATT
Source organism: Laspeyria flexula (assembly GCA_905147015.1). NCBI lineage: Eukaryota > Metazoa > Arthropoda > Insecta > Lepidoptera > Erebidae > Laspeyria > Laspeyria flexula. The sequence continues at coordinate 8,215,956 of LR989974.1, forward strand.
TATTAATTACTTGTTTTATTTAGCACTAGAAGTCGTGCGGGGTTTAGCTCTCATCGTCCTTTATTTGGCCACGGCTCAGCTCTTATTAGCCATAGCGTGGAGATATACCTATAGCCTATGTTACTCAGTGATATTGTAGCTTACTAACGGCAAAAGAATTTTTGAAATCGGTCCTGTATGTATGTACAAAAATACAAATCTTTCCTAATAATATTAGTATACACATAGATTTATACAAAATATTAAACCAAGGCAAAGGAAATTACTTTCATATTTAATGTGTAAGTTTCTACAATAATTATTTATTGAATAAGTACCTTTACCACAGTAAATACTTCGTATAATTTACCTGAAAATCATTAGTAAGATTTTTTTTTTAAATTAGTTACAACTCTTAACAACATAGCAATATCCTTGACTTGCATGACCCGAGCATCGAATACACGGCCATCGTTACCTACCGATCCATTAGACCGACAAGGACTGCTTAATTATATATTTATTTTTCACTTAAATTATGTCTTCTGTACTTTAAACGACTTGATCATAGTTATCAATTTAGTTTAGTGATCTTTGTATATGACTGCTGAACAAGAAGGTTTGATTCCTACACAGGACAAATATTTTAACCCCTCGTAGGTTAACTATCATAAGTGTGTATGATCTAATATGAAACTTAAGATAGTTTAAACTGTCGTAACTACATTGTTTACTACGAGCTTACCATAGTTGTTGGGACATGCGCAATTGTTTTGAGTATGGGTTTAGTGTTTCCATTAATTGTATTTTTGTGAAGTCTTAGAGTTACAGAGATGCACATGGCTACCCATGGATCAAGCACATTTACGTACTCCCAATTGATAATAGAAATTCATAACATTTCACATTGAATTTCTTATCAGGAAAATGATATACTTGTACCGTTTTGAGATACATACTTTTCATCCTGGTAAAATATTACCTTGATTCACACCGACCGGGGCTAGTACAAATTATTTGCTTACGTCCCTAGACGTTGATATAAAGGGCTCTTCACACTTTTACTGCTATCGAAACTACTTAAAAATACTAAGCTTAATTCAGATACGATTGTATTAACAACGTTAAAGTTTATTCCCAAGATTTGGTTACAGAATAATTACTTACAAGCTAATAAACACTGGTTCACACTTAAAACAATTAGAAGTCACTTTTGCGCTAACTTTACACTACAATTTTACTGCCATTTTTAGGGGGAGGTGAGGTATGAAATCCACATTGGAATTGCTGATCGGAATCGAACTCGGACCGCGTGTTTAGCACGCCGGTAACTTATCCATTCAGCCACCGTCGCTTCATATAATATTGGTGTATAGACCCCGTAATACTCGTATAACAAATTACAAGTTAACCAAACCTGGTTGACCTTCAATCGTCTTACTCATTGAATCAGTTTTTTGTTGTTACATGAGCAAGTACATAATGATTTTCATGCTCATTACATTTTAAGTACATGCCAATTTATTTGGTTAATGTAAATGGTATGTATTGAAAACTTGGCAATTTATTTATTGATATAATGTGTGTAATAGAAAAATATGCGTCATGCTTACTAATGCCTGCAAAGCAAAATTTATTTTAATAAGGAAAATTATTTGATAAATTTCGATAATTATTATTTTCTCTAAAGTACTGAACAGACCTTAATGAAATTATTTAATAATGTAAAGATTAGTTAAGGACTTTTAAAAGAATATTAGTCTACCTATTATCTAAATACAATATCTTGTGAACGAAACCACAGTCAAAGTAAAGTTTAATTTTAATAGAAACTTTTAGGTTAGAAGTAATTGGGATGTGTAATAGTGGAGGCATACGTTAGATTATCGCCTTAGCAGTTTTTTAAAGCACAAAAATATTTTTAGGATAAATCGAATGAAATGTTCACCTGAACACAGAATTGTATGTCGTGTTTCTGTAAGTCTAGTAGTAGTCTGTAAACCCTATACCAATCCGTCTGGTCAACTTGATATAGTTGACTGGATTCCCTCCATATTGACCATGCCCAGCACGACTATCTACAACCATACACATACACGTTGACAGCTTCTACGTCAACTATCGTAAGTGTTTAATAAATCACATGAACTTACGATAGTCTGTCTTAGAAGGATCCTTTAATCATCCCTTTTCCTTCCTCCTTTTCCTCCACCCACTCTTTTAAAATTTTTGCGAAAAGTTTCACTATGCTCATTCCCTCCTCAACATTTCGCTATGCCCAACCTCTCCTAAAATATAGATATATGTAATCTCTTCCAAAAAAATTGAAATGCCGTCTCGCCTAAAATTTTGACTGTATTGCCGAACCTCTAGCAAAACTCAAGTTTATTGACATCTTCGGTTTTATCCCTAAAAATACATAAAGCGATTTTACACTAAAATTCATCTATTGAACGAATGGCACCTGAAGTTTGACAAAGAGCTACTTCTTTTGTGTTAAAAAGACGTATTTTTTATATAAAAAATGGTCCCACGAGGCGTAGTGCAGTTTTTATATTGCCATGCGTCTTTCTGCGATTTTATTGCTTTTGATTGACCATTGTTGTCCTTAGAATATGATTGGCACAGTTAATTTCTTTGTTGAGTTTAGGATAGTCGCTTGATGCTTCTGCTACTTCAAAAATAAGAGGGTCTACTCGGAATTTCGACTTTGAATAAGTCGATTTCAATATCGACTAAGAACTGACTTTCGAATCGACTAAGTTAAATGTCAATATTACGTGAAGACTAATATAATATTGTGATATAATTAAATAAGCAAAAGATTTTGTTTGTTCCGCTTTAACAGCTAAATCCATGAACAGATCTTAATGAAATTTGATATAAAAATAGCCTAAGATCTGGAGAAGGACATTCCCTATTTTTATTGACATACCACGCAAGAAAGCCTTGGGCAGAAGATAGTAAGATAATTTGCGCATACTGCTTATCATACGTCTATTGGATTCTACAAAACAAGTACAATTTAAGAAAACAGTAATTACCATCTGTTCTAAATCATATATTATCAGAGATGGTGGTCTGATGATGAAAGATATAGTTGATGAATACATCATTGTCAAGTAACATTGAATTGTTATACCTCAATACTAATATTATAAAAAGGAAATAATTGTATGTAACGAATAAATTTAAGAACTAATGAACTGATTTCAAAAATTCTTTCGCCATTACAAAGCTACATTATCACTGAGTAATATAGGCTATATAACATCACGCTACGGCTTATACGAGCCGAGCAGTGGCCAAATAAAGAACGACGGGAGCGAAGCTCTGCGCGACTTCTAGTCCTTTACGAGTATATTACAGATTGTTATCTCTTCAACTTTGAGGTAAATAATATCGCAGATGCTAAAGTAACGTCCACTTAAGACGATGAGAAGACATTTATTGAATATGCATAAATTTTAATCTCCTGACATCTGTTGTCCATCTATTCTTCGTAAAGTTTTAAAATCCTTAAAACTATGCCTCGCGGCAGGACGCACTAATACTAATAAATTCTAAAATAAGGGAAACGCACATTTCTATGCCGTAGCGAAATTCCACCAAACTAATGATTAAAAAATTTAATACTTTATGCTAAATACAACCTTAAGCTTACATAATAGAAATGAGAATAGCATATCTAATTATGATGCAGTAAGTCATTAAGTCTTAGGGGATGCTATTCAAAATGTTGCAGATGGCATTCGGAATCCAAAAGCAGTAGCTCCTTTATTCTACAATACAAAAGCAGCCTTGACAGACTTTGACAAAGTTGAGATTGCTTTGACAGAGAATGCCGATATAGGTTGGGAAATATGTAAATGTTGGTAGCAGGTAAAGAAATTTGAACATTCTGAAGGGATGATAGAAAAAATAAGGGTCGTGTTTAAGATACAAAGGATGGCGTTGGCGTCAAGCGGTGCGATGGATGGTCTGCGGATGCTGTTTTAGATTTACGCCAAGATTTCGAATATTATATTGGTACAGTTAATTGAATATGACCATTTGCTGAGATCCTAGATAAGGGTAGTAAACAGTTAGATTTAGTGGCTTAGTCAGCAATAATTTTGGTGGTCTGTCCCATGAAAATTCTATCCGTATTTATTCTCAAATAAAATTTAAAAATTGATTTTCAAATATCATGAAACCGGTTATTTTATGGATATTTGCCGAATTTTCGAAGTAGAAAATACAAATTATGGTTTATAATCTAAAATAATAAGCTAATGAACTAATTTAAAATCTTTCGATTATCATGTCTTATGTTCTGAAAATGATCTTATTTTCATAAATAGTATAAGAAACCAATATAATACCCATATACTTTTACATATTATGATACACCTATCAAGATGATCACCAATCATCAAAGATGCATTAAAAAAAGAAAAAAGAACTTTCATAGCTAAAATAAAAAATCTTTTAGATCAATATTCAAATAAACGACATCTGCATAAAACAATTCATTTAGAATAAACACAAGAAAAAATGTCTATAGGAACACATTGCCACAATAAAACCTCAATCTTGAGAAAAAACTGCTAAATCATTACAGGGCACCTTATTGACATGATAATAAGAGTGGGAATAGAGTATGTTTTTTGTTGAAAAACTTTGGCGCCCATCTTCCGACAGGAAGAGGAACTTATTTGATTATAATAAACATAAGAATCGAAATAAAAAATTAACCAGGTGCACATTGAAAATATTGTTTTTTACTAAACCTAGACCCATTGTTTGTTTTCTAATATCGGCCACCCTTTCGCTTAGTTTTTTATCAACTTTTTCAGTAGCCAAAAAGGCCTTTTTATTGTCTTAAAAAACTACTAAGTACAAACGAAAAGTGAAAGTTACGAATATGGAATTGTCTCAAAAAACTTTTTGTTAAAATATTGAAAAAAAAATGGCTTCCTTTTTCGATTTTATTACTTTTTATTGTTTACCAGTAGTTGTATCTTTTGTTTCATTCTCAAAGGATTCTTTGTCGGTTTATTTTATTTTAGTTTTATAGGTATCATTACCCTATTTAATATTATTATTGAATGTCGGCAGGTTAAAAGCAAAACCTCTCTAATGGTATTGTTGAAGATTTGTTAAAAGTTACTTTTATAAACAACATAAATAAGATTATAGTTACTGTCTCGTCATAGTCATTACATAGGCAAATCTTACAGGAACTGTAGATAATATTATCTATTAACTATGTATCTTTTTTTGACATACATGATAATTTTTGACATTATTTTATTTAGCTTTTCAATGTTTTATTTATAAATTTGTTTCTATAAAGGGAGAAATTAATGTAAGTACCTATTTGAAAAGTGTGTTTAGCCATTTTCGTCAAAATAATATTTATGTTATTATTTTAAAGTATTTATGAGATTACAAAACGAAAATTAAAAAAAAATCTAGTTAAAATGACTATTCATCTAACTACACCAAAATAACATTTTCATAATTTCCTTTTGAATATGTGTTTATTTCATTCACATCTTCATTTTCAAAAACTAGTCAAAATATACGAAAATAACAGTAACACAGCGTAAGATAATTTTTTACTCCACTCATCACAGCTCCTTTCATTACATTTTCAAACAATTTTATTAATAGTACTGACTTCATTCCTACTATGTAATGAAGATACTTACATTAAAAAAAATTCGATATTAGTCTCAGAACCCGTCTCGAATCCGGTTCCAAACATTTGCGTGATGAATGACAGGGCAGTTGCACGAACGACCCTGCCTACCATCACATCTAATAGATACATTGTTTCTTCTACATCTCCACAATGAACAACATCCATTGCTTCTTTTGTTTTATCTACAACATCATCCTTTAGTATTTTGTCGTCAATGGATGATGTATGATTGGTAAAGTTAGTTGGAGTTTGAGTAATGTGATCATTATAGTGATGAGCTATAGATTGAGTAGATCAAAATGGCGGTTCCCCAAAAATACAGGTTCCATGATGTAGGTACGTAGGAAATTAGCTGCATACGAGTTTGTAATCCAACCATCTTTCTTTGTTTGTGATGGGTTTGTTCTTTGATACAGTCACCGAATGTGAAGCTTCCAAAGCTTTAAAGTTTTTGTTTTTTTTATATCTATGAAAAATATTATATATTTTTCGGAAGCAGTGTCTTGTTCTGCAATGAGGTTATGTCTAATAGAAGTAAATATATTCAATTCCGACAACTACTCGTTACCGTAGACAAAATATTGTGCAGCCACAATTAGTACCTAATTCTGACCCTATATACAGATGTTTGTAATTAAACCAGTGACACATAAATTAAAATATCGATATACAGCTAGCAGGTTATTAAACAGATTTTCAAAAGCTGTATAAAAACAAAACGGGCTTTGTAAAGTCCGTTTTATTTTTATGTACTCTTTATTTAGCAGTCAATTCATATTATACATAGTATACTGTAAACCTCTTACCTTTCTAAATACCCTACTTTTTATATTAATACAAGTAACCTGCTGCCTCCAATAACTTATTAGAATGAAGAATCTACGCCACATTCTAAAAACTTCAAGAAAGCACTTCTAAGATTAATCACCTACGGTCAAAATTTGGCACTTCCAATACTCTTTACGCATTTCAAATGCCAAAAGTAATCAGTTTATAAATAATAGCAATCTTTTATTGTATTGTTCAATTAATAATTTAGATGCGCCTAAAAGTAAATGTTATCAAAGCAGTGCTTGAATATGCTGCAAAGAGCTTATGTGTTATTGACTAGGACGTGTGAGGTACTCCAAAACTTCGTCCCAATTTTTTTTGTTTTTTATAATTGTATTGTTAACTAACTTTATGAATACTTAATACTACTTATAATATTCTATTTGCAATCACATAAAATACTTAAAGGGACAGATTTTCATTTAAAAAAAAAAGTATGTTACGTATACGCATCAAGTAAAAAAAGAAGCACAAAATCTCCCAGCAAAAAAAAACCCTAGAAACAAAATAATAAAGTTCTATTAAATATTCAAATCAAAAGAAATATAGAAAATAAAGTAAAAAAAATACTATAAAAGACACTTGTCAAACACCTGAAAACATTCAGATCGAAATAAAAAAAAACAAAAAGATTCTATCGACTTCCTTCCTCACCCTATAACAGGTGATTTTAGAATCAAAATAAAAAAAGTCTATTCACAATTGAAACCCTTGCTTAAACGAAAAAATGTAATGCATATGAATAAGGCAATCTTAAAAACTCAAGGACATGTTTTATAAGAATACCTACTAAGAAAGTTAGATGAAATTGAAAGTAGAAGTAAAGTGAAGTGTATCAAAAAGTGTATTTTTTCAAATTTACGAAATGTAAAAAAAATAACCTACTTGTGTTTATTATTTAATTGTAACTTGTTATAAATTGAATAGCATTAATCACTTTTATATATCTTATATCTATAATTAAAATAAAAAGTAAGATAACGCGTTTAGTAAAATTATTATTAAAAATTTAGCATTAATGAAGTTAGCAGAAGAGTTAGTGATCTATATCACGTTCAAACAGATCAATTTGAGCCAAAAATCGCGTATTCTTTACTTCTCTGGGTTATATTAAAAAACAAAAAAAAATCTATTATTTTACAATTTTTATAACTTTGCTTCGACGTCACAAGTTTAAAAATTGAAAGTTTCGAAAAGTAAACTTTTTACGACACTGTAATTAAGTAATACTGTCATAAAATGATAAAACTTTGTCTATTGTCACTTTAAACTCGTTAAAAAGTTCAAAAAGCTGTGTGAAGCCGACATTTCTTTGAAATCGTATTTATTTGTTTAAGTTAACTTTGTATTGTCAATTTTTATGATTAGAGCTTTAATAGGAATACAACTTTATTCTAAGATTATAAGCTATGGCTATTATACTACAAGGATAATCTTTAATAGGCATGTTTGGTATTGAAATGGGGGATATTTTATTTTATAATTCAAGAATTAGAATGCCTCAACCCACAGCTGGACATAGCCCTCTTCAAGTATATCATTTATGTTTAAATGTATTATGGCGCTAGTCTGATCTTCGAATACTTCGAGATCTTGCATACAGCCGCTTTCAATTTTCAGTCCTACAATATGTATCGGAAAATACATACATCAGTAAGATATCGGTCGTATAGTTGGTACGCTGGTGTGACGACTTGGATACCTTCCACAGGGAATGGTGGAATAAGGCTGGAGATAGACAGCAGTGGAAGGTTCAGGGGGAGGCCTTTGCCCAGCAGTGGGATGACACAGGCTAAATAGTTGGTAAATAGAGACTTATTTATCTACACAAATAAATTAAATTGACTTATGGAAATATCAAATTAACAGCTTTTTAGAATAACCATAAGAAAGTATATATACGGCACTTACTTATAAAAAAAAATCAATTTTCAAAATGTTTGTCTATACCTATAATAAATTCAAAAATGAAATAATAAATAATTTTAATTCAAGTTTTTATAAAACATAAATTACGAGTTTTAATAATTAACTTTTTTTAGTTTTAACTTTACCAGCAACATTAATCATGTTATGATTTGTATTTAATTTCTTGTATCATAATTTGATAATATTAGCATTTAACGGATAATTCTAAATATTAATTTAATAAAACTTAACTTTGAAATATGATTGGTATACAGGTTTATTTTTGTAATAATAATTTGAAAATAAAATGTTTCGAAATAATTCTCTGGTTATTTTTTCGACACATCTGCCCTTACTTTTGTATTACTAATACTGGAATTATATATGCTTATGTAGGCAATTATAACGTGCATAATCATTAACATAAGAATGGATAAATTCGATTGAAAAATCCACCCCTTGTTGACGGTCAAACCGTCAGACATGAATACTACTGTCCAGTTTGGACACTGAATATTCTGTTTAATTGAATATTTTATTCAATAGCACAGTATTCATTGAGAAAATAAATATACCAGTAACAAAAAAATATTGCTCTAAAAATGTATACAGTGACAAAAAGACTGCAACAGGTCGTTTGCCTATATCGCTGATATTTTAAATTCTACCTGTATTTTTTTAGTAATTCTGTAATTTACCTGTATAGTGCAAAGGTGTAGGATCTACAAATTGCTTTTCGTCAGTATTCTCATTACTCAACACCAATCTTCGAATAAATTACTGTGGAGTGTTTGCACGGCTACTGTTTTCAATTTTAAATTCTTTCTTTCTTTAAGTTAAGTAATCGATTCCTGCCGGATCCAGTGCTGCATACAATTAACCACCCTCATTTACGTCTGGTCAATGACAGCCCTGTTTTAATCAATAACTTCTTTTTCGCGCGCGGCGTCCTTGGTTTTTTTCCCCGGCGCGACTTTTTCTGCGCGTATTTCGTTTATTATGTGTCAATCGGCCCGCGGTTTTTTCTCTATTAAACACGCGACTAACGCTCCTTACCTCGTTTTCGTCGATTCCGCAAAAAGCTTAGCAAAAAAGGCAAAAGCTCGTCCAAAAAATCGTCTACCGAACAGTATCTCGTATCGCCGGTCTTGTAGCCATTTTAATTATTATTTAATACCAAGGGACGAGCACGTGGCGACGCGCACCATCTCACTCCCACAACAGAGGTAGTACCGCGCCCGTCGCATGCTGTCCTTGTCACTCCGAGCCCACTTACACACATAAAAATCGTGAATAATAAAAAAATGTGTACACATTTTTTTCGCTTAACCACCGCTTGTATGTGTGCGTTCGGCCTCACGCCGTTAGAACGAGACGGCACTAGGTAACAGAAGAGCATTAACTAATCCCCACTCCGATTTTTTAAGCTCCGCTGTCGATGTTAGCGTCCGTGTGATTTTTTTCATTTTTATGTGTTAGTGTACCCTCGCCCGGTGTAGTTCACTTTTTCTACTATAGATCTGAATTTCAGTCTCGTTTTTGCCGCGTCGGTCTAAAGGCGGACGAGCGGGCGTTTTGTATTGCATTTTTGTGATGCGAGTGGTCGGTGGTGGCTCGTAGTACTTTATCTGAACAACATTGCGTCTGGAGAGGCCGGCTTTTTGTACGACCACATGTCGTCTTGAGGAGTCCTCACACTCGCGCTAGTCGCTACTGCAGGCCAGTGCACGCGCGAATCGCCTAGTGCGAGAGGGACGGAAAGCTCCATCACGTGTGGATAACCCATAACTATAATAATTTATATAGCACACTAAAATATTGAGCACAAAAAATCTGGTAATTTGGATCCTAGTAACGACGCCCGGCATTCATAATTTTGCCGCAGGGTCAAGAGCACGGCTCGGCGTTTTTTTCAATCGCCGGCATTTTTTAAATGTTTATTTGCAAGGAGCACGTGGATTTTTTGAGTAATTTTGGCGATAAAGCCTTGGACTGTTGCCTTTCGGACGTGTTGTGACATTAGTGTTACCTTTATTATGTGATATATTTTTAGTGACATTTTAAAAACAAACTGTGATTTATTATGGTGATATAGTTGGTGATTGTGAAGATATTTGGATAGTGACAGGTAATTTTTGTTTAATTAATTTGGAAGCAAGTCCACTGTTTCTCCCCTAGTGGGTGGGAGAGATCTCCCTGTGAGGGGAGAGGTTTTTACGTAAGATCCCTCCCGGGTGAGGTGTATGTTGTAATAGTGAGCCGGGCGGTCGCCGTCTGTCAATGCCGACCTTGAATAATGCCCGGACTATAAATACGGAAATATTTTTGGACACTCTACCGTGACGTTATTTTCAAATTAACTTGATTTGCGATCTGTTGCTTGTTGCTGTTTCTTTGTTTAAAAACATACGACATGTCAATATTGTTATTTTGTCGATAAATAGTCGACCTGCTTCCTATTTCGTAATTATATTTTTTTAAGAACTTGAAGTCCAAAATGTTGCTATTTTTTGTGAGGAAAATAAGACATAAATATTGGTGAATAATATTGCTCAAAATATTTATTTATTTACAATATACAACTACCAATATATTTATGTTTTGTTTTAATAAATTACAATGCTTAAATATGATTTACAATTAAAATTTAAAAAATGGTAAATTAAAACAACAAATTACTTTTTTTTTTTTTAATTAATAAATGTAATAATGTATAGTAATGTGGAGCAAAATATGTTAAATAACAAAATCAATTAAATAATATTAAAAAATATACAACTTCATTAAAATGCTTTTCAAATGCTAAACAAGTAAAACCCAACAAAATATTGTCTATTTCTTCTCTATAATAAATACCAGTGCTATAGTTCCGCAATACCTACGCACAATAGCGAGCTGACATTATTTTTTACACAATTTAATTATTAGAAACGGTTTTATCTGAGATAAGTAGGTATTTCTTGTCAAATAACCTTGTATCTCACGGTTCAATAACTATGAAATCTCCAGTAACGGCCCCTGCCCACTAAACGCGCATTTTAAGAGCACATTATTAAAAAAAAAACACTTGTCAAACTTCGATGGAGGGAAAAAAATATACGAGTACAAAAAAATTGTCGGCCGCCAATCCTTCGTTAAGTTTATGTCATTGGTTTAAAGTAACACGTGAGTTAAGTCAGATAAAATGTTATGAATTATGATCCTTAAGTTATAATTTTGACACTTGGAAAATCGAACTTCGATTTCAAAATATCAAATTACAAAAAAAAAAAATGAACTAACGTCAAAATCTTGTCAATAATGTTAAGTTACTTTATTAAAAACATAAAAATAAAATTCCGAATAAAATTTGAATTTTCAGCATAATATTTGAGACATAATTCTAAAGTTCAAATCATAATTTAAACTTCTTGAGTAGCATACTAGCAATATAACGAAATAGATGTTAACAAAAACCTAATTACTTGCTTCGAACCACTTCCCTGGTCCAAACTAGTAATACAAATCTTGGACCCGATCAAGCGTGAGGCCTTCTATACACATCATCAAGTGCCCCAGACAGTACATACTCAATATAACTAAAAAGAACCTTTGTGTAAAGCCTTAAGGGTGATTTTAAAACAACCGATGCTGCGAGTAACCGCAAACTTGTGTTGTTTTATTTTCTATACTCGCAATTACAGCTTTGACAGCCATGTATGTTGGGATCTGCGGGTACAGACGGTGACATAATAAAATAATAGCAAGCATATCAGTAACAAAGTTTGCTATATCTAAATGCTTACAATAAAATAAACAAGAAAACTCTTAGTTGTAAAAATAGGTAAGAACTAACAATTAATAATGCAAAAACATGTAATTTAAAATTCAACTTAAATAACATTGAAACCGTGTAGTCGAATATTTTCTCAAAACAGTTCAAACATTTCAGACTAAAATTACATTAGGAAGATTAAAATCATCATTAAGTGTGCGCACATGTTGTAGGCACGTCTGTACAATGTGATTATCGAAGCCTTCTTCGTTGCGGCATGTGGGCTAGGGGCTAGATCATTGACACAACCTACGCGGCAACTCGTCACCTGCTAGCAAAAAAACCTGACATCTTTTTTTACTCGTCAAATCTATAATAAACAGACAAACAACTTTGTTACCGATATCGATTATGAAATATTTCTATACAATTCTGACATAGCAACAATTTGGACTTCAATTTAAAAAATAAACGCTATAGAAAAAATATTATCTTTGCAGCCCAATGAAAACAGAAGATCTCGGAAATATTCCATGACATTAATATCAAAGGAAACGTAAGACACGTATTTTTATAAGTGCCAAAAACGAGACGGTTTATACAAAGTAGATAGAATATAATTATTGTAGCCAAGATGATGGAAGGTAGAACTATAGATTACCGGCCGGACGGTGGCGGGTTAGATTATCACAATTCGCCATTGATGGCAGAAATACCAATAGACAATTATTCTCATATACATAGAAGTATAGAGCACTTAAGATCAATAGGAGTACCTCCTCCTATAGACCACCACAGACATTTAGCGACAAACCTAGCAGATTTGAGAAGATACGAACATCCGGATGAAATGCCGGAGATAAAACCGTCCGTGCTAAGACTATCTGAGTTCAAAAGTGGTTTGCAAGACATGAGAATTCAGAATGACCAAGAGAATGAAATACAAAGACAACTAACACCTCACGACGATGGACCTAAAGGATACAGTGCACCATCTACACCACTTTCTGAAAATGGGGGACAAAGCATCCAGGAGGAAAAGGTTAGAAAAGTACTTTTAAGTTCTATATCATTAAAATTATTTAGAGTGGATTTTAATTATTATAAATTTAGCATTGTACATTCTAGTTGGACATTATTTTTATTCAATTATAATTTTAATAAGAAATTAACATTATTAAAATTAACTGAATGAAATTAAATTAATTAATTTAAAAAAAACGAAAATAATTTTATAAGATTAAAATTAATTAATTTATATATTATTAACTTTTACTTGGACTAGTTAGAATTATTTTTATGACAGAAAACTTGAGATTAAACTGTGAGGTCAACCAATTTCAAACACCTTGAATATTTCGGAAGTCTTCAACAGTTTGACGTCAGTTGATTTGAAGCATTGTTCGTTCATTACTTCATCACGATGCAATAGTTCCGCGTCCGAAGCCATTAATCCTAAGATGATACCCATTATAATCCTTTTGTTAATGTATATGGACTATTAAATTCTTAAATTCGTGATTCGACGATTCTAATAATATTGCGCAATTATTTTTATTCAGCGCTTAGCAACAGGTATTAATTTAGAATAATAACTGCCTTATTAGATTTCTAGTTCTCATTCTTTTCATTAAACAAGTCTTCTTTGAAGAAAAAAAAGGAAATTACTTTCTGATCCATTCAAAGTTATAATTTCAAATTATAATATTACACACGTCTTACTTATAAGAGCCCATTTCACATTCTTATTAGACTACCGTTTAAGTTAATAAATTATACAACATTTAAATTAATTTATGCAGGTTTTGATTTTGAATACAATGAAAAAATACCCAGCACTTGCCTAAATTTCTGTCGCAGTTTACATTTAGCATTCAAAATTATGTACGAATACAAAATGAATAAATCAATTTAAAGAACATTAAAACATCGAAGTACTTATTTCAATGCAAAATTCAAGATCACTCGATTAATAGTCAAATACGGCAGTATACAAATACTTATTATAAAAATATTGTTTAGTTAGGCATTCTTATCATTTCCTTGTTTCATTAACACATATGTCATCTAACCTCTGACTGCAGATAATAATAATTCTAAAATTATTTATACATTTTTCTTTTTTATTTTATTTAACTTTAGAACATTAAACTCAATTTTGAAATTAGAAATTAAATCTTCAATTTGAATACTGTATTTAATAATTCAATAATCAATTGTTAATTTTTTTTTTAAGTACTCACTGAATTTTTGGGCTTGTAGTAACTAAAAGTCATCGATCATTAAATTTAAACGGCAGTAGATGTGTAATTAGCAAACACTACAACACAGTTTGATGCAAATTTTATACGAAATACCCGTATATTAGCATTATTTTGAACGTTTGTATAGCATACGTTTTGTACTATTTACGTGTTACTTCCACAACTATTAAAAACTAAGTTTAATATCTTTACGATTATAAATATTGAAATGTACAATCTTATATTTTACAAATTAAAATTAATTTATAATTAAATTGAAAACTTCCAGTAATTAATTAGCAATCATAATTATTAAGTCTAATTAATAAATTAATCTGACGGAAAAATCACATGTAATTCCTCTCGACTTTTTGTGTGGTTTTTGCACTGTTGCTTCCTATTATCGTTAAAATTATAATTTGCCAAATGAAAGCGTTGATCAAAAGCACGGATGAGCCTTGCTCGTTCTCAAGGTCAGTGTAAAGGTTGTTACACACCGCCTTATGTGTTTATTATTTAATAACGTAATTATATAAATAACCAACCGTGCGTTTTAATGAATTCGTATTATGTACGTTTTCCGGGACGATACTAATCTTTGATTTAGTTTTTTTATTTACATGCTCATGTCTTGTAAGAATGTTTGTTATTCCAACTTTGTAATTCAATTGTTAAGTCTTATTCGAACTGTTTCTAGTTAGAGAAGAGGATACCCGAGCCCAGCAGTGGGACTTAATGGGTTGCTGATGATTTGAACTGTTGCTTTACCAAGTCGTGTACATATCATCACGCCTGCCTTCCTTTGGGTAAGGCTGAGACCACAGACCATCAATTAATTTTTCCGATTCAATGACATCGTTTTCGCTGCCTCTCACTCTTCATTTACGGTTAATTCAGACTTATTCACCAACTCGACAATGAGAATCTCGTCCATGTGGCCGAATCGGGAAGGTGAAATATTAATTTATTCTATGTGCATCTTCAGCCCAACCACATGGTCTGAAATTATTGTTAGTTGTATCGACTCGACCGTAGCGTAGCGGAAATGTCTTTGATCGAGATGCATCATAAAAGAATGAGTAGAATTCAATCTTCCCAACTTGAACACGTGAACGAGTTTTTCGCGGTTGAGTTGATGAATAAATTTTATTTACGAAGAAGTGAACTAATCTTTATTGAAAACAGATTAGTCAATCTTATATAAACGCCGCCATTTTTGTAATAAATTCAATTACTTAATTCCGCATTAAGTTTACGTTTAGTATCATGCCGATGCGTGATAAGAAGTGACCCGGGAGATACTTGAACAAGGACGCCATATCAGACCCTCTGGTTAGCATTACATAATTTAAGTCATACGTAAAATAATAGTTAACACGTGTTTCTGCGACTGTTATCAGAGATACGTAGTCGAAATCACACTTAAATTATAAAGGCAAAAGTTTGTGTATGTTTGTCCCTTCTTTACGTTCAAACGGCTGGACCAATTTTGATTTTTTTTTTAACAGCGGGCAATACCGTGTCGCGTAGTTACTTTTAAATAAATTATAAATGTTTTAATACTTTTTTGTGAATTTTTCGCTATAATTGAGTATTCAACTGGCCTTTATCTTTAAGTTAATGTCTCATGTCTAAAAAGGAGTTTTTGGTATAGTATTTTTATTCCAAATATTCCCTTTTTCTCTAGTGAATTTAGAAATTAAATAATAAGATTAATTTAAAATACATCTTAGTAATTATGATTGTTATTAGCATTATTTAATTATGATGGAAAATTTGGTTTCTAATATCAATGCCAAACTATCAAGGAAAATGTTGGTATGAAATCAAAGTAATTTATAGATGTTCCAGAAGTTTTCGATAGCAGAACGCATAAATAAACAGATATTGAGAATCGCATAACATTAACCACTGTATCCTATCAAGTTTGCTTATGTTATCAAAAAGATAATATGTGTGTCAGAAATCAAGTTTTCAAGGCTGTACTTAAAATGAAATGAAGTGTGATTATTGCTTTAAATGCTTTAAGTTAACCATATTATTACTAAGCCAACTACTTGGCTGATCGACGCTTCTCGTAACCAGAGAGCTGGATTTTTTTCTCGCACATATTAATCAGCGTTGCCATCCAGCGTGGCAATGCTGCAAGCCTTCTGGAAACCTTTTTGTGTGATAGTGATGCCGACGATAATTCTCTTTTTTACTTATTTTAAAATTTATTGCCCCTTTTTGGTATTTATTTGATTACCTTTTAAAATTTGGATGTTATGGGGGTTTTTTTTTTAGCCCAACTTTAAAAATGTAAATTTCAATTATTTTTGTAATTGTGTAAATTATTATTATCCATGAATTAATTGATTATTATTAAAGTGTATTAAATTTCTTAAACTCAACAAATATTTTTTTCAAGACTGACTTGGGATGAACTATAAGAAACGAAACATTTCAAACATTTTATCGCATTACCAAAATACACAGAACAAACCTGATTTAGCTACTGGGTTAGTTTCTTGCCTATAAAAAATAGGCAGTGTTCAGTTTTGCCCTAGTTGCGTATTATTTTGCCCGAATTACCTAATATCATTCCCACAAATCGTGTATAATGTTTTATGTAACACCCGAGATAATTTCAAATATATTCCGACAATCCACATGGTTACTGACTATCTACATTTCCAAATAGTAATATCATTCGATGTATTATTTTTGCAAATTTATACTCAATGTCATGAAAAATGTGTAGCAATTTTATTTATACATTCTTCTGCTTCTGTTTACGTCCAATGTCTGACCCCGAAACCGTTTTTTCGTGGAAATTTGACAGTCAATTTTTGATTCAACCTTCAAAGGTGAATTATAACAAATAATATTAAATCGTCAGTGAGAGTTAAATTACTTTTTTTTGCTCAATATGTTGATAATAGTTTTTTATAATCTATTCTACTATTACAAAGTAGAGGAGTTTGTTATTTGGTTAAATGCACTAATCTGAAGAACTATTGGTTCGAATTCAAAAATTATTTTAGTGTTGGATTGCTCATTTATCAAGAAAGGCATAACATCACGCTAAGATCAATAGGAACTGAGTAGAAGTCAAACAAAGATCCACGTTAGGAAAGACCCGGACAACAGCTACTATTTAATGAAATACCGATTGTCAATCAGTTTTAACTCTATAACCGCCTACGTCGGATAAATCCGACAAATATTTGCGCGTCCATTTCACCAGTCGTATTTTTATTTACAACCATACCCCGCTTGATTAATCTGTTTTTGTTATTTAAATTTCACTAGATTCTATCAAAATAATTTTTATATTAGGAAAATAGTTACTTAAATAATAATTTATAATTACTAATTAATAAATTTAATTTGTACAGTTCAAGTTATAATAAGTCTGGCGATTAAAAGGTTAATTGCTTTCTATATTATGTGGGGTTCGGAATCGGCATGCGTTTCCTATAAATTCCGGATTCTGGATTTTTTTTAATTCAACCCAATGCTGAGATAATAATATCTTAATCATGCATCCAAACATGAACCTTACATTTTGAAAAAATATTACGCAATCATTTTATTTTGAAGTTAACTACCTAAAGCCTACAATTATTTATCAAAAATTTATTAAACTTTGCCATTTTTCAAAGGTCTTGTTTTAACTTAATCATTAAATTTTATTAGTTAAAGAAATGCCAATACTTGACCGTGACTCTTAAAATAACTATTTCCGACATTTGTTATTGCACTCATTCACGTTTTGTTATTACATTATTGTTATGCAATATTTATCTAATCCACGTGTATGTTAATTTATGTAAAATAATAAAATTATTTTTGATAGCTTCTTTAATTTTAGATTTAGGAAAAATTTTATACGGGAATATAATTATTCCATGGAGGTGAGAGATTAACATATCCTTGAATTTTAAGGTTTTATTTTTTTGCACTAAATTTTGGTTAGTTTAAATAGCCCTATAATAATAATTATTGTGGTGCCTTGGCGATTTTAATTACTTTTAACTTTTTTTTATCTTTCCGCTTCATACCATTTAACCAAGGCTGTAATTTTGTCGGGCTTTTCACAAGTAGAAAATAATAGACTTGTTAGGTAAAAAAACCTTTTTGAAAATACTTTTTTTTCTTTAACGAAATGTGTCCAAACAACCCATAAGCTACTTCAACTTACCGAATCGAATAAAATATATTTTGCACGTCGAATCGAATAATCTATTCAGCACGTCTAATATCGATTATAAAAAACCCGATCTTGTTTTCCCGCGCCCGACGTTCGAGCGCCGAAACCGCCTCAAGGCCGCATACCAAGTCCAAACCGTCCGTATTCCATTGTCAATGTCGCAGGCAACCACGAATGACGGATGTGTTTAACTAACGCTACTAAATACTAAAACATAAACACAGCTTCGCATTATTTTCACTTTTGTTTGATATTTTCATAATAAAAATAATAATAAAATAAATTTTAATTGAAATTTATGATAAAATAATGCCATTTAAATTGATTATTACATAATTAAAATTAGAACAGCAAATTTATTGTTATTTAATATGCACGACACCAGTTTTATTTTGGTATTTGAATGGAAATAAAAATATCTTTCAAGTTCAAAGTCAAGTGGCGTCAATGCCCAGTGTAGTTGGGCATATCTAATAGATCATTTTATTCTACACGTGGGCTTAAGTTCAACTGGTTAGTAAGTACTCGTACCTTTATCAGAGTTTTGAATGCTGGTAACATAATTTAACTAGGTATTTTGTAAACATAATAATGGCGTACAAACAATTTTTTTATGTGGTCATTGACTTGAAAAGGAATATAATTAATTCAGCTGTCAGAGTTTGATAGATTTTTTATGTAATGTTATGAGATAAGAGAAAATAGAAAAGACTGACAATATTATTAAAACTTAATATTTAAATGATGTCTGCTGTACCTACTTTAGTTACTTATTTATAACCACACATATTGTATCCTACTTATCAGTCTGTAAGCTTTCTGGACAGAAATAAATAAATATAAATATTATAAAAAACCAAATCGTATGAAACAAAATCTTTCGAAGTTTTCATTGGGATATTTCATTCTTTTATACACATATATAAAAACACGTATTTTTAACTTGCTATGTATAGTAAATAATTTATACATGACATAGGTATTTAAATTATAATTAGTTATTAACAAGTCTTGAACTTATTATGTCTAAAACTAAGATTAAATATATATAATGATGTTTAGTCGTCTGGTGTCTAGTGGCTAATAGCGCAATATTTCTATGTCAAAATAGACATATCAAAAAACTAGCTAGATAAGTATTTAATAGGTACATTTTTTATTGGCATTCATAAATTATAACGTATATGAAATAGGTGCCGATAAGTTAAATATGATTATATTAATAAATTCATTATTAAAAACCTTAAAATAATTATGGTTAAAATTAAATTGAGCGATAAATTAATTTCGATTCGGTACTAACTTACCTATTTAAAAAGTATCAATTGAGATTTAATTTTTTTTTTAATTTACCGAAAATAATTTATAGCTTTATTTAATTTAACCTAAATTAATTTGAGCTATAGATTTTACTTACTAACTCTTTTTTAAATTAAAAGGTAAGATTTATATTTTTTCAGATCTTAACTTTGAAAAAGCCAAGGCTAGTTATTTTCAACTGGTTTTTTTTAAATTAAATTAATTAATAATACAACGATATTTAACTAAAACATAGCAACAGTTTAATATCGCATAAATCACGTTTCTCACACGTGACCCTCAAACACTGAATTATGATTAATTAGCTTTTAAACTTAAATATATTTAGCTGACTGGTTCCCAGACTAATAAATAATTACAAAATAACAATATAATGAATTTGCAAAATTAACATAAAATAATTACATTGCGCTACGCTAAGCTATTTAATAGTATCTTGTCGCATTTGAAAGGTCAAAAATAATTATTAAGTACTAAATAACTAGGTAATATTCATTAACTTTTTTTTTTTGCAAGATTTTCTCCTATTTATTTTAGTCTGCTACTGCTAGGCTAATGTATCTTATCAACTTCTGTATTAAGTGTACTCAAAACATTTAAAACCTTGTTTATTCTAAGATTTCTAAGTTCTCGCAAAGAAACTTAACCCTGTGTTTGATATAATTTATTAATTAAGTAATTTGTTATTTTAACGTTTCGAATAGTAGCAAAACGGGAAGTTAACCTTCAAACATCTTAAAATTGTTAAAAATTTAACTAACTTTGGTCTTACCCGAACGTCTTGATCCAAGCTAATTCTCAGAATGTATAACCAAAATTACTCTTCCTAACGACTTCAATATTGCGATCCTTGAACTCTAATCTCAAGGGCATAGAATCGACATTGGCACGGCAATTATTTTCATGAGTGCACAAAATAAATTTGTTGGTTTATAATTTTGATTGACACTAGCCATTACGGCTGAGTAGGTATTGCGTCATACATAACGACGTATGAGATAAAACTTATTTATTTCATTCCATTCAGTACTTTATGCTCCTCATTTTTAGGACTTTATTTACTTGTAGTAGCCATTTAAATTATTTTGAAGAAACTATTATTTACAAAGGAAATTGAACATTATGTTTTATAGGAAAAGTCTTAATTTTGAAGAAAATTAGCGTTTGCTTGTTAAAGATCGAATAAGTCCTGGTTTGTCCTCTAAAGACTGTTCTATAGTGTCTTAATTACCCTTTTGGTTAAAAACGATGCTTAATAGGGCTTAGGCTCGGCTCGCCCCCGGAATCTCGCCCCGTGTGATAAAATGCTCCACTCGCCCCCTTTTTTATTATTTTGGTGTAGTGACTCATCCCTTGCCACGGGGCGAGTTAAAAATCTACATTTAAATAATTATTTTGGTGGATTGAATCGCCCCTTGAGGTATTTCTTTTGAAATTTAACCTGAAATGGTACAGTTAGACAGAAAAATGTTCACATATGAAAATTACCATGTTTGATGTCTGTAATCTCACCAATTAGTGACACTAAGTTTTTGCTACCTGGTTCACCTATTATAACAAAAGGAACCGTTTCAAGGGTCTAATAAACAAAAGCTTTGTTAAAATATGTCACCGTCGGAAGAGTCGTATATATAATGCTTTCTCTTTCTAAGTTCGTATTATAATGTGGAAGGGATGTGTTTTGCAATATTTGCTTATAGGTTTAGTAGTGCCTAGTGTCATCGAAGTGCAACGGAATACGCACGACATTGAGATCGTGTAGGTATAGTTTTGGATAGAAAGTCAAGATAAGTTTGTATTACAATCGTATTTTAATATTTTATTCAAATTAAATTTGCAAAACAGTTATTAATTACGTCTATACTTTTTGTTTGACTTTTACTTGTTACTAGCTTTTGTCCGCGACTTCGTCCGCGTAGATTTCGATATTACATAGATCTTTGTTTTAAGTGCAATTCATGAATTCCACAACACCCCACTACAGGAGTTGAATTTCTTTATACGTCAATATAGATAACATTTTCGTAATCAGTGTCCCTGAAAACCTTGAAAACGACATCCATATCAATTTCTACAAATTTTCACACCTATTTCATCCCTTAGTGTAAGTTTTTCAAACACCAAAAATAACCCATCAACTCACTTCTTAACTGAAGTTCTAATCGCGTATTATCCGTCCATAAAAGCCTAAAAAATAACGACTTAGTACTTAGTTTTCAAACGTCTTTATCACAATTTCCTCCCCTTTCTTAAAAATTTCACCCCCTGAGGTCCCATCCCTATCAAAAATATTAAAAACAACATCTTAAGTTCCTATCCCTATACTAATTTGCAAAACGTTAACTTCAAAACAAAGATCTTTTCATACAACGTTTCATCCCCAATTTCACTCTCCCAAATTTTGACAAAAATATTGATGAGGGTATTTTTTATTTTGATAGTAAGTAGTACCCTAAAACAATTTTTTAAATCTATAAGTTAAAAAACAAAGAAGTTTCATACAATCGTTTTTATCCCTTTTCACCCCTTAGAGGTTTTTTTTTTACACCTCTAGACATTAGGACAAACACCCCCTACAAATTTCAAGTCGCTACGACCAGCGGTTTAGGCTGTGTGTTGTCTGTCAGTCAGTCAGTCAGTCAGGACAAAGCCTTTTATAATATTTATGGATTAATTGGATTATAAGCTAAACCATAGTCTGTCATAGGATTACTACCTTTGAAAATATAAATAGAGAAATAATGACACTCATGTCGCCGCCATTTCGTTTACTTGTTAGTAACTACTGACCATTCAATACTTCTTCTACTTCTTCAGTAGTGATTATGTTTTATTATAATTAAATTATTGCCTTTTAATAAATTTAACATAAGGTAATAATTTTGTAAATTCAACAACACATGCATAGCTATTTCAAAGATAATAAATAATATTTTTTAATAACTAAAAACAATAAATAAGTCGTGGTCCAAACATGACTTTTGTTAAGTCGCAAAGAGGAGGTACTATATTGCTGAGAGCTGGACACATATACCACAAAAAAGAAATTTAACTTCATGTGTCCTTTTATTCTGATCTTCACCATCCAAATCCATAGAATGCTCTTCTGAAGTTTTAATAAAAATATTTAAAAGTCTTTATTGCTGACAGTACTTTTAACTTACTAAACAATCGGGGGCGATTTGGGGTATCTAACATGCAAGGGGGCGAGTTACAACATTAAAGTAATCAGGGGCAAGATCCACGGGGCGAGCCGAGCCTAAGCCCTTAAGTAGGTTAGTCTGTAAAGCTATCATGCTTTTAATAATTTTATTTATAACTACTAAATACTGATGGATGTATCTTTTTGATTATCACTAAAGAAATTATAATTACCAATTATTATTTTATTTGTTTTCAATTATTTTATAATTAATAATAACTTAACCTGCCGCTGGATTTTATCAGCAAATATTAAATAGTGGTGTAATTTAAAATAAATAATACATTTAAGTTTTGTGAAGAAGTAAAAATGTGTGTAACTATTGATAGTTTTACCAGTTGTGATGTGAATGACGTTCAAATATTCGTGGTCTAACGAAATTACACTAATCATAGTCAGAGTCACGCGATTCGTCTATCTTTATCTCGCGATATAATTTGGCCCGGAGGCTATGTTCAGAATTCTTTGTTGTTTGTGTTTATGAATTTTGGTTTCTTGGGATATTTGAAGAAAATATTCAGAAAAAAAATATAACTTACCTATAGTTTGTAGTTTTCCCTATCTTAGACTCTTATTTCTATGTGAAATTTCATGAAAATCGATTAAATAAGGAGTGAAAACGTAAAAAAGAAACAGAGCATAACTTTCACATAATATTAATAAATATCAATAATATTTTTTTATTAACTTTAGTATAAAATTAATCAATAAAACCGGCCAAGAGCGTGTCGGGCCACGCTCAGTGTAGGGTTCCGTAGTTTCCCGTCCGTTAGACGTGCCAGAAGTTTTCGATGGTAATTTTGAATTGCGAGAACCTATTTTAATAATTATTTTTTTGTTTGAAAAAAGATACGTTCAGGATAATAAAATATTATGTAAACGAAGTTAAAAAAAAAATACGGGCAAATGAAACTTGACCTCTGGATTGTATAGGCGCTCATACGATTCAGGGACCAAATTATATTGGTTAACTGCAGTTTCCATCTGTTGTTTCCATCCAAGTTCAAAATAATTTTCCTAGAAAGTCCTTATAAAGTTCTACTTTTCAGATTTTTTTCGTATTTTCTAAACTTATGGTTCAAAAGTTAGAGGGGGGGGGACGCTTTGTTTTTTACTTTTGGAGCGATTATTTCCGAAATTATTGACATTATCAAAAAATGATTTTAGTAAACCCCTATTCATTTTTAAATACCTTTCCAACAATATATCACACATTAGGGTTAAAATTAAAAAAAAAACACTTCCCACTTTACATATAGGGGGGCTACCCTAATAAAACATTTTTTTCCAATTTTTATTTTAGCACTTTGTCGGCGTGATTGATACACATATTGGTCCCAAATTTCAGCTTTCTAGTGCTAACGGTCACAGAGATTAAGCGAGGACGGACAGACGGACAGACAGACAGACAGACAGACAGACATGGCGAAACTATAAGGGTTCCTAGTTGACTACGGAACCCTAAAAACTACATGAATGCGGGATAAGTTCTCCACGCGAACGAAGTCGCGGGCACAGCTAGTCTAAAATATAACCAGACTAAATGAACGATATAAATTTAGCCAATTAAATGATAACAGGGAAATGAACAGTAGCTGTTTACATTTCTCGTTTATCAGGCTTTTAGCATTCAAGTTTACATAATTATTAAGACTGAAATGACTGCGGAACAATTTAGTTCCGTATGTCCAAATATGGATCTAAATATAAATAATATTTAATCTTGTCTAATATCTTTTTGCTGGTTAATCAATATTCATCAAAAATTATTCTAAAATATTTCATAGTCACCCTACCACTTGTTCTTGAGTTCACTCGTTAAGTTACTTATAATAAGCACATGCTTAAATACATTACTTCCTTCTAAGCGGCTAAATATATCCAATTTTAACTTTAAACCTATGAACATAAGGCTCACTTTATATTTTTCTAAATTCAGTTATTAACAGCCGAAGTTCGTCATTAGGTTGACTGACATACGGGCATTTAAACTATAAGATTTGTTCGGCGAATAAGTTAAAGGCTATAATTTGTACAACTTGTTGGATTCCTCAGAATTCAATTTTAATTTATTAAATGGTTAGATTAAGCGTGTTCAATCTGTTTAAGCATAGCAAATTAGAAAATTAAGTTTCTTAACGTTAACGGTTGAATTGGGAGTAATATAATCAAATTGTTCATACTAAATAAATCAATATCAAATCCATCTGACATTATAATAAATCAGTCAATCTCATGAAACGTTAAACCGAAATATTCAGCATTTGCTACGGTTTTCAATTTTCCGTTACTTATATTTCAGACCTATATGAATAACATAAACATTACCGTTTAATTCAGCTATGAATAGTATGTCGCTGGATTCACTATCAATTTTATTTATGTATTAAGATTTAAATACCATAAAAATATTTTAATACTTACATAATAAAAATAAATAAAAGCTAATATGGCTCACTCTTTTACCATTTAAATGGAAAAATTTGTATGCAGAGAAATAAAAAATAAAATCAAAATATATTTTCCAGCTACGAATTAAAATCCAGCAACAATATTTTATATCGATTGCTGGATCTCGTCAACAGATAAAAAACTATGGTAATGGTATAAACTTTAAATTATCCATATATTAAATAGTATTAATTAAATGCTAATTAATTTCCTCTGTCAAATATAAGTGCGTGGTGTTTCAGAATGATTAGGTATGAAATACACACGGGTTAATATTTGTTCAAGCAAATGTCCCTTGTGGTTTTCTGTACTGTATAATTATCTAGTAATTTACCTTTATTCGAGTAGGTACGTATTATGTACTATATAAACGTACATTGTGATTTTGTAAGAATAAGTAATATTTAAATATGTATTAGTATTTTTTTCCCGCTAAAAGTAGAAGGAAAGAAATTAATTTTATTTTTAATCTAATCCTTTTTCGTTGCCATAATTTTTTAATTTAATTTTAAGTACTTACCAATTATTAGAGTTCTTAATTACCATACAATTTAAAGAAAAATTGATCATAAATAAATAAAAAAAACAATAAATGTGTTATTTTCATCTTAAAATTACAATGATCTTTCTAAACAAGGCAAATTAAATAGGCTTAGTGAGTTCAAGTAATCTTTGAAAACTTTTTCTATGGTAAATTAACTGACGGTACTTACTCTTTCATTGGATTGTGGAAAAATTAAATACGAAATTTTTCTAGCAGCATAGCCTACACGACCCCATATTAAAAATATAATAGCCTTTATCACTCTCAGACCTATCAACTATTTCTATGCCAAAAATGACGTTGATTGGTACATCCAATGAAATGTAATAAAAGAAAAAAAATACACACCATCGCATTTAAAGCATTAAAAAGAATTTCAAGTTTTATAATTTTTTTATTCCATCTTCTTTTATATTTTTTTGCTATTTAGAAAGTGTTGAAAATATTTGTGTTACTAGTTGACTAATCGTTTAATCAATGTATTACTTATATCTATGTATAATTTCTCATCAAAAGCAAAAAAAGAAAAGTATTACCAAAAGAGTAAAATTATTTATCATCACGTCCGTAAATGCTGTCAAAACAATTCATAATGGTAGTTCCTATTATATATATTATATTAGTATATTTCTGTGATAAATAGTCTTGTTTATTATATTCGATTATAGTAAATATACAGACAATAATAAGGCTAAAAGACGACCGGTTGTATTTTATGTATGAATTACAAAAAAAATATTTATATAAATACAAAACATTTTTTGTTAAAGATTAAAGTGCGTAAGCTTCTTTTTGACGAACTAGCATGAAAAAGAAGCTTACGATTTGATGAACTAGCATAAAAATGAAGATGAATTATCATTATTACATCTCTTCTATTTGCACCTACAACTCACTTCTCTGCATCGCCCAAAGGTCGACCGGTAGAGAATGCCTCTGGCATTAAGTCCGCCTTTGTAAAGTTCCTTGTGCATAAAGTTGAAATAAATAAATACAAAACAGAGAAAAATCTCTAAATATAATAATAAATTGTGAAGTATATATAAAACCAACCTCCATTACTTGTTGATGTCTATTCTACAAACAAAAATCGCATACAACAAGAAAAACTTTTTTCTTCATGAGTTAAATCGCTCACAGCCATTACATAACGACTATACAACACTCAGTCACAAATAATGCTTCTATAACTACGACTAACGTACAAAACAATTGACATTTCACACTTGCAGTGAAAAAGAGTTAAAATGAGAACACTGCCAGGCAATTTTGAACCTAACAACAAAACTGAAAAGATAAAAATTGCCTGACAGGAAAATTTTTACTTACATTATTTTACATTGTCAATACGATTTCTGACAGCGTGTCCGTACATTTTGTTCACCCGTATGTTCTCATCAACACTAATACTAATTGGCAGTACTTGTTTTTTTCTATCATGCTTCAAAATTCACTGGACTGAGTAGGTATATCGTATAATAACTTAAATCCGGTTTCATTAAACATAAATACCAGTGTAAAAACATTAGTTACAAGATGCTTTTGGAAGGAAACTGCGATTCAATGTCTGTATTTAAAACTAACTCTCATCCTTAAGTTTTTTTTAATTTTCAGATTAAATAGGTATAACAAAACGTGGTACTTCTTAACACAGAAAACACTGTAACACTTTCGTTTCTGTTAAGTGAAGTTAGTATAGGATACAGATTCATAAGTGTTAACCTAACCAAAGTGTTTAGAATTAACGTGTTACACTTATAAAGGGTTACAGTTATGGACCCTGTTTTTCCATCCTTGAAAAACAACTGTTTTTGTACCAAATTTTATCAATATTGGTGTTACAGTTTAGATCACAAAAACGAAAACAAAAATGATGATCAAGAATTTTTTTCCCTACTTATTTAAGACTTCAAAAAAGAAAGAGGCGGTAAGCGTCGTCCGTAATGTCGTCCATACGTTATTTCAAAATTAATTTGACAAGAATATGTTCTTGTCAAACTAATTACCGGAACACTAACACCTCTACTTACCCATAAAAGCATGTATAAATAAATTAGTTATCTATCACTATTTAAGTTACCTATAAATTTGTTAAAACCGAGACCACAACTTCAATACAACACAGCGAACGCAGAACGCATGAACGCGTGATCGCTTTCTGAGTGACAGGTCCTTAGGTCGTCTACCTATCACTATAGGAAAGAAGCTTTACCAAATCTAGTTACATATATTATCACGCTTTTCCCCCGAAAGAATAGGCAGCCGCGCATCACATTCACATTCTGCCAGCTATTTTAGATCCCTTGTAATAGGGGGCGAGCCTATTGGCATCCACCAGGCACATCTAATCAAGTTATATACTGTGTAAATGATTACTCTGAGAGTACTAAAGGTACTAACAACAATTCATACATTAAAACACGGATATGCGTCTTGTCTCGTCATATCCACGGCTAGCCGAAAGCGTTGGTGTGACGTCATCGTGACCTTGTCGCCGCTCAATGCCAGCAGAAATTAGGCGCGCGCGCAGGTGGCGCATCCATGCTATTCTTGTGAATGTTGCCATGTGTTTCGTACGTGTGGGTAATTTTAGATAGGTATTGTTTTTATTTAGTTATGTCAATTTATGTCATAACATGGTTTTTATTATGTTCGATTAAGTTTATTTGAAAATATAAAAAAAAAATAATTTGTCCAGTTTTGACTACCCTGTCTAATAAGACAGCAGAGAAACTTGTTAGATTCTTTTTTATATAAAAAATATCAAAAGAAAAATACTTAACTTCTTTGTTAATCCTATTAACGTCGCAGTTTTATTGGATATTAATAATTAATCATTATTTATAATTACCTGCTAATTATTATTAATTATCACAGTTAATTATAACACCAATATTTATTTTTATAGTTACAAAACTTGATCAAATTTTCGCCAATGTGAGAACGTTTGCAACACATTTGTGACGTCAATGTGACATTAATTTTTCTCTGGCCCAGGCAGTTGCGTAATTGTTATAGATACTCATTGTTTCTTACTCAAAACCTAAATATAATTGTCAGTATTTATATAACTTAATTCCAATATTTATTAAAAAATGATCCACATTATTATAATTAGTGATTCTTTGAATCGTCTAGTAAACGCGTACAACTTTTCAGTTAAAAAAAAATCAGTCACCATTAGTAAAGTGATAATTAATGATATTGTAAATTAATAAATTCGTTTAAGTTATGTGTAAATATTTTATTGATTAAAGTTCAGTACATTTATTAAAAAAAAATTGGTAATTTATCTACGATAATATGAAAATATTATATATATTTATAATGATAATATTATAATAGTATCTACCTAACTATACACTTATTTTAATTTATTTAACCATCATCTTTTAAAGGACTCTTAAAATTAATTTATTGTCACTTAAGTACACATTAATAAATCAAAATAGTTCCCTTTAACCCTAAAATGATTAATTTGAGACCCTTAAAATAGCAAGTGCAGGCAAAATTTGGAGAGGTCTTTAAATTGCCAGTCATCATTTAAGGGTTGAGTTGACCAGGGACTTTGTAAAAGTTAGAAATTAGTCAAATTAGTTTCAGCTAACTCTTAATGAAAAAATACAATGTAGTTCTCCACTAATTTGTTTTTAATTGGATGTTTAGAGACTTAACTTGCTCCTAAAAACTACAATGACACTTTGAATTTTTTTTTGAAATATGGAGGATTTAGTCATCATCATCAAATTATATGATATGATGAAAATAGATAAAAATAGCTAATGTTTATTAGTAAAAAAAATACAATTCTAAAGTCCTAAATCATAATGCCATCGACCAACACCTTCCTACTTTTTATTACACAGTCGATGCCTGGACATTACAACATTGTTAGAGTAGATACGTCCTTACCAGAGGTCACTGGTAGTTATAATAAATCTATCGCACTCGGAGATAAGCAGAGACACTACCCTTTAATCTAGGGGTCCGTACTATCTATGCTAATTACTTGAGGGTAAATAACTTATCCGTTTGTATGACCTCTGTGTTTCTCCTAAATTTATGACTAAGCTTTCTTAACTTTGTCTTGAGATGGTGTTTTGTGTTTAAGTAGAACTATTTGTGAAATACTAATGGGCGAAGATTGTAGAAATATATAATAAAAGTCTGTCTGCTAAAACTGGAGAGTATTTAGTTAGTAATGAACAAAATTAATGATAAAAATATGAGTTATAAAAAGAACAGTACCATTTTGGGTTAAGTTTTTCATAATCGATAATTTAAAGTTAATCATTAATTTATTTAAAATTTTAAAATACTAGAATAAGTAGTGCTCTCTGCCATATATCATGCATTATACTGTACTGCTATAACCAAAAAAAACAAGGCCAAATAAAAACTAAACTTCCTCACAATAACCATCACAGATTGTCAACTTACAAGGCTTCGGGAACAGGTGCTTGCGAAAACAACTAAAAATGGGTCAATAAAAAAAGAGACATTCGTTGGTCGTACAGACCACCCTGACAGCGACAGTGTTAAACAATTACATGGGAGAGTGCGCAATGTCTACATAGTTAGTTAACACTAAAATGCGAGCGACACATGTTCGACTAGTCGCTCATACACCTGATGTTTGGTTTTTGAACTAATCGCTTGGTGTTTGATTTTGTTGAAAATGAATTGAAAAATAATATCGTTATTGGCCTTTATTAGTTTAAATATTAATGTGAAGTGAAGGTAAATATTAATAGGAAAATTAAAAATGAATAAAAATATTAATTTTGCACTAATTTATGTATAAAATTATTATCAATAAAATAACAATAAAATGTTGATGAATGAATGATTTTTTTTCCAATGAAAAAAATGGTTATCAAATATTCCAAAAAAAGGTCTTATTTGCAATTACAATACCGTATTTAAAAAATAAAATTCAGAAAAGGTTTTTTTTTAGAAATCGTTGACCTAAGTGTCATAGTTTAATTTATCTTCAAAATTAAAAAAAAATGGTAAAGTCTCTGAGGAAACTAATATATGTATAAGTATTTTATTTCTTTCTGCAAATAAATATCACCTCATTTCTATATGAACAGCCATACCATTGATTGTATTTCGATGACGTCAGCACTTCTAGTCACGCCATACAACGTCTAAATACTGGTCGATAGGACCCCCTATAGATTTTGATATTGAAGCGAATATGTACTGTATTCACTAAACGATAAGGTTTGTTTTTCAATAAATATTTTTATTGAAGTTAGGGTACGTTCGTTCAAATTAATTACACAGTATTTTTTTATATATATATTAAGTATTTCTGATATTTTTTTTTTTGTAGATAACGATTTGCTTTAGTAATATTGACATAGTGTAGAAAAATAACTACCTAGTCTCACAATATCAATCGATGGATAAATCGTATCCGAATAATTATGTTTTCATCGGGTCTTTAGTCGATTCATACCACGAGCCTAACACCGATCACGTGTGGTGAACAGCTCGTGATACAAATCGACGAAAGACCGCTTTCAGAGATTCAATGAAAAGGCAACCAATAGATTTCATTCTGTAATTATCTGTACTTACATTTATATTAAATTTTTAGCTTTGAACATAACAGACTTTCAAGCCATATGGTCTTTTATTTTAAAACAATAGTCAGTAATGCTATTAAGAACTGCGTACAACATTTGGCACTACACTACACAATGTATCTTTTGTTTTTCAACTAAAGAGACATTTCCTCAATTTATTGCCGTACAAATTAAAGTAAATTCCGCTGTAGCAACATTAAAATAAAGTTTATATTGCAATGTATTTACCCACCCACATGATATAAGACGTTACGTTGTCTTTGTTTACATTATCAGGGGTCCGCTTTGTACTAATCAATAGGTTCGTTGCCAGTATAAAAAAATCTATTTTATTAATGTATTACAACATTTACGTAATTTTGTAAGTGTCTCATAATAATTTGAAATAATTAAAAACAAGATTTACAAAATAGTATCTTCATAATTCTTTAATACATAATAATGTACCTATATACATATTTATAAAATAATAATAAATAGATAGTTTAAATAGTCCGACAATTAAATTAATTTTTTTTTAATAATTTTAAATGATGCATAATCAGTATGCTTAAAAATAATTATTTTTATTTTAAAATTGGTAGGTATTCGAAATTAGTACTGTTTATATTTGGAACTACTAAAAATACTGTCAGCCAATAAATCGAGTCACCTTGACTCTCGTTCGCGAAAAAGTTGTAAATATATTTTAGACGGAAATCGGATGATGATTCTATTTTTAAATTATTGTGTTTTTAATTAGAAAATGTTCATAATTCTTTCTCTATTTATAAAAAAGCATAAATTTATTATATTTTAAATACTTACACAAAATGCTGTCGGTTCACCTGTTGGTAAACGGTTGTTTTAATAAAGCACTAATTTTCGCTAAGTTATTTTAAAACAGGTTAGCAAATTATAATTTTGACTTTAAATTTATTTTGTTTATTAATTTATAACAATACCTCGGAATAGGAAACAGTCTTCAAATTGAATTTATTTACATTGGCTAATTACCGATCGATACTGGAATTTTATGATAGAAAAATCAAATAAAGTTACATTTTCACCCAACCCGAGAATTGAACCCTCAAAACTCTTCATTTTTTACCCACGACGGAACGGAGACGGTATATGCGTTTGGGGTGAGAGGCTGTGTGTTTGTGTTAAATTAGTAACTTTTGCACACAATTTCTTGTGATATAAAATCATTAAATTTCATTTATCCTGCAAAGTTTTATCCAAATCCGTTCTACATTTTACGTGTAATTTAATGACACACATGCCAATATTGACAGTAGACATAAGTACTGAAAATGTTTTCAAACAGGAATCTTTGATCCCACAGGACCAGCTGGTTTTATTCACCCCAATAAACAAAGTTTTATGCTCCTAAACCAACTTACTGATAAAATCCGATACAGGATGTGCAATTTGGTACCATAAGAGGGATGTATATGACCTGTCCCACGACCCGACAGGTGGTAGTATGCCACCCCCATAATACAAGCCAAAACTACCCTTATTACTATAGCAATAAAATTCATTATAAATCTTTGAATAGTGAAATCTGTCGAATTGAAACACGTTGAAAATTGGACTTTATTTTTGAGGTGGTATAGTTGAAATTTGTTTGCATAGTTAAGTTTCTTTGATATCCCATGGGAACGAAATTTTACGCATCTAAGGGAATTCTTCAAAATCTTTTTTTTTTTCAATACATTTCCGTCAATAGATTGTGCAATGTGATGCATTAGGATTTTGAATATCTATAGAATTTACTAATTTATTGCATTTGTAGTGTGGGAACTATTTGGTATATGTCCTTTTTGATATTTAAAATTCGAATGTTTAGTTTATTTGAATAGTAAATATACTATGTGATAGGATATAATCTGTGTCATTCTTGAAAGAAAGAAAAAGCTAAATCTCAGTTAAATCGAAAAGCTAGGCTAGCTAGAAAGATAGGTTTGGTGTTTGATTACTGTGAGATGTTAATTTTGAAACGATGGATTTTGAAAAAAAAAATGTTTTTTTCTCAGGTAATTGTTTCAGAATGAAATGACTTTATACCTATATTATAAATTTTATATAAAATATTAATAATACCTAATAAATTTTATACACTATATTTATATGTATCGTAAAGAAAAATATTTTATTATTCAGCGTTTAAAAGACATGGTAAAAAGCATAATGTTAAAAAATATTATGCATATTCATGAATATGTCATGAATATTGAAAATAATTGTATGCATAGGAAATTAATATATACTTAAAAGAAACGTGCAATAAATACCCCAAAAAAAATCTCTTACATGAATTGATCATATCTCCAAATATAAATAATATATCTATAGCCAGTTTTATTTGTAAATAAATTGGCTTAAACATGCATTGTGCAAACTACAGCATGTCCCCAACGGTCGTTTATGGACAATGTCCGTCCCCCTAACATTAAGGTTGGGGTTCGATTCTCGTCTCAATGGAACAATGACACTGTAACCCAGTTTTTATGGTAATATTACTTTTAACTTTGAACTTATGCAAGTGATGATATTTAAGATTTTTATTTTGAGACTTTTTTTGAGATCGTCGGCTCTCGCCTTTTTCTATAGTTACTAAATGTCCCCGTGGCTTCGGTGCTTGATTCTAAATACAATAAATAATAGATTTTTTTTAAATTTATAATATTCTAGTACATTCACACAGCGCCATCTAGTCCCAAATTAAGCAATTATATTTGCTTGTGTTATGGGTACCAAACACAGAACAAACCTTTATGCTCATCACACAAACATTTGTCCTGGTTGGGGATCGAACCCAGGACTTTCGGCTTAGCAGTCAGGGTCACTAACCCTAGACCAACAGGCTAGTCAAATATTAAAAGTAACATTATCGTTTTGTTAATAGATTTTACCTATCTCTACGTGTATCATATCTTCTAAAAGGCAGGACCGATTTTGTTGAATTTTGTGTCTTGAGTAAGCACCTAAGTCTTGGTGTACATTATATATTTTGTGTATATAATATACTTAGATCTTATATTTTAACATGTTCGCCAAAATCTAGCATACACAGTTATCCCAAAACACTGGTATCCTAAACAGCTGGACTTATATTGATGAATTGTGTGTTTGAATAAGTTATTTCCCAACTCACCTCTGAGATTAAAAGAAATAACATTATCTATTCTGACTCTATCAGATGAATAACCACCCAGTAAACTAAACCATTTTCGATAAAACTTTAACCGTTTCGTCAATAACATAATTCTTACTTATTACAACCATAATTACTGCTGTTATCAAAATCGTTTGCAATTGACATTTACAACTACTTACAATAAAAAATGCACCTTATTCGTCATAATTAAAGTTCATATTGGAATGCACTTTGTCACTCACCTGTCAACCTGAAATATCGGTCAAAGGAATTTAAGTCTTATATGTAGGAGATAAGAGTTGTTTTAATGATTTGTTGATGAAGAGAAATTATGGTCACCTGCTGCGTTACATCATGTTTTACACCATTGATATCATTACATAGATATAGGAATCGTATAGAGTTGTCCAAAATATACCCAGACTTAGAACATCTATTTTGGACCGCATAAATCGCCAATTTTATGGTAATTCATCAACTCATCCCACATATAAGACGATTTGCAGAAAACAGACAATAATAAATTAATAGTTTATTAGATAAAATATTTACACATAACTTAAAAATAAACACAGCTAACCTATTAAAAAAAAAGAACCTGATACTCTATTTACAGGATATTCCTATAAATAGAATATCTGATTGATTCCTGAGGAAACGTACCCAAAAGGCTAGCCACATTACCGCGTTGGATAGCAAGGCTAATGCGTTGCCCCAGGTAGAGGCCAGCCCTTGCATAAAATCAAAATAAATATAATAGTTTTCATTCTGTAACTTGACCTTGTCTCCTTGAATCTTGTTTTACTGACTGTACCAAATGTTGATAAAGTTCCACTCAAAATAAATAAGAGACGAGTTGCAGAATGAAAATATATTTAATTTCGATTTTTCTCAAGTCGTTAAATAGGCAGTGGGCATGTAGGACGAGTCGATGAATTACTTCCCTCTAAAGTAAATAAAGTTCGAATTATATCATGTGAACTTACTATTTGTCATAGCAATTGCGATGGCAGCTGAATGGATAAATGACCGGCATGCAAATCATATGGTCTGAGTTCGATTCCGACCAATGTAGTGGATTGCACTTCGTGGAATTTATATGTGCTAGTAAAGTGACTTACCATCTGCTAACGGTTAAGGAAAACCCACATACCCTAGAAGAAATTCTATGAGTATGTCTGATCCACCAACCCGCATTAGGTCAGCGTGTATGGATTATGGCCTAAACCATCTCAGTTCTCTAGATAGAGGAGAGGAGACCCAAGCCCAGCAGTGGGACATAATGATGATGATGTGAATCGAACCCAAGACTTCATGTTTAGCAGTCTTACCACAACCACCACTAATCGGGGCATTAAATTACCCCTCCTCAGACGTATATCATATTTCATAGTCTTAAAAAGGCATAAAAATAAAATTCCCTATAAATTTTCCATCATTCTATGGCCACCATGAACCGCCCATTTACTGACAATAACTTCAGTACGCGAAAACTGGTATTAAGCGAGAGCAGGACGGCAATACAACAAACACATAGCCAGAAAGAGAGGTCCGATTTCCTGCGCGCACGCAGTCTTTTTTGTGTATTGCAATTCTATGTATTGAAGATAATAATGCATATTTATAGTTCTGTCAGATTGTGCGGACGTGCGGAACCGATTTTGATGGTGTTTGAGTAAATGAGATAGATATTATTTATCAGTTTTTGTTGTAAATCGTGACCATGTATTCCAAGTACAAATATGTTTTTACTGTCAACTAGCTTCCGTATACTGCTTCACTCGCGTGGTATATCGGTAAATAGCAGCACATGTCCTTCTCCAAGTCTAAGACTATCTCTTTGTGAAAATTCATCAAAATCGGTTGAGTAGTTATGACGTTAAGCGTAAGAAACAAACCAACAAATATAATAATATTATAAAGCTAAAGAGTTTGTATTTTGTTCGTTTAGTTAAACGCGCTAATCACAGAAACTACAATTCCGGTTTCAAATTTTTTTTTAAGGTTTGATACCCCATTTATTCAAAAAGGTTATAGGCTATATAACATTATGCTATGGCTAATAAGAGCTGAGCAGTGGCCAAATAAAGAACGACGGGTGCGAAGCCTCGCGCGACATCTAGAACTCTTCAGCTATATAATATTAGCACAGATTAGTAAAAATAGGAATGCTCCAAGCAATATAAACTGGTAATTGTTTACCGAGATATATACACGACGGTAACCAGTTACCTCAGTTACTTGATATACTTATATATAGCGCACACACACACACACACATGCACCCACACACACACACACGCGCGCACGCACGAACACACACTTTGTATTTATTTTCTCGGCATCCGCGTCACTTACCAGGCTCCAGCAGAATACCAGCGTTAAGACTGCTTTATAATAGTCTGACACAAGCTGAGCTGGAAACCCTTTTTTTAGCACAGAGACATAATATATGATGCACTGCTAAATGTTTTTTTTTTTTTCTTCTGTACTTGTCTCGTGTCAAAAATAAAGCTTTTCTTTCTTTCTTTCTTTCTTTCTTTCTTTCTTTCTTTCTTTACTCCATTCGCGACAGCTCTGCTATTCTATTTATAAGTGCTTACATAACAATGTTGTTGTATATTTGTCAAGTATTGTTTTGACATTTTTATAGGCTAAAATTTAAATATATAATATCTAAACACTATCAAGGCCATCTAGATTCTATAATACATATGTCCATCTTTAAGAAACGTGACATATTTCTCTAACAACTACTATAAATCTATTCTAATATTATACAGCTGAAGATTTTGTTTATTTGTTCGGTTGAACGCGCTTAGCTCAGGAACTACTGATCCGATTTGAAAATTTATTTTAGTGTTGGATAGCCCATTTATCGAAGAAGGCTTTAAGCTATATAATATCTCGCTACGGCTAATAGGAGCTGAGCAGTGGCCAAAAAAATATCGAGAGGTGCGTAGCCATAATATAGCATCACGTCTTTTTACAGCGCCATCTAGTCTCAAATTAGGGTATTATATTTACTTGTGTTATGGGTACTACACAACTGATACACTTACTCCTTAAATACATTTTTTTTTACATATATGACAAAGAACAAACAATCATGCTTATCACACACAGATTTGTCCTGGGTGGGATTCGATGATGAATCTATCAGTTTTAAAGCAAAATGTGGTTATATATGATATATAACATTTACCCCCTTATTATAAAATACGGACTAAGCATTAAACCAGGTTTAAATTGACAACTTTGACACTAAAACAATGGCTTATGTCAATTTAAACCTGGTTTAATACTTAGTCCATATTTTGTAATAAGGGAATTAGAGATCTTTTCGGCTGTTTATAGGGTTTACATATATACGCGGTATTATAAAAGTTATCTTTTCTGAATGCATGTTCTTTTAAAGTAAAATAAAATTTTGTGGGCGTCTGTACAGACCAGCTACCCTGTAAAACTTATTACAGATTATATAGATAACCATATATAGTAGTAAATCAATATCATTATCTTAAAACCACTATAAAAATGAGTGATACTAAACTACAGGCAGTTTTCTGAGAAAAAAATACCAATACAAGCAATTTTTTACTCAAATTCACTAAAAATAAGATTGACTTTCCATTGAATACGTTTAAATTTCTTTACAATATGCAATACTTATTAATGTCACACGAAAATAGACCTTAATTATATGTAATCAAAATAAAATATATTCACATTCTATTATCTAAATTGCAATTGTCGAGAATTTTGGAATGATCTTTAAATGACGTCTTATGGTTCAAAATGGATTGATTTAATTTTGGAGTACTTGAGACGTTTTAGATTGGAACGTATTACTTGCTCCCGCGCATCTCATGGCGCGGCGGACGGAAATCTTAATGGGTCCTGGAACCCGAACTAACGATGGGATCCATCGATCTGAGCATACAGACCTTATTATATTCAGAGCTGGAATTAAAAAATATTTTTAATAAATAGTTTTTTGCCCTTTGTCCAGCAGTGGGACGATGAAGGCTGACAGTAACAGTATATACTTTTTTACTGGACTTACAACGTTATTCTAAGTTTTAACTATATTCAAGTTATATATCCATACATGCATAGTTTTTCTAAGCTAACTTTAAATTGAACCTTAAAAAAAATCCGTAAAAACGAACTATTCTCTGCTGAGGGCCCGTTTCACGACTGGCAAATAACTAATAGATAACTTGAAACTTCGTTGACAGATTTTGACTTATTTTTCATATAAGATCTGTCAAAAAGTCTTAGATATTTTACAATACTCTTATCTACGTTAAACACGAACTAAATGTTGTCCTATTGTTTTATATAATGTAATATTTGAGAACATTTAAAGCACAGTAACGCCCTCCTTGTGACGTCATTACTGCACAGAAAGCCGTGTCAAACTACACCCTCTATACTAATATTATAAAAAAGTAAAGTTTGTGAGTTTGTGACGTTGTAGGGGGTAGTCTCGGGATCTACTGAACCGATTTTCAGTGTTGGATAGCCATTTTATCGAGGAAAGGTATAGGCTATATAACATCACGCTACGTCTAATAGGAGCTGTGCAGTGGCCAAATAAAAACGACGAGAGCGAAGCCCCAACTTCCAGTCATCAATAAAATAATTAATCACTAATGAACATGAGATAAAAATTTATACAAGACGTTTTTCCCAAAGGTTAGCCAAAAAAAATGAGTCACACTAATAAAAAAGTGTGAAATTATCAAAGAATATGTCAAATACGACGATTACGGTAACATTATCTAATTTATGGAGAAAAACTTAATTAATAACCGTCTAATGGTGACATTTACATAATTTTATAGGTTTTCGTAAATAGTAATGTGTGTCGAATGCTTCCGACTGTTCGGTGGAAAATATTCTCAATGATTGATACTGATTATATTCAACAACTTAATTTATTTGTTGAACTTTATGTTTTTTTTATAGTTCCCTTAGTGAACTTTGTTTTTATTTGAGATATTTAATTTGAAGTGATAAGAGTAACTGATAACTGTTTATATTTCGTAGGAAGTGTCTTCATCATCTTCAAAAGCACGCCACTTAGTATGATCAGTGGCTTCTCTTGTTACAGTCAAGGTCTAATAATTTTTTTTATATGTGTAGATCTATTTTTAATTTGTTAAATGTATGTCTTATACTAGCGTCTGTCCCACAGCTTGACCTGCCTACTAAATCGGTAACACTTAGCCTGTGTACTATTTCTTCTTGCTACTTCTATCTGTGTGCTAAATTTCATGCAGATCCTTTCAGCTGTTTTGGCATGATTGAGTAACAAACATCCGTCCATCGACCCATTAAACTTAGCATTTATAATATTAGTGGGACAACTATAATTATCGGCAGTTAAACTTGTTTACTTCACATAGTCAAAAGAAGTACCATTTTAATTCTGCCTACCTTAAATACACTCATATCCATTCTTAATGCAACAAAAAATAAACTACCATCGTTCGTCGTTCTAATAGACCCACATCTATCGTTTATTAGATCTATACGTCATTACCTCCATATTTGCACAGGCTGCGCAGGCGCCGAACATAAAGCGAACATCAACGGGACGCGAATTCACATGACGCACATTATAAACCATTCCATCAGAAGCTGGAACTAATATGATATACTCCTTGGTTCCTTTTAGATTAAGATAGATACTTTTATTTGGAATGTTAAGTATACTAGAACTCTACATATTGTTATGAAAATGTCTTATTGCAAAGTAGAGCTTTGATTTTTTTGAGCTGACATGTACAATGATATCTATGTTATTATGAAAGTAATTCTTGTCTAAGCTGTGTCGAACAAATCGATTTGATAAATTATTATCGAGATAGGTTAGATTGAAGCCGTGAAAGATTAGGCTACTAGCGGCATAGTAAATGACAGAAGATGTTTGTGTTAAGTGAGATCTCAAGATGATAACTACAATATAAACAACATCGGTAGGCAGAGACTTTTATTTCCCTCCTCCTGCACATTCAACAATATTTTCATGCAAGCTAACCGGTTTACGGTAATCTAATCCTTTCCTTTGATACGTATTAACTTAAAAACCGAAAGTTTTAGATATAATGTAAGGAAAGTGATTTTCTAAAATATGGTATAACTATTTGATATATGATCATCCATTTATTGGGTGAAGGTAACTACTTCCACTAAGATTCAATCTTTCAATTTTATCTCTCTTCTCTTAGATATGAAATTCATATTTCTTAAATAAAAAGGTATCGAACGGCTTAGGAATTTAGCTTTAGTGACTGCTCGAACAGGTCATTCAAGAATTTAATCATCTTCAACATTGAATGGGAGTGAAGCGTCAAAATAGTTTTATTATCAGTCTTTCGTCTCATTCGGACAGAAAATATCAATTTCTTGCTTAAATTCATACAATGGGTATAAACGTGACATTTATTTTAGGGTACCGAGCACGGCGCGAGCCCAAATTATACGTTTTTAATAATTTCTACGCTCAAATCCGCGCACAGTTCAATGCCAATATTAAACGCTTTTTTAATTCACGATTTCCAACTTTTTTACTCGGTTGGGTGACAAAAGATACAAAAAGTGGAGCCACAAAAACTTGTACCGTCCGTTTGGCTCTTATTCCATAGCGTTAAAAGCGGTTTTGGTTTGTTTTATTGGGTGTACCGCAGGGTTCATATCTGGGTCTTGGTCACTGCCTTCTTTAGTTTGGAAAAACGGTTTTCTGAATCGTTTCGCTGTTTTTCGTGGCACGCGCTCACCACCCGCAGTGCACTCAATTTGAATATCGTTTTATTTGGACATTTTGTGAACGTGTTTTATGCCTTTCAGGTAAAGCCGAGCAGGAAACAGTTACTAGATTATGTTGTGATTTAATACTGCAGTGAATTTTTACTGAGATTTTATTTAATTGTGGTGTTATTTACAATTTTATAAATCGATTAACTTAAAACAATTTAGGGAGTAAGGCGTAAATCAAGTACTTAGTGAAAACTAGGTCAAAGATATCAGGACACGTCAGGCAGGCATAAGCTATTCTTGAAATTGGGTTGATATTCAAATAATGAAATTGGTGCTATAAAGCACTGATTTATAAAAAAGCTTTGATAATCCTGACCATACGGATGGATATAGACCGATAGGTGGGCTATTTACCACTCATTTGTAGTATAGGCCTTTTTTAATAGAATTTGTGAATAATCTACCTCATGATATGGTAGCTCGTGTAATAAAAGAGCTATCGTCACCTAATAGATGGGTCATTGTTAAGGTTTCAATGAACGATGTCATCAGCTTTTTATTCATAGATTTCTAAAGCGTCACGAAAGCTTGCTTTACCGAATGTCCCCATTGAAATTTGCAATTCGACCCAAGATTAGAGGTCTCGAAGGGCGTCTATCTTTGAATGTAAAATTACAAATGGTCAGTCTGTACATTAGTACTTACGCCACCCTTACTCAATAGACGCGTAAACTCTCAATGTTTCTAACATTTTTATTTTTCTACACAAGTTACAATATCAATCTACTTCGGCTTGTTTAGTAACTTTGCTGGTTGATTTCTCGCTATTTACCTAGATTACTTGGTTTTTTTCAATGGTTGCGCCAATATTTAACGCATGGCCGCTACTGACATTGGTTGGGAATCAAGTTTTTGCCGCCAAAATCACGAACGCCAGGGCCGTCAGCGAAAAACCTCGCTCTTTCAATATCAATAATTTTCATGACATAACAACAAAAAATACATAAATGTAAGTATCTATGTATTTTTTATAAATGTAATTAAATAAATGTTATAATCTTTTCATGTCTTTGATCGAATTTTATAATAAAAATAGTTTTAAAATCGATATTCTAGCACGATTAGCTTTTAAAGATTAAATTTCCGTTGATCTGTGCCAAAAATTCGCATGAAATGTCAATGAATACAAAAGTGTTGAAATTTTGACGTTTTAAGATAAAAACAAGAGATTTAATCAGATTTAGCGTAACTAGGTGACACTTCAATTTAAAATTATTATTTATTTTCTATATTTATAGAATATCCGTATAATATTGGATTTTTATAATCATAATATTGGGGCAGGTATTTATAAAATCACAAAAAAACATTTCAACAAAAAAGTTTTAAGTGTCAAAAGTTTACAAGAGTAGATTTTGGTGCATTCATTCGTATAAATTAAGTCAAGTTACAAAAAATGTTGAAAGTACTATTTATTAAACTAAAAATAAGTAATCGTAATCATTAGCAAGACATAATTATATGTATTAACATTATATCATTCTCGATAGTTTTCAATGATGCCACAGTAATCTGCATTATTGAAGAATTAATTAATACGCATTTCATTAATAAAGCAATTGACAACGGTATTAATTGAATAAATGAAAATTAAATTGGATAATTATAATTGGATTTAGACGGATAAGTAGTTAACTATTATAATTATTTGTACTATTGAAACGTAATCAATTCGGAAACCGACAATTGTGAATCTTTTCCTCGTTTTAACTTTTATTGCTTCCTGGACGGAGACTTAAGTAGTTTCTTTATGTAGTTTTTTTATAACAAATGGATTTTAATTTACTATTTACTCTTGATTGTCAGTAGTAATGCATGCCGTTTTGGTAAAGTACTTCCAAGTGTGTGAAATTTGCTGACGAATATATTTTAGTTTTAATTCTATTCTATAGGTCCTCAACTACAGAATTGCTTTGTTTGTCAGTCAATCAGTCACGAATGGGTTTTATAATTACAGTTTGTAGTGTGAGTTGTTTTGATCTGTAGGTAACATTAGCGTTTAGTCGTGAGGAGAATTTTTTCAAATCTTTATCTTTGCTTTAAAGCTCTGGCATTTTAAGCTAGACTTATAACGAGATTTTGAGCCTATAATTATCTTAATCAAATTGAAAGAAGTAAAAAATTTCATCACCATCATAATTTCAAACCATAAACGTCCCACTGCTAGGCACGGGTCTCCTCCAAAGAATGTGGAGAGAATTTAGTCTGCTATACCACGCTGGCCAGACCGGTTGGTATGGGGTTTGTTTCGAA
Organism: Laspeyria flexula; assembly: GCA_905147015.1. NCBI lineage: Eukaryota > Metazoa > Arthropoda > Insecta > Lepidoptera > Erebidae > Laspeyria > Laspeyria flexula. The sequence goes on from LR989974.1 coordinate 8,259,895, forward strand.
TTTTCCTTTTCTTGCAGTACTCTTGTCTGCATAAGTTTAACTCTCTTAGTCGACTTTTACGACACCCAGGTGTTGCGATTGGGTAGTGACATTATGTATTCTTAATCTGTGACCACACGGATAAGTAAAAAATGTATCAACAATAAAATTTGCCATAAAAATGATACCAGCATCCTTGTCCAATCCTTGACCTCTAAATCTGCAAAAAGGAAGCCAATATTATCTAAATTGTTATTTGTTGTTGTCATCGGTTAGTTGATATCAAAACAAGTTTTACCACTTTTACTAATTTCCTCAAAATAGCAAAATAACATATCTTTTTTATCGTTCTCATTTACATATCAACCTGCTTAGCATTAAAGATTGAAGTTGTAAATTTTAAGTAACGTATCGGACGTGAGCTCTGTCTTAATAAATTAATCTGTGTTATGTCACTCATATGTCATTTTGTTGACATGGCTTTGTAGATACGACATTATTCGTGGACACTAGGATTTTGCCGTAATTTTGGAGGAGGGTCCTTTTGTTAATCAGGGATTTTAAATATTTCAGAAGTTTCTTCTATATGTCTACTGTTTTTGTATTTTAAATAGAAAATAAGACAATAGATTTTATTGTTTATCAGTTGACATATTTATAATGTGCAGAGCATTTAAATTTATTACATCTTGGATTTAATGTGCCATTATGACGTCTCCTCAGCTATTGCATTCTATAAATTATAGCAAAATAGCTGCAAATATAAAATAATTCAAAAGCTTATCTTCACAAGAGAAACGTTGTGACAACATATTACAAATCTCTTACACGATTTTTCAACCAAAAAACTTGACAAGCGCCATTTTGAAACCCTAAGCTTTCGCGAAAATTAATCTGGGGTGGCAAAAACTGCACCTTGTTAGAGGAAATACGCCCTTAAATCCGCCCTTGGCCAGGCCCTAATGTCCACTGATAAACAGTAGAATGTATGCCTACAATTAATAATAATTTTGGGATAGCAAAAACTTGCGGTTTCTCCTTTTTGTTGTCACCCCACTGTTTTTGTTTGAACAAGGTTTTAAGAAAATTCGTTTTTATTTTTAGGGATTTTTAGACATCTTTTTGGACGTCGAAAAATTTTGAGACCTTAATAAAATTACCGTAAAATTGCTTTTTATATTTCCCTGACCAGTTATTAATAAGTTACTTGTAATTACTAACTTAGTAATTAAGTAATTTTTATAAAAGTACCTGTTGCCCAGAGCTTTGCTACAGTGGATCTTTATATGGCCGCTACTCAGCTTCTATAGATCGTAGCGTGATGTTATATAACCTATAGCTTTCCTCGATAAATGGGCTATCCAACACTAAAGTATTGATTCAATTCGGTTCAGTAGTCCCTAAGATTAGTGCGACAACCAAACAAACAAAACTCTTTTGCTCTATAAAATTAATTTAAATTACTTTATTACCTAAATGAATAAGAGTTTTGAATATAAGTAGATTAAATGCTTTTAAAATAGTTATATCCATGCATGTCATTTCATTGTCACCCAGCCTTATAGACTTTTCTTCTACCACCGTAACAGATGACCAGTTTAATAACAACCCTTCAACCCTTACCCTTAACTAATCTTGTCTTGATTTTAATAGGGTTATATGACAGCTGTCATGGTATACTTTAAAGTATACCTGCGTTTGGACAGTTGAAATATGTGTATAGGTTATCAGATGTTCGGCGAAGTCTTAATAATGAAGTATTATGTCATCTACACAAGTATCATCATCATCATCATTTCAACCCATAAACGTCCCACTGCTGGGCATAAGTCTCCTCCAAAGATTTTGAAGGGAATTTAGCCTACTACACCACACTGGCCAGACGGGTTGGTATAAGGTTTTGTTCGGTTCGGTTCGAGTATACGTAACGGGGCACTGAGGAGAAAAGACAAATTTTTTGAAGAAAAATTTTTTCGTCGAAAATTGGCTATTTTATTATTCTATCGCCTAAAATAAAAGGTTTTTGATCTTGGTACTTTTTGTCTTCCGCTAATAGTTAAGCTGCAAATCGCGATTAATTTTTACGCGCAGATGCACCGTTTCGGAGTTAAGGCGAAATTACTTTTTAGTTCATCCCGACTTGGATAGGTTAGGTTAGAAGGCTAAGGCGGGAGCGAAGCGAAGCAAAGCTCCCGCCTTTGCCTTCGTGGTTATTTTTTTTTAAACCACCCAGAAGTAGGAGCCCCGCTATGCGGGGCTCCGTCGACCATGCGTAGAAAAGGTGTAGTACAGGAAAGTAATAAAAAGTTCTTTTTTTCCATAGTGCCCCGTTTCGTATTCTCTGACCCCTTATATATTCTTAATCCGTCACTACACGAACAACATAAATATACAAGGATTAAATCTATGAAAATGCCGTAACTATGATTTTAAAATATTAATAACTGTTGCGTGGGGCTTCACTGCTATTGATCTTTGTTTGGCTACAACTCAGCTCCATTAGTCATAGCGTGATGTTCTATAGCATATAGCCTTCCTCAGTGAATAGGCTATCCACTAAAATATTTTTTCTAATCGAACCACTCGTTTCTGTAATTAGCGCGGTTAATTTAACAAACAACAAATTCTCCAACTTTATAATTTTAGTATAGATAATGTCATCAAAGTCAGAATCGTTATGGTGACTCATAATTTAAAAAAATGTGAGTAAACAAACAACATTTAAAATTTACATAATTATTATCTCGAAGTAGATTTTGTTGCTTATATTCTTGCATCATATTAGGAAACCCAAGCATTTGGATTTGTTTTTTTTGCATTTCTCTATCACGATGACGGCCTTACACAACTTTAGATATATTTGCAGTTGTATCGTAATAATTCGTTACTAATAAATATATTAAAATATCATAACTTCCCCGTATACCAACATCAAACGTTATGTGTCCATTCTATTCCATTTTCCATATAATAATAATATAATATAATATTCTAACACATTTACACAGCGCCATCTAGTCCCAAATTAAGCAATTATATTTGCTTGTGTTATGGGTACTAAACAACTGATATACTATTTAAATACATTTTTTTTTGTAAATACATGCATATTATAGATAAATTACACCCAGACGCAGAACAAACCAGACGCAGACCAACAGGCCAGTCTAAATATCCATATAAAGATTCTGACATCGACTGAACTTGGAACCGTAAAACTTGGAAAATACGTTCACCCGCAGGGAACTCCCCCGTAATATTTTAGATCAAATCATCTTCACTTTTGGGTAACCTTTAAAACATAAAATTAGTACTAATTATGATAATAAATCCATTGCCATGGTTCGAGGATTTCATTGTTTCCTACACGCAATAAATACGCCTCTTCGTATAATTACAGGTGATTATTGATGAAACTCAACTAATCTACAATGACATGCATATGAATATTTAAAGTATAGCCGGTCATAATTAAAACTTGTTTTACAGAGTTGTTATGTTCGAAAAACAACGGGTAAATTAAGATGTAAGAAGTTAAACTTTACTTGTTTTATGTTGATAATAAAGATAAACTCAAATAGCCCATCAATCTACACAAGCTCGTAATTCTTTATTGAAATGCCAAAGAAAATAACTCGCATTCTTATAAAATAATTGTCTCTAATTTATTCCGAAGTTATCTTAATACAAAAATATCTTGAAAATTCAACCAACATAGTAAGGAATAAAATTTAGTGAAAAAATAATGCATATAGCTTGTGGAACAAGTTCCCAAGGTCATTCGTAATGATACCGGTTTATTTTTAACGTAACCACTTTGAAAGCCAAATTTTCTAGGTAATAAAGCAAATTTTGTTGAATTTTGATTACTTTATAGCATAACTATTGATGTGAATGAGCATTGTAGAAATGTTAGAACAAAACTTGCAAATATATAATAAAAGAAATATAACCCACCGCAGTTTTAATAAAATTCTTGATTAAATTCGGTAGTAGTGAGAATATTAACGAGAAATATGTAAATTAAGTTAGAAAAGGAACAAAATATTACCTCATTCATCAAGAAAACCTTGAAACAGTAGATTAAACAGTAGATAAAAGTAGTAAATTTTTATACATCATAATAGTCTGAATGTATGAAAGATGAAGTTTCTTTTGAAATTACAGCATGCTAGAAATAAGATCCAGAAGGAAATACATCACTACCTGCAACTAACAACTATTGTGTCTCTTTGTTCGATAATAAGATGCTTGAGACTTTTCTTAGTATCGAATTACTTTGTATAGAGTCAAGCTTTGTAACTATAGCGACAATTGAATTGTCAATTCAGTTTTTGTCGATTACTTAAGATCTAGTTTTTTCAATATTACTTATTGACTGAGTCGTAAGAGTCTCGTAGACCCTTTAGTCTGACATTGTTGTCTGGATAAGATAAATAATATTAAATTCACAATCGTTTTTACTCTTCATGATACACTTAAACTAAATCCACCATACAGCATCCTATGATGCGAGTAGCAAGCAATTTAGAAGCAACAAAAATTTCAAGCTACAATTTAACACAGATTCCTTAGCAGCGATCCTTCACGAAGACCCATTAAAAGTCATCCACCACCTCGAATCTACTGGTTCACAACATTAAGTAGTGCTCCAAACTTTAATTATGTTCCATCTGTGACCAATTGCGTTCGTGTCTCGCGCTTCTCGCCAGTCATGCAACGTGCTACCGAACGAATCCGGCCAGTAAAATCAAAATGAACGACCGCAACCGAAAAACCAACTCTATCGAAACCTTATTTAAATCTATAATCGTGTGCAGCATCTATTTTATCTAATACATTCCCTAACGTTCATTGTTAAGTTGTACAACCATCAGCGTATAGAGATGATAATACAATTTCAACTCTATTTTAAGAGATTTTAAGGCTGTTATTAGGTGTGAGAGATTTACAGCGCCCGAAGGAACGTGGCTAGCAGTCTCATTGTTAGATGGAAACGATTCTAAGAGATGACGCGTCAGTTTTAAGTTAGAAACTAATTTAGGATATCACAAAGAGTGAATCAATGGTGTACCGAAACACTCTAGTATGCGAGAAGTGCCGCCAAACGTACCGGCTTTGTTGGCACGTGTATACAACAAGTTATTTAAAATTCACTCTTTAATAGTTGATTCGGTATTCAGTCTCCAAAGACACCTAATATTACAACCTCAATTTCATGCTGTGTATATTTTAAGAGATAAGTTTAATTTGATGTGATAATAGGTATATCTCTTGGAAATGTTTAAAGAATTATTCAGAAATATTGCGCAACTAACTTTAAAGTAACAACTTGATGAATTAAATGATTATTTCGTATGATATAGCATTATTAGAAGCTTAACCAAAGATTTTGATTACCCAGACGTCTATAAGGAAGTCAAAGCAACTACGATGCGTGGAAAACGCCGTGAAGCCAACATCCTGCCTTTATTAAGAGTTGGGCAAATAAAAAAAGACGAGAATCATTTGTTCCGGCTGCCCGCGGATGTCGTTCAAGGGCGAAATTCACTTTTTGATGATTTCAATGATGTTTACAACGGTTGATGATGAAATTATTTGTTGTAAAACTGTTTAGAGTTTTGTCTTATCAGACACTAAATTGGAGATACATTTTTTGTAGTGGTTTCTCAATGTCTCTAATTCATTTGACTGAGTTAAAAATATTTGCAACTAACTCAAAACTGTTATTTTAATTATTACCTACTAGTTAATGTATGCGGTAAAATATGTTGCATTCAAATTAGCTATTACAATAATTTTGTTGTAAATTAATTTAAACAAGAAACTCAGTTAGCGTTTGAATTTAATGAATATTTCCACAAATAATAACGTATTTTTTCTTTCTATTCCAGGTTTTCGGTTCAAAAGCGGACCTCCAGCTTCACACACAGATTCATCTTCGCGAAGCGAAACCTTACCGCTGTACGCAGTGTCCGAAAGCCTTCGCCAATTCGTCGTACCTGGCGCAGCACTCCCGCATCCATTTAGGCATCAAGCCTTACCGCTGTGAGATCTGCCAGAGGAAATTTACACAGCTCTCTCATCTCCAACAGCATATCCGGACCCATACCGGAGACAAACCTTACCGCTGCACCCAAATTGGATGTACCAAAGCCTTCTCTCAGCTCTCGAACCTCCAAAGCCACAGTCGCTGCCACCAAACCGACAAGCCCTTCAAATGCAATTCTTGCTACAAGTGCTTTACCCACGAGAAGGACCTATTGGAACACATCCCAAAACACAAAGAGTCCAAACACTTGAAGACGCATATATGCCAGTATTGCGGCAAGAGTTATACGCAGGAAACGTATTTAAGTAAGCACATGAATAAGCATGCGGAGCGGGCTGATAAGCGGCCACCAATCTCTGCGCTTGGACTAAGCGGTCTAAATAGGTCTTTGGCAGCAGCCGCGCCTACTGCAGCACCATTCGCTGAGCACCCATACTGGCCAAAGGTCAGTCCCGATTCAGCAGCGCATATGTCTGACGAAGGTGGATACCATCAGCAGAGAGAAAGCGATGAGCACCACGAGCAACACTTGCAGCAACAGCGCGCTCTGTTTGCGCAACATGAGAGCCAAGATGACCGCATCCAGCCCCCAGTATCCTCAGCGAATTCTGCGTTTACACCAATCAATTCGATGGCACCTCATTTGAACGGGCTATCGCATCATAGCGCTCTCCCTACGCGGCCGTATCTCTATGATCCCCTGCATTTCCAGCAAGGCAAGCAACAGCCCAATTCCTTCCCTAACCAGCTGATATCTTTGCACCAGATCAGGAATTATGCCCATCAGCCATCTGCACTGTTGCCCGCGGAACACATCCTCCCTCACGCGTTGTCGCACAAGGATAAGCAGTAACTTACCGTAGGTACACTCGCTATAGTATGTACTTATGATGGTATTACTAGTTATATATAATTAACGAAATATTAAAAAAATTAGAATCTCTCTCTCGAAGACAGTGGTATTACGGTTTTAACGTTAGAGAAACAAATTCATGTTTTTAGAAATAAAATTGTATGGATACTCTGATTATGTGAGTAGATAACAAAATTATGTGGGTATGAATGTGATTTCGGGATTATTTTCGAATTTACGAGTTATTGATTAGTTTTTTTTTAATGTTGTTTTCCTCTTGAACCCAGTTGGTCCGGGGGTTTGATCGTCAATTATAGTTGATGGCAATGTTGTAATGTTTAAGAATGCTGAATATGTTTGGAGAAAAAAGACTTGAAAAGTGGAAATCACCATTCGTATTGAATTTTTTGTATGTGATACGGCTATAAATAGATATTTTATGGAAACTATTATGTTGAAATTTTTTTTATGCTTTTGATTTTATTATTTGTCTTTTTGTTCAAATTTTTTCAGCTCTTACGATTATCGATCAAACATTCGTAACAACTTGGAACGTTACACTTGTACTACATAAAATTAAACTAATCTTTAATGCGATGCAACTTAGAGAAGTCATGTTTGATTGTTTTTATAATTTTACTTAATTTCTGCAATTCAATGCATAATTTTTCAACAATGCATAATATGAAACCAGTGATTTTATTTTTTACCGAATTTATATAGTTTTTACTATTTGTTTTACATAAATTTTCGAACAATTTTTTTTTAATACTTCACGTAAAAGTTTTAGAGTGAGACTGTAAGGCAAGATTTGATAATTTATTCACAATTTATAATAAGTAAAAAATGCATTGAACCAAAAGTTCCTGAGATGAATAAAGTATTGTCTTTTAACGCTATCGACTCGGATACACTTGGATGGTTAGAACCTGAATCACAATTAGGTACTTCACTTCAATCTTCAGTTGCATTTTATTGTATTCATTAAGTACCACAGATCTCTTAATAATCATCACATTTTTGCACTCAGTTCCTACTTAGATCATATTTTTATGTATTTTTTAGCTTTATCTATCGTACGACTATCATTTTTAGTATTCTTTTTATCGAAATCTTTAGAAAATGTATTCCCCCTGTTTCCAATGTAACGAACAAAATTTTTAATTTAATTTAAGCCTTAGCGGGTTGAATATATTTTCTATCTGTGTATGTAAATTTTATGAGTGGCCAAATAGCTTCTTTTATGTCACAAAAAGGTGCACTTTTGTAAATATTTTGTAAATATGGATCAATTTTTTGAGAAAGAAATCCTTGGATGTTATTGGAGATACAATTTTTGGTTACTTTATGATCTAAAAGTGCTTATGCTCAATTTATTAGCCTTAAGAAATCAGGGGTTAGAAGGCGTATTTGGAATTGTATAGTATTCCTATTTTCCGTACTTAATAGGCCCTTCGTACATCGATTTTTTAGAGTAGTTTTCCAGTATACGAATTGTTGTTGATTTGTTTTTTGATTTTTTTAACGAATCAAAGTTAGTAGTTAAAAATAAATAAAAAATTGTGATAGGAGATGGAATGGGGAAGAGTGACTATTTTTGGAGGAATGTCTTTTTTCCTTCTAAATTAATTTGCTATTGATCTTTTAGTTATAAAATGTTAGGTTGTGGTTATTCGTTAGGGGTCAGTGGGGCAGGATGGCCGTCTGTCTGTCACAAATTAGCCAAATCTTTATTTTCTTGTACAAATTATGTTTTTTCCTTTAATGTTAGATAACGGCAATAAGTATTTCTTCCGAACATTTGTTATTAAGTAAGCACTATTGTATATTAAAGTATAATCATGACAATGAGCCGAGATTTGTACCCATTTTTTTTTTCTCTTTTGGAGTTAAGGAAAAAAAAATCGCCAATATCTCTCTATTGTAAGTAGAATTGTGATATTGTAATTTGATTTTTTATAAGTTAAGTGTAAACTTATTATTATGAATACAATATTTTTGTAAGTAATTTTTTTTTTCGTTTTACATTAGTTCTCGCTTTGTCTAGCGTCCTCGTTTTAAGATTTATAGATGAAAATGAACGAAAATCATTTTTTGTTACTTAAAATTGATTAAAAATTAATTACAACTATGCCAAGAATTATATTTGTGTCTTTTATTTTTCAATCCTTTTAAGTATAAAAATTCAAAGCAGTATTGGGCCAACCATATCCGTGTAGTGACGGATTAAGAATACATAATATCATTACCCCATTTCGAGAGAGTCGTAAGAGGTGACTAAGGGAGTAATTTTATAAAGACTGCGAGAAAAGTAAAATTCCCACTACTAGGCACGGGGCTCCCCCAAAAAATGTGGAAGGAATTTACCATACTACTACTACGAAAAGAAGAATGAGGACGTGTTGAAAAATATCTATGTTGCAAAAATTCTCATGATTAAAGGCTTGATCTTAGTCCTTAATCTATAAACAACCTGCCCATACATTTTTCATTTTTATTTTTATAACTTTTTTATTTACTTAAAAAAGTTATAAAATATCTAGTAAAAAAAATATATCTAGTAAAAAAACTCAGGATCACAGAACGAGTACGCAACGTGAACTCAGTAAAACAACATGTAAGTATGACCATAAAACATAAAATCAACAAAAAAAGAATTATAAGTAATTATTCCATTAACCTATATTATCCTATCAATCAATCTAAATGGTTTAACAGGTATACAGTTGATGTATTTCATATTACACTGTTAATCTATATTTAGGCCAGAATCTTATATAATACGATTCGCAATAAAAAATAAAACCACTCGTGGAACTTTCCTCTTTTTATTTAGTTAACAGTCGCAAAATACATTATAATAATTAAACACTTAAAATAGGTATTTACAAATACGGGATCATTCTACCTACGTAGGCAAAATACATACACAAACCATACAAAAATTAGAAAGCAAATACATAATACTTAAATGAGAATACCAAGGCACAATATGCTGACCTAACCTGTGGAAGAAACCTCAGAAAAAAATTCCACCACAAATTGGTTTTTCAAAAATCCAACGAATTTCTGAAAAAAATTCCTCTGACATAACAGACTTTTACTAAAAAAAGACGTAGAGAAATTTGTAAAAAAGTGAAAAAATAATAAAAAATTCGCCAAATAATTGGAGAGCTTATCGTGCCTTCGTGAAACTTAAAAATTAAAGGGAATATTTTTGAGTTAATAGTTTATATGTATTGTCATTTAGTCGCCCTAAATACTAAACGAGAATCATATAAAATTAGCCTGAAAGACAGTACAAACGACAACTACAACAAAATTCTGTATTTTCCAAAAAAAAACTATTTTGGAAATCACAAAACATGTTTGAAAAATCGACTAGTCACAATAAAATGTCAGCAAAATTGTTGTAAACATTTAAGAAATCAGTCTGACAAGAAAGAAACGAACACAAAAATTAAAAAACAAGTAGACATCAAATCACCAAAAGATCTTTACCGGAGTTATACATATATGCCTACCAGCTCTAACAAAGCATCTAAAAATAAAAATAAATAAAAATATTAACTCCTTTGACAGAACACGAAACACAAATAAAAAAGTTCGATTCAACAATTCTCCAACATTTTACTTCACGCATCGAAACATTGTCGAAGCACAAAAATCTGTAATTTTATTTATTTTTATATATTTTTTGTTTTGTTAGAAATTCTGAAAAAAAAATGCTAAAAATGTAATGGGAAGTTGCGATGACAATTTGATGGTAGGTATATAAATAATTACTTACTAAGGAACAAGAAAAACACTGAACAGATAATGAAAAGGTTTTTTCAACAAACGGATAGCCGAGTCTTAGAGATCAAAAAAGATGGAGACGTAAACCTTTCCGTTATCCTAGTATAATTATTGACATAACCAAGCCTGCCGATGACAAAATATATTATATTTAAAACATACTTAGAGTTAACTAAAGAAAATTTGCGTTTCATTTACTGTCTTTAATGCTTTTCATTCCTTAAATTGAATTAATAATACTTAATATCTTAAAAGAAAAACGTAGTCACAAAAACCGGCTTAAAAAAGGAGAAAGGTTTTATATTCGACTGTGTTTTATAATATCACTACACATTGACTTGCTATTGACAGATTGCTAGTTAATTGTAACTAATAAGTTTGCAAAACTACAGCTTACGCAGCAGCTAATTCAGTCAACATCTAAATATGTTTTAAATAGAATAACTATGAGAAACGAAATAGAATAAAGAGCGACAATAGCGCATGCAGAGAAGAATAAGAAAAAAAAAATGTATTGTATTTTTAGAAACTTAATTATTGAAACTAAGAAAAATTTATGACCCAAAAAATCTAAAATCACTTAATTTGAATGTCTGCACGCATTTTTTAATTTTGATTTAGACTTCGACCTTGTAGGGGGACCCGGGGATGTGTTCGTCTCCCCACTTAACGATGACGATGTAGTCTCCCCTGTCTCTGACGACGTACCAGCATTCGTAGTTGTTCTTGCCTTTGTGTTTGAGTTGGACCTCATCACAAGGACCCTTAGGTCCGTAGATACCGACGTAGAGGATGTTGGTGCCTGAAATAACGCAGAGAATAATTTAAAAAAAAATAGTGTTAAGAATCAGTTAAAGAATGCAATGTTTAAAAATTTAAATAACCTTGATGCTATCCAATCATCAATGATAATGCCATCAAAAGAAATACTTGACTAATTGCTAAAGGTTTCAAATTACATTATCAGGGTTTTTGGTTGGTTCAAAAAATATTTGAGTCTTAAGAAAATGCTGACACAGAAGACACCAAAAACTAAAGGTAACCAAATAGGTTCCAAACTAAAGTGGACCTATGTTATGTATATATATATATTTCACAAAGTAAAAGAAAAAAGCATAGGAGAGGTCACTCAAAATATCCTGACTTCCCTACAAAGTATAAAATAAAGTCGCTTCCTTCTCTATTTACACTTAGGTCTACTAAGCTATGCTACGGATTTTTATGCGGTTTTCACCAAAAGATAGGTTGCTTCATTAAGAAGGTTTATAGGTATATAATTTTATTACCAGAACGCTACTTAAATTTAAAAAGCTACTTACCAGCATCACCGGCATGCACCGTGAACTGGTTGTGTTTGTTAAGATACGCCTTCTTCAGTCCCATTCCTTTGCTGGTGACCTTTGAGGCATCAGACTTGAAGTTCGGCAGCACTGGTCCAAGTTTCTGCAGTAATGACTTAGCCACCTTCTGTACCGTTTCGACGGTAACTGATGATGTTTCTTGAGCACCAATTTCAGCTAAGTTTGCACCTAAAATAATAAATTTATTTAATAAATACTTTCTTTATTCATGATAAAAGTACAAATATATCAACAAAATCATATTATGGAATAATAAGGAAATACTTAATTGCCTGCTTCAGGCGAGATATTCTTACATGCTACATAATAATAAAATTTCAAACACAAAATCGCTCGCAGTGGTGGAAATTAGGTGAGGCTTATGTCCAGCAGTGGACGTCATTGGGCTGATATAATGATGATGATTCTACATCTAATTACAATGACCTAAACAACGTCTTTAAGATGACCAAAAATGCACGGTGTATTCACGGTGCCTCAGTACAGATTCCCCTATCAAACTAAGGGCATGCTAAGAAGATTGAATATGGTTTCAATTAATTGTTTACAACGCAGCTCCTCTCTCGTCTCGTATCCACTTGGTAGTATTCAAAGATAGATAAGGTTCAACATTATCAAACTTTGAAAAACAAATGCTGGTGCGTGTAGTCTCTGACACTTATGATATAATTATAATAATCTTAATCAAATTTCAAAACTACCACGGCAATTTTTTGTCTATACATGTACGGGCAAGGATTTCTATCTCTCTCTCTTCTAGAGTGTAGAAGTTATATTTACCAGTGGCCTCAATCTTGAATGGTGACCCGACGATGTGGGCTCCGTTGTACTTGACGCTCAAGTAGTAGAAGCCAGGAGCGAGAGGTGTATAACGTACCTATATAAATCAAAAATAAGTAATTCAGAGGCTGAGTTAAATTATCACACTCTTCTTGCAGAAAAAGATGCTAAGCTCTTAATCAAGCAAGATGTGATTGTGTAAATTAGACTTCAGGTATCAGATTGAAACTAAGCATGTATTGCTATAAGCACAAAACATTAAATTGATGACAACGCATTAATATTCCGCTGCTAGGTCTCCTGTCCTCTATCTAGAGAACTGGGAGGGTTAAGGCCATAGCCCATACGTTGATGGATCAGACCTACCCTTAGAATTTCTTCAAGGATATGTGAGTCTCCTTATGATGTTTTCCTTCACCGATAGCAGATCGTAAGTCACATGACTAAAGCATATAGAATCCACATTAGTACTACCGGTCGGAATCGAACTCGGACTACATGAGTAGCACGATCAATGATGATAAAAATTATCAGATGATTACCTTTTTCAAAAATGCTGAGGGTATCGTTTATATTTATTGGTATTGGAAGGTGTCACAGTAAACAATTCTTCTTCAAAGTTGAATGATCTCTTCCAAATAAATTTCTTCAACAACATAAAAAAAAAAAATTCACTTACCTTGTAACCCTCGTCTACGTCTGTACAGTCCATAGCGACCCTGGAAGGTCCGTCTATGGTAACAGCTAGAAGACCAACGCCAGCATTGCATGTGTCAATGATCAGGTCGGTCTTCACGCCTGTTTCAGAAATCATAAAGTCAAAAAAGTTCACCAGAACTCTACACTAGAGCAAGGAAAAACACCTACGTCATCTTGGAATATTGGGAAGATTTCTCAAATTTAAAAAAATAAAATAAAATTATATCAGTGTCAGGACTTAAGCTAAATTTGAATTGGGTAATTTTAAGCTATTATGAAGAGTTACATACCAGTCTTGACTGTTCCCAATCCAGGTCCGTGAGCGTGGACAGCTGCTGGATCTGCATCATCCTTACCGACCTGTATAAACAAAATTGAACTGAATACTAGATATTTGAAGAGCTATTTTTCTAGACTATAGTATATTTATATATAGTACATATAGTATAGTTATGTTATGCATTAGTATTGTACTATATAACAAATAACTTCAAACATTTTTCTCGAGCACATGTGCATCACATTTTGGCCAGCTATGCAGCATGTTTCATCATTTGAACCCATAAACCTCCTACTGCTGGGCACGGGTCTCCTCCAAAGAATGTGGAGGGAATTTAATCTAATACTCTCTCTAATTGTATTACACAATCCAGGAAGAAAAGGTGCATATCCATCTCATACTCGCCCCTCTTCTGTTGGCTTCGTAGCTCGTAAACCACGCTAGTCAGATGGGTTGGTTATAGGGTTTGTTTCGAATTTTCCATTTCTTGCATTGCTCTTGTCTGCTTAAGGTTACTCCCTTGGTCGCCTTTTAAGATACCCACGGATTGAGATGGGGTGGTGACATTATGTATTCTTAATCCGTCACTACACGGATGTTAATCCGTCATTGCTATGCTATTTTTGGTTATTATACTTAGCAATTGTATACACTTTTGCTGTGAGACTAAGGCAGCATAAAAGGCATCAAAACTCTTAGATTCTTAAACACGCTTAAGGCCTACATAATGGTAAGCAGTTTCCCTAACCTATGGACGTCTACAATATCCTAAAGCTCTGTTCACACATGTTTTTGTATGAATTTGACTGTTCTGACGTAATGTGAATGAAGAGACGCGACAGATCTTCCATCATGGTGAGAAATCAGCATTAAACAAGATCCTTTAAAATCCCTCTCATCTTACCTTGATCCTCAACGGTGACGCGGGGATATGGACTCCGTTGAACTTGACGTTAATATTGTGTACACCGTTTTCATGTGGCATGAACCTGATGCTGTATTGGTCACCATCTATGTTCTGAATGAAGCAGTCGTCGGTTTTGCCTGACGGGGATACTACCTGGAGAAGAGAAAAGGCGATGTTTTAAAATAATTGTTGTGTCCCTAATATACAGGCAAAAATTGAAGAAAGAACTTGGTTTTAGCGGCATATGCATTGAATTAGGTTCTGATAACATGATGTAACGTGGTCAAAATCACGTACAAAATAAAAATAAGGTAAGTAAATTTATACTGCATGATCGCGTATATAATTATATAATTCAAATATTTGCATTAATTTTACCCGTACTTCTTATATTATACATACGTAATTCATATAAATAAAAATCAATTATTGTCGAATGTATGTATTTGCTAAGTGAATCAACTACAGAATGGTTCGTCCGATTAATATTTTTTTTATAATTGACATGTTAAAAGGATTTTTGTTTGAAAATCTCAATAAATGGAGCGGGTTAATTTTTAATATTGAAGTTCTATTGTTTGTTTACAATACGTCTCTTCTATTTTCTCCTTGTCTCCTATTTGGTACGTACATATACATTATAGTATAAGCAAGTATAACTTGAAAAACCATAACTAATCATAATATTTTACCATCAAAATAAAATAAATCAAAACATAATAGACCACGAAACACGTGTTTTTTTTTATAAGGTACATCAAAATTCTTTCGCACCCTTAGAAACAAAGGGCAAAGTTGCCACCCCATATTAATTTTTATAACACAACTTGGTACAGTATTCATCGTGCCCGCTACCCACTGCTACTGCCCACACTGTTATAAAATATTAACGCTTGAAGATTTATTCGAGCAACGGTCACGTGCTGTCAGTTCGTTTTATTACATTTTTTCCGCCATTAGGGACAGTTGAACACACTGTGCGAATATATTGTTTTAGGTGCTTGTAGTTTTCATGTCAGAATTGTTATTAGTTTTTATAATTTGTTGTGGTTAATTAGAAGGCAAACTGAGCTCCGGGATTCGAGATCGTCATTATCAGCAACCCTTTAATATCTCACTGCTGGGCTCGGGTCATATTGACATAGTAAATCTATATGTGATATGGCTGTTCGTGAATTTATCCACCATGAATTAACCTTTATATATTTATTTCTAAAAGTAATTTAAATTAAACCAAAAATTAACTGACAAGTCCAAACTTAACTTTCGCAGAAATGATTCTGAAACTTTTTTTTCATTATAACAAAATATATCTACTTCCACTACACCCAGATATTCACCAATAAATCATACTTACACAGCGATAACAAAAGTCAAAAGCACACAGTGCTCCCCTGAAAATTTTCTGGACAAAAAAATCGTACCCTAAGCGTGAAATAAACGCAGGCATGATACACACCATCGATCAAAATGAATCTCGTATGCCGGACATAGCATGTTCTCACGATAAATCAAACTGACCCTTCGGCCCACTGTGCACCTAGTTTATTAGCTATATTGTCAGTTTCTCAAAGGAATTGTTGGATTTTGTTTGAATTTTAATATTGAAAGGTTAGTTTTCGTCTTATGCATGATTAATGCCCGGTTTCTGAACCATCAGATAAAAGTTATTGATTGCTTAAAATATAACTTAAACAAATTAAAAATTAAAGTTGTATGAATAAACTATAGTCCGGGATCCCTGGTCCAAATTTTTTTTTTTTAATTACTATTAAGCTAATTTTTCTTGTGTAGCTTCATTTCGATGAGACGCCCAACAATTTCGTATTCCAAAAGTTTGATTGTGGTAGCTAACAGACGTAGCAAGGGTATACCGGACCGGGATGGAAATACCGGGATAACGTACCACGCAATTTGTAGGACAATATGACTTTTCAATTACATAAATATTAAGTAAGTAAAAATAAAAGAATCAGCTGCTTAGTAATCATTTATGATGACCTCGTTATCGATACAAGTAGGAAGGGTCCCCTCCTTTGATCAAACCATTGATTTTGTAGGACCATATTATTTTTTTTTTACTTACTTAATAATATTTATGTAATTGAACAGTCATATTGTCCTACAAATTGCGTGGTACGTTATCCCGGTATTTCCTTCCCGGTCTGATATACCAGGGATCCCGGACTACTAATTCTATTGTTTTAATTTTATATTCAGTCAGGTTATACTTTAATCGATAAATAACTTTTATTTGATAGTTCAGAAATCTTAAATTAATTTATGAATGAAGTGTAGTGAAGTATTATCGATATCAATACTAAAAAAGGACGTAAGCGCTATGAAGATACGCTCTTTTGCTGCGGCAACCCATATTGAATTTGATCCGACATGGTCTTAACCGGTTTTTTTTGTTTTATCTCCGCTTTTGTGGAAAATGGACCTTATTCCTAGGTATTTAAAACTTAAGATCTATAAAATAATTTGGTACTTACCATGCCAGCTAAGCTGCCCTTAGCACCATTGAGTCTGATATAGAACTGTGTGGGTTTGTCCACTTGTGCCGAGTCTGGGAACTGGGCAACCTCGAGCAAGTGAGCGTCGCCCACGGCTGGGGAAATGTACACTTTGAAGGGCGAGTCTGGGATGTGCTGCTCGTTGAATTTAAGCCCGATGCGGTATTCACCTGTGGAAGAAAATGTGCTGTGAATATTTTTGTTATCATTGTCTTCTTCTTCTTCTGCTTCTTATCGTATTGTCTTGAGTCAGACCTTAGTGTTGGAATTTATCAAGTCGCCTAGAAGGCTTCCAACTTGACTTAACGATGCCACATAAAGTGATAACCGGGACCAACGGCTTTACGTGCTTTTCGAAGCACGGAGACGCTCGAGAATGAAATTGCCACAAACGGTCACCCATCATAAACTGATCTTGCCGAACGTTGCTTAACCTCGATGATCGTAAGGGACATTTCAATAATGCTACAAATTCCTCATTATCACCTCGTTATCATTATATATGTAATTGTAATAAGAGGCGTGTTTATTGCTATAAACTGGGCACATATCCGGACTCCAGGATGATAGTTATACTCGATATTATTTTGGCAGAACCCGGAAATAATCACAAGTAAGTATCAGTAATTTAAAATAGCATTGATTTCAGAGAAATTGGTAGAATTATTATTTATTTATAGTTAATTAAAACGGTACAAACCAATTACATCAAGAAACTTAAAAATAAAATTATAATAATATAAATTAAAAAAAATTAAGCCCGTTTTTCACGATGCCCACATATTTATTGGGAAGGTATAACCGGCAGAATAGCTCATGGAGTTTAGGATTTAGTTTTATTCTAAAATCATTTAACAATTACGAAAAAAAAGGCAAAGTAGTAGAATTCTTAGAAAATCGGATATAATAGGAAGACAAACCAAATAAGTACTGTCTTACATTCAAAATATAACCTTAACGCCATCTATCGAACGTTAAGTCAGTTAAGTGTCATATAAAAACCTTCTATAGGACGCTAAATTGCTAAACACCAAATTTTTGACTTTAGCGATTTTAACTCTGTGTCAATTAATTTAAGTTTTTACTATGCTTTAACTCATAGTCACAGATTGATTTGTAGCCCTTTTGTGGTATAGGTTTCATCCTGCAACAAATCCTAATAAATTTCAACTTCTGCTTCTGACTGATATATTTTAATTCAAACCTTTTATGTCGAATTTGAAATACACCGTTGGTACCAAGTGAATTCAAGTGATGATCCCATATACCATACTGTTTGATGAAAACAAATTAAAGTTTGATAGAAATAAGTATTATTGTTAGAATTATGTTACATTTTTTTTCTTTTTTTAAATATTTTATTAAAGTTATTTTAGTAGTATATGAAATAAAAATTATAACTATGAATAAATTATGTAATAAAGACATAATTAAATCTAAATATTTGTATTAATTATCTTATAAGATCTATAAAGCTAAAGAATAAATATTGGACGAAATTAGATTCAGCAAATTGTCACAAGGAAATATGTCTAATTGGAAAGGAGCCGTTTATAACAGTCTAATGTAATATTTCACTCCAAATATATGGATTTAATGTACCTATCATATTCAAAGTAAAACATCAGGAACCAATTCATCCAACCACAAAAAATCGGAAGCACCAATTACAAACTAAATCGTTTCTAACTACCACCCAAAAGGGCCGACAAATGTTATAATAAATTTGCAAACAACACAAAAACCCGACGAAATCGACAAAAACATTCGCAAAATAAAAAAAAAATAGCTGACGTCACTCAGTGCAACAGACTAACGATGGAGCCAATAATTCTTCCAGCAAAAGATATTTAAATTTTCTACAGATATTTTAGGGTTACTTAAAACGTTTTCCAATGCCGTAGCTTTAGCGGCGTGTTCAAACTAGCGTTTTTATATGTCATTATTTGTCATACTATCATCATACCAGCCTTCAAATGCCCACTGTTGGATTTAGGCTACTTCAAGAGATTTCTACTAAGACCGTTCATACTTTAAAACACTAGTTTTTATTACTTATATATATATATACTAGTGATAAGTAGATTACAACTTGCAACTTGTTTAACACTTAAGACCCGGTAAAAATGTAAAAAGTTTGAAAGCAGAATCGAACTCCAACTTTAATTTCTTCTACTATATACAGGGTGTTTGGCGCATGGACCGACACAATTTTTCCCTGGATTTGGGGGGTTAACAGCTATGTTTTACAAATATATCCTATGTCTTAAATGATGCGGTTGGTTAAATATGATTTTATTTACATTTTTTAAAAAAATACCCAAATTGTTACCTTTAATGCGAAATAACTTTTTTTTTTGTGGGTGTAATGGTACAAAATAAATTTTATTGTATTCGCCAATGCCTTCTTAATCTAAATAAATCATTATTTTATACAACTGCTAAAAAAAAGAAATGTTACGTGCTTCCAAAGTTTAAAAAAATGTTTAAATGTATGAAACATTGCAACTTTTAAATTCATAAAAAAAAAACTAATATCCCTTTGGAACTTAGTTTTATTTTAAAAAGTTCTTTAGTTTATATCCTTTCGAACGGTATACTACATGTCATAGAAAACATTCATTTCTTTGTAAAAAAAAGGGATACTAAAATTTGCAAGGGCCGAACCGCCTGACTGACTTTGACTAAGACTACGACAAAATATTACAAAATATTAGAACAATAAAAACATTAATATTTCCACTGAAGGACTAGTTTCTATTGTGATGAAAAATTAAAAAAAAAAGTTTACGATTTTGGGAGTTTTGGCGCCAACGCGGAAAAAGTTACATAGCGGCATTGTATTATTTTCTGAAAAATTGTGTTAGGCAGGTATCTACCTACACAATATTCCAGTTTTTATGTGCAAAAAGGATGGATTTTTGGGCATAAAGTGTTCGATAACGTGCATGATAGCTGTAGGAAAGTGATAATAATGCTATGAAATGTGATTGGCATTATTTTGGCAGTTTGTGCATTGAGTTTGGCAGGATTTGTCAGTTTTCTGGCGTACGTGGGGCAGGATCGCTAATTTAAAGTTCTAGTTAATTTCATTTTACAGGTCACACTGTAAAATGAAATTAACATTATGAAAGAAGAAATGCGACTACATACGACGACTGTTGAAATAAGAAACAGATGTCGTGCATGTATAAGAAATGGAGGAGGTCAATTTGAACAAGATTTGTAACTTTAGTTTAATAAAAACACAAAAACGTTATAAGTCTTTTCTTAACCCTGACTCTTCTAACTAGTATTTTGACTGCATAATCAATTGTATTCTATGACATGTAGTATACCGTTCGAAAGGATATAAACTAAAGAACTTTTTAAAATAAAACTAAGTTCCAAAGGGATATTAGTTTTTTTTTTAATGAATTAAAAAGTTGCAATGTTTCATACATTTAAACATTTTTTTAAACTTCGGAAGCACGTAACATTTTTTTTTGAAAGCAGTTGTATAAAATAATGATTTATTTAGATTAAGAAGGCATTGGCGAATACAATAAAATTTATTTTGTACCATTACACCCACAAAAAAAAAAGTTATTTCATATTAAAGGTAAGAATTTGGGTATTTTTAAAAAAAATGTAAATAAAAACATATTTAACCAACCGCATCATTTAAGACATAGGGTGTATTTGTAAAACATAGCTGTTGACCCCCCAAATCCAGGGAAAAATTGTGTCGGTCCATGCGCCAAACACCCTGTATATCTATGAGCATTTCTATTCAATTCGTTCAGTTACGAAGAACCTTTCGAATATTATTCAGGAATAAATCTTGTAGATTATATAATTAACTTTAGTAAGTTAGTTACTAATTGTAAATTACTAATTTGCTAATAACTTTAGTAGGTTAGTTGTAAATGATTTAATCAACAAAACCCATAACTGTTGCTGTTGTCACGACATCTGACTATTCTGCATTGAAAATAAAATTGGAACTATTATTTTGTAAATAGGTACAGAACCCGTACTACAGCCCTTTATATCACACTTGACCATCTTTTTTAATATGAGATCGTTCTTCGCGGTGGCCATATAGTTGCTACAGATTTATTTGCATGCGAAACGGCCTTTTTTCGATAAGGTTTTTACTGATTGGTAGAAAAAATATTAGTAGACTTTTTCGGAAACAATCCTTTTGTTTCGAAATTAGTTGGCAGTGGGTGGCACAATATAAATAAACTCTTGTTAAAAACAGTTAAGAAGTATTAAAACTTCGATTAAGGTAAACACCGCGTCTAGTAGAAATACTGCTTATATTAGGGATACTAACATTTTATTTTTTATTTTATTTTATTTGGGAACTTATTTAATCTTAAGTCTAAGTTTAATATTAAGTAATACAGTTAGATCAATGTACTATCCACAGTGTACTTTGAATAGTTGACATTTAAATTTTTGTGTATGTAATAATAATAATGAGTGTAATAATGATTATGTGTATTTAGATTTTAATAATAATTATGATTAAGTAAAATATGTAAACATTTGCATGCCGCCAGACAGGCGAAACATGATGTTCTTTTATGACTGCTTAAAAACAACACTGTCGACCATGTTTCAAGCAAATAAAAAATTATGAATTTTTGAATTTTGTATCCGCATATTACTATAATAATAAGTACAGTTTTTTTTTCTTAATTTTTTTTTTAACTTAAAGCTAATTGAAGTAGCACTATATAATATTATATAAGGTTTACTTAAGGTCTTTTAGAATTGATGTTACCTGATTTTTAAAGACAATACGAGTAGAGGCAAATATATCTAATGTTACAAACAGATTGTTATAATTTTTAACTATTCTATGGAGAGGCTACTATCATGATATTACAGAAAAATATCCCTAACCTAACCAGTCCCAATCAGATTGCTCTGAATCAGGGGGGAGTTTTACAACTCTAATTAAACTATTTGTAATTATGAGTGCTCGATTCAGATTAGAATAAGACATCTTGCTGTTCTAATCTAAAAATTATATGTAAGTAACACTGTCATATTCTTTTTGGTATCCTAAACGAAATCTTATTTGGTCCAATTAATCTAATCGGAAAATGGATATATAGTTCGATCGAATTCAAACTGTCAATGAATTTAGTATTTACGTAATAGGTTTTGCAATTATTATTTAATTCATACTTACATAATCCTATTACTTTTCTTTATTGAATTTTATGACTCAGTCAAATTATTATACTTAACTGATTTAAGTTCTGGAACACCAGACAATTTGAAGTCTAAGAAAAGAAAAGCCATGAAGCAAAGAAAAACGAAATCTATACTACAAAGCTCAAAATTTAAAAAAAAAAATTGTGTTCAATTGACTATTTATAAATGAGTATTAATGAGTAGTAGTCAAAACAAATTAAGTGCCACAGGAGCGAATCCCAAGGCAACAGATAGCTACTAATAACACTGTCGAATAACCTTCGGAACTTTTGATTAATGGCGCTTAAACCAAGATTAAAATTCAACGGTGCAACTACCCCCATTGGCTCAAATAATGACGTATGCTATGCAAAATAGTGGTATTGACATGTTACGGGTTCGATGTCCTGTTCGTTTCCTCCTGTTTCTTATTAAGAGGTTTTTGTTCAGATAAAAAGGGAATTTTAAGTTTTTGTCACAAAATGTTCGCAGGTGGCTTTAGTGTTATGTCAATGTTTTTGGCTGAGATAAACATTACACAAAAACTACTACATAGAATTGAAATTGTTCAATTTGCACCAAGTTTTTCAAAAACAAAAAAAATTGCTTGAGTTCTAAATTAAGATATAAGCCCCCATTTTACAAGAGTATTTTTTTTTTTACTGTTATTCGTGTACCGAATTACGAGCGAGTGGAGTCCCGGGTGACAGTTAGTGATGGTATAAGATTATAATTTTACAAATATAATAAAGGCGATTTCGATGGATCGATATGTAATATTAATCGATATTTTATATCGATGTATTACTCAATCACGCCCGAACGGGTGGGTCGCCTCTCCTCTCCGAGCACAGAGGGTTTAAGCCATAATCCACACACGCTGACCTACTGCGTATTGGTGTACTTCTAGTATTATTTTCCTTCACCGTTAGCAGATGGTGAGTCACTTGACTAGTAGATATACCACAAAGTCAAGTCAACATTGGTACTGCTGGGAATCGAACTCGGACCGCATGAATGGCGCTCGTAGCATTGTGGTACCGAGATATTCGTTACGATCATCGATTTAACCAACGTTCGGCAGGGTCAGTCCATGATGGGTGACCGTTTATGGCAATTTCATTCTCGAGCGTCTGCATGCTTCGGAAAGAACGTAAAGCCGTTGGTCCCGTTTATCACTTAATGTGGTAGTCGTTAAGTCAAGTTGGAAGCCTTCTGGGCGACTTGATAAATTCCAACACCAGGGTCTGCCTCAAGCCCACACGATAACTAGATCTATATTGACTGGCCTGTTGGTCTAGTGGTTAGTGACCCTGACTGCTAAGCCGGATGTCGTGGGTTCGATCCCCACCCAGGACAAATCTTTGTGTGAGGAGCATAATTAAGGTTTTTTCTGTGCCTGGGTGTAATTTATCTATAATATGTATGTATTTACAAAAAAAAATGTATTTAAGTAGTATATCAGTTGTTTAGTACCCATAACACAAGCAAATATAATTGCTTACTTTGGGACTAGATGGTGCTGTGTGAATGTGGTAGAATATTATTATAAGAAGAATGCGTCCCTGTCACCATCGCTTCTTCATTACCGTCGGTCATAGGCGTTAGCAATGCTAGGGGCATAGCCAAGCCGTTGCCTACCTAAAGAAGATTACGCTCTTTAAATTTCCTTTGAAGAAAGACATGACATGCCACCACCAACATAGGTACCACGTGAGTGAAAGGGCGGGAGCTATTAACTATAACTTAAAAAGTACTTAAACTAACCCCCCCCCCCTTACCCACAGATTAACAAACGTAACGCATAATGAAACAGTTAAACGCAAGATACGTCAGCTGCATTTAATCTAAGTTTAAACGAGGTTCAGGCGGACATATTTGTATTGCTAATATAGTATTTGCATATCGTATTAATGAGTACAGTCGTTTAGTTTAATCGTTATAAGATTAGCTGTTATAGTGGGTATACATAATATACATTTTTTTAATACTGTTCACATTTTAGAAATTTAGAAGCGATGGTGGCCGGTAATAGACCGGCGTGCAAATCATGCAGTCCGAGTTCGATCCCGACCGGCAGTACCAATGTGGATTCCACTTTGTGGAATTTATATGTACTAGTCAAGTGACTTACTATCTGCTAACGGTGAAGGAAAACATCTTGAGGAAACCCACAAACCCTAGAAGAAATTCTATGAGCATGTCTGATCCACCAACCCGCACTAGGCCAGCGTGTGTGGATTATGGCCTAAATCCTCTCAGCTCTCTAGTTAGAGGAGAGGAGACCCGAGCCCAGCAGTGGGACTTAATGGGTTGCTGATGATGATGAAATTCTTCAGATTCTTGACAGACCACGTGCTACTACCGAACATCTACGTCTACATCTACCGAACGTCCCAGCAGTGGGACTGAATGGGTTGCTGATGTTCACATTTTAAGATGATTTAGGCCTAGTTAGTTAGTGTCTGATATACTATCTGACAGATTTTATATGAAAAATAATTCAAAAATCAGTTACTTGATAAGTTTCGAATAGGCTATCTATATACATATACTTATGTATAATAATTTGTATATACACATTTGACACTGCGCGCGTTAACAGTGCAGGAAAGAGATATTAAAAATCGTTTAATTAACCAAATCATTAATATCTTAATGATAAACAAATTATGCGGTAAATTTGAGTGTTGTTTTTTATTGTGTAATAGTTCTGTAACTATTACACAATGGTTGAAAGTATTTAATAATAAGTGTTATCTTTTTCATTTATTTTTTTATTTTACGGATAAGAAAATTTTGACATGACGAAACTATAAGAGTTCCAGTTTAGCTACGGAACCCGAAAAATGTTATGTTGTCTGAAACGGTACGTTCCGTGTCTGTAAAGGCAGCTTAACTGTCACTTAGAACCGTGTCTAATAAACTACCTGAGACTTTTTTTGACAGATTTTATATGAAAAAATACGTCAAAAATCTGTCAGTGTCAATAAAATAAGAATATTGATAGTTTTATTTATATACTTAACTGCCGTACTCAGAGACGTAACTTAACTTTAAAGATTATTTAGTAAAAACGTGTAATACTTAAGTGTATACTCATAAAGACGATTATTCAATGAAAAAATTGTGTTAATGACAGATTACTGCTAATTGACTGGCCTGTTGGTCTAGTGGTTAGTGACCCTGACTGCTAAGCCGGAGGTCGTGGGTTCGATCCCCACCCAGGACAAATCTTTGTGTGATGAGCATAAAATATTGTTCTGTGTCTGGGTGTAATTTATCTATAATATGTATGTATTTACAAAAAAATATATATTTAAGTAGTATATCAGTTGTTTAGTACCCATAACACAAGCAAATATAATTGCTAACTTTGGGACTAGATGGCGCTGTGTGAATGTGGTAGAATATTATTATTATTATTAATTGACGTCTCTAAGTGCGGCCCAGTAAAGATAAGGTAAACATAACAACTTACATAATCGCAAAATAAACTTTCTAACTTCGCATCCAAAAAAAACCTTTCCAAACGAATCTAAAGTAGCATTCCTTCATAGCGCGATCCCTTTTGAACGCTTAAACTTTTTTCCTCAACGATTATATACAAGGCAGGTCAATTAAAATGGCTCCTACACACCACAAACGAAGAATGTCGACTCCTGAATTTGTTCCTTATTCATTCTATTGTATTCTTCGCTACAAAAAAATCGCATAGCCCTCCGACAAAGAAGCGGGGCCTTTTTGTCTTAAAATACCTCATAAGTGTATTAGAAAATTGTCCTTTTGTAAATTTAGAGTGATAGTTATTCTCTGATTGGTTATTTTTTGGCGGCGATTCGTTTGTTATAAAAATGATTTGGTGGGATGTTTAGATTTTGGTTTTTGTTAATAAGACAGATTTACCGTTTAATTTAGTTTTATATTCTGAAATAAATACAATACAGTTTATTTAATATTAACATTGAATCTACGAATTGTTTGTTTGTTTGGACATTCACAAACAGCGCCATCTAGTCCCAAACTAAGCTAATGCTTGTCATATGGGTACTAGACAACTGATACAATACTTAATATTTTTTTTTGTATATACATAATATATTATAGATAAATTACACCCAGAAACAGAACAAATAATTGTGCTAATCACATAAAGATTTGTCCTGGGTGGGAATCGAACCCACGATCTCTGTCTCAGCAGTTTGGGTCACTAACCACTGAGCCACGAAGGCTGGGATTAAAATGTCATTAATTTTACAATGTAATTTAGTTTAGTGTAAATGAGCTACGGTATGTCATGATGTTTAAGTTCGTTAAGGCCTGATCTCTTCTTCTTTCAAAGTGGAGACGAGAGGTTTGAAGAAACTAATAAAATTTCAGTACTGACACTAACATTGTCATTGCACTCGCAAATATAATCTCCTTTTGTATTTGTTTTGATGGAGTCAGGCTACTAATTTTCGTGCTCATAAAACAAACGAACTTATTAACAATAACAACATTTTTTTTATTTCCAATGAATTTCTAAATAGAAATTAAAGCAATCGCCATATTGGTTTCTACGCAAGGAACAAACAAAAGAAAGTCGGAGTTCGAATTTAAAAAATGTAACTTTTTAAAATTCGATTTCAAGGCAAAGGCAACAAAGCCGCCGCTGTCAATATATGCGAATATATTAAACTTGTACAGATAATAAAAATAAAAACATGTGAATGAATCGGTGGCAAACATTAGATTATGATTTTGAAATAAAATGAAATACCTACTATTCTATTTATTTATGTACCCAGTGATAAACTGTGAAATTATAACTGTTTATTTTAAATTATGACGTTAAGCTTGTCTGTCGCTTGGTTAATCATAATATTTTTTAATACTTGTATGCCGACTCATTTTACCTTCATACTTCACCAATTCTCTCAACAAACCCAATCAGTCAAAAAACCGTCACCATAATATAAACAAAACACCCTAAAAAAGTTGGAATGCCAAAAGAATTACGAGATTCATTAAGAAAAACATTCATCGTAAATCGGTAGGATAATGTGGCGAAAACGCGACAAGCATTGAGGTCCAAAAAACGATCGCGCCCTCTGAGGCCAGTGAAAAAAATAAAAACAATAAAAAATAAACTGGCAAGTAAGATTGCAGGATGCAATTTTGAGTTCCGTCGGTGTTTTACTCGTTGTTGTTTGTATTCAGTTTTATTTATAAAAAGTGTTTGTCGAAAACAACAATATCATTTTCAATTAGATTGTCTAGGTGGCTGCGCATTTTGAATATTTAATTTATTTATTTAAATCGACTAAACTCAAACATTTACGAATTTCTAAACGAGTCTTTTCGTAGGGAAACACTACTGCTACCTTCCATTTCCATAAATTAAAAAAAAATTACTTCCATTTCCGTTCCCTTACAATGTCAGTGCAATACACAACCCCGCGGCGTGTGCGCCGCGAATTTTGTGATGTGCTTCATAATTATCTAAAACCTAATAATATGGCACCAATGAGCATTAAACAAGTGAATTAGTGTTCTCCGCCGCTGAAACCGTCACCTTAATCTCCTAGAGGACAAATCTAGCTGTCGTGGTAACACAGGTAGGCACTGATTTTCCTTCCACTAGGAAAACTTAATTTTCCAAAATTCTGTTATGTTTTCATAACACTAGGGCACGATATCAAGATTTATAATAAACTAGCTTCTGCACGAGACTTCGCTCGCGTGGCATGTCGGTGAAATAAGTACATACACATCTTGTGAAAAATATCTAACTGATTGTGAATAACTTCATCAAAATCCGTTAGTGGATAAACATACAGATAGATGCAGAAAGTATCTTCATTTTATACTATCTGTGTCTAACAGCTCAATTTAGGTTTTTTTTAGTTATGGAAAGAAACGGTACAGTTTCGATAACTCGCTAGTAAAACTTCTTGCACCGATTAGCTCTAAATGCTATGCTATAAAGCTCATATAATAGGCCCAATAGGTCTTTTTTTTTTTTCTTTTAACCCAATGAAAAACTCTGAAGCTTATTTAAACGATTAAAATATGTGAGACAAATAATTTCTTGCTACTTAATGTAGCATTAATTTAAATACATTTCCTAAGATAAAAACCTTCGTGACTACGAACACACATAACCTAAAAGTTTTTTAACCTCGACCATGGGACTCTAAAAATTGAACTGTCAAAATGGTCTGACAATAAATTTTGCCGCGCTTTGCTCCCATTGGCCGGTTGTGTGTGGGCGTGGTTTATTGAAATACAACTTTGGTGTATTTATTTATGATGTTTCCATGCTTTTTGTATGGAGGGGGCTGATAGTAATTCTAGTTTATTATTCATTTATTTGTGTTGTTGAATGTTTAAGAATTGGCTTTTGTAGATGTTTAATTTTAACTTTTGATAAAGAGGCATTTGCATTGCATCTAAAGCCCTTAATTAGACTATTCAATTGTAGAAAATCTAATTTGAAAATCGAACATTGTAATCGAAGTTAGAACTGTCAAATTCCAATTTAGTTCGAATGGAATTCCCAACTTCGATGTATCTATTTGTTTCAATATTTGAGCTTCGGACTGGATTGAAAGTTTTCTATTTGGATTCCGAGAATTCTCTCCGAACAAAATGAAATACCTGGGAATGGAAATATCTGGGAAAATAAGCTTCGCTCAGCTCGGCAGGAAGCAGTACTTTTATTTGTAGAAAATAGGCGTTTTTTCTAGGACGAAAATTATAGAAGGAAAATTTGTACTTTTATAAATTGTTACTTTGTACAATTTATAATTCATTTCCAAGATTTCTTGTATAAATTACATAAGTATAAATTTTATTTAAAACAGTATTGGATGTTTATGGTATAATAAAAATATGTAGCTACTTAGAAAGACGATTATTGCAGTCATCACATCAGCCGCCAACTTTTATTTATTTATTTTATTCATTTATTTCTGTTCAGATAGCTTACAGTCTAATAGGGATACATGTGTGGTTATAAATAAATATCTTATGGCTTTCATATATTGAGTTCGTGTAGGTATATAATATTCTTGCACTAACATAAACTAGGTAAAAAACACGTTTTTAAATATATATTTTTTTAAATTAATAAATGGAACTCACCAGGCTCATCAACTTTATATGCAACATCACAAGATCCATCCTTCCTATCCTTAAAGTCAATCTCGGCCTTGCTAGGCCCCTCCAAAGATATGGCCAGCTGGCCGGCGCCGGCCTCCCTGGTCCACACATTGAACTCATTGATACGGCCCTGCTCACCGCGTTCCAGGCCAGGACCACCTGCCTTCACTAAATGTGCTCCGGAGTCCTTGAGTGGACCAACTGTGAACTGGAAGGGAGATCCTGAAAAATTAATCATACGATTAGTTTTTTTCCAGACTCTAAGTACCTGTTACCTGTCTATGTAATATGAGATGAGATTAAAATTTGGGTTTAAAGTAAATTGTCTAAATATTTATAATTTTTTATCCCTTTTTGGATTTTTCAATAAAATATGTTATTTTTTTCTGTAGTTTAGCATATTTTAACAGAGTAAATACATTGTAATGGAAGAAGAAGCGAAAGATGTTTGTCAGAATCGTAGCAGGCGGAAGGAAAAGATCTCTGTCTACCCCTCTGTTGGGAAAGAGGTGTCATATATCAATGAATGTATGAGTAGCTACTGCCCGCGGCTCCACCCGCGTGGTATGTCGGTAAAAAAGTAAATAAAAAGAAACTAAAAAAATGTATGTATTAGTCCAGACTATAATAAAATCTGTGTGCCAAATTTCATTCAAGAATTTTCAGCCATTCTGCATGATTGAGTAACTCAGATCTATCCATACATCCTTATTTATTTATTACCCACGACGGAACGGAGACGGTATATGCGTTTGGGGTGAGAGGCTGTGTGTTTGTGTGTTTGTGTGTTCCAACATAATGCCTTATAGCACGGAAACGGTTTGACCGATTTAGATGCGGTTTTCTGTAAAGTGTGTGCGGCTCTTGGGGACAGGTTATTAGATAGGTGTTATGTTAATAGCTCGCCAGGGGGCGCTACAATACACTGATTTCATTGAATCCTTTGTGCCCTCCTATCTTTAAAACGATTAGACTGATTTCGAAACGGTTTTCTGTAATGTATTTGTGATTTATCGAGGATTGTTTTTGGATTCAAGATTTTGTATTTTTTCGCCAGGGGGCGCTGCTATAGACTAGGCAAACCTATGTTGATTTCGTTGAAACCTTTGTGCCCTCCTATCTTTAAAACGATTAAAGCGATTTCGATACGGTTTTCTGTAATGTATTTGTGATTTATCGAGGATGACTTTTGGATACACGATATTGTATTTTTTCGCCAGGGGGCGCTGCAATAGACTAAGCAAACTTATATTTACAGTTATCTGTAAAATAATTAGACCTGTTACTGCATAGGGACACGTAGCATTGTAGTACTGAGATATTGATTACACTCATGAGGTTAAGCAACTTCGGATAAGGTCAGTTCATAGATGGGTGACCGTTTATGCAATTTTAGGGTTCTTTACCTCAAAAGAAAAAAACGGAACCCTTATAGGATCACTCCGTTGTATGTCTGTCTGTCTGTCCGTCTGTCTAGAATATTTTTCTCAAGAACGTATAGAGATATAAAGCTGAAATTAATATCATTTACTTGGATCTGCAAACCCTAAGCGTAAAATAAAAATCAAAATTCTAAGTTAACGCAATCAAAAGATACAACTGTTTATGCTCCATTTTTGACGATTTATCTTGACGATCATAATCTATAGGGAACTTACCGTTGACCTAGAATCATGAAATTTGGCCAGAAGCAATAACAAGTTGCACAAGTAAAGGAAAAAATCCGAAAACCGATCTTGTGTTGTTATATCACTGAATATTAGTACTGAGGTATACAATAATAAGCCTAAAAAAAATTAGTAAGAGTGAGAATTTATTCCAGACTGACGTTATATAAACACCTACCTACCTTATTTATTCTAACTTATAGGTATCCCGTGCTCGGGGTGTAACCAAATTTTCATCATTTTTGCGATAGCACGCACCGTTTTCGAGATACAAGCTATTATAGGTGGAAATCTGCGCTAACGCCGAAGGCAATCCGGCTACGGCAATCAATGTGCGATAGCTAAACTTAACACCCCCCGATTCAAAGCAATCCGAATCGGACTGTTAGGAGGTTAGGGTTTTTTTTTTTTTTACACCACCCAGAAGTAAGAGCCCCGCGAAGCGGGGCTCCGGCGACCTTTGTGCGACGGATGAGCACACAAGTCAACAAAAAAATAAAATACATATAATATAGTCGAAGCTCCATACAAATTCCATTCATTCTAGAGCTTACATGGTAAGATAAGGCGCTTCTTAAGAAGTTTAAAATAAGAAAATTCAAATGATAATTTCAAGTTATAAGACTTACTGCAACAGTAAATTAAAAAAAAATGTGTTTCTTCTATAACTTAGTATAAAACTTTTATTTATCTGTCAAGGTTCTTAAAATTTTATACGAGTTACTTACAGTTAGTAAGATAGCGCTCTTTGAAAATATTTAAAATAAAAAACAAAATTAAAAATTTTGAAAAAAACCCACGACGATAACATCTATACAAAATAAGAAACGTAACATATAAAAAGGTTTAAATAACTTTATTTTAAATCCCCGACGAAAAGAAAATAAGTAGCGTAAAAACAATCCCAAGAAAATTCGTCGGGGGCTGCCAATATCATTACTGTTTCTAGTATTAAATATATATTGTAAACTAAATATTGTTAATAATTAGGTAGGTATCAAATACATAAAACTGCAATACTTTCGTTCATTTCAAGTCAGGGTATGGCAGCCCTCGACGGATTTTCTTGGGATTGTTTTTACGCTACTTATTTTCTTTTCGTCGGGGATTTAAAATAAAGTTATTTAAACCTTTTTATATGTTACGTTTCTTATTTTGTATAGATGTTATCGTCGTGGGTTTTTTTCAAAATTTTTAGTTTTGTTTTTTAGTAAGTTTACTTACCAGGAATATGAATTTCCCTGTACTTGACAGAAACGGTGTGAACTCCCAGTTCTTTAGGTACGAAGTGGACTGAGTACAGGCCATCTTCCACTTCCTGGATCTCAGCGTCTTCAGACACACCGCCAGGGCTTGTGACTGTAGCAGCTAGATCAAATGATGTGATACCTGGGCAGAGAAGTAATAAATATCAATATTTTGTACTAGAAGTGGCGCAGAGAATCGCTCTTGTCGTTTTTATTTAGCCACTGCTCAGCTCCTATTGGCTGTAGCTTGATGTTATATAGCCTATGTTACTCAGTGATAATGTAGTATTCTAATTTTTGAAATCGGTCCAGTATTTTTTAAGTTTATTAAAAATACAACTCTTTCCTATTTATTTATAATATTAGTAACGCATTAGGTACCCTTGCTATCCAACGCGGTAATGTGGCTAGCCTTTTGGGTACGTTTCCTCAGGAATCTGATCTCAATCAAATATTCTATTTATAGGAATTACCTGTAAATAGAGTATCTGGTTCTTTTTTTGTTAATAGCTTTAGCTGTGTATATTTTTAAGTCATGTGTAAATATATTATTTATTCCTGATTAATTTTATGAAAAAAAATAATTATTAGTATAGATTTGAAAGTACCACTACTTTTTTATTAAATATTTATTTTGTTTGCATAATCTTCATTACTACCCTTAATGTCCCACTGCTGGGCACGGGTCTCCTCCAAACATTTGGGGAGAATTTAACCTATTATACCTTGCTGGGCAGACAGGTTGGTATAGGGTTTTGTATTGATCGCGGACGAATGTTCCTGCGCTCCCGTGACCACAGCAGAGCGCGACGAGAGAAACACCTTGGGGTTTTAGTGGGTGCGAGCCCCACATAACCCCTCGGTTCTTTCCCCAAGACCGAGGGGTATGCGTCAGGCATTTCCCCAAGTAAAAAAAAAAAAAAAAAAGGGTTTTGTATTTAATTTTCCTTTTCTCGCAGTGCGCTTGTCTGCTTATGGTTACTCCATTATTCTCTTTGTACGACACCCATGGGTTGAAATGAGGTAGTAATCCGTCTTCACAATAAATGTTATAGGCATAATGCCTAAAGAAATTAAATGATTCCTCAACTCACCAGGCATTTTGAAGGTTAGTTTGCAGTTGGTGCCAACTTCAGTCAGAGGAGCAGGGTCTCGCTGTCTCTGGATCTTTTCTCTCTGTCTATTACTGCCCTCACCAGTCACCTAAGAAATAATTAATAATGATATTAATTTGGAATTGAGCATCCTGATCAGCATTATCGTTGAACATGACTCGTGATTGTTTTCATTTTTTGCGTTTGTAGCATTTTGGTACCGAAATATTCGTTACGCTTGAGGTTAAGCAATGTTCGGCAGGGTCAATTCTTAGATGGGTGACCGTTTATAGCATATTTCCTCTCGGGCTCTCCGTTCTTCGGAAAGCACATAATACCACAATGTACTATCGAAAAAGTTCACGCACCTTAAGACAGCATTTTGTGTGCAGTGACCGACGCCTACCTGCTGCGGGTAGTTATAATGATTACAGTAAAACAGCATTAAAGACTTTTTTCTGTCCTACGGGGATTTTTTTTTCTGTGGTCACAGCTACGGAATTGGGCTACCGGAATCCACCTGGATTTCGGTAGCCAAATAAAGGAACTCCGACTTTACTAACCTTAACCGTGAATGGAGAACCTTCCACATGGTGGTCAGCAAACTTCAGATTAACGATGTAATAGCCTGGCTCAGTAGGCTTGTAGCTGATGGCAAGGACGCCATCTTTGCTGTCAGCGCACTGGATTTCAGCTTTGCTGGGTCCTGGAGATTACAAATAGATTTAGTC
The DNA here is from genome assembly GCA_905147015.1 of Laspeyria flexula. Classification (NCBI taxonomy): domain Eukaryota; kingdom Metazoa; phylum Arthropoda; class Insecta; order Lepidoptera; family Erebidae; genus Laspeyria; species Laspeyria flexula. Next base: position 8,294,198 of record LR989974.1, read on the forward strand.
AAGTCACAATCATAATTACGTTCTTTGATCATTCTGAGAATATTTTTATTTTGACTGGCCTGTTGGTCTAGTGGTTAGTGACCCTGACTGCTAAACCGGAGGTCGTGGGTTCGATCCCCACCCAGGACAAATCTTTGTGTGATGAGCATGAAGGTTTGTTCTGTGTCTGGGTGTAATTTATCTATAATATGTATGTATTTACAAAAAAAAAAAATGTATTTAAGTAGTATATCAGTTGTTTAGTACCCATAACACAAGTAAATATAATTGCTTAATTTGGGACTAGATGGCGCTGTGTAAATGTGGTAGAATATTATTATTATATTATTGTCCCAATCTCCGGGTCGGTCTTAAATTATGGTTTTTCAGTCTTGAAATTATCAGTATGAGCCCGGAGTGTCGCAATGTATCGGGTTAGCAATATCTAAAAGAGCTAACTCCCTATTGTATAAGATTAAACTGCCCCGGTGCTGACTGTAACCTGCGACTACTGTGCAAGAGGTCCCGGATTCGATTCCTGGGTCAGGTGAAAATGGTATTAGGTTTTTCTATCATGGAATTCTAGTATTGAGATATTCATGGTTGATGATAGTAGGCTCACCCTAGGGGGTGTGTGGTGTGGTGTGTCTATGTGTTTGATCCCATGAAATAGGTTTCATGGGATCAAACACAGCTGGCGAAATGTGGTTGTGATACACGTCTGCCTACCTCTTTGGGCGGGCGGCTATGTTATGTCTCATACATTTCATGGGACCAAACATAGCTGGTGAATTGTAGGTGTGATGCCTACAACTTCGGGAAAATGGCATGACACGGTTTTTTTCCTTCTTTCATGTTAGTTCTCGTATTGTCTTCTTGTTAAAAGAACCTATGCCAAACAAAAGAACGTAATGGATTGACGTTGTTCTGGTGAGACGTTTAATGCACATACCTTCTATGGAGAGTGAGAGACCACCGTAACCAGCATTCTTGGTGTCAACGGTGAATGTGTTCTCACTTTGGGTCTTGCCTTCCTTCAGGGCGGTGCCAGAAACCTACAAAAAACCAATCACGTTATTTCATAATTTCAATGGCAAAATGGACAAATCAGGTGGTACTTAAAAAAACAATCAATTTTGAACTTTAAATAAAGGTATTTAAATGTCTTACCAGAACTTTCTTAGCATCACCAACTTCCTGAGCAGTGACAGTAATGTTGAAGGGAGAATTCTGGATGTGGACGCCTAACTTCTTGACAGACACGATGTGCTGGCCAGCCTCACGAGGAGTGAAGCTGATGCCAATGTTGCCGGATGGCAGACGCTTGAGGAAGCAGGGTTCTTCAAGTCCAGAGGGGGCCTGGTAAATAACAAGAAGATGTAATACAGAAAATATAAATTGTACCTAAGTACTTCGTTTTTGTGTAAGAACAATAAATTTGTAAAAAATATACATCATCAATCAATCAATCAATCAATTAATCGGTGGTTAGGTGCTTTAGGATAATCTTTATCTTTAAGTTAATATTTATTATGATATATTTTAAGCTTACGCATAAACATATATGATTTGACGCTAAACGTTACTCAAAGTCTTACGGATTTGGAATACCAATTCTTCTACAGGACTTACCTATAATATTTTTCTTAACAACTTGAACCCTTACCTGGATGGAAGCATTGAGTGTACGGATATCATTATCATTAATTTTTCCTGGTAATGTTACTTCACTGCAGCTTCCTACAGAGATTTGGTTCCTCTTGCGACCCTCGCCAGTCACCTGAATGATAAAAGAAAATATAAGCACACAGGACTTCCAGTAAATATATTCAAAATTGTTCATTCACCAATAACTTGAATTTTTAGGTCAGATTGTAAAAGAGACTAAACAGGATCAGTCAGTCTTTGATCAATGAAAACGACCATAATTCATTCAAAAATCAACTCTGTTTCATATCTTCAAGGTTCAATGTAAATTAAACTACAATTTTCAGAGTAGATCTGAATAGCTGGGTTAGTGTTAATGGGTCACACTGGTAAACTGCTAGCTGTTACTAACTTGGAAAGTAATACCAGAGCTTTAAAGTTCAAATTGGTGTAACTCGCTGGAAAAGTGGAACATACCTTTGCTAAGTAAGGAGATCCTTTGATGTGCTTGTCTCCGAACCTGACAGAGATCTTGTACTCTCCAGGGGCAGTCGGCAGATATGATACAGACACTGTACCATCTTTATTGTCGTGGCATGTGATCTGTAATAAGAATTATGTTTCTCGTAGTCAAATTAATGATATCCGTGTAGTGACGGATTAAGAATACATAATGTCACTACACCATCTCAAACCGTGGGTGTCGTAAAAGGCGACTTAGGGAGTAACCTTATGCAGAAAAGAGGAGAGCAAAGTACTATTTGGTTGGTTGTGTAGCAGAGGGTATACGACTGTTGCGCAAGAGTGTCTGGAAATGTACCTGGTTATTGAAAATGGTTTTGCCCCCTATTATTTTTTTTATTATTTATTTATTTCTGTTCAAAAAGCTTACAGACTAATAGGATACATGTGTGGTTATAAATAAGTAACTTAAATTGCTAATAACATGGGAACCATTATATTTAATTGACGAAATTCGGGTTTGATGCACTCTGCCTACCCCTTCGAGATAAAAGGCGTGACGCCAAGTTAAATTATGCTTCAAATTTAAGACCCGTTTTGTAGTAATTTAATATGAGTACAAGTCGTCAAGAAAGTTTAAAAGTTTTTAAAGCATAATGTTTTCAAATACCCACCTCAGCCTTGCTAGGACCTTCTACTGCCATGGACAGTCCTCCAGAGCCAGCTCCCTTTGTGCTGATGGTGAACTGGCTGGGCTCACCACTGACTCCACTGAGCAGACCAGGGCCGTATGCTGTCACGTACCCCGAGGATATGGAATCCACATGGAACTTGTAGGGAGAGCCTGAAATAATATAATTTGGTGAAGTTTAATACATATTACCTGTTTTCGTAACATTGGCTTTCGAAGGTTAATTATTATTATACGTATATTTTATTTGTTTTAAATAAATTAATCTTCTGTTACAGCAACGAATCCAAATGCATAGGTGTGTACCAGTCATCTATAAGCCTATTTAAGATAACGTTTTAAGGTCTTTCCCTCACACTCAATCTTATATCTCAAATAGACATGAGATTTTAAGATCAAATCTAATAGAATCCACTGTTTCATATACTTTTCAAACCACAACGTTTGAAACAGCTTCAATTAGTTTAAGAGATTTATGTGAGATAAAGTCTCTGAATGTTGATTCACACATTTGTACCGCCGTAATCGACCAACAATCCATCTTTCAAATAAAATAATGAATTCAACATTTAAATAAAGATAAGTACAGAGGAAAGTCGACTACTGAGGTGAAGCTCCACAATGAAAACCTCGGAGTGGAGTCAATCTTAGTTAAAAAGGAGACAGAGGACAGAGAATAATGGCGATTGCTCAACCAACAGAAAGATATAAGAATTAAATAAGAGAGTGGAACTTTAACATTTTTTTTTTTTTTTTACCACGACGGTGGCAAACAGACGTACGGTCCGCCTGATGGTAAGCGGTTACCGTAGCCTATGGGCGCCTGCAACACCAGGGGCATCACGAGCGCGTTGCCGACCCTTAAGAAACCTATTCACTCCTTTTTTGAAGAACCCCATACTGTTACATAAAAGAAGAAGGAACTACATACCTTGGACATGTTCACCGTTGTACTTGACGTAAAGCTCGTGAACGCCTTCTTCTCTCGGCTCGTACTTGATGCTGACTGTACCATCCCTGTTGTCTTCTATGACGGGAGTGTCTACGTGGCCGCTCGGCATTTTTACTTCAGCTGTAAATTAAAAACCGTCCTTTAGTAAATTAACCTTTTTCTTAGTTTATTCAATTTAAGTTGTGTTATTTTAAAGTAAGTCCGATTCTTCCTTTACCAGTCCTTTTCATAAACTTTTAAGTTGTCATACCGGCGTTTTTAGACCTGCTTCAGACGATGTCCATCTTTAAAAAAGCGTCTTTAAGATTCGAAAAATTTAGAATATGATTTTCTAAATTGTAATTATTATCATCATCATTGCTACTACAAGTATGGCCTTCTCCCTTTTGTTTTACAACTTCCAATCTCAAGTTACTTTTACAGGTAGGCAGCCGCTTGGCTGCACCCCTAACATTGCTTACGTCTATGAGCGGCGGTCACCACTTACCATCAGGTGGGCCGCTTCTTCGAGTGCCATTTCATGATTAAAATTGCTGTTTTTTTACAAATTACTTATTATTTATTGTTATTTTTTGGGTTAGATACCATGAGAGGGTTCTTTGCTACGTCGACCAATTACTGATCTATTGTGGCGCCCACACATACACTTAGTATTACTTCTACTAGTATGTGGGTTTCCTCACGATATTTTCCTTCACCGTCAGCAGATGGTAAATCACGTGACTAGTACATATAAATTCCACAAAGTAAAGGTCACTTATCTGTGTGCCCATCTTTGCTTTATATACTTAATAACTTTTTACGATTGCCTAATATTTGACGATATCATTACCTATCTCAAACGATGTTAACCTGGATTCATCAGAATTTCTCAATTCACCACACCTAAAATATGTAGATAAAAACCGTGTGGAATGACACTTTTAAAATAAACCCTGTGAAATATAGGCACTACTAAAATACGTCTTGCTATGTCATATTAAATATGTCACGTTAGTTTCAACAACGTTGATATATATGAATCCATCAAAGTAAATACCAGTATATTTTGATGATGTATTCGTCGTCACATAACGGATATTAAAAAATATCGCAATGTAAACAGAGGTCTTAAATCAGGCGTATGAGCAAGGTCACGTCAGCTGATGGGTGTGCATCACTCATACCATGGACGGGTGATTAACCATGTATATGACACCTAATTTGTTTCTTTTTAATTTTGTGTGGAAAAAACTAGCGATTGTATATTGGTGTTACGTTTTAATTGCTTTTAAAACTTATATTAGGAACTAAAATTTGTTGTGAAAATTTTATTAATAATTCAAGATTAATTAATTAAAGATAAAAAAAAAATATTATCTTATACTTTTACTTTCCTTTGATATGTGAATAAATCCATGAAATTATAGATAGTGATCTATTTATATCGATAAAAAAAATTACTGCATTGAAAACTTTATTGGCCATATTATTATGTATAAAAATTATGTAATTTCACAATGTATTACTAGCGCTGTATGTTTTCCTAAAAACAAATAAATAAACTACATAGAAATTAAATTTTACAGTCTGTTTGTAATTTCAAAAGAAGAGCTTTTTACTAAATGCATATTAAAATAATAGGTAAGGTACTAATTAACAAAGAACGGATTTTCACTGAGAGATTTTTTATTCGAGTTTAGTATTGTATTGAAGAATGATAAATCATGAATACCTATATAATGTAATTAGGAAATGTTGTTAAAATTATAAAAAAAAATCTAATTAAAACTACGAGAACTAAATTATGGTTACGTTGTGTAGTAAGAACATACTTAGATTTATATACAAACCTTTTCTTGTATCAATATGATAGACTGAGATGAAGTTTATAGGTGTAAATGAGTAACCAAAACCGTGCCTATTAAAGCCAATCGTGTGTGCTTCTCCAAAAACAATTGGTATTGCTTCTTTATCTATTTCTGACACTGAGAAATATTTCTGTGTTTGGTCGATATATAGCCTGGATAATTCCTGCCACACAACTTCTTTATCGTTACAACCAACGATTGAGTTCCAGAGTCCACTGACGAACGCCATTTATAAGTCGGTGAGAATGAGTCGGTGCTTCTATTAAAACGGAAAGTTAAGTTCGTGTGTCGTGCTATTGTCTGTGTTGCATTTTTGTGCTGTTGTTTTATTTTAATTGTATTTTCTTTCACTGTTATGAGTCGGTGCTATTTGTTATTTTAGATTTTTATTTTATATTTTTATCACTGTATTTGGTGTTTTATTTATTGAGAACTTTAACTTTCTTTAGATAGTGTTGGTGCTTTTGTCTGAATTTAAATTTAATTTAAATACATTTATGAAGTTTAAAGTTAAGTAGAATGTTAAACAATAAGACAATTTAAACTTAACTTTAAACCTTTATATGTTAACCGAAAATAAAGTATTAATTAAAGATTTTTTATTAAAGTGTTGCGTTAGAAACCAGTTATATATAAATTAAATTACTCATTTATAATGTCTGTCCCACACATTCGTTCTTTAGAAAAATTAAAATATTTTTGCAAACGATTAGACTATAATAATAGCAATAAGTAGTTATGAGTCAAATTGAACTCCTCTCTGATTCGTCACAAGACGTAGGCAGGAAAATCTTAAACCAGATTTAGATTGACATAAAAATTCCAAATGTCAAAACATTGGTATGAGTATATTTATAAAAACTGTATGAAGAAGTATGCATTTAAATTTTATATCATACAAATGTATTATTTAAATATAAAGAGGTGAAGTTATTGCAATTGTATGTACAAAAAAATATGTCGTATATTTCAAATTCATAAATGTTATGATGTATTTTATTATAACAACTATGATTATTGCTGTCAGGTGACTACGTTACGGCATGTCGTTCTTGAACCTATTTTTAGCCACCCTAGGTTTCTGTCAAGCCCTAACAAACTGACGCAAGCAAATAACATTCATCATTGTACCAAATATTCTTAATGTCCGCCTAACCTATTTTCTGATGACGCAAAGTTATTTTAATACATAATAATTTATTTCCGGACTTTAAAAACGCTTTGATGTGGCAAAAACTGGCGTTCGTGCCGCCTCATTTGTAGAAGGCCTAATTTATCTTAATACTTGACAGACACGTACTATTACATTATTTTAGAACATTTTATCGACCTGCTGTACAAAACATCAATTTGTATACGGGTTCACGGATTTACAGACGTTTGATTGCATAAAATTTATAAAATACACAATTTTATTCCATAATTTTGACATCGTAACGCATAATAAAAATAGTTGGCAACCCCTGACGTGTTTGAAATAAAAAAATCAGCGTTTTGCGTCATCACGAAATGTTTATGACCTCTGGCCGTTGACAATTTCATCGTCAGTCAGATGTCATCAACCGTTTAACTCGATTATTTTTTATAAATGGCTAATAAAATTATTTATTTAATAGCCCCAACATGATTTTCGAATATAAGGGCCGTTATTAATAGGTATCGAATATAAATGTTAGCACATTATTTTTAATGACAATGTGTCATATTTTTATTATTACGAGTGAATATAATATAACCGACTTAAAAATAAACTTATAAATTAAGTCGGAGCTAAGCTTTACTACAAGGAAGAGAATAAAAATATTTAATTTTGTGCTGTGTTATGAAATCAGGAAGACGGAGGCAATTTATTTAAATTCAAATTTGTCAAGTGTAGAATAAAATATTCTGGAAATAGACTATTTAACATGTGGATTTATGTGTTACCGTCATTTTTGTGTATCGGTAAACACCGGGGTAAGCACCGACTTTTATGAGATACGTAGATAGGTGTGATACGCAATTTTTATTAAAATGTCTTGAAGATTACGTCGCATATCGGTTTTACGTCGCAAATAATATTGAAATATAACTCGAAACTTTCGTAATACTCCCATAAAACAGAATAGTAATATAAATATTGAAACACATAATTTTTTTACGTTTATACGAGTAGGCAATGTTTATATAACATTGAAAGCTTCTACTTACTTATAGTACAGTACAGGTTTCGACTTGTAATAGCCATTTAATATTATTTTATAAGTCCTATTTCAAACTTGTTATAACTTTTATTATTGTATTTCCTAATTATTTTCCACAACAAGTAACCGGTGGTTAGGGCTCTAGATAGAGAAATAAACCGGAAAAACAACCGAATTTTAGAAATATATCCAACAAGAAAAAAGTAGACCCTTTTTTGACGAAATGAATTCGACTATATAGATCTCCAGAACTTTCCATTCGGACATTTTCTAGTTCTTCTCATTAGCATTTAGATAATATATCATTATAATAAATCCTCTAAAATTACAAGATATTATTTTACATAGTCGTTTCCTCATTCTGAAGTATACTTACTATACAAATTTCAATATTTGTCCTACTGACCTAATACTTCCATTTCATATTATATGGATGTCATTGGTTATATTGCGTTCACATCTGAAAAAACTTTACACAAAAACTGCGTCGTAAATAAATAAATTTTGACGTCTAACAGATATCTGCATTAATGATAATTATGTCTTCTACGTTTTAATGTTTTTCTGATAAACAAAACGGTACTAAATACACATTGATCAGGCAATGTTCCAATAAAGTTATTAATATATATTGACCTGTATATTACAATATTTTGTTTATTACCGACTTCAATATATCGACCGCCATTAACCAGAAATTTCCATCTTCTGGTTTTAAGATTAAGATCCAAAATTGACGGACAGCGTTTCTTATATTACACCTCTTTTGCATTGCGAGTGCGATATATCAGTAATATCGTAATTTAAATATAGCACCACTCATTTTGCCCAGACGGGGTACCTTAAATTACTTAAGAAGACTAGTGCCAGAATTGAATTTATGATGATGATTGATGATGATAAGGAAATTTTTTATTTCATTGTGTTTATAATTCACACTGTAAAAAAAATACAGTGAAATCCGAAATCCGCATTCGTTAGTTCAAATATAATTATAAATAAAGATAAAAATATTGTAGCATAGCAACCTAAAATATATAAAAAAACTTCCCAGGAAAGTTTTTTACCACGTGTTCTGTCTATCGATAGAGTAGACTTCGCGAAAGTGATTTATGGTCGAGAAGTGTAATCGACCATGTCGATGTGAGTCAGTGCAATAAATATCACTTATATTTTTGTAAATACATTTTAGTTCTACCGATGAATGACACGAATCTTATTGAGAATCAGCTGTAACATAGATTAGAAAGTTGGTTGCTGTGGGTGGTGGTATTTTTGAACGACAGTGTATGTTTAACTACTTGAATTTTGAAAAATGATATCCTGCTTATTTATATGCAAAAGTTTGTGAGGATGTTTGGATAATTGTTATTATTCCACGACAAAAGCACAGAACGATTTTTGTTAATAAAAAAAATGCATAGATATTATATCTATTGTATCTGGGATTAACATGATATAGGACTTTTTACTCCGATAATGACTTCACATGAGTCACGGGGGCAGTTTTGAGAAAAAAAACTGCTTTACGCTTTTTTTTTCTCGATGGGATACGCAGATGTGCATATCAACCATATTTCGGCTTGCCAATTTAATGCCATCAACTGGGCTTATTGGCTTCTAAGTCTAACTCCAGAAAACATTTCTGAATCGGAGCTGCGCGATATTCGTGAACACTTTCTGCTGCGCCATCGAGGCAGTGCTCTTATAATTCCTATTATTAATAGGAATAGTCTGCCTCGGTAATAGGCTATTAGTATAAGGTCACGTGAAACTACGCAGACCTATTATTTCTACTTCTTTCTAAAAAAAGCTACATAATAGAACACGGTCTCTATTACAACACTTAAAAACACAAGTAGGTATTTCTAGAAAATTCCAAATTTATAATATAAAAAACAAGCTTAAACCTTTGTACGTTCTTAAGCCATATCTATCCTCTCCGTGTCGAATTGATAAATTAAAACATAACAGTAACTTTCACTTTTATTTCTTATAACAAAACACTTGGTGAAAAATCCACTGACAACAAAAACTTGACCACTCAATTTTAAGCTCTATAGTACCCTAAAATACTATTTTTTTTTTTAATTTATCTATTTTTTTTTTCTGCAAGAAGCCGTTAGCACTAACTACAAAAATCCGTCCAGGGTTACAATTATATAAAAGTTAATAAAGTTTAGAAGTCACTACCCTATTTCAACCCGTGGGTGTTGTAAAAGGCGACTAAGGGATCTTATGCAGACAACAGCACTGCGGCAAATTCGAAACAAACTCTATAACAACCCGTCTGGCCAGAGCGTGGTATAATAGGCTAAATTCCCTCCACATTCTTCGGAGGAGACCCGTGCCCAGCATTGGGACGTTTGTGGGTTGAAATGATGATGATGAGGTGCATATGATTTTAAATTCTAATGTACAATAAACAACGAAAAAAATACAAAAAATGCGCATCACATTATATATTTGAACGAATCACGGGTTTGTAACACGTCGGCATGCCTGTGATAGCGTGACGTATGTATAAAATCTAATATAAAAATATGAATAAGATTTAAACAAGCCAGACAATACCTAACTGAACTAAACCTGTCAACATCGACAGCGTAAAAGATGAACATATTACAGGAAATCGCGATATTTCATACAAATACATTTATATCATGTTCAAAGAAAACTACAGCTTACGCTCTATACACAATATTATATCAAAGAAACCAACATTCTTAGCAACACTCAAACAAGATAAATTATATTTTTCTTTTATATATCATTCGACCTATTTACTGCGACTAAAATATATTAAAAAATATCCAACTTACAGGAAATTATTAATTATTCCTATCAATAAATTATTCATTTTTTACTTTTTTGACATGGCAACTTCGGTTCTCCGTCTAGTAAAAATTATAATTTTAAAGTGGCAGTGATTAATTTGAAATTAATTACGGTGTGACGGAAAATGAGCTTCATGAAATGGTTTCTTAGATGATTTATATAATTCAAATGTTTAATTAAAAGTAAATTAGTATGTTATTAAATGGTTGGTTGATCAACCAAGAGAAGTACATTTCCGTTGACGTATTTCAGAATACCATTTCTTATGTTGCTATATTTTTATTAACATGTAAAAAACTGACTCACTCTCGATACTTTTGAATTGACATGGATTGGATTGGATGGACACAATTTCATATTTTTTATAACGGATAGATCTATCGTAGGTATGCTAAAGCTGATTAAAAACGGTTAGGATACCTAGAGAAAACTTTCTTTTGAAAGTCGGTTAAATATAAAAAAGAAAGTCTATTGAAATTAACTTAACCGACTTCAATTTCAAAATATTAGTTAAGTAGGTATATTTTTGAGTCGTAAAAAAATTGTGCATCACTTTTCAACTCATTTACAAAACTCCCAGTTCTATTCAAGAACATTCTATATAATTAGCCCCTAGGCATACTATTTTTGAGTCTAGAATACTAACTACATATCTTGAACGTTGACACATTCTGAGTGCAACATTCCAACTCTAACTGATTTATTGTAATGTGTGTGTGAGAAGTGACGCAGTAGACTCGATTCTGGAGAAATTTCCAGGTCTAGTGGAAGTTTTCATTTTGAGAGACTTGTAAGTGAACTTGATCTATTAAACGTAGGTTGTTAATTAATTTAATGTGTGCCAATATTATACTATGATTTACTTAATTTTAACTGACAAACGGATAGATCATAACAATAAATTTAATACTTTCCTGCCTACCTATAGAGTTTTAGTATAAATACTCAAATAACACCTGAGATTTCACGTAATTCCGTTTAAAATATATAGATATGGCTATATATACGGGAAGTGTAGAGAAGGATTAAGAAAACATAATGTCACTACCCCATTTCAACCCGTGGGTATCGTAAAAGGCGACTAGTGCTCTTGTCTGTTTAAGGCTTCCCCTTAAACAGACAAGAGCACTGCGAGAAAAGGAAAATTTGAAACAAAATCCCATACCAACCCGTCTGACCAGCGTGGCATAGTAGACTAAATTCTCTCAACTATGTTTAGAGGAGACCCGTGCCCAACGGTGGGACGTTATGAGTTGTAATGATGATGTTGATGATGATTCGCTGGATTTCTTGTCTGAAGACAAAGAGATCGTTTGCTATCCCCACATAGGACCAAATAAACAAATTATTCTGAGTTTAGGTGCATTTGTGGAGAGATGGATAACTCCCTCACAACGTGGAGCTTCCACAAACACTTTGGTTCAGCAACTGTTCAAACAAAACAATAAATACATTCATACATCATTATGATCATGTAATACCAACATTAAAAAATAAAAGTGTTGTCAAAACAAGAATGAAAGCAACGATAAAACGACGTTATCGTTGCGTTCATAAAATGTACGATTTGCATCGTTAACGAGACTTAATTGGCTATTTGTGGTACACACAAATGCAACGATTTGTAACTCCATAATTTGTGCACTTGTGTCAAAATAATTTCACGAATATTTTAAATTAGGTTATATTTTAGTGTCATTTGTTTTATTTACTACAATACCTACTTTAAAATTTTAAATTTATTTATTTTAAGAATAACCCTAGATGTTTTCTAGAGTTTTTTTTAAAAAAAAACTGCAATTTTCTAAGTTCCAAAACATTTTAATTCAAAATTATTTCACCTTAGCAAAATATAAATTTCTTCAGAGATAAAAAAGCATCTAAAGATAAAAAATATTCTAATTTTAAAATTTATTTGTTTCAGAACGGTAGGCGTTTCTAAAAAAATATTAAATCTGTTGCGCCTAATTTAACAAACAAATATTACAAATATAAAACAAAATACAAAGAAAAAACAATCGAATTACCGATAAAAGTGACACAAAGTACCTACTTTCAATGAAAAATCACTAAACATTCGTCTTTCCTATTGTCTAAAAGCACGTTATAAACATATGTAATCCAATTGTACACATACTAAACTCATGAATGTCATTCTATTATAATGACATGTAGCTTTTGTTTTACGTGTATATCTATTTTGAAGTAACATTGTTAAGATTTTTTAGTGTCGTTATTGTCAGTCGTAAAGTGTAAAAACAGCGTAAAAATAAACTGATTGGGTGTATACGGTGGTTTTGTGGTAAGCTAAATTTTGTTTAAGCTATTTTCAGATTAGATTCACTTAGTTTTTATTAGATGTGTTGATTAAATGGCATATTTTTGTATATTTACACATTCCATATAGTATTTTCACGTTTTACGCTCATATTATATCTGCTAGAAGTAGCGCAGTTCTTCACTCCCGTCGTTCTTTATTTGGCCACTGTTCAGCTCCTATTAGACGTGGCTGATATAGCCTATAACCTCTCTTGATAAATAGGCTATCCAACACTAAAAGACTTTTTCAAATCGGACCAATATTACCTGAGATCTTAACGTTCAACCGCACAAACAAATTCTTCAGCTTTATAATATTAGTATAGATTTATCACGCCATAACTTGAGAATTTCCAATTCATCAATTAATTTCTTTCATTAGAGTCCAACAAAAGTATTTATTAAGGGAAAACTTGAAAAAAATGCACGAAAAACGTAAGAACCAACTTTTATTTTTATATTTAAACTGTCTATAAGGTTTAACAGAACTACCTACATACTCGTATATGTATGTCGGGTCAGATAGTCCTACTAATATTATAAATGCGAAAGTTTGTAAGAATGTTTGGATGTTTGGATGTTTGTTACCAGTAAACGAAAAAACTACTGAATAGATTTCAATGAAACTTTGCAGTAATTTACCTTATACATCAGAATAACATATAGGCTATATTTTATCTAGATATCGCGTAAATTGGCTAAACCATGAGAACAAATGTAAAGTAAGTCGGGGAAAAATCTGCCATCTTATAGCTATTTCTGCTTCCTCTACCTAAACCGTTAGTTTTACATAAGGACAATGTATGGAGGAATTGTTACTCTTAAATAGTTATAAAAAAAAGTCCGCGACAGCATATGCCTATCTTTTATGTGGAAGTCGATATAGAGAGAATAGTGAGCAAGAAATACATTTAAATCGGATACTGCACTTAAAGTGAAAAATTTCATGTTATTAAACTAATTCCTAGGAATGTAAATACCTTTATCACTTTTGTCATTTAATGTAGATAATTTTTGTCGTTTACACTAAGTTATTTCGACAAATAGTTTAAAAGTTATTACGATATTAAATGAAATGTATATAATCCCAAAAATCTTATAATAATACTGTATGTCACCCGTGACTTCGCTTACCTGTTATTTTGTTCCTGTGACCACAGCAACTTTTCACTTTTAGAGGGGAAATTTCGGCCAATATTTTCTAAGCACAGATAATTACTTCAGATTAAACATAACCAATAAGTATTACGTGATTGATTAGAATAGTACTTATCTTTGTAAACATCCATCCCGTGTCTATTTGGTTAAAATTATCAAATATACAAACAAACATTCATCCTTTCAACTTTGTGTATGTATATTACTATATTTAACAACGTCAGCCCTAATGACAATTCAGTATGACAGATTAAAAAGAAATCAAAGATCTCTTTTTTCTTTTTGCTTACTATACAACCTCATTACTTGAATATATTACTAATCATTCACCAGTAAATTCAAAGAATATATTATGACAATTATGTAGTAAAATTATCAAATAAATTAAAGTATGAAATAAAATATTTTTTGTAGAAAAGTAAATACATATATTGCAGTATCAAGGTAGTATAGTAGCAGAATACAAATACCTACCATAGACCTAGGAACCGCGCGCCATTTTTATGTATTCGCGCCATTTATTTTCGGTCTAAAATTTGACATTTGACAGTGAATTATATTATCATTGTATGTATTTATGGTCGCTAAAGTCATAAACTAATAAAAATAAAACAATTGTGGATATTGTAAAATATGAAATAAAGTAAAATACGAAATAAAATATTTTTCGTAGAAAAGTAAATACATTGCAGTATCAGGGTAGTATAGTAGCAGAATACAAATACCATAGACCTAGGATCCGCGCGCTTTTTTTTTTATAACGATTTTTTTTATTTATGGCGGTACGAAGTACGCCGGGTCAGCTAGTATTTTATATTATTTATAAAGCTAAAACTGATCTACCGTTTTAATTAAAGAATGAATATGCCATTTTAATTGCTCATATTATTTAAATTTTATAACTAATATTTGGCATCATATTATTTCATAATTATATAATCTAAATCGGATTATTGAGATTAAAAACTTCAGTATTCGTTAATATAAAGAATATAATATATTTAAAATTAAGTAAGCCCCTTGATAGCTTGTCAACAATAGGTTTACTCAAAAGAAAATTTAAACTATACCCTTCAAACTGAACTAAGATACCATCTGCATTACATTATATAGAAAGCTACTTAATAAATTAGCTTCTGCTGCCAATTAAAATAATATCATCATTAACTCTACATGACATATTCTTAATTACATGTCACTTTCAAATAAATTAATGTCACAATTTAAACGTAACATCTCAGAATCCCTGTTACTTCTAAATATTCATAACAGGTACGTTTGACACGAAAACGATGACATAGAACTGATGTCGAGGGTCCCATTTTATAACTCCCTTGTTTTGTGGGCGGAAAAAATAACAGTCAGCTAGGAATTCGGTCTATATGTCATAAATAATATTAGCTGGACAAGTATTTATAATTATGTATTTCAAAACATGAAATTTCGAGGTTATGAATAAAACATATTTATTTGTGTCAACCTTAGATTTTTTGTATGAATACGTAATGTATGAATTAGATATTAGATAAACACTTTCTTAAAGCTATTTGAACTTGAGCCCTGATTCAGAATTTTCTTAAAGTTTCCATCTAGAAACGTCAGTTTATACATAATGGCAGAAAATAGATACTTAGTTGTAGAACAAAATCTAATTAATCAATTTAAAAATTTTCACGCGAAAATTTTTACTTAATGTATACAACTTAAGCCGTATATACATCTCATTTTAAAATTAAGAATACGTACATAATGTCACTTCCCCATCTCAACCCGTGGTTGAAAAAGGCGACTAAGGGAGTAACCTTATGCAGACAAGATCATTGCGAGAAAAGGAAAATTCGAAACAAACCCTATACCAACTTGGCCAGTGTGGTATAGTAGGCTAAATTAATTCCCTCCACATTCTTTGGAGGAGACCCGTGCCCAGCAGTGGGTCGTTTATGGATTAAAGAGATGATGATGAAACTTTTAGTTTTCACTTAATACATACATACATAGCATCACGCCTTTTTTCCCCGAAGGGGTAGGCAGAGGTGTTTCACATCCACATTTCGTCAGCTATGTTTGGTCCCATGAAATAGGGGGCGAGCCTATTGTCATCTACCGGGAACATTTGTTTACCAAACTCCGGGAAAATCTAAATACTGGCATTTAATTTCACCCGACCCGGGAATCGAACCCGGGACCTCTTGCACAGCAGTCGTATACACTTCCCGCTGCACCACCGAGGCAGTTATTTATTCACTTAATAAAGACAGCGTTTTATACAGATCGTGCAATATCAATCATTGTGAGACTAGCAAAGGTCCATCTTGAATAATGGACATTTCCAGACTGATGATTATGATGATAAAACTAACGCATTTGTTTCATGTCACCAGATTTCACAATAGTTAAATATTCGTATTATTCAAAACAAAAGACAATTTTGATAAATAGCGTCACTTATCTGATACAACAGACACATTACTAAAGTGAATTGTCGAATATAAATCTCCAATATTCTTTGTGTATAGTCGACAATAAAATTGTTTTACCATCCCTAGAGTTAAACTCGTTTGCATATGACTGGCCTGTTGGTCTAGTGGTTAGTGACCCTGACTGCTAAGCCAGAGGTCATGGGTTTGATCCCCACTCAGGACAAGTCTTTGTGTGATGAGCATATAGGTTAGTTCTGTGTCTGGGTGTAATTTATCTATAATATGTATGTATTTACAAAAAAAAATGTATTTAAGTAGTATATCAGTTGTTTAGTACCCATAACACAAGCAAATATAATTGCTTGCTTTGGGACTGGATGGCGCTGTGTGAAAGTAGTATAATATTAGAATATAATTGTGTGGACTATACTAGTGGGAAACAAAATACCTATTAGAACTAAATTTAACCCGGCGAGTGAAAACTCGTGACCCAAAGAAATAATATTTATGATAATGAACGTATGAAAGTATGGTGGTTCCACATCTCAACCCAATCTCAACTCTTGTCTCTTGAACTCACTAGCTGTTGGCAAATAGCATTTCACTTAAATAGCTTATGTCAACACATTCAGAGTGTGTTATAAACATAATAATAAAATTAATTTAGAAACGTATAATAATTATATATTTAATTAATAATTGTTTTGTAGTTCGATTATATATATTTTTCAAGTTTTAATTTTCATAAAAAGTACCTAATAAGTGTATAAATTCGTGATATCTAAGTAATTAAACTACATTTTCAAATGCGATGTTTTTGTAAATGAATATTGAAATTATATACTAGTATTATTTTTTAATATTTGTGGCATTTTAACGTCAAAGTAAGCTAAGCATACACATACTTCTAAATACATACATATTCTACATAGAAAAACACCCAAACTTCGGAAAAATATTTGCAGATCATACAAATATTCCGTTCCGGGGGATTGAACCCGAGACACCAGAAACCACTACTGTATACTGCGCCACCGAGGCAGTAATTGTTTTGTTGATGACGATGATTTGAACATCCAAATAATATAAATTAAGAATTATTAAATTAATAATTATTCTAGAAAATACTAACACTGTATTACTTCATTTTTCAATTACCTTCCTTTGATTTTTTTGTCGCTTAAGTTAAATGTTTGCATAATTTGTAAGAAAATAAATATTTAATCGTAAACTACAAAATGTCTACTGCGTATTGCGCAGATCTTGCGAATGTTGACGAAATTGAAACTATATCAAACTTGCATCAATTAGAAACAGTTATTTAACGGTTCAGACCATAGAGAATTCAGTTTCATAGATCATGACCATCCAAAGACCATTAAATTGTTCACAATCAAACAAATTAATGCCGCTTGCTATAAAATTAAGTTGTTACTTAATTATTTTAATTGCTATTTCATGAAAAATATTTATAACTGAATTCATGAACCATACAGATCACGCCTTTTTCCCAACAGAGGGGTAGGCAGAGACTATTTCCTTCCACTTGCTCCGATTCTGACATACATCTTTGGCTTCTTCCACATTCATCAGTCTTTTCATGCATTCTCGCCGATTTAAGGTACTCCTAATCTGTCCTTTCTTGTATTATGATTATTAGGCCATGTACAGTCAGAATGCGGAGAATTGCGGAAAGTCCAATATTTATAATGAGATCTCTATGCAACTAGCGAAATAGTATTCTATAGCTTTGTGTCTATAGACGACCGTTTTAACATAATAATTCGATTTCAATATCATTGTCAAATGCTAGAAAATTAATTCGAAATTTGATAATTAATTTGGTAATTTTTCCTCAGGAATCTGATCTCAATCAGATATTCTATTTATAGGAATTTCCTGTTAATAGAGTATCTGGTTCTTTTTTTTGTAAATAGGTTAGTTGTGTATAATCTTTAAGTATGTTTTCAGAATTATTTTATTTGGTCATATTATTATTTTAAATATTGGACAAGGATATATAAGAAATCGAGCAACAGACAGACAGGTTTCTGTAGAATGTAACTATTGAATAGGTAGTGTAAAAGTTCTTCTTAACAAACTTCTTCAATTTCTTATAAAATTACGAATAAAAAGAAATTAAATCCTACTAATATTCTAATACTAATTACGAAAGTTAAAATGTATGTATGGATGTTTTATACTCAATGTATCAATATATGAAATTACACTCATCGCTCTCCGGCAAAAAAAGAGTCATAACATGTAATAATTCGATTTGACATTATGACTCTTTTTTGCTGGATTACATGTTATGACTCTTTTTGCCGGAGGGTGACATATACATAGTCTGCATAAGCACCTAGTCTACATTTTACCGACATACAACGCGGGCACAGCCGTGGGAGGAAGCTAGTCATAAAATAAAAGTTGCTATTGGTTGAAATATACTCGAAGAAAGACATCATAAACTTGTTCAGTATGAAGAATCTCTTTACAACTACGTCATCAGTTCAACGCTCCCAACTCTCACACTCAAACAATAAAGTAAACCTTTTAACAAACACATTTGAAATCCATAAAGTTAAACAAGCATCAAAGTATCACCCTGTATTTGAATATTACATCTCATAATATATTGCGCAAGAGTATTCCAGGGCGATTTTAATTCTGGAAACTGGGGCAAATTTCTAACGTACAAATACACACGATACACTTAGAAATTTGTCTGAAATACAGTTTTACTCGAAGTCAGATCTTTTAGTATTTCGTCAATCAATCAAAATAGGGTTTTTGACAGTTACTTCACGGGACTGGTGATGACAATTATATGATAAATGTCATTTTTTACAGGTAAACTCATCATCAGCCACCCATTAATATCCCACTGCTGGGCTCGGGTTTCCTCTAATTTATCTAGAGAGCGGAGAGGGTGTATCCCATAATCCACACACTCTGGCCTAATGTGGATTGGTGGATTAGAATTACTTCTACGGTATGTGGGTTTCCTCACGAAGTTTTTCTTCACCGTTAGCAGATGGTAAGTCAGTAAACTACTACATATATATTCCACAAAGTAAACTCCACATTGGTACTGCCGGAATCAAACCAAGAACATTCGGTTACCATTGCCTTTTACAAATAAACTAATTACTTTATAAAGTAGCTTCTTAATATAATCAAGGATTTCAAATTTCCAAATCTATTTTTAGCTACTTTTTTGTAAGCTTGCTTTCTTCACTTATTCTACTAAACAGTTCTATCGTCTCTAACATAATGTGTCAGTGTTTTTGTTGCAAGCGTTTAACAAATATTGCAAACGACACAAGAAAAGTAGCTCTTCTAAGAAAGATCCCGAAACACCACATGAAACTTTTTAATCTATTCCACGCGTAACATCTCACAAATATTATAAATACAAAAATTATTTATATAAAAAACCCAACATAATGTTGCAATGGCGATATATTAGCAGCGTCGAGCAGAAATAATCAGGGACATAGATCGCAAGCTTGTGTCAACAGCAAGCCAAGAATCTTGCTTCAAAATTACACATCCGCTCAATATGTTATATATATTATAATAAATTACGTGGAACAACGTGTGACGTCACGACATAAATCTGTGCACATGTAGGTGACGACTAATGTACAGATTGGTATGAACTAGATGAAGTGGGAGAAGTCATTAGGACAGACCTTTTGAATGATAAAGTTGCTAAAGAATTGACAATAAAAAGAGCAAAATTGCTGCAATGCTAGGATACTTATTCCGTGTAGTGACGGGTTAAGAATACATAATGTCATTAGCCCATTTCAACCTTATGCACACAAGAGCACTGCAAAAACAGGAAAATTCGAAACAAACCCTGTACCGACCTATCTGGCCAGCGTAGTGTAGTAGGCTAAATTCCCTCCATAACCTTTGGAGGAGACTCGTTTCCAGCAGTGGGATGTTTATAGATTGTAATGATGATGAGGATACCTAAACACATTGAACGCCAGATTGCAGATACAATAGAAAATTGTCTTGTTTGTCGGACAACGCTGTCCGCAATGGTGTTTAAAGACTTAAGTAACATTGTTTTGTTTTGTGAAGGATAAGAATCCAAGGTGAGTACAATACGCATAATCTTAGTTGCGCATGTCCTGTCACCATTAGTTCCAAGAAGGTTTAGATGTCTTCTGAAGCATAGAGGCACTCTAAAATGAAAGTGCAACAAACGGTCATCCATCTACGGACTGACCTTACGGAACGTTGCTTATCCTCGATAATCGAAACAGTATCAGTACCACAGTGCCAAAAGCGCCTCAATGTACCAGCAGTGAAACGTGATGAATTGCTAATATTAATGGGGAAAAAAATAACGAAAAGATTAAAAATTACCTTTGTATCCAGACACATTAAAAGAATTTGAAGCATAAATATTGATGTCTTATTCAAAATCCTGTATTATATTGTATAAATCAGAACTTGTAATAATACGCAATGAGATTAAATTAATGTTTGTTTAAGATTTCAGCAAATTTATCGCTTCCTGAATCAATTGAAAAACCACTTAGAAGTCAAATAAACTAAAGCCAATAAAGTAATAAATATAACGAAAGAAAGATGATAGCTTTAAGAAAATTTTTATAAATTTAAGAGTACCACTCACCAAAGACAAAAATAATAAAAAAATCCTAAGATGAAATAGTTTAGCTATTGATAAAGACATAAAAGAATGTTAAACTTGAATCTCATAATCTAGATAGAAAGCACTAAAGCAAAACACCCATGAAACCCACAAGTTAGAAGAGTAGATAATCCAAAAAATAATGTCATCCAATTTGCTTACAGTTCACTGACAGAATAAAGCAATGAAAAGAACAGGCAAGAAGGTCTGGTCACTCCTTTTAAATTATGTTGTGACGTACAACAAAAATGACCAATAGACTATAGTCTAGCTATCATCCCAAAGAATAAGACTACTAAGTAATCGTTCAAATAAATTAATCTCTGTATAAAAACTAAACAAAATAATACCTCTAGCCAATTCTTGCCTCATCATAAAATAAATTACAAAGTTAGGGTCAAAATCATCCTACGGCAAGCTACATCATACAACATACACTTTCCAATCATTCATGCGATAAAATACCTAAATTAGATGATTAATAAAATATACCACAAAAACGACCACTAAAGAATTTAACGATTCCAAAACATTGTTCTTTTTTTTTAATTTCGTTCTTAACTTCTTACTTACAGAAAAGTTACCTACAATATGACCTTACACAAATGAAAGATAAGTGTCTACATATCTAGAATTGAAGAATAGAATAGAAGGAGATTATTTGTTTCGGTCTTAAAAGTAATGGGAACATAAAAGCTATAAAACCGAAAGCAAAGAGTCTGTCAGCTTATGCTTGGACCCCACAAGGGGTTACCAAACCCTAGATTTCAGCCAAAAAATTTAAAAAAAATCTAATAACTTTTAACGTATTTTGTCCGCCTAATATCCTAATTCATCTCCAGCGATCTACAGTTCACCTGTCACCCGGAAGGTATGAAATAGGGATGACCTTCCAGAAACTATTTACGTATCTCTAATTAGTGAATCCGAGGTAATTCCATGGTCAATTATAAGTTTAATATATTAAGCGAATATACCAATATACCAGAACAGAATTAGATATTTTAAACGTAGAAATCTTACACCTGAAGTTTTCTTCAATGATAATAATAATTATCTATATTATCTTCCTATAGACAGACATATTGTCAAAATTGATAAATCTACGAGAAAGTATGATGTCTGACATATTTTATTCTAATTTAGATTAAACTGTACTAGCGCAAGAATTTTTAGCGATGCTAAGTCTAGTCAACAAGTTAGACTTAACACTATTAAAGGTAAATCAAAAGTGAAAAAGTTTCAGTGATTTCCAGGACCAACTGCTTCTGAAGCACGGACACGCTCGACGACATAAATGCTACCCATCCATAGACAGACCTTGGCAAACGTTTCTTAATCCCGATGATTTTAACGAACATCTCAGCGTCACAGATTCACAATACTACAAATGCTTAAGATGGATAGAAGTGAAGAATAAAATTGATACCGATAAAAAACTAAAAAGTCAAACAGCATTAAATTCGACTATAAAACAACCAACTGATGTTACCAATGTGAAAAATTATCTTAAACCATCGAAACATTAGTCAAAGTAGGCCTCATATAAATTGGCAACCGGCCGCATCCGATCAGATTATATTTCAAAGATACTTCCTATGAATCAGTACAAATTTGTACTGGAGCAATTTACAGAATAGTCTTTAGCGAATCATTGAAACTGTCTTCCAGTACGCCTTGACGATTTTGACAAGGTTATGACATTCTGGAAATAAAGGTGCCGGCAGTGTTTCGTAACTTGGCTAGCTTTGATTCAATTTTAGAATTAGGTTTAATAAATTTGGTAGCATTAAATTATTCGATTAATAATTTTATTATTATGTTGAATAATAATTTATTATTTCACTAATAATTATTTTTGAATAAAATGGAGTCGTTGAAACTGTAGAGTAGTTATAAAATATTATTTTAGATGATAACTATGTTTCATACATAGCAAATTTCATCAGAAAATATACAGAAAAAGTCCTTAAATGATCAAAATTCAAGTTTAAAAGTCGATAAAACCCTTCAATTTGCGTAAAATTGTTGTATTTATATATATTTTTTATTATTCATTGAACAATAAAATACAACAACAATAGAAGCATTGTAAAAACGTACCGTAATTGTAGAACATCATGTCTACGGCCTTGCTCTCTAAGGACGAAGCGCGAAGAACCGAATTCTGAGACAAATTGAATCGCAAAGCTACTAGGGTTACCTAACGCCAACTAAAAATATATCCACAGAAATTTGGCTCAACTATCTAATATGAAAAAACATAATAAATTCTAAATTATGTACTATAAAATGACCACAACTGCTGGAAATAAATGTGGAACGGGTGTAATCTTGAGTGCTCCGGGTTTTTTTACTAACGCAACACTTTCGTTCAGGAATTAGAGAATGCGTCTCGACTGAGAACTTTAAATACTAGGCATTCAAATTTCGATTTTCTGGAATTTCATTTCTAGCTTTTTATAATTTTGTTATGAGTTTTTATACTTTTATTAATGCGACATATTATTGTATTATGACATTACTTTAAATATATTATAATGATTGAGTTTTAAATTTAAATATTTTTACATTTAGTTTGCGCACTTGAAAATTTATTTTATGTTTAGATTGATATGACATTATGTATTAATTCTCAAGTACTTCACTTCAAAGATGACGTAATACATAAAATATTGAATATCCAAAATAATATTCAACATAATTTATAAACATTATTCAATATAATTAATATATCAACTGTAATTCATTAGAATGATCCATTTGTCTCCGTAGCACCGAAAAGCGTAGCACTTTCGTAGCACGCTCGCACCAACACTGCGCTCACAAATTAGAAAAATAATTATTTTGTAATTATAATTATTAGAACTGTGTTGTGTAGTGTAATAAAACTTTGGAATATCGTACTGGCGTCATTCTAACACGGACCGTTAGTATTTACCAGCACTGAAATCACTTCACTGTTCAACTTTAAAAGTGTAAGATCTCCAGAATGTCCGCTCTGGGGAACGCGCGTCGGTAGACTAGACAGTGAACGCTTACCGAGTAGAAAATTACGTATTTATATTAAACTTACTAATTATGTACATTTTCCAAGATATTTTTGTGACGATAAATTGAATTTTAATCATCATGTTTTGACATTTCCTTGGGGCTTTGTCCTGTGCTTTTTAAACCCTAATTTTAGTCACAAACAAGCCTGTACAATAAGCTGATGTAAAAAAAAATGGTGACGTAGAAAGTCGTGAACGGTGTCCATTTTACAATTTTAAAGGTGTTGAAGATATGATTGTCTCCACACGCTGGATTTTTGTTAGACTGGAATGTTTAGTATGCGTGTTAATATAATTTATGATACCTATTTCTAAGAATATTTTATATAAATAAGTTTAGAGTCATTGATATTGGTGATGTTCATAGAAATGCTGGGTGTGTCTGGACCAGGTAGTAAAATTACGTTTTGAACACGTAACGTCTCTGACGCTTCTGTCAGCAATTTGATTTTGTGATGCTTTTATTGGTGAATTTTTATATATAAAATGAATGGTACATAATATTAATTTCAAATACAAAAAAAAGATTTTTTCTAAACTTATAATTAGGTCGTTACGTCCATGAGCAGCGGTAACCGCTTACCATCAGATTAGCCGCTTGCTCGTCTGCCACTTCATGCAATAAAAAAAAGGTACATAAATTGCAGTTACTATGTGCATTTCAATTATGATAGACAACTAGCCAAACAAAGCCAGTAGCGATTCTAGAGTATTTCTTACAAACAAAACGTATAATTAATATTATAACTTTGTGTATTGACAAGCTCTCTGGATCAATTTGGATTATTTATGAGTAGAAGTAGCGCGGGCTTCGCTCCCGTCATTCATAATTAGGCTACTGCTCAGGTCCTATTGGCCGTAGCGTGGTGTTAAATAGCCTATGTTACTCACTGATAATGTAGCTTTCTAACGGCAAAAGAATTTTTGAAATCGGTCCAGTAGTTTTTAAGTTTATTCGTTACATACAAAAATATAAATCTGTCCTCTTATCTTTCTCAAATATTATATTAGTATAGGCAATCCAGCCTACGTCCAGCAGTGGACTGCAATAGGCTGAAATGATGATGATGATGATGATAGGCAATCCGAATAAATTGACAGAAAAAAATGGTCATAATCGACACACGCTGATATAGTGGATTGGTGAATTTCATCTACGATATGTGGGTACCCTCTGCTAACGGGGAAGGAATCTTTAGCAGAGGCTTAGTCACATGACTAGTACATCCTAAAAAAACCTAAAAAATAACGCTTTATAAACATCCAAATATTTTTGAACATAATGAGATGTATCGTTTTTGAGTTATTGCCGAAAAACTGGGCCTCTCAACAAAAGGACGTAAGCGCTATGAAGATACGCTCTTTTGCTGGGGAACACTGCATTGAGCATGGTCCGACATGTTTTTAACCGGTTTTTCCTATTGTTGTCAACAAAGTTTCTTTTGACTGTCAACTTTTAATTATATATATTATTATTATAATAACATAATTGAATTAGATTCACGATCTGTTTCTAACACATTTTATAGATAAATTGTAACACAAACGTCAAGTGAAGATCTGAGCTTTTCAACGAATAAAACATAATTATTTTAGGTACAGTTTTATTGCGAACTGTTTTATTATAACTTTATGTTTTGTCTCAACCAATGGGCTTCCTAAAAACATTAAGAACATTTTTAATTCTTCAGTTAAATGTAGAAACGGGCGCTTGTTTTTTATAGATGGCTCGTGTAAGTTAATTGTTAGAAAAAATATAACGTATAGTTAAATTAAGCGTGCGGTGATCTTAAATCAACTCATAATCTTTTATATTACATGTATTTATAATGTTATTATTATTATTAAAGACTGCTGCCTAAGAGGTTGAAAGTTTACATAAACTTAATTTTGTGTACTTTAACTGTGTGCCTCCCCCTCCCCTCCCCTTGAAGGTGGCCGAATGGATAAGTGACAGTGTGAAAGTCCGAGTATTATGCCGACCGGCAGTCCCAATGTGGATTTCACTTTTTTTTTAAATAACAATGTACTAGACAAGTAATTTACCATCTGCTAACGTTGAAGAAAAATATCTTGAGGAAATCCACATAGACTAGAAGTAATTCTAAGTGTATGTGTGGGCGCTACAATAGAGCAGTAACTGGTCGACGTAGCTAAGAAGCCGCTCATGGCATCTAACTCGAAAAATAATGAAATAGGCCCCAGCCTACGAGTATATTGGAATAACTTGGCCTGACGTTTGGAAGTGGCTTAACAGCTGATTTCCATTTGTGGCCTTAGTTTACATTCATCATCATGATCATAATTAACCCATAAACGTCTCCTCCAAATATTGTGGAGCGATTCGTATAGGGTTTTGTTTCAAATTTTCCTTTTCTCGCATTACTTTTTTCGGCATAAGGTTAACTCCCTTACTCGTCTTCTACGACACCCACGGGTTGAGATGGGGTAGTGAAATTATGTATTCTTAATCCGTCACTACACGGACAAGTACTACTAGAGACTAGTCTCCATTACTTATAATTTAACTTATAATATATTATGTCTCCCAGAAGGCTTCAAACTTTACTTAACGACTACCACATTAAGGGATAACCGGAACCCACGGCTTCATGTGCCTGCCGAAGCACGGAGACGCTCGAGAATGAAACGGTCACCCACCTATGGAGTGACCTTGTTGAAAATTGCTTTACCTTATCTCAAGCTAAAGTCAATTATCATATGACATAAAATTCAATGTGACATTATATTTATAAACTTTTTATCACATTAACAAGGTGGTGTTGCCAAATCGTTATAATTTTGAGCACTTTATTTTAATAATCTGTGCGACGCCATTTTGTATAAAGTTGTTTTTTTTTATTGCGTGTTTCTATGTGGTTATGGCAATGTTGATTCTGTCTCTTGTATTGGCAATAGTGGCGTTAAATCTCAAGTGCCTCAAAATGAGAGATTAGCGTATACAGAAATCATGTTTTCTGGGCAAGAATTTAAAGTTTTTTTAATAGATAAACTTGAAAAGAAAAATTTCCAACCCAATTGAGTTATTTGAGCCATTTTTGTTTGCAGTGTAAAAACTGATCAATTTCATTGTGACTTCCAAGACAGTCCAAGGCCTTCCCTGAGACTTCCGAATGTCAAAACTCGATGTTCGCAAGGGTGGCCGCAGTTAATCCGGGCTTCCAGGAGTTGCAGTGGTGGGCATAAGGGTGGGATTGTCCCGTTATAATTATGTATCTAGCCTTTTGGAACATTTAGGTACAAGCTTTGCTTGTTTAACCAATTATAAAATAGATTATTTAGCCTAATTTTTTATGGCACAGGACCGCTCGCTGTGGCGTAAATTAGGTGCGTCTTTGTCCAGCAGTGGACGTCGTTGGGCTGATATGATGATGTTATAAATTGACACAAAAAATAATCCTTCGTAAGCCCCTAAGTTAAGACAATTCAATAAAATATTAACAATACAAGTTTAAATAAATTCAAGATTATCACGATTTGTTTTTTAAATTTTCTTGTAAATAAAATATCTGGTGGAAGCCATGGTGGCTGAATGGACTTACCATCTGTTAACGGTGAAGAAAAACATCGTGAGGAAACCCACATACACTAGAAGAAATTCGATGTGTATGTCTGATCCAACAACCTGCACTAGGCCAACGTGTGTGGATTATGGCCTAAAAACCCTCTCAGCTCTCTAGATAAAGGGGAGGACCTTGCCCAGCAGTGAGACATTAATGGTTTGCTAATGAAATGAATGAAAATATCTGATTGATTATTTTGAAGAATGGTGCCCAAATTTTCCGCATTGTTACATTGAAAGGCAAAAATAAAAAAAACTAACTACTAATATTTCTTATATGGAAGCTTGTTAATAGCAACTTTTATAAGCCTATTTTTACTATTATATATTGTGTTATTAGTCTGTAAGCTTTCTCAAAAAATAAAAAAATAAAATATGAGCCAAGATCACGAAAATGATCAGCTAAAACATTGTATGAACAACACATTAATTACAAAATAAAGCTCCGAAGTACAATTATATTTTTGGAGCCATTATTTTCGAACGGAATCACCATACATTATGCATTAATTCTTACTCCAAAAAAATGAAGACAAAAGAGCATCAGTTCAGAAACCTTTATGAACTATATTTTTCCTGTGGTTTCACTTGCTTTGTATGTTGATGACTGGTTCAGATCTAGGTACCACCGTGGCGTAGCGGTTTAGGTAGTCGACACTTACATCGCCGTGCTGAGTGAGCTAGGTTCGATTCCCAGATGAAACACATATTTGTGTGATTCATACTGGCCTGTGGGTCTAGTGGTTAGTGACCCTGACTGCTAAACCTGAGTTCGTGGGTTCGATCCCCACCCAGGACAAATCTTTGTGTGATGAGCATAAAGGTTTGTTCTGTGTCTGGGTGTAATTTATCTATAAAATGTATGCATTTACCTAAAAAAAAATTAAGTAGTAAGTATATCAGTTGTTTAGTACCCATGACACAAGCAAAATATAATTATTGCTTAATTTGGGACTAGATGGCGCTGTGTAAATGTGGTAGAATATTATTATAGATATATGTTTCGATTCTGGGTATAATTTACATCTGATTCTGTTAATGATAATATGTTTGTAAAATCCTCCGCGATACAGGGCGTGTGCCCTTGTGCGGGCGTAGTCTTTTATTGTAAGACTAGCTGTCACCTAGGGCTTCGCTTCCGTTGTTCATTGTTTGACTCAGTTCCAACCGCAGCGTGATGTTTTATAGCTTAATCTTTCTTCGATAAATGGGCTATCCAACACTAATAGAATTTCTGCCTCGGTGGCACAGCGGGCGTGTATACGACTGCTGTGCAAGAGATATATGGCTATTAACAGAATTAGATTCAATAGCTTGGTACTTCTTTTAACTTCTACTTACAATTAGAACAATACGTCGTCAAAACCTAATGTTTTACGTAGCAATATAAATAATAATTGCCTCGGTGGCGCAACGGGAAGTGTATACCAGTCCAACAGCCAGAGCTATTATTTTAATAAATAAATTTCTACAAGCCAATGCAGACATAAACATATTTTTTGACCATATTGCAGTGTTGGCTAAAAACACTCGTATTTATTTAAGTTTTATGTAATATTTTGGGTGAAATACTCGTAATTGTTAAAAAGTAAAATAATAGATAAAACCCTGTAATATAAATAAATATATAATTTTAAAATCTCTTGTGATAAATTGTGATAACTTTGATCTCAATTATGTATGCTGCAATATAAGTACTTATTATAATAAATAGGTATAGGTATAATAAATATGTATATATAAAGCTGTTATTGTTAAGAATGTAAGTTAGTTTATAAGAATTTTGTTAAGAAGTATAACATGTAAGCGATTTGGTTCACACTGTTAGCTTATAATGTTTTTTTTAATAAATAAATAAATACGACTGCTGTGCAAGAGGTCCTGGGTTCGATTCCCGGGTCGGGTAAAAATGGTATTGGGTTTTTCTATCAGGAAATTCCAGTATTCAGATTTTGCCGGAGTTTGGTAAACAAATGTTGCCGGTAGATGACAATAGGCTCGCCCCCATTTTTAATGGGACCAAACATAGCTAGCGAAATGTGGGTGTGAAATACCTCTTCCTACCCCTTCGGGAAAAAGGCGTGATGCTATGTTATGTTATGTTATAGAATTTCTCAAATCGGACCAGTTATTTCTGAGATTTGTTCGTTTAACCAATCAAACTATTCAGCTTCATATTAGAACAATATGTATGTATGCCCCTGGTGTTGCAGGCGCCCATAGGCTACGGTAACCGCTTACCATCAGGCGGACCGTACGTCTGTTTACCACCGTCGTGGTATAAAAAAAAAAGCTTCATAATCGCGTCAGCTTTTTTCCCGTCGCTCTTTATATGGCTACTGCTCAGATAGCGTAATGTTATGTAGCCTATGGCCCTCCTCGATTAATGGACTATCCAACACTAAAAGATTTTTTTAGTTCTTGAGATTAGCGCGCTCAAATAAACAAAAACTCTTAAGGTTTATAATATTAGTATAGATAGGATCTATATTATATTATTTCCTTGAAACCACAAGTGTAATGACCTTATCATACAAACCTAAAAATATCTAAAATTCAAACAAATATAAGTACCATATTTAATTCATTGCAACAAAAATATCGTCTTATCCAAATATTAATTGATGTTTACAGAATTACTTGCATTTGGTACAAGTCCAAATCGAGGGAAGGAATGTGCCTTGACATATTTAAGCCTAACACAGCTGTATAATTAATTTTAATTAAAGCTTTTCATAAATTTAAATTTATTATATAAACGATTCGTGATTTTTCTATTTTCACACCCATATCAGTAGTTCTGGAGATCGTAGCGGTCAACTAAACAAAGAAACTCTTACCCCCTTATTACAAAATATGGACTAAGTATTAAACCAGGTTTGATTGACATAAGCCATTGTTTTAGTGTCAAAGTTGTCAATTTAAACCTGGTTTAATGCTTAGTACGTATTTTGTAATAATTGGGTTAAAGTTTATAATATTAGTATAGATTTATTATATTGGAGTTAATTCCTATTTCATGGAACCAAACATAGCTAGCGAAATGTGGATGTGATATACTCTGCCTATCCCTTCGGGGAAAAGGCGTGATGCTATGTATTATGTTTTTAGAGTTAATTCATAAATCGTACTTAAACCACAATCTAACAACAATATAAATTCAGGTCCAAATCTAGCTATAACCTATTTCTAATATTATTAATTACTTATCATCCTGATTCATTTTAAGGGTCCATTCAGACAGACCGGCTCGGAGTGGGGAGCAGATTCATATTACGTTTAAAACAGAGTTATGAATCATTGTAATATGGTTTATTTTTACATGTCAACTCTTTTATTATGATAGCCTTCTTTGAGCCGGTCTGTCTGAACAGACCCTAAGGTTGTCTACAAAACAGTCGTATTTTTACTAAATTTTTCAGTAAAAAAAAACAAAAATTTCTGACCGTCGATTGTCTCCAAGCCTAATTGGCTTAAAATATAGGGCGTTGATGTTGAACTGAGTGGGTTATGTCAACAGTACGGGTTTAAATATGTCATCGAGACGTAACTAAAGGTAGGCAAACGTTTAACGATTCACTTGAAAGTTGTTTCCCTCATAAAACGTGGAATTACTCAAGGTAATACGTACTAGGGTCATTTGGTGTAAACAGGAGTAAATAAAATATTTGTTATTTTAACCACGATAGTATGAGGAGTATTTTTTAGGGTTCCGTAGCCAAAATGGCAAAAACAGAACCCAATAAATAGAAATAGAAAACATTTATTTGGTACAAACACAAGACATACTAAATAACAAATATATAGATAGAACAAACAACAGTCCCGTGTCTGTACCAAATAGCACCATTTCAGCATAATGCCGAGCACAAGTGCCCGGCGCTGATTTTCAAATGGGCCTATTTGGTGTGACGTACGGCTTATCTTAAATTAAAAAAATAACAAAAATAAAACAATTTTTGTGCCTCGATATTTTCCTTTTTTTTTGTTTGGTAGTTAAATATAATATAATAAAAAATACATTTAAAAAAAAAAAAAAAAAAAAACACATAGCATCACGCCTTTTTCCCCGAAGGGGTAGGCAGAGGTGTTTCACACCCACATTTCGCCAGCTATGTTTCGTCCCATGAAATAGGGGAGAGCCTATTGTCATCAACCGGGAACATTTGTTTACCAAACTCCGGGAAAATCTTAATACTGGAATTTCATGATAGAAAAACCCAATACCAGTTTCACCCGACCCGGGAATCGAACCCGGGACCTCTTGCACTGCAGTCGTATACACTTCCCGCTGCGCCACCGAGGCAGTTTTTTTTTTAAATATCAAGTTTTATTATTTATAGTCCATTCATGTAACAGAAGCTGATGTTTTTTTCAGCGAACATTTACGAGAAGCACACACTTCGAAAGATCTTTTAAAAACACTTTAAGTTTTCTAAGAAAGTTTTTTGAATATTTATATGAATATTTTCGGCAATAAGCGCTCCAAAATTAGCATGAAATGTAAAAAAAAAAAAATGATATATCCAAATCGTTATAGCTTTTCCACGTAGACAAATAGGTACCGCCGACTTTCACACTTCAAAATTTATATATGATTAAATTCTATGACTATACTACTACTATATTTTTTTTTAAAAGACAACGCCCGCACTAGGGAACAAGCCCTGTGTCGCGGGGAGCTTTACAAACATGAAACTAACGGACACAAAGTACACCCAGACTAGAAACAAATATCTATGAATCACACAAATATTTGTCTCGTGTGGGAATCGAACCCACGTCACCCAGCACGGCGATGTAGTGGCGAGGCGACCACCTTAACCACTGCGCCACGGTAACAGTCAAGTCCAATTCGAAAATCTAATATAGGACATCTTATAGCCTTGAAAATTGTAATACACATTTTTTCTAGGCATTTATTATTGTCCTTGTTTTTCCCAGCGTGCAAGAAAAAGATAACAAATTTTTTTAACAAACAGCAGATATCCCTTTCCCGTATATACACAAACAATAGCAAAAGCATTAACAAAGAGTAAAGTTTCAGTGTTTCTTTAAAGCTTACAACGTACGTAACGTTTTAGCGTAACAAGCTATTTGTCATTCTTCAAAGACTGGCTAATACGTTATAACGACTCTAACCCATCTGTTTTATGACCGTCTGAATGTATGCTTGCCTTTATGATTCTATACACAATATTTGACCATGAATAAGTAGATCTTCAATGAACCAAAATTCGGATGAATAATATGCTATATAAATAACATCTTGTATACCTGTGTTCACATTGATGCCTTATACAAAATTCAATAAAAGAATTTCGTACCAAATCGAAATCATGAAGTTCCGGAAATTCGTGCAAAGTTTCGGAATTTGATTTATGTCACGTCTTTTATCCCCATTTTGTATATTTTTATAATCTATTTTCTACCACATTAAATAACAAAAGCCTGATGAAATGATTCGAAAAAAATTACTATGTGGCAGTATTCCGACGACTCAACTCTTTGCTGGAAAGCTACTCTCGCTCTATAGAGATGTCTGACTTTAGATATTATTTTGAATTTGTTTTTCTAGGCATTTGTCATTCTATTTTCAAACAAGCGCCCCGCTTCACAAGGGTGATTTTTTGTTTGTGTTTTGGAAAAGAAATTGGTGGCAAAAACAGACGTACTGAAGTGACGTACATTTGGCAATTGATTTTTATTTTTAAGATATCTCTATACCACGAGAAAATTCCTCCAGGAAAATGATGTGGGCTGCTTTTATCGACCACGAGTGAAGTTGTGGACAGAAACTAAAGACATCATTTATAATATTAGTAGTTATTAATTTAACACCTATATTATGAGTAATAAAAGTCAAAATTGAATAGCTAAAACACCTGTCCCCACAAACTTAGTGTCCGCTCTTCAATTACTTGCATAAAATATTTCACATTCCTGTCCAGTCACGAAACTAAAATATCAAATAATCACCATAGAATATAAAACTGTGCAATTTGGCGTAACATTAATAAAAAAATAAAATTATACAGTCTGTAATATTTGCGTAAGTGACTGTCTGGCCTTCAAATATTAGTAGACTGTCCTTTAAGAAGGGGAAATGAAATTAATTGAGAATTATGAAATCACTGTCATCAACAACCCATTAGTGTCAACCCATTGCTGGGCTCGGGTCTCCTCTCCTCTATCTAGAAAGCTGAGAGGGTTTTAGGCCATAATCCACACACGCTAGCCTAGTGCAGGTTGGTGGATCAGACATATATCTAGAATTTAACCAAAGTAATTTAATAACTTATTCAACGAAACGAACTCTTCAGTATAATATTAGTATATAGGTATAAAGCCAATTTCCGTATCAGTCTGTCTGTATATCCGCTAACTCCTCCTAAACCACTCAACGAATATTGATGCGATGTTCACAGTAAATTAGAAATTCTTTTTAAAAAAAATTTACAATAAAGATTTTAATTTAAAACTGCGGACAGCATTAAAAAATAAAATTAACTCTACGTTTCGCTACATAACTAGGAGGGCTGATTTGTCAAGATAAATTACTTAAAATATAGAAATGTACGTAGAATTTAACACAAATCTAAATAACAAATACATATTACATTAGTTTTGTTGAAGGATAACGGTGTTAACAGATTTATATTTACACGATTTATTAAGTTTTCAAGAAACATAAAGCATGGTCCGGTCTGTAGGTGGCGTATTGACGTTGTTATAAATAACGGAATATAAACTGGAAGCGAAACATTCATCTTTATCTTTCATCATCTTCGTCATTTCAACCCGTAAATAAACGTCCCACTGCTGGGCACGGGTCTCCTCTAAACATTTTAGAGGGAATTTAGCCTACTATACCACGATGGCCAGACAGATTGGTACCTATCGCGTTTATTTCGAATTTTCCTTATCATCACAAAGAACAGTCCCTTCAAATTTCATGTTTCTACGATCAGCAGTTTAGGCTGTGCGTTGTTATATAGATCAGTCAACAAGAATTTTATAAATATAAATAAACATAATATATATTATTTACGTAATATTTATAAAATATCATTTGCAGCATTTACAGTAAAACTCTCCCGCTTATTACAAAATACAGACTAAGCATTAAACAAGGTTTGAATTGACAACTTTGACACTTAATGGCTTATGTCAATTTAAACCTGGTTTAATTCTTAGTCCATATTTTGTAATAAGCGGGTTAATCATTAACTACCCTTTAGAAACAGCGGACGTTTTTTATCTAATGCAAATGCCCAATAATAGGTTTATTGGGTACTTGAATAAACAAAAAAATTCAGGTATATTAACCTATTAAGGTGTTTCCTAAGCAGCTGTTAATCCTCAAACATAAAGGTATCGTAATCATATGATATTCGTAATCTTGGCACGCAGTTACATGACTCACTCATATCAAAATATCACCCTGTTTGCTTGTCATACGTACAAGAATATTTACCTAACACATTCACTACAAAATTACTTTGAATGAAAAATTAATTCACTCATAAACTGTGCGCTTCTAATTAGTGTTACGTGTTATTTTGACAAATTGTAGACAAAAGATTACAAACAAAACATAGTTATGAAGACAAAGCGAAGTGTCTCACACATTTTCACTGTTTTATTTTTCTGACAAATAAGTCAGCTCGACTCAAATGTTTTATAGAACAAATAGATATGCGTTGACAGGAGACTGTAAATATTGTAATTCTATTGGATGTTTATCGGATGTGACGTAAAGTGTACCTACACGATTGCTACACAAGAGGTCATCATTATATAAGCCCAACGACGTCCACTGCTGGACGTAGGCCTCACCTAACTTCCGCCACAGCGAGTGACTTTGAGCTGCCTGTATCTAACGACTGCCCGTAACCCTTACAAGGTCGTCGGTTCATCTCATTGGGGGACGCCCTACACTGCGCTTTCTTATATGTGGCCGCCACTCGAGAACCCTTTTCCCCCATCGGCCATCAGTAAAGCTATGGTGTCGGTAAGCTATGTCGACAGCTTTAGTTTTCTGTAGATCTCCTCATTTCTAATTCGATCACGCAGGGACACGTCGAACATAGCCCTAACAATAGCGTGCTGAGAGACAGTGATATTTCTAATGAGCCCCATAATTAGATAGTTAACACAATAGGTGTTGAGTTCGAAGAGGGAACAAACAGTATTGTATTTTTCTGTCTTTCTGTATTTCTTCTGTGAAATGTGTCCAGATCTTGTCCGGATACTGAAATTGAGCTCGCTAACTATTACCAAATATAGCTAAGGGAAATGTCGGTATGATGCATCTCTGCTTACGCCTTTGCCGAAATAAGCGTCACGTTTTGTATGTTTTAATTAAATTTATCAAAATTTCGATTTTCTTCTTGAAATAAAAATGATATTCAATATGTTATACAGTTATTCTAGAATTCACTTATATAACAAGATAGAACTGTACTTTAATAGTATATAACAAAGTTCCAAACGATGCCAAATTATTAATATATAAAATATATTTGGACGCTTAGAATATACGGAATCTAGGCGATCGGGAAATAAGGCGTGGTTCTACTACAAGCGGAGCGGATTGGAATCGCTTTATAGCTTCATCGATTGAAAATAGGTATAATAAGAATCACAGAACAATGAAAAAAACCTATCTCTGTTCTGTGATAAGAATAGACTAGCAGTGGGAACCTGTGCCGTTTTTATTTTTATGATTATTTTAGTTTTGGCATTTATTTATACCTACATATTTCTAGACAGAGAACTAATAGTTATTTCACCATTTCTAACACCGTACATTGTTAAGTAATCATTAATTATTCAATGATTTATTGGAGTGCCTCTGCACAGATTGTCTTTCATCATTATCATCATCATATCAGCCCAATGACGACCACTGCTGGGCATAGGCCTAATCTAATTTCCACAACGGAGAGCGATTTTGTTTATTAATATCAAGTAGTTACAACGTAGATTGCAGTATACAAAAAATATCATCTTCCATAACGAACGTATACCAACATGTTCTGCAAGATGTTTTCGAAGAAAGATTCTACAATATCGATACACACTAATAAGATTTCCATACACATTTTGTTTAAAAAACAAATGACTATGATTAATTATGTTAAATTACAACTTGCGTTTGATTCTTTCAATAAAATCGCTGTACAATTTTCTAGAAGATCATAATGTTGAATATCGCTCCGCCACCCGCTCTCAAACAGACCTCGTCATATAATTATAATATTTAATATAATAAAACGTCATCCAAACGCTGGCAATGTTTCAGAATGTAGAAAAAATGTGTAAAATTGTGTAAAAATGTTCAATAAGTCTCGTCTATGAGTCATTAGGCGCCTAGGAACGTCACTTACACACGTATTTTTAGATGTCGAAAAAATTTATTTAACCTATAATAGACTACGTATTACTACCTTTTTTTTATTTCAAAAATATATCCTATACTCAAGTACTAAGAAGGAATCATACGACCTCATATTTGTGATGTTTATTAGCAGCCGCTAAAACTAAAAAGCCTTGGAATCGTAAAACGAATTATATTATTATGACTTAATTTTTTTACTGATGTCACCGTGGCGTACCGATTATGGTGGTTGCCATTAACATCGGGTTTGATTCCCACACAAGGCAAATATTTGTGTGAGTCTGGGTGTACAAACTTTATGTCCGGTAACTGTTTGTTTGAAAGAAAAGAACTTTATTTGTTTGCACACAACATTTGTAAAAACACATCAAAGAATAAAATGTAAATATAAAACGATGTTCATAAAAAAAGAAAACAAAAAACATGTTTAAAACATAATACTATTAATAAAAATTAGTAACAATAAATGTGTACCAAATGTATAAATTATGATTAACTTAAATGGTGGATACTATTTAAAAAAAAACATCATTAGTGTCACTTTGACATATGACAGCTGTCAGGTGGTGCCACGTTATACCACGTCACCTACTACCTACCCGCGACAGTTCACTACTGCGGAGGCCCTCTTTTTTTTTAATTCACTTCAACCCTTAAGAGAACAAAAATATTGTGTTACTAAGAACCAAAGCTGTATCAGTAATTTTCCTTCAAAACAAAAAGCAAACGATATACATTTTTAATATTTAACGTTATAACAGAAAGTTGGAGTGCGCCGGAAATCCCAACGTTTGTCTGTTTCCTTTAATTAACAGTACTAAACTCGAGATGGTGTTATAAAAAGCACAAGTGACACAGAAAATATTAGAAAAGCTATTTTTTCTAAAGAAATGTGTGTCAATAGCTATCTTAGTTTATAAAAAAAATCTGTCCCTATATTGTCACACGCTAATCTCGAAAACATGTACAAAACTATCTCACCGATTTCAATTCAGTAGTTCCTGAGATTAGTGCGTTCAAGCAGACAAGCAAACCTCCAACAATCAACAAAACCCAACCTTTTTTTGGTTTTATAACATTTTTATAATTATAAATTCTAAACAAGCAAATTCAAAACAATTCAAACCCACAACGAGACTTGAACCCGCTAAAAAACGTTGTCATAACGTCATCATGTTAGCAGGTAATGAACAAATTCGATCCCATTGACGTCCGCCCATATAGCTCAGTTGGAAGAGCACTGGACACGGAATGGCAGGGTCGCAGATTCAAGTTCCATTGTGGGTTTGAATGTTTCCATGTCTTGTTAAGCATTTATATAAAAACCCCAACCTCTTCAGCTTTATTAAGTAAAGTATAGTTTACTACTATATCATTTTCCCTAATTTGTGATTGTGATTATTTATTCATATTAACAATATACATTGTGTTTGAATTAGTTACATTAAATATTATTTAAAAACAAAATAAAATAAATTCCAAAAGGGTTGAAAAAAAAATTATAATACAATTAAATAATGCATAAAGAAAATGAAATAAAAATAAATATTCGATGGCTAATGTCAATAATCTGTAATTTCATTTTTATTAATTGGAATTAGAGTAAAATTATATTTTTTTAATTTAAAAAAAGAAAAAAAATATATAAAATAAAATAAAATTACAGCCCTGACATTTACCTTAACATTAATGTTCAACTGCTAAATCTTCTATAGAATGTCTTATTTTGTCCAACAGGAAGGCTTTTAGTTGCAATTTAAACGTGTTTTGCTTATAAACAACATATTTTAAATATGCTGGTAATTTGTTAAATAATTAAAATAATATAAATTGAATCAATGACATCAGCACAGCAGCCATCAACAAATCCACTGGGACACCAAGGTCAACAGTTACCACAATAGGCTAAAAGGACGATGATGGTAATGAAATAACATAAGATAATTATGTATGTGTAGTGACGGATCAAGAATACATAATTTCACTACACCATCTCAACCTGAACCCCTGTTGAGATGGGGAGAAACAAAGTGTGGTGTAGTAATATTAAAAAGTCGTAATCTTATGCAGACAAGAGCACTGTGAGAAAAGGAAAATTCGAAACAAACCCTACCAAGCCGTCTGGCCAGCGTGGTATAGTAGGCTAAATTCCCTCCACATTCTTTGGCGAAGTCCCGTGCCCAGCAGTGGGATGTTTATAGGTTGAAATGATGAAATATGTTATTTTATCATCACCATCACCATATCAGCCTATTGCAGTCCACTGCTGGACACCTAACAATCGGTCCTCCGCCTTCCGCATCCATTACTGTTTTTTGTAAGTGTATTTCAGTGCTGCTCTTTAAGTCACTATCCTTGAACTAATTAACATATACAAACGAGGAAAATGACACTTTTTGTACAAGATTAAGATCAAAACAATTCTGTGCAACACTCCCAAAGATCTAGAATGGCAGATTAAAATAAATTCACTAGATTAATGGTTCATTTCTTAAAAAAACCGAAAGGTAAACAACTAAGTGCCTTAATATGAACATTACCTGTTTATCCATTTAAGTTTCAATAATTCGTACTCAGTTCAGTTCCATTTCACTGGAGTTTTGTAAAACGTTGAATTAAACAATGTTTAAATCTTAACTATAAGATATTTAGTTAGTAAGAGCGCCTCTTTCGCCAACAAACTGCTTGTGCAGTTTGGCGATTGTGAAAAAATTTAAAAAATTATGAAAGTGAATAAATATATGTATTTAAAAAAACCTAGCGTCTTTTATTCCCAAATGGTAGGCAGAGGTATAACACACTTTCATTTTGCCAGCCATGTTAGTTTCCATGGTATACGGGGACATTAACCGGACACTTTTCCTAACTCCAGGCTAATACCGAGAATCCGTCCGCTAATCGGATTCCAGGACTTCTTGCCTTGTTGTTACCGAGAAGAACTATAAACACTGTGCAAATTATATTATTAACATTCCGCACTTCTGGTGCCTATTTCGTTCCACAGGATTAGATTATATTAATATATAACTGCCTCGGTGGCGCAGTGGGAAGTGTATACGACTGCTGTGCAAGAGGTCCCGGGTTCGATTCCCGGGTCGGGTGAAAATGGTATTGGGTTTTTCGATCATGAAATTCCAGTATTAAGATTTTCCCGGAGTTTGGTAAATAAATGTTCCCGGTTGATGACAATAGGCTCGCCCCCTATTTCATGGGACCAAACATAGCTGGCGAAATGTGGGTGTGAAACACCTCTGCCTACCCCTTCGGGGAAAAGGTGTGATGCTATGTTATGTTATGTTATGTTAATATATAACTAATATATTAGTTAACTATTTTTATTTATAATACAATGTGCCACCACTTCTTTTTCTAGAAAGTCTTATGTTTAACGTAGAAATATACTGAGGAACGAATTAGGTCCCAGAGGTGCGAAATCAAATTTCGTTAACCATCCATGTTCAGCCAGCTATGGCAAATTTCAGTATGGTACCAAGGAGGTTAAATGATTAGCGGAAGCAAGAAGGTATTAGTGTTTACTCCACTGACAAGAGGGCAGCTTTGAAATTGAGAGAGAGAGTCAAAGCTAAAGTCAACTGCATAATTATCATCATTTCAACCCATAAACGTCCCACTGCTGGCCACGGGTCTCATCCAAAGAATGCAGAAGAAATTTAGCCTACTAATCCACGCGGCCAGACATAACTGCATAATATCTGATCTGTCGTTAAAGAGATACAAGGAGCTATTTCACCAAAGAATCCATTATTATATCACATAATCTCAACTCTCAACGCACGAATTCTATTTTCTTCAGCAGTTAAATATTTTACACAGGAAGTTTCATTTTAATTACGGCTGACGTGTCTAAATGACTCGCTGAGCATGACGATAGGCATGAATTCTTCATTTTATCACCCATTATTAGGTACAACATGTTTTTTATATACCAAACTCCATGTTTTATGATTATTGATGATAATTTGCGATAGTGATTGGCGAATATGTCCAATTAGTATGTAATATCTTTATTTGTTTTGTATTTATTGCAGGTAGGTGGTTATTCAAGTGATTTAATGTTTTTGTATCTATCGTAGGCTATTGGAAAGCGTGTTGAAGTCGTATATTTTTTGTGGTTAGACATTAAACTCGGTTTTTAAAGTGTTTTAGTATAGATTATTTGAGTGCTGATACAGAAACCGGTGGATCTTTGATTCTGTATTAGGATATTCTAAGATAGATAGTTGATAGTTGTTCTGAGTGTAGGTGTTATTTGTATCTGTCAATTGTATGTTTGTTAAGTCCCACACGTATCCCATCCTCCATCCTGAATGGATAAGTGACCGGCAAACAAATCATGCGGTCCGAGTTCGATTTCGAGCGGCAGTATGTGGATTTCATTTTGTGGAATTTATATGTATAGTCAAGTAACTTACGAGCTGCTAAGAAGAAGATCGTGAGTAAAACCTTGGAAACCTCCCCCCACTTGGAACTAGAATTTTTGAAGCGGGCGTTATCTTTTAAATGCAATCGCTTTTCTAAATTAGATACCTACCAACTGAATTTGAACCTGTTAAACATAAAATTCTTTAGACTATTCCATTTACAAAGCGATCGTAAATATAATTTTATTATAAAAATTAAATAAAAATATTAATTTAAGTATTAATAATAGTATTAAATCAAATATAATCCATTTATTGTGGCGAATAGTTTAAGTGGTCGTAAAAAAACGTCGGTTATTAACGGCACAGTAAACTATCCTCGAATAAGTGAACAAGGATCCGTGACGCATGCGCTAATGGATTAACACTAGAACTATACCGTGGCGTGGCGTGTATCATGTAATTATATTTTATTGAAACACAGACAATTTTAAAAAGCGTCTTCACAAATCGAATGCATAATATTGTTTATTTTAGATTTAACTAATTTTAGTCCAAGCATTTGCTTGTGTAAATTCTTTCACCAAATTCCATGATCAATCTGTAAGTATCTTAAATTTAATTATATATTATGTTGAATGCTACGAATGATGCGATGGTGGCTGAATGGATAAGGGACTGGCGTGCAAATCACGCGGTCCAAGTTCGATCTCGATCGGCAGTACCAATGTGGAATCCACTTTGTGGAATTTATATGTATTAGTCAAGTGACTTACCATCTGCTAACGGTGAAGGAAAACATCATGAGGAAACCCACATACCCTAGAAGAAATTGTATGAGTAGGTATGTCTGATCTAACCCGCACTAGGCCAGCGTGAGTGGATTATGGCCTAAACCCTCTCAGCTCTCTAATTAGAGGAGAAGAGAACCGATCCCTGCAGTGGGACTAAATTGGTTACTGATGTATGCTACGAATGAATGATTTAATTGTGAAGGTGTAATTGGCAGACAGAATTACTTACTAGCAATACATGATTATACATGGTTCTTTTTTTATATTTTAATACCGGGACCGTGCAAATATATTTATTTCTACTTCTCATAAGCGCCTGAAACGTTAAATTTACTTTTTAATTCCACAACAAAGGGCAATTTAGTCAACAGTTTTGATACCAAGAAATATATATTTCCCTCTCGCACATAAGGAAAAAAGTAGAAAGAGAGAAAGAGATGCAAGATACTGTCGCATTTAAATTCCAAACCGTATTTCAGAGTTGATTACGCCATAGTTTACCTTTGCGTAATGTCATAGACATACAAACTAACACTCATATTTTAATATGAATAAATATATACATTACGACACCTGTTCACATAAAATATATTATGTTTACGTCAAACTTTTAATAAATATACGTTACGAATATAAATTTAACATTTTAATGTTATTTTTTTAACGTCAAGTCTTATTTTTGTCTAAGGGTCAGTAGTGGTGAAAGAAAATAGCTACTCATTAGTTTTGTTATTAACCTTGTTGGCATTCGGTTGAAGATTCGAATCCAGTTTTTGTAATACGATTTCCCAAAAAAGAGGTTTATGCTTTTACACGACTGCCTAAAAAAGCACGACTGCAAAAAAAGGAGTGTTATGTTTTTCGGATTCATGTATGTATGTGTATTTCTTTATACCGCCATAACTTCTAAACGGCTGAACCGATTTTGATGTAAAAGGTTACAATCTTTGCATCCTTCCGAATAACGTACCACTAAAAAGGTACAAAATAAAAAATAATATGTTAAACTAAAATTCTCTGCGCATACTACACTAAGCGGAAGTCCCGCAAATGCAATAAAAATTTTAGTTTAGCATAATATAATTTAAAAAAAAAAATAATTTAACGAATTTAAATTTAGAGGCGATGGTTGCTGAATGGATAAGAGACCGGCGCGGCGTGCTAAACACGCGGTCTGAGTTCGATTCCGACAGGAGTACCAATGTGGATTTCACTTTGTGGAATTTATATGTACTAGTCATGTGACTTACTTTACTTAAATTAAATCACTTTCAATATTTACATCAGAGATATCTAGCGACACATAGTTGAATCAACACAAAACATTTATAGCATGCGTGTCTCTACATCACGTAGTTCCATAATATTTAAACAGATGGCGCTGTTCGCAAACAAAATAAACCGCGTTCAAGTAATGAAACAAATATTTTTTAAATGTAAAAATTACAAAAAGGATACAGAAAATCAACTAAACATCGTACTTAGTTACAATGGGACATACAAAACTGATGCAGGATATATAAATTACGATAATTATACAATACGAGAAATTTCAATACAAGGGGAACAAGACAAAAACATAGCCACAGACATTTTGTTGTCTGTGACTCAGGGTAAGACAAACTGCCATACCCATTATGAGTCTTCTGATCTCGCTTAGACGAAACCATGGTTGATAGAT
Organism: Laspeyria flexula; assembly: GCA_905147015.1. Lineage (NCBI taxonomy): Eukaryota > Metazoa > Arthropoda > Insecta > Lepidoptera > Erebidae > Laspeyria > Laspeyria flexula. The sequence goes on from LR989974.1 coordinate 8,338,268, forward strand.
GTCTGAAAATTTCTAATTATATTAATTAACAGAAATAAGACACTAACTGTGCATTTCTAAATTATTATTAGGTAGTGAATCAGTAGTGATTCGTTGAATATTCTAATTGACTACAAAACGTAGAATATGTAATCTTCTTTTTTAGCCCATTATTTAATTTTGTTCATAGTTTAATAAAAACGCCGCACTTGTACTTTGATATTTGGTTGGCCGATACCAATCTTCTACTAGGGATTAATTTAAACAGTCTGTAAACAAAACAGAAAGAATTGGTGTGTTTTATATCTCTGTGAATGACAACAGTTTAAAAACGTTTATTTTTTAACTAGTCGGTCAAAATTATAAAGATTATAGTCCCTACCAAAAAAGTGGTCAGTTCATTGCTTGCTTTCTTGTTGTGATTCAGTCAGGAATTTGAATTTTATAAGTACGAGTATAAATTGATATAAGAAAATTGATTTGACATACCTTCTAGAAACTGCCTGGTGGGTAGTCTTAAGGATACTTTGAGGGAGGACGCGTAAGCTGAGTCGATGTACCACTGGGGGTCGCGCCTGTCACCCAGCCTATTTGAGCTGCCTCTGAAATAGACCAAGGAGTAGATTTTAGTTTTAAGCCATTAATATTACAAATTCGAAAGTATAGATGAATGCATGTTTGTTACCAAATCATGTCATGCCAGAACGGTTGGAAAGACCTGTACAAAATTTGGCACATACGAGAGGTTAAGGTGTCTCTTCTCCCTGGATTTACCGTTAGAGGAACTGGGTTCGAATAGGCAGAGTGTGATCAGTTTTTCTTACAGCCAGTTCAGATATCGAAGGGCTGGCGTAGCTTTAGTTACACAGCGTATACTGATTGTCTTCCAACATTTTTATTGGACCCTGGGAATTGCAAACTCGCAATCTCTAAGAGTACATTAAAAAAAGTCACTGCTCTAATATTTTTTACAGAAACTCTTTTGTATCATCACTACTATACATATTTGTCTATTATGAAAAAATATATTAGATCTTTAAAAAGTACTTTGGTATTAACCACCTCATAGAACTATAACTTTGTAAGTTTGAAACTATTAATAAGATTCTTGGAATTTAAACAGTCATTCTCAGGCCATCTAGCGGTCTTGCTGAGAAGTATATCAACATACATATACTTCGCATTATCATAAACTGCCAAAACTTTAATATGTTGATACTAAAACACTTCATATTATATACACGCTGACAGATGTAAATTAGTCAGTTATTTTTGACGCGATTCTGTTTATTAGATGTCTGGTTTACCTACGGCCTTGTCCTAAGAAATTCCAGTGAACCGTGGTGAAAATTATAATAGAAAAGTAAAATTGGCCACTTAATAAAATAAACTGGATGATTTTAAAGTAAATTCCTCAAAAAGACCTTAAATTACATATTAAATGTTAATACTAGCAAATTTACGCGTATAAATGACTCGTTGCTCATTGATAAAATAATGCGATTTAATATCTCTTCTAACTGCAATATACAATAAACGTCAGCTAAATATAAAACAGCAGACAAATAAATCATAGAGAAAAAAAACGCAAAAACACACAATGTGAGGTTATAACTAATCAAAACATTGCGAACAACGCCTTTGACAAAAGTAATAGCAAACAAGAAGCGAAAACCGGTGTAAATATTTACCCTGAATCCATTTCTACGGTCATTTATACACCACGGGTTTAAATTACATAAAATAAAATTCGCGAGACGTTATTCAAAATAAAAACTACATGTTTCTACAGTATGTCAAACCGAAAACTATTTTCGTACATCCCCAAGTTCACGTTGGATTGACGCAAATGAACGCCGTGGTTTGCCACCAACGTCGCTTCTTGCAGTTTTCAGTTTTCAGAATGGTTTGAGTCTTTGTAAGTTAGTTTGTTGGCAGTTCACTGTGTTGCTACTAGGTGGCGCTGGTTATTGATTGTGAAGTAATTTGGCTATTCAACCAGAGATGGCGTCGTAATACATAATGTAATGCGAATAAATAGTTCACAGCGAATCAAAGCTAATTTTGACCGCGATAAGTTTTGGCTTCTATAAAAACGATCAAAACCGCCGCAACCACAGAAAGACCACATTACTAAATTCGTGTCCTGGTCATCATACAATAGAACCGTACACTTATAGACAGGATATAGAGACCATTTATGGCTACATGTAAGAGCTAGCTAGCTTCTTCTAGGATATCCTCACGATATTATACGACTGCTGTGCAAGAGGTCCCGGGTTCGATTCCCGGGTCGGGTTAAAATGGTATTGGGCTTTTCTATCATGAAATTCCAGGATTGAGATTTTCCCGGAGTTTGGTAAACAAATGTTCCCGGTAGATGACAATAGGCTCGCCCCCTATTTCATGGGACCAAACATAGCTAGCGAAATGTGGGTGGGAAACACCTCTGCCTACCCCTTCGGGGAAAAAGGCGTGATGCTATGTTATGTATATTATACTTCACCGTTAGCAGATATTTTCTCGAACATTCATCAACATACAAAGTCAAAAAACATTTATTATTTTAGATTACGTACTGTATGTGATGATTCGTGAAATCACCCCAACTATCATACATATATGTAGTTCTCCTTAAGCCACGTACCCACTAGCGAGGTGTATAACTGTGTTATAGTTACCAAAAACATAGTATTTACTATATAATACGAATCAAATAAATATGGGGCTGTCAAGACAAGACGCCATTTTATTTCCCATTTGAAGACAACTTCATACCCTACAAGTAGGGTGTACAAATAACAAAACACATTACAAGTACATACATACTATTTCGGTTTGAAGATCTTTATTTTCTGAATAAGTAGTGGTAGTAAGTAATAACAACAATAAAACTATAACAAAAAGAACAATATATCGATATATAATATAAGATATAGCGATGGTGGCTGAATGGATAAGAGACGTGCAAATCACGCGGTCCGAGTTCGATCCTGACCGGCAGTACCAATGTGGATTCCACTTTGTGGAATTTATAAGTACTAGTCAAGTGACTTACCATCTGCTAACGGTGAAGGAAAACATCGTGAGGAAACCCACATACCCTAGAAGAAATTCTATGAGTATGTCTGATCCACCAACCCGCACTAGGCCAGCGTGAGTGGATTATGGCCTAAACCCTCTCAGCTCTCTAGTTAAAGGAGAGGAGACCCGAGCCCAGCAGTGGGACTTAATGGGTTGCTGATGAAAAAGAACAATAACCTTGTAACAAAATAACTTAACGAAACGAGATAATTTTTTTACCTATTTTAGCTGCTAGCTGTACAAAAATGTGCACAATCGACTGAAGTTTGCGGCAAATGCTGTCAAGTGCGATCCAATTTTTATTTGAATCGCATAGTACGTTGTTCGCGAAATGTTGCAAGCGATACCCTACAATAACCTCGTAACTATATCTGTGTGGTTAAAGTTACATCTTGCAAATTTCGTGTGACGTCATAAGCCTAAACTAGGTACACAGTCATTAGAACCTCGTTACAGAGTCATGCAATTTACGGTTACGGCTCGCTAGTGAGTAACCGGCTTTAAAGAAGACGCTGGAGTCGAAAGAATTCGAACAATTTAATCCGCCAGACGGAGCAAGACAGCTGTAATAACAATAACTTCTATATTACGAGTCGGAAATTCGGAATGTTTATATTCGTTCTAGCTACAATTTTATTAAACTATGTCGTAATGATAGTTAAAGAAAATATCGTTGAAATATTTATGCATAGGTACAAGAGGTTTTTAATGTTAGTGGTTTTTAGTACAAGAACATGACTTTAAAATTTAATTTAGCAGAAATACAGACATTACATCTAAAATTAGACGTAACAAAACAATATATCAATAAAACAGTTAATTTACTACAATCAATGGCTAATAGCCATGAAACAGTAATTTATGACACTGAGCCAAGTGATACAACGTAGTATGCGCATGCGCAGCGTACTCGTATCAATGAACGAATATTTAAAATAAATCGAATTAGACAAGTGACAGATGATATGTTATGTGAGAGGGAGGCATTCTTTTTATTGCTCCCACTATCAAACGAGCAGTGCTCTGATAATAAGTGGCATCTAATCGTTTTTCATATATGTACTAGAAATAAGCATCTGCCTTCGCCATCAGACTGATAAAAAATTATAACCATATAAAGCACAGCATGGTATAAAAAAAATCATACTAGACCTTCGCACATTGATCAAAATTAAATAATAATACTCTGAAAATTGATGATAATAGTTGATCAAAGATAGTTTTCAAAATTTGTCTGTTCAAGAAAAACCAAACATATACAAGAAAATATTTTTCCTCAGCAGCGTGTCGATGAGTTATTGGTAGACAGGAGACAGGTTTTTTATATTAAAGCTTTTATTCATTTTAACAATGCAGTAAAATTTAATTATAAATGTGACATCTCTCATACCACCATCCAAAACTTGCCAACTAGAAAATGACCAACACAACGCGACGGTAGACCATTTAATACGACACGAGATAATCTCAGCGACAGTTGAACAACATTGTGGTGTCTATTTGCTAATTCGAATGTCTCAGTTCTATACTAATGAGAACGGTTCGTGAGATAGTTTTCACATTGCTATAACTAGCCATAGATTAAACTGTATTGACTTTTTTGTTCGCTGTGCCATCGACTACCTCTGTGCCAGCGATAGTGTGTACAACTGAAGCCTCCGTGGCTCAGTGGTTAGTGACCCTGACTGCTGAGACAGAGGTCGTGGGTTTGATTCCCACCCAGGACAAATCATTGTGTGATGAGCACAATTAATATGACATACCCAAAGTTTGTACCGAAAGCTCAAGGTGTATACTTATTTCAACGCTATTTAATAAATAAAATTAGCTGAAAATCCTTGACAATTTACGACGCGTTGTTCGTTGTCGACAAAGCGGTTAGCAGATCCTGCGATCAATACAACTAATAATAGATTTTATGAGGAACGGCAGGAAATTACTCGCATTGTTCACATGTCATGTGTGTCATGTAATTTGCTTTTCTGAACTGTCTGACGGAGTAGTGACATAGCTTGTAGACCCTAGAAATCTTACTAGCTGAAGAGTTTGCTTGTTTAGTTGAACGCCAGGACCTCAGGAACTACTGGTCCGATTTGAAAAAATATTTTAGTGTTGGATAGCCCATTTATCGAGAAAGATTATAGAGAGAGGCTACAAAGCATCACGCTTCCGCCAATAGGTAAGATAGGGAGCTGAGCAATGGCAAAAATAAAAAATGACGATATGAAACGTCAATCTCGACAAATTATAAATTATAATCTGTCTGAGATACATAACAGTTGTCTACATTCGGTTGCACGCGACGACAATAGTTTCTCTGAATACCTTCAAATTTCTCGCAGACCGCGTTCCCTCTTAAACTCCGCTCTAGCTGTCTCTGGCATTATGGTTATTTGTGAAGTTGCCATATTACTGCTAATGAACAGCCAGTAAACAAAACGTTCTCACAGTTTGTAACCTAAACAACGATTCATGGATGTTACGAATAGCCCTGACGGCTTACTCTGAATTTCGACATTCGATTAGTCGGTTTTGATGTTGCTGTCAAAAGTTTGAAAATGACATCGACCATATCTAAACTTCCTTACATTTGACTGCGACATCAAAACCGACCAATCGAAAATCGAAATTCAAAGTTCACATCAAAAATGACTGGCTTGTTGGTCTAGTGGTTAGTGACCCTGACTGCTAAGCCGTAGGTCGTGGGTTCGATTCCCACCCAGGACAAATCTTTGTGTGATGAGCATGATTGTTTGTTCTGTGTCTGGGTGTAATTTATCTATAATATGTATGTAACGGGTGGCGCAAAAGTAAAGACCCTATTTGGTTCAGCTATAACATTTTTTCTAAATTAGAAAACTAGATTTAGATTTTTTTAAATGTATATTTGTGCCATTAAATTTCGTACCATTAGGATTTAAAGATGATGTCTTTTAAATGGTGACCTCCAGAGTTGATACACATTTGAGCCCTATTTATGACATTTTGCATAACTTGCCGTAACACTTCCTGCGATATGTTCGTTATTTCTTGACGAATGTTTTCTTTTAGAGCTGCGAGAGTCTGTGGCTTGTTCACATACACCCGAGATTTCAAAAAACCCCAAAGAAAAAAGTCTGGACTGGTCAGATCGGGTGATCTTGCAGGCCAAGGCAAATCGCCAAAACGAGAGATAACTCGGCCTGGAAAAGCGTCCCTCACTAAGTCCATAGTGTCGCGCGCTGTGTGTGCCGTAGCGCCGTCTTGTTGAAACCAGATGTGCTCCAGCCCCAATTCGTCCAAACTGGGTATCAAAAACTCACGTAACATGGTTCTGTAGCGTTCTCCAGTGACAGTTATCGCATTGCCTCCAGCGTCTTCGAAAAAATAGGGTCCGATCACTCTGTCAACACAGATGCCACACCATACAGTAACTTTTAGTGGGTGTGTGGCAAAGCGTCGAATTGTGCGACCAATCGGTGCCGGACGGTGGGGAAATCGTCGACGAAATTCACGTTGTGTTCTTATCACTGATATTCCACGTTCTTGGGGAGTAAAACGGTCCATGTTTATTTTCAGTGTATTTTACATTTGTTCACTACACAATTTTCAACAACAGAATGACAGAAAATGTATAATAAAAAAAAAAAAAGCATTTTCTTTAGTGCCACTACTTTTGCGCCACCCAGTATTTATAAAAAAAAAATTAAGTAGTATGTCAGTTGTTTAGTACCCATAACACAAGCAAATATAATTGCTTACTTTGGGACTAGATGGCGCTGTGTGAATGTGGTAGAATATTATTATTATTATATTATTATATATTATAAAGTAGCTAAGCCCCCTTCTCACAAATGCAGACCAAATGCATGTTTTTTAGTAAAAAAAATAACGATTTTCTTGCATTATTATTTATTTATAACAATAAACCTTATTGCTAAGTCAATTAAATTTAAATTTTAAGCATCTAAACTAATCTACGAGTAACGTAACACTGCGCGCGCGCACGACCAAAAATAACTTTATCAAACAAAATAGTTGACTAATATAAATAGGCGAATTATAACCGGGTGAATGATCTCTATAGCTTAACATTTCATAAAATGTAATATTTATATCAATGGAAGAGATTTGGAGGTTGAAAATTGGAATATTCTATAAATTAAACTCGTATGTATATAGGGGCTATAGGGCCCAAGGCCCCCGGATATCGGGGCCCTAGTCCCAATTGACTACATTGTGATTTAAAATTCATATATCAATAGAAATCATACCTATGGTTAAGTTTATAAAATATTTAAAATTATATATTTTACTTTTTTAAATTACGGCCGGTTTTTTTTATGTAATAATTTAGACAAGCCCCTAGGGGTCTCCGAGTATGTATCTATATTTTGTTCATTGAAATTGTGTATGATTATGATTAGCTGTCACCCGCGGCTTAATTTATGTAAAAACAACTATAATGCTATCCAATAGGTTGCTATCCATTATTCTAAAATAACAGTAACCTATGTATTCCAAGCTATTTGTGTGCCAAATTCAATACAGATTCTTTCAGCTGTTCTGGTGAGTTTTTTTTTTCCTTTATCGGGACAACAAACAGTTACACTTTCCTTATTACTATACATATAATTTAGTAACTGAAATTAGGTAAGCGTATAACCCACACCATTGTCCACAAAATGAGTACATATAAGCAGAAAAAAATATTTTATTGCGCGAACTGAAGCTTAATTTAGAATTTAAGTTTTAGTAACATTTAGTCTCAAAATCGCAATTGCCAATGATTTAATTTTTTCTTTAGACAAAACAAAGATATCTAGATCAGTAAAGTGTGTGTTATATGTCTGAACCATGCGTTGCAGCGGAGCGCGTTCAGCATAATAATAATTATATTAATTAACAAAACATCCATTAAGGATGATATCGCCAACGACCTTGAGTAATCATCCAGTACTAAGTGGCCACGCGAGCGCGGCGATACAAATAGATGAATGGATGTGATTTTAATTTAAAACAAATTATAAATCATACTTATTTAAAATCTAACAAAATAAGATTCTAGGTTTATGGTTTTTTGAAAGGTCGGTGTTTTTTTTTTCGTATCATTTGATGAATTTGAAGCCATACAATTGGATCTCCCGCACAATTTAATGCTGATTCGATGATTTTTGTACATAAGTAAAATTAATATAAAAATTTTTGACAAAACCAGATTTTAAAACACATTTTGTTTTGCAGTCATTTGTCTATAAATGCCTTTATAAAATTCCATTTAGAGTACCTCTTTTTCATCATTTTTTGAGAGGGGCCTTAAATCATTGTTTCGTACCACTACATTTTTTTTCATATATTATGTTAAACAATGCAATTATTATTGTAAAAAAAATTACACAAAAATATTATGTCCGTATGGATTGAGGAGCCACTTCAGATTTTTAAAAGGAAACTCGTCCCCTTATTTAGTAGGGGAGCCACCTGAAACACGGAAAGTATTTAATGTACATTTTTCAAAATTTTGTATCATATAGTAGCAATTGTGGCTCCTCAATTCAGATGTTTAGATTGAGGAGCCACATTCCCATTGATATATTTTACTACAAATTTCAGAATTTGGCCTACAAAATTATTTACATCCCTACTAAATAAGGGGGCGAGTTTCCTTTTAAAATCTGAAGCGGCTCCTCAATCCATACGGACATAAAATATTTACTTACATAAAGGCTGTGTCGAAATAAACAAAAATTTTGTTTACTTCGACACAACCCATTTCGATAAAAAATATGTTCTAAATTTAATTTTTTTTACCAATAACTTGTAATTACCGATATCATCGCTGAAACCAATTTTCAAAGAATATATAGCGCATAAAATCCTTTCATGTGTAATTATTATTATTTGAAGTCATAAAATGCTCATAAATCGTATCTCATAAATAATATTAATCGTAACCGCATGTCTTTGGAGACGTTTATAACATAACACACCCACCAATATGAGAGCCAAGGTCAAGGGGGACAAATCCCTACAAACACTATTTTAAAACCAGGATGTTAGCTAAATCTACTTTTCTTCTTTCAAAATAATTATAGTCAGAAAACTTAGCGAGTGGGACACGATTGTAATCTTGCGTTCCAACAGAGGTGACCCTGGTGGGAGCTTTGGATGTAATCATGAGATTCCATCGAAACAGACAGCAGATGACAGGCCGCATACAATCGGCCCTATTGGAAATCTCTTGAGGAGGCCTACGTCCAGCAGTGGACTTCCTGCGGCTGATATGATAATGATGATGATTAGACAGCAGATGAAATCCAAATTTCATACAAATTTCTCGGATGGGATCTAAGCTCCTACCAAGGTCACCTCCCTTGGTGGGAACTTAGATCCCATACTTGAGAGTTGGAACGCAAGATTATAACCGTGTGGCACATGCTTTACCGAAAACGTAACTAAATAATTATATCCAAATATTTTGGTACAGTAAAACAAATGAGGCCGCGACAAGTAAATTTATATCTTCAAAATAAGAAGTTACAATGTAAAACAGTCGTAACAATCCAAAAATGAACACAAAACAAGAAATGTTTATTATAAATCATTGCAGCGGCTCCGTGCGCGCATTCACAACGACACAAAAGATCGGTTAAGATCGAATATACAAAAATCTTCTAATTAGTTACTACGACAAATTAATAAATACTAGAAGTGGGCTTCGCTCCCGTCGTTTTTTTTAGCCACTGCTCAGCTCTTATTAGCCCTAGCGTGATGTTATAAAGATTACCTTCCTCGATAAATCGGCTATCCAACACTAAAAGAATTTTTCAAATCGGACCAGTAGTTCCTGAGATCCTAGCGTCCAAACAAACAAACAAACTATACAGCTTTATAATATTAGTATAGATTATCTTTTTATTACAAACAATTTATAATTATAAACTATTAAAATATTATATGAGTATAAAGTAAATGCTAACATTAGAAATCTCAAAATTCCGTTGAAGGTATAATTCGAGGCTAACCAAAGTCCGGTGAGTTTTCCTTTTCTGCTGTGTTGCTATAATATATGTAGGTACTCGTATATCAAATAGTTGGAATCAGCCGCGGGTAAATAACACTATGTCCTTTCTCCTCTTAAGATATAACCTCAACACATCCTACTCTAATCGCAAACGAAGATGACAAGTAAAATTAGATCATCAAAATAAAACGCAACATGTACGAGTAACAGTCTAAAAATGTCAGTAGAACACAAAACAAGAAATGAAATAAGTAATATAAATCATACGGCGTACGCGCATTCACAATGATACGCCCGCCTGAAACTGACGGTGCTGAAGTGATTTAGTATGCGTTCAGTTGATTTAGTGAGGAAATTCAATTGAGCGGTAAGATAATTGATATTTTGATAATATAATAGCTTCCGCTAGCGTGTTAAGTCGGTAAGCGTAACTAGGTATAGGGTGCCAGGGCTGGTAAAATGCCACGGGCCCCCGACCCAAGAGGGCCCCGGCCTAAGAAGCCCCGAGCTCAGAAGTAAATTTTTAACAATGTACCTTATCTGATAAAAATTGTTTTACTTCAAAAATACCTATATTTTTTTTAAGTATCTGCTTAAAATCTATTAAAGTTAGACAACTAGAGACCATAATACAAATTCAAGATAATTATTAAAGATTTAAACACATCTTAAGTCATCATTAGCAACCCATTAATATCCCACTGCCGGGTTCGGGTCTCCTCTCCTCTAACTAGAGAGCTGAGAGGGATTTTAGGCCATAATCCACACATGCTGGCCTAATGCGGGTTGGTGGATCACACATACTCATAGAATTTCTTCTAGGGTATGTGGGTTTCTTCCACAGAACAGGGATAGGTTTGGTTTCCTCACGATGTTTTCTTTCGCCGTTAACAGATCACATCATACAATTCACACATATAATTCACATCTTAAGTAGATTATTAAAATTAAACTAAGTACAACGTGACGTTTCTTATTGATAGGGCCCCATTATAAGAATTTTCCACGGGCCCCAGATGGTATAGTTACGCCTCTGTCAGTAAGAGTAGCCAGTAGTGCTATTCTAGACTATGATCTATCTGTGTGTCAAATTACATGCAGATCGCTTCAGCCTTTCTGGCGTGATTAACAAAATGTTGTGTAAAACATGAAGTTATTGGTTAGCAATATTTTTCGAGTTTGCTTGAACTTGGAAACAGATTTGGAGACGTTATGGTTGTTATGGTACTGATAATTATGTTCGTTACGATCATCGAGGTTAAGCAACGTTCGGCAAGGTCACTCCATGATGGGTGACCGTTTGTAGCAATTTCATTCTCGAGCGTCTCCGTGCTTCGGAAGGCATGTAAAGCCGTTGGTCCCGGTTATCACTTAATGGGAAACCTTCTAGGCCTTACCGCCTGCAGCCAGTTGAAAATTTCATCATGCAATTATCAAGTCTAATTCTAAAAGAACCAATATTTCATACATTTCAATGAATTTGTCATTTCTGTAATAGATCGCTATGTATCAATTTCTTACATATGTCTTACATTTATTTCTTGGCAACACTTTAAAGTGAATTTTCATAAAAAAAACATTACGAATTGGTTGTATAATTATTTCGTTCCAGTGTTGCTTTTATTCTGATTTATTATTTAAAATCATTTAATCTGTTACACTTTGTATTTATTTATATATAATATACCATAATATACATACTTTCAGTTTGTTTGGCATACATTTCGTATTTCAGAAGAACTTGTAAAATATGTTATTTTACTTATCTACGGAGATCTAGGTTCATAAAACTTGATTTTCATTGGGAAATACAGTGAAGTTGACATGCCTGTTCAAACAAAACTGTTTGAAACTAATTAGAGATAATTTTCGTAATTATTTAATACTAGCTGTGTCGATCACTTCGTTCGCGTACGATTTCATATATATTTTTTAGTTTTACACGGAACTTAATATTTTTTTCTTCTTGTGACATTAGCTATCCGCCAGTAAAAGTCGTGTCGAAATCGGTTCCGTAATTTCTGAGTTTACCTCAAACAAACAGATAAACAGGCACAAAGGTAGTGGGCTCGGGTCTCCTCTCCTCTATCTAGTGAGGACACACGCTAGCCTAATGCAATGGGTTGGTGAATCAGACATTAGAGTTTCCTCACGATGTTTTCCTTCACCGTTAGCAGATGGAAGTCAATTGACTAGTACTTATAAATTCCACAAAGTGAAATCTACATTGGTCCGTGTCGTCGGAATTGAACTTGGACCGTGTGTTTAGCACGCCGCACCGCCTTTTCATTCGGTCACCATCGCTTTTTTTCTTTCTTTGTTATAAGTTCTTTGAGTAGATAGGCATTTTCTCCTTCGTGTAGTTTAGTTTTTCCACTGGGATGTAAAAACAACTTCTTTATTCATCCTATTTTCGTGAATGAATCAAAATGTTGCCAGATGTAAGTAGATATGCAAGTTTACGTCAATCGCTTTAAAATTACGAATGATAGATAGAGGCATAAACAACGAAATAATCCACTAAAGTGCTCTATTTTTAAGCAAAATACAAAAACAACCGGTTGTATGACTCCCATCGACATACAAAATAAAAAATCCAACATTTTGTATTTTAGTTTAAGACAGAATATTATTACCCGTCCCAAGGATCGAACCCGGGACAAGAGGTCCCGGGTTCGATCGCAGCTGTCGTTGAATTTCTTTTCTTATTAGTCATACATGTAGAACTAAGTGTTTGACTAGATAGAGCAAGGGGTCGTTAATACTCCTGCATCGTCACCAAGCAATTTTAAGGCTCTCCCACATAGGTGCGTTATTATAGGTCCATAATACAGGATGCGTTATTGCGATAATGTGTCCCAATTCCTTGCACACAACTGCGTTTTTATCGTCCAATAATTCTATTTCGTATGCGTGTTTTAGGCAGGTTTCTCCCTAATGACGGGCAGACTCGCCATTTTTGATGGTCGTCGCAATTTAATTTATATTCAAATACCTTCGTTTTTGGCGTCTTCATATTAGTACTTTCCTTATAAAATCCAATACCTACCGTTTTATCTAAACCGGGATGCGAACCCAGAACCTATTGCGCAACAATCTTATATACTCGACGCCACCAATGCATATCGAATTACAATCAAATGCCATGTTTTGTATCATTCCAATTTTAATTTTAATCTTCTAATGTTTAGGTTAATACTCGTTTGTATTGTCTATTAAAACAATGTATTATTTAAGCGTATCGAAGCTAAAAATAAACAAAAAATAAAAAAGTTTGTGGGCGTTGTTTTATTTAGGTACTTATTTACTAATGAACATTCTTTCTAGAATAGAGTAGAAAGTAATAAATTTATTTGCTAAGAAAACAGTAATTATTACATCGTTTACTGAAATTTATTTCTGAAGTATTTCTGTTCGCGATTGATTGAACAATTCATCAGTAGTGTTAATTTTTTTTTTATTTATTTATTTTAGTTCAGAAAGCTTACAGACTAATAGGATACATGTGTGGTTATAAATAAGTAACTTAAATTGCTAATAACAAGCTTTCACCTTTAATCTATACGAAAGATGTGTTTCAATCTTGAATTATTTGTTCTAGCTACGTTTCTATAATACTTGTGGCTGTGCTTAAAGTTTAGATGATTTTAATACGCTACAAACATTGACTTATAAAACATACACTCAGCGAACAAAAAACGATGCTCAAAATAAAGCTCAAAGAGTTCAAATAACACACATTTGTTTCGGTGTTGTCAGGAGTGAACGTCAAAAAGTTTTATTGCTTTAAAATCAATTGTGATGTGTATTAAATAAGACTGATTAAAAAAAAAATTCTAAAAATGTAGACAGTATATCGGCGACATTTTTGAGCTAGACTTTAGTACGTGATTGAATAGGGGGAGACGCCAAGTTTTTTTTATTAATGGCTACAAAGCTTCGTATTGATTCATAAAATCTCTGCAACACTACACACGGTAGACTGTTAAAGAATGCTTGCTAGCATTAGTCTACTTATGTACAAAATTCATATTGCACAAAAGTTTAATAAATATTATTTTTTTAAATGTATCTCAAATTTTTTGTCAATAAATAAATAGACCTCAAGAAAAAACTAAGATTTAAAATAACTTATTGCTATCAAGCATAACACATGCGTATTTGCAAATGAAGACACTTTTCATAAGCCCAATATGTATCATACTCTTTTTTTCACAATAGAAAATAAATCATACGTGACCTTTACAGCCAACCTAAATACGTCACATGACCTTGAATAGCACCAAGGTGAAGGTCTTGAGACAACCTTACATCTGAAGTTCACAAGTGACGTACACACTATCGACCCATCATCTGTCCTCCGTAAGGCCTTCCTATTGACCTTAGATACAAGGTTTTGTGAAAGACCTTCGACCGAGGTCGCGGCCGTGAGATTCAAGGCCTCCGCTCTTTCCGGGGCTGTCCTTGGATGAGGACGAGCGTACGCGAGGCCTAAGGGTCACGGCCAAATTTTATGAAGGCTGGAAGAAAATCTAACTGACCTTGGATAATTCTTCGCCTTGGACTGGAAAAGTTTGAACAAGCTTTAAAGTACAAAGAAAATTTACGAGGGTTTTGGATGAACTTTAAAATGATATCTCGGATTTATATTTATATTTCAGATTTTTTTTTTTTTAACTTAGGTGTACTGTTAAAGTGTTCTTCGTTAATAGGGTAGTATTGTGGTCCAGAGATTAATATACGGGAAGAGGTATGTACAACATAGTGGTTTAAAAAAAGTAGGCAAAAAGTTTAAGAAGAAACTATTACTTACTTATTTATTTTTAAAAGAAGATTTTCGCTAGCACTAGGGTTCAAGCCCAGTCTCTTGACAAAATGTATATTTAACGGACCCATTACTCCCAGACACAAAACAAATATATTAGAATCACAAATTTTAATTTGTCTCGTGTGGGAATCGAACCCACGTCACTCGTCATGGTGATGTTACTGGTGAGGCGACCAGCTTAACCGGGACGCCGCGCCACGATATTCGTATTGCTATAATATAGTAAGAAAGTAAAAAGATGTGTCACATTTTAAAATTATATTAGGTACGAGTATATTGATCTCATTAGAAGGTTTTTAAGGCATTTTAACCTACACGTACCTAATTAAAAATTAATTCTACTAAAGTTTTTAGCTATATAAAACGATTATTTTATTTGATATTTCTGAACGAATGACAGCTGTGTATCGTTAGCGTTAATTTGACAGCTGCCGACACGGCCATATTGTTTCATTTTCCCGCCTGTTTCTTTCAATAATGGCGGCTTTTTAATTACTTGTTGAACTATCTTGACAGGTGTTAAAACTGTTAAAATAGTTTTTGTAACTCTATCAAAGAATATCGAATTGTTTTATTGAGACTGCTATGCCCGCGACTTTGTTCGCGTGCGATTTCATATTATTTTTATTTTTTTACCGAACCCTAATATTTTATTCCAAAATCAAAGTAGCTATTACTCCTTGTGACATTAGCTATCCATCAGTAAAAGTCCCGTTGAAATCAGTTCAGTTGTTTCGGAATTTACCTCAAATAAACATAGAAATAGACAAAAAAATTAAAATGTGTGTTTATATCATAAGTATGCGCGATTCAACTTCTGAAAACGTATTTGAATAGGTATTCTCTGGTTTAAAAAATTATCATTAAATTCTTAGCCAGATGTCTACACTTGTGCCTCATTAATAGCCATAGGTTCACCCAGGATTCTAAATAGCTGTCCCGGACGAATGTTCCTGCGCTCCCGTGACCACAGCAGAGCGCGACGAGAGGAACACCTTGGGGTTTTAGTGGGTGCGAGCCCCACATAAGGGGGGTATGCGTCAGGCATTTCCCCAAGTAAAAAAAAAAAGGATTCTAAATAGCTAGCGAAATGTGTGCATCTACCTCTCGTATCTCGGATCCGTCCTAAAAACCAAAATCCCCATCTTTTTCCAGTACAAGAGTATAGTACAAGAGACAAATTTCAACCATTGCCATTGTGGAATTAACATCGCGTGTTTTCGCAAAATCACTTAGAATTTCACAAAAATGCTAATTATCAAATGAACTTATGTCATTAACACAAAAATTCTCATTTTGTTTAAAGTTCAAAAAACTTAACACGACATAAGAATTAAAGCGATAGTTAAAGTAAAATTGTAATTTCAATTGAAATTACTTGAACAAAAGAAGTAATATTAAAAATTATAATATTGGAAGAATTTCTATTAAATTATACGAACCAACTTTGCACTATATTTCTATCATAAAATGATTATAAAATACCTTAACTAAATCATTAAAAAGCACGCTATCAACCACTGAAAGCTCTTTCAAAACAAAAATACCACTTACCAAATTATAAACACTCACAATAACACGACACCACTAATTATATACTCAAAATTTGCGTATTTAACACAGCGTAAGTTTAATTTTGCGCTGTGGTAAGCGCAACACGTCCTGCTAACAGTAAAACATAACAGAGTGTAGGAAAACTCGCAAACTAAAAATAAATCTTGTGGAATACGATGAAAATTCTTAACGCAACGGGCAATGCTTTGCATACGAGTGATATGAGTAAAGGATATCGGTTTCCATGAGGTCACCCGTTTGATTCCCGATTGATGATCTCAGAGGCCACTCGCGGAATTGATACAGATGAAAATATCAGCTATAATATATTATTTTCACATATTCACACAGCGTCATCTAGTCCCAAATTAAGCAATTATATTTGCTTGTGTTTTATTAACAATTAATATAGGTATTCTACTTATACATATAATTTTTTCGTAAATACATAGGTACATAATATTATACATAAATTACACCCAGACAGAACAAACAATCAGCTCATCACACAAAGATTTGTCCTGGGTGTGAATCAAACCCACGACCTCCGGCTTAGCAGTCAGATTCACTAACCACTACGCCAATAGGCCAGCCAGTTATATTCAATATGAAGATTAAGTAGTTTGTAAAAAACTAGGATCCTACAATTTCGATATTCGATTGGTCAAACTTGATAACGTTATCAAATGTTTGAAAATTACAACGACCATATTTAAATTTTCAAATATCTGACAGCGATATCGACGCCGGCTAAGTCGATGTCGAAATTCATAGAAGGTAGATCCTACTACATGTCATATAAATTGCAACAGGTAACTAACTACTACACGTCGTTACCATAATCTATTAGTATGGTCTTCCTCGTCACTCAATTTAGCGTAGTATTTCAGCTAGACTAGATTGAATGGATGAATGGTTACTGGCAAAAAAAAATAAACAATACAGGCGACTAACGCGGCTGGTCTGTCGACTCGGCCGGGTATAAACGAAAAGCTACCTATCTTTATCATCATCAATATCATCATCATCATCACATCAGCCCATTGACATCCACTGCTGGACCTCACCTAAAAGGTGGTAACGAGAACAATCCCACCCTCATGCCAATGCAACTCTTGTAAGCCAGGATTAACAGCGATGACTCTTGCAAATACCAAGTTTTGACACTCCTGAGTCCCAGGGAATGTCTAACCTACTATCTTGGAACCCCCAACGAAGTTTATAAGAAATAAATGGAGAAGTTGGAAAAAAAAATAGATGTTACTTAGCCTATTGTTACCACGCTGGCCAGACGGGTTGGTATAGGGTTTTGTTTCGAGTTTTTCCATCTTTATGTTGCATTTCCGAAACTGTCCGAAATTTTATAACGGATTCGACTACTGTAATTTTCTCTCCGATAGGTTCAGTTACTGATACAAAGTTACGCTAGCAAAGCTACAGCAATTAAAGCTTCAGTACGAACCAATACGTCTTACATTAAACGTTTTATTAACAAGATCTTTACGAGAACAATGCCGAGTACTTTGTATACGTCACGTCGTCACAGCCGAGTTGCCGGCCAGTTTTAGACTAGTGTAATATGGAGCAATTTCATCACAGCATTGACGTTTTATAGGTTAAGGCATGGACTGCCTATAAAGAAAATGACAAGAGAGAGTTCAGTTTAGAGAGTTGGCTCTTCCAAAAACCGGATAAGTGCGAATAGGACTCGCACACCGAGGGTTCCGTACTATTATGCAATTTTTTTTTTTAAGTTAAAATGTAAGATATTAGTAGGTGACGGGATTGCTATAAGTAAATAAATATACTTGTAAAGGTAGGTGCACCATCTTTATGTAACGTCAGTCCAGAATAAACTCTCACACTTACTCAATTTTTTTGACTTATCTTTATACTTTATACCCCTCCATTATAGTAGTAATATTCAGTGATATATCATATAACTAAACGTGTACGGTTTTCGGATTTTTTCCTTTACTTGTGCAATTTGATGTTGCTATTTGCCAAATTTCATGATTCTAAGTCAACAGGAAGTACCTACCCTATGGGTTTTTTTTTGATCGTCAAGATATGCGACAAAAAACGCAGCATAAATGGCTGTAACTTTAGCCGTTTACTTAGAACTCTGTTTTTTTTATTGAGCCAAGGAATTGCAGACCCTAGTACTTATTAGATATTAATTTCTTTTTAACAGATTTTTTGTTTTAACATGTTGATATAATGGTCAAATATTAGCGTTACAATTTCCAAACAAAATGAACTTTAAAATATGAGTATCAAGATTGATTTTACTCCTATCATAACGTATATTTACCACTATGACACTATAACATCCTCAGAGGAAAAACGTTGTCAAGTGATCAATTCAGCTTCACAAATTATCAATCTTAATTCCTTGAATACAAGACGGAAATTTCTAAATGAATACATATTCACTTAATGCCCCTTTCGATCACGAGATCGATATCTACAATATTATTAACCGTAATCCATCCTTTTGGAACATTAAACAGGCGTTAATATCGTGAAAACGTTTAGTTTACTCATCGATATAACTGATGTTTATAACAGAATGAGTTATAATATAAATGTTTATCGTTACGAGTTTATGTTATTACAGGAGATGATCTTACTTCTGCAGCTATCTGTTGCCTTTTAGACGGTAATACTAATATTTGTGTCTCCATTAGGTATATAGTAGCCTCCGCGGCTCAGCGGTTAGGACCCCGTCAGCGAACTGCAAATTGACACTACTTTTCGGATAACCTGTTCATATTATTCAACATTCTTAACTTGTGACTTTCATAAGTGTTACCTTGTAACCTAGATGAATAAACGAGATTTCATTTCATTTCGAATCTGACGTTGTAGTGGGTTCGATTCTTACCTAGGACTTTGTGTGATGAGCACAACTATTTTCTGGGTGTAATATATCTATATTACAAGCATTATCTTAGTTTTTAACTAGATGGTGCTGTGTGTGAATGTCCAAACATTATTACTGTTAAGTCATCATCAGTTTGACTTTGAAATCAACTCTCAAGGTTAAAAAAGGTCTTTCCACACCTGCTCGCCTGGACATGGACGGTAATGTATCACACTTAAAGGCACGTAAATTCTTCAGAGCGATGGTGGCTGAATGGATAAGGGACCGACGTGCTAATCGCGCGGTCCAAGTTCGATCCCGACCGGCAGTACCAATGTGGATTCCACTTTGTGGAATTTATATGTACTAGTCCAGTGACTTACCATCTGCTAACACATCGTGAGGAAACCCACATACCCTATGAGTATGTCTGGTCCACCAACCCGCACTAGGCCAGCGTGAGTGGATTATGGCCTAAACCCTCTCAGCTCTCTAGTTAGAGGAGAGGAGACCCAAGCCCAGCAGTGGGACTTAATGGGTTGCTGATGATGATGAAATTCTTCAGATTCTTGACAGACCACGTGCTACTACCGAACATCTACTACCTACTACTGAAACTCCTAGAAATACAATACAATCCCGATAATTTCAGTTACGTCCATTGAACCACATCATTTAAAATAAATCACAGAAAAATCTGTTCAAAAGTCCCTCGAATTCATAGCATAATATATCAAAAGAAACAGCACTCGTTCAACCAATAAATTAGTCATAATGTTGGCTTTAGAATGTCAAAGTAATTGTGAATTGACAATGTATTGTAGTCGGTTATTATCATAAGAATAAACATTTTTAGTGAATTTATGTCTGTAAATCAGTCAAGACATTACGTAGGTGATATGAGTGTCTGAATAGTGTGACTGAGTCAGGGTTTCTACGTCGTCGGTGGTCTGTTTGCATGTTAAAGAATCAGAGAATTAAATCCCCTCGATTCTACGATAGTGACAATTTCAAAACAAAATGAACTTTAAAATATGAGTATCAAGATTGATTTTACTCCTAATTATAATAAGAGTAAATATTACCAAGTACCAAGAATACTATTACATTCCTCAGAGGAAAAGCGTTGTCAGGTGATCACTTGAGCTTCAATTATCAATCTTCATTCCTTGAATACAAGATGGAAATTTCTAAATGAATACTTTTTCACTTAATGCCTCTTTCTATCACGGGATCGATATCTACAATATTATTAATCGTTATACATATTCTTGGAAAAAAGAAAAATAAATCACCTCGATTCTACGATAGTGATGCCGAATGGTTAAGTGATCGGCATGCAGATCATGAAGTCCAAGTTCGATTCCGATCCAACCAATGTGAATTTCACTTTATGGAATTTATTTGTACTAGTCAAGTGACTTACCATCTGCTAACGGTGTAGGAAAACATCGTAAGGAAACCCACATACCCTAGAAGAAATTCTAAGGGTCGATGAAAAAGTCTAAATTTTCAATAAGCCGAAAATCAAACGGCGTTAAAAATTGTTCTGATACACTTTCAAACATGCAAACAATGACATTAAAATATTCATATAGAATAGAAAGCATAAAGCTAATTGTCTGCCTTCTTATGTCTAAATGACTAAGTAGGATAATATACCAGGGAAACGCCCTCTTCCTTTGAACTTATGTGTCATAATATTTAGGTAGCCTTCTCTAATGAGTAGGTAACCGGTTTAACTGCAATAGATTATGTAGGTAGAAAATAAATTCTATTTAAGGCGCTGTCTAAACGGAAACACCGAAAAACTCTCAATTTTTCGTCGCGCAGTTTGCCGTATCGGTATATACTACAAACCAGAAAATTTACTTGGATAAAGTCGAGAATCTAAAGAAAAGACTTACCTAAAAATATTTCATGTAATTATAATAGTTTCGTAGAAAAAAGGTCACAAAGATGACCCTTAGAAAATGTTTTCGTCGCGCAGTTTGCTATATTTAGATCGTAAAGTAATATATTTTTTGCTATGATAATAAAGGAAATTTAATAAGCTAGAGAATTACCTAAAAATTATTTCACTAAGACACGTAGTTTTTTTTTTATTAAGAGAAATTCGCGAAAACACGTCTAATTCGACGCTTGATAGATTTGACTAAAGTCAAACATCTCAGCAATTTGAACCTTATGCGTTCACATGAGATACTAGTGTAGGTTGTTTATTGTGCCCCCTCCCAGTCGGCGACGAGCCGTTAGGAAGGAAGGTCACGTCGCTCTGATTAAATTTTTGGTTCACGCTATTTTCGTATTTTTTAAATAAACATTTTATTTATTTAGAAGAAAACTTCTTGGATACAAGAATCAATTATCATGACATTAATATCTTGCAACAATTCTCAATATCGGAGATAATATTTGCATTGGTTTTATTCTTATCACGTCACCGGCGGCCGGTGTTGCTAAGATGTCGCTGAGGCTAACAACCAGCGAGCGCTAAGACGGCGCTGTTACATACGTCACATGAACGTGGTGGCTACTTTATAATAACGTACAAAATTTAGAGTATTGGAAATAAACAATAATGATACCAAAGTTGTTGTCATTTTTTATGGACTGGCTATTACCCGAAATTTACTCTCGTTAAGCTCGAGGCATGCCATTGAGAGAAAACAATTCATATCGGTAAGAACAATTTATTGGGGATTTTTCATAAATCAAAAAAATATACTGGGTCTTAAGAGAAGTTTCGATTCTGAAGATTATCCAACTCTACCATATCGTAAGAGATAACAGTTAACTTTTGAAGGATCGCTACAATGCTTTTCTATTTTTGAAGATAATAAAGAAAATGTGCCATTGTCAATTTGATTGTAAAGAAAGTTTCCAAAGATTCAAAGACAAAAAAACGTTAGCTTATGCTATGTGTATTTTTTCATGAGAATAAACAAATATAATTAATATATTAAGGAAAAATACTTGTTTTTCTTCCAAATGCTTTATTTTTTCCCACGTAAAAATAGGACCGTTCTCTTTTTAAAAAAGTTGACATCCGAAATTACATTATCCATATTATCCTACTCTTGTAACTATCTCAAGTAATAGTTATATCGCACGTGTAATCTATACTAATTTTATAAAGCTGAAGAGTTTGTTTGTTTGAACGCGCTAATCTCAGGAACTTTTGGTCGGATTTCAAAAATTCTTTTAGTGTTGGATAGTCCATTTGTCGAGGAAGGTTTTAAGCTATATAACATTACGCTGAGACCAATAGGAGCGAAGCATCAGTGAAAAAGTTGCAAAAACGCGAAAAATCTATTCTAATATTATAAGGCTGAAGAGTTTGTTTGTTTGAACGCGCTAATCTAAGGAACTACTGGTCGGATTTCAAAAAATATTTTAGTGTTGGATAGTCCATTTCTTGAGGAAGGTTTTAAGCTATATAACATTACGCTGAGACTAATAGGAGCGAAGCATCAGTGAAAAAGTTGCAAAAACGCGAAAAATCTATACTAATATTATAAGGCTGAAGAGTTTGTTTGTTTGAACGCTAGGATCTAAAGAACTACTGGTCCAACTGGCAATTTTCTTTTAGTGTTGGATAGCCCATTTATCGAGGAAGGTTATAGGCTATATAAAATCACACTACAGCTAATAGGGGCTGAGCAGTGGCCAAATATAGACATCGTCTATTGAACAAGAGTTAATTTAAAAAACTAAAAAACCCTAAAAGAGTTTTTGTTTGTAGGCTATATAACATCATGATACGGGTAATAGGAACTGAGCAGTGGCTTCATTACATTTCATTTGATAACTATATTGCGATAGCACTAAAAAAGGATCTGTTTAGACAGTTTCCATCCGCCATATTAATTTTTTGTTGACGTCACATAGCCTATGACACTTGAGGAAAAAATACAAACCTAATGACACCTCACACTTTAAAATCAGCCAAGCCGTTTAGGCTACAGAAGGTCACAATGGAAAGACATGCCCAAAAACATACATACATACGCCCGAAAAACATTACCCTCCCATTCCTTCTTGACAGTCGAGTAAAGAAAGAAACTAAGTACTTTTGGTTTAAAAATAGAAAACATTAGAAATATTTTACCGTACCTAATAATTATTTTGTTCGACCAGAATACGGACGGGCGCGAGAATAAGGCCGCCGCTGGTTGACGTGAATGCGAGTTTGTTCTTTGGGATGAATTGTTGAAAGGCGCGGGGGGCTCGTGCTTCAGCTTCCCTGCTTCACCCCCTGGATTAGCTCAACATTGGCTTAGTACAGGGCCTTAAGTGGAAGACGACACGGCATATGAATTTATTTAGGCCACAAAAAAGACATAGAAGAAAACACCCTTCACGCCTTTTTCCCCGAAGAGGTAGGCAGAGGTGTTTCACACCCACATTTCGCCAGCTATGTTTGATCCCATGAAATAGGGGGCGAGCCTATTGTCGTCAACCGGGTACATTTGTTTACCAAACTCCGGGAAAATCTTAATAATGGAATTTCATGATAGGAAAACCCAATTTCATTTTCACCCGACCCGGGAATCAAACCCGGGACCTCTTGCACAGCAGTCGTATACACTTCCCGCTGCGCCACCGAGGCAGTTATTTTTTTATTATATGAATAGTATTAGATTGATCCGTGTAGTGACAGATTAAGAATACATTTGTCACTACCCCATCTCAACCCGTGGGTGTCGTAAAAGGCGACTAAGGGAGAAATCTTATGCAGACAAGAGCATTGCAAGAAAATGAAAATTCGAAACAAACCCTATACCAACCCGTCTGGCCAGCGTGGTATAGTAGGCTAAATTCCCTCCACAATCTTTGGAGGAGACCCGTGCCCAGCAGTGGGACATTAATGGGTTGAAGTGATGATTAAATTAATACTTACATCATAACTTAAAATAATTACTTAACATTAATATTTAAAGATAAATAAAAATATTTATAAATGTAAACTAAATGAAAAAAGAAAGAAAATAATTATTCTTATTCAGCTGGCTCGATGTGGTAGTGCATACGGTTGCATTTTCTGAGGTCTTGGGTTCGATTCCCGGTTTGGAACAAATATTTTTATAATCTGCAAATGTTTGTTTAGAATTTGCATATTTTTCTATGTATTATATATTACATAGAATTTTTTATGTAGGATTATTAAGTAGGTACTTAGGAATAGGTATATAATATATGTATGTTTATCTGTTGTCAAGTAAATCCCTTATTAAGTGAAGAAAACTCCCTCAGGTGTATTTTTAAATGAAAATAGTTATAACTTTAAAAAACGTGTATTCCAAGTCCAGCTTTGGTCCAAAAGAGAAAAGAAGTGAAATGAAATGAAATCTCGTTTATTCATCTAGGTTACAAGGTAACACTTATGAAAGTCACAAGAATGTAACAGTGAAGTGAAGTGAAGTGATGTGACATACATAAAAATAAAAACGGGTCATTAACAAATGTGATAATTTATGCTTAATTGCTAATTGGTAATACTAAAATTTCAGGCGCTTGAACAACAAGCTTGCAAATTTGTTTACTGTGGAGTAAAAAAAATCTCAAAAGTATGAATTGAAAAAAAAAAACAATAATGGTTGCAGAAAGTCTGCACCTTAAGAAATGCCTCTATTATTTAACACAAGTTAAATTATAGAAAATTAACATAACTACTTAAGTACTTAGTCTTTTAGTTACTATATTTCATATATACAAAATAATAAAACTAAAATAGTATTGAACTAAACAGTGACAGTGACAGTACAAAATAAAAATGGCGTTAGACTTTGACGAATTATTCAAGGTCCCTATGATGGGTTTATGGCTAATGCGTACACATCCCTATTTAAAAAGGACCAAAATATGGTTTTTCCAAGCTTTCGTCGTAGCCGGCTTATTTACATTAATTGTTTTTATTATTATTTATAATATATTCTATCACGATTTCGTCAATAGAAATTTCGAAACGTTATGCAAAAATACCACTCTCACCCTTGTTTGGTTGATGGCTGCTACGCAATACAGTGTTATGATTATTGAACAGAAGGCCTTATTAAAACTAATTAGCCATGTCAAAACAGATTACCAGTTATTAAAATATCTTGACGAAAAAGAACAAGCACTAGTTTTGAAATACTCGAAGGAAGCAGAATTTATTTGTAAATATTGGTTTTATATAGGATCGATCGCACCTCAATCATTTGTAGTTAAAAGTGTAGGTCTAATGTTGTATTATTATTGCATTGGAGAACCCCAATTAGTTAATTATTACGAGCTAATTTATCCGAAATTTATTGAAGACGTGAAGTCTACAAATGTAATTGTGTTCTGTTTAATATACTTCTTGATGATATATTATGGTTATTGCTCGGGTATAATGTTTGCATCTTTTGTGCCTCTTGGACCGACTATGATGTTACATGCAAGCGGACAACTGGAGATTGTGAGGAAACGAATTGAAGAGCTGTTTGAGGAGCTCGACGATGAAGTTATATTGTTTAAAATTAAATGTATTGCGAAACAGCTGAAGTATATTTACAGGTTTGGTCAAAGAGAATTTATAAAGTTATTGGCAATCATCTTGCTCAGTAGTCAATGGTCAAAATCTTTAGTTCATATAGATTATATACATGATAATATCCGTGTAGTGACGGATTAAGAATACGTAATGTCACTACCCCATTTCAACCCGTGAGTGACGTAAAAGCCGACTAAGGGAGTAATTTAAAACAGACAAAAGCACTGCGAGAGATAATTCGAAACGAACCCTATACCAACCCGTCTTGCCAGTGTGGTATGGTATAGTATGCTAAATTCCCTCCATATTCTTTGGAGGAGACCCGCGCAGCAGTGGGACGGTTTTGGGTTGAAATGATGATGAATGATGATTTATATTTAAATTTAATATTTAAAATCATACTTGAAGTCGGATTAATAAGTCTAATTTCCTTCTACATTTTAAAGTTTTGTGGACCTCATCCAAGACGTATTCCGGATTGCCTATGAGGTGGCTTTGAAAGTCACTACCATTATATTACCGATAACGTCCTACGAAGTTCTAGAGGTAAGGCCAACTACTAACTTCATTTTATAATAAAACCTTACAGAAGAAAATGTTTCTGTTGATAAATCGTCTCTAGAGCTTAATGGGGGAAGAAGTTGGTGTAGGTATTTTCGGGAGATGTTTCATAGATAGGCCAGGACGAAATGTGCTGGCAAAAGTCTCGCCCCCATAATATACACCATGGAATTATAGTGGTTTCGGAATATTTCTGGGAAATGGTAATCAGATATGGGTGAATTTCCCGGGACCAAAAATTGCGTGGCATCGATGAAATCTTCATCGCTATGGATAGATATAACATTCTATTGAATAAGTTTGTCGTCTTGATTATACATTCGATAGAACGCCATTTCTTTTGTTTATTTGTTTATTTATTTGTTTACTTCGAACAATCAATAGACTTTTTGTTATTTTATATTTTTGCCTTGATTTTCATCGCCATGCTCTCATTGCTATGGTTGCCGTGCCCAAAATTTGCTATGGCAATGAAAAAAAAGACACATAAATTAAAAAACTTTAATTTTTTTTATATAAAACTAAAGATAAAAAAATCCACGGAAATGAATATTTTAATGGACCTGTTGAAATTCACCCATATACATCACATCTAGACATATTAAACAAAAATTAAAATCATTTTTTTCACTAGTTCAACCTTTGGAAAGTAGACGCATAGATTTCGATTTAGTTTATTTTTACAAAATTATACATTGTATTATCGATTCACCAGAGTTACTCTCTCAAATTAGTTTTAATATTAAATTTAGTGCTCGTAGAGCTAATAGTACTAATCTCTTCTCCTTACAAATTTACAAAAACAATATTTCTTACTTCAATCCATTAACACGTATGGCCCGTCAATATAATGACATAGTAAAAGATAATGAGTTGTTGGATATTTTTGACTATAACCTGAATGCATATATCAAAATTGTTAAACATATCCTCCATAATAGACTGGCCTTGATTAGTTTTGAATAAATTATAAATGTAACTAGCGTCAATTTAATTTACCTTTAACTACATTTATGTGGAACTGTTAACATCTTGCTATTGTGTTTTGTTGTATGCACATGTACTTTACGTTATGATCAAGATCAAAACATTGTATTCATTATGTGATATTTTTAAGATTATAATGTGTTTTGTGCTTAAATAAATAAATAAAAAAAAATAAAAAATAAATAAAGCAATTTTTGTAATTGTAACCACGAATCACGTAGGTACGTTAAGGACGGTAAAACTAGTAGGTTTTTTAAATGGCGGGCTTTTTATAAAACAGCAGCATACAGCTCATCAGGGGCCCGTTCCTGCTAACACAATCGTAACACTATGGTCTCATTCGACAGCTGTGATTGGCTTACTAAGTCAATCGCGCTATATTGCCAGCCTGTGATTGGTTGATATTAGTTCATCCTTCTGATCGACGCGACGTGTGAAATTTAGCAGGATTGGGCCCCTTGCATTAACCTTACCTACGTAACACTCGTAATCGTCAAAGACTAGTATTAGACTTTGTACCAAGAACAACATTGTTCCAGAGAAACTGTTACGCAATGTGCATAAAATTATTTAATAAATTACCACAAGATATAAAAGAATTACCATTGCCACAATTTAAAAAGAATTTAAAAATTTGGTTGATTGATAAAATGATTTATTCTATTAATGATTACTTACGTTGTCTAAATTAGGATTCTATTATTTTGACCTATCTATGTACCTTGACTTAAATTTGACATTCTTCTATTATAATATCAGACATCAAAATTGTTTAATTATTTTTTAAGTAGCTGCAAGGTCCAATTTAATACTGTTATTATAATTTGCATGTCAAAAACTGACGAAATATGTGATAGGTACTCAAAACGTATTTAAACAGCCTATGTACCTACATACCATATTTCTGCAAATCAATAAATTTCATTTCATTTCATTTCATTAAAAGACTCAGCGTATTTTATTTGTTACAGGCTTTAGAACGCGGTGAATTAAGCGTTGAATTCTTTTCATTCATAATTGGAGGCGTTCTCATCAGCAGTTCCCCATGTTATTTTAGTGATTTACTCTTGGAAAAGGTAATTTAATGTTACGGTTGAGTTATTAACAAAACTTAAAACTACCTCAGTGGCGCAGCGGGAAGTGTATACGACTGCTGTGCAAGAGGTCCCGGGTTCGATTCCCGGGTCGGGTGAAAATGGTATTGGACTTGTCTAACATGAAATTCCAGTATTGAAATTTTCCCGGAGTTTGGTAAACAAATGATCCCGGTAGATGACAATAGGCTCGCCCCCTATTTCATAGGATCAAACATAGCTGGCGAAATGTGGGTGTGAAACCCCTCTGCCTACCCACCCCTTCGGAAAAAGGTGTGAGCTATGTTTTTGAAAGTTATCCTAAGCGCCTGTTTCACTGACAAATAAGTGGTTAGCCTAAATAAAACTTACTTGACAGATTTTTGACGTATTTTTCATGATATAATATCTGTCAAAAAGTCACAGGTAGTTTATGAGACACTTATTTCTTATTTGAAGGTAGTGAAACAGGCCCTAATACTAGGGTGACAACGTGTAGGTCGCTCTGTATACATGTAGTTGGGAGCAACACTAAAATAGTCTGCGTATGCGCTGTAGTTTTTTTTTGTTACTGATAAACAGGCCAGTCTAGACTGGCCTGTTGGTCTAGTGGTTAGTGACCCTGACTGCTAAGCCGGAGGTCGTGGGTTCGATCCCCACCCAGGACAAATCTTTGTGTGATGAGCATAAAGGTTTGTTCTGTGTCTGGGTGTAATTTATCTATAATATGTATGTATTTACAAAAAAAAAAATGTATTTAAGTAGTATATCAGTTGTTTAGTACCCATAACACAAGCAAATATAATTGCTTACTTTGGGACTAGATGGCGCTGTGTGAATGTGGTAGAATATTATTATATTATTATTATATTATGTTAACTTATTGTAGGGTGACAACGTACGTCTAGCTCTGTATACATGCGGTTGGGAGCAACACTACGACAGTCCGCGTATACGCAGCAATTTGTTAGTGTTACTGATATGTTCACGACGACCCATCGCTATACGGACACTATTCAAAACGATGTGTCTAGAAACCCTCGCAGATGTAAGTAAATCAAAAATTTGAGAGTTAGAATGCCAGAACGGCTGAAAGGAATTGTATGAAACTTGGCACACAGATAGTCTGACATAGCACATAGGCAACTATTTACCGTCATACCACGCGAGTGGAGCCGCGGGCTGAAGCTAGTGTTATAATAAAAAGAAAACTTTTAACTTGACATGATGTCATGAGCATAACAAGTGATACTCATACTAATCACCCACTCGATGTTATCAAAATTTTCGTCATTCAGGGACTTACATTGCCTCGAAGGAGCAGCACTAGATGCGCAAGAGATCCTGGGTTCAATTCCCAGGCCGGGAAAAACGATTTTGGGGTTTTTACCCGACTACGGAAAAGGAGGGTTATGATTTTGACAGTCTATTTTGTTGGTGTTAATCAACAGTGTAAAAATTAATTACCATCTTGGAAATGGTCAAAGTCACAAGTGACATTTTCAGTCTTCCTTAGGCGTACGATTGTTTTTTTTTTAATTTCTCCGGTCTCTGAAACTATGCCCAGTAATGCCAATAGTCAACCCGTGACCACGATCGGTGCAATTCTATCGAAACTTCGGGCCAACTAATAAAATAATGTTTTTTTTTTCAGCTTTTCCAGCAAGCCTACACAATCTTCAATTTAATGAATGCTATGTTAAAATAAGAAAATGTTTCAATGTGAATGAACCAAATCATTCAAACCAAACTTTTGAACTATCTCTATTCGACAACCTGTACATTCTTGTAGAACCTTTTACAAAAAAACTATTACACCTATAGATTTGAGGTATCACATAGTACTTCAGATTCATTTCTAGATGTTAAACTTATCATTTAACCCATTCAAGCAATAAAAGACTTTTCACAGTAGCATCAGCACTGGGTGTATCACTTCTAATAACCCTAGTCAATTTATATTCATTGCATCAGAAATAAAGTTAATAAAATATCCGTCTTTTATTTATTGTATATCTTCCCGATTTATCAAAGTTAGCTACTATGTATCACTGATTTAGTTTAAAGTGTGCATGTTACAGTCAAAACTCTTAACCATTCAAAAGTAATTTTGACTTTGACTGACTATATCAGTCATTAGGTTAGGCCTATGTTCAACAGTGGACGTCGTTGGGCTGATATGATGATGATGAAAGAAAGAAACAAAATACTTTTATTTTGTCCCCCACAGAGCTTATACAGATAAACTATACTAAGTACTTAAAAACTAATTGGCTTAAAGTATAGCTTAACACATTGAACGCCAGACTGCAGACACAATGGAAATTTAATTGTTTGTCGGACAACGGTGTCTGACATGGCGTTTAAAGACTTAAAACTAGGTACCTAATTAACAAAAAAAAACCTAAATTCATCTTGGTGGGGACAAAAATGGACATAGCTCAGCTTTTATGCTGTTTAGCTATATAATTATATAGCTAAACAGCGCTGGTTTTCAGCTATGTCCGTGACGGTGTGTGTGCGTTAATTTCTACTTATATAATTATAAATATAAACAAAAAAAAACAAAATAAAAATAATAATACGGATGATATAAAAAAATAACAATATAATTAAAAATAAAAATAAAAAAATCGCTCGCTGTAGCGGAAATTAGGTGAGGCCTATGTTCAACAGTGGACGTCATTGGGCTGATATGATGATGATGATGAAAATAAAAATAAAGCCATCCGTTATCTGTGTGATCTGTAATGACAGTGTCACTGACAGTTGACAGATGTAACTCAGAAACCGCCATCGGGATCGGCGTTAGGCGTAGACATTTTGACAATGGCCACTTTAAATCGACTACATTTAGATATGAACAATTACATTACATACACACACCTTACAACAAACATAACTTTAGTTTGTTTCTCTTACTCATACTATCGATGATGATGACAAAACTCTTAAGAAAGTAAGAAGTAGTAGGTCGTAACTAATTTTTTTTTTCTTCTTTTTTAACACAAGCAGTTTTGATAACTCGTTTAGTACCGACCTCTTTACTTTTTTAAGAGTTTTGACTGTATCATATATTATACAAATAGTTATAGAAATCTGTACTAATATTATAAAGCTGAAGAGTTCGCTTGTTTGTTTGTTAGCTGTAACCGTTGCTGAACCGAATTGAAAAAATATTTAAGTGTTGGTTAGCCCATTTATCGAGGAAATTTAAAGGCTAACATCACGCTACGACTAATTGGAGCTTAGTAATCCATGGGAGCGAAGCCCTGGGCGACATTATCATCATAATTTCAACTCATAAATGTCCCACTGTTGGGCACGGATCTCCTCTAAAGCATGTGGGAATTTTGCCTATTATAGCACGCTGGCCAGACAGGTTAGTATAGGTTTTTGTATCGAATTTTCTTTTTTTCGCAATGCTCTTGTCCTTAGTCGCCTTTTACGATACCCACGGGCTGAGATGGGGTAGTGACATACTACACGGATACTATGCTATTTAAAAAAGGTGACAGAAATAGCCTAAGCCCAGATGGGCAAATTTTAATGCTATTTCAAAAGTTTACATAGACGAAGTCGCAGTAGGAAGTTAGTTCACAATAAATAAACAAATAAGTATCCTGACATCCTTCTCTACTAAATCTTTGTCGCACGGGGATCGTGTTACCAACAGTCATAGTTTCATAGTATTTATTCAATAAAGGCCTCTACACATTAGCGTTTCATAGAAGTATAAATCCCTACCATACATACCGATGAAGCGCCTCACGGTGGCTAAATGGAGAAGTCCGACTGGAAGTACCAATATGGATTTCAATTTGTCGAATTTATGGTTATAGAACTTTATTTGCACTCAAAAGATACTTATTGATTTTATAAAGTAACTAATACTTAGGCAGTGGCCTGGTTCTGCCCCTGGCATTGCCAACGTCCATGAGTGGCGGTAACCACTCACTATCAGGTGGGCCGTCTGCTCGTATGCCACTACAGACAATAAAAAAAAAACATAATACATATTAGTGAGCAGAGCAATCAACAGTATTAAATACTTACTGACCTCTTGGTCTAGTGGTTAGTGACCCTGACTGCTAAGCTGGAGGTCGTGGGTTCGATTCATTAGATTATGATTATTATAGATTTCCCACCCGGGACAAATCTTTTTGTAATGAGCATGATGTTTTGTTTTGTACCTGGGTGTCATTTATCTGTAATATGTATGTATTTACAAAAAAAAATATATTTAAGTAGTATATCAGTTGTTTAGTACCCATAACACAAGCAAATATAATTGCTTAATGTGGGACTAGATGGCGCTGTTTGAATGTGGTAAAATATTATCATTATCACTTACTGGTGTAGCGCTAGTGTGAAGGGTACCTAACCATCAGTATCGAATGAAACCCATCCAATGTTCTTGGCACACATCCAAATCTTAACACGATGTTGCTATTATTTCCATATGATTCAGCCAAAAAATATTAATATGCGACGAGCGGATGACAAAATTAAACGTTTACACAAATATTTATTTGATTTTCTGCTTCATGATATTGATTTTTGTTAAAAATAAAAAGGGCGTTGACACGGCTTTGGCGTGTGGAACTTTTTTCGTTAAGTCCCTCTTGTCCAGTATCTCTCATATACTCGTAGACTACTGCGAAATACAATATTTTTTACCGTTGTCGGTGACGCACCAAGAGTACATTTCTCGTGTAATAAGTAATTATTAAAATAATATTATCTCCAAAGAGATTATATCGAACTTGATAATATATACAGGATGTTTTGTGCATCGTTTGCCAAATCGAATTGGACGAAAGAAGTGGTCACAGTTTTGGCACTATGGATTTTTTTAAATTGTTTTTTATGAAAAATCCCAATTTTTTGCACTAAAAATTTAATAAATTGAAGCAGGCTCCATATTTTTCTTTAATTACTCATTTTTACTTATGCATGTTTCTATTTAATCCCAAATTAGTATTAAATAACATCTAATTTACTTTTTATAAACTGACATAGTTTTTGATTTTGATTGATTTGATTTTTGATTTTTAAGATTCAACTTAACATTAAAATAAAACAAAAATATATATAATATAATATTCTACCACATTCACACAGCGCCATCTAGTCCCAAATTAAGCAATTATATTTGCTTGTGTTATGGGTACTAAACAACTGATATACTACTTAAATACATTTTTTTGTAAATACGTCATACATATTATAGATAAATTACACCCAGACACAGAACAAACCTTTATGCTCATCACACAAAGATTTGTCCTGGGTGGGGATCGAACCCACGACCTCAGGCTTAGCAGTCAGGGTCACTAACCACTAGACCAACAGGCCAATCAAACGATATGAAGCTCTCTAGTTTATTCCCTTTCCAAACTAAACTGAATTGAAAAATTATATGTATAACCCATTTATTGAGAAAGGCTATAGACTATATAACATCACGCTACGGCCAATAGGAGATAAGTAGTAGCCAAAAAAAGGTTCAAGGGAGCGAAGTCCCGGGCAACAGCTAGTGAGAGTGCGTTAGTGACATTGATAAGAAAATAAAAAACCTTCAACAGTATTAGACAGTTTAATTTAAGTTAGACAACCTAGCCTTGTAATCAGCTACATTGAACTGTTGACAGGTTAAAAGGAAACGAAAGAAATTACAAGGTAATGTATCACACGACTGTAATTGGTGAACACCTTATCAAAGAGAAATTTGAATTACACTATTAAGGTGCAGTTTTATAAAAGACTAGCTTATGCCCGCGACTTCGTTCGCGTGATTCTTACAATAATTGATGTAACTGTTTTATTTATGAACCGATTGCCATGAAACAAAAACTAAATGTTGCTTCAAGTTACGCTCAATCGTTGTGTATAAAAGTTATCTACATTGATTTCGTACATTTTACGTGATGCCCGAACAAATAAACAGTCAAAAATTCGAAAAATGCTGGAAATTCTGCTGCTCGTTCTATTGGTTGTCCTTTAACACGCTGGCTATATTTTTTGGATTTTTTTTTATGTATAAAAATGACTTTTCTACAGTTTTATTATACGTATAGATTTTCTTTTATTACGATGGTTGCTTACGGCACGATAGATGGTAAGCTGTTGCCGTAGCATAACAAAAATGTAACTCCTAATCCCCGGATTCGATTCCCATGTAAGAGCTCCAAAGATATCAGAAGACAGATGATCATGCTAGCTTGTACAGGGGTTTATAATAGACAGAAAGATGGGCTCCTTAATCCCATATATCATCTTATCCGATACGGATTCAACAGACACCTCTTTTACAAAAATGTATTGTATTTAATTTGAGTTCTGAAAGCTCTGACACTTAAATAAGTAAGGATATAAAAAGCCTTAACATGAATATAAAACATATATTATTGTAAGTAGCTACCCAAGTAAGCTTTTGAAATGGAATTAAACTTCGACAAACTATTTAAATATACGCTTATGGCGATGAAAATTAACGGTTCTCATCCGAGTATAGAAAAAAATAAAAAATGGCTGCTTTTAACTCTCTTAACCAACATCACTAATTACTTAATATTTATTTTATTCATTTACAATATAATATGTCATGATATGAAAAATAATGACTTTTCAAAAATCTGCCAAAATGGGTGTCTTATTGTTGTATATGAAGTTATCACATACCAATATTGGATCATTATTTGGAAGGGAAATATACTAAAAGAGCTGTTTAAAACAATGAAAAAAGATTATGAAGAAGCTCAGCAATTAACTGCGGATGAGCAAAAAGCGATTTTGAGTTACGCTTTACAAGGAGCTTACGTTGGAAAACAGTGGATTGTCCAACCAACATGTACTGTCACCGCATTTTTTATGAAAAGCATTGTTTTAACCGCATACTATTATATTATAAATCAATTTCAAATGGTTCACTTTTACGATGTTAAATATCCAACATTTCTTGAGGAAAGAAAGGATTATTTGCCGATATATTTGACTCTTTATTCGTTGTTTTTGTTTTTCGCGATATATACAGGATTAGTTTTTATATCGACAGTGCCTTGGGGTCCTATTTTCATGTTACATGCCTGTGGAAAGTTAGATGTGCTGTCTGCTAGGCTCGATAAGCTTTTTGTGGGACGTAAGGACGTCGTGGCAGAGTTGAGAAGTATTGTTGTTAAGTTACAAGAGATAAAAAGGTAGGTTTATTAACAAGTTCATCAGTAACCCAATAAGCCCCACTGCTGGGCTCTCCTCGCCTCTAACTAGAGAGCTGAGAGGGTTTAGGCCATAATCCACTCACGCTGGCTCACGCTGGCCTAGTGTGGGTTGGTGGATCAGACATACTCATAGAATTTCTTCTAGGGTATGTGGTTTCCTCACGATATTTTCCTTCACCGTTAGCAGATGGTAAGTCACTTGACTAGTACATATAAATTCCACAAAGTGGAATCCACATTGGTACTGCCGGTCGGGATCGAACTCGGACCACGTCATTTGCACGCCGGCCCCTTATCCATTCAGCCACTATCGCTTCTCTATCTCTTTATTAACAAGTGAGAAACGACATAACGACGACACAACGACAACAACAGAGAGTTTTCCGCCTCAAACGTACGATTGATGCAAGAATAAAATAATGTCATCATGTAAACCAAACATAGGTAATTGTACGTTCAAGGGGAGAAACTGGCATTGTCATTGAATATTTGACGTACTTAGTATAATATAACATAACCGTAGGAGAGTTTTGAAGGCGATTTGACTTAATTATTACAGCAGGCGTCCAAAAAAAGCAAGTTTGTAAATCATAACTAAAAACTTTAATTAATATTTTTTGCAGTTTTATAAACAAAATCGAGGACTGTGTTAGATTGACATATCAAATAACATTCACAGGAGCTTCTATTGTGTTGCCTATTACTGTTTATGAAGTAATCGAGGTAAGTTTAAATAAGATTTTTTTTATTCTCGTATAGTTCATTCTATTGTCGCAATCGGTAGGGACTTTATCCTCAAAGCTTAGAACCTAAATGGTCTAACAGGAGTGACCTGTTGGCGTAGTGGTTAGTGACCTTTACTGCTAAGCCGGAGGTCTTGGGTTCGATTCCCACTCAGGACAAATCTTTGTATGATAAGTATGATTGTTTGCTTTGTGTCTGGGTGTAATTTATCTATAATATATTTACAAAAAAATATCTATCTAAGTAGAATATCAGTTGTGTAATTGCTTAATTTGGGACTAGGTGGCGCTGTGTGAATGCGGAAAATATTAGTGGTAACGAGCTTACCACCCGTAATTTTTTTTTTCTTTTTAATATGTGTTTTTTTCTTTTTAGTCTAAGTTACTTTCTGTCTAATACTGAATAATTTCCAGGCGTTCAGCGTCGGTGAAATAAGTCTGGAGTTTATGTCTTTCATAACTGGCAGCGTATTAATAATCAGTTCACCTTGTTACTATAGCGAAATACTCCTTGCTAAGGTAT
This sequence comes from Laspeyria flexula, assembly GCA_905147015.1. Taxonomy (NCBI): domain Eukaryota; kingdom Metazoa; phylum Arthropoda; class Insecta; order Lepidoptera; family Erebidae; genus Laspeyria; species Laspeyria flexula. The sequence continues at coordinate 8,375,209 of LR989974.1, forward strand.
CTATACTAATATATAAAGCTGTAGTTTAGTTTGTTTGTTTGTTTGAACGCTAGGATCTCAGGAACTATTGATCCGATTTAAAAAAAAACTTTTTGTGTTGGATAGCTCATTTAAAGGTAGGCTATATAACATCACGCTACGGTCAATAGGAGCTGAGCAGTGGCAAAATAAAAAGGAAAGTAGCGAAGCCCCGCGTCACTTCTAGTTTATTAATATAATAATATGTTCTGTTTTTTAAGTATCTGTTTCAACTGAGAGAGGTAAATCTTGAATCGGCACTTAACGACCCATTAATGTCCCACTGTTGGACACAGGTCATACTGCTCTATCTAGAGAGCTGAGAGGGTGAGACGATAATCCATACACGCTGACCTAATGCGTGTTGGTGAATCAGACATACATTTAGATTTATTTTGTACCAATTGGTGTAAAACAACGAACATCTTTTTTGCCTTCTTCGTTTCACACCATGGTGATTTGGACCAGTATAATAATAAAATATTCTATTCAACAATGCCAAAAAGAGTCCTACGATGTTTCAAACCTTAGTGTTAATCCACGAAGACTAACAAGACATTCGTCGATTGACACCATGGTCCCAAACATCCAATTCAAAAAAGTCCTTGTGCGATTGACACCGTAGTGCCGATAACTCGTGGTGTGATACGGCGAAGTACCAGTTTTATGAGGGTAAGGAGTGTATTGTCAGTTCGAAGTGTTAAATAAGTATGGTAACTAGATTAACAGAGTCATAAACTTAGTTTTAATGGAAACGATTCTGTTCATAGAATTGGATGAATGCCAAGCGCCACAGCCCTTCGTAGACAAAAAGAAATAAGAAAAAAGCTGTGAAAATTCTTTATCATTGTATAGTCGAAGTTCGGATTATTTCTTGAGTAAATGTGTCAACTTATTTTAAACAAATATTTGTGTTGGAAGAAGAAATTAGAAACCGAAGATTCAATGTGTTATAATATTTTTAATTAGGGTATTTAATTTCAATAATATCTTTTTGATTTATCTATTTGTTAGACAATTATTTATTTATTTCACTTTAATTACAGCGGTATATGGTACCAATTACAATAATTAAAGATAATGCAAAAACTTAAAACACAAATTGAAGACAATAAAAATAAAAATAAAATAATTAAATAGCAAGATTCAAGTGCACAACATTCATAATTTCATTTTCATTTTCTGCCCATAAACATCCCACTGCTGGGCACGGGTCTCCTTAAAAAAAATACTTTAATATTGCAATTGTATATCACTGACGTACTTACAGCATTCTATACCTAGTAATTTTTACCCAACTGTCAGGACAGGTATTGTTAAATGTATTTATTTGTTTGACAAGTTCCATATTAAAAAAAATGCTCCGAATAAATAATAAGTAAGTAAGTAAAATTTATTCAAGTAATAAGGTATGTATAAGTAAACAGAAGAATAATAAAAATCGAAAACCACGAAATATGAGACTAAATTGCAACGTTGCCATTCGTCTGTGTGAACCCTCTTAAGCCGTTGGATATCTATTCAACTAAAAAAACAAGTAATAATTCACATTTCACTAGATTCACTCAACACCACATCAAACATATCAGTTATCGAGCAGTCTATGTCATCAACATTTTATTAGTTATTCTACGAGCGGCCATCTTGTTGATCATCGACGACAAATAAGTTAAATTTTAAAAGATTGTTTTAGTGATTGACAAATCCAGTAGAATATCCGTAATATTTTTAAGTGACAAGAAGATCTCTGTCTTGCTTAAATGGAACTAGGCCAGGCACATTAATTTTGTGCATGTGCCTTTGACGGTGGACTCAAATGGTTACGAATTGCTGGGCCTATCGGTATGCGGCTCTTCTCTCCAGAATCTTTCCACCTATCGCTTGGCCACTGGTTTTTCCAAATATGCGTGGCCCATTGCCACATAATACCAGTCCACATCTGGAAGGTTTAGGGGCTCTTTAGAGACCTTCCTCTAACGAGCCCCTAAACCTTGAAAAAACAAAATTTGATTGTATATTTGTATGATTTGTTACTCAATTACGTCAGAAAGGCTGAAACGATCTGTATGAAATTTGGTAGACAAATAGATTAAAGAATAGCACATACATACAATACCACTCATCATCATCGTCTGCAACCCATTAATGTCCCAGTGCTGGGCTCAACTCTCTTCTGTCTAGAGAGCTGAGAGGGTTTGAGCAACCCGCATTAGGCCAGCGTCTATGGATTATGGCCTAAATCTTCTCAGTAAAAAATAATGAATGTTAATTTGATGTTTATTGTTAACAGGGTGAACAATTTCGTGTAGCAGTCTACTCTTGTGGTTGGGAACACACATACGATCCTCGTGTGCGTAAGTTACTATCACTGCTGTTACAGCAAGCGAGTCAACCCGTCGCCATTCGTACCATGTTCAAAACTGTCTGCTTAGATACGCTGACTGAGGTAAATGGTTTTTTTTATATCCCATTTTATATAAGCTTATTTTTTTATATCAGCCCAATGACGTCCACTGCTGAACATAGGTCTCACCTAATTTACGCCACTACGAGCGGTTCTGCTTCCCTAGACAAGAGGCAATCGATTCGATCTGGCTATTCTATCAACATGTCAAACTAGTACATTGATCACGTGACATGTCGATAGCTTATGTCAGAGATGTGTTCAAATGTATTTAAGTGACATGTCGTTTAGAATAGATAGAAGCAATTGCCACTTGTCTAGGGGGGGGGGGCTGTGCCGCCTGCAACCAACGGCCCCCGCAACCCTGACCAGGTCGTCGGTCCCACCAGATGGATGGACGGAGACGGAGCCTTCCAATACGTGGCCGTCACTCGAGAATCATTTTCCCCCATCGGCCATCAGTTCTACATGCTTTATCACTCATTAAATTCAATTTAAAGGGTTTAGCGTTCGTGATGGCTCTGGTGTTGCCGGCTTCTATAGACTACAGTTGTCCCTTAAAGCCGTGCTACATGGCTATAAACTTGCCTTCTACAGAGGTGCCCTTGGTGGATTCCAACCGTGTAGCTGGCTATTGTAAATCAAATTTCATACAAACTACGCGGAGGGCAACGAAGCTCCCACCAAGGTCATTCTGTTGGAACACCTTTTACCATCAGGAGAGCCGTAGGTGTACGCCGGCTTGCTGCCGTGTTATTGTATAAAAAAAAATTCTACCTTTCAATCGTAGTCTAAAATATAATTGCACGATAACCTAAGATAGCCGTGGAACTGTTGCTGTGGTACCTTTGTATGTATTATAATAATATAATAATAATATTCTACCACATTTACACAGCGCCATCTAGTCCCAAAGTAAGCAATTATATTTGCTTGTGTTATGGGTACTAAACAACTGATATACTACTTAAATACATTTTTTTTTTGTAAATACATAGGCACATTTTATAGATAAATTAGAACCAGACACAGAACAAACCTTTATGCTCATCACACAAAGATTTGTCCTAGGCGGGGATCGAACTCACGACCTCCGGTTTAGCAGTCAGGGTCACTAACCACTAGACCAACAGGCCAGTCAAAATGTATGAGACTTTGTATCTCGAAATAAATGTATTTTTCGAATATGGCCACTTATTTAGTATCTACTTTGTAAACTGTGCACCAACATTTAGCTTAGTAAGATGGGTCGTCAGAATATGAAACAACATCAGTGGTCCACCCAGCGACCGTCCTCATCAAAGCACCAACACTTGATACAAACATTCGGGTACATTCTGCTTACCCCTTCGGAGCAAAAATGCGTGACGGTGACGTCAACGGAGAATAAAATGGTGTCGAAAAATTATAAAATTAATTACATTTACATCAAAGACAAACTTTAGTTTAATGACTTGTTTTCTTTTCCAGCTTTTTCATCAGTCTTACGCAATATTTAATTTATTAAACGCCATGTGGAATTGAGACTTGGACATCGGAGAATCAACCTTAAAAAAGTATTAATAGACGTTTTAATTCAAGATCAAATTTAAAAATTGTGCTTTTTTGCTAATATATATTTTATTAAACAGACATTGAAACTTCTGTTTTTTTTTTATTGACTAAAGTGGCAGACGAGCAGACGGCCCACCTGATGGTAAGTGGTTACCGCCGCTCATGGACGTTGGCAATGCTAGGGGCACAGCCAGGCCGCTCTCTACCTTGAGAGGATAGCTCTCTTTAAACCTCGTTTGAAGAAGGACATGTCATAGCGCTCAGGAGTTCCTGAGATCTTAGCGTTCAACTAACAAACTCTGCAGCTTTAAATATTTATCTACCTACATAATTAAGTCGAAAAATATATTATTGAAAAATATATTATTGAAAAATAATTATTAAATTAAGTACCATAAGATTTCTTATTGCTCGCCGTTAGTTTAGTCTTTTGGTACGTGGTAATTTTTAGTAGAAGTTATTTAAAAAATAAATTCTTCGTAATCGAATGAACTCGTAAACAAATAGATCAGTTAAATTAATTAGTGGAGCTGTCAACAGTTTGACACTAGCTGGCAATTGGCATGTGATCTGTCACTGAATTTATCGACTCAAATAAATTCAGACACCTTTATATTGAAGAGATATTTTTTAAACGACTACATTGAATAGTTAGTACCACGGGCAAGCGCAGCCGCTACTGACAGCTAGTATTATCATCAGCAACCCGTTATTGTCCCACTGCTGGGCTCGGGTCTCCTCTCCTCTATATATAGAGCTAAAAAGGGTTTAGGCCATAATCCACACACGCTGGCCTACTCCAGGTTATTGGATCAGACATACACTCAGAATTTCTTCTAGGGTATGTGGGTTTCCTCACGATATTTTCCTTGCAGATGGTAACTACATATACTGGTAGAATAAAAAAAAAAAAAAATACCACTGGCCAGTATTTGTTTCAACCTATAATTATTTTCTATTCCGTATGAAAACCAACTTTACACTCTTTATTGATATTCGTTCTAAATAGAAAATAATAATATGGGTTCATACAAGTACCATTGGTATTAAAATTTGATATTCGAATGAAGCAGATCCTGGTCTTCAAAAATGGATCGCCGAAATCTATAAATAATAATGGATTCACGTGAGAACGGCTCTACCGATTTGGCTAATTATTTTTTTGTTATACTTACATACTTGCTATTGTCGAGGCAAGGCATATAAGTGAGAAATAATATAAAAAAATTAGTGTAAAATTAAAATTTTGGGTTTTAAAATCTCCATATTGGAAACATTTAAAAATGGAACATTATCACGATTCATAAAATATGGCGGTACGAAGTTCGCCGGGTTAGCTAGTTTAAAATAAATACAACTGTTACTAACTCAGGGCTAATAATTATTATCGCGACTTATGTTAATTATGTGTTGATAATGTAATCACTAGGTATTTAATTTTCGTTTATTTACTTTATGTCATCATGATGCAGACCGCTAGTGTACACAGATGTCAGACATTACGTAAGAATTGCACATTAGTGTCTAGTCTAAATGAACTTAATCTAGATTTAATAGTCCAATATTGGCTAACAGTAATGTTTACGGTCGACTTTATAATTATTGGCACTGTTGGTAAAGCTGTGGCCTTTGATAAGCGGAGTGTTAGCGGGGCGGATGCATTTCGCTACTGTTTTCCATGCTGACAAGGGAGACTGCTTATAAAGATCTCCAACAAAGGTGACCTTGTATATAACCATGAAATGCCATCCACCTAGCCGGCAGAAGTAATCCAAATTTTGCAAGCGCTTTAATGAATAATAAAATTAAAAATAATGTCTTGTTGTTACCAGTTACTGATTGTCATTACTTTTTAGTAGAATTTCGTATCAATAAGAGATTCTAATTTTACAATACTTGAGTTCATTTTACAATAAATTCATAACAGGTATTAAAAACTAACAGAAAATTGGTACCGACTTGATTGTCGTCAATTTTTTTCAATTATGTTTCATTTAAGAAGATAATTAAAAAACTCAACTTGTGTGAGATCATTAGATTCACAACCCCACTGCGTATGACACCCGCTTCGCTAACCGCGTCGCTTTCCGCTCTGCTATTATAAGGTCATAGTTTTATTATAGTTATGTACCAATTTTAAACTACAAGCTTAAATTTACGACCGATATTTTGTCTAGAAAAAAAAACGTCTTTTGTTCTAGTCCAATAAATATTCTTTGACGGTGTGCTGTCATTTAAAAAGTATTTTTTTCTTTGTGTAACTGTGTAATGTGTAAAATGTTTGAAGTAATTAAGTGTGGGATTGTCTTTATAAATGTTTTTGAAACAATTTGTGTGCAATAGATCACTAATGTCACGTAAGGTGACATTGGATTACAGTTTTATTTGAGCTAACTTTCTCTCTGTTTTATAAATGATTGTATCAAAACGTTCTAAATACTTTATGAGCGATTTATTACAAATACGAGCAGACGTTGAACGTACAATTCATTTAAGGAGAACTACTTATTTACTAAAATTAAATAAATAATAAATAAATAGGCACTATTTGGTACATTTTTTACACAGTGCTATCAGTAGCTCAAAGAAGGCTAATATTATGTAAGCTTGTGTTTTTGGATTTAGACAACGAATACCATAAACGCCCCACTGCTGGGCACGGGTCTCCTCCAAGCATTTTAGAGGGAATTTAGCCTACTATACCTCGCTGGCCAGACAGCTTAGTATAGGGTTTGTTTTGAATTTTCTTTTTCTCGCAGTGCTCTTTTGTCTGCATAAAGTTACTCCCTTAGTCGCCTTTTACAATAACCACGGGTTGAGATAGGGTAGTGACCTTATGTATTCTTAATCCATCACCACACGGAGATTATATTTCTAAATACATATACATGAAAAACATCTAAAACTCCGAAACAAATATTTGCAAATCGTACTAATATTTGTTACATCCTGGGAATTGAAACCAAGACCTCAGAAACCGAAACATTATACTCTACAGCTGCGTATACACCATCGTTTCTTTAAAGTCCACATTTCAAATTATATTTCCTCAATTTGAATAGCAATCACTATTTAAGAACAAGTAATCCGAACCGAATCGTTCTCTAAAGAATCTGTCAGATATAAAGTTTTCACCCGATGTCCCCTGTACACTGCTTCCTCTATTCTATAAATAAATTTAATCGGAAAACATATGTCGCAACATTGCTACCGACGACCCGAAAAACTGGGTTACTATGTGGTCTATACGATCAAAATATATTTCATAACAAATGCCGGTCATATTATTCATATTAATGACGCGTTTAATGCCAGCAGATATACAAATTGGTGTTTTAAAAACCTATGTAAGTAATATAATCACGACTTATATACTGGAATAGGCAAAGCATGAGAAAGCATGAGAAGAGAGAGGTCACACTCTGGCTCTGTCTTAAAACCAGCGCTGTAACATTTATGTTGTAGCATTATGCTGAGACAGGAACGTTTTTCAGACTTATCATCAGCCACCATCGCTTAAAAGACCTGTGTCTATTAAGCGATGGTGGCTAAATGGAATTGATATGAAATAATAAATGGATAAGTGACACACGTTCCGAGTTCGATTCCGACCGGCAGTACCAACGTGGATATCACTTTGTGGAATTTATATGTATTAGTCATGTGACTTACCATCTGCTAACGGTGAAGGAAAACATCGTGAGGAAATCCACATACACTAGAAGAAATTCTAAGTGTATGTCTGATCCACTAACCCACATTAGGCCAGCGTGTGTGGATGGCCTAAACCCTCTCAGCTCTTTAGATAGGGGAGAGGAGACCTGAGCCCAGCAGTTAAGGCTTAATGGGTTGCTGATGTTGATACAGCTCTGTTTATGCTGTATTCTGTAAATTGGAGTCTGAAAATAAATTGATTTGCTTTCTTCTTTCTTTCAAAGCATGACTTCATCTTGTAAGTAGTAAATAATTGGTTAATTCTACGCTTAGAACACACTACTTTCATGTGTTCTGTGGTTCTACACATCTGTGGCACGCCCTTCCTCTGCCATCGCTTAACTATTTGCTGCATTTTATTTGTATAACTCATGAGAAATAAAGAGGATTTCTCCGAATGAATTTCGGAGAAATCCTCACGAGGCAAATATGTCGGAATGCATGCAGAGGTTGCCAACCTTTGGAATTTATTTTGCTTACATTGTATGGAGACACTTGTTGGATATTAATATTATAGCATCGCCGTAATCCCTTGATTTAGATATTGGATCATTTTATTACTTCATTCCATTGTGTGAAAAAATCTGTTAACATTCTTGCTTCTTAGGCAATTTACGTGACGATTGCAGCAGTGGATTTTTTTATTTTCGACCCTGGTGGCTTACTCTGAATTACGACATTCGATTGCTCGGTTTTGATGTCACTGTCAAATTGTTTGAAAGTGACAGCGGTCATATCTACATTTCCTCACATTTGACAGCGACATCAAAACCGACCAATCGAATGTCGTAATTTAGAGTAAATGCACATTGGTGCTATTGTTAATGGGATAATCCTTTCCACATGGGCACTGTGACTCCTGTAAGTCAGAATAATGATGAGCCCTCGGAAACGCCGAGTTTTGATATATGGGAGTCACAAAAAAATGTCGTAGAGCTCACCACAAATCATGAATCATCGATGCCCTTGACCATGACTGCGTAACTCAGGTGATCTTTTTAATGTAGCCTCATATTTATGACTGGCCTGTGGTCTAGTGGTTAGTGACCCTGACTGCTCAGCCGGAGGTCGTGGGTTCGATCCCCACCCAGGGCAAATCTTTGTGTGATGAGCATGAAGGTTTGTTCTGTGCCTGGGTGTAATTTATCTATAATATGTATGTATTTACAAAAATAAAATGTATTTAAGTAGTATATCAGTTATTTAGTACCCATAACACAAGCAAATATAATTGCTTAATATGGGACTAGATGGCGCTGTGTGAATGTGGTAGAAAATTTATTATTATTATTTATTTACTAGAAACTAGAAAACCAGAGAGAGAAGAATCTCTGTTCTTCTTCTTCTTATGGTGTCATCTAGAAGGCTTCCTACTTGATTTAACGACTACCACATTAACTGATAATCGGGACCAACGGCTTCACGTGCCTTCCGAAGCCCGGAGACGCTCGAGAATGAAATTGCCATAAACGGTCACCCATCATGGACCGACCTTGCCGAACTTTGCTTAACCTCGATAATCGTAACGAACATCTCAGTCATACAATACTACGAGGGCCTCACTTTGTACTTACAGGTATATATTTCACGTTATCATGTTATCATAGCGAAATAATTCTTAAAATATGAGTCATGAGATATGAGTGTATGATGATATGAGTCATGCCTACGATCTCTAAGTCTCCAGTTGACATTTTACAACCACTTTATATGACTTATATACCAAGTAAACTTCAATGAAAGTCATATTATGAACACATAATATTTGTAAATTGCTAATTTAACAAGTCATAATCACAATATTTGGATTGCTAGATGATATGAGTAGATATTTTAATATTTATAAATAACAAAATATCAATTATAGCCGTTTGAACGTAGTAACTGCATCGTTATAAACTAATTATTATATTAATCCGTGTAGTGACAGATTAAGAATAGATGTCACTACCCCATCTCAACCCGCGAGTGTCGTAAAAGGCAAATAAGGGGGTAAACCATAAGCAGACAATAGCATTGCGAGAAAAGGAAAATTTTAAACAAATCCTATACCAACCCGTCTGGCCAGCGTGGTATAGTAGGCTAAATTCCGTCCACATTCTTTGGAGGAGACCCGTGCCCAGCAGTGGGACGTTTATGGGTTAAAATGATGATGATGATTATAATAAAGTTAAAGACATATCCATATAACAACAAATTAAATTTGACTGGCCCGTTCGTCTAGTGGTTAGTGACTCGGACTGCTAAGCCGGAGGTCGTGGGTTCGATCCCCACCCAGGACAAATCTTTGTGTGATGAGCATAAAGGTTTGTTCTATGTCTGGGTGTAATTTATCTATAATATTATGTATGTACTTACAAAAAAATATATATTTAAGTAACTTAGTATATCAGTTGTTTAGTACCTATAACACAAGCAGATATACTCGTAATTGCTTAATTTGGGACTAGATGGCGCTGTGTGAATGTAGTAGATTATTATTATTAATTGGTTGCGGATTTTAAGGTAGTTAAGATATTTAGACTTTCCCAGAGATTTCCGAATTACAAACACCGAGCTATGACAGCTCGATGTTTGTAAGAATATATCATAAGAGGCACAGATAGGCATATGAAACATGTTGCATGATATAATTTAAATAAACAGTAAACGCATAGAATTATGATAACCTACTTTTCTAAGTATCCGTGCTTCATGAGACAGGATAGATTTAACCCAGACTTTATCTATAAATATCGTTCCAAGCTTCATAATCTAACGGTTTCCAAGTAATAGTTGTACCTGGCAATTTGGCGATATACCAGCTCTACATTACGCTAATTACAATTATATTACTTTAATAATATTGTAGGCAAAGTGTACGAGTCGATGTGTTGACACAATAAACGAAGATATTGTTTGTCGGACAATCATCAGCAACCCATTAAGTCCCACTGCTGGGCTCGGGTCTCCTCTCCTCTAACTAGAGAGCTGAGAGGGTTTAGGCTATAATCCACTCACGCTGGCCTAGTGCGAGTTGGTGGATCAGACATACTCATAGAATTTCTTCTAGGGTATGTTGGTTTCCTCACGATGTTTTCCTTCACCGTTAGCAAATGGTAAGTCACTTGACTAGTACACATAAATTCCACAAAGTGGAATCCACATTGGTACTGCCGGTCGGGATCGAACTCGGACCGCGTGATTTGCACGCCGGTTCCTTATCCATTCAGCCACCATCGCTTCGGTAGTCGGACAACAGTGTCCGTTCAAACACATAAGAAATGTTTACAAGTATGTCGAAGTGAAAAGACCAATCATCTTCATTATAAAGGTAGAATTCTGGAGTCGACTGCAGGTAGGGTACGACATACCCGTTAGGGTATACGTGTTCTGTGGATATACTTACTGCCTGCTGCAGGCAGTGGGTTTAACGAGAAGAAGAAAATAGATATTGCGAGAAAATGAAATTTCGAAACAAATCCTAACCAATCCGTTTGGCCAGCGTGGTATAGTAGGCAAAATTCCCTCCAAATTATTGGAAAGGAGGACTCGTGCCCAGCAGTGGGACGTTGATGAGTATAGTAAGTAACATAACAACATAACATAGCATCACGCCTTTTTCCCCGAAGGGGTAGGCAGAGGTGTTTCACACCCACATTTCGCCAGCTATGTTTGGTCCCATGAAATAGGGGGCGAGCCTATTGTCATCAACCGGAAACATTTGTTTACCAAACTCCGGGAAAATCTCAATACTGGAATTTCTTGTTAGAAAAGTCCCATACCATTTTCACCCGACCCGGGAATCGAACCCGGGACCTCTTGCACAGCAGTCGTATACACTTCCCGCTGCGCCACCGAGGCAGTAAGTACATCCCACTTATCCTAATACGGAATCGGTAAATCAAATCATAACGCATTTTCAGAACTATCGAGGGGCGGACCGAGAATTTGTGGGGCCCTGGGCTGATACTACTCTGGGACCCCTAGGGACCCGTTTATATTATCAATTAACTGCTATTAAAAAAACCGGCCAAGTGTAAAATATATAATTATAAAAAGTAAAATTTATAATTAAATAAATCTATACTAATATTATAAAGCTGTAGAGTTTGTTTGTTTGGACGCTAGGATCTCAGGAACTACTGGTCCAATTTGAAAAACTATTTTAGTAATGGATAGCTCATTTATTGAGAAAGATTATAGGCTATATAATATCACGCTACGACCAATGGGAGCTGAGCTGTGACCAAATAACGAACGACGGGAGCGAAGCCGCGGGGCTTCGCTCCTGTCGCATTACGTATATGATTTTTTAATTTTCTATTGGAACTGGGGGCCCTTATCACCTACATAGATCCGCTCCTAACTCTATCATAAAGATTCACAAGTGACATCTGTCTGAGACTATGATTTCTATATTGGCTCAAGGAAGTCGTCAGGACCGACCGGGCATCGTCCGGGCAGTCGGCGTGACGGATTTGATTTATAAACCGTGGATTTATATCTGTAACACCGTAGGAGACGTCTACGACCATTAATATAATAATAATAATATTCTACCACATTTACACAGCACCATCTAGTCCCAAATTAAGCTTTTAATTTAAAATCCAAATTCAAAATTATATTTGCTTGTGTTATGGGCACTAAACAACTGATATACTACTTAAATACATTTTTTTTTGTAAATACATTCATATTATAGACACAGAACAAACCTTTATGCTCATCACACAAAGATTTGTCCTGGGTGGGAATCGAACCTACGACCTCCGGTTTAGCAGTCAGGGTCACTAAACACTAGACCAACAGGCCAGTCAATATTGTTTAAATATCTGTTTGTAAGTATGTCTGTGTAGTGACGGATTAATAATACATAATGTCACTACCCCATCTCAACCCGTGGGTGTCGTAAAAAAAGACCAAAGAAGTAACCTTATGCAGACAAGAGCACTGCGAGAAAAGGAAAATTTTAAACATACCCTATACTAACCAGTTGGTATAGTAGGCTAAATTCCCTCCACATTCTTTGGAGGAGACTCGTGCCCAGCAGTGGGACGTTTATGAGTTGAAATGATGATGATGAAGTGATTTCCGTTATCCATGGGTATCTTTCAACATCAGAAAGATATCCCTTATAATTATCCTTCTTAGGAAAGATAAGGCATACGCATTATCATCATCATATCAGCCCAACCATATCCACTGAACATAGGCCTCACCTAATTGCCGCCAAAGCGAGCGATTTTGTGCCGCCCGCATCCAACGGCCACCCGCAATCTTTACGAGGTCGTCGGTCCATCTGACCGAGGACTTTGTTGGTCCATGGCCGGTCGGGTCGGATCGTGGCCGTCACTCAAGTTTTTTTTGCCCCATCGACAAGCACTTCAGGCAACTTTTCAACTAAATATATAATTACGGTAGTGTGTACATGCCTAAATAAATATCTACGCATAGAAAAAACCTGTCTTTGAATCGCCGTAACTAAACGAAAGAGCATTTAATATCACTCTAGCAACAGATATCCCCTTATAACAAAGTTTATAAATATCTCAGCTAACATTAATTAACCACTCGCAACGAAATTTTTATGCTATCAAAATAGAACAGCTTTTTTTTTTATCAAAAAATAATATATTTCATTCATGTTTTTTCTTACTGGCGACATTAATGAGCGCCAATTGAGAATATAATAAAATTTCGCCTGGACTTGTGACTTCTTGAAAGCTTAGATAAAAATGAAGTCTTATTATAATGAAGAGAAAATTGCGTAGAAAGTTCTAGAATAACGAAATATGTTTGTTTATAGAACTTAGTTGATGAAAGTATTATTAGATAGGTACTGCTATTTCATATCGAGTTATTTTATTTATCCTAGCTTTACAATTTCATTTTTTTTTTGTGACAGTGATGCCGACGAATATTTTGACGCCTAGCCCACATTACCATTTGTATTATTATTTATTTATATTATTGTAAATAGTATTTGTAGATATGTAAGTATATAGTTTTTATTTCGTTTTAAAAATATGTAATAACATTATTATAATAAATAAATCAAGTATTATAATTAAAAAACAATATATAAATAATATATTAAAACCTTACTTATTACGCAGATCTACTTATTTATATATAATAATAATTTATAATTTCACCACATTCACTCAGCGCCATCTAGTCCCCAAATTAAGCAATTATATTTACTTGTGTTGGGTACTAAACAACTGACATACTACTTAAATATATTTTTTTTTATAAATACATACATATTATAGATAAATTACACCCAGACACAGAACAAACAATCATGCTCATCACACAAAGATTTGTCCTGGGTGGGGATCGAACCCACGACCTACGGCTTAGCAGTCAGAGTCACTAACCACTAGACCAACAAGCCAGTCTTATAAACTATTCATGTATGTTATGTGAGCAGAGATGGGTTTATTATGTAAACTGTTCTAACTGATATAATATTTTATATATACAATACCTTTTTCATTACTGAAATACATTAATCTACTATTCAAATAGCACTTGCTTTTTATAGAACATAAAATTGTGGTTATTTTAAGAATATTTTATAAATATCGCGTAATTTATTTAAGATCTTGAATGTGAAATACTCTGAAAAACAATGTTCATCAAAATTTTAACATAACTATACCTAATTGGTGCACCGCCATAATACTGCAAAATGGCCATTAAACAGAACATCACAAACCAAAAACACGAATAATCAAAAAACATAAAATGAAAATGTAAAATTCCAATACTGATAACTCAGTCTCAATTCATTTCAAAGATTCCATTACTTTGAATTAAAATTACTCAAATGACGTGGCAAAACTATTAGTAAACGTCAGACGGACAAATTTTACAAGATAATACATTATTTTTTAAGTTACGCATAAAATAGTGCTAACAATATGAAAAATGTACGAGAAATGAAACTCTTTCAGCGGAACATAAATTTTACAACTATTATATTATTATACTACATAGGTTTCTGGAAAATCTAGACTAATTTTCATTCTCTATGTCAATGGTTCATTCAACGACCTAGATAATGGCGATTTTAATAAATATTTATATTTTGATCATCAGCAACTCATTTAGGTACCTATGTCCCACTGCTGGATTCCTCAAGGAAAAGCTAGTTATACCCTATATATGCTATATAGGTCAGTAATGATAATGACGAATTGGATATTTGTGACTGAATCAAGCCAAAAAAGGCTGAAAGGGTCTGTAGGAAGTCTCAATAGCACACTATTTTTATCTAGATACGACGTGGATGTATATTTTGTTAAGAAAACGTGTTAAATATAAACTATTAATTCTTAAAAAGTTTGATTGATATATTAAAATACTTAAGTTTTACAACTAGATGACCTCTCACCGAGACATAATCACCATCATCATCATCATCAGCAGCCCATTACCTAAGTCTCACTGCTGGGCTCGGGTCTCCTCTCCTCTAACTAAAGAGCTGAGAGGGTTTAGGCTATAATCCACTCACGCTGGCCTAGTGCGGGTTGGTGGATCAGACATACTCATAGAATTTCTTCTAGGGTATGTGGGTTTCCTCACAACGTTTTCCTTCACCGTTAGCACATGGTAAGTCTCTTGACTAGTACATATAAATTCCACTTAGTGAAATCCACATTGGTACTGCAGGTTGGGATCGAACTCGGACCGCGTGATTTGCACGCCGGTCCCTTATCCATTCAGCCACCATCTCTTCATTGAGACACAATAATTTTCTAAAATTACTTTCATATGAATCGGCCGTTAAATCCGCCCTTTATAGATATAGGTAATTAATAAATAGCTGAAGCACAGTTCTACATAGATCAACATTTACCTATATATTTTCGAGTAAAATAGATGCATTGAACTAATGAATCATTGAATTTTAATATTCTCCACGACACGGCACGACCATGTAATCCTTTGTCAATTTACTTCCTCAATATAAAGCTTAATTTCCACGGTTATATTTCACAGTACACACATAACTGCTCTATAAATACGAAAGCTGCATTTCAATTGTGCAAGGACGCGTAGCGAAAGATGATTAAAAACCAATAGATTAAATAAATATTTTGGGACATGTTAACATATATCTAGCCGAAAGTAACCTAATATACCTAAGCTTGTGTTTTGGGATCTAAACTACTGATAAATTTACATATTATTATATATTTCTAAATACATACATATTAAACATAGAAAAAACACCCAAACTCCGAAACAAATATTTTACAAATATTTGTTCCAACCCGGTGATCAAGCCCGAAACTTCAGAAATCGCAACCGTATAACACTACCGCTGAGCCACAGGGGCAAGTTGAGTCAGAATCGCTTCATCTGAGCGGAGCTAGATTCTAGTGGTTCTTAAAAAACACATCCTCGCACATCTCTCTTGGAAACGAAGCCAAAGATGGTCAAAGCGGACCTTATTAATACATACGAATAATTACGAGTAGGTAATTGTTATCTCAGGGGCGTACCGTTTAACTGTAATTTACAAATCACAAAAAACTCATTTTTGGTGGATTCACTATATTGTTGATTTGAGTTGAAAATGAAAAAATCTAGACAGCTAATAATTGCAATGTTAATAAAAAATAATAATAAAAAACCAATTTTCATCAAATTGTTAGACCAGTTTTCAGATTGTTTAAGCTTATGGTGCAAGTTCCGATAGGTACGCCTCCTCCATACATTTCATTGGCGCTATTTTCTCTAAATATAAACACTTTTTTACATAGAACAATTCATTACTAATTAAAATAAAAATTCAACTTATATCACCTTTTCAAAGACTGCTATAACCCAACCATCCTTAGATTCTTTTCATCTTAGAGCGCATACCTGCCCAATATACACATCCACTAACACCTGCGACTGCCCAACTATACTAAGATCTGCTCAGACAAGATATTTGGGGGTAATTATTGATAATTTAATTTCATGGAAACCTCAACTAGCTAATATTACTGCCCGCGTCCGCAAGACGATATACATTTTCAAACAGTTGCGTCACTCAGCTGACTTTGACACCCTTAAAATGGTTTATTATGCCCTATGTCAATCTGTGGTAACTTATTGTATATCTGTCTGGGGTGGAGCTGTAAAATCCCATTTTTTGGCCCTTGAGCGAGCACAAAGAGCTGTCCTTAAGGTTATGACTTTTAAGCCTTTCAGATATCCGACTGTCCAATTATATCTTGACTGTAAACTGCTTACTGTCAGACAGCTCTTTGTGCTTGAAACTATCTGCAGAAAACATGTCAGTATGTTATATAACTCTCAACTGACAAAAAAACGCCGTTCGCGCATGGTTTGCCAAGCCGAAAGTTACAGAAGTGCGTTAGCAGCACGCCACCATAGTGTTATTAGCTGTCATCTTTATAACATAGCGAATGATAACTGCAACATTTATCCATTAACTAGATTGCAATGTAAGAAAAAAGTTACTATATGGCTATTCTCAAAATCTTATGATGATACGGAGGATTTGTTGAGGCTAAATATTCTATAATTCCGAATACATCACTTTCACGCACGCACACACACACTTACACACACACACACATACACTGATTTATAATATAATATAATATATATAATATAAATAAAGAATAGTATACATATATGATATACTTATATATAAATATTAATATATATTTTTCTATTACATATTTATTTATATATAAATAGTTATTTTATTCAAGCATATATATTATTATACCTATCTATATACGATTCACCACACTGCCACATTAACTACTTGCCTGTTACAAATAGTACGAGAGCCCTGGTACCCATACCACAAGTTAAATCTTACTTTGGGTACCAGTGGTCAACTAATTTTTGTGTGTACTTCTTGATTGTTCCTATTTCATGTGTTTTTCTATGTATGTATCTCTATGAGACAATAAAGATTATTATTATTATTATTATTATTATAGCACTTTTCTACAATAAATAGAACCGCGAATTGACAGTCAAATTATTCGCGTTTTTTTTCTCAATAGGTAAAAATAAGCAAGTTATGTATGACCATAAAATAAATACACAGGATTATTTACTGTAGAAAAGTAGTAAAAATAAATTATTCTATGTAAAAAGGATATTTATGTATAAAAAATACAAAAAAAATGTTGTTAATACTGAGAAATTTACGTTTTACAGGAACACCATCAACGCCGATAAATTTGCTCATTTTCACCTATATTGACAGACCCGTTTCAAAGATGCCAATTACTCGTTTAATAAATTTAATTCATCTCATACATTACTTTTCTAATACACCTCTAAATCCTTTTCCCTATTTTCCTTAACCACGAGAAATGACCACAGTGTTCACAATAATTATGTACTAAAGTTATTTACGTCTTGTCTGGTTCCTTAATTAATTAGCCAGAATATAGGACAAGGCTGAATTTTAGTAGCCATTTTGCTGTTCACAAGAAAACACTTCTTAGTAAAATAACATGAAACATAATTAATGCTGGAGAACAAAAATAAATCTTTGTTGATATGCAGATTTACGAGTCGCAAACGTTAGAATCCGTATGGGTCTCTGTAAAGTGATAAAACTATAAACAAAGGATGATTTCGTGGTGCGAACCTATTAACGTCCCAGTACTGGGCACGGGTCTCCTCCAAAGATTGTGGAGGGAATTTAGCCTACTATACCACGCTGGCCAGACGGGTTGGTTTGTTTAGAATTTTCCTTTTCTTGCAGTGCTCTTGTCTGCATAAGATTACTCCCTTCGTCGACTTTTACGACACCCAAGGGTTGACATGGGGTAGTGCCATTATGTATTCTTAATCCGTCGCTACACGGACTTCGCTGTAAAGTATCTTCATTGTAACATAACTAATAATCATTTCTCATAATTTAATATTAGTATCCATCCATCATGATGATGATGATGATGATCCATCGCAAATAAATACAAGGAATAGAAAATCTGCACCCAGCGATCATCACCACCAGGGTCCATGTGGGATAAAATGACCTAAATATCAATAGCCCTTTTAATCGAGTCTGCAGTTAACACTTGTCTACCACTAAAAGTACTTAATAGTTCGTCTTCGATTAAAAAAAGGTTGGCTTTCCTCCGGCAATTTATCTTAGAGAAAAAAATCACCCCAATTAAACAGTCTGGGGATGTGAAATGTAGGTTTAAAGAAAGTCTACAACTTTCTAAGGACCTAAACAGACTTCATCCGACTCCGCACACTCTATCGAATTAATTCTATCTTGTGATAAAAAGCCTACTAGTCTACAAGGGCTTTTACTAACACAGTCACAGATAAAATAAAGAGGTTTTTAACTTTACTACACATTTTCTACAGCAAACGCTACTCAGGTATTATAGGGTTCTTATGGGCTTCTATCGATAATTCAGGTGGTTGCACATGCACAATGCTTACAATACGAAGTTTTCAAATATTTGTTTAAATAGGTTACTAAAATAATATGTTTGTTTAATTTTATTTGTACAGTAGGTACAGTACGAGCTGCGACTAAGTGACTAAAGCTTTATTATCTGTAGTAACAAATAATTGAAAACCTAAGGGAATTCATGTTTTATGGGAATTATCATTAACACGTACTTCAATTAATATGTAAGTATTACTTTACTTACTGTCAATGTAGTGACGGATTAAGAATATATAATGTCACTACCCCATCTCAACCCGTAGGTGTCGTAAAAGGCGACTCTGGGACCTTGTGCAGACAAGAGCATTGCAAGGAAAAGAAAATTCGAAACTAACCCTATAACAACGCGTCTGGCCAGCGGGGTACATTAGGATAAATTCCATACACAATCTTTGGAGGAGACCTGTGCCCAGCATTGGGACTTGTATGGGTTGAAATGATTATGATTATATATAGATAATTTATAAGATCGCGTTGGCGTCTGAACACAATTCAGGTGTCTTGTTATCTACAGATAAAGTTACTGTTACTAAGTATCATCATCATCATCATCAGCAACCCATTAAGTCCCACTGCTGGGCTCGGGTCTCCTCTCCTCTAACTAGAGAGCTGACAGCTATGTAACAATTCAATTTGTGAGCTAAGGCAGCTAATTATTTAGTAAATTCAATAGGTAAGAAATAAAAATATAGAGACGAAGTTAATGAATTGGCCAGAAAATAGGCAAAGGATAGAGAGCTTTTCAGATATCTTCACGATAAGCTACTATAGCTTTACGCTAGTGAATAAAATTTGCTAAGTATCTTTTTGTTTTATTTTCGTATATTTGGATACGAACACAGACCTATCTAAAATAAGTGCCCTGTATCCTATTACTGCCTAATAGCTAGCATTATAATATTAATAGATATCGTCCTACACAAAAAATCACGAGTGATACTTTCAAAATAACGGTTTACAACCAATCCTAAAATAGCAGGGTTTCGCTAACTGGTTACATCATGACGTGACATTCTCGATTCAACCCGTTTAATTTTACTCGCAATTTGTGCGAAATCCAGCGTTTATGCCAAGCCCAATTTAATGTATTTCTGTGTAATAATTAACCTCCTGAATGTGCTGGACAATTTGGCAAACAAGAACAACATTTAACAAGAATTAAAACATTATTTTAGTTCACAATAACGTATGTGAAACTTAAAATTAAGTCATACTTAAAACTACCTTACCTTAAATTTGTAAAAAAAAAATCACTCACAAAACACTCCGAAAAGTATGAAAGCACAAAATAACAGGCTGTTTAAACAAATACCATGACACTTACTTCCGGGAGGGAAACTCGAAAGCGCGCAAGATGGCGTCTATGCCGAAAGCGCGGGAAAACAGTAGCGGACGTTTCGTGACAGCGGGGGTATCACAAAATGCCTTGTTATATAATTATTAACGAGTTTATGAGTTGGTGTTGGAATTTTTATCGCGTAGACTGCGCCCGGCCAGCGAACATACGTGACTAAGATCGTTTCACGTGCTTTAATATAAAATTTAGGTGGCACTGCTGAAATGCTGGGCGGGTTACGATGTATTTTGGATCGCGTCATGTCGCGTTGCATGGAAATAATAAGTATACATGAGCTAGGGCGCGGAGCTCCACCGCAAAGGATGCTATTGCCGAAACATCTTAGATCGAAAACGAAAAACAGATTTTCGGCTCATATAATATATTATTTTTAATCGTAGGTGAAGTCGTATGTGATTAATGTATTTAGGTAGTGTTATATTACCAACCCATTACAGAATACACCTAAGCGATAAAAATCTTTAGTTTGGTACTTACATTAAAAGAAACTTAAAAGCTTCGTTGGAAAATTGTAAAATTTTATTCGAACCTCTTTTTTAAATAGGCCAAAACTGTGGTGCTATTATGCCAAGACATAATTTTGTATATTATGCTAAGATAATTGTAACTTTCGTGGCGCTCAAGAATCGCGTGCATCTTTATTATCATCCAGTCTGTAAATGTCTACTGTTGAAAAGCTCCGAAGGGCTCCGGAAAGTATTCCATAGCGATCGATTTTAGGTCGTTTGTAGCCGATAACTCCCCATTATTCAATCATCTATTCGTCTGGACAAAAATACAACCGCTATTGAAACAAATAGGTATCAATATTTAAGAATTTGTAAATAATTATTGCCACACACACAGTAATATAATAATATTCTACCACATTTACACAGCGCCATCTAGTCCCAAATTAAGCAATTATATTTGCTTGTGTTATGGGTACTAAACAACTGATATACTACTTAAATACATTTTTTTTTTTTGTAAATACATACATATTATAGATAAATTACACCCAGACACAGAACAAACCTTTATGCTCATCACACAAAGATTTGTCCTGGGTGGGGATCGAACCCACGACCTCCGGCTTAGCAGTCAGGATCACTAACCACTAGACCAACAGGCCAGTCAATAATGTAATGTAAGTAAGTAATGTAAGTACCTACTCAATTTTTTTCTCTTCTGACGCTGAATTTCCATCTAATTTAATTTAAAGAAGCATGGAAGGGAAAGAAATAATGGAAATTAAAATTACAAAATTAGTAAAGGTATACTCCAATTAAGTCAGCATTAGTTAGACAAGATTGGCGTCCCACCTTTATTTGTTAAATTTTCGCCACTTCCTTTACTATGCAAATGTGACTCCTACTTTATAAGCCCTGAGAATACCGAATCCATAGACAGTAATAAAATTAACAAAATATTTACATAAACAATGATTTACAGTTTAGAAAAATTGTTAATATCATAATATTATGGAGTAAAAAAGTCATTTCTTAGGACGTAAAAAGTTTAGCAGCAATTTTATGGTTTTTTAACAGCATTCTAGATATAACTCTGACATGGATTACAAACCGTAGTAATAAAATTATAGTTTTATTTCTTTTTTTTTTCACTGAACAATTTCAGCTTGTAGTTTTCGTTAAAGTTTAATGCCCTCTCTAAGGATTATGAAAATTACTAATTCAAAGGAAGAAAGGCGAACGATAGTATTTTTTTAAATGAACGAATTCAATCTCACTAATTGCTCTGAGGATGCAACTCCCTTTTCTCCATTGTGTAGGTACTATTGGTTACTTCAATTAGCTGGCTTAAAACTTGGCTTAACCAATTATCCATTGCTTTATTTTTAATAATATAAACTTATCTGGGGCTTTAATGTAGCAATTAATGCCTCTTTCAAAACGTAAAGTAGACAAGTACTACCTATATTAAATGATGTATTGTCTTGCACTAGAAATTTATATTAACTTGTACATCTTTTTTATACATTATCATCAGCAACCCATTAAGTCCCACGGCTGGGCTCGGGTCTCCTCCCCTTTAACTATAGAGCTAAGAGGGTTAAGGCCATAATCCACTCACGCTGACCTAGTTCGGGTTGGTGGATCAGACATACTCATAGAATTTCTTCTAGGGTATGTGGGTTTCCTCACGATGTTTTCCTTCATCGTTAGCTAATGTAAGTCACTTGATTACTACATATAAATTCCACAAAGTGGAATCCACATTGGTACTGCCGGTCGGGATCGAACCCGGACCGCGTGATTTACACGCCGCCAGTCCCTTATCCATTCAGCCACCATCGCTTTGCCATTATACATTGTACTATAAAATAATTTATATCGTTTGAATAATTTATTTTTAAAAAACATTATGAAACTGCTGTAAGCTGTAAACTTATATTTCTATGAAATAAATGATTGAAATGAGAATAAAGCAAGATCATACATTATGTAGGTACCTACTTTTTGTATAAAAAAAACTACAAAATTCATGCACAGATTGTTAATTTTTCAGCAATAAATAATAAGTAATGTTCGAAATTTAAACTTATAGCCAGTGTTACTATTAAAAATATGGCTACTTACACTAAATCTATAGCTAGCAACACATTTTTCATTACAGAGTAAAAAACATTTAGTTTTTCTGAACATAATACTGCTCATATACAGGGTGTAACATTTAGAACGGTCAGTATGATCAAGTCTAAACTACATGAGATTCGATTTTAATTTTATGAAAAGCTGCTATCATAGATTTTAACAATAATGTATCCTCATTTCGGGAATCGTACCCGGACGTATTGAATAATATGAAATTTCTATTGCGTAGGTCTTATGCATCAAAGGGCGCACCAGTCAACCTTATGTATGGTAATGCAGAGACAAAATATATCTACAATCTCCAATGGGCATTATTTACTCGTAAGGTTCGCCACTATTTTTGTAGGGCGCAGGGACTATCCTAATCGAACTATTTTTCTTTAAACATCTCTTAGACAGCAGCAGCTTTTTTTTCATTTAAAATCTATTCCGATTTTCATTCAAAATCTATTCCGATAAATAATCTTTATTATCTCATTTTTCAAAAACTTATGTAATAATATTATTCGAGAAGACAGAAGACGGAAACGTGCAAGTCAAACTAAATTAACTATATTGCCGGTTGCTATCACATTTCTCATTTAACTTCAAAGCAACCTCTAAAATAATAATAAAATTTCTATTAATCTCTAAGTGAGAGAAATAAAAACGGTTGACTTTTTTATTGTCGCGCGCAAAAAGACTTGTGAACAGCGATTCTATTAAAAATTGAATTATTTTATCGTTTTCAACAACCACACTAATCCTTACTAATATTGTAAATGCGAAACTATTTGTTTGTTACGATTTCACGACGTAACTTCTCATTCGATATTCATGAAATTTCGCATAGTAGGGATAGCCTAGAGTCTGAAGAAGGCTACGTTTTACGACACACCACTCAAGCAAAGCCGAAGGCCGAAGCTTTATATTTCTGAAAAGTCTAATCAAGAGAATTTCAAGCATGACAATTCACTATCCTTTGCAGATACAAGAACTAAAAAGATATTAAGTAAATATGAAAGAAGTTAGGGACTTAAAATAATTAAAAAATGTTTTTATTTAATTACTGATTTTATTGATTTATAAGTCTGATTAGTTTGTTGTTTGTTTGTTTATTTAGTTTGTTGTTAGGTATTGGTTGCTCACAGTTATTGATCAAAATCTACAAAAAAAAACAAAAATTTAATTTATTTAACATTTCTTTTTTATTATTATAATATTTAAGATTATGCAAAGTCTACCTACATTGACAATTCTTTCAGGCGAAGCAGCGGACAAAAGCTATTATTATAAATTAAGTAAGTAGTTGCTATTTTCGTCTAACTAATAGTCCCACAAAAGTTAATAAAGTCTAATCTCAGACGGAACGCGTGTATAAAAATTTGACATTTATTATTCGCTGAGCCGGCTAAAGATATTTTGAGCGGGAACTAATCTAGTATTTCACAAATGCGTTATTGTAACAAACGTTAACATTAATTCAGTCGCCGCGACCTATTCGCTGAAATGTTTTGGTACTTCTAAATGATATTTATCGGACTGTTTGCCACGTATTAATTACTTTTGAATTTTATGTAAAGTGTTTCACAATGATTCTGTTGGTAGAAAATATTATCTTCGTGTTCCGTTGTGATCTTGTGATTCAAATGAAAATGTCAAACAGTAAGCAACGGGTAGGTATAAGTGTTCTGTGGTAAGCAAAGGAGGTGAAAACCGAGATAGACGCCGCACTTTTGTAAATGAGCGTGACATTTTGAAAAAAAATAATTTATGTGGAATAATATCTATTACATTGTCCGTGTAGTGACGGATTAAGATTACATAATGTCACTACCCAATAGCAACCCGTGGGTTGACACCTACGAGCACCTAATCGCTGGTTGACGCATATGGGTTGAAATGATGATGATGAATGATGATCGTCTTGGTTGAAATTTGTATGTTTCTTGATTTCAACCGCTTGTGCTATTCTGGAGTAGTTAATAGTGACGTACCTATGACCCTGATTCCCGCAAGTGATCAGCTGTCGCTGACTTTAGTTTAGAAGTTTTTACTTACCTACATAGGTACATTTAAACTAACTATAACTAACTAATTATTTTAAAAAAAATCACAAAAAAGCACATAAATATTACCTAAGTACTTCTTAATTCAATTAAAACTACGTGACTACCATAACTATTAATTAATCGGCAACATTATGTAGGTACAAGATATAAACAGAATTCTGAGCACCTATGCCCAATAAATATAATGTTCTCATTTTTTATACAAATGCTAATGTTCTGATGTTACCTACTGTAGAAATAAGTTAACTAGCTCGTTCATGGGCGCCAGCAGAGTTTGAACTTGAGATCCTTTTCGGTAAAGAATATAAGTAGGTACACAGACTAGAGATGAACCTTTTTGCGGATTGCTGTCAAAATTTGTTTTTTTTTACTTGAATATTTTAGGTGGTCGTCTTACCATACCACTAACATCGTCGTGACGAGAACGTGGTTTCGATTCCCACACGAGACAAATGTTTTTAGTGATTCATAGGTACATATTTTTTTCGAGTTAGTGCACGTTAACGTTTGTAAAGTCCTCCCCGCGACTCAGGATTACATACTTTTTTAGATCGAGCGTTTCAATCTAGTAAAGTTATCTTTAAAAAAAAAGTAAAAAATTGTGTTCAGAGTAAGAGCAAACATTTCACAATTTCATGAACCTCGACCTTCGAAAATAAAAATAGGTACCTGCTCGGTAAATATAAAAATAAAGGCTCTTCTAGTTTCTATCCAAATAGGTGTAAAGTGAGCTTCATGATACACTTAATTAACCACATATCTAGAGCAAAAGAGTAGTTTAAACAGCGTGGACTCGTGAAGCGTTGATGTACCTACGTAGGTATATAAAGTATATTTAAAATTTGGAAATATTACACTATTATGTCATAACTAATTTTAAATATATTTATTCTTAAATTCTTGAACAGTTGAACTTCTATAAAGAAATTATGCTTACTGGTGTCTTGTATTATAATGCCATCTATTGGAGAATAGGCATACTTTTTACACGCTTCATTCATACTACTTGATTAAACTTTTACTCGATTACTTAGGTGCATGAGAGAAATTCGGTTACAAGGCACCTGCACCCTAGCTTCTACCCCTTCGCTTCCCCTAGGGACATGAAAGCAGTCGTGTACCTACTCGCTATCGCCAGTGATCACTTTAGCGCTCATATATTTTTGGTTTAGTTAGTTTTATAAAAATAAAAATGTCTACAGCTTGGCAAAAAAGTGAAAAAACATATGGGGGCGCTGTACTTCATTCATATGGCAACCCAGCACCAACCCATGTAGCCCCTCAACTAATCTTGATACTTATCTGTGATTTCCAGTTAGAAGTAAAATTTAGTTGAAATAGTCTTGTTTGATTGAAAAATAACATTTATTTTACATTTTCTGCATGTATGATGTGTAATATTTAGTAAATATAACAGAAGAATATTATTTAAGAATATTCGACTTCTGAAATTTTTTACCCTTAAACCTATATCCATTTTTTTATTAGGAAAAAGAAATCAAAGGAAATAAATAAATAAATTTACCCTACAAACTTACAACAGCACAAGTATCATTAATTATTATTATAAAGCGACTGAGTTTATACTTAACCTATGTGTTCGATGTTTTTTTGGTAAAATAATCCGCTTATGTCCTGTACAAGACTTACTGAGTAAATTTCCTACATTAAAATAGCTTGTGATTCATATATATAACCATCATTTACCTGCCATATTAGCGGTTGTTTGGTAGATATTGTTGATGTCCGAAAGTATACCTAGCTTTTTTTCTTGTAGACGATTGCCTGTTAACTTCACAAATCACTTCTCTGCCAGAACTCCGTTTTACAAGTTAACATACAACTTTGTTACGCAAACGAAGTTTTATATATTATGTTTGTTTACTATAACAGTCAGCCATAGACAAATTAGACAATGATGAATTACTATAAGACATGATGTTCCGTTTCTTGACATTTTTGCCATACATTTATAGTCAAGTAGGTATAAAATAATTTAACAATTTTTGTAATGTTACATCGATAATATTCAGTGATACGCAGGCACCTCACTATAGAAACATGTGTTTTCACTAGAGGTGGGCCTGTGGAATCGTTCGATCGATCAATCCCAAAACCAAAAACTCATCCAGTCACTTCACTACTCTACTATGTTATCTACATGTACATTCTACATTGTCTATGTTTTGTGTAATGTATTCAACCAGTGTGAAATAAATTCGGTTTATACTTTATAATATAATTTTTTATGTGAAAACTGTAACTTGAAGTGGCATGTGATTAAAATTACGTAAAAATAATTAAAGTTGTGTCAATAGGATTAATTAAATGTTGTATTTAAAGTGGCCGTTGTCATTAATTTAATAAAGAGTGGAAGTATACAATGTACCTATAATTGTACTGGCTCGCTGTGGGCTATAAACAAACATCTGTAGATGTGTGCCTGCTTACACTTGTTGCACCCACTTTCAAAATGATAGAGAGTATAATTTACCTGTTGGTGAGAAAGTGAACTTATCATATTTACTTGAAAAGAAATAATTTTGTATTAATTTACCGTTACAACTGTTAGGTAAACGTGGGAAATGTGTTTTGATATTGTTATCGTGGAAGTACGTTATCATGTCGTTGCATTGACTCGAGTTCATCGCGTTTGTTAACAAGGTCTGACGGAAACTGAATCAAAATCCAGTTATTTGTTACGTGTTAACTATGGCGCAGGTAAAAAAATACACGATTCGACAAGTCTGTGAGAAATCAGACCCAAAATGACTCATACGTGGTTACAGACATTCCTATGGTGTTTTGTTTTTGTGGAATGCCATAGCGATGAGTAAATTGTGGTTAGAATGAAGATGTACCTACATAATCAATGTATCTAAGAAGAAAAAATTATTTCGATGTGTGTTCTTTATTTGAAAATTAATTAATTCGTTGGTGGGAACATTGCCATTTTCCTGTGAATTTTAGTGATAAAAATATGTGTAAAAGTGGTGTTAATTGATTAAAATTGCAATGGCTCAGAGTTCAGTGGACTCAGACAGACTATCCTCAGCGGGTATCTCTACACATAGCTCTGGGACAGCAGGAACAGTTGGTGGTTCAGTTGTTGGAGTCCGGCCTGGAGATGCGGTACTCAAAAGGGATGATGAGGATGAATATAACTTAGGACCATTGCCTCCAATGTGGGAGAAGGCATTCACACCTTCAGGAGAAGTATATTTCATTGAGTAAGTATTGTTTTGATACTATTTTTTATTTCTATATATATTTTGACTGGCCTGTTGGTCTAGTGGTTAGTGACCCTGACTGCTAAACCGGAGGTCGCGGGTTCGATCCCCACCCAGGACAAATCTTTGTGTGATGAGCATAAAGGTTTGTTCTGTGTCTGGGTGTAATTTATCTATAATATGTATGTATTAAATAATATGTATGGTGGAAATTAGGTGAGGCCTATGTTCAGCAGTGGACGTCTTTGGGCTGATATGAGGATGATGATGATGATGATGTATGTATTTACAAAAAAAAAATGTATTTCAGTAGTATATCAGTTGTTTAGTACCCATAACACAAGCAAATATAATTGCTTAATTTGGGACTAGATGGCGCTGTGTAAATGTGGTAGAATATTATTATTATTTTGGTCAATGGATATGTAATAGGGCACTGCAGAAAAACACTAAAAATTATTCTTATTTTCAGGAAAGTTATCCATATTTTCTAAAAAATTGTTCTTACCTTAGTGCCCTATTTCATACACTTCAACAAAGAGTAGTGAAACAAATCTAAATCTTATTTATTTCATCACTTCATACAAGAACATTAAAACTGTTACTGAATTAAATCAAACATTTTTAGGTAATTGTAATAGCACACCATTTTAAAAATAAATCAGTACTTTATTTAAATCCTGTTATAAAAGCAATAGACATGCAAACAACAAGAAGCCTATTTTTATTATAATAATTATATTGAAAAACTGCTCTGATGATATTTTTGTAAACATATTTAAATATAGGCTATGATAACAATAGAAATATTATAATAAATATCCATTGAAAGGAATCTTGTTATAATAGCCTCATTTTCTATATTCATTTGTCTCGGAAATATCATTTACATAGGTTGCATATTTAAATAAGTATATGAAAAAAACTTGTTCCTTGACAAGCTTTAAAGTGATTGCTTGTGTTGGTGCACTTAATTTTTATTTTGGAGGTGGCAAACATGCAAACATATCCCTTTGTTTTGAGTAATCGTCTTTGTATAAGGGATTTTACGGATATGCAATTTCGGATCTGGATACGTGAAAAATATTATACCGGTTACGGGTACGGTTTTCAAAATATTTCATTTTAATGAGCTGGCTGTACAACTAACAGTAGACAATTGCACAAATCGCCTTAAAAGGAGTAAAATCCTACACCTAGACTGCCATTAATAGGCCCTTTAATTTAAGAGTCTTGTAAGAGGCATACACACTCACTACTCACTTGACTGGCCTGTTGGTCTAGTGGTTAGTGACCCTGACTGCTAAGCCAGAGGTTGTGGGTTCGATCCCCACCCAGGACAAATCTTTGTGTGATGAGCATAAAGGTTTGTTCTGTGTCTGGGTGTAAATTAATCTATAATATGCATTTATTTACAAAAAAAATGTATTTAAGTAGTATATCAGTTGTTTAGTACCCATAACACAAGCAAATATAATTGCTTACTTTGGGACTAGATGGCGCTGTGTGAATGTGGTAGAATATTTTTATTATTATTACTAATCTGGAACCATACAGCTCATAGTCAACCAGACTGATTGCAGAATATAAAATTTCCAAAAAAAAAATTAGATTTTTTAAGAAATATGTAATAATAAAATATAAATTATTTGGTAATGCCATAATTTATTCATTGTAATTTTTTACCGTGACTGACCGCGCTTTTATCCGAAACTTTTATATCAGATTATCTTACGGTTGCAAATAGATTTCTATTTCGGATATGTTGTATTGTTAATATTCAATAATAATAATAATAGCCTTTATTAACAATCTTTACATAGTTTACAAATAATTATGTACTTAAATATTAATTATGACACCGGCACAGATTGTTTTGCTTTCGCATAGGCCTCCCCCAGGCTCTTCCAAAGACCGCGGTCTTGGCAAATTCTGCCCCACAGTACACCTGCGTTCTCTTTTAAGTCATCGCTCCATCTGCGATAGGGTCTTCCTCTCTTTCTCTTTCCTTCTCTGGGATACCACTCGGTTACTATTTTGGCCCATTTCTCCTGTTTGCTTCGCATTAAATGTCCTGCCCATTGCCATTTGATTTTTCTTATGGTATGTGAGACGTCTGCAATGTTCGTCTTTTTCCTTATTTCTTTTAGGTTTATTCTATCTTTTCTTCTACAGTTTAGTATGCTTCTTTCCATGCTATGTTGACATGTTTTTAGTTTATTGATCAATAAACTTAATATTCAATACCAACTGTTATATAAATTACTTATTATAGCGAGTTAAAACCAGCACTGATTTGTTTCCATGAACATACTTCATTCAACAGTTGCATAACCATCAATTTAGTGTTCCGGTCTAATGCTACTAACTCCATGGTACATCAATCATGTATAACTAGAAGTCACGTTTAGCTTCGGTCCCGTCGCTTTTGTTTGGCCACTGCTCAGCTCCTATTGGGCGTAGCGTGATGTTATATAGCCTGTAACCTTCCTCAATAAATGCGCTATCTGACACTAAAATAATTTTTAAATCGGATCAGTAGTTCCTGAGATCCTAGCGTTCAAACAAACAAACTCTTTAGCTTTATAATATCAATATAGATGTATGCAGGTATTATATAATGAACTGTAATAACTCCTCTAATAAGTTCACTAGTTTCCACCTGTGGCTTTGTCCACGTGGTATGTAAATATTTTTTCTCGTGAATTGCACTATTGTTAAATAATTGTTAATTATATTGTTAAATATTGTTAATTGTGGTTGCACCACATCAAAATCTGTTGTATAATTTAGAAGATCAAAGCGTACATACAGCGGACACAACTATATTTAGAAACAATTACATTCCATTTATTATATATTCATCATTTATATTTGGTACTGTACATTTTTCTATATTATTTATTTATTAAGGATTACCAACAAGAGATACACATACTTAACAAAGAAATATCAAAAACATAAAGCGTGCCTGATGCTCTCTCAATTATAGGCAACCACAGCTAATAAGTAATCGTTTTATCAAAAGTGTTTCTCGCTGACAATCTATTTTATATTAAAGGAATCTATTGGTTTGTAAAACTCTGTGGTTATTATACCCAGAACGTCCCGCTTATTACTATTAAGCTATAGTCTACTAACCAGGAAAAGCACAACACTATAACAGTAGTGTTGTCATGGCTACAGTCTTTTGTCACATGAGGTACTTTCTCACATAGTTGGCCTCTTAAAAATTAAGACCTATTGGTATTTTAGAGCCATAGAGGCTTCTTTACTACGTCGAGCAGTTACTGATATATTGTAGCGCCCTCACATACACTTAGAATTACTTCTACTAGTATGTGGGTTTCCTTACGATGTTTTCCTTCAGCGTCAGCAAATAATAATAATATTCTACCACATTCACACAGCGCCATCTAGTCCCAAAGTAAGCAATTATATTTGCTTGTGTTATGGGTACTAAACAACTGATATACTACTTAAATACATTTTTTTTTTTGTAAATACATACATAATATTATACATAAATTACACCCAGACACAGAACAAACCTATATGTTCATCACACAAACATTTGTCCTGGGTGGGGATCGAACCCACGACCTCCGGCTTAGCAGTCGGGGTCACTAACCACTAGACCAACAGGCCAGTCAATATAATAGTAACAATACCAATCAAATAGTAAGTCATCTGACATTGGTACTGAACTCTGACCGCATGACTTGAATGCAGTTCACTTATCCGTTTGGCCACCTTTGCCCCCTGTTGGTATTAAGTCCACTTTCTTTTTTCAGCCACAACACGGGTACTTCTCACTGGCTAGACCCTCGACTAGCTAGGGTTCGAAAGCATTCCTTAGGAGAATGTGGTGAGGATGAGCTACCATTTGGTTGGGAACGAGTCACAGATGAAAGATATGGATCTTATTATGTTGATCATATAAATAGAAGAACACAATATGAGAATCCAGTACTGCAAGCGAGGAGATTAAGAGGTAAGTTTATCTATACGTAGTATTGTTATAAAGTTATAACTCATCTTGTTGCCCTGCCTGCTTGTATGGTTTCATTTCATCACACTCACAGTTGTTGTTTTATACGGTGAATAAATTCGTTGAAATTGCTATGCTGCGGATATAATGTAACCGTTTTACATAACCAAACAAGAAGTTATTTTTTTTATGCCACGAGTGCCAACACCAGTAACATGAGGCCTTTAAATCGGGATCTTCATGCAGAGAGCATAGATAGTATACAGTAAAGAAGTCTTCTCCGCTGGTATAGAATTGTCTTTGTCAAAGGCAAATTTATTTTTTCTTGTGCTTACTTGCTTATATGTACTATGTTGCGCAGAAAAAACAAAAGAGAACTGAACGGTGGTGTTGAAAGACCGATTTACGGATGAACATTTACAAAGTGCTTGCCGCGATACAGAACCTGACGATTTTAAAAATTAACACACGTCCATTGCTGACGCCGTTACGAAATGAACTGAGTTTAAACCAAGCTTAAAGTTAGAAAACTTATTGTTACAAAAACAGATGTCTGTAGAAAAAAATCTTGTATTAATCAGTTAGTATTTTCTAACACGAGATAACTTAAGCCGTGAAATTAACAAAATAGTCATTCTAAGATTCGGAAAAGTTTACGATCCGGGAGCAATCCGACGTGTCACAAGGTCCTCGTGTGCAACGGTCGGACACATCCATTGCGCTACCGAAGCCTCAACTGCAGACTTTTCTATGTATATTCTGAACAAAAATTAGTTATTTCTAATGCAAGGCAACGGTTATGTAATAAAATCAAACAATTGTTACGTTTGTTAGCGAATTATACGCTTTTATATTATGCTTTAATTAAAAATGAAAGTAAACACGTATTTCACTTTCGTACCTATACTCGGACCGAATTGGATGTTGAACAAACAATAACATCACTACTTAGTATAAAACAAAGTCGCTTTCTCTGTCCCTATATCCCTACATTAAAACAACGCAACGGATTTTGATGAGGTTTTTTTTAATAGATAGACTGATTCAAGAGGAAGGTTTATAGGTATAAAATACATACCACGCAGGCAAAGCAGCGGGCGGAAGCTAGTTTGACTATAATTTAATCTGTTTCTGTAAATCCAATTAAATAAATGGAAACAACTAATGGATTATTTTGAAATGTTTAGAACCCTACAAGTGGCAATCGACTTGATCTCGTCTATTTCATCGACATTAGTACATTGATCACGTGACATGTCATGTCGATAGTTTATGTCAGAGATGTGTTCAAATGTATTGAAGTGACATGTCGATTAGAATATTTATTTATTTATTTATTACGGTAATATATAATAATATATAGATAGAAGCGATTGCCACTTGTCTAGGGGGGCTGATTCGATTCCCAGTTCTGGTAACAACGATATTACCTTTTTCTATCGTGAAATTCTCATTATCAGCTTGGAATTTGATAATGTAGCCGGAATATTTAATTCTCGGAAAATTAATTCACCCCACCCAATATATTTGTAAATCTGACCAAGGATACCGGTCCTTTTCCATTTTGACCGGGTATCCGTGGTCAGATTTACAAATATCGGCATGAAAATGTAAGATCTGAAATCTTAAAATACAATTTGACAGCAAGACAATGACTGTCAGACGACAGTGGTTTGTTTACAAATATTTTACACATGCAATTCGGCCCAGTATAATAAATAGACAAACGTCAAATTAATTATACGTGTATATCTTTAATGGTAATATTTTGTGGTGATAATCCTTGGACTGGATATATACATGTCATAGGAGTTTTGATAATTCGAATTTTCCTAGGGATTTTGCCTAAAAACGGATAATTAGACAATGGTGAAAAACACGGTCAACCGACGCTGCGACGTAACGTGCAAATAATCAATTTAGCCTACGCTGACTAGACGGGTTGCTATAGGGTTTGTTTCGAATTTTCCTTTACTGCGACGTTCATCTTAAAAAATATGAATAGGTTATTTTTTACTTTTTAGACATTTGTTTTTGTGTCGGGGATTACTTAAAATTATCGATTTTTAAGAGGCCCAATTTCTTGTTTCCATTCCCCGCTCTAAAACTCTCTCAGCTCTCTAGTTAGAGGAGAGGAGACCCGATCCCAGCAATGGGACTTAATGGGTTGCTGATGATGATTCCCCGTTCGACCACCGCTTTCCTATTTCTTATCGTTCGACCGCGACTTGGTTGTGTTTTCTTCGCAACCAATGCTAAAAGAACACAGCCATGTTCATTATTGTCTATGGGCGGCGATTACCACTGCCACGTAGGGCAATAAAAAAAAGATGCCGCATCATTCCGATTCATTTATTTCAAGTTTACAATTAATATCGTAAGAAAACTGACTATGTGTAAGTAAAGTTTGCCTTGTTGACATAAAAGATATTCAAAATATCATTGATTGAAACTTCTCACGCGTCGCCGCAGTCCCGGCCCAACATAAGGAAGCGTCATTATTTATAATTACTCAGTTATGCGATGCCACACTTGACTAGCAATAACTCAGCCAGAACTCGTTTTGTAACCGTTACTGGAATACTATGTGTTTCATAATGTACTGGAATAGGTCGTATTAAATTAAGGTGGTTTACACACCTGCCTGTTGTATCCAATATCAGGCTGTTTATGCAGATTGCAATCTTGGCTATTATTATTCTAAATATATCATGAGGAACGTTTCTGAACGTTTTTTCTGCTAATTACTACCCGTAGTGAGTTTTTAAAAGTTACGTCTCCAACTATACTTTTAATTTATCGTTATATTAGACAGTGACGTAGCTAGGTAACTGGTACCTACTGGTGGTAGGTAAGGCCCTGGGGTAAAAAAAAACTAGAGCCCTAACTAAACCAGGGCCCCAAATAAACTAAATTAATAATTTGTTCCGTATTCGGCGTGTTCCGAATTTGACGTAGGTACTTCAGATTCGTTGCCTCGTATCTGCTTTATTTATATTCCGAATGTGGGAAAAATCTCTTGTTCAGTTTATATTTTTTAAATCAGAGTCCAAGAGGCCCCCTGAGCTTGGGGGCCCCGGGGCACTGCCCCGTCTAACCCTCCGTTAGCTACGCCACTGATAGTAGACCTTTGTAGATCAGAAACTTAAGTTTCTGATATACGAGTAATTTCAAACTTAAGTGACTGATTTTTCTCTTAATTTTTTTAATTTATATTAAAACAGTTTATACTTGTGCAATATATCTTGTACACATTGACATTCACAAACCAGTAGATATTCATGCATATTCTTGATAATTACATTATTATTCTTTAAGAGCAGGTTATATCATGAATATTACCGAATTTACTGCTTTGAAATGCATATAATACATAAATTGAACGAGAAACATTGAAAGGGGGCGACCTAGAAAAAATTCCATGACCAAAATAAGAACATTCTAAAGAAATTCAATTTGAACCATTATTGGTCTGAGTTTCTTGTAAGTTCTTTAAGGGTCACCGTTGTCAGCGAAAACGGACTCAATATGCACCCAGACACGAATAAAATATCTCTGAATCACATCAATATTTATCTAGTGTGGGAATAGAACCCACATCCATCGGCACAGAGGTGTAAGTGGCGAGGCGACCGACCACATTATTAATAATAAAATAATAATATTCTACCACATTCACACAGCGCCATCTAGTCCCAAAGTAAGCAATTATATTTACTTGTGTTTTGGGTACTAAACAACTTTTTTTGTAAATACATACATATTAAAGATAAATTACACCCAGACACAGAACAAACTTTATGCTCATCGCACAAAGATTTGTTCTAGGTGGGGATCGATCCCACGACCTCCGGCTTAGCAGTCAGGGTCACTAACCACTAGACCACAGGCCTAACATTAACCCCTACACCACAATGACAGTCAAGGTTTCTAGGTTTCAATACCTACATAATGTTTATTGATTAACTAGCGGTCGCTGGGGCATCGCTCCTGTGCATCTTTGTTTGGTCATTACTCAGGTCCTATTCGTCGTAGCGCGATGTTTTACACACTATTGCGTTCCTCGATAAATGGGCCATCCAACACTAAAAGGTTTTTTTCAAATCGGACCACTAGTTCCTAAGATTATCGCGTTCAACCAAACCAACTCTTCAGTTTTATAATATTATTATCACTACATAGTATAAAACAAAGTCGCTTTCTCTGTCCCTATATCCCTATGTATGCTTAAATCTTTAAAACTACGCAACGGATTTTGATGCCCTTTTTTTTAATAGATAGACTGATTCATGAGGAAGGTTTAAAGGTATAAAATACATACCACACGGGCGAAGCAGCGGGCGGAAGCTAGTATATAATAAAAAATATCGCACATTAATGTCCAAAGGCAAGGAGAACTTCTCTTCCATCAAGAGAGCTGAGAAGGTTTAGGTCATAGTCCACACACATTGGCCTAGGTAATGGTTATTAAAATTTTCAGCGGAGAAGATGTCTTCAGAAAATGGCGGCAATAGTCAGTCTAATGGACCGACACCCACGGGAGAACTGCGCGGCGAAAGATTCTCTCTCACGCTCACTAAAGGGACTCAGGTAAACAATCGTCTGTTTTTAAACCTATCATCTTCATTCATCATTTCAACCCATAAACGTCCCACTGCTGGGCACGGGTCTCGTCCAACTAATTTGGAGGGAATTTAGCCTACTACGCTGGCAAGGCGAGTTGGTATAGGGTTTGTATTGAATTTTCCTTTTCTCGCATAAGGTTACTCCTTCAGTCGTCTTTTGCGATAACCACGGGTTGAGATGTGGTAGTGACATTATGTATTCTTACCCCGTCACTACACGGACTAATTTTTAAACTAACATTAATAAATATTTGTCTCGTGTGGGAATCGAACCCACACTCGACATGGCGATGTAAGTGGCGAGACGACCACTTTAACACATTCGTCTAAAAGATTCATGCATATATTATTAGCTGAATTCCAAGCAAATCTGTAATGCTCGTTGCTCAATGAATATTTCACTTTCTCAATTCGGTCAGTTCACTAACCGAGCGTGATAATTACTTGAGCAATCGATAGCAATTAGCGCCTAAAATCATTCGTTCTGCTAATACAAGGAGGCTATCTTAGGTGCGGGGCTACCTTATCTTTTCATAACAGGTGAGAATTAGTAAAAGGGCGAGTGAAACTCAAGGGTGTGAGGTCTTTGAAGAGTAAATATTGGTCGGTGAATGTTAAAAATAGGGGGTTTAACTTTAAGACTGCCACGTCAAATCGGCATCTCCGTGCCCTGGACGCCAAGCCATAAAATTCGGTAAAACTAATGATTTAGTATCTTTATCTTGTATTTTTATGGACCTGAGCTTTGTCATCTATAGACGACATCGGCGCTTGCGCTTGTCAAGTATAGATGACGTTGGCGTTCAAAAGGTTAAATGGGTTTTATTTATATCATCATCATTACAAACCATAAACGTTCCAGTACTGGACTCAGGTCTAATCCAATGGTAGTGGCGGGAATTTAGCCTACTATACCACAGATTAGATAATAGTTACTACGTAACAGATACATCACTCCTATACAAAAGCGAAAATACCTACGTTATATTAGCCTACAAAAACGAACAATCGACGCTGCAAGAAAAAACGTATTCTACGCACGCGCGCCGAGAGTCGAGATTCCCGCGTACACCGCGTGAGTCCGTCATCGAGCAAAATCATTAGGGTTGTACAAAGAACATTAATGAAAACAATATGGCTGAAGTGAAATTTAAATTTTCTTATTTGTGTTTAGTTTATGTACAATGAATGCAATGAAGTGAATGCGAGGTAAGCAGTTAACTTAAAACTTCTAATTTCACATCGAAATCAGACTTTAGTTAAGATTAGCCGCTAGACAATGCGTGACAACTTTTTTATTTAAACCCGTCAAGTACCTTCGGAGATTAGCGTGTACAAACATCCAAACAGACAAAACATTTCGTTTTTAATATCGTCGTATTGTATTCTGTTACTATTTTTACTTATATTAGTTTTGTTAAATTTATTCAATGTACACACAATCAAACAGTTAATGTTTGATTCCGACTCGCGCTTGACCAGTTTGTTTTAAGAACTCCACGCCACGCGAACTCGATCGTAATAGATAGATAGACAAACTCGAAAACGACTCGATAATGTAGGTAATGAAATACAAACTGCATTTATTTCTGTAAGACCGCACTAAACTTTCTCGTAAATTTTAAAGAAAGAGTACCTACACACAAGAAGCATTTTAAAATTACTAGGTACTACTAACTAAAGCCAGCTGAAATACGTACCTACTTTCAAATAACGTAACGTACCTTTCTTCATCTTTCGGCAATGAAAAAAAAGACATTTTTTTATTTTTCTTTTGTCTATGACATCCAACAACTTCACAATAATTAACCATCGTGTTGTTAGTCAACACTTAATATACCTACGTAGTGTACGAAAATATCGTTAGTATCACAGAGTACATTATGCGTTTTGAGCGGGAAACGTGCTGTGCGCGCTCTCAGTGTCGCGTGCGGCAGCCCTCTGGCGATTTGGCTCAGTTGTGAGCTACATAGCGGTAGGCACATAGCGAGTGACGGAGGCCTGACTATACCACGCTGGCCAGGAGGGTAGGTATATAGGATTTGTTTCGAATTTTCTATTTCTCGCAATGCTCTTGTGTGTTACTCTCTAAGTCGCCTTTTTTGACACCCACGGGTTGAAATGGGGTAGTGATATTATGTATTCTTAATCCGTCACTACACGGACACACATTTATATATAACTAGGTAGCTGACCCGGCGAAATTCGTGATAATTTTCCATTTTCAAATGGTTATATGCAGATTTCAAAACCCAAAATTTTAATTTTTTTGTATATTTTCTTACATACATACATGCCTCGACAATAGCAAATACAACAAAAAAAGAATTAGCCAAATCGGTCGAGCCGTTCTCACGTGAATCCATCACATACTTTTCGGTAATCCATTTATATTTATATAGATGTAATTGCAATACAATTTCAGGGTTTGGGCTTCACTCTGATTGGTGCTGAAGGTATACCGGAGACGGAAGGCTATCTTCAGATACGCAGTATTGTACCTCATAGTCCTGCTTGGATTGATGGTGAGTCTCAAAAACATTTTAATATTGCTGTGTACTATAATTGCTACTAAAAAAAGTAAAAAAAAAAAACAAAATTGAAAATTTTGACTCAACCCAGAGCTGATGACCTTGAAAATTTTGGTCAGTTTTGTGTACAAGGCCTATATTAGGCAAGAAGTTGTAATTAAAGTTGATTTTTTTTAATTCTAGGCGCACTCCGACCAGGAGATGTGGTGGTGGGTGTGGGGAACCGTGGTGTTCGCGGCTTATCCCACCCTCATGTGGCTCAAGTGTTCCAGTCCATTGCACCTGGCACTGATGTCACGTTACATCTTGTCAGAGGTATGTAGCATAGGACTTACGTATAGGTATTTCGCACTTTTAGAATTATGAGGACCTAATTGAAAATGGATGACGGACGGTGGACCAAGGCAGCTACAGAATGCTGGCCTAGAAAAGCTATAGAAGCTATAAATTTAAATCAAAACTTTTTCGATGGCTGTGTGATAATCGCATCGGCAGACTTTTTATAATTGCATACGATAATAATTAATTGTAGCTGTAATCGTCATCATTTGTAATCGCTCGCTGTGGCGGAAATTAGGTGAGGCCTATAATAATATTAATATTCTACCACATTCACACAGCGCCATCTTGTGCCAAAGTAAGCAATTATATTTGCTTGTGTTATGGGTACTAAACAACTGATATACTACTTAAATACTTTTTTTTTTGTAAATACATACATATTATAGATATATTACATCCAAACACAGAACAACCCTTAATGCTTACCACACAAAGATTTGTCCTGAGTGGGGACCGAACCCACGACCTCCGGCTTAGCAGTCCGGGTCACTAACCACTAGACCAACAGGCCAGTCAATAGAATGTTCAACAGTGGACGTCATTGGGCTGATATGATGATGATGATGATGATGTCATAACAAAAACAAATGTGCTGGACTAATATATAATATTTAATAACTTTGTAATACACGTTTATACAAATAAAGGGTTTGGATTTGATTATTATGACCTAGACAAAGTTTATAAGACGCTTAAATAACAGATTATTATATAATTTACTTTGTTGTTACTTTCAGGTTACCCATTGCCGTTCGACTCAGAAGACCCGAATACTCGTGTGCTAAGTACATTAGCAGTAGATGCCACCACACCAGCCACTTCCGACGCGGTTGCTATGCAACAGCTTACGAGGGCACTACGGACTAGGTCAATTTATTTCTACTATTATCATCATCTCACTGCCTTATCTGTGTAGTGACGGATTAAGAAGACATAATGTCTTTATTCAGTGACTAAAGGCGTAACCTTATGCAGACAAGAGCAATATAAGAAAAGGAAAATTCGAAACAAATCCTTTACCAACCCGTCTGGCCAGCGTGGTATAGTAGAATAAATTCCAACCACATTCAAGTAGCCCTAATTCGATTCCTGTGTCGGGCAAATCGATATTAGGTTTTTTATTAACCCCTGATGCAAAATGAGGGGGGGGGTTAATATTGTTTATTATCAGATTCATTAATGATGGAGTTATCAATTTTATTATGGGTTTCAACATAAATATGTACAATATATTTTTTTTATAACAAGACTAGCAAACTGACCTACGGTCAGCCTGATGAAATGAAATGAAATCTCGTTTATTCATCTAGGTTACAAGGTAACACTTATGAAAGTAACAAGTGAAGAATGTAACAGGTTATCCGAAAAGTAGTGTCAGAAAATTTCCCTACGACCAGTTCGCTGACGGGGTGGAGTTATGAGAAAAACTGGCAAGAAACTCACGCCACTCTTTTTAAAAAAATCGATAGTTACAATCTTTTGTAATTTACAATTTGGATAGCGTGTAAAGTGATGCAGCAGAGTACCACACCTTTGGTAAGCAGTTAGCGGTTATGTCAAATATTTATATACTTTCCTACAGATTTAACTTGGACTCACCGAACCACGAGACAAACCAAGGCCGTGACAAGACTGACGGAGCTCCAATGCCTGCACACAACCCGGGACAGCGGCGGATGATGTCCAGGTAACACCATATTCTTGCTTGTTACTTTATCACGAATGTTGTATATAAACTTCACTTGTGTATAACAACTACTCTAATTATAATTAATTATATATATTTAATGCCCAAAATTTGTCATTCTTGTTTATTTGATTAATAATTCTAAAATTTGGGTAATTATGCAACAGTATAGATTAGTTATGAATATAATGTTTGGTAATTCACACAGCGCCATCTAGTCTCAAACTAAGCTAATGCTTGTAATATGGTTACTAGACAACTGATATAATACTTTTTTTTTTTGTAAATACATACATATAATAGATACATTACACCCAGTAACAACTAATAATTGTGCTCATCCTGGGAGGGAATCGAACCCACGACCTCTGTCTAAGCAGCAAAATAAAATTAATAATGTAATATTTATTTATTTATTTATTACAGATCATTCGACTTAGACGAGCTGACAATAGATGACAACAATCAGGAGTTACCGAGGTGTCCATCACTTGACCACGTCCTGTCTTTAGCCAGTGGTTTGTATACACTTAAATACAATTCATTAATAATTAGGCTACTTTCACACTTAACGGAAGATCCGTCGCGTTTTATCGGTCGCGTTTCGTCAGAACAGTCAAATCTATACAAAATCGATAGATCTTTCACACTTGATCGATGATCTGCCAGCGTAGTCCCCATAAGTGATTACGTCCGACGGATCTTCCGTCGAATGTGTAAGGAGCCTTATACAGTTTTGAGTCATCCAAGTAGACTTAGTGTGGATCGGCATATCGGATGGCCATCTTTGACGTGCTACGCACGTGGCGGTTTATTTTTATATAGTAGTAGTATAGTCTAGCTTGAGGTACAGTTTAGTACAGTTATTTAGTGCAAATTTGTGACTATTCAGACATCTCTCACGCCATCCTGACAGACACTGTAAGTCGATTCGCACGTTTTTCGTTAGCACCAAGTGTGCCGGTCGTTTCGCACCCATCCAATATATTTAGTTGTGAAGGGAACGTGCGAATCGCCCTATAATATAAGAAGTTGGTTTATAAAGATAATTATTGTATCTATACCGCCTGTGATACAGGATTAGCTATCCTAGTACAGGCACTGTAAGTTGTAGTACTAATATGCCTTTTATCAATTCGTAAATTTATCTTGAATAAACGATTTATTTAATTTATTTGTTAACTTTTTGAAAGCCACGCCATAACGGCATCAAGCCAATTCAGTTTTTAAGATGTAGTAATTTTAAATTGAAATGCGAATGCGAAAGAAAAAAAAATGTAAAGAATGGGAAAGCTTGGGGGAGACTTTGCCCAGCAGGGGGACAAAACAGGTTGTCAAAAAAAATTGTAATTATTTAATATCTTTATCTTGTATTTTTGTCGGCTATAGCCGGTGCGGTTGTCGAGTATAGACGACGTTGGCATTTAAAATGTTAACATTATATTTATCCACTTTACTACACGTTTATAGTTAACGTTATTGCTATATTTCAGAGCACACGTCCCGAGCCGACACTGCGGCGCTGGGCGGCGCGGGACGGGAACTGTCGCTGACGCTGCGCCGGGGGAACGCGGGCTTCGGGTTCACTATAGCCGACAGTGTACACGGACAGAGAGTTAAGAAGGTATGTTCAAAGCGTATTCAGAAACTAAATAGTCTATTTAAATTAAAAAAATAAACGATATTTACAAACTAACACAAAAAAAAACAAAAAATAATACATGAAAAAGGGGTGAAATAATTAAAAAATGGCATCATAAAATACTTCCGCATCGCTGCCATTATCTACCGGAAAAGTGCCCAGCAGGCTGGCAGCATTGCCCAGAGCGTAGTTACATCCAATCTGGCAACGTCGCAATTTAGTCCAATTCGTGGTTTCCATTTTGTATTATTTAAATGGAGATATTTTTTTTAAATATGTTTGCAAGGAATAATTCAAACCCACAACGGGACTTTTTTTTTTTTTTTTTAAGGGAACACAATTATTTGTGTTCCACGTATTGATCCTCAAACATAATTTGAGACCTTTATTGCTTATTTATTTAATTTTGGTTTTGTTTTTTGTTTTATTTTAGGGAAGGGTTTACAATTTTTAAAATTTCTTTATTAATTTACTGAGTTGTATTACTTTGTATTGAAGAGTTTCATTTTGTATTTTTATTCTTATTTGGTGATCGACTCTGCACCGGAGTGCAGGGTGAATAGCCAATGTACAAAAATCATTTTTGCCTAATTAGATTCACCGCTGCACTCCGGTGCAGGTTCGATCTCATTGTTACAACTTAAATAATATACGTTGATACAAACGGGACAATACAGATATGTGAGAGGACAAGAACACGAGACATAACACATTTTAATTCGAGGGAATGCTTTGCCCAGGCCGACACATACAGGTCGACCGCAGCGCGATGCCTTCTGCTGAACTTTGCTTCTCTGGCATATATTGACGACAATATGGTCCAAGAGAGAGCCGGTTTTTGCGCGTGTCGCGCTGCGGGACGGAGTTGCGTTTATATGAACGGCCTGAGCAAGACATACCCTCTCAAATTTGGGCAACATAAATCTGGCAACACACTCGGCTGCACGCATGACATCCTGGCACAC
The DNA here is from genome assembly GCA_905147015.1 of Laspeyria flexula. Classification (NCBI taxonomy): domain Eukaryota; kingdom Metazoa; phylum Arthropoda; class Insecta; order Lepidoptera; family Erebidae; genus Laspeyria; species Laspeyria flexula. The sequence continues at coordinate 8,419,363 of LR989974.1, forward strand.
ACTGCCGAGTGGGACCACCTTAGCAATATGCAACTGCCGACCTTGCCAAGGTGTCCCACTTCTTCCTGACTGGGCAGTCTTGGTCGAATGCATTGTGTGCCAGGCTGTCATGTTTTGCACGTTTGCAATTGCAGCATGTGGGTGGCCCACCAGAAGACCTCTCCTCACACTTGTCCTTCTGGTGCGGCCCCCCACAGTGGCTGCAAACGTCCTCTTTCTGTTCGCAGAAATTCACAACGGGACTTGAACCCGCGACCCTGCCGTTCCGTGTTAACAGGTAATGGATAAATTTGATATCAGGGACGTCCACCCGCTTAGCTCAAATGGCAGAGCACTGCACACGGAATGGCAGGGTCGCGGGTTCAAGTCCCGTCGTGGATTTGAATTTTTCCATTACTTGTTTAGCATTTAGATAAAATGTTTGCAACACTTTTTAGATCAAACATTTGCTAAAAATAAAACAGTTGTACAAATAAATTGTGATTGCATCAGGTGTTGGATCGTAGTCGCTGCGCTGGTCTCCGTGAAGGTGACTTGCTGCTGCAGATCGGTGACAACGATGTACGGCATGCGCCGCACCAACACGTCGTACAAGTAAGTTCAAATTCAAATGATTTTTTGTGAACACAGGTTACAGTTTTGGTGCTATATTTTATATTAGAGACGCCATATTCCGCCTTATTAGCATGCAATATAATTTATTAGGTAGAACATAACATAGCATCACGCCTTTTTCCCCGAAGGGGTAGGCAGAGGTGTTTCACACCTACATTTCGCCAGCTATGTTTGGTCCCATGAAATAGAGGAGAGCCTATTGTCATCAACCGGGAACATTTGTTTACCAAACTCCGGGAAAATCTCAACACTGGAATTTCATGTTAGAAAAGTCCAATACCATTTCACCCGACCCGGGAATCGAACCCGGGACCTCTTGCACAGCAGTCGCATACACTTTCCGCTGCGCCTTTATTAGGTAGAGATACACAGTTATTTATCATTATAAACTAATTTACATAATAATAATCAAAAAGGTTTTAATAAAATCCAATTATTACTGTGTCATATACATACATACATATAGATCACGCCTTTTTCCCAACAGAGGAGTAGGCAGAGACCATTTCCTTCCACTTGCTACGATTCTGACATGAATATTTGGCTTCTTCAATTAAAAAAAAATGTCATATAAATATTTATAATGCCATGATGAGGTATATAAGCTAAGGATAAGTTCAATATATACAACCTGTCATCGAACATTTTTGGTCGTCTTACAATCTCTGTCCACGTCAATGTTATTAATAGAATACATCTAGCCATAATATACAAAAATATAATCATCATATCAGCCCAATGACGCCCACTGTTGAACATAGGCCTCACCTAATTTCCGCCACAGCCACATGTTCTCGAGTGGCGGCCACGTATTTCATAGCGCAGCGTGGGGTGGCCCCCCGCCATATGGACCGGCGACCTGTTAAAGGTTGCGGGTGGCCGTTGGATGCGGGCGGCACAAAAATATGATTGTTGCAAAAAATTCAAATTGTACCAAGAATCGCAATAGAAACATGAGCTGTGTAAAGGATTTATTTTTTAAGTATACTCATTAATTGTTTGTATCGCAGGTACTAAAAGACTGTCCAGCCATGCACGAGACCACGCTGCGAGTGTGGCGCCGCAACAACAGTACCGCCAGAGCTCCCCGGAGCCGCTCTGCCACACGCGTGCAACCCGCCTCTAGTTAGTAATAAATATAATATAATAATAATAATATAATATTTTACCACATTCTCACAGCGCCATCTAGTCCCAAATTAAGCAATTATATTTGCTTGTGTTATGGGTACAAAACAACTGATATACTACTTATATACTTTTTTTTTTGTAAATGCATACATATTATAGATAAATTATTACACCCAGACACAGAACAAACCTTCATGCTCATCACACAAAGATTTGTCCTGTGTGGGGATCATTTCTTAATTATTTATAGATGCTGCAATAAACCCTTGCATATATTAATTGCTACTCATTTGGTGTAATAATGAAATATTAAACTACATTTAATTACAGACGCAGCAAACAATAACCAACTGATAAGAAGTAAGACACCGACCGCGGAACAGCTCAGATCTCCAAACTTACACACACAAGACTCCCTCCGAGATAGACTTAATGGCATGAATTCTGGTAAGTACTATATTATCATCATCATCATATCAGTTCTCACCTAAAACCACCACAGCGAACGATATTGTGCCGCCTGAAGGCGTTGAAAAGGTGGCCGTTGGTTGCGACCAACGGCCACCTGCAACCTTTACCAAGTACTGTATATTATGATTGTATAAATTTTAATAAGAAAGCTATTTCCCGTTTCTAATAATATAATGTTTCTAACATCATTCACAGTCGAAGCAACATACGCCGTTCCTGAACACAAAAACCGTGAACGCGAAAGCCTTATAGACCGACGTCGAAGAAGTAGCACCCCCGGTGGTCGATTAACTTTACCTGTGGTTGCTCCGTGGACAGAACCGCAACCAGACAACCAGTGGCAAGAAAGAGAATCATGGGTTGACAACTCCAACATACGAAACTGGGCCGAGAACGCACAGAAATGGGATACCAACGGTCAAAAGTGGGAAGAAAACGGCCAAAAGTGGGACCAGAATGGTCAGAAGTGGGACCAGAATGGCCAGAAGTGGGATGAGAACGGCCAGAAGTGGGACCAGAGTAGTCAAAAATGGGACCAAAATGGCCAAAAGTGGCAGGAAAACGGACAGAAATGGGATGAGAATAGCCAGAAGTGGGTGGAGAATGGGCAGAGATACGATGACGGTACTAATGGGAATAGATGGGGGAATAATGAGAGGTGGAGTAATGGGAATTGGGGGGAACTTCCTACTCCGACTGTGCATGTTGATATGAATGCTGCTTATTGGAGGGGGAATGCTAGTGTAGCGGACAGCAGTGATAATGGAGGTATGTGTTTATTTCTTCTATTTGCGCAAAGCAATATGATACTCCATAGCTCTCTAGTTAGAGGAGAGGAGACCCGAGCCCAGCAGTGGGACTTAATGGGTTGCTGATACAATATGATACTGTATATTGTTAAAAATGCTCTTAATCTTAAGAATTATCTGGTTGTGGAATGAACTTCCTAACAAGGTATTTCCAAGAGACTACAGTATGGGGTTCTTCAAAAAAGTAATGAATAGGTTTCTTAAGAGTCGGCCATAGGCTACGGTAACCGCTTACCGTCAGGCGGGCCGTCCGTCTTTTTGCCACCGTTGTAGTATAAAAAAAAATTGACTATTTATTGTTTGTCCAAGACTTCACCGACCTTCAATGTGTAGGGTTCCCAGAAGACGGTATGCTGCATTCACCAACTACGGCAGCCATAGGCGGCCTCAATACAAGACAATCGCCGTCTGCCAGCCGCATCAGGCCGCATTCACCATCTAATTCTACAGGTAATGTAAATAATAATATAAATAATATTTCACCTCTTTTACACAGCGCCATCTAGTCCCAAATTAAGGAATTATATTATATATATTTATTTATACTACTCCAATACTTTTTTTTAGTAAATACATACATATTATTAATAAATTATAAATAGAACAAACAATTATGCTCATCATACAAAGATTTGTTCTGGGTGGGGATCGAACCCACGATTTCCGGCTTAGCAGTCAGGGTCACTAGACCAACAGGCCAGTCTAATAACGAGATTAATTATCGCTCTTATTGCTATGGAGAGAGATATTTTCCAACTACTCCATGACGCATGACGCATTTCCAGTGACTCCTGAGTGTCATAACTCTGTGTTTGCAAAGTTTAATCGCTGTTTGAAACCTTTTGAACGTCAACGTCGGCTATACTCGACAGCGTAAGCGTGCCCTGAGCGCCGATGTCGGCTATAATCTACGAAACTCAGGTCCATAAAAATACAAGATAATATTAAATAATTACTTTTGTGTTTTATTAATACATCTTAAAAACTGAATTATATGGTTACGGTATTAGTACGGAGATGCCGTCTTGATGTGGCGGCGAAAAAGGCTTATGCCAGTTTTATCCAGCCCAAAAGCCCAAGGACCTCTTGAACAGCTGCAGTCATACTCATATTAATCTGTATTATGTAATTGCAGGTCGTCTAAGAAGTCACTCGCCATCAAATAACAGCGCAACTGATCGATTGCTTGCCAATTCTCCGTCTACGAGACAAAGCCAGTCACCTTCCAATAACTCATCTAATAGCAGAATTAAATCATCACCGCTTAGGTAAGAAAATGGTGTCTTACGGCCGCGATCAGAGTCGTCAATTAGCAGTAATCTGTCATTAACACAATTTTTTCATTGAATAATCGTCTTTAGGCGTATAGACTTAAGTATTACACGTTTTTACTAAATTAACTTTAAACGTCTCTGAGTATGGCAGTTATTTATGTTAAACTCTGCTGCCTGCATTCCTTAAAATTAACAAAACAGCTACAAGCTATATAGATTTTTTACCGAGCAAAGTGTGAAGAAGGATTCAAATCAACCTGTAAAGGCTTTTTACCCGACTGCCAAAAAGGAGGGTAATGTTTTTAAAAGTTATCTACAGCCGGTTTTCTAAATAACGTTAATAATTATAAGCTGATACGATGTTATTAACCTTTTGACCGCCACGTCAAATCGGTATTGCCGTGCCTTGAGCGCCAAGCTTTTAAAATACAGTACATTTTTGACGTGCCATGCCGTCATTGGCGTGGTGAGCACATTTTCATTTTACGTGTATAGACGTCTCTGGCGTTTAAAGGGTAATACATACACATACATAGATCACGCCTGTTTCCCAACAGAGGGGTAGGCAGAGACTATTTCCTTCCACTTGCTACGATTCTGACATACATTTTTGGCTTCTTCAACATTAATAATATACTTATGTATTTAATTTCGGCCAGGTTACGAGAAACATCACCGTCAAGACAGTCGCCATCTTGCCTAGAAAATGATCCTCTAGCTCAACCGAATCAGCTGTACGTGGCGAACTATCCACAGGTTGTTATTTTATCTATGGCATTATTTTTCCCAAGTGCACATAATGTCTGTTCAGCCTTCTGAAACAGACTATCTATAATACTATTATGTATTATAAATGTAATTTTGGTGAATTTGTGAGTTTGTCAATCGAGCTTCATGACACGGGGACAGCTTAGAGCAGTTGAGACTGACTGCTCGAAAGTTTGAACTGTTGCAGTTGCAGTTTTGTAAATATCAAAATATAGATACCAACGGCATCTAGCGATTTTATATATAATTGTATTAAATATGCTGCGTGTGATATAAAAAAAATAATTAAATTTTAGAAGATTTTGTCATCACAAGCATCCTTTTATTAGATTTTTCTTTTTCTTTTATATATTTTATTTTATCATTGATTATATTATAGGTCTCGCTATTATGGATACGAAGGGTTAGTGAGATTTATGTAACTATTAAAATACGAAACTGAATAAATAATCGGAAATAATCTAATATTTAACGTTGTAGGTGTCAGGCGGTGGCGCTAAGGATCCCTCAGCAGACGTAGTAGTGCGGCTAGCGAGAGGCGCCGCCGGGTTCGGGTTCCGTATCGTCGGTGGAACGGAAGATGGCAGTCGAGTCGCTGTTGGTTATGTAGTGCCAGGTGAGAATTACTTGTTATTTTGATTTGTCTAGGGCAAGCATGGAGACAACCGAGTGTTATGGCGCGTGTTAGGAGAGGCTTACGTCCAGCAGTGGACTGCAATAGGCTGAAATGATGATGATAAAGTATGAAGAATAATTTGTGTATTTAATGAAAATAAGTAGTAGAGTTTTTGGTTTCTCGACCTTTTTATTTCTCGAGGCACGAGAATTCTCGACCAGGATTTTTCTAGTATCTTGAGAAATTTAGTTAATTTAATAAAATATGATGTTATTAGACTTAATAGACGAAAGATAAATTTGATTTTAAATTTGTAATTACTTACTAAATTATTCAAATGTAATTTTCTTTTTTTTTATGAATAAATAATGTATTCACAAAATTCTTTTGTCATTTTCAAATGCATAGTTGACACCAAAAATGATGATGTCCAAATGAAAACAAATATTTTGATATAATGCGAAATGACCTTTGCCCAGGCGGTCCGGCGGACGGCTTCCTGCGTCCGGGCGACCTGCTGACGTCAGTGGACGGCATGTTGCTGGCGGGCGCCACGCACTCCTGCGCCGTGTCGCACGTGTGCGCCGCCGCCGCGCGCGGGCACGTGACGCTCGGCGTGCGACACAACCGCGCCGACGTGCAGCCGCTGCACCGGGGACTACACACGTACGTACACACACCTACTTTGTTTGAACACTAGGACCTCAGGAACTGCCGGTCCAATTGGAAAAATTCTTTTAGAGTTCGATAGCCCGTTTATCGAGGCAATTATAGGCTATATAACATCACATTACGGCCAATATGAGCTGAGCAGGCTAAATAATGAACGATGCCCCGCACGATTAAGTTTAATTAATGATTTCCTAATAAATGCGTAATTTGATTGACATTTTTCGCTAATATTGCATGCCATAATGTGGCTAAATATACAAATACCTAACTACAACTACTAGAACTAACTTCATTTTACTTCCCTATATTGCATATAAACTGATTTGAAATTTATTCTCTTTTTTAAACCCCAACGTAAAAAGAGAGGTGTTATAAGTTTGACTTGTTTGTATAACATCTTAACTCTTAAACAAATAGGCCGATTTTGTTACAGCTTAAAGGTTTTTTTTTTATTTTTTTCTAACACCACCGACAATGATCAGTGTCGGCGCCTATTTCTACTACTCTTTCATTCCAGTTCTATCATTTATTCTGCTCGTAAGTTCATGCCTCATACTGTTCCTTTCTTTTGTCCTTCCTCATTCATTCTTTTCGTGGGTGGGTTTCCCACCTATCTATTCTAGTGTATATTCTATTTATTTATTTATATATCCGGTTAGGGTACTCAATGAGTATACAGGGGGGGGGCAGCAATGCCGTGTCTGTTTCTTTATTTAACTTAATTCTATTTTTATTTACATACAGTTCTTATATCTATCCTTATATTTAAGCTTAATACTACTTTACAATTGTACATGATGTCCCCCACATACTGCGTATGTGGGGGACATCATGGTTTACTTAAACTATTTGTTTCTATTATTTACAACTTTAACTATTTTATAACAAAACTTAAAGAATTGTTCTCGTTCTCTACACTTGATTATTTCGGGTAGTTTGCTTTTCTCTAGTCTTATATCTAGGGTCATCTCCAGCCAGCTTAAAGGTTTTAGAGTTAGAAAAACAATACCCGTCCTCACAGTCTGGTAAAAAGTTGGTAAAAGAGGTGGGACGAATGCAATGGTTACAGGGTTAAACCCGTATTTCTTATCGTACTGAGGTCTCGTTTCAGAGCAGTCGCTACCTGTACCTGTACAAACAACTGTGAAATCAACCTTATACATAAAATTTATCTAACTAGCTGTGCCCGCGACTTAATTCGCGTGTGATTTTATAGCTTTTTTTTTTTTTATTTTACAAAAATTTTTCACCTATTCAACCTCGACAAACGTTGAAGAAGCCCTCACTTTTTAACATTATCATTAAGTTTCCTTCCATTTTCCAATGAATGACTATAACATCCCTTATTAATTTCCAGTGCTGACCCCTCAATACAGCATGTACCACCGGTGCAGTTTAACATTCTACACCCTGCACCTATGTACCCTCCCGCCGCACATGTACCTATGTAAGTAACCTTTTAATTCCTTTACAGATTGTCTTCACACGGTCGTATTGCATGTATTAACCTTTTGAACGCAAATGTCACCTATACATGACATGCGCAAGAGTGCCTGTGTGACAAAAATTTTATTAATAAATCTTAAAAACTGAATTTCATGGCTTGGCGCTCAGAGCACGGATATGCCGATTTGATATGACGGGTAAAAAGGAAAGTTGAAATAATTAAAAACTACGCAAAACCTTTACTAATATAGTATGAAAACAAGACCTTCCCGTTTAAAAACCATTATTTTTTAGACTTGTTTGCAAACTCTAACATCGTAACATAATTTATCTTTATCCATTAGTCCGGTCATTCAACCACTCGGTTGAACTAGTGAGAATTTATATTTCCTGCAAACATTCTTACTATATTACTCTACAAAAGTCATATTTTGCGGCGCACGCGCAGCATGTAGACCGCTAAGTTTATTGAACTACCCTACTTGGTTGAAAGTGATATAATATATATGGTATAATATATTTATTGAAATAAATCGTTTTTATTATTATTATTATATTATTATTATTATATTATTATTATTATATTATTATTATTCCAAAACGTTATAATTTTTTTGTGTATTTTAAAATTGTCAAAATAATATGTTTTTGCGGCTCGTATACATAAACATTTTATGAACTTGACGTCTTAATGGCTCCCGTAAAAAGAAAAAGTTGCATATGACTACTCTACAAGCTTTTCTTTAAACACATAATCGTTTAATTCATTTAGGTATGGTGTACAATACGACACAGCGACAGGCGGCTGGGCATCAGTGCCGTATGACGTCACAGTGACGAGGAATGAAGGCGAAGGGTTCGGCTTTGTCGTCATCTCGTCGGCTAATAAAGCTACCAGTACTATAGGTGAGTTTGTGTCGCGCGGCCTTTTTTCGCCTCCATTTAGACACTACTGTACTGTAGTTACTACTACTTAGACTGGCTTGTTGGCCTACCAACACGGCAATTAACTATACCTACCTTTCGGGACACGTGCAGTAACTCCTGTTGCAGTGGTTGGCCTTGCTAGCAGGAGGCTGGCAGGAGTAAGCCAGGATTAACTGCTATTACCCTTGTGAACACCGAGGTTCGACACATGAAATTCACAGGGTATGCCTAACCTAGCGCGGTAGCCAAAAGTAATCTGTATAAGATCTAATCCTATTAGAGAGAAAACACAGCAAATACATACATACAAAGAACACACAATCATGCTTATCACACAAAAAATTGTCCTGGGTGGGAATCGACCCTACGACCTCCGGGTTAGCAGTCAGGGTCACTAACCACTAGACCAACAGGCCAGTCTAATGACAGATTACTGCTAATTGACGTCTCTGAGTGCAGCAATAAAAGTATCCGAAATTTAATCATATTATTATTTTCCCAGGCCAACTAATCCCTAACTCGCCCGCTGCCCGCTGCGGCTACCTCCACGTAGGCGACACGATAGTCGCGATCAACCACGTGCCCATCAGGAACCTACCTCACCCTGAGGTTGTGGGCCTCATCAAGCACTCCGGCACCACCGTCACCCTCACAGTACTGCCGCCCGACAGACAAGACTGACACGAGCATACAGCTAAGTGGAATGAGACATTCTCACTAGCTGATGAAACACTACATTTTTAAGTAAGTTCTATATTTTATATTGTAATTGTACAACGTGTGCGGCAGGTTAGACGGGAGAGGTCTTTGCGTGCCATGATTAATTAGGACATTCTAAGAAAGGACAGATCAGGAGTACACTAAACCACCATTTTGACTGGCCTGTTTGCCTAGTGGTTAGTGAACCTGACTGCTAAGCCGGAGGTCGTGGGTGCTATTCCCACCCAGGACAAATTTTTGATGAGCATTATTTGTTCTGTTTCTGGGTGTAATTTATATTCACGAAAAAAATAAATTATATAAGTAGTATATCAGTTGTTTAGTACCCATAACACAAGCAAGATGGCGCTGTGTGAATGTGGTAGAATATTATTATTAAAAAAAACTGACGCGAATATATCAAAAACAAACAATGTTGAAGAATTGAAAGATGTATGTCTGAATTGTGGCAGGTGGAAAGAAATAGTCTCTGCCTACCTCTCTGTTGGGAAATAGGAGTGATCTATTATGTATGCCTTTGCGCTAACTTTACACTATTTTTTTTTGTCACACATACAAACTGACTCTACCGGCTTATTCATGTACTTTGGATGAGGGGAATCATGCGCTTAGCTACACCCGTCTAATTGCTCTGAAGCGACGAATAAAAATGTGTTTTGTACTTTGAAAATAGAGTATATTTTTATTTGCCATAATACATTTTAATATACTCCAATAAGGGAGGTAGAGTATTATAATCGGCATGGACTTGTACAAGAATTAATGAGTTTTTTGCCTTTGAAAATAAGGTGTATTTTTATTTGGCAGCTATGGTACATCAAGCTTTACAGTACAGCGTCATTATATGATATCATTTGTTTAAACTATTATAAAATAACATCCGCTACAAGATCATTCCGAGAGCAGTTAATTCACGAAGAGAATTTGTTTGAATGTCTTGTCGCACTTGCAATTATAGAAATTAATAAATAATAAAATAATCTGACACGGCTTTCTGTGCAGTAATGACGTCACAAGAAGGTCGTTACTGTGTTTCAAATGCTATCAAATATGATATTAAAACAATAGGACACCATTTAGTTCTATTACACAGCTATTTGTGTCAGACTATACCAATTGTAATGTTATTCAAATCATGTACATAGTATATGCACGCGGGAATTCAACTTATAGTTAAGTTTAGATTTAGTTATAATCGATTCGATTTTTTTTGTCTTTGAATCGATTAGTAAATCGATAAGTGGTTTTGCTCCCGTAATTACAGGAATTGCTCATGTATTACTCTACCTGTAGTATTATAAGCTTAAAATCTATAGATATAAGATACACACAAACTCGAACCTCATACAATATTATCCATTCCGTCCCATTAAACTAATTCTTCCTTTGTGTCTTCCGTACTGTTTATTATACTGGTTGACACATGTACAGTAGTGGAAATAACGTACCTAGTTAATTGTCGGTCCATTTATGATATCTGATTAGACTATGTATAACTTAAAATAAAGTAAAATTGAAGCCATTTATAAAATATGTGTAATTAACTATGAAATTATCTATTTTACTGTTAAACTGTCGCATTGTATTGTATCGGAAACTAGCTTCAAAAAGTAGCTTTGGTAGCTTGGAAGACTGGACGTCATAGTCATCTATAGTTGACAAGAAACGTCAAATATAGTTGACAATAAAAGCCACTCAATACTAGTCGGGTCGGTTAAATTAAATCATTGTTTTTTATATTCAATCCCATATCTAAGAGAAACGTATATCTGCATTACTATAAAATAAAATTTATTAATACAGTTTGTGCAAAATTAAGAGTAATTGAAAAATGAAAGCTTTAATATTACACTCGTTTTAACTAAAATAGAACAAAAACTGTACACACATACATTATTGAAATAATAATATTGCTAATAATAAAATCGATAGGATCAACCGGACTTAAAAAATAATGCATATGGTAAGTCACTTGACTATTACAGTCGAGTTCATTAATATATTGGCACCATCAAGGATTCAAAATATTGTGAGCGTTGAAAAGCTCAATAAATACTATAGAACCTATGGATCAAATATATGTCCTCATGTGAATGGTTCAATAAAATATGCTGTACATTATGCAATAAGTTGTAGTCACCCTTTTCAACAAAAATCTCTAATGATGGTGCCAATATATTAATGAACTCGACTGTACATACAAATTCCACGAAGTGAAATCCACATTGGTACTGGTGGTCGGAATCGAACTCGGACCGCGTGATTTGCACGCCGGTCCTTATCCATTCAGCCACCATCGCTTATATTATACCGCAAATGTAAAAAGAAATAAAATAGAACGTTTTGCTCAATGTACTTTCAATAATGTCCAGATTCAATATAGAAATAAAACATAGTTTTATTGACACAATGATAATATTCTATGTAAAATTTTTATATGACATTTCAAGTCCGTAGTTATAACTGTTCGTTATTTGGGTATCTAATATTTACCTAAGAAAACAACAATGGTTTAAGAATCTCTTTTAATACTGTAAATATTATGTATTTACTGCTGTGGATGTTAAATTTACTATACAACATGAGATCATGGCAATGAAAAAATATTATTATACTCTTAGATAATCATATTTTACGACAATCGCAATAAAATAAATAGGTACTACATATTTATGACTCTTATGTAATTATGGTTTGCATAAATAAACACTTTTCTAACTAGGTATTATTGTTTAGTAAACCCTTTGGCAGCTAATTTATAAAACTCAAAGGTGCATCCATACCTGCGTATGTGTTACAAATGCATTTTATTATCTGTTTAAAAATGGATTGCATAAAAAGATACAGCAATATGTTGCTATATCGCATTATTTAAAGGACAGCTAATATTTTTTTAAACCCCTAAAGTTGCTTTCATTTCAGCGTACATAATTATCTTGTATGAAATTATGATAGGTATTCTGAATAAAACGGGCCGCTTGCATACAAGGCGTCGTGCACGTACGCAAGTCTGGACGCACTCTTATAGTGTACACGTGTTGCTTTTTCGCATTATTTAAATGCAGCTATTAAAGATAAATTAATTTGAATATACAATTATACATATTTAAAAATTCTAAGATTAAAATGAAATTAATAAAACGTATCCTAGTTTTAAGAATGTTTTATTTCATAGAATGAATTGTTGTTCATAATTTAGATGATAATGTAATTTTTATTATTAAATCGTGCACATATTTTAGCTCCATTATATTATATTTTAGTTGTAAACATTGACTGTTAAATAAAATTATGATTATATTTAGTTTATAGCTACTTAATAATGTATATAAGAATTTATTTACACGGAGCTAATTTCGCAAAAGCTAAACATCCTTCCCAAAGGGTTTTAAAAGTGCGTTTTGTTTTATATAACGTACGTATATGCTATCATAAACCTACTATAAAAACAATTATTTTGACATTACAAACAGACACATCAATTTTATTGATTTGTATAGACAAAATGAAAGTTTCTGATTTATATGTATATTGTAACTACCTCGGTGGCGCAGCGGGAAGTCTATACGACTGCTGTGCAAGAGGTCCCGGGTTCGATTCCCGGGTCGGGTGAAAATGGTATTGAGCTTTTCTGTCATGAAATTCCAGTATTGAGATTTTCCCGGAGTTTGGTAAACAAATGTTCCCGGTTGATGACAATAGGCTCGCCCCCTATTTCATGGGACCAAACATAGCTGGCGTAATGTGGGTCTGAAACACCTCTGCCTACCCCTTCGGGGAAAAAGGCGTGATGTTATGTTTTCTGATTTATTTTGCCCATTCTTCTTCTCCTCTCATTTCAAACTAGCTTCGTGTAAATAGTCCTGTAGTCACATATTTATAGCGGTTGTAAGTTGTATGCAATTTGGACCACCGAAATTCGAAAAATATTCGTTTTAATTATAATAAAATTAGTTTACCATATTTTGGTATAGTAAATCATAGTTAAAATTTGCCAATATTTAATATTAAATAGTATAAGAAATGTTGTAAAATGTTAGTTAATATTTTGGTATTTTATGGAGGATTATTATCTATATATAAATGTGAGTGTCTGTACGTATTGCCATTCATCAGAATATGATGAAATTGGTCAGGTTGTATACTTGTTGTAAAGCATTCTGATTAGTTAATAATGATATGTCTGGATATGTCAAAAATCAGACACTTTAGTTTCAGAAAGGCAATCAGACATAAGTATGATGAAAGTGGCCCTTGGATTTTTTTATTCATTCGGATACTTGCATAATATTGATATGATATTTGTTACCTTGGTTATCAATATATGTACAGTACCCGGCAATAAAATATTGCACATCGACCTTTTGAAAGAGACAATCGGCTAATTTCGGCTTCGTAGAGCGTTATCTCAGTCGCGCACGCGACCGCACTTGGACAGCGACTGACAAAACGTCACATAGGTAGTGTGCGACAGAGATAACGCTCTACGAAGCCGAAATTAGCGGATTGTCTCTTTCCAAAGGTCGATGTGCAATATTTATTGCCGGGCACTGTATGCCCAGTTTGGTCGCAATTGCGATGTATAGTAGCCCTATTAGAAAGATTCATGATCGTTATTAAATATAATTCATATACCAGACATCATTTAAAAACATTATATAAAATTTAATGAATTATTTACGCTTCTGTTAAAGAAAACTGAGATTTAGTGGTAATAAATCCTAATAAATTGCGCGGGAATTGACTACAATAGTGCATAAACAGCTGCTAGTAAATGCAGGTTATTGACCTTAGAATTCAGGTGATTTTACGTTCACATGTTATAGTGCTAACAAGAAATTCTAACAGAAAATTATATGTAGTCATTAATGTACTGGATCTTTAGTATACTTAATATTGTTATACAGGATACTGAAAAATGTTAATATTTATTAATATCAAGGGACCGAAATATGTGTCTCATCATCGATCGTATATTATTACTAGAAGTCCCGCGAGGCTTTGCTCCCGTCATTCTTTATTTTGCCACTGCTCAGCTCCTATTACCCGTGGCGTGATATACCTTATACCTTCCTCGTTAAATAGGCTATCCAACACAAATAATTTTTCAAATCGGACCAGTAGTTCCTGAGATCCTAGCGTTCAAACAACCAAACAAACAAACTCGTCAGGTTTATAATATTATTATAGATATATACTCTCATACAAAAATAATGACTCCACGACACTCGCACCTGAATAGTTGTGCGACCAGAAAAAATATCACTACAATCGCAATGTTAAATATTATAAGAAAATTTAATTATGATTTATCACTTGAGAAAACTGTAATGCATTATTATTAATTAAGAATGAACGCCGCGCTTGTACGATGTACCCTTTGACCGCCAAAGACGCCAAATAACGTCATTCAATAACTTGATCGAGACGTCGATGACGTCTTATAGCGTCCACAACTTTTAGTAACAGATAAAAGTTGGCTAATGTTGATTTTCAGAATCAGAATCATACCTTATATTTTATTTGCCCGACGTTTCGAACGTGCACCGATCGTGGTCACGGGCTGACTAAACGTCGGGCATATAAATAAGGTATTTACTATTCCTTATAATATATATATATAATATATAATACGTGACCTAGACCTGTTTTATAATAATTTAATACATTTATAACTGTTCATATTATTTGTTGCTTGGTGTTAGGGAAGTTTAGGGAACACAGATTTTCGGTAAAGGGTTAATTGGTGGCATTCGAAGGAATATATATCTAATATCGATCGATCGATCGACTGGCCTGTTGGTCTAGTGGTTAGTGACCCTGACTGCTAAGCCGGAGGTCGTGGGTTCGATCCCCACCCAGGACAAATCTTTGTGTGATGAGCAAAAAGGTTTGTTCTGTGTCTGGGTGTAATTTATCTATAATATGTATGTATTTACAAAAAAAAATGTATTTAAGTAGTATATCAGTGGTTTAGTACCCATAACACAAGCAAATATAATTGCTTACTTTGGGACTAGATCTCGCTGTGTGAATGTGGTAGAATATTATTAATATACGATCGATGCTATGCCTAGTTTTAAGTTATTAATTATATCACAATACAATTTTATGTATGTCCTGAGTAGTGTAATTAGTTGTAAGTTGTCGCAATAATGAATGTGCCTTTAACATAAACATTGTCTTGCCTTAACCAAGAGTGTAAAAATGGAAAAAAAAAGCTAAACCTATTTGTATAAAAAACTATATCCAAAGAGTGCTCCATTCCGAATCAAATCAGATCTGTAGACCCTATGATTAAGTAAGAGAGATTAACTCAATAAATATTTTTTATTTATTAGGTTTTTTATTAATTTGTTCCTACATTTTTTAAAGAGTGGCGTGAGTTTCTTGCCTGTTCATCTCATAGCTCCACCCCGTCAGCGAACTGGTCGTAGGCAAATTTGCTGACACTAGTTTTCGGATAACCTGTTAAATTCTCAACTTGTGACTTTCATAAGTGTTACTTTGTAACCTAGATGAATAAACGAGATTTCATTTAATTTTAATTATTTTATTTTTTTCATTCTTTAGAACAAAGTTTAAAATTTAATAGGTAAGTATATACATATTTTATTTAAAGTAAAAATACATACCCATTGTGATAATAATGTTTATTTTATTATAAAATATAGCAATTAGTTAATACAAAATAAAATAACAGATCAGTGAATTTAGAATTTCTTACAAACTTATTTATCTTCATAATTTTATGAACATATTCATAAAAGTCAAAACAACATTACTAAATACACCAGATTAAAAAAAAAAATTAGTATGAACTACGCGAGGTTACATCGTTACTATCCATCAGTTTTGTTTCTTATCCAAAAGAAAAAGTACTTTAAGGTCATTGGCGCTTAAGTCTTTGGAAATACAAATCGCATAAGTTTACTTAGCTTATGTAAGCATAATGTCGTAAGTGCCAACAACCATATGCTAACCTTTTAAGTGTAAGTAGCACACGTCACCAATTAAACAAGTAATGGACATATTTAGCTCAATTGGAAAAACATTGGACCCGGAACGACAGGGTCGCGGGTCCCAGGATCAACATTTTCACTATTTTTTAGCATTTATATATTTTTTTAAATAAAAAGAGATGTCAATATTTATAGAATATTAATTTCGCAGAATCACTAACTAAATAATTTAATACGCAACAACAGGTACAGAAACTATATTATCGGCGCCGATTCTCTCGGCTCCACCTGAACCAGCAACTTCCAAGATCCAGTTGGTATACCTATCGATCCTAGTAAATACTGCTGGGTAGTCACCGTCACAGGTCTCGAAGTAGGAGGAGGTGCCTACGACCACGTTGTTGATGACCATGGGAGCTCCGGAGTCACCTAGGCACATTGACTTGCCTTCCGCTTGACCGCAAATTACCTCTGGTAAAGAAATGGTGATATTGTAATACAGAACTATAAAATAATGTCAAAAAATCATCATCCCAAAATTACTGTCTGTCTGACTGTCATTGTAACGTAGTAAGATGATCGCCACTGACATCGCCGTGACTAGTGACGTGAGTTCGACTCCCACACGAGAGGCAAATACAGGTACCTACATGATGTAATACCATTTACCTATATTTCACCAACAGCACTATAGTTTTCCGTGCTATGAGGAATTTTCTTCTTAGCAATATGGATTTTTAATATGAAATGGATACGCACCGTCCACAATAGACACTTCGGTGTTGCCTTCATATATTTCTTGACACTCGACTATCGGCAACTTGTTGAAGATAACTGTCTTCAGAATCTCGATTTGGGGACCGACCAACTATGTATGAAAAAGACATGTAGGAAATGTAAGAACCAATATAATTATGAATATTGCAAAATGGCAGAAAGGACTACAGTATGGGACTACAGTATGGGTAAAAAGGAGTGAATAGGTTTCTTAAGGGTCGGCAACGCGCTCGTGATGCCCCTGGTGTTGCAGGCGCCCATAGGCTACGGTAACCGCTTACCATCAGGCGGACCGTACGTCTGTTTGCCACCGTCGTGGTACAAAAAAAAAAAAAAAAGGAAAAAAATTCTCACAATAAGTTTGGATTCTTCTCAGCTCTCTAGATACACGAGAGGAGACTTGGCCAGTGGGGGACATGATTGGGTTGTCTATAGGTGTTTTGTTTCTAAGGTAACCAATAGGTATAACAATTTGTGTTTTAAGCTACATCAGCTTAACGTCGTCCATGGACGGCGGTCACCGATTACCGGTAGGTGGACTTGCTCCTTCTACAAACTATTTTGACTGACTTGGTCTAGTACTTGTCCAAAGTAAGTTAATTTTCATTTTAACTTTTTTGAGCGCCAAAATACCACCAAATGAAAATTGGACTCTATTCTTATATTATCAAAACACATTTTCATTTGTTGGCTATTGACGTTGCTTGGCTTGTAATATAGTATCTGGATCTATCTACATATTTCTAAATACATTTTAATATATATTAAACAAAAAAAAACAGCCAATTACATTTACATAACCATTTACAGATCATACTAATATTTGTTCCGACTTAGGGATCGAACCCACGACCACATAAATCACAACCGTATAATTACTATACTGCTGCGCCATCGAGGCTGTATTTGTTAACGACGAAACGACTTCATCCCTAGTTAGGGCTAGGTACCTATTGTTCTGTTGTAAATAATAAAAAAAGGAATTACATATAAAAAATAACTTACAGACTCAAACCCCCAGCTGACCACTTTCACAGGAGTGTAATCTTCGATTAACATGTTAGCAGGAGGCAGGAACAGCGCGTTGATGGTAGAACTGATGCCTAGAGGGGTTTCCAAGAATGTGACCGCCAAGTCATCAGTTCGTGGAGTCTCTTCATAGCCCTCATGCTTCACAAAAGTGCGGATGTTGACAACAACACCACCACTGAGACTGTTTGTGGAACCAGCTCGAACTTGCATGTTGGTTAGAACGGCACCGCTGTCAATGGAAGTAAATGTTAGGCACAATTTTTACTACATTTAGAGATTGTATTAGAAAGACCGTTTTGACATCATATCTAGCGATATTGAACAACAATTAAAAATCTTTTTAACTTTCCCGACAATATTAAATTATTATGCAACGGGTCTACATCACGTAGGTATTATATTGAAGGAATATGAAATACCTTATTTAATTTGCATAATACAATTAAAAACTTCGTGCGCTGTCTAAAAACCTTCTAGTTTTGCCGAAAATCTAAAAAGAATGATTTTTTTGAATGAGAAGTGCCTCCTGCTGTTACTCGCGCGTATCGTAGGTACCTATGTGATTTGTGATTACTACTATGAGTATTTCTTTCATTTTTTAATAGGATTAAGTAATTGACGAATTTAAAAAAAATATGATTTTAATATTGTAGTTATTTAAAACTAGATGTAATACATAACTGATAACAGTGATAAGTATTATCCAGAAATAGTTTTGCACACCGGAATGCCAAAGGTTTCTCACGCGGCTTATTGCTGTTCTAACGCAAGAGTTTTTCATATCAACTGCATGCACAGACGGTATAATGTGCACGTCATAAGTTATTTTTAGTGCATTTTTTTTATCTTCTCGTATAATCTCCGCTTAACTGAAGTCCAAACCATACACCATTGAGGAAATTAATCATAATAGTCTAGCGACTCCACCGTCCCCTCCAGTGGGCGCTAGGCAAGAATATGGTAGTACCTAGGTAGATCCGGCTATATATGGGGAAGGGCGTGGGGCCCTCAAAAGAAAACACAGAACTGATCTTATAAACTTATAGTATTAATTTTAAATGACAAGAAGAGCGTGCACTGCACTAGAAATTAAAATAGTAATGAGCCTCAAGTCTTCGACGGATGCTCCGACGAAGACTCGGTTCGAATTTGAATTTGAATTAATTTAGGATTTTGAATTTTAAATTATTAAAAGTAAATTAAAAAGAAATCAAAAGAGATCCAAAAGGTGGTCAAAAGAGGTGCATTCGTGCAGGACGTAGCCTGCAACGGGTGCAACCGTTACAATAGGTCTTACGTATAACAGAAGCCAGCAGTTAGCACGTGCCAGGAGGAGATGATGGATCCTACGCAGCGCTGGACTGTGATGCCGGGGCCAGGGTATGTGTACATGAACGATGCTGCATACGGGAACTCTTCAATCGTGACGGGTGTGCCACCTACCACGCGGCTCCCGGGTGCTGCTGATGCTATAGGACATCGGGAAAATGGTTACAATGCTGCTAGATATAAAAAATGTGGCTACGGTTTTTAAATTTAAGTGGTCGTACTCCAGAAATAAAATTGTTCGTATACGAGATTATCTCAAAAGACTAGTCCTCGATCCTACAATGAAACAAGTTTTGGAGGACCCTTACTAGGTTTGGTTGCTCTGATCGCGGTGTTCCTATTTATCTATTATATCTACGGGTAGAAGCCTACAGGCTATATTTTTTACTTTGTGTCCATAATTTCAACTTCATACATCCCCCCACGATAGAAATCTTACTGTCAGGTTAATACAGTCAGTGTAAATTAATTTGTATATTGTATATTCCCAAAAGTTTTACATACAAAACTTACACAGACTTACAAAACAAAATAAATTAGTCAGGTAAGCCTGTTACAGTAAGATAATTATAAGTATGCAGGTTCAAGAACTGAAGAAACTCACCAGCAACAACTAAAGCAAGTATCACATAAACGACAGGAGCCATGATTGGTACTGACTGTACAAACTAATGGACTTCACCTAACAAATGTTTATTTTTTATACCCTCAAACGATCCTTGCTAATCTAAATCAATGATGAGTTGCTAAGTGATACAGGGTGAGTTGATTTTAACGGTGTAGTTTCCTCTTCATTAGACATCTTTTTATTGTTATTGTTTGTTGCCCATTATGCTTCCTACATAATGTAAAAACCCCTTTTATCAGATCAGACGAAACACTAAACCAATTTACGACAGGCACAGGAATTTATGTTTCAGTGAAAGAGTAGAAAGCATTTGGTGTTATTTTAGGAGACTATTCCTAAAATCAACCTGCAATCAACGCATAATTGTTTGTTAAATGTCCCCAATTATATATCCTCCTCAATTTGCAACATAGCAACAGCAAAATAGCATAACAATTTTTGCACCACCTGTATAAAAAAACCATTTTAAACCCCAACTACTTACATTAGCTGATAATTATGTATTAACAATCATGCACGTACGAATTATCTTAACTTATAAAATCTGCGATAATCTTACGAATCTAATAGGTTTAATGTTGATATAAATTTAGCAAGTTACTTAGTAGGTAAGTCGCAGGGGTGGATCTATGTAGGGGCTATAGGGGCCTCCAGTCCCAATAGAAAACATTGTGAAATAAAAGAAATCATACCTATGGTTAAGTTTATAGTTTTTTAATTATCTACTTTACACTTGGCCGGTTTTTTTTATAGTTGTTAATTGATAATATAGATAGGCCCCCTAGGGGTCCCCGAATAGTATCAGCCCAGAGGCCCCCTCCAACTCACGGTCCGCCCCTGTTAAGTCGTTGGTCAACATCGTGATTGCGGTAAGCCAACAATATGTAGGTAGGTGGAGAAAAGTGTAGAGCATTGAACAACGAAATGAAAACAACCGATGCAGTGGTTCCTGAAAGGTCCCAAAGTGGTCCACAAAACAAAGTAGCCCACTTATTTAGTCTTAATGACTTGAAGTTAAGCCATTAAGAACTACTTACATAAGTAGGTACGGTAAGGTACCTAGATCGCATATTACTAATAATTATTTTACGTAGGTTAGTATTTAGCTTTTTTTTTATACCACAACGGTGGCAAACAGACGTACGGTCCGTCTGATGGTAAGCGGTTACCGTAGCCTATGGGCGCCTGCAACACCAGGAGCATCACGAGCGCGTTGCCGAACCTTAAGAAACCTATTATAACATATATCATATTAGCTAGAATATAACACAAGAAAGCCCAATTCAGAGAGAGAATTCTAATTCATACTAGTTGGGATATCATCTCTAGAGAATTTAAAAAATTGAAACTTAACATTCTATAAAAAAATTATTAACATTTGTTTAAAATTTAGAATTTATCTATATCAAACAGTTTTTTTTTACGAATTTGGTCCCAATTAAATTTTTTTGTACTGTATCTCGAAATCGTTCTTGGGTAAATGAAACTTTAAGATGGCAACACCGCGTAGTGGCGCGCCTTCATGCAAGGTGATTTCGCTCCGCCGTGTGTCACTGGAAATCAAAGTTTACATGTTTTTCCTCGAATTATCGCATTTAGATGTATTTTTAATCCTTTAGTGACGTTATTGTGATTATGTGCCGTTATCTTGTGAGTGGCGGAGGTGTACGATAAGGGTAAGATAATATTGTAAATACTAATGTTGTCCATATCAGGCGGTGCTTCGAAAAACAAATTTTCATTCATATCAACATTATTAATATAATATTTATCAAATTGATACTTAGCTATGTTTTATCTTGCCATTTTTTGATCTTTTACCGGTGGGTTAGGATTACCCACATAATTGTTAATTTTAATATTTATGTACATTTAATATTTTTCCATATTTTTGCTTTGGATTTATTATCAGTGCATTGATTTGTATCCATGCAATTATAACATTGACAGAAGGTTAGATGAAATGTGATCTCAATTTAACCCTCCTGTTAGAATCTTATTAGAATGACACTAACTTAGTTTAAAACTGTCTATATTGTTGTAATTTTATCTAGTTTCAAGGCTTCATTTATGACAATCTTTTAACTACGTTAAATTAAAAACAAACAATACCTACAAATCCATATTACTTCACAGTTCTATGATAACTTTAAATAATAACATAATTAACTTAATTCTACCTTCAACTTAATTAAAAATATTTATAGGTTAAGTAAACTGTGTTTTCTATTTCATATTATGTTAAGTAATTTTCATATAAATAACTTTAAAATATTATACAACTAGTTAACTGTCAACAAAAGTAAACAAACTTTTTTATAAAAAAAAAGTTTTGACATTTAACTTTTTTATAGGACTTTTTTTTTAATATCTTAGTACTTTGTACTAGGCAGAGGCAGGTACCTACTCCTCTTGTTAAAAATTAACTTTATGGAGTAGGTAATACCAGTTATCAATATTACATATCTGCATGTAAAAAGTGTTCAATGTCACAGACAAAAAAAAATCAACATGGATATTATGTCACATCAAGCAAGAGCAATATGTTTGAAGACATTATTACTTCTATTCTTACTCATAATTCAATATACTTATAGTACTTTGATGGCATTGTATAGTTATTTCACTAAATAAAATGAATAATTATTATAGTCATATTATCATTAACACATAACCGTGTTTTGTTTAACATAAACTTAGTTAATGAATTACTTAATTAGCTGTTGTTGATGAAAGCTAATTGTTTTTCTGTATGACCTCTAATATAAGGTCACAATATCTCAGGGAATATGATTTAGATAGATATCAGATATCCGGTTACAGTCTATTTATTATAATATTATTAGAATTTGTAGCGCTTCCTATTTTGGGAGCGATTGCAAGAAGTTTGACATCAAACAAAATGAAATGTATATTGTAATTTGTTTACACTTGTGTTAGTGGCAGCCTGGGAGGTATGTGCTTATGTATAGTCAACACTCAATTAATAATTTTGTTTTTAATATAAGTAAATTTATTTAGATTGGCTCTTGTATCTTGCCTAATTTGTTCACATAATTGACATAAAATTGCATTATTAATTCTTAATAATTAGTTTTACCGGTTGTGTGTCACATTAAAAAAAATTTTTTTTACTAAAAATAAAATCATCTAACATCCATTAAATTATTACAATATTATTATAAGTAAGTATAGTAAAAAATTAAGGAACACTGACACATTTTTATTAACATTATTTCAAATATGATATAATGAAGTATGTACTTATGTATTTAAACCATATGTAAGTTTAGCTATAGATAGCGACCTGGTTTTATTTCAACAAGTATTAATCAGACTTCTATCTGTCTTCTACAAAGCAATAATTCTTGTAATAAAAACCACTTATCATCAGGTCAGCCATATGCCACCATCATTGTATAAAAAACATAAGCAAAGGCTTATATGGTCTATGATGTGGAAGTACACAGCTACTTCCACATCATAGACCATGGGCGATCTCCGGCTATTGTAACTGACATGCTTAACTGAATCTCAAACAACAAATAAAACAAATAAATGTGTAACAAATTCTTCAACTTGTATTAGGCCAGTGTGTGTGGATTAAGGCCTAAACCTTCTCAACTCTCTAGATAGAGGAGAGGAGATCCCAGCCCAGCAGTGGGATATTAATGGTCAGGACAAATTCTAAAATGTATTTATGAGTCATCTTGTGTATTGTTTTGTTAATATTTATTTTATTACCCGACTGTCAGGACAGGTATTGTTTTTAATTAAAATGCCTGTTGCAGACACCAAGATACAAAACAAACCTTCATGCTCATCATACAAAGATTTGTCCTGGGTGGGGATCGAACCCATGACCTCCAGCTTAGCAGTCAGTGTCATAACTACTGGACAAACATTCCAGTAGTTCGTGATATTAGAGCATTCAACAAAGAAACTTTCTGCTTTATAATATTAGTTTAATTTTGACATTGTTATACAAAAATTTCTGTCTGCAAGTTTTAGTATCTTTTATAATATACGACAATTACACATATAATTATGAAATAATCTTTTTTTAAAAAACATATGTTAAGTTATGGCATAAATTACATAAGCTTATTCTAATGATTACAAAAACCACAAACTTATGTTATCTAGATATTTTTGGACAGGTTTTTTGAATTATAACAGTGTTGTGCAACCTTAAATACGTTTTATAAAGTTTATATTCATATATATGTAAATATCTATGCGATGACGTGGGCGGTGGGTTCGATAGCTGTATTTCTTTTGTTTACCTTGAATAATTTGGATAGACGCTCTCACTATTTATATTTTTGTGTGCGTAGCCCTCACATACAGTTTCCTTCAGCCTAGTGTCAGTGGCGAAACATGTTCGATCGTGACAAACGTTACGTTTTAGGGTTCCGTAACCAAATTTCTGCGATCGATCATTTACGGTGGGATATAAGTATTTCGACAGATCATTTAAAAAACAAGGTTCCAAAAAATTTTTTTTTTAATATTTGAATATTTTCGGCAATAAACAGTCCGAAAGTAGCATAAATTGTGTGCCCCTCCCCCATTTCTATTTTCTCAACCGTAAAAACTTCGCTAAGATACCTAAAGATACCTTCTATGGCTGCGGAACCCTACATTGAGTATGCTCCGATATGCACTTAACTGGGTTTTTTAAATATGGAAAAATTTCATAACTAAATATTATCACTAGAGGGCGTCATTCGTATCATTCTTAATTCATACAAATTGTAATTTACGTTGTAATGATCAAACGCGTCTGGCCTCTCGCAAAAACTCGGACTAGGCTCTCTGTTTGTTTGTCCTTCTTTCACATTGCAATGAAGCAACTGGTTAACGTTATTTTTTGCTTATAAGTAGTTAAATGGCCGGAGATTGACTTAAGATAGAAAAAAATCATAGCCTTTTTATCTGAAAGGCTAGGCTGAGTTGCATAACTGCATACCCACATTTCGCCAGTTATGTTTATAATATTCATGGCTGAAGAACCCAATAATTATCGTTTTACCGACCCGGGAATCGAACCCAAGTCCTTCTGAGCAGCAATCGTATACACTCCCGCTCGGCTGATATTTTCCAAAGATTAATTGTCAAAATATAACTGCCCGTAAATAAAAGGATTCATACTATTACAGATAAATAGAATCTACACCAGGGATTCTCAAACTATTTTTAGCACGAGACCCCTTTTCAAAAATTATCTGATACCTCAGACCCCCATCGACATTTTGAGTTTTTTAAAAGTAGGTACAATAATTTTATACTTCTCCTAAAATATTAGTCATTCTTATAACAAGTCATTACACGTAACATATATTTTATTTTAAGTTTGAAATGAGAACTTTTTCAGTTATTAGGGGTCGATATGTAGACCTCGTTGACCCCCATAATCAGTTTTCGTTTATGTCGAAACCCCTCTGGGAGCACCACACCAAATCACGAAAAACATGAATCAAATAGGGTAAACTTTGAACACAGATTGTGTATGTAACATGACAACGAGTCAATCTGCCTCTAATTGCTCTAAATAGATGGCGGGCACACTAATTAATTGGTGAGCCAGTTTGTTGCGCACCGATCATTTTGTTTTGAATGTTTTTATCATGGTAGTGTTTATGAATGAGTGCTATTTTTTATTTTCGCAAATTTTTCGTTGTTTTCTGCAATATTGGATTCTGCGGAAACAATTTAGGCGACTTTGGGAAGAATTGTGAGATAGGCTTCTTATTAATAAAAGTTTTCAAGTTCCGTGACTAATATTATGACTGGCCTGTTGGTCTAGTGGTTAGTGACCCTGACTGCTAAACCGGAGGTCGTGGGTTCGATCCCCACCCAGGACAAATCTTTGTGTGATGAGGATAAAGGTTTGTTCTGTGTCTGGGTGTCATTTATCTATAATAAGTATGTATTTACAAAAAAAATGTATTTAAGTAGTATATCAGTTGTTTAGTACCCATAACACAAGCAAATATAATTGCTTAATTTGGGACTAGATGGCGCTGTGTAAATGTGGTAGAATATTATATTATATTGTTTTAACGGGTTTACGTCACATATTACCTTTATGAATTGATATAATCTTTAAAATATACCTGATATAGACTAATTTTAAAATAAATAGATTCGTTTGCGGTTTCAAAGGACTTAGTTCTTTAGAAGTTCTTATACCTTAATTCTGTGAGATAGAGCGTTGAAAACCATTTTTTATGCTTTCAAAATGTTAATGCTAATGGTACTTTGAGCCTACCTAGTAAAATTAACTTTCTGCCGCTTAGTTTAAACTTTCCTGGTATTATTATGTTAACACGGGTTTAACACCAATTACATTAACATAGACCTAGTTAAAATACAACACCAAGATAAGTATTACCTGCAATTAAAAAGAAAAAAAAAATTAAATTGATTTGCTTTCGCAGAAGCTTAGCAAACACACATTATAATTTTGTATTCATCTGCAAATATGTCACAATTCGGCTTAAGCTTGCACGAGGCCATTGAGCGCGGATAGGACACGAGGGATAGGCGATGAGGCGCGCGCTACGGTGCGACAGGAAAGGATGTGAAGTCTTCAGGTTCTAGGTCGTAACAATGGTCACAACCCAAAACTCTTATCGGCTCCTATTTGGTGTTGATGTGGAAAAATCTATGCTTTCAACTACACAGAAAGTTCTGAGAATTTAACTTTATCGGTTTTCTTTCTTATTGTGTAAAATAGCGCCTTGCGTAATTTTTCTATGAAGTCTCACTTCAAATGAAAATAGACTTTTTAATTTAAAACGTCTGAAACGTGAGTCAATATTTTCTTTATGAATAGCATTTCCTCTCACAAATATTATTGCTACTTTTTCAGTGTTATAAATAAAAAAGTGGTGAAAAATGCGGTCAAAAGACGTAATTTCTGAAAGGACCGGTAAATAGCCGGCTATTTCTTACTTTTACAACATTTTATACCTTTGGGGATACCACCCGAGGCGTGGGTAGTTACGAATAAAGTATAAGGTATCCAGGAAAGGACATACCTACCTATTATATGTATACACAGCTCCAAGTAAACCACACCCCCTAGAAATACATAAAAACTCTTTGAAATCAAAACTCTTCGAAAAAAAAAAATGAAAGATGAATATCTTAGCAGTGATTTCAAAGAGTTTTTATATTAAGAGACTAGCTGTGCCCGCGAATTCGTTCGCTTGGACAACTAATCCCGCATTCATGGTGCTTTTATTTTTTTACGGAACTCTGAAACTTCAAAAAATAATCAAAGTAGCCTAAGTTACTCCTTGTGACATTAGCTATCCGCCAGTGAAAATCCCGTCGAAATCGGTCCAGCCGTTCCAGAGATTAGCCGGAACAAACAGACTGACAAAAATTAAAAAGAAATATTATTTTAGTATATGTACCGTATATACATTCTTATGCATGTAGTAAAAAGCGGTTATTTTAATATTACAAACAGACACTCCTATTTTATTTATTTGTATTGATGTATAATATTAAGAGATTTTATTTTTAGTGTGAATTCATTAGAAATAAAATATTGCCCGCCTACAGTTCATATCGTTTTTTATTTGTATCGTATTGACATTTACAAATGCAAATGTGCTTTTACGCATTTCAGATGTTTCCTTGGGGCTGTCTGTACGTATAGATACAGTTATTAATTCACATTTAGTTGACTTGAATGGTGCCTATTCTAAACATTATTATTATTATTATATCTATACAAATTTTTATTATATCTTTTACACACTTTTCATCGAATTCTAAAAAGTGTAGTAAACAATTAAATTATAGCTCCGATTAAATAAAATAAATTGAAAACCACGAAATAGTAGTAATAACTATCCATTTTTTAAAAAGAGTGGCGTGCGTTACTTGCCAGTTCTTCTCATAGCTCCACCCCGTCAGCGAACTGGTCGTAGGCAAATTTGCTGACACTACTTTTCGACTTTTGACTTTTCTTTTACTTTGACTTTCATAAGTGTTACCTTGTAACCTAGATGAATAAACGAGATTTCATTTCAATATGACACTAAATTGCGACGTTGACACTGTTCGTAATTACGCTCTTAAACTTAAAATCTATTGTTAGTAGCCTAGCTATGTTATTCTTTATTATTGATCTGTTTGTCTTCACAGAACTTGCTTACAAACAGATCTATCCCACAGGACCCGTATATTTATTTGGGATAAAAAGTAGCTCAAGTGTATGAATACACTTGAGCCTTTTATCACCCTTCACCTCACCTTTTATTCCAAAAAATAAAACTAAAAAATATCTGTATGTCAAATTTCATACAACTGATTTTTACAGCGATTCTGGCTTGATTGAGTAACATACATCCATCCACCCACCTACCCATGCAAAATTTCGAATGTATTAGTAGGATATATAGGTAGGTAATAGTAGGATTTAGTCTAAAATAAAAACTACTTATAAATAAACTATTTTTAACAAAAAAATATTAAAACGACTTCAAATCAGTACTAAAAAGCGAAAAATAAAATGAATTAGATATTTAATTCCAAGCTAAAAAATACCTACCTACCTGTTTAAAGTATAATACCCTATTACTAATCTGTTTGAAGTCGGTGCCAAGCCTAAAGAGTTTGTTAAGCTAACTTAGTACGTACATCTGTTACCGCTCGCTACTTCACACCACCTCGCACTTGCGTGTGATCGTACCCAGTGGACGGCTCAAACTGAGTGATACAACCTCATTACGCTGGCACCGACTTCAAACAGATTAGTAATAGGGTATTATACTTTAAACAGGTAGGTAGGTATTTTTTAGCTTGGAATTAAATATCTAATTCATTTTATTTTTCGCTTTTTAGTACTGATTTGAAGTCGTTTTAATATTTTTTTGTTAAAAATAGTTTATTTTTCCATTTTTAGTGTACTTTTTATCTAACAGATTTAATAATACTGGTTGGCAAACCAAGACGGAAAACCGAAATAAAGAATCTTCGATAGAAGGGAACGTCTATTTAAATATTCTAACAACACAACCTGATTGTAGAATAGAGGAATCTCAAAACTCTCAGCTTTTTTTGTCTTTCTTTTTTCCTATAAAATGCGACAGGTAACAAGTATAGGTATTCAATGCAGGTTAGATACTATATCGAAAACTTAAAATATCATCTAAGAATTCATTTGAATTATACAACTTTATCTTCCATCAAGAGCTTTCACCTCAGACTCTCAGACACTTGAAATAACACAACTTAAGGTTTATACATGGATGTGATATTTAAAGAAATTATCTTCTTACTCCTAAACATTAAGAAGTTTCCCTTCCAGTGATAGCTCACCTAAATAACCTACAAGAATACAACTATAGGTTTATAAGTACCTATAATGTTGAAAGAATTATCCTCCAACTCCTAAGAGTCAAGGAGTTATACCTTCCACTGACAGCTCACCTGAATAACCTACAAGAATACAACTATAGGTTTATAAGTACCTATAATATTGAAAGAATTATCCTCCAACTCCTAATAGTTAAGGAGTTATACCTTCCAGTATCAGCTCACCTAAATAACCTACAAGAATACAACTATTGGTTTATAAGAACCTATAATGTCGAAAGAATTATCCTCCAACTCCTAACAGTTAAGGAGTTATACCTTCCATCACCAGCTCATCAACATGAGATGTTGACTATCAGACGTAAATACTTGAATAACTTTAAAAAATATATGAAAAACGTAACATGTGCCTATAAAATTTGAGGGTTGCCTTCGATTTCCCTGAGATTCCATCATCAGAACTTGACGTGATGAATAGGGGACCAATTCGGAAGTATACCCTTTCAAACAAAAAAAGAATTTTTTAAATCGGTTCAGGCATCTCGCGAGTAATCGATGAACATACATAAAAAAAAAAAAAATACATACAGTCGAACATATAACCTCCTCCTTTTTTGAAGTCGTTTAATAAAAAGAAGCTGCATGAAGTTAATAATTTAGTGTTAGTTGTATTCAGACGTTTATCGTAGATTTTATAATAATAAACTGGTTGACGACCTTGCATCGTATCGGCGCGTGCGCAGGATTCGTTCGCAGGAGATAACGAATACGTAAATATATTAGCTTTCGTCTGTGGGTTTGTTCGCGTGCCGTATTAATAAGACATTAATTAATATTGTTTTCATTTATTAAATATCGGCATTTCACACTCGAAATAAAAATATTTTAGAAACTTAGTTGACAGATTTTTGACATAAGTTGACACAAAACTATGCAGTGGAGTTGAATGAAACTAAATACAGTTGCGCACTTGTGACGTCATAACTGCATAGAAAGCTGTGTCAGACTATACCTTTTACTGACTTCTAAGATTGTCTCTCACTGAGTCACTGCACTATTGGGAAAACCTAACCATTAATATTTTTTATCTACAGAAGATCTATAAATATCCTACAAAATGTATCTGATGTGCTAATAATAATCGCTGGATAGAATATCGTAGCGACCAATGTATTAACAATAGCTACGGGAAAATGAACCCTAGTGCTTAGCATTAAAAGCGTTTCTCACTAATAATAGTACTCAACCGTGGTCCTTTGTAAGCAGGACAGAAATTGTCCAGGTGATTATTATATATTTTCATTGCGAGATTTTTATTCGCAGGATAACCATTCCTGGGCAGCCACAGTACCTACATTTATGTCCTTACGAAAGTCGTAACGATCAGGAAACAGTAACAATAACGCCTAAATACCTAACCGTTGTAGATTAATGCTAACGTTTTCCTGTTACGATTTCGGCGGAGAATTTTTATGTGGGTAAAATTTTGATGCCCGATCAATGTTCGTAGGTATCATATTTTTATACAAAATATATTTGTCATGTGGTAGTATTATTATTCCTCTTAATTTCAAAATGTTCATAAAAAAATAATTTTTTAAATATATATATATAAAATACATTTAAAAATATAAAAATTTGGAGATCCACCGGTACAGGGTACAGGGACCAAGCTACCGGTGGTTAGGGCTCCAAAAAGAGGAACCTCACAATGCGAGCCGTGTCCAGAAGCCTTCTGCATCTGGCCCATAACCCATCCACCTAACGCGAGCCTCTTCTTTATTATTATTATTGATTGGGCCAGGATCCGTCCGCGGTCATTGCTACCTCGACCAGGACTGATCTTTTGTAACGCCCTTGTTATAAGTTCTCTGCTTAGTCCTGTAGAAACTTCCAGGGTAGTTATAATATAATAATAATAATATTCTACCACATTTACACAGCGCCATCTAGTCCCAAATTAAGCAATTATATTTGCTTGTGTTATGGGTACTAAACAACTGATATACTACTTAAATACATTTTTTTTTTTGTAAATACATACCTACATATTATAGATAAATTACACCCAGACACAGAACAAACCTTTTTGCTCATCACACAAAGATTTGTCTTGGGTGGGGATCGAACCCACGACCGGAGGTCGTGGGTTCGATCCCCACCTTTATTTAGCAGTCAGGGTCACTAACCACTAGACCAACAGGCAGTTAATTGACCATTATAGTTTGACGACAGATGGCGTCCATTATCGGTGCAAATCATTTTAGTTTTATACTATTTATGGACTTATGCAGCCACTGTACCCGAAACTCTGGTGCCCCACATCTCAATGTGCAAATACGCTTTAATTTACACACGATACAATGTATTCACGTTTATATTAATAGATCACGACTGAAAAGGCTTTGTTTGAATAGTCAATCATTAATCAGGGAGCCTTGGGAGGCTTGCAAACAAAGGTGGAGCCCTGGAGCCCTAATGTAATCAGAGGCAATGTCCGCTCGTTCTATAAATTGAGAACGATTTGTGAAAACAAAAAAATGTTTTGAACAATGTTTTCGTTAACTTATTCAGAGGCTTATAAATATGTATACCATTGAATATACATTACAAAAGAAATACGCTTTAATCTTATCCTAGAGAAGCAATATCTAGGGCAAACAAGTCAAGTACAGTTTTGCTAATGTAATTCTTCCCAGGTGTATAAGGTACCTATAGGCTACCTAAACTATTAGACTACGTAAATTATGATAGAATAGAATTAGGGTAAAGTCGCCTAATATCGGCCACTGCCTAATATCGGCCATTTACACTCTTTTTGAAATCTTTATTAAAATCTGTACTTTATTAGGCTAATTTTCGTACTAAATGATACCTTATTTCATTGAGCAAAAGACTATTAAATATGGCTGCTGTCAAACGTCGCTTGGACGCTCAGTGAGAAAATGTTTGTAGTCCTGTACGAAAACCCAAATTTTGAGACATTTCGTAGTCAGATTCACGGAATCAGCTATGGGTGGGAAGTAAGTTTTATACATATTTTTGTTATTTCAATATCTAATGAATATTTACATCGTTAATTTGATTAATTTACTAACGTGTAAGAAAGAAATAATATTGTTATTTTATTTATTTTATTAAATATAAGCCCGGCCGAGGTTAGGGATTAAAATGAACTAAAAAACGTTAAACCGGCCTGGTGGCCGGTACGTTTTTAATCGAACCTTGCCTAAATTCGGCCTCTTCGTTACTCCAACATTCACCAGCTGTGGTGGATAAAAGGTACAAACTATTGTTCTGGCCATGGCGGTCAATTTATGAGAGATGTGTTTCTTACTTGTGCATCAGCCAGTATTTAGAATTTAACTAAATTTTCGGCAATAATTAAAATAACTTCTTTAGAATTATTGCTATATGGATTTATTATTACCAGAGGGCTTAAATTTCTCATTTGTATATTCAATTAGTATAAGAAAAAATCTGTTATTTAATAGCTGATAGTCTTTTTAACATATTTTAGCTATTTTGAAAAAATTCTGCTTGGTTCCCTCCTAAGTAACGATATGCCGATATAAGGCAACCAAACGGACGATAATTGGCATGAAAGGCCGATTTAAGGGGTTTTTGACAACTCTGCACAATAAAAATTATAAAAAAATAACTGGGAATAATTTGAACAAATTAAGACAAAATAATGAATAATTAACTAACATATAGCATAAAAATACATCAAGTATGTATCAAAGGCCAGGAATATCAAATAAACATGCAATTATATGCCGAAAAATGTTGACATGGCCGAT
The DNA here is from genome assembly GCA_905147015.1 of Laspeyria flexula. Taxonomy (NCBI): domain Eukaryota; kingdom Metazoa; phylum Arthropoda; class Insecta; order Lepidoptera; family Erebidae; genus Laspeyria; species Laspeyria flexula. The sequence goes on from LR989974.1 coordinate 8,452,682, forward strand.
ATTTAGCGCTTTTACCCTACGTTTGGATGGAATTCCTAGTTCCTTTATGTTACCCAATTCTTATATACGTCTCGGATGATAGAATAATAAGGTATTTATTAAGTATACACAATAAACAGACACTAAGTAGGTACCTAGTTTGTGGTGTAGTAGGCTAAATTTCATCCACATTTTTTGAAGTAGACCCGTGCCCAGCAGTGGGACGTTTATGGGTTGAAATGATGACGATGTCAAATGTTTAATGACCAAAAGAACAAAAATCAAGGCAGGTGGAATTTTTGTTCTTTTGGTCATTAAGTTTAAAAATTATAAAAAAAAAAAATAGAAACAAGCCTAGGATAATTATACATACCTATCTGCCTACAATCAAAATTCTAGATCTGCCTAATTCTTTCCAATATAAGTCCCGCCTTCTACTCTCCTTCTTGGTATTCTGGTAAAATAGTGTAGACTACACTAATAGAGTAGGACGCCCTCCAGCTAGATGGTCCGATGACCTAAAAAAGGTCGCTGGGTCTGACTGGATGCGGAAGGCGGAGGACAGAGTGCTATGGTGCGTGTTAGGAGAGGCCTACGTCCAGCTGTGCACTGCAATAGGCTGAAATAATGATGATGATGATGATGACACTAATTTTGCTCCTCTGTGATCGAATCCATATTCTTTTGTGATGATTTGTGATCTCAACACTATTTTCTTTTTAAATTCGAATCAGTAGTTTCTAAGATTAGCGCGTTCAACTAACCAAACTCTTCAGCTAATATTAGTTAGTATAGATTAGGTGAAAAATAGAAATTAGGAAAAGGAAATTAGGTGAGGCCTACGTTCAGCAATGGACGTCATTGGGCTGATATGATGATGATGATGATGATAGATTAAAGTCTACTGCCAAAAAAACGTCAAAACTACATCTAACCGAATTGAATAGTCACAATTTACGACGTTAGGACGTTAGACGTACAACAGGGCCTTGATGGCTTATGTTCCAATAACTTGAGTGTAATAGCTTTCGCTCTCATGTAATTATTATCTATGTGTTCCCTGAAGCCAAATAAGATATTTTGGGCAAGGAAAAATCCCAATCTAACGTTAAATGGAGTATAAAATTGAATGAAGGACTGAGCTTGTTAAGGATGTATTATCGCTACTCGAGCGTGTAACGTAAATGAAGCGAAAAGTTAATTTTACGCGCGTACCTTCACGTTATTAAAGTTTTGATACTTCATGAATTAAACATTGTTTGAACTAGGTCACTTATCCTTCACTCCGGACGTTTGTCTAGGTATTCATTTTGATTCTGTCTAATATTTTCACACATTTATTTTCTAGGTCGTGTTTTTATTTTTATAACTTTGTTTTTGGATAATTTGAATTATTTTTATTACTTGTCTGATGAAACGCTAAACCGCGGACACAATAAAAAAATATTGTTGGTCGGAGTACCGCCTGGAAATTATCTCCATCTCCATGGTTAGACAAAAACGGTATTGGATTTTTCAGTTGTAAAATTCTCACTATCAAACTTTATATTGCAATAAGCTTGCCCAATACTACATGGGACCAAACATAGCTGGCGAAATGTATTAGTGATGCACCTCTGTCTACCCCTTTGGGGAAGAACGCATGATGTTATGTTATGAAATGCTTCTTCTTATCGTGTCGACAGCAAATCGTTTAACTGTATCGAACCAGAACTTAGTGACGGCTACTGCATTGAAAGTAGCGTTCATTATGTCCTAGGAGCTATTGTTCGAGCACGCAGGGCACGATATCAGGTGGGGCATTGTCTGTGGAATAGCACCACACTTGCACTTCAAGTCGGAGCCATCAGAAATCACCTGTACAAATTATCTTTGGTTCAGCCAACCTGAGTCCGAAGTCTTCCAGGTAACCGTAAATCGTGGCCAGGCGGAAGAAATGAAATGCTATAAGCATATGAAAAGATACCATCAAATGGGTAATTTATCCTAACTCTTCTACGATTACGCAATAAGAAGACTTATTTGCGAGTCCTTTTTTCGGGCAAATCCCTGCATTTATTTACTGCCAACATCCCAGTGTCCTAAAATTCTATTTTTATTTCGGTCACGACCATTTTGACCCTTATCAAGCTATCAAAAAAGGTCCAAAGCATGTCTCTTCAGTACATCTAACAGACGATATTGACTTGCTAATAGCCGAAGTAAATATTATTCTATTTTTGGTTGCCAACTTTATAAATATTATAAATATGTATGTTTCCACATTTTTCTCTAGACTCGTGCCGAATTGGATTAGAATAAACAATAACCACATTCGATTACATTTTGTTGAATCAATTAAATTAACAAAACAACTTTTAGATTACTTTGAAATCATTTTATTAAGAAATTACAGCTTATTGCCACTGTTAACGGCATAAGGAAATTTATTTTATACCTAGCAGTTGCGCCAGTAGTTCCTGAGATCCTAGCATTCAACCAAACAAACAGACAAACGATCAAACAAAATCGTCAGCTATACAATATTAGTATAGATTAAATCTTACCCTCTTAGCTCTCTACATAGAGGAGAGGAGACCCGAGCCCAGCAGTGGGACATTAATGGGTTGCTGATGACAACTCTTAAAAGACAATTTACATGCATTCTACATCTAATACGACTTGAATATAGTTTTTTTTTCTCCAAGATAGGTAGTTATTAAGGCCATAAAAAAATCAGTTATTGATCACTTCTTTGATGGATGGATTGGATCTGGGTAGGTAAAACTTGAAGAAGACTACATATATAATAACCTCCTACAACAATCTCAATATGGTTTAAATAGAAAACATTTATTGGTACAAACACAAGACATACTGAATAACAAATACATAGACAGAACAAATACAAACAAACAACAGTCTCGCGTCTGTACCAAATAGGCACCATTTCAGCATAATGCCGAGCACAAGTGCCCAGCGCTGGTTTTCAAATAGGCCTTTTTGGGGTGACGTACGGATGGTCTTTTATTAAAAATTAAAAATAACAAAAATAAAACAATATTTGTGCTTACGATAGAAGAAAAAAATAAAAAAACATTGAAAAACAAAAGAACAATGGGCTCGAAATAAATATTGCTTTATGAATGATCTACCTGTCTACAATACATGCTTGGATCGATTGACCCAAATGTGATTACTGAAGTGTCCAATATGTGGAAGGCATTTTATTTTATTATATCTATATTAGATATTAATGGATTCCTCGTCGGTGAGTGTACATTCTTTTTACTTTATGTATATCGGTGGTGAGTGTGGTGACTGTACTGTGTTTAACAAATATTAGGTAGAGGTGTCGCAAAGAAGGTCCCATTAAAATATCAGGCTAACATAATCTACATGCTTCAATTACTATAACGCCAAGCAGTTTGATCCTGGCTGTTGGTCACAACCATACACCTAGGATCCGCGCGCTACCGTAAATCTATGGTCACAACACTAACCTAACCTATTTGTAATAGATAATAATATAAAACCTTTTGCGACATATCTCCTAAATAATAAAATTAAATATTTTTAAGCGGGGCACTCCACACCTGTAACAGAAGCCGAAAAATGCCAACATTTACGAGTTGACAGATCTTTTAAAGATGTTTTAAGGTTTCTACGAAAAATCTTTGATTATGTGAATATTTTCGGAAATATAAAGTAGTTTTTAGACCCCCCCCCTACTTCTTCGATTGTAGCGGTTCAGTTTTAAACGTTATAAAACTTTATACAGTCGTTTATTAAGGATATTCTTTTAAAGTTTTCAGCAATACGTACATATTGTTATTGTGGTATTGCTAAACATAAATGTAAGGCGTAGGTACCTATTCTAAAATTTTCAGTTAGTAATATAAATTATTTTCCCGGTAACATTTTTAATTAAGTCTGGCCTCTAACATCTGTATAATAACAAAATGTTTGTAATTAAAAGTAAACTTTGACACACAGTTTACACAACTTGTTTGTGTAGTTACAAGTCCCCGAATAAACAACGCTTGCCTGGAGTTGTTGCAATTTCATTAGATAACAACGCTGCTTATGAAAAACGACACAAATCCATGTCAAGTTCAAGAGAAAATGTATCTTAATTTATGCATGTTGGATGCATTTTTCCGTGATCAGTGAAACTACATTTAGTTAGGTTTTATAAATATAATTAGCAAATCAAAAAAAAAAATTAAACTCAAATTATGTCAACCAATTGTTGAGAAATATTCTTATCACCATGAAAGTTGACTAATTCCTGGTTAAAAGTTAACGTTTATCAACAGTACTATAGCTGTCCTTGTATTTCGTCTAAATTTGATCAGTACGCCATCAATTCACTTAAATTATGGCCAAAGCTGCTTGACAACAACAATGCCTTGTACAAATGTTTTTCTTTCTAATAGTGATAATCTTTATTCCATATAGATCAAATACATAATACTTATGAACGTCATACAAAGCCAAAAAAATGGTGTCAGCAAATTTGCCTAAGGCCAGTTCACTGACAAGGTTGAGCTCTGAGAAGAAATTGGCAAGAAACTCAGGCCACTCTTATTAATCATCATTATTATCGATTTTTAAAATAGATACTGATTACTATCTGATCAAATTTATCTAAGTACTTACCTCTAACAATAATAACCAAATGACAAAATATAATTTCAGTTAAAATTGTAAAAAACGCTAAATGAATACCCAAGGACGTTATTTATAATAACAGTATGTCTGTGTTTGTTTAACTTTGTAAATGGACATGTGGGAGCCCTGACTCACACCAGACGTCGAGGCGACTAATGTATAACTCACTTTGATGTTATTTGGTATAGGAAAAACAATACCCGTCCTGACAGTCGGGTAATAAAAGTAGTTGCTGCTTAAAGTGTAAGAAGGCGGAAATCCACATGCAAGCTTACCAGATCGAATTGACAAAATTACCGAATATTACCTGGCGATGGATTTTAACATTTAAAACATTGCCACAGCTTTTGAATAAACGAGATTTCATTTCATTTTAGCAAATTTTTGTTACCTCTAAGTTTCTTAAAAGGTTATGCATGTTGCTAACTTCAAATCATCATCTCCTCTCCTCTAACTAGAGAGCTGAGAGGGTTAAAGCCATAATCCACTCATGCTGGCCTAGTAAAGGTTGGTGGATCAGACATACTCATAGAATTTTTTCTAGGGTAAGTGGGTGTCCTCACGATGTTTTCCTTCAGCATTAGCAGATGGTAAGTCACTTGACTAGTACATATAAATTCCACAAAGTGGAATCCACATTGGTACTGCCGGTCGGGATCGAACTCGGACTGCGTGATTTGCACGCCGGTCCCTTATCCATTCAGCCACCATCGCACCAACTTCAAATGACAATTGAAAAATCCTGCTTTCACTATATCTATATTCAGTTTGTTTCGAGTGTCAGACCACAAAATAATGATTCATAACACTGAAAATTCTTTTATTGTATTTACAAATAGAAACTGAAATCTGAAGTTTCTCCCATCTATTAAAAACTTTCCAGAAATGTGACAACGAAATTTTCCACACATTTTCTCGGAAACACCGGCTTTAGGAATCTACAGGACCGGCCTGCCGTATCGAGCTTCCAGGCATTTTGTTTTCCTCAACTTGCTACAAACGATAAGCGGGTAACCTTATTATACTTTTTTATGTGCCAAGAATTCGTATAATCAGATGTACTGTATTTTAACTGTAAGCGTAGGTTTTTACGTACATGTAAATGTTATCATTTTGTACATCCACGTCTTCATAAACTTACTATTTTATTCTCTACTCGCTGTTGCTTGGAGCTTCGCTTCTTTTTTCGGCTACTACTCAAACCATTTTGGTTGTAGCGTTATATAGTCCATAGCAAGGATATTATTATTTATGTAATATTCCAGACATAATGTCACTACCCTATCTCAGCCCGTGGGTGTCGTAAAAGGCGACCAAGGGATGAAACTTATGCAGAAAAGAGCATTGCAAGAAAAGAAAAATTCGAAATAAATCCAATACCAACCCGTTTGGCCAGCGTGGTATACCTAGTAGGCTAAATTCCCTCCTTCTTTAGAGGAGACCGGAGCTCAGCAGTGGGACATATATAGGTTAAAATGATGATGAATGAATGATGAATATTCCAAATAAAAGTACTTATTGATTTTATATACATCTCATGTTTGGCCATGTTTTGTCTGGGCCTCGACCAAGATTGTGTAAATATTTTGAGAGGCTGGACGCTGGCTGACTAAGCTCTGTTACGTGATCAATCACCAAAAAGGACAAGCGAGAATTAATGGCTTATCCATTGTTAGCGTTGTATATAGTGCCTGAATTGATGGAATTTGGCTCCTACAATATAAATAGTTTATTTATTCATTCGTCGTGAGAGATTTTTAGGCGTCCAATATTTTTGCTAGAAACTGAATTAAAGAAATATAAGTGATAAATGAAGCTTCTATCATATACAAGTACAATGAATAACGTGTCTTTGTCCATCAAATCGAATCCAAGAGTATTTAGTTGATTGTTATAATAAAAACAATACCCTTCCTGGCAATCGGGTAAAAATAGTGTTTTAAATAAATAAAATTGTATTTATGGTAGCTTCCCCCTGCTGTAACGGGTTCTGAATTACCCCTTACTGTACGAGTATAACTGCGAAAAAAAGAGAACTGCGAAAACAAATCTATATTAATATTAAACTGTAGCTGAGTTTGTTTGGTTGAACGCTAGGATCTCAGAAACTACTGGTCCGATTTCAAAAATTCTTTTAGTTTTGGATAGCCCATTTATCGGGGAAGGTTATAGGCTATAGAATATCACGCTATAGCCAAGAGGAGCTGAGCAGTGACTGAATAAAGAACGACGGAAGCGAAGCCCCGGGCGACTTGTAGTGTAATTATATTTGTGTATCGAATTTTAACCATACCTAGTGCTTATATTATTAGCCAGACTAATATTAGATCCATTATATCCAGCGTAGTAACAAACTAATTGGTTTCAAGACAGGTCCCATCTTGTTGGAATTCTATTGACTTAAGTAATTAGCGGGCGGCACAAAATCGCTCGCTGTGGCGGAAATTAGGCGAGGCCTATGTTCAACAGTAGACGTCGTTGGGCTGATATGATGATGATGATGATGAAAGTAATTAGCAATGGAGGCTATTAAGGATAATCCTTTTAAAAAATATCAAAAAAATACAAGTGACATACTTACAAATCTTTTCATACATTCTCGCTGGTTTAGGGTACTCCTGATCTGTCCTATTATTGAATACGATTTTCCCTTTTCGCGCACCGGTTTATTATGTGATTGTAGCCTATTACAATATCCTAGAGATACAAAGATATGACGAGGGACTAAAAATACATTTTTCATAGTTAAAATATAGAAAAAAGAAGTACCCTATCATAATTTTCTCTGAAAATTCACTTTCATTCATTTACTAACATAAACTGGTCGCGAAATACTCATACACCCAAGTAGTTGAAAAGTACAATAATATTTTCTTTTGTTTCAAGTTTTCTTGTAGCTTCAGCATCAAATCGTGTTCCTTACATTGCTGTTAGCTCCCTATCTGTAGTATTTGAATTTGAGAATTTCAAACTACACTATCGTTGAATGGTGCATAAAGGAATCCACTAGCGCTGAACCAGGTCAATCGAACGCCTTTGTGGTGAGTTGGTGGCTGCTTTCAATGCCTCACATTTAAAATAAAAGGGAACTAGAAAGAACAGTTTATATCTCAAGAACATGTGAATACGTGATTGTTTTTTTTTTGTGTACTTAGATGTTAGTTTTAGCCTCACAATATCTTTTTTGTTATTCAAGATTGTACCATTAAGAAATTTCCTGTTAATTTTTGCGAAATATCCTTATCTATTCTTACAGTAAACTAAACTTTTTTGTCCTATCTTGCGTAAGTAATAGATAAAATTCATTATGATATTTTCTGACAGCTTGACACACTAACAATGGCGAAGACCGAATCTATCATCATAGAGAGGAAGCTTCTGACAATCTGCTAAACAATTGACCAAGGCACCCCCTCAATACATAAAAGAAAATTAATATAGAATTATATCTACTATTTTATATTTTTAATAACTTTTAGGTTGAACCGCTTGGTAGAATATTTTTTTCTGTTTTTAGATAGTTATTTTATAGTTGTATTTGAGACACTAACAAAGCCAAGTCGTTGTTAATATCTGTTACCCTTCCTTCTTTCTTTCGACGGATAAAAAGAAAACAGCAGATGTGTTTTAGCACATAACATTACGTAATACAACCAAACTAAAAATACTCATCAGGCCCTCAACAGCAACCTATTAATGTCACACTGCTGGGCTCGGGTCTCTTCTCCTTTATCCAGAGAGCTGAGAGGGTTTAAACCATAATCCACAAACGCCGGCCTAATACGGGTTGGTGGATCAGACATACACTTAGAATTTCATCCAGGTATGTGGGTTTCCTCACTGGAAATACTACTGTAATCTTCAATAAAACGTTGTATCATTTCCCACGAGAGATATAAAAGATACAACTGCAATATTTCACTAGATATGGATGGATTCGCTTTTATGCTGTCAACAGCGCGTTTTACAATCAGTTTGTCGAGCATAAACGCAGAGTAATAGCCGTCTCAGTTCGTATACGACGAGTAGGTATGGCGTCGTCTATTTGCGACGTATTCAACGTTTACTCCTTGTGTGGGTCTAGGCCACAAGTAATAGACAATTTGAGACCTAGAGTCAAACGGAAATTCGTTCTTATAATTATTTAATAAAATAATAATTATTTTCCACACATGTAACTGAAAGCACCTACATCAGTTTTTCTATCCATCACCCTAAAGTTGACTTGTAAAGGATGATTCCTTCCTATCAATGCGCATACGTAATTTAGAATACAGTGGTTGTATTTTACCTAAATGTTTATTTTAAAGCGCACTAAATTTACTATTCCTATTCTATATAAGTACATTTACTACATAGATGCCGTCAGCTTCTTTGAGAACTTTGCTCGCGACACTCGCGTGACCCATAAGAACGGAATATAAGAATAAATTATAGCCTGTGTCATGTAAAAATTATATTACTAAAAATAGTCCGACAGTTGTCACAGGTGGAAAATAAGGTCTTACAATAAGATTGTGTCTCTGTAACATACCTAAGAGGTGTACAATATTTATAAATAAGTTATTATTACTAGAAAGCGAATTATCATTGATTGTTATTAGTCAAGTCTTGAATTACATGCAAATTAAATGTCATGGATTAATACATCATAGGAAGGATAATAATCAAACTCTATATATCATTAGTCAATATTTCTGTCGTTTAAAAAAACATTAATTGAGGATAATAGTTACAAACATCCAAATAAGCATTCATCTTCACAAACTTTCGTAATAATTATTTGTTATGATTTCTAGCTCTTCAAAGCATATTCTATTTCATATTTTCCCCTAAAATATGTTACATAACCACAGTTTGGTGTAGTTTCCACGATTTTATCGCCGCTATTTCGCTTCCAAACTGTTATAGGGGCATAGCTTCCAAGTTTTAAAGTCGCCTCAAATATCCCTTTGGGCCAGATAAAATTTCGCTTAGCGGTTTTTAGGGTACGTCCCGTTTTAGGCAAGTGTTTATTTATTTTTTATACTTAATAAAAGAGCTGGTTGCATAGTTCTACGGATTAGAGTCCCTGGATTAGTAGATAACTAATACTATTTGGCTCAATTCACACCGGAATGACAGTGGCGCGGCAAGCACTTTCAGTGTTAAATCATTTTAAACTAAATCTACATTATTATAAAGGCCATTGTCGCCTGCGGCACTGTGATTGACCTCTTGCCACAGTGTGAGTTGATTGATATAAATTTATGCTATGAGAAATGTAATTGATACACCGTTTTCATGCATGTATAGAAGCACCTAGACTGCAGTGCCAGTTTTGATTATTGTTATTAGTATATACTATGCCAGAGATTTATTTTAATTATGCCCAAGCCTTTCACCGCCAGGCTAATATCGAAAAACTGTGTTCCCTACGCCAAGCAATAAATAATATGAACAGTTATGAATGTTCCTGATTCTGAAAATCAACATTAGCTAACTTTTATCCGTTACTAAAAGTTGAAGTGCGATGGACGCTATAAGACGTCATTGGCGTCTCGATCACATGACGTGTTATAACGTCATTCAATAACATTATTGAATGACGTATAACACGTCCTTGTTGGTCAAAGGGTTAAACAAAATAAATAATACTTTCTTGTTACGGATTGGTCTACACGAATTATTAAGAAATAAGGGACAGTTACACTCCAAGTGAAAAAGTTTATAATGTCTTCTTACCCAGAAAATAAATATATTTATGGAGTAACTCTTCGGAGTAATTTATTCGGCTTCCAACTCCAAGTTGCCGAGTGTTTCAAAAGTTTATTTGTTGTTATTCCCGAAGGCCAAGTTTTTATTTCCTTAAACGTCGTACTTTAATTTAATTCCATTTCGTCTTGTGAAACAAATATACCTAGCTAAATAAACTCGTTTTTCCGTGAAAAGTAAGATTTTGAGCACGAATAGGAAGCTGGGCGGTTCTCCATAACGTATTGATAACGAAAGTATAACGAGTTAAACCATTGTATTTAAAACAGCAGTTTTGTAGACGCTCCATGGACATGACGTGTGTGACTGTGACTGTAATGTTTCCTAAACTTTCCTAGTGCTGGAGCAGTCAATATAGATATTTTCTTCAAAAAAAGTCTGGGCCTTAGGTTGAAACTAACACAACAGAAACACGACAATCGAAGAACACAAACAGAAAATTAGATTTTTTCCTAAACCACTTATGCAACACCTGCAACTTTAGAGGTTTCTAACTTTCGTTTGGTTGTGTCCTTGCTGTGATAAAATACCAGTAAATCTAGATAGGTATATAAATAAAAATGGATCACCGAAAAGTATGTAATGGATTCACGACTCGACCGATTTGGTTAATTCTTTTTAGTTTTTGTCGAGGCAAAGCATGTATTTATGTAAAAAATTATACAAAAAATTGAGTGTAAAATTTAAATTTTGTGATTAATCTCCATATAAACATTTGAAAATGGAACATTATCACAAATAATAAAATATGCCGGTACGCAGTTCGCCGGGTCAGCTAGTACAATATTATTATAGAATATAGTGCACGTCGTCGGAGAGATCTTCCAACAAGCCGAGCAGATCATATCTGCTCAGCTTCAGTTCACTATTTCATCTAATTGGGTTTATTTAGTCGCGAGTCACATAACTGTTCCACAGATTTTAAATTGCCTGAAATTGTCTCGTGTTTGAGCTTTGAACTTTCGGCTATTTTCATATGTGATATCATCTTGTGGTATCATAATTATTATTTATGGAATCATGCTGCTCCGTTAACCGTAAAAAAAAAAACAATTAATTTTAATATTGTACAATACCAGCTGGTTCGTGAGGTAAAAGGTCAAAGAATCGTATTTATTTTCATTTTACAACACTGCGGTCATTGACTTCACACTTTATATTGTCAATTATTAACATTGTTTAATTTATTAAGACGATTTTCTTCCACTAAAAATAATTAAAATATGTCTGTCGGATACGTGTACTGCTGTTACTATTGATTTGCAGGCCAATTTTGGTATGAAGGACCTAACCTGTAAGACTTCCCGCCTATTTTATTGTTACGCGAAAGGGCAAAGGTGAATCACAATGGATTCAGTAGTATTGACTTATTAAACGGTTTCCAAATTATTCGGTTCTGTAAAAGAAAATTAATGTTGTAAAACTGTTTGCATTAGACCACTTACTATTTATTGATGTGGGTACGGATCCTAAAATGAAGAAATGCTTTTTTAGAGAGCTTATTAAAATATAAAAAAGTTATTTTCTTATTCATACTCAACAAGCGTGTATATAAGGATTTAGTAGCCACTGACAATAGCCTCGGAGTCTACTTTGAGTGGTCTTCATCGCACTTGATGGTCCAAGAGTCATACCGTATAATATTATGAGCCGCTTATTTTATATAGCCTAGCTCTTAGAGTATAATAAAGCTGAAACGTACAATCTAGGAATAGTTTGATTATTAGCGTATAGTCTCTCGCAATTATGTTAACAAGTAGGTACCTAAAGTAATACTAGTTAAAATTTTATGTTTATTTTATGTAAAGCTTCAATGTAAAGATTTTCTATAAAAATAGGACCAATAATTAATAAATGTTGCACTTGCAGAGCTTTCATACTTTGTCGTACGTCAAAATGTAGGAATCAGAAATGAGGAGATCCGCAGGAAAACTACAAACTAATTGCATTTTAAGATTTAATTTATATTATTTTTTACGCCGGTAACACTGGCAATAAGCTGTAAACTTTTTATTATAAACATTTAAAAATGATACTATAGTTGTTTTTTTTTTAATTGGTTTTACAAAAACAGACATGAAAATATATTCAAATGCTGTTTTTTTATTCTACATTCACTTCGGCCCGAGTAAAGGTTATTCTAGACCAGGTTAGGTGCTCGTAGTTCTAGACTAACCAAGTATTAGAAACAAGATACAATCCGAAAAGTGCGAAAAAATGAAAAATTATTTCTCAAATCTCAATTTCAATGTGTAATCCCTACAATCACTACAACAGACTAATCTGCTGACTGCGACACTCATCCAACAGTTATCGTGAACTTCCGAGGGAAATTTTCATTTACAAAGAAAACAATGGGCGCTCAACTATTGTCAACTCTTTTGTTCAGAAAAAGCCTACCCGGATTATGCCATTAGCAGGGCACAGTTGCAGACAAGTTTAAAGTTGTTGGAATTGTTTTTGGCTGAGTATTTTTAATCTGTTGTATTCTGGAAGTCTGTGAAGTGACTTACCATCTGCTAACGGTGAAGGAAAACATCGTTAGGAAACCCACATACCCTAGGAGAAATTCTAAGGGTAAGTCTGATCCACCAACCCGCATTAGGCCGTCCTGTGTGGATTATGGCCAAAACCCTCTCAGCTCTCTAGATAGAGGAGAGGAAACTCGAGCCCAGCAGTGGGACATTAACGTTGTCTACTAAGGACATTATACCTGCCTGATTTCCAACAAGACCGGTTGTAGGTATGTTGGCTTACATGCAGTTGGATCCATAGATATACGTATAGCTGGATGTTTAAAGGGCCCCCAGATTAACAGTTCGCAGGACGATATCAGTCTGTCAGTTAAACGCAAAAGAACTTTTGCGTTCGGCGGCCGTCCGGCGAATTGTTAATTTGTGGGGCTCTTAAAAATTCACAGGTGATGTATAAGCAAGTTTAAAGCGTGGCTAAAGCGCAACGGGACACCAAGAAGTTGCAATAAGCGTGTGGCGGAGCGGTCACACCGTAGCGCTTTATGTTTTCTCTTCATAAACAAAATTAACATTGTGTTATTTGCGAGCATATTGTTTGTAAACTGGTGACGCGATTTTGGCCAGCTTTCAGCTCGCTAGCAAATCGCTTATATGTTAAATCACTAAATTATTGAAGAATATTGATCTATGTACTAATTTTTACTATTACTCATGTCAACCCACAAATGTCCCACTGCTGGGCACCATCTCCTCCAAAGAATGTGGAGAGAATTTAGCTTACTATACCACGCTGGCCAAACGGGTTGGTATTATAGGGTTTGTTTTGAATTTTCTTTTTCTCGCAGTGCTCTTGTCTACGCCTTTAGTCGCCTTTTGCGACACCCACGGTTTGAGTTGGGGTAGTGACAATGTGTATTCTTAATCTGTCACAACACGGATACTGCGGACACGGACTATTACATTGCAATCGTACAATACTTCAGTTCTCACACTAATTCCAGTTTCCAATCAATGAGATTCGTTAAATGCTTCTAGGAAATCATCAATGAAGTGATTCACGTCTTTCGGACTATTATTTAAAAACGGGTTTCTTTCATGAAAATGATCAGAGGAAACAAAATAAACAGTTTTAGAGACAAGGTCCGTCTACACATCAATCATTTGACATCCACAAACAAACGAACATGTCTGAATCCTTTGAGGGGCTTCAGTAGTTTTTGCTATAGTTTGGCTTCAAGTGCCCATTGTACAAAGTGCTCTAGTGAACTAATTCAAGTGATTAAATATTTAGAATACCGAAATTCAATATCGGAAACAATAAATTTAAAAAAATCCTCGTCTTGGAATAACAATCGCTTCATCTTCATTGAATGTTTTAGCTTCTATATCTATCTAATTTATTAGTACTGAACGGTGGTTCTTGAGTTTGATATGCCCTCTCTGGGATTGATATGCCAATATACATACCTAATTACGTTATTTTATTAATGTGTGCATTCCTTCTCCCGCTCAGTCGCGGCTAGACCCGCCCATAGCTTCGAGCCTTCAACCTAAATCAATATCAAGTGCCCTGCAAGATATAAAGAAAAGCCAGTAACCCTGAAAAGAGAATTACACGCTGAGAGGATCCGTATCCAGGTCACTGGGTGGTCAGCAAAAACTCAGAAATATCCAAAGGCTTTCCCTATTTATAAATTGTCCCCTGCCTGTCGGTTGATTAACCATAACGCACTCATGCTCACATATTGATTGGTTTTATCTCCTTTAACGTTGGATACAGCTAGTTCATGATAATATTTGCTAACCGATGGCCGGTTTCACGTTTACTTTTACGAAATAAACCTGAAAACCAAGTGGTTGGGTTTCAAGCCCCCTTTACATGTTCATTTGTGAATGTGGATTCATAGTGCTGTGGAATGTTACCTTCAGATATCATTTACTATCGTATTTATTCGTATTTATCAGAATTAGGTATGTGTACGAGTCGCTCTTTAACAATTTTAACATTTTAATAGACTTAAAGCTTCTGTTTTATAGTATACAAATAAAACTTTCTAGGCCCAGTTTGGCAAGAAGCTACAAGTGCCCCTAATACATTTGTGTGTTCCAACAGGTGGCCCCTAACCTTGCTCAAACAGAGCACTTCAAAGTAACATTGTTATACAGTTTTATTACTTCTAAATTCTAATACAATGAATATTCGACAGATAGATCGATTCAGTTAAAAACTTTCGTGTCTCATAATGTCTTCATCAAAACTTTTAATCAAAAAATCATAAGAAAAAATCAGGGGGCCTAAAACCCAACAGGCTTAAGTCGAAAATTGCGTGGCAAAACTGAAGGTTATCCGTTTCAGATGGTCATTAGTGAATATCGTAAGATACTATGGTACAGTGCCGCCTGTGTTTTTGCCTTGGCGCTCAGTTATTACTTCATAGACTTGAAACGTATGTGGTATAAACTTATACTGCACATGTTTTATATTGTGTGTGATCTACTAAAGCTGCTTATGAAACTGGTCGAACTGTACTGAAGCTATGATTTGTTGGCTTGATTGTGTGGGTAAGTTTAAAGTTAAGTGACACTGCCCGAACCCATTGTGTTCCAATTGTTCGTAGAATTAAGAAGTGCCTGTTTTGAATTATAGTCCTGAAAGTAAAACATTTGTCATTGGGGATTAAACTGTCTTGATAGACGTCCGGTGTTTGAAAAATGGTGACAAAAAAAGTACCGGCATTTATTTTAAAAAAAAATTTGTTTTTTTATTATAAAAAAAATCAATCATAATGTATGCACGCGGGCTGACAGATGATTTAGTTGTCTAAACGGAAAACCTCCGTTGATTTTCTTATTTGGTATTCAGAAAAGAAAGAAAAATAAATTTATTTGGTACAACAGCTACAAGAGATCCAAAAAAAAAAAAAACATTAGACTTAGACTTACACATTAACATAGGAGACATAATTAAAAACTAAATAAAATTTATATAAATTTTTAATAATTTATTTTTTTACAACTTAATGATTTATTTATAATTTTTTTATTTATATTAAAAATTTATAATAATTTATATTCATCATCATCATCATCATCATCATTTCAACCTATTAATGTCCCACTGCTGGGCACGGGTCTCCTCCAAAGAATGTGGAGGGAATTTAGCCTACTATACCACGCTGGCCAGACGGGTTGGTATAGGGTTTGTTTCGAATTTGCCTTTTTTTTGGCAATGCTCTTGTCTACATAAGGTTAGTTAATCGCCTCTTACGACACCCACGGGTTGAAAGAGGGTTGTGTCATTATTTATTCTTAATCCGTCACTATATTTTTTAGTTTTTTCATTTATTTTGCTCGATTACTCGAAGAGAGCTGGACTTTTTTTTTGTTTTTAAATATTTTTATTGTCATCAAGTCAGAATCCAACATGGATTATTTGGTATTCATTCATGAAAAATTAATATGCATTTCATTTCCTTAATTTACAAACAAGTTTACACTTCGTTCAGTTCAGTAATCAGTTAGCCCCTTTCTGGGTATAGACTTCCTCCAATATTCTCTGTGTATATTCCTATCTTCTTTCAATTTTTAGTTGCCGGTAATTTATTGTATACCGTCGACCGTAGGTATGAATAAATAGTATATTTTGGAGTATGGGAAACCAACCGACGCGAAAATGCACCCTCTTCATAATAGGCGCATGTTTGTTATATGGGTGCAATCGTTTTCTATTACAGTATCGATCATCATTCATCATGGTCCAAATATAGTCAGTTTAAAAAAAAAAAAGTGAAATACGACATCATTATACTGCCATTAATATTTAAAGGATTAATGCAGTGTTTTTTATACTTAAAGGACTACAACTTCGCTTATTTAGGTCACTAGGCTAAAGAGCTTACAACAAAAGGGTGTTTTAATAGCACCTTCTTTGTTAACAGTAACTTTTCTTGGCTAAATTTTTAGCTTGCGTTTTTAAAAGCACTTTATATTTTCTTAGAATACCTATAAAAAAGAGAGAAACGGTTAAGGTCTCCTCTCCTCCATCTAGAGAGCTGAGAGGGCTAAGGCCATAATCTACACACGCTGGCTTATGGCCGATTTCAATAATCTATCTATGGATTTGGCTACTAAAGTTAGAATTTTGACATATTTAAGCTCCATACAAAATGTGTCTAAATTCTAACTTTAGTAGTCAAATCCATAAATAGATAGATCATTGAAATCGGCCGTTAATGCGGGTTGGGGATCAGACATACACCTTCAATTTCTTCTGGGGTGTGTGGGTTTTCTCAGTATATTTTCTTTCACCATTAGCAAATAGTAAGTCACTTGACTAGTGCATATAAATTCCACAAAGTGAAATCCACATTAGTACTGGCCGGTCGGAATAGAACTCGGACCGCATGATTTGCATGCCGGAGAATTTTGTGTTTAAAGCCCCCCCTTTCCCCGAAATGTTAAAAGTTATTCCATTACTTGTTTAGCATTTATATAAAATGTAAAACAAAACGATGGAAATTGCTTAATATTTAATGTAAATATTGAGTTTCTACTTTCATTACGATATTAACCTACCTGCAATGGAGGAATATCGTCCGTAGGTTTCTGTAACGAGCCACGGTGATAAGTAGAAAAACGTTGTCATGACGTCATCATGCTAACAGGTAATGGATAAATTCGATCTGAGGGACGTCCACCCGCGTAGCTCAGATGGAAGAGCACTGCACACGGGATGGCAGGGTCGCGGGTTCAAGTCCCGTCGTGGGTTTGAATTTTTCCATTACTTGTTTAGCATTTATATAAAATATGAAACCAAAGCGATGGAAATTGCTTAATATTTAATGTTAAAAGTATTCGATCTTGTATTATTGTAACTGACAGGCGTGTCAAGAACCCCCCTCCCCCCCAAACAACAGCCCGTGCTCTTACCCTACCGACTTGATCTTATATACATGAAACTAAAAAACCTATCTCTGTTCTGTGACATGAAAGAAACAGTTCTTACTCTGAACATCTCAATGAAGTAGTTAAAATCTATGCAAAGGCAACGCCCCGTTGTAAGTGCTCAATAACTCCAAAGTAAACGACAATATGCCACCTGCGGAGCTCGAAGCTTAAACTGTGACGTGGACTGCTTATAATAGTCAAATGTTTACTCGTAATGTTTCAATATACACTGACCGGAAATCTTTACCTGTTTTTATATGACATGTCTCAAACAGTGGATGACGTAGTTTTGGTTAGCTAGATTTTGCGCAAATTCGTGCAAAAAAATTGTTGACAATTACTTTTATATTTTGTTGAAATGAAGGCACTGTCCCCTCGGTCTAACTGCAAAGCTAGATTTCATCGTTTTAAACAAAGAGTTTTTAACTGACTTCAAAAATGGAAGAGTTTCTTAATTCGTCATTATATTTTTTACATTTTTCATTTATTTTGCTCGATTACTCGAATAAAGCTGGACTTAGAATTTTTTTTGTTTGAAAATATTTTTATTGACATCAAGTCAGAATCTAGTAATGGGACCCAATCCTGAAATTTTAAAGACTACGTTCAGATGGCGACTATTCTATTAGATATTTTCATGTATACTGTTTTCCCATACACGAAACTTTTGTTACGTTAACACGGCGCCGGATGTGTGGATAGCCCATTTATCGTAGAATGCTATAGGCTATATAACATCACGCTACGGCTAATAGGAGCTAAGCAGTGGCCAAATAAAGAACGACGGGACCGAAGCTCCGCGCGACTTCTGGTAGTAAATACCAGTACAAACCTCTCTTGATAGAGAAATAACAACATTGGGTTATTATTAGTGACAATGATATAAATGTCAAATGAATTTATACAATAAAATATCTAATTTATTTGCATGTATATTGTATTGGTTCCTTGACATTTTGTGTATATACTTTGACATTTGTATTGTATAATTATCATTTCACTAGTTTATGCACGCGGCTTTATGTTATTATAACACAGCCTATGTCACTCTACTCTTCTAACTATTGCTATCTAAAGAATCGCGGCGATCGATCAGTTCAGGACGTAACAGCAGGACAAACATACTGACTTTCTTTATAATATAATAATTTCCCTTTTTGACTAGTATTTGTATTTGTCAACAGATTTTTTAGTTCAGTAATATATTGTCAAGTTGTAATGTCATCAACAGAGATGATTTGGATTTCTTTATATAATAATTTATTAGTTGAATCCCGATCTCACGACAAACAAACAATAATAAATCAAATAATAAACACACTATACCGGCTTTTAAACGAGTGTTTCCGTTCTCAACCCATATTTTCAACCCACAAACTGGAATTAATAAACTGTTGGCAACAATTTTTTCTGAGGTTACTTTTTACCAACGTTGAATTAATAAAACGCATAAATAATTATGAAAATATTATGTGAAACATTGACAGAATTACCTCTCATCATTTCAACCCATAAAGTTCCCCCCATATAGAGGGAATTTAGCCTACTCTACTATACCATGCTGTATATACTTTGTGTTTTTTTTGTGTATCTTTACGGTTTGTTTTCCTTTTCGCGCAGACAAGAGCCCTGCGAGAATAAGTGCATAAGTTTCCGACACCCACGGGTTGAGATGGGGTACTTTTTTGATATTCGCTGTGGTCGCGGACGAATGTTCCTGCGCTCCCGTGACCACAGCAGAGCTCGACGAGAGGAACACCTTGGGGTTTTAGTGGGTGCGAGCCCCACATAACCCCTCGGTTCTTTCCCCAAGACCGAGGGGTATGCGTCAGGCATTTCCCCAAGTAAAAAAAAAAAAGGGGTACTGACATTATGTATTAATGCGTCAGTACACTGACAAAAATATATAATATAATATTACCGCTTAACAATATGTAATATATCGTTTACTATCTAATTTAGGTTATCAAGCGGTTCCCTTGACATTTCACTCGTTATCGATTCATGGGATTTTGAGCACTTGAACAGATAATAGGTATAATCGGTCGTGAGTGGAAGGAAAAGTGGATTCAAAAACAATAACTAATGGTAGGACGTTATATTCTTAAAAAAAGTCGGTAGGTAGTCGCATAGTTGCGGGTCATTGACTGTTAAATTCAGCTGATTTTATTCAGATCTTCAGATCCTTATTCTTGCTTATAAATCGAATGTTAGTTTATTTATCACGAAATTGCAATGGATTAACATTTTTTTTTTGCCTGCGGCGACGTAATAAATTAATAATGTAATAAGTATTTAATATAATATATACTTATTGATTCCAATAACCTTTTACAATTATCAAATATAGGTAGATATTATACCCCTCGCACAGGTGAAGGTTAGTAAGTACTAATAAATTAGGATGATTTGGAAATATTGCATTAATTCAAAATGTTTCTACGATGTTTTAGTAGTATTTCGTGATACCTGATGACACTTTATTTTCGAAAATTTCAACGAAAAAATCCATTTGAATTTCTCGAGTTTCCCGTCCCTCTAATATAATGAAATCTGACAGCGCCTAAATTACGTCACCCTAATCGAAATAGCGGAGATTAATTACATTCTGTCTAGGATTACACATAAATCTTTGTTACTGAAGAGGATTTTACTTCGAATCTCGTCTTTATTGCATAACGAATAAGATTAATTTTAGATATTTTACTTTGTTTGATTTATGTAAATGGCCCGACGTTCTTTTGTCTACAACTAGACCTTAATCGATGTACGTGACTTATTTAAATAAATAATACCGCGGTATAGCGGCAGTATAGTACTGTAGTAGCAGTTCTAAAGACGCGGTTTTTCTCTCACAAACGTTGTATAAAAACTTATCTACCACTTTCGACAATTTCTTACACAGAATAAAAATATTTTTTAGAACAAGATGTTCCTTAGATTAAGTAAAGTAATAAAATTCCTCTTTACAAAATATATTCAAAGTAAGAAAGCTGTAGCAAAGAAAACATGATCAGAATGAGAGACTCAACGTTAGGCGTACCTTTGAGTGGAGCTCTCTCAAGAGTAACAATATTGAAAACAGGCTAGGGTATTGATTTACGAGATTCAATTTGGTTTGATATGAAATCAAAGTGAATTTTTCTAATAAGAGTTTAGTGGTTTTTAATATTTTAATAATATTTTTTTTTATATTAGGCAATTCTTTATTTACTATGAAAATAAGATAATGACGTAGTCAGTAGTCACACAAAATCGTAAATTCTGTTCAATTTTAGGATCTAAACATATACATCCTTTTTTCCTACATCCCTTCCACTGATGAAGAAGAAAGCCTTATCATCATACAACTATAAAAGGATAAATACTAGTCAGCCTGTTGATTATGCATGTACCACCTATATAGCCAATATTCTTTAACTAACCGTTTTTCCCAGTTAGATTTAAAAAAATGCAAATAAAACATCGCGTTGGGGGGAAACAACGGGAATTCAATAATTGATGAAATTGTTGAAAATTTTTCGTTTAGTTGATACTTTAGTTTTCACACATTCCAATATATTTAACCCAAAATAGCTAGCGAACAGGCTTTAAGGTTTAACCATTAATGCACGATTATCGCCCCAAATAGTCCATATATTTACAAAACTAACGGGTAAAGCTAATTACCCGTAACAAGAGTTTTGTCAGCAAAATTTGGCTTCTGAAATTATAATAGGTAGATATACGTTTGAATAAAATGTTACGACACATAGTCGTTGCCAAAAATAACTGCAAATGTAGATCAGATATTTATCCTTTTTCTCAATGAGTATAATTCGACGATAACATAATAATATGCGGACTTACGATACTTTACACTTACATTAAAGTATCGTAAGTTCATAATTATGATGGTATACAAATTTACGATAGTTAACGTAAGAGGGGTCGATATTGTGTTCACGATCTCTTCTAAAGGAATTAATTAAAACTACTTGTTATGTGTTTGTAAGCATAAAAAATACAAATTGTAATTTATTTGTAAAAATAGTTGCAAGTAAAATATAAAATTTAATAAAATATTTGGCTGAAAAATCTAGACCGGTGACACCGGTGTGTTAAGAATTATTGGCTGTAGTGTGATGTTATATAGCCTATAACCTTCCTCGATAAATGGGCTATCTGACACTAAAAGAATTTTTCAAATTGGATCAGTAGTTCCTGAGATTAGCTCGTTCAAACAAACTAAACTCTTCAGCTTTAAAATATTAGTATAGATGTGTAGTCAAAAATTGCATAAAGAATACCTGTACATGTTAGATGATCGATACTTTAGCAGAAAACACGGTTATAAACATGTTTTTATGTAAATGGTTCGTCAGTGCACAACCCACACAAGTTCTGATTTAGATTTGACTAGACAGGCAAAAAGCGCGGGATATTTTTTATCGAGTAACTTGCAAGTTGCAATTTTTTTTAACAGATGGCGTTATTTCTTCTAAAGTTGTTTTTATTTTTTGTGTTCCTATTGAAATGATAAATGACACTAAATGAATGTGTATAATCAATCAAGAGTTGTAATATGTAGCTTTTTTGTAAAGTGTACCTGGTTCTGGAATAAGAAAGAAAGAAAAATATTTTATTATGTCCGATCAATACAAACGGCGCACAATACATAGATCTTAGAACATAAGAACACAGATTATAGACAATAATAATTTTTTACAATCTGTGGTGGCTTTTCCTATTGAAACTCAGATTCCTAATTGTTACGTTTACAAGTCACTCTAATTTCTAAACGCACTGACCTGTGTGTTTAAAATAGTATTAGGGCTCGTTTTCTTTTGCTCTAAATTAATTACCCCTGTAAAAATAATTTCATTTACTTATACTCGTATTGTATGTTCTGCAAACAAAATACGTAAATCTAAACAATTTTCTTCTGCCTGAATTCATTAAAGCTGTAAGGTTTAATAAGACAGTAAAGGTGCTATCGCATATTTATTACGGTACCCTTGAGATATAATAAGATAATTTTGTGAGGATTCATGACAGAGCGTGCTGAGAGACGGAAGTTACGGAAAGATATAAAATACACTGAGCATAAACGAAGTAGACTTCCAGAATTGGATGATGGATTTTTTCTTTGTGATGTTTGACGGGTGAAAGTGCTGAGAAGCAGGGTCTGTTATAAAGTCACCGAGAAGATTAGGTGGCATTTAGAAAAAGATTTTAGTTAAATAGAAATCAATACTGACAGCTGAGGAATTTGTCTCATAAGTTACTACTATACTAATTTTAGTTAAAGGCAAGACATATACCGATTTTAACAGAGCGGTGTACATACATACATAGTATCAAGCTTTTTTCCCCGATGGGGTAGGCAGAGGTGTATTACACCCACATTTCGCCAGCTATGTTTGGTCCCATGAAATAGGGACCGAGCCTATTTAATTGTCATCAACCGGGAACATTTGTTTACCAAACTCCGGGAAAATATAAATACTGGAATTTCCTGATAGAAAAACCCAATACTATTTTTACCCGACCCGGGAATCGAACCCGGGACCTCTTGCACAGCGGTGTAGTGTAAGATAATTTCTGGCTATTCTTTAGGAAGATGTTTTCTATGACAATTGTACATATAAAGACGTGTCAAGAAATATCATAGGTTATCCAAAGCTAAGAGCGTGAGTGGGTCTTGTTTCAATGCAATTATTTAATCTGTGCACTTCCCGCTATAGAAGATCACTGGCTTAAAATAGACTACATTTCATCCTGTTTTAGTAAACTAGTTAACGACAGATAGTTATTATGTTAGAAAATATCTTGAGAGAGAAATAAAAACAGAACCTTTGACATGACTCATTCATTAAAAAAAATTGCTTTATTTATTTTTTTGGTACCACGATATTATGGTGGCAAACAATTAGTGATGTCGACCATTTAATACCCTTTGATATGAAATGAAATCTCGTTAATTCATCTACAACACTTATGAAAGTCACAAGTTAGGAATGTAACAGGTTATCCGAAAAGTAGTGTCAGCAAATTTGCCTACGATCAGTTCGCCTTCCCTCCCTGATGAGCTTTGGATACCAATACTCACCAGTATGACCGCAGAGCTTTGTTATAATGGCCGCGGTCATCTGTATATATCAGCAACCCATTAGGTCCCACTGCTGGGCTCGGGTTTCCTCTTCTTTAACTAGAGAGCTGAGAGGGTTTAGGCCATAATCCACTCACGCTGGCCTAGTGCGGGTTGGTGGATCAGACATACTCATCCAATTTTTTCTAGGGTATGTGGGTTTTCTCATGATGTTTTCCTTCGCCGTTAGCAGATGGTAAGTCACTTGATTAGTACATATAAATTCTAGAAAGTGGAATCCACATTGTTACTGCCGCTCGGGATCGAACCCAGACCGCGTGAATTGCACGCCGGTCCCTTATCCATTCAGCCACCATCGCTTCTGCGCTCTTCTGTAGGTACAAACGGGCTCAAACTGAGTTGCCAGAACTCAGTTTGAGCCGTCCACCTGGGTGAATATGCGGGGAAAACACGCTGTGCCCTAAATAATAATAAAAATAAAAATATCTTCTAAATGTTTAGTAGATCATATCATCATCATTTTCAATCCATAAACGTCCCACTGCTGAGCACAGGTCTCCTTCAAAGAATGTGGAGGGAATTTAGCCTACTATACCACGCTGGCCAGACGGGTTGGTATAGGGTTTGTTTCGAATTTCCTTTTCTTGCTGTGCTCTTGTCTGCATCAGGTCTCTTAGTCGCCTTTTACGACACCCACAGGTTGAGATGGGGTAGTGACATTATGTATTCTTAATCTGTCACTACACGGATTTTAATGACATATTATGCATATTCTTTGTATATAATCTTTTATGTTGGTACATTTCGTTTGTTCTTAGTACAAAACTGCGTTGTCTATTTCAACAATTCTCTTATGAAAATATTTCACATGTTATGAGTTAATGGATTGTTCGTACTAATCTAAATAACGTATGAAGTGTTGTGAAACATGGTTAATGTAACACTAGTCATGTATCCAAACGTTTGTCTGTACAAACAAACATCTATTTAAAATGTTATGTGTCAAAAATATTCTTGAATGTAGGACATATTTGCTCGATTTCAAAATAGATATTTTTTTGTCATAGATAGCAACTCATCTAATAACACAACATAACATCACGCCTTTTTCCCCGAAGGGGTAGTAGAGGTGTTTCACACCCACATTTCGCCAGCTATGTTTGATCCCATGAAATAGGGGGATAGGCTATTTGTCATCTACTTGGAACATTTGTTTACCATACTCCGGGAAAATCTCATGGAGTTTCATGATAGAAATACATATATACCATTTTCACCCGACCTAGGAATCGAAACCGGGATCTCTTGCACAGCAGTCGTATACACTTCCAGCTGCGTCACTGTCATCTAATGGTCAGTGTAAACGTTCCTCTAGGACCGTCTGCATAACTAGAGGCTCACTAAAGTGCTGCCTAAAAAACTAAGTCGTCGTATGCTGATAGGTAATAGACCTATCAGCATACCCAGCTTCCCTCTACACCAGGGTTTCCCAACCTTTACTTCGCTGAGCCTTCTTGAAATCCAAAATAATATTTTCATGCCTCCGTTAAGTTTCAACTAAATTAATAAACCTTTTTTTTAACAAGTAAATTTTTTATTTGAATTTCAATTTGTTTCGGTCATATTTCTACGTCCCCGTACGAACAGGGTTTTTACCCGATCCAAAAATCCAAAAATCAGTGTAAATTATTACTGATTAAATAAATAAAATCGAATCCAGGAACTCAATAGTGTTATACACTTTCGCTTCGCTATCGAGAAACTTTCGATAGTCTACAAGCTGCTTTATCACGCAGTAGTTTTAGTTCGTGGACAGATCGATAAAACCATTCTCCGCAGTTTTGTCTATAACGTCCGATATTAAACTTTAAACTATCATGGCCTCATAATAACTAAAAGTTTTACTGCTGAGTGGTTTTCAGAGCTCCAAGTATAATAGCTGTGAGTGTGCTGGTATTAAATGCTTATTGTTCTTACCTTTAGTCTCTTTTATACAATAGCTGACCCGACGTAGATATAGATTTCTATTCCTGCTACTGCTGTAACTTTTCGGCTTTGGCGGATGAATTTCCAGAATTTTTCAATCATCATCAGCAACCAATTAATGTCCCAATGCTAGGCTCGGGTCTCCTCTCCTCTATCTAGAGAGCTGAGATGGTTTTTAGGCCATAATCCACACACGCTGGCTTAATGCGGGTTGGTGGATCCAATCATACAATCATCATCATCATCATTTCAATCCATAAACTTCCTACTGCTGGGCATGATTCTCCTTCAAAGACTATGGAGGGAATTTAGCCTACAATAGGTACCAAATAAAAAAAAAACATAACGAAGCTTTCTAAAGAAAGAACACGCCGGGACTACCCTTAATATATGTATGAAAATTGATGCCCGGTTTCTGAACCATCAGAGTTATTAACAGGATAAAATATAACTTAAACAAATTAAAAATGACAGCTGTATGAATATATGAATATATTGTTTTACTTTTATATTTGATCAGGTTATACTTGAATCGATGAATAACTTTTATTCGATAGTTTAAAAATCGGGCATAATGATTAATGAACGTTGATGAAGCAAAAGATGTAAGTCTGAATCGTAGCAAGAGGAAGTAAATGGTTTTTGTCTACCCCACGGTTTTCTGCAGCGCGTTGTTCAGACATTCAGTTTAAAATATCTTGGTTACACATCGAATCAATAGGAATATGGTACCTATAAGTTAGTAAGTCACGTAACTTACTTCATAAGGCAATTTATAAAGAGTCGGACCTCACTAAATTTGGGACGGGTCTGTTAATCCCAAATACATATGTCACGTTAGCTATATAAGCTCCATATTGGACAAAATTGCGGGTATTTCGTCATATAAAGGACAGGTATTTGGTCGTTATTTGAATAAGTGGTGTCATTTTTAAGATAAATATTTTAATTAAGAAGACCTTGGAAATTAGAAATCTAGATTAACTCAAGGCTTTTTCATCAGCAGCAGTCTGAAGGCGCTCAATGTTGAACATAGGCTGGGCTTTTCCCAAGAGCTTGTGCAGCGATAGACCCTGGTCGGTCGTCATTTAAATTTTACATAAACATAGCCCTACCACTTTTTCTTGTGATATTTTTCCCTCATAAAAACCTTCTTCTTGCTTTAATGAATATTAAAAATAAATAGCCAAATCCAAATTTAAATCCAGCCGTTGTCAATATTACTTTTATATATTATGAGCGATATATTATTAAAAATACGTACTTAAGGAAATGGAACATCAAATGAAATGATTACCCACCCTAACCGTTCACATAACAACGACCCGGGAAAGTTGATCCACCCTGCGACACGTCTATATAACAAATCTAATTTTCCTTTAAAAATACCGAGCTTTGAAAGAAGGCAATATTTTCGGCCTATTAGATCCTTCAATAACAAAGGCAATTTCACGATAAAAGGGTAACTCTGTTCGTCTGTTATCTACAAATGGTCACTCATCGTTTTGGTTCACTAAGTTATTATTGTGACATCACAGAGCCGTCACTTTTTCTTTTTGTTTTATTGGAGTTTGGGCAATAAGGCTCGGCGGCTCCTTTTACGAGGCGAGAAGACGGCTATGTTATGAAGTATGAACAGCTAATATAGTGAGGGGTATTCTTAACTTATCACTACATAGTATAAAACAAAGTCGCTTTCTCGGTCCCTGAATTACTCCCTTTGTGTCGAGTCCCGTTATGTCGAGCCGAAAACCTTGTCTCGCTTCTATTACCCCTATGTCGAGTCTACGTTTTCTGTCCCGTTTCTATTCCCTTTATGTCGAGTTTCTTTACCACGCTTCTATTACCTTTATTTCGAGTTTAATAATATCATTTTTAGAAGTACAGTTAGTTTTAAAACTGCGCAACGGATTTTTATGCTGTTTTTTTTAATAGATAGACTGATTCAAGAGGAAGTTTTATAGGTATAAAATACATACCACGCGGGCGAAGCAGCGGGCGGAAGCTAGTAATATTATAAATGTGGCAGTATGTTTATTTGATGAATGTTAAAGAAGCGAAAGATGTTTGTCAAAATCGTATCAGGTGGAAGGGAATAGTCTCTGCCTACCCCTCTGTTGTGAAAGAGGCGTGATCTATATGTATGTACGTTTGGTTCACATTCTTTATTATACACAAAATAGCCTTGCAATCCAAAATTGGTTTAAAATGTACTTAACGCAGCGCAAGTATGTATTGTGTACACTTCCTAATACTTAATGTATGCTCAGAAACAATCACGAGAGCACGTATATTATTAAATATAACTAGAAGTCGCGCAGGGCTTCGTTCCCGTCGTTCTTTATTTTGCCACTGTTCAGCTCCTTTTGGCCATAGCGTGATGTTATATAGCCTATAATGTACCTCGATAAATGAGCTATCCAATTCTAAAAGGATTTTTCTAATCGGACCAGTAGTTTCCTCTGAGATCTTAGGGTTCATATTCTTCAGCTTTATAATATTTTAGTCACATCATAATATCAGAAAACCCACATACCCTAGGAGAAATTCTATGAGTATATCTGATCCACCAACCCGCACTAGGCCAGCGTGAGTGGATTATGGCCTAAACCCTCTCACCTCTCAAGTTAGAGGAGAGGAGACCCGAGCCCAGCAATGGGACTTAATGGGCTGCTGATGATAATATTAGTATAGATCTACGAATTAATTGCACAATTTCCTAACAGTTCTCTAAGGTACGATTCAGACCAACCGGCTCGCATCGGCCGCGCCGGGCGGCGTTTTACAATGCGGTAAAGAACATTGAAATGTATCAACAGTAATTACAGTTCATATTTGCATGCAACTTACGCATAGTTACCTCCGTCGGCATCCCGCGACGGCCGACCGGCTCCGACCGGCTCCGAAGACGCCGTCGGCATCCAATCGGCTGCCGTCGGGTCCGCTCGGAGCCGGTCGGCCGTGTGTCGTACGGAGATTACGGTGCAGCAACAGTTAGCGATTTAGCGAATCATTCAAGTTGTGTTCTTCAAGCGATATTTTAAATAATATTTCACTTTACGTCTACGCGGCGCAAAGAGAGCGGCATTTCTGGGCGCTTGGAGTGCGTACGGATTCCAGCGGACGCTGTCGGCTGCCGCGGCACCCGTACGGCTCCGTTCCGATGCGGCGCGACGGGAGCCGGTTGGTCTGAATCGTACCTAACAAGACTAAGCCGTGAGAAGAGCTTACAAGAAACTCAATCCACTCTTTGGACCACCAGAAAATTTTAAATACTTATTATAAAATGTATTACAGAATCATACATCAAACTTTGTACAATACGACTAGCACCTAGACGTTTGTTTTATAACATATTTTATATTTTCATGTACATATTGATTTTAACATGTAAGTTCTACATGGTTCTCAGACCAACAAAAAAGTAAAGACGGAGCATCACGAACATCAAAATGAAGCCACCTGTTTGTCTATGTGTTTGTTGGCAGGGTTGCCACTTGTTAAACATTTTCCCTATAATTTGGGAAATCATATTATGTGTGTGGGATAAGTATGTATATTGTACGAGTAAGATATTGTTGTGTATGTATTGTATCTCAATTGTTTAGAATGACTTCTATTGCGTATAAAAACTTCATACATTCATAATTCGGTTCGTATAAAACAGTAGGAATAACATATTTAACATTCACAGATATTTTACCACAGGCCTGTATTAAATCAGACCTCGAGCAACACATTGGTGAAATTTATTTATAATTTATAAATTGTGGGTCATCAATCATAGGTGAAATTATACGCGTACATGCCGTACATTTATACAGACAGACAATTTTGGCTCCTGTTGCCCTAAAAAGATCTATACTTTTTCTTTAAGATCTATAATGTACAGACATCAGCCTGTTACATATATTAAGATAATTTTTAAATTTTATTACGTTTCATCCCCAATTTCACCCTTCCAAAGCCACCCTTGTTAAAAATATTGATGAGGGTATTTTATATTTTGATAGTAGTACCGTAAAACAAATTTTCAAACCTATAAGTTAAAAAACAAAGAAGTTTCATACAATCGTTTTTATCCCTTTTCACCCCCTTAGGGGTTGAATTTTAAAGAACCCTTTCCTAGTACACTTCTAGACATTAAGACAAACACACCCTCCAAATGTCAAGTCGCTACGACCAGCGGTTTAGGCTGTGCGTTGTCTGTCAGTCAGTCAGGACAAAGCCTTATAATATGTATGGATGGATGTTAGTAAAATAAAATAAAATCACTAATTTTGAAAAAAAAAAATTACCTATTTTTACCCTTGTAGACACAACGCTGTAGGTAGTATTTTTTATATCTAAGTATAAATAGTTTTATTTGAAATGAATACTATTTACTAGAGACTAATTTAAATTATTTCGATTTATGTGTTCTGAATCGTTTAAAAAAATATTCTAAAAAATTCAAAATTTAAAATTAATTAATTATTTATTTAATATCTCATTTTTTTAATTATTTTAAATCGAATCATGAATTTGTAAGGTCATTACAAATTTCACAAAAGAAAACGAATCGACAGAGTATAATCTGTGGTTTAATAAATGGGGGAATATCAAATCATAGCTATGGCCACATTATTATTTTTGTTTTGTTGGCAGTATTGGTACCAACTAACCTAAAAGTAACCTTAAATTTACAGTTTCATTAATTAAGAAATGATGTAAATTCAAGTATTTACAAGTGATAAGTGATTCCATGGGATTTCTTTTGTATATTACTGTTGTTTTTGCAACCTTTCACAACACAGGTAGGCATTATCACTTTTTTTTATTTTAGTTATTTGTTTACGACGCGGCGACGACTCGTGACGTACTAAAAGAAATTGTCTCGGTTTTAGTGTAGGTGTGTGCGTGAGGTTGTGTGTTTATTTGGAATGTCTTGGTCAAGTTGACTTCACTGCAATTGTTCGTGATGCTCTGTCTTTACTTTTTTGTTGGTCTGAGACATGGTTATAAACTTGCGTTCCAACATAGTGACCTTGGAAGGAGCTTGGTTGTCTGCGTAGTTTGTATGAAATTTGGTTTACAACAGCCGGCTACACGGTTGGAATCCACCAAGGGCACCTCTGTGGAAGGCAAGTTTACAACCATGTAGCACGGCTTTGTTTCGTGCTCCTGAAAGTCTGTATCACGGAATATAAACCAAATATGATTTTGGACAATAGTCACATATGAACAAAAAAGATTAAAATAAGTACTATTAGTATTAATCCATAGCTCAGACCAACAAAAAAGTAAAGACAGAGCATCACGAACAATTGCAGTGAAGTCAACTTGACCAAGACATTCCAAATAAATACACAACCTCACGCACACACCTACACTAAAACCGAGACAATTTCTTTTAGTACGTCACGAGTCGTCGTCGCGTCGTAAACAAATAACTAAAATAAAAAAAAGTGATAATACCTACCTGTGTTGTGAAAGGTTGCAAAAACAACAGTTAATGTACAAAAGAAATCCCATGGAATCACTTATCACTTGTAAATACTTGAATTTACACCATTTCTTAATTAATGAAACTGTAAATTTAAGGTTACTTTTAGGTTAGTTGGTACCAATACTGCCAACAAAACAAAAATAATAATGTGGCCATAGCTATGATTTGATATTTCCCCATTTATTAAACCACAGATTATACTCTGTCGATTCGTTTTCTTTTGTGAAATTTGTAATGACCTTAAAATTCATGATTCGATTTAAAATAATTAAAAAAATGAGATATTAAATAAATAATTAATTAATTTTAAATTTACGAATTTTTTAGAATATTTTTTTAAACGATTCAGAACATAAATCGAAATAATTTAAATTAGTCTCTATTAAATAGTAATCATTGCAAATAAAACGATTTATACTTAGATATAAAAAATAATTTATCTTGACAACAATACTACCTACAGCGTTGTATCTACAAGGGTAAAAATAGGTAATTTTTTTTTTTTTCAAAATTAGTGATTTTATTTTATTTTACTAACATCCATCCATACATATTATAAGGCTGGCCCCTGGTCACCCGCTGGTCGTAGCGACTTGAAATTTGGAGGGTGTGTTTGTCTTAATGTCTAGAAGTGTACTAGGAAAGGGTTCTTTAAAATTCAACCCCTAAGGGGGTGAAAAGGGATAAAAACGATTATATTCTTCTTTGTTTTTTAACTTATAGGTTTGAAAATTTGTTTTGCGGTACTACTATCAAAATATAAAATACCCTCATCAATATTTGGTGGGAAAGGTTGACTTTGGAAGGGTGAAATTGGGGATGAAACGTAATAAAATTTAGAAATTATCTTAAGATATGTAACAGGCTGATGTCTGTACATTATAAGATCTTAAAGAAATAGTATAGGTTTCTTTAGGGCAACAGGAGCCAAAATTGTCTGTCTGCCTATCTGTCTGTATAAATGTACGGCATGTACGCGTATAATTTCACCTATGATTGATGACCCACAATTTATAAATTATAAATAAATTTCACCAATGTGTTGCTAGAGGTCTGATTTAATACAGGCCTGTGGTAAAATATCTGTGAATTTTAAATATGTTATTCGTACTATTTTATGCGAACCGAATTATGAATGTATGAAGTTTTTATACGCACTAGAAGTCACTCTAAACAATTGAGATACAATACATACACAACAATATCTTACTCGTACAATATACATACTTATCCCACACACATAATATGATTTCCCAAATTATAGGGAAAATGTTTAACAAGTGGCAACCCTGCCAACAAACACATAGACAAACAGGTGGCTTCATTTTGATGTTCGTGATGCTCCGTCTTTACTTTTTTGTTGGTCTGAGATCCATAGTCATAATGGCTATAAGCAATAGATACCAGAGTTTTGGTATGAAATCACATGAACTCTGATAGCTTATTATCACTAATAGATAGTGTTACTGATAACAGTGTTTAGGAAAATTAAGCTTTGTTTTTGTGTCCACTGTTTACTTCGATGTAAACTCCCGGACTCCTAAATCGAGCCACCATAAATAATAATCAAAGCTCTAATTTAAAGTTACAGTATTGTTCAGGTTTTCTAAAAAATGAACAACTACAGCTCTTCATTTGTTTTTCGAGATTACAAATTTAAATTTAGAATTAAATGCATGTCAACTATAAATATGCCAGCTACAAAACTGCATAAAAAAAAAATCATATATTTATTTAAAGTTATGGACGATACAAACTCATTATGCTAGGTGGCTCGATTTAGGAGTCCGGGAGTGTATTATCACGGAGATTTTTATAATACCGACTGTTTTGAAAGGCATACGTCACGAAACGTCGCGTTGTCTGATGCCGGCTGCTCAATCTTTATAATAATAATAATATTCTACCACATTCACACAGCGCCATCTAGTCCCAAAGTAAGCAATTATGATGCATAGAGAGGGGTGTTATAAGTCGCACCTATCTGTGTGTCTGTCTGTGATATCGAATTTCCTAAAAGAAATGGGCGGATTTTAATGCGTTTTTTTTTGTTGTGAAAAAAGAGAAAATGGTTGTTATGGTTCTGAGACATGTTTTATCTAAATCAGTGCAGCCATTTCAGGGTCAACAGTTCTTGTCGGGGGTTCCACTGTTATTGCGAAATGTTATGTTAAACTAATATTGTTGTTTTGTCCGCAGGTGTTGTTGCATGGTGGGGGTAAGGAGAAGGTGTCAAGATGGGAGACAGTTTCTTGCACCAGGGGGACATTGTCTCCCTGCATGCGGAGGGCACTGTATCAGGATTCCTCAGTACCTTAGGGTGAGCATTCGTTTTTAATTTCTTAAAGCTAGCTGTGGTCCGAGGGCTTACCCAGAATCTCGACAGCCGATTGATCGATTTCGATATTGTGTAAATTGTTTGAAAATTTAAATATGCTTGCTGTCAATCAAACATTTTTTTTTCTTTTTATACCACGTCGGTGGCTAACAGACGTACAGTCCGCCTGTAGGTAAGCGGTTACCGTAGCCTATGGGCGCCTGCAACACCAGGGTATCACGAGCGCGTTGCCGACCCTTAAGAAACCTATTCACTCCTTTTTTGAAGAACCCCATACTTGGGAAAACCTCACACATTTGACTACTAATGTAATTAAAATCGTTTAAGTCGAATATAGAGATCCGTTCCTCTGGTCAAATGTATAAATGGTAAGATAGATAATAACAGGCAAAATTCGGTATGGCAGCGACCCATTACTGTCCCACTGCTCATCTCAGGCTCTAGGGAGCGCTAAGAAGGTGCGGTATATTAAAACCTTATACATTACCGAATTCCCCTTTCAAATTTACACTTAAATAGTTTATAATAATATATTATAATAATAATATAATAATATTCTACCATATTCACACAGCGCCATCTAGTCCCAAAGTAAGCAATTATATTTGCTTGTGTTATGGGTACTAAACTTAGATGAGACATGGGTTCATATAAAGTTCTAATTATAATAAACATAATAGGTACCCATAGTAAGCGCTTTTGGCCCGTATCGCATACGTGATCGTATATCATATAGAGATATAATATATCACGGTCGTGTTTCGTAAGTTGCGTTTTATCATTTATCATGTCGCTTTTATGAAGGGGTGGGCGCCTACCCCCTACCGCTTCAGAGAAATATAGTGAAACTATGATCCACTAGCTTCTGGTCCGTGGCACCGTTCGCATGTTCGGTCGATAGGTAAAAAGTAGCCTATGTACTTCTATAGGTCATAGACTATCCGTATGACAAAATTAGATTAAGATACATTCAGCGATTTAGCCGTGAAATCGTGGGAAACAAACTCACAAAATAGCAAAATAACGCAATTTCGTATTTTGGTCTTAATTCTTAAGTAATACAGGATTAAATTGTAGAAATACCTAAGGCGCCGACCTCTAGCGGTCAGAGTTCCGAGTTCTGCGTTCCGTGTTCACACTTGCGTACATTGCAACTGGCAGACTGCTTGCTTATGGTGTGTAGGATTCTTGGCTGTCGTATAGATTACAGTGAACACGAAATGCAGAAGTTTGAACTGTGACCGCTACACGACGCGCAGTGGGGTCAGGGCCTAAGTTTCAATTTGATTTAGCGTTTCTTCAAAGATAAGCGAGAGTAAGCCGTCTGTACTGTAAGTTTGAGCAACCTTTTGAAACTTATGAGTTACGAGCGAACTGCACGGATGAGGAACTTTTATAATATATAAGTTTTATATAAAAAGAAAAGTTGATGTATAGACGAAGCTCGATACGGTTAGCCGCCGTGTTTTCGTTCTAACGATTTTGATAGAGAACTAATTACCCATTACCTATAGAAATCCCGCATGCCGACAATGCTAAGAGTAGATGTTTATGTGCAAATGTTGAATAGGTCCTAGATCAAATATAGAAAGAAATAAAAAACAAAAACGAAAAACCATAATAATAAAAATATAAAATAAAATATTATCATCATCATAATCATATCAGCCCAAAGACGTCCACTGCTGATAGGCCTCACCTAATTTACGCCACCGTAAGCGGTCCAAAAAACAATTATATACATTAATATACATTAATTATATTACCTTAGTTTAATATAGTTTATATCATATAATCTTTTATATATTATATACATTATTTTAAAATGAAATATAATATAAAATATTTTTTATTCTTTCCTCCTAATATATTTGCTCCACACGTGCTTGCTTTTGATGATAAAAAAGGCAAAATAAATAATTATAAAGTATCTCTAAAGCCAGGATTCGACAAGTAGCTAATGTAGCCAACAAAGGATATATTTAAAGAAAGTCATGAAAGTAATTCAACAACAAAAGTCTTCCAAAGAAAAATCGGGCAAAAATAATTTACATTTATATTAAACATCCAGAGAACACACAATTTTTTCAATCCAACTTCTAAAAGGTAGAATTAGGACATTAAAATATTCGAACTAACTGTCGACCCTCGTAACAAAGTTTACGTTTGTGAATAATTTAGTCGTCTAGACTCTCCAACTATTCGTTACAGTACTAAATTTGACCCTTTACAGCCTTCGTACTAGATAAATTTACAGACATACTGTATCATAAAGAGGTAAAGTTTGTAACGTTGTAAGGGGTAATCTCGGGATCTGCTGAACCGATTTGGAAAATTCTTTTAGTGTTGAATAGCCCATTTATGGAAGAAGGTTATAGTCTATATAACATCACGCTACGGCGAATAGGCGCTGAGCAGTGGCCACCAACCCAGGTTGCGAACTCAGGACGTATACGATCGACTCAGCGAAGCACTTTGTTACAGTTTGAGATTATCAGATATGCGGAAATATATTTGTTTATCTTTTGTCGCAAGCTCAAATATATTCTGTATTCCAGCCGCTTCGGCTGCGTACGGATGGATGATTACAGAGAAAAAATACGAAACAAATCAACGAATCTTGTGTACTGACAGGTTTCTTTGATGTTCAGATATCTTTGTTTTATACTTTGTTACGCGGATTTTCTGTTCAAAATAGGTACTTACCTAAAAAAAATACTTAGTACTAAGCTCGACTTGGTTAGTTTACTGGTTATCTGGGGGCTTACTCTGAATTTCGACATTCGAATGTTCGGTTTGGAAACCGCTGTCAAAGGTTTGAAATCAACAGCGACTATATATCTAAATTTCCCTACATCTGACAGCGACATCAAAACCGAACATTCGAATGTCGAAATTCAGAGTAAGCCTCCTGAACTACAGTATCCACCTCGGTGGCGCAGTGGGAGAAAACGGTTTTGAGTTTTTCTGTAAAGATATACTCTGTATCAGCCAAGCACGGTGGTGTTTGGGAATGTGCCCAGTTATTGGCAATAAGCTCGCCCCCTACTTAGCTGGAAATGTGATGTGATGGATCTAATGCGCCAAAAAGCCAAGGCCAAGAAGCTCTAGAATCGATACCTGGGTCGAGGCCAAAACAGTATTGAAAATCGTCGAGCCATCAAATAAGATATTTGCAATTCCTTAAAATATAATATTTACGTGAAGTAGATCCGTTTTATAACATTTAAATATTGAAAAAACTAGAAAATTTCCAAAAAAAGAAGATGTATGCGTCTTTAAAATTGTAAAAGTACTACTACCCTCTAACTTCAACGAAAATTTGTTCGGAAAATAAAAGAAAAAGAGGATCTGCGAAAGAATAGAAAGAATTTTGTGGTTTACGGCTTTAATTCACGCCAACAATTGCGGCAACGTACTCCCCAATGGCAATTACGCGTTCTCCCATTACTCTCACTGATTTCTCGAGGTCTCTAATTAACGATAGCTCGCTCAAATCAAAGCGTAATAAA
Organism: Laspeyria flexula; assembly: GCA_905147015.1. Classification (NCBI taxonomy): domain Eukaryota; kingdom Metazoa; phylum Arthropoda; class Insecta; order Lepidoptera; family Erebidae; genus Laspeyria; species Laspeyria flexula. The sequence continues at coordinate 8,489,904 of LR989974.1, forward strand.
TTCTTGGATGAATGGAATTCGTATTAAATTAGGAGCAGACGCCAATAATATTAATTCCAGTAAATCAGATCTTTCTGTAACGCCTTTGTTGCTTGAAGTGCCCATATATAGGTTTTGATGTTCTTTGAGACCAAAATTGTTTGATTAGTTACGCCTTTTTTATTCGCACTAGAGAATAAACCCTGTGTTGTGCAGGACTTTACAAACATACAGTTAATAAATAAATAACAATAAAAAAGCCTTTTATTTCTTGATTTTTGATGATGAATTACAATAATATTAATATTTATACAATAATTAACATTAATTTCACTGTTACTCTCTTGCAATTAAACAATTAAAATCTAATTAAAAAGAAAAACATGTGATTAATAATTAACATATAAATTAAAAAAATAAAATAAAATTTTTAATAAATTTTAAATTAATTTATTATTTTAATTTTAAATTTTAAATTAATCTACCTATTTTTAATAGGTAGATTAAATTTAAAATAGAATTAGATTTTAAATTTGAATTAAAAAATATTTCAAAATAAATTAAGTTAAAAGTAAATTAAAAACATAAATAATTATGTTTTTTAAAAAACATACAGTTACCGGACATAAAATACACCCAGCCTCGATACAAATATCTATCGGACCCACGTCCTTCGGCCACAGAATACCTATTTAATATAAATGCGACAGTTTCGATGGATGTTCTTTCCTCAATCACACCAGAAGGGCTGAATTTCATACATTCCTGTATCAAATTTGGCAAACAGAGTCATACGTCACTTGCGAAAGTCAGTAAATTTTATTAAAAAATTAATAATAATTTCATTCTTCAGTTAGCTCTCACAACCCTAATTCGCCTTGTATTAAATCGTAAGTCGTGCGTTATCTAAGCCTAATTACGTCATTAATATTAACAACGTTTTGCAGGTTGGTAGATGACAGGTGTGTGGTGTGCCCTGAGGCTGGCGACCTGACTGATCCACCCAAAAAGTTCCGGGGTAAGTGCTTTTCAAGTCTCAACTTTGTACTGTGGAGTGGGAAGTAGGGAGACTTTGTGTTGCCAGGTTTAATATTTTACCCAGAATTTTGGCAAAATGTTTTTTTTAGTTAAAATGTTTATACGTGGTATTTACTTCAGGCGTACATAAGAACACAATTGTAAACACTTAACTACTGATAGTAATTATAATTACGGTTTTACCCATGGTACTGACGAGTAGTAGCTATTTCTTACGTACCTATGTGATATCACATATCACATGCCAGTATTGCAACTTGTCTCAGATTAACTTCCTACGCGTCTATAGGCTGCAGTAAGTTCTTACCTGTGCGGTAAACTGTTACCGGTGATCTTGCAACACTTAAGAAAGTAAAGCCTATCCTTGAGTTTCGCTCACTTTGCGGTTGCTTCGTAATTTGTCGAGAATTTTAAGTGTTTAGTGTTTAGATAAAAGTTTGACATTATACAGGCCCGAGACAATTTCTTTAATTGGCACAGGGTACTATTAATTCAACCTATCCTATTGGTTATCCCTTGCCGAGTTATGTCCAACAGGGTCTAAAGCTGTTATGATAATGATGATGAACATTTCGACTACTTAGTTGCTCTAGAATCTGTTGAATTATTTTGTAAAGAAATTGTTAGTGTTTTAGCATAGCTAGGTTATACATACCTAATCAATCCTAGGGGTCGATCACCATGGTTGATCACGGCTACTAATTTTATAATGAAAATAGGATATAATAAATTGTACACCACAAATTTACATTACATGACAAAACAAAAATAATTTAAAAAAGGTCGCGAGTCGCGACAATGGGCGGTCTTATCGCCGAAAGCGATTTCTTCCAGACAGCTGGTTGGACTGGTACAAAAGTCAGTCGGCAGATAATGATGGACAAAAATAAAAATTCTAAATTTTTTTAGAAGTATAAAAATGGTAGATTCTAAAATATTTCGTGTTTAAACAGTAGATCTTAGATCAAACCCCTGATATATCCCTATATTAGTTCAGGTATGCGAAATCGCATTCTGTATCTAGTAGTTATATTTCCAGTACTTAATTCTTTTTACCCGACTGTCAAAGAAAAAGAACGTATTATTTTTACCAAAGACATGATGACACATTCAAGTACCACACTCAACATACGTCCCGAATCCATTATGACGTCATTCAGAGTGAAATGTTCTAAACGGAAATTGAAATGGTGTAAATGTGAGTCGAGGGAAGGATCCCGGAGATATCGAGCTTATTCATTACCTCACATAAAACATACGGGCTGTTCGCATAACCTCAAATAACGATCGAATAAGAACAGTATTTTAGATGCGGTTTTGCGAATTACCTGAATCTTTATTCTTATTTACGTTAGATTGTTTTATTAGGAAATTTCTAGAAAGATTACTATTTCTAGAAAGGTATATAAGCAGTTCTAAACTCAATAAAGTTTACGGTTAGAAATTATCAGTTAGGACTATCGTTATTATCATCATCGTTTTTTTTTCTCTCTATGACCTCTTATTGGTCGACCTCTTGATGGTTGCCAACAAGCGGCCTATTTACGATAATTTTGTCATAAAATTGGTCCTCTACCAAATAGGTTGGCCATGGCCAATCCTGAGCTATTCTACCTTTTTTTTAGTTTTATTTTTTACATTTAGGTATGGCTCTATAGTTTAAAAGGTCCTTAATCTTTATTGTTTCACTGTCACCGTTTCTTCTTATGACTGCCTTATAACATAATTTCTTGTAAACAGATTGCCTGTTCAAGATATGCCCTATGAACCGCTACTCCGCTCAAAAGCAGTTCTGGAATACTGCCAAGCAGTCTGCCAACTCAAACACCGATACAGGACTGCTAAAGAGGTTACACGTAAGTACACTTTTTTAAGATGTCTATACTGTATTAAGACATTTATGAAACATACCAATCAGAAAGTACAGGTCATGTCTGTGACTACAGGATATCTGGGTTATTTAAAGCAAAATATGTCGTGGACAATAGCTTGGCTGATGTTCTATTTGAGGTCAACTTTCAAGATGTCACGCTTACAGTCATCTAAGAATTTATAGGATACTAGCTTCCGCTCGCTGCTTCACCCGCGTGGTATGTATTTTATACCTATATACATTCCTTTTGAATCACTCTATCTATTAAAAAAAACCGCATCAAAATTCGTTGCGTAGTTTTAAAGATTTAAGCATACATAGGGATATAGGGACAGAGAAAGCGACTTTGATTTATACTAAGTAGTGATAAAGTTGTCTAAAAGTCTTGAACGTATTTTTACGGGACAGTCAAATCCTCACGCCCACCAACCCAGGATTAGCAGCTATAACCTTTGCGTACACCAAGTTTCAACACTCGGAACGCGTACCCTACTGTCTTGGAACCCGAAACGAAATTAATCAGAAGTCAATTTTATAAAAAGAGTTGGAAAGAAATTATCCATTTCTCTCCATAGCAAAGCGGCAGATTAAAGTAATCTGTATAGAATCTAATAATATAATAATATATTCTACCACATTCACACAGCGCCATCTAGTCCCAAAGTAAGCAATTATATTTGCTTGTGTTATGGGTGCTAAACAACTGATATACTACTTAAATACATTTTTTTTGTAAATACATACATATTATAGATAAATTACACCCAGACACAGAACAAACTTTTATGCTCATCACACAAAGATTTGTCCTGGTTGGGGATCGAACCCACGACCTCTGGCTTAGCAGTCAGGGTCACTAACCACTAGACGAACAGGCCAGTCAAATAAATAGTAATCCTATTAGAGAGAAGATCTTGAATGCAATTATATACTACGCAAAAGTACGTAGTACTATTACTTATTCTGTGGCAAAGTACATTTCTTGTAAACAACACGACTCGCAGCATTGTTACTCATACATACTTCACAGAGAATCTTTTCCAACATAACTTCACATTTTTATCTCAATGTTCCCTCCGCTCGACGCCATCTCAACACAACGGCTTATTTAACTTTTAAAATTTCACGGCCCCTGCTTTTCAGCGCCGTTCCGCATTTTCGTCAGATTCAAGGACTTTTAAAACATTGGCTAAATAAAAATCTCTGAGTTGAGTTTTTATAACATCGACGCAATGATACTGACACTAAAGTTCCGGAGTTACTTTCCGTAACTTGGGACCACTTTTGGAATATCTATACTAATATTATGAAGCTGAAGAGTTTGTTTGGTTGAACGTGACTATAGGCTAAATAACATCACGCTATGACCAATATGAGCTAAATAGTGGTCAAACAAAGATTCACGGGAGCGAAGCTACAGGCAACAGCATACTTACTTAGGCTAAGTAATTTAAGAAGAAAGAAAGAAAGAAAAAATATTTATTTTGTACTCACAATACATATTTTAACAAGCAAAAAATAATAAAAAAAAATTAAGTTAACTTTTATACCACGACGGTGGCAAACAGACGTACGGTCCACTTACGTACGTTACTTTTTGCGGGATTTCATACTTTGAGACCCAGCGGTTTCTAAGTTGATTAGCCATTTTAAAATCCAATTTGATTTCGTTATTTGGTTCTTATTTACAGATGTGTACATTAAAGTTATATAAAGGTATCTATCTAATATATAGCCGTCAATTGGGGCATCGCTCCCGTCTATCTTTGACTGCTACTCAGCTCCTAATAGTCGGAGCGTGAAGTTCTATAGCCTATAACCTGACTCGATAAAGGGGCTATTCAACATTAAAAGAATTTTGCAAATTGAACCAGTATTTCCTGGGATTAGCTCGTTCAAACAAACAAACTCTTCAGCTTTATAATTTTAAGTATAGATACCAGATTTTGTTCTGTCTTCTATCACAACAGACACTAAATCTATTGCCACGTTATTTATTCAAAGTTTGAGCTCATTTCGTCTGCGAAACAAATTCTTTCTTTATAACGATATAAAAACTTCGATCGACCCAATTCCGCTTCTTTCATATTATATTTTTAATGAAAATATTAATGTATATTTCCACTTGATTAATAGCTTGTTCCGCTGGCGAGACAGAAAGATATATTTATATCGTTTGATGTGATGAAACTATATAATGATTTTTTATTAAAATACTGACTTCTCACTACGGATTTGCTTGTGATGAAATTGAAACGCATCGGGATATTATATTATAGCCTATACAAAAATGGCTCGCCTTTTATTCCTGAAGTAGTAGGCCCCCTATCACATGGAACCCTGTGATAGGGGGCGAGCCGTTGTCATTAACCGTATATATTTCAATCAAAACTTCGAACCGATACTATACTATAAATATCTATAAAAGACAAAAAATCCCAATACCTACCATATTTTATAACCATTAAATTTCAAATTCAAGTAAACGCAATCAAAAGATACAGCCGTATGCTCCATTTTTGTCGATTATCTTGTCGATCAAAAAATTCAAAACCTTGGTACTTCCCGTTGAGCTAGAATAATGAAATTTGATAAGAAGCAATATCAAGTTACAAAAGTAAAGGAAAATAATCCGAAACCGTACTCGTGTAGTTATATCACTGAATATTACTATTATTGGAAAGGGTATAAGATGATAAGCCTAAAAAAATTGAGTAAGAGTGAGAGTTTATTTTGAATTGACATTACATAAAGATGGTGGATGGTGATGGATTCCGTGTAGTGACGGATTAAGAATACATAATGTCACTACCCCATCTCAACCCGTGGGCGTCGTAAAAGGCGACGAAGGGAGTAACCTTATGCAGACAAGAGCACTGCGAGAAAAGGAAAATTAGAAACAAACCCTATACCTACTCTTCTGGCCAGCATGGTATATTAGGCTAAATTCCCTCCACATTCTTTGGAGGAGACCCGTGCCCAGCAGTGGGACGTTTATGGGTTAAAATGATGATGAAAGATGGTGCACCTACCTAGTTAAAATATCTCTGTATTTATCATTTTAACTGCAGTATTAATTATTCACTGTGACATAATAACTCTTAATTTCCACTAACTGGTCACAACATCATTAAAAAGACGAATGTCCAGCATGGAACATGACAAGTACTTTATTCCCTTGTAATAAAAGTTAAAATAGTCCGGCAAGTATGTTGTGGTCTTGATAAATTGCCACGAGTTCCTTAAGAGACGTAGACTTATCTATTTAACAAGTGTGACAGGTAGATTTAGTAGTATTAGGTAATTGTGACATTTATATTATTAATATCTGTTAAGATTGTTGTTCTAGAAATGGAAGTTTTCACAATATTCTTACTTGATAATTTAGCCCTAATGTAAAAAAGTAACCTTCTAAAACAAACCTTCTTTTCCCTCTTGATAGTTGTATAAAATTAACTTGCTCACTGTTCCTCACTTAAAATCCTTTGAATATAAGGTAAATGTCGCTGGTGCCACAATTATTTAAAATAGTTCAAGTTATTACTTATAAGGTACATATTGTATTGTGGCATTGTTTGTTTACCTCAATAAATAACAAAAAATATTGGATGAAAGTGGATGGAATGTAAATCTATACCAATATTATAAAGCTGAAGAGTTTGTTTGTTTGAACGCGCTAATCTCAGGAAATACTGGTCTGATTTAAAAAAATATTTTAGTGTTAGATAGCCCATTTAACGAGGAAGGTTATAGGCTATATAACATCAGGCTAAGACCAATAGGAGCTGAGCAGTGGCCAAATAAAAAACGACTGGAGCGAAGCATCGCACGAAATCTAGTAAATTTATATAATAGAGACATTAAACTCTTAAAAATTCCACATAGACAATTTAGATAAGGACATTCGCAATTTTATTCGGGGTAGCAAAGCGTAAAAAATCGTATATCGAATGCAATAAGTCATTCCATTTTAGAAATAAAACATAATAAAAACGTTTCAACAAAAGGTAGGCAATGCCCTGCATTGTTTATTGTTCGTCTTGTACAAACAAGTAAAATACAAGACATAGGTTTCAAAGAAAAGTTCGCATTAATGATGTAAAACAAAGAAAAATAACTATTTTATTCAGCAATTAGTAAAACAGAACTAATTACAACAACTAGAGGTACCTGTTAGATTCTCACGGCCCGTTCTGTGAATAATTTAATTAAGATAAACATTGAAGGTTCACCTAATATTTTAATTTCAATATTCACCTCAGTTTAAAGCCGCGACTTGATTGCTTCCCTTAATTGAAACCTGAAGGGCTCGTTCTAACACGATTTAATTAAAATGTTCACGCAGAGTGATGCTGTGGGTCTGGGATGGTGAACCTTTATTGATGAACGTCCCGTCCTATATATTCTACTTAACAAACAATAACGTAACTACGTAAAAAGATAAATAATGGCGAGGCGCTCGCAGCATTGTGGTACTAAGAATATGTTCGTACGATCATCGAGGTTAAGCAACGTTCGGTAAGGTCAGTCCATGATGGGTGACCGTTTGTGGCAATTTCATTCTCTAGTGTCTCCGTGCAACGGAAGGCACGTAATGCCGTTGGTCCCGGACGTCCCGGTTATCAGTCAATGTGGTAGTCGTTAAGTCAAGTTGGAAGCCCTCTAGGCGATTTGATAAATTCCAACTCTAGGGTCTGCCTCAAGGCCATGCGATAAGGATAAGGAAGGAGAAAAAAAAATTAGTCTGACGACGCAAGTATCGTCAGGAGTAGTGTACTATGGGGATCTTGTGTCGACCCAGCTGAATTTTTTGTGCGTTTAAATCGTTTTTGCCATACTTATTACTGAAATCAGACACAATAGGTCCCGTAATTTTGAAATTTTTCCCGCTGTGCTTTTTCTCTAATAGGATTACATCCTATACAGATTACTTTTGTCTCCCGCTTTGCTATGGAGGGGAGTGGATAATTTCATTCCAACTCCTCCATTTACTTCTGATTCATTTCGTTGCGGGTTCCAAGACAGTAGGTCATATAGGTATTCCCTGGGACTCACTTATGTCAAAACTCAGTGCTCGCAAGGGTCCTCGCTGTTAACCCTGGCTTACAGGAGTTGCAGTGGTGGGCATGAGGGTGGGATGGTCCCAATGGCGTGGTAAATTATAGTTATATAAAATCTTAGGGTAAAACAATATCATATCAATATCATCAATCAAGCAATAGATTGATAATGAATGCCTGTCAGTCAACACATGAATGAACGTGCCCTATTTACTCCACCCCTCCACTCCCACTTGACTTGACGTGTAGAGGGCGGAATTGAAAACTGGGGACGACGTGAAAATTGATATTATTTTCATTTTCACAAAGAGACTAGAATGTTCATCTTTGTCAATTTCCTATAAATTAAAATGTATAGAATATTTTCCATTAACCTAAAATCATGAAGTATGTACTTTTTGAGCATTACTAAAATTGGTTGTATTACATGAAAAGCCCTGTACAAACTTACATGTGCATGTGGAAAGTAAAGGAGATCACGTATTACGGGCGCAAACATAAAATAGTTTTGTTCTAAATCTCTCAGATTAAATTTATCATCATTCAGAACCCTCTTCACACAAGTTCAATACGAAAGAGGTAGGTTTTTCGTAATACAAAAAAAAACAACTACGAACTTTGTCACATGTGAGAACCGAATCCAACACAATCGGTCCTTATTCCTTTTTTAAATATGATATTAACAACATGTAAACTTTACAGCTCCGAAAACATCCAAAACTGACCTAAATACATGAACTTATGAGTGCTTAAGAGTGCTAAACAATAATTATGTTGTTGCAGCATGCCGCTGAGATAGAAAAGAAACAAAATGAATTGGAGAACAAGAAGTTGTTGGGGACTGTCGTGCAGTACGGCAGCGTCATACAACTACTGCACGTCAAGTCCAACAAATACCTCACTGTAAGTATAATATTATGAAGCAACATAATTAAAACAACAAGTTATTGGCGACTGTTGTGCAGTACGCCAGCGTCATACAAATGCTTCAAAAGTCCAACAATTACCTCACTTTAAGTGTATTATTATGTACCAACATAGACGGAACAACAAGTTGTTGGGGACTGTCTTTCATTGAAAAATAAATCATGATAACGTATTAACACAGATTCACGTGCAAATTAATGTTGTTCGTTTTGTGAAAATGCTCAGTTTCCTGGCAGAAAAATAAATATCAGAAAAAAATTGTATTATGCAGGTACTTCCTTAGTCTGTATATGGATCTAACTAAATATTTGTCTATAGAATGTATGGTTTGTACGTAGGTAAATAAAAGACTGCCCGCGTTGCTGGAGAAGAACGCCATGCGCGTCCATCTAGATGCCAACGGCAACGAGGGCTCCTGGTTCTACGTCATGCCTTTCTACAAACTGAGATCTACTGGTGAGTTGCAGCTTACAGCGTTTGTACACTGGCGTTTCGCATTCGGTTGAAAGGAATCGATGGATAGTGAGACATTTGTCACCGTGAATTTGCCAATGTTTATATATATATAATTCTTCTGTACGTGTGTTGACAGTGAACTCCTCCTAAACGGCTGAACCGATTTGAATGAATTTTTGTGTATGTGTTCAAGTGGATTCGAGGATGGTTTAGATTCACAAATAAACCCAGCAAATGGCGCTGCAATCGATTGGTGTATCATGCAGGACAACGTCTGTCGGGTCCGCTAGTAATTATATGAAAATAATGACAATTTCACCAAGTTGTCATCGTAAATGCGAGCTTCTGCAAACATATCCTAAATAGAATGACAAAACAGTCACACCATAGCAAACAAAAAATTCTAGGCTTCAATATCTGATTAAAGTCTGACTTCTCAACTTATGATCACGCTGGATGGCAAAGCTGTTATTATTATCATCACTACTGGGCTCGGGTCTCCTCTCTTCTATCTAGAGAGCTGAGAGTTTTTAGGCCAGACCAGGGTTAAAGCTATTATTCACAGTATTATTCATACAAGGTGTATAATGTTATTTCAGGCGACAACGTAGTGGTTGGCGACAAAGTGATAATGAACCCCGTGAATGCGGGCCAACAAGTGCTACACGTGTCTTCTAACCACGAACTGCCTGACAACGCTGGCTGCATGGAGGTAAGAAGTGCAGACAAGAAAATTTAAATTAAGTTCAAAACCTCGCTCAAACTGCGCTGTAGCCATAAAAGTTCCTGCTGCTGAGGAAAAGGAAAGGGTTTTAAAGGGTGGGTAAAGGTAGCTGCTTACTGTTAGGCGAGCCGTACACCACTGAGCCGACATCATGGTATAAAAAAAAATAATTTCACCTAGTTAAAAGTCACAACCCCTCTTACAGGTAAACGTAGTAAATTCCTCAACATCATGGAAGGTGACTCTATTTCTGGAACACAAAGAGAATCAGGAGGAGATCCTGAAGGGAGGCGACGTGGTGAGGCTGTTCCATGCTGAACAAGAGAAGTTCCTCACCATGGACGAGTACCAGAAGCGGCAGCACGTGTTCCTCAGGACCACTGGGAGGTCCAGCGCCACTGCTGCTACCAGCAGTAAGGCGTTGTGGGAGATTGAGGTGAGAATACATCTTTATTTGTTTGACATTTAGTGACTGGTCTACGTCACATACTTTAATTTCAAGTTCGTAAATACCATTTATTTTTGCCTGAAGTTTTTGTTGATTTTCACCGAGCATGTTTACGAGCTGACTCAATCAATGGTCGGTGTCGGTAACCAAAACGTCGGGTAAATAAAAACACTATTTAATTACCTTAATTATTTTTTAATAAGTTGCAATCTTTAAATTCTTTCCGAAAATTATTAATTAAATATTTCAATGCAACCAGAACCTGTTTAAACTGTGTCCCAGTTTGTTAACTAAATATGGTACTGCGTTTTCAGGTGGTTCAACACGATCCATGTCGCGGTGGCGCCGGTCACTGGAACTCCATCTTTAGGTTCAAACATCTGGCCACTGGACATTATCTAGCCGCTGAAGCCTGCAATAGACCACCGTTAGTAATATATTTATTTTATTTACTAGCTTACATTACAGTTGACAATCCACACGTATAAGTTAAACATTAAGAATTACAAATAAAAAATATGAAAGAACATCACTTAAATAAGTAGAAATAGTATTTCTACTTATTTAAGTGATGTTCTTTCATATTTTTATCTTACCTTTATATTTTTCATTATCTATCGTCGACGCAAATCAAATCAAATCTTTTATTAATTTGTAAACATAGTTAATACAAGTTGATAAATTGGTTGTATAAATTAAAATATTTGGCGTACAATTTTTTTATTATTTAAATTACATAACGTCATGTTAGTCTATTACACTATATGAGTATTGGACCACCACGTGTTGTCGGGTTGACGGTCGGACATCGACTGACCCCATCCGTATCTCGTGACGTATGCGCTCGAGACAAATTAATGATGATGATGATGATGAATCTAACGGTGTGGTGCTCTGCTGCATCACTTTACACGCTACCCAAATTGTAAATTACAAAAGATAGTATCTATCCATTTTTTTAAAAACAGTGGCGTGTGTTTATTGCCAGTTCTTCTCATAGCTCCACCCCGTCAGCGAGCTGATCGTAGGCAAATTTGCTGACACTACTTTTCGGATAACCTGTTACATTCTTATCTTGTGACTTTCATAAGTGTTACCTTGTAACCTAGATGAATAAACGAGATTTCATTTCGTTTCATTTCATTATAGGGACCAACCAGTGGAGCCTGGTGAGCCAGCATACCAGCTGGTCTCCGTACCGCATTCCTCGGAGATAGCCACGCTGTTCGAGCTGGACCCCACCACCATGACGCATTCCGACGCGCCTGTACCACAGAGCAGCTACGTCAGGTAATACATCGTAAGGTATCACACACAGTATAAAGTCTTCAGCGACGTCTGTACGCGATAAACTAAAAAAAATACTAAACTAATTTTCATGTGTGTCAAAAATAGATACAGTGAACTATGAGGAAAGTTTAGGTATATAATTTTATTACTCACATAATTCGTAGGTGAAGCCGCGAGTACAAACTAGTTACTTATAATTTCAAGACCATTTTGTTTGAATTTTCTTTTAAAACTTTCTTTGTTATTGTTAAGTTTATTTCAATGTTTTCACTACTGGTAGATAACATAACCAAAACTTAGTTGACAGATTTTTAAAGTAATTTATTTTATCTGTCATTTAAGTCTTAGATATTTTATGTATGATAAGTTTCTAACTTATCTGTCAGTAATGAAGTAGGGCCTTGTGTTAAATTTATAATGTTAATTTGAGAACATTCCATAAGGTCCTAAAATATATATCGCACTAGCAGTCGAAGAGAGTTATAACTTAAAAATTACATGTAGGCAAATTTGAACCTTAAAATAATAAGTAGAAGACGGAACTTTCCAGAATAACAAATGTCATCTTATGCCTGTTTTATATTAACAGTGCGATATATTAGTTCTTATAGTAGGTAAAAGCCCAAACTTTTTGATTATTCAGTTTATACGCTATAAGCGTCCAAAGTGATTACGATTCAAAACCTATTTAAATAAAGACTATTGTCGTTTATGCTATTGCAGGCTGCAGCATCTATGCACGCACACATGGGTACACTCTACATCTATTCCTATTGATAAAGATGAAGAGAAGCCCGTCATGTCTAAGGTAAGGTACACATATGATCTCGCTGTTCTGTTTCTTATCAGGCTTTTTCCTTCACCATAATTTCAACTCATGAACGTCCCACTGCTGGGCACGGGTCTCCTTCCAAACAATATGGAGAGAATTAGCCTACTATCCTCCGTAAGAAGACTTTGTGGCTCAGTGGTTAGTGAGTAGTGACCCTGACTACTGAGACAGAGTGAAAAGACAGAGATTACATGAGTACAATAAATTATTTGTTCTGTTTCTGGGTGTAATGTATCTATAATATGACAGGCCTGTTGGTCTAGTGGTTAGTTACCCTGACTGCTAAGCCGGAGGCCGTGGGTTCGATCCCCACTCAGGACAAATCTTTGTGTGATGAGCATGATGGTTTGTTCTTTGTCTGGGTGTAATTTATCTATAATATGTATGTATTTACAAAATGACACTAGAATATTGGTGGAATTGTAGTATATCAGTTATTTAGTAAATAAAAATAAATAAAATATAATTGCTTATTTGGGACTAGATGGCGCTGTGTGAATGTAAAAAAAAATGTATTTAGTTACTAAAAAAAAGTTGTTTAAGTATTATATTAGTTTTCTAGTTCCCATATACAAGCATTAGCTTAGTTTGAGACTAGATGGCGCTGTGTGTGAATGTTCAAACAAACATTATACCACGCTAGCCAGACGGATTGGTATAGGGTTTGTTTCGAATTTTCCTTTTCTCGCAATGCTCTTGTCTGCATAAGGTTAATCCCTTAGTCGCCTTTTACGACACCCACGGGTTGAGATGGGGTAGTGACTTCTGTATAATATAAATAACTTTCTACAAATATCCTCTTTTTTTACAGGTGGGTTGTTCATTAGTGAAAGAAGACAAAGAAGCGTTCGCGCTAATTTCGGTGTCGCCGAGTGAAGTGCGAGACTTGGACTTCGCTAACGACGCGTGCAAAGTACTCTCAGCCTTGTCGACCAAACTGCAGTACGGGAATGTGGACCATAATGAGAGGAAGTAAGACTGATTTCATTTTAAACTAGCTGCTCCATTGAGCTTCGTAACGCCTACATTCGACCGGTAACTTCAATCTTGTTTATGTTGAAAAAGATGTAAATTCCGTGATTTTTTTGATCATTTGAATAAATATCTGTTACCTCAAGCGGAGACAAATCAACAAACTTAAAATCATTAAAACCGAACCAGCCGTTCTTCAGTTATAAACTGTCAAACTAACATGATTTTTTAGCCAGGTTTTAGTTCGGGCAGATTAAAAAAATTAATCCACAAAATTAATGTATTACTTTAAACAATTGGGGGGGGGATTAAGTTTATTTGTTATATAGGTACATCTTTCCTGTTTGTATTATTAGTGTAGATATAGATAAAATATTTGAAACTAATTACTATGTGGCCAGTGTCCACATCTGGAATCTAACCTGGGACTTCTTGTAAACATTTTTCTACAAAAAACTTATTGTATCGTTTCAGAGCACTAACGTGCCTACTACAAGACATAGTGTACTTCATAGCCGGCTTTGAGAACGAGCCTAACAAGTCTGAGGCCCTGGACCTCATTGTCGAAAACCCTAACAGGGACCGACAGAAGTTGCTCAGAGAACAGTACATATTGAGGCAGCTCTTCAAGATATTACAGGTAACAATTAATCTTAGTGCATTGACTTTAAGACTATATTTCGATGACAAATGATAGAGGCAACAGAATAAAATATTTTAACCCTGATTTGGAGGAAATTTGGTCTCCCATACTGTCTATACCACGCTGGCAGACGGGTTGGTATAGGGTTTGGTTTCAAATTTTCCTTTTCTTGCAGTGCTCTATCTGCTTAAAGTTTCCCTTAGTTGCCTTTTACGATACCCACGGGTTGAGATGGGGTAGTGACATTATGTATTCTTCATCCGTCACTACACGGATCAAATGAAAATGCACCTAACTTTCGATAAATACCCTTGACCTTTGTAAATGAACTGCATCGCAACTTAAATAACAAAAATATTATACAATTTAATGTCTCAAACCTGAAAAAGTACTTTAGTTGCTTATTCGACGTCGACGTGATTTTTTTATTACGACTTACTATGTGAGCCACGGGTAAAAGCTAGCATATTTCTTAATAGTATAAAACAAAGTTGCTTATCGAATCCGTCGAAGCATTTTTATACGGTTTTCAACATCAGTTAGATAATTTTTTGTTTCTTTTTACAAAAAGACATAATTTTCTGTTCCCAGGGTCCATTCCAAGAGACGTCAGAAGGCGAAGCGTTCTTGAAGATCGAGGAGTTGTACGACCCTCGGTACTCCGCCTATAAGTACATCTTCCGTCTCTGCTACAGAATACTCAGGCTCAGCCAACAGGACTACAGGAAGAACCAGGTTCGAGTCTATATTAATTAAGTCGGTTTGGTTCTGTATCTTTATGTTTGTAACTATTTAGAAGAAAATATGACACCATTCTGTTAATCAAATTGTATAAATTAAAGAAACTTTAGATTTAAATTTAGACATAATGTAATATGTACATTAGGAAAAAAAATTGTTTAATTATTATAAAATAAAAAAAAAACATTTTAAACCAGACCTCATAGAAATTGCTTTTTTTTTTAATTTGATGCTCTAAAAGAGTTTAAGTACCTAATTATGGTCAGCTTTTCTCAGTAAGTAAAATAAATATTGTTATAATTTTAGCTATCAAAATTGCCATAGCTGGAAAATGAAAAGGCACCCTTTTTTCAAAGGAACTAGAGCATATTTTCATGTGTAATTTTGTCGGGGATAAATGGCTAATCTAATACGTCATAAGGCGCTAGGAAATCTTTGATCCCTATGATCCAAACATCTTAGTAACGTAAACATTGGTTGAACTGCAGGAGTACATAGCGAAGCACTTCGGGTTCATGCAGAAACAAATCGGCTACGACATCCTCGCCGAGGACACCATCACAGCGCTGCTGCACAACAACAGGAAGCTTTTGGAGAAGCACATCACCGCTTCTGAGATTGAGACCTTTGTGGGTACGTCGTGGCACTTTCAACCTTAGTAGCGTTACAATAAGACCAAAAATGTCTAATACAGTCTCGCGCATCCTCATCTGCATTCCATTTTCGATATTATTGTAATGCTAGCAAGGTTGATTATTAATTATATCAATGAAAAACTCTTCAATTTACTGATGTATGCCATCCCTTATGACCACCAGGACAGAAAAATGTAAAAATACATAATACATATTTGATCGTTTAAGCTACTACGACAGAAATTAGAAAATACACTCTTATAACTTCATATATAGATCGCATTTTAATTTAGCTGCCATAGAAGCTTTGAAGTTAAAGTTAAACACTAGATATATCATAATTCGTATTGTTTTTGAAGGTCTGGTCCGTAAGAATATGAAGACCTGGCAGTCCAGGTTCCTGGACTACCTGAGCGACCTGTGCATCTCCAACAAGAAGGCTATTGCTGTCACGCAGGAGCTCATCTGCAAGAGTGTTCTCTGTGCCAATAACTCGGATATACTTATTGAGACTAGGCAAGTATGGACTAATGTTCTGGGTGCTTCCGCTTTGCACCACTAAGTAGCCCCCACTAGTGGGACAAAATGGAGTGTTGAAATATTTTTATATACCATAATTTCTTGGTTCACACGCATCTTGTGTGCCCG
Source organism: Laspeyria flexula (assembly GCA_905147015.1). Classification (NCBI taxonomy): domain Eukaryota; kingdom Metazoa; phylum Arthropoda; class Insecta; order Lepidoptera; family Erebidae; genus Laspeyria; species Laspeyria flexula. The sequence continues at coordinate 8,506,170 of LR989974.1, forward strand.
TGTGACTTCTTATTCTCGTGTGACCCGCGTGATCTGTGACCCCCGTGGCCTGTGTGACCTGCGTGGCCTGTGTGACCCGCGTGGCCTGTGTGACCCGCGTGGCCTGTGTGACCCGCGTGGCCTGTGTGACCTGCGTGGCCTGTGTGACCCGTGTGGCCTGTTGGACCCGCGTGGCCTGTGTGATACGCGTGGTCTGTGACCCACGTGGCCGGTGTGACACCCTTAGCATTTATAATTTGACTTGCACACCTCATAATTTTTTTTCTAACAGACTTGTCTCAACGAAATATGAAAAAAATAGTAAGACGTTGGATCCCGTCGACTCTAAATACAGCGTTGAAGAGGAAGTTATGCTGTTATGGAACAACAAAAAAGTAAGTAATTTTATAGTTACATTATTATATGTGAATGATTTAAATAAAAAAAGTTTATTACACAAATTATAGATGTTCTTGAACTGTTTTATATGTTATATATAATATAACTAGCAATTGATATATATATATATATACTTATATATTAAATATACATATTGAAAAGCTTACCTTGTGAGTTCGTAGTAGTTTTATTTGGGGAACCTACGGCCACGTAGGTTCCCCAAATGACACTAGTCGACTAGTAAAAATATAGTCTAATATGGAGTTAACAATGCTCATTTTCTGTTACAATTTTAAATTTCAAAAACTTTTTTTAATAACCTAGTTTTTTAACAATTACAACCATATTGTAAAATGTACTCTATGATGTATCAACTCAAAGTTTTTTTTCTCTATGTCAGTGTTCCCGCCTGCTATCAGAGCTGGCTGCAGAAGCACGAGTGGACCCGACAGGCGAGTCGGCGGCTATCTTGGACTACTACCGGCACCAGCTCGACCTGTTCTCCAACATGTGCCTCAACAGACAGTACCTAGCGCTAAACAGTCTCTCGCCGCAGTTGCACATACATTTGATATTGAAGTAAGACTACTAGAATAAATTAGTTTGCGGACCCTCGACCACCCTTGACCCTTGGGTGGTCCCTAAAAACTGCCCTATAAGTTTTTAATATCTCCTAGAGATTTTCGGCAAACTCAGCATAGAACGGCCAAACCGCAGAATCGTCAATATAATTTATTGTTTCCAACTTGTCGATCTACAATACGACAATACAATTCCAGATGCATGTCGAACGCGTCCCTGTCGTACGAGGTGCGCGCGTCGTTCTGCCGCCTCATGCTGCACGTGCACGCCGACCGCGACCCGCAGGAGCCCGTCACGCCCGTCAAGTACGCGCGACTCTGGACCGAGGTCTGCGACCGGATACACATACACGAGTCAGTACATAGAACGCCACTCTATCGTATGAAGTGCGCGCCTCGTTCTTTCTACAATCATTTTCATTTTATTCTCATTTTTGCACATCATTTGACAGCACTTGTGAAAAAATTATAATAAAAAACCTACATTTTCTTATGTATTTTTACTAATATTGTATAAGATATCTGTAGCATTATCACCAGTTTTAGGTAACAAGAGATCTAACAACTCCCAGTATATAATACCTGTAGGTAAAAATAAATACCTAATTAAAAAAAAATAAAAACACGACGGCTATTATAAAAAGAAGTAGAAGGCACATTAATAAATGCGTACATTTTTTGCCTTTTAGTTATTTTTGATATGGCAGTCGTGTATTTTGAATTTTGAATTTTTTTTTCCATTTTGAAACTTGTCACTAAAAGGTAATGGTAAGTTTTATATTATTTACTAGCCTACGTTAATGATACCTCGTACATCTAAATCGGTTCAGGCATTTATAAGTTATGATGGAATAAAGAAACGCACATACATACATGAATCATGAAAACATAACACTCCTTTTTGGGACAGTCGTATCAAAACTAACTTTCTCTTCTTTCAGCTATCAATGTGTAAAGGGCGGGCCGGACGCGAACCGTGAGAAGGTTAAAGAACAATTCGCGTCCACCATACGTTTTGTGGAGGACTACCTGTGCAACGTTGTCACTAAGACTTGGTACTTTAGTGACCACGATCAGAACAAGCTGACCTTTGAAGTCGTCAAACTCGCCAGGGAGCTCATCTATTTTGGATTTTATAGGTAAGGAGTTTGAGTTCAAAATTGTGTGGCATGTAATATTTTTAGGTTTGCATTCTTTTGTGTTAGGAACATTCTTTACTAAGAGTATTAATGTTGTGACCACCAAAACCATAATGGCCGGCAAATGAAGCAATCTATACTTAAATAATAAGAACTCTTTCAATTGGCCATTTTTCTTACTACATATACAAATAATTTTATACGTACTTATGCTTGTAAAGTTCTCCACTACATGAGCTTGTTCGTAAGTGCAGACGTTGTTTTTAAAAATCTATACATATAATCTGCCGTGCTAAACAAGAACGTCGTAATTGCACTTCACAAGTCTTTGGAAAATGGTTCTAAGATTGATGTATTTAGACACATTTTTCTCTAAACTTAAGCACGCAGTTGAACTGTTTTTCATTGGTAAGGCAGCAATGTCCCCCACATTATATGTATAGATTTTTAAAAACAAACTTTTTGTCAACTTGTTTTTTAAAGCCACAGAAGCCAAACTAAAAATTAAATTAATTTTTTTTTCTATCTCACACAAAAACTACTGAATGGAATAGAATGCGGTTTTCACCAATGTATTGCTGGAGGTCTAACTTAAAATATTGGTCTTTTTTTCACCAACATGCCACGCAGGCGCAGCCGCAGGCGTCGAATGCTAGTTAACAATAAAATTTAATGATTGTATTTTTTAAATAGCTTCAGTGACCTACTCCGGCTAACCAAAACTCTACTCAGCATATTGGACTGTGTGACTGCGATGGACCTACTTAACGAAACTAACGCGCTCTCAGGCGAAGTAGAATGTAAGTACATTTATTTAATAATATCACACTATCAATATAAAACAGGTATAAGATGAGATCTGTCTACCTGGAATTTTCGGTCTTATTCTTATTATTCTAAGGTTCAAATTTGCCCTCTAGTGATTTTTAACATACAACTCTTTTCGACTGTTAGTGTGACATAGTGTTATCCATATATGTGGCTTAATTTTAGCCGACTTCAAAGGAGGAGGTTATCAATTAGACTCGCACATACTTCTATGTTAATTATTATTTATAATATTAAAAAGAAAGTGTAGTTACATTGCTGTTATGACACTTGAAAACTGATTAATATATATATTTTTTTAAGTTGATATAAATTTTAGCAAATTACTTTTTTATTAAGAATTATTTGATATTTACAAGCAGCTCAGGAAAAACAAGAATGTATGAATAAACGTAAGTATATATAGATATAGTTTTATTTTATCAACACATACTATTTGTTCAGCAGTCGCATATTAGGACGATTAATATATAATAAAATTTATCAAGCCATATATTAAATTACACTAAAGTTTCATAAAGTAGGTATGTAGTAGAATACAATCTTATTAAACCCTAATTCCACAAAGTGGAATCCACATTGGTACTGCCGGTCGGGATCGAACTCGGACCACGTGATTTGCACGCCATTCCCACCATCGCTTTTTATATTATTAGAACATAACTGAATGATTTTTCATGTGTTAGCTGAAGGTGGTGTTCTACGGAGCATAGGTGATATGGGCGCTGTGATGACGTCTCTAACGCTGGGTACAGTCACTAGAAATGTAAGTAGATTATCTTTATGGTTTTTAAAAATTTGTGTCTGTATATCTATACTAATATTATAAAGCTAGAGTTTCTTTGGTTAAAAGCTAATTTCAGACAGCTTAATAATATTGTTTGCCACATTCACACAGCGCCATCTAGTCCCAAATTAAGCAATTATATTTGCTTGTCTTATAGGTACTAAACACTACTACTTAAATATATTTTTTAGCATGTTTTTTTAGTTTTTCTGCTACTCCGAACAAAGTAAAGTAGGAACAAAAATATAGGGAACAAAATTTATGATTAGTCTGTACTAGGTAGTAAAACCTGTGCTAAACCCGGTATTAACTATTAGGTCATTCAACTCTTGCACTCCTTACAATATAAAGAGTACAAGAATTGTTTAAAACTATATAAAAAAGCTAGTAGTTCGAATTGAATAAACTTTTAGTGTTGGATATAGCTCATTTATCGAGGTAGGCTTTGGGCTATATAATATCACACTATGATAAATCGGAGCTGAGTAGCCAAACAAGCTATGTATAGATATTGTTTGTCCCCCCAGTCTACGGGCGGCGCCAGCTCGGGCGGCGGGGCGGGCGCGGGCAGCGGCCTGCAGCGCAGCGCCTCCGCGCTCATGCTGGCGCGGGAACACCCGCTCGTCATGGACACCAAGCTCAAGATCATCGAGATACTACAGGTAGGACCGCTGCTTCACTCGTATATCATCATCGACAATGCACTCGCACAGACTTATACAAAGTTCGCTCTCGCCCTCGCCTCGCGTGACACTTACCTTTGTACATTTATGCTCGAACACACGAGACAATGTATGTATGTCTTTCTTACACATTAGGGGCTTAGTGTTATACACTCAGCACTCTTAGTGGACTTACTAACTTCTTCAAGGTCGTAAAAATCAGATAAAGAATACATTTACATACGGTGCATGTGACCAGAAGGCTGGCGTTATATTTATTGATTTAAAACGGGAATTCACGCGATTATGATTTAGGTATTTACATACCTTGTGGTGCTTGACGTTTCGACCAGGTAACACCGGCCGTGGTCAATAGCTGACTTGTTTAAGTCAATAAATATTTTCATGCCACGCGAAAGTTTAAAAGTAAATAGAAGGCTGGCGTGTTTCTCGCTCAACGAATTAACATTGCCATTCAACATGGCAATGTCGCCAGCTTTCTGGGTATGTTCCGGTTGACAGCGATTACGACGCCTAAACCCTTTTTTACCCGACTGTCAGGACGGGTATTGTTTTTCGCGCGTATCTTGTATGTTTGTAAATTTCTTTATTCCCACGAATCTTCCAAACGGCTGGATGGATTTTGACAATTAAGGTATCGTTAGATTCGTCTAGAAAACCCAAGTGTCCTTAGATAGGTTTTAAGAATAAAAAGACTTAAACGGCGGGCTTTTGACGCCAAATTGTAAGAAGTTCAATTTTTTTTTTAACCAAACCTATGGAGTTGGGTATTAAAATAAAGAAAATCAAAAGGAGATTACATATATTCAAAAAGAGATTATATATAATTGAATGGTTCCAAATTGTAAGTAGTTCTATTATTTTTTTTAACCAAACCTATCGAGTAGAGTATCAAAATAAAGGAAATCAAATGGAGATTACAAATATACACATGTATTTAAATTTAATCAGGTATAATAATATTACAATAATTCTACGGTCTTTTTAGTGCGTTGCTCTCTGTTGATTTTTTGCAGTCGGGTTATTAATTTTTTTAAATTATATTTACTTGTATACATTAGTTTGTTGTTTGACCCCCCAAAAAAGCGCTAAAGCGATGGTCGCTGAATGGATAAGGGACCGATAAATCACCGAGTCCGAGTTCGATCCCGACCGGCAGTACCAATGTGGATTCCATTTTGTGGAATTTAAATGTACTAGTCAAGTGACTTACCATCTGCTAACAGTGAAGGAAAACATCGTGAGGAAACCCACATACCCTAGAAGAATTTCTATTAGTATGTCTGATCCACCAACCCGCACTAGGCCAGCGTGAGTGGGTTATGGCCTAAACCCTCTCAGCTCTCTAGTTAGAGGAGAGGAGACCCGAACCCAGCAGTGGGACTTAATGGGTTCCTGATGATTAGTTTGTTGTTACATGTTTCCAGTTTATCCTAGACGTACGACTGGACTATCGCATCAGTTGTCTACTCTCAATCTTCAAAAAGGAGTTCGAGCAGGCTGGCGACAGATCTGCTGACACTATAGGACGGGCTGATGTCGAGGCTATAGGCTTGCAAGCTGAGGGCATCTTTAGCTGTCGGTGAGTTAACCAACTGACTTTATGACGATTGAGTGGTCAATTACAAGACTTAAGGGGCTATCGATAAATTTCGTCTAAGAAGGGACGGGTCAATAAGTGATACACTTTCCCTTTTTGTTACATGAATGCCGAAGTTGGTTGTGTCATGTAGTAAAATTTTAGATTTAAACTTAACATAAAATAAAGCTGTAAGTACAAACTAAAAAAAAATAATACGTATCAAACGTTCATAGGGATAGAGTCGATTATTGAAACAATGCACACCAAACGCCGTGCGTGGACGTTCGATTTGACCTTACGACCGCGTCTGTCGTAAATAACTGACTTTCGAAACATTAAAATACGATCTTATTACTTTCAGAACAGGACGCATTTTCATTTACCGATTACGTGGTTAATATGTTAAAAGCGTGCGTGGCTGTAAAGATACCCATATTTAAGATGCTCCAAAAAATGAACTTTGTGTGACGTAATTTATGGGTAGCCCCTAACAGAAACAAGCAGTACTTTTGTTTTAATATTTTTATTGTTTATTAATATTTGACAATTGAATAATATGTATGTGTATAAATATTATGTAGATAATTACGTAAATGTTGGATACACTTAAATTTTAGTTGTGTATATATTTGTAATTTGTTACTGGTTTTTAATGGTATTTAGAATGGTATTTTGTAGTATACAAGTAATTTAATTATTGTGTAGAAATATGTAGATATCATGTATATAGTAAGATCTAATCGGAAACTCAAAACAAATTTAAAAATTCACTCATAATTTGTTTTTTTAAATTTATTAAAGAAATATCATCTAAGGGTTATATCACCTTAAGCCTCAGCAAATCGCATTTTTCTATGCTTCTATCCCTTTCTGTCACTTAGAACTGTTATTTACTAGAGTGAAATAGAGAGTGAGAGCCGAGTGCCTCGTCGATAACGCCGCGTGCGATCGCACTCCCAGTAAATTACGGATATAAAGCGCAGGCGTTATTCGTATGTTCTCGAACGTCCATTCGAATGTTCTCGAACGTTTAGAGGCCCCCGCCCCTCCAACGAACAAAACCATGTCCGTTTGTTTGCGGTACGCTCGCCGTTTTGATATAATTCCATCACCCGGTAGCCGCTTGACGTTGAGTTTCGGGGCACCCTGTATATATTTTGTTACATGTCATCGACTCAATTAACGAGAGCTAAATAGGAATATTTCCCTTACACGGTTCCAAATGGAAACAGAAAAGAATAGACACATAGGAAAGTGCGATTCTGTGAGGCTAAATTTGGACCAACCTTAATGCTAACGTGTTATATTTGCATTGAATAATCTTCGCATTACAATTACGTATTCTACGTATCATTTTTGTCTGTCAAATTGTAATTAATATTCACGTATTGCAAACATGAATATATCAATATCTAATATATCTATTTAAATGTATGTTCTTTTAGTTAAAACTTGACTAAATATTTGTATAATTGAATTATATTGGTATATGTCATATCTTCTAAATACCTGATCATTAATTAACTCTATTTTCATAAGTTATATTAATAACGGTAGTGCATCGGGCATCCGTACGACTTCTACGCAGAAGGCTCCGGGTTTGATCCCCAGTGTAACTATGTAAGATATAAGATGATATTTATCTGTGCGGCATTTTGCATCTTATGGCTATTATTAATAGGTTCAGAATTGCCTAGATGCATATTTATAACTTATATTCAATGTTAGTGCGGTAAGCACACGTCTGCTTCGGAGCTCGGTTTTCACTCGAATGAAAGCCGAGATTGATATTCTTGTCTCGTATCAGTTAAAATGTCCATTGGGACTTACAGGGCATCCGATATAGAGCTATCTATGTCCTCCTTCGAGGACAAAATCTATATTAACTAGTATTGTTTAAAATTGTGATCAGGTATATTAAGAGGACTTTAAACAGATATTATAATATGTTTCACACTCAGTGACTAACGCATGCACTGGTGATGGGTCACTAAATTGGTATCGTATCGTGCCCTCAGAATAAAAATATTGCACTCTATTTTACACCCTATGTTAATAACGCTAACGTTTAAACTTCTTTGTAGTTAATATTGTTTTCTGTCTCTATCGATTGGGGGCACGATATTTTCATTACACATATTTTTATTTGACGTACATGCTATACGGTATACTATAGTCACCTACTTATTTAAGTTTTTATTTTTATTATAGTCAAGTTAAATGGATTTGATTTAAAATATTTGGGCTTATAATATGCTATTATAATTTAATTACATACCTATTTAAAATTTATCAAATTATCTAAATTATATTATTCAGAAATAATTATGAATGTGTAATGATATAATGAACATCTAAAATTCTTATTATGTCTGTCTGTATGTATGTACAAAGAGTGGGATGTAAATCTACTAATATAATATGTTATTTCAGAGCGATACAAACAGTGCCTGACGGGTGCCTACCAAAAAATGTAGATTTGTTAGTAAGACTTAGATTATTGCATGGAATGATAATGGCATGGGACACTAACCTGCTTGACTAAACATTTGTTTGTGGAGTTTGGGCGTTTGAACAACAAAGTTTTAAATATTTTTTTTACCACTACTTAAACGCGTCTATTTATCGAAATGAAACCTCGTTTATTCATCTAGGTTACAAGGTAACACTTATGAAAGTCACAAGATAAGAATGTAACAGGTTATCCGAAAAGTAGTGTCAGCAAATTTACCTACGATCAGTTCGCTGATGGGGTGGAGAAGAACTGCCAAGAAAATCACGCCACTCTTTTAAAAAAATGGATAGTTATCAATAGTTGTTGTGAGATAGTAGTTGTGTGAGGCGCTCGTAGCATTGTGGTACCGAACGTAAGCAACACTCAGCAAGGTCAGTCCATGATGGTTGACCGTTTGTGGCAATTTCATTCTCGAGCGTCTCCGTGCTTCGGATGGCACGTAAAGCCGTTGGTCCCGGTTACCACTTAATGTGGTAGTCGTTAAGTCAAGTTGGAAGCCTTCTGGGCGACTTCATAAATTCCAACACCAGGGCCTGCCTCAAGCCCACATGATAAGAAGAAGAAGAATAGTTGTTGTTGATGATGATGATAATGTTGCTCGCAAATCTGTCCGCTTACAAATCGATTTCCATCACTAGAATTTTTTCAAATTTTTCTTCTTATAAAAACCTTTGTCCGACCTCAACGATTTGGTCCAAGTTAGAAGTCTGTTCTCAAGTTAAGTCCAGAAATTCATTTTTATATTTAGATTAGGCTTGCGTACATTAAAAGGATAAAGTGGATCCTGTGATGAATAAAAACGATTACTTTAACGATTATCAGGGTCCTGGAATTTTTTTTATTATGCCCAGAATATTTTTTTAAAACTACTTTTTTTATTTACCTTTAATGTTAAAGTTGTGTGTCTCAAACGTATTGGCAACTTTAATTGGATAAAATTTTGTTTATTGTTTTTATATCGACTTATAAAATGATTATTATTTCCCTTTAATATCTATATTTTGATGTTCAAATATCTTAATCTTGGGCAACTACTAACATTGCATGTAAGAATTAACTAACCTCAGAAAGCCTGTGTCTGATATTCAAGCCTCTACATACAGAGTGGAACTTTGTAATGCCACCTGGAGGGAAAGTACTCTTAATACTGGAGATAGATAATTTTAGTATTTAAAGTACTTTTCCTCCAGGTGGCATTACAAAAATCCACCCTGTATATTAGCCAAACATTAAGACTAAAATCGCTTGCAACCAACGTTCAAAAAGTATAACTTTAACGTTATCCATCGGACATAGGGTGCACGCGATATACGTCTTACATTCTAAATATTGAGTCATAATATAGAATGTAAAAACGGATTAACGTTTTGATTTTATTAAGAGTGTATTTTTTAAATAACCGTCCTAAGAATCGATCTATGAAGTTAAGTTACGTTCGCCGCGGCTAGTCAAAAAAAAAAATCAAATCAAAAATATTTTATTTCGTCATTACACAGTTACATTTTAAATGTTAGTGGGTGGTGTCTTCTTTTAAGCATATAAATGCCTGTGCCAGAAGACACCGCTCTTTCAAATTTCGAATGTGTAACAATTTGGAAACAATGTGTATAACGAATTGGAACAATGTTTAGTGATTAATATAGTCGATAGATGAATGTGCTTATGACAGCCAATAACAAATAGTTGTTAATTGTTTAATTTGTATCAGTCTTACGGTCGGTAACAGGCATCAAGTTAAAAGAACTATTGCAAAAGGTGACACACGAGCTAACGGCTCATCTGGGGGTAAATGGTTACTGCTTATGGACAATGACAACAATTGGTGTCGGTGTCCGTCTCTGTTCTGGCAACCACAAAATCTTCCATTTAGTTCTGATTAATTTCTTTGCCGGTTTCTAAACAGTAGGTTAGGCATTCCCTGGACTCCTAAGTGTCATAGCTCGGTGTTAGCAAATGTCCATAGCTGTTAATACTATCTAACAAGAGCTGTAGTGATGGATGTGAGAATGGGATTGTCTCGCTTGGCAACCGGAGATAAAGTTATACTCCAACTCTTGAAGCCAGGACACACTCGTCGAAGCCGTTCCGAGTTTAGAAAGACTTTTAGGCGATATACATGTACAGAAGAATTATGTATTTAAAGATAACTATAATAATAAATATATTTCTTTATATCAAAGCACAATTGTAAAATTGTGTAGACAACAGAGCTTATATTTTTAAATCTTTTCGATGAACATAGTCTAAAGCTTATTTAAAGCTAAACTTGATGCCGACCGTGTAAATACTTTAGCGTTACTAGAGTGGCCTAGCTACGCGATTTTGTTTACAAAATATAGAGATCTTAGAGGTATTAGTAACAGTTTTTGTGTGTATTTCTAATGGATTTTGGACCATAATATCAGTGATTTTTACTAACACTTTTTGTATTTTATTTCTAGTTTTGTGTAAAAACTCCAAAGAATGATTCCCTATACAAATTTCCAATGTTTGTGATCAATTCATTTGTGTACGTTTTATAGACACCCTATTACCTTGCTGTCCTTCTAACATGATGAATGTTCATATTGTTTAATAAGAGCGTTTTAACACTGATGTTTCTTATGCTCATATTTGGTATACGGGTGCGCGTTTATTTGAAAGAATGTATATTACCTACGCTTGCAATTCGTATATTGGAAATATTCTAATTACAAGCGTATAACGCGTACCTACACGTATACGTACACATGCGGCTGTTAACGTCCACAATATATAATATTCTTTGTAATTACCTGCGTGTAGTTGGCAAAATTGCCCTCCCCTTCCTTCCCCTCTACGTCCACGGCTTCACTATGAATAGCAACCTTCCTCCAGCTTGGTAAATTTTTCAAATATTGGCAAGTTAATGTTCTGCAAGATTGGTCCACTTATTCAAGCGTCTCCGTGCTAAAGCTTAAAGCCGCTAGTCGCAGTTGTCATTTAATGTCTTGCTTATGGACGGCTTGATAAATTCCGAAATCGATAAATCTGCAATAACTTTTTTGTCGAAATGAAATTTTTTTTACCACAAACGAACCAACCAATATATCATCTGGTTCATTGCCGATTATTTCTGATTGATATATATTCAGGGATGGACTAGATCTGGACGAGTGCGGAGGCCGCAAAGTACTGCGCGTGTTACTGCAGCTGTGCTCACAGGGGGCGTCCGCGGCGCTCGTGTCGGGAGCTCTCGCCTTGCTGTTCCGACACTTCAGTCAACGGCAAGAAGTGCTCGCTGCGTTTAAACAGGTTGGTTTTGTGAATACTTACGGGTTTTCCTGTTTTTTGGAAATACAGATAGTTAAAAATGTTTATGGATCTTTCAGGTACAACTGCTGGTATCAGACGCGGACGTGGAATCGTACAAACAAATCAAAGCGGACCTCGACCTGCTGAGACAGAGCGTCGAGAAGTCTGAGCTGTGGGTGTTCAATAAGGGACGAGCCGTACTCATGGACGAACATATTGGTAGGGCAAGAATGATCATTTTGAATATAGTATGACCGTCTCGATGGCGCAGCGGTCATTTATACAAATGTGGGTACTGAGGTCTCAGGTTCGATCCCAGGGATCATAATTTTTTTATGATCTGCAAATGTTTCTTTCGGATTTTGGGTGTTTATGTATAATATGTATGTATTTTATCTAGATCCCATTACACAAGCTTATTTTAGCTTAATTTGGGCTAGATGGCGCTGTATAAAAAGAAATATTTTAAAACCTGTCTTATGGTACACAGTTCTGATGGGTGGAACAGTAGGGCCTGGCGGTGCGATTCTAGAACGGAACGCGTCCTTAGACAATGTTCTAGACACTTCTAGAACGGCCAAGCACGACCACAACGAGTACAAGAAGATTAAAGAGGTAAAGTTTATTTTTCAAAAATGATTGTCTGTTAACTCTGCCAAAGTTGCCTGAGTCGACAAATTAAACTGTACTTTATTGCTAAAGTAATAAAACACAATTTATATAGTCAAACGGGGACTATAGCCTAAATATTTCTTAACACTATACACAACGTTCTGGTACTGAGATGTTCCTTACGATCATCGAGGTTAAGCAACACTCAGCAAGGTCAGTCCATGATGGGTGACCGTTTATAGCAATTTCATTCTCGAGCGTCACCATGCTTGGGAAGGCACGTAAAGTCGTTGGTCCCGGTTACCACTTAATGTGGTGGTCGTTAAGTCAAGTTGGAAGCCTTCTGGGTGACTTGATAAATTCCAACACCAGGGTCTGCCTCAAGCCCATACGATAAGAAGAAGTATTTAAATTGTATAACTTTTCGTGACTGCACCAAAATATAGACACCGTTTCAGTATAATGTCAAGCACAAGTGGCGCTGATTTTCAATCGGGCCTAAATTATATACAGGGTGTATACAACGGTACGACATTAAATGAAACCACGTGTAGCATGTGATGTTAGAAGGCTATACCAAAAAAATTAAACAGAAATTTGCAATAGTTTAGACGCAAATGTACTTTCTTTATGTCACAGTTGTTCACAGTTTTAAACAACCTGTAGGTATTTACGTTGATCGTATGTTGTCATTACGTCATTCAATTCATTTAAATATCTCTGACTCTTTCATATTATCTTATCTCTTACTCTGTTCCGCACGGTTGTCGTCGTCATGTCGAAAACGTCATGATAGAAAAATAATGTTTAGTTTTATATTCTTAAATTTTTCGACTTTAAATAATGTGTAGCTTTTTTTTTTTTTTTTTTTTCTTTTTTTTTTTAATAATTTATATTAGAATATGTTTATAAGGGTTAACACTGGCTGCCTTGTCATTTAATGTCGTATCGTCGTATACACCCTGTATATGTATATTTGGAAACATAGTTTATAAAATGTGTGTATTTACTAACCTATAAGGATCAAGGACGAATAAAGAATACATAATGTCACTACCCCATCTCAACCCGTGGGTATCATAAGAGGCGACTAAGGGAGTAACCTTATGCAGACAAGAAGACTGCAAGAAAAGGAATATTCTAAACTAACCCTATACCAACCAACAGGTCTGGCCAGCGTGGTATAGTAAGCTAAATTCCCTCCATATATTTTGGAGGAGATCTGTGCCCAGCAGTGGGGCGTTTATGGGTTGAAATGATAAGGATCAATGGTCTGAATAAAAGACTATTTTAATAACTTCGATATTGTTTTGTTACAGATATTACAACGTATGATAAAGTACTGTACACACGGCAACAGCGGCTCGGGCGAGAGTGGGCGCCCGCGCCGCCACGAGCAGAGACTACTGAGGAATATTGGAGTACACAATATTGTGTTAGACTTACTACAAGTACGTTAGTTGTGGTTTTCTTGACAATAAAGTTCTACTCGTATATTAATTAACTAAAAAATCAGTATGTCAAAAATTTGTTTAATTGATTTAGAAAATCTTTTTGAATAAGATTAATATTTATATTTGCAATGCCCTAAAATTAGATTGGTGAGATATAATGTATCAAAATCTTTACATCAAAGGTTTTTATAATAAACTAGAAGTCGCACGGGGCTTCGCTCCCGTCGCTTTTGTTTGGCCACTGCTCAGCTCCTATTGGCCGTAGCGTGATGTTATATAGCCTATAACCTTCCCCGATAAATGGGCTATCTGACACTAAAATATTTTTTTTAATCGGATCAGTAGTTCCTGAGATCCTATCGTTCAAATAAACAAACAAACTCTTTAGCTTTCTAATATTAGTATAGATTTCATTATCTGCAATGTTACATTACTGTTAAATTTTTGTCTGCGGTGCTTACTTTCTATGTATTAGGATTAGATCCTATACAGATTACTTCTGTCTCCCGCTTTGCTATGGAGGGAAGTGGACAATTTTTATCCAACTCTTCTATTTACTTTTTATATAAATGCTAAACAAGTAATGGAAAAATTCAAACCCACGACGGGACTTGAACCCGCGACCCTGCCATTCCGTGTGCAGTGCTCTTCCATCTGAGCTACGCGGGTGAACGTCCCTGAGATCGAATTTATCCATTACCTGTTAGCATGATGACGTCATTACAACTTTTTACATTTCTTCTGATTAATTTCGGTGCAGCTTCTAAATCAGTAGGTTAGGTATTCTCTGGGACTCCCGATTGTCAAAACTCGGTGTTCACAAGGGTCATCACTGTTTAATTCTGGCTTACAGGAGATGTAATAATGGGAATGAGGGTGGGATTGTGACTGGCCTGTTGGTCTAGTGGTTAGTGACCCTGATTGCTAAGCCGGAGGTCGTGGGTTCGATCCCCACCCAGGACAAATCTTTGTGTGATGAGCATAAAGGTTTGTTCTGTGTCTGGGTGTAATTTATCTATAATATGTATGTATTTACAAAAAAAAAATGTATTTAAGTAGTATATCAGTTGTTTAGTACCCATAACACAAGCAAATATAATTGCTTACTTTGGGACTAGATGGCGCTGTGTGAATATATCTCTTATATATTATATTATATATTATATCTCTGCACCACCTCAGGTTGACTGGTAGAGAATGCCTTTGGCATTAAGTCCGCCTTAATACATAAGTTTTGTGTATTTGAAGTTAATAAATAAATAAATCACCATCAGGCGGACCGTATGTCTGTTTGCCACCGTCGTGTTATAAAAAAAAATAAAATAAAGTAATTACTTTAAATATCATAACCCTTAACAATGAATGCCCAGGTCCCTCACGACGAAGATGACAAAGCGATGGATGAGCTGCTGGCGCTGGCTCACGAGTTCCTGCAACACTTCTGTCACGGCAACCAGCAGAACCAGGCCATCTTGCACAAACATCTGGATCTATTCCTCAACGCTGGTGTAAGTACTAGACGTTTTATATATTTTAACTTTAAGGTGCTCTTCCACAGAACAGAGATAGGTTTTTTAGCTCTTCTGTGGTCTGTGACAGACAATAATGTGTTCTACGCCATATAAGTTTACAGTTCGTTTTGTTATGTGCCTTAGCCGTTTATGACTAATTGGAACTATTTATTTATATTGTATAAATAATTCAGATTTATATAATAAAACAAACGAAGTATTTCCATCTATCTATTTCGAGGCAGCTTTTTGTTGAATTAAAACCATTTTTGTCTCATAGTATTTAAAGCAGAAAGTGAATAAAATGTATTAGACAAGTCTAAATTAAATTTTACTGCATTGATAATATGCTTTCCAGTTATGTATTGTGAGAACAAAATCACCAATTTTTCTTTCTTTCTTTTCTTCCTTCTTTCTTTCTTTCCTTCTTTCTTTCTTTCCTTCTTTCTTTCTTTCTTTCCTTCCTTCTTTCTTTCTAGTTAGAGGAAGTAGAGCACAGTGTTTAGGCCAAGAACTATATGTAACTTTGAAGTTAAATATACTAAGACATCTGAATTGTAACAGATCCGCGAGGCGCAGACGGTGTGCGCGATATTCCGCGACAACGCGGCGCTGTGCGGACACGAAGGGAACGAGAAGGTGGTCGCGCACTTCGTGCACTGCATCGAGTCGCGCGGCCGCCGCCCCGACTACCTGCACTTCCTGCAGACCATCGTGCACGCCGACACACAGTACATCCGCAGGAGCCAGGACCTCGTCATGCAGGAGGTACGAGTACGATTATACCTAGCTGTACAGCTACATTTTCATTCATTCTCCTAGAGCTCAGACTGTGTGCGACGACCACCACTTCTTGAGTTGCGTCAGGCGCGCACCACTTGCTCCAACGTGCACCACCTGCTCCAACGTGCACCACCTGCTCCAAGGTGCACCACCTGCTCCAACCTGCACCACCTGCTCCAACGTCCACCACCTTTTTTTTTTAAGAGGGGAATGCGCTTACGCATTCCGCCCCGTGCGGGGACATGGGACGGGTTATGTGGGACTCGCCGGCTGAGGCCGGAATACCCACTAAACCCCTCTGTGCACCGACTCTTCGCCGTGACGGGTGGGCCGCCGGAACTTGATATGACATCAGCGGTCCAACGTGCACCACCTGCTCCAACGTGCACCCATGGGCACTACGTACACTCAACATGGTCGCCGACCAAATAGATATTTTCTCGTGCTCACTGTGTTTTATGTTTAGAAAGTAGTTTATAGAATAAGTTTGATAGATTTAAGGTTCTACAACTATTGCATTACTTATATTGACTGTATCAGGCACGGTCGCAGGCTAAGACTAAGGTTATTTCGGTATAAATTTTAGGAGGTTCTATAGCCTACGGCTCCTCTTCCCTCTCCCCAAAGGGTATAGAATAGAGCCTGGTATTGAAAGGGCGAAGTAAGAAATTACATTTATTCCGACAAAAATAACTTGCACATGCAAGCACTTGCAAATCGTACCAGTAGTTCCTAAGATCAGACAAACAAACAAACTTTACAGATTTATAATATTAGTATAGATTATAACTGTGTCGCAGATGGTGAACGCCGGTGAAGACGTACTAGTGTTCTACAACGACAAGGCGTCGTTCAACAACTTCATCAACATGATGAGGTTGTACAGGAAGAGCTGCGACATGCCTGAAGCGTTGAGGTATATTTATTAAACCATCCAGTGTTTCGCACTTTTTAATTGTAAAACTACTTTAATTATTATTATTTGTAATTTTTCACAGTTATAATTAATTTATTGTTAGTTGTTTGGAGGCAATTAACCAGCAATTATTCATTAATTGTTACTTGCAATTAAAATGTGCCCAACAATGTTACTATCCTACTAATATTATTAATTGGAATATTGGAATGGATGTACTCAATCACGCCAAAACGGCTGAAAGGATCTGCCAGATATTTGGCACACAGATATATTAAAGTCTGGAATATAAATAAATAATAATAATAATAGAATATAGACTAATATTACCGACATCCATGCGAGCGGAGCTGCAGACGAAAACTGGTATTGGTCTCATTAAATTTCTAGTTCGCTCTGAAGTTCACCCCGCTACTGTTTAACATATTAAATGAACTTCGTTCGGGTCAGATAGCCCGAGTGTTTCCGAACACGAAGTACCGCTCCCGAACCCCGCACACACCCCAACGAACTTCATTTACTATGTTAAATAGCAGTCGGTGCAACTTCAAAGCGAACAAAATTTTGACGAAACTTCTAACATACATTTGTTCACAGATACCACATACAACTGGTAAAGCTGCTAACTTGCTGTACGATGGGCAAGAACGTGTACACAGAGATCAAGTGTCACTCGCTACTGCCGCTTGACGACATCGTGTCCATGATCACACATCCGGACTGTATACCTGAGGTCAGCATATTCTTTGTATTTTTTTACTTTCATCATTACCATCATTTTAACCCATAAACGTCTCACTGCTGGACATGGGTCTTCTCCAAAGAATGTGGAGAGAATTGAGCCTACTATACCACGTTGGCTAGACGGTTTGGTTTAGTTAGAGTTTGTTTCGAATTTTCCTTTTCTCGCAGTGCTTTTGTCTGCATAATGTTACTCGCTTAGTCACCTTTTACGACACTGGGTTGAGATCGGGTAGTGACATACATTTTTAATCCGTCACTACACGGATTAAATTATATTTAGAACTACCGTCATATTTTATTATTCGTGATAACTTCAATGCGCGTATCATCTTTACGCCGACGACTTGCAACTGTATTCTCAAGCCAGTATAGGGGATGTCGCTGAAGCCATAGCTAACATTAACCGTGACTTGGAAATTATAAAACACTGGTCCTGCGAATTCGGGTTATCTGTCAACCCTACGAAATGCCAGGCAATTATTATTGGTAGCAGTAGATTACTAAGTAGACTGGACTTTCAGGAACTGCCGGATGTTGTCTTTGACGGTTGCTCTATCCCTTTCAGTAAAACGGTTAAGGATCTAGGGCTTTTTATTGACTCAAATCTGAACTGGCAAGCCCAAGTGACCAGTGTGAGTCAAAAGGTTACTGGGTCTCTTCGTTCCTTATACCGCCTAAAAAACTTCCTTCCATCCAGGACCAAAGCAATGATTGTGCAGTCCTTAATATTTCCTATAATCGACTATGGTGATGTATGTTATATCGACCTGAATGCAGACCTTCTCAATAAATACGATCGTCTTCTTAATAACTGCATTCGATTCATTTTTAACCTCCGTAAATACGATCATGTCTCTTCCTATCGCTCCGAGCTACGTTGGCTTCCAATACGACAGCGACGTAACTTACGCTCTCTCACAACTTTATTTAATATCTTGCGTTCACCCACACCTCCTTCTTACTTAACCTCTTGGTTCCAATATTTGTGTGCAGTCCATAATCGAAAGCTTCGTTCTTCTAATAATCTTCTTCTCGTCTGTCCTTCTCACTCCTCTGGTTTTATACACTCTTCTTTCTTTGTCCAATCCATTTTACTTTGGAATAAACTCCCTCTTGACGTCAGGATGGCTACAAACCGGTTTTCTTTCAAGATTAAAGTGCGTAAGCTTCTTTTTGATGAACTAGCAGTAATGTCACATCGTTAGATTTTCACTTAATATGGCAATATATATATATATATAAATATATATTATATACGTATTTATTTTTATTGTATATATTATTTTATATATCTGTAGCTTATATATTGTATTAGGTACCTATATATAAATATAGTATACGTATTAGTGTAACATAATAAATTAGATATGTGTTTCTTTTTCTGTTGAAATAAGTTTATATTATCATTTTAACATCTCTTCTATTTGCACCTACAACTCACTTCTCTGCATCGCCCAAAGGTCGACTGGTAGAGAATGCCTCTGGCATTAAGTCCGCCTTTGTACAGTTCCTTGTGCATAAAGTTAAATAAATAAATAAATAAATAATGTTCTATTTTCAAATATTTATATGGAGAGTTTAAAACTCAAAATTTTACATTTTACACTAAATTTTTTACATAAATGCCTTGCCTCGACAATAGCAAATAAAACAAAAAAAAGAATGAGCCAAATTGGTTGTGCCGTTCTCACGTGATTCTATAACATACTTTTCGACGATCCATTTTTATTTATATAGTATGCGATTATAATATAATATTTTCAGGTAAAAGAAGCATACGTGGGTTTCTTGAACCACTGCTACATCGACACGGAGGTAGAAATGAAGGAGATTTACTCGAGCAACTACATGTGGGACCTGTTCGAACGTTCCTTCCTACAGGACATGCAGGCGATACAACACAGTGACATACACCAGCCTGTGCCAGGTATGTTATTATTGTCTTATCTATACTCGTCATGCCAGGAACTGAGACGTGGCCACTAACTATGGGGCTCATTAGAAAGCTCACTGTTGTTCAGCGAGACATGGAAAGAGCTAGGCTCGGATTTTCTCTGCGTGAGTAATTCGCAGAAGAACTAAAGTTGCTCTCTAACTCACCGAATCACATCGCTGAAGTGGCAGTGGGCAGGCCACATTGTTCCCAGAAATGATGGCCGATGGGGCAAAAATGTAGGTCGGCCCCCCGCCAGATGGACTGATGACGTAGTCAAGGTTGCGGGTGGCATTAAGTTGTAACTTCTTATAATAGACTTTTCAAAATAATAAAAAAAGTATTTTTAATTGATATTAAAAGATCCAATTGGGCCTGAGTATATCTGATATTACTTAATCGTGCTCAATTTTGTGAATAATGATCGTGATGGTAGGAAAATCCTATGTTATAAAGACTAACATGACATACAAGCAGGTCCATCATCGGAGTCGCTGTCCCCGACGTCGGCGGCGCGTCGCTCGGCGCAGCTCGGCACACAGAAGGCGTGGGTCAACTACGTCACCGACGTACTCATGCATACCATCTGCACGTTCTTCAACTCGCCCTTCAGCGACCAGAGCACCACTGTGCAGGTCAGACCACAATATTGTAGTCTAAACTACTAAATAAAAATGTAGGACTACCTGCTAAATTGCATGGATATCACAGGATCCGTAATTCTATCAACGCTCAAACGCGAGTTGATAAAAAAAAGACTAATCTGGCTAGATGTATTGTATACCTAATTACTATAACCTAGTCAAAGTTTATAAGACGGCTATAATAATATTACTGATGACTGGCCTGTTGGTCTAGTGGTTAGTGACCCTGACTGCTAAGCTGGAGGTCCTGGGTTCGATCCCCACCCAGGACAAATCTTTGTGTGATGAGCATAAAGGTTTGTTCTGTGTCCTGGGTGTAATTTATCATTTTATAATTTATATGTAGGCAGCTACCCCTTCGGGGAAAAAGGCGTGATGCTATGTTATGTCAAACAGTAATTAATTTCTATACTTACATTTTATCGCTGCTTGGAACTTGCCAAACTGCTGCAAAACTATACAAAGTGAGTATTTAATATAAAAACATTATAAAAAATATGCGCATGCATGTGTAAGTCAAGCTTATCAGTTCTACTTGATTGATATTATGGTTCGCGATCCACGTTGATAGTCTAAGTATTGGCACAAATACATATAATAATCTCTTCTCAACCGGCGAGAATGCATGAAAAGAATAATGAATGTTAAAGAAGCCAAAGATGTAGTCAGAATCGTAGTAAGTGGAAGGAAATGGTCTCTGCCTACCCTCGTGTTGGGAAAGAGGCGTGTTCTATATATGTATGAATAGGAAATTCAAAAATTTTAACAAACCATTGTGTAACAGGTTTTAGATAAATACACAAAAATAGTCTTCTTAACTTTAATATGTGTTATTTAACCATAATGTACTTGTATGTTATAATTTCCAGTTTTATGGTAATTGTTTTTTTTTTATTTACAAATAAAGACATCTTATTTTATGACGTTTCAATTTGAATGATCATCTAATCATATAAAAGTCTTATAGTTTACTGCCTACCAACATGCTTCCTCACAAAATTAACGTCTTTATTTCTATAATGTATGTGTATTTTGTGGGGATATTAAATAACAAGCGTAGTCACTTAGCAAAGGTTTATTCCGGACTGACCGTACAAACAGGTTGTGCACCTACCTAAATAATTATTATATTATAATTAATGGTACATAATTCTCATTACCTTACATTACAATTTCACAGACCCGACAGTCGATATTCGTGAAACTACTCCAAACAACGTTCAGCATCTACCAATGTCCGTGGCTCACCCCTCCACAAAAACTAAACGTCGAAAAATGTATCAGGACTCTAAGTAAAGTTGGTTAGTATTTTAAAATATAACTGTACTGTGGAATTTGAACCCTAACTCTGGTTGAGTTAGGGTTCACATCGTATGACAAGCAATTTGACCACGATGATTGCCACGTGGATTAATATTGCGATTTAATGGTGCGCTTCTGTCTCGTAGTCGATTATGCAGCATACGTCACACTGAAGATATTTTTGCGATCCACACCGACAGCTTTGCAGACATTAGCTAGTCTTCTTCTTATCGTGTGGACTTGAGATAGACCCTGGTGTTGGAATTTATCAAGTTGCCCAGAAGGCTTCCTACTTCACTTAACGACTATTAAGTGATAACTTTTCGTCTTTACGTGCCTTCCGAAGCACGCTCGAGAATGAAATTGCCACAAACGGTCACCCATCATGGACTGACCTTGCCGATTGTTGCTTAACTTCGATGATCTTAAAGAAAATCTAAGTACCACAATGTTACGAGCGCCTCGATTAGCTAGTTATTAAATATTATAATGGTAAGGTTATTCAATAAATACATTTATACCTATAAATTATGTATTTTTTAGCCAAATCCCGAAGCATAGCGATCCCTCTGGAGCTAGAAGCCAAGATCCAGACAGTGTTCGAGAAGGCAGCGGCGCTATCCAGACAAACCAGCAAGTGGCTTATAGCATCCAAGACTTCGAAACTTGAGAAGATGGCTTCGCAGGTAATACTCAATTAAAACTTAGAGAGAAATAAACACCAAACAGAAGGTCTACTGTGAAACAAAAATTCCGAATATTCGGATGTAATATCAAAAATACAATTCCGATTTTAACATCAAAATAAAATATTTCCGTACCATAATCAACCCTGTTGAGGACTATCGAATTTATTTTATAATAATCCGTAAAATTTGCATTTTTGTATGTTAAATTTGTTTCATAATAGACTTACAATAAACTACTTTACATCCATTCTAGCAGTTTCTTCAATCATCAACATTTACTCAAACACATACAACAATCTATAACTTCATATAAAATGTGTATACTATAATTTCCTTTACTTTTATTGACAAACTCGTGTTTTATTTTTAAACGACTTCGAAAAAGGAGGAGGACTTTATCGAGGAAGATCTCGATGAGGTTCTCGATGATTCTGTATGTATATTTTATTAATTTAACACTTGTATGCTATACTGTTGCGTTATTGTATATTTTGATTGCTCTTTCTTAGGCAGTTGTCCCACCGCAGGCGAGTTAACGAGTAACTATCGGCTATTTTCTCATTCAAGAAACGTACAATAGATATAACATTACGTGTAAGCAAAAGAGATGCATATATTAATAGTTGATCGCTGACTGTTCACACTGCCGGAGACTCGCGCCACTAGTTTGTCACTGAGCGACAAGAGCTATCAAAGACAAGTAAATAATAAAAAAAATATAATAACCCGACTGCCAAAAATCAACAGATAAGCAACACACTAAAAAAAACCGAGAAATGGTTGTAATTATTAAAAAAATATTAAATAATACATAACATAATATGTATATATTTGTAATCTCCATTTGATTCTCTTTATTTTGATACCCTACTCGATATGTTTGGTTTAAAAAAAATGTTAATTACTTACAAATTGGCGCCAAACGCCCTCCATTTTGTTTTTTTTTATTAATAACTATCTAAGGACACTTGGGTTTATGAAAAGAATCTAACGATACCTTAATAATCCATCCAGCCGTTTGGAAGAAACGTGGGAATAAAGAAATTTACAAACATAGAAGATACCCGCGAAAAACAATACCCGCGAAAAACAATACCCGTCCTGACAGTCGGGTAATAATTAATTCGACTGGCCTGTTGGTCTAGTGGTTAGTGACCCTGACTGCTAAGCCGGAGGTCGTGGGTTCGATCCCTACCCAGGACAAATCTTTGTGTGATGAGCATAAAGGTTTGTTCTGTGTCTGGGTGTAATTTATCTATAATATGTATGTATTTACAAAAAAAAATGTATTTAAGTGGTATATCAGTTATTTAGTACCCATAACACAAGCAAATATAATTGCTTACTTTGGGACTAGATGGCGCTGTGTGAATGTGGTAGAATATTATAATTCCCGATCAGCGAACCGAACTAGGAGTTATTTCTCTATAGTGCGGCTTTAAAAGTACACGTATTGTTATAGCCTAGCGACAAAACTAACTGAATTACACATTCGCTTCCCGCTGCTCGCCAACTCGATTCTAGTTACTAGTTTTACCCGTTACTCGTTCATCGTCGGCGGTCGGATAAGTGCCTTAAACACCAAATATCATGCTTTGGAATAAATGTAAACATCTTTCTGGATAAATGCTTTAAACCTAGTCGCATAGTACGTTTATAATATAACAATTTCATTAGCAAAAGTCACTCTTCGATGGCAGAATTGGGAAGTTAAAGGCACAGGATTGCCTATTTATATTTTTTTATTCCATAATTTTTCTCTTGACCTTTCAAACAGACGTTTGCCCACAACATGGTCACAATCTAACGTGGTTCTATTAGAGTCAGATTGTGAATACTCTTCTTACCTATTTTAAAAGTAAATAGTGTCAAAAAACGTATTAATACTGTTTTGTTAGCTTTTATGCGACTAAGTTTAATAGCAAATGCGTCGGCTTTACGTGCTTACTCTAATCTTTGTTATCAAATGTCTCATTTGAATTATTTTTCACGTATGCTTTCAATTGTACAGCTATTACACATACGCATATATTTTAATATGCATTGTGCCTTAGTACCCCGCTCACACCCTGTTTTTGGAAATTCTTGGCAATGTTATTAAAAGTTACTTACTGATAATGAAAATGTCAATGTTTGTTTGTATTTCTTTCACGTTGCATCAGATTAATGTGATTTTGCATAGGAATAATTATCCCAGCGGACTATTTGCTTATAAGGACTTCCGAACTTTGACGATTGGTAGCGACAGACGTAGAACGCGTTAAACGTCGCCTGAACAGAACAACCCATTTTGTATCATATGCACGCGTTGTTAAACCCTGTATCCGTTTATGGTAATTTTACAAAACAAACTGAATTAATAGCAATAAATTTCACAAATATCGCTTCAACTATATGGTCGCTAACAGCCGTCAAAGTTCGGATATTGAAAGACCCTATAAATACAATATTATTATATATTATTATATTTAAGCCCCTACACTATATCAGCAAGCAATGTATAAATTTTGACATCTATTCCATTTATTTTACGCGCTTGTAACTCTGTAGGTATGCTATTTTGGGGTCATTGACCATGACCATGGCGTTGACAATCTCTAAAACCCCACTAAAACACCTATCCCCAGTTTTCGGTACCGAGAAGGTATATTGTTTACGTTTTATCTCAAGCTTCTTTTTATAAAATGTATCAATGTTAATAATATTCAATTGGCGCATGTTTGGAAGATCACTTGAGAATGGCTCGTCATATTTGGATGGTTTTTGTTGTGTTAATTGTCAGGACAAAGGATAATGTTTGTATGGAACCAAATTGTTTTAATTCAGAAATGTCGATGTATCACTATTTGATGTTACCGTTTTGGACCTACCGTACAACTGATGGTTTGGGCGGTGGTACGGTGGATCCGATGTGGATGGATAGTATTTTTTTTAATCTCCGACGCAAAAAGAGGGGGTGTGTGTGTCTGTGTATCTGTGTGTCTGCCTGTGGCATCGTAGCTCGTAAACTTAAAGCTAACATGGTATATTAAAATTGATGTACCTAATTGTTTTAAAATTCTCTTGAAAAGGGTGACTCAAAATTTTAAATTCTGATTTTGTATGAAAATCTCTTAAAATATTTTAAAGTGGCTATAATTATGATCTAATTTGTGTTACCACAGTCGAATCTACAGAACGACAGATCAGTGATGGAAGGTCTCCAAGAGATCGTGGCACTGTTGGAGGAGCAACTCAGACCACTGTTACAAGCAGAACAGTCGCTACTAGTGGACATATTGTACAAGCCACATCTACTGTTCACAAGTCCGGGGGACGTCACACAATCCGATACTAGTGGCATATTTATATCCAGGTACGTGAAAGTGTATTAAAAAGTGTCATCAAATCATCAATCCGTAATCATCATTAGTAACCCATTAAGTCCCACTGCTGGGCTCGGGTCTCCTCTCCCCTAACTAGAGAGCTGCGAGGGTTTAGGCTATAATCCACTCACGCTGGCCTAGTGCGGGTTGGTTTCCTCACGATGTTTTCCTTCACCGTTAGCAGATGGTAAGTCACTTGACTAGTACATATAAATTCCACAAAGTGGAATCCACATTGGTACTGCCGGTAGGGATCGAAATCGAACCGCGTGATTTGCACGCTAGTCTCTTATCCATTCAGCCACCATCGCTTCCTTGAGTATCCGTAATGTTATTTTACTATAAAAATAATGCCCTGCAAGTTTCCAATGTGTTATTTGTATATGAATAGAACTGTAAACGCAATGATTTATTAACATTTACACACTTTTCACCTAGTTCTAAAAAGTGTTGCAAATATATTTTTATAATATAGCTCCGATTGGCTCTGATTAAATAATAAACATTGATAACCACGAAATATGACACTAAATTGCGATGTTGCCACTGTATTTGTAAATACGCTCTTAACGAAACCGTCAAAATGAAATAACAAATATTTTAATATTCACAGACTAATCCGCCATACAGAGAAGCTTCTAGAAGAGAAAGAAGAGAAGCTGTGCGTGAAAGTACTGCGCACTCTGCGTGAGATGATGGCCGTAGACCCCGAGTATGGGGAAAAGGTGATAATTATCTTAAATTATTGAAGGAATGTTTGCTCAAATGTTTTGTTACTATGCGGATGAGTTCGCTGGCGTTCAGATTACTTAAGTTTTCTTTTGTCATTATCATCATATCAGCCCCTTGTAAGGATATAGTTATAGCATTTGTCTAGAGTTTTTAACTGACTTCAAAAAAGGAGGAGGTTCTAATTCGATTGTATTTTTTTAATGTTTGTTACCTCAGGACTCATTTATGAACAGATTTGGAAAAAAATGTTTTGTTTGGAAAGGCATTTTTTATCTTTCTGTTTGATAATAAATTTGAAGAAAAAATATTAACCCTAAGGGTGAAAAAATAGGCGAAGAAACTTTTACAGGCTCGAATTAATATACTTTAAACATTAATAATAAATATAAAAAGTTAATTCTTAAACAACAACTATTTCTTCCTCAAGGGCAACCAACTGCGCAGCAAACTCTTGTCCCAATACTTCATTAACCGCAAGTCGGAGCCCAAGATCCAGTTGCCACCGTCATCTGTCACCGTCACCCATGGACCTGGCGGTATGTCACTTTTCATATCGTCATCAGCATCATCATTACTTTTTTTTTATAACAATGCCTGCCCTAGCGTACAAGCCCTATATCGCAAGGGAATAATAAAATGGTTTGTTTGTAAAGACAAACATACCATTTTATTAACAGACACCCAGACCAGTAACAAATATCTATGATTCACACAAATATTTGTCTTGTGTGAGAATCGAACTCACGACACTAGGAGCAGCGTGGCAGTGTTAGTGATAGTCTATATATCAGCTCTACTTTAAATTTTCAACCTTACTGCTATTAAAATAAGATGTAAACTGTTGTATGCCGCTTGCTCCCAGCGCGTTTTGTGCCCATACAAAAGTTGATATTATTTCAATAACAGTAAGGTTGAAAATTGTGGTATATAATGTGATCATGTAATGACGCTATTCCTCCGAGGATGCGATATGTTTAGTTCTACATGCTGGACTCTAGAGGAAATGGTTTACTTGAGTTATGAGTTTATAATACTTCATTATAATTATTATTCATTGATACACTAAATACTACATTATCATAAGTGATAAACACTTCTAATTCTACTAAAAAAACAAAATCTTTGAGCTATTGATAAACGGTGAAACAGATATAAGGAGACGACCATTAATCACGTGATGTATTTTAGCAACTTTTTAAACGTCTCCCCCCCAGTAATACGTGGTGAAGTTTTAAACTAACCCCTCCCCACCTAACCAAATTCAATTGCTTTTTTTGTACAAAATAGTTTCAGAATATTATATAGTACCAAACCATACAGGTTGGTATAATTTAATACTTGAAATTGATACATAATAAAAATGTCCAGACAGATGTTAGGAAATTGTGTGTTCAGTTCAAAAATAAATACACGGGATATTTCAACTACACTCTCTATCCTTATGTTATTCCGTAATTTATTTTCAAACCCCTCCCCTCCCCCCCCATTCGAGTTTCACGTGATTTATGAACGGCCCCTAATTAATGAATTAAATGTTTTCTCCAAGGGTTTGTAATAGCTTGCACAACACTAGAGGTAGCTGTAAGCACTAGCATAAATAGACAATTAAGACTTATATTTTCAAAAGGGAATGTTTATTCTGAGATCAGAGATTAAATAACAACTTCGTATACTCGTACTAAGTTTGGAAATATTATTTCAAGAAGTTAGTTAAAAATACATACTCTTAGGTGGCCTAAAGAATCGTACAACCAGACATTTTAAAACCATTCCCTTTTGATAAACAATCCTGGATATGGAAAAGGTCTTAAAGGATCTCATAATACAGAACTAAAAAATATATTTAGTCAGTACTATAGATGAACTAAGATGCTTCTGGTTAAATCAGGTGTATAGCATGGAATTATTGAACTGGGAATTTTGCGTGGGTTGGCTGTGTAGCGGAGAAGGGAAATGTTTGTAACTGACAAGACAAGCCACACTGACGTCAAGTAAAAGATATTGACCCTTATTGCCACAACGGAAAGCACACATTTCTATGGAGAGAAAAAAGACACTAATTTGCAAGGTTGTGCTTTTACTCTGAGGGCATCGGAATCTCGACAATAGACTAAGTCGATCTAGTTATTGTTATCAAATACATTTTTTACCACCTGATGGTAAGCAGTTACTATAGTCTATGGACGCCTGCAATTTTGCTGCTATTCGCTTCTTTTTTGAAGAACTCCATATTATTGAATGTTGTCAGATGTTTGAAAGCGATATTGAAATCGACTAAAGCCTGCTCTACAGATCCGCGGATGTCGACAAACACATCAGCAGATTAATCACCAACAGCCGACTACATGTCTGTAGATCATTCAGGATGTGTTTATGCTCGACAGAAGTAACTCGCACGCACGCAATATTTAAATAAATGACGTCCGCATCCACATCCGCATCTGCTGACATGTAGAGCAGAATGTAGAGTAGAAATGTCAAGATTCCGTGTGCACTGTGCGTCAGTGTGACTTTGACATATTAAAGAACTTTTCTGCAAACGAACTCTAAAATATTAACAGAGGCATCTTTCTTTTATCACATAGCTTAGTGTAGAACTGTTTTCTTTATTTCACTCACCGCATGCGACGCAGAATGCCATCCACACCAGTTGAAGCCAGGTGGGTCCATAACGCTGACGGTACTTTGGAACTATGGTACCATGGCACTATGCACTGGTACTTTAGGGTTGGATGATATTTGGCCGGCACTTTCCTACGCTTCCTCCCTTTTTGTCACATAGAACCGTCTTTGTTAGAGCAAGAAAGAGAATTGACGAGGCGTTCGGCTTTCATTCTCTATCTTACTCAAATAAATGACGGTTCTAAGTAACAGAAAAGGATAGGAGAATCGGAAAGTCCGATTCAGTACAGCTAAATGTGGTCCAATCCTTAGTGTCTCTGCAAATTATACAATTTTTTTTTGTGCAATAAATCCATGCATGTAGCTTTGGCCAATTTTTAGACCCACCTAATCACTTAACTTGCTGCTTGTTCGCTATTTCTTATCTATAAAATTTCAGGCTTACCTATGAATTAGGATTGTGTTTTGAATTGTATCGGATTTATTGAAAAGTAGATGTAATGTAAAATGCCCATTGTCACTACTTTTTCTTTTATGTTAAGTTTTACTTCTGTAATTTACATTTGTGGTGTACAATAGTACATTATGATACAAGTGCGGTAAGTTGATAATTACAGCCGAGGCGATATTGCTATTACAAGAAAGCAGAGGCTGTAATTATCAAACCGCACGTGTGTCATACGACGTTTTATAACATATTTGCGAGGAAATAAATAAAATTCGGACTTTCTTAGAAAAAAACAAATACAGCGAAAAGAAATAGCGCGCGGAATTATTTTTACTTGTCACAAATTATCGATATGCGCGCTACAGCGCTTTTTTTTTTAAGGCAAGAACACAAAAACAGCCAGTATTACTAATAAAGTAAATTAATATTTTTGTGTTTTAGTACAGATAAATGGTTGTGTAATTTATGGTCTAAATTAATTAAATTAAAGAATTAAATGTTTATTTTATATAATTATATCATAATTATTTTATCTACCTAAGTTAATTAATTTTATTCATAAAATGTTGACCACTTTTCTGACATAAAAACTCTTTGCTAAGATTTAAAAAAATAGGTACCGTTCGTTACGTACGGAGCCCCTTGATTATTAGTATGTGAGCATGAGAAGCCGTGCAATTTACTTTACATTACCGCACTAGTGCGTAATGAGATACATTACAACACTGAAATTGGTGAAATAAGAGACCCTTTACGAGCAAATATGTTATAAAAGAGTATTTAAATCTATCTGTGTCTATCTAATATATGATACTCAATCAATACTCATTAATCATAACACAATCCACTTAAAATTACCCGATCCAGTTAAGACATTATTTATAAATAACTAGCTTCCGCCCGCGGTCTTGCCTGCGTGGCATAATATATCTATCATATGATAATATATCTATCTGTCCGTAAATCTCTACTTTCTGTAATCTATAAATTTTATAGAAATTCTTTCAGCCGTTCTGGCGGCATTCTGCGGACCCTTATGAAAACTATTTTTTTTTTTTTTAAGAACCCCATAATATTCTCTGTGATTGAGTACGTTAAGTACACAACCTAACTTTCACACTTATTATATAAGTAGGATTATTATCAATGTTCAGAATACACAATCTAAATTAATATGCATGACATTAATCGTAGGATACTATACTTGCCAAATAACTCTGCGTCAATGAAGTTAGCTACAAGTAATACGACTTTAGCTGTCAGAGGGGTAAGCTCTACGCAGCTTGCGGGAAACGGGTGGCGCCCGGCCGCCGTCGCATAGCAACGCCGCTATCCCAGTCGTGCATCTCGCGTTACGTAGTCTCGACGTCTGTGCTCTATCGTACTGTAGCTAACTTCGTTGTATTGACGAATTTGCTTTAGACATCTTGATTCAAACATCCGTAGCGTAATTATATTATAAGTATGTCAAATAGTCAATTACCTATATCTACAAATGCACGAACACAAACTTTGTGACGTAGTGACTTTGTATTTTTGTATCCCCTTTTTTAACCCCTCTAGCTAGCTTGTTAACCCTACGCTAATATTGCAATACTGCCACTACAACCAACCCATTAATGTCTTGGTTATATACAGCTAAAGTGCTGCTGCGTACCGGTCAGACGTTGGCGCAAGTGCAGGCGCATCTGGACAGGGAGGGAGCTTCGGATCTGGTTGTAGACCTGGTCATCAAGAGCACCAACCGACAGGCTATCTTCTTAGAAGCTATACAGCTTGGTAAGAATAAACAAGTCACTAACATTATTAAGAGACTTATCAAATTTTATAATTCTAGGAGTGCCCTACGAAAAATCGTTGCGGAGTTATTATCGCAAATCTGTAAAAAGTCAATATATAACGATATCTTTAGCACATTTTGTACCCTATGATGCGATTTGTCGTTGATGATTATATTTCGCACAAATAAATCTTAGTGATATCTTACATATTCGGTGTGTCTGGCCTCTAAGGGAAGCCATTTATCACCGCGCTTGACTAAATTGGCGATTATCAAATGTACTCAACCCAAGAGGGATAAAACCATTGGAACCTCATCATCGTCAGCAACCCATTAACACCCATGCTGGGCTCGGGCCTTCTCTCCTCTAACTAGAGAGCTGAGAGGGTTTAGGCCATAATCCACTCACGCTGGCCTAGTGCGGGTTGGTGGATCAGACATACTCATAGAATTTCTTCTAGTGTATGTGGGTTTCCTCACGATGTTTTCCTTTACGGTTAACAGATGGTAAGTCACTTGACTAGTACATATAAATTCCACAAAGTGGAATCCACATTGGTACTGCCGGTGGGGATCGTAGATCGTAGAACTCGGACCGCGTGATTTGCATGCTGTGCCCTTATCCATTCAGCCACCATCGCTTCAACCATTGAAACATTTCAAGAGAAATAATAATATATAAGAAGTGACAGATCAGGAGTACCCTCAACCGGCGAGAATGCATGAAAAGACTGATGAATGTTGAAGAAGCCAAAAATGTATGTCAGAATCGTAGCAAGTGGAAGGAAATGGTCTCTGCCTACCCCTCTGTTGGGAAAGAGGCGTGATCTATATGTATGTATGTATGTATGAGTTCGAAACGACATAGTCGATGTAGTGAGAAGACAAATCAATATGTTATTCTTGTCTCGTTTGTTTATAGGTATTGCACTTCTGGAAGGAGGCAACCCAATAATCCAACACAGTATATTTACGAAACTACAAAATGGAGAAATATCTCTAGCATTCTTAAAGGTATTTATGGTATAGGATAATTTTGTAACAAAACTAAATGTTTGTGTAATATAAAAAAAAATATAATAACCACATTTACACAGTGCCATCTAGTCCCAAATTAAGCAATAATATTTGCTTGTGTTATGGGTACTTTTAAATTCACACAGCGCCATCTAGTCCAGATGGCGCTGTGTGAATGTAGTAGAATATTATATTATTATTATAATCGTCAGGTATTCTACGACAAAATGCGCGAGGCACAGCAGGAGATCCGCTCACTCGCAGCGAGCAGCACGGCCGCCGCTAGTTCAGAGAAACAACGCTCTAGTTACTCTGAGAAACAAAAAACTCCAGTTGGCGATGGTAAGTCACCAATGCGTCCTTATTACATTCAATGAAGTGAATTTTCCATCATTACGTATACCCAGTGTGGGGCACGTTTTAATTGCAACTAACAAATTAATTTTAATCGTAGAAAATAACAAATAATAATAATTTAATAGTAATAATTTTCCACAATTAATTGTTAATTATTTGGTGGCAATTAACAAGCAATTAATTGTTAATTGCAATTAACATGTGCCCAACACTGTGTGATATTGACCAAAAATAAAACCTAAACACAAGGTCGACCTCTAAAAAACTGCAGGATCAGGTAGAGAAAGAAAAAGCAAAGACTTGTCCATATTATTAATGCCATATGATGATGATGCAAATTAGATTTTGAACAATGTATTATCATGTTGTAGCTGCAAACAAGACATCTTCCGGCCCCCTGGTGGTGGGCGAGGAGATGGACGAGGAAGTGACGAGCGCGTGCGGCTCCGCTGTGCACGCGTACTCGGATATACACACCATGTCGCATGGTACGTATATATGACTAGTTCGTGATTAGCTTCATTTCGATGAGACGCCCAACAATTTCGTATTCCAAAAGTTTGATTGTGGTAGCTAACAGACGTAGCAAGAGTGTACCGGAC
Source organism: Laspeyria flexula (assembly GCA_905147015.1). NCBI lineage: Eukaryota > Metazoa > Arthropoda > Insecta > Lepidoptera > Erebidae > Laspeyria > Laspeyria flexula. The sequence continues at coordinate 8,539,447 of LR989974.1, forward strand.
CGGGAAGGAAATACCGGGATAACGTACCACGCAATTTGTAGGACAATATGACTGTTCAAGTACATAAATATTAAGTAAGTTGTAACTTTCTATAAAAAATATAGAAAGTAACATATGTACAATAAAAATAAAAGGAGAATATGGAAGAAACTGACTTGAAATTATGTTAGCTTGTAACATAAATTTTTACTTCTGTCTGTTTAATATACAGGTACAACAGCTCTGGAAGAAATAATGGCAGAGAAGAAAGAGGCAGGCAACTCAGACGTACTGCCTCCCAAGGTGGCAATCATGAGACCCATTCTACGGTTCCTGCAGCTACTCTGTGAGAATCACAACCCTGATCTCCAGGTATGACCTCGAGAAATCTATCATAAAAATTATTGCTATTTTAAATTGTATCTAATTAGAATGTATTTCTTATAACGACCTATACAGCTGACGCGTACAATTGTTATATTTCAGCTGACGCGTACAATTGTCATATTTCAGCTGACGCGATTCCTGAAATTTTTGTCACGGATCAGAAATGGTGCTATATATTTTCAAAATGTATTTTTTCACTAATATGAATTATATATATATTTTAATAATATACAAACAACCTCAAATTATAGTTAAATAAACTATAATTTGAGGTTTTTAATTTTAAATACGTTTTTATTTCTCTCATACTTCGATCGAATTGCACTAAATGTAGTCACATAAGTCTACCTATTATCACTGTCTATGATATAAACACGTTTTATATTAATCAGATAAGTTTATTATAGTCATAATAACCCTATAGCCCTGACGTAGCCCTAAACTATTTTCAACAGAACCTCCTCCGCAACCAAAACAACAAGTCCAATTACAACCTGGTCTCCGAGACCCTCATGTTCCTGGACTGTATCTGCGGGTCCACTACTGGCGGCCTAGGTCTGCTGGGCCTGTACATCAACGAGGGGAACGTGGCGCTTATCAACCAGACCTTGGAGACGCTCACTGAGTATTGCCAAGGTATGTTCTGCAGAGTTCTTAGAGAAGGAAAACTCGAAACAAAATCCTATACCAACCCGTCAGGTCAGCGTAGCAACAGTAGGTTAACTATCACCTATTTAGGTGGGGCCTATGTTCAGCAGTGGGCGTCAATGGGTTGATATGATGATGATGATGTTCTGCAAAGGTCTTCCATACCCTTATGTTGTACGTCTACTTCAGTCCTGGACATTAAAGCATCCAGACCAAAAGTTATGTTTAAATTCTAGCTTATCTTGCATTTGACTGTTCAGTCTAGAAATTTGCCATTCTTATTTGAAACTTACTGTTGCCCGGGACTTCGCTGCTGTGGATCTTTGTTTGGTCACTACTCAGCTCCTTTTGGCCGTAGCGTGATATTATATAGCCTAAAGCCTTCTTTGATAAATGGGCTATCCAATACTACAAGAACTTTTCAAATTGGTTTAGTAGTTCTTGAGATAAGCGCCTAAACAAACAAAAAATCTCTTCAGCCTTATAAAATTAGTTAAAGATGTTTTGTATATTTTTCAACTGAGTTATTTGAGAATTGGGCTTGAAGAATTTCAAATCACTTGTCTAACAGATGTTAGTAAACGTTTTTAATAGAAAATCCTTAGGTATTATAAAGAAAATTATATGGTCATCACTTCATAGGCCCATGCCATGAAAACCAGAACTGCATAGCGACCCACGAAAGCAACGGACTAGACATTATAACTGCATTGATATTGAACGACATAAACCCGCTCGGCAAGACACGCATGGACCTCGTGTTGGAACTGAAGAACAACGCCTCCAAGCTACTCCTGGCCATCATGGAGTCGAGGAACGATTCAGAGAATAATGCTGAGAGAATTCTTTATAACATGAATCCTAAACAGCTGGTGAGTTAAGCTTTCATATTTTTTTAGGGTTTCGTACTTTAGAAAATGTCCGTCTGTCTGTCCGTCATTCAAGTCCAACTTTCTCAGGAACTACTCGAGTCTGAAATCCGTTTCAGTGTGACAACATCAGCCTTCTAAGGCGTCCATTACGCGCTCATGCAAACGTTATTCAATGCCATCAGTCATGAATTACGTTAGAATGACAGTCAATAATGTTCATACTGTCAACATCATGCAACCATCACGCAATACAATATATTATATTCGTCAATCAAGGCCGTGACTGTGGGAAAAGGACAGCAAAACCTACCGTGTAATGGACACCTAAGTAAACGCAATCTAAAGATAATAATAATATAATAATATTCTACCACATTCACACAGCGCCATCTAGCCCCAAATTAAACAATTATATTTGCTTGTGCTATGGGTACTAAACAACTGATATACTACTTAAATACATTTTTTTTTTGTAAATACATATTTAATATAGATAAATTACACCCAGACACAGAACAAACCTTTATGCTCATCACACAAAGATTTGTCATGGGTGGGGATCGAACCCACGGCCTCCGTCGTAGCAGTCAGGGTCACTAACCACTAGACCAACAGGCCAGTCAAATATTATGACATTCACAAGTGAATCATAATATATACATATACCCTACGTTCGCGTTGAAATTGCTTCCTCCCAAATTTTAAGATTAGGCACGAAGCAACCTCAATTAGAATTTTGAATCTTGAAATTTGGCACGAAGCAACTTCATGTAAAGAAAAAAATTCTTAAATTTATAGTTAGAAGTCTTGCATTTACTTACCCACAGATAAAAGCGACTTAACTTTTATCCGCGGCGTCTTTCGTATCTAAATAATAGCTCTAGTAGCTCTCCAAATACTGTAGTATTTATCAATGTATGTAATATTTTTTGTTCTGTGTTTACGCAATTAAAACGGAACTAACTATACACATTCATTGCTTATTATTGTATTACAGATTAATATCGTCTTAGATTGTCAGCAAATGGTAATTTAAAACTGATAACAACTTCTTTTTTCTGCATTTTGGCCCCATCCATGCATTTAAAATACCGTCAATAGGAGACACACAGGAACCATCATTAAACCAAGTTGGAAGTTTCGCATGTAAAATTTGGTGTCGGTTTTCCCGAAATAATGAAACAGTATTTTTTTGTAGATTCCGGCCTAAAGCAGATTTGCATTGACCCTTTAATTATCACGAATCCCGAAGATTTTTCTCATTTTTTTCTACAAAACTAATATAATGTCATGTTCTAATTCCTGCATGCATTTATACAGTATATTTTTATTTAAAAGGAAAGCATTTAAAGTTTTAGTCGGATCCGATGTTTCTTAATTTCATTTCTTTAAATATTTTACACACCAATCCAACAAGAAACCTACAGTAACATTTTGATTTTGTTAATTATTTTTTTATTTATGCTCATTTAAATAATCGAGATCTGTCAAAAATGGATGCTAGGGTGTTATGGGTTACATCGAATTTTTATAATGACTCTGTTATTTAATTTAATTGTTCAGCTCTGTATTTTATTTTGCTCACTCTCCGGATTATCCTATTCTACTAACCAATCGTACCACAATCGTAAGCCGATGGTCTCATTTGACAGCTGTGATTGGTCGATTCTAAGTTGGTACATATTGACATAAGTTTTGTCGTTTCGTTATTTTTGTTACATTTCGTTATTATACCGTAGACAGTTACCAGTTGTATAAAATAATACAGACTACAAAATATCGCGCAATCGAATCGTTAAAGCTTAGCAGCAGAAATCAGTAATTCAGCGACCTGCTGCTGGATCAGGTCAGAAGTTTTGACGCCAGAAGGCCTAGCGCAAGTTTTAGCAAATGACCAAACATGTCCGATCTTGACAACCTTAGGTTTTTTTTGTACTGTATTTCTAAATATTGTCACTAGAGGGCGTCATACTTGTTTCACACTATTTTTTGTTAGCTGTTTCATAATCGAACATCAACGCGACCACTCGCAAAGACTCGCATTATGACCCTCAGGATTCAGTCGATCGCAATGCCTATGGGTAGTTATTCTGGTCCCGTGTGCAGGTTGATGTTGCTTGCTCCGCGTACCACCAGGAACACGCCATGGACGCCGACTCCGATTCGGAGGACGACGCCATCGTGCAGGGCGTGTCGCCCAAGGAGGTAAGAAGTGTCTTATCATTAATTATCATCATCATAACCATCATCATCGTCATTATCATCATCATCATTACCATCATCATTACCAAAGTCATTACTATCAACATCATCATTATAATAGTCATTATCATAGTCAGCCTTTCACAATTCACTAGCGGACAAAGTCTCGCCAAACACTTCTTCGGACAGGAGTCCTCGCACAAATATATTTTTACTGGTGCGTACAATCTAAATCCTAAACTGTACAGTAATTTGTGAGAAAAAATTCATGGAATCTAAACTTACGTAATGAGTACGGTGTTTTTTAGATCACTTTCGAAAAGAAAAATAATCAAACTATACGAGAGTTAAATTTAAGAACACGAAATCTAATTGAATTTTAAAAATGTAGTTAATTTTCGCTGCTTATTAACTCCCAAAGGGATCGAGTTGCTGACGCGAGTTACCATTTTTAACCAACTTCAAAAATGTAGGTACCTTTTTGTCCGCGATTTTCTCAAAAACTACTGATCCGATTTGAATAAGGTTTTATCTGGTGGTTGATTACGAAACAAAGTATGAAAGTGGTGATAGAATATGATGGTGTGATGCAGGTGGGGCACAACATCTACATCCTGTGCCACCAGCTGGCGGCGCACAACAAGGAGCTGGCGGCGCTGGTGCGCGCGTCGCCCTCAGGCAACAACGCGGACGCGCTGCGCTACTACCGCACTCACACCGCGCAGATCGAGGTAACTTGTGTTGCACACACCCTCTGTCAGCAGCGAGGTCACGCCCTGCGGTCATAGATCAAAATACCTCGTTGCTGCTGGGTGAACCGCATTTCAGCGGCAACAACTTCTTCTGGACATAGTTGTAAAGATTAAACTTTAATTATAAAACTACAACGCCGATGTTGAATCCGCCACTCGCGCCGATACTTAAATTTTGTGTACTTAAATTAATTAATAGCTTATAGTTAGTTTATAGTTATACTTAGTTAGTTAGTTTATAGTTTATAAACCGACAAATGTAAATATAGGTAATCTAATTACAGTAAAGCAAGATGTGTCTGCGGGCTTTGACTGACGCATACGCAGATGACATTTGCTGATGAGTCTGTCAACGTGCCTTTAATTTTTATTTTCGAATCAAAAATACGTGATCACATTGTTAAACAGATAGTCCGTACGGACCGGAGTATGGAACAGATAGTGTTCCCTATCCCGGAGATCTGCGAGTACCTACCGTCGGACAGTAAGCATCGCGTCCTGCAGAGTGCCGAGCGAGATGACCAGGGCAGTAAGGTCGCCGACTTCTTCTCACGACTCGACAATCTCTTCCACGAAATGAAGTGGCAGAAGAAATTAAGAGGTAAGACCTTTTACTATAGAGTATAACTAACAGTTTACTATCTAACTTGTTTGATTTTTGGCGGTAGCGTTTTGTGGTAGATTGTTTTGTTTTTATTAAATTTAAATAATGTAAATATACACACAATGTGAATTTAATTATTACCTTTCTTAATCGATACACAAAACTTATAACGTATAATTTCTATATGAAAGTTTCAGAAACGTCACGGTTGTTTTTTGTTTGTAGTCGTGCAACTAACATTGACTATTTCCAGCGAATCGCGGTCTTCTGAAGGACATAGACTTCTCTAAGGGAGGGTATGCCACTATCACGACGGTAGCGCAAAGGATATACGACAGCAGTAAGTTAAACGAGTGCATATCCGAGTGTGGATGTTGTGGCTGTGGCCCCCCTCCCTTGGATTCAACTACGGGTTATCACTGAATTACTACCCTCTTCATTACCTCGAAGTATATTCGCCCGCCCTATCGTTCTAGAGACTCAACAATGAATTTCGATATCGACTTGGAGTCGATATTGCTGTCATTTGTTTGAAAATGTTAATATACTTATTGACGTTTTCAAACATTTGACAGCGATATTAATTACGACTATGATCGTCGATTTCAAAATTCATAGTAGGGTCTCAGGTCACACTTTGTTTAACGTGTGACATAATTTAAGGCTGGCTCCTTAGATTTATTATGTCACACCCCTATAAAGTCTGATGATTCTGCATGAACCACGTTTTGGAAAACATGCTTCTAGTCTTCGGAAGGTATATACACTACAAATTAAAGAGTGTTTGTAACTGCGTGCGCATACAGCGGCGACGTATTACCGGGCACGAGCACGAGTGAATTTTTTTTAATAACTGACAAAATTTGTGTGATGTTAAGAAAAAAGATTTAATAAAACTCAAGAATGTATCATAAATTAATCCTTCACGAATGTTTTCACCATCATTTTAATTTGTGACCCTTACTGACTTCAAAATAAATAACTCCTGGAGTTTTGATGTTGTCATTGTTTTTGAATAACGTAATAAAATTCGGTAAGTATATTTCAGGCATCATAAAAAGGATGAACTGCTTGCGTGTCTGCAAGCAATAAAACAAAAACGAGTGAAAAAGACAGCAAATTGCAAATATTTTACACATTAAAAGGTCGTAAGTAATTGTCAAAATTAAAACTTGTAAAATAGTCTGTCTATTCGTTTGTTCGTAGGACAAAGTCTTTTGTTCTGGGTGTCGTCCTACATGTCTCTGTGGAGCAACATACTGTTCAACTTCGCTGTTCTAATCAACGTTATTGTGGCTTTCTTCTATCCATTCCAAGAAGAGAATCCCAGTAAGTTGCTTTAAATTTTAATTATTACGTAGTGTGTTTGTGTTGAATGGTTTTCATAAATTCGTTTTACTATATAATTAAACAATAAAAAAATATGAAGAACTGAAAACTTCATGTGTTCTATGATTGGATTAACTTAACTACTGATATAAAATCTGTCAGTGTTTCAGACAAACAGCTCGATATATCATTCTATTTTTCAACCGACTTCAAAAATGTTCAACCGACCTCAAAAAAGAGGGAAAAGATTTCAATTCGTTTGTATATTTTTTTTCAAACAATTAGCGGATTGGAGTTCCCTTCAAGTTTTATGAGGACCAATACTACATGTAAAGTTGAAGTCGGTTCTGGTTGTTATTATAATTTTAAAGATAATTATCTCTTTATATGTATGTATATCATGTAACCCAACGTACATCAATAAATTGTGTGGTGTCCATACGGTATGCTGTATCATGGTGGGTGTGTTGTTCGCACAGAGCTGGGAGAGCACCTGTCGCTGGTGGTGTGGTGCGTGTCGGGGGTGGCGGGCGCGCTGGTCACGTGGCTCCCGCGGGGCGGGGGGGCGCGGGCACTGCTCGCCAGTGCCGCCGTGCGCCTCATGTACTCCGCAGGGCCTGAGCCTACGCTTTGGGCGCTCGCCATGCTCACCGTAAGTATACCGATTTTGAAACAGTATCCATCCCATTAATACATAAAACACTCACTTAGCGACAAAAATATCACTAGACACTAAAAATAAGTGTCAAATTGTATTGCATTAAATAATGCTTTTTAGTGTAATTTCTAAATAGTATTAAATAACACTAGGTACCTAATTTTATCACTTTTCTACTATATAAATAGACCTGCTAATAGTCAGACTAAAATTTTTCGCGTTTTTTGTTTTCTCAATAAATTAGGCAAGTTATGATGATGAGATTATATTTTTAAGAAAAATGAGAATGAATTGTTCGATGTAAAAAGTGTCTATTATCAATGACGTCCACTGTTGAACATAGGCCTCACCTAATTTCCGCCACAGCGAGCGATTTTGTGTCGCCCGCATCCATCGGCCACCCGCGTACCGCCGGCATACCAGTCCCCCCAAAAGTGTCTATGTTCAGAGACAATAGCGTCAGTTAAATGCATGGAGGAGGCGTCTCGGAACATGCACCTTAACTTCGATGATAATAACGAATATGTTACTGGTACCAACGCTTCTTACAATTGTCGTCAACAGATAGTGGTGAAAGGTATACACTTGGTGAGCATAATGGGCAACCAGGGCACACTGTCCAAGTCCCCCGGCAAGGTGCTCACCGACCCCGAGCTACTCTACCACAGCGTCTACCTAGTCTTCTGCTTCCTCGGCATTTGCTGCCATCCCTTCTTCTTCTCAGTTCTGGTAAGTGCATCATTTCTTTTTGGTTTTAAAAAAGACAACTTTTTTAACATATAAATAACGGTGAAGCTAGTCGCGACGACGACCAATTTTAAGTCTACTTTCTGTGTAGTCCACAGTTAGATGTCGTGACTGAATTTAAAAATAAATTAATTTTATAAGTCAGCCTTGTAAATAGTACTTGTAGATATGTAAATAGATAATTTTTATTTAGTTTTAAATATATAATAACATTATTCTTTGTAGCCTAAATTTTAAGTAAATATAATATTTTATAATTAATAAAAAATAGATATAATGTGTAGGATTTTTGCAAGGAAATTATATTCACAAGATACTTAAACTAATAAATAATTAGGATTTTTGAATACCCATTTCTTATATAATAATGGCTTTTTCTCAACACTTTGTATATGTGGTAAATATTTATCCATTTTCTTCGTCACCTGCCAAAAAATATAGTTGTCTCTATTATGTTACAGCTCCTAGACATAGTGTACCGCGAGGAGACTCTCTTGAACGTAATGCGATCAGTAACACGCAACGGGCGGTCCATCCTACTGACGGCAGTCCTGGCGCTGGTGCTGGTCTACATGTTCTCCATCGTAGGCTACATGTTCTTCCGAGACCACTTCCTAGTCAACGTCGATCGGTTAGATGGTGAGTAATGTACCCAGCTCTTAGACTACATGACTTTCTGAGACCACTTCTTAGTCAACGTCGACCAGTTAGATGGTGATTAATGTACCCAGCTCTTAGACTACATGTTCTTCTGAGACCATTTCTTAGTCAACGCCGACCAGTTAGATGGTGATTAATGTAGTCAGCTTCTAGACTACATGTTCTTCTGAGACCATTTCTTAGTCAACGTCGACCAGTTAGATGGTGATTAATGTACCCAGCTCTTAGACTACATGTTCTTCTGAGACTACTTCTTAGTCAACGTCGACCGGTTAGATGGTGATTAATGTAGTCCGCTTCTAGACTACATGTTCTTCTGAGACTACTTCTTAGTCAACGTCGACCGGTTAGATGGTGAGTAATTTACCCAGCTCTTGGACTACATGTTCTTCTGAGACTACTTCTTAGTCAACGTCGACCGGTTACACGGTGAGTAATGCACCTGACACTTAGACTACATGTTATTCTAAGTCAACGTTGACCATTTAGATGATAATTAATGTAGCCAACTCTTAGACTACATGTTCTTCTGAGACCACTTCTTAATCAACGTCGACCTGTTTGCTTGTGCGTTATATATGTACCACAATTATATTTATATTAATATCGACCAATCACAGACCAGCAAAATGGCGCGATTGACATAGTAAGCCAATCACAACTGTCGAATGAGACCATTGGCTTACTATCGTGTTAGATGTTATTCATCAAATCATTCAAATGTAAATAGTGTCGGTGTATATCTTATTTAAAGATTATGTTGTCCTCATACAGATGATGAGGACCCACGCTTTGAAGTGGACAAGTGTACAGAAGAGGGCGCGTCGAAGTACCTGTCAGAGCCGGGCGCGTGCCGCCGCTCGTCCCGGTTCGTGCTGGTGGGCGACCAGCTGCGCGAGCGGAGCTGCGACTCGCTCATCATGTGCATCGTCACCACGCTCAACCAGGGACTCAGGAACGGCGGCGGAATTGGGGACATACTGCGCGCGCCTGCTAGCTTTGTGAGTTTGAGAGACTTCATAGATGGACGGCTGCACAAGAGCAGTTACGACTTCGTGACTGCCATTAAACAGCTTGAATAATCGGCACTGACTGCTCTTATAAGTCCGACTATGGTATATATATATATACACTATATTTTTTTTTTTAAACAACGCTCGCACTAGGGAACAAGCCCTGTGTCGCGGGGAGATTTACAAACATGGAACTAACGGACACAAAGTACACCCAGACTAGAAACAAATATCTATGAATCACACAAATACACACGAGACAATGTGGAATCGAACCCACGTCACCCAGCACGGCGATGTAGTGCCGAGGCAACCACCTTAACCACTGCGCCACGGTGACAGTCAATCTCAATCATTACTTATGCACTATGATTCAACTTTTTACCGTTGATTTTATTTATTCTAAATTCGGCTTTTTACATAATGTATGAAGGTTCACACTACAACAACCCAATTATTGCACAAACATTATAACTTATAGTAAAATGTTCCTTATCGCCATGGTTATAGGAGCCATTATTCGTGGCGCGCGTGGTGTACGATCTGCTGTTCTTCTTCGTGGTGATCATCATAGTTCTGAACCTCATCTTCGGTGTGATCATTGACACCTTCGCCGATCTGCGTAGTGAGAAGCAACAGAAGGAACTTATATTGAAGAACACCTGTTTTATTTGTGGTAAGTGTTTACCCAGAACTATATATAATAGAATAGAATATACAATATGTGTTAGTTTATGCTATTTTTATGTTATATTTATTAATCATATTATTTAATTTTTTTTTAATAATAATATTTCACTGCATTCACCCAGCTCCATCTAGTCTTAAATTAAGCAATTATATTAGCTTGTGTTATGGGTACTAAACAACTGATATACTACTTAAATACATTTGTTTTCGTAAACACATATTGTAGATAAATTGCACCCAGACACAGAACAAACAATCATGCTTATCACACAAAGATTTGTGGTGGGTGGAGATCGAACCCATGACCTCCAGATTAGCAGTCAGGGTCACCACTAGACCAATAAGTCAAGTTAATAGAAACAAACCTCTACCTATCCCTTAGGGTACAAAAGGGTTATGTTACATTTTACAGTTTTGTGTTAAAACAAATATGTATAGGTATTGCATTAATAATATTTCGTGATCCAGGGTTGAACAGGTCAGCCTTTGACAACAAGACAGTCTCTTTCGAGGAGCACATCAAGAGCGAGCACAACATGTGGCATTATCTCTACTTTATGGTGTTGGTGAGGGTCAAGGACCCCACTGAGTTCACCGGACCAGAGAGCTATGTACACTCTATGATTAAGGTGAGCTGTTTTTACGAATTTAAAAGGTCATTTACCTTGGAGGGGCTCCCGTCCGACCGACAATTGTGGACGTCAATGAAGTCGGAGGTCAAAGTGAGGGTCAATGGCTCCACTAAGTTCATCGGACCCAAGCACATAGCGCATAGCGTTTGGGTCCGATATATTCTGTGATTAAGGTGGGTTTATGAACTATTGTGGAGGTCGTTGACCTCGGCGGTCAAAGACCCCACTGAGTTATGTACAAGATTAAGGCGAAATCGTTTATAAAAACTATCAATACCGAGAATTTGGATAGTATTAGTAATTCTTAACACAATGCATAAGGTCATTGACCACAGCAATACAAGGGACAGGAGTGAAAAGTTTAGAGTTATTGAATTTCTAACCAGCGAACCAGCTGCTTTATTAGAGAAAATTGGCGTGTTCCAGTCGAACAACCTGGACTGGTTCCCGCGGCTGCGGGCGCTGTCGCTGGTGGGCGGCGGGGAGGGCGAGGGCGGCGAGCTGGAGCTGCGCGCGCTGCAGGCGCAGCTCGACCGAGCGCAGCGCGCCGTGCACACGCTCACCGACCTGCTCACCGACCTGCGCGACCAGGTCACACTGCACCACACACTTTATACTCACTCAACATACCGTTTGTGCTCTACTTATAGATTCAATTCAATATCCCCAACGCAGTACCCACACATGTCTAAAAATAGAAAACCTACTCAACAAAAAAAAAACAGCACTTAATTTGATTAACCCGCTTTAGAGCTACAGTGCCACAAACAGACAGACACACGTATTGCGGTCAAACATCCCTTTTTCTGCATCGGAGGTGAATTAATTTATTATATTTATACTGACATATAAATTATGTTTGCAGATGACTGAACAAAGGAAGCAGAAGCAACGAATCGGCTTACTAAACTCAACCTCGGCGTACTTGCAGAACTTGCAAATGAACCTGCCGCCGTGAACAACATGCCTCTTACATACTACACATAACACGCGCGACACTATGTAAGCGATAATGGACTATAACGCTGAAGCAATAAAGGTTATCTAAATTTAACTATGTTAAAATTTATTTATAAGGCAGGATGTGATATTTATTCGGTCTGAATTTGAAGTTTTGTTTATATTTTAGATGCGATTGTTACGTGAATATCATAAATATCGAATATTGGCTTGAACTAATCAACAGTTTCTCGAATTAAAAAGTCATGAAAAAAATATATTTCAAAATCAATTATTTTACAAAAATTTTGGTAAAAAGAAATTTTGTTTTAACACTTTAATAAAGCATTATTAAGTTTCATTCAATGATATATTATACAACGTTATTGTTTCAGCTAAGTAATTTTATTGTAATAGGAAAAAATAATTATATCCATTATTTGTTTAAAATACATAGAAAATAAAGAATCGCGCGTGAATCCAACAAATTTTGAGTTCTATTATGTCCTGCTCAAATTTTAGAAAACTCATAATTGAGAAAATCTTTTTTTAAATAAAAACCTCAATTTTATTATTTTACGGGGACACGAATACCGGGGACAACGGGTATACACCATCTGTGTTACATAAGGAGAAAACAGGAGATCAATATAATGGTAGGAGATTTTATACTATAACGGATTAAATATTTATTATTTCAATGTTACTGTAAGTACTATATTATTAATATAGAACATTAAGTGACGTCTGAATTGGTTTTCTTACAAGATTCCCTCAAGTAAAATTTCAAAAAGTTGTCACTAATATTCTAAATCCGTATAATTTTATACTCTAAAATTTTGAGCAGGATATTTAAGAGGACGTAACATCATGCTTGCAGATAACAGTCGCACAATGACATATTATAAAGGTTAATTATAAATAACCTTAGATTTCCAACGATATACGGCATGACGTCGATTTGTATCGAAAATTAAAATTAAAAAGTCATACACGGCTAGAGCTATAAAATATTAACCTTAAAACCATCACTGTTGTGAACCTAAAATAAATTATCAGATGAAAATATGCTCTTTTGTTTAAGAATAGAATGCATTTTGATTTGCCTATTTTGGTGGTCAGTAGGCTAATTATTATCAGTTTATACAAAATAAATCACAACATTACGTAATAGTACATTTATTGACTTAAAAATACTATAGGCTATTTCGCAAAATGAGAATGTTCTCTAGGCCATAATAAATATATATAATAAATCGCCTTTAGATCTCTCCAACGGTCGGAAAAATTACTAATTGTACGTACAAATGGCTGTATTGTATACTGATACTCGTAGTAACATTAGTGCATAACCAATGCTTAAGGCATAAAATAATTATAATCTGTCCCCTTTTAACCTTTTGACCACCACGTCAAATCGGCATCTCCGTACACTGGGCGACAAGCCATAAAATTTAGTTTTCAAGCTTTAGTAATAAAACACATAAAACAAATGATTTAGTATCTTTATCTTGGATTTTTATGGACCTGAGTTTTGTCATCTATAGACGACATCGGCGCTCAGAGCAAGCTTTCGCTTGTCAAGTATAGATGATGTTGACGTTCAAAAGGTTAATTCATATTTGATTTGTATTGAAACCACACGTAAGTAGCTCAAGCCGTGTACTATTGAAAATACGTAACGTTAGTAGTAAATGCCCAAACGTGACTATTATAGTTGAACGCTATACAGTAGACGTAGATATCACTACATATCTCATTATGATATTCGAGTAGTACTGTTAGGTTAGAATAATCATTGCGAAAGCCTTGCACTGAAGGGAAATGACTAAAAAAACTATTTTAATTTTATTTTACGATTTTTTTCTTAATTGTTCTTGTGTATGAAGAATAAATAAGTTAATTGTATTTAATGAAGCTATTTACAATTACGAGGCTGTTGCCTTTGTATAAAGATTTTTTTGCAATACTGTGGGTGTGTGTAACGAGCAGAAGGATACTTTATAATTAACTATATTTACAAAACATAAGGTTGATTTTACGTTGCAATAGTTAAAATTTAGGCCGACAAAATCACCATCGCTAACAAATAAAAATTCGACTTATTGTTTAAAAATTAAGAAGTCTTTTTAATTGTTGGTTCAGATTTTTATAAACAAAAGGTTTATTTATGAAAATAAGGTCTTGGGGCTTTGACAAAAGGGCATATTTTAATTTGATGGTGACTTTTATTTAAACCTACATTAAAAAGAGATTTTTTATTTGTCATTAACTTCAGTGCAATAGGCATGTTATGTAGATTTTTAATATCTTATTGACTTATTAGTAAATCGACATCGGAAGTCACTTTCGGATATGACGCCAATAATAGAAAAATGGCGGCCTTAATGTTTCGGACTTTTAATTTTCTTGAACATAAATAGATGATAAATTATACGTCAGTTTTAGAGGATTTAAAAACTTGTCTCAAAATGTCTCACTGCTGGTCAAGTAATTTCTCTTAAGAAAAGGCTACAAGGCGTGACGAATTTTCATGCATCACATTTCACGTCGGACCGCGACATACGTCTGCAAAAATATGATAAATATTTCGTTTTAATACGATATTACTAATGAAATAGCCACAACGTTAAAAGATTCTCATTTAAAAAGCAATCGTAGTTATGATCAAAATTAATCTACAATTTCGTATACTTTAAAGTAGATATCTCATATATAGTAAATTAGATATTTATCAAGTTTTCCAATCCCTATTTTAAAATAATTGTTAAATTTATTCTATGTGTTCAGCCATTTTTCTATTTGTTTATCGGGCCAAATCAATAATTACAAACACACGAAAAATTATAATATTGTTATAAATTCGAACAAATATTTTGTTCTTAGAATATATTTATAAGGGGGAGATAATATAATCATTTTAAGGCCGATGTCACCAAACTTTTTTGACATTAATCTAAGATTACTCGGATATTGTATAATAACTTGCAAAAATAATATAAATCCAGTTTAGTTTGGTAAAATCAGCCCAAAATATCTTCTGATACAAGATGTACTACTGCAGTTGTTTTCTTTTATAATTTTATTATTATTCTTATACATATTTTATATACTGTTAATATTCTTCTTCCGTACAATAATATTTTTATCTAATATTTAAATTTTATCTGAATATTCTAAAATCTTTTCATAAACTCTGTCCCTGCATGGGATCTAATATAGCTATCAAAAACTTATGTTACACTTCTGCTAAGTCTTGTAAGGATAATGCGTGATAATATGTCAATATAGCTTATAAATTATAAGTCTCAATGATTTTATTAGTGTAATGTTATAAAAATAATAGATGTCAGATATATCTCTTTATAAAAAGTCTTAAATATTTTTCCTGTAGACCTGTGTCTTATGGGCGGATTTGTATAAACTTAAACCTTAGATTATATTTTATGTATTCTATATAAAATTATATTATCTTGGATCTAAGTTTATACAGAATTTTGCGAAATCCGCCCAAAATAAAAATCTCATTAATCTCTCTATTTTTTCATTTTTGAAGAAAATTTATACGATTCAAACAAACACAGTGTGGCTTTTAACGTGACAAATTACTCACAATTTGACAGTTAAACATGTCAAATTTCGATATAAAAGTCACAATTGTTGCTTTGTTACTTTACTTCAGTCTAGCAATCTCCCCCGTAGACCTTGAATTGTGCAATAAATAGCTCAAACATGTAGTTAGTTATCTAATTAATTTGTAAAATATATTAAAATTTATCTATACGAAGAATAAAATTATATATCATAAAACAAAATACTACTTTAATTGTGGTTTTATAACTTTAAAGGGTGATATCTGATTATAGTGTTATCACACAGGCCTTTTTATACGCTAGTATACGCTCACATTACGTATACGAAGGCTTCTTTTAGGCCGAACATGCATGTGTATGCCAAGAACATTGCTCTCTTAGCATTTGTCGGCGCAAAGTTTTATACGCCCGCTCTGCATCTCAGATGTACTACTACGTATACGTGCGAGCTTAGGATATTCGTTCAAGCGTATACACTGCCATAAGCTTATACTAAATCAAATGTGCCAAAAAGAAACGAAAATCAGCAACAACTGGGGCCCGAGTCTACTAACACAATGTTAAGCCGATGGTCTCATTTAACAGCTGTGTTTGGCTTACTAAGTCAAACGCGCTATATTGCCGGCCTGTGATTGGTCGATATTAGTCCATTGGTCTACTATCGACGTGTTTAATTTAGCAGAATCGGCCCCTAAACTAATAGTAAAAAAATATGACGTAACAACAAAATATTGAATTTCGCAATTATCGACCTAGGAAATTTCTAAAAAGGCTCATTTTTACATAATGCCCTTTTCCAAGGATATATAACTTTATTCTACGTAAAGGTTAAAATGTTTGTAAGATCTGAATATCTATTTCGTGTTGAAGTATGGTTAATAATTTGTTGTATTGTTAGTTATACGGTGATAGTGTTTGTTACTTACCTATGTATAGTTTAAGTATTTCGAAACTTCTAGATTTTATCCTAGAGTTCGCGAATCTTGATACTTATGTCTTTGTTAAATTTGCATAATTAAGATGAATTATTTTTACCAAACTAACTGCAAAATATCAAGATTTTGAGTAATTTCAGTCTTGCGACGAGTGAAATTTTATGAAGAGGAAGGAGGGGAAAATCACGCATTTGTGAACCTATATCCCTTTTATTTGAAGTTTATTACGAAATACAATTAAAAGAAAATAATAAGATGTAAGTATCAAACTTCGTTATTGTTATAAAATAATATTCGACGAGTGAAGATTGTTAAGTAATAAGTGAAGATATGAATCTTGAAAAATGAAACAAAAATGCAAGAAATAAGAGTAAAAACATCAAGTTTCATTAAAAAGTAAGAACTCCATTCATGTGTACCCTCAGCTCAATAATTGTTAGAAGTGAAAGAGATGGCTATATGAGTTGATAGTGTCATCCTGCTCATGCACATGTGAAACTAGATCTGAGTAATAATCGAATACTACATTCGAATGCGAATAAAATTTAACTATATAATTAGATCAGTTTCCTATATTTTTATCGATTTATTCAAAACAATGTCTTAAACCGAGTTTTAAAGAACAATTTGTTTTATTTTTATTTTTTACAAAACACGCCGTGCCATAGGTTCGTGATAGACAAGTGAAAAATATTGTTTTATTTACATAAATACATACGAAATATATTTACTTTATAAACGTATTGTACGCCAAATATTAGACAATGTGTTGATTTTTGTAAGTTGCTGATAGGTCACGTCTAAAGTCACTTGGCACTAAAAAGTACCAGCTGTCTAAATGAAACGTTTTAATGATAGATGCTTTAGTATAATATATTAAAATGTCAGACGATGAACGATCTGATGTAGTTATTCACGTGGTACTAAAAAGTACCAAGTGACTTAGAAGGTTCAATTCGTCAACTTAACGAAAGACGAGTAATGTTGATGATTTTGTTAATTTTATTAAGTTGTACTTAAAATCTTTTATAAAACTAAATTACCAAATATTCAGTTTAACTAACATTCCCTGTTTTAACGCTTTAATTTCTTATTTACCAGTGTTACTATACCCAATGAACTGTAGTTTATTCTTCTTAAAAAGTTGTAAAAAGTATTAAAAGAAAATTCAACATTAGAAAAAAATATTTAATAAAAAAAATTCTCTATATTATTAGGCTAACCGCGTACTAGTAACTTTTGTCATCATGACTCTTTGTCACAGTCCCCTGAGCATGCGTAATGATGTAAACGATGTCACCCAGTTGTCACGTCATAATCTGCGAATTGCAGACTAGAGTGTCTAAATAGTCACTGTAACAAATGTCACCAGTGCGTCTTAGCCTTAACTCGATTAATTACGAGCATCTTGGTAACGAAATAGTAATATTTTAGAAAATATTTAATAAAAAATTGTCCAGTTTGCATTTAAAATTGACATACAGGTATATAAATGGTACTTTAGATACTTGTAGTGAATTGTAGTGTCCTGTTTACCCCTTAATCACATAGTCGTGATAATACACTTGTTCCATGTTCTTGTGGTATTCCAGAATGTTCTACTGACCAACATTTCTTAGCTAGTTAAATCTCTCTAAAGATCTATATTTTTAAATCTATACTTACAAAATGTTTTTATAAAGTATTTATCGCACATAATACATTCCCAGTGTATTTTTATATTATTTATTATAGATTCCATTGTCTAAATCTATATATTTTAATCTATATACTATGCAGGTAAATAACAGAATTTAAATGGTCAATTATTTACCCTTTGAACCCTAAACATCTCAATAGCCGATAAATAGATAATTGAAAATGTGTCTTATTACTCCAAAAGTAAGTTCCACTTTCATTTGTTGTATAGGGGTTTTATAAGCATAACGATATAGGTTCCTTATTGTTCAGTTATATCGTCTGTATAAAACTTAATACTATGCTTGCCTTATAAAGGGAAAGCTTGTCCTAATTACCGACTTATTGATTATCCTATAAAAATAAAAACGAAATTAGAACTGGTTTGAAAATATATCTCAGAATTGTATCATTTGTCTGTTATTCGCCTGCATAGTAAAACTGTTTGTTATTTTATAAATCATGTAGTTTATATTGTATAGACACATACTACGAGTAGTGTAGTGTGTTCGTCGACTCAGTTCGTTGTGATGCCCGCAATAACGTGTATTGTTTTATGAAAAATAAAGTTATGGCACAAATTTGTTTGATT
Organism: Laspeyria flexula; assembly: GCA_905147015.1. Lineage (NCBI taxonomy): Eukaryota > Metazoa > Arthropoda > Insecta > Lepidoptera > Erebidae > Laspeyria > Laspeyria flexula. The sequence goes on from LR989974.1 coordinate 8,558,356, forward strand.
CATTTTATTGTTTTCATATTAATAAAGTATCCAGATAAACTAGACATATATTAAATACAACTTAGTAACTTGAGTACATCCTAGTCTTGATGTTTTTATTTTCATATGAAAAGTTTAACGTAAATTTTAATTGGAATAATTTTTATTCCTATATATTTCTTTTTTTTATCAATACAGTACCCTTTTTATGTAATTTGGTAAATTTATATTGATAATTCTTTAAAACTTTAGGTCTTAACTTTTGAACGGATAGATATTTTTAAAAATAGGTGTCTATGTTTGTTTGTATAGTACTACCTGTCCGAGAAATATTCTTACAGAGATATAGTCGTGCTTAAGATGTGTCGAAGTTCGCAGCTACCATCGTGATCAGATCCACAATTATGCACATCAACACGTCTGCTCTCACTAAGCACCAGAGGCGTAGGTATTCGTGTATTCGTTTTTAGAGCAAGTCATAAGTGCATAAGATACCTATTAGTTGTGAAGGTAATCATGTATTCTGCATACAGCTTAGAAGACAGCCGGCAGAGTCGCGTTCGTGTTCGCAGAACCAATTATGTAAGTAACCAATAAGAGTAATTTGCCTTATAATGATAAGTTGATAACGATATCAAAATGACTTCATGCAGGGTGAATGTTTTCGATGATACGAGTGTACTTAGTATTGATAACGCTAATGATAGATAAAGATAACTTTTCATCATTTCAACCCATAAACCTCCCACTCACTGCTGGGCGGGTCTCCTTCAAAGAATGTGGAGGGAATTTAGCTTACTATACCACGCTTGTCAAACGGGTTGGTATAGGGTTTGTTTCGATTTTTTTTCTTTTCTTGCAGTTCTCTGAATAATCATCATATCAGCCCAATGACGTCCACTGCTGGACATAGGCCTCACCTGGTAAGGCTTATATATCAAATGAAAGGGCTTTATTTTCACATTTTAAAATTAGGTAATTTTTATTTATTATTACGCTCCCCAAAATTATCAAAAAGTTACATCCCCCTTTATCTCCGGAGTTTGTGATGAGAAAAATGTGAAATCATTCCACAAATGTTTATATAGGTGTACTAGCACACTTTTTAGTAATCATCAAAAAAGCCTGCAAAAACTTGTTTGCTAAACATTGTATTTTTTTTGCCATAATGCCTGATAGTATGGAAACCTCATCGCGCGAGACTGACTCGCATTTGACCGGTTTTTTAAGAGGAGAAATGTTATTTACGCCCTCCGCTCCGATCGGGAAAACAGGACGATTATTTGGGCTCGCTTACCCGAAAATGGCAGTACGACAATATACCAATTAAAACCCTCTGCGCCCTAACCATCACTATGGGGAGGTCGCCGGAACCTGATATCAGCGACTGTGTTATCATTGCCCTAACCAAACGTGTTACGTATCTAGTTAGTGTCTCGTGAAGATTTTTCGCAATCTATTGAATGATTCCGATAATACGTTATCAATAAATGATAAGGTTTATAATATAGGACAACTCATATAGTTGAAGACACACGTGCAAACATGTTGTGTGTAATTTTAGTTTTGTTTGTGCTTGTGAGCTGTAAGTTTTTTTTCATCATTTGTAGCATAGCGATCTGTATAAAAAAACGCTGTAAATTTTGTGTAGATATGTGTGCCTATCATTATAATATATGTATATTTCTTTATTTTATTTTATTTTATTTGGAAAACATACAGTGATATATAATAAATGTTACAACTCATTATAAAACTAAGCACCATTTAGCTGTTTTCGCAAGAGTATGACTAAATATAACAATTTTGTATTAAACTAACATTACAGTGTTTCGAACCAAATTAAAGTAACTTAAAAAACTAAAATAAAGTAGCTATACAAAATGAGTGAAAACATGTGGCTTTGAGTTAAATAAATCTAGTTCCGGGAAGTTAACTAATTTATTAATAATATATATAAATACTCTAGCTGATCTGACAAAGAATGAGTTTTGTCTATAAAGAATGTTAAATAATCTATAAATAACTTAATCTTGTTTTGATAAATTGTCTATTTATGTATTTAAGTTGGTATTTTGTTAGCGTCCTTTCAGTCAATACAATGCACTCCAATGTATATACTATATATGATAATAAGTAATTATGTTATTATCAAAAGTCTGAATACATAGATTGGCTTCTAACTACCTTTATTAGGTTAATCTATACTAATATTATAAATTTATAAAACTGTCAAGTTTGTTTGTTTCGTAAACGCTAGGATCTCAGGAACTACTGGTCCGATTTAAATAATTATTTTAGTGTTGGATAGCCCATTTATCGAGGAAGGTTATAGGCTATATATATAACATCACGCTACGGCTAAGAGGCGCTGAGCAGTATCCTATAAGTTATAGTGACTTTTATTATTTTATAATCAAATAATGTTTTTCTGAACGATATCCTCACAAAAGAACTGGGTATCCTTTACCTTACAGAGACATTTAAGAACGATGATGATGAGTGATTCATAACCTATACATTTTAATGGTACTCCAACCTTAAATAAGTACCTATATATTGCGTTTTGAAGTGGTCGCTTTGTTAGTGATATCACTGACAAATATAGAGTTAGACACATAAAGAGTTTACTAATAAATGGTATCTTTGGTTTTCCCCATTTCCCCAGAGATTACTGGATTGATAAATAATTAAATAAATATCTAATATATTGGGACATTTTTTTACACAGCGCGGCAGCGACATCTAGCCTAATGTAATATACTTAAGGTTCATTGTGTTATGGGATCTCGACAAATGGTTGACATACATATTATATAGATATATATATTTGTAGAGAGAGAACTCAGAGACTGCAATTGAGTAGTAGTGCAGTATTGAGTAGTATTTGTTACGGCATGCTAGGTGTTCAGCCTCCCCCCTCCCCCCATTAGCTATAATCGCAGAATTTGGCAAAAATTGGTATATCTTTGTACATTTTTGAACCCTCTTGTGATGAAATATATCCTTCAGGTGGAGCTCAAGAATTATCAAATTCTTCTGAGATAGAAGACTTCAACATATCTCCGGTGCAGTTGCAGGCGCCAGCTTCCACGTCAGGCTCGCGCATCGTCGGGGGATCCCCCACCACTATACAAAACTATCCTTTCGCTCTGCAGGTTTGTAAACAATTTATATATTCCAGGCGGTAAACTCGTTAAACTTTAGTTTCAGTCAGTATGCTTTTCAGGGGGCTAAGTCTGCTAACACAATCGTAAGCCGATGGTCTCATTCGACAGCTGTGATTGGCTTACTTAGTCAATCGCGTCATATTACCGGCCCGTGATTGATCGATTTTAAGTCCATCGGTCTGCTATCAACGTGTGTAAATCCTTTTGATCGAGTTACCTAGCAAGATGCCAATGTAGGCTTTATACATAAACACGAAATTTGGCAAAAAAAAACTGTTTGCCCTAAATGAGAGATGCCGATTAAGCAGTATGCTTGAAATATTAACAGAATCGACCACCTGGTCAAGTGCCACATAGGACAATGTGACGTATCACTGCGAGCTGTAGTTAAGTTATGGATTGGCTATTTGACACCATGAAACAATTTACTTGAATTGATTTTTATCAGCTGTCGAACTTCATTAGTCTTAATAGTCAAACCCTACTAAAATTGGAATGCTACCACAAAAACCGGTGGACGGGCCCGGGGCCGCATGTCGCTAGCGGTCCGTATTTTAACGACTACTGTACTATACTGTCTGCCGGTACTATATCATCATCATCATCATCATATCAGCCCAATGACGTCCACTGCTGAACATAGGCCTCACCTAATTTCCGCCACAACGAGCGATTTTGTGCCGCCCGCATCCAATGGCCACCCGCAACCCTTACCAGGTCGTCGGTCCATCTGGTGGGGGGCCGCCCTACGCTGCGCTTTCCAGTACGTGGCCGCCACTCGAGAACTTTTTTTTTTTTTTTTTTGGAAAGGGCTATGCTTGGAGTTTCCCTGCGCGATCGAATCAGAAATGAGCAGATCCACAGGAGAACTAAAGTTGCCGACATAACTCACCGAATCGCATCGCTGAAGTGGCAGTGGGCAGGCCACATAGCTCGCAAAACAGATGGTACTATATATATAAATAAAATAAAAAACTGTCTGTACTGTGTCATCGTAAATACCTATCATTATTTTATTTTCATCATTCAAACCTAATCTTATTAATACTACTACTGGTAGTAGGTAGGTACTATTACTTAGGGTACACACACTATACTATACAATGATGTTGATATCCTCAGATCCTGTACTACAGGGAGCTCATCTGTGGTGGTTCACTGTTGACCAGACGTCACGTGCTCTCCGCTGGACACTGCTTTATAGATAAGTGAGTCTTATTTACAACCTTCAATAAATAAACAAAAAAATGTATATTTTTTTGTATACGGGTTTTATATGATAATTGAACAGTCATATTGTCCTACAAATTGCGTGGTACCTACGTTATCCCGGTATTTCCATTCCGGTCCGGTATACCCTTGCTACGTCTGTTAGCTACCACAATCAAACTTTTGGAGTACGAAATTGTTGGGCGTCTCATCGAAATGAAACTACTCAAGAAAAATTAGCTTGATAGTAATAAAAAATTTGGACCAGGGATCCCGTACTATATCTAGTGCGTGTATTAATCCTGAATAACATTGAATATACGAAATAGAATGTACGAACGTTTTTTGATAATTTTCCCAGAAATATAAAATGGGAATCCCACGTCTCCCAAAGTGTCTTACACTAAGACACGCTGGGTGGACGATAATAAAAGAATCGCTGGCCAAAACTCGAGTTCTTTAGCTAAAGAAATAGAGTTGAGAGTTCTTACTGTATAAATTTAAAAAATATAAACTAAGTACTTAGATTAGGTACCTAGGGAAACTAATGATCGGAAATTCAATTACTTAGTAAGATATAAAAGGCTTTTTTATTTTATTTTCAAATGGGAATTAACTATAAAATTATCTTAATTTACTTCTTCAACTAGGTTACTGGCCGTGGTCACAAGCCAATCGATTCTTATCAACCACAATACACCATTCCTATCTCTGTTTGATGCCAATTCGGCCCAATACCGATCTACGTGACATACTTATATCTCAAGAAGCTTTATATTAAACTGCCTCGTTGGCGCAGCGGGAAGTGTATACGACTGCTGTGCAAGAGGTCCCGGGTTCGATTCCCGGGTCGGGTGAAAATGGTATTGGGCTTTTCTAACATGAAATTCCAGTATTGAGATTTTGCCGGAGTTTGGTAAACAACGGTTCCCGGTTGATGAAAATAGGCTCGCCCCTATTTCATGGGACCAAACATAGCTGGAGAAATGTGGGTGTGAAACACCTCTGGCTAACCCCTTCGGGGAAAAAGGCGTGATGCTATGTCATGCCTTATTTTTAAATTTTACCAATTTTCCATTAACCAGGACAAATCTTTGTGTGATGAGCATGAAGGTTTGTTCTGTGTCTGGGTGTAATTTATCTATAATATGTATGCATTTACAAAAAAAATGTATTTAAGTAGTATATCAGTTGTTTAGTACCCATAACACAAGCAAATATAATTGCTTACTTTGGGACTAGATGGCGCTGTGTGAATGTTGTAGAATATTATATTATTATGTCTCTTTTTTCACGGCTATACTTCTCTCTGGTAAGGTGAGAAGTATACCCTGACCTTTTGGAAGGCTTACGCGTGGACACAGGTCCAACACGCAGAGGCCCTTAAAGAATTTTAATTTAGAATGGGATGAGACACTTACCGCCGCCATATCACAGCTGCACTATTGTAGTACAGCTATGATTTGTCACTGGTAAGTGTAAAGCTATTGTATGATGTTATGGAGTCTCTTATATTATTATTATTATATTAATTTACAGTAACGGTAACGTAGCCAGCCCGCTTCCATTCTCAGTTAGAGTTGGGACATCTATGCTAAATGTTGGTAAGTTTTCATTATTTCATTTAAGTTAAAGGTACCCTTCCGATCTAAGTAGCACGCAGCAGTGCTGCGCAGTACCACCGGTCCCCATTCATTCTCTAACCCCCTTATTACAAAATAAGGACTAAGAATTAAACCAAGTTTAAATTGACAACTTTGACACTAAAACAATGGCTTATGTCAATTTAAACCAGGTTTAATACTTGGTCCATATTTTGTAATATGAGAAGTCATTCGGACCTCAGCAGATTTCAGGAGCAGTGCTGCCCAGATCGGAAGGGAATCCTTTATTGTTACCTATTATATACTACAACAGCAACTACCCTAATTAAGTTATTATTAAATAACGAGCCGTTTAGTGACGGATTAAGAATATATAATGTCACTGCCCCATCTAGGTACCTCTTATATCATCATCATCAACCATTAACGTCCCACTGCTGGGCACGGGTCTCCTCCAAATATTTTGGAGGGAATTTAGCCTACTATACCACGCTGGCCAGACGGGTTGGTATAGGGTTTGTTTCGAATTTTCCTTTTCTTTCCTTTACCTCTTATATACTATTAAGCAACTACCCTAATTTAAGTATTTTTAAACGATGAGCATTCAAATATCATAAGAAAATCAGCCGGTTCCTGGGTTGTCAATTTTTGCCAGTTAAACCCCCGAGTTCCGACACAGAAAGAAGGGTGTTATAAGTTTGATGTGTCTGTGTATCTATGTCTGTCTGAGGCATCATAGCTCCTAAACGAATGGGATGATTTTGATGAGGCTTTTTGTGTTTGAAAGATGACATGATTATGATGGTTTTTAGACATGTTTTATTGTAACCCCAACACAAAAAGAGGTGTGTCTGTGTCTGTCTGTGGCATCGTAGCTCCTAAACGAAAGGGCCGATTTTGATGGGGCCTTTTTTTGTTTGAAAGGTGAGATGATTATGATGGTTTTTAGACATGTCTAATTAAAATTGGTGCAGCTGTTTCAAAGTCATAATCTTAGCAAAAATGTCTTTATTTAACGCTGCGGACTTCAATAGTCGTTACTGATCGTTTAAAATGTGTTCTTATTATTGTAGCACAGATTACATTTTTGTTTGTCAGGTTTGATGGCCAAAAGATTAAGTCGATAAAAGAGAATATAAATAATATGAGGCAATAATATAACCGAAAATAACCGAATCTAACGTCATTCTATATAAACATTTCCAATTTACGGACGGCTACCATGATTTTCTTGACATTTTGTGTCACACACACATCACCTCCGAGATAAAACCTAAGAATATTAAGCAATTTCCTTTGCTTTGGTCTAACATTTTAGAATGCTAAACAAGTATAAAAAAATTCAATCCGTCCGTGCCGTTGTGGGTTTGAATTTTTCCATTACTTGTCTAGCATTATTTACTTTTGTGTAACTTGGTCGAAATGTATAGCACCATAAGGTATGTAAATACCTAAATCATATCGCGTGAATTCCCGTTTTAAATCAATATAATTATATTGTCTAACATTTATATAAAGCATCTATTACACCAGTGTATATGTCTTCAATTTCCAGGAGGTACAGTGTACTCAGTGTCAGCGATCATAGTGCACGAGCGGTACAACATCCCGGCGCGAGACAACGACATAGCTATAATGCTGCTGACCTCCCGGGTGACTCTCGGCTTGACCGTGCAGACAGCCCTGATCCCTGTCGCTGGAGCCGCCCTGGCCGATAACAGTGAGGTCGTGGCTGTCGGCTGGGGCAGGACTAATGTAAGAGACTTTTATTTAACGTCTATAAGAACTACTATCTTATAACTTTTTCTCTTTGTGATGTTAAATTTATCATTATACAGGGTGTATACGACGATACGACATTAAATGACAAGGCAGCCAGTGTTAACCCTTATAAACATATTCTAATATATATTATTTAAAAAAAAAAGAAAAAAAAAAAGAAAAAAAAAAAAAAAAAAGCTACACATTATTTAAAGTCGAAAAATTTAAGAATATAAAACTAAACATTATTTTTCTATCATGACGTTTTCGACATGACGACGACAACAGTGCGGAACAGAGTAAGAGATAAGATAATATGAAAGAGTCAGAGATATTTAAATGAATTGAATGACGTAATGACAACATACGATCAACGTAAATACCTACAGGTTGTTTAAAACTCTGAACAACTGTGACATAAAGAAAGTACATTTGCGTCTAAACTATTGCAAATTTCTGTTTAATTTTTTTGGTATAGCCTTCTAACATCACATGCTACACGTGGTTTCATTTAATGTCGTATCGTCGTATACACCCTGTATATAAGTATGATTTCATAAATATATTTATAATCTAGTCACTAATAAATTTGGGATTGATTTATAGAATTAAAGATATTTCTTTATAATTTTACAGCTATGTAATCATATTTTTTCGATAGTCAACCGTCGATATTATTCGCACCATATTTTAATTGGTTCTATTGGTGTAATAAATAAATAATAAAAAATCATCATCATCAAAATCTATAGAGAAAAAGAGGAATATCTCCGTCTCGCTCTCACTCTTACTGTACTTATTATAAATATACTTAGCTATCTCTGTCTTATACCTACCAGTCTCACACGGTGCTAAAGACCCGGGGCGCTATCTTCGATGCCGTATCAAGAAATCCCTTTCGATGCCATGTGATTTATTTATAAGATTATAATTTATATCGTATTCCTACTAAATATATTTCAGTTTAAAAAATTAAAATCCTTTGTCATAGTCCCTGTCATGTAGGTCCTAATTCATCGACCTAAATATTATGTGATCGTTAGCACCCGTTGTATACACACAAACATATAGATCACGCCTCTTTCCCAACAGAGGGATAGGCAGAAGCTATTTCCTTCCACTTGCTACGATTCTGACACACATCTTTAGCTTCTTTTTCTTGCATTCATTCTCGCCGGTTTATGGTACCTACTCTTGATTTATCCCTTGTATACAATGTAATTTTATTGGTATGTTGTCATGTCCAGGTGAACATAGAACATGTATCATCAGTACTGAATGAGGTGACGGTGCGGACTGTGAACCGGTCACTGTGCCAAGCTCGTTACATGTTCCTACAGAACATCACCTTTGACCCCTACCCCATCACTGACAGCATGATCTGTGCCGGACTACTTGACGTTGGAGGTATTATTACTTTTTTTGATTAGATGCTAAGAGCTTCTTTGCTACGTCGACCAGTTACTAAGGGTCGGATCTATGTAGGGGATTGGGGGTGCAGTCCGAGGCCCCCGGATATAAGGGGCCCCAGTCTCAATAGAAGACATTGTGAATTAACTTAGCCGGTTTTTTTTTAATGGCAGTTAATTGATAATATAGACAGGCCCCCCGGGCCCCGAGTAGTATCAGCCCAGGGCCCCACAAACTGATCTATTGTAGGTTATGTGGGTTTCCTCACTATGTTATCCTTCACCCGCAGCAGATGGTAAGTCACTTGACTAGTATATACTTACAGAGATTATCACGTTCAATCAAACTAACTTTTCAGCTTTATATTATTAAGTATCATCATCATCATTTCAGCCTATTGCTGTCCACTGCTGGACGTAGGCCTCTCCTAACACGCGCCATAGCACTCTGTCCTCCGCCTTCCGCATCCAGTCAGATCCAGCGACGTTTTTAGGTCGTCGGTCCATCTAGCTACATGTTAGAATAATTAGTATTTAAGTTTGTAATCCCCTCTCTCATAAATGCTGTGCTCGTCGGGGTCCATAGTACTACTATTTAATTTGAAGCTCACCTGTAATACCTATGGAATGGCAATAAAGTATTGAGTATGGAGTATAGCTGGAGGACGTCCTATAAAAAAATGTATTCAAGCATTTTTTTTTTATAATTATATTCTACCACATTCACACAGCGCCATCTAGTCCCAAAGTAAGCAATTATATTTGCTTGTGTTATGGGTACTAAACAACTGATATACTACTTATATACAATTTTTTTTTTTTGTAAATACATACATATTATAGATAAATTACACCCAGACACAGAACAAACCTTTATGCTCATCACACAAAGATTTGTCCTGGGTGGGGTTCGAACCCACGACCTCCGGCTTAGCAGTCAGGGTCACTAACCACTAGACCACAGGCCAGTAGTAGTTTAAAGCATTTATTTCAAGCAGGCGCCCATAGGCTACGGTAATCGCTTACCATCAGGCGGACCGTACGTCTGTTTGCCACCGTCGTGGTATAAAAATAAAAAAATAACAATTTCAGGCGCGGACGCATGCCAGGGTGACTCCGGCGGCCCTCTGATCTACAACGGCGTGTTGGTTGGCATCACCTCGTGGGGCTACAGTTGCGCCATACCACAGTTCCCGGGGGTCTACGCCAAGGTCTCCAGCTTCACACCCTGGATCAATCAGACGGTAAGCATAGATGTATGTATCGTGCGAATCTAGTTTCCCATCATCGAAATATGGCGACGAATGGATAAGGAACCGGCGTGCAAATCACGCGGTCCGTGTTTGATCCCGACCAGCAGTACCAATGTGGATTTCAATTTGTGGAATTTATATGTACTACTCAAGTACTTACCATCTGCTAACGGTGAAGGAAAACAGCGAGGAAACCCACATACCCTAGAAGAAATTCTATGAGTATGTCTAATCCACCAACCCGCACTAGGCCAGCATGAGTGGATTATGGCCTAAACCCTCTCAGCTCTCTAGTTAGAGGAGAGGAGACCCGAGCCCAGCAGTGGGACATGGGTTGCTGATGATGATGATGACGACTTAAATAAATATCATGTAAATCTCATTTAAGTGAACTGTAGTTCTTTTCAGAAATAACATTCACGTAGCATCACGCCGTTTTCCCCAAAGGGGTAGACAGAGGTGTTTTACACCCACATTTCGCCAGCTATATTTGGTCCCATGAAATAGGGGGCAAGCCTGTTGACATCAACCGGGAACATTTGTTTACCAAACTCCGGGAAAATCTCAATACTGGAATTTCACGATAGAAAAGCCCAATACCATTTTTCCCGACCCAGGACTCGAACCCGGGACTTCTTGCACAGCAGTCGTATACACTTCCCTCTGCAGAAATAAAGTATATTTACCTATATATTTTGTTCAAAGGTGATGAGGTACAACAGTGCGCCTGCGACGAATTACAGCATCATTCCATTATTCATTTCTCTATTAGCTATAATGCTCAGCGCATAGATACGTACAGAGTACTAATTGACTATTGATATAATAGTTCAAATTTGACTGAAGATTGTGGCTGACACTGGTTGGCCACCATTGGGGGTTTTGATTTTGATAACACAAAAATTTAGTCACTATTTTCGTGTGATACGTTTGTTCTAAGACATGTATTATATTATTTTTTAAGTTAATTATTTAATTATTATTATTGTACTATGATGTTTTACTTTAGTTTTGTACTTAGAATGTATTAAACCATTATAAGAATTACCGTAAGATTTCTTTGTACATTTTTTGGCTAATAAATTTTTATATGTAATAACAAAATGTACTGGTACTTGTCTTCCTAAGCTTACTCTCTCTTCTTACGACATACATACATACATACGCGCGAAAAACATTACCCTCCTTTTTTTTTGGCAGTCGGGTAAAAAGGCTGCCTTCTCCCAGTGTTTAACATTGTAATTTGGTTGAACAAAGTACAAGGCTAGCAAACCTTGCAGGAGGTTGTTATAAAAGCTTAGAAATCTCTTTCACGCTTCTGTTATCCTAGTACTATATTATATATTGCAGGCTAATCGATATATGAACGTCAATACGCGATGTGCTCATTTACCTTATCTGCACAAAGTACTAGGCTAGCATAAGCTTGTTGGAGGTTGTTATAAAAGTTTAAACATAATTTTATATTTAGAAATCTCTTGCACCCTCTTATTATCCTAGCACTATATTATTTCGCAAGCTTATTGACATAATATGAATGTCGATACGCAATGTGCTCATTTGGCCTATCTGCACAAAGTACTAGGCTAGCATAAACTTGTAGGAGGTCCTTATAAAAGTTTAAACATAATTTTATGTTTAGAAATCTCTTGCACGCTTCTGTTATCCTAGTACTATATTAATTGCGGGCTTATTGACATATGAACGTCAATACGCGATGTGGTCATTTGCCCTATCTGCACAGAGTACTAGGCTAGCATAAGCTTGTAGGAGGTAGTTATAAAAGTTTAAAGATAATTTTATAAATGTATAGAAATCTCTTGCACGCTGTGCAGATAAGGCAAATTAGCACATAGCGTATCGACGTTCATATGTCAATAAGCCCGCGATATAATATAGTACTAGGAGAACAGAAGCGTGCAAGAGATTTCTTAACATTTATAAAATTATGTTTAAACTTTTATAACAACCTCCTACAAGCTTATGCTAGCCTAGTACTTTGTGCAGATAGGGCGAATGAGCACATCGCGTATCGACGTTCATATGTCAATAAGCCCGTGATATAATATAGTACTAGGATAACAGAACCGTGCAAGAGATTTCTAAACATAAAATTGTTTAAACTTTTATAACAACGTCCTACAAGCTTATGCTAGCCTAGTACTTTGTGCAGATAGGGCAAACGACGTACATATGTCAATAAGCCCGCGATATAATATAGTACTAGGATAACAGAACCGTGCAAGATTTCTAAATATACAATTATGTTTAAACTTTTATAACAACCTCCTACAAGCTTATGCTAGCCTAGTACTTTGTTCGGGTCTAACACCTCCAGCAGTGTGCGCTGGGCCATATAGGACACATGTATGTAGACGACAGAAACGTCCAAGGGGTTCACATATTAAAATAAAAGATCATGGTATCTAGATATCACATATGAATATTTAATTAACGTGATATAATATATGTTACAATAAATATAAGGTACATCAGGTGTGATAACTACTCTCGTCATAACTGCGGCGCCGATCGCACAGACACTAGCACCACCTGCCGGCAAAGCACTGGAACAAACAAACAAAATAATGTATATTACTGTTCAAAGTACAATAGAGGATTATTTTAAAAGATATTCCATTAAAGATATAGAGCCTGTATCTTTGGTATTGGTCTCGTTAAACTTATAGTTTGCTCTGAAGTTGCACCCCACTTCTATTAACATAGTAAAATGAACCTCGTTGGGTGTGTGCGATGCTTCATGATCGGAAACGCTCGGGCCGTCGTCCTGCGATACGAACGGACCCGAATACATCCCAACGAAGTTCCATTTACTATGTTAAACAGCAGCGGGGTGCAACTTCAGAGCGAACTAAAAGTTTGACGAGATCTCTACCATTGGCATCATCAATAAAGGGCGACACACATGGAGCTATATGTATTTCTATTACGTCATCAAAATATATGGAAAGATATAGCTACACTTTTGAATATATATTATTATTTTGGTATATTTAAGCATATTAAGATATATTTTGACCACCACAGTCCTAATAGCTTTTAACCATCAGGTTGGCTAAGCTTGTTTGCTACCATTTACATTTTATTTATTATATACCACGATTAAAAAATAAATAAAATCATGTTGAATACATTCGGTCCTATTATAAATCTCTTGGGGAAGCCTATCACCGTCTTAAGTCTGATCTATGATAAGCATGTACCTTTATCGGTGAGATGTTCAGTGAGCAGCAGGTCGGCGGCGAGCTCGCGCTCCACGTGCACGAGCGCGCGCACGGCCCCGCCCCCCGGCCCGCCCCCCGCGCCACCCCCCGGCCCGCCCCCCGCGCCGCCCCCCGCCGCGCCCTCGTTCAGCTCCGCCGTGTCCACCGCGCTGCCTTCGTGCCACACGCCGCCCTCGACCAGCTTCCAGCGGGACAGCTCTTCTGTTACTGATACTACTTCACTATTCTGTAAACGAATTAAATACAATCAGTATTTTGCCATTAACCGTGTCTAATAAGAGGGTGGCTATAATACGTTGAGCGACTTTGTATTTAAGAGCGCAAATGCATTTTACATAGACGCCATACGCCGCCAAACAATTCAGAAACGCTTATACACGTGAGCCCGCGCCACGGGTCCACGATCAGGTAGCTCACCCTATGTTGCACGTACCTCAGCGTGCGTGTTGTCTCGCGTGGCGCAGTACTTGTTGTCGGTGAAGGGCGCGAAGTGCGTGTCGTTGTGGAGGCGCAGCGCCGTGTCGATGACGGCGCACGTGAGCCCGCGCCACGGGTCCACTATCAGGTAGCTGGCCCCGCACTCCGTTTCCACCGAACCCGAGCACTGTTCCGTCGGCTCCTCCGCCTTGCCTTCGTTCTGTAACCAACACGTTCATTATGCATTTAAAGAAAAAGTTGCAAAAATCATAAGCATTTCCACATAACAGTGAGTAGTACGAGTGGGGTCACCTGTTTCCTGGCGGGGTCGATGATGGTGGCGACGACGTCGGCGAGCGCGTCGTGCACGAGGTAGGTGTGCGCGCGCGTGTCGGTGATGACGTAGGTCTCGCCCGCGCCCTCGCCCGTCCCCGCCCCGCCCTCCGAGTACATCGAGCTATTGTCCACTAGAGACACCGAGTCCAACCCGCCTGACGGGTATGGGTGACTCTGAGAGAGCAAGTCCAGTTTGTCTTTGCCTGAAAAATTATTATTATTATTTTGTATCACTATTTAAAGCGACTGTCCTAGTTATTAAAAATAATTACATAAAGGATTTTGCTATGATTTTGTAAAGGTCAGTAACATGCTCGTGATGCCCTGCATTATATAAAAGCTTTTCCTACAATAACTCTTAGGTTATAAAACATAACGGCGCGGTCCATAGGCCAGGAGCTCACCATGTTCGCTGGGCACGAGGCGGCACAGCTCGTACCCGCGGCAGGGCTGGGCGCGGGACACGCGGAACCGCGTCGAGCGGGACTCCCACTCACTACCCAACTCTGAAATACAAAACACTCATTTATATATACACTTTGGGATTATGAATACCCATTCTTTGGAGAAGACCAGTGCCCAGCAGTGGGACGTTTCTGGGTTGACATGATGATGTTCATGAATTTGCAATAACTTCATTATAAAATTAATTAGTTAATTAAATGGTAGAAGATATAAATTGTTGCAGAAAATAATCTCATATAAATCAGTTTAAAATTGTATACTATTTATTTTCTACTATTATATAACTTAAGGCTTACACCTCGTTTTCAAATTCGAAAAAGTTTTCGATGGTTCAGAACAGGGCCCTGATTTAGGTTACGTATCGTACCATTATAAGTGTTAACGGCACGAAGGTTGTCGTGGTCGCTGGACTGGTCGTCGTGGTCGAAGACGTCCTTGGGCGGCGGCTGCTTGTAGTGCAGACTAATCTTGCTGAGCTCGTGGTCGAGCTCGGCCAACTGCGCCGCGTGCCGCGTCTTGGGCGCCACGGATACGCCCACGCTCAGCCCCACGTTATCGGATACTTCGTTTACTTCGCTCTGAGAAACAAAACTTATTATCATTATAACATTCAATAATATGTGGGGGTTTCTACATACAATGTATATATATGTCAGCATTGTCGGTTCGACAGTATTAGCCAAACAAATGAGCAATTACTGCACTTGATCGGTTTTTTCTTTTCCTTTTGTGCCGATCGGGTAGTTTAAAAATAATAAAACACGGTTCGGCTCATCATTCGATTCGGCAGTATTTGTTGAACGAAAAAGTCGACCCTTAGCAACTTACTACATTACGTTCGGCATCATTCGGGTTGTGCCGATCGGGTAGTTCCAGCCTAGCAAAAGCCGAGTGACATTTTTCCCGAACATTCATCCACATATATTCGATTTTACTGAACGACTAATACCGACCCGAATATGTGTGTAGCAACCCTGGATCTAACTACGCTCAGCTGGTTAGGAAGAGATTTATTTCTGTGCCCTAGCATGACCAATCAACCGAAAATACATATATCTTAAATGACAGTTGTATATAGTCCAAATATTACACTCCCACCAATTTTAGTCTAGACTAAGGACTAAGAATAAGAAAGATCATAATAATTACCTTGGGCATACTGTGCATGGGCGGGCGATGTGTCGGCGACAACGCGGGACTGTATTCTAAAGGTGATTGAGGCGACACTGGACCCTGCAATCATAAAACAATCATCATCTAATAAAGCCTAAACACGTACGTTATAAGTAAATTTTGTTCAAATTAAATATTTCACAAAAATAAGTTAAATACTTGTCAACATTATAGTTTTTTTAATATACTATATATTAATATAGTATAATTATTATAAAATTATTTATTAGAGTGAAATCCCAGAGCTCCCAGACGTTATTTGTATCAGTTTACACTTTGGGCTAGATGGTGCCGTGTAAAAAAAATCCCAAATATTTATATTTCAAATTAATAAGTTGTTCACTAACCACGTCAAGTCGGCATCTCCGTGCCCTGAGCGCCAAGCCATTGCCAAGCCAAGCCATGAATTTCATATTCAGTTTTTAATATGTAGTAATAAAACACATAAAAGTAATGATTTAATATCTCTATCTTGTATTGTATTGACCTGAGTTTTGTCGGCTATATCCGACATCGGCGCTCAAAAGGTCAAACTTAACAATCATAGACACACTTACTCAATGACTAAAGGAACGATATACTCCAATAGGTATGGTTATACTCACGCTTATCCGTGTAGTGACAGATTAAGAATAATTTCACTACCCCATCTCAACCCGTGAGTGTCGTAAAAGACGACTAAGGGAACCTTATGCAGACAAGAGCACTGTAAGAAAAGGAAAATTCGAAACAAACCCTATACCAACCCGTCTGGAAAGCGTGGTATAGTAGGCCAAATTCCATTCACATTCTTTAAAAGAGACCCGCGCCCCGCATTGGGACGTTTAGGGGTTAAAATGATACTCACGCTATTCGATATGGAGGTAAGCTTGTGTTGCAGACTGAGCATGTACTCGTTGTACGAGTGACTCTTGTTCGGCGAGCTGGGCTGCGAGGAGGCCGTTGAGTTTACGTTCGTCATGGCTGCAAAATACAAGTTTTCTTTGGAATTTTTTATTTCAACACCCACACTGTGTAACAATTCCTGCGTCGCGGGGGACTTTACAAACATACAATTAAAGGACACACAGTAAACAAATTAAAAAAAAAGTCACTGTCAATATATTTGTTGTCTCTTTGTCACAAATAGATATAGATAGGAAGTGAGTTTTGAACTACAGGAATATAAAAAATGCATTAATCTTCTTTATAATCTAAAAACTTTATCTGTTTAAATATCATTTTACCGTTTGTAATCACGTCTTACTAATATGTACTATTAATATATATTATTTTTGTAAATGAAAATTCTGGGTTTTGGCTGAAAACTACCCCTTATGGGCCCCAAGCAAAAGACTATCTTTTTCTTCGGTATAAAATTTTTGTTTGTTACTTTTGTAATAGAAATAAGGAAAGATTACGCTACGACTTAAATCAAAAAACTGTATTCAATTCTAAATGTGTGCCACCGTCTTGCTAGGTGAAGAAAATGGAAAAATTATCCCTTTTCAACAAGTGCAGAGTAACACAATCCCGCTCAAGTCTTGTCAGTTCGTAAGACAATCACACACAATCTTACTAAATTAAGAAAATAATGTTTGTTTAACTTCATACCGCTATGATAGTTACCGGCCATGTCCATGTCGACAGCTCTCCTGGCGAGAGCGTGGTGTACGGCCCGGTGGGCCACCAACTGGCCCAGGTTTTGTCCCATTAGCGCGAGGTTCTGGCCTCCCAGAGCCAGATTTTGACCGCCTAGGGTTAAGTTCTGACCAGCAATGAGATTCTGACTGGCTAAGCTTAGGTTTTGAGTTGCTAACCCTGAAATAAAATATTAAATTATTATAAAACAATATTAACTAATATTATTAATTTAAAAGTGAGTTTGTTACTTTTTGACGCTTATTGGTTCTCCAGTAAGACTTTATGACTTAAGACTTTGTTAAAAACCAAAGTCTTTCTTTTCTTCATCGAAAGCGATGGGGGCCGAATGGATAAAACCGGCATTACAAATTGTAGTGAAAACTACGATTGCGTGTTCTGAATGATCTTTATTGAATAAATGAGAGAATATTTATAATTACTATTTACATCTGTGTGAGTATGTACATATATGTTAAAATGCTGAGAAGGTGAAACACTACTTAGATATTAAAATGATTGTAAAGCAATATAATTGGACCAACTAATTGAGGTTGTAGGCAAACGTAAACAATGCGATCATGACCTACTATGTGCCAACACAAATCATGCGGTCCGAATTCGATTGCGACCGGCAGAAGCCACGTGAATTTCACTTTGAGGAATTTCGAGGTCCAAGTTCATCTGCTTAACAGTGAAGGAAAACATCGTGAGAAAACCCACATACCCCAGAAGGAATCCTAAATGTATGTGTGGGCGCTACAATATATCAGTAATTGGTCATCACGGAGAAAAGAAGACGCTATCTAACCAAAAAAAAAAAAGATAACTCACCCAAATTCTGTCCAAGATTCTGTCCCATGAGGTTCTGGTTGAGCGCCAGGTTCTGTGCCATAGTCTGGTGCTGGAAGATGGCTTGAGGAGGCAAGGGAGCCGATAGGCCCATGATGCCTAGCTGGTTGATCTGCTGATTGGCCAAATGGTTGACTGATGACTGCAACGCCTGTTGCTGGGCTGTCGAAATGGATTTTGAGTTCTATTTTTATTGTTTTATGTTTTAAATTCACATGAAACTGAACACAATGGATCACTGTGTACTAAGAAATCTGCAGATACTACCTTTTTAATATTGATGACGAGTAAAGTATACTTCATTTTAAGATTACAAAAACATTTTCAAAATTGGAATATTATTTTACAAAAAGAGTGCGTTTTGAATTACCTGTTTTTAAACCAAGACAACAATAAAATACAAAGGTCTAAGGCAACACAAAGAGAATAGGTATAGAGAGTTGACGGCAACAGTAAATAAAAATACATTTGTCTCAGATTATAAAGAACCATATATAGGAAGCCTTTTGGGCGACTTGAAACCAACCAAATGAAATGAAATCTCGTTTATTCATCTAGGTTACAAAGTAACACTTACGAAAGTCACAAGTTAAGAATGTAACAGGTTATCCGAAAAGTAGTGTCAGCAAATTTGTCTACGACCAGTTGGCTGTCGGGGTGGAGCTATGAGAAGAAATTGTAAAAAAAAAAAAATTAATCATACTCTACTAAAACTGACGTCACCTCTCATACCTTAAACAGGAGTAAGAGTGAGATAGAGAAAGTGTGAGTTACCAATAAAGTCGTTAGTCGCCCGCATCGGTTGGTAGTACTTCTGCTGTTGGTACTGCGGCGGTAGCCGGCCCGCCATCATCGGCGCCGCTGACGTCACAACATCTACGTTAGTCACACACACACAGACACAGACACGCACGCACACTACGTGCAAGGGTAAACAACGTGGAATTAGGAGTGAGTTACATTATATAAGACAGGTAAGGAACGCTACACACAAGCGGGGCGACATTAAGCTAACTATTAACGGCGTCTGACGAAAAAATCTAAATTAATATTATAAAGCTAATGTTTGTTTCGTTAGGTGAGCGCTAGGATCTACTATCAGAAACTACTGGCCCGATTTGAAAAAATATTTTAGTATTGGATAGCCCATTTATCGAGGAAAGTTATAGGCTATATAACATCACGCTACGGCCAATAGGAGCTGAGCAGTTGCCAGATAAAGAGCAAAGCCCCGCAGGACTTATAGGGTTCTTCTATACGATGTGTATTAACTCATTTATATCTACCGTAACATGACCACCCAGAGGCGGACCGACAAAAGCTGTCAAATTTTATAGAAAATATTATTTTATCTAAAATAGTACGTTTCGTATCTATAGATATAAACGCAGCTTTACTCGGCACAGCCGGGCGACCCTAATTTAATATATAAGGAAATTCAAAAAGTTCATTAAATCACCCGAATTATACCAATCAGGTATTTACAATCAATATTAGTACAGTAGATCGGCACTAGCCGTATAATATTATTAATTTATTTTTGTAAATATTTTTTAAAATACAACTTAATATTGTGTAGTAATTGCTTCGGGCCGGTCTTGCTTCTGCTGAACCGAATATATATTATGTGAACACTTGTGTGTAGCGCCCCTTAGGGACCGCCTCCACAGTTCTTCTATACACTCTCACGCCACTATAAAGTCGCCGTGTGTAGACACTTTCTAAGAGTGTGTATAGAAATACGAGGCATAAAATCGCCACGATTCTCTCGCTTGTGGAGAGGGCCACTAAGAAACTTAATGCAAATACATAAATTGGTATCTATAAAACAAGTTACAACAATATAGGTAATTTTTTTTAAATTTTCGATAGCGTACTTCTTTCAATAAATTATTTACATTTCTACACAGATAAACAGAGATAGTTATATTGAAACTTTGTTAATTAAAACACACAGACATACAAATTGTCACACATAGTATTTTTAAATACCGTCAACGGGGTGAATACGGACGCAGGGGTGGATAGGTACAGAAATGGTTATTGCATATATTATATTAAAATTAATTTTATAATTAATACATATTGTCAAATAAGGTAACATTCTGTCTTTGGGGTGGGTTTGTGAAATAAATTATTCAAAATTTTCTATCAACCATTTTGGTATCTCTCCACTCCTACGTCCTTATTCACCCCGTTTGACATTACATATAATAATAGTATGTAACTCACCCGGCTGGGTGTTGTTCAATATTGTGTTGTGAAGGTTTAAGTCTGGCGGTGGGTAGGGTTGTTGGTTGAGCAAGCCTAGCAGGTTCGGACCCGACAGGTTTTGTTGCTGGCTGTGGAGATAACAACAGTTGTAGTTGACAACATTTGGGCGATATGTGAACCATAAAGATTACCCTCTTTATAAGGGATGATATGGTCTATTAAGGGTGCGGTATTAGTTTAAACATTAAATTATTACTTTCAAGTTAAATACTAGTCTTGTTTGTGGTTGTTGAAAACGTTGAAATATTGAAAGAAAATATGTGTTATATTTTGTTGAAGAGTTATACGATTTAAAGAAATGGGCGTATTATAAATTTTCATAAATATTTCGTGACAGCGGTTCGTATTTCAGATTTCGCGCAATCCAGATTCAGAGATTATTACTATTCTAAGCATTCAAAATTGCATAAATTTAAGTCTAGTGCTACGCAGACAGATACAGCACCCAGCCGTGCTGGCGGAGTAGTGTCTGTGCGGTCCTACTGATGTGGTGGGTAAGCGCCGCCGCCCCTCCACACTGTGCCCACCAGTTCCGAGGACGAACTTAACTACTTAAATTATTAATTATCCCATATCCATGTAATAGCTATTATAACTGTAGCCAGCCGAAATGTACAGCAGTTGCACAAGGATGAATTGTAAACAGTGCTAATAGCTTTGATTTAGTACAATTAAAACTATTATTAAGTAAGTACCTATTTGTAGCTTACAATATCGGATTTATTTGTAAAAGTATTGTTTTATGTTTAAATAAATAAAAACTGAAAATACAATACAATAACTTATATACTCACTTCATAATATTCTGTTTCAACAGCATCCTTTGAATATTCTCAGCGTTCGGCAAAGCGTCCGTGACCACCGGAATGGGCGTCAAGGTCTGCTGCGTAGATAACCCCAGCGTGGTTGCCGTGTGGTCCAGTCCTCCCCCGATGTGCCCCAAGCCTATGTTTAGCAACTCCCCACCCACCCCCATAGGGGTGCCTACTTGACTTAAACCTAATAATGGACTATCAGTAGCAATCTGCAATGGAGTAGTTAAGTTCGGTTGAAGCGTAGTAGCATTTAGTAAATTAGGATTAATCATATTCTGGACAGGTATTTGTGGAATTGATTGAATATTAGAAACTATAGCAGCGGGCATTGGCACGGTAACACTAACGGGTATCTCTTGTTTAAGTTCTAAAGGTCTCTCTGGTAGTTCAGCCCGTATTTCTTGCCTGTGTTCTTGCAGAGGCATTTCTGGCCTGTGATCTAGAGAGGGGGCTTGCGTTGGCACAGAATACTGGTGCGTAGGAACGAACTCTTGTGGTTGTGGTGTGATGTCTTTATCGAAGCCGTTGACTGTGGGGGGAGGCTCGGCCTCAGGAACCTTCTCCTCGGGAACGTTTTCACCGCGGTCCACCACAGGGCTGACTAGAAATCTCGATATCTTCCGCGTCGGTTTCTGTTGCTTCTTTTCGCCGTTGGACTCTGAGCTGCCGGAACGTTCGGGCGCCATTGATCCACCGTCGGATTGATTAGAACCTAAAAAAATTAGAAAAATAATTACGTTTTTCACATTACACAATTACATTTAGCGAAAAAAGCTGGAACGGATGTCATTTCATTCATTTATTCATAACAAAATTACATTTGTGTCGAATACATAAGTTACAACATAAGTTATACATAAGTTTTGATAAAAATAAAAATGACAAATAATAAAAAATCACAATATCTTATTGATTGAATTTTGAAAACTTATCTTATGAATTCGAAAAAAAATTGTGAATTGATGTCAACAATGATGAATGTCAATATAAAAAGAAAAAAGAAACAATGTCTCAATAATTAAATAAATTCAGTATAAAAATAAAACATGTATATTCAAAAATAATAAATCAATCAATAAATAATTCAATAGGTACTAAGCTAACTGTCTAGATAAGTGTAGTTGGCAGTCATCATTGTTTACAGGAAAAATGTCACGAATATTTATCTTGTAAGTACTCTCTATGCTACAGTAACATTTTTCCAGGAGTAGTGCACGGAGTTTATTTTTTAATTTATGCAAACTTTATAATGTTTTAAGTTCTACTGGCAATTTATTGAAAAGAATTATTGACTGTTCCCCTGAGCAATGCTTCACAATATTTAATTTATGTTTAATTAGAGTAGGGAGATCCTTTCTCCGAGTTGCTTCTCTAATTTTTCTCTCATTCACAGTTTCAAATTTATTAAAGTTTTTAATTAAATCGCCGAGTAGAACAAATATTTAAAGGCATGGCACTGTTAAAATTTTAAATAACTGGTAATGGCATCTACATGATTCAATTTGGTTGATCCTTACCATGGTTCTTATGGCCCTCTTTTGAATTATGAAAGCAGAATTTAAATTGTACTTATAGCTAGTACCCCAACACTTTATGCTATATCTAAGTTTAGATTAAATTAAAGCAAAATAAACGGGGTGAATCTGAGCAATGGTTAGTTCGTCTCTAAGACTTCTGATGGCGTAACACGCACTGCTAATTGACTTGGTAATGGCTGTCAATTCATGTTTATTAAATTATCAATTTGAACACTCAAAAATGTATAGTGGTCAACTAAACTAATTTGATTCCCCTCAGACTGTATTCTTAAACTATCATTTTGTCTAGTAGTAGATTTAAATAACATGCATTTGGTTTTACTGGCATTAAGCTTTAAGTTATTCGTGGCAAACCATTCTTCAAAGATTCCTAGTAATTTGTTAATAGCAATTTCTGTGTTAACTATATTATCCCTAGCGATCACAGCACTAGTATCATCAGCGTATATCACAAGTTGTATATCAGGCATATTACTATTTACATACGCAGACAGGTTATTAATAAGAATAATGAAGAAGATAGGGCCAAGAGTTGAGCCTTGAGGAACTCCCCTAATTATCACGCCATCAGTAGTTAGGCTAGTTATTAGGTTATTTCATAATTATCAACCACTGATTTAATATCTACAAATTGTTTTCTGTTGTTCAAGTATGAGCGAAATAATTTTAGAACATTATTTCTAATGCCATAGTGCTTCAATTTTACTAATAAGATACTATGTTCTACGGTATCAAATGTCGAACTTAGGTCGAGAAATATGCCGGCAACTTTCAATTTATCATTCAATTTGTTAATTATATTACCAACTGTTCCTACTTTTTTGATAACCAAACTGGCTGTCTATTACATTGTAACAGTTTAAATGTCTAACCAATCTCGTTTTACTCGCCTTTTCAAATACTTTTGCCAGTGTTGACAATAACGAAATGGGTCTATAATTATCTACATCAGTCTTAGAGCCCTTTTTGTATATAGGTAGCATTCTAGCAATATTAAATTGCTCTGGAAATTTCCCCTGTATTATACATTTATTAATCATATTAGCAATTGGATTTGCAAGAATATTAGCATTAAGCTTGACTACGCTGAGTAGTATTTCATCATAAACATACGAGTTTTTACTCTCCATACCAATAACTAGGTCGTAATCATCTTAGCAGAACAAACAATGCATATAATGATAATAAAATCTCCGGTAAACCTTTTTGGCTAGCGTGGTAATAGAAAAGACGCATGCCCAACAGTACCCTAGTGGAGGCTTATGTCCAGCAGTAGAGTAATATTTCGACTGTGAACTGGCAACATGTCCTATCTCATTTATTGTGCATTTCGTTTTTAAATGTCATATATACTTTTTCGTAATGTGCGGCGTATCAAAAAGTTCTTTTTCAGCTAAATTTGAATTTAGCGGCGAAATTCATTTCATTCAACTTTTACCATCCAATTTTATACTTGACGTAAATAGGTATTTTCTTCACCTGTGTGTAAAGTTATCAAGATCGTTATAGTACCGATACACAGTGGGCGTGATGCTACAGTACCTATGCTGGAGGCGGTGCTGATCTTCCTGGCGACGACGGCGTGTGGGTGTGGTCTGGGCTGGTCGGGCGCGTGGTCGGTCGCGTGGTCGGTCGCGTGGTCGGGCGCGTGGTCGGGCTCGTGGTCGGGCTCGTGGTCGAGGGCGAGCTCGGCCGCGATGTTGTCGTGGGAGGCGGTGGGCGTGGTACACTCCGAGTTGTCCTGGTTCGAGTCCGTGAGGTTCTCCTCGCGCTCCGTCGTCTCCGAGTCGTAGTCTGTCTGTGGGTATATTGGTAAACTCACTTCCACTCGTATGGTATGTCGGTAAATAGTAGCCTATGTGTTATTCCAGACAGAATTATAATGAGTTTAAAGCCACTATAATCGGCATAAGAAAATCTATACTTATATTATAAAGCTGTAGAGTTTATTTGATTGAACGCTAGGATCTCAGGAACTACTGGTCCGATTTGAATAATTATTTTAGTGTTTGATAGCCCATTTATCCAGAAAGATTATATGCTATATAACATCACGATACGGGCAATAGGAGCTGAGCAGTGGCCAAATAAAAAACGACGGGAGCGAAACCCCGCGGTCTTTTAGTATAGGTCCCTACATGTTTAAACTTTTTCTGTACAGATCCGCTTCAGAAATCGTCTCTCCCTACCTAATTAGTGACTAAGGTTACCTTGTCGATGTTGAGTCTGAGTGAATGATGCGCAGTGTTGAGCACGGGCATGACGCCAGGGTCGCTGATGAGCTGCCCCACGATGTCCTTGATTAGCTCCATGAACGACGCACTCTGCCACTCAGGGAGAAGATTGTTCGACACCTTGACACACAAATTGTAATTATGTCCAAATGTTCATTCATAATCCCTATTTCCCACAAGGGTTTATACAACAGTACTAGTGATGTGCCAGATATACGTAACCATATTCAATATCGAAAGGAGAAGATAGATCCATATCCCTACCCGTTACTTTTGGCGATATTTTAACTTATTTATACTTAATAACTATATTAATTTCTACACGTATAAGTAAAACTATTAAATTCCATTCAAATATTTTTTTATTTTGTTAATAAATTAAAAGAAATCTCCGCACAGTGCGAGTCGGAACATGTTCTTTAACGCAAAGTGTCATATAGCTCAACTATCTTTCAAGGTCATGCACAAACACCAATTGATTGAAAAAGTTAAGATCCTTATCCGCGGGTCTTGATACCAAATATCAATTTTTTTTTATTGCCTAAAGTGGCAGACGAGCAGACGGCCCACCTGATGGTAAGTGGTTACCACCGCTCATGGACGTTGGCGATGCTAGGGGCACAGCCAGGCCGCTGCCTACCTTGAGAGGATAGCTCTCTTTAAATCTCGTTTGAAGAAGGACATGTCATAGCGCTCAGGAAACACCGCTAATATACATTCATTTATATCTGCGGATATACATTTTTAACGTTTCGGCACATCACTAAATAGTACACACGAACAACACTGAAAATGCAATCTGGATGACATCACTTCTTTAATGAAAATTACTCGAAAGTCAAATAATAATAAAAGCTTCTTACAAGATTACTAGCGATCTCCTCAGGGTTGACATCGGTGACGTCAAACTTGAAGGTGACTGTCTTCGACTTAGACTCGAGCTGGCACTCCACGACGGTGGCAGCTTCGTTCACCTCCAGCACCGTCAGCTTAGGCAGCTTGTCTTTCTCGCGGGAGCGCTTTTTAGAACCACGGGACTTCTTGTCGCCTGTTATTGGAGAAGATATTGCGGTGCCCGCTGAAATAAATCATATTTAACGCTAGACTTGTGTCCGTGTAGTGACAGATTTAGAATACATAATGTCACTAACCCATTTCAACCCGTGGGTGTCGTAAAAGGCGACTAAACTTTAAGCAGATGAGAGCATTGCAAGAAAAAGAAAATTCGAAACAAAACTCTATACCAACCCGTCTGGCTAGCGTGGTATAGTAGGCCAAATTCCCTCCAAAACCTTTGGATTGGAGGAGGCCCGTGCCCAGCAGTGGGACGCTTATGGGTTGAAATGATAGAGTACAGATTGGATAATAGAAATAAACTTACTTCCGAAAAAAAAGAAAAAAATCTTAGATTTAATCCGAAATCACGAGGCTTTTTCTTTTTTTTTTATATGGTGGCAAGGTGGCAAACAGACGTATGGTCCGCCTAATGGTAAGCGGTTACCCAAAGGTTAATCGTCTACCTATACGACCGTTTCATTACATACAAAATTCATACATCAAACCACTGCAGAGAGGAGAAAAGTCGCGTTTTGTGGTCATCATCATCATCATCGCAAACCTAAACAACATAAAACAAAACTGAATAAACACCATTATTCTTATTTACTTAATAATTCAGTCAGTACGTGACCATGGCCAGTGCAACAAAGGCAAAATAACTTAAATGTCTTATGAATTCCCATATTAAATCATCATCATCTTATCAACCGTAGGATGTCCGCTGTTGGACATAGGCCAATCTAAGAGATTGCCAAACTAGAACTGTTCATCATCATTTCAACCCATAAACATCCCACTGCTGGGCACGGGTCTCCTCCAAAGAATGTGGAGGGAATTAGCCTACTGTATCACGTTGGCCAGACGGGTTGGTATAGGGTTTCAAATTTTCCTTTTCTCGCCAGAACTCTTGTCTGCATAAGGTACTGCCTTGGTCGCCTTTTACGACACTCACGGGTTGAGATAGGGTAGTAACATTATGTATTCTTAATCCGTCACTATACGGATATATAATAGAACTGGTTGCATTCCAATAATACTCTCATTCTTAAAAATATCTAACCTTCTTGTTGCTGGGTCTCAGCTTGCTTCTCCTCAACAGAACTAAGTTCAGGATGTCTGCTAGCCTCCGCATGGTTATTAGGGAATTCTGTCAACGGCGTCAAGAACTGTTCCTTTTGGTTACCATTACTCTGGTAACCATTCTCCACCTGTTCCGCAGCCAGATTCAATTGCTGAGGAGCCATATCCTGGATAGGTGTAGGCTGGATTTGTTGCAGTTGTGGAGCCGGTTGCTGAGTAACTGCCTGAGTTGCCTGTGGAAGCGACTGCACAGGTTGCTGCATTGATATTGATTGTGGAGCCGATTGTATAGGTTGCGATAAACTCTGCACAGGCTGGGATATAGTAGATTGAGGTATTGACGGTGTAAGTTGGAGGGATTGAGATTGCGATTGAGTCATAGATTGAGGTATTGTGTGTATCGGTTGTGCCACTGATTGCTGCATCGACTGAACGGGGACTGAGGATAGTGATTGAGGAATGGATTGAGGTATGGCAGACATCTGTTGTAGGTTTTCTTGAGGAACTGATTGTGGGATGTTTTGTGGCATTGATTGAGCAACTGAAGACGGAATCGAAGGTTCCACCTGGTACTGTACGCTGTGAATCATCTGGACAGGCTGACTCTGCGCCTGTTGGTACATCTGCAAAGGATTAGCAGTATAATTCTGCACCGGAGTGCCTTCATGACTAGAGATCTGCCTCTCGTTTTGCTGTACCACGCTGAAGTTTTGCTGCATCTGCATACTGTGTGGAAGTGACTGTCCTTGCATCGGCGGAAGCTGTTGGTAGTGATCATCAGACCGCTGTTTAGGATAATGCATCTGGTCGATAGACATCTGCTGCTGCAACTGAGGCTTCTGAGAGTACTGCTCAGGCATCATTACCTGTTGCTGGTCGTGCACATCTGCAGAACTGACCTGACTATGCTCCGAACCTTGACGTTGATACATAGGCCTCTGAGATCTCAAAATTTCCTCAACTTTCTGCTGTTGTTGCTCCATAATTTGTTGTTTCTGTGCTAAAATAGCCCAATTTTGTGAAATAATATTCTGCTGAGTCTGTAGTTGTAACTCCTGCTGAGCTAAATACTGTTGTTGTTGTTGGAAATGCCTGAAATGGTGTGGAGACAGAGTTTGTCCTGGCATGGTGAGTTGTTGTTGAGTTATCATTTGTTGTTGGAGCACTAGTTGTTGTTGAGCTAGGACTTGTTTCTGCATGTCTAGCTGCTGTTGTGCCTGCGCTACTTGTTGTTGGGCTTGCGCGACTTGTTGTTGCTGGGCAAAGAAGGTTGGATCTATTGCTGTTGCGAGTATTGGTTGGACGTATTGCTGATTCTGTTGATAGTTCATGTTTTGTTGTTGCATTTGAGCACCTATTAAATTTTGCATTTTCTGTTGTAACGCCTGTTGTTGCTCCTGTTCTTGATTTTGTTGATACTCGAGAGCTTCTGTTTGTTGTTGGTTAAGTTGCTGGGCTTGCTGTGTTTGGGCTTGTTGCGCCTGTGTTTCTGACTCAGATTCTTTCCTAAGAACAATAAAACAAAAATCTTTAGCACATTTTTAATACACAAAACTAATGTATATAATAATAATGAATGCATTTATAAATCTATAAGACGATTTAAATAATTTTTTGATCGATATGTGTCACAAGGAAGTAACACTTCATGCGCCATCAAAAAAGCATTAAAAAACGGTCGTATTTAGATTTGAACATATACAAGCGTATAAAACGTCAATTTAGAATCAGTTGAACAGTTTAATGGATAACGAGAATTAGCGAAGGCTCACCTAGATTGCTGTAAGGTTTCAGGCCGCTGTATAATCTGTGCAAGAATATTCTGTAGATTCTGCAAGGAAGGGTCCAACATCTGACCGGTGACGAGATTCTGCGGTCCAGAGATAATGTTCTCCTGAGCAGTCAGATGGTCTTCCAGGTGCTTCTGTTGCATTGCTGCCGCTTGCTGTGCTAGGATATTCTGTTGTTGTTGTATAATCTGTTGTTGGAGTACTTGGTTCTGGTTGTTGATTTCTGCTGTCAGTTGCTGGTTAAACAACGTTGGTTGTAACTGCGTTTGTGATGGGACCTGTTCCAGAACATTCTGCTGTGTCTGACGATCCATCATGACCTGGCCCTGGACTGATTGCTCCAGCATATGCTGGTTTATGAGATTCTGCTCCATCATAACCTATAACAAACATATACAGTTGAAAAAGACATAAAACAGTTTATTATATATGTCGCACTCGCAGTGAAAAAGAGTTATAATATGAGAAAAGCCGCAGGGCAATTTTGAACCTTCTATTGATAGATAGAAGATGAAAATTGCCTAACGGACACATCTCAATTTATACCTCTTTTACATTTACTGTGCGTTGTATCATCACGGTTGTCTTCTATGCGTGATTTGCTAGGGCCAAATTAGAAGTAAAGTGAACCCGTATCATGCACGAGGTATTTGAAGAATAATAAAAAGAAATAGCTATTTTTAAATCGTGGTAATGAATGCCCTGTAGAGTATGATTATCCCTTATTTACTATAGCGTCCCACTGCTTATCCTTAGTTCATTGTTACCCCGCTGGGCAGGCGATTACAACAAACTTTTAGTATTTCTTTTTTTTAGCTGTGGGTATTGTATTTCATAAGAATCAAATCAAAAGGAACCAAAACTTGTAGGGGATACCGTCATTTTATTACAGCGTTCCCAGGATCAACTTCAGACTCCATCAGATCAACTCTATGATTTAATAAATCGAAATTTCCTTC
Organism: Laspeyria flexula; assembly: GCA_905147015.1. Lineage (NCBI taxonomy): Eukaryota > Metazoa > Arthropoda > Insecta > Lepidoptera > Erebidae > Laspeyria > Laspeyria flexula. Next base: position 8,588,598 of record LR989974.1, read on the forward strand.
AATTTAAACATGCATACAAAATTTTAGAAACCGACATGTGCGTTAAATTTAAATTGCAAGATTTAATTACATACAGACACCGCAAAAGCTTGCGAAATATAACCAGTGAGAAAACTTGCAGAGATTATTTTTTCGTTGTTTGCAAATAAAATACATTGCATACAAGCTATTGATGAATTTCATTCACATCTATATAATTGACCGTTATGAATCTTCATAATACACAGCGGTAATAATTGCGGCAATTAAGTTTTTATTTGAAGGAAAGACAGAAACATACACAGAATGACGACACAGAGTATAAAATAGGCGATTCAATGAGAAATAAAACAAAGGAAGACGCAGTGTGATAATAGTTTTTAAGCAATCGGATAAAATAAATAAAACATGAAATGCTTTCTACAGATGAATTTAGCTTCGGGTGGCAATACCATTTTGTGACAATTTCGACTGCCAATATTAAAATTTTTGATTACCAAATCGGCTTACAAATAAAAATGTGTTTTATTACCAAAGTTATAAAAGCACATTTATGTTGTTTGTCGCTAAATCGGTGTACATATTTTTGTGACAGTTTTGTTGATTTGGCTATGGTCATTATCAGTAGCGTCTTAACTTAACTTATTCTAGACTACTTTACTTCATAGACTACTCCGTCTGTATAGACGGTTTATTTTCGGTACGTCTAGATATTGCCATTGCTCTTAAATGCCTGATATTATCACAACCATACGTAAGAAATTATAAATATTTTCGCTTATAAGTCTTTTTTCAGACTAGCGTCACAGTGCCAATTTTATACAATTTTAGACGAGTTGGTGATTCCACCAGACGGTAATGAGTAACCGCAAGTTTAATTTATTATATTAACAAGGCGTTTAATTTATTAGCAGATTATGCATGACCTTACTCATATTTTTTTCATACCCATAAGTCTCTCATCAAAAGAGCTGAGGGGTTATAAGGCAATATCAACAAACGCTACCCCAAAGAGGGATGGCTACTTTTCTTCATAATAATTAATAATTTGTATTATAATAACCAATTGTTGGTATGCCCCGCGTCTCAAAACTTTAGCACATCATAATCACACACATGATGAATGGTAATCATCAAATTACAAGTACTTACCGACGTCCTAGACAGCTAAATAAAATTAATGACAATATTCAAATTTGTGTGACCCAGTGTAATTATGTACAAAACAGAATTAAATGTAATAGTTGAAGAATAGTCAGCATGCTATAGGCATATCTGCAGAAGGTACGTTCTTGAAAACATTGTAACATTGAAAAATGAGTTTTATATCAATCCACATAGATTGCATTTTGCAACATTATAATTGAAATATTTTTATATAAATACATATTTGTTTTGAATTTGACTTAGCAATAAACGAAAGTATAATAAGGACTCCTTTTAAAGTGACGTAACAAAACCTTACCTACCAGCTGCCGTACTCAGAGACGATTAACTATAAAGTTTATTTAGTAAAAACGTGTAATACTTAAGTCACATCAGCAACCCATTAAGTCCCACTGCTGGGCTCGGGTCTCCTCTCCTCTATCTAGAGAGCTGAGAGGGTTTAGGCCATAATCCACTCACGCTGGCCTAGTGCGGGTTGGTGGATCAGACATACTCATAGAATTTCTTCTAGGGTATGTGGGTTTCCTCACGATGTTTTCCTTCACCATTAGCAGATGGTAAGTCACTTGACTAGTACATATAAATTCCACAAAGTGGAATCCACATTGGTACTGCTGGTCGGGATCGAACTCGGACCGCGTGATTTGCACGCCGGTCCCTTATCCATTCAGCCACCATCGCTTTACTACTACTTGCTACTTCTTTAATACTTAAGTCAATACGCTTAAAGACGATTATTCAATGAAAAAATTGTGTTAATGACAGATTACTGCTAATGACGTCTCTGAGTGCGACCGTAAATCTTTCATCATCATCATCATCATCATATCAGCCCAATGACGTCCACTGCTGAACACAGGCCTCACCTAATTTCCGCCACAGCGAGCGATTTTGTGCCGCCCGCATCCAACGGCCACCCGCAATCTAAATCTTTATTCTAATATAATTAATAACTTCGCAGGATTATTCAGTGTTGCTACTTTCATACTGTTTATGCTATTCTGTATAACATTAAACCGTTTGTTTTTCCAATGGTGACATGCTGAGGTGATTAATTAAAAAACCATGCATAGACAAGTGATACAACACATTTAACCACATGCTACTAATTGAGTATTATGGTTTTTGAAACACAGTCTACGCTAGTTCAGGAGTCAGCGAATTCACTGTAAATGTATATGGTTTTTTTATGCCAATAAATATTTGTTTTTTTTTTTAATTTTTGATGTTAAAGGAAGGTATCCTTTTTCTAGAGACAAACTAGCATTTAAACTAAATGATAGATGAAAAGAAAATGATTTCACTTACTCATTGTACTAAATACTGATATTGAAACTATATTGCATCTTTTACAGTAGACTATCGAGCGAATTTATTTATTAATACGGATCATTTAATGGATCTATTGAACGCCGAGAATATCATAAGCCGGCAAAGCACCAGTTAGTTTTAATATGCTGTTATTATATCACTAGTATTCGCCCGCGGTAAAAAGTAGCCATGTACTCGTACTTCTCCGGCTCCTAGACCAATTCTATGTAAAATTTCGTGATGATAAGTCTAGTATTTTTGGCATGACAGCGTAATAAATAAACTCATTTTCACATATCTATCTATATAAATGAATCGCTAAAATGTATGTTTGTGCATCACTTGGACGGCTGCACTAATTTAGCTAATTCTCTTTTACTGTATTTGTAATTGTCAGGACTAGCTATTTTATGACACTCTCAAGGCCTGAAGGAACATCAGAAAGGCAGGTACGGGATAAAAGGAATTACGTGGCGACTTTTGTTCTCATCTCCAAACCTCGGCCATTTCAAGGTCTGATGATGACCAGAAAGATAGGCACGAGTAGATGGACAAATAGTTTATAATTTGATATTATTATTATTAGAATTGGGGCCAATAAGTCAAAGCTTAACTAATAAATTATTTAAATGATTTTGTTAATCTATAAAATGTCTAGTCTACCTATATACAATGATTTATGTAATCAAGAGATTATTAATATCAGCTAAAGTCTCCTACCTGTTGTTTTAAGTTCTGTTCGAGCAGCGACTGCTGATCGACGGCGAGCGAGGGTGATATCCTGGCCTGCATGAAGTTGTGCTGAAGGAGCTTCATAGCTGTCTCCTCGTTGTTCAGCTGTTGGAACTGCTGCTGGAGTAGGTGCTGCTGAGCTTGGAGGAGTTGCGATTGGGAGTCTAGCCTGGAAATAGGAAGTTATGTGGTTTAGGTTTAAGGATAGAGTTACTTTCGAAGAAGAGAAGACCAGCTTCTGACCACGGCACGGACAATGTAACCTGGTGGATATGTAAAGAAAAAGATTTTTTTTCTGTTTTATCGAAATCATATTTTCTTAATTGTATGTATACTCACTGCACGGCCGCAAGTGGCTGTGGTCCCACACCGTTGAGGAGTCCACCTTGATCCACCGGCACCTGTTGTTGGTTCTGGATCATCTTCATCTGAAATATTAATGAGCGATTAAGTAATACATCCAGAAAAACCACCTGAATGTATATTGTCTCTAAAATTTTATAAGATCTACACATTTAACTTAAATTAGGTACATATGCATTACGTTTTATATAATACTGTTATATAATTACGGAGGACGCAAATTGACACTATTATATTTAATATTTTAAAGGTTCTGCAGTTAGAAATTTCAATGCATGTGAAGCTTAGACAAAATCCTTATCGAGTGGACTAGTTGCTGTCTCTAGTGTTAGAAATTATGAAGCCAAAAAGCTAAAAGTGCCTGTGCTAAGTAACGCTACTTATCGGTGCTAACTACTGTAAGAGAGAAAAGTGCAGTTTACCATCCTGCTCCCTTTTGGGGAAACAGGAAAGCTATGCAGAACTCGCTGGCATAAAGATTTTCTTTTTATAATAGAGGGGGCAAGCGAGCAAGCTGGACACCTTAAGGTATGGTGATTTTAGCTATCCATTGACATCTGCAACAATGATAGCAGAAGACCAGCATATCCACTAAAACACTTCGCTTTGTGGGGTGGTCCGTCGGAACCAGATACAACATCAGCTTCCTACCTAGATGTTTACTAGAAGAAGTACAAAGTTCCATTCCACTGACCTGCCTAAGTTGTTGTTCATAAATCTGCTGTCTGTTTTGTTCTATTATCACCTCTTGGTTGAACAGCATCTGCGCTTTCTTTTCGCTTCTCTCCCTGGCAACAAATGTCACAATTACTATGAGAACACTATGAAACAAAAGATTTAGAGCAACATCTCTCCCTACAACAGGCATAATGAGATATTTGGCTACCCTTTCCTTAAGGTTTAAAGGAGTAAATAGGTTTCTTAAGGGTCGGCATCACGCTTGTGGTATTCCTGTATTGCAAGTTATCATCTACGGTAACCGGTTACTAGGCGAACCGAATGTCTATTTGCATAAATAGATATCAGACAACGTCGGTGGTATAGCGTATAAGCCTTGGATTCGATCCCTGGATTCTCAGTATCAGAACGAAATTTTGAAAATTTTGAGGCTAGGTTATTATACTATGACCATTGATATACGGGAAATCCCCCCTAGGTACACAATCACGTACTAAAGTCACGCTCAAAACTGTCATCGATATACGGTCAAATTAAAATTTAACTTTAGGAAAAAAGTTTTTGTAGAATCAGTCTTATTTAAAACACATTAAAATTTCTTTTTAAAACATTACTTTTAAAGTAATAAAACTTTTTGACGTTCACACCTCCAATTGAACTCTTTTTGAGCGAGTGCTAAGTGTGCGTCTTGGGTTTTTAAAAGTCAATGGCTATGACTATGACAAAGCAGTTGTCCATCTAACAGACTTCGTTGTTACTTCCAGCTTACGACTGAAATCGCGAACATTGGCCTTGTATACCAGTATCACAGGTGTAACGTCGGCCACATGGGAGTTTTAACCTTATACAGACGGACACAAGATAAATATTACCTTACATACGTATACGAACTTATGACTATTCTCTATCGACGTTAATATGTATTGAAATGTTGACTCAGTTGTAAATTTTTGCAATTAAATTCTTTTAGAACAACGTTTGTGCTGTTAACTAGTATAATTAGTGTTTGTGTATTAGTAATAAGGAGTATAATGTGATGTTTGGCATAGCATTGTTTAGAAATTGTGACGAATATACTTAATAGAAAAAAAAAATTGTTGTGTCTTACTATCTTCAAAAAATATACTTTTTGACGGCATCTGAATATTAATTGTAGGTCCTTGAATTAAAATCCTAAATTAGACATAAATACTTTAAAATAGGACACCCTCATTACCGTGACCAGGTTATACCAACCATTCAGGTCATTATGTCAAGTAAATTGCAAAATGTGTAAAGCTTGATCGCGGGAATTCCCCTAGGCTATATTTAGAATTCTAAAATCTACTATATTCATCACAAAACGTGGCAAAAAAAAAGTTAGATAACACAGACATACCCGTACAAATGTAACAACATGGGTATTTTAGAGGGCATATTAGTTAAGTACACAGTGGCCACGTGACCGCAGGTTAACGACATTTAGTAGCACTTGAAAATATTTAACTACCCACAAAGAAAAAACTTTTTTTTAATTTCTTTTAAATTTCGTGTACACACAAATCACAAAAGCGACCGCTTTCTCCAACAGTAAATAGTGGTACAATATCACATTGTAGTTAAATTTAAAGTACATAAACAGTTATAAATTTTAATAAACAACCTTCACGAAGGGAAATCGGTCCAATTAAATTGAACGGAGCTGTATTAACAACTGGAGTTAGCTCACGCGAGGTCACAATCCACCACTCATTTACTTGGTTACCGTTGCCATGGTTACCAAGGGGTGGTAAGCCCGATGGGAATATAAGGGGTGGCCGTAAACCCTAGGTTTTGTGGAGAACAGACGCAAATAGGTACAAAGGTAAAGTTAGGTTAGGTTAAAAACAATTTAGATAAGATATTGTAGGCTCAGGTATTCTGTGTATTACTAATTTGCCATATTTACAAATCCAACCTTGACCTGGTTAATAAATTATAATAATTGTGATAAAAACGACGATAAGATACGCTAATTTAATATCGATACGAGCTAGGTTTTTTTTTTAATCGTAAAATTGCACTTGCAAGAATTTAAGAAAAATAATGTTAATTAATAAAGTAATGTAAAAGACGCTAAAAACATGCATGTATTAAGTGAAAAAATGACAATTAACAGAAATATAAAACTTTAAATATTTAACGACACCCAAAACATTGAAACTATAGTAATAAATTCGGTAAAATTAAATTTAATCATACAATTTTCACCCTTGCGAGCATCGATCCTGCTATGCATTACATATTTTAAGAAACAACTTTATTAGTACATTTTGGTTACTTTATGGAAATAAAGAATTTCAATTTATACCACTGAATATCAAATACTGGTCAATAACAAATTAAATAAGTAAATTCACATATATATACAATAAGTAAAATTCTACTTTTTTGTTAAGTTTTTGTTTAAATTTCAATAATAATTTCCAATTCTAATATTTATAATTTTTTAATAATTTTTAATTTATTATGTGTTCTATTTAATCTGGATCGTTCATTATAAATGCGGTGTTAGCCAGTAAGTGGTTGTACACATGTAAATGTATCAACTTTCTTGAATAAGTTTAAAAATGTACTGTGTATCAGTCAATCAATCGTTGGTTAAACCAAATAAATAAATAAATAAAACTCTTGGTAGAGGAGAGAAGAACTGTGCCCGGCACTACAACAGTGGGAAAATCTTTGGTTGATTTAATTATTATCTGTCTTCTCGTCAGGGGTATACTTCTCTGCAAGGTAAGAAGTGGGAGGCCTACGCGATAACACTGGTCCAACGCGCACGGTTCTCACAGAAAATTAATTAACAGGTGTTTATTTAAAAAAACCAAAAATCCCGACTGCCTTGCCTTGCCAAAAAGTAGTCTTCATCAGTCAATATTATTAATTATTATGTAGAGCTGCGGGCAATAGTTAGTGCATATATAATTGAATTAGGCTATTAATTAGGTTTCATCAGATACCCACATTGCGATAGCACTAAAAAAACGTCTGTTTTGACAGTTCACGTTCGCAATATTGGTTATTTGTTGACGTCACATAGCCTATGACACTCGGGGGGAAATTACAAATCTAATGACACCTCACACTTTAAAATCAGCCAAGCCGTTTAGGCTACAGAAGGTCACAATGAAACAGAAATGCCCACATACATACATACATACGCGTGAAAAACATTACCCTCCTTTTTGGCAGTCGGGTAAAAATAGGTTGAAACACTTACCGCAGTCATATCACAGCTGCACTGTTCTAGTACAGCTATAGCTTTATTATTATATACGTTATAATAACTGAATCCACCACAATTTTACAAAACACAAACACTTCCATCACCCATTAAGTCCTTGTCTACAAAACATTAACACAATCATTAAAAATATATCAAAAGGTGCAAGTACTTCTAACGAAGTAGAATAAAATTAAAGAGCCTGTTTTATCGTCGATATCGTTCGCAAAACAATGATAATACTGAAATTCGTATGTGTTCACTGCGTCAGTACATGCACGTATTGAGGTACACGGTACACTTGTGTACAGAAATGTCTCGTTAATAAATTAATAAGAAAAAATATAAACAGTTGAGCTTAGAACCTCCTCCTTTTTGAACGCGGTCAAAAATATTTTTTTTTTTAAAACATGACACACAACACAACACAAATTCTGAATCTGATTGCCAGGTTGGACTAAAACGGTATAGGGATTTTCTTTGATGAAAATCTCAGCACAACCCCGGCGCATGGAAAAGTGCCGGTGTAATGGCAATATGACCGTTTCCTATACATATACATATCAGGTATCTCTGCCTACCCAGAAAAAGAAGTGACTTTACATAGATATTTTCATATTGTGTATATAAAGAAAAATTGGGGTGACTGTGCTTGGCGGACTATAAATTCTGCTACTGACTACGAAAGGAAATGCATGAAAAGACTGATGAATGTTGAAGAAGCCAAAGATATATATCAGATCATATCAGAATCGAAGCAAGTGGAATGAAATAGTCTCTGCCTAATAGTGCCTAATTAATATAATAAACCCCTCTGTTGGAAAAAGGCTTGATCTATATGTATGTAGGTATGAACAATTCCTTAAAGTTTGCGTTCTTTCAGGGAGTTTTGCAATATCAAGTTGAAAAAAAAATGTTTAATTACCTATATTGTTATTAATTGTTAGGTATACGACATTAATACGACCTTTGCACAAATAAACTGATAAAAATAATCTCAACCTTGAAACAAAACTTATCTTTTAATTGCAAACTTATTATAATAGATATTTCGACAACGTTTTGTCTAACTAACATGTGGTTCAATGACCTCTGAAACATACTGACAGTTTAAGAGCGTGTATACCAACATAGAAGAAATTCTATGAGTATGTCTGATCCACCAACCCGCACTAGGCCAGCGTGAGTGGATTATGGCCTAAACTCTCTCAGGTCTCTAGTTAGAGGAGAGGAGACCCGAGCCCAGCAGTGGGACTTAATGGGTTGCTGATGATACCAACAGAGTGGCAACGTCGCAACTTAGTGTCATATTTCGTGGGTTTCAATTTTTATTATTTAATATACTTTTTAAAATTATGTGAAAAGTGTATAAAAAAAGTTAAGCACATAAGAAATTTGCATTGCTTTATTTTAGTAAAATAACTAAGTATTACGGATAGCTACTTATATTATTTAATAATAACATCACGCTACGAACAATAGAACCTGAGCAGTGGCTAAACAAAGAAGCCCTGGACCAAAACTAGTTATTAAATAATGCTTCTTCGCAGAAGAGAGAGGCGGAATTCGACTATCCGTACGCCGACTTAGTATCGATTAGCTTTTGGACAATAACACCGTTTATAAGTTTGTGTTCGTGATTTACATATTTCTTAGCTTCCCTACACCACACAGACCTTTGTTAGGTTAGGAGACGTCTTTCTTAATACAACAAATCACTAATTAGGCACTTGGATAGTGACGTCACCAAAGCGAGCGAATCATCGCGACAGGACGATCTCAGTTATCCATACTCAGTGTATAGAATTACTAAACACAGCGGTATGTGGTCTTATTAATATAATAGAACTAATCTCATATTCGCTTCCGTTATTGGTATAACAGAGTATTATTTATATAAGCATTGAGCATAGTTCGGTATTAAAACAAACACATATTATAATACGTATTTACTTAAAATGAGCGAGACAAAATAATAGTATGGTTCATACATAGGTCATAGCACAAATTTCTGAAGACTAACCATGGTCCTATTAGTTATTCACAATATTTTTTGTATAATAATTGTCATTTGTTAAAAAGTGTCGTTTGCTTTTTCAGACGTAATATTCTAAATCTATACTAATATGAGTTTGTTTCTTTGTTTAGTTGAATGCACTTATCTCAGGAACTACTGAACCGAATTGAATTTCGACGATTTCGAAATTTATTTTTTATGAACTTTATTTATTTATGTGTGTGTTGACATTTTTATTTTTGTGTATGTAATAATAATAATGTGTGTAATAATGATTATGTGTATTTAGATTTGTAATAATAATTATGATTAAGTAAAATATGTATTAACAATAATATTTGCATGCCGCCAGACAGGCGAAACATGATGTTCTCTTATGACTGCTTAAAAACAACACTGTCGACCATGTTTCAAGCAAATAAAAATTTTGAATCTCCTCTATCTAGAGAGTTGAGAGGGTTTAGGCCATAATCCACTCACGCTGGCCTAGTGCGGGTTGGTGGATCAGACATACACTTAGAATTTCTTCTAGTGTATGTGGGTTTCCTCACAATGTTTTCCTTCACCGTAAGCAAATGGTAAGTCACATGACTAGTACATATAAATTCCACAAAGTGAAATCCACATTGGTACTGCCGGTCGGGATCGAACTCGGACCGCGTGATTTGCACGCCCGCCGCGCCGCCCGGTTCCTTATCCATTCAGCCACCATCGCTAATACACACATTAATATGCATTTCAATATTTATGTAGCTTCGTCAACATTCGTCACCGTACAATGTTATGATGACACCATTCAACAGCTCCAGACAGAGCCTTCACCTCTTATGTTGAAGGTAAAAACTTCATTTTGCAACCTAAAATAAACACTTTTCGGTAGCTATTTTACAGGTTCTAAGCTGTCAGACTCAACTATAATTCGACAGTTAGCTTACATCCCACGTACGAAGTACACATAAATAAAATAAAATAAAAAAGGCCTTTTTATTCCATACATTAGGTACATACATTTTAGATTTAGAATAGATTTTATAATTTATTACATGTATTCATAATAAGTATTGTAATTTACTTATTTCTAGTACACATATTTATTATAGTTATTAGAAAAACATTGTGATATTATAATTATTATCAATTCACTATTCAATTATTAATTATTTGAGTTAACTATTAACTTTTTTTATTTTATTAGTTTTTTTAATTTATTTATTTGTATACTATTAGCTATTATTTTTGTTAATATTTGCCCCTCTCAGGTGAAGGCCTCGGTGTAGTACCCTTAAACGATATAAATCTAAACAATAGTGCGTTCGACAGTACATAACGCATAAGGTTACGTCACAGTAATTACTCGCGAGCGATCGACCGTGCTGTATGATTGGGTCGATTTTGTGCGTCGCGAGACTCGACCACGCGGCAACTGAGTCTTGATGAGGTGTGTTCATTAAGTTATTGTGAATGTGTGGTTTCGCTCATACTATTAACTAGAAATCGCGCGGGGCATCGCTTCTGTCGCTTTTGTTTGGTCACTGCTCAGCTCCTATTGGCCGTGGCGCCTGTCATCATGTTATATAGACTATATAACCTTCATCGATAAATGGGCTATCTGACAGTAAAAGAATTTTGAAAAAAAAAAAAAAAAAAAAAAAACATATATATATAGCTTCGGCGTACGGATTCGCCTGCGTGGCATGTCGGTAAATCGTAGCCTATGTGCTATTGCAAACTATAATTTATAATCTGTGTGATAAATTTCAAACAGATTCTTTCACCCAGTAATAAACATACATCTATACTAATATTATAAGTGTGTTTGTTTGAACGCTAGGATCTCAGGAACTACTGATCAGAATTGAAAAAATATTTTAGTGTCAGATAGTCCACTTATCGAGGAAGGTTATATAACATCACTTCGGCCAATAGGAGCTGGGCAGTGGCCAAACAAAAACGACGGGAGCGAAGCCCCGCATGACTTCTAGTAATGTATAAAGCTGAAGACTTTTGTTTGGTTGAACAAACAAAAGCGAGAGCGAAGATCCGCGCGACTTCTAGTTTAAGATATTATTAGGATTGACGAACATGGTTATATTTAGCACTGTCAGCTCTCGTGACAGTCAAGACCCAGTCATCACTTCAACCCATAAACGTCCCACTGCTGGACACGGGTCTCCTCCATTTTTACGATGCCATACAATGCTGGCCAGACGGGTTATATAAGGTTGCCATAAGGTTAATCTTTAAGTCGCCTTTTACGACACCCACGGGTTGAGATGGGGTAGTGACATTAGGTATTCTTAATCCGTCACTACACGGAATTCTTAATCCATCCATCTAGCTCAGTAACAAGGTATTAATGTGCTGATTTTTTTTTTCATTTAGCCTGTATTATCCCACTGCTGGGCAAAGGCCTCCTGAACCTTCCACTGCTGTCTATCTCCAGCCTTATTCCACCATTCCCTGTCGAAGGTATCCAAGACGTCACACCAGCGTTTTTTAGGCCTGCCTCGGCATTATATGTTATATAATGTGATATAGTAGATATATTTACTATGATAGTAAATATATTTACTGGCTTAAAAACAAACAATATTTCATTCAAAACGATCGCTTTATTTCTAACAAAAATTATACGCTACAAATAACTAAATATACCAGTACATAGTCTTGACATTCTTAGTTCGCGTGACGGTACACCGTTCGTCTTCATGCCGATGTCTGTGAACGTAATCGTTGGCATTCAACGGTTTCACGTTTGCTTACAAAAATAACGAATTATTAACTTCGTAGTAATGTAATGTAACTTTTTATATATCGAAAGATTTAGTACGCATATTACGGTTAGTTTGAGGAATGGATTTGTATATGTGCGAATCAAAAGGAATAAAAGTTTTTTGACTATCAAGGACTTTTAGTTGATTTTTTTTTGCTATAATCTCATTATAACATAAATGTGTAAGGTAAAATAATGGCCGGCGATGTAAAAAATAAAATCTAATAAAGCACCAATAATATTAACGTGGCATTATGCTGAGCAGAGTCCAGATTCCCACAGGTGGGACATGCAGGTGCAATTAGTTATTTTTTATTTCTTTTATTTTTTTACTTTGTTTTATTTTTTTTCTTTGTATTACTGTTATTTTTATTTTTTATTCTTAAGTACTATTGTTCCTACTTATGTCACATAAATGTGGAGAATAAATGTATTTTCTATCTTTCTTTCTTCTTTCTACTATTATCGTGACATAGCGGTGAAGGTCGACTTACCGCTGACATCGCCGTGACAACGGAATATTTGTGTGGTTCATTTCGTTAATTGTATATTTGTAAAGAACTTTCGTGACAGGGTTTGCATCATAGTGCGGACAATGACTCTTTTAAGTTAAAAAAAAACCTATTTGGTGGCACAACCTTAATTGTATATTTGTATTGTATACAATCAAATTTTTCCTCCAACTAACTTTTTTTAACAAAACACTGCGCGTTGGGCCTGTAGCCCGCGCAAACATTTCAAAGGACCGGCGATTTTCATAATATTTAAATATCTGTTTTATAATGAGACATATCAATATTCGTTTTTTTTGTTTCTTTCGTTTTTTTAAAAACAACGCCCGCACTAGGGAACAAGCCCTGTGTCGCGGGGAGCTTTACAAACATGAAACTAACGGACACAAAGTACACCCAGACTAGAAACAAATATCTATGAATCCCACAAATATTTGTCTCGTGTGGGAATCAAACCCACGTCACCCAGCACGGCGATGTAGTGGCGAGGCGACCACGTTAACCACTGCGCCACGGTGACAGTCAATATTATTAACTGAGATTCTTATTTTCTCTGAAAGAAACCTGAGACGGTTCGGGCCACAATCCAAACACGCTGGCTCAATGCGTGTTAGTAGGTCAAGCACAAGCACAGCTTGCGTGTCAATCATTTTCAGCATAACAGCATCACGCCATTTTCCCTGAAGGGGTAGGCAGAGGTGTATCACACTTATCTATGTATGATATCATTAAATAAGGGGCGAGCCTATTGGGATCAACCGGGAACATTTGTTTGCCAAACTCAGTGAACATCTCAATACTGGAATTTCATGATAGAAAAACCCAATATCATTTTCACCCGACCTATCTCTTGCACATCGGTCGTATAGACTTCCGACTGCGCCACCGAGGCAGTTATAAATATCACGATACTGAAAGGCTGTTTATAGGATTATGGTTTCCTGTACTCATGAATAAGTTTTATCTGTCAGACGATTAAAAGTTTAACTATCGAGTTCTGCATATCGCGTGCTAACGATTGATGTATGCGGGTCTGAATCGAATGTAGGTCGCATGAGTATTATATTAGGAACTTCCTTTAAAATAATGATATACATCATCCGTAGACTATTTTTAACCACTTTTTTTGCATACTTTTTATCAGTAACCACCTTCAGTATGCGGTTTTGAGGGAGGAGGGAGTTTCCTCTCACATTCAATATAATATAAAGCCAACCCCTTGTACGACATATTAAAAGTATTAAAAAAAAAGAAATTTTTTTTCAGAAAAACCATTTATTATTTTCACCCGACCCGGGAATCGAACCCGGGACCTCTTGCACAGCAGTCGTATACACTTCCTGCTGCGCCACCGAGGCAGTTATAAATAACACGATACTGATTCTTTAGTTCCGACCCGCAGATTGACTCTTATTATAAAAGTAAAATATTATAGTTCCTACATCATCATCATCATTTCAACCCATAAACGTCCCAATGCTGGACACGGGTCTTATCCAACCCAAAGATTTTGGAGGGAATTTGGCCTACTATACCTGGTATAGAGTTTTGTTTCGAATTTTCTTTTTGTCGCAGTGCTCTTATCTGCTTAAAGTTAGGTCCCTTAGTCGCCTTTTACGACACCCACATAAAACACGACACCCACAACACACAAGAAACCCACAGATGACATAAAATTTACATTGGAATATTGGCTCTTATGACGGGAAGATTTGCCGACCTTGTTCAAATAAAGATAAAAAAGGAAAGCTAGTTATTTGTCTTAACTTAAACAATGTGGCACAATTCATTTCAAAACTGTTATCTACATAATTATGTTCTGTATACTATTTAGTATTCAGTTGCGAACTATTTTTGAGATCTGTAATTTGGCTAATATCCAACTAGATTCGAAAGCATAAAAATGTTTTAATCAATTTTAGATCGTACCTGAGTTGTAGAAAATATTTACCCAGAATCAAAGAACAAGCTCACAAGCTCGACATAGCTCATAGAATAAGTAAGTTGAAGTGGCAGTGGGCTGGTCATATCTGCAGAAGGACCGATGGACGGTGGAGCAAACGTGTCCTAGAGTGGAGACCGCGACTCGGCAAGCGTAGAGTAGGACGCCCTCCAGCTAGATGGTCCGACGACCTAAAAAAGGTCGCTGGGTCTGACTGGATGCGGAAAGCGGAGGACAGAGTGCTATGGCGCGTGTTAGGAGAGGCCTACGTCCAGCAGTGGACTGCAATAGGCTGAAATGATGATGATGAAAGAACAAGAAAATGTAGGTTAGCTTTCAGTATTTTTGCTCCAGTATTAAATACAAGGTTTGCACTGGAATGTAGGTACTGGTTTAAAGGAGGAACCTTTCGGTACCAAAAAACTGGGGATGCTGTTAGTAATTCTTATTACACTTTAGTAAGAAAGGAAGAGGTAGACGAGGAGGACTTTTATGGAACAGATCTTCGTGAAGGGACACGTGGTGCCGTATGTATTCGGTACTAAGTAACGGGTACGCCGTCTAGTACCGAATCGCTACTCATGAATTCTTCTTCTTATCTTATCGAATGGGCTTGAGGCAGACCCTAGGGTTGGAATTTATCAAGTCGCCTAGAAGGCTTCCAACTTGACTTAACGACTACCACTTCAAAGTGATAACCGGGACCGAGCACGGAGACGCTCGAGAATGAAATTGCCATAAACGGTCACCCATCATGGACTAACCTTGCCGAACGTTGCTTAACATCTCAGTAAACACAATGCTACGAGCACCTGCCTCCTAACTCACGATTTAATTTCATTAGCCGCATTTTTCGTATTTCCGAACTGAGGTTGCTTTGTTTGATTCCTTTGGCATAAATACAACTGTATCAGTTCACGCAAGTACTGTTGGTACGTGAATTTAAACTGTTTGTTGATCGTACGCTACGCGTATTCGATGATATGAAAAACGTGCGAGTGAAAGAGAACGACGTTTAATTTTGATTTTATTCCACAATACCCCAATGTTCGAAGGCAAAAATATTCAACCAGTATGTGTTGCCAGTGATGACTTATGGTACTGCTAACTATGGGGCTCATTAGAAAGCTGATTGTCGCTCAGTGAGCCATGGAAAGGACTGTAATCGCAGTTTCTCTGCGTGATCGAATCAGAAATAAGGAGATCCGCATTTCATTTCGAATTATACTTTTGTAGACAACATTACAAATAACAATATTAAACGGTAAAACGTAAAATAGATAAATTTTAGAGCGATAAGATATTTACACATTATTTATTACATTATCTTCTATAGTATTTTATACGCAATAAAGATTGTTAGTGCCCTACGCACATTGGGTTTTCTATTGCACTAATTTAATTATGGCTGTTTAACAAAGTTCTTAAATCTTGTCCTACCAATGGAACCCTGGTAAACAGTCAAAATTATAACTAACCGGCTGTCAGTTTTTTAACGGCTTTGAAAAAAAAAAGTTATGTTTGTTTTATTCAATATGAAAAAACTAGTATATATTTTTACAAGTCTCAACCAGAAGGAGGATGATGGTTTTTGCGAGTATGTATATATACATCTATACTAATATTATAAAGAGGAAAATTTAGTATTTTTGTATGTAACGAATAAACTTAAAAACTACTGGACCGATTTCAAAATTCTTTTGCCGTTAGAAAGCTACATTATCACTGAGTAACATAGGCTATATAACACCACGCTACGGCCAATAGGAGTTGAGCAGTGGCCAAATAAAGTACGACGGAAGCGAAGCCCCGCCCGACTTCTAGTATTATAATACTTGTTATGTTGGTCTAGTGGTTAGTGACCTGACTGCTAAGCCGGAGGTCGTGGGTTCGATCCCCACCCAGGACAAATCTTTGTGTGATGAGCATTAAGGTTTGTTCTGTGTCTGGGTGTAATTTATCTATAATATGTATGTATTTACAAAAAAAAAGGATATAAGTAGTAAATCAGTTGTTTAGTACCCATAACACAAGCAAATATAATTGCTTACTTTGAGACTAGATGGCGCTGTGTGAATGTGGTAGAATATTATTATAAATGTTCGGAGGAGACCCGTGCCCAGCAGTGGGACGTTTATGGGTTAAAATGATGAGACTGACCTGTTGAGACTGATGAGCTGCGACTTGAGCAGTTTGAACACGATGCGAGCGTCCTCCTCCATGATGAGACTAGCCTTGGCCATGTCGTTGGCAACCTCCTCGCAGTCATCGTTCTCCATGTCGAATTCGAATTGAATGGCCTCGTTCTCCTTGTGAGTATATGACCTGTATGGGAATAATGTACAATTTATAAGCCACAAAAAAAAAATATATTTTTTATTTTTTGGACTCTTTAAACTCGAAAAACTTTCACGTTGCATTATAATATTTATTGATTTTAAACGGAAATTCACGCGATTATGATTTAGGTATTTACATAGCTTATAGTGCTTGACGTTTCGACCAGGTTACACCGGCCGTGGTCACAAGCTGACTGAGACAAGCACTATAAGTTATGTATTTGTATTTTTATTTTTATTTGGAATTTTAATTTGAAACTTTTAATTTATTTAATTTTACTAACATAGGTTTTTAAGACAATGTTACTAACAACATATGGACGAAATGGTCTGAAATAAATGAATTTTATTATTTATTTATTTATGTAAATACCTATCTCATAATCGCGTGAATTCCCGTTTTAAATCAATCAACGTAAGCGTGCCGACGACGCCTATAGCCGACACAGGTGCTATTAAATTATTACTGTTAAGTGTTTTATTGCTATATCTTAAAAAGCTAATTTCCTGGCTTAGCGTACAAGGTACAACCACACAAATATTTGTCTCGTGCGGGAATTGAACCCACGTCACTCGACAAGGCCATATTAGGGGCGAGGTGACCACGTGCCACTACGCCACAGTGACAGCTAAAGACAGTAAAGCCTCCTTTACTGTTCGCTGCCCGGGTCGGGTGAAACTGGTATTAGGCTATTTCTATCATGATCCAGTATTGAGCCTATTGTCATATTTTATGGGACCAAACATAGCTGGCCAAATGTGGGTGTGAAACACCTCTGCCTACCTCTGCCTATCTTATGTTATTATACAATTTTTATAATTCAGTCTTCAGTTCTTCAGTCGACAGTCTAATAATTGAGATGATAACGTACCGTTTCTTGGGATCGATGATCTTGAGCCGGAACTGTATCTTGGTGATGTCGGACGAGGTGACCAGGTCGCGGCTAACTATCTCTAACCGGAGCCCGATGTCCTCGCCGAAGAACTCGTGATTCAGCAGATCTTTGACTTTCGGCCTGCAGGTGGAAATACATTGATCTATTAAACAAATTCATACATACATTAATCTATTTCGGAAACGAGTCTAACAATTTGAATGAAAATATATTCTTTAACCTATCCATGACGACGAAATATATAATAATATAATTACGTCACTTTTATTGGTGTAATTTATCGAGTTGTAAGATGGGCTTGTTACTATTGATTTTTTCGTAAGTAATAGTGTCATAATGCCCTTTAAAGTTTCTTTGAAGTTGACAGACGGCAAACATTGCTTAATTTCCGTGTAGTGACGGATTAAGAATACATAATGTCACTACCCCATCTCAACCCGTGGGTGTCGAAAAAGGCGACTAAGGGAGTGTTCGCGCAAAACGCCTACAAAATTATAATAGCAACGTAATGATGCGGTAACAGTAATTGCCACGCGATTTATTTTTTAAGCCGTCATAATTGTACTGTCTCGTCTACCCGCTTATGTTTATTTTA
Organism: Laspeyria flexula; assembly: GCA_905147015.1. Lineage (NCBI taxonomy): Eukaryota > Metazoa > Arthropoda > Insecta > Lepidoptera > Erebidae > Laspeyria > Laspeyria flexula. Next base: position 8,607,143 of record LR989974.1, read on the forward strand.
TTAATACATTTCTGGAAGTTAACGCAGCACGTTGTATTATTCACATAATCCACTAAAAATACCTGGACCAATCCCGAAGATGGTCCTTTAAGAGCCTGGATGTGGAGATTCGAAGGATATTTACTCCATTCAGCGATTTATTACAAAGGATTGCAAGAGTATTGGCGAATATCAAAATCGTAGTCCACGACCACGCGTGGCTAGTCAATTCTGCCGTGTCATTAAGAAGAACTTGGAGTTTTCTGTGGTCTGGATACCAAATAGATACGAGAAGGCGTATTTATTATTAAATTAGTCTACCCAACACTCTTTTGCCAGGTATTATTAGTATAAGTCAGCCATAAATTACCAGGTTAGTACTTAAAAACTTTGTCATTTTTTCTTAGTCTGTGAGTGGTTATAAATTGTAATAATTGTTATCTGATCAGTGTTTATTAGCTTACTTTTATTATTTATACATTGTTAAAGAGTAGTTACTTAAAGAAACTACATTATTTTGCTTTGCAATGTATTCTAAGTACTTTTACTGAGACAGGTATGTAATCACATTAAGTTAGCACGGATAGACAATAGAAAAACCCAGTAATATCATTGTAATCATATTACAATTAGTACTCAATTACTGTTTATACGTATAGTTTATTGTAAATGCGAAATAATACACATTTATTTTATGTATTATAATTCTTATACGTTTTACAGGCTGCATCATATGTAATTATATTTTATACGTTGCTATAACTTTGTATACTGTATACATTCCAGGTTGATAACACCAGCTAACGCAATGACAGACGAAACTAATGCAATGAAGAAGGAGCTTATTAGGAAAAGAGCGAGTTTCAAGGGAAAGGTTACCGTATTCTTGAACTATTTAAATACTCTGGATCCTTCTTCTTTGAGCCCTATCGAGGTAAGCGAGTTGCGATTTCGTTTTGATAAACTTGAGGCATTGTATGTCAAATACGATGAGGTGCAGTTATCACTGGAGTGTAGCACTGATAATTTAGATAGTCAAATGTTGGAACGTAGCGAATTTGAATCTATTTATTATAAAACCCTAGCTCAAGCTCAAAAAATACTTGATGATAATATTAGGAAAATAGATTCTTATGATGTTTGTGCGGTTAGTTCGCGTTCGAATAGTCATAACTTTGTTAAGTTACCGACTATTCAATTGCCAAAATTTAGTGGTTCCTATACAAACTGGTTGGAGTTTCACGACACATTTGTTAGTCTCATTCATTCAAACGATGAAATGAATGAAATTAATAAATTTCATTACTTAAGATCGTCTTTAGAAGGGTCTGCTGCTGTGGTGATCAACTCAATTCAGTTTTCTTCGGCTAATTATTCGGTAGCTTGGAACCTGCTTTGTGAGCGTTTTGATAACAAACACCTCCTTGTCCAACATCACGTTTCAGCATTATTTCAAATTGATAATATTCAAAAAGAATCTTCTACGAATTTAAAAGATTTACTCGATATTATTAATAAAAATCTACGTGCCCTTGAATCTCTAGGCGAACCTGTTACACACTGGGATACTTTACTCATTTATATTATCACACAAAAGTTAGACAATAAGACTTATCGTGAATGGGAAGAGCATAAAGGCCGCCTGGCTAAGGATTCTAAAATTACATTTTCAATGTTTATTACTTTCATTAAAAACCGTGCTGAGATATTAGAAACATTGGAATTAGCAACATCTATGTCTACTAAACACTCAAACAATAGTAAACATTGTAAACAGGTAAAAACAATGATGGCACAAGATTCTAGTAAATCAAATTCTGGTTGTAATGATAAACAAGACGGTGATGCTTCTAATAAACCTAAGAATTGTGTTATGTGTACCGGCGATCATAAGTTAAGTAGTTGTTCTCGGTTTTTATCACTAAGCAATAAAAGTCGTTTGGAATTTTTACCCAAACATAAAATATGTTACAATTGTCTTAACCCTGGACATTATGCAAACAACTGTAAGAAGCTTGGTTGTAAAATATGCCGTCGAAAGCATAATACATTAGTTCACATTGATAATTCTTGTAAGTCTTCAACATTAGATAACACTGGTGCTTCTACTAGTAGTGACAACGCGAATGTCAGTGCGAATGTCTCCACTCAGCCAGCTGCTGGTTCCGGTTTGTCACTTTCAGCGAGTCTTGAACACAGCGAAGTATTGTTATCTACTGCTTTAGTCAAGGTCATGGGGATAAATGGTCAGCAGTATATTGCTCGTGCGTTGCTTGACAGTGGCAGTACATCATGTCTCATGACAGAAAGGCTATATCATCAATTAGGTTTGACTGCAAAGACTGTGAACAATTCTATTCTAGGTATTAACAACTCGTCAGCGTTTATCAATAAAATGTGTTTTATCACAATTAAATCTTTAAACAATAATTTTAGTGTTGATGTCAATTGCCTTATTCTGCCTTCAATTACTGATAAAGTTCCGAGTAATAGAATTAACATATTAAAAATTAAGATTCCATCTGATGTTTATCTTGCTGATCCCAACTTTCATTCACCGGCTCCTGTCGATTTGTTGCTCGGTGCTGACATCTTTTGGGATTTGTTGCAATCACAGCGGATAAAACTAGGTGATGGACAACCAATTCTTTGTGAAACCAAATTAGGTTGGTTGGTCTCGGGACCAATTAAAGGACGTGTTAATTCTAAAGTCTTAAAATGTAATCTTATAAATACGCGTTCAGATTGTTATGATAGTGAATTAAACTTTAACGTTGACCAACAACTAACAAAATTCTGGGAACTTGAAGATGTAAGAATTTCTTCACCCTTTTCCTCAGAAGAAAAACTGTGCGAAGAACATTTCATAAATAATACTACTCGTTTGGAAAACGGTCAATTCTGTGTTAGAATTCCTTTGAAGTGTTCTCCTGATCTTTTAGGGGAATCTTTGTCACGAGCAAAACATTGTTTTTCTTCTTTGGAACGGAGGTTTAAATCTAAGCCGGAATTTTGTAATATGTATAAAGAATTCATGTTGGAGTATGAAAATTTAGGCCATATGTCTAAATGTAAATTTAATGATGATCAAGTCTTTTACATTCCGCATCATGGAGTTCTGCGGGAAAGCAGCACCACAACAAAATTAAGGGTGGTGTTTAATGCGAGCAGTTTAACCAATACTGGTATTTCAATTAATAACATCCAAATGGTTGGACCCGTGGTACAGGACGATCTTTTATCGATCCTGTTGCGTTTTAGACAGCATAAGTACATCCTAGCTGCTGATGTTGAAAAAATGTACCGTCAGATAGTTGTTCATCCGAATGATAGGTGTCTTCAACACATTGTTTGGCGTGATAATCCGTCATCTTCATTACAAGCCTTTCAACTTAACACCGTCACTTATGGTACGGCCAGCGCTCCATACCTAGCAACTCGGTGTCTTCGACAGTTAGGTTTAGAGTGTTCTGATGAGAAGGTCTCAGAGGTTATTCTACACGATTTTTATGTAGATGACCTTTTGACAGGTGAAGATGACCTTGAAAAGGTCAAAGCGTTGCGTCACAAACTTACTTCGATTCTAAATTCTGCAAAAATGAATTTAAGGAAGTGGAAGTCGAATGATATGCAACTGGTGCTTAATTCTGACTTTCCCCAATCTTCTTTGGATTTGAATATTGGTGGATTTGAGTCAACTAAAACCTTAGGTCTTGGTTGGCAGCCAGTGTCAGATCAACTTTGTTTTCCTATTAATCCGCCAGTTAGTTTAAATAATACAAAGCGTTCCATGCTGTCGATTATTTCACAGATTTTTGACCCACTTGGACTATTATCTCCTTATGTAATTATCATGAAAATGTTGCTTCAGAAGTTATGGTTACAAAAACTTTCTTGGGATGAACAGCTATCACCGGACATTAGTAAGCTTTGGAATGATATTATAATTAATTTGCCTAAAGTAAATGAAATTCATATTCAACGTCGAGTTTTAATTGATTCATACGAGTTTTTAGAATTCCACATATTTTGTGACGCGTCTGAACGCGCCTATGGCGCTTGTCTTTATGTTCGAAGCGTTAATAATCAAGGTCAGGTTTTGGTGCGTTTATTATTAGCCAAAAGTCGTGTGGCGCCGCTCAAACCAACAACCATTCCCAGACTCGAATTGTGCAGTGCTCTGGTAGGTGTTCGCATTTATGAAAAAGCCGTTGCTGCGTTACGAGTCAGCGCACGAAGCACGTACTTTTGGACTGATTCCACTATTGTTTTAGGGTGGCTTAAAATGTTACCAAATAAGTTGCAGCCTTTCGTTCGCAATAGAGTTGCAGAGGTTTTAAATAAGACTGGTGGCTGTGAGTGGAGACATGTCCCAACGGATCAGAACCCTGCTGATTATTTATCTCGTGGAGTAGATATTACTCTACTAGCTACTTTAGATAACTGGTGGTCCGGACCAAGCTTTTTAAAGAATGAAATGTCATATTGGCCTTCTAAACTAATAAATTTTAATGAATTACTACCTGAAATAAAACCTAATGTCACTTTGCATGTTTTAAAGCATGATGAATTTACTGAATTGATTGATTTTACACGGTTTTCAAATTTTTTAAGACTTCAACGAACAGTAGCTTATGTTTTACGTTTTATCGACACTTGTAGGAAACAACCTATTTGTGGCCATCTTAACACTAATGAATTAGACAGGGCTTTAAATTTAATTATACGTGTTTCTCAGAACCAATCTTTTAATGAATACAAGTTGCTACTTAATAGTAGAGAGTTACCTAAGAAGAGTGAATTGAATAAATATAATGTTTTTCTAGACAAGAATAAGATATTGCGTATTCGTGGTAGGTTACAACATTCAGATTTTCCTTACAATAAAAAACACCCGATACTTATTGAATCTAGTCATCACTTTTCTAAGTTACTTTTTAATTATGAGCATAAAAGGTTGTTTCATGCTGGACCGCAGTTGCTGTTGGCGTCCATACGAGACACGTATTGGCCCATAAGAGGTCGCAATTTAGCGAGAATGTGCTGCCGGCAATGTGTCCGTTGTTGCCGATTTAAGGGTAAAACGGTTAGTCCAATTATGGGTGATTTACCACAGCAGCGACTTTTAGCAGGTTTTGCATTCGAAAATATAGGTTTAGACTACGCAGGTCCGATTCAGTCGGCGGTTCGTCAAGGTCGTGGCTGTAAATTAGTTAAAGTTTACATAGCTATATTTGTTTGTTTTTCTACAAAATCAATTCATCTTGAACTAGTCGGTGACTTAACGAGTAATACTTTTATTATGGCTTTAAAGAGGTTCATCTCACGAAGAGGGAAACCGAGAAATATTTACTCGGATAATGGCACCTCATTTGTTGGTGCATATAATGACCTCGCAAAATTTCTTAAGTCTTATTGCAATTCGGTTGCTGAAGAAATGGCTAAAGAAGGAATTAACTTTCACTTTATCCCGGCCTACTCTCCTCATTTCGCTGGCCTTGCGGAAGCTGGTGTGAAATCAACCAAACATCATTTAAATAGAGTGTTGGGCCTTTGTAACCTTACTTATGAAGAGCTTTATACCATGATGGTTCAGGTCGAAGCTATATTAAACTCCAGACCACTGACACCTTTATCATCGAATCCTGAGGATTTGACGCCGCTTACACCCGGACATTTTTTAATTGGACGTCCCATGACCTCACTGCCGTCTCCTGATTATCAAGATCAATCTGTCAGTTCTTTAACACGATTTCAAAGGATTGAACTTCTCCGACAGCATTTTTGGAGTAGATGGAGTAAAGAATACATTTCGGAGCTCCAACTTCGTGTGAAATGGCGAGCATGTAAGGGCTCTCTGGAACTCAATTCCTTAGTTCTCTTGAAGGAGGATAATTTACCCCCACTGAAGTGGAAATTGGGTCGGATTGTTGCTACGTATCCAGGGACAGACGGGGTAGTTCGAGTCGCCGACGTCAAAACTTCTAATGGTCTGTTACGCAGATCATTCAGCAAGATTTGTCCGTTGCCAGTGGATCCGGAGTTAGAAATTTAGTGGTTGGAAGGCAAGCTCCCAACGCCCGGGGGGATGTTCGCGCAAAACGCCTACAAAATTATAATAGCAACGTAATGATGCGGTAACAGTAATTGCCACGCGATTTATTTTTTAAGCCGTCATAATTGTACTGTCTCGTCTACCCGCTTATGTTTATTTTATTAATACATTTCTGGAAGTTAACGCAGCACGTTGTATTATTCACATAATCCACTAAAAATACCTGGACCAATCCCGAAGAGGGAGTATAACCATTAACCATGCAGACAACAGCACTGCAAGAAAAGGAACCAAACCCTATACTAACCAGCGTCTGGCCAGCGTAGTACCGTAGGCTAGATTCCCTCCACAATGTTCGGAGGAGACTTATGCCCAGTAGTGGGACTTGTATAGATTGTAATGATGATGATGTGGGTAATATCTACATCTTGCATTTTGATGGACCTATTTCTTGTCGGCTATAGCCGTCGTCGGCGCACAGGACACGCTTTTTCTTGTCGAGTATAGCCGACGTTGGCTTTCATAGGTTAATAAAGAGTTATTTTTCAAATCTATCAATTTGTGTCTTCCGTGGGAAAAGTTACTTGATTGTAAAGTACTATGATCGTACTTTAGATAATTTAATAGACAATGACATGATTTTCTTTTTTATTAAAAAACAAATATTATTTATTATTATGGTTAGTTGGGCCGGAAGCCACTAGTGGCCTCCTTGGTACCTCGACCAGAATTGATCTATTGTAGCGCCCCTTGTTGTTTACAGTTCTCTGCTTAGTCCTATAGAGGCTAGGAACTTCCAGATTGTGTGAGCAGAGAGAGACTGTATCTCATCTGGTTGCACCTGGTGCTGTCCTAAAAGGATGCTCCTTTTGTGCATAAGTGACCCACATGAGCATAGGACATGCATTGCTGTCTCATCTGACTCTTGGCAAAATCTGCAAAAAACAAATAACTTGGTTCCCATACCTATCAGCTTTGTTAGGTTTGATGCAGGACTCGATGATGTCTCTCACTTCAGGGATTGTCACCTTCTCCAGACTTTGAGGTTTCACGCCCTACAATATAGAGAAAACACTTATTTTTGTATAAAAAGGTGTTCGTGATGAACAAAAGCAAAATATTTTTGGTCTTATTAAAGATCTATATTTAGATAGTTGGTGTGCAAGGGAATGTTTGTCAGTATGTATGTAGTAATGTGTGATTGGATGAGTATGATGATGTGTATTTGAGTTGTGTGAATTTTTTTCTGGTTAATTTTTATTTTCTCAATTAAGTTATCACCAAAAAGTCAAGTGATAAAATTAATTGTTCTATGTAAAAAAGTGTCAATGTTCAGAGACAATAATGCCAATAAAATGTATGGAGGAGACGTATCGGAACATTCACTTGAAATCCTTTTTCCCGTTCGTCCCCACTGGGTACAAGTGGAAAAAAAAAGTATCGTTAGTCCCCAGTGGTGACGTTTGGAACTTTTTATTTCCCACTCGTTCCGCTTAGATATATAGACCGAGAGTTAAAATGCAATAATCGTAACATTATACCTACTTAAAAATAATTAAAAAGACCTAAATTTTTATAATAACTTAAGAAAATATTAAGCCTCTCGGTCTATAAGCAGAACGAGTGGGAAAGAAAAAGATCCAATCGTCACCACTGGGAACGAACGAAACTTTTTTTCCCACTTGTATCCAATGGGGACGACAGGGTGGGGACGACCGGAAATAAAGGCATGAAATGTAAGCCTCAGTCAGAATTATCATAGAGTACATAACAAGTGTTATCATACCGAGACGACTTTCTTGTAGATCTGCGCGGGCCCGCTGCACTCGGAGTAGGGGTACTCGCCGGTGGCCATCTCCAGCATGCACATGCCGAACGCGTACACGTCCACCGACTCGTCGTAGTGCTCCTCGTACATCTCCGGCGCCATGAACTCCGGAGTACCTAACGCATAACACCACACTCATAAACAAATAATGTACTAAATACCCTGACGAGCTATACAAGTATTACCCTTATTACAAAATATGGACTAAGTATTAAACCAAGTTTAAATTGACATATGCCATTGTTTTAGTGTCAAAGTTGTCAATTTAAATCTGGTTTAATGCTTAGTCCGTATTTTATAATAAGGGGGTAAGGGTTTAGCAGCCTCGGTGGCGCAGCGACAGAAACAAAATGGGCCTGAGTTCGATGCCTGAGTGATAGCATTCCAAGTATACACGCCGCTAGCGTGTACCGTTTAAGAACGAAGCGGACGCTGCGCTGGCGGAAGCCGCGCACCTCCATTTTTGGACATTTTGATTCGGCCTATCAAGAGCGTACGCATGTGACATCGCAATAAATGTAGCGCCGCCATTTTCATCACATTTTATTGATTTAATAGTATAAATGTACCACTAGTGTCAATAAAGGTATTTGTCGGGTCACAAACAAATTATCAATTCTCATCACCAATACCAATACCAAGCCATATAAGTCCCACTGCTGGGCAAGGGTCTCCTCCAAAGAATGTGAAGAGAATTTAGCCTACTATACCACGCTGGCCAGACGGGTTGGTATAGGGTTTGTTTCGAATTTTCCTAACGGCACCTCTCAATACACGTCTCCCATATATTATATATACTTACTAGTGTCTTTTAGCAATCCAGTCCATTATTTAATTATATTAATTTATGTTTTGAATAGTCCATAAAGAATAGTACCTTCTTCTTCTTATCGTGTGTGCTTGAGGCAGACCCTGGCGTTGGAATTTATCAAGTCGTCCGGAAGGCTTCCAACTGGACTTAATGACTACCACATTAAGTGATAACCGGTACCAACGGCTTTACGTGCCATCCGAAGCACGGAAGCGCTCGAGAATGAAATTGTCACAAACGGTCACCCATCATGGACTGACCTTGCTGAGTGTTGCTTAACCTCGATGATCGTAACGCACACCTCAGTACCACAATGCTACGAGCGCCAGTAGTATATAATAGTACCAATTACCTATATCAACAATATCAGTCCAATATACTGTTGTCTCATTCACGCATCATTCAATCAACATATACAGTAAAGAGCTGAGTATAATTTCGTACCTATAACGGACTTGGCGAAGCTCCTGTTCTTGAGTGTCGCTAGTCCCAGGTCTCCTATCTTGACGCTGCCCGTCGTGCCCGTTATGAAGATGTTGTCGCACTTCAGATCTCTGGAAACATTATATTTATAACTCACGTTAAAAAATTAAAATTACGATTTTAATTTTTGATCAAAATAATATTATGTGATCTATAACGGATTACTATTACGAAAATATTTCCGAAACCACTATAATATCACGGTTTATTTATAAAAAATACTAAAACATGTATGTAATAAAATGGTACCTGTGTATTATGGGAGGTGTCCTTGAATGTAGGAAGTTCAAACCCTTCAATATTTGGCGACACCACGACTTGAGCACTTTAGGGTTGATGCGCTTAAACCGACGTAGGTAACTGTGAAAAGAACATACATTTGAATTAAACTTTTTTACATAACGAAAGTTGCTACTCAATAACGCCTGAACGATTGCAGGGAACTGTATAAAATTTTGGCAGATTATAGTCTGGCATAGCAAGCACATACGCTACTTTTTACAGACATACCACGTGAGCTGATATATAAAAGAGATATTTTCAAAATAAACTCGAATAGAAAAATACCCTCCACTCTACAGGCTAAATGAAATTCATTCTAAGATGGCCGTTCAAATTAATCGAGCTTATTACTGTGCTTCACTTCAATATTTGTAGCCTAGATAAATTTAAAAAAAAACAAAGTGTTACTATGTTTTATTTTGAAATTCCCAATGTCAACCTAGAGTCTAGAAAGGTAGGCAGTGGTGTACTTCTACCTTTTCAGAGTTAACAGAGCGCCTTTTTAATTAAGATAAACTATTTGGAATATTTGACAATGAAAATGGGCTCTTATTCTGTTTCAAATAGGACACATTTTCCACCAGCCATGACGGTGAATACACTTACGCCTTCAGCGTGCCGGAGAGCATGAGCTCGGTGATAAGGACAATGTTCTTCTTCTTGGCGACCGTCCCCTCCCAATAGTTGTAGAACCTCACGATGTTGGGATGCTGCAATTTCTTCAACATGTCGGCCTCCTCACGAAACCTAAGACGCTCCGTTTTGTTCAACTTTTTCTCCTGTAATAAATAAAATAATAATAATTAAATATTATTAAAACTGACGTAAAATGTTGCTATATTTGAATATTAAATTATGGGCTAATTATCTGGACTTCCGACCGGGTTTGACTAGCCCTGGAGATGGTCCTGTACGGGTCTGTAAACTGGTCGGCTGTCCTCCGTACGTGAATTACCCGTAATTTAATACTTAAATAAATTATTATTAAATATTTTTACATAACCAGCTACTACTTCCCTGTATGAAAGTCAAAAATTCTTGCTTAATCCATACCAAATATCATCAAAATCGGTGCAGTAGTTTAGCAGTGAAAGCATAACAAACAAACAGCGTTATTTTCGATATTATAACATTAGTAACACAAGCAAATATAATTGCTTAATTTGGGACTAGATGGCGCTGTGTAAATGTGGTAGAATATTATATTATTATTATTAGTATGGATTAGCGGGAGAGCTTGAAGCCGAGTGGGAAAGCATTCAGATTGTAATAAGGAAGACGCAAGTAAAACTCATTCATACATTTAATATTGTTATTATAAACATAGTTCATTCGTCAAATTTTATTATAATATTAGTACTTAATTACTTAAAAGGAAAGAAAAAAGCTAAGGTTTTTTACAAGTGCTAACCGAATACAACTAGAAGATCTTTTTTTTTCTTGTTTTTTTATTTTTTTTAAAAGACAACGCCCGCTCTAGGGAACAAGCCCTGTGATGCGGGGAGCTTTTACAAACATGAAACTAACGGACACAAAGTACACCCAGACTAGAAACAAATATCTATGAATCACACAAATATTTGTCTCGTGTGGGAATCGAACCCACGTCACCCAACACGGCGATGTAGTAGCAAGGCGACCACCTTAACCACTGCGCCACGGTGACAGTCTGCAGATCTGCAGTAACGTTTGCGTTTAGCAAAAAGTAGCGACCCAACTGTGACTAGGTCGTTGGTCCATCTGGTGGGGGCCAGTGGGGGGCCGTTCTACGCTGCGGCTTCCAATACGTGGCCGCCAGTCGACCACAGACCATACCCTGGTTTAAATCATAATTGACACAAGGTCCAATACAATGTCTGGTCTACTTTCCCACCAGGCTACCAGCGCGTCCTCTATCTAATATTGATTGGAAAGAGATATATAATTTTGAATTACTTGTCATAGCTATCATAAATTAATGTCTGAAATAGTCGGTAAGAATATACGACATTATTCTTTATTAATACTAAAGCTGAAATACCACAAACGTCTTTTTATTTGCAGAATCAGAATAAAAATCTAAATTTAAAAATTTAAAACTTCACGAAGTTGCCGCGCGCCGACTGAATATTGCCGAAGGTCAGTAGATTTTTATATATTTAGTACTTATTTATTTATCGCTGCGAGTAGACGGTGGGCACAAGGCGTTAGGCGGCCATTGATACATTTCAAACAACGGTGTCTAACTTTCAAAATTTTAATAAATTTTTGACAAAAAATATCATCAGCAACCTATTTAGTCCCACTGCTTGGCTCGGGTGTCCTCTCCTCGAGGGTTTTAGGCCATAATCCAGTCACGCTGGCCTAGTGCGGGTTGGTGGATCAGATATACTCATAGAATTTCTTCTAGGGTATGTGGGTTTCCTCATGTTTTACTTAAGCGTTAGAGATGGTAAGACAAAAAATATAACTTGGTATAAAAACTATTGGAATCGATTGTGCTATGTACTGATTCTGAACAAAGTAATTTCAACTTTCGCATTAAGTAGGAACAAGGCTGTATATTACCTCATCACGCATTTGGGAGTGAAATAATCGCTCACTTATTGCAAGATATTTTGATTTTTTGGGGGGTAATGTGGTTTTATCATAAAGTCTTACTCTCTACTAGCTGTTCGGACACTTCGCTCCCGTTTGGCCAATACTTAGCTACTTTTGGTCGTAGCGTGATGTTATATAGCCTTCGATAAATGGGCTATCAAACAAAAAATAGTTATTCAATTCGGTTTAGTAGTTCCTGATATTAGCATGTTCAACAAAAAAAAACTTCAATTCTTTAATATTAGTATAGATTATAAGTTATTGGCAAACAATCGCGAAAAATAATTCTGAATATCAGTCTTACTATAAGTGAGCGAATAGAATATACTCTTACACATAATGTCGGTGGAAAGGATTAAGTGTGCCGTAAAAGTAAGCCACCATACTTAGTTTTTTTTTTAGTCTAATCTAAAAAAAAAATCTCAAAATTTATATCGACGTCAAAGATTCATTTTGACTTTTTAGTATTTGATCCTTTCCGCCGACGTATCATAATAGAGCTCAATTTTATTTTAAGGTTACACATACATAAACTCTTAATGCTATCTCCCTCACTCGCACGCAAAACCATCAAACATCTCGCTCGTGCAAAATTATGGATTTTAGATGAAAACGTTAAATTCAAATATACCGTAAAACAATTGACCGTACTTACGGAGGTAACGACACGTTTTTTCTTTCCCTTTAAGTTTCAGTATAATTAGAACATTCTATAAACACAGAAATAAATAAAAAAGGAGGAGCAACCGAATTAAAATAAATAACTAAATACTTATCGCACTCAGTGGAAAAGAGTTACAAATGGAAAAAAATGCTGGGCAATTTTGAGCGTTATGCCTATGGACGGGAAGATGAAAATTGTTTGTGAGACAAATCTCAACTATCTGTTTTATATTAGCAAGCATTAGAAAGCCTTCGTATATAAATCTAAATACATACAAATACGCCTTTATTTTGCTTTTTTAATAAATGATCTTACCCTTATATACCCAACAAGTCTACCACACAGTACAATAAGATAGTACTCACCAAGAGCTCGCACCAAGCGACAGCGACGCCGGTCTGCGTGTCGAGACCGTGGTACACAGTCTTGAACGAACCGCGACCGACCTCCTTGTCGTACTTGAAGAACCTATAAGTGGACATAATGTTGTTAATACAAAAAAAAAGTGTTATCCTTATGTAATATATAGTATATATTAGACTGGCCTGTTGGTCTAGTGGTTAGTGACCCTGACTGCTAAGCCGGAGGTCGTGGGTTCGATCCACCCAGGACAAATCTTTGTGTGATGAGCATAAAGGTTTGTTCTGTGTCTGGGTGTAATTTATCTATAATATATATGTACTTACAAAAATGAAAAATGTATTTAAGTAGTATATCAGTTGTTTAGTATCCATAACACATGCAAATATAATTGCTTAATTTGGGACTAGATGGCGCTGTGTGGTAGAATAATAAAAAGTACAGACACACATTACAGAATCATTATTTTTAACTTTTTGACTCCCTGTCGTAAATATGCGACAATTCTGAATGAGGGCATTGCACACCCCCGCGTTGCAGGTTCCATAGGCTACAATAACCGCTCATCATCAGACGGGCCGTACGTCTGTTTGCGACCGACGTGATACAAAAAAAAACACGTAGTTTAGTATCGGCGATCGTCGATTTTGCGACCTCATTAATGCTGTGTTGAATTTAGGCGACTCTCTGCATTCTATCGCAGTATGTCGCTTGTCGCTGCATTTTGCTTGTAAAAAGCGATCTGAGTCACCGATCGCCGATGCTGAAAGTAGCTTGTGTGCTATCATTATCATTATATCAGCCCAATAACGTCCACTGCTAGGCCTCACCTTACTTGGGAGTGGGCAGGCCACATAGCACGCAGAACTGATGGCCGATGGGGGATGGCGTCCACGTATTGAAAAGCGCAGCGTAGAACGGCCCACGAGATGAACCAAAAGACCTGGTAAGAGTTGCGGATGGTCGTGGGATGCAGGCGACACTAAGTCGCTCACAGTTGCGGAAATTAGATGTGTGCTATGACCCTAAGATAATACAATCTTGTTGCTTAAGATTCGTACCTGCCACAAGGCGACACTCCGATGGGCTCCTCCTCGTCCTCCTTGTCTTGTTTCTCCTTCTCCTTCTGCTCCAACTTCTCCAAGTCATACATAGGATTGGGATATTCCAACCCTGGAACGGACAACAGCATAACATTACACGAGTGTAATAAGTAAATTGTATGTCATGAAATAGATAAAAAAAATCAGATCATACAAATATTTGTCTCAAGCCGGGGATTGAACTCAAGATCTTAGAAAACGGCAATCGTAACGTTGCGATACTGAGATGTTCGCTACGATCATCCAGGTAAAGCAGCACTCGGCAAGGTCAGTCCGTGATGGGTGACCGTTTGTAGTAATTTCATTCTTTAGCGTCTTTGAGCTTTAGAAGGCACGTAAAGCCGATGGTCCCGATTATGAATTAATGTAGTAGTCGAAAAGTCAAGTCGGAAGTCTTCTGGGCGACTTGATAAATTCAAACACAGGGTGGTGTGCCTCAAGCCCATACGATAAGAAAAAGAAGTATAGAAATGTACCATTTGGAGTTTCCTGCGGCTGATCTTCGCCAGAGGCGTCGGCCTTCGATATTCGTTTCTCCGTCGCCGTCGCTATCTCTATATTTTCTTCCTGTAAACAATGACAAATATTTAATACTCTTCCTTAAAAGATATTATTTTGTCTGACACGGCACGCGTCTGAAACGGCACGCGTCTGACACGTTCAATGTCCGTACATACAAACGCAGCTTTTTATGTATCGATTCAAATTAACGAACTCACATTTGAAATCAGTCTACGCATAAATTTTATTACCTACCTTCAATATTAAACGTCTATATCCAACGGTAACGTAACTAAGCATTAGATTAGTTAGAGTGACTGATAACTGAATTTCAAACTTAAACTTTTTCTTCTAACTGAAGGAGAATAGACCTTCCGACACAGGGAATAATGTCGCATTTAGCTCACCAAACAATTTACATATATATTTCTTTAGAACAATAACAATCTTTATTATTATTTTGCAAGTGTACACTATCCTAACTCTAATATAAGAATGCATCATTTTAGTCAGTTAGCACACTTTATATTTCATGGCTAATCATAAGCTTCCGATATGCTATACATGCATCACTGACACGTAAATTTACTAATGCCTACTTATCATATACCTATACAATGTATATAAATCTAGACTTGAATGACAAACGTGTGACGTCATATATTATAATTACGTCACTTTTATTGGTGTACTTTATCGAGTGGTAAGATGGGCTTGTTACTATTGATTTTTTCGGATGTAAGTAATAAGATGTCCTAATGCCCTATAATAAAGTTTCTTTCAAGTTGACAGACGGCAAACATTGCTTAATTTCCGTGTAGTGACGGATTAAGAATACATAATGTCACTATCCCTTCTCAGCCCGTGAGTGTCGTAAGAGGCGACTAAGGGAGTTATGCGAGAAAAGAAAATTCAAAACAAACCCTATAGCAACCCGTCTGGCCAGCGTGTTATAGAAGGCCAAATTTTTTCCACACTCTTTGGAGGAGACCCGTGCCCAGCATTGGGACGTTTATGGGTTGACATGATGTGTTCTACGGGAGCGAAGGGGCTAGTGGTAAAATTACTTTTTTCCAGTACTAAAATTACTTTTTTCAATTATTTAGTGGTATTAATAGACACCATATGTAAGTAAAAATTAAGAAAACTAAGTTTAATTGTAATTATTACTAAATATGTAATTTAAGAATAAAACTGTTTCTACAAAAAAAAAAAAAGAAAAATTATACGTTACCAGATCTTGTTCCGAGATGAATGCGTCGTCTTCGAGTCGTGCTACAAGCTTGTTGCCGCTGTCATCCAGCTCATGGTCACAGAGAGTGCCCTGCCCCGAACTGCGACGATGGAACCCACCCACAGCTACCCCCACCACGGGCTGACTAGCCTGCAACACACAAATTCATTATAGTAATTTGAATAGTACTAAGGACTACCTACATGGGGCTCCTGTTAAATGTGTGGTATTTTCACAACCGCTATCCATTTTTTTTACATAGATTCCATATCTATATAAAAAAAATGGATAGCCGAAAAGTATGTGATGGATTCACGTGAGAACGGCACACAGCGCCATCTAGTTCCAAATTAAGCAATTATATTTGCTTGTGTTATGGGTACTAAACAACTGATATACAACTTAAATTTTTTTTTTTATTTATGTAAATACATAAATATTATAGATAAATTACACCCAGACACAGCACAAACAATCATGCTCACACACAAAGATTTGTCCTGGGTGGGGATCGAACCTACAACCTGCAGCTTAGCAGTCAGGGTCACTAACCACTAGACCAACAGGCCAGTCAAGATACTACGCTTGTATTATTATATTACTTATATAAGTCGCATATGACATACTCGTACACTCGAGTAACTTTAACGACGATACTATTGTCCTAATAATTACGTACAAGACAGTAAAAACGATTTTATTATTATTTAATATTTTATGTTAGTACATAGCTATGAATAAATTACTTACAAAGTATGTGTTATTGATTTCAGTAGTGACCAAACAAACCGTATCGTAAATTAAAAACATTTATAATGAATCTCACTAGCTGACCCGGAAATAAAAATGGACAAGAAAATACCGATATTTTTTTTTTCTATTTTTGTTTTCTTGTTTTTTTTTTGTATAAAACTTTTTCGTAGGCAATTTTGCTGACTTTCATACGAGTTACTTTGTAACCTAGATGCATAAACGAGATTTTATTGCATTTCAGATTTCATTTCGTATAATATTACTCTGGACCTCAAGATATATTGAAATTAGTGTCATTCTTGTGTGGCATGATACGAGTAGAGGCACATTATGTATGTATAGGGATTCTTTTTTAGAATAACCGTGAATTTACGTTGATTACGATTTCAAAACAAAAATATTGTTCTCAATACCAGCTAATGCTAACAAAAAATGATTATATAAATCTACTTCTATCATTAACTCCGAAAATAGGTTTAGATGAAGATATCTTATCTTATCGTAGAATAATATCAAGTTATGTCAATGACCGACAAGCTACAATAAAACTCCAATACCGGACACTACATTTCGATAACCTAAGATCTTTTATCGGTTGCTGCTAGGTCTTAGTGCTTTCTCGATTTATATAAAAGCTAGAAATCACACAATTGTTCTTCATTCTCTCTTAAAAACGAGCAATTCATGTACTTACATTAACAAAAAAAAATTTACACTGACACCTCGGAAACAATTGAAATATTTAGATTAGATGAAAATTAAAAAAAAAAACAGTTTTAATAACTGCATAAAATGTATCTCTCAAAAAAACGTAAACTTTCACAAAAATAACATTTAACACAGGTGGCGCTATTCAAAAAATGTTTCAGTTTTAATAACTGCATAAATTATAATTATCTTTTAAAAAAACGTAAACTTTCACAAAAAAAAAACTTTTAACACAGGTGGCGCTATCTAGTGGAATCATGAAGCAACTGACACACTTGCGCGGCCACCTGTTCGCCGTACCTACTACTACTCGATCAACGCGATATTAATATACCTAAATATGATGACATTAGTTCATCTTTTCATCGCTACCGCGAGTATTTAAAAACACCATTTAGATTACAATGTTATGCCAAGTTCATGGTTTTACTTCACCATTGAACAGGTCATTTTCCTCTCTTATCATAATTGTAACGCGTTAAGATAGTATTTATGTGTCTCTTGTCACCAGCACGACTAATAAATGTGTTTATTTTACACATAACTTCAGTTTTCAGTGTGTTGACAATTATGATATCGGAAAATTCAGTCACCGTTTCTACATAAAATCACGTTCTTTTTAAAGGTTAAGGTAAACAATATATTTAGAATTGCTTCTAATATTAGCGATAAGTTGTGTTTGAACGCGTTTATCTCAGAAACTAATTAGGCCATTATATTACTATTCGCATTCCACGCCTTTTCTTTAATAATAATATTATGCTTAAACTTGATTATATTTTTTTATAAAAATTATATTAAACCTATATATAAAATACCTAAATCTACGAGTATGTGCATTTCAATGGGAACTCCCGTCTTATTAATAACAATAATATTTTGACACATTCACACAGCGCCATCTAGTCCCACATTAAGCAATTATATTTGCTTGTGTTATGCGAACTAAATAACAGATATACTACTTAAATACATTTTTTTGTAAATATATACCTACATATATTATAGATAAATTACACCCGGACACAGAAAAAACGAGCATCATCACAAGGGTGGGAATCGAACCCACGACCCTCGGCTTAACACTTTAACAGTCAGGGTCACTAACCAGAACGCCAACAGGCCAGTCTAAGATGAATAACGATGAGAGGTACTTACAACGCTGGTAGTTAGCGAGTTGAGCATGTCGAATGTGTTGCTCTGCTGTGTGTGGATGATCGCAAGCGCATTATACGGCCGCGGTCCCAAAACTGGTGCCTTCATAACTCCCACCTCACTCCCTACTACCACCTGGCCAATACACCATTGACATATTTATTATTTTATTTATAAAAGTCTTTATTTAAGCATAATATACAATGAAGTGCTCACAAAAAGGTCTTATTCTAATTGCAGACAGTGTAAAATAGGTTGTTAGTTGGGCTAATACACCCTTTTCAACATATAACATGGATCACTATAACTATTTAAAACATATTGGTAAGTCAAATCATGACTTTAACCTAATGCGTGGTTTGATACACCATACATTTTAATGAAAATTGACATATTTGTTACTTAGGTATTTATTAATATTGTGTTTATTGTTTATTATCAAGTATATAAGTTAAGAGCGTATTTACAAACAGAGTGGAAATGTCGCAATTTAGTGTCATAGTTTGTGGTTTTCAATTTTTATTATTTTATCGAATTATTTTTTATTTATTTTTTTAAGAATATGTTTACAACTTTTTAGAATTAGGTGAAAAGTGTGTTAAAGATAAGATATCATTAATAATAATAATATTCTACCACATTCACACAGCGCCATCTAGTCCCAAAGTAAGCAATTATATTTGCTTGTGTTATGGGTACTAAACAACTGATATACTACTTAAATACATTTTTTTTTGTAAAAACATACAAATTATAGAAAAATTACACCCAGACACAGAAAAAACATTTATGCTCATCACACAAAGATTTGTCCTGGGTGGGGATCGAACCCACGACCTCCGGCTTAGCAGTCAGGGTCACTAACCACTAGACCAACATGCCAATCAAAGTCATTGCATTTACAGTTCTATATAAATGCAAATAACACATTGGAAACCTGCAGGGTGTTATTTTCATAGTAAAATAATTTTAATAAACTTTCACGTAATTCTAAAAAATTAATAACCCGACTGCAAAAAATCAACAGAGAGCAACGTACTAAAAATACCGTAAAATTATTGTAATATTATTATACATGATTAAAATTAAATAC
Organism: Laspeyria flexula; assembly: GCA_905147015.1. Classification (NCBI taxonomy): domain Eukaryota; kingdom Metazoa; phylum Arthropoda; class Insecta; order Lepidoptera; family Erebidae; genus Laspeyria; species Laspeyria flexula. The sequence goes on from LR989974.1 coordinate 8,626,732, forward strand.
ATAACATATGTATATATTTGATTCTCTTTATTTTGATACTCTAATAGATAGGTTTGGTTAAAAAAAAAATAGAACTACTTACAATTTGGAACCATTCATTTATGTATAATCTCTTTTTCAATATATGTAATCTCCTTTTGTTTCTCTTTATTTTGATACCCAATTCGATAGATTTGGTTAAAAAAAAATTGAACTTCTTACAATTTGGCGTCAAAAGCCCGCTGTTTAAGTCTTTTCGTTCTTAAAACCAATCTAAGGACACTTAGATTTTCTAGACGAATCTAATAATACCCTAATTGTCAAAATCCATCCAGCCGTTTGGAAGATTCGTGGGAATAAAGAAATTTACAAACATACAAGATACGCGCGAAAAACAATACCCGTCCTGACAGTCGGGTAAAAAGTGTAGTATACATATTTTTTAAATATAGCTCCGATTAAATAAAAAAATTGAAAACCAAGAAATATGACACTAAATAGCGACGTTACCGCTCTATTTGTTAATTACAAACAATTAAAAAATTTCAAATTTATTTTGCAATGTACTGTTGAAGCGTGTATCGTTTTTTAGTAATGACGTAGTTTTTATTTGCCAAATATCAATAAAGGCCTATTCAGACCTAAGCTGTATTCCCTACCGTCTGCAGCAGAGAAAACCCAGTGGGTATGCGGTAATATTACTGTTCACACCAAAACGGATTTCGCTATCCTTGTGGGTAGAATAACGCGCGGTATGTACCTCTACTCACAGCGGCAGCGAATATCGCTCAGGTCGCTCTAGCCGCGGTACATGATACTAAATACCTGAGCGAAACCCGCGCGGTATGTACCTCTACCCACAGCGGCAGCGAATATCGCTCAGGTTTGAATAGGCCTTAAATAACTGGCTGAAAATTGACACCTACCCAAATAGCAGGCAATTCAAAACTCTTATTGGAAAACCCTATGTCCCTTTTGTCTGGACACTCGCCCTCTTATTACAAAATATGGACTAATTTTAATTGACATAAGCCATTGTTTTAGTGTCAAAGTTGTCAATTTAAACCTGGTTTAATGCTTAGTCTGTATTTTGTAATAAGCGGGTCGGTATTTAAAGTTTTCTAACATACCTTAAAAGTTTTTTCCTTCCCGTGGACGGTCTTCTCCTTGGCAGGCAGCACTGTGGGCTCGAGGTGATGTGCCGTTGGCTGAGATATTTGGTGCCCGTGGCTATGAAGCCCTGATGTCATCTGGAATAAAAAACGTATTGTTGAAGAGGTGTCATTTATTCAAAATTACTCAAAATTTATTAAGACAGTTTATGTAGCATTTTTCCGATGGTGACTGAATGGATAAGTGACCGGCGTGCTAAACACGCGGTCCGATTTCGATTCCGACCAGCAGTACCAATGTTAATTTATATATACAAGTCATGGGACTTACATCTGCTAACGGTGAAGGAAAACATCGTGAGGAAACCCACATACCCTAGAAGAAATTTTATGAGTATGTCTGATCCACCAACCCGCATAAGGCCAGTGTGTGTGGATTATGACCTGAAACCCTTTCAGCTCTCTAGATAAAGGAGACGAGACCCGAGCCCAGCAGTGGGGCATTAATGATGATGATTAATATTTAATTACACCTCACCATACAGACAGAAAAGTGGTGTTACGTTTCCTAAGATTTAAATTTTCATCCAAATAAACACAGCTGTTTTACAAATACAGTAGATAAATATATTAAAACACAAGTATTGCTCATTTAATATTATTAGATGGTATTTTTGTATCACATTGGTATTTAACATACTTGTGAGAACTAGCCTCTTTACTTGTCCTATTGTAATTTATTGTTTTATAAACATACCTTAGATAAAACATAAAATTAAAAAAAAATAACGCAAAACTACAAGTAGGTCTGCACAATGGATTCACATAGAATCCTAATCCTATACCTATCTTTACACACATAGAAAATTGCCGTGTAGTGACGGATTAAGGATACATAATGTCACTACCCGATCCCAACTCGTGGGTGTCGTACAAGGCGACTGAGGGAATAACCTTAGCAAACAAAATCACTGCGAGAAAAAGGAAAATCGATACAAAACCAATCCGTCTGGCCAGCCTATGAACGAAAAAAGCCTATGAAACGGCTGCACCAATTAAAAAAAAATGTCACGATCATTTCAGCTTTCAACCAAAATAACTGCCTAAAAATCGGCCCATTCGTTTATGAGCTACGATGTCACAGACATACACTTATTGTAACGGGGGTAAAAAGGCTTCCGTTACTCGCGCCAGTTATACTAAACTCTAGTTCCAGTCCAGGGGGCTACTCAAGTGGCAATCGATTCGATTTATCTATTCTATCGACATGTCAAATTAGTACATTGTTACGTGACATGTCATGTCGATAGCTTATGTCAGAAATGTGTTCAAATGTATTGAAGTGACATGTCGTTTAGAATAGATAGATAGAAGCGATTGCCACTTGTCTAGAGGGCCAGTTATACTAACTACATAGACTCCTTACAATATAATTAATAGGAATTTTCCCAAAGACCAAAAATAGTACGTAAAGATAATTTGCTATTTATATACCTACATTTTGTATTATTAAATACTAATTGTATAACAATGTATAGCGTAGTTTCCTTCCCGTATAGGGCCCAGACATCCTCATTAAAAATTTTCCCTAATAAAGTAAAGATAAATTGTAAATAAATAAATACCTAGTGTTAATTAACCTCCGGGAAAACATCAAAACTTGAAATTAGACATTTATTGGATATGGAAAATATTTACATAATAATATCTACAAGAAAATAATATTTACAACTAAAACTAAGTACTAAACAAAAACAAAATAAAAATACGAAAATACCTTAAATTAAAATGCGTCGAAGAAATTTAAATTTAATTTTTTGACAGAAAAGTCCTATACTATTTTCACCCGACCCGGGAATCGAACCCGGGACCACGTGCACAGCAGTCGTATACACTTCCCGCTGCGCCATCGAGGCAGTCACTTCACACGAAGCTCCTAGCATTCAACCAAACAAACTGAACTCTTCATCTTTATAAGATTAGTAATTATATATCTATAACTAATATTATATTTTTTTTTTTTTAAACTACTGGACCGATTTCAAAAATTCGCCGTTAGAGAGCTACATTATCACTGAGTAACATAGGCTATATAACACCACGCTACGGCCAATTGGAGCTGAGCAGTGGCCAAATAAAGTACGACGGGAGTGAAGCCCCGCGCGACTTCTAGTTAGTCTAATAGGTGTTCTACACGGTTATAAACTTGCGTTCCAACAGAGTGACCTTGGTGGGAGCTTGGTTGTCCGCGTAGTTTGTATGAAATTTGGTTTACAACAGCCGGCTACACGGTTGGAATCCACCAAGGGCACCTCTGTGGAAGGCAAGTTTATAACCATGTAGCACGGCTTATAAGATGAATGCAAAACATCAACAAATTACCTACTACTACAAAACTTGTAAGTTAACTAATATCATCTAACTGCCGTAATCAGAGACGTTACTTAAACAAATAAATATAATTTAAAAAATTTAATAACCCGACTGCAAAAAAAATCAACAGAGAGATTGTAATATATACATAACATATGTATATATTTGTAATCTCCATTTGATTACTTTTATTTTGATACTCTACTCGATAGGTTTGGTTAAAAAAAAAAATGAAACTACTTATAATTTGGAACCATTCAATTAGGTATAATCTCTTTTTGAATATATGTAATTTCCTTTTGATTCTCTTTATTTTGATACCCAATTCGATAGGTTTGGTTAAAAAAAAATTGAACTTCTTACAATTTGGCGTCAAAAGCCCGCCGTTTAAGTCTTTTTATTCTTAAAACCTATCTAAGGACACTTGGGTTTTCTAGACGAATCTAACGATAGCCCAATTGTCAAAATCCATCCAGCCGTTTGGAAGATTCGTGGGAATAAAGAAATTTACAAACATACAAGATACGCGCGAAAAACAATACCCGTCCTGACAGTCGGGTAAAAACGTGTAATACTTAAGTCTATACGCCTAAAGACGATTATTCAATGAAAAAATTGTGTTAATGACAGATTACTGCTAATTGACGTCTCTGAGTGCGGCAATTAGTGAATTAAACTAAATACCTACTAATATTAATTTTATTGTCATTCATTTTAGACTCTCAAACGCATTATTTGATAAACTATACTAATATTATATAGAGTTTGTTTGTTTGAACGCTAGGATCTCAGGAACTACTGGTCCGATTTGAAAAAATCTATTGGATAGCCCATTTAATGAGGAAGGTTATAGGCTATATAACATCACGCTACGGCCAATAGGAGCTGAGCAGTGGTCAAATAAAGAACGACGGGAGCGAAGCCCCGCCCGACTTCTAGTAAATATATACATATATTTGTTATCATATTTGTTCATATTTAAGTAAATTATTGTATGTTAGTCTAACACTAACAACAACTGAAGTGTAACATAACGCGCATATAGTTGATAAATAATAAATATGTTTGATCTATTTAAGTAACTATTGTAATACTTTCAAAACAATTACGCAAAATTCCATTATTGGTTTTAATAACTTAAAATATTAGAAAAATGATTTGAATACATGCCAAATAAGACAGAAAATTACTTTTGGAAACCTCCTACTTAATACTGTGTCAATTATAAAAATATACATACCAATTACAAAAGCATTAGAGGAAAAAACCACTTTAAAAAGCAAAAAGAACACTTCACTATATTTTAATTTATTATGTAATTAAAATAAACTATTATTAAAACACACAAAATAAAATAACCCACAAAAAATCACTTCACAACACTACTTTTCAAATATCGAAATTAAAATGTTAATTTGCGCGCGCGTCGCATCTCCGTTCGAAAACAAAACAATGAGTGAATGAGTAATAAATAAATAATAAATCATTCAATGTACACGTTCGTTTGATGGCGAACGGATAAACTAGTGACGGGTTGTATGCTAATCTGTGGCCACTCTTGAATGGGAACATGATAAAGCGTCATCACTTATCGTCTATGCATTATGATGTAACTACATTCCATAGCTGTATTAAGTACCTATAGTATTATTATAAAGAGTTTGTACGCACTCTGTCAATCTGCCTGACAGTTTCAATGGGAAAAGCCACCACAGATTGTAAAAAATTATTACTGTCTATAATCTGTGTTTTTGTGTTCTAAGATCTATGTATTGTGCGCCGTTTGTATTTATCGGACATAATAAAATATTTTTCTTTCTTAAACTCAGAAACGCCCAGTCCGATCTAAGTCCCTTCACAACAGATAGGTTGTTTATGGAGAAAATGTTTTTTTCATCATAGTGGATACACAAGAAGAGAGGAAGGGATAGGCAGAGGTATGTTTGATCCGAGCGAGGCTTTTTTTTTTTTTTTTTTTACTTGGGGAACTGCCTGACGCATACCCCTCGGTCTTGGGAAAAGAACCGAGGGGTTATGTGGGGCTCGCACCCACTAAAACCCCAAGGTGTTCCTCTCGTCGCGCTCTGCTGTGGTCACGGGAGCGCAGGAACATTCGTCCGCGACGATCCGAGCGAGCCTATTTTAACCGGACAGATTTCCAAACTCCGGGATATTAATTAATTTTTTTTCTTTGGCAGATTAATCCAATACCATTTTTGAATTACCTGGGTTCTATGGTGAAATCCGGACATGTGGCTCTAACAGCCTGTTGAATTTGATTACAGATTTGAGAACAGTTGCCACGCGAGATACCGCGGGGCACAACTAGTATATATCTAATGTCCAGAAGTGATAGATTTGATGATATAGTGATTAATAACTAGTATCAAGTCTGAGTGCTTTATTTAGCAAAACTGTGCAAGAATGATCATATTTTTTTATTTGTAACACACTGATTATCCAAACTTCATTTATCTTTTTTTCAATTACTGACAATATCAATATATTCCATTTAATAAAATACTCCAAATTTAATAAGATAATATCACCAATTCAGTCCCAAAAGTACACTTTATCATTGCATCAACCGCCAACACAACATATTTTGATAACAAATATATACGTATGCACGAACGCACGCATTTACGTACACGCTGCCACGCACGTGCACGTGTACGTCTAATACTTTAAATAATCTACTAAATTAAAATATTTATATATCTTACGGAATATTGTTCGTTTTATCTGAATACGACCACAACTTCCAAACTTCTGATATATTCTAATGTTATTGCATTAAAATCGTTGTAAATGTTTTAAATGTCTAGAAAAACTAGTAAACAAACCTCTAAAGGTGTTTTTCCACCAGAGTGGCTAGGCTAGGCGAGGCGAGGAGAGAATTGAAATATGTATGGCAAATTTTCTATCCTCTCCCAGCGCATCTTTGGTGGAAACAGTGTGGATTGACGAGAATATGCGAGGCGTGAATTGAAATATTTGTTTGTGTAAAACTGAACCGTATTGCTTCCGGTATAGAGTATAAATTAACTTTTCAACAGAAACACGCTTCTCGCGAGAGGCTTATTGTTGTTCGTTGCTACTTATTACCGTGTTATTACCTGAGAATACCGTCATGATAGTACAAGCCTTTTCTACTAGAGGTCGGCGGTCACGCGCGAGCTCGCGATGGCTATTTTTAAGTGGAAAAGGGTCAGTGCGATTTCAATTATCTTCTCGCCTCGTCTCGTCTCGCCACTCTGGTGGAAAATCACCTTAAGTATAGCTCCCATAGCGTTGATCGTAGTAAATAACAGAGCTACCTAAAATTCAATGATCAGGACAGTTACGGTTTATAGTACGAGATCCCATTAAGGAATATATACCCTCATCTGTTATTTATTAGTGATAAGAAATAAATGATAGATAATATTCACATTGTCTTATTGCAAATAGGTTGCCTAGTTAAATCGCGCCTGGATAATATTAATATCGTGCGCAAAGTTTTTTGTTGGAGATATTTCCAGCATGGTGGAATGAGATTGGAGTCCATACCTTTTATTTTTTTCATAAAGTGCTCTCATCAATTATTTAGTCGAAAAAAATATCAAATGAAAGCCTATTTACAGGGGCGGGGGGACATAAATTTTACCACTTTGGAAGTGTCTCCTGCGCAAACTATTCAGTTTAAAAAAAAAATTAACTTAGAAACCTCAATATCATTTTCGAAGACCTATCCATAGATATCCGACACGTATGGGTTTGATTAAAAAAAATTTTTGGGTAAGTATGGGAACCCAGGGAAATTAAGAATAAAATATTATCCGGGCGCGATTTAACTAGGCAACCTATTTGCAATAAGACAATGTGAATATTATCTATCATTTATTTCATATCACTAATAAATAACAGATGAGGGTATATATTCCTTAATGGGATCTTAGACCATTAGGGCAGCTAGGCCGGAACTACATCTTAAATAACGTCTAAAATTATATCTTAGACCCTTTTTTCGGTGGCTTATGTCATGGAATTGTTGTTTTGTGTAATAAAAGTACTTATATTTTGATAACCTTGTGTACATCTGAAATAATACGTATAATAGTTATTCTCGTTCAAATTTCTCAAAAGGATAGACAGCCATATCACAGGCACTTTTTGCCGGCTGTTATATTAATTCTGATGTAGAACTGTAGGTATTAGCAGTGTTGGGCATATTTTAATTGCAATGAACAATTAATTGCTTGTTTATTTTGACATTTTTATTTAATAATTATTACTTTCAGTAATAGTACGTTTTCTGATTCTGATAATTATTATGTATACGTTACGTAGTAGTAGATGATATTGTCATTATGAACATTAAAAATATTATTATTTCATTTGATCATAAAGTTGATTCATTTTGAAAATAAATGGATTTCCAAAAAATATTCACGTTTTATTTATATTGTTCTTATTAGGGAGTCACAATTCACCAAAATTAAGTTATTTATCATCATGGCAGCTAATAAGCGATGCAACTGATTTTTTTACCATTCTGCGCTTTTACCATTTTGCTCTTTTAACTTCGTGCGCTTTTACCATTTTGCTCCTTTAACATTTTGCTCTTTTACAATTTTACCAGTGCTTACCATTTTGCGCTTTGAACTTTATGCGCCCAAAGGGTTTATTGCCACCAAACAACTAACAATTAATTATTGTATTTTTTGAAAGTTTACACTATTACGATTGTGCATTTGATTTTATTAGGTTCTGTTACCTTTATTTTTAGATATTAATGTAATAACTACTAGTTGTACAAATAAATCAATAAATAACGGTAATTAATTGTTTGGTGGCAATTAACAAGCTATTAATAATTATTTGTTAATTGCAATTAAAATGTGCCCAACACTGGTTAATAGACGACGAGACTACTGTCATATACCTGATACGATTTTATACTGCATTCATTTTAATTTCAATTTACGACCAAACTGTGACCTTCTCTTTCTGAACAACAATTATATTAGACTAAATAATATGACAAAAGATGATTATGGTAATGTAGCTAGTTTAAAAGTTAAATGCATAAAGTGCTCTTAAAATAATAATGACAAGTTATTGATTTCTTCTAGAACGAATTGATATTCAAACTAGTTTTAGATGCTTTAATATCGATCAGATAACATCGTCCTCTGGTTGTACATTAATGCCGAAAATAACTTTGTTATTCACATATTATGCAATACTGTTGACAATCACTAAAATCAGGTAGCATTTTATTTATTTCTTTTAAGTGTTTATAACTTGTCTTCTTGGACAAGCTGGTAGACACGGACCAAGTGAAGTGTGGGAGAACTTTTTCTGATGGTGGCATATACGAATTGGATTAATTTATTGGAATTTATTGGATATGGAAAATATTGACATAATATCTACAAGAAAAAAAAAAGAAAGATAATACTTTAAATTAAAAAGCGTCGAAGAATTCCTCCGCATCAATGACGCTGTCCGCCGGAAACGTGCCCAGCAGACTGGCAGCATTGCCACGTTGGATGGCAATGCTTATTCTTTGCGCCAAGAAAAAGCCAGCCCGCTGGTCACGTGATACAAACTTGTGGTCCATTTGTAGTAGGAACCATAGCTCTTGGACATGAACTAAAGACCGAGAAATGAAATCCCTAATCAAAAATACAATCCCGATAGCCTTCACACCAATTGCAATCTTATCTTAAAGACACATTACTAATGTTGTTATTGCTACGAATTTCTCTTTGGATTTTTTAACAACAACAAGCATCTAGAACTTTCATATATATCGACTAATGTGTTTACACAAACCATTCTGGGAAACTAAATATTTTTCTACAAATCAATTGGTAATCATATACTCAAGTCTTTCCGTAATAATGACCTACTTTACTGACGCATCGCTTATGACAATAAGTCTACCTGACTGCACTCGGCTACTTCACATGTATACAATAATCATTGGGACTTTGCCTCTATTTTTATAGACGTCATTATAAATAATAATTTTTCCAATTCGTTAATTGGTTAATAAATGAATAATGTTTTTTTTTTATTTTATAATTAAAACTTTATGCACATATTAAGTACAGAGGTGGGCTTAATGCCAAGGCCGTATTTATTATCAGTCAACTTAATGGTGATGCAGAAAGGAGCATAGGAGGTGCAAGTTGAGTAAGCTGAAAGAACACAAAATCGTTATTAAAACTTTATAGAAATCACGTTAGCGAATATAGATATGATAATTTCAATGACTTCAAGAGCGTAATTAATATAATAATATATAATATATTCTACCACATTCACACAGCGCCATCTAGTCCCAAATTAAGCAATTATATTTGCTTGTGTTATGGATACTAAACAACTGATATACTACTTAAATACATTTTTTTTGTAAATACACACATATTATAGATAAATTACACCCAGACACAGAACAAACCATTATACTCATCACATAAAGATTTGCCCTGGGTGGGGATGGAACCCACGACCTCGGGCTTAGCAGTCAGGGTCACTAACTACTAGACCAACAGGCCAGTCAAAAAATTATATAAGAGACTAAGTACTTAAAGGTGGAAATTTGAGCATATTTGAGTGACGTGTCGTGGCGCCACGATATACTAATATGTTTCTAACCATATCAAATGTATGAAAGCAATAATTATGCGCCAGGGGCGTCACTGACGTGCCAAGTTAATATGTTTCCGCTTTAATAAATAAGATGATCATGTCTGTGAAATAAAACTTAAATTAATCTACATTTATATTTGCCATCGAAAATAAGTTTAGTATTGTTAATTTTGTATGTTGTGTACAATTGTAATTGGGCCTCAGATTCAAAATTGTATAACTGAATACATTTACTATTTTTATGTGTTTCTGTATCATGTGTATGTAAATCCATATAAATAAAAATGGATCGCCGAAAAGTATGTGATGGATTCACGTGAGAACGGTTCGACCGATTTGGTTAATTATTTTTGTGTTGTATTTGCTATTGTCGAGGCAAGGCATGTATGTAAGAAATTATACAAAAAATTTAGTGTAAAATTTAAAATTTTAAGTTTTGAAATCTGCATATAAACATTTGAAAATGGAACATTATCACGAATAATAAATGGCGTTACGTAGTTCGCCGGGTCAGCTAGTTATAAATAAAACAAAAAAAAAAAAAAAGTATATACTACCTACCTATACCATATTTTAATAACGAAGTATTTTATTTATTAAATATTTATGAGCAAACGAAACTATCTAGAAGTTACAAAGTTAAAAGGTCAGTTTTGCTATCAGTACGTGATCTTGATCAAGTTTAAATAGAGATAAATTTAATATAGATAAAGATCTGTGTTAACCAGGTGGATCGCTAAAGATAGTTGAATAAATTAATGATTATTTTTAAAGATAACGCCATCAGTCAGCACACAAAAATTTTATACCAATCACATGGGCTTTGTGTTATAGTGATGGGAAGTGGGTTATGATATCTATACTAATATTATAAAGCCGAAGAGTTTGTTTGTTTGGTTGAACGCGATAATCTCAGGGACTACTGGGCCCCAAGTTTACGAACCGATCAAATGAATCATAATTGAATCTCAATAGCACTTTTCGTTCATACATATATTTAATGGTCCAATTTGAAAAAATATTTTCGGCTATTTATCGAGGAAGGTTATATTATTTGAGTATATATCAGCTCTCTAGTTAGAGGAAAGGAGACCCGAGCCCAGCAGTGGGACTAAATGGGTTGCTGATGATGATGATGATATATCAGTTAGGTCAGTTAGGTACCCATGTATACAAATTAAAATCAAGCAAAGCGAAAGTAAATAAGCTATTAATATATTGATGGAGTTCTGGTTCTGAGCTTCCAGAATGAACCTTTCCTGTTAACACAAATTAAAATCCAATTCTAAGAGCCCAATAAATGTCCAAAAAAATCATTTCTCGAAATATATATTCTAAGAAAATTTATGTTTTGCGTCAATCGTCTATTGTCCTAGTCCAGTATTTGTACTCGTACTAACACAAAATGTTTATTGTTTTAAAGCGAGCCGGTGCAGTTTTTGTAAAAGATATTTTTAATCAGACTTCTAATGACGGTGGCGTTATACAACTGAGAGTAACATTAATTTATGAGCGAAAATCATATTTTTATTTCAGGGTTGCCAACGGTGTGAAAATGGTAGGTATACACATTTAGATTTTTTTTTAAATTATGCTCCTTTCGCCTACTCAATACGTTGCCATTTCAACAAATTTTAAAAGACTTGATCGAGGGCTTCAGGGTATAAAATAAGCACGATGGAATCCGTCGGAATGGTCGGGAGTTCTGACCCTGACCTATGTTAAGATTTTTGATTTGAATTAAATTATTATATAACGGGTCTACGTCACGTATTATATTTAAGAAATATGAAAATACCTTATTTATTTGCCCGACGTTTCAGCCAGTCCAGTCAGCCCGTGACCACGACCACGACCGTCGCGTCGGTGTAATTCGATCGATAAATAAATAAGGTATATTTTCATAGAATTTTCATCATCAAGATTTTATTGAATTAAACAATTTAGAGGCATAGCACACATCATTTATAATGTTAGTTAGGAGGTAAGGGTAAGGATTGTTAATATTAATATTTGCCTCGTCACCGCTTGCGTCAAATCCAAAAGATTTCTAAGATATCTAAAAGATACCCATGATACCATGTTAATCCTTGATAGTATACGACAAACACACATTGTCCAGAAACAAATCCAGAGCCATGCGAGCTACAATAATATGAATGAATTTACCTTTACGCACTTTAGACGAATAGGACAGTAGCTATTTATTATTAACAAATGGCGATGAAACCAGTAAAAAAGCATAACTATATCTAATTAGATCGAAGACAAAATCGTATTTTGGCGAATTTAAACCTTATGCTAATTAACGTAACATGAAAATCACCATGTATCATTTAGGACCTTGCGTCACTGTGAATACGATTTTAACATATATGCTTCCGATGTTTTATTATAAACGATATCTGGAGGATATCCATCAAATGACGTACACAGTGATAAAATCTTACCACGGCGAACCTGTATTGTTTGCCAAAACATACATAATATAAATTTCATAGTATGACTACCTCATTCATCTTATATACGTATAGGACGACAGTTAAACATGCTTTCCCGGTTGGATATCAGAGTCAAAAACAGTTACTGAATGAGGTTTGTTGGTAAGATTATCAGCGAAAAGTTTAAAAATTAGCAGCTAGTGTGTTCCCGTGCTTTTCAAAGAAATGTAAATTCGTTGATTCTGCTGTCAGGTTTTTTTTTTTTATTGCCTGAAGTGGCAGACGAGCAAGCGGCCCACCTGATGGTAAGTGGTAATAGAATTTCTGAAATTACGGCACTATAAAATGTCTCATCATCATCACCATCATTTTAACCCATAAAGGTTCAACTGCTGGGCACGGATCTCCAAGTTTAGCCTACTATACCACAACGGCCAGACGGTTTGGTATAGTTTGTTTCGAATTTTCATTTTCTCATAGTGCTCTTGTCTGCATAAGGTTACTCCTTTAGTCGTCTTTTACGACAACCAGGGGTTGAGATGGGGTAGTGACATTATGTATTCTAAATCTGTCATTACACGGAGAAATGTCTGGTCTTTCTTAATAATTATTAAGCCATCACGACCTAACTTCGGCCAGGAGGATATTATTCAGAAGTATAGATCATAAATGATATAATTAATTAAGCCTCACGATAAAAATCATTCTGATTCACAAAATTCATATCTAGATATGACTGTGTAAGTAGATAACTCTCCCCTTTCTACTAAAATTTGTTTGAGTCAGAATGTTTTGAGAACTAAAGATTACGGTTAAAGCATTTTCACATTGAAGGAGGACCGGTGTCGATTTATAAACCTTAAAAAAAAAACAATGTTTTCTTGAAAGATTATAACAATTTTGGCACTCGCATCTGACACTGTTACAGATGTGGCAGTAGCGTGCGACAGCCATCGGTGGCTGTGGTCGGTGGTCCGTTTGCGCCGAGCCTAACGGCTGTTATTGTAAGCACGGGGACCATAACTCTTAAAATGTAACAATGTAATACGGCATGGCATTACTTAAGTGACGACTCATAATAAAATTCTACATAAAAACGTTTTCCTTATCACCGATAACATTCTTCCCAAAAATTTATTTAATCTACGTGTAAAGACCACCAGCATTATTATGTTAACAACTTGCATCTTACAGAGTATCCGTGTAGTGACGGATTAAGAATACATAATGTCACTACCCCATCTCAACCCGTGGGTGTCGTACAAGGCGACTTACGGAGTAACATTATGCAGACAAGAGCACTGCGAGAAAAGGAAAATTCGAAGCAAACCCTATACCAACCCGTTTGGCCAGCGTGGTATAGTAAGCTAACTCCCCTCCAAATTCTTTGGAGGAGACCCGTGCTAAGTAGTGGGACGTTTAGGGGTTCAAATGAATGATGATGATCTTACAGAGCATGACGCCTTTTTCCCGAAGAGGTAGGCAGAGGTGAATTACACCCCCCTTTCACCAGTTTTGTTAGATCCCATTTAATAGGGGACGAGCCTATTACCATTACCCAAGCACTTGGACTCCGGACTGGTACATAGAATTACAAGTCTGAAAACTCAATACCATTTTACCCGACTCGGGAATAGTACCTGGGACCTCTTGCACAGCAGTAGCACACTCCTACTGCGCCATCGAGGAAGTCTATTAGTAATTATCTGTATCATACAAATATTTATGATGAAACTAGTTCCCGCCCGCGTGATATGTAGATAAAATGTAAACTATGTCTTATTCCAGACTATAATCTATCTTAATGCCAAATTTCATACAGATCCTTTCAGCCGTTTTGACGTGATTGTGTAACAAACATACAATCAAACTTTCGCATTTATAATATTTGTAGGATGATATAGTGCATTCACGTTAGTAAGACATACTGTCTGCGCTTGCGACACTTAGGTATTACAACATAACACTTAGTGACAATAATGCGTGTACGGAACTGATATGAGTGCGTATTGTTAGCCTTTAAATAATACTACCTCGGTGGTACAGCACTACTACTACTACTTAGCCTTAGCCGGAGAAAAACAAACTACTATGTTAAAGTATGTTATACTAGAAGTCACACGGGGCTTCACTCCCATCGTTCTTTATTTGATCACTACTTAGCTCCAATTGGCCGTAGCGTGATGTTATATAGCATATAGCCTTCTTCAATAAATGGACTATCCAACACAAAAACAATATTGAAATCGGACCATTTATTCCTGAGATTATCGCGTTCAAATAAACAAATTGTACAGCTTTATAAGTATAAATTAATTATTTATAAAGGCAATCTTATGTGAAGATTCATCCACGTTTATATACAAGATGCCTACATACCGAGTGCGTGCGTAATTCAATGAGCATTTTTCCAACCACAAGACTGCATTATATTCCTATTGTTATGTACGATTTTTCCTTACAATGTAAGAACCCATTATTTGAAGACCGATTAAGTATGACGTCCGTGTAGTGACGGTTTTAGAATACATAATGTCACTACCCTATTTAAACCTGTGGGTGTCGTAAAAGGCGACTTAGGGAGTCTCTCTAGTAGCCTTTTTGTCTATTGAGTAGCTTAAAATTCCCAAAAAAAAAACCCACAAACGTCCCACTGCTGGGCACGGGAGATGATGGGAGGGAATTTAGCCTACTTTACCACAGTGGCCTGACGGGTTGTTATAGGGTTTGTTTAGAATTTGCCTTTTCTCCCAATGCTCGTGTCTGTATGGAGCGCCTTTTACAACACCCACGGGTTGAGATGGGGTAGTGACATTATGTATTCTTAATCCGTCACTAGACTGATAAATTTATGTTTATACGTCTATAAATTTACAAATATTCAATAACTAGATATAATAATAAGTAGGTACTTAGGATACTTTGGACGCTTTACTTGGCGCGGCCGCGGTCAGATTTAGCAAAAAGACCTCAAACGGAAATAAAAACAGTAGAATTCGCACACAAGCTCTCAACAAAATGAGGCCGGCGTTCCGATTGAATGCAAATCTAAGTGTCTATAAAACTTAATATCACTAGATACACCATAACACCTAATTTGTCTACGTCAAAGACTATCAAAGAAAAGTAAACAGGGAAGAATTTACGCAAGCAAAGTGTATATAATAAACTTGTAATGTTTGAGGATCGTAAATAAATTTGTATTGAGTCGCTTACCGAACATTGTTTTAAGATGGTAATTTAGATAAGCGGAGCGATAGGCGAAAGCGTTTGTATCAGCCGAAATTAATACTAAATATATTTACGATTGAAGGATAAAATGCAAAATATTATTATTGTTAGCAATTATAGTTAGTATACATAATTATGTATATAATTAAAGTCAAGATGCAAAAATGAGTGATGTTGACGAACGAGATCAAAATTTGGGGAGACTATTACAATAGAAGAATTAGACAATAGAAATACAAACAGGATATAACTTCTAAACTCATGGCCGGTCTGATTTCCTGCAACTACAATGACGAAGGTGTCTAATTATCAAAATTTAACCTGATGTACAGTCAGCCAACTGCCTGCATGACCAGTTTTCAAACATGTTTCTATGTATTTGTCCATAATGATGAAAGTTCAAGTGCATTTAACATACACGACAGTAAAACGTTCAATAGTCCGAATAACACAGCACAGGTCTATATAAGAAGATTCAACAGTCTAGTAATACACAGCATACCTTTGGAAACTGGTCGAGCGGAAACTTTGCTGATTGTACAATCAACTGATTTTATTATTTTGATTGAAATTTATTTCAGCTGATACAATATGTAATGAGAAGGCTATATGTAAAACTTACAGGAGGTTAAGACGGTACCACTCTCACATAGGAACTGAGTTGAATGTCGACACACGACCACGAGGTGTCTCTGCTACGTGCACAATCTCCCGTATTGTATGTACTTTCCACTAAACTATGCAGGTAATTAACGAATGAGCGTTAATTTAGATTCGTTCTATCATATAATTACATGTCACAAACATAAGCCGTCCTAAAACCAACTGACGGATATCGGAGTGATCCTAAAAGGGTTTAGTTTTTTCCTTTTGAGGTACGCAGCCCTACCTACTGTCATTTTAGACCAAATATAAGAAAAGACTGAAAGACTTTCTTTTGGTTGATAATTTAATCTGGCTCTTAATCTAAAAATCTTATAAAGATATGCAACAATACAATTTTAATGCACACACTACAAAAATTTGTAATAAGATGATGATATGCTCGATTCCCTTTAAACGAATTTATCGGCAAAGGTAGTTCGTTCAGTGCGCGCCCTAGCAGCTCTAATCTATCAAAATTTTGCCCGGTTAGGTTGAAATCAGCGATCGGAGACGTATCTAAAACCATTACGAAATAACCTAAATGCTGCAGTTAATATTGCTATTCCGAGATCTGACTTTTGAAGGTGTATGAGTATGTACTCATACATGCTGATACCTTGCACTAGTCATATTAATATGAAAACTTTCATTCTAATGTGATATATATTAAGGACTATGTATGAGGTTCTTCAAAAAAGGAGTGAATAGGTTTACGGTAACACTACCGACCCTTGAGAAACCTATTCACTCCTGGGCGCTACAACAGAGGTATCACGAGCGTATGCACGATGCCACTGGTGTCGCGCCTATAGGATTCGGTAACCGCTTACCATCAGGCGAGCTGCACGTCTATTTGCCACCATCGTGATATTAAAAAACAAAAAAAAAGTTTATTTTTTATCCCGCAATCTATCTATTAAATCATTCCATGACATTTAGTCACCAGCGCAGCTTTGAGTCGTTGGTTCCCGGCCCACGATTACGCTCCGCTTATCTAAGCCACACTTATCCGTTCGTCGAAAATCAATGTACGTGATGTCACATATATTTCTGATACAAAACAAAAAGTATTGTCCTAATAATTCGAACTCTTATTGACAAGTCGCATGTTTGTATCAATAATTGTCACATGTATAATCGATCATGAAATTCCAGTATTGAGATTTGCCCGGAGTTTGGTAAACAAATGTTCTCGGTTGATGATAATAGGCTCGCCCCCTATTTCATGGGACCAAACATAGCTGGCAAAATGTCGGTGGTTAACACCTCTGCCTACCCCTTCGGTGAAAAAGGCGTGATGCTATGTATGTAATCGATCATCATTTATTCCAAATTTCATTGCAATTGGATGTTTTGTTTACAGTTGTCTTATTCTATGGTACAAATATGAATGAATAGAAGTCTGAACGGAAATAGAGGATGAGACAAATGTTGGTGTGATACACCTTTGCCTACCCCTAAGCGGAAAAAGGCGTGATGATATGTATGTATGATGCTGGAAATCTGTACTAATATTATAAAGCTAAAGAGTTTGTTTGTTTGAAAGCTAGGATCTCAGGAACTACTGATCAGATTTGAAAAATTCTTTTAGTGTCAGATGGGCGATTTATCGAGGAAGGTTATAGGCTATATAACATCACGCTACGGCCAATAGGAGCTGAGCAGTGGCCAAACAAAAACGACGGGAGCGAAGCCCCGCATGACTTCTAGTAATGTATAAAGCTGAAGACTTTTGTTTGGTTGAACGCGCTAATATCAGAAACTACGAGTCCGATTTAAAAAAAAATTAGTGTTGGATAGCCCATTAAACGAGGAAGGCTATAGGCATATAACATCACGATCGCGATGCAGTCAATAGGAGCTGAGTAGTGGCCAAATAAAGGGAGCGAAGCTCCGGGTAACATCTAGCAGGCAATAATTTAACAGAATTAATTCCAGCTAGGTGGACCGACGACCTAAAAAAGGTCGCTGGGTGGACTGCAATAGGCTGAAATGATGAAAATGATAATGACGAATTTAATTAATAATATTTACCCGGCACATGTCACACAGAGTAGTAAAGCTCTTCCCCATGATATATTCTGATATCAACACTTGTGGACTTCACAAAAAATATCCATCACTTCAAAAAGATAGGTCATTGTTTTTACACACACCACTTTTATTAGCTAACTAAACACTTGTTTGGTTATGAACAAACACTTAAAGTCGGCCGTCGAGTTGTGTACACTTGAGGACTAATAGAGTAAGTGCTTAATATTTTTATTGAATTTTTTTTTACAACTACCGTAGGTACTCGGAAACAGTTCCTGGGCCAAGGGGAACTTCTGGAAGAAGTTAACTCGGAAGACTATTAAGAGTATTAAAAGTGTTTCTCAGATTGTCTGTTTGTCTGCAAATAGGTTGGAAAATGGTTCAACAAAATTGAATGAATATTTGGAACGAAAAAAGGAGTTTATTAAAATTTTGGTATATAAAAATAAAAATTGAATTAGGCTCTGTTTTGATCAGTCAGTTAAACAGCAGGCTTTAGAACTTTCAGCCGAAACCACTAGCTTGAGAAGCAGGGCAAAGTAAGGAGTAAGGATTTTTGCCAATATAGGTAGTTTATCTTTGAAAGAAAAATTTAGTTGAACACAGGAACTGAATTCTACGAGGACAGAGCTGGGGTAACACCATATCTCAAGTCTAAAACAATGCGACCAGTCGTTAAAAGCACTTTAAGAGATTTTACGCCCTAGATGGGTAAGACAGTAATACTGGCTAGTTGGAATCGTGGTCGCATCCTCAGGGCGATGCGACCAAATGTTTTATTATATATATATATCAATTTCTAAACTTCACCTGGTCGCCGCAACCAATGGTCATGGTTGTCTAGAGCGCAAAATCCCATAGTCGCTTAGAAAGTCTTAGAAACACAATTTTGATAACACGATCGAAGAAAGAATCTTAATAATGCAACGAAACAAAAATATAATTCAGAAAATTCGCCAATAGTTATAATCACATTTGTCACTCACACAACCTATTCAGAAGTCAATACAACTTAAACGAGATTAAAAAAATATTACGGCAACAGATATCTTGAATGCAAACTAATCATATCTAATCAACAGATAGCTTATAAATTCCTGTGTGATATATCTGACAGGTATGCAAAGGTCGGTGTCGTGTCGGTAACAGAATGAATCTGGTAACAGTGACCCTGGTCAATTGACCTGACAAAGAAACACCTACACGCTGCGAGCGACTTGTTGCCTTTTATAAGCCGCAACTCAGCGGGATTGGGCTAAATATTTACAATAGAAGATCAACTTTACGCTTGAACTTTAAAGTCGATTTTACGTCGGCAAAGTTATGTGGATTATATACGAAAAGGTGCAGGGGTTATACTCCTTTTTTTTTTAAGAAGGTGAGGATTTTGGTATCGTAAATAATATTAATAATTTCATTGTTAGTTTTTTTTATTTATTTCATTTCAAAACAATCAACACGTATTTGTTGAACTGTTTTCGGAGTTATATAAATTGATAGTTACACGCCACTGCGGTCGACGACCCCTGATTACAATAGGAAATGAACCACCATTAATTTTCATTTTTGATTGCAGTTTCCTTTTATCAAGTACAAATTGTATTAATTTATTAAACAATACAAAATCGATGTACCCTCATTGAAATAAATTCATCATATAATAACAATAGCCGTTAGAGAATTGCAACCGTAAAACTATATTCACAAGGTAAAAAATCTACCACACGGATTATTATTCTTACGCCCATTTTCTACTGCAGTTCATGAACAAACAACGTTCAATTCTACGTCTATGGATGATAGACAGCTTCCTGCCGGAGTCTCTTACTCTTTATAACTATCGTTATTACGCAAAATGGCGATCCAAACCAAACTAGATCGGGAGCCAAGGGTCATGCTCGCAAAACGCCATGTTATCAGTAAAAGAGACAATTCACTTAATTTCCAAGACTACCAAAAGATAATTTGCTAATTGGACCAGTCTCGGAAGATTTAAAGCCCTATTACCCTATATTGCATACTCTAGTTTAGAACTACGGCTTTGTTTGCGTCGTATGTCGATAACAAGTAACCTATATATTTCTCCAGGTTTCTTCTTTATTCTCCAAAAAATTCCTTAGGATCTGTTTAGCGGTTTAGCCGTGAATGCGTAAATGACTTTTAAATTAAAACTATGTTTTTTTCTTGTTCGCATATTTGATAATGTAGAAACACTTAAACTTTATTAACCCTTTGCACGCCAGAGACGTCTATACACGTAAAATGAAAATGTGCTCACCACGCCAATGACGGCATGGCACATCAAAAATGTACTATATTTTAAAAGCTTGGCGCTCAAGGTACAGCGATACCGATTTGACGTGGCGGTCAAAAGGTTAAAATAATCAATTCAAGTATCCCTAACAACGTAATCTTACCAAAATAATCGAGGCAAGCTTTCCAAACCAAGTTATTTTACCAAAAAGAAAAGAAGAAGCCAAAGATGTATGTCAGAATCGTAGCAAGTGGAAGGAAATGGTCTATGCCTACCCCTCTGTTGGGAAAGAGGCGTGATCTCATGTATGTATGTATATTATTTTACCAAAGTATCCTTTTCATACCAAGATATACTTAAATTAGTTCTTGATAGAAGGGATGTCATAGATATTGTTTTGCAAAACTTGCATCGAGTAGTAAAAATCCAAGAAGACTCACCTGGCCATACCGAGACGATGCTAGATGCACATTCCTATTCTTTAACGAAAAGTCAGGCCTCTTCCCCAGTCCATAGTTGCTTTTGTTCTGTGATATGAATTTCTTTGGTCTATCCAGTCTTTCCGTGGAGCCCGTCTCATCGGCCGCATCGTCTCTCTTCGACGTGGACGGTATACCTCTGTACGCGCCTCGCGTTCCTCTGATCGTCTTTTCCGGGGACTTATCCTGCTTCCTCGTTATCAAGTTGTCTTTTCGCTGTTTATTACTCCTTAGAGTTACATTTGACGCCATATTGTCCATAGCTAGATAACTGAATCAATTCCTTACTATATTGTCTAACATGATTAAATGAACGATTAAATAAGCGATAAATAGGTTGTAAGCTTCAGTAATGATTATTTTTTTTTTCAAAATAAATTCATATTGCATATGAGAGTATATAGTTTTTAAACTAGAAATAATAACAGCTAATTACACTAATTAATAATAAGTAAATAGCTAAATCCGTCTTTTGTTTCTCTCTCGCTGGTTGGCATCCTTCTCTCAGTTACCGCTCCAACTGTCTTTATGACTAAGTGAAAAATAATTATATTATCTAATAAAAAAAATAACAGTCTTGAGGAAGATTTTGGAAAGTATTCTTGTAGGATTTGTTGATGTTATCTGAAACAAGCGAAATTTTGTGTTTGCATTTTAATCAGTCATACACAATGTAGAAAGAGACACAGAGTAAAAGGGTATTTCACATTTTCTATTTTTAGGGTTCCGTACCAAAAAGGAATAAATTACGAAGTTTGTGATGAGATAAATGCGAAATGATTGCAGTTGATACATGTTTATGTAAACATTACAGGAAAAATGTAACGATTTTTCTAACTGGCACAGTTTTTTTGGAATCTCCAAAAAAGCTCCAACCGCATAACTAAATTTGTGTGGTAAGCATTATGTTTTTTTACCATAATACCTGATAGTACGAAACCCTTAATCACTCATGTTAACATAACCATGGGAATCATCCTACGTTAATTTTTATTTACGGCCCCCATACTCTTCCCCAAATCTCTAACCTGCGTACCTACTCCTGACTCATTTTCCGCCTGAGGGGAAAGCGGGGACCGCTTGAACACTATATCAGACAGCCATATACAATACAATCTTAAAGTAGATAAAAACAGAAATATGTCAATATATCTAATCAATTTGCAACTTTATCCATATCACCAAGGAAACAAAAACCTTCGAACATTACTAGACAGAATATTAAAATGTGAATACATACGTCACGTCAACACACGTCAAGTCAGTTAACCTATCACTACCGGCGATAATCAGACGAAATCAGTGTCACTACGTTTTATCAGCCAATTTATTGTATAACAGCTGTGTTTGTTTACTCATACATGTATTGTGACGACATACAAATCTGAACAAGTAGGTGTAATTTAGTTGTCTAGACTTTTTTAAACAAGAGTTAATAAATATACGTCCGTGTAGTGACGGATTAAGAATACGTAATGCCACTACCCCATTTCAACCCGTGGGTGTCGTAAAAGGCGACTAAGGGAGTGACCTTAAACAGATAAGAACACTGCAAGAAAAGGAAAATTCAAAACAAACCCCATACCAACCCGTTTGGCCAGCGTGGTATAGTAGGCTAAATTAGCTCCACAATGTTGGGAGGAGACCCATGCCCAGCAGTGGGACGTTTATGGGTTGAAATTAATGATAAAGTTTAACCAGGCAATCGCATAGAGCTATCTTATCCTGAGATTATCTAGGCTGGGAAAAAACTAAAAACACTAGTCTCACAAAACGTGTAAATGACTTTTAATCACGTAGTTTGATTATGCAATGATAAACTATTCTTACGTTATTAGTACATGAAAATATATAATGAAAACCATTCATATATCGCATGAAATTGGAATTAACACTTCATTAGTAAACCCGTAACAAAAAAGGTTATCATAATTTACGCTAAGATCATATATAGTAACATTATATAAAGTATTAGTCATAATTACACATATGTACTGAGAGTATTCGCGCTGAGGGATTAACTAACGGCTGTTTTCAATAGTCTAGTTCTAGTAGTCTATCTATCGATAGGGTTGCCATCTTTAAAATATGACAACTAGGATAACACGCGTGAAATTTTAATTTTTTTATTTTCGCGCCCCAGATTTTAGAGCCCAGAATCCCGACATGTCAACAGGTTTTTTTTTCAGGACAGGAGGGGCGGGCCGACGGTGAATTTAGCAAATTGGTTGTCGCGTGTGTCGCGGGCAGCCTAAGACTGAATTTTTAAACCCGGACTACAAATGAAGCCTCGCCCGTGCGCTCCCTGGATGCCCGGATATCAGGAGAGACCCGGACGGATGGCAACCCTATCTATCTATTTGGCTTTTTGACATAAGTTCCATAACAAATATGTCAAAATTGTATCTTTATTAACCTTGTTTGCCATAAGCGTGAATAAAATGATTTCTTACCCCCTTATTACAAAATACGGACTAAGCATTAAACCAGGTTTAAAATGATAACTTTGACACTAAAACAATGGCTTATGTCAATTTAAACCTGGTTTAATACTCAGTCCATATTTTGTGATAAGGGGGTTAGTGTCCAGCGATATTGAAAGCCAGTTAATACATGAATTGCATGACTCAAACCAATTTTAATTTTCCTAATACCTAATTTCTCTGATATATAAGATTTAAGTAAATATTTGATATTGTTTTAGGTCATTAATTAATTGATCAATGTTATCACAATAATGTCGGTATTATCTTTCAAATTATTCACTTATTTCCTTAAGTAGATAGATATATCTGCATATCTATACAAATAAATAAAGTTGGTCTGTTTGCAATATCAAAATAACAGTTAATTCAGTTACAAAAACATACTTTTAAAAAGTGTTTGTCTGTTTGTTTGAGGTATTCTCCGAAACTAATATAAGTGTCAATTTTGAAATAAACTATTCTATTACAGTAATGCAATATTCCAAGTATAAGTAACACCATCTATGCCTTTACAAGTAAACTACAGATATATTATTTTAACAACGGGACAAACATATGCACATGCAAAATATGATACGAGTGTTTAACCACAATAAAAACAACATTCAGGATGTGGGAAATATCATTCATTATAGATATTATTTGGATATGAGTACAATTTTGTCATCTGATATTGTTTAATTATAATACCTATACCAAAAAACAAGCTAAAAAGTTTGTTTACTTGTTTGAATCCACTAATCTCAGGACAGGTTAAAATTGAAAAATGCTTTTAGTGTTGGACAGCCCATTTATTGAGGAATGCAATAGGCTATATAACACCATGCTACAAGTAATAGGAACTGTGTAGTCCCTAATATATATTCACGGGAGCAAAGCTCCAAGAATTGTGTATAATAGGTAGCGGTATGATAGTCATTAAAAAGTAGAGTTCAATAATTTACCATGTTATCTACTATTATTACTCTCTCCTTGATAAATAAAACTGTATTATTTTTACTATATACTACTAACTTTAAAATTGAAATTTTTTTTTTTTTTCTTTTAATATTTTGGATGTTTTGATCCTCCAGTCCCTGTCAAATGAGTATTATTGAATGGGAGAGCTTGGGGGAGAACTTTGCCTAGCAGTGGGATAACACAGGTTGACTAAAAAAAATATTTGGGACATTTTTTGTTCCAAACTAAATTAAGCTAATGCTTGTTAATATGGCAGGATAATATGGATATTAGACAACTGATATAATACTTAAATAACTTTTTTTTGTAAATACCGAACCGAACAAATAATTGTGCTCATCACACAAAGATTTGTACTGGGTGGGAATCGAACCCACAACCTCTGTCTCCGCAGACAGGGTCACTAACCACTGAGCCACAGAGGCTTATAAATTCGAATGGATTTAATGTTGATTGGAGTGGAAAATTAATAAAAACTACTTTTTAAGTTTCTACATGTATACAGCCTCAAAGCTAAAGCAGGTGATAAAAAGACAATTTGATAATGATGTGAAAACGACAATCTGTAGATCCAACTGACAATTACTTTGAAATAGGAATTGCATTCAGTACCATCACTCAGCGAGAAAGGTCTAATCTTAACCATTGAATCTTTTTAAACATGAAGAGTTTTACATATCATTATCATAAGTCAGTTCTAACCCTATTAGATAGTTATATATCTTTAGATAATATCTATCAATCTCAGAAAGTCTTATTGATAAAATAAGTGCCAAATTGAAAGATGTAGCCACTCAACACAATCTATAATGATGTCAATGAATCAAAGCACTCTTAAACTTAAATGACAAACAATTAAGAGAACAATCAGTATATTTGACTAAATAAATTGCCTTAATACTTTCACAAGTCAATGAAACTTTGCATGCAAATATGACAGGTGGTTAGCTACACTATTTACAAGGATGAAACACGAACATGCCTCCTTGTTTACACTGCAATGATTACACATTATGCGAATATGAGCGAAATACACGTATGAATTTATCGTACGTGGTACGAGTTTATCTAAGTGTATCTCCCGGTTCATACCCACCGTTAGACTTCATGACGCATTTCACGACAAAAAAACTATGCAAATGACACTGAAATAACAATAACTAGGTGCCGGCATGAATAACTACACCAGTAGAAACACGAAAGAGACACTTAATAACTTCACGTTACAGATATCGTTATACATACATTTTACACTTGTCTCGCAATGATTTTTATGACCAGTTGTGCTAAAATCAGTAGACAGCGGCCGTTCTAATGCAGTAAATGGCGCATAGCTGAATCAAGCTGAATAAATAGAATAAAAATCTGTAATGACAGCACGTCAAGCTCACAAAACCAATTTCTACTTGATAAAATGAATTTGTACCTCGGTATCAGCATCTTCGGGCGGGTGAACGTTTTTAACGGCACTGAATGAAACGTTACTTTAGCTAAATTGATATCGGATTCTATAAATACTTACAAATAAAAATCTGGAATCACACCATTGTTTTTTCTTCTGCAGAATCAGTAATCGATGTTGCTATACTAGAAAAAAAATATTTCCGTGAAAAGTGGGTCATCAACTCATCATCGATCACTAGCATATTTTGTTCTTTCACTTTATGTTATTGTCAATAAATTGAAACTGTTCATGATCTGTTTCAGTCAGTGGGGTTCTATTATAATCATTAGTAAGGTAATCAACTGAAGCTACTCTCACGTTTCAAAATAACTCAAAGAAATAATTTAAATAGGTATTGTTCTTTCATATAATCAATTCTAAGTTTCATTGAAAGATGGTAGTAATAAATTTCTGTTAAATCTAATTAAAGCTTTGTTTATTTTGCGAAATTACCAAATAAATCTCACATAATTAAATTAACGTTTTAAGCATAGACCTAGGATCCGCGCGCTACCGCAGAAGACAAACATAGCGCGGAAACGAGAGGTCAAATTGATATGCACGCTGTAAAAGAGTGAAAGAGATGAAAGATAAAATGGGATGTGACAATATTTTTTCAATTAGCGGGCCATAGCGGCTCGCGTGTTTTACTGTCAACTCTTATTTTGCTAAAATATTTACAAATCGTGCAATTAATTGCTTAAAAGGTGTGCCAGTATCATGGTGATCTGTTCCGTAACCAATTGTGACGTGACAAGAAGGAATAACGCAGAGAAATTTCACGTTTCTCAGGTAAATACAAAAATCTAATGAATTTTTGCAAACCTTATTTTGTAAAATTGGTGCTTTTAACTGAGCAAAAACCTATTTTGTTGGACGCATTTAGGCTTCTTCTTCGTTATGTTGATAATATTTTATGTATATACGATATATTAAAAGCTTTTTTCGTGTAAAATAGGAAAATGTTTGTTGACGATAGGGCTTGACGAAATGATGACGTCATGGGTATCGATAAAAGTCGATAGTATTTTTAAAACTATAATTATTCCGTCAATTCTTTAAATCATCGTAATATGTGCGTTATCGCCTTAAGGTAACCACTATTGTAATTGAGTGAAGCACACTAATTTATTTACATCTCTCTATGTTTTTTAATACCTATTTTAAAGTAGTTGTTTCTCACAAATTCAGTAGGTAGTACTTAAAATATAAGCTTAGTGAGTCAGGTGAGCCATTAAGTTAGTGATAGATATTTTTGTCTTTTATTTTAGGTTTCCAACGAAAACAGCGTCACGTGACAAATGGATACGTATTATAAATAGACCAGACTGGACCTCAAAAAAATATTCAACTACTTACATATACAGGGTGTATACGACGATACGACATTAAATGACAAGGTAGCCAGTGTTAACCCTTATAAACATATTCTAATATAAATTATTAAAAAAAAAAGAAAAAAATAAAAAAAAAAAAAAAAAAAAAAAGCTGCACATTATTTAAAGTCGAAAAATTTAAGAATATAAAACTATACATTATTTTTCTATCATGTCGTTTTCGGCATGACGACGACAACTGTGCGGAACAGAGTAAGAGATAAGATAATATGAAAGAGTCAGAGATATTTAAATGAATTGAATGACGTAATGACAACATACGATCAACGTAAATACCTACAGGTTGTTTAAAACTGTGAACAACTGTGACATAAAGAAAGTACATTTGCGTCTAAACTATTGCAAATTTCTGTTTAATTTTTTTGGTATAGCCTTCTAACATCACATGCTACACGTGGTTTCATTTAATGTCGTATCGTCGTATACACCCTGTATATAAAACATTAGTTAAAGCTTTCCTCGATAAATGGGCTAACCAACCCAAAGATTTTAATAATATTTTTCATTTTGAAAATTGTTTTGCTGTATTTTCACAATTATTTGTTATGTAAATGGTTTCCGAATATAAAGAATAAAAAAATATATTATGTTATACAACGTGTTTAAATATCCTGTGATTTTAAACCATCCAATAAATTTTCTATCATTAAGTACAGCTATATAGAATATAATCGATCAGATATATTGTTCTAGTTCATCATGACATTGACCATAAAAAACTTAGGCAGTAAGGTTTATGGCCTGCTTTCTTACTCATCGTCACACTTCACCGTCAGCAGATGGTAAGTCACTTGACTAGTACATATAAATTCCACAAAGTGGAATGCACATTGGTTCTGCCGCCGCGTTGGGTTCGAACTAGGACCGCGTAATTTGCACGCAGGTTCCTTATTCATTCAGCTACCATCGTTTCTTTTTTGCTTTCTTACTATGGCTATATATATATGGTAGGTATCCTAGTCTTAAAACTAAAAGATAGCGGTTTGGAAAAAAAAAATTGCCTCACAGCACAATTTTACCCGATAGCATGAAAAGTTAACTTGTTGTAAATGCTTCTTAAAACAAATTGTTGCGACATTATTCAAGAGTTCAAGACGCTCTTTACACACCGAATTCATAAGCTCGATAATCCCAAGTACAGAATATCGATAGTGCACAACAGTCCGTTGCAATCACTATTTTTAACTCACACATTGACAGTCACTCAATTGTGTTTTGGTCTCGCCTATAATCTGACATTGTTTATCTTGTACATACTAAATCTATGGTTTTAAGTGCTCAGTACCTCTACACATTATGGCATGGGGAAAATTTACACTACAAATGATGAAACAATTTTCCAGGTGGTCACACTAATTTTGCACGGTACCGTGCGTGATTCTTTATCAGCATATTACGGACAGAACTTAAACATTTTTCGGCTTATAGAAATCATCACAACTATAGATTTCAATAAATAAATAAAAAATAAGAAATTAGTTTTAATATAATTTATTTTTCAACTAATTTTAGTAAGTTAATGATGACAAATTTTCAATTTTAAGCAATAAGTATGCGTGTAAAGAAATCATTACACGTAGTCGTTTAAAAACATATTCATTTTAGACAACATTCAAAGTATTAAACAATTTTATTTCTTTTAATAAAAGTACGATCTGTTATTAAATTAACATTATGGATGTTAATTTAACACTTTTAACATTTCATCAAACTCAATATAAAATTATATTTTATAGATAAAACCAGTGAATTATTTTTCTTACGGCTGCAGTTCATTTCATTTGATACGTCTTCATCTTCACTCTTCATTTCCGAACTGAAATTTGTGATGTCGATTGTGTACATGGCATAAATTCAATTTCTTTAATTTTTTACGTAAATTATGATGTGAATAAGTGAATTAGTGGCAATAAAACAAATAATGGCGTTCGTAAGCGCTGTAACCGGCGATGACTCCACAAGGAAATTTATGGAAGTCCTCCAGAACGATTTCAAGACGTTGAGCTTAGAGACCAAGAAGAAATATCCTCAGATAAGAGAGGTTTTTATTGTTTTCATGTTATTATTTATTTGAAAACTTAGTAGACACCACCTATATATTACAAATTTTCATGCACTAAACTTGTAAATAAGCCGAAAAATCTCACAAGAAAAATGTACCAGCAAGTTTCAATGTCTTACGCGATTATTTCCTTATTTGCAATCTATTGAGTATTTATTTATTGTCGGTGATTACTATAAAGGTTGTACCTACCTACGTGTATTATCTGGTAGTTAACGATTAACCCAGATAAGCAGTTGCAAAACTGTATGTAATTCAATACATAATGTACCTATATAATTGTCTGGGTGGGTTATTGCTATAATTATATTGTTAAAATTTAAAATAATTTTAAATTTTAATTAGTTAAATTTGGTTGGTGGAATCACAAATCGCTCACTGTGGTGGAAATTAGGTGATGCTTATGTTCAGCAGTCCGTCATTGAGCTGATGTGATGATGATGACAATGATATTATTTGGGTATTGTTTCAATCATAGGTTGTCTTAGATTTAAACAAATATTTTTAGGAAAAATATTTATAAAACAAGCATCATAATACCAAAACAATATCAACAAAAATAACTATAGCTTTCAAATCCATTGTTTAGCTCAATTATTGTGCATCTTATGTTCCATTATAACAGGTATATTTAAAAATACCTCTTTACTCTATTATTGGCATATATTGTTTTAACCATTTAAGTTGTAGTGTATTAAATTGTAATAATTACTTAATGAACTATTTTCCTAATATTTATATTAGGAAGAATGTAGAATGATTTTGATAGAATCTAGTGTAAAAAATATTTGTCGGATTTATCCAACGTAGGCAGTTAAAGGGTTAACTGAATTCTCAAATTCATACACTGGTTTGTTAAGGACAATGTTCAGTTCTTATCCAAGCTTTATCTATCCCATCTTCTGTCAACTTATCACTTACCCTGAACAGGAGTGCTCCACTCAAACTCATGGTTTTCTTCACTTAACATGGCACCAAACAGTCTGATTTATATCAACCATGATATGTAATTTTTTTTAAATATTTTTTCATTGTTGTTATATTATATTATTATTGTATATAACAAAAAATATATTTGGTAAATTATTAAAATAGGCGGTTTTCATTAAATTTCACGTAATAAAGTCGACAATCTTTGGTCTTCTACGACTCGGAATCATTGTCAATTAAATTATTTTCACGTCATTGGTGCTGGGTTCACTCCCATAATCTTTAGTCTTACAAATGAGGGCACCACCTGCAGTAGAGCTATCCAATTGACATTAATTATATAATTATATTATATTTATTAGTATTGAATTATCTAGTTAGAAGTGAAGTGAAGGTCTCAATATACATGTTTTTTCAGTGTCATTATATTTAGTTAGTTTATAATAAACAGATATAATTATATGTCCTTGGTTCGATTGTAATATTCACTCAGGAAGATGTATAAAACAAAAATCAATAAATTGCCAACATTATAAACATCATCACTTGAAAATGTCTTTACCATTAATTTATAAGATGCTTTTTTAGTAGGTAGTGTTAGTAGTTTACCAAGAAGACATTAAGACATTAACATTAACTGGATATGTTATAGTAATCACAGGAAAAAAAAAAAATTTATTTATAAGTGATTGAGAAAATATTTATCAATAAAATGTTATTTTACCATATAACTTAAATGATATACAGCAAAATTACTTAAAAGGGACCTGATATCCTGTACCTAGCATTTTCCTATAAATAAAATATCTGCTTGAGGTCTAACTACCGAGAAAAGGTGCCTAAAAGGTTGGACACATTAGCAGTTCGCACCCTGGATGGCAATGCGTTGCCTCAGATAAAGTCTATCTTGGGATTATGTCGTCTACAATATCTTGAATGATATTTACTTTTATTTATAAATCATAGTTTTGACAACAATACAATAAAATAGACTGCATGTCTGATGGTAAGTGATTATTGTAGCCTATGGACACCTGCAATACCAGGAGCCTTACATGTATGTTGCCAACAACAACCCTATGGTAGTGTAATTATGGCTACAGTGTCTTGTAAGATGGAGGTACTTCTTATCCCGTAACCCGTTTGCCTATGTTAACATAGTTAATGATCTTGTTTATTTCAGGCATGTGATGAGGCTATAGAAAAGCTGTCTCTGGCCGCCAATAACCCTCAAGCTTCACTATATGGAGTGGTTAACCAGATACTATACCCACTGGTGCAAGGCTGTGAATCTAAGGACCTTAAGATTATCAAGGTAAGAGTTATTTTGCTTAAGCTATTAAAGTATTTTCTGCCGTCTACATCTTTCCTGCTCCCATGATCAATTTGGTTAAGATCATTAGTGTCCACTGCCCTTGATATTCTGTCTTATAGTTAGGAGCTAATATAATAAACTAATTCTATCTTGGTCAACTTCCAGTTCTGCTTAGGCACAATCCAGCGGCTGATAGCCCAACAAGGCATAGACGCAAAGGGTGCCAGGCATGTAGTGGACTGTCTCTACAACCTGGGTCAGGGGGGCGTGCTGGAGCTGAAGCTACTGCAGACTGCTGCGCTGTTGATGACCACGTCCGATCTGGTGCATGGAGACACACTGGCTAGGGTGAGTTTTGTCATGTCTCCTCTTCTCACGAACAGTATTCAAACTGTGAGGTGCACAGCCAAGCCGCTAACTACCTCTAGCACAACAGACACCGCTGCATGAAGCTCACCCTAGAGCCAGAGAGAACCTTACCATCCTAGACAATACAATATATTTTTAGCTTAGAATATCTGATAGATTTTGTCCTAAACAAATAAAACCTAAAGCCAAACCAGTTATCGCTGAAGCTGTGCTAAGCTGTGATTTTCTGTCACAGTTCAGTAGAATTATAGTTAGGTGATTCTTACTTACTTATATACTAGTAGGATTACTACTAGTATAATGCAAAATTTTAGGATGAATTAAGTACTGTTATCTTAAATTATCATTTAATAGTATAGCATAAATCATTAATTCGAAATTTAAAATGCAATCTATGTTGTTGAAAATACGTTCAATAATAAAACACATACAGTTAGGAACTATACAATCAGAAAAAGGAAACATAGATAAAAAAAAACCCAGTACTGACATTGGCACACGAATTGATAAAAGTTATTGAAGTGCAATACTTTGTACATGTTGTATTATTGATAACAAATACAATATCATAATAAATAATCTACTTGTTTGTACGAATTATCTAAAGGAGTTAAAATTACCAGAAATGAAAGTTGTAGTGGAAAATTGTTGGTCTACTTTCCTATTAGTACTGTTTTATTGACTAAAAGGTGTACTACAATAGGCAATTTTTTTTTTTTTTGGTACTCCCTTATGTGATTAAAAATAAGAGATACAACTTAACCATACTACGGGTAAAAGATCAAATTTATATGCTGGTGTATGGAAATATGTACCTTGTTTTAATAAAATTAAGTTCTTAATTGCCATGTCCGACAGCGTTGTCCGACAAACAATACAATTTTCTATTGTGTCTGCGGTTCAATGTGGTTCAGATTTCAGTGTTTTTTTTAATCATAAAGAAATTTCAACCCTTACTCTCATGTTATGCTAATAGTTAAAGGTTCAAATTTCCTTGTCAATATTTCCTAAGAAGTCCAACCGCAATTAAACCACAATATATTGTAAGCAATTTTAATTTATATAATGGTGATTTCAATTAACAAACGTAATTAGTTGATTACAAATATAGAACTATGTTTTATAGATATGAAAGTGATAGAATACATGGGGTGAGTAATTTAAATTTTAATCACTTTAACGACTAGTTTCCGCCCGTTGCTTTGCTTGCCACAGTAACACATGGGTAACGTTTCTGGACTTTCCAACTATTCCTATACAAATAACCTTGTAACGTGAAACGGACCACCGTTTGTAACGGTGACAACCGTTTGTAACAACTTGACTGTCACCGTGGCGCAGTGCTTAAAGTGGTCGCCTCGCCACTACATCGCCGTGTTGGGTGACGTGGGTTCGATTCCCACACGAGACAAATATTTGTGTGATTCATAAATATTTGTTTCTAGTCTGGGTGTACTTTGTGTCCGTTAGTTTCATGTTTGTAAAGCTCCCCGCGACACAGGGCTTGTTCCCTAGTGCGGGCGTTGTCTTTAAAAAAAAAAAAAGAAAAAAAAAAAACAAAAAACGTAAAAGAATTGAAAACAAACACATTTACTTGCTCCGCGTCGGTGGCGCAGTGGAATGTATACGTTGCGCAAGATGGTCTTTAGTTTTCATCCCCGGGGAAAAGGTGTTTTTATAACTAACTGTTCCGTGGGGGTTCGCTCGCAAGGATTTATGTTGGACCAATACTTAGCTCCTATTCATCGTAGCGTGGTATTATAATTGAGCTATCC
Organism: Laspeyria flexula; assembly: GCA_905147015.1. NCBI lineage: Eukaryota > Metazoa > Arthropoda > Insecta > Lepidoptera > Erebidae > Laspeyria > Laspeyria flexula. The sequence continues at coordinate 8,660,666 of LR989974.1, forward strand.
AACACTATCAGATTTTTACAATTTGAGCCAGTAGTTTCTGAGATTAGCGCGTTCAAACAAAATCTTCACCTTTATAATATTAGTTTTACATTCCCGGACAACAATTGACACGCACAAAAAAATGACTGGCCTGTTGGTCTAGTGGTTAGGGACCCTGACTGCTAAGCCGGACGTCGTGGGTTCGATCCCCACCCAGGACAACATCTTTGTGTGATGAGCATAAAGGTTTGTCATGTGTCTGGGTGTAATTTATCTATAATATGTATGTATTTACAAAAAAAAATATATTTAAGTAGTATATCAGTTGTTTAATACCCATAACACAAGCAAACATAATTGCTTACTTTGGGACTAGATGGCGTTGTGTGAATGTTCTAGAATATTATTATTATTAATATGTATATCAAGTATAGATATACAAATCCGGTTCCATACTAACGGAAGATGTTCGTTTGTCCCCAGACGATGGTGATGTGTATGCGCATGGTGTCCCCATCAGAGAATCGTGACGTGAGCACGAGTCACGCGGCGGCCGCCACCGTGCGGCAGCTCGTCGCGCTCGTGTTCGAGAGGGCGCTGGCTGAGGCTGATGGTAAGTACTCTTTAGCCCGGTGGTAATAAAGATGGGTTACCGCTATCCAAGGTTAATCCGCAGCGATGATGGCCGAATAGATAAGTGACCGGCATGAATAAATTCGATTCAGGAAACCCAGTGTGTGTACATTATGGCCTAAACCCTCTCAGCTCTCTAGACAGAGAAGAGGAGACCCAAGCTCAGCAGTAGGACATATTAATCTCCCACTGCTGACTCATTAGGGTTGCTGCTGAAGATCAATCCAAAAATGGATTAACCGTTTGATTTTTATTTTTTACCAATATTACGACGGATGATAATATAATATTTCAGGTGCTTTAAAAGTGAACCCAGCGGATGTCAGACCCCAGACTAACAACAAGGCTCCGAAAGACTTGAAACCTTGTGCTGTAGATGCCTACCTCATACTACAGGTAACAAAATCAGTTTTTTCACGTAATACTAAAAAGTGTAGTAAAATATTTTTAATTTATATAGCTTCGATTGAAAACCACGATATATGATACTAAATTGTGACACTCTGTGAATACGCTCTTAAGCGACGAAAATGAATAGAACGACCACAAAAGTTAACAAAAGAAATTAGACTTTATTACTTAAGCAATAAGAGCGGTTTTGATTTGTTTATCGTCTACACCCGAATTTTTTTTTGCAGGATATAATCCAGCTAATAAACGGTGATTCAGCTCACTGGCTGGTGGGTATATCAGATGTGCCAAAAACCTTCGGGTTGGAACTCCTAGACACTGTCCTCACAGACTTCTCACCTATATTCTTTAAGGTAAGCTTGGGTCTATGAGACTTATAGGCCCGAGAGAAGAATTAATCTATAAGATTCATTGTTCTTAGACACTTATTGTCCTAAGAGGTTTATGGTTCATGAGACTTGTTCTATGAGACTATTTGGTCTATAATACTCATTTGTCTATGAGGGTAATTGATCTATGAGACTATGGGATTCGTAGATCTGTGAGACTAAAATAATTAAGAATATACCTGTGTACATAGTGCAGTTGGTTTCTCTCAATTCAGATTTAAGATTAGCTATTCCCGAAATTCAGTTAAAGTATTTTTTTAGTGATAAAGGAATTTAAATAATTATTTCATTTTATTTTAGATACCAGAGTTCAGGTTCTTATTGAAAGAACACGTGTGTGCTCTTATTATAAGACTGTTTTCGCCAAATGTTAAATACAGGTAAGATATTTTTCAATTTTGAACTTTGTATCATTGAATTTAAAGTACTATGTGAATATGTGAAAAAATGATTATTATTATTTACTGGAGCAAGCACGAGAGTGGGAGTGCGATCGACGATGTGCTCGGCTTTTATTCTCTATCTCGCTCTGGTAAATGACAGTTCAGCCCCTCCAGACAAGTGGCAATCGATTTGATATTTCTATTCTATCAACATGGCATATTAGTACATCGATCACGTGATATGTCGATAGCTTATGTCAGAGATGTGTTCAAATGTATTGAAGTGACATTTAAATATTTCAAACTAGCTGACCCGGCAAATTTCGTACCGTTTAGATTTTAAAACCCAAAAATTTTAATTTTACACTCAACTTTTTGTATAATTTCTTACATACATGCTTTGCCTCGACAATAGCAAATACAACAAAAAAATAATTAACCAAATCGGTCGAGCCGTTCTCACGCGAATCTATCACATACTTTTCGGCGATCCATTTTTATATATAGATAGAATCAGCGATTTTCCACTTGTCTAAGGGGGCTGGACAGTAAAGGATACAGGTATTGTAAAATGATAGTATTGTATTGTAGGGCGGCGTTCACGGCGCTGCACATCCCGGGCGCGGGCGGCGGGACCCCCGCGGCGGCGGAGCGCCCGCACTTCCCCGTTACCATGCGTCTGCTGCGACTTGTCTCTATTATAGTGCACAAGTACCACAGTATACTGGTCAGCCATTCTTTATCTATACATAGGCTATATAACATCACGCTACGGCTAATAGGAGCTGAGCAGTTGTCAAACAAAGATTCATGGAAGTAAAGCTACGAGCAACAGTTTTCGAGTTCCATTTTGAAATGATTTTATGGAGATTTTAAAACCAAACATTTTAAATTTTACTCTAAATTTTTTGTATATTTTCTTACATACAAGCCTTGCCTCGACAATAGCAAATACAACAAAAAAATAATTTGCCAAATCGGTCGAGCCGTTCTCACGTGAATCCATCACATCTTCGGCGATCCATTTTTATTTATATAGATGTATTGTGTACATAAAATAAATATACTTTCAGATAACAGAGTGTGAGATCTTCCTGTCGCTTACTATAAAGTTCTTGGACCCGGACAAACCGATGTGGCAGAGGGCACTAGCTTTAGAAGTACTACATAAAATGACTATACAACCAAGTGAGTATTACCTCAGCGATATTGATAATGGTTCAATTTATGAGGGTAGTTTGAAACGCTAGTAGTTAGTATAGTAAGTGCCTCATTAGCAGTAAATATCCCAAACCACAGATTAGATAATAGTTACTACGTAACAGATACATCACTCCTATACAAAAGCGAAAATACCTACGTTATATTAGCCTACAAAAACGAACAAACGACGCTGCAAGAAGAAACGTATTCTACGCACGCGAGCCGAGAGTCGAGATTCCCGCGTACACCGCGTGAGTCCGTCATCGAGCAAAATCATTAGGGTTGTACAAAGAACATTAATGAAAACAACATGGCTGAAATGAAACTTAAATTTTCTTATTTATGTTTAGTTTATGTACAATGAATGCAATGAAGTGAATGCGAGGTAAGCAGTTAACTTAAAACTTCTAATTTCACATCGAAATCAGACTTTAGTTAACCCTTAGCTACCTAACGTGTTTTTGATTTACACAACCACCTAACGTCGGTCATGGTGACCGCTTACATTATTTTGTGTTTTTAATAAGAATGTATTGTAAAAATGACACAAATGAAAGAGAGATTATAATAATTAATATATTTTTATTATAAAAACGTTGTTAAAATTTGAGTAGAAACTTTAATTAACATTTATAATCAACATTTATCACTAAATTATAATTTTAGAACAAAATTTACTTAAAATCAATATGTGAGATAAATTAAGGAACAATCACCAAAACTTAACCAAATATCCTTATTTCTTGTTGATTAGATATATAAACTATCAGTTAAAATTATTAATGGCACAATTGAATCACAGTTGTTATAAAATCACAAACTGTTAAAATTTACAATTTTTGACGACAGTTCACGCACATTTTTCATATAATTCCTGTACCTGGCGAGTGGAACGTCATCGTCAGATGACGTATCCTCCATTGGTAGGAGTTCAACACCGCTTCTTTCATCATTTGAGCACTCTGGTTCATTACAATCAATTTCTGAATCAGTTTCAACTTCACCTTCAATGTAGTGATCCACTGGAACATCTTCTGCATCGCTACAATCTTCGTTCATCAATTATGGCACTTTTAATTCACTTTCCGAATCCGAGTTGCACTCTTCTAACCACCTCATAATGTTAGCGTTCGGTTCCGCCATGGTAGACCTTCATATAACTAAAACAACAAAAATAACAATATTTTATTAGAAATACGTAACCACCTAACGTCGGTCACCAGGACCGCTAGCGAAATATAATTACCTGTAATTTTTTAACGCTTGCACGTGTGAAGCAATCCGGCGCTGGGCGCGTACTCCGGGGCGCACGGGTAAAGTACATGAACACATACACGCGTAGATCGCGTCATAACGTATTTATTCCAAAAACAAAATCCGTTGGAGTCACTGTGACCGACGTTAGGTGGCTAAGGGTTAAGATTAGCCGCTAGACAATCCGTGACAACTTTTTTATTTAAACCCGTCAAGTATACATCCAAACAGACAAAACATTTGAATATCGTCGTATTGTATTCTGTTACTATTTTTACTTATATTAGTTCTGTTAAATATATTCAATGTACACACAATCAAACAGTTAATGTCTGATTCCGACTCGCGCTTGACCAGTTTGTTTTAAGAACTCCACGCCACGCGAACTCGATCGTAATAGATAGATAGACAAACTCGAAAACGACTCGATAATGTAGGTAATGAAATATAAACTGCATTTATTTCTGTAAGACCGCACGTCCGCACTAAACTTTCTCGTAAATTTTTAAAAAAAGAGTACCTACACACTCAAGTATTTTAAAATTACTAGGTACTACTAACTAAAGCCAGCTGAAATACGTACCTACTTTCAAATAACGTAACGTACCTTTCTTCATCTTTCGGCAATGAAAAATAAGACATTTTTTTATTTTTCTTTTGTCTATGACATCCAACAACTTCACAATAATTAACCATCGTGTTGTTAGTCAAAACTTAATATACCTACATAGTGTACGAAAATATCGTTAGTATCACAGAGTACATTATGCGTTTTGAGCGGGAAACGTGCTGTGCGCGCTCTCAGTGTCGCGTGCGGCAGCCCTCTGGCGATTTGGCTCAGTTGTGAGCTACATAGCGGTAGGCACATAGCGCGTGACCTTGAGCGAGTGATGGAGGCCTGCCCAAACATTATAATATTATTAAGTTAAACGACTATGATAACTTTAAGAGGATCATACGTAGGAACGTAGGAACACTAAATGGCGACCCACGCCATTTAGTGTCATATTTCGTGATTATGAAGAAGAAGAAAGAAACAGAAGATCTTTATTTGTTTGCACACAACATTTGTAAAAGCACATTAAATATTAAAGATACAAAAAGAAGTACATAAACAAAACAAAAAACCATGTTTTAAAACATAACACTTTGTTATAATCTGTGGTAATAAGTAATAAATAATCTTTGACTTATTTAAAACCTGTAACGCCATCTAGTAGCTAGTGTTGATGATTAATGATCTGTCATTAAGATGGTTTTTCTCTCATTCGCTTCCTTCCGTTATAGCTTCACCTCGATAAGCATGTTAAAATGTATTATCAATAAATCTTCAATAAAATACAGAATAAAACCACGTTTATTGTTATCCACAACTCCGACACACTTAATGTTGGCGCCTCTGTTCGGTATCTGCGGCTTGCCAACGATGTCAGCGGGGTCTGAGGCGAGCGCGGGGGCGCGCCGCGCGTGGCCGGCGCCGGCGCCGCTCACTCAGCTCAACACACTCCGCGTAGCTTGACGCGCAATTCACATCTTTGTAAATTTCCCAAAATAAAATACAGTACCTACTGTTAATCTGACTATCAGTCTTTTTACTAAGAAGAAACCCCATAGAGGCCTAGTCACTTAACACACGATTTTTATTTATTAATCGGAGCTATTTTTTTTTTTAATGTTTTCAATACACTTTTTAGCATGAAGTGAACTTGTATTAAAAAGTAAGTATCCGTAATGCTTACAGTTATTTAACTATGAAAATAACGCCTTGCAAGTTCCAATGTGTTATTTGCATATAAATAGAACTGTAAACGCAATGATTTCGTACCTTTTACACACTTTTCACCTAATTCTAAAATCGAAAACCACGAAATATAATAATAATAATAATATTCTACCACATTTACACAGCGCCATCTAGTCCCAAATTAAGCAATTATATTTGCTTGTGTTATGGGTACTAAACAACTGATATACTACATAAATACATTTTTTTTTGTAAATACATACATATTATAGATAAATTACACCCAGACACAGAACAAACCTTTATACTCATCACACAAAGCTTTGTCCTGGGTGGGGATCGAACCCACGACCTCCGGCTTAGCAGTCAGGATCACCAACCACTAGACCAACAGCCCAGTCAATGAAAATATGACACTAAACTGCGACGTTGCCATTCCTACGTATGAACCCTTTTAAAAACAATACCCTCATTTATTAACAGATCTATTGAAGGCGTTCTGCGAGTGCTACGACATGAAGCCGCACGCTACGAACATATTTCAAGACATAGTGAACGCTTTAGGTGCATACGTACAAAGTCTTTTCGTCGCTTCTAATGTCAACACACCCGCTGGTAAGTAAATTATATAATTATATTGATAACAACGCCATCTATGTACAATCAGACAACTTGCTCCTCGATCAGAACGGTTTTCGGATTTTTTCCTTTACTTGTGCAACTTGATATTGCTACTTGCCAAATAATTATAATATTTTACCACATTCTCATAGCACCATCTAGTCCCAAATTAAGTAATTATATTTGCTTGTGTTATGGGTAGTAAATAACTGATGTACTTACTACTTAAATTATTTATTTTTAGTAAATGTCTTCTCAACAAAAGTACGTAAGTGCCATGAACATGCGTTCTTTTGCTGCGGAACCCTTTATTGAGCAAGGTTCGACATGCTCTTAACCGGTTTTTTCCATTTGAGGTACAGAACCCTAAAAAATATCGTGATGGTTCTTTTCTTTTTCTAGGTTATCATCTCTTGATGTTTTAACGCCATCTAGTGAAATTTCAATTAAATTAAAACCAGAGATTGACTAATTTAAACTAAAATTTTTTTTTATATATTAAATTCACGGATGCAACAGTTCATACTGCGAGCGGATCTCGCCGTCCACTCTGTCGACGTCAGGCGGAAATATCTCGTAGTTGTTGATAAGATCCTTGTACACTACCGAGCGGGTCTCATTCACGCCCTGCTCGTAGTCTTCTAGTTCGTATGAAAGGTCCACTAGCTCCGATAACTTGCTGTCGTCGTATTCTTTGTTTTCTTCAGTCTCATGTTCTGAAATTGTTGATTCATTACAATTTGTACTCCTCAAAATATTATGAAAAACGTATTGCTTATAAAAGCTAGTATTCCAAGCTTTAAAATAACATATAATTTTTATTATCTTGTATAAAAATATACTTTTTATTTAAAAATATGTTTATGTGTGCAATTAGGGGTTGAGTCGATTTGCGTGTCCGCGAGTGTATATTATATTTCATTTATTCAACCATATTAGTAGATTTTGGCACTGTTAAATGCAAGCTTTTTAATTAATTAAGCTTAAATTATTAATTAGGCATAAACATTAAAACTGCTTTCTCATAACCAATATGAGAAAGCAGTCTTAATGTTTATGCCTAATTAATAATTTAAGCTAACCGTAGGCGGTCAATAGGATAACTGTTTAGCATTTTACTTCAAATTTAAGAAAACATTTATTAAAAGTTTGATTGTCGATTGAGGCCAATATTTGTCACTGCGAAACTGTGGCCTATATCCAAAAGAGAACCGTTGTCTCAGAATTTGGGAACGATTTTCCACAATTTCTCCTTTCTTCCCAATGCGCTCGGAAGACTACTGGAACTCCAGCAACCTCCTTTTAGCACTAAGATAGATGTAACTGTACTGTTTGGGAATATCCTTACCATTCCTGTAACAGTGTAAACTAGGATAGGAATGAAAGGGGGGGGGGGGGGGAGAGGTTTGCCATGACGTGATGGCTGAAAGTAAAGTTGGTTCTTAGGTGGTTCTGTATGAATATTTTTAGATTGTAGTCAGTTGCACAATTTTATCGTACTTTTTTTTAACTCACTAGTTTTTGGTCCTTTCCTCAAGTGCGAGCTGCTGTTCTTATCATCACTCATCTCTAACATCTGAAGGTAGACCTCGGCCAGACCCTGGCACTGCCTCATGCATATATTGAAGCTCTTGAAACGATTCGAACGGAAGTAGTTCGCGCAACCTAACCGCTCTCTGAAATTATTATTATTTATTTAATTTTCACTTTCACCGCGATGAAAGAAAGGTATTCTGTTAATCCTAGCATAGTATATATGTGTGCCAAATTTCAACCAAATACATGTTTGTTATTTTTGCCCGAATAGAGTTACAAATATTCCAACATTCATGTACGAGCCAATAATATAAATAGCAAAGTAATTTATGTATAAGTTATCAATAACTGAACGCCTACAATATTTAATCGCAATAACACCTCCCTTCAAATAGTAAGGAAAGTGCGGCTCATACTACTTTATTATCTTCATTAAAAAATTAACTTCATTGTGATTTATTGTGATAAACTATTCAATAAACCTACTGGGTGACCGCTAATAATGAGATAAAAAAAATGTCGCATTCGTTTTATTTGGATACTTATAATATTAGGTATTAAATAAATCCCTTGTTTACGTCAAGAAAAATCTCTGCATTGCAAATATTCTCAAGCTACGGTTACCAATTACCACGATATCGACTTGATTACTCCCTCAATATTACAACGACCCACACTTACGAACAGTTCTGGTTCTGGAACACATAAGTCCAAACAGGCGACACGTGGTTTGCGCACACCCCTGGCGAATACCGGCGGGTACAGCGCATTTTGAACTGTCGCGTCACTTCGGGAGGCTCGCGACCGTCGTCTGCTATAGTTAATAACACTTATTATGCCGTGGTTACTTTGTGTGTGACTGTACTATGAGACGACTACACTAGTTGACGGAAAGAGACATGAAATGAAATCTCGTTTATTCATCTAGGTTACAAAGTAACACTTATGAAAGTCTCAAGTTAAGAATTTAACAGGTTATCCGAAAAGAAGTGTCAGCAAATTTGCCTACGACCAGTTCGCTGACGGGGTGGAGCTATGAGAAGAAAACTGGCAAGAAACTCACGCCACTCTTTTTATAAATTGGATAGTTATAATCTTTTGTAATTAACAATTTGGGTAGCGTGTAAAATGACACAGCAGAACGACCGCTATCCGGTGTCATACGCTGTTATTGTTATCGATAAGGTGTCACTCGATACGGTGCGACGCGCCGGCTTACCCGTTGTCCTAGATGAGCGACAATAGTGACATTGCCGTGATATCAACATCGTATCGTCGCGTCGCCTGTCGCTCATATAGGACAACGGGTAGGACACACGTCGCGTGCAGTATTGGTCGCATTGCGTAACGTGATGTCGCGTCGCTCTCCTAGGACAACGGGTTACTCAGTGTCCTAAGTGAGCCATTCTATGTGATGACACGCGATGCCGTACGACACGACAGCAGTGTCCTATGTGCACTCATCACTGCCTAAACCAACGGCAGCGTATTCAGATCGCGATATCAAGCTAACTGATTACGTTCGCGTTGCGTCGCACCGCATGCTTCATCGAAGAAATGCAGTAGGTATTGGGTGGGTACTTCTAAGTAATTTCATTTTTAGGTCAATTGCGGTGGAAAAATCTAGATCTCGACTCTTACATCCAAAGTTTGATAATTAGCTACTTACAGGTTTCACTATATCCATTACATAACATATTAGTCAAAGATAACAATATCACGTATCTAATTATTATTAAAACGAATTTACTCATTTTTAAGTTATTACTAATATCTCTTGACGGAAATCATAGCCTATTAGATTGTAGACATTTTTAAATGTTATCTAAAAAGTTCTCCTTAATTTTATTTTTAGAGTACTAACATGGTATATATATATATCGGTTATTTTTAGGTACCTTAAAAGGAAAAAACAGAACCCTTATAGGGTCACTTCGTTGTTTGTCCGTCTGAAATTTTGGCATTCACAAGGATGATGAATTTTAATTAATGTAATTTGACCAGAAGCAAACTAACACAAGTAAAAGAAAAAACCCGAAAACCCTAAATTTAATACTACATAACAAAAAAATATTTCGAATGGTTCCTACCTTCTGTGCATGAGTCCAACTCGCACTTGACCGCATTTTTTACTAGATACGCTTACAAAACCTTGAAAATTTACCCTTTTCGTTTAAGCTTCCGCAGACTAGTTATGTAAGTGCTTTAAACAACCCACCCGTATTGTTGTCAACAGGCACATCAGGTATACCACAGCAGTCAGGATTCTACTGGAAAGGAGTATGGCTACCTCTTTGCGTCACATTCGAGCCTGGCACTGCCAAGTCTGTCTAGTAAGTAGTAGGAGAATTTCTAAGAAAACTTTTTAGACTTAACATTTCTAGACACTCACACAAAAATTTAATTTATTATAAAAAAAAATTTCACACTTAATTTCTGCTTTCAGCATAGAAATGCTAGACCGCACAGAAGCGCCGACGATACAAGACGGGTACGGCATATCTGTAGCGTACGCTTGTCTCATGGAGATCATCAGGTCAATAGCTATCAGCATTGAAGGAGCTGAGTACTTCAGGTATGTGTACTGGTATAATTAACCTTATAACCACCTCACTTATTATGAAAATGTGATCTTGTTAGTTTTAAAAAAGGGTGCAATTTTGTTTGCTTGTCTTGATAGCTTTGGTGGTCAAAAGGTTAAATAGTGAATTTTATTGAGCTATATTAAAATTGCAGGCTACAAGAAATGTACGAAGATATTCAGAACGACACAGAAGAAAGGGAAGTGAATTCTAATAAAAACACTAATGGAAAAGGTAAGATTTGTTATAACATCAAGTAGTTTAAAATCGATTTGAATCTATTGTAAACTGATACATTATGTCAACTAAATAATATAACAAAAACAATTATTTTACCAATATAAATCCCCTAAAACATCATTGCTTAATAAAAATAACTTCTTATATAGCGGAAACAGATCCTAAAACAGACACAGAAGTAACCAACTCACACAATGGAGAATCGGACCAGAACTCTAACGTGGTACAGAAGATAGAAGATGACGTCGAAGACAAGGAGAAAATACTTAGATTACAGGTCAGTTAGCAACAATACATTCATACTACCATTAACCTTTTGACCACCCTATTAAAAATAAATAAAAAAAATTTAAGTAAAAATATAATTAAATTTTATTTTGTAAGACTGCGCATTTCTGCCAAAGTTCTAACAAAAATTAAATATTAAGCAATTTCCATCGCTTTAGTTTAACATTTTAATATAAATGCTAAACAAGTAATGGAAAAATTCAAACCCACGACGGGACTTGAACCCTTTGACTTGTCATGACGTCATCATGTTAACAGGTAATGGATAAATTCGATCTCAGGAAAGTCCACCCGCGTAGCTCAAATGGTAGAGCACTGCACACGGAATGACAAGGTCGCGGGTTCAAGTCCCGTCGTGGATTTGAATTTTTCCATTACATGTTTAGCATTTATAAAAAAAAAAATCTAAAATATAAAAATTTTAATCAAAATCCTGTATTTGCTATTAAATGCAATGCAAATGTTTATATTATTATGATTTGTTAATAAACAGTTACTCAAGTCATCCTGGTGCGGGTTAGTGTGGGGACTGTCGGTGTTAGCTGAGGCGAGTATAGGCGAGCTGGAGAACATACTGCGAGCTATACAGACATTAGCTAGAGTTAGCGGGAAGGTGAGTGTCTGGAATAAGCGCCCAGACATAATAATGCTTATATATCAAGATATATAGAATATCAAGATTTAGATTTTCGACATGTTCTTTGGGGTCGGGAATTGAATGAGAATAGTAATTTTTTTTAAATCAGCTTTTAGATTTTATTTATTTGTAAAATAGAAAACAGTGCCATTACATTCTGATAAATAAATCTTTACTTAATATTATAAAACTGAAGAGTTTGTTTGTTTGAACGCGCTAATCTCAGGAACTACTGATCCAATTTGAAATATTCTTTGAGTGTTGGATAGCCCATTTATCGAGAAAGGTTATATAGGCTATATAACATCACGCTACAGCCAATAGGAGCTGAGCAGTGGCCAAACAAAAGAGACGGGAGCCCTGCGCCGCTTCTAGTAATCTTAATAAAGTTCACCACAATTTTTGAACTGAAGTCAGTACTGTTAACAAAATTTTCATCTTTATTTATAAGTTTACATTTTAGTTTCTGTGATCAAATTAACCCTATATTTGCTTCATATTGCAGACAGGTCACTGCAAGGGTCGCGATGCCTGTGTGTCAGCGCTCTGCCGCTGTGCTTTACCCGCCCAGTACGTGGTCCCGGCGCTGGGGGCGCTGGGCGCGCTGCCGTGTCCGTGGCGCCGTGAGCCGCCGCCGCCGCCTGACCCCGACTACAGGCACCAGGTCGTCTGGGTCGGGACACCGCTGCCTTCTGCTGAGCTGTCTACAGGTATCTATGACTGACAAAGTTAATAATCATAATCATATTTATTTGTTTGGAATATGGTATTTTATAGTTCTTGCATTTGTTATATTATTATAAGATCAACATATTTCGCCTACTTAAGTCAGCATGTAAATATTGCAATTTATAAAGATATTATTAATTAAAATTATAAACTAATACTTAATAATACATACATATAGATCACGCCTCTTTCCCAACAGAGGGGTAGGCAGAGACCATTTCCTTCCACTTGCTACGATTCTGACATACATCTTTGGCTTCTTCAACATTCATCAGTCTTTTCATGCACTCTCGCCGGTTGAGGGTACTCCTGATCTGTCCCTTCTTTAGAACGTCACCTATTTGGTCATGGTACGTTCTTCTAGGTCTTCCCCTTCCAACGTTTCCTTTCACATTCGCCTCATATATTTGTTTTGTCACTCTTCCTTCATTCATTCTCTCTACATGTTAATAAATATTCCAATATGTCCATTTAAGATACATTCACCAATTTCACATTAATAACAACAATATAAATTTTATCAATCTTTGTCAGTTGAATGCAGCAAACCTTTTATTTATTTTATAATTCATAAACTCTTGTATGGTATAAACGCTTTTAACAGATATCAAAATTTGTAATGCTATTAAATTACCACTGATATACCATCATACTTCTCTTTTACACAGGTCAACAACAATCATTCGTGATGGTGACGTCACGACACGTGACCGCGATGAAGGCACTGCTGTGCGCGGCACAGCGCGACGGCGACACCATACAGCAGGCGTGGCTGCCGGTACTTACCACGCTACAGCATCTCGTGAGTTTATACCTTATGTTCATTATAATAGTGACTGTTTTAGTTTAACCAGCCCCCATAGAGTGAAATGGTCATATTGTCGTGGTCAATGTAATAATTTGACATTATCCTTACAATAGATAGATCGAATAGATTACCACTTCATTAATTTAAATTTTTATAAAATTTGACAATCATCATTTTATAGTTTGACATTAATAACACAATTGACATAAATACTTATTATTAATCTACTAATTAAATTTCCCTATTTACCTATATAATTAAGTTTCTATATTGCCTGATGTGACTATGTATTTTATTTTATCTTTATTAATTTTTGCATGCCTAATGGGTGGAATGTATCAGAACTAAATACCTAGCTTTAAGATCAAATATATTGTACATACATTCAATGCAAATAAATGATTGATTGATTGATTGATTAATTTCTACCTGTGAATTTATACCTTATGTACATTGTAATAGTGATCGTTTTAGTTTACGACCAAATTATTAAAATAAAACGAAAAAAAGGCATATTCAGAATCAAAGTAGTGGAGAAAGCACAATCAGCGGGAACCGTAAAAACCCATTCATAATTGTTTAATTTTGAATAAGGAATGTCTTATTTTTCACGCCAAACTTTCATTTCCTAGCTTGCTGATACACACAAACCAACATTGCATTCAATAAAAACTTAATCTAAGTAAACAGAATCACAAACAAAATGAAGAATCTATAAAAAAAAATTCGTTCATAGGTATGGATCTTGGGCTTGAAGCCATCTACCGGTGGAAGTATGAAGGCAAGTCGAGCCAGTGCTGATGCCAACGCGGTTATGAGCACGTCAGCTGTAATGGCGGACTTACCTGGTCAGTATATACTTATATAATACTTAGCAAAGTACCTTACTTTCCCCAAAAGCTAACCCTATAAGTGTTCAGTAAAAACAGTTGTCCTAACAATATTAACCTCTTGACCACCAAAGACATCGTGGTCAGCGAATGAAAATATAACTTATAATTATTTAAATAAGAGTAGATTTTCAACTATCTGATATTTATTATTATTATTTGTTGGGCTAGAAGTAGTTAGCGGCCTCCTTGCTACCTCGACCAGAATTGATCTATTGTAGCGCCCCTTGTTGTTTATAGTTCTCTGCTTAGCCCTATAGAGACCAGGAACTTTCAGATTGTCTGAGCAGAGAGAGAACTATGGGTTTGTCGGCCTTTGAAATCTTTGGTGTCTAAGAGGTTAATTACTAACCTATTGATGTAATAATATTTTTGCTTCAGTCTTTTATTTAAGAATGCATCAATGTTTTTGAAAAGGCATTAATTTTAATGCTTTTACTGTTTATATCATTATGTACTAATAAAAATTGCAAGCATTCTTGAATTGAGAGATTTTCTTTTTTAACCAGTATATAAACTTTACAAAAACAAATAAATACTAAAATTATAATAACTAACTATTGATGTTTTGTTGTATACTATCGACAAAGTTGCAATTTCTCGACCCATAAGGTCCAAAATCGCTTGGCTAAAGCTCTCACGTTAAAATAATATATAATTGCTAATAAAAACTATCACAAGATTGGACCAGTCTCTTACTATGCTAAATAATAATTCTATTATACTGCTGTCTCTTGTATGTGTAATCAGTCATATAAGTCCTATACAGATTACTTATTATGGAGGGAAGTGGGTAATTTCTTTCCAACTCCTCCATTTACTTCTGATTAATTTCGTTGCGGGTTCCAACACACAGGCATACTTTGGGTCCCGAGTGTCGAAACTCAGTGTTCATCGCTGTTAATCCTGGCTTACAGGAGTTGCAGTGGGGCCGTGAGGGTGGGATTGTTCTGACCTCACAAGGAATATGCCCTGTGTTCGGGGACTTAACAAACATATAGTTAGCGGACACAAAGTACACCCACACAAACAAATATCTAAGAATCCCACACGTATTTGTCTCGTGTGGAAATCGAAGTAAAAACTTTTAAACTTTCGCGATTTGTACACATGATCGAATCGAATCGAAGTAAAGTCACTAGGCACGGCGCAATTAAATTAAAAAGCCATTTAACACCCTTTCGAATTGTTAATTATCATAATTCCTTGTAATAATTATATGTACTATTATGAGAGAAATAAATAAATAATTGTTATTATATTATTATTTAACACTACACCAGTACATTTGCATTAGCCAAACGATTTTGATCCTTATGTATATATATTCGAAAGTCGACTTTATCGATAGTACACGTGCGATGTTTCACAGGTCAGCAAGTGCCCGTTGCCGAGTCGCTTGGAGTCATGAGCGGTATACATAATATTTTATATGTATACATTTGGAATCACTTGTATGTTTGTTTGTACCGTGTATTGTTTGGGTACGGTTGGGTTGGTTTCCCATAAAAAATAAAATAGATTCTAAGAGTAATGATATTAGAGTTAAAGATAGCTTATCATCATTACAACCCATAAATTAATGTCTCACTGCTGGGCACGGGTCTCTTCCAAAGATTTTGGAGGGAATTTAGCCTACTATACCACGCTGGCTAGACGGGTTGATATAGAGTTTTGTATCGAATTTTCCTTTTCTCTCAGTGCTCTTATTGCTTAAGGTTAGTGCCTTAGTCGCCTTGTACGTCAGCCACGGGTTGAAATAGAGTAGTGACATTATATATTCTTAATTTGGATTAGATCCATGCCCAGCTGTGGATTTTTATGAGTTGAAATGATGATGATTAATGGAGCCTATGATGTTCGGGTGTTGCCTTCAAATAAAAAAATGCCCTCATTCAGCAGTCGGGTGAAAATTATAATTAAATGTCCTTCCTTTAATTAGTATAGATATAATGTTGTTTTGTTAAGTGTGGGTTCCAAATGTATACAATATACCAGTTAGGGTTTATAGCTTGTTCACAGAAGCACTGGGATGGAGCTTGCTGGCCTCTTGTGTGTCTTTGTTATTGTCGCACTGTTTTGTATGGGACAGTCATTGCATTCTAAACCTTATGTTAATTGGCATAAGATTGAAATTGCTAAACGGGTATTTGAGACTTTTTTCGTTATTCTATGGCTCCATTTTCATCATTGTTGGCAATATGATAATAGCTTTTCCCTTTAAATGGTCAAAAACTGACGTAATTTTAAGAACTTTTGATGCTTCTTGACTTAGCGGTTTTGGCTGTATGTTGATCAGTCAGTTTCGGTTTTTATAAATATCAAATACTAATATTGATTCGATGACTGTCCCATCTATTCTTATACAACGCTATGTATGTTGTTAAATGATATTCGTTAGGTTTTTTAATTTTACAAACGTTACAGACACGCTAAGCACAATAAACGCTTTCTTTTCATTCATTTTATATAATTTTTAATTATTTTATATTGAAGTCGGAATGCCATACTAAGTTTGTACTTGAAGGCCTTGAACTTTGAGTTTCATCGAAGGGGAAGTAAGGCGTTGAGTTCTGCTGATAAATAGTTATAGTGTCCAGTGTATAAGAGGAAAAAGCCCCTGCTAGAAACGGCTCAATTCGAGCAAAAACGCTAAACATAACTTTTCATTTTCTCCCAAGTCAAAATACCATAACTGCAACCACAAACCATGGAAAAAAGCATTTAAGGTTGTAAAATTCACATGCAATTTTTGAAAAAAGTGCCTCGTTGGCGCAGCGGGAAGTGTATACGACTGCTGTGCAAGAGGTCCCGGGTTCGATTCCCGGGTCGGGTGAAAATGGTATTGGGTTTTTCTATCATGAAATTCCAGTATTAGGATTTTCCCGGAGTTTGGCAAACAAATGTTCCCGGTTGATGACAATAGGCTGGCCCCCTATTTCATGGGACCAAACATAGCTGGCGAAATGTGGGTGTGAAACACCTCTGCCTACCCCTTCGGGGAAAAAGGCGTGATGCTATGTATGTATGCAATTTTCGAAAAAAAAATTGTAATAATAACTTGTGTTTCTTCAGTAGGGGGTCCCCACCACTCCGAACTCCCAACCACAGATATTTAATTAGTCTAATAAGTAAACTATACATCATTTAAATATTCATTAAATTATCATCATCGAAATTATTGTGTGTGAATCTTTTTTGGGGACAAACTGGGATAACAAACCGTATTGCAACTATCTATGATATACATTCGCTTGCAGCACTATCAGCAATGCTGTCACGTGTATTCGAGTCGTCGAAGAACTTGGACGATGTGGCGTTACATCATCTTATTGATGCGCTGTGCAAGTTGTCTAATGAGGCTATGGAGCTGGCTTATTCTAATAGGGTAAGTAGTGTTGTCCGTAGATAACTTAAAACTATAATTAAAAACAATTAAATACTGCATTGTACATATATGTACGTGAACAGTGAATACTAAAAACAAATAAAATATAAAAGCTAACCTTTAACTGCAGATACATTAGAATTTTAGAATAATTGATAGACCTTAATTTCAACTCAAAAACTTCAAAAACTCCATCCAGTCGTTGTAGGTATGCATTGAGGAATTAAAAATAAAACAAAACCTTGTCTTTGCTGTCGCACTACCGCGTAAAAAGTAATAATAAATATTATAATATTATTAATTCAGAATGGTGGCCTAAAGAAGCTATCAGGCCAGTGGGCAGACCACCGGCCCGATTGTCAGACGATGTCGTCAAGATCATAGGTTCTCATTGGACGCGGCTGGCACAGGACCGTGAGAAGTGGCGCTGTAGAGAAGAGGCTATACCCAACAGTGGGTGGATGTGAACTGATGATGATGATGATTAATTCTTAAAAAGTAGTACATGGATGGCGTTATGAGATAATATATCAAGCAAAAAAAAAAAACAAAAATAGTTAACTAATTTCTTTTGACATATCTAAGGAGTATGAAATCTTTTACAAATTTGTCGATTATTTTTTTAAATGTAATTCCTACTGTTTTTATTCCTCAGGAGCCATCTTTATTCGCAGTAGCGAAACTTTTAGAGACTGGACTAGCGAACATGCATAGGATAGAAGTTATGTGGAGACCTATCACTAATCATCTTTTAGAGGTAATATTATTTTATACCAATAAAATACTGTTCGGATGATAATTACAAAAAGATAGCTACATTTTAACTTACCTTACCTTTAAATATAATCGTATTCTTGTATTGTTAATTTAGAATTTCAAATAGTTTCTGTAATATGCATAAAGTAGCTACAATAAATAATTTTAATCAATCAAGATTTCATGTTAAATCGATATAATCGAAATTTTCGTATTATCGGTCCCATAATCGATTTAATTATTAATTCATTTAATATTTGTCAGGTGTGCCAACATCCTCACATACGCATGCGCGAATGGGGGGTTGAAGCTATCACGTATTTAGTACAAGCAGCCTTCCAGTATCACCACAACAATCCTGTTCTTGTCACTGAGGTAAGTTTATTTTGTTTCTAGTTTTGAAAGTAGGTTTTATTGACAGGTTTTCTTTTTTTGTATAAACAGCCCGCCTGAGGGTAATAGGTTACCGTAGTCTATGGACGTCTGTAACACTAGAGACATGATGAGCGCGTCGCTGACCTTAATAAAACCTATTCCTTTTTTTTGAGTCCCTTGGGAAAACTTCGTTAGAAAGTTCATTCCTGAGAGTAGCCGGGAGGAAATTCTTCTGAAAGCACGCGATGCGAAATTATTTAGATTCTATCTATATATCTATTATCTAAGGTTTACGTATAAATTCCATGGCGATGGCCAGCGGTGTAATGGTAAAAAGTGACCGTGGGTATATCATCTCAAACAATTCTTCAGAACAACCCTTTATAGAAGCAGTAGATGCATAGGGGGAGGCTAAATCTTTTCCTATTACATAGTTGGGAAGTCTACCTACTTATTTTTATCTGTCAACATCCAAATAAAAGCACGTTTGCTCGTAAAAACTCTAGTTGATGAAATGTTGCCAAGTTTATGCTATGTGACAAAACTACATATTTATTATATCTTAACTTAGACCGCTATTAACTAAACAATTCACGTCTATGTCACGTCATTACGTATCCTCTACGTCACGTCTACGCCTCAACTCCACGTCTACATCATCTCTATATCACCTCTACGAATATATGCATTATCTCTAAAAATGTCTATATCACCTCTACGGAATGTCTACATCACCTCTACGAAATGTCTACATCACCTCTACGAAATGTCTACACCACCTCTACGAAATATCTACATCACCTCTACGAAATGTCTACATCTCCGCTACGAAATCTCTACATCACCTCTACGAAATGTCTATATGACCACTACGAAATGTCTACATCACCTCTACGAAATGTTACAATTACGAATTTTGTGAAAGTAACCACGTAATTTGGAACGGGATTAGGTTATTCGATAAACTACATTTTATTGTTCAATAGGTCATTGTCATTCAATAGCTCCTGTGGAGAGGGGACGATTACATTATACTGTCAGAGCCGATATTGTTTTGGATGTGGTTATACTTATGAATCTGTAATTGTACGTACATTATTTCTAATGCTGGCCAACATTGAGCTTGTGTTCTGTATAGATAAATACAATATGTATACGTACCCGACAGGCCCGCGAGCGACTGCTGCTGGAACCTTTGTCGGAGCTGTGCGGCGTGCGCCAGTGTGACGTACGTGCGCGTCAGCTGGAGTGTGCCGCGCGCCTGCTGCACTCGCGCGGCGACCAGCTCGGCGCCGCCTGGCCTCTCATGATGGAGATCATCTCTGCCATCTCGCCACATCACAGGTACATACCTAGCATATACTAGTGTGACGTGTGCGCGTCAGCTGCAGGGTGCCGCGCACCTTCAGAAAATAGAAAAATAACAAAGTCTTGGTAAAGAAATCCTGTATTAATAATAATAATATTCTACCACATTCACACAGCGCCATCTAGTCCCAAAGTAAGCAATTATATTTGCTTGTGTTATGGGTACTAAACAACTGATATACTACTTAAATATTTTTTTTTATTTTTTGTAAATGCATACATATTATAGATAAATAAGTATGCATTTAGTAGTATATAGTATTAAGTTTTAGATTGTGATTAATTCTACACCTGACCTTCTCACAATAATCCTCATTACTAATAATTGTCTATTGTTATTTGACAGTGAACAATTGATCAGATCAGCGTTCCAATGTGCTCAAGTAGTAGCTGGAGATCTGCTAGGCTGTGCTGGACCGCGGTGTCTGCGCCAGGTGTTAGCAGCTGCAGCTGCCTTCGCCACACAAACCAAGGAGCTTAACATTAGTCTCACTGCCGTCGGACTTATGGTATGTTAAAAAAAAGTATTATTTTAGTCATGTTGGCATGTGTACGAATCCGTGTACGTATACGTTTACGAACACGGGTACGTACGCGTACGCAATTTCCTATATGCTTGATAATATTAGATAAAAAAAATGTTCCTTCATATTTTAACCTAGTCTTAGAACTTTAACGACAAAATAAAATAAATATAGACAAATGGCTAGTTGAAATTGCGTGCAGAGAGTAATTTTTTTGCAATAGTATAATTGACTGCCAACCTGATACCAGTAACCCTCCTTGGTCTTGTCGCTGGTGGTTTTTATTCCAGTAAGAGTTCGCGACCGTATTAACCTACCATTATCTTTGAAAACTAGCTTATAATTCACCATTAACGATACAATCGCTTCCTTTATAAGTTAAATTTCCTAAACATATTATTTTTTGTAGTGGAACATATCAGACTATCTATATCACAACCGAGACAAGCTGGTGGTGGCCCTAGCGAATGACACGGCCGTGTGTCCAGAAGTACCCAACCACGCTGAGTTACCGCCCTTAGACAAGCTGTGGATGTGTCTTTATATTAGACTGAGTGAGTATCGTAGTTTTTTTGTTTATCATTAGTAATCACATAATAGTAGTTTATGCAACTGTCATATAAGAAGGGGTTTTAAAATACAAGTCTGTTTATCGATAATAATATAGGTTGACTCGAGTGTTTTAATACCTAAGTTATATGCAATTTCATACACTACTTTATCTTCATCAAAGGAAAAAAATTAATTAAACAAAGTAGGTAGGTTACACGGAAGTAATTTATTTGTATGCATGCGTGCGTCATATTTTTCACAGTTCAAACTGCGCATGCGTGCGCCTTTTTTTTCATATTCAGCCTAAAACCATAGACTAGTTTAATGAATTAATAAAAAAAAGATAGCGGTACTATAATGGGTTTTTTTAAATTTTATGTATATGCGTTGCGTTTATAAAGTGCGTCTGTATAGAACCGTCTTTGAATTCGTAATTCGAATTTTTCGATTTGAGTGTAGTAGATAAAAGTTTTTTTGTATTAAAAACATTTTTATTTATTTATTAAAACAAAAAAGGCCAAACATGATGAAACTACCATACTTTACTGTACATCCTGCATAACTTATCTGTATAATTATGTAATACTCATGTTAAACAAATAAATGATTGATTGATTGAAAAACGAACAAATTCATTTCATCATCATTCATCTCACAGCAGAGAATAGATTAGTACAATGTCAAGAATAATATTAGATTAAGTAGCTCACAAAAAAATTGGTTTGTTTGCTTTGTCTCACCTAATTTCCGCCACAGCGAGCGATTTTGTGCCGCCTGCATCCAACATTTAAATGAGGTCTATGTTCAACAGTGGACGTCATTGGGCTGATACGATGATGATCTTTTGCCATAACGATATAATGTATTATATAGTATTACGAAAATTATGGAATTGGATCCAAGATGGCGGCTATCGTGGGTGGTATTTAGGAATATGATATTTATTCCAGGATCCAAGATAGCAGATGAAAATTTTCAGCAAACTACAATAGGGCACTCATTTTTGTAAGACTAACTTCAATCTATGCTAAGTGCTCGTTGTGAGATTTTTCGCTCAATTAGCGTTTTCGGTTTTTCTGCGTAGGTACTATACCTGACAATTAAAATCAAATTGAGTGACACTTTCTAATTATTTTCTATTTAACCGATTGACGTAGTGTGGGGAATCTAAACACTAAAAATATTGTTATCAGGTGAGCTATGCACGGAGCCCCGCGCCCCCGTCCGCCGCGCGGCGAGTCAGACGCTGTTCAGTTGTATCGGCGCACACGGCACGCTGCTCAGCAAGCCCGCCTGGCGGGCGCTACTCGCTGTGCTGTTCCCTATGTTGGACCAGGTAACTTGACATAACGGGTGTAAGGATAACAGTGGGGCTAGTCTTAATGATTCAAACACGACGGTCAAGGTCAACGACCCCAGAAGTGCATAGCTACAGACTTAAAAATAAAATTCTCAAAACAGCTGATTTTCTGCAAATTTCTAAATGCTTTCAATTTTCAATAAATAATATTCTACCAAATCATAAACACTTTGTAGGTTTGAAAGCACAATCACTAGTTTTTATTATCCAAAGGGACCTAAATATGACCTTATATTTTCCCTTAGGTACAAAAACAATCAAACATCGCGAGCTCAGAGAAGGTGGATACGGGAGAACATATACTGATACATCACACTAGGAACACTGCGCAGAAACAGTGGGCTGAAACACAGGTATGTATTGTATCCATAGAGCAAAAAAATTTTTTATATTTTCTGTACACGAAGGTTAAATACCTAATGACTAACGTCTTGATTTTAATCTTTGTTGGCAACTGCACTGTTGCTATCCCTATGTTAAAATTTTCAAATATCTAATAATTCGGATAACTTTTTTAAACGTGTAAGCAATGATGACGTTTTGTCTTCAATAATATGAATAACTTGGCAGTATTCGTTACATAGTTACAAACTTTAGAATTCAATTCCGATTAATAATAATATATTACTAGTTTTTCTGCAACCCCTTAGTGGAGACGTATTCAGCAAACCAAAAAACAAACCAATCGGTCCAGCCTTCCTTAAGATATAAATGATCTAACTAACACGACTTTCGTTTTATATGTACTCATTCTTTGTTTGGCCACTGCGCTCAAACAAACTTTTCAGCTTTATAATAGTTCTTATCACTAACTTCGAATAACTTGTAGGTGCTGACGTTGTCAGGCGTGTCCCGCGTCTTCCACTCTCGGTTCCAGCTGCTCACGACGGTCGGTGACTTCAGCAGGTCCTGGACTGCGCTCCTCGATTATATCACTGACTTTGCTTTAAGGAGAAGTCATGAGGTAAGGGATTTTGATATAAGATATTAATATATTTGTTCGTTAGGTTCACAAATATAGCCTTGACTATAGATGTAAAACCGTTTTGACATCCTTTTGAACGCCATGCCATAATGGCATCTCCGTGTACGAAAAGCCATGCAATTAATTTTTTTAGATGTGACATATTTATTTATTTATTTCCAAACATACAGCCATCATTACAGGTACTTAACCTAATGCAATGGTGTAGAAACTGTAAACAATAAAAAAGAACTAGTAGAAGTAGCAATTAAGAGCGTACATACCATCAGAGTGGCATGGTCTTAAATTTTTATTAATCGGAGATATATTTAAAAAAAATGTATAATAAACTTTAACAATACACTCTCTAGCAGTCGGGTAAAAATAAAAATCGATTTAATAACGGTAGCTAACGGGTTTTACACCTATCATCTCTATATCACTTCTACATCACCTCTACGACACGTTTACATCATGTCTACGCCTTTCCTACATGACATCTACGACTCTAGATATCGGTAGATTATTTTACAACTATAGCAACCGGTATAAACCAATTCTTCGCATCTATAGTCAAGGTACTCCGACTCTTACTTTAGCGCTATTTATTGATGTAACAAAATGGTATTTAATACATGACGTTTGAATGTGTGTCAGGTGTCGGTGGGGGCGCTGAAGTCGTTCCAGGAGGTGGTGTCAGCCGCGGGGCGCGCGCCCGACGTGCCGGCGGCACTCATGCGGCGCGTGTGGGGCGCCGCCTGGGCCGCCTGGACCAACATAGCCCGCGCAGACTACAAGCCGCCTGCACGTAAGTACACGAGGAAGGCTCCTTCTAGCGACGGCTTTTTTCACGGCTATTCGTTCTTTGATCATCGAAATTTAGTATGACGTAAGTAATCAAATATATTTTTCGATTTAATTTTAAGTTAACCTTTTGACCGCCACGTCAAATCGGTATCGCCTTCCCTAGGGTCAAGCTTTTAATAAACAGTACATTTTTGACGTGCCATGCTGTCATTGGCGTGGTGAGCACATTTTCATTTTACGTGTATAGACGTCTCTAGCGTTCAAAGGGTTAATGAAGAATTTGTAAATATATACTACTAGATATAGGTACTAGAACACAGAAGGGTCTGATCCAATGATATTGTATGTTAAAAAAGGTGTAGATAGGTTACCTACATAGCGTTCGATCTTTGGAAATGGCACACAAACGCACACATAGATATCGTAATAATGCAATGTCAAAATACCTTCGCCGTCAACGGGACATTGAGATGAAGTTTGTTAATAAGACTATTTTTAGTGTTCCACTTTTCGCTTATAACCTATCTACACCTTTTTTAACATACAATATCATTGGTCTGATCGGTAAAAATAGCCGAAGCCGAAAAAAAAAAAGTGTACTGTCACGTTTGTTCCAGCGTCGGAGGACGGCAAGGCGGCGGAGCTGTACGCTCCATCGCTCAACTTCCTCACCACACTCGTACAGATCTTCCCGCTTATATTCCAACATATAAGGCCTACGTAAGTATCTCCATCTTTATCCTATATACAAATACTTAGAGTTATGTTACTTACTTCCGCGCAGTTTAGGTAAATATGCACTGGAATATCCGATCTCTAATTATGTAGTTTCCATATTTTGCAGGTTCACAGCGGCGGACGTGACGTCGCTGGGCTCGTGCCTGGCGCACGTGTGCAGCACGGAGCCGTCGGCGGCGGCGTCGGCGCTCGACTCGCTGTCCGCCGCCGCGCCCGTCAGTCTACACGCGCTGCACTGTCTGGAAATTGTTCATAAAGTACGTTTTGATTTACAATTTTAATGTAAATAATAAAAAAACCAAGGTGCACCCACGATTAAAAAAATGGCGCTCAAATAGAGTTGTCGTTTAAGTGTGTATGGATGTCATATCATCACTTGACCGTCCCCAGGAGGCGCTGGCCCGTCACGTGCTGCTCCCGGCGCTGTTCCACGCGCTGACGTCACTGGCGCGGGCGTGCGGGGAGCGCGGGGCGGGCGCGGCGCCGCGCTGCCTGGGCGCCGCCACCGCGCTCTACTGCGCCGCGCCGCAAGCCGCCGCCGATGTCTTACCGCATCTACTCTTGGTTAGTTTACTCAATTATTTATACATGATTAACTTACATAGAACTCGAAATAAATTGCTTGTTGTTGTGATAAAAGTCAACCCTTCGGTAAAAAATGAAGGAAATAAAATAAAAATAAATGCTATGTTTTTGTACACATACATATTATCTACGTCACGCCTACATCACCTCTACGTCACGCCTACATCACCTCTACGTAATGCCTACATCACCTCTACGTCACGCCTACATCACCTCTACATAATGCCTACATCACCTCTACGTCACGCCTACATCACCTCTACGTCACGCCTATATCACCTCTACGTAATGCCTACCTCTACGTAATGCTTACATCACCTCTACGTCACGTTTTTAATAATTATCCTCACGATATTTTCTATCACCGTCAGCCGATGGTAAGTCAACTAGACTACTACATATAAATTTCACAAAGTGAAATCCATATTGGTACTGCCGGTCAGAATCCAGTCAATCACAATAGTTTTTACTTTTCTAAAATAAAATATGTTTATATTCTATCGTAGGCGCTACACGCCTCAGTACAGAAGTATGGCCAAGACAAACGACGTAGAACAACTGAACAAAACGACGAAACTGCACAGATCTCATCACTATTACTACAGGTAACCTAAATTTTACTATATTAGGAACAATCGGTCCATCGGTTAAACTTAAATCTGAAACGCATTAACTGTTACAAGAAACCCAATCATCATCATCATCATCATCATATCAGCTGCAGAGAGTCCACTGCAGGACATAGGCCTCCTCAAGAGATTTCCAATAGGGCCAGTAAAAAAAAAAAAAAAAACCAATATCCCAAAGTATTTCCTTTCCTTTAAAGTTATGTATAGAGGATCTCGCAATCTCTATTATGATTATTCGATTTTAATACGTTACTGTGGCATACATATATAGCATCACGCCTTTTTCCCCGAAGGGGTAGGCAGAAGTATTTCACACCCACATTTCGCCAGCTATGTTTGGTCCCATAAAATAGGGCGCGAGCCTATTGTCATCTACCGGGAACATTTGTTTGCCAAACTCCGGGAAAATCTCAATACTGGAATTTCATGTTAGAAAAATCCAATACCATTTTCACCCGATCCGGGAATCGAACCCGGGACCACTTGCACAGCAGTCGTATACACTTCCCGCTGCGCCACCGAGGCAGTTACGTTACTGTGGCGGAGCAATTAAGGTGATTGCGTCATCACTGACATCGTGACGTGACTTCGAAATTGGGTGTACTTTGTGTCCCTAAATTGTGTGTTTCTAAAGGCCCCCGCGACAAACGGATTGTTCGCTAACGCGGGAGTTGTCTATAAAAAAATATTATTGTCATATTTTGGGACACGACATGAACTAATTTAAATCTATCAATCGAGACTTCGAGTGAAAGTTGATGATATAAATAATTATCCATTTTTTAAAAAGTGTGGCGTGAGTTTCTGCCAGTTCTTCTCATAGTTCCACCCCGTCAGCGAACTGGTCGTAGGCAAATTTGTTGACACTGCTTTTCGGATAACCTGTTACATTCTTAACTTGTGACTTTCATAAGTGTTACCTTGTAACCTAGATGAATAAACGAGATTTCATTTCATTTATAAATGTTTGTAAATAACAGGTGTTAGGCACCGGTCTACCACTAGCGAGAGAAGAGCCAGATGTTTACAAGGAGTTCTGGGAGACGTTACCTAAAGTGTTAGAGACCTTCCTGTTTGAGCCACCGTAAGTTAATCTATTTATATTATCTACTTTCATATTTAACTAGCTGTTGCTTGCGTTTCCGCTCACGTGTCATTTGATTGCCGTGGTTTTTTATAAGTATCCTTATTTTTTGCCACAAAAGAACCTTCCTCAGATCTCAACGAATATTTAAAAAAACAATTAGATAAACGCTAGAATCTTTGAAAAAATGCTTTTAGTGCTGGATAGCCCATTTATCGAGGAAGGTTATCCATACATAGGCTATATAACATCACACTACGGCCATTAGGAGCTGAGCAGTGGCCAAATAAAGAATGACGGACGTGTAGCTCCGCGTGACTTCTAGTAGATTATAAAACAGATTCAGTAACATGCAAAATTTTGTTTTACAATATATTGTAATTGTATTTATTTATATTTAAATTAGCAAGCCGAGTTACATTCTTAACTTGTGACTTTCATAAGTGTTACTTTGTAACCTAGATGAATAAACGAGATTTCATTTAATTTCATTTCGAGCGAATCGTTGATTCTGCTGTGAGCGGTCACACTATCCTCTCGTTCTCTAGTAAATGACTAGGCATAGAAACGTAGGAAAGTGCGATTCTGTGGGGTTAGATATGGTCCAACCCTTCTGTCCAAGCCCCTCTTTTACCATTGCAGTATGAGTATATATAACAGTAGTTGTGGTTGTGTCGTAGCGTGGGCGGCGGGCGCGCGGCGCGTGCGCTGGTGGTGGCGGTGCGCGAGGGGGCGCTGCGCGCGCGGCCGCGCCTGCCGCCGCCACACCTGCGCGCGCTGCTGGCGCTCGTGCGCGCCGGCTCGCTGCACACGCAGCCGCCACACCCCATACGTGAGTTACTCGTACTTCAATAGCTAATATTTACTACAAAAAACTACTTTTCATTTCTTTATGCAGTTCTAAGGTCATTATCAATCAGACATTTAGTACATTAATGTATTTCTTTTTACTCAAAAAACATATTGTTCATAAATTTTTATGTAACGTCGACCAATTTTTTCTTTTATTTATTAACAAAATAACCACCAACGCCAAACTAAACGGAAAATTAAAAATGCATCTTTTATCACAGTAATAAGGTTCTATTTTCATATAACGAAATGTCGGATTTCTACAAAATAAGCGGTCAGTTTAATGCAGCATATTTTTGTGAATTTGAAAGAAATAATAACTATTATAATTTGTATTATTACAAAAGCAAACACTTATTGACATCAAAGATGACTATTTTATTAGTGTTTAAACATAACATAACATAGCATCACGCCTTTTTTCCTGAAAAGGTAGGCAGAGGTATTTCACACCGACATTTCGCCAGCTATATTCGTCGCATGAAATAGGAGTCTATTGTGTATTTTGTAGTGTTTACAATTACATATTTTTCCATATCTCTTTTGTCAGAGAACGAACAAGAGTTAAAAGAGAGAGAAGAATTCGCGCGAACGTGCTTCGAGACCCTCCTACAGTTCTCCATGTTAGAAGATATTGACTCTTTCACTGGAGTCGATGGTAAGTTTATATTGCCATTATTTTGTAAATTACTTTAAAATTTAAACCATCACCAATTTATATTTTGGTTGTATTTAATTTTACAATTTTATTTTGTCCAATCAAGTGATTTGAATCAATTTATAACTATCCATTTAATGTCAATACATGTAATTTAATAAATGTATGTTTTTTCTATTGCATGCAAGTCAGTGCCAGTGAAATTATTATAACACTTTTATTTGCATGTCTTGAAAGAGACAGAACATATTGAAACTATAATGATATTATATAACACCATCATGTACATATGTTGTGACAAATAAATTGATCTTATCTTATATTATCTTGACAAATCTACTTAATTTTATAAAGCTGGAGAGTTTGTTTGTTTAGTTGCATGCGCTAATATCTCAGGAACTACTGGATCGAATTAAAAACATATTTTAGAGTTTCAGGTCCTGTTGGTCGTAGCATTATTTATTTAAACTTTATGCATATTAGTTGTGTAATATTATATTTTGACTGGCCTGTTGGTCTAGTGGTTAGTGACTGCTAAACCGGAGGTCGTGGGTTCGATCCCCACCCAGGACAAATCTTTGTGTGATGAGCATAAAAGTTTGTTCTGTGTCTGGGTGTAATTTATCCTACTAATATTATAAATGCGAAAGTTTGTAAGAATGTTTGGATGTTTAGATGTTTGGATGTTTGTTACCAGTAAACGAAAAAACCACTGAATAGATTTCAATGAAACTTTGCAGTAATTTACCTTATAAATCAGAATAACATATAGGCTATATTTTATCTAGATAACGCGTAAATTGGCTAAACCATGAGAACAAATGTAAAGTAAGTCGGAGAAAAATCTGCCATCTTATAGCTATTTCTGATTTCTCTACGTAAACCGTTAGTTTTACATAAGGACAATGTTGGAGGAATTGTTACTCTTAAATAGTTATAAAAAAAAGTCCGCGACAGCATATGCCTATCTTTTATGTGGAAGTCGATATAGAGAGAATAGTGAGCAAGAAATACATTTAAATCGGATACTGCATTTAAAGTGAAAAATTTCATGGTATTAAACTAATTCCTAGGAATGTAAATACCTTTATCACTTTTGTCATTTAATGTAGATAATTTTTGTCGTTTACACTAAGTTATTTCGACAAATAGTTTAAAACTTATTACGATATTAAATGAAATGTATATAATCCCAAAAATCTTATAATAATACTGTATGTCACCCGTGACTTCGCTTACCTGTTATTTTGTTCCTGTGACCACAGCAACTTTTCACTTTTAGAGGGGAAATTTCGGCCAATATTTTCTAAGCACAGATAATTACTTCAGATTAAACATAACCAATATTACGTGACTGATTAGAATAGTACTTATCTTTGTAAACATCCATCCCGTGTCTTTTTGGTTAAAATTATCAAATATACAAACAAACATTCATCCTTTCAACTTTGTGTATGTATATTACTATATTTATCAACGTCAGCCCTAATGACAATTCAGTATGACAGATTAAAAAGATATCAAAGATCTCTTTTTCTTTTTGCTTACTATATAACCTCATTACTTGAATATATTACTAATCATTCACCAGTAAATTCAAAGAATATATTATGACAATTGTGTAGTAAAATTATCAAATAAAGTAAAATATAAAATAAAATATTTTTTGTAGAAAAGTAAATACATATATTGCAGTATCAAGGTAGTATAGTAGCAGAATACAAATACCATAGACCTAGGATCCGCGCGCTTTTTGTTTTATAACGATTTTTTTTATTTATGGCGATACGAAGTACGCCGGGTCAGCTAGTCTATAATATGTAAGTAGGTATTACAAAAAAAAATATATTTAAGTAGTATATCAGTTATTTAGTACCCATAACACAAGCAAATATAATTGCTTAATTTGGGACTAGATGGCGTTGTGTAAATGTGGTAGATTATTATTATTATTAGTACATGGGCGGACTTAATGCCGTAGGTATTTTCTACCAGTCTACCTTGGGTGATGCAGAGTAGAGCAAAGTAGGTGCACAATGATCAACTTATTAGAAAATAAAAAATAAAAAGATGAAAATACAAAAATAACGCAAATATCATTGAATAAAATTATAAACACATGAATAAAATGCAATGGATCAACTAAATATATAATATACATACATACATACCTTTTTAAATATATAATATATATATAAATATGTCTATTATAGTGTGAGGCGTGATAATTCCGACGTTTTATCCGAGAGAAGAGCTCTGACTTTATGTTATATAGCTACTCTAAAATGTTTTTAAAATTCATGTATCATTATATAAATTTTAAACAATATTTCAGACGACACGGACCCGCTAGCTATCGTGGCGCTATTGGACAGGTTTCAGGAGGTCATATCTAAGTACACGCAGGACGATGATAACCCTGAACCTTTGCCTAGGTGAGTCATTTCAAATAAATTACTTGAGTTCTTATATTGCTAAGAGTAGGGTAGTATTCCACTTAACAAATTTCTTTGTCCAATGAACATTTTGATCAATGAAATTAGACAACTTCATTCAGTTAAATCCGTGTATCCGTGTAGCAACGGATTAAGAATATATAATGTCACTACCCCATTTCTACCCGTAGCTGTCGTAAAAAGCGACTAAGGGAGTTAGCTACGATTCAGACCAACCGGCTCGCATCGGCCCGCGCCGGGCGGCATTTTACAATGCGTTAAAGAACATTGAAATGTATCAACAGTAATTACAGTTCATATTTGCATGCAACTTACGGTCGGAGCCGGTCGGCCGTCGCGACGCGTCGCGGGATGCCGACGGAGGTAACTATGCGTAAGTTGCATGCAAATATGAACTGTAATTACTGTTGATACATTTCAATGTTCTTTAACGCATTGTAAAATGCCGCCCGGCGCGGGCCGATGCGAGCCGGTTGGTCTGAATCGTAGCTTAGAAACTTAAGCAGACAAG
The DNA here is from genome assembly GCA_905147015.1 of Laspeyria flexula. Taxonomy (NCBI): domain Eukaryota; kingdom Metazoa; phylum Arthropoda; class Insecta; order Lepidoptera; family Erebidae; genus Laspeyria; species Laspeyria flexula. The sequence goes on from LR989974.1 coordinate 8,692,600, forward strand.
ACAATTGCGAGAAAAGGAAAATTCGAAACAAACCCTATATATTATACCAACTCTTCTGGCCAGCGAGGTATAGTAGGCAAAATTCCCTCCACAATCTTTGGAGGAGACCTGTGTCGAGCAGTGGGCCGTTTATGGATTAAAAAGATGATTCAGTTAAATGTACTTTGGACTAAGATATTTGATAAGTGGAATACCCTCAGCTGTTGTAAAATGTAATATTATATTTTTGCCCGACTGTCAGGCTGGGTATTGTTTTGCGCGTATCTTGTATGTTTGTAAACTTCTTTACTCCCACGTTTCTTGCAAACGGCTGGATGGATTTCGACAATTAATTGTTCGGTATCGTTAGATTCTTCTCATAAACCCAAGTGTCCTTAGATAGGTATTAATAAAAAAAACAAAATGGCGGTATTTTGGCGCCAAATTGTAAGTAGTTAACATTTTTTTTTTAACCAGTCGTATCAAGTAAGGTATCAAAATAAAGATAATCAAATGGAGATTACAAATATATTACATATGTTATGTATTTAAATTGAACTTGACGATATCGTCTGACCATCGGGCTGGTGGTCTGCCCACTGGCTTGCTAGCTTCTCTAGGCCACCATTCTGTGGCTGCCTTGGTCCACCTTCCGTCATCCCTTCTTGCCAAGTGTCCTGCCCACCTCCAACTTAACCTCGTCACCCGCTTCCCGACATCCTCGACCTTCGTTTTCCGTCGGATCTCGACGTTCGGTACACGGTCAACGAGGGAGATACCTAACATGGAACAGTCCATTGCTCTTTGTGCAACTTTAATTTTGTGCATATTTTGCTTAGTGAGCGTCCACGTTTCGGCACCGTAAGTGAGGGTAGGCAAGACACATTGGTTATATAGGATCTCATTGGACGCGGCTAGCACAGGACCGTGAGAAGTGGCGCTGTAGAGAAGAGGCCTATACTCAACAGTGGGTGGATGTGGGCTGATGATGATGATGATGATGATGTATTTAAATTTAATCAGAAATAATAAATTACAACAATTTTTCGGTCTTTGTTAGTGCGTTGCTTATCTGTTGATTTTTTGCAGTCGGGTATTATAATTTTTTAATTATTTACTTGTTGCTATAGGCATCAGCTGTCAGAGATATCGTTCGTGTTGAAAGCGGTAGCTACCCTCACAGAATCAATGAAGAAAGCGCCGCCTGGGAAGGTGGACGCCGTCGCGTGGCAGAAGTTAATAGGTGAGTCATATTTATTGTGTGTTAGATTGTTGATACCTCTCACTACGTAATTAAGGCTGCGTTTTCACCGAGATGTGCGAGGATGAGATGTTTATTATGAACCAATAGAATCGCTTCATTTACCTGACGTACCTGACTAAAGGTGCTGTTAGCTCAGCGCAGTCAACAGCAAGGCAGAGCATTTTACGGAAAAACACACTGATGGTTTCAAAACCATACGTAAGCGAGTTGCTTCCATGATGCGTAGAGTGCGTGGGAGCGCCAACAGCATTCTGAAGATCATTGGCAATGGCAATAAACCGTGTTGCCCCATCATGGCGCATGGGGTGCATGCACATGCATGTAACTGGTGCGTCAGATGGTGGCAACAGATTTATGAATTAAATGTCACTGTTTGTTTATTTATCGACTGGCCTGTTGGTCTAGTGGTTAGTTACCCTGACTGCTAAGCCGGAGGTCGTGGGTTCGATCCCCACCCAGGACAAATCTTTGTGTGATGAGCATAAAGGTTTTTTCTGTGTCTGGGTGTAATTTATCTATAATATGTATTTACAAAAAAAAAATTATTTAATTAGTATATCAGTTGTTTAGTACCCATAACACAAGCAAATATAATTGCTTAAATTGGGACTAGATGGCGCTGTGTGAATGTGGTAGAATATTTATATATTATATATTTGAGAATATGTAGAAGTGTGTGTGTCTGCAGGTCTGTACCCGCTGCTGGTGGTGGTGGCGGGGTCAGCGCGGGCGGCGGGGTGCGGGGGCGCGGTGCGGGAGGCGCTGCTGCAGTTCGGCGCGCTGCTGGCGCCGCCACTCTAGCGCCGGCTGCTCTACACCATACACATCTAGAGTACGAGGCTATAGCCGTTACAGGTACCAGGTACCTCACTCCCGTCACTGTGACTCCTGTAGACAGCATAAATGGCGCATTAAAGCATTATTATTCTTTTAACCTCCATAATAATTAGTAGTTAAAGTTCATTATATTGTGAATGATCTGACATCGTGGTGCAGTGGTTAAGGTGGTCGCCTCGCCACTACATCGCCGTGCTGGGTGACGTGGGTTCGATTCCCACACGAGACAAATATTTGTGTGATTCATAGATATTTGTTTCTAGTCTGGGTGTACTTTGTGTCCGTTAGTTTCATGTTTGTAAAGCTCCCCGCGACACAGGGCTTGTTCCGTAGTGCGGGCGTTGTCTTTAAAAAAAAAAAAAATGATTACTTAATTAACTATTTTCCTTATATAAACATTATTTTTATAGAATTTATCGCACATAAATAACAGGTGCTGATTAAACAAGCCGGAGTATTTGGTCGTCAATATACGTTTTAAGACCAAATACCCCAGTGTTTTTTGTTGGATTAATTCAAAAAAGTTGGTTAAAGAGTTAAAATATTAAATAAAAAAATCAATTGCGTGTGGTTGATTCTGCTAATTTAGACACGTCGGTAGCAGACTGATGGACCAATCACAGGCCAGCAATATGGCGTGATTGACTTAGTAAGCCAATCACAGCTGTTGAATGAGACCATCGGCTTACGATTGTGTTATTAGACTTGGCCCCCTGGTAAAGGTTGCGTGTGGTCGTTGGATGCAGGCGACACAAAGTCGCTCATAGGTGAGGCCTATGACCAGCAGTGGACGTCATTGGGCTTATATGATGATGTTTTTTTTTTTTAAGGACAACGCCCTCTCTAGGGAACAATCCCTGTGTCGCGGGGAGCTTTACAAACATGGAACTAACGGACACAAAGTACACCCAGACTAGAAACAAATATCTTTGAATCACACAAATATTTGTCTCGTGTGGGAATCGAACCCACGTCACCCAGCACGGTGATGTAGTGGCGAGGCGACCACCTTAACCACTGCGCCACGGTGACAGTCCAATTAATTATTATCTGCACAAAATTTGAATATTAGTCCTGTAAAATACTCCAAAACCTTTATAAGAATAAGCTTTCCAATTTTAATAAATAATTCTTTTTTTTTTTTCAGTGACGTCATAACACCGTGGTATTTCTCGGGACATCCACTTGGCGGCGCCACTGACACACGATATATCTAGATATGTACACATACACATATGAACTATTATAATATATTGTACTTGTATTCATATACATGCTATTATTTAAGTTTATCATTAGTTAGTTTAAATTTTTATAGATAAACAATGTTTTTTGTTTTTTTGAGATGTTGCCTAACAATGTTTTTGTAACATATTATGTTTTGAAATAAAATTATAATCGAAGATATCATTATGGTATGATTACGTAATACGATTATACGAGTATACTATTATATCGTTTACAAATATTGTAAAATCGCCATAAAAATGTTCAAGAATATTCTACAAAACAAACAGATACAGAAAAGTACCCAGTATGATCTTTGAAATAAACTATATTTTCACATGACGTTCAAATGGTAAATACAGCTCTTCAAATATATTACCGTAGTCATACCGTAAGATATCTGTATGTGCCGTATTTAACTATAACGACACAACAAAAATATATTTTAATATTATATATTTTATTTTAAATGAGTTAACCATTCCTATTGTTGTTTAGACAATTTATTGTGTGATGGAGTGTATTGTGAACATTGTCAGTATTCGTTAGTAAACGTTGACGACAAAATCAGCTAGACGTTAACCACAAAACTTATAGCCGGCAAGTGATAATTCATCTTATTGTCGAAGCAATAAGATCATGTTTTCATATTTCGTATTGCTTTCTGTTAACCTTTTGACCACCAAACCCAGCATAACCGGTATATAAGAGCGCGCCTTTTTGTTAAAGAAATAAAATCTTATTTTGCATTGTCAGATATTTACTAAAATGGCGGTCAAAAGGTTAATGAGGTTAACTATACAGGGTGGAATTTTGTAATGCCATCTAGAGGGAAAGTAGTTTAAATACTACTACTACTTTAAATTGCCCATGTAAGACATCGCGTAACACTTGCCGACTTATTCTATAGCGTGCGTTGGTTGCACGTACTGAACATCAAATAGTGCGTTTTAAGTCGGTGCATTTAACTTGGACTTCATGTAATATATATAGAATAGACAACGAAATATTGTCTACGGATTATTACGAGCTTTATAAAAGGTTTTGTCGTCAATGTATAAGGTTATTTAACGGAAAAATCTCCTGATGAATTATTTGTATATATTGAAGTATATGTATTAATTTTATATTGTTTTCAAAGTATATAGTTGCATTAAAGTCTGAAATATATGAGTGCTATTAAAATATAGGTGTGATAGCCGCTAACCGCAAAAAATTGCAATTATTAACATTTAAACCGCCGTTACCCTACTAATAGAATTGATTAATAAAAGATGTTTGTCAGCAGTCATAGCTTTGGCGGTCAGAGGGTTAATACAAAAAAATATATATTTCATCAGATTTCCTACAATATTCTACAAATTAACTAATGCTGGATAATAGTGTGATTTCAGGATAGCACATATATTTCAGACCATACATATTAAAATGTCACGCGGTCAATGACCCCTAAGATATGCACGGTTTAAGGAACAATAGATAAAATAGTAGCATATTATATAAGTATGAATAATACTAAAAGTCTGTCTGTCTCTGCGCCCGTTAAGGTCGGAATTTTAGTTAACACCCAGCAACAATGTTTAGAACTAAAATAAACTATGTGGAAAAAAATGTTGATCAGCATTACTACAAAACTTAGAAGACTTTTTGGCGGTGAAGTAAATTTCAATACTCAGGCCTCTAACCTACTCGATTACAGCAAAAAGAAGAATTATTACAATCCAACACTTCTATTTTGATAACATTCTTGATTAAACGCAATCTGAGGAGCTATTCAAATTTATTCAATCAATAATGACAAGTCAAAATATTGCAAAAATGCATTGTATTAAAAAGAATAAGTACACATTGAGTACTGTTCTATTCATTTCTGTGTTCTGTTCTATCCAAAAATACAAACAGTCGTACCCCGCGTGTTTCTCTCGATAAATACAGCATATGTCACTTGTCGGGCTTCCATTTTTTATTAATATCAAGTGAAACAAGGACAAAAAATGATTCTTACTTTCAATGTCTTTACGTTTAGTATTATTCATACTTGTTGTATCAATATCGTAAGCAGCTGACTATAACAAGTAGACGTAATTAACTTCGACAAATAAAATTAGTTTTAATACAAGGCAAGCCATAGCTAGAGTAGCGGATTTTTGTAATTAAATGTTATTTCACGACGATTTATTATTTGATTATTATATATTATTCAATACAGTAAAGTTGGGGTACTTTGGCTCTAAGGTAAATTTAACCTTAGCTTTGGTAATTAAAAAAAAAGATTAAATGTCTGTTTAATTGGTGTATCCTACTAACTACTAAAACTAGGTGCCAGTAATGGTATGTAACAACTTTTTTAATTTTTTGTTTGATCCAAAGTACCCCAACCCTACGGTATTTAACCTATTAACCGCTAAACCCACCATAGCTAGCAAATTAAAATACGTTCTATTGTCAAAGCATGAGATCATATTTCAGATTGTCGGATATTTATGACAGGTGGTCAATAGGTTAATGCTTGTTTACTGTTTAGTTCGTTACTTGATAACGGCTGATCGGCGTTGATAAGAAAATTTGCAAGTTTCAAGAAAATATGGGTTTTTTTACAGCTATTGTATATTAAATAAATGTGTAAATACATTGGTTAAATAAAAATAAATTAATACTGTTGTTTTTTTTTTGTCGAGAGACTTATCAGCCCGCTGTTATCTTTGATTTTCGACATTGTTTAATACTAATCTCTAAGTTTGTATAGATGTAAAATCAAAATAAATAAAAATTCATAATAGGTACTTCTTCCTTACTATTCATTTATGGCAGGTTTCAATAATCTATCTATCTATGGATTTGGCTACTAAAGTTAGAATTTTGACACATTTTGTATGGAGCTTACTTATGTCGGCCGCTAATCTATTGAAACCATTTTAACTGACTTACTGTCGCACTCAGCTCAGAGACGTCAATTAGCAGTAAACTGTCATTGACACAATCTTTTCAATTGTCTTTAGGCGTATCGAGTACGGCAGTAAGGGAAATGCCTTTGCATTGACTTTGGCTAAGTATATAAAGAGCACACTATTAAAAGTATTTTTTACCTTTATAAATCCGTGCCACACGGTTGTAAGCTTGCCTTCCACAGAGATGACCTTGGTGGTTTCCGATAGTCTAGCCGGCTGTTGTAAACCAAATGTCATATACTACGCGGATGACAACCAAGGTCATTCTGTTGGAACGCAAGTTTACAACCGTGTGGCACAGCTGTTATTCGATGCTCACAGTTGCACACTGCACAGCTCATCGAAGCATCATAGTCATATAGTATCATAATAATATGATCTTAACATATTATTAATTATAACACCTCTCCTTTTTCTCTAAAAGGAGATTTCGTATGTTGTCATCCAGTGCCATATTAGGTCTCTCAGGTTACTTACTGAGATTTTTTTGACAAAAACCTACTTATTACTTAGTATTATTAGGTACGTATTCTGTGCTAATAACATTGCTGCCTGTCCCGGTAATCGAACCGAAGACCTTTTGCGCAGCAGACTATAGGTAAGTACCTTAAAAATTTAACTCTTATATCTTTTAAACTAAGACCCGACCAATTCTAATATTTAGCGACTAATTTCGACCAATTAACGACTAATTCTGGGAAAAAACAATCTTTGCTGGGTTTCTTAATTTTTGAGATACAAATGTGGCCAAGCTGGGGAGACTCCAGCCCCCTGATTCTGAGCTGTCGGAATATTTTCGGCCAGAACTGTCAGTTTATTTAAAGTTAAAAAACAGAATGTTAAAAATAGGTGGATGTAGAAAAAAATCCTATATTAATCAGTTTTTAATTTTCTATACGGTAAACTAATTTCTAACACTAAATAACTTAAGCTGTAAAAATACGTCGTTCTAAGATTTGAAAAAGTTTACGATACGGGAGCAATCCGATGAGTCAGAATCAGGGCCCAGATCGGCCAACTAAAAACACTTATAACTTTTGAATCCATCGACCGACTAATTCTAATATTTGACGACTAATATCGACCAATTAGCGACAATTTTTTTGCATCATTAAAATCCACGATGTTGGTCAAGCCAGTGTCAGCCACAAGACATTCCCGTTGCTTACAAAGATTACATTGTTTAATATGTACTTATGTATGAATGTCATTGATATACTGTGTGATATTTGAGCTGACTGCACACGCGATAGCTGTATCAACTCGCGATATCTGTGCCGACCTAAATATATCTATAGTTTATCCATACCTACTAATCTATATTAATTTTATAAAGCTAAAGAGTTTGTTTGAACGCTAGGAGCTCAGAATCAGGGGGCAAATCCGATTTGAAAAATAATTTTAGTGTCAGATAGCCCAATTATCGAGGAAGGTTATAGGCTAAATAACATCACGCTACGGCCAATAGGAGCTGAGCAGTGGCCAAATAAAAACGACGAGAGCGAAGCCACGCGCGACTTCTAGTATTATTATAAGGCTGTAGTTCGTTTGGTTGAATGCTAGGAAATTATTTTAGTGTTTGATAGCCCATTATGGAACTAAAACGTGTAAAGGTTTAAAAAGCGTCTAGTATAAACAAGGAACGGCGAGTTTATAATCCATTTGTTTTATTAAAATACTTTTTAACTAATTTAGCATGCAACGTACCTAAACCGTCTGTGGAAAATATAATTATACCTAAATACAAAAATTGTAGAGTTATGTGGAATTTTTCGTGAATTGAGAAATAGATCAACAACGATTAAAAGATGAATAAAAACACGAGTACAGCCGGCATCTGCGTCTGCGCAGTTAAAATTAACCGTTTGGTTCGTCGAACCCTCGCGTGTTGTTAAAAATAAATCACTCCAGACGCCCCGATGTATTTTGCTTCCTTATGATCTCAGAAAGGAATATTAAGATTCTATACTTACCTATCTGTAGCACGAAATCAAGAAAATCGAAGAGTTCCTACAAGAGTTTTCAGGGACTTTTGAATAAGTAAAATAACTATTTAATACAGCCAATTTATGTCAATATGTTTTGTAATTAAGAAGAAAGATCAACCTAACAAAGTTGTTAAAATCGCTACAGAGCCAATTGAAAAAACATAAGGTCTGCCTTTTCTGTAGTCGGGTAAAAATAATGACACATATTCCTTGAGAAAACATGCCAAATTCGAGATAGGTAATCTCTATAGAGATGATATTTCTATTGCGCGAGAATATCATTCCAGGTGGAAGGAAATAGACTCGCATTTATTTATTTATTAGTTAGTTAAATGCTTAAAAAATAAAGACAATGTCCCACAAAACTGCACAGGCAGTTTGTCCTTATCTTGTATGTAGTCAAACGCCTGTAACAATAGGTCTACCAAGAAACAAACATCTTACTGCTGGACCAAGATCTCTTTCACTTCTATAACGACTAAGTAAGTATTCTTCCAAAGCCGATGTTGGAGACTTTACAGTATTTGTAAAATTCCTTTCGATATCGTTTTCAAGATCCGTTACGGCGCGGCGCTCTGAATTAAAATTTAGAAAATAAATCGCACTTTCAGTACCTACCTAAGTCTGCGGTCTATAAATAATTTTATAAATACAATAATTCCGATGTACCTACCATTCAATATTGTAGTATATTCGTGCGTGCCATTATCTAGAAACGATCATATAACGTTTATGTTACTAAAACTATCTAATAATGTCCCTGTAACGTATAATATAGGTATGTACTAAGTAGGCATTTCAACCTACGTGACCTACACGTCTATGCTGAATCTCAGCATTTAAATTCTTTCTAAACTGTTTATATTAAAAACACGATGATATCAGAATTCCACTAAGTAATAACTCATACTGCCTATGACAACATCATCAAGGACCTTATACGGCCACAGAGACAAAATATTTAAATTATTTTCCCGCCAGCATGACCTTATATGTCGCATCGGGCCGTGATGTCATCGCGCCTACATACAATACAAGTATTCATGCAAACAACTTGACGGTCTTGTGCTCAATTACTTTCAATTCTATACTTATGTAAGCTGGCGTCATTCATTCATTCATTTCTCGAATACCGTGTAGGCTTTCAAGAATTCAAGATAAACTAGTTTCTACCCACAGATAAATTTGTAGAATGAAGGCTGTTTTTGCTATTTTCATTCTTAAAGGATTCGGTATTTAGCTTAGTACTTATGATCAACATAAATATCATATCAGAATACATTAGTATTCTTTACCACAATGAAAGATTCCAGCCCCCTGATTCTGAGCTGTTGGAAAATTGTCGTCTGTTTATTTAGATTAAAAGCTTAATGTTAGAAAAGTAGATGTTTCTAGAAACAAATCCTATTTATGTACTATAAAGTTTTTTAATTTTATAGACGGTAAACTATTTCCTAACATTAAAACTTTGGTAAGCCGTAAAAATACGTTGTGCTAAGATTCGAAATAGTTTTATGATCCGGGAGCCATCCGATTCTAAGCTGTCGGAAAATTTTCGAAAGGAAATGTCAGTAAACTTAACTAACAAATCTTAAATTAATCAGTTTTTAATTTTCTATAGGTACGGTAGACTATTTTGTAACATTAAATAACTTAAGCCGTAAAAATAAGTCGTACCTACTACGATTCGAAAAATTTTACGATCCGGGAGCAATCCGACGAGTCAGAATCAGGGTGGGTGAGGATAGTGAGGAACCTTTTTAATCTGTGTCCAGATGTCTGAGTGAGCCATCGGAATACGTCCGTATCGTTCAACTTTTTCCGATCAAAGAACGAAGTTTGTTTTTTGGTTTCAGCAGTGGACGTGGACGTCGTTGACGGAAGTTACAATGATTTCCGGCCGGAAACTTTCCGACAGTTCAAAATCCAATCATTGTGTGGTAAACTGGTAACTTTAAGCTATGTAGTACCTAACCTACAAGACGTGTGACATCACATGAGCTAACTTGTGTGATGTCACGTCTGTGTTTGAGTGTTTTCAAGTTGACCTCCACAATTCTATAAATTATTTATTTGTGTGTGGCTTATATAAAAAGATGTTTTTCTTTGTTTATATTTTTTTCAAAGCTATCTATAACTTATATAAATACTCCTTACGTATTGCAGACGTAGGTGTGTTTGTGTGTAATATTAACTAATAGGTAATAATGATAGCTAGGAAAGAAAACGACAAAATTCAACATAATTGTTTTTTTATTTTCATGTCACCGGAATGTATCTCGGTGTGAGTGCGGCGTATTCACTGTTGAACAGCTTAGTACTCCTCGGCTCCCTCGCCCTCACCCTCGGCGGAGTCCATGCCGACCTCTTCGTAGTCCTTCTCGAGAGCGGCCAAGTCCTCGCGGGCCTCAGAGAACTCTCCCTCCTCCATACCCTCACCGACGTACCAGTGCACGAAGGCGCGCTTGGCGTACATGAGGTCGAACTTGTGGTCCAGGCGAGCCCAGGCCTCGGCGATGGCAGTGGTGTTGGACAACATGCACACGGCACGCTGCACCTTGGCCAAGTCGCCGCCGGGCACCACGGTCGGGGGCTGGTAGTTGATGCCGACCTTGAAGCCGGTGGGGCACCAGTCCACGAACTGGATGGTCCTCTTGGTCTTGATGGTGGCGATAGCCGCGTTGACGTCCTTTGGTACGACATCACCACGGTACAACATGCAGCAGGCCATGTACTTGCCGTGACGGGGGTCACATTTGACCATCTGGTTGGCAGGCTCGAAACACGCATTGGTGATCTCGGCTACAGAGAGCTGTTCATGGTAGGCCTTCTCAGCGGAGATGACGGGCGCGTATGTGACCAGGGGGAAGTGGATACGGGGGTATGGCACCAAGTTGGTCTGGAACTCAGTGAGATCGACGTTGAGGGCGCCGTCGAAACGCAGGGAGGCGGTGATGGAGGACACAATCTGGCCGATCAGACGGTTCAAGTTTGTGTAGGTCGGGCGCTCGATGTCGAGGTTGCGTCTGCAGATGTCGTAGATAGCCTCGTTGTCGACCATGAAGGCGCAGTCGGAGTGTTCCAGGGTGGTGTGCGTGGTCAGGATGGAGTTGTAGGGCTCCACGACGGCGGTGGACACCTGGGGCGCGGGGTAGATGGCGAACTCCAGCTTGGACTTCTTGCCGTAGTCCACGGAGAGTCGCTCCATGAGGAGGGAGGTGAAACCGGATCCAGTGCCTCCACCGAATGAGTGGAAGATGAGGAAGCCCTGAAGACCGGTGCACTGGTCGGCAAGCTTACGGATGCGGTCGAGGACTAGGTCTACGATTTCCTTGCCAATGGTGTAGTGGCCACGGGCATAGTTGTTGGCCGCATCTTCTTTACCAGTGATAAGTTGTTCTGGATGAAACAACTGTCTGTATGTGCCAGTGCGGACCTCATCTGTTGACAAAAGCAAATCATGGTTACTTCATATTCAAATTTAAAATGATATGAATATCTATATGAAATTTATTTCATGTTAGATTTTGGCCTGAAAATGAAACTTACCAACTACTGTGGGTTCCAAATCGACGAACACAGCCCTGGGGACATGTTTGCCTGCACCGGTCTCACTGAAGAAGGTGTTGAAGGAGTCATCGCCACCACCCACGGTCTTATCTGTGGGCATCTGGCCATCAGGCTGAATACCATGCTCAAGGCAGTAAAGCTCCCAGCAGGCATTACCGATCTGGACTCCGGCTTGGCCAACGTGTACAGAGATGCACTCACGCTGTTGACAAAAGAAAAGAGTTATGAAATTCGATGCACAAAATAATTATTCAGCCTAATATAAAGCACTAGGTGCTTTGAATATAATAATTAAGTTCAAATTACCTATTCGTTTTTTTATTATAATCTGAGATGATTATATACCAAAGAAAGTTCCTAATTCAACAACTTTTTACTCTCAGCAATTAACAATCCATTGTCACGACATGCCATTGTGAGGGAAAGGTGAAAGTAGCCGCAAGTAAAGGCCGGCATTGTGCAGATAATTGTGAAAGCTACCTCAATCCGAGACGGCTCGAGATATCGACCGGCGAAGGGAGAAGTTGCTACCCCACCCTACTTCCCCGTAAACGGTACGAGGTCAATGTCGGTACTAAAATCGTACAGCAATAAAATTATGGAAAAATCAATTTGTTTGTAATACGTAGGTAGGTAGCTTAGTATTAACGAACGATTTGTGTACAGGCCAAATGTTATTGATATTGTAATTACTCTTAGCTTATTTAAATTTAATCAAGTGATTTCTTCGAATATTCAGGTGACTAATGAGTAATAAAATATAGCAAGGCCAAAGAATAATAGGTATTATTTCTTGTAAACAGATGATGTCCGCAACCTCAAATGAGGTCATCGACACGTCATCGTTCAAAACGATATTAAAATCTATGAAAATACGGGAAAAAATTAACGTAAATCTACTTTATTTGGTCACAAACTACTTTTTAAATTTTTAATAATATAAAACTTAATTAGTTTATCCAGAAAGATAACCATTGTAAGTAGGCGTGGCGTGACAACCGGCGTGGCATCCTTGAATGGTGTCACGAGCTAATAAAACTACATTAATCACGAACAATAACGCATCTTCTATAAATTGTTATCGATAGAATACTTCCAACACAGAAAGATCTAAATTTGAAAAGATGACAAAACACAAACTTCTAAAAGTCAGTTATAGTAATCACTTGGGCGTGTGCCTGCCGACAAAATGGATGCTCAGCCACCCGGCACTTTGCGTCGCGACACACGTGAACCTTTCAGAGCTCTAAATCCGAGGAAATAAGATAAAGGAAAGAATAATAAAGAGTACTCACCATTTTGATTGAGTTTTGTTGAACTTATTTGTAGTAGGTAATAAATTAAATAATTCAGTCGTCCTTCAGCGCGACCGGTTAAGAGGCTTGCCAAAAGAATATGAATGCGAGAAATTCCGTTGACGCGGCTTTTATAGAGACGGCGCTGCGGAGAACCGACGCTTCCCGAACGACGCTCTGATTGGTTGATTCAACTGCCGCATGGGCGGACCAGCCAATAAGGTCAAAGCAGCATTATATCACCATTGCGGGAATATCGGAATATGTGGGTTGGTGAATCATCCATCCAGTGAAGGGAAGTCTGCTGGTTGCTAAAGCCAATATCGATAGTTTAATAATCTTAATTAAATAAACAAATGTCATTGCTCTTACGTTAGAAAACGAGTCAATAAATCTAAAATAACAAATGTTTAGTCATCATCATCTTTTGAACCCATAAACGTCCCACTGCTGGGCACGGGTCTCCTCTAAAGAATATTTATGGAGCGAATTTAGCCTACTATAACCACGCTAGTCAGACGGGTTGGTATAGGTCAACATGTGACATCGATATGTAATGTCACATATGTAATATGTAATATGCACATATTTATCTAGAAATCGGATAATCCAGTGTATATTTACCTAAACTTCACGGAAGTATGTAACATAGAGTGGATAGTACCATCCCTAAAATACCGGTATGCCGATTTTAATACCGGAATTCAAGAATCTTAAGTTCTTATAGATTTTATAGAAATACTAGATTTCCGGCCGCAGCTTCACCCGCGATTCTCGCATATTGCTCATTGTCCGTTCCCGGGGATTTCCTGTGCGTTTGCTATCTCTTTCACACAGCTTTAAAATATAAGCATAGAATATATTACAGAATATTAGTATAATATAACATTAACATTTGTAATACATTATAGAGTTTAATTTTGTGATTTAAATTTCGTATGAACTAGGATTACCTACATTTCTTACTGAAACCATCATATAGCCTAGTCTTATTACTATCTTTAAATAATTATCATCAATATGTGCTTGAGAGCAATAGATGACTAAGGAACAATCAACAATGGATTATTGTTATAACAAAAACAACACTTTTGTTGACTACATATTTACGAGTATTGTTATCAAAGAAAATACCATAGCCCATCCAAATGTCCGCAGCAAAATAAGTTTTGTATATTGTTATTATGCTGCTATTTTGAATTACTGCTACTTAAGAATTATGAAAAGATTGAGGTAATTCCATCATAACTTAGCAATAATCCCAACAATAAATTAATAGATGCGATCTACATAATGAAACATTAAGTAGAATGTTGTACGTTTGTACTTGTATCTGAAACTGGGGAACAAATGCTCCTTTCTGGAATAAATTTAATATAAGTAAGTATATAAGTTTTAAAAAAATTGGCTTATCTATGCAGCAAATAAATATTTATTTGTTTTATCGTATGTTAAATTTCAGTATAGAATTGCTTAATGTTAGACTAGAAGTCATTGAAGAAGCCAAAGATGTATGTCAGAATCGTAGCATGTGGAAGAAAATAGTCTTTGCCTATCACACTATTGGGAAAGAGGCGTGATCTATATGTATGTATGTATAGAAGTCATGAGGGGCTTAACTCCAGTCGTTCTTTATTTGACCACTGCCCAGCTCCTATTGGCCATAGCGTAGTATATATAACCTATAAATTTTCCTCGATAAATGGGCTATCCAACACAAAACAATTTTTCAAATCGACCCAGTAGTTCCCGAGACCCTAGCGTTCAACCAAATAAACAAATAAACTCTTCAGCTTTATAAAATCAGTATAGATACCTAAGTATATCGAAACAAAATTACTTATTTCGTACTATTGTATTGCAGTCTAAATTACATCCTTTAATTTATCGACAGATTTGTTCTAATTTTATTAGGGTACAACACTATTGAGTTCGTTATTTTTTTCATGGACGCAGCTGCGCAGATGTGTGGAACCGGCGACAGCACACATAGATAACTTTGTTTTTGTGTGCAACACAGTCTGGATAGTTTTTACCGATATTTACTGCATTCAAGGCAAAAGATTTTCAGTCAATGCTCCAATTTTACAAAAGAAGTAGATAACTTCTTATTTTATTACTTATGCAATTTATTTTCATACTTTAAATACGAGAAAATAGAAGACGGACGGATTTCCTACTCACACTAACAGAATTTTATTTCGTGTACATATAAGGCATGTCCTGTACAGACCTATCTGTGTGCCTATTGGTGTTCAAACTTTGTTCTATTTTTAGTTTCCAGGCAAACCGATCAATAATGTTTCCCTCCTAGTGTTAATACAATACCTACTTACCTACTTATATCTTTACAGCCTATAAGTAATAGCTTGTGATTTAAAAGTGCCTACATTCCATTACTAGAATAGAAACCTTTTTTTCGAAGCAGCCTGAGTAGCTAGTGTAGGTCCTTTCTAGGTAAGTATACCTACCTTCTTCTTACATTTTAGAATAGTACCAATACACCCTACATCCCCTAAATATTATTTTGAATCATGTGTTAATAACATATAAAGTTAGATTTTATACTAGAGACCTACTAAGGAACTAGGAGATAAGTACCTATGTTCCTTGGGATTGGGATTTGGGACCCACATTTTGTACTTAGGTACGTCTACATAATTTAATTTGAATTTACCTTTGACTCTTTGAGAGACATTGCATGACATTGCGATCTTCTAGAAAAAAAATCTACTTGAATCTCTGAATCTTGAATGAATTCAATCATTTTGTTTTTTTTTAAGAATAGGTACCTGATTCATGGATGTTGAATTGATTTAATACACGCACTTTTGAAATAAACGCCATCTATATTGTACAGATGGAAGCCACTGCATTGTTAACTGAACGGAAGCACGAGTCGGACGCCACAGGTTGAAATTTTAAAGGCATGGAGCGCCATCTATATGTATTAATAGTGAATGTTGTAAAGCGCCATCTGCAATATATTTTTTTAAAAAATAATATAAGTACTGTAAAAGTGTAAAATAATTATCTTGTTTTGCCAATGCAAAATTATGTTTCGTAATCTGTGTGCTACTGCACGTAAAACAAAGTATGTCAATAGATTTATCAAGGATTTATTGATACCTACTGCCTGTTGTGAGCAGTATTTTTTGTAGGCTCCACAGAACGGTGCAACTTATCCTTAAAGCCCTATTCTGTGCCGCATTATTCCATCCGTGCACGATGCACGCGTGCAGCACGACGTAAAACGATATAATATTGCGTAGGCGTAGGCTTGCTGAACAACAATAGTGCGAGTCCACCACAGTCCCAGAAGAAATGAACACTACCTACTAGCCTGCTGGGCACTTTTCCAGTAGACAGTGGCAGCGATGCGGAAGTATTTTATGATGCCATTTTTTAATTATTTCACCACTACAGGTTTAGGTTGTAAATATTGTTTATTTTTATTTTAAGTTAGTTGATTACCTTAGTTTAATATAGTTTATATCGTTGTAAATAAAAAAAATGTAACTACTATAATATATACTACTTTTTTTAAAAGGCCGGTAACGTATTTGTGAATCCATGGGTATGGTGGTTTCTATTTAACTTTAATTACACACATTTCGGGCCGAAAATTTTCCGACAGCTCGGAATCAGGGGGCTGGTTGTTAACTTTCCGAAAACTCAGAATCATCATCTACCATAATCTATAGTGCTTGAATTGAATTGGTAAAAAAAAAATCGTGAGATGAGGTGACCTTGAAGGTAGTTTGAATTTCAGGCCCAGATTGTGTATGAAATTTGGATTATCTACATTCTACATATTCGGCTGTCTAGATGAAAGAAAGAAAGAAAGAAAATCAATTTAGTTTCAGACTCCAATTTACAAAATACAGCACAAACTTATATGTACTATAAAAGGCCTTTATGAGTCCAAAAAACGGTCCTGTCTCAGCATAATGCTACAACATAAATGTTAAAGCGCTGGATTTCAGACAGAGCCAGAGTGTGATCTCACTCACTATGCCAATGGATGGCACCCTTAATTACATCTTATTTATGATTATATCACTCTGGAACAAATTAAACATTTTCAGAAAATGAAACCCGAAGTTAGCAACACATTACATTGGTGGACTTCACGATACTATTTCCGTTCAAACTTCAACTTTTCCCGCGCGCTTTGACAAAGAACAGTCAGCGCGCGCAACTTCATTCCGCGCGCGAACGTATTCTCGCGCAGGTTGCAACGAACCGCCGAAATTTAATACGAAATAAAATAATAATACTATCGTAAATAAATTTAACCCTGTATTGTGTGCTAATGGTGTTATAATAAATTGTCTGTGTTTGTGCAGTGTTGTGTAAAATAGTGAAAATATTTTTGGTATAATCGGTGAGTGTAAATTTTATTTTTACGTATTATTATTTTAACCTTCAGAAATTTTATGAGAGTTTTGAGTTAGGTATGCTACGGTTGTGTATTATAATAAGACAGGTGCTAGATTTTCTAGATATCTCGGACAGCCTTTTACGTGTACAGAATAGCCGTTATCTTAGCAAATATGGTTAGGTTCTCAGGTACTTAGTACTAGTCGTCTAAGTACTAAGTAGGATCTACCTAAGTAAGTTGCCCTTCGGCGAACTTTCCGCATAGTTAAAAGATAACTTTCTACTGAACAGTACTGTTAAATAAGAAAAGTTAGAAGTTTAGCGCTGCCGCGACTCCGATAACATAATATATATTTTTCTTTTTACTATGTAAGTAAATAAATGATAGCTACTTTAGTTACATAGTTAATACTATGTAAGTAAAGTAGTATTATCATTTATAATATATGTATGTATTATTATTATCATCATTCAAGTGCCTGGATGATGTTTCATGAGTAAAAATAAATTTGTGAATAGAGGAATGTGTTTGATTGCACATTTGTTCTATAACTATATATTTTAGTTGGTTTAGCCGATATATAGGCGTAAAAAAAAATTCTAGACAATTAGTTTTACCTGAATTCTGTCACTGAGTTAGCATTCTTTAAAGTAGAACGACATCTATCGAGGCAAATAAAGAAACTGAGTAATTTATTTTTGTTTTCAATTATTATTTTAACGTTAGGTAGTCCTTAGTTAGTGGCACTTCTAATAGGCAAGTTAAAATTGACGTTGCTGGATGAGACAGGTTGCTGGATAGGTTACTCGGGCGGAAATTGATGTAGGTAGAATGTTTGTTAACAAATCACTGTCAAAAGCTGATAATTGTATGACTCTATAATTTATTTTCTTATGCCGCGCCGTTTCTAAAAAAACAATTTCAAAGTTGGTTTTAGCACTTACCTATTGGTTTTACAAAAACAGATATTACAATATTGTCAAATGTTGGTAATGTTTA
This sequence comes from Laspeyria flexula, assembly GCA_905147015.1. Classification (NCBI taxonomy): domain Eukaryota; kingdom Metazoa; phylum Arthropoda; class Insecta; order Lepidoptera; family Erebidae; genus Laspeyria; species Laspeyria flexula. Next base: position 8,711,091 of record LR989974.1, read on the forward strand.
TTCTATATCAATTTCGGCCCAAGTATAGATCATAGGTATAATACCTACCTAGACTAATAATACTATCAATATAAACAACGAAGATATGGATATTTTTTACATTTACAATAGCAATTAAAATGTCTGTTGTTCTATATAAATATTTATCTACTTATTTATACCTATCTATGTAGGTTACATAATAGTCAATGGCCATTTTCATCAATAATCTGTCTATCTATGGATTTGGCTACAAAAGTTTGAATTTTTACATATTTTGTATGGAGCTTATTGTTATAGAATGAAACTTGTTATAAGTTTGAATAATCGTTTTATTTGATATCATTAATTATGTGCATACAACCAACTGTCATTTAAGTGGCGCCAAGCCTCATTGACGTTTAATGTACTTATATCTAAAACATAGGCAAAGGTTTCATATATACAGCCAATGCCAACACGTTCCCTTTATTTAAAAAGAACATGGATTCACTGCAACTAAATTAAAATAAACAACTTAATTCAACACAAGTTCAAAACAACTAAATTAAGTAAAGTTACACTGAATTGTACAACATGTTTGCTTACATATTATATTTGGCATATAGTATAATAACTGAATTATGTTATAATTAGGTTTACAATATATATGAACTGATATATAATTATAGCAATTAAGTTACATAATCTTTGAGATACCCAGGCTTGTTGATTACTCTCTGTGGTCTAGGTGATTTAGTTGTAGGAGTAGATATAACATTAGAGTTGGGATATTCAATAATTGAAGTAGGCTCTAAGGAAGATACATTGTTTTTCAAAGAATGTTCATCATCGTTAATTTGTGGTGTAATAGTAACATCATTAATTTGTGGTGTTAAATTAGTACCTAAGTCATCTTGTAGCACATATGATTCCTCACATTTGGCAAGGCCTGCCCGAGAATGATCTGGTAAATCAAGGGGTTGAATATGAGAAAGATTACGTCTGTAAGATGTGTCATTAACATTGATAACATATGATCTGTCTGACAAAATGTCTTCAACAACTCCCGGAGTCCATGTTTTACTTACTGCTGGATGTAACTGCACCGAAACAGGTTGTCCGATTTCAAGTGATGTGGTTTTCTTAGCTCTTTTATCATAGGAGTCTTTTACATACTTCCGTCTCTTCTCTATATCTTTTGTCACATCCTTAATGATCTGTGGCTTTAGCAAATCTGGAATAATGGGTAAGAATCCTCTGGTTCTACGAGAATACAAACGTTGTACTGGGCTGGAATTAAGCTTGTTAGGTGTGTTTCGTAGACATAATAAATTAAACCAGTAGTCCTCATTATTTTCTGCTGATTTTAATAATAGTTTTTTAGCTATCTTTACAGTGGCTTCAGCCTTTCCATTACCTTGAGGATGGTTAGGTGAAGATGTGATTTGAGCAAAATTCCATTTTTTAGCAAATTCAGAGAATTCTTGATTGACAAAATTGGTACCTCCATCAGTGATCACAACTTCTGGGACACCATGTCTAGAGAAGTTCTTTTTGCAACACTTTATCACTGATTTAGCAGATAGATCCTTTAGTTCGTCTATTTCAAAAAAATCTGAATAATGATCTACAGATACTAAAAATTTCATTTGTTTACCACCCTGTGTGAAGAAAAATACATCCATAGAAATTATTTGAAAGGGATATTCCGGAATTTTATGAGACTGCATAGGTAGCTTTTGTTGACTAGGAAGAAATTTGTTGCAAATAGAACAGCTTTTGATCATATCCTTTATGTCTCTAGACATAGAAGGCCAATAAATAGCTTCTCTCGCCAGTTTTAACGTATTTTCAATACCTGAGTGTGCTTTATGAACTCTGTTAAGCATTTCTGAACGTATATCTTCTGGAATCAGAATAGCTTGACCTTTCAAAATGAGCCCTTGAAAAATTGTAAGGTCACTTTGATTACTATAATATGGTTTTAAAGCATCCGGTACATCTCGTATGTATGATGGCCATCCTTCAGAAATAAATTTCATTAGTTCACAATAATTTTTATCTTTACTTGCTGAAATTTCTATTATTTTTAGGATGTTGTCAGAAATTGGTATATCTTTTAAGGGATCTATATTTTCTATGATTCTGAATATCTTCATTTCTTTAGATTTGTCTATATCACTGCAGTCTAAGTAAAATCTGGACAAGGCATCAGCCATGACATTTTCTTTACCTGATACAAACTGTAATTCCAAACTATATCTTTGTAAAGTTAATAGCATAGATTGAAGGCGTTTAGGAGCATGTAATAATGGTCTTTTAAATATGTTTAGTAAAGGCTTGTGATCAGTTTTAATAATAGTTTTGGGGTTGCCAACAATTAATTGGTCATACCTGGTGCATGCAAAAACGATTGCCAGTAGCTCCTTTTCTATTTGGGCGTATTTTTTCTCCGTAGGTGTTAAGCATCGTGAAGCGTAAGCAACTGGTTGGCTGTCTTGAAATACTGCCACTCCTAGTGCACCTTCACTGGAGTCACATTCTATTATTAATGGTTTATTTTTATTATAGTATTTCAATGTCTTTAAATCACTAATTAGTGTTTTAAGTCTATCAAATTCTTTCTGGGCCTTCTTATTCCATATCCAGTCAATTTTATCATGAGTAAGATATCTAAGGTGAGTACACTTACTACTCAAATTTGGTATAAACCTGCCTAAGTAGGTTACCACACCCAAAAACCTCTGAAGTTCTTTTTTATTTTTGGGTGTAGGTATATTAATCACAGCTTCTATTTTAGAACGATCTGGTTGGAGACCTTGATTTGTAAATACATGACCATAGTACTTTACTGCTGTCTGTAATAATTTCATTTTACTTTTATTAAGTTTACAGTTATAATCTTTTATCCGTTCTAAAAGTTTTTCCAAATTTTGGTTGTGATTTAATATAGCATCAGACTCGTTTTCCCCTACACCGTAGACCAATAAATCATCAACTAGAGCTTCTACTCCTGACAAACCCTGTATCATGTCACTCATCTTCATTTGGAAATAGTCCGGAGATGATGATATCCCAAATGGAAGTACCTTCCAGCGATACTTGCCGAAAGGTGTCCAGAATGTGGTTAATTTACTACTTTCCTCTGCAAGATTTAGATGCCAAAATCCTTTTTTAACATCAAATGTCGAGAATACTTTAGCTTTACCCAGTTCAGGTAGGATTTCATCTATAGTTGTAAACTGATAATTTGGTCTTTTGATTGCTTTGTTAAGAGGAATTGGATCTAAGCATATTCTAAAGTTTCCGTTTTTTTGTACAATTAGAATGTTACTTACCCATTCTGTATGATTTTCTTCTTTCACAATTATTTGTTCCTGTTCTAATCTTTGTAATTCCTCTTTCAGTTTTGCTCGTAAAGCAACTGGGATTCTTCTTGCCTTTTGGATGACTGGAGGAACCGTTTTGTCAACTTCCAGGTTAACTTCTCCTGAAAAACTTCCTCTACCTACAAATACTGAACTATATTTGTCAAGAATATCATAGGTTTCTTTGGAGTAATTTTCTCTCACTGTTACTTCTTTACAGAATTTTACCAGACCCATTCTCAGACAAACCCTGCAAGAAAGGAGTGGTATGTGTTCATTGTGCACAACCTGAAAAGTGACTTTATATTTAGAATTTTGACCGCCAGAACTAGTTTTTAATATGATATCTATTTCACCATGTATCATTATGTTGTGTCCTCCAAAACTGAATAAGCACTTGTTTGATGGTCTCATTTTATTTTTAATATACTTTTCATCAAACATTTTTTGTAAATTTTTGAGACCCAGTAAACAATCATCAGCTGCAGTATCCAGAAGACATTTTGCTTCTTGCCACTCTTTATTACTCTTATATTTGATCTTGCACTCTGCTAGGTTTTTGTGATTTTTTGTCAAAATTTCATTAATTGTCATAACATCTGAATCTGAGGATGAATGATTTTCTTCTTCTTTTTCTTTAATTTGTTTTACCTCTTTCTTATTTTTGCAAACATTTTCTTTATGGTTGCGTCCATTGCATTTCTTACATATTTTGCCCCACGCTGGACACAATTCTTTCTTAAAAAAATGTACTGTGCCACAATATCGACACTTCCTTTTTATTTCTTTAACTTTTTTTATTTCAGAAGATTCATTAGTCTGTGTACTTGATAAAAGGCTTTTCATTTGTTTATTGGTAGCCTCAGAGGCTCTGCAGAGATTAATTGTCTCATGAAGTGTTAGTGTGTCTTTTTTTAACAACTCTTTCTTCATATTTATGTCTTTTAAGCCTAATACTATTTTATCCCTCAACATTTCTTCTTTGTATGCATCATAATTGCATTCTTCAACTAGTTTGCTTAAATTGGCATAAAATAAGTCAAAAGGTTGATTTTCTTCTTGGCTAGTGCTCCAGAATATGTATCTATTATAGATTACATTTTTTTTTGGAACCATTTTAGCAGCCATCGCCTTGAGTAAATCTTTACATGACTTACATGTGATATCTTTATGACCAAAGTAGTTGTACTTTTTTAGTGCCTCTTCCCCAATTGCTCCGAAGAGTATTCCAACTTTTTTTGCCTCCTTGGCTTCAGGCCAATCATTTATCTGTGTGGCGCTACAATAGTTGCGCCACGCAGTCTCGAAAATTTTGTAGGCATCTTCTGGGTCGATATTGATATTTACTGGAGCAGGCCAGGGTACGGTTACACTCATAGCATTTATCTGATCTTGCATAGATTGCAAGAGTTGTGTTTGTAAACGAAGCACGTTTGCTAAACTTTCGTCTGCCATTTTTTAATTTTCCGCTGCCACCATGTTATAGAATGAAACTTGTTATAAGTTTGAATAATCGTTTTATTTGATATCATTAATTATGTGCATACAACCAACTGTCATTTAAGTGGCGCCAAGCCTCATTGACGTTTAATGTACTTATATCTAAAACATAGGCAAAGGTTTCATATATACAGCCAATGCCAACACTTATGTCAAAATTTTAACTTTAGTACCTACCCAGTCAGTTTAGTAGACAGGAGTTTAGCTATCACCGCTGCACCATATGGGGTGTATCCATCTATGATTCGGGTTCCTATTAATATAATATTAAGGGCTTTGACGTTATACGAGCCAAATATTAAAATGTAAATTTAGCGTCGTAGGCTGATTTGATATTCGAATTTTCGCGAATTACCTAGGGGTTTTGCGAAAACACGATTAATTTTAGACAATGGTGAAACCTGTCCCAATCTTTCTAGAAAATGATAGGATTTTTGAATTTAGGGCGGCTCCAACTTGGATAAGTTAGAAATTCGTTGGGTTCTTTTTTTTAGATTAGTTCATCACTGTCTAATTATACTTAATAAAAATAATCCGTGTTTTCGCGGGAAAATTCAAATTATCAAAATAAAATCATCGTACGATAGACACATGGTGCCTCTAGAGCTAGCTACGCCATCCACTAGTCATAGAGCATCTTGTTTTGGACTCAAAATAAAACGGAGCAAGCTTGCAAAGCAAAAATGAAATTTGTAAAGCCCTACAGAATTTAATTTGTAGAAAATCTAAATTGGCAACAATATACGAAGTAGTGTGGTCCGGAACTTTCAATCGAACTAAATTGGAATTTTTCTAACTTCGATTAGGTCCATCTTGTATTGAATAGTGGAATAAGGGTTCTAGGGAAAAGAGAGTCGACCTCTACACCTTTTCACAAACCAATATATCTACCTATAACCTATACCTATATAGGTATATTATGGTGCAGTCTCCAATCCCTGGTGCAATCAATGTTATTCCTACTGTTTTATGCGAACCGAATAACGCGCGGGTGGAGCCGCGGGCGACATCTAGTTTATTGTTTATTTATTATACACAACAATATCTTACTCATACAATATACATACTTATCCCACATACATAATATAATTTCCCAAATTATAGGGAAAATGTTTAACAAGTGGCAACCCTGCCAACAAACACATAGACAAACAGGTGGCTTCATTTCGATACAGTTCGTGATGCTCCGTCTTTACTTTTTTGTTGGTCTGAGGCTGCAACTAAGTCTGAGGATATTTTTATTACCTATTTTATTGACATTTTCCCTAACAGACCTTAGAAAATGTGAACAATTTGTTGTGTTTCCTGTCGCCCCCACATTGACAGCTGTTTGTAGAGTGTGGGCAGAGTGTTTGGTGACTAAAGGTCATAATATACTTATTTGTATTCACACCTACATCACTGACATAAGACAGAACATAAAATTGGTTACATATTTGGTTATAAATGTTTTTATACGTCTTTATATTGAATGTAGATTTAATATTTTCGGTAAATTTGAAGACTTAGAAAGTAGGTAGGTACCGTATTACCATCATCATCAGCCTAATCTCTCCAAATTCTAGGCCAGCAGTCTCCTAAAAAAATAAAAAAAGAACAAAGAACAATTTCAGGAAAATATTATATTGTTACAAACTAATTCTGACTGTTTTATCAAAATATGATGCTGGCTACCTAGGTGTTCTCATCATCATGCTTTTCACCTTCTGTAGGTACTTATTAATGTTTTTATTCGCTACCTAAGCAGGTACCTATACAAGCCTTATTCTGATAACGACTAGGTTTTCCTTTGTCTAAAATAAACTATATCTACGTAAAATTCTAGAAATTGATTTATCCTTGGCCCTTACACTCATTGCATCATCACTTCGTCGAACATTATCAAACAATTCGTAATTCAAAAATAACCATAAACAATTCGACCTCCGCTCCGTGGTCATAATTCCAGGATTTTAAGAGCCTTGTTCTCATTTACACAATCTTGTTGCTCACTTGCTATTTTCGTAAATGTTTAAGAGAACATATTGAAAACCGCACGAGTGCGTCAGCTTTAGATCATCGACAATTTGTATGTTGCAGTTCTTTATTTTTTGATGAATTTTGAATAACAAACCTTGTGTTTGTTTTGAAATAAACCGCAAAAATATGATTCATGGGAGTAGTTTCTATCTGCCTACGTAGAATTCATTCATATTGATACATAAGGTAAATGCATAATAATTTAATTGAGTGTGGTATTTACCAGCCGCTAGTTATTTAGCTGCATAATATTAAATAATTACCTATAGTAAAACAGCTGATTGAAAAAAAAAGACAACGCTGACTTTTGTCAAAACTTTGGTAAATAGGGGTATACAGTACAGTAAAGCACAAACTCATACAAATTGGTTTCCAGCAAGTAAATAAATGTGGCTGAAATAGATTTTGCCGGACGTCCTAGTTCTGAACCATGAAACGTTTGAGTAATAAAATAAAACACGCTTGACGCTGCCAGGTTTAAATATAAATTTAACATAATATTTTATAAAATATTTTCAGTCAAAGCAATAGGAGACGGAAATCTGTCATTTTCAAACCATTGTTATAAATTTGTTTCTTTAAAAAATCATTAAAATTTTAGATTCAAATTTTCAACATTCTGAAATAAGAAATGGAGAGGATGCAAATAAATTAACGAAGTGAGTAGTTTTTACAAATTGGAGTAGTTTCTTCTCTTCCAAATTGTATTTTATTATGACCGCGAAGTAGTTTTTTGGACTAATCAATAATTTTCTTAATATTGACCCGTAGGCTTACAATTAAATAAAGTTCATTCACACATCTTTATTGTTGCAAAACTTACTAAACAGATACTAAAATTGCTTTCTCAAATTGAAGCCAATGCCCTCAATAAACATGCAATTCTCGTGTTAGTGTAAATCTAATTACAAACATTATTTAAGTGCACTACATACACATAGCAGCTGCAATATTAAATGGTCATCATCCGTTTGTAGCAACCCAGTTTTAGGATGTCGAAGTTTAATACTGCCCTACCAAAAAATAACGGCATAACTCCATGTCAAGCGCACGGGAAATTGTAACTTAATATAGTAACTTAACAAGCGTTTTTCCCGATGCTTATAGGTATAATGTAACTGCGGCTTTTCTTCTTAGCAAGGCAGAATAAGTCTTAAGAGTTTTTCGATTATATTTTTAGTTATCACTAAGTAGGTACTTAGTATAAAACCATTTGGCCATTGCTCAGCTCTTAATGGCCGTAGCGTGATGTTATATAGCTTATAGGTTTCCTCGATAAATGGGGTATCCAACAGTAGAAGATTTTTCAAATCGGACCAGTAGTTCCTGAGATTAGCGCGTTCAAACAAATAAACAAACTCTTCAGCTTTATAATATTAGTAACTGGTAAAATTTTCCGTTGTTTTAAACAAAGTTTCAAGCAATTATTTTGAGGTGCATCGTTAGAATTTAGCGCAAACTCAAGAACAATAAGAGAAAAACTCAAAAGAAACGCTGATATTGTGGTGATTTCGTGTGTAAACAGTGCAATGCCGATGACATCAGCGAACCGAGTCGCTATATTAAAACTTGGCATTCTTCCACAAAGCGCCAACATGGATCATAGTGTTTGAGGCAATAACTCTAAGAATTCTCACAGTTTACTTCGGTATAAATAAAAAAAAAAATATTATTTCTTTCGTAAAAGTGTTTATTTTCTAAACGTTCATTTAGAACATCAGAACACAAAATCCATACTCCTCTAAAGCGAAGACGAAACGAAAAGAGACTGATTAACGTTTTCCTACGACCTAGACAGGGACTAAAGAAACACGTTTATAAATTTGTAGATTTGATTTGTCGAATCATGCGGTCCCAGTTGCCGAAAACCTCTATTACAATGGCAATGGTAGCATCAGCACACACAAGGCGAGATTTTGATCCTATTTATGATGCAGAAAAATGGAAATATAATTAAGATTTCAGTTACGGAATGGAAAGGTACCTTGACAATTTTTTTTTTAATAAAGATAATTATGATTATAAAACTCTCTATTTGAACCGTAATCATACAACAATGTAGGTACCTAGACGTTGTAGAATGATTTGATAATTCGAATTTTCGCGAAATTCCTAGGAATTTTCAATGTCACAAAACATGTCTCAATCTTACTGAATTTTGCTTTTAAGGTCGGATCTGTTGGAAAAGTTATGTTTCTAACATAACTTTTCCAACTCCCAACAAAACTGGTTGAGGTGGCAGCGAAGCGATTCTACTGTCTGTCTTCGAGGCAATTCCTTTTTTTTTTAATTCGAATTAACAAATCATCGTTCATAGATATTACCTATATAATATGTTCACTCATTAAGTATGATCCTCATTACAATACAAGCTTTCTTTAAAAGAATTGAACTCTGCAGTCAGGCTTGCAAAAGTTGATGACGCAATCTGTAAATAAACCAAATTCTTCAGTTTATTATTTTCCTCCACGTTTGGATTTGAACTGATGACTAGTGAGTGCTGACTGGACTATGACGTCATCAAACCATGCAGTAACCTTACGATTGAGAAACAATTCTTAGAATCAAGAGTCATAATAACTGGTGATGAATAAATAACAATATAATTGTATAAATTGTGGTTTAAACCGGTTTGTCACGTTTCATAGTCAAAATGATGTTGATAAAACTGAATTTTGAACTGAAAATTTGCAAGACTGTCATCAATAAACGTAGGATGCTGAACGATGAAATACCCCAAAACTTTCACTCTACAATATTTTAGTGTCAAAGACGTAAAAGTGTATTTATAGGAATAATGACATCGCAGAATAGAAAGTTGTTTATTAAAATTAAATATTACGAACTTTCAATGACAAACAGAATAAGTTAATTGTCAACTGGTTTTTTTAAATTAATTTTAGATTTGGCTCTTATAGGTGACCACACATTTATTTTTATATCAAAAGCGTTGACTGGCTAAAGAAAGATTGACAATTTGGACATTTTTAACAAAATTGTGAGTTTTAAAATAACTGCGTTTAATTTCGCCAGCTTACATTGAGTTATCGCAGTATATAAGGTTCATTGCCATGCGAAGAGCAAATTCTCATTAAAAAAAATTTACAAAACATGTTTTAAGTCTTTCCAATAAAGTTGATAATCTAATGTCTAGTCGATCTCCGGGGTCAGGTCTCCTATATGCATTCTTTATTATACATTTTCAGTAGAATAAACAAAGATAATATATTATTTTATTTGCCACTTTCAACTTTATTTCAATGGACATAAAGTGTAATTACGTGTGTGCTACACGTAATTAGACTTACCTACGCTTAACTTTTTACCTTTTTAATGTATTTAAGGCAGAAAGTCGATCACTGTAGGATGTCCACTGTTGGACGTAAACATAGGCGTCCCAAAAGGGATTTCCAATATGACTGTTGGTATGTCACTGAAAGACGTCGAGATCTACCAATTTTAACTTTATTTTTATTGACATAAGGTGAAAGTTGGCACACGTGTTTTTACCTAGGGTATTTTTCTTCGAGGATCGCATTTTCAGCGTGAAGATGTATAAAACGCCACTTTTAACTTTATCCCTATGCCTTTAAAGTGTTATTTGGCGTAATACATAATAAGACACAAGATTTTTTCAATGAGCAAATATGACATCACAAAGATGATCACTTTCAATTGACAATTTCTAGGAAAGTCGTTTTGGCTATTGTCCCAGAACACGTTTTGGTTTAACGCCAGACGTTTGTTGACTTATGAATGAGGCCTTCGGGGTGGCCTTTCTCTTGAAGACAACATGACATAAATTCTATACCTCATTTGGATAAATTATGTAAATCGCGGGTTGCGTAATGGTTAGCTAAGATATGTACTTACCTAGTCGTTTCTCTAAATGTTATGATTTCCATCTCTCGTAGCGTCGTATGAGACAAAATGTCAAATTAATATAATAAGAATAATATTTTCTATTTTGCATCCAGGTAAACAAATTCAAACTTTGGTTGCTTCATATTTTTATTTTATTTAATAAACTTTCAGCACAAATTAATAAACAAAGGTGGACTTGGTGCCTGTGGCATTATCTACCAGTCAACCTTAGGGTGATTCAGCCAAAAAATGTTGGTGCATTCAGTGCTAAGAAATAAGGTTATATCATTCAATAGCGAAGAACAATTAAAATGTTAAAAAAGACAATAAAGCACGTAATGATGACTTTCTTTTTTGGAAAACTATGTATGAAATTAGTGTATCTAGGTATATCATTTCAACCCATAAACGTCCCACACTGCTAGAAACGTTTCTCCTCTAAAGAATGGTACTTGTGTTATTAAAAATAATACCCATCTAAAACCTACCTAGTACAATTTATAATATGGAATTATTTCTTTCTACAGAATTAGTATTCTATGCAGTAAGTGACATTTAAGACCACGCCACCTTGCGCATACAATACCAAGACCAAGACGTTATAAGAATACTAAAATTTATTATTCTTAGTACGATAAATATACGATATACTAACTTTTTGGCATTGTGCTGATCAATATAGAACTTGCAATTAAATTACCAGATTATGTTTTTTTATACCATGACGGTAGCAAACAGACGTACGGTCCGTCTGATGGTAAGCGGTTACCGTAGCCTATAGGCGCCTGCAACCATGCCGAACCTAGAAATCTATTCACTCCTTTTTTAAAGAACCCCAACCCCCCTTTTTATGTTCCTTTCTCTTCTATCCCTAAGCTCTTAAACCCAACTGACTGTAGTCCTGCCCCTATCTTAGATCATTACACCACCTCCTGGATCCAATTGTCAACTCACCTTTCAGGAATCTACAAATACAAATGCTTACATCAAAATCGGTCTGGTCATTTAGAAGGAGTTTAGTGACACATTATGCAGAAAAGAGCACTGTAAGAAAAGGAAAATTCGAAACAAACCCTATGTACCAACCTGTCTGGCCAGCGTGGTATAGTAGGCGGCTCCTTCTACATTCTTTGTAGAAAACCTGTGCCCAGCAGTGGGACGTTTATAATAATAAATAGTTTTATTTCAGGCTTTAATAAAATTATTTATTATTATAAATGTCCCACTGACTGGCCTGTTGGTCTAGTGGTTAGTGACCCTGACTGCTAAGCCGGAGGTCGTGGGTTCGATCCCCACACAGGACAAATCTTTGTGTGATGACTGATGAGCATAAAGGTTTGTTCTGTGTCTGGGTGTAATTTATCTATAATATGTATGTATTTACAAAAAAAAATGTATATAAGTAGTATATCAGTTGTTTAGTATCCATAACACAAGCAAATATAATTGCTTACTTTGGGACTAGTTGGCGCTTTGTGAATGTGGTAGAATATTATTATTATTATATTATTATTTAATGGCCTATACCTATATGCCCTTATAAAAAAAATAGTTTTATTTCGGACTTCAAACATCCATATTTTATCTTATGAATTAACATAATATATAAGTTATAAGGTATATATTTTGTTAGTACATAAATCTTATAAACTACGTTAGTAACACTTCTTTAGCACTGTCACTACGTCACTGTGCGTTCGTTATGGGTTGAAATGATGATTAGTGGCACAGGATACACAGGATTCGTCAACTAATGCGGTGAGGCGCGGTAACAGTCAAAACCAATACAGATTAAGTTATATACCCCATTATCAAGGCAATCTCAGTCACAAAATTGTCATTCTGTTGATCAACCTAGGTAAACCTGTACCGTTTTTTCCTCTATACTAAAAAGGTCATTCGTCTATTACGTGGAATGCATTAGCTAGTTCGCGGTTCGACTCGCTATTCGTGTCATGGTCCATTCTGAACGTGGATAACACAAACAGAACGTTATTAGATGAATTATAGTAGGAACACTAATGGACCGATTTAAGCAAATACAAACCTCATTTTGAGGCTTGGCTTTTAGTTAAGTTCACATAGGATTACTTACATAAAATTGCAATAACAAAATTTAGCATTACAAAGCCAGAGAAATACTGCAATTAATTTTAAAGGTATCTCAAAATGAGGTTTGTGTTGATTGGATCGTTGGTCGGATAGTTAACTTAAAAGGTGCTTTGCAGAGACCGAGAATATATAAAAATAATATCTTTAGTATGTAGGTAGACGGCATAATTTAATTCCGTAGCCTGTATAGGAACTATACTATCAGATATTTTTATACCTATCTAATCTTACTTATTTTTTTTAATGTAATTATTAAATAAATATATATGAAGATGCTGAAGTTAATAGATACCAAAAATATAAATAAAATAAACATGTACTTACTTATACACATAGGTGTTATGTTGCATGACTCATGTACCAAGACTAACCCTAAAATGTGCCATTTACTAGGCAGTAATAATTTCTTAATAACCCTTGATCATGGAGTCATAACGAGTAGCCGTTCACGAGCATGACATGTGAGCAAAAAAAAAAAAGCTATACATAGGTATATTACAAAAAGATATTGAATGTTTAATTGGTTTTATTCATTTATTGTTATTATTTATTAGTCATAAGCTATGTTATGATTTTATGACAGTAACATATTTTAAAACAGTATTTCCTAATTATATTGATAATCTATAGGTAAATAATATTGTGCCTGTCGTCGGCATTCTTTTATGTTACATTGGAAATAGAAGCCAATCTTGATAAGTACTCGGTTAAAATATTTATAATAAAAATCGGTAGGTTACTAGTTACTAGGTTCACGTGTGGTTTAATAAGTAGTGGAGGGTTTTTACACATTTAAAGAATACCTACTGTGTTTTACCGAAAAAGTTATTGTGATTTATATTTGGGTCACGAAAAAAGATAACAAGTTTATTGAACTTTAATTTTTACATTTTTAAAAATAAAAATGTTGCCAGTCGCTTTAAAATTTCTGACATAGAAACACAGTGCCATTTTACAAATAAAAAGGGTGATTCAAACTTCACAAGAAAGAGCAAACCGAAAAAAAAACAATAATACATAATGCCAATTCATTTGTGTTAGCATGACGCATGACGCACACCTATAATTAGTGTTACTATTAGTTTATTTTAGTTACCTGCGCCTGCGCCAACTGGGACTGTTCATATCCGTGGTCTCATCAGGAAGTTACGTCATGTATCTGTAGGTTACTTTTGACGGGTTACAATATTTATTTTAATCTAAAGTTTTAAGGCCTTCTAATGAGGTTAAGCGTTACAGTCTAGCAGTATTGCTTGAAATTGTTTATACAGCACTAGCTTCCGCCCTCGGTTAGGCCCGCGTAGTATGTCGATAATAGATAGTATAGTAAACCTCATAGACTATAATCTATCTATGTGCTAAATTTCTTACAGATCGTTTCAGCCGTTCTAGCATGATTGAGTAACCAACAGCCATCCAAACTTTTATCCTGACTTTCGCATAAAATTTTAAATATAAGTACGATTTTATAATTAATGTAGGTACTTGTCCTACTAGCACGGATGACTATCGTAGCCCGTAAGCCTGTGGCTTCGCGGTGTTATGATAGTACAATTCAATCCTAAATGGTAGTGGTAAGGTTACCACTATGTGTATGAGGTCATAGGCGCCTACAGGGTACTTAAATTACTTAAAATAAATTCTAAAATTACTCTCACTAGGTTGCAAGCTCTGCATCACAGGGCACTTGAACTGAGAATCGAACACAACGTATTCAGCAGACAAATACAACCACTAGACCTACACAACATTCAAAAATTAAAATTACATTCGATGCTCGAGTAGACAGGTCTACACTATGACCTCATTCAAAAATAAAACAACAAAACGGTCCGAAGTGATGTCTGTGAGCCATCAGAGATGATTAGCATTGACAGATCCATCGCTGTTTCAACTGAACATGCTAATTCAATAATTTAAGAAGGTCAGTTTATAGGACCAATTCGATTGGTTGCCATCATGCATTGAATTACACGTAATTGTTCCGAGAACTACTCCTACTATTTTGGCAAGATGTTGATATACATATTGTGGGTATGTTTTGGAGATTTTTGTTCCTTATTCATTTAATTATTTGTATCCGTAGTAAACTTCTGTGCTACATTGGCTACACTTCAAATTTTATTTATATACAGATTTTATTGTTCGGTGTTTGAATTTGAAAATCAAAGCGTCATGCAGTCATGCTCGTGAACGCTAGTGAAAATATGAATTAGGTAAAACAAAATAATAAAGACAAAAACTTTTAATAGTACCTGATTATTTTTTATAATTATTTTGTATGACATATGTGTTAATTGTATACACTTTAGTAAATTAAACTTCATTGAACATTTAAATGATCATTACGTCATTTAATTAAAATACTCGCAAATATTATTACTCTGTAGCGCAAATAAACCCAAGGTTATCTGTCTGATACTGCGAAAAATAAATTAGTGCAGTATAATGCCGGACCGGTTTGTTAATATTCTTAGATATAAAATAAAAGTATTACTCGAATACTTTTTCCACATTGGGGGGTGCCGAAAACCAAAATTTATGAACTTAAAGGAAT
Organism: Laspeyria flexula; assembly: GCA_905147015.1. Lineage (NCBI taxonomy): Eukaryota > Metazoa > Arthropoda > Insecta > Lepidoptera > Erebidae > Laspeyria > Laspeyria flexula. The sequence goes on from LR989974.1 coordinate 8,726,472, forward strand.
TTACTATGCAAGGAAACTTCTGTTTACACATGACCCTTTTGCAAACAACGAATTATTACTACTTTTTCTTGTAAGATAAGTACCAAGTTGCATACCATTATAAATTCTTGATTAAATGGGCTGTTTTTTTAAATTATTTGCCTAGGTTAGCGTAATTCATGTTTTTAAAGAAAATGGGGCTCAAACATGAATATTACATTTTTTTACCATGACTACGAAATATTTTTTTTCTTCAAAATTTACACAAATAACTTTTGAATTTGTAACAGCAAACTATACCTAGTGTACACAATAAGGATTATGTAAAAAAAAAAAATCGGCACTGTGTCGTAGCAGTACCTAAAAATGTCTACAGAGTCGATTTTCATCATTTTCAAAAAACAATTGTTTATGACTGAACCATACGACTTGGATTTTTTTATATTTTTCTCAGAACAGGTACAGCCTATACCATCGCCTGGTAGCCGCTTGACGTTGAGTTTCGGGACACTCTGTATATACTTCTTGAGTACTTACCTATTGGTAATGCTACGTTACAAACGTAGAGGCTACAAGGCTGATACGACAACAAACTGTTTCTTAAAATAAATGCAAATACGTAGTCCTTATTAATTCATAAGTCAGTATGCTGATAAGTCGGTTGACACAAATGAACACAATAGCCATTGATCATACACTCCTACACTACTTAAGTACTTTATGTTTTACTTACATCTTAACACCCATTCATAAAACGTTTTTACGAACTGAATCTCCTTGAGAACACACCTATGTGTGCTAAAGCTAGACAAACATATTTAAAACATACTAGGATAGAAAAAGACAGAAGATTATTTGTAAAGGTGTGTACGTGGGCACTGTTCGTACATCCGACGATCTATTTTAGACGTTTCTTGTAATATCGCATAGAAACTATGTTTTAACTATCGTGTTTCGTGACATATAGATTCTTGGAATTCAATTTGGTTATTTTTGAATGAAACAGTATTATTTGTGGACGGTGGAAGTTATTTTTCATTTCAGTCACGCCTTTGGGCGACTGTTCTTAAGTTTCTATTACTTACCAGTTTTATTTTCATAAAAATTTACATACAGAGTTCTACAAAAAATAAAACAGCATTTACCTACATAGGCAAGCTTGACTCAAATATGAGTTTTCTACCAGCAAACCCAGGAGAGTAGAGGAAAAACAAAATGCAGCATATAGTTAGTATGGGAGTAAAAGAAGTGTACAACGAAATAGATAAAAATTGGTATTTAAAATATTTTGTCACAATGGTGAATAAAAACTGCTAGCTTATTTATTTTATTAGTTTTGAAAAGCCATCAGCGGTCTTAGAGCTGGGAGTTATTTAAGCGGGGTTTTGAAAAGTATTGTTCTGACACCAATACATGGAGAAGACAAGCTTAAGGATACAGGATCTAAATAAAATGGGTTTGGGCTGTATTAAATAGCTAAACTGGCTATTGCTGAGTATCTTTGCAGTAGACTTTTCCTGACCTGAATATGCAGTTACGTCGTTTTTAGCTTGTAAGAATATTTGTCTTAGTAACAGTTAAGTATTTCTCCTTTCAGGGGTTTAAAAATCAAAACATATTTGATTAACATAAGTATTTCACGAAGATCTTTACAAAGCCAGACACTATTTTATTTCAAACAACCAATAAATTGCAGCATGAGTTCTCATTAAACTATTTTCAATTCAACCTTCAAAAATCGGGGCACACTGGAAAAATATTTGCAATGAACGTATACAGTACGGCATTTGGGATAAATATAGGATTATTGTAACATATAAACATTTTTGTTCAGTGTTGCCAACTGTGAAAGCATCAGCTGGTAGGTAAGTGTGGTTTAAATTTGAAACAGATTTACGTCAGAATTCTGAAATTTCAGAAAATATACAATACTTTCGGTATGGTGATAGGAATATGGGCATTATTAGTGTTTCAATAGTCATGGACATAAGTACCTAAGGTTTCATTTTAAATTTTCATCGCATCTTCTCAATATTTCCATGGACTCTTCCGTGTAGTGACGGATTAAGAATACATATGGACACTATCCCATTTCAACCGATGAGTGTCGTAAAAGGTGACTAAGGGAGTAAACCTTAAGCAGACAAGAGCACTGCGAGAAGAGGAAAATTTGAAACAAATCCCAACCAACCCGTCTGGCCAGCCTAGTAAGGTAGACTACACATCCTGATATGATGATGATAGTGATGATCCTGACCCAATATGGCTGTTTCGCTCCTAACATTGTTACTAATCTTTACGAAGGTGAAAGATTGGATATATTTAACAGAATATGGTAGCTCTTTATTACGTTAATTATTTTGATTAATTAAAAAAGTGTTTATAATAAAGTTAATAATTATTTTCCCTAGCAGAAGCTTCTACGAAACCTTTCTTAAACTGACAAAGGCAAACAAGTTACAAAGTACCTTTTAAATGATACATCATTTCGTTACTAAGGCCTCGTTCCTGTTTACTCGTAAAAGTAAAGCCTACGGCCGTGGGCGGGCGGCATTCTCCGCCCACCATCAGCTCGGTGTCATGCGCTGGACCCTTGCGTAACACCCAATGTTTGGTTGCATTTTGTCCCACGTGGGTGGAATATACCAATATAAAATTTGTTGTATAAGGTAATAATCATTGAAGGCTATTAAATCGAAATGTTTATAGGCATCTGAGATTATGAAATTGTGAAGGTACGAGTATATTAATTTGGGTAAATATTGATGTAATTTAGGTAGTTGCGGTATACTATGCCTAGCTCTCTAGATAGAGTAGAGAAGATACGAGCCCAGCAGTGGGACATGAATGGGTTGGTGATGATGCTGATGATGCTATGCCTTGGATATTTTTGATCATGATCCCGTTACCCTGTTACCGCCCAATCTTCATATGTGGGTCGTTTTGATATCGGTGCATTAGACAAATAGTTTCGGTGAACCTCAAAGTTGAAGAAAACCATTTGGCGATGGTATTCTCATGCAGGGTTGATGTCGGGCAAGTAGCCGAGTCAAATTTAAATGTAAAAAAATATTTAGCGCTGACAATGAGGCCTATGGGTATAATAAATCTAACGTTGAACGCTACTGGTGCGATTTGAAAAAATATTTTAGTGTTGGATAGCCCATTTATCGAGCAAGGCTATAGGCTATATAACATCACGTTATCAATAAGAGCTAAGCAGTGGTCAAATAAAGAACGGCAGGAGCGAAACTCCGCGCGACTTCTAGGATAGGATAAGGACAGAGAGAAGACAAATACTTTTGATTACACAAAGGCTGACAAAGGCTAGTTTAGTCTGTATATACAGGGTGTATACGACGATACGACATTAAATGACAAGGCAGCCAGTGTTAACCCTTATAAACATATTCTAATATAAATTATTAAAAAAAAAAAAAAAAAATTAAGAATAACGTAAAAGCTCCTATTACCAGTTTTAGCTGTCTTAGGATTCACTTTAAAAAAATAGATATAAGCTGTTATGTTAGGGAAGATGTTATAATTTATAATTAATCTCAACGAAGTATTCTTTGCAATTCAGTACTTAAATTCAATATTCAATAACACAATAATTACTAAATAATTATTTAATCCAAAAGAGTAGTTGATTCTATTACCGACCCATAGAATGCGGCAAGATTCTATTAACGATTTTTCTACTTCTTTTACCGACCGGTACGAAGTTGTCATTTCTTCTATACTATTAAATAAAAAAAAATAGTTTTTAAGGCATTTATTATATAACAACAATAGTTATGAGATCAACATTATCACAATATGAACATAATTATTTATTGCAACGCTTAGAGCACTTATTTTTTGTTATTTTAGTGATATATATATATAATTAAAATATAATATATATATATATATAATAATATATATTTATTATTTCTCTTGGCACGCAGAGTTATCCTCAGTATGCCATAGGTTTTTGAAGCTTCGTATATGCTGGTCCCTTCATTTATAGCTAGAAGCGCAGTTTATAGTTGAGCAGAGGCGTACTGCTTGCGCTTCTACGGCTCCATGATTCTATAAAAGAACACAATCTTTAAAGAGATATAGATAGAGATATAAGTTACACGGCCCGCATTCCGTCCCGCCATTTTTATTTGATTTGAAAACAAATGAAATATAGCCAATGCCATGAAGCATGACTGAAACTGGATAGCAAATATTATTTTACATTAATAATATGTCCTGTGACAAAATCTCTCAAAACGTCACGTATGCAAGAAATAAGCCAAATTGTTCAAAAATATACATTTTATTTTTGTGTACTATATCACCAAAAATATCGTCACAGTTGTGAGTCGGTAATAGAATCAAGTATGAAGGTCTATTAGCGACCCATTATAATAATAGGGATATTGTCTAACGTTGAATCGAGTTTTACACAAAATCTTTAAGAAATAGCTTTGTCGTTAATAGATCTAACGATGTAAAATAATTTTAAGAACTGAACAAGAAAACAATAAAATCAAATGAGGTAGTTTATAATTGATATTATTTTAAAATACTAAATGTTTTCAAAATTTTTAACAACGCCATGGGTCGTTATTAGAATCAAGTTTTGAAATTTGGATTGTATTACCGCCTTAAATTAAAACATGATTTTATAACACAAAAACCAATAAAAAGTATTATATTAAGAGTTAGTTTAGAAAAAGAATATATACGTTACAGTTGTAATGTGATAACAAGAAGACAAATCCATTTTTAGTGTGTTATTTTCCTTAAGTAATATTTAGGTGTACTTACGTGGCTGGAGACGCGACACTATGAAATGTGCGTCCGCTTCGGGCGCGTCCCATTAACATTCAAATTATTTCTTTCACTGGCTATTTAAACACACAAACTTTACTCTTTTTGGTGGCCAACAAAAATACGTAACTAATTTTTAAGGTATGACATTTCTGAAACTCTATTTTATGTCCAATATGAGTGATTTAAAAATTGGATCGTTAATAGAGTCACATTTTAGGGGGTCGTTAATAGGAGCTTTTACGTTATAAAACTTTTCTATCATGACGTTTTCGACATGACGACGACAACAGTGCGGAACAGAGTAAGAGATAAGATAATATGAAAGAGTCAGAGATATTTAAATGAATTGAATGACGTAATGATAACATACGATCAACGTAAATACCTACAGGTTGTTTAAAACTGTGAACAACTGTGACATAAAGAAAGTACATTTGCGTCTAAACTATTGCAAATTTCTGTTTAATTTTTTTGGTATAGCCTTCTAACATCACATGCAACACGTGGTTTCATTTAATGTCGTACCGTCGTATACACCCTGTATATAGTAAACCAACCACTGATTCCCTAGACCTAAATGAATATTAATCGAGTAGAACTATTTCCAGTTGTCAACGATGACCACGATCATGTCTAATGTCAGGTGTAGGTGTTACTACAATCATCGAGTTGTGTTAGCAAGGACATTACTCGTATAATGTACCTATCAAATAGTTGTGGGGGTGGGCAGGACAGGTGCTATCTATTTTTAATTAATTTATTCTTACACGATATGGTCGTTCACTTGCATTCCATGAGGTATTGTAGGTATTAGGTATGCATATAATATATTGGTTGGTAGGTCACCTTAGTTGCTTGCCAATGGTAATAAATAAACGGTCGGATCACGTTGGCGTTTTTGTCATAGGTACCTACTTATTACTGGAATCAGACAATAGGCCCCTTAATTTTAAATTTTTAGCTTCAATGCTTTTTTTTTAATTGGATTAGATTCTATTAGATTACTTTTGTCGCTCACTTTGCTATGGAGGGAAGTGGATAATATCTTTCCAATTCCTCCATTTACTTCTGAATAAATTCGTTGCGTGTTCCAAGACATTCCCTCATGAGTGTTAAAAACTCAGTGCTGGCAAGGGTCTTTTAATAATCTTTTAATAATAATAAGGGTTAATCCTGGCTAACAGTAGTTCCAGTAGTGGGTGTGAGGGTGGGACTGTTTGTTCACGCGATATTACCAACCCTCAAACGAAATGGCTGTGCTATGAGAGACAAAAATAGCAGATCCAGGGGATGACATATACAATTTTGGCTCAAAAAAATCCAACCAATTCTAATTAAATAACTGAGACAGTGACAGCATACGATATCTAATATGCTGCTCTCTCAACTTCAATCGTAGGTATATATATCTATCTATGTACATTTATATTGGAATAATAAACGTAAAGAGTTGAATTTACATGTAAATGTAGTCAGGAATTATCACTCAAGGAAACCTGTTACGTGAATCATAAGCGTGACTTTTAAACGAATCATAATAATAGTCTTAAATCTAGACAGGAAGCAAAATAGACTAAAATTGTGTGCAAATAAAATTGTGTGCAAATTAATTTCGCATCGATTTGAATAGGAAATAGATGTAGCGTCATTAAACTTAGTTAATTCCACTTTATTACGTTACATGTGTCATAACTTCGACGTTCAAAAAATCGAATCTAGGGTCAAGCATGATTTCTCAATCAAGTCTCAATTGTTTATTAGGAGGGGGGATGGGGTTAAGGTGCTGGCCGCGGCACTAAAATCGCTGTCATGGATTCGATTCTAACAACAAAAGACAAGAGAAGTTTTGAAACCCCGAAGCAGGGCTTGCTCCTAAAGTATAACGTAGGTAAAATCTTTGAAAAAAGTACATATTATTCGTTATGCTTTCAGCGGGAGAAACCCTCTTCTGAATCTACACCTCGCCTTCACAGATAGACTTCAAAATTTATACTCAGTTATCAGTTCTATCCATCTTAAATTAAGATATTATTACCACTTGCAAGCTGAAACATAAATATGCATTACATCATCAAAAACCTCACACACTTCCTTTTACATGAGAATTTACTTAATTTAACCTCCCAAGGAGTACTGGATAAGGTAATAAGACTCACTGTTACAAACTTGACCCAGTCGATTCCATTAAATGACATCGCCGAGGTCAGTTACGATACGGTTGACCTCTAAAGTATGATGTCAGATGCTTTAAATAATTTTGTTCCTGTGTGTTTGTGTTCTGTAAATGCAATTTTATTAATACAACCTGTTTTACTCGCTTCGGATATCCTTGCTAATGATATAATTGCAACAACAATTCGTATTGCAACGGAACAACATGATTTTTTACATCGGAAACGTCAAGACAAAAGTCTTTTTATTCGAATCTTATCACATCCACATTTCAACTTTATAATTATTTTCTACCTATTAATTTACCACTGTCTATAATTTCTCAAGAGCTGAGAGGTAGGTACAGTCGGTTAACTTCCTGCTCTAAAAGTTTCCAAAAAAAAAATTCTATATTTTTGTTCATGTTCAGTTCAAGTCCATTTAACATGCAAGACAGTAAAGCGTTCAATAGTCCGAATAACACTGCCTATACAAGAAGATTCAGCAATTTTTAAACTTTACTGAATTTAGCTGATTGTTACGTCAATACATTTTGTGATCCAATTAAACTACATCCTTTGTCTATTTTTATCTTATACTTTGTCATCAGAAGAGCTGGCAAGTAACTATAAAAGTCTAGAACCTAAATAAAAGATACCTAACTTAGTGCTTGGTACCAGGCAATCAGAAATCGAAAGAACCAAAACAAAACGAGTATAAAATAATACGAAGTTACGTAACATATCAGTTTACACTTTATAGCCTTGTGAAACCGGTCCAGTCCTAGCTGTGTCTCTAAATAGGAAGTCGTTTGTCAAAGTCGCTGTATTATCTAGTATTTTCTCACTAATACGACCTAGCAGATAGATAAATCTATACATATATTATTATTATTATAATAATAAAATAATAATAATATTCTACCACATTCACACAGCGCCATCTAGTCTCAAAGTAAGCTATTATATTTGCTTGTGTTATGGGTACTAAACAACTAATATACTACTTAAATACATTTTTTTTTGTAAATACATACATAATATAGATAAATTACACCCAGACACAGAACAAACCTTTATGCTCATCACACAAAGATTTGTCCTGTGTGGGGATCGAACCCACGACCTCCGGCGTAGCAGTCAGGGTCACTAACCACTAGACCAACAGGCCAGTCAAGTTAAAGGTAAAGGTATTATGATAGTCTACTGTAAGTTCTCAAGTAAGTGAAATTGTAATTTCTTATTGAGAAATAAAATTCTTTAACCATTAAATGAGACTAAATTGAATCAGTCGATATAATTTTAATAACATAAATAGCTATTGCCCGGGGCTTCGCTCCTGTCATTCTTTGTTGGCCAGCTGAACTCCTATTCACCGAAGCGTAATGTTATATTGCCTTCCTCGATAAATGGGATATCCAAAACATAAAATAATTTGGCAAATCGGACTAGTAGTTTCTGAGATTAGCGCGTTCAACTAAACAAATAAACAAACTCTTTATAATAATAATAATGTGTTGCAGGGCAACACATTATTATCCGTGACTCGACTTCGGCCCACGTCGGTTGTGGAAGGGGCCCATCTAGTGTAAGGCGAGTCACCGTCTGCCCAAATCCTCATTTAACATCATATATTCACCGCTGGAGGAGGCAAGCAGGCGACGTTGTTCCCGTATGCCATATATCACCATTCCACCGAACACCCAAACCCATAGCCCAATTTTATTTGACTCCATAATATCACTCAATAGCTTTACACCTACCAGTGACAAATCATAGCTGTACTACAATAGTGCAGCTGTAATATGGCAGCGGTAAGTGTCTCATCCCATTCTAAATTAAAATTCTTTAAGGGCCTCGGCGTGTTGGACCTGTGTCCCCGCGTAAGCCTTCCAAAAAGACCGGGTATACTTCTCATCTTAGAGAGAAGTATAGCCGTGAAAAAAGAGACATAATAATAATAATGAGTTGCAGGGCAACACATTATTATCCGTGACTCGTGGACTTCGGCCCATGTCGGTTGTGGAAGGGGCCCATCTAGTGTAAGGCGAGTCACCGTCTGCCCAAATCCTCATTTAATATCATATATTCACCGCTGGAGGAGGCAAGTAGACGACGTTGTTCCCGTATGCCAGATATCACCATTCCATCGAACACCCAAACCCATAGCCCAATTTTATTTGACTACATAATAAGTTTAAGTAATTGAACAGTCATTTGACACACTTTTGTTATTTAGGTACCTGAAAACGGTTGTAATGGAGATATTTTTTTAATTAGGTGCGACAGTAACGAGTTACCCCATTACCGTTGTCATTATCATCATCATATCAGCCCAACGACGGCCACTGCTGGACATAGGCCTCACATTGGTTACAGGCGGCACAGGACCGTGGACTGTTGTCATCGTCATTATAAATAAAATAATTACCATAACGCCAGCCACAGGTCCCCAAATATATTATAATAATATTCTACCACATTCACACAGCGCCATCTAGTCCCAAAGTAAGCAATTATATTTTCTTGTGTTATGGGTACTAAACAACTGATATACTACTTAAATACATTTTTTTTTTGTAAATACATACATATTATAGATAAATTACACCCAGACACAATAAACCTTTATGCTCATCACACAAAGATTTGTCCTGGGTGGGGATCGAACCCACGTCCTGCTTAGCAGTTAGGGTCACTAACCACTAGATCAACAATTTCATAGTTAAAGTGTTTATTCAATGCAAAATGTGTCGTATTTCCTTGCTTTTATAGATGAATATATTTTGGACACAGCAATGAGTAATCCAGCATCAGAAGCTTGCGTTAGTAACAGAAATTATAAATATTATCTAAATGGTTGTGACGAATTTCACCTAATTACGTGTAGTGAGTAACACGAGAAACTGCTAATTGCTTCTGTGATCAATGACCTCATGGACACGTACCCTCGGAATTGAAACGCCTTATGATTACATAGTATGTTCAGCAATTTATATCATGTGCTAATTAGTTTAAAAGTCTAAATTGCTAAGCAAGAACATCTTCTGGCGTCTTTTTCCTATCTTAACATCTTCGTGTTGTGTTCTGTGATTCATCAATCCTTGCAAGTAGTGAAATTGAGTGACAGAGAATAAAAGTGCAAATTAATTACCTTCTAATTTATTATAAAATATTGAAATTCTAGAGCACTTTAAAAAAGAGTCTTTTAGGTCAGTTTGGCTCATGGCCTCGTGGCGTATTAAAAATAAAAGATGCAAATTTATCCCAGACTCGGAACAGCTATCTGTGGATCTCAGATATGTAGTAAGAAGTAGGTGGAGGGCTGAGTGTTATATGGCGCATGTTAGGAAAGGCTATATTACCCAGTAGACTATAATGGGCTGAAATGAGGATGAATTTTCTCTCTCTAAACCCCAGACTCCACAAAAGCTGAATCGAAACAATTTTTTATTGGTTTCTGTAGTCTATACTACACAATCTGTTTTATCTTTAGTTACGTCCGTAATTTGTGAAAAAAAAATCATTCTAAAAAACACTACAAACAAAAATGCACCAACGAATCCTTACACACATCTTGAATTTTAATTACAATTCTCCGAAGCGATACCATTCCCCCATATTTCTTCAATCTACTAAGAAACCACTAAAGAAAGCCCTTTATTCTAAAACAGACTCTAATTACCATAAGTGTGAAAGAGAGGACAGATGTTACGTGTGAAGAGTAAGAGAGATGAGAATTGTGGCAAAAATAAATGAAAAAGCATACAAGATGATGTCATGTTTGTAAGGCGAATAGCGGTCAAGGGTACAAGACCAGATAAAACTATAAGTAGGTATATATATGTAGGAGACAAGACACAGCATAAGAAAAGAACAGCTATAACACTTTATGCAAAGTCTGTCGTAAGTACTCCACACTTATCAACGGTTAAGAGGGTTTATACAGACGAATGACAACGTCGTAATTTAGTGTCATATTTGACTGACCTGTTGGTCTAGTGGTTAGTTACCCTGACTGCTAAGCCGGAGGTCGTGGGTTCGATCCCCACCCAGGACAAATCTTTGTGTGATGAGCATAAAGGTTTGTTCTGTATCTGGGTGTAATTTATCTATATTATGTATATATTTACAAAAAAAATGTATTCAAGTACCTAAAATATCAGTTGTTTAGTACCAACAACAAACACAACACACAAGCAAATATAATTGCTTACTTTGGGACTAGATGGTGTTGTGTGAATGTGGTAGAATATTATTATTATTATATTTTGTGGATTTCGATTTTTATTGTTTAACTAGCTTCCGCCCGCTGCTTCGCCCGCGTGTGTATTTAATACCTATAAACTTTCCTCTTGAATCACTCTATTTATTAAAAAAACCGCATCAAAATCCGTTGCGTAGTTTTAAAGATTTAAGCATACATAGGGATATAGGGACAGAAAAAGCGATTTTGTTTTATACTATGTAGTGATTGGAGCTATTTGTTTTAAATGTTTTCTATACACTTTTTAGAATTAGGTGAAAGATGTGTAAAAGGCACGAAATTATTGCGTTTACAGTTCTATTTATTTATTTATTTATAATAAGGTACACTAACGGCAAGACATACAAATATTACAAATTTAAGCACTTAATTTATACAACGTTGGTATATATGTTTGCCAATTAAAAGCATACACATCGTTCGTATTAAATGTATAGGTAACATTGATGGTAACTTAACTATGAAATAAAATATATAGGTAAAAGTAATAGTAATAAAAGTAAACAATCGTAATTAATCTTATCAATCGAGCACTTTCAGCAAGCTGTTTCTGAATTTATTTTCTGGCGTATTAAATATATCTAAGTCAAATTTCGCGTTAAAACTATTGTAAAATTTATATGCAAATAACACTTTGGAACTTGCAGGGCGTTTTTTATCATAGTTAAATATACTGTTACGGATACTTACTTTTTAATACATGTTCCCGTAATCCTAAACAATGCATTGAAAACATTTTAAAAAAAACGCCAAACGCTCACAAATTTTATCGTGAAATTTGTAAGCGTGTTTCTGAGGTGTCACATGACCCAAGGGCTGGCCTCTACCTGGGGCAACGCATTAGCCTTTCTATCTAACGCGGTAATGTGGCTAGCCTTTTGGGTACGTTTCCTCAGGAATCTGATCTTAATCAGATATTCTATTTATAGGAATTTCCTGTAAATAGAGTATCTGGTTCTTTTTTCTTTTAATAGGTTAGCTGTGTATGTTTTTTTAAAAATAGCTCCGATTAATTATATAAATTGAAAACCACTAAATATGTCACTTAATTGCGATGGCAATCCGCTGTATGAACCCTCTTAAAAGTTTTACTATGCTACGGACTTACGGAGGTAGAAGATATCTCTTCGCGTCGAAGTTGACGAGTGGACGGGGAACAAGTCCATAAAAGAAGACCTTGTAATAAAATAAGTGTTTCCTTCTTATATATTCTTGAGTTGTTTTCAGATTTCCAGCAGCCTCGTCACTGCCTAATAATGTTTTGTATAAGCCCACATACAAATTTAATACGTTTAAGAAAATCAAAATGATGTATAAACCTGCTCTATTTAGAATTTAGATGATGTATGGACATAATAATCCCTCCACTAATGTGAATTTTGACTACATGACTGCCCTAACTCGGTGGTACACGATACATAGTACAATGCTTGTAACTGGCGATATGTTAGAAGTAAAACCAGTCCTGACTCCTCAGGCAACCGAATTTAGACCATCAGTACGTGTAAAATACTTAAAACATGGCGCTGTGTCCTGTGAATTGTGAAGCTAGCTATATAGTCTCATTATTATTATGATTGATATAAATAAATCTACCAATTTACAAACAAAACAATCACAACTTCCATTAAAGTTGATCTTAAAAGGCTCAAAAGTGATCTTGAGCAAAATAAAGTCTTGCAAAAACTTGGTAAACAACAAATTAATTTAAGACATTACCCTTGCAGATATTAGTTATATACACATAACTATGTACATGTATGACAGAGTATATAAATAAGTAGATAATAATAATACTTTATTGACGTAGTTTATGTGAAGAATGTTTATCTGTTAATAACTCTCATTATGAATAATAAATCTGTAGATTGCACTGTATTTGTGTGATATTGTAATGTTCGTAGCATTGTGGTACTCAGATGCTCGTTACAATCATCGAAGTTAAGCAACACTCGGCAAGGTCAGTCCATGATAGGTGACCGTTTGTGGCAATTTCATCCTCGAGCGTCTCCGTGCTTCGGAAGGCACGTAAAGCCGATGGTCCCGGTTACCACTTAATATGGTAGTCGTTAAGTCAAGTTGGAAGTCTTCTGGGCGACTTGATCAATTCCAACACCAGGGTCTGCCTCAAGCCCAGACGATAAGAAGAAGAAGAAGAAGATTGTAATTGTGTGTATTAGTCGGTGAAGTGCAATAACTAGTTTTCAAATAAAAAGTATTTACTTTTTATTTGAAAACTAGAAGAAAGCCGGTGAGAAGAAGCCTATGTTTTATTGCAGATTTTAATCTATTTGTGTGCCAGATATCGTACAGATCCTTTCAGCTGTTCTTGACGTGATTGAATAACAAACAAACAGCCATCCTAACTTTCGCATTAATAAAGTATTTTCTGAAGAAGTAAACCTTTATATAAATACCTGGTCCAATTTTTTTTTTTTATTATTATCAAGCTAATTTTTCGTGAGTAGCTTCATTTCGATGCGACGCCCAATAATTTCGTATTCCAAAAGTTTGATTTTGGTAGCTATCAGACGTAGCAAGGGTATACTGGACCGGGAAGGAAATACCGGGATAACGTACTACGCAATTTGTAGGACAATATGACTGTTCAATTACATAAATATTAAGTAAATAAAAATAAAAAATCAGGTGGTTAGTTATCATTTATGATGACCTCGTTGTCGATACAAATTGGATGGGTCCCCTCCTTCGATCAAACCATTGATTTTGTAGGACCATATTTTTTTTTACTTACCTACTCAATATTTATGTAATTGAACATTCATATTGTCCTACAAATTGCGTGGTACGTTATCCCGGTATTTCTTTCCCGGTTCGTTATACCCTTGCTACGTCTGTTAGCTACCACAATCAAACTTTTGCAATACGAAATTATTGGGCGTCTCATCGAAATGAAGCTACTCACGAAAAATTAGCTAGAGAGTAATAAAAGAAAATTTGGACCAGTGATCCCGGACTATTACTTAAGTAAGTATTTTCTAAAGAAGTAAACTTTTAGCATCTTACGTATCAATCAAATATGCGTGTTTAACGCAGCTGGCAAATACCTTACTTAATAGAATTTAACTTCAAGTTAATTTCACGTTTCGAATTGTAAAATAATGCAAATGTCACACACCTGTCGTTAAAGGTGCTTGCGTACTGGTAATATATGCAAGTGTGCAAGTATGCAATCCGTCAAAACTAACACATTTACAATACAAAATGTGACGCAACCATTCACAAAAGATACTTACTATAATATACTTGAGGCCTTGCGGTTTTAATTTTGTTGTTTTTCCCCTTATTACAAAATACGGACTAAGTATTAAACCAGGTTTAAATTGACATAAGCCATTGTTTTAGTGTCAATCCCCCTTATTACAAAATACGGACTAAGTATTAAACCAGGTTTAAATTGACATAAGCCATTGTTTTAGTGTCAATCCCCCTTATTACAAAATACGGACTAAGTATTAAACCAGGTTTAATTTGACATAAGCCATTGTTTTAGTGTCAATCCCCCTTATTACAAAATACGGACTAAGTATTAAACCAGGTTTAAATTGACATAAGCCATTGTTTTAGTGTCAATCCCCCTTATTACAAAATACGGACTAAGTATTAAACCATGTTTAATTTGACATAAGCCGTTGTTTTAGTATCAATCCCCTTATTACAAAATACGGACTAAGTATTAAACCAGGTTTAAATTGACATAAGCCATTGTTTTAGTGTCAATCCCCCTTATTACAAAATACGGACTAAGTATTAAACCATGTTTAATTTGACATAAGCCATTGTTTTAGTATCAATCCCCTTATTACAAAATACGGACTAAGTATTAAACCAGGTTTAATTTGACATAAGCCATTGTTTTAGTGTCAATCCCCCTCATTACAAAATACGGAATAAGTATTAAACCAGGTTTAAATTGACAACCGACACTAAAACAATGGCTTATGTCAATTTAAACCTGGTTTAATACTTAGTCCGTATTTTTAGGGAAATTATGTAATATTCAACATAAAGCGGGGGGTATAACCACACGGTTGTAATCTTGTGGTCCAAGTTGGAACTCCCAACAGGAGTGACCTTGGTGGGAGCTTGGATCCCATCAGCGTGTTTTGTATGAAATTTGTATCATAAGATTACGTCTTAAGTGTAGTACAACTTATTTTTTTTACAGTCATGTACAAAATTTTTAAATAATCCAATCTATACAAATAAATCAATTTGGAGTGTCTGTTTGTAATATTAAAATAGCCGCTTTCTACTACATGCATATGAAATACGGTACATAAATCAAAATTTTTTTTTTTCAATTTTTGTCTTCTTTCTGTCTGTTTGTTCCGGCTAATCTCTGGAACGGCTGGACCGATTTCGACGGGACTTACACTGGCGGATAGCTAATGTCACAAGGAGTAACTTAGACAACTTTGATTTTGGAAAAAATATCAGGGTTCCGTAAAAAAAAAAACTACATGAGTACAGGATTAGTTGTCCACGCGAACGAAGTCGCCGGCACAGCTAGTATCGAATAAATCAAGAGACGAAAATATGATAAGTTCAAAACAAATTCAAACAATTCCTAATCTTTTACTATCTATGGTTATACACTAACACGATTATCTATTTGAAAACCATAAACAGCCATGGTGGACATCGTAGTGTAAACTAAACGCTGATCTAGTAACGTTAGGCTAGTTCTGTGAATGAGTGACGTGAGTGGCTGCGCCTACGCAGCATCACACAACACTACCTTATTTGTAACATTCTTGTGTGATGTGACATGAGTATTACATTGTATGGCTATTTACAAGTAAATATGGACAATATTATTATAATCGAATAAGCTAGAGACGTCTATGCCCTGCTTCTGAGCTGTCGGAAAGTTTTCCGGCCGGAAAAGTCAATTAATTTAAAGTTAAAAAAAAAGGAAAGTTGTGGACAATAATCTTATAGTAATCAGTTTTTAATTATTTATACGATCTCCAATTTGCTACCAATCAATAACTTAAAACGTAAATAAACATCGTTCTATACTTAATTCGAAAAAGTTTACGATGTGGGAGCATTTCGATGGCTCAGAATCAGGAGGTTGAAAGTTTTCGGCTGGAAATGTCAGTTTACTTAAAGTTAGATGATCGTAGAAAATATCAAATAATAATTTTTAATTTTCTATACGGTAGCCAGGGTATTCTATTTTCTGAATGAAGTGTTTGTTCTAAGATTCGAAAAAGTTTACGAAGCGGGTGCATTTCGACGGCCCAAAAAGCAAAAAAAAACAATTTTAACAAAAAAAAACACGACTTCAAATAATAAATATTCCAAAACAAATTAATATGCACTAAAAAGTAAAAAATAATTGCGTATATTTCTACAACTTAATAAATCAACTAACTTTACTAACTCAACACATACCTGTGAATAACAAACAATTATCAAATCATGAAAATCAGTTCACCCAGTCGCAAATTATGAGGTAACAAACATTAAAAAAAAAAACAGTCGAATTGATAACCTCCTCCTTTTTTTGAAGTCGGTTAAAAAGTAATAACAATCCATCTCCATTCGTAATTCCTGTGTGTAAACTAGATAGGTACCAAAGCTACGATTCAGACCAACCGGCTCGCATCGGCCCGCGCCGGGCGGCATTTTACAATGCGTTAAAGAACATTGAAATGTATCAACAGTAATTACAGTTCATATTTGCATGCAACTTACGGTCGGAGCCGGTCGGCCGTCGCGACGCGTCGCGGTATGCCGACGGAGGTAACTATGCGTAAGTTGCATGCAAATATGAACTGTAATTACTGTTGATACATTTCAATGTTCTTTAACGCATTGTAAAATGCCGCCCGGCGCGGGCCGATGCGAGCCGGTTGGTCTGAATCGTAGCTAACTATATCATCCAAATCGAGAAAGAAAAACACAGCCGACATCAGTTTCTGTCTCATTTAATGAAATATGAAACTTCCTTTACAAGCTTAAAAGTGGTCCAAAAATATCAACATCTATTTTAAAAATAATTAATTTTGTGGAACATAATTATTTCAAATTAGAACATTCTTACAAGCCCACGCCTTTGATGTAAATCTCCTTAGAGGGTAACTAAATTTAGATCTGTGTACACTATTACTAATGTTATTTAATAATAAGCCTCATCATTACAAGTTAAAGTGCAATTTTAAATAACACATTATGATGAGTAGCGACGCCTATGCATGTGTTAATATACTCCATGTAATCTGAAGTAAAAGAACTTTATTATCTTGGAAATAAGGTGCATTTCATTCAGCAATGGTATGTTAGCTCGTTATGAAGTGTGAAATTCTGACGTGATTTCATCATTGTGGTGTCTGCGGTGTTGAGCAGTTTTGACAGCGATCGTTTGTTGTTTCAAACCTGGTAACGACTTACGGCCGATTTCAATAATCTATCCATCTATGGATTTAGCTACTAAAGTTAGAATTTTGAAATATTTTGTATGGAGCTTATGTCAAAATTCTAACTTTAGTAGCCAAATCCATAGATAGATAGATTATATTATTGAAATCGGCCATTACTAGTCAGTAAGAAACGCAGGCCTGGCCCAAAGTTTGTTATTTTACGAATAGGTCAATTGAATCGTAATTGAATCTTAATAGCAGTTTGGTAACCTATAGCCTTCCTCTCGGTAAGCTATTGCCTTCCTCGATAAATGGGCTATCCAACACTAAACACACTAGGCACGCGGCCTGAGTTCGATTCCGACCAGCATGCAGCAGTACCAATGTGTATTTCACTTTGTGGAATTTATATGTACTAGTCATGTCACTTACCATCTGCTAACGGTGAAGGAAAACATCGTGAGGAAACCCACATACCCTAGAACAAATTTTAAGTGTATGTCTGATCCACCAACCCGCATTAGGCCAGCGTGTGTGGATTATGGCCTAAACCCTCTCACCTCTCTAGATAGAGGAGAGGAGACCCGAGCCCAGCGTTGGGACATTAATGGGTTGCTGATGAGTTCCTGCGATTATCATATTCAATTAAACAAAAAAACTCTTCAGCTTTCAAATCAAATCAAATCAAAAATAAACAGAGTCAGTACCTACCTACCTAGTTGTTTACAAAGCCCTATCATTCATCCAAGCTCTTTCCCCTCTAAGTAAGCGTCTGTTACATGTATAGAACCACACTCATACTAATTACTCACAACTATGACACTCGATATAAATCATCACAGCAGTTTAGGAGATGTGCGTGTGACATACGTGCAGTGTTTACCTTTGAGGCACGAACCAGATTAATTGAATACAAACAATATTGAGATATTTATATTTCTCTTTATTTACGTTATAAAAGGATTTACTTAAATGAAGATTTGTGTTTTAGGAATTTAAATTCTAAGATTATTATTCATGAGATACTATTTTTTATAATTTACTAGAAGTCGCGCGCGGGTGCTTTGCTCCCGTCTTCCTTTATGTGGCCACTGCTCAGCTCGTATTGGGAGTAGCGTGATGTTATATGTATGATAATAATATGCGTGTGGCACATTATATAGGATAGATTTTAGTCTATCCTTTATATAAATAGCTCATATTTCTGATATACCACGCGGGCCGGGCCGCGGGCAGAAGCTAGCGTTAAATATATAAACTTTCGTTTTAAAAATATTGTATTTACGGGTAGCCTGCCTATTAGTGTCTATTTACAATAAAGAAATAAAAAAAACAACTGTTCTATTAAAAAAAAAAACTCCAAAAAGGGGTCGAGTTAACCGAAAGGTTATGTGTTCTCCTCAAGGTAATTTTAACCTGTTGGCTTGTTTGATCATCTCTTGAATTGTTCTCAATGGCTTTACCACCCCCTTTCGGGTTAGGTACATCTGACTGATCGCCAACTTAGCCCAGCGTGGCGAGAACTGGCTTCCCTTGAGGTGACTGACCCCCCATTTGCAATGAGTTCATTTTTTGTATATATACTCAGCGCGAGTGAAAACTTCGCAAGCGCGATTCAGGATCGTTTGAATCTGGAACGTTGACGTCGCGTCGTCAGTGACTAATTGATGTTGCCAGATACTGTATTCAACATTGTTATTTGTTGGTTAAAATATATTTAATTTTATTCGATATAAATTCATCGACGTATAAATTATTATTATTAGCAGAGGTAGATTGATTTAGGTCGAATGATGTCAAATGTTATGCTTATATGGACATGCCTTCGGAATTCTGGAATCTCAAAACTAAGTATTAAGACTTTTTTCCGGATTTACAAAATTATTACTTAGGCATGTTAAAGCTGGGTTAAAAATATTTTTACACACAGATAAACTGTTTCAGAGTTGTATGTGTATGTTAAAAAAGGTTTTAAATTATTTTTGTCTCGATTATCGTAATTTTAATGTATTTATATTCCCAATCTAGAACTAATTGGGTTGTGAATATTATTATCAGCAATAGTATATTATTTAAAATTGGGACGCGTCCGGCTTAAAAAACGACACCTGGCAACTTTACTAATGTGCCTCTAATAAACTGTCCAGTAGATAGGATGTAACCTACCGGATTTATTCTCTGTTGTAGAACTTGGAAGATTCGTTCAGAACTTCAGATTATAAGTACTCTGTGGATCAGTTGAAGCGCGAATGCAGTTGTAGTGGAATGTTGTTTTGTAAATAGAATGTGACTTTTTCGTGTGTGATTGTAGAAGCAAAAAAAGTATAAAAATGTAAATTTATAATAAACAAAAAGTGGTTTGTCTTGCCAGGATTCGATCCTTTAATTGTTATGCAAGTCCCTGGCTAAAATATGGGTAAATATTGTATTATGTAAGATAAAAAATTCCTACAGAAATTATAAATGGCTGATATAATTGCATTAAATGTGGGTAGTTGATGGATAATAATAAAAAATGGTTTTGCTTATTTTATATAAAAGTGGTTTCTTGGTTATTTAAATTATATTATTGTCAATTTGGGTAAGTCGTCCCATTAGAAGAATAATGTTTTATCTTCACATAAAACAAAAATGAAATTATTAAAAAAATCGTAATTAAAACCGTAAACTATCGATTGATCAAATTTTTATTTTATTCTTTAGTCAGTATTTTACAAAATACAAATTTAATCAATTGATAGTTTACGGTTTTTAATGCCTAATTTATAAAAATTCCTTTTTTGTTTTATCTGAAGATAAGACATTATTCTTCTAATGGGACGAAGTGTTCTCAATAATAGGTATGTTGTGGTGCAAAATTACCCGAATTAACTGTATTGAAGACTAGCTGTCGCCCGGGACCTTGCTCCCGATGTTTGTTTGGCCACTACTTATCCTCCTGTTGATCGTAGTGTGATGTTATATAGCTTATATTCTTCCTCGTTATATTTGCTATCCAACAAAAATATATTTATCAATTCCATTCAGTAGCTCCCGAGAATAGCGCGTTCAAACAAACAAACTCTTCAGCTTTATAATATTAGTACCTATCATCATCATCTCAACCCATAAGCGTCCCACTGCTGGGCACGGGTCTCCTCCAAAGAATGTGGAGGGAATTTAGCCTACTTACGTTGGCCAGACGGGTTGGTATAGGATTTGTTTCGAATTTTCCTTTTCTTGCAATGCTCTTGTCTGCATAAACATCCCTTAGTCGCCTTTTACAACACCCACGGGTTGAGATGGGGTAGTGACATTATGTATTCTTAATCCATCACAACACGGAAATATAATATTTGTATACCTAGTTAATTTTGAACTCTCCCACAATCAACGATTACATCTGCCTTTGTATGATAAGTTTATGGGACAAATCCATCCCATAAACCTTCAACTCCAATTACTGATAGAACCAGTTCCCTAATATTGAACAATAACATTTGTAAGAAACCTGTTGACATTTGTATCGACCCTGACATGTTAGGTACTTACATGGCGACTTGTTCTTAACAGCTGTTCAAATGATAATGCTTATTACCTATAGGTAACGTTCCTATATAAAACAGTTATCCGTATAGTGACGGATTAAGAATACATAATGTCACTACCCCATTTTAAAACCCCTGGGTGTCGTAAGAGGCGATTAAGGGAGTTAACTTTATGCAGACAAGAGCACTGCGAGAAACGAAAAATTCGAAACAAACCCTATACTAACCCGTCTGGCCAGCGAGGTATAGTAGGCTTAATTCCCTTCACATTCTTTGGAGGAGACGCGTGTCCAGCAGTGGGACTCCGTGTCCAGCAGTGGGACGTTTATGGGTTGAAATGATGATAATATAAAACATAATGATGAAAGTTTGTTTGTTTGAAATAGGATCTCAGGAACTAATGGTGCGATTTAAAAATTATTTTAGTGTTAGGTAGCGCATTTATCAAGGTATGCTATAGCCTATATAACATCACGCTACGGCCAATAGGAGCTGAGCAGTGGCTAAACAAAGAACGACGGGAGTGAAGCTCCAGGCAACAACTAGTTCAGTATATTTCTGCAACGATACGATATTTATTCACAAATGAAAGGTGGATTGGCACAGTGCGCCCACGCAGGTGCGACTAGATTCGGTTTCACCACCTAACATGGCGCGGATTATAGCACGTAGCTTATGTCCAACCTTTCTGTATCAATTAACATATCTCGGAGTTATTTTATGTTCGTGAATGTATTTGCCGTCTAATCTTTACTTCTATTATAAACTGAGAGGTTTGTTTGTGTGGTTGAATGCGCTAGGTATTATATTTAAAGTTAAGCATGAATAACCGTCCAACATTGCCACTTTTTGTAAGACTGAACGCTGTCTCCCAAGATACAGGCCTTTGGCCTAGTTTGGGATCCAGTTTTGGTCAATTTATTGATTTATCTAAAATTGTAAAGATCTGAATACTTATGTATAAAACACTGTGTAACTTGGGTGTCAATAAACTATTATTATTATTATTAACTACTGGTCTGATTTAAAAAAATATAGGTATATTAGTCTTGGATAGCCCTTTTATCGAGGAAGGCATGGCCAATAGGAGCTGAGCAGTGACCACACAAAGAACGATGGGAGCGGAGCCCTGGCTAACTGCTAGTTTAGGAATATACCTCAATAATATATATTGCCTATGTATGATCACAACTTAAATATGGCTCGACCGATTTGGCATTTATAAGTCAGGAAAAGATTATAAACGTTAGAGGACATTTTTGTAAAATTAATTAGAAAATTCTAAGTTCATATATCCTTCCACATTCTTGGAAGGCGACCCGTCGTGATGATAATTTCAAAGAACCCAAGAACTATTTATTTTTAACTACTCTTTTGTTACGACTCAGAAATAGAACCTAAGGCCTCTAAACAGCAGTCATATACACTTTCTTGACATAATTAAGTATACAAATATAAATACAAAAGTTTTGAAGCCAATCTAAATATCCCACGTTGTTTGTTCCAGGTAACGAGTAACCATGGCGACCAAGTCGTACAGCAAGCACAAGGAGTACAAAGAGTATTCCACTAGTGGGAACATACCTTACACAGATGAACAATTCGGTAAGTTACACATTGTTATCTAGGTGTAACTGGTTACTGCCTGCTAAGTGCTACTCCTATCTGAAATCTTTACTCCAAAAACATGGTGATATTAAATCTTCATATCTCTTCTACGGCCACGTCTGCGCCCGTCGTAACCGTGGTCGCAAAAACTCTCCTAGCCTTTGCAACCAAGTATCATCATCATCACCTTTTCAACCCATAAACGTCCCACTGCTGGGCACGGGTCTCCTCCAAAATATGTGGAAGGAACTTAGCCTTACTATACCACGCTGGCTTGGTAGAGGGTTTGTTTCGAATTTTCCTTTTCTCGCAGTGCTCTTGTCTGCTTAAGATTCTTCCCGTAGTCGCCTCTTACGACACCCACGGGTTGAAATAGGGTAGTGACATTATGTATCCTTAATCCGTCACTACACGGACAACGGCAATAAGCAACCAAGTATACGATACGGTAAATTTCCGATTGCTGAGAAATATAGCGCCGTGGATCGACCGTTAGGTGTAAAATTCACACATTGATCGGCGAAACTGCCGTACTTGTAGGCGTGAAAATCGGTTGATTGGTACAGGCATTTTTGAAACGCCTGCCCAGCGATGCCGCTAGATTCCGGCGATTATTACGCGATATTTATCGGCACTGCGACACTGGCAGTAACAATTCAGCGCGCGCGAACTCTTAAAATTGTAGCACCAACATTGCTCATAATCACAACTGACTCTAAAATAAATTTTCTCTTCCAGACATAATAAAATCTGATCTGGTACCGAAGGGCAGCAAGCTGGACTCTTTAGGTCGGTCGGGTGGAGGTGGCACCAGGGAGTACCACTACGAGTACAAAGAGGAGAAGCATCCCACCGGCAAGTACGACAGGAAGGATCTGCACACCGTCGAGGTTTGTTTTACCCTGACTCACCCTTTATTTCATGACTTTCATCATCATCATAGCATCCCATTAATGCCACTGCTGGGCACGGGTTTCCTCTCCTCTATCTAGAGAGCTCAGAGGGTTTTATGCCATAATCCACACTTGCTGTCCTAATGCGGGTTGGTGGATCAAACATACACTTAGAAATACTTAGAATTACTTGTAAGGTATGTGGATTTCCTGACAATGTTTTCCTTCGCCGTCAGCAGATGCTAAGTTACTTGACTAGAACATATAAATTCCACAAAGTGAAAACATTGATATTTTTGGTCGGAATCGAAGTTCGACCGGATGATTTGCATGCCGGTCACTTATCCATTAGGCTACCTTCGCTTTACTATATCACAAAATAGGATATTTTGTGCCTAAATTCAGTTTAAATGGCGAGTAACACAAGATACAGTTGAATTACCACATTATTACAGTTAGTATAATTCAGTGAGTGCGATAAAAAACACATAAACATTATTGTAGGCGGGGTGAGTAGCAACAATGACGCCATCTGCATTACTCACGAGAGAGTCACGTCGTGAGTGTTGAGTAAAAACCTGTTACTGAAGATACTGTTTAGTCATTTTCTTAGTTTCTATAAAAATATAAAGTTAATAGCAGATCCCCGCGTTCTCATCACAAAAATTGCCTATGTATAAATCTAATTATCTGTTTAGTTATGGATTAAAAATACATAATGTCACTACCCCATCTCAACCCGTGGGTGTCGTAAAAAGTCATTAAAGGAGTAACCTTATGCAGACAAGAGCACTGCAAGAAAACGAAAATTGGAAACAAACCCTATACCAACCCGTCTGGCCAGCGTGGTAGGCTAAATTCTCTTCACATTCGTTTATGGGTTGAAATGATGATAATGATAAATCCAGGGTGTCCAAACTAACAAAATAGTTTGGGCATGAAAGAGTAACAAATATACCGAACACTCCCGTCGTTTTTATTTTGCCACTGCTCAGCTCCTATTGCTCGTAGCGTGATGCTATATACCTTATAACTTTCCTCAATAAATGGGCTATCAAACACTATAAGAATGTTACAAATTGGACCAGTAGTTCCTGAGATCCTAGCGTTCAAACAAACAAACTCTTCAGCTTTACAATATTAGTATAGATACTATAGATATATGAAATAGCACATACGCTTCTGTCTTTTTACAGACACGCGGGCGGAAGATTCATGATCTATCAAACGTATACCACAATTTTAACTACTTATTTCAGGAGTTCACAATCCCTCCCCGCTCAACACCAAAGTCATCAGAGTCAAGCTCTTACTTCTACGAGAGGGAGGAGAGGGATTTGCCAGCTATCACGCACTCCGGCACTAGGACATACAACTATGAAAGTACCGGTTCAACACCAGGTAACTTATATTTATTTATTTTTTGTACAAGACAACGTCCGCAATAGAGAACGAACCGCGTGTCGCGAGGAACTTAACAAACATAGTTACAATTGACTGACACAATAACATACAAACATTTGTCTCGTATGGCAATCGAACCCACGTCACTTGGCGAAGCGCCTTAGCTGCTACGCGACTGTGACAGTCACTTTTATCTTACTATAATCTAGTCCCAAATTATGCAATTATATTTGCTAGTGTTATATGGGTACTAAACAACACTTTTTTTCTTCACAAGACCCATCTAATTTCCAGAGTGAGGCAAAGCAGGTACCTATAGTTTGCTAGACTTCTTACAAATTTTTAACCCACTGTATTCCAGGCTACTCAAAGGTGAAGTCCTCTAAAGTAACGAAAGACCTGTCGCAGAACGTTGAGGAGCTGGACTCCTTGCTGGATGACCTCCAGAAGGATCAAGAACGGCAGCTTTATAAAAGTTAGTATTCTAATACATAGATAGGATATAATAATATTCTACCAAATTCACACAGCGCCATCTAGTCCCAAAGTAAGCAATTATATTTGCTTGTGTTATGGGTACTAAACAACTGATATACTACTTAAATACATTTTTTTTTGTAAATACATACATATTATAGATAAATTACACCCAGACACAGAACAAACCTTTATGCTCATCACACAGAGATTTGTCCTGAGTGGGGATCGAACCCACGACCTTCGGCTTAGCAGTCAAATGACTATGATGACGTACATAATATCATAAAGGCTTCTAAGTTGTAATAACTGAAAACGGTCTTGTCAACCATAATATTTTTGTCATCAAGGCTCAAACTGCATTTCCGCGGAATGGAAGCTGCATTTTCGAGAATTTCTTTGTTCATTATTATTAGTGTCCGACCGAAATTTCGGTTTCGGTTTCGGCCGAGTTTCGGCCAAAAATCAAGTTTCGGCGACAGTTTCGGTTTCGGCCATAATTGGCCGAAACTTTTGCCGAAACCGAAACTGATTTCGGAAGTTGTCGTGCACGCTCGACTAACTTCGTTTCTCGCGGCAACGCTTTGGCGGCCCTATTCGGGAATTGTCGTGCGCCGTTCGGATAGCTCTGTAGCAACAAAACTTAGTCAGTGCGTTATCGCCCGACGCAAACATTCTTTAGAGGTTATGCTTTAATAGAACTGATTACATGTAAATTTTTGTTTTGAGTCTGTATTTGATTGATTTATACAGGGTCTCTCGTAAGTAATGGATAACTCGTTACAAGCAAGAAAATCACATTTTTATTTCAGGGCTGCCAACGGTGTGAAAATGGTATACACATTTAGATTTTTTTTAATTATGCTCCTTTGTCCACTCAATCCGTTGCCATTTCAAGAAATTTAGAAATGTTTGTGTAATTGTTTTATATCGTACTCCTTGAGACTTGCATTATTTAATTTAATTACATTTTGAGTCCTCATTAACGTAAAACATTATTTAAATTAACATTTCAAGCTAATTTTTCCGATTTTTTTTCTTAATTTGTAGTTTTAACCCTTGATTGTGAAAAACTAAAAACTACTATTCAACTTAAAATTAGAATCTTAATTAAATAAAATCATGTCTTGGAGTATTTTAACATAAATCACCAAAATTGCAGCATTTGTTGAAAAATCGAAATTTCGACCTTGCTTAGTTCTTTTGCTCTTGTAACTAGTTTTTATTGCTCGCTCAAGTACATACTTTTATACCTTTTTATAATCTACACATACTAGACATGTTATTAAGATAATGGGCAGCTATAGCACCGTACTGTTTTTTCACAATCAAGGGTTAAAACTACAAGTAAAGAAAAAAAATTGAAAAAATTGCCTGAAATGTTAATTTAAATAATGTTTTACGTTAATGAGGACTCAAAATGTAATTAAATTAAATAATGCAAGTTTCTAGCAGTACGATATCAAAAAAATTACACAAAAATATCTAATTTTGTTAAAATGGCAACTGAATGAGTGGTCAAAGGAGCATAATTTTAAAAAAAATCTAAATGTGTATACCATTTTCACACCGTTGGCAACCCTGAAATAAAAATGTGATTTTCTTGCACCTGGACATTAGAGCTACCACCAGGTAACAGGTTATCCATTACTTACGACAGACCCTGTACCCCCCAGTTAATTAAATATTGAGTCAGTAACTTTGTTTTGTTGTTATTAACAGATCAAGTCACATGTAAAAAAAAGATTGTAAATGAAAAATGTGAAGTGTTTTATTTGTTAAATTACGTTGTATAGGTAAACTTATTTCAAGATTTACTGTGTTTCCATTTCATGTCCTAATTAATGCAGAATAATGGGTAAAATGCACCAATTTAAGTATTTTAAGGAATTTTATACTTGCTCACGTGAGTTTCGGTTTCGGTTTCGGCCGAAACTGAAGCCACGGCCGAACATTCGGTTTCGGTTTCGGTTTCGACCGGAAAACCAGTTTCGGTCGGACTCTAATTATTATATTAAGTTTCGTTGCAATAAATTGTTTCCGTGGCAGCGTAAATTGAACCTAAAGATATTATTAGTAGAGTACCTACTAGGCAGACCTCTTAAAAAAATTAAGAATATAAAAATTACTGTTTAATTTCAGATGGTTACACATCAGACACGGCCGAGACTTCATCGTTCGACTACAAGAGAGGGTAAATATACTTATTTACCTTAAAGTAAGGTCTTTAATGTCTCGTATGGCAATCGAACAGCGACTTGGCACTTGGCGAAGCGCCTTAGCTGCTACGCCACTGTGACAATCACTTTTATCTTACTATAATTTAATCCCAAATTATGCAATTATATTAGCTTGTGCTTTATTCTTATACCTATTCTATGTTAGACGTATTGGAAAGCGCAGCGTGGGGGGGCCCCCCGCCAGATGGACCGACGATCTGGTAAAGATTGCGGGTGGCCGTTGGATGCGGGCGGCACGAAATCGCTCGCTGTGGCGGAAATTAGGTGAGGCCTATGTTCAGTAGTGGACGTTATTGGGCTGATATGATGATGATGATGAAGGTCTTTAATTCTTGACCTCCTTGGTTACACATCACCTATCATCATCAGAAACGCATTAAGTCCCACTGCTGGGCTCGGGTCTCTTCTCTAACTAGAGAGCTGAGAGAGCTTTAGGCCTATAGTAACGTATATTATCATCTTAGTATTTATTGTTAAGTATCTAAGTCGTAAGTAACTACCTTACAATTCGACTAACTTCGTCTTTGCTGTGCCCTATATAAAAAGCATCCCAAATATTTTTTACTAAAAACAAAAAAATAAAAAAAATAAGATGAAATGATGAAATCTCGTTTATTCATCTAGGTTACAAAGTAACACTTATGAAAGTCACAAGTTAAAAATATAACAGGTTATCCGACTTTTTAAAATATGGATGGTTAGATCCCAATTCCCAACACAAACTGTTTTGCGCTTCGTTTTTTTAGATAGGTACCTAAGATTTACATCATCATCCCATTATTACACATAATAAATTCTCTTTACATGAAGTACTCCGGGCAAGGCCCCGTCGAGTGGGTACTCGACGCTGAAGCGCGAGGAGCGCCTGGAGTCTTCGTCGTGGGCGTCGAGCCCGCCGCCGCCGCCCCCCACACTCAGCGCGACACAGCTGCGCCAGGAGGTGTACCGCGAGGAGAAGACTGGTCAGTACCACTACATCATTCCATTGGTGGGACCAATCAAAATTCTAATGTATTGGTCGCTATGTAGAAATATTTTAAACTTCTTGGCTTGTTGATTAATATAATATTCTACCACATTCACACAGCGCCATCTAGTCCCAAAGTAACCAATTATATTTGCTTGTGTTATGGGTACTAAACAACTGATATACTACTTAAATACATTTTTTTTTGTAAATTATACATACCTACATAATATTATAGATAAATTACACCCAGACACAGAACAAACCTTTATGCTCATCACTCAAAGATTTGTCCTAGGTGGGGACTGGGGATCGAACCCACGACCTCCGGCTTAGCAGTCAGAATCACTAACCACTAGAACAACAGGCCAGTCATTACTTTTAAGTTTTTAATAGGCCGAAGGGTTTATTGTATAAAAACGAATACAAGACGAAAGTTAATGTTATATGTATGATTATTCCAGAGTCACGCGTGATTCCGTCTCAGATATCTCCCGCCATCCCACAGAGTGTGCCCCCCGTGCTCTCTGTATGTAACCACTGTCATCAACAACCACCCACTGGCACTGTGAGTATACACATAATTCGTTCTTTATTTGGCCACTGCTCAGCTCCTATAGGCCGTAGCGTAATGTTATATAGCCTACCTTCCTACATAAATGGGCTATTCAACACTAAAATAATTTTTCAAATCGGAACAGTAGTTCCTGAGATGCTAGCGTTCAACCAAACAAACAAACAAATGTAGAGAGCTTTATAATATTAGTATAGATACTACTAGTCCCGATGGTAAAAAGGAGTGTTATATGTTAGACGTGTTTTTTTGTCTGTGGCATCGTAGCTCCTAAACGAATGGATTGATTTTGATGCAATTTTTTATTAAAAAACTGTCATTTTATTAAAATCAGTGTAGTTATTTTAAAGTATCTATTTTTTTTTTTGCTATGCTTTAATAAAATGTGTTGTGTACAGCTGGGTCGTGGTCCCATGAACAAAGTGACGACCACAGTGAAGACGTACACGTACGAGGTGCCCGCGGGACAGGACCCCACCACCGTGCCCCTCCCGGACCACCACCACACCTCCCACTACGTCACCGAGGAGGAGAATCGATCGTGAGTAGATATCTTAACTGTTTATCCTTGCGTGTCTTATTTAGTAAAAATTTTAGTTAATGTTTTAAAAATGTAAGTCTAGCTTTATAGAAGTATAGAATTGTTCATTGTCGATGGTTTCTGCAACAAATAGCGCATCTCCATTTTAAATCATCATCATTTCGACCCCTTAACGTCCCACTGCTGGGCACGGGTCTCCTCCAAAGATTGTGGAAAGAATTTAGCTTACTATACCACGCTGGCCAGACGGGTTGGTATAGGGTTTGTTTAGAAATTTCCTTTTCTTGCAGTGCTCTTGTCTACATAAGATTACTCCCTTAGTGCCTTTTAAATACTTTTCATCCCATTAGAGGAATAATGTTTTATCTTCACATAAAACATAATGAAATTATTAAAAAATTCGGCATTAAAAACCATAAACTATCGATTGATCAAATTTTATTCTTTAGTCAGTATAAAATACAAATTTGATCAATTGATACTTAGTTTACGGTTTTTAATGTCGAATTTATAATAATTTCATTTTTGTTTTATCTGAAGATAAGACATTATTCTTCTAATGGGACGTTTTGGCAAAGAGCAAAAAACTATAAAATCATTATAATTTCATAACTTATTTATAAATTTTTTGACAATTAAGAGTAAGTTTATACATAAGAACGATAACGTTGCAATTTAGTGTCATTTTTCGTGGTTTCCATTTTTATTATTTAATCAGAGCAATTTTTTAAAAATAATATACTTATATGTTCAATACATCTAATAAATAATACAAATTATTATTAAAATACATTTTTGGACCAACGGGACCAAGTCTATAATGTGTGTTGTCCCCAGTAGCACGTTGAGCAGATCCCCCCTGCCCGCCACGTCCCCTCCCCCGGGAGGGTGTCAGTACTGCTCACACTGCAACTCCAACACCAGGGAGTACAGGACCGTCACCAGGTCTGATGGTGAGTAATCCTTGTTATTTATTTAGCTAGTTAAAATTATATAGGTACTTAAACCTTCCTCATAAATCACTTATCTATTGGTGAAAACCGAATCAAAATCTGTTTAGCAGTTTTTAAGTCTATTGTGTAGATTACACGGCGGAGGACTTATTTTTAACATACATACATACATACATACATACATACATATAGATCACGCCTCTTTCCCAACAGAGGGGTAGGCAGAGACCATTTCCTTCCACTTGCTACGATTCTGACATACATCTTTGGCTTCTTCAACATTCATCAGTCTTTTCATGCATTCTCGCCGGTTGAGGGTACTCCTGATCTGTCCCTTTTTAACAGACTTAAAAAAAGGTGTTTCTATGTGCAGATCGCAGTAGTGAGCGCATGGTGTACCCGAGCCCAGCCAACGAGATCAAAGTGATTCCAGCCGAGCCACAGAATGGACACGGCCCTTATGTGAGTACCTGCTACATATTAACACTTGCATCATAAGGCGCAGAGCAGACGATGGGTGGCGTAAGTCGGCCATTTTCACCGCGAACACCTATACTGTTTACGCATACGGTGGCAAAAAAGCCGCCAGTACCCGCCGCGGCCGACCGCTGTGAATAGAACAAACCAGCGGTGCGGCGCGGGTAGCCGCGGGCAGATGCTTCGGGCAAAAGCCGCGCCGTCGTCGTTTGCGTAGCCCGTAAACATAAAGGGGTAGGCAAAGGTATAGCACAGATCACAAGCACATTTCACCAGCTATTTTTGGTCCCATGAAGTAGTGGGAGAGCCTATTGTCATCAACCGGGAACATTTGTTTTCTCTCCGGGAAAATTTCAATATTGGAATTTCTTGATAGAGAAACACAATACCTATAAGTACTACCTAGAATTTTTCCTCAGGAGACTACCTCAATCACTTTATATTTATAGGAATAATACATACAATATTACCTGTATCTATTATGCTATAAATATTTAATTAATTGTATGTTTTTGTATCTCCAGGGTCCATCATCATACAAATACTCGGAGACGACGTACTCGTCCCACAACAGCACACAGCGCTACCCCCCCTCGTCCCCGCTGCACCCCGCGCCCTCCCCTTCACCAGGACCCTTCCCCCGCCCCACCACCCCCTCCCCTGGCACACAACAGCCGCCCAAGAGACTCGATGATCTGCTTGCTGACTTCCCCGAAGCTGTAAGTATTTGCTGTTGAATTAATAAAAAGTACCATAATTTATTTTTGCTGTAAGGCCTGTGGACGATATAGTGAAGATAATAGGGTTTCACAGGACGCGGCTGGCACAGGAACGTCATGTTATTGAAAGGTTAACTTTTTGATAGACGCCGAATTCGATATGGATCGCTTTCAAATGCTTGATAAATTGGTCGCTGCTATTTTCAAACATTTGACGTTATCAAAATCGACTAAGTGTTATGTCGACAATGTAAGTAAACCCTCAGTTCCAATACCCAGAAGAAAAGTTATTTCTACCAAATTATTGAAACTTAATATATCTTTCTTCAGCGTTTCCCAACTCAACCAGACGGTGTAGTCCGCCGGCGCATTGAGATGCACGAGTCCCAGAACTCGGCGCACTCGCGGGACCCGCGGGACGTGCGAGACGGCCCCGCCGCCCCCGCGGTGCCCGCAAGCCCCGTTAAGCCCGTGGGCGGAAGCAGAAACGTAGCAGGCCCCGCGGTCTACTACCCCCCCGGACATACACCATTTGTGAAGAAGGATAACCCGCCCTCTGGAGGGGGATATCAATCCAGTGTAAGTATTATGTTTACTAATAACCGCGTGCGGCTTCGCTCGCTTCGTATGTAGGTAAAAACTAAAATCATCATCATCACTTCAACCCATAAACGTCCCACTGCTGGGCACGGGTCTCTTCCAAAGAATGTGGAGGGAATTGAGCCTACTATAGCACGCTGGCCAGACGGGTTGGTATTGGTATAGGGTTTGTTTCGAATTTTCCTTTTCTCGCAATGATCTTGCCTGCATTATGTTACTCCCTTAGTCGCCTTTTACGACACTCACGGGTTGAGATGGGGCAGTGACATTATGTATTCTTAATCCGTCACTACACGGAATGACAAAAACTAAAAAGTAGAAGTAGTTCATTATCATTTTTTTAGGTTAGTTTCTTTGAACGGATTCTTTACTACGTCGAACATTTATTGATCTATTGTAGCGTCCATACTAAGAACATTTTCTAGGGTATGTGGGTTTCCTTACGATGTTTTCCTTCAATGGCAGATGATATGAAGTCAGTAGATTTAGTCAGCAACCTAGCTACATATAAGGTTGAAACTTGCAAATGAGTAAAAGCTGTAACAATTATATTATCTTTCAACAGATGATTCCTAAGTCGCGAGGTTTTCACAAAAATAAAATAACTGTTAATAAAACCACTGGCATAAATATTTGTCTCGTCTGGGAATCGAACCCACATCACAGGACACAATTTTATAATGAAGCAACTACCCCTTAAGCGCTACGCCACAGTGACAGACGAAATGAAAAATAAAAATTGTCATTTTAAACTAAAACTATTTATTTCCAGGCGGCCATGCAACAAGGCGGCGGCGCATACGCATCGGGTCGAGGCATGTACGAATACGAGTCAGGTTCTAAGATGAAGGAGAAGCACTCGGAGAGGAAGACGGCCGTGCCCATCTGTCTGCCGCTCTGCTGCGCCATGCCTTGTGTCATCATGTAACCTTGACATTGACCTTCTAATTTATTCAGTTTTAAGACCAAACTCCTAAGTCCCTGTATCTTGGATAAGTATCTGATAAACTACCCGAGAGTAATGTTAAAATGTCCCAAAAAAACCTGTAAGGCAGATTGATCTTAAATTACAGTTTTAGAGAAAGAAACACCAGAATTTTGATTAAAAACAATTGAATCTCAAGGTTAAGGTAATTCACAAGGTCAAGGTCACGCCCAAGGTCAAAGTGACCAATGATTTTTTCAATTCAAAAAACATCAGAATGGTTATATTTATGTTTTTAAATTATTAATTATCAAAGATATTTGCCAATTTCTGTACACTTAAACAAAGTGTACGAGAGGTGGCTTTTTGTTATCAACGAGCTCTAACGAATCTCAGTAAAATAATAATTATATTGTTTATTATAATCTATTTACAAATTGTCAAGTTATAAACAAAGAAACACTAATTATAGACAGATGTAATTGGAAATAACATGAAAGATATCATCACACGGAGGTGAGCAAAGGTCAAGGGCAACCATTATGTTTGCATAAATAAATCATATTTTCAAAGAATTTATCCCAATTTTTTTTTTCTAAAATATTAAATTGTAACTTTATGTAAAATGGACAATTTTGTTAAAAGAAATTTGTCAATACTTTTTTTTGTTGTCTGTACTCGTCAGCTAAACTAACAAGGTGCCATTAATGATATTGTTACTATAAGTACATTATGTGTATAGAATATTGTAATTTTTACTATTAAAACATTTTATTAACTGAATGGCTGTTTTATAAAAATATCTAGCTGTTATACCTAATGTGTATGACTGACCCACGCAATTAGGTATAAAAATAAGTTTTTCATCCCCTTCCTCCTCGTAGTCAAACTTTTTAGTCAAACTGGTTCCTGGATCCTCCCTGTATAAATGGTAAGTTAAAAATGTGTACAGTCAATCTACGTTCATATGTCAATAACGCCGCAGTATAATATAGCAATAGGATAACAGAAGCGTGCAAGAGATTTCTAAACATAAAATTATGTTTAAACTTTTATAACAACCTCCTACAAGCTTATGCTAGCCTAGTACTTTGTGCAGATAGGGCAAATGAGCACATCGTGTATCGACGTTCATATGACAATAACGCCGCAGTATAATATAGTACTAGGATAACAGAAGCGTGCAAGAGATTTCTAAACATAAAATTATGTTTAAACTTTTATAACAACCTCCTACAAGCTTATGCTAGCCTAGTACTTTGTGCAGATAGGGCAAATGAGCACATCGTGTATCGACGTTCATATGACAATAACGCCGCAGTATAATATAGTACTAGGATAACAGAAGCGTGCAAGAGATTTCTAAACATAAAATTATGTTTAAACTTTTATAACAACCTCCTACAAGCTTATGCTAGCCTAGTACTTTGTGCAGATAGGGCAAATGAGCACATCGCGTATCGGCGTTCATATGAAAATAAGGCCGCGATATAATATAGCACTAGGATAACAGAAGCGTGCAAGAGATTTCTAGATATTTATAAAATTATGTTTAAACTTTTATAACAAACTCCTACAAGCTTATGTTAGCCTAGTACTTTGTGCAGATAGGGCAAATGAGCACATCGCGTATCGACGTTCATATGTCAATAAGCCTGCAATATAATATAGTACTAGGACAACAGAAGCGTGCAAGAGATTTCTAAATATTTATAAAATTATATTTAACCTTTTATAACAAACTCCTACAAGCTTATGCTAGCCTAGTACTTTGTGCAGTTAAGGCAAACGAGCACGTCGCTTATTATATTATATTAGGGTTGCCACATCTAGCCGTTCTTTTGCTTAAAACCGTCATTTCCTAGAGCGAGAACGAGGCACTCGGCTCTCACTCTTTATCTCTAGTAAATAACAGTTCTAAGTGACAAAAAGTTCTCTCGCTCGCTCGCTAGATGGCAGTGTAGCCTGCGATTCAGGGGTTGGTATATTTATCTAAAATAAAACATGATGTAAGAACAGTTAATTCATGACTTTATTTCATTATCCATCAATTCATACATATTGTTATACTAGAGAAAATAATTCCTCGATCACTAGATACTTCTCATTTATTTAAACATCACATTTAACATTTTAAAAACTAAACTTTAAACTATTACTCAAGTAGTGAAGTACGTTTACTTTGTATGGCATTACTACGATACATGAAGAATGATATAATACTACTAACAATGCGATATACTTGCGACTTAACTCGTTTATTTACACTTTAAGTTAACCAAAGTCGTCTCAGCCGACAAACAAAACTGCGATCTATTACCATTGCAATTAAAACACATTTCATTTGACCGTTTGTCAGCTATTTACATCTGTAGCGTCAAAAGGTTTACACAAAGCTTTGAGCATGCTCAAATCCAAAATTATTCGCTTATTAGATTATTATAATAAACAATAAAAACAATTTCAACACGTGGTCCCGAAAGCAATTTTTACATACGCACAAACCATACTACACAAAATTCATTGTAATTTTTGGTCTCCTTAAAAAAATAGTTGCCATCAATTATTTGCTCATAGCGCGCGCGAAATTAATATTAAGGGTAATCGTATTTGCACCCTGTGTTACCATTCACAAAAAATAAATTTAGACTTAAAATACAAATTAATTAACCGTTGAGTATTAGACAAACAATAATTTTAATATAACGAAATTAGTCTTTCCAAAGTAACTTTACCTTACTATCAATGTTTAGTTTTAAATCGATAAAAGGTATTTTCAACTCAGAATTCAATATAAATTTCTTATTTTTCTTACTAAGTTTAAAACATTAGTAATTTTATGAGCTGTCTTTCCAAAAACAATGCATTTTTTTCAACATTTTTCTTTCGTTGTGATAATGTTGCCAGCTCTGATTAAAATAATACAATAAATAGACCACTTATTCATTCTTGCAACCGTACAAGACATAGACAAGTAGTCTATTTATTTTTAACAAACGATAAATTACGAACATATTTAATTTTTTATCAAATCATTATCGGAATGTGGCTTGAGAAATTTATATAAACAACATTTTTAAACTATTGACAATTTAAATAAATCAATAGAATTATAAAAATAGACCGAAAGTTATACTCAAGTTACACATTGGGCTTGATGTTGTATTAAATATACTAGAGATGTCACATAGCCGTGACGCTCAAATTGACCTAAAAATACTTTCATATATTTTCTATGAACTTGTTTGTGTGATATTTCTCTTGTTTATATGAAAGGAAAAGCAAAAACGACTATCTCCACTTTTGTCAAGACCGTTATTGACTTGCTTTATATCATACAACTACTCCAAAAAGCACAATCAATACCAAAATATGTGTATCTTTAGAGAATCTTTGTCGTTTATATTACAATATCTACAAAAGTGGAGATGTCAGCTGTTTTATACAATTATATGAATTTTAGATCACATATAAATATATGAAAGTGTTATGTAAACATTTTTCAAAATGCCCGCCAAAATGTGTCCTTACGTTAAAGGTGCGAGTATCAATAATTCATCATTGAATAACAAAAATATTTATAAAAATGTTTGAACAAAATTACAGAAACAACAGTTTATTATTAACAAATAATGTTTTAAACTTTCTGTTTATATTGGAACCTCCATTTTGTTATTATATTTATGATGTAAGCGGTTACGGGTGTACGTATTAGTGTGTTTAGTTTATATAAAGTGTAACTTTAGTTAAAAGTATAACAGTACTAACATATTATAAAGCTAAAAAGTTTGTTTGTTTGGTTCAACGCTAGGATCTCAGGAACTACTGGTCTGATTTGAAAAATTCAAAAATGGATAGCCTATTTATCGAGAAAGGCTATATGCTATATAACATCACGCTACGGCCGATAGGAGCTGAGCAGTGGCCAAATAAAGAACGACGGGAACGAAGCACCGCGAGATTTCTAGTACTTTATATGATCGATCAAAAAAGTTTTGATAATAAGAAAATAACACTAAAAAAAAATATTAGAAAAAATATTTCGCTTTTACTGTTCATTAAAAAAGTAATCATATTGTAAAAATCGATTTTTGACCTTTTAATTACATACAATTAAAAAATAATTTAAAGGACAAATATTCAGCTTTTCGAAAGTTACACTTAAATCCAAAGTTACACTTTGAATGTTACAAGAAGGAGGTTCTTATGGCACTGACATTAACAACTGGAATGTTCGTTAACAAGACCTTCACGACCCGAGGGGATAGGCAGGAGTCTAGCTCGTGTGTTAATTCATTAAGTAAGTGAAACCTATTCGTTAACGAAACGATAATAATATTGTGTTTAGTTAAGAGTAAAAAAACACGAAAACAAAATTTCTTGCTATGTTATACACAAATATAATAACATTTATATATGTACCGTCACGCCGTTATTTCATTAGGGTAAGTAGAATCATTTATGTATCCAATACCCACTAAGCTGTCTTGTAAAGATGCGTTTATATCTAGACATTGAACGTGTCAGACGCGTGCCGTATCAGACAAAATAATATTCATCTATACTGCTTGTATCTTTACTCTATCCGTGTAGTGACGGATTAAGAATACATAATGTCTCTACCAACTCAACCCGTGGGTGTCGTAAAAGGTGACTAAGGGATTAACCTTATGCAGACAAGAGTACTGCAATAAAAGGAAAATTGGAAATAAAACCTATACCAACCCGTCTAGCCAGCGCGGTATAGTAGGCTAAATTCCCCCCCACATTTTTTGGGAAGAGACCCATGCCCAGTACTGAAACATTTATGGGTTGAAATGATGATGATGACAGCTTGTATTGACTCATTTATATCTACCATAAAGTGGCCGTACAGACGCGGATAGACAAGAGATTTCAAATTCTATAGAAAAAATATTTTGTCTGAAACGGCATTACATTACAAGCTTTTTACGTGGTCTTTGTCCAACAGTGAGACATTCATCGGTTAATATTATTATTTGTATATAAAAGAGTATTGAGAATCTTATTACTGTTAAATTGATACGGAATATCGGCAGTTGATTATTGAAATAAATTCCGATACAAATTCTTTTAAATATAAAAATGCCTCTTTATGCAAAAAAAGAATAGTGTATATTCTATTTTGATATTTTGTATATCTGTGTATAGCACAACATACTAAATCTATAAAACGATAAAAGTATAGTAAAAATATTGCATTCAAAGACACTAAGAAAGCATATTCGTTTAAAAATATATCACATAACGTCACATATCCTGTTCGGACATACCTAACACACGCTTGCAAACACAGAAACAGACAACTATATTTCATTTGAAAAATCATTTAAATATGCATTGTGACATCGGCCATTTTGTTTATTATGTTAATGATGAACACAAAACGTTACCGACGTCTCAATACGGCGTCTTTTTAAACTGTCTAAAGCAAGTACCTATATACAAGAAAGCAGGTGCGTTAGTAAGCCAAACAGGACTAAACTAAATTACAAAATACAATACTAAAATATAAAAAATGAGATTTAAAATACGTAAGATAGTAATATAAACGATGCAAGTTAGGAGCGCGTAACTTGCATTGTACCCCTCATTGCAACAATAGCATTAAAATTAATAATAATTATAAAATAATATGTTTTTAATTCCAACGCCTCAATATTGTAATACTGTTAAAAGCGATATTTTTTGTAAAAACAAATCGCATTTCATCGTGCTGACGGTCGCTGCAAGATATTGTGACAAAATACACTTTAAGCTAATTATAATAAAGGCGATTTTATTGTAATCTGAGTCGTGTATTATGGCCAACATAATATTAAGTTGTTAGAAATTGAACTTTATGCTTTTGGTCATAAAATAGATTTTACTTTGGCAAAGCAAAGAACATTTTCAACCAAATAGTCTCTTGACAAACCAAATGGTATATATTAACGCTATGTCTCACAAGGCGCTCGGCAGCACGATTCATAAAACTCCAAATGACTAAAGCTATGAGCAGTCTAGAAGCTTACAACATCTTTTTTACAATATTTTTTTATATTATTTATTTTTTGTTTCAATCACGACACCAAACGCGGGTTTTAGACACTTATGATAATATTAATAATGATGATATTAAAACATTAATACAATATAAGTTAAAAAAAAAATATCGAATAAATTTGCTGACACTTGAACCCCGAGCATTTTTATGCTCTAACTGGGAATCAAAGCGGTAACAAGTCGTTCATAAAATATTTGACACATATTCGATACATAGATTAATTCGCAAGTCACAACAACGACATCTATTGGTAGAAATATACAACTTTCAAATTCTGAATATTCAAAAACACAGTTTTATTATGCTAATTAAATAGTATATAATCATAAGTGTTTAGACCATGTATCTGAGTACATCCATAATACATATTTTAATATTATTACGACACTAATTACTATGAGGGCAGGCAGAAATGTAACTGTATCAATAGAAAATTAATGATGTATGATTGTATAAAATTGGTCTTTTACTGTTTGAAAATCAAAATCGGGTAGAAATATTGTTTGAAAAATTGTTGGCAGAGTATAATTTAGAAATGTAAAATTTCCACCTACCCTTTTGAAAGTCTTAATTGAGACAATATATACATAAATAAATACCTCAGAAACACGTTCTAATAGGCTCAAGGCTTTAAGGATCCAAGCTACATGACGTCAGCAAAATATTTCGCGTGGGGATTAATCGCCCGACATTTTAAAATCTCCTGAATTCGACCCCGTAGGAAAATTATCTAAAGATATAACTACAATATTACCCATTGTAATTATATCTTTAGATAATTTTTCTACCCCTAAGGGGGGAAATATATAAATGTAACGTCATTTCAACTGCTAGACAAATTCACTTGCAATTTGCGATACTTATTGCTTCAGTAATATCGCCTCTATCCTCTAAGCCTTAAGATTACTTATACTCTAAAACCAGCTATAACACGTACAATCTTAGAACACATGATATATATTACAATCAAACAATAACCTACAAAATTTTCTCACTATAGAAGCCTATCACGCATTAATTGAACACTGCTTATAACCAAGCAGTCGCGATGTTACAAACCCACACAAGTCAAGCGAAGCACGTTCACCCATCCATTTCGCGTACTCACAATCGTCACTTGACTTAACTTAAGCTTAATGAAATGAAATCTCACACAAAGTCTTTAGTTATATAAATGTTCTATTTGAACATATAGTGGTATTTCTGTCTCACTCGCACTGGGAGGAGTCAAAGAGAGTTATTTCTCTCCGGAAGAGGAGCTAGAGGCACGGCCTCGCCCCTTTTTGGCTCGCTTGTCATCCGATGTGTCTTTGTCTAAGGGTTTGTCCTGAGGAGGGTCAGGCTTCTGTGGTGCTGGCGGCTGTGGGGGTTGGTTACCGCCCTGTAAAATATTAGAAAATATATTGTTATTAACCGACCTAGGAAAGGTTGCGCGTGGCCGTTGTATGTGTGGCCGTTTGATGCGGGTGGCCGTTTGATGCGGGTGGCCGTTTGATGCGGGTGGCCGTTGGATGCGGGCGGCACAAAATCATTCACTGTGGCGGAGGTTGCGTGAGGCCTTTGTTCAGCAGTGGTTTTTTTCCAAAATAAATAGCAACTGATTAACAGAGTAACTTTTCTAAACAAAATAATAACTTGTACAGTAACATAATAGAAATTGGTACCTTTTTCTTGGCATGTTTTTCAGTCTTCTTGTTGTTCCTGTGATCGTCGTCATCTCTGTCTCGCGTGCCCTTCCGTCCCATCACTCCTAGCAGCTTGGAGACCATGCTGTTCTTGCTGCGACCCTCGCCTTCCAAAGGTTCTGGTGACTAAGGGATGAGCATGGTGTTTTAGATGTCAAGAATAATATCAAGAAATTAATATCCTAAATAAAGAGACTTATTATATATTTATTTCTACGCCATCTAAAAATATCAAAAACAATATGATCTTTGACAATTTCATTGTATTTATTCAATTTTCTGACTTTTTGGTCCTCTTAGCCTATACTAAAAACTAGAAGTGGTGAGGGACTTCGCTCCCGTCGTTCTTTATTTGGCCACTGCTCAGCTCCTATTGGCCGTAGCGTGGTGTTATATAACCTATGTTACTCATATACATTTTTGAAATCGGTGGAGTAGTTTTAAGTTAATTCGTTACATACAAAAATAAAAATCTTTCCTCTTTATAATAGAATATATTAATTTGAAGAGACTTCTGCGCAGAAGATATAAGGCTCTCACTACTCTATCGAGCGATTGAATATCCGATTAAGAAGTGAAATATAGGAATCAAACTTGAAACCTCAGAATTAATAGTTGTTAGTACACCCCCTTATTACAAATTATAGACAAAGTATTAAACCAGGTTTAAATTGACATAAGCCATTGTTTTGGTATCAAAGTTGTCAATTTAAACCTGGTTTAATGCTTAGTCCGTATTTTATAATAAGGGGCTCTAACCCCCTTAAGAGTTCCTGAAGCGTAGAGTTTTAGTTCCCATTCTAGTTATTGATAGGTATAGTCTTGTAGTCAAGACTATACCTACCAATTCTAGAATGCAACCCATAAGGTAATGAGTAAACTTAAAACAATTGTATAATACCTTAAGAGTGTCCACAGACTCTTGCTTCTTTAAACCTTCGAGCTTCTTCACCGACTCTGTTCTCTTCGCTTCTGCCTTCTCTTGTTTCTTCTCCTTCTCCATCTTCTTCTCTGCTTTATCTTGTTTCTCCACTTTCTTCACAGACCCCGTCCGTTCCATCATCTTCTCAATTTTCATTTCTTTCACCGGTTCAATTTTCTCTTCGATTTTTATCGGTTCCGATTTTTTCGATTCAACTTTTTCGGGTTTTCCTTTTGGTTTCTCTTTTGTTTTTAATTCTTCGTCTTTTAAGCTTGAGTCTGACTTTTTCCTGGCTTTAGGTTGTGGTTCAGTTACGGGCTGTTCTTGGAGTATTGTGGGTTGTGTTTTTGGCTGAGGTTTCTTTTTTTCCTCTATAATAATGCTTGGCTCTGTGCTTGTTCGACTGTCGTCTGCTAGAATATTTACAATTGAACCAATTAATACAAGATTTAAGATCATTCTTCGTGCATTAAAAAAAAACGATATTTAATTTTAAACTATTCAATTGGCAAACAGAGGGGATACCTATTTGTTCTGACGACATGACTCAGATTAGTACATGATCACGTGACTTGTAGATAGATTATCTCAGGGATGTGTTCAAACGTATAGAAGTGATCCTCTTGTCTAGGGCAGGGAGAGACCCGAGGCCAGCAGTTTTCATTATTTACCTATGATTGATGCTCTAATTTCTCTACCTGTTGTCAGAAAAACTTGTAGACTTACCAGTATAAATATCCCTGGAGGTGTCCAGGTTGGAGAGATCAGCAGAGGTGTCGTTGAACGACTCGTCAGAGAGCGACAGTGACGCGAACGACGCCGACGCGTCGAACGTGCACTTGTCCAAGCTTGTCTTGGGTGATGATGTGAAGATACTCGGGGTTGCTTGTTTAGCTGGAGTTCTGGATGCGAAGGAATATATTGTTTTTTAAAAGAACGGCTACAATTTGGTTCAAGTATCTCCGGGGACTTTATAAACATACAATCAACGGATACAAGGTACACTCAGATTCGGTATTTTTGTACAAAACGCAAAATTCATCAAGGAAACTTTAAAAAGTCACAAGTTAAGAATGTAAAAAGGTTATTCGACAAATAATGTCAACAAATTTGCCTACGAACAGTTTGATTTTATTTTTGTGTTGACATCGAATATGTACCTGTGTATAACTAGTTGCATACTATGACCAACGGAACAATGAGGCATTTAATTC
This sequence comes from Laspeyria flexula, assembly GCA_905147015.1. Lineage (NCBI taxonomy): Eukaryota > Metazoa > Arthropoda > Insecta > Lepidoptera > Erebidae > Laspeyria > Laspeyria flexula. The sequence continues at coordinate 8,769,862 of LR989974.1, forward strand.
AGCTAAGATACATTTTATCTCTTTTTTTTCATTCAGAAATATTTAGTCTAATGTACAATTTACTTTGGAAACAGATCGCATAAAATCCATCATTGTGGAGGTCCTTGGGAGATCAATGTCCAACAGTGGACTTCTACTACTTGATGATGATGAGGCAGTATGAATTTACCTATTGGGCAAGTTCCTGGCATGATGTGTTGGAGAATCTTTCTCCTCGGCGATGCGCGGGAGCGGCGCGGGGGCGTCGTCCTGCTTGTCGGCGGGCGGGGGCGTGGGCGTGGGCGGGGGCGGCGCTGCTGCACGCCACACCACCGAACGCCTTGGGGCAACGCCCCCAGAGGCTCCACCCCCTGTACCCGTACCACTAGCTCCGCCCACTCCCGCGCAGCATAGCGGCGAGATCGAGCATTTAGACTCGGCCGAGCGCGGGTGGAGTCTAGAAGGATGTTCAATTATTGAGTGTTAGAAGTTAATTAACACGATGGCAGTTATGGATAAAAAAAATACATAATTTTACAACAATATTGTGATGTATGTTTGTATTTATCCGTTTAATATCCATAAGCGAAGCAGTGATTTTACATGATTGAATACTAAGTATTTGAAATAGCAATATGTATATGACTTAAACTAACAAAATATTTTTAACATGAGTAATTAGAATGACAAAAAGTTATGGGCCAAATAATAATAATGACTGTCACCGTGGCGCAGTGGTTAAGGTGATCGCCTCGCCACTACATCGCCGTGCTGGGTGACGTGGGTTCGATTCCCACACGAGACAAATATTTGTGTGATTCATAGATATTTGTTTCTAGTCTGGGTGTAATTTGTGTCCGTTAGTTTCATGTTTGTAAAGCTCCCCGCGACACAGGGCTTGTTCCCTAGTGCGGGCGTTGTTTTTTAAACGAAAAAAAAAATAATAATAAAAAAAAAAATAATCAAAGATGAGAATAATGTTTGATCATGCTTTCAAGATTGATGTCAAAAGCACAGTTAATTGATACAACCAATAACTGATATCTACACATTAATGAACAAAAACAATGTTTAATATTATAAGTAAAAGCGTTTTCACACTGACGCAATTTCTAAGAGCTCTTGTGCTGTCGTATACTCAAATTATAGATAAAATCTTACAATCTTTAATAATAATTTAGTATGTACAAAGGCTCTTAACTCATATTTGAGTTCAGCGAACCTTGGTAGAGGAAAGGAATAAATTTGAAAATATAAATAGAGTTAAGAATTTGGGAAACTGGACCAGCGAGCGTTTAAAATTATCAGTGCGAGAACGCTACAAATATCAGTTATGTAATTAAATATTAATTACCACTAAAAACACGTTAAAATGAATATGTAAGGGTTGCGTCATATCTGACGGAAAACACGTCGCGTATTATCGATTGCGTAAAGTCAGAACTTACAAATATAATAACACATTCAACTTTTCACACTCAACCGATGATGAGTTAAGGCTCGGCCAAACCAATGCGTCCAGCCTGCGTCCTTCGCGCACGATAGCGAGCTTCGGCTGCGGCGTCCAATGAGAACGTAATGCGAGTGATCGCCACCGTACTCGCCATCAGCGACGCAGACTGAGCGCTGGGTTGGTCTAAGCTTTAATACGTCGAAGTCGTGCATACTAGTAATGGTACGTACAACGCATTTTCCGTTAGATGTGAGGCGACCCTAAGGATGATGTATGTTACCTGTCAGGCGAGAGGGCCCTTCTGAGTAATGGTGAGGCGGGGTCCCGGCGCGGCCAAGCGCGGCGCCCCCCCGCGACCCCCACGCCGCCCCCCCCACACTCACGCGCCGCCAGCGGGGATGGGCTGCGCGCCTCGCAGCGACTGGTGTATGTACACCATATGTTAGTATGTTGTGTGATATTAGATTTATAACCGATTAATAGAGAAATATATAAAAAAAATGTTGAATTTGCAAATTATGTTGCAAAAAAAGTATATTTATTCATTTATATTAGTGTTTTGCAAGTGGGCAATACGCTACTTGAGGACAAGGCTCAAGGGGGCTTTGACAGAAATGTTTTTTTTTTGCATTTTATCTTTTAGTAGATAAAGAGAACGTTTAAAAGAAATGAGGCAAGCGTTGGTTGCGAGTAACATAATATTTATTATGTTATAACTTTGTTTTTGTCAAACGTAGTTTATAAGCGCTAAGGACAGGCTATAAATTTCATTATTTGCATCTATTTTTAGCGAAAATCTATTTTAAATCAAGACCATTAAAATTAGTAATCGGTTATAAACACAAGTTATAGACACAAATGAGCATGTCGTTTAGTCACACAGTAATGACGTCACATGCGTGTCATGACGTCATGCGTAGAACATTTAACAAGCAACAATTAGGACAGGACAGACATAAGTTCCCATGATTCGTGATGTTATTGACATAACACATATGAATCCCATGTAGGCATGTCATATGAATATAGTGAATTTATGACAATGACATGTTCTGCAATTATGAATTTTGATACGTTTGCATATTTTCTCTTCATTTAATACCAAATAGGTATACGTAGTATGTGGCACATACCTGGTGGGCGAGGCCGGCATGGGCGCGGGCGAGGGCGAGGGCGTGCGCGCCAGCGGGGACAGCGGCATGTGCTGCAGCGAGGCGCGGCGCACGTCCCCCGCCGCGGGGCCCCCCACCGTGCCGCCGCCGCTTCCCACCAACTTGTGCTTCAGACCGTGCAGGGATGATGGACTGGGGGATAAGTGCGTATATTATAATCATCGAAAGAAATTGAAAAATATAACATAACATAGCATCACACCAAAAGGTGTACCCCTTCGGGGCAAAAGCCCCGAAGGGGTAGGCAGAGGTGTTTCACATCCACATTTCGCCAGCTATGTTTGGTCCCATGAAATAAGGGGTGAGCCTATTGTCATCAACCGAGAACATTTGTTTACCAAACTCCGGGAAAATCTCAATACTGGAATTTCATGATAGAAAAACCCAATACCATTTTTACCCGACCCGGGAATCAAACCCGGGACCTCTTGCACAGCAGTCGTATACACTTCCCGCTGCGCCACCGAGGCAGTTGAAAAATATAAGAAATATAAATAGTACCGTATAAAAGTTAAAACGAATGTATTCACATAGAGGGTGACACCAATACCAATGTTATGTGTTTACTTTTGTCTGAGATAAATGAAACTGTGGTTTGAAGAAAATGAACGCATTATAGTAGTTTAAAACGATGAACACATATCTATCGTATCGAGGCTGTCTATTAAAAAAAAACATTTTGTCTGACACAGCACGTTCTGTAGATACAAACGCTGCTTTAAATATCAAGAAACAGCTTCTTTATGATTTTTTTTCAGTTAGGTATAAAGTAAAGTCGTCCGTATGCACGTGCACGTATACGTACCGCTGGTAGTGTGTGGTGGTGGTGGTGTGTAGCGGACTGTCGGCCGCGGGGGACGCGGGCGCGGGGGACGGGGACGACGCGCACTCTGCTGACGACACCATCTGAACATACACAGATTATTTAATATACTTAGATAGTAAACTCTTATTTGTATTTAAATTTTTGGCAAGTTCAATACAAAATTCCTATTTAAAAAAATTAATCATAAAATTACAAATTCACAATTGGATTGTATTTTTTTTATATTTGTTACATCAATACTCCGTCATTTATGAACCGATTTGGAAATTTTTTGTTTTGTTTTTAAAGGCATGCTTTCATTTTGTTCCCATACAAATTTGTCAAAAGTGAAAAAATAGGGGTAACACTTTTATGGGCTCGTTCAGCTTTGACGATAAGGTTCAAACAACTAGGTTAAGAATTAAACTTTCATTCCGTGTAAAGAATTAAATTTGTATATATTGTAATTGTATTTATTATTTTCTTGTGTGCAATAAAGTGTTAAAACAAACAAATAAACAATTAACCGCCAAACTATGTATATAAAGCACTGAATGTAAAGTTATAATTAAACCAACAAAAACTGCATTGGATAAGTTAGTGCGAATTGTGCAATTAACTATCTCAACTCTTTAGATTGAGGAGAGAAAACTCTCCGCTAACAGTGGGAAATTAATGGCTTGATATTATGATTACCTGGTGCATCTCTTGCGAGGCTCGCTTGGTGGAGATCCTGCGGAACAGAGAACACCTGCGGCGCGGGCGAGGACGCGGCGGGGCTGTCGCGCGGCGGCCACACCAGGCGCGGCGCCGCCCCCCCGCCTGGTGCACCAACACACGGTTATTCACGGGTTAGGAGGGAGGGACAATGACGTCACGAACACTTTGTTAGATACAATTGTTAGACGTGAAGTACGGGGACATCTCTTCCTTAATAACGAACAATGAAATACTTGCACGATGCAGGACAATGTTTGAAATATATTTACATTCCTGTTCATCTTAATCTGTTTAACGTTTTTATTATAATATAATAATAATATTCTACCACATTCACACAGCGCCATCTAGTCTCAAATTAAGCAATTATATTTGCTTGTGTTATGGGTACTAAACAACTGGTATACTACTTAAATACATTTTTTTTTTGTAAATACGTACATATTATAGATAAATTACACCCAGACACAGAACAAACCTTTATGCTCATCACACAAAGATTTGTCCTGGGTGGGGATCGAACCCACGACCTCCGGCTTAGCAGTCAGGGTCACTAACCACTAGACCAACAGGCCAGTCATTATATATTTATTTATATATATGACATTAAATTATTTTTATGAAATTTATAATTATATAATTATAGGTATTGCATGAAAATTTATTGTATGCCTACTAGGCCGAACATTGAGGACATTATATAAATAAAATTGTAACAACCTGTATGTACCAATGATTACAATAAATACATTGATTGATGATCTTAGATAAGGACTTGTATACAAACTGTGATGATATATTACAATTTAAAATCAACGAGTTTGCACGACGCCATCGCGATAACTATTTTTTCAAGTTTCAATTTTTTACTTGCGAATTACATAACGCATGATACATTTATTTCTATAATGTATTTAAGAATGGTCATTCCTATGGAAGGGAGACGCGTTGCCGCACGATTCGCATCGCAGCATAATCGTGTCGCAGTTTTCTGCGTTGCGAATTCGCATCGCGTCAATTTAATACATTTTGAATTTATTGTGTTGTATTCAAATAGTTAGACAGCATATGCGATTCCTCTCATCTTAATTGTCATATGCGAATGTCCTATTGAAGAATAGAATACCAAACATAGATATCGTTTCTAATATTAGTATAAATCTTTCAACATTGTTCACGTTAGCTAGTTTTGTAAATAAAGGTGGGTTTATAGAGAATTAGATGGTTACCTGTATTGTCGTCTGATCAAGCGGCGTAGCTCGCAGTGTGGCGTGTGGAGCGGCTAGCAGGAGCCGTAACACCTAGAATGATATATTCATTTATTGAGTACAGATTTTATAAATCTTAATTTTAAGAAAAAAAAAATAGCTTTTAAATAACGATATGCTTACGCTTTTTTTTATTGAGCAAACATCTAATAGTTACGTTTCTGCTTTAGTCAGCGCTGGAACATAATTATGTTCAACTTTCTTACTATAATCTTTTTAGTTTTGCATTCTGTCTATATAATATAATACATACATTTAATAAATAGTTTCAAAAACCTTAAAATTACTATAACAGCCTTAAAAATGTGTGCCACTTGGTTGGACACCCAGTATATCCATTTATTTATTTTCCATTAAACAGAACCTGTTTCACCACTTTCAAATAACTGTCTAATAAATTACCTGAGACTTTTTCAAAAAATCTTTCAGTAAGTTTCATATACTCGTAGGTTATTTAGTACTTATTTGCCAGTGGTGAAACAGGCGCTAAGACAATAACAATATTTAATTACTTATAAGTAAGTCATTAAAGTAGGGTAAATTCCATTCTCAATGTTTGGAGGAGACCCGTGCCCAACAGTGGGGCGATTATGGGTTTTAATGATGATGATGAAGTAAGTCATCAAATAGTATATTAGTTTTAGTTTTTAATATTTCTTGACTTTAGTCAACAAAAACTAATACAAATACACTTTATTTTCTCTCAATATATCTCAAGTATCTGATATTTTGGGTTTAATCCAGGAGAGCGGTGAGTAGTCAGCGGTGTGTGTAGCGGTGTTATACGTTATATATTTTTTTTACGTTATACGCTTTCCTCTTGTGTGTGTGTCTGTACCAAATAAATGTTTTTTCTTCTTTCTTTACCTGCGTGTGCAGCAGTCCCTGCACGGACTCCCCGTTGAGCTGCGTGATGAGGTCCCCGGCGCGCAGCCCCGCGGCCCACGCGGCGCCCTGCTCGTGCACGGCCGACACCAGGTGGTGCATGGTGTAGTAGTCGGTGTCGCCGTAGTACACGCGGACCGTGTGGATCGTGAAGCCGAACCCGCGCGGACCGCGACGGACCACTATCGGCGGCTTCGATGATTGAATTAGGCTGTTAATAACAAAAATAATGTATTTACTTTCAACCTTTCCCGTTGCATGATAATAATAATAATATTCTACCACATTTACACAGCGCCATCTAGTCCCAAATTAAGCAATTATATTTGCTGGTGTTATGGGTACTAAACAACTGATATACTACTTAAATACATTTTTTTTGTAAATACATACATATTATAGATAAATTACACCTAGACACAGAACAAACCTTTATGCTCATTACCCAAAGATTTGTCCTGGGTGGGGATCGAACCCACGACCTCCGGCTTAGCAGTCACGGTCACTAACCACTAGACCAACAGGCCAATCATGATAATATTTATTGATTTTAAACGGGAATTCACGCGATTATGATTTAGGTAATTACGTAGTAAGCTAAGACAGAGTCAGCTTGTGACCACGGCCGGTTTAACCTTGTCAAAACGTCAAGCACCATAAACTATGTAAATACCTAAATCATAATCGCGTGAATTCCCATATTAAATCAATAAATACAAAAATAATATATTTTTAAAAAATATTTTGGGACATATTTTTTACACAGCGCCATCTAACCCAAAGTAAGTTAATATAAGCATGTGTTATAGGGTCTAGAAAACTGATAAACATAAATCATTACAATCTAAAAACGTCCCACTGCTGGGCACAGGTCTCCTCCAAAGATTGTGAAGTTACTAAACCTCGCTGGCCAGACGGGTTGGTGTAGGGTTTGTTTCGAATTTCCCTTTTCTCGCAGTGCTCTTATCAATTTCAATTTCAATTCAATTCAATTTATTTAATTGCGAAATATGGGTTACAAATGGTCTTATATTTAATATAAAGGCATCTCCATATTCTACTTTTCAGCATGCAATAAAAATAGTGACAAATCAATAAAAATATAAATTAAATAATTAAACCACATAATGTCAAGGAATATTTGTCAATATATTAATAGTTACCCAATATAAAAGCATGCTTATGTCAAAGTCAATAGTACAATACAAAATATAAATTTAACAAAATCATAGATAATTTTATTCTATTATTTTATCTTCTAGATATTCCTTGACAGAGTAGTACGCTTTCAATAATAACATTTTTACAATTTTCTTAAATTCATCAAAATTTACAATTTTTAAGGACTGTATAAACGAGGAGCCATACAAATGATGCTCTTATTTATAAGCTGTATTATTATTTGGACAACGAGTTGGACAACGACTCCCACGAGTTGAAATGGGGTAGAGATTATGTATTCTTAATCCGTCATTATATTACTGAATTGCCCTTTGATCCCTGTAGGGTAGGTAACTGTTTGTTGAATACAGGCGGCAATAGCGGAGTTAGGCGGCAATAGTTAGTTCTCAGGTGTTCGAAAATACAATAATAATAATTATGTTTGGGCATTCACGCCATTTTTTTAAAATAAATATGACATATATAATATACAAAAGCGTATGAATATTCATAATATACTCACGAGTGGTTAGGTAACGCGAATGGCGATGGCGGGTCCCTGCAAGGCGAGGAGTCTCGCGAGGAGTTAGTTGAGGAAGTGTTGCCGGCGCACGGCGACCCGGCGCCCACGCTCCATGTGCTATCGTCGGCTGAACAAACATTACGTACTTTCATTTATTTATTTACAACGAGTATACCAATTACTGTAAAAAAAATTACCAATATTTATAAAAGTGTGAAATTTAAAATCAAAATTACAAATCAAACAAAAACTAAACAAGAAAACATCCTATATTGGTAGGTTAGTAGGTATAGTTGTTTTGCAGGGTGTATAGGTGTATAGGGGTGTATAGGGTGTAGGGTGTATAGGTGTTTATCGGGTGTATAGGTTTTTAGTGGCTGTATAGGTTTTTAGTGAGTGTATAGGTGTTTAATGGGTGTATAGGAGTTTAATCGGTGTGTAGGTGTTTTAGTGGGTATATAGGTGTATGGGTGTTCAATGGATGTATAGGTGTTGTAGTGGACATTTAGGTAAGCAGCAAAGTATTTATAAACAAAAAACAAAAGAAACACGGTAAATATTTTGATGGGAGTATTTTTAAAATACAAAAGCAAATAAAATACAAAAGAAACGCATGTCTATTAAATTGGTAGGTGTGTTGTATCTGATATAAAATATGTTTCTGTGTGGGTATGTAGTTGTATTCTTTTGTATTTTTACCTGGATGTATAACTAGTGACAGACCAGAGGTGCTGGCCGATCGGCGCATCGACTTGGCGACTATAGCGGTCGGCCTGCTCTTCTCATGTCGCTCGGGTTTGTCAGGCCTGTCCAGACTTAAACTCTTCTCGTCTTTCTTTGATATGTCCGAACTGCAATGCATTTAATTAAATTAGTAACACTTAAAACGATAACGCATTTCTTTTAAATAAAACTTTTAACCTAAAATTAATAAAAATGTCTTGTATTGAGATTTATTTTAGGTTTTATTTTTTTATACTAAATGCTGTCTTCTTGACTGTAAGTCAAATTTTATCTTTTTTTTTAAAGAATAAAAATATTATCCTTGTCTGTGTCATTATCACAATTGACACTTATGTGGTAGTCGTTAAGTCAAGTTGGAAGTCTTCTGGGTGACTTAAAAAATTCCAACACCAGGATCTGCCTCAAGCGTATACTCACATCCTGGGCACGATGGCGAGGCTGGTGGCGACGTGCGGGTGCGCCAGGATGGCGTGCGGCACGTGCGCGTGCAGCGAGTGGTGGTGCGGCACGTGCGCGTGCGGCACGTGCCCGTGCGCCACGTGCGACACGTGCGCGTGCGACACGTGCGCCACGTGCGCCACGTGTGCCACGTGCGCCGGCCGCAGCGCCGCGCGCCGCCGCGCCGCCGGGGACACGTCGTCACTGTCCGTCTGAGACGATTCCGCTGTAGACGCGCTGCCACCCATCATCTGTACGTTGTGATTTAAGGTTATATCACAGAGAAAAACTAGCCGTGCAAACAAATGTAATCTGTAAATAGGTACTAAAGTCGATAATATTATTGTATTGATATTATTTTTTCATATTTATTTGAACAAGAGAAATGTATTAGTAGTTGATAAATATAAACCTCAAAAATTAATATCTCGCAAAACACTTTTGCTTGTGATGCACAATATCGAATTATTCAATCGAGGCAATTCTTTTCTATTACACTTAAAGTGGTATAAGAGATATTAGATCCAGCTGATAGTAAGCCGCAATATTATGTGAAGAATGTATAGTGATTACCATTATTCATTTCATTCAATTTTTTTATTTATATATTGCGGCTTACTGTCAACTGTGTCGAATATCTCTTACGCCACTTTAAGTGGTATAATAGAAAGAATTGTCTCAATAAAATTTCAAAATAATTCAATTAGATTAACAAAGACTTACCGGACACTTCGGATGATGATGTAACGGCGCAGTCGGTGTAGTCGGTGGTCCAGCACTGTCTGGAGTGCCGGGCCAGCTGTCCGTACTCTGTGGAAGATAGCGACTCTTAACCTCGATGATCGTAACGGACATACAACCACTACCAGCAGGGACACAACACTAATATTATTATAACTGCTGTCTTGAGTGGGGGGGGGGTAGTTCCCCACACGGACGGCTCTGTTGGAGGGGGCCCCGCCTCTCTTATTTCTCTATCTGATGAGCTATAAACGTGCAACGCTCTATATACACCTACTAGGCAGACTATGCTACTCAATTCTTTGATTGCTCAGTATCCAGACGTTGACATATTTACTTGCAAATTGTCATTTTTCTGTATATGTATACAGGGTGTATACGACGGTACGACATTAAATGAAACCACGTGTTGCATGTGATGTTAGAAGGCTATACCAAAAAAATTAAACAGAAATTTGCAATAGTTTAGACGCAAATGTACTTTCTTTATGTCACAGTTGTTCACAGTTTTAAACAACCTGTAGGTATTTACGTTGATCGTATGTTGTCATTACGTCATTCAATTCATTTAAATATCTCTGACTCTTTCATATTATCTTATCTCTTACTCTGTTCCGCACTTTTGTCGTCGTCATGTCGAAAACGTCATGATAGAAAAATAATGTGTAGTTTTATATTCTTAAATTTTTCGATTAATAATGTGTAGCTTTTTTTTTTCTTTTTTTTTAATAATTTTTATTAGAATATGTTTATAAGAGTTAACATTTGCTGCCTTATCATTTAATGTCGTATCGTCGTATACACCCTGTATATAAATTAGTAGTTGTTTAAATGTTACCTGTGGTTTACTACACGTAATGGGAAACTATTAGTGTAGTGAGCAATCGTTTATAAAAATAAATAAAAAAAATAAAGTGCTACACTTTTAAGGTTTGAGCACGTACCCTGGAGTCATGTTCAGCGCACGAGTGGTTGTAGTGTCTGCGCCACTGCGGCGAGGTGCTGGAGAAGGCGGCGAACACGCCCGCGTCGTCGCCCGGCTCGGGGGGCTCCGCGGCCTCGTCTGTGTCCACCTCGCTGTGGTTGTAGCGATCGCACCGGGCTAGATAGGAAGACATATTTTTATATTAAACGTTCTTGAAAATATTTCGGTTACGTTTGCGAAACAGCCATTCAAAGTCATCAATTTTTCTAAGGTTCGAGTTTAAAAAACAAAAATATAGTGTTATAGGGTGAGTGCTCACTGTCGAAATAACTGGTGTCCTCATCGTTCTCCAACTGCGGTATGAACTCAGCCTTACGCCGCAGAAGGTTGTTCCAGTCCAAACCGTAGAAGTATACGTGCTCCTGATAACACAAAATAATTAAGTTATTTATATGGTATGGTCAAACTGTAACCAATTGAAATTGTAACTACTATGATGATTAAAAAGAGTGGCCTGAGTTTCTTGCCAAGTTCTTCTCAGAGCTCAACTTTGTCAATGAACTGGCCTAGGCAAATTTGCTGACATCTTTTTTGGCTTTGTATAACGTTCATGATGGATTTAGAATACATAATATCACTACCCCATTTCAACCCGTGGGTGTCGTAAAAGGAAACTAAGGGAGTAACTTTAAGCAGACAAGAGCACTGCAAGAAAAGGAAAATTCGAAACAAAATCCTATACCAACCCGTCTAGTCAGCGTGGTATAGTACGCTAAATTCCCTCCAAAATCTTTGGGGGAGACCTGTGCCCAGCAGTGGGACGTTTATGGGTTGAAATGATGATGATGACGCTCATAAGTATCATGTATTTGATCCAAATGAAATAAAGATTAAGACATATATTCGTTTGGTAATCATGTCATTCATGAGATATAACTTAATGATGATGAATGATATAACTTAAATATTATAAGTCCTGCTTAAAAAGGCGAACTTAAAATCATTTTGTTATATAATTTTATTTAGATACGTAGGTAATAATAATTTTTATTTTTTCTATTAAATGAAAAATAAGTTACTTTTGAAACAATTAAGGCGAATGTGAAAGGAAACGTTAGAAGGGGAAGACCTAGAAGAACGTACCATGACCAAATAGGTGACATTCTAAAGAAGGGACAGATCAGGAGTACCCTCAACCGGCGAGAATGCATGAAAAGACTGATGAATGTTGAAGAAGCCAAAGATGTTTGTCAGAATCGTAGCAAGTGGAAGGAAATGGTCTCTGCCTACCCCTCTGTTGGGAAAGAGGCGTGATCTATATGTATGTAATTCTGTAAGCATACTTTATTCAATATTGTTTTTTTTTATAGAAAAGGTATTAACTAGATAATAGTTATAAGGATATCTTTTGCTTCTGTTCATTCCCTATAACATAAACTTAACAGTGACGCCTCTACCTACTCTTTTATATAAATGCGTGAAGGTGATTTAAGATCTGTTTGGTTACAAACCTTAACTTGATGAGTGCCACCAGTACCCAGCCGGTCCCTCGGGTTCCTCGCGAGTAGTTCAGTGATGATGGCCCGCGCCTCCACTGCGATCGGGAAGTCTTCCTCCGACGGCCATTCGATGTCATCTACAATAACATAATATAATATGTATTATGTCATATAATTAACTAGCTTGCGCCTGCGTGGTATGTCGTTAAAAAGTAGCCTATATTTTAAGTTAGACTTCTAGCAATAATTTTTTGAAAACTGCATTAAATTCCATGCAGCAGTTTTAGTAGAAACATACAAACACATAGACGGCCACAATGTTTTTATTAAAATGTTGTTTTAGCTTCTATGGCTCTAAAAATTCTTCAATATCTGTAATGCACAGATATCGATTCAATTACAATTTTATTATTGTACTAGCTGTTGCCCGGAGCTTCGCTCCCGTAGAACTTTCTTTAGTGACTACTCCGCTCCTATTAGTAGCGTGATGTTATATATTGTTGACTTATTTTATATACTTACTAGCGGACCCGACAGACGTTGTCCTGCATGATATACCAATCGATTGCATTTTTATTTTTTTTTATTTGTAAATCTAAACTACTTGAACACATACACAAAAATGTATTCAAATCGGTTCAGCCGTTTAGAAGGAGTCCACTGTCAACACACGTACAGAAGAATTATATATACAGGGTCTGTCGTAAGTAATAGATAACTCGTTACCTGGAGGTAGCTCTGATGTCAGGCTGCAAGAAAATCAGGTTTTTATTTCAGGGTTGCCAATGGTGTGAAAATGATATCCACATTTAGATTTTTTTAAATTATGCTCCTTTGCCCACTCAATCCGTTGCCATTTCAAGAAATTTAGATATTTTTGTGTAATTTTTTTGATATCGTACTCCTGGAGACTTGCATTATTTAATTTAATTACATTTTGAGTCCTCATTAATGTAATACATTATTTAAATTAACATTTCAAGCAATTTTTTCTGATTTTTTTCTTTACTTGTCTTGTATCAGAGCTACCTCCAGGTAACGGGTTATCCATTACTTACGACAGACCCTGTATAAAGATATTGCATGCATTATCTTTGTGTTGTGTTTTAACTAGCTTTATATTAATGTAATAGGTGTCAGAGCGGTGTTAACATAATAAATATAGCCTATAGCCTTCATTGATAAATGGGCTATCTGACACATAAACATTTTTTCAAATCGAATCCACAGTTTCTGATGCTGAGATTAGCTAAAACTCACCATTGACAGTATGAGCGAACAGCTCCTCAGGTGTGTCTCCGAAGAACGGCACACAGCCCACAAGGAACTCGTACAGTATGATGCCCATCGACCACCAATCAACTGGTTTACCATACCCCTGCAACAGAACTCCTTATATTAACATTTGAAAATAGAAATATAAGAAAAGTAACTATTTATAATATATTATTTTAATCTATGTTACAACGTATATATTGTATTTAACGTATGTATTTAGTCAAGTCACTATTTCTCTTTTATTTTTGCACCTACCATGTTCTTCTCTGCATCACTCTAAGGTTGTCAGGTAGACAATGCCTTTGGCATTAAGCCCACCATTGTACTATTATTGTCCAAAAGTTTTTAAATTTTCATCAGCGACCAATTAGTGTCCCTCTGCTGGGCTACTCTCCTCTATATCTAGAGAGCTGAGAGGGTTTAGGCTATAATCCACACACGCTGGACTAATGCGGGTTGGTGGATCAGACAAACTCATAGAATTTCTTCTAGGATATGTGGGTTTCCTTACGATGTTTTCCTTCACCGTTAGCAGATGGTAAGTCACTTGACTAGTACATATAAATTCCACAAAGTGGAGTCCACATTGGTACTGCCGGTCGGGATGGAACTCAGACCGCGTGATTTGCACGCCGGTCCCTTATCCATTCAACCACCATCGCATAGAACTATAAGATAAGCACGAGAAAATTTGAAGAGGCCATGATGATATAACATTAAATGAACACGTTACTGACAGAATACTGATTACTTAATAGATCTTGTGACAGCCCATCACACGTGGGCGCGCGGCGAGCACGAGCACGTGTTGCGCACGCGCACGCCGCAGCTACGTGCGGACAACAACGTCATACGTGCGACTTAACAACACATGAGAACCTAAATAATGTATAGAAGCAGTGCACTATTATTTAATAAAAGTTCATTCATATCCTAATCGTGACTTTACACTACCCAATACCTGGTAAAATCTTATAGTCGTAGTAAGCGGTTGTGGGTATAAACCCCATAAGGACAAATATTTGTATGACAAACTTATGACCTACTTTTGACGATTTTCATATTGCAGTCCACTGCTGGACATAGTTCTGTCCTAACACGCGCCATAACACTCGGTCCTCCGCCTTCCGCATCCGTTCTTGTATTTGGTGTATGTTAATTGTGTATTGCATCGTCGCAAGAAAAAACTGTCGTCAGCGAATGAGGAAATTAATGGTCGCCTGTCTTCACCGCTAGAGGCGCTGGTGTCGAGTGAGGTCTACAAAACGCAAAATATCTTATTGTATAGAATTATATTGTGAATATTTTGCCATACCCGATATTAATCATGGAAACAAGTTATATTATAATACATCATATATCAGGTGGGCCGCTAGCTCTTCTGCCACTTAAGGCAATTAAAAAAAAAAAAAAAAAACAAAACATGGATGTATGGATGAATGATGCTGATGACGATGGAAAAAATTCCAAAAGAAACCGGACTGTACAAAACTAAGCAAGCTTTACTGATATTTTTATGGTATCAAAATGATTTAAATGTAAACTTCGTTTTCACGCGTGTAATAATTAGTATAATATAGACGGACACCGCTTTCTGTGCAGTTATGACGTCACAAGGAGGGCGCCACTGTAGTTGAAAAGCTGACAAACATGAAATTATAACAATAGGACAAGATTTAGTTCCACTCTGTTTCACTGCACAGCTATTCGTGACAGACTATAACAAATATTGACAACTATGCTTCAATCTTAGTCGAAAGTGGCGCCATCTGGTCAACGCAAAAACGGTAGCCCTCATTACATCTTACAGCTTGTCCACACCACGCTAGACGAGGCGGGTGGTGGTGTAAGCATTGCGGCGCCGAAGCGCACCGCACCAAGTCCGTGTAGACAGGCTGTTAGTACTCCTATAAAATCGCGAACATCGCAAGTGGAATCGTTCGACGTACCTGTCGCAGTATGACCTCAGGCGCGATATACTCTGGAGTCCCGCACACTTGCTTGTCAGAGAACTGTCGAGCCTCGCGGTCCGCGTACTCCTCGTACAAGTTCGTCGCCACTGGAATCATCAACAACTATGAATAACAATACCAATACCCGGCACCTGAAAATGCGATCTTATAACTTTATAATTAGATCATATTTTCCTTTGGCCAATAGTGGGTTTTCCTGTTAAAGGTTTGGAAGTAAAATATCAATTTAATTATTCTCCTTTTTTATTGTAAAGAACGATTTGAATGCGAAATTCTCTTTCCTATCAAATAAAAAAGTGAATAAATAAGTTATACATAAATTTATTTTTTCGTTCTTTAGTTGTACATATATTTTTGTATGTAACGAATAAACTTAAAAAGTCCTGGACCGATTTCAAAAATAATTTGGCCGTTAGAAAGCTACGTTACCACTGAGTAATATAGGCTATATAACAGCACGCTATGGCCAGTAGGAGCTGAGTAGTAGCTAAATAAAGAACGACGGGAGCGGTGCCCCACGCGTCTTCTAATCTAGTGCTTTGATATTTTTAGTTCTTTTTTCTGTCGCTCTAAAGTCTGTTGTTAGAGAACTCAATTATAAATTACGCTCGACTTTATTCATGTTATTTGTTAGATTATTGTATTCTGTGAGCAATAAACTATAAATAAATAAACGCATACTCACACGACATCAATCCCATCTTGCTGAGTCCAAAATCTGTCAGCTTTATGTGACCAGTCGCTGTGATTAGCAAACTGTAACAATCATTATTTAGTTACCTAAAGTCAAGTCAAATATTCGTGGGTTAAAAATTTATGAAACGACAAGAGATTGGCTGGAAGATCTTCTCGGTGCTAAAAATTTACGATAACACAAAAAATACAAAAGAAAATGTAGATTACTAAATGTACTTCTGTGTTCAGTTAAATTAAATATTCTGGATATTTTTTTACACAGCGTTGTCTAGATCTAGACCATAGTAAGCTAATATAAGCTTGTGTTATCGAATTTAGCTAATTGATAAGCATACTCTCTCTCTTAATTTAAGAGCTGCGCTCTTGTTGGTAACTTCCAATTCTCTCTTTTTCCTACCATTTCTCTCACCTCCTGATACGACACCACCCGTACCTTCTCCTTGATCTGTTTAATAAAAGTCTTCCTTGGTCTACCTCTTCCTCTTTTGCCTTCTATCTTTATTTCTATGATGTTTTTTTTATAAACGGATCGTGTCGTATCAGGTTTCCAATCATTTTTCCTCTTCTACATACATACATATATATTTTTAAATACATACATATTGTACATAGATAAACACTCAAACTACGAAACAAACATTTACAGATCATACAAATATTTTTTCCGACCCGGGTATCGGGAAATATGACACTAAATTGCGACGATGCCACTCTGTTTGTATAAACACTCTTAAACAGCCCTTTGGACCATCTGACCACCAAATTGTCATCACCAACGGTTACTTGGCGCTGCTATTTCCTAACTATCGATGACCAAATAAAACGATAGTACTCCAGCGGGGTCTAACTTCAGAGGGAACTACTTTGTTGAGTTGAGTTGTCTAAGATTAAGATTGGGCCAATATGATCTCAATAATATTTGTTATTCCGTTGTGTAACATTTTAATTATTTTCTTTTCTAAGCCTAAAATGTTGTCTTACAATGCATGTTGCATGTTGTGGCTTAAAATGTTGTGCATTTAGTTGATATTTAAGTGTTTTTATTTACAAAATGTGTTAAATAGTGTCATAACAACTGGTTGTCCAGATAAATAAATAAATAAATGTATAATGATTTTTTACTCCGTGTCCGGATTAAGAATACATAATGTCACTACCCCATCTCAGCCCGTGGGTTTCGTAAAAGGCGACTAAGGGAGTAACCTTATGCAGATAAGAGGACTGCGAGAAAAGGAAAATTCGAAACAAACCCTATACCAACCCGTCTGGCTAGTGTGGTATAGTAAGCTAAATTACCTCCACATTCTACTGGCCTGTTGGTCTAGTGGTTAGTGACCCTGACTGCTAAGCCGGAGGTCGTGGGTTCGATCTCATTCTCATCGATGAGCATAAAGGTTTATTCTGTGTCTGGGTGTAATTTATCTATAATATGTATGTATTTACAAAAAAAAAATGTATTTAAGTAGTATATCAGTTGTTTAGTAACCATAACACAAGCAAATATAATTGCTTATTTTGGGACTAGATGGCGCTGTTTGAATGTGGTAGAATTTTATTATTATTCTTTGGAGCAGACCCGTGCCCAGCAGTGGGACGTTTATGGGTTGAAATGATGATAATGTTTTAACGTAAAGCATATACATACTTGTCAGGCTTGAGGTCGCGGTGCACGATGCCGTAGGAGTGCAGGTACTCGACGGCGAGCACGGCCTCCGCGAAGTAGTGGCGCGCCATGTCCGGGGGCAGCGGCCCCGCGCGGAGCAGCGTGGCGCAGTCGCCGCCCTCCACGAACTCCAGGATCAGGCACAGGTGACGCTTCGTCTCGAACGAGCAGTACATCGTCACCTTAGGATACACAAAACTCTTTTAGTGTTGGATAGCCCATTTATTTGTACTGGCCTGTTCGTCTAGTGGTTAGTGACCCTGACTGCTAAACAGGAGGTCGTGGGTTCGATTCCCCACCCAGGACAAATCTTTGTGTGATGAGCATGAAGGTTTGTTCTGTGTCTGGTTATAACTTATCTATAATATTTATGTATTTACAAAAAAAATAAATGTATGTATGTAATATATCAGTTGTTTAGTACCCATAACACAAGCAAATATAATTGCTTAATTTGGGACTAGATGGCGTTGTGTGAATGTGGTAGAATATTATATTATATTATTTATCGATGAAGGTTATAGGATATACATCGCGCTACGGCCAATAGGAACTGAGCAGTTGCCAAATATAGAACGACGGGACACTCACCACAAATGGATTATCAGCGAAGCTAAGAATGTCCCTCTCAGCGAACGCCTGCTCCACCTGATTCCTCAGTATTAAGTTGTTTTTACTTATTTTCTTCATTGCATATCTGAAAATTATTTATTTATTAGATAATACACAAGCATGTGATGTTTATAGAAGAAATTAAAGGCATTTTCCGTTTAAGAGCGTATTTACAAACAGAGTGAAAACGTCGCAATTTAGTTTCATATTTCGTGGTTTTAAATTATTACTACCCAATCGGAGCTATATTTTAAAAGAAGAAAGAAAGAAAAGATATTTATTTGTTTGCACACAACATTTGTAAAAACACATCAAAGAGTAAAGTGTAAATATAAAATGATGTTCATAAAAAAAAAAACATAATACTATTAATAAAAATTAGTAACAATAAATGTGTACCAAATGTATAAATTATCATTAATTAAAATGGTGGATACTATTTAAAAAACATTGGCAACATCATTAGTGTCACTTTGACATATGACAGCTGTCAGGTGGTGCTACGTTATACCACGTCACCTAGATATGCAGGAATATTTTTTTTAATTTTTCCGGAAAAAGGTTTTCAGTAATTTTTAATTAATTTAAATCATTATGTGGTACAGTGACTATGTGTCACCACGCGAACTGCCATCATAAAAATATGTTTGATATACTTTTTACTCACTGTGTTTGTAAATACGCTTTTAAAGATTGAACCACCTCACCGCACGGTATCGCACTTTCCTATGTTTCTATCCCTCTCCGTCACTTAGAACTATTATTTACTAGAGCAAGCACAAGGGTGGGAGTGCTAACGCGCGCGGCGGAATCGACGACGCGCTCTGCTCTCACTCTCTATCTCGTTCTATTAAATAACAGTTCTAAGTGGAGATAGTTCCCTAAATAGGTGGCTCAGATTGAGTACATATAGTCTGTTCGCGTTAAGAGAATACTAACTCCATAGAAACTCATCGTTGTCAAACAGCTTAGCCACGCCCCTTGACCAATTAGATCTTAGTAAATTAGAAAGCCGTGTACACATTGACCATTTGACCTTCGAATATAAATCATAACTTAATCAAATATAAATAATACGCCTTTACTTTGATGTCCGTACTGATTTTAGTACTTATATATTAGTTCATACCTTGTCCTAGTCTGTTTGTGTTTGACGAGGTATACGGCGCCGTAGGCCCCGTTGGAAATCAGCTTGATGACCTGGTAGTCATTCTCTGAGGGGGGCGCGCCACCCTGTCCTGATGGTGGGGATTGGCGACCTCGACTCCTGCGCAGGAAATCAAATATATTAATTCATATTTATGTAACATGTTTTTTTTTTAAATACCACATCTATCTATAACAAATATCAACTTTTTTATTGATTTTAAACGGGAATTCTTGGTGCTTGACGTTTCGACCAGGTTACACCGGCCGTGGTCACAAGCTGACTCTGTCTGAGCTGAGTATGAAATTGATATTGAAATTGAAATTCTTTTATTTCCAAATTAACCTAATTACATTTTTTTTTAGTTACATTTACAAAATAGAAAATTAACGATATAAGTAAATAAGATTACAAATTAATTAAGTTGTAACCAGTGCTTAAAAATGACTCGGTGGCATCGTAATTTAATGTGATCAGGAAGTTAAAAATGGCTCGTTTACATTGCAGTTTACTTAAATTTGGAAGATTTGGAATTACCCTAGTCAGTCTATTATAAAGGAAAGGTCCTAAAAAATTAGCAAATCTTTGTGCCAAAGTCGTTTTGCACGGGGGCGCTGGGAATACTTTGTCTTTGCGCCGTTTACTATTTAGGGATGCTGCGAAGTATGCGAGTTTGTGTTGATCTAGCGTTGTTAGACGAATAAACAGTTGTCTTATCGTAAGAGTTCTTGACAACTTGTACAGCTGAGAAGTGGGGAACAGGAAAGGTTTAAAGTGGATAACTTTAAGCACAGCTCGTTGTGCTCTTTCTAGTGTTAGTAGAGTAGTCTTACAACAGCCTCCCCAACACGCAATGCAGTAGGTTATTATGGATTCGCAAATGGCAAGATAAATAGATTTTATTTGTTTAGGGTCACAGATGTACCTTAGTGTTTTGAATACAAAAATGAATTTTCTAATTCGAGATGTTAGGCTACTAATGTGGTTTTTAAAGTTAAGGTTGCTATCAAGTTGAATTCCCAAATATTTTATTGACGTGACAGAGTTAATTATGGGGCAGTTACATGAGTTATTGGTGGTAGGCATATTATCTTTATTGCAATAATGAATTTTTATACTGTAATTGGTTACTGGAGGCTGACCATCTGACCTCATACTAAAGCTAATATAATTTGTCTTGGAGTAATTAAGTGAGAGAAGATTATTATCAAGCCATTTAGCTACTGTGTTAAGTCCCTTATTAGCACTTAGAAACACATCATCCCAGGTTTTTCCCTTAAAAAATAGAACCGTGTCATCAGCGTATGTAGTAATATTGCCATTTTCCAGGGCTAGGTTACACATATCGTTAATGTAAGCAATGAAAAGAGTCGGTGCAATAACGCTACCCTGTGGCACACCAAAGGTAATGTGTTCTGTTGTAGAGCTCCGGTATTCTCCCACTTGAATAATTTGTGTTCTTTTTGAAAGATAGTCAGTTAAAAGATCTAACGGTTTGCCGCGAATTCCCATGTGATATAGCTTCTTAATAAGAATGGGTATTGATACGGTATCAAACGCTTTTGATAAATCTAAAAATATGGCCAAACATTTTTCTTTTGAATCTAGAGTCTTAACAATAGATGACGTTAGTGTTAGGACAGCATCCTGTGTTGAGATTTTATTACGGAAACCAAACTGATTTTTTGAAATAAGTTCTTTACTCTCAAAGTAGTTACGTAATCTGTTGTTGATTGCTTTTTCAATTATTTTAGATAATGTAGTTAATAAGGAAATGGGCCTGTAATTTGTTACGTCTGTCTTATCTCCTTTTTTAAAAATTGGTAAAATTTTTGACATTTTTAGAGATTCCGGAAAGCATCCACTATCGAAACAAGCGTTGCAGATAATTGATACAGGTAGAGCTAATGAATCAGCTCCGATCTTAAAAATTTTAGCTGGTATTCCATCCCAGCCTGTACTAGAACTATGTTTTAATGATTTAATTATGTTGTTTATCTCTTTTTCATCGGTAGGTAATAAAGCGAATGAGTTTAAAGTGCTAGGTAGTTTGTTCAGTCTGTATACGAGATCTTGCTCCGTGCAGTGTAGTCGATCAAGAATCACATTAGCTAAATTAGAGCCCACACCAGAGAAATAGTTATTAATTCTATTGAGAGAGTTAACAGGATTATCAGCTAACAATTCGGATGAAATTTCTTTGTTTGTGGTGAAATTACAGACCTCTTTTATTATATTCCACTGCTTTTTCACGTCGTATTTATATTTCTGCATTTCATTTTTGTAAAATATGTTCTTAGCATTTCTAATAGTATTGTTGCAAGTGTTTCTGTAACGTAAATATGTTATTCTTAATATTACATTGTCTGGATCCTTTTTTAACTTTATATGTAGTCTATCTCTATTCTTAATGCATCTAATTAATCCCGGGGTTATCCAAGGTTTAATATTACGATTTCTACGTTTTATCTTAATATGCGTGGTATGGCTCTTAATTATTTCTTGTAACTTGTTAATAAAATCATTAATGCTGACTTTGATATCCCTATCGGTAAGTATTTCGTACCAGTTGATACTAGCCAGTTCGTTTATTACTGCATCATAATTAATTTTTGTAAATGTCCTACTCAGCTGTACTCGTCGTTTTAGTGCTTTGTTTAGTGTTAAAATAATACAATTATGATCTGTTATACTTGATTCTAATATAGCAGTATTAACGTATGATGGGATTTTGACGAAACTGTGGTCTAAGCAACTATTTTCTCTTGTAGGTTGATTATGTGTAGGTATGAGTCTGTGTGATGCTAAGAGATCCAGATATGTTGACGATTGTCCGTCCAAGTTCTTATCAGTGATGTCTATATTAATATCACCTATAAGCACTATTTGTGTAAAGTCTTTAAATCTGCATAAAGTGTCATTTAGAGATGATAAAAAATTGTCAATTTTGCGAAATGAGGGAGGCCTGTATATACATATTACCGCAAGTTCCTTATATAGTATGTAAATACCTAAATCATAATCGCGTGAATTCCCGTTTAAAATCAATAAATATTATCATGCAACGCGAAAGGTTAAAAGTAAATATCAACTTACTTGGAAGGTGAAGGGTTCTGCGGAGGCGGGGGCGGAGGGGGCGCGTGTAGTTCAGCCAACGGGTCTCGTGATAGACCCAGTTTGTGGATTATGTACTGTGGGATATCCGTCGATATACCCTAAAAAATAAGGTTGGTATTAGGATGGCAGATTTTGAAGTCCAGTAGACGATTAGCTGAGTATTTGCTTTAAGATGACAATCATGAATAATTTGCATGAATTATATATTATTAACCCAATTATATTATTATTATAAACCCTCTCAGCTCTCTAGTTAGAGGAGAGGAGACCTGAGCCCAGCAGTGGGACTTAATGGGTTGCTGATGATGATGATGATATATTATTTGGCCAACATTGGCCCAACGTATAGGCCATCTTTTACTAACTGAAATACCGTTTAATATTCGAATAGAACTAGCTAATAATATTGGGCCAAATTTAATACAAAATCGTACCTGTAAATTCCTCGCATGTCCCTCAGCAGCTTCCAACAGCCTGTAGAACCGCTCGGGATCGAACTCGAGACACTCGAGTAGTCGTGCCGGACGTGCCATCGCTAAGATCAGTCGTGTCACTAGAGGTGCTACTTGGTTCCCAGCATCTGCTGATTTCTCTCGAGTCTGTGTAATGGAAATATAATTTTATTGTTAAGTCGTTGTATATACACAATAAAAGCTTTTATTTCCTCTTTTTTTCTTTCAAATATTGTAGATATTTTTTTAATACAATGATACCGGTTGTTTATAAAAATTACATTATTTATTTAGTGTTTACTGTGCATTAAGTACAGGCAATTTATTCGTTTATGTAATCATATTTTTGCGGTTTTTAGGGCTAGGCAAATTTGTATTTTGACTCTCCCATCAGAGAAACGAAAATTCCTGCAATCTAAACAAAAAATAAAATTATCAATTTCATCCAAATTGGCGAAGAAGAAAATTATGAATTTCAAACCCTAAGAGAAGACATAACCCTACGAAGTCTTATATATCTAACGGAAGAAAAAAAAATACCATGATGTCTATGAAAATTATAATTAGGTATGTTACCTCAGCCAGTAGCCGATCCAAGCTGTCAGCCATATCGTAGAAGTAAGTGCTGGTGACCTGTTTCGACTCCGACTTGTGAAGACAATCGCGGGCCATCTCTAATACCTGCAAATATAATACTACTGTTAATAAGTAGATAATTTATTCAATAAAATATTTACACATAACATAAAAATTATACACAGCTAACCTATTTAAAAAAAAAGAACCAGTGTACGGTCCGTACAACCTGGGATAAAAGCACAATAAAACTAAAAGATAAATTAATTAACTATATTCATGCTTGAAAGATAATTAATTTGCTTAGATAGATAAAATGATAGAATGCTAGATGAGAACGCGACACGACCGTTGTCGGTATATGGTTATTGCGAACTAATTAATACAATTAATAAAAGTGATGAATGAAGTGAATTGCTGACATGATACAATTTAAATTGATGAATGTACGAGTATCGTATGACGAGGATGTACAACCAGATATTCTATTTACAGGAAATTCCTATAAATAGAATATCTGATTGAGATCAGATTCCTGAGGAAACGTACCCAAAAGGCTAGCCACATTACCGCGTTGAATAGCAAGGCTAATGCGTTAATTATATTAGTTGCGTTTTTATTTAGACCTCTTTCACATTAGTGTTGAAAAACACTCACATTTGTAATTACTACTTGCTCGACTTTTAAGGACCTGTCACATAGAACGCGTTCTATGTTCGCTGTGTTGTATTACGTTGTAGTAGTTGACAGACGGGGTTAGGACGACTCCAGTGTAAGCATGTCTATGTAACTTAATACGCAGAATAGCTGGATCGCGCTGGATGAAGGCCGCATACAACCGGCCCTATTGGAAATCTCTTGGAGGCCTATGTCCAGCAGTGGACTTCATGCAGCTGATATGATGATGATGAACGCAGAACTCGTTCTTTGTGACAGGTCCCTTAAAGCCGTGGTAGTCTTGAAGATAAAAATGACCAGTTAGGTTACCTGTCTTTGGACGAATCTCTCGATTGGCGGCCTGTCTGGCTTTTTATCTAATTCCGTTATTTCATCGATTAGTCCTCTTAGTCTGAAAACGAGACACACTTTATTCACACTTTCATATTGGCTTAAAACTCCTATGTTTAGAGAATACTGATCTATTCGACACATGAAAATATACTATTTAAATTGATACATGAAAATTATACTCTTGGCTCGATAAAAATAGAGCGCATTTTCATTTGATGGCTATCGCAGTCTGTTGTGACGGTTGATAACCTTATTGAAAACACTTTCATAATTAGAATATTTTTACTTCAGTCTATCATGTTTCTTCTGATATAAGCTGTTTACTGTGAATCCTGGCGAATCATATGGATGGCGAACCGTTCTTTAATGATGAGCGTCCCAAATCTTATGATATGATAAAAAATTATAACGTGGTCAGCGAACCGCCACATATTTTTTTTTATGTCATGTACAAAACTACTACTACTTACTTTATCAAATACATAAATTCCTTCAATAATTGTAGAGCCAACAGTTTTCGCGTGCCAATGATTCGCCTGCTTACCCTAACACGTATATAAATCATACTTGTCATCCATAGCTCGTTGTGCCGCCGGGAACCTCGCTGCGAAGAGTGCTGACATCGCCGACACGGCGTCATCACGAGACCCTGAACCTCCGCTGGAGCCGCCGCCACCACCGCTTCGGGACGGCGAACTGGAACAATACGTCGTTTCTTATAATACTATTTGCGACTGCGCCGCCGCCGGCGCCGTGAAGATGAAGATTTCCTTACGGGGCAGAAACCCGGTGCCGACCTAAATTCCGTACGTGAGTTACCCTTATTTAGGTAATTTAAATATTATATGTCAACATAGAAAATAGATGTTGTAACTCGAACAGAGAAAGGAATGTTAAGCTGGTTTGGACATGTAGAGAGAATGAATGAAGGAAGAGTGACAAAACAAATATATGAGGCGAATGTGAAAGGAAACGTTGGAAGGGGAAGACCTAGAAGAACGTACCATGACCAAATAGGTAACGTTCTAAAGAAGGGACAGATCAGGAGTACCCTCAACCGGCGAGAATGCATGAAAAGACTGATGAATGTTGAAGAAGCCAAAGATGTATGTCAGAATCGTAGCAAGTGGAAGGAAATGGTCTCTGCCTACCCCTCTGTTGGGAAAGAGGCGTGATCTATATGTATGTATGTATGTATATGTCAACATATAAGATAACGACAATTTTAATAATCTTATGAGACTACATGTAATAATCATATGAAATAAAGCTAAAATAGTATCATATCTTTGTCTGGCTAATATACTTAGCTCCAATTGATCGTAGCGGGATATTATATAGACTTTCTCGATAAATGTATAAAATATATAAATCAACACTAAAATATTTTTTATTCGAACCAGCAGTTCCTGAGATTAGAGCGTTGCAACAAACAACCAAACGAACTCTTCAGCTTCATAATAATAAGTATAGATGTAATTGAGAAATAGTCGATTTTATATTAGAACTTACAACAGATTAACAACAATAATCTGGATATTAAATTTATTTAATATCCAGATTATTGTTTATTTATATAATAGTTTATAACAATGTAATTTAATAATTAAGAAGCCTTCGTGGCTCAGTGGTTAGTGACCCTGACTGCTGTGAATCTTTGTGTGATGAGCACAATTATTTTTTCTGTTTCTGGGTGTAATGTATCTATAATATGTATGTACATATTTTCGAAAAAAAAAAGTTATTTAAGTATTATATCAGTTGTCTAGTATCCATATTACAAGGAGTAGCTTAGTTTGGAACTAGATGGCGCTGTGTTTGAATGTTCAAACATTATTATAATAATTAATGTACGCAGCGACTTTTACTGCCGACCGTACTAACAAAGCTATAATCTAGCATTCCAATACAATTAACAGACCAAACACACCACGGAGCTCATAACCTATCTACAGATTACGTAATCCCTAACCCTTGTGTGTAAACAATACGATTGCCAAGATTGCTCGCATTCCCTGCGTTAATACTCTGTGAATCATAATTGTTATTTATAAGTAAATATAAACTAAGTGCTGTTTTCCGTGTAGTGACAGAATAAAAATACATAAATCACTACCCCATCTCAACCCGTGGGGGTCGTAGGCGACTAAGGGAGTAACTATATGCAGACAAGAACACTGTGAGAAAAGGAAAATTTGAAACAAACCCTATACTAACCCGTCAGGGCCGTTTATGGGTTTAAAATAAAAAAAAATTTAGTAAGTGAGAATTCTAAAAATTCTAGGGCCTATGTTCAACAGAGGACGTCATTGGGCTGATATGATGATGATAATAATAATATTCTACCACATTCACACAGCGCCATCTAGTCCTAAATTAAGCAATTATATTTGCTTGTGTTATGGGTAAACAACTGATATACTACTTAAATGATGATGATGTAGAAGTGCGAATTAAAATTTATGAGAAGTCCTAAAAGAACATTCCACGACCAGGCCCCATTGAGAAGCGGCAAATTCGGTGATTCTATTCTATTCGGAATTCCAATTCCATACATTACAACACAGTGGTATGTGCACGTTTATGCTTACGCATCTGGTGTGCCTCTTATACGTACCTATGCGTATATAAGTAACTAGCTACTAATATTTAATAAAATATTACCAGGGTCAAAAGTATTTTAGCTGTTAATCCAATGATTAATCTATATGTTAAGTTTTTGCGGGATAATAACAGATATATAAAGATTTATATTTATATAATTTATATTTATGTAATTTTTTAAATCATGTAAGGACATGATTTAAAAAATTCTACACCACAGAGGTAGCAAAAATTTCTATTGGTAATATTTTCTCTGGCTTGAAATTCTCAGTATCATCAGTCTAGAACAGTAGCCAATAAAAGACAATTGCATCCACTCACACACACGGCCTGCTTTCGTGTTTGTAATATACGTAAGTATACGAGTATATAAGTAGTCTACCTGAGACTCCTGCTGCGCACCCGTCGTGCGGGTGACTGTGGTGAGGGCGCACGCGCCGCCGTGTGTCCGGAGCCGCCGCTGTCTGATAACGACGCCCAGTTGTTCATGCCACTGCCCTGCGAACTGCTGCAAGAAGAAGAATACAGGACTTTTAAAGCTTGCACACAAGACTACGAATCAAGGCGATACGAATTCGCAACGTATAGCTACTTGATCTATTGACGGTAACTTTCTTGTCAGTTCTTCTCATATCTCCACCCCGTCAGCGAACTGCCTACGACCAGTTCGCTGACACTACTTTTCGGATAACGTGTTACATTCTTAACTTGTGACTTTCATAAGTATTACCTAGATGACGAAAAATAGATATCATTTCATTTCGTAAAGCGCTCCAAAATAAGACAGCATTGAATTGTCCTCTAACTAGTGTTAATGTGGATGTTAACGGGCAAATTTCGCAGTTATTTTTACAGCAATAGGTCTCATATTGGTTCACCAGCCAGTGGCATATGCGATCTTTTGATAAAGCAGGGAGTATTCAGGTCTTCATACAACTTACTTGAGCGAGTTCTGGTGCTGATGGCAGTGAGGGCACGGCGCCCGAGGAGGCTCGCACACCGCTTGCACCGCCAGCAGCCGCTCCTGGGACGAGCATTGCGACTGCAACAAGTGGACAGACACACCACATTATTACAAAAAATATTGATTATATTGCTCAATTGCTGAAAGTAAGACTTGACTGCCTTGTTAGCGCTCTTATACACGCTAAGAAAAATCGCCCGGTCTACCGTAAGAATTTGTGGCGTTTTTTAAACTTGAAACCAATTTTATCATGCCATCATCATCATCATTTCAATCCATAAACCTCCCACTGCTGGGCATGGGTCTCCTCCAAAAAATGTGGAGGGAATTTAGCCTACTATACCACGGTGGCCAGACGGGTTGGTATAGAGTCTGTATCGAATTTTCCTTTTCTCGGAGTGCCGTTGTCTGCATAAGGTTCCCTTCCCTTAATTACCTTTTACGACACCCACAGGTTGAGATGGAATAGTGACAATTGCATTCTCAATCCGTTACTACTTGCATAACACGGTTCTCAGTTAGGTTACAAAAAAGAATTTGAAGGTCACAAGAATCGAATTCAACGCGATACGAGCCGCGGGCAACATCTAGATTCAATAATTATGCATTTTTCACACACATGGCTTGATAATGACCATATGTGAGATAAAATCTTTTAAACTGTCGCGACTTGTACACATATTAAATTATTATGTAATGGGTCGTATTTCAAGTTTAGTCGTTTTGTTTATTTCGTGTTCAGCAGTGGACGTCATTGGGCTGATATGATGATGATGATGATGGGTCGTATTTCATATTCCGTAAATATAATACGTGACGTAGACCCTTTACATAAATTCAACATATGTGAGATGAACCTAACATCATCGACTGGCCTGTTGGTCTAGTGGTTAGTGACCCTGACTGCTAAGCCGGAGGTCGTGGGTTCGATCCCCACCCAGGACAAATGTTTGTGTGATGAGCATAAAGGTTTGTTCTGTATCTGGGTGTAATTTATTTATAATATGTATGTATTTACAAAAAAAAAAGTATTTAAGTAGTATATATCAGTTGTTTAGTACCCATAACACAAGCAAATATAATTGCTTACTTTGGGACTAGATGGCGCTGTGTGAATGTGGTAGAATACTATACTATATTAAGTATGCTAATTTGAACGGCCAATCTAACAGACTAATATGTGTTCTACACGGTTATAAACTTGCATTCAACAGAGTGACCTTGGTGGGAGATTGGTTGCGATCCGCGTAGTTTGTATCAAATTTGGTTACAACAGCCGGCTACACGGTTGGAATCCACCAAGGGCACCTCTGTGGAAGCCAAGTTTACAACCATGTAGCACAGCTTTAACAGTACATTGCACACAATACAACGTGTTGTTTGCATATTTCTCTCTTAGTAAATTAATCACGGCTCGACAGCTGACATTATCTGTTGTAAATAGAAAGATAAAGAAATATCTCTCTCTATCATAGATAACGCACAGATAATAAATCAATCGATCAAAATAGTTCGTGACTGGCTGAAAAGCACTTTTGCTCACTCAGAAGACCTCACATAACAATGTTTTGTGTAATCTGAGGACATTGTGACTATATTTTAGATAGCTAGTGTATTTACTAAACTGCTTTAGAGGCGCAGCGGGATTGTGTGCGACTGCCGCGGCAATAAAAAAAAAAGTATTTTTTTTTATTATTTGTGTTATTTCTGGGACATCCTATACTACTGATTTCACGGAAGTCGCAAACCTACCAAATAATACTTATTCATATAAATAAACAAAGAGAAGCTAAAGCAATGCACGTGCATTATATATATGCGCAGGAGTTTCCTTGTTCGCACGCCGAATATAAACTCCAATCAATTTCGTTACGATCAATTATTCGATCACGAATGTCTCGATAACAATAGATGTGCGATTTTTTATACAGTTTAAATAAAACATATACCTATTTCAGTCACTGTAAAAAAAAAGGGTCATATGACGATGAGATCTTACGGAGTTTTAAACCTTATACGCATAGACAGTAGATGGAAATTGCCTGATAAACAAATCTAAACTTAGATCTGTTTTACATTGTCAGCTCATATTGCGAGTTATAACTTAATCCGTGTAATGGATTAAGAATACATAATGTCACTACCCCATCTCAACCCGTGAGTGTCGTAAAAGAATAACAGACAAGACGTTTTTGCCATTTTGGCTACAGAACCCTAATAACGCAAGTAAAGTAGACGCACAGTATTATCTAAATCTATTTACACTAAGAAACGTCTCACAGCCGTCAAGTGCAATGAATCATAGTATTCTAGTTCCGAAACTAATTAACAAGAACAGTGACACTTACGACATATTGTGTTGTACAAATATTTTGTGCTGCAAAACATTTCTTAGAAGTAACATCTTGCCGGAAATATACGGGAATAGCGATGACATGATTCTGATACCTCTTGACCGACAGACCAACATTCTATTATAGTATAATTATAAGTGGCACGACTTTTTTGTATCACCATCATGATATCAGCCCAACGACGTCCACTGTTGAACATAGGCTTCACCTAATTTCCGCCACAGCGAGCGATTTTGTGCCGTCCGCATCCAACGGCCACTCGCAACCTTTACTAGGTCGTTGGTCTATCTGGCGGGGTGCCGCCCCACGCTGCGCTTTCCAATATACAGCCGCCATTCGAGAACTTTTTCCCCCATCGGCCATCATCTTTTTTGTATGGACCGACAGAATTTTATTAATGACAAGAAGTCAGTCAAGAAGACGTGTTGGATAGGCTATATAACATAACACTAGCCTTGCGACTTAAAGCTATGTAATACGTAATATTATATACTTACTGATAGGCTGGAGCTGCCCGGGGTCGTCCCGTACCCCGAGGACGGCAGCGACGCCACCGACCATCTGCGACCATCGCTGTACAAACAAACATACATACATTACTATATAATAATATATACAAATAATAATATAACAATGGTAATAATAAGGCAATGCACTAGAAACAAAGTAAAAAAAATGTATGAGATTGTGTTTAAGTACAGTCAGTAATTTTTCCCATAGACAAGAAGAAATTGCCGTGCATCAAAAAGTATAATATTATTATAGGATGCCTAAAAATGACCAATCATCTGCAGCCCATTAATGTCCCACTGCTAGGTTCGGGTCTCCTCTCCTCTATCTAGAGAGCTGAGAGGGTTTCAGACTATAAAGGATGTAATTTTGTAATGCCACCTGGAAGGAAAGTTCTGTTTCTTTTCAAAAATAAAGAAATGTTTCCTTTGAGTAAAATTACAAAATTCGACCCTGTATATTACCCACACACGCCATTCTAGTGCGGGTTGGTGGATCAGACACTCTTAGAATTTCTTCTAGAGAATGTGGGTTTGCTCAAGATGTTTTCCTTCACCATTAGCAGATGGTTAAAATTTTAATTAAAAAGTATTTTCTTTTGCATTGAATCGTAATGTACGTGTTTTTCTGTTTAATTCAACTATTGCGTTACTTTTAGAACAACGTACATAATATATACAGGGGCGAGTTATACAACAAAACATTTCAAAGTCTAAGAAGATATTTTGTCTAACGTATTGAAATAGTTTATCAAACTAGGTCCTCAGGATTTTAGGAGACGTAGAAACGAAACACATGGAGTGTGCTGCATGCGAGACAACAAGGCATGCATTCTGTAAGTAATAAATATTTTTGTATTATATGTTTTGCTTTTATATGAAAAATTTGTATGTACCCTGAGAAAGCCTTTGCCAGCAAAAAGAAATAGGCTGACAGTAACAGTTCCTAATAAAACTTCCTCGTTTAATATATTAATTTAACAGAACATTCATCAAATCACAAGGTGGCGGCAACACTTGACTTTCAATATGAATAAGCGGAAGGTAAGGCTAGGCGCAAACGGGCCACCGACAACAGCCACTGGTGGTCGGCGAAAGCGACTTAACACATTTTTTCATATAATTTGTACAGACGCCACGTGTAGCCGGTGGCGTCCACTCGCTACAGCAGTGTCCGCGATTCGTCACTTGTGTTCGCAACGGGCCACACAAATCGCTCCACCCCCCGTGCAGTTAACCGTTAGACCTACTACGCAGTTTCTACGTTTTAACCAATCAAATAGGCGAAAAAAAGAGGTCAACCTCGGAATTTCAGCTATAAAGCTGCAAATTTGTATACGATACCGGTGGCTGTGGCTCGCTTCTGACACTGTTACAAATGTAGCGGTAGAGTACGAAAACCACCGGTGGCTGTCGGTGGCCCGTATGCGCCGAGCCTTAGATAGCTATAATAAACAGTGTCTATAGACAACACAACACATATTATTTCCAAGTGTATGTACATACCGTTATGATGATAATATCTGTTTCTAAAACAGCTAATGAGAATCAGTAAAAAATAAAGCACTAGTAAGAAGCGACAAAATTATGTTTGAGATCTGTTTTACCAATATCATGCTTATAAGGGTTTGTTATTTCTCTAGGTTGCATTTATAAGGGTCTTTTGTCTCCTAGACTGGGTTCAACAGTGGCAGATAGTTATAGATAGCCTCTCTGATACTCAGATTACGTATCTATACTAATATTATAAAGCTGAAGAGTTTGTTTGTTTGAACGCGAAAATCTCAGGAACTACTTGTCCGATTTGAAAAAATATTTTATTGTTGGATAGCCCATTTATCGAGAAAGGCTATAGACTACATAACATCACGATACAGCTAATAAGAGCTGAGCAGTGGTCAAACAAAGAATGACGGGAGCGCAGCCGCGCGCGACTTTTTTTCATATAAAACTGTTCTTAGATAGTTTACAAGACACTTGCCTACCAATAATGATGAAACAGGATTTTAAAATCATATTGTTATCTACGGAGCATAAAATTTTTATAGAGTTTTTGACAAAATTTATCTGTCAGTAGTTAAAACATTTATAGACATTGAAACAGGCTATTACATTTTTACAATGCCTTAGTAGTACACAGTGTTATGACGTACTTAATGTTAATTTGTGTCCGTTACTTTCATGTTTGTAAAGCTCCCCGCGACACAGGGCTTGTTCCCTAGTGCGGGCGTTGTCTTTAATAAAGAGGAAAAAAAAAAAAAAAAAAAAAAAAAAAATTGTTGTTGTTGGAGTTAACTGTCAAGAAGCCTTTGCGTTATAATTTTATAACATCGAGTACTAGTAATTCTAAATAAAATATTTCTTTGGTATCTGCTGTGAACTTTAAATGGCTTTCATACAGGAATAAGTACATCTCAAGAAAATTAAACACTATATAAAATAAATATCTCATCTGTCGACACTTCTAATGAATAAAACCCTTATTAAGGTGATTTTCCACCAGAGTTGCGAGACGAGACGAGGCGAGATGAGAATTGAAATCGCACTGACCCTTTTCCAGTTAAAAATAGCCATCGCGAGCTCGCGCGTGATCGCCGACCTCTAGTAGAAAAGGCTTGTACACGGTAATAAGTAGCAACGAACAACAATAAGCCTCTCGCGAGAAGCGTGTTTCTGTTGCAACGTTAATTTATACTCTATATCGGAGGCAATACGGTTCATTTTAACACAAACAAATATTTCTATTCACGCCTCGCATATTCTCGTCAATCCACACTGTTTCCACCAAAGATGCGCTGGGAGAGGATTGCAAATTTGCCATACAAATTTCAATTCTCTCCTCGCCTCGCCGCTCTGGTGGAAAATCACCTTTAGACTTGATAAAACAGATCTTCACATACTATAAACCACAGTAATACTCACATATCCTTATTTCTAATTCGGTTAGACATGTTGGCAACACAATGGTGACATTAGACAATTCTGATACCCCCTTGTTTTGAGTCCTACGTGATATGATGACATCACTATCCGCGATATTGCGATATTGAAGAAAGTATGAAAAAGACATGCAATCGAGCAAGGATTGGTCGATAGTGGTTTTGAATGAATGACTTGACTTTGAACGAGAGAGGTTGATTAAGATGGTGATGAATGATACAAATAAGTGAAGACATTCAGTTGACTGACCATGATACAAATTCCGAACGAAGTCTTCTGAATAGGAAGTTTTAAAATTACAGAACCGTTTTAAA
The DNA here is from genome assembly GCA_905147015.1 of Laspeyria flexula. Lineage (NCBI taxonomy): Eukaryota > Metazoa > Arthropoda > Insecta > Lepidoptera > Erebidae > Laspeyria > Laspeyria flexula. Next base: position 8,804,385 of record LR989974.1, read on the forward strand.
TATCTACTTCTAGTTTGTATTTATTTCCGCACGAATGTATATTATAGAACATTTGTATTAGTTTTCCTATGAAATATATTTAAAATATATGCTAGATGCTTCACATATTTCATAGTCAAGTCTATGAAATACGTAAGTAGATATTATAATAATGTACGCTACAAAATTTTCAACCAAAATATCCGACTCGCGGGCGGTCGGTATAGTGTTTCATTCAAAATTCCGTATTTGTCTCATAGTATCTAGAAGCATGAAATTATGCAGAAATGATCCATAAAATAAATAAAATAAAATTCGATTATTTCGAACCTGAATTTCCATAAATATTGTAAATAATCACTAAACAAAACTGATTTTGTAAAACTTTGCCCTAAAACGGATATTATTACGGATACATTTGTGTTTTAAATGAAGTTCTTAACAGATGCGATATATTTATGTGTAGTGTTAGTGAATTGACAAGGGTTATACTTTGTGTTGTAACATATTGGAAAGTTTAAATAATTTATAATAGTGATTTATGTAAAATCGTGTAAGTAATTGTTCATGTATTTGTTTGCTTTGTGTTAATAATACTATTGTTATATTTATATTGTATGTGTACCTAGAAATTAAGCACTTACCGTATTGGGTGTCAAATAATAATAATAAAAAAAAAAATCTGTGATCACAAAAATCAAATCAACAGAACCGCGGGCAACAGATCGTTTTAAATATATGCCTCCTTAGCAATTAAAAAAAAAACAGTTTGTATTTGAACAGTTTTTAGCCTGCCTTCAATATAATTGTGAAATGGGACCTACACAGCCCTAGATCTAATGATTCAATGTTATGAGTAGATAAAATATAGGGTCAAAAATATAAAAGGTCTTCTTATAATTCAATAAAAATGTCTAATATCTACATAAACTAGTTATATATGACGAATTACACCTTACTATGTGCCACCAGTGAGGTTTGTTCCTGCAAAAATGGCGCACATTTATAAGAAAACTTAACCAACGTACGCCTCATAAAATAAAGTACACCCCAGTATGTTCAAACACCATATGTTCCAGACGAATACAAAGCGAAGAGAGAAGAGAAGACAAAAAGAGAAGAGTGAAGAAGATGCTTTTTATACAACTAATGGATGTGGGGCATACTCTTTATTTTGTAGAGATTGAAATTGTAAACTGTCCCAATGGCGTGTACGTCTGCTTCGCAAAAGCTTCGGAATAACCGGATCGAGCAAAAGGTATTGAGTTTCAACATCATCATCATATCAGCCCATTGACGCCCACTGCTGGACATAGGTCTCACCCAAATAGGTGATAGTCAACCTACTGTTAACACGCTGGCCAGACGAGTTTTGTTTCGAGTTTTCCTTCTCTAGCGCAGGTGTTATGGCGCGATCGCCTCTTTCGACATGCCAGGAATGAGAGGGAGTGGTGGCAAACGTAAGTATTATTTTTCTCCATCACCACAAGGAGTATTGAATTTAAAGTCTTGAAATTCTCGGAACCAGCCCGGAGTCTGTTCCCAGTTAAAAGCTAATAGACTTGCTCCTATTACGTGGGACTTATCATAGCTGGCGAAATATGGGTGTGGTGCCTCTAACTTTTCCGGATAAAAGGCATCAATATGTCTTAGTTATCTGGAAATTTTTAATGGCTTAAAATACATTTTCCCTCTTCTCATCTCTCCGCTTAGGACAAGGGCTATAGTCGTACTAAATAACGTTAATAGTTTTATCACAAAACAAGAGGGTATACTTCCACCTTTAGATCTTTTCGTCGTCTCCATAGACTAGTTTAATCATCACACGCAAATTCACACAGCTAAAAGCAGGCACTCTTCAAAATAAGATGTTCCATAATACTACCCATGTCTTTTACGTGAAAAAGGAAAGGATGTAAATCACTAGATAATTTTAGAAAATGCTAGATAAATCACAAAGTTAATATTGGCTACTGTTAAAGAGAGACCTTTTCATAGCCAAAAACATCGAGTAAATCATTGTTTATACTTTTACTATATTGCAAAATCTTAAACTCTTTTTGAACTTTTCATCAATGGAACATCTTCTACTAAGACTTTCAGTAGACCGGGCATGACTCAGACTCGAATTTTTTAATTTGGTTAACGTTAACTCTTAAAGCATATTTGGATAAAATAAAGCCATTAAAATGGCATCAGCCCCTTTGCTACCCGAGGAACTAGAAGTAAATTAAGGCTACTTAATTCATTTAGCTTTATGACCATCGCTGATACTATCGTAGACAAAGGAAAATGGGGTCTATTATTAAACATTAGAAATTCTTTTTCAAGTTCAGTTTTTTGCTGATCTATTTCGGTATCAATGCAAATAGTTGTCTGAACACCGTTCAACAAGTTCTCTTATTCACATTTGAGTCATGCCAGTTCTATTGAAGCTCTTGTGCGATTGAAAGTTGGAATTCCCATCAGATACTCACAGCTCCTTGCCTCTCTTGACGCTTGAGGATAGTAAGGCGTGGTGAAGAGGGTGTGGATGATGCACGTGAGGCCAGCGAGGACCTTCGGCTGGTGATAGTGGACCTGTTCCAGGAGAGCTGCAGCGACCGGACCCAACCTGGACAAAGAAATATATTATTTATAAATATATTAAAATCACGCCTAATTAGCTTTCAGATTTGGTATGAATAGACTGGGTTCAATCTGGTTCCAAAATTAATTATTTAAGAATCTCTGGATCACATTATTGTTTATTTTACACAAACAGATGACACAAATAGTTCTTCCAGAGCTCGGTTAGTTTAAAGTTTCGTAACAGACATAACTGTCTGAGAACCGCAGGCAATTGGCAATCGTACATAGTTTTCCATATTGAAAAGAAAGCATTTTTCGAATTTTCGTATGCAGCTTATTGGTTGTGTAACCAGAAATCCATGAATAGAGGTTTCTCAACATTAGGTGGACCATCATCTCGTCGGTCACCATAAGCATCTGCTAAAAAAATTGCCTGCAAGTTTCTGATTTATTCCTATTTTATGAGCTTCAGTAACATCACGAAAATAAGTTGTCAGTTCTAAAAAAATCTCCGTTTTCTAATACCCCTGTAAGAGGACGCAAAAATATTAAAATAAATTAAAGACGACTGACAGAATCATCAGCGGCTCTAATGAGACTTTTACTACAGACAGACATCATAAGACAGTCCTATGATTTCGTAATACGGATGATAAAAAAATCGTAAAAATAGTAATAATTCTCTGGATTTACATTTATGTGAATTCTTGGATGTGATCCAAATAGGTGAAATAGCAATCTATTTGTCCGTTTCTCTACTTTCTACTGTTTATATAGAAATATTGGGTTATGTTGTGTTGATTTGGCATTCTTTTAATTCCGTGAGCCATTATTTCTGGTAGAAAAAAAGGTTTAGTATCCAAATGGCTTTAAAGTCTCAATGCGAATTGTCGTCAGCAAAAGTTTGTGTGCTATAATTAATTTGAAAACTTTTTGGTATTTTTATTTTTTAATTTTACTGTAAGTGGATATAATAAAGTTTGAAAGTACACATAGTTTACAAATATTATTTGAAATTTAAAAGGTGCATTCATCAATACTTAGGCTCCCCATACACAAACAGCTCAGTCAGTGCCGATAGCTTGAAGCGGTCGCTGTTGGCCGATCTATAGTTTCAATACACAATTTTATTAATATTCGCCATACATAGACCGCTTGAAGCTGTTCGTTCCGACTACTCGCTGATTCCTCTGGGATGGCAACAGTTAGTCTGTACTGTTTGAGAGCAGTCCGTGTATGGGAGCACAACTGCTCTCGATCAGAGTAGTTTTTCCATCTTGAATTTATCAGTATCAGCCCAGAATTTGGTAATGTGGTTAATGGCAATATGCTTATTCCTTTTCATCATCATAAATATAAGCAGAGAGAGCGACCCATGTTCCCTATCACACGGAACTAAACATAGCCGGCGAAACCTAAGTGTGATATTGAATTTTCTTACAAGATATAATCTGTATCGACACCGATGATAGCATAGCAAGTATACTTAAATAAGAAACATCTTTGCCTACATTTTCGGGGAGAAGTAACAGCTATATTTTTAAGAGGTCGATTGTTGAACGAGTCGAATTATCAGATCACATTTACAAGATAACGGTATACCCACAAAGTGAGGCCCAACTCGTTCCCAGTTTTTTTGCTGTTAAAGCAAGTCTATCGGAGGTAGACAGGATAAAAACTAGTTTTGCTTACAGTACAATGGCCTTTTGAAACGTGTAATCGTTCATATTGGTTGCCTGTCTTTTTATATAGTATGCATAAAATTACTACATAGAAGTATACTAATCATTCTCTCAAATGTTCCCGGTAGATGACAATAGGCTCGCCCCCTATTTCATGGGACCAAACAAAGCTGGCAAAATGGGGCTGTGAAACACCTCTGCCTACCCCTTCGGGGAAAAAGGCGTGATGCTATGTTATGTTATGATCTAAATATGTACAAAGTAGTAAATTTTATTAAATTTTCATTATTCAATGAGTCCGGACATTAAATGTCTGTAGTAGCCTTTATACTACCCTCTAGGGAACCTCTCAGACGTAACAAACAGTAAAGTAGCTGTTAAAACAACATTGAACTTCAGTCGTTCACAAGACTAATAAAAGTTACACCCAGTGTGGTATTGAGTTTGAAATAACATCTACATTAGGTTACGAAGAATGTTATTCTGTGGGTAGAAAGAACTAAAAAGTATATAGAGATGTAAAGCAGAAGTTATAATTGAATCAATATATATTTAAATTCAAATACAACAACTTCAAAACAACTTCGGCTGCGTAGGTTTTATGTCTATAATCACAGACCTAAGGCTCATTTACACGGTGCGAGTTTCGCTTGCCACTTTTCGCGCTCGCTTTATCATGCATGTAGAGAAAAACTTGCTTAAAGAGGGTTCATACAGAAATACATGAAGTCATGAGATTTCCACGCTCGCTACAGAATATGTCTTTATATGTAACTAAGTAATTCTTGGCATACATGAACAATAGTTTTCTTGTCTAAAAAGTGTATTAAGAAAAACAGATTATTTATTATTAGTATTTTAGTTAGAACAGATCTAAATGGACCGTTAGTTATAGTGAAGTATTCCTTGGCGACAAAAACTAAGTAATCCTTTCTCCTTATTGATGGAGTAAACGCCAATACCTTCTTGCTTCTTCTTCTGGTAGGGCACAATCTGTACTTTCTCCTTGATCTGTTTAATAAATGTCCCATTCAATATACCTCATCCTCTCTTTCCCAATAGAGGGTTGTTGGGAAAGATCATTTCCTACCATCTGTTACGATTCTTAGATACCTACTTCTATTATTATGTTACAGTCAAACCAGTCAAAAGTAGTTTTGACTGGCTATATTAGTCAAAACTCTTAAGAAAGTAAGGAGGTCGGAATTGACTATTTAGGTTAGTCAAACTTTTAAAAAGTTAGGAGGTCGGTAGTCAAAACTACTTTTGACTGGTTAAGAGTTTTGACTGTAACATATATGTACATAATGTACTTACATTTTTCGCTTCTTCAACATTCATAAATCCATTAAATACTCATTTCAAACTCGCCTCATATATTTATCTTATCGCACTTCATTCATTTACTCCACATACCCTTGTATAGTACGAAATGAAACAAAAACTCACACAAGCAGCGTACACCAAGAGAAATGCTTTACAAACATTCGATGTAAACACAACCCCCGTTTAAGGTGCGGTTCCACTGAGGCGGAGCGGAGCAGAGCGGAGCGGGGCTGAGCTGTGAAAAGAGGTAGGTGTTTCCACTGAAGCGGAGCGGTGCGAAGCTGGGTGGAGCGGAGCGGGGCTGGGTAGAGCGGAGCTGCTTTGATTACGAAGATTGTGGCGCATGACGCTATAGTGTGAGTGAGCCGCCCCGCTCAGTACTGCCCCGCCCCGCCCCGCTCCTCTCTCGGGGCACAGCTCGTCTCCACTCTGCTCCGCTCCGCCTCACTAGCCTGTTTAGCCCGATATTTTAAACAATTTCACTCCTCTCCGCCAATGCTGTTTCCTTTGAAGTGGAGTGGAGAAGAGATGTGGATTTCCAACCATGTGATTGGTGAATAGCGGCACAGCTCGTCTCCGCTCCGCCTCAGTGGAACCGCAGCCTTAATGAGGTACGTGGCACAATCGACTTAGTTTATCGACGTTCGTAAACACACCTAATGCTACAAAGTTTACTAACATAAACCTTACATAATTACTAAACAACACAACATAAACATATTTAACACATGAAGTCGACTAATATAGCGCCGTCTCTTTCTTTTGTATTTGAAATTGGGTGTGCGAGTGTGACGGAGAGACTTGTTCGATAAAATAACTGTTGTGATTATGGAAAGGCAATTAGTTGATGTTAATTAATCTTGTTATCAGTAATTAATTATGTATTGCATGTTTGAATAGCTTAGTAATCAGTAAATAGTGAAATATTTGGTTTATACTTTATCTTTATTAAAATATCAATATTCTTGCACTGTGACTACACTATATTACGGACCAACTTCATTCTTTCAATTAAATAGTTGGACGACTGGAGAAAAACATATTCAGCCGGAATCTGGCAATGTTTCCAGTTAATAGCAAAAGGCTCTCTCCTATTACATGGGACCTAAGATGGCTGACGATATGTGGGTGAGATGCACTTCTGCTTTTTAGGGTTCCGTAGCCAAAATAGCAAAAACGGAATCCTTATACCTAGTTTCATCATGTCTGTCCGTCCGTATGTCACAGGCAAGCAATTATATTTGCTTGTGTTATGGGTATTAAACAACTGATAGGTATACTACTTAAATACCTACATTTTTTTTTGTAAATACATACATATTATAGATAAATTACACCCAGGCACAGAACAAACCATTATGCTCGTCACACAAAGATTTGTCCTGGGTGAGGATCGAACCCACGACCTCCGGCTTAGCAGTCAGGGTTACCTACTAACCACTAGATAGACCTACAGGCCAGTCTAGTCATCAATGTTAATGAAATTTCCCACACAGACAGAATATATGTCTTATATTAACACAAGGCATACACACAGCCTGATAAAGCGTGTCCCTAGCTGAGTCACGCAGGCGCAATCTAACTCCGATTAAAGATAAGAACATTTTCTATCCTAATATTAGAAAAAGGTGAATTTTGTAAGTAAGTGACGTTGTTTGGGCTAATCTCAGGATCTACAGAACCGATTTTCTGAATTCTTTTAGTGTTGGATAGTCCATTTATCGAGGAAGGTTATAAGCTGTATAACATCATGCTATACCCAACAGGAGCTGAGCAGTGGCCAAATAAAGAACGACGGGAGCGAAGCCGACGCGACACGTCTAATATACAACACAATTACATTCTATTTGATTCACCTTGACAGATCTTTGACTCCGTGAGTCATCTATACATGCCCATACTTTATTATTGTTTTTGTGCCAAAACTGGTTCTGTTGTTATAATTTAGTTTAGTGTATTGTATGGTTAGGTAACCAAGGTCGCGGTGGGAAAGGACGAATAGGTGCAATAACATTATATAACGTGGTGTGATAAGATGTTAATTTCTACGTAAACATTTATATTTATTATGTCGACTGGCCTGATGGTCTAGTTGTTAGTGACCCTGACTGCTAAGCTGGAGGTCGTGGGTTCGAACCCCACCCAGGACAAATCTTTGTGTGATGAGCATGTAGGTTTGTTTTGTGTCTGGGTGTAATTTATCTATAATATGTAGGTATGTATTTACAAAAAAAATGTATTTAAGTATGTAGTATATCAGTTGTTTAGTACCCATAACACAAGCAAATATAATTGCTTAATTTGGGACTAGATAGCGCTGTGTGGATGTGGTGAAATTTTATTATTATTGTCTGTTTGCCAACGTCGTGGTATAAAAAAAAAAAAAATATTATTGTGTTACAGTCAAAACTCTTAATCAGTCAAAAGTAGTTTTGACTTAAAAACTCTTAAAAAAGTAAAAATATTGGTACTAAATGCGTTTTCAAATATAAAAATAGTTTTTTTAAGAAGGGGGAAAAAAGATTACTTAAATAGTTAGTTCCGTCCTCCTTACTTTTTTTTACGACTGGAAATTTGGCTCTATGTGTTTATTGAAATACTTTATAATTTATCCATTTGATAATAGAGTAATAATATATGTTAAAGCGATGGTGGCCGAATGGATGCAAATCACGCGGTCCGAGTTCGATCCCGACCGGCAGTACCAATGTGGATTTCACTTTGTGGCGTTTATATTCAAGTGACTTACCATCTGCTGCCGGTAAAGGAAAACATCGTGAGGAAACACGCATACCGTAGAAGTAATTCTAAGTGAATGTGTAGGCGCTACAATACGTCGCAAAGAAACCGCTCATCTCATCTAACCCAAAAACAAAATGTGTTGAATACCTGGGTGTGTCAAGAATGGTATTGGATTTTTGTTGTCCTGAAATTTTCTCTATCAGTAACCGTAGGATCCGTAACCGATACCTTTAATACTTAGGTACAAGTAAACCGTACCGATATCCATTGTATACTCGCCTTTGTTCTCAATGGCTTTACCACCCCGTATCGGGTTAGGTACATCTGACTGATCACGGATAATGTCTGTGGATCGTCTGGAGTACACAAAACTGTGCGCTCCATTTATAAAAAAAAAAAATGTATACTCGCCTTAACCCTTTAAAGGGGATAGGGAACTTTTTTCCCACCACACCAACCCTGGTAAATGTGGAAATAAATTTAAAATGGCAAGTCCTTTAACTACAATTTTAACAAAAAAAAATTTTTAATAAAATACTTTTTTTACAGTTTCAGTGAGTTCAATTTAATTTTCCGTAAATTAGTTTCTCACATTAATTACACCAGGCCCACACTTTAAACGTAAAATTTTTCATTCATTTTCGTCTGCCCGTTAAAGGGTTAAACGGTTGAATGGAAAACTTGTAGAGCAGATAAACATAAGTACTCGTACAATAGGTGTCATTAAGATAGGGTTTTATCATACAACTAGTGTTTAATAAACAAATGCAATTGAGCTGAATCTACGATCGTATCCGGGACCTGTTTATTACACGAATTATGTAGGTTTTGTCATCATCATCAGGAACCCATTCCCCCTTATTACAAAATCTGGACTGAGTATTAAACCAGGTTTAAATTGACATAAGCCATTGTTTTAGTGTCAAAGTTGTCAGTTTAAACCTGGTTTAATGCTTAGTCCGTATTTTGTAATAAGGAACAAGTCCTACTGCTGGGCTCGGGTCTACTCTCCTCTAACTAGAGAGCTGAGAGAGGCCATAATCCACTCATGCTGGCCTAGTGCGGGTTGGTGGATCAGACATACTCATAGAATTTCTTTTTTGTGGGTTTCCTCACGATGTTTTCCTTCACCGTTAGCAGATGGTAAGTCACTTGACTAGTACATATAAATTCCACAAAGTGGAATCCACATTGGTACTGCCGGTCAGGATCGAACTCGAACCGCGTGATTTGCACGCCGGTCCCTTATCCGTTCAGCCACCATCGCTTCTAGGTTATGTAATTTAAACTAAATATATAGCCATAGTACGTATTAAATAAGGTAAATATACCGATTCCTATTTGGTATAAGACACAGACTAGAGAAGAGAACTCATCATCATCATTTCAACCCATAAACGTCCGTGTGGACTGTGGAGTGACTCCTACAGGAATGTGGAGGGAATTTACCCTACTATACCACGCTGGCCTGACGTGTTGGTATAAGGTTTTGTTTCAAATTTTCCTTTTCTCGCAGCTTAGTCGCCTTACGACACTCACGAGTTGAGATGAGGTAGTGACATTATGTATTCTTAATCCGACACTACACGGATTCCATAGTGTTTATTAAATAAGGTAAATATACCGATTCCTATTTAGTATAAGACTAGAGAAGAGAACTAATAATAATTAATTTGAATGAATAATAATAACTAATAGCCGGAAAGTAGTTAGTAGTATCAAAACTGTTGATAGAAGTAATCATGTGTTTACAAAACTATACCTTCGACAGTAACACGTTCTTACATAGTATAAAACCAAGTCGCTTCCCTCTGTCTATACGCTTAGATCATCTAAAGTCTAAACAACCACTAGACAGTGTATGATAAGGAATGTATGTACCTATATAATTATAAATGACAAAACAAATATATGAGGCGAATGTGAAAGGAAACGTTGGAAGGGGTCAACAAAGGCGTACCATGACCAAATAGGTGATAGATTAGGAGTACCATAAACCGACGAGAATGCATGAAAAGACTGATGAATGTTGAAGAATCCAAAGATGTATGTCAGAATCGTAGCAAATGGAAGGAAATAGTCTCTGCTTACCCTATTTTATGTATTACCATTATTACTATGTATTACCTACCTTATTATGTATTACCTATGTTTTACAAATAAATTATTGATTGATTGATTGATTGATTGCCCTTCTGTAGGGAAAGACGCTTAATCTATATGTATGTAAATGTTAATCCGAGACACATTCTATCGATGTATCAAGTTTTATCAAAATCCATCACTAGTATTTAGGTAAAATTGTTTACAAACTTTCAAACATCCGATACAAACTTTCGCCTTTAATACAATTAATAGTACCTACACTAAACTCATCCAAACGATAGATCGTAACACAAGCTCGATAAAACTTTCATCAATAATTCTCACCTTCATTTTAACACCTTTACTAAGTGCTTGGAAAGCGTTAAAAAGGTTATATACATTTGAAAATATCGATAATGTTTCATACATTATCTTTGTAGTGGCAACCCTACATTAAACGTATGTAAACATTAATAAATGAGATAATAGAGGGTCGTGACGCGATCCTTGGTTAATGAGCTTAAGGCGATGGCTATGCACGAATATTATGTGTCATAATTATCATTATGGCCATGGATAGGAGATAGTAAATTTAGAGGTCGTTTGAAGCTTTGTCTGTGCAATGAACGAAATAAACATATTCATGCTGCCATAGAGATAGAAATTGAAAACATTTTATACTATTTTTAAAAACAAACAAAGAACGACGTGATCTAAGCCACGGGCGACAGCTAGTCTATACATAATTGTAATAATAATAATAATATAATAATAATAATATTCTACCACATTCACACAGCGCCATCTAGTCCCACAGTAAGCAATTATATTTGCTTGTGTTATGGGTACTAAACAACTGATATACTACTTAAATACATTTTTTTTTTTGTAAATACATTCATATTATAGATAAATTACACCCAGACACAGAACAAACCTTTATGTTCATCACACAAAGATTTGTCCTGGGTGGGGATCGAACCCACGACCTCCGGCTTAGCAGTCAGGGTCACTAACCACTAGACCAACAGGCCAGTCTAATATAATATAGTAATAGTCTGGTAGAACGCGGTAATCTCAGAAACTATTGAACCGAATTGAAAATGAATTTCCATTGGATGGCCTATTTATCGAGGAAGGTTTAGGCTATCACGCTACGACCAATAGGAGCTGAATAGTGGCCAAATCATTAAAAAAAAAAAAAAAAAAAAATCTCTTCAATTTTGACTGTAAACTATTTTCTAACATTAAAAACTTAAGCCGTAAAAATACGACGTACTAAGATTCGGAAAAGTTTACGATCGATACGAGCAATCCGATGACTCAGAATCAGGGCCCATTTTCCTCAACACACATCACTAAAACAATTATAACTCAAGCACGCAATAAAGCACGTTTCAACACAAACTAATCAATGTATTTACCTTCAATATTGATAGGAAGTAAAGGACAATTTACCAATCAGCCAATAATGAAACAATAAAAAAGTTACACCTTCATTGACGTGTGTAAAGAATTATACAGCGTGTTTTAAAATGTGAAATTATATTCTTCTAATCTATACCTATCGCTCCCGTTGGCGGAAATTTAACGCAATATATACAAATGCCTATGTTCAGCAGTAGACGTCGTTGGGCTGATATTAGGATACAAATATATATATAAGAGATCGACATTTTCAACTTTCTTGATGGTTTATAAATAACTGGAAAACATCAGGAAAAAAATACCCACCAAAATTTCAACTAAAAGAATATAAAATATAATATTATAAAACTAAAGAGTTTCTATGTTTGTTTGAACGCGCTAATCTCAAGAACTACTGATCCAATTTGAAAGATTTATTAAGTCTTGGCTAGCCCATTTATTGAGGAAGGCTATAGTCTAACATATATATAACTACGGTCAATAGAATCTGACTAGTGGCCAAACAAAGAACGACAGGAGCGAAACCTCTCGCAACAGCTAGTATACATATAATAGCATTTAATAGTGTTCTCTTTTCATAACAGCCTGTGTTTCAACCTAATTGATAGGTCAATCAGCTGAGTGGTCAACGTCATTCATCGATTAGTGGTAGTCACATTCTGTCTGTGCATGATAAAATAATAACATTTAAGTTATTAGCATGCACTTTATTATGCAAGATGTTCATTGTTATTGGAAAATCTTGAACTACTGGGCAGGGGTCTGCTCCAAAGAATGCGGAGGGAATTCAGCCTTACTATATCACGCTGTATTCGGTTCTCGAGTGGCGGCCACGTATTGGAAGGCGCAGCGTGGGACGGCCCCCGACCAGATGGACCGACGACCCGGTCAGGGTTGCGGACGGCCGTTGGTTGCAGGCGGCACAGGACCGTTCGCAGTGGCGTAAATTAGGTGAGGTCTATGTTCAGCAGTGGACGTCGTTGGGCTGATATGATGATGATGATGATGATATCACGCTGGCCAGACGGGTTGGTAGGTATAGGGTTTGTTTAGAATTTTCCATTTCTCGCAGTGCTCTTGTCTGCGTAAGGTAAAAAAACTCCCTTAGTCGCCTTTTACGACACCAACACGGATAAAGAAAATAATCTGAATAAAGAAAAAAAATTAACAAAAAATAACTATGAAATAAGACGAGGGCGAAAGCTAGTCCAAAACAAAATAAGCAATACGACACTTATGTCACGACTATATTTATGACACGTACATTGACAGAACAATAACCGTGACGGGCTTGTCAATACGGCTGTCAAACTGTTGATTAGGGTCACCGACACAATTCACGTACCAGAGCCAATACAGTATCGATTTCTGTATTAAATATTAATACACATTCCGGATATTCTTAGAACGATAACCCAATTTTAAAAGTTTGTTATATCAAATATTAATTTCCGCCCACCATAGACAATACTATACTTTTAAAATATGTTGATATAGACAATTAATAACTAAATGATCATCCTGCATTAGGGTTGCCTCCTCTTTTGAATGTAAAATATTTTGTTTAATTTTGTTATTAGTCTTAGCTTTGGTTAACAAACTCTTATTATTTTTATAATAATTATAGGTATCTGATCAATTGAATGCGTTTCGTTCTGATATTCCCTAACAATTCCCGTTATAATTAATTAAAAAAGTGCGAAAACTGAATTACCGATGAAAATATAGTTTATAACATATAGTACAATGAACTGCAATACAGCACGATACTATACAAATAAAGTACGGGTGGCTACTGGCAACCCTATCCTCCTGTTACATTGAAAAATAATGTGTGACTGTAATTAATCTTTTTTTTTTTTTTATCAGCCTGTGTCATCCCACTGCTGGGCAAAGGCCTCCCCCTGAACCTTCCACTGCTGTATATCTCCAGCCTTAATAAGGCTGGAGAATTAATCTTACCAATATAATAATATAATTGCAGTTATGACGGACGATTTTTTCCGACTTAGACTCAGCGCACACCAAGAGCAGAGCAGAACATTTTCTAAGACTACTGAAAAATTAATCTTTGACTATACCACTATACTAGATTAGACTATACATTGCAAAATTAAATACACGTCCGAACTTGATGCTCGACCATGCTCAAGTTTGAAACGGGCGCCACACACTATCAGTTCGCCGGACGATGATGGCCTGCCGGTAAAGCGTGAAAGGTCGCCTATTGGCTACTGCAACTCGGAATAGCCAATAGATGACCTTCCTCGCTTTATCGACAGGCCGTCATCGTCTGGCAAACTGATAGTCTGTGGGGCCCTTAAGATGCGTCTTCTCATACACCGCGCGCCAACCGAGCTCTAAAGAATTGCAGCAGCGAGAAAACTGTCTGGACGTATGTTTACTACCTAGGGTGCGGCCGACGTCAGTTGGAAATCATGGAAGAAGAAAAGTTGGTCGAATGACGAATCTAACATACAGCGATCGGAAGCTTGCTCACGGAGGGGCGTGCATGCCGCCTAAATGCTCGAGAAGTCAACATTTTACTCGCCCATGCGAGAGCACTCAACGCAGATTACATGCCACGCGGGCAAAGCCGCAGGCGCAAGCTTGTATCTAATACTAGCTTCCGCCCGCTGCTTCGCCCGCGTGGTATGTATTTTATACCTATAATCCTTCCTCTTGAATCAGTCTATCTATTAAAAAAAACCGCATCGAAATCCGTTGCGTAGTTTTAAAGATTTAAGCATACATAGGGATATAGGGACAGAGAAAGCGACTTTGTTTTATACTATGTAGTGATATAAATAAACAGATAAGAAATAAAATAAAAGCTAACATTCACAGACAGACAAATACTTATTGTTGTCTAAAGGATGTTTATTTAAAGACTGACAAAGTGCAAAACTATTCTAAGATATTTATCGTCATTTGCCGACATTGTCGTTACAGAGAAATTCCTTGTTAAGTGCTTTTCTCTTCTTCTACTAATACTAACTATTATTATAAATATTTTACCATGACTAATCAATGAAGTAACAAAATAAAAATAAATAAAAGTTTTTCTTTATTGCCCTCATACTATCAGTTCGCCGTACAAAGACGGTTTTTTGTCGCCTATTGGCTTTCTGCGCTCTACCAACAGGCCGTCATCGTCCGACAGATAGTCTGTTTGGCCTTTTAGAGTGAATGGCAAGAATAAAATAAAATTTGTTAAAATTTAAGCCGCTCTACTTACCAGAAGCTGTTGTTAAGTGAGGACAGAGTGTTCAAGCGCCTACACTTTTATAATAGCAAATGATCATAATAACTAATTAGCACTTCATCTAATAGGCTCATTTGCATAATTAATGTACTTAACATATATCATTTTAATATAACCCTGTCAGTCAGACAATCAACACGTCCAGTTGTTTTCTTTACCCTGAAGCCCGAATAATTCCGCACATGTTGGTCCATTACGTTCCGGATCCTGGATTAGCGAAGGAAATTATTTAATCAAGGATATATCAAGGAATTAGTCTTCAAGAAGTATCAATTCGCCGTTTAACCTTTGCAGAGGTTACCGGTGGTGTGGACGTTTCAGAATTTGGTGTTATATTCATATGTTATCATAACCCAACACTCGCAAGGTAGTATATATAAGTTATTTAAGGATTTACAGGTCAGTAAATTATTATAATATTACCTATTTGCATTGTATAGTGCACGCGGTTAGGGTTGTCTACTCAGCACGTGCTAGGTTCCGACTTTGTGAACATTTTGTTAGGTTTTCTGTAGTAGTTATTGCTAATTAAATAAATTATATTGTAAAATAAAACAGTATAGTGAACATATTACATGTTTTCGTTTATTTAATTAATATTACAGTAGATTAGGTTATTTAACAAATTATCACATTGTATTGTAGTCGGTACATTAAGCCTGTATAAGATTGAGTTTAAACAATAATCAACTAGTTTACAATAAATAATACTAAAATAATACGATTAGAAATAACATAGATCGTTAATGTGAGTCATTAGCTACCTGACCATTTTTTATGCACATTCCTTTGTGCAAGGTCACGTTGTCTTCATTCATATAATCTTTAATCGGTAGTTATAGTTAGGTAAACAATCATAGGATATTGTACAATTGGTATATTTCTCTAGTTCATATTGCATTGTATAAATTCCAGGTTGACTACACGTGTCTCCCAAAATGTCTGACGAAAAGGACTTAATTAAGAAGCGAGGCAGTTTTAAAGGTCGTTTGACTATATTTAGTAATTATATCGAACAGCTAAGTGATGATATAATAGATAGTTGTGACATCACCGAACTGCAGTTGCGTATTGGGAAGATGGAGTCGTTATACGAGCAATATGACAAGGTACAGTTGCGTTTGGAATGTATCGTTGAGGATGCTGAATCACAATTAACAGAACGTTCTGATTTTGAGTCCTTGTACTTTAAGTCGCTGTCTAGGGCACAAACCCTTATAAGTAAGTTCAACAGTGATAATAAGTCTGCATTTAATGAGAAAACTGTACGTAGTAACACACAAAAGCCAGTTAAGTTACCTACTATACAAATACCCAAATTTAGTGGTTCGTACTGCAATTGGTTAGAGTTTCGTGACACTTTTACTAGCCTTATTCATCGTAATGATGAGATCGATGAAGTGAGTAAATTTCATTATTTACGAACGTCTCTGGACGGATCTGCTGCCGTGATTGGCTCATCGGTAGATTTTTCTGCTAATAATTATACTGTGGCTTGGCAGATGTTATGCGATCGATATAATAATAAAAGGTTACTTGTACACAATCATGTGTCTTCTTTGTTTGCGATACAGCCTCTCACGAAAGAATCATCTGTCAATTTACAGAACCTTATCGATCAGCTTTATAAAAATTTGAGCGCGTTAGAATCGCTGGGTGAACCAGTTAAACACTGGGATACATTATTGATATATATAGTCACAAGTAAGCTAGATAAGATCACGAATAGGAAGTGGGAAGCACATAAACGTCAATTAGACAAAGATAGTATACTGACATTCGATAATTTCATTCAATTCTTGCGTGAGCGTGCCGAAATTACCGAATCGTTGGAACTCCCGCATAATCTATCACAATCAACAAATAACTCGCGTACTAGAATAAAATCTATGGTAACAACAACAGATTCTCAATCCACTGTCAAGGCATGTCCTAAATGTCAGGGTGATCACTGTCTTATCAATTGTTCACAGTTCCTTGCCTTAAGTAACGACGCACGTCTCAAGTTATTACCCACTTACAAGGTTTGTTTTAACTGTTTTAAGGCAGGTCATTTTGCGAATCATTGTAAGAAGCCAGGTTGCAAATTGTGTAAGCGTAGGCATAATACTTTGATACACTCAGATTCCAAAGGTACTTCAATGAATAATAATGAAAATATACACAGCAATCAATCTCAAAGCACATCTTCACCGTCTACTACTACATCCGATACAAATAATGTAGCATTATCGGCGAACATCGCATGCGGTGAACGTAAGCACAGCGATGTGTTGTTGTCGACCGCTCTGATCAAAGTATTCGATCGTACTAATCGTGCGCATGTAGTTCGCGCGGTCTTAGATAGTGGGAGCACATCGTGTTTTATAACTAAGAGAATTTGCGATTTATTAAAATTAACAACGTATCAGGTAGATAGATCTATTTTTGGTATAAATAACGTGTCATCGCACGTAGGTAAAATGTGTCGTATGAACATATCGTCATTAAATGATAGTTTTTCTTGCAAACTTCATTGTTTTGTTTTACCATTCATTACCAATACTGTGCCCTGTCGTGAAATTAATATTTCCGACTGGAATATTCCGTCTAACATATGTTTAGCCGATCCTACCTTTTACACGCCCAGTGATATAGATATATTGATAGGCGCCGACCTATTCTGGGATCTGTTAGGCTCGCAAAGAATTAAATTGGGTACCGAGAAACCTATGCTTTGTGAGACCAGGTTGGGCTGGATTATAGCTGGTCCTGTTACTCATAATTATTTAACATTAATCTCAAATGACATACGGTGTAATTTTACCAAGGTAAGTACTTGTACTAATGATAATTGGGACAAGATTAAATCTGATTTATCACGGTTTTGGCAGTTAGAGGAAATGAGTGCTAATTCCTCTCAATATTTACCCGAGGAGAAGTTTTGTGAGGATCATTTTATTAAAAATACGTCTCGGTTATGTGACGGCCGGTTTTGTGTACGTATACCTCTCAAGAAAAGTCCCTCTGTTTTAGGAGATTCTCATAAAGGAGCAACACAATGCTTGTACTCTCTAGAACGTAGGTTGAAGGCTAAACCTAATTTTGGTAAATTATATTATGATTTTATGTCAGAATATGAGCGATTAGGTCACATGACTGAACTTAAACCTGAAGATTTATGTTCAGATGGTTATTATATACCACATCATGGTGTTTTACGCGATTGTAGCAGCACTACCAAACTGCGTGTTGTGTTTAACGCAAGTTATCTTACTTCGTCTGGCGTTTCATTCAACGACTTGCAGATGGTTGGGCCAACCGTGCAAGATGATTTGCTGTCTATACTTCTTAGATTCCGACAACATAAATATGTTTTAGCAGCTGACGTCGAGAAGATGTATAGACAGATAGTCCTTCATCCGTCCGATAGACACTTGCAAAGAATAGTTTGGCGTAGTGATGCTAGGGAACCCGTGAAGGTTTATGAATTAAATACCGTAACGTACGGCACTGCAAGTGCACCATTTCTGGCAACACGTTGTCTTAAACAGATAGGTCTCGAATGCAGTAATGAGAAGATTTCCGAAATTATTAAACATGATATGTTTGTCGATGACCTGTGTACAGGTAGCTTAGATTTAGATGAGATTAAATTCATTAAAAAGGAAGTTACTCAGGCGTTATTATCGGCTGGTATGGTATTGAGAAAGTGGAAGTCAAACCTACCACATTTGGTATCTGAATCTGATGACTCATTACTTGATTTGAGCATGGGGTCTAATGAGCCTAACAAGCTGCTTGGTCTTAGTTGGTATGCAATTTCTGATCAGCTAGGGTTTTCTATGAGTGCAGCTATGAATTCTGTTGTCAGTACAAAACGGGATATATTATCCGTAATTGCCAGGATCTTTGATCCATTAGGTCTTTTATCTCCTTGTATAATTGTTATGAAAATGCTATTACAACAAATGTGGTTAGACAAGTTGTCATGGGATGAACCGTTAACCCCAGACATTAATACGCGTTGGAATAATATTGTTCATTCATTACCTTTGTTAAATGGGTTTCGTATTCCTCGCATTGTAGTAGATGATTCATACAAGGAGTTAGAAATACATATATTTTCAGATGCATCTGAGCGCGCGTACGGTGCGTGTGCTTATATTCGAAGCATTAAAACGAATGGTGAGTTCATGGTTCGTTTATTAATAGGTAAAAGTAGGGTTGCTCCGCTTAAGCCCACTACTATCCCACGGTTGGAGTTGTGTGGTGCAGTTATTGGTGCTCGTTTGTGTGAGAAAGTCCACTGTTCTTTGCGTGCAAATATTAGTCGCGTTTTCTGTTGGACAGACTCGACCATCGTGTTGGGATGGTTACAAATGATGCCTTCTAAGCTTCAGCCTTTCGTACGCAATCGCGTTGCTGAAATTCTAGACAAGGCGGGTAACTGTACCTGGAGACATGTCCCAACCGATGAAAATCCAGCAGACTTAATATCACGTGGTGTAGATATTAATACTCTGCAAAATTTAGATTTGTGGTGGTCGGGTCCAAGGTTTTTAAAATTAAATATGAACAGTTGGCCTTCTCAGCGAGAGCATTCACAAACGTTACCGGAAATTCGTTTCGATATTTCATTAAGCGCGGTAGTAACTACAAATAATTCATTTATACAATTTAATAGATTTTCTAAATATTTAAGGCTTGTACGTTCTATGGCGTATGTGCTTCGATTCATTCAATTATGTAAAAACCAAAGGGTTAATACAGTTTTTTTATCCGAAAATGAATTACAGGACGCATTAGATGTATTGATTTTCCAAAGTCAAAGCGAATCTTTTCCTGAGCATAATTTATTGCTTAACAAAAAGCCTTTACCCAAAAAGAGTGTTCTTCTTAAATTTAATATTTACTTAGATGCTAAAAATATTATGCGTGTTGGAGGACGTCTCAATAATTCAGATTTTCTTTATAATAAACGTCATCCTATTTTATTACAGTCCGCTCACATTTTCACTAAATTATTATTTGATTACGAGCATTTAAAATTAATGCACGCGGGTCCACAGTTATTATTAGCCTCGATCAGGGAAATCTACTGGCCTATAGGTGGTCGAAACCTGGCCAAAGCTTGCTTTCATCGATGTGTGCGTTGCCGTAGAATGAAAGGTAATGTTGTTACCCCGTTAATGGGAAATTTACCACGGCAGCGGCTTCTTCCAGGTTATCCGTTTGAAAGTACAGGCGTAGATTATGCTGGCCCTGTGATGTGCGCTAGTCGCCAAGGTCGCGGTTGTAGGCTAATAAAGGTGTACATCGCGATATTTATTTGTTTTACCACCAAGGCAGTTCATTTAGAGTTGGTAGGTGACTTAACTAGTAATAATTACTTACTGGCTCTGTACAGATTTATTTCACGAAGAGGTAAACCTATAAATATATATTCCGACAACGGTACTTCGTTCGTAGGTGCGTATAACGACATCTCACGATTTTTAAAGTCTAATGCAGTTCATTTAGATGATAGTTTGGCTAATGATGGAATTAGATTTCATTTCATACCTGCGTATAGTCCTCACTTCGGCGGACTTTGGGAGGCAGGTGTCAAGTCAACAAAATATCATCTGCAGCGAGTGTTGGGAAATTGTAATTTGACATTCGAGGAGCTATACACCACGTTGACGCAAATAGAAGCAATTCTGAATTCCCGACCACTTACACCGCTGTCTTCTGATCCTGATGATGAGACACCATTAACGCCCGGACATTTCCTCATCGGTAGACCACTTCTTTCCTTACCGCAACCTAATCTTCAAGACCATTCCACAGACAAGTTGTCTCGTTTTCATCGCATCGAGCAACTTCGTCAGCATTTCTGGGCTAGATGGAGCAAGGAGTATGTTGCTGAACTCCAACAAAGGACCAAGTGGCGTTCCTGTAAAGATGGTTTGAAGCTGGGTACTCTGGTCGTCATAAAGGAAGATAATCTTCCTCCCTTAAAATGGAGACTTGGGAGAGTTGTCGCAGTGCATCCTGGAGCAGACGGGATCGTTCGCGTGGCTGATGTGCGAACGTCTACTGGTGTCATCCGAAGGGCATTTAACAGGATCTGTCCATTGCCTGTTTCTTCAGATTAGCTTTAGTTCTTCTTAATTTAATTTACTTTGTTATTTGGGTTGAAGCCAGTGTCTTCAACGCTGGGGGGCATGTTCAAGCGCCTACACTTTTATAATAGCAAATGATCATAATAACTAATTAGCACTTCATCTAATAGGCTCATTTGCATAATTAATGTACTTAACATATATCATTTTAATATAACCCTGTCAGTCAGACAATCAACACGTCCAGTTGTTTTCTTTACCCTGAAGCCCGAATAATTCCGCACACAGAGTGGAGAGCGGTTCATTAAATAACATTAGACAATAACAGAAACATAATTAACGATACAATGCGTCAGTTTGCGCAACATTGAGCGATGTGTCGCAGCAGATATGTCTGAAGATATATACATATCATATCATATATTAACCTCTTCGATGATGAAAGATATTAAAAGATAGATTTTGGGCTTTAAATAGGCCCGTTTTTAGTATTCCTCCTATTTCGTCGATGGGACTGGACACATCCCTAGACTTCCGAGCTTCATTGTCCAACTACTCAACTTCAGCTAAAATCTTGCTTTCATTTTTGTAAAAGTACAAAATGTTATTAACGACAATTTCACATCGCGGTGACATTATACAAACAACAAATAAATTTCGACATAATGGCCGAGTAACATTGAACACTATTTATTCAACATCACTAAGCGACTATTAAAAGTAAATACCATTCTATAAGTACGAGTGACGAATAGCAACTGGCGCAAATATTTAATTGTGACTGTCACTCTCACTACAATGTCGTAAGTACAACAATAACGCATGCCTTTGCCAAAAGCGACAAAGAAAAAGCTAATTTAATTGCGTACTTTGAAGTTTATGCCTTTGCGAGTGTCGTTCCAGTCATTTAATCCAGTGCGATCGTTACAAAGCAATTGGAATCATATAGAATATAGACTATATGATTCTACATTGTAGGATTTGAGAAGGTGTTAGTCATAGTCATAGTCATAGTCATAATCTTTATTTTATACAGATCAAATACATGATACTTATGAATGTCATACAAAGCCAAATAAAAGGTGTTAGCAATTTTGCCTAAGGTTAAGATTATTCCTTACTTTCAAGCATTGGATTATACCAGTATCATCATCAGCAACCCATTGATGTCCCACTGTTGGGCTCGGGTTTCCTCTTATCTTGGGACTTAATAGGGTTTAGGCCATAACCAACACACACTGGGGCCCGAGTCTGCTAACACAATCACAATGGTAAGCCGATGGTCTCATTCTACAGCTGTGATTGGCTTACTAGGTCAATCGCGCTATATTGCCGGCCTGTGATTTGTCGATTTTAGTCCATTGGTCTACTATCGAAGTGTAAAATTTTGCAAAATCGGCCCCCAGGTCTAATGCAGGGATTCCTGTACTAGGAAACAATTCACACACTAAGTACACACCAGGACTAATTATGGGGCATAAACAAAACTCGTACATGACAGCCATGTTACCATGGCAATCAAGTGGCATTTTTAGAATCCCATATCAAGCACCGTTGACCCACAAACAATACAATCTCTAACGTGTTTCCGTGGCCTTCCAAGTCACAACTAGACCATAACCCTCCGATAACTACACAATTTCGCCACAATATAATAACCTGTACTGCACATAACGAATTTCGGCAACACATACATAACAATTTTTGTAATATAACAATTAGTAACATTTCCTCGTGTGCACTTGACCTTAACTGTAATCAATGTTTGTTATATAACTTGCATTATGAAGCCGACTGTAATTGTTATATAATGGCTTGTTTACTTCTAACAATAGTCAGTACCTAGTGTGTTTTGCCTTATACAAATGTAGGTCGTAAAACCTTGTTAGGAGAGAATTTCCATTTGTAGCATATGAGGGCTTTTTACCCGACTGTCAGGACGGGTATTGTTTTTCGCGCGTACCTATCTTGTATGTTTATAAATTTCTTTATTCCCACGAATCTTCCAAACGGCTGAATGGATTTTGACAATTAGGGTATCGTTAGATTCGTCTAGAAAACCCAAGTGTCCTTAGATAGGTTTTAAGAATAAAAATACTTAAACGGCGGGCTTTTGACGCCAAATTGTAAGTTCAATTTTTTTTTTTAACCAATCTTATCGAATTGGGTATCAAAATAAAGAGAATCAAAACGAGATTATATATATTCAAAAAGAGATTATACATAATTAAATGGTTCCAAATTGTAAGTAGTTCTATTATTTTTTTTAACCAAACCTATCGAGCAGAGTATCAAAATAAAGGGAATCAAATGGAGATTACAAATATATACATATGTTATGTATTTAAATTTAATCAGGTATAATAATATTACAATAATTTTACGGTCTTTTTAGTGCGTTGCTCTCTGTTGATTTTTTGCAGTCGGGTTATTAAATTTTTTAAATTATATTTACTTTTTTGGTAATGTTGACATTGAAAATTTTGACAATTTTTGTTAGTATGTAAGGATCGAATCTGAATCTCATATACAGCAATCATCATCACCATTACAACCCATAAACGTCCCACTGCTGGGCACGGGTCTCCTCCAAAGATTGTTGAGGGATTTAGCCTATTATATCACGCTGACCGGACGGGTTGTTATACCCCCTTATTATAAAATATAGACTAAGTATTAAACCAGGTTTAAATTGACATAAGCCATTGATTTAGTTTCAAAGTTGCCATTTTAAACCTGGTTTAATACTTAGTCTGTATTTTGTAATAAAGGGGATTGGGTTTGTTTCAAATTTTCCTTTTTACCCGACTTTCAAAAAGGAGGGTAATGTTTTTTCGCAGTGCTTTTGTCTGTTTAAGTCTTAAAATTTAAGATTTTTCCCTTAGTCACCTTTTACGACACCCACGGGTTGATATGGGGTAATGAGTAGTGACATTATCTTTTTTTCTTTTTATTAAAAAGACAACGCCCGCACTAGGGAACAAGCCCTGTGTCGCGGGGAGCTTTACAAACATGAAACTAACGGACACGAAGTACACCCAGACTAGAAACAAATATCTATGAATCACACAAATATTTGTCTCGTGTGGGAATCGAACCCACGTCACCCAGCACGGCGATGTAGTGGCGAGGCGACCACCTTAAGGTGGTCGCACCGTGGCGCAGTGGTTAACCACTGCGCCACGGTGACAGTCAAATGAATTATATATTAATTATGTATTCTTTCAGATACCTACTGGTACATAGTTAATTGATAAGTGATATCGGTATTGGTTGTAATTACAGACCGGCCGCGATGCGGTCGTGCCGAGGTCGTTTCGTGTCGCTTTTGTAAGCCGACGGATCGGGTAGCTGTTCACTTCGTTTACACGTGAAATACGACTCGTGACTCAATTATATTGAAGTGAGAGAAAACTAAGCGTCTGCTATTTCAATCGGAATCCACCAAAACGGGGACAATAATAGAGGAGATGCGTCATAAACAACCAAACTCACATATATAGCTCGTCTGCATTTAGAATATTATGCGAGAGTTAGAACAATATATATTTTCAACGATTCAACCCCCAGGTCTGAGTAGATCTGACGGGAAGAGGCCGGACGGGTTGACTCTGGTGCCGTGGAAGAAAGGCAAGTGCCTAATCTGGGATGTCACGTGCGTCAGCACTGTTGCCGCCAGCCACCTGAGCTGAGCACCAGGCTGCGGAAGACGCCGCTTCCAAGAAGAGGCTTAAGTATTCTGCCCTGGAGCCAATGTACGATTTTGTGCCCATTGCAGTAGAGACCATGGGCAGTTGGGGCAAAGACGCCAGGAATTTTATCCAAGCATTAGGGCGCCAACTAAATAATATATGTGGTGACTCCCGCTCCGGGTCTTTCCTGGTGCAAAGGTTGGTCATTGCCATACTGCGCGGGAACGCAGCAAGCGTTGTGGGCACCTTTGCGCCGGGAGCAACCAGGGCCGGGTTATTTGACTGACGACTGACGATGTTTATTTTAGATTTAAGTTTTAATTTAATATGACGGAAAAAATAACTAAACAAAATATATAAAAATCGATTTTGAAGAGGTCATGTGTCCTCAAGGGACACGTTCACACATTCACGTTTTTTATACGTGAATGATTTTAATAGGAACTACTCGGAATTAGCTGTTGTGGGCGCGACCACTCGCGTGCGAATTCATATTTTTTACAAAGTGTGTTTTTGTTTTAAGTAACACTAGCTTCCACCCGCTGCTTCGCCCGTGTGGTATGTATTTTATACCTATAAACCTACCTCGTGAATCAGTCTATCTATTAAAAAAACCGCATCAAAATCCGTTGCGTAGTTTTAAAGATTTAAGCATACATAGGGATATAGGGACACGACTTTGTTTTATACTAAGTAGTGATTCAAACTTTCATATGCGTACTCTAAAAATCTGTTATTTTATATTACATACAGACACTTCAATTTTATTTATTTGTGTAATTAAAATATATTTTAAATAATAACTAATTCTAGCCTAAATGAAACCTATTTACGCTACCTAAACATAGCCAAAACATAATAATATGATACCTATGCACAATACATTTGACATGCAATTTTCAACTTTATTAAACGTAAGATTAATGTGACAATAGAGTGTTACTTAAGTATTTGAAACAAGTGATGAACAAAGACCTTCATACAGCTAGCTGTATCTAGTACATCTGGCTCACATAGACCTTTATAAATACACTCGTTGTTGCCCAGGGATCGCCAATCGTAGCGTGTTGTTTTATAGCCTATAGTCTTCCTCGATAAATGGGCTATCCAACACTAAATTAGACCTAGTAACAAACATTTATAAATCTATACAAACACATAGTAAAAAAGCTTGTAAATAGAAAAAATCATACCCTAGAGATATATTTTTCACCACTATCCGCTCACAAAATGAAGATACATAGGTACAGTAGATGTACTGAAATTATGTTCCTCTAGAGAATTTAGAACACATTTCGTAGAAAATTCGAGAAATAAGAGACACTCGGCGGCACTAAGAAAGCTTACATTTATGTTTAATAAGTCTGACTGTATACATTCATTATAATCACAATTCTGGGAAACTAATTATAATAATATATACAATTGTTCTCAATTAATAAAAATAAACAAAGAGAGAATCTGGTATGACAATTTTTTTACGGTTCCGTAGTAAAATGGTAAAAACGGTACCTACCCTTATAAGTGCCATCATGTTCGTCAAAAACTACTCCATGTATATTTATGAAATTTGGAGAATAGGCGACTTTGTTTGGTAGTTAATTTTTTTTTAAATAATAAAAAACATCGCGATCGAATCGATCGATCGAAAAAAATACGAGGGGAAAATAGTTCGACAGATCTTTTATAAACACTTTAAAGGTTTTTTGATTATGTGAATAATTTCTTTAAGTTTGTTTTTGAAAAAATAAATATTATATTACTCTTACTTATTTACAAATGACCAATACGAATACACATATTTTGAAAAGCATAGGTCTTTTTAATGGACAGAATTGGCTGTTCAGCTTATATAGTAACCATAATATTATGAAAACAGGAAAATAATAGATACCTATTATCTTAAATCAGGGTGCTATAATTACTAAGTAAACATACTAGGTCATACTTTTCTCCGTATCAAAAATGAGTTATCCATTTTGAGTATCGCGTGTCAAAAGATACTCATACAGATTATACTTTCACTATCTCATTCGGGGAAAACCATTACGTTATCATTGCAGATCTTGATAGGTGTAAAGGCACTAACACACTGAGTCTGAATTATGAATTATGTTTTACCAATGTGCACGTGGGCGATAATTTTAGATGTAAAGAACAATAGCTTTATTTCTTATACCTGTAATAATATGATAGAGTTTGTTTGGTTGAAGGCTAGGATCTTGGGAACTAAAGGTCCGATTTAAAAAAAAAACTTTTATTGTTGCATAGCTCATTTATCGATGAAGGTTATAGGGTATATAACATCACGCTACGGGCAATAGGAGCTGAGCAGTGGTAAAATAAAAACGACAGGAGCAAAGCCCCGCGCGACATCTAGTACAATATAATAAGAGAAGGGTTGGTAGAGACCATTAATTCCTTCCACCAGTTCCACATTCATCTTTCACTACTCTTTTTATACTTAATCGGTTTTCAATCTTTTTATACATCTTCCTCGATTTAGGGTACTTCTGATCTGTATTTTCTTTCGAACGTTCCCAATACTCTCCTAGATAGC
Organism: Laspeyria flexula; assembly: GCA_905147015.1. NCBI lineage: Eukaryota > Metazoa > Arthropoda > Insecta > Lepidoptera > Erebidae > Laspeyria > Laspeyria flexula. Next base: position 8,831,801 of record LR989974.1, read on the forward strand.
ACACAGAATGACATTTATAAGTATAACTGTGTGCCTGTTTTCTGAGTCAATTATGATGAAGCTTCCATAATATACACGACTTATGCCCGGTTTCCGAGCCCTCAGATTATAATAATAATAATAATCATTTATTTCAGGTTGTACACCCATATAAAACAGACACAACAAAAATAAATACATTAAAATTTGGAATTCAATAATAATAATACATTAATAAAAAAATAATTTACAATAAAATAGATTAAAGTTATTCATCTATTAAAGAATAACCTGAATGAATATGAAAGTAAAACAATAGAAGTACTTTATTCAAACAACTGTCGTTTTTAATTTGTTTATGTTATATTTTATCCTCCGCCATTTGACGACTCAGAAACAGGGCATTGAGGGTATTAATTTCGGGTAAAGAATAAATCGGTTATGAAACAAAATTCGGGTGACACCGCAAACCAAAATTGGTAGCTACTAAAAACAAGCTAACAATAACGTTATCCACATTAGTAACAGGATACGTGGTGACATTTATGATCCTTAACGAGATATTAACAGAGAAACCACGAATCTTGAAGTAGCGCCAACTTCAGTGGCTGTTAGTGCCAAGCAGTTGCCAACGTGGCCAGATTTGGCATTGTTATGAGGTGCAAATACATTTGCACATTGTTTGTGTATTTGTCTGATGCAGATAAACAGTTTTGCCAATCTTAGATTTATATTTACACGCGCATTTCTGGTTATTGCACGTACAAGGAGTGTTTATTGTTATCACAATTCAGTCAGTCTTAACAAACTGATTGAAATTGACTCAGATTGTTTGCCTAAACCTGTCTGTAGTCACAAGACCGATAACTGATCTTGTACATTTGTTGACACGTTCACGTCTTGAGAGGAAGTTGAGGATAAAAAAGAGGAGTATACGTAGTTTACTCTTTTGTATATTAGTATTTATGTCGATGTTATATGAGGTAAACATGACAAGTTTTTTTTTATAATGGAGGTGGCAAACGAACAAGCGTTGTCACCTGATGGTGCCATGGATGCAGCCCATGGATAGTTAAGATTCCTTATCTTCACTATCCATGGGCTTCTACAACATCAGGGTACTCACAGATGCATTACAACCAAAGACAGTTATTAATCTAATTAAAAAAAAAATCATAATGGAATTAAGTAATCTGTCAAATGGGGCAGATTCATCATCATCCGTCCACTGCTGGACGTAGGCCTCTCCTAACACGCGCCATACCACTCTGTCCTACGTCTTCCACATCCAGTCAGACCCAGCGACCTTTTTTAGGTCGTCGGACCATCTAGCTGGAGGGCGTCCTACTCACGTCAGATGAGGGCAGATTACTTAATTCCAATTTTTTGTTCAATCTGCATTAATTCCGTGATAACGTCTTACTGGCTCAATAAGACTTGGTTTAACCTTACTTGAGTGAGACACGATGCATTCTATGCCAGTAATATCTAACTCCAAAATTGTCTCAATTTGCCTAATGCAAATATGTATTTATCATGCTCCTAGTGTATAACAAAGTTATTAACTCACCACTAGTGAAAGCCGATGATGCGGGGGCGGCGGAGGCAACCTCGACGGGCGGCGAGACACCGCACACGGGTCCTTCTGCGAACACATGGTGTATTGTCAACGAAACTGACTCACTACGCCTACACGCTCTTTGACTCTAACAAGAAGTCTGCATGATTGGGTTTATTTACTGCTAAACATGACTTTAGAAGTTGTAATTACGATTTTGTTAATTAGAAGCATTCGTAAAGGTAAGTTTGTTAACCCCTGACACAAATAGTGTTATAAGTTGTTGTCTGTCTGAGGCATGTGTGATTTTGATGCGGTTTTTGTATGAAAGCTGACATACATGATCGTAATGGTTGTTAGACATGTTTCATTAAAATTGTTGCAGCCTGTTTTTTTACAGAAACTTACGTATACAATCTCAATATGATAATTCAGTAACATATAAGTAGGTAATAACCAGAGCACAAGTTTTACGTCACTTCCGAATTCCAGCACTCAACGGTCACCAATCTAAGGACCGATCTTTTGAATGTTGCTTAACCGAATCTACAATGTCATTACAAACAGCAAACCCATATACGTCCCATTGCTGGGCACGGGTCTCCAAAGAATGTTGAGGGAATTTAGCCTGCTATACCACGCTGGCTAGACGGGTTGGTACAGGGTTTGTTTCGAATTATCCTTTTCTCGCAGTGCTCTTGGCTGCATAAGGTTACTCCCTTAGTCGCCTTTTACGACACCCACAGTTTGAAATGGAGTAGTGACATTATGTATTCATAATCCGTCACTATACGGACATAATATAATAATATTCTACCACATTTACACAGCGCCATCTAGTCCCAAATTAAGTAATTATATTATTTTGTGTTATGGGTACTAAACAACTGATATACTACTTAAATACATTGTTTTGTTTGTAAATACATACATATTACATATAAATTACACCCAGACACAGAACAAACAATCATGCTCATCACACAAAGATTTGGAAGTGGGGATCGAACCCACGACCTCCGGCTTAACAGTCAGGGTCACTAACCACTAGACCAACAGGCCAGTCAAATAGAAAAAAATAGTAGATACTTATACTCATAATTCTCGCAAATTTTTAGTTAAACCGTGTACATTGTACAATAGACAGGCACATGGCGTCTGTAAGCAAACATCAACAAACACAAGGTTGTGCGAAACACCAACAGATGGTAACAACTAGGGTGATACTATGTTTGAGACTAGGCTGGGCGACTCACGCGCACGCCTGCAAGGCTTGTTATGGCTATTTACTTTATTAATGTAATGTAAATTTTATTATTCCATTTAAAATCTTTTCGAACTAAGTTATCAAAAAATAAAAACATGAAAACTACTGTACTCACGTCACACTATGTAATATTCAAATCTATACATATAAATAAAATTGAAATGTCTGTATGTAATAGATATTTAAAAAAAAACAGCTCTTTAGAGTAGGCATATGAAAGTATGAACGTAAAAAAACACACTTTGTAAATTTTTTGTGTATTTTTGTGTATCTGTTTGTTTGGAGGTGAACTCCGAAATTACTGAACAATAATATGTATATTATACTTACTACGTGAACAGAGAGCGTGGGCGCTGACTTGCCAAGCGCAGAACGGCGCATGCGCACCAGGTTCGTGCGTGGTATCTTACTCGCATCTGTAACAACAAGACATAAAGTTTAATATTGAGTAACAGGAGATACAAAAATTACTTGAGCCGTTTGCACGTCACGGATCATTAAGTTGTAAATATGCTCTTATTATTAGAACAATAGGTTGCATTATTGTTTGCTGTTTGATGACTTTGGTGGCCGTAAGGTTAAATGTATCAAACCAAACAACAAAGACACCTCCACACAATGGCAGGGTTTCTGAGCTTCAGCATCAGCACAACACTAGTTTTCAATACCGACAGGACTGTTCTTCCAACTAGTATAACAAAGAGCAGTGAACGGGGTCATTACTATCGACAAATAGTATTTAATTATTTTTCAATCAATTCGTTTTGTACATTTGTCTACACAAGTGTGAAATCACGTTAAATTGTTTTATAATTAAGGATATCAAACTGTGACAAAGCTTGTCTAAAGCCTGCTCTACACGTCGTCGGCAGATGCGTCCGCGGACGTCAATAAACACGTCGACAAATTAATCACCACTAGCCGTGCACATGTCTGTAGATCGTTCAGTCTGCGTTGATGCTGGACAGAAGCAAATTGCACGCACAAAACATTAAAAAAATATATTGAGACCTCAATATCCGCATCTGCCGAACGTGTAGATAAGGCTTAATGAGAACGGAGAAGTGTAAGGGTTGTCAGTGGCACCCCAACAAAAAGGACAAATAGTGAAGTTCAGAAAAACTGATAATGTTGTAGTACTGCCAATATTATCTAAAGGTCGGTTGTACCCAATATTTTATATTTATTTATTTAATCTTAATACATAATATTGTCCATACAGGAAACCTAATGCGACAATACGATACTTATATCTAAGGTACAAATATTAAATCTATGCTTAACTCTAATAATTTTTACATAAGGTAATGCGTAAATCTAATATTTACACACACACTTCTCGATTTCACTCAGAGAGCAACTGAAAATGTCTATGACTAGTGATACCTATAATTATAAAAACTATTACAAGTAAGCAGGTCCGATACTAGATCGAAAATGTATTAGACATCGCTACCCTAGTCTTCAACTTGATAGCATTATACCTACCTAAAATAAAATAGATGGCAATTCTCCAATACACTTTTCTTTATAAAAGTACAATGCACTTTAACAAGGCAAGTATTTCTCAAGGGAAATAGTTCGTCTTTCAACATGCCAGTATTATATTAGACTCTATATTTATAATTAAAAAGTTGCAATCTACTGTGACAAATATTAGCTACAGTGGGTAATTTTAAAATTATGTGCATTTTAATAAATATTTATTTATTAATTTATTTTTTATGTATTTTTTATTGTACATACACCACTTAGATATTAATAAAAGTAATCACAAAATTATATAAATGTAAGGTCGCACCTTATCGCTAAGAGATCGCTCTTAATATTTAATTTATAATAATAATTTATTTAATTTAAAAATAATATGGTCTGGCAGCCCTAACAAGTGTGACATTATTGTTGAATAACAAATATTATTGACACAAATGTGCGCTCAAACATGATTAAATATTATTTTGTAAAATATATATGTCAATGTACTTACGAGACATCAAGGCGTATGTAAAGACAATTAAAGCCAAACAATAACATTATTACTGTATTGAAATGAAATTAAATCTCGTGCATTCATCTAGGTTACAAGGTAACACTTATGAAAGTCACAAGATAAGAATGTAACAGGTTATCCGAAAAGTAGTATCAGCAAATTTGCCTACGACCAGTTCGCTGACGGGGTGGATTTATGAGAAGAACTGGCAAGAAACAAACGCCACTCTTTTTAAAAAAATGGATAGTTAGATATTCTCCATTTAAAAGAAATGTCGGGTTGCTATAATTCATTGACGCCAAAGCCAATAATCCAGAATTTAAAAGCTACAAGTTAGATAGCACATTTATCTATGAAGACTATAATTATACAAAACACTCTACGAATAATTGGAGCTGAGTAATGGCCAAACAAAGAGAGTTTCGCGTATAAATTGTAAAATTTTATCTTTCCTCGTGAATCTGAATTGGTGAAGACCGCATGAAAATCCGTTGACTATTTCTCCATTGAGTGTATTTTGCTCTGCAGACTGCAACCAATCAACAGAAAAATTGAATTCGAAAAATTAAATAAATTTACCACCGCCATTTTGCGCAGGTAGACGCAAATCAATAAGGCAATATTCCATGCTAAAACAGTTATATCTATTTCCAAAGCATATGTTCATGACATCTATCTGTCCAGCTCACCTCGTCAATGACCTAGCTTGAATATAAATTAAGTTAGAAACAACTTAGTTAGCATTAATTACTATATTAATTTCCTTTTACGTCACTGAACGATAGCAAGTGACATAACTTGACATAAGGTTAGAAAATTTGCATTACTTGCTTATGTATTTACTAGCTTCAGCCCACGGCTTCACCCATGTTTCGGTAAAAGTACATATAACCTCCTCGATAAATGGGCTCTCCAACAATAAAAGAATTTTGAAAATGGGTTCAGTAGATCCCGAGATTACCCCCTACAACGGCACAATCTCACAAAATTTACCTCTTTATAACATAATGTATAGACTAGGCTATTATATCAAACCATAAAAAATAAAATAATCACATTAAATGACATAAGATTAGAAACTAAACATTCTTGGCAAGCAAGTCCGTTATAAATTTCAATATCAGTACCTATATAAGATACATTTCAACACTGAAATTCACTTACGCCCAAGTGAGTTTCAAAGCGCACGTTTACGAACACTGACTATCAATAAACATATGATATTATGATATTACGTGTTGGCGCATATATTGTGTTCTAACATTTATACGAATATGTTTAAAACATTTTATTTTTATTGATATTGTCTAAGCGGTGATTTATTCATCAACTCGCGATAAACTCGTCCACATGGTCGAGTTGGAACGATTGAATTCTATCTATTCTTATATTTAGCATCATGAACGAAGACATATTCACTATGTGGTCCAGTCGACATACCTAACTAACAATATCTTCAAGTTGACTTTGGTATAGGGAATATTGTCAACTTTAAGTTGACAATATCTCCCAACTGACCGAATACCCGTCCGTATATTGACGGATTCACTTGTCACTACCCCATTTCAACCCGTGGGTGTCGTAAAAGGCGATTAAGGGACCTAACTTTCAGCAGACAAGAGCACTACAAGAAAATGAAAATTCGAAACAAAACCCTATACCAACCCGTCTGGCCAGCGTGGTATAGTAAGCTAAATTCCCTTCACAATCTTCAGAGGAGACCCGTGCCCAGCAGTAGGACGTTTATGGTTTGTAATGATGATGATGACAGAATACCGATTGGTAGCCACAATTGGCTCTCATCAACATAACCACTACTAACCAAGGAGTTTTATTGACTGTCTGACAAGGGTGATCTTCACTAGAGGAGGAAGGAGAGGTCCTGTCCCGCCGCACCCCCCCCTTACGACACTGTCTCACAACGTCATCACTCAACGTCCGTCTGACATACGCCGATGTCATATCCTTCTCGAAACATTAATAGTCGCAATCGCAATAAAAATAACATAAAAGATATTTATAGATTACATATATTTTTATAGAAACTGTAAAGTTGCCAAATCCTTCAAATATTGTAAGATCCCGTAATAACATTGAAATGTTGTTCCGTGGGTGTAGGACGTAAGAGCAATTTAAATATAATTCTAATATTATGACATACGGCTTGTAATATTTACAATATAACTGTGTTTATTTTTGTAGTTAGAAGAGTTCTGTGAATTACTAACAGACTGCGCATAGTAAAGTTCGCGCCCTGGACTTTAAGACTATACTATGACTCATATCTCTCACTCATTCACAAGTGGCCAGCGACAGCCACTTTACATGGTCTAAGATTCCATTATGGAATATATACCCTCATCTGTTATTTATTAGTGATATGAAATAAATGATAGATAATATTCAAATTGTTTTATTGCAAATAGGTTGCCTAGTTAAATCGCGCCCGGATAATATATATTCCTTAATGGGATCTTGTACTAACAGATTTCTCATACGCTCGCTGCACTGTTGTGCCTTTTACTTGCGTTCCTTTAAATTTGTCCACGAGTGTATAAATTAAGTATTTAAACCATACCATGATTGCTCCTCTATACGAAACTATCCGAAACTTTTATATCGGATTCGGTTACGGTTTTGGATAAATTTATATTCCGGATATCTGATTAATTCGGTTACGAGGCTCCATAACATCCCTGGTGTAAATTTTTAAAGTGTGAGTACTGTGACCGAAGAAAATATCTTGGACACTCGTAAAGAAATGAAATATTGTTATTGTTATTCTGATATCTAAATTGTTATAATAAATTATACATGACGTTTGTTATTTATCGTGTAACGTTTTGAATGCATTGCAATATAGTTACCGAGAATTGTCGAGACTCGGGAAATCATAAATTGGCTGGTCAGAGTGTTATTTTATGAGCTGCGTCGCGATTTAAAAATATGTTAAATTCAGTTTCATAATATATTCTTTTTGTGGCACACGACGGCAAAATAGCATGGCGGATAGAAATAAATTGAACAACTTAAGAATTCAACTCACAAGGAACTCGTTTCATTCTAAATGTTTAGATGGAGGCTTGCATTTTGAGCACACTTTGGTGACTTGGTATTACTTTGTGTTTGAAACGCTTATCATTAGTTAACATTAAAATTCCGAACACATACAATCATAATATGCACCGAGAAACTGCAGCGATAAATTATACCATATAAATGGATACTTATACAAGAATACTGATGGCTTGATAACTTCTGACGCATAAGTGCCCCTTGAGATGGTTTAAATGACATTCAAATTGAAAATTGAAAATATAATAATAAACTTGATATTACACTAATATATATGTACTTAATTGTAATGTAAAAATAATAATTTAGTATTGTAACAGTACCTACTTCTAGTGCATACCTATCCAACAAGTATTTGCATGTCACCATAATAATGACAAATATGTGTTTGCTCTCTTGTTTATGTAACAACCTACCACATTTTATTGCAAATAAAGATTATTCTATTATATTCTTGTCACTTCAAAATCTATTTTTTTTAATATGTCAAGTAAAGTTTGTAGAATAAAAAAATATAGCTAAAAGTCGGGTCACAAAAACAAACAAAAAAATAATAACTCAATCGAGGACAATAATAATATAAAATTTTCGGAGAAAGATCTTCGAAAACTTTCCACATGAAAACAAAAAATTTATAGACTTACTATACATTATTTTCTATCCTGTAGCTATCTACAACAATTCATCATCAAGGTCATCACCAGCCTTGTACACGTTTATAAAAGAGCTCCAAGATTTTTTTTTATATATATATATATATATATATATATATATATACGTGGACAAACTGCAACGCAGGTTACCGCCCTTTTAAAAAGAGATATATTAATAAACAAATAATTTATTTCGAGATACGGTCTCATAAAAATAGGTACATACGTACAGACTAAAATACATACAATAATATAACTAAAATTAAACATGATACTATGGTATTCATTTGTATAATAGGTAGGGTAATATGGTATTCATTTCGGCATCATGTTATGCGACACAGTATTGCTCGATTTTCCGCGAAAATGACGATATGTAACAACACCCTTCGGTCAAAACTCAAAAAAAAAACAAACAACTTAAAATTCATGTTATGGTGCGATTCCAGACCTTGAACTCTCAAGGTCCAGTTGGTCTTCGTTCGATAGTCCACGAGCTCCTCATCCTTCGTGGAATGATGTGGACAATATACTCCACTCTAGTATAACTTCCACAGGGACTCTTGCCGGCCCTACTTCAGTTATGAACTGTCTGTTACAAGCCGTCATACAAAAGGGACAATACAAATTCATTAATACAAACAGAACGACTGAATATTAAGCGTGATGTATTCGGGGTGCGGCAGAGGTGTGCCCGTAGCACGAGCGCTATCACTCCACTCTGTATTGGTACCAACTATACTAAATTATTTAGGACTTACTGTTTGCGAGTTAAACAGTTTCCGATAACATTTAATTTTAGAATAAATATTTAATGTTGTGATTAAAATGTTGGAAACATGTAAACTATTCTATTGTCCTCTCCTTGCAATAAATAGAGCTATGAATTAAGAGTAACACTAGCTTCCGACCGCGACTCCGCTCACGTGAATTTGGCACACAAATCAATACTAATATTATAAATCTCAGGAACAAAACCAAACAAAATCTTTTAGTGTTGGGTAGCCCATTAATCCAGGAAGGCTATATGCTATATAACATCTCGCCTCAGCCAGTAGAAGCTGAGCAGTGGCCAAAGAAAGAAGGACGGAAGTGAAGCCCCTGGCAACCGCTAGTCTATACTAATATTATAAAGCTGTTTTTTTTTTTTTTTGGTTAAACGTGCTAATCTTGGGAACTGCTGAACCGAATCAAATAAATATTTCAGTGTTGGATAGCCCATTTATCGAGGAAGGTTAAATGCTATATAACATCACGCTACGGTTAATAGGAGCTATACAGTTGCCAAATAAAGAGCGGCGAGAGCGAAGCACCGCGCGATTTCTTGTACATAATATAATTTTCCCCACAGTCTCGATGTAACATAACTAATTGGCAACCCTATCTGTCAGTGTGATATAAACACAATATTAAATTCGTGACATTACCCTGTTATCTAGACAATAAATAAAGATACCGTGCGCCGTTTGTTTAGATAATAAATATTGTTTTGTTACATTTTATTTAGGTTATGTATTCGTTCGTTATATTTATTAAACATTCAATCTTGCAATCGATTGACTGTATGACTGCGCTTGTATATTAAAATCGATATTTATATCGAGTGGGTAATAGAGAATATAGTATCGATATTATCTATTGCAGAATATAATCGAAGCTACATAAGAGATCTTGTAAACCAAGATCTCTTTATCTAGCTTTCGAAATGCCTTGTGCCTGTGGGGCCCTTTACTGCCGCAATCAGAGACATCAATTATCAGTAATCTGTCATTAACACAATTTTTTCATTGAATCTTTAGACGTATCGACTTAAGTATTACACGTTTTTACTAAATAAACTTTAAATTTAAGTAACTTCTCTGAATACAGCAGTTAGTGTATTTAAAACCGCAGGAGATATCATCATCATCATCATCATATCAGCCCAACGGCGACGTCCACTGCTGAACATAGACCTCAACTAATTTACGCCATTGCGAACGGTCCTGTGCCGCCTGCAACCAACTGCCGCCCGCCACCCTGACCAGGTCGTCGGTCCATCTGTCAAGAGATATGTACGAACCAAAATATTCCCTACTATTGTATTTATCATATCCTATTAAGGGTGCTCAATTCGATCCAGGGATGTCGCCTCATCGTCTATCGATTGCCTAAGTTTAGTTAGGCCCATATAACCTTTTTTTTTTTTTTTTTTTACTTGGGGAAATGGCCTGGAATAACTTTATAAATAGAAATGTATACCCAGCATGTCGCGTCAAAGCACGCCAAGATCGCCCGATTTGTCTTCGGTCGTCTATCGACTACATATTAGAACACATACCACTGAGACTATCATTAGAGTAGTCGATGACTTACATAGATATTCGTGGATAAAGTCCCGCGAACAAGAAAGTTGCGAAGCGAATATAAATAAATCGTACGGAAGTGTTACTCATAGTGCATTTATATGTGAACTTTTTTTTGGATTTAAATGAATTTTACAAATCACATATTATATCATCGTCAGAAGCGCTGTATTCGAAAGGTTAAAAACACGGAAAGACCACAAAGAGATTTCCTATGACCCTTATGTATCTATTTCCCCATTTTACCCGCGATTTTTAATATCTATATCTATACTAATATTATAAAGAGGACAGATTTATATTTTTGTATAACGAATAAACTTAAAAACGGTTTAGGCGCATTAGGGCTAATTCTCATTATGGCAACCGACTCGCTAATGGACTACTTCTCATTATGGCTACTTCTCATTTGGGCTACTTCTCCCTTGGACTACTTCTCACTTGGGCTACTTCTCATTAGGGCTACTTCTCATCAGGGCTACTTCTCAATATTTGGGAATGCTTATTGAAATAAGTACTGTCTTTATGTATATGTTACGGCTAAAACCCGAAGTGCGGCTACACCTAGTTTTACCCGGTTCGAACTAGGTGTAGTCACTTACTCTTGGTTAAATCTAGTACGAGCCGATTGATTTCGGGTAAAACTAGGTCTATCCTTCATCATGCCGGCTACAAGTAGGTCCAGCCATTCCCTGTTGGATAAAACTAGGTCTATCCGATATCATTCCGGCTAGAACTAGGTCCAGACAATTATTAAATCAACGTTCACGGACGAGCAAACCTGACTATCTGATGTTTATCAACCGCTTTTTTTTCAAAATTAACTTAAATGTTGGTTTATTCTTAAAATAATGTCATTGATCTCATTTGAATGAATAAACATGTTTATAATTATACATAAAGACAGTACTTATTTCAATAAGCATTACCAAATATTGAGAAGTAGCCCTGATGAGAAGTAGCCCTAATGAGAAGTAGCCCAAGTGAAAAGTAGTCCAAGGGAGAAGTAGCCCTAATCAGAAGTAGCCCAAATGAGAAGTAGCCATAATGAGAAGTAGTCCATTAGCGAGTCGGTTGCCATAATGAGAATTAGCCCTAATGCGCCTAAACCTTAAAAACTACTGGACCGATTTCAAAAATTATTTTGCCGTTAGAAAGCTACATTATCACTGAGTAACATAGGCTATATTTTACACAAAAAATAAATATATATAACACCACTCTACGACCAATAGGAGCTGAGCAGTGGCCAAATAAAGAACGATGGGAGCGAAGCCACGCGCGACTAATTTATCTTCTAGTCAAAAATATAAATAGTCAAGTAAAGCTCTAATAAAAAGCTTAAGTGTATATTACAATATTGTGCATCACATGCTTACACATGCCGTTATCAAAATACAAAACACGTGAGGAGACTGGCGAGTTTCCAATTTTATTTTTTTTAGCTTTTATATCGTAGACTAGTTGTCGCTAACTGATCCACCTGTGTGTAAATATAATTTAAAAATTGTGCGGAGTGGGACATTTCTTTGGAGGAATAGGTGGCAGAGAGCATCAGAGAACTGTGAGGACACAGCGATTTTATTTTATTTTGATTCCTCTACTTCTGGCACACTATCAATAAAAACAGTAATAAAAGTATTTATTTTTTGTGTTAAATACTAAATGTACAAATGCGAAAGCGTTTTTTTCCCTTCTTTCCCCTTGCCTTGCCTTCTTTTTATCCGACTGTCAGGAAGGGTATTGTTTTTCGCACGTATCTTGTATGTAGATTTCTTTATTCCCATGTTTCTTCCAAAGGGCTGGATGGATTTCGATTCGATTAACGTATCAAGATTCTTCTCAAAAACCCATGTGTCTTTAGATAGGTATTAATAAAAAAAAGCGCCAAATTGTAAGAAGTAAAATTTTTTTTTTTAAAACCGTTTGAGTAAGATATCAAAATACAGGGAATCAAATGGAGATTGCAAATATATACATAATTATGTTATGTATTTAAATTTAATCAGGAATAATAATCACAACCATTTTTCGTGCGTTCCTTATCGTGTTGATTTTTAGCAGTCGGGTTATTTTAGTTTTTTAAATATTTACTTGTACAAATACAAAGTGTTATCACCAATATTATCACGTAAACAATTTGTAAAAAATCACGAGAGGCTAAAAACATAATGTATTGTACACTGACAGACAAAATACACTATTATTATAGATAGACAAGTGGTAATTTTCCCACTCCTAAATTATACCCGCTTCGGTTTATCACGGAAAATGTTAGGTACGTAACAAAATTACACACGTTACAAGTGGGTAGTGATTTATTTACTTGGCGCATAGGTACAGGGTGTTTCAGTGATGTGAGGGACATAAGGACATTCACCACGTCACTATCTCACAATAAGGTTGGAAAATACAAGGAATAAGGTAAAAATTAGGTTTCTTTTATACACATTTGCATAATTATTGTACACATAAATTGGAATACTATCAAAGACACAAAGAGGTATGATAATACCCCGTTCCAATCCATTTAAAATTTTAAATAATCAATTCCAGTATACAATACATTTATGCCGCTGTATCTGAAACATCCTGTTTACAAAACGCTGTTTAGAATTTAGACGGTGGATATATAACAATATGTAGTTATAAATGACTATAATACTTGACTGGCCTGTTGGTCTAGTGGTTAGTGACCCTGACTGCTAAGCCGGAGGTCGTGGGTTCGATCCCCACCCAGGACAAATCTTTGTGTGATGAGCATAAAGGTTTGTTCTGTGTCTGGGTGTAATTTATCTATAATATGTATGTATTTACAAAAAAAAAAAATGTATTTAAGTAGTATATCAGTTGTTTAGTACCCATAACACAAGCAAATATAATTGCTTACATTGGGACTAGATGGCGCTGTGTGAATGTGGTAAAACAAAAAAAAAAAAAAAAAAATACTAGTATTTTAGAGGATAATGTGATGGTTGGAGTCACACACCATTCGCATGCCTTGGTGATCACGTCACCCATTTAGTAGAAAAAAGATGTAAGTTGACGGACCTTGCTTGCAAATTGTATCTTGTATCATAGACCATAAGTTGTAAAGATGAGTACGGTCCGCTTGATGATAAGCGGTTATCGTTGCTTGTCGCCTGCAGTTTACCAAATCCGGGCCTTTGGTCCGCGCGAGCGTTCGCAGGGCCCGATTTAGTCTACTTTTTCCAAAAATACTTAATACTTAATTGAATAAAAACAACTTTAGCCAGCGCTAGGTATTTTAAAAATTTATCTTTTGATATGTACCTATCTTATATGGTCTCACTTCAGAAACTAAGAAAAAAATAGCTATGAAATAACTATCTGTGTGTTTACGATTGTGATTACAATGTTTAAGATTTTCTTTTTATCGAGCAAATATCTAGATAATGCGTTTCATGTTCAATTTTCTTAGTGTGTTTTGTGTCTCATCTAAGGGATAAATAGCTTCAAAAACCTTAAATTGACTAAAAAAGCTTTTGATCTTGCTGCGACATTGCTTGCACTTCAGCGGTACAAATGGTCGGCATACTTGGCCCAAGTATTCTGCAGATGGACAAATATAGCATTATAAATATAAATGTATAACAATGAACCGAACAGGTCGTAAAGAGTCAGCCAAAAATTATATTTTTGTCAACGATGGATGACTGTGGCCCAATTTTTGACATACATACATTGGCATTAGAATCCATACTAATATTATAAAGCTTGGAAATTTGTGTGTTTGAATGTGATAATCTAATTAACTATCAGTCCGATGTAAACAGATTTTTTGCGTTAGATAATTTGTTTATTAACGCCCGAACTTTCATCTCGTTTCCGTGATGAGATAACCAATTGATCTAAATATCTACAACATTTTTTCTATTAGAGGTTACAGCTGCGCTACTTTCCTCGTTTTTCGTTTTTGTAGACTAAGAAAAGGTACATCTAGATGCGAATTTAAAAAGCTTATTAGACTACCCGATTTCTAGGGACACTTTAAGGCAGAACTTCCCAACTAGGGGGGCACACCCTCCTTGGGGGGCGTTATAAGTACATTTATATTTCCGAAAAAATAAAAAAAATTGAAAAAATAAAAAATTTAATTGATAAAAAAATTTTTGTTTCTTAATTTTGTTAAAAGTTAAGGGGGACATGAAAATATTATTTTGGGTTTTGGGGAGGCTCAGCGAAGTAAAGGTTGAAAAACCCTGCTTTAAGGCATATCCTGAACACTGTGTAGTGTAATATACTATATTACACTTTATGGTGTTTAGAAGGTATTTTCGTAATCGGTACAGTAGTACAAAAATACAAATTAAAATAATATAATATTCTACCACATTCACAAAGCGCCTTCTAGTCCCAAATTAAGCAATTATATTTGCTTGTGGTAAGGGTACTAAACAACTGATATACCTACTATTTAAATATTTTTTTTTTTTGTAAATACATACTTAATATAGATTTTACACCCAGACACAGAACAAACCTTTATATTCATCACAAAAAGATTTGTCCTGGGTGGGGATCGAACTCACGACCTCCGGCTTAGCAGTCAGAGTCACTAACCACTAGACCAACAGGCCAGTCTTTCCTCTTTATAATATCAGTATAGATTCCTCAAGCTTTTTCTAAGAATCGCATTACCTTTGACATCTAAGACGAATCGGGAATAATTTCAATATCACTTTCCGTGCTCACATTTTTGCCGAGCTCTCCGAAACGTTTGTGTCAATGAATATTGCATTACAATTTACAATACAAGATACAAAATAATACCAAACAATAGTTTCTCTCGGAAATATGCCATGATAGGTTAACAGACGATCACAAAAGTGAAATCGATCATGATCAATGATAAATAATCGAGCACAATCGGATGATGTTAGTGGTGATGGTCTAGAAGCGTATCGAAAAGGTGAGGGTAGGAATTATGGTTGCCACTTGCCACCTTTTTTGAAAGTAAAATTGTATTTTTTTCGAAACATTGCAACAAATATAGTATTATTGAGAAATTCAAGAAAAAAAATAGTACATTTTTATTTTTAGTAAATAATTTATTTTTCCATGTGTTTATTTTGTTATTAGTCTTGACTTTGGTTAACAAACTCTTATTATTTTTAAAATAACTATAGGAATCTGAGCAATTGAATGCGTTTCTTTCTGAAATTCCCAGTGCTGCGTTGCGGGTGCGTTCCCGTCATAGTTAATTAAAAAAGCGCGAATACTGAATTACCGATGGGAATTTAGAATTTATTCGTACTATATTATTTTTCTATAACATATAGTACAATGGACTGAAATATAGCACGATACTATATAATATAGTAAGGGTGGCAACTGGCAACCCTAGTAGGTAATAGGAATACTGTAAGTTGAATTATATATTTATCTCTGTGCCTTCAAAGTTGAAGTGTGTTTCTATAAAGCACAGTGTGTATTATGTATGTAGTGCTCCACTACATTCGTATACGTTTCAAGCTGTGTTTCGTAAATACATGGAACGTTTCAGACGCGTGCCGTATCAGACAACACATATATTATTGTTTGCGTTAACCCATTTATATCTATCGTACGTAACATGGACGCGAACTGACAAGAGCTGTCAAATTCTATATAAAAATATATTTTGTAAGTTTTGACATGGATTCGATTTCGAGTGCTAGTGGCTGAAATGGACCTGCGCTAAGTTTGGTAAGTGATAAATCTTTTAACTTTTATAATCATAAATACAAATGTTTCTATAATAATATTAAGTAAGTATTCTGTATTTGAATACCAGTTGTAAGTAGAACAAATACTAAACAATTACAGAAAAACAACCAACGAATGTTCGCATTTTTCTAGAAAGTTATGAAAACAATCAATGGTATTTCCACAAGGTTGTTTCAAATATGACGTATAAATAAACTGGCAAAACATCAAATAAGAATATAACAACTATTTGGATCACTTACAATATTAAAATTTGAGGTCGAAGATAAATTATTGGACTGAATTTATATGCGAATGTATGTCTTATTCGAAGCCATCTGCCTTGGTCGAGAAACCCTGTACTAAGCCATCTGGCCATTGTGGTAAGAGTAGGCGAAATATCGTATTCTTGTGAAAAGGCTCACGCCCTTTATTTGCGTAATGGGTGGATAATAAACAACGGAAGACAAACATGACGTGTTGTCAAAATTTAACGCGAGTTTTTACCACACGTATACTATTTGGTAATTGCCTAGGAAAACAATAAAATAGTACAAACAAAACATTAACCTCCTCACACACTGACTCAATCAAGACGGCAGTAAACTTCACTAAATAATTCGTGTTATTTACGAGTGCATGCCACTGCCACTCGACCCCCACGCCCTCTCGATAGCGAACAGAACATAAAGTATTCTAAAACACATCTCTGTTTACACACGTCATTTTATGTAACGGGTACCGTAAGACTGGATTTACAGGACACGGCTTACAAATCAAACAACTTATTAAATACTAGCTCACTTTTCAGCCGTCGTTTAGTAATTAGTATAAAGGTAAAGACCACTAAGAACAGTTACAATGGGAAAATAAAAAAATGTTTTACACTTTTTTGTAACGAGACTTCAACGTCTATTTAAAAAATAATCAGCTGAATCTGTCCACGCGTTTTCCAGTATTGCTTTTACTCGTAGCAACAGATTTAGGCACTCATTTCATTTTCATATTTTGTTGTTGTGTGGAGGGTGAAGAAACACCTTCTTGTGTACTTATGAAATACAAAAGCACAGAAGAACACGGAACGGATGTTTCGTTAGCAATATTCATACAACCATTACATCATAACATAAAAAAGCTGTTTAAACGACCTTAACGACCCTACCCACCGAACCGTATAGTACGTAATACAGAAGCTAAAACGTTCCGGTTTACAGTCAAGAGTGCGTTGACAAACGTCGCTCTGCATAGATCACGGTGTGCGAGCGTGTATAATCTATGGCGTTACGCATCAGTGCGTAAGGACCATAGCAACGAAATCTATTTAATATTGAAGAATAGTTTCCTTATGTCTTTTAGATAGACGTTCGTAATTCTCCGTATGTTCGAAATGGATTAACACACACACGGTGTTCAGAAGGTGCCTTAAAGGGCCCCTCAATATCGTGTAGTGTAATAACCCCCTTTACAATGAATAACCATTTCTTATGTTCTTAGGATGTTGTAAGAAGCAACTTGGGAAACTGGCTACAACCAATTTGGCCAGTATGGCAGTAAGCTAATATCCTTCTCTAGTGAAAAGAAAGGCATGCCCAGCAGTGGGACGAAAACCTTCTTCTTTTTGGATCTACGGTTGCCACAAATAATAACCAACAGAAACAAAATATTAGATATATATTATTATAACGTAATTGAAGTCTTAGTTGTAGTCGGACAGTAGAATAAGAGTGAAACACAATAATATATTTCATTGAGTAGGCACACACTCAACGGAGCATCAATTCGCCTACGATGACAGATTGAGAGTAAGAGCTAGACGACCTATCATCATTTCAATCCATAAACGTCCCACTGTTGGGCACAAGTGTCCTCCAAAGAATGTAAAGGAATTTAGCCTACTATACAACGCTGGCCAGACGGGTTGGTATAGGGTTTGTTTCGAATTTACCTTTTGTTGCAATGCTGTTTTCTGCATAAGGTTACTCTCTTAGTCGCCTTTTACGATACCCACAAGTTGTTGTAACACATGCTATGCACTACATTTATATATATATTAATACTCTGTATACCACAGCAGTTACAGTTGAGGTAGATTTTCTCCGAGGGAGAGTTGATTTACGCAAAAAACCTCGGTCATTCAAATTGATAAAGTATTAATTACTTCCACAGTAAACTATTATCTAAAAAGTAATAAATTTATCATAAATACTGATAATAACTTCAATAGGTTCCAATTACCCGCTTGTCCTCATTGTTTGACGTAATGTATTTATTATTTACCTATCTATGTTCTGTAAACAATAACAAATTGAATTTCATTGTAACTGTAATCAAATATCGCAGTAAGTAGGTATTAGATAAAATTCTATCTATCAAGGCTCTGTTAGACCACCTGCTGATAAGTGTCTGATAAATTATCTGAGAGTTAAGTGACAGATAACATAATATGATATTTTAAATCATTAGATTCTCTCAAAAATTGGGCTATAAAAACGCAAAATAGATTGTTCTAAATCGGGCTGACAGTTCCAGAGACAAGAGAAAACTCTTCATCATGTAGATTTAAAATTTATTGATGTTTTCTATTTTTATGTATTATAACTTCTCTAATAATTAATATTTTATCAAGTAACTTAAAATCCTAATGTATTTCTGCATGCTTTGACGCCCTTGCCCTTGGCGAAACGTGACATACAATTTTTTGTTATAACATTATCCATTTTTCTAGCAAATAAATGATTGAATTGAAAAATTCTGCTATAATATACTGGGTGTCCAAAATAAATGATTTAATTAAATTGAAAAAAAATCTTTATAGGCCTCCAAACAAATATGACACATTTTTTTATATTTTAAAACTATACTAACTACTCAAAGTATTTTTTTAAATAACTATCTGTTCATACGTAATTTATGACTGCCTAAAGTTGAAGAATTTTATACAAGTAAAAATAAAATATTTGAAATGCATTATGCTCCAATTAAAAAGTTTTACTTTACAGGTTTCAATTGCAAAAAAAGTTGAAAAAAAAAAGAAAGAAAAAAAAAGGATGTACATACATAATTATGCTATATTGGAATATAATTATGACCTATTTATCTGGACACCCGGTAGAATTGAATAGATATAATCTTATCTGCTAGTGTTGAAATAGTGCCATAATCTTTCACTTCTTTAGTATCTTTTTTTATCGATACCTATTTTATCAACAGACTATGTATATATTTCTATTGATTGTATTGACATCGATAACTATTAAAGGTCAGTCTAAAAATAGTTCGTCATTCGTATAAATAAATAATTTGTTCGTATTGTAAGGGATTTGAGCTACAATAGATCAATTCTGGTCGAGATAGAGGTCGCTTACGGCTTCTAGCCCATCAAATAATAATAATAATAGTGACGGATTAATAATACATAATGTCACTACCTCATCTCAACCCGTGAGTGTCGTAAAAGTCAACTAAGGGAGTAATTTTGACTGGCCTGTTGGTCTAGTGGTTAGTGATCCTGACTGCTAAGCCGGAGGTCGTGGGTTCGATCCCCACCCAGGACAAATCTTTGTGTGATGAGCATAAAGGTTTGTTCTGTGTCTGGGTGTAATTTATCTATAATATGTATATATTTACAAAAAAAAATGTATTTAAGTAGTATATCAGTTGTTTAGTACCCATAACACAAGCAAATATAATTGCTTACTTTGGGACTAGATGGCGCTGTGTGAATGTGGTAGAATATTATTATTATTAGGCAAGCAATAGCGCTGTAAGAAAAGGAAAATTCGAAACAAATCCTATACCAACCGGTCTGGCCGCGTATAGTAGGCTAAATTCCCTCCACATTCTTTGGCGACTCGTGCCCAGCAGTGAGACGTTTATGGTTTGAAATGATGATGAAATTACACCATCATCATCTCAGCCTATTGCAGTCCACTGCTGGTCATAGGCCCCTCCTGACACGCGCATATTAACATACGAACATTACATATTGAATCGAAATCCATGCGAGCAGAACCGCGCGGAACAGCTGTTTAACTTATTATCTAAAAATGTAATTATAATTTGACAGTAGTCGGCGACAGTTTTGAGCTCAATTACCTCAAAAACCGTTTTTTTTTTTTTTTTTTTTTTCAATTTATTTGCTAAAATACAGGTATTTAC
This sequence comes from Laspeyria flexula, assembly GCA_905147015.1. Lineage (NCBI taxonomy): Eukaryota > Metazoa > Arthropoda > Insecta > Lepidoptera > Erebidae > Laspeyria > Laspeyria flexula. The sequence continues at coordinate 8,852,535 of LR989974.1, forward strand.
AAAGATGGTTAATTATAATAAAATATGCAGTTTCACTGTATCTCACCATAGCATTGGTATGCAAATATAAAAATTTAAATATTAAATAGATTAGATTATAACTAATAACTAAATTTAAACTGACTAAATTTATATTAAAATTTAGTCAATTATAAATTTTTGACTACATCAGATTCTCTAGTAGAGTACTAGTATTAAACATAGTAACAAAATAGTCTGTATCACAAAAACGGCTTTATCTAATTATTTACGGCTTTATCTAATTATTGGTAGAAAAGTCCGTACTATTGTTTGTACACAAAACCTAATGGCAACATTTTCAATGTCACCTAGTGTCATAACGTTGCGTAATATTATATTATTATAGATACTCGGTAGATATAATGTTGTTGAGGTCAGGTATACATACATACACACACATGTGGTGTGTAGGCAGAGAGTATAATAATGTACTATTCAAGTGACTTACTATCTGCTAACGGTGAAAGAAACATCGTTAGGAAGCCCACATACCCTACAAGAAATTCTAAGTGTATGTCTAGTCCACCAACCCACACTAGGCCAGCGTGTTTGGATTATGGCCTAAACTCTTTTAGCATTCTAGATAGAGAGGAAACCCGATCCCAGCAATGGGACACTAATGGGTTGCTGACAAACAAACAATTCCCAACCGATAGGCCTTAACGTGGGTGGCACAACTGTATGGTTTTCTGAAAAACACGCTAAGGTTTATCTGTCGACTATGCATGCGAGGTTAAAATATCATACAAATCCTTGTGTGGCGGCCATTAGAGGTCCTGGGTTCGTTTTTCAGGTAGAAAATAAACGGTATTGGGTGAGTGACAAATATTCATTCATTGTGTCAGTTACTTACGTATTGTTTTATTTCAAAGTAAGTAAAACAACGTGTGGACAGAGTAGCTATGAAGGTAATTTATTTTCAAAGGCTTTACTCATTGATATACAAACTCGGCATCTCCCCCTAGATGCTCAATCACGTACTAAAGTCACGCTCAAAAAATAATTACATTAAATTATAATTACATTTTTAGATAATAATCGTTTTTGTTAGTCTTAAAACATTATTTATAAAAAAGCAATGAACCTTTTTGATGTACACACACACCTCACGACAGGGAAACAAATTGTGTGACAGTTGTTTTTTAAGCTCAGTTTTGAGCGCCGTTTTTCGATTGCTGAGTGTGCCTTAGGCTTTTTATAAAGAGCTTATTACACTACACGATAAAGGTTCAACTGAACGCCATGTAATGTAATATACTATTGATCTATTAGTATAATTACACTATGTGTTCAGGAGGTGACTTAAAGGGACCTTGAAAATCGTGTAATGTAAAAACCTTTTAATCAATTCTATTGCCATCGACTTATTATATTTACTCGCTTCTATCGATAAACTATCGAGTGGACCCTACGTGATGACGGAGCTGTATATGTTCCTTTATAACAGCGCAACCTCAATTTTTTCGGACCTCTATTGATTGAAAGGTCTGGGTGTATAACGGGGTCGTTCGTGACAGACAACTTTCATCGCATCTTCATCATAAAATTCTCGTATCGTGTTATATTCTCACGCGAATCTATTATTTATAAAGGTATTTTCGCTCGTATCTCGGATACAATTCTTATCGATTTGGAGAAAATTTGTTATTGCTTTTCAAGTTTCTCTTAAGAATAATTGTCGCGCGGAGCTTGGCTCCCGTCGTTCTTTATTTGGTCACTGCTCAGCTCCTTTTGGCCGTAGCATGATGTTATAACATTCCTCAATAAATGAAAAAATTAATAAAAACTACAAGACTTACTTCACCATAAAATTTTATAAACATTGATATTAGCTATTGCGAGAATAATACAGACCAAGAAAAGATTTATAGTAGTATGTAAAGACACATCATCATCATATCAGCCCAATGACGTCCACTGTTGAACATAGGCCTCACCTAATTTTCGCCACAGCGAGCGATTTTGTGCCGCCCGCATCCTACGGACAAGGACATATAAAAAATTGATATTATGAAATATAATCATCATCATCATCATCATTGCAACCCATAAACGTCCCTCTACTGGGCACGGGTATCCTCCAAACAATGTGAAGGGAATTGAGCCTACTATACCACGCTGGCCAGACGGGTTGGTATAAGGTTTGATTCGAATTTTCCTTTTCTTGCAGTGCTCTTGTCTGCATAAGGTTACTCCCTTAGTCGCCTTTTACTACAGCCACGGGTTGAGACGGGGAAGTGACATTATGTATTCTTAATCCGTCACTACACGGATAATGAAGAAATAATATTAAATATATAGATAGAATTATTGCATTTACTTATACTAGTTACCGCCCGTTGCTCCGCCCGCATGGTGCGACGGTAAAAAGTAGCCTATTTGCTATTCCAGACTTTTAATCTAAATGTGTGCCAAATTTCTTTCATCTTTCAGCCGTCCTCGTGAGATTGAGAAACAAACATCCATTCATACATCCACCCTATCTTTTGTATATGTATGATATTATTAACATTGTCAAAAATCAGACTCGCTCATCTCATCTTAGCTTATCATCAAAAAAAAAAGCGCGAAAGTACATATTAGAACTCAATATACCAACATCAGAACATATCAATAACCTTTAGAAAACTTCGATGAGACATCCAATATTTAGATTCCATCGGAGAAGAAGCTAACACGTTTGCGATCATACACCCTAGTGAATAAGGTTCAAATCTGTTTAAAGGTACGAGCTCGGCTTTCATGTTTTCGTATTGACCCGCTGTTTCAATTCCCAAAGGGGTTAGGCTACGGATACTGTACAAGCAGACGTTTGAATGATCAAAAGGTCTTAGGTTGTAGTGAGTAACTTATCAAGCGATACCCGTATTGCATAATAAACGGAAAAACTTAAACCATACTCGCTATAGGTTCGCAACAGTATTGATCTTTTTTTTATTGCCTAAAGTGGCAGAGATCAGACGGCCCACCTGTTGGTACTGCTAGGGGCACAGCCAAGCCACTGCCTGCCTTGAGAGGAAAGCTCTCTTTAAACCTCGTTTGATATCAAGGACACGGTATTTTTTTTCATATTATCAAAAACAAGTCAAGTCACACGTCACACACACACGTTTTGGACTCATTCGCTGTTTTGTCGCACGCCTCCTTTTGAATAAGACAAAATCATTGAATGAAAGAAATAAAATTATTCTAATTCTGTAATTGTCGTGGGACAAAACAGTGAGTCAACCGTTGATATTAAAATTAAGATCAAATAATTATACGAGTAGGCCCAAGTGGATGTTATGAACCCATGACCTTTCATTTGACATGACAGTGAAAAACGCTCACCGCTTCGCCTCACGCTCCGCCCATCACTCACACGTAACCACAAATCTCAGCAACTCTAGTTCACTATCACTAAAACAGAATTTATGCTGAGCAATACCGAATGATATCACAAATTATGGAAATATATTCATATCAGTATTGAATTCAGTGCGGCTTGTGTTTCGTGCTTGTTGTGGATCAAATAAAACGATATCTTATAACAAAAGAAAGTAGTAATAGGTTTCAATAGCGGAAAACATAGTGAAGGCAATTTTTTATTCTTTACTGTTTATTTTTTCTTTTTCTTTTTTTTTTTTTTTAAAGACAGCGTCCGCACTAGGGAACAAGCCCTGTGTCGCGGGGAGCTTTACAAACATGAAACTAACGGACACAAAGTACACCCAGACTAGAAACAAATATCTATGAATCACACAAATATTTGTCTCGTTTGGGAATCGAACCCACGTCACCCAGCACGGCGATGTAGTGGGGAGGCAACCACCTTAACCACTGCGCCACGATGACAGTTTTATAGAACTTTACTAAGACTTTATAGAAGGAAAGATAGATGAAATAGGGACAGGTGTGAGCAAGACAGAGCTAGTATATATATATATATAAAGAGTGAGATAGAGAATACCTACTAGCTTCTGTCTAAGGCTTCTACGTGTTATTTCAGTAAAATTAGGCTTCAAGTCCTCATCATCCTATCAGCACGCCCACTGCTAGACCGGGGTCCCGTCAAGATATTTCCAATAGGACCTTGCAGACGGCTTGCAGGTCTTAAGTGCTAGTCTATCTATGTGATGTTTCTCTGAAGAATTGAATGATTAAGACTTGAAATAATAAACAAACTCATTGTGGCATTTATGATATTATCATCATCATCATCATTTCAGCCTATTGCAGTCCACTGCTGGACGTAGGCCTCTCCTAACACGCGCCATATTACTCTGTCCTCCGCCTTCCGCATCCAGTCAGACCCAGAGGTCGTCGGACCATCTAGCTGGAGGGCGTCCTACTCTACGCTTGCCGAGTCGCGGTCTCCACTCTAGGACACGCTTGCTTCACCGTCCATCGGTCCTTCTGCAGATATGACCAGCACACTGCCACTTCAACTTACTTATTCTACGAACTATGTCGGTAACTTTATGATATTAGCTAGTATTAATTTGATATACGACGTGAAATACTCAACTGTCAGATTAGTTATCTCTCTACTAATGCAACAATACGAGCATACCTTGAATATTTGCCAAAAGACACTACATAAAAACAAAATGAAAGTTATGAAGTTACAGTCAGTTTGGTATCTTTGCCAACACTTGCATTTGTGTAAACTGATGATGGAATTATTGAATAAAACGAACTGATGGCTGATGGAGTCGAAAAATTCTCGAATGGAGACCGCGCACAGGCAAGCGCAGCATAAGAGGTCCATTCACAGGTAAGCAAAGTCATATCACACCCACATTTGGACAGCTATGTCCCATGAAATAGGGTGCTAGCCTGTTGTCATTAAATGGGAATTTCATGATAGAAAAACAAAATACGATTTTACCCGAACCTGGGTCCTCCTGTACAACAGTCGTATACACTTCCTGCTGCGCCACCGAGGCAACAATGATAAACATCAAAGAGACTGATATAAACGACACAATCGCGATAATAACAACAATCACTCTATCAAACTGGGTACGGTGACCACACAATCAATAACAGTCCGGACATATGTTTTCTTTATGAATTTTCATCGTTCATTGACAGTTTATCTGTTTCTGAAATAAACGTTACTATATTTGCGCAATGGTATTTGTATTGTTATTCCTTGTACTGACGGAGTTGACGATTTTGGTGTCACTCAGCCCAAAAACAACAAAGTTCAAAATGGCTGGCATTTTAAAAATGTTGACTTCAGAACTATGTCTAGTGACCAATGGGATCGTCAGATATCGATTTTGGTGTCACTCAGCCCAAATGCAACAAAGTTCAAGATGGCGGGCATTTTTACAACTTTGGACATATCTGGTCTGGTCATGGTCTGTGGAAATTTTTAGTTTAAATGTAAAAAAAATTTATTGTACTTAAGTAATTACCTAATTATTTTGTCCTATCCAACTTTAACACAATACGAGGTTAAAAATATCAAACTCATTAATACGCGCTTTAAAGTAATACCACACAGCATTAGAGAAGTGTGCGTGTTCCGGCTCTGTGTGCGTTAAAAACCTATTTGCGAGCAACTTGAAAATGTATGAACACTCTTAAGACTACATAATTTCACTACTCCATTACTTCATTTCTGGAACGTATGGGTTGAGATGACGATGATGATGATTTGTTTGTTGTCTCGACATTGGTTTGTGACCTGGCTTGTGTTTGTGATCGAATGATTTACCTAATATACATTCAACACATTAAACAACACATGCTTGTGTTTTCATAAATTGGTTTTTATGCTTCTTGACTTTATTTATATTTCTAGGATTATTTTAAGCAGTCATTATAAAAAATATACTAATAAAGCCTAATCTAAATAACAGCAGGACGACACGTTCAGGCTTATTTTAAACACTCAAAGTATCAATAATCTTAGAACAAAAGCTAGTATTTTAGCCTAGTAAACAAACTTCTTAATTTGGCAAGAGCAGTATTATTTATTTTAGTCGAAAAACTTAGTATTCAATCTTATTATTTTTAGTGAAAGCAAGTGAATTTTATTTAGAACAAATAACAAGCCTCTGCCAGAGAACTTGGCAATAACAACGATCACATTTTTTGACACAAACACGGTAATAGAAACCATTTGCCACCCGTGACTTCACCCACTTTGAAGAGTTTTTACGAAAATTCAACGATAAATAATATTCATTCAAAAGTTATAGTTTAGAGTGTCTCATAAAATTATATTATATTATAAATAACAATTTTTAGGTGGGCGAGCAGCCTAAAGTAAAAGTCTTTACAAAATCGAACATGCAACAGAATTAGCCATCCTTACTTTATAGAGTACCCAGGCCTGATTCTGACACTCTTAAAACGAAGTATATTTACGGTTTAGTAAGTTAGACATTTTTTTTCATTATGTATTTTTAATTTTAAATAACCAAACGTTCCAACAACTCAGAATCAGGACCCAGGACAAGACACAATCCAGAACATAGCCTGTCAGCCAAGTTGCATCCAAACCCATTTTAATGCTTAAAAGTAACAAACAGCTCTATAGAAATAGAAATACATTTATTTACGAGAAATGTGGTTACAATGGTGTTACATATTAATAGTTCCAACACATTCTACCATAACAATGGTACGTAAATATTAAAATTAAAGATAAAACAATTAGTGATACAAAAACTATAAATTAGATGTCAAAAGTTATGTTCCAGTGATACTTAATTAATTAATGTCATTCAATATTATATGTCAAAGTTTGATGTCACGAATGTCATAGTAGTGATTTAATTGTGATTAATATTGACATGTCAAATTCAGTTATTTATTGCGTATTTCTACAAACAATAGTATAAATTAGGCTAATAGAAGTTAGCCTAATTGACACTATTATCAGTAAGGCATTGACAGCTAGAAGCTAAGCGATAGTTTACTTACAAATCTGGCATTGTCGATTTCAATGCTTCATAGACCATAATTACCACTTAACATGACTGTTTCGCTAGTTAAAAGAAATACTTAAACAAAACAAAGTTTCGAATATATTAGAGAATAACATCCAAATCAAGCGAACAAAAGGCGTGTAAAACAAAATTACATGTTTTGACGTCGTCACATTGTTCTACGGACATAATTGTGCGTGTTTGATACCCAGCTCACGTTACCTTCCGAACGGCGACCGGAGTCTTTTTCACTTTTAGAGTTCCGTAAATCAAAAGGAAGAAGAAAAAAATTAAAAAAATATAATAACCCGACCGCAAAAAATCAACAGATATCTATGCAACGCACTAAAAATACCGGAAAATGGTTCTAATTATTTTTCCTGAAAAATTTAAATACATAAGTATTTATTTGTAATCTCCATTTGATTCCCTTTATTTTGATACCCTCGAAACGTTTGGTTAAAAAAAAACTAAAACGTTACTTACAATTTGGCACCAAAAGTCCGCCGTTTTGTTTTTTTATTTTTATTAATACCTATCAGGACACTTGGGTTTATGAGAAGAATCTAACGATACCTTAATTGTCGAAATCCATCCAGCAGTTTGGAAGAAACGTGGGGATTAGAAATTTACAAACATACAAGATACGCGCGAAAAACAATACCCGTCCTGGCAGTCGGGCAAAAAGGGAGGCGTCCATAGGCTACGGTTATCGCTTACTATGCTATCAGACGAGCCATAAGCTTGTATGCCACCATCGTGGTATAAAGAAACGAAAGAAGGTCACTTCGTTGTCCCTCTGCCTGTGAACCTAGAATAACGAAATTTGAATATGAGTATGGATGAAGCAAGATCTTACACCCCAATTAAAGAAAAAAAAACCGAAATTCGCTAAAAAGAAAAAATACTAATTTACATTTGCAACTACAATATAAGTATGGAAGACTTGAAGAAACTTGTGACGTAACTAGCTCTTTGGGCTCGAACTTATGAGAGCGAAATTGAGATGTAATGTCATCATTAGACATCGGATTATATGCACAATCAAAATGCCAAAACATGCATGCATAAATGCACAAAAAAAGGCGAAATATGCATAATCAAAAACCATTAACTATTAGAATTTCCGCTTATTTGCACATTATTTTAAACTCGATGACGTAAATTTACGCCGCATGGCGGCATTAAGGTCGCGACCACACATCGCCCGTAACTTCGCTCACGTAACGTAATTACATAAACGTTAAATGCTATGTTATATCCGTGTAATATAATTTAATTAAAACTTATTTAAGAACCGTAGACGCGACAAGTTTTGGCGCTCAAGGGTACTGTAAAGTAATACGGTTAATTCGAGGCAATGTTTATAATCCAGTAATAGTCGCCACAATTTCCGGACGCGGTTTTTCATAGGTTTTGTATACAATAATATAGCCTCGGCGCACACCGGGCGTTTGAATGCAGAAGCTGTTGAATTACACTAAAATGAATTCACTATCATCCATTATATTCAAGACGACCTCTGCCCGGTTTCTGAACCATCAGATAAAAGTTATTCATGGATTAAAGTATAACCCAAATGACTATAAAAGTAAAACAATAGAACTAGTTTATTCGAACAACTGTCATTTTTTATTTTATAAAGTTATATTTGGACCGATTTAAGCAAAAATGATCCAATCAACACAAACGTCATCTTGCGATATTTGACTTTAAAATTCATTACAGTATTTGTCTGGCTTTGTAATGCTAAATTTTGTTTTTGTAATTTTATGTTGTCCTACTTATATGAACTTAACTAAAAGCCGGAGAAATATTCAATGAATTTTAAAGTCAAATATCGCAAGATGAGGTTTGTGTTGATTGGATCATTTTTGCTTAAATCGGTCCATTTTATCCTATCAAATATTTTGTTGGATGGTTCAGATATCATTAGATATCTTTACAATTATACTATCTAATTAATCTACATAAACTTCTAAAAACAAGCACAATAAAAATAATATTAAAATACTCCATAGCCTTGCCAAATTACGACGCTATCGCCTCGTTTTTTCACGATTAAAGATTGCGGGCTTAATTTGAAAGGTCAAGGTGACAGACCCCGAGGTATCCCCAGATGTAGACCGCGGATTATCATGAAATATAGAATAGAATAGAATATTTTATTTGCTTATAAACATGGTTACATGTGAAGATCTTAAACTAGGTTATGTTCTACATGTTTAGCCATCACTATGACATGCAAATATTGTTTTAAAAGCTATTTATTTATATAAAATTATATTAATTATTAAATTATTATTATACTATTTTATTACTATTATATTATTTATTACTATTAATTATTTATTAAGATATTCATTAAGATATTCATTAATTGTGTAAAAGCACTAGCTAAATATCAGGGGGTCCGCAATGTAGATATGTAGATACGATTCTGTTATCTATGCTAATTGATACCCTAATTATTTTTATGATTATATTATTTTTATTTTGCAATAGGCTGAGATGATGATGATGATTATTTTTATCGCAGCTTTGAAAATAAATGATGGTGCACAGACCACACTATTAATAATATGAATAAGATTAGTATATAAAGTAACCCTCGCATAAACAACAACTTAAAACTATTACAGATACTTACTTTTTAATAAAAGTACACGTAACTCTAAACAATGTATTGAAAACATTAAAAAAAAAAAATAGCTTCGATAAAATTATAAAAATCGAAAACCACTAAATTATGATTATGACACTTAATTGTGACCATGCAATTCCTCTGTATGAACCCTCTTAATGAAATATTAAGTGTCTAAAACCTGAGTAGGTAAAGACAAAGTTTTTTTTTAATTGCACGTGATATTTTGCTAATCCAGAAATACATAGGTAGGTACAGTCACCAACAAAACACTGAACATATCCATAATTTCAAAACGCATGTATCTATACAGTAGCATGTACATAAAAATATACATAACAAGACTAGTACTAGAATTTCATTTACGATGATATTTCAATTCTGGCACTAGTCTTGTTCAATTCAATTCAATTCAATTTATTTAAAATTGCGAAATATGGGTTACAAATGGTCTTATATTAATATAAAGGCATCTCCACATTCTACTTTTCAGCATGCAATAAAAATTAGTTACAAATCAATAAAAATGTAAATTAAATAATTAAATAAAATAATTAAACCACATAATGTCAAGGAATATTAATTGTCAATATATTAATAATTACCAAATATAAAAGCAAGCTTATGTCAAAGTCATTAGTACAATACAGTAGTCAACAAAATATAAATTTAACAAAATCATAGATAGTTTTACTCTATTATTTTATCTTCTAGATATTCCTTGACAGAGTAGTACGCTTTTTTCAATAATAACATTTTTACAATTTTCTTAAATTCATCAAAATTTACAATTTTTAGGACTGTATTTGGTAAATGATTATATAAACGAGGAGCCATACAAATGATGCTCTTATTCACTAAAGCTGTATTATTATTTGGACAACGAAGTGTTGTTAAGTAATTTATGTATGCTACTCCGGTATTAATTATCTGGTTATTATTATTATTATATATATTATCCGCCAGATGGACTGACGACCTAGTAAAGGTTGCGGGTGGCCGTTGGATACGGGCGGCACAAAATCGCTCACTGTGGCGGAAATTAGGTGAGGCCTATGTTCAGCAGTGGACGTCGTTGGGCTGATATGATGATGATGATGACTACGGTATAGGTAGTACATGCGTTTTGAAATTATGGATATATTCAGCTACTTGCTACTTTTCTTCGTGACTGTACCTAGCTTAAATCTATAGGATCCCGTTAGGTAAAATATATTTCAGACTTCATTCTATTTGTGTGCCAAATTGTATACCGATTAGTTCTTCTTTTACTATTTACATATCACTCGGGCGAAGTTACGTGCGGAAGCTATTATTCTATAATTATTTTATCGAAACTAACGCGATTTCCGACTAACTACTTTTAGCTTTTATCTTTATCGAGTAATGCACTCCAACAAACAGTGTTACGTAGAAGTTATCGATATGACTAGTCGATAAGATATCGTGAATCGATGCACTGTTCTTGTCAATACTGTAATTGTATTTATACGCAAATTGTTACAATGTGACCGGCATGATATGACATGGTAAGCAGAGAAAATAGTGCAAAAATAAAATAGATCGAAGTGTCTTTATTGTGTTAGGCCCAGAACAAACGACGGGGCGATGAGTTTTTTTTGACCGCGACTGTAAATTAGTTTTTCCAAAATAAAAAAAACGTTTACAAACTTATATTTGCAGCTAAAACGTATGAAAGATCATGTATTAAAGCCGCAATTATAAATTTGTTATTTAATCTAACTTTATCTATTGGAAACAAACAAGGAAGGTCAAACAAAAGTTGTTTAATTTAAGTGATGTTATGTATTACCGTGTCATGTCCAATTTAGTAAATCTAATTTTACAAAGAACCTTCTGCACGAAGATTAACTTACACTCGACAGGTTGTTTACTGATAATGTAATGTATCATAATAATTTATAATCAATAGTAACCCAGCTGTTCTTACAAAGGGTCCGTTCACACCGATCGGCTCGGAGAGCATCCGCCGACGCTTTTTTTTCACAAATTCACACAGACCGGCGCGAGTTATACGCTTGGAGCTGTTCGGCTGCGTGAATGCGGAAGAGTACGTCATCAGAAGCAGCCAGTCGGCTCCTCTTATTTTCACTCTAAGCGCGATCGGTATGCTCTCAAGCATTCTCAATAATAAAAGAAGTGACATGTAAAAATAAAGAAATCAGATCAAAAAAATCAGAGCTCAACCTTGTCAGTGAACTGGCCTTAGGCAAACTTGCTGACACCTTTTTTTTTAGCTTTGTATGACTTTCATAAGTATCATATATTTGACTGTCACCGTGGCGCAGTGGTAAAGGTGGTCGCCTCGCCACTATATCGCCGTGCTGGGTGACGTGGGTTAGATTCCCACACGAGACAAATATTTGTGTGATTCATAGATATTTGTTTCTAGTCTGGGTGTACTTTGTGTCCGTTAGTTCCATGTTTGTAAAGCTCCCCGCGACACAGGGCTTGTTCCCTAGTGCGGGCGTTGTCTTTTTAAAGAGAAAAAAAAAGGGAAAAAAAATGTATTTGATCTTTATGACTATGACTAAACCTTATTACAATGACAACCTTATAACCTTATTACTAATGATTCAAAACTCTGTTTTTAACGTAATAAAAATCCGCTCTCCTCTCCGAGCCGGTCTGTGTGAACGGAACCTAAGTCGTAGCATATGTACTAAGTAAATACTAATGCAATTAGATGACGTCATAGCACAGTGCACTTGGGTAATCAAAACGTTATCTAGCACAACTAGGGGATTGAGAAACTTATCGCTATTAAGGTGATTAGAACCAGTACTTCGTTAAATGACTAGAAGTCGCAGGGGACTTCGCTCCCGTCGTTCTTTATTTGGCCACTGCTCAGGTCCTATTTGTCGTAGCTTGGTGTTATATAGCCTATGTTACTCAGTGATAATGTAGCTTTCTAACGGCAAAATAATTTTTGAAATCGGTCCAGTAGTTTTTAAGTTTATTCTTTACATTTATACAAAAACTTTTCCTCGTTATAATTATAATATTAGTATAGAAGATATACCCTTATGTAATAAAATTTCTAATAAATAAGTATTAAGTAAGTATTAAATATTATATATTACTTATCAATTTTACATTAAAAATTATTTATATAATTATGTATTAACATATTTAACATGTAATTAATATGTTTCAAAATATTTTATTGGAAAGTCAGCAATTTAAAGAAGTTACCGGCATACCTACGCTTGCGCTACGTAAGAAGAACACTTACTCTATACTCTCCACAATATAAGAGGGACAATATTCGTTGAACAATATTCCGATACCTACTACTACAATTGGGTATACGACAGTGATACACCTCTGCCTAATTCCATGAGGATATAAGGCATGATGCAATACCATTGTCTATTTTACTACCCAAAGTCCCAACAAATAAAAACTAATTACAACCAAACCATTATTATAAGTGACTAATGACACATTATGTTATGAACTTATGAAACATCGTCCAAAATAGGTATATGAGTGAATAGGTTATGAGTTTTCAAAATAGGAATACTAGTCTTCCATAATAACATGAAAATGTCTCTCATTCTCTCTTCCACTCTCTTCTCTCATTCTGTTCTAGCGTCTCCACCGTCCCCTCCAGTGGGCGCTAGGCAAGAATATGGTAGTAGGTAGATCCGGCTATATATGAGGAAGGGCGTGGGGCCCTCAAAATAAAACACAGAACTGGTCTTATAAACTTATAGTATTAATTTTAAATGTCAAGAAGAGCGTGCACTGCACTAGAAATTAAAATAGTAATGAGCCTCAAGTCTTCGACGGATGCTCCGACGAAGACTCGTTTCGAATTTGAATTAATTTAGGATTTTGAATATTAAATTATTAAAAGTAAATTAAAAAGAAATCAAAAGAGATCCAAAAGGTGGTCAAAAGAGGTGCATTCGTGCAGGACGTAGCCTGCAACGGGTGCAACCGTTACACTGTGATCTCATTTGGAAGGAAAGGGGTTTAAGACTCCTTTTACACCTAGCGAAAGATATGTACGGTTCGTTTTAGATCTGGTGCAACCCTTATGCTACCACCAGCAGTAGAACAGTCAAATAACATAACTCTGATAATGTGTATCTTTGTGGATATGCGGACGGAGCCACGGGTGAATGCTAGTGTATTATAAATCTGTCGTAGTTATAGAACCAGTTTAGATTAATCTTGTCAACATACAGACCCTGTTTTGATCTTTATCTAACCGTGACTAACAAGTGTACGTCCGCTTTACGGTAACAGGTTACCGCTACACCTGCAATGCCAGCAAAACCTGTACCACACATAGTACATAGTATAAAACAAAGAAGCTGTCGCTGTCTGTCCGTTCCTATGTATGCTTAAATCTTTAAAACTACGCGACGAATTTTGAAGCGATTTTTTTTAATAGATAGAGTGATTCAAGAGGAAGTTTTATAGGTATAGAAAACATACCACGCGGGCGAAGCAGCGGGCGGAAGCTAGTAGTATATTTACTACAAGTTATATAATATGTAGAAATAAAAAACACTTGCAATAGATACGTTTGAAGCATTATAACTTGAGAATGGCGGGTTTTATTGTATTGTGTTAGGTATTGTCAGAATTAAAACATAACATAATATTGTAATATTCTTTGGAGAAGATCCGTGCCCAGCAGTGGGATGTTTATGGGTTGTAATGATGATGTTGATAATATTGTGCCATTTTCTCCGAAGGGGTAAGCAGAAGTGCATTTTCAATTTGCCAGCTGTTAGATCCCATGTATTTCGGTGAGAGATTATAGCGATTAATCGGACACTTTTCTAGAAGTTTATTTTATTTCCAAGGATACGCCTGTTTAGGTATCTACTCATGAAGTAGGCATATAAAATGCCAAATAAAAATTATGAACAAAAAAAAATCCGTTGTGTTGCTTGAAAAACTTTCATCTCAAGCAACGCAACATCAGAGTAGTTTCCCTATATGAAGGCACACGTAGAAAATTTTAATAGACCATTAAATTTCGATTGGTATTCGTGAAAGGTCGCTAGCTGAGACGTTTCTGCGACTACAGTCTCTTGCAATATTCATGTTATATCTTTAAGTTTCGTCTCACTGTAGTTCTTATGTGAATGCTTGTTTAGGCGCTATGACTTTTTAATCTTGTTTCTACTACTGAACGCGGCCGCACGGGTATCGTGACAATCATTGTACAAATTGAATAGCCTGATAAGTAATTCCATCTTAATTTTGATCATGGCTAAATTACGCTACTGTGTGTATTGTGTTTCAATTGCCAAGAAAGGTCTTAGGATAATCTATATTTATTTATATTCCAAGATGGCTTTTATTAACAGGACAATCGTCCCACAAACCCATCACTGTGACTCTTGTAAGCCAGGATTAACAATGACGCACCCTTTCGTTACCCTACCTACCTAGGTAAAGTCACAGAATACGTAAAAGAACTACCATACAGGTAGTATATTATGGTATACATACTAATAGTATAAAAATAAACCGACCTTCAAAAATGACATCATGAAAACCTTTAAAAATATAACTTGGCCGAAATTATGGCGCTGACCATACCACCCGATCAGTGTTCTGCGGTCAAGTACTACAGGAGGTCTGACCGCTGCCGGTGTGAAGGATTCTAAGATATCGCATAGATAACAGTGAATGCGGAACGCAGAATTTGGAATTCTGACTGCTAGACCGCCCGCCGGCGCAGTGGTGTGTTCGGCGCCTAATCTCATATCTTTGTAATGGGCTCCGTTTGTATAATCTTATCAGTTCGCTGTGTTGGACGCATATCTGTCATAAACAGCTCTCCAAATGATAAACAATGATATCTGCATCTCACATCTCGAGCCTAAATTAATATGACATTTGCAAAGATGGTATTTCAGACATGACATTGTTGATAAATTATTCGAGCGAAGCCATTACCAGGAGAAACGTACAAACATCGCCATGAAATTTACAAGCGTATATCTTATCAGTCGTGAAAACCGCCATTAGAAAGCTGAAAAGCGCGACTTTTTAGAAGCGACAAGCAAGGCATTGTAAACGACAGTTGAAGTGACACACAAAAGGCGAACAATGCCGTGCTATGCCGGGCACACGCTCTGATTACCCCCAACTTGTATTATACGAGATGTTTTTACCGCTTCCATTATACTTTAAGACTCATGTTGTATGGTGAACTGTTTTACTTTGTTTTTCTTTGCTGCTTGATTGGAGACAAGATGAGTTGCTAAATCAACCTATTGTTAACAACCAATACAATTTTAATACTTACAGTCATCATCATCACATTAACCCAATGACGTCCACTGCTGGATACAGGCTTCACCTAATTTCCGCCACTGCTAGCGATTTTGTGTCGCCTGGTAATTTTGGAAAGCGGCTCCCACCAGATGGATAGACGACCTAAAGGTTGCGGGTGGCCGTTGGTTTCAGGGGACACAAACTACTTATAATACCTATAGGTGCTTTAAAACATATCTCTTCTGTTCTCGTATTTACATCTCCTTTATCTCCTCTCGTTTCAATTTACTAGACCAAACATAAGGGTTTGCATGATGCTTTTAACCTTGCATGATGGTTAACCCAACCCTAACGTGTATGGTGGCCAGAAGCCAGAATATCGTAATACCGCGGATAACAAACAGCCATACATGTTATGGTTGACCTACCTAATTGTTTTCAACAAGCAACTAGTTTGACTCCGCCACTAAAGTTCCAAATGTTTTACAATTCATCGAAACAATGGCGTGAGAATGAACTTAATCAGTATGCATTATGATTAACAAGTTAGAGTACTGTAACTAATTCATTCATGTTTTATGATAATGTAGACTTTTCTATAGATCTACTTTCTCACGTACTTAAAAAAAATTTATGTTGCTAATGACCTCTAAATTTATAAGGTCTGTTCTTTTGCAATTTGTACTTTTTTACTACTACTAAATTTTAGTCTGTTACTCTCGGAACTGCTGTTCTGACTTATAAACTTTTTTTCGGTTTAGTAAACTGATTTGAGGAAAACACGACTATTAGGAGGCGAGTACCAATTATTATGGACGCGGTTATAAATTTATCACTTTGGAACACAACTAACTGTATAATAAAACCTAATTTGATATATTTTGTCCGTTAAGCATAAAGTAACGTAGCAGTGAAAATGCCTTTAGGCACTAGGCAAGGCCCCATGACACTTGTCAAATTTAAATATTACGTAATACAATTTAATACATTTCTTAATTGAACTACGCCTAATGGTACCACACCTTTCGATAGTTAATTAAACAACAAGTAATTATTATGCATATGTAATTAGGTTACATGCAGCATATTAAAACATAAGAATATTTGGAGCATTGCATTGTATGGCTGTGAAATGTGGACACTGAGACAGAGAGATAGCGAAAGATTGGAGAAAATGTGGTGTTTGATGAGAATTAAAAGTATAAGCTGGAAGGATATGAAAACAAATGAGGTTTTATTATAGGATTGATTAATTTAATGGTGGAGGAAGAATAGAAGGGGACTTAACAGAATAGAACTTTTAAAAAAGAATAATTGAAGGAAAAATATAAGGAAGGAGAGGTAGCGGTTGACTATTTGTCTTGAATTTTAAAAAGAAAAAAAATTGAGAAGAAAGGCAATTGCTTTGCGACAAAGGTTTAAATAAGGGAGAGAGAGGGAGAGAATTTATAAAAGTAAATAGTTTTAGTTTTGTTATAGATATTTAAAGTTTCTTAAAACCTAAATCTGCCTCGAAGGTGCAGTAGAAGTGTACACAAGAATGGATCCTGGGTTTTTTTAGCTAGAAAAACTTTTCTGTGATGAAATTCTCATCTGCCAGTTAACGGATTGATATTTCATTTTTATATGGGATCATACCCCCCTTCCCTCCCTTTTCATATCAGGCAATAATATACTTTATTTGAAATCTAATAAAACATGAGTCATACTTTATACCTATACTAATATTTTATAGTTAAAGAGTTTGTCTGTTTGGTAGAATGTGCTAATCTCGGCAGTTACTACTTTAAATTGAAAAAAATATTTTGTGTTGGATAGCCCATTTACCAATGAAGGCTATAGGCTAAATATTAACATCACAACATTAATATATAATGCCACCAATTTATGAAGGTGGATGTTGAATTTTTTTATCCTTATTGCTTTACTTCCTGTTAGTTTATGCAATTTCACACAAGTGACCTCAAATAATAAATTATTATTGTTTATTCTTCTGGATAATAATAAAATATGTGCCTATTCATGTTTATAGATGTTATTTTTATTTCAAAATAGTTACATAATATTATGAGTACAAGGCAATACATTTATGATCAATAAAATATAATATTTGTTATTTTGTAGCTATTATGAATTGACATAATTAGATATTTTCACTATTAAAACTTTTTCAAAGTTTCCTTTGCCTGTTTACATTGCATTTTATGTAGCTCATGCAACAATTATAACTTTTATATAATTTATATACTTAAATTTTCATGCATCTTTATAATACCTCACAATAATAATTTAGTAGTGAGACAGTATTATCTAATTCTAAATACCTACCTACAATGTCACTATGAACTTTTTTGGCATATTTGTTAGTTGTTTTTATAGATAAAGCTAAGTGGGTAGGCACAGATAACTTATGTATATACAGAGCCAACAATATTTAGACAGCTAATACTGTATTGTTTGAATGAATAAAAAGACGATGGCTGCATGGCTGTGCCTTTGCCTTTCTCAAGAGATTCATACATGTGAAAAAAAAAATTGTTTGTTTACATCAGCAAAACATCATCTGGGTCATAGTAAAATTAAGTAACGCAGCTCAAATGTTTTGCAATCACAACACGAGTCGCTAAGTAGGCGTCAAAAATATTAACATGCATTTTTAATTTGGCGCACAATGCCACAATTACGTTCAGCCTATAAACATCACTCGTTCATTCACGCCTTCGCAATTAAATTGACAGCAAGCAAACCTTGAAAACACTGCGAAACCGCTCTAATCTGCCCATTATACCATATAAGAGAATCATAATATTGATCATGGCACAAACCTTCTGCGCTCTGGTTTAGCGACAAAGGAGCTCCGGATGACGACAAATCCTTCTTCTGTCCGGGCTTAGGCGGATCAGAATCCGAATCGTCGAACACCAGTGTCCGAACCGACTGGGAACATCGACGATCCATCGTTACTCTCACTGCACAACACACAAATGCACTAATATTTCCCCCATTTATCCTTTCAACTACGACACGAATTCACGGTCTATTTATATGACATGGTTGTTGTAAAACGCGAGTAAACTTTGATTAAAAACAAAATATATGTAAGCGTTTGTTAAATGCAAATATTTTCCATGATACTTTAACGCAACACACGACTTCGCACAAATCGAAAGATGACAATTTTGAAGGGCTGTCTAGTGTTGCCATCAATATAAAATTTCTCCCATAGTGTAGTCAGCTACAAATATAATGCATTGCAAATGGGACTTTAAAGGATAAAAAATGTAAATATGCAAGGAAAATAAATTGTATACACTGGCGTAATGTAACTTTTAAAATCAATGACGGATATTATAAAATTAGCCTTTATCCTACTAACCATAATATAAAAATAATACAAACCAATATCTTGTTTTCGTCATAAGTGTGACGACGTTTGAAGTATCTGTCTGTGGCATTGTAGCTCTTAAACAAAAAGGCTGATTTTTAAGTGTTTTTTTTTAAATTAAGGATATTCACGTGTCATCATAATAATTATTATTACCTTTACCAACTCCAAAAAATTTATCTTCGTTCACATAATTATATAAGTAGATATCGTAACTATTATCAAGAACCACAAAAGTTTTACTTAATTATATACCTATAATCACGAAAGATAAAGAGAGGTGGGTAGGTATAGTGGGTAACCCCCGCTCAAACTGAGTCGCTCGACTGGAAAACTATTAACCCTAACAAAAATCCGCAGCCATAATAACATTAGTGGTTTATAGATGAGGTCTATGTCAGCAGTGCAGTGATCGTCATTGGTTGTTAAGATAATGATGAAGATGTTCCTGCTGGTGAGTAGTGATATCCAGTTCAGTAGAGACATGTTAAAATCGAGATGAAAATACAAAACCTGATTTGGAAGATGCAAGGAAATTATAATACATTTTACGTTGTACGGATGTTCATTGTACGTCTCAGAGCAATTAGACGGAAGTGTCATATACTTTGCTTCCCCTCTGCATACTTAAGTCACTGCAAAGTACACAAACTGGTCGTATCTGTTTATTTGTGTGACGATTTAATTTTTTTTTTTGGTGCGCGTTTATACAAACGTGTATTTTTTCTCATGAATGTGCGGCAATGTGTAGATGTGTACTGTAGTCTGTACGTTGTAGCGCTCTAAAATTGGGCAGAATTGAATTTGCAGTTAAAAGCTAGTGCAAAAAAGGATGGTAAAATGTAAAAAGCAAATTAAAGAATGGTAACATTAGATTCGCGTTCCAGGCATTTCACTTTAAAAATTAACATATGGAGCATCATAGAGTCTTAGTTGTAATATCAACATGGATCTACGAATTATTAATAATAAGAAAAAAAAGTGCACTATTTCAATAATATACATTAATATAATTATAGAAAATATTGTCGCTTAATAGTGATTTTATTCTTAATTATCAGATCAAAGTTATTTTTATATTTCAGAATGAAAATGTGAAAGCAATTTCACAAAATTAAATGCAATTATTCAATTTTTTTCTGTTATTGACAAAAGCTTGTAGATTTCCGATGACATCTTTCTCATAATTTTGCCACCACTAAAAACGTACTATTTTCATCAAGGAGTATTTTCATTTATAATTGGATTCCTTTGGTTTTTACGACAGAGGAGATAAGACATAAAAAGTAAAAAAAGAGAAGGAGAATTTTATAACAACGCCACCTGCTGCCTCTTATTGAAATCACAACCAAAATGTCCTTACCAATGTTAAAAATTAATTAGATTTTGACGTTACAGTGTTGCCATAAATACGACACTAATAGTGAAATTATACTGTTATAATGTATTAATACTTGTCTGTTTATAGCCCAATTACTAATGATAATTCAATATCTCAACAATATCAATACAAATATGAATAATTAGAATATGTATAAAGATATTCTAATAAATACACACAGCGTCATCTAGTGACAAAATATGTCAAAACAAAGTTGTTCCGTCAAAAGAAACGGAAAAACACGAGTGTGCGTCGCCTCGGTAGATATCAGTTGAATTATTCGGCTAAAATGCCCTGGCACGGGCATACGTAGTCGTCGGTCCGCCATTACGACGCAGCCGAAGACACGTTCGTCGTATTTAGTTAAATATTTTCGTTTATAAATGAGTAATAACGCTCATGAACTAAGTAATCGACTTCTGAATGCGTTGGATAACAATTACAATGTAAGTTTCAGAGTTTTGATGATCGTAAGTCCGATAAAGTAGTCGAGATACGAAAACGGTCCACGAGCCCATGACACCCGATTCTATGTTGCGATTCGGCCACTCGCGAGGTTGTCTCGGGAGTGCCTTGTGCAGTGCTATGATCACGAGATGTGTCTACAACCGTTCAAACAATAAATCGGAATATAGTGCTAATCGCGGAACGGAAACGGACCGTGTGGATACGTGAGCGTTGCGAGTTAGAGGGGCCACTGACGTCGCCAGCCCGCCGCCCCGTCCCTCCGTCCCTAGTGCCAAAAATTTTGCAATGTGAAAGTATGGAATTGTGCCACGCGCGACCTTTCCCGTTTATCTTCTCCGTCGCTGTGACTAAGCGAATGGACTGCTGTGAATATGTGGTTTTTGTACCGATTGACCTTACGTGAGTACGAACGTAGATATAGGTGGTGTGACGGGCACCTGGCGCCCCCGCGTGCCGTATGCTGCTCCTCATTACGCATATTTATTCCTCATTGACCGTATTTGACGGTCCGCACTAATTTACAGGTTGTGTAATGAGCATTGGATGGTATTTTGACGATTATTTAGCATGCTCATGTTATATATTACTCCAACTGTGTTGCTATGGAATGTGTGAAGAACATTGTACTTCATTCTCTGAAGAGTTTATTGTTTTGACAGCTGTAGAGGTCTGTTTTAAAAACTGTGACTATTACTATCAGTTTGTTGATAACAGATGAAAGATTATGACTAGCATTAGTTCAAAAGTGTTATTTTTTGTTTGGTATTATTCCACTGTTGCCATGTAAATATACATAAATTAGAGTTTAATTAATATCAGTCTATCAATTAACTTGAAAGTAAAGGATGTATAGGTTAAGTTCTTAAAACTTCATATCTTCCGTCAGTCACGAGCATGGTTTAAGTATATGCATACATGTGCTTGACAATGCTTTAAAAGTGATTACAAGGCAGACACTAAATTCATGATGCTCACAGATTCATTTGAAGTTAATATACATTATGGATAACAGCTGATGCGGTTAGGTTATAATTTTCGAGCAGTCCAAACATTCAGTTTTAAAATATCATAATTCTCTTAAACTGGCTTCGACATTTATCAACATCAAATCATTCAAATATTATCAAACATAATATATGCTTAGATACAAAAGAACCATGTGTCTCAGGTTTTAAACTATAAATTTATTTATTAATTAATTTATAACCTAGCAAACCTGACAAACAATACTCAGTCCGATCAATGCCATACACTCTATAATGCCATTGCAGCTCAACCTAATAAGTCCTATTATTGTAAATCTTAACCATTCGGGGTCCCACCCGCCCACACACTTAGAAAATTTCATCAAAATCAGTCCTGCCTTTTAGGAGTTCAATGACATACCTACCTCATAGAGAGGAACCATGTTTAAAAATAGATGTTTCATATTAATATTGTTATTTACTATGTTTTTCTTGCTTCTTTACATTGTTACTAAATCAGGCTTTATATTTCCTATTACAATTAAAATTTGTGTCAGATGGGCATTTCATTAGCACAAAAAATGTAATATTTTTTGCTAAAAATTAGGGCCGATTTCATCATACAACCGGTCAGTTTATTCACCTATTTAGATAGAAGATGAACATTTATTGTTAAAGTATATTTCACGATTACTGGACTGGCTCTAATCTATTTAAAACAGGGGTCTCTAAACTTTTATCTCATTTACAGCTTTATTTTATATTTATCTAAATTTTTTTCATATTATCACTAAGATCCCTTCAATGTCTTGACTGAGAAATTTATATAGAATAAAAAATATGATAACAAAGTCTACAAACACTAGGTTATAATACAGTACACATACATAACTATATTACACGAAACCAAACATACCGCTAAGAGTGTTATGGGGTGTGTTAGGAGAGGCCTATGCCCAGCAGTGGACTGCAATAGGCTGAGATGATGATGATGAAGCATACCGCTATCCAGCAGCATTAGGCGTGGAGTCCACCAAAACGGAAAGCAGATAGAAGTAGATGTGTTATAAATTCACAATGAAATGATGCCTATAGGCCAAACCTCGCCAAGCTTTAATTACGGGGCCAGTTTTTGAAAACAAAACAAATAATGTGCATCATAACAAAATAATATAATATTTAGACAAGTGATAAAAAAAAAACAGAATAATTGATGTTCGAACTTAAACTTAATCGGCAAGAGATAAATTTTTAAGCTTAGCTCTAATACTTTTAGTACCATAGAGCTGTAGTAATTGGGCATGAATATGTTTATTATTCATACCAACAAAGTATTATGAAAAACACTTGAAAAAAAAAATTATTTAAGCCTACCTCTCCTACATGTCAAATGGGGATACTTATTTCTCTCTCATGTGCCAAATAGTTTGGGGTATTGATAGATAGGTCTTTAAAAATATTATTAGTTTGCTAACATAATTTTAGGCATTCATTTGCGATATCTTATGCCCGAAAGGGGATTTGAGTGCTTTTTTCGAACTTTAAAGCGTCTGGTTGAAAAAACAGCCCCTTGGATGTGTCTGGGAGTTTGGTTATTGATTATTAACATTATTCTGTAAAACATATATAAAAATCAGCACTCAGAAAATAAGTAAAGTTACTAACAATTTTATCTGGGCATCGGCACAAGTTAGTGAGTATGTGTACGTTCATAGTACACACCAACACTACCTTCTTGTCTACCGTTTGTTTCTCAGAACTTGAGTAGTGTCTGGGAGCTCTGGGATCTTGGTCCATTATATTTTATTAATATTACAATTCTGTTGGTTGTTGACAATAGATTGTCTTCTTATATCTCGTCTTTCCTTTTTGGAGAAGTTAGGGCATTATATTATTATTATTTTTGGACGAGACGTCATGAGCATTGTAGTGCCATACTATATTATGTTCACAACAAATTGAATGATACACATCTGTCACACTCCATAAACTTTTGACCTATTGAACAGTTAACTTTCACTACTCTTTCATAATTGCATAGTATTTCATAATATAAACAATAATTGCTGTCACAACTATTATATTTTCTATTTAGTTTAGATCTATATTATATATATAGATATTTTAAAATATAGCAACATTATTTTACTCTTGTTTTATTGCATTGGATTCTTATTCTTGTTGAGAAGATTTTTGGTAGGCAGGACTGTTACAACCTTTTTTATCAATCAGTGAAAATCAGTCTTGTTTGTCTGTCTAGATAACACAATGATTTACCCTTACCTAAATAATTTCCAAGAGACCTAACACCAGAGTAACCTTAATGAACAGCCTTCTGCGTCTGATATGATTTGCAACTACCAAAGTTCAACAACTTGCTGTGCATTTGCATAGAGGCGATTTGGGGGTGTCAAAACTTTGAGCGTCTTTTGCTGAATTCTGCAATAATTATTTTTAAAGCTTTTGAAAATTAGAAATTCTTGTTCATACCAATGTTACTTAGAAATAGAGTAGCTTTTAATTTGTGAAAAAGATTACTTTCTATTGCCAATTCATTAGAATGACCCTTTTTGAAGTTAACAATACTTTTATCTGATTTATTCATTGAACTTTGTTGACTCATAAGAATGAATCATAGATAGTAAATATTTATTATGAAATGGTAGGTGTTGAACGAAATTTTATAAACATTAGACAGCAGCCTATTTTTTATAACTTTTTTTTATTTCGACAAAAATATTTATTTACATCATAAAATAATAGCATCCATAAACAACGGAAAATTCTGAAAAATATTCTATATTATAAGTACCTAGCTGTTGCCCATTGCTTTGCTCTCTCCGATCTTTGTTTGGCCACTGCTCAGATCCTATTGGCCGTCGTGTGATTTATAATATAGCTTAGAGCCTTCCTCGATAAATGGGCTATCTACCACTAAAATATATTTTCAATTCCAATCAATATTACCTGAGATTTGTGTTCAACCGAACAAAATCTTCAGCTTTATAAACTTAGTATAGACATCCTCCTTATCGTCCATTTTATCAAGCCAAGGTGGCTTTGGTGGCCAAAAGGTTTTATATATATAATAATAATATTCTACCACATTCACACAGCGCCATCTAGTCCCAAAGTAAGCAATTATATTTGCGTGTGTTATGGGTACTAAACAACTGATATACTACTTAAATACATTTTTTTTTTGTAAATACATACACATTATAGATAAATTACACCCAGACACAGAACAAACCTTTATGCTCATCACACAAAGATTTGTTCTGGGTGGGGATCGAACCCACGACCTCCGGCTTAGCAGTCAGAGTCATTAACCACTAGACTAACAGGCCAGTCAGTTTTAAAGCAACTCTCCTTACATAATAATTTCCTAATCAGATTTTACTTTTGCCAATTTGATTGTCTATTGACAAAGATATTTCCCAACTATCTGCACAGGCTCCTATTTCTTTCTGTACTAGTAGTAGTATTACATAAAATTTCTGTCATAACTTGTATCTGGTTGCCCCAGCATCTGTCTAGTGCCTGCCTTGTAAGGATAGTACTCCCATTAGATAATAAGGTACCTGTATTTTTGTGCATATAGGTAACCATTAGCACGCGACACTAAATCACTCACAGTGGCGGAAATTAGGTGAGGCCTATTTCCAGCAATGGGCGTCGCGTGTCGTTGGGGTAATATGATGATGATGATGAACCATTTACAAATTCAAGAATCTTCCATATATTATTTACAATTAACTAAAAATAATTAGTGTCAATTAAAGTTTAACATCAGCCGTTGAGGTAGGTCATTACCACCATCAATTATAATAACAATGTCATTGACTTGTGTGGACGAGAGCAATAAAATATTGACAGCATGTCTCTGTTTTGGCAACAGTTGGTTTTTATTTTGTTTTGTTATACTTTACCTTTACTTCCGATTTATATTTAACCTGTGTATTTGAAATTTGGGGCTAATAGGTTTCTACAAATCGATTTATCTTATTCTACTTATTTTAGATAAGTCATCATCATTACAACCTGCAAACGTCCCACTGCGGGGCACGAGTTTCCTCCATACATTGTGGAGGGAATTTAGCCTACTATGCCACGTCATTGGGCTGATATGATAATGATGATACCACACTGGCTAGACGGGTTGATATAGGGTTTTGTTTCAAATTTTCCTTTTGCTCGAAGTGCTCTTGTTTACTTAAGGTTACTCCCTTAGTCGCCTTTTACGACACCCACGGGTTGAGATGGCGTAGTGACATAATGTATTCCTAATCTGTCACTACATAGATATTTCAATTTATCCCTTTATTTAAATGTTTTGTTTTATATTTTATCAATTCACTAGTCTATTGGTAAGCATTGTTAACATTCCTTTGGGCAAACTTTTCACTTGATTCCCCTTAAAAAATATGTGCAAAGATAATAGGCAGGTATATCTGATGATGCTATAATTTAATGATCAAAATAGTCTGTCTGACGATCCGTCACAGAACTGTTTACATGATCTCTATGGTTTGTCCTCGGCCTTATCACTCATACCGTTGCTATGAAGGCTTGCAGTAAAACTCAAAATGCTATAAAATTATGTGTCGGTTAATTTTATTTCTGTGACTAGGCGGCTACGTCGTACAACAGAACTAGGTATAGTAATTGTGTGCAATTTGAAATAAGGAGGCTGGTGTTAACTATTTCTTTTATACTAGCTATTTTTCAGAGCCTCTGGATTAGCTCCTGTTGGCCGTAGCATGATGTTAATATACCCTTTAGCTATTGCTCGATTAATGGACTATACAACACTAATATAATTTTTCTAATTGGACAAGTAGTTCCTGAAATTAGAGTGTTCGATCAAACAAACTGACTGAACTGACCGATTTTAATATTTTTTTTGGTAGGTATGAGATTATGACGTAAAGTATATTTCATACATACATACATATATACATATAGATCACGCCTCTTTCCCAGAAGAGGGGTAGACAGACCATTTCCTTCCATTTGCTACGATTCTGACAAACACCTTTGGCTTCTTCAACTTTCATCAGTCTTCATGCATTCTCGCCGGTTGAGGGTACTCCTGGTTAGGTTTGGCGGGCTGTTATCCGCAACTCCACGTCAAGGCACGGTTTTTGCGTGAGGGTGGATAGCTCACTCGATCCACCCTAGCTCGCCGAAGAACGCCAGCAGTCTATTGATACTGCTGGTGATCTGTCGGAGTGTACCTGTGTTATTGAAGTACTTAGCCCTGTATGTGACGGTTTCAGGGCAGTGTAGGAGCACATGAGCTGCTGTTTCCTCCTCACTCATGCAGGCTCTGCAGAGAGGACTGTCTGTGATGCCTAGAACGAAAAGGTGTTTATTAAAGGAGCCATGTCCTGTGATAACGGCTGTGGCTGTGCGCAATTGCCGTTTGGACAGTTGTCTCAGACGCCTAGTTAGTTTGTGGTCGAGCATAGGGAGGGCTTTCCTGGCCTGTCTACACTCTTCTAGGTTTGTCCAGATTCTGCCGTGTAGATCTCTTGTGCGTTTGTTCACGATCGTACGAAGGTATGTGAAAGGGATGGGTATAATGGGCTCAGGTCCCATCACACTCGTTTCTGATCTCCTTCTTGCGAGCTCATCCGCTGCATCTTTACCTCTAGATCCGCTGTGTCCCTTGATCCATTGCAAGGTTATGTTGTTGGTATGGCCTATCAGATTTAGGTTCTGATGGCATTCCAGTATTATTATATATATTGAGGGTACTCCTGATCTGTCCCTTCTTTAGAACGTCACCTATTTGGTCATGGTACGTTCTTCTAGGTCTTCCCCATTCAGCGTTTCCTGTCACATTCGCCTTATATATTTGTTTTGTCACTCTTTCTTCATTCATTCTCTTTCATCGCGATAAAAAAATATATAATGGTAGAACAATGTTCAGCAGGTCAGCTAGTATTTGAATCTACTTAAATTTATTAACAAGATTGTTATTCTTGTTTGAATTTCGGTTACTATGTCAAATAACCATAACAATTAACGTTTTCAATAAGACTGCTTTGTTACGTACCTACATAATATGTTAATGTTATTATCAGAATAATAATTATTTCGTTTTTTTTTAATTCCTAGTAGGTTTGAAAGATATAGGCCTTTTTCCAGCAGGGAAATAAAATGGGCTGATGGTAACAATGAAATCAATGAAATATTATCTATTTCTAAAAGATTACTGGGATTACCCCAAATCTTATGTACCCATTTCAATAGAATATAGGGGAATTACCTATGTGTAAGGGCTTAATACAAATTTTCTGTAATAAAAATAATTTAATTGCTAAAATATTTTTATGTAATAAATAACTTTAAAAAATCTTGCTAATATAGATTTGAAAAAATGATTTAATAAATAGCTGTATTAATCTTACAGTTTTAAAATATGAAAGTCACAAGTTAAGAATGTACTTAACAGGTTATCCGATAAAAATAGTCCCAGAAAATTTGCCTATCACATAATTATATTAATAGTTAAAACTATAAGTTTGTCTTTGTAATAATTTAATTATCACATTCATAACATAGCATCACGACTTATCCCCGAAGGGGTGGGCAGAGGTGTATGACACCCATGTTTTACAAGCTACATTATTTTCCATCTAATAGGGGGCGAAATATAGCCATTAAGCTGCAACATTTCTAAACTCTGATCTAATACTGAGAATTTCGTGACATAAAAACCTAATACCGCTATTACCTGAATCGGTAATCGAACCCAATGTCTTTTAACTTAGGCAGTTAATAAATAAAAGAATTATTTAAAACGTTACTTCCAATCTATATAGGTTAATAAACTGTTTACCTTTTATACTTATATAACATGCATCATAATAATATGAATACAGGAAAATTAGTTTCATAATTTATTTATTACATTTAAATCTAATTACGGACTCATCGCATTGTGGTATTAAGATGGACACGATCATCGAGGTTAAACATCGTTCGGCAAGGCCAGTCCATGATGGGTGACCGTTTGTGATAATTTCATTCTCGAGCGTCTCCGTGCTTCCGAAGGCACGTTAACCTGTTGGTCCCGATTATCACCTAATATTGTAGTCGTAAGGCACGTTGGAAGACGTCTGGGCGATTTGATAAATTCTATCACCAATAACCCTGGTTATCATGTTCATAGTAATTTTAGTACTAAGCGCCAAAATCGTTAGAGAACCAAATAAAAATCAAACAATTGTAAACCTTGACGGTGAACTGATAAGAATTTAAATCTATTTAGCCGAGACCTTGTCGCTTTGAGCGTTTCTTTCGTATTAAATAAAGCCTCGTAAAGACTATACACCATTTTCAAGGTCGGTGTCACACTATTTGCCAATAATTGTGTCCGAAAATATGGTTATAGTTGTACCTTAAAAATAAAGATTATCATCAGATTATGAAATTGCGGTCCTCTTAGATAATATTAAAAAGCCTCTTTTATTTATTAGGGGTTAGATCCCTATATGCTCTAGTTACGCTATGTGAACTCGTAAATACTTACTAAACAGAGAACCACACGATTCTTCCGCTTGGCTGTGCCCCTTAGTTTGCTCGTCTGCCACTTTAGGCAATAAAAAAGAAAAAAACTCTTTCTGGTTTTATGTAAATACAAAAGCCTAGAAACATGTCAACAGCTTTTAATTTTAGACTTGACTTCTGACGTCTTGGAAGTTCTAAAGTTTTAACTAAATAAATATTATGAATTTCAGGTTCATGAAAACTTATCGTGATATGATAAGTAGGAATCAAACCTGTAACAAACATAATCGCATACAACGCACACTCACAACAATCATAGGAAACTGTCGTTGGTTATTTTTTTCCCCCCCATTGATTGCGGAACGTCGTAAAACTTAGAAATACCATAAACTCGAGTTAAAAAATAACATTGGTTTTCTTACCATTGATTTTTCGTACTATATTTGTAATTTTTACATTATAGTTTTTTTTTAGTTGTTTATAGAAGCTTGTGCAAATCATCTTTTTTTATGTAACACTTTGCCTCGGAGTTTTTTGGTCTACAACGAGGTACGGCGTAGATGCTTGTCACTATGGTGAATAGAGTTTTGAACTTTAGACGTGGTGTCGGATTGAGGGGGTTATAGGACTTAAATATCTTGCTAGTGATACGCTAAAATAGCCTTTATACGTATCCATGCAGCTTGTACGGTCTTATTACTCTGAAATCGCTTTGGCCCTTAGCGGCATCGTCAAGTACGACCTCTTAAGTAGGTCGGATGAAATTGTTCCAAATTTTAGTGTGTATCACTATGTAAGTCATATTGACTCGAAAAATCAACTACATTACAGAAGATCGTATCTAAAACACTACCTTATTACCAATTTACGAATAAATTCTAAATAAACTCAAATTCTTACTTCTTTCCTCTATCACTCTAATGTTTGCTGTTAGAGAACTCAAATATGGATTAAGCTCGCCTTTGTACATACTTGTTTAGATTTTAAGATCGATTTGTATGTTTTCTTTTCTTTGTGTGCAATAAAGTATAAATAAAAATAAATAAATTGTATCGTGGATCTCAATAGCATTTTCATTCATTCATCTATTTTATATGTTCTATTTCATTCATATATTGGTTCTTAAATTAATAGGTACCTACACCAAAAATCTTTAAAACTGCTATTGAGATCCAATTTGTAGGTTCCTTTTTCTACAAGTATAAAATTAATCTCCTAAATTATATGTTACAAATATTGATATTGTTAAGCTTCTGATTGAGGATTGAAGCTCTTGAAGCTATTATCCTATCACTTCATCCACCTCAAGGCACTCGGCTAACTCAATAATTCGCAATCTATTAATTCAATATGAAACCAATTGGTGTCTTGGGTATTGGATTTGTGAGTGAGGACCACAGTTTACAGCGTCTTGTGTTTAAGATACTCGCTTCTATCTTCCACTCCACCTGCGTATTCCAAAGGGGCGTATTTTGGGATAAAAAGTACCCCTATACTCTAAGATACGAGTATATTCTGCTTGTCCACCATGTGCCAGCCACCAGAGGGCGGCAGAGTAACAAATATACATCCATCAAACAAATATAAATCCACAAACTTTTGCATTAATAATAGAAGTAATATGTAGGCATCGACCGTAGAATATCTCACGCCTTGTAATTCTTGCATATCGTATTTCGGTAGCAATTAATTCATTCTAAAAGCAGGCCGTGTTTCAAAAATGTGTCGGTGTTGCACTTCAACCATTTTAACTTTTACTTATCAAATAAATCGTGATCCTCTTCAAATAAAAATTACAGATTGCGCGGATGGTAATAGTAAAATTATAAAATTTCTACGTTCCCGAATGTGGCAATAGGGTATCGGTGAACCAAGTGATTAAATTATATATGCTAAGGATATTGTCAAAATTTATTATAATGTGTTTTTTGTTAAAATGTTTCAGGTTGTCGACATGCATACTGTCAACGAAATTATATCCGTATTGGAGAGAATCAATATCACAAAAGAACTGTTGGAGGTAAGTTAAAACAGTATCATTATTTACATTGAAATAAACAAACTCTTCAGCTTTGTAATACTACGAGTAGATAGTCTGGCATAGCAGTTAGGCTACTTTTTACCAACATACGACACGGGCACAGCTGCAGGCGGAGGCTAGTATAATATAAGTTTAACAATTTATGATAATGTGTTATTTAGTCAACTAAATTGCAGATACTGAAGTTAGTGTATTAGTCATTGGAGGGCCAGATCGCCCTACGCAGGAAGGAATCTATTTAAATTTATATAAACAGTTCGGTTACTACTGCTTATGTTTGATATTAAATTAAACCATATTGTTGTAAGTTTATCCCAATCAGAGAATATTCGAATGTAGCAGTGGGAAGCTTTTTATTTTTACCACGGTCTAAAGAAATGGAATTACTGAGACTACCTGTATTCAGTTCCAGCAGGAGGATGTGGTGAGTCCGAAGATCCAGAAATGTACAAAGTTAAACTTGTTAGGATAGATCTATGTCCAGCAGTGGACTGATAATGATGATAAAACTTGATTTTGCCCAGGCTTCCCAAAAAAAAATATTGAATACTACAAGTAGAACGATCCCTGTAAAGAAAAACTTCTTATTTTATACTTAAAAGTATTTCTTATATATAATAATATTTTGATGTTACAATTTGCAGACCACCCGACTGGGCAAGCACGTGAATGAACTACGACGGAAGACGGCGGACCCCACCCTTGCCAGGCGCGCCAAGGTGCTTGTCAAGCGGTGGCGGGACCTCGTCATACCCACCGTCGCGTCTCCAGGACATACCGGTAACACCTTACCGTCCTTAGCACACTACATAAATAGATAACCATTCCTCTTCAGCAAAAGAATGTGTCAAAATTTAAGTCATTTTAAATTTTTTTTCGAGTAATTTTTTTTTTGTGATGTATATCTATCGTATCTTATTAACAAAATAGTATATTAATTATACATATTATTTATTATCTTAAATATGTAAAAATTGATTCATACACATTTTGCTATAAAAATAACAATCAAAATAATCACACATTTATTTGTAAATGAATGGTTTGTTATAGTTCTTACGGCTATGTCACGAATACGACATGCCCTACCACATATTTGGTGTACAAATAATAATAATAATGACAAAGAAATATTAAATCAAACATTGCAATCAATACATAGTCAATTAAGTCTTTGAAATTCAATATAACATGCGACAATTAATAATTTATGTGAACAGAATGGTAAGGAACTTACCACCTTACAGCCTGAGTCAATAGCCTTGATTGATCGATCGCTATTGTTGCCACCATGAAATTTTTGCACGTCGCTCACTGCAAGTTAAAGATGCGTTAGCTAGTATTGGCTGGGTCATTCTCTCTCTTCCCTCAAATATGGTTGAAGAGAATGATGGCTGGTCTGTGGGTCATGCCCGTGAACGGGCGCTACTTGGGGTGACTGGTCAGTCGTCGTATGCTGTGCTTTAACGCTCCTAAATTATTCAATTCTTTTTTTTTAAGCTTATATTGCAAAACAATGTGTTCACAATTTTTTTTACCGTTTTCAAATACATAGTTGGTACCAAGTGATGATCCCACATACCATACTTCTTGACGAAAACAAATTAAAGTTTGATTGCTTATTATTATTTTCTCATATCCATATTTTATTGAATTTGATTTAGTATAGTGTTTTGGTTCTGTACCTTTCTGCGATATTTCAAACTGTAACCAATTAAAATTGAAAGAACTATGGCGATTGAAAAGAGCGGCCTGAGTTACTTGCCAAGTTCTTCTCAGAGCTCAACCTTGTCAGTGAACTGGCTGTAGGCAAATTTACTGACACTTTTTTTGGCTTTGTATGACGTTCATAAGTATCATGTATGTGATCTAAATGAAATAAAAAGATTTGACTTTGACTACGATTCTGACATATATCAATCAGTCCCTATTATGCAATACGTTCTCAGCGTATTGAGAGCATTCAAAGTACATTTACTAGAAACAGAGACCACACAGATATCCATATCAAAATCGTCTGGTATATTTTTAAACAATTTCAAAAATGGAGAAGGTTATTTATTTATTTGTTTTATTAGGTGTATAAACAGTTCACAATCATATTATAGCTAACTAGATCTAATGACAAAGTGTTCACGTTGAACGCCGAGATTCCAGACACAATAGAAAATCTATTGTTTGGGGGTCACCGGTGACCCCCGTGGCGCTCAAAGACTTAATCTAGAATGCGAACCTTAACAATACACACAGCATGCACGAGGGTTTTATACACCGACACATTACATGTACTCTAATTGAACGACGCATTGTACAGGATATATCATTTCTATATAAACTTGCAAACGGGAGGTTTGATGACTCTTTCGTCATCATCATATTAGCCCAACGACGTCCACTGCTGGACATAGGTCTCACATTATTTACGCCACCGCGAGCGGTCCTATGCCGCCTGCCACCAACTTACTTCCTATTATTTATTTATTTGGACAACCAGTTGTTGATACAATGTGTAAAACATTTTGTAAATAAAAACACTTAAATATGAACTAAATGCACAACATTTTATGGTGCCACAACATGCATTGTAATACATTACTCTTACCTACGTCTACCTACACTTTACCTTTTGTTTTTTGAACGTCATTCCCGATTTGGTTAAGGAACTTTCTTCTACGTTTTCGCCTTGCAGTATTAACTAAAACTTTACATAACATAGCATCACGCCTTTTTCCCCGAAGGGTTAGTCAGAGGTGTTTCACACCCACATTTCGCCAGCTATGTTTTTGGTCCCATGAAATAGGCGAGCCTATTGTTATCAACCGGGAGCATTTGTTTACCAAACTCCGGGAAAATCTCAATACTGGAATTTCATGATAGAAAAGTCCAATACAATTTTCACCCGACCCGGGAAGCGAACCCGGGACCTCTTGCACAGCTGTCGTATGCACTTCCCGCTGCGCCACCGAGGCAGTTAATTTAATGTTTTTTTTTGATTTTAGACTATTTTAAAATTGTCTAAAATAAAGAAATAGTCGAGTACCATTAATTATTGTAAAGAAGTATGTCGGCCCTCTTACCAAACAGCCGTGCTTGAATCTATTGCAATTAGATTGTACCAAGTTCATTATGAAATACCCGACTGACTACAAACTACAGTGTTATGTAATTATATTTTTTTTAGAAGAAAAAAAATCCGATTTGGTACTGAATTGCGTAAAGGTATTAGATGTTTACTTTATACATAAGTAAAAATAATAGTCCGTGTGTGTGACATAGTAAGAATACATAATGTCACTACCCCATCTCAACCCGTGGGTGTCGTAAAAAGCGACTAAGGGACTTATGCAAATAAGAGCACTGCGAGAAAAGGAAAATTCGTAACAAACCTTATACCAACCCGTCTAGCCAGCGTGGTATAGTAGGCTAAATTCCCTCCACATTCTTTGCAGGACACTCGTGCCCAGCAGTGGGACACTTATGGGTTGAAATGATGATGATAATGATGATGAAAAATAATAGCAACCTAGTAATGTCTGATTTTGTTTTTTCTATTTCTTACCTTTGTTTTGTATTCAAGTTCCATCACCTTTCTCTTGACCATATGCACCTACTTTTTAACATCTCTGTACCACCTTAGGTTGACTGGTAGAGAATGTCTCTGGCATTAAGTCCGCCTTAATACATTATTTTTGTGTATTTTAAGTTAATAAATAAATAATGTCCCACTGCTGGGCTCTGGTCTCCTCTCCTCGATTTAAAGAGCTGAGTGGGTTCATGCCATAATCCACCATTTATCCAGATCGGACAAACTGTTCCAACTTCTCATCAGCAACCCAATAATTGGGTCATTATTGGGTGCTGTGCTCGGGTCTCCTCTCCTCTATCTAGGGAGTTGAAAGGGTTTAGGCCATAATCCACAACACGCTGGCCTAGTCTAGGTTGGTGGATCAGACATGCACTTAGAATTTCTTCTAGGGTATGTGGATTCCCTCACGACGTTTTCCTTCACCGTCAGTAGATAAGTCACTAGACTAGTACATATAAATTGCACAAAGTGAAATTCACATTGGTACAGCCGGTCGGGATCGATTTCGAATGCCGCCAGTCCCTTATCCATTCGACCCCTATCGCTTTAGCTCAAGAATTTCTGTGGTATGTGGATTACCTTACCATGTTTTTATTCGCTGTTTACAAAAGGATGAATAGGTTTTTTCATGGACTTATTAATAGATAAATTGACTTTGTGAACTTCAGGATCAAACCGGTCATCAGCAGAGAGGCAAGTGCGGCGACTTGGCGGCACTCCTCTTACTTCACCGGCACTCTCAAGGGTGAGACTTTTATCATCTTAAGTCGTGCTTGTTTTAGAGGGGATCTCTAAGGCAGGAAATTGATAACTAAAGAGGTTGAGAATACGAGGTCGGTAGCAAATATTACATAAAATACTCACGCATTCACTTTGGTACTATTGGACGTGAGTTGGATATGTATGTACTTCTTAACATTATTTAATTTAAAAATATATACATAGCTTCTCGCCTTTTCTTCCCCAACGGGTAGCCAGATCCAAATTTTGCCAGATACATATTTATATTAGGTCATTCCCAAATGCCGAGCTGATATTGAGAAATTCGTGAAAGAAGTCGTTTTGGCACGCCCCGGGAATCTAACTCAAGATCCAGGTGCAACATCGAAGCAGATACAATTAAAAATGGGGGCTATAACAAATCAAAATGATTTTTTTTATGTTATAGCAGGTGGTGAGCCCAGCGGTGCCCAGTCCGCGCCCACCGTCCAGGCCGGGTAAATACTTTAACATTTTTAGCACTATTCAACTAATCACTAAGTCCCACTGCTTAATTCTTTGTTGTACAGTCGAGTTTATTAATATATTGGCACCATCAAAGATTCAAAATATTGTGAGCGTTGAAAAGCTCAATAAATACTATAGAACCTATGGATCAAATATATAATATGTCCTCATGTGAATGGTTCAATAAAATATGCTGTACATTATGCAATAAGTTGTAGGCATCCTTTTCAACAAAAATATCTAATGATGGTGCCAATATATTAATGAACTCGACTGTACATAAAATTATAAAAATATATGCAACAAGACAATAGTATTTACTTTTCTCAATTCCACTGCATCACTCGAGATTAATAGAGCAGTCACATGTCTGAGGATGACTCGTTAAAATCATGTGTGGAAGATCAATCTTTTTAACGCCAACGTCGGCTCGACAAGTGCAAGCATGCCCTGTGTGCCGACGATGGCTGTAGCCGACAAAACACCATTCACAAAAATACAAGTTAAAGAAATTAATTAAATTCATTACTTTAATCCTTTATATGGCTAGAGCACAAGCCATACAAAGCCAAAAAGAAAAAAAAAAGTCCTTCGTATAAAAAAAAATAAATCCTACCAACCCGTCTGGCCAGCGTGGTGTAGCAGGCTCAATTCCCTTCAAAATCTTTGGAAGAGACCCGTGGATGATGATGATGTAAAAAAAAAATGTATGATTGCAGCATGGGGTGGTTACGAGTCAGACTCGCAGGATGTGATCCTGGTGGACGACGAACCGCCGCCGCCCGCCCCCCCCCCACTCTCCGACACACACAAGCCCACAACACCAAGTAAGTACCATATTAAATTATTTATTATACAACGGGTCTACGCCATGTATTATTTGTTTGTGTGTATTCTTTCTTTCTTTCTTTCTTTCTTTCTATTTAAGGAATATGAAATACCTTAGTTATCAAATAACACACTGGGTGTGGGGACAAACGCCCTACTCGGCACCTGGTGGACGTATACCAGCATTTCACGAAGTATGGACTGCGATATTATAAAGAGAAAAGATTTGTTTTTTTGTTTGCAATGAATAGGCTCCGAAACTACTTGACCGATTTGAAAAATTCGTTCACTGTTGTGAAGCTACACTACCTCCGGTGAACATAGGCTATAAAACATCCCGCTACGGCCAATAGGACCTGAGCAGTGCCCAAATAAAGAACGACGGAGGCGAAGCCCCGCGTTACTTCTAGTTAATTATAAAATTGACGATTAGCGCCACGCGCTATTTTCCAATGAACCACTGCCACTGTAGCTATGTAGATACAATAGACTTAAGAAACAGAACCCCTAAATGACGGTTCTTGTGATTATAATTAATATTCTAATAATTAAAATTTCAGCGGTAAAGAGGCCTCCCTCGCCGGAACCTTTGTACGATGAAAAAAAAGCGAAAAGAGACAAAAAACCTAAGAAAAGAAGGTAAGACTAACTTATATTAATTTTTGTTCACAACTCTACTTCATAAGCATGTTACGTTTCATCAATTATATTGTTCTCAATATCATATTATTTTCATTTCTATCATAATTATGGAAAAACCAGCCTCTATTCTATTAGTACTGCTGTCACACAAAGGCAACATGCAATGTTGCCAGCCTAAAAGTGTATTTTAAACTTAAAAAATAACTGTTATGAGGATGATATTGAATGTTTTAGGGGCCACAGTAGAGCTGGCACTGGCACAGAGACGACAGTACCGGCGCCGGTGAGCGCGCCCCCCGCCCCGCCCGGCCCGGGGCTTGCGGGGAGCACCGGCGCCGGCGCAGGGGCGGGGGCGGCCGGCGCCGCCTGGACCGGCCGGAACGGCACCTCGCACGAACGGCGCCGGAACGGCACGCGACAGCCGCTCGACTCGTACGCCGCGCTCGTCAATAGGATGCCGCCTGCGGGGGCCAAGAAGGTAGTTATATGTGTACATAATGTGCTTATCCCCACGCGTCTTATTTAGTAAACACTCTTGCCAAGTCTTAATATCATTTGAATCTAAATTTCAAATTCTGAATTTCTTGTCTGAACTTGCAGGTGAAAACGACAAAGGAGCTGCTGGAACAGATCCAGTCGCGCGGCAGTATACCGGCGGCGTCGCCGGGCTCCCCGCGCTCCCCGCGCTCGCCCGCCTCCCCCGACGTCATGCTTATTGAACCTGACGGTGAGAATACATAACTACGATGTTTCTTGCTTATTTTTTCATGAAGACATTTTTATAATTATTATTCTATCTTTAACGTTTCTCACGATTACTTCGTTCCGTCAGCCCCGGCACCTATCAAGGCGGAGTCCCCTTTGCGCAACGGTGGCAAGTCTCCCGTGGCGCGGGCGGAGTCCCCCGCGGTGACGTACGAGCCGCTGGAGGACGAGCGCGAGTACTGCGAGTGTACGTGCGGCGACGTGGCCGAGCCCACGTGCCCCGCGGCCGTGCCGGAGCGCGTCCGGCCCGGCGCCGTGCTGGCGCTGCACCACGCCTACCTGCCCGGCGTCAACGGCACGCGCGCGCCCCTGCACCCGCACCGCTTCGCCGTGCGCCCCCTGCTCGACCCCGAGCGGCCCGAGCTGTTCAACAGCGTCGTGCCGCTCTACAAGTACTCGGACTACGCGGACGACTACTGCGCCAAGAACATGGCGCGAGTGCCGCTCTGCGAGCAACTACCCTGGACGGAGTTTGCGCCGCCTCCGCCTGACCCTCCACCTCCACCCTCGCCGCCGCCCCTGCGCCCCTACCCGCCCGAAGAGCCGCCCGCCGATGACGAGGCGCCGCCCGACGCGGACAGGGACGAGAACGACGAGGAAGTTGCCGACGTCAAGCCGGCAGTCAAACGGGAGGGGGCGCCCGCGCCGCCCGACAAGGTGGAGGCCGAGATGGTCGGTGTGCCGACGCTCGAGCCGAGCGAGAGACTGAAGGCGCCGCTGCTGACGGCGGAGGACGAGCGCGCCTGGGAGGCGCCGCGGCCGCCGGGCCCGGC
The DNA here is from genome assembly GCA_905147015.1 of Laspeyria flexula. Taxonomy (NCBI): domain Eukaryota; kingdom Metazoa; phylum Arthropoda; class Insecta; order Lepidoptera; family Erebidae; genus Laspeyria; species Laspeyria flexula. The sequence goes on from LR989974.1 coordinate 8,891,978, forward strand.
CGGGACCTGCCTGCCGCATGCGGCCGGCTCGCCCCCGCACCGCACGGTGGAGAGGACGAAAGGCTGGAGTGGCGGCGGCGCGGCGCTGATGGCGGCGGTGGCACAGGCGAAGGCCGCCGTGCCCTACGACTACGCGCAGTTCGCGCCGGCGCCGGTGATGTCGCGCGCCGCGCTGGACTCGGACGACGCCATCTTGGAGGCGCTGCTGGCGCCGGCGCCGCAGGAGGAGGGCCCGGGGCGACCGGCGCGCCCGGACCGCTTCGCGGAGTGGCACGAGTGCGCGACCCTGGGGCCGCTGGTGGCCCTCCCGTACGTGGTGATCGACTGACGACATTGTGCCAAACGCGTGACGCGCACCAAGTGTCCTTACGTTGCCGGCGGTGGCCGCGCTCAGATATTTATTTTGTACCGCCCGTCGTGATATTGTACCGTACGCGCCGGCGCCGGCCCGAACCGAAGCCAAATATACGTTACGTGTCGACCGGTGGTGATGTGGTGCGAGCGTGTTCGACTGTCACTAGTCAGCCGCGGCCCGGCCCGGCCCAGCCCGCCTGGCCCGGCCCGGCCCGGCCCGCACAGGGCGTGGCGACAGGCGAGCCCCTCCGTATCGCTAAGTGTTCAAGTGTTTGTATCAAACGTGTTGTATTTTGTAACGCTTTGACTGCGCACTACGTCATAGAATATGTGCCTCGTGTAGATAATGTTACACATAGTAGATACTTTGAGATATTTTTGATAATATAGTCGAGTTGTTAGTGGATACATTTGCTCATTTCAACTTGTTTATGTACAAATATTATTAATGTGCACAGACCTGGTCCTCGACGCCGACAGTCAAAGCGCCGTCGCTTTATATGAATACGTACATTACCGCTTGGCCATCTCCGCTAAACTTATAATAAATTATAATATATAGAAACATTTATTTGGTTTCTTTAATTAACAAATAATTTGGTTAGTTTTGTGTTGTGGCCTGTGATGCAAAGATAGAGATGGCCGCGTCCCATGTGGGCTGAACTGGCTTATAAAGTGCCTTTAATGACAGCGAAGGTGTCTGAGCGGCGATTGTCCCTCACTGTACTCAACCGAGCGGTAAACACAGTACTGTCAGAAAATATAAGTAAGCAGGGTCGCCCTAATAAAGTCAGATTTTAAGAAAATACTATTTTTATGATGTTTTTTTTTGGTAATCATAGCAAATCTCATAAAAATATATACCTTCAGAATTTTCAGTAAAATATCTACCCTTATAAGGCGGCTTGCATACTTATATGCTATGCTGACTGTGCATAACGAAAAGCTCGCCGGTATTAGAGCAGGGCGGACCGTATGAAAGAAAAACGTTTTAATAGATTTTTCGCGATCGAAAGATTATGACCAGAATATTATAAACTTTACAACGGCTGGTTAGATAGACATATCGGTATCGAAAACTGAGTGATTTATAACGCAATAGTCAAGGTCAGTAATCCAAAAGTGCACCTAAAACGCTACAAGGCGAAAATTCCGGTTCAATGACCTTTCAACTCGCAAACCAGCTGATTTTCTGCAGATATCTAAATATTACTAAAGAAGAAAATTTATTATACTGATACTGTCATCATTTTCATTTTAATCTCATATTTATTGATTAGGCAACACTTGAAAATATAAATTTTTTATTAAATTTTTTGGCATTGTGTCTGTAAAGCACTATCTTAGTAAAGTTTTGGTGCCCCCTGCTTAATGCCCTCGAGCTATGTCGTGTTCACAATTATTGTCGTGTATTCGCCTACAACTGTGCACTCACACTCAAAAGGCCCAACGTACACCGCCGGAAGCGAGGCGGAACTCATTTCAGGCGACCCCGAACGATGCCAAGAGCCTTCGGATCGGGTTTCTTCTGCGCGCCTGCACTTGTAGCAGAGCGTCGCGTGCTATATTATTGGTATACATAATTGACCGTATGTCAAGCGCGTTAAGGTTTATATTGTTCTGCCGCGCCTCCAACGGTGTGCGCTGAACCGTACACAACACCCACACTGTCCGGTCCACCACACACATGTATAGTTATAGAATACCCAAATAAGATTAAAATAATAATCTGTCGACTGGTTTCATGAGTTGTCGTTACCTTTTGTGATTTATAAAATGAAATAAAGAAAAAAAATTAGGTAATTAATAATTAATAGGAGTTCCAATTGTATATTATACATAATTATTGCATCTATCATGCGCCGATATCAATAAAAGAAAAGAGAAAAAATGTTAAATTTTATAAAAAATAATATTAAAAAAAAAACTTGATTATTGAAAAGTTGTACCAAATTGTTTATGGCGATGTCTATGGCGTGCGTTATTGTCTGTGGTTACTTTCTATATGTTTATTGTTGTGTTAAATATATAAAAAGGCAAGGTTTAATAAAACACTCAAATAATAATACTCAATATAAAATTCTATTTATAAATGCAATAGGTGTTGGTTTTGCTTGTTTAAGTATTGTACTTTGGATGAATTTGTCTGTTAAGCGATTAAAGTCTGTTAACCCATTATAGTCCCATTGCAGGGCTCGGGTCTCCTCTCCTCTATCTAAAGACCAATAAATAATTAGAAATTTATGTTATTTTCTCATATAGCTTTATAAAATTTATATAACTTTAATAATGTATTTATTTATGGTTAATAAGGGTCGGACTTCACTGAGCCACACGCCAACGAATGTATTATTATTTTTTTGATTCGATAAAATTTAATAACTATTACAGATTAGAATACAATCGCAACCAATTTACATTCTTCGAAATATTCTAAAACTTTTGTATTAAATGAAAATTTCTCTAAATACAAGTACTTAAGACGTGTTATTGTGTGGCTTAGTGAGTTTATTTCCTACAGCTAAAAGTACAAAAAACTGGTATCATATACAATAACGTACGCCAGATAATAATACTATACATACATATAAATATGCGTCGTATAATAAACGATATATATAAAGAATACAACTTTTTCCAAATGATATTTTTACCAAAGTAGTACACAATTATAAATGGCTTGGTTGCTCTCAAAATTACAGTTCCTAGTTTGTATATTTCTTGTTAATTGAATATGTGCTAAGTGAAGAATTTAACGGTGATCTAATGTAGACTTTTATATTAAGAAATAAGGTTGGTTTTGAAATTGACCTAAATTCTTTCATATCATTGTTGTATGCCGAATTTTTATTAATCATAAATAATTTTATGGATATTCGAGTTTTGACGTTATTTTTAAAGTGAATGTGTCAATATTCTAAAAAACAATTCGTAATTTGATTAAAGAATTTCAGCTAATAGCTATGCACCAAGTCGCCGAAGCTGCAAATGAAAATATGATTTATGACTATTATATAGAGTACAGATTGTTTTGACGGCTAAATTTGGAATACATATTTTAATCGGATCTAAAATAAATTACAAAAGAACCTTTAAATTATTTTAAACCATATTGCACAATCTTTTGGAGTCATTTTTGAATGCATCATCGATTTAAATTCGAATCACTAAGCACATGTTCGATGACTATAGGAACTACATATATTTGTTGACAATTTGGTAAATTTTTCACCGAAATATCTGATGTATCTGTATTTAAATGTAAAAGTTAAAACTAGTTATAAATAATGTTGATTTACTAATTTTTTTGTTAATTTAGATCTCTTTCGGCCGGTGACAGTAGGATAATACCGGAGTATTATGCGCCATTTTCAAACTCTGTCCTATAAGGGTATCCTTTGCCTGATAATAAAATTTTGACAAATTTTTCATAGAGGATATGCCAGAATTTATCTAGTTAAAACATTGTTGTCTCTTTCTATGATTTCGTCAATTAACGTTTCTAGATTAATATCAAGTTTTTGTCCAATATTATTTAATTATTTTGTTTTAGTGGGCAATTTAACTTGTGAACTTTTTTAGGTACTTATCACTTTGTTATTGACATTAGTTATTTATAACAATCTGTTTTGTTCCACAAGTTGTGAATGTTAAATTTGAATCTTTTATTTATATACAAATTAGGGATATATACGACTTTGAATACTATTATAATTGTCTTATGAGAACAAGGAATATGTGAAACGTATAAATTATTAATTTGTTACATAAACTGAACATACCTATACTTTCAGTTTATGTCGGATCTAAAAGGACTTAACTTTAAGCAGACAAGAGCACTGCAAGAAAAGGAAAATTCGAAATAAAACTCTAAACCAACACGTCTGGCTAGCATGGTATACTAGGCCAAATTCCCTCCATAATCTTTGGAGGAGACCCATGCCCGTCAGTGGGACGTTTATGGGTTGAAATGTTGCAACAAAATGATTGTTACTTTGTAAATATTAAAATTAGCACTATCCAGAAAGTCAAAAAATTTTCAAAGTTTTTTTTTATTTTCAAAATTATCGTTTTTACTTGTATGACTTACCATATTTTAATTGTGAGAAAACAAAACAATTCCTGATTCCCCAACCCACATTAGGCCAGCTTGTGTGGATTATGGCCTAAACCCTCTCACATCCGTAAATAGAGGAGAGGAAACCCGATCTCAGAAGTGGGACATGAGTTTCATATTATCATATTTCATAATATAATTATGGTGGCATATATAAGTCGTATTGTCTCTTTATTTGTATTTAATTTTCTGTTATACATTTTTATTCTTAATCCTTGTATTTCTAGAATCTGAAAGACTAAATTTCGAGCTTATTGTATTATTGAATATGTATTTTATATAGCATTTAAATATAGATACATCAGGTATTAACCGTCGTGGTGTAGTGGTCTGTTGAAGTGTTATTGCAAATAACATGCTGTTTAAAAGCATACCTTATGACCAGCAAGGATGTTAATGGGAATTCGCACTTATTGTTGTAGTTTTACGTGGTATTTTCATTTGTGGTTGTTGGCTGTCAAAAAGGTTAATTTGAATTGTTTTTTGAGGGTATTTGACAATACGTAAACATTATTAATTTTTCATTAAATTGATTGACGGGTCTATTATTATGTTAGGCTTTTCTTGAGACTCGAAAAATTGTTTCACTAACTTCACCCCACTGGTCTAGCGGTCAAAGTTCCTGCTTTGAACTTAACTTCCTGACTTCTGGCGGTATGAAAGCTATCGCATACATTACATGTGGTCGGCGCCTAATTAAACACATTTATATTGAATTATTTCGAATAGTCTTTAACTTGATACAGATACGGGTGAATAATTTTTGTTTCACTTAAACTATTGTACAAGCGATAGTGGCTGAATGGATACGGGACCGGCGTGCAAATCACGCGGTTCGAGTTCGATCCCAACCGGCAGTACCAATGTGGATTCCACTTTGTGGAATTTATATGTACTAGTCAAGTGACTTACCATCTGCTAACAGTGAAGGAAAACATCGTGAGGAAACCCACATACCCTAGAAGAAATTTTATGAGTATGTCTGATCCACCAACCCGCACTAGGCCAGTGTGAGTGGATTATTGCCTAAACCCTCTCAGCTCTCTAGTTAGAGGAAAGGAGACCCGAGCCGGTTTGCTGATGATGATGATTGTAGAAGTATACAAGCTGCATTTAATCTGTTTCGTTTAAAAATGGTTGTCAAATTACCCGATAATTTTCTATGTAACATTTGTATGAAAGTAGCAAGTTGTATGAAATAGCATGTTATTTGCAAGTACAACACTTCAATGTCTACAATAAGTTATATTTAACAAGCCGTCCGTCTGTTGCAACAATGATAAACGAATTAAACAAAATTATTATTTGTATGAAGTTTTCTTTTTGTTAATTGTATGAAGTCTTTTCTGAAAATGTTGACTGTCACGGCTTTATTCTTAACTCTGCCGCTTCCTTGTCTATTGTGCTGAGATTAATAAGCTATCTGTAATCCCTAGATCGGAGTTATTATAATTTTTAAAACACTTGGGGTAGTAAAACATGGTTTCTTGATTTTTTATTTTACAAAATTATTAATAATTGATAGTTCTTTTTCAGTGATAAACAATTTTGTAAAATAGAATATCTAATTTACAACCATTTTTTTCTATTCGTCCTTCACTTTTATTTGTTTCCGTTTTTACATTAGCGTCTGTAAGTCTTAAGAGCGATTTTCTTGCCTTTATTCCGACTAAAATTGATCCATAGATTGATTATTAATTTTGGCCGCATATCGTTTTTATGTAAAATTCAGACAAATTATGTAATCTAATTTATTTTCCTAGTCAGGTCGCGGAAAGAAAGAGTGATTATTGTAAATAGTATTTTAGGAACATACAACGCCTAAATTGCCTAATACACCTAATTTGGTTGTACAACTGACAACCATGTTGTCACCAATCGACAAACTGTCTATAGAGTATTGTCGACTTTTTGTATAAAGCATTATGGTTCATTTTGTATCAACTTCTTAAAGTAAATTGTTCCATTTTGAAATAAACACGCAACTAGTGGCGTATCAAAAGGGTAAAACGGGGAATACGCACTCATTGATTTTCTGTTTTTCAAATAATTATTTCTACTGTGCCTACTCTTATAGAAATTTGTTTTAATATCTACAAGCAAATTAGCCGGTATTAGGTGCTTAATAAGCGCTGTTTACACCAAGGATTGAATATTGGGACGTGGCAAAGGTTGGCGATTGTCGAAATAATATATCGCCAATTTAATCGGTATAATCCGAGTGATATTATTAGCGAAATTCAGGTTACATATTAAATAAATCAATTATGTTTCATTGGATGAAATGTTTACTTGAATATAAGATAAACCGTAGTCTAAAGTTGTCATAGACGGTAAATAAAAATGGTACTTATTGTCGAATTAATAAAGCACATTATTATTTATCGTTGCGTCGGGTATTACGCTGACGCGAGTTGAAAACCTAATAAGGAAGAATACTAATCGAAATTTATGTAAAATGAAACAAGAAATGATGAAAATGTTAGGTGCGAACTCATCTAGGCTGAAATGCTATCAATGCCAAAATATCTTTGAAGTAAATTTTTCTCCAATGAAATAATAATATTGAGTCCAGAAAGTTGTGTTAGAAATTAAGTTTAATTTTTCCTATTTGATTTTTAGTTTTCACTTTACTGAGTGAGTGTCATATCGATCTTGTAAATATAATAATGTATGTGTTAAGTTTTGATATAATAGTTAACCAATTCCTCCTGTTATTGTGTGTATGCAATTAATTGACAAATTGTTGGACATTCCTTTAAATATTTTGATGATTTTTTAAACATTCATTGGCCCTGATTCTGAGTCCACGGGAAGATATTGCATCGTAAAACATTTTTCGAATCGTGTATTTACGGTTAAGTTGTACAAAACAGGTTATTGTATAGAAAATTTAAAACGAAGATATTTTCTATCATTATATTTCTTTAACTGTAAATTGACGTTTCGGGACTGAAGCTTTCCGATAATTCAGAAACAGGACTATGGACTGATGTGTCTTCAGATTTGTCGAATAATGAATGCGCGGCTTTAAATTGGATAAGCAAAGCATTAGAGCAGCATACGGACGGTAAAATATATATTTTGTAATAGTTGAAGGCGCTGAGATGAAAAATTGATGTGAAATGGTATTGTGTGGAGTTGTTGGTTGTTGAATAAACTGTTGTTTATCTATGTTTGTTGTTGTTTGTGACTGTTGTTATGTTTGTTGCGCGACTTGTGTTTCTGTCTTGTTTACAGTACTAACAAGTAGGTATACTTTTATAACTGATACTATGATAACCCGCACGTTGTTAATAAAAAAAACATCAATTACTGATCCAATATCGTAAAATTGCTGGAAAAAGGTTTTAATTGAAAATCAGTCGATAATTCAAGCACAGCATTTTTCTTCTGAAGAAATTCCTTTCGACATTTAAAATTTAAGATCTTGCTTTTAAAAATCATTACGCTAAAATATATTTTAATATCGTATTTTGGGAACCACACAGAGTTAATCATATCATAACAAAACCACATTTTTTTCTTTTTGTATTTTTTTTTAGCAAACAAGACAGGGATCCAAGTTCGCTGAACCAAGGGAAGTAGCAGAGCTTGTTTGATAAACAACAGTTTTTTAACTAACATAAACAACTCTAGAGAAATAAATATTACAAGCAACTAATATATATACACACAACAACGTGTTTTTATTACGATTTGAATGTTTTATTTATTTTTTATACCCTAAACTTCTTGGAGGAAATGTGCCAGGTTGATTGCAATAGGCTTGCCCCTGGGACCTAACAGCTGGGTGGAGGTAGGGTTGCAAATAGTTGAAAATTATCGATATTCTCAATGATATCGACAGTTTCATCGTGATATTATCGATGATAATATCGGTCGTTTCAAGGTGATATTCTATATAATGAATTTGAAAAAATTAAGACGAATTAAGTCATATAAAAGATTTATTATTAAATAATCAAAATTAGAAGACATGTCATAATCAAAATTAGAAGTTTTATATTTTCATACTTAACCTAAAAACAACAGTTTAGAAAGTCTTTTTCCTAGCAGCCGATTCCTAAACTTGCCGTAACAGTAGCTCCTGCCTTCGAGAACAGACGTTCTGCTAGGCACCGATGTAGCAACTATTTAAATTATCGATATTTAATGTTTTATAATATCATATCGGCAATGCTAATATATCGACATTTATATCGATATTTCAAGATCGATATTATCGAAAATTCGATATATCGTTGCATCGCTAGGTGGAGGTGATACACCTTTACCCACCCTTGCCCTATCAAGGGTTAAAGGAAAGGCGCGACACTATTCTTTTTGTTTTTAACCTTTTGAATTGTGGCTGACACTAGCTTGGCCACAGCCGAGAATTTGATAACACAAATACTTAGTCGCTAATTAGTCGCACATAGTCGATCAATGGTTCAAAAGTTATAAGCGTTTTTAGTTGGCCGATATAAGAAGAGTCTCCTGCTTGACCTTATTTAGATCTCAAAAACTAGAACACCCAGCGAAGATCGCTAATTGGTCGAAATTAGTCAGGTTGGGTCTTAATTTAAAAGATGTGGTCTAGAAGCTAGATCAAAGAATTAATACCAAGAATTATTTATAACGCAAAATCGAAATCACCGATGGTGGCCAAACCAGTGTCAGCCACACACATATTGCACAAATTTCGGGCACATTTAAACGAGATAGGGCTCTAATTATCTGTAGGTATAATTAAATTCTTGAAAGACTATTTTTTTACTGGGCGAACGCACACGCCTCTACACTGGAGGACCACGTCGCTGTTTATATTGAAATAAAAATTACTTTTGGACGTCTCCTTATGATTTGCTCATATCGTAAGAGGAAAAGAGAATATAACGTATAAAGGTACGTCAGACCAAGGTACAGTTTCCTATCTACAACCTTCGTAGTTTTGGTGTGTGTGTCAGCCATTTAAAACCATAGATTAGTGGTTATATTTAAAACAGGTATATATAGCTGTGGTTTTATTCTCTTGGGTTAAATATTCTCTTTGGTTTGACACTTATGGACCCACAAACAAATACGAATTCTTTAAAATGGAATAAATTTAAGTATAAGGAAGACAAACTATAATATTACTATAATTGAAAGTACTTATATACAAAATGAATTCAAAAGTGTTTTTGAAAAAGTGCACAGAGGAAGAGGTGGAAGAACCACCACCACTTGGCGTAAGTTACCGTAGAAAAATGTGTTAATGAGAGGTGAGAGTACCTATAACAGATAGGTAAAAATTAGTGTGTCTTAGGGAGTGTTCTGGTAGACGGATTGAGAATACATAATAGTACAAGATCCCATTAAGGAATATATACCCTCATCTGTTATTTATTAGTGATAAGAAATAAGTGATTGATAATATTCACATTGACTTATTGCAAATAGGTTGCCTAGTTAAATCGCGCCCAAATAATATTAATATCGTGCGCAAAGTTTTTTGTTGGAGATATTTCCAGCATGGTGGAATGAGATTGGAGTCCATACCTTTTATTTTTTCATAGTGCTCTCATCAATTATTAAGTCGAAAAAAATATCAAATGAAAGCCTTTTTACAGGGGGGGGGACATACATTTTACCACTTTGGAAGTGTCTCCTGCGCAGACTATTCAGTTTAAAAAAAATGAACTGAAACCTCAATATCATTTTTGAAGACCTATCCATAGATACCACACATGTATGGGTTTGATGAAAAAAAAATTTTGGGTAAGTATGGGAACCCAGGGAAATTAAGAATAAAATATTATCCGGGCGCGATTTAACTAGGCAACCTATTTGCATTATCTATCATTTATTTCATATCACTATCAAATAACAGATGAGGGTATATATTCCTTAATGGGATCTTAGACCATAATGTCACCACCCCATCTCAACCCGTAGGTGTCGTAAAAGGCGACTAACAGCCGATCTCAATAACATTACATACCTACCTATTTGTAGGTATTTGTATGGATCTCGTCTGAAAATGAAGGATTATTATTATTCTTCATGTGATTCAAATGGATCCGAATGAAACAATTATTTGAAAAGAAGAAAATTGTTAGGGTTACCCATTGAGTTATTATGTAATAACTCAATGGGGTTACCTACGTTAAAATTACTTACTGCAGCAAAATCTGTCAAAATCTCTCTTCTGTTATTAACTTAATAGAACTATAACTTTAGAATTATAATTAAAGGCAAACAAAAAAACTTTTTAACATTTATCCACATAATTAATAACATAATATCTATGCCAATTTTCTACAGAATCGGTTTACAGATGTAAATTCAGTGGGTGAATAAACAAAATCCTATTTAAATTTGAAACAATAATTTTACCCGTAAGGGTAGACAAATAGCGGATGTTGTCTACCCTTACGGGTAAAATTATTGTTTCAAATTTAAATAGGACCAACTTCGAAGTATAACCTATCTAATAAAAAAAGAATTATTAAAATCTGACAATTCTGTCATGAGTTGTGCGTGGTCATACATAACTTATGATAAAATATATCTACGTGTTGACTTGAGAACCTCGTTTTGATTTTCGTCGGTTAATTACCTCCGTATGACACACTAAACTCTCACCTCTCAAGGTGACTATTCCGATACATTCCCCACTAAAATCGTATTTAGTGGGGCAGATTCCACTGCAAATTTTAAGGTATTCCACTTTTCCCCACCAAGCGCCTTACTGGTGGGGTAAAGTGGAATACCTTAAAATTTGCAGTGGAATCTGCCCCACTAAATACGATTTTAGTGGGGCAATTTCCACTAGTTTAAAATTAAAATGTTGTGGATTCTGCCCCACTAGGGGTGTCACATTAGAGTTAATGTTAGTAGATTTGCTCATAATGAAATTTTTGTTTGTAAAAGTAATTTTTTAATACGTATAACTGGTGACATTCGTTGTGGTAGTACATATTTATTGTAAGTCGTGTTTTAAAACTGCCTCGGTGGCGCAGTGGAAAGTGTATACGACTGCTGTGCAAGAGGTCCCGAGTTCGATTCCCGGGTCGGGTGAAAATTGTATTGGGCTTTTCTATCATGAAATTCCAGTATTAAGATTTTCCCGTAGTTTGGTAAACAAATGTTCTCGGTAGATGACAATAGGCTCGCCCCCTATTTCATGTAACCAAACATAGTTGGCGGATTGTGGGTGTAAAACACCTCTGCCTACCCCTTCGGGGAAAAAGGCGTGATGCAATTTTTTTTTTTTTTTAAAGACAACGCCCGCTCTAGGGAACAATCCCTGTGTCGTGGGGAGCTTTTTACAAACATGGAACTAACGGACACAAAGTACACCCAGACTAGAAACAAATATCTATGAATCACACAAATATTTGTCTCGTGTGGGAATCGAACCCACGTCACCCAGCACGGCGATGTAGTGGCGAGGCGACCACCTTAACCACTGCGCCACGGTGACAGTCAAGTTTCACTTTGTGGAATTTATATGTACTAGTCATGTGACTTACCATCTGCTGACGGTGAAGGAAAACATTGTGAGGAAACCCACATATCCTAGAATTAATTCTAAGTTTATGTCTGATCCACCAACCCGCACTAGGCCAGCGTGAGTGGATTATGGCCTTAACCCTCTCAGCTCTCTAGATAGAGGAGAGGAGACCCGATCCCAGCAGTGGGATATTAATGGGTTGCTCATGATTTACTAGATAGACTAATAGAACATTTCATTTTATATTTTTAGCCGTGCGAACTCAAAAACCTTGAAGAAACGGAGAGCATTCTCCGGGGTCGTAATGCAGTTCGGTCCGTCCCTAAGTGCACAGTGGACGCAGGACCACCACCGCCAGAAGCACCCGTAAGTTACTACAGAAAAATGTTGTGCTAATGGGAGGTGAGAGTACCTACCTATAACAGATAGGTACCTATATAATTAGTGTGTCTTGTTCTGACGGATTGAGAATTCATAATGTCACTACCCCATGTCACCCGTGGGTGTCGTAAAGGCGACTAACGGCCGATCTCAATAACATTATAATAATACCTATCTACCTATTTGTATTTCAGCATCATCATCATGGAAGATCCATACAAATACAATAGGTCTGAAAATGAATGATTATTATTATTATTCATGTATTTAGATCCGCCCGCATCCAAAATCGCTCGCTGTGGCGGAAATTAGGTGAGGCCTATGTTCAGCAGTGGACGTCATTGGGCTGATATGATGATGATGATGATGATTTAGATCCGAATGAAACGATAATTTGAAAAGAAGATAATTGTTAGGCTTACCTACCAACTCTATAATTACCTACTGCAGCAAAATCTGTCAAAATCCCTTTTCTGTTATTAAATTGACTTTAAAACTATAATTTAAACAAATTTAGTTACCGGTAAACAAAGAAAAAACTTTAACAAAAAATTAAAACAACGAAAAAATAAAAGAACTGGAAAGTACAAAAGAAAAAATCTATGTCAATTTTCTACAGAATCGGTTCACAGATGTAAATTCATTCAGTGGGTCATCATCAATCATCCCCTCTTTTTCCTACCCTTACGGGTAAAATTATTATTTCAAATTTAAATGGGACCAACTTCGAAATATACCCTCTAATAAAAAAATAATTATTAAAATCGGACAATTCTGTCATAAGTTGTGCGTGGTCATACATAACTTATGATAAAATATATCTACGTGTTGACATGGGAACCTTCTCCTTTTGATTTTCGTCGGTTAATCACCGTTTCAAGGTGACTATTCTGATACGTCTCCTCCATACAAATCTGGGGCTATTGTCTCTGAACATAGATACTTTTTTAAATAGAACAATTAATTTTATCATATTTAGGGTTGCGTAGCCAAAATGGCAAGAACAGAACACCGGAAAAAGTTTTGTCATGACCGTCTCTCCGTATGTTACAGGTATTTTTCTCAAAACTACACGATGTACATTGATTAAAAATTAAAAGATTAAGAAAATTAGAAAATAAAAATAATTTTAAAAATTAAAAATACCTAAATTTTATTTCGATTTGCAAATTATAAATCGTAAGAAAATTATGGTTGCCGCCTGCTACCAAACATAGGTAATGTAATTTATTTAACTTAGGCTTTCAGATCATAATGTAGTCTGTTAAACCAAAGTACAGTTTATTTAATAATAATAATGTTTTATAGTGAAGTCTTGTGAGGTATCTTAGATGCTAGCCTCTTCCTCGTCACATCATTAGGTATTATAAATAAAAAGTAACACCACTAACCTTTCCGTTTAAAGGAAGTAGAAAATCCACGGATTGTCCCAACCATACACACATATAGGCACACAATAACTTATTGATAAATTATTACAGAATTACATATTTTTATTACATAGGTACATATGTTATTTTAATGTATTTAGTAGTTATTTTAACAAATTGAAATACTTTTTCACAAGATTGTTACGTTTTATAAAAGAAAGAAGTAGGTATAGGTTCTCAGCGCAATGTCTTTAAATTGTAATAGAATTTTATAATTAATAAAAACTAGTTCGAGGGTAGAATACACCAAGTGATAATAAAAGTTACGACCACAGATTATGCGAACTTCATAAAGAAAAAAAAACTAACAGACATATTTACTTATTAGATTATTGTTAAATTACTTTACTATTTCAATGATATTAAATAGGTACTATGTGTGTATAATGACTGTATGTATAACTTACTTTAGGTAGGGATTATATTGTAAGATATTGATATTTACAAATAAACATAAAAGATACAGGCGAAAAACAATAACCTTCCTTGGCAGTCCGGTAAACAAGTGTAGTATGTTCAAAAACAATAGCTCCAGTAAAATATACCGAGAAGACGTATCGGAACATCCACCATAAGCACAAAATTTTGCTGCGATATATGCAAACTGCAGCGCACAAAATTAAAAGAAAGAACTGGAATTGTAATGTTTGTACACATTACAACAATGTTTTTATTACAGCCGGAGCCAGAATGCTTCGGGATTTGTATAGAGAAAGTAAAAAACCCCCCATATCCAAAGCGAGACCCTTGTCAAGAAGGGTTTAAAATTTGTGAAGTAGAGAGAGAAGTAACGACTACAGAGAGATGTGACAGAATTGCGGAGGAATTAAAGAGTGCAAGTAATAAATATGACAAATATGGGTGTCCACCACCCACTCCCCCGCCACCACCGCCTCCCCTTGATGTTTGTGAACTACAGAGAAATAAAGATAAAGAAGATCTTTGTAGAGAACGGATGAGACGTTGGCTAGAATAGTGTAGGTACCTACCCTCATTTATTTCTGTATCCGTGCGGGCGAGTTTACATCTCGAGATCTATTCACAAATTTTTCCCACAGATATTTGGTACCGGCCCCCTGATTCTGACTCGTTGGACTGCTCCCGGATCGTAAACTTTTTCGAATTTTAGTACGACGTATTTTTACGGCTTATGTTATTTAATGTTAGAAAATAGTCAACCGTATACAAAATTAAAAACTGATTAATTTAATATTTTTTCCTACAACCATCTGTTTCTTTAACATTATGTTTTTTAACTTTAATTAAACTGACATTTCTGGCTGGAAATTTTTCAACAGCTCAGAATCAGGGGGCTGCAATGTTTCCGTTGAACATTACGACTAGATAATCATTTTAGTTAAACTTTTCAACTATATTCAATACTAAAAGTCGCGCGGGGCTTTCGCTCCCGTCGTTCTTTATTTGGCCACTGCTCAGCTGCTATTGGCCGTCGTAGCGTGGTATTATATAGCCTATGTTACTCTGTGATAGTGTAGCTTTCTAACGGCAAAAGAGTTTTCGAAATCGGTCCAGTAGTTTTTATTCGTTACAAATGATTGACTAAACCGGTTAAAAAATGCGTAATACGATATCCATCCATATCATTAAATAATGAATTTACTTCGTCGCCGTCGCGTCGGTCGGCACGATCGAACGCGTTTGGCTTCTCACACTAGGCTATCGACGAATTATATTAACAATCCGTTGAAAATTAAAAGTCAAATTTATATTGAAATATAAATAATAATTAAATTTACTTTTTCGCTTATTTTCATATTCAACCACTATTTTTATATTTTTTATCATTGTATAATAGGATAGCTGTAAATGCACCTAGTTCTCGGATCCTCAAACTCGTCCGAGGAGTATCCGTTCGGTTCAATGACTAACATTTTTGTTTCTGTCAGATCGTGCGTCAAGCTGTCACTATCCGATCGGAAAATCTTCGGACGACTTAGAATCAGGGGACAAAAAAATTTCTTTGATATATAATGATATGTACTAATCCGTTTTATCTTTTCCGTACGCTTAAAAACCTTGCTCTTATATTCGAAAACTTTCAGACATTTCGGAATCAAGGCGCTGGACTTTTATTCTATTTTAAAGAATTAAGTAAAGGATAACGTACAAGCACTGAACAAAAAACAATAATATCGCAATCCAAAATAAAAGCACTATAGACTATGTACATAATAGATTTTTTATTTAACCTACTGCCCGACTAGTATCCCATATGGATTCGACGCATTTAGTCTGACAAATACATCACAAAAAAAGTAAAAAAAAACGACTGCCATGACAAAAAACTAAAAGGTAAAAAACAAGATGTACCTACCTATTTCAATATGCTTTTATGCTACTTACTAAAATTTTAATAAGTACCATCGCCATTTTGAGGGTAGCGAAATAATGAAAAAGACCGTTATTTTCAAATTTTATTTAGGTGTCCATTTGATGTTAACAACTGAAAATTAACACACGCTATTATAAACCCGTAGCAAAGCTAAAAATCTTGTAATTATCTGCTATTGGAGGATTATTATACTAAATTCTTATACCGGGCGGGGCATATACACGGCAGAAACAAAACATTTGTGCGAAAACAACATACATTTATAGGAACTTACATGAAAACAATGTTTTTATAACTTTTACCTATACTTCAAAAACATCATATTTGTAAAATTAACAGAATCCTATATTCCATGTTAACTGACCATTACAATACAATTCAATACATATACCTACGGTACATTTCTAAATTACAGTAAGATGTTATGACTCGAGTTAAAGCCAAATATCTCATAACTTTTTTAGCTTCACAAGTCAATTTTCTTGTTGTTCTCAAGGTAAAGAAAGACAGAACATTGTCTTGCAAACTAACATGCCATTCATATACTATATGGAGTGTCATCTAAACAAGGATCCTCAACAAACCAAGAAACAGTTATGCGCTCTGAGATATTTAAGCAAAGGTCGATTTTAGCTTGCCTTGACGGCTTGTGTTGTAGGATTCTTTCATCTTATGGTTCGAGATTTCTGGAGCTCCATAGCGGAATTAACAGTTGAAATCACACAAAACTCTAACTTCTCCTTCGGTGACACCTGGTACATATTAAGTACTAATTAATCTATTTTGTGGCATTTTATGTTATATTTGACTAAATCCTCGAGCACAAAAAGCTTTAAAAAATAACCACATTTTTGAAACTATTTTATGGAAGGATGCGAGAATGGACTTAGATAGGAACTAAATTAAAATACTTTTATACTCACTACACATAGAATACATGGTATGTTCATACAAAACATTGTCATCTACTTCCTTAGATAAAAGGAATACAGTCGACAGAGCACATACAACAAAAGAACTAAAGCCAGACCATAAAATATTAAACGGTATTATTTTTACTGACGAGAAATCAATTATATGATCAAAATAACTTTATCCATATTCTCTCCTAGAGGAAGAACATATTCTAAATAGGCAATACCATACATTATTTTGTATGAGTTTCGGTTTAAACAGGACACTACTATGCTGTATCAGTATCAACTTCCCCATACCTAATTTGCTCTAGAGCTACGCAGGCATTGTTGTCAAGTTATATTCCCAAACAATCATAAACCTGGCTTCAATTCCTTGTTCTATATTCTCCATGTAACATATTCTTAGTCAACATTACATACAAATCCATACTGTTATATGAGCTATCAATTCAGTTGGGTATCAGTTCTTATACACTTTCCGTTGCTTGCCATAAGTTCATTGTTGAAATAAAATGTATATATATCAAGGCTAAATGAATGTTGACCTTGACTAGGTTTTTCTAGGCAGTCATCATAGTCTTCAGACTATGGGTGTATTTTGATACTATAATATTGCCACTACTGCAAGCAATATGAGAAAACGAAATATTATTTTTTTATTTGTTGTATCAAAATCGTTTCAATTTATCCTTCTTGTAATTAAAATTAGTTTTTAATT
This sequence comes from Laspeyria flexula, assembly GCA_905147015.1. NCBI lineage: Eukaryota > Metazoa > Arthropoda > Insecta > Lepidoptera > Erebidae > Laspeyria > Laspeyria flexula. The sequence continues at coordinate 8,909,728 of LR989974.1, forward strand.
ATTTTAAATCGGTTTTAAATCACATATTACATTTAAGGATAAATAAATGTCTCAATAAAAACCTTACTGATTGAAATGTCTAGCAAATTAGTAAGGTAAAAATCCTAAAAACGAACATGTCATAGACCCGTTTTAAAACAATGTTAGTGTATGGTGGAATCCTTTGGAACTTGTAACTGATCATGTAGCAACATTCATATAGCTTTTAAAATATTTATAATTTTTTTTAAAGAAGATACCTTTTACTTACATTAAAATCAATGCCTAAGTACCCTGTTCCTACAGTAATTGCAAATAAATCATCATTAAAATAAAATTTCTCATAAAATCTAATAAATTAATATAACAACAATAACAATTTATTTGTAAAATATTCAAATAAATTTGTATTACACTTTGTTACTGTTTTTGAATAGTTTTTTTAGAATCATACAAAAATTACTTGATTGTAACGTTAAAAAATAATATAAGGTATTGTTCATTCGAACTAAATTGTAATTATATTTATTATTCATAATATTTATTCCATGTTCTATGAGTGCATTTAGATAAGAAAATCTTGAATTTTAGCATTCATTAACATTAATTAGGTACTCAAAAAATAAGAACTAGGTACTTCTAAAAATGCTATTTTATGTCTAAATTTTAATGTGATATTACATAACTATTGCGATTTTTATTATAGACGCCTAAAAAATTTTAAAATTATGCATATTATAATATGAATATTTTAATTTTTTTATAAGAATTAGCCAATGTGTAAGTTAGTCACTTCTCTGTCTATACCCTTATTTTTATTGTAAAAATAACTGACAGGATTGAAGCAACACAATTGGAATAAGTATCTTCTTTACAATAATTCAAATAACCTTCAGAAATAGTTTTATGTCAAAGTCATTTGGGATTGTTTATATCATGAATGTTTAATAACAAAGTGTAATACAGACAGAAACATAAGCAACTAATAGTCAGACCGTCCAAAACACTTGTCCCTCACCCGTTTCATAATATTATCATCTGGTGTTAATTTCCAGTTTATAGTTTTGAAGTCATCCTCATCTATGTCTTGGGATTGTGACTCAAATAGGTCTCTAGAATGATGCCTCGGCCTCTCCGGCCCGTGCGACCTTTTTTTCTTTTCCTCAGTCCTCGCTTTCACAACATCTTCCCGACGCGGATTTGGCGTTTTCCAAACAGGCTCATCTCCGGTTCGTTTGATTAACATATTCGGTGGAGAAAAATATGAAAAGAATGGACTAGATGTTTTTTGATCCACCTTTTGTTCAAGAAACGAGAAAGTACAATCCGCATCGTAAACTTTTTCGTGAATGTATGAAGTGATGAGGCGGCGATTGACAGAACCTCCTGCATTATGTTTCGGTTCGACGAGTTTTGTTTGTGATTTATTTATAAACATAACAAAATCGTGGTACCTTTCGACATTTTCGGCGCATCTGTAGCAAATCGTGTTCATAAAATCGCTTTCTTCGATCACTACTTTTAAACATATAAAAATTTTCTCAACTATATTTGTTCTCTGGCTGTAACTGCCAAATAAAGACACATTAAATTCTGTCTCTGTTAGACACAGGCGGCAAGACTTTCTAGACATTTCCATCTTATTGATATAATTTAAATTTATATTATTTGTAGCTAAAATTTTAACTTTATCAGTTTCCCACCAAAATACAATACACATTTTAAGATAGATGACAGGCGCTGTGATTGGTTGAGCTGGAGCTGCGTCCGGAAATCGAATATCCTATTTTGTTCAGAAATCGTAGTTATAACTAAAATTAATTTTCGCCAATAAACACTACATTGGACGGCTTTCAATTATGTTATGTATACTTTGCCCTTGTTTATGTCTATAGAATTCATATTAATTTTATTTCCAAAACGGAAATAAAATTAATTGTGTAGTGTACATGACAAAAATATTTCTATGACAGTATGTTATTATTGAAGGTTCCATAGAACGTAAATTGTTTAACTTGTAGAGTGTAGGTATATTGGAAAAGTTAAATTTGAATTTCATTATTTAACACGGAAACGTTGGGGCTAAGTTTTGCATGTTAAGCTGAAATAACAAACAAATTTAAGTCATAAATTAAATAATCTCCGGTATATGTACTAAATTTAACAATAATTAATATTTTACTACAGTTTAACAATTTCATATAAACACAATAACAAGTAAGCAAATTGAAATAAATGTGTACTGAGTTTCATTAAATTCAACAAGATTATTTTGGGTCTTATCTTATATATATTATGTAATAATATGATATTAAATCGAAAATCTGTCGAACTTTGTTATAAATATTTATAATAAATTAATTACATAAACGATTGTTTAATAATAAATAAATATATTAATTAATTACTAGTCATCATTACTACTATCACAAGCCACCACACTCCTATTTAATAGACAGTGATTTTATGATAATAAAATATCAAACAATAGTAAATACATATTAATACAGTCGTCGTTATAAAGCGAAGCTTTTTTTCATATTTTTTATCCATTTTAAACACTGCGTTTAATTATCCCTACTTTTATTGATTTTCCACTTTTCAGGTTATAAATTGTGATTATTTCTGGAGAATGTGCAAATGTAGGTTTCACTAGTTTCCATCCAGCTGTCACAATTTTATTCTGTAAAGTGGTTCTAACTCCGAAACAACTAAACGTTGTCTTCTTCTTTCTTTCCCCAGAACTTATCGAACCTCGTACGAGCCCTGTCTAGTATCTCTGCGGCAGTTAGACCACCAGTATTAGGTGTTTCGTTCACCACATTAGTGTCAACCACTCCTGGAGCGATCTGAGTAGCTTCAGTCGACTTTTTGATCACTTCTTTCTCTTTCAGCGGTTCTTGAGTCGGTGTTTCGGGAGTCAATTCATTGCTGGTCATACCGTTCACTCCGTTGACTCCGTTCACTTTATTCATATCCAAGGCCTTAGTCTCGTCGATTGGAGTGAGGCTGGTAGGTGTAGTAGGTGTCTTGTCAGTGCGCTTGCTCAAACTGGTTGGCGATTCGCTCTTTTTCAACGAGCGTATTGGTGACATTTGTTGATGATGAATTGGAGCGATTTCTGTAACAGTTTTGTTAAATTTTAGTTACTTGATCTTTAAGCTTAATTTATTTTTGGGAGTTTCAAAACTTGCGTTTAATTTATCAAGCTGAATTAAAATTTTAATACAATATTGTGATATAATAAATTTTGAAGCTCCCATTATACACCAAATAAGCACATACAAGACATCTTTCATTGGCCTTTTCTGGATAAAACGACAAGCTTAAATGGAAAACGAAACTGGAAAAAAGTCTACAATAGTTACAAACATTCCAAAGATTTAAAGAGAGGTTTAAAAGGGAATGAAAGATCACAGGTCTTTACAACCTAGCCTGTTATTGTAGGGTGCTCAACGTTTACTAAGCTGTCCACATCTATTTAAATTACTCACCTACTATTCCAAAGACAGCAATTTGTTACCTAATCAACTAGGTATTTACTTATTGATTGCTTTCTTTAATCAGAAACTTTCGTTAAATCAACTTCACTTGAACATGCTACCTTTCATTTGAGTACCCTAACAAGTTCATGCTATTTTATCTCTAATTATTATTGTATAACACTAATAAAACTTGACTAATTTCTTTATTTACGCAGAAATCATGCAAACTATTTTTTTTAATTTTCATGAAATGGACAGTTATGATATAAATGCTATGTATGTCAATACAAGACCTAAACCTAATCTAACTAGCTCTGACAAACTTTATAGAGGCCATTATGATACTAACGGATACTAATGTTATGGAAGCAAACACCGAAACATCTTCCCATAGACAGAATAGGACAGGCAGCATGCAAGTGAATGATTGGAATGACATGGGAAAACAATAAGAATTCGGGTGCCATACAGTGACAGTGTACGCAAACATCGAAACAGACACACACAGACAAGTGAATACATACGTGGTCGACGCCTCAGCGGTACGAGTACGGTCAAAATAAATAAAAGCATTTCAATTATTGGAGTAACACAATTTAATCATGAACTATTCAATAGATATAATATAAAACAGATTATATATTTTTTCTGGTGTCGATCGTGTGTCGTGCTTATGTGATAGTGAGCTCTATTCGTTGTATCATAGAGTTCACTGTCGCATCGTCTGTCACACTCATTAAAACGTGTGTATGGCCGATGGTCTAGGCGGTGGCTGTGTTCGTCGTACCTGCCGGCTTCACGGTGGCTTCTTCGGCTACGGAGCCACCCTTAAACTCAGAGCTAGGGCGCTTAATGCTCTCATCTGAAATGGTGAGCGAGTTGTATGGTCGGATGACGTGAACTAACGTTACGTTCTATGTCCACGGAAAATGACATTAATGACAGCGCGGGAATTTGGAAATTAAAAAAAAAAAATATTTTCTTGCTGTTAAACTATTTATTTTGCGTGGATTTAGAACAGTATCAAATAAAATAAGTCGTTGTGTACGAACAAAAGGTGTGAAATGTGTGGTGATTAGATTTTAATGAGTGTTCCCCACTATGCAATATATCAATGCATAATGATTTTATTGTGTTCATTTTGTGGAAGTGTCGCAAGCTCTACTTGTCCTAAGTGGTCACACTTTACCAAATATGGAGAATGATCATGAACCTTCTGACTACCAGTGTTGTGACATGATAGTGTGATGGCTTACAATTTGATCTTCAAAGTTCCTATTCATACCTTACCTACTTTAATATAACAAGTCAATGATCTTAAAATAATTTAATATTAATACTGTTCATTCGAAGAGCATCTTATTCGAAAACATTACTAGACTCCAAAAAAAGTGCAATATTTTACATGGCAACACCACCACCATGAGCGTAAAATCTCAAAATACCCACTACGAAAACAGAGAAAAAGATACTCCTTTGTACATCAGAAATATAGTGAAACCAATTTTACGAAGAGTATAAATATTTTTATAATTTATTATTTTACATTCATTGCTCAGTCCCTCTTACGTCAGCGCTTTCAAAGCTATCCATTGTTTCCAACATTTAATACAAGTCGAACCATTACTAATGCATTAACGAGACACTAACACCGATTCTTGAACGCGAAAGATAAGTCTATAAATCTCGATAAACATCCACATTTTAACTAGAAACTTTATAATTTCGGACGAGAAATTCATACAAGAATTAATGATCCGTAAAATCAGTCCCACGATCTTATTATTAGCTAAATAATCTAGCTATATTTGCCGCCCAGTCTTAGTAGGATCCTGCACTCACCGCTTTTCACGTTCTGGGTCACCGTGAAGGTCTTCCCAGTGTCGAGGGGGACCGTCCAGTTGACAGGGTCTGGGGACCTCATGTTCATTTGCTCCGGAGACTTGACCCTGGTAGGTTCAGGGGGTGATTTGACCACCGGTGAGTCGTCAAAGAAGTGATCCTTGGCTACCGAGGCGCTACGATGCGACGGAATTTCGTCGTCTGAAAGTATGAAACCTGTTGGTATATTTTGTTATACAATTGGTAGTATTATTACAGGTGTGTTGGCAACATTGAGAGTAGACTGTCAAATATTGTCGTTGTAGTACCCTCGTGATTGGGTGACTTTAACCCATGCAGTAAAACAATAATGACGGACAAGTAAAGCAATTGATAAATAAAGATAATTAATTATTGACTCCGTATAAAACTATAATTTTAACGATTGTAGCTATTGAAAGCTTTTAAATAATGTGTGAAAATATAAACACATCTGTAATAATACATACCAGTTGATAGATTCAACTGAGTGCCTGTTGATTGCAGTGATTTTTTTTACACCCGACTAACCAAATTGTTTTCAAAATACCTGGTAAATATTTTAGACGATACCGATTAGTAAGTTCTTAAACAGTATCAGAAAAAAATTAAACCAGATAGTTATTTAAAGAGAAATTCTGAATATAAATTTGCGGTTTTTAAAGTGAATGTTTTCGGAAAATGGAAGTGTTGTTTGGGGTAGTTAATAAATTAGGTAGGTATAGTTGACCACATAATGCTTTACCACTTTTAACAAAATATCCATGAAAATTAAAATTCAATATGACAACTGTCACTGTACTGATGTCACTTGCATGCAAAAATAGACATTATTGTTTTTTGATATGTAAACGACATTTACTCTAAGGATGGTAAAGCAATTTTATTGTTGACTATACATTGGTTCTCTAAAAAGTTTACTCGAAAAATTATATTTAAATTAATATTATTATTCGCCCTAAATTCTATTTATATAATTTTACATTCTTAACTCTTATAGGTTACCTTGCATTCATAAATTTATAATCTCCCGCCTAGGGTAAAAAAATTGTTTTATAATTTTTTTCACAACTAACCTTTGAAATCATACAAAGGTTCTTAAAAAAAGGTTAAATGACGGTGCCGGTGTACCGTGCAAATTACACATTCACCTGTGGTGGGACCAGGGAGGTTAAAAAAATAAAATAGAGATTTTATTTAACCCGGTACCCGAATATCATAAATAAATGCATTAATAGAAGGTAGGAATAATTTTAAATAAACATTCAGTGTTGCCTATCAGCTTCAACTATACAAATTTAACAAATAAACACATTGCATGCAAATAAAAACATATTTCTAAATAAACACATCAATTTTGTGGATAATCTAAACACTCACTAGTAAACACTAATAATCTACCACACTATTAAGAAATTTAATTATTTTTTCGCTACGCTATTTCGTTTGGCGGTGTATTTAAAATTTCAATATCGCATACATACTGACCTCAAATATACACGTATGTAAAATCTGTATTTTGTACACAATACTAGTATAAATAGGAGATAGTACATTTAGACTCATGACCAATAAACCAATATATTAAGATATACCTAGGTCATAAAGTCTTATACAATTTCCTTTAATATTACCATCAACATTTATTAATTAAAATTCCCAAGAACAAACAAGGCAGTACGGCAGTGTACCCCGTCAGGAGATATAATATGTTCCTTGACCCCGCCAACTTCACTGTCACAACTACAAGTGGGATGTGCAAAGTGTTCACACAGACGTACAGACAAACAATCACACCTGTGTCGTGTCAAGCCATTCCCAGTCGGTGCCATTGCGTTCTTCAGTGACCAACGTTGCGTAGACGCACTAACCAAAGTAACACAATATAAAGCTTAGAAAACACGAGTAAGCTACTGTCTAAAACTTTTTCCGTTGTTTTTTGGCATTTTGAACTTGGCTCCAACATTTTATGGTGCTACACTGCAGTTATTAAATATCTTGGAATATTTGTTATGTAATAAAAACATTAGGTATGTCACAACAGAATTATAGCAGATTTTAAACTGTTAGATAAGATGAAACCTCTTGGTATTTAAAAACTGGGGATAGTGTAAAGCCTCACGGTGGCAAGGTAAATGAACTTCGTTTGGGTAGGTATGTACGGGCCCGTTCGTGTAGCGGGACGACTAGACAGCCGAGCGTTTCCGAACACGAAGTATCGCTCCCAACTCCCATCTCCCACCCTCCACCCACACCACAACGAAGTTCATTTACTTAAATTTACTATGTACAGCAGCGGGGTGCAACTTCAGAGCGAACCAAAAGTTTGGCGAGACTTATAAATAACTTCGTGTTACCGACTGTGTTAAAGTGGTATATTTATAGAGCTGCAAATGTTTGTGGGACTCTATTTTGTACAACGAAAAAAATTGTAGCAGCTCTAAAATATATCAGCTTAACGCAGTCGGCAACTCGACGTTACCCCAGTTACCACGATTGGACTATTGGAGTGCAGAGTGCACCACGCCACTGCCGCTACCATCCCACTGCCTGTGACATTGTTTCTTTACACATGTCACCAACCACGCACGTTTATGCGCAGAAAGTGCGGTACACAGATCTTTGAACTCACGATCCAACTGAGTTTTGCTAGATTTTTTAATGTGTTTGAAGAGATAAAGATATTTTACTTTAATTTTTTAAAAAAAATATTCTTAACTATATTTTCTAATGCATATTTAGCGGTATTGTATACTGAGAGGAATCTTCTATTACCATCTTTTTGCTTTGAATAATTAGTATTAGGTATACTGTTAGGAAATCTTCATTCACGTTTTAAAACTTAAATAACTGCAATTTAGCAGCATCTGTCGTCAAACTGCTAGAGCAATGTTAATTTGCCGAATCATAAAGATGTAGGACTAAGTTTCAGGCACATAACAAACATTGTTTTTACTCTCTCTTTTCGAAATATAACATAATTTTAAATAAAAATATTAAAAAAGAGACAGTAAATACAAAACAACAATTTAAAGCCACGCAGGCTGAACACAACATGGCCAATTTAACTGAACAGGACAAAAGCACCATTGTCTATAAGCTTGGATATATAGAGCGTCGACGCAACTGCAACAGTCACCTGGTAGAGTTACGCACCCAACTTTATTCCGACTTTGGACACGCTGCGACTGCGGCGGCCTCGGCCTGGGGCCCCGTTAACCATGGCAGGAGGCCCGAGGGTCCCCGGGGCCCCGATGCCGGTTTTGCTCGGCGCTGACGGCGATCGTCCGCCACGCGACGTCGACCTAACTCTATTACTACTCCCTCTACTCAACGGCAAACCTACAGAAGAAATTATATGCTACTGTTTTTTTTTTGGCTATTGAGAAATGGCTCTTGGTACATAACATAAGACATTTAGTATTTTTTCCAAAATATTGAAATGAAATTTGAGAAGAAAATTATAATAAGCTTTAACAATTTACTGATATTGGCAGTGTTTTTTTAAATAAGGGTGTGAGGGATAAAATTACTATACACATTTTTTTCATCTTTAGAGCCATATTCTCAGCATGTAGCCACAGAGGAAGGGACAGGCATCAGGCAGGACAACAACAATGGTATTAGTACACATCGATTAGCTTAGATCTAGACTAGACACAATCTAGTTGTTTAGAAGAAGATAGAGAAGAGCACCACTAAGTCATATAGCTAGTCCTAAGTTTTATAGCAAATACAGTAAAGTTATTAAATACGATAATAATAATTGTACCTACATAATGCATATTTTTGTATGAAATAAGTTGGTAGTTTGAAATAGAATACTACGTTACTCTTTTGAAAAAACTTTTTTAACTGATATCAATACCAGTTTTATGCGTCAATTTGAAGTAAAAATATTAATTGTATCTTAATACATTTTTGGCGCAACAAAAACAGTACTTATTATTTTTAAAGGTAATGAAAAGGTTATGTGTGAATCGGAATTAAAATTTAGGTCCCCACTACTTAGTTAAATTCTGTCAAACTCCTCTATTAAATTATTTTTGCGAAATGCTAACTAAACACGACGGCGCTAAAGCAGCCTATTTATTTCAAAATGGCTTCTTTGGATATATGGATGGATAGAATCTGCTGCTTACCAGTCGGTTTGATAGGCGCAGGGTGCGGTTCATGCCCATTAGCAAGATGTTTAGCATGAGCAGCGGCCGGAGCCGGGTCAGCTGATCGTGGTCGTCGTCGTGGAGACCTGAATGCTGCGTTCTCGCCAGTTTTCACTCCTGGAAAATTACAAAAGCAGGCTTGAAGTTGGAAAAACATTTAATCAATAAATTTCGCCTATTGAGCTACTAGTTCCTGATCTATTGTAGCGCCCAATTTAATGCCTTTCTGGTAACCAGCAATAGGACTCTGGATTCTTGCTTTATGACCGCAAATATTTATTTTCAGATGATATTTCCTTTATAATTAACAGATAAAGATTGCATTTGACTAGTGCATAGTCTTTTACATATTGATTGGGCAAAAAGAACCAGGTGATTTGTTGGAAGTTTTTATCAAGTCACCCGGCTTTCAACTTGAGTTAATGAGTTTGTGTTTGCTATAATTGAATGTCCTAATCCTTTTTCAATAATAGTTTTATATACTAGATTTAAACACAAGAAACATGGTGACATCACTCACCGTCCTGAGTTGCACCTTCATCAAAGCTGGATCCTTGCAGCTTCTTCCTCTGTTTCTGGGGAGAGGTCTTGTGTGGGGAGCGCTCAAGAGCCTTCGTCTCCTGTAGCTTAGCGTGGATCGACTGGTGGGGCGCCGACCTAAACGACCGGAATTTCTTAGGTGAATGGCCCTTCGATTCCTTTCCATCTTTTTCATCTCGTGGCAATGCCCTGAAAATAGAAAATTCATTAAAAATAATATATTGTTTTCAATACGTTCGTACAACAGGAGGTAATACTGTATCTACTAGAAGATTCAAGTAATAACTGATACACTTTTTGGATTTTGGACTTGCGAACTGCGTAGCAAATTGCTGAGCAACATGGCCAAAATTAATTCAGGACTCACCTAGTTTGAAGGGATCAGTTTTCAGCATATTCAAAGTTTTAGGTTTCTTGTACCCTCATCCGCCTGTTCCCTACATCACCTTGGTATTATAAAATTAGGCTGATGATCTACTCTACAATCAGCAGATACCATGGCTTCCGGCCGCCATTCAAGCCATTCTTTGCATCAGCCTTTTCGCTTCTAAATATACTTATGGTAAGAACAGCGGATGGCTTGCTCAGCTTGAGGAAACTCAGTAAAATAAATTTACTACCAGAAAACAAGTTGTCATCAAAAGACTAAGGAAGAAACAAAGAACGAATCTGTCAATTCATTAGGGTTTTATTCCATCCAATCACTGAATTCCGTCGTTGTTGCTATGGTAACTGGTTGTATGCTAGGCCTATGTTCAGCAGTGATATCTGAAGTGCTTTCGATGATAATAATGATTTCTGTAGTGTTCCTCAAGCTGTAGAAGCCAACGCTCGGTGCATCACTTACTTGTGATTGGTGGAAGCTAGTGATAAGGCCGACAGCGAGGATCGGCGGGACACTTGGTACCAGAGCTCGATCTGCTTATTGTAAAGCTGTGTGATGTGTTCTGGAGCCATTTCTGTCCCCCAGCCGCGATACTGTCGAAATATTGCCAATATTGAATACTAAGCATGATTATGGAAAAGCGATTCTGTTGATGTGTGTCTGATGGGGCCTGCCTATTCTTGTATTAATTTTCAGTATTTTATTAAGTTTAGTTTTTTTTTGTTAAAGAGTTCAAAAGAGAATCAATAATTTAGAGACAGGACAGATAAGTTTTGAGGATTACGAATAGGTTTAAAAATAAAATAAAATGATGACGTTAATGATCATGAAAATTTTGCCAGGTTTTGCCTATTAGTGTATCTATTTTAATGCTTATGGTTTTAAAGTAATTAGTATCTTGCTTTTGCTGTTACTAAGGACGGACGAAATTTTTAAAACTTGTCTGTCCTGTACGATCAAGTGTATCCATTCAAGGCTGTTTACTGTCTATTGTATATGTCCGTATGTAAGTATTACATAGAGTAGGTATGTAACAGGCGCAGACCTTGTATTCGCCGGCGCGCTTGCGCAGGTCCAGCACCTCGCGGTACCAGGAGTCACCCTGGGCCAGGCCGAGCGGCTGCAACCCCGCGGCGCGCAGCGTAGTGGCGCTGTCCTCGCCGACGTCACCCCCCGCGCCCCCTACCGCCCCACCACCCACCCCATTCTCCCCACGACCCGAGTCCCCCAGCATCCTCTGGCTCGCCTCCTCATTCGACTTCCCTTTCCCCCTGCATTTCGTAAATGTCCCTTTAGACGCCTCGTACACGTATTGAGAGAACGGTCTAAATTTCTTTTTGTACTCGCTTTTGTAACGTTTCCTATTATCTTTGGAACGATCCTCGCCGTTGGATATGAGGGCCGATAGCGCGTTACGGAACGTCGATTTTCTGGAAAATTCCATTTAAGTCTTAGACGCCTGGTGGTTCTCGTCTGTGATGATGATGTGGCAACAGAAACGACTCGCGCCGAGCCGGGTTAGTAGTACAGACATGCTTCAAATAATTGTCAAGCTCGCAATGGTGAGGTTAGGATGTCGAAACCTAGAAGAGTCTAGAAGGACCGACAGACAGTGTGGGCTGCCGCCCCGTGCCCTCTCTCTACCTCCAGTGTTTGTGTGGTGAAACATCGACATACAGGTTCTAATAAAACATTATTAATGAACGTTCACATCGACAAAAGTGCAGGACACATTGAGTAATCAAAAAATCTAGCTGTCATTCCGTACTAATGTTAGTTTTTGTAGTTCTAAATCTACTCCGGCCTATACACCGTCACCGTGAGGATTGAACATGTTAAGCAAATATCAAAAACGAAATTTAGACTTTGTTCTGCTTTAAAAGGCTTTTAGTAAAGAATTGGGGGCAGAACACGATCGTGGAGGAATCTTTATCAATTTTGAACAACCAATTTAGTTATTGCTATCGAATGGGCTGTCTGCACAAGATCAAAACCATTTCAAAGAAAGAGAGACGTTTCGATATGGTTGATTAATTGAAGATGATACGGGTAATTATTTCAATTATTTGTGTTTTGATATTGTTGTATTTGTTTTGATATAAGCTGATTATGTATACAACCTTATTCGTATTGGGTATGGTTGGAAATTCATAATATATTATAGTCCATTTGTACCAAACACCGTCCAGTACATTCTAGAACGTTGGTTGTTCTGTAGAAGGCGCTTATGAACCTAATTGTCGTTATAAATATTTTATGAAAACAATTTTGAGAATAGTTGGTATCTTTTTACAAATTTAAAAAGAACACATCAGAAAATAGAATATTATTTTTTTTAATGGGGGAAATACAGGCAATTTACTTGCAATAGAGGGGAGATAGGAAGGTGTAATTTGTTAATTCTTTAGGTTATATTTTATTTCAATTTAGCAATTGTCTAAAATAATGGGTATATCTTTCACCAAATGGATGAATTTTTAGGTTATTTTTAAACTATTTATTTAGGTACTGCGGCACAGTACAGTTCTAATTTTGTTTTGTAGGTAGGTATTTAAATTTTATAATGGTTGCGCAAATAAATGAATAAATAAGGGCTGTTACGTATTAATCGAACATTCTAGAACTTGATTAAGTATGTGTACGAATTAAACAGCTTGATTATAAAGTAAAATAGAGCATGGAGTGTCTGTAATTTAGATATATTGCATTGTAATTATTGTGCTGGTGTTAGCCCGACTAGAAAATGAAGAGAGTGAATTGAGAGAAAGTTTCCTCCACAACCAAGTTAGTACACAAAGCTAAACACATAGAAACTTGAAAGCTATAGCAATCTTAGGAAAAAATATGTTGTTTAAAGTTCTCTTCACCTGAAAAAGTTTGGGATTATTTTTTACATTTTAAATAAATATGTATAAAGTACTAATGGTCACATTATAAACATTGTGTTAAGTCCGGCTTTTCACGGATTTTACATAGAATATAAAGTTTTTTGTGTGATAGTGTGTAATTTAGAATCCAGTGTATTGATATGTTTTTGGTGAAGATGTGGTTGTCTCAAAACTCAATTATTTTGATGATTTCTCATATGATACAGTTTGCTAAGAAGCTGCTGCTTTAGCGAAAGCAAAGCTTGTGACAGTGATCAATAAGTTATATGTTTATAGACTGTTTCTTGACAATGAACTTTATTGTTGAGTGTTTAAAGTTAAAAGCATGCTGATAATATGAAAGATATAAATAATAAAATATGAAACAATCTATAAGAGAAACTAGAAAAAATTGGGAAGCTTTAGACTTATGGAAGTGTGATAAGCTGAAGCTGTTATAGATTTAATTATTGTTACAAAAGTTTATAGAAACAATTGTAAGAATATTCTAGATGTTATGTTAGACTAGATTAAGTTCTTTGTCTAATGTAGTTAGTTGGTTTATCATTAGAGTAAACACAATTATTGCTCAAAGATAATGAATATTATTTTTAGCCCAATTGCAATTATTGCTAAGGATAGATATATATTTTTTTGTAGATATTAGGATCTTTTAGAAAGGCTTTTTAAAATGAACACAAAATAGATTAAATACGTCAGAAGATTTTCTAAAAAACGTCAACGTTCGCCGGTTTACATTTCTTGCAAAAACAAAAATAATATCACGATAAACCAACTAACTTGAAAGATGTACATCTAAGAAGTCCTATTATATGAATTTGGACACCCACCTCTGCACTCCAGGCTTTTGTCCATTCCAGAGGTAGTCTTCGATGTATCGCTTGTGGTCATCATGGTCTCCATCCACGTGGTTCATCAGAGGTTCTGCTTCCACGGAACCTGGAAGTAGTCAGCATAACAGTCTTTATTAAATGTGACTTTGGTTAAATTAATTGGATTTATCAAAATTAGGCCAGCGTGTGTGAATTAGCGCAGACTTCCACCTATAATAGCTCGTATCTCGAAAACGGTGCGTGATATCGCAAAAATAATATATACTCTAATTTTTTAGGCTTATCATTGTGGTATATAATTATATATACCCCAGTACTAATATTCAATTTCATAATTTGTTCGATCGTTCGATCCATAACTTTATTAGTATTATATTATATCTTACTAGGTAAGTAGGTACTTTATTAGAAATAAGCTAGGCTTCTATTTCGTATATAGTTAATACATTATTATAATCACCCATTAAGTACATATTTATATTTTAAAAAATTATTCTGTATACTTTTTATCAACACAGCGATAATTTACTATCACTGGATTTTCAAAAATCTAGGTAAGCAATTACCGTAGCCTTTTAGACAAAATCTAACTGCGCACTGAGCGTACTGGGGAGGTCATTCACGGGCGGAGAATCTTAACACCGCGATTCAGTCGAACGGCACAACGCCATCTATCGAGCATTGAGACAACTCTGAGTGAACAGGCCGAAACCCGCGTATCGTGGACTCGTGATAAAAATTAATAAACTCAGTTTTTAGTCCAAAGTGTTTACATTTTAGCATCAATTAAACAATCGCAACGATAACTTTGTGATTTTTAATGTAACTTTTGGGACTTATAGAACAGAAAATAAAGATTGAATACATTTATTTTCAAATAAAATGTTGAATTTAATCAAGTGATTGAATTAGTTTAGTTATTTTTGTCCGAAGCGCCTCTAGCGGCGCGTAGCAAAAACTGAATCGTGAAAGTTAGTGTGACCAAACGTCATAAGGTATAAAACGTTATTTTATTTTGGCTAATTTTGACGTTATATTATTATTTATAAATTTTTAGCTTTTTTTAATATTGTGTGATGTAGTTACATGGTAAAGAGCATTCGCGTGAGACGCATGTCGCAAGATTTATTGTGACAACGTTTTTGACATTGATCTGTTTCATAATGAGGACCTACAAAAAAGAATGGCTCGTTTGTGTTTCATGATAAGAGATTTGAATGAAATTTTATTTCAAAGCTAATAAGGTCGCTTGTTGTGTAATAATGTCACTTGTTGGATTTCCAATAGCTCAGCGGTGTGTATTGTTTTAATAATTATTTGTATAAGATTCAATGTATGTTTTGAATTGAGGATGGAAAATGTGTTTGAAATAAATGGGCAATAAGTTACTGTGTTTTTTTTTTTTTAATTTTGTCATTATAACAGCTGATTGTGAAGGAAAACATTGTGAGGATCCAATAAAAGTCATTCTAAGTGTTTGTGTGGGCGCTACAATAGATCAGTAACTGGTCGACATAGTCAAGAAGAGATGTTCGTTACGATCATCGAGGTTAAGCAACACTCGGCAAGGTCAGTCAATGATGGGTGATCGTTTGTAGCAATTTCAATCTCGAGCGTCTCCGTGCTTCGGAAGGCACGTAAAGCCGTTGGTCCCGGTTGTCACTTAATGTGGTAGTCGATAAGTCAAGTTGAAAGCCTTCTGGTCGACTGCCTCAAGTTCACACGATAAGAAAAGTAGAAGTCTCCCATGGCATCTAATCCAAAAATAATAATAGTAAGTAATAATACCTTCAGCGACAGCAGCCTTCTTGAGCGCTCCCATGGAGATGCTCTTCCTTGGTACGGAGTCGGTGGTGTCCTTGGGCCACGCGAACTGGTTCCGGTACTCCGTGCTGACTATCTCCGGCTCCTTGGCTGCCTTCACGTCGCCTAACGCGGTGGTGGCCTAGACAACAATATGAGAGTGGTTTGTTTAGTGAGTTATATTGACTCAATTAGCTGGTCAAGTACGAGTCGGACTCGTACACGGGTTCCGTACGAAAGGGTGTTTTTTTGTGATTGCAATTTACGATATTAGTAGGTAACGGGATAGCTATAAGTTGGAATAAATATTCACAAATAGGTAGGAAGTATCGCAATATATACGTTACGTCAGTCCAGAATTAATTCTCACTCTTATTTTAATATTTTTGAGTATCATTTAACTTGTACAACTTTATGTTACTTCATGCCAAATTTAATGATTTTATATCATCGGAAAGTACCCTATAGGGTAGAGTCTATTAGTCGAGGAAGGCTATATTGGCTGGCCTGTTGGTCTAGTGGTTAGTGACCCTCACTGCTAAGCCGGAGGTCGTGGGTTCGTTCCCCACCCAGGACAAATCTTTGTGTGATGAGCATAAAGGTTTGTTCTGTGTCTAGGTGTAATTTATCTATAATATGTATGTATTTACAAAAAAAATGTATTTAAGTAGTATATCAGTTGTTTAGCAACCATAACACAAGCAAATATAATTGCTTACTTTGGGATTAGATGGAGCTGTGTGAATGTGGTAGAATATTATATTATTATTATATTATATACATACATATAGATCACGCCTTTTTCCCAACAGAAAGGTAGGCAGAGACTATTTTCCTTCCACTTGCTACTCTGACATACATCTTTGGCTTCTTCAACATTCATCAGTCTTTTCATGCATTCTCGCCGGTTGAGGGTACTTCTGATCTGTTCCTTCTTTAGAATGTCACCTATTTGATCATGGTACGCTCTTCTATGTCTTCTTTATAAATTATAAATAACTATATACTTACTTTATAATGCAGCATTTAGTTTACTTATAACAAATATAACAATAGCTGTTTTTTTAAACAATGCGGTGAAAGTTTGACCCTCGATGTATTAACGATATGTAAGTCAGTCACGTAGTTCTTTGAACGTGTCTGGCTCATTGAGAATTTATTTATTTAAATTTGCTAAGAACCTCTGCAGCTTGCCGCATTTAAAGATGTACATCTGAATGCCAAGTTTTCTATCTAATTGGCGTGCCTGTGGGTACTTGAAATTCGGTTTTCGTTATCAATAGCAACTTCTTCCTTAGGAGATAAATATGTAAAAATCCTTTTTAGTGCTCACTTGCGTTATAATAAGAAACCTTCTGAAAAATCATGCTCCGTCAGTCATATGTACATTGCAATGTTGTTATAGAAAAAAATTATGACGAAATTGATTTTAAGGAATTTGTTTATTTGTACAGCTATGTGTAACCGTAGAAAAAATCTATTTTGCACTATCAAATCTACCACTAAACATTTAGAGGGGGACGAACCCAAAACCCTCCCCCTGGCTACGCCCATGCTTGCGTCAGATTACCCTTAAAGAGCAAACCGTATTTTCTAATCCGCTCATGTTTCCTACATTTAAAAAACAGTACCTTGACGCCTACATTTTCGCCAGACATATATTCTTGGCTCTCAGGCATTTTTATTTCCTTTGGGTACAGTTGAGGGTTACCAATGTTTTGCATAATTTATTTGTAATATGTTCCTATGGAGAGAACCAAATTAATTGAGATCAGGGTGGCGAAATTCTTTGTTTTTTTCTTTTTACACAAAAGCGAGCGGCCTGTATTTTTGCAAACTATTCTCATGACCATCTTAAAATTGACACCTTTTTGACTCTCAAATATCATGGAGAAGTTCGTACCTGAAATATGGAGTGCGTGATGCTAAGGAATTAAATATCATTGAAGACAATAAATGAAGTTTTAGAGAATAAAAAAAAACTACCGAGCACATTTCCAGACACAGCCCAGAGTCTGGAAATGTACCAAATTAAAGGTGCATGTTTACGCATGACTACGCAACCTCCATACATTTTACTTTAGAACTATTGTCTCTGAACATACACACTTAAAAACAACTGGACCGATTTCAAAAAATCTTTTGCCGTTGGAAAGCTACATCATCATTAAGTAACATAGGCTACTAGGCTATATAACACCACGCTATGGCTTATAGGAGCTGAGCTGTGGCCAAATAAAGAACGACGGGAGCGAAGCCCCGCTCGTCTTCTGGTATTTGATAAAACCACTCAACATTATTGAGGAAAGTCCAACATTGTCAGCGCCATGCATGTTACATTAGACTTCAGTTAATTGTGGACCGATCAATATTTAATCGGAACTAGTTCAGGGTTACGTTTCCGAGAACCGGAACAAATAAATGGTTATTCAATATTCTGTTTGTTTTGATATACTTGGAACAACAGCCTTGCCTTCGTGGTAAAGCTCCCTTGCTGGTTCCCTTACTAACTGCCGCTGCGCCTTCCAATACGTGGCCGCCACTCGAGAACCTTTTTCCCCCATCGGCCATCAGTTCTCCGAGCTATGTGCCCTGCCCACTGCCACTTTAGCGATTCGATTCGGTGAGCTATGTCGACAACTTTAGTTCTCCTGCGGATCTCCTCATTTCTGATTCGATCACGCAGGGAAACTCCGAGCATAGCTCTTTCCATGGCTCGCTGGGCGACAGTAAGCTTTCTGATAAGGCCAATAGTTAGCGGCCACGTCTCAGTTCCGTAGGTCATCACTATAATAATTATTATACATCTGTCTAACTCTGATTTTTTCCGCATTCGCCTCGCGAATCTGAAGAGGTTTAAATGTTTACTGATTTTGGTTGCAGTAAGATAGGATTAATGACGTGTGAGTATGAGTTGTAGTGGTGGATTTGGAATAAATAATGCCACTACCCCATTTCAACCTGTGACTGTTGTAAAAGGCGACTAAGGGAGTCACCTTAAGCAGACAAGAGCACTGCGAGAAAAAGAAAATTTTAAACAAAATTCTTTACTAATCCGTGTGGTATTAGGCTGAATTTCCTCCACTATCTTTGGAGGAGACCCGTGCCCAGCAGTGGGACGTTTAACGGTTGAAATGATGAAGCCACTGGACTAGTACCACATCAATTTTAAAACACAAAGTGAAATTTATATTGGTATTGCCGGTCGGGATCGAGCTCGGACCGCATGATTTGCATGCCGTTCATTTATCCATTCGGCTACCATCGTTTTAATGAAAAACTATAATACTCCTTATGAATTAAAGTAGGTATAAACATAGTACAAATAGGTATATATATAGCACAGACACAAAGGGCAGCTTAGTGTAAATATTATCACTATTCGCCAGGCCGTTTATCAATGTAAATATTTATGCTTTATTTTATATCTAGCATATTTAATAGCATTGAAGACACTAGTAAAGAAAGAAAGAAAGAAAGAAAAATAATTTATTTTGGTTTGACTGGCCTGTTGGTCTAGTGGTTAGTGACCCTGACTGCTAAACCGGAGGTCGTGGGTTCGATCCCCACCCAGGACAAATCTTTGTGTGATGAGCATAAAGGTTTGTTCTGTGTCTGGGTGTAATTTATCTATAATATGTATGTATATACAAAAAAAAAATGTATTTAAGTAGTATATCAGTTGTTTAGTACCCATAACACAAGCAAATATAATTGCTTACTTTGGGACTAGGTGGCGCTGTGTAAATGTGGTAGAATATTATTATATTATTATTATTTGGTCTCACTTAAACATAATTACAGTAAAGTAAATGAAATTACTTATTACTATTTGTGAGAAACAACACACACAGTAACAGTACCTAATAGACAGATAAAAATGAATCTATACTAATATTATAAATTTGAAGAGTTTGTTTGGTTAAAGGCTAGGATCTAATGAACTGCTGGCCCGATTTAAAAAAAACTTTTAGTGTTGGATAGCTTATTTATTGGAAAATAGGAGCTGAGCAGTGACCAAGTAAAGTACGATGGGAGTGAACTTACCCGCGCGACTTCTAGTGTTCAAATAACATGGTATAAACCACAGACTATGCAAATCACGCGGTCCGAGTTCGATCCCGACTGGCAGTACCAATGTGAATTCCACTTTGTGGAATTTATATGTACTAGTCAAGTGACTTACCATCTGCTAACGGTGAAGGAAAACATCGTGAGGGAACCCACATACCCTAGAAGAAATTCTATGAGAATTTCTGATCCACCAACCCGCACTAGGCCAACGTGTGTGGATTACGGCCTAAACTTTCTCAGCTCTCTAGTAAGAGGAGAGGAGACCCGAGCCCAGCAGTGGGACTTAATGGGTTGCTGATGAATACCACAGACTATATACTCGTATATAACCTTATTTTTCATCGTGTCCTATTCTTAAATCACAATCTTACTTTCTTCCTCATCAAGACCTTGAACCCATCAGATAACCAATAATGTAAAAGCTCCTATTACCGCCAGTTTTAGCTGTCTTAGGATTCACTTTAAAAAAATAGATATAAGCTGTTATGTTAGGAAAGATGTTATAATTTATAATTAATCTCAACGAAGTATTCTTTGCAATTCAGTACTTAAATTCAATATTCAATAACACAATAATTACTAAATAATTATTTAATCCAAAAGAGTAGTTGATTCTATTACCGACCCATAGAATGCGGCAAGATTCTATTAACGATTTTTCTACTTCTTTTACCGACCGGTACGAAGTTGTCATTTCTTCTATACTATTAAATAAAAAAAAATAGTTTTTAAGGCATTTATTATATAACAACAATAGTTATGAGATCAACATTATCACAATATGAACATAATTATTAATTGCAACGCTTAGAGCACTTATTTTTTGTTATTTTAGTGATATATATATATAATTAAAATATAATATATATATAATAATATATATTTATTATTTCTCTTGGCACGCAGAGTTATCCTCGGTATGCCATAGGTTTTTGAAGCTTCGTATATGCTGGTCCCTTCATTTATAGCTAGAAGCGCAGTTTCTAGTTGAGCAGAGGCGTACTGCTTGCGCTTCTACGGCTCCATGATTCTATAAAAGAACACAATCTTTAAAGAGATATAGATAGAGATATAAGTTACACGGCCCGCATTCCGTCCCGCCATTTTTATTTGATTTGAAAACAAATGAAATATAGCCAATGCCATGAAGCATGACTGAAACTGGATAGCAAATATTATTTTATATTAATAATATGTCCTGTGACAAAATCTCTCAAAACGTCACGTATGCAAGAAATAAGCCAAATTGTTCAAAAATATACATTTTATTTTTGTGTACTATATCACCAAAAATATCGTCACAGTTGTGAGTCGGTAATAGAATCAAGTATGAAGGTCTATTAGCGACCCATTATAATAATAGGGATATTGTCTAACGTTGAATCGAGTTTTACAAAAAATCTTTAAGAAATAGCTTTGTCGTTAATAGATCTAACGATGTAAAATAATTTTAAGAACTGAACAAGAAAACAATAAAATCAAATGAGGTAGTTTATAATTTATATTATTTTAAAATACTAAATGTTCTAAAAATTTTTAACAACGCCATGGGTCGTTATTAGAATCAAGTTTTGAAATTTGGATTGTATTACCGCCTTAAATTAAAACATGATTTTATAACACAAAAACCAATAAAAAGTATTATATTAAGAGTTAGTTTAGAAAAAGAATATATACGTTACAGTTGTAATGTGATAACAAGAAGACAAATCCATTTTTAGTGTGTTATTTTCCTTAAGTAATATTTAGGTGTACTTACGTGGTTGGAGACGCGACACTATGAAATGTGCGTCCGCTTCGGGCGCGTCCCACTCACATTCAAATTATTTCTTTCACTGGCTATTTAAACACACAAACTTTACTCTTTTTGGTGGCCAACAAAAATACGTAACTAATTTTTAAGGTATGACATTTCTGAAACTCTATTTTATGTCCAATATGAGTGATTTAAAAATTGGATCGTTAATAGAGTCACATTTTAGGGGGTCGTTAATAGGAGCTTTTACGTTAACTGTTATTTAACTGGCTTAATAATAAATCAGGTTGATAAATAAATTTACAAGATATTGCATGTTCTGAAGTATAAAATATTGATCAAAATTTGTAAATTTGTGTTATAGATTAGATAAGAATTGTATGTTTACACTAGAAGTCGCGGGGCTTCACTCCCGTCTTTCTTTATTTGGCCACTGTTCAGCTCCTATTGGCCGTAGCGTGATTTTATATAGCCTATAATCTTCCTCGTTAAATGGGCTATCCAACACTAAAAGAATTTTTCAAATCGGTTCAGTAGTTCTTGAGATCCTAGCGTTTTACCAAACAAACATACAGCCACAGCTTTATAATATAGATAACACGGACAGGTAAGGTGTTATAAATAGAAACTGTTGCATTTCAAGGTGAAAATCACATTCAGTGACTCATCCAACCTCTGTAGTAAAACATCGTAAGCGACTTTGAAATGTTTGCTAAAAACTTACTTTGACCTACACTGGTATAAGATGAAAAAGATTTTAATTGCAAGATTTGGATGTTTTAACTATGTATTTATTCGTTACAACCTATAAATTAATGTCCCGCTGCTGGGCACGGGTCTCCTCCAAAGAATGTGGAGGGAATTAGCCTACTATACCACGCTGGCCAGACGGGTTGGTATAGGGTTTGTTTCGAAATTTCCTTTTCTCGCAGTGCTCTTGTCTGCATAAGGTTAGTCGCCTTTTACGACACTCACGGGTTGAAATGGGGTAGTGACAATATGTATCCTTAATCCGTCACTACACGGATAATGTATTTTTTACTTTAGTTTAATTTAACTTAATATTTATTTGATGAAAATAAATACCTAGACTTGAAACAAATTCTATGAAACACAAATATTTGTCTCGAGTGTTAATCGAACGCACGCATTGAAATTGTAACAACTATGGCGATTGAAAAGAGTGGCCTGAGTTTCTTGCCAAGTTCTTCTCAGAGCTCAACCTTCAGTGAACTGGCTATAGGCAAATTTACTGACACTTTTTCTGGCTTTGTATGACGTTCATAAGTATCATGTATGTGATCCAAATGAAATAAAAAGATTTGACTTTGACTTTGACTTTGCACGACATGTGTGAAGTTAGCGAGGTGGCCACCTTAACCGCTACACCAATACCTATTGAAATTATTTCGTTTACCGGTCATGATGGCTTTAGCAAGCCAAAGGTTATTTGACTGAGAAGTAAATAAATTAACGTAATTAATAGCTAATTGGATAACTATCTGTGTTTATGAATATGCATAATTCTCACTTCCAATTGCCAATTATATGTAAGGGTAGCCATTTAGAACAGTTGTATCAATTTCGCATTTTTTTTTGTTGAGTTGTGATTATCAGGACAAGGTATGTATGAACGAAAATAATTAAAAAATAAACTGGAAATGTCGTGGTGGGTGACCTAGTGACCATACCCCGGTTCCATTTTGCCATTTTAGCTACGGAACCCTAAAAATAGACAAAAAACCCTACGAATGCTCGCGCGGACCGATCAGTACAAGCCAAAACACACCTTATTATAACCAGGCTTTAAGTTTAGTTTCATACCTTAGGTTCCACGGTATCGGTCCAGCGTGGCTGCCGTGGTCCCTCCGACTTGCTTCGCCGCCCAGCGCGTTCATTGTCATTCCTTTGAGCACTCTGTGTTACAAAATAAAACACTTTACATGTTTTTGTAATCATGTCTTGCTTATTTTATGACTGGCCTGTTGGTCTAGTGGTTAGTGACCCTGACTGCTAAACCGGAGGTCGTGGGTTCGATCCCCACCCAGGACAAATCTTTGTGTGATGAGCATAAAGGTTTGTGATGTGTCTGGGTGTAATTTATCTATAATATGTATGTATTTACAAAAAAAAAATGTATTTAAGTAGTATATCAGTTGTTTAGTACCCATAACACAAGCAAATATAATTGCTTACTTTGGGACTAGATGGCGCTGTGTAAATGTGGTAGAATATTATATTATATTATTTACCATATTGTCATACCATGTAAACGAAAGTCCAAGGTTTTGGCTGAAAACCAGCGTTTGGTAATTCCTTATGGGGCCCAAGCATAAGCAGACGCTTAAACCCTTTGCTTTCGGTAAGTATTATAGATTTTCATTTTTTTTTCATTACTTATGTAATAGATATATGATATTAATACTGTAATATAGGTGTTCTACACGGTTATAAACTTGCGTGTATAAAATTTGGTTTACAACAGCCTGCTACACGGTTGGAATCCACCAAAGCACCACCACCAAGGCACCTCTGTGGAAGGCAAGTTTATAACCATGTTGCAAGGCTAAAAGTCTTAAAGATGTAAGTCTCACCAAGACTTTCATATTTAGACTGCTTGGGGCACTCTGCAGAATAAAAAAAAAATCTCGTCAACCAATTTTTTTTTTATTCTTCATCAGCAACTCATTAAGTCCCATTTTTTTTATTCTGCAGAGTACCAATTGAGTGAAAATTGTAAGTATTTTATTCAATACTTTAAGATGTTTTTAGTTCTATTTAGAAGACTGAAGTAATTACCCTGGCACGATCGAAGGCAGTATTGTGCTGGGGCCTGATGGCATCAGCAGGGGCGGGGTCGAATATTTCATTCGTCTTATACGCCACTCCTGGGTACTTTTTGCGACGAGGAATCGCTGGCTCAATGGCCCCTGATAACAAAACATGGTTTAATTAATTAGGTATTGTAATATATTAAGTAACATAGTGTAAACAGAAACAGAAATATTTATTTGTAAACTAGCTGACTGGGCGAACTTCATACCGCCATGTTTTATTATTTGTGATAATGTTCCATTTTCAAGAGATTTTAAAACCCAAAATTTTAAATTTTACACTCTTTTTTTTGTATAAATTCTTAAATACATGCCTTGTCTTGAGAATAGAAAATACAACAAAAAAGAATTAGCCAAATCGGTCGAGCCGTTCTCACGTGAATCCATCACATACTTTTTGGCGATCCATTTTTATTTATGTAGGTAGACGTTACTATAGAATATTGAATATTATTAAAAACGCATGTATAACGTAGCATACATCTAGTTAACAAGAGTGTCAGAATTGATTTTACAAAATTGATTTTTGGCAGCAAAAGTAACGAGTAAAAAAGCACAAGATTCTGAGTTCAATAATAATAAAATATTTTCTGCCATTAAAACTCCTAGTTCATCTAAGAAAATATTAAATTGTATCTAACTGTACACTTGTACCTACCCATATGTGTCTCCATACGTGGGCCATTTAGGCAAATTTGTCACTGGGAACTGGGAAGAAAATTCCCTTTTGTCACTCGTGGGGATAGTGACAGAGGGGACTAATGGGAATAATTGAACAGTTTTTGTTAATTGTTGGAACTACTAGCCCAATATGTAACTCACCCCTCTGTATGGGTAGGACGGAGGGTGGGGTTGGCGCCGGCGCTGGCTGCTTCACCACCCCTTGCTGCTGCTCCTTGTACTCGTGCCATTTGTAAGTGCTGCGGTATTCAGAGTGCAGCTGCAACAAACATACATACATATAAGTAAGGTTTATTATTAGAGAGACAGTTTACGAGTGAATTTGTAGAGATAGATATTCTGTTTGTTTGAAAGAAACTCCGAAACTACTAAACCAATTTTTACTGTGGGATAACTAAAGTCACAAGGAGTATATTAGTAACAGCCTACTTTGATTTTATAAAAAATATCATCACAAATAAAAAAATAAAAAAGATTATGAAATTGCACACGAACAAAGTCGCGGATACAGATAGTTTAAGACAACTATTTACCCCCGTATACGTATCGAATCCTAACATTCAATCTATCCATCCAATAAAAGCCTTAGATAAACGAAGCCTCGACAGAAAAACAACAAGTTGGCGGCGTACGGAAATAGGTACCCACACCACACAGTCTATCCTAGGTACAATCATAGATAGTTATAGATAGATTTTCTAGAAGGCGTCTAGGGTTGTCACAGTCAGTCATAATCTTTATTTCATATAGATCAAATATATGATACTTATGAACGTCATACAAAGCCAAAACAAAAGGTGTCAGCAAATTTACCTTACACCAAGTTTGACCTCTGAGAAGTTACTGTCAATATACATTTATTTTAATTTAAAACTAGCTGGCTCCGTGATCACAGAAACTTTTCCACCGTAGTGGTACTACGTTTATATTGTTATAAGCAAATTTTCAAAATCTTTAATATTTATAAGAAGATTTAACTAGTTTAGTTATTTAGTTCAGCCGCTCTCAAGTATTAAGATTACCAACTCATTGATTCTTTAATTTTTATATAAATATATATATTATAATCCTAGCTCTAAGGTATAACTAATAATGTCATGTCATGTGTTCTTTACAATAAAAATCTAGTTTGAAGATGAAGAAGAAGAAATGAAGTTAAAATTCTTTTCTTGACTTAAATAAACAGAATTGCTAGTACAAGACCATATTATGGTTTTACCTACTTACTCAAGAGCTAGAATAAAACAGTAATATTTTTGCAAGTGACAACCCTGTCCGGAGTCTGCGTCAGTATCGACATAGAGCTGTTACCGATATAAATTCGTTATAGTGATGTGATTGAGAGTTATCGATATTCAAGATATTTTATTTTGTATCTTGGATATATATGCACATATGTTTGTAACGAATGTCTAGACGTTATTTAGTTAGGCAAGTGAATATTTGTTTACGTAATGTCGATATTAAGAAAATATCTAGGAGTGTTTTCTTTGAGGAATATTTTAAGTAACTACTTAATATTAATAATAGCTGTATACTAGAATATCTCGAATACATAGCACGTTGATTACAAGTAGTTTATATATTGACTGGCCTGTTGGTCTAGTGGTTAGTGACCCTGACTGCTAAGCCGGAGGTCGTGGGTTCGATCCCCACCCAGGACAAATCTTTGTGTGATGAGCATAGAGGTTTGTTCTGTGTCTGGGTGTAATTTATCTATAATATGTATATGTTTACAAAAAAAAAAATATATTTAAGTAGTATATCAGTTGTTTAGTACCCATAACACAAGCAAATATAATTGCTTAATTTGGGACTAGATGGCGCTGTGTGAATGTGGTAGAATATTATTATTATAATGAGATTAACGAAATATATTTTCGAATGCGATGGTAGTCGAATGGATAAGCGACCGGTATGCAAATCATGCGGTCCCAGTAGGATTGTGATAGGTAGTACCAATATCACTTTGTGGAATTTATTTGTACTAGTCAAGTGACTTATCATCTGCTAAGGGTGAAGGAAAACATAGTGAGGAAACCCAAATACCTTAGATGAAATTTCAAGGATGTCTGTTCCACCAACCCGCACTAGGCGTGTGTGGATTACGACCATAGCCTCTTAGCTCACTAGATACAGGAGAGGAGACTCGTGCCCAGCAGTGGGACAATAATGGGTTGCTGATGATGATGAGATAAAGAAAGCTTTATTCTTTTGTATATATTCTACATAGCATCACAATATTGAAGCTCGAATTACGTCAACTTTGAGAACATTGACTATTTTCAAAAATGTTGGTCATAATTTCGACCCATAAACGTCCCACTGCTGGGCCTGGGTCTCCTCCAAAGTAAATGGAGGGAATTTAGCCTACTATACCACGCAGACGCGACGGGTTGGTATAGGGTTTTGTTTCGAAGTTTCCTTTTCTCAGTGCTGAGTCTACATAAGGTTACTCCCAGTCGCCTTTTACGACAACCACGGGTTGAGATGGGTAGTGTAATGTATTCTTAAACCGTCACTGCATGTATTAAAGAAATGTTGGTGGAATATAATAATATAATATTTTACCACATTCACACAGCGCCATCTAGTCCTAAAGTAAGCAATTATATTTGCTTGTGTTATGGGTACTAAACAACTGAAATTTAGCTTAAATACTTTTTTTTTGTAAATACATACATATTATAGATAAATTACACCCAGACACAGAACAAACTTTGATGCTCATCACACAAAGATTTGTCCTGGATGGGGTTTGAACCCACGACCTCCGGCTTAGCAGTCAGGGTCACTAACCACTAGACCAACAGGCCTGTCAACAGGAATAGTTGATACTATGTACTCTATTAACGAAAAAACCCGACTGTTTTCTCTCCGAAAACTCTTTAAACTAAACGTCCTAATTTCCGATCATAAAACTTAACATCAAAGTATATCCCGAAATAGTTTCAGCGCTCAATAAAATCGATTTGTATATATCGATATACACATACAAATATATGAAGATATATATATCATACTCCATTGCGTACACTTATTTTTTCTACATTATAAACTTTTGCTGTTGGAGAATTCATCACTCATCATCATCATCATCATCATCACTAAAACCCAGACTCGTCCCAATCAAATCATTCGCGTGAAATCTTTTGAGGATACCATTTACTAATTTCAAAAATGTTGGTTATCATTTCAACCCATAAACTTCCAACTGCTGGGCACGGGTCTCCTCCAAAGAAAAGTGGAGGGAATTTAGCCTACTATACCATGCTGGCCAGACGAATTGGTATAGGGTTTGTTTAGAATTTTCCTTTTCTCGCAGTGCTCTTGTCTACATAAGTTGACTCTCTTAGTCGCCCTTTTACGACATCCACGGGTCAACCCGTCCATCAAGCAAATAATTGGATACATACATTTTGTTTAGAGTCAGTGTTCAGAGTTCTTTGGGACCGTTAATTGTGTGTCGTGTGAGTCTCCTGCGGTACAGGATTTTTCCTTATGACAGATGTAAGCGACGCGATGTATCATAAACTAGAAGTCGCGCGGGTTTCGCTTTGTGTGTCTATGTTATATAGCCTATATATTCTCGATAAATGGACTACCTGACACTAAAAGAATTTTTCAAATAGGATCAGTAATTCCTGAGATCCTAGCGTTCATACAAACAAACTCTTTAGCTTTATAATACTAGTATAGATGACAGCTAGCCTAAAAAAAATAAGAAATAAAACCCGACAATAGTAACTCGGCCAGTAGGGTGACAGTAACAGTCTGCAAAGAGAATGTTTGCATGACTGTGTGACTCATGCTTGAGAACGCGAAGTGCTAATTGGGTTAATTAAAAACTTTGTTAAATCACTAATGAGTTTAGCAAGGAGGTTGTATGTTTAAATTATTTAGTTCTTGTCTATTAACCTCTCAATGTCCCTGCCTGCTTTGAAATCATTATGCTGGTTACAAAATCAATAGTTTTATATACTTAAGCTATTGCTTATTTAGATAACTAAGCTAAACAAATCGATACCATCCTTAGCTCATCATTATAACCTATAGACGTCCGCGCATGAGTCTCCTCCTCCAAACATGGTGGAAGGGAATTTAGCTTACTATACCAAGCTGGCCAGAAGGGTTGGTATACTGTTTTGTTTCGAATTTTGCTTGTACTTGTTTCGTGCTGAACTTGTGCTCTTGTCTGCTTAAGCTAAATCGCTTTGCACAACATGGGTTGAAATGGGATAGTGACACTAGGTATACTTAAGCTGTCACTACACGGATGAATGAAAATATTTTAGGCATTTACCACTAGTCAACATAAAAGATACGATACTCGTTCGGTGCGAACTAATCTAGTCACCGTTTACCGCTATTGTAAAACAGTAAATGTAAGTAATTCATCCTAATTAGCTTAGTGAAACAATTGTAAAGTTCAAAGCTGTATTTGTTTTAATTTAATCTTAATTAGTGCGTTTCTCTGAAGCTGTTATTTCCTTCTAGTCTTACAAATAAACAATCGGAAATTGGATTAGTAGGATTCGTCCTAGATTAGAAGATACGTTTGTTTAAAGGATACAAATAAATGAAAAGAACAGTCAATTTGTAGGTATTCTAAATAAAACTTTAAGTCATTGAGATAAGTTCTATTTTATATTTGACAAGGATTCTAAAGAGGATTCATTTTTTTTAAATGGTATTATATTTTCTTTGTCACGGTTCGT
Source organism: Laspeyria flexula (assembly GCA_905147015.1). Classification (NCBI taxonomy): domain Eukaryota; kingdom Metazoa; phylum Arthropoda; class Insecta; order Lepidoptera; family Erebidae; genus Laspeyria; species Laspeyria flexula. The sequence goes on from LR989974.1 coordinate 8,939,727, forward strand.
GTTTCTATCGAGATTTTTGGTAGATTTTTTTTTGTTTATTATGGCTACATAAGTTACGACAAAAAATACACATTATAGGTACTTAGATAAAAGAATCCCTATACTTTTAGTGACCGAATAAAATTATACCAAAATATTGTGTAAGCGACTTAATAATATATATATATATATAATAATATATAACAAGAGTATATAACCTTTCATATCATGGAATGAGGTTTCAATTCGATTTGTCCACACGAGCCTCAGGCGGCAGCCACCGCCTTAATGGAAAGTGATTGTGCTATAATTTCCAGTACCCTCGCATGTATATATCCCGAGAAGGGAAAACCGGGTTATGTTGATTTTGTGGAGAGTACTATAGTAGAAAATTGGCTAGTTATACGGTATCTAGGTATTGCTTGATAATATCATATTTAGGTACACTGTTGCTAGGCGAGACACAATTTATGCTACTTTCGGTACGCTTTTTCCGAAACTGTTCAATTAATTAAAAACTTTTTTAAAAACCATAAAGTGTCTATAACATATCTGTCGAAATATTTGCCACTTGTTTGCTGAAAATGTATCGAGTGGCCCTCTAAAAAAGTAACGAACTACCAATATAAGTAGCGGCTCACACAGACCTATTCTTCAATTTTATCAATATACATCGAGTACTTTTTGAGTGAAATGAATGGACATGACGAAACTATAAAGGCATTTTATTAGGTATATTGTCATTCTGCTACTTTTTAGGGTTCCGTAGTTCTGACTAGGAACCCTTATAGTTTCGTTATGTCCGTCTATCTGTCTGTCTGTCTGTCTGTCCGAGGTTTTGCTAAGTGACCGTTAGTACTAGAAAGCTGTAATTTTGTAGCAGTGTGTATATTAATTACGTCGACAAAGTGGTAAAATAAATTTTTGGAAAATATTTTTTTTAGGGTAGCTCCCATACATGTGAAGTGAGGATGAATATTTTGTTTGTCGTCTACCCAATCGTGTGGGGTATCGTTGAATAGGTCTTCTAAAATGACTTGGGAATTACTAACATTATTTTTCGATTTAATGGTCCATTTACGAAATATTAAACTGTAAAGAGCAAATTTTTGTTCTAGTAGGGCGTCCTCCCCCCTCTAAAAGCTAAACTGCTGGCTTGAAAAATCTAAAAAAATTAATGCTGATAGTGCATTTCATGAACTTTAAATGAAAACTATAGCGGTTAAGATAACTTTATTAGTTTAGCAGCAATAGTCGTTGAACTTGGGTGTTGGATAATTTTGTACCAAATACAAAATCCTTAGCATTAACTCCTAATATCTTTACCATTACTTATATTCAGAATAAAGAACAACAGAATTATACTATATTGTGATAACGGGCTACTACGGAACCCTACACTGTGCGTAGCCCGACACGCACTTGGCCAGTTTTTTTTAAATTAGACTAGCGATTTTCTTCGCAAATAATCACTAAATAATTTCTGACTCTGAAAAATTTCGTTCAAGGCAGAAGTTAACATTATGCTAAAGCATGATGAAATGGCGTTTTATAAAAAATCTTGATATTTGTTGTTGCACGATTTGCGTATTACAACTTTTGTAAATTTAATAATTAGCGTTTGACTTTGAGAAAAATATTGAAATGACTGACTGAGACTGAGAGAGAACGTAAAAGTAACGTGGTTGTTATTGACCTTGGTACCTATATGTATTGTTACTAAAAAATATGATATGCAAAGGAATTGAAATGAGAATTAAATTAATTTTCGGCTCTCGGTAGCCTGACGTGACTTGAGTTAGCTTATTTAGGACTTTTTATAAAACATTTGACAGTGACATCGAAGCTGACTAATCGAATGTTGAAATTCAGAGTAAACCAACAGTGTAGGTAGAGGGTATTCATATTTTTTAACACAATCTAGGAGCATATTGACATTAAATCAAATATGATTTTTATAAAATGGAGGCAAGGGAGAGCTAATCCCCAATACTAGAGTTGGCTTTATTTAAGAATCTGATGATTTAAGAGATCTTCATTTTACAATTAATCAATTTTAGAATGGGTGGCAATACATAATTCTGGGACACTGCAGAAACTGATTATTTAGGCGGGCAACAAAATATATAGGCGGGCAACAAAATAATGCATTGGCCAATAATTGTTTTTTTCTATGAAATTTTCACCAAGTTGCAACAGGGCTATTGTATAAGCTGGGGACTATTTTACTTTCACAATACAGTTCGGTATGAAGTAGACAGTATACCTATCCTTTTGCTGACACAGGCGTGATTATACGCTATTATATAACATTATTCATCACCCAGTTAAACGTAACAAAATGTTCATTGCAGACAGTCGGCCTACTCACCTCAATATTAATGGAACATACACATTAATTACAACGACACACTGCACTGAAAACACGCCATTCGTGACGTTGTTGCTCATAAAATCGCGAGCGAATGAGTCATAAACAGTGAATTAATGAGTGATGAACGGTGAACGAATGACCTCGAATTTGTGCGAAATTTTAGCTTTATAAGTTGTGTATGTTATTAATCCTATATTATATTTATGCGAAAATTCAAAAGATCCATATGAAACATGGCGTAAAAGTCCGGTCGAAATCGGTTCAATAGTTTCGTAGATTACATAACTCAAATAGACAGACAGACTAAAATTTACTACTTACTGACTAAAGTGTGTTTTTAATAAAGTAACGTAGTTACATACTTTCAAATTTTATTTTGGTATTACAAACAGACTCTTCAATTTTATTTATTTGGTGTAGATGTACACCGGTCAAGCTTGGTCTCCTGTTTATATTTATAAATAGTATCTATCATTACATTTTATAATAAGAGAAAGTATTCCGCTGTGTATGTACGCGATAAAATAAAAAAATACCGAACGTATTTTCGTTCGGTTTTCATCAATAGATCTTTTCATGAGGAAGGTTAAAATAAATAAATTTATCACGTACAAAACACGCAGTTAAAACCGCGGGCAAAAGCTATTAGATTATATATAAAACAATAGCTAGAGAAAACAGTTTTCTAACCTTCAAAGTAACCGCCTTTCTGACAGCCCAAGGTGACTGTCAAAACATTTGAAATTGCTAATTCCCGTAACGTATTTTATGACAGTTATTATTGACAGCTGTCACCGCTGTGTTCAAGGTTGGGGCATTATAGTGTTAACGATATGCTGAGTTAATTATAAACAAAACTGTTTATAAAGGGTTAATTGATTTCTTATGATAGGTTCTGTCTTTTCTGTGTGTGTGTATTATGTAGATATTGATAATCGTGTATAGCTTGAAGTTTAATTTCAGGTACTTAATTAATTTTGAGTGGTGAAGGATTAAGAATACATAATGTCACTACCCCATCTCAACCAGTGGGTGTCGTAAAAAGCGACTAAGGTAGTAGTAGTAAGGTGTTTAAGTAAATTTATGGAGACAAGAGCATTGTGAGAAAAGGAAAATTCAAAACAAACCCTATACCAACCAGCCAGCGTGGTATAATAGTCTAAATTCCCTACACATTCTTTGACCCAGCAGTATTATGTTGCCGTGTTTGAATGTCAGTTTTTATTCTAGAGTTTTGAAATTACCGATTCTACTAAAGGAAACAGGTTTTTTTAAAAGAAATAATTGATGTTTTTATTAATAGCATTAAATATGTTTTTTAATGAAAGCAATTTAACTGCCTTTTATGGAAATCAACCTCCCAGAAAAAGAAGAAAAGTTAGTATAGAAAATGATGATTTCATCAGAGAAACACAAATGGAATTAAATTCAGGTGATATTAGCATTGCTCATTTTTTGGACGAATTACGATAACATACGTATATCGTAATATTTTCAGAAAATGAGCCTGATTACCGTAGATATTATAAGTACTCTATTCTATTATCTAGGCTGATTACTTATTAAGTGCTTGAAATCATAAAAATTATACCTAAAAATAAGAAAAAAATAGACAAAAAAATGTTTGTTTTATTAATAATATTGATTACATTACTTGATTTGCATTAAATTACTTGATCTTTTTTATACTTTTGGTGCGTTTTCTTTATTTATTTATATTTGATATATTTTTTAGAAAGTAGATCTAATGAGAATGATGTCGATTAACTTTAGTTTCACTTGTTCCATTAAAAAGAACCATGGAACTACTGAGAAAAAAAAAGTCTCACTAGTTCTATGGAACAACTACGGTGGAACTAGTGAGACCAGTTCGACTAAGTTTTGTTTCATTTGTTCCATTATCTAAGTGGATGGGATCGCATGGAACTACTGAGAAAAAAAAGTCTCACTAGTTCCATGGAACTAATTGCTGGTGGAACTAGTGAGAATGATCCCCTTTTACGACATCCACGGGTTCAGATGGGGTAGAGACATTATGTATTCTTAATCTGTCACTACGCGGTTTATCCGTAGGAGTAAAGTAAATAAATAAATTCATCATATCGAAATAATTAATTACGGCTCTACTTTCAATCAATCAATCAATCAGTCATTTATTGTGGAACTAAGGTAATTTACAAAAGATATTACAGACAAGAATATAGAGCACTATGTCCTACCATTTAAGGTGTACAAATATATTATTATATAATAATAAAGGTTAAATTAAAATTTAGAATCACATTAATTGAAATGTCAAAAATGTTAACTAACAATAAGTATGTCAAAATAATAACAATGCAAATTTTTAAATAATAACGTTAAAAATTAAAATTTAACACAATGTCAATTTTTTTTTTTAAATAATGCCGAAATTAAATACAATGTTAACTTTTAGCAAGGCTTATCAGTTAATAATCGAAATATCGACGTGACTAGACTAATGAATGATTATACTAATTAATTCAAGAGCTCTTCAATTACATAACGCATGATGTCATATGGGCAAACTTGTGGCTATATTAGGCCTTGTAATAGGGCAATTGCGCGAACAATTGGGCTTGATATGAAACTAGGTAGCGGGTGAAGTCGGTCAACCGTGGGATGGGTTCCATACGTATATAATTATGTAGGGTAGGAACTATTTATGATACTACGAGAAAAATGGGTGGTTTTGTCTTATGTTTCATATTACTAACTAAGCACCACGCCTTTACGCTTGTAGGGGTAAGTAGAGGTGATCATACGCTATGTTTAGCTTCTATAAAAAGGTAAATATGCAGAATGAGTAAGTAATGTAAAGTCTGACAGCAAAAGAGCGTATCTTCATAGCGCTTACATCCTTTTGTTGAGAAGCGCAATTTTTCAGCATATTTGTTTATGTTGAAATTAATAATATTCTTTGAAAGTATGTATTATGAAATAGAAATAGAAATAGAAAATAGAAATAGAAAAACATTTATTTGGTACAAACACAAGACATACTAAATAACAAATATATATAGATAGAACAAACAACAGTCCCGTGTCTGTACCAAATAGGCACCATTTCAGCATAATGCCGAGCACAAGTGCCCGGCGCTGATTTTCAAATTTATGCGTAATAAAAATTATGCGTTATCTTTGTGATATTTATGCAAATTTTGAAGCGATTATTTCCAAACATTCAATTAATCAAAAAAATTGCTCAGAAATCTTGAAGTGTTTTTAATAGATATGTCATAAAACGTGCCACACGTAGATATTTGCTGAAAAAAAAAGCACCCACATTTCACCCGCTATCATCGTACATACAATACAATTTATAAGTAGTGGATACAAAAAAAACTTGTCTCCGTATCACTAAATTCTTAGCTAACAACAATCCCCTTATCCATACATAAGTAACGCTACAATTTGCTTCCCCCAAGTTAATTAAATAAAAATTATACCAAAGTTTGAGAAACTTTTTCTGTTATAAATGTATCGAAGTACGCTTTACGTATACTAATTAGTTTAGAAGTTTGTTTAAGAATTATTTAGGAGTTTTTTTTTGGACGTATATAAGTGATTCTTCTTCTTGGTGGAGACCTGGGCCTAGCAGTGGTACATTTTTGTAGTGATGATTACATAATAATTATTTCATTGTAGCCCTATAAATAAATAGTTGTAAAGTTAGCAATTCTATTACGGAACTCTAAAAATATATAATCAACATTTAGAAACATAACAGCGGCGCCATGTCTTTTTTGGAACAGTTAAACAGTCTGCATATTTATATCAGATTTTAAATAATAAAAGGTTACTAGTTACCGAAACCTACCGGCAATTAAATTGGGACATTTTTTTTCAAAAACTTAATTACCTTAAAATATAACTAGGTTTTACCAAGTGCATTTTGAAACCTAGCCAACACAGAACTTATTGTCAACTCTCGTTGTCAGGTCATGCCTTTAAATATCGTATTTTGAAATCGACCAATCGAATATCAAGAATGTGAGTTATGTTTTCAGCTACTTACTACTACTTATCAACGCAGGGCAAATTATCTGCTAAAACGCGTGCCACACAGTTGTAAACTTGCGTTCCAACATAGTGACCTTGGTGGGAGCTTGGTCGCCATCCGCGTAGTTTGTATGAAAATTGGTGTACACCAGCCAGCTAGACGTTTGGAAAACACCAAGGTCACCTCTGTGGAAGGCAAGTTTACAACCGTGTGGCATGCGTTTAATAAAGCAATAGGTATCTAAGAGTAGGTCTGATTATGGTCAAGGTTATTCGAGATCGCCGGGACTTGGAGGACAATGGGGTGAAGCTATTTTTATCAGTGCCCTGATGAAGGCAATAAAAAATACGTGTGGCACTTGGGGACTGCCGCGGTAAAGCTATTGCATAGCATTTTTTATCAACTTATGCGATTATACTCGTCTCGATCCGTGCGAGCTTCGTACTGTCTACAAGCATACGTCTAGTCGCACGCACATAAACACCGTGCCGAAGTCTGCCGAACTGAAACGACGTTAGATGATGCACGGCGGCGGCCCATTGAGTGGGGGGTGTTAGGTTTTTTTCGTTACGGAATTTCTTGATTCGGTCGCCGCGCTCAAAGCCCGCGATAAAAGCTATGCAATAGCTAAAAAAAATGTATGTTATCGCTGGTATATAATATTGGAAGATACACAGACGTGTTGGTATATGATTTGTTTCGAATTTTCCTTTTCTCGCAGTGCTCTTGTTTGCTTATGGTTAGTCGCCTTTTATCCATCAACCGGCACTAGGCCAGCGAGAGTGGATTAAGGCCTAAACTCTCTCAGCTCTCTAGATAGAAGGGAGGAGACCCGAACCCAGCAGTGAGACTTTTAATGCGTTGCTGATAAGTCGCCTTTTACGACATCCACAGGTTGAGATGAGGTAGTGATATTTTGAATTCTTAATCCGTCACTACACGGATACCTATACCAACCCGTCTGACCAGCGGTTGTATAGTAGGCTAAATTCCCTCCACATTCTTTGGAGGAGATCTGTGTCTAGCAGTGGAACGTTTATGGGTTGAAATGATGACGATGATTGAAATATTACTACTATTTAAACGCCTCTCACCCCAAACCGTCTCCGTTCCGTCGTGGGTAATAAATATAAACCATGCTTTAATAATATATCTTCACGCCTTTTTCCCCGAAGGGGTAGGCAGTGTTGTATCAAACCCACATTTCGCCAACTATGTTTTCAACATCATTTATACCGTACGCACACCCTAACGAAGTTCATTTACTATGTTAACTCCAGAGCGAACTAGAAGTTTGACGAGACTAGATAATACTTTGGAAATGAATTATTATTTATTGAAGTATAGTTATTTAAAAGTACGTTTTTTAGGGTTCCGTAGTTCTGACTAGGAACCCTTATAGTTTCGTTATGTCCGTCTGTCTGTCTGTCCGAGGGTTTGCTAAGAGACCGTTAGTACTAGAAAGCTGTAATTTTGTAGGAGTGTGTATATCAATTACGTCGACAAAGTGGTAAAATAAAATTTTGGAAAACATTATTTTTTAGGGTAGCTCCCATACATGTGAAGAATTTTTTTTGTCGTCTACCCTATCGTGTGGGTTATCGTTGAATAGGTCTTCTGAAATGACTTGGGGGTTACTAACATTATTTTTCGATTTAATGGTCCATTTACGAAATATTAAACTTTAAAGAGCAAGTTTTGTTCCAGTAGGGCGTCCCCCCCCCCTCGCCTTTAAAAGCTAAATTGCTGGCTTGAAAAATCTGGAAAAATTCATGATGGTAGTGCATTTCATGAACTTTAAATGAAAAGTATAGCGGCTAAGATAACTTTATTAGTTTAGCAGTAATAGTCGTTGAACTTGGGTGTTGGAATTTTGTACCAAATACAAAATCCTTTTCAGAATAAAGAACAATAGAATTGTACTATATTGTGATAACGGGCTACTACGAAACCCTACACTGTGCGTGGCCCGACACGCACTTGGCCAGTTTTTCTTAAAGTATACTTTCGTATGCCAAATTTGAGCACTAAAATGTTAATCGCAAATACTAAGTTAGATATACTTAGGTCTATTACATTTCGACCTATTCTTGACCGCAGCAGGGCTGCCAAATCATTTAGCAAATAGCCTTAACCCTCTCATACGCATGGTAAGTGGGTATTACATTACGGGTCGCTGTAGGGTTAAGGTTGTAATATTTTGGGATGAAATTTGGGTAGGTCTGATATAGTATAGATAGGTGATTGATAGGTGAAATAAATTGACTAATTCAATTTATTTCACCTAGTTAGAGTTATTGGACAGAACTCCATCTTATTATATTTTTTGGGTTTCTCAACCCTTAGGAATAAGTAACACGACCTTTATAGGATGACACGTGTATCTGTCTGTTCTTTTGTCACAGGCAATTTTCTCAGTAATTACTATCATACTAATGAATCAATAGTATATTAGACTACATGGTGATTTAAAGGAAGCCTGAATATTGAGTAGTGTAATAAGCTTGTTAGGTAATTTATTACACTTCCGATGCCACTACCCTATTTCAACCCGTGAGTGTCGTAAAATACGACCAAGGGACTAAGGGAGAAACCTTGAAATGAAATGAAATCTCGTTTATTCATCTAGGTTACAAGGTAACACTTATGAAAGTTACAAGAATGTAACAGGTTATCTGAAAAGTAGTGTCAGCAAATTTGCCTACGACCAGTTCGCTGACGGGGGCATATTACACTAGAATTCGTGCGGGGGTTCTTTATTTGGCCTCTGCTTAGCTCCTATTGGTCATAGCGTGATGTTATATAGCCTATAACCTTCCTCGATAAATGGGCTATCAAACACTAAAATAATTTTTCAAATTGGATCAGTATTTCCTGAGATCCTAGCGTTCAAACAAACAAACAAACAAACTACAGCTTTATAATATTAGTATAGATGAATTTGTTTGGTTGAACGAGGTAATCTCAGGAACTACTAACTGAATTAAAAAAATATTTTTGTTATGGATTTATTGAGGAATGTTAAGTAATATAACATCACGCTACGGCCGATAGGAGCTGAGTAGAGGCCAAACTAAGGTCCACGGTAGCGAAGCCCCGGGCAACAGCTAGCCTGAAATATGCGTAGAAAAAGGTAATTTACCTGTAATATATTAAGAAAAAGGTTTAACTCAAGTATAAAAGTAATCTCGTGATTCTACCTCGTTTCACCACTTACAGAATTGGGTCAGCAGACACGTTAGTCTCGTAGAGCTTGAGTGTCGTGAGATCTCTCGACACTCGAGTGTAAGTGTCGCTGCTAATGGCATTCTTTGTGCATTTTATAGTTTGATACGTTTTACAAAAAATACTAGATTCTACATACGGCTTCGCTCGCTTAATATGAGTTATATGAGCCAATGATCTTCACTTGATCTAAAACTATATCTATGTAAAAATTTAATAACAGAAAAATGACATAAATTTGTCCGTTTTAAATGTTTGTTTGGCGCGTGTTAGGAGAGGCCTACGTCCAGCAGTGGACTGCAATAGGCTGAAATGATGATGATGATGATGAAATGTTTGTATGGAATTATTATGTAATTATCCGTGTAGTGACGGATTTCAAATACACAATGACACCACCCCATTTCAACCCGTGGGCGTCGTAAAAGGCGACTAACGGCCGCACTCAGAGACGTCAATTAGCAGTAGGTAATCTGTCATTAACACAATTTTTTCATTGAATAATCGTCTTTAGGTGTATAGACTTAAGTATTACACGTTTTTACTAAATAAACTTTAAAGATAAGTGAGGTCTCTGAGTACAGCAGCTAGGGTACTAACTTTAAGCAGACAAGAGCACTGCGAGAAAAGGAAAATTCGAAACAAAATCCTATAGCAACCTGTCTGGCCAGCGTGGTATAGTAGGCTAAATTGAAATGAAATGAAATGAACACTCGTTTATTCATCTAGGTTACAAAATAACTGAAATAATTTATTTAGGTATATATCGATGCCAGTTATGTATCTATACATATAATGTATAAATTTCGTCAAAAATCCGGTAACGTAATTAATATTCGCCAAATATTTTTAATAAGAATAAAGAATCAAATACTTATTTACTAACATACCCAAGTATACAAAAATAGTGTCATGCTCCGGGGCAGGACACTTGACGATTTTGGGATTTTGTCTCGGTGAAAACAATTGTGCATAATGGGTGCATAATTAGTACTACCTTACAATAAATAGTACTTCTGTAGTTTAAGAGCACATTAACTAGAAATGGGGACTGCTGCGGAGCATCCTGTGCCTGTTCCAAATATTATAGCAAAGTTTCTTATATATAAGGATAAGCGCCTACATTAATATTCAATTTAGCTAAATGAAACTTTGCTATAATATTTGGATCAGGCACAGTTTCATATTATAAATTGAAATATAAAAATGTTGTTAGTCGGCGCCTGCAATTAATTCAATTCTATAAGTTCTATTATATATCTCTCCTGTACATTTTTTTTATACTACTTTCGTGCTAAAATCATTCACAGAAGCGCTAATTTGCATTATGGTTTGCTGGAGAGGATGCTCCGCAGCAGTCCCAATTTCAAGTTAATGTGCTCTTAAACTACAGAAGTACTATTTATTGTAAGGTAGTACTAATTATGCACCCATTATGCACAATTGTTTTCACCGAGACAAAATCCCAAAATCGTCAATTGTCCTGCCCCGGAGCATGACACCAAAAATAATGAAAATAACAAAATAACTCCTATGAAAGTCACAAGTTAAGAATGTAACAGGTTATCTGAAAAATAATGTCAGAAAATTTGCCTACAACCAATTCCCTCTAAAATCTTTAGAGGACACCTGTGCCCAGCAGTGGGACATTTATGGGCTGTAATGACGAAACCTCGTAAACTAATATTTCAGTAACATTTCCGGGTCTACGCTAAACGGTATATTATACTGTATAAAAACATAGCTTTAAGTCAAAAAGTCGCGTGACCGCTCGACCGTGACCAAAGTTTTTGTACTGAATAACTGCGTTAGCTACTATAAATTGGTCAGGCTTTTCAGAGTTAGCTTAGAATGTATCTTGATGCAAGTGATAGGAGTATTTAAATGCTTAAAATGCTCTTTCGGCATCGCTCTATAGTCTGGTAGACAATGCCTTTGGCATAAAGGCCATTGTGCTCATCTTTTGTGCATAAAGTGATATATATATAAAATTCGGACTAAGGACTAAGCATTAAACTGCCTCGGTGGCGCAGCGAGAAGTGTATACGACTGCTGTGCAAGAGGTCCCGGGTTCGATTCCCGGGTCGGATGAAAATGGTATTAGGTTTTTCTATCATGAAATTCCAGTATTAAGATTTTCCCGGAGTTTGGTAAACAAATGTTCCCGGTTGATGACAATAGGCTCGCCCCCTATTTCATGGGACGAAACATAGCTGGCGAAGTGTGGGTGTGAAACACCTCTGCCTACCCCTTCGGAGAAAAAGGCGTGTTGCTATGTTATGTTGCTATGTTATTAAACCAGGTTTAAATTGACAACTTTGACACTAAAACAATGGCTTATGTCAATTTAAACCTGGTTTAATACTTAGTCCATATTTTGTAATAAGGGGGAATAAGATTTGAGAAATGATTTATCACAATATTTCTATCTGCAACCATTTGAACCCATAAACGTCCCACTGTTGGGCACGAGTCTCTTGTAAAGAATGTGGAGGGAATTTAGCCAACTATACCACGCTGGCTAAATGGGTTGGTATAGGGTTTGTTTCTAATTTTCCTTTTCACGCTGTACTCTTGCCTGCATAAGGTTTACGAAACCCACGGGTTGAGATGGAGTAGTGATATTATGTATTCTTAATCCCTTACTACACGGAAAATTCGTATGGGCTGCGCAAACGATCGAGCGTGGCAATAAAGACCGCGTGTGATCGCACCGCGCCGGTCTGTGTTGATGTCCTGTGTGGTCATCTAACCTGTAGAGTTTGTTTGCTTGAACGCTAGCATCTCAGGAACTACTGGTCCGATTAGAAAAAATATTTTAGTGTTGGATAGCCCAATTATCGAGGAAGGTTACAGGCTATATAACATCACGCTATGGCCATTAGGAGCTGAGCTGTGGTCAAATAAAGAAAGACGGCGCGATTTCTAGTTCGGTAATAACAAGATAATTATGTTTTTAAACGCAAATGTATTACAACTCTAAAGGTTTTTATAACCTTTCATCTGTTAGTTTGTCTGCGTGTAGTATTATGTAAGTGCCATTGTTTACGTCGTCTCATAGCTTTCCAGTCACTATTGTTATGGTGTTAGTATTCCCAAAGAACGTCATGTAATTACGGCATTGTAAAGTTTCACTTTTTCTTAAAAATATTTGTTTTTGTTAATTTGGTTATTCTATTTATATTCTGGTGGCTAGATAGCGATGGTGGCTGAATGGATAAGAGACTGGCGTGCAAATCACGCGTTCCGAGTTCGATCCCGACCAGCAGTACCAATGTGGATTCCAGTTTGTGGAATTTATATGTACCAGTCAAGTGACTTACCATCTGCTAACGGTAAAGGAAAACATCGTGAGGAAACCCACATACCCTAGAAGAAATTCTATGAGTATGTCTGATCCACCAACCCGCACTAGGCCAGCGTGAGTGGATTATGGCCTAAACCCTCTCAGCTCTCTAGTTAGAGGAGAGGAGACCTGAGCCCAGCAGTGGGACTTAATGGGTTGCTGATCATCATTTATAGTCTAAGAGACGTAGAAGACTCGTTATCCAATCTTATAACCAAATAGCTGTTGCCCGGGGCTTCGCTCCCGTTGTTTTTTGTTTGGCCACTGCTCAGCTCCTATTGGCTGCAGTGTTATGTCATATAGCCTATGGTCTTCCTCGATAAATGGGCTCATCACTATAACCTAGGAACGACCCACTGATGGATATGGGTCTCCTCTAAATATTGTGGAGAGTTCAGCCTACTATACCACTCTGGTCAGACGGGTTGGTATAGGGTTTTGTTTCGAATTTTCCTTTTCTCACAGTTCTCTTATCTGTTTAAGATTTCTCCCTTAGTCGCCTTTTACGACACCTACGGGTAGAAATAGGGTAATGACATACTTATATATTCTTAATCCGTCACTACACGGAAGATAAATGGACTATCCAACACTAAAATAATTTTTCAAATCGAACCAGTAGTTTCTCAGTATAGCGCGTTCAACCAACAAACAAACTCTTCATTATTAATATTTGTAGTATTTATTATTAGAACAACGTTATCACGAAAAAAAAATTACGTGCCGGCTCTGGGGTGAACTACCTGCAGCGGTGTTTCCTGAGTGCTATGACATGTCCTTCTTCAAACGAGAGGTTTAAGGAGAGCTATCCTCTCCAGGTAGGCAGCGCCTTGGCTGTGCCCCTAACATTGCCCACGTCCATGAGCGGCGGTAACCACTTACATCAGGTGGGCCGCTAGCTGGTCTGCCACTTCAGGCAATAAAAAAAAAAAACAAAAAAAAACTAACTACTTGTGGTTTTCTTTTCGCTTGCTATACGTTGTGTAGATAGTTTTCACCCATATCAGTGTTGTCATAAACTATGTTTTGACAACCTTCATCACTGTCTGAGCTTGTATGTGTGTGCCGAGCTGTCTGGAGCCTTCGCTAACATAAATATATGTGTGAAGCGTCCTTCACATTGCTGTCTGTGTTTATATTACATTATTAATATTATGAAACTATGAACTTTCAGGTATAATAGAACACAGAACAGAGATAGGTTTTCTTTAATTGTTTTGTATAATAAATATTATGTGACGCTTTTAATTTAATAGTTCAAAAACCGAACATAAGCTTGCGTTTATATCAAGGTACGTTTCAGACAAAAAATTTTTTTTCTATAGAATTTGACAGTTTTTTGTCGGTCCGCGTCTGTGCGGCCATCGCCTTACGATAGATATAAATGGGCTAATGTACTGTACGGAAGAATATTTTATGTCTGATACGGCACGTGTCTGAAACGTTAATAATAATACATTTTAATACATTTATTTGAATAAAATGTGGTAAATACAAAAGATGGTAATATAATAAAAACTTAAGCACTAAGACACATTTCGCCATAAGGCATATTTTTTCAAAAAATCTTTGACATTTTAAAAAACTTTGTTCAATTAACCATTTTTTTAAAGTAGTTCAAAATTTGTTATTATGGTAGATTTATTATGTTCTCAGGTAATGAGTTCTAAATAAGTGGTGCCATATAATCACGTTAGTAATATAGTATATACTGGAACGAGTACAAGAGAGAGGAACTATGATAGAAACCATTGAGAACAGAAGAGGAAAAGTGATTGCACACCTGATACGACCCGATCCGTTTATAAAAAACATTAAAGAAGGAAAGATAGAAGGCAAGAGAGGAAGAGGTAGACCAAGGAGGACTTTTACTAAACAGAACAAGGAGAAGGTACGGGTGGTGTCGTATTAGGAGGTGAGAGAAATGGCAGCAAAAAGAGAGAATTGGAAATTACTCCACCGACAAGAGCGCAGAGAGAGAGTAAATGTAGTGTCTGTAGACAAGAACGCAGCTTTAAGGCCATCAAATGTCATTGTATGGTGTCGGCTTGCATCACATTGACAAATAATAAAATAGTACAGTTCATCCGTCTACAGACATCAATCAGAAACAAAACGGATTGCCGTGTCGCTGTTAATTAACTTTACCAAAATGTCGGCTTTCCTAATAGCCCTGTTCTTGATTAAATTCGTTTCATTGTTTTGTTTGCAATTAGTAATATTAATGAAATTTGTATAGTATTGTGTTAGGTAAGATAAATTGTATTGGTAAATGTTACAAAAGAATTAGAGGCATGTAGAAAAAGATGGTGGCATTTATTTTTTAAATTTGACTGTCACCGTGGCGCAGTGGTTAAAGTGGTCGCCTCGCCACTACATCGGCGTGTTGGGTGACGTGGGTTCGATTCCCACACGAGACAAATATTTGTGTGATTCATAGATATTTGTTTCTAGTCTGGGTGTACTTTGTGTCCGTTAGTTTCATGTTTGTAAAGCTCCCCGCGACACAGGGCTTGTTCCCTAGTGCGGGCGTTGTCTTTAAAAAAAAAAAAAAAAAAAAAAAAAAAAAAAAAAAAAAAAAAAAAAAAAAAAAAAAAAAAAATTAAACGCCTGCACTTGAAGCTTAGCTTTGTGTCGCAGGAAGCTTTACAAATATTCTATTAATAGACACAAAGTTAATAGACAAAACTTTAATACAAACAAATGCATTTGTAATACAATAATTAATTTTTATAACCATTTTATATTATTAACTTAAGAATTCGTTATAACAAAAAACATTATATATACTATAATAATGAGAAGTGACGGAATAAGAAAATATTATGCCACTACTCCATTTCAAGTTTCAACCCGTCATACAATACGACCAAGAGACCAAGGGTGAAACTTTATGCAGACAAGAGCACTGCGAGAAATGGAAAATTCGAAACAAAACTTCTAGACAATAAATTTTGACGACTCGTCTCTGGGTTCTAATGATGATACACAAACATGAACACTAACCTAACGCAAAACAAGCGTATCTTTGCAACAACACAGCAAATTAAATAAACACCCGACTTACGAAACGAAGGTATTTGTGTTTAATTATAATTATACAAGGAATTATCTTATGTCATGGTTCTTGTTATGTGAGCTAATATTGTTTAAAGTGTAGATAAGATAAAATTTGCAAAATAAAATTTAGTTATATTTGAGACACATTTCTAAGTAGTCGAATTTATTCATCATTTCAACCAATATACGTCCCACTGCTGTGTACGGTTTGGTTGTAGGCAAATTTGCTGACACTACTTTTACTTGATAACCTGTTACATTCTTATCTTGACTGACTGATTGACTTTCATAAGTGTTACTTTGTAACCTAGATGAATAAACGAGATTTTATTTAATGAATTTCACTAATCAAATAGTTGCCCTGATTACATTACCTAAATAAATATTTCAAGATAACAACGAAAAAAATCAATCAAAAAAATCAGCATGCTGTGAAAGTGAAGTAAACTCTCTTCCAAATTTACTTGTTACCTGTTACATTCTTATCTTGTGACTTTCATAAGTGTTACCTTGTAACCTAGATGAATAAACGAGATTTCATTTCATTTAATAAATTTCACTAATCAAATAGTTGCCCTGATTACATTAACTAAATAAATATTTCAAGATCACAATGAAAAAAATCAATCAAAAAAATCAACATGCTGTGAAAGTGAAGTAAACCCTCTTCCAATTTACTTTTTCCATTATGAAAGCAATAAGAAATGATTCAATAACAACATAACCATTATTTTGACCTTTCATTACTAAGCTTATCCATATACTTACAGCTCTACATAAGCTGGCCTTAATCCATGCTATATTCTATAGGGACGAAAACAACAGTAAGTCCTTATACCAACGTAATGAAGCCGTTGGTTGAATTGTAATTAAAACAATGAAGGTCCGGCGTCATTTATTATATTATTATGGGCTTAGTTGGTGAAATTCAGTAGAATTTTCTAAGTAATTATGTATAAGTTCGTGGTTTTAGTGATATTATGCTTAGTCTTTTGATGAGAAGCCTCCGTGGCTCAGTGGTTAATGAACCTGATTGCTGAGACAGAGGTCGTGGGTAGGAGCACAGTTATTTGTTCTGGTTCTGGGTGTAATATATTATGTATGTATTTAAGAAAAAAATAAAAAAAAATTATATAAGTACCCTCAACCGGCGAGAATAAAGACTGATGAATGTTGAAAAAGCCAAAGATGTATGTCAGAATCGTAGTAAGTGGAAGGAAATGGTCTCTGCCTACCCCTCTGTTGGGAAAGAGGCGTGATCTATATGTATGTATGTATATAAGTAATTACAAGCATTAGTTTAGTTTGGGACTAGATGGCGCTGTGTGTGAATGTCCAAACATTAATATAACTATTATTGTCTTTTCTCTCGAATAGGTGGCAGAAAATAAGATGAGGTCTATGTCCAGTAGTGGGCGTCATTGGGCTGATATGATGATGATGACAAGAATATTTGGCTGTGCAAGTATTGGAATTTATCAAGTCTTAACGACTGTGCGGCAACCGGGATCAATGATTTGCTTGCCTTTCAAAGGATGGAGACACTATAATCAAAATGCCACAAACGGGTCACCGATCTATAAACTGACCTTGCCGAAAGTTTCTTAACCTCGATGAGCCAATAAAAGCAGTAAATCTCTCAAAATAAAATAATAATAATGGTTTTTCTCACAAATTGTACCTAAGTCTGAAGACCTATTACGGTTAGGAGATACTTTACGGCCGAGCCGCTTGGGAATAGCCTCATCTCGAGAAAAGCTTGCTGTTATACTGTGTATATTTATAACTTGCTGAGGCCAGTTTATGTAGATCGAATATGGATTACCTATCATCATCAAAGCAACCCATTAAGTCCCACTGCTGGGCTCGGGTCTCCTATACGGCTGGATTACCTACACGCTACTTAATATTAGAAAAGATTATTTATTTGGTTGAATAGGATCTAAAGAACTACTGGTCCGATTTGAAAAATTCTTTTAGTGTTGAATAGCCCATTTATCGAGGAAGGTTATATGCTATATAACATCACGCTATGGCGAATAGGAGCTGAGCAGTGGCCAAATAAAGAACAACGGGATCGAAGTCCCGCGCGAGTTCTAGTTAAATAGATGGCAACTTTACCCCAATTGCCGAGTTTTCAAGAGCCGAGTTGACGAATAAATCTTACTGCCGCTGGCATAGAACGTATATTCATTGTATATATATATTTTTTAATTGGTCTTTATTTATTGTCATACCACATAAGTAAAGCTGCGGACAGGAGCTAGATATGAACCTATAAAAGTAAGAACAAAGATCGGTTTTTTAGATGATACTAATTCATCTATTATATATAACTTAAAAATATACACAGCTAACCTATTAAAAAAAAAAAGAACCAGACACTATTTACAGGAAATTCCTATAAATAGAATATCTGATTAAGATCAGATCATTCATTGTATTGAGTTCAGGAGAACACTGAATTACACAATAAATTCTACAATTTATCAGCATGTAACTTGAAACACTTCCTTGGATTACGTAACAGATATAAATATTCGTAATCGGTATCAATAATAGAGTATGCACTTCATAAAACGATTACATGAGTGATGTATTCAGTAACACTTAAATATAAAGTACTTTCAATAAATATAACTACATAAAAAGCTATTTATTGGTTCCCTCTTGCAACACGTGAGTAATAAAGGTAGCTCTTTCTTATCCGACTTCTAAAAGCTGTGCTACATTTGCCTTCCACAGGTGCCCTTGGTGGATTCCAACCGTGTATCCAGCTGATTGATTGATTTTGATTTTCTTTTTTTTTGATTTTGTAAGTTGTTTATTATCAGAAAGAAAAAGTGTACAAACATAATTTCACAGCGTTTTTTGTAGACTAAATGCGTCTTTATAAAACATTTGGCATAAGCATAAATAATTGTGTCACTGTGTATAACCTGTTTCAGACCGAACAATAATAAATAAGCACTTCCAAATGATTTCACCATCACTATTGGGATATAAATTTAGCTTTTAATATTAGCTATTTGCGCTAAGTTCCCACACATTAAAACCAATGTTTAGCTATGTAGGAACAAAGCGCAAAGTGATCCGGCTGTTATAAACCAAATTTCATACAAACTACGCGGATGGCAACCAAGCTCCCACCAAGGTTACTCTGTTCGCATGTTTATAACCGTGTAGAACACCCATTAAAAGAGATTCTGTTTTCGACTCGTATGAGTCGAGTATGTCATTAATTTTCTTTTCAACTAGAGGATCAAATTATATGATTGTTTTATTAAAGTAATCTATTTAATATATACTTTTAAGAAGGTTTTAGTTTATGATAATGGTAATATGGGCTAATTAGTATAAGCCAATACTGCTTAAATATGCTTTAAAACGAGAAAAAAGCTAAATTGAATAAAATACCAATATTCATATTTGAAATAGGTTATAATACGAAAACAGTCCAATTGAATACGGGGAAATCTACCCCATATTTATGGGGAATTTCCCAACACGCGATATTTCAGAAGGAATTTTTGATTACGTGGCATTCACCCTATTAAAATCCCCTAACTACCTCCTCTGCATGCCTTTAGTAATTGTAGTCAAACCTATGTATAAAACAGTATAAGGAATAGATCTATTTAACAGGATATAGATACATTTATTAGAAGAGAAAATTAAAAAAAAATCATGTAATGCAGTCTTTTACTTTTTTTTTGTTATATTATAATTACAGTTGCAGTAAAACAATAAAAATAGCCACATTATAGGACAAATTAATGATTCGTCAATTTCACAAAAAAGGTTTACACTAACATTTTTGATAAATAGATTTGGTAAGTACTTTATATTAATTAAATTCTTGGTATTAAATCGTATCCGTCTAGTGACAGATTAAGAAAACATATTGTCACTACCCCATCTCAATCTGTGTGTGTCGTACAAGGTGACTAAAGCTGATTTTCCACCAGAGTGGCGAGGCGAGGCGAGGCGAGGAGAGAATTGAAATTTGTATGGCAAATTTTCAATCCTCTCCCAGCGCATCTTTGGTGGAAACAGTTTGGATTGACGAGAATATGCGAGGCGTGAATTGAAATATTTGTTGGTGTAAAAATGAACCATGTTGCTTTACATATAGAGTATAAATTAACTTTGCAAAAGAAACACGCTTCTCGCGAGAGGCTTATTGTTGTTCGTTGCTACTTATTACCGTGTACAAGCCTTTTCTACTAGAGGTCGGCGGTCACGCGCGAGCTCGCGATGGCTATTTTTAAGTGGAAAAGGGTCAGTGCAATTTCAATTCTCTTCCCGCCTTATCTCGTCTCGCCACTCGGGTGGAAAATCACCTTTAGGGATTAACCTATGCAGACAAGAGCACTCCGAGAAAAATCGTATTTTTTATCAACCTTCATTATAATTAGCGTTCGAAAATAGACTAGACTTTAGAATTTTTCAGGCTTCTAAGTATCACGCGTGTTTGTGTGGCAGTAATTTGTCTACGCAACTATATATAACATCACGCTATGACCAATAGGAGCTGAGAAGTGACCAACAAAAATGATTACTGAATAAAATGAAAAGAAAAAAAAAGAAAATAAGTAAATATTTTATAACTTCTTGAGTGCTGCATATAAACTTGCAACTGTTGTGTCTGGGTTTCTTTTCCGGGTTTTTTGTGTCTGCAAATTATAAGTATGAGCCAGTGATCTAAAGTTGTGCTAGGTAAAATCCTATTTACTGGTTCAAATTACAAAAAAAACATCACGCTACGACCAATAGGGGCTGAGTAGATAGAGCCACGGGACCGAGGCTACGGGCAACAGCTATAGACATAAATATTATAGAAAATAGCAACCACAGATAATTTCATACTTATGTCTGTTTGTAAGTGGTCATAAAAATGCCATTCACATTTATAATTCACACTACAGCCCGATGTTTCACACGCGAAGGGAAGGCAAAGGTCATAATATAACAGCCAAAACAAAATAAATAAATAAGGAAATAATAAAGTGGCAACATTACGAACAGTAATTTATAGTGTTATTGTTTATTTTTAATTGCAGCAGCTGTAAAAAGGTTTTATTGCGCGTTGTATTAATGTTCAATTACGATCTTTAATTAATAATTATTTTATACCTTTAAATACCTCCATACATATTTTGTAATTGTGTTTTTATCCTTATTATATTTTCTTTTATTGAAAGAAATTTAATAAATCACACAAAAATTAAAGTTAGAAGGAACGAAATATTGACTAATACAGAGTAGCTACTTGTTTTCCTAGGTAGGCTATAAATTAAGTAGGCTATGTTGAGAATTAACTTAGCTACCTTGTTAAACTCATTATGTTAACTATTTAACCACAAAGTACTTACTTCGGAAGCCCATTTAACATGCCGCGTGTCCGCCAAAACACTTCTTTCCATTATAAAAAATTATAAAAAGACGAATCACATCTCACAAGGCACAACACTATAAAAACACAACACAAAAGCGGTCAATTCACTCGAATTTCGAAAATAGAATCGGTAAAAAATCGTTACGTTTCGTTTTCTAGGCAGAAGCGTGGTTATCTGTTTTAGAAAATTGTTCGCGCAAAAAAGTAATTGTCGTCCGTCCGCGTCGGCGTCCGTCCGTCTGACTCACAATACAAACTACTTTATGACGATACTATGCAAATTTTTATGCATTTTCCAGCCCGTACGGTGAAAAACATGTACTATCTGACCGGACGCTAACAGCTGATAGATAGGTGGTTACAAGAAAAATCTGTTATTACGCTCTATCGGGTTAGTATGCCAGACGAGAGGACGATAACGCCGTCTCTATCTCTCTAGAGGGGTCTATAAGTGGCGCGATAATTTGCATCTGATAGACGGCTGATAATAATTTCCTTTTTTGCTATCTATTGTTTTAACGGTATGTTGAGAAAGCAATTAGTTTAGTTACCGCTTGCTAAATAGTTCAATAAAAACTGAATTTATGATAGTTAAAAGTGTAGCTGTTGCGAACGGCTAACAGGCTCAATTACGATATTAACGCGTTAAGTAGGATAATAGCTGTCATATAAGATCCAGGTTGATGTTAGTCACCTCATTGCTCAATTAGTTAAACGATAGCAACACTCTTTCACACGACACAAAACACGTGATAAAAAAATAATTGGCAGAATCGAATCGAACACTTTATATCGAAATTCGCATAACAATTTAAAAATGGAACTCGAAAAAGGCGCGTAAACGTGAATTTATTTTAAATGGCGTCTTTGTATTTTGTTTTAATGTGGTATCGTGTCGCGGGGCGATGGCCGACTAGAAGAAGTAAGTAGAGCGAGTGGGAGTGGTAGCGGGTAAGCAGGTGGTGGGATCAATACCACAGTCTGGGGCGCACGCACTGACCGCTCGCGTGGCGCTAGCAAGCTATATTTGGATGGACATGGGTGTGTTTATTAAAATATCAATACAATTTGGGATTGTCAATGAATGCCACAATAACATTTCATTAATAAAAAATAAAGGTATTTTAAAACCTCATAAATAGCAAGCTCGTAGGTTGGATAGAGCTATTCGTTATTGCCATTGACGAAAATAAAATTTGTTTTTTGTTTTCAGTAAAATTTAGTAAAACAAAATATTATTACTTAATAGATTATATTTTTATCCGTATCAATTCTAATTTCGATTTGTTTTTGAACCACACATAGAGGTCTTGACTAATGAGATAGACTAAAGTTTTCTTTGTAGTCTTTTCAGGTTTTCCCCACCCTTCTAGTAATTTTAAGGACAATAAACTCGGTTTACCCCAAGCTTTTTCACAAACTTTTTCATTAAATGACTTGAGAAAGTTTAAAAATACTAAGTTTACGCTAAAATTTTCGAAATTGAGAATTGTGTTTCAAAAGTTTTATGTTAATACTAGCTTTTGCCCGCGACTTCGTCCGCGTAGATTTCGATATCACATAGATCTTTGTTTTAAGTGCAATTCATGAATTCCACAACACCCCACTACAGGAGTTGAATTTCATTTTACGTCAATATACATAGATAACATTTTCGTAATCATCGTCCCTGAAAACCTTGAAAACGACATCCATATCAATTTCTAAAAATTTTCACACCTATTTCATCCCCTAGGGTAAGTTTCTCAAACACCAAAAACTACCCATGAACTCACTTCTTAACTGAAGTTCTAATTGCGTATTATCCGTCCATAAAAACCTAAAAAATAACTACTAAGTTTTTCAAACATCTTTATCACAATTTCATCCCCTTTGGGATAGAATTTAAAAAAAGCAAGGCACCAGTGTGTTTTTTATCACATGTATAAGGTTCCGAACTGCCTTGGTGGCGCAGTGAGAAGTGTATACGACTGCTGTGCAAGAGACCCCGGGTTCGATTCCCGGGTCGGGTGAAAATGGAATTGGGCTTTTCTATCATGAAATTCCTTATTTTTATATTCCTTATATATTTAATATTTCACCCCCTGAACCCATCCCTATCAAAAATATTAAAAACAACATTTTAAGTTCCTATCCCAATACTAATTTGCAAAACGTTAACATCAAAACAAAGATCTTTTCATACAACGTTTCATCCCCAACTTCACCCTTCCAAAGCAGGGTGGCTTTGGAAGGGTGAAGTTGTGTCAAAAATATTGATGAGGGTATTTTTTATTTTATTGTACACCAAAACAAATTTTCAAATCTATAAGTTCAATAACAAAGAAGTTTCATACAATCGTTTTTATCCCTTTTCTTTAAAAAAACCCTTTCTTAGTACACCTCTAGACATTAGGACAAACACACCTTTCAAATTTCAAGTCGCTACGACCAGTGGTTTAGGCTGTGCAGTGTCTGTCAGTCATTCAGTCAGTCAGTCAGGACAAAGCCTTTTATAATAATAATATGTATGGATTATTTTTATTCAAGTTTATAAGAATATTGCATATTTGGATAAATTAAATTTGAAGTATACCTTGGCAGTTCGACTACGGCTATGTTCAGATCGTAAATAAGTAATTTTGGTAAATATCTACATTATAAATAGGTATTTAGGTAATGGCGTGTGAATAATTAATAGATATTTTATGTAGATAGCAGATATTTACAAATGAACTATAATTGTGTCGTTGGGGAATGAATTATTCATGCTAAGGATGGTTCATTTCTGGGTTAATTAGTCAGCCTTACCTCTGCTGTCTCTCTAAATAGAGGTGGGGTACGGTAGAGAGGTCTTCAATATAAATAAAAATTGATTGCCGAATATATATACGCACATAGCCTAAAAACGGCTCGACCGATTTGAATAAGTTTATATTTAGGTAGGTATTGTATTAGTAATCATTGACAAAATTTCATACAAAAATGGAAGAAAATTTTGTAAAGTCCATGTGAAAATATATTTATCCGAATGGAATTTTCGTATGAAAATCTCAATGCACGGTATTGATGCGAAGCCGCATCAAGTCAGCAGTCTTTCGTAGATTCGATTCTTCGGACGATTTTCAAAACTACTGAAACCATTTGAATTAAATTTTATGATTCTGTTTGGTTTTGTAAACTAGATAGGGCTGTTGTTGAGATCTGAAAAAAATACTGTCTATCTTGAGGGCAGTCTGTAGCAGAAAGTTTGCGGGCTCCCCATTCAGTTACTAATAGGTAGGTACCTACTGTTTCGATGAACATAGTTGCAAGGTTGTCATGGTAATTATAAAGCAACACGAGGGGTAGATAGAAGCGTATCTATCTTTGCATCTATTAATAAGTGATTCATTGAATACCTTATTAGGTAATTTACTAACAAATAATGACGTAACTACATGTTATTAGGGGTAAATGCGTATTAATTAATATATATGTCGTTTTTTCTGTAAGCTGTACTTAAATAATTTGACTGCCTCGGTGGCGCGGTGGTTTTGTATACCGTTACGTTTTTGAGGTCTCGGGTTTGATCCCAGGGTCGGACAGTGTCTTACCACTGTTATATTATCATAAAAGAATATCCCAGTTGTGCAGTGAGAATGTTATACGACTGCCGCACAAGAAGACCTGGGTTCGATTCCCGGGCCGGTCAAAAATGCTATTGGGCTTATTAAATTCTCTATTGATCTTTTTATTCTCAGTAAATGTTGTCGGTAAATGGCAATAGGCTCACCCCCTTTAACATGGGACCTACCATAATTGGTAAAATTTACTGCCTAACTCTTGGGAGAAAAAAGGCTTCTTTCATTATTTTTTGGATTAGATGCTATGAGTTTCTTTTTTACGTCGACCAGCTACTGATCTATTGTAGCGCCCACACACACACACACTTAGAATACTTCTAAGGTATGTGGATTTCCTCTCGATGTTTTCCTTCACCTTAGCAGATGGTAAGTCATGTGACTAGTACATATAAATTCCACCAAGTGGAAACCACATTTATACTGCTGGTTAGAATCAAACTCGGACCGCATGATTAGCATGCTCATCATTTTATTCGGCCACCATCGTTTTCTGAAGAGAGGTAAAAAGGTTTTAGCGCTATGTTGTAACATTGCCAGATAAATAAATACTTTTTTAGTACCCGAACCAACTGGCAACGCAATGAAAAACTCTGGTCAATTTTGGCATCGAAATAGTTCTTATCTGCTATCTTAGTGATATACGGTCTCTTTTGATGTAATACTGATTCATATGAAAGTAATTTTGATAAATCATAGTAATAACATTAGGAAGAATATAAATAAAGTACAGGTTTCGATGTCTAATTAAAATATTTCTAAGTTATTAGGTATATAACTGAAATTTTTATTTTATTCTAGTAGGCTAATTTCCTTCCACATTCTATGGAGGAAACTCGTGCCCAGCAATAAGAATTTTATGAGTTGAAATAAAAAAAAAACAATAAATACATCTTTTCCAAGTAATAAAAAAAAAATGTTGATACTTGAGTTTATTAAATTATGCATTATAATTCTTGAAATTGAAGGCTTTGTAGTGGGATTCTGTAATACATAATTACATAAGAGAAAGGAAAATATTTTTTTTTAATTAAACGCTTTATTCTTAAAGACAATATAGGAATAAATCTTGTGTCGTCTAACTTTACAAACAAACAAACATATTTCTGATAATAACTTATTTCTATCAAACTTTACTTCGTTTTCATCAAACAGTATGGTAATTAATTAAATTGATATGGTCACCGCCTTATTTAATATATTTTTATAACCTTGTGAATACCACCTAACTAGTACATGTTATTTTGAAAATAGTTAGTCATTTTTAATTTTGATTTATTATTTTAATATTTTATGCGCTGTAGTCCCTGTCGAGGGATATACTCGTGACAATATAATATAATAATAAAATATTGTCTAAACGCTGTTATGAAATATTTATAAATTGCAGTTGTTCTTGCAACAAATAACGCCATCTGTTGCATTTTCCCGGAACTAAGCTTCAATGGCGAGTCATGAAGTTTTGAATAAAATTATGCTTCATAGTTTTTCGTTTCTACCTACTTATAGGCCTGCCAATGCCTGGATTCTCTTTTATTTATTCACTACTAGAAGTTCGCTCCCATTGTGCTGTATTTGGTCACTGCTAAGTTCCTATTGGCCGTAGCGCCATGTTATAAAGCCTATAGCCTTCTTCGATAAATGGGCTATCCAACATTTAAAAAAAATCAAATCGGACCAGAAGCTCCTGAGATTCTAGCGTTCAACCCACCAAAGAAATTCTTCAGCTTTATAATAATATAGTATAGAAGAAATAGCAAAGCCGTATTACAAAAGTAAATAAATAAATAATAATAATGCCTGAAGGCGGAAAACCTTCCAACAAAGTTTGTAAAGCGAAACCTTATTTATAATTCTAACATAGGGTCATAATAGGAAGTATATACAAAGAGTATATAGGACAGGGCGTGTCTTACAAATTGTCGCTAAGTTATGACCATATTTACACAAGAATAAGATTCAATGTCTTGGCAAGAAATATTACATTTTTGGGACAATTCTGAAGTAAATATATTTAAGTATTATTCGAATAAATGGAGCTGAAGTAAGTATACCCAAGCGTTTAAATAAAGGGCGACAAGTCGTCTAACCATAGGTATTTATTTCGAGTCGGGGTATACTTTTTTTTTTATACCACGACGGGTGCAAACAGAGGTACGGTCCGCCTGATGGTAAGCGGTTACCGTAGCCTATGGGCGCCTGCAACACCAGGGGCATCAAAAGCGCGTTGCCGACCCTTAAGAAATCTATTCAATTCTTTTTTTGAAGAACCCCATACTTTTTTTTTACTTTGTGTCTGTTAATTGTATGTTTGTATAGTCACACACACACGGCTTATTGCCTAGTGCAGGAGATGTTATAAAATAAAAATATTGGCACGGGGTTTAATGGTAGTGGAATAACCCCAAGATTTAGCCTATAAATTAAGTCGCGCAGGACTTCGCTGCCGTCGCTTTTATTTGGCCACTGCTCAGCTCCTATTGGACATAGCGTGATGATATATAGCCTATAACCTTCCTCGATAAATGGGCTATCTGATACTAAAAGAAGTTTTCAAATCGGATAAATAGTTCCTGAGATCCTAGCGTTCAAACAAAAAAACTCTTTAGCTTTATAGTATTATAGTATAGAAGTGAGTACCTAAATTGCCATTAAAAGGGTTAACCTATAATTTGGCACAAGTAGCGACACCTGTGGCCTAATGGCGTATTTGCGGTCCCACATTAATTCCAAAGCTCAGTAATAATGTCATTAGCTTGCTGGAATCCTTTATTATTAATTATGGCTGTTTTTAGCCAGTTTGCGAGGAGGAATTATCTTTTTTACCGAGACAAAGACTTTCGAATACAGCTATTACATTAATTAATGACGAAAATGTTTCTAGTCTGAGGCTTGGTACCTACTATTATTTGCTAACTTTATCTTTGATCTATATAATCAGAGCTTTCTACCTACACAAAATGTTGGAGGGCTCTTGTTTGGCTAGCTGTCTGGTAGACCAAAGGTTCTCAAACTTTTTTCATGGACCACGTATTCTTAATGTTGGGTAGACCCCCTACTTATTCACCGTATAGTTTGAGTGGTCTTATAAACTTTTTCAGGATTGTAGTAATATGATATACAATACATCTAGCCATATTAAACAAAAAAAATACAGTTTTCTTTTACACGGCTTGTGTTTTCGCAATTCTTGGATCAGAATCAGAATTTCGATTTCTTTTTTTGTTAATAAAAGCTATACTAAAGTGATTCTGTAACCGAGTAACGTTGACAAAGTTTGAAAGACGACTAAAAGTACCTAATATTTTCTATAAATATGAAAATAGCTCTGTCCCTGGCTATTAGTCAACTCAGTTATTTAAAAACGAGCAAAATTACAGAAACAATTACAACTTCAAATTGAAATAGAAATAACCATGTCCCCTGACATGGAGAAGGACAAACGAGTTGGGAGACGCAGTATGGAATGACTTCCTGGATAGATAGACGCTCTGGAAAATTTAGGACATGATCTAAATGGGATAGGTTTGGTGAGTCAAATGGATGTATACCACCCAGCAACGAACATACGAGCGTCCCGGAGGTGAAATATATAGGCGGATTAAAATTTAATTTATTATTGCTTCTTCATATTTTGTTTACTTTACTTTAATTTTGTGGGCTATTAATATCCGTGTAGTGACGGATTTAGAATACAAAATGCTACTATGTACTACCCCATTTTAACCCGTGGGTGCCGTAAAAGGCGACTAAGGGACCTACCTAGTCTTAAGCAGACAAAAGCATTGCGAGAAAAGGAAAATTTAAAACAAAACCCTATACCAACCCGTCTGGCCAGCGTATAGTCAAATTTCGTCCAAAATATTTGTAGGAGACACGTGCCGAGCAGCGAGATGTTTATGGGTGGGATTTATTTTGTGAGTAATATGAGCCCGTTGCATGTTGTATTGCCCCTTGGGGTCGATGCAGAACACTTTGAGTATCACTGTCCCAGACTAACTAGTGTAACACTAATATTAAGTGGGGAGTTGCGCATTGTTAGCTTGCTGTAAGTTAGTTATCTATGGTTCATACACTGTGTAAACATAGACTGATTGGAAATTGGTAATGTAGTCTAAACTATTAAAACATAGTCCATAGGGAGAACGTTTAAATTGGGAGTTTTTACTTGAATAGACGGCACTCTATTTAAGTCGCCAGCAATAATAACTATGCCTTGAGGTAGTGTTATTATTTTTCAACAGAAACACAACACTATGGTGTTAAAAATTACTGATGACTTTATTTATTGATTTTAAACGGGAACTCACGCTATTGTGCTTGCTTAGAATTCCTGTTTAAAACCAATAAATATTATTATGCAACTCGAAAGTTTAAAAGTAAATATGAGTGATGATTAATTGAATTAAATCAAGGTTTTGTCTTGAGCCGAATTCAATCAGAAACAAGTAAAGTTATTACAAACAGACCAAAAAGAATTTAATTTTGCCAACATAGCAAAGCAGCATTTTAGGATAGGTAGTTTAGTATCCGGACAGCTGTCAGTGGAAAAAAATACATTACAATCGTTAACAATAAGAAATAATTAAATTAATTTCGCTGACAATGTTATGTCATTTTATGACGAATGTAATAAAAAGTTTTAGGTTGTACTGGCTGTATGTACAACTGCCTGTGCCACGTTTTATAGATCATGACGTAACACACGACTGTCGAATAACTTTTTGTATTTTTTTCAGTTTTGGCGGCCAAACGAAGCTTTTGTTCGGATTGAAAATGTATTTTTTTGTTGTGTGCTATTTTTGGAAAATAGGTAGGTAATGTGTTCCGGGTGTTATGGCGCATGTTACGAGAGGCCTATGTCCAGCAGTGAACTGCAATAGGATGTATTGATGATGATGATGTAAGTAATGTTCTTTTTTTAATTATGGTAATTGATGTTATCATCATCAACCCATTAAGTCCCACTGCTGGGCTCGGGTCTCCTCTCCTCTAACTAGAGAGCTGAGAGGGTTTAGGCCATAATCCACTCACGCTGGCCTAGTGCGGGTTGGTGGATCAGACATACTCATAGAATTTCTTAGACTCCAACTCTGTCCTAGTCAAGTAACTTACCATTTGCTAACTAGACTGAAACTCTAGTTAGCAGATGGTAAGTTACTTGACTAGGACATATAAATTCCACAAAGTGGAATCCACATTTAATAGACATACCTAAATACATACCTACATAGGTTACATTTTATATAATAATATATATAATAATAATATATTCTACCACATTCACACAGCGCCATCTAGTCCCACTGTAAGCAATTATATTTGCTTGTGTTATGGGTACTAAACAACTGATATACTACTTAAATACATTTTTTTTTGTAAATACATACATATTATAGATAAATTACACCCAGACACAGAATAAACCTTTATGCTCATCACACAAAGATTTGTCCTGGGTGGGGATCGAACCCACGACCTGCAGCTTAGCAGTCAGGGTCACTAACCACTAGACCAACAGGCCAGTCAATGTATAATATAAAAATAAATCAAGTTATTATATAGGTAATTGACACAACAAACAGTAATGTGCAGCTATAAATACTTACATGAAATATTAATCATTTTCATTTGCTTTGATTTAACACTTTTTTTGGTCGGAGGTATGAATACTTGTATATTTTATAGTACACAGAAAACATACATACATATACATATAGATCACGCCTCTTTCCCAACAGAGGGGCAGGCAGAGACTATTTCCTTCCACTTGCTACGATTCTGACATACGTACATCTTTGGCTTCTTCAATATTCATCAGTCTTTTCATTCATTCTCTATGAATTACAATTACAGAAAACGTATTTCCTTCAAAAAAGGAAAAAGAACAGTAAAATGTTGTCAGCTAACAATCCCACAAATGCCGACAAAGAACTTTGAATGACAGATTTCCACTCCAATTGAAAAAGGATAATCGAACGAATCGCTTTGCTCTATTCGATACTTGAAGTAATCGATGAGAGCCGAACGATTCAAAATGTCAGGAGGTATCTCTTGAGATCGGAAAATAAATCAAAGAAACGAGGCGAAAGAATATCTAGGAAGAAAGGAGTTCCTATCTATGTTCTATATATATATTATTATATTATTATTGAACTGTATTTAACAAAGGAATTATACATGGAGTATCTTGCTTGTGTCAATATAAAATAAGTGGAAAATGTGTTTACGGTTATTAAAATCGATATGGCTGCTATCGAGTCAATCAAATATATTGAACCTACGCAAAAAACGGATGGTGGCTGAATGTATAAGTGACTGGCGTGCTAAACACGCGGTCCGAGTTCGATTCCGACCAGCAGTACCAATGTGGATTTCACTTTGTGGAATTTATATTGAAGGAAAATATAGTGAGGAAAACCACATAACCTATGAGAAATTCTATAGGTATGTCTCGCGTGTGTGGATTATGGTCTAAACCCTCTCAGCTCTCAAGAGAGGGAGGAGACCCGACATGGGACATTAATGGGTTGCTGATGATACCTTTGTCTGACTTTGTCTGACCGATAGGTAAAAAAGGGAAACTTTAAAAAAAACGATGTTAAAAAAATAAATTTTTAATTTTTTTTTAGGTTGTAAATTGGTATTGTTTATTTTTAATTTAAGTTCTTTAGTTAATTACCTTAGTTTAATATAGTTTATATCGTAAAAAAATATATATAATTTTCATGAAATTATTAAATAAGTTGTTAAATTGTAATAATTTAATTAATTATAAGTAAGTTGTATGTACCTAAGTTATTGGTATTTAATTTAAAAAACTACAAGTCCAAATACTTACATACTGCCATTTACTCTGTAATTTACGAACGATCTTATTGCACAAATAAGTTTGTAAAACAATGCGACTTTATCAAAGTGCCTAGATAAAATCACCACCCAGACAAAGATGTCATCAAGATAAAAATACCTATAAAACATTTTACTAAAAAACTCTGAGCTTCTTTTACTTATTTTTTTTATCAAGCAAAGAGCATTCAGTTTGTTCAACGAAGCACTCACATCAATGACTCACTCATCAAAACCAGAGCTGCGGACGAAATCCATCAAATAAGACATTTTCGCATACAGTTCAAAAGTTCAAGGTAATATTTCGCACTCGAGGTCAATAGCCAGCGCAATCGACCAATCGCAGCAGAGCACCGCACCGACGCGGCAAAATCGACCAATCACATCCCTAGGCGAGGTTCTATTCGCCGCCATTACAAAAGAGCGCGAAAATTACGTGAATTGAGGTTATGTTAGATTCTGAAATCTTTTATCGAATTTTAAAACAGTTAGAAGGCCGTTTTATGTTCGAAATGTACCAAAATAAAGGTGAAAATATATAAAGTAGAATGTATTTATTGTACGCTAGAAGAAAATGGCAGATTTTTTAAGTTTCTGCAGAAATGTTTAAATTTAAAATGAGATGTTGTTGTACATATATGTAATGTGAGGGCGATAACCTGCGCTTGAATCTTTTGCTTTTAACAAACGCTCTCTCATGTTTCTAACTTGAAAATGCGACGAATGTTGATGAAGTTCGCTAATTCAAATTTTACTTTGTTAGTGTTGCAACTTCTGAAGTAAATCGAGGATTAAGGAAATAATAAGGATTAAAGCAGGATGGCTGAAATATACTTTGAAGGGAATTAATTCTACTCTGACATTTGTTTTTGGTGGCAAAAATAAAAACAAAATCTCATGCAATATTATATGTGGTAGAATATTATGCCTTAATCTCGGTTGAGCGTATTCTTATTCTTTCCCAGTTTTATGGCTCCAAATAATAAAACTCCCAAAATAGGTATCTTAGTAAGTACTTAAATAAAATTCTAGGTACCACAGAATAAGTAATAGGTTCTTCTAACGAGACATATGTCATAGCTAATGTGCTATCCAAAAATAGTTGGTTTCAATTTGGATAAAGGTGATGCTAAGTTATTACTTAGTATTTCTTCTAGGGTATGTGGGTTTCCTCAAGATGTTTTCCTTCACCGTCAGCAGATGGTAGGTCTTTTGACTAGTAAGTACATAGAAATTCCACAAAGTAAATTCTATGTACAGTATTAATACATTGGTAGGTACCTGTTGCTAGTCGAAATCGAACTCGGACCGCATGTTTTGCAGTCTGGTCACTTTCGACCACCATCGCTTCATACCATCAAATAGCACAAAACAGAGGAAAACTCTTGTCTCCATAAATCTGCAATTTATTCAGTTTTGCGTTCCTAAAAATCCGTGAACAAAGTCTTTTTACCAACAAAACGTAGTCGACAAATAAAGACTTGTACATATCCATTAACTTGGATATTTCAATAGACAGGGACATTAACGACATCCGATATCAACACAGCGTTTCTCAAACATTTCGAAGTCTTTTTATTGCTGAGTTAAGAGACTCAACCAAGCTGTTGTAGTGTTGGCTACTATTTGTTTCATTGTCTATGGCGTATTATTTTGTCATTATATAACGTGATAGAGAAGCTTGTAGTAAAAGGTTACTAGGCCTATGTTTTATAACTTTTTCAGAGCGACCCAATGTAGTGAGAAATATCTTTGACATCAAACGCTCTAAGTTGTGTTAACATTCTAAAAGAAATATAATATTCTTTTACAAGAATTTTCAATGACCTGCAAGTAAGTGCCTCATTGTTTGTACCTAGTCGAGTAGAGCAATGGTCGCCATTACCAACAGCCTCTGACGTCACGCCACACAATGGTGCTCAAACTTTTCTTGCTTTTCTTGGAAGCATTCCTTTGTGAAGATATTTTCTTGTAGTTACTTTGTAAATGTCGTTTGAAGCGGCGGCTTTTACGTTAATGTTAGCTCAAACATTATTGTCTTGTAGACTCAAATTTAATTATATAAAGGTGTATAAACCGTGTATTTTGTGGTGAGATGAGTAAATATAAAAGATTTCATTATAATAAAATGCTAAATCGGTTTTTAAACAACTGTTGAAAGATACAAGTGATGAAAATGTGAAAGCATTCGAAATGGCTCTGATACAGGCACGAGTATTGCCTTACAATATACTTCGTAATAATGATAGTGACCTATTAATATGCCACTGCTGGGTATGGGTTGCGAGCCAGGATTATCCTGGTTCGCAGTTCTCTAGATAGGTGATAGACAGGATATAATCTGCGCACGCTGAATGCTAGGTGAACAAAATTAAAAAGAACCCGCACAACCCGCGTCAGTGTGTGTGGATTACCTATGGCTTAAAAACCCTTTCGGCTCTCTAGATAGAGGAGAGGAGATCCGAGCCCAGCAGTGGGATATTGGTGGATTGCTGATGATACACTACTTATAGGTTTTGACTTTTGCGATCGTCAAAATATATGACAAAAATGGAGCATAAACGGCTGTATCTTTTGATTGCGTTAGAACTTTTAGTTTTTTCACTGCTCTAAGCGATTGGCAGACCCTGGTATTTGATATTAATTTCAGCTTGGTGCCTACGCGTTTCTGAGAAAATTGGTCTTGACAGACGGACAGACACACGGACAGCGGAGTTATCCTATAGGGGTTTTGAGGTGCGGAATTTTCGCGCAAAAACTCTCGCTAAGCCCTCAGAGCCTCAGATTAATTAGTTTTGTTGAAAAACAAATATTGTACCTAACCACCTATCACAATGCATAGGCAGTCTTTTTTCTACTCTGTCCAGTAGGCTCTAACAATAGGAAAGAGGTTCTTTGTTCAAGACTAATTGAAATATCTCCGGGTTATGGATGACAGGGTAGAATATCCAGTTTTTATATTACTCGCCAGTGTTTCAATATTTTCGTGATATAGGGATTTTTTAAATCTGTCTGGCGTAGGCTTTTTATTTTTAGATGTTAGAATTAAACCAAAGATAGATATATAACCTACCTATGTAGATAATTAATATAATTATGTGTAAAAAAATGGTAATTTGGCAATATATTGATTTTACGAGACTCACAAGACAATTCCACGTACACTCCCATCATTGTGACTCCTGCCCCCTGATTCTGAGCTGCCGGAAATGTCAGTTTATTTCAAGTTAAAAAACATTATGTTAAAAAAATAGATCGTTGTAGAAATAAATCTTAAATTAATTAGATTTTAATTTTCTAACTGGTGAACTATTCTCTAACATTATATAACTTATGCCTTAAAAATACGTGCGTCGTTCTAAGATTCGAAAAAGTCTACGATCCGGGAGCAATCCCACGAGACAGAATCATATTATCAATAATGAATCCTTGCGAACACCGGGCTGACACTTGGGAGTATCAGGGTTAAAAACTAACCTGCTGTCATGAAAGTCGCAACAATGTAAGAGAGTGTGTATGTTACTCCTTCACGCTTAAACGGCTGGACTAATTTTCTTAAAATTTGGTATGGAGATAGCTGACACTCTGGATATTATTTTAACTGCGGGTATACCACATGACATAGTAAGTATTTTAAAAATCGCAGTTTTTTTTACGACAGACGTAACATGTTAGTTCTACTGCATAATAATAATTACAGTCAAGTCTCGAATTTCTTTTTGGCGTAACTAAAAAAGTTGAAACATCGTTAGTGATGCGGTTTTAGGAAATGCGCAAAACCCCAAGTTTAATAGTTCTGAGACTCATATCCATAAACTAACGGTAATTTAATCTTTCTAAGCTATTCACGACCTTAATTTACCTATTAAGTTCCAGCCTTTTTTACTGCTTTTTCGTGTTTTACTTTTCTTTTAAATATTTGTTGTTTAGAATAGTTTTCAACATAAATATATAGTAATTGGTACAAGGACAGAAAGCTGTTGAATCATTTTGTTTCGCAAAAAATATAAAATAGGTTATATATTAACTTGCACTAGTAACATCTATACATCAATACAATGATAATTGTATGTTAAAAAAATACAATATCATTGCATCAATACAAATGTATAAAATTGTCTGTTTGTAACATTAAAATAACCACTTTTTATGAATGTAAAATGATGAAAAAGCGCTGGCGAGACGATCTGGTGGACTCATTTAACAGGGACTGGAGGATCAAAACATCCAATAGAAAAGAATGGGAGAGCTTGGGGGAGACCTTTGCCCAGCAGTGTGACAACACAGGTTGACTACAAAAACAAAATACGGTACATATACTAAAATTATTTTTAATTTTATTTAAAAAAAATTTTGTCTGTCTGTTTGTTGCGGCTAATCTCTGGAACGGCTGGACGGATTTTGACGGGACTTTCACTGTCAGATAGCTGATGTAATACGGAGTAACTTAGGCAACTTTTATTTTAGAAAAAATCAATGTAGCTTTTGTTAAATTCCACGCGGACGAAGTCGCGGGCAGATCTTGTTATGAATAAGAAAACATTTTTTGAATTTTTCTGTGATAAAAGGTTATGATAAATAAGTATAGCTCGCGGGTATTCTCTTCCCGATGAACAGTTATTACTCTGCATACAAACGATGTTTCAGCAACCTTTGCCAAGTTCCCTCGGGGCACATACCAGTTCCACTTTGGATATTATTTTTAAAACAATGGCTGTTGGATTTTGTAACAGATATTGTTTATTTATGACTGGTCTGTTGGTCTAGTGGTTAGTGACCCTGACTGCTAAGCCGGAGGTCGTGGGTTCGATCTCCACCCAGGACAAATCTTTGTGTGATGATCATATAGGTTTGTTCTGTGTCTGGGTGTAATTTATCTATGATATGTATGTATTTACAAAAATAAATGTATTTAAGTAGATATATCAGTTGTTTAGTACCCATAACACAAGCAAATATAATTGCTTACTTTGGGACTAGATGGCGCTGTGTGAATGTGGTAGAATATTATTATTATTTAACTGTCATGTCGAGATGGCTTCGTTCGGTGCGACATTTGTAAAGTTGCCACAATTTTTTTTAAGTTCGTACTATCACACCACATTATTCAAACTACATATGAAGATAGACTTGCTCAGCATCAATAGTACCTAGCTATCTGATGTGATTGCAGTTGCGAGACCAGCTGGCAACACGCCAGGCTTTCAGCTGTTTGCCAATTTTTTAAACTAAGTAAACGTTATTCCTTGTTCAGATTCAAAAGCTCTGTATTGGTATAATAATAATACGAAACGATGAAATAAGCCGACTTTACCTAGCATAGCACCTAGAAAAAGTTGTAATAGTTCCCATAGTACTCTCCACAACAGGAGTTGTACCAAAACAGTTACACCAATCCCTTAAAACACTTAACATACCACTTAAAACATACCATATTTTACAGCAAGCAGCTAAGCAGAAAATTTTTACAATGTACACAGGACAACACAACTGATTCACCCACTATCCCTACACAACCTATGATTTCATACTGATGTACACTTGGCTTAGGCCCGTGCCATCAGTTTTACCGACTTAGTCGAGAAAAAACAAAAAGAAACATAATAATAATAATATTCTACCACATTCACACAGCGCCATCTAGTCCCAAAGTAAGCAATTATATTTGCTTGTGTTATGGGTACTAAACAACTGATATACTACTTAAATACATTTCATTTTGTAAATACATACATATTAGAGATAAATTACACCCAGACACAGAACAAACCTTTATGCTCATCACACAAAGATTTGTCCTGGGTGGGGATCGAACCCACGACCTCTGGCTTCGCAGTCAGGGTTACTAACCACTAGACCAACAGGCCAGTCAATGTCAAAGTCAATGGTATGAAGTTAATGTTTAGTTTTTAATGATTAACTAGCGTATTAGATACCTCTGGGCTTAATAGTCAATAGTCAAATCCTTTACTTCATATAGATACTTAAGTATCATTAAGTATTAAGTTTAGATACTTAAGTAAATTTGCTGACACACACAAAAAGGTTTCAGCAAATTTGCCTACGGTCAGGCTCAAAGGGCGTCTAAGATACTTTTTGACTTCTGTACTAAAATTAGAAAGCTGAAGAGTTCGTTTGTTTGTTTGGTTAATCTCAGGAAACACTGGTTCGATTTGAAAAATTATTTTAGTGTTAGATAGCCCATTTATCGAGGAAGGCTATAGGGTTTATAACATCACGCTACGGTCAATAGGAGCTGAGCAGTGGCCAAACAGAGATCCACGGGAGCGAAGCGCTGAGCAACGGCTAAGAAGAATATCAAACCATAATTCAAACATATTAATTGACAATATGTGAAGGATAATGGTAGCTAGCTAGCATGTTCCCAACTGGTAGGTAGGTGCGTTGTATTTACTTTGCCCTTACTGCATTTTATATTACAGTTTGCCCAATACAACCTGTTTGCTGAGCAAACAGTTCCTAAAATCAATTCAGATAGCAAATATTGATAATTTAATTTCATGTGTAGTTAGGCTATGTTGATGTATATTTCTATTGAAAATGGAGTTTGCCGAAATATGGGTATGGCGTAAGTAGCAGGGTAGGTAGGTGCCTACTCTTTTTGGTAACACGGCGTGATGGTGTGGAAAAAGTGGTCGAATAACACCAAGCAGAGACCACTCTTATAATATTGTTTATTTATCCACTAGTATTTTATAATATTCTACCACATACACACAGCGCCATTTAGTCCAATTTACAAAGAAAGAAGAATGCAGATAGAAGTGGATCTAGAATTTTGATTTGACGGATTGATTTTAAATACATAATATATATGCAAATAAAAATAGACCGTAATTCAGATGTCGTAAGGCTTTATTTTAAATATTTTACAAATTTGCTATTCTCATCGAGCCAATTTATGTGAATTGTGTACATTCACATAAATTGCTCGCCCTATTAAACCAGTAAAAATAAATGATTTTTTTAAATTGTCATGGTGATATTTACCATGTCCTTTATTTGTTATGAGTTTCCGATATTTGGGCGCTGTTGCAAGCGCCATGATCACGAAAGAACTGTTTTATAATATTATTAAATATTAATGAATTATCCAAAATTATTTTTTTATACGTAGGATACTATTAAGATATATATTATAAGAAATATATAGCAAACTCGTAGAAAAAGATTTAAGAGATGTTGTACTCATATATAGCAATAAATAACCTATCATTACGTTACTCTATAAACACAAGACGACAGATTAAACCCAGACGACCTAAGGCTAAAGCTAGAAGCCTTAGTACTTCATAAAAAATTAGTCCCGACTTTCGGCTCAATCTACGGCTTTAATAAAATTATATAAAGGCTATATCCCGCGAGAAATCATGAGGGAAGCCGGTGAATAACGTCTGAGCGAAACTCAATGCACAGGTGAATTAATTATTGGGCTTTACCATGGTTCTTTTCACACACGGCTTTTTGTTGAAGGGTAACATTAAATATAAAGTTTTGAAGAATGTGACCATCGAGCTAGCTTATTACCTACTTACCTACGTGGTTATCGCTGCCCATAGAAACCGGCAGCAGTGCACGAACCGTAACACACTGCGGTACCAAAGCAGTCATAAGAAGGCTTTATGTAAACATATTATAATATTCTACCATATTTCACACAGCGCTGCTCGGCTACACGTTCTCGACACCACGAGTTATTGGCACAACGGTGTCAATCGCACGAGGACGTTTTTTAAATTGGCTGTTTGGAAACATGGTTTGAAACAGCGTAGGACTCTTTTTGGCATTGTTGATTAGGATATTTACTATTATACTGGTCCAAATCACAATGGTGTGATCGTTTTATAGTAGGCAAAAAAGATATTCGTCGATTTACACCAATTGGTACAATGGTTCAAAATTAATATGAAAATGGTCCCAAACAGCCAATTTAAAAAACGTCCTTGTGCGATTGACGCCGTGGTGCCAATAACTCGTGGTGTCAAACGGTGAAGTACCCGTGAGTAGTCCCAAGCAAATTAAGCAATTATATTTGCTTGTGTTATGGGTACTAAACACTTGATATACTACTTAAATAAATTTTATTTTGTAAATACTT
This sequence comes from Laspeyria flexula, assembly GCA_905147015.1. Lineage (NCBI taxonomy): Eukaryota > Metazoa > Arthropoda > Insecta > Lepidoptera > Erebidae > Laspeyria > Laspeyria flexula. The sequence continues at coordinate 8,979,703 of LR989974.1, forward strand.
ACATACATATTATAGATAATATACACCCAGACACACAACAAACAATTATCTCATCACACAAAGATTGGTTCTGGGTGGGAATCGTACCCACGACCTCCGGCTTAGCAGTCAGGGTTACTAACCACTAGACCAGTCGAATTATAGATGTTTCCCGGAGCTTCACTCTCGTGGATCTTTGTTTGGCCACTTCTCGGCTCCTATTGGTAGCGTGATGTTATATAGGCTATAGCCTTCCTCTGTAAATGGACTATCCAACACTTGAAGCCTCTTTTAATTCGAGCCAGTACTTCTATTAGTATAGATATTTTGTTTGCAAGAAGAGCACTTGATTGTTGTGAATAGCGCTTTGAGAAATTCTGTAACACCAATCAACAACAGAAACAATTGCAATAATTTGTCAAGTTCCCTCTTCGCTTGTCAGTAACAAACAGTTAGGATTGCGGCTTCAGTAACTTCTCGTTGGCAATCAAGTAGTTTCAAACAATCCTCAGTTTCGACCCTTGGAAAACTAATTATTGCAACTGCTTCAGTTGTGATTGGCGTAACAGTTCTTCGTTAATCATTTACACTATACTGTTGACTGGCCTGTTGGTCTAGTGGTTAGTGACCCTGACTGCTAAGCTGGAGGTCGTGGGTTCGATCCCCACCCAGGACAAAACTTTGTGTGATGAGCATAAAGGTTTGTTCTGTGTCTGGGTGTAATTTATCTATAATATTATGTATGTATTTACAAAAAAAAAAATGTATTTAAGTAGTATATCTTTTTTTTTTTTTTTTTTTTTTATACAACGCCCGCACTAGGGAACAAGCCCTGTGTCGCGGGGAGCTTTACAAACATGGAACTAACGGACACAAAGTACACCCAGACTAGAAACAAATATCTATGAATCACACAAATATTTGTCTCGTGTGGGAATCGAACCCACGTCACCCAGCACGGCGATGTAGTGGCGAGGCGACCACCTTAACCACTGCGCCACGGTGACAGTCAAAGTCAGTTGTTTAGTACCCATAACACAAGCAAATATAATTGCTTACTTTGGGACTAGATGGCGCTGTGTGAATGTGGTAGAATATTATTATTATTATATGATTACTATAGATTTCCTAATATTGCAATATCTATTTACATTGGACAGTTACCTAATGAGAATACCTTGCGAAAATTTCGTCTAATGGTAACAAAACTTGTTTAATTTCAAGGCACTTTTTAAGACTGCATCCGCACTAAGAAACCAGCAAAACTAATGAACAGAAACTGAACCCAAGGATCTCCCAAATCAGTATAATTTGAATGATGATATAAATGTTTGAAAATGACAGCGTAATATCTTAATTTGACAGCAATATCGAAATCTGTCAGTCGAGTTGTCGAGCGGTCCCTCTGACTTGAATTGTGAATTTCCCTCCGTCGTGGAATACCTTTGTGGGCCCCTCGAATATTAGTTCTATGAGATTTATCCCATAACCTGAAGTTAGCTATTGCATATTAAAACTAATAGACCTCCATAGCAATCAAATAAATAATGTGATTATAAATATTACAGAGAAGAGAAGAGGCACTCGTAGTATGTTCATTACGATCATCGAGGTTAAGCAACACTCAGTAAGGTCAGTTCACGATGGGTGACCGTTTGTAGCAATTTCATTCTCGAGCGTCTCCGTGCTTCGGAAGGCACGTAAAGCCGTTGGTCCACTTAATGTGGTAGTCCTTTAGTCAAGTTGGAAGCCTTCTGGGCGACTTGATAAATTCAACACCAGGGTCTGCCTCAAGCCCACACGATAAGAAGATAAGAAGAAGAATATTACAGACGAACTGGTCAGGAACTCAGCACACAGGACGCACAAAGAACACTTGGCGAGATTTGGACTGTCTCGTAATTAAACTAAGTAATATGGACTGACCTTATCTACGGGCATGGAAGGGCACGCTCGGCACAAGTTCCAGAATGAGCCGATCATCTGTGTACGCCACTGGGCCGGTCTCTCAGGGGGCGGGGGCACTGCTTCACGCCCTTAACACCAAGGGCTGATGGGGCATTCGCTGCTGGAAAATAACAATAACATAGATAGTTTACTTGATTTAAATTACTTTGAGGCCTACGGACATCCAATGGCGTCCACTGCTAGACAGTCAGTGGACGTCATTGGGCAGATATGATGATGTAATGACTTATTGTAGAAAATATTTACAATATAGCATATAATGTGTAGATACAACTAAAAAGATACACATTAAATTACAGACATTTATGTATACTAATACTAATGTTTTAAAGCTGAAGAGTTTATTTGTTTGTTTGTTTGAACGCTACGATCTCAGGAACTACGGGTCCGATTTGAATAATTATTTTAGTGTTCGATAGCCGATTTATCGAGGAAGGTTATAGGCTATATTACTTATCGCTACGGCCAAAAGGAGCTAAACAGTGGTCAAATAAAGAACGACGGGAGCGAAGCCCAGCGCGGATTTGCGCGACTTCTGGTAAAATATAAGATAAAAACCTTTCTAGATGACTGACTCTGTCAAATTTCTTGATTGATTGATTGGTTCTATGGTTAAGGCATAACAAACTTTGGATATACAAATCTCTATCACAGTCATGTCACTTTCAAAATGTCACTCCCCTCGTAGCTTCAACTACAGACTACATTTATATAAGTAAAGATCCACCACCGTCAGTCTACTTGAGTCTCGAGTAGTCTGATTACATCTAACATCAGAGTACTCCCATACATCCAAAAATTTCGTTTAAAAATTCCTTTAAGAACTTGGCATCTCGCCAAGTCGTCTAGCCGTTGCAATCACATACTGGATTTATAACTAGTATGCTAACATGGAAGATCAAATAAATGCATATAGTTGGATTTGTTTTCATTTATTTATGGACTCTAAAAGGATTAATAATAAAGTCTAGATTAGATTAGTTTCCATAGAAAGTGCTATTTTTTTGTATAGCTTTTATTAAATTAAATAAATGTAAAAATATTCGATATTAGAGTTATTGTAGTGTCTTTTCGAATTAATATTACTATGTATGAGACTTTCTTGTAAATAAATTTATAAAATATCCTCCGAAATTATAGATTATCTGATTTTGGTTGTAAATATTGTATTGAAAACTAAGTCTCGCGGGGCATTGCTCCCGTCGTTCTTTATTTGGCTACTGCTCAGCTCATATTAACTTTTGCGTGATGTTATATAGCCCATAGCCTTCCTCGACAAATGGGCTATCCAACACTAAAAGAATTTTTTAAATCGGACCTGTAGTTCCTGAGATTAGCGCGTTCAAACAAACAAACTCTTCAGCTTTATAATATTAGTATAGATTTTATTAATCTAAGTACATTCGGCCATTTGTATATCTCACTAACGGCTCAAAAGATTTGAATTAAAATTTATACTTTGACAAACTTTCTTATGAAAGAAGAAAGAAAGAAAACACATTTATTTGTCACAAACCATACATACAAATACAGAGTATACATTTAAGTTTTTACAGCTATTTTACTAATACTATTCGCATGCCATGGTCGCGACAAAAAGGTAGCCACTCAGCTTGTTGCTGTGCCATGACATAAAATCACGGTACAGCGCTGATTTTCAGTAGCCACCTGTAGGTAGTGACGTACGGACATCAAGCCAGCAGTTGCTTATATACATATAATATTATAATAAAATAATAATGGGATAAACTCTAAAGAAATATATATTATATGAATATTACATGAATATGAATATGTATAAGGGGTTTTATTAACATTTAATTTCAAAATTATAGAATACAAAAACTAGTTAAAAAGCTAAATGTAAATAATATGCTGTTCGTTTTTTTGTTGTTGTAATAAGTATTTTTTGAAGTGATACTTTAAACTTTCCTTAGTTTTTAGGGATCTTATTGGAGGTGGCAAATCATTCCAACATCGGGTGGCAGCATATTTGAAACATCCTCTAAAAACCGTAGTTTTATAGCAAGGCATAGAAAGCGGGTTGAATGTGGAGCGTGCGGAGTAGCTGTAGTGATCTTTTCTCCAGCTAAGTGGTCTGTACAGATATTCCGGCTTGCGTGTACATATGACTCCGAACAATAGTACTGTCAGATGGAGCCTACGCCGTGCCGCCATTTTCAGTACATCATTGTGATTTAAATACGGGGTTATATGATGTCTTCGTGGTATACTGAAGCAATAACGGGCACATGCATTCTGCACACGTTGGATCAGCTGTTCTGTGCGCTTTAAGAGACATGGTCCATACACTACATCACAGTAGTTCAAACGTGATAACACTGTGGTATCCACTAAAGCCTTCCTCATTTGTATACTAAGGCAGTCTCTAATTTTATACAGAATTTTTAACCTATAGAAACAGCTTTTAACTACCTTCCTAATGTGTTCCTCAAAACGGAGACTAGGATCAATCCAAAGACCTAAGTTGCAAGTAGTTTCGACTCGTTCTACGCTTTCCCCCATGACCTTCACATTAGGTTTGGCAGAGATAATTTGTTCGATTTGATTTCTGGACCCCATCATTAAGAATTTCGATTTTTGTGGGTTTAGTACCAATGTATTTTTTTTCGACCATGCAGTAATTTTATCGAGGTCAGAGTTTAAGTGATGAACGGCAGATGTGGTGTTATTGGAGTTGAAAGAGATATAAAGTTGTGTATCATCTGCGTACATATGGTATTTACAATGTTCGATGCAATCAGTTACGTCTGCAGTATATAGGATGTAAAGTAGTGGACCAATTAGTGAGCCCTGCGGAATACCTCTGGCAATAAGTTGTGGGTCAGAGACCAGTATGGAACCGTCCCTTTTACGTAGATGGACCCGCTGTGTTCTGCTTGTGAGGTAGCTGTTAAACCACCTCACAGTTTCGGATTCAAAACCATAAAATGACAATTTCGATAATAATAGGGAAATATTGATTGAATCGAATCAATATTTCCCTATTATTAGTTTATCCCTTATCTAGTTTATCTGGGAGCAATTCCGTACAATTTACGACTTATAAGCCTGTAATGCGCAAACAATTTTTGTATAAACAACCTACTTATATCAATGTTATAAGAGTTTCTTTTACCTGAAAAGTTTTTATCTAAAGCACCAATAAGTTTTGTATAAGAATGTGAGAATTGGACAACTTTGCCCATGTATTTAGAGATGCATATCTTTTATTGACAAAATATGAGCTGAGGGGAAGTCGAAGGAGTTGGTTTGGATGTTTGGTCAAATTAATGTTTATTTATTGAGTTATTGTTAATAATAATATAATAATATATTTTTATTTTCTCTCAAAAGGTTACATTTTGGGTACAAAAATAGTATAGCTTAGGTAGGTATAAGTTATAAACCTTGTGAGAACTGGAGTCCGTAATAGGTTCAAAGACCTGTGTGACGAATCTCCAGGCTCTCTCCTTTAATCACAATTATTTTAAAAGCTAATGTGACATTGTTCAGAGTTATTTGAGACGTAAACATATTTAATAGATTAGAGATTTATACATGCATACTTCTGGGTGTAAATGTGCGTAAGTGTGCGTGTGTGTGTGAATATATAGGTAATCGCAATTTGAAATTATTTTAGTAAGGTCAGGATATTTTCTGTTTCAGTATAGTTTAGAGACAGTAGCCATTTTGTTACTGTTTGTTTGCATTCAAATTTACTCAGGGAATAGATATTTAATATTTTGTGGTGTAGTATAAAGCCTTTTATTCAGAAAAACGTTGACAGAGGTTTTTATTTGGTTTTTTTATCACCTTTTTTAACCCACACCGCAAAAAGAAGGATGTTATTAATTTGATGTGTATGTGTAAGTGTGTATCTGTCTGTGATAGCTCAACGAATGGATCGATTTTGATCCGTTTTTTTTGTTTGAAAGCAAACTTGATCGTGATGGTTCTTAGACATTGAAAATGTTTTGTTAAATTGGTGCAGCTGTTCCAAGGTCAAGGACATGCATGCAAATCGGTTTAAGCTCAATTCCAGCAGTACCAGTGTGGATTTGACTTTGTGGTATTAAATGTACTAGTCTACTCGTAGTGAGCTACCATCAGCTGACGGCGAAAGTAAACATCGTGAGGAAATTATAGGATTCCGTGTAGTGACGGATTAAGAATACATAATGTCACTACCCCATCTCAACCTGTGGGTGTCGTAAAAGGCGACTAAGAGAGTAAACTGATGCAGACAAGAGAAGAAATTCGATTCGTAAACAAAAAATCAACCCGTCTGGCCAGCGTGGTATAGTTGGCTAATTTCACTCTATATTCTTTGGAGGCGGCCCGTGCCCAGCAGTGGGACGTTTATGGATTGAAATGATGATGACTTGATTATAGTACCTGCCCAGTTCCGTAAGAAGCAGTCGTGAATATACTTTCTACACGGTATTCGTGTTATATGCTCATTAGCGATGTGTTTCGCTTCGTGATCTAACGAGATGTAATTAAGATGTCAGTAAAGCATAACAATTACTTAGCAACTGAACTAATGAGAGATGAACAGGCTTGACCTTTTGAGAGAAAGAAAGGGGAAGTCTACATTAAATATTAAACAATTTCTATTGCTTTTTAATTTCTACTCTTATGACTGACTGACTGGCCTGTTGGTCTAGTGGTTAGTGACCCTGACTGCTAACCCGTAGGTCGTGGGTTCGACCCCCACCCAGGACAAATCTTTGTGTGATGAGCAGTTCTGTGTCTGGGTGTAATTTATCTATAATATGTACGTATTTACAAAAAAAAAAGTATTTAAGTAGGTAGTATATCAGTTGTTTAGTACCCATAACACAAGCAAATATAATTGCTTACTTTGGGACTAGATGGCGCTGTGTGAATGTGGTAGAATATTATTATTATGTTGTATTTACAGTTGCATAGCAATGTGTAAAGTGATGTAGCCACAAAGCCTGACTGTTTGTTTATTATTTAGTTTGTAAACATTAATATTAACTCATTAATCTAACGGTGTGGTGCTCTGCTGCGTCACTTTACACGCTACCCAAATTGTAAATCACAAAAGATTGTAACTATCCATTTTTTTAATTAGAGTGGCGTGAGTTTCTTGCCAGTTCTTCTCATAGCTCCACCCCGTCAGCGAACTGGTCGTAGGCAAATTTTCTGACACTACTTTTCGGATAACCTGTTACATTATTAACTTGTGGCTTTCATAAGTGTTACTTTGTGACCTAGATGAATAAACGAGATTTCATTTAATTTTAAACTATCATACTTAGTAATTCGTGGACCCTTATTATGTATTTACGAAAGTAATTATATAATAAGTAATTTCTCATAGCGATATTGCTACATAATGGTCATTGTGTGTCATTTATTTGACAGATAAAGGTCGTAACTGATCGTTTCAACCCTCTATTTCTAACCCCTAACTGCTATTATAAATGCCTAAGCGGCTGATGTCAGTTTCACATATTTTTTCTTTATATATTATTTTTTCTATATTTCCGTGTAGTGATGGATTAAGAATACACATAATGTCACTACCCCATCTCAACCCGTGGGTGTCATAAAAGGCGACTGGAGTATAACCTTATGCGAGAAAAGGAAAATTCGAAACAAACCCTATACCAACCCGTCTGGCCAGCCTAGTATAAGTACGGTAGTAGATTCCCTCCACATTCTTTAGAGGTCCGTGCCCAGCAGTGGAACGTTTATGGGTTGAGATAATGATATTTTACTACACCAGTATGTCGTTAACTATAAATTTAAAGCTATCTGTGTGCTAAATTTCATACAGATTGTTTCAGCCGTTCTGGCGTGATTGAGTAACAAACATACATTACATACATACATCCATCCATCATAACTTTCACATTTATAATATTAGTAAGACAGATTAATAGTTTTTAGTTTAATGTTATTAACCTCCGACGCAAAAAGGAAGTTAGTTTGACGTGTCTTTGTATCTGTCTGTGGCATCATAGCTCTTAAACGAAATAGCTTATTTTGATGCGTTTTTGTTTGATAGCTGACATAGCCGTGATGGTTCTGTGACGTTTCATTAAAAGGTTTGAAGGTCATCGACTCTTGTCAAGGATGATTTAAATCTATCATTTTGTTTTTCCAGAACTTAACTTTGATTTAAGATGTTATATTCTTCTGACTTAGAAGAAATAATAGAATACTCATTATTATGATTCGTGAGTATTCTTCTAAGGAATAAATACTGATTAATGTTAGACTGGATTAAGTTTACTATTCGTGAAGCCCATTTTTCAATGGGCAACGTTTGCGTGTCTCGGAACAAATATTAGTAGAAACAGTAAAAAGAAATTGTGATTCCACACTTTGCATATCAAGGTAAAAGTCGCTGGGGCATACGATGTTTGGATGAAATATCTCTGGGACAAATTTATTGATATAAAGGACCAAAGGATTTGCTGGCTGTGTCATAAAATAGTCTTGTTTTGAGTGGCCCTATGTGTAATAATATAATAAAAAGCGATGGTGGCTGAATGGATAAGTGACCGGCGTGCTAAACACGCGGTCCGAGTTCGATTCCGACCAGCAGTACCAATGTCGAATTTATATGTACTAGTCATGTGACTTACCATCTGCTAACGGTGAAGGAAAACATCGTGAGAAAACCCACATACACTAGAAGAAATTCTAAGTAAATGTCTGATCCACCAACCCGCATTAGGCCAGCGTGTGTGGATTATGGCCTAAACCCTCTCAGCTCTTTAGATAGAGGAGAGGAGACCTGAGCCCAGCAGTGGGACATTAATGGGTCGCTGATGTGTAATAATAGGAAGGATGCCGAAGAAACCCTAACATGCTATTTCATTGCTTTTGAAACCAGCATCTGCCTGTTACAATAACTGCTTTTTGTAATACGCAACCGTTTAAAGTCAACGTATAATAATCGTTAGAATTTATTTTATTTCTAATTTTCAGTCACTCCAATTAAGAACTATTTCATACAGGATTAAATTCCTTGCGTCGACACGATCGACAAGCCTGCACGCACTGATAAAGTTTTTTAAACCTTTAAAAGCTTAAAGTTTTAAATGGTTTCTCGAGACAATTCCAGCGCGGCGTATTTAAGCTAGGGTACTTAATAGTGATTTATTATACGGTAATAAAAACCGCCTATAGCAGGAAATAGGATTAATTAAAGGAATAACATTAAAGTAGATTATAGTTTTAATTTAAGACACAATTATAATATAGTTTTTAACTAAATGTAAGTCCTAACTCTGTTCTGTGGTCCTAATGAATCCGTGTTAATGTCACTACTACACCATCTCAAGCCGCGGGTGTCGTAAAAGGCGACTAAGGGATATCAAGACAAGAGCACTGCAAGAAAAGGAAAATTCGAAACAAACCCTATACCAACCCGTCTGGCCAGCGTGGTATAGTAGGCTAAATTCCCTCCACATTCTTTGGAGGAGACCCGTGCCCAGCAGTGGGACGTTTGTGGGTTGTAATAATGTCCATCTAAGATTGATGAAAAATTAATTTATTATTCAAAAAGATCATCATTGACTGCCTCAGTTGCGCAGCGGATTATAAGGTTTTGGGTCCCCGGGTCGGAAAAAATATTTGTAAATCCTGTACCAACTGGTCCGACCAGTCTGTACAGACTTTGATTTGGAGGATTATGTCTCTTGCACACGGGTTTTGTGTTTAGTTCCCCTAGTCGCCGCAAATCAATCAATAGTATGTTTTAGGTCTACATAATCAAAAGGTAATTTATCATTTTACCTTGACAAAAGGTCAAGTTCTGACCTTGACGCAACAGCAGGCAAGTAACCTAGGCATACGTTAGCACAATAAAAACCAATTCAATTTAATATTACTGATAAGGAACACTAATACTTCTAAGTTCTAGAAGTTGTATTTAAGATATCAAACAACAGGACCGCTTGATGGTACCATAGCCTATGGAACTGCCTGCAAAACCAGGGGTATCACATAAGCGTTGCCAAGCCATTAAAAACCTATTTTTATGCATGGCGACGCAGTAAAAACAATATATCACAATTGCTTTCTAACTATCGAATGGTATCGTAAGTAATAATGGTACCCTGTTCCAATGAAGGAATATTTGAAATAAAACTCTGTACCAACATGACTGCTCAGCGACAGTAAGCTTTACGCCAGTAAGCCAGTTCTTGGAAGGGGGAGCACCAGGCCATGATATGTTGGTATATTATGGATGGTGTACGCAGTATTCAGGTGACCACGCCGAGATTTGTGCAAAATTTCAGCCATGATTGCAGCTGCGTCTCTGATTATGACTATTATAGCCCATTATGGACCATTTCCACAAAAATGCTAAGCTCTAAACTTTCTAGGAAATCTCGATATCTTTCGCGTTCTTTTCCAAGTGCTGTTAATCAATCTGTACACCTAATTGGTGAAATTGAATTAAAAAGCTCCAGTATAAATCAGGATTAACAGTAATCTACCTTGAAACCTTCAAGGAAGACAGGTTAAGCTTTATTGGAACCCGGATTGGAATTATTTAGAAGTATTGTCTGTCTACCAAAAGATGGATGATGATGATGATGAAGATGGATGAACGGATGTCTTTCAAGAAGCTGCATTTTTGGTCACAATCAAGTACGCTTTGGCTGGAGACCGGCTGTTGTTGTGGACAAAACTTGTCCCTAGTTCTAAGAATTAGTTTTATGACTGTCGAATTTTTTATTTTTAAATTTTCAAACTGTCTTCTGAGATTTAGTCTTTAAGAAAGTGTTTGTCACACGTTTGGCGTATTGGTTTTGGAAGCAGAGGCATCTAGCCACATCCAACAAAACTACTCCATGCCTGTAGATCAATACGTGCCCAGCTGATGTCATTCAACCCATAAACCACTAAAGCAGACCATTAATAATCCTATAGCGAATTAATCCAGGCTTAACAGGGCATTAAAACTAATGAGTTTTAGACTTCCATCGAAGGACGGCAGCAAGGACGATGACGTCACCAGCATGGTGTCACTAACGATCTGTGACGTCACACAAGACATCTCCGCCTCAATAAGATCTGCCCCATGCTCTCCATACATTAGCACTATTGATTCGCTTGAGAATATCACGTTTACTATACAGCAAGCAATGTATATGCATCATTGAGAGATTAGATTAAATCAGTGGGCAACTGACGCTTGAGTGATTTAAACGTGCCATAATAATAATAATTTATTATACAATAAAATTAATTAAATATAAAAATGAATGTACATCACACTGTGGTTCGGAACAGGCTCAAGCCAATCGCTACAGACAGATTGGTAAGTTTATTTTAAGTATTTTTTTTAATTAACTAAAGGGGCTGTAACCTTGACTGCCAATATTTTTTTAATAACTGACGTCTAATTAATTTTCACGGGTGTGCCTATCAGCTGATGACAATTAACATAACACAATATGAGGTAATTATCACGAATTCCTAGGTTATAAAAACAGCACTAAAACGTACTTAGAAAATCAGATGAGACATAAACGTGATGAAAATGGAGCTTACTACTAAAAAAAGTGACAAATGGTTTCAACACTTACGAAATGAGTTTTCCAGCACAATAATGTCCACACTATGAACAGATCTCAGTAGGAATGTAACAAAAAACCGATTGTTTGGTTTTAAAATTCAGAATTACAACAAATAACTGTGTTTTTTGATAAAAACGCGAGCGCGATTCGGATGTGTTTTTCGCGCTGGGCACCGGCGTGTTAGGCGACTGCCGCAAACTCTTGAAAAATCAATAACTACCCCCGTCAGTGCCCGCATGCGGAACTCGGGACAAAACTTAACACTGCTCACCCATTTCCGTATTATGTAATGGAGTTAGAGTGAGACGGCCGTACATCTACGTTTTCATCGCACAAACAACCCTACACGACGCGCCAATAAGCTTGCGCAAGATGGCGGACTGACGTTTGACGTTTACGCGCCAAATGTGACGTTTCTCCGTGTTAATTCGATTCTAAATTGTCTTTTCATCGATTCTATTGCTTCATTTGTGTAATAAAATTGCAAAATAATGATTGTTGAATTAGGGAGGCCGTCGTGTGTTGTATTTTTTGTTTTTAATGTCTGTAACATTTCGATAAAGGTCTCTCAATTTTCCGGCGCTGTCAAAATGGAATCGAGATGAAAATGGTGATTATAATTTTGACAGATAATAAATAGGTGTGTGGGTTACAGATTGTGATCGTAGTCAGTAGGGTTGAATGACTTGTTTAGTATTTTACCTAGTGGTTCTTGTGCTAGTTCAAACGTTGCGCATTGCAGTTGATTTCATTTCAACCATAAGCTGCAATGCCGGTCGTTGTAGGTCATAGCAGGAAAGAATGAGCGGAAAGAGTGTCGTCGCCTCTTATTATGAATTATTCCTTTTAGTACCTGTGAGCGTACGACCTCTTTTGTGAATTTCGAGAAGAATTCTTTTATTACCTTTATTTTGCGGCTTTTATTGGAGTATTTTTTCTTTCAGGTATTTTATTAAATGCATCGCATTTTACGCTCTCTTCAAATAAATAGCGGTTTATGTTTATTTGATGATAGGGTATACAAACCAGGCTTGAGGATTAACAGTAACTTTTGTCGCTACAGTTTTTTTTCTATGAAGTAGGTAGGTCTTTCAGTAAATAGTTTTGAATTAGATTATTTTGTTGTAAAGGCCTTTTTGTTTTTCATCTCCTTGTTAGGTTTAGTTTTGTATTCAATCCTTTTTTTCTTTATTTATTTGTAGGACTTTTATCTAATGACATGTCAGTCCTATTGAAACAAAAGATACATTACACACAAGAACAGACACACTAATATATAAATATAATAATATAAAAACAAAATCAACACATTGCCACATCAAGATAGTGAAAGAACCTAATTAATACATTGGTATGGCAGAACTTTTCAACACATATCGATAGCTGCCTCAGAGTTAGGAACTGTTAAAATGCTAGGAAATAAACCTATAACCAGCCTGTTTATATTATAATTCCTAAATAGCTGTTCTCTGTCCCTAAAATTCCTTTCGAGAACATCATCAATTAAGCCACAAAATCTTGAATAGTACTTTTTTTTTATTTTTTATTTTTTTATACCACGACGGTGGCAAACAGACGTACGGTCCGCCTGATGGTAAGCGGTTACCGTAGCCTATGGGCGCCTGCAACACCAGGGGCATCACGAGCGCGTTGCCGACCTTTAAGAAACCTATTCACTCCTTTTTATTTTTTTTATTGCTTGAAGTTACCGCCGCCGCTCATGGAAATTGACCAAGCCGCTGCCTACGTAGAGAGCCCCACTACGTTGAAAAACCCAATTATATACTATGTCCGATAGAACTCAAACTCCAGTCGAGAAGGCAGAGCAATCACACTATCACTGTGCCAATAAATCAGTATAGTTTCACAATATTACAAGCTCTCGTGGCTTAAAAATCAATATACCTAAGCTGAAGGATATTGCAGTTGCAAGCTTTAGCGAGTGATATCAATAAAGCGAGGCGGCACGGAGCAATATGAACTCCAACATTGAAGACTGGAATTTATTTAGCATTTGAATTGAAATATGCCTTTTCAAAGCCAAAGGAAAGGTTCTTTTCAATGTAAAATTTTTATAACAGTTTGAAATCAAAGAAATTGAAATTATTTACGTAGGTACACATATGTTTGAGAAGTTTTTTGAGAATATATGAGTTATCCCAGTTAAACACCTTAGGTAGGTATACCTATATACCTATGCTCATACTCGGAGCTTCGCTCCCGTGAATCTTCGGTTTGATCCGTGAACCGGGAATCGAACCTAGAATCTCTTCCTCTCTTTTACAAACATGGTTATTCACTCGGAAGACACGCAGATTCAGCGGCAGTTTTACATTAATATCAAAATGGCGCCCCTCCAATTTTTTCTTTATTGCCTAATGTGGCGCACGTCAGATGGCTCACCTGGTAATGTTAGAGGAAAAGCCAACCCGCTGCCTAACTTAAAAAATATAAGACTTCAGTGTTTTATCAAAGCATTGTTTACCTGTGTTATTGCTCTTTAGCTAGCTCAGAGATAGCTTAACATCACACGTATTAACATGAGTTTTTTTTCTAAAACCATCCATTGACTGGCCTGTTGGTCTAGTGGTTAGTGACCCTGACTGCTAAACCGGAGGTCGTGGGTTCGATCCCCACCCAGGACAAATCTTTGTGTGATGAGCATGAAGGTTTATTCTGTGTCCGGGTGTAATTTATCTATAATATATTTACAAAAAAAAAAATGTATTTAAGTAGTTTATCAGTTGTTTAGTACCCATAACACTAGCAAATATAATTGCTTAATTTGGGACTAGATGGCGCTGTGTAAATGTGGTAGAATATTATTATTATTATTATATTATTGATGACTTGATGATAAGTTGGGAAAAGCTCTGCTCATCTTGTAAGTAACTAAGTGAAGAGATAAGAATACTTTGAAAGAATAGGGATTATTAAAAAAGATAACACTCCGTTCTGATAAGGCTTACGAACTAAAATAAAAAAAAACTTACCTTCTCTGACGATGGGGCTGAAATATGAAATTCGTAATAAAGAAGACGTATAACTCATCGGCATCGGTATCATATCATTCACCTATACGACTCCTCGGAGCCAGGGTGCCATCGCGGATCATCCTCCTGATTCTGAGCTGTCGGAATATTTTCGGCCGGAAATGTCAGTTTAATTAGAGTTAAAAAACATTATGTTAAAGAAATAGATAGTTGTAGGAAAAAATCTTATATTAATCAGTTTTAAATTTTCTACACGGTAGACAACTTAATAACATTAAATAACTTAAGCCGTAAAAATACATCGTACTAAGATTCGAAAAAGTTTACGATCCGGGAGCAATCCGACGAGTCAGATACGATTTTCCAGGATTATTTTTTTCTTTGGATAGTGACATCTGTTGTCTGTGTTTTGTACTAATTCGTGTTGTAGCTTGAGTAGGTATATTTGTTTAATAAAGTCACTAGATGGAGCAATTTGTTAAATATGTACGAAGGAATTTTTGGAATTGGCAGCAACTGTCTAAAAAATAAATAATGACAGATGTAAATTAATTTAACACGGATTATAAAAATAAAAAAATTATAGATTAGTGCCATCTCTTGTCAGAATTAAGTACTACATACAATTTAGCAACGGCCTTTGTGTATTTGTTTTTATTATCATAACTAGATGGAGTTACTATTTCTACAATATTTATGAAACGACAACTACGTCACTCGTATCCAGATGTGGATGCTGGATTCATCAATGACTTGTTTACAGATTTTCAAAGGTTCATTCCACTGTTGGTACCTACCAAAAGATACACATTATTTATGAATGTGGCTGTCAACAATAATATATTGTACATGCGTAGAGTCGATGTTTAGAAATCATAATATTTCTTTCTGGATCAGTCCATTTTCATTTCAGAGGGCTTTTAGTTTCCGTGTTTTTGCAATACTTACTAAAGAGCTTATCAAACAAACATTTCACCAATTGTATTAAGTATTATGAGGCTACTTTCATGATAAGAACTCGATACTGTTTTTGTCCGAATCCAGGATCTCTTGCGCAGCTATCGTATATACTACTGTTAAATCACCGAGGCATTTTGCTACGCCTTTTTTGGATTTTTTTATATTATTATTTAGCAGTCAGTCTGGTTGACTAAGAGCAGATGTCTTGTATAGTACCAGGTTATTGAGTGTGCGCCTCATAAGAGAGATCAGAAAAATTACGGTCGGAAATGTCAACTTATTTAAATTAAAAAACATTATCCTCCTTTTTGCCAGTCAGATAAAAATACATATTGTTAAAAAATAGATACTTAAGTTCTATAAAAAAATACTAATGCAGTTTTTAATCTATACTATATTAATATACGTATGTATTATAAACAAACTCTACAGAGTTTGTTTGTTTGGTTGAATGCAAGAATCTCAAAAACTACTGTTCCAATTTAAAAAATTATTTTAGTGTTGGATAGCCCATTTATCGAGGAAAGCTATAGGCTATATAAAATCACGCCACGGCCAATAGGAGCTAAGCTGTGGCCAAATAAACAACGCGACGACGGAGGCAAAGCCCCACACGACTTCTTTTAGTGCATAGTTATCTTTAAAACATAAATTTTATTAGTGGCATATATGACGTCATTCCCATGAGTAGAACCGCCACCATAGACCGCAATATAAACTGGAATTATAAACAAAACTAACACAAACACACAAGTCAACATACGCTTTATATATTTATTCTGTGAATAGTTTCTAAGTGCGTCAATTTGTAGAATTACTTACGTTATTATATAAACTTCTAAACTAATATATTACTTATAAAGCTGGTTGGTGGGACGCGCTAATGTCATTAATGTCAGACTGGCCTGTTGGTCTAGTGGTTAGTGACCCTGACTGCTAAACCGAAGGTCGTGGGTTCGATCCCGACCCAGGACAAATCTTTGTGTGATGAGCATAAAGGTTTGTTCTGTGTCTGGGTGTAATTTATCTATAATATGTATGTATTTACAAAAAAAAAATGTATGTAAGTATTTCAGTTGTTTAGTACCCATAACACAAGCAAATGTAATTGCTTACTTTGGGACTAGATGGCGCTGTGTAAATGTGGTAGAATATTATATTATTATATTATTATTAGTATAAACTAGCTGTTTCCGCGACTTCGTTCGCGTGGAAAACTAATCCCGCATTAATGGAGCTTTTATTTTTTTACGGAACTCTGATATTTTTTCAAAAATCAAAGTAGCCTAAGTTACTCCTTGTGACATTAGCTATCCGCCAGTGAAAGTCCCGTCGAAATCGGTCCAGCCGTTCCAGAGATTAGCCGGAACAAACAGACAGACAGACAGAAAAAAATTAAAAAATGTTATTTTGGCATATGTACCGTATACCTATATATTCTTATGCATGTAGTAAAAAGCGGTTATTTTAATATTAGGTACAAACAGTAACTCCTATTTTATTTATTTGTATAGATAAATAATTCGATTTAAAACAAACCTTTTAGTAATAATAATAATATGTATTATCACTACCCCATTTCAACCCGTGGGTATCGTAAAAAGCGACTAAACCTTAATTAGACTGCGAGAAAAGGAAAATTTGAAACAAAACCTTATACCAATCCGTCTGGCCAGCGTGAAAAAAAGTAGAAAAAAAGTAGTCTAAATTACCTCCATAATATTTAGAGGAGACCCGCGCCCAGCAGTGTGACATTTAGGGATTGTTGTGTCATCTCTGCCTACCCCTTCGGGGAAAACACGTGATGCTAAACAAACACTTTTTTATTTAATATCCATAAACATTTTATGTGTTTACTTAAATATCTCTAGGACAATATGTCTAAAAATTTAATGATTTGTTTATAATATTTAGAAACAACGGAAATTAATGTGTGGGTGTCTTTTGTTTGCGTGTTTCTATCGTAATGCCTGCTGTGCACATTCATTTTTTAAATGCTACGTGCGTGTGAGTTGCTTCTGTACACAGTAAATCATCGCAACATTTAAAAGACCGGTAAACTGCGAGTGGGTCTAGCGCACTGAGGGTACCCTATGTAAAATGCATTATTTTTTCATTTTATTTTATTGTAAGGTTAAAACAGCTAATACGATAGACAAGTTAGAATAAATCTTCACGTAAAGGTAGGTTATGTAAGTCCGGAAAAACTCTCTTATAACCATTTTTCGCTTATTATTTTTGTGGTCTAGTGGTTAGTGACCCTGACTGCTAAGCCGGAGGTCGTGGGTTCGATCCCCACCCAGGACAAATCTTTGTGTGATGAGCATAAAGGTTTGTTCTGTGTCTGGGAGTAATTTATCTATAATATGTATGTATTTACAAAAAAAAAGTATTTAAGTAGTATATCAGTTGTTTAGTACCCATAACACAAGCAAATATAATTGCTTACTTTGGGACTAGATGGCGCTGTGTGAATGTGGTAGAATATTGTTATATTATATTATTATTAATATATTTCAGTGATATAAATAACTACATGAGTACGGTTTTCGGACGTTTTCCTTTACTTGTGCAATTTTTTACTCATTGCCAAATTTTATGATTATAGGTCAACGGGAAGTACCTACCCTATAGATTTCGAATTTTTTGATCGTCAACATATTTATGCAACAAAAATTAGGTATAAACGGCTGTATCTTTTGATTGTGTTTACTTAAAACTCTAATTTTTTACTGCTCCAAGGGATTGCAGACCCCAGTATTTGATATTAATTTAATGATACCTTTACGCGTTCTTGAGAAAAATATCATGCCAGACGGCTAGGCAGACAGACAGACGGACAAAAGAGTGAACCTATATGGACTCCCCTTTTACGGAATCTTAAAAAATCAATAAACGACACACACTCTGCCTACTCCTTTAGAAGCAAGCGTGTATATAGTAACAGTAGTAGAAGTCACAAAGTTCAGACGGGTGATGAATGATATCTAATGATAATTGCTATCATTTGTACGTCTGTCATGTTGCTGAATGTGTGCAAACGCATACTTCAGAGTGGCTCCACCTATTTGACGCTTTTTTCGTTGAGTTTGTTTTTTTTTGGACAAGGTATATGACTCTAGACCGGTGCTTCGTTCACGTCGTTCTTTGTTTGGCCACTGCTCAGTTCCTATTGACTGTAGCGTGATGTTATATAGCTTATAGCCTTCCTCAATAAATGGGCTATCAAACACTAAAAGGAATTTTTAAATCGGAGCAGTAGTTCCTGAGAGTAGCGCGTTCAACCAAACTAACAAATATTTTTTTTAGTTTAATAATATAGGAATATGTTACTTATTATACTCCCTAACGAGGTTTTCCCAAGGGACTACAGTATGGGGTTCTTCAAAAAAGGAGTGAATAGGTTTCTTAAGGGTCGGCAACGCGCTCGTGATGCCCCTGGTGTTGCAGGCGCCCATAGGCTACGGTAACCGCTTACCATCAGGCGGACCGTACGTCTGTTTGCCACCGTCGTGGTATAAAAAAAAATATAGGAATAGATTGAACAACATTTTTGGAAAAACTATAGAAAAAGTAGGGATTCTGTAGCTGTGCGAAGCCGAGATGTGTCGCTAGTAGAAGTAATAAGGGAAAACATACACTTTTTTTTTAATTGCAATGCCTGCACTAGGAAACCAGCCCCGTGTCGCGGGGGACTTTACAAACAAGCAATTAAAGGACACAAAGTACACCCAGACTCGAAAAAATTTATTATTAATCATACAAATATTTGTATCGTGTGGGAATCAAACCCACAGCTATGTTAGTGGCTAGGCCACCTAAGCCTCACGCTATGTCAGTACAAAAAAAACTGGTTTTTCGATAAATTTCATTAAAAAATAATCATGAAACAGCTAAGCCAATTTACCAATATTCTAACAACATAACATCTTAATTCTAGAAATAATAATAATATAATAAAATTCTACCACATTCACACAGCGCCATCTAGTCCCAATGTAAGCAATTATATTTGCTTGTGTTATGGGTACTAAACAACGGATATACTACTTAAATACATTTTTTTTTGTAAATACTTACATATTATTATAGATAAATTACACCCAGACACAGAACAAACCTTCATGCTCATCACACAAAGATTTGTCCTGTGTGGGGATCGAACCCACGACCTCTGGCTTAGCAGTCAGGGTCACTAACCACTAGAACAACAGGCCAGTCAATAATAATAAATAATAGCGTGTTAATGATTTCGCTTTAGATTTCCTATGCCAGTCTCATTAATCAAACTGCAGATGGATACAGTCCAACAACTGAAGCGAATAATGACACTTGTGAATGAATGAGTCAGTTTTCGAGCTACTGTTGTGATATACAAACATACATTTCGTCTGGTTATACTCCGTGCACTTTTAGTCGCCTTACAAACGTTATCTAGATCATAGAAATCAGATATAGAATACCTACATCTAACCATAACATAATTATTATTTGACTGGCCTGTTGGTCTAGTGGTTAGTGACCCTGACTGCTAAGCCGGAGGTCGTGGGTTCGATCCCCACCCAGGACAAATCTTTGTGTGATGAGCATGAAGGTTTGTTCTGTGTCTGGGTGTAATTTATCTATAATATGTATGTATTTACGAAACAAAATGTATATAATAATATATCAGTTGTTTAGTACCCATAACAAAAGCAAATATAATTGCTTAATTTGGGACTAGATGGCGCTGTGTGAATGTGGTTGAATATTATATTATATTATTTACCCATGCAGATTAAACTACCAAATTTCGTCCTGTGTAATTGAGGGCGAGCCTATTACTATACGCCAGGCAAATTAACAAACTCCGGGCTCATACTGTGAATGTCAGAAAAACCCAATATAATTTTTACACGACCAGGGATTCGAACCTCATGAGCAGCAATGGAGGCTGTCGTAGCATTGTGATACTAAGATGTTCTTTACGATTATCGAGGTTAAGCAACGTTCTGCAAGGTCAGTCCGTAGATGGGTGACCGTTTGTGGCAATTTCATTTTCGAGCGTCTTCGTGCTTTGGAGGCCACGTAAAGCTGTTGGTCCCGGTTACCACTTTTAGGGTTGTCGTTAAGTTAAGTTGGAAGCCTTCTGGGTGACTTGATAAATTCTAAAACCAGGGTTTATCTCAAACTCACTTTATGGGAATCAAGCAAGGCAGATTGTTTTATTATGACTCCGGTCTTGTGTTGAGTTCAGATCATTACCAGCAACCCATTATTTTCCCACTGTTGGGCTCGGGTCTTCAATCCTCCATCTAGAGAACTGAGAGAGTTTAGGCTATAATCTACATACGCTGGCCTAGTGTGGCTTGTTGGATCAGACATACACTTAAAATTTCTTCCAGAGCATGAGGGTTTCCTCACAATGTTAACTCTAGTACATATAAATTCCACAAAGTGAAATCCACATTGTTACTGCCATTAAGAATCGAACTCGGACCACATGATTTGCATTCCGGTCACTTATCCATTCAGCCACCATCGCTCAAATACAGATAATTTTCTAGTAAAGTTGTTCATTATGAGCGAGTTTTGATCAGGTATTTTAAGAGGTCTCTAAGTGTCCATAGCACGTCTCTATCCATCAGCAAGTCACACGTGTTCACTGAATCACAGCTCAGACGTCAATGCACAATGTGCTACTATTAGTTCTCACTTGGTTATCACTTTAATAAAGAATGAGTGAGTTAATTTTGGTTGTTGTCATTTTTAGATAGGTAAATAATTATTTTATTTTGTACTAGCTAGCTACTAGCTTCCGCCCGCTGCTTCACCCGCGTGGTATGTATTTTATACCTATAAACCTTCCTCTTGAATCAGTCTATCTATTAAAAAAAACCGTATCAAAATCCGTTGCGTAGTTTTAAAGATTTGGGGGGACAGACAGCGACAGCGATTTTGTTTTATACTATGAGTATGTAGTGAAAAATTAAAACACCAACTAATTTATTTTCACCCGGTGTACTACATACATGCTCCGGGTAGTGACGGATTAAGAATACACAATGTCGGGGTACTGACATCTCAACTTCATCATCATCTCAACCCGTGGGTATAGTAAAAGGTGTTAGCTTTAGTTAAATTATTTATATTACTGAAGTGATAATATCTGTTAAAATAATGTTATGAACAAGCTTTTTTTTAATCAGATTAATTTATTGTATCTAAATATTGTTAATTTAAGAATTATTCAGTTGTGAACTTGACTAATGATAGAATGTTTAAAAGAACAAAATATTAAGTATCACGAAGGTAGTACTTAGTGGTTGGAGAAAGTTTATAAAAGCTGCTACAATCATTATTTAGAGTTAGTCGTGCTGTGAACATTGTCTAGTACAAAACGTAAGTATCTGTAAGTGTGGTAAATTATAAATATACAAAGTATTGAAGTATTGTTCCTAGTTTTGATTTACAATGCCCAATACCTAATAGTTATTTTCATCAAAGGCGACTAAGGGAGTAACCGTAAGCAGACAAGTGCACTGCAAGAAAAGAAAAATTCGAAACAAACCCTACACCAATCCGTCTGGCCAGCGTGGTATAGTTGGTTAAATTCCTTCCACATTCTTTGGAGGAGACCCGTGCCCAGCAGTGGCACGTTTATGGGTAGAAATGATGATGACTACATAGTGCAAAGTGGCAGTATTCGTTATATTACCTATGTACATAATCCAAATAACAGCAAAAATTGTATCTGCAAGCCACCATGTGGGTCAATTATATTTATATTTATCTGCACAGATAATATTCGCAACATCTGTGAATATAATGTATGTGCTTGCCGATTTAATGCGGTAATATAATTATATCTTATCTGTGTTCATGTGTACATTGCTTAGTGCACACATGTTCATATATATTGAAAATAGATAGCGATATTGACAGAAATCTGCGCAGATGCAGATATTATTTATTTGGTTTAAATATCTATTCTTTACTCGTTTTAAATAATTGTAAATAAATAATGCTGTGGATAATTTATCTGAAATAAACTAATTTATTATTATTATTAACACAGAACAGATATTATCTTACCATACCTGTGTAGTGTGTCATTCGCTTTAGTAAGTGTAGAATTAACGTCATTTGAGCGAGAAAATTCGCGGTATCCTTACTAGCCGTGAAACAAAGTCATTTTAAAAGGCTTTTAACTGATTCTAGTTCACATTCCTCTATAACCCTTGTCATTAAATAATTTAATTTCCGCTGAGTAGAGGGCTACAACGGTCGAAGTCATAAACCGATGTTAACTGACAATTTTACGATGAACCAGCCATAAAACGGACTGAAGGAGTTATTGCTTTCATTGTAAGAACTTGGTTTTAAGAGTCGAGTGTCAGTGAACGTGGTTTAAGAGTAGTAAGTTGTAATGAGGAATACCTATATATAACTTTTCGGTATAGTAAGTTGTCGTAAGCCGTAATAAGGCTGTTAAATAAAAAGGGTTCAAATTATGAGAAATTTAGTATAATTTTTTGTTATTTTTTTTAATATGATTGTAATTGCCATCCATTGATTTGATATAACACCTCTTCTTGATTTTTATTTTCTTAATTTTATTCACAAATCATCAAACTCTTGACCGTGTGTCATCCCACATTACCACCACACAACTGCGATGTGTTCTCAACAGAAATATAAACAAATTTTCTGACAAGCGAGATACGATTGCACATGACCGATAAATTTTCATCTCACTAACTTATCGCCTGAAAAGTCATGGGTGAGAAATGTTTCGTCTCACAAAAGTGAGTTTGTCACTCGTAGTAGTAGATCTCTCTCTCCGAGTGATGGCGAGTATTTTCAGTAACGCAGCGAGTGCTGCGAACTACGTAAACGCCGCTGAGTCTGCCAGAAGATGTGTCGCGGTGTGCGCTGGATAACAAAGAGTGTTTCATTTATGTAGGGGCGGCAGTAGGTATTAAATTGCTTTTGTAACTTTTGCGTGTTTGGGCTACTATTTAAACAAATGAAAAGATATTTTATGAATAAATTTACTGTCGGTTTGTCGACTTTGCGGTGATTTAATGTCAAAGAATTGTCGGATAATTTGTGTGTTACGAGTATTATTGACATGACGTGTTTCGAGAGGTATACGAAAGTTTGTAGAATGAAAAGTATTAATATATTTAACTGTAAATAGGAAACTTTCAGGCAGTTCTATTACTTTGTGTTTTTATTTTTATGATATTTGATTTTAAATAAAATTAAAACTTGACATCTGTTTGAAAGCTGTTATATTTACTTCAATTTGATCCGTTCTCAACAATATTTTTGTAGCCGGAATATAATTACACAATGTGTGACCATTTAATTAATTAATTGTTATCTGAATGATCGAAGTATCACATCTGTTGAGTATATAGTCTTTGTTTGTGTCTGTACAGTAGTGCGCATGTGTGTGTGGCGCCATAACCCGCCGATTCTAACCTAAATACGAATTCCGAGCTAGCGGCCGAGCGCCCGGCCGTCCGCTGAAAAAATATAAATACATTTCTCACAATTTACTTACGAAAAACACTAAAAAATCATGATAAAATACCAAAAATAGTTAAAAAAACACTTTTTTCGCTAATTTTTTGTGTGAATAATGTGTAAAAATAGTGTTTGTTTGTGCAAAAGTGTGTTGAGGTGACGAAAAATCTGAAAAATTGGAGTGTTTCTGTGTTTTCAAATGAAGCGGAGAAAGTGATTGTTACATTGCTGGATATCTTTTGATTCAGCGCCCTTGACTCTTAGTAAATAAGGTAATGTATTGTATTTATATGTTATTTGTGATGTTACTGTCATGGAGTAAAAACAGCTTTGCCCGCGTAATTACGATAAAAGCTCCAGAAACTCGTGATGAATTTTGTTTGAAATATCTGTTGTCTTGTGCATAGTGCACTACAAACTGGCGTGCTTTATGGGATGAACAGATTTAAAGGTACATTATCTTAACATTTGAAGATAATTTCTTGGCGTGTTTTGAAATGCTTGTTTAATAGAATTTACTAGAACGGTTTTTATGGAGGTGATGATTAAATTATTAAAATTATAGTGTTTTTGTATAGTGTTAAAGCTTAGGAAAAAATATGTAAAAATATATTTTTGTTGAATATTATTTCAGGCGTTGAATAAAATTATTTACGAAATAATTAATGTAGGTATATAAATGTTTCTTAGGCAACGATCATCGACTTATTCGACGAGATTTTTAAGTGGTTAGTAACTAAATAAAAGAAATTACTTACCAGACCTTTTTTTTTGTCAAATGTTATTAATATGAAAATAATAAAATTATCTTCATCTTCGAGGATTCATTTGCGTACTTTTACTTTTTTATTTTTAGTTTTTTTTTAATACTAACATAATGATAAATTCATCAAATTTTAAATAACTACAACAACTTATGCTTGGATTTTATAAAAGTTTTAAAGTTTATTATTAGATATTAGACTACAACACCCTGTGGTCTATTGATAGACAGCTAAAAAAAAATGCGGGTAAATTTTTTTTTTACATTATAGAGCAAATAAAAAAATCTGAATTTTTCATTTCAAATATTTTAAGGTCCAGTTTTTGGCAGTAACATTGCGCAAGGTATTGTTATGTATTTACTTTATTATGACGTCATCGTGCCTGTTACCCCAGACTATTTGATGGATCGATTGATATAACAAAGAAAGAGACGTAGGTACTATACTGTTTGTAGGTACATCCCTTTCAGCACCAAAATTAATATGATTGTGCTTCCAATACCTGATACAATTTTATTGTTCTTTCTTTTTCCTTTTAAAAAGAACTACCTACTGCACTAAAAATGCTGGTATATTTTAGTTTAAGGTTTATTTATAAGTACTTGATTCATCATCATCATCTTTCACATTCAACCCATAAACATCCCACTGGGCACGGGTTTCCTCCAAACGATGTGGAGGGAAATTAGCCTACTATACCACGCTGGCCAGACCGGTTGGTATAGGGTTTGTTTCTGCAGTCCCTTAGTCAGCTTTTACGACACCCACAGGTTGAGATGAGTAAGTGATATTATATATTCTTAATCCATCACTACACGGATTACAAAAGTACTTAATTTTTTTTTCATAAACTTTAGATCACTCGCTGTGGCGGAAATTAGGTAGGCCCTTGTCCAGCAGTGAACGCCCTTGGGCTGATATTTGTTTCAAAAGCGCTGAGAAATATGAAGTAAATCAGCTGGTTTACGATTTGAAAGGTCGTTAACCCCAACTTGACGTGCTTATTGTTCTGTAGCTATGCAATCGTGGGGTCGGTAACCTTGACCATTGAAGTGTAATGAAATGATAAATCCTTTTTGCCTATAATATGTGCAACGCACTAAAATTTTTAAATATGTTGCTTCTTCTTATCAATTGGGCTTAAGAGCGTATTTACAAACAGAGTGGTAATGTCGCGATTTAGTGCCATGTTTCGTGGTTTAATGGGAGCTATATATTTAAAGGTCGTGGGTTTGATCCCCACCCAGGATAAATCTTTGTGTGATGAGCATAAAGGTTGGTTCTGTGTCTGGGTGTAATTTATCTATAATATGTATGTATTTACAAAAAAAAAAACAAAAAATGTATTTAAGTAGTATATCAGTTGTTTAGTACCCATAACACAAGCAAATATAATTGCTTACTTTGGGACTAGATGGCGCTGTGTGAATGTGGTAGAATATTATTATATTATATTATTATATTAATGTTATTTTACTATGAAAATAACGCCCTGCAAGTTTTCAATGCATATAAATAGAACTGTTAACGCAATGATTTAAACTTTTACACACTTTTCACCTAATCTAAAAAGTGTAGTATACTTTTTTTAAAATATCACAAATGTTCACCAATCATTGGACCGCCTTGCCGAACATTCCTTAACCTGGATGAGTGTAACGTGCAACTTAGTACCAGAAAGCTACAAGCACCTCCAATTTCGTTGCTGACTGTACAATATAACGTCCCATTAGAAGAATAATGTCTTATCTTCAGATAAATAAAAAATGAAATTATTATAAATTTGGCATTAAAAACCGTAAACTATCAATTGATAAAATTTGTATTTTGTAAAATACTGACTAAAGAATAAAATAAAAATTTATCAATCGATAGTTTACGGTTTTTAATGCCGAATTTTTAAATAATTTCATTTTTGTTTTATGTGAAGACAAAACATTATTCTTCTAATGGGACGATAAGCTTGTCTGATACCAAAGATCATCTGGCCAGTGACGTTGATGGGGTTACCTCCGGACAAGAGCTGCCCAAAATAGCTTCAAGCCAGTCAATAGCATGAGTCAAGTCTCAATGGGGTTATCTGTGAGATCATGTGGGATTATCTAAGTGTGTTTATAAGGAAAATTTTAAATAAAATAAGTTTTCACCCGAGGCTCTAGTCGCGTTGTAGCTATGTCAGTAAAAAGTAGCTTTAGTGCTATTCCAAACTACGATCTATCTGTGTTTCAAATTTCATATAGATTCTTTCAGCCGTTCTGTCATGATTGAGTCACCATTATTTATCATCATTTCAGCCCATAATTATCCCACTGCTGGGCACGGGTCTCTTCCAAAGAATGTGGAGGGAATTTAGCCTACACACAGACGGGTTGGTATAGAGTTGTTTTCTTATTCTTGCAGTGCTCTTGTCTGCATAAGGTGTCCCTTAGTCGCCTTTTACGACACCCACGGGTTGAGATGGGGTAGTGACATTATGATTTCTTAATCCGTCACTACACGGATAACATACATCTATTCATACATCTATCCATCTAACCTAACTTTCACTATTTTAGTATGATAAGACAAAATTTTTCTGTTGCCGGGCGATAGAAAATTGCTTGCTAAATATTTATTTGCCAAGATGATTATAAAAAGGAATAGTAAACACCCCCATTTTCTGAATATCTCCCCTCCCACTCATTATATTCGTCCTACTTTATGTAGGGACCTCAGACCTTGGAACCAAGGTCGCGGAGAAACTCCAGTGTTTTGCTTAGATATAACTTTCACTATATTTTGTTGTTATACAAAGTACTATAATATATTTTATATGTAATAAATCATCAGGATCTTCAGCCTTCGGCAAGATAAAGTTACGCGGTTCGGTTTAGGGTGCCGTTTTGTTTTAGAAAACTTGTAGGTTTTACAAGATTTTTTGTCTAGTATTTGAATAAAATCTGTTGTCATAATCTTTATTTGATATAGATCAAATACATGATACTTATGAACGTCACACAAAGGCAAAAAAAGCTGTCAGCAAATGTACCTAAGGCCAGTTCACTGACAAGGTTGAGCTCTGAGAAGAACTTGGCAAGAAACTCAGGCCACTCTTTTTAAACATAATTAGTTGTTTTGGAAGTCCTACCTGCCTTGGTAGGACAGTGAGAGTTAAAACGACTGCTATGCAAGGGTTTCTGGGTTCTATTCCTGGGTCAGAAAAAATTGTACTAGGTTTTTCGGTCATGAAATTCTTATTTAGTATCAGCAATACATTACCGAAAGTTTCGTCAAGAAATACACTTTTCTACTATCTATAGATATAGATTATATCTCTCACGTCACTCTCACATAATATTAGTAGAATTGTTATAGCTTTAAATGAATTAGCCGAATAAAACAATAAAATAATAAATAATTTACATTTACGACAAACAAGAAGTATATAAACACAAATCTGTTGCAATTTGTTACATTTATTTGGTTACATGCTATTTCTGACATGTCATTGACATAATTATGTCATCACGGCGGCAAACACGCTGCATTATGTAGCGAACTGATTCAGAAATTGTGTCACCATATTAATGTACGTTTAAATATACACGTAAACGTAAGAAATGTTTTCGTTTTAAGGTGACCGCTTGCGTCTGTGTATCATGAACTCATTCTATACGTTTTATTAGTATTTTTTGGGTTCCGTAGGCAAATTGCGTTAATGGGACCACTTAGTTTTGTCATGACTAACATGATTTGTATATTACAGACATTTTACTCAAAAACTACTCAGATATTGATGAAATATTGCAGATTTTGCGGAAACTTGTGTACCGCTATTTATTTTGATAATTAAATAATAAAAATAAATAAATGGGCACTCCATACATGTAACAGAAGATATTTTTTTCAAAGCAAACGCCTAATCGATCTATTTTAAAACCACTTTAAGGTTTTTATGCTGTGAATATTTTCGGAAATAATCCCTCCATATTAAATCGGTCGATAGAAAAAAATAAAATTTCAGTAGCAGCATCCCACAACTATTATAAACGCGAAAGTTGGTTGGATGGATGGATGCTAGTTACTCAATCACAGCTAATAGATCATAGAAACTGTATGTAATTTGGCCAATAGATAGATTAGGATTCTGGAATAGCACGTAGGACACTTTTAACAGACATATTATGCGCGTGGAGCCGTGGGAGAAAGTTAGTATTATTAGATGGAACCAACTTCTATTTAAGAGTGCGTGCTTGACTGTCTTCACCATTCACGGTAGGTTAAAAAGGGATCTTGGTACTCTAGAGAGCGGTATTAACACTCCTTTATGGAGGGATTATAATAATTTTCGATACAATTGTTGATTTAAACCTAGGTATGTCAAGTATTGAACGAGTTAAGTGTAAATGTTTGTAAGAATTTGGAAAAAAAGTAACTAGAGATAAAATTTACTGCAAATTGAATGAAAATTTGACATCACGATCGCGGTGCCAACCCTTCAAACGCCTTCCCTCCCCAAGCTCTAAGCAAACCTACTCGTCCACTTCTCTTCTACTGCCAAACACATTTTTGCCCACAGCTACGCCAGCTTTCATATTTCAGTAAAAAGTAGTCCATGTCCTAAACTACCTCGTGTGAAATATCATGAGGATTACTATACGCAAATAATTAAAATCACTTTCACATTTAATAGTAAGTATTACACAAACAGAATAATCCTCTAAAAACCCCTATCTCTGTTCTATGGGATAATCTATAGATGTTCATTAGCTAAAATATGTTTTATAAATGACAAGATAGTAAAAATATTTAATAACTATTCTTAATCTTGAAAGGTAGTTACAATTTATTAAATTATTAGTTTGAATATTAAAGAAGTCATAAGTTGATTCAACATTTTATAATCTATGTAAATAAAAATGGATCGCCGAAAAGTATGTGATGGATTCACGTGAAAACGGCTCGACCGATTTGGTTAATTTATTTTTTGTTGTATTTGCTAGTGTCAAGGCAAGGCATGTATAATTGTATATAAGAAATTATACACAAATTGAGTGTAAAATTTTAAATATAAACATTTGAAAATGGAACGTTAATAGGTGTTCTACACGGTTATAAACATGCGTTCCAACAGAGTGACCTTGGTGGGAGCTTGGTTGTCATCCGCGTAGTTTGTATGAAATTTGGTTACAACAGCCGGCTACACGGTTGGAATCCACCACGGGCACCTCTGTGGAAGGCAAGTTCATCACCATGTACCATAGCTTTAAATAATAAAATATGGCGGTACGAAGTTCGCCGGGTCAGCTAGTTTATTAATAATAATAATATAATAATATTCTACCACATTTACACAGCGCCATCTAGTCCCAAATTAAGCAATTATATTTGCTTGTGTTATGGGTACTAAACAACTGATATACTACTTAAACACATTTTTTTTTGTAAATACTTACATATTATAGATAAATTACACCCAGACACAGAACAAACCTTTATGCTCATCACACAAAGATTTGTCCTGGGTGGGGATCGAACCCACGACCTCCGGTTTAGCAGTCAGGGTCACTAACCACTAGACCAACAGGCCAGTCAACAGCAACTGTTTAACAATATTTTCACAAATTAAGCTTATGGCAACCCCGGCATCCACCATGGAGTTAAAATACTCAGTATCTTCACTTCAGTTATAAAACAAACAGAACTATTCATCAAATAACAGAATGCTTTTGAAAATATGTTTACAAAATAAATATTAACGTAAAATTGTTATTGTACTTTGATTGATTGTTTGACTAACATATATGTTATTCTTACCTGTTTAGGTATATGAGACCTGTAAGGGCAGCACATTGGTTTACAATTTTTTTTTTATTTTTTTTTTTTTTTTTTTAAATACAACGCCCGCACTAGGCACAAGCCCTGTGTCGCGGGGAGCTTTACAAACATGAAACTAACGGACACAAAGTACACCCATACACATTTAATTCCTCTCAAGGTAGGCAGCGGCTTGGCTGTGCCCCTAACATTGCCAACGTCCATGAGCGGCGGTAACCCTTACCATCAAGTGGGCCTTCTGCTCGTCTGCCAGCCGGCCATAAAAAAGATGTATCATCAACAAAAGACCCGTTTAAATAACTGCAGTCGCGTATAAAGAAGTAGTAAGTTCATTGCCATTTGAACTCACAAATCAACTACATAACTTTGTTTTTAAATAACGCTTGCTCTAGGCAATAATCTCTGTGACACATAAAGACGTCCATTTCATCCGCTACGCCATTGATAACATAACATAATATAACATAGCATCACGCCTTTTTCTCCTAAGGGGTAGGCAGAGGTGTTTCACACCCAGATTTCGCCAGCTATGTTTTTGGTCCCATGAAATAGGGGGCGAGCCTATTATCATCAACCGGGAACATTTGTTTACCAAACTCCGGGAATGAGAATACTGGAATTTCATGTAAGAAAAGCCCAATATTATTTTTACCCGACCCGGGAATCCAACCCGGGACCTCTTGCACAGCAGTCGTACACACTTCCCGCTGTCCCACCGAGGCAGCCATCGATAGTCAAATAAAAAAAAAATCTCATACTTTTCGAAAATGTATTCTAAGAAATAACTGAGTGACCATGATTTTATACTATTTAAATTTAATTTATCCGCTGTTTAGCTTTATTAACCCATCAATAAATAAAACTCGACGTTAGTTAATTTAACGGAAATCGGATTATTTAGACAAGAATAAAATAATAATGTGAATTTGTGTGTGAATAATATAATTTCAAATGAATTATTGTCCAATTACATGTTTTGAGAATGTAAAACGGAAATCACGTACGATCTCGTGATTTCCTGTTATTTTTTCTGTTTTTGTTTTTTTTTTTAACTTTTTTTCATTACTGATTGACTGGCCTGTTGGTCTAGTGGTTAGTGACCCTGACTGCTAAGCTGGAGGTCGTGGGTTCGATCCCCACCCAGGACAAATCTTTGTGTGATGAGCATAAAGGTTTGTTCTGTGTCTGGGTGTAATTTATCTATATTATGTATGTATTTACAAAAAAAAAATGTATTCAAGTAGTATATCTGTTGTTTAGTACCCATAACACAAGCAAATATAATTGCTTACTTTGGGACTAGATGGCACTGTGTAAATGTGG
The DNA here is from genome assembly GCA_905147015.1 of Laspeyria flexula. Classification (NCBI taxonomy): domain Eukaryota; kingdom Metazoa; phylum Arthropoda; class Insecta; order Lepidoptera; family Erebidae; genus Laspeyria; species Laspeyria flexula. The sequence goes on from LR989974.1 coordinate 9,011,596, forward strand.
TAGAATATTATTATTATTATATATATTATTACGCAAGCATACGGTCCGCCTGATGCTAAGTGTTTACCGTAGCCTACGGACACCTGCAATACCAGGGGCATCACGAACGCGTTGCCGATTCTTTAAAACCAGGGTCCAAGGAGCTTTGCATGCAACTCACCAGGTGAATACCTTGGCTCAATTAAATTTATGAACACAAAGTACACCAAGACCCAGAACAAATATCCATGGTTAACTAAAAACGTGTTCGGTTCTGGGTTCGTTTCCCCACGGTTTACATTAGGTCTTTTTATACAACAATTGTTACTATGGCGACAATATTGAATTCGTTGTCTGTTTTCCGTTATATTGCTTTAAATGCGGCCATTACTAAATATATAAGTTTTTGATGTTTAAAAACGTGAGGGAATCGAACTCGGGAACTCTTGCACAGTTATACATTCCCAAAGCGTTTAGAATTCATCATCAATTCAACCCACCAACGTTCTACTGCTGCTCACGGGACTCCTCTTAAGAATGTGGAGAGAATTTAGCCTAGTATACCATGCTGGCCAGACGGGTTGGTATACTCGTATATATAATAATAATAATAATATTCTACCACATTCACACAGCGCCATCTAGTCCCAAAGTAAACAATTATATTTGCTTGTGTTATGGGTACTAAACAACTGATATACTACTTAAATACATTTTTTTTTTGTAAATACATACATATTATAGATAAATTACACCCAGACACAGAACAAAGCTTTATGCTCATCACACAAAGATTTGTCCTGGGTGGGGATCGAACCCACGACCTCCGGCTTAGCAGTCAGGGTCACTAACCACTAGACCAACAGGCCATTATTATATGCTCGTATATAGACTTTGTTTCGAATTTTTCCTTTTCTTACAGTGCTCTTGTCTGCATAGTTTCAAGCTAGTATTAGGCTACTATGCCTAATATCTCGGCGTTGCTCGTAAGCTTATAATTAGCAAGTTTATTTATACGAAGTGGCCAGATCATGGAAACAAATGAATTCTATATAATTGTAATTATTTGGCACTTAACTAAACGGGCCGTGCCAAATACCACACTTTTATTGGTTTCCGTGTAATAGCGTTGTTTTAAACTTGTTTAATCGCCTAGTTGTGTAATGATAATGTGTATTGTGTTATCGTAAGGTCTTGGGTTCGATTAAGAATTTTATCCACAACTAGGCGTCGCGTGGGGCCTCGCTCCCGTCGTTCTTTGTTTGGTCACTGCTCAGCTCCTATTCATCATCAGCAACCCATTAAGTCCCACTGCTGGGCTCGGGTATCCTCTCCTCTTACTAGAGAACTGAGAGGGTTTAGGCCATAATCCACACTCGCTGGCCTAGTGCGGGTTGGTGGATCAGACATACTCATAGAATTTCTTCTAGGGTATGCGGGTTTTCTCACGATGTTTTCCTTCACTGTTAGCAGATGGTAAGTCACTTGACTGGTACATATAAATTCCATAAAGTGGAATCCACATTGGTACTGCCGGTCAGGGTCGAACTCGGACCGTGTAATTTGCACGACGGTCCCTTATCGCTTCAGCTCCTATTAGCTGTCATCATCATCATTTTAACCCATAAACGTCCCACTACTGGGCACGGGTCTCCTCCAAAGAATGTGGAGGGAATTTTGCCTACAATACCACGCTGGCTAGACGGCTTGGTATAGGGTTTGTTTCGAATGTTCCTTTTCTCGCAGTGCTCTTGTCTGCATAAGGTTATATAATAGTTCCTGAGATTATCGCATTCAAACAAACAAACAAATTCTTCAACTTCATAATATTAGTATAGATGTTTGACTTGGGTTAATACACTATGCATGATCTATCGTATTCGTCTAGCGTGTGTGGATTATGGCCTAAAGAGAAAGAGAGTTTTTGCCAGTTCTTCTCATAGCTCCACCCCGTCAGCGAACTGGTCGTAGGCAAATTTGCTGACACTACTTTCCGGATAACCTGTTACATTCTTAACTTGTGTCTTTCATAAGTGTTACTTTGTAACCTAGATGAATAAACGAGATTTCATTTAAGGAAAGGTGCCCAGCAGTGGGACACTAATCGGTTGCTGATGATGATATCGTTGGTTCTATATTACATACATGTCTATAATATGTAATCAGGGGGGGGGGGGAGAGAAGTGGGGGGCTATATCGTAATCAGTAAAGCATTACACATCTGTCCACTGTAGCGTAGCAATAGATACGTTATCAGTGTCGGTATAATCGATAAGTTGTTGATATTATCTTATATCTATTGCTACGGATTGTCACGGATTTTAAGCTTACGTTTATTAAACTTTGCCGTTTAGTTATCATGGCTTAAAAAGCTTACTTTCAATCCTAACTAATAGATAATCCTACAAATATTAAAAATGCGAAAGTTCGGATGGATGTTTGATACTCAATTACGCCAAAATAGCTGAGAGGATCTGTATGAAATTTGGTATACAGATAGATTTATAGTTTGGAATAGCACATAGGTAACTATTTACTGCCATACCATGCGAGCGGAGCTGTGGGCGGAAGTTAGTTTAAGATATAGTCGTAATCATCATCATTTCAACTTATTAACATGCCACTGCTAGGCACGGGTCTCCTCCAGAAAATGTGGAGGGAATTTAGCTTACTACATACACGCTGGCCAGACGGATTGGTAGAATTTTCCTTTTCTTGCAGGTTTTCTCTGTCTGTATTAGAAAGTTTATAAATGTGGCCGGTTTTGGCAATGAGCTCGCCTCCTATTACATGGGATCATACATAGTTGATGCATCTCTGCCTACCCTTTCGGGGAAAAAGGTCTACCGTTATGTAATTATATCTATACTAAAACTCGCGTGGGGCTTCGCTCCCGTTGATCTTTGTTTGGCCACTGCTCAGCTCCTATTTCCCTTAGCGTGATGTTATATACCTTATAACCTTCCTCGATAAATGGCCTATCCAACACTAAAATAATTTTTCAAATCGGATCAGTAGTTCTTGAGATTATAGCGTTCAACCAAACAAACTCTTCAGCTTTATAATATTAGTATACATACATTTTAAAAACTGACTCATCTCAAAAACCAGACATAAAAAGCATACCAAATTAGCAACGTCTATTTCTACCTTCAATATAAAACACATCACCTCTTCCTACGGCAATGAGTAAATAAACCAATACGAATGCCATAAATCAGGCTATGGTGAAACACCATATTTATAATCTGAAGTTATATAGGTCGGATGCATAGTCCAGAATATTTTCACCATAAATAGAACAAACGGGGCATGGTATTTATAGTGCAGCTTTAAATTTTATTGGGAAATAGTTTAGAATAGATTTGGGTTGTAGCAATTTGATAATTATAATAATATCTTTATTCCCGAAATGTGTTGACGCGTGCCTTCCCGGCTATAAGGTAGATTTTTAAATATTTTCAGTCAGTCTCTGAGCCAATCAAAATCAAAAAAGAAATAAAAAAAGAAGTGACTACGATGATTAATAATAATAATAATATTCTACCACATTCACATAGCGCCATCTAGTCCCAAATTAAGCAATTACATTTGCTTGTGTTATGGGTACTAAACAACTGATATATACTACCTAAATACATTTTTTTTTGTAAATACATACATTTTATAGATAAATTACAACCAGACACAGAACAAACCTTCGTGCTCATCACACAAAGATTTGTCCTGGGTGGGGATCGAACCCACGACCTCCGGCTTAGCAGTCAGGGTCACTAACCACTAGACCAACAGGCCAGTCTTGATAGATAGAGATAGCTAGTCTTTGAAGATGATTGAGTATAAATATTAGATTAAAGCATAGATTTATTATTTGTTCCTTCGATTTTAGTATCGCAAAGTCGCATTAGGTTTCCATTTTCCATATTTCAAATGTGATGATTAAATTAGTAATTATTTTTTCAAGTGTATATATACCCTATATAACCTTTCTCGATAAATAAGCTTTCTAACACTAAAAGAATTTTTCAAATCCGACCAGCCAGCAGCCAGCAGCATGATTCTGACTCGTCGGATTGCTTCCGGATCGTAAACTTTTTCGAATCTTAGTACGATGTATTTTTACGGCTTAAGTTATTTAATGTTATAAAGTTGTCTACCGTGTAGAAAATTTAAAACTGAATAATATAAAATATTTTCCTACAACTATCTATTTCTTTAACATAATGTTTTTTAACACTAATTCAACTGACATTTCCGGCGGAAAATATTCCGACAGCTCAAAATCAGGGGGCTGAAGTTCCTGAGATCCTCGCCTTCAACTAAACAAACAAACAAACTCTTCAGCTTTATAATCTACACTTCTACACTAATATTATAAAGAGGAAAACTTTGTTTGTTTGTAATGAATAGGCTCAAAAACTATTGGACCGTTTTTAAAAATTCTTTCACCATTCAAAAGCTACATTATCCACGAGTAACATAGGCTAAATTTTATTTTGGAAAAAAATAGGGTTCCGTAAGATATTTGGTTTTTTCGGACACAAGGTGTAAAAAATCAACCAGAAAAGTTACTTATTTTGCGTACGCTGCCTAAACTATAAAAGATAGAACCATAAAATGTTCTAATGTAATATCGAAATCTACGCGGACGAAGTCGCGGGCAAAAGCTAGTAATATATACAGATAGCACATAGGCCACATATGCAACTTTTTATCGACATACTACGCGAGTGAAGACACTGGCGTAAGTTAGTATTCTAATAAAACACTAAAACATAATCAAAACAAACTAATATAAAAAGCAATGAAAGTTTGTTGTGTTCAACGCAGCTGTGCACACGCACGTATAGTACCACAACAATAAAAGTTTAACAGCGCGATTGTTGTGACGCATGCGCTGTAATGATCGCCTTCCAAACCCGACTAGTCTCATACGGTAGTTAAGAGGGAACGCGGCACACGATTCCTTATACAAACGTATTCCCCTGTTTTCTCCGTGAATAATGCCTATGAAGCATTTTTTTTAGCTCAAAAATTCAAGGTCAGCTGTAGACATGTCCCTCTCGTTTCCTATTTTATTCAAAAAATTAATAGTAAAGACAATATGACCCTCCAAATATTGCTAAAATTACCGTATTTTTATTGTCGTAATAATAGGCCTACCAGAGGAATTCTATTGGTTATTAACATAAAAAAATGATAGGAACCTAGCCATATTCTTTCTGGAATTTTTTATGTAAAAAAGAATTGAATCAGCTCATTTTTCGAGGAGAAAACAGGGAAGTACGAAACATCAATCTCTACTATACCATGCTGGCCAGACGGATTGGTATAGGGTTTTGTTTTGGATTTCCCTTTTTCGATTCTTCTTGTTGTCGTTGTTGCTGAGGCAAACCCTGGTGTTGGAATTTATCTAGTCGCCCATAAGGCATCCAACTTGACTTAACCACTACCACATTAAGTGGTAACTGGGACCAACGGCTTTTTGTGCCTTCCGAAGCACGGAGACGCTCGAGAATGAAATTGCCACAGACGGTCACCCATCATGGACTGACCTTGCCGGGTGTTGCTTAACCTCGATTATCGTAACGAACATTACCACAATACTGCGAGCGCCTTTTTTTCAATTGTTCTTGTATGTTAGGTTTCTTATTCGCCTTTTACGACACTTACGGATCGAATCTAGTATTCAAATAAACAGAATTATAGCTATTATATGATTGCTATATATCGTAGGTATTTGCACAGCCATCCCACGCGAAATGAGAGTCTATTTCTATTCGAGACAAGACTGGTATTACTTTATTGTGTCATATGTGAAATGATTCATGTTTGTAAACGTTGGATAACTCCCACGTAAGAACTGGAGATACAATTAGTATAGGGTAAAAAGAAAATGCTGTTATTTTAGAGATTTGATCGACTGGTCTATTGGTCTAGTGGTTAGTGACCCTGACTGCTAAGCCGGAGATCGTGGGTTCGATCCCCACCCAGGACAAATCTTTGTGTGATGAGCATGATTGTTTGTTCTGTGTCTGGGTGTAATTTTATTTATAATATGTATGTATTTACAAAAAAAAATGTATTTAAGTAGTATATCAGTTGTTTAGTACCCATAACACAAGCAAATATAGTTGCTTAACTTGGGACTAGATGGCGCTGTGTAAATGTGGTAGAATATTATTATTATTATTTGGAGTTGGTTTTCTGAACTACAAATTACAGGCCACATTAAACGAAAAAAAAACGCGAGTCGGACTCGCGTTTTTTTCATTATAAGTTTTTCTTTCTTCTTTCTTTCAATCTTTTGATTGCATTTAATGTAATCATTAATTTCTAATGAAATTTACTACATGTACACACTAAAAAGCGATGGTGGCTGAATGGATAAGGGACCGGCGTGCAAATCACGCAGTCCGAGTTCGATCCCGACCGGCAGTACCAATGTGGATTCCACTTTGTGGAATTTATATGTACTAGTTAAGTGATTTACCATCTGCTAACGGTGAAGGAAAACATCGTGAGGAAACCCACATACACTAGAAGAAATTCTATGGGTATATCTGATCCACCAACCCGCACTAGGCCAGCGTGAATGGATTATGGCCTAAACCCTCTCAGTTCTCTAGTTAGAGGAGAGGAGACCCGAGCCCAGCAGTGGTACTTAATGGGTTGCTGATGACATACTAAAATCTGATCTGAAACGCCAAAATTATCACACAACAAAGCACATTTTAAATACGTACTTGAAGATATTATAAGTATAGTCATTCTTGTTATACGTCTATTTTCATCAGAAAGGAAAGGTGAATGGTTTCTTGTGTCTAATTTGAATAATTTTTGCGGCGCCTCAACTACTTGAACGCTATAACAGAATTATGTTATGAAATAAAATTCCAATATGCTTCTGGTTCCCTTGGTGAAACAGATATGTAAACTGCTGGGCTAGAGGTCCAAGGTTCGATTTCTGGGTCAGGTAATACGGTATTGAGTTATTTTTACTTGAAATTCTCAATTTCAAAAACGGTATTAGGTTTTTTTGTCTTAAAATTTTTAGTATCAAAAATGGTATTTGGTCTTTTTACCCGACTGCCAAAAAGGAGGGTAATGGTTTTCACGCGTATGATGTATGTATGTAGGTATGTATGTGGGCATTTCTGTTCCAGTGTGACCTTCTGTAGCCTAAACGGCTTGGCTGATTTTAAAGTGTGAGGAGTTATTAGATTCATTATTTTCCCCCGAGTGAGTCAAAGACTATGTGACGTCAGCAAAAAAAGCTTTTGCTGCCATTGTTGTTTATTTAGCCACTGCTCAGTTAAGTCAAATAGTTAGACGATTTTGATAGCACTATCGAAATTCACAAAGTAATAATATACATAATAATTAATAATATTGACTGACGAAGGCTACTTTTTGGGCAAGGCAGGGCAGTCGGGTTTTTTGGCTTTTTTAAATAAACATTTGTTTCCAAATGATTTTCTGCCTCTTTTTCTTGCTATACCAATTTGAGCAATAAATTATTTTTCTAGACATATCTTTTTGTATAAGATGCTAGATTTTGAAGCAACCATAACTAGTACAAAAGCCATATCTAGCTCTTATAACCATATTAATAACAGCGTCCTAAATAATTTTCGCCAACGTTATGACTTGCCTACAGTTGAATAACCCGGCGAGTTAATAAAACATTCTGAATACACAATGGAGACAGACATACATACACCGCAAATATTATATTGGATACGTGGTTGGGATTGAAATAACTTTGTGAGAGTTTACATGACGCTGTTTATAAAATTAATATAGTTTTATGATAATGATTAGACATGAAAGAAATGTCTCTTCTGGTTTTCCCAAGGGATTACAGTATGGGGTTCTTCAAAATAGGAGTGAATAGGTTTCTTAAGGGTCGGCAACGCGCTCGTGATGCCCCTGGTGTTGCAGGCGCCCATAGGCTACGGTAACCGCTTACCATCAGGCGGACCGTACGTCTGTTTGCAACCGTCGTGGTATAAAAAAAAACATGGGCTGTTGAGAACTATGACTGGCTATTGCTTGGAGCTTTGCTTGTTTTGACTTTTGGCTACTACTTTGTATGATGTTCCTTACATTTCTAATTTTTAATCACGCATGCGCCACTCCAAGGGTTGCAGCTGAAAATCAGCGTCAGTTACAATTATTTTTTATCTGACATAATGCTGAGCTGTTCGCCCTTTTGGCATTATGACCATATTCTACATAAAAATAAGGTGAATTGTATTTTTAGGGTGTCATATTGTCAAATAAATTATTTTTCTTTCTTTTCTTTCTTTCTTACTGAGTTCCTATTGGTCATAGCGTGATACTGCTGGGCACGGGTCGCTGGCCAGACGGGTTGTTATAGAGTTTTTCGAATTTTCCTTTTCTCGCAGTGCTCTTGCCTGCATAAGGTTACTCCCTTAGTCGCCTTTTACACGACAGCCACGGGTTGAGATGGGTGACAGTATGTGTTCTTAATCCATCACTACACGGATGATAATGAACGATAGTTGGGCTATGCAACACTCAAATAATTATTCTATTCGGTTCTGTAGTCCCTGAAATTTGAGGGTTCAACCAAACAGAGATTGTTTCAGCTTTATAATATTAGGTAGTATAGATTTTGAAGTAGGTAATAAAATAATTAAACTTCATGAAGTTATATGCATTTTTCATGCTTATTGTTACCGCGCGCCGGTTGATTATGTATCTATTTAGTACTTATAATAATAATATATAATATTCTACCACAATCACACAACGCCACCTAGTCCCAAATTAAGCAATTATATTTGCTTGTGTTATGAGTACTAAACAACTGATATACTACTTAAATACATTTCTTTTTTTTTCTAAATACATACATATTATAGATAAATTACACCCAGACACAGAACAAACCTTTATGCTCATCACACAAAGATTTGTCCTGGGTGGGGATCGAACCCACGACCTCCGGCTTAGCAGTCAGGGTCACTAACCACTAGACCAACAGGCCAGTCATTACTAGTACCTACTTATTTATTTATCGCTGCGAGTAGGTGATGCACAAGGCGTTAGGCGGCCATTGATACATTTCAAACAACGATATCCAGCTTATAATATTTTAATACATTTTGGACAAAAAATATAACATGGTATAAAAAATATTGGAATCAATTCTTCTACTGATTCTGAACAAAAAACTTTCAGGTTTCACACTAAGTATGAATAAGGCTGTATAGATAAAATGTATCAACCCACAGCATGGTTCACGTGTCCCCAGGGAGCTCCACAGGGGGTAGTTACTCGAGATTGACTATTATGAACTAGACATGCTTTTAAAACACATTACTTAACCACTGTTTTACATGTACTTGATGTGTATAACCTAGTTTACTCAGAGGTGAATGACTTTATAAGAGCCTTCGTGTATATAGAGACTTAGATTGATAATAATGGGACCACGTTGTTCGTCTAATTATCATAAGAAGGGACTGCTGAACATGTGGATGTAGGAATAGAATCGTAAGTTTTTTTACTTATCATAATTATGTATCTATAGGTACTAATGTTATAAAGCTGACAGGCTGGCTATTTTCTTGCACAAAGAATAAGTATTTCCCTCCAGCGCAGCGTAGCAAATGTTGCCAGTCTGTTGGGCACTTTTCCCACAGACAATGCCAGCGATGCGGAGGAATTTTATGAATCTTATGATACCGTATTTTAATTTGTAATTATTCCATTAAAAATAATGTCAACTGAAGAGTTTGTTGACTTGTTTAACTTTAACTTCTTCAACTTCAAATCTTTTATATTATACTTACTACAACCCGTGCGGGGTTACGATCCCGTCGTTCTTTATTTGGCCACTGCTCAGCTCCTATTTGCCGAAGCTTGATGTTATATAGCCTATATTACTCAGTGATAATATAGCTTTCTAACGGCAAACATTTTGAAATTGTTCCATTAGTTTTTAAGTTTATTAGTTACATACAAAAATACGAATCTTTTCTCCTTATAATATTAGTATCGATATAAAACTTTTCTACCAAATTACCACCATTCCCATTAATTGACACTAGCTGTAATGACATCAGCTTGGACACTAACTTTAACAAACTTAATTAGTACACTTAATGACACCCATATTGTACAACATGACGCTAATTAACTCAAACAAACCTAGAGTAACGGTATAGTCTAGAACTGTGGAGGTTTATACTAATTACAGTAAATAAGACTTAATCTTATAATAATATTAGAAAGAGGACAAGTTTGTGAGTTTGTGAAGTTGTAGGGGTGTAATCTCGGGATCTACTGAATCGATTTCAAAAATTATTTTACTGTTGGATAGCCCATTTATTGAGGAAAGTTATAGGCTATATAATATCACGCTAGAGCCAATAGGAGCTGAGCAGTGGGTAAATAAAGAATGACAGGAAGCCCCTCGCGGCTTCTAGTATAATACATTATAATTGCCTCTGTGGCACAGCTGGAGCGTATAATTATGACTGCTGTGAAAGAACTTTCGAGTCAATACGCCCCGCAAGACTTGCCTTGTATTAGGTATTAAGCCATTGGCTTATTCCCACCCGCTCCACGATTTTGTTCCCAAGCGCTTCATAACTAAAATCAAATATTATTGTTATTTTGTAAAATTGTTCCCAAGGCAAAAACTTATGCAAATTTATTTCTTCAAAACTTCTGATTTGAAATATCAGGCATACCTACCCATACGTCCCGTATTGAAAGTATAATAATATAATATATAAAATACAATCAGCAGAAAAACCTACGCGAAATATACATATAATTTTGCAAAAGCAATAATATGGTATTCTAGTCTTGATATTACGACCGTCGCGTCGCTGACTTGCATGTTTTGTCTATCCGTATGTTTTACTTGTAAACTTAGATATGATTTGATTAAAGACTAAATTTTCATGTCAAACGTTTCAGACGAATGCCGTGTCAGACAAAATAATTGACAGCTCTCGTCTGTCTGTGTCTGCGCGGTTACTTTACGGTAAATTTGGGTTACACTGTAGAGAATAATATTTTCTTGTCTGACACGGCACGTGTCTGACACGCTCAATGTCTGATTGCTTTATACCTTCTGTGAGTATCGTTACTCAGCTCATATTGACCGAAGAATGCTTCTTCATATTCAAGGGTATTGACATAACCATCATAAAATCTACAGATGATTTAAAACCGACGAATGATACGCGGCAAATTAATTTAAATTCTTCATGGCAAAGTGCCAAAGCGGTACGTCAAGAGTGCCATGAGATAACTGATGAGTATAAAAAGTGAATTCTTTGGCACTTCATTATTTAAAAGTACCTACCTAAGTACAAGTAAGCGATGGTCACTGAAGGGATAAGGGACCAGCGTGCAAATAACGCGGTCCGAGTTCGATTCCGACCGGCAGTACCAATGTGGATTTCACTTTGTGGAATTTACATGTACTAGTCAAGTGACTTACCATCTACTAACGGTGAAGGAAAACATTGTGAGGAAACCCACATACCCTAGAATAAATTCTATATGTATGTCTGATCCACCAACCCGCATTAGGCCAGCGTGAGTGGATTATGGCCTAAACCTCTAGTTAGAGGAGGAACTCTAGTTAGCTCTCTAGTTAGAGGAGAGGAGACCCGAGCCCAGCAGTGGCACTTAATGGGTTGCTGATGAAATAAGTACAGCGAGTTGATTGCAGGTCATCAAGTGGTCGTTGTTATCTAAGTGTTAAAAGCGATAGTAGCCGATTGGATAAAAGACTGGCATGCAAATCATGCGGTCCGAGTTCGATTCCGACCGGCACTAATGTAGAATTGGATAGCCCATTTATCGATGAAGGCTATAAGCTATATAACATCACGCTACGGCCAATAGGAGCTGAGCAGTGGCCAAATAAAGAATGACGGGAGTGACTTCTAGTTAATACCTACATTATTAGATAGGTAGGTTAGTGACGTCATGAACCAGGAGTGCCAAGTCGCTTCAAATTAATTAAATTTGTGAAAAAGTAGGTATACCTAATAGTTCAGTGACCCAGTGAGCCTATTTCAGTTCAACTATGAATGCTATGGACCCGGGTTTGGTAACCATATCGGCAGGAGGTTCAATTTTGTATAGTCAATTTTACGCCAGATCACACACTACTACAAAAGAACTGAGCAATTAATTACATATTATGAAATATTGTAAATAATCCCAAAATGACGCATGATTGTTTTATGTTTTAGATAGAAATAAATAAAATGCGTTTATTTTGGCCTGTCCCTCACAAAATTTAAAATAAATGAACTATCATTACAACCCACAAATGTCTCACGGCTGGGCACGGGTCTCCTCCAAAGAATGTGGAAGGAATTTAGCCTACTATACCACGCTGGCCAAACGGGTTGGTATAGGGTTTGTTTCGAATTTTTCTTTGCTTGTAGTGTTTTCGTTTACATAAGTTAGTGAAATTATGTATTTTTAATCCGTCACACAAACAATGGACAAATGAATTATACTTATTACATACAAACTATAATATTAGTTAAAAATGAGGTACCATTTAAAAATAATATAATTTGAAAAAACCGGCCAAGTGCGTGTCGGGCCACGCACAGTGTAGGGTTCCGTAGTAGCCTGTTATCACAATATAGTACAATTCTGTTGTTCTTTATTCTAAAAAGGATTTTGTATTTCGTACAAAATTATCCAACACCCAAGTTCAACGACTATTACTGCTAAGCTAATAAAGTTATCTTAACCGCTATAATTTTCATTTAAACTTCATGAAATGCACTATCATCATGAATTTTTCAAGATTTTTCAAGCCAGCAGTTTAGCTTTTAAAGGAGGGGGGGGGGGGGCCTACTGGAACAAAAATTAGCTCTTTAAAGTTTAATATTTCGCAAATGGACCATTAAATCGAAAAATAATGTTAGTAACCCCAAGTCATTTTAGGAGACCTATTCAACGATAGTATATATATTTTCCAAAATTTTATTTTACCACTTTGTCGACGTAATTGATATACACACTCCTACAAAATTACAGCTTTCTAGTACTAACGGTCTCTTAGCAAAAACTCGGACAGACAGACAGACAGACGGACATAACGAAACTATAAGGGTTCCTAGTCAGAACTACGGAACCCTATAAAATATGAAATAAAATTAATTTAAAATAAATTCTACTAACTTTACAAAATTCTACTTTTGTTCATACTATGAGTAAGATCATGGTGAAGAAATCTAGACTGTCCGGCGGCCAGTTGGATCCTGAAGCTTCAGTACTGTGTTCGCCATCGACGCTCTTACTTAGTTACACAACAAACATAATATATAAATTTCTTGTGTGTCTTTTTCATTTTATTTACAAAATAATACATTTATTTATTACCAAAGTTTAGATGACTCAACTTTTCTAATCCATTACTGTATGTACCTATTACATCATGTCACTTCGTTGTCGGCTTTTAGTTTATGAAATATTGGTATATAAATAATTGATTTAGGTTAGAGGACAAGCCCTTAACTATAATTGATAAATTTAATAGATGGGACGGGACAATCCCACCCTCATACCCACCACTGCAACACTTATGCCAAGATTATCAGTGATGATCCTTGCAAACACTGAGTTTTGGCACTTGGGAGACACAGGGAATGCCTAACCTATTGTCTTGGAACCCGCAACGAAATTAATAGATTAATAGAAATTAATTTAAAGTTTTTATTTAATCGATTTAATTAATCGATGGGACACATATATTTTAACTTGGTATTGTCTGCCCCTGTGGCATAGAGGCAATGTGAAAGACTTCTATGCAAAAAGTCCTAAGTTCTTTTCCACACAATACCCAAGGGTTGGATCTCACTGAACTCACTTTCCAATGTTTCTATCCTTTTCATTCATTTGTGAATCATTTGTGAATCATTTGTGGTCTCTGCCTACCCCTCTGTTCGGAAAGAGGCGTGATCTATAAGTATGTTTGTAAAAACTAGATAAGTAAAATCTTTAGCTTCAATTTCTCCTAAGTTATCTGCTTTTTGTAAATAAATTGACTAGAACATAACTTGTTGTTTTACACCTATTCTCGATTCTTTTGTCGGTGAAATCGGCAACCACGCGTACCTATTCTTATATTGAAATTGTCTACCACTTTTAACATTTATGTTTTTGGTAGAATCATCATTTACTAGAGCGAGAACGACAGCGGTAGTGTCTTAATTTAGCCTACTACACCACGCTAGCCAGACGGGTTAGTAAAGGGTTTTGTTTAAAATTTTCCTTTTCTCGCAGTGCTCTTATCTACATAAGGTTATTCTATTAGTCGCCTTTTACGACAGCCACGGGTTGCAATGGGGCAGTGACATTATGTATTAGTCTGTTACTACACAGACTCAATACAAGTACAACGTAATACAACACAGCGAACGCAGAACGAATAAACGCGTGAACGCGTTCTGTGTGTCCGAAAAAGTTATAATTATATCTGTAGGTATTGTACCTAATTTAAATTCAAATAGAAAATTTAGTACATGTAAAAAAAGGGTTTCTTAATTTTGTTGAAACTTAAGGGGGGCCATGAAATTATTATTTTGGGTTCGGGGGAAAAAAAAAGGCTCAGCGAAAAAGGTAAAGGTTAGAAACCCTGGTTAGGATGATTTAGTATAAAATGTTTGTAAATTTGTTTTTCACGGAATTATTTTGTTTCGTTCATTCGTTACGATTATTGGATGTATACGTTATTATTTTACTAAGAAACGTGGATGTTACTCACGTATTTACGCAGACGCATAATGATATCAACGTCAGTATTTGACTTGTAAATATTTGGTTGAAATTTTGTTTTTATTCTGGCTGCTTGGTTTGAGGCTTGAAGCCAAAATATTGAAATTCATCAAGTCGCTTAGAAGGCTTCGAACTTGACTTAACGACTACCACGTAACATAACATATACGTACGTAGGCTATTTAACATCACGCTACGGCCAACAAAAGCTGAGTAGTATCCAAAAAAGACTTATGGGAGCAAAGCCTCGGGAAACAGTGTTATAGGTATCTTGTAGTATGGCTGTAGTTTTATGTGATACCTATTTCAACCCAATGTCACAGAACAATAGTCTAGTCAGTGTTGTAAGGACAAATAAAACAGACGCATTGTTTCTACACATAAAATCTATTAATAAACAAATCTTTCGGTCGTCTGTCCGTTTTATTAACTAGTAGTAAATGTGTAGGTTATCTTGAGTAAGTCAAATGAAGGACATGTTATACGAGCATTATGATCTTAATAGCTATAGGTAAGTGTACTGGGGCTTACTCTAAATTTCGACTTATTGTGTACCAAAGGGTGCATAATTCCATGCCTCATCAGGGGGCTTACTCTGAATTTCAACATTCGATTGATGTCGCTGTCCAATGTAAAGAAATTTAAATATGGTCGCTGTCACTTTCAAAAATTTGACAGTGACATCAAAACCGACTAATCGAATGTCTAAATTCAGAGTAAGCCCCCTGATTAGGCATGGAATTATGCACCCTTTTGATACATAACAATAAGTGGCAAAATTAAAAATCTGGAAAGTAATCTAGGACAAACGTTTTTTTGGTCTTCTTCTTCTGAATCGTTGACATACAATAATGGCCACTTGCTCTCGGTACCAACCCACGGTGACTGCATTCTTAAGGACGTTAAGCAACATGAGCACTGAGAGGGTTAAGGCCATATTCCACACGATGTCCCGATTGGTGGATCAGACATACACTTAGAATTTCTTCTAGGGTATGTAGACTGCAATGCATGTTTTCTGCTCATTTGGGCGACTCATGCACAAAGAAGCATTCATTTCACCAGGTGCAACCAGATGAGATCTGTATCTCATCTTAAAACTTCCAAATTGTCTGAGCAGGGAGAGACTGTTCTCTCCCTGCTCATACAATCTGGAAGTTCCTAGCCTCTATAGGACTAAGCAGAGAACTATACATAACAACAAGGGGCGCTACAATAGATCAATTCTGGTCGAAGTACGAGTAGGTAGCAAGCAAGGAGGACGCTAACGATAACAAATAATAATAATAGGGTATGTGGGTTTCCTTACGATGTTTTCCTTCACCGTTAGCAGATGGTAAGTCACTGTATCTTCCACAAAGTGTAGTCCCCATTGGTAATACCGGAATCGAACTCGGATCGCATCATTTGCATGTCGGTCACGTATCCATTTGTCCACCATCGCTTCAGTGGCGTTCATAAAATCTTTATCGGTTTTACTCTGTGTAGTGCAGTTATTTTAACAAATATAATTGTGTTTGTTTCAGGTAAAAATGTCGACAGAACAGCCCCAACCGTCAGGGGCGCAGACCCCCGGGGCGGACAGCGTGGCAGACCCCAACGCAGCCCCCACGCCGGCCCCACGCAAGCAAGCTCGGCCGAGGGGCAAGCCACAGCCAGAGAAACCAAAAAGAAGTTTGTTCTGTCTAGGACTGAAGAATCCATTAAGAAAATTATGTTATGACATTGTGGAGTGGAAGTATCCTTTTTAATTGAACAAGATTAATTAGCTTTATTTATTAGTATACAAGCTTCAGTGATAATATGTTAGTAAAAAGTAGCCTATGTGCTATTCCAGACTATAATATCTATCTGTGTGCCAAATTTCATACAGATAATTTCAGCCGTTCTGGCGTGATTGAGTACAACATACATTTATCCTAATTTTCGCATTTATAATACTGTTAGCTGTCGCGTTGGGCTTCGCTCCCGTCGTTTTTTATTTAGCCACTGCTCAGCTCCTATTCGCCGTAGCGTAATGTTAAATTTTCACAAACTTTCTCGATAAATGGACTATCCAACACTAAAAGAATTTTTCAAATCGGACCAGTAGTTCCTGAGATCTTAGCGTTCAAAAATGCATGTATGTATTCTACGCAGACACAGCCCCTTATTACAAAATACGGACTAAGCATTAAACCAGGTTTAAATTGTCAACTTTGACACTAAAACAATGTCAATAATTTAAAACTGGTTTAATACTTAGTCCCTATTTTGTAATAAGTGGGACTTAGTTTGTCTTGAGAGACTCTAAACTTTATTGAACATAATAACGATTATTGCTATAATGTCAATTTACGAGAAAAACATCGTGTATGCAGGAAGTGACGCCATTAAATGGCATAATTAAACGTCATCGAGAATTCTCGTCTCGTAAACTTACCGTAGCGAGAATACGACGATTTTTGTTACCAATAAATATTTATGGAACGGAAATTTTATTTTCCGTTCTTTTGATTTACGTATAGGTGTTATGTGTGTGTATCCGGTATTAAACGTGATACTTCAGTCAAAGAAATAATTTCCTGAACAGTGCACAGGCCTTTCGAGTATATGATATTGACGACTATATTTGCGAACTGTATCGCGTTGGCCGTCTTCACACCGTATCCTTCCAGTGACACCAATAATACTAATCAAATTTTAGTAAGTATATAAAAATAGCTAACCATTAATAGACCACTGTCCATTATACCCATAAGGATGAAGAAGATGAAGGGAATTTAGCCTACTGTACCACGCTGGCCAGACGGATTGGTATAGGGTTTGTATCGAATTTTCCTTTTCTCGCAGTGGTCTTGTTTGCTTATGGTTACTCCCTAAAGGTCTCAGCACACATATGGGATCGGGAAGGGATCGTCACCGTATCGCTTCGAGCCGTTCAGAATTGTTTGTATTAAACTCCCTACTGCAACGCACACTAATCGGAATCGTAACGTAATCGCCTCGCCTCGGAACAGGCTCCGCGCTTACGGCTCGTCGTCCCCGCGCTTACGTCTCTCCGTACCCGAGCTCACGTCTCTTCGTCCACCTTTGCCCCTGTCGGCCAAGCGCGGTGTCGCCTAGCCGTAGCCGAGTTGACGTACAGGCGCTGCTGATACGCTTACGTTATGTGCGTACGTTAGGTTGACGCCTGGTTGACAGCGAGGCGAAAGGCGATACGGTGACGATCCCTTTCCGATCCCATATGTGTGCTGAGACCTTTAGTCGCCTTTACGACACCCACGGGTTGAGATGGGGTAGTGACACTATGTATTCTTAATCCGTCACTACACGGTTAGTATATAATGTACTTTTATCAATTTCAGGAAAAAGTAGAATGGATCTTCATGTTTATATTCTCCGGGGAGTGTGTGATGAAGATCATAGCATACGGGTTCCTGTTCCACCCTGGAGCCTATCTGAGGAACACATGGAACAGTCTCGACTTCACCATTGTCACTATAGGGTAAGTTTTTAAATAAAGGCGTTACCTCAGTTCTTAAATTTTTGTTGGATTTGGTTTTTTTTTGTAAATGCAAGAAATATAATAAGTTAAATGATTATCTTGGTGGCTCAACGGAGGTATGTACGACGGCTGCATGAGGAGTCATGGGGTTTTATTAAAATTGTAATACCTTAAGTAACATGCTGCAAACGAAGTTAGTTTTTTTTACTGAACCTTCATAGTCATAAGTAGAACTTACTGCCTTTGGTCATTCACAATTTCCGTTATCATCATCATCATCAGCCTAATGACGTCCACTGCTGGATAAAGGCCTTTTTTTTTTAATTTTTTTTTTTTTTTTTTGCTTGGGGAAATGCCTGACGCATACCCCTCGGTCTTGGGGAAAGAACCGAGGGGTTATGTGGGGCTCGCACCCACTAAAACCCCAAGGTGTTCCTCTCGTCGCGCTCTGCTGTGGTCACGGGAGCGCAGGAACATTCGTCCGCGACCACAGCGACTGCTGGATAAAGGCCTCACCTAACTTCTTCCACAGCGAGCGACTTTGTGCCGCTCGCAACCAGCGACCATCCGCAAGGACGTACTTCCTTTTACTTACCAGGTCGTCGGTCCATCTCGTGGGAGTTTTTTTTTATCTAATGATATATTTAAATGTAATTCGGTTTATTTTTTTATGTATTGGTTTAAGATGCCTGTCTCTATTACTTCTTCTTTATCACATTGTAATAATTTTTATTGAAGAATTAAATTGAATTGCCAGGTTACCGTTACGTATTAGGACATTCTGTATATATATTATGTACCCAATTGAGTACCTTGAAGCAACAAGCAGCGGAAAGAATAGCTTCTTTAATATAAACTAGAGTTTATGTAAATAATATATAACCATTTTGTTTGCAGTGTAGCGAGTATGATCCTTCAGTACATCTCGAAGGACACGTTCGACGTGAAAGCGTTGAGAGCTTTCAGAGTGCTAAGACCTTTACGTCTCGTCTCTGGAGTACCCAGTAAGTATTGTGTGCATTGACTTATGATACAGCATCACAACATTAAAGGGGTTAGCAGAAATGTTGTTTAGCATACACGTTTTTTAGATACAGGCTGGTTTGGTACTTGAAAATTCTACTACAGTATTCATTTTTAAATGTTTTTTTACTCTTTTATGCTAACTCTAGACATCGCTGATTCTATTTAAATGTCACTTCAATACATTTGAACACTTCGCTGACATAGACTTTCGACATGGCACGTGATCAATGTTTTTTTCATTATGTTTTGCTATTTATTTTTATATTAAATTTGCACTGATTATTTATTATTATTATTATTTCTGTGTCTAATTGTATTTGTATATAATGTATCTGTGTGTATGTATTTTGTTTACTGATGTGGCTATGGATGAAATGTCTGAAATAAATGAATTTTAATTTATTTTAATTTGACATGTGGTTAAACTAGATAGATCAAATCGATTGCCACTTGTCTAGAGAGGCTGTTGGACTGAAAAGTATAAAGGGGCCCATATACCTACAGACAGTTCTGCCTTCAGTTTAACTGACGGGATGCAATTCCGTATCGTCTGTCTGGAGTGAGCTTAATGTAGGTTCGCGTCAGTCAATGAACTTAACAATTTTGTCGTGTATGTGTATAAATTCTAGTCTGGCCTAATCCAATCGACCTTGCCCTGTATGGTACATTTTAATCATCTGACGAATGAAAGAAACGTACTTTCAATTACGATATTTCCTAATAAGGTTTCTTGTAAGGAAGGAATGTCTGCAGATATCTGTAACGAGTCGCGGTGATAAGTAGCAAAACATTGTCATGACGTCAACATGTTAACAGGTAATGGATAAATTTGACCTCAGCGAGGTCCACCCGCATAGCTCAGTTGGAAGAGTACTGGACACAGAATGCCAGGGTTGCGGGTTCAAGTCCCGTAGTGGGTTTGAATTTTTCAATTACTTGTTTAGCATTTATATATACTTATACAGGGTGTATACGACGATACGACATTAAATGACAAGGCAGCCAGTGTTAACCCTTATAAACATATTCTAATATAAATTATTAAAAAAAAAAAGAAAAAAAAAAAAAGCTACTTACACATTATTTAAAGTCGAAAAATTTAAGAATATACAACCACACATTATTTTTCTATCATGACGTTTTCGACATGACGATGACAGCAGTGCGGAACAGAGTAAGAGATAAGATAATATGAAAGAGTCAGAGATATTTAAATGAATTGAATGACGTAATGACAACATACGATCAACGTAAATACCTACAGGTTGTTTAAAACTGTGAACAACTGTGACATAAAGAAAGTACATTTGCGTCTAAACTATTGCAAATTTCTGTTAAATTTTTTTGGTATAGTCTTCTAACATCACATGCTACACGTGGTTTCATTTAATGTCGTATCGTCGTATACACCCTGTATATATAAGTAACGTGGTCAAATTCGGTAGTATTGAAATAGACACCATTATCTAGTTTCTCTTGATAAGGGAGACGAGGTCCTTGCCCAGTACTGAGACATTCGATGCTATATAAGATTTTCCATGTTTCAGGTCTTCAAATTGTGCTGAACTCCATATTGAAAGCGATGGTGCCATTATTCCATATTGCATTTCTGGTACTCTTCGTGATCATCATCTATGCCATCATCGGCCTGGAGCTGTTCTCTGGAGTGCTTCATGATACTTGTTATATTAATGGCACAAGTATGATTATTTGTAGCTACCATTAGCATTCGGTTTTTAGGCAACCTCAGCAGGTGACCTTGGTGGGAGCTTCGTTGCCATCCCCGTAGTTTTTATGAAATTTGGATTAAATCTGCTGGCTAGATGGTTGGCATCTCATGATTATATACAAGGTCACCTCTGTTGTGTTGCAGGTGTCTATGGATAGCGGAGATCACTTACATTAGGTGAACAGCTTACTCTTTTGTAACCTTTATTATAAAAAAAACTTTTAAAATTTTTTGCCTGTTTGATTTTTCGGTTTCCGATTTCAACAAGGCTTTCAGTGGCGGATAGCTAGCACTAAAAGTAATTAAGACTATTTATTTTTATTCTGGCGTTTCATCTCACTCCAGGTCTTCCTGATGTTTTTCGTCCGTCGAAGTCGTGGGCAATATAGTCAATGAGTCAATTATACAATTTATTTTCAGAGGAGATGATGGATGACCCAGTAGCTTGCAACATAGAAGGTGGAGACGTGGGGTACAAATGTTCTAAGGGGTTCGTCTGTATGACAGGTTGGGGGGGCCCCAACTATGGAATCACCAACTTTGATAACATTGGGTACTCTATGCTGACTGTCTTCCAATGCATCACTCTTGAGGGATGGACTGATATTATGTACGCGGTAAGTGGTCAAAATATATTTTGGTTTTGGCATGGGAAAGCGTCTTGAGACGATATATCTAAATCGACCAATCGAATCTGAAGCTTGAGAGCTTTAGCCATTTATCAATGGTCAGAAAATTTGAGCTGACATCTTGTGTGATCTACAGATAGGTGTCTGCGTTTTAGGTTCAAAATTAAAAGTATTGTGTGTTACCAGATTGCCAATGTGAAAGGTAACACGTGGCCGTGGATCTACTTCGTGACTCTGGTCATCTTTGGTAACTTCTTCGTTATGAACCTGATTCTCGGTGTGTTATCTGGGTAAGTGATGAATACAATATTTTTTATCTAATTCATAATAAATAGTTTCTAACATAACTTCAATATTGACTAAATATTGGAATCAAAATAAATATATTAAATAAATTTTCCACTTCCAGTGAGTTCTCCAAAGAAAGAGAAAAGGCAAAAAATCGCGGTGACTTCCAAAAGTCCCGTGAGAGGCAGCAGTTTGAAGAAGATCTCAAAGGTTATCTGAACTGGATAACGGTTGCTGAGGAGTTAGACCTAGAGAATGATCAAGGACAAAAGGAAGACGACCAAGATTCTCAGGGTGAGAGTGGAAATGATTTTTTTTATTGTAGCATGTGATAGAGCAGCTAGTGGCCCCCCTGATGGCAATGGCTACCGATGGAATATATTGTTAGGAAAATAGCTACTTTGAAACTTAGCCCTCTTCCTCTCTCCTAATTATTGTGCTGTGTGTGCCCGACAGGATCCATAATTGTAACCTACATTATACCTACCACCTATTTGTACATTATAGAAGCAATAAAGGATTGAGTATTGAGTATAGCGTCAGAAATACAACCAAGCTGCTATTCAGCTTATAATGAAATTCTCGTGCTTGCAACCTAAGACTCGAGTACAGCAGCATAGCGTATAATGTAAATGTATAGCCTCTCTATTACTCATTCCAAGACTATAATGAATTTAATTTTCTGTTTACAGGCAAAAAAGACAGAAAAAGTAACGAAGGATCTCAAAGTAACATCAACGTAGGCGTTGAACAAGCACAAGCATCGACATGTAAAATGTATTGTAGGCGGTTTGATAAGGTAATGTTCCAGATTGTTTTTCGTAAACAACTGTAAGTTCGATTAAGCTTTAATATGAACTTACTGTGGTTTATATTTAAGTTCATCATGCATCATGATCTAAAATTAACTGACAATGGTTTTCGTAAAGCATTGATACGATATTTGACTGGCACAGTTTTTTTTATTATATTCAAAGCATATTTATTTTACTGCTTCATATTAACTGATCTGTTTTTTATCTCGTTTCTGCTTTGATGGACTGAGTATATTAATTTAATCATCAACAACCCATTCAGTTACACTGCTGGGCTCGGGTGTCCTCTTCTCTAACTAGAGAGCTGAGAGGATTTAAGCCATTATCCACTAACGATGGCCTAATGCGGGTTACAAATTTAATATCATTATATAATTTTTAGGTGAATCGTCGGATGAGAAGAACATGTAGAAAGGCTGTGAAGTCTCAGACCTTCTACTGGGCTATCATTGTGCTTGTTTTCTTAAATACCTTGGTGTTGGCTACTGAACATCATAAGTAAGTGGCAAGATTTTATTCTTTTATAAATTAATGTCCACCGCTGGACATAGGCCTCACCTAATTTCCGTCACAGCCAACGGCCACTCACAACCTTATCCTTGACCCGTTATTGGACTCATATGATGATGGTGATGATGAATTGATATTAGCTTTTCATGGTGCAAGAGAATCTAAAGTCTTTAGTTAAGATATTTCTCAATCTTTGAGAAGAATAAAAAATGAAACAACTGCAATAACTTCTGCGCGGAGAGAAGAGGTCCTGGCTTCGAATCTGGTTGGTCAAAAATGGGTTTTTCATAATCTATTTTATAATTACAGACAACCAGAATGGCTGGATTACTTCCAGAACTACGCCAACTATTTGTTTGTGGTGCTATTTACTATGGAGATGTTGGTGAAGATGTATGCTCTAGGATTCCAAGTTAGTACATATTATTTCTCACTTCAGCACTTGAGGCGTTTTTGTATAGCTTTAAGTTTGAGTCAAGATATTGATCAACAACTTACTTCTCTCTATAGCTATTTGGCTTCTGATATCTGATTTTTTGGTATTAAGAATTTTTATTTGTGCCTGATTTTTAACATCATCAACTTTAACGTCATCAGTGTTCAGTTGAACATGGGATATCCTCAAAAATTTGTAAGCGTCCGATTGTGATGAGTGATTGGTATTGAAATCTTTAAAAATATTCCCAACAGTGCTAAACGAATGTATTGTTGCCAATTGCAGGGTTACTTCGTGTCCTTATTCAACCGTTTCGACTGCTTCGTCATGTTCTGTTCCATCGTGGAGCTGGCCCTCACCATCAGCAAGACAATTCCTCAACTCGGTATCTCTGTGTTGCGTTGTGTGCGGCTGCTCAGGGTGTTTAAAGTTACCAAGTAAGTCAATATTTTTTATACTATTTTGAAAGAAAGACACCAGAGGCGTTTTAAAGTGTTGAGAACAAGCTTGCCATTCCTTAACACTATGTTTTTCAAAAAGCTTTTCAAAGAGCTTTCTTGGAAAATTATATTCTTTGCGCTGACTTATTCGTGTATATACTATAAATAGTTAGATTGTGGCATAGTAACTATGTACTACTTCCTTTCTTTTGTTTCAATTCACTATTTTTAGGGTTCCGTACCTCAATAGGAAAAAACGTAACCCTTATAGGATCATTCCGTTGTCCGTCTGTCTGTTTATAGACTAACTCGATATAATAATTGTTAGATATAAATTATATAGTTTCATAACGTCAATATCTATATTCAAAGTCTTCTGGGAGACTTGATAGATTCCTGCAGTATAGTGTGCCTCAAGTCTTTTCGATTAGAAAAAAGATCAATATTATTTGTTAAAATATCGTAAGTAATGTTTTTTTTTATTAGGTATACTACAAAATATACCCGGTTATTGACAATAATCCATAAGCGGCGGTAATCACTTACCATCAGGTGGGCGGCCCGCTCGTCTGCCATTTCTGGCAATAAAGAAAAAAAATGTTTTATTTTCTATTTCATAGGCCCTAACATAGCCGGCAAAATGTGAGTGTGATGTTCATTCATAAAATCATATTTAAAAAAACATCATTTTCTTTTTCCAGATACTGGCGGTCGCTCTCCAACCTAGTGGCGTCTCTTCTTAATTCTATCCAGTCTATCTTCTCCCTTCTTCTACTGCTGTTCTTGTTCATTATGATATTCGCGCTGCTTGGCATGCAGGTGTTCGGTGGAAGATTCGACTATGATCCCGAAGATGAGAAGGAAAGACACAACTTTGATTCTTTTTGGCAAGCAGTGTTGACCATGTTTCAGGTAAAATTCATCATGCTAAACTGGTAATCTGTAAAAAGTATCAATTAATGGTATCCAAAGTCGATGATCGAAATGTCACACCACACCGATGATGTGATAAAATGCGGTCACGCTACGGTTACCTGTGAATAGAGACGCTGCGGCATTTTGAGGTAGCGCTCGATCACGTGGTTGCGATTTGGGTGCTTTGTGGTTGTGGTCTGTGGTACGTGTGAAAAGAGCCTAAAATTATTCATAAAATACAAGTGACGTTGACCAGTTTTAGAAATTTAGATGAATCTATAAATTAAACTGTCATCGTGGCGTTGCGGTTAAGATGGTCGCTTCGCCACTAACATGGTCCTGCCAAGTGACTTGGGTTCCAATCATAGATATTTGTTTCGAATCTGGGTGTACTTTGTGTCCGTTATTTGTAGGTTTGTAAAGTCTCCCGCGACACAGGGATTGGTCCCCAGTGCAGCCTTCGTTTTATTTTTAACAATAATAAGGAGAGAACAACTCTTTAAAGGAGTAAACCTGTTGTGCGTTATATCCTGTGTTCTAATGATATAAAATATTTAGTACCTCCTAAGTACTACAAATATCAATTTCCTGTTTGCAGATCTTGACTGGTGAGGATTGGAACGTGGTGATGTACCACGGAATCAACGCGTACGGTGGTGTCGGCACTTTTGGCATGTTCGCTTCTATATACTTTATCGTTATTTTCATTTGTGGTAACTGTATCCTTTACAAAGTGAACTGTGTAAGTGGAATTGTATAATGTCAGTAAGGTTGTAAAAGAAGGAAGTGTTGTTTGAGCAACAGGATTATTTCTTTTATGTTGCCTTCTTTTTAACTGGTTTTTATTTTCTAAACTAGAAGTAGCTTGGGGCTTCGTTCTTGTCGTTCTTTATTTGGCCACTTCTCAGCTCCTATTGGCCATAGCGTGATGTTATATAGCCTATATTCTTCCTCAATAAATGGGCTATCCAACACTAAAATATTTTTTCAAATCGGACCAGTAGTTCTTGAGATCCTCTTGTCTGCTTTAGTCGCCTAAATAATAATAAATAATACAACATACGTGCTCTAATATATCTACAAACTTCTACTTCTACCTAAAAACTTCTTTTTATGCCTTTTAAGTAATTTTTCAGCAGTATGCATAAATTTTCTTTAAGTAAATAACAGACATCTTGCTAAACGTGTTCTTGGCTATCGCTGTCGACAACTTGGGTGATGCTGAAGAAATGGATGAAATTGAAAAAGAGAAAGAGGTTAGTAACACAATATTCTTTAAACTAAATAAAATGAATAAAAAATTTTAAGAAGTAACAAGAGCTGTAACATCTCAGTCAGGTTTTTGTTAGAAGATTTTTATTTTTAATTTTGCGAGCCATGTTAGGTGCCATGTAACCCGAGCCTATTAATGATAATAACAATTTCATACCTGAAATACTGTACTGTTATTGCCCGACCTGGAAATCGAACTCAGGAGCTCAGCGCAACAGGTGCAGCACTGAGACATCATAATAATATATGAATAATTAATAAAAGGTATTAAATAATATTTTAGGAAGCAGAAAAAGATGCAGCTGCAGCAGCTAATATACAAATAGATGAGGAGAAAGGCGAGACTGATGACGAATATGTTAATGAAGAAGAAGGATATTCTAGTGAAGGGTAAGCACGATTATATGACTAAAGTGCACTAAAACATGAAGCCTATTCGCAATTTAAATATTCAACTGGTAGATATGATGCCTTTGTCAGAACAGCAACCGTAGTACCCTAGTATGAATTTCGACATCAAATTCACCAGAGTCGATATCAATGTGAAATGTTAGAAAATGAGACCGACCGTATTTTCAAACATCTGACAGCGTTATCGACAGTTGATGACGAAATTCATATTTGATTAAATTTATAAACTTTCACCAATATCGAATTAGTACGTAGGCCCTCAGGCAAACATCTTGCTTTGCTGCGTAAAAAGCACAAATGACAGAAAATTAACATGTATTTAATTAATTTAGGTATTTAAATTCAAATTGCTTACTTACAACTTTTTTCAATATGTTTATTATCAGCCGGCCCTACAAGAAATATAAGAGGGTACCCAGGTAAGTATATATAGAAAATATACACTTTTTGATAAATTACGGCAAATTAATAACCACAAAAGAAAAACAAAAAAAGAGATTTTTATCACTTTTCTAAAACTGCAATCTAGTTGATACAAGCTGTAACTTATTATACCTCATACTTAGTAAATTTTTGGTACATCTATTAATATACTAATTTCGTTAATTATATTTTAAAATATTCTTTGAAGTCGAACAAAGGTTCTTATGAGGAGAAAAATTTGAAAATTTGATATCCCGATTCATATCCACGCGAACAGAGCTCCGAGAACAGCTAACTCACAAAGATAGATGTTTTTTTTTTAATTATTATAAATATTCTCAGATCAGACCACGAATACGAAGAGACAGGATCAGAAGAAGACGTAGAAGAACAAGAACAAGAAGTAAGAGACAACGCTGATGAGGCACTTGTGACTATTGACAAAAAACAAAACGGTAATTATTATGACTGACTCTTTGATCAAATTGTTTTAATGTGCAAATGTTAAACACGGTGTAGTAAGTTGTATTCAGAAAAAAGAGAAGGCGGCCCACCTGATGGTAAGGGGTTACCACCGCTGATGGAGATTGGCAATGTAAGGGGCACAGCCAAGCCGCTGCCTACCTTGAGAGGATAGCTCTCTTTACATGATTTCCTTTGACATATCCTTCTTCAAACTAGGTGAAGAAGGATATGTCATAGCGCTCAGGAAACACTACTGTAGGAAGTTCACCTTAGGGCCTTATTATGATTATTGTCTAGTCAGACTATTAGCTAGCACAAGACCATAAAAACATTTTAAAATATAAAAACATAATTGAAGCTTATGTGTCAATTTGTCGTGCCCTCGATCATCATTCTCTTTGGTTGACAAATTATTTATTAATGTAATTGTGACATTTTATTTGGTGTATTTACATGACTTTAATATCTACCTACATATTTAAAATCTTAATTCTTGACATTTTTAATTGAATTTTATTTTAATGTATAAATTTTGTATGCCTATTGGTGGCGGGACATAGAGAATGCATTGTACAATTATTAATAACACCTAAACTGACCTGTGTTTACAAAATAAAATATTTGATTGATTGATTAAAATCAAAATACAATTTATTTAACAATTGCAATTAATCATCTGCTACTTAGGAGACATAAAGAAAGAAGAGTCCCCGAAACACAATCAACAGCTAAGCATGACGGCGCGTCCGCGGCGGTTGTCCGAAGTTGATGTCAAGAATGAAGATAAACCTATACCAGAAGCGAGCAGCTTCTTTATCTTCTCAAACACTAACTGGTAAAAATATTATGAATGCAAAAGTGAATAGATGTATGTTTGTTACCGGTATATGGCGCTAGTGACACCATGGGTGGCAGCAGTATTAACATAACATTCACAGTAAACTAAATTGAATTGATCGAACGATGAACTAAAAGCCCTCAAACTGAATGTTTTTTCTGATCACTGATAAAATGAGGATTTTCCTTTATAATGCATATATAATGTACAATGGCAGACTTAATGCCACAGTCATTTTCTATCAGTCAACCAACATGATGAAGAGATGATCGAAGTATGTGCAGTTTGAAAATATATGTGGAGAAAAAAAAAAGTTTTATATAATATACAAAGACCAAAGTATTTAATATGAGCATATACTATATATAATATTTATTGATTATAAATATAGGTTACCCTCATTATATTTATATGTATTGAGTAAAGATATATTTTTTGATAAACTACCGACTTATATCTTCTGTTTAGTTTTCGAGTGACATGCTACAAGATTCAGAAGAACTCTTGGTTCAAGAACTTGATTCTGCTCTGCATTTTGGCCTCTTCTCTCATGTTGGCCATGGAAGATCCTGTTGGTACAAAAGATAGCATGGAACAGACAGAGGTATGTGGAATCTTTTGATGTTGTAGTCCAAGAGAATTGGGTATATTATATTATAATTATAATCCAAGAAACACAATATGATCGCATCGCTTGATCTTACGGTCGTCAATCGACTTTCAGTAGAACGCAGTATGTTTGAATACACGGTCGCACGATTATTTTCGCTGATGGCAACGCATCATCGTACGAGTGATGACAATAGGACACCTGATATTATTCATATTGTAATATGTGGAAGGGCAGTCGATTGTTAATTATCTTAATAGATTATTTCGATTTAAACTTGAATGTTCAGCTGTATATTTGCCCAAATAAAATAAAAATAAGTGCCACATTCTTCTGTGCTACTGTTAAAGTCCAAATTTGGAAATATTATATTTAATATTTTATTATATTTTTACAGATCCTCCGCAAAATTGATTACTTCTTCACAACAGTGTTTACCCTTGAACTGCTGCTCAAGGTCATTACTTACGGTTTCCTCTTCCACAAGGATGCCTTCTGTAGATCTGCGTTTAACTTGCTTGATCTGCTCGTCGTCATCGTATCTCTTATCTCTTTGGATGGGTATGTTATTTTCTTAATTTATTACTTAGGTTGCCAGTACTAAATTACTTAAAACAATTAAATGGATTTATAGCAATATAGGCTTGCCAAGTACCTACTAATTACGAGGGCCTTTTTGCAATAAATTTTGTATCTTATAGATTCTAGTTTACTTTTTCAATTCAATGTTTAAGTTTAGTAATATTGTTTTTAAAATTTTAAGGGACTGCACCTCCAATAGTTCAATGGATGAAGTAAAAAGTCCTACCTCCATTGCTGACTGACCTATCTTGGTGCAGGAAATTATTTCTTCTTTCTTATCTGAACGAATAATTGTTATTTTTTATGAAGATATAAAACATTAAAAGGCTTTTTAATTTATTTCTGAATTTCAATTTTTTCCGTATAATTAAATTCTGTTCTTACAACACAGGTCCGGTACAATATCTTTTATTAAGATTTTGAGAGTTTTCCGTGTGTTGAGGCCTTTAAGAGCTATCAATCGAGCAAAGGGATTAAAGGTCAGTAGTTTTTACTTAATTTAATCTAATAAATATAGATTCCTAACAATGTTATCCAAGAAATAAGATGTAAAAAAGTATTTTTATTAATTTTAGCACGTAGTACAATGTGTGATCGTCGCTATTAAGACGATTGGCAACATTTTGTTGGTGACAAACCTTCTTCAGTTCATGTTTGCCGTCATGGGAGTGCAAATGTTCAAGGTAGGGGACCTATAGACCAAAAATATCAACATTTTTTTTGTACACAACGACCGACACCTTTGGGTCAATTTATTTCTTATTCACAATCGTTTGTGGAAGTAAGTATGTTTAGCACTCAAAATTTTTCCGCACTTTTTTTTTAATCATCTGGTTTCGTTTCTTGTGTGAGGCTTATTTACTGCATATTCAAAAAATAGTTACTAACCTTCGCTTTGCCAGTGGGTCCAAAAAATTCTATCTTTAGGAGCTTGCATGCTTAATTTGTTTTAAATTAGCCCAAAGGTGTTGTGTGATTTTTTTTTATTTTTCCCCCATTTTTTTGATTTTTTGGACTCAAAATTGTGTGCTTCGGTGTGTTTCTGTTGCACAGTATGCCCTACCTTGACATTTCACTCGAAAACTAGGAGTGAGGTACTTGGTTTATTACTGTGTTTAAGTTTTATATTGTTCAATAATCACAGTCAGAACGGGACACTGGCCTGTCTGTATAAAAAGGTTTTTCTTTTGTTTCTATAAAACCAAGGACTAACGCGATGTAAGTTGGCGGTTTTTTTCTTTATTTTTTGTGACGATTTTTTTAACAGTTTTTCTTTTTTTGCATTTTTTTACACTGTGGTTCGCATACACCTACACAAACGTACTTGGGACAAAACGGGCGAAAAAAATAAATAAAAAATACTTCGAATGGGTAACGTTTTGTTAATGGCGCTTGTAAATTATTTTGCAATGATTGTGCTTTGTTCAGTATGTGGTAAAATGTGTGTACGCTTCTGTAAAGTCCATCGGAAACATATTTATCATAAACCAAATGTTGCAATTTATGTTTGCTGTAGTCGGTATACAGTTGTTTAAGGTAATTTAACTGTAGTTAGTGATGGGAAATTTATTATTTTTTCACCGAATTAGGCTTAGGCCAATAATTTAAATAAAATTGCGCGCAGGGTAGAAGTTAAGAGAAGCCTATGTTTAGCAGTGGGCTTATATGATGATGATGATGAATTAAATATATACAACTCAATTATATTAATGGATTTTATTGTTAAACATAACATTACGAATACCCTAAGTAAGAGAAGGAGGAGAGTTTAAATTTAAACTATTGTGTGGTATGAAATTGTGAAAATGTATACATTCCCATGTAATAAAATCAGATCTATTCACTTCTTAGAGGTCTATGTTCTCATTCTATAGATTTGGAGCGATTATAACAATGGCAACAAAATTTAAAATTGTACCATTCCCAGCGACTCTTTTTAATGGCATAACAGAAATAATCTGGTGTAATTTTTTTTTAAATTATAGCCATTAAAAATGGGCAAAGTAAGTCTGGGCATTTTAAAAATGGAATTTCTGTATGTGGTTTTTTTGTTTTAGTACTTCTTTACCATTTTGTGACAGAAACACCATACACCTACCATTTTTGCAACCCGAGGATCGAACTCAGAACCTTGTATAACAGTTATACACACTTCCACCGTATCATGGAGGCAGATTTATTTATTGATCTAATTCCCATCGATACGTGTGAATTTATTTTCTTATGTCATATCTCGCCATTCGCTGGTCTGTTAGCGCCTTTAAATTTTACCTCTACTCCAAAATATGCTCTTATCAGTTTGACAATAAGGTGCATTTTTACGTTTCGTTTACCGCAGTTCAGCAGTTATTAAAATAATGACCATTTGGTGAAAAAATAATACATTTGATTTGAGTAGATACTATAATATAATTAACTAAATATAAAACTAATGATTTAAATCATATTTTTACACTATGCTTAGCTTCAGCGGCTTGTAGAAGCGAGGTCAGGTGATTGAATACTTTATCTTTTTATAATTAAGGTGTACTATACTTGTGAACCGTTAAGCGTAGCGTACGACGTCCAACGTCCACCCATAAGGTGGACAGATGATCTGATCCGAACAGCAGGATCACGCTGGATGCAGGACACAAACAACCGGCCCTGTTGGAAGTCTCTTAAGGAGGCCTATAACCAGCAGTGGACTTCTTGGGATATGATGATAATAATATTGACGATACACTTGTACAGTCGAGTTCATTAATATATTGGCACCATCAAATATTCAAATAACCTATGATCATCATCATTAGCAACCCATTAATGTCTCACTGCTGGGCTATAGTCTCCTTTCTTCTATCTAGAGGGCTGAGAGGGTTTTAAAGCCATAATCCACTCACGCTGGCGTAGTGCCTCACATTTAATTTCTTCTAGGGTATTTGGTTTCATCCTTTTACTTTACCGTTAACAGATGGTAAGTCAATTGACTAGTACAAATTTTAATAAGTTCCACAAAATGAAATCCACATTGGTGCTGCTGTTCGGAATCGAACTCGGTCCGTCATTCAGCCACTATTGCTTCGTACACTGTATGGTACGCCTATATATATATAATATATCTACACATTCACCGTGCAATTTACCATATCTCGCCGCACTGTCGCTCTGTCGCTCTCTATCTCACTCTAGTCAGTGTAAGCTACGATTCAGACCAACCGGCTCGCATCGGCCCGCGCCGGGCGGCATTTTACAATGCGTTAAAGAACATTGAAATGTATCAACAGTAATTACAGTTCATATTTGCATGCAACTTACGGTCGGAGCCGGTCGGCCGTCGCGACGCGTCGCGGGATGCCGACGGAGGTAACTATGCGTAAGTTGCATGCAAATATGAACTGTAATTACTGTTGATACATTTCAATGTTCTTTAACGCATTGTAAAATGCCGCCCGGCGCGGGCCGATGCGAGCCGGTTGGTCTGAATCGTAGCTAAGTGACGGTCTCTAGTAAACGAAGGATTGAAGCACAGAAATTGCGATTCCGTCCGGCTAAATGTGGTTCCACCCTTAGTAATCTTACAAACTTTTTTTTTTGACTGGCCTGTTGGTCTAGTGGTTAGTGACCCTGACTGCTAAGCTGGAGGTCGTGGGTTCGATCCCCACCCAGGACAAATCTTTGTGTGATGAGCATAAAGGTTTGTTCTGTGTCTGGGTGTAATTTATCTATAATATGTATGCATTTACAAAAAAAAAAAAAAATGTATTTAAGTAGTTTATCAGTTGTTTAGTACCCATAACACAAGCAAATATAATTGCTTACTTTGGGACTAGATGGTGCTGCGTGAAAGTGGTGAAATGTTATATTATCATTATATATTATTAAAAAAATATATTTTAACTTTTTTTTGTTTATTAAGGCTAGATGTATTCTATATCTGATTAGAATGACCTATACAAAGTTTGTAAGACGACTATCCGTGTACAGTGCAATTTTTTAAATAATGCATAACATGCATATTATTTATGAATATAATTTTTGTTGCTTTTATTAATTTAAAGAAAGGTTAGTTTCTTAAATAACCTAGTGGACATATTTAAATCTGAAATACCTTCAAATAAATAAAAAAATTTATTGTGTATATTAGGTTGTTATATAAATACTAATTTTCAACCGACTTCAAAAGGAAGAAGTTCTCAAATTTCTTTTTATGTTTGCTACGCGATTACTTAGTCAAACAATGGATTTTAGTGATCCTTTTTTTTATAAGTCATATTTCAGAGATGGTTCTATAGATATAAATTTTGATAAAATTTCTTTAGTAGTGTTTGAAAAAGTCAACTAAAACAAAAATTTACGTTTTGTTTTATAGTTAGTTCCCTTCAAGTTTTATAAAAACGTTGTTGTTTGTTTTTGTTGTAAGCATAGTTTAATTGAAGTCGGTTTGTGAATTAAAAAAAAAAAAAATATCTAAAAGTAAATAATTATTTTACGTAAAAAATAATTGTTGTAATATTAATATGATTTCAGGGTAAATTCTATAGGTGTACAGATATCACCAAAGTGACGTCGGATCAGTGTCAGTAAGTATTTAGTACCGTATTAACTTTAAGAACACTATGGACCTTATTAACTGCACATAACTGCACACACACTGCATAATAACTGCACATAAGAATCTGTACGAGGCACAAAACACTATGCAACGAAATTTTGACATCATGTGTAAATGGGCTCACGACGTTGGGCTAATTATTAATCCTAAAAAAACAAAACTAATGCACATTCACTCACCCTACCTCAAGCCCTCTTATAATCCTAACATTGTAGCTCACGACCACATGTGTTTACACCA
Organism: Laspeyria flexula; assembly: GCA_905147015.1. Taxonomy (NCBI): domain Eukaryota; kingdom Metazoa; phylum Arthropoda; class Insecta; order Lepidoptera; family Erebidae; genus Laspeyria; species Laspeyria flexula. The sequence continues at coordinate 9,046,081 of LR989974.1, forward strand.
ACATGGAAACGCATGTAGTTGTCAAACACTGCAGTTAGTGTCTCAGCATACTTACCTAGGTCTAACTATAGACAATAGATTCCATTGGAGGCCCCATATCGAAAACGTATGTAATAAATTGAGATCGGTTTTGTCGAAACTGTGTATTCTTAAATATAAGTTACCTTATAAAACATTAAGAATCATGTATTTAGCACTGGCTGACTCAGTTATTAACTATGGCCTAAGCAGCTACGGACGCACATACAAATCCTACTTGGACAGCTTATATAAATTACAGATAAGCTTGTTAAAATGTATTGTACCTAATCATATCAAAAATAAATTACTAGATGACGATAAAAAATTATTCAAATACTGTAATGTACTAAGTGTATTCGATAAGGTGAGTGTGTGCGTTCTAAGTGAAGAATATCACAATAGAGATAAGCTTGTACATAACGTAAGGCCAGAGTCATTGCGCTCCTTAGCATACCTACCTAAATATAAATTACCTAAATACACAAATGTCTACGGAACGCGGACGTGGGAATACATGCTACCTAAAATCGTGAACAGTTTTCCTGTCGCAATCTGCGACGCTTTAAATGAGAATAACTGTAAAAGGAAATTGTTAAAATACTTTAAATCATTAGATTAATAGTATCATCTTAAAATTATGTTAACTTAAAATGCAAAGGTAGTACTCGAGCTCTAGTGGCAACCATACCACAGTTAAACCCTAGATGGTTTGGGTGGTTATGTTATAACGGGTGGCGCAAAAGTAAAGACCCTATTTGGTTCAGCTATAACATTTTTTCTAAATTAGAAAACTAGATTTAGATTTTTTTAAATGTATATTTGTGCCATTAAATTTCGTACCATTAGGATTTAAAGATGATGTCTTTTAAATGGTGACCTCCAGAGTTGATACACATTTGAGCCCTATTTATGACATTTTGCATAACTTGCCGTAACACTTCCTGCGATATGTTCGTTATTTCTTGACGAATGTTTTCTTTTAGAGCTGCGAGAGTCTGTGGCTTGTTCACATACACCCGAGATTTCAAAAAACCCCAAAGAAAAAAGTCTGGACTGGTCAGATCGGGTGATCTTGCAGGCCAAGGCAAATCGCCAAAACGAGAGATAACTCGGCCTGGAAAAGCGTCCCTCACTAAGTCCATAGTGTCGCGCGCTGTGTGTGCCGTAGCGCCGTCTTGTTGAAACCAGATGTGCTCCAGCCCCAATTCGTCCAAACTGGGTATCAAAAACTCACGTAACATGGTTCTGTAGCGTTCTCCAGTGACAGTTATCGCATTGCCTCCAGCGTCTTCGAAAAAATAGGGTCCGATCACTCTGTCAACACAGATGCCACACCATACAGTAACTTTTAGTGGGTGTGTGGCAAAGCGTCGAATTGTGCGACCAATCGGTGCCGGACGGTGGGGAAATCGTCGACGAAATTCACGTTGTGTTCTTATCACTGATATTCCACGTTCTTGGGGAGTAAAACGGTCCATGTTTATTTTCAGTGTATTTTACATTTGTTCACTACACAATTTTCAACAACAGAATGACAGAAAATGTATAATAAAAAAAAAAAAAGCATTTTCTTTAGTGCCACTACTTTTGCGCCACCCAGTATATGTAAAGTAATGTAAATTTTCTGTTTATATTGGTCAATAAACGCTAAAAAAAAATTACTTGTCAGAAACGTGATCTTAAGGCATACTTTTGTTTGACGCCCATAATTATATTTATTAGAGCAATTTAAAGTGATATTTGTTCTTTATTCTGCTTTTATTTTGAACTCTAAAATGTTGGCTACGTTTTTACCTTCTATACCACGCTGGCGAGACGGGTTAGTTATGGTTTGTTCCGAATTTGCCTTTTCTCGCAGTGCTCTTGTTTGCATAAGGTTACTTACTTCTTTAGTCACCTTTTACGCCACCCACGGTGGAGATGGGGTAATGAATGACATTATATTCTTAATCCGCCACTACGCGGATATGCATTGTAACTTTTAAAACAAATTAATAACAAATTTCACATAAGTTATCTCAGAAAAGGCTCTCACACATCATGTGTGTGCATGTGCGTTGCGTCTGTGGGGCACACGTGTCGAAACGCGAGATACACAAGTGTGGAAAACACACCTAGCGTGTGGTCGGCCAGCAAGCATGTTAATTAAATCTTTATAACATAGTTTTATCTTTATAAGGACAACTTTTTGTTGGTCTGAAGACAACAGTCAACGTGTTTACAAAAAACAAAATATAATGAAAAAATGTATAATAAAAAAATTATAAATTTTTTCTGTTTCACATTAAAATGTAGGTAGTCTGATAAAAATATTCCCAACCGTTGAGTTTGTTTGCAATATTTCCAATTTCAAAATGATTGGCAATAATTCCAGTGGCACGTACTTGATCTACAAGAATGGAGAGGCGGAGCAGTTGGAACGAGAGTGGATCAGGAATAAATGGAACTTTGACGACGTGTTAAGTGGAATGTTAACGCTCTTCACAGTTTCCACATTTGAGGGATGGCCTGGGTAAGAGTTTACTATTCTTTTGTTTTATTGTCTTTATAGCTTAAAAATAGATGTTGTGACACGAATAGAGAAAGGAATTTTAAGCTGGTTTGGACATGTCGAGAGAATGAATGAAGGTGATGTGAAAGAAAACGTTGGAAGGGGAAGACCTAGAAGAACGTACCATGACCAAATAGGTGACGTTCTAAAGAAGGGACAGCTCAGAAGTAGGTACCCTCAACAGGCGAGAATGCATGAAAAGACTGATGAATGTTGAAGAAGCCAAAGATGTATGTCAGAATCGTAGCAAGTGGAAGAAAATAGTCTCTGCCTACCCCTCAGTTGGGAAAGAGGCGTGATCTATATGTATGTACCTATGTATGTATTAAGTGTCAGACGAGAAGGCACCAGCGGGCCGATTATGCTAAATTACACACGTCAATAGCAGACCAATGGACAGCAATGAACTAATATCAACCAATCACAGGTCGGCCATATAGCGCGATTGACTTAGTAAGCCAATCACAGCTGTCGAATGAGACCATCGGCTTACCATGGTGTTACGAGTAGTAACTGCTGCCCATGGACATAGCTGTGTTCTCAAAGGATTTACTAAACAATGCAAAGAAATCACTAACTTCTTCCACAAATTTAGAAAATTAGAAAATGTTGACTTACTAATTATACATTTCAGCTTGCTATCTACGTCGATGGACTCTAACGAGGAAGCTCATGGTCCTGTGGAGAACTCCAGACCCCTCGTCGCCTTCTTCTACATCAGTTACATCATCGTTATAGCATTCTTCATGGTAATTAACTATATACTTCTGCTACTGAATAGACTTCTCGTCGTATCTCTAATTTGGTGCGGATAGGATTTTACTGTGGAATAAAATGTATAACTGGGTAGACGTCCATGGTACCGAATGTTCGCTAAATTATTCCGGTACTTCATACAATAACACTAAAATGTAGTTATCAAAAATTATTTCTCAAAAATGTGACCTCATAATTATGTAAACACTTAGAAAGCCTGGTTGGTGGATCAGACATACTCATAGAATTACTTCTAAGGTAGGTATGTGGGTTTCCTCACGATGTTTTACTTCACCGTTAACAGATGGTAAGTTACTTGACTAGTACATATAAATTCCACAAAGTGGAATCCACATTGGTACTTACATTAAATATTAAGCAATTTCCATCGCTTTGGTTTAACATTTTATATAAATGCTAAACAAGTAATGGAAAAATTCAAACCCACGACGGGACTTGAACCCGCGACCCTGCCATTCCGTGTGCAGTGCTCTTCCATCTGAGCTACGCGGGTGGACGTCCCTGAGATCGAATTTATCCATTACCTGTTAGCATGATGACGTCATGACAACGTTTTTCTACTTATCACCGTGGCTCGTTACAGAAACCTACGATATTCCTCCATTGCAGGTAGGTTAATATCGTAATGAAAGTAGAAACTCAATATTTACATTAAATATTAATCACATTGATACTGCCGGTCGGGATCGAACTCGGACCGCGTGATTTGCACGGCGGTCTATTATCCATTCAGCCAACATCGCTTTAAAAAAAAAGATATTGCAAACAAATACACGTCACACTGTTTGTTTACAGGTGAACATCTTCGTAGGTTTCGTCATAGTAACATTCCAGAAGGAGGGTGAGCAGGAGTTCAAAGACTGTGAGCTAGACAAGAACCAGAGGAACTGCATCGAGTTCGCGCTCAAGGCCAAGCCTGTTAGAAGGTAACATAAATCATCATCATCATCATTTCAACCCATAAACGTCCCACTGCTGGACACGGGTCTCCTACAAAGAATGTGGAGGGAATTTTGCCTACTATACCACGCTGGCGAATTATCGATTATCGATATTCGAATTAGGTATCCTTTTCTTGCAGTGCTCTTGTTTTCATAAGGTTATCCTTATTCGCCTTTTACGACACCCGCGGGTTGAGATGGGGTAGTGACATTATGTATTCTTAATCCGTCACTACACGGACCTTACATAGTACCATTATTTTTAACATCTTGCATGTATATATTGACTGGCCTGTTGCATACCTGCATAATTTAGGACTAGATGGCGCTGTGTGAATGTGGTAAAATATTATTATTATCTGATTGGCCTGTTGGTCTGGTGGTTAGTGACCCTGACTGCTACGCCGGAGGTCGTGGGTTCGATCCCCACCCAGGTCAAATCTTTGTGTGATGAGCATGAAGGTTTGTTCTGTGTCTGGGTGTAATTTATCAATAAAATGTACGTATTTAAAAAAAAAATAAAAAAGTTTAAGTAGTATTTCAGTTGTTTAGTACCCATTACACAAGCAAATATAATTGCTTAATTTGGGACTAGATGGCGCTGTGTGAATGTGGTAGAATATTATTATTATTATTATCTTTTTAAAGTAAACAAGTTAAATTCCAGATACATTCCAAAACATCGTATCCAGTACAAGACGTGGTGGTTCGTGACATCGGCGAGGTTCGAGTACTTTATATTCTTCTTTATCGTACTCAACACTGTCGCGCTCATGATGAAATTCGATGGTTCCAGTACAGAGTATAAAAGGGTCAGTAGCAGAATGTATTATTTAGTATAGTGTCTCTTTTTGACTATTCTCCCTTTTGGTACCTTCTCTCTTTTTGAATTTTCTTCTTTTTGGTGGACACTTTACCTAAGAAGTTAACGTTACTTTTGATTGACATTCTTCTTTTGTCAACAGATCTTGGATTTCATCAACATGCTTCTGACAACAGTTTTTATGTTAGAATTCGTATTCAAATTAGCAGCGTTCAGATTTAAGGTAAGAATTTTCTAGCATTATGACAATGAAATATGTATCTATACTAATATTATAAAGCTGAAGAGTTTGTTTGTTTGAACACTAAGATTTCAGGAGGATTTAAGGTCCGATTGGAAAAAATCTTTATGTTTTGGATAGCTTATTTATCGAGGAAGATTATAGGCTATATAACATCGCGCTACGGCTAATAGAAGCTGAGCAGTGGCCATATAAAGAACAACAGGAGTGAAGCCCCTCGCGAGTTCTAGTATCTCATAAATTTAATAGCAAAAATACAAACAGGGTCTCCTCATAATAGCCAGCTCCTCCGCATTGATTCTACAACTTCTAGATGTGAATCTATATTCTGTTTTATTTTCAGAATTACTTTGGTGATGCATGGAATACAACAGACTTCATTCTTGTTGTTGGTAGTATAATTGACATCGTAGTAACTCAAGTTAATGAAAATAAACCGCCGACACCTGACGTGAGTTCTTTTATTGTTTTATTTTTGATCTTGTCACTCAAATATTTGTATATTTACACTGGCGTTTTAAATGCTTAAATGTCCATCAAAAGACCACATATAAATGATTTTTCCAAATTCAAATATCAGCACATAAAAAGTAACGCATTCATCATCATCATCAGCAGCAACACCTTAATGTCCCACTATTGGGCTCGGATCTCCTCTCGGATCTAGAGAGCTGAGAGGGTTTAGGCCATAATCCACACACGGTAACACATAGTCTATGTAACTCTCCATTTCTGTAACCCACACTTATTTCTATGCAAAAAAATCGATTCGATCCGTTCCTGCATATAAGGGCCAAACCAACAAATAATTTTCGTAAATGAAGATACTTGCCAGCTGTTTAAATTTAACCCATTAATTAATGTCATCGTCCATAGTGTATAATAAAAAAGTAATCCTAGCAATATTATAAATATGAAAGTTATGATGGATGTATGAATTGATGTTTCTTACTCAATAGCACCAGAATATCTGAAAGGATCTGATGACACATTGAACACAGATTATAGTCTGGAATAGGACATAGGCTACTATTTAGTTAACCGACCTACCACACAAGCAGAGCCGCGGGTGGAAGCTAGTGTTTATATGTATATCTTATACAATATTTTTTTTCGTTTACAGTTCGCCATGTCCGTGAAAGCAAATAAAGAGGTAAGTTTTATTGTTTTTGTGTAGTTAAACAAATACTGGATTGAAAGTGAGACCCACAGAATAGACCCCTCGTTTCTGAAAACTCGGGATTTTGAACCACCAACCACAGTAATGGACAACTGCAGACGCAAGACCTAACCAAGAAATACGAAATTGAACATTTAGGTTACCCCCGACCAGAGCTGGTGACCTTGAAACGGCTGCACCAATTTTAATAAAACATATCTAAGAACCATTACGATCATGTCAGCTTTTAAACAAAAAAAACCGCATTAAAGCCCATTTTTTGAAAGCTGCGATGCCACAGACAAACACGCAGACACGTAATTTTTTTAACAACCGTCTTTTTGCGTTGGAGGTTAAAATCACAAAATATTTCGTTTACAATTTTTATTTTACTGTCAAAATTACACGTAATATAAATTTGGTAACCCTCATTATTGATGTAATGGTGGGCTATTCATAACATTTTGCATTGTTCACCAGGGTACACTCCTCAAATACATAACGTTCTTCCGACTGTTCCGTGCGATGCGTTTGATCAAGCTGCTATCTCGAGGAGAACGCATTAGGACCCTGTTGTGGACGTTCATCAAGTCGTTCCAAGCTCTGCCATACGTCGCCTTACTTATCGTGTTACTGTTCTTCATCTACGCTGTTGTTGGAATGCAGGTATGTAATATTCCATACTTATTTTGTTGTTAAGTCCCAATTTGTAGCCAACTTCACGCAGCAGCAGACGACGTGTTACCACGTTATGTCACAGTGATATGTCGTGGTGTCGTGGCACAGCAGTTATGATTCCGACCCCATTCCAGACGATAGCAGATACCAGCGCCGTATCCAGTAGGTTAAGTTTAAAGAGAGACTCGCTTGACGTGTTGTCCCTTCACACTACTACTGGGGGTCAACTCTGCTAACACAATTGTAACACAATCATAAGCCGATGGTCTCATTCGACAGCTGTGATTGGCTTATTAAGTCAATTGCGCCATATTGCCGGCCTGTGATTGGTCCATCGGTCTGCAGTTGGACGACAGTGCCCTCTGCCGTTCAACGAGACGTGTCGCTAGCTTTGTGTCGTTAACTACGGAGAGTAAAAGGTGGCGTTGATATAGCTGCGGTATTTGTAGGGTCAAGATTCTTCCTCAGGCAACTAAATTTGAGCGAATCATCAATTTAATTTGAAACTTTGTGTGAAAGATTAGACTTTCGTTTTTTGGATGACGTCAGTCGACTGTAATTAATATTTATATTCCAGCTCTTCGGCAAGATCTACCCGGATGATGCAGTAATAACTAGCAACAATAACTTCAAGACTTTTGGGGGAGCCCTCATGGTGCTTTTCAGATCAGCTACAGGTAAATGTAGTTTTGATGCTACGCAAAGCTTAGTGTTAATCGGGAACTTACTAAATAGTGTTTTGGACAAGAACAAAAAGTGATCATTTAAGTGTATTTAACTAAAATAACTTTTTCTTTTCGTCAAACCGCGTGTTGATATAAACAGTTTGTTCGAACGCGTAAGTGACGCGGTTTCCCCGGCGCTTGTGACATTATTCTCGCGAGCTGTCAAAGTGTGAATTGAACATCAGCTGTTTAACACGAACTTTGTTACTTTGCGAATAAATAAACAGATAAACGAGTTTTAAAACACAGTATTTTAATTGTTTGTTGGAAGACTTACAATATAATACATATCCTATAGGTACACATTATCTATACCTACATATTTTTATTATAACAGTTCAATATAATTAATTGTGTTGGATAAAACTACTACAGAAATGACTTCGAGGCCTCAGGTATTTGAGTGTTGTATACACGACAATCATGATGAACAATTTATTGTCTGTATGAATTGTCAAAAGCCGTTTCATCTTGCTTGTATATCCGTCTCGGACCCTCAAGTTGCCGGCACCAAAGACTGGAAATGTCTTTTATGTACTACTAGGGTGCCCCTGAAAGATTCTACGCCAATTAGTAACGTACAGTTCACGAGAGGTAACAAGAGGCCGGCGATAAACTCACCAATTTGTTCGCCTGAGACACCGACCCACCAGGCTGCAGTCACTGGTGATGAGGTACGTGGTATTATGCAACAGGCTCTGAAGGACTTCCTAAGTGACATTAATCGCAGTATGCACGACATTATCAACAAGGAATTGGAACCTCTCAAAAATGAATTACGAGACTTTCGTAACTCATTGTCTCTAATCGATGCCAAATATACAGACCTTGAATCTGACCATACTAAAGCTAAAAATGAAATAAGTGAACTGAAGGCAGAAAATAACCAATTAAAAGAAACGGTTTCTGATTTGAAAATGCGTATGAACAGTCTCGAACAATACTCAAGATCAAACAATATTGAAATTAACTGCGTTCCAGAAAGCAAGCACGAGAATTTGTACAACATCGTGATGCAGCTTGGTAAAGCCGTAGATTGTGAACTTAAAGAAAATGAAATCCACCATGTCACCCGCGTAGCTAAGATAAACGCCAAAAGCACACGTCCCAAATCTATTGTGGTACAGTTTGCTTCGCCGAGGATTCGTAATCTTGTATTAGCATCCATAATCAAATTCAATAAAGCACATATTGAAAATAAGCTGAACAGCCACGACCTTGGTTTGACTGGTGAAAAAACTGCTATCTTCGTATCGGAACATCTATCGTCTTCAAATAAAACTCTGCACATGGCTGCACGTATGAAGGCAAAGGAGAAGGGGTACAAATTTGTTTGGGTGCGTGGAGGTAAAGTTTTCATGAGGAAGAGTGAACAATCTGAGTACATTGTAATTAAAAATTTAGACACACTAAATAAGTTAGAATAATTATTAATTAATTTAGTCTTTTTTATACCTATTATATTTTTATTAAAGTCTTAGAATGAAGTCGTTAAGTTTATATTACCAAAACTCTAGAGGTTTACGAACCAAAACGAATTTCTTCTACCGTAATATGTCAGCGAGCAACTATGATGTGATTATTTTGACTGAGACCTGGCTCAATGATACTATATTAAGCAGTGAACTTTTCGACGAGAGATATGTGGTTTTTAGAAGAGATAGGGAGGGAAGTAGGGTTGGAGGTGGAGTAATTATTGCCGTGTCAAAGAGTATTGCATCCAGACGCATGTGTGAGTGGGAAAGTACCTGTGAGGATCTTTGGGTTACTTTGGACATCTCTCTGACCCAAGGTAAGCGACGTGTGGCTTTGTGTGCCGTTTATTTGCCCCCACCGGTAACAAGCTCGTTGCTGAACCGATTTTTAGATTCATGTAATAATGTTTTTGACAGTAACGAATCTAACGTTTTCATAATTGGCGATTTTAATCTGAGTTCAATTGACTGGAACTCTGTTGCGGAATCGAGAGCACAGAAGAACATTTCTGCTATGTGCGAGACCCTAATTGATTTTACTTATGTCAACAAACTCTCTCAGGTAAATAATGTTCGAAATGTTTCGGGACGTATACTTGACTTGGTTTTGACATCGATATCCAGTTGCACTGTCTGTGAAAGTTCAGTGTCTCTTAGCGTAATTGACAAACTTCATCCTCCTATTGAAATGGTTATCTCGACAACTCTTAATCCTAAGTTACGTTATAATACTGACTCCCTTAGACGCAATTTTCGTAAGGCAAACTATGAGAAGATCAAAGAGTTTTTAATTGACATAAACTGGGGCAAATTATTTGCTGGTTTAAACATTGACGACATGATGGTAGTTTTTTATGATAAAATAAAAGAAGTTGTCGACCGAAATGTGCCACAATTGAAGCCTAATAAAAACAAATACCCACCTTGGTTTGACCGTAGCTTAATAAGACTCTCTAATGAGAAAAACAGTATTAGACGTCGTTATAAAACCTATAGAAACCCATTGGACGGTATTGAATTGGATATTTTAGGCAAAAGATTTGATAAACTAAACATAATTAAATATAATAACTACTTGAGTATAATAGAAAATAATTTAGCAAAAAACCCTAAACTTTTTTGGACGTTTGTCAAAGCTAAACGCGGCGGGTCTAGTCTTTACCCTGCAACAATGACAGATGGCACATCAATATCATCTGATAGCACTGTTATTGGTGAAATGTTTGCAACATTCTTTTCTTCGGTTTACTGCCTGGACGATCCTACTTCACAAATGGCTAGCTCAGAATTATTAAAAAATATTTCATTAAATAGCCTGTCTTTGGCGGTACCTGTGATTGATTGTAGGTCGATTTATGACAAACTCTCAACTATGGACATCAACAAGGGACCCGGACCGGACGAGGTGCCACCTATATTTATTTCTTCGTGTGCAAAAGAACTTACTGAACCATTACATCTTATTTACAATAAATCTCTTTCATCAGGTGTATTTCCATCATTGTGGAAAAAAGCAAAAGTTGTTCCCATATTTAAGTCTGACGCGAAGGATTCTATTATAAATTACAGGCCTATTTCGATACTATCATCCTTCGCCAAGGTATTCGAATCTTTAATTTATCCTTTTCTGTATAGACACTTAAAATTATATCTGAGTGACAGTCAGCACGGTTTTGTTAGCGCTAGATCAACTTGTACAAACTTGATGACATTCACAGAATCTGTGATGGAGGCGATAGATGCTGGTAAACAAATGGATGTTGTATATGTAGATTTCAGTAAAGCTTTCGATAAAGTTTCTAGCAGATTACTATGTCACAAGCTTGCGGCTTACGGAGTGTGTGGATCACTTCTTGACTGGATAGGTTCTTATCTTACTTCAAGGTCTTTTTATGTCGTCATAAATGGTTTTCAGTCCGATCACAAAAATATAACATCAGGTGTGCCACAAGGTTCCCATTTAGGGCCTCTTTTATTTAATTACTTTATTAACGACCTGGCACCTGCTTTTTTATACTCCACACCATATATGTATGCCGATGATGTTAAGTTTGCTCGAGTTATCCATTCAATGCAGGACTGTTTGTTATTGCAAAGAGATATTGATATGATCGTTCGGTGGTGTACAGATAATGGCATGCTTTTAAATTTTAAAAAGTGTTTCCATGTTGCATTCTCCAGAAAGGTCAACGTTGTTAAGTATGATTATCACATTCACCAAACAGCAATCCAAAAAGAAAATATAATAAAGGACTTGGGTGTGTTGTTTGATAGCAAAATGACATTTTTGCATCATCTGGAGAGTGTAGCTAAGAAAGCATCTAAGGTTATGGGGTTTGTTATCAGGACGTGTAAAGATTTCCGACAACGCAAGGTCAGAATTTTGTTGTACAATAGTCTGGTGAGGAGCATCTTAGAATACTGTAGTCCAATCTGGAGGCCACATTACGCTGTACACTGTTTGCGGCTGGAGCGTATTCAAAAGAGATTTTTATGGCATGTCTCTTTTTCTGAGGGTAGGGCTAAAATAGAAAATTCATACGCTAAAAGATTAGAATATTATAACTTTGATACGCTTGAAAGCCGCAGATGTCTTTTGGATGCAATATTTATTTATAAAATTATTCGAAGTAAAATAGATTGCGCTCAATTGCTAAAAAAAGTCTCTTTTCGTACTCCCTTACGTTTGCCTCGCTCTCAAGTTACTCCACTTTCAATACCTTTTAGATATACAGTCTTAGGCTCGAACTCTCCCGTTCCTAGACTTTGCAAGACTTTAAATAGCGTGAGTGATATTGTCGATGTAAATTTTGATAGCATTGGAACGTTTCGCAAAATTATTCGTAATCACTTCCATTAATAGAGGAACAATTTTGTCTGTGACATTAATTGTAGTAGATGTCTGATAGTAGATATATTAATACTACATAATAGTTATTTTTTCTTCTAAATTTGTATATAAAATTGTGTCATTCCCACTGTTAGTTTGCTGGTTTTTATTAATGTTGTTTTCTAGTGTGTGACCTGTGTGAACACATATACTAACTCAATGTAAGCGGTGTTCACCTATAAGTAGTTGCTACATTTAAACTGTTATTTTTTATTGAATTTTGTCATGTATTGTTCTAGTGTAAGCAACTGTTGGTGGACCTTAATAAATAAAATAAATAAATAAATAAATTGATTATAAGTAGATCGATCTTTCTTAATCGAAAAAAGTAACAAACCAAACGCGCGGTTGAAAAGTCCTTGCGAAGTCCTCTCCGAAAAGGCCCTACTTTTAATTTCGTTACTGAAAATATCGTGCAATATGGGACGAATATACGTTTTTTTACGGGAACATTAACTATCCTCATAATTGGTTTTGTTTTATTCTGATTCTAACAAAATCACTTGAGATATCTTAGCTTTCATACTAGCTACAAACCACTCGTATGATGAATGTTACATTTTATGAAAAATATGACTGCCTTAAACTGCTGTTCAAGAGATCCAGGATTTAATCGCCGTGTTGGTCAAAATATTAGTTTTTTTGTTATGAAATTATTAGTATCAGTCCGGACTCTGCTTCACATTTATTTCGATAGCTGCTGTCGAAATGTGAGTGTCAATTACCTCTGCTTACGCCTTCGAGGATGAAATGTTACGACATGTTATAACAAAATTTGTCTTTTATTTTTAGGAGAAGCATGGCAAGAGATCATGATGGCTCTGTCCCCGAATATCGATGAGCGTCCTCGCGATCCGATTCACTGCATCAAAGCGAACATGTACGATAGCGACATGGAGGCCGATGATGAGAACTGCGGCACTTGGATGGCTTTCCCTTACTTCATATCTTTCTCATTGCTTTGTACTTTCTTGGTATGTATCTACTGGATGAAATATTAGTATTTTTATCAGTAATGGATAGACTAGCTGGATAGACTGGCCTGTTGGTCTAGTGGTTAGTGACCCTGACTGCTAAGCCAGAGGTCGTGGGTTCGATCCCCACCCAGGACAAATCTTTGTGTGATGAGCATAATATAATATGTATGTATTTACAAAAAAAAAAAAATTAAGTAGTATATCAATTGTTTAGTACCCATAACACAAGCAAATATAAATGCTTAATTTGGGACTAGATGGCGCTGTGTGAATGTGGTAGAATATAAATGAAATAAAAAAAAAATGGTAGTATTAATTTATCAACTATCTTTCCAGATCATTAATTTATTCGTCGCAGTTATTATGGACAACTTTGATTATCTTACGAGAGATTGGTCAATTTTGGGTCCTCATCATCTTGATGAATTTGTAAGGTACGTTACATTACTCTCTCACTCCGTCTCTCTTCATAAGAGATTGAGAGTGCGAGAATCATTATCTCTTCTGAAGAGCCAATTTAATATGAAATTCAACATTTAATATGAAATTTAATGTTTTATATCTTTTCAGATTATGGAGTGAATACGATCCAGATGCTAAAGGCAGAATCAAACACGTGGATGTGGTTACATTGCTACGAAAAATCAGTCCACCACTAGGTAAGTCAACTTCCTACAGCGGTGTTTCTTGAGCGCTATGACATGTCCTCCTTCAAACGAGGTTTAAAGAGAGCTATCCTCTCAAGGTAGGCAGCGGCCTGGCTGTGCCCCTAGCATGGCTAACGTCCATGAGCGGTGGTAACCACTTACCATCAGGTGGGCCGCTTGCTCGTCTGCCACTACAGGCAATAAAAAAAAAACAAAAAAAAAGGTAGCTATAATCGAATTAATATTGAAAAATACCCGTAAGCAATTTGAATGCGAAAGACAAACATTGGTCCGATTGACAAATCTTGTCTTAAAACTGTTTTATATTGACTGTGCATTATAGTCATCGATCACACCCGTGATGATCTTCTGGTGTTTTTGAGTATTGTATTGGAATTTCCGATATTTTTATTATTAATATTCTAGGTTTCGGCAAGCTCTGTCCACATCGTACAGCGTGTAAGCGTCTCGTCTCAATGAACATGCCGCTCAACTCTGATGGCACTGTTAACTTCAACGCAACATTATTTGCTGTTGTCAGAACACAATTGCAGATAAAAACTGCAGGTAAAGTGGTATTATATTTGATTTGTAATTAAATTGAGAAAATTAGCTTATGACAGGTCAGTTCTGGCACCAAAATACTCAAAATAAACACGAAGATGAAATAATCATGCTTTATTAAGTTCTGCATTGATCTATGAGAAGAATGGTATAGTTGACAATAGAATCACATGATTAGAAAAAATTGCTAAAAAATTTTTTTTTTTTTTCTAAATTCTAGGTGTTATCGACGAATGCAACACGGAACTTCGCGCAACTATCAAAAAGGTTTGGAAGCGTACATCTCCAAAATTGCTAGATCAAGTCGTACCACCTCCAGGGGATCCCAACGAGATTACCGTTGGAAAGTTCTATGCTACCTTCCTTATTCAAGATTATTTCAGAAGGTTAGTGATAGGTCTTGTTTGGATCTTTAAGTTGTTCTTCAGTATTATTTACACAGACGATTATATCATCTAATTAAATACTATTGTGGTGATTATGATTATTAAAAAGATTATGCTATATGAAAGTAATGGTGTATACAAGACGTTATGGTAAATTAAAATTTACTTCAATATGCCTTAGTTTTTAATAAAGACAGTGCGTTATGGTTTTTGAAACGTAAAGAAACCTGACGAAAACCAACGAGAGAATCATTGTGTAAAAAGTTGCCACAATTATTATGTATTTTACAATATTTTATGGGAAGCAAGAGGAAGCTGTATTTATTCATAGATGTCGACTCATTTGCAATTATTAATGTCATCACATACATCTACATATATTTGTGTATCATCCATTATTTCTGAATCAGTCATTAACATCAAAATTTCTATTTTTATAGGAACCATGCGTAAGTCGATTCACGAGTACTAAGCAACATTCGAAGATTTATTTTACGCTGTATTTACGCTTTCGCTCTTGGCAAACTACTTGTTTTGACCGAAGAGTGTTGCTTGACAGATTTTTCCTTTTTGAATTTTGGTTGAGAATGATGCCCTTTTTACAGATTTTAGAATTGTACAATCATCTGTTTGCTCTATATAAGTATTTATATTTCAAATAGGACTTAAAATTAAGGTTTTAGGTTCACATGTGGTCGGTAATAAAATTAATAAATTTCTTTTCTTACAAAATAAATTATAATCTAGCTTGTTGAGCTTCTTTCGGTTTTGAGAAAGCTCGATTCTTCTGATTCTATCATAAAATAAGAAAATGATCGTGTATAAAAATATCATGATCAAAATAATGATTATTGTTACTACAGCTGCAATTAGGATGATTGCTCAGTTCTCTCAATTTGTTTTTATTTCAGCTTCCCCGCCTACCAAGGTTTTCTTTACCGCCGAGTCCATTGCATTATCCAAATACAAAATCTTGACAGCATGTACATTTTTTGCGACAATTTTTTGATGATTCCAAAGCATGTTTCCTCCACCTTTGTATTTACAATCACTTGCTTAAAACGCACAGATTTCAGGGACTTTGTGCACTATGGTGTGAACATAAAGGTAATTTTTGGCTGCACGATTAAGGAGTTCAAAGATGAGAACTGGGAGTACGTAGCTATACGCCCAACAATAGAAGCCTGGTTGTTTGCATGATAAGAGAATCTAGCTAAGATAAAATTCTACAGTGTCATATTGTGATTTAAAATTTGATGAGCCCTGTTAGCTTATGATAGGTTATTCTACATATACATACATTACATCTTATGGCAAACTTTTCAGACTTCTTGTCGTCCGTTGGTAGTAGCTGTATATGGTGTACGAAGTTCCTTTCCCTGTCTCCGTTCTTTGAGTGTTAAGATTTGATTGAAATCTCTTTGTGTTTGTCCAATGTTTCTGCATGAAGGAAAAAAACCCTTTTTAACATAACTACCTTATTTTGGCCATTGATTTGTATAATTTTAGGCAAATGGTTGTAAGTTCGAAAAGAGAAGACATGTTTGGAAGTTTGAGTATCTCTAACAGTTTAGCAAACACGGTTTGAGTTTGATTTTTGTTCACATTTACATTTTGGTTTTCGAAATTTTCGTGCTAGCTTTTTGTGAATCCATAAAGTGACAGTGATATTTTAAGTTATATTGTACATATACATACACAATACACACATAAAAAACTGACACATGACTGATGAAAGACATTTCTATTTATCATTTAAATATTATACTTATTAGAAAAATGATCTTAAGATTTCACCAAATTCAACTAAACACAAGTCAGCCATCTTTGAATTAGCTAACACATCCCTTCCATACGGAATACCCTAACAGATTCAGGAAACGAAAGGAGCAAGCAGCAGCAGCTACGGAACAGAACAACCAGATGACGCTTCAAGCTGGCTTGAGGACCTTGCATGAAGCTGGACCTGAGCTTAAGAGGGCCATCTCTGGTAATTTAGACGAGCTTGTTGGAGAAGTCGTGGAGCCTATGCATAGGGTGAGTCAATTCAAGTACTTTTAAATACATAACTGTAATAATCCACCAATTTTATCAGATTTTGGCCTAAACTCTCTCAGCTGTCTTGATAAAAGAAAAGAGGCCAGCAGTGGGACATTAATGGGTTGCTGATGATGGTGAATTAATTATACTCAGGCCGAAATCTTTTTTCTTTTTTTTTTTCTTTTAATAAAGACAACGCCCGCACTAGGGAACAAGCCCTGTGTCGCGGGGAGCTTTACAAACATGAAACTAACGGACACAAAGTACACCCAGACTAGAAACAAATATCTATGAATCACACAAATATTTGTCTCGTGTGGGAATCGAACCCACTTCACTCGGCACGGCTATGTTAGTGGCTAGGCCACCTAAGCCGCTACGCCATGACAGTACAAAAAAAAGTCCGTTGCTTTCCGATATACTTCATTAAAAAAATCATGAAACAGCTAAGCCAATTTACCAATATTGCCACCACGGTGACAGTCAAATCAAATAACAATAACAACATTTGACTTTCTTTTTGCCGGTTTTTGTAACAACTTTTGTTTTGAAATGTTAAATTAGCTTAATGCCACTGCTATCTGCATAAATATAATATTTTAAATTAAATCTTAAAATCCAAATTGACTAACATTCTACGTACCATCAACCACAACAATATAGAGATAATTCGTTCTTTTTACGCTGTGCAACAAGTTTTAATCAATTTTCCAAGAAACTTAGTTTGGATCTATTTTGTACCACTTCTAATACTACTAAGCTACTTTTAAGTAAGGAATTTTTCACATCAAATCAACCAATTTAGGCTGAACTTTGGCAAATATTAATTATCATTAGTACCTCTATGCTACATATTACATAACTTTCTACTTATTGTTAAAAAAAGAACCTACATTACTGGTGCAAGAATATTTATATACACGAACTCAATATGTGAAAGCTTGTTATTAGCAATTTAAGTTACTTATTTATAACCACACATGTATCCTATTAGTCTGTAAGCTTTCTGAACAGAAATAAATAAAAATATAAATAAATATATATTATAAAATTACATTTAAAGAGCCAATATCGTTCATTGCGTTGTCTCACAAGTTACATTACGCTCGTATTTTAGTCATAAACGAATTTGGTTGACATAATGTGACGTCTTTTAGAATAAAATTGTTTTCTATGTAATGTTTCTTTTTACAGCGTAATCACACCTTATTTGGTGCTGTGTGGACCAGTATTAAGAAACATGGTCGAGAAAGTTTCTACGGTCGTGATAAGCGACACGAGTATATGAGGCCAGCGAGGAATGGTAGTAAGTAAACAAATATTACATAGATTACATTACATTACATTATTATTATAACGTCCTCCGTGTAGTGACGGATTAAGAATACATAATGCCACTATCCCATTTCTACCCGAATTTTTTTGAAAATTTCTACGAATAATTTTTTTTTTTGTATGTTATATAAGTATAACTTATTCTTTTTTTTTTCTCCATATATTTACTTTCAAACTGCACCTACTTCGATCATCTCTGCATCACCGTGGTTGACTGGTAGATAATGCCTGTGGCATTAAGTCCGCCATTGTACATATGTGCATTAAGTTTTAAATAAATAAATAAATAATAAGGCGACTTAGGGTTAATATGCAAACAAGAGCACTGCGAGAACAAGAAAATTCGAAACAAACCTTATACCAACCCGTCTGGCCAGCGTGGAATAGTAGGTCTCTTAAAAAGATTGTGGAGGAGTTTACCCAAATTCCCTCCACAATCTTTAGAGGAGACCCGTGCTCAGCAGTGGGTTGATATGACGATGATGATAACGCCTTGCTTTATTGGGGTAGGCAGCAAGCAAGGTCCGGCATTTTGTTTTATTTATTTAAATTATAGTATTGGTATCTATGATTGATTTTTTTTCTAAGTCAAGTTTGTTTCTTTTTTTACTGAAAAGGAAAACGATCACTTGCGTTTTATGAATATATTTTTCTGGCTTCTTCAAATAATTTTATAACATCATGATTTTATAATGATGATGATTTAATCATTTGATAATGATTAAAGACTGTTATGAGTGCTTTTTAGGTATACCAAAAGCCACAGAACTTATTATTAAGTATCGGAAAGTTTCCGCAATGGAAATTTTCGAATCTAAGAACAAGCTGCATTTTCGGCTTTATTTACAAATTGAGCGTAATGTTATGATTGAAAATGGGTTTCCATTTAGTAAATATTTACTAATTGATTTAATAAATGACATATACTTATTAGGGATTATCCTTATATATTAATTATTAGGTATGTCATTTTTTATTTCAACCCTATTGATATACCTAACTTTGCTCATAAATGAACTTTGAACTCTGAGAACTTTCCATCCGTTCAGTCTCAATCCGAACTGATGGAAAGTTTTCAGAGTTCAACAGGTGTGTGATCGAATTTTTTATCGAGTTACCAAAATACTTATTACTTACATATTTATTTATTTAAACTTCATACACAATAACAATATATAGGCGGACCTAATGCCTAAGGCATTATCTACCAGTCTACCTTTGGGTGATGCAGGTTTATGTAGGTATAGTAATAGAGTTGTGAATTTTGTGAACGTACATAGCATATAAATATACATATAAAATATCAATAAACAATATTATTTAGAAAAGAAAAATATTTTATAATGTCCGATAAACACTATATATCAACATAAATATTTATTTACTTTTGTGTTTTAGATGACAAAGAGGGTCCATCCTTGAGTACAATGATGCGGAGAGAGCTTGGTATGGACGGTCAGATACCTGAAGAGGAACCGTGAGTTAAATCATCAGATTGTAGTGACTGCTGAATGTAGACCTTCCCTGATAAATTTCGTTTTTACTGGGTGTCCAAAAGTAGGACACATTTTTTAATGGGGATAAGAGTTTCATGTTCTAAGTCAAAGCATTCATCGAGAAAGCGTGTCACCACGTGACAGCTGTCATAAGGCAATGCTGTAAAACGGCAAATAAACTTTCATATTTATGTTACTGCGAATATTGCCAGCTTTTTTATTTTTCATTTTAATTTTTAGAAAAGAAGATGGAAATCAAAGTGATGAAGAAATCCAAATGCAGCCTCTTCTCCATGGCAAGGACTCTGAAAAGATATTTAAAGCTATTGAGTAAGTTGTTTTAAATATTATTTGTCGTAATATTCAAATAAAAGCTTCTTGGTTATTTTCGTTCATATTCTGTGTCGTGATAAGTGTATCTATTTTTATTATAAAATCATGGCACATTAAAATTATAAAATATTATACAGTATGCTAAAATTGATAGCTAAATTTTAATTGCAACGCCATCTGTTAATGATGAATGAGAAGTTTCTCGCTATCAACGCCATCTATGTTTTAAGTGAACTACTTAGTTCATTAGTTAGAATGCAGCAATAGTGTCGCAATGGAAATTTAATAGATGGCAGCATCGCACAGAAAAAAAAATGCGCTGTATAATATTTTTATTATAAGGAATAACTTAAAATAATATTCACAGAAAAACATCCAACGATTTAATCCAGACTATGAGAAAGAACTGTAAGTCCTTTTTAGTGTGTTGTGATTGTGAATAATTTATTTAATTATATTTAATTTATAACATTTAATCATTATTTATTTATTATTTTATTTCATTTTTGCTTATTAAATTTTAATCGAGATTGTACAATACTCGCCAATTAAATTTGCATCAACGAAGTTAGCTACAAGTAATACGATTTTAGGTGTCAGAGGGGTAAGGTCTGCACAGCTTGCGGGGAAAAGGTGGCGCGTGGCCACCTTCTGTACTGTAGCCAACTTCGTTGACACCAATTTATTTAGGAAATGTTGTAACTAACCATTTCTTAAGTAGTTTAATCTAATTAAAATTATTATAATTAATAAGCTTATTTTGGACTGAAACTAATGTACCTATGTGCTTGCAAACCGATTCTAAAAAATAGGGTTTTGAATAAATATCGCTCCCTCCGAGGAAAAGTGTGGTAAATTCAATTTCGCAATTATTATTATCAATCTTAATGTTTTTATTATAAGGTGGTATTTGCTGAATGGGATTATAACACCTTTTTCCATGGGTAGGTACCTACGATAAAAAGATGCTGAGCTTTATTTTAGACATTTTGCCGGGAGCTAAGGTGTGACTAAAAAGTTATCATTAGTAGTCTTGAGAACAACATTTAATTACACAGGATGGCCGACGATATTAATTACATGATTGGCATTATTTTATTTTATTTTGTTCAAAGTTTAATTATTTTTTTAAAGACAACGCCCGCTCTGGGGAACAATCCCTGTGTCGCGCGCCTTTACAAACATGGAACTAACGGACACAAAGTACACCCAGACTAGAAACAAATATCTATGAATCACACAAATATTTGTCTCGTGTGGGAATCGAACCCACGTCACCCAGCACGGCGATGTAGTGGCGAGGCGACCACCTTAACCACTGCGCCACGGTGACAGTCTTATGTGTCATTAATGGCAATACTTATCTGTGTTTAAGATTTTTAGTGTGAGCAATACTGGTATAATGCATTAACAATAATAATTATGAATGTATGTGACCTAACGTTGGCTTTTGTATGGCTTAGTGACCGTTTTGATTTATGAAAGAGTACTATATAGTCATGGTTTTGGGTTCAAATTACTTTAGCATTAGAAATCTGTCCTAAATGGAATCCGTTCAACTTAGACATGAATTACTAGAAGTCCCACGGGACTAGTTCTTTATTTGGCTACTGCTCAGCTCCTATTGGCCTTAGCGGAATGTTATATAGCCTATAGCCTTCCTCGATAAATGGGCTATCCAACACTATAATATTTTTTCAAATTGGACCAGTAGTTCCTGAGATCTAAGCGTTCAACCAAACAAACAAACTCTCTATAGATTGATCCTAAATGTTGCATAAACCCAATTCTCCGCTGTCAGAGACTTTTCAACAGACTTGATTGATATTTACCACTAGTTGTTGGCAGTTGAGCCACTTGATGATAAGTGACAACTGCCACCCAGGTACATGGCTGTGTTCTATTAACATTGATTGCGAAGAAAACATAGCCAAGATGCTGCCTACCACAAAGGAATAGGAATGAGGTATTCAGAAGTTAGAATATTATTTAAGCAACGTGTACAATGTTCGCAGATCGTGACAAATCGAGGAGACAGAACAACAACGTGCCTTATTGCATAGAGAATCCAGCGGAGAATCTTATTACTCGAGTAAGTATACATAAAGTAACTCAATTTCAATCGACGGTGACGTTTCAATGAACTAGATGTCTTTAATCAGCGACTACATAATTTGAAAAAGAAAGTTGGTATTATTCTGTTAAAATCACTATAAAATTTGCCTAATGTATATTCTACACGCTTGATAATATTATCTTATAAGGCTTCTTAATCTTATCCGACTTACCTTTAGGCATTGTGTTGGAATTTAGTTAAGACACAAAAATTCAAATTTGTAATCCCGTTACCCATGTATAACTATTTTCTGTTTTGTGTATTAAATAAATTGCTAGACCTTGCGAGGTCTTCGTGGTACAGCCTTTGCACATTACTTAATATATAAACTGTTAATTGGAAGATAAATAATAAAAAAAAAGTATTGCCAACGCGAATAAACGTAGAGGAGATGGTTAGTTTATGGTAAGTGGGGCGCTACAAAAGATCAGTCCTGGTCGAGGTAGCATTAACGCCACAGACGGCTCCTGGCCCAAAAAAAAAAAATAGTGTATGGTATCATCAACATGATCATTATCACTGCTGGGTATGAATCTCCTCCAAAGAATGTGGAGGGAATTTAGTCTACTATACCAAGCTGGCCAGACGGGTTGGCATAGGGTTTGTTTCAAATTTTCCATTTTATGCAGTGCTCTTGTCTGCATAAGGTTACTCCAGTCGCCTTTTACGACATCCACGGGTTGAGATGGGGTAGTGACATTATGTACTCTTAATCCGTCTACACGGAAAGGTAGGTTTAGGGTATAATCATAGATCTTTCTTCAAGGCTGGTATGTAGAAGAAAATCACTCGATCGAAACAAGTGGAAGGAAATTTAAAAAATACTTTAAACAAAATATTTCATCCTCAGGTACTGACGGAACAGGGGCTCGGCAAGTACTGTGACAAGGACTTTATCCAGAGCACCTCCCGAGAGATGCAGGAGGCGCTCGACCTCACCCCCGAGGAGATGGACACGTGAGATATACGCTATTATGTTCCTAGCTCATCGTTTCTTCATTTGACTGGCCTGTTGGTCTAGTGGTTAGTGACCCTGACTGCTAAGCCGGAGGTCGTGGGTTCGATCCCCACCCAGGATAAATCTTTGTGTGATGAACATAAAGGTTTGTTCTGTGTCTGGGTGTAATTTATGTATAATATGTATGTATTTACAAAAAACAAATGTATTTAAGTAGTATATTCAGTTGTTTAGTACCCATAACACAAGCAAATATAATTGCTTACTTTGGGACTAGATGGCGCTGTGTGAATGTGGTAGAATATTATTATATTATTGTAACTCAAACAAATTAACAAATTTATAGGAAGGAAAACTGATAGGAAGAAACTGCCTTTGATTGAGCAGCCACGGGCAGATGAATTTTCATCGCTAGGATACCACGAAGCCTCCGTGGCTCAGTGGTTAACGACCCTGACTGCTCAGACAGAGGTCGTGGGTTCGATTCCCACCCAGGACAAAATTAAATCTTTGTGTGATGAGCACAATTATTTGTTCTGTTTCTGTGTGTAATGTAACTTTAATGCGGGTCTTTACGAAAAAAAAGAAAATGCTATTTAAAAGTATTATATATTCAGTTGTCTAGTATCCATATTACAAGCATTAGCTTAGTTTGGGATTAGATGGCGCTGTGTGTGAATGTCGAAACATTATTATTATTATTATGTAACTGTGGTCCAATCCTAATCCACCAAACTCAATGGTACCAAATTGACATTGAAAAGTTATTGTTGAAACAATTTTCACGCGCCAATTTTGGTAGAATATCAAATTGTTATTTTTGAGTTGAACTAATGTTTCATAATGTTACAGCGCTGCTAATCAAATAATTTTAGAAGAGAGAAGAATGGGAGCCGTTCAGAGCAGACCGACTGATGTGGTGAGTTTGTTTACTCGTACTGCAAACAAAACTAGGATAGTCAACACATTCGTTTAAAAAAAATTCAGCACTTCCAGACACATTTAGTCGGCGTTAATAGCCGTGCCACACGGTTGTAAACTTGCGTTCCAACAGACAGAACAGTGACCTTTATGGGAACTTAGTTGCCATCCGCGTAGTTTGCATGAGATTTGGTTTACAACAGCCGGCAAGTTAGCAAGTTTACGACCGTGTGGCGGCTTTAACAATGTACTTAACTGAAATAAAAAAAAAAATCTTAGTCTATTTTTATATATTACGCACTATAACAATAGTTTTTGTAAGCAACCAGACCATTCAACAATTATCACGCACGCGCATCCATAATTAAATTTTATGTCTGTCTGGGGGCATGTTTGGCCCCTGCGATTTGTCTGCTTGCTTACAAAAAACTACAACCAGCCATTCTGACGCTAACCATTTTTCGACAACCGTCAGTGAAACAGACAAATCGTACTGCCAATGTTAAACAGATTTAAGTTAAGATTTGTCTATCCAGCAATTTCTATCTTCTGCATGCAGCCATATGATTTAAAATTGCCCAGCAACATTCCTAATTTTATAACAGTTTTCCACTGTGAATGCGACATGTCGCCGTTCCGGCTTTGTTATCTATTCCAAGTTTTGTTAATGTTTGAAGTGTTTAAAACTTTTTTTCTTTTCAGGAAAGCATATTGTCAAGACAATATCATCCCTTCCATCAGCCCCCGATGCAGCCCCCGCCTAGGAAGAAATAAGCCATACAAGGATTCTTCTTGGTTTTGTTGTTACCCCTATGGTTGACTACCATACGGGTTTGTTTCCTATAAAGCCTCAAGCAGGCTTCAGGAGGAAATCTAAGATTTTTCGACGAATATATTGTAAATATGAGATGCTATTCTCGCTTTTAAAATCGGTCCCATATTTTCTGTAAATCTCCCCTATGGGGCCTTAAATGATAAGTTTTTTGTGGTATGGAGTGAATTTTTAAATGGAATTTTAAATATGTATACAAATAATTAATCAAGTGGCTATGTGCCTTATTTATTCAAAATATATGAAAACATTGTGCCAAAACGTTTTTATCGCCTTAAAAAGATAATTGCTATTTTCTGCTAAAAAATGAAATACTTATTGATTTATTCATATTATAAATGTATTTAAATGAAATGATTATATTATGTATGTAGTATGGGTATTATTTTGAGTAAATCTAGTCATAATGCTTGCTTAAGTTTTTATGTGAATGTTTATTCAGTGAAAATGATAATATTTTAAATGAAGTATTTTGTATGGAAATATACTTGTTATTGTGAATAAATTGTTGAAATGAATTAAAAAAATTTGCTTTTTTTTAATTGACAACGCCTGCACTGTAGAAACAGCCCTAAGTCGCGGAAGACTTTAAAAATATTCAATGAACGGGCATAAAGTGCAATCAAACTCGAAACAGATATATTTATCACGTGTGGGAATCGAATCTACGACACTCGGGACAATAATGTTAGCAGCGAGGCAACCAGCCATGTCATGGGCACACTATATAATTACGAAAATCTTTATTTCGAAAGCGCCAGCCACAAAGATGAATTTCAAAATCCCGATTGTCATAATTCCAAATGGTTTAAAATTCAGAAGTTATATTCTGAATTTTGAAAATTCGGATGCCAGAGATTTCTAAACATTTATAAAATTATGTTTAAATTTTTATAACAACCTCCTACAAGCTTATGCTAGCCTAGTACTTTGTTCACTCACAATACAATGTTAAACACTTTAGGAGAAGGCAGCATTTTTTAAGCTTGAAATTTTTAACTTAACATTTATACAGGGAGGGTCTATACACAAGTTTGACCACGAGAGATCGTAATTCCTCATAGTGAAACCAGTTTGACTAAAAAGTTTGACTACAAGGAAGAAAGGCTTTTTTTTGCAGTGTACTCATTTATAACTATAATTGTTAAAATTCCTAATGCAACTGTGATTTATCATTCAGTCTAAATAGTTCAAAATGTTTTCTATGTTAAATTATAATATTTTGTTATATTTTGAAAAATTAAAAGCGATCTCTCTTATAATGGTCACAGTTCTAACCTAATCTACACAAACTGCTCACCATTTAGCATCAGCAACCCATTAAGTGCCACTGCTGGGCTCCGGCCTCCTCTCCTCTATCTAGAGAGCTGAGAGGGTTTAGGCCATAATCCACTCACGCTGGCCTAGTGCGGGTTGGTGTATTAGGCATACTAATTTCTTCTAGCGTATGTGGGTTCCCTCACGATGTTTTCCTTCACCTTTAGCAGATGGTAAGTCACTTGACTAGTACTATCTAGTACTAAATGCCACAAAGTGGAATCCACATTGTTACAACCGGTCGGGATCGAACTCGGACCGCGTGATTTGGACGCCGGTCCCTTATCCATTTAGCCACCATCGCTTTTACATCGCTCACCATTACGTGGGGTTATTAAGTAACTTTTCGATTTCAGCGTATAGTGTTACAATTCTAAGCTAATTAAGTTATAATATCAAAAATTATTATATTATTATTAAATTCCACCACATTTACATAGCGCCATCTAGTCCCATAGTAAGCATATATATTTGCTTCTGTTATGGGTACCAAACAACCGATATACTACTTAAATACTTTTTTTTGTAAATATATATTATAGATAAATTACGCACCCAGGCACAGAACAAACCTTTATGCTCATCACACGAGGATTTGTCCTGGGTGGGGATCGAACCCATGATCTCCGGCTTAGCAGTCAGGGTCACTAACCACTGGACCAACAGGCCATTCGAAAAATGTTTATAAAGTTCTTTGTTTTCTGAATATTGAAAATCGGAATATTATTTATATCGGGTATTTAATTGTTTGGACTTTTAAGTCAGCATACAAAAAAGTCATTTTCGTTATGTAATACTTTAACGTTCCCCTAACTCGCTAATGACGGTTTTAAGTGAAAGAAAATCATAGGAAAGTGCGTTTCGTTCGGTGCGGCGACGTGAATAAAAGCATCTCTAGAATTCTGAACACGTAGCAAAGGACGTAAATAGGAACATAAAAAAAAACATAACAATCGAATTGACAACTTCCTCATTTTTTAAATCGGTTAAAAATGCAGGAAATAGCACAAAATAAACGATATTATATATACGATGATTATTAACTACAATGCAACTGTAATTATTGTTGATCATGACTTCTAGTTTGCAGTGAATATTCTGTAGAAGCGTCATGGGTAAAATCTTGAGAATCTTCAAACACATCGCTGAAGTCATCGGCATTATTTATAGATATATAAGTTGTTTTTATTTCCCGGTTATTACATACTGTACCGCCTTCATTAGATTCATTGTCATCAGCTACGCTTTCATATTCGTCAGTTTGATCCTCCATTTCATTATCGGAACTAACGTCCTCTGAAATTTTTGTATCAGTTGTATTAGAATCAGTAATACTAAAAGATATTGTGTCAGGTGTGGTTAATTCCTTTTTTAAACTATCTTCTTTGTCATCCAGAGAATCCGTTTGATTGTATTTATTTTTAATAGATGAATATGATATTGTCATTAGGCTTGAATCTAGGTCTTTCTCGTTTGATGTTTCATGAGTCATGTTTTCTAAAACTTTTGAAGGCTCTGCTAATACGGGCTCGTTTGATTCGGTCTGCTGTGTTAAAGTATTTTCTGCTTCAGTCTGGGCTGATGCATCACCTTCATTTAGATCTTGTATATCTTCTTCAGATTCAAATAATATTTGAGGTGATTCTCCTTGAAAAACTGGAGTATGGTTGTCCGGACTATCAAATTTTAATAAACTCTTATCTTCCTCAGCAATTTGATTAGTTCTATTACCTATAGTTACATTTAGTTGCTCTTTTAATTTCAAGGGTTCAGTGTTGTCGTTTTCAGTTGCTTTTATATTCAAGGATTCTGTGTTGTCTTTTTCAGTTGGTTTGATGTTCAAGGATTCTGTATCGCAATTTACAGTTGCTTCTATATTTTTCACATCAGGCATGTTAATTTTATTTTCACTTCGAATATTTGGTTGTAAAACAACAGATTTGTTAGATTTCGATAGGGAATTATTTAAAATTTTGGGATTGCTGTTTTCACGACTTATGGACTTGTGTGATTGTGCATTAATCAAACTTGTATTGTTTTGGTAAGCTTTGTGTACAAATTCTGGTATTTCTAATTTGTCTGATCCTACAGATGTGTTGTTTGCTACAAAACTCTGATCCAGAACTTCGGCGTTATTATCTTTATTTTCAGCTTCTTTAGTAATCTCAGAACATTTGTGGATATCAGGAATAGAGTTGTCATACATAACATTAATATGACATTTATTTTGCTCTTTCGCTGCTTTCGGATTGTCGAAATAAATATTTACGATGCTTAATCTTCGGGGAATATCTGTGGCTGAACGCACTTTCGGATAAAATTCATCAAACTTTTTTATGTCATCTAATTTCATATTTTCCATGGAATTCTTTAACTTAATATTTTGATTTATGTAAACTATTGAGGATTCAGTGTCTTGATTAGAAACAGTGTCCACGTGATAAGTTTCTGATTGTTTTTGTTTTTCATTGTCTTTCGCATTAGAAGGTTTAACTTCAGTTGCACTATATTCATGAGAATATTGCTGGTTTCTGTTTCTGGAAGCCTGATTACTATTTTCAATATTAGTAACAGGTAAATTATTGGTGTATTCATCGGAATCGGCTTCTTCAATTGTTGTCCTAGTATTATTTGGGTTGTTAGCTTTTTTTTTAGGTCCCTTCTCTCTATGACTAGGTGGAAAATCATCTTCAATCATAACAACGCTGTTATGAGGAGTTTTACGATCTATTTCTATCACATTTGTTTTATTTAATAGTTTTTCAGAAGATTCTGAGTCACTTTTCTGTTTATCGCCAAAAATGTGCATCAATATGCCAAGTCTCATAGTACTTTGAGATTTGTTGTCTTCAGATTTTTTGCATATTCCATTTTCAAAGGGCATATAAGTATTTTCATAGCTAAAATTATCTTTGTTGTCAAGTTCGAGCATACTTGTTCTTGATTCATTATTGTCAACTGTAATCCTTCGGGCATCCGCAATATTTATATCAGTATTTAATGGGCCTCCTAGCACTTTATTACACATACTAATGTTTGTATTCATAGTTTGACCATTCGCTATCCACAAATTCATGTTCAAACCATAAGGTTCACTTGTTGTAGGTAAATGTGGGTCTTCCCACAGCAAATTGAAAGTGCGTCTAACTTCATTTATTTGATTATCTGAATCATTTACAGTTTCTTTAGATGCATTATTACATTGTAGTAAATTGATGATGTTATCTTTTTTATCCGGAGTAGTGCATTCCTCATTCAAACATGCACAATAAGTTACAGGCTCGTTTGCAATTTTAGTCATTTCATTTATTTCTGCTTGTAGTTTCTTAATTAAATTTTCTAAATCAGTTATTTCTTTATCAATATCAGGCGGAATAGCTGCAGATGGTACTGGATTTTTGTCGCAAATATCTGGCATGAAAGAAGATAATAAGGTATCTGGGTTTTGGCCAGTATCAATCATTTTGTGTAAAAAACTGTTGGAAGTGTTCATCTCTTTACAATTATTGTTTACTTTATCCATGACTGACGGGTTATTTGTTTTTGTCTTAGTATATATCTGGTTTACAAAAATAAATTAATCAATAGTGGTAGGTATGTCTTGGTGATGGAAGTTTTATCTTTTGTGGTGATTATGGTAACGATTAAAAAGTTAATTTCTTCATACTTTCATTATACAGGCGCCCAAAACTGAACGAATGTTTGTTCATACTGACTTGAAAGATCTTATTGGAGCTTTTGCATCTTAATGCTTGTTTTTCTTGAGGTCACTTTTTGATTGAAACGGGTTTGTATCCCTAATATTTTTTGTGCAAATGTAATCCATTATAAGCTATGCATACGTTTAAATTTTTATATTTTTACATGTTTGTTTGTGACTTGACTCGTGCTGATTTTTATTTGAAAATGACTTATGTCAAGAAAATTTAATAAGAAGGCTGAACATTTTAGGAATATAACATTCTGTGCCATAAGCAAGTAGATTTTAAGGAACCTATAAACTTCTTGGTCGAACGGCCTTTGGTTGTTTGTTATCAAGATGATTGATATTATTTCATTTTTAACATAACATAACATAATATAGCATCACGCCTTTTCCCCGAAGGGGTAGGCAGGGGTGTTTCACACCCACATTTTGCTAGCTATGTTTGGTCCCATGAAATAGGGGGCGAGCCTATTGTCATCTACCGGGAACATTTGTTTACCAAACTCCGGGAAAATCTCACTACTGGAATTTCATGATTCAGAAAAGATTCAGAAAAGCCCAATAAAATTTTCACCCGACCAGGGAATCGAACCCGGGACCTCTTGCACAGCAGTCGTATACACATTCCACTGCGCCACCGAGGCAGTTCTTTTTTAAGATTAAATAATTATTCCATTTATTATATTATTTCAACGCCTTTAAAACGATTGATCGATATTTTATTATACAAGGTCGGACCTTGTAATTTATGAATATTACCAAAAAGATATCTCAAATAAGTCAAGGTTGTTTGCTTGACTTGAGTCGACGAGATTTGTTACAAGAATTTGTGTCTTTCTTTAAAAGAACGGGGAAAAGTTTTTGTGTTATAATATTCAATTCCAGATTCTAGTTCCGCTAAGTCCGTTAGTTTGTCCACAGCTTAGCTCAAATACTTTTATTATGGTACCAGAGACCTATAATTGGGCATGGATATATTTATTAGTCATACCAACAAAGTATTATGAAAAAATGGGGATATTTTTTTCTCTCAAATGCCAAAATTATGATATCTCTATAATTTTGACATATAATGATTTGACTATTTTAGCTAAGACGATCCTATCGGTGATACAATGGTTAGACTGTAAAAATCTTAACGTGAACTTTTTTTACAGTGCCAAAGCAAAAGGGCCGACTGTTACAAATAGAGATGTTATCTATGGTGATGGTATTAAAATAAATGAAGCAGATTATGTAAAATTCTTAGGCATATATTTAGACAAAAATGTTGACTGGAAGAAACACGTTGATAAGACATGTAGTAAAATAAGTAAATTTGTGTGTTTTAAGTAAGCTAAGAAAAACTACTTCTTATTATATTCTTCTTATATACTGGCTTACCATGGATACGTAAGCTCTAATTTAAGATACGGCCTTATACTATGGGGCAACTCCACAGAGGTAAACAGAGTATTCATTACACAAAAGCGTTGCATCAGAGCTATTAGTTGGTATTCCACCTGATGTATCATGTAAGCCTCATTTAAAAAAAATGGGTATACTAACCCTACTATGCATGTATGTCTATGAGATTGGAGTATTTGTTAAATGTAACCCCGATTTATTTATTAAGGCCATAAATAAATATTCTCGTAATACGAGGAATCAAGATAGGTTAGTACTTACTTAACAATAGACCGAAACCAGCTATATTCACAAAGAACTGTTAGGCAATGAGCATTAAAGTTTATAATAAAATACCTGAATAGTTATATTAAAAAACTCCCATGTTTTGCTTTTAAAAAGCAACTCAAAAAGTGGCTGGTTGACAAAACATTTAATTCTTTAAACGAATTTTTTGACATAGCTTAATAGTATTATAATTATGATGACTTGCATTTATATTTTTGATTATTAATTATACTTAATTGTAACTTTCACATGTCACTTAACGACAAAATAGAAGGACATTGTATAAAACATAACACCAAATGTATGTGAAATAAATCATTCATTCATTAATTAATGACTGGCCTAATGAATAATAAATTCGACTGGCCTGTTGGTCTAGTGTGTGACCCTGAATGCTAAGCTGGAGTGGTCGTGGCTTCGATCCCCACCCGGGACAAATCTTTGTGTGATGAGCATAAAGGTTTGTTCTGTGTCTGGGTGTAATTTATCTATAATACGTATGTAAAAAATGATTTTAGCAGAGCTATGATCGGTCTTGGGTCGTGGTCCACCTGCTTAGCACCTGCCTGGGTGGACCACGGGCAATTTTTCTTGCCGGTAGTCCACCTCAGTCCACCTAGGTGGACCACGGGCAATTTTTCTTGCCGGTAGCCCACCTCAGTCCACCTAGGTGGACCACGGGCACTTTTTCTTGCCGGTAGTCCAACTCAGTCCACCTAGGTGGACCACGGCCACTTTTTCTTACCGGTGGTCCACCTCAGTCCTCAGTCCACCTAGGTGGACCACGGGCACTTTTTCTTGCCGGTGGTCCACCTTTATAATGAGGCACATAAATATAAAAAAATATAAAATAATTAAAAAAATATCCCCATTTGACTTGTAGGAGTACCTCTCCTTAAATAATATTTTTTTCTAACGTTACCCCACATTATGAATGAATGAATAATAATAATATTCTACCACATTCACACAGCGCCATCTAGTCCCAAAGTAAGCAATTATATTTTGCTTGTGTTATGGGTACTAAACAACTGATATACTTAAGTATTTTTTTTTTGTAAATACATAGGTACATATTATAGATAAATTACAACCAGACACAGAACAAACCTTTATGCTCATCACACAAAGATTTGTCCTGGGTTGAGATCAACCCACGACCTCCGGCTTAGCAGTCAAATTAAAATTAATGTAACCATTGGTGCTAACTTCTCGATTCAACGCAACTAGAGTTGATACGGTGTACGCAGTTTTTAAAGAAATAAAACAGCTCAATTGTCACCCAACGTATTTATTTGTTTTGCATAAAAAAATGATGAATAGAAGTTGGTATACTTGAATCGGGTTTCAATGTCATTGTTACTCTCATCATACCCTATTAATGCACCAGTTTCTAATGATTAGGGTATTGTCTCTTGGTACTGCAGAGACGTTTGGGTTCGCAGGGATGTGCTGGCTCAGGAACAGCGGCAGACTTACGCTGACTCCTGATCTACAACGTGACAAAACAATAACGTATTAAAAACTTTTATACTTTCGCGACTTGTACACATATTAAATTACCAGGAATAGTAAATACCTTATTTATTTGCCCGACGTTTCGATCGAGGGCGTCGAGGCATCGAGAACAACGCTCGGCAGCCACCTCAGTCAGCCCGTGACCACGATCGGTGTAATTCGATCGAAACATCGGGCAAATAAATAAGGTATTTACTGTTCCTTATAATATAATACGTGACCCGTTTTATAGTAATTTAAATAACGTTTTAATATAATTAGTTATGTCTCACTGAGTAAGTACAGGGTTTCTTGGCTATATACATCATATATTATATATATATATATAACAACGCACGCCTGGATCAGTTTGGCCAATTCTTTATTTAAATGTTCGTTGAAGTTCATGGATAGTTTTTACGTTTTATTTTTTCTTTTTTTTTAGTTTTTAGGTAGGTAGGGTAGGTAGGGTAGGTAGGGTAGGTAGGGTAGGTAGGGTAGGTAGGGTAGGTAGGGTAGGTAGGGTAGGTAGGGTAGGTAGGGTAGGTAGGGTAGGTAGGGTAGGTAGGGTAGGTAGGGTAGGTAGGGTAGGTAGGGTAGGTAGGGTAGGTAGGGTAGGTAGGGTAGGTAGGGTAGGTAGGGTAGGTAGGGTAGGTAGGGTAGGTAGGGTAGGTAGGGTAGGTAGGGTAGGTAGGGTAGGTAGGGTAGGTAGGGTAGGTAGGGTAGGTAGGGTAGGTAGGGTAGGTAGGGTAGGTAGGGTAGGTAGGGTAGGTTGGGTAGGTAGGGTAGGTAGGTAGGTAGGGTAGGTATGTAGGTAGGTAGGGTAGGTAGGTATACTTTCATACAATCATAAATTAAGTATGTGGTACGAAGTTCGCCGGGACAGCTAGTACACCATAGAATTATAGTGGTTTTGGATATCTTTTCTGTGTAATAGTAATGCCATCAAAAACGAAACTTGTAACAAGTTGTGTTTATTTAAAAAAACCAAATAACCCGACTGCCTTACCTTGCCAAAAAGTAGCCTTCTTCAGTCAATATTATTAATTATTATAATAATAATATAATAATATTATACCACATTCACACAGCGCCATCTAGTCCCAAATTAAGCAATTATATTTGCTTGTGTTATGGGTACTAAACAACTGATATACTACTTATATACATTTTTTTTTTGTAAATACATACATATTATAGATAAATTACACCCAGACACCGGAAAAACCTTCATGCTCATCACACAAAGATTTGTTCTGGGTGGGGATCGAACCCACGACCTCTGGCTTAGCAGTCAGGGTCACTAACCACTAGACCAACAGGCCAGTCAGTAAGTAAAGTGACTAAGAGTGCTCACGCGTCACGAATTGGTAAAATGAGTTCCAGTAACGAAATTGACGTTGAATTGCTAATTGTGGTAATAAAGAAAAATGCTTGTATTTGCAATTATAACATAACATAGCATCACGCCTTTTTCCCCGAAGGGATAGGCAGAGGTGTTTCACACCTATATTTCGCCAGCTATGTTTGGTCCCATGAAATAGGGGGCGAGCCTATTGTCATCAACCGGGAACATTAGTTTACCAAACTCCGGGAAAATCTCAATACTGGGATTCATGATAGAAAAGCCCAATACCATTTTCACCCGACCCGGGAATCGAACCCGAGACCTCTTGCACAGCAGTCGTATACACTTTCCGTTGCGCCACCGAGGCAGTATAAATTGAAAGAATATAAATTGAAATTGAAAGAACACAGCAATAAAACAATAAAAGACAGAGCATGGCTGCCGCTGATCTTTGAAGTTGGAATGTCGACGGCTGTCGTCGACGCGTTAACGGCTGCCGCTGTCACATCCTGACGGCTGCAGTTACCCCTGCCGTTGCTAACGTACCGCTCCTGTGTATGAGCTCTTACTGGCAGTAGCGTGCGATAGCCAACGGTAACGTTTTTGTATTTTATATAATACGGGACATTCACGTAAGGTGTTGCCGACCGGGTGTTTCAGTTACATAAGGTACCCATCTTCAGGGCGAGTGTGCAACCTTCGCCGCCATGTCACGCCGCGCGTTCCTTACGTTATATTAAAAATACGAATGATAATTCGTTCAAAATGTACTAGAATATACTTACTCCTGTCATCAGTAAGTGCTCGATTTTTCAACTTTTCTAAAACCAAATAAGCTTCGGCCGTCTTCTGCACCGCATCAGGATCGGATGATACAGGCGGGTCGCAAAGATGAGGTTGCTTATCAAGTTTAATTTTCCTTGCAAATCAATGTCATTCATTCTGAAATAAAGACTTCATATTTAAAATCAGCTATAATTACATGTTTAAAATTATCAAGATAGCTTCAGAATATGATTTTGGATATAAAAGTATATAGACTTTATGACCAGTCCCCGATGGCGCTCTCAAAGCGATAATTGCACAAAGAAATAAATTCCCCGCGGTGGGAACACTTTCCAAAAATACAATTAACAAAAACGAGTTAGATCCCGCCTAGAGCACATTTCGTAGTGAGCGCATATCCTCAGAAGCCCATAAAAAGAATAGCAACCGCATGAGGCGAGAATCGAGTATCGGCTTTAGTGAACCTTGTCCTTAGAGATCAGATCAGACAAACTACCAAAGCTGTCATTTAAATTATACTTACTCTTAAACGCTGGGGAAAGATGGTGAAGAAAAGATTGAAATTCTTATTTTTTGTGCTTTTTTGGTTGCTTGACAGAAACTTCGTTTGCTTGGCAGCAAGGTTTCTCTGCATTACACTGACAACCTAAGCCAGAACCCGGTGCATCTTTTTTAAGATTATCGGAGTTCAAGTTTTTCTGGGAATCGGGAATCACGCACGGCCGGCAGGGTTTCTTCTTGCTCGCACAGGTTTTGGCGCAAGCTACTTGATCAGTCATTTTTGGTATTTTTTAATTTACTTATGTGTATTTTAGTTCAAATATAGACGGATGACATGGGATGACTTACTGAAATAATTTGTTTTTTGATTTGGTTTCTATGATTTGCCAAAAAGAAGAAAAAATAATCGACCAGTACTTAGTTTGATTTGTCGAAGGAGATTTTAATTGTAAATAAATAATATTGCATATTGATTTATAGTGTGGTACAGTGAGGTTACTATTTACGACTGCTGAGCAAGAGGTTAACCTTAGATTGGCCAAAAACATTTTAGGATTTTAGAGTCTGTATCTGAGCTGAGAAAGGGGCAAAAGACACGCCTCATATAACATGAAATCTAACGTATCGGCAAAATGTAGGTGAGCCTTTATATTATGACTACTTCTTTGGGAAAGGTCAGCGACTCTACCAGATTTGTAGTAGAGATTAGTGACGCCAGTAGTCAAAAACAGCGGGATCGCCCCCGATTCTACGCACGTCTATGGTCGGTTGATATCGGGGAAACCAGCGAGCTTGTGAGTTAACAAATTGTGCAGTCCATTCAGATTTCCAGTTAGGTAAGAAACAGATTACATATATATTAATAATTATGTATTAATTTACATAAATATTATTCTCTTCTTTTCTCTCTTTTGTTCTCCCTTTTTCTATTCTACTCTAACCCTTTTCTTTGTATGGTTGTACACTTCAGTCTTGCTCTCTTACTTCAACTTATTTCCTCTACACTTCTGGGTTTGCTATCAGATAACTCAATTCTGAGTTAA
Source organism: Laspeyria flexula (assembly GCA_905147015.1). Classification (NCBI taxonomy): domain Eukaryota; kingdom Metazoa; phylum Arthropoda; class Insecta; order Lepidoptera; family Erebidae; genus Laspeyria; species Laspeyria flexula. The sequence continues at coordinate 9,082,839 of LR989974.1, forward strand.
GCTCGCCTTTGTATGTTTTTTTATGTATATTGTAAAAATATTTTTTATTTATTTTCTTTGTGTGCAATAAAGTATAAATAAAATAAATTACACTGGGCACATCAGTTGTTATTGGAAATGGCTTCATATCACGAAGTGATTCACACGATCACTCGACATCTCGAGACCATCGTGTGACTGACAGGCATCGACCAGAGGTTGAGCCAAAATATGCTGGTAGCATTATTATCAGGCCGACCACCGTGAGCCACATCAGAATCAGGGCGTTACCATCGCCTACAATAGTAATCATTATTATAATTATAATTTTTATAATATTATAATAATAATATTCTACCACATTCACACAGCGCCATCTAGTCCCAAAGTAAGCAATTATATTTGCTTGTGTTATATACGAAACAACTGATATATACTTAAATACATTTTTTTTTGTAAATACATACATATTATAGATAAATTACACCCAGACACAGAACAAACCTTTATGCTCATCACACAAAGATTTGTCCTGGGTGGGGATCGAACCCACGACCTTCGGCTTAGCAGTCAGGGTCACTAACCACTAGACCAACGGGCCAGTCAATATCCGTACAAGCAAAGTTTACCGAACTTAGCTTGTTCGGTACAAGTTTCTAATGTGATCCACATTTTTGAACACTTGGATGCTTGGACACAGATTAGATAATAGTTACTACGTAACAGATACATCACTCCTATACAAAAGCGAAAATACCTACGTTATATTAGCCTACAAAAACGAACAAACGACGCTGCAAGAAGAAACGTATTCTACGCACGTGCGCCGAGAGTCGAGATTCCCGCGTACACCGCGTGAGTCGGTCATCGAGCAAAATCATTAGGGTTGTACAAAGAACATTAATGAAAACAACATGGCTGAAGTGAAACTGAAATTTTATTATTTATGGTTAGTTTATGTACAATGAATGCAATGAAGTGAATGCGAGGTAAGCAGTTAACTTAAAATTTCTAATTTCACATCGAAATTAGTTAAGATTAGCCGCTAGACAATGCGTGACAACTTTTTTATTTAAACCCGTCAAGTAATTTCGGAGATTAGCGTGTACAAACATCCAAACAGACAAAACAATTGAATATCGTTGTTACTATTTTTACTTATATTAGTTTTGTTAAATATATTCAATGTACACACAATCAAACAGTTAATGTCTGATTCAGACTCACGCTTGACCGGTTTGTTTTAAGAAGAAAGAGTACCTACACACAAGAAGCATTTTAAAATTACTAGGTACTACTAACTAAAGCCAGCTGAAATACGTACCTACTTTCAAATAACGTAAGGTACCTTTCTTCATCTTTCGGCAATGAAAAAAAAGACAATTTATACCTACGTATTGTACGAAAATATCGTTAGTGCGTTTTGAGCGGGAAACGTGCTGTGCGCGCTCTCAGTGTCGCGTGCGGCAGCCCTCTGGCGATTTGTCTCAGTTGTGAGCTACATAGCGGTAGGCACATAGCGCGTGACCTTGAGCGAGTGACGGAGGCCTGGCTTGGATGCCATTGGCGGTATGACTGTAACCATATTTATGGCGGTTTGATTGAATCTATCTATATGACATTTTGAGCGTCTCGTCTTATGAGCGCGTAAATTGTTGACAACAATATGGAAACTTTGCTTGTACCGATATTATTGACTTTTTGGTTGCAACTATAAATTTGAATACCTTGAGTGTCACTTGACGCTGACTGTACCTACGATTTATGTTTTGATTTTTAATGGGAAAGAAGAAATCTAGAAAAGTAAATGTCTTCATTTGGGAAAATTTTATGATCAGTGTTTATAGGACACATCAGTACAGATAAAGAAATAAACAAAATTTATTTATATTAGATTGTATAATGTGCCGCCTGCAACCAACAGCCGCCCACAACTTTGACGAGGTCATCGGTCCTTCTAGTAGGTGGCCGTCCCACGCTGCGCCTCGCGGTTGCGTAAATTACATGAGGCCTATGTGTCCGTCGCAGCAGTGAACGTCGTTGGGCTGATATGATGATGATGATTAATAATGTTAATCAGTTCGTTTTTTGGTTAAATCTTCATCTGTATCGTTAGCCATCTCAGTTGAAATCGATGATGGAGAGGCTCTGGGAGTCAATGCCAAAGAGTTGTCTATGTTATCTGCACCACTAAAAATCGATAATATCCTACTTTTAATGTTCATAAACATACTGTTCGTTGAAGTAGAAGTATTGTTTTGCATCACGTTTTCTTCTTTGTTAAGATTAGGATTCCAAACATCATATTTAGAGCTTTGATTATTGTACTTATTTTTTAGGTTTTCGTAACTGTAAGTTTCACTTAGTGATGCCACAGCAGTAGTGACTTTCTGACCAATTTGGTTATATATTTTTTCCGTTAATGTGATACCCTTTCCCATAGGCTCATGATTTTCACTATCTTGTGTTTTATTATTAATCTGTTGTAGACCGTTTTCCTCATTTTTATCGTAGTCGTTAGATTGGAGCCTAGGTGGTGGTGGTAATTCTAAGGATTCATCATTATTCTCTTCATCGTCTTGATTTCTTTTGAATGTTTCTATCAGCCTAGCTTTCTGTAATTGTTTCACTGCCACTGCAGCTTCAGCGGCCTCTGATGTAGTTTTGTAAGCTTTACTGGCAATATCTTGCATTGCATATTTGATGGTGGTCATCGCTCTACGATGAGCCTCTATTATAGATTTTTGCGTTCGCGTGTCAAACAAAGAATCATTATGAGATGATAAGTCTTCGTGAATACTTGGACTAGCTGATAATTCATAGTTGCGTATTAAAGATTCTTTTTCACTTGTATTCTTTTCTGCATCTCCTGGAGATATACAATCTTCTTTTAAATGAAAACGGTGAGATACACCGTCACCAAACGAAATGGTATCTTTATTTTTTGAGTTTACACTGCTTGTATCTGTTGTTTTAGTATCGGAAACCATGGAATTCATTTCGATATTATATGGTCGTCGTTGCTCTGGATATGGGTTCGTGAAACAAACTTCGTTGATATCCTTAGAATCCTTGTTTTCTGAGTCTACACTGCTCGTATCTGTTGTTTTAGTATCGGAATCTTTGGAATTCATTTCAATATTAGTGGGTCGTTGTTGCTCTAAATATGGGTTCGTGAAACAAACTTCGTTGATATCCTTAGAATCCTTGTTTTCTGAGTCTACACTGCTCGTATCTGTTGTTTTAGTATCGGAATCTTTGGAATTCATTTCAATATTAGTGGGTCGTTGTTGCTCTAGATGTGGGTTCGTGAAACAAACTTCGTTGATATTCTTAGAATCCTTGGTATCTTTGTTTTCTGAGTTTACGCTGCTCGTATCTACTGTTTTAGTATTGGAATCCTTGGAATTCATTTCGATATTAGTAGGTCGTTGTTGCACTAGATGTGGGTTTGTGAAACAAAGTTCGTCAATATCCTTAGAATCCAATTTGTAGCTGTTTTTGCATGATTTTGGTGGGTTATCATCACTCTCTGTTGAGAAAAAACTACCCCACCCTTTTTTTTTTTTAGTATCCTGTTTGTCTTTGTTACATTCTTTTTTAGAGTCAACTGATCCAAAACATCTGTTCCACAAAGAATCTTGTTTTGTTTCTGAGTTCTTACGTTTGGTTTTGTTTGAAGACTGGTGCTTTGTTTTAGCCGCAGGGCAGTCTTTTTCTATTATGCTTATTTGCGCTGATTTACAAGGACACAAATACAAGCACAGTTGCGAAGGGGTATTACTAGCTTCTGACTCTGTTTTAGATCTGCCACTATCCGATCCTGTGCTTGAATATGATTTTAAGCATTTTTTTGGAATTCGCTTCCCTTCAGATTCTGTTGTGCTGGTTTCTGTATCTGATTTAGAGTATGGTGATCGACGTATTTCGTATTTATCTTCGCTTGATTCTGATTTTTTCAATCGAAGTTTTAGCTTTTGATATTCGTGCCACTTTTTGCAAAGATCAGTACCGTCCGTTCCTTTTTCTTTGGGATAACCTTGGCTTTGTCTACAAGCTTCTGAAACTCTACAAACGTCTGTACATTTATCTTTTTTCAGTGTTTTAGAGCACTTTTTAAATAAATATTGCTTAAACTTATCATCTGAATTTCTCGCAGATGTTTTTGAACTGTCAGATTTTGTACAATCACAACGTAATTTTGTAAGTTCTGAACTATTAGCAGAGGGATTTTTGGAATACTTTTTCTTTAAGTTATTTTCACACTTTTCTTTCAAAGATTTACGAGACTCTTCTTGAAGGTATTTATTTTTACAAACACCTTTACACGTTGAATTTTCTTTATTATGAAATGATTGGTCTTTGTTTCCTCTTAGGCCAAAGCTAGCTATACTGGTATCTGAAAAGGATTTTTTTTTTCCTAAATCACTTTCACTTTGTTTTTTTGCAGTTCTTAATTTACAAGGGGCTGCACAAGAATCAAAACAACTCGCTTTAGGGTGATCTTGACCTTTTTTTTCAGAATTCTTCTTTGCTATATATTTTTCACACTCTTTTTGTTTTTCAATATTTTTATAATCCAAGCTATTGTTTTTTGTACATTTACAATTACTTGATTTAGTGTTTGGGTTTTTTTCTTCTAGTTTTTTAGTTTCTGCTATCTTTTTATCTAGATATTGGTCACATTTTTCTTTGAAAACTTTTTTTGAACAATATCCATTACAAGCTATTCCTTTGTCAAGGTGCTTCTTAGGTTTTTCTCCTTCGTAATATTTATAACTACTTTTCTGTTTTGAAGGGAGTTGAATAATTGTGCCCGTATCACATTTGTCTTTTGACGATTTTGGGAATTTATCACGTCTACCAAACTTATCAGTGTTTGAACTGTCCGGTGTAGGAAAGAACTCTTCACAAGACTCAGATTCTTTGATGATAACCTCTCCTTGTTTACCACTATTGTCAATTATTTTGCAATAGCTATATACCTTGATAGCACCTGGTTTTGGCTTCAAATCTCGTGGGAGTGGTAATTTATTTGTTTTTATCGAATAATTGTCGGGTTTCGGCTCGGCTACGTTTGTTTGCTTTTTTTCGTTTATAATCTTGAATATGGCTTCATTACCACAATCATCATAGCTTAGTTTTTCTGGACGCATACTAATGATCAGACGAATGTAGTAATCTAGTGGCTTGAATAATAATTAATGCATTACATTTTGATGAGAATGCATTAAAATGTAATGCAATCAATTAGTACGGGGAAATTTGAATTTATATATTATGACATTTTTAGGCAATTTGCAATAATTATTATCAAATACTTTTCAAAAACAAATTAAAATTTCACAATGACATTTTCAATTTTAGAATATTTAGTTAGACTCTATAAAAATAGGTTAATCAAAGAGTCTGTATAGGTTCGTATTTTACAAGCGGGTGATCCATTGGTGAGCCGATAAGGTACGTAACGTCTCAGACGCGTGCCGTATCAGAGATCGACAGAAGCCTTTTATTTACATCTAGAACACATAAATCTCTGTTAATCGTGTGGTGTCAGACATGGATAGACGCCGTTTATCATCATCATCATATCAGCCTAACGACGTCCACTGCTGAACATAGGCCTCACCTAATTTACGCCACTGCGAACAGTCCTGTGCTGCCCGCAACCATCGGCCGCCTGCAACTCTCACCCAGGTCATCGGTCCATCTGGTGGGGGGCCGTCCAACACTGCGCCTTCCAATAGGCATGGCACAGGGGCGTGGTGGTACTGTTCTTCAAGAAGGGCGATAATATTCTTCTTAAAAATTACAGGCCCATCACGCTGTTGAGCCATGTCTACAAGCTGTTTTCAAGAGTCATCACGAATCGTCTCACACGCAGGCTCGACGACTTCCAGCCTCCCGAACAAATCGGTTTCCGAAGAGGCTATAGTACCATAGACCACATACATACGCTGCGGCAGGTTATACAGAAGACCGAGGAGTATAACCGGCCACTATGCTTAGCATTTGTGGACTATGAGAAAGCCTTTGATTCGGTGGAAACATGGGCAGTGCTACAGGCTCTCCAGAGATGCCGAATTGACCACCGGTATATCGAATGGGACCACTGATCATATATTCACCGCTGGAAGAGGCAAGGCAGGCGACGTTGTTCCGGTATGCCGGATATCACCATTCTACCGAACACCCAATAAATATAATTACATACTTACAGTACTGTAACAGCATACAAATGTTATGTATTCTTGCTGACGTAATGCGATGGTGGCTGAATGGATAAGGGACCGGCGTGTAAATCACGTGGTCCGAGTTCGATCCCATTCTGCTGTACCAATGATCATTCCACTTTGTGGAATTTATATGTACTAGTCAACTGACTTACCATCTGCTAACGGTGAAGGAAAACATCGTGAGCACATACCCTAGAAGAAATTCTATAAGTATGTCTGATCCACTAAGCCACACTTGGCAGCGAGAGTGGATTATGGCCTAAACCCTCTCAGCTCTCTAATTAGAGGAGAGGAGACCTGAGCCCAGCATTGGAAACTTAATGGGTTGCTGATGATGATACAAATGTTCGGAACGCGAGTCAAACCTACGCCCTGTAATTAATATCCGCTTATGTATGCAACCAGTCGCAGTGACGAACGGTGGTGACTAGTGTATTCTTGCTGAGATAGTGTATAACAGGATGTGTACGATTTGCATTAGAAAAAATATATTTGAATTAATGTTGTATTCCAATTCACAGTGAATCATCATTGATGAACAACCCACTGCTTTCGGCACGAGTTTCCTCCAAAGAATGTGGAAGGAATTTAGCCTACTATACCACGCTGGCCAGACGGGTTGGTATAGGGTTTGTTTCGAATTTTCCTTTTCTCGCAGTGCTCTTGTCTGCGGTTACTCCCTTAGTCGTCTTTTACGACACCCACGGGCTGAGATGGGGTAGTGACATTATGTATTCTTAATCCGTCACTACATGGATAATTGGAATATAACATTTCAGACAAACACGAAGCACAGCTAAGACGCCTAAAGGCCGAGACACAAGTCATTACTGTGGCTTGTGTTGTTTCCTACTTACTATACTATGTGTAAACGTGTAGTAGAATAAGTACATTGTGTGTTTTCGCAATAAATAAGTTAAACAAAACGTTTACAGTATTAAAAAAAAAAAATTATAATAATAGGCGAGTCACCGTCTGCCTAAATCCTCATTTAACATCATATATTCACCGCTGGAAGAGGCAAGGCAGGCGACCTTGTTCCCGTATGCCAGATATCACCATTCCACCGAACACCCAAACCCATAGCCCAACTTTATTTGACTCCATAACATCATACAATAGCTTTAGACTTACCAGTGACAAATCATAGCTGTACTACAATAGTGCAGCTGTCATATTATGGCAGCGGTAAGTGTCTCATCCCATTCTAAATTAAAATTCTTTAAGGGCCTGCGTGTGTGACCTGTGTCTTCTAAGCCTTCCAAAAGGACCAGGTATACTTCTCACTTTAGAGAGAAGTATAGCCGTGAAAATGGAGACATAATAATATAATAATGTTCTACCACATTCATACAGTGCCATCTAGACCCAAAGTAAGCAATTATACTTGTTATGGGTACTAAACAACTGATATACTACTTAAATATTTTTTTTTTGTAAATACATATACATACTATAGATAAATTACACCCAGACACAGAACAGACCTTTATGCTCATCACACAAAGATTTGTCCTGGGTGGGGATAGAACCCACGACCTCCGGCTTAGCAGTCAGGGTCACTAACCACTAGACCAACATGCCAGAGTGCGGTAATTAAACCAATACTTGTAATAGGAACCACGAATCCTACCAAAGCACAGGGATCTCTCCTGCTAACACAATCGTAACACAATAATAAGCCGATAGTCTCATTCGACAGCTGTGATTGGCTTAATAAGTCAATCGCGCCATATTAACGACCTCTGATTGGTCGATATTAGTCCATTGGTCTGCTATCGATGTGTGTAATTAAACGGGATCGGGCCCCAGCACAAGCACGTAACAGCAGGAGGCACTTCACATTCAAAAGATTCATTCTATCAAGATTTGCGGTAAAACTAGTGCGTTTTGTTAAATATCGTTAGATCTGATTACTATTACCCAGAAAAAGTTTCCAAACCCACTATAATTTCATGGTGTACACATCCGTGTAGTGACGGATTAAGAATACATAATGTCACTACCCCATTTCAACCCGTGGCGGGTGTCGTAAAAGGCGACTATGGGAATAACCGCAGACAAGAGTACTGCGAGAAAAGGAAAATTCGAAACAAACCCTATACCAACCCATTTAGCCAGCGTGGTATCATCATCATCATATCAGCCCAATGACGTCCACTGCTGAACATAGGCCTCACCTAATTTCAGCGTGGTATAGTAGGCTAAATTCCCTCCACATTCTTTGGAGGAGACTCGTGCCCAGCACTGGGACGTTTATGGGTTATAATGATAATGATGACACAGCGCCATCTTGTCCCAAATTAAGCAATTATATTAAATTTATTTGTGTTATGGTACAAATTTTATTTTGTCAATACATACAGGGGACGGTTGCGATGATTGGACCACCTAACTTTAAGGTATAATATCGAACTAAATAAATGTGATAGAATAAAAATAATAACTAATATATAATCCTTTCTAGATATACAAACTATAAAAAATATATTTTAAATTTAAAGTTAAACGGTTTTAGCAATATATAGATAAAACTATTTTTAGATCCGTCGCTTTCTTTGGACCACGGTTGCATTGAATGGACCGCCTTGTTGCCATCATTGGACTTAGAAACTTTTACACTAAAGGTCCAATCATGGCAACTTAAATAAAACACATCATGTTAATAAAACTTTTTTTATAGGAAAAATCACTTAAATATAATTATAACCGTCAACTTTTAATTTTAAAACTTAAAACATAAACAGGTTCATTGCTTACCTAGTATTAGATATTGATAGAATCACAGAAAATTACAATAAAGAATACAAACAATTTGGGTTATAATTTGAGATTTTATTATAATAATTGAGGTAATAATAGTAGGTACTACTAAGTTATACATACTAATTAAGCAAAAATATATATTATTTTTGTTCATCCCAGGCGTAATACGAGTATGTTTGCTGACGCCATTCTGTAAAGAAAATAAACAAAAGTTCAATATTATTAAAGTTTCTTTGATTGAACCAGTCCATTAATAGCTCCACTACGGTGGTCCGATGATAGCAACTAGATACTCAATCAAAAATACTTTTTCTATTAAAAAAGGGAACGTAATTGAAAAAAGTCTCTACAACCCACTAAAATACAGATAAATATCCTATTAATATAAAATATTATCAGTAAATTAACAAAAGTATAACAGTACTTACATCGATGACTTACATCGATGTTTTCGTTACGTAATTTTTATATCACCGACCACTCAGACACATTCGAACACGTCACACCGCGATGCGTGGCGCAGCGACTCTGAGGTTTGAAGGACACTCGCCCGGCTCGGTGCTGTTGCCTACCTACCTACTGGTCACGTGATAACGTGTATCGTTTTTGAAATACTTAGGTGGTCCAAAGAAAGTGCCGGTCCAATGATCGCAACCTTCCCCCATATAGATAAACTACACCCAAACACAGAACAAACAATCATGCTCATCACACAAAGATTTGTCCTGGGTGGGAATCGAACAAACGAACACGAAAACGAAAAGAACAGGAGCGATGTCCTACGCAACAGCTAGTTAAGTGATAAAAATAATACTAAAAATTATAAATAACTACATCAGTTTAATTCAAAGGATGACGTCAGATGGGAAATAAATTACACCAGGCAAAGTTATAAATTAAAAAATCATGAGTGTATAATAAGCTGTTGAAAAAGCAAACGTGATGTTTGCATCGAACTAAACAGTCCGCACAAACGTTCGTTTATGCAAGACGGTTTGGACCTAATAATATAATAAGATCCCATTAACGAATATATATTATACCCTCATATGTTATTTATTAGTGATAAGAAATAAATGATAGATAATATTCACATTGACTTATTGCAAATAGGTTGCCTAGTTAAATCGCGCCCGGATAATATTAATATAGTGCGCAATGTTTTTTGTTGGAGATATTTCCAGCATGGTGGAATGAGATTGGAGTCCATACCTTTTATTTTTTTCATAAACTGCTCTCATCAATTATTTAGTCAAAACCATATCAAATGAAAGCCTATTTACAGGGGGGGGACATACATTTTACCACTTTGGAAGTGTCTCCTGCGCGAACTATTCAGTTTAAAAAAAATTAACTTAGAAACCTCAATATCATTTTTGAAGACCATCCATAGATACGCCACACGTATGGGTTTGATGAAAAAAAAATTTTGGGTAAGTATGGGAACCCAGGGAAATTAAGAATAAAATATTATCCGGGCGCGATTTAACTAGGCAACCTATTTGCAATAAGACAATGTGAATATTATCATTTATTTCATATCACTAATAAATACAGATGAGGGTATATATTCCTTAATGGGATCTTAGACCATAACAGGCACAGCCGTCAGGCATAACCAAGTTTCATTGTTCATATAACTGAACAGTTTTGCCGCACATACGCTAGGGCTTGCATGACGGTTGTGTTTGTCCATCCGTCATGCATAACCTAACGTGTGTGTGGACCATAATGCAACATAACGGTATTAATTTTTATCTAATGCAGTCATTTCATAAAGCAATTTTAAGCTGTTTTTTATGAAATAACGTATCGTTTTGATTGTGTTACCTTTTCTGCATGGTTTTTTGCACGATTAAATAACTATATAACGGTATTTTGTGGCCTACTGTTAGCTAGGTCTTTAGAATTATCTTTCTTTGTAGTCTGACTGATAATAATGTATTGAGGTTACTGTATTTGATTGCATTTAATACTTTTTCTTCGGCTTTTGTGGAGGTACATAATCTTTGCATTTTGGTTTCTTCTTATCCTTCTCTGCATCAAGTTTGTATTGTTGACACCTTTCTTCAAACGTCATTCTACTGTAGTCTACTTTTTGATCTTCTTCTTCAGTTTTATTACTCCCAGATGTCCCAGATGTATTTAATTTACAAGGGTCTATGGGACCACAATCGTCGTTCCCAGGATTTTTTTTCGTCGTTGCATCTTTTACTAGACATAATCCTGATTTTTCACCTTCGTCTTTTTTTTGTTTGTTTGTTGGCATTTGAATGTTTTTATTTTTACAGTTGTAAATACTGATAGCGAAATTATAACAAACAGGAATGTCTTGCTTCTGATGCTTGAAGAGCTGTGTTACATTATTTGAGTTTAATTGTGGGATTGCCGGACTTATTTATCGTTTTGACTTGATGTTATTCATAGATGAAATAAATGTTTTGATGCCGATGACACAGATAATGTATTACCTATGTAATAAAGGCATAGGAAATCTTAAAAAAGTGAGAATACCATACAAACTTCTTGCAGCGCACAAAATAGGTGTTTATTTTTTAGAGTTTCAAAAAGCACGTAATCCTATCGGTGTTGCTTCATCTTCTTCTTGTCATTTTGGGTTATCATTTGGGAACTAGAACAACGCCATGACTGTGTGTTTAACACTATCAATGTCCATTTGTAACGGTTTATTCTTACTACTGTAGCTGTTTTAATGATCAAATTTACACCCAGACACATAACTCATAGTATTGTGGTACGGAGATGTTCGTTACGATACTCGAGGTTAAGCAACACTCGGCAAGGTCTGTCCATGATGGTTTGTGGTAATTTCATTCTCGAGCGTCTCCGTGCTTTTGAAGGCACGTAAAGCCGTTGGTTCCGGTTAAAACTTAATGTGGTAGTCGTTAAGTCAAGTTGGAAGCCTTCTAGGCGACTTGATAAATTCCAATACTACACACTCTGCCTCAAACCCACACGATAAGAACGAGAAGAAGATGATTAAAAAAGATTTGTAGGTGGGAATCGAACCCACGACCTCCGGCTTCACTTCTACCAGTTAGGGTCAGTTACCATAACGCCAACAGGCCAGTCAAGTTCTACCTATTCTATTCAATTAAAACTACTTGGGGATTAAAATTAAACTATTTTTAATAAAAAATATTAAATCGCCTTCAGAACAGTACAAAAAATCGAAAAATAAACTGAATTAGATAAATCTAATTCAAAGTAAAAATACCTGCCAAGCCTAAAGAGTTTGTTAAGCTACGTACTAGTACGTACGTTTGTTCACACCACCACCTCGCACTTGCGTGTGATCGTACCTACCTAGTGGACGGCTCCTACCGAATGATACAATCTCACTAGGTTGGCACCGACTTCAAAGAGATTAGTAATAAGGTGTTATACTTTAAACAGGTATGTAGGTATTTTTTCTTTGAATTAAATATCTAATCCAGTTTTTTTTTTCAATTTTTTGTGTACTTTTTATCTTTAGATTTAGTTATACTAGCTGGCTAAGTGGTCCCTTATTTCAAAGCTTTCTAGAAAACTGTTAAAGTTTTATAAAAAATAACGACCAAAAATATTAAAAAAAATAGTATTTAATTATCATCTTAAGTATGCACAGTACCACGGTTAAACCAAAACAAAGGTACTCTTATGGCGGAAAACCGAAATTACGAATCCCCAATAGAAGGGAACACACTAGAAGAAATTCTATGATTATGTCTGATCCACCAACCCGCACTAGGCCAGCGTGTGTGGATTATGGCCTAAACCCTCTCAGCTCTCTAGTTAGAAGAGAGGAGACCCGAGCCCATCAGTGGGACTTAATGGGTTGCTGATGAATAGATGGGAACATCTATTCAAAAATTCTAAACGGCATGCTATATCACGTTCATAGGATTATTTATTCCTTCGATATTCCTTATAATATAGTACATGACGTTAACCCGTTACATACCTAATAATGAAATATGTGTACTAGTCGCGAAAGTTTAAAAGGTTTTATCCAAATTATGGTAAAAAAATTATAAAACTTTAGTCGATAGTCACCCATCCAAAGACTAACTTTGGTCACCCCCGCACAATCTAATTGATAGAATAGAGGAATCACTATCCGTGTAGTGACGGATTAAGAATACATAATGTCACTACCCCACCTCAACCCATGGGTGTTGTAAAAGGCGACTAAGGGAGTAACCTTATGCAGACAAGAGCACTGCGAGAAAAAGAAAATTCGAAACAAACCCTATACCAACCCGTCTGGCCAGCGTGGTAGAGTAGGCTAAATTCCTTCCACATTCTTTGGAGGAGACCTGTGCCCAGCAGTGGGACGTTTATGGGTTGAAATGAATACAGGAATCCAACTCTCAGCATTGTATGTCTTTCTTTTTTCCTATAGATTGCGACAGGTATACAAGTATACAGGTATAGAATACAGGTTACTATATCGGAAACTTAAAATATCATCTAACAATTTCTTTGGACTATGCAACTTTACCTGCCATCAAAAACTCCCACCTCAGTCACTTAAAAGCATACAACTTATGGTTTATAGTATAACCATAAGTAAAGAAATCATCATCTTACTCCTAACCATTAAGAAGTTTACCTTCCAGTGACAGCTCACCTGAATAACCTACAAGAATACAACTATTAGTTTATGAGTACCTATAATGTTGAAAGAATTATCCTCCAACTCCTAACAGTTAAGAGTCTTACCTCCCATCACCAGCTCATCAACATGAGATGATGACTATCAGACGTAAATACTTAAATAACTTTAGAAAATATATGAAACACGTAACATATGCCTATAAAATTTGAGGGTTGCCTTCGATTTCCGTGAGATTTCATCGTCAGAATTTAACGTGGTGAATATGCGACCAATTGGGAAGTATACAAAAAAAAAAACAAAAAAATATTTTTTTAAATCGGCTCAGGCATCTCCGAGAAATCGAAAAAAAAAAGAAGAAAATATATATATGTATTTTCGTGTTGTTGTTGTCGAACATATTTATAATCTCCTCCTTTTTTGAAGTTATTTAATGAGTTTTTTACCACCTCTTCACAAGGCTCATTAAGGTTAGATGTCTGATTACTACAAGACAATATTACGCATATTATATAACAATTTTATGTATATGGGTATTTTGATAGGATATTTACTTCTTTAGGCCGGATTTTATTACAAAAATAGCAGTTGTGTGTTTCTTCGTAATTATATTTATTTGACCACACAGCTGAGTCAAACAAAGATCCAGAAGTCTTATTTTTTCTTTAAATAGGGGTGGCACAAAATCGCTCTCTGTGGCCGAAATTACGTGAATATTCAACAGTGGACGTTGTTGGGCTAATATGATGATGATGATAATGGTAGTACCACGGGCAAAAAAGGTAATTATTGACTCCAGTGACGTAATAAATACATTCAAGTCACTCAATTCAAAAAGAACTGGTGATCTAGGGGGTATTTCAGTTGTTAGTTGAAAATATTATTTTTGACATAGCGCCAATTTTTAACAGATGTGTAGAAACAGGTAAGTTTCCTGATCTCTCGTGAAACACTGTAAAGTCCGTTATAGTGTATTCTGCTGAACACAATCGAATGCTTCGGAAGGATCACCGAAGATACCATATCAATACGGTAAGGTACGATTCAGACCAACCGGCTCGCGTCGCGCCGCATCGGAACGGAGCCGACCGGCTCCGACCGGCTGCCGCGGCATGCGTACGGCTGCCGCGGTAGCAGTACGGGTGCCGCGGCAGCCGACAGCGTCCGCTGGAATCCGTACGCACTCCAAGCGCCTAGAAGTGCCGCTCTCTTTGCGCCGCGTAGACGTAAAGTGAAATATTATTTAAAATATCGCTTGAAGAACACAACTTGAATGATTCGCTAGCTGTTGCTGCACCGTAATCTCCGTACGACACACGGCCGACCGGCTCCGACCGGCTCCGACCGGCTCCGACCGGCTCCGACCGGCTCCGACCGGCTCCGACCGGCTCCGACCGGCTCCGACCGGCTGCCGCGGCACCCGTACGGCTACCGCGGCAGCCGTACGCATGCCGCGGCAGCCGGTCGGAGCCGGTCGGCCGTCGCGACGCGTCGCGGGATGCCGACGGATGTAACTATGCGTAAGTTGCATGCAAATATGAACTGTAATTACTGTTGATACATTTCAATGTTCTTTAACGCATTGTAAAATGCCGCCCGGTGCGGGCCGATGCGAGCCGGTTGGTCTGAATCGTAGCTTAGGCACTATAAAAATCACATGATGTATAAAGTAACTAAGTAGCAGAGAGAAAAATATCAAACAAAATTTTAGAAACATATGTGATGCAAGCACTTCTTGTTAATGCCTTTGTAATCCCACAGGTGGTTATGAAATATGTAGGGGGTAAGTAAAAAAAGCGATGGTGGCTGATTGGATAAGTGACGTTCGATTCCGAGCAGCAGTACCAATGTGAATTTCACTTTATGGAATTTATGTTATACTAGTCAAGTGACTTACCATCTGCTAACGGTGAAGGAAAACATCGTGAGGAAACCCACATACCCTAGAATAAATTCTATAAGTATGTCTGATCCACCAACCCGCACTAGGCCAGCGTGAGTGGATTATGGCTTAAACCCTCTCAGCTCTCTAGTTAGAGGAGGGGAGACCCAAGCCCAGCAGTGAGGGGGTAAATTCATAGTTTATAAGTTATGTCATATTATTATATTGAGTTAGTTGGGTAGTTTACCGTAGTTTCCAAAAAAAAAATGGATTTAAATGAATAAGAATGTGAGTTTTATTATAATTAAGTAACAAGGATTTTTTTGTTTTACAAAAAGTAGTGTATCATACAAAATATAATAACGTTTTTGTATACATTTCAAAATCGCTTGCTGCTGTATGAAATTATGAGAAGTTACGTGGGCTAATATGCTGGTGATAAATTGAATAAATAATAATAATTGTACTATTCTTTATGTTTTCATTTTTTTGGACGATTTTCGTATAATTTTTGTATATATTCTGTTACGTTTGGATCGTCAAACCCAAAAAACTTTTGTTGGGCTCGATGGACAATGCCAATCTTCTTCCATTCACTTTTTGATCTATACTTGACACTTGGATCGTTTGGACATTCTACAGGCATATTTTAAGATTTTGCTTTTGCTTAATTACTTTTTAGCTCTGTAAAATGTTCTTTGGCTGGTGCTGAACTGTGCAGTGGTGCGATTGTTAGTCTTGAACTAACTTCCTTATATTACAAAGATTTGCTTAGTTCGAGGTGTAAGTACATACAATTATTTCAGGTAGAAGGTCTGCTATAGTTTGACATTATGATGAGAAAATATTAAAATGTTATTTACATAATCATTTTTTCTTGTTTGTAGTGTATGGTCTTTCTATTTCTATTTGTCTATGGTCACTTGATTATTCCCTGACGTTTTATTTTTTTCTGAATTATTTATAATAACCAGAAACTATAAAATAGAAAAGTTTGTGAGGAACCAAGAAATGAGGTTAATCATTGCTCGACCAATGGCAATATTTCATATTCATACATTTTCCAACAAATATCAAGTTTCAGTATTTTATCCATATTAAATAGCATTATAGATTATACAAGTTATAAATTATTATTCAGGAAAAATTAAGGCGTTTAAATTAAAGCAGAAAATGTAACATAGATTTGTAAAAACCAGCTTGATTGTCTTGGGAATATGGTGCTAGAGAACCAGTGTCGAAATGCAGAGACTCTACCTCATTTTCAGCGAGAGATTTATTATCGTTTTTGTTGGCGTCAGTCATAAGTTCAGAGGTTGCATCTCCAATAGTTTTACCAACGCGTATAAATGTATTTTGTATATAATAATTATTTCGGATTTTTGATAGCAATCCAGACTTACTTGTCTCGTTTTCTAGGCAGTGGTCGACACTTGAAGTATTATTCTCAGGGGTACAGGGCGCCCAAACTGATTTTAAACGTTTTTCTGTTTCAATGCTTAAATTTTTCAAAATATTTTGACTACGGGGTACGTGGGTTTCATTTTCTTGAATTTCGGTGACTTCTACAGTCTTAGGTTTTTCTGAGTCAAGGGTTTCAACAATAGCTTCATTAACTATTATAGCTTCATTATTGTCTAACCCAGGGGTTCCAATGATTTCCACAGCTTCATGCTCGTGTACAGAAAGAGTTTCACCATTTTCAATTGTATGCTGTTGTAAGCAAGATGTATCACTGGCTTTTATAGTTTCATTCACGCCATTTAAAATTTCAGGCTTTTCAGAGCAGGGAATTTCTGTTCGTTTAGTGTCTTTAAAATACAAAATTCCCAACTTTTCTAAAACCAAAACAGTTTCATCTTTGAATAGTTTAATATCAGTAGATTTAGGCGCCTCGTTTTGATTTGATTCACATAAAAGTTCATTGATAATACATTGGAACTGCAGGCATTCTTGTTCTAATGTTAGAGCATTAGCAGATTCATTTTCTTTATTATTATCTTTAGGGGGATTTGGTTGTGTGGATTGTGGTGAATTTTGTAATATATAATCATTATTTACCAGCGTTGGAGCATATGGTCCACCAAAATCGAAGATTGGCATTTCTAAATTGTTACGATTCACATTCATCTTTAGTATTGCTTACATGAATTTATGCTTGAAACATGTTTTGAACTTGTTTAATATGTATTACTGTTGAAACTGAAATTTTAAGATTTGCTGCATAGAGAAATAATAAAGTCTGTGATTCTGTGCAAGGGAATATATGTACAGAGTATATAAACCACATTCCGTTTATAGTAGGTATATTCTTATTACTAATTATCTATGGCAGCGGCTTTAGTATAACAGACCCCCCACACTAGCGTCTTTCGAGCGTCGTCGTCGTGTCAGCGTCCGCACAGCGGCGCCTGCCGCACGCCCCGGGCTAACGTTAGCGTCGACGTCGCGTCAACGCTGTACGGACGCTGACACGACGACGACGCCCGTAACTCGTGCGGGGTCTCTAAGCAGTAGTCCGGTTAATAGATAAAAATAAAAAAAAACTATTATCTCCTATGACATATAAGTTCATTGATAAAAATACACTGACTACCGGGCAAATGACGTGCAAATTTAATTCGACGTCATCGAGACGGAGTTGTGGATAAGCCCCCTGATCATGGATTATACACTATACGGAGGGAAGCCGTGCCCCTGATTCTGACTCGTCGGATTGCTCTCGGATCGTAAACTTTTTCGAATCTTAGTACGACGTATTTTTACGGCTTAAGTTATTTAATGTTAGAAAATAATCTACCGTATAGAAAATTAAAAACTGATCAAGATTTTTTCCTATAACCATTTATTTTTTTAACATTATCTTTTTTAACTTTAATTACACTGACATTTCTGGCCGAAAAGTTTCCGACAGCTCAGAATCAGGGCCAAGGCCTGAGATTAAATAAATGATAATTAAATACAGAACATTTATTTCAATTTATTGTTGATATTCTCTGTTACTTTCGGATCATCAAACGCAAAGAACTTTTGTTGGTATCGATGGACAATGCCGATCTTCTTCCATTCACTTTGTGATTTATTGTTTATATTTGAATTATTTGAATAAGGCATATTTTAAATATTTGCTTTTTCTTGATTACTTTGTAGGTCTATAAAAATAATGTCCTTTGGCAGGTGTTGAACTGTGCAGTGGTACTGACAACCGATTGTTATTCTTGAAATCTCTTCTTATTACAATGATTTTCTTAGTTCAAGGATTAGGTACATACAATTTTTTTCAAGACCGCAATGAGCTGAGATTATGATGAGAAAATATTTTTTTATTCAATATAAAAATTTTATTTAGTCCTTTTTTCCTGGTTTTTATATTATAGTCATTTGATTATTCTGACGTCTTAATTTTTTCTGTATTACTTATAAGTAATAACCAGAAACTATAAAATATAAGAGTTTGTAAGGAACCTAGAAATGAGGTTAATCATTGCTCGACTAATGGCAATATTTCACACTCATACATTTTTCTACAAATATCAATAATTAATTATTAGGCTCAGACCAACAAATTATTAGGATTATGTAATTATTTTTATCAGCTTTTATGTTTCAGTTTGTTTTATCCATATTATATTTAATATAGATAAAAAACTGATAAGGTAAAGGCACCTATTACGGAGGTATTTCGCAACATTTGAAAGTAAGAAACAAAAATAAGCATTTCTAAGCATTTTTAAAGGTGTAAACTAATTTTATCGTCAAAAGTGGAATTTATATTTTGAATTGCTGTTGAGCCTATGTTACTTTTTATGATATTTCTTATTTTAAAAAAATATTTAAATAGTCGGGTCGATTTTCCCTAATACGGAGGTAAAATTTTGGTCAGAGCCTATTACGGCGGTAGACGGCTCCTAATACGGAGGGTCAGAAATTATATTCATTTAAGTTCCGTACAAATAATATTTATTAAATGATATAAATGTTTCATTCAGTTCTCATAAAATTTATAAATATAGTATAACCGTGCATTCACACACGCGTTTTAAAAAGAGTTTCAGGTAATTAAAATAACGTTGATTTTTCTTATTACGTTTAAACCTACATAACAGATGGCATATAAGTAATATCAGTGCCTCAAGCTTTTAAAATTTATATAGATTTTACATTTTGAAATTGGTACATAGTTACAAAATGATTACATTTTACAAGTTTTAGTAGGGATCCCAAAATATTTTTAGAAATAAATATGGGTAGCCTATGTTACTCGGTAAAGACGTATCTTTCAAACGGATAAAGAATTTTTTAAATCGGTCTCGTAGTTTTGAGTTAAATTGAAAGAAACAAAAAAAAACAAACAAATGTTACATATTAAGTAGTAATTGCAAGTTAATAGAAAGCTTGTAAAAGTAACATAAATTTAAAAGTTTTTATCGCTTCTGGTTTTATCAAAAAAACATGCATAAGTATCAAATAAGAATCCACAAAAATAAATAATACTATTTATTTATTTACGAAACCCTAAAACTTGTAATTTTATGTTCCATGATGAATAGGGCCGTAATAGGAGATCATAGAACCTAACACAGAGTTACCTGGAAATAACTACCACCGTAATAGGAAAACTACTCGTGTTTTTAATAATCCTAATTCTGACCGTTAAAAATTTCGATAAACAAAAGAGTGTAAATGCTTAATCAAAAGATAACAGTTTTTTGGTTCAGATGTGTAAAACTCAGCCAACAGTTATACAAAATAAATGATTTGTGATAAATTAAAATACACCTTCCTATTTTTACCCCTTCTAAGAAACCAATATTTTGTACTCAACAGTTTTCATATTTAACCAGATTTCTAATTAAAAACACATACCGCAGAATATGGTTTCTAATTTATGAGATTAATAATTATTTCAACTAAACTTGGAACTAAGTCAATAAGTTAATAATTTGAAAGTTATAAACAATTAAACATGCCCAGTACTTTTCCTATTTCGGAGTTATACCACCGAATTAGGATTAATCTATAAAATTCGTATCCTATCACGGCGGTGTTTTATTTCTTATTTTTTGGGTATAAAACAAGTTGCAAATATAAAACAAGCTATTTAAATAGTTAGTGTAATAGTAAGAAAATGCTATAAATAACACATAAACAAACTTGAACGGCTTATTAATACGAAAAACTTAGTTTCTAAATATTAGTGTACTTAGTTTTGTCGTTCCGCGTTTGTATGGAAACCCCTCTTACGTCGATGCCGTCGCACAAACTGATTGATCTCGTTGTGTTGTCAATGTGCTATACTTGCAAACTTCAGTTATGTCATGAAGTAATAAATTTAGAATAAGTAGGTCCCGATTTGGTGTACTTAAACTAAGAAAGACAGGAATAAAACTCGAAAATAGAAATACCACCGTAATAGGAGCCGATTTTGACTACCTCCGTAATAGGTGCCTTTACCTTATATAAACCTATTGATTTATACTTATATCAAATTATAAATTAGTATTCAGCAAAATCGCTCGCTGTGGCGGAAATTAGGTGAGGCCTATGTTCAACAGTGTACATCATTGGGCTGATATGATAATGATGATTAAAATCGAAGATTGGAATTTCTAAATTGTGACGATTCACATTCATCTTTAAAATACATTAATTATAAAATTAATTTATGCTTGAAACATGTTTTGAACTTGTTTAATATGTATTAAGTACTGTTATTTTTAAGAAACTGAAATTTTAAGGTTTGCTGCATAGAGAAATAATATAGTACTCTGTGAAAGAGACCAAGGATTGTATATCTTCTAAAAGAAGCCAAAGATGTGTGTCAGAATCTTAGCAAGTGGAAGAAAATGGTCTCAGCCTACCCCTCTGTTGGGAAAGAGGCGTGATCTATATGTATGCTAGGGAATATATGCACAGAGTACATAAACCACATTCCAAGTGTAGTAGTAGCATGAGTATATATGAGTATAGCACTACTGCTACTAACTTATATCTCCTAAGATACAAGTTCCTTGGATCCTTGAGTAGAAGTAGTCCGGTTCATAGATAAATACACTGACTAGCGGGCTATGACGTGCAAACTTAAGTCGACGTCATCGTGACGTGGAGTTGTGGACAAGGCCTGAAGTTAAATAAATGAAATACAGAATATTTATTTCAATTTATTGTTGACATGTTCATTTCAGTGGCTGGATTAAATTACAATTCATTTGAAATTGGCGTCATGGCGGACGACAAAGAAGATTGTGGGAAGACGCAGGGTAACTTATCTGTATATGAAATTACCGCGCACAGATGCCACTGATGGTTTGCTACAAGCTCCAACGTGGTGGTGCAGGTGGCAATTTGTGGCTGTAGCGTGTGGCTCGTGTGCGGCGATACTTATGCTCCCGATGTTTCTTCCACTTCACCGCCTTCATTTTTTTCCTTTGCAGGACATTCTGCACTTTCTTTTGGCTTAGGTTTATCTTGCGGAGGTGGATATGGTTTAGCATAATTTGCAGGAAATTCTGCACTTTCCTTTGGATTAGGTTTACCTGGTGGAGGTGGATATGGTTTAGCATCATTTGCAGGAAATTCTGCACTTTCTTTTGGCTTAGGTTTACCTGGCGGAGGTGGATATGGTTTAGCATAATTTGCAGGAAATTCTGCACTTTCTTTTGGCTTAGGTTTACCTGGCGGAGGTGGATATGGTTTAGCATCATTTGCAGGAAATTCTGCACTTTCTTTTGGCTTAGGTTTACCTGGCGGAGGTGGATATGGTTTAGCATAATTTGCAGGAAATTCTGCACTTTCTTTTGGTTTAGGTTTATCTGGCGGAGGTGGAGTTGGTTTAGCATCATTTGCAGGAAATTCTGCACTTTCTTTTGGCTTAGGTGTACTAGGCGGAGTTGATGTTGGTTTAGCATCATTTGCAGGACATTCAGCGCTTTCTTTTAGCTTAGGTGTACATGGTGGAGGTGGATATGGTTTAGTATAATCTCGTATTAATATCCATTGTTGTTTCTCGGCACATGCTGCATTTTCTTCTGTTGTTACATTTTCTTTACCGCAGGTATCTGGAGGTGGCGGAGATGGTACTAGACGTGGCAATTCACAGTCTTCTGACTTTTTCTTATGTTTTGGCATTGTAAGGTCTTTTGATGTATCAACTTATTAGATGGAATCAAACCTACCACGCTTTAGTTAAGATTTATTTTAACATGGTTATATATTTTTCACTCAACTGAATGTGACTAGATCTTCTTGTTTTCTCACGAATGTGTTTAGTTAATTTTAATTTCTACTTATTTCATTTTGTATTGTTAGAATTTGATGTTTGTGGTATTGTGACGTTGACGTATTGACAGTTTTGAAAACATGTTTATTGATCATTTGTTTTATTCTTTTAAATCTTTGATTCAAAAAAATAAAGAAAATTTGAATGTAAAGAAGGATGTTAATTATGAGCAAAGAGGTTTAAATCATCAGCGGATAGCTTTATGATCAGATTATAGCTCAAATGTATGTATGTATGTGTAATGTGTATATACAAAATAATTTTTCAAACTCTTGTAAATTACTTTTTTTATATTGTTCATGTATTTTTTTTTACATAGACATTATTCATTCATTCACTTCACTTTTGTGAAGAGATAATAAATTGATTATTATTATATCTAGATAGAAAAAAAATCTTATTACACTTCTATATTAGCAAGTTACGATATAGTAAGTTCCTTAATTTGAACACATCTCTGACATATATAAGCTATGGACTTGTAAAAAAAATATAGTGTGACTAGATGGAAATATAAAATGTTTACTTTTCCCAACGAGACACCGTGTGACTCGATGCAACTTTTTTTTCCCATCCAGTAACACCAATATTTGGCAGTGTTACTGGTTGGGAGAAAAAAATTGCAAGCAGTCTCATCGAGTAATAATGTGTCATGATGGAATTTTTTCCCAACGAGTAACAGTGTTACAGGTTTGGGTGTGACTGGATGGGAATAAACCGGTGAAAGGTGAAATGGGTTAGTGACATTATGTATTCTTAATCCGTCACTACACGGAATAAATAAAATGACTCAATGTATAAACTCATATGCTTTATTTCGTACTGGTGCGTTTGCCTTACAAATATACTTATTACAAATTAAACGAAAAATGTCATTATGACGACCTCTTATAGATATGCTTCCAGAAAATAAAAGCAACACCAAATTATTTAATAAATATGAAGAATATTATTATGAATAATATAATAATTATTACAAAAATGAGTAGAATACTTTTTACAGCTTTGACCTTTTTCCAATGATAATTTTTTTTTTAAAATAATTTTAAATTAAGTATCAGTTTTTTTTCATGAATTCAATAAAGTACATTTAAAAAAATAATTATTGAGAAATAGTGAGCTACTTATCGGAAAAAGGCCCGCCATTTGTATCTTTGGTGAAAAATTATTGCTTTTTCATATAAAATATAATCTATTATTATACTGCGCTGTACTTCTAGATGTTACAATGTTTTTTTTAAGTCTTTGGCGTTTCTCTAAACTGTATGACGTTCATTTAACACAAAATATAAAAGCTTGCTCATCGGATTTCAAAAACTTACATTATAAAATCTCAACATTTGAGAAAATAAACAATAATAATAATAAATGGACGGAAACGATAAGATTTGAAACTTATATTTTCTTCATAATAAAACAATTATTTTGAACTTATTATTTTATATATTTATGGCATACAGCGTGCTGAATTGGACATGCTATATACATATAATTTAAAACTAACCATTTTTTATAAAAAGTAAAAAAAAACACGAATAATCTCATTGTAATTTCAAAAATAATCTAAGTAACACTAAGCTGTTGACTTGCCTAGTTTGTTCCGAAACTTCCTCTGAAGCAATTACATTTAATAACAATACAAAAGAAATAAATTAGATAACTTAAATAAATGATAACGATTTTAAATGTATAATAAATGTAAAATCTTTCCATTGTGCACACAGGACAGCTTAATAAAATAAATGGAAGTTTTTAAAATTAAATGTTACACAAAATTACTTACTACTTTGTAACTACGTTGAGGTAAAAAGAAAACGAGAATAAATCTTATTTCTAATAATGACATTAAATGAATTACATATAGATTTCATTAAAATACATTATTTACATCTTAAATGTATTGAAGTTACTTTGGCTCTCTCAAATTTCATAATTAAACATAATGAGTATAAATGATTATTTTTATTGAGAAAGCGAAAGAAGTAGGTACTGACCTGAATGTAATAAAATAAAATAATAAAATAATTAGAACAAATTTGAATGATGAATTACTCGAACAGCACCCAGTCGATTCGCAGAACGACTCGCACCTAACATATGCCCCTATATTTTGGTTTTGTAAATCTTATCTAATTTACATAAACATAAAAAAGGTGCGATTCACGTAGGTGCTGTTCGAGGAATGCATTACAAAATGAATTTTATAATTATATTATAATTTATCTACAAAAGGGAGATTTCTCTATACTTGTAATAAAACTAAATTTCTCACATTATTGATATATATTATTTAAGTTTAAGTGTCCATTATCACTTTTTATGTTTGTTCGTTGTTTCCCGCCGACACCAGACTACTCGCACGGCGTCCTTTGATATCTGTGAAAAAGAAAAAATACAATAAAAAACTACAAGCCATTGTGTTTGCCTACACTAAAAATTAAGTATAAGTATAATAAAATTATATACGCACATCACTTAAAAACGAATATATCAAGGTATATATATAATTTCTAATAAAAATAAAACAAAAAAAACACAGTCCTTGTGCTGAAAAGAATTAATATAAGATCAAGACCACTGGACGGCGAGGCAGTTAACAATAACTTTACTCAATACAACATATTGAATCAGTTTCCCCTAACACAAAGTTTAAAAGTGTTCGCAGTGGAATCACTTAAATTTAATGCCCTGTAAGTTATCCTGGGTCTCTAGAGACTCTAGCTGCCCTTTTGTGAAGGCCCTAAGGGACGAATACAGGGACAGGGCAACAAATGCGATGAATATAGCCCTATTGTGACCTTTTATTGTGTTTCTGATTTCTTTTTTGTCGAATTAATTTATATGTTATTAGTATAACGACATTTTTAAATTTGGTAAGGTTTTAACAATTCATTTTACTGATGGAACAGTTATTTTTATAGATATTATGTACTCTATATTACGTATCAATTAATACTTAACTAAATAAACTTTGAATTAACAAATCGCGAGCTTAAATCGAAATCTAATTTTAATGATTTTCATTTCTTTAAAGTTGTTATATTCTAATACTCAAAATATCAGCGATTCATCTTTCTTCTAAATATAGATTAATTGTCATATATTTGTATATAGCAGACCATCATCTTATAATGGCTTCACCGAATTAGCTAATAAATTTTTTGTTGCACTGGTAATTTTGTCAGGATAATGTTTGTATAAAAGAAAGAATTAGAAAATCCACGGCAAAGATCTATTTCGATATTTTGCTATTAAACACTGAATTGCAAATGCAAAGACGCAATAGGTCGTCAGTTCAGAATAAAATCCACTTTATTTATGAGATTTACACCTCTCACTACCAAATTATTCATATTATTTCCACCATTTTATATGATATTCAAACAAAACACGTATGAGCTGACAACAAATATGAAAGCCAAAGGGATTGCTACCACCGTCTTTATGAACAACAATACCAAGGTATTTACCATTAGATAGAACAATATTGAACTCTATGACGTAAGAATTAAGGGTGATTTTGATAACGTTGTTGATGATATCGGTGTTTCCATAAATTTGTTTGAAGCAGTAGCTTTGATGTATCACCTACGGGATTGGGAATTTGTATCTAATTTGATGGTGGAATCAAAACAGTGTATTGTGAAAGTGATTCTTTATTTTCGAATCATTGGTTTGAGATACTTGTATTTTCTATGGATTTGAAGAGTAATGGTCTGATGTTTATTTTAGAGAAAACGTAGATTGAGCCAAGTGACGTGTATTTGGAGAACTGAATAAGCTGGTGATGGTTATTTATATTGTAAATAATATATTGACAGTAATATTTTGGTTTTCTAAATTATGTAAAACAATTTTATGACTTAGTTTTGATCATGCGTCTTTTTCTATAACTTAGTTGTAATCTTGCTGCCCCTGGCGAATAAAATGATATCTATTTTTTATTAATTATGATTATGATTTTCAAGAAACCCAAAAATGTGTGTAAACCTATGTTTTGTTCAATACACTTCTCATATTTGAATTTGATGAATAAAAGTAATAAGTAACAACAAATCAATATAATTTTAATCAACCTACAAATAAAATTTATTGCACACGAATTCAATCTGGCCACATGGGATTCGTAAGAGCATTCGTCCGCATACACATTAACTTATCCCGTAGATTTTACTGCCTTTAAACCGTTGGTCGTTTAACAGCCTCCAAATAACAAATGTGTGTGTGTTGGGAATAAATCTGACGCGTTTATCACTTAAAGCCGCTCATTCGGTCAGTTTTTAGGTAGGCGTACCTCAGGGATGTATTTTAGCACCTGTGCTCCAATTAAATTTATCGTTACGTCTTGATTGTTTCTAAAGATAGCAATTAAAAGATAGCAAAAGAATTCTATAGATTTAATTATATTTATAAACCCAGAATTACTTTTAAAGTTTTTTACTTTTTTTTAAGTTTAAAACTGTTGTATTTGATTGTTTTTATTAATGAAAACCAAATTAAATTCTCTGAAATTCAAATAAAAACAATTTAAAATGTTAGTGCTGCATGAATTATTTCGTTTTATCCACTTGAACGTACTCACAAAGTGACAACGTTTATTGTGGTTGATTTTAATGAATGCTAGTAAACATTTTAAATTTATATTAAAGCTAGAACAGTCTTAATTTTTTTAGAATCTCAATTTACTAAAACATTTAAGTAAGATGAAATCTAACTTCTAAAGCCTAAATATTAAAGTGTAAAATACATACATTGAAGTAATACTCACCACTTGGACAGTAAGCCGGTGGCTGCGGAGTGTGAGTAAGGTCCTCCATACGGCGAGTACTGTGAGTAAGGAGCCGCGTACGCGTATTCACTGGCTAGTGTTGTTGTACCTGGAACAGTTACAGTTTAGCATTTATTTTAAAAGTTTAAGAAAAGCAAAGGAGATTACTTA
Source organism: Laspeyria flexula (assembly GCA_905147015.1). Classification (NCBI taxonomy): domain Eukaryota; kingdom Metazoa; phylum Arthropoda; class Insecta; order Lepidoptera; family Erebidae; genus Laspeyria; species Laspeyria flexula. The sequence continues at coordinate 9,110,538 of LR989974.1, forward strand.
ATATTTTTCATCATCAGCAACCCATTAATGTCCCAATGCTGGGTTCGGGTCTCCTCTCCTCTATCTAGAGAGCTGAGAGGGTTTTTGTTTTTCTTTGTTTTAGGTTTTTTTGTTTTTTTTTTTTCTAATATAAATCAATTAAAAATAGATATGTTGATTACTATGTATACATTAAGGTATACCTTATGTGTTTTATTCTTGTTCTTCTTTCACCGTAACTTCGTTGTACACATCTTTTGCTGTCTCGTTATACCTATTCTCGTTCCTTTACTCTTTGGGTTTCATCATCATCATCATTTCAACCCATATATGTTGGGCACGGGTTTACCTCCAGAGAATATGGAGGGAGTTTAGCCTACTATAACACGCTGGCCAGATAGGTTGGTATAGGGTTTGTTCCTATTTTTCTTTATCTCGCAGAGCTCTTGTCTGCATAAGGTTCCCTTAGTCGCTTTTTATGACACCCACTGGTTGAGATGGGGTAGTGACATTAAGTATTCTTAATCCGTTACTACACAGATTTTTGGGATTACACAGATTTAATCTCTTTGGGTTTGCTGTTAGAAAACTCAAATTTGAGTTAAGCTCGCCTATGCACTCGTCTTTTCTCTTGGGTTGTTTTATTGTTTGTAATTTTTTGTGTACGATAAAGAATTAAGAAATTACTTGTTGTTTTCAAATCACTTTCAAAATGAAGCCGTCTCCCCAATGTCAAGCGTAGGCAATTATGTACTCCTATACTGACAACATAAATAGCGTGGCAGAGGGGTGTTTTGTTTTAAGGGCTCGTAACCCCACAGGAGACTATATGTAGTGGTATGTACAGCATAATGTAACTGAGTGTGTAAATAACATATGTATAAGTGAAACAAGAATTTACATAATTTTGATTATTCTAGACTAGCTTCCATCTGCGGCTCCGGCTGCGTGGTATGTCGGATATGTTCTATTGCAGATTATATAATCGATCTGAGTACCAAATGCCATACAGATACTTTCAGTCGTTCTGGTGTGATTGAGTAAAGCCCATCTGTGCTAATTTTCGAATTTATAATATTAGAAGGATACACACAGTCCCGGGTATTTCTTTATTTTATAAGATTCTGATAATGCCTTCACTTTGATGACATGACTCCGGAAAAAATTGTAGACCCCACAAATAAACTATTGTATTGCCGTAGACAGAAAATAGTATTAAAACTTAGGGAATATTAATTTTTGAGTTATAAGTAGGTATCTATATATCTTTACTAATATTATAAAGCTGAAGATATTGTTAGATTGAACGCGCTAATCTTAGGAAGTACAGGTCCGATTTAATAAAATATTTTAGTGGTGAATAGCCCATTTATCGAGGATGACTATAGGTTATATAACATAAAGCTATAACTAATAAGAGTTGAGCAGTGGCCAAACAAACAAAGACGTTAGTGGAGCCCCGAGTTGCCTAACCTAACCTAAGCTAACTTTTAATAGGACTATGAAGACACAATATGAATTGAAAAGTAAATAAATATAGTAAGTACCTATCTAATCTTAAACCTAAAAAAACTTTAATTAAACGATTTCAATTAAACAAAATACGTCCTGCCATAGAATTTGCCAAAAAAATCTAACAATGTACTTGGACGTCTAGATATGTGTTTGAAGGCCTTTTTAAGTTGTTTCCTTCTTCCTTAATCAACTTATAAACGCCAGTCATCTAATGATTTACGATGTCTATTATTAATGTTCTCCATTTTTTCATTCTTAAAACGATAAATTTTTTTTGGGAATATTTTAATTTATAAAAAGTTGACTGTAAAATTATATCATCAGTGTATGATGAAAGTTGTGTAAGATGACGTTTTGAATTATTTGCTGCGATAACAAGTCTCACAAAATCAATTCTTATTTCATTGTTGTTTCCTCAACAAATAAGATAAAACAGCGTGAAATTAACCAACTGCACTTGTACAATGGGAATGAGTCTTGAAATTGGTAAATAACGATAAAGCAATTCATTCACTTTCACAATTCATGTTCAATGAAATAATAACAGTAAAACAGTCGAATAAAATTAGTATTTGTATTGAAAACCTTTATATAAAAATCTGTGGCCATTTCATTCAAAGCAATGCATTATTTATTAATATCATACGATTATTCCACTCAAAACCACTCAACATTAATAGGCAGAACCCACACCACGCCTCAAACAAATTTAACACTAACACGCCCCCTGCAAACGAGCTTATGCGTAACCATTGCACCCCTCCCACCTACCGTTAATATTTATAAACGTGGGCCTAAACCCGTTTGAGCTAGAAGCACTTCTGTTCCGCAGCCTCTTGTCCCGGTTCGTTAGCCCAGACAAAGCCCGTATGATCCCCCTCCACCCCCTCGAAAATTATTTGCATAGAGCCCCGAATGAGCTATTAAAGATGTCTGCGAACCACCCTCGCCACCCTCGACCAAGATAAGCAGATTGCGGCAGATTAAAGACCAAAAGCATAAAGAGCGTCCCCCGTACGGATCCCAGTGGCACTCCATTTTAGAATCTCTCTTTAATATGCATAAGTGCTAAAACTGTGGGCTCCGTATGAAATTTTATGATGTTATAACATAGAGACCGCTGCGGGGTCCAAGGAGAAAATTAGATTTCCGACGAAGTGCCTCGGAGTGGTGTACTCGACTTTGTCGAAAGCTTTTCTCAGTTTTTTTCGCTTTTGTTTTCTCTGTGATTCTCGATGTTTATCTGTTTGGCTACTTTTGTTTTAGCTTTCATTGTTTTATTACTGTGCGTAGCTCTTTATTGAGGGGAGACACAATTTAATTTGGCTTTTTTTACTTTTGTGTAAATGGTAAGAGGATGCTAACATATTTTGAGGCTGCTATTTACAAGTTTTTACTTAAAGAATTATGTGTATGTTAGCGTTGGAGATTTTGAAGACGATTTTTTACTATCCTAGTATTACAATATTTTTTAATATTAATTTAAGTATCGAAACTACACATTAAGGGCTATAAATTAAGTATATATTTATGACAAACACTGCCAAATCGAACATTACCTATATTTATTACAGTGGGCGTGCGTCAGCGTCGTGGCTCCTCTTTGCCTGATGGAAAGTCAAAAGAGAAGCCCAGATTGCATTGGCATCTGACAGGATACTATAGTGCCATGTCAGCTGGCGAGGTACTTCTTCACGAAATTAAATTTATTCACAAATGTAAGGTAATTTATCAAGTAAAAAATGCTTACCATCATAATGAGCGTACGGAGGGTACGGAGGCGCAGGTGGCTGTAACACGACGAGCGCGGCTGCATCAGGGCTCGCCGCTGCCGAAGGAGGTTCACCACCAGCACCACCGTTGGAGCCTGTTGAGTCGTTCGTTGCTGTAAGAGATGGAATCATTAGTAGCGATATTATTATTGGTGGAATTCGATTCACGTGACCGAATAGTGCCTTAAAATTTTTGTTTTAGTCATATAAAACCATCTTTGCATTATTGGCTTGATGAAACCGGTCTGGGGCAAATCGGTTGGATGATTTTAAAGGCGATTGCGGACGTAAACAGAAACAATGTTTGTGTTTTATATAAGAGTTTTTAAACTGCGTGTTAACTTCAGTCCTTCTAAGATTATACAGCGATGAACTGTTGAAATATCGAGTCATAATCACCCAGCAGTTCCAGTTAAAAGCCAACTTACTGTCTTAAATTTTACAATGTATTTAGTCAAAAATAATATGGACAAGTTAAAAAAGATGTATTCATTTAATTAATTTAATATCAAGTATTTCCTTTAAGAACCTTCACACAAGAATTTACCCATGTTTATTACTTTTATGAACTTATTGTTCTCATACACATTTGTTAAAACATATGGATAAATCTCTGAAAACCCCTTTAAAACTATAATAAAATCGACCACGTATAAATTGTAACACAGCCGATCGTTCAGTAAATCACTCGCAGTCAGCTTTTCAGGGTTCAGATGAAACGAGTCGTTCCCAAACCGATTCTTTTTTCCGTCGAACCGTTTTGAAATACGGCCTGTTTTGTTGTTCAAAACCTTACTGGTTTTTTATTCACATTGACTGATTGCAAATGCGTAGTTTCTGTTGAAAGTTTTAGTTGATTCAATTGTTTATATATTTTAGCCCTTTGCAAAGCACATACGGTTCACTATTCTATTCATCTACAGTAATAATTTTTAGCTTTTTAGAAATGAAGGATGAATTCAAAAAATTTTGTGTTACCATGAAACAAAAAAAAAAATTAATGGCTGGTTAAGTATGTGCTTTGAATCAAGTAAACGGTATTGGTATCAGCCAAGAAGTATACAACCCTTTTAGCTATGAGACCTCATTAACTAAGATCATAACAGGAGACCCGAAGCAGTTGGTCAATTAATCAAATTTCGAGCTTGCGAGGAAGCTTTTTAGACACATTTTTGCCTATAAACAATCTCTCTACGAAACCAAAAACCCATTAACCTGGCCATAACCCACAAAAATGAATGTCAACTTATGAACAGTTACGGCATGGATGCCATGGAGGATGACACCGCAGACAATTTTCAGGGCGTGACAAAAATGATAGGGTAATGCCTCACTATGGTAGTATTACGCCGCACACCGTCGCAAAATAGTGAGCCACGTCCGTTAGTTTCGTCAATTTGATTGTATCTAACTGTTTAGTTTGACTGGTTTCCTGTGTAGTCAAGTAAATTCTTTATACTGATAAGGTTTAAAAATTTAACATCCCGCCGACTACCTGGTCAATGTTTGCGGCAGTTGTTTGGAGGGGGCACAAAATTGATAGCTGTGGCGGAAATTAGGTGAGGCCTAGCAGTGGACTAACACGGTATTCCCGTGTCCTCTTACAAGGGACCAAAGATAGCTGGCGAAAGGATGCATTTAAAATTTTTTGCCCATTTTTAAAAAAAGTTGAAAGCAGTTGGAAATTTATTAAATACAACTGTTGTGGGTGAAAATCGTATTGGGTTTTTCTGTTATGAAATTCCAGTATTGAGATTTTCCTGGATTTGGACAAACAAAAATGTTCTCAGTTGATGACAATTATTATGTTATTTTTTAACTTCAACTTTTTGCGTCTAACAATTAAAACAATGGTGGAATATCATCTGTACCAAGATTAAGAGGCAACAATAAAAACCACAAACATTAGAGCCCTTCTACACAAGTGCCCAGTGACAATAATGCGAGCATTGCGCGTCATGTTACCGTGTACATCGTCTAAAGTTACTGAGAGGAACCTGCGCGGTCCATTCACACCGAGGATGTGGTCACATAGATGAATTGTTTGTTTATAGTACTAGTTTTATCCCGCAGGTTCACTTATATTAATTGTTACTTTTACGAGTAGCCTGAAGTTTCGTAAGCCTGCGTTATAATGAAGATTGATCTAAAGTCTTCTTAAATAATAACAATTAAATATTGTGTATAAATAAACTGGAAATTGTACTGTTATTTTTGTTTCATTATGGTATTATTGAACATAGGCCTCACCTAATTTTCGGCACAAAATCGCTCGCTGTGGCGGAAATTAGGTGAGGCCTATGTTCAGCAGTGGACGTCATTGGGCTGATATGGTGATGATGATGGTATTTTTTAAATTATACGTTAAGATTATTTATGGAACTATTACACTAGGGGCCTGCCCCCCCGCTCCCCGCAAATAAGTGCTAGATAGTCTAAAAAACCAAGTTGACAGATTTTTGAAGTATTTTTTTAATAAAATCTGTCAAAAAAAGTAGTTACTCAAGTAGTTTACCAGACACTTATCTGCCAGTGGTAAAACAGAACCTAAGTATTTACGAAACATAGAATGAAGTAACGCTCTTAGTATCATGCCTTTTCCTCTACGGGATGCATCACGAAAATACCATTACCATACCATATGGTACCCAACTTAGCTAGCATCATGCTACATTTCTCTAGATGGGTCCTATGGGGCGAGCCTATTGCCATAACCTAGACACATTTCCAAATAGAGCTGATACAGTTTAATTCATCATAGAAAACCTGATTATAATTTTTGTCCATACCGGTAATTTAACACAAGGCCCGTTGCATAGCCTCGATGCGCCTTTTCTCTTTAGAATTACTTTAACTGCCTCGGTGGCGCAACGGGTAGTGCATACGACTGCTGTGCAAGAGGTCCTGGGTTCGATTCCCGGGTCGGGTTTTTCTATCATGAAATTTCATTATTAAGATGACGGTTGATGACAATAGGCTTGCCCCCTATTTCATGGGACCAAACATAGCTGGCGAAATGTGGGTGTGAAACACCTCTGCCTACCCCTTCGGGGAAAAAGGCGTGATGCTATGTTTATGTTTTATTACTTTAGCTTTTTCCCAAGTGATAATGTGTAAGAGATATTAATACGATGGATACAAGAGGAACCACCGTATAATGGTTGCGGTTACGGCTCGGTGGGAATACCACCATTGACCACACGACCAACTTCATTCATAATATCGACTTATTGGTTACTGTTTCAATTGACGGAAATTGATTGTGCTTAATATTATTTAGTAATTAAGATATCTCCGAGATTCATATAGTGATGGATTAAGAATACATAATATCATTACCCCATTTCAACCCGTGGGTGTAGTATAAGGCCACTAAGGGAGTAGCTTAAGCATATAAGACCACTACGAGAAAAGGAAAATTCGATACAAAACCCTACACTGACCCGTCTGGCTAGCGTATAATAGGCTAAATTTTCTCCAAAATGTTTGGAGGCGACTAGTACTCTGTACTTCCATTTATGGGTTGTAATGATGAAGATATTTCCAATAGCATTACTGAGCTTCCTTATAACGATATAGTCTTATATTATACCAACATGTTAATGGGTTTATTCTCTCGTTACAATCAAGTTAAAAATCTGAGCAATATTTTTTTAATTTCTATTATTATTGCAAAACCACAAGAGAAACTAGTGAAACAAAACAATATAAAAATATGATTAGGAATGGGCATTGTTGCACTTACTGCGGTCACCCATCCTTCTGATGTTATTATGTCCAGTGGAAGCATGTTCTGTGGGCATTATAAATAGTTTAACATACGAATATTGCGGGCATTTTGGGGAAAAAATTAGAACGAAAGGGGAAACAACTACAAAGCATATACCTACATCAGTTTTTTTAATACTAATATGTTTGCAAACGAGGTTATGACCCGAAATGTACGCGTTTATATCTGCATATAGCCTGTGAACGCATGCAACGCTGGAAGCATCACATGCGCTTTGCGGACTATGTATAGCCCCTTCTTTCTCCGATGAGCTCTGCATTATTACTTCATACTGGTAGGAACACACACTGGACAGTGCTTGCGTCTTCTGTTTCAAGGTGGTACTTCTCCAAGGCGAAGTTTAAGTGGGAAATCACCTTCTAATTAAGACTCTCTTCTTTAAATTTCTATTGAAATATGTGAAGAAAATCAGCCGGTTCGAGGTTATCCGCTGTGTCTTCTTTGCTCACATTTAAAGAAAGTAAACACTTACCAGAATGAGGAGTATAGTGCGGATGAGCAGCATGCTCGTAGGGCGCGTCGAATAGTTCCCCGTAGTAACCAGTGGCGCCCCCTGCCGCACCGCCTAGCTCCGACAGTAGCTTGTACTCGTCTTTTAGACTCCATTTGGACGATGACCAGAGCTGCAAGTTAATTAAACTTTTAGTTTTAAAGGCTACTATTATAAATGTGAATCTGAGTTTGTTTTTGCTTTTACAGATAAAACACTGATTGTATTGTCTTGATATTTGACACACACGTAGTGCAGGATGTGGAGATGAAAATCGGCTATTATTTATCGATATTTCATATACGGAGCACAGTTCTAATACTACACACACAAGCAAACCTCCTAGTTTCCTCAAATCACAACCGAGGAAACAAATATAATTATAAACGGTCACAAAGTACTCCCAATAATTCAACTATTCCTAAGCCGAGCTCAGTTGTCGCATACTACAATTACTAAACTAAACCTGGATTTAGAATTTTACACGCATTCTTTGAACGCTAACTTTCAGACACTATGAAAAATCAGATCTATTGTTTAAGGAACACCGGTGACCCCCATGTACCGAGCGGATTCTAATTCTATGCCCCCATGTCGTTCAAAGACCTATAATATAAATAATTAGCTCGTCTTTTGTCTCAATTCAAATTATAACCTATAAAATTAAACAGTTTGTTCTTCTGTTGTGTGTATATAATGTATCTATACATTATCTCTGGTTTCATTTAAATATTACCCATTAATTTAAGTACCAAAGAAAATCAATAACAATGCCTAAAGACAATATAAATCAACAAACATTAACAGCGGGCGTGAATTGGCGCGTAAATGGCCTCCGCCATCTTGTACAGAGACGAATGGCGTCGGCCAGCGCTAATGGCACCGCATCCGCCACCGATTACGGTTCACGTGTACAAAAGTTACGTTAAATCGTGTGTGGATACGGTTTTTAGATAGATTTCGGTTTTTCGAAACAGTTGTGCTGATGTTGATAGATTTGTGTAGTGAGATTTGAGTTCAATGATTAAAATTGGTTTTGTAAACATGCTTTCATGGGTTTGATTTTTTTTATTCCACAATAGTGGTAAACAAACAATGCTTGATGGTAAGCGGTTACCGCAGCCTCGGGTTCATACAGAGGAATGGCCACGTCTCAATTTAGTGTCATATTTTGTGGTTTTTGGAACTATTTTTTTGAAAGGTTTTCAATATATTGTTTGGGATTACTTTACCTTGGGCACTACGCCTGGCAACATAAGGTCTTTGTCCTAGTGCGGGCCAGTGCCTGCCCTACACAATGAAATTTGGTCACTTCTACACACCACATTTGATATAAGTACGTTGTTAATACTAAAGCTGAAATACTCCAAACGTCTTTTTATTTGCAGAATTAAAAATCTAAATTTATAAAATAATTAAACCTCACTAAGTTGTTAGCATTTTTTATGAATAACATGGTATATTTACAGCGTTACTAACTTAATAATAAATGGTAATAAAAACACAATAACGTACAAATGAAGTGATTAGTTAGCTATTTCATTATTCACAGCCGGATTCGAACCCACTACTTGTTTCCTGTAACGTCTATCATTATGTCAATTTTACGTTTGAACGTCAAAACTTTAAGTTAAATTCTATTACACAAGCGACCCGACCATATCATTTTTGAAAATTTGCTACAAAAAGACCATTCAAAACAATGACATCGTCCTTATCTTTTCACAAAAACATCTTATATTTGAATCATATATTATGCTAAAAATTACGAAGAGAATAAAAAAGATATTCGCCAAATCTGTCAAGCCCTTTTCAAATGGTGCACGTACACGTACATACATAATATTATTGACTTACAATCTGTTAACGGTTAAGTAAAACATCTTGAAGAAATCCACATATTCTAAAAGTAATTCTAAGTGTGTATCTGATCTACCAACCCGCACTAGACCAGCGTATGTAGATTATGGCTTAAAATTAACTCTCTCAACTCTGTAGATAGAGGAGAGGAGAGCCGAGCACCCGCCCAGCACCCGCAGCCCAGCATTGGGACATAATTATTTAATTTTTATTTATATTGATAGATGTGAAAGTGTTTGTTTGTACTTACTTCTTCTTCTGACACGTTGCAACGAAGGAACCAATTGAATGTCCAGATTGCGTAGAAGTAGCGAAATTAGGAGCAAATCTACGGGGAGAAGCTAGCAACAACTAATCTTCAAGACTGTCACCGTGGCGCAGTGGTTAAGGTGGTCGCCTCGCCACTACATCGCCGTGCTGGGTGACGTGGGTTCGATTCCCACACGAGACAAATATTTGTGTGATTCATAGATATTTGTTTCTAGTCTGGGTGTACTTTGTGTCCGTTAGTTTCATGTTTGTAAAGCTCCCCGCGACACAGGGCTCGTTCCCTAGTGCGGGCGTTGTCTTTTAAAAGTTAAAAAAAAAAGTCCTAAACAGTGTGAAAGTTAATGTATTGTTATATTTACTTACGTTAGAGTATATTTGATCGCCATTATAATGACTCCTTTGTCTTTTCACGTCATCTTCTGAGTGGCTGTTGAAGTCCCGGTTTTCGTCTGAAACAAAGACGATATTTTCAATACCTAGTATACAAAAATCATAAAACAAGGATTTTTTTTTTTTACCACATTCACACAGCGCCATCTAGTCCCAAAGTAAGCAATTATATTTGCTTGTGTTATGGGTACTAAACAACTGATATAATACTTAAATACATTTTTTTTTGTAAATACATACATATTATATATAAATTACACCCAGACACAGAACAAACCTTTATGCTCATCACACAAAGATTTGTCCTGGGTGGGGATCGAACCCACGACCTCCGGCTTAGCAGTAAGGGTCACTAACCACTAGACCAACAGGCCTGTCAAAACAAAAGGATTGTAGAGGGTTCGATTCCACACAAGCGTTAATATGCCTCATTCCGCCAGCTGTTTCGTTCCACAGGAGAATTTCAATATAGGAAAGCCCAGTATATTTTTTTACCGACCCGGGAAACGAACCCGAGACATCTTACACAGCTGTAGTATGCACTTCCCACTGCGCCATCGCCAGCACAGTCGATTAAAATCCAAAAGTTAGTCTTTAAAATTAATCTCTCTTCGGTACCCTTTATCATAGAAACCACGAGGGCGCCATAGAAACTCTATATAGAGACGGAGGAGTAAGGAAAAGTTGTAAGTGATGTTAGTCGAGTATAGGCAGTGAAATACTCGCGGCCTCCCTCGATGCGGCTCGTTTTATGCCCCCTAAAGTTCAATAGAGATGGGCTTGAGTCGATATTTTTGTCGATAAAATTAGGACAAGTCCTGCATGAGAATAGCCGCAAATGCACGACTTGCGGCTCTGTACTCACACACGTGTGGCGCACAATTGAAGAGGCTTATGTCCAGTAGTGGATAAGGATAGGCTGATGATAATGATGATGATATAGCCCACGATATTGTAACATAAGTTTATAAAAACAAGATGTGGTACCTACTAGTGAAAAATACCTTATTGGATTCTTGGGTGTAGATTCCAAAGTATAACTGACCAAGAAGAACACTATAGTTTTAATTGTACTAGTTTGTACAAGCATCTCTATCAGACGACGTCAGCTAGTGTAATGTTAAGATCTGCAGGGAACTGATCATTTTCCACAAAAAAAAATTGTTTGCAAAACTTTAAATAGCGAAAACATTATCATTATCGATGAAGATGTTTGTCAAAATCAATTTATAAAAAAATCATCGACAAAATGTATCGATAACTTTTTTATAGAGGCACATCACTAGCATCCTTTCAGCCGTAGTGGTGGGCACGAAGCGAGACCGCCAAGATTTACTGAGCTATTACATTTACTGCACAAATGGTGACCTTATTATTATAACTTCTATTAAATTCAACTCTTGAGTTATACTCAGTCGGGTAATACTGACTCGATGGGGAGTACTTCAAGTTATTTATAACCTACGTTTAACAAAACTTAGTTTTGAAAATTTGTCGTATTAAGTTAAAAAAAAACTAAACTACCAACAAAACTATACCAACATTATAAAGCTGATGAGTTTGTTTGTTTGGTTAATAATCTCAGAAACTACTGGCCCGATTTGAAAATTCTTTCAAAGTTGGATTGTCCATTTATCGAGGAAGGCTATAGGCTATATAATATCCTGCTACGGCCAATAGGAGCTGAACAGTGGCCACATAAAGAACGACGGAAGCTCTACGTGACTTCTAATATAGAACTAAATGGACCAATGATCTAAACAAAAATTTTCGGGATTCTAAATGAAGCAGATTGCTAGGATCAAATTCAAAAGGTATGGAAGCCTTTGGGGGAAACTTAAGTTCAACAGTAACTCATGATGCTGATCTCTTACCCTGGTCTTCATGTCTCTTTCTCTTCAGTCCTGTCGCGTTACCGTTATGCAGACCCTCGACCTGCTCAATGCCTAAGATACCATTGATGCTATAGCTGCCAGTGTTGGTTACATGCTGGTCTGTCGTTGGAGACAATACAGCTGTCGTACCTGGTGCATTACCCGCGTGGGTTATTACCTGTAGAAGAAGAAGATTTAATAATGGCTGGATGATGTCAATTAGTATATAGAGGAATAGTTTGAAGACAAATCCTACTAATATTAAACAAATATAATTCTAGAAGTCGCGCAGTGCTTAATCGAAATTGATCAAGCCGGTTAGAAAGTTTCTACTAGACCTATTAGACTTTCTAATTCGATTCGATATCGAATTTCTAGTAGTCTATATCGCTGTCAAATGTTTGAAAATGACAGCGATCCTTTTTTACCCGACTGCCAAAAAGGAGGGGACTTTTTTCACGCGTATGCATGTACCTATGTATGTGGGCATGTCTGTCCCATTGTGACCTTCTGTAGCCTAAACGGCTTGACCGATTTTGAAGTGCAACGTGTTATTATATTTGTATTTATCACCGAATCTCTATATCTAAGCCTATAGACCTTTTACCAGTGTATTCTTTGAATTCATTGGTTTGAATTGACTGTCAATGACTACTTTAAGGTAGTCGGAATTTTTGGTTTTTCAAATTAATTCTTCTCGAAATTTGTAGTACCCTACTACAAATTTCTCATATAAGTCTGGACAAACTGGATTTCAAGGTCTATGTTATGTCCAAGCTTAGAGAAAAATGTGTCTATAATCATCAGTCCTAGATACTATTTTTGCAAGATTTGTGCAATACAGTTATGTCGTTCTTGTATAGCATGGGATGGGAGAAGTTTATAGATGTACAGATTACTATACTTACAGAGACTACACTGCCTTGCGCAGAACTGATCTCTTGTTCCTGTTGTTGTTGTTGTTGATTGTGCGCTTGCTTCGCTTTCTCTGCCGCCTTGTTGCGGACGATCCTGTTGACAATGTTACAATTTTGGTTATTGGTATTAAGGTAAATAAGTAGTATGTGTATCGGGTGATTTATTGTCATACACTTGAGCAGCACTGAATGAATATTTGATTGTAACTATTGTTTAAGTTTGCGTAGATAACTTTGTTGTGTAGATAGTGTGGATGTCCGTGTAGTGATGGATTAAAAATACATAATGTCACTACCTCATCTCAACCCGTGGAAGTCGTAAAAGGGGACTAAGGGAGTAACCTTAAGTAAACAAGAGCACAACAAAGGAAAATTTGAAATAAACCCTATACCAACCCGTCTGGCCAGCGTGGTATAGTAGGCTAAATTCCCTCCACATTCTTTGGAGGAGACCCGTGCCCAGCAGTGGGACGTTTATGGGTTGAAATGATGAAAATGATGATGATGAGATAACTTTGTTATGTGTTAGTAATATAAATAAAATCTGAACTAAATCAATTATAAGCTATGGTTTTTTTTGGGATGTCGAAATAGTCTTTTTAGAAAGATTATCTTTCATTTATTGACAGGAAACCTCAATTATTAATAGCGTCACAAAAAAAAAATTACGTTCGTTGCATTCGTTATTTAGCCACATTTTCGTATCCTATTTCTATACTAAAAAAATGGCAATTAGACGAACTTCATAACACCCATGAGTTATTCATTATAATTACAATTTATAACGTAACAATTTGCCAAAGGGCACTTTTTTGCGACAGCCGTGTCGGAAGCGCGACTAATCGCTGCGACCGCTCCGTATATTGCAAAAGGATGTTGTGTCGCGTGGCTCTTTCATTGCGGTCTGGGTTCGCCGCGACTTTTTAGTCTATTTAATTTTTTGAGGGGACATGTAATGGATTATTCATGTCGTGAAGTATAATAATAATTATAGATGAGTATTGTTCGATAAGTACCTAGTTTAGTTTTTCGTGGGAATTCAGATTTGGATACAAGTAGGTCTACTCGTGAAGTTAAAATGTGTTTGGTAATCAGCAGAATCGGTCAATCTGATTTCAAGTGATGAAGTTATTCATGTGCAGTGATTTATTTTTCAAGATATAGAATAACTCTAGTACATAATATATAAAACAACTGATTAACAAAATGTGATGCACAAAATTCGAGAATGACTGGAGAAATTCGGCTATTTAAAAATATATCAGGAAGATTGTTTTGAAAATAAAAAATAAAATAAAAACTACGCCTTCTATACAGGCAAAATCTACCTAGTACAAAATAAAAAATTTTAATAAATCGGTTTTATTGTTCATCATCATCTCAACCTATTGCAGTCTACAGCTGGACATAGGCCTCTCCTAACACGCGCCATAGCACTCAGTCCTCCACCTTCCATTTTATTGATAATTACATAATAAACAAAAAAATAAGGAATAATCCGACCTGACTAGTATTATAGGTATATCTACAAAAAACCCTCGTCACAAATCTTTTCATAATTTTATTTACAATTTACAAAATCACGTTACAAAATTAAACATCACTGCGGCTGCCATTTTCTCTTGCGCTTTTCTACTTGACAGTTAATTCCCGCCATGATAGATAGCGCGCGCTCGTGAATTATTGCCAGTCTCTTCGGGGTTGACATATGCAAAAATTGTTTAGGACCATAGAGGTGTTATTAGAGTTTTTGTAATAGAGTCATCACAAAAAAGGTTGATGGATGTTGTTTTAGTTTGTGGTGATAGGTAATTTATATTGCAGTGTGGGTGATGTTATTATGGTGATTTTAAAGTTTGTAAATAAATAATGGGAATAGGAAATCGTTGAACAAAATACATATTAATAATAAAAAAATACGTATTAATATTAATAATAAAAAAATTGTGAGACTTGAGAAAATATCTATACAATTTCCTATCCTATTTCTATCCTACAAAAATATTGGTTTAAATTTAGTATTTTTTCTTAAAACAGCTACAATGTAATGATGTTTTTATTACAACTGTTATTTAAATCAGAAAATATTTTATAGATTTAGATGTAGGTACTCGTATTGATGCAGAAGAGGTGGATTTAGTAGATATTATGGAACTTGTCTACCGCAAAACTGATACAGTCGCAATAATATTTGTGTTTTAATGCTTTCTTTGTCTACTGTTAGTTATACTAGAATACATTTTAAAAATAATAATAAAACACAACACGAACAAAAGCAGTCGGAAGACATTCAATAAAATGATGAAAAAAAAAGCAAAAAATTTTCGCAAAACACCAGCTCGAATATATTTGCGAAAAATGCAAAAATTGTCGGCAATTGTGACCGCAAAGCAAGGTTATGATATCCGTTTCCGGTAGGAAGGGTTACCAGCTACTGTCATGTTTTACCCTTTTATATTTTATAACCCTCTTTTCATAATGTGGTTTGCTAGCGAATATTTTTGATTTATTTGTCCTTTTTCCTGTAATACGTTTTACATAATGATGATTTGGGAAATTAAGTGAATGAATTTCCGGGAGATTTAGGTTTTTATGTTGGCAACCTTTTGAGAGTTGTAATAGAGAATGATTAAGTTTTGCGAAAATTTCGGGTCAACAAAGGAAGTGGCCAACCATTTCCTTGTTTGATTAAAATTATGTTAGACGCAGTCTTTCTTTAAAGAAAATCTCGGTCATAAGAAGAATTAGAAAGAATATTTCGCCTTTGTTTCCCGAAATGGTATAGTTGTGTATTACACTCAGTCCTCCATTTTATCACGTACATTGATTTAGAGCTTCTAACTGGGCATAATTCCATACAATTAACAATTCTGGAAAAAGTAGTAAAAAACTCATGACAGAAAATCCTAATATTAACTCAATCCGGGGAATCGAACCAAGACGGTGAACTTCATAAATAAAACCATTTTTGCCCAAACCAGGAATCGAACCCACAACTACTTTGGCAGAGTCGTTCGCACTCCCATTGCACCACAGAAACAATCAAACAATAACAAATTTGCAATTACATAGTTAAAATAATTCGAAAAGAATTGCCCTCACTCACTCGTTGACATCCCTCTCTACCCCAAATTATTCTATAGAAGCTACTTATTCATTTTGCGCGGCAAAAAATCTAAATGTCAAACTGGGGTTGCCAGAGTTATAGCTTCAATTACCCGGCGGTCCCTCGATTAAAATGTCTTGGTGTTGCCAAGTAAGCTTTTTGTATTTTTTTTTATTTTATAAAGGGCATTTTTATGGTTATGACTTTTAGCTGAGTTTGAGTGAGTGATTATAAATTCAGTATTGGTTGAAGGTCATATAAAACCATAAGAATTATTAATGTTATTTAAAGAAGTAAAATATTAGTATTCAATTAATTTAAAACTCCTTTAACATACTTTTAATATACCTTTTTATTTTAAACGAGGCTTCTGCAAAAACTGCTTCAACCGTAAGAATCGAACCCATGACACTCAGCGCGGTGATGTTAGCCACCTTAACCGTTACCCCACATTGGTGCATTGGCAGATAAGACAGCTGTGTTATCTTGAGAAGTCGCTCCCCCACCTCCACTCACGGCAAGCTTCGACATATAAGCCTGATGCGTCATTTAGTGAGCTCTCACCGTACCTTGTGCCTAAAACCTACATCTAACTTTATTTTACAACTATTTACTGTAACGATTAACTATATTACTGAATCTATATAATTTTTTCATTGTCTATTGACCACTAGCGGCTATCCACTACATTTATAACGGTTGTGTGCTGACATACATATTTGGCGAGTGTTATGGATGCCCTATAAAATCCTGATATGTCACCAAAGAGTACACATACGATGCTCTTAGGGGTTCATCCATACAGACTCGCTCGGAGAGGAGAGCAGATTTTTATTACGTTTAAAACAGAGTTTTAAATAAGGTTTATTTATACATGTCACTTCTTTTATTATTGAGAATGCTTGAGAGCAAACCGAACGCGCTTAGTGTGAAAATAATAAAAGGAGACGACCGGCTGCTTTTGATGACGTACTCTTCCGCACTCAACCGAATACGGCTAGGAGAATATATTTTTATCTGTAAGAAGACACAGATAACAGAAATAATAAATATCTTTCCTTATTCTACGTTTCTACCTTAACCCACAATAGAATACGAAATAACACTAAGTAACAAATAATTCCCAAGCCATCACCCTAAATTACCTCTAAACACTTTTCCCAAAACTTGCACTTTGACTCAAACGGTCACAATTGCGACCGAGTTCCGTCACTGTACCAAACACGTGGCGAACGCGTGTCAGACGAGTTTCGGACGCGTGTCATACGCGTGTCTTGGGGTGAGAATCACCCTTGTATTGCAAGGGGATGGTTTTAAAATTGACTCCCGTGTTTTGGTATTTCTCACATTTGATGATATCTGGCGTGTAATGAAATTTTGGGATTTTAATTTGATTATTATGGTTTATTGGTTAGACTAGTTTTGTGGAGATTAGTTTTTTATAGTTAATCTTAAATGAGGGTCCCTTACTTATGAGCCTTTTTAGAGGCAAAATAGAATTAATGAATATACGGAAACAATGTAAAATGAATGAATGTTAGGAAACGGAAATAATGTAGTTTACGAAACATTACGGATAACACTTATCTGTTTTTAATTGAATAGATTGTATAATTGCTATCATCATCATAAACGTCCCACTGCTGGGCACGAGTCTCCTCCAATGAACGTGGAGGGAATTTAGCCTACTATACCACGCTGGCCAGACGGGTTGGTATAGGGTTTGTTTCGAATTTCCCTTTTTTCGCAGTGCTCTTGTCTGTATATGGTTCCCTTAGTCGCCTTTAACGACACCCAATTGCTATGTTGAAACCTAAATATGAAATTGTGGAAAAAGACATTTCGCTAAATTTAAAAATGTATGTAGGTAATAGATACAATTTTTATTTTTTACATTAAATCACCTTTTTCCTTAGCAATCTAGTTCTCAAATAAATTCAAACAGAAGTAATACAATTTGATTTACCCCTCGATGTATATTGATACTCAATAAACTAAGTTTATTGTTCAATAATGGACACTTAGGAGCCCCTTCTCGTTTGAGAAGCCGTATGCAATGTGCACTTAAAACGCATTTTCATACTAGGAAGGGGTTGTGAACAAATGTGTAAGGGTAAGCTTTGCTGATCCTTGCAATCTATATTTATAAAAAACTTAGATCAACAACACATTCAACTAAATGGGCTAAGCGTAACACTTGACAACAGTGTGCCTTTTGGTCGAGTTTTTTTGGGATTATCGTTAATATACGAGAGATTCCTAAAAAATGCACTAAAAATGTGGTAAAATTTTATGTGATCTTGGGATTCTACAGCCGCTGAATTAGAATAAGTTTTTTTATGATAATTTTTTGCAATAAAATCTTTGATAAATCTTGATCTTACCTTATTCATCATCATATCACACCAACAGACCTATATAAATTCTACCTATACACACCTTTCGCCTGCATTCTTATGTCCCAAATAGGAGGCAAACCTATTGCAATAAACAAAAAAAATAATAACAAAAAAACCTAATACTAATTTCATCGATTCGAGAGTCGAACCCTGGTTAACTAGTACAATTAAATAGTTGTCCTAACTAATGTGCTACTAAGGCAATTCTCAAATTTTAAAGATTATTCCTACAAACTGTATCTGCGAAGTTTCTACCATATTGGATTAATATTCTGAATTTTTTTATATCAAAATTAAAAATAGACATGGATATTAAAAAATATATTTAGAAAATCCACTTCAGATGAAGTGTTGCAAGCTTAAATCCGCGACTAATTGCGTGTTGCCAGATAAGATAACACTCCCACTTTCCGGGGACTTTTATCTACCACTTTGGAATGTTATTAGTATGTCAAATGTGGACTATTGTTATCATTTTTGCTACCGTTTATTAATTTTCGGATAGATATCTTTATTTGATCAGTATTGATTAGTGAAGTGGATAAATTATTGGCAGGTGACATTGTTGTCAAATGTTCTAGGTATGGTAAATATTACATGGCATAAAATGCCGTAAAGTAGTTTTGGTAGTCATTGATCGCCGACGCTTAAATGACGACTATGCGACTAATTAGGTATTTATATGACTGTTACACGAACATTTAGCCTGTTAAGTTGAATAAAATGATTCCTAGTGCCGTCGAGTAAACGTCCTTATTACATTTATACGATTATTCTAAATTAAATCTAGTTGTGACCAAACCGTCTACTCGACTTCGTAAATGTTTGTTGGTGTGTTAAACTACCTTTGCTTTCGAAATGGAACTAAATAACCTGATTTCCCAAATTTATAAGAAATGATTTAGGTAATAATAATATAATAATAATATTATTCTACCACATTCACACAGCGCCATGTAGTCCCAAAGTAAGCAATTATATTTGCTTGTGTTATGGGTACTAAACAACTGATATACTACTTAAATGCTTTTTTTTTTGTTTATACATACATATTGTAGATAAATTACACCCAGACACAGAACAAACCTTTATGCTCATCACACAAAGATTTGTCCTGGGTGGGGATCGAACCCACGACCTCAGGCTTAGCAGTCAGGGTCACTAACCACTAGACCAACAGGCCAGTCATATAGGTGGTTTCAGAGATTAGTATGTACAAACATAGTGAGGGATTTAGGTATACATACCTATATACATATTTTTATCATCAGCAATCCATTAATGTCCCACTGCTGGGCTTGGATCTCCTCTTCTTTATCTAGAGACCTGAGAGAGTTTAGACCATAATCCACACACGCTTGCCTAATGCGGGTTGGTGGATTAGACATACATTTAGAATTTCTTCTAGAGTAGGTTTGTGTTAGCAGTTGGTAAATCACTTGAATAGTACATATAAATTCCACAAAGTGAAATCCACATTGGTACTGCCGGATGATATAGAACTTGGAACGCCTGATTTGAATGCTGATCACTTATCCATTCGGCCACCATCGCTATGTATTTTTATATTATCATATCATATTTAGATTAGAGAGTTGAATAGAGAAGGGGAAATCACACGTTTAAAATATTTTTAGAAAAACAACACTTTTAGATATCTAACCCTGTTTTGCAAGAGACCTAATAAATATATAACAAACGGCCTGTTGGTCTAGTGGTTAGTGACTAGTGACCCTGACTGCTAAACCGGAGGTCGTGGGTTCGATCCCCACCCAGGACAAATTTTTGTGTGATGAGCATAAAGGTTTGTTCTGTGTCTGGTTGTAATTTATCTATAATATGTATGTATTTACAAAAAACACAAGCAAATATAATTGCTTACTTTGGGACTAGATGGCGCTGTGTAAATTTGGTAGAATATTATTATTATTATATAACAAACGAACAGAACGTACAGATTCTCTCAAACTAAATTTAAAAGAATCTCTACCATAGAGCAAAGACTCTAATAAACTTAATCGAAAACTCATGTACCGGATACATGTCATATAACCAATCATATCTAAGAGTTTTCTAGAAAACTTACTTATATAGAGTCACTATATAAATATAATTCAATGGTAGCGAGTTCGGGGCTTCCGGTGTGAGTAGAGCACGTGTCTCTACTTCCGGTAGAGCCATCTTTGCACCCCCATCTGAGTCGTATCCGGTTGTGATCATGCAACCCCTTGAATGCTATGAAAACTTAGATTTAGGGGACTCTCAATATGTTAGAATACTCTAATTCTAATATAAGATATTATTCTATACTAATTTATAAAACTGAAGTGTTTGTTTGTTTTGTTAAACGCGATCATCTCAGAAACGAATGATTCTATTTGAAAAAGTTTTTTGAATAACCTATTTATCAAGGAAGGCAATAGGCATAACGATACGGACAATAGGAGCTGAGCAGTGGCCAAACAAAGAACGACGGGAGCAAAGCTTTGTGCGACTGCTAGCGAAAAGACTTTGAAATATCAGTTACATTATTCAAATTGATCCATAGTTATGAAAAAATCTAGAACATTCAAACACAATTACGTACAGGTAGAAAAAAGAAGCTTTTAATAAATCCAAAAAAAAATGAAGCAATTTTGGACTTTATTGCAATTGACAAATGATGAAAATTGTTTAGCAAATCTTACGACAATGTATCAAACGATCGAAACACAACTCAAATAAAAAAAATTCGATTGTAGTTATTTATATTAAACTAAACATTAGTACGCACAGAGAATTTTCAGCCTCTCCAGGACTAGCCCGGCTAGCTCAGTCGGTAGAGCATGAGACTCTTAATCTCAGGGTCGTGGGTTCGAGCCCTACGTTGGGCGGATACTTTTTGTGTTTTCTAACATTTTTATTTACATTTAGGAATAAAATTACAATCGAATAAAGTAATTTTGAAAACATTTTTTTCTATAATAATAATTTTTTTTTTCGTTTGTATATTAAAAAGTGTAAGGGGCCGTCTTACGCTGCGCTTTCCAATACGTGGCCTTTTTTCCCGTCGGCTATCAGTAGCGTAGGACGGCCCTCTCACTAGATGGACCGAATGACCTAGTATAGTTTGCGGGTGGCCGTTGGTTGCAGGCGGCACAAAATCGCTCGCTGTTGCAGAAATTAGGAAAAGTCTATGTCCAGCAGTGGACATCATTGGGCTGATATGATGATGATGATATCAAAATGTATCCAATGTAATACACTACCCACTATGTTAGTACACTACCCACATACTTACACGGTGAGATGACTTGACGAATAAAAAATAAATTAAAACGGGTCGTACTCCGGTGGCCGCGTTTTCCGAGCCGAGATGTGGGATAAGTCCTTTAGTAACTTATATATTTATATTAACCAATTACCACTCACCTATTTATACTGGAGACCGAAGGCACATTATCTTGGCTGCAGATACCCTCGCTCAGGAGTCTGTCCCTGATCTCCCAAGCGAACATGGTGGGGTTCTCCCTCTTGTAGGCGGCTATCGCGTCCACCACGGGGGGCGTCGCCACCTTTGGCTTGGAGCCCCCTATGACTCCGGCTTTGAAGCTACCTGTTTCGTAATACCTGTAGAAAAAGAAAAACATTCAATGTCATAACATGAATGAATTCTTAACATAAAACAATCTTTCTTATCAAATTTAATACATACTTTTATTAATTCGTAATTGTCTAAACTTATCAAACATAAGAAGCACATTTTGTACTAAGTAAATTATAAATATTGTAAGAAAATATTGAGCTTTCTTTAAAGCCCTACTACATGGTTGAAGCTTGCCTTCCACAGAGGTACCCTTGGTGGATACCAACCTTGTAGCCGGGCTTTGTAAACCAAGTTTCTAACAAGCTAAAATGACAACCAAGCTCTCACCAAAGCACTCTGTTGAAACGCAAGTTTATAACCATGTAGAACACCTAATAGCATAAACTTTAGTAACACTTTAGGTATAGGTACAATTATACACATTCTATCTCTTCTTTTCTTTTTTCTTTTTTAAAAAGACAACGCCCGCACTAGGGAACGAGCCCTGTGTCGCGGGGAGCTTTACAAACATGAAACTTACGGACACAAAGTACACCCAGACTAGAAACAAATATCTATGAATCACACAAATATTTGTCTCGTGTGGGAATCGAACCCACGTCACCCAACACGGTGATGTAGTGGCGAGACCACCTTAACCACTGCGCCACGGTGACAGTCAACTGCGCCACGGTGACAGTTCAGATCTCTAAGTACCTACTTAAGTTTTTTTTAAGACTATTTGTTTCTATAAATAAATAACATCATGCATTGTACGATAGAGTAAGCAAAGATTGTATCGACTACAATGACGTGCTATGTAAGGTGGCGATCATATTGTAGTTTCATACATTTTTTTTTCGTTGTTGGGGTTTTTCATCCAATTAATGCACACAAAATATACAAGGACTCAAAACTATGATGAGTCACACTAATATTTGTCGAAACTTACTAATATTATAAACTAGAAGTCGCTTCACTCCCGCCGTTCTTTATTTGGCCACTGCTCCTATTAACCGCAGCGTGATAATAATAATAATAATAATAATCGTTTATTGCCAATTTTGTACAGAACAATAATAATATTACATTGGTCCCAAACTAGGCTAGGCCTGTATCTTGGGCACCGAACACAGAATTATCACAATAGATCTGATACAATAGAATCGTGACAGTTCACAGACGTTGATTATCATTTTAATAATTTGGTTTATTTTAATTATGACACAATATATATGCTTATACATTAATTACTAAGAGACAAATCGTAGATGATACATAATCTATAACCTTCCCCGATAAATGGGCTATCCAACACTAAAAGAATTTTTCTAATAAGACTCGAAGTTCCTGAGATCATAGCGTTCAACCAAACAAGCAATAACTCTTCAACTTTATAATATTAAATTTGAAAGTTAGGATGTATTTTTATAACTCAATCACGCGAAAACAGCTACAAGAATTTGCATGAAATTTGGCTCACAGATAGATATAGTATGGAATAGCACATAGGCACGGAGAGATGGAGAGTTTTTTTCATTTTTTGTTTTTGATTGTTCATTAGCTCGAGCTTTGATTCTCATCATTATTACCCATAAACGTCCCACTGCTGGGCACAGGTCTCCTCCAAAGATTGTGGAGGGAATTTAGCCTACTATACCACGCTGGCTAGACGTGTTGCTGTAAGGTTTTGTTTCCAATTTCCCTTTTCTCGCTGTGCTCTTGTCTGCTAAAGTTTACTCCTTTAATCGCCTTTTACGACACGCACGGGTTGATATGTGGTAATGACACTACGTATTCTTAATCCGTCACTACACGGATTAGATTCTCATAAAATAAAATAATTTTAAAAGTGCCACTTGTTCTTATACTGCCAGATTTTTAGTAGGACATACGGCAGGTCCCAAATCAGCCATAACAAGCTCCATCACGCCCTCTCACGGGACATGGCATTAGCAGAGATAATTAAATTACAACAATAAAATAACAACCCAGCGAGTATTGAAATAGAAGGGTGGACTGCCCTTTAGATATTGTGTTTAATAAGATTTTGTTAGATAATAGTGTGGTACTTTAGTTTTGTTTTATTAATGAAAATATCATCATCCCATAAATTAATGACTCCACACACCCAAAATCTGGAGGGAATTTAATTTACTGTACCACGCTGTCTGAACGGGTTGGTATAGTGTTTTGTTTCGAATTTTCTTTTTCTCACAGTGCTCTTGTTGCTGTAAGTTAGTTCTTTAGTCGCCTTGTACAACACCCACGGGTTGAGATGGGGTAGTGATATTACGTATTTTTAATCCTTCACTACATGGAAAAAAGTGCACAGTGTATAAACAGGATTATCGGTAGCTACCAAAATTAACCAATTTACATTAGGGTGTGTACACATAGAGTGTTCTGGAGTATTGTGGAGCTTTACAAACGTCGTGATAAGTCAATTACGAGTGTGATCACACCCTAAGTGAGTGGTACTATCGAGTACAGTCGAATAAATAAGTGGAAAAGATTTTATTTTAATTTTTTTATTTTTTATGAAGGTGTACTTTGGAATGTGTGCAAATTATATAAATGATGTGGAATAGAAGCAGTAACAGCAGCCTAGTCTTGTTGGTACATGCATTACCAGCAAGACTACTGATTGTTCAATAAAACACGTCAGTCCTTGTGATCAGACGTAAAATCAGCATAGCATAATAGAGGCGCTTGTAGCATTGTGGTACTGAGATGTTATTTACGATCATCGAAGTTAAGCAGCACTCGGCAAGGTCAGTCCATGATGGGTGACCGTTTGTGGCTATTTTATTCTCGATCGTTTCCGTGCTTCGAAAGGCACGTAAAGCCGTTGGTCCCGATTATCACTTAAAGTGGTAATCGTTAAGTCAAATTGGAAGCCTTATGGGTGACTTGATAAATTCCAACACCAGGGTCTGCCCATACGATAAGATAAGAAGATAATACAATTATAAAAATAACAACCAAATTATTGAAAAAAATGTCTAACAATTGTCACTCCGACTGTCCAATTGCTAAAAACAAGGGTGTCATCCCTCCGGGATCGGTAACATTATCGTAACACCCCTATGATGGGGTAGTCAGGGTTGGCACTGGTGACAAAAATACATCTAAGTACTTGGAAGATTGCGCACTTAATCACTTGTTCTGTTTACTGAAATTGAGGTATTGTTCTCGAACTTTCTGCTGAATTTTGATTAACATACAAATATTTGGATACTAAATTGTTGACCGTGGCTGCGTCAGTATAGAATTTAGTTTTCATTATTTGAATTGGAATGGGTTCATAAATTCAAGTGATTTTATTTATTTTATATTTTATGAATGTCGAAGAAGCCAAAGATGTATGTCAAAAACGTAGTAGGTGGAACGAAATAGTCTCTACCTATTCCTATTGGAATATATGTATGTATTATTAAATATAATAATATATTTTAAATACATTTAAAAGTTTATTAATGTAATCTTTGCAACATCAGCTATCATAAAAGCTAGAACAAATCTAGTCAAAATCAAATAAAAAAGACATGGTCAGAAAAAAATATAGGTACTGTATTGCTTAAGAAAGTAATAATGCATTTAGTAAAATCCTTTTATGTTGACATTACAAACAGATACTTCAAACATAGCATCACGCCTTTTTCCCCGAAGGGGTAGGCAGAGGTGTTTCACACCCACCTTTCGCCAGCTATGTTTGGTCCCATGAAATAGGGGGCGAGCCTATTGTCATCAACCGGGAACATTTGTTTACCAAACTCCAAAAAAACTTCAAGTTCTGATATAAATATACGATATGTTTAATAATAAAAACATAACTTGAAAACTATCCACCAAAATTAAATGAAACAACATCATAACAACCACAAAAATAACACTTAAACCAGCCAGCACTGTTATAAGCCGATTAAATCCTCTATAATCCCGATATAAGCCTCTATAAGCCCTCGATAAGCCAATTAGCCTCCCCTCAGCACCGCTATCTTGATTGTCAATATGTTGGTGTGTATCGACGACAAATTACTTGCGGATGATATAGGTAATACAATTTGTTACGAACTGTTATATATTGATGGAAACTGCTTAATAGTGATGTATTGTAATGATATTATCTTATATGTACGTTATGTACGTACATGTATTATAATCATTATAATATGTAAATCCGTGTAGTGACGGATTAAGAATACATAATGTCACTACCCCATCTCAACCCGTGGGTGTCGTAAAACGCGACTGACGAGTCGACTGAAGTTTAATAAGATAAGTATATTTCTAACATAAAACTAGATACTTTGCAATATTATTACCTATATAATTTTATTAATAATTAATACATTATTGTTATGAAAATAGCTACTTTTACTTTTAAATTTAGCCCTCTTCCTCTCTCCTAATTATTGTGCTGTGCCCGACAGGGTCCATAATTTTATTGTAACCTACATTATACATACCACCTATTTGTACATTATAGAAGCAATAAATGATTGAGTATTGAGTATTGAACCTTATGCCAATAGCACTGCGACAAAAGGCAAATTCGAACAAAACCCTATACCAACCCGTCTGGTCAGCGTGGTATAGTAGACTAAATTCCCTTCACATTATTTAGAGGAAACCCGTGCCCAGCAGTGAAATGATATGTAAATTATAGTGCCCCGCCTTTATTGACTGGCCTGTTGGTCTAGTGGTTAGTGACCCTGACTGCTAAGCCGGAGGTCGTGGGTTCGATCCCCACCCAGGACAAAACTTTGTGTGATGAGCATAAAGGTTTGTTCTGTGTCTGGGTGTAATTTATCATATATTTAAGTAGTATATCAGTTGTTTAGTACCCATAACACAAGCAAATATAATTGCTTAATTTGGGACTAGATGGCGCTGAGTTTATGTAGTAGAATATTATTATATTATTATTATTTTTCAAATAACTTGTTGCTTTCCAGAATAATGCCTCCTTAAGAGTTACTTTGTAAGATAAAATCAGCTTTGAGTCCAAGGAGGCTACTCAATTCGACAAGAAAACTTCCATATACCCTCTATAATAAATGGAGAAAAGTTCCGAGTATAACAGAAGTGGTTATGAAAGTAATGTTCAGTATACAGTCCTGTATCTGTTTAATAATTAGTTTGTTTTTCCGTCGGCCGGTGCGTGCAGAAAGCGTGACGGCAATACTTCCGTCCGCCGCTGTGATTTATTTAGTGAAATAATTGTAATTTGTGCGGCTAGGTCAATGTAATACACTGCCTGTTCCAACACTGGGAATGTTCGCTAGAAGAGAGGTAGCACTCGAGGCCAATCACCAGCACCTCTACGGCTCTACGCAACTATTTTAAAAAATAAACGTGTCTAGGCTGGTGCAAATAGAAATAGAAAACGTTTGGCACAAACACGAGATACACTGAATCATATAAATAAATAATAATAATAATAATAATCTTTATTGTACACACCATAACACAAAGGACATAATTACAGTAAAGTTCACTTATAAACTAAGCACATACAATGGGCGGTCTTATTGCTTGCAGCAATTTCTTCCAGACAACCGTGGTATGGATTTAATGGTCGAAGAAGTGTCAGTTGTTGGCGTGTTTTAATAAACTACAAATAGACATAAACACATATATATATATACATATGTAAAAACAGGTAAAAAATTAAATAATAAGTATATATATTTAAAAATACATATAATAAACATATAATAATTATAAAAATACATATAGTATACATACAATTAACAAGTAGGAGTAATATTAGTTACAACGATAGATAATAGTCTTTTACCATTATTTTAAAAGAAGAAAGAGATTGAGCACGCCTAATCTGTAATGGAAGTACATTCCACAGACGCGTAGCAAGAACTGTGAAGGAATTGTCATAGAAGACTGTGGAATGCGATGGCATTTTCAATCTAAGATTTTCCGATGATCGTAAGGACCTTGAATGTGTATCACGTAGGAACTCAAAACGTTCTTTAACCCATTTAGACCCAAATACAAACTAATGATGTTTTTTTGAAAAAATCTTTATTATCATGTGTAGTGGTGGGTAATTAGACATTATATTAGAAAAAAGAATTTAAAATATTTTTCCTTATGAGAAAAAAAACACCGTCCTCAAATGGGTCCAATGGGCATATTTGTGGTATATTTCAAAACAATTATTTTCGATGCAAAATGTCAATAATACATTTTCTACATTGCCAACGTGCTTTCATGTGGCATTCGGTGCATCGTAGCTGGCTTTGTAGTATCTGGGGAAAGTATCCAACACCATCTAGGTTGATATCTGGCACCACCGAGGATGGTTTACGAGGCCTTCCATCGGTTCTCTCAGTACCAACACTCCTCAAATACGACCTTGCAATACATCGGCGAAATTAGGGAAGGTCTTGTCTGTTATCAGTGGTAAGAGCATGAAGGCACCAAGCATTTGCTACAGCTAAATCTAGCATGTAAGGAAACAGTTCCCAACACCATTTTATGCCTCGTAGAGCTATTCTGTATCTGTTTGATTGGTCAGCTTGACCAACTCCGTCCATACCTTTGTTGTAATTTTGGAAGCTATAAGGAATGTCAACGTCAACCTTTCTACCCTCTGCTTCTGCATATATATTTTTACCTTTCCCAATGGGTAAAGAGAGTCATAGTGTCTGGTTTTCAAATCGCCTATGTTTCTGTAATGGTTTGTCATCCTGCTGTCCCATTCCTGGTATTTTCGGGACCCAAAAACTTCAACTCAAACTACGGTATCACGAGGAAGGTTATTCTTCTGAATATAGTGTTCATCGCCTTCTTCTTCACCGATAAGAACAGTCGGATGTGGAGGAACGGCCACCAAGATCATAACTAACATCAGGATTATCTTCTTCATTCAAAATACTTTCAATGGCTTCCTCGAGTCCTTGATGGTCATTAGGAACACTGAAAAATTGTTTTATCATTTTTATGCTGTAACTAAACCTGTAAATATAAAGAAAAAATAATTATATTTATTATACGTTTTACTAGTAATGAGCCCATTGGACCCATTTGGGGACACCATACTAAAATGCCTTTATTTATAGCCAAATCCTGTAAAACATCTGACAAAATAGCATTATTTACTAGTAGTTACTTTATGGATGTAAAATTTACAAAAGATATATAATAAATCATGGTGTAAATAATAAAAATCATGACTTACCTTAGATGAAGTACATATTTGCGTGATGCAGTAAATAAAATCACTAAATTTATCCATTTTATCTAATAATTCACAAAATTATATTTTTTATTACGAAGTAAAACTCTTTAACATTACAAATTCGTATCTGAATAAATGCTGGTCTACTAATATTAAAAAATGTCGATAGTTAAAGACATGTCCCCAAATGAGGACGGCGGGTCTAAATGGGTTAAGATAGGAAGGTGTAGAAGGGTTAAACAATATGTTATACAATAAAGACAGGACATGAGCATTCCGGCGAAGTCGTATGGGTAACCACTTGAGCTGTTTACGAAATATCTATACGAAATATATAATATATGTATACGAATAAAAATGGATCTCTGAAATGTATGTGATGGTTTCACGTAAGAACGGCGAAGTTACGTTAAGTACGAAGTTCACCGGGTCGGCTAGTAACAAATAAAGGTTAAGACAGGACAATTAACAAGATACAAATAAACAGCAGTCTCATGAGAACAATTTTTTTTATTCATCTTTATTTTCAATTTCCTATAACTGCATACATTATATTATATTTGCCACACACAAAAACCTGACATTTCATCCGTGTTTATCCGTGTGCCGGCGTACTATTTTAAACTTATCTTCAATCAATGAAGTTATAAAATTTTATGTGTAAAATGGCGTTTGTATTTGTACTTGAAACGTTTCGATGCTATTTTGTATATTTTTTTAATTTTCCGGGAGTTTATTGACTAGGTAAGGAACTAAATGATCATAAATAATCAATAAATACCATATCAGCATAATGCCGAGCACAGAGTGCCCGGCGCTGGTTTTGAAATGGGCCTATTTGGTGTGATGCAATGAAATGAACGAATAACAAGATAAATATAGTAAAAATAGTCATTTTGTTTAATAAGTACCTACTGCTTCATATGCTTGAATTGAAAACGATGCAGAACGAGGTATTGTAAACCAATTATTTGAAAATTTCACGAGTCTTCTCCTAAGAATGTAGAGGGAATTTAGCCTACGATACCACGCCAGACGGGTTGGTATAGGGTTTGTTTCGTATATTCCTTACCTCGCAGTGCTCTTGTCTGCATAAGTTTACTTCCCTTAGCCGCCTTTTACGTCACCCACGGGTTGAGACAGGGTAGTGACATTATGTATTCGTAATCCGTCACTACATGGAGAAAGTTTTTAAGTATTACTAACCTTATGAGTGTTGGTCACTTAAATAAATATTTTTGTATTCTATTCTATATAATTCTAAGTAGTCAATCAACTTTATAACTACGCAACTACTTGCCTTGTTAATTGTGAATACCCGTAACCGACTCATCTATCGACATGCTAACATGACGTGTCTGACAAATTATCAGACGCTTTCGAGCGTGGTCTATATAAACAGTAGATGTACGGTTTGACCGAGGTTTAGGACTCCATTGGCTAAGATTAATATTCAATCGATGGTTTAATTTGTAGATTACAGATGGAAGTGTATTGGTGTTTGGAGATTAACATTGTTTTATTGTAGTTTAGAGAGATAGGTTAATTTCTTTAACATAATAAAATAACCTCTTTTAGAAAATGATGAAACTTAAACAAAAATCTTGCCTTAAAACGAAAATTAATGCTCCCTTATTACAAAATACGGACTAAGCTAAACCAGGTTTAAATTGACAACTTTGACACTAAAACGCTTATGGCTTATGTCAATTTAAACCTGGTTTATAGCTTAGTCCGTATTTTGTAATAAGGGGGGTTTGGGTTTATTACACTAGACGATATTTAGGGCCCCTTTAAGGCACCTCCTGAACACCGTGTAGTGTAATTACACTAATTGATCAATAGTATATTTCACTACAGGGTGTTCAGGAGGTGCCTTAAAAGGACCCTGAACCCTGTTACCTACACTACACTATATTCTTGACTGGCCTGTTGGTCTAGTGGTTAGTGACCCTGACTGCTAAGCCGGAGGTCGTGGGTTCGATCCCCACCCAGGACAAATCTTTGTGTGATGAGCATAAAGGTTTGTTCTGTGTCTGGGTGTAATTTATCTATAATATGTATGTATTTACAAAAAAAAATATATTTAAGTAGTATATCGGTTGTTTAGTACCCATAACACAAGCAAATATAATTGCTTAATTTGGGACTAGATGGCGCCGTGTGAATGTGGCAGAATATTCTAATATTCTAATTCTAATATTCACTGGAGGTCTTTACCGAGCTTGTCAAACCATTAATATTTATATTCTCTTAAAAAGGAACAGGTTATCCGACAGAATGTAGAATGGTGTTAACGCATGAGAGGAACCATGAGAAGTGCTGTCAAGAAACTCGTAGTATTTCAACTGCATTTTATTCCTATTAAATACTTCTACTTCTGGCTACCCTATAAACATAACACCCTCGGGAAGCATCGGTCAATTCATCAAAGAATATGCAAACGGACAACACGATTGTCATTAAGAACAAAAATGAAGTGGAGGGAACAAAACAAAACATAGGGTTGAAATAGCAATGGGATAAATTGAAAAGCGAGCTCAGTCGATTGAGTGTCCCGCGGGAATAGGGCGGGACGATGCCGGGATATCGATTGGGAATATATTTGTGTTTTTGTTGTCTTGTCATCGGTGTATTTCGTTGTGTGACATTGTGAAGCTGTTTTTGAGTAATTTTGACTGTATATGAATAAAATTTAATTCAATCCATATCCACGTTTTCGCAACTGCTAGCACAAAATTTGTTTTTAAATTACTATTACTATGTTTTAGTTTCTTAAATATGCAATATTATAATATAAAATTTATATAACGGATATGGTTAAAACCATCACTGCTTTCAATCTCAAAGGAGTAGGCAGAGATCACTTATATCTTCATTTTGCTAGCTATATTTGGTCTACTGTAATATTGCCATTAATCGGACTTTGGAAGCCTCCGTGGCTTAGAGGTAAGTGGCCCTGACTGCAGAGACACAGGTCATGGGTTCAATTCCTACCTAGGACAAATTTTGTGTGATGAACACAAATATTTTTGCTGTTTCTAGGTGTAATGTATATTAAGTATGTATTTCCGAAAGAAAAGTTATTTAAGTATATTATATATATATATTATTGTCAGTTATCTAGTATCCGTATTACTAGCATTAGCTTAGTTTGGGACTAGATGGCGCTGTGTGTGAATGTCTAAAAAATATAAAATTATACAAAAAATATTTCCAGACTTCGGGCTTCATACTGTAAAAATGACCCAAATGACCTTGGGACCGAATCCAGGAACTCATTCTCAGAAGTCGTATAGGCAGTGACGAGAATTTGTTTACTAGGAATGTATACCATCAAAAACCCGTAGTAACAATCCCGTGTTTTCCCATCACTAGTCAGTTTTCAATTTAAATCGGACAATGGTCAGCGTCCCCGCGCAATTCATATCATTGTTGTTCATATAGAAGTAATACCTATCGTCAAATCTGTACACCACTGTCCTATATAGACGACAATCGAGCTGCTGTCATCATATTGTGACAGTTTTTTGACTAATATTATCATGTACTTTTTTGACTTTTCATCAAAATTGTACCTATGTTAATTTTATGTCACAAAATAATAGAAATTAGTTAACTAAAAATGTATATTATCCAGAATTGTAAGAAATATCAATGTATTACACAAATATTTGTCTAGTCTAGGATTCGAACCCACGTCACTACAAATGGTGATGTTAGTTGCGGTCAAATGAAAAAAAAAGAACATAATTGAAAATTTTAAGCCACACCTGACAAGAGCCGATAACATTAAAACGGCTGCACATTTACAATAATGTTAGCTTTCAAACAGAAAAAGCACATCAAAATCGCTCCATGTGTTTAAGAGTTACGATGCCACAGTCAGACACACAGATACACAAACACGTCAAATTTATAACACCCCTTTTTTGCGTCGTGGGTTAAAAATACAGTGAACCAGACTATTTAAATTAGTTATATTATAATTTAATAAATAAGCTCTCGACTACCTAACATTAAATACTAACCGCAGGTTAACCGGCAGTTAACTGCGCAGTGTTGTTTAACATCGGTTAACCACAAATGATGAGAGCTTTCTGTCTCAGTTAGCGAAAACGTTATTACTAATTAGATAATTACCTATTTTAACTATTAAGAATCGAAAAATCTTGTAAAAGTACATTTCTGCTTCCCCACCCAAGACAAATCTTTGTGTGATGAGCATAAAGGTTTGTTAATAATATAATAATAATAATATTCTACCACATTTACACAGCGCCATCTAGTCCCAAATTAAGCAATTATATTTGCTTGTGTTATGGGTACTAAACAACTGATATACTACTTAAATACATATTATAGATAAATTACACCCAGACACAGAACAAACCATTATGCTCTTCACACAAAGATTTGTCCTGGGTGGGGATCGAACCCACGACCTCCGGTTTAGCAGTCAGGGTCACTAACCACTAGACCAACAGGCCAGTCAAAGGTCAGTCAGTGTTCTGTGTCTGGGTGTAATTTATCTATAATATGTATGTATTTACAAAAAAAAATGTATGTAAGTAGTATATCAGTTGTTTAGTACCCATAACACAAGCAAATATAATTGCTTACTTTGGGACTAGATGGCGTAAGTAGTTACTGTCATCATCATTTCAACCCATAAATATCCCACTGTTGGGCACGGGTCTCCTCCAATGAATGTGGAGCGAATTTAGCCTACTACATCACGCTGGCCAGACAGGTTATTATATGGTTAGTTTCGAATTTTCCTTTTCTTGCTCTTGTCTGCAGAAGGTTACTACTCCCTTAGTCGCCTTTTACTTTACCCACGGGTTGAGATGGGGCACTGAAATGATGACACGGAGCACACAATAGAAGAAAAGATTGAAGGAGAGAGAGGAAGAGTTGGACAGAGAAGGTACAGATCGAGTCGTTCCAAGTGTGAGGGGAAAGAATTCGCGGAAGTAAAAATGTATTAGCATTTAATCAGCAAAGGGATGGTGGACATGATGGGGAGTGTTAAAGACTCGGTCCGAGTTTGATTCCGACTATCAGTACCAATGTGGTTTCACTTTGTGGAATTCAAATATATACTAGTCATGTGACATCTGCCATCTGCTAAAGGTAAAGAAAAACATCGTGAGGAAACCTACATACACTAGAAGGAATTCGATGTGTATGTCTGATCCACCAACCAACACTGGGCCAGCGTGTATGGAATATAGCTTAAAAACCCTCTTAGCTCTCTAGATAGAGTAGAGGAGATCCGAGTCCAGCAGTGGGACATTAATGGGTTGCTTATGATTAAATCAGCGCAGGAATGGAATTCTTTCTGTGATATATCAAACTGTAGAGAGAAGAATTTAGAAAAGTTCGCTGACAAGGTTGTGGCCTTAGGAAAATTTTCTGACACGGTTATTGGCTTTATATGACGTTTATATGTATCATGTATGTGAGCTAAATGAAATTAAGTTATTGACTGCTGCTGCATCTGCTGAACCTTCCAAGCGGCGCAAATATACCAACTTCGCTGGAGATTAGCTATTTGTGGCGTTTGGAGTCGAAACACTTGGGCCGTGGGGTTCAGGTGCTGGCGCTCTATTTAAAGAGCTTTCAAAGCGATCTTTGACAGGCTGGCTACTTTCTTGCACAGAGAATAAGCATTGCCATCCAGCGTGGCAATGCTGCACGTCTGTTGGGTACTTTTCCCACAGACAATGGCAGCGATGCGGAGGAATTTTATGATACCGTATTTTAATTTGTAATTTCCCCCCTTTTTTATTTTAATGATACATTTAGGTAGTTTTTATTTGAAAATATTATTGTTTAAAATATTTTATAATTATAATATATTATAAAAACTAAAATGTACTTAACTATGTATTAATAATAATAATCTTATAGTTATTACAAACAAAAAAATAAAGTTATTGACTTATGACTACCTAATTGTTTGCGAACCACCGTATGCTGCCTCACACTTTATATAACAAGAAGAAAAACAAAACGATCAAGTTCTATCATAAAGAGTACAGTACTTTAAAGAACGAAGTAACCAAGATAAAATCACAGTTATAAAATACTTACTCCAATTATAATGAGTTTATATAAAACGATGTTGCGTTATTTATGATTTGGTTCCGTATGTGTTAATATAGATATTACTTCGAATTAAATCGACAGGAAAGGTTTAAATTGATAAACTTAAGTTTTAGGTATTCAATGTTTACAATTTAATCTTCATTCACAAAATGTGGTGTTCCGTCGCTTCCCCTAACAATGTATCTTTCAAATTCCTATGTGACTTTATTTCACGATTATATATTTTTTTATCGATTTTAAACTATCGTCAAAGAGTAGGTATACATATATTTTCGAAAAGAGTTGTATGTTAAAAATCACTAGAGGGAAAATTTGAACCTTAGAATAATAAGCAGAAGACCGAAATTTCAGATAGACAGATCTCATCTTATGCCTGTTTTATATCGACAGTGCGATATGTCGATTTATCTAATATACTTGACAGAGACGATAAACAACTATTTAAGTAACAACAGATCAACCAGTCTCATAATTTTTATAGTACCTTTCATGTGATATTCATATTATATGCATCAGCTTTTTAGTTTTGTGACGTTCAAATATCATCCAAATGATTTAAATTAATAAAATTTGAGTATCATCACATTAATTAACTTAATTGCTAAAAAAGTACGCAAATAAAATCTTACTTTGCAACAACAACAGTTTTATCTTACACAAACGGTACCCAGATCAACCAGTTACAAGTTACAACAAAATGAAACAAAAGAAAATGACATAAGCGTATTGTCTAGCTGCGCACGCGCCGGACTCACTGTGTGGAACGGGGCCACGCACACATGCGCATAATATGGTCATCACTACGTAACAGAGGTGCCACACGGGCGAAGGCGGTACGCTGCTTAAACGCTGCGACGACGCAACGGATTCAGTGTCACACGAGTGATGCGTTATCGCTGTTGATGTTCTTCGATATTAAAGAGAATACCTGTCTTATCATTACAATGCGTTTTGCCGGATAGAAATACAGCACAGGTATGCCAATCCAGATCGTACATGGGTAAAACCTGTGGAGTTTTGTTTCGTGTGGCGACCGGAGTTATGATCGAAATCAATTTTTTCTAGTAATTTCGTACGGCAAATAGGTTCGTCCCATACACACTAAGACGTGGTTAACCTGCTCAAGCATGCGCAGATTTCCTCTCTTGTAAACTGTAACGTGGATGCCACTCTGTCGTTGCCCTACCGCCCCATTTCACCTTCCGGATTGTCTATTACTATATAGTATACTATAATACGCATTGCGTAGATGCAATTCACTGAAAACACCCATGTGGCATAGTTCTAATTTATATTTTAATTTTTGCAGCACTGACGCAGGGGCATCGCTCGTGTGGCATCTCTCTAACGTGACTTACTTGTGTAAACGAAATGAGTGAATGTATGTGTTTGTGAGTGTGGGTGAGTGTGAGTGAGTGTATATGAGTGTATGAGTACATGGGTGGGGTTAACAGCTACGTATCACGGTTGCAATTAAAAGATAGGAGGAAAATTATTTTGATTGAGGTTAGCTTTTTGCTGTGGCTTATTGGTAACTATATGAATATTGTTGAGTTCACTGCTTATATAAGTTTTAATTATAGGTTTGTACTTCGCATTATCATCACACCATTTTTCGTAAAGCACATAGGTAGATATAGTCATACAGTTGATATTTGAATCAGTTTCTATTCCAATCGGTGATAGACGAGTTAGCGGTTCAACTGGTGGCTTGTGCTAACTGCTGTCTAGATATTGGCGATATCAGAAACATAGCCGATAAAAAACGGAAATAGAGGAAACGGAAAACGAATGGGATTTAGGGGAGGAATGTGGCATGTGGCGCTACACATTCACTGAACGAAACCCAACAGTATATATACTGCAACTTAACGTCGGTATTCATCAGCAACCTATTCAGTCCCACTGCTGAGCTCGGGGTCTCCTCTCCTTTAAATAGAGACCTGAGAGGGTTTTAGGCCATGTTTAATTCACGCTGGCCTAGTGCGGGTTGGTGGATCAGACATACTCATAGAATTTCTCCTAGGGTATGTGGGTTTCCTCACTATGTTTACCTTCACCGTCAGCAGATGGTAAGTCACATGACTAGTACATATAAATTCCACAAAGTGGAATCCACATTAGTACTGCCTGTCGGGATCGAACTCGGACCGCGTTTTTTGCACGCTGGTCTCTTATCCATTCAGCCATCATCGCTTAACGTCGGTATTATATGGAATTAAAATCTTTTAAACTTTCGCGACTTGTACACATATTAAATTATTATATAACGGGTCTACGTCACGTATTATATTTAAGGAATATGAAAATACCTTATTTGTTTGCCCGACGTTTCGGTCGAATTACACCTACCGTGGTCACGGGCTGACTGGAGCGGCGGCCGAGCGTCGTTCCTGATGCGTGCGGGTTTCTGCTACTACCCTCACTTTGGTCATTTATATTTATAGTTTTTGAACTGTCGCTCCAGTCAGCCCGTGACCACGGTCGGTGTAATTCGACCGAAACGTCGGGCAAACAAATAAGGTATTTTCATATTCCTTAAATATAATACGTGACGTAGACCCGTTATATAATAATTTATTATATGGAATTATAGTCTAGAATAGTACAAAGGCTAATTATATTGACATAGCACGCGGGCAGACGCTAGAGGCTATCTATACAAATATTATAAAGCTGAAGAGCTTGTATAGTTGAACGCGCTAATCTTAGAAACTACTAGTGCGATTTACAAAATTCTTTTAGTGTTAGATAGTCTATTTATCGAGGAAGGTTATAGGCTATATAACATCACGTTACGGCCAATAGGAGCTGAGCAGTGGCCAAAGAAAGCCCCCGAAGCTATTTCTAAAGGTTCCAACTCACCTCGACAGTATCTTGGACACGCAGCCGTGTGACACACGGAGCTGTCTGCTGATATCACAGGGTCTCACCCCACTGTGAGCTAGTTCTACTATCCGCTGTCTCACCACGTCGGGTAACGGTCGTCCGTTTACAAACACGCCTCCTAATTGATTTACTCCACCGTGACCTGAAACAAATACAGTGTTAGAATATGAGAAATTTTCGTAGATAGAAATAGTACTGATACATTTATCGAAAATTAAATTAACACCTTTCTCGTTAATCAGTCTCGTACTTTAGTCTTTTATAATTTACGATGATAATTCTAAACCACACAGAGATGGGCAGAAGCATACAAAAACCGTTATCAAATCAATCGCTGCCGGGTCGTATACCAGTTTGACAATATATAAAAAGAAAAATTCGATTGACGGATTTCATCGTTGTCAAATCAATGTCTGCAATCGACATCGACCATTCTTATTATGGTTTTCAAACAGTACAAAGATTTTAAAATCGACATACACACATCAAATGTCAAAATTGCAAGTAGGTTAATATATAACCTACTGAAAATGAAGACGTAATAAAATCGGAGGTTTCCAACCATTTCATTCGTCTATCGTTCATTGAACTGTTGAAACGTAGAAATTCCACTAGTCTACAAGTACCCGGTTAGCAGCCGTTCATCGAAGCGCGACCATCGATCCTGTACGGCCGGATACGCCCGGGTACCCGGTCGATATGCCTCGGTATGAGGTCGATACGCCTCGGTACGTGGTCGATACGCGCGAATACGTGGTCGATACGCGATTCATGGCTCGTATTCATTAATAATGTACTATTTGTATCGGAGCTACGACGAGTGATGTCTTTGGATTTTATTTTTAAAGGAGTAGTTCATTATGTCAAATTTGTGTATTATTTACGGATGGAATGAAAGAATTAACTAAAATAGTCAACGAAATAAGAATTTTTAATTTTCAGCCAATCCAAAAAAAAGTAATAAAAATAATTTGAAAATGAGGCTAGCTTTTTAATTTCAACACTATTTAAGACTTTATGAGACCAAAGATGGGGTTTAACTTCAGAAAGAATGCATTGCCAACTAACACGGAACTCCGATGGACAATAAATGGCAAAGAAATCAAGTGGCATCGGACAGAATCAGATACCGACCCATCTGATGGTGAAAGCTAACTACTGCCACTGGATAGTGGATATTAGCAATCCCTAAGGACCTTTTTTTTAAAATAAATATCAATATCAATACATAATGTGCAGACTATGAAACTAAATTCAGCATTAAGTATAGAGATAGCATCATTACTCGCAATAAGCTCCGGAGATTACAAAAATTTTGATTGCCTAAATATTACCTTCTAGCTAGATATGAAAATTTGTATTTTTGACCCGTGTCTCATAATACTTTTTGTGGCATAAAAACAGCATGATTTTTGTTTTGTAAATATTTTTTTACTTATCTAAAACAAAATAAACTTATTTACTGTCAAAATCATAATAATGATTTGCAAATAAAGCCATTTTCAAGTTGATTGACCGACACTATTCAGATAATCATAGTGTAATATCAAAGCATCGTAGAAACAGCCGGAGTTCACCCGGGTATCGACCGGAGGGGCGTGACCGGTCGATCGTCACGCCTCGTGCCCACCCCGCCCGGGTAAGCCGGCTATGAAAGTATTACAGAGTTCGCTTCACTAAGATTATTGTGGCTGCAAGACTACATAGCCCTGCAGTTTGATAACACTGCTCTTCTCATATGCGACTAAGCGTGATGTTTTATAGCTTAAAGCGTTTATGAATACTCTATTTAAAGCGATGGTGGATGCGCAAGTGACCGGCGCGTTCCGAGTTCGATTCCGACGGGGAGTACCAATGTAATTGCATTTATTAGTTATTATCTTATGAACCTACTTGTACAAAAAAAATAAAAAATAAAAATTATAACTAAGATGTAATTTTTTTTAAATAATCCACTCTAAATGCATGCTGTGGCAACCTATAATTAAGTCTACATTAAGTTTGTATCTTTCTTCGCATGTAAGATTTTATTTGTATTGGTGTCTAGATTTGAAATAAATAAATAAAAAAACTCAGAAAAACCAGTGTCACCTTCTCAAATTTCGCCAAGAAACAGACATGAATGTTTATAATTGTAGCTGTGCAAGCCACTAACCATGGGCATTTCCAAAATCAGTACTGATACTTAATTTTGGAGACAGACAAAAACAATTTTATTTTAACCCAACCCAGTGACCAAAACCTGACTGGCCTGTTGGTCTAGTGGTTAGTGACCATGACTGCTAAGCCGGAGGTCGTGGGTTCGATCCCCACCCAGGACAAATCTTTGTGTGATGAGCATGAAGGTTTGTTCTGTGTCTGGGTGTAATTTATCTATAATATGTATGTATTTACAAAAAAAAATGTATTTAAGTAGTGTATCAGTTGTTTAGTACCCATAACACAAGCAAATATAATTGCTTACTTTGGGCCTAGATGGCGCTGTGTGAATGTGGTAGAATATTAAAAAAAAAAAAAAAAAAAAAAGCCGGCATCTTGCGCAGTTGTCTTACAAACCATTCACCACCAATGCAGTCTATCTCCTTCTGCTACTTAGCATAACTAACACCAAATATTTCAGATATTCTCAGGTAAGTCGTAACATAACAGCTATAAATCATATATGATAAATAATGACAGGTAAAGATATATGAACGGAAGAGTTTGACTTATAAATTATTGAAGACACATTCATTACTAGAATCAGGCTGTTTATTGGCTGGTTAATAAATTGATTAGTTGTTTGTATGTCTACTTGTTTAGTTATAATAATAGTCTGAATATTTCAGGTCAGGCTTTGAGATAAACAATAATAATTATATTATTGTAGGAATTTGAAGCGATACGAGCTATGTGCCCGGCCACTGCCACTTTAGCGATGCGATTCGGTGAGCTATGTCGACAACTTTAGTTCTCCTGCGGATCTCCTCATTTCTGATTCGATCACGCAGGGAAACCCCGAGCATAGCTCTTTCCATGGCTCGCCGAGCGACAGTGAGCTTTCTAATGAGGCCCATAGTTAGCGATACGCGCGGGCTCTAGGATGAAAGTCCTGCAGCGGTGTTTTCTGAGCCCTATGATATGACCTTCTTCAAACGAGGTTTAAAGAGAGCTATCCTTTCTAGATGGGCAGTGGCTTGGCTCTGCCCCTAACATTGCCGTCTGCCACTTCAGGCAATAAAAAAAGATCACTCAGTTTCCAATTTTAGGTATACCTTTGTGTATTTTTTAATTTTTTTAAACAAGATGTTAGTTCTTTACATAACGACTACCACATGAAGTGGTGAACAGGACTTACGTGCCTTCCGAAGCAAGGAGATGCTTGATAATGAAAGTGCAACAATCAGGCACGGTTTATGGCTTAAACCCTCTCAGATCTCTAGATAGAGGAGAGGAGACCCGTGCCCAGCAGTGGGACATTAATGGGTTGCTGAATATGATGAACTAACCGACATTTTTTTGACTGGCTTGTTGGTCTAGTGGTTAGAGACCCTGCCTGCTAAACCGCAGGTTGTGGGTTCGATCCCCACCCAGGACAAATCTTTGTGTGATGAGCATAAAGGTTTGTTCTGTGGCTGGGTGTAATTTATCTACAATATATATGTATTTACAAAAAAAAAATGTATTTAAGTAGTATATCAGTTGTTTAGTACCCATAACACAAGCATAATTGCTTAATTTGGGACTAGATGGTGCTGTGTGAATGTGGTAGAATTTATATAGGTATATTTATAATATATATATATATATATATATATATTAATTATTAGAAGATAAAGTATTGCATTGTAAATAATTTCATTAAAAAAATCTTGTAAATAACACAAAACGCACCGGTTTTATCCGGAAATAACAAGATTGACTTTTCAAAAAGACTGCCGAATAAGTTAATTGTATTATTTCAAGAAACATTTCATCTAAAGCCCTCTCAAATAAGTTAGTCTATAATGCCTCAACAAGGCCTTGTTGTTTGTAGTAATTAAGCTTAATAGAGACAAGATGGCCGCCCGGAAGCTGGGGACTCGGTACAGACAGAATGTTACGTTGAAAAAAATATCGACGACCGGTAATGATGCTAATAGTAAATTATAAAGGGATATATTAGTGATTAATAAATTAATTCTTGTGTAACTTTAGCTATTAGCACTTTAATTTACTTGTTTTTAATAAGTTTAACCTAAAAGAGTTGCTTTCCACTTTGTTCGGTAAAATTTTGTAGTTAATTGTATATGTAGTTAATTTTGGGGTAGTTCCGTATTCACCCTATGTCATCATATCCTCCTCATTATTTTTCCTTACTCACAACAGACTTTTCATAAAAAAATACCTTATTAATGTAATCAGTATTCCTAGCTCAACTATTATACAACAACCTAATGTAAGATATGTATGTAATTTGTGAGAATTATTTGCTTCGGGATGAGTATGGAATGCATTTGGGTTGAATTAAGAAAATATATTGAAATAAAGCAATCGGTCAATAATTTTGATTTTTTTATTAGACAAGACTGCTTCAATGGCGCAACTGTAGGAGTCGCTTTGATTTCCATGTCAGGCAAAAACGATATGTCTGTACTATTCCATCGAG
The DNA here is from genome assembly GCA_905147015.1 of Laspeyria flexula. Lineage (NCBI taxonomy): Eukaryota > Metazoa > Arthropoda > Insecta > Lepidoptera > Erebidae > Laspeyria > Laspeyria flexula. Next base: position 9,153,302 of record LR989974.1, read on the forward strand.
TCTAACACAGTAGACTACATTTAATGTAGTTTTGATGAACATAACTCTGCCTACCTCTTTGCTAAAAATGCGTAATGTTAAAATGCTTTTTGCACTTGTATTGCTGTCCGTACCACTCAGTTGTAACTCTCAGCAGGTGTTGTTTCCTCCTACTTCTTATTTGAGGGGAGAGCTATGATCTTGTTGGACAGAAATATAAATCTATAGTAAAAAATCTTTAGAATGAAATGGGGTCTGACTCCCAATCTATATATTCGATTGGTCAATTTCGACCTTCCACTTGCTAAGATTCTGACATACATCTTTGGCTTCTTCAACATTCTTCAGTCTTTTCATGCATTCTCTTGGTTGAAGGTACCTCCTGATCTGTCCCTTCTTTAGAAGACAAAATGTTATAATGTTCTTTTTTTTCTTCTTCTTTTATTATTAAAATTATTAGGTATAATTTATTATATACTGCCTCGGTGGCGCAGTGGGAAGTGTATACGACTGCTGTGCAAGAGGTCCCGGGTTCGATTCCCGGGTCGGGTGAAAATTGTATTGGGCTTTTCTATCATGAAATTCCTGTATTAAGATTTTCCCGGAGTTTGGTAAACAAATGTTCCCGGTTGATGACAATAGGCTCGCCCCCTATTTCATGGGACCAAACATAGCTGGCGAAATGTGGGTGTGAAACACCTCTGCCTACTCCTTCGGGGAAAAAGGCGTGATGTTATATGTTATGTTATAATTTATTATTCGTCATCAAGCCTTAACTGTAACTAATATTATAAAAAGCTGAAGAGTTTCAGGAAATACTAATCCGATTTGGAAAATTATTTTAGTTTTCTTTTGGTTATATAAAATCACGCCAATAATAGGAGCTGAGTACATCTAGTAAATATCATCATTTCAACCCATAAACGTCCCACAATTCCCTCCACATCCTTTGGAGGATATTTAGCCTACTATCCCACGCTGGCCAGACGGGTTGGTATAGGGTTTGTTTCGAATTTTCCTTTCCTTTCCCTTAAAAAGAAACAAATAGTTTAAGAAAAGTATGGTGCCACCACATATTGAGTATGGGTATGCCACCATACAAAGTCTGTAAATAGTACATAAGCGTAATTAAGATAGATATAGGACTCTAGAAATGTAAGATGCCAGCCAAATAAAAAGGAAAAATTATAAGAAAAAATGGTGACTTCCTTAGTCGCCTTATACGACACCCACGGATTGAGATGGGTAGTGACATTATGTATGTATTCTTAATCCGTGACTATACGGATAAATATATACTAAATATCTATACATATAAAATGCTTTGTCCTGATACTGATGAGTGACTGACGGATCAACGCACAGCCTACACCGCTGATCGTAGAGACCTGAAACTTGGAGGATGTATTCTTTGTATGACGTAAGCATCTGATAATCTGAAATTCTACCCCTACGGAGGTGAAAATGAGGGGTAAATTTTGTATGTGAGATAAAGTCGCGGGCAAAAGCTAGTATTATATATATTTAAAAAGAGTAATCTAAATAATTCCACAATCCCAAAGTCCATAAAAGGCACAGTAAATGTACATCATGACATAAAACTGGACAGCGCAACCAATTTAGTTGATGGGGGACATATCCGGTGACGCTTCCTCTGAGGGGGCCCTGATTTAAAATGGTAAAGTATTTGTTTTAAATAACATTACAATACCAATACGTAATGTTATGTATCTGTATGTATTGTTGATTGACTACGAGTAGAACTAAACTAGTTCGAGGTTTGAAATGAAATGAAATCACGTTTATTCATCTAGGTTACAAGGTAACACTTATGAAAGTCACTAGCACATGCTGAGCTGGACACCCTTTTGGTGCGATAGGACACACGGGGGGGTATAAATTTAGCCTAATTAGTAAACTTCACCTTGTTCACCTTTTGTTATACGTTATATGTTTTCCTTTTGTGTGTGTGTCTGTACCAAATAAATGTTTTTTCTTTCTTTCTTTCTTTCTTAAGTTAAGAATATAACTGGTTATCCAAAAAGTGGTGTCAGCAAATTTGCCTGAGTTCACTGACGGGGTGGAGCTATCAGAAGAACTGGCAAGAAACTCACGCCACTCTTTTAAAAAAATGGATAATCAGATGAAGTTTCAAATCCTGACTAAATTGTAGCTAAGACCCCCCAGCCCTTAAATCAGAGACGATATCGGAGCCAGTGTTGCCACGCACTAAATTGGATAATCTATTCATCTATAAATTTTAGTTGTTAAAAAAGTATACAAATAAGATGAATATCTTCCCCTTGCAGCAAGTGAAAGAAATTCATCTTATTTTAGTTGAGATATGCAGATTTTATATTTTAGAAACAAGATTTTTCAATTTGGCGCGTAATAAAAAACTGCAAAAAACTGCTGCACAAAAGATCCTAAGTTCAATTCTGCCAACTACACTATTACTATAAAGAGAAAAGATTTTTGTATTTAACGAATAAATTTAAAAACTACTATACCGGTTTCAAAAATTCTTTTGCCGTTAGAAAGCTACATTATCACTTATTTACAAACTTTATAACAACGTGCTATGGCCAATAGGAGCTGACCAGTGTTCAAATAAAGAACGTTGATAAAAGTCTCCGCAAACCACTGCACATTTTTACCCGACTACTGTCAGGGAGGGTATTTAATTGGTATAGGTTTTGTTTTTCGCGGGTATGTTTTATATTTGTAAATTTCTTTATTCCCACGTTTCTTCCAAACGGCTGGATGGATTTCGACAATTAAGGTATCGTTACATTCTTCTCATATACAAAAACAAAAATAAACAAAAACAATACGGTGGATTTCTAACGCCAAGTTGTAAGTAGTTAATTTTTTTTTTAAACAAATGTATCCATTGGGTATTAAAATAAAGCGAATCAAATGGAGATCACAAATAGATGTATATATAGGTACTTATGTTATGTATTTAACCATTTTTCGATCTTTTTAGTGGGTTGCTTATCTGTTGATTTCTTGCAGTCGGGTTATTTTAATTTTTAAATTATTTTAGCTACTAAGTCTGGTTCTAAAGCTAAATCACTTGCGTTAAAATTACCAATATTTTTCAATTCAACATTCTTCCTCATAAGTCTGTTGTTATTTCCTTTATCAAATAGATAGCGTGATGGTATTCTGACCAATAAAGCATAATTCCGATAGCACAAGTGCAAGGACGTCATGCTCAGTCGCTCTCCCTTCGTATGCGTTCACTAACGTGATAACTATACCTGCATGCCTTTGTACAATTTGTATATATATTAACGGACACCGGCCGTGATCAAAACAATATGAATTGGTCGAAATATAGGGTAATTCTCGAAGCGCACCAACTTTGAAGCGCACCAACTTTGAATAGCACCAAATGAAGTGCACCCACTTTGAATAGCACCAAATGAAAGTGCACAATAAGTATTATTTGTGTCTGTCTGTGGCATAGTAGCACTGAAACAGGTGAACCGATTTGAATGCGGTTTTTATAACAGCAGGTTTTGTTTTTTGACATGTTTTATGAAAAGTAAGCAAATTTTTTGAAACTTTTCGGATAACAAAACAACGGTTTTGTATGACGTTACACATAATTGAATTTGACTGTCACCATGGCGTAGCGGTTAAGGTGGTTGTCTCATCACGAACATCACCTTGCCGAGTGACGTGGGAGACGGAACAGAGATAGGTTTTTTCATTGTTCTGTGGTTCGATTCCACACGAGACAAGTAATTGTGTGATTCATAGATATTTGTTTCGACTTTAGGTGTACTTTGTGTCAGTTAATTTGTATCTTTATAAAGTTCCCCGCGATACAGGGCTTATTCACCAGAAAGAGAGAAGCTTTAAAAAATTGTCCTAGGTATGTAATATTTTAAAGTAGTTACATTTTTATTGCTGTCCAAGTGAAATCTTCAAACGAGATAAATATCCTCTCAAGGTAGGCAGCTGCTTGGCTGTGCCCCTAACATTGCCAACGTCCATGAGCTGCGGTAACCATTTACCATCAGGTGGACCGCCTGCTCGTCTACCAGTAATAAAAAAACTCATTCAAAAATTCTGTTTATTCATCACCACAATTCTTTCCTTAAATTTCCTTATCATCACACAAATTCCCATATAACCTCAAAAATGCTTCAGACAGATGTGAAATTTAAACATAAAAGGGAGTATTCCCATAGAATTCCCATGGAACAAAGGGTCCCATTCCGTCACGGTAGGCAACACATACATATTTAGTTTTATGGGATCGTACTCAGTAGGGATAATGTTGAAGTTATGGCTTTTCAGATTATTATCTCGTTGTTTTTGCGGAATATTTTTATCATCATGGCAGGATACAAGCTTGGCAATAAGGTAGTAACATAATGAAATAGTTGGGAGTATGTATTTGTTTATTTTTGAATATTTGTCTAAAGTAATTTGAGGAAACTGCCTTGGATTAAATTAATTTTAAGTGTCATATTTAAAAAAAAACAAACCTTTGTCAAACGTATCTGTTTGTTTCCCAAATAAAATAAAATTTGAATTTAGTTTTATTCAGACACGAGTTGACAGTCACAAACAAATATAATATTTTAACCAGATTCACACAGCGCCATCTAGTCCCAAAGTAAGCAATTATATTTGCTTGTGTTATGGGTACTAAACAACTGATATACTATTTAAATACATTTTTTTTGTAAATACATACATATTATAGATAAATTACACCTAGACACAGAACAAACCTTTATGCTCATCACACAAAGATTTTCCTAGGTGGGGATCGAACCCACGACCTCCGGCCACTAGACCACTAGACCAACAGGCCAGTCATCATCATCATCATCTCAGCCTATTACAGTTTACTGCTGCCTCTCCTAATACGCGCCATAACACTCGATCCTCCAGGGAGGATTTACTAAAATTACTAAACTTAGATTTTTCATAAAATTCGATACAATAAGCCTCTCATCCGGCGCAGGATTGACAACAATTACTAAACAAAATTAATAACACAGTAACCTGTTCTGGTAACCCTGCAACTGCATATCTCTACGTTTAACCTGAAATCGTCCAATTAGTGAATAGTCACAGGTTAACAGGAGGGGATGCGTCGGCGCATGACGGTAACCTTGCACCTGTGTAACCTATACATACTTGCTATCACACTTGCACACTAACGAAAATATTGTTTACAGAGGCTGTGGGTTGAGTTCTATAAAGGGCTAATATATTTGAAGTCTCATCTCAGGCTGAGATCTATAGAGCGTACTTGGACTTTGCTCTGACTAAACTTTCGAGATAAGACAAAATCGGTATTTATAGTGCAAACTTTGACTTTATTCAAGCACAAGCTAAGCAAAGTTAAAGTTCTCAAAATCGACGACTTACGTAAATCTTTGGCTATTATACTGTAAAAAATTATGGTGTTCAAATGTCATAATTTTAAAATGACTATTGAACTTTTTCGCATAACATTAATTGAACATTGACCAGCTGTCATTACCGATCCTTTACTCAATTTCTTTCATAACTTAATATTTATTACATTTAACCAATATTTGACAACAAAATTTAAAAAATAATTTAGTAACTTTAAGAAAACGGAGTTTTTAGATTATTATAAATTATAAAAAGTATTGTATCATTCGTTTTATCTTTTATTTTACAAAGTATTCAGAGCAGAAGTTGATGCATGAAATGAAACACCTACTCGTACTCGGGCTAAGGAATGACATTGTCGATAGATTCCAAATCAATGCTTTGGCTCAGATTAGGCTGAGCAAAGTTTTGTTGGAGTGAAGTCTGAGCAAAGTCCAAGTACGCTCTATAGATCTCAGCTTCAGTGGTATACCCGTCCGTCACACTATTGATTGTAGCACTGGTAGCACGAAACGGGAAATTCAATTAAACCATTGCAACAGTGATAAGAATACCCGCATCTCGTTGCTTGATTTTTAATAATAGTAATATCTAAAAAGTGTATTGAAAACATTTCTTCCCTCAAATATGGTTGAAGAGAATGATGGCTGGTCTGTGCGTCATGCCCGTGAACGGGCGCTACTTGGGGTGACTGGTCAGTCGTCGTATGCTATGCTTTAGCGCTACTAAATTATTCAATTCCTTTTTTTTAAGCTAATATTGCTAAACAATGTGTTCACAAAATGTTTTTACCGTTTTCTAATACATAGTTGGTACCAAGTGATGATCCCACATACCATACTTCTTGACGAAAACAAATTAAAGTTTGATTGCTCATTATTACTATTATTATTTTCTCATATCCAAATTTTATTGAATTTGATTTAGTATGGTGTTTTGGTTCTGTACTATCTGTGATATTTCAAACTGTAACCAATTAAAATTGTAACAACTATGGCGATTGAAAAGAGTGGCCTGAGTTTCTTGCCAAGTTCTTCTCAGAGCTCAACCTTGTCAGTGAACTGGCCGTAGGCAAATTTACTGACACTTTTTCTGGCTTTGTATGACGTTCATAAGTATCATGTATGTGATCCAAATGAAATAAAAAGATTTGACTTTGACTTTGACTTTAAAAAAAAGCTCCTATTATATAATAAAAATCGAATACTTATAGCAACCCTCTTATGTTGCCAAGCTCTCTAATTTTTCCCGTGAAATAGCTTTATTAAGTAATCTTAAAGATACTGCTAATCTCCTACAGCTTTCTTAAAAAGAATCTGTTCAAACAAAACTTTATTAATAAAACATTACAAAATACGAAAAGCTTTTTGCTTCACAAGATGGCGACACAATGGCGTCGGGCGCGCATCCGGTGGTCGCATGGTAATCTCACTTCCGGTCTGACGGCCGGTCAGTTTGTATGTCTGCGGTTTATTATCTCACGAACTTTATTATTGTGATAATTATTTTTCTTTGTTTTATATAGTGTTAAGAAGAGACATTAGTTATAATCGTAACATATTATGGTAGAGTCTAGAGGAATAACACCACATTTTGCCAGCGAAGTAAATTAGGTGTCATAGAATACATCATTATAACCCATAAACGTCCCAGTATTGGGCACGGGTCTCCTCCAACCATTATGAAGCGACTTTAGCTTACTATACTACGCTTGCCAGACGGGTTGGTACAGGGTTTTCTTTAAAATTTTCCTTTTCTTGCAGTGTGTGGTGCATGCGGTGGTGATATTATAATTTCTTAATTCGTCATTACACAGACAGAAAATAAAAGATAATCCTCTTGGTAATTCTCTCTTATTTAAAAGCTTAGCTCTTGTCAGTGAAGTAATCGTCATTCTTCTCAATTTTCGCATTGGGTTTTCACTTTTTCACACGACTTTCTTTTTCTTTTTCCTTCATTTGCTGGATGAAACTTCTCCCTACTTCTTATTTTTTACGTTAGTCATATAACAAATTGATTTTTTGAGATTCATAAGCACATCCTATATTCTTAAAACTAAATTGAAGTGAACATCATCTATTGAATGAAGACTTTAGTATTATCGTCTAGAAAATTAATAAATCCATACAAAAATCAACTCCAATATATATTACATAAGCAACAAATTGCAATAAATAAACTTTTACATAACTGGTAATAAAAAATATATGTTAATAACTTGTTAGGACGCAACTACTAGTATATTACACATATAACCGGACCGCCTTTCTAAAATCTTCACAATTACCCGCCAAAACGTGTTTCAAAACTAAAAGATCTACCTGATATGTGCGTAAGCGCAACTTGTCTGACCAATCACAGAACACCCTTCCATGTGTGGGTAATAACGCACGACTGTATAAACAATACCGTAGAACACGTAACTTGAATGTGTGCGTCGGTCTCATGTTACAAGGTTTTTATTTGCCGTTGTGTTATTTGAATTTGAACCATATAGTTATTCTTAATAGTGACTTTAGAGTATGAGTTTAAAACGTGTACAGTATTCTTATGTTACAATACAAACTTTGTCTTTCAGTTGTGTTAAGCGAATATGGTTCTTATTTTAAGGTACTCACATTTGAGAGTGTGTAACTAAATACATAATTCGAATGTGTTCTACAAAGGTTAAGCTGCAGTTGTGATATATGAATTTAAATCCTATTTCAATAACATACGACGTAGGTGTATGGCATTTTAAAGTTTGTTTCATGCATATATTCAAACGTGTACACAAAGTGTGTGATTCAGCTGTTATATTAGAATTTAGATTCTATTTTAATATGAATAAGATGTATGTGAGTGGTATTTTTATTTTGGTAATAGTGTAAGTATAAATTCGTGATCTATGGGTTGAGTCATTTGCAGGAAGTATGAAATTTGGTACTTTTTGTATGTCTGTATGTCCTAATTGTATTGTTTTGGGTGACATTGTATTTCGTAGTTTATTATTTGTATATTTCCTGCCTTAGTTTTGATGTTAAATATGAAGTAAATTGGTCTGTAATGATGATGGCTCAAATTTTCCTTTAGATTTTAATGGATATGTATTGTGTTTTAAAGTAGGCGTAAAGTAACGCACACAGACAAACATAATATACGAGTGTGTGTCTATGTTATGTATCTATTAACCAATAGTGTTCTTTTAGGTATCTTAGAGAAAATTATATTTGTTTCCTTAAATTAAAACTAAAAAAATCGTAGGCCTTTATTAGTGTAGCAAATACTTTTTAAATTTAATATTTCCAAAAAATTGAATGAATTTTGACGTTCAAAAATTATAAGAGCATTTACCTACATTATTTTGTATTGTAATTACCTAAATATTAAAAAAAAATATCACCCAAACGTTACCGTATTGAACTCAACGGAACAAAACTTATGTAAGTATAATTGATTTCCAGCTAGTTACGGTCCACTAGTGGGCTTAATCATCACTGCTGGACATAAATCCATCACGTAAGTGACAGGTTTTGTCTATGCATCTATTTGCCTATTGATACAGGTGAGTTTTTAATGTGAAAAGCTAATAATATATAATTTACTAGATACTTACATTGTAAACTTACTAGCCTTATGCGTGTTGCATATTGTCGGTAGTAAATAGGTTTATTGCTATTTATCCTGGCTTACAGAGTCGTAATGAAGGATGAAACATATTTAATCAGTAAAATTACTTTATTTCTTCCATTCCATTCTACATTGCTCTATCCTCTGGTGAGAACACAGATCAAAGAAAGGGGTGTTCATTATGTTCTGTGGGTGAGAAACACATCGACTATTATAATTTTTGCGGATTACCTTTTAACCCAATATTTGTGCAATCTGAGCGAAGAGTACTTCGGTTTCGTCGTAAGTACCTATGTTTATAAAGTAAAATATACATACATGGCTTGGATCATGATACAGGAGCTGTCTTTAAACAGAGCTGACTTAAAAAAGAGGTTCTCAATACGACTGTATTTTCTTAATACACCATTTGCTTCAATGCATAGATATCTTTGACATAATAGAACAGATTTCTAAATTCAGTACAATAAAAAACGTACAAGTAATTATTTTGCAAGCCAGTTGCAACTCACAATAAATTTCGCAAAGCTAGAGCAATTTGTTAGGTTAGCTCTTTTGAGATAAGATAAGAACATTGTTAAGATTCTGACTATTGAGGATGCGTGATGAAAATAAAACGATTTCATGAAGATTACAATTAACAACGACTTAGATATCCTGTCGTTTCGACAGAATATTAAAGTTAGAATTAAAATAAGTACTATTTTAAAAATACCTTTAACAACGATAGGATATGGCTAACAGGTAACCTATTAGAAAAGAAATAATGAACTATTTCTTGAACCACACCAAATGAAGCGCGCCAAAAGTTATTATTATAATTATATTATTAGTTACTCGAAACGTAAGTACCTACCTACCATTCAGATGAGAAATAGAATAATATACTTATAATATAATATAATACAATATAATAATATTTCACCACATTCACGTAGCGCCATCTAGTCCCAAATTAAGCAATTATATTTGCTTGAGTTATGGGTACTAAACAACCGATATACCTACTACTTAAATACATTTTTTTTGTAAATACATACATATTATAGATAAATTACACCCAGACACAGAACAAACAATCATGCTCATCACACAAAGATTTGTCCTGGGTGGGGATCAAACCCACGACCTCCGACTTAGCAGTCAGGGTCATTAACCATTAGACCAACAGGCCAGTTAAATATATACTTATCATCATCAGCCCACATTCACCCACTGCTAGGTATAGGACTCTTCTCTACAGCGCCACTTCTCACGGTCCTGTGCCAGCCACGTCCAATGAGATCCTAAGATCTTGACGATATCGTCTGACCATCGGGCCGGGGTGGTCTGCCCACTGGCCTGATAGCTTCTCTAGGCCACCGTCATCACATCCATATACTATATACATACGTAATGTAAAACTGCCTCGGTGGGGCAGCGGGAAGTGTAAGTAAAAATGGTATTGGGGTTTTCTATCAGGTCAATTCCATCCATACATCAATTCCAGTATTTAGATTTTCCCGGAGTTTGCTAAACAAATGTTCCCGGTTGATGACAATAGGCTCGCCCCCTATTTCATGGGACCAAACATAGCTGGCGAAACGTGGGTGTGATACACCTCTGCCTACCCCTTCAGGGAAACAGGCGTGATGCTATGTATGTATGTATGAATTCAAAATCCAAATTTTTTAAATGAACTTTTAAATTCGTATTTCGCCATTAATTAAAATGCTATCTACTAGAGATAGATATCTACACACTTTCACTATATAATAGTGGATACCTACACTGTTGTAGGTTACGTGTTACGTGTGTATCGTTACGCTTCTTAAGTGTGTCGTATAAACAGAGTTATTGCCAGTATCTTTCTGGAACTTTAATGTGTTTCTCCAATATAGCTAAGATTGTTTATCTTTAAACATTGGTTAGATATATTTAGTTCAATCCTCTTTCCCAACAGCCCCTCTCACAGAGAGGCAGTGTAGTAGTAACAGTACTTCATTGTGAATAAATAAACATTCGAAAGTACAAATATAATACATTAATACAAATTTTCCAAAGAGCTATTTGGAAGACTTGTAAACAAATATCGAATACTGACAACAAAGATTGATAGAGTCGATTTTCTGAGTTCTAAAATGCGGGTTAGTCCCTTTATGCCCTAGCTCCGCTATGCTCGACTCGTGAAATACGAAGACATGCTTATAAAATCTTAATAAGTTAACGAGTAGAGCATAGCGGAACTAGAGCTTAGAGGGACTAACCCTAAAATTCCTTGTCTCTGCACCTTTATCTTCATTATAGATTTTGGGAAAAATCCCTCAGAATTTATTTTAAGAGAATAACTAACTAAGTATACTTAGCATAATCTCGTTAGTAGGTAGATACTTACCTAGAAATACCTTTAATAAGATGATCATGCTAATAGTTTTATTTGCTAAATATCATCATTAACATCATCATCAACAGCCCATTAAGTCCCACTGCTGGGCTCGGGACACTCACTCACTCTGGCTTTGCTAAATATACCTAAGTTTAAATATTATTCTAGACTTCACGAACATCTAGTGAATATCTAATAAATTCTTTCATCATAACCTATCCACGTAACTAACTCTTCAATATTATACTCACACATCCATTTACATAAAACCATACGCGAATCTAATAAAAGACAGACAGACCTCCAATTTGCTAGACGTGCAACACATGTAACGGAAAGCGCCCAAACATTCACAATTAACATGGAACGAACGCACCTACACACACTAACGCACCGGCCAACCCACCGACCAATCACGAACGAGCATTCACCTAACCAACCAATCACAAGCGTTCCCTCGCCCTCCAATTCGTTTTGAGCGCTCCCATTGGTGGGTTTTGTAACGATCGTTTTTTTTCGGAGGGAAAATTTTCGGGTATTTTATGAAATCTCGTCTCTTCGTAGGTTGTTAGGTATTTCTATATATTTTATGGTGGAGTCTGTTTTTATGTGTCGTATTTATGATAATATTGTTACGGATGGTGTGGGATCGTAGATTTTTGCATAATGATCATGTTTGAGGGATTTAGAGACAGATTTAGGGTTCTGTGCGGATCTCTGATTGTTATTGAAGTACTTATCTGATATTCTGATAAATATGAAGATTACATATCTTCATATTTATCAGAAAAAGATCGGATAGTAAATACTTATTAGCGATTTTTCAAACCATAAGATCGCTTCATGGTATCATTAAAATATTAGACAATATTATTATTTACTATCTTTATATAAACAAATTTTTTGCGTTTGCAAATTAAACTAAAGGAAATATTAATTACTTGTCGCATTAGCATTAGGTAGGTATATTTATTTACGTAAAATAAGTATCCAATTAATTTTTTATCTAAGATGAAGAGCAGTAGAATTACTCTTTAAACAAAAATATAGAAAGGTTACAAGAGTAAAACATAGATACTTAATACTGGATCTTAATATAGGCATAAATACAAGTGCTCACCTAAATCAAAATCACTATCCATAGATACCTATATACGAAGACGTTATTGATTATAATTAACAAAATGAGTTATAAAATATTTGCTAGGTACTTATTTGCAAATTTTTTAGCTTGATTTTCATCAATCTATCTCTTTTTAATGTAAAAAGAGAATACGATCGCTTTACCTCAATATTAATTAATTAAAGTACGTTATCTACAATCCATAATCTGCACATCTATCACCAATATACCTTTAAGTAGTGAACTGTATCAAAACTAACTTACATGTATAATATTCCATCATATTCTGGTTGTACCGGTAAGCGGCGGATAAATCCACGCCGCCGCCGGCCCTCAGCCCGAAAAGGGCCGCAAAAGTGGCCTTACTCTGCCCCTCCAGTTTGATCACTTTCAGCACAGCACTTTAATATAATCCGAAATATAAAAAAAAACTCTCACTAAAAGTGCACACTAATAAAGTATCAGAACACCATTTTGTAAATTCCAAATTTGAATTTGTTTAGTGCTGTCACCGCATAACGCTTAAGTTCGGAAATATTAACATTTTTGTTTATTTTTTCGATTTGGAACACTTTTTTTGCACATTCACTTATTTTTAGTATTGGTAAAAATTGTATTTAGTTCATTATTCCTGTTAAAAAACATTTTTTTCTTAAATAAAATACGTTGATTGCACTGACGCCAAAGCTATCTAAAATCGACTAACGATAAACAGTAAGTTCGTAACGAGTGATTGATCTTTGCAGATTTCGAACTAAAACAACAAAAAAATAACCGGATTTTAAAAAACTATTGAAACTAGTTGCTTAATTTCAATGCCCTAATGATTTTAAAAAAATAGAGTGGTCACCGTGAAAGCGGCATGAAAATCGGTACCATGATTGGTCAGTAATGACGATTCGTTTGGAGTAATTTCGCTGGTTTTTGGACGATTTGTACGATTTTCCGGTGTTTGATCACTAGTTTTCCGGTTGAATTGAAGCAGGTGGGGTATGAGCTTTTCTCACGAGAATAGTGATTTTAATAACCGATCTATTTTAATGAGGAAGTTCTAATTAACGCGTACAATTTGGCTATTATTAGTCATCATGGGCTAGAGATTATGACAAGTTTTATTTTATGATGGAAATTATTTTGAAAGTTGGGATGATTATTAAAAACGGAGATTTTCCTACGATTACGATATGGTTCATCTGACAGATAGATTTTGAAATTATTTGCCTTAATTTGTTGTATTCTATTTCCTTCACTATTAGTAGGTACCCAGAGCTAAATACAGATTTGAACTAGGTCTTCAAAATAGCAAAAAATATAAATTAAATGTGATTTTAGTAGCATGTAAATGCATGCACACATATTAAAAAGGCGCGCGAAATTAAAATTACTTTTTTTTAAAAACACTGTCTTCCCGCCAAAATTTTACTTTCTAATAGCAAACACAACCAAATAATTAATTTATCTATTTAAACACGTCTCAATCGACCGCCGCACAATCGAGCACAGATAACTAAGACACAATTTTGAGGTATATTTTACGGTTGGCGATCATAATCGATGGATTGTGACAAGGGATCGGTTTTCTGTCATGTTAGAAGTCCGTGGGATTGATTTGGTTTTTTTTTGTCGTTTTAATTGCGTATGATATGCTAATGAGACGTGAATAGATATTGATACATAGATAATCTGACTTAGAAATATAAACTTAATAAGCCATTCAGAGTTATAACAATGAATAAATTATATCGTGTTTGATTTGTAACAACAATAATTATCAATGGCTAAAAAATCTAGATGATTAAAATACATCAGAATACAACATTCTTCGTTTGCGAAGCATTAATAATTTTCGGGCAAGAGGTCCCTAAATATTTTACACCTGTATCCTCAGTTATAAAGATGAAGTCCCATTCCGAGGACCTCTATAGGAAGCACTTTTAACTGTTAAGCTAGACCTGATCACAGGCAGACTGCAATTGATCTCCTACCATATCTGATTCAAAGCTTTGAAATTCGGTGTTGCAAAATTAATTTACCGAGTCTTTAAAGCTGTTAGAAAAATTTACCATTCCTTTAATTTAGGTCACCTGTGATAGTTAATTTATGAAGACTCATTTTAAGTCTCAATGTTAGCAATTGATATTAGTTAGATGTCTATTCTTAAAACCTTTTATTTCTACGTGAATTAAAGATGTATTTAGGCTAACTCATTAAGTTACTAACCAGAAGAGAACAAGGAAAAGAGCTAGCAATGCTCTTAAAAGAAATCATCAACAAATAATTATTTGTTCATTGTTAATGTATTGTTTAATGTTTTCAAATTAATAGAGGTAGATACATATAGAGATATTTCTGAATATTGTCTAAGTTTCAATATTTTATTTATACTTATAGGTATATTTAGAAATATATACTCGTTAGGATTCATGATTTTATGTACCTATTGTTCATATTTTTAATAGATATATACCCATCGGCCATCAGTACTAGTCATGTGATTTACCATCAGCTAACGGTGAAGGAAAACTCGTGAGGAAACCCACATACCCTAGAAGAAATTCAAAGTGTATGTCTGATCTACCAACCCGCATTAGTGTGTGGATTATGGCCTGAAAACCCTCTCAGCTCAGTAGATAGAGGAGAGGAGAGCCGAGCCCAGCAGTGGGACATTAATAGGTTGCTGATACCCATCAGACCAGCGTGGTATATATTCTATAGTTGGCTAAATTCCCTTCACATTCTTTGGCTCCTCCAACCACCCGTGTCCAGCAGTGGGACATTTTTGGGTTGAAATGATGAAGTACCAACCGACATTCAAACATTATATACCTATTAGATATTCACTTTTTTTCAGCTTTTCTTTGTGTGCATTAAATAAAGGTTAAAATATTCTGTACAGTCTCATTCACACGAGGCAAAACAAGCACCGACATTTAATATCCACAGCTCTGATTGATACCTGGTATCGTTATTACATGCAATATTATTTTACATAACCCGTACGTACCTATGTATTTGTTATATTTTACATAACCCGTATCTGTGTACTCGTTTTAAAAGATCTAGTTAAGTGTACCGCGGCTTTTAATGGACTTTCGCATACTGCGACGGAATGACGGAAATTACGACGCCCTTGTCAAAGGTTCAGAACTGGAACAATATTATGAGAGCCTTTTTGTTATTCAATCAGTGTTGATTGGTAGGTTTTTTATTTTGACATTTAGATTATTTGTATTTAGTTCGGTTTTTAATTGAAATAATGTTTATTATCCTACGTGGGATCCGTTTTTGTAACGCAATAGGTATCATGTAGAAATTATGACTACGTTGGTCTAAATTTCAATAGTGTTTTAAAATTAGTATTTTACGTATTTTTACACAGAAGCACAATCAAAAACCGTAAAAAATGTAAACTAAAATTATGTGTCACCTCACTATTATATTATTCACAAATTTTGAAAACAAGTCTCCAAATTCGAAAATTATTCTCAATAATAAAAACTTCCAAATTTAAACATCCACTTGACGTTAAAACTGCGTTCCGAAACGCACTAGCTATTGTTAATTACAGTACACTAATACACTGACCCTTAATTACACGATTAATAATCGCAAAAAAATCGCAAGTCGCGAATCGTGACGTGTCGTGTCGCATGGCAGGGCGCGATAACCGCGCGGCGGCCGCGGTAACACTGCCGGCACGTGCCCGATGTGCCGGGATGCTCCGAATTATTCTACCCTTAGGGTGAGATGCGAATTTCGGTAGCCATCTTTGTTCAGTTTTGCGGGATTAAAATTGAGTTTTATAGTTAGTGAATGTATTTGATAATAAAGCAATCGTAAGGTATTATTATAATAATAAATAACTTAATCATAGTATAATAACAATTTAATAAAACCATTATTGAATTTAGATTTCTCATTTCTCCTATCTCTATTTTATTTAATATTCTATCTGAAATTTTGAATTGTTCGAGATGAGATTCGTATCTCACAGAGAAAAAATATTTACGTGGTCTAGAAACATTTGTACGTGGTCTCTCGACATCTTTAACTTGATGTAGACCTCATTGGACTGCGTCCTTAGTTCAGTGGTCGTACTGTGCGATTGTTGTATAAACAAGGTGGGTTCTATACCCGCATAAGAAAAATGCTCCTGCGGTCAACAAAGTTCTGAGCCTGAATATATTTTACGTCCATGGATGGATGAATGGTAATCCAATCACGCCAGAAAGTTTGTTTTTGCTGACACTACTTTTCGGATAACCTGTTACATTGTTAACTTGTGACTTTTATAAGTGTTACATTGTAACCTTTGTTTGAAATTTGCCATACAGATCAAAGTCTAGATTAGCACATAGGCTACTTTTTATATACCAACATGCCACGTAGCCGGAGCCACGAAACTATTAATAAAAATTAAATCGCAAAAACACGCCGTACAATTTCGGAACGCACCTATCTACGTCACACCTCCCTCTTCCCCTCTGACTGCCCACCGCTCTTCTATCTATAGCAGATAAGAGCCGAGTCATTTTAATAAAATTATATCCCTATAAGTGGTGATTACCAACGGTGCTTACGTGAAATTGATCACTGCTTATCATCGTTATTGAGCTGTTTGAGGCGATTACTCGTTTATAACAGTAACTGCCTCGCTGCTGCAGCGGGAAGTGTAACTGCTGCGCAACATGTCCCCGGTTCGATTCCCGGATGAGACAAAAATGGTATTGGGCTTTTCTGTCATGAAATTGCTGCATGCTCGATTGATGACAATAAAAGTACCCCTATTAGGTTGGGACTAATCATAGCTGGCGAAATGTGGCTGTGATACACCTGTGCCTACCTCGTCGAGAAAAAGGCGTGAATAATAGGTAAATTGTTTGTTTGCTGATATTCGACAAACTTCTGTATTATATTCTGATAGTAGTAATATTATTAATAGATACAACCTCTTAGCTCCTTTGTCGGTTAAGACGGTATTATGTGTGTGATTAATTGATTTTGCTTAGTTAATATATTGGTAAGTACGTGTAAGAAAACTACGGACTTTTACTATATTCGATACATAATATATGTATAATAGACTAGCTTACACTCACGGCTCCGCCCTTGTGATATGTCGGTAAAAAGATATCTATAGCTATTCAAAACTATATAGGTAGGTATGTGAGCTAAATTTCATATAGCACATTCCAGCTGTCCCAGCGTAATTGAATAATCAATCCATACTATCTTTCTCATTTAAAATAGGTATTAGTAGGTAAAGGTAAAGGTTGCGGGTGGCCGTTGGATGCGGGCGGCACAAAATCGCTCACTGTGCGGAAATTAGGTGAGGACCTATGTTCAACAGTGGACGTCATTGGGCTGATATGATGATGATGATGATTAGTAGGTAAGTCAAGAACTCACGTGGGCCTTTGGTCCCGTCGTTCTTTATTTAGCCACTGCTTAGCTCCTATTAGCCGTAGCGTGAGAGCGTATGAAATTTGGCTTACAACAGCCGGCTACACGGTTGGAATCCACCAAGGGCACCTCTGTACAAGCCAAGTTTACAGCCATGTAGCACAGCTTTAAAATGGGCAATCCAACACTTATCCATCCAACACTAATATATTCTACTAAAACTATAACTCCACCGAATAATTATTGTAGCAGGTACCTCTATTGTATATCATGTCCTAAGTTCTAATACTATGTTGTTTCCATATTGAATCATTTTAACTGTATTATAGTGTTTGTGTATGGTCTTTTATGGTTCATTAGTTAATATCATCTTAGGAGATAATATCTGTGTTAAGTTAGCTAGTATTAATCCAACCCTTGGGGAGGGAGGGTGGCGTTGGTTGCAGGCGGTACAAGATCGCTCGCGGTGGCGTTTCATGACACAGTTTTTTGTTATATCAGGTTTGCTAGAACCGGAAATCGAACCCAAAAACTTTGTAGTATGGATGAAGTATACCAATGGATATCTACAAGTATACCTGGAGCATCGAACCTGTTACCTACAGGAATAACTCTACTTCCGTTCGTTAAAGCAATAGATTTGTCAAACAACTTCCATTCGTCCGAGACAATCTGCCTTTTAATTAAAAACTCTAAAAAACATCTATCTTAACAAATTCTTCAAAAATATACCTTATGCTTATTTTAATACAGTCTAAATACGGAGTATTTAAAATTTTTTCCATATTCATTGATATTGGCTTTAGTGCAGTTACAAGGTGAAATAGACTTAGTCGCTAAGAAAATAAGGTTGATTTTAAATTTGATATTCGAATGATCTTATTATTTATTTGGGGGTCTAAATGGAAAGTGGTATAAGTTATATTTAGAAGATTTGTGAATTGTGAATATTTATAGTAAAATATTAGGTATATTTAATGGTTACCTCAGTTATGTATGAAGTGTAATGGTTAAGCATGGACTTTTTTATTATTATTTTTGATAAGTAGTACATAATTAAATTTTATAGTTTCGGTGGAACTAAAAGTACCAATATAACTAACTACTTTGTGTCCGTTAGTTCCATGTTTGTAAAGCTCCCCGCGACACAGGGCTTGTTCCCTAGTGCGGGCGTTGTCTTTTATGAAAAAAAAAAAAAAAAACTGTTTTATTATTTTTTTCTTGTTCATTTATATAAAACATAATATACAATATAAAAGTCCTAGTTTTACAAAAAACGGACTAATCTGTGTAGCAATTACATATAGGTTGACACAAAACACATAAGTATGACCACGTGTCTGCGCATCGTTCCCAGTTACATTGGCTACCCATCCGTCAACGCTCTACTCTGCATCACCCAAGGTAGACTGATAGAAAATGCCTACGGCATTAAGTCCGCCCATGGACCAATGTGCATAAAGTTTAAATAAAATAATATAATAATAATAATATAATATTCTACCACATTTACACAGCGCCATCTAGTCCCAAAGTAAGCAATTATATTTGCTTGTGTTATGGGTACTAAACAACTGATATACTACTTAAATACATTTTTTTTTTGTAAATACATACATATTATAGATAAATTACAACCAGACACAGAACAAACCTTTATGCTCATCACACAAAGATTTGTCCTGGGTGGGGATCGAACCCACGACCTCCGGCTTAGCAGTCAGGGTCACTAACCACTAGACCAACAGGCCAGTCGAAATAAAATAATAATTAAAACCTATTTACGTTCTGTGGATATAATGTGAGTATTTAAGTTATAAATAGGAATCTCTTACTTTATAATTTTATTGTAAATTTATTATTAAATATTTTTTTTTGCGTAATTTTTTTACACCATCTAGTCAATTATTTTTTTTAAATGAATTAAGAAGTTAAACAACTAATTAACTTATATGTTTCTAAATACATACTATATTACACGAAAAACTCCAAAATAAGCATTTGTACTTAAGTAGGATGTAGTTTTTTTATGAAATAAATAGGTATCTATACTATTCCCTTTACAAAAATAATAGGATTATAAGAGTTAACCCAGAGATTAATAATCATGAACGTGCCATATTTGATTAAGTAAACAAATAGTAAAGTGGCCAATATTTTTTACTTTGTGATGTAATGGAACTAAATTTTAAAACTTTAAAATGTTACTGAATTTTTCGACTTTACTTATACATAAATACGTGCCACTTTTGGCACGCGTGCCTATCATAAGCCAAGCTTGAGTAAGTCATCATTTTTTAACATGCTTGTAAGTAATAATCATCTATGTGAATAATAATATTATACACGCACACACACACTAATACAATACAATAGCATTACTCATCAATGAAAAATATAATTTTTGAACATGTAACCTTTTCCTGTCTCTGCCAACAATTGTTTAAAACAAATTTACTTATTATTGCAAGCAAAACTGTTCCTTATTTCTATTCATTTAAAAGTCAAACCACAATGACATTGAATGAACAATGGACCTTTCAACTATAGAAACTGTTTTCGTCCAAACATTTAAATAGCGATCTTATCATTCAGTATATAAGGTTGTGTTTAGGTGGTGGTGTCAGAGATTTATGGTCTTTTTGCTTTGGATAAACAATTAGTGCTTGCAGACTATATTCTGATTGGCTGCTGTCAAAATTCGAACAAGGCGGATCTAATCGAGCAGAACGTGTGATATACTGTTGTCTCTTTCACACTATAAATTTTTAGGGTACTGTGGTCTATTGCTCATTTTGGATGGGTTCCTTACAGTTTTTATATTTTGTTGGTTTATTTCATAATGTATTATTGAATATGAATAGGTGTTATGTAATACCTTTTGGGCATAATTTAGGTCTCTATTTGTTATTTTATTCACTTGTATTGAATCAGCGTAGCTATCTTAAGTGGATTTAATATGTTATTATTATTCTAAGAATGCCATAAATGTGAAAGTTTGTTATGATGGATGAAGTTTTTAGCATTTTACGTAAGAAATACTGTGTCGATTTTAATGAAACTTGGCACACTGATAGATTATAATATATCTCGACTCAATAAACCTATACTGTTCATTATTTTTTTAATTAAACGGGTGAAGATATGAGTAGATACTTGTTTGATTAAACAGTAAGAAAGTACCTACTTAATTAATATGGTTATAATTACATATTTTAACATATACTTCATTAATCCATAAACCACTAAAATAAAGTTCAATAAACAAAAGCGTTCATTTCCTGCGGGTCGCGGGTTCGTTCCCCGGCGGAACTAATTGGGATGACTTGACATAGTGCAACTGGTTTAGGGTTAGCTTGTGAGAAACTTGTTTACAACATATTTGGGTAAACACGTTTCCATTATTTAACCGACTGTTATAAGACAGTAATGTTTGGCTAATAAGTGTTTATCATGATTGCATGATTTATTTGGTTAAACGCGCTACCCAATCTCATAAACTTCTAGTCCGAATTAAAAAAAAAACTTTACTGTTGGATAGCCCATTTATTGAGGAAGGCTATAGACGATATAAAATCACGCTATGGCCAATAGGATCTGAGTAGTGGTCAATCAAAAGTCCAAAGGAGTGACGCCAGCAATTTTAATAATTCGCCGACCCCACTAGCGGTCAGAGTTCCGAGTTCTGGGTTCTGCGTTCACACTTGCGTACATTGCAACTGGCGGACTGCTTGCTTTTGGTGTGTAGGATTCTTGGCTGTCGTATAGATTACAGTGAACGCGGGATGCAGAACTCGGAACTCTGACCGGTAGACCGCGCAGTGGGAAGTCATAGTCATAATCTTTATTTCATACTAGTGGACCCGACAGAGGTTGTCCTGCATGATATACCAACCGATTGCATTTTTTTAATTTTTTTTATTTGTGAATCTAGGTAAACCATCCTCGAATCCAAGTGGATCCAAGTAGATGAACCGATTTGAATGAATTTTTGTGTATGTGTTCAAGTGAACACATACACAAAAATTCATTCAAATCGGTTCAGCCGTTTAGGTGGAGTTCATTGTCAACACACGTACAGAAGAAATATTATATTATATAAAGATAGATCAAATACATGATACTTATGAACGTCATACAAAGCCAAAAAAAAAAGGTGTCAGCGAATTTGCCTAAGGCCAGTTCACAGACAAGGTTGAGCTCAGAAGAACCTACTCAAAAAAACTCAGGCCACACTTTTTAATCATCATTTTTAGTTACATTATTATAATAAATCGCAGTAGTAACATAGACGGTATTACCAGCACCAAACCGCACTGGAACCCATCCCATTGACAGATAAAGTAAAATAAAAAGTGTCCCAAGTTCCCAGGGAAGTGGCTGCGGTCATCAGGTATCTGTTACCGTGCGCTTGCGCCCCGCTCACGTACGAATTACCAGTATAGATGAATGGGAACATCTGATTCAATAGCTTACCTTTATAAGATCTATAGATCAGTGGTTAGCAGTAAGAGGTGCCATGTCCAGAATTATTTCTCTATATAATATACAGACATTACTCCGTTAAAATAAAGAGCATTTACAATTTACGTGTAGTTAAAAAAGAATAAAAAAAATTTAATCTATACTAAAATTATAAAGCCGTCGCGTTTGTTTGTTTGGTTAAACGCTAGGATATCAGGAACTACTGGTCCGATTTGAAAAATTCTTTTAGTTTTTGATAGCCCATTTATTGAATAAAGTTATAGGATAATAACATCACGCTTCGGCCAATAGACGCTGAGCAGTGGCCAATTAAAGAACGACGGGAGCAAAGCCCCATACGACTTCTACTAGTATTTAAATAATTATAATTAATATTGCAAAATATTGTATTCGCGATGGTTGCTCATTTAACATAATTGACTATTAATAATATTTAAAATATAATATTAAATTTATTTCAAATATTGTTTTTTTTTTTAAATACAACGCCCGCACTAGGGAACAAGCCCTGTGTCGCGGGGAGCTTTACAAACATGAAACTAACGGACACAAAGTACACCCAGACTAGAAACAAATATCTATGAATCACACAAATATTTGTCTCGCGTGGGAATCGAACCCACGTCACCCAGCACGGCGATGTAGTGGCGAGGCGACCACCTTAACCACTGCGCCACGGTGACAGTCATCTATTCGGTAAATAAAAGTCTCTTTTAATTGCACAATATCCCCTTCGCTTTTGAGATTACAAACAGAAACGACTTATCAGAACATAGCATCACGTCTTTAATCCTAGAAGGAGTAGGCAGAGATGCATCGCCAGGTACGTTCCCATGTAATAGGGGTCGCCCCCTATTACATGACCTACCCCTATACCCCCTTTAACCATTAACTGAGAACATTTCCTCCTCCGAGATGATGCTGAGAATTCCTTATCAGAAAAACCAAACACATTTTTATCCAACCCGGGAAATGAAACTGGTACGTCCGTTTGAATGGAGTCTTGGGAGGTGATTCTGACTCTTCGGATTGCTCCCGGATCGTAAACTTTTTCGAATCTGAGAATGACGTATTTTTATGGCATAAGTAGTTTACCGTATAGAAAATTATTTTTTTTTGTTGTAGAAAACAGATTTTTTCCTGAAACCTTCAATTTTAAGAATAAGTTTTTTAACTTTAAATAAAGTGACATTTCCGGTCGAAAAATTTTCGACAGCTCAGAATCAGGGGCAGATCCTTCCTATCTGCTCATTTTGAGCAACATATTATCTCTTCAAGTAAAGTCAAAAACATTCCAGTAGCTGGCTCTAAACTCATTCATAGAGAATTTCTCTGTGGAGATTGTCTGGTCACATCGACTTCGTGAATGGGCTGTTTTTTGTGGCCGTACACTTGACTAAATCGCTGTGAAATTACTTGGGCCGGACCGCGTGTACGATAAGGGTATGGCGCTAGTGATAGCGGGTACAAGTTCGGTGAGGAACGCTATTTTAGAAGTAATTTTATTACAGTGAAGTTTTGATGACATATAGACTGACGACCTAGTAACAGGCCGTTGGAAGCGGGCGGCACAGAATCGCTCTCTGTAGCGGTAATTAGGTGATATTCAGCAGTCATTGGGCTGATAAATGATTACGATGTTTTGAACTTTGAAGAGAATAATGCATAAAATTAAAATTGTAATGCGGATATAACTAAAGACGTATTTAATCATTAATTAAATTTTATTATTGGCTACACTGCCAATAATTGAAATCTAAGAAAAAGTGTGCTTAATTTGAATTTATTAACCCCAATTTATTTTATTAAGGAGTGTTTAGTAGATAGCTTGGAACAGCATCCAGAATAATATAATAATATCATACCTTTCTGCTTATTTTACTAACAGCTTGTTTTTGAAACAAGATATTCAGTAAAAATTTTGTATTGATAATCGTAGCGCCCAAGTTGGTAATTGTGAAGTAAATTTCTTCCACTGAAAGTACAATATAACAACAAGCACGTCATAATTAACTTAATCATTTTGTGATACGATACCTATTTACCCGACTGTCAGGATGGGTATTATTTTTCGCGCGTATCTTGTATGTTTGTAAATTTCTTTATTCCCACGAATCTTCCAAAAGGCTGGATGGATTTTGACAATAAGGGTATCGTTAGATTCGTCTAGAAAACCCAAGTGTCCTTAGATAGATTTTAAGGATAAAAAGACTTAAACAGCGGGCTTTTGACGCCAAATTGTAAGAAGTTAAATTTTTTTGAAACCAAACCTATTGAGTTGGGTATCAAAATAAAGAGAATCAAAAGAAGATTACATAATTATATTCAAAAAGAGATTATACATAATTGAATGGTGCCAAATTAAGTATAAGTAGTTCTATTATTTTTTTAACCAAACCTATCGAATAGAGTATCAAAATAAAGGCAATCAAATGGAGATTACAAATATATACATATGTTATGTATTTAAATTTTGTCAATAATATTACAATAATTTTACGGTCTTTTTAGTGCGTTGCTCTCAGTTGATTTTTTGCAGTCGGGTTAGTAAATTTTTTTAATTATATTTACTTGTTATTAATATTTGTTACTTGTTATATATATTAATATTATATACGAAGTATTGTTTTCTTTTATCCATAAAAAATCAAGGAAAAATTTAATCACTTTAAAAAACCTATTGCATTCATATTATGTGAAACAAAATGCAATCCTGTGTATTTGACAATTTCTAATAATACTTACTTACTTAAACTGTTTTATATTAAAAATAAACATATTTAAAGTCATTATTTGAACACATTATCAAGTATAACAATAATTTTATAAAATAAATTTCTAACCACAATAACTCATTAACATCATCCTTAAACTCATTTCTGATTACTTTAAACCTTTATTCAATAATCGCTCCCGCTCCGCTCATAGCTCGTACTCAGACCGCACCTCATTTGATATCAATACTCACACACAGCCGCGTCACTATACGTACACAATATCACTGTGTGGGTGCCATTGAAAAAGCGTTCCCAATCTTTCACACTTTTTCCAAAACGTGGTGATAGTTCGATACCAGTTGTTAACCAAACTTACCATTTTGAAATGAGTTTATTTGACTGTTGAATTTAAGCGCGCAACAGACGGCGCTATAATATACTTATATTAATATAGAAAAATATATCTTACGGTATAGCAGACTGCCACACACGGTGGCTATACTTTAATATATATTTTTGCACTCATTAGCTCGGTGACATGGTAGACTTGAGTGGCCTGTTGGTCTAGTGGTTAGTGACCCTGACTGCTAAGCCGGAGGTCGTGGGTTCGATCCCCACCCAAGACAAATCTTTGTGTGATGAGCATAAAGATTTGTTCTGTGTCTGGGTGTAATTTATCTATAATATGCATGTATTTACAAAAAAAAAATGTATTTAAGTAGTATATCAGTTGTTTAGTACCCATAACACAAGCAAATATAATTGCTTACTTTGGGACTAGATGGCGCTGTGTGAATGTGGCAGAATATTATTATTATTATTATTATAGTATATCGTGCTGTATCTGTCGGCATATTTTGGTGACGTAACAAAAATATAAGTTATAGCTGCGTCTTTGGACACTCGCCGATGTCTATAGAAAATATACCGTAATATTATACCTTAATATGAGTTATATTAATATGTATTATACCGCCTTCTGTTGTGCCCTTTACTATTAGAGAGGTTAGAAACAAACATATTTCGCTCAAAGTGAGCGAAATATAGAAGTATCTGCACACATAAGGCTGCAGCCAGCTGTGCGCGTGTGTGTGTGTTTGTGTCAATAATTTTGGACTCAATATTAGTTATTCAGTGCGAGAATAATTAACACTAGAGCAATTTGCAATTTTGGATTCAAGTTCGTTTATAATTTTGACTGGTTATATGAATGTGCTTATTAATACGTAAGTTGCGTGTAGCCCCTGGTATAGCAGACTACGGTAACCGCTTACCATCAGGCAGGCTGTACGTCTGTTTGATAACTTCATGGTGTAAAAAAAAACTTTACTGAAGTGAAGTCTTGACGAAAAATTAGCGTCAGACTAGGGACGGTTTTATGAGCCACTGTTAGGTATTGTACTCTGGTTATACGCTGTTCTGGTGATGGTAACTGGTTGTCTTTGAATGTAGTAAGTTTTCTTTTTTTTTCTTTTCTAAAAAATACAATACTAGGGAACAAGCCCGGTGTTGTCGGGAACTTAATAAACATAGAAAACGAGCACAAAGTACACCTCGAAACAAATATCTATGACTTACACAAATATTTGTCTCGAGTAGGAATCACACAACACTCGGCTCGGTCGCCACGGTAACTTCAATATTATATTAAAATAATAACTACATCATTGTCACTTCTATTGACAATAGAGTTAGTGAGCACTAGTAAAAACCGCGGCATTGCCTACAGGCAAACTATCCGTTTACTCTGACATCTGGTTGGAGTTTTTTTTGTTAGTTTTTGTGTGGTATTGTGGCGAGCCAGTTTCGCTTTCAATGAGAACCGATCATTATACTTGTATTGAGAACTTTACTCGTGTTTATTGATGTTATGTTAGAATTGTATGATTTTAATATTTTGAAATTCTGTAGTAATGTAGCCGATATCCTCTCAATTCAACTAGTACCTAGTAGTGATATATGAAAGTATAATAATAAAGATATTTTCACACATTTCAGCGCCATCTAGTACCAAATTAACCAAATAAATACATATGTAATGGGTACTAAACATTTGATGCTAAAAACATATTTTTTTTACATACATCATCATCATCATCATATCAGCCCAATGACGTCCACTGTTGAACATAGGCCTCGCCTAATATTCACATACATAATATTATAGATTAATTACACCCAGACACAGAACAAACAACCATACTCATCACACAAATATTTGTCCTGGGTGGGAATCGAACCCACGACCTCCGGCTTAGCAGTCAGGGTCACCACTCGGCCAACATGCCAATCCCGTATAGAGAATTAAAGTAAAGATTTGATACTTATTCTGCAAATAACAAACTAAAGCTGACCGCTCATTGCTTTTAAATAACATCCAACTATTATAATATATTGGACACTAAAAAAATAATATAAAGTAAAAACTCACCGTCTCCAGACTGGTTGCTGCTGTGCGCGTGGTACTGCTCATCTGTAAAGTCGTACTCTACGTCAGATCAGACACATCTGTTCTCGACAATATGAATTATTGCATCTGTAGGGAGTTCATCCTCATACCTTAGAACTTAAATGATCTCATACTACGCAGTTTTAAAGGACTTAACCTCAGGACGTGGAATGAACTCCTGGTTTTCTGAGGGACAGTGAGAGTGAACAGGTTTTGTTACAGTCCACAAGGCGCTCGTGGTGGTCCTTAGGCTACGGTAACCGCCTTTTGCCCGCGATTTTAAGCTCCAGGCAAATATTAAAAATGCATCATTCGAAAAACGTTTAGTTTAACATTTAACTGATTTCAATATAATTATTTTTTATGATTATAACATTTATTTGATATCACTATGATTCAATTATCTTAAAAAAAAACCCATAATTAGTGAATAGGAATTGAACCTACACTCCTAATACAAAGATAATCTGAATTTCATCATCATCATCTATCAATATATTGCAACTCACCTCCATTCCGATGATCGTTACCAATGAGTTCCTGTCCCTGCAATGTTGGAGCATGGATCAGTACTTTCTGCTGAGGACTGTGAGGATCCAATCCTTCAACCTCCAGCAAAGGCGCATGAGGCTCGTATGAATGAACAACCAACTGTGGCGCGTGAAGATCCATCCTTAACACATCACCACAAGTTCCAAATTTGAATAAACTATTCTGAATAAGCACTTTGAGTCCAAAAATTCAATTAGTTCCAAATTCAAATAATTAAAAATTTATTCACTTCTGAGTTCACTGAAAAGTTCCAAATTTGAATGATTTATTTAAAACAATCACTTTGATCTAAATGTTCACTTGTAAGTTCCAATTTTGAATATCACTTTAGTTCGATTTTTTTGATTGTTTAGTTTATTAGTTTATTTTTTAATGTCCGTGTTCGTCGTTAAACAATGTGGCACTTTATATCGTTGCTTTCAATGTTCGATGTGGCTTCTGTCATGTAGTTCTTGTTTTTATTTTTTCTCTATTGGCACTAACTTTTGTGACTAAAATCTAGATTAGTTTTTACGAGAATTGTTTGGAGTATTTTAGTAAATGATTTGTTTGTTTGTCACTGTACTGTCACATCGTTAGACCGACCACAGACGGTCTCATCGGATTTTCTTGCGAATCTTCTGCCTTTTGAACATCTTGTTTTAACTGTGAACAAGAGAAAAAAAACATTAATACTGTTATTTTATACAGTTTTGTACAAAAATTAATTAATTACCTCTATATTATAAAACCAAATTGTAACCCATAATTCGCAAATAAATGAATTGAATTCAGTTTTTTAATTCGTCGTTGTTTGATTTTTAATAATATGACTGTCTATCAAGTCAGTTTGTGGCTATAACCAATTTAGGATAGAATGAAAATTAAAATAAAACCGAGATATATAGTGCAGTTACACATAAGCGTTTAGAAATGTTCGGATTTGTAGTTGTGAAAGCACTTTCAGTGGTGAAATATGGGTATGAAGTACTGCTTATACCTTCGGGGAAAAGCGTAACGATGTTATATTGTTACAATAAAAATGAAAACAAATACCTACACATAAAACAGTGTTGTAGTAGCGATTAAGTGAAGTTGCGCGTACGCAGATAAATCACTGGAAGCTTCCGTTTTGCAAATAAAATGTATATCTATTATTTAAACAACCGGGTTCGTGCCCCGGTCTACCATTGTTTTGTGTTTTACATTCATGTCTGAATTAAATTATGGATGTCGTATTTGGAAATAGTCTTTTGGAATAAATTTTATATTGTTACTAGTCCGTGTAGTGACAGATTAAGAATACATAATGTCACTACCCCATTTCAACCCGTGGGTGTTGTAAAAGGCGACTAAGGGAGAAACCTTAAACAGACAAGAGCACTGTCGTTGAATGATTCGAATAACTTATTAAAGTAATTAGTAAGTGACTGGCCTGCTGGTCTAGTGGTTAGTGACCCTGACTGCTAAGCCGGAGGTCGTGGGTTCGATCCCCACCCAGGACAAATCTTTGTGTGATGAACATGATTGTTTGTTCTGTGTCTGGGTGTAATTTATCATATATTTAAGTAGTATATCAGTTGTTTAGTACCCATAACACAAGCAAATATAATTGCTTACTTTGGGACTAGATGGCGCTGTGTGAATGTGGTAGAATATTATATTATATTATTATAGTAAGTGTAAAGAGGTTTACAAAGCCTAAAAAAAGGGTTAATTACAATAATATTAAAAAGAGGAAAGATATTTTGTATTTTTTATATGTAAGAAATAAACTTAAAAATCACACTAAATTTTTTTTTCAAATAGGACAAGTAGTGTCCTATTTTGTGTTGGATAGCCCATTTATCGAGGAAGGTTATGGGTTACATAACGCTACGGCCAATAGGAGTTGAGCAGTGCCCAAATAAAGAACGACGCGAGGGAAGCCCCGCGCGATTTATAGAAAGAAAGAAAGAAAAAATATTTATTTTGTTCTCACAGTACATAATATTTAGAATGCCAAAAAAAAATAAGATTAAAATATAATATCTATTGTATTTTAACAATTACTTACAAAAACTACTACAAACTACTTACATAATAAATACAATTTTATATTAAATATGTGTGAGACAAAAATGGTCTTAACTCAGCATCATAGCTGTCTTGAAACAGATCAAGACAGCGCTGGTATGCTGCTAAGACCATACGAGTGAGACGGACGGACGCACACTGTCGACTATAGATGTGAGAAAAGTTTTACAATTATTTTCTAGTATACCCGTAGTCCTTAATAAAACACTACTGTGTGTTTATAGTACCACATCCACAATATTAGAGCTCTTGTATAAGTCCCGTGCAGCTCGTTTCTCATTGCAGCCGCACTGGCTTTGTTCTAAACTAATGTTTTCAGCTGCATTTGCTTAAATTGTAATGTTTACTTACATACATTCTTACCAAGGCTTTACGGTGTTTTAGTATTAACCTATTTTAATTGTTTATATTGCCCAACAGTGGGACAACACAGGCTTATTAAAAAAAAAAAAATTGTTTATATCCTTTTCAATTTTCAAAACATGAGGTTCGAACAGGATTTAAATATCATAAATCTCTATTCGTCAGACCGTAAAAAACGTTTTTTTTTCTCGATAAATGGACTATCCATAACTAAAAGAATTTTTCAAATCGGAAATGTAGTTCCTGAGATCTTAGCGTTCAAACAAACAAACTCATCACATTTATAATTTTACTACAGAATACTGTAAACCAATTACTATTTATAATGGATATCATCTTTCATGATCAAAATATAATCAACAATCGAAACAATCAACCTTATAATTTGAATAATCATTTTTATAAAGCGAAAAAATATCTGGAATAATAAAAAGGAAATAAACTATAAACAAAGACTTTGTATGATTGAATGTTTCACACGATCTTCAAAACTGCTGCATTTTGATTCAATTTGCAAATCTTTTATGCCTTTTTTGCATTCAGATTTAAAATTGTACTCAATAAGACGAAAAGGTTTATTTTTAGATCTTTTATTGTTGCTTAAGTACCGAATTTAGTTATATAACAACCAAAACTTATAAAAAAATACAGTTTTGACTGGCCTGTTGGTCTAGTGGTTAGTGAACCTGAGTGCTAAGCCGGAGGTCGTGGGTTCGATCCCCACCCAGGACAAATCTTTGTGTGATGAGCATAAAGGTTTGTTCTGTGTCTGGGTGTAATTTATCTATAATATGTATGTATTTACAAAAAAAAAATGTATATAAGTAATATATCAGTTGTTTAGTACCCGTAACACAAGCAAATATAATTGCTTACTTTGGGACTAGATGGCGCTGTGTGAATGTGGTAGAATAAAAAAAAAAAATAAAAAAAAACGCAGTCTATATTTTTCCTTATATTGACAAAAAATCATAACTTATAATATCTAAATACTAAACTTTGTTTTAATGTGTTCTTTATAAGGACGATCATACCAAACAATTAAAATACAAATTATTAGCAAATATGGATAAAACTTCAGTCTTTAGATAGTTTTAAAATAAACATCAACTACACACTGCCATTCCTCAGTTAAACTTGAAAGTACCACAGACTATGTATTCACAAAAAGGCGATGCGCGCGCAAGGCTGTGGGAAATAATTTGACAATACAATACTGTGGAGTATACATGAGACGATATGTGAAAGATTTATCGCAGGATATTGACGAGTAATTTTAATGTTTGCCCCATCAAATATAGCTGGCGATTTGTAGGTGTTATGTAATTTTGCTAACTCCTTCGGGAAAAAAGGTGAGAATATGTATTTCATTTTACTATTAAGTTAAAACGTAAAATTTTTACAAGTTTTTATTGCTTAATTCGTTAATTTTGACCTACTTGTAATTGTGGTGTCTTTTGGCTTTGAAGAAAATCGTACTAATCTCACATAAAATAACCGAGAATTTCGCTTAAGTGGTATGAACACAAAAAGATGCCTTGCAGAGAGGTAAATGCCGCCTTTATTAAACCTGGTAGTCAAACATCAAGAAAGACCTAAAGCAAAGCAAGCTCAATAGCGAGAACCGACAAATCAAGAGAGATTCTTGTTTTTGCTAATTACTTTTGATAGCTTTTGTATTTTTTTTCGTATTCTTAATGTTATTTTGTTGAGAATAAGTATTTTTATTTCTTTCTTTTCATAGATTGTCTTGATGCAGGAAAGTGGGGGAACCCGTCCCCAAACAGCGGGAAAATGAAAAGACAAGGAAAAAATGAAACTTTATGAATCTAAACTGTGTGGTTTTGGTTACAATAATATTGTAACTTGGGGCTGCTCTGTAAGCGATCCTCGAGTTTATAGAGTCATTAATATTTGTCATGGGTGTATTTATAAGAATATTAAAATGTATACTATTTTTGAATT
Organism: Laspeyria flexula; assembly: GCA_905147015.1. Lineage (NCBI taxonomy): Eukaryota > Metazoa > Arthropoda > Insecta > Lepidoptera > Erebidae > Laspeyria > Laspeyria flexula. The sequence continues at coordinate 9,185,758 of LR989974.1, forward strand.
CATGATTCAAGTTCAGTGTCATTAGTAGTCATTACAATAAATAAACAGTAAGATTACAGTAACGACTGTAGATAAATATTTAAGGCGGGAAAATAAATTCTTTTTATTTCTTGAAAAATAGATATCAGAGTGGAATCTGAAATTAAATTACAACAGTAATTGCGCAAATTAGGAGGTTTTGCAATCAAATAAATCATCATTATCATTTCAACCCATAATAAACGTCTCCTCCAAAGAATGTAGAAGGAATATAGCCTACTATACCACGCTGGCCAGACGGGTTGGTATTGAGTTTCCTACAAATTTTCCTTTTCTTGCAGCGCTCTTGTCTGCATAAGGTTACTTCCTTAGTCGCCTTTTACGACACCCAAGGATTGAGATGGAGTAGCGATATTATGTATTCTTAATCCATCACTACACGGATTAAATATAAATACGATCATGAAAAAATTACTATTCCTGCAAATTACACATCTCTACAATTAAATATTTATTTATTTTTATTTTATTTATTTAGCACAAATACTGTACAGGTTAAACTTAATGCTATATAGCATTTTCTAATAGCTAACCTAGGGTGATGCAGAGATAAGCTGTAGTAGGTGCATTCTGAGACTAAAGAAACAAATATCTTGAGATAAATGCCCACACGTGTGCTCATGTACATCATGATTTCCCACAAGTTATTCACACGTATCCGCCGATGGTTATCTCATGTATTAACTTATTTATTTGCTTATGTTTTACCTAATGAATCATTGAATGACGTCAGAGCGATGATGACCATGGAATTTTGGTTGGCGATCATTTTGATTTTTATAGAATTTTATTTTATTGAGAACTAGAAGACGCGCGGGGTTTCGCTCCCGTCGTTATTTATTTGGCCACTGCTCAGTTCCTATTGGCCGTAGCGTGACGTTGTATAGCTTATAATTTTCGTCGATGAATGGACTACCCAACATTTAAAAAAAATCAAATTAGTTCAGTAGATCCCGATATTAAATAATTCGTTAAAAATTTCGATATACCTATGATTCGAAAAAGTTTATGATACGGGAGCATTCTGACACCAGAATCAGTGGGCAGAACGACTTAAAGAATTTACATGAAAGGCATATAGATAGATTTATAGTCTGAAATAGCAAATAGGCTACTTGCCGACCTACCAGCGAGCGGAGCCGCGGTCGGAAGCCAGTTGTTAAATACCATATATGGAAGTGATGCGGGATACTACATAACATAGGTAACTACTTACCTACCCAGACAGCAACCTTGAAAACAACTTAGTTTCCTCAAAGACACCAAACTACTGATAACTGTTATCAAACACGTGCTTCATTTACATATTACGTAACATTTGTTAGTTTATATTTAACAATAGTATTCTTTATAATTTGACAAAGTAAATATCATCATGCCTTTTTCCCTGAAGGGGTAGGCAGAGCATCACACATTTTTTTTTATACCACGACGAGATGGTGTCAAACAGACGTACGGTCCGCCTGATGGTAAGCGGTTACCGTAGCCTTTGGGTGCCTGCAACACTTAAGAAGCCTATTCATACTCTTTTTTTGAAGAACGTTTTTCCCTTGTTAGGGAGTTCATACAACCAGATACTTCTTCAGAGGAAATTTCTTGTTTGAAGATGTTTTGCTTGGTGCCATGTAATAAGGAACTAGTCCATAGCTATGAACAAAGCACTTTTAAAATCCAGGCTGATTCTGCAAATTGCAATCCAGAAAAAAATTCAATACTGTACAACTGGGTTAGGTTACTTAGACTTTAGACCCTCTAGAGCCAAAGTAACCAGACCAACTTTAACCTCACCGAAATTGTTTAACTTGTATATGGATCGCCTGATTGAGGAGCTGAGCGGCACCGGCATAGGGTGTCATATTGACGGTATTTGCGTTAATAACATAAGTTACGCGGATGACATGGTGCTGCTTAGCCCCTCAATCGGTGCGTTGCGCAAGCTACTCCGTATATGTGAGGGGTACGCGGAGGCCCATGGGCTCAGATACAATGTAAAGAAAAGTGAGGTAATGGTTTTTAAAGCGCCTAAAAAAGATTACTTAGAGATACCTCCCGTTTCACTCTACGGTACACCATTAAAACGCGTCACTCACTTTAAGTATCTGGGCCACTGGGTCACCGAAGACCTTAAAGATGATATGGATGTGGAGAGGGAGCGCAGGGCGTTGTCTGTTCGCTGTAACATGTTGGCTCGCAGATTCGCACGGTGTACTGAATAAGTGAAGGTCACTCTATTTAGAGCTTTCTGTCAGACCTTCTACACGTGCAGTCTGTGGGTTAAATACACGCGGCGGACATACGACGCCCTGCGTGTGCAATATAACAACGCGTTCAGGGTGTTGATGGGACTGCCGCGGTACTGTAGCGCGAGTGGTATGTTCGCGGAGACGCGCGTTGACGGCTTCCACGCGATCATGCGCAAGCGCTGTGCGTCAATGTTGGCACGGGTGCGCGGTGGCCCCAGCGCCATCCTGACCGCGTGCGCCTCAAGATGGGACTCGCCACTGTTGGCACATTGGATAGGTCTACACGCGAGACCTGATTAATTTGTAAATAATTATTGTACCATTACTAACACTAGGCTAAGAACATTGTTACTAACAAATATATGGGATTCCTGAAATAAAAATTATTATTATTATTATTATTATTATTAACCACAATTATGATAACTCACAAAAATTTAAATATCGCTTTAATTTGTGTATTCTACCAGAACTAAGCTCCATTAGTAGTATCTTACAAGTTTTGCTTAAAATAACTCACTGTCATAGCAGGTTTTTTTATTTCAACCAAAATTACCCTATAGAGCCAAAGTAACCAAACCTGCTTCATATGAGGTTTAAGGAGAGCTAATCCTCTCAAGGTAGGCAGTGGCTTGGCTGGGCCACATGCTCGTTTGCCACTTCAGGTATTAAAAAAAAAACTAGATCTTAACGTTATGTACTATTTTTGCCTAACCCGGAGACAGAACTCCGCCGAGAAAGTCACTACCTTTACTTTGAACAAATAACTAACATGATTTGAATAATTCGTTTTTTTTTTATAATAATAATAAATCTTTATTTCGGACCGAAGTCCATAAAAAATGTTTACATTATTTAGGTATTACAAATAGATGTTACGACAATACTTAACAAATAGGTTAATAGTAAGTGAACTATCTTATTTGTGCACGTAGATAGTCTTCAGGATATTCGAGTCCTGCTTGTCAGCAATGACCTTCAGGATGCTATTAGCGTTGCCCCGCACCCTGTTTAACGTTGATGTTAGCCTCTTACGAATAATGGCATGAAACCCGTCAATTCTTGCTTCCGCAAACATGCCAGAGGCGCTACAAAATCGAGGCAGCCCCAATAACATCCTGAATCCATTGTTATATTGGACACGCAGGGCATTAAACGATCTCTGAGTATAGCTGAACCACAGGCTGCACGTGTAGAATGATTGACAATATGCTCTAAATAAAGTGAGTTTGACTTGAGTACTACAACGTGCAAACCTGCGGCTCAGCATATTACTTCGGATTGCCAATGCCCTGCGCTCCCTCTCTATATCAGCTTGGTCATCAAGGCTCTCGGTAATGTAATGCCCCAGGTACTTGAACTGCTGTACCCGTTTTGTAACTCATTTATCATCATCATTACTACCCATAAATATCCCACTGCTGGGCAAGGGTCTCCTCCAAAGATTGTGGAGAGGATTTAGGCTACTACTACACTGGCCAGATGGGTTGGCATAGGTTTTATTTTGAATTTTCCATTTCTTGCAGTGCTCTTGTGTTCTGTCTTGTCTCCGGCAGAGAGGGGGCCCGTAGCGGACCATCGTCGCTGTGGTCGCGGACGAATGTTCCTGCGCTCCCGTGACCACAGCAGAGCGCGACGAGAGGAACACCTTGGGGTTTTAGTGGATGCGAGCCCCACATAACCCCTCGGTTCTTTCCCCAAGTCCGAGGGGTATGCATCAGGCATTTCCACAAGTAAAAAAATAAATTTTGTCTGCATAAGGTTACTCTCTTAATCGCCATGTACGACAGCCACGGGTGTGTCATTAAGTATTCTTAATCCGTCACCACACGGATAATCATGTAGCTCATTAGACCTACGTTACTTGTGAGACCTTTATTCAGTTATAAAGTTTTTTAACACTGTTGTTGACGAAATAACACTTGTTATTGTATAGTTAAGCCATGAATGATCAGGTGTCGACAGTTTCCCACAGTAATATGTACGTCATTAATGGTTTTTTTATATGAACAGAGGCGTCAGACGACTGATATTGTGGTTCTTTAACTTAGTGTGTTAATGGAAGGAACATTTGTTTCTTTTGAAAATTATTGATAAAACAAAATATTTTTTTTTTACATTGCGGTCTTAGATGTTCGTGCGTGTTTAGGTTAAAGCAAGCTATTGTATAAGGTTGTATGAAATAAGAATTTGACCTTAATGGTGCAGTGGGTATTTTGTATTGCCCAATAGGACATGAGTTTGATTCCAAGGTCGGGATCATCAATCATATTAGGTTTTTTTGGTTATCAAATTTTCACACATTTATCCCGGAAGAAATAGGCAGTAGTGCACCAAACCCATATTTCTAGCTACGATAGGTCCCATGTAACGATAATACTCAGAATTTCAAACTTGTGAAATCCAATACCGTACCTACTTGGCTAACCGGGAAATCGAACTGCCCAAAGCGCAGCAGCCGCGCACAATTCCCCACGCCACTGGGGAAACGTAATACATCTATTAACTAGATAAAATTATAGTGTATGTCTGTAACATCAATAAAATAACAGCTTTTTAGAGTAGGCATATATAAATACGAGTATAACGAAATCACATTTTATTTATTATATTTTTATCTGTCTGTCTGTTTGTTTGAAGTAAACTCCAAAAAAATCGGTCCAGTAAGGACCGATTTCAACGAGACTTTCGTTGATGAATAGCTAATGTCACAAGCCGTAACTTAGGCTACTTAGATTTTGGAAAAATATCAGTTTCGTGACAAAAAATAAAAAAGCAATAAATGGAAGAATACTTGTCCACGCGCATGAAACGGGCACAGCTATTTTATGTAAATAATTAAAACACGGAAAACCTTCAAAATAGGCACAACACTGAATCACACATGAAAATTTCCACATATCAATATGAGTCAGAATATTCTATGAAATCCATCATGGCGGCTGTGTGGCGTCGCGACGTTTACAAAAAACATCGACATTGAACACATCAAATAATTAATTCTTCACAACGTTATGTTAGACAAAGGCATATTTAATTAAGCTTAATGTGACCATGGATTAGGAAAATTATGGTATTGGTTTCATTTTGCATGATTAGCCATCACAAGGTATCTAAAGTTCTTAAGGGCGCCACACATTATTATTTCGCTGGGGGCTTACTCTGAATTCCGACTTTCAAATGTTCGGTATAGATGTCGCTGTTAAAATATATTAAAGTGACAGCGACCATATCTAAATTTCCTTACATCTGACAGTGATATCCAAACCGAACATTCGAATGTCGAAATTCAGAGTGAGCCCCCAGCATACATTTGGTACAAAACGAGTCTTATTATTTCCACAACTCATAGGCTTACTACACAATAGGAAACCGTATAGGAACACGTTGAAACAAGTTCACTGAATGAACGACACCGCACAAGGACGACCCGATGTTATCGTTTGTACGAAAATTTAGATTTCTTTGTTACTACACTTTATGTTTTATTTTTGAAGATAATTGTGGCAATTTTGAATGTTTATGAAAGGGATATTTAAGTAAAAAAAAAAGAGTTTTAAGTCTTTGTCTCTCTGTGGCGGAAATTAGGTGAGGCCTATGTTCAACAGTGGACGTCATTGGACTGATATGATGATGATGATGATGAAAGAGTGGCAGTGGAGTGGCATAATTATAATGATTAGTTTCACAACGATTTTCATAACCCGCGGACGCTGAAAATTTAATGAACGCGTCTGCAAATTGTAGGTTTTCAGTACTTATATATTTGTCATGTGTTCAGTACAAGACTTATATTATTATATTTTGTCATTAAACTACCTACAACTGTGAGATCTATTATCTATTTGTATCATAAAAATACTATAGGAAAATAAAACATTTTCTAAAACTTAGGCAACTTAAAATTCATAATAAGAAAAATAGAACTAAATATAATATTTTCGCAAGACCCCTACAAATTACTAGTGAACCGAAACGGTCCAGTTTAGTACTAAAAATGACTTATTTTGTAAACAATAGTAATTTTACGGTAGATTAAATATCACCCCTGCGCAAGCGCCGGTGAAAAAATTTAATGAAATTACCCCTCCCTTTTGTTGTACTCATGGAACTCGATTAAAAAACCGAAAAGTACACCTAAACTCGAAATTTATACTACGAATCAAATATTTGTCTCTTATAGGAATCGAACCCACATCACTAGGCGCGGCGATAATGGTGGCGAAGCGACCACCTCAAACTGGTGAAATGTTGATGTGATACACGTCTGTCTACTGTCTTTGTGTAAATAAATATAATATAATAAATATATATACATATATATATCTATATTTTACACGTTTGTCCATTTTAAACACGTATAAAGGTTAGAGAAACAAAGGATTTTCCTTTAAAACACCTTGTTTATCTTTCATCGTCCAAATGACTAAGTTTACAATGTAGAAATAATTATCATTATCATTGTTATATACACAATACACAATTGTTAACAATACTACATACAAACATATTTTAAATTCTCAAAAAGTTATACTGTATTTTTTAATTTTACCTATTTTATTGCGCATAATTTGTAGCTGAATTTATTATTGGCAACAGATGGCATCACTTGAGATAAGAGAACTTTTATTTTATAGATAGGTTCGTGATTTTAATAGAAAAATACCTATGCAAATAAACTTAGAGCTTTATCAAAAGACATAATTATTTTTCATCCAAATTCTTACAGGCATTTGAGAGATATGACCATTAAAGTTTATTCATATTTCTTTAAAATATCATTGAGTATTGATAATATAATATAATATTCTACCACATTCACACAGCGCCATCTAGTCCCAAAGTAAGCAATTATATTTGCTTGTGTTATGGGTACTAAACAACTGATATACTACTTAAATACATTTTTTTTTTATTGTAAAACATACATATTATAGATAAATTACACCCAGACACAGAACAAACCTTTATGCTCATCACACAAAGATTTGTCCTGGGTGGGGATCGAACCCACGACCTCCGGCTTAGCAGTCAGGGTCACCAACCACTAGACCAACAGGCCAGTCATTCAACAGATTTTTGTTATCTAATAAGATTAAAGTGAAATTCAACATGAATTCAACAACCAAAGATTTTTTTTAATAACTCATACCAAACTCATTTTATCTCACCCCAACTCACTTCTATCGAAAACAAATAGTACCCACTACGACTACGACCCACTATTACATATAATTATAATTTTTCACAATAAATTATAGCACTTTATCACATTAACAAGTAGCCCTCAGCCCTCACATGCCGATGTACTCACCCTATGAGCTTACATCGCGTGAGTGCAAACGGTTGACTTTAATTAGGTCGAGTTCGATTCCCGTGTCGCTATGTAAATTATCGAATTACAATGTTTCCTGGATTTATTTGAATATGACATTAATTTTAAGTATTGATATTTTTTGTTAGATTTTTAATACTTTGGCTTTATTCGTAGTGTTTGTTAAGATACATCTCGCTACTGACATCACCGTCGTGCTGAATGACGTGGGTTCAATTCCCGAACAATTTCTTTTTTCAAGGCAGCACCGGCACTAAGGTACAAGTTTGAGACTCAGGACTTTAGATAAGGCGTGGGGTTGTCATTAAAAAAATTTTGTGTGTTGTAATTAATTAACATAAAACGATATTTCCACCCCACATTTCGCTAGCTATGTTTGGTCTCATGTAAAAGGGGGCGAGATTCTATCATAGACCGAAAATATTTCAATTTCAAGACAAAAAAGCCCAATATCATTTTTACCCGACCAGGGAATCGAACCTACGTTATGCATCAGTCGTATCACCAAGACAGTCAGCATCAGTAACAGAGCAGTATATTGTACTCCTTTTTGAACTTGAGTCTACTCAACTCAAGCATCGAACATATATAAAACAGTCACGCGACCACTAACACCACAGACACAAAAAAATAGCCAACATTGTTTAAAACAATGTTTAGATAAATAATTTCCCACATTAAAAAGTCGCAAGTAAAAGCATTTTTCCTTTCGTTATCAATATGACATAAGTTACATAATTGTAAGGCTAGTTCACACGCAACCTAGACATTGGTCCGTGGGAGACTCCGTGTGAACTAGCACTTATATTGTTAGTTTGTAGGTTACTCTTATGACTAGTTAACATAAAAGCTTAAATTATGTAATATTATGGAAGCTTAAAAGAGCTTTTGTCACTTATATTTAAAGTTTTATTGTGGCCCGCAGTTCCTTACCATAAAAAATAGAAATGGCTGGTTAATAGCTACTCAACGTATATCCGTATAGTGACGGATTAAGAATACATAATGTCACTACCCCTTCTCAATCTGTGGGTGTCGTAAAAGGCGACTAAGAAAGTAACCTTATGCAGACAAGAGCACTGAGAAAAGGAAAATTCGAAACAAACCCTATACCAACCCGTCTGACTGCCAGAGACCAGCGTGGTATAGTAGGCTAAAGTCCCTCAACATTCTTTGGAGGAGACCCGTGCCCAGCAGTGGGAAGATTATGGGATGAAATGATGATGAACGCATAGAAGAACTCACAGACTACACACTACTGAGACTTGAACAATTATTTTTACACATCGATTAATATGTCAATTTACACGAAGAAATTTGTGAATATTCGATTCTTAAAGGGCAAAGGTGGTCTTAGAAACTGAAATCTGCGCCAGTGGGCGGCGGTAACGACAAGTTATTCATAATTCGACTAAACGTTATATTTTTATATGAACTGTTGCCCGGGGCATCGCTCCCGTCGTTCTTTTCTTTTTTAAAATAAAAGACAAAGCCCGCACTAGGGAACAAGCTCTGTGTTGCGGGGAGCTTTACAAACATGAAACTAACGGACCCAAAGTACACCCAGACTAGAAAAAAATATCACATATGAATCACACAAATATTTGTCTCGTGTGGGAATCGAACCCACGTCACCCAGCACGGCGATGTAGTGGGGAGGTGACCACCTAAACCACTGTGCCACGGTGACAGTCTTTTTTTGTTCTTTGTTTGGCCACTGCTCAGCTCCAATTAGCCGTAGCGTAAACTTATATAGCCTATACCTTTCCTCGATAAATGGGCTATTGAACACAAACATATTTTTTCAAATCGGACCAGTAGTTCCTGAGATTAGCTCGTTCAATCAAACAAACTCTTCAATTTATAATATTAAGTATAGATATTTGTACGACATTAATAGTATTTATGGCCTTTTTTCTTAAAAAAACAATTACCACATAATCGACAACACCCCCATATCTCCGCAGTCGGTTAGAAACACGTAATGTATAATTGCGTTGCTCCCCTTCGGCGGTAAGCAGAGGCCGTTTCTTATCGAATAACGTTATTTTAACGTATTTACTTAAAAACGTGGTAAGTATTTTATTTCTTTCTCTTCACGGGTATACTTCTCTATTTGAGAAGTATGCCCGGTCCTTTTAAGAGGCATACGCGGGAACTTGACTAGCCTGTTGGTATAGTGGTTAGTGACCCTGACTGCTAAGCCGGGGGTCGTGGGTTCGATCCCCACCCAAGACAAATCTTTGTGTGATGAGCATAAAGGTTTGTTCTGTGTCTGGGTGTAATTTATCTATAATATGTATGTATTATATCAGTTGTTTAGTACTCATAACACAAGTAAATATAATTGCTTACTTTGGGACTAGATGGCGCTGTGTGAATGTGGTAAAAAAAAAAAAAACACACGTCCAACACAGAGAGATCTTAGAGAATTTTAATTTATTGTGGTGAGACACTTTCCGGCATCTTAATGATATAATAATTTTATTATTAACTTAAATATCTCTGTATTTTAAATGACCAATCATAATATAACTATGGGAATTGTATAGACAGAAATATAGTTTGCAAATACATATATCAAAATTCAAAAGTCTGGAGTGTCAAAAAAGACTATTCCGCAATTTTGTTTTATGATTTTTATTACTAAATCCCTCCTTTAGATTTACAATTATGATTTGTCTCCAGATTAACTAAAGATTGCCTGGCAGGTATTGTATTGCGACTGGTGCACACATTACAAGTTCGTTGATTCAAATCCCGTATTGGGATAACATTTTACAATAATAGTTTAAAATTATTTATTTGTTTAATACTGTTTACAATTTGCTCTTAATCCAAAATGAGTTTATATTAAATGAAGAGGTCTTCGTTGACTGCTGTGCTATTAAATACTGTGTAACAGCAGAAAGCACTAAATTGCAACACTAACACAGTTACCGAAATGTTAATTTTAAAACTCTCTGATTCTACTTAGACTCTCTTCTACTCCCTGATTCATTATTTCAACCCACAAACGTCCCACTGTTGGGCACAGCTCTCCTCCAAAGAATGTGGAGAAATTTTAACCTACTTTACCACGCTGGCCAGACGGGTTGGTATAGGGTTTGTTTCGAATTATCCTTTTATTGCAGTGCTCTTGTCTGCTGGTTACTTCTTTAGTCGCATTTTACGACACCCACGGGTTGAAATGGGGTAGTGACATTATGTATTCTAAATCCGTCATTACATGGATTTTTGATAAGTAATTATCTCTTTGATATAAAGCGAAATAAACATAACATAAACATAACATAGCATTACGCCTTTTTCCCCGAAGGGATAGGCAGAAGTGTTTCACACCCACATTTCGCCAGCTATGTTTGGTCCTATGAAATAGGGGGCGAGCCTATTGTCATCAACCGGGAACATTTGTTTTACCAAACACCGGGAAAATCTCAATATTGGAATTTCATGATAGAAAAACTCCAATACAACTATCAGTCGACCCGGGAATCGAACCCAGGACCTCGTGCACAGCAGTCGTATACACTTCCCGCTGCGCCACCGAGGCAGTTAAAGCGAAATAATTATGTATAAACTATGGTCAAAATATTCTCTGTAAAAGTTTAATAATTTAAATGCGTAACAAAAAAGTGCTAGGGCTGAGCTATTTAAATTTCAAATGTCAATGTTTTTACAACAGGTGTAGAATTTATGTGGGAAATGTAAGTGATTTGCATATCAACAGACAATGTGTATGTTCGTATGTGTGTGTACGTAATAGCTGTGGACAAATTGATGCTTTTGTTAATATAGATGTATGATGGTCGTTGGATTTGGAATGAAGTTGTAGAAAGATTTGACTACTGTTCCGATTTGAAAAAATATTTTAGAGCTGGATAGCCCATTTATCGAGTAAGGCTATAGGCTATATAACATCACGCTACGGCCTATAGGAGCTGAGCAGTGGCCAAATATAAAAATAACCCATATTAAAATTGAATAAAATAAATATCTAATTAAATCGATATCCTAAACTCAAATCTGTAAATATTTTCTCAAACTGATCAGTAAATCACTTGCTCATATAACGTGTATTCGCGCGCACACCGCAATGCGCACGCGCCACAACGTCAGGTTGCGCGCGCAGGTGGTACCTACATATTATAACGACCTTAGAGACCTTAGGGTAGTCACCCCTCGTACTATCTGTCAGGGTTTTTATACTTGATGACGTTAACGGACGTTTTGTAAGGTGGTAAAATTAACGTAACGTTTTTAGTTACAAATGGTAGTAAGAGTCAATGAATGGGTAAAGAAACTCTCGTTGTGATGGTTTTTGAATTTTGATTTTGGGGATGTATCACTACATAGTATAAAACAAAGTCGCTGTCGCTGTCTGTTCGTCCCTACGTATGCTTAAATCTTTAAAACCACGCAACGGATTTTGATGCAGATTTTTTTAATAGATAGACTAATTCAAGAGGATGGTTTATAGGTATAAAATATATACCACGCAGGCGAAGCAGCGGGTGGAAGCTAGTTTGTAATAAAATAAATGTATGATTTATTTATTTTACATAAATTATTGCCATTATCTTAAATTCATCATTACAACTCACAAATCTCCTAATGCTGGGCACGGGTCTCGTTTTAGATTAGATTGTGGAGGGAATTTAGCCTACTATACCACGCTGGGTTGGTATAGGGTTCGTTTTGAATTTTCCTTTTTTCGTAATGCACTTGTCTGCATAATTATGCTCAAATCAAATCAATCGCCTTTTACGACATCCATGATTGTGATGGGGTAGTGAAATTATGTAATCTTAATTTGTCACTACACGGTTATAATACCTATCTTTAATTATGTGCATATAATAAAAAGCTTCCGTCCGCGTGATGTCTAAGTAAAAAGTAGCCCTTGTGGCGTTCTAATAAATCTATCTATGCGCCAAATTTCATACAAACTTTCAGCCTTTCTGTCGTAATGGAATGATAAACATCCATTCTTCTGAACATGTATCCCAAATTTCCCATTTATACTATTAGTAATAAATTTATTTACCATTTATAATAAAGCCAGCCTTGTACCAAGGCAAGGAAGACGTTTTTTCTAAAGTAATATAGCCCTTTCATTAAAAGTCATCTATCACCACTATAATACTATCACTAATTCAAACACATCAATTTCCTGAGGAGATTATACACATTTTTTCCTCAACACGATAATTATTCAATCACTAACAATACTTTTTGCTCTATTGTCTTATAATCAAGCAATTAATTGGGGTTAATGATCTCTCTGCCTATGTTTTTTTTAAAATAATTCTAAGTTGTTTCTTTTTGAAAAAGAAACAGGTGACCAGCCTTGGTATCTGAGACTTTGTACAACTCGTGGTGTACTCCTTCTAAAAAGATGAGGATAACATCATGCTAATTCTCCGAAGGGGTAGGCAGGTAGGGTAGGTACACCCATATTTCGCCAGTTATGTGTGTTTCCGTGTGATTAGAGAGCGAGCTTGATTTCCATAAGAAGGAGAAGAAGCTCTTCTTTTCCCCCTAGGTTAATCTTTTTCTTGGATTTACTGGCTACGTAATTATGGGCTTTGAATTTTCGCTTCTGGTTTCATAAAAATCACCTCTCACAATGTTCATTTCCTAAGCGTTAATGAAGAAAATGTTTGCTAGTAGGCTATTTTTCATAAATTTTTCTCATAAATTACATGGGTTAAGTCTTGGGCACAGATAAGTGTTATCATAAATCCTTATAGAAAATCACTAAAAGTATTCCAATTTAAAGAGCGACAACCCTAACTTTCGCAGACGACAGCTACTGTTTTATAAGTAAGGGCTCTCAGTTCTGTTGTACCTAATAAAAAGCCTGTTTTCATATTTTGTATTAATGAAATCTGAGTTATCATCTTTAAAAATTTTGTGTAAAATTATAAATTCTGTTTCTATGGTTTCTAATTTTGATTGCATTCGTTTTTGAATATACTTATATAAAAAAATCATTATAAAAAACATATTGCATTTCAAATCCGATTACTCTTCACATTCATGTTTTTTTTTTTAATAAATGGAAATAAATGGTTAACTAACGGAGATAGCTAGCACTGAAGTATTGTTTAATTCGATCTATTGGCAACTGCATTGGTCTTTACTTATTGGGTTACTTAATTTTTTTATTCATTGATATAAAAACATAATTAAAAATGTATTATTATTTTAATTTTAATTTACATTTTAAATTAAAATAAACTTTATAATAGTCATTATAATTGTAAAGTATTAAGGTATTTACAATCGCGTGACAACCCTAAGGTGTAAGCAGGTGAGTAGGCACGTGTGTCTCGTGATTTTTTGTAGCGTTAAATGTCATCGCTGGTCAACAGGTTCGATGCACGGTGGACGTTATTGTTGGCGGGAAATATATGATTTTTCATTATTTTATATTGCGTTTTAGTAATAATGTTTATATTATTTTTTTAAGTCAATACAAATAATTAATTTCAAAACATTGTCATTATATTATATATTTCACTATCTATGCAAGAGTCCATGTAACACTAGGCGAAATAATGCCTCAAAGCAGCGCCAGAACAGCTGAAAGTATATTTTTTTATTGCCTGAAGTGGCAGAAGAGCAGGCGGCATATCTTGTTACCGCCGCTCATGAACATTGGCAATGTTAGGAGCACATCTAAGCCACTGTCTACCCAAAGAGGATAACTCTCTTTAAACCTCGTTTGAAGGAGATGTCATTGCGCTTAGGAAACGCCACTGTAGGAAGTTCACCCTAGAGCCGGCTCGTACGTACGTGGTAGGAATGATCGCTGGAATTTTATCGTTCTAGACGAAATCAGTTCCTGGTAAGTATGGGTGACGCCTACATCGGCGCTGAGTGGTGCGATGATAGAAAGGTAACCATGGCACAAAATCGAGGAGTTCATCGGAGCACTCCCTATGGAATAATCAATTGATAGAGCAACCAGGCTGACCCAAAGACTCCATTGCTCTAACGACTCAAATTTGTCCGTAAGATTTGTATATAATCTGGCACACAGATAGATTTATAGCCTGGAAAAGCACAAAGGCTACCAACGTACTGCGAGCGGAGCCGCGGGCACAAACTAGTAGAAACATAAGACAAAACAACACTTCGCAACTGCTCAATAATAAAATATTCATGACACATGTTCTAACTGAAATTTAACTTTTTTTTTGTACTAAGCACGTGCTTACTACAATTATAAGGGGTGAGTTCATTTCCGATGACAATGATATCAAAGCGAACATCCTGTATAATTATGTAACAGGTTTTTATTAGTTTTGAATAGATATTTTGTAATAGTAGATTATTGAGTTTTAAGTATAGATTGGGATGATGAAGTAATAATGAAATTTTTGAGTGTAGGAATTGTTAAATTTTGTTATACATAATATAGAGACCATATATAGATTGGGATACTATTCTAACTCTTAGTAAAGATTTTATGGTTTTCGTTTCATATAGTGTACCACGTTTTTAAAGAAATTCAATTCCTTATCCCGATTGAACTGTTGTACAGGGTGTTATTTTGTGGTACAAGTATATTTCCGAAAATATTTTTCTTATAGGTAGGTAATTGGTCTTCAAAAAAGTCAGGTGATTTTATCGTACATTTTTGAAATGGCAACTAGAAAGGGCACAGTAACCTACATATTTACTGTCTGTTGGCTGTCGCCGTGGCGGTTAATGTAACGTCTCGCCATTGCCGTGGCGGGTTCGATTCCCACACGTGACAAATATTTCCGTGATTCATAGATATTTGTTTCGAGTCTGGGTGTACTTTATGTCCTTTAAATGTATGTTTGTTAAGTTCCTCGCGACACAGGGCTTCAATAATAATAATAATATTCTACCACATTTACACAGCGCCATCTAGTCCCAAAGTAAGCAATTATATTTGCTTGTGTTATGGGTACTAAACAATTGATATACTGCTTAAATACATTTTATTTTTTTGTAAATACATACATATTATAGATAAATTACACCCAGACACAGAACAAACCTTTATGCACACAAAGATTTGTCCTGGGTGGGAATCGAACCCACGACCTCCGCCTTAGCAGTCAGGGTCACTAACCACTAGACCAACAGGCCCGTCAATAGAACCTATGTATTAAAAAAAAGACATAGGTTAATGACTCTACTATTATAATTAGGGCAACATTGTTGCAGTTAACTTTTTAATATCGTTAGATAAGTGTTCTTAATCGCCATATTTTTAATTTATCACTCTTAGTTAGCCTTTAACTACCCGTCTAACTGCACCTGTGGCGCAGTGAGAATGTGGACGACTGTTGCGCAAGAGTCCTGCGTTTGTTTCCCAGGTCGAACAAAAACACAAAACTGGTTCGGCAATTTTACGGACATGAAATTTTCATTATAAGGTATGGCTAATTATTATTAACCCCAATATTGCGTTTGCTAAAGTCACATGGGTGAATCCGCGGGTTTAAATTAGTATTTAAAATAAACTTACAAAATAATGTTTGAAATAATCAAAAATAACGAATAAAAGAAACTAGGAAACAATGAACAGGACTTCCTAGTTTGAAACACTGTTTTTGTACTAGCAAAACCTAAAAATACAAGCAAAAATCGTTTCTACTGCATACTAAATAGAGACTAACCAATTATTCTTTAAAATGCATGCATAGCTTTGTATCTTATTTCTGTTGTTCTGTCAAAAGTATAGACAAATTGCAACTCTATTTCTTTACTGATAAGAGTGTTTTAAGTTTTTATTCAACGACAAAACAAAGTTAGTTCTTTCCCAGCTGATAGGAAATGCATTGGAATTTTTTTCAACACTAAATTGTTAGGGGTTTGTTTTTGTAAGTGTAACGGCATACTAGTGTTGGCACCTGTCGTTGCTTAGGGTTAAGAACCTCACTAGGGGTTAAACACAGTGATAGGTACTTTCAACCTGTTAGATAGGGGTTCTTAGAAACAAACGGCTTTTTATTTTAGTATTACAAGCGATGGTGGCTGAATGGATAAGTAATCGGAATGCAAATCATTCGGTTCGAGTTCTATTCCCACCGGCAGTACCAATGTAGATTTCACTTTGTGGAATTTATATATACTAGTCAAGTGACTTATCATCAGCTAACGGTGAAGGCAAATTCGAAAATTCCCGTCTGGTCAGCGTGGTATAGTAGGCTAAATTCCCTCTAATTTCTTTGGAGTAGATCCATGCCCAGCAGTGGAGAGAGTTTATGGGTTGAAATGATGATAATAATGTTTGAAAATTACCAGAATAATTAAAAAAAAAAATTTTTTAAACTTTACAAAGTCGACTATACTAGTAAGTACCTATCGAGGTTCCTAGAGACCCTCTCTATATAAATCTCGCAGGACAAGAATAATGTCTCAGCACGGTCAGTGTGCCTATACCCTAACTATAAGACAAGATTATAGTTATTGTCATAGTACAGTTAACTTATAGCCGTCCTACACTGCCTTGCTAAGAAAGAACGACGTATTGACCTTATATTGGTCACAGAAAAAACGCACGTAAAATATAGCGTTTACGATTTATTATTCTATGAACTTTAGGTGCATTTATATCGTTTTTCGTTAGCAAGGCAGTACAGATAACGTTAAGGGCTAGATAGTTCCGAGATTTTGATTATATTGATCTGGTATTTTGATATATTAAACTATTTCGACTGGCCTGTTGGTCTAGTGGTTAGTGACCCTGACTGCTAAGCCGGAGGTTTGGGTTCGATTTCCAGCCAGGACAAATCTTTGTGTGATGAGCATGATTGTTTGTTCTGTGTCTGGGTGTAATTTATCTATAATATGTATGTATTTACAAAAAAAAAATTATTTAAGTAGTATATCAGTTGTTTAGTACCCTTAACACAAGCAAATATAATTGCTTCATTTCGGACTAGATGGCGCTGTGTGAATGTGGTAGAATATTATATTATATTATTATTATTAATAGTTACATGTAAAATTGATATAGATAAAGTAACTTTCAAAGTTAGACCCACTGAAGCTTAACAATCATAAAAGAAAGTGGCCCGGGGTATGTTTGTTCTAGGACATTATCTAGGCTAACTGGATAGTCTAGCCTCGGGGAGATGTCTTCTTTATGGGCTTAGTATCTAAGTGTGTCTATCTAGGTTTGAAAATCGATATTATAATATTGATGAATAAAGAAAAAGTTGATTGTCAGTCGATTCTTATTGGAAACCATTATGTGTTTACTAAGTAACTTTGAAGCTTACTCTGAATTTCGACATTTGAATGTTAGGTTTTGATATCGCTGTCAAATGTGAGGAAATTTAGAAATGGTCGCTGACACTTTATAGGTATGTTTATTTGACAGCGACATCAAAACCGAACATTCGGATGTTCAGATTAAGAAGAGCTGAAATTCAGAGTAAGACACCTGTTCCTTTCTCTGGATCAGCTCCTTTTAGTCTAAGCGTGATGTTATATAGCCTACAGCCTTCCTCGATAAATGGACTATCCAACACTAAAATATTTTTTCAGATCGGACTAGTAGTTTCTGAGATTAGCGCGTAACCACACTAACAATCATCAAACAACAAAAACAAACAAAGTTTTCAGCTTTGTAATATTGTTAAAGAAGTAAGTATTGATAATTAATTTCTAATTAAATGTGTATTCGATTCTTGAGTCGGGTATATGGTATTGGGTTTCTCTATAATGAAATTTTCAGTACCAACCTTGTTGATAGGATTAATGGGACCAAATATAGTTGGCAAAATGTTGTGTTATACACATCTACCTACCCCTTATGGAAAAGGGCGTGATGCTATTATTTTATGTTTGAATGTCTTATCATCTGTTAATTGTTTTTGTAATTATATTTATATTTGAAAGTGTATGTGAATAAAATTAAAATACAACAATAATAGATTATAATAATCTCATCATGCAGAGCCACAGTATTGCAATAAACAAGTAAACTACGAGCCGGAAATCGAACCCCAATACTAGCGAATAAAGGCAATCTTGTTTAATAAGATAGTACAGCTGTAACCACAACCGCTTCCGCAGGCGACCTTCGAAAATAGAACCTCCCTACAATGAAGGTAGTACGAGAAATAAAACCTAGATTTCAGTGGTTATTCACCCTGATTTTAGGGAAAATTATTTAATATTTATTAGCTAGACAAATGATTCGACAATATAGATGTGTATACAGAAGCTTTACAAAAGTTATCAGCTTTTATTCTAAGGTCAATTAAAGCGTTATAAGTCTTAGATGACTTTTCCGAAAACATATTTTTGGTATGTTTAAAAAATATTATGTTATGAGCGTAATTGGTATGAGCTTAAGAGCGTATTTACAAACAGAATGGAAAGGTCGCAATTTAGTGTCACATTTCGTGTTTTTCAATTTTTATTATTTAATCCGAGCTATATTTAAAAAAAGTATGTTTGCCACACTTTAGAATTACTGTAGCCCGGCAATAGTTAGTAAGTACATTATAATATGCCCTTATTTCTGTTTTTTATCTGTAAATGAAGAAACAGCTGTATTTTCTTAACCTAGAATATCGATGAGATGGTCAATAAAGCATTAATAAAAAAAAAACACTTTTATTATGATGGCTACTGATATTTTTTGCTAATAGAATTATTAAGAATCGAAATATCGAAAACTAATATTGTATCGAGATGGTAGCGGTTACAATTAGTGATGGGACCAATCGATCGATGTTTTTTGTCGATGAACAAAAAATGCAGTTAGTTTATTATGATGAATATTATAACGATGACAAATTTTAGTGTCACTTTTTATTAACTGTAATAGAAGTTTAAATTAGAATGCGAGAAATGAGATCTATTAGAGTTCTTCGTTTTTCAGTGTGTAATTAGTGAATACATGTTGCTGTCCTTTTTTAATTTATAAAAATAATTTAAAAAAGGACTGCTTGTCTTTTTATCACTAATACATATATATATTCCAATGATAAGTGTGAATATAAATAAATGCCTAAATAAGTACGTTTTCAAAAGAAAACATTCTATAGGATTTGTATTAGATAGCTTCATTCCAATATCATAAATCTGCGGGAAAATTTTCGAATTATTTTCTTTCATAACATGCGCTAAATGATATTTGATTACAGAAATGTATTTTTCATTTCTTTAAATATCGACAAATTTTAAATCGACCTCAGTTTTTCCCTCCACTAACCTTAACCGCACAATTAGCGGTCTGTTTACCATTTCGATCCATTACCAGTCTATCTTACAAATAAATCCCACCGGCGGAGTAGACCAGGTGGTAAGTAGTCAAAATTGTGTTCCGGGTTCAATACACCGACGTTCATTATAAGAAGGAAGTAAGAGTATCTAAGGGTTATAGAAAAACAAGCATTTTGGACGCGGTCGAGATTTCTCGGCTAGTGATGTACCTTGACGATAGAAAGCAATTATAGTGCGGTTATAATTTTGGGTGGTAACCATTTGGTTGTAATTGAGCGGGGATATGGTTCCGTAATATTTACTAATTGGGAAAGTTATTGCTCTTCTTAATTTTTCTTGCAAAGTGATATTAATGTAGGCTCTGCTCTGTTCTTTAAAATTAAACTGCGCTTGACCACAAATGACTGAAATCAAAACATTTGTTTTTTCAGTGAGGTGACCTTTGTGCATATTATAATAATTACTTTTATTTATCGTTCTAATATTTATATCTCTCACTTTGTCTAGCCTTCGGCGGTTGTCTCTTCTCATCTTTCTTTACTATAGGTATGCAGCGGTTCTGGTCGTCGGCGTCGTACAATTTATAAACTTGTTCCCAGTAGTGATAAGTTATGGGTTGACTATGGTGAAGTGTACAATTTCATATATTTAGATAGTATTTTTTAGACAATTTCTATGTTATATCTTTTTATTTTCTGTTAACGTATGTCACTTTGATGAATAAATCACTAGTTAATGACAAATCAAAAATTGAAAACAAATAAATAAACCAGTAAAGATCTTGATCGAAACAATAAAGATCAATGATCAATCGATCTACATAGAACATTTACCGTCGCACGCGCACTCATTGTAACGTCTTCGCGCGCCGGATGTTCCGCCATTGCTCGCTCGACCGTTCCAAATTCAAAACGGAGCCGTTTCCGGTGTGACGTCACCGCCGCCATTTTGACGTCGGCGTCTGCGCACCTCTGACTATTGTCGGTTTCATGGGAAACAGGAGCATGTAAAATTTGGTTCCCGTAGGAAATTATTTGAGGTGTCATTTGGTTTATTTAGTTTTTTGTAACAACTAATTACTGTCAGTTTTTATATTAATTAATCTGTTCAAAGTTCACAGATAATGGTAGTTCCTTGTACGAAGTTAAGGTTGTTTTTTAATTGAAAGCATTTTTAGTTGTTGCTTAGATGATTATTGTCTGTAAAGTTTTCTAAATTTTTATAATATTTGCCTCTTTGACATATTTGGCTTAGTATTTCTTTGTTACCTAAAAAACATTTGTATTACAATATAATTAGTTTAAATTAAGATTGTGTTGATTGATTGTGTGCTATATGTATAAAATAGATTAGGTCAACCCGCATTAGGCCAGCGTGTGTGGATTATGGCCTAAACCCTCTCAGCTCTGTAGATAGAGGAGAGGAGACCCAAGACCAGCAGCAGTGGAACATTAATGGGTCGCTGATGAGGATGATGTAAAATAGATGTAAATATCGAAATAAATTAAATTTTTTAAAGGAGTCCACGGTACAGGTCTACCCGTACCTAATGGAATTTAAAAAAAAAGTTTGGTTTAGGATCTGAAATCTAATGTAGTACATGTAAATATTTCAAGGACTTTAATATTATTATTTACGACGCTTGTTCGTCATTGCTCTATTGAGACTGGTACAATTTTTTTATCATCTTTTTTCTTTTCAGTGTGTTTCAATTACTGCGATATTATAACAATATTGATGTTGTTAGATAATGTATAAAAATATAGCTAACAGCGTCAAGTCTTGGTGAAGATTCGATTAAAGAAAAAACTAAAGAACTAAGATTAAATCAAACAGTTATATATAATATAATATAATATAATAATATTCTACCACATTCACACAGCGCCATCTAGTCCCAAAGTAAGCAATTATATTTGCTTGTGTTATGGGTACTAAACAACTGATATACTACTTAAATACATTTAGTTATAAATTCAAAACTAAAATGTTTAATAAAGGTCTCAGTGGCGCAACTTTCTTTACTAGCTTTCACAATATTTGTCGAAGTCCAAAGTAATTAAGATGAGAAAAATTGGAAAAATGCACTGAAAAATGTAACAACACTAATGAATTGAAAAAAGGTTTCTATGTTCACTGAGATGGAATACCATGCGGACAATACCAAACCAACAGTAGTACGAAATAAAAATGACAAATGCCGTAACATATTGAACAGAAAACAGTTTAATACAGCGTAGACAATCGCAACCTTCGCACGATAAAGTAAACTTGACCTCACCTTGTAACCTCAGAACCAAATTACTTCGGTCTCAACTAGATGATCTATCGATTACACAGTTAATTCAAGGCGTGATGATGATTAAATTTTATTTTCATTGACTTCTTTAGGCTGAAAATTAATTTAATTAAAACATTTTTACTCAATGTTGACACTGTGTCAAGTGTTATTACATTTTTAATTGTATGGTTCATGTTTGGTTTGTTTTATTATCGTAAGTTCGATTCTCTCTCAATCTATCTCTGTCAATCTATTCATTTATTTCAAATCCATCCAAAATTTGTCTGGCAGAAATCGCTTTTAGAGATAAGCTGCCCACTGTATGTATGTCTTTACAATTATGTAATTTACATTTGTGGTTTGCAATACAGATTGCTCTACGTATAATGTATCTATCATAGATAATTATTTTTAAAGTCTAGAACTTGTAAAATTTCCGTGAATTAGAATTATTTCAAGTCTAGAACAAATGTTGTTTTTTCGTTTCAAGAAATATGCATAGGATATTTTTAACTACTGAATAAAAGTTTTTTAAATGAAATGAAATCTCGTTTATTCACCTAGGTTACAAGGTACTACTTATGAAAGTCACAAGAATGTAACAGGTTATCCGAAAAGTAGTCTCAGCAAATTTTTTTTTATTTATTTGTTGTTTTTTAAACAATCCATATAAGCATTATAATATAATAATTGGATTTTTCTATAAAAAAAAATCATGCTATGAATTAAAAGATTGATTAGTGATGGCACCTCATAGCCTCGGAAAACACGTTTTATAGGTGGGTAATTACTTACCAGTCATGTTAGGTTAGTCTCTTTAGGAAATAAAAAATAAAATAGGATATCTTTTGGACATAGTTAACTTCGATTCATACTAGTCACCGTGACTGAAATTGATTATGAGGACACTTATACGACGATTAAAAAATATCAAATGATTTCTCTATTTATTACAAACAAAATTACTAGGCATTATCTAGGCTAAATCTAATTTTATATCTAACAAAGTCAAGGTAACGCCCTACTCCAAATTTAATGAGTGACCCTAATAATTATCGATAAAAAAATGTGACCATCATAGAGCATCCCTGGTGTATCGAGAAAAAATCAGAGGTCAGTTGACTAATGATTTTTTGTCGATATCGATTGTCGACAAGGTTACAACCTTAGTGTTTGCGTAATAGAAATGAAACTGTAGTATTGTTGATTTGTAATATTGTTGAAATAATATCGATTTTCTGGATATAATATTGATTTTTAACCTATTTCAACATTCGCAGATGAGCTATTTGAGGGTTCTATTTCAAAATAGAATTCATCAGCAACCCATTAATATCCTACTGCTGGGCTCGGGACTCCTCGCCTCTATCTAGAGAGCTGAGGGGGTTTAGGTCATAATACACACACGCTGGCCTAATACGAGTTGGTGGATCAGACATACACTTAGAATTTCTTCTAGTGTATGTGGGTTTCCTCACGAAGTTTTCTTTCACGGTTAGCAGATGGTAAGTCACATGACTAGTACATATAAATTCCACAAAGTGAAATCCACATTGGTACTGCTGGTCGGATCGGACATAATAGAATACATTAATTAAAAAGAATTTAGTGGCAATTTTAGTAAAATTATTAAGCCAAAGTTAGGTTGGAAGTTTGTTACTGAATCACGCCAGAATGGCTGAAAGAATATGTATGAAATTTGACACACATATAGATTATAGTCTGAAATAGCCCATAGGCTACTTTTTACCGACATACCAAGCGAGGGGAACTTAGTATTCCATCATCATCATCATCATCATCATCATCATCATCATCATATCAGCAATTACGACCACTAAACACAGACACACAAACCCTAAACATACCTCACTTAATTTCCGCCACAGCGAGTTCATAAAATGCAGGAACGTACTGAAAATTAAAAAAGAATCTAGATACTAGATCGAATTACCTAGGCATCGAATTATGTCAATTAAGTTACAGACAAAAAAAAATATTTATACACTACATCACAAGTAATTATTTTGTTTTAGTCTTTTTATAAGTTAAGGATTCGAACTCATAGCCCTAGTCACGCTCAAGCTCACACACACAATTGTACAACAGCGATATACAATTAAAAATAACGTAATAGCCGCAGTAACATCCAAAAAATAAACAAAAATGTTTTAATTACAGCACAAAGCCGAATGCCAATCAAATATAGTTCTTAATACTGTTGAAATAGAGCACACAAATACGTAAATTATTTTATGTATCACCAAGACAACTGTCATTCAAATACCGCTCTTAATTCCATTGAAATAGAATACATGAAGATGTAAAGGCTATTTTATAATCGTTATTACGGTGCAATCACTGCGCTAATGTAATATCGGCGCAATACCAGTGCGAATTATTTCATTTATTATTTGAATACTTTGAATTTATAATATAACATAACGTAGCATCACGCCTTTTTCCCCGCAAAGGTAGGCAGAGGTGTATCACACCCACATTTCACCAGCTATGTTTGGTCCTATGATATAGGGGGCGAGCCTATTGCTATCAACCGGGACCATTTGTTTACCAAACTCCGGAAAAATCTGAATACTGGTATTTTATGATAGAAAAACCCAAGAATATTTTCACATGGAATCAAACCCGAGACCTCTTACACAGAAGTCGTGTACACTCCCCGCTGTGCCACTGAGGCAGTTGAATATTTAAGTTTGAAGAAAATTCAAACTTTTAGATGACATTTTCTACACAGTCAATGTAGTTATCAGCATGAGTTTTACTGTCATTAAGTTCTCAGAACCTGCCAGAAGTTCGGATTATAGATTTAGCGCAATGTATGGGTGATGCATCTCTACTTACCCTTCAGAAATTTAAAATGCGTGACTGTATGATAGTTTGACATAGTGTAAAATTTAAGCAGTCTATCAACTGTTTAGTACGCATAACACAAGCAAATATAAGTAATTACTTAATTTGTGACTAGATGGTGCTGTGTGAATGTGTGAACATAATATTATTACAATTTCTAAATGTATTTAGCCCAGTCAGAACTTTGCCAGCTCAGTATAAAAAAATAAAGAAAATATTCTACGTATAGGTATTCCAAGGTGATCGTCCAAGGGGGTAGCAACCACCTGTATTTTTTTACTTACCAAGTCCCATCGTCTGTGAACCATGATGATTGTGGAGCCCTTCGAAGGTACGGCAGTGAACCATGACTATGCCTTATGTGAAGATATGAAGATGGACTTTTGTATGATAATAGTAATGTAATTTTGTTGTTTATAACCTTAAGAAGTTACTCCTTGCAAGTTTACGAAACTTTTGGCGCTTAGAGTTTAAATTTGTTTTGGTCTCAAATTTTGAATTTTATAAATGTTTAAGTAAGTGGTGGCCGTTGGATGCGGGTGAACAAAATGGCTGGCTGCGGCGAAGAGGAGGAATAATAAGTTGGATAATAAAAAGTTAAATTGTGTAAAGTATTCTAAACTAGTATTGAAGCAAATGGAGACCCACGCCCAGCAGTGGGACATTTATGGGTTATAATGATGATGATGATAAATGGTGAAACCATAGATTTTTATTTAATTAAGAACACTTTCTACAAGATTGAGACTGATATTGTAGATATTACCGACAGATTCAAGCGATCAATAAGTGGTTCATTAACTTACTTGCAGAGCGCGTGGATCCTAGGTCTATGGGTGAAACAACATAATTATCTGTATTAATATTAATCTGACCAGAAGTTCCTGAGATCCTACTGTTCAAACAAACAAACAATCATATATTAGTATAGGTCGTGTACCAACACATGTTTATGGAAATAAAATATCTTGTATCTTGCTATATTTCACCCAAATAAATAATACCTTCAAGAAACCACTGATTTAAATAATTTAGTTCACATATATTAAGACGCTTATGAACCTCATTCAAAACCAAAATAGCGTCAGCAAATTTTGCTTACAGGATTAAGTCTTGAGACGAGCTGGCAAGAAACTCAGGCCACTCTGTTTATTCGGCAAAAGTTACAAATTCAACTGATCATAATTTGAAATATTATAGAATGGTAAGAAACAAAACATAACTCATACTTGGTTGGTTAATCTCCACTCTCTCTAACCCAAGCGTTCAGAATGGTTCTGGTCACTGTCTGCAATCAAACCACCAGACCATCACCGACAAAACTGACTGTTTTGATGTTTCCTCTCCGATGCAACCAAGTGATGTGAATCACAACCCGTTGGCCGCTGCGTGGTCGAGTGGTGCCACGTGGGGCCTGCTCCACTGGAGCATACAGGACAACTGTTTGTTTCGCTCAATGACTGCTCATACTGTTTTCGACAATAACATGATACAATACGTTTTTTGCGGTAACACGATGTGATGTTGACCTACCGCAAAATTTATGCGTAAATAGTAAAATCCTGCCCCCCCTAGACAAGTGACACTATTCTATCTATCTATTCTATCGACATGTCAAATTAGTACATAGTTCACGTGACATATCGATAGCTTATGTCAGGGATGTGTCCAAATGTATTGAAGTGACATTTAAAAATAGAATAAGCGAATTTGCCACAGGGTGGCTGATGCGTCAGACAAGTGAGTGGTCCTCCTGATGATAAGTGGTAACGGCCACCCTTGCACATGAATGTTTTCTTAGCATTGATTAAATAATGCGAAGAAAACACAACCAGCTGCTGCCTACCGTAAAGGAACAAGGAAGTATAGACTAAACAATGTGACGAAAATACAATCAACCCACTGTCTACCTAAAAAGAAGAGGGAAATAAGGAAACGAAGGCGATCGGGATTAAGGCGAGGAAATGGGCATCCGGCGCACCACAAAAAAAATTGTAAAAATTCTGAGATATCCTAATTTCCTTAAGTTAATAAAACTAAATGTTTGGTAGATTGCTTAAGTCCATTGGCTTAATGACTTCTGTAGGTGGCACTGGTCGAGTGGCTTCACGTGGCTCATGCTTCACTGAAGCATGCACAGTCACACACGCAGGATGCTTGCTTGTTTCGCACGATGACTGCGCAGCGCCACCAACGGTAGTCGCAGTCAATGAACGACAGGTTCGCCATTTGGTGATTTATGCGGTTCTCATTTTTGGGGTTTTTTTGGCCTTGTGGATAATGAATTGAATGGTTATGGTCTAGTGTTCCTGATGTTGTCTGGAATAACATCATTAATTTTTAAATTGAGTGGTTTATTTTGGAAACATAATACAACCATTGCAAACATCTATTTATACCTAAAACTACCCTATAAAAAATTCTAAGGGTATTTGAAATCTACCAACACGCACTAGGTCAGCAAGTATGGATTATGGCCTACACTCTTTTAGTTCACTAGATAGATCAGAGGAGTACCAAGCCCAGCAGTGGGATAGTAATGGGTTGCTGAGAGATTATACACCAAAAATCAAGCATTGAAAATCCCATTACAACAAAAACAAATTCATCACCAAAGTCACTTAATGAAACCAACCACTGAATGAAAAAATTCAATAAAAATAAAAATGTATCTAATCTGAATGACGTGTAAAATGACAATCATCAGAAGATGCAGTCACCAGTAACAATCATTGATACAAAATCATTCGTGTGCTGTGATGACGTAGGCTACGTCATGACTCCGTGATCCTGAGCACGCGTCGCTGCGTTTGTTACCGCCGCTTCAGTATAGCTCACTGGATTGTGGCCTTTTGTCACTTTCAAAGTTACAAAGTAACTCTTATGAAAGTCATAAGTTAAGAATGTAACAAGTAATCCAAAAAAGTTGTATCAGCAAATTTGCCTACGATCTGTTTACTGACAGAACAGGGATATGAAAAAATCTAGCAAGTGAGTCACAACTTCTTTAACTTTCTTTTTCTCCCTTTTTTTTTCAATCGCACATAATGTCACTTTCGAAGCAAATGTGCCTGTTTGAAGCTATCCCCCAGCCAGTTCTTGCTACCAGATACAAAAAGCATTTAAATCATCACGTTTTTATAGCCCTACATCTGCGAAGCTGGCTGTCTTTATGCGCCCAATTCCCATTGTATTTAGGTCGTAGTCTTTTAGTTAATTTTTTTATTACATTCTAAACGTGTAACTTTCATGAAAGTTAGACGAATAAATGGGAACCTAGATGAATAAATGGGTTTTGAGTTAGAAATAGGTATAATTACTGTATAATATTTTATAGCATATAATTTTATTGTTTTAGTGTGGGTGTACTTTGTGTCCATCGATACTATAATATGTAATTTATTAATTTATTACGGTTTATTCACAGCAAAAGTATAACACATTTTCATAAAATTAATAAATTAATTAAACAGTCACTTCGCTGATACATTTTCCAATAACGAATTAACCAGCAGGCTTATTATAAGGTGATATATATTATTATATAATTTTCTCGAGATATCTCGTGCCCTTATTATAATAATAAAGTTCATTTATAATATTAATATACTATAGTAAGCCAGGGCTTAACTTCTATTACCCTTTGAATGATGTATAACCCCTTCAGGGCATAGCGTGATGAGCTTTATAAAGGGATGTTTAAAATTTATATTCCTACAAAGTCAAGTTCACGTACAGGATGTTTCATGCTCGGCTGGGTATCGAACTGCAACCCATTCAGCGCCGGATGACGTATTTAGCCACTCCTCTGTCTGCTGCCGCCTATTGTTGGCCGTTTAAAGAGTTATATTCAGATTGTTGGTGTATATATAGATGATATATTTCCGATGGTGTTTCAAGAGAGGTTTAGTAACTATGCAAATTATTTTACGCTATCAATAAAGATAATATTTTAGACAAGTTCATCGTTCATGCTTTATATGTATATTTATAAAATTTGTTTTTCAAAATACACACAAATATTTTTTAAAGAATTAGAAATCACCAGTCATATTTTTCAGTTCTTCGTAATCAAAGCTAACAGTAAAATGCAACCACGTAACGCATTTCTCTAACAATAATGCACTTCAATTCAATTCAATAAAGATACCAAAATATATTTTATTTAATTGAAAGTTAAGTCTTATTTCAAAACGAGACTGCGACTGAACCTTAAGTGTAAAAATATTTGAATATAAGAAATTCTGAATGTTACCCTAAAAGTTACTTTCAGACCATATAGATATTTTATGTATAATTGTATAAAAATTTAGAGATATGAAATTATTAGAAGAGATAATAAAAGTGATAAAATTAACACATTTTAATTATTTTGAAGTAAAAAATTAATTACTTTTGTGGGTGACTTTTTTGGTATATTTTAATTTATTCAATTTAATTTTTAACTACTTCTAAAATACCACATTTTTTATTTCAGTAAAAGAGTGAATAATTTTGTAAAATAGGTATTTAAATTAACATGAAGATTTTGGGTATAAGTAAAACCCCAAAAAAAAGCTTAAAATTTCACTAATAACCAAAAACTCAGTTAATCAATATTTAAAACGAATAAGCAAAAGGTCAATTAAGTTTTTATTGTAATTGTGTAAGTAACAAATTCTATTATTTTTCCAATATCCGACACACATAATAAAGATACTTAAAATAAAATATTAATTCAAATGAAATTAAACCGTTTATTCATCTCGGTTACAAAATAACTTATGGAAGTCATTACTTAAAATATAAACAAAAAGATATATAAATATAAAGAATATAACAAATAATATAATCCGAAAAATAGTAGTCTCAGTCAATTTGCCTACGAAGATAAATTACTTATCAAAGTATGAAAACAGTATCTCAATGATGTCAATATTCGCTTGCCGACGCCGGCGGGTGCGCGCGCGCCGACCGATCGTTTTAGAAAGTGCTATCGGTCATTGTTATCGCTTTTTAACTGTTTTTTTTTCGCTTTTTTATCGAAAAATTTCGATGAAAGGTGCTACTGTCACTTGACAAGAAGTAGCGAATTTATTTTTGTATAAACGTTTGACTTATGAGTTGGTTGAGGAAATAATAAAGCTTACCCATATCTCAGAAACTACTGGTCCAATTTGTGAAATTCTTTTAGTATTGGATAGCGTATACTAAAAGAATTTTTCAAATCTTTTTTTTTTAGATAATATTTTTTTTTTTTATCTTTTTTTTTATTATTATTATTTTTATCTTTTCTTTAGATAGTTATTGAGAAAGCCTTAAAGCTATATAATATCACGCTACAGCTAATAAGAGTTGAGTAGTGCACTAACAAAGATCCACCTATTAGGGAAAAATATTTCGTCCCGCCGACACTTAACACGTCCCTAGCTACCCAAAAACATGTTTCCTTTTATTTTTTTACTATTAAATAAGACAATTACGTATAAACAACATCAGTATATCCATGGGAACTCTCGTAATGATTACAAAGAAGTACGTAACCTAGACTCGGGGACAATAGTTCCCACACTTGAACAGATAAAAAATGTTTTCACTTGCTACCTTATGTAAGCTTATAATTTTGACGGTCAAAGAAGGTCTTATCTGTTGAAGTTAATATGATGTGTTTTTAAATTTATTTTCATATTTAAAGTAAACCCCTGTTAGAGGAGAGGAGACCCGAGCCCAGCAGTGGGTTTTAATGGGTTGATGATGCATGAATGAATGATGAATTTAAAGTCAGTATTTTAAATTGATGAAATATAGTTAGTTAGGCTGTTTCAAATTGCAGGAATAAGCTATGTATTGTTTGTAACTGGAAAAAGCTAGCTAATTAAACTAAGGAGTTATTTTATTATTTTTCTAAGTAAATAATAAAGCTGTATATACCTAAAATTTGTTGTAGTGTACCTAATCCTTACCACAGCGTTTTAATGTGGGCTCAGTAGAGTGTTAGAAAAATACTGACAGGTTAACTTGATTAGCCTGCCAGAATGTCATTGTAATTTTATTTCAAATATAACATAATATATGGAAGGTTGGAAAGGAGAAAAATATTGAGCATCAATTACATTTTGGCAGCCAAATGAAAAACATCCAAAATCTTTTATATTTTTTACTTTTTGTAAAGTAATATTTAAATGTATTAGCCAATGTGTGTTATTATATAAAGTTTATGAAGAAACTATAATATATTGTTTTTGAGTTAATTTAAAAGGAAGTTCTTTTATTTACAAGTGAGTGCCTCATCACATCCTCGCGGACCTAACAAAACTTTCCTCTTGAAACACTATTTATTGGTGGAAACCGCAATCTAATGAGTAGTTTAGATAATCTAAGCATACCTACATACAGAAGGCAGCGGCTTCATTTTATAGGTACTAGAAGTCACACTTTGAGCCCGTCGTTCTTTATTTGGCTACTGCTTAGCTCTTATTAGCTATAGCGTGATAGTATTTTGTATTATTATATTGTTTATGATATATATATAAACATGCGATTGTGGCTGAATGGAAAAGGGACCGGCGTGCAAATTACGCGGTCCGAGTTCGATCCCGACCCGCAGTACCAACAATGTGGAATTTATATGTACTAGTCAAGTGACTTACCAACTGCTAAAGGTGAAGGAAAACATCGTGAGGAAACCCACATACCTTAGAAGAAATTCTATGAGTATGTCTGATCCACCAACCCGCACTAGGCCAGCGTGAGTGGATTATGGCCTAAACACTCTCAGCTCTCTAGTTGAGGAGAGGAGACCCGAGCCCAGAAGTGGGACTTAATGGGTTGCTGATGCTGATATTGTTTATAGTTGTTTTAGTTTTGTATTCGGTCAGGTTATACTTTAATCGATGAATAACTTAAATTTAATCTCAGAAACAGGACATTATTCAATTTAGATATCAGTATCAAATGTTTGAAAATTACAGTGACTTAAACTTTTTTAAAAGTTGACAACAAAAAATTAAAATGTAAAGATTACTCGACTGGTAGAGTTTTTATTATTCTTTTTGGTGTAAATACTGATACTTATATATTCAATTTAACTGCAAAAGGAAGCCCTTTTCACTTTTTCAATTAAATCCTAATTTTAATCTTGAACAGGGTATTATATCCAATAGACAATTGAAGCATACGGCGAAAGATTATGCGTTTTGAAGGGAAACCAGAGTTAGTCTGAGTTTTCGAGTCCAGTAGAGTTCGCCGTGTAGTGACGGGTTAAGAATACATAATGTCACTAACCCATATTAACCCGTGTGCGTCTACAAGGTGACTAAGGGAGTAACTTTATGCAGACAAGCGCACTGCGAGAAAAGGAAAATTCGAAACAAAACCCTATACCAACCCGTCTAGCCAGCGTGGTATAGTAGGCTAAATTCCCCCCACATGCAGGATACCCGTGCCCAGCTGTCGGACATTAATTTATTTGTTGTAATGATGAATTGATGCAAATAAAACTCCATAAAAATCTAGTGATGGTTATTGTAAGTACATAGTTTAGTTGAAAGTAAATTGTTAGAGTTTGTGCAACATCGACAGAATCGGGTAAAAACGTTAGTATTATGATGTTTACGTAAACTATTGCAATATAATTGTTACCTAAGTTAAATTTTGTTACAAATATATTTGATAGATGCGTTGCGTTTAAAATTAAGTTGTTTAATGTATTGAAATAGATGTAAAGATGTATAAAATAAAAATGCACCTATTAAAATCGACCCATTCGTTTAGAAGCTACGATGCAACAGACAGACAGTATTACACTTTTTGCGTCAGGGTTAAAGTAGTATTAAGTAGTATTAATAGATAAACTTTAATTTAGAAGTGTTTTAATTATCATTTAGTATAAATGGCTCAGCAGGAATATGTTTGACTGCTGTCCAAGAAGTCCTAGGTTTGATCCCAGGGTTGGTCAAAAAATAATTGGGATTTACAACTTGAAATTGTTAGAATTAGCCCGACCAGACACATAGTTACATACTTCCTCCAGAATTATGTTGTGTCTGTCATAAAAATAACTAATAGAAATTTAATTAAACCGTATGAGCGGTGAGAGACTTTTATGGGGACAGTTAGCACAATTGAATATCTTAGAAGACTTGACCAAGTCTGAGTTGGAGCAAGTCTGTTCTAAGATCCCATAGCTTGTAACCAACTTGCACGTACTAGACTTGGATATAGAAAGCGGATAAGTAATCATTTCCCGAAATTTCCATTGCAAAGCTTTTCCTGTACTATTTAAATATATATTAGTTTATCTATCAGTCATATATGTTAATTATAACTTTTATCTATCAACTAACTTGCTAAATATACTAAATAGGTTAGTAGTTTCACAGCAACTCGCTTTTAATTTGTCATATAAACTACATTTCAAAAGCATTTTACACATTTTTTTTAATTTTTTTTTAACTGTATTTATATAATTTTTTAAGACATATAATAATTAGGTGGGTGTCGTAAAAGACTCAGGGGCTTAATACAGACAAGAGCACGGCAAGAAAAGGAAAATTCAAAACAAACCCTATACCAACCCATCTGGCCAGCGTGGTATAGTAGGCTAAATTCCCTCCACATTCTTTGGAGGAGACCCGTGCCCAACAGTGGGACGTTTATGGGTTGAGATGATGATGAAAAATTAGGTATATTCGTATACATATCAATTGAAACCTCATCCAAATTAAGTAAATTTAACATTAAATAAAGATTAAAGTTTATATACAGACACCCCATAGTTTATTTAAAACTATATTTGAACGAATATGTAATGAAACAAAAACCTGTTTTCGTTATATTGCAGTCTTGTAATAATGGCTTTCATTAATAGAAGCCTTGAAAGCCTTTACGAATATGACTAAAAATTCGTCGTTATTTTTCATCTTATAAGAATCTTATAACAAATTAAATTATATCAATGTTATACCTAATCTAGTTATCTAGTTAAGCAATTTGAGACTAATAATAATCCACGTTTAAACCGCTGATTTAAAATATGTATATAACATTGTAAAATTAAGTTTTAATAGCACTATTGACGCCAAATTATGAGTCAGGCCCGACTCGTCACCATAAAAAAACATATCCCGACTCGTCCCCGTATCATTTATTTAAAAAAATCAAGTCCCGGCTCGTCACGAATACATTATTTTAGTCAAAGTACAGACAGAACGAAAAGCAACTATAATTTCCTACTTATATTAGTATCGTTTTGAAAATTAAATGTAACTTAAAGTTAAAACTACAGATTGGTTATTAATTCCGGGCGTTATTAAGTATATAAACTGTAAATTTGCATTTTTTCTTTTTTTGGTCCGACGACCTAAAAAAGGTCGCTGGGTCTGACTGGATGCGGAAGGCGGAGGACAGAGTGCTATGGCGCGTGTTAGGAGAGGCCTACGTCCAGCAGTGGACTGCAATAGGCTGAAATGATGATGATGATGATGAAACTGTAAATTTTAATTATTTCACGTTTTTCATTACAACGTTACAAATTGATCGTTTTACTATAAAAATAACTTCCTGATTAAAAGTCCATAGTCAATTGCATTGAAATAAGTTAACAATCTAGAAAATGTACTTCGTAACACTTGGACGTTAAACTTTCAGCTATATTACTTAGCTAAATTTATTGCCATATAAAACTAAAAACACAAACAAAAAACATACCAGTTCAAAAAAAAGCAGCAAGCCAAACCACGGAACAACCAAAAAAGTATTATTCAAGAAAAATGTATAAATATTTTACAACGAACTTTCTAACACTTCCACAAGCACTCACAAACACTATTCTATTTTGGAATTTACTTTTATTGTCCGCTGCACGTCCGTTCGCGGCTACGGCCACGATTCAAATGCGGTTGAGTGGAACAGAATCGGCGCCGGCGCAGCCAGCTACACACACATATGTATCCTTATGTAAGCCATCCTTATGTAAAATGGCTGGTTTATTATTTCGTGGACGGAAAATGGCGATTAGGGATTTTCGTGATGACGGAGTTATTTTTGTTTTGTGGGAAGGATGTGCCGCTATGATTGTCTATGGTTAGTTGCATGGTAATTGACTTGAAGTTTTATAAGTAATAACTTCTTGGTAAAATTATACTAATTAACGTTTTATATATAGTTTTTAATCTTAGACTGTGGAGATTGGTTGGTGATTTCGGAGTTGATAAAGCGTCTTATTAGCAAGTCCTAAGTTCGATGTTCGAGTAAAGTGGTTTTTATTAGTATCACGCTTATGTTTTATAAGGTAGATAGAGGTGTATTTTAAAGTATAATTTTGAGCTTTACGTAGTCTGGATGTGTTTTAAATTATTATTAGATATGACAGTTGCGGATGCTTATTCAGCTTAATTAATATTATTATTAAAAATAATATTATAATTATACATTAAACATTAACACAGCGCCATCTAGTCCCAAATTAAGCAATTATATTTGCTTGTGTTATGGGTACTAAACAACTGATATACTACTTAAATACATTTTTTTTTTGTAAATACATACGAGTACATATTGTAGATAAATTACACCCAGACACAGAACGAACCTTTATGCTCATCACACAAAGATTTGTCCTGGGTGGGGATCGAACCCACGACCTCCGGTTTAGCAGTCAGGGTCACTAACCACTAGACCAA
This sequence comes from Laspeyria flexula, assembly GCA_905147015.1. NCBI lineage: Eukaryota > Metazoa > Arthropoda > Insecta > Lepidoptera > Erebidae > Laspeyria > Laspeyria flexula. The sequence continues at coordinate 9,221,416 of LR989974.1, forward strand.
CAGGCCCGTCAGTAATATACTTTTAATAATTATAAAGGTGTAAAGTTTGTTTGTTTGGTTGCACATGCTAATCTCAAAAACTATTAGTCCTATTTGAAAAAATATTTTAGTGTTGGAGAGCCCATTTATTGAAGTAAGCTATAGGCTTTATAAAATCACGCTGCGGCTAATAGGAGCTGAGCATTGGCTAAAAATAGAACGATGGAAGCGAAACCCCGGGCAAGAGCTAGTAAACACATATTTTTACCTAATGTAATAAATATTTTTATTCATCATCATCATATCAGCCTATCGACGTCCACTGCTGAACATAGGCCTCACCTAATTTACGCCACTGCGAACGGTCCTGTTCCGCCCGCAACCAACGGCTGCCCGCAACCCTGACCAGGTCGTCGGTCCATCTGGTGGGGGGCCGTCCAACGCTGCGCCTTCCATCGGCCATCAGTTCTACGAGCTATGTGCCCTGTCCACTGCCACTTTAGCGATGCGATTCGGTGAGTTATGTCGTCAACTTTAGGTTATTTTATTACTCATAGATTATAATAAATTCAGTATATATTCGACTGTCACTGTGGCGCAGTGGTTAAGGTGGTCGCCTCGCCACTACATCGCCGTGCTGGATGACGTGGGTTCGATTCCCACACGAGACAAATATTTGTGTGATTCATAGATATTTGTTTCTAGTCTGGGTGTACTTTGTGTCCGTTAGTTTCATGTTTGTAAAGCTCCCCGCGACACAGGGCTTGTTCCCTAGTGCGGGCGTTGTCTTTAAAAAAAAAAAAAAAAAGTATATAAATCTTAAAAAAAACAACAGATTAAATAAAATTTCAAGGAAAACAACTGTTTTTAGTAAAAAAAACTTAATATATCTGTGCTTTATGGACATTACCATAAACTACGTCTTTGTTTTTTTTTAACCGTTTCGAATGACTTCAAGCGTTGTATTTAATTAACGAGTCTTAATTAAATTACGGTTTTAAAATTAAAACATTCGCTTAATTGTATTGTTACTTTTAGAGGTAGGACAGAGTTTGTGGCAAAATGAGCCATTTTTGTCCGGTGAGTGCTAAAGGCCAAAATCCCCCCCTCAATCCTTCGTTTTTTTCTCTATTTCCCCTTTTATTTTCGATAGATATCCGATCACAGTGATGTCTGTGGGCGGCGGTTACTACTTACCATCAGGTGGTCCGCTAGCTGTTCTGTTACTCCTTGTGACATTAGCTATTCGCTAGTAAAAGTCCCATCGAAATCGGTTTGATAGTTTACCTCAAACAGACAGAGAGTAACGTTACATTCTACTTTCATATACCTATAACTCTAAAAATATGTTATTTTGATAAATGAACATACACTTCTCGACTGCCTCGGTGGTGCAGCGGTAAGTGTATACGACTGCTGTGCAAGAGGTCCCGTGTTCGATTCCCGGGTCGGGTTAAAATGGTATTGGGTTTTTCTATCATGAAATTCCAGTATTAAGATTTTCCCGGAGTTTGGTAAACAAATGTTCCCGGTTGATGACAATAGGCTCGCCCTCTATTTCATGGGACCAAACATAGCTGGTGAAATGTGAGTGTAAAACACCTCTGCCTACCCCTTCGGGGAATAAGGCGTGATGCTATATTATGTTTAAAAAAATAAACAAATTGAAGTGAATTCAATTTGTTTATTTGAATAGATATAATATAATGATCCAGTTTACGATTGATTTTTGTAAAACCACAAAGATATAAAATTTTAATAGTTAACCCATCCAAATCCATACCTTTACAACATTGCTGAACCTTATAACAATATCTATGATAATAAAATACCGTTATCTATCTGATATGACCGTTTATTAAGTAATCAGAAACAATAAAACGAAGAAATAAAACTTTCTTGCAAGAGACTTCAACGCGCGCAGCACTTTCTTAAAGAAAGTAGGTAAGCTAGAGTACCTTAATGTTACAGCCATAAATAGCCATTATTTGTTTTATTAAATAATAATATATTATTTTTAAGAGTGATGTTGGCTGAATGGGTCAATAAATATAGGTTAATAATATAATATAATATTCTACCACATTCACACAGCGCCATCTAGTCCCTAAGTAAGCAATTATATTTGCTTGTGTTATGGGTACTAAACAACTGATATACTACTTAAATACATTTTTTTTTGTAAATATACATATTATAGACAAATTACACCCAGACACAGAACAAACCTTTATGCTCATCACACAAAGATTTGTCCTGGGTGGGAATCGAACCCACGACCTCCGGCTTAGCAGTCAAGGTCACTAACCACTATACCAACAGGCCAGTCGAAGTCATGATAATATTTATTGATTTAAAACGGGAATTCACGCGATTGTGATTTAGGTATTTACATACCTTATAAATTATTTATTATTACTACTACATATAAAACTTACATATAAATTATAAAACCAAAAAAGTAACTAAACAAAAGATTTTTAACTTTAATACTCCAAAGAACTAAATCGTATTAAATTATATTAACTTCGTCTAGAATCGAACCAAGGACACAAAATACTTATACCACTAAAACAAAAATGGAACAAAAGATTTTTTTCTTAACACTTAAAGTACCCCAAAGTACCAAACCCTTGAACCCTACCCTTAGCACGTGCCACTACAGATACAATCTACCATTATTAGCGACAGGTGGTGCCACTTGTCTATAGTACAATAGCCCAACGGTTAAATGTACAGCATAGAGTCAAAAGGTCGTAGTTTGAACCTGTTTCGTGTAGGGTGGTGTAATGTTATTATCAACGTGATCTTAGGTTTGGTTACCGAGTAGAGTACATTGACTGCTTTTTAGGGTTCCGTACCTCAAAAATGTGTATAAAAAAGCGACGGTGGCTGAATGGTTCAGTGACCCGCGTGCAAATCACGCGGTTCGAGTTCGATTTCAACCGGCAGTATCAATACGGATTCCACTTTGTGGAATTTATAATTAATTAGTCAAGTGACTTACCATCTGCTAACGGTGATGGAAAACATCGTGAGGAAACCCACATACTCTAGAAGAAATTCTATGAGTATGTCTGATCCACCAACCCGCACTAGGACAGCGTGAGTGGATTATGGCCTAAAACCCTCTCAGTTCTCTAGTTAGAGGAGAGGAGACCCGAGCCCAGCAGTGGGACTTAATGGGTTGCTGAAGATAATGATGATGATGACCTCAAAAAAAAAACGGATCCCCTATAGGACCACTCCGCTCTCGGTCTGTCTGTCTGGCTATCTGTCCGTCTATCAAGAATATTGTTCTCAAGAACGCGTAGAAGTAGTTATCAAGATGAAATTAATATCAAATACTCGGGTCTGCAATCCATTGACGTAGTAAAAAAGTCACAAAAGATACGTTTATGCTCCATTTTTATCGCGTATCTTGACGATCAAAAAAGTCAAACCTATAGGGCCCGTTGACCTAGAATCATAAAATTTGGCAAGAAGCAATATCAAGTTACACAAGTAAAGGAAATAATGTTGTCATAAGGTCATCATGTTAACAGGTAATGGATAAATTCGATCTCAGGGATGTCCGCCCGCATAGCTCAGTAGGCAGAGCACTGCACACGGAATGGCAGAGTCGCAGGTTCAAGTCCCGTCGTGAGTTTGAATTTTTCCATTACTTGTTTAGCATTTATATAAAAATAAATGAAAAAATCAGAAAACCGTACTCGTGTAGTAGTTATATTACTGAATTGAATATACTTAATCACACAGAACTATTATAGTCAAGAATATTTCATAGATTTCTTTTACTGACAAACGCGGGTGCAACCGCAGCCGAAAGCTAGTTTTAATATTAGAAAAATATATTTAGAACGACTTGGGGCCCGATCTAACACATTCGTAAAACAATGGTAAGCTTATAGTCTCATTCGACATCTGTGATTGGCTTACTAAGTCAATCGCGTCATATTGTCGGTCTGTGATTGGTTGATATTAGTTCATCGGTCTGCTATCGACGTGTTTAATTTAGCAGGATCGGGTCCCTTGGAAGTGTTGCGAGTGATCGTTGGACGCAGGCCGCACAAACTCATTCGCTGTGGTAAAAATTAGGTGAGGCCTAGTTCCAGCAGTGTATAATATTTAGAAGATGGTCTGTTGGTCTAGTGGTTAGTGACCCTAACTGCTAATCTGGAGGTCGTGGGTTCGATTCCACCCTGGAATTTTTTTTATGTGATGAGCACGATTTTTTGTTCTGTGTCTGGGTGTAATTTATCTATAATATGTAGGTATGAATTTACAAAAAAAAATTATATAAGTAGTATATCAGTTGTTTAGTACTTATAACACAAGCAAATATAATTGCTAAATTTGGGACTAGATGGCGGTGTGTGAATGTGGTAAAATATTATTATTATATTATAAGATATGTCGTTCCTATATTCATATTGTTTGTAAAATAAAACATGCAAAACGGTGACTGTGTTTTTAAGTGTATAGGCCTTTTTCTTTAAGTTTTAACTTGAAGACAGTTGACGAATACATTAGGTCAGCTGTTTATCTCCGTGCGATAATCGAAGTGTAAGAAAGGGGTGAGAATTACTTACGACGGGTCATTAACCTACCGATGCCGCCGGGTTGAACAAATAATGTTTAGTAACAATTTGAAAATATTGGTACTGATTACAAAAATATTTAGTGTTGCGAGCCTTTTAAAATTGGAAAACTAACTTATTAAGTTATTAGTTAAATGCTAAAAAAAATTAATGCTGTTTAATAATTAATATAATATATAATAATATAATATTCTACCACATTCACACAGCGCCATCTAGTCCCAAAGTAAGCAATTATATTTGCTTGTGTTATGGGTACTAAACAACTGATATACTACTTAAATACATTTTTTTTGTAAATACATACATATTATAGATAAATTACATCCAGACACAGAACAAACCTTTATGCTCATCACACAAAGATTTGTCCTGGGTGGGGATCGAACCCACGACCTCCGGCTTAGCAGTCAGGGTCACTAACCACTAGACCAACAGGCCAGCCAATTATAGCTTTTATCATCACCACATACTATAAGCACGTCCATTGTTGGGCATAGGCCTCTTCAAGAGACTTCCAATAGTTGTATGCAGCTTGCATCCAGCGTGATCCTGCTGTTTTGGTCAGATCATCTGTCCAACTTGTGAGTGCTTCTGTAGTCTCCACTCTACAACTTAGCCATTAGGCCATTAGGCCGATTAGATAGAAGTAGTAGAATTAATATTCTGTGTGATAGGAGCCTTACCCTCAGCCACTTTAACTTGCTAAACTGGTAGATAATGTCAGTAACTTCCTCAGTAAGTTTTATTCCTTAAGTTCGCTACGCTACTTACTTTATGTTTGTCGAGAATATAAAATGTATTTATTTAGTCCTTTTTATACATATTTTTCCTTACTTGACTCCTTGACTGTCACCGTGGCGCAGTGGTTAAGGTGATCGCCTCGCCACTACATCGCCGTGCTGGGTGACGTGGGTTCGATTCCCACACGAGACAAATATTTGTGTGATTCATGGATATTTGTTTCTAGTCTGGGTGTACTTTGTGTCCGTTAGTTTCATGTTTGTAAAGCTCCCGCGACACAGGGCTTGTTCCCTAGTGCGGGCGTTGTCTTATATAAATAATTGTCTTTTATAAATAATAATTACTTACTCCCTGATAGTTATAGAAGTGGGTTTTTCGAAAGTTTAAATTGTGTATATTTATCAATTAATTGTTTATCACACACATTACAAAATTCAACCCAAATTCACATTTCCTATCTAGAAATAAACATAACATTAACAGTAAATCTAAGTAGTAAGTAAGTACCGCCCGATATTGTACCATTGCCTACGTAATTAAAACTTACTTGACTTGAACAAAAACTCATAGAGACAGGTGGACGTATCGACGTCTCACTCTAGCGTGTTTGACACTGTATATAGCTGTCTCTTTCTAGAGGAAGACTGGGTTGATGGATAAAGTGTAACGGATGATTGTCGTAACTGACTTTTGTTGAGTTGTAGCGATCAAAGTTTTATTATAATTTGTAATTAGGTGTAGATTTATAGATATTTAAAAGAGAAAGGAATGTTAAGCTGGTTTGGACATGTCGAGAGAATGAATGAAGGAAGAGTGACAAAACAAATATATGAGGCGAATGTGAAAGGAAACGTTGGAAGGGAAGACCTAGAAGAACGTACCATGACCAAATAGGTGACGTTCTAAAGAAGGGACAGATCAAGAGTACCCTCAACCGGCGAGAATGCATGAAAAGACTGATGAATGTTGAAGGAGCCAAAGATGTGTGTCAGAATCGTAGCAAGTGGAAGGAAATGGTCTCTGCCTACCCCTCCGTTAGGAAAGAGGCGTGATCTATATGTATGTATGTATTTATAAAAATATATCGAAGCTAAATTAAACATATGAATATTTTTTTTAGGTAAGTTTCATCATTTCAACCCGTAACGTACTGCTGGACATGGGTATCCTCCAAAGAATGTTTAGGCACTTTAATAGGCACAAATAAAATCCTTTCAAATGTACACCTTCTTCAAAAACAATACAAAATAAGATATTTGTTTTTCTATGTTATTTGGTTGTGAAAAAATTGAAGTTAGTTATTTTAAAAACAATGATTACCCATTATTATTTTAGATTAAGTTAAAGGAAAATTTAAAAAATCGGAAGCCCGGTTTGTATTACGACGATCAATAAACCAAAATCTCTTTAATTCATCTCTTCTAACTTTGCACCTACCTGTTCTCTTCTCTGCATCACCCAAAGGTTCGCTGGTAGAGAATGCTTTTAGCATTAAGCCTTCGTTTTGTCCACTTACATTGTATTTTGTGGTTTTCCCAAGGGACTACAGTATGGGGTTCGTCAAAAAAGGAGTGAATAGGTTTCTTAAGAGTCGGCAACGCGCTCGTGATGTCCCTGGTGTTGCAGGCGCCCATAGGCTACGGTAACCGCTTACCATCAGGCGGACCGTACGTCTGTTTGCCATCGTCGTGGTATAAAAAAAAGTTTTTAAATAAATAAAAAAAACTCTAAGCTACTCCAATCACTGGTTATTACTACAAAATCATATCAGAAACGATGTACTTACTAGTCTAAACTACACACTACCTCTACTTACAAGGCAGACTTACTTAATTTTTAATAACAAAATTAACATTAGTGTAGTAGTCAATCAAATAATTAACTTTGAACGTTGAGAACCGCTGCCATTTAACAAAGAGTCTGTGTGGCGCGTGCGCCAATAGTTTTACAAAATACGTGCCGCCGGCAGAGCACTAACTAGAACACTGCTTTTTACATTAATTCTTAGAAACAACAAAGTACGCTACCTAACTATATACATACATATACCTATAACAGGACTTTGCTAGTTTTAAGGGTAAAAAGGGGTAAGGGTAAAAATTCTATACTCGAAATAAGAAGTCATTGAAGAAGTACATACCTCTAGTTTTGTTTATACCACGACGGTGGCAAACAGACGTACGGTCCACTTGATGGTAAGCGGTTACCGTAGCCTATGGGCGCATGCAACACCAGGGGCATCAGCATCATCATCCGGTTTTCAGAAGACCACGGAAATAACAAGACCAACTCGATAATTTTGATTTGATCAACCGACCTTAATGAGAAGAAGAAAGGTCATTCGATCATTCGTATACCAGATATATATATCTAAACATCCCCCATTAATTAATTTCTGTAGGTCGTGGGTAAATTTTTCATACTTAAGTGCCAATGACCTTTATTGTCCTGGCAGTAGGAGGATCTTCATCTTATAAATACTACCACTACAACTCATAAGTGTCCCACTGCTGGGCACGGGTTTCCTCCAAATTTTTGGAGGGAATTTAGCCTACTATAATACCACGCTGGCCAGACGGGTTAGTTGGTATAGGGATTTATAATTTTCCTTTTCTCGCAGTGATCTTGTCTGCTGAAGGTTGCTCCTTTATTCGCACTGACAACACCCTCGGGTTGAACGGAGGTAGTGACCTTATGTATTCTTAATCCGTCACTACACGACAGGCACTTCGACTTACCATTAGGTGGGCCGTTTGCTCGTCTGCCACTTCGTTCAATAAAAAATAAAAAATCTTTTTCAATATTTTTTAAAAATTTACAGCTGGAACTTTAAAATGGAAATTTTTGCCTTTCATTAAGTAATTTTTTAATAATATAATTTTATTTTAGTTGCTAATTCTTAAAAATATGTCCCTTTTGTCAGGATACTCGGTATACTTTAGACACTAGTACATTTTGTTGTAACAGAAGCAAGTGGCTAGTGATAATATAAAAAGTAGTAATAATAGGTATAAAGTAAGAACAGGTATAAGTGAACTTTTTCGAGCGAGGGGAAGACGCGCCACAATTATACTACTTCCGCCCCGGGAATATAGGGATGTGATTCGAAACTGGACGTTATCGATATCGATAAGATCATTATTTATGTATTTTTCGATTAAACAATATTTTTACAGAATCTTCATCATCAGCAAGCCATTAAGTCCCACTGCTGGGCTGGGGTCTCCTCTCCTCTAACTAGAGAGCTGAGATGGTTTAGGCCATAATCCACTCACGCTGGCCTAGTGCGGGTTGGTGGATCAGACATACTCATAGAATTTCTTCTAGGTTATGTGGGTTTCCTCACTAAGCAGAAACTTACTTCTTTCAAATCTTACTTATTATATTATTAATAAATAACTTTTTACCAACATACCACACGGTTGAAGCGGCGAACGTAAGCTAGTATTAAAAAAAACTTAAATTGCTTGTAGTATCACTAATTTACTCTTAGTATTTTTACTTCAATACTTACATTAGCCTCTATCTTGTTCCAGAAAGCCTCATAGTTATTAATTTATTTGAAATAATTATCATAGCTTGATTACGCATTGTAATATTCAGTTAGTGTGTTTAATATTTGGTTAACCTAGTAAAATAAAAAAAAATCTCGAATTACAATAATTCAACTTTACTCTCCGATCTTTTTTTTATTTTCATCATCAGCAATTCAGTTTATTGAGGTCTAACTAAATAACTAACCTCCAGTAGAGGAGAAACACCTGTAAATTAAAAAGAGATCCTACTGTTGGTGAGCCTCCTTCTACGCGCATCGCTATCTATGTTTTTTTTAAATTACAAATTGCTAGTAAAAAATAAACAAAATGCATACAGGAAAAAATATTAATATTGTTTATTATTATCCAAAGCTATGTTTAAGTTAACGTTAATAAATTAAGTATACTTAGCAGTTATTTACACAACATATCGTGCATAATCAACTCATAAAAATCTTTACATAACGTTATCTAGTGACGCAACTTATCGATACCGGCGCATCGGTACAACACTAGCTACCCCGGCTGCGCGCGCGCCGGTGCGCGACGAAGAAAGTATAACCGTCGTACGTAACGGCTACGGAACGGAATTATAAGTTAAATGCTTTGTATGCCCTTATGGGGTAAGTAGAGAACCGTAGAGAAAGAAGTTAATTATTGAACATAAATTATATATACTGTTTTCTAATTAGACTTGTGCTTTGCTGGGCTGGAAGTTCTAAGCATAAAGTTCGCTCAAATGAAATAAAATCTCGTTTATTCATCTAGGTTATAAAGTAATTCTTGTGAAAGTTACAAGTTAAGAATGTAACAGGTTATCCAAAAAATAGTATCAGGAGATTCGACGACCAGCTCGCCCTTCGCTCTTCAGGATCGATTTCAAATTGCATGATATATTTCTTCTGTATCTCCAAATTGTTTTTAGTTTTATAGTAGGTTATTAACGTCGCGTCGGTTCCGAATTTCATCCAAATTATCAAAATTTATTATAAGGCCACATTCTTTGGAGGAGACCCGTGCCCAGCAGTGGGATGACGTTTATGGGTTGAAAGATGATAATAAGGCCAATCCGTAAACGTTCCACTGCTGGGCACTAGTCTCCTTCAAAGAATGTGGAGGGAATTTTGCCTACTATACCACGCTGGCCAGACGGGGTGGTATTATATGGTCTGTATAAGGTACTTACCTACCCTTAGTCGCCTTTTACGGCACTCACGGTTTCCATAAAAACGTTTATATTTGTTTACATAATAATGTGTGTACATCTATACCACATTCTTCATAAACATAATTGCAAAAATATTTTTAGTAGTGAAACAATTTTAAATTTTATTTTATTGTTTTTTGGTTTCTAGATTAAAGTAAGATCGACGGTCGAACAAATGAGAAAAAAAAGTCTCACTAAAAAAACAAAGGGTTGAGATGGAATAGTGACATTATGTATTCTTAATCCGTCACTACACGAACTTCCCACATTAGATTGTTTTAAAGTTAGTCCACAATTAAAATTGCCTAATTAAAATTTACTTTGTACAATTTTAAATACTGACGTCACATGACAATTACATGCAATATTGTTATAAACATTATTTAAATAAATACAATGAATTAACTTTATCATTTAGAATTGTTAAGTTAGTTTTTGTGAGCAGACATGAATGTTTTAACTCTATTTACGAATTAGGGTGACCTTGCCAAATATTATAATTTACTAAAACAGGCACATAACAATAGGTAAGTAATTAATTATAATTATTATTGACTGGCCTGTTGGTCTAGTGGTTAGTGACCCTGACTGCAAAGCCGGAAGTCGTGGGTTCGATCCCCACCTAGGACAAATCTTTGTGTGATGAGCATAAAGGTTTGTTCTGTGTCTGTGTGTAATTTATCTATAATATGTATGTATGTATTTACAAAAAAAAAATATTTAAGTAGTATATTAGTACCCATAACACAAGCAAATATAATTTCTTACTTTGGGACTAGATGGCGCTGTGTGAATGTAGTAGAATATTATATTATTATTATTATATATTTAGATTTAAATGTGATGTGCTCAAATTGGTAACTTAATTGGCCAGCTATTTTTTTTAAAGAAATTGATAGATAGTTACAATACTCTTTCTTGTACACCACCTATGTAAATTACAGTGGTAAAAGGACTTAACATAAAATACAAAGTAGTGAAAATGACCGGTTTTATCGCTAAGAGCGATTTGTTCCATACAACATGTTGCATGACTCTCAATGTCAATAAGTGTTATCATATTAAATATAGTAGATTAAAAAAACCACTCGCTACTAAGTACGAGATTGGTGGCGCAACCCTAGCCGAGGTAGATGAGATACGCGATCTTGGCGTTACAATTGACAAGGCTCTCTCATTTAAATCTCATATTGATTCAATAACGTCCAAAGCTGCAAAAATCTTAGGGTTTTTAAAACGCAACACTAAGGGCTTCCATAATGTTACAACAAAAATCGTTTTGTACAACACTTTAGTGCGCAGCCATCTCGAGTTTGCCTCTAGTGCTTGGAATCCGTATTATTCGGTACATTCGCAGAGAGTGGAGGGTATTCAAAGATCATTTACAAGGCATCTTGCTTTTAGTACTCACGGGTTCTCTCATAGACAACCATACAACCAGAGACTATCTTATTTTAAAATGATAAGTCTTCACAATAGAAGAATGATGTTGAACATGGTTTTCTTGTTTAAATTGATTAATGGGGGTCTGAATTGTAGTGACCTAATATCAAGCGTGTCGCTGTTAGTGCCTCACAAATACCCCAGAGGTCGCATAAATAAACTTTTCTTCATTCCGATGGCCAAAACCAATCTCGGCTCACAGTCTCCTTTGGCACGGATTTATTCTGACTATAACTTTTTGTCTCAAAGAATTCCCAATCTGGATGTCTTTAATGATAGTATTTCTAAGTACAGTAATAAAATTTATGAATGCTTTGCCAATATTACATAAGATATTATGCTCTTGATATCTTAGCTTTTATGTTTATGTTTTGCCCCTCATTTATGTAATTTAAGTTTAAGTTAACATACTGTAAATTCTTGCACTTTATAAACTATTGTTACTAAGTTAAAGCAAATGTTATGTACGCCGTTATTGTGATGCATATCAGAACATGTATTTAGATATAATTTAACTGTTGTACTTTTAATATGTATCATGTGGCAGTACTTTAATAAATAAATAAAATAAATACAACCTTTTGATGGACTGGATAATGAAGAAAAACCCTAATAGTATTATAATGTTCGGGATATTTATCATATCCTTTATTTGTTATGAGTTTACTCAGAACTCATAACAAAATTACTAACAATTTTAAAAACAAGAAGAAAAATCTGTCAGTGTACTGATAAATTTCATTGCGGGTTCCAAGACAGTAAGTTAGCCATTCCCTGGGACTCCAAAAAAAAATACCAAGTTGTAACAGCAGTCCCAGGGTATTGGAGAAGTCTTGCAAATGCAAGAAATGCTTCTCCAGACACATGGGATGAAGAACGATTATCCCATGTGTCTGAAGAAGCAGAGGTAGAGGTTGGAGTGTATCCTTGGGGGCTCTATGGAGTTAGGACTTAAAAAATTTTTCACGAAATTTTTTTTTCAAAATATCGCTCTTTTTAATACGGCATCGTGTAATCAGGCTAAAAATAAAACCGTTTTTGCTCTTTGCTTTTTTTGTCTTCGACCGATAGTTAAGCGGCAAATGCCGTTTAAAGATGTCTAACACCCGAGCCCCGAGCAGCGGGGCTCCGGCGACACTGATACAGAAAAAAAAATTTCGTGAAAAAATTTCTAAGTCCTAACTCCATAGAGCCCCCAAGGATACACTTCAACCGAGGTAGACGTGAGAATGGGAATCTCTTAAGCATTATTCCATTTGCCAAACTGACCAAAACTCTTTCCAGTTTATTCTGCTTTAGTTCGTCAAATTAAACCAGTTATCACTTCCCTGTTTTGCTTCTGACAAAAAATTATACTCGCTACCACAACAGCCACGTCCAGTCGTCCACTAATAAAAAGAAATATAAAAGTCGAAATATAAAACATACAGTATTCAAAGCCGCATAATTATATTTTAATAAAATAATAATTCTATATTTAATAACGTTCTAAAAACAAAATCATAAAGAGCAATTATTATCCGAGAATATAACCAACATACCTACAGTATAGCACAGAAACGGAACCACCCGGTAATGTACCAACATAATTACATACTATATGGCAGAAAGGGACAGATATACATCGGTATAGGAGGGAATGAGACGACAACAGTCATCTGTTATGTGTCGTAAATGCGCGCACGAGTCGGCTTTTTATTTCACGCACACACACTCATGTACACACACATTGTTGTGTGTTTGTATGTGTGTGCGTGTATATATTTTAACGGAAACTTCTAGTGTCCGTGATTAATGCTTGACAATATGAGGTTTGATAAAATCTTTAGTAATTAACGTTTTGATTTTTAGTATTTGATATATGTGGTTTTGAAAATGATGATTTTGATGTGTAAAAGTAATTAAAAACATTTTGTATTATAGTACTATGATCACACTATTCTCCGGAGGGTCTAGGTTGAAGTGCATCACAGCTAGATTCCGCTACCTGTTTAGATGGCCTGTGATAAAAGACGACACACATTCCCGACGATTGAAAAACTTAAAGCGATTTGATCAATGAACTTCTGGGTGTTTCGTCAATTCATATCACGAGCTGTTCGCCTCACAGTATGAATCGGGAATTACCCCTTTTGAAATTCTCGTTTCAAACCAGTAAACAATGGAATATGGTTCAAAAAGACGAATTCAAAATAATCCCTTCCGATGTACACCGTGGAACAAATAGGTCATAGTATAAGATTATAAAGAGCTAAAATTTGTGAGTTTTGTATAAGACTTATACTTCGTTTTAGCATAGCATTCTATCATACCTAGGTTTTCTCACATTTTTTTCTTTTTACATAATAATAAAAAAAGCTAAAAATGGTGGATAAAATCATAATATTTTATAAGAAAAATAATTATCTTGTTGATGAATATAATTTAAACCCAACCCAAATTTAAACTAAGAGTTAGCATCCAATGTGCTCATAAATACGTTTTGAAATGACAAATGAGCAGAGAACTATAAGTATACTCAATTCAACACCACTGTATACCACATTTAGGTATACTTACTCGTGTGTTCATAATTATAACGAGTATGTAAATATTTTGTTCTGTCGACACAAACAAATTCTTAAACATGTCATAATGTGTTTAAACACAAACCTAGCTACTGATTTTGTAGGAGTTGTAGAATACAGTTACATAAAAATTTACTCAAAGTTTTCTAAAACGACGTAAGTGGTCACTTACAAAAGATTTTTGGAAATTCAACCCTTAAAGTTGTAGAGTGAGATCCCAGGGCTCCCAGACGTTAGTCATGTTCTAAGAAAAAAATGTAGACGAGAAGGTAGTGATGATGTGTACTATGAACGTACGCATACTCGCTAACTTGTGCCGTTGACAGCCAATTCAGCTCTGGGATCTTGGTTCATTGTCCGTGTAGTGACGGATCAAGAATACATAATGTCACTCCCTCATTTCAACCCGTGGGTGTCGTAAAAGGCGAATAAGGGACCTAACTATAAGCAGACAAGAGCACTGCGAGAAAAGGAAAATTCGAAACAAAACCCTATTCCAACTCGTCTGGCCAGCGTGGTATAGTTGGGCAAATTCCCTCCAAAATCTAGGCGGAGCAGCGGGCAATATAGCATCTTCTTTATACTAATAAGATAGTGACAAACAAACGTACAGCGAGCCTGATTGTAAGCGGTTAGTGTAGCCTATATTCGCCTACAATAACAGGACGATAAAATGTGCGTTGCCGACCCTTTAAAACATAGTCTTAATTTAGTCAAGTATTTAGCTTTAAGAGCGTATTTACAAACAGACTGGCAACGTCGCAATTTAGTGTCATATATCGTGGTTTTCAATTTTTATTATTGAACTATTTTTTTAGTCAACCTGTTTTGTCCCACTGCTGGGCAAAGATCTCCCCCAAACTCTCCCATTCTTTTCTATTTGATGTTTTATTCCTCCAGTCCTTGTCAAATGAGTCCAGATCATCCAGTGCTTTCGGGGTCTACCTCTCCGACGACATCCGTCTTCCGGTAGCCAATCGAAACTATATTTAAAAAATATATTTGCTAAACTTTACTTAAAATTAGGTGAAGGTAACTTTTTTAGCGCGTTCAAGAGCGCTTATCTTGAGCTCTGTTAAATGTAGTTTTGCCACATCCCTGCTTATCTAATGTTGGAGAAAGGCGTGATATATCTTAAGTGGAAGCACATAAGCTCCCAAATGACAGGTATGTTGTTGACCCGGCACGTGCGCGTTTATTTATCAATTACGGCGGGAGATTTGAACTTCGCGCTCTGTCAGCCAACTGTGGCCAGACGGAACGGCTGCCCGCTACGTACAACTGAACTGTAATGTGGATGTAGGTGACTATGTGGACTTGTGTAGCTTCGAAGAAGTATCACCAGATGGACCGACGACCTAATCAAGATCGCGGGTGGCCGTTGGTTGCAGGCGGCACAGGACCGCTCGTGGTCACGTAAATTAGGTGAGACATATATCCAGCAGTGGACGTCTTTGTGCTGATATGATGATAATGATGAATGGATTAATAAGAGCAAGATTTTCTAAGGTAACTGAAAATCTTTTTCTCACTGAATCACTGACTTATAAGGCCAAACACAACAGGCAAATCCCCACAATCTTACTGGTATATCCTACTTACAGTAAACTCCGGCGCATGCACACATGTATGGCGTTTGTCAACGAGTATATAACGCACACATATGTGGTGTCATTCTATTTGTTTGAGGTTGAAAGTCTTGGAAAATTAAGACTAAGGACCTAAAAAAAATACTTTTACTTATCCGGCTGCAACCTTACTGCGACCAAAATGCGCAGATTCTGCCTAGTGTCAGAGGAAACTGGAATGAATTTTCTCTGCTCATATGTTCCATTCATGCACAAAAGAAGCACTCATTTAGAACAGTACCAAGTGCAACCTGGTGAAATACAGAATCTCTCTGCTCAGAAAAATAGAAGTTCCTAGTTTTAATAGATCAGACCTGGTGGAGATAGCAATGAGCTTCAAAGCGGCTTCTTTGCTATCTCACTGATGGCTTCTTGCCCAATAAATAATAATAATAGAAAATTATTATTATTTATTGTTAACAGGTTTACTGAGACTGCGTGATACTAACCCCCTATAACTGATGAAAAGAGCACGTGATTGACCTCTGCTTATCTCCTTAATACAATAATGGTTACTTAAGATTGATGCTCATAGAGTATTGAAGGAGAAAATTGCTGTGTAAGCAAAATTTGTGACAAAGATTGTGAGCAAATTGATTTAATTACCCGACTGTCAGGACGGGTATTGTTTTTTATAAGATACCAAAAGTTATGTGACAGATCGTTTTTGTCTAACCCAGAAATCAAATCTAAGACCTTTGGCGTAACACTCTTACACATTTCTGGTGCAATACTAAAACAATTTAGCTGATTAATTAATTTCTTCGCAAAACGCCTCGATCCAGCCCCACCAGCAGGTGTACGCACCTCACCGCGCTCAAGTAAGGCACACTTAACGCAATTTTTTTATATTCTCTCCACAATTACACCACACATGTGTGCGTTATATACTCGTTGAGAAACGCCATGCATGTGTGCATGCGCCGGAGTTTACTGTTAGTAGGATATACTAGTAAGATTGTGGGGATTTGCTTGTTGTTTTTGGCCTTATAAGTCAGTGATTCAGTGAGAAAAAGATTATCAGTTACCTTTGGAAATCTTACTCTTATTATTCATTCATCATCATATCAGCACAAGGACGTCCACTGCTGGACATAGGTCTCACCTAATTTACGCGACCGCGGACGGTGCCGCCTGCAACCAACGGCCACCCGCAATCTTGACCAGGTTGTCTGTCCATCTGATTGGGGCCGTCCCACGCTGAACTTATCATCATCATCATCATCAGCAACCCATTAATTTCCCACTGCTGGGCTCGGGCCTCCTCTCCTCTATCTAGAGAGCTGAGTGGGTTTTAGACCATAATCCACTCACGCTGGCCTAGTGCGGGTTGAACCTATAATCTAACCTAATCAATCCATTAGCTTTGTTTTATTGCTGAGTTTAAGAGGAGGATATTGACGCACTGTTACTGTCAGCGAAATAATGTGCTAAAAGCTTACTCGGAATTTCGACATTAATATTCCGGTTTATGTCTTTACTTCTTCCCACAATATGGAATCTTTCAAAAGAAGCTGACATTTTTTTTATTTCCTTAAGTGGCAGACGAGCAGACGGCCCACCTGATGGTAAGTGGTTACCGCCGCTCATGGACGTTGGCAATGTTAGGGGCACAGCGAAGCTGCTTTCTACCTTAAGAGGATAGTCCACTTTTATTTTTCCATCAAAAGAAATGAAGGCACTGTGCTTAACTACTTTAAAAAAAAAACATTTCGACTACGTCGACCGAGTTACTGATCTATTGTAGCGTCCACACGTCATACAAACAAACATACTTACAACAGAACAAATAAAGGTCTTTTCTTTATCTTCTTTCTTTCTTTCATACACTTTGAATTACTTCTCATCTTCATCATGTCAATCCATAAACGTCCCACTGCTGGGCACGGTTCTCCTCCAAATAATGTGGAGGGAATTTAGCCTATTATACCACGCTGGCTAGACGGGTTGGTATAGGGTTTGTTTCGAACTTTTCTTTTCTCGCAGTGCTCTTGTCTGCATAAGGTTACTTAGTTGCCCCTTACGACACCCATGGGTTGAGATGGGGTAGTGACATTATGTATTCTTAATCCGTCACTACACGGAAAAATTACGAATTACTTCTAGGAAATGTTGATTTCCCAACGTTTTCCTTCACCACCAGCAAATGGTAAGTTACTTGACTAGCACATAAATATAAATTCCACAAAGTGCACTAGGACCGCATGATTCATCGCTGTTAACCCTGGCTTAGAAAACGCTAACTTCTGCAGAAGCTGCTGCAGAAGTTAGCGTTAGGGTAGGCCTGTCCTGGTTATCACTTATTGTGGTAGTCGTTAAGTCAAGTTGGAAGCCTTCTGGGCGACTTGATAAATTCCAACACCAGGACCTGACTCAAGCCCATACGATAACATAAGAAGACTCAAGTCCTCTTGATGACAGCTCTACCATACACTTAACAATAGTTCTTGATAGACAGACATTAGAGCTATATTTTGCATGTATATTCATAAATATACTTTAAAACTGCGATTATACCTGTCAGACGCCATTACAAAAGTTTATTTCTTATTTTATTTTTCAAAATTGAGAGGTAATGTTTTGAAATCAAGAAAACGATCACCGACACGTTGCTCAATTATAATAAGATTACGTGTTAAGGTTTTTGCAATGATTTACTTTGTAACAAATATTTTTAAATGGCTCTTGGTCTAACTTAATTCTATATAATATCCACCTGGCAAAAATATTTCAAAATTTTAAGGCTATCTTCATATTTAGCTTTCTGTTATATTTATTATCATTATCAGACATTGACGTCCACCGCTGGACATAGGTCTCACCTAAATAGGTGGTAGTTAGCCTATTGCTGCTGGCCAGACGGTAAAGGGTTTTGTTTTGAGTTTTCCTTCCCTTCCTTCCCTTAATCGCCACTTACGACATCCCGGCAATGAGAGAGAATGGTTACAGACGTATTCTTTATTTATCTTCGTCAGCAGTCGAGGTAACTATATAAATATATATATATATTCAACTTTAAGTAGATAACATAACTCGAAAATGTAGTTTTAATTTCCGAATTTAGGTAATTTATTTTTGTGCCTTTTACGAAATTGACTGCATTTTTACTTATTTAGGTAAATAGAGAATAGGTAATCAGTATATAATAGCCCGTATTTATTTATTTTATTCAACTTTAACTAACTTTTTGTAAATATTCATCCATAAACGTATTAACAGACTGACAGAAACCCTTTTTGAAGTCGTTTAAGTCACTTGTGACACCCCTGTCTAAAAAAATTTTGGTAGTGAAGTAGGCACACCACACCATTTATTGAATGTAAATAAATCCAGTCTATATTTTTTTATACTCTTCACTTCAGAACTGGTAGGAAAACATAGTGTTAGACACATATAAATGTAGTTGGATTCTCATGCGCGAATGAGCAGGGATGGTAATCTATGGATCTATTTCGATCGACAATGTATTCTGAGGAGGTTAATGACTGCATTAGAGGTCCTTGGTTCGGTTTCGGGCCGGGTAAACACGGTATTGGGTTTTTCTGGCTTTTGGTTTATCCTTACATAGTATTGTTAATGTAGCTAAGTACTGCAATATCATATCACTTACTAGTATAGAGGCTGTAATATTATAATAGACTAGCATCCTCCTGTGGTTTTGTTCGTGTGGCATGTCAGTAATAGCCTATGTGCTATTCCAGACATAACCCACATATGTGCCAAATTTAATACATATCTTTACAGCCGTTCTGGAGTGATTGAGTTACACACATTCTTCCTTCCATCCTAAATTTCGTACTTATTATAATATAAGTGGCACTTATTGTAATTTGATGTTTTTTATTTATATAGTTGATAATTATGCTTCACGTACTTCTATTTTAATGGTTGCATCAAATAAATTTTATTTTATTTATTCTATAAAGTAGACTAATGCCATCTCTTTATGCCTTCACAAGTTTACTTACCAAGCAAAGCGCATAAGTGGTTCTAGAAATATCCGCTAGATGACGCTGTTACTACGACACAACAAACTACGCAGTCTGAATGGGCAAGTATATTTAACTTGTTCTAATAGATGGCGCTTTAGTCAATGTATACCAAACCGAAAAACAACGAGACAAAATAAAATTAATTACTTTTATATTTATTTAACTGAACTTTTTGAGATAAATGTTAGTGTATTGGGAAAAGTGACCCTCTATGAGATGGACTGACGACCTGGGGTTGCAGACCAAGTCATCGGTTATCTGGTAGACATAACTTTGCGTGGCGTATTCACACAAAAATGCTCGTTATGTTTTACTTTTACGTCGTAAGGCGGAGGTAAAATAAATAACACAAACTGTTATATACAATTATGTTTATTTTTTTTCAAAATAACAAAGAATTAAGCTAAAGGTTCAAAACCGAGAGCCTTAAAACATTTTAATTGTTGACAATCGATAGTTATAAGAACTACATCGATCAAGTCACCACCTAGACTTGACTGGAAACGACTTAATGGGGCAATATTAAGTGCGAAAAACTGATTTTCTCATTGAAGTCGGTTTCAGTATACATTGGTTTCAAAACCGACTTTAAAAACAAAGGGTTTCAAAACTACGGGGTTGATTTATTAAGAAATATATATTTTTTGTTTTAAAATGTTGGTAGAATAATGGTAAAATAAACTTTATTGTGACTAGAAAAACAAAATAATCTACCTATCTACTTAAAAAAAAATTATTACATTATAAAAACAATACCTAATCGTATCAATTAGTCGGTTTTTTATAATAAAAATAAGTATTCTAAATTTAATATCTCTTCAATAGTAATAACGGAAGCTATTTATTTTGAAAACGTTTTCATTCATAAAAACTATTTGTAGTTGGCTAATTTTTGAAATTAGATTAATTAACTACCTATCTAATAAGAAAAAAATGGTAACAAACTATTTTTCATTTTTAAAATAGGTAGGTACCTAACCTACCTAAAAGTTATTCTCGTTTTAAAGAATAAAAAATATTTTGTAATGTCTAAAAGTAAATTACTTTGGAAAAGGTCTTATAATTGCCGTCTCCAGTCTTGTCACAGGTACTACTCTAGAAACTCTATACACACGAAGTTTGCCATATTGGTCCGACAACGCATACTTTCATTCATAATTCACAACAATCTGAATGGACGTACTCTGATTTATATAATACTAGCAGACTCAACAGAAGTTGCCCTCTTTAAACCCTACAGAAACAATATTATTTTCATCCATATTTTTCATTCATCTTTACTCAAAAAAAAGTCAATCGATTCGGTCCAGCATTTCTTAAACTAAAGATCGTTTTTATATTAAATGATAGAATTTATAACATTAAAATTAATAATAACTTTTCATTTAAGAAACTAATCATATTTTATATAATATAAAAGAAATATATTAAATTAATTTAATTGGGTTATAATAATAATTGAATGACAAATGTTGTTTAAGTAGTAGTAAGAACATTTTCTAACTGCAATAATTCAAAAGAGTTCGTATATACATAAAATATTTTTTTAATTATAATTGAAATAAAATAACATTAGATTGATTAATTTATATAATGTAGATTCATTTTAAGACATTGATAGTCATTTTGAGCAATCAATAAATTAAAGATAAATTGTTCGTTCATTTTATCGTTTCACATGTTTCTCATCGTAAGCGTATATTAAAATGTTTTTTTCTTCCATTCCCGTTTATCAAATTTTCATTCACTCATTACTCCTTATTATACCATAAATTTCCCCGACCGGGCAAGCCTAAATTCCCCAATTTCCATTGCCCTAGTTTTAATTGCTAATACAAAAATACATTTATTATGTAAGACATTTATACCATATCTTAGAATAATGTTTACAGAAAAAATATTTACAAAAAAAAACAGATTTTCTATGAATATGACTGCACTCCAATTCAAGTTCCTTTGGTGTAAATAGTTTTGCTGTATGTATTATAAGATAGGTTATAAATATTTTATTGAATAAATGTATTATCTTTTATTAGTCTAAATTCAATCAGTCGCAAAACATTATTATAAAGTATTATTTTTATCGGAGCACGTCCATTCATATAATAGATTTTATTGAGTACTTAAACAACACAGTCTTGAGAGTAAGTTATTCGTGTTGTGAATTATTTATAATAAAGATTAATTTTGTAAAAGTGTTACTCTTAGCTCAAAATCTTTTAAAACAGCGCCATGTCCTCAAAGGGGAAGGCAGAGGTGCATCACATCCACATTTCACCAGCTAAATTAGTACCTATATTAGTTAATTTAATAAAGTATATGAACCACTATATAAGTAGCAATAGCTCTGTTCCAAACCCATCTTTTTACGTTTTGATCCAAACATACTCCTATATTAATGTTTTTAATTTTAAACTTTATGTAACACTTTTACAAAACTAAAGCCATAACTACAGATGACATTCGATATTCAGAATTATATTTAAACAAACAGGTAAAAAAAAATACACAAACAGGTTTTAATAACAATTCAATAGTTAAACTGTGTCAAAGTCAATGAACAACAGATGCTGGCGATTTTTAAATGATGATAATAACAATATTTTACTGAAATGTGACTATACTTTTATCACCTATAGCACATAACTAGGTATTGCAATCAATTGAAGAGGTACAAAATGTAGTTACTAAGTATAGAAGCAACCCATTAATATCCCACTGTAGGTTTTCTCTCTTCCAAGTACCAAAAAATTAAGACAGAATATGGGAATAAATTATATGATCCAACTTTGATGCTATTGAACACCTATTCTCAATGATCAAATCACGTGGTCCACAAAATTTATTCACTATATTTGTCAACCATGTTTTAGTTTATAATCAATACTGCGACTTGTAATTATATTTTTTTTGCCTTTGATTGATCAACATTAAATTTAATTTTGTGCCATAGAACCGTAAAATCGTTGATCAAATTCAAATTGAGTCATAACTTATACTACGCTACGCTTTCAAATATAAAAGTAAATGTAGTTTTTATTTGGAAGTGTAATCAAGAAGCAATGTCACTGTATTTCATTAAAAATATTATTATTATTAATATAGAAAACAGAAACCGAAATAATTAAAGGTAAAACAGCCATAGAATCACAGGGATGTGGACAATTGAATAATATAATTATAATTCACAAATATGTTTATATTGCAAGATATTTAGTACATAAGATTCAGTACAAATTTTTCATTAGTATGATGTATAACAGTATTTAACTAAATAATATATTTAAGGTGTTTATAACCTTTAAAGTTCACATAACATAGATGATTAATATAGCTTATATTTAATATTCTTATGTGTTACGTTGTAACGCAACGGAACACATAGTTAATTTTAATATTCACATTTAAATTATGTTAAAGACACATTGGCTCTGCAGTTTTCGTTTTTTTTTTTAGTTCTTATAGTGTGTGACAAAACGATTTTTATCGTTTCTATTTCAAATTATAGGTTTGCAATATGAATGTCGCTCATATACATTCATATTTTGTTATAGAAAAAAATGCTTTATTTAATTTCGTTATAGATTGTTGGATAAAATTTTAACAAATTACAACCCTTAGTTACTTTCTACCTTAACAATATAATATTTTATTTAGTTACTTACTTTTTAGTCTTGTAATCACACAAATATCTTGCAATACAAAAGTTTATAAATCATTCATTATTCGTTTTTCACACAATCATTGACGTTAAAGAAAAAAAGATATTTTAATATTTATTTATTTTAACTCGACTCCTAAAATACTTACGATATTACCAAAGTTTTATTGAATATTACACATTTCTCATTACACTTTATAGAAATTGTGGCAATATTTTGGAAGAAACATTTTTTACATCGAATTCGGTTTCATAAGGACTACGATAAATATTAAAAAAAAAACTTTAAAAAAATTGTTTAAAACCATGCTTTTTAGAGTGTATGAGAAAGTAAAATATTTGGATTCTATGGTCCACTGATTTTGAGGCACCATTAGCGAACCCGTAATTATATTAAGAATATTTAAGTAACGCTTATGTCCACTAATTATCAAGTAGACTATTCATAGGAATTATTAAAAAAGAAACTGGAGAAATCTCCGTTTATTAATATGAATAGACCGTACAAGCAATTTAACTTCAGTAAATTGAAGTATATTTAAAAGTTTATTTTAGAAACAATTTTTATACTTAAAAACACCGTTTTATAATATTCAATTTTCAAATAACCGAAGCTTGATAGCTTCATCAATTTCGAATCATTCATTGATGATTTTAAAATACGATATTTAAAAAAAAAAGCATGGTGGAAAAAATACGTTATCTACATTTAAAATCATGCATTCAATGCAATAAATTTTTCGCTTAAAAACTATTTATCGTCTTATTTCTATTATTAACATATTTAATCAAATAATTCTCTAAGTAACCACATAAATTCATCTATTAATATAACATTATTCTTACTAATGCATCATAAGACTGGTCTATGATAGGGGGTCTCTCTACTAGACACATGATAACGGATATGACGATACCGTGCGTCACAC
Organism: Laspeyria flexula; assembly: GCA_905147015.1. NCBI lineage: Eukaryota > Metazoa > Arthropoda > Insecta > Lepidoptera > Erebidae > Laspeyria > Laspeyria flexula. The sequence goes on from LR989974.1 coordinate 9,245,703, forward strand.
ATCAGTAAGATTTTGTAACACAGTGGAATTAAGACAAACGGGATATTGACAGTGAAAAATAAATTGGTTCTACACAGTTTTCTATGATTGTATTCACCATAAATATTCTCCAATGTAAAAATAACAATTTGTATCTTTCCACTTTGTTACGAAACTTGTGACGTCACGCCATAGTCCTTTCTCATGTGTGTGACTGTTCACACGTCCCTTTACACTAACATTTATGCCTCACTAACACAGAGTAACGATTAAATGGAAACAACGGATACAGAAGGCACTAGATTTCTAGTGAATAAATGAATTAACTTAAAATAGATTTAAAGTTGGGTAGTGATATGTTCACAATTCAAGTCATTCAAAGGTTTTCAAAAATCCAAAGAAAGATATACCAAATAATGCTTAAAAATAATTTATTGGATTAAATCCAATTAAAAATATTTAATTTGAAATACGGAATAACAATTCATGACAATAACATTATCTTAAAATTAATCATTAAAATTACTTATATTCGATGTTATACATGCTTCGCAACTTAACTATTAAAATGCAAAAAAAAAATTACAAATCTTCAAATCACAATGACCTTTGACTAGAAATTCATTTTGCCATCTTTTTTTCTAAAGACACTGAAAGTAGTGTCAACCTTTAGTTAACCCCACTGCGTATGTGTAAGTATGCACCTATGTTTATCATTTATATTTGCTCGCGATTATAATTTCAAAACCGTATTGTAATTTTCCATCTAACTTTAATATAGGACCCCCTTAAATGACTTCAACTATGAACAGTATATATAATACCGGTACGTCTATTTAACTGCCTAATATTGATATGATTCCAATAACTATTGACTATACTGAAATTTGAAACTATTTGTCTTTTTTCTAAAAACGCCTCTCAATACAATTAAGTCCACTGACGATATCATTTTCACATAATTTTACACCTCGTTGTTACAAGAAGCAAGTTATCACTCCGTCCATCATTAACATTTAAAATCTTAATTAATACTGTTTAATTACTAGTACGGATAAAAGAAACTACACGGAGAGGACGCGAAAGAACATTACGTTCCGTCAGAGACAAAGAACACGATTCCAACTTCATCATCTCTTTCATGTCGCAATCCAGAAATGCATTTCCATTTCACACCGTATCTTCCATTCCAGAGCGCATTCCGATATCAATAATTGGAATGGCACTTCGAAAGTCTTTTAAAAATGGAATGGAACAAGAAATGGACTATTCCATTTTGAAAATCACAGTACAAATTCTGTGTTCATTCACAATCCATATACAAATCTGATATTTTTTAATGTTAGGCAGTATTGTGTTAGACTAAAACATTAAAATTACACAGATTCATAATTCTAATAATTGTTGGTTGATTGCGACCCTGTCTGGGTCTGGGCTAGTTTTAGACTAGTCTGTTCAAGTCAGTGTGTGAAGCACTCGCGTGGTTACACGTAGCTCTCCATATGGCTAGTGGACGGGCCCTAGAATGACGCTTCCACTAAGTAAGTCCCATCCATTGCAACACCAGTCTGGTTACCTTGCACTGTGCTCCCGGCAGGAATGTATTTTCCACACGCTTGCTGTAAACAGAAGAGATTACGTGAATACTACTACTACACTGTTTTGATAACACATTTAATTATAATACTATAATAGCTCTGGTTTTACATTACGCACATTTAACGATATTTATATACCAACAGATATAGCCGTTGAGAGAACTGGCAGTTTAAATTTGTAAAATAATCTACAAATTATTAAAAAAAAACCTTTAAAATACTTCAATTATTACCTGTCACAAAAATTATGATCTTACCCTCGTCCTGAAAGAAGACAAAATACTACGACACAAAAAAAATAAGAGTGAATAAAACTGAATATGTAATGAAAACTGGCAATTCTCTAAATATCTACTCAATATCACATACACACTTACTTCCATATTGGTGTATTTTATAATTACATAATATATGCCTACCTATGCTATCTACACTTATATAGTATAAGCTTTACAACGATAAATAAGCGATCCCGAGAAAATGTGGAACCTAAAACACACATACACTTGAAAAAAATAAATAAAAACATCGATAAATAATTACATAAAAATATGTATATAAATTGTGATAGTTAGCTAGCAGTGATGTAGTGTATGAGTAGAATGTGTGCCAAACATGCCAATTTAGTTATAAAAATAATATGTAGACCCAACGTGTCATGTAAAATGTATAAATTCTCTGTTAAAGACACTATAACAAAAAAACTGAACCGACTTCAAATTCTAAATATAAATATACTTAAAAATATTTATACAGATTACAACAGATTTAACTTTTTGAGTCAGTATTTTATTTTGAATCTTTTAAGTCGGTTCAGACTTATACTGTCTGATCAGAGAATTAATGTACACTTGTGTAAGTAAGTATTTATGTCACTACAATGTGTTTCTGCGGTTTTTGTCATTCGTGGATGTCATGATAGTTCGATATTACCGAGTCTTGAAAACCCGACTTAACTTGAAATTGTCAAGTTAAAAACATATTTGGAACATAAAACTTGAGAAAAAATTTTAATATAATTCTCAGATTTTATTTTTATGAAGTAAATTTGAAAGTTGATAGCAACAAAATTTGGCCTTGAAATACTGAATTCGTTTGCCAATTAAAATAATTTACCAAATAAAATGTGTGCAGTGTGTTGGCATTAGTTGATACCGTATATTCTGAATAGGTAGTTTCAATCAACAGGTTACAGCAAAATCTAAAACAAAATTGACGACATCCGTTCAATATACATTTACAACACTTGGATCTACTGCAGACGTTTATTTTATTCAAAAGAAAAACAGGAAAATAAAGCGATTTCCATATAAAATACAGGGACAAAATAAATTGATACATAAATAGTATATTTTGATAGAAAAACAATATACTTTGACAACACCGTAGCACCATAGCGCAAGCCCAACATTGATACAATATTAACAAGGATACAATCAGATCGTAAAGCAACAATATTTGGCAGCCAACACCCTGCAGACATTTAAAGCCTCAATTTGGTTTATTTTGGGTTTAGCAGACGTTACCATACAGCGACTTCAAAATTAAAAAGTCATGTTTTAAATTAAACAAAAATATAAATTTTATTACTATTACTATCTACTATACTATTATATATACTATCTTTTTAAAATTAATTACACAGTATCACAATTCACACTGATACATTTTTCTTTATAATTGCATTTTCCTATTCGCCAGTTAAGTAGCCATAATTGAATAATATTCAATACGGTACTTGACATTTCAAACTTGGAAACTACTTTAAGAAAATGAATAGTCGTAAATAATAAATTCAGAAAATTTTCTGAACAAATTAAGTTTATTTTTAATTAAAGTGGCCTATTCTCTAGCCGACATCGCTGTATGTTAACGCTGCACACACGTACTGGTAATGGATCTTCACTGGGCGCAGCGGACACCGAGGTGTCTGAGGGGCGCGAAGTTGAAGTGTACCGCCTGCTGCCCTTCCTTCCTTTCCTACTCGAGTCTAATAGCAGGACCTGTTAGCCAATTCGAGACTGAGCTTCGAGATATAAAAAAAACGAAAAAAAAATCTCCATCGAGAAATTTTGAATTTGAAGTCGGTAGATTTCACGCGAGATCGAACTCAAAAAATATCGAAAATGTGAAAAATACCTCGCGCAGAATCATTTAACTAGGTATATTCCTTTGCTTCGCATAAAAGCAATATAATAATTGTACTTACAAAAAAAATTGTGTTTATACTGTGGTAGTAGTAAGAAAGGAGTTTGGAAATTAAAATTAACTTTGTGAAAGTGTATAGAGTAGAAAAATATAAAATTAAATTAGTTTAAACTTAGACAAACTAGCAAAATATTATAAAATAAAAAATTCTTATATTTAACGTTGGATATAAATATTGATAATCATAATAATCTAATAAACTAAGTAAATATCATTAGCATCTATAAAAATGTAGCAGATTTACATTTCTATCATAAAATACTTCTACCTAATCCTTTTTTGTAAATAAATAGCATACGCAAACATACAACTTGGATTCAGAAAAATCTCAACTTAACTAGTACCTATTTTATTTTCTTTATTAGGTATCTCTTTGTATTTAACTTTTTTTTTATTGCCTGTGGTAGTAGACGACTTTGTAAGTGGTTAACCGCGGCCCATAGACATGGTGTGAAGAAAATACAACCAAGCCTCTGACTAAAATGGAAATAATTAAATTACAACTGGAAACCCATAACTAAAAAATTACTATTTTAAGTATAATACACCCATCTCAAATCAGTGTAAAATATCATAAATATCTATATTAATTACAAAACCAGTTGGTGTTGTTTCTAAATTGAAGTAGTTATAACAAGCTTCTGGCGGTCCACATCTAGCATTTTCACAAATTAGCCATAATTCGCATAAAGCCACGACACAGCGATCTTGCAAGAACTCGCAATTTCGACATTCGATTGATCGCTTTCTATCGTTGTCATTTATTTGAAACTTATGTTCGCTGTCATTTTCAAATTTTTGACAACGATATTTCGACCATTTGAATATCGAATTTGCAAGTAGGGTTCCTGATACATATTTTGATGGAAAACCATAGTAGCATGATAAACCACAAAAACATTGTAAAAAAAAAACACTCGTGAGATAATATCGAATTTAGAGACAATCTTACCATTATAATTTAAAAAATAAATCATATAGGTAACTTTTATTAAAAATAAGCAAATAAACTGATTGTTTGATTGAAACTAATAATAATCTCGAAGAGAAATTATGAGCATTTCTAAAAATACGATGATTCTTTTTGATAGGTAAGCACATGTTATAAATATTAAAATTATATTACTCTAACATTCTTAGAATTTTTTCATTTCATTATTTTTATGATATTTCACTATTTGTAGAAATTTAATATGATTTTTATAGTTTTAAACAAATGCTAGGAAGAATTTAGATTTATTTTGTTTTTATTGGTATTGTTTAAAAATAATTATAATTAATAAAAAGTAAAAAATTCAAGATAAAATTGACCCCAAATTCCATAGATCTCAGTGCTAGGATCCACACAGGCAGTTCTTGGCATGACTGTACCTCGCTTCTAGGGCACCTGAGCCCCAAGGGGCTGACACACCGCACTGAACGACGGTGTTTCTGTTATTAAGATGATATAAGTACTTTAAATATATAATTTTTTAGTCACACAAGCCTGCCCAATGGCAACCGATCAATATGAAAATCACAGGCGTATAAAGATTATTGTAAAACATTTCGATATACGGTTTAAAAACACCGTTAACGGTACGGTACAATATAAAAACACCATATTTTTTTTGTTCATTGGTTACAAAATAATATCGTAAAAGTGGTGTTTTTATACCATGAAATGTGCTACGTTGGAAAGAGACAGAGAAGAAGATGAGAATGAGTTTTTGTAACTCGCTCTCTGTGTATCTAAATGTATTTAATCCAAAACATGTAAATCTATGTAAAGTTAGTGATTATTTTTTCATATAGCAATTAAAATTGTAACTATTATCTTTCTAAATATTTCTAATAAACATTATTTTATTTTAAACAAAATCAAATAAGTAAGGTAACTAAGTTCTGAAATATTAAACTAAACATGCCTTCTATAAACTTTATCCGCGTATAAAATAGAAACAAGAAATATTTCTGAAGAGCACTGAAAACGTTGTAACAAGAAGAAATACAAGACAGTCTATCTTAATCACAAAGATCATGCTAAAAGCCCTTTAAATGCACTACAAAAAACTTACTTTTCTCTGGAGAATTAACAAAAATTACACTAATATGATCAATTCGCACTTGACATTTGATTGGTCGATACCAATTTCCTTGTCAAATGTTCGAAAGTCTAAAGGTCATGTCATTTTCAAATATTTAACAACGATATGGAACATGCCGTATTGTCTATTATAAATGTTAGAAATGAAATTTAAAAAAATATATATTCCTAGTTACGTTACATCATGAGAAATCAACTTGTATATAATACAGTTCCGTGTAGTGACGGATTAAGAATACATAATGTCACTACCCCATCTCAACCCGTGGGTGTCGTAGAAGGTTATTCCCTTAGTCGCCACTAAGGGAATAACCTTATATATATATAAATAATATATATATAAATAAATAATAACCTTATGCAGACAAGAGCATTGCAAAAAAAGGAAAATTCGAAACAAACCCTATACCAACCCGTCTGGCCAGCGTGGTATAGTTGGCTAAATTCCCTCCACATTCTTTGGAGGAGACCCGTGCCCAACAGTGGGATATTTAATTTTATGGGTTGAGATGATGATATAAATACATCCATTTCTAATGCAAAGTGGAGACCGGCAGCGACTAACTTATTTTATTTCTTTAGGTAAATTTCTCGCAAACTGAACACTGTCTCCCTTGATACAAGCTCTGGTTTAGCTTGGGAGACAATATTGAAAGTACGTAACATAACCTTATACTGCTGTACTTTAACTACGAACCAACAATTTGAAAACTATTTATGAATAAATGTATCTATCTAAAAAAAACAACTATGTTCTTGTACCGTATATAAAAGTGACAAATAAAGGCTTTTAATGTTTTATTATTATTTAGAATCTTGGGTCATGATTGTTTCAAAAATATCTACATTACTTTTTATAAATATTAAATATCATCTCGCTTCTAGGTCTTCTCTTTCAAAAGAGCCGAGGAGGTTCCTATTTTAAGTAGGTATATCAATAATTATCGTGATTATAGCCGGGATAATCTTCATACAAGCTCAAATTACAGTTTCATAAAACCTAAAGAATATTCCCAATTGCAATTAATTTCCTCAAAAAGAAACAGGAATTAAGTAATCATTTTGTTCATTAACTTGGAAATGCGTACCAACTTTTAAATATCCATCCCCAGAACAATCCCATCATTAAGAAATCTATTTTTCATTTGGCTCTAATCTGCCAAGAGAACTAAGTCGGTATCTGGACCTTTGACTTGGTCGATATATTTGTCAAATATTTGAAAATATGATCGTTTTCATTTTCAAACATTTGACGTTGTCAAAATCGACTAAGTCAAATTTCACAATGCCATGCCTTAAGGCTCTCAACAGGTTAAAGACGACCCTGGCCACAACATTTGCACCAGACATCCTCCAATCATTGTAATTAATTTCCAAATATTTGACAACTGCATAATTTTAAATATTGTCCCCAAGAACGGACCTATTTTTTTATTATAAGACAAACATTATGCTTCCTATTTTCATATAGGTTCGAGTGAATTTTCAAAGGTGGGATTGGTAGCTATTGACGTCCGGGGTGTTTAAAAGATAAAAGAATCTAATCAACATTTATACCTGGTACTTTTGTGGACAGCAACCGCAGCGCGCGCAGCAGGCGAGGAGAGCGGGCGCGCGGCTCGAATGCGCAGGCGACGCAAGCGGCGATGGTGACCCGGCGCGCTTCGCTGCACCGTTGAACGGGTTTTCCATCTCAACGAACTCACGATCCTAAAATTGTGGGAAGTTATGTGTTTAGTATGGATGATTTTTTGAAAAGATTCTGTTAGATTGGGATCGAGATTGGATTATTTATGAATCTAATTGAATGCCTCGATGGCGCAGAGGGAGAGTGTAATACAGCGATTTCAAACTGGCGAGTTTTCTACGCTAGTATTTTACTGAAGCGTCCAGTATACGATCAAATTTGTTTGCCAAACACGGTTTCTTATGAAAACCGCCACATGCAAAGCATGTAGACACACGGCTTTCTGTGCAGAAATGACGTCACAAGGAGGTCTTTACTGTGCTTCAAATGTTTCTGTATCAATTTAGTTCCATGCATAGCTATTTGTGTCAGACTATAGAACTATCAAATAATTTGACAAACACAACAAATTTGATCGTTTACCGAGTGCTTTTTACATGCGCATTTATAAGAACGTTGCCTTTCTACCGACTACGCGTGCATAATAAAAATACAAGCGTACAAAAATCGCCACGTGATAACTCACTGACGCCATTTTGTTAAAAATTAAATACTCAGACCTCAACCTGATGACGCGCTCTCAAATTGATTCTTAACTTAAATTTTAGTTCGAAACTTGAATTTATAAATACAGGCTGCTGTGGTTCTGGTGCTGGCCCCCTCGTCGCCATCTTTGCTTAGTTCGAAATTTGAATAAGTACGCCTTGTGCGACGGCCTCAGTCTGACAAGGCATCTGTGATAAGAAATATCTTAATTGAATTATATAACAGGAATTCACGTGATCATGCACTAGATATAAGCTTGAGTCAGCTTTAGACCATAACTAGGTGTAACCTTAGGGCCTTGTCGAAATTTTGACACTAAACCTCTCTCAAACTGACCAAATATAAATTTTCAAATATTTGACAGTAATATCGACATTGACTAAGTCGAATGTCGTTTTTTCGAGTAGGCTGTCTGGTCGAAACGTCTAATGCATGGTCGCGTGAATTTTCCTTATATAAATCAAATGTCATGCAACGCGAAAGTTTAAAAGTAAAAATATCTTATTTAACGGTGGCAAAGATAGTATATACTGTCTAACATTCAATGTCTATTCGTATTCATTAAGATATTTATCAAGAATTGGTGTTAATTTGTACCCGTCCCATACATTAGACTAACTTTAATTAATTTTTTATTATAATAATGAACAGCTCAGAGTGCCTACTCGGAATTTCGATAATGGACTTCAGTATTACTGTCTGAAAATGTAAATTTGGTTGTTGCACTTTATCGTGATTCTGAGGAGATCCTCTGGATTGACTGATTGATTTTGTCTCCACTATTTTATCATTGTGTGCGTAGAAGATTGCGTACCTACTCGAACCCGTTGTGTTAGTTTGAGTGATGATAACAACATAATTATCAGTATTTTGTGATTTTTAAGTTAGTAATAAAATAATATAATGACAACGACAATAACAAGAAAACATTGAAAGAAAGAGGGGAAGAGGAAGACCAACGAGAACAATTATGGAACAGATTAAAGAGAAGGTACTGGGGGCTTACTATGAATATCGAAATTCGACCGTAGACAGTCGGTTTGATGTCACTGTCAAACATTTGAAAGTGACAGCGACTATATCAAAATTTCCTTAAATTTCACAGCGACATGAAACCGACTAAGTCAAATGTCGAAATTCAGAGTAAGCACCCAGGTCAAGTCGTACCAAAGAGCCAGAACCGCGATATCAACTAATAATCAGATTAAATATCGCTGTCAATATTTATGTTCGAAAATTTAAGAATTTAAAGAATTTTCGATGTTGAGATTCATCATAGGCTCGCAGGAGGTGAAAGGATTGACGGAAACAAGAAAAAAATTTACTTTTACTCCACCAATAAGAACAGCTCTTAAATTAAGAGGGAGAAGGTATGAATTATGTAGATTTTGAATTTGTATTAGTTTGGATTAGGTAAATTTTGACTGGTTAATTGTGTTATAAATAACATAATAATGTTACCTACTTGGTGCGGTGTGTGGTGTTCTGTGTTCTGCAGTGAAATAAGAAAATTTCAGTAAATATTTTTAAAACTTGTCTATCTATAACTATTATTGACTACTCTAGTAAAAGACCTAGGAAAACCTATGCCCAGCGAACATGTGCGAAAGGGCGATGAATGTTGAAGAAGCGAAAGATGTATGTCAGAATCGTATCAGGTGGAAATAGTCTCTACCTATAGGGGCTGTTGGGAAAGAGGCGTATGTACCTATAATTTACGTATTTAAGTTAAGGTTTTACCTAAATAGTTAAAAACTGGAATAATCTTTAGCTACAAAACTACATGTTCCTGTGACTTGAGCTAGCTCTTTAGTTTATTATATAATAGCTGACAAATTTTTATCATGCAGTTCAAAACGACTATTTGGTGGTATTAAAAGATGTGATAATAATCCAATCAAAGGTATTTAGAAGACAATAATTCAAATTTTCATGCAAATTGTTTAGCTGTTCAAGAATACGAATGTATAGCTTATATCATAAGAAGAAAAACTCAAAATAAAAGATTATATTAAGTCGCCTGACCAGAACGAGTAGAATAGGCTATTTTCTTGCAAGTGGGGAACTATAGAGGTATTTATGAATACGTCCCACTGCTGGGCATGCCATTGTTGTAGAGTTAAATATGTCAATCTAGAAGAATAATTGATATTTAGGACCTCTTTTACAAAAGCGTTTATAATGCTCGTATTCGATATAATACTTCGTTTACACTTAATTAGCGTGCGTAATTCAGCGACCGTTTTTAAATGCTCTATTTTGTGTCGTTTAATATATGAATATATAACATTTATATCCAGCTCATAAAGTATTAATAGTGTTATGTCAAAATACGAGCAATTTTAACTGCTTATGTACGGTTCTAACAACATTCTGCTAAAATGTAAGCATTTTTAAATGCTTGTATGCTACTCTAATAGTATTCTGGTAAAATACTAACTTTTTTAAATGCTTATGTGTGTACCGCTCTAAAAGCGTTCTGTCAAAATATGAGCATTTAAAAATGCTTATGTACCCACACATAATACACTAAACTTAATACGAGATTTAATTTAAATTGTTGACTTACCGTAGTACGCTCCAAGCATCTTAGTAGATGGTGATGCTGCAATTCGAAGATGTCCTCATCTCTTCCAGCATCATCTAACTCTACGCCTGACTCCTGGGCTGCTAGCCTAGCCTCAGCAGCCTTCTTCTTTGATACGAAGGCTGCGCCTGATGAGGCTTTCGCGATGCGAATGCGGGCGAGGCGGGCTTTCTGGAAATTTTGAGATTAGAAGGTTATAGATAAACTCCCATATAAAGTTAGAATATATTTTCTGTATGATTAAAAACCATTACGCTTTTTTGGGTAATTGAGTTTTTAATTAGAAACAGATCTTTTCTGTTTGATGATTTAGGGGTATATGATATATGAGATTCGTCAAGTTCAGGTATAAACTGGCCTGCTGGTCCCTTTAACATGATCAATCATGTTAAAATACATTTAAATACACAAAACTTTTTCTCACACACACATATTAATTAAGAATAGAAATAGTAAGTAAGTAATCTATAAAACTATCTTCATTATACAAATCTGAATAGAATTGTTTATTTACTTACGATCGAGATTATAAATGTAACATTAAGTAAATAAGAATAATATTTTATTTTAATAATAATAATATTGATTAGCACCAATGACAGTTAAATCGTACGTAACAGGCACCCACAGGACAGGCTTGCCCAGTGTGGTGCTGGATAATGCACTTAATTGTAAAAAAAAATCTGGTAATAAACGATATTTTATTTTATAATAAACTTAGTTTTGCAGCTTTAAACCGCCAAGGACGACATAGCGTCATTCAATATCTTGATCGAGACGCCAATGACGTCTGAGGCTGAGATCTATAGACCGTACTTGGACTTTGCTCAGACTTCACTCCAACAAAACTTTGCTCAGCCAAAGGATTGATTTGGAATCTATAGACAATGTCATTGTTTAGCCCGTGTACGAGTAGATGTTTCATTTCATGCATCATCTTCTGCTGAATTCTTTGTAAAATAAAAGATAAAACAAATGATACAATACTTTTTGTAATCTATAATAGTCCAAAAACTCCGTTTTCTTAAAATTACTAAAATTGGTTAAATGTAATAAATATTAAGTTATGAAAGAAATTGAGTAAAGGATCGCTAATGACTCAATCTAATGCTCAATGTTCAATGAATGTTATGCGACAAAGTCCAATAGTCATTTTAAAATTATGACATTTGTACACCATTATTTTTTACAGTATAATAGCCAAAGATTTTTGTAAGTCGTCGATTTTGAGAACTTTGACTTTGCTTAGCTTGGGCTTGGATAAAGTCAAAGTTTGCACTATAAATACCGATTTTGTCTTATCTCGAAAGTTTAGTCAGAGCAAAGTCCAAGTACGCTCTATATAGATCTCAGCCTTAAAGCGTCCATCGCACTTCAACTTTTAGTGATGGATAAAAGTTGGCTAATGTTGATTTTAGAATCAGGAAAATCAAATCAAATCAAATAATTTATTTACTAGAATATGGTACAATAGGTTTTACAAAAATTTATGGTTTCGCATATTCTGCCACATACGGCGTGCAAATGTTTCAGGTAAGTACTTAATTATAAAATTTAATTATATTATTTATTACATATTCGAAATATATTATATCATGATCATTATTATTCACTTACATGTCAACAGTATTTTTATATTATTCAGTTATTGTATATTTTATCTTCTAAGTATTCTTTAATGCTATAATATCCCTTGTTTAATAGAAGTTTAAATAAGTCCTTTTTAAATATTGTGATCGGCAATTCGCTTAAATTCTGAGGTAGATGATTATATATTATGATACATTTACAACTGTTCATATTATTTATTGTTTAGCTTAAAGAACACAGTTTTTCGTTATTAGCGTGGTGGTCAAAGGGTTAATATGCTTACAGACGGTGGTACTGTTCTATTCAGCCGCTCAAGGATACATAAAATAACGGGTTAGTGCTAAATTTATTTGTATTTAACGTTCTAGAAATCAATAGTTACGGTTGTTAAAACGCAGAACGTAGCCGCAACTGATTATGATTTTATTTGCACATTATAAACGTTGTAAGTAATATAAATGTTTTAAATAAATAGATGTTGTAACTCGAATAGAGAAAGGGTTGTTAAGCTGGTTTGGACATGTAGAGAGAATGAATGACGGAAAAGTGACAAAATTAACAAATATATGAGGCGAATGTGAAAGGAAACGTTGGAAGGGGAAGACCTAGAAGAACGTACCATGACCAAATAGGTGACGTACTAAAGAAGGGACAGATCAGGAGTACCCTCAACCGGCGAGAATGCATGAAAAGACTGATGAATGTTGAAGAAGCCAAAGATGTATGTCAGAATCGTAGCAAGTGGAAGGAAATGGTCTCTGCCTACCCCTCTGTTGGGAAAGAGGCGTGATCTATATGTATAAACGACACTGTCGCTGTTGTCGGTGTACGATGAATTTAATATTACATTAGCAAAAAGCTCAGCGCAAGGACTCATGAGTTTTTGCCTAGCAACTGTGAGCGAAGTTTTTATTTATTACTCTAATAATATAAAGAGGAATGATTTGTATTTTTGTATGTTTGTAACGAATATATATTTAAAAACTACTGGATCGGCGAAGCTGGAGAAGCCTCCGTGGCTCAGTGGTTAGTGACCCTGACTGCTGAGACAGAGGTCGTGGGTTCGATTTCCACACAGGACAAATCAAGTGGCAACACTGGCTGCTTAAACTTGTAAACAAAAGTTAGTTCTCTAGTACCCATATTATAAGCATTAGCTTAGTGTAGGACTAGATGGCGCTGTATGTGTGTGTCCAAACATTATTATTATTATTTATTTATTTCAAAAATGTTGCCCCATTTAGCATGCTACGTAATCCCTAAGTAACATAAGCTATTATTTGGAAAAAGTTATAATACACTTTATAAACAAGTAAATATAATTTAAAAAAATTAATAACCCGACTGCAAAAAATCAACAAAGAGCAACGCACTAAAAAGACCGTAAAATGATTGTAATATTATTATACGTGATTAAATTTAAATACATAACATATGACGTATTTGTAATTTCCATTTGATTCCCTTTGTTTTGATACTCTACTCGATAGGTTTGGTAAAAAAAAAAATAGAACTACTTACAATTTGGAACCATTCAATTATGTATAATCTCTTTTTGAATATATGTAATCTCCTTTTGATTCTCTTTATTTTGATACCCAACTCGATAGGTTTGGTTAAAAAAAAATTGAAATTCTTACAATTTGGCGTCAAAAGCCCGCCGTTTAAGTATTTTTATTCTGAAAACCTATCTAAGGACACTTGGGTTTTCTAGACGAATCTAACGATACCCTAATTGTCGAAATCCATCCAGCCATTTGGAAGATTCGTGGGAATAAAGAAATTTACAAACATACAAGATACGCGCGAAAAACAATACCCGTCCTGACAGTCGGGTAAAAACAGACATTTAAGTAAGGAATGCCTATATCCTGAAAGCGGACCACCAGATTGTATCTCACAGTACAGAAGCACGTCCGAACAATCTTGATACAGGACCCTATGATGCCCACAACATAAACGTACCGACATAAAAATATGGCGCCTCCTTTCGAAGAAAATATATTGAATTTGTGTTGACACTTTATGGTAAAAGGATATGAGATTCTTCGCGTTATTAAATTGATTTGATATTTTGGGGGTTTATGTGGTTTTCGATTAATATTATTTTTTTAAGGAGAAGCCGATGATGGAGAAGAAATCTTAAAGTTTAGGTTAAGGATACCAGTTCTCAAGATTTGCGAGAGCGGAACCCTTTTGGTGCGTGGGTTCGACACGCACTTGGCCTGTTTTTTTAAGTAACTTCATCATCATCATCTCAGCCTATTGCAATCCACTGCTGGACATAGGCCTCTCCCAACACGCGCCATAACACTTGGTCCTCCGCCTTCTGCATCCAGTCAGACCCGGCGACCTTTTTCAGGTCATCGGTCCACCTAGCTGGAGGGCGTCCTACTCTACGTTTGCCGAGTCGCGAGAAGTAACTTGCATTTATAAAAAAATATTATTAATTAATTACTAATAATTACTATTGTAATAAGAGTGGCCAATTAAGAGTAAATCGGAAATATTTGCTTGTTATCATAGGTAATACTTATTATATTAATAAATCTAAAGATTTTCGAATAACCATGTTATAAACAAAAACATTTTATAACCATTCATCTGTGCGTCCTTATTCACCCCTATTGACCCGGTATAATATTTAAAAAAGAAAGAAAGGAATTTCTTTCTTTCTTTCACCCCGATTATCCCGATTGACCCGGTATATTATATTTATAAATAAGATAAGGTTTTACCCTCTGAGCCTTCCTCTTGTCAGCCCGCTGGTTCTGATGGTAGATGCGGGAGAAGTTGGAGACGATGACAGGCACAGGCAGAGCGATTACCAACACTCCAGAGAGGGAACACACGCCTCCGACTATCTTGCCCGCAATCGTACCCGGGACCATGTCTCCGTATCTGTGGATAGAGAGACATGCGTTTAGTATTTGAGCTGTTCTTTTTCTTTTATTATCAAGCCTTGTGTCGCGGGGATTGTACAAATATACAAGTAACGAACACAATGTACACTCAGACTTGAAACACTAGTTTATCATTTATTTATTCTTAATTAAACAGAACAGCATAGACCAGTTACGCTATTTAAAGTTTCCAGTTCAATGATCAACTACACTAGGGTATACAAAAATCGATTAAATTTTATTGTTTGAAAAAAAATCGATAGCAAATCACACGACTCGTGTTTCTGTTGCGATTCTTGTTACAGTTTTGATTTTTTATTAATATGTTGTTGTTTATTATGATTAGATTTAATCTTAGACTTAGACACCGTTTCTAGGATGTCTAAAAAGTGCGGTGTATAAGCCACTGTAATGCATTGAATATCTATGTATAAGTATTAAGAGAAGTCACCAAAAATATCTTTATTACAGCAAAAGTCGCAACATAGTATCCAAGATCGTGGTATTGTAAACAAAATATGAATTAAAATCACAATAATTCAAAAACACAACCAGACAAACGCTTAACAACCTATAAATCTCACAGGTACTTCCCCTTGACATATACAAAAATAACTATTTTAACGATTTTTAGGCACCTACTACACTAGTGTAACGTTAATGCTGCGTACACGCAGCGAAGATGCCACTTTTCATTTTAAATAGACGCCTGCAATAAACAACAACGGTGCTAGTTTATTTTGACACACGACGCAAAAAATTCGGTTCTATAAGTTTATTCTACAGAACAGAGATAGGTTTTTTTAGATTCGATATGTGTGTGTGTGTTATTTGTTTTTTTAATTTTATATTTAATCTCTAACTCGTTACTGCTTCATATATCAACTACGTGACGTGGAAGCCGCGTGCTAGCTACGCTCACACTGGTCAAATATTAAAGCACGCATGCTTAATAAACGCTAGTGTGATAGGACTTTAAGCAGGTTATAAATCATTTCGTTTAAAAGCTTTTGGCGATATGCATAATGTGTAAATGCTATTTATGTGTTGCGATACGTTTGAAATGGCAATTTGTTAACGACTGTACCACTCAGTGTTATATCTAAGTTACCCCACACAGACTTTATTTTTTCATTTCCATCTGTCGCAGAATAGTTGTATGTAATAATCACCCGTTTAAATCTAGTCAAGCAATTTTATGTTATAACAAGTAAATATAATTAAAAAAATTTAATAACCCGACTGCAAAAAATCAACAGAGAGCAACGCACTAAAAAGACCGTAAAATTATTGTAATATTATTATACCTGATTAAATTTAAATACATAACATATGTATATATATATATTTGTAATCTCCATTTGATTCCCTTTATTTTGATACACAACTCGATAGGTTTGGTTAAAAAAAAAAATAGAACTACTTACAATTTGGAACCATTCAATTATGTATAATTTCTTTTTGAATATATGTAATATCCTTTTGATTCTCTTTATTTTGATGCCAAACGCGATAGGTTTGGTTAAAAAAAAATTGAACTTCTTACAATATGGCGTCAAAAGCCCCCCGTTTAAGTCTTTTTATTCTTAAAACCTATCTAAGGACACTTGGGTTTTTTAGACGAATCTAACTTTACCCTAATTGTCAAAATCCATCCAGCCGTTTGGAAGATTCGTGGGAATAAAGAAATTTACAAACATACAAGATACGCGCGAAAAACAATACCCGTCCTGACAGTCGGGTAAAGAGAAACAAAAACTTTTTTTATCGAATTTGAAGGGAAACGTTTAAAGGGGAAGACTTAAAAAACGTATCATGACCGAATAGGGGACGTAGGGGAAAGAAAGGACAGATCAGAGCCCTGATTCTGACTCGTCGGATTGCTCATCATCATCATCATGATGGATCATAAACTTTTTGATGGCGTGATCTATATGTATGTATATTTTTATTAATTTATTTAGCACACCAACAGTACAGATACATAAATACATTCACAAAAAAAAAACAACAAACATAGGTGCAATTGTCTAGTAAATGCACAGATTAAAGAAGAACGACTGTCACCGTGGCGCAGGGGTTAAGGTGGTCGCTTCGCCACTACATCGCCGTGCTGGGTGACGTGGGTTCGATTCCCACACAAGACAAATATTTGTGTGATTCATAGATATTTGTTTCTAGTCTGGGTGTACTTTGTGTCCGTTCGTTTCATGTTTGTAAAGCTCCCCGCGACACAGGGCTTGTTCCCTAGTGCGGGCGTTGTCTTTAAAAAAAAAAAAAGATCAACTGTATACTTAAATTAATACTCGAGACAACAAAGTTAGGTAAGCACTAATAAATTATTACAATATCTTATTAGCTATTACATAATATAAATATTTAAAAGCAAAATATAATATTATATACAATCTAGAGTATTTGTAGTAAGTATTATTATACAGGGTGTATACGACGATACGACATTAAATGAAAAGGCAGCCAGTGTTAACCCTTATAAACATATTCTAATAAAAATTATTAAAAAAAAAGAAAAAATTAAAAAAAAAAGTCTAGTTTTTCTATCATGACGTTTTCGACATGACGACGACAAAAGTGCGGAACAGAGTAAGAGATAAGATAATATGAAAGAGTCAGAGATAGTTAAATGAATTGAATGACATAATGACAACATACGATCAACGTAAATACATACAGGTTGTTTAAAACTGTGAACAACTGTGACATAAAGAAAGTACATTTGCGTCTAAACTATTGCAAATTTCTGTTTAATTTTTTTGGTATAGCCTTCTAACATCACATGCTACACGTGGTTTCATTTAATGTCGTACCGTCGTATACACCCTGTATATACGTCATGTTATATACGTCATTTTGACTAATGAAAGTGGACTGTGTGAAACATTGGCACAATATATTTGGCAAATGGATCCATTGATTGGTGATTAGCGAAGCTCACATAATGTATTAGATAGACGACGAAAAAATTTGTTCTTTGATGCGAATTAGAGTGATCGTAGTGGTAGTTTATTGCATACTAATTTCCACCCGCGGCTCCACCCGCGTGTTATGTTGTTAAAATCAACCTTTGTCTTTTTCCAAGTGACTATTTTTATGTGAATTTTATAAAGATCGTTTAAGTTATTTAAGGCTGAAAATATCATAAACGAGCAGACAAATCTATATTAATATAATATTATAAAACTGAAGAGTTTGTTTGTTTAGTTGGTTGAACGCGCTAATCTCAAGAACTACTGGTCCGATTTGAAAAATTCTTTTAGTGTTAGCTAGCCCATTTATCTAGGAAAGTTATCGGCTATATAAAATTACGCTACGGTCAATAGGAGCTGAGCAGTCACCAAATAAAGAAAGACTGCTCCGACGAACTCCTTGATTTGGTGCCATCGTCGCCTTTTTACCATCGCACCACTCGACGCCGCTGTAGGCTTCTAAAGTCAAAAGTCAAGTCAAAAGTCAAAGTAAGTGGCTGTGCCCCTAGCATTGCCAACGTCCATGAGTGGCGGTAACCACTTACCATCAGATGGGCCGTCTGCTCGTCTGCCACTTTCGGCAAAAAAAAAAAAAAAGACGGGAGCGAATTCCCGCACGATTTCTAGTAGAATATACAATTAAGCAGCAAATGAGGCAAGTAGATTAAAAACAGCTATTAACTAGTATTAGGACATTAAAGACACACACATCGTTTGAGCTAGGAGTTTGGTTCCACTGGCGGCAGTAGCAATTTTACATAAAACGTCAGTGCGCAGCCATGTTCTTCACATATGCATATTAAAGTGTGTAGCCCGTATCACCTGGCGATTGAAAACTTACTTTTTTATGAACGCGAGGCAAGCTTTCGTGGGCTAACGGAATTACATGAAAATATAATCTGTTTACTTAGTCTTTTTTTCACTAAACATACAGATTATATAATAATATTCTGCCACATTCACACAGCGCCACCTAGTCCCAAATTAAGCAATTATATTTGCTTGTGTTATGGGTACTAAACAACTGATATACTACTTAAATACATTTTTTTTGTAAATACATACATATTATAGATATATAGATAATACGATGTGTGAAAACCAAAAGGAGTATTAAGTTGCTTTTTTTTATTAAAACAGCACGACAGCCATAACCATTGGATTCTGAAATAAAGCTTACACTAGTTCAAGAGCTCGGAATTTACTTTCTTATTTCTTTTCTTTCTTCTTTTTAAAAAGACAACGCCCGCACTAGGTAACAAGCCCTGTGTCGCGGGAGACTTTACAAACATACTACTAACGGATATAAAGTACACCCAGACTCGAAACAAACATCTATGAATCACACAAACATTTGTCTCGTGTAGGAATCGAACCCACGTCACCCAGCACAGCGATGTAGTGGCGAGGCGAGCACCTTAACCACTGCGCCACGGTGACTTTAATATGTTGTTACATGTACCTATTGTTTTCTGATGTTGATTACTTTTTTTTTAAGTTTTAAAACAGCACGCTTTTTCTCTGAAAGAGTAGGCAGAAGTGTATCACGAACACATTTCCTTAGCTTTGTTAAATCTTATGTAATAGAGGGCAAATAAAAAAAAACCCCTGACAAATCCAAAAATCTATATTGCACGATATAGGAATTGAACTCAAGCCTATTGCTTCTTGCCACCCAGGGAACTCCAACCCTAAAAAATCTTTTAGGGTATTTTACAGAATTTCTTTTAGGGTTGGATAATTAATAATAATAATAATAATAATAATAATATTCTACCACATTCACACAGCGCCATCTAGTCCCAAAGTAAGCAATTATATTTGCTTGTGTTATGGGTACTAAACAACTGATATACTACTGAAATACATTTTTTTTTGTAAATACATACATATTATACATAAATTACACCCAGACACAGAACAAACCTTTATGCTCATCACACAAAGATTTGTCCTGGGTGGGGATCGAACCCACGACCTCCGGTTTAGCAGTCAGGGTCACTAACCACTAGACCAACAGGCCAGTCAACAATTTTGTATTAAAATATATAATATATTTGGTTTTTTATAATATATTTTTATTTTTATATTTTATTTATAATATATATTAATATATTTGGTTAGGTTATAGACAGGGTCCATAATTGTAACCTACATTATACCTACCACCTATTTGTACATTATGGAAGCAATAAATGATTGAGTATTGATAGTCCATTTATTAAGAAAGGTTATAGGTTAAATAACATCACGCTACAGTCAATAAGAGCTGAGCAGTGGCCAAATAAACGACGGGAGCGATATCCGCGGACTTCTAGTTTGTACTATTAGCAGCACTAGGTAACATAACCTTTGAATGAAATCATATTATCACTAAATATACCTGAAGATACCACGCCTTGTGACCTAGAAAGCCTAATTTAGCACCTAGACGGTCAATAACCGGTGGATAACAGTTAGAGTATATTTATATTCATCGTCTGGTTACCCGGAAGGGGTGGAATTTATTGATCTAGACGATTTCTAGTCGAGCTAGTAATTGTCTTATCTGTTTCATTATCTAAAAAACTGGTCAAGCGTGAGTCACACTCGCACACTGAACGCTCTTGTATACTCTAAATCACCGGATCTACATAAGAATTCGTGCCGTTTCGTTTATGAAAAACATCTTTTGACGCGCTCTGTAAAACAATCTCATCATTAAAATTGAGTCGGACCTCGCCATTCATCGTGGCCAGGTTTGACTCAATTCTTGTCGTGTACATGATATATTTGTCTTATCTAAAGCAGACACGGTGAATTTTTTTAGGATATATTATTGTATAAGGGCCGTGAACCTTAATATATATTTATATATATATAATATTCTACCACATTTACACTGCGCCATCTAGTCCCAAAGTAAGCAATTATATTTGCTTGTGTTATGGGTACTAAACAACTGATATACTACTTAAATACATTTTTTTTTGTAAATACATACATATTATAGATAAATTACAACCAGACACAGAACAAACCTTTATGCTCATCACACAAAGATTTGTCCTGGGTGGGGATCGAACCCACGACCTCCGGTTTAGCAGTCAGGGTCACTAACCACTAGACCAACAGGCCAGTCAAACAATGACCTTAAGAACTTTTATTATTTAATTTCATATTTGTTTTTCAGATTTTTAGAAATTGTGTCATGGCAAACGGACAGATCTAGACAGATGGACAACCAAGTGACCCTATAAGGGTTCCATTTACCCTTTTAAGGGTACAGAACCCTAACAACTGTATTTATACTTTTTACTGTATCTAGTTGTTTCGTAAAAGTTCACGTTTGTTCAAAGATGGCACCTTTGTTTGTATAAATAAACTTGAAAAGAAGTTAACTTTATTAAACGTACGTATTTACTCAACTTGTCAAAACCGAGATACTAGTGGAAGAAAGAAAGAAAAATAATTTATTTTGGTCTCACTTAAACATAATTACAGTAAAGTAGATGAAATTTCTTATTACTTCTTATTTGTGAGAAACAAAAATGGTCCTAACTCAGCAATAGCTACCTTGAAATATAATAATATCAAGATAGCGCTTCAATAAATTAATAAACAGATTTTCTAAATACAAATTTTCATCACAACCGTTACAATCGTTTCCGGGAAACGATTGCATAAACTAATAAACAATAATATCTCGTAATAGTTTATTTTCCTACAACAAACAACGGTATTTCACGTAAAACTATCCTTGAAGAACGTCGTAGGGTAAGCAGTGAGAGTAGTTACCTAAATACACGTCTTTCACACCTGCTTGTAACGCATTAAACTTTCAACGTATTGCTATAGTTATGTGGAATATACGGGAAAATAATTGGGACGGGTAAGCGAGCTTAAAGTAAATAAGTAACGGTAATTAATTACCGCAGCTTACAGATATCTTAATATCTTTTACTCGCCCACATGGAGCACATGGATTTCCGGAATATGACCAAAACTCAAATACAAATCCAAAAGTAAGTTTAATTTTCAACGCAATACCTGCCTTTGTTTATTTATTTATTTTATAAGGATTGTCGACAAGAGATACACATACACACTTAACAAAAAAAAATCAAGAACATAAAGCGAGCCTGGTGCTATTTCAATTATAGGCAACCACAGCTAACTTAAGAGAAACATATTGTATGTTTTATAATAATAATAAGTCTAGATATTAATCTTATCAGTTAATAGTGCAAAAGTAGAAATTTATATAAAATTAGTTGTCATGATAATTACAAAAAAAAAAAAAAAGGATTTATAGAAAAAAAGATGTAGTAACAACAGTAAGAATATAAGATATTAGTAATTTACCCCTATTATTGATTATTTCAAAATAAATAACAGAAAATAATCACAAAAGCATAATCCAACATTACCATAAAGCTAAAACCAATTCAAAATAATCACCAACATAATTCAGTGGAGTTACACAATTGACCGACATCGGCACTTGGCCACCGGTGCCGATTGCCGCATACCGTCAAAGTTAGCGACATCCCCGGCAAACTTATCGATATCACGATTGTATAACTTTGCCCATTCGTCTACAGATAACGCCTCCATTAAAAATAAGGACAGTTGGCTGTTCAGATAATATAATATTTGTTTTAGTTTATTGATTTAAGTTGTTTTGTTTAGTTGTCTTTTATTTCACTATACACGTCAGTTTTTTGTTTGGCTCATAAAAAGGCTAAGTATAAAATTATTAAGATCTTAAAGTAAATAACATACAAGATTGCATTACAGACACTGCGACACGTGAAACTAAATCATTTCAACCAGTAAACGCCCTCCAAAGAATGAGGAGCGAATTTAGCCTACTATACCACTCTTAATAATAATAATTAATCTATAATATGTATGTATTTACAAAAAAAAATATGTATTTAAGTAGTATATCAGTTGTTTAATACGCATAACACGAGCAAATATAATTGCTTAATTTGGGACTAGATGACGCTGTGTAAATGTGGTAGAATATTATTATAATTATTATTCTTGCCAGACAGGTTGGTATTGGGTTTGTTTCAAAAATTGGTTGAGATGGGGTAGTGACATTATGTATTCTTATTCCATCATTACACGGATAAAGTAAATAACATACAAGATTCAATTACAGACAGACACTGCGTGACAAGACGTGAAACTAAATAGAAACTTGCAATACACCGCCCTATTTCAGTGCTTTCAGCCATATCAAAGATTTTAGAGAAAATACTTAACCGATCTCTAAAAAAGTTTTTGGAAAGGTTTAGTATACTAGCACCCAATCAATACGGATTTCGATCAGGTTTATCCACAGAGGACGCTGTAATGGATTTGACCAATGCCATCGTGCACAATTTAGATGCAAAAAATAGATGCCTATGCATCTTTTTGGACCTGTCAAAGGCTTTTGATACTGTACATATCCCTCTTCTACTGTTAAAATTACAAAAGCTTGGAATAAGAGGTGTATCTCATGACATTTTTAAAGACTACCTTACAAATAGAACACAACGAGTTAAAATTGATAGCTATACTAGTGATGAAGAATATGTGAGTTACGGTCTGCCGCAGGGTAGTGTATTAGGTCCAACCCTATTCCAATTATATATAAATGATCTTTGCACAATCCAATTACCCAACACTAAAATAATCACCTACGCAGATGATACTGCTATTCTTGTCTGGGGGCATAACTGGCAAACTATTAAGGAACGAGCCGAACATTCCCTGTCTAAAGTTATGAACTGGCTAACAAATAACCTCCTAACACTAAATCTAACAAAGACCAACTATATCGCCTTTTCTCTCAGCAAAATTACCGATCCTCCAAACAATTTCACTATACAAGCTCACAACTGTATAAATAGTAATGGATGCTGTTGCTTAGAACTTACTCGGGTCGAAGAGGTTAGATACCTGGGCGTACAAATTGACCATAGACTAAAATGGAACAAACACATTGACCTAGTCACAACAAGAATACGACGACTGATATATGTCTTTAAATCCCTGCGAGACGTCCTTCCGCATGACAAACTTATTCTAGTATATATGTCCCTTTGCCAGTCAGTAATTCAATATTGCGTCACAGTCTGGGGTGGAGCAGCAAAAACGCACCTTATTAAATTGGAGAGGGCACAGAGAGCGGTGTTAAAGGTAATGACCAGGAAACCTTTCAGATATCCGACTGCAAACCTATATGCAAACTGTAAGGTTCTCTCGGTCCGACAACTGTTAGTCCTGAAAGCTATTCTCAGAAAACACCGGGATGTGCCTCTGCCAGACCCTAGTAAACGCAGCTTATCATCTGTATGCCCACGTGTGTCATGTAGAACCTCCTTCGCAAGAAGACAAACGCGTAGTATAAGCGCTAAATTATACAACAATATAAATAAAAAAATTAAAATAGTTAGAATGAGTAGACAACAAGTTAAAACTAATGTTACAAATTGGCTTCTACAATTAAGCTATGAATCAACCGAAGACTTATTCTCTTTCATAAAATAACTCCCACTTAAATAGAATCAACCACACACACACACACACACACACACACACAAACACACACACACAATCACAAATTCACACAACTCACGCCATGTATGTATTACAATTGGTATTAAAAAGCATAACCAAATTATATAAATATAAAAATGCGACCATATGTACAAACAGTACTGTCTACCTTTTGTGCGACTGAACACTGTTTCTCAAGATACAGACTTCTAGTCTAGTTTGGGAATCAGGATCAGCAACTATTTGTTAAATATATAATAACCTTAATTGTGTCCTCAAAATTGTAACTATACTTTACCGTTTGTGACAATAAACAATTTTTATTTATTTTTATTTTTATTTACCTTACAGAACTGTGCCGTAACTTTGTGCAGTAACTTTTGACGTAAAAGAACATCATCATCACCATTACTGGCCATCCTCCGCCTTCCACATCCAGTCAGACCCAGCTACCTGTTTACCCAGTTACTCTAGTAAACGCTTCCCATCTCACATCAGTCTTCTGCAGATATGACTAGCGTAAAAGACTGCGCCATATAATTTATTATAATCTTGTATTTGTTACTAACAATACTAATATAGACTATAAGTGCTATCTTGTTACTAACCCAATACTAAACAAAATTATTAATAATTTATTCTGTTTTATATTTAGTACCTATAATTTTATGGATCGAAAGATCTGAAATAAAGATATTTTATTTTATTTTATTTTTATATAAATGACATCATCATCATCATTTCAAACCATACAGATTCAACTATAAATGTGGATGGATTTAGCCTACTATACCACGCTGGCCGGACGGGTTGGTATAGGGTTTTATTCAAATTTTCCTTCTCTCGCAGAGCTCTTATCTGCATATTATGGTTACTCACTTAGTCGCCTTTTACGACACCCACTGGCTGAGATGGGGTAGTGACATTGAATATTCTTAATCCGTCACTACACGGAAAAAACAAATTATTAATAAAAAAATATAGATTAATTTAATAATATAAAAATAATAATATAAGTACAAGATGAAGTTAGCAAATAACACCTTAAGGTTTATTACTTTAAGAACAATATTGCTAATTGCTGTTACACTTGCAGTCTGGAAAAAAAAGGTATAATACTCATTAACGCTCGCATTTATACAACGAAATATCCAACCGTATGTTTTCAATTCACCTCTACCAAGGCCAAGGCAACGATTCAATTCAAAACCGTCTTTATTTACTTGAGTTCAAAGTTCAAATTAGCCTAACAGATTTATGTTACTTACGTCATTAAATTTGTTTACCAGACGTTTTTCAGCGTTGCAAGAAGAATTTTAATGACATTCTCTAGTGATGGTACTAATTTATGATAGTGTTAGTGTCAGAGTGATTGGCACTTGAAGAGATGAGTATGGCAGAGTTAAAGATCTCATGTATTTGATTTTAAGTGCGGTGGATTTATGGATATGTTGAAATGAAGATGGTTAGAAATAAGCATAATATATATGTATATATTTGCCGAACACAGGTATAACCCGGTGTTTTACTAGTATAATAGTTGTGGTGTAGGCGTTCGTAGCATTATATTATAGTACTGAGATCACAGATGTTTGTTACGATAATCGAGGTTAAGCAACGTTCAGCAAGGTCAGTCTATGATGGGTGACCGTTTGTGGCAATTTCATTCGCGAGCGTCTCCGTGCTTCAGAAGGCACGTAAAGCCATTGGTACCGGTTATGACTAATAATAATGTGGTAGTCGTTAAGTCAAGTTAGAAGCCTTCTAGGCGACTTGATAAATTCCAACACTAAGAAGGTAGATCAAGTCCATAAGGAAGGAAGGACTAGGTGTTTAGTGATTAATTCTTCATATTCATGACTTTAATTTATCGACTGGCTTGTTGGTCTAGTGGTTAGTGACCCTGACTGCTAAGCCGGAGGTCGTGGGTTCGATCCCCACCCAGGACAAATCTTTGTGTGATGAGCATAAAGGTTTGTTCTGTATCTGGGTGTAATTTATCTATAATATGTATGTATTTACAAAAAAAAATGTATTTAAGTAGTATATCAGTTGTTTAGTACCCATAACACAAGCAAATATAATTGCTTACTTTGGGACTAGATGGCGCTGTGTGAATGTGGTAGAATAATATTATTATATTATTAATTAATAAACGCTGTAAACGGTATCTGTCAATTCTGCGCATAAATAATTCAAATTAAACAGAACATCATCATCATCATCTGATCATACCCATGACATCATTTTTCCATGTAGTGACGGATTAAGAATTCTTAATCTCAACCCGTGGGTGTTGTAAAAGGCGACTAAGAGAGAAAATCTAAACATATAAGAGCACTACGAGAAAAGGAAAAAAATAACATTTTTTTACATTTCACATTCGGATCTATAAATAGCCTTTTTGTTTCCGTCGGATTGAGTTCCTGCCTGTCAAGCTATCTGTTTCCGATCGTAAAAGTTTCGGACGGCTTAGAATCAGGGGGCTGTTTGTGGATGTATGGCCGAAAATATTGTATGAGTGCATGCTGTTCTGTGAGCGTGATGCATGAATGTATTATTTTTCTTTTATTCTTATTATTTCATTGTATCAATTTTTTTCTTTTTTATTAATGCTGTCATTGGTATTTTACCATTGTGTTAATTATTGTATAAATTAATAAATAAATCAGCAACCCATTAATGTCCCACTGCTGGGCTCGGGTCTCCTCTCCTCTATCTAGAGAGCTGAGAGGGTTTAGGGCATAATCCACAAACGCTGGCCTAATGCGGGTGGTGGATCAGATATACACTTAGAATTTCTTCTAGTGTACTCGTATGTGGGTTACCTCACAATGTTTTCCTTCACCGTTAGCAGATGGTAAGTCAAGTGACTAGTACATATTAATTCCACAAAGTGAAAAAATTCACATTGGTACTGCTGCCCCCTGATTCTGACTCGTCGGGTTGCTCCCGGATCGTAAACTTGTACGAATCTAAGTACGACGTATTTTTACGGCTTAAGTTATTTAATGTTAGATAGTCCACCGTATAGAAAATTAAAATCTGATTGATTTAAGATTTTTTCCTACAAGCATTTATTTCTTTAACATTATGTTATTTAACTTTAATTACACTGACATTTCGGGCCAAAAATTTTCCGACAGCTCAGAATCAGGGGGCTGGTCGGAATCGAACTCGGACCGCGTGTTTAGAACGCCGGTCATATAACCATTCAGCCTCCATCGCTCATCGAATAATTAATAAAAACCGAAAACCACGAAACATGACACTAAATTGCGACGTTGACATTCGTCTGTATAAACCCTCTTAACTTAAAAATTAACCCTTCATGGTATCATTTGATTCAGTACACAGTATCTCATAATACTGATGGTTGAATTTCAAAACATGTCACTAACAGAACAGACGAGGTTCTGAAACTTGTTTACTTCGTCTGATCCAATGCATTGACGCATTCAGTTAACATGCTGCATCGTTAGCTAAAACAATATAAGTGCATAATACATGCTATTGAAATATGAACTTAAGTGAAGTGGTTTGCGGTGTATTTTTGCGAAAGTAGAATTGTGCAGTTGGTATTTGTTTGTTAGTAGTACAAACATGAGATTGCATGTATAGTGATTCTGTTTAAGGAGGTTTCTTCTATGGAGTTACGTGATTTTTAAACTTGTTGGAATGTATATTCATCGATTATATTTTCCACTAGTAAGACTGTGACTAGAAATCGCATAGGGCTTCGCTCCCGTTGTTCTTTATTTGGCCACTGCTCAGCTCCTATTCGCCTTAGCATGTTTTTATACAGCCTGTAACATTCCTCGATAAATGGGCAATCCAACACTAAAAGAATTTATCTAATCAGACCATCCTAGCGTTAGTAGCAAAGTTGGCGCATTTATTTTTTTGGCAAAATTCGGGCTTCTTTATAAGTAAGGATCCCATACTGACATACTTGATGAGCAACACTATCAATCTAAATTTTTGATATAGAATACAATATAGAAAATGGTTTTATAATTTTTTAACATTTGTGAGAGTATTGCAAAAACTAAAAAAATGTCAACATATAACAATATTTTCTGTATCGATTTTCATAAAACTGGTAGGTTGTTCTTTCTAATATATCTATTAAATCTTTGTTATCTTCAAACTATAATAATTTCCTTATAATAAATGAATCCAAATACCATAAAAAATTACTTTTATTACAATCTCCACGACATGTGCATCAACAATCAATTTGCCAGTAATTCCTAGATATTAAAACAGACCATCTATAACTAGGTCTGGATATTTAAATCATATGTATACCGCTGCCATCTTGAAAGATTAACTGCAAACTCATGATATACGAAGTACTAATGGATGAATTGCTGTGTTATATTAACACCTGACAGTTTTGTGCTACGATAATTATGTGATAATAATAAGACGAAATCATTATTTAGAGCCCATCGTACATTTTACTGTAGACTTGCACACAAACTCAAACTTGATTAGGTATATTATCTATAGTATACAAATATAATGGGCCGCACACACGTAAGGTTATGCCTGTTAGGCATTTACGGTGCATAACCATTATGCATGAAGCGTTATAACCGGCATGCATAACCTTACGTGTGTGCGACTCATTATAATAATATAATATTTCAATAACCGCCTCGGTGGCGCAGCTAGAAGTGTATACAACTGCTGTGCAAGAGGTCCCGGGTTCGATTCCCGGGTCGGGTGAAAATGGTATTGGACTTTTCTAACTTAAAATTCCACTATTGAGATTTTCCCGGAGTTTGGTAAACAAATGTTCCCGGTAGATAACAATAGGCTCGCGCCCTATTTCATGGGACCAAACAAAGCTGGCCAAATGTGGGTGTGAAACACCCCCTCCTACCCCTTCGGGGAAAAAGGCGTGATGCTATGTTATGTTTATAATATTTCACCACATTCACACAGCGCTATCTAGTCTCAAATTAAACAATTATATTTGCTTGTACTAAACAACTGATATACTACTTAAATACATTTTTTTTAAATACATATGTATGTGTAACATATTATAGATAAATTACACTCAGACACAGAACAAACAATCATACTCATCACACAAAGATTTGTCCTGGGTGGGAACCTTGGGGGCACCTTGGTGGGGACCTCCAGCTTAGCAGTCAGGGCCAGTCATTATGCATGAAGCATTATAACTGTCAGGCATAACCTAAAGTTGGTGCGGCCCATTATAAAGATGAAAAGATTGTTTGGTTTAACGCTAGGATCTCAGAAACTACTGGTTCGATTTGAAAAATTCTTTAATTAAATATTGAATTTTTTTGTCCCTACATTATTATTATATGGTAAAGTAAAAGATATATGATTCAAGTTAAAAAAAAATGAAAAAATCTTCACATAGGTACCATCTTTAAATCTAATCATCTTTCATCTTTCTCTTACACATATAAATAGAAAAAGAGGTCCGATACCTTCCGACACCCAACAACTTGGCACCACACATTAATATCCAAACAGTACAACATTTTGTTCATCAAAGAAACAATAAACTACAATTTTCTTTATTCTGCGAGTATCAAAGTTTTATTAGCAGTTGTAAATTTATAACTATTTATTATTTTTTCTCTACGCCAAACACAATACTATAAAATTGACGTTTGTTTGACTGTCTGTCCATGTTTATTTAATAACATAGCTTATAAAAGATATCTTTAGTTGCGGAGTGAAGATAATGAAAATTAGTTTTTTTATTCATTTTATACACCGTGCATACGTCAAATTTATAACACCTCTCTTTTGTAGGTTACAAAGTCACTAGGTATGAGAAAAATGTCTATTCTAGTAAACGATCAAATTGTTTATAGTTCTTATAATAAATTATAGAAACGATTATGTACTAAAATTAGTGAAAATCGAAGATGGGGGCTAAATATTCTTAGGCTGATACTAAATACGTTGTCGTATTAAAATTAAATGAAGACATTACAACATAGCTTCTTCTATTCTGTCCCAAACAAACAAAAAGAATCTCTAATTATAAAAACATTGCTACCTGAGAATCAATTGAGTAAAGAACAGAACAAAAAATAACAAAATATTTAAAGGTCGGGCTCCAATTCTTCAGGGATATACCTGAATGTGTAATGGGCGACATTTTTCCTGAATTTCAGAAGAAAATTGTATCTATGGGTTTATTATTCTGTGACCTAGAAATTGACAATGTAAAATTTATTTTGTTCGACAGAATAAACAAATTTACCTACAACAATTTATTAGAAGTGGATAAAGTGGAATTAAACCTTCATGAACAAGTTGAAAAATTCAAAAATTATAATTACACTGGCCATATTTCGCTAAAAAAATTATTAATTGCCATTAAATATTTATAAATAATAAAATTTTGTTTCTTTTTTTTTAACAAATGGCTGCCAACTATTTTTTTGTACAAATTATGGCCAGTTCTCAATTAATTACTAAGATTTTAGGGGTTTTTATTTTTTAACTCAGACTTTTTTGACTAAATTTAGGAATTTATTATTAAACAATAAAATAATTTTTTTTTTAAATCGTTTTCTATTGTTGTTCTATAAGTTAGCAATATACTTGCTGAACTAAAATATTTCATTCAAATATATAAACCCTAGACTTATTATGTAAGCAAAGACCACCCAAAGAATTGGCGGCAACATAAAATAACAAGTTGCGTTCCGAAGTCGCAGTTAGTAGTGAAGTGGCAATGTTTTATAATCGAATGTAAAATACATTGTTTATTGTTCCGAACGCTACCGTATTTACGACCGTAACGTTTTGAGGCCGAGTTTAATTTTATTCACGCGCTAGGGACGATACTATCTGACATGAGATTGTAATCGATTTATATCGATGCATGATGTTGTACAATCTGTTTTACATATTGATTTGATGGTTATTGGTATTATTTAGTATTAGATCATTTTAAAATCTACGATTATCATGTTAGGTTTTCATTTAAACATATTTAAGCTAATTTAAAAATATAACATGTTTACGGTATGAAACTTATTAGGATTTATTATCGTAAAATCTGTATTGAAATTGAATGTTTTCTCCTTTTTCTCAGTCAGAGTAAATAACAAGCATTATCCTGATTTATCTGAAGGTTTAGTATAAAGGCCTCCTTCAATTTTTGTTCATCATAGAAACAGAAGTATTTTTCTTGAATAATTTTATTTATGAAAACAATAAAGTAAAACAATATAACCAAATTAATCCTAAATTTAACTCGACATCTTTTTAAAAATACAAATTAACATTTTTTTTTGTAAATTGACAGAAATATCATCCTTAAGCGCGCGCAAAATTTTAATATGGAACATCAGCTGCGCTCTGACGTCATAGGCTTGTGCAATGATTCGTCTAGTAACTCTAATAGACAAATTACAACGTGCCGCAATTAAAGATGGCGAACGATATCTATTAATATACTGATATAAATAGATCGACTTTTATTTTAGTTAATGTATTTTTAGAGCCATTACGATTATATTGAAAAGAAGTTTAGATCGTTGTTGGTTTGTGATAGACTTCACCATTTTAAAGATCTAATTAATATTTTATTTAGGAACATTTTAATGCTGCTAGACAAAGAAGCCAGGTCAATTATAATAGTTACTAACCGTTTTCTAAGTAATATTCGTAATGCTAGAAACAATAAAATTGCTGCATTATTTAATTTTAATGTCCAGAATTAATAACATTAGTGCTGCGGTAAATAGTGGTTGTTCAGAACTCATTGGGGAGGTGTTTGAAAGGTTGGCAACGTGTTTGTGATGTCTTTGGTGTTGTAGGCCGGTACGGTAACCGATTACTTTCAGCTGGATAACGCTCTACGCCTTCTTGAGAAAAATATTCTTGACAGACGGTGCTATTTTTTTTAATTTATTAAAGCACTGGCAACACGGCCTTCAGCTTAAACTAATAATACCTACATATTACATATTTTAAAACCTGAGTATTATAAATTATGTACACAACTTATTTAATATTTGGAAATGAAACAGACGGACAGACAAACAGACAACGGAGTAATACTATAAAATTTTTTTTTGAGTTTCATACTTCAAAAGGAAAAACCTTTTGAGGTACGAAACCCTAAAAAAAGGTTCCAAAACAGTAAGCTGCTGAATTTAAACGATAAATCTTACTAAAATAACCTTCTACCCGTGAATATCTGTTTCTGAGTGACTTATCAAAAGCTTAGCTAATCAAACAATGGCGTCCATTTTGTGTCCAATAATCAACATAGATAAACTAAAGATATTCATTAATCAAAGTCGTTAGTTATCTCACGACCCTCATCAACCCTTTACCTACAAGTTATTTAATTGGTTATTTTCCAATACCTTGTCTACTGTGATGAATTACGGAGGTACATAATGTTTGCTAGAGCAAAAGAATTAACGAAACTAATTAGATGCCACTAGCACCTTTTTTAAAAAGGTTTAAAGCATGCACAATCAATGTTTTCTTGTCAAATTTCATGATTGTATATCTACAGAAAGTACCTTAAGTTTTGATCCCCTGCGATCTTCAAAATATGCGATAAAAATTGAGCAAAAACGGCTATATCTTTTGATTACGTTTACTTAGAATTTAGATTTTTTCAGTGCTCCTAGGGAATGGATATTCGGAAATTTAATATTAATTTCAGCTTGTTATCTTTACGCGTTTATTAGAAAATGGGTCTCACAGACACACAGACGGAGAACAAAGCGATCCTATAAGAGATCCATTTTTTTCTTTTGTGGCACGGAACCCTAAAAATATCAAAACATACAGCATGAATCAAATAATTTATGACTAAGTCAAATATTTTTCAAAAGGTATTCAAATATATACCGTTAATGAGTAATCACAGCTTTTATCTGTGAACATTGGGTACATAACAATATCAGAAAGTTTCCCAAAGGCTTTAACATTGTTACAGTAACAAAGCTGATCGCCTATTGTTCTGCTAACAACACCATTACTGTACATTAGCTGTTAGTGTTGCCAGATATTGATTTTGGAGTTATATTGGGAAATTTTCAATTAGGGACTGCGGAATATACATAAATATTTTTTCTCATTTAAAACTTAATTTTAGCCTAAACTAATACATGAGAAGTACATCCATATAAGATCGCAGCCATTTTGTGAAATCAAAAGAAAATGTAAGTAGTGTTTAAAAATGAAAGAACACAGTGATTTAATTTTAAAATGTCAATACAGGCAGTGACTTCACTCAAGAAGCCTACATCCCAGTTCTCCGGACAATGATAGTATGGCCTGTCGGTTAAGTGCGGAAGGTTGCCAATTGGCTGTTGAGATCATGCGAACTGATAGTCTGTTAGGCCCTTTAATTTTTGGAAATTTAGAAGTTGCGGTTAAGAGAGAATTCTCTTACCTTCAATGTGATCTCGAAACTGAATACTAATAGTTGCTTTTATAGTGTTAGGCGAAAGAAAACCGATTATTTGGTGGCAACACTAAAGCACGGCAGTACCTGTAGCATATAACTATTATGAGTCTAGCTTGTCTCTGACTTTTTACTTTTGGCGGGATCATGGTATCATTCGTTTCTAGATAATTCTAATAAATAGCTTCAAAACTCAATAGTTAAGTGTTTTATAATAGGTAGTATTTCTCTAAATCTACCACCGAATATGGCAATACTATTAGTAGTTTCGTGAATAAGCAGTATTAATATTTACTTAAGATGTGGGTGTGGGGCCATTGTCATGGAGGCTTGGCAGTGAACAAAGGTAATGGTTAGAATGTCCTATATGACCCCTTTTAATATTATTGTATTGTAAAACTTG
Source organism: Laspeyria flexula (assembly GCA_905147015.1). Lineage (NCBI taxonomy): Eukaryota > Metazoa > Arthropoda > Insecta > Lepidoptera > Erebidae > Laspeyria > Laspeyria flexula. The sequence goes on from LR989974.1 coordinate 9,280,253, forward strand.
GTTTTGTACCATATTACATTAGAAGTCTAGGTCAGCGGTTCTCAAAGTATTATATTTATATATAAAATGGGACGGTACATCAATCAGCCAGACCAATCTTCTAATTCAAATAATAATATTATTATTTCTTTCAGCTTTGGAAACCGAGCTCTAGTCTAGGGTTTATGAAAGCTATTCATCATCATTATAACTGCTGGGCATGGGTGTCCTCCAAACATTATGGAGGGAATTTAGCCTACTGGCCAGGCGGGTTTTGTATCGTATTTTCCATTTCTCGCAGTGCTCTTGTCTGTTTAAGGTTTACTCCATTAGTCACCTTTTACGAAACTTACGGGTTGAGATGGGGTAGTTACATTATTTATTCTTAATCCGTCAGTACACGGAAAGATTATGAAAGTAAGTTAAACTAATGTTAACTAACTAATGTTGTCTCCGTAGACAATTTAAACATCATCGGCAGTTAATGCTTGGAAACGAAGCAAATTATATTTTTGGGAACCTATTATTGCTCGCGATATTATTATAAGAAATTTTTTTATTTTATTTTTTTTTTATTTTATAAAAACAACGCCCGCACTAGGGAACAAGCCCTGTGTCGCGGGGAGCTTTACAAACATGAAACTAACGGACACAAAGTACACCCAGAGTAGAAACAAATATCTATGAATCACACAAATATTTGTCTCGTGTGGGAATCGAACCCACGTCACCCAGCACGGCGATGTAGTGGCGAGGCGACCACCTTAACCACTGCGCCACGGTGACAGTCAAAAAAATTAAAGTACTTCTTTTAATGCGTCTTACTCATATCATTTGACCTGTCAAAAAATGCTTTATGTTCTCTCAAACGTTGTAGCAAAATAGATATTTTACCAATTAAAAAGAATTCACTTTCATTTTTACTCAAGACTGAAATTTACGAGACTGCAAAAAATGACATATTTTATGATCCCACATCAAAATAATATTATGTACATTTTAAATTTAAAGTATTCATAAAACATAGTTTAATTAATTAACTTCAAAGAAGCTTTTCATCCATTTAGTTGCAACATTTTTAAATATTTTTATGGTAATAGACATGTCTGTCTCGTTTAACGTCATCGACACTTTGATCTCTAAACCCGAGCATAACTTTGAAATTGTTTATGGTCGTCAGATAAAAAAATAATATTTTTTTAATTTTTTTTTCAAATGAAATTTTCTAAAGTTGTGTTTTATCTGTAACTCACACAAAAAAAACGTATTTTTAAATCATTTGGCATTTAGTCGTGACATTGCACAACCCTATGACGTCAAAGCGCAGCTGATGTTCCATATTCAAATTTCGCGTTCAAGTTTGACATTTCAATAACTATGAATGTGGGATTAAGAAATGGTTGGCTATTTTTAAAAACAATGAATCGTTCTAAAACAAGTTTTCATGTTCTTTTTCTGTCACCACTAATGTCACGAAGGATTTTGTTATAATTTTACTCTGTCAAGAAAGTATGAAAAAAAATAAAATTAAATAAAGAAAGACAGATAGAATAGAAAAAAGTTTAGGAGTCAGTGATATAAATTCAAAGCTGGCCACATAGTTTTTCACATAGTAAGTTTTTAAAAACTCATTGACGAATCATATAAAATTTTCCACAGAACTACATTATTATTTTCAAGCTGTAGGTGTAAGTACATCCGAAAATGTTTCCATAACTTCGGAATTCATTTTATGGTAGTATGTCTGTCCAGAGCCATGATGAATCGTACTACGCAAGTAACAGTTAATCATAGCCAGATGTTTACAATACTGCTATACCATACACAACCATATTTAACGAACCAGATGCTCATCTGCAGTTTGCACTTTATACGCATCATAGAGAATGTTCTAAACAAAGTAAGCTGAAAGCGCCATAACATGACGTCTCTTTTATTGCTCCAAAGGTAATCAAAGACAATGGTTCAAAATTCAAAAATGTTTATAGGCATCATAAAAAAATATACGGTACTCTGTTATAGTGACTTATGACTCGTTTGTCCCAAACTTTTGCCCCACATTACAAAAAAATATACTTGATTTAATTACAAATACCAGAGCAAAAAATAACTGTATACATATTTAGTGATAAAGTACTAATATTATTAAATGTTTTTTGCCCAATCCAAAAAATTATGATACGATGACCACGACCGCTCTGGTAAAAGCGTAACGACAAAGAAGAAGTGTTTTTTGTAAGTAAAAGTAATTTTTTTTACAGCTTTCCTCCCCCTGGTATGCAGAGTTGCATCACACTCAAATTTTGAAAGCTGTGTATGTTTTTGCTTACGCCACGAATCGAAACCAAATCTTAGGCTGCCTGTCCATTACCGTAGAGTGAGGCTGCAGAGCGGAGAAACGAATATTAACCAATAGAGTTCAATAAAATCATAGCGCGGAAATATTATGCAATTCTATTGGTAAATTCTCCGTTACTCCGTTCCGCCGCCACCTCGCTCCGCGGTAATGAACAGGCAACCTTTCGCTGCGCAGCCGAGGTATGCGCCATATTAAATTTAACAAGTAAGTATTTCAAAATACTTTAAATTAGATAATTAAGAAAAGACAGAACAGTAACCGTTAGTAATATACAGTCGTATGTTTCCAATATTGTCATTATATTGTTACCAGTCCGTATGAAGTAATAACGAGCCGAATAAATTGTACAAACTCATGTTTGCTTCTCTGATTAAAGTTTAGCTCGCAACAACAACGTTTGTGTTACGTTATATCGTTTTGTATGTGTTTGGGTGTAAAAGTTAATGTAGGATTGTTATTAGCTTAGTGTTGAAAAAGTTTTTATTTTTTTCGTTTGTAACAGATAAGAGACTGCAGCGTAAAGTCCTAGGTTTGTAATCTAGATCTTTTCTATATTGTGCAAACTTCCACAAAAGTCTTATTTCTTTAACAGTGGTCCTACGTATCTATCTTTTTCTGTTTATTAATATATTATTTAATTAATTTCCAGTAATATAACAGTATATTACACGTAACAAGCGGTATAATACTCGTAAATGCCTTGCAGTCGTCCGATACGAAACGTCGAAAGCGCTTAATCAGAATTTGAAGACAGTAAAACCAATACCTTTTTACCCGACACGGGGATCAAACTTGCGCCACCGAAGCTGTGATAACAATCATAGCCACTTACTATGAGCCCATCTACAATAAAACGTTTTTTTTTATCAGTAGATCACGTGAAAACATTAGCTTTCTGCCAACAACGAGGATAAAGAAATAAACAGTTGGAACGACATAGGAAAACAAGTCGTAAACTGTCCAACATAAAGTATAATATAATGTAACACTAGAAGTCGCACGGGCCTTCGCTCCCGTCGTTATTTATTTGGCCACTGCTTAGCTCCTATTAGCCGTAGTGTGTTGTTACAGCCTATGTAGCTCTGTGATGATGTAGTTTTCTAACAGCAAAAGAATTTTGAAATCGATCCAGTAGTTTTAGTTTATTCTTTACATACAAAAATACAAATCATTCCTCTTTATAATATTAGTATATAGAGACCTTTTTATAGAGTATAGACTACTATATCATGCACTGTAATCGTTACTAGCCAAATGTTGCCGTGTTTGATATCTTAATTAATTTAATTAATACTACGGCTCTATTACACGACCTAGTGCCTATATATAGTTTTTTGGAAAAACTTAGCCCTTGAAGTGGTTATCGTAACTGCTGTCATAATACCTGCCTTGTTAGCCTAAAGTACTAGACTCTAGTACTTCTAATATAGGAACGCTAAACACTACGTTATTCTATTCGTAGAAGAAATATTTGACCTAAAGTTTATGAGTGTTTAAGATCTGTGGTCTGAATCCACTATTAATATACGAAAATAATAAAAATCACAGCATATTGAGCTGTTAAAATTTGTGACACATAATAAATAAAAAGTAATTACAATAATTATAATATAAAGACATGATGACTGCTTATAATAATATTAATTTAATAATATTCTATCATATTCACACAGCGCCATCTAGTCCCAAAGTAAGCAATTATATTTGCTTGTGTTATGGGTACTAAACAACTGATATAATTATGTACTATACCCAAATACATTTTTTTTAAATACATACATTTTATAAATAAATTATTATACCCAGACACAGAACAAACCTTTATGCTCATCACACAAAGATTTGTCCTGGGTGGGGATCGAACCCACACCTCCGGCTTAGCAGTCAGGGTCACTAACCACTAGACCAACAGGCCAGTCAGTCAGTTTATCGAACAAAGTCAAAAATACTCTTACAAATTTTAAATTCAATTAGTACAAATCATGTCGCTGCCTTCCTCAATACCCCATTCCAATAATTCCAATTACGTTCCATACCGTACTCCAATTCGGCGCTAGACTGCTATTGAAATAATTTGAATACATTCAAACTAGATTGGCCGTACACGATTCCACTTATACAATAGACGCATCGCATTTGTACCGGGACAAAGTGAAATGAAATTTTATTTATCTAAGTTACAAAGTAACTCTAAAGTCACAAGTTAAGAATGTAACAGGTTATCCAAAAAATTATATTCGGCAGTCAGCAAAGCTTACGACCAGTTCGCTGACAGAGTGAAGCTATGAAAAGAAGTGGCAAAAAACTCACGCCATATTTTTGCCACGCTGACAATTAAAGCTTCATAATCTTAAAACGGACCTAATATTATAAAGCTGAAGAATTGGTCAGGAACTACTGGTCCATATTTAATTATTATATTTGCCCGACGTTTCGGTCGAATTACACCGTCGTCGTCAAACGACGTCAACGTCGGGCAAACAAATAAGGTATTTTCATATTCCTTAAATATAATTCGTGACGTAGACCCGTTATATAATAATTTAATATGTGTACAAGTCGCGAAAGTTTAAAAGATGTTACTACTGGTCCGACTTGAAATATTAGTTTAGTGTTGGGTAGCCCATTTATCGAGAAAGGCTTTAGGCTAGATAACATCACGCTACGGTCAATAGGAACTGAGCAATGGTCAAATAAAGAACGACGGAAGCGAAGCCCCTTGCGACTTCTAATCTATACAAATAAATAAAATTGGTGTGTCTGTTTGTAATAATAAAATAACCGCTTTTTACTACATGTATATGAATGTGTATACGGTACATATACCAAAATAACATTTTTTTCATTTTTTGTCTGTCTGTCTTTCTGTCTGTTTGTTCCAGCTAATCTTTGGAACAGCTGGACCGATTTAGACAGGACTTTCACTGGCTGTTAGCTAATGTCACAAGGAATAACTTAGGCTACTTTGATTTTGAAAAAATATCAGGGTTCCTTAAAAAAAATTAAAACTATATGAATGCGGGATAAGTTGTCCACGCGAACGAAGTCGCGGGCACAGCTACTATTTTATAAAATAAGAAAAAAATCTTTACATATCACATTCACTAATCTAAAATTAAACCTGCAATGAACGGAGATAACACCAAGTTCTGACACAAATCCATCCATCGCTTACGAAACCTGAGACCCAATTTCCGTAACTACGAGCCATCGAAAAGCGATCCATGTCATTCATTCTTTCATACAATGTCGTTCATTCATCGATCTATTCGGGTCATTGCTTTGTTTTAGCTGTTTAAGTCAGCAAAAATAAGCTGTGGAAGCTGGAAATTTAGGTCGAAGCTGTTTGTGTTCTAGAATGGAATAGGTAATGAGCTTGTCAGAAAATTAGTGAGGGTTACAACCATGAGAGCTAAGAATAATAGAGTTACAATTGTAAATAGTAACTTTTATACTAATACTATAAAACTGAAGAGGTTGTTTGGTTGAACGCTGGGATCTCAGAAACTACTGATCCGATTTGTAAAATTCTTTTAGTGTTGGATAGCCCATTTGTCGAGGAAGGATATGGTCAATAGAAGATAAGCAGTAGTCAAATAAAGAACGGCGGTAGCGAAGCCCTGCGTGACTTTAAATTTATGATAATATAACCATGAACATTCTATACTTAGCGCACGAAAACTATAACTGCAAAGAAAGAAGATTTTTTTTTATACCACGACGGTGGCAAACAGACGTACGGTCCACCTGATGGTAAGCGGTTACCGTAGCCTATGGGCGCCTGCAACACCAGGGGCATCACGAGCGCGTTGTCGACCCTATTCACTCCTTTTTTGAAGAACCCCATACTGTTGTCCCTTGGGAAAACCTCGTTAGGGAGTTCATTCCACAAAGGTTGTGGAATGAACTCCCTAAGGAGGTTTATTTTTTATTTTATTTTATTTTTTTATTAAGAATTAACATGGTCGTAGATTATTGCAAGTAAATCAAACACTAGCCGTATTTTATTCATAACTATCATCATCATTTCAACCCATAAACGACCATTGTTGAGCACGGTTCTCTTTCAAAGAATGTGGAGGGAGTTTAGCCTAGATACTGTACCACGCTGGCTAGATGGGTTCGTATAAGGTTTGTTTAGAATTTTCCTTTTCTCGCAGTGCTTTTGTCATAATGCATAAGGCTCCCTTAGTCGCCTTTTACGACACCCACGGGTTGACATGGGTTACTGACATTATGTATTCTTAATAACTGCCTCGGTGACGCGGGAAGTGTATACGACAGCTGTGCAAGAGGTCCCGGGTTCGATTCCCGAGTCGGGTGAAAAAAATATTGGGCTTTTCTATCATGACATTCCAGTATTATGATTTTCCCGGAGTTTGGTTAACAAATGTTCCCGGTTGATGACAATAGGCTCTCCACCTATTTCGTGGGACCAAACATAACTGGCGAAATGTGGGTGCGAAACACCTCTGCCTACTCCTTCGGGGAAGAAAGGCGTGATGCTATGTATTCTTAATCCGTCACTACACGGAAATGACTATAAGATGTATTAGATTTAAGGAATATTAAATACCTTTTTTATTTGCCATTACCTTAAATATGAAACGTGACGTAGACCCGTTGCGTAATTTAATATTATATAAAATAATAATAATATTCTACCACATTCACACAGCGCCATCTAGTCCCAAAGTAAGCAATTACATTTGCTTGTGTTATGGGTACTAAACAACTGATATACAACTTAAATACATTTTTTTTTTGTAAATACATACATATTATAGATAAATTACACCCAGACAGAACAAAAGGTATGCTCATCACACAAAGATTTGTCCCGGGTGGGGATCGAACCCACGACCTCCAGCTTAGCAGTCAGGGTCACTAACCACTAGACCAACAGGCCAGTACTAATACCAGCAGCACTACAAACTACCCTCAACAAACTGCTTCGATATATTTTCCCTATCTCAATAATATTCCTCAGTGATTTCAAACGTTATAAAAGTCAAACGAAATCTAAGTTACATGAACTACCTGACTGTTTTATTTGTTTGTTGTCATTGTAATAAATATAAATAAATGTCACCTTATATATGTAGAAGCTACAAATAGGTTATTGTCACCGAGTCGAGGTTACGATGGGTAATGGCTTGTGTAAGGCACGGTTCACTCATTTCATGATGTGTTTTGTTTGCTTCTGATTCAGGTTTGGTTCCGTAAATATGAAGTGTTTTAAAGGTCCCACTGCTGGGTATATTTTAAAGGTCGAATTGAAAGGTTATCAAAATATTAATACAGCTATTGCCTGGCTAAGAAAATACTATGGGAATACATCAGGAAGTGATTCAAGTTAGACTTGCCTGTTGGTCTAGTGGTTAGTAACCCTGACTGCTAAGCCGGAGGTCGTGGGTTCGATCCCCACCCAGGACAAATCTTTGTGTGATGAGCATAAAGGTTTGTTCTGTGTCTGGGTGTAATTTATCTATAATATGTATGTATTTACAAAAAAAAAAATGTATATAAGTAGTATATCAGTTGTTTAGTACCCATAACACAAGCAAATATAATTGCTTACTTTGGGACTAGATGGCGCTGTGTGAATGTGGTAGAATATTATTATATTATATTATTATTAAGTTAAGCGTAAAGAAGCCTATAAGTTACACCTTTCAAATCGCCATCATCATCATCATTTCAACCCATAAACGTCCCACTGCTGGGCACGGGTCTCCAGGTCAGACGGATTGGTAAAGGGTTTGCTTCGAATTTTCCTTTTCTAGCAGTGCTCATGTCTGCGTATGGTAACTTCAATAGTCACCTTTTACACCCACGAGTTGAGATGGGGTTGGAAATTATGTATTCCTAAACAAACTGCATCAAAATCGGCCTAGTCGTTAAAGAGCTATGATGCCATAGACAGACACACAGCCACACAGACACGTCAACTTATAGTACGACAATATAGCGTCGTAGGTTGAAAAAATATTATCACTAAGGATTAATAGTCTACTCATTATAATGATCTACAGATAACAAAATACAACGAAAGTAAAAGCTAAATCCCTCCCTCTCTTATAAAAAGTAGCATTAAAACCCCCCATTCATCACGGCAGTAATATTCAACATTATGAATAAGTACTGCACATAAATCAACGAGCTAGAATTAGAGCTCGGCTATACTTGTCACCATTATAACTATGAAATAATGCCTACTTTCCTCTTTCATTAATTTATGGACATTTTCTTTCGTAGTATATGGTTGGGGTCAGTTTTTATGCCATTAAACGGCCAAGTATAAATTTACTATACTAATATTATAAAGCTAAAGAGTTTGTCTGTTTGAATGCTAGGATCTCAGGAACTACTGATCCGATTTTAAAAATTCTTTTAGTGTCAGATAGCCTATTTATTGAGGAAGGTTATAAGCTATGTAACATTACGCTACGGCTAATAGGAGCTGAGCAGTGGCCAAATAAAAGCGACGGGAGCGAAAACCCACGCGACTTATAGTATTATATTCTCCTGTCGATCTTTGTTTGCCCGCTGCTCAGCTGCTATTAGCCTTAGCGTGATGTTATATAACCTATATCCTTTCTAGATAAATGAGATATTCAATACTGACTACACTGCTGGACACGGGTCTCCTCCAAAGATTGTGGAGTGAATTTAGCCTACGCTGCGCTGGCGAGACAGGTCGGTATAGGGTACATACATACACACATAGCATCACGCCTTTTTACCCGAAGGGGTAGGCAGAGGTGTTTCACACCCACATTTCGCCAGCTAAATTTGGTCCCATGAAATAGGGGGCGAGCCTATTGTCATCAACCGGGAACATTTGTTTACCAAACTCCGGGAAAATTTTAATACTGGAATTTCATGATAGAAAAACCCAATACCATTTTCACCCGACCCGGGAATTGAACCCGGGACCTCTTGCACAGCAGTCGTATACACTTCCCGCTGTGCCACCGAGGCAGTTTTAGGTTTTTGTTTCGAATTTTTCTATTCTCGCTGTGCTCTTTACTTAAGGTTACTCCTTTTAGTCGCCTTCTACGACACCCACGGGTTGAAATGGGGTAGTGATATTATGTATTCTTAATCCGTCACTACACGATTCATTAAATATTTCATGATACTGCAGTCATGTGTGAAAACTTCAATTTGTATTATACAATACATTTTGTCGAATTTGACATCCAACGTTTTAAACAATTGATTTTATTGAGACTCATATTTTCTGTGTATGCCTACAGCGTCGATTGTCGTAGCACTTTTGTAGCAACATTCGTAGCCAAACTGCTACGACCTAAGGCTACGCTTGTTACAATATTTTTCTCACAGTAAAAACTCAATTATATCCTTTTTACCCGACTGTCAGGACGGGTATTGTTTTTCGCGCGTATCTTGTATGTTTGTAAATTTCTTTATTCCCCCGTTTCTTCCAAACGGCTGGATGGATTTAGACAATTAAGGTATCGTTATTATATATATTCTTATATGTATTCTTCTCATAAACCCAAGTGTCCTTAGATAGGTATTAATAAATTGTCGCCAAATTGTAAGTAATTGACGTTTTTTTAACCAAACGTATCGAGTAGGTTATCAAAATAAAGATAATCAAATGGAGATTACAAATATATACATATGTTATGTATTTAAATTTAATCAGGAATAATAATAACAACATTTTTTCGGTCTTTTTAGTGCGTTGCTTATCTGTTGATTTTTTGGAGTCGGATTATTATATTTTTTTAATTATTTACTTGTTGTATCATCCAGTTATCGAACAAAGACCTCTTGTGCTACAATGCTACAGACTAAACCATACGCTGACACAGTCTCTTTTCTTTAAAGATAAAAAAAAATAAAAACTTTTTCAACATAATATGTTGAAAAAGTTTTTATTACATAATATTTATTTTTCTTCTAAATTTGTATATAAAATTGTGTCATTCCCACTCTTAGTTTGCTAGTTTTTATTAATGTTGTTTCCTAGTGTGAACACATAAATACTAAATCAATGTAAGCGGTGTTCACCTATAAGTAGTGGCTACATTGAACTGTTATTTTTTATTGCATTTTGTCATGTATCGTTCTAGTGTAAGCAACTGTTGGTGGACCTTAATAAATAAAATAAAAATAAAATAAAACACTAAGCTAATAACAGTCCTACATTAAGTTTTACTCCCAAACACACACAAAACGATATAAAGTAACACAAACGTTGTTGTTGCGAGCTAAACTTTAATCAGAGAAGCAAACATGAGTTTGTACAATTTATTCGGCACGTTATTGCTTCATACGGACCGGTAACAATATAATGACAATATTGGGAACATACGACTGTATATTACTAACGGTACTGTTCGGTCTTTTCTCGATTATTATAAACTAGAAGTTGCGCTGGGCTCCGCTCCCGTCGTTCTTTATTTGGCCACTGCTCAGATCTTATTGGGCGTAGCGTGATCTTATATAACTTATAACCTTCCTCGATAAATGGGCTATCCAACACTAAAACAATTTTTCAAATCGGACAAGCAGTTCCTGAGATTCTAGCGTTCAACTAAACAAACAAATTTTACAGCTTTATAATATTAGTATAGATATAAAACTTCATACACAATGGTAGGCATTATCTACCAGTCTACCTTTGGGTGTTGCAGAGAATTTTCCGTTTCATTTTCCGTTTTTTTTTTTGTGAAAAGGGGCCTATTTATTTAGGACTTCTAGCAATACATTGGTGAAAATTCAAGTACTTTTGCGTAATGTGTGTGGATTTGCGTACGTTTACTGTTGAAAAGTGATAAAATTAATTGTTCTATGTCAAACAGCGTCTATCTTTATAGAAAACAGCCTCTAAACTGTATGGAGGAGACGTTGAGAATATGGATTTGCTCAGAATTACTTTTGAGGCTGACTGTACATTATTCTCACTTACATTCTACTAGTTACACAAATTAAAAAAACCTTGAAACAAAACAGCCTTCAATAAACAAAGATATTTGGCATCCAACAGTATTTGCCTCAACTAACTTATAAGCCGTAACTGTCAATACTTCGTAAAACTGTAGTCAATAAGGTAGGTACCGTCAGCATAACAGATAAGTATGCAAGTGAGGAAGTAGTAAGGAAATACTGAATACCTACTAGGTGTGCCCGCGACTCCGTTCGCATTCGAATTTGTAGTAATTTTTTCACGGAACCCTCATACTTTTTCCAAATTTTAGCCTAAGTTACTCATAGTGACATTAGGTATCCACCAAAAACTCCCGTCGAAATCGGCTCTGTAGTTTCGTAGTCTTAAACAAACAGGCAGACAAAAAATTTTACAAACATTATTTCATAATTATGCCAACTATAAAAAGCTGTTTTGATATTACAAACAGACACTTCAATTTTATTTACATATTTGTATCTATAGATTTTTTATAAGATTTGCTATGGTTACTAATAAGTGTAATTGATTACTAATAATTGTTATTAATTAATTAATTAACCCCATAAAAATATATTGTATTTATTTTGCTGACTGTACATAAGTACTGCAGTACGTAATACCTGCTGCAAGTTGCAGTTACGTAACCTGGCTCAGAAGAACAGTGTCGTATAACGCTTGGCGACTTTACTGTGTTATGTAACTTCTTGGAACATTGTTATACGATTTAAATTTGTTTGGACGTTTTGAGATTTAATCATTTCAACCCATAAACGTCCCACTGCTGGGCATGGGTCTCCTCCCAACATTGTGGAGGGAATTTAGCCTACTATACCACTATTTTGAGATTTAGTCAGGGTAAAATTATAGTAAATATTTTTATCAAGTACAATTCACGCGATAATTTATTTAATATGAACCTTATTTAGCTTCAAATTTTGATCAGACTTACACAATATTGACATCTGATTGGTAGTATTCGGTATCGCTGTCAATTTGCTGTTTACTGTGCCATGTGATTGCAGACTCGAATATTTGATATTAATATATGCGTTCTTGAGAAGAATATTCTTGATAGATGGACAGACAGACGAACAACGGAGTGATAGTATTTTTATTATTTTTTTTTATTTTTAAAAAGACAACGCCCGCTCTAGGGAACAATCCCTGTGTCGTGGGGAGCTTTACAAACATGGAACTAACGGACACAAAGTACACCCAGACTAGAAACAAATATCTATGAATCACACAAATATTTGTCTCGTGTGGGAATCGAACCCACGTCACCCAGCACGGCGATGTAGTGGTGAGGCGACCACCTTAACCACTGCGACCGGTGACAGTCATATAAGGATTCCGTTTTTTCCTTTTGTGGTACGGAACCCTACAAATTATGAATGGATAGATGTTAAAATAACAAAATTGTAATTTCTTGGAATTATTGGAATCTGATGTTTTGTCTACGGTTTTAATAGTAGATCTACATATTTTTTGTTTGTTCCATTTGGAGTACTTCTAATCTCTCAAACATCAAAGTGTCTTTGATCAAGAAATATGACATTTTAATTGTTTTAATCTCTGCAATCGTACACAATCATGATCAATCACGCATCATATCAAAGAATTGGCTTTATAGCTGTTATGAAATAGACAATCAAAATCTATTGTTAGTATGTTTTTTGAGTGTTTTTTGCCCTTTGATATTAATTAATTTCATCGATTCTTTTTACCCGACTGACAGGACGCGCGTATCTTGTATGTTTATAAATTTCTTTATTCCCAAGTTTCTTCCAAACGGCTGGATGGATTTGGACAATTAAGGTATCGTTAGATTCTTCTCAAAAACCCAAGTGTCCTTAGAAAGGTATTATAAAAAAAAAGACAAAACGGCGGACTTTTGGCGCCAAATTGTAAGAAGTTAGAATTTTTTTTTAACCAAACGTATCGAGTACGGTATCAAAATAAAGGGAATCAAGAGGATATTACATATGTTATATATTTAAATTTAATCAGGAATAATAATTACAACAATTTTCGGTTTTTTTAGTGCGTTTCTTATCTGTTGATTTTTTGCAGTCGGGTTATTTTAATTTTCTAATTATATTTACTTGTTTGCAGTTTAAAGCGATTACCACACGGTTGTAAGCTTCCGTTCCAACAGAGGTGACCTTGGTGGAAGAATGCCATCTGCGTAGTTTGTATGAAATTTAGATTACATCTGCCGGCTAGATGGATGACATCTCATGATTACTTACAAGGTCACCTCTATTGGAACTCAAGATTACAGCCGTGTGGCAAGAGCTTTACTTGAAAAACTCTTTGATCAACAGATGGTTGTCCTGAATCTTGGCACACCTTTTCGCTATGAAATTGCAAATTATTGGAAAGTTTGTTCTTCAAAATTGAAATACACGCCACGGGAAAACTTAGAGTTAAGTTTAACAAGATTAAGTATTGTAGTAAACGTAGATATAACTTAAGACATTCAAAGTACCTAATCCTTTGTGGAAACATGTGGGAAACTTGCCTTAAGTACGGCAAACTTTATATTCACGGCTCTTAACTACCTACCATCTAATTAACTTCATAAGGGGCGATATTAAATATAATTTATATTAAACTAAGGTGCTATTTGTTGAGATTTATATTAATTGTATACGATTTTCGCTTTGCTGTAAAATATTTTAGAGGAATGTTAAACATTATTGATAAAAAAATATACGACAGTGGGACTTGAATCCACGACACTGGCATTCTGTTCTGACGGTCTAACTAAGTTACACAGGTAATTGTCCAGAAATATTTCGAAGGAGCAAGTTTTTTCAGCATGTTTTAATTTGAATATAACTATCTACTAAGACTTTTTTCATACATCGAGTTTTCGTTTGAATATCTCATTATGTAATACTAGAATTCCCGCGATTTTGCTCCACTTATTATTTATGTGGCCACTATTCAGCTCCTATTGGCCGTAGCTTGGTGTTATATAGCCTATGTTACTCAGTGATAATGTAGATTTATAACAGCAAAAGATTTTTTTAAACCGGTCTAAGTATTTTTAAGTTTATTCTTTACATACAAAAATACAAATCAAAAGAGTAAAGATAGTGTATGTAAATAACAGATAGGCTAGAGTTACTCATCCTCTCGAGTCTAATTACATAGTGTGGTACAACTATTTAATATAAAAAAAATATCTTCGATATAAATGATGTTTCTGGTCACCCTCGAATAAGATTTAATCGGCGAAGATTGACTGCCGTCCAATGAATCTTTGACTCTTTTCTGACACCACTATGCAATTTAGTACTCTTTCTTAGTGTATAATATAATAATAATATTAATACATATAATATTCTACCACATTCACACAGCGCCATCTAGTCCCAAAGCAAGCAATTATTTTTGCTTGTGTAATAGGTACTACACAACTGATATACTACTTAAATACATTTTTTTTATATAAATACATATTATAGATAAATTACACCCAGACACAGAACAAACCTTTATGCTCATCACACAAAGATATGTCCTGGGTGGGGATCGAACCCACGACCTCCGGCTTAGCAGTCAGGGTCACTAACCACTTGACCAACAGGCCAGTCAAAAAAGTGTGTAAATAAAAATAACCCAGTTACTTATTCCTTGTACAAAATAATTAACAAAACAATTTCATAGTCACACAATTCACTTCAAATAACGGCCACAATTGTCCGACCACTATATTCCCCACAACAATCATAACTTTTACGACATTCAAACTTTGTTCACAAACTTAAATAAACTTCAAATTATTTTCCTCAAGCGTACACTCTCAGGACACAATCCCGTGTGTTTCCAAAGAATTGGTCATAACAATTTCGGAGGACGGTATTTGGAAACTTTGCCTGTGAGACTCAGGACCCGAAGTGCTCCGAACTTTTACGAACATTGCCGAAGCTAAACACATCAATATTTTATTAAATAAGGAGTTTTTGTAATGGATATTTTTATGCCAAGAAACAAGTACAGTTTTTGTACTTATTATTAGAAAAAAAAAACTATTTTATACGTGTATTAAAAGTTTGTGAAGCTTTTCTATTCTTCGCAAAAACTACCGATTGAATTTTGACAAAACTTTTAGTATAGTTTAGACGAAACCAATAACGCTGGCGCCAGTCTTCAAACAAGCCAGCGCTGACCTGCCCGTGTTGTTTAGATGAGGCCACTGATTAATAAAATTTCACTTCTGTATTATTCTTGTGTGTGTGTGTTTTATATATATTTTTAAATAATTAAGGACAAATGCGGTGGCGCTGTTGAAAAAGAAATGTATAAAGAACATGTATTGTCTACAATGGCCGCGTGTAACCATAATTACATTGTTAAAACTCACTAGTTCTTACTCACGACAGTAAAATTACACCTTGTAATAGATTAATATCCACGTCAGTTAAATAACCCTTTTAAATAACACGACGTTAAATTGTAAGCGTAGCGTAAAAATCCCTTGTCACCATTTATATAATCTAAAACTTTCGCCGACAGCTTTTACACAATTTTTGCAAGCCGAGCAACATCATAACTCACTTTACTTTGAATAATATATAAACTTGTATTAAAAGGCTCTGCTCATTACATCCTCTAAGCTTTGGAGGGAAGAGGGACCATAATTAATGAAATGACAACATTATTAATTAGACCGTTTTTGTATTTAACGGTATTAATGATAGGGGTTTCTTTTTGCGTTTATGTGGCACCCTCTATTGATTAATATTAGTAGTAGAAACAAAAATATAAATTTGTTTCCTGGATTTGTCTAGTGCAGGGGTCAGAAACCTGCATTCCGAGAGTCACATGCCATAAATAAGTTTTATATAATACTAGCGGACCCGACAGACGTTGTCCTGCATGATATATACGCATATATATTTCCTGAATCGAATTACGCATAGGCGAAGCTGCGGACGACGGCTAGTTAAAAATAAAAACCATAACTAACTATGATATCTGCTTACACCCATAACTAGGATAAGTTGACTGGCCTGTTGGTCTAGTGGTTAGTGACCCTGACTGCTAAGCTGGAGGTCGTGGGTTCGATCCCCACCCAGGAAAAATCTTTGTGTGATGAGCATAAAGCTTTGTTCTGTGTCTGGGTGTAATTTATCTATAATATGTATGTATTTAAAAAAAAATGTATTTAAGTAGTATATCAGTTGTTTAGTACCCATAACACAAGCAAATATAATTGCTTACTTTGGGATTAGATGGCGCTGTGTGAATGTGGTAGAATATTATTATAATATATACTAATCGATTGCTTTTTTTCTGTTTTTTTTTATTTGTGAATCTAAACGAACCACTTGAACACATACACAAAAATTCATTCAAATCGGTTCACCCGTTTAGGAGGAGTTCACTGTCAACACACGTACAGAAGAATTATATATATAAACATAGCGCCACTTCAGTTCAAATGCCAAAAAAAGCCATGAAAATCTTATGTAATATATTTTTTAAATTATTATCTTCCCTAATAAAAGTTATTAATAATAAAAAGCAGTGCCGGCCGATCACGAGCAAATTTACATATCGTAACATTTATTCTACGAGATTTTCTGTTTTAGTATTATCAGAACGGAGTCAATGTGGCCGGTTGTGATTAGATATGCCGAATTCGGGACCACTAACTTAGCAATTCCTTTACGCTACTAAGGCATTTGTCATCTATTTTAGTACATAAATTTGTATTAAGTCAATGTCTGTACATTACAGATATTCAAAAATTAATCATAAGGGGGTCTTCTTAGAATGTTTTTCTCTCTGTCTTTAAATTTATACGCGTATCACGCAAAAACTGCTGTATGGATTTGAACGCAGTTTGACCAATGTATAGCTACAAGTCTAACTTAAAATATAGGCTCCATTTTATCAAAAAATATCTTATTTCCACTGTTTTACGCGAATCGAATTACGCATAGGCGAAGCTGCGGACGACGCGACGGCTAGTTAAAAATAAAAACCATAACTAACTATGATATCTGCTTACACCCATAACTAGGTTAAGTGTAGCTATTAATAGCAAGGAGGCTTCATGTCGTAACCAATAGCAAACACCAACTGAGCGATGTCCATATTTAGTTTCAGGCTCTTTTCTTAAGAGGATATGAACAAGATCAAGTTTACCTATACTCGTATACTAGCTGCTGCCCGTGGCTTCATCAGCAGCCCATTAAGTCCCACTGCTGGGCTCGGGTCTCCTCTCCTCTAACTAGAGAGCTGAAAGGGTTTAGGCCATAATCCACTCACACTGGCCTAGTGCGGGTTGGTGAATCAGGCATACTCATACAATTTCTTCTAGGGTATGTGGATTTCCTCACGATGTTTTCCTTCACCGTTAGCAGATGGTAAGTCACTTAACTAGTACATATAAATTCCACAAAGTTTAATCCACATTGGAACTGTTGGTCGGGATTGAACTCGGACCGCGTGATTTGCACGCCGGTCCCTCATCTATTAAGCCAGCATCGCCTGTGGCTTCGTCCGCTGGTATGTCAGTAAAAAGAAGCCTACATACATATAGATCCTTACAGCCGTTGTGGCTTGATTGGGTAATCATCCATCCCTCTACCCCAAGTTTCGCATTAAATACTTGATACAGTCCGTGTGGTGTGTCGCTAAAAAGTAGCCTACGTCCTATACTAGACTATAACCAACATCACGCTACAACTAATAGGAGCTGAGTAACAGCAAAACGCGCAACAGCTAGTTAAAAAAACTTACACGACCTCTTCTAAACGAAGTAAAAATTTCATATCGCATTTCTTCCGTGATGGAAATGGCTTCTAAATAATAATTGAGACACCGATTCTCAAACTTTTATTGCCCCCCACGTTGGGGGGACAGTTGCGGGGAAGTTATTTATTTATTATTTACGACTGATGCAGTGGAATGGCCTACTTTTGTTTCGCGAATTCGACAAATATATCTTAGCATGATGTCAATAAATAAATTTTATTTTCACGTGTTTGTGTTCAACTAAACGCAATCGTGACATTTGTCACTTGAAAATTATGTATTTCAGTTTGAGTAGCTGTTACAATATTGAATAACAATATTATATAGCGTAGTATTAAAAGGTAGGCAGAAGTGTATCACACTCATATTTCGCCAGCTATGTTAGGTCCCATATGAATATACTAATATATAATTAATAGGCCTCTCCTAATACGCGCCATAACACTCGGTGGTCCGCTTTCCGTATCTAGTCAGACCCAGTGACCTTTTTCAGGTCGTCGGCCCACCTAACTAGAGGGTGTTCTACTTTACGCTTGCCGAGTCACGGTCTCCTCCAGGACATGCTGATAAGACCAGCCCACTGCCGCTTCATCCTACTTATTCTACACATTCTTTTACTGGATGTAGAAATCATATTCGAAACCTTTTGCTCCGTATATTATACACTGCCGCATGCCGCTGCGCTATCAAGGCAGTTCAGTTATCAAAATATCGACTTAATAGCGTTAAAATGATAACGAAATAACGAATCAATAAACTAGCTATATATAGCTCGCTATTGACTGAAGAATAAATAATGATCTGTCCAAACAATGCGTTTCATTGCGTAGCGTTTGTAGGACATCATTCTGTCACGCTATTTCTACTGCCTCGGTGGCGCAGCGAGAATTGTACAAGAACTCCCTGCTTCAGGTGAAAATGATATTGGGTTTTTTTATCATGAAATTCTAGTATTGAAATTTTTTTCGGAGTTTGGAAAAAAAATGTTACCGGTTGATGACAATAGGTTTTTTTTTGTCTATAACTTCCAGTTTCGTGTCATTATTATAACCATAAATTACAATAATATAAATAAAAATAAAACATTGGAATAACAAAAACAAATGTATTTTTCTACTTCTGAAGGGTTAAGCAGATAATGTGTGCTTCATAGTTAAAGTGATTGTCACTCTATTAACGTAAAACGACTTAGCTGGATATATAAGTATTTACTTAGCGTCACGCCTTTTTGCCCGAAGGGGTAGGCAGAAAGTCATCATAAGCCATGTATAATTTATTTCATAATATTATAGTTATTGGCCCTGTTACTACTGGTAGATAAAAAAAACTATATATATAACACTTCAATGACAGACAGATTTTTTGTTAAAAGTGGTAAAGCGAATATATGGTCGACTATACCAATTTAGTTCAATGTTTGAACAAAACAAATAAAACTAAAGAATAAAATATTGTGTATGAAATGTACTTAATTAAAATAACTTTCTTATAATTAATTATGAAAATCGTTTAAAAAACTGAACTTGTTAAGCCACAGCTAATTTTATCAAAACTTCCTTCCGAATAATTCGATATCAATCGTAATACGCAAATACAAGATGGCGGCGTGCCAAAATTGCCGCGCATTTAAATTAATCATGTTAATTAATTTTCGAGAGCGAATGTTATGAGTTTTATGTATTTTTTGATTTGCAACAATTCTTATGTTGTTTTTTATGATTTATTTGGTTTTAAACTAGTGTTTTATGTAGGAATGTGTTATTGTTTAGGAGTTATTATGATGAATAGTTATTGTTATAGTTAAGACGTAAGATATTTAAACGTCGTAAGTTCTGTTTAACAAAGCGTGAAATAAAAGGGTAATTGTGTGATAAAATGTTGTTTGTTAAACAACTATTTTGGGTAATTTACTGGGTAGTGGTTTTTTCCGGGTCTGTGAGTCTGTTTTAGTAGATTTGTAGCATTTGCACAGCTGTTTCAGCAATTGTTAGAAAAAATAAGATTAGATAAATTAGTTATTGCGAAGCTTTAAACACTTTTTAAATGTCCTTCACACTTTACATATTATTTTGATTTTTATTTATTGCAGGCGGCACAGGACCGTTCGCAGTGGAGTAAATTAGGCGAGGCCTATATTCAGCAGTGATGATGATGATGATTAAGGTCCACCAACAGTTGCTAACACTAGAACAATACATGACAACAAAGGCTATAAAGGAATAACAACTAATTAAAGGTACTATTTTATATTATTAATCATTTTATTTTTAGACAATGTTACCTAACAAATAATCCGTGTTATTTTGCTTTTCTTTTATTATTTACTAATTATGGAGACGTCGTCTACGCTAATACTTATCACGTTATGAAATTTAATTAAAATTTTACTATTTATCTGCCCCTCTAGACTAGATATATCTATTCGAACGACATGGTGACATGTCAAGTTAGTACATTGATCAAGTGCCACTTATGTCAGAGATGTGTTCAAATGTATGTATTGAAATGACATTTAAATATTTCAGATAGAATCAGCAACCTAGACAAATGGCAAACCACTTGTCTAGGTGGTCCGACTACTTGGACGACAAAAGAAAGTGTAATGATTTTTTAAATAAGATTATCTTGTAAATATTAGATGTTAAGTAAATATAATTTTTTTATTTACTTTTAATATGTAAACTTCTATTTCAATAAAAATATTACATGTAGAAACTTAATATTAACATTATAAAAACATGTATGAAAGGAAAGAAGTTTGATTCACGTGTCGAGGAAAAACGTTATTGCGTATTTACATGGAAAAACAGCTGGAGATATTATGTGGGTGTAATTCACACACCGGTGACAGCATAGCGCAAGTCTGCTTGATAAAGATAAAGATAAAGATAAAGATAAATTTATTTGTCTCAACATGTGTGTACAGTTAGGTATTACTTAGGGTTTAGTGCCAACATGTTCTGTCTTGTTAGACATACAAATTAATAATAATGGTTAAAAATGATTCTAAGTGTACATAAGTTAATGAGTGTGCTGTGCTGTCAAGGATCTAATATAATCTCGATCTAAATTTATTAATTCAAATAAAAATATTCAATTCAAATTTATATTAATTAGATATGTCAAGATAATAATGTCATTGAAATGGAATGTCAGTCATTAGATAATTATAATTTAGGATGTCAATTAAATAGTGAGGTAAATGTCAATTATATTAGATCCCGCTAATAATTAGGAAGCTGAAAATTACATTAGATGTCCATCATTTAGGAAGTCATTAACAGTATAATAGCATTTATTGACTAAAAGGTTCCTTAAATTACGTTTAAAAATATTTATGTTATGGTTCTTTAGTGTATTAGGTAATTTATTGTAAATTTTGGGTGCCATGCAGAAAATGCTCTTACCCAGAAGTGCTGTCTTTGCAGCGTGTATACATAGTCTTTGATTATCACGGCGATTGCGAATAGTGATATCGGATAACTTGTAAAACAGCTGTGGATTAGTTTTTACGAATACAGCTGTTTCGTAGATATATAACGATGGTAGTGTTAGAATCCTATATTGTTTAAAATAAGGGCTGCAGCTGTCTGTGACTTGTAGTCCAAACATAGCTCTAACGCACCGCTTTTGGAGTTTGAACAATATATCTTTATCGGTTGAGTTACCCCAGAACATAATACCAAATCTGAGTATGGATTCGACAAGGCCGTGATATGCAGTAAGCAATGCAGTTATATTAACTACCGGAGCTAGTTTGTAAATAGCATACGTACGGCTACTTAATTTTTTGGATAGCTGTTCAACATGTGCTTTCCAATTTAATTTAGTGTCTATAACAAGGCCCAGGAATTTAGCATTATCTACTTCATTAATATTGTAATCCTTATATTTAATACACAGTTGGTTATTTTGCGTAACTGGTTTTTGGCTGAAATGCATGACTTGTGTCTTACTAAGATTAATTTTTAAGTTGTTACTATTCATCAGCTTGTGACCGTACTAATAAAAAAACATATCAAATTATGTATTTTTCCATTCAAACTTATCATAAACCGCACATGTAATAACCAATACGTAATAAATCAATAATTACACACGTCATCAAGTGTTTCTCAGTCATTAGGGTCCAGTTACACTCTCCCGCGCCGCACACCACACATCTGCGTACCACAACATGATGAATGACTGTTATTACCTCATGAATCATTAGCAAACAGATTTACATGCGGCTAAGTATAAATCGTCCTAAAATAGATCATATATTAGTGTTATGTGGTGAAATATTTGTGAAAATACATAAAGTACCCGTGTTATACATCTATAGGTGTAATAACAATAAATATTAGAGTTTAACTCACAAATTGGGCATGACTAACAATTTAATATACAGGTTTCTGCGGGCGGAGCCGCCTGTTATTTTTTTATTTTTTTGGGGTCGAAATATTAGGTTCAAGTTCAAAACATTAGGAACAAATAATTGTGCTTATCACACAAAATATTTGTATAAATATTTGTCCTGCGTGAGAATCGAACCCACGACCTCTGTCTCAGCAGTCAGGGTCACTAACTGAGCCACGAAGGCTTTATACTAATGGAATGTCCTAAAAGAACACGTAGAGATAAATTATGTTATTATTTATTTATTTATAATTAACGCAACGGTAAAATACCACTGACAGCATTAATAAAAAAGAAAAAATATGATACAATGAAATAATAAGAATAAAAAAAAAAGAACACATTCATGCATCACGCTCACAGAACCACAAGCACTTTTTTTTTTTTTTTTATAACTTAGTTTGGCTGCGGTAGTGTAATACCTGCTGCACAAGAGGTCGAAAGTTCAATTCTCGGGTCGGGCAAAAAGGATATTGAGTTTTTCTATGATAAAATTTTATAGATATTAGTTTCATATTTTTCAATAGTTTGGAAATGTGCGAAACAGTTAATGGTTTAATGATGACTACTCCTGTTAGACGAGAGTTGAAGAAGCTGATGAAATGGAGATGTTATGCAACTCCGTATATCCTTTCTGTGTTATGTTATGTTTATGTTTTTGACTTAAATAACAACAGCATAAAATCACGAAACTGTACTCAATGAGTATTTCTATCAATTAAGAGACTAATTTATGTAGTTTAGGATTTAGATAACAGTATAGGCATTTCTAATCCGTGTAGTGACGGATTAAGAATACATAATGCCACTACCCCATCTCAACCCGTGGGTGTCGTTAAAGGCGACTAAGGGAGTAGCCTCATGCAAGAGTACTGCGAGAAAAGGAAAATTCGAAACAAACCCTATACCAACCCGTCTGGCCAGCGTGGTATAGTAGGCTAAATTCACACCACATTCTTTGGAGGAGACTCGTGCCCAGCAGTGGGTCGTTTATAGGTGGAAATTATGAACAGTATAGGCTACTTCATATTAACATACCATGAAAGAAGCTACTATTATTAACATAAATTGGGAAATTCTTCCCCACATCCCCATTTCCTTATCTGCAAGTCAGCGATAACGCTGTCTCATCAGCACATAACGATCGATCGTCGACTTTCAAGTTTTAAGTACCTCTTAACTCGACGATTATATTGGATAGCAATTTTTTACAATAAGGTGCCTTCTTTAAGGGATATTATACAATATCTCGGTATATTATTATGTAATAAGTAATTTACTTATCTTTATTTACTTATAAAAACTGATTGTAGTGTAGTTAAATTTATGTTTTTCAAAGTAGATAGTTAAACTTTTACATCTCCAAGCAAGTAGATATGGTTCGCTGTTTCCTAGCTAGGCTATGAAATAATAATAATAATATTTCACCACATTCAAATAGCGCCATCTAGTCCCAATTTAAGCAATTATATTTGCTTGCTACTAAACAAGTGATATACTACATAAATACTTTGTTTTTTGTAAATACATACACAGACACAGAACAAACAATTATGCTCATCACACAAAGATTTGTCCTGGGTGGAGATCGAACCCACGACCTTCGGCTTAGCAGTCAGGGTCACTATTTGACTAACCACTAGACCAAAAGGCCAGTCAAAAAATAGCCTGTATTAATGAAACATGTATTTTTTTAATGCCTCATGGGGCAATTCTCGCATAGAAATTAATGTATACCCAGATATTTCAGATATCTAACGAGTTAGCTTAAAATATGTACATTAATAAAGTATTGGTTTTGAAGTTTTTCTATAGGTATTGTCCTAAAAACAAATTGAGAGGTAGTTTCTATTCGTCACACAAAATTTAACCAAATGTTTTACAAAACTTTTAAATTTTATTCGCTTTCCACCTTTCCTAAGTATTTACAAACTTCGACAATAAGTACGGACTGACTTTTCCATGTTTATTTCAACGCAGCTCTAACGACTGCAATAAAAACAATAAAAACTTGGCTTGTGCAACGGACGCCCTTTCAAATGCCTTTTTCTATTGGGTGGAAGAACTTTATTGTATACTTCTACCTTTTGGTTACTTCTCGGACCCGGTTTTACCCTGGTACTTATCATAATGGTGGTCAGCCATGAGGTTTGGTGTTCACCTGTGTGGGCACAAAATCGAAGGACTTGACTGTCATTCTGGTGTAAGGTGGTCACCTGCCACTAACATCGCCATGCCGGTCCTAATGTCGTTGGTTCGATTCCTAAACGAAATAAATATTTAGTATTTGTGGATATTTTTTTCAATTCTGGACTTTTTACTAATAATAATTTAAAATTAAAAACAAAATTAAGAGTTATAAATCTCGCAACTAGTACACATATCAGTGCAAATAAATAACATGCCTATATAAAACATTATATATTTATCAAAAAATTAATCTTTTTTTGTTGACTTATCGTTAACCTTGATCATTTTTTGTAATTAATTCATATGTAAATACAATTTCTTTTTCAGATCTTGCCTTATGCTAAAATTATAATACTTAGTACTTACATACACCTAGTAACTAAATAATAACAAAATTAATTAAATTTCGTGACTGAAATTAGTTATTCGGTATATAGAAGGCAAAATACCATAGACTATCAATTTTACTTACTGATTATATTGTGAAACACGAACGCACTCTTAAGGTGCGTACAGATGTAATAGAAATAGAAAACATTTATTGGTACACACACAAGACATACTAAATAACAAATATATAGATAGAACAGATACAAAACAAACAACTATCTCGTGTCTGTACCAAATAGGCACCATTTCAGCATAATGCCGAGCACAAGTGCCCGGCGCTGGTTTTCAAATGGGCCTATTTGGTGTGACGTACGGATGCTTATCTTAAATTAAAAAATAACAAAAATAAAACAATATTTGTGACTCGATAGAAAAAATAAAAATAAAATAGCATAAATATTACAGAGATAAGAACAAAATGTATATACTAATTTTAATCTGTGATCGATTGAATTAATCGATCAAAATAGGAACTGTCATAGCTGTCACTTGTAACATGATGTATAACTTGTGTTTTAAAACACGTTCACACTATGTAATATTGTTTTTCAACATTGCAACATATAACAATACAGTACACATTAGAATAAGAATGGAATATAATAATGTTATATGACATTTTCGTTTGTCGTTCTGCAGTATTAAACATTGCTGTATAACATGTTTATAAACATTGTTTTATAACATGCTGCGTCTTCGTTACTGAAACATATTATATAACAGTGTTTTATAACATATATAATCTGTACGCACCTTTAAATAGACTAGGAGCAGAAATAAGCCCTAACACAAAACCCTAAAAACATTGAGTACTGTAACAAAATTAACACAACTCTACGTAATTCTAGACCCAACCGTAACAGTTCAATGACTATCTAGGAAACACACATATACTATGTTTAATATGCTCCAAAACACCAAAACTAATTCAATATATTTCGCTAAAGCAAATCAAAATTCTTCTTGTGAATGTTCGACTTAGTTTTAACTTTAGACGGGCCTTTTGCGATCAATATTTTAAGGCAGCAAAATAAAAATCGTGTTTAATGTAAGTGGTAGGGGTGCTACTGGTTTTTTTTTCTATGTATCTTTAAATATCTTCTAAAGTTACCTGTAAAAAAATGTCAAATACAAGAAATATCAACTTTGTTGCTATACTAATTAATATTACAGACGTTTATATCAAAAACAGAATATTCATTGTCCTTAAGATAAATGAACGACCCCTTTTTATTTACTTTCAAACATTTGCGTTGCATGATATAAGGTATTTACCTACTTATTCTGACAATCCCTCACCACACCAGTTTGCTTGTGACCGCAGCTGACCTTCCTTGAAATTTTGCTATTCAATTGGTCGATTTCAGTACCATTGTCAAATATTTCAAATATTAAACTTGTCATTTTCAATAAAAAATTATATTATATTAAATGCAGTTACGCGTTTCAACCCGTTCGGCAAATGGGACAGTAAAGTAAAGCCATTATACCTACAAAAAATAAGTTTAATATCTAATGAATAGTCTTTCATTTTGTCTTCACAGAATATTTAGATAGGCACGTCTATAGTTAATACAAAACCGAAGTTGAAAATAACAAAGAGAAACAAGGGTTTACGATTATTTCCCGACGACTATTGTTCTAGTGGGAGTCGAGCCCCCCACCCTAGTGTAGGGGGGGTATAATTAATTGCACCCTTGTCGTAACAGACCGAGTGTTTCTGATCCTTAAATATTTTTAGGGAAAAGTGTTGCTTTGGTGCAAATGTTTGGGAATGTTTGGCTATAGTTGGACCAATATTGGGGTACATGTTACTGGGGTATATTATTATAGCCCGGAGTGAATGTTGAATGAATGATTGAATGTGTCGCTAAGCGCTGAAGAACAGCTATATTGTATTTATTCTTTTAAATATCCCGAGATGGATCTGCGACCTGGTAAAGGTTGTGAGTGTTTTTCCTTTACAAACATATAGATTAAAAAAAAACTCCCTTTTTTGAACTCGTTTAAAAAAAAAGAGGCACCGTGCACTTTTAGTAGCCTTACAAACTTTTCAGCTTTTTACTATGACAGTAATCAGATATTCAATATGTCTAGCCCACGCACAATCACGTACTATAAGCCATGCCCAAAACTTTCGCCGAAATACCCACAAATTATAATTAAATATTTAATAAATAGTTTTGGTAAAATCAGTCTTACTTAATACACATTACAATTGCTTTTAAAAAAAACGTTATTTATAAAGCAATAAAACATTTTGGCGTTCACTTCACGACAGCGAAACAATTGTGTGACAGTTGAACTTGTGACTTTTTGAGCTCTATTTTTATAAGGCAACGATCTAGCCAAATTTACAAAAAAAAAAACCACAATTTCTTTACCCGGTTTGTGTTAGAAACACGAACCGGGTAAAGAAATTGTGATTTTTTTTTGCAATTCTTGGTACAATTTTAGTATATTTTTTGTTCCTTATACTTAGCTATTTACTAAGTCAAGTTATTATTTTTTTATTTGTTTTCTTTATTAGGTGATGCCTATGTTCAACAGTGGACGTCATTGGGCTGATATGATGATGATAATGATGATACTTAGCTATTATAATTATAACTGACTAGAAGACAAGCGGGGCTTCGCTTCCGTCGTTCTTTATTTAGCCACTGCTCCGATCCTATTGGCCGTAGCGTGATGTTATATACCCTATAACATCTCTATACACTCGATAACAACACTAAAAGAATTTTTCAAATCGGACCAGTATTTCCTGAGATCCTAACGTTCAATTAAAAACAAACTCTACATCTTTAATTATTAGTTAGTAGATTACTATGACGTAGATAAAGTTTATAAGACGTCTTAAAGCTCACGGTGTATGTACTAGAGCTGCAACACTTCGTTGAAGTAAGTGACTTCAAGTCTTCGCTCTGAGCGCAGAGCTCTGAGAGCAGGTAGGCTCTATTAACGCTAACTGTGACCCGAATACAAGCTTAACTTAATTGGCACAGCTTTCCAACTATTTTTAGTTAGTTTTGCACTTTTAATGGCCATATCGATTGAGGCAATGCAGATGTTTGGTAAATAATTATTATGAATAAACATGCGACTATTTGGAAGTTAAATTTACGAGTTAGTGATGCCACAGATAATCTGTGAATAAATGTTTTGTGTGACAATGTATTATTACAAATAGTGCCTCGTAAATTTTAGAAAAAATCGCCAAAATTATCAAAATAGAAGGCAATTAAGAATATATAATGTCACTACCCCTTCTCAACCCGTGTATACCGTAGGCGACTAAGGGACCTTATGCAGACAAGAGAATTGCAAGAAAAGAAAAATTCGAAACAATCCCTATATTAACCCGTCTGGCCAGAGTGGTATAGTAGGCTAAATTCCCTCCACATTCTTTGGAAGAAACCCGTATCCAGCTAAGTTGAAATAATGTTTTAGGTATTTACATAGGTATACCTACCTTATTTTTCTTGATGTTACGACCAGGTTAAGTACCGTTTTATAATATAAATTAATACCATGTAACGCGAAAGTTTAAAAGCAAATTTAAAAAAATGTCTTATACAATATGAATGTATTTTTTAAGTAAAAAGTTTTTTCTGTTCCGTGGAAAAAAGCATGAAGCTATTTATTATAACATAAACATAGCGTCACGCCTTTTTCCCAAAAGGGGTAGGCAGAGGTGTTTCACACCCACATTTCGCCAGCTATGTTTGGTCCCATGAAATAGGGGGCGAGCCTATTGTCATTAACCGGGAACATTTGTTTACCAAACTCCGGGAAAATCTTAATACTGGAATTTCATGATAGAAAAACCCAATACCATTTTTACCCGACCCGGGTATCGAACCCGGGACCTCTTGCACAGCAGTCGTATACACTTCCCGCTGCGTCACCGAGGCAGTTATTTATTATCATTTACCAAACTATTCACCAGAACGAGGGGGAAAATAACAAGTCGAAAGCCAGCAAAAAATAAACAGAAAATTCAATCGGCAACTTTCCCGATTGCGCAGGAAATGAGTATTTTATTGAGTTGTCAACTAACTACAGCTGTGTTGTATAAAGGGTAAGTGCAATATTGATGCGATGCGCCGCCCCGGTGACGTCATACTCGGCTATGACGTCACGCGGTGACTTCGTTTTATGTACAGTTAATTGTTATTACTATACTTTGGTGGTTCAGTAGATATAGTGTACTGTGTCTTAGATTCGAGTACTAGGTCGGTTTTTAAACGCATAATGTATTTTAATATCTACAAAATATAATATTTTCACACAATTTAGAAAGCGCCATCTAGACCTAAATTAAGCAATGATATTTGTTTGTAATAAGGGTACTAAACAACTGATATACATATTACTTAAATTAAATACATTACATCCAGAAACAGAACAAACCATTACGCTCATCACACAAAGATTTTACCCGGGTGGAAATCGAACCCACAACCTCTGTCTCAGCAGTCAGGGTACTACCTACTGTGCCAAGGAGGCTTCCAAAAGAAAATATAATAGTTATAGTGTTATGCTTGTGTCACTAAATAAAAAAAAAAATTATAATGCTAATTTTAATGTGAAATTAGGTCCCTTGTTTCTAGTTCAAAGAGTGTCTTTATTATTACGATATACTTGTAAGAAATTTGCTTCCTTTAAATTATAAGAAATTGTATGAAATGTGATCAAATATTTATAATTTTTACAGCTCCCATAGTAACGGGTAGCAATAATAAATCAATTTCAATACAAGCATAATTATAATAAAATATTTATTTACAAAAATATCGATGATCCTATAAAAACAAACAGAACTTCCTCTTGCATATTTAAATAAGCTACTTTTATTTTCTTATAAATCCATTAATTTTTCAGCGTCGATTGAAACGAATGATTTCTCATTCAGTCCGTTCCGTACTGTAATAAAATTACGAGCAAGTTAATAAACAAGGGAAATGCGAAAATTTTAGGGTTCCTCGCGGGAAATGTGAAGTGGAAACGGTTCAATTCGTAGAATAAATACTTCGGAATCTGGTTGCGAAAATCTTGAATCTTAATTTAAAAAAATAATTAAAAAAAAGCAATAATTAAAAAGCACTTACAGTGTAGGCGACTATCTTTAGTCGCATTGTAAGTGTAATTATTGTAACCCCCTGCAGTCAAGAGCACTGCAAGAATAGGAAATTCGAAACAAAACCCTGCATATCCCTTTGGGGAAAAAAGACTGAAGCTGTGTTCAAATACTATGATAAGATGAGAGTAGAATATTATGCCCATCTAACAAGAGCTTTCTTAATTCAGCCAATATAATATACGGAACTCTTTGAAAAAAAGTTCAACAAACACTTGGTGGATCTTATATAAAATTGAAATGTATAAAATAAAGTAAGTTCCTTGAACAACGTCCGCCGCTTTACTGGGTGCTGACATCACGATGTTTGTACGAACTATTGAATAAAACTGAAAGAGGAAAATCGATTTTATCTCGATTTAGTGCGACTTTTGTGTGGGTTTGTATAGCTGTGTTGATGATCGTTTAGAGTGGAATGTGGTTTGTTAACGATTTAATTTCGATGGCCATTTCTGATTTTATAGTTCAATAAGTTTAAAGTAAAAAAAAGTTAGTTCCGAGACTCACCTCACATAATGTAATAATCGTTCCCATACTAAAAAAACTTTGTAATGATCTAATACCCCGGTTCTCGGCATCTCACCATTAAATTTAGTATTCGATTACGATATGATTGAAATTTTTTTTTAGCAAACGTTTCCAGGGGCTTACTCTGAATTTCGACATTCGAATGTTCGGTTTTGATGTCGCTGTCAAATGTTTGAAAGTGACAGCGACCATAATTAACTAAATTTCCTTACATTTGACAGCGACATCAAAACCAAACATTTGAATGTCGAAATTCAGAGTAAGCCCCCTGCAGTTATATCGCGACTCGACAAGCGTAGAGTAGGACGCCCACCAGCTAGGTGGACCGACGACCTGAAAAAGGTCGCTGGGTCTGACTGGATGCAGAAGGCGGAGGACCGAGTGTTATGGTGCGTGTTAGCGAGAGGCTCATATCCAGTTGTGGACTGCAATATATCATGAAATATCATGAATGAATGAATGATTAGAAATTATGTTCGTAGTAATTTTCAAACATAGTATTGTACAGATGAAAACTGAAGGAATCTAACCCAAGGAAAATGCACAAAGGAATCTTACACTGGTAAAATACACAAGGGAATTAAGTTACCTTCATACCTATATGAAAGCTTCCTCAAACACGTGTAAAATAATTACACAGAAGTAAACAATTACTCACGAATAAGTTTTCTTCAAACCAAGTAGTTTCTTAACAATAGAACTGTTATCTGGCTTCTCTATGTGAAGAAGCCTTATAACCGTCATATAAATAATAATATTATGACCTGATTCGAAACTTCAATAACAACTTATAATATAATTTGTGACTAAATTAACTCAGATTTGTGACAAAAGGCAAGGTCACATAATCACGTTTTACTTCCCCGAAGGGGTAGTAGGCAGAAGTGTAAGCGTTTCAGGTTGCATCATCTTCTCGGTGGCTGTACAGTACACCCAGCTGATAATTGCTCTAATTCGCGGCCGTTCGCCCGGTGCACGTGGTGAACAGCGGCACACACAAAAAAAAATTAAATATTTTCTCAATAATTTTTCAACGTGTCGCCGTATTTTAAAGGTCTGTAGAATAATTCTAGTACTATCTGTAGAATGATACAATTATTGTAATGAACAGGGGCCTTAAATAAAGGCATAATACTGACAACACTGACAATATTAATATTCCATACTGTCGTTGAAAGTGAAAACAAAATTTGACTATATTCTGTGATATTTACGTGAACTGTTTTTGTGTTTTATTAAAAGTGGTTTTTATTTACTGTAATAGTGATAAAGACATTAATTAATTAAGTGTATTTAAGTGCTACTGTTGACCGTTCGATGGATTTGTATCCAAGCGTGAATGTTCTTTTTTTGAAAATACGGCGATGAAACTATGGCGTCATATTTTGGTAAGTTTAGTTGTTAATTTTGATTATTGTATTAGAAATGTTATTTTAATTAGTTTGTATGTGTTTAACTAATTAAAATGTAATACATTATAATAATATATGAATTTACTTACAAAATAACATCACCAGAAGCCCATTAAGTCCCACTGCTGGGCTCGGGTCATAACACAAAAATACATAACTTCACTCTTGGCCGACAGCCGCCATGGTAATTGTACTATATTTTTTTGTCAAACTATTAAATACACTTGTTTTATAATTAAAGTACAAATGTTTGTTAAAAAGAAGTGCAATTTAAGGATATTTAAAGATTTTATAATAATAATATAATTTTTTATAATATTCTACCACATTCACACAGCGCCATCTAGTCCCAAAGTAAGCAATTATATTTGCTTGTGTTATGGGTACTAAACAACTGATATACTACTTAAATACATTTTTTTTGTAAATACATACATATTATAGATAAATTACACCCAGACACAGAACAAACCTTTATGCTCATCACACAAAGATTTGTCCTGGGTGGGGATCGAACGAAAACATGACCTCCGGCTTACCAGTCAGGGTCACTAACCACTAGACCAACAGGCCAGTCAGATGTATAAATTATTTTGAATATAATTATAATATTTTCAATTTAAAAATCATTTCGTGGCTGCGGGTAATGGCACACTAACAGTTGTTAGCAAAAAATATGCTTAAGTTCGTGAGGTTTATTCTTTATAAATTTAGATTTTTACCCGACTGTCAGGACGGGTATTGTTTTTCGCGCGTATCTTGTATGTTTGTAAATTTATTTATTCCCACGAATCTTCCAAACGGCTAGATGGATTTTGACAATTAGGGTATCGTTAGATTCGTCTAGAAAACCCAAGTGTCCTTAGATAGGTTTTAAGAATAAAAAAACTTAAACGGCCGGCTTTTGACGCCAAATTGTAAGAAGTTCATTGTTTTTGAACCAAACCTATCGAGTTGGATATCAAAATAAAGAGAATCAAAAGGAGATTACATATATTCAAAAAGAGATTATACATTATTGAGTAGTTCCAAATTGTAAGTAGTTCTATTTTTTTTTAACGAAACCTGTCGAGTAGATTATCAAAATAAAGGGAATCAAATGGAGATTACAAATATGTACATAATTATGTTAGTATTTAAATTTAATCAGGTATAATAATATTACAATAATTGTATGGTCTTTTTAGTGCGTTGCTCTTTGTTGATTTTTTGCAGTCGGGTTATTAATTTTTTTAAATTATATATTATTTACTTGTTTATTCTAATTCTGCAAATTAAAAGACGAAGAATAATCTTCTATAATAATATTACCTATCCTCTTTGTTTTGCTACAGTCAAGCTAAAAGCCTGTCCAATTAAAGCTTATCGGATTCCTTTCGTTGACTTCAAAATTTAAATAAGTAAACTCGGTCGGGATCGAACTCGCACCCCACGTAATCCAGGTCGATTACATCCTACCCAAAATATAAATCCAAGCTAGCAACTATTTGCACAAATTACTTGGCATTAAAAATGTTTACTCTGGATTCAAATCCGAGACCGCGAACGGTACCTAGTTAAATACACGTTGTACTTAGTATTAACTGTAATTTTTTTTTTTTTTTTAATCTTTAAATAATATTTGTATGCCTATGGGTAAAATGTAGCGCTCACTTTTTAAATACCGCAAGATCTGTAAATTTAACCTACCTACATTGACAAATAAATATTTCTGTTTTTCTGTTTCACGCTATGTCTTCCCCCGAGCCGTTTTAAGACAAAATCCTACTAATATTTTAAATTTTATATAGCATGATGTTATATAGATAAATGGGCTATCTAATACTGAAAGATTTTTATATCCAGTCATCATTACAACCCATAAAGTGCAGTGTCACGGGTTTTTGGAGAAAATTTTGCCTACTATACACGCTGGCCAGACGGATTGGTAGGGCTTTGTATCTAATTTTCCTTTACTTTCTTAGTGGTCTTGTACGACACACACGGATTGAAATGGGGTAGAGTGACAGAATGTATTCTTAATCCGTCACTTCGGACCTGCCTCCTGATTCTGAGCTGTCGGAAAATTTTCAGTTTAAATAAAGTTAAAAAACATAATGTTAAAGAAATAGGTGGTTGTAGGAAAAAAAATAATTAATCAGTTTTTAATGTTATATACGGTAGAGTATTTTCTAACATTAAATAACTTAAGCCGTAAAAATACGTCTTACTAAGATTCGAAAACAGTTTACAATTACGATTAACGATACGAGAGCAATCCGACGAGTCAGAATGAGGGGTAGTAGTGAAATGAGAATAGCTCATTCAACCAATGAACTCTTCGCTTTATAATATTAGTATAGATTACGAACAGACAAAACCGCAGGCGAAAGCTATTTCTTCATAATTCCATAAAGTATTTTAATTAATTACTATGTACGACATTAAGTTGGTATTTAATACGAACTGGCTTGTGTGTGTGTATTGAGGCGGCCTAGATGCATTCATTTCAGTCTCCCTCTCTCCCCTATGTGATGGAAGGGTGGGAGGGGTGAATTAAGGTTAGTATAGATTAAAGTACTTCCTGAAGCATTTTGATATCGAAATGAAATGAAATGAAATCTCGTTTATTCATCTAGGTTACGAAGTAACACTTATGAAAATCACAAGATAAGTATGTAACAGGTTATCCGAAAAGTAGTGTCAGCAAATTTGCCTACGACCAGTTCACTGAGAAGAACTGGCAAGAAATGGATAGTTACAATCTTTTGTAATTTGGGTAGCGTGTAAAATGATGCAGCAGAGCACTAAACCGTTAGATTAACGAGTTCTAATGAATGTTTACAAACTAAATAATAAACAGAAAGTAAAAAGTAAGGCTCTGTGGTTGCATCACTTTACAGTATCAGTAAAGTTCATCGAATGTCACTGTGACGGTTAAGGTGCTCGCCTTTTCACTAACATTGCCGTGTCTAGTGTCGTGAGTTCGATTCTACACGATACAATTTTATCGGATTTCATTAATATTTATTTCGAGTCCGGTTGTGGTGTCCGTTAATTGTTTTGTTGTAAAATCCCCCGCAACACAGGATTGGTCCTTATTGAGGAAATTGTATTATAAAAAAAATGGTCGTCTCTGTGTTAGTAATGTTTAAAGTTCTATCGATTGGATATATGACATGAACAACACTATGGATGTCAGAATTAATCAAGTCGCCTGAAAATTTTCTAATATGACTTACCAACCAGCAGATTAAGTGATAACCGGGACGAACAGTTTGCGAAGCACGAAGATACTTAAGAGTGAAAATAACCCAAACGGTCACCCATCCATGGTATAACTCTATCAAACGATGCTTGACCTGTATAATCGTGACACTTCAATGATACGAGCGCCTTCAATGTTCTAATGTATACATGCCTTTATAGAAACGTAAAGAGCAAGGTTTTCCCGTTCGTCTGGGAACGTGGGGATGGGGGGTGGAGGGAGTACCGACGGTTTCTTTGAGCTTTAATGGTTAGTAATAACATTATGCTGGTTTTACTGTTCACTAGATTACTATGTGTTTTTTTGTTGCATAACTCATTTATAAGTTCATGCAGACAGTTTCTAAATAAAAATAGTTATTACATATTTTGATATTATTTTCAATACAAAAACCTATCATATTTAGATAATCATTATCATTATATTAACTAGAAGTCACGCGGGGCTTCGCTCTCATCGTTCTTTGTTTGGCAACTGCTTAGCTCCTATTGGCCGTAGCGTAATATTATATAGCCTTCTTCGATAAATGGGCTATCCAACACTAAAAGAATTTTGAAAATCGGTTCAGTAGATCCCGAGATTACCCCTGCAACTTCACAAACTCTAAATTTTACCTCTTTATATTACGCTCCTGCCAATAGGAGATGAGCAGTGGCAAAATAAAGAACGACGAGAGCGAAAACCCGCGCAACTTTAGTTTATTATAAAACTGAAGAGTCTGTTGGTTTCTTTGGTTATAATATCAAAAACAACTGGTCTGATTTGAATATTTTTTAAGTATTGAATAGCCCATTCATCGAAGAAGGTTATAGGTTATTTAACATCACGTTACGCTCAATATGAGCTGAATATTAAACAAAATTCACGGGAGCAAACCTCCGGGAAACAGCTAGATTTAATATCTTAAAACCACTATACCAAAAAAAAATACAAACGTACTTCTACTCGAACCAGAGGGTCGTATAACCTGTCTTTACTCATACCAAGCAGTTGAAATCAACTCACAGTCCAAAATACAGTAACTACAGTAATGAAACAAAAATACACGCTATATACTTAACGAGAGGGGTCTAGCAGGCCCCTATCTCCCTAGCGGCTATTTACCTCTAACGTCAGTATCCTACACGTGTTATAAGCTATATCTACGTAGCTTGTATAACACTAACTAGTTGCCTCCGGGTACGCAACCAATTATGAGATGAGCTGGCTCCCTTAATGGAGGAGGGTTGAAAGATTGTGAAATGATTTTTAAATGTAATTCAATTCTGCTTCAGGGAATTTACTGCTGTGTTAGCTTGCCTCGATTTGTTTCATGTATCGAGGTAAACGTTTATTTTTATTAAAGACAATAGTAACAAGTCCCGTATCACGGGGAACTTAGACATACGTAAGTAATCATCATCATCATTACAACCTAATAAATGTCCCACTGCTGGGCACGAGTCTCCTCCAAATATTGTGGAGAGAATTTAGCCTATTAAAATACCACACCGGTCAGACGGACCAACCCGGTATGGGGTTTTGTTTCGAATTTTCCATTTCTCGCAGTGCTCTTGTCTGCTTAAAGTTTTCGCCTTTTACGACAGCCGCGGATTGAAAAGGGGTAATGACATTTATGTATTTTAAATACATCACTACACGGTTAAATAAACTTTATTTATAAAAATTGTAATGAGCACCAAATTAACATAGCTATTCGGAAATGACATTGTATTATTACAAGCTTTCTATTAACTTGCAATGTACTTTTTGAAATGATTTAAAAGTTACATACGTACGTATGTAACTTTCAAATCATTTCAAAATATGTTAAATCTATATACATTTTAAAGATAAACTTGAGGCACTGAAATGTGATAGTAAATCTGCATAACAGACGGCATATTATTACAATAACAGTGACTCAAGCTTTTAAAATTTATATAGATTTTACATTTTGATAAGATCTATGTTTATATACGGCCCTTAAATTTATTTTTTACCTTTTAGTTCACGTTTTTGTTTATTGAAAGCTTGTCCTTAAAAAATCTTTTTTATAATTTTTTATATCATTTTGTTTAAAACTAAGATATGAGAATATTTTCCTATTTTTTGAGTTCTCATTTAGTTTTTATCGTTACAATGTACAAAACAGACACTTCAAGCTTGGCTGTTAGCTCTGCAGGTATTTTCATTGTGCCTACATTTATTTACTTGTAGACTGCTGGGAGATGTAGTTGGGACCTCGAATAGACACTCGAATAAAATACCCGCACTGTTAACAGTAAAACTTGGAAAGTTTTCAACACAGTTAAACAGCGCAGACGTGCTGAAAATTGTTCACTATCTCACGAATGTAGAGAGAAAACCGCAGGGAATTTCACTCGCAATGCAGCAACAGTAATAACTTCTTAATAAAATACTTTGTAGACAATTTCACATAGTGAAAATTGTAGAATACTTCTAGGATTCTTCTGGATTTTGTTCTCATAAGAAATAGAAAATTAACAGTCGTGTTAGCTCCTTATATACGTACCTATTACATACCTATAAAATTTTTGATATATTTAAGCAATATTACATCGATACTATATTATAAAGCTGAAGAGTTTGTTTGCTTGGTTGAACACGATAATCTCAGGAAATACTCGTAAGATTAGAAAAATTCTTTTAGTTTTGGATAGCCTATTTATTGAGGAAGG
This sequence comes from Laspeyria flexula, assembly GCA_905147015.1. Classification (NCBI taxonomy): domain Eukaryota; kingdom Metazoa; phylum Arthropoda; class Insecta; order Lepidoptera; family Erebidae; genus Laspeyria; species Laspeyria flexula. The sequence continues at coordinate 9,318,304 of LR989974.1, forward strand.
CTTATATAACATCACGCTATGGCCAAAAGGAGCTGAAAAATAATGAAAAATAATAATGCCAATGTGCCCAATGGCGATAGGCTTGCCTGTTTTCAATGGGATCAAACATAGCTGTCCAAATGTGGGTGTAATGCACCTCTGCCTACCCCTTAACTTATGAAAAACCTTATTAAAAAAAAAATTAATTTAATGACTTCATTCAATATCTTATTTAGTATACATCTCCCTTTATATTAAGTTTTATAATTAAACGTTTTATTAGATAATACAATTCTTATTCATTTAAAACCAGGCTGTACAATCTTAGAACATTTGACCATGCAAGTAGGGAAAAATAATGATACCAAAATTAAGAGTCTTGTCATCTATTAACAGCTCCTACTTTTAATGATTTTTTAATTCTGACGTATTATAAAATCATGTACTTCTTGTTTGCAAATATAGATGTCGCTTGCTGATGTTAATCGACTAAATTGAAAATAACTTTCGGCACACTACGGCTTTACTGACCAAGCGACCATTTTATTCTTTTATCATTAACCAATCAACTGAATGTCAAATATTGCCATTAATGAAATAACTAAACTAACGTAAAAGCTCCTATTACCGCCAGTTTTAGCTGTCTTAGGATTCACTTTAAAAAAATAGATATAAGCTGTTATGTTAGGAAAGATGTTATAATTTATAATTAATCTCAACGAAGTATTCTTTGCAATTCAGTACTTAAATTCAATATTCAATAACACAATAATTACTAAATAATTATTTAATCCAAAAGAGTAGTTGATTCTATTACCGACCCATAGAATGCGGCAAGATTCTATTAACGATTTTTCTACTTCTTTTACCGACCGGTACGAAGTTGTCATTTCTTCTATACTATTAAATAAAAAAAAAAAGTTTTTAAGGCATTTATTATATAACAACAATAGTTATGAGATCAACATTATCACAATATGAACATAATTATTTATTGCAACGCTTAGAGCACTTATTTTTTGTTATTTTAGTGATATATATATATATAATTAAAATATAATATATATATATATAATAATATATATTTATTATTTCTCTTGGCACGCAGAGTTATCCTCGGTATGCCATAGGTTTTTGAAGCTTCGTATATGCTGGTCCCTTCATTTATAGCTAGAAGCGCAGTTTCTAGTTGAGCAGAGGCTGCTTGCGCTTCTACGGCTCCATGATTCTATAAAAGAACACAATCTTTAAAGAGATATAGATAGAGATATAAGTTACACGGCCCGCATTCCGTCCCGCCATTTTTATTTGATTTGAAAACAAATGAAATAAAGCCAATGCCATGAAGCATGACTGAAACTGGATAGCAAATATTATTTTACATTAATAATATGTCCTGTGACAAAATCTCTCAAAACGTCACGTATGCAAGAAATAAGCCAAATTGTTCAAAAATATACATTTTATTTTTGTGTACTATATCACCAAAAATATCGTCACAGTTGTGAGTCGGTAATAGAATCAAGTATGAAGGTCTATTAGCGACCCATTATAATAATAGGGATACTGTCTAACGTTGAATCGAGTTTTACACAAAATCTTTAAGAAATAGCTTTGTCGTTAATAGATCTAACGATGTAAAATAATTTTAAGAACTGAACAAGAAAACAATAAAATCAAATGAGGTAGTTTATAATTGATATTATTTTAAAATACTAAATGTTCTCAAAATTTTTAACAACGCCATGGGTCGTTATTAGAATCAAGTTTTGAAATTTGGATTGTATTACCGCCTTAAATTAAAACATGATTTTATAACACAAAAACCAATAAAAAGTATTATATTAAGAGTTAGTTTAGAAAAAGAATATATACGTTACAGTTGTAATGTGATAACAAGAAGACAAATCCATTTTTAGTGTGTTATTTTCCTTAAGTAATATTTAGGTGTACTTACGTGGCTGGAGACGCGACACTATGAAATGTGCGTCCGCTTCGGGCGCGTCCCATTAACATTCAAATTATTTCTTTCACTGGCTATTTAAACACACAAACTTTACTCTTTTTGGTGGCCAACAAAAATACGTAACTAATTTTTAAGGTATGACATTTCTGAAACTCTATTTTATGTCCAATATGAGTGATTGAAAATTGGATCGTTAATAGAGTCACATTTTAGGGGGTCGTTAATAGGAGCTTTTACGTTACCAAACTTTTAAGCAAATAGAAAAAAAGCCTATATAAAAAAAGTACTCTGTGTTTAAAACCTTATACTACGTCAGCGGTATAAGGTTTTAAACACAGAGTACTTTTTTTAATAAGAATATTTAATATTAATCCGTAGAGTATAAATTTATATAAGATTGTACCTAGTAACGACATATTTTTATAAAACCTACGCTATTAGGATTATAACTTTATTTCTTATAAAAATGAACCTATTAAAAAGAAAAATTGTTTCTAAAAATATCTCACATACAACACGCAAGCATATTGAAACTATAGCAATTTCACAAGGCTAACAGCCCTACAGTTTCTGATAAAAATCGTCTCATACGAACACAATAATGAACTCATTATACGTACCCCTATATATTATTTAACTCTGAGTACTTGTAGCAAGGTGACCTTAACAAAAAAGTCGTATTAAGCTAATAAACAGAATGTTGTTAAGCCAAACTGCTTTTATTTGAGTATGTTAGCCTTAGGGTATAATTACACTGGGCGTATTGTATGTCGCGGATTGTTATGTCAACATCGTATAACTTAAATAAATATTGTGAGAAAATACCCATATTCATTAGCGAGGTAATGAAAACGGCTTATATGTTTCCTCATGGGACAAAATTAAGAGTATGTTTTTGTGTGAAGGTATCACATGGCATTTTATTACTAGTATGGCTGATTATAAAAATTACACATACATATAGATAAGGGAGTAACCTTATGCAGACAAGAGCATTGCAAGAAAAGGAAAATTCGAAGCAAACCCTATACCAACCCGTCTGGCCTGCGTGGTATAGTAGGCTAAATTCCCTCCACATTCTTTGGAGGAGACCCGTGCCCAACAGTGGGATATTTAATTTTATGGGTTGAGATGATGATGATGATGATATAGATCACGTTTCTTTCCCAACAGAGGGGTAGGCAGAGACCGTTTCCTTCCACTTGCTCACTCTTTATAAAAAATATATTTATACTATATCGTTATTAGAGGTGACTAGATATATTTATGTAGACTAGAAGTTCTAAAGTTAAGTTTCTCGTCCCTGACTTACGATTTGCATAAATTTGTACAATATTATTCTAAAGAATAGCCAAACCTAGTCCTCCAAATACTTGCTTTCAACTCAAAATCCAAAGATTTATTTGTTTAACAGTAATGCACATCAACTTATTTATGATGGCATTTTAAACCTAAAAACAGCTACAAACTCTTTGCCTTGTGTGAACATAACCGCAATGTTGTTAATTTTTAATTTACCTGTTTCAGTTTGTTGATTTAAAAACTAAACATGTACATTAGGTTTATTTTGTAAAGGTTGTAGTGGCTGTTTTAAACAAAGCTTTGAACTTGTTAAATATTGATTTAAGTAAACCACATTTACACGCTCGCATAATAATTATTAGATGGTAATAGGTAGGTAAGTCATATTACATGTAGTGACGGATTAAGAATACATAATTATACCCTACCCAACTCAACCCGTGGGTGTCGTAAAAGGCTATTAAGTAACCTTATGCAGACAAGAGCACTGCAAGAAAAAGAAAATTCGAAACAAACCCTATACCAACCCGTCTTTTTGACATCGTCGCGTCGCGTCGTGGTATAATAAAAAAATACTTTGTTTCCTCAAACAAAAACAAAATAGCCGCACACTCTTTTGATCCATTCATAAACTCACACACGCACCTTTAAATACTACACACAAACAAAAGTATCTGTTTCTTATCTTATCTTTTATAATGGTTCATTAAATCGATGACTAAGTACATAACGATGCGCTAAAAATACATCGTCCAGGTATAGAACCTTGGTTATGTGACGCGCGTCCAGACATTGACCTATTTGACGTATGCATTTCGAAATTTTGAAGGTTTCAAGTATTTTATTTGAATTGTTTTGATCCATCGATATATAAACATGTCTGGGTAAATTTAAAATAGATTTGTTTTTTTTCTGTTGATTTAGCTGCGTTGTAGTCGTTATTTTTTTACGTAGTAGATTGTTTAAACTAGGTATTTACCTACAAAAAGAGTCTTTGGTGACAGAGTAAAATTAATGGCGTCACTCCTCCATTCCATCTCTAAAATATCGTCAGAGCAACTAACGGATACAATATAGATACTAGACTATAAATTCTATAACGACATCGACTTAGTCGGCGTCAATATTGTTTACAAATATTTGAAAATGACAGCGAACATATTTAAATTTGAAACATCTAACAGTACGAGTGGTACGACCAAGGAACTAGTATAAGTTCCTTGGTCGTACGACTCCTAATAATTCGATGTCAAAATTCATAGTTGGGTCTCAGAACACGACACTGCGCTCCAGAAGGCCTACGCAGAATAAATCGGCAGTCTATTTAATAATAGTACGTATATACCCGACTTAAACTTTTTTATTGTATTTATTTATTAAACTGTCTACATAAAAAACATACAAAAACGGACTTAACGCCTGAGGCATTATCTACCAATCAACTTTAGGGTGATGTAGAGATAAAACTGAGTTAGGTGCTTTCAGTTACATAAACATATAATATAATAATAATTTACTACATTCACACAGCGCCATCTAGTCCCTAATTAAGTAATTATTTGCTTGTATTGTGGGTACTAAACAACTGATATACTACTTAAATACATTTTTTATTTTTATTTAAATACATACATATTATATATAAATTACACCCATACACAGAACAATTATGCTCATCACACAAAGATTTGTCTTGGGTGGGGATCGAACCCACGACCTCCAGCTTAGCAGTCAGGGTCACTAACCACTAGACCAACAGGCCAGTCAATATATGACGTGGAATTTTTTTTTTTCAATAAGAAATTGCAACTTAAAACTAAATTAATAACTCATAGAATGTGTAATTCTAAAAATAACAATAGAATCATGAGAACCATTACCTTATACAAAACATTTTCTTACCTGACTTTGAACCCCTGACCTCCAACTGTCTTCCGGTCATCGCAAACATCAAAGCGATTAGAATTTAAAAGAACGCGAGTGTGGGTTCGGTGTCCGCTTTGTTTGTTATTGTAAGAACAGGTGGGCAGGTGGCCATCTTATACTTAATTAATACGAGGTTAGGTAGACCTACTTACCTATTGATTCTCCTTTGTGGCGTAGTGGTAATTAAGAACAGTCTAGAAGTCAAAGATTCAATTCCCAAACTAAATTTGTACGTACTGTAATTACTACCAGAGGAACTTGTTTGAAATTACGAAAATATTTCAAATAGATAGATAATATAATATATGTTTATTCATAAATAGATTACAAATTTTGGTCCGTAGTGTCTTCAAGCCTTATAATAGGTTTATCTAGATTCTAGACACTAGGTTCTCACATATTCATAAAAGATTAAAGTTGTTAAACCTAAATACAATACTAAAATATAAGCGCGTTAATATTAGAATACATATAGATAATTCATAAAAATAGTGTCATTAAAAATTTAAATGATATTTTCTCGCAAAAGCTTATAAAAAAATATAAAATTGGAACGATTGGTCAGTAATGTACAGACACTTACTATAACCATGGGACGTGAGAAAAGTCACAAACATTTAACTAGGAGAGGTGTTTAGGGAACAACCCTCCTTAATATTTAAGAAGACCACGCGATATATTCTTGTTCAGGGCCATTTTACGAGCGTAGTGCAGTAATAAATACGTTTGTTCATATCTCTGGGGTATCGGTTCTTGTTTCAAATTTGTAAGTAAGACTGTCTTAGTTGCTTAGTTCTTTTCTTTTTGTTTATACTACGACGGTGACAAACAGACATACGGCCCACATGGTGATAAGTAATTACCGTAGCCTATGGGCGCCTGCAACACCAGGGTCATCACGAGCGCGTTGCCGACCCTCTCAAACATCTTCTTGTCGCTTCAATGATGTCTAAAGAAAGATAAGTTACTTCTATACCCACTCTATTCCCGTGGAAACAAGAACTGTGTTGAGAGGGACTTTAGACCATGACCTCCCAACCAGGGGGGCACGCTCCTCTTGGGAGAGGAGAGGGGCGTAATAGGCACGTTTACATTTTCAAAAACGTTATTATATCGTATCTGTAGGTATTGAACCTAATTGAATTTCAAATAAAAATTTAGTTGTCAAAAAAGTATGTGTTTCTAAATTTTGTTGATACTAAAGGGCATGAATATACTATTTTGGGTTCGGGGAGGCTCAGCGAAGTAAAGGCTGTGAAAGGCTTTAGACACTGACACTGTACACTTAAGCTCAAAACTTTAAACTGACTGTCTCTGTCAGACAAAAATTATAGTAGAACTGAAGTAGAACGTAGTAGCACTGTCAGACAAAAATTATAGTAGCCAGAACTACGGCCGTGCTCGCAAATGAACATGATTGTCCTAAGTAGGGATCGAAGATCTTATAATACGTCGCCACAAGGCACATAATAATAAAATCATCATCATCATCAACAACCCATGCATGTCCCACTACTGGGCAGGGGTCTCCTCTCCTCTATATAGAAAGCTGAGAGGGTTAAGGCCATATGTCACACACGCTGGCCTAGTGCGGGTTGGTGTATCAGCCATAACATAACATCACGCCTTTTTCTCCGAAGGGGTAAGCAGAGGTGTTTCACACCCACATTTCGCCAGCTATGTTTGATCCCATGAAATAGGGGGCGAGCCTATTGTCATCAACCGGGAACATCTGTTTATCAAACTCCGGGAAAATCTCAAGGAATTTCATGTTAGAAAAGCCCAATACCATTTTCACTCGACCCGGGAATCGAACCCGAGACCTCTTGCACAGCAATCGTATACACTTCCCGCTGCGCCACCGAGGCAGTATCAGCCATAACCATAGAATTTCTTGGGTGTGTGTGTTCTCACAATGTTTTCCTTCACCGTTAAGTCACTTAAATTCCACAAAGTAAAATTCACTTTGGTACTGCTTGTTGAATCGAACTCAGACCGCATAATTTGCATGCCGGTCACTTAACCATTCTGCCACCATCGCATAAAAATAAAATGTGATTTCAAAATATCATATTCTATGTATAATCGAGTTTCAAACACGACACTATTCAGATTCTAATTAGAACAGATATCTTATTGCTAGCAGTTTGTTTTCCTATCTATGATAGAAGATACAGATGTCGATTAGACAGATTAATCGGTACAAGATTAGGTAGAGGTGCCAAAAAGTCACTTATCTAGACTAACACTGTCAGTTAGGACAACTGACGAGCTGAAACTGAGTACTAGCGAATTGAGACATATCTACTCTTATATTTAAGAGTTACTTTCTTTCGCCAGCGGCTCCACTCGCTTGGTGTTTCGATAAAAAGTAGCTTATGTGTTATTCCAGATTATAATATGTTTATGTGAAAAAATGTTGGACACCAAATATTGGTAGAATGTAAATGGACTTTATATAAACCTATAACAGCATACTTTGTATACATACATTCTAGCAAATAAATGATTTTGACTTTGACTTTGGCATACTTCATACAGATCTCTTCTGCCGTTTTGTTGTGATATAATAAATAACATCCATAGATCTAAACTTCCACAATTATACTTTTTAATATTATAAAGCTGAAGAGTTTGTTTGATTGGAACGCAGTAATCTCAGGAATTACTGAACCGAATTGAAAAATTCTTTCAGTGTTCGATAGCCCATTTATCGAGGAAGGCTATAGGCTATAACCATCACGACCAATAACAACTGATTAGTGGCTAAAGAAAGATACACAGAAGTAAAGACCAGAGTTAAGTATAACATTAAAATAGGAATTTCTCTCCACTTTCTTAAGTCGGTACCATAACAATTACGTGTCTAAAGTTTTAAACTAGTGGTACAACCGGTCACTGTCCTTGCATTATCAGATTTAACTATCATATCTCCCATGAATTTCAGACGGTAGTAAGATACGATGTTGGACGCCCGCCAGCATTCACCTCCGTAGAGCGACCATGAAATTGTGTTTACTCATAATAACTATGTTTTTCTAACCTTTCTGTAAGTTCAAACGTTCAAACTATTGTTCCGAGATTATGGTTTATAAATCTACCCACGATTAGTGTTAGTTGTTTTTTATAGAGTTAGTTTATTGGTAAACAAGTATACGACTTGTCTTATGTTAATATCGTAGCTTATCCTTGCCTAGAAGTAAATTTATAACTAGTTCTTTTTTGTGACAAAATACTTATTTGTGCATTTTGGGCTGTAAATATAAATATAATATATTATGTAATAATAATAATATAATATTCTACCACATTCACACAGCGCCATCTAGTCCCAAAGATGATGAAGAGAGAGAGAAGAAAAAGAAATATTTGCTTGTGTTATGGGTACTAAACAACTGATATACTACTTAAATACATTTTTTTTGTAAATACTTACATATTATAGATAAATTACACCCAGACACAGAACAAACCTTTATGCTCATCACACAAAGATTTGTCCTGGGTGGGGATCAACCCACGACCTCCGGCTTAGCAGTCAGGGTCACTAACCACTAGACCAACAGGCCAGTCAAACTAAACAGTCAAACTATACATAACTATATATAAATAACAGTGGATGATGGACATGACCCACTTGACCAAATGACCAAGTCGTTGCTCTGTCTCGTGGGGGGCGTCCTACTCAGCTCCTATTAGCCGTAGAGTCATGTTATATAGCCTATAACCTTCCTCGATAAAAGGGCTATCCAACACTAAAATAATTTTACAAATCCAACCAGTGGTTCTTGAGCTTAGTCTGTTCAACCAAACAAACAAACTCTTCAACTATATAATATTATTTATTCTATCATCATATCAACCCATACCCATTTCCGTGTAGTGACGGATTAAGAATACATAATGTCACTACCCCTTTTCAACCCGTGGGTGTCGTAAAAGGCGACTAAGGGACCTTATGCAGACAAGAACATTGCAAGAAAAGGAAAATTCGAAACAAACCCCATACCAACCCGTCCGGCCAGCGTGCTATAGTAGGCTAAATTCCCTCCACATTCTTTGGAGGAGACCCATGCCCAGTAGTGGGACGTTTATGGGTTGAGATGATGATCAACCCATAAGCATCCCATTCATTCTATAATCTTATTAAAACCATGGTTACTATACAAAATGTAAACAATAGCTGAATCACAGATAGCGGGAATGAAAAAAAAAAGGTAAACATTGGCACAGGTTCGGTGCCGTGTCGCGACATTGTATTTACGTCGCTAAATGTTCGGACTATTAACGCAGACGAATAGCGACGTGAAACTATTTCACTTGACCGATATAGCACACACTAATGTTTCTCAGTCGTAAGGGAATATAGACGATTGTTAGGCGATATTTGGACTAACCATTATTCGAAAATGGTGGTCGAATGGTTGTGACCGGCATACACTGTGGTCCGAGTTCGATTTCAACTGGCAGTGGATTTGAATTTCACTTTGTAGAATTATAGTTAAGTAACCGTGTGGTGAAGGATTAAGAATATATAATGTCACTACCTCATCTCAATCCGTGGGTGTCGTAAATGGCGACTCAGGGAGTCACTTTATGCAGACAAGAGCACAGCAAGAAAATGAAAATTGGGAACAAACCCTATACCAACCCGCCTGGCCAGCGTGGCAGTAGGTTATATTCCCTCCTATTCTCAAGAAGAGACCCGTGTACAGCAGTTGGACTTTTATTGGTTGTAATAATGATGATATGATTGCAAACATCTGACAGTCGGAAGTCCTAAAGAAATTCTTACAAATCTAATCTGAAATTTGATGGATAAGTTAAGATTTACATTTACATACATTCTTAATGTCTATAGATACTAGTGCCGTGTCAGACACAATAATGTTCTAACGGAGAAGATATCAGTAATGAAGATATCAGACTGTGTATGAACATTTGGCTAGCATAATAACAGTACTTAGGTTACTATCCTCCTATCTATGCTTAGCAGTGAGAAGAAATAGATTGTTGATATTAATAAAATAGGCATAACTATGCAGCTTTTTAAAAACAACAAAAACAAAAAATGTGCCACAAATTCTCCGCTTCGCGTAACTAAACCCTAAGCAAATTAAATGCGTGTTTAATTACAGCACGATAATGAACATAGCCAAGCTAAAATACGTTAAACATGTACGCATCGTAAAAGCATTCCTACGACTATTGTACAAACTGCGTCTTGTGGAGTTACGCCCTTAGCTTTATAATTAAAACTCATTTAATTATACATTCTTAGTCGTTAACGCCACTACTGCTATTATAAAGAAAGAGAAATAGCTTTACGGTAAAGATGAAGGACTAGGGAAAGAAAATTAAGCTTTTTTCTTCAAGAAGTGGGCAGAATACACACACCCAAATTTGTTTATAAAAACTGAGTCTGGCACTATTATTATAATAATAATGTTCTTTATTGACATAAAAGTGCTTACATTTTTATACATATTTTATGTTTTTGTTTTTATTTATGTGACCATAATCGACATTATGTATTTATGAGACACTAGCAACTAAACAAGGCCGAGCCTGTATCTTAGATGCTAGCCTCTTCCTAAGACATCATTACATAACATTAGTTGGTGAAAAAAAATTCCACTACTAATCTTTCCATTTAAAGTAGAAAATCCACGAAATGTCTACCGACACTTATGATTATTTGAAATATAAGGTCCGCCTCATGGTACGCGGTTATCGTGACCGAATGACCCCCGCAAAATAATGGATGAACGGGAGTTTTCTTCGTAAGCAAGTAACACAGAAGTTTGTAAAAATAATTTAAATAGTATGTACCTACATACTAACATTTTCTACTGCGTTTGGTGTATTTTTTCTAGAATATTTCATACCTAACATAGGCTTAGCTCTAACCGTTTACCGTTTAATATGCTTTAATATTTATCTTTCATCGCTGTGATGCGTGCTTTATCTGTTTGTAAGCTTTTTCATCGTGAACACGAACCTATCAGACGATATTAATAAGACTTGAGAAAAAATACATCCTTAACTCAAACATATTTGAAGAAAGAAGATTTTGAGACAATTTAAAAAGCTTTATAGTACCTAACCTTGTAAAAAAAGGGACAAAAGTTACAAAATAACTAGGAATACGTGTAGAAAAAGACCAAACTGCCTGATGGTAATGATATTACGGTAATTTTATGTTATGGTAAAACGACAAATTAATAAAAACCGAATACGTAAGACAAACGAGAAAAGAAGCCTTTACACCCAGCATTAGATAAAGAGAGTATGATTCTAAGTAGTATATAATAATAATAATATAATAATATTCTACCACATTCACACAGCGCCATCTAGTCCCAAATTAAGCAATTATATTTGCTTGTGTTATGGGTAGGTAATAAACAAATGATATACTACTTATATACATTTTTTTTTGTAAATACTTACATATTATAGATAAATTACACCCAGACACAGAACAAACCTTTATGCTCATCACACAAAGATTTGTCCTGGGTGGGGATCGAACCCAAGACCTCCGGCTTAGCAGTCAGGGTCACTAACCACTAGACCAACAGGCCAGTCAGAGATATAGATTTACAATTATTTTGCCAGGGCATAAAAATAAGCGATGGTGGCTGAATGGATAAGGGACCGGCGTCCGGCAGTACCAATGTGGATTCCACTTTGTAGAATTTATATGTACTAGTCAAGTGACTTTCCATATACTAACGGTGAAGGAAAACATCGTGAGGAAACCCACATACCCTAGAAGTATTTCTATGAGTATGTCTGATCCACCAACCTCCGCTAGGCCAGCGTGAGTGGATTATGGCCTAAAACCCTCTCAGCTCTCTAGTTAGAGGAGAGGAGACCCGAGCCCAGCAGTGAACCTTAATGGGTTGCTGATGATAATATAATAATAATAATAATAATATTCTACCACATTCACACAACGCCATCTAGTCCCAAATTAAGCAATTATATTTGCTTGTGTTATAGGTAGGTACTAAACAACTGATATACTACTTATATACATTTTTTTTTGTAAATTTATACATATTATAGATAAATTACACCCAGACACAGAACAAACCTTTATGCTCATCACACAAAGATGGGACAGCAGTGGGACTTAATGGGTTGCTGATGATGATGATGATGATGATAAAAATCCAGTAAATTTCTCGGTATTGTCAGTTACAATACAGATGCTTTTAAATTGTTTTGCTAACACACTGAGGGTCTAAAAAAACTACCTAACTTATAAGCTAAAGCTACCTAGGTTTGGAGAACACTTCTCATCTGTATACGATAGTGTAATCTCGACTCTTACTTTTATCATCCCCATTATGGGCTTAAGCTTCTGCTGGAGAAAAGCCTTCTAATGAGCACCTAAGCTTTCACAGATAGAAGTACAGTCAACCCCAAAAGTAACTGACCATTTCCATTATTTCAAAACGCATGGTGGCCCCCGGTGGCGCAGCGGGAAGTGTATACGACTGCTGTGCAAGAAGTCCCGGGTCGGGTAAAATGGTATTGGGTTTTTCTATCAGGAAATTCCAATATTTAGATTTTCCCGGAGTTTAGAAAAACAGTTTAATGTTCCCGGTAGCTGGTATAGCTGGCGAAATGTGGGTGTGATACCCCTCTACCTACCCCTTCGGGGAAACGGCGTGATGCTATGTTATGTTATAAATTATTTTACAAGAATAATGCCGGCATTGAATTATTCAATTCAAGACCTTACCTCTATTCAATAGTTCTTTCTATACAACAAAATCAAAGCCATCTTCAGCATAAATTCAGATTTGGACAGCCTACTGCCATGATCGAAGTAGGTCACAACCATTATATATTTGCCTCCGAAACGTTGAGGATCACGTACATTACCGGCTATGTTCCCAACAACACATAGCACATACATTCAAATCCCTTATACAGCGCGATGGTCATCAATCACGACGGATCGCTCAATACGCCTGTTGACGTAAGTTCAGATAAAAGTATTAGATGTATTATGCTTATATAGGTACCTTATTTTTGTACGACCTAGTGATCTGATTCTATATTCGGATATGCGTATTAATTTTTAACCGACTTCAGAAAGGAAGGTTTTCAATTGTTGTTGTGTTACTCGTTTACGCGAAGACAGCTGAATTGATTTGGAAAATTATTTTTCCGTTCGAAATAGTATACGTCCCATTGTCATCAGGCATAAATATTTGATGATGGGAACCAACAGACAGTTGCGATGTTTTTCCAATATTTGAAGTTATTCAGTTAAGTGTCGCATTTTTGTTGCTGGGCTGATGATGAAAGGTACAACCACTTAATGGTTAGAAGTCAGGGGATCATTATTTAAATTATAGACACATTTAGACAGTTAATTATTGTTTTTAAGTCAATTGAAGTCAGTTCATTTTAATAAGCATTGCTATACAACGTGGCAATGCTGCCAGCATGCTGGGCACTTTTCCGGTAGACAGTGGCAGCGATGCGGAAGTATTTTATGTTGCCATTTTTTTTATTAGTTCACCACTTTTTAATTCTTTGTTTTTTTTTGTGTTAGGTTGTAAATATTGTTTTTTTTTTCTTTTTAATTTAAGTTAGTTGATAACCTTAGTTTAATATAGCTTATATAATTGAAAGACAGGTAATCATACTACTTAGTTCATGTTAATTTTTTTATAACTTGTTGCATTGACATTTCACCTTTCATTTCGACGACCTGATAAGAGTTGAGGAAGGTCGTTGGATGCAGGCGGCACAAGGCGCTTGCTGTGGCGGAAGTTACGTGTGGTCTTTGTCCAGCAGTGGACTGCATTATGATTATCTACTTTTTTATTTTTTTTTTATTAATTAAGTACAAGTACATATTAGCAATAACAGTCCAGGTAGTTGTAGTTTGACACGGAAAAGTTTACACAAGGCTGTAGCCATATGCGAAGAAGCTACACTTTTATTCGGCAACAGTTAAAAAAGTAACATTCTAGCATATATTATATCAATGACGAAATAACATTCAAAACAGTAGGTACATTTTACCAATAAGCAAAAAAACATAAATCTATTTTTATCATACATTTATTTTTAGCAGATATTTTTAGGTGGCCTTGAGTTTATAAGACACGTGATGCGTAATGTCACTGGTTCGTTCCCTTGTTATGTTATTTAAATATATAAACATAAAGGATTTTGTTTATATTCCGAAATAATGATTTCTTTCTTTCTTTCCAATATTTTTATATTATCTCAAGTAAAAATATGTCTGCCATGCTGTTATTAAATTACTTTAAAACGGGTCTACGTCACGTATTATATTATAAGGAATAGAAAATACCTTATTTGTTTGCCTTATAATATAATACGTGACGTAGACCCGTTTTAAAGTAATTTAATATGTGTACAAGTCGCGAAAGTTTAAAAGTTGCCATGCTGTTTACTAGTAGGCCGTTTAATACTTAGATATCTTCTAAACTAGTTAAATTCTTAGTACTACCTCGAAATCTAAAAGATAGTGATACTTTTCAATTGGGATTATGAAGGCCAAAATAATAACCGTCCAAATAGGTGTGAAAAATTTAGCTTTCACGAAAAAAGGCATGATGACCTGAATATTCTATAACATCTGTCAATATGAAAATTAAGGAAAGAGTACATCATGAGATACGTCATACTATCTTAGAAAGTTTTATTTCGTATTCAGTCGGAAAAACAAGTTTTTTTTGGATATGACATTATATGATATTGCAGTGTAGAGATGCTTTCAAACTATAATTATAAATATTTCATTTTATTTTGTCGCGACTTCGTACTATCTATTTATAATATGATTTGTATATGTCAAGGTTAGCTTGTAGAGCAGATGGCCAATGGGGAAAAAAGGTTCGAGTGGCGACCACGTATTGGAAAACCGCGTACTGGAAAAAGCGACCCCCACGACACGAACTGACGTCCTGGTAAAGGTCTCAGGTGGTCGTTATGCAGGCGGCACGAAACCGCTCGCAATGGCGGAAGCTAGGTGAGACCTAGGTCCAGCAGTGGGCGTCATTGGGCTGATATGATGATGTTGAGGTTATCATTATGTCCAGATAGAACACTGTTTTGTAAATGTGAGCATCCGCATTTTGTAACAAAAATATTGAAAGAGACGCTGTTTCACCACTCATTGATAAAGTGTCTGACAACCTATCTGTAACATAAATTACAGATTTTTTACATAAATATTCTTCATACATGAAAGATCCTTCAGTTAATCTACCAATTATATAGTAGTGGTGGAACAGGCTTCTAGTACCTTTCTGATAATCTTAGACTTACGTGATAGAATTTAGCAGAAAATTATGTTACAATTCTATCAATTAGTTTTCGAACAGATTACCAGACACTTATCTATCAGTAATTAAACATGGCCTTATTGTATTAGAGTGTCTAATGTTAGTTTTGCCCTACTTCTTTTAAGTTTATTACATTAAAAGTATGGTCTTAACTATCGTCTTCAGTAATTATTATCTAGTTTAAACTTATAAAAGGTCGAAACGCGTTAAAATATTTATAATAAGTATATAATGATGATTGTAGTTAATTCGTGTTAACCACATCTAAAAATATGTATAATTATATACTTTTTTGTAGATCGTGCGACGTGAAACTTGTAAAGCTTTTATTATATTTCATTATGAAAACGATATTAGAGTTTACTCAAATATAAATAAAGGGATTAGAGTCATAATTTTATAATAGAAATTCATTATGTATTCCATAAAGTCAAAATGCCATGCCATTCGACAATCTTTTATTTTCCCACACACGTCCAAAGATCCTCCGCGTTAACAATAAAAAACTATAACAAGTCGCTTATAGCCTAACTTTTGAGATGGTCCACGTTACAAATAACTTTTTTATTTGATTATGACGTCACTACCGCATTGAGGGCAACATTTGCGGACTCTGCTCTGTAATAAAACTGTAGTCAAATGTTATAATAACATGTTATTGTTTGCATTGTTTAAAAGAGATTGGGAATAATCATTTTATTTTAACGAATACTTTTATTTGAAAATAAATATTGTGTAGTATGGGCTAAAACCAGTCACATAATATATCTGACAAACAAAAATGCGACCTTATTATAAACTTGTAGATTATTTTAAAATTTCGCTAAACTCTGAGAATTAAATATCATCGAACTTTCTGATTTTTTTACTGTATTATTTATGTAATTGAATAGTCATATTGCCCTACAAATTGCGTGGTACGTTATCCCGGTCCGGTATACCCTTGCTACGTCTGTTAGCTACCACAATCAAACTTTTGGAATACGAAATTGTTAGGCGTCTCATCGAAATTAAGCTACTCACGAAAAATTAGCTTGATAGTAATAAAAAAAAAAATTTGGACCAGGGTTCCTGTACTATATAGACTTGATTTTCATTTACCTTAAGGGATTTTCCGTCTCATTAGATCTGCACAAGGCTAGAATTAAATTATTGAACAAGGCTCTCCTCTATCAAAGAGAAGATTTTCTTTTGTAATATAAGCGGTTCCACCCGTTCTTGGACTTCTGTCTATGCTCTCAGGGCACATAGCATAATTATACCTTTTTCTTTCAAATTCGAAATCATATAACTTTTTTGCCATTAGAGGCCAGCCTTCATAATAAAACTTGTTCAAGTTTGACGTATGTCAGTCAAGTTTGACAGTATGGTTTTAATCCCAGCTTGATTGACGTTTATATGTAGTAGTCGAAAAGTTATGGAAATTCAGAAAATTATACATAGTATGTTGGTTTGGTGCGTTATTCGTAATGATTTGATGTGTTATTTTATAGGTACTAGAAGACGCGGGGCTTCGCTCTCGTCGTTCTTTATTTGGCCACTGCTCAGGTCCAATTGGCCGTTGCGTGATGTTGGATAGCTTAGACTGGCCTGTTGGTGTAGTGGTTAGTGACCTTGACTGCTAAACTGGAGGTCGTGGGTTCGATCCCCACCCAGGACAAATCTTTGTGTCATGAGCATAAAGGTTTGTTCTGTGTCTGGGTGTAATTTATCTATAATATGTACTTATGTATTTACAAAAAAAAAGGTATTTAAGTAGTATATCAGTTGTTTAGTACCCATAACACAAGCAAATATAATTGCTTTATTTGGGACTAGATGCGCTGTGTAAATGTGGTAGAATATTATTATTATTATAACCTTCCTCGATGAATGGGCTATCTAAATCAGATCAGTAGTTCCTGTGATCCTAGAGTTCAACCAAACAAACAAACTTTTTAGCTTTATTATATACTTTTGTATAGGTAGATACATAAATATAATATAATAAAACAAGTGATGGAAAAATTCAAACCGCAACCCTGGCATTCCGTAAATTTAATTTAGATTTTATAATTACTTCTTCTGTTCTGTGTAAAAATACATTCAAAGTAGGTACTTATAAAGATATACTTCTGAAATATCTTACATTTTATTTAATGTATACATTTATGTTATTCACCATCTCAAAGTTATGAATGTATTATATTCTAAAGAATCATTGCGTGTGCCATATACTCCCTAAGTAATGCATAAGTAACGTCTTAGCAATATTAATATTCATGAACCATATTTTTCAGAAAGCAGTTAAGTAAATCCCGAACCGTCATAGATATATAACTTTACGACTCCAGAGAGTTGGAGAGAGACAAAAAACCTGCAAAAACCCGCAGCCGGGACCAAATAATTTAATAAAAACACCGCATTTTACTCACAGACGTATTTACTTGCCACCTGGGTCTTAAAGGCCCAACCTATTTGCTCGGGAAACTCCAGCAATAACCACTCAACGAATGAAAAAAAAAAGAAATTAAAACGATATAAAAACGTCAATAATTCAAGTTAAACATTTTACGATGTCGAAACGGCAAATCGCCGCCATGACACTTATTTTCCCGCGTACATATTTAATGGCGTCGACAGGTGTCAGCTATACGTAACATTTGTTTTATAATTTTTAATGTCACACATAGTTGACGAATACACGATCGATATAATATTGTTGTGTGTAGTTGTGTACTCACCCCAGCGTCGTCATCGTCACGATGGTGTACCAGAAGGCGGCAGGAATGGAGGTGAAGTTAGTGTCCTGTTCGTTCTTCTCGGCGTAGAACATGACAGTAGCGAAGATAATGATCGCCATCGCCAGCGAGAACACCAGGAAACCGAGCTCGCTGGCGCATGACTTGAGCGTATAACCAAGGATTCGCAACCCCTGAGAGTGCCTGGAGAACTTGAAGATACGGAACACTCTGAACACTCTCAGGGTGACGAAGGCTCCGGAGACGTCGTCATTGTCGGTGATGCCCAGGCCGATATAGTACGGCAGGATAGCCACCACGTCGATGATCGACATTACGGATCTCACAAATTTGCAGCGATCCGGCGCTGCGAAAAGTCGCAGTAGATATTCAGCTGTGAATATCATCACGCACGCAGTGTCCAAGCAGAAGAACACGATTTTATAACGTTCACCGCACGGCAGCGTGCCGGCGCGGCCGGGCCGGTGGCCGCACGGCACGGTCTCGACCACGTTCGCCATCACCGACACGGCGATGAAGAACCCAGTCACATAGTAGAACACGAGGGCAGCCGTCGAAGTGTGCGGGTTCTCGAACGCCCGCCACATCTTCTGTCGCAGATCTGTGAGCTGAGGTAAGCTCTGATCTCCCGCTTCACTCAACTTGTCGTCCATAAGACGCTCCGCATTCTCACGTTTCCTATCCCTATAGTCCTCGTAGCAACAGTCCCCTATCACGTCAGGGAGGATCCCAAAGAAGGCGAGCTCCTCGTCGTAGCCCGTCAGACATTCGTGTTTGGGATAATGCAACTTTCCAGTCCTGTAATAATTTAATATGTGTCGGAATATGTCCGGGTCTCTGTCGAAGAAGTACTCTCTGCTCTCCTCGTCGTAGAAGAATTCCCTCTCTGTGGAGCCGAGGAGTGAGTCGGGGTATTTCTCGAGCGTGTTCCGCCATGTCTCGAACCGTCGTCCCGAGACGTTTATGAGGAGCTTCTCGTCCTCGGCGCGGCGGCGGTCTTTTGGGACCGGTGGGGGTGGAAGCGGGTGCGTTGCAATAGGAACCCATCCGATGGCGGCTGCTCGGGCGAACGGCAGCCAAGCGGCGACGGACGCCATGGCGCGGGCGGCGTGAGCGGCACCGCCGCGACAACTGACGTCCCCCCTCGGCCCACTATTTCGGGCCGCCCAGATGAGCGCGGGGTTGCCACACACAAACTGTAATTAGGAATATCTTTAGATATATTTTTGTAATCTATTTTTATCAGAAATTATTATGTGTTCTGTGCATTACCATCATGCGCACTAGTAATATCCAAGGGCTTAATTATATTATCTAATTTATTCATTTGTATGTAGTATACATACAAATGAATAAAGTAGAAGTGTCTGTTTTTAAAATCAGAATAACAGCTTTTTAGGATAGGCATAATTATGAAAGCTTACGGTACTTATAACAAAAACACACTTTTCGAAATGTTTGTCTGTCTGTTTGTTTGATGTAAACCCCGAAACTACTGAACAGATTTCAACGGGACTTTTACTGGCGGATAGCTTATTTCTCAAGAAGTAACTTAGGCTATTTTGATTTTGGAACCATATATTAGAGCCCTGGGAAATAAATATTAGGGTTCAGTGTTCAGTTTAGTTCAAATTACAGAATACGAGATTAGTTTTCTTGACGTTAAGTTCTTAACCAAAATACTGTCATGAATTTTCTGTCTGTAGCATGGTGCATAAATGAAAATGCCTTTGATTGTTTCAAAATTTTTAAACTTAAGAATATTAATATAATTTCTCAGGTTGGCTCGTAGACATACACTTTAAGCTGATAATACAGATATAGTTTTATTAGTGACTATCAAAGAATCTTCAAGTCACTATTTTGAGACTAATTATAAATTATTCTTAATTAACATAAGAGAAGACATAATTAGGATCAAATGTAAGATAATTTTTTCTTCACTTTAGATAACTTTATTTTACCAAATAATGGGCAAAATTTCCCAACGCAAGCCACCCTCTCCCGGGAGCATTTCAACTGCGCTTGCGTGAGACGTGACGTCACTGCCTAATAAATTGATTTTCAGCTAGCCATCTCTTTCAGCCGAGTGGTATGACACATAGTGCTATCTCGCTCGCACACTTTTAAGCTCTAGTGACCTTTTGTATATTTTTCAGTGGTCCTAAGAGTTTGTCAAAGGCTTTTGTCTTCAGAAACTGAAAAGCTCTGAATTTAGCTTTGGGTTAGTTTTTGGACGGTTAGAAGAGTCGAAATGAAGGAGAGTTAAGCGTAACACGGGGAGGTTTAGAAACGGATGGGTGGGTGACCGTGGGATAACGCGGTAGGCTGTTGTAGCAGCCTTATTTTGCAGCCTTAGCCTATATCAAGTTGTCCTCGAACTCTGCGACTATTATATCGGTAGAGTACAAGGTTTAAGTCGATACGGGAGAGTTTCGCTAAAAATATTTGTAAAGGTTAAATAGTAGTAAAATAAAAATCCTTTTGTGTTTAAAATTTACTGAATAAATGGACGGAAAAATTGCATTGATTAAACCACAGATTAAAATTATGTCACAGTGGTTTAGATTGTCGACTTGATACGGTGCATTGTGTATTTAGCTTTCAAAATATATAAATGAATTATATTTTTAATCTAGGTCACATATTCTACAAAAAATAAATAGCTTAAACTTATTATACACAAAGAAGATTAGTACAGCGCACAATCTGTTCAACTAATGTGTAGAAGTTCTATATTTGATTCTCGGGTTGAGCACGCTGTAATTAAGTTTAACTGTTTCAAAAATTTTATGAATACGCTTCTACTACTAAACTATCCATCGCTCTGCAGTTAAATGTGCTCATAATTTCAACCCATAAACGTCCTACTGCCGGGCACGGATCTCCTCCAAAGAATGGAAAGGGAATTTAGCTAACTATGCCTACCACGTTGGCCTGACGGGTTAGTATACTATTTTCAAAAAGAGAATAACCTCATTGCTTATAGAGAAATGTTTTTATAATTTGAAAGAATTTATAGAATTTAAAGAAACGTATGACATTTAATTAATTGATGCTGGTAATAATCATAATTTAATTTATTAGTATTAATCACAATTAAATCACTACTATGACATTCATGACATCAAACTTTGACATATATAATATTGAATGACATTAATTAATTAAGTATCACTGGAAAATAACT
The DNA here is from genome assembly GCA_905147015.1 of Laspeyria flexula. Taxonomy (NCBI): domain Eukaryota; kingdom Metazoa; phylum Arthropoda; class Insecta; order Lepidoptera; family Erebidae; genus Laspeyria; species Laspeyria flexula. Next base: position 9,339,754 of record LR989974.1, read on the forward strand.
TTTGACATCTAGTATTAATTTATAATTTTTGTATCACTAATTGTTTAATCATTAATTTGAATATTTACGTACCATTGTTATGGTAGAATGTGTTGGAACTATTAATATGTAACACCATTGTAACCACATTTCTAAATAAATGCTATTTCTATTCTATTGGGTTTGTTTCGAATTAACTTTTTCTCGTAGTGCTCTTGTCTGCATAACGTTATACCCTTTCGCCTCTTACGACACCCACGGGTTGAAATGGGGTAGTGTCATTATGTATTCATAATCCGTCACTACACGAGTTAAGATATTTCTTAACATAGATATCTGTACTTATCGCTCTCCGGCAAAAAAAGAGTCATAACATATAATAATTCGATTTGACATTATGACTCTTTATTGCTGGAAAAAAAGAGACAATATAACATAACGAATTATTACATGTTATGACTCTTTTTTTGCCGGAGAGCGTTATTACTCATATACTACTCTGCTGAAAATCAGTGCTGTTGAGTGTCCAGCAGCTGTTAGTTGCTGGCGCTGCAGCATTATGCTGAGCAGAGTCCAGTTTCCCGCAGTGACATGCAGTAGGTGCAATTAGTTACTTTTTGTTTTTATTTTTTGTTAATCTTTGTTTTGTATTTTTTTTTCTTTGTATTATTTTTGTTTTATTCTTTTTGTTACTACTTGTGTCACACGAATGTGGAAAATAAATGTTTTTTCTTTCTTTCATATATATAATAATATAATATTTAATATTATAAAGCTGTAGAGTTTGTTTTGTTGAAAGCTAGGATCTAAGAAACTACTGGTCCGATTTGAAAAATTATTTTAGTGTTGGATAGCCCATTTATCGAGGAAGGTTATAGGCTATTTATCTTCTCGCTACGGCTAATAGGAGCTGAGTAGTGGCCAAATAAAGAACGACGGGAGCGAAGCTTGTATTTGGAGGTAAAATCCCTTTTCCCAACATAGCTACAGAACATCGATACAACAGTGTCGCTAAGTGCACACGCCAATAAATCTGCGGGTAACACTTACAGGGAGCCCTTTAGTGCAATCAATGGGCACTCATAACGTGAATATAAAACCATTTCAGTGTTATTATTATTCTATTCCATCTATTTTAGCTTAACTTTGTTCAAAAGATCTTGAAATGAAATCTCGTTTATTCATCTAGGTTACGAAGTAACACTTATGAAGTCACAAGTTAAGAATGTAACTGACAGGTTATCCGAAAAGTAGTGTCAGCAAATTTGCCTACGACCAGTTCGCTGACGGGGTGGAGCTATGAGAAGAACTGGCAAGAAACTCACGCCACTCTTTTCGCGCGTATCTTTAAAAATTGGATAGTTACAATCTTTTGTAACTTACAATTTGGGTAGCGCGTAAAGTGACGCAGCAGTCTTTTGAGCAAGAGTTTTTAAATTTACTATTGGCTGTTGTCCGGAACTTCACCCCGTCGTTCTTTATTTGGCTACTGTTGAGCTCCTATTAGCCGTAGCGTGATCTTATATAGCCTATAGCTGTTCTCGATAAATGAGCTATCAAACACTCAAATCATTTTTTAATTCGAACCCCTAGTTCTTAAGATTATGCCATCCAACCAAACAAACAAAATCTTCAGCTTCATAATATATCCCGTAACAAAAAGATTAAAGGAACTTACAATTAGCCTGTATCATCCCACTGTAGATCAAGGTTTCTATACTGTTCGGTCCTGTTGCTGAATAAAACACTGACGGCGACATGCACTTCCCATCCCGCCAACAAATGCTGGCGACAAATGCTGACAGATTGGTGCTTTTGGTAGTTAAAGCCCTTCACAATATCGATTTTCCAACATAAATAAACAAGGCACCTCTTCACTGAGAGACACTAACCGCAGGAGACTTCGACGATAATCTCCAAAAGCCTTAAAGTTGAGGTGTCACATAAGTAAGCCCTGTCCAATACCCTTGATAGGCTTACCCGAATTCAAATCGTAACTTGAGATTAAACTAAAATATCGACTGTTTTGTCTATGACTGTCCGTCGGTAGTAATTTAGTTCACAAACATTTAAAAATTGACTTTATCTACTAAAACTGAATTAGGAAAAAGATCTCCTTTTTTACTACTAATTAAAAACTTATGTTAAATGGTATCATAAAATACTTCCGCATCTCTGCTGCTGTCTACCGGAAAAGTTCCCAGCAGACTGGCAGCATTGCCACGTTGGATGGCAATGCTTATTCTTTGTGCAAGAAAATAGCCAGCCTGCTGGTCACGGGAAGCGTCGGACAAACGCTTTGATAACATGTTTTTGTTAGGTTGTAAATATTATGTTTTTTAATTTTAATAGTAATTTAATTTAGTTAATATCTAGTAATGGAAATAAAAAACAAAAATAAGTTTGATTCAGAATTATAAAACAAAACTTGAACCACACGCAGTGAGCACGACCCATCGAAATAAATTTAAAAATACAACTTATATACTTTTCATGAAAAATCCGTAAAATACTGAAATACAAAATAGTTATTTCTCCTATTGTTCTGACTAGAAATGTGTCAGTTTGTTTATTCGCTAAACACGTAAACGAGGCAACCTATTTGAACAACTAGATCAAAAACAATTCATTTAACAGAATCCATCAGAAAAATTCAAAAATATTTTTGGAAAAATTCATGTTAATTCACTATCTGTTAAATTTTGTTTACTGAACTGATCGCCCGGTCGATTAAATAGGTATCATCATTATGCGGAAGGAGGGTTGTTTGGACAAAGGCCAATTCGGTCGAATACTGTACCTATATTTGACATACATATCATAACGCTTCTCTCCAGTGAGTTAGGCAGAGACTACCAACTATTAAAATTACTTGTTTGGCTTTATACCTTTTGTTTCATAAATGCTGATTCTGCAGGGTCTGTCAACTAAACTAGGTACACAATGCGGTTTCGCTTCAAGTTTATCTATAAATGTAGTCAAATGTTACTGTTTATGCACATAGTTGAAATGCATTCACGTCCATTTTCAAAATATTCCAACTATTTTAACAGAAGCATTAACTGCGTCCAGAGGTCAACACCGCAAAATACTTGATAACCCAACTGACCCTTTTACCTAACGTTAACTCCTGTCTCTCTTTTGAAAAATATATATACGAATTTAAGTATATAATGTGAATCGGACTGTTGGGAAAACCAAATTCTTCATTAATAACGTGATATAAGTGTATAAAATTGTGTTATTTTATTGTGTATTTTCTCCTATTGAAAAACGAAAACATTACAAAGCGCCTGAAGCGCCATCTCTTAGATATTTTGGGTAACTGATTGTGACAAGTATCTGAGGGCTTACTCTTGAAATCACTGATAAAATTACTGCGACCATATTTTCAAACATTCGACAGTATAACGAAATTCTATCAGTTACCAACCACACACAACTTGGTTGCCTCGCGAAAAAGTATTACGGATGGAACAAAAAATATATTTTTGGACTTGGCTTGATTTTGAATTTTCGGTTTTTATCAATCGGTTTTTAATAATTTAATTTATTTAAACAATACTCATGGCGAGCTGATGATTTGCTTGTATTAGTTTCTTTTAGACAAAATGTATATTATGTATAATTATAAATTTACCGAACGAGCCATCATATTTTATTTTTAAAACATAACATAGCATCACGCCTTTTTCCCCGAAGGGGTAGGCAGAGGTATTTTCACACCCACATTTCGCCAGCTATGTTTGGTCCCATGAAATAGGGGGCGAGCCTATTGTCATCAACCGCGAACATTTGTTTACCAAACTCCAGGAAAATCTTAATACTGGAATTTTTATGATAGAAAAACCCAATACCATTTTCACCCGACCCGGGAATCGAACCCGGGACCTCTTTTAAAAATGTTTAATTTTCGTATTTTAATATTTCCGTAATAAGAAACAAATAAATATTTGTGATATCCGTTTAGTGAAGGACTAATGGAATGTAACCTTATGCAGGCAAGAGCTCTGCGAGAAAAGAAAAAATTGAAATTAACTCTAGGTATACCAACTCGTTTGGTCAGCGTGGTATAGTAGGCTAAATTCCCTTTACATTCTTTGGAGGAGATCCGTGCCCAGCAGTGGGATGTTTATGGGTTGAAATAATGATTTATTTTTCTATTAATTGTCACTGTAATGCAGGGGTTAAAGTGGTCGCCTTGCCACTAAAATGACCGTGCAGAGTGATTCATAGATTTTTATTTCGACTGTGCTTTGTATTCATTAATTATATGTCTATAAAGTCCACCACGACACAGGGAAGAAAAACGCGGGTGCTGTCTTTAAGAAGAAATGCCTTTCTTCGTATGTAGGTAACCCATAAACGTCCCATTGCTGGACAAGCAATGGGACGTTTATAGGTTGAAATGATGAATGATGAAGAACACAGCGATGTCCATGGGCGGCGGTTACCATTTATCATCAGATGGGCCGCTTGCTCGTCTGCCATACCGGGATATAAAAAAAAAACTTATAAATAAAACACAAACATCTTTATAAAATGTACATATAATCTTACATGTAATCACGAACTATTTACATCGGAAAGCGCACTATATATTACTATACATGCACAAAAATATTTGTATTTTTGTATTTATCCCTTCGTATCAACATCAATTTTTAATATTAAGCGAAAACTTCTTTCAAACAAACGGTTAAGATTTAGCTCAATTTACACCATACAAAGTCCCCAAGGAAAAGCATGTTGTCTCTTTTCTTTTCAATAATTAAGATGAAGATAGCAATACATGACCTTTATTGTAAAGTGTAAAGAGGCTTATCATTACAAAATAATTCTCCAGAAATTTTTGTGCGCAATTTTTAAATTTCAAATTTAAGGCTGATCACACAGTGACAGCGTATTGCTATGTTTCAACAATATAACAGCGATGCAGACATGCAACTGTATTGCAACTAAAAGTCACTTGTAGTTCAACAAATGTTTGTACTTTTTCATTTAGAGCTTCTAGGTTTGCAGTAAAATGTGAGTAATGTGACAACATGTTTTGTTTCTTTGTATTAGGTAATAATTTAAACGCAACTTGCAGTAGGTATACAAATTGTAGATCAACAAACACTGGAAATAATAGCAACTAAATTTCCGAATTAACAGCAAACTGTGGCTTTATCATTATGTAGCCCACGACAAGCCCAATAATTTAATGTCAGGAAAACACGTCCTTTTGGAATGTATAAATATAAATGGAATGTCAAATTGAAATTCGTACACTAGTAACATTTTTCAAAATCCTCTTGCATGAAATGAAAATAATAAATTATGTAAAATTGATCACTTGACTACCGTAAACTTAACCCTATCATCATACATTTTGTACGAATAGAGAGCCAAGCTTACAGTGTGCAGTGGTGAAGCCTTAAATTGACAATAAAAAATATTTACTCAGTTATTAATTGTCAGTTGTTTCAAATGAACAATATGGTAACACAAAGGTATATACAGCAAGCAACTATCTTTTAGTATGTAAACTCTTTCGAAAACACCTGCTTTATCTTGTCCAACTTTCAATTTTTTGTATAAAATGCTTCCAAAGATCGATGCCTTACCGATAGTATTGTCGTCAATACCTTTCACAAATCCAAAACAAAACTCAATAAGACCACCGTGAAAAAAATGTTGAAATATCAACTACATATTGTAAAAAAGGTAACTACACCGCGTTTTTCCGTCTGAATACTATAAACACTAAAACTACTAAACGAATTTTCATACAGTTTCTGTCAATAAACCGAGTGATTTATGGGAAATGTTTATATATATTATAATTTATTAACGTATTATACAAACTGGCTTTGTTGTGACGATATGATTAGTTCGATCAAGTCAGAGAAAAGTGTGCAAATATGATCCTACTGGCCAGACTGGCATGTTTGTCTAGTGTTTGGTGACCCGGATACTAAGCCCGAGGTTGTGGGTTCGATTTCCACTCAGGACAAATCTTTGTGTGATGAGCATGATTGTTTGTTCTGTTTCTAGGTGTAATTTATTTATAATATGTATGTATGTATTTACAAAAAAAAAATGTGTTTAAGTTTATATAATAGTTGTTTAGTGCCCATAACACAAGCAAATATAATTGCTTAATTTGGGACTAGGTGGCAATAATATGATAAAAATATTATATTATTATTATTGTTACTAAATTGCACCCGTGCGAACCTGGAGCAGGTCTCTTGTATTACTATAATTTTGATGACTTGTGTGTGTTCGCCGTGATTATTTAAGATGATAAATCGTACGTGTCCAAATCATCTGTCGCTATTGTTGGTACAAAAATTTGTTCCATGGCAGTCCTACAAGTTCTTTATTTCTTACATGACGCCAAAACCATCACAATCAGTGTACAATTATTTTATAAAATCAATATAACTGCTCTTACATCTTAACCAGTATAAACGGGCAACAGTTGGGCTACAAATTTGTTGCAAATGTTATAAATATTTTGCAGCATTCATAGCTTATTACATTTATTTAAATCCCTGTTTTGCTGTAGATATTCTTGCTGGATTATTTCAATCACTGTGTATTGAAAATAAATACACATGTATGTATACTATTAAATTAATGAGCAAATTTAAATTCTATTTGTTTTCTGTAATGTAATAAAGCAAGAAGATGTCTATCGTTTTCTTATCAGTCCAATACACACTCTTTTTCCACCTTTGTCTTGGGACATGATTGCTACCACCACCTGCGCAATGGCAATCACGATCAACTGTTAATCGTGATTGATCATAGCTTTTCACACCTCCAAGATTGCCTCATAACGTCCATTAAGACTCAATATTTTTTGTTACAGAGTTCTTGTATAAATTTACATTTTGCATTCAGTGCATTATTTTACATATTGCTCATAGTGAATAATATTACTTGTTTTATTTAATACGTATTGGTATCGCTTATAACATTATTTCTTTGCTAAATTAGACATTAAAAGAATTAAAACTCCAACTGAAAAAATATGATTGATTTTTGCATTCCCAATTTTACTCTAGTCTGTGACTGCAGTAGACTGTCTACTTTACTCGTAAGTTAACAAAAACGCAAACTACCTTTTTTCTACTCTCTAGTGGTGACAGGTTTAAAAATATAATCTGAATCAGTTTCTTAAGTTGTGACTAATCATTGCTACAGGGAAGAGTTACTTCCGATATGGATCTTATGTTATTTAGGTTTTCTCACAAGAAAACTTTTTATTAAATAATAAAAATATCGTACTACATTTGCATATATTGGCCTGTACACACTAGCGATTATTAGTTGCAAAGTTGTGGCGGACGATTTTACAATCGTCAATATTCGCTAGTTTGTTAATTCTATAGTAAAACTGGCAAAACTTATTAAAACAAATTGCACTTAAGTAATCTTTGGTGAATACACAATAAAAGACTAGCAATCGGTTACAAAAAATAAATTAATAAATAAACTATCCTTATAATAACTTAAATATTTGCTCTTTAACTAGATTCTTTAATTATAAAACCTTAGGTTCACATTACATTTGACGAGCAATGTTAATAATATATTAAGCTAAAGTGTAATATCAAATTATTCATACTGTACAAAATGCACAATTTGAAAAAAGAATTTAATAATATATTTCAAAATATATTCGTCAACGCCATCATTCATGTAGAAATCGAAAATCGTGCGTCTTAAACTTGTATTATCAACTACACAATAGCTTCTCTCCTCACAAGACACTAGCCAACTATTACTGACCCGTTTGGGTTGTACAGTACGTTATCTGGCTCATTTAAATTGAATATTTTTTACTTAGTTGCCTCTTAAAATATCTTGGGGATGAAAAGGATGCCGCACACTGTATTTTTACTCCGACAATAAGTGAACGTATATAAATTATATTTATGTATATCCATAAACTGCATAATAAACAATTTATCTCATTACTAACACTTTATAACTACATTATTGCACAATCATATCGTCTGTCCAATACTATAAATTAAAGCAATCGCTCGCCAATACAACATGAACCTAAAACACATCCCAAGCATTTCATTAGCTACATTTGCACAAATCAGACTAGACTTATATTGAAGCGGTTTTTTTCTTAAAATAAATACCTTTTTATATCTAAGTTATAACTAGTTAATATCACGCACAAATTTGCATTGTATTTATCAGCCGTCACTAAAAAAATTGGAATGGCTATGAAACGTTGACTAGAGAATACATCACATGAGTAATGGTTGGTTTTAATATAGGGAAACAAAAGGTTTTAATCTACATGTGTTTGAATTTTAATATTCATATTCCATGAAAAAATACTTCATAATTTAACTATCGATTGAAAGAAAAATAAAAAGAGGTAGACTAAGACAAACATTTAACAACGGATCCAGAAGAAGTTGCAGGTCGTGTTGTTTCAGAAGATGGAAAGATTGGTGGAACCAAAAAGAGATCGGCGTTAAATGCACGAAAGATATAAAACAATGAATTAATCTTATTAGGGTACTGAAACCCAGTAAGACAGTCAATAGTTCTACTAGACAAATAACTCCTACTTAAATAAGACCACAATAATTGTGGTCTTAATAAATTTAAAATACTAAACACCGAGATAATGTTTTTTTCTTAGTAAGACGGACTTTCCTCACGCACGCCCATTGCTGTATTTCCCACAAGCCAGGATTAACAATGCAAAAACCGAGCTTTGAGACTCGGGTCTCGGGTCTCGGTTCCCTCTAGAGTAATTTGTTCTCTAAAGCATTGCAATATGTAATATTATTCAATGTGCTTAAAAAGTAATTATTTTGAGTCTTTAGAATTGTCTATTTAGACAAGTGGCATTGGCTTCTTAACTATTCTCTTTTCCATTACATTTACATTACATTAATTTATGTCAGTAATAAATAAACCAAACATTTGCCGCTTGTCTAGTGAGGTTGACAAGAAAAAGTTACAAGTTGTATACTATTGTAATAGTCTTGTATTATCATTAGTTGGTAGAAGTTCTATGTTGTTTTACAACCATGTGATGTATCCTAAACAAATACTGACGATCCGATTTGATCGGATATTTTTGCTAAGTTAAAAACATCCGTACTGTCTTCTCGTTTTGAATTATCTAATTATAATATCAATCAGCTTTGGATAAGACGCCATACCATATTATAGACTAAACTGATTTAATTGATGTAGAAATAAAAGATTTTAATATATTGCACTGTAACTACATTAAGTGATATTGTTGAAACGATTGATTCAAATTTGATTGATAATTTTGAATCAATCAGACAGCCAAATCCAAAGTGATCGAGTTACACTAAAATATATATTGTCATTCTAAAATAAAAACTAAACATTTTAGTTCACGTTTGACTAGTAACGTTTGATATAGAGATCAATTTGGGATATAACTTTATATAAATGTCGATAGATATAATAGAAGCAGCACTCATTAAACATAACGGACTGCTTTTTCACAAACACAATTTTTTACCAAACATTATTGAATCAATCATGATTAATTCAACTTTATTAATATAGCTATCGACAGATTATATATTCGACACCCCAGTGGCTAATAACTAAACATCACCTAACCCAGCGTCATACTAATCAATCGTGGCAATAATTAACATTACTGTACACATTTGTAAACTCACTGTTTCTCTGGGCTCCAAATATTTTAATTCGTAGACTACAAAGATATAATCAGAACTTAAGACTTCTCACAAAAGTATAGTAGAAGAAGTTTACACAATTAAATTGGAACTTGTAGAAAAAGATATACTATGCAATAAGAATATTTCTGATAACATTCCAAAGGAGTCTTGATAAAAAACCCTTGTAATTATTGCTCTCAAAAAACCCTTTGAAATAGTCATGCGAGCCGATCAGAAATGTCCTATGAAAGAAATAAAATTATCATGTTTTTGAAATCATTTCTTACAATAGTCCTTAGATAATAATAATTATGATTTTTGAAGTGGTGTCACAGAAATACATTCAGAGCCCACAAGAACCGTTTCTCAGAGCACTAAAAGCTGCTGCTGAGGAATACGGCGTCACAACAGATGATCGTCGTTGTCATCGTGGTCTTCCTCAGATTCAGCTGAGTCTAGACTTGGTACTCTGTCCAAGTCATGACCATCACATTGTGCATCAAGTTCTGTTGATGGTGCGTCATCGTCTTTCCATTTGTCCATTGATCGTCTTCGGGCGTTCATGAAAAAGTTGCCAACTGTAGTCGGCTCTAAACCTAGCTGCCTCGCTATTGTGACTTGCATCTCTTTAGAAGGTCGTTTTGTTTCCTGGAAAATGTTTAAAATATTTTGTTAAAGCTTTTAAAAATCTTGCTGGTTTATTTTTAAAACTCGCACATGGTTTAATCTGTGCTGCAGTTGTAGGTTCGTGATTAAATGTGGGTTTGCTTGTTACTTTGCTAATTTTTAATATACCAAAAATTTGGTAATTATACTTCAAAGAAGTAATGAGAAGTTTAGGGCTGGTACTCTTTCTAACTAATGCTTTGTGTAATATTGCTAGATATAGATTAATAAATTGTAGTGTAACTAAATCATCACCATTCATACCAAATATTCAATTATAGAGGTGAATAATAAATTAAAAAATAAACATTATCTGACAATTTCAAAAGACAACAAAATCTCAAATTGAAAAAAATATTAATTTTTGCCAGCTTTTTGATCAAACTTTAAAACTATTATTTTATTTACTAAAATAATAGTTTTAAAGTTTGATCAAAATAGTACAACTGAATCTAATGGCAGATCATTGGAAGCTTTAATTTGTAAAAAGAAAATTGTCTTTAAAAATAGGCATAATGATAAAGATTTGCTAGAAAATTACCTTAAAAATAGCCTGTAGAGTACGCCGCTGGAGGTCTGTGAAAACCAAACGGGGCTTCTTCGGGGAAGGATGGGTATCCGAAGCCATATCCTCCTTGCGCTTGCAGCCTGCAAAGATACAACCTACATTTGAAGTGCTTTCCATCATTTGTTCAAAGAAACGTTGGTATAACACTCGATTTGGTAAATTAGTTTCTCATTAACATTTTAGCTTGAATGGAGGCTCGTTTACATTACATAAGTTTTGTTAGGCCAGTTGTAAAGTGATTCTGTTTTATTTTATTTTAGAAATACTGTCAACTCTTTCGTAAATGTACGCTTCTTCAACGTAGTCTAAAAAACACCAAGTTAAAGTGGCATCAAGAAATGAATAAATCTTTGCATTCAAACGAATGTAAATATGCAAGACAAAAAATCTGATAACTGTTTGCAATATTAAATGTTAAGAATTTAAGAAAGGGAGACTCAGAGTTTTGTTAGTCGTAGTTTCGTGTAATGCTTAACACTAATTTACCAAACAAATTTAATATAAGAGTTTGCATCTATAATATTTGATACTTACTGCCTCTCTGAGGTATCTGGGCCGCTGTAACAAATAAAAATCATGATTAACAGTCTTAACTGATACTTGATCGCTTTCTATCAAGCTTATCATCTAAAAACAACAATCATGCTCTAAACATAGACTTTCTAAACATTGCAGCTTTTGCATAACTATTATTCTTTCATTCAGTAACTATGTAATTTCTGGATCTTCGTCCAAACTCAATAATAGTTGTAAAAGCTTAAATGTTAGAATAAAATTAAAAATATGTTTATAAACAGAGCAATATACATTTATTTGTTTATCTACATTTGCGCCCATCACGCCACGTAGGCCTTATTTAATTAGTCTAGATTTTATTTGAGTAGAAATTAGTCTGATATTGAATGTATTAATTGTATTATCAACTATTTAATATACCTTCCCAATTTCTACATAAAAGTAAAATCTAACTAGAAATTTATTGTTATTATTTTCTTCTATTATTCTAAAATTTGATACGTTGAAATTCATCCTAAGATTTATGAAACATAAAAATATTTGCAAATAAACAAGGACAACCTTATTTTCTTTCATTTTTAATTTTTTGTGATTCCAACGTTTCAAAGTTAATCTATACACCAAACATATTATATAAAAACGCATACCTGGCGACAATGTAAACAACATTAACAAAGGGTTCTGAAATCTCGCAGGCACCTATAAAATCATATAATGAAAAACTATTGCAGCCCGAGCGCGGAGGAAAACAAAAAGGGAGGGATCGGGGCGCAGTAGCAGTCTAACATTCATCTTGGCCTCTTCAAGCTAACAAAATAACACTTACCTACAGCTAAAAATAATGTTTTAAAAACATTATCTAATAAACAGTCACTAGACAGTATCGTTGCCAAAAGCGCAAATAAAAGCAAGGATACTGCCTATTCAGAAAAAAATAACATCTATGAGCAAAATCTCTATACATTTTACACATTTGATCGACAGAAAAAAATATATCCATTCAGACAATATCCTCTCAATCTAAGTTGACTTGTCACAAAGTTGTCTGCAAACCAAAATTTCATTAGTATTCGTGTCATCTATAATATTACTATAATTATGTCAGTTTTACCTTTGCGACAAGCTATTTACATGTTAATAATACCTATGAGAACCAAGTCCACTGCTACGCAGCCACGGGTTGGGGTGGGGGACGGACTAGGAAAGGGGGTGGCTTAAAATAAAACTCTTTCACCCTGTCAACCATTGAGATAAAATAATAATATGATGTTGAAGTTATGATAACATCGTCTACGTAAAACATTTTTCACAGTAAAGTGTCTGGAGACGGTAATATTTCTTTATTATTAATACCATTGAGGTATTTACTAGTTTGTTGATATTCTTAAATCTTATCTTTAGCATCTACATGAACGATCTTTATTTAATTGAAAATGTTAAAGAAAAAAGTGAATTACCGATGTTTATACTCAACTAATTTAAAGCAAACTGATATTTGACTATCTTTATTGATACTCTCGGACAGTATTCTTCCCAAAAAGTGATTACATCGCAATAAAAAATATGAAAAAATGTAAAGAACTGAGATAGAAGGAGAAGACATAAGGTTATAGGAATCTGGTGGAATCTAGGAACGAAATCCAAGATGGGGGAGGACTCACAAGCAAGAAACATCCCCTGCTGGTTCGTAGGGCGCATCCCAGGAGGGCGTAGGCCCAGGGTACATTGGAGCGCCCGGGGGCGCGGGTGGAGCACCATGGTATTCCCGGGGCTGGCAGTAAGGCTGCTGAGGCATGTTGTTTACATTGTCGCCTTTTATCGTTTGATGCTGATTTGGCGTATCTGTAAATTTAAAGTAAATTTTGTTGACCATGTGCGTTATGTTTATCTTGGATGGAGTTGAAAATAGTATATCTGATACAAAATCCCTCATTTGTTGTGTTTGTACACGCTAATCTCCGAAATCACTCAACCAATTCTAATTAAACATAGTTAAGCTATTCGGTTGGTGAAGATAGCTTAGTTTTGGATGTGATAGCTGGTGGTGTTAAGAAATATTTATAATATACATATATAAACAGTATAATATTCCTCTTTCTCGAAATATGAACTGAATAAATAAATAATTTAAAAAATTAGAAGTCTCAGAGAGGCTCATACTTTGATTATATTATCAATGGTTCCTTAAAATCGACCATAGCTGAATATGTTTGGGAGTAGTATTATAGATTTCAAAGCCAAATTTTTGTATATCTGTATATCAATGATTTCAAATTGACGTTATTTATCTCGAAATTGGAAATTGGACCCAAGACATCAATAATTTTAGTATCTACATTTGAACACCAAAACCTTTCCGTGCCTTTACCCAACGCATATTGGTTTAATATACATTCCACAAGAGCCACTCTCAAAGTTCAACCCGCTAACAAAATATCAGCTCTCTTCTCTTCTCCCCTACAAAGGGTGTTGCGTTATTAAAGCGACCTCCTATCTGTTAGATAACCCCAACTGTCATGTGAGCTATCTAGTTCATATTCACGCTGGATATATAAAGTGCTATCTAGACGATGAAGTGCTCTTGAATCTGAATGGTTAAGTTTTGGAGGGTTGTCAAACTGAAAATGAAAAAAAAATGTTGCAACTATAGGGCCATACTTTCGCTGAACCTGCCAATTTAAAAAAAAAGATGATAACACATATTTTGTCTAATAATCTATATTAATCAAAACCAAATCTAACTGGAGTCGAATCTTTAAACATTTCAAAATTATTTTATATTTTGAAAGGAAAAAATTATTTTAGTCACAAATTCAAATAAAAATAAGTCTAAAATATCAAAGTAATGATATTCTTCAATTTGACATGTAACTTATTTCTAGATTAAACCAGGTAACTTTAAGAAGAATGAACACAAGTCTGACAAAAAAATTATAAAATTAATAAAAACTCAACCCTACCTAACACCAATATAGTTAAACTGTAATTAAAATGCCTATAGAGTAATCTCGCTACAGGAAATTAAGTCAGGCAAGCCGATATTTCGTCTGGGACACGTAGATCCTTCTATCAGTATTCATATTGTTCGGTAATAGACGACTTAATAGCTTCGACGAACCTTCAGAGTCCCTTAAGGGTTAAAGTTTCGTCTTCAACGTCTTCTTAACTTCCCAAGGGATGAAGTTGCTACATTTGGTCAGTAAGTGATGACATTGGTAATTCAATACCAGAACATACGATTTTTACCTGTTTCTTGGAATAGAATCATTAATACATGATAATAATCTATATATTTATTTCACAAAAACTTTTTTCTATAATAAAACGCCTATGACAATAATAAAGACTAACCAAACAACAATAAAATCATTCCAGAATCATCCTAAAAGCTATTATAAAGGTAAAAATGACCAAGAAACCCTCATATAGGTACGTATAACTGCCGCTGGCGGGTGTCGGCTCCCCCTCTCAGTGGATCGATAAAACGGGGAGGCCTGACGTCACGAGGGGAAGCGGGAGGGGTAACATCGCGGCATCGCCTCGTTTGCGGTACTACTGTACCGTTTGTAGGTACCTTTTTCGAAGAATTTCGAAGAATTTCTCTCAGAATATCACTGATACACGTATTGTACGTTCTGTTAATGGACTTCAATGTTTGTAATAACATATAGTTAATAGTATAAAAGCAAAGGATAGGTATGTGTGCATCATAAAAAATATTTAAGAAAATTTAGAAGGTATTAGCCTCTTTTACAGTAAGCCATAAACTTTATTGAGGGCACTGTACTGGTGGATAGACAATGACTAGACAACTAAGTAATGTAGAAATAAACTAAGCGTCTACTGGATGTTTCAAATGTATACTATATTTTATTAGTAACCCATTTGCGCCCACTGCTGGGCATGAGAGTCTCTGCTCTGTTTAGAGAGTTAAGAGGGCTTAGGCCAAAATACACACACTGGCTTATTGCAGCTTGGTGTATCAGACATACCCATAGGAAGTAGGATTGCTTCTGCTATGTGGATATCCACGCAGATGGTAAATCACTTGACTCATCAGCAATCCATTAAGTCCCACTGCTGGGCTCGGGTCTCCTCTCCTCTAACTAGAGAGCTGAGAGGGTTTAGGCTATAATCCACTCACGCTGGCCTAGTGCGGGTTGGTGGATCAGACATACTCACAGAATTTCTTCTAGGGTTAGTGGGTTTCCTCACGATGTTTGCCTTTACCATTCGCAGATGGTAAGTCACTTGACTAGTACCAATAAATTCCACAAATATTATTATATAAAATTTGATGATCTAGAGTTAGTAGCTAAAAGGATATGCTTAGATTATATCGAAAACACACATGGAAAACTAGCAAGATCCATGTCGTATCTTCACGAGACAATTTTTATTGATGCTGACATTTTCCATTTCATATAATATTTAATTTTAGTATTTCGCAATTGGAAAATATATTTATTTAAAAAAAATATTATTTAGATCGTTATAGGGACGAAACGGTTTGTCACAAGACTCACAAGGGACTTTAGGATTACTCAAATGCCTAAACGTACCAAAACAATGAGTGAAATTTATTTTCCAACAAGTTTTCTGAATCAACAGATGGGTGATGATCTTAAAGAGATAAAAAATGCTTTATATACAGCTAGTCAAGGCGAAATGCTCCAGTCGTATCAAGAGCTCAAGAGAAGGGCGGAAGATAGAGAGAAGAGGCAATGGCTCCACCTACAAGAGTTTAACAAAAACCTATCTCTGTTCTGTGAGTTTAACTCTTAAGATAAGAGATGAAGATCGTAATTATAATGTAACTAACACATAAACTTGACTCTGATTGAGTTGAGACATTTGAGAAAATTTGTCCGTGTAGAGACAGATTAAGAATACATAATGTCACTTCCCCATCTCAACTTGAGGGTGCCGTAAAAGGCGACTAAAGGAGTAACCTTATACAGAGCCCTTTGAAAAAAGCATAATTCTAAACAAAACCCTATACCAACCCGTCTAGCCAGCGTGGTATAGTAGGCTAAATTCCCTGCAAATTCTTTGAAGGAGACTCGTGCCCAGCAGACGTTAATGGGTTGAAATGATGATGATGATCTCTCAAAAGTGCTAGGTTCAGTACTGTATCTGTAACTGTATACCCTACTAATACAATAAATACGAAATAAAGGATATCCACCTTCTTCTTCTTCTTCTTCGTTGAGCTGTTCTCACGTAATTGAGTAACAGACCATAAATTTGGCACACAGATAATATTATAATCTGGAATAGCACATAAGCTACTATTATACCAACACCACGCGGCCGTTTAAGTATTTCTTTTTAGAATTTATGTTGACGATGTTATCATACATTCTAAAAAGATATACGTCAGGAAAAGTTCTGGTATCAATAATGCGTCATCGTGGCTGGGAAATGGGAAATTTGGCATTACGTCATGCATTCCCCCAAGGATCCTTCTTGCGTAAATGTAACAAAGCTTCAAGCCTTTGAAATGAAATAAAATTAATTCTCGTTTATTCATCTAGGTTACAAAGTAACTCTTATGAAAGTCACAAGTTAAGAATGTAACAGGTTATCCGAAAAATTATATCATCATTTTTTAAACTGTTATATTAGAACCCATTATATTAAGAGGCGAACCTTTTTACTATTAACCGAGAACCATTTCATACAGAGAATCAATTCTATGAAAGATAAATCCAATCCAGGAGGCATTGCTACGTACACCCCCGCTGTGCCACCAAGGTAGTCATGTATGAGCCAATTTAGGGACTTTTAGGAACTTGTTATTGTGGTATATTTGATATATAATAAATCAATAGGTAATCTATATTATATACAAATAAATATATACCTACAAATAATTTAAATTGTTCTGTCTATTTGTAATATTAAAATAACAGTGTGTGCAACTGTACCCGTACTGTCTTTTTGAGAATCTGTCCAAATGAGAATTTGTCCTTTTGAGAATCTGTCCTTATCAGAATAAACGTTTGAAAGTATGTATGTAAATTACTTATAACAACGGCACATTTTTCAAAATTTTTGTCTGTCTGTCTGTTTGTTTGTAGGAGTAATCTCAAAAAAAGGAACTGAGTAGGGTCCAAGCAAAGATCCGAGAGGCAAAATTCCGAGTTACTGTTACATAATATAGAATAAAAAAATTGATAGACCCGAAGATAGTTTTTCGGAGCCTGGCCGCATACTGAATCCTCAAAATCGACCGCAAATAAAGTAAAATAAAAAAGTAAACATTTTAATCGCTATAGAAAAATACTCTTTTTTTTTTAAATTCAACCACAAGCTTTTTATTTTACTATAGACTTATAATAAGTATAGGCATCTCATTCTTGTCACAGTAATCTGAGCGAAACAGCAAGTATTTTTGTTGACAGTAATTGTAGGCAAAATCTACGAACTCATCTATCATTTACGCAGTAACACACCCCTTGGTACATTATACATTGCGTGTTTAGTTCTCTGAGTACTCATGAGGTGACTCAGTAAAACGCAATGGACTACGAATAGGGTGGGACCTCGAACACGTGTTACGTACAAAGTAGAAAGAGTATGATTTGTAGAAAAAACGGGATAAGTCCTGAATATTTAAAAGCTTTTAGAGACATAATTTTTGTACTATGTAGTTTCCGCCCGCGTGGTATTTCGGTATAAACTAACCTATGTGCTGAACCAGACTACAGGAAAATTCCAACCCTTCTAACCAAATTAAACAGAAGTAAATGGAGGTGCTGGAAAGAAATTATCCACTTCCCTCCATAGCAAAGCGAGACACAAAATGGAACTGTATAATAAAATATAGTCCTATTAGAGAGAAAACACCGTAGCAAAAATTTAAAATCCATAATCTATCTGTCTTCTTCAGCCATTCTGGCGTGAATGAGTAATATCCATCCATACGATTATAAGCCTAATAGTTAGATGACCTGAGCGTGAGCTTATATGTATCTATAATTAAAGGAAAAGCTTTCAGGTTAGTTCTCTATCTATAGAGCTTTAACATCATATTTTTATAAGTATCTTCTTCTTCTCCTTCTCGTGTGGGCTTGAGGCAGACCCTGATGTTGGAATTTGCTTCCAAGTTGACTTATCGACTACCACATTAAATGGTAACCGGGACCAACGAAATTGCCACAAACGGTCACCCATCATGGACTGACCTTGCCAAACGTTGCTTAATTTCAAATATCGTAACGAACATCTCAGTACCACAATGCTATGATGAGCGCCTCTATTATAACTATATAACATGCAAATGGTTTTCAAAAAAAAACACTAGCAACCTGAGAAATCTTTTTGTTTAAAAATGATTCCTTGTTACTGACAGCGATTTCAGTTTAAGATAGAAATAAATCGATGTTTGTTTACTATTGATATTATTGTTAGAGATTAGTGGCATAGCTATTTATCCTGTGTTGGTTTACTGCTCTTCTTTTACTTGATCAGGAACTTTCCGTAATAAAAGAAATTTTTATTGACAACAATAGTGGAAAACGTTAAATACAGTTAACAGTTTGTTATTTTCACATCTCTGATTAGGCTCGATTATCAGATCACATTATCTCATTCGCCTGAACCGCGTGGCATTTATATCTGGTGACGTACTGCATCGACCGCGCTGACCCGCCGCCGCATCGAGCGGAGAATCGATACGGCTGACGTCGTGTTTGTAAACCCTCCTCCTTAACATATTTATTTTAGAATTTGATTTAGGGTTAGAAAATAAAGAAATTTGATATCTGTATTGATAAGCATTGGGTCTAAAATCTGGTGGCAATTTAAACGGCAAGTACTTTAAAGTCTGGTTGACTGAACGCTATAATTAAGATCACTATAAAATAAAATTTAAATTATTTTATTCATAACTAGATTTATTGCGGGGCTTCGCTCCCGTAATTCTTTGTTTGGCTGGATTTGAAAAAAACGTACTTATAAAGTTCTAAGAAACCAACTAAATGTAAAAAAGTCCGAATAATTAAAGTTATTTTTGTATATATGTCCGTAACAAAAGAACAACGGCTGTTATATAAAATAAAATAAAAACAATGTTTTCCTTAATTGAATTCCATCAAACAAAAACTCCGGTGAAGCCATTTAAAATACAGCTTTGAATTAAAAACAAAAAACATTAATTGTTTACACAAAGTGCTTGTATAATCAATTAAGAAAAACGATCTTTATATTTTATTGACTACAAAATAGTCAATACAGTTTTCAGTATCCCTCCAAAATTCGTTTAACAAACTCCACTTTACTTTAAGTCTAGACTGCCCCACATACACTTTACAATGTAGTTCGTTTTTACCAAACTCCCCTTAAAACTAGGACTGTCCCGGAGACGGTACCGGGTCGCGTGGCCACCCTATTTAGTGACGTACATCCATCGACCGCGCTCTGACCCGTCGCATCGAGCGTAGAATCGATAGCAGCTGACGACGTTGTTTGTAAACCCCATGCATTTTTATCGACAACCCGCGTATTTCAATAATAGTGGGCACCGCTTCAAAGGTTCGTGTAATTGAGGTTTTACGAGGAAACTCTCGGTTTCTATAGAAATGTTTTGTTTTGAGGAAACAGTTGCCTAAAACATGTTTTAAATACACAAGGAAAATAATGTTCAAATATATTTTCGTGTTGTGTTTTCATTTATACGAATAATAACCAGACTCAGTGCTTATTATTTGTGGAAAGCAAATTTTCCGACACAGTAATTTACTGAAATATTTATAATAATAATCATAATATTCTACCACATTCACACAGCGCCATCTAGTCCCAAAGTAAGCAATTATATTTGCTTGTGTTATGGGTACTAAACAACTGATATACTACTTAAATACATTTTTTTTTGTAAATACATACTTATTATAGATAAATTACACCCAGACACAGAATACACCTTTATGCTCATCACAGATAGATTTGTCCTGGGTGGGGATCGAACCCACGACCTCCGGCGACTAACCACTAGACCAACAGGCCAGTCATTCATATCATCATATCTATCTTATCATATCTATATTTCCCAGATTCTAAATACGCCTCACTGTATATAAATACTCATATGTAGATCAAGTCTCTGTCCCAACAGAAGGGTAGGCAGAAACTATTTCCTTCGTCCTGCTACGTTTCTGACAAACATCTTTAACTTCAACAATCATCAATCTTTTCATACATTCTCGACAGTTTAGGGTTAGGGTTAGGTAGGTCCCCATTGCAATTTAAATACTAAGTATATACCGTTAAAACTCATTTTACAATACTTCGTTAAACTGCTGTAATTTTTATGGAAATTGAATATTTATTAGTATGTAATGTTTTTGCAGTTTATGTTACAAATCATCTTGCAAGAAAGCTGTGCCATCATGACTTAGAATATCAGGACAATAAAATTGTAGTAAACGTACTTCCACGCGACGAGACGATCAAGGCTCGACCTTCTAGATATTACCTAAACGAATTTATGGAATTTGATGAAATCATTTTAAGTAAAAAAATAAAAAAAAAACAAAAACAACAAAGAAAAGCAACATTACCATGTTGCGTTTCTTTTAAAAAAAATCTCTTTGATAATCGGAGCTACTGCTTCCTCTTCACCTAAAGGAAAGCTCTGAGCCTAGATTTTTATAGCCCGGCAAATATTTTACTACGTGTAGGTACTTACTACTTTTACAAATTTACTATAAAATTTGGACGTTCAAATAATAATTATTATATAAATTATTTGCGCTCATAAATAGTGGCTTGTGGTTTAATTAATGTTTAATTTGAGAGCTGTTTTAATTGTTATGTTATCTTAAAAAAATAATCAAGTAAACTTGTGTGTATTGACTTAAAGATATAAATAATATAATATTCTACCGCATTCCCACAGCGCCATCTAGTCCTAGAGTAAGCAATTATATTTGCTTGTGTTATGGGTACTAAATAACTGATATACTACCTCAATACATTTTTTTGTAAATACATTATTTGCCCTGGGAGAGGATCGAACCCACGACCTCCGGCTTAGCATTCAGGGTCACTAACCACTAGACCAACAGACCAGTCAAGTATATAATAAAAATAAATAGTATTTTAATTTACCCAAAAAAGGAAGTTTCCTCCTAAACAGAATATTCGTCCAAAAAACTTGCTTGTCTATAAAACAGCTATGTTATTTCCTATGTAGGTACTAGTTCCATGAATGTGTCAGCCGTTCTGTTCCCATGGCTGTCATAAAACTAAGGGTAACAACACATAAACGTTATGGGCTTGAGGTTTTACTGTAGGTACCTACACAAGTTCTTACTGCTTTCTATAAATATGTAAAAGAACCACACGTGGTATTATCCCAATGGAAAACAGGTATAAAATCTTTCGTTCGGTTTCAAATCTATACTTTAGTAGTTTCGGGGTAAGGCCAGACTGTCTCTCGAAATCTTGGCATACGACTGGCTAATTTCGATGTCACTTTCAAATGTTTCAAACCTGAAATTTGTATAATTTATACAATGACTAGCGGTCGCCCGCGGCTCCGGCCGTCGATGTCGGTTACCGCTGCAAAAAGCCTACCCAGAAAGGACACGGTCAGCAAAATGATTCCCAGGTCGAAGATTTTTAAATAAAAAAATAGTTGTTGTGCCTCACTCAACATAGATATATAGTGTGTTGTGGACTTTTTTGTAGATATTTATAAGATCTACAATTAATTAGAACATTGTATGGTTCTATCTTTTATAGTTTAGGCAGCGTTATTATTTTTTTATAGTTACGCAAAATAAGTAACTTTTCTGCTTGATTTTTTACACCTTGTGTCCGAAAAAACCAAATATCTTAGGGAACCCTATTGTTTTCCAAAATAAAATTTAGCCTATGTTACTCGTGGATAATGTAGCTTTTGAATGGTGAAATAATTTTTAAAAACGGTCCAGTATTTTTTGAGCCTATTCATCACAACCAAACAAAGTTTTCCTCTTTATAATATAAAATTTGGAGTGTGGAGTGTAGATGACTGTAGAACCTCAATGATCTCGCACTGCGCGGCTTCAGACGTCTTTTTTCCCTCTCAGGATGTGGAATACACTAGTGTGAGAGTGATGATGTTCTTCTAAAAAAGAGCGAATGGGTTTTTTTAAAGGTCAGCAACGCGCTATTGATGGCCCTGTTGCTTGCGTCCATATACTTATTTTATAGTAGATAGCTATCTATACTGGCCTGTTGGTCTAGTGGTTAGTGACCCTGACTGCTAAGCCGGAGGTCGTGGGTTCGATCCCCACCCAGGACAAATCTTTGTGTGATGAGCATAAAGGTTTGTTCTGTGTCTGGGTGTAATTTATATATAATAAGTATGTATTTACAAAAAAAAAATGTGTTTAAGTTGTAGGTATATCAGTTGTTTAGTACCCATAACACAAGCAAATTTAATTGCTTACTTTGTGACTAGATGGCGCTATGTGAATGTGGTAGAATATTATTATTATTATCGTTTTCCAATATTTGAAAACAATATCGAAATCAACCAACTGAATATCGTAAGTTTGTGTGAGTACGGTCCCTGAAGCTTGAACCAAAACTGTGATAATAATTGCATACAATTAATTTAGTATTCCTACTTACAAATGAAAAAATGTTTGTATTGTTTCTTTTTCTTTTGCTTTTATTGTACAGTATAGCTTCATTATAATCATCATTTCAACCCATAAACGTCCCACTGCTGGGCACGGGTCTCCTCCAAAGAATGTGGAGGGAATTTAGCCAACTATACCACGCTGGCCAGACGGGTTGGTATAGGGTTTGTTTCGAATTTTCCTTTTTTCAATACTCTTGTCTGCATAAGGTTACTACTACTCCCCTAGTCGCCTTTTACGACACCCACGGGTTGAGATGGGGTAGTGACATTATGTATTCTTAATCCGTCACTACACGGATAACAGTATAGCTTAAAACCGAAATATTGCCGTAGGTTACCACACACATGAAGATAGTTTATTAATTAAATACTAGTAATCTACAATCTGAAAATATAATAAAATGTCCGTGTAGTGACGGATTAAGAATACATAATGTCACCACCCCATCTCAACCCGTGGGTGTTGTACTAGGCGACTAAGGGACAACTTATGCAGACAAGAGCACTGCGAGAAAAGGAAAATTCGAAACAAACCCTATACCAACCCGTCTGGCCAGCGTGCTATAGTAGGCTAAATTCCCTCCACTATCTTGGAGGAGACCTGTGCCCAGCAGTGGGACGTTTATGGGTTGGAATGATGATGATGATGACTCTACAATCCCTATGCTGAAAATCAAGACAATCAAGAAATAAGTGTCTAATATGAATTTTATTTTTTATTTTTCGTAAGGTACAAAATATACATTTCAATAGCATTAGTAGTATGGCAAAGTGTAACTTATAAGTTTGTTAATAAAGGCTATTATATATTTTAATACCCTTTCATTAGTTTAAGCAATGAGACCGCCCATCATCACTATATCTATACTCTGTTTGTTCTTACGTGTCCAAACTAGTAAACAAATGTGGCGTCGTAGACGGTCATAGACTACTCCATCTTAGTGTCTATAGTGTTGTAAGTATATATGTCACAAACTAAACAAGCAATCTCGAAAATTGCAGACTTATATTGGACTGGGTAAGTCAGTTAACAATTTGGCACACGGACGTAGTCGCGGGCGATAACACAATATATTCTTAAATACTAATAATAATAAGGCTACTAACTTGTGTAGTGCGATCCCTGGGGGTGACTCACCACCGATACTTTGTCCTTTTCGTGAAGCCCCATTCGTTCCGTAACTAGACGGACAATACCAAATTTTTCAAGTAAATTTTGGCCGTCAACTTATTGCAAGTGCCTATATTATTTTTTCACAATAAATAAAATGTACCTAATATAAAACATATGATCACGCCTTATACCCTAAGGGGGTAGGCAGTATAATTTCAGCAGCAATATATATTTTAGACTTCATGAAATAGGGTGTATATAGTCTATATTTACTTAACTTTTTAGGTAAATATGTTAAGACGCAATAGCATTGTCAAATTTGCAGGTATTAGCTATGCTGTCGAAAATGTAATTATACAAAATTTAATAAAAGCTCAAATCCACGTGGAAATCGAGGTCAGGCCACATTATGCAAAGTAGGCTGAATAAAGCGCGCCTCGGTCAAATTGGAAACGTTATGAATTAAAATTCATTTTGTTTTTAATATTCATCAAGTTATTTAGGCATATTTAATATATTAAATTTGCTTTCTTAGCTTAGAATGATTTATTAATTATTTTATCTACTTTCCATCGTGTTACAATATTTACTAAACAATTCAAAAACATCTGCATTAGTAAACAGCTATCAAAAAATAATCAGGGACACGTGGTAATCAAAACCAGAAGCACTTCTCGATCAAAATGTACCAAAACTTACCTTTTTCTAAAAACAAAAGCATAATCTAGTCTACGTACAACTAAAGCATGCTCCACATACCTGCCAGTCTTAACGCAGACATTCTCTGGAACTCTGGCTCCTGCAGCCACTTCCACATCCGCCTGAAGGTCTCCCTCCCAGACTTGAGCTTCGACCATGGCTTCGGATTCCTCAGTAGATCACTCAGCGTCCCCTGTGACCTGCACAATACCCTCTGAGCAAAAATCGCTTGAGGAATTGAATACCGTTTCAATTCTCCACTTATTCTTTGGGCTAATTCCTTTGTATTAATTTCTTCTGTGTCGTTTTGCGCTTGTTGAGCCGCTTGCTGTTCTTCCCTCGCGAGAAGCGCTGCGTTGAGGTCTAGCCCCGGGCTCGGCAGCGGCGGCGTCGGGGACCTTCTCTCGTAGGAACCAGGCGACGCACTACGCCTGCTGTACGCCGACTGAGGCGACAGTGGCTCATTGTAAGCGGCTGGCGACAGCGACGCATACGATTGCTGCTGCTGAATAACAGTGAAAGTCCCCCCGGCATGATACGCGAACTTATCCGAGACAGTACTTATCGGAGGTAAGGGTAGCAAGGGGGTTAGGGTTGCGTATGACGCCGGTTCTAGTCCAGGCGGAGTGAGACGTCCGTTCACTGCGGATAGTGGATGGAAGGCAGCGTCTCCGTCGGGCAGTAGGTCGGCAGGTGACAGCCGGGGCGGCGAGGCGTTGCTGGGGGCCACTATGACTGTGAGCGGTGCGCGGTCGCGCGCACGTACCTCGTCCATGGCGCGCGGCCGGCGGCTGCGGGGTCGCGCGGGCGACTGGACCACGCCTGCGCTACGCACCCTGCCCTCCCCTCCAGCCCCGCGTCCCGCCGCCTGCAAACACCCCTGTTTCTTCACCCTCGTTTCAAACTTCCCCTTGTCAATCAACCTTCTACCCTACCTTCTATACACAAAGTTGAATTTTGCCTAAATTTCATTTCTTTGTCGAGCTATCTGACGTTAGCTGTATACAATGCACCCTTAACCTACCCTAGGGCGTTGTACAATTTGTCTTTCTGATCAACTGGAGTGTTTTGTGACCATTGCTGGTGTTTCACCAGCTCCCCTTTTATAGTTCAGTCAGAGGACAGCATTGGAGTAGAGCAAATAAGGGTGCTTCGTCTGTTGACTGTTATGTTGGTGAATGGTGTGCCCTCTTTCGAGCATTGCTGTCACTTGGCTACTTGCTAGCCAGGCTCACCTCATGGTGGAACTACCAACTGGGAAATAATTAACGCTACAAAGCTTGAAATATTATTTTGTATTATTTATAGCAGGAAAATGACTAGCGCTTCAACTTGAATATCACACTTTACTTAATGGTCAAATAGCTCATGTTATTTAGTTATAATATGTACTTATTTAGTAATACACCCGTATGCCTGCCTTCTCCTCGTGGCTTTAGTAAAATGATAACCTAAAATATGTAACTCATTTCGTATAGTTAACTATCAAGCAAAGATATTTTTTCTAATTCGTTCAGCAACTACTGAGAATTTCCCTTTGAAACACACATATATCGTTCTATAATTATATAGTCCATACTTTCTAAAATGATTATACCTAGTACATGTCACATTTTTACAAGTATTGTGTATAGAAGCGACTCTTCGAACAACAATACTTTGACTTTCAATTGAATTGTACTTATACATGCATTGAAAAGCTCTCGAATTTAAATATGTCCATTTATTTAGATTTCAAAAGAAACTTGTTTGACAAACAAGTTGAAAACCTGTTGTAAAATGCTAAATATTATTAAATTATTACTGAAATATAGGGGCAAGTATAATTTCAAAACATGTAAGTTTTTGGCGCCTGTTAGGAGATTTATTTATTTATTTATTACGGTATAAGAAACATACAGTACTATGATAACAATAGGAAGAGAAACAATAATGCTAGCAATGTCACCAATTAAGTTTCTAAAAATTAAATTGCACTCGACGGTAAGTTGCACATAAACCACTTAATAAACTTTAAAAAAACAAAAACTAAATAACAAAAATTAAAATTAAAAATTCTAATGATAAGCAAGTTAACAATCTATGTAGCTACATTAAATTAAAACCAACATTTTAGAAAGAAAAAAAAATAAAAGTGAAATCAGTACCTAGGTACTTAAATTAACAATAAACAAAGGGAGAATACAATGTTTAGTTATTCCGTATTTTTGCACACTTGAGATCTGAATCTACACAGTTTCTCATGAAAAATGTCAATACTGTTGAATTTTGTATTATAGCAGTTACATGCTCGTATTATAAATCTATTTTTCCCATATGAGGTTCTTGCATATGGAACATCTAAGACGGTCATAGAACGTGATGAAGGCCGCATACAGTATAAACCTATGTGGTTTAAGAGATATGAAGAATCAGCAAGACTATTTAAAACTTTATATAAGAAAATTATGTCGTGATGCATGCGACGATCCTCTAGAGAATGATGTTTATGTCCAACAGTAGACTACAATAGGCTGAGATGGTGAATGAGTTATGCCGACTACATTTGTAAAATTCAGCTTAAATTTCTAGTTTCACATAAAGCTAAGCGAACTAACGGTTCGCATTGAATTTTTTTTTTGTTGGATAGCCCATTTATCGAGGAAGATTTTAAAACATCACGCTACGAACAATAGGAGCTGAGTACTGGCAAATACATGCATAGGTAAGTACATATTCAATTGATACCGAAAAAAATCGTCCTAGATACAACATCATACTGTCAGCAGAGAGGAACACAAGAAGCGAAAGGCTCTCGGAAGATTATGTCGAGCCAAACTGCTATGAACTGATGATTAGCAGGATATGTGTCAGCAATCTTTCAGTTCCTGCAATCACCGTCCTAATGAAGTCCGAAACTAAAAAGTGTGAAAGGTAGGTATACCAATAAATAAATGGCAAATCACAATGAATGTTTTAATAGTAATGGCTTACAATCGCATTGTACTCTTTTTTCAGTGTGTGATAAAAATATTTTCGTACTAAATTACCCCTAGTTAGATAAAAACGTATGTAGTTAACTGTCGCAGAATTCACAGACAACGGAACGCACACATACATGGTAACTCAAAATGACCCGCTCGACACCTGGCTCGTGACAAAGGGCTGCTAGTGATGTGACCTATTGTTAAGATATCGATATCGACAGCCCGTCAATCTGTAGATACGTTTATTGTTGTTTTGATCTTCAGCAGTGTTTAGTAGCATTATTCAAATAAGAACTAAAGCAGCCAGTTTACTTCAAAATTATATCGCAATTCTAAATACTTATTAGGCAGTATAGTGATTTATACTAAAATTGCATGAGTTCTAGATTCACTGAAAACTGGGTGAAAGTTCTTTCTTCAAATATTATAGCAAGACGTGAGGCATTATTGCTGGCAAATAAAATTTTCAGATCAGTATAAGCTTGTGTTATAGACACTTGTACCTACTCAAAAAATTAAAACGAAATGGAAAAAAGTATACCTTAAACATATTTTCAATTTAATAAACGCGTCCAACACAAAAAATCAATAAACTAA
The DNA here is from genome assembly GCA_905147015.1 of Laspeyria flexula. Lineage (NCBI taxonomy): Eukaryota > Metazoa > Arthropoda > Insecta > Lepidoptera > Erebidae > Laspeyria > Laspeyria flexula. The sequence goes on from LR989974.1 coordinate 9,368,195, forward strand.
TAAAAAATGGAACAAATCATTTTTTTCAAAAAATGCGTCAAAACACTGTTTAAAGACGTCTATCGATATCAAACTTCTCACCACAGAGTAGGCACTACCACCTTACGCAGCCCTCATGCCACGTCCTGCCAGCACCACAGTTACGTCATTAACAAAACCTACTGACATTAACCACTAGGTTTGTTCTAACCATCACTTTAAGGTGCCACCTTAACTTTACAACCTTTGTATTATATTTGATTTTACTTTAAAGACAAGAAAAGGGATAAAAAAGAAAGACTAAACTTAGAACAAGATTATCCCTCGGACTCTGTGCGACTGGTGGAATGAGTTCATTACACTAGAACGTGTTAAAGCTGCTTGTTGCCTAACTCAAAACCGACAGACAACAAACCGATACATATCTTAAGCAGTTGTTATAAAGATCTTCAGCGTCGTGTTTAAAATTTTCGTGTTTTTCATAGAATATACTTTTATGTATACATAAACTTAAAAAGTAACATTATTGGAGTATGTACAAACTTGCATCCAAATCCAAATGTGTCTATTATCTATATATTATAATAATACTAGAATATAATGGAGATTGGTAAGTTAGAGACACAGAGATGAGCCGAGAAAAACCACTAGGCTAGCAGATTACAAGATAAAACTTCCCCTTCTGTCAACACAGCAATTCGCTTGCAATGCTCTAGAGCCACTTCTCAACAGCAGAAATATAAAGCAATTGAGGCTACTGATTGAATAAAAATGTACATAACCTGCTCTACTACTCTAATAAATAAAAGGAATCATTCTAAGTCAAAGTCAAATCTTTTTATTTCATTTGGATCCCATGAAGGTCATACAAAGTTAAAAAAAAGGTGTCAGCTACGGCCAATTCACTGACAAGGTTGAGGTCTGAGAAGAACTGGCAAGGCCACTCTTTTTCTAACAGTCTGTCAATTCTATTCTAACAGTCCAAAAGATAGTCCAATCGTCCAACTAAAAAAGTACCACCAGTTCTGCAATCCCCTATAGAACGCTACACAGTGAGCAATCTGAACTCGTTTTTATTATTACAGTCAGCTAACACGCGCAAACAGCATAACTTGTAGAACCACCACGTGCCGTCACACATGATAAACAGAAAAAAACTAATAATAAAACATAAAAAAACACATTTGCGTATCTCAAACTGATATTGTTCATAAAACCCCTATTTTTCGACCCTACTTCATTAGCATAGGCGACAGCTGCGCGCGCACATGCCGCCATATTGTGACGTCACGCTATCGATTGTGTCGACAAATCGATATTATCGAGCGAACACCTGTGGCGCGTGCCACACACTGTCTTCCGGGGGCAATGACCTTTTTTTTTCTTAGGTGCTGTAAGACACAAGGGTGTATTTTTGCACGCAAATATTATACAGATTTGTATTTACGGTATTTATTAGGTTATTTTTTTTAAGTTAGGAATACTTGTTAAAAATACAATAGCTCTGCTCACTAAATTTCTTAGTAAAATTCTAAAGAAAATTGCAGCCATAGCCAAACGGTTTTGTTTCTGCTGGTGAGTACCTAATGGTACAGTTGAGGCTCAAGACCAATAGAATATCAAATTATTATATTATAACTAGAAGTCGCGAGACTCACGAGGAGCTTCGCTTCCATTGCTCTTTATTTGGCCACTGCTCAGCTCCTATTATCCGTAGCATAATAATCTTATATAGTCTATAACCTTCCTCAATAAATGGGCTATCCAAAACTGAAAGATATTTTCAAATCAGACCAGTAGTTTCTGAGATCCTAGCATTAAAGCTTAAGTCCCATTGGTTTGGGCACCTCTACCTATGCCTTCGGGGTAACAAGCGCTATGCCTACAGCTTTCAAACCAGGACAGAAAAGACATATTTTTACAAAGGATATTAAAAATGAATATATTATATCCTCAGCATTAGTTAGGGCTTCGTAACCACTGACGGAAACGAAGGGGCCAACCATTGGGGTGCAGAACCGCTTCCTAAGGTAACTCTATATTGTTTTATCAACCCCTTTTTAAACATATCACAATTTAGGCAAGCCCTTTCATTAGAGGGTTTGGAAAGGCACAAACTGGTTGTAAGCTTGTGTCAGCGAATTTAGAACTTTTCTGTAGTATTGTGTATTTTGGAGTTTGGTTTCATCTCTGGAATATTTACTTAAAGTAATAGATCTTATAACCATCCATCATCATTATCTCAGTCTATTGCAGTCCACTGCTGGGCATAGACTTCTCTTAGCACGCGCCATAATACGCGGTCCCCAACTTTCCGCATACAATCCGACCCAGCGATTAACATAACAAAATGTAACATCACGATACGGCCTATAGGAGCTGAGCAGTGGCCAAATAAAGAACAACGGTAGCGAAGCACCGCACGACTTATGTATGGATGAATGTTTGTTGGTTACTCCATCATGCGAGAATGGTTGAAAAGTTCTATATGAAATTTGGCACGCGCTGATAGATTATAGTCGGGAATAATAAATAGGCTACTTTTTATCGACACACCACGCGGGTGCACGCGGTGCCACGGACGGAAGATTAGTAAAATATTTCCCTCACACAAACCTAACTTAAAATTTAGGTTTAAAATAAGGTTAATATTAAGCATCGATTTTAAAGTTAATTTAGAGTAGTGATGGATTAAGAATACATAATGTCACTACCCTATTTCTACCGGTGGGTGTCATAAGAGGCGACTAAAGGAGTTACCTTATGCAGACAGAAAAGGAAAATTCTCAACAAACCCTATACCAACCCGTATGGCCAACGTGATATAGTAGGCTAAATTCCCTTTACAATATTTGGAGAAGGTCCTTGCCCAGCGGTAGGACGTTTATGGGTTGAAATGATGAAGCATCGATTTTCTTCCAACTAAATACTGAATATAATACAATAAATTAGAGTTCTTTCAAATCTACAATACTTACTTACTATTTCATGAATTACGTATTAGGTAATTAAATAGGTACTATTAATATCGATGTTACGAAAAAATCAATAAAAATTATCTAAGAACGGCCGCCATTTTGTATGCTACGAGAAGCTACGCCACAAATTTCAGTGAAATTCTTACCGAATCAATAAGACAATCGTTTTTATCCAAAGACATGACAATATTCTGTTCATCAGTAGATATTTCTAATTTATTATCTTTTAAATATACTTTTATAATAAGTTCAGACATTTTGACCTAATAATATCGAACAATTATATTGGAAATCATGCCCTCTGTGTCCTGTTGTCATAGTAACGCCGCAGCAGGAACCCCAACTTTCGCTACAACGAAACAAGATACCTTTCTCTTTCACTCAGCTCAATTTTCCTCCTAAGAGCGAGGGAAATGACAGTATACATCGCGACGCGTTTCAGTGAAAGTAGACATTGTCAAAATCGATATCGCACAAGGCTAGGCGTCGATTATCTGTTCTTTGCTCAATCATGCTATAAGGTCGTAAGTTGAAATGTTGTTACACTAACTTATTCCTTATTGTAATGTTTTAATACATATTTTTGCATACAGAGGGGTTGTAGGAAAGTTCTTGTATACTGAATGGTTGCTTGTAGTCAGCCAGCTCGCGTCGCCGTACATCGACTAACTATTGATTTTCGCGATCCCTTTTCACAATGATTCTGTTATAATTTCGATTTATTGAATCGTTACAAGTGTAACTTGTATTAGATAACACATTTTAGCATTAATGACTTTGTGTTTTATGTAAAGTACTATCTTCTGACAGTATATTGTTGTTTCTTGTCCCGTAATTAGTTACAACGCAAATACTCACGTAATTTACATACCATTATGTAGGTTTATTTGTTCTAGGATATTAATTTCCTTAAAATTATGTATAAATATTAATATTATTGTATAGGTAATCAATATTGTTTAATGAATTTGTATATTTTAAGTAATATAAAATATTATAAACAATAATTTATAATTTTTGTTTCTCTTTTTATATAGTTAATTAATATACTAAATTTTTTTTAATTTAACTTAATGTAATGTTAAGAAATTTCAATCATAGTTTTTTAAATTTTAGTATAGGTTAATAGGCAGGTTATATATTTAGTCTCTTTTCGTCTTTCTGTTGGTTTGAGGTAAACATCGAAACGACTGAATTGATATCGATGAGACTTTTTCTGGCGGAAAGCTAATTTCATGGAGAGTAACTTAGGCTACTTTGATTTTGGAAAAATATTAAGGTTCCGTGAAAAAAAATATGAAACGCGATGTTTTTGTCCACGCGAACGAAGTCACGGGCATAGCTAGTGGAATATCAAATAAAACAATAACAACATTAACATCATATTTATTTCGTTTTCAACTTAAGAATCCAAACTCTATCATATCAAAGATTGAGACAGGAAAAGGATCACTTTTTATTATACTGGCATTTTAATCAACTATACAGCACCTGGCACCATCATCATTGCATCCCATAAACACCCTACTGCTGGGTACGAGTCCTCCAAATATTGTGCGGGGAATTTAGCCTGACCCTAGGAACCTGACACCATACTATGTAAAAAAATCTATCCACTGTGCACTTTTAGTTATTTCTCAAATTTTATCTAGGTAATTAGATATAGAATATAACAAACAAAGTCAAAGTCAACGTTCGTCAAAGTTGACTTTGACTTTGACTTTGAAGAATATAACAAACAAGTCCGCTTACTGAAGGATTAAGAATAGGAACATAATGTCACCACCCCATATTATTATCAATCCGTGTGTGTCGTAACAGATGACTAAGGGTCTAAGGAAAAATTCGAAAACTAACCAACCCGCCTGGCCAGCGTGGTATAGTAGGCTAAATTCCTGGGACCCCCCGTGGGACGTTTATGGGTTGAAATGATGATGATAATAAACAAAATAAGAATATTAAATAGGAACTAAATTGTACCAAGAAATGCCAAGAATCGCAATGGAAACACAGATATTTTATGAAAATGTATGTGAACATGTGTTTTATTTTGTTTAATATGGCTAGATGTATTGAAGGTATATCATCTGATTATAACTATGACCTAGACAAACTTTATGAGGCGAGGTTACTAAAAGACCACGGTGTAAGTATACAGTCCTCAACCTTATATAAAAACAATTCTGTCTCCCTTCAAATTTATCCACTAAACCCATAATCAACTTCAACGTCATCATCATCAGCCTCACACTTCACTGACACGACCATCGTATTTTGATTCTGCGACCCCTTAAACTTCAACATAGTCCTCATCAGTTCTATCCTCAACAAATACTTCTGTTCCAACGAGTACTGTTTGAACCCTGGCAAGAGAGACATCAGAAATGCTACATCATCATCTGCGTATCCCTTACTCACTGCTATTGGATTATTTACTTCTTTAAAAAACTCTTCTTCAATAGATTCTGAGGAGCTACGTTTCCTTTTACGTTCGGTTTTCGTGTTTTCTAAAGGATCTTTGGCTTCAAACTCAGTCGTGGAACTGCCGCCATCTTGTTCTGAACTCTCAGCAAGAACGCTTGTCGTGAACTGTGTCAGAAACTCGAGGTCGTCAAAATATTTGTATTTAGTTTTCTTCTTCATGTTGCTTGCTGGAGGATGCTTTTGTAGTACCAGTTCCCGTCGAAAACAATCTCGTAACGATTGCCATTTCTTCTGTACTTCTTTGCCTGAAAGTTTATTGATATTGTTTAATCTTACTAATACTAGAAATGTGAAAGTTAGGATGGATGGTTTGTTAATCAATCACGACAGAACGACTAAGAGAATTTGTTTAGATTAGGTATAATCTAGAACATGAGCTACTTTTTGACCCGGAAAAATAAAATAAACTGTTTCAGCGGAAAAAAATCCATGCGAACGAAATCACTGGCAACTGCTAGTGATTTTTTTAAAAGCATTAATTTTTAATAATATATTAATGCTGTTTCAACCAAGTATTTACTTAAATATGTATGTACTAAGTATTCACAATTTTTAATATGATAAGTATTCATCGTCATCATAAGCAACCTATTAAGTACTTTGATATTGTTACTATTTATATTTTTCATCATGATATCACAAAACAAAATTACTCATCCACCCTAAATTCATTTATGACAGGGTCCTACTACTTTTCTGCGACTACGAAATTTAATGGCGAATGCCTACTCTACTAATACTTTCAATGTTTGCTAGATGGCGCTAAATACCATTTCTGTCCGATAATGTACCAGCCACGATTGATTGATCTTTGCTCACTAAGCTTGTTCATAATTATCAGAGACATAGCAACACTGGTTACTATAAACTACAGTATTATTTGTAAAAATAGTAACTTACCATATAACAGCCTTTCATTATCATCAGTATCATCCCAATTGGGGTGTACTATTGAACATATTTCTTCCCAACATAGTTTCTTTTTACTCCTATCATAATATTCTTTGGTATTAGTGTCATACAAAGCACGGTATTTCTTTACTACTCTGATTAATTTTTCAATATTTATATCCATATTTTTACTAGAAAATGGAATATATTTAACAAATATTCATATAATATACGGTTTTGGATTAATTCGCACGTTACTTCACTATAGAAACGCACTAACGACTGATGTCGGCGGGTCGCACACCGATATCGGCGGAACGGCAACGTATCATTCTCACCGACTCGCCACGAGTAGCCCGATTCTTTTGACGTGTTGCCATTCCGTGAATGTTTATTTTCTTCCGATTAACGGATCGGTGGAGGTCATTGCATTGTGCCAATTTATTAGTACACTACACTTTACACTTACTACACTTTGATCTTATCTTAGCCAAAAGGCCGAGAAGCGACTACTTTCGTGTTGTTATAATTTGACACGATTCATCAGTTTTTGAACGATTTATGATTGATACGTTTTATTTTTATTTTTTTACAGTACAAATAGTAGGTACTTACTTTAAAAATTCTAACTATGTCACTTTAATTTGTTTTTTTTGTAGTGCTTTATATTCTCAATTATATAATTTACTTAATTATATAGGTACATATATTTTATTAAATAAATATATTATCAATGTTACAATCTAACTCTAATAAGATCACAAAATAATCAAGTATTATTTTCTGATCTCAGTAGAGCCCTCTGTATTTAATCATACATATTATTGTAGTTAACTCAAGGGTCTTCAACAATCATCGTAGTACGTATTATTAAGTCTAGATGGCGTAGTTTGTTTAACCAACCAAAATCTTATACCATTATTTTTATTTTATATATTTATATAATATTATTTTTATTAAAATAACGGTCAAATGTATTTTAAAATTAATAATGATTATAGTATTATTATTTAATCATCTATCAACTGCAGCTGCTCAATCTAAAAGAAAAGCTTTGATTGTCAGTTTAGCCCAAAGAATAAAATAAAATGTGTAATTTTGCCTACAGCTAGACAACATTGACACATATTATTTTGAAGGAGTCGTAAAATAAAACTCAATTTGTATGTTTGTTTGTTTGTATTGCATCAACTGTAACACTTTCAGTTTTCATCGATATTGAGCAAAGATTACCTACATTATTATAACTGCTCACATTGTGGTACATAATCGCTTATAAACTATCATTTATATAAATTAAATCAAGGTTTAATATGAAGTTAAGTTAACAAAATTCCGCACGCACAAACCTTGCAGCGGCGTCGTCTAATAATTATGGGATTATTTTTTGTTGGTGGACAATAACCGATTGTGTATCACATGAGAGCATAACAACGCATGCTATGTCATAATGCTCTGACCCCTTCCATGACAATACACACACGACAAAGTGCCGTTTCATATTTTGTTATAAGCTTTAAGCACCAATTTTCTTTATAACAAGTCGTTCGAAATAATTAAACGACTAAAATTCTATAAATATCTTACTATGTATAGGTTAAAAATACATGTTATAACATTTTTACAAGTCTATCTTTAGTTTATTGAATGAATCTAATGAACTATTCCGACGGCATTCGGAAGCAATCGTTTGGTAAACGCGTCGGGATACTTCATTCGATCCGTGAATGTCTATTTTAGAAAGTAAAAAGAATTGTAAAAACCTATAAATTATGAAAATATGATAGCGCGGAGGAAATGATCGTGACAAACGTAACATATAAACGCATTCTAATGTTAAATTATACAAAAAATTATAAATACACTCCGGAACATATTTACATACAATGGTCATGGATACAATTGTAATATAACTAAATATAAAATAACAAATTCGCTAAAAAACATATAAACATAGTAATACGTGAGAAGAACTAAGAAAGTCATAACTAGGAGTATCTTTCTATTGGTTAATTAGACTTATAATTATGTTCTTCTATTTACGTATTAAGTATTCAACTTTTGAAATCCACAAAACTGATAAGACGGATTTTCGTTCCATTATAACAAATAACTTAAGAGAAATTATAATACAAGGTTTGAAAGATTAAGATGGATCAATTTGTTTAATATCAAGAAGCCATGCGAGAATCAAAGTTGTGCTACTTTGTCAAATAAAGCGTGGCTAGTCCGAGTTGCGTAGATTATGAATAGACATACCAGTAAAGTATAGGTATAAGTTGATACATAAATGGGTACAATGTAGGTAAGTACTAAATTATACAATATCATAGAAGTAGATTTATATTTCAGCAAAACTACGCATAGAAGCGTTACTTAATCGTACAATAATTATTATATGAGGGTTATAATTTATATCTCTGGATTCGAAATCAATTTCCAGACTGCTGGGTGCCCGGTTACACACATTTTTTTCATAAATAGAAGGAAATTATGTGATACACAAACAAAAATGGTTTTCTAGTTAACTAATACATACTTTAGGGATTTTTCGAAACATTGGGCCTAATTTTACAATAATAGAGCATTTTAAACTTACAAAATCTTTGGGAATACATACAAGCCTTTGCAGAAATGAATTCTAACATGAAGATAATCATTCAAAGTCCAGGCATTCAAAATAATGTTTATTATTTATTTCTAGTTAGCACGTTGTATAGAACGCATCATAAATATCATACAATATTGTTGTATCTAAGGCACATAATGTTTAGGCTTTCAATATTACTCCATATCGTATTTAATGGTGCTAATGAAAGAAAAATATCATGCTGCGACTAATACACAATTTTCATTCCTCGTCTATAACATTATTTCCATACAATTGCATATTAGCCACGCAGGACAATTACTGCAAAGCTATCCAAAAAAATCTACCATTTCTACATACGCTGTCAAAAAAATTACACTTCTCAGCATCCGCTGTACCATATCTTTACAATAACAAATGCATTTCATACAACATGTTTCTGTCTGTCATTATAATACAATCAATCTGTATTATACAGCACACACTGTGCTTTGCCAATCATACAAAAACAACTATTTCAATATAAGACACGTTCAGAATGAACAATTGAATCACAGTCTAGAATTTTCGGCACCAATGAGCTTTAAATTCGTCACCAATATTAATATTGCCTTACCACTTTACAATGTTACTTCGTTCAGAGTTTTAATGACGAAACTGTTTTTTTTTTGTAATCGACAAGCCTTATGACGTCTCTATTATTTTCTAAATGTTTATTTTTTATATTCTAATAATGTTTTCTATAGCTAGCAATTGACTAATCCCGCCTTCTGCCTAGTTCGACTATAGCTGTATGTCTAATATATTTTGTTTTCGAATAGCTATTAATTGTACCAAACTGCACTATAATTATCATTTTACATAGTACCCAGCCTCATGCCGTTCCGTCTATAGAAAATATATCGCGAATTGTATGTTTATATAATGTTCAACTACGTCAGTACCAAATCCTAGCTTCACTAAAGCCGTTTTTTTGTTTATAATTATTTTTTAATTATTGCTTGTAGATTTATTGCTACGTTCCCTATTAGACTATGTATCTAGAAATTGAAAAACAATGTAAAAAAGGCAATTAATATAATATCGAATTGTATGATCTTTGAAATTAACTCTCAATTTGAAGCCTGAAAATAATATCAATGACATATTTTTGACTTGAATTTTTGACTCCAACACTTTTTGTTTTGTATTTTAACCCGAATTATAATTAGTCATGTCATTGTTCGCTACGAACTTAATAATACCACGCTTATTTAATCTAAATCTATTAAAAATTGTGTATATATATTTGGATTTCATTAAGTGTAATTTGGCCACATTTTTTAGTTTCACTCCTTACTAATAAATGTAAGGGAGATTTTTTTTTTATAATTGTAAATATTTTTTCATTATTTTAAGTAACATTAAATTTACATTGTAATTCTAATGACTAGCTTTCCTCGTATGGCCACTATTGCGAAAAAATAATCATTTTTATGAGTGTTGAAATGAAATATTTTCTAGTTTAAGGATTATAGTATCTTGTGTTAATAGTTTTGTAGCCAAAAATAGTGCCTGAATTGACATACTTTGAGAATGAGTTCTTTACGAATTAAGGTAAAGGCACCTATTACGGAGGTAGTCAAAATCGGCTCCTATTACGGTGGTATTTCTATTTTCGAGTTTTATTCCTGTCTTTCTTAGTTTAAGTACACCAAAACGGGACCTACTTATTCTAAATTTATTACTTCATGACATAACTGAAGTTTGCAAGTATAGCACATTGACAACACAACAAGATCAATCAGTTTGTGTGACGGCATCGACGTAAGAGGGGTTTCCATACAAACGCGGAACGACAAAACTAAGTACACTAATATTTAGAAACTAAGTTTTTCGTATTAATAAGCCGTTCAAGTTTGTTTATGTGTTATTTATAGCATTTTCTTACTATTACAGTAACTATTTAAATAGCTTGTTTTATATTTGCAACTTGTTTTATACCCAAAAAATAAGAAATAAAACACCGCCGTGATAGGATACGAATTTTATAGATTAATCCTAATTCGGTGGTATAACTCCGAAATAGGAAAAGTACTGGGCATGTTTAATTGTTTATAACTTTCAAATTATTAACTTATTGACTTAGTTCCAAGTTTAGTTGAAATAATTATTAATCTCATAAATTAGAAACCATATTCTGCGGTATGAGTTTTTAATTAGAAATCTGGTTAAATATGAAAACTGTTGAGTACAAAATGTTGGTTTCTTAGAAGGGGTAAAAATAGGAAGGTGTATTTTAATTTATCACAAATAATTTATTTTGTATAACTGTTGGCTGAGTTTTACATATCTGAACCAAAAAACTGTTATCTTTTGATTAAGCATTTACACTCTTTTGTTTATCGAAATTTTTAACGGTCAGAATTAGGATTATTAAAAACACGAGTAGTTTTCCTATTACGGTGGTAGTTATTTCCAGGTAACTCTGTGTTAGGTTCTTTGATCTCCTATTACGGCCCTATTCATCATGAAACATAAAATTACAAGTTTTAGGGTTTCGTAAATAAATAAAAAGTATTATTTATTTTTGTGGATTATTATTTGATACTTATGCATATTTTTTTGATAAAACCAGAAGCGATAAAAACTTTTAAATTTATGTTACTTTTACAAGCTTTCTATTAACTTGCAATTACTACTTAATATGTAACATTTGTTTGTTTTTTTTTTTTGTTTCTTTCAATTTAACTCAAAACTACGAGACTGATTTAAAAAATTCTTTAACCGTTTGAAAGATACGTCTTTACCGAGTAACATAGGCTACCTATATTTATTTCTAAAAATATTTTGGGATCCCTACTAAAACGTGTAACATGTAATCATTTTGTAACTATGTACCAATTTCAAAATGTAAAATCTATATAAATTTTAAAAGCTTGAGGCACTGATATTACTTATATGCCATCTGTTATGTAGGTTTACTATCTCATATTTTACTGAACGTAAAAAGAAAAATCAACGTTATTTTAATTACCTGAAACTCTTTTTAAAACGCGTGTGTGAATGCACGGTTATACTAAATTTGTAAATTTTATGAAAACTGAATGAAACATTTATATCATTTAATAAATATTATTTGTACGGAACTTAAATGAATATAATTTCTGACCCTCCGTATTAGGAGCTGTCTACCGCCGTAATAGGCTCTGACCAAAATTTTACCTCCGTATTAGGGAAAATCGACCCGACTATTTAAATATTTTTTTAAAATAAGAAATATCATAAAAAGTAACATAGGCTCAACAGCAATTCAAAATATAAATTCCACTTTTGACGATAAAATTAGTTTACACCTTTAAAAATGCTTAGAAATGCTTATTTTTGTTTCTTACTTTCAAATGTTGCGAAATACCTCCGTAATAGGTGCCTTTACCTTATAATTGACTAGAAAAACAGTCATTGCCAACGATATTCGGAGTATTTATTTGTGGCATTGCTTTCAATACTTACGAACAATTTTCGTGTCGATTTTGTGACTAGATGTGACTAAATTCGTAAAATGCCTTTAAAAAGTCAATAATAACGCCCAAACATATAACTTCTTAATGTCTATGGCGAATGCAATTTGCCACTCTTACATAATTATATACGAATATTATATTAACAAAGCATTCAAAAACAGAACCTAAATTTTGTAGCAAATAAAAAAGCCCCTTAAACCATTTAACTGTTTCATTATTTTCGCCTGGATATCAGTTAAATACCAAATTTAAAAAAAAATTCGCGTAATATCTAAATGTTGGCTACATATAAATATATTTTTGGCTACAAAACACATAAGTCTTAAGTTAAATAGTTAATGAATCATTTGTTACAGTTATGAGCGGATGGATTTATCAAAAGAACACTACAATTTACAAATCCCTATCAAGTAAGTTATTTTACGTTTTTTTTTTATGAAAGGCACCTATAAAATGTCCTTCGACATAAGTCGATCTACTTAGATTTATTGTCGCTTTCGATGCAAGAATAAAAAATAGTAAAAATAAAAATAATCTCATTATGTCGTGTTTATATCACTGAGATCAATAAAGATGTAATTATGTGCGTAAGTTACATAAAAAAGTATTTTTATTATTTCGCCATTTTTAATGTAAAATTAAATATTTTCCGATCGAAAGTACAATAAACCAACTACTCTGTTCGCTACTAATTACAACTAAACTAAACTCTTAAGCAAGGCTCGTCTTTATTAAATATTCGTTCAATAAATAAAAATAATATTTTTAAACTAACCGACTTATCACTATTTAATTTTTATTTCCATTACAAAACACACAACAACGAAACAAAAAACAACTTATAGTACCTATCACACTTTCGTCAAAAACATGTTTCACTACTGGAAGCTTTCATACGCCTTTTCTGTCTCACAGCTCAGCAAACAATAATTATAAGCTGCATTTTAATTAACATTTTAATTCACTAAATTATTGGAAGGCTTGATCATATCATACTTGTTTTTTTATATTCTATAAAAATATTAGAATATAATATGTTGTTTTTATTTAGCTTTATTTTTATACATAATTATCGTTGGAGTATTGTATTTTGTTATCGCCTTAACAAGTAATAATTGAAAACCGTGTCGGTCGTCCGTGCTTGCGATGCAATCGATCGTCGCACGTCGTGACAAGGTCACTTTATGCACCACCAACCGACACAGAGTAAAAATTGTAAAATCTAAATTTCAACTACAACCTCATCCGTTAATTCCTTTTTATATGTACACTATCTCGTTGATCTCTAAAGAGAAAATGAATGAAAAACTAAACAGTCCGATGGGAGACAGGCCGCCAATGTGGCAGGTGAGCTGGCGTCCAGCGGAGGACCGTGGGTTGGTCCGGTACACACCCGACACTGGCCACACACCCGACAGTTTCAACACTCTCGATAGTTGACCCGGCAGTAGCGACCGTCGCGCCGTGAGCGTAGGATCACGGCGAGCGCAGGTCCGGCGCTGGCTTATCGGGCGCGATATCGTCAGCCGTGTCCACAACCGGGCCGACGCTCGACCCGGTTGTGTCCATCGCCGTGGCTTCGGACGTGATCACGGACGATTGGAAGAACCGCTCTGTAGAGTTGAATTGATAGACTGCTTTAATAATATAACTTTGTTCAAGTTTTAGTAGATTCTGGGTAAAATATAACGTTAACGTTAAAAAAACAAATCTATTCGAACTATTTCATTCGAAAATATAAATGGTTTGATATTTAAGGTGTTTATTAATATCGAATTATTTAAGTAACGAAAACGATGCTTATTGAAATTATAATAACCAAATTAGTGGATGAAAATAATTTGAATTATGACGTAAATAAGTTTTTTTAGCTAATATACAACAATGTCTCACCATCGTCCAACAACACGACGTGGTCGGGCCCCGGCGGCGCCGTCATTATGTTAAACTCCTCTTCCAATGTAGGGAATGGTGCGTTCCATCTGGAATTATACCAGCCATTAACTAAGTACGCTATTTGTAGACTTTATCTAAAACTTTAAAAAGTCATAACAAGACAAAAGATGGCAGCAATCATAACACTTCTGATGGATCTTCTGATGCAAGGGATTTTACAGGGTAGGCAACGGACACATGATGCCCCTGGTGTTGCTCGCGTCTAAAGGTCACGGTAAACGCTTACCATCAGGCGGGCTGTACGCATGTTTGCCACCGGCGTGTCTTGGTTTAAAAATAACTACAAACATTAATATCTAACTAGGCAAGGTCATAATCCATTTATCCTAGCCTAATGCCTAATAATGTAAATTTCCATGTAAAGTAGAATTGCAAAATTTGAGTTAGCTAAGTAAGATACTGGTATTGAGCTACAAACCTGGTGGCTGCTCTCGGGGGTGCCCTGGGCGCATACAGACCAAGTCCACCTGGTGGTGAGACCCCCCCTGCGCCCGCCAGCACCGCCCCTCCACCCCCCGCACCTCCCAGACCCACGCCACTTAGGGAACTTGCATAGCTGAACACCTGAAATCCAAGATTGCTGATTTGTCTTAGAGAATTTTGTGAGTGTGACGCAGCAGGGGTACCTATATACAACGGCTCTGCAATTTTCTAGTTTTACCTCAGCAGTAATTAATCAGCGCAGAATCTAGAATTCTGGTCTTATAAATGACAATAGGCCCGCGGCTCCTGCGTCTATTACTTACACAATCTAAACATGGCCTTTTAAGTTCTTCTCATCTCTCTCTCTCATCTCATCCCTGTCAATGAATTAAGTGTTGGTAAATTGGCTGACACTTTATCCTGTTACATTCTTAACTTGTTACTTTCATAAAAGTAACTTTGTAACTTCTTTCTGCATGGTAAAAGATGCCGATACTTTCGCTAGGATTTTTCTCGTTATAGAAAAAAGCTGCTGTCTACTGTAAAATGAAATCACTGAGCTTTCAGTTAAAGAGACTAATTTTCCACTAATGTGGTCAAAGCGAAGAGTCTCTCTTCTATATAGTTAAGTTGCTAGGAAGAATATCTCGTACCTGTTGTTGCGGATGGAAATGATTGAAGTGCGTGAGCGGCGGACAGTCGGCGCGGTGCGCGTAGTGCGGCGAGCGGCGGCGCGGGGAGCCCGGCGGGGAGCGCACGTCGGGGGACGCGGGGGACGCCCCGCCGCCGCCCAGCTCGCTCGCTGCACAACAACGATCGTCACCTTCGTTATAGTTACGACTTGTGTAGTACGTGCCTACGACAGGGAACACTCACAACCTAAGTTACAGCTAAGGTTTTTTTATTTCAAAAATAAAAAGCAACCCCTGTGTCGAGACTTTACAAACATACATTAACTGACACAAAGTACACCCAAACTCGAAACCAAAAACATCAAATTGGCTACCCCTGCTCTATGTTACTTTATTAAATTTCATTGAGATCCATTAGAAAAAACAAACTCACTTTCCCTTAAGTACATTTATCATACCCACACATTTATGATCTAGGATTGTATTTAATTTAGTTACCTGTAGATCTGATGATGGCGACAGGCCTGGCCATGGGCGGTAATGGAGGCGGTGGCAACATCGAGCTGCTGAAGTACGGCGGCTTTGGACTCCGTGATAAACTATGAACCTGTGTGAACGAACAATTGTGAACAATGTATATCATGCCATCACGACTGTATCCCAGTGAGGTATTCAGAAATCAAAGCAATTGGCAAAGTCAACACTTTTTTTCATTTAGATCATATAATATATGCTAGAGGTCTCGTCAAATCTCTAGTTCACTCTGAAGTTGCACCCGCTGCTGTCAACTTCGTTGGGGTGTGTGCGGGGGTTGGGAGCGATGTTTCGTGTTCTAAAACGCTCGACAACCCGAGCGTTCCTGCGATACATACAAACCCGAACACACCCGAACGAAGTTCATTGACATTGTAAACAGCAGCGGGAGCAACTTCAGAGTGAACTAGAAGTTTGACAAGACCTCTACCATGTATTTGATAACGATAATAAAGTATTGGCTGTGATTTTTTCAAGAAAATTTATTGAAAAAGTCGAATATATGCACCTTTCGAAGTTGTAGAGAGACAATAATATAATGTAGTATAAGTAATTGAACTTATTGTGTACATTTTTAGACTTAAAACAACTTGAAAGCAGAAGAGGAGAGGCCTATGTCAAAAGACAACCTGACATGGTAGCTGATATTTAATTTTACAAAATTTAATTTATAGGAGTTTAGTCATACGTAATTTAAGAAGTTATATACCAACCTGTAACTGCTGCACATCCGAGGGGTCTTGACAGACGAAAGTGACAAAGTCTCCGAGCGAGTCCTGTGGCGCATTGTCGTACTTGCCGCTGTTGTGCTGGCTCGTCAGGGCTTCGGACGCTGTTGGACATGTACAACAACTTATTAGCTACCAGTAGTATGAAGTACTATCAATTATTCACTTACCGAGTATACGTATTGATGATGAATTCCTGAAGTTTATTACAACTGTCACAGTAGCGTAGTAGTTATCATCGCCGTGCTGTGTGATGTAGGTTCGATTCCCACGCGAGACAAATATGTGTGTGATTTAAAGATAGGTATTTGTTTTGAGTCTATTTGTATCCGTTAATTTTAGTGTGTTTTCAGTGTAGTGACGGATTAAGAATACTAATATCACTACCCCATCTCAACCCGTGGGTGTCGTAAAAGGTGACTAATGGAGTAACCTTATGCAGACAAGAGCACTGCACACAGCAGGAAAATTTTAAACAAAACCCTATACCAACCCGTCTGGCCAGCGTGTTATAGTAGGCTATATTCCCTCCACATTCTTTGGAAATACCTGAACCCAGCAGTGGGACGTTTATGATGAAGCGATGTTCAAAGTTTTAATAGCAAATCATGAAAATCATTTAAAATATCTACTTATTAATTTGGATGAATAAGCGGCTGCATAATGGTGACATTGATTAGCCAAACTTAACTGAGACGATGAGTTAATGATAAAGTAAATAATATAAAATGTAGATACCGTCACACTCACTGGTGGGATGAGTGTCAGAGGGGGGCGGTGCGTGCTGGTAGAAGATGGTATTGGAGGGTACTAGTGGGGACTGCGCCGAACTGAGACCTGCCGAACTGTGCGGGATGCCTGTTGAGAACAAAATATTATTCGATAAATAACAACGAGGGAATTGACACACGGCATTAATTCCATTGCTCTTTCAACTGAGTTATACACTGTGTACTTTTATAGTCGTCTTACAAACTTTGTCTACTCTACTACACAGTTAAACTGTCACCGTGGCGCAGTGGTTAAGGTGGTCGCCTCGCCACTACATCGCCGTGTTGGGTGACGTGGGTTCGATTCCCACACGAGACAAATATTTGTGTGATTCTTAGATATTTGTTTCTAGTCTGGGTGTACTTTGTGTCCGTTAGTTTCATGTTTGTAAAGCTCCCCGCGACACAGGTCTTGTTCCCTAATGCGGGCGTTGTCTTTTTAAAAAAGAAAGAATTAAATATGGTTAATAAATAATTAGTCATATTAAATAAATAGAATAAAAATTATTCAAGTTTTCCTTTTTCACACAGCTCATTTTTCTATTGAGATTCTTGGTTTGTATAAAAATATTTTTGATGTTTTTACTGCACTTATTACTAAAATTATTGATCAAATTATTAACTCCATATAACGGGTCACAAACCCGTAGTACGAGTCCTGTGTCAGAAATCCTAGACTCGGCCTTCAGATTGTGTCTTTATATCGTAAAGCTGTTCATATTTATTAATAAAAATAACGTTTCCCACCTCTATACTTGTCTTTGATCGTACTTGCCGCCATATTTGTTTTCCAGTTTGGAGACGTAAGAAAAGACAGAGTATAATATGGGACAAAAACCTAAATCCTCAACACGGCCCTGGCTGAGATCTATAGAGCGTACTTGGACTTTGCTTTGACTAAACTTTCGAGATAAGACAAAATCGGTATTTATAGTGCAAACTTTGACTTTATCCAAGCTCAAGCTAAGCAAAGTCAAAGTTCTCAAAATCGACGACTTACGAAAATCTTTGGCTATTATACTGTAAAAAGTAATGTCATAATTTTAAAATGACTATTGAACTTTGTCGCATAACATTCGTAGAACATTGAACAGCTGTCATTAGCAATCCTTTACTCAATTTCTTGCATAACTTAATATCTATTACATTTAACCAATATTAGACAACAAAATTTAAAAATAATCTAGTAATTTTAAGAAAACGGAGTTTTTGGACTATTATAAATTACAAAAAGTATTATATCATTCGTTTTATCTTTTATTTTACAAAGAGTTCAGCAGAAGATGATGCATGAAATGAAACATCTTGACATTGTCTATAGATTCCAAATCAATGCTTTGGCTCAGATTAGGCTGAGCAAAGTTTTGTTGGAGTGAAGTCTGAGCAAAGTCCAAGTACACTCTATAGATCTCAGCCTTAGATACTCTTCTTTACGTGTATTGTAACTCTATGTGTATATATATGGATGTACATGATTCTATACATCTCCACGTGCGCGAACATGTGTCAAATAGTTACGTTGACAAATGTCATCAGTGCGCGGGAGGCCTTACTCCTTTGTTAAACATGACTCACAGGAGACCAACGTCAATCGTTTGTGTCAGTTCGTTCACATCGGTTCAAATGCGACGCACGCGCAGTCCACACGTCTCGTACTAAATATATACGTGTAGCACACATGTACGACGCATGTCTTCTGTAGTTGTTATTTTTGTATAATTGCTAACATTGTTGTTCTAAGGATTATGGACTGATTTAATACGAATAACGACATACTGTCTCTTTACGCCTTAATTTCTGCTGTTCAAGTAGGTAGCTCGTCATTTTAATTATCGGAGTTAATTTAATAAAGTAATGTCAATAAATAAGTTTTCGTTGGTAATGCAATTCGTAATATTAATATTAAAACCCGGTTTTAAAGGCAATGAGTTTGAAAAACATATTATGAAAGTAAAAACTAAACTTGAACTAAAAAGGTAAGGGACCTGCCCCCCTAGACAAGTGGCAATCGCTTCTATCTATCTATTCTAAACGACATGTCTCTTCAATACATTTGAACACATTCTTGACATAAGCTATCGACATGTCACGTGATCAATGTACTAAATTGACGTGTCGATAGAATAGATACATCGAATCGATTGCCACTTGTTTAGGGGGGCTGACAGGCAGAGATAGCGTGGCGTAATTATAATGGGATAGAAAAGAACAAAACCTATATCTATAGGTACCGGTTAAGGAGAAATACTGTTACCTCGCATCCTATTCTTAATTTTTTACTTGAGAGAATCATAGGTGCTTTCCATTAATTCCCCCTTTAATCCGGAGGAAATTGAGTAATGATAATCAACGGGAATAATATACGAATAAAACTTGATTCCGCCGCCTGCGATCTTTCTATCATCCCTGCTATCTTTCTTCCCCGTCGCTCAAGAACTATAGAACGAATTTTCTTTGCAAACTATAGTTTAAGAGCTTTTTTAAGGAGATATTGGTACCCAATAACCATACTCACTGTAACACTGGCCCACGAGCATGGCCGATGGCGTAGCTCTCTCAGCAGGCGGCTCGAAGGCGGGTGGCGCTGGACTGTTGTACCCACAGTAGTACCCCGTCTCCAGCTTAATGCCGCCTCCGGACCCGCTCGGCGACTCTGACCCGGTCTCTTGGAGAATGGAAGCTGGAATAAACGGAGTGATATATTAATTAGATTATAAAATTTTAAAAGAAGTTAGTTAGTTACATCAGTGACACGTAAGTACCCGTTAAGTCACCAATCAAGTCATCGTCAGGTCACTACTAAGTACCGTCAATAATTAATCCAAAGCCATGATTTATGACAAAATATACCGCATTATATCATGTATTGACTAAATAATCATCATCATCATCAGCAACCCATTAAGTCCAACTGCTGGGCTCGGGTCTCCTCTCCTCTAACTAGAGAGCTGAGCCATAATCCACTCACGCTGGCCTAGCGCGGGTTCGTGGATCAGACATACTCATAGAATTTCTTCTAGTGTATGTGGGTTCCCTCACGATGTTTTCCTTCACCTTTAGCAGATGGTAAGTCACTTGACTAGTACATATAAATTCCACAAAGTGGAATTCACATTGGTACTGCCGGTCAGGATCGAACTCGTACCGCGTGATTTGTACGCCGGTCCCTTATCCATTCAGCCACCATCGCTTCAAACTAAATAATATGATTGAATATTTGAACTAGAGAGCAATTAGTAGATTTTGTTATGCTCATATTTGGCTTTAGTTATGCAAAGTTATGCAACTGTCACACGCAATAATCTCTAAAATTACTCACGTTATTAATATTTATCTTATTAAAGTTATCTATGGTAACAGTTTTTTTCAGGTTAAAATTTATTTTTCTGCGTTAGTGACTGGCTCAGGTCAAAATGTAGGAATCTCACGCACTAGACCCACAAGAAGCCTTGAACACTACTACAGGTTGCGGCAACCAAGTAAACTATAGAAACCTATACTATTCGTTCATTTGGTCACAATGACAATCGAGGCTTCTACGACCGGATTCAGACCACAATGAAACGTCGTCGCCGTGGCCATCAAGTGAGTGAGGTCTCTAAAAATTAAAGCATTTTTTTTCATGCTCAATTTTATCTTGCTTGTATCCCTTTTATGTGACTATTAAAAATGATAACATATGGAACATTTCTAAAACAGTCATCAACTTCTTGAGTATGATGACGTGATGACTAAGAATGAATGACGAATATAAAGTACAAGATGATTCGTTTGAATTCCAAAATATTTAGTCACGTAAGTTGGTTAAATTTAGTTTAAAATGCTGTATATATATTTAGTAAGTTATTGTAGATTTTATTATTTTATGGAAGTTATTATCAAATATATAAACTTAGCGATCATCATCATCATCATTTCAGCCTATTATATAATGGACTGCCCATTGCTGGATGTAGGCCTCTCCTAAACTTAGCGATACAATAATAAAATATAAAAAAAAGTCACGTAGGTAAGTATTTTAGTATTTAAAATCATTTACGTGCCTTATGGTTTATGGTTTGTTAATATTTTACATAATGAAAGAAGCAAAAACCGGTCAAATAGTTTTCTAGATAAAAACAAAAACACTCAGTTAATTATAAAGAAAGTTAATACAAACTCATTTGAAAAACAGTTGTGCCTCAATTTTCTCCGTAACTTTTTGTTTTATGTCAAAAATTATGCAAAACTATGCGTTAATCTGCGCGCGCGCTTCGAATTACCCTTAACATGCGATGTCAACATTAACTTCTTTTAAATTTTATTCGAAAACCTCAACTCAACAAACATCTTTCGATTCGATATTCATCGATCATTCAATATCCATATCGAAGAAAAAATGTTTGAAAATTTAAATCCGGTCGTTTTTGTCACTCACAAAGAATTGACACCAATATCTGTTACAAATAGTTGGTACTTTGTATAACATAGTTATAAGTCAAGACAGCCCTTTAAAATATATGTATTTAAGGTAGGTACAAAAAAGATGAAGGCACAACACATTTTCTTTATATAATTACCTTTGGACAGCTTCCAGAGCTCCTTGGACGAGAAGACACCGGTCGCTAAAATAATATCGTTGCATATTACACCGTTGTATGGATTGTGACTATACCCTGAAATCACCCATTTGAGACGTTATGATTTCATGGTAATTTTTTTAAAATTCTAAGGTCACATGACATATTGTATAAATTTCAAAATAACGCGACGGTTATTTTTTCTTGTCATGTGACGGTTAATTTGTTCGTTTACAAATGACAGATTTCTTGTGACATGTCATGTCAAAGTTTTAAAATAACGCGACGAACAAATTTGTCGCGTTTTGTCAAGTGACTGAATTATTTGTTCAATTAAATCACGCATACAATATGACATTGTCAATTTAAGTCTCAAAATAACGCGATAGGTAAATTTGTCGCGTTATTATTTAATAATGCATCTAAAAACTTATGTAGTAATATGACATATTTTGTTTTTAATTACTACAGTTTTCTATGCGATTGTTTTTCTGTGCATTGTGGTGATAATTATCAGGATTTTTGCACAAGTGATCAGGGTAAAAATAGTCTAATAAATAACAAATCTATTACTTCACTAACATCAAGAAAATATTTATAAAAACACATATATAGGGCCCATTTTAACGTTAATTCGGATCACGACTATTTTAATATATTTTATTATTTAAATAAGCCATTTATTTGGCTAACTCTAGACAAAAAAAAGTGCAAGTTGTCAAAACATTCAACCATTGACAACTTAAATATATCTTTAAAAACTAGGATGATATATTATTATTGCAATGAATTTCAACGGTGTAAAATGGACTCCAAGTACATAAGTATTTAATCTAATAATAAAATCGCCTGTATATTATGTACAGGGTTCTTATAATAAAAGCCACAACATCAAACTTATACGATATAGAAAAACATCCAACATCATAGAACTAACGAGAAAAATAATTTTCTAAAATCATTTTGTGGAAAGCTTTTCGATGGATCTTTCTGGCTAATTGTAATTTATTTTTCTTATTGACGCAAAATATAAGATACACTCAACAATTCAAGAATCTTGAAAAACTTATACCATACCAGGTATAGTTTACCGGGTCGAGTTATCATTCGTCAGTTTCCCTTATTAGCCAACTTTTTATTAGCCAAGTTAGAGAAACCTCTCTAACTGGGCAGTTTATCTCATTCGTCATTGTCATGAAATTTGAAACTCCTTATTAATCTACAAATTTTAGAAGTAATCCAGAAAAAATCTTTCGTTACTTCCTCCAAACTAATATTAGAAAATCATTATTTGTTGCAACAATACTTAGAAGTAATTTTTTTTGAAATAATTAAAACTATTTCAAAACGTCTGAACCTGGAGGCACTATTCCTCCCGTATTTCTTGTAGTTGATGCAACGGTATTGAAAATTTAATCGATGCTTTTCTAAAACAAACAACCAAAAGTTTATGGCAGACACTTGAATTGCAAATGACATGTCATGGCATTTCATCAACGCTATTGTAGTAAGCACAGAACAATGAAAGTAAAAACCTATCTCTGTTCTGTGGTAGTAAGTTACACATAAACATACAATTGTATGTATACTGACTATAACACTAGGGCTAATGGTAATAAGGATCCGTTCACAGAAACCGGCTCGGAGAGGAGAGCAGATTTTGAAAACGTTTATAACAGAGTTTTGAATTATTGAAATAAGGTTTATTTTTATATGTCACTTCTTTATTATTGAAATTCTTTTGTTATCGATTAGGAAAAGAAATGACATGTAAAAATAAAATTTATTACAATGATTCAAAACTCTGTTTTAAACATAATTAAAATCTGCAGCCGGTCTGTTTGAACGGACCTTAATAGTCGTGAATTTTTAATATGTGCCATTAGAAGAGCATCGACATACAAATTTAAAAAGAGTGAAAGAGAAAGAACACCGACTACATACAAATAATGTTGAAATCAAAGGAGCAAACATTACTCTGGCAATCCCAAATGTGGTTCAAGTTTTTGGTACCAATAAGCATGAAAAGTGTGAGTGCAAGCCAATGCGGGGATTAAATTTTGAAAATGCATAAATTATGAAGACAAAAATAAAATAAATTTCAATTCAAATACGTTTTTGTGCAAACCAATCACATTTAGATTCTTTCTACAGTTTTTGATGTAGCAAACAATGACGAAAATCCTAAATATTTCGGTGACAGCAGCAAAACAGTGTAATTCCTACATTTTTTGAACAGAGTGATATGTCTTAGACCTAATCTAAACCAAACCGTTGTCGTTACGATACAACAGTTTCGCAGAAAGGAAATTTGCCTCTCTGCACCATAAATGCACCTTTTTACTTTTTAGTAAGATCTCATATGGATCACAGATTGAAGTCTATGTTGATCACAGATTGAAAAGACTCAAAACCTTATTTTTTATTTGAAATCTCTTACAGCAGCATTTAGATATACTGACCCATCGTCCGGTAGCAAAAAGTTATTTGCCTGGGTAATTTTTATATTATTTTTTTACATACGTCTGCTGCCGTCTCTTAGGGTCTCCTTGGGGTCTTCGTATGTTTCGAACAGTATCAATACAGGAGTATCATTTGGTGCAGTCCTATTTAGATCTTCAGTCCTACTTAACGTTGAAACTTCCCAAAGTGAACATCATTTGAAGACATGTCATTATATGAAATGAGCATTATTTAGACACGTCATTATTTGAAATAAGCTTCATTTGGACACTTGTCACTATTTGAAATAAGCTTCATTTCGATTCGTGTCATTATTTGAAATAAGCTTCATTTGGACACGTGTCATTATTTGAAATAAGCTTCATTTAGACATGTGTCATTATTTGAAATAAACTTCATTTAGACACATGTCATTATTTGCCACAAACCTGTAGAAAGAATACGCAACACACGTGTCACAATCCTGAGTTACCTTTGCTCTTTGCCTCGTGTTCGTTCTCTTTGTCTCTAGCCGCGTGAGGCGAGAGAGAACCGCTTAGTATATCTGAAATCACACCATACACTTGTAGAACAGATGCTGATGAACCCAGAGAAAATATCATAGACCGAGAACCTTATAGTCCAGATTCTAAACTCTCGGGAAGTTTTCGTCAGACAATAAGGTTTAATTACCGGTAAAGATCCATCATCGTCATTATTTTAGGCTATGGCATTCTACTGCTGGACATAAAAATATATAGTGGTAGAAAATAACTGGTTGTAGAAAAAATAACACTCATACTCCGTAAGTGTGACCGTTTTTTAAAGTTCCATACCTCAAAAAGAAAAATGGAACCTTTATAGAATCACTATGTTGTTTTAAATCATATTTCAACGTACTATTTAAAATATTGTCTTTTGAATGAAAAATGAAATTATAGACATTTCTAAAAGCCGTTTCTAAAATATACATACAATTATGTTTAAGTAAGCCTAATATGCTTCTATCTAACAACATTTGTGAAATTATTTTTCACTATTACTTTGCAAAGCAAAATTTAATTATTAGCAAAATATTTTTTTAATATACGATAATTTTTAGTATAAGATACTACCATCTAATTATGCAACTTAAAATAAAATAGATTGATGTGTTGATTAATTATATAATCTGAAATCTAGTTTGAAGAATCATCCCAAATCTTTTTGGATTCATTATTTTAAGAAATCTACTAATTTAGTTTGAGAAGTTAAATAATTTCCCCTATCAACAACCCGACCGAATAGGTACGTTTTTTAATCTACGTATCAACACAATTTATCTATGGATTACAAACTAAGCTCCCATTGGAAATTACGTAATTTAAAAAATCAATACTCAAATTACGGCATAACTTTATAGGAATGAATATTCACAAAAGCAGTTACAACAGCTATTAATACCTTGATTTTCTACGTTTTAAAAAATATAAGCATTTATATACTTCAACTCAGGAACTCACTTCCGAATCTAAGAAAGAGCTTAGTATTACAACCCAAAATAACACAAAAAAAAATAAAACAAGCAGTATCACACAGAGAACTGAGCGAGAGACCTGGTAGACCGTCGCTCCCATTACCATAGCTGTTAATAAAGTTCGCCAGATACAGGTCGAGCTCCCGAACAGACACGTTGATGTGATACGGGTTGACGCAGAGGCCTGGCTGCGTGCATTCTGGGTGTTTCTCCAGCCGCTCGCCGTCCGTGCTCTCCAGGGGGATAGCTTTGAATAGGATCACCATTACTAGGTCTAGACGCCATACCTGAAATGAAAAAAAGATTGGATAAGGTTACATTGAGCACTTAAATATTTCTCTCTAATTCATCCGCTTCATTCTGACTTTATTCGCTGCGGTTTCAAGATTATAAGTTAGGCATTCTCTAGAACTTCCAAGTATCATAACTAGGTATGTGTTTGCAAGGGTCATCGGTTTACTCAAAAGCACGTTAGGGTGTGGGGGTGGGGCTGTGCCATAACAACACTATCAAAAAGATTTTTGTTTCTAAGCGTAAAAATATATAACTGAGGTAAAACAGTGGAAACTAAGTAAAAGTAAATAACAATAAAAAAAATTACAAACATAAACAATACCCTTCCTGGCAGTCGGGTAAAAATAGACTTAACTGGTATGTGCTATTTTGGTAATTAAGTTAATATACCTATCGTGTAATCGGTATATGGTAGTAATCGTTAGGTGAATAACCCTATCTTAAGTTAGTACCTAAAATAAATACCTGTAGCTTTTACCTGACTTCACCTGACCTAGTTCACACGCTTTAAGTTCGAGGAAAGCCCGAACTGATCATTATGCACAACGACATCAAAGTGATAAAATTGATAAAATTGTTTATTTAGCTGTTTTGTTTTTCTCAATAATGCAAGCTTTTTCGAAAATTGATAAAAGGATAAAAACTCTTCAGCCAATATAGTAAAAGATATTTGTCTTGTACGTACATGACATAATGAGAATTTGACACATTTGAGAATTTAAGTGGAGTGACTACGGTTAAGTATAAGTTATATTAGTAAGTAAGTTATATTAGTTAACCGCTCATCTGTATATTATGTATACGGGCCAACAAAATTGTAGATATTTTTTCTTGTGCCCCGGGATTCGATGGCTGACTCTACGATATAATCTGGTTTTCTTCAACAGATCTAGTTTTTTTTAAATAATCATTTAATGATACTAACTTTATCCGCCTGGCGGAGGCAGTCTATCCTCCTCATCTTGCCCTTCTGGTCGGGGTTGGAGAGAACGCACACCGCCGGCCTCTTGCCTGTGATGCTGAGCACGAAATCTTCCCGACAGTCCTGCGTTATGTCCTTGCGCAGCTTGCCTAATAACCGCGATGCCCATTTTTGTTTCACTTCTGCTTTCTCGTTCTGAAACATTTTAACATTAGTTTAAGTATTTTGGAAAAAACAAATCGTGCAGAAACTTTATTGGACCATTGTATGTACCTTCTGTCGTACGTGAAGCATGGTATTTGATACTTTCATAAAACGTTGAAACGAGTACCACAGAAGTAAAAAGCTTTTAAAATGCAACAATAGGATTCACGGGACATAAATCTTGAAAACACAGAACTTTGACACTCAGGAAGGTTGGAAATTATAAAGAATTCAATTCTTCAAAGGACAAAAAGTGACGAAATTCTATCACACACCGAACTACATGATTTGAAGTGCCATGAAGGTTAAAGTAGCCGTACTAATACCTGCAATTAAAGTTAAAGACAAAGAACAATACCAAACATCAAAGACAGATAAGTGTCTCACGACACTAACATCAGTTCTTCGAAAACCATCTATTATCCAAGCGCCAAGCTTGAGAAGCATTACTTGAACCACAGAGTGGCAATAGGCATGCAGCGACATCAACATCGATAACCATCAACTTCGCTGGTGAATACAGACGAACTAGCACTAAGAATATAATGTTCGTAAAGTTAGCACTGATTAATTAATAAGCATCAGGTGTTTTGCCCCAAGGGGTAAGTAGTTTCAGAGTTAATAGTTCCATTTAATAAGAGGCGAGGTGACTGAACCCGGAAACGATTCTAGACTATGCGCAAATACTGAGAATCGGGCAAACCCGTAGCACTGTATCCGAGCCGTAGATCGAAATCCAGACCGTAGAACGTATCGTAGCAACCTTATGTAACTTAAACACTTAATCTTATGTGACGGTCAAGAAACGAAGTATCCCAGTTTTTCCTCTTGCCTGTATCACAAATTACTTGGAATACGGGCATGAAAGAGACAAGAAATAAAATGCGATTTATCCATTATTTTGTTATCCGATTAAAAAAAAAATTTTATAGCCAGCCGGACATCAATCCCTCGTAAGAATTCTTACCAAGGCTATAGGCTAGGTGCGCACTACGATAAAAAAGAAATATTGCAAATAATTATCGCAAATCTGTAAACAACAAGAAATACACTACAATCCGCGCACTGCGAAAATAAATCGTATGCGAATTAAAATCGTAGATGTGAAATCTTACGTATATTTTGTACCCTTTTTCGTTGAGTCGTTTGCGATTTTATGTCATACTCAAAAAATCGCAACTTATCAATTTGTAGCGTGTACATAGCCTTATTGATAGTTTTCAGCCTCATTTGAACGATGTTTTTCCATTGGATGAGATAGGGTTGTCACAATATTCAACTGGGACAACACTAATTATAAAAAATGAGTAAATAACAATGAAAAAGTGAACGATTACCTGTAATTCATATTTAGTATGGCGTTCCTCCTCGAGACTCATCCGTTTTTCGTGTTTCTTGTAATATTTCCGTTTGGCCGCTTGTAAATTGAACCAAGTATACGAAAAGGACTTTACAAATGGCATCAGGGCCTCTATGAACGGATGGAACTCGTCCTGTAAACAAGGAAAACGTTAAAAACGGGTATTAACTTTGTCATTTAGATTTTTCGTAGTGGCGCCCAACGTGGGACAGTAAAAACCTCTATAGAAAATGATTTTGATACGACAGTTCGCAGGTACCGCTTTCATTCATTTTGTTTTTGCCCTTGAACAAAAAAGATAACAATATTTAGTCGTATCAAAACCTTTAACCAAAGTAGGCTTTCTGTTATGATTGGAGACACGACTTGGCGTTTATTTTGTACGGTGAAA
This sequence comes from Laspeyria flexula, assembly GCA_905147015.1. Taxonomy (NCBI): domain Eukaryota; kingdom Metazoa; phylum Arthropoda; class Insecta; order Lepidoptera; family Erebidae; genus Laspeyria; species Laspeyria flexula. The sequence goes on from LR989974.1 coordinate 9,397,351, forward strand.
CTTACCTGAGATTAATACAATTTTATCCCTAGCTCAACCTGGTAACGACGGGAAGAAGTAGTCTCCTTGTAACATTGTCAGTTTTGGTGTCCTCAACCTATGTTTAATATATCCATATTAAACTGTACATATAAAATCGCTAATAAGCGATTTGAAAACATTTGATTAAAGTCCATTTTCGTTCAGCACATTCCAATAAATTAAACGCCAAGTGAAATGCCATTTTTATATTGTATGTATGAAACTATATTAGTTTCTTGTTTGGATATTAACTATAATCTTGATTGAAAATGGACACATAAAGCTTTTCGGAATGTGAACATTTCTCGGGTTACATAAATTAGGTTTATAGTTATTTTTAAATTTACGTAGGAGGCTTTATAAGTCAAAATATTTACAAGTAACACATGGAGCTCGTGACACTCTATATTCATTGTTTAAAGGACTTTCATAGGTACTATAAACCTTGTTCTATTACAATTGATAAGCTCTTGTACAGATTAAAAAAAATTCCATTTCATTTCTGCGGCAGATACAATCAAACAATTCATCATGTACACGACAATTTTTATTCTTGACTAGAAATCGCGTGGTGCTTTGCTCACGTCGTTCTTTATTTGGCGACTACTCAGCTCATATTGGCCATCATCAGCAACCCATTAAGTCCCACTGCTGACTACTGCTTGATTGGCTATAGCTTGATGTTATATAGCCTATTACCTCCATCGATAAATGGGCTATCCAACACTAAAAGCATTTGTCAAATCAGGACCATTAGTTCTTGAGATCCTAGCCTTCAACCTTTTTCAGTATATAGTATACCTACATATTAAAATAAACTGAGCTACCGCCGACATATTCTAAATCTACAAATTATTATTCTATCATTGTCCACCTAATTGTGTCATACACAAAAGAAAAAGACGAGGCTAACGTATGCACGCACACATTCATAACTACTGTATTGTAATTGTTGAATCATATCGTAATGTATGCAAATATGTCGTGATTTATAATCCACTCGGTTTGGGACTCGAATCGGAATTTGCGTATCGATTTTTTTTTACAATATCGTTTTTATTCATATCATATCATATACCTAAGTGATCCAAATTAAATAAAAAAATATTGACTATCAGACTGAAAAGTTTGTTTGTTTAGTTGAACGCTAGGATCTCAAGAACTACTGGTCCGATTCGAAAAATCCTTTTAGTGTTGGATAGCCTATTTATTGAGGAAGATTATAGGTTATACAACATTACGCTACGGCTAATAGAAGCTGAGCAGTGGTCAAATAAAGAACTACAGGAGCGAAGCCCCGCGCGACTTCTGGTAAAATATCTTTTAAGTTTATTTAGAAGGGATTCTATGATAAATAATTTTGAAATTATTCTCATTCATTATTTGCTTATAATAAAGTATTAATAAACAAACAGGTGCATTAGCCCTGGCCTATTTACCTCGTATAGTCCCTTAGTCACGTCTTACAACATACGATGGTTTAATTTATTCTTAGCAACATCAGACAACCTTTAAAAAGAATTCACTATTCAAATTTTGATCTGTACAGCGAAAAGTGTCCGGGGCTTGCTAAATACGCGGTCCGAGTTCGATTCCAACCAGCAGTACCAATGTGGATTTCACTTTGTGGAATTTATAATATGTACTAGTCATGTGACTTACCATCTGCTAACGGTGTAGGAAAAGAATCGTGAGGAAATCTATATACAGTAGAAGAAATTCTAACTGTATGTCCACCAACCCGCATTAGGCCAGCGTGTGTGGATTATGGCCTAAACCCTCTGTGCGGATTGGTAGATAAATAAAAAAATACAGAACTGTATTTCACCATAAAATCTAACATCCACACATCGTGTTTATATCAGAGACCGTCCGATTTCTCCCGGTGTCAACCTCACATCGGGTTATGTGGCAATAAAATTAGATTGAGACTTAGCATTTATAAATAGTAACAAGCGGCTAGCTCATTGCCTATATACTGTAGCTGTTCAAACGTACGGTTATTATCGTCAGACGCTGAGGCGATAAAGATCGTGTTATTTAGTTATTTCAAGCTTTGAACTTGTTAAAAGTTGGAATTTTTGGACAGCTAACTGCTAAATGTGAGAAATAAAAATATATTTCGTTTCAATTATAACTAAATGGATTATTAATGCATATTTTTTCTTTATTAATTTATTGAGGATTGATGCTTGCAATGCAAAGTTATTATACATTAGAGGTTTATATGAATATATTGATCTAAAATACCAAATAACGCAGAAAAAGAGCACAAGTCACTTGTGGCGCCATACGGCCCTATTCTTCTAGACACAGGATTCAATTTCCATTGATTAGTACAAAATAGCATTTTTTAATTCATATAGGGAAAATAAAATATATTTGTTAAAAGTAGAAGATATCTTTATATAAATTTTCGAAATATGTAACTCTACAGTCAGAATCCAAACCAACACGTAAAAAGATTGCTTCTATAATACCTACCAACAATAACACCAAGTATACTCCCACACATAACATTGAATATAAAAAACAACCGCATTCCTCAAAAGCTCAATGATCGAAACCTAAACGCGATGCCGGACATAAACAAAAACTTGTAGTCAAAACAATCAGTTGGCTTCAATCGCAGACAAACCTGCCTGTTTGCCAGTTGTTACCAGTCTAGTGTTATTGCCAGGTCCCCTTGGCAGGATCCATGGAAGCACGTGGCCGGAATCCCCTTGTTATAAAATTATCGGCCTAATCATGCCAAAAGAGTTTCGTGTCAATACCCTCAATGAAAATGTGTAAGCCAAAGATACCGGAATTGTTGAATGAAAACTGATTTATTTGAAAATCGATTGACTGATGTACTACAGTTTGAAATTGTATTGTTTGTATAGAATTTATTCGTCATAAATCACTGGAAGGAATAAGTCATAAAGTGCCAAATAAAATAGTTCTAACTTTTGATCGCTCTTAATAAAATGAACAAACATCCTTATAATAACAGTTAAAAACTCACATAACCGCATTATCCAAAACAAACAACCGCCATATTGGATACACGGCCAAAATGCGCGCGAAACAAAAATATAAAAATGGCGCTCGTAAAACTATCACAATACGCGAGCGATAAGGTGCAAATATTTGGCAAATATAAGAACAACAAATGCTGAATAGTAAGATTGTTGGCAAAGGTTCGCTCATAGTGGATTCTCGGTATGAACCCAGTTTGCAACTATGATGATATCACACACGGTAATCGCGATTTTCATGTTATTATACTTTTAGACGAAGCTTGCATTAGCGATAAAATCGACCGCTTGTGGATACCTTGTCGACTTGCGTTCAGTAATCTAGGACACGCATATAAAGTGGAACGGCTTTTAAATCAAAAATTTCATCCTTTGAACTTTTGATTGCAAACCTCCTTTCATTATCATTGCTGAAAACCACCAAAGTATATCGTCTAAATCAAAAAAGGAACCTAAAATTGATAAAACTAATAATGATTGATAAACCGTGAAAGCTCCCAGCTGATTAAAAGGTCGTAACACAATAATAAAACACCTTATCAAACGAACAAACTATTAGGACAACATCCAACGAGCCATGCCAAAACACTGGAGTGCGTTCACCCAAGTTTTGGCGGCAAATCAGGAGCTGACGTTTACTTCATTATAATTTTTTTTCTCTTTATTTCGTGCGTACAATTTATTTTATAGACATTGGCGCTGGTTCATTGGGGATGCCCGGGTGGACTTGGCCGTGGCACCGGTTGGCGTACCTAACTGGGTCGGCTACGTCACGCAGGAGAACTGGCCAAAATCACGGTACACGCGGAAAGACGCCGTGAAAAAAAAAGCACGCGGTCGGCCATCTTGCCACGCGCGGTTTTGGCGCGCAACAGGTGATGCGTACCGGCGCGATTATCGTCCGCCGCACGTAAATTTACAATAAATTCTATTGTAAAAGGAATGCAACATGTTTGCAAATACTGCTACTTACATGTATTTAGGTACTTAAACGGTATGCATTCGAAATAATGTTGAAAAGCTTCTTAGAAACAAGTGTGCAGGTGCACCTGTGTGCATATATTTGTATGTAAAACGTCGAACGTCAGTGGATTAGAGAGCGTTCTAATGACGTATTGAAGTATCGATATGTTAATAACATGTCCAATAGTCTAAACGTCTATCTGTTTACTCAAGTTATTTGTTAGATAGTACGCTTGTGAATGCTAAGGGAATGTTCATTCCGAATGCTTGGTAAGGCTAAATTTACCTGTGTGTGACAGAGTTACGGTCAGGTATTATTCCTGATGAGTGTTACCAAAGTAGCACTATTAAAACTAGTCGCGATATTATCGTTTTAAATTTCCGTTATAAACACAAATTAACAAGTAATAGAGAGCTTATTTACGCATTCAAAACGCTCTTAACAAATTACAAAAAAGTACGTACCTCTTTAAAATATCTGTTTTGAGAAAAAATAATTATAATCATAATATTCTACCACATTCACACAGCGCCATCTAGTCCCAAATTAAGCAATTTTATTTGCTTGTGTTATCGGTACTAAACAACTGATATACTGCTTATATACATATTTTTTTGTAAATACATACATATTATAGATAAATTACACCCAGACACAGAACAAACTTTTATGCTCATCACACAAAGATTTAGCAGTCAGGGTCACTAACCACTAGACCATCAGGTCAGTCATTTATCAGGTCATTTTCAATTAAGGGCCATAGCTTGAATTCACTAATTAAAAATGCTGGAAAACCATTAAAGTTCAAATTTTCTTTAAACCTAGCCTAATGCTAACCAAAGTCTAGATTTAAATAATACTTTTTTATAAAAAATCTTACCGCTATCTTATCTTTTTCATAAGCTATGGGACAATAAAAAATTTCCTTGTGCAAGTATGCACATTCTAAAAAAACATTTCTTATCATAATAAACAAATTTTATACAAGCAGAACGAACATGATGCTGATACAACCAAGTAGCTGCCTTCAGTAAGCTGATCACTCTTAGAAATACATACTAAAAACTCAAAAGAAACACATAATCACTTTCTTTTTTTAACGCCTGAGTAAGTTGTTTCGAAATTATTGTGTTTTCTGGACACCAAGATAGTTTTATGAGCCCATAAAAGATACCACGTGTGCTTGAAAAACTGAATGCATAAAAAGTTGAACAAACTATAGATGCATTAGATTACTTTTATAAAATTTATTATTAGAATTAGTGCCGTCGGGGTGAACGACAAAATAACCTTGTGGTTTGAAAATATTTCACTCTTTTAACTTCTGTTAATCTTGCAATCTATTTAAATCAGTGATCCTGAACCGGTGGTCCGTAGTGATCCCCGAATACACGCAAAGTGATTAAATAACGTCATACAATTTTATACTCATCTTCCGGGCGAAAAGTCCGCGATATTTTTATGAATTACTTTTTAATTTAGGTACCGATAGATGGCCCATGGTAAGCCTTGGTAATAATTGTCAAATAGTTAGTCTTCTTCTAAAAGATTAAAAAGCCATTAAATTTGTAGATATTATCATACTTATTCGATATATTATTGTACACGTAGGTAGAGTTGCCTAATACGCACTAACACATCCATGTTTCAAAGCTACTGAATGAATAACAGGCGGTATAAAAAAAAATGCATGAAAATCTTAAACTCCACATCCACCAAACTTGAAGGATATTTACCAATGAACTCCCTAACGAGGTTTTCCCAAGAAACTACAGTATGGAGTTCTTCTGGTGTTGCAGGTACCCATAGGCTTACCTTACGGCTTACCATCAGGCGGTCCATACGTGTGGACCACCATCGTAGTATAAAAAAAATACCAAACCTACTCAATCGCATTGTAAAAACTGAACTATCCAAGTAATATAACTGCGAATGTGTCTACTACAAACCTAATGGTCTGTACTAATTTTTTTTTAGAAAAACAGGAAAATCACGTCAATTAGTTTAGAATCGTACGTAATGTTAAACAAAGCACATTAGGACAATAACAGATCTGTCGTCAGGGCTCTATACCATAAGGTGTCTGTAGATATAGATACAGAATATATTTATATCCGAGCAACTTGAGAAGCAGTAACAGCTGAACCGGCGCACAAATAGAAAATAGTTTCAAGAACTAAGGTTGCGGGAGCTGTGTCAGCGGGATGTATAAAACACAAAATAGTTGATGTAAGGAATTAGGAAGACCATCTACAAATGAAACTGGATCATTTCCATGCGTTGATAAAGTATATTAACAACAGAATTTTTTGACAACAATAAACCCTACTATAAACGTATCGACATACATATTACAAAGTCTATTTATTCCTGCCATGACAGAAGAAAAAATCTAGGTATCTTAATTTCATGGCAAATCTTGAGAAAAAGCATTTCTTATCCTCCTCGTAACACTAATTGCTTCGGTCAAAAACAGGTAGAAACGGGCATCTAAGCTTTAATAATTGTTTGTCCTATTGCCCAAAAATAATACTCAAGAAAGGTGCAATTTTTTTGGTTATTTAAAGTTTATTTCATTGTAAAAGCACAGCTAAGAAAGGATTCTCGATTTCCCTATTCCCATAACAATTTTGTAACTTTTTATACGTGGTCATAACTGCGGTCAAAACGTTTACTAAAAAGATATTCCTGTACATCATGTACCCAGTAGTTAAGCCTCTCATACTGTCATATATTAGAACAACATATTACTATAATTTTCTAATTTCTCGCTCCGCTAACAATAGCACCGCACCCTGTTTGCAATCCCGCGACCTTCTTGCAAGAACTTATATCAAGTTGTTTCGTTTAAACTTTTGAACGCAAATCATTTGTGTTTTTCAGTTACTGCAATGTCTTTGAGGGTAAGCAGTACTAATGGTAGTCAAGGTTTTTCTATGCAGGTATTTACAGCCTTAGTGCAAAGTGGAAGTTATATGAACGTACAAAAGACTTGCGAGTATTACTCCGGATTCGGATTTTTATATAAACTCATAGTGAAACATTTCGCTCAATTTCAGAAGAACGTCTAGAATGAGAAATGAAATATTGAGATCATCAATAATTATCATTTAAATTCGTCTCTCATGCGATGCAATTTTTTTTTTAATTTAGACTTTCGTTTATAGGTTAACCCAAATATCCCCATCTGCCATTCTACTGTAAATAGAAATGATCTGACCAAAAACTCTCTATACCCAAGGCACAATACTTTACTTTCCTTTATTACTATTATCTCATAAATATCAATTTATCTATTCATTAATTACCATCCCGGAACTAACCCGCAGATCGATTATCAATTTCTGCTGATAGATTCAGTGAGCACCCCTCTTGCATACGTGATGCCTTCACCTCGTGTCGTGCATGATCCCGGATACAAACATTGTTCCAACTTACACGTACCTACTTACTTGCACTAATAAATACACGCACTAAAGGAATTCTAATATACTCGATGCGTATGTGGGTTTTCATAGATTTGTGCGTGTTTATTTGCCTCGCGAGTGAACGATTACTGTACAAGAAGTACCGAGTTGGATCCCCGGGTGGGGCAAAAAAATGTTGCCCTGAAATTGACAGTATTAGCCCGGAGTCAAAGTGTACCTGGTTAATGGCTATAGGGCACCCCCTATTACATGGTACCAAATATAGGTGATGAAATGAGGTTGTGATACACTTCTGCCTACCGCTTCTGAGGAAAGCACCTGACGCTATGTTGTATTATAAGTTGAAAGCCTTATTATCAGGCTGTAAGAAGACATGTTTCAAATACATAATACTGAAATACATTGCCATGACTGAATAAATAAAGACGAATAAGAAAAAAAAGTAATTTACTATTAGAAACCGAAGAAGCACAACCAAAATTCAATCAAAAACTTTGTCCAAAAACTGCAGTCATTCGGAAAATTGCATGCGACTGCAGCGTAGCACCTTCAAACTTTGTGATTCATAACTTTGACAATACTATAGTAACACAACCACTTTCAGAAGCTAATATTTAGTTTGGCAATCGGTCAAATGATCGTCTCTTCAATTCCCCAAGGTTATACCAACAGTCTTTATATCAAATCGTTTTATTGCTGTGATAATGGTTACTGTATTAAAATAGAAAACCAATTTATATTTAGATACGAAGATATTTATTAGTCTATAACAGTGCATTCATAACCTAATTTTGTTAATTGGTTACTAAAATGTTATGTCGCAAAAATGTATCTCATAAATAACTTAATAGGCATTTCAGTTTAGAAATTCATCGAATGTAAATTAAATATATATTATAACCAGCATCGCAATGTATAAGACACAGTACAGTGCTTAGTGGCATACCTTTTTGAAGAAACAGCAAATCAATGGACATAAAAAAATTCTAACTTTTTGGATCACCACATATGCAGTGGCAAGTAACAGTGGAACAGTTGTGGAATGAACTCCCTAACGAGGTTTTCCCAAGGGACTACAGTATGGGCTTCTTCAAAAAAGGAGTGAATAGGTTTCTTAAGGGTCGGCAACGCGCTCGTGATGCTCCTGGTGTTGCAGGCGCCCATAGGCTACGGTAACCGCTTACCATCAGGTGGACTGTAAGTCTGTTTGCCACCGTCGTGGTATAAAAAAAAAAGAAAAATAAAAACAGTTAGACTGTTGGCTAACTATAACATCTTCTTTTTTTCACCGACGTTGGCCAACAGCCCTAGAGCCCATCTAACCTGATCGTAAGCGTTTACCGTAGCCAGGAATACCAACAATAACAAGGGCATCACGAGTCCATTGTCAATCATTAACCTTTTGAGCGCCACGTCAAATCGGTATCGTCGTGCCTTGAGCGCCAAGCTTTTAAAATACAGTACATTTTTGACGTGCCATGCCGTCATTGGCGTGGTGAGCACATTTTCATTTTACGTGTATAGACGTCTCTGGCGTTCAAAGGGTTAAAAATTTTTCACTCCCTTTTTCAAGAACGTCACCAAACAAAACACTATCGAGGCAGTGTTAACAATTCCAGCCAAACTGCTCTATTTTACCGACACACCTATTATTGCTCTTTTAAATTCCAAAAGGCAATATCCAACAATAAAAGCCTTTAGGTAAACCCAGCACTACCGTTAAGCTTAAACTAATAAACATGATCCCTTAACTTGGATTCTCGACGCGTAACACAAGGTGAACGAAGGGCATTGCACTTGCACGACGCTTATTCGCAAATACAATTCAAATATTCTAATCACGTCGTATGAACGTTTTTTTACAATGCTACTTGACGTAGCAAGCAATAAATATGTTATGTTAAATACTCATTGTGAGCTGTTTTGTTGCGTAACTAGCCGATCGACGACCTGGGACCATTGCGATTTAGGTCATGTAATGATGTTTAATTTTAGGCTTTCTATATCAGTTATTTTTAGGAAAATACCGCGGTAGGTACTAATTACCGTAGCTTTATGTGTCTAGAGTAATAATATAAATAAACAAGTGTTTATTTAAAAAAAAACAAAAAACCCGACTGCCTTCCCTTGCCAAAAAATAGCCTTTGTCAGTCAATATTACCTATTAATTATTATGTATATTATAACTTTGTGAATTTTGATAGTGCTATTTAGGTATTTTATTATGAATGTGACTTATTTCCATCTTTTTAGTCCTTTTTAGACTGTCGGTTAAATTAACTTTTTTATTTATTTTATTTGAAAGCTCATTTTTGGCAGTCGGGTAAAAAGAAAGTTACAACATCGGTTTTGAGAGACACGTTGAGAAATTTTAGTTTAAATAGAGCATAATTGGAGGAAATACTTTCAGTTTACAGGAATACAATTTAAATATTTTCACTTAGAATTGGTCTGTTAATATTGCAAAATAGACAGCTTCTTGTAAAGGCAATAGAAAGGAATTAGTAATTATGTAGTTTTATGTTTATATTCAGGCAATATATAGGATGCTTTTAGTACAATTATTTTCTATAAGTATAAACTGTATATAGGCTAATAGAACCCAAGCCGTATTACTGGCTGTGTCTAATCTACTACAGGTACGATAGCTTCTATCAGCTAGCTAATAAAAGGCTATTAGTGTAATAAAACCGTTGTCTGTGTAGTGACGGATCAAGAATACATAATGTCACTACCCCGTTTCAACCTGTGGGTGTCGTACAAGACGACTATGGAAGTAAATAACCCTAAGCAGATAAGAGCACTGCAAGAAAAGGAAAATTCGATACAAAATTCTTTACCAACCCATCTGGCCAGCGTGGAATAGTAGGCTAAATTCCCTCCAAAATATTTGCAGGAGACCCGTGCCCAGAAGTGGGACGTTTAAAGGGTGTAGTGATGAGAGTAAAAAAATAAGTGTTACAGCATAAACTTATGTTGACAAATGCGAATTATTATTGATCTTACGTCAATGCCCTCATTTATATCACTGTTTATACGTAAAAAATGTATTGAAATTCGGAATTTGGGCTGAATTTAGTATGGACAAGGCACGTTGTATTGTTTTTGGAAATAATATTGTGTCTTTATTCTTGGAATTTGTGATGAAGATGTATTGGGAATCCATGTTTGTTATGCGGCACAATGTCCAGACACGTGAGGTGAAAACTACTGCTTTGTTAGAAGTATTACGAGATTACTTGTGAACTTTGTGTTAACTTTATACGGAGATTTTTATTGCTGAACTCATGTATAACACGTACATGCAATTCTTATATATAAATTTATTTATTTTTATAAAATTTATACACTGATATCTCGTGATGGTCTTAAATTTTGATGAAAATTATAATTAGTGCCTGTAGTGATGGATTGAGAATACAATGATGTCATTACCCCGTGTCAACCCGTGGGTGTCGTAAAAGGCGACTAAGGGAGTAACCGTATGCAGTGCAGACAAGAGCACAGCTAAAAAAAGAAAATTCGAAACAAACCCTATATCAACCCGTCTGGCCAGCGTGGTATTAGTAAGCTTAATTTCCTCCACATTCTTCGGAGGACACCCGTGCCCAGCAGTGGGACGTTTAGAGATTGAAATGATGTTGAAGAAAAATCATTAATAATGAAGTGAATCTTTTCAAGTTTATCTAAGTTAGTAAATTCGACATTTTATCAATTTTGTTAACTCTGAAACATTTGCCATTTATTAACAACTTTTATGGACTTATTGGAGTTGGTTATCTAAGAGAAAGTGGTGAGTTTTTACTTCGAAAATTTGTTAAAACGGATTTCTACAACCATTGTAGGTACCCTTTAATTTCAATTCAAGATTGTCAAATTTATTTCCTAATTGCGTTTTAAGTTCTTGAAAATAAATGACAATAACATATGCATGCAAAAATATTCTGTATTCGAAATTTCTAGTGTATATAATAAATAATTAGATAAGTAATATTATGGGAATGATAATTATTTACAATAATTTAATTATTAATTGCCAAATATATTAAACTAATGAAGTGACTCTTAAAAAGTGAACCGAGCAATATGAGAGTAAAAGCGAGAGATCAGGATGCTGTCTCGAGTCAACTCGCATCGATGCACCCGAATTAGAAATGTTTGAAGTTCTTCCCATTCCGTGCGACATGACAGGACAGACAGACGGAAATAATCCTGATATTTTTGATAATGTTTCTTATACATAATTAAAGAGGTTAATCTCCCTATTTTAAATGGCAATTTATTTGAGACCCAAGATAGCGTGCGAAATGGGTCTTCGGGGTAAAAGGCATGGCAATATTATAAGATTTTTTTTATATATTTTTTTTATTGTACACATAATAAAAGACTACTCTCGTCCCACTTTTTTATTTTGTGTGAAACTTTATCAACGTTTGTAATATTAATACAAGATATTATGAGGATATAAGGACGACTTACAGGATGAAAAAATATTTTATTTTTATTTTATTTAAGTCGTCCTAAATGAGCCGCTGGAATGTAGGGTGAGTTGATGAATTACTTCAGTGAACCAAAAAGCAGACATCTATGAGAAAGTCTTGAATTTGATTCGATATCGCAAAAATTAATTATTATATTCAACCTATATTTCGATATTCCTTTTTAAAGAATCTGTGTAATGTTTTAAACAGGTTTATCAATATGTAAACAACCCTTTGTTCGTTAATTATTCAATTAATTTCAGCCGAATCCCCATCTCCGCAAGCCTATAATTATTTTTTTTGTAATTTTTAACTAAAATTAAAATACTTACCTACAGTTAACAAAAAGATTTTTTTTTAGAAAATACTACATTAATTTTATTTTTTATGAGGTTTGAATGATAAAACAATTAAACTCAATAATAACCATAAGTAAGCCTTAGAGATAATTTAATAGAGATAATTTTCTGAAATGAAAATCAATCCTTGTACGGTGACCCTGCATACTTATCTACTTTGTTGACTGTACCAGAGCTAAGAACCCACAGATTCCCCCACAGACCAGTAGTAAACACAGAATAAGTAAGAACAGCTTAAACTCGGCACACTCTCTAACAATCGAAGTACACAACATTTATGTACCATTATCAGCCGAGAACAGTCTAATCCAAGAACATCACATGGAGCTAGACACATAAACTTAGGTTAGCTAACACGCAAGCACAACACTAAACCCACCAAGTAATCCCGGCAGAAATTACACAAAATTACAACCGACTTGGGACAATCCTGCTAAGACGCACCACTGTCTCAAATCCCGCAGATGACGTTTAACTGCAATTGTATGCAAATAGTTCCCGTGTTGTCCCGGGATATGCCGGGATTACGAGCTACCCACGTCACTAATCCTCCCCGCTAGGGTTGTCACCGGCTTATCGTAAGATATAGGCTAGTGGTGTTTGTACATCCAAGTTATGATTACTGACGCTCAATATGTGGTTTGCGGTGGCGTGATTTGCAATGGCGGCACTTGGCTGCCAGCCCATGCTGTCATGGACTGGTAAGGGAAAAATTGTTTATTGTAATTGTTTGGTTTTGGGTTTTATACGCGTTAATATTGAATTTTATGGCTCGATTTGGGCTTATAGGTTTCAGCCTTGTATATACTGAAAGCCTTTCATAACATAAAGTTTCATAAAACATCATTTGAACTGTATTCAAGTTAGTGATTGAACCCATGGCCCCAAAAGTTACCTACATAACAAAAAAACCCTTTTTAAAGACAGCACTCGCCTTTACAGACATACGATTAACGAACACAATGTACAATCGAAATAAAAATCTATGAATCACTCTGCACGGCAATTTTAGTGGCAAGGCGACCACGAACCGCTGCATTACAGTGACAATCAAATGAAAAAGAATCATAATTGCAACCCATAAACCTCCCATTCCTGGGCATGGGTCTCCTCCAAAGAATGTGAAGAGAATTCAGCCAACTATAACACGCTGACCAAAGAGTTGGTATAGGTTTTGTTTCGAATTTTCCTTCTCTCGCAGAGCCCTTGTCTGCATAAAGGTACTCCCTTAGTCGCCTTTTATGATACCCACGGGTTGAGATGGGGTAGTGACATTATGTAATTAATTAAAATGCTTAATCCGGTAATAAAAATCTATGTACCTATGTATATTATTTGCTTTATAATAATAATAATAATATTCTACCACATTCACACAGCGCCATCTAGACCCAAAGTAAGCAATTATATTTGCTTGTGTTATAGGTACTAAACAACTGATATACTACTTAAATACATTTTTTTTTTTGTAAATACATACACATTATAGATAAATTACACCCAGACACAGAACAAACCTTAATGCTCATCACACAAAGATTTGTCCTGGGTGGGGATTGAACCCGTCGTGGGTTTCTCCGGCTTAGCAGTCAGGGTCACTAACCACTAGATCAACAGGCCAGTCAATATTTTTTTTAATTTACATTTGTATATTTAAAAAAAAAATTAAATTATCCATGTCCATAACCAATTTTCTGTCTTCCAATAACAAAACGAACAATATCTCTATTACAAAATATGTTCCTATAATGCTTTATCATATGACAATTACAAACCCAACATCCTTTCTCCTTTCCACGAAAACTTAAAATTGTAAACACTATCACTTCAAAATAACTGCATAATTTGCAACCACACGTCCATACTGAACAGAAACGTACATTAATTAATCACAGAATGGTTACTTGACATTCTGCCCACAGCCTGCACCTAGTGTATATTGCCTATGTTTCATACTAGAACTGAATACAAGATTGACTTTAAGCTCCGGAGTTTGGTTTTTACCTAACTATTTTCTTGTTGGGTATGGTTAGGCACATTATTGTTTACAAAGTATATTCGAAGGATATTCCGCGGCAATGATCAAAAAGTATTGATAGCAATGTATATAAAACAGCTGTGCAAGGCTTCCTGGGTTCGATTCGGCGGTTGAGTAAAAATTTTATTGCGTTTTCTGTCATAATTCTTAGTATTAGCCATATGTAGTAGTAAATTTTCTATAACTACTTTTCGGATAACCTGTTATATTCTTAACTTGTGACTTTCATAAGTGTTGCCGAGATGAATAAACGAGATTTTATTTCATTTTAAAAGCTGGGTTAATGGCAAAAATTCGCTCACTATATCATCAGATTTAGCAAATCAAGATGATTATCGCGAAACTAGACAAATATAGAATAAATGTTGAATATATAATTATAACAAAGTGGTGGGCATGGTTTGTTATAATTTAATTTATTATCTTCGATTTATTTTAATATAGAATGCAATGCCAAGTTTGTAGACATGACACTACCACATTTAATACAATGTTGCCATAATATTTATGTTTAAGTGACAATACAACGACGGTATTGCCAGTAAACATAATAAACTAATTTCACAACATTTAGCACAAACGAAACTCAAATTCCGACCCAAATGAACGTTCAATATCAGAGAAAAATCATTAGGGAACAGTACTAACAGACGCTAAAAATAAAAAGTCATTTCTACACTTAAATTTAAGTGGTCCACCGTTTCAATAGGCGCCGCCGTCATTAGGAGAAAGGAGTAATTAAAAGTTGTATAAAAAATAGAGCGAGAGTAAATCTCCGTCTGTTCCGATGGAACAAGAAATCGGCTGGAGGTGTAAACATTCCATAATCAAGAATCTTGTGCAACTGGTCTAGTATAAACAAGACAGTGTTTGGCAAAGCTGCGGGCCCGATTACACTGCGCCATCATTCCATTACTTCATTCAATATTTTTTTTACCGAACGCTGTAATTTCTTGGCTCGAACGCAGCCGTTTACATGCCAAACAATAAATTTATTAGTCCAACGGAGGAGTGGCAACACTAAACTTACGTCACACATGTACACGTCACCGATGGCGTCACGTTTTGGACATTTTCAAATTTCGATTTTGGAAGTTGTCGCGCGTTCGTTTCGCGTGGCGCGAGTTATATAATGCACGCGCGTCAAGGTGACTCGCTCCAAGCTACTACTGAATCTATTTTAGTTCGAATTTCATAAATATCCCGTGACAGCTCATCTCTCCTCTCCCGCGTGTTTTGCTGCGCCGCTCGCCGCTCGGCGGCCATGTTCGATGCTCGCTTGCGTAATTATCAGGAGCGCTCGTGTCGCCGTACAGAAATACCCGCGGCCGCGGCCTGTCTGCCCGTTCCGATCCGCGTCCTTGCTAATTTTAAAGTCCTTTCTCAAAGTTTGGCGTTTATGAGGTAATAGAGGTGTGACGCGGTGCTGGCACCATGCCGGCCGTACGACGGACCGAGGAAAAATCGTCGAGACGAACGTGAGCGTTGAGCGTGTGCGGTTATATATAGCACGTCCGCACAACGCACCTTGAGGGACGCGCGGACGGTCGCCGGAATGGGCTGGAGCACTAGCCCAAACACGAGCGCTAACCGCCGATAATGGTGCATCGGCCGTGATCACGGCTCGGCGAAAACGCTTCGAAAACTAATCGTATATCAAACGTTACGCATATAGGAACGGCAGATGCGCTAACCAAAATTGCCGGCCGGGCCGTTCGCCATCAATATCGTTCGACCTAATTGAATATTATACAGCAATTTGTGTTCGCGAAAATCTGGCTGGGAGTATGCGGTGTCCATATATCGTGCGGTATATCGCTGTTAATGTTTTCTATGGGCATGACACGGTGCGATGCAGTGTTGCAGAACTAAATTTAGTATGGCTGAGCCCCTGTTTTAGCTCTGGCCTGGCGTTTGCGCAACGTCTCTCGTGCGAGTGAGACGGTGAGATCTATTATCGGAAAATGGACGGACGGACGCCGGCCGCTGGTTACACGACGTCTTTCATTCCGGAGATTGGAATACTGAAACTTGTTCTGATTGATCTATATACTTGAACGTACTCACTGTATACTCGTATTATTTGTATGAGAACTTTTATGAGAAAAAGGTGAATGAAAACCGTGAACAACATGACGTCAAAACAAACTGCGCAAATTGAGATTCGTACGTCAGTAATGTAAACTAAAGGTTAACTAGAAGAGTCTGACTATTGTAGTACAACAATATTGCATTGCCCTACATAACAAGAATTTTGAAGAGTTCTGTTTATACATATAAATTTTACTTTTCTTTAGTTTCTAGATGTCTATAATCACAACATGGTAATGATGTGTTCTTTGCTTTATCGCCATCATCATCATCAGCAACCTATTAATGTCCCACTGCCGGGATTGGGTATCCTCTCCTCTATCTAGAGAGCTGAGAGGGTTTAGACCATGACCCGAAATCAAAAAATATGTTTAAGTACCTATAAATTTCACAAAGTGAAATTCACATTGGTACCGCAGCTCGGAATCGAACTCGAACCGATTTGTATGTCGGTCACTTCGGTCACCATATCGCTCTTTGTGCTTTATACTTTTACACATTTCACACTGTTATATTTCTGTTTATATGTCACAATACTATGTACTGCAATAGATAAATCATATTGAAAGCAATTTTAGGCCGAATTACTATGCTGATTATGGAAGTTCATGTTCTGTTTTTCACTTAGACACACATCATAGGAGCAAAATTTAACTTGTCCACACTTTCAAATTCCACCGTTCTTAGAACTATGCTTTTATATTTTGAGGAGCATTTATCAAATCAAGTCATTTATTAATTTGTAAACAGGGAATATAAGTTGTAATTATAAATGTTTTGACCACTATGTTTGCCATTGTTTGGCGTACAATTTTTTAATTATATAAAACCACTTGATATTATATACGAATTACTAATTATTTAAATGACATCATAATGTCATATTTGTTTATTACATTAAATAGGTATTAATATAATATTCTACCACATTCACACAGAACCATCTAATCCCATAGTAAGCAATTGTATTATATTTGCTTGTACAACTGATATACTACTTAAATACATTTTTTTTTGTAAATACATACATATTATAGATAAATTACACCCAGACACAGAACAAACCTTTATGCTCATCACAAAAAGATTTGTCCTGGGTGGGGATGGCAAAAATCTCCGGCTTAGCAGTCAGGGTCACTAACCACTAGACCAACAGGCCAGTCAAAAGGTATTGCATTATAATATTCTACCGCAGTATTGGAACATGAGTCAACTCACCAAATTACGTGATAATTGAGTCACAAAGATTCACATTGTAAACATATGACGCTATTTATCTCTCACTAATGTGAAGACAACATAATAAAGCTACATGCCTTTAAATCCCAGAGGGGTAGGCAGAAGTTTAGTGTTTCAAATCATCTACAATAGAGGGCGAGCCCTACTACGAGTATAAACCGAGAATATTTCAGGCGGGCCGTGCGTCTGTTTGCCACCAACATGGTATAGAAAAAACTACTAATAATTTCATGAAATGAAAGGAATGAAATGAAATCTCGTTTATTCATCTAGGTTAGCAAATTTGCCTACGATGCTACATGATAGAAAAATCTATAATATATTTTCCAAACATCGAATTTGGGTCTTCTTGCAGCCTCGAACTTACTACATAGTATGGATAATTCGATATACCGTCGTCGGTCGTCAAAATATGTTTGAAAAAGACATCGATTGACGTCGATCATATTAAAATTTTGAAACATTTGACAATAATATCAAAATCTTAATATAATTAGACCCTAAAGTCTTGGTGAGACTTACATTTTTGAGCCTTTTGGGGTTGAAACTCTTGGACCTTGGGGGCCAAACGCTCACAAATTTTATGGTGAAATTTGTGTGTTTCTGAGGTATCACATGACCCAAGGGCTGGCCTCTACCTGGGGCGACGCATTAGCCTTGCTATCCAACGCGGTAATGTGGCTAGCCTTTTGGGTACATTTCCTCAGGAATCTGATCTTAATCAGATATTCTATTTATAGGAATTTCCTGTAAATAGAGTATCTGGTTCTTTTTTCTTTTAATAGGTTAGCTGTGTATGTATTTAAGTTATGTGTAAATATTTTATTAAAATATAAATGTATTAGATCCTATACAGATTACTTTTGTCTCCCGCTTTACTATGGAGGGTAGTGGTTAATTTCTTTCCAACTCCTCCATTTACTTCTGATTAATTTCGTTGCGGGTTTCAAGTAGGTTAGGCATTCCCTGGGACTCCCAAGTGTCAAAACTCGGTGTTCGAAAGGATCATCGCTGTTAATCCAGCTCACAGGAGTTGCAGTGGTGGGTATGAGGGTGGGATTATCCCGATGATAATATCAAAATCGACCAATCCAATGCCGAAACTGCTTATATGCCAGTCGTGTATTTAAAAACAAAATTAAAACAAGAATCGCTATCATGTCAGCTTTCTAACAAAAACCGCATCAAAAATCCCCCATTCGTTCAAGAGCTACAATGCTACAGATACACAGACACGTCAAACTTATAACATCCAACTTTTTGTATTAGGGGTTAAAAACATATTGACATGACATGTAGAAAGAAGAATAGAAACGACCTAGATGGTCTAATACCAACATAGACATTTCAATACCTACAAATTGTGAAAAAGATAAGACTCCATTCATACGTAAGTTAAACTTTTCATAGAAGCTAGTAGCGTAGCTCTGGCGACGACAACAAAAGAGTCTAAAGGAAATATAAAATATAATAATTTGTGTATTTTTCGTACAGATATTTATCTGAGTGGTCTGGCCGACCTCTCAGATGCAAGCGGAGATACCGCTCTGCTCCGCTCACGTGGAAATTGGAGATACAGGTAACGTTTGTTTATTCAATATTTCAAATATTCACTTCAAATTCCCTGCCTTGTTGTAGCGGGTCCGTATGCGAATGGTGATCACGAGGTTAGGGAATTTATGACAGACTTTCTTTAGAAAGAGAAGCAGAAACCGACTTTAAGACTTATATAAGATGCTATGCTTACAAATACAAAATTTACCAAGAAAATAGTCAATAAAACTTGGGAAATATCTTTAGTATTTTCTATCAGAAATAAATGTCAATTTTTAGTTTTCGTTGAATTTTGCAAAATTCGATGATCAATTAAAAAAAGTTATCTCTAAAAAAAAACATACAGTCGAATAGGGAACATCGTCATGTTAGAGTCGATTGAAAAAACGTTAAATCAATGCAGTATGAAACAAATACCGACATTTTTGATGAATTATCGCCACAGTAAACTGAAAGCTATTAAACACAATTTTCTGAAGATTTCTCCGTTTAGTGACGGATTAAGAATACGTAATGTCACTACCCCATATCAACCCGTAGGTGTCGTAAAAGGAGACGTAGGTACGATTCAGACCAACCGGCTCGCGTCGCGCCGCATCGGAACGGAGCCGTCCGCATGCCGCGGCAGCCCATCGGCTGCCGCGGCATGCGTACGGCTGCCGCGGTAGCCGTACGGGTGCCGCGGCAGCCGACAGCGTCCGCTGGAATCCGTACGCACTGCAAGCGCCCAGAAGTGCCGCTCTCTTTGCGCCGCGAAGACGTAAAGTGAAATATTATTTAAAATATCGCTTGAAGAACACAACTTGAATGATTCGCTAGCTGTTGCTGCACCGTAATCTCCGTACGAAACACGGCCGACCGGCTCCGAGCGGACCCGACGGCAGCCGGTCGGAGCCGGTCGGAGCCGGTCGGCCGTCGCGCGTCGCGGGGTGCCGACGGAGGTAACTATGCGTAAGTTGCATGCAAATATGAACTGTAATTACTGTTGATACATTTCAATGTTCTTTAACGCATTGTAAAATGCCGCCCGGCGCGGGCCGATGCGAGCCGGTTGGTCTGAATCGTAGCTAAGAAAGAAACCAAACCGTCAAGAGCACTACCAGAAAAGGAAAATTCGAAACAAACCGTATGCCAACCCGCCTGGCCAGCGTTGTATTGGCTAAATTCCGTCCAAATTATTTGGAGTACGTTTATGGGTTTTGATGATAAGGATTTGTGCTATATTATATCGATTTATATTGTATACATATATAATATATAAACCGTAATTTTACGCCACAGTTTTGGTATACAGTAGATCAATTTTGGTCATTTGTGCAATAAATTCGATTTTTTTTTTATTAGATGACGATTTCTTTATCTACAAAGAAATATATAGTTTTCTACCAAACTTAAGTACTTATTAACTCAGACAATTCTAACTCAAAATACCAATTAGCAAAATTTTATAAAGGAAGTCATATTTCATAATTTGAAGACATTGGTAGCGAGCAGTGTCAAGGGCGTTATATGCCAGTTGGCAAAGAGTGCCAGCCACGTGGCCAAGGTGGTTGGCAACTGGCTACCAGTGTGACACGTCATCAGCCAAGATTTGAGAATTTCCATTGATATTGCTCATCGAGTTTTTTATGTAGGATTGTCTGGCGTGAGATCGGAAACGACTTTCTTTATTTATATCGTGTTTCTATTCGTAACTACACCTTTTAAATAAATAAACACAATATAATGACAACTTAATTGAGAATTTATTGACAAAAAACTTATTATTATTTTTTACCAGAGATCCATAAATTTTTCGGAGTTTGGAAAAAAACTTAAAACTTTATTTATTGTGGCAACTGTATGCTAACTACCACCTTTTTAGGTAAGACCTATATATATTGCAAATCATTGGATCGTAATAGCTTGTTGTAAACACTTTAAATACACACGAGAAAGGATTAAGCTAATGATTGTTAATTAAAAACTCCATATATGTATTTAAGTCCTCTTAAACGTAATTAAAAACAACAGATCAGTTGTAAAGCACCTAGAAACAGTGTTTAGGATAAAAAATGCTAAGACATACCGTTAAAATAGCTGTTTTTACAATTATAAGCTACCGTAGTAAATTTAGCATACTCACACTACACACAGTTAAGTATGTCGTATATTTAAAGATATACTTTGCAATTTTAACCAACTTCACACAAGCTTGCTTTGTATTTCACCTGTATGTATGTATGTTCGCGATTTACTGATAACTTAAAATGTATCTACCGAAATTTACATACTTTAGGGAAGATTTTAATTGTTAGTTTGTCTCGTTAAAAAAATATTATTAAAAAAATTAAAATTATTTATAAAAATAAAAAGGTAAGTATTTGTTTCTTGCAAAAACACGACAATTTCATTTGAAATAGGGAAAAGCAAAAATTCAGTGTCTTAGCGTTGCTAACTTTTATGTGAACTGAATGCGTGGTTATTACTATATTGTATAATATATAAAATTTCAATCCAAATGTAATCTCACAAAAAGAAAAACTAACTGACAGTCACTAAATCATGTACTTAATAAGTTTTATATTCTAACACATTTACGAAAACCAAAGCTACTAAAGCGATACTATAGCTATATTTGATGTGAAACAAGCCTTGTAAGCTCGCTAACCATCAGCTGATGAGCCACGAGGCGTATAAACTTCATATGTAGATATATCACGATGTTAGTACCACCCACGTGCAAGTGACACATTGTTGACACTACACTGTGCTCACTGGAATTGTAATTGATTGGAAAGCCTTAGTGGTGCGGCTTCAGAGCGAAAAATCCTGGGTTTAGTCTTCTAGTCTGGAAATTCGCTTTAGAGCTTTTTAGCTGTGAGCCAAAATTCATTACATGGTAATTTGTGAGAGCAAATTACGACCCGCACTAGCCCAGTGTGCGGATTATGGCCTAAACCTTCCTTAGCTGTCTAGATAGAAGATAGGAGACACGAGTTCAATAGTGGGACATTAATGAGTTGCTGATGATGTTAATGAATCACAAAAACATGAAAAGGAAGGCATGATTTGATAGAAACCTCTACTAAAAGACTAGGGAATAAGCCCTGTGTCGCCCAGATCATTACAAACATACAATTCAAATATTTGGTCATGGTACGTTCTTCTAGGTCTTTCCCTTCCAACGTTTCCTTAAACAAGGTCCAATCAAAAGCTCCTCATCATCAAGGTCAGTGAACAGTGCCGCTTGGCAGGTGCACTTCCACTTGGCAAGGCTCCTAACGTATCAGTCTAAAACCTAACTGTTATTTCTCTACATTAAAACTTAGCTCAGATTGCCTCCTCGCAAAAACCAACCAGTTTTTAAACATTTAATGCGTGTTCCAACTTAAAGAAGGTCATTCGTTTTTATGCAAGCTCTTTAACTATTATCCTTTATGTCTTTAACACCAAACATTATGTTTCAATTGCAACATTTTAAAGCGCAACCTAAAACTTTATTTATTTATTTATTTTTAATTTTTTAAAGACAACGCCCGCACTAGGGAACAACATAATTTTAATTAATAATGTTGGATTTTTAGTCAATAGACACACGGCCGTGATGATATCCATAGGCTGGGTAGGAAAAAGATATTATTTTGGATAAAATAATGTAAAATCAAATAGGTCAAGGTTAGAAACAGTAATTCAATTCAGCGATGAATCCTGATACGCGCTATATAAAGTATTATTGAGCTTTTCAGTACCTATATCCAATCTATATTCCGTGTAGTGACGGATTAAGAATACATAATGTCACTACCCCATCTCAACCCGTGGGTGTCGTAAGAGGCGACTAAGGGAGTAACCTTAAGCAGACAAGAACACTTCGAGAAAGAGGAAAATTCGAAATATAACCCTATACCAACCCGTCTAGCCAGCGTGGTATAGTAGGCTAAATTCCCTGCACAATGTTTGGAGGAGACCTGTGCCCAGCAATGGGACATTATGATGATGATCCAATCTCAACCCTTGCTGATCTTTTAATTGTAAAAACACCTAACAAAAAATCTTCTCAACGGCAAGAGTCTCACACTTCTACCTAAAGAGCATAATTTTCATAGGTATATAACGAACATAGAGGAAAACTGTTTAAAAAACACATAAAAAAGAATAAGCTGCTAAACCGCGCGTCTCCCACTGCGCACTGCTACCTATCCCTTCAAGCAAAACAGCGTAATGTTAATATCAAGAATAGAACAAGACAATTACGAAGTCACTTCAACACTACAAAATATGTAAGTCGCACAAACTTTCTATAATATATCATACTTTAGTAGTAAAAGCAATTTATGTAATAAGTTTGCGGCATCAGTATGCGGCCTACATCTTGTTTACAAGATATCTAAGAAATCTTATATTGATGCTGTAAATCATGAGAAGGAAAACAGGCAAGTTCACGCGTTTATTTGATGAGGGTCCGGTTATAAGGGATCATCGTGGTTGAGTAATATTCTGCAAGGTCATTCAATAGTTGGGTGACCATTGGAGGCATTATCAGTGCTTCAGAAGACACATAAACCCCATCAAGGTTGGCAATGATTTGTTTTTATATGTATTTCTGTCTGTATAATAATATGTCACCGTGGCGTACCGGTTTAGGTGGTCGTCTTGTTCCTAACATTTTTATGTTTTGTTTTTAGGGTTCCGTAGTCAACTAGGAACCCTTATAGTTTCGCCATGTCTGTCTGTCTGTCTGTCCGTCCTCGCTTAATCTCTGTGACCGTTAGCACTAGAAAGCTGAAATTTGGGACCAATATGTGTATCAATCACGCCGACAAAGTGCTAAAATAAAAATTGGAAAAAAATGTTTTATTAGGGTAGCCCCCCTATATGTAAAGTGGGAAGTGTTTTTTTTTTTAATTTTAACCCTAATGTATGATATATTGTTGGAAAGGTATTTAAAAATGAATAGGGGTTTACTAAAATCATTTTTTGATAATGTCAATAATTTCGGAAATAATCGCTCCAAAAGTAAAAAACAAAGCGTCCCCCCCCTCTAACTTTTGAACCATAAGTTTAGAAAATACGAAAAAAATCTGAAAAGTAGAACTTTATAAGGACTTTCTAGGAAAATTATTTTGAACTTGGATGGAAACAACAGATGGAAACTGCAGTTAACCAATATAATTTGGTCCCTGAATCGTATGAGCGCCTATACAATCCAGAGGTCAAGTTTCATTTGCCCGTATTTTTTTTTTAACTTCGTTTACATAATATTTTATTATCCTGAACGTATCTTTTTTTAGGGTTCCGTAGTCAACTAGGAACCCTTATAATCGCGATCGCGAACATAATGGATAGTATGGATACCCACCTTTAAACTCATAAGTGGGAACACTTATTGTGACGGACGGGAAACTACGGAACCCTACACTGAGCGTGGCCCGACACGCTCTTGGCCGGTTTTTTATTTAATTTACCACGTTTATTAGAGAGATTCGATCCTTATGACTGACCCTATCGGTAAACGCCATAAAAGTACAGGCAAATTCTTTTTTGGTATTTTAGTTATTTCGATTCAGGGTACGGCAAGCGAATTTCTAAAAATCGTTAAATACACTTTTGTTTCTTTTGAATAAAATGATCTATCTCCAGTATTGAAAGTACTTTCCCTCTAGTGTCATTACAAAATTCCATCCTGTATATTTGTTTTGAATCTATGTGTATTTTATGGCTAGTTCCCTAGTTCTAGTTCTCTAGTAAAAGAAAAAGTATTTACTTTATCCAAAATATTATTTGGTGTATTATTATGTGTATTGGTGGACTAAATACTTTTATGAAAGTTAGCAAATGATTGTGGCCGAATGGATATGGTCTATAGGTTATGGTAACCGCTCAACATCATCTAAGGTCCGTGAGCTGACGGACTGTTTTCGGCTGCAAAAGTCAGTTTATAAATAATTGTAGTTCAGTTTGTTTTCTCTTTTCGCCTTACTTTTTCTAAAATTCTAGGCTCAATTAATTTTGATCAGATTTTTGTGACATGATTTTTTTGTGAATTGAATAAATGTATGTTACATAATAATTATTTTGTGCATGCTGTGTCTAACTTAAAAGGTTGAGCTTTCGACTAAAGCCCTTCAATTAAATTTATGTGTGAATTATTGTAACAGCCACTGGTGGTCCTAAATAATAAATAAAATAAAAAATTTTAAAAGATAGATAATTGTAGAAAAAAAATATTATTAATCAGTTTTTAATTTTCTTAGATAATCTATTTTCTACCAATAACTACCAAAAAAGTTATTAATATAATTATGATATATTTTACCCGTAAATGATCGTTCTATGATTCGAAAAAGTTTACGATGCGGGAGCATTCCGACAGCTTCCGACATATCAGATGGCAGGTTATAAAAACTGACACATTTAAACCACAGCATATACATAGTCCCTATGGCCTATTACCATAGAACACCCATAACATTTCACACACAATTAACCAAATTAAACCATAAAAAGGTTCTATTGACAACAATTTACGATATTTACACATTTAGCTTGTCTTCTGAATTGGAGAACCTTATTTATTGTGTCCTCCATCTTTTTTATTGTTTCCACTGGGACTGAGCACCCATTATGTATACGTCATAAACTTTATCTCAGTTTGTGTATACTCCCATAATATTATACATATGGCAATATGTTTCTTTGTATTTTTGGAAATTGTACTGGAATACGGCTTCTGTTATCTGATACAAGATAAAGGAATTTGCCGTAAATATTAAGATTTGTTTTGCTGTCTGTACTAATAAAATTATGAGAGTGTGACCATATTTTACCACAATTTATTAAAATTTATTAAGTGTGACGAGAATTCACAAAACGTATGTAGCTTGAAAAGTGTGACCAAATCTACACTGTGACGATAACTAATCTTTTGGATGTAGTAAATTTTTATATAGGCAAACTTAAGATGTGTTTCTTTTAATTTCTTGCTAGTTCTTCTCACAGCTCTACCCTGTCAGCGAACTGGTCGTAGGCAAATTTGCTGACACTATATTTTTTTTAGGATAACCTGTTACATTCTTAACTTGTGACTTTTAATAAGAGTTACTTTGTTACCTAGATCAATAAACGAGATTTTCAAGATTTTATTTAATTTCGATGTTTTATGCTATTCAGGGTGCAAACAAGTATGCAGCCTTTCTCGAAAAGATATTGTATAAAGAAGAGAATATCAATGCTTAGTATTGAACGCTATGCCATAATGGCATCACCGTTCCGGGAACGATAAGCTGGAACATTCAGTTTTCAAGAAGAAGCACTAAATCACATAAAAGTAATGATATAATATCTTAATTTTGTATTTTTGTTGTTTCTGTCGGCTATAGCCGACATCGGCGCATTGTACAGAATTTCGCTTGTAGTATAGCCGACATAGCGTGATGGGAGAGGCCTATGTCCAGCAGTGGACTGCAATAGGCTGAGATGATGATGATGATGATAGCCGACATTGGCGTTTAATTTATATATTGATATTATAATCGTTTTCCATGTCAAAAGAATCGCTTGGTAATTGTAATCCTGTAAAAAATGAAATTCTCTCTAATGAAGAGTCTGGCCAATAATAGTGACATTTGTTAGCAAGAAAATATACTAATAAGTTTTGTTTTAAATCGCGCGCTGCGGCGGCAATTAGATGTTCAGCACTGGACAGCGTTGGGCTGATATGATTATGTTGATTTTTTTAGCCGTAGATTTAAAAGATAGAGAACTACCCAAGCTGGACTTTTTAATATTAGTCGATACGATACGACGTCGATAATTACCTACAGGTAAATTCTGTTAAATACTGATTTTCCGTCAAAGTTTATTAATGTTTCTAAAACAAGGAACCTAAAATCAATCGTAACAGTAGGCTACAACCGCAGCGAACATAAACCTGAATCTCAGAGCTATAAACTCGCACACACTCCGAATTGTTCCGATCCTACAAGATTATATCAAAATGGATTCATAAACGATTCAAATAACAATATTAAAATGCATAAGTTACTGAATAAAATGTTTACTGTAACTCAAATTTATTACTAGCTAATTTATGTAACGCGAGAAAAAATCACATTCCTCTGTCGTGGCAAAATGTTATTAACCCATTTTACATCCCGGATATTATCCAATGAAGCAATTATAGCTTTAATTTAAACCTGACCTAAAATCTGCCTTGAGGAAAAACACGGTTAAAATTACAGTTCAATATACAGTCGACTTTACAGACAGGCATTATAAAGTCACTACCTGTGCTGTACAATCGAAAAAAACACCAATATACAGATCCAATTCACTAATGGACTTTCCTTTGCTTGGAGTAGTGAAATTAAAAAAGAAATTTAAAAAAGTAACAGTATAAAGTAACAAAAAAACATTTACGTGCAACACATTCTCGCATTAAGGGTAGTGCATTCGGGAATCATGCACATTTACAGAATTACATACTAAACTATATGGCCAGAAAAATACCAATCTTATTAAAAAACACAGAAAATGCTGTAGAAAATAAAAGGAATTGATCTGTGAAAAGATTTTTCTGACCATATTTTATGCAAAAGTAGCCATATTGTCTTTAGGTGTTATGAAACAATAGTAAAAACAGTACCTATTTCGAAATATTAATTAACATAAGTAAGTATAAATTTAAAGACAATATAACTACCGAGAAAATAAAAATATACATGTCGCGATACGTGAATTACTATGTAAAACATAATAGTACAGATTTTATTTTCAATTAGGTATATATTCGATATGTGACCAAGGGATGCTAAAAAACCATAATATTTCACGTAACCCAACAGAAACATCGAAAAATCGAGCTAACAATTATTATGGATACATTAAATATCAACATTAACAGTTAGTGAAAAACATTCATACATCGAGTGGCAAGAAAAAGGGTGATAGAAGAAAACAACAGGGGGATACATCGAGTTAACACCGATGCGACGCGGTCCGCTCAACGCCAGCCGGCCGGGTACTTTGGGTATATTCTATTGAATCTATGCTCGTATTTTTTACGAATATTCCATTTTTGAAAAAGTGACGTATCGATTTATGACAATTATTATTTTTTGACTGATTTTTTGACAGGAGCTTTATTCGATTTTCTTCTTTATTCCTTTTTTAATTTCTGAAATGAGTGGCTGGTTTTTTTGTTTGTAAGTTTTCATTTGTTATTTTGATTCTTTTCTTTGTTGTTATATCGAAATAGTTTTTGTTTCATCTCTTTTATTATTGTTTATTCGCTTTAATAAATGAGTTATCCAGTTTCTGTGACATAAAATCAACGAAAACATCATAAAATTCTTATTTCTTGCCATCAATCGTGTATTCCATAAAGCGGTTCTATTGATTTCGGGTTTCTATCTTCTGAATTTTCTCTATTTTACTGTTCTTCTATTGACTCGTTACTATTTTATAACACAAATATCTCTGGAATTTATTCAAAACGTGTATTTACGACTGTTTCTCCAATTACATTAGGGTTTCGTATCAGTAGTATCCAGGTCTTTGTGTAAAAGTTTCAAATTTTAATCAAATTGGTAGAATTCCGCAAGTGAATTCTAGTACGGAATTAAATTAGAAATTCAAGTTGAGCGTAGTTCTGGTCGGGTTATCTCTGCTGAATAAGCGCTGGGTCTCGGCTCGGCAACTTGGAAGGTTACCTACTTTTATGTAGTACATACTATTTATATGTAACCTGTTTAAATTTTATGTACTTACTATATAAAAGTATTTAAAATATACGATAATTTATCAAATTTTATTTTAGTTAAATTTAAATAATTCAATTTTATATCGATGAGGACGTAGTATTTATGTATGAACGTATAATTAATAATTTACTTGTAGTAATTTATAATTTAACTGTACTACATACAAATATGTGTTTACCTAACATATATTCATCATCAAGATCAAGGCCAAAGTATTAGGGCACAGAGCCAATAACTCCAAAATTTACAAGACAACAAAAAAATATTCGTTAACTTCCAAAACATTGCATTGAAAACGAAGAAAAAACACTTTCTTTTAACATAGACGACTAAACAAAAAAACTTACGTATTCATTACTAAATTCTGATTAATTATAATTATTAAATCCAATCAGAAGCATAATCACTGCAATTCCATTGCAATTTAAAATAACAACGCACAAATTAAAGCAAGAAATATATTCTTGAATTCGAAATTCAAATTATAATCACACCATTGATAAAAATTAAAAAAGAAATCCGTAATACATATAAAGAGGTCTACTACTTCATTGTAAAGATTCTTTCTTCATTGATTTATTTTAAATAAATTGTTTTTATAGTCAGATAGAGGTGGTTTTAGCAAAACAACGTAAACTGCAGATAGCGTTGGGCGTTATGCTACTCTATGCCGTAGTTTCCCTGCAGTCAACTTATTCACATCTTAGCCACACCATATCGATTAACCAAGCTTTTTACTTTTTTATTTCTATCACTGTTTGTCTATGGATTTCTGGTGTAGTTGCTTTTAAATTGATTTTGATTTGGCGTTATGAATCTATGTTTGTTTTGAAAGTCATAATTGATGTTTTTACTGAACTTTTTGTACATTTTCATGTTTCGTTTTCTTAAAAGTTTTTAGATTGATTTCTTTCAGTTATTATAGAACCATTTCTGTAGTTTATATTCCAAGATATTTTTAATATTTAATGATTTTTGGTTAGATTACAAGATTTTTTTACCCCTTTTTCGGTGCTGCGTCTTTAATTTTATATAATTGCAAATCGTTATCGTTTATTTTTGTTGTGTTGTGTGTTTATTCTCAGAATTTAAAAGAAAGTCAAACAAATTCTTCAGTAATTTCGCTACAAGACTGTGAGTCATTGAAATTGTTTCACAATATAAACTTAAATTTAGATTTTACAACATTACTGGTTTTATGATGACTTTATGTTTCTAATTTGTTGATATTTGAAGGTTTTGTGAATTTGACGTGAAGTTTAAATATTGTGTTAGTACATTTTATAATATTACCCTTTGATTCGATAATGTACTCTTGAAGCGTTTCTTCAGTAAAATGTTCACTAGTTTCAAACCCGTGAGCTTTCTCGTGTTCCACTCATTATGCGTGCTCGGTAGCTACCTGTCAGTCTTGCAAGCATGCGATCGATCTGTTTACACGTCATGTTTTGAACACAATTTGCTTTTCATTTATACTTTATATAATAATATCATCTTTTTTCACATTTTCTTCATTCTTCTCTTCAAATAAAGTGTAAGTTTATTTAATTTTTTTAAATGTTACCTTGCTTTGCTGTCCAGCCTTACAACTTAGGATCACGTGCTTTCACATCGATTTGACGGCGAAATCGGTACGTCCCGAAAATACCCGGGCGGCCGACGCAGTTTAGGTAAGCAACATTAGCTCACAACATCTGTTAATATGATCATTGTTAATTACATATGGGTTTGTTGTTAATAATTGTAGCCACCTGTCCCGAGGAGGGCGCTTGCAAATAAGTCGCTACGTCGTCCACCATGCAGGCTCGCGGGAGGTCGGGGAGGAACATAATACGCTAGAGGGCGCGCATGTCGCGTGTGGGCTGCGCGGCGCCCCGCGACCGACTGGCGCGCGGCGCGACGAGGCCCACCCCCTCCCCGCGTGCCTCGTAACCTCGCCCCGCCTCGCCCCGCCCCGCCCTACGCACAGGGCTGACGCCATACAGCTTTTCCGCATTTCCATGTTTCCGTATTACCGATTACTAGCAAAATCTATCGTATTAAGTTGATTATTCACTTTAAATCAGATATATATTTAACGTTCTATACGAGTGTATTATATATAACTGATTTAAACATATTATAAATTTAAAAAAAATACCGTCATTATTGACTGTATCATTTCGATCAAATCATAATTTTTAAATAACAATTTCTGTTATATTAATAGAAAAACATGCATAATAAAAGCCGACAGTATGACGGTAGAAAACAACAACTGCAAAAAATAGTTTACGTCATAGGAAACGCATAAAAATATAAAGATAATAAGAAGTTAGTATGTATATGTAAAAATAGCAGTTTTCCTTCGTACCAGCCCTATACCACTACGTCGTAATGCATTCGAGGCACTCGCCGCGTCTCGGCGCCACTCGGACCCGATCGGTAAGCGCTCGGCTCCGCTCGGAAAGCTCTTTCAAATTCGGAACATAGACATGACATATCTGTTTTCCTCAAAAATAACAATTTACACTGTAATCCTTTGTAACAAAGTTCTTTTTTCATTAAAGCTAAAAAGTTTAAGTGTTGTGTTTGACTTTTGAAATATCCTAATTTAGCTCAGGTTTTGCTAAGTAATGTGGCTTTTAGCTCAATAAAATTAGAGTTCAAAATTATTTGCACTCGTTTTTCAGCTGACGCGTCTATAAATGTCACATTATGTTTGCGTGTGTGAGTGTACGCGTGTCAGTGTGCGTTGAAAACACATCTTGTGCTCGCTGCTAGCGATTTTAGGCAGATTTTTCCGTGTTAGATAATAATAATTTTCTTATATCAAAACTAACCTATGTTTATCAAACTAGTTTTTATACAAACAGACGATAATGAACCTAAATGTATAGGATAGATATTGGAATATTTTTGGTGGAAATTCCTTTGCTTGTTCAATTTGATTGGAAATGCACTGTGGAATTTTAAAAAGGTTTCGTCAAACACGTGTGTTCAAAATTTCAAATATGAGATATTGTAAAGGAAATACGAAATTTCAGGTTTTATTTACAAGTAGACGGTGGATTTCATGAGTTTCCTAGACATGGTGTTTTATATTCTGGTTTCCCATCGGTTAAATTATAAGTAAATATTTGGAGATTTTTTCTTACACAGCGCCATCTAGCCCAAAGTAAGCTAATATAAGCTTGTGTTATTTATGGATCTTTTTTTTTTTTTTTTAGAATGACAACGCCCGTGCGGGCGCCTAAACCCTAGTGCTAGGGTACAAGCCCTGTGTGGGGAACTAACAGACACAAAGTACACCCAGACTAGAAACAAATATCTATGAATCACACAAATATTTGTCTCGTGTGGGAATCGAACCCATGTCACCCAGCACGGCGATGTAGTGGGGAGGCGACCACCTTAACCACTGCGCCACGGTGACAGTCTACAGATCTAGACAAATGATAATCATACATAATACATTTCCAAATACACCTTCATCATTTCAACCCATAAATGTCCCACTGCTGGGCACGGGTCTCCTGCAAAGATTTTGGTGGGAGTTTGGCCTACTATACCACGCTGACGGGTTGGTATAAGGTTTTGTTTAGAATTTTCTTTTTCTCGCAGTGCTCTTGTCTATTTAAGGTTTGTGTAATCCGTGTAGTGATGAATTTAGATACAAAATGTACAACTACCCCATTTCAACTCATGGGTATAGTAAAAGGCGACTATGGAACTTAACCATACATATTATACGTAGATTGACTGGCCTGTTGGTCTAGTGGTTAGTGATCCTAACTGCTAAGCCGGTGGTCGTGGGTTCGATCCCCACCCAGGACAAATCTTTGTGTTATGAGCATAAAGGTTTGTTCTGTGTCTGGGTATAATTTATCTATAATATGTATGTATTTACAAAAAAAAGTATTTAAGTAGTATATCCGTTGTTTAGTACCCATAACACAAGCAAATATAATTGCTTACTGTGGGACTAGATGGCGCTGTGTAAATGTGGTAGAATATTATTATTATTGTATTATATTCAATATCCAAAATCCGAAACAAATTTTACTCCGAAAGAAAAATTTGCATTTCACGCAAATATTTTTTCCGATCCGGGGATCAAGCCCGAGACCTCAGAAACGGCGACCGTATACACTACGCGCTGTGACATCCACCGATGCAGATAGGAGAAGTAAAAGAACTTCCCCTCTACAGAAAACTGCAGTTGTGGAGTAGTGTTGTTATGACTTCTATAGGTTCAATACCCATGTAAGACAATTTTATTATATTTTAGGATTTTCTGAGTCTTGGTTTATTTAGTGCCCGCTAATTATGTGTTTTTGAAGACCCATGTAAAATGTATTTAAATTTATTCTTTCTAGTAATAGATAACCTGTCTCTTTCTTAATATTAAATTAAACATACAAAAATTACAAATTTGCTTTTTATGATGGAACCTATTACGCTGAGTGCTATTTTAACCACCAAACTATACACATAACTAACCAAAAAAAAAACACTGAAAATTTCCTACAATACGTATAAATCAACGAAAGTTAAGTTTACAAATGAACGAAGCTCGTAGACGGGTCCTATCTACGAGCGTAGAGGTGCTACGTCGTAGCGCTACGGCGTACCCACACAGGCGCAATATTGATAATTTATGTGTGTAAGTGATTAGCTATGTTACGTAACTAGTGCAGTATTATATTAATGCTGCGCTACGAGAACCACAGAGTAACTTACCTAACATACAACATCATACAAATATGTAAATGTATAATACAATTTTTATGAATGTTTTTTGTTAACTAACTGCCTCGATAGCGCAGTGAAAAGTGAAAAAAGTGAAATCTGAAGATTGCTATGCAAGAGGTCCCGGGTTCAATTACTGGGTCAGGTGAAATTGGTATTGGGTTTTTCTATCATGAAATTCTGAGTTACAGCCCCGATTCATGGCAATAGACTGGCCTATTACATTGAACCTAACATAGCTGCTGAAATATGAGTATGATACGCCTCTGCCTACTCCTTCGGTAAATAACCATGACTCTATGTTGTTTAGATCTTTTTTATACCACGATGGTAGCAAACTAGCCTACGTCCTCCTGATGGTAAGTGATTACCATAGCCTATGAACGCCCGCAACACCTCGAGCATCACATGCTCGTTGCTGACTCTTTAGGACCTCTTCAGGAACGGCAGACACATGACCTAAAATAGCTCATATAGAATATGACTGTGTTATTCTTTTCCCCTTAGAGCAGGAGCGTCTAGTATATAAGGAGCGTCTAGTATATAAGGAGCGTCTAGTATATAAGGAGCATCTAGTACATTAGGAGCGTCTAGTATATAAGGTGCGTCTTGTATAAAAAGAGCGTCTAGTATATAAGGAGCATCTAGTACATTAGGAGCGTCTAGTATATAAGGTGCGTCTTGTATAAAAAGAGCGTCTAGTATATAAGTTCCCAAAGTGAGGTTCCGTAAAAAATTTACCAGGTTTCCGCCAAATTATTTAATACCACAGTTATTAAGTAATTTTTGTTCTTATTTAAATTACAACTTCATTTGATATGGAGTTCCATAAAATAAACGGTATTTGGTGGGCGTTTCGATATCATAAATGTTTGGCAACACCTACCTTAGAGAATGTATACGATATAAAGAAACAAAACCACGCAGTCTCTGAATCTTCAGACTACTCTACAAATAATAGGCAAGTAGTAAATCTAATACAACAAGTGCAGCTTTATTATATTACTGTATATTACAGAGTCGAGGCTAAATAGTGCAGGCGTCGCAGTCGCTCGTGTGCCGCCTGCCTAATCATGTGTCGACCGTGTGTGCATTGCCTACGTAACTCAATTTGATTGTACTGATTTCTTTTGTGACTTCGTTCGAAAAGAAAGTATGGTTAAATTGTCTGCCTCGTTTGTACTAGTCGTAACTCGTAGTGTAGGGTGCTGAATGTGAGGTTGTGAGTTCGATACTCATATAGGACAACATTTTGTGGATATAGATAGTTGAGAGCTCAAAAAAATCCTATATCTGTTCTGTGGTTGAGAGTGTATTTGTAAATAATGTAAATGTGTAGTATTTGTAAATAATGTTTGACACTGGTGCAGCCTCGACACTAACAATACCGCCGCGTCGTGCGCCATGAAGAGTGAAGTGGATTCGATTCCCACACGAGACAAAATTAAATATTTGTGTGATTCATAAATATTTGTTTCGAGTCTCGGTGTACTTTGTATCCGTTAATTGTATTTGTAAAGTCCCCCGTGGCACAGGGCTTCTTTCCTAAAGCGGGCGTCCATCCATCCATGGACTGGCCTTGCCAAACGTTGCTTAACCTAGATGAGCGTAAGGAACATCTCAGTACCACGATGCTACGATTGCCACAATGCACTAAATTATACTAGATTATAATACTAATTACCCAAACTTGATATGACTATCTGTGGATCACACATATATTTATGCTAATGAGAATTGAACCCGCAACACTATAATTATACAGCGATAAAATCGCAATGATGACCTAGAAAAAAGGAAAATAAAACATTTCAACATCTAACAGGCCAAAGTAACACGCGCGAAATTACCAAAGCTTTAGAATACGAAACTCTTTACTAACACAGTGCCAACTATCTGACAGGTTGATTGACAGCTCACTTCGCACGTTATGGCCAGTGACAGTTTATTTATGTCAAAACATTTTGTATAGCCGTCAAAAATATTACAATTTATCTTATTATAATATCCACTTTTTGTGACACTGATCTAGTGGCATTGTGGTTAATGTTAGACATGGCGATCGACGACTAGCAGATAAACGACTGATAAAATATCTAAGACATAAGTGACAGAGCTTATAAAAAAATGTCATAAATCTGTCAAATAAGTCACGGATAAGTTATCAGGCACTGAGTATTTCAAATTCTTTTCCCACAGATGCACTGTCAACTTTAGACGGCACACATACTAATAAAGGTTTGATTTAAAATGGTTATGATGATCACATTCCTCACTATAAAAATTCGGTCAAGTGCGAGTTAGATTCGGGTACTGAGGGTTCCGTATTATCAGGGATTATGGCAAAGTATTTTTATGATATGGTAAATGGCATATTTATTTGGCGGTCAGGCCTTTTTGATGATTATAAAAAAATTATGCTAGTTAGAAAGATCGCTTTATTTATCCTGTAATATTTACATAAATACGTATTAACTGTAATTATTTCACTTTTTTTTCAACGGAGATAAGGGGTACGTTTTTTTTAATATTTTAAATCTAACTCAAGAAAGACGACATAAAAATAAATAATAATATTATTTGGAATGTGGAAACAGAGCCCGTTCATTTGATACCAGACTTGATCTAAGAGTCTCAATTTAAAATTTCAACTCTCCATTTAGGCCGCTTTTGCAGAAACATTTTATAAATTTATTGAATCTTAATTAAACTGTATCAGCTATATTTTAAATCATTCCAAATTTCATGTCGAATAAGTAGATTCCGAGATATAACAGAGTAACAGACGGACAAACTGAGACCTTAGCGGTTCATTTGGTACCCTTTTGGCACGGAACCTTAAAAACTATCTCTGTAATGTGCTCACTATGGATTCCTGACTAAGTGTTGGATTCAATTCCCATACGGTACAATTTTTATGAGTCATAGGAAATGGTTTTTAGAAATTTCATATTGATAAACTTTATGTTTTTGATTGTCTATTGTTTGTGCTATAAGTTTATATTAATTATTATTAAACCAAAGCAAAGGAAATTGCTATATGTATAATGTAAGTTTAACTTGGTTCATAATATATAACGATGGAGATCCGTGGTAAATAGACGCCTGCACGACACCCATGATTCAAATCAAGTAATTAAATTATTACATTCACAGAATTACGTTCATATTAATTTTAGTAGGTCCAAGACCTATTGCAATACTATATCCCCAAACGATTAAAAACAAAACCATACTTTCAACAATTAACGGCAACAATAAAGTAGCAATAACCACCAATAACTAACCATTACCGGCAGTTAGCAGTGTTGCCAATTCGCAAAATACATAAAACGATATTCTACCATTGCTACCAATAGATACCGTTGTTATCAGCCACATAAACTCAAACGGGGGAAATTAAAAAGAATAACGGACAATATCGGAGCCCGAGGCTACGAAACTGTTTTGATATTTTGTTTTTGAAGGTTGCTATGTACAAATATGATCTTTTGAACGTGGAATGGGGTGGTTTTTGCTTGCAGAAATAAAGTATTATTTTTGTGCAGGTGAAGCTATAAAACGTATGGCCTTTTAAAGCAATTTTGAGAATCCGTGTCGTAGGTACAGCGATTTACGAGTAAATCATTACTAATTTTATAAAGCTGAAGAGCTTGTTTGATTGAACGGGCTAAAATCAGAAAGTATAGGGCCGAATTGAAAAATTGTTTTTGTGTTGAATAGCCAATGGGCTATCCAACACAAAATCAATTTTTCAATTCGGGAAATAAATGTATTGAGGGAGGCATAAAACATCACGTTTCGATCAATAGGCGCTGAGTTGTGTTCAAACAAAGACTCTGAGTATAATGAATCATCTTTCAAGAGGGTTGACTGGCGGTGAAATCAAATGTATGGATTTATAAACCCACCGAGCTCCCGCCAAACAACTCCGTCCAATCCCGATGACGCGACGCCAGGAAATAAGCGCCAAATTGTTTAATCAAAATATACCAATTAACAAATTAGATCCTTAATCTAAAAAGATACACATTGTAAATTCATTAAATAGTCCAATAATAATTATCATTATAAAATAACAAGGATGAAACAATAATTTAAAATTTTAGTACTTAACCTCAACATTGTATGTGCAAAATCAATATCATGGATTTGTTATGATATGCTCCTTTGTCCAATACAATATTTGCGAGTTATATCATAATATGAATGAGTACCAGAAATAAAATGTGGACGAAATAGGTAATAAACATAATAATTTTAATAAACACAGCACTTTTTGTTTCGTTTTGATATTATCATTAGATAATAATATTATAACAATAAAATATTTTTATGAAGCAACAATTAAGTTTCAAATCATAATAATTAATACAATTAACATTTTCTAATCTATTCAAATAATGCTTTAAATCCAATTCTAATTAACGTAAATAAGCCATCTTGTTCTAAATCACAAATCAATGTTTAATTTCAAAGTAACTTTTGGTCACTTTGGTTAGTACTATTACTTATTCTGTGACTTTGGTTTGCTATCTATATTAGTTTAACATAAAAATAATAATATTAAAGTAATATCTTCTAAATTTTTAATACAATAAAATAATAGAATAGAAGTAGAAAATCAGATAAAATGGAAATACCTCATCAGGTGGTGGCTTTTCTTCTGGAATGACCTTGCGTTTCGAAGCTTGGTTTTGTTTGCAGATATTCTTCAACCTTTTTTTAACAGTTCTCACACTTTTTCCACCATTTTTACGCCTTTTTCTTCTCGTGCCGACTACATCAACAGGTGTAGGGTCCGCCATTTTCATAACACTGGCATCAACATGACAACAGACTTTCGCCCCCCTCGTCTGAGGTACACCTCCGCGCTCTTCAGAGATGTAAATATCAAGTAAAATTATATAGACATACCATTATCATCCTTTGTACTTATGTATTAGAATAAATATTTTGAGTAATTAAAATGATTGTGTTAGTTGTTTAGTTCCTATTTAAAGTTATTTATTGGAGATACTGTAAAAAAATCGACACAAGATTTTTAGCATTTAGACCTTTTTATTTTTTGCATATAAATCTTTTTATACTTATGTATGTACAAAGGAATCCTTATTTTCCTTGGTCATGCCATAACTTGAAAACGGCAGGACCGATTTGGTTAATTTTTTAGGGTTCCGCACCTCAATAGGAAAAAAAGGAACCCTTATAGAATAATTTCGTTGTCCGTCTGTCAAGAATATTTTTTCTCAAGTATCAATATCAAGACATCAAAATCAAGAAAAAATATCAAGCTGAAATTTATATCTATATATTTATAAAAGATATAAATTTCAGCTCGGGTCTGCAATCCTTTGGAGCAGTAAAATAAGCAGAGTTCTAAGTAAATTCAATCAAAAGTTACAGCCGTTTATGCTCCAAACTGCCTAGGTGGCGGCGCAGCGGTAAGTGTATACGATTGGTGTGCAAGAGGTCCCGGGTTCGATTCCCGGGTTGGGTGAAAATGGTATTGGGTTTTTCTATCATGAAATTCCAGTATTAAGATTTTCCCAGAGTTTGGTAAACAAATGTTCCCGGTTGATGACAATAGGCTCGCCCTCTATTTAATGGGACCAAACATAGCTGGCGAAATGGGGGTGTGAAACACCTCTGCCTACCCCTTCGGGGAAAAGTAAACGAAAAAATCCGCAAACTGTACTCGTGTAGTTATATCACTGAAAAATATATTATGATCGCGTTGATTCAAATACCAATTTTTCATCCAAAACTTCAGAATTTGATTCATGGTAGACCTATAAAACTTTATATTTCATATTCCTGCTGAACACGCCTGTCATCTGTTGGGATATGCAGAAACAACAGAGCAGCAAACTTTAACAAGATAAATAAATCTCTACACGTTCTTCGCCTAAACTTAACACCAATTTCTGTAACATGGCTTACAAAAATCTGCCACCGCGATATGCCTACATCAAAATATAATCATAGGTAGCATAGACTTCACAATGTTTAGAGCATAATATCTATACCTTCTTCTATTAACTTCTTCTTAGCTACGTCGCCGCGAACTAGTAGTGTCCACGCATACACTTAGAATTTCTTCTAGGGTAGGTGTTTGGCACGATGTTTTCCTTCACCGTCAGCAGATGGTAAGTCACATGACTAGTATATATAAATTTAGTTTGTCTACCGACATGAGGTTTAAACAAAAGTCATATTTTTTTTAATCCGTAATGTCGTATTGACTTGCGAAATAAGCTTGCAGCCAAGGTAACTGTCGTCCATGAACGGCTGTATTTTTTTAGCGTTAGTTGCGAAGAAAACGAGGCACTACTAAGGAACTAATTTAAGATTTTCCTGTTGTTAAATAATCTATGTAGGTAAGCAGGGACAATAGTCTTTTTCTTTACCGGGCACAGGCAACTGGCAATTAAACACTTAAAATAAACAAAATACTCCCGAAATTGGCTATTATCCCTGCTTATAATGACAAAGTAGACTGTTTTAATTCCGATATACTTGTGTTGTATATACGTATTTCTTTAACCATATAAGTACAACATAAAAATAAATAACATAGCATCACGACTTTTTCCCCGAAGATGTAGGCAGAGGTATATCACACCCAGATTTCACCAGCTATGTTTGGTCCCATGAAATAAAGAGCAAGACTATTGTCATCAACCGGTAAAATTTGTTTACTGGAATTTCATGACTTTCCCCCGACCAGGGAATCGAATCCGGACATCTTGATAATATCAATACATTAATGTTGAACTCCTGGGCTATAGCTTTCTCCCCTTTATGTAGAGAGCTGAGAAGGTTACATCATAGATAAAACAAAGTATAAAGTTACCTAAATTTGATGTGGTATTCTCATAGGAAATTCCAAGAAGTGCCTTCTAATCCTTCCACAGCCGGTATAGACCAACAGGCTAACGTAATATAAATTCCTATCCAATATTCACAAATTCTCGTGCCACATTTTAATGTTGGAGCAAATTGCAATTTTCCTCTGGTGCCACGACTTGTGAGCACGTATAAAACATTTTAGAAATAGTTTTATGTTATATAAAACCTTTTTAGTAAGTTGAAGTATTAAAGTTGTCGCGATTAGTTTGTGTTACATCTTTTTTGTTTCTTTTTGCGTTGTAAAGTTCTCTTAACTTATTAAGTTAACAAAATTCAAATGATTTTGTAATATTATTATAATTGGAAGTGAAAAATAAAGCTTTCATAATATAAACTCAAATAATCTTTATTATATTATATTTAATGAAATAACTGTTCATAGATATTCGTTTGTTGTAAAATCGAGGCAGTTTATGATGAATGTGCATACGTAATTCAAGTACGTCATTCTGAAAACACGTTTAGGACTTTATATATTATATTTGATAAACTTCTATAATCTTTCGTCTCAAGTCCAATTAAGATAGCTATAGATTAGTGTCCCACCGATCGTGCACAAGACCTAGGCAGTAAGCTCCAAGTCAGTAGGTTACCTCAAGCTGAACAGAGGGCGCTTATTTTTCCCGCGGTAAGCCGTAGTCGGCGCGGCGCGGGCGTGCGTTGCGACTGTCTGATTTATACGTCGCTTATCTCGCCGCTAAATTTATTTGTCTGCGCTCTAGAACAGCCGATGCTACCCTGCTTTTGTGAGGGTAAGAAATCTCTAGACATGGCGCACAGTTTCATGTAAAATGCTTCGAGAATCATCGGGAACACCATCTGTGATGTCGGAATTTTTAATGAGATTATAAGGGTAATTAATTTAGATGGTATTTGATTATTTTAATCAAAGTAAGTAGTGACACCTAATGGAAATTCTTTTCAGACCAAAATAAGGCTTTCTTAACACATCTTTGCAAACTTAAGTCGTCGAATTCTATTCGAGTCAAGAGACCAACTGGACTTTGACGATCGAGAGGTTGGAGAGCTCTTCTCTCTCTCCCTTTTGAAAAAGTTTCGGCTTTTTGATCATTCACGTCCATAAAATACAGAAGGATCACTAATTCTGGAAACTGTTTTTTTACCATATTAACCCTGTAGTAACCATGGGTTTGATTCCCGGGTCGGCAAAAACGATATTGCGTTTTTGTGTCATGAAAATCTTATAATCAGCACGAGGTCAGGAAATGTGGCAATTTTTTTGACACTAAATCGTTGACAAGATTCCTAAGAGCAGATCTTCGTATATCTATTAGTTTCAGACTTGCCCATACTGTCCGATCTTGCCACCTCTATCAGTCTATAGACCTGTATCCCCAAAGTCTCGGGGGCGCTGGTAATTGTACAAATTATAAATTTGTGACCGACTGGCGTTGTTGCGGGATTAAATCGCGAGTCGCGCAGTCGCATTCGCGTCGCTACTTAAACCGATATATTCGACTGCAGTGTTATATTTAACTCACTTTCTGTTCATATATGTTATGAATAAGGCTTTAACGAAAACAAGAAATAGTGGCACTCATTGATCGTAGATAAATAATGATGAAAAACGGTTTGGGCCATAGACCGTTGAACTCATGTGGCACCTTATGTTCCTTTAATAATAAGTTCTTATTAGAAGTGTAATTGTATAATTTGAATTTGCATGAGTAGGTAATTAGGTACTAGGTACCAATACTTACTAAAAGTTTGCTTAGATGAGAGCGTTGTTCTTCCACCCACGCCAAGGTTCAGACCCATGTGACGATAACCAAATTATGTTGGGTATATAGAATCTATTCAACGTTGGGGTTACCACATTACTAGCAAAATAATTACTTAATTTCAACTTTAGGTAGAATGTTCTTCTAATTTTCCTTCACTAAGTGATCCTGATACTTATAATCATTAATTAGCCGTATCTCACTATCTCTATAGCTAATAAGTAACCACTGAAATACCACAATAACACCGACACAGAAAACTCCACCAACACACAGTACAAAAAATTAAAAATTGTCGTAGCGCCTACAAAAAACTAATAGCAATTTGTTGTAAGCGAGC
Organism: Laspeyria flexula; assembly: GCA_905147015.1. Classification (NCBI taxonomy): domain Eukaryota; kingdom Metazoa; phylum Arthropoda; class Insecta; order Lepidoptera; family Erebidae; genus Laspeyria; species Laspeyria flexula. The sequence continues at coordinate 9,440,014 of LR989974.1, forward strand.
TTCGTAGTGGTGCTCGCAATATTAGGCGCTTCCGTTTTTGTTCCTACCAGAACCATACCCGTTGAACAACTTATCTAATGAAACATATAATGTATATATAGACTTCATTTATGTTAGTATGTTGCACAAAATATTTTACTCACATAAAACCATTAAGAGGCTGTTTTATATACTATTCAACTTCAGGTTCATAAAACTAAAGGAAAACTTGTAGACGTTCCTCTCAAGGGGGATGACTAAGAATTGTATCCATTAAAAGACGCCCTCTAGTGTACTTACAATAAATATGTAAATAATATTCCTTTTCATCGTGAAGTCAAATATGGTTTAGAATATCTACCCTATTGTTAAAATAATACATCTAAGTAAAGAAAAGTGCAATCGTTCAGAATTTTAAACACTGTTCATATTCGAACAGAAATATTGGTAATGATATTTAGATACATCGATAACTATTGTATCTAATGTAAACTGAAATCTAAATTTGCCCTTTTTATTTACCAAAATAGGTAAAACATACCTACTATCAATCTTCGAACTAACTTTAAATTTGATCAATAACAATTAAAACATGTTATTATTGTCCTAATGCAAAGATTACAAGGTAAGACTTCATATGGTAAGACAAGGCGTAAGTTTAATTACAAGTATAAATGTAACATTCGTATGGACAGACAGCAAGTGTGCTTAGGTATTTAACATTTGTAGCCTAAAACTAAAAAGTAATGGTACCGTTATGTAACTTGCAGTCGCTCCTAACTGCAATAAACGAAGCAGAGCTACGAATATGTATTTTTTTTGGAGTGAGCATATTATTATTTTTATGGCAACGCCTGAACTAGGAATTTAAACCCTGTGTCACGGAGGAATTTTTCATTCGTTTATTCATCTGTCCCACACGCTGGGCTCGGGTCTCCTGTCCCCTATCTAGAGAGCTGGTGTGGAGTATAATAATCCACATAATTCACGCTCGCTGGCTTAATGCGGGTTCTTCTAGGGTACGTGGGTTTCCTCACGATGTTTTCCTTCACTGTTAGCAGATGATAAGTCACGTGACTAGTACTGACTCATTAGATTGCTGCCGGATCGTAAACGTTTTCGAATCTTAGAACGACGTATTTTTAACGGCTTTACTGTAAGTCAAATACAATACAAAACATAGGTTTTTTCCTCGAACCTAGAACCCCTTACACAGCAGTCGCAGTCACACTGCCGCCGCTGAGACACTGAGGCATTCAAAACTTTTACAAATTAACCTTAAACTTTACCTACTCCATATTTTCCCACATCGTGTGAAGTCTGATTCGTCTCGCGCCATATCGCTACGTTTTTCCGTTGCTAATTACTGCCACTGCGCCGTTACGACCAGAGTTAGTTTCCCAAAGCCAACACTGTTTGGGGATTTCATTCTACTTGTTACATAGAACTTGTTCCTATATACAATGTCAATAGATAGAAACATCGTTTGTTTTGGTCGTTGGTAAATTAAAATGGGTATAGGTTACGTTAAATTTAGGTAGGTACGAATAGTCGTGCGGGGCTTCGCTCCCGTCGATCTTTGTTTGGCCACTGTTCAGCTCCAATTGGCCATAGCGTGATGTTATATATCCTATAGCCTGCCTCAATAAATGAAAGAAGAATTTGTAGGTATATATATATATAACTAGCGGACCCGACAGACGTTGAAATGCATGATATACCAATCGATAACATTTTTTTTATTATTTGAATCCACGTTTAGGAGTTCAACGCACGTACAGAAGAATTATATATATTAAGATAGGCTATATAACATCACGCTATGGCCAATGAGCAGTGGTCAAAATAAAGAACGACGGGAGCAAAGCCCCGCGCGAATTCCAGTGTCTGTCTATAGTAGTCTGTCCTTGCCTAATTTAGTTAAATTTAGAGGCTATATAATTTTTATGCAAATTTAATAACTATTGGTAGATGTGTTGTGGGGCGTAACAATTAAACTTATGATTTACTAGCTATGCCCGCGACTTCGTTCGCTTGGACAACTTATCCCGCATTCATGGAGTTTTTTTTTTTATGGAACCCTGATATTTTTTCAAAACCAAAGTAGCCTAAGTTACTCCATGTGACATCAGCTATCAGCCAGTGAAAGTTCCGTTGAAATCGGTCCAGCCGTTCCAGAGATTAGCCGGAACAAACAGACAGACAAAAATTGTAAAAAAAAAATATTTTGGTAAATGTACCGTATATACATTCATATGCATGTAGTAAAAAGCAGTTATTTTAATATTACAGACACTCCAATTTTATTTATTTGTATCTATGTATATAGATAAAATTAAGTTTTGACCCAGATAGATTTTAAAATTAGTTTAATTAGATATTTATACATAACTACGTAGAAGGCGAGCGAGGCTTCGCTCCCGTTGTTCTTTATTTTGTCACTGCTCAGCGACTATTGCCGTAGCGTAATCCTATATAGCCTATAACCTACCTCGTTAATGGACTATCCAACACTAAAAGATTTTTTAAAATCGGTCCAGTAGTTCCTGAGATCCTAACTTTCAACCAAACAAGCAAACAAACTACAGCTTTTAAATATTAGGAAGTACCTATAGATGGAATTTTATATTCTATAATTTACTTTAAAGAGTAATAAAAACAAATAACATCAAAACATTATTTATTGTCCTTTATTCTTAACATTGCGTTTCTTCTTAATTAAACTTCTTGAATCATCGTTCAACTGCTGGAAGAAGGCCTTGGAAGTCTTCAACGACTTGTCATCAGCCTCAGTTCCCTTCTGTGTATTTCTATGTTCCGTTACTTTAGCCACTTTACCTTTAGCTCGTTGTAACTTTTTCTTTTTCCTCCTTTCTCTATTCTTGTCCGTTTGTGTCCTTTCTTCTTTACTCATTAACTCGCCTTTCTTTTTCTTTTTAACTTCCTCAGGAGCTAATAACGTGGCATCACTTGTAGCTACCGGTGCAACTTCCTCCATTGATATAGCTGGAGTATTACTAACAATTTTAACTTCCGCTTGTGGTGCTTTCGGAGTATAATGATAATGACACAAAGCATCTAATTTGGCAAACAACTTATTCATAGCATCACGGATCTCTGTGTGCGCTTCCGGTTCCTTTTCCTCTTCGACTTCTCCTGACAATGCTTGCTTTTGTTTAAGATACTCTGCTTCATAAACTTGAGCTAAACTTTGCTTACTCTTAGCTTGATCTAGAACTTCAGTTTTACGGAATGAAAGTTGGTCATCAACTGGCTTTTCTTTCTTTTCAACGTCATCCCAAGCTTTGTCTTTAATTCTACGTCTTATTATGTCTTCTAGAGTGAATGTTGTCTGTTCTGTAATTATTGGTGGCGGTCGACTTGTAAGATCAAAGTCAACCACCTCTTCTAACAAAGAGTTCTGTGGACGTTTTGTAGCGTCAACCTCTCCTTTCAACTGCCATGGAGCATCTGATAAAGTTTTCTCCTCCAATCTCTCTATCTGTTGTTTCAGTCTCTGCTGTCTAAGCTCAAATTCTGATTTCTTTTCATCAGCTTGTTTATTTGGCTGGACTGTAGTATCTTCATCAGAATCCTCAGAATCATCATATGAGGAATCATCTTGAGCTGCAAATCTAACTTTTTTGTCATTTTTCTTTGTAACTTCTTGTTCAGACACTTCACTACCTTCATCATCATCTTCAGTTTCTCTATTTTCTCTATCACCTTCCTCTTCATTTTCAACATTCTGCTGATACTCTTCACCTTCTTGTGAGAAGAAATCATTGTACATGGCTTCTTTGCCACCTTCTTCATCAGCTGAATCATCATCATCAATATCTTCAAACATATCTATTGATTCTTCACTATCAGATCCTGCTTTTCCATCATTTTTCTCTTCTTTCAGTAAGAATTGCTCCATTTCTTGTAGTTTAAAGAACTGGTCATCAACTATTGATGGTTTTACCTTCAATTTTGGTAAAGACGGCTTGCTTTTCTCAGAAATTTTAATATCATCATTTATTGAGCTATGTTCATCTTCTGACATAGGTTCATCATTCTCTGATTCATTTTGCCTACTAGTCTCCTCTTTAGAAGTAGTTACAGGAAACACCAAGTCATTTTTAGTTGATATACAGTTCGCTACTTCCCACACTAATTGGTCCCAACACTCAGAGTTCTGCAGTTCAATTTGTTGCCAAATCTGCTCTGCATCGAAATCCTCAACAATTAACTCGGGCAACGCACTCTTCTTCTCTTTATTATCAACTTTTGCCTGTGTTTTAGTGTAATCGTAAAGTGATTTAACCAAGTTTTTGATATCATCTTTTACCTCTGTTTGAACTGTTAAAAATTTCACTGGTTTCTCAGTGAAAACTTTGAATTTATTTACAATATCCTCTATTTCTGCACATGCCATGATTATGCTGGATCCACTAACGATTGTTACATAATAATTATGAGTGGTTTTACATAAAAATAATGCAAAAGCACCTTTGATTACGATTACAATAAAAATCACACGCGGTCTCGTTCATGTGATAAGTGACAGTAGCAGTCAGTCACTCACTGTCAAAATGACATATATGTTGAAACGGATATCAGCATTTTTGCAATAAGTAATAAATTATGAAGTTATTTCAACAGCCCGCGCGCCATCATCATTCATCATGCCACGGTACACGGCCTCAGGACCCCTAACAAGTCACAATTTTGTATCATCAGTTTTCTCCACGCAGTGGCGGCACCGTGGGGCGGTATAAACAAAGTTGTATTAAATTTTTACGAGTGGCAACACAACCATTCAAATAACAACACTGGCTGCTGCCAGCCAGCCAGCCATTATTTTTTCTTTATTTATTTTCGTGGGTGTATTGTAGAATTCGTAATGTTATAGTGAAAAGAAAAACGAAATAAATAGTAAACTGTGAAGTTCTAAGTCACTATTCTCATCGCAAGCCACAATAAATGCGAAAACAAAGAAGCCTTTAGGAAAAACTCCGAGGTAAGCCAACTTCATAACTGTATTTTGTTGAATGCATTTTTCACTTGAGTAACCATAGCTTGATGTTTTCTACAGCCTCAATTCTAATATATATCCGATATCCTTAGAGGTTTGCAGTATTACACGTCAAAAAACAAGTTTAAAGTGTTATGAAATCGTAAAATACCATGGTGTTAACTCAAAAGTGAAAGGTACTTGTTTTATGAAGTGGTTTTTTTGACTCGCATCGCTACGGCTTGCTTTTTCATGTTAATGAACATGCTTTAACAATAGGATATTGTGTGTTGAAGGTGAACTGTGGCAGAGCAAGTTCATATTTATTGACTTAAATTTATAAATATGTTTTGTTAGTGTTCATTCTTCAAGTAAAGCCAATATATTTAGTTAAATATGATTATTGATGGTTTTTCTCAGTGATCTTTAAGCATTTTTCACATTAATACATCTTCTACGTTATATACGAAATTTAACTGCATTCAAGTATATAGCCATTTTGTCTGATTTTCATTTGAATATAATGATTGTATGTCACATGACTGACCGAAATTACTACCTCATGTTGTCCCAAGACAGCAATGGCAGCCCTCGGATAAATCGCTGGACAAGTTAGACAAATAGTCCAAAGTCTGGTCAGCTTGTGCTAGGGAAACATATGAAAGTCAAAGGGCCTCCCGCTATGACTTTCATATGTTTGTTTGTTTTTTCATAATTTGCCCAGCTGTAAAATGATGCAGGCTAATTGTCCTGACAATTATTATCTATTTATTTCACATACATCACATCATCATCAGCAACAGAATCCTAATTCTTCTTTTAAACCATGGTTTTTTAGTGATATAGTGTTAACATAACTTAGTTGCCTACAGATACAATGGAAGGGCAGGACCAGATGGAGATGAAATTCAGTGGCAACAGCGAGGTTGGAGGTCTGGAGCTGTGCATTGTGTGCGGTGATAGAGCCTCGGGGAGGCATTACGGGGCTATTAGTTGTGAAGGTAGGTCTTATACTTGGTTTGATGATAGTATAGATATGACATAAGTTCTTGATATGGTTTTCGTAGGCTTTCGTGATAGCTTATTACATGTATTTCAAACTACTAGTGCATAAGAACTGCTACTCAAAAGAACCCCATAAGAGTGTTAACTATAAGTAATAGACACAGTTAAATATCAAATAAGAATTATTTATATATTGAAAATAATTTTTATTTAAGTAATAATTACAATAATGAAAATAATTAAATTAAACATCAACTTACATATTAAAACTATATATACAATTAATTACAAAAAAAAAAAAACTAAAACGTTAATTTAAAAAAAAGAAAACACAAATACCCCAAAGAAAACTTCTTTAGGCATCGTAATATTCGTCAGCATCACTGTCAACCGGAAACATACCCAAAAGGCTGGCGACATTGCCACGTTAAATGGCAATGCTAATTCTCTGAGCGAGAAACACACCAGTAAGTCAATAATAAACTTCTTTTCATTTGTTTGGTTAGGCTATCAATATTTTTTTACTCCCGACTGCCAAAAAGGAGGGTAATGTTTTTGAAATATTGTAGTCACCTTAAGGGTATATGTTGGCTCTTGGCTCAGTTGTATATAAATAAAACTAGCATGAACTATATAAAAATATGCTAGTTGTATATTTCGGAAGAACTTGATTTATTAATTGTACATTGTGTTGGCCGTTAACTAAACCATTGGCCCCAAGTGGATGTGTTTGAAATTTGAATATGAAGTCTTGATCAACGGCCGCCATCGCTTGCCCTCTCCCCTCCACGTCTCCCCGCAGTGCAGTCGTCGCACAGCCACGCCGATTCGGGATTTGTGCGCAAATAGTATCAAATAAAATAATCTCTCTAACAGCATTCTGTAACACTTCATTGTTACCTAAGCAGTAAAATAAGCATTCTAATTTTAACTGATAACTTACAGGTTGTAAAGGGTTCTTCAAGCGGTCGATCCGCAAGAAGCTCGGGTACCAATGTCGTGGCAGCATGAACTGTGAGGTGACGAAGCACCACCGCAACCGCTGCCAGTACTGTCGTCTGCAGAAGTGCCTCGCTTGCGGCATGAGGAGTGACTGTGAGTATTTTTGAACAACCTGGTACAAGGTTCCTCCTTAAATTGTCATGCCAAATAATCATTTAAAAAGTGGAAATTAACAGTATCCAAATGCTTTTTGCCTTTAACTAACAGTTAATATTACTAACAGTTGAAAAGAGTTATAATTTCAGAAATTACACTGGGAATTGGATTGAACCTTATCATAATCAACATAGAGTCAGACACCACAGTCACACATAGAAGATATATTATATAAAATGTAATGTTACTATATATTTTTCATAGTAATCTTTGAGCAACCACAGAGCTATTTTACCAGGTGTCCAGAAAATGGAACATAGATTTATTTGAATAGAACATAGTGTAACACCAGTACTATCTCTCGTCTCTAATTTTATTACACCTAGTAAATATGTGGGCATGAATGTTGTGATGAGCAATAATTCTTGCACGGTATCCCCCAGCGGTCCAGCACGAGCGCAAGCCCATCGTGGACAAGAGCAAGGGCGCCGAGCGCGACGCCATGCACGACCGGCAGGCCGCCTACTCCAAGCTGCTGGGACTCGCCGGCCAAGCGCAGGCCGCACAGGTAACACATGATTATAACAGCTATCCTATAGATCTATACATATAATAAAATTAAACACCCACAGATAACTTCCAAAAAAAATATTGCGGTTACGGATGTAAAGGTCTGTCATACAGATTATTACTGTGCTATGAAGGTAGGCGCGCGGTAGTGTCCTGACTGTTCTCGTATCATCATCATCATCATATCAGCCCAACGACGTCCACTGCTGAACATAGGCCTCACCTAATACCTACCTACCTTTCGCGTATAGAAGACGAAAATAAAATTGTGATCATAGTTTTTTTTTATCAATTTATTCATTGTATGTAATGTTTGATCGTACCCATAATATACGTATGTGTCACCGTGGTATTGAGGTTAAGATGTTCGCCTTACCCGCACCGGGTGACGTGGGTTCGATTCCCACACGAGACAAATATTTGTGTGATTTATAGATATTTGTTTCGAGTCTGGGTGTACTTTGTCCCTTAAAATATTTTGTAGCGTTTTCTGAGGTCTTGGGTTCGATCCCCGGGTCGAAACAAATATTTGTATGATCTGCAAATGTTTGTTTGAGACTTTGGGTGTTTTTCTATGAATCAGTTGTCAAGATCTCATGTAACTAGCTTAAATTAGCTTACTTTGGGCTGGGTACTGGTACTGGGCGCTGTGTAAAAAAAATGTCTCAAATATGATTAATTTATTTCGTAGATAAACCCCAAAGAAGAGCCGAGCGATGCTTACGGCGCGGTGTCTCCGGCGGCGCCCGCTATTAACTTCGCGCTCGCTGCAGCTGTCGCCTTTAATAAAGGAAATCCAGGTAAATTATAAACTAGCCTTGCCTTCATCATCGTTAAAAGAACCTGTGCGATTTTTTTTTGCACTATACAAGGTATATCTAAGCCCTAATGCCAGATTTTGTGAGTGATCAAACGCGTTTCATCCTGGCAATGTGTTTTCTTTTTAACCTTTTGACTGCCACATCAAATTGGTATCGCCGTGCCTTGAGCGCCAAAATTTTAAAATACAGTACATTTTTGACGTGCCATGCCGTCATTGGTGTGGTGAGCACATTTTCATTTTACGTGTATAGACGTCTCTGGCGTTCAAAGGGTTAAATATGGGCAATCTATTTCAGAATATTGTCACTAGAGGGTGTCACTGAAAGACTGGTGTGATATTTTGTGGATTGTATTTCAGAAAATATTCATATGATATTAATAACTGTATGCCAAATTCCTAAAGATCCTTTCAACCGTTCTGTTGTGATTGAGTAACAAACACCCATCCATCAATCCATCCTGACTTTCCCGTTTATAATATTAGTAGAAGTTTTATTTACTAACATAAATCTATGGATCATATCGGCTTCAATAAAGATTATTTTTTTATTTAATTATCGTATTTGTACACAGTGTCACCATATTTGAATCCAGGCAACACCGGTGACATCGAGGGAGCGAGGAGACAACAGCTGATGTTGCAGACACAACTTGCCAAGAACCTCTTCAAGATGGGACAGTTTGGTAAGATAAAGATATATTAAAAATATAAATCTATGTAATATTTTATATAAATAAAATCATCACAACATTTATCACTCCATCTAATAGTTGTTGTGTCCTTGCTTATAATTTTTCGTTCCACAGGCGCTATAAACGAATATTTGCAGTCGGCGTACGGCGCGACACCTCCAGAGGTACCGCTCGCCGCCTTACACACGGCTGCTGATACACAACAGACTGAAGGTGAGCTCCTTCAGCACAATTTTTTAAATTATTTGACCCATATATCTAACTACGTTGTTTATCCCGACAATGCTGTCCGGCATGGCGTTCAAAGACTTAATAAAGGTCCCAAATGGCACCTTGAAGCAGCTTCCAGATGATGCAAAAAATGATCTTTGATTCTTCTTCATTTATAATAACTGAAGAGAGCCTTGTGTTTAGATACGTCTTACAGCTTAAAATCCTTGTTGTTCTATCCATCACTTCACATTTACATCATACGCGCAAAAAAAATTGTAACGAATGGAAGTCTTATTAAGCATAATATTATTCGAGAGACAGGATGGTGGTAGGTTTTGCTGCTCTGGGCAATTGTCCGGTTTGGCACCCCCTAGATCGGGCCCTTATTGTACCTCTGTAACAGTATTGTATGTGTAGCGGAGAGCGAGTCCCAGATCCTGAGCACGCTGGGCTCGGTGCAGCTGTGCGTGTCGCTGCCGGCGGCGGCGCCGGCGCACTTGCGGCTGCACGCCACGTGCGAGGCGGGCGCGCGCCTGCTCGCCGCCGCCGCGCGCTGGCTGCGCGCCGTGCCCGCTGCAGCTGCCCTACCGTAACTATACTCACTGACCTTGAGCATATCGAAGTCGCCCTAATATCTACTGCTTTGCCGCAACTTTGCGTCTTCATACTTAGCAATAGATTTTTTGCCGTAATGCATCCATAATTCGGGACGGCTGGGAGGGAACTATTTACACCGTCGAAATACTTCGAATCGAATCGTCTCGAAAGACTTATTCCTTTTACACCAACGCACTGAACCCTATCCCATAGGTAAAGGTAGAGACCGAGACAACAAATTCAAATGCAGCAATCCTAATGCAATTATATGCTGCACAGCCCCTCGTAAAACCATATTACTAATATGCACAATTTTTTTTTTCAGCTAAATAATTTTACTGTATATACGACTCGACACCGTATTTCTTTTTGACTTTTATGAAACTAACTTATTAGGTAACTGTTAGCTAACTACAAATTAGTAAGTAAATTTTTTTAATTCTAGTTTCGAGATCCAAGTGACCCTCCTCAAGAAGTGTTGGCCAGAATTGTTCGTGTTGTGCCTGTCGATGTTCTCTCAACAACTGTCACTGACTACCCTACTGCCGCAGATGGTGAGCCACTTACAGTCGGTGTTGAGAGAGAGGGCCACCAACGACTGTGTGGATAGGTCTAATGATATGGCCATGCCCGAGGTAATATATTTTGTTACTCTGTTGTATTGGGTTATACAAAAAAATAATGTAAGGTTATAAATAAATATTATTTACTTTCATGGTGTTAAGAAGCGTCTACACAAATACAAACCACAATATTCAATGGGTCATTTTTTGTTAACTAAACAGCTGTATACGTGACATTGCGGCCATTGACTTCTTGAGACTCATTGTGAGAACGTTATTACAAGCGCATTTTTCTATAATCGTCTTTTTATTATCTAAACCACCTGAGATTCCTGTACACATACCTCTCGGATCGGCCATTAAGGCTTTTACACGGTGCACATTTTGACACTTTTCGTGCTCACTTTGTCTTACTCGTTGAGAAAAATAAAGAAGGCATGTAAAAATTAGAAGTCTAATTGGGCCTTTTATCAGTTAGCTCGAAAGAGAGAGGTAGTTTAGAAAAATCACGTGCAGCATTAGACTTCATTAGTCAACCAAAAAGATGCTAAAATATCACAATTGAAGACTTTTCACCAAGGAGGGTAAAAAAATATGGAAATTTAAACTAATTTTTATCCTAGCTACCCGTAAAAAATATGGGAAATTGCAAAATTGTAATATTCATACAGAGATACATTTTGTCTGAAAAAAATATCTAGTGTTGTTTTTTTTTCTGTATAATAAGCAAGGTGTTATGTGTGTGTGTGTAGATAACGGCGGCGGACTACTCGGACGAGCGCGTGTCGGAGGTGAGCGCGTCACTGTCGCGGCTGCAGCAGTTCGTGGCGCACATGGAGCAGCTGCGCCTCTCCGAGCGGGAGCACGCGCACATGCGCGCCCTCTGTCTCTTCTCACCGGGTGAGCTACTCTTATAAATGACAAATTTAGAGCTGATGCATAGAATAGATGTTTGTTACTCAGTCACGTGATTAAGAATACATAATGTCACTACTCCATCTCAACCCGTGGATGTTGTAAAAGGCGACTAAGCTAATGCAGACAAGAGAATTGTAAGAAAAGGAAAATTCGAAACAAACCCTATACCAACCTGTCTGGCCAGCGTGGTATAGTAAACTAAATTCCTTCCACATTTATTTTTTTATCGGTTGCTTTCTTTTCTTGCTTGCTCGGTATAATAAAAGAATACACATTTTATTTCATGTGCCTATTATAGAATATTTTCCGACATAACAATTCTGTACGCATCTGTACTATACATTTCATTACAACACCGTCAAGTGAGGAGGGATAGCTTGAAGTATCGTGCGGCCGCTTTTTAATGATCATTCGAATTGAGTCGGTTAATTTACAAAAGAGATTTCGAATGGATTTTTATTATTATCATCTAAATTAACGGGTGTACATAGCTTATTTTTTGCATACGCATTCTTAAAATAGATCACTTATTATTGTTGAAGAATGTAATAAGCCAGCTCACAGAAAAATACTGTTTCCGAACTCGAAATAATTTACTTCAAGATAACATCAAACAAAAGCAATAAAATGTTAAAAACTCGCTAATGATAAGCAGTAGGCCGGCGAAACTTTACAGGATCGTGTGCATATATAACAGGTACCAGACAGCACTAACGCGAAGTCCGTGGTCTTCATAATTCCAGAGCCAGAGATGTTTTCGTGTTTCTAGGATAAAGTGTAATAACTCCTGAACCATGCTAGTCATATTAGTAAACATTTGGGCACAAATAAGCACTAATGTACTGTATCCGCATAAAAAAGTAATCATGTCTGTACGGCCAACCGTTTCCGATATATAGCAATCGCCAAAACGTTCGCCCAGCAGAAAATGGAATATCTCTGAAATCTTAATGCGCACTAATTTGGCTTTCACCGCACATTTTTACTGGAATAATAAGCTACCTTTCTGCATATTTCATTTCCAGCTAGATGCATCAATTAAAAAAAATTCTGCTGGGCGAACGTTCGTGCAGCAGAATCAATTTTTCTTAAATCACTCTGAAGCCGTTGCACGCACGAATTGCAAATTTCATGCACATTTACACGAGATAAGGCACTAATTTTCTGTAGCATTCAATTCTTGAAAGGCGAGTACTTTTTGCTGGACGAACGCACACGCACAGCAACTAAAAATCCAAGAAAAAGAAAATGTACCCTGCTTCCCTCCCTCGCAGGGTACGCCCATAAATCATCCAAACAGAAGTGTTATCTTTATTTAATATCAATAAAACTTTTTACAGACGGCGTACCAGACTTCTTAACCCGCAAACTTCAAGATTACCAAATCAAGGTGCTTCGTTCTTTCCGTACTTGCTGCCAGTCGGACGAGGATCGTTTAGCTACCCTACTGCTGCAGTTGCCAGTACTCAGGTCCTTCACTGGACCTTTCTTAGAAGACGTCTTTTTCGTAGGCTTCGTGGGAGACGTCAGCATCGACGATGTTATACCATACCTGTTAAATGCTGAGCGCTAAGTTATTGCGGCTTACTATTTGCTAAACTTGTCAAGTTTACCGCATAGATTTTGTTGGTAACGCGCTTGTTATGCCTCTGGTATTGCAGACATCGATATGCTACGGTAACCACTTACCGTCAGTCGGGCCGTGTGACAATGTGTCACGATCATGGCATTAAAAATACTGTCACTTTTCTGCCAAATATAGCTAACAGTTTGCCGCAAACTATATGTAGCTAACAATAAGATAGCCACAAAAATATGTGGCTCATAGATGTAAAATTAAGGCAACTAAATTTAGAATTTACGAAAGTATTTTTAACTTTTTATAGTATTTTTGAAATACTTTGGTGGCCTATTTTATAGATAGTTAACTAAATTTATTATTAAGCTAGAATGTAAGATGTAACTTATATTTGCTTATTTTTAGCAGAAAACATTCCATCCATTAAATTTAATATAATAATTATTGCCAATTGATATGAAAAAATTTATTCTCTCTTCTCTGTCTTCGAATAGTTTCGTTAATACCCTGGACGAAATGGATGTAAAATACACAATAACAACATTTAAACCAGTTAGTTAAATATCAAATTTTGCATGCCTAGTAGGTAGGACAAAGAGGGACTATACCATTTGTACCTGTAACACCACTGTGATTATTATGTATACCTTTGTTCAGCAAACATATAAAATTTGAAGTTTAAATTAATAAAATAATTATGAATGGATTATTTTGAAATGTTTATAATAATAATTTATAGCTTAATGCCACTGATATATCGACATAAGAAAATACATTATAAATTAAACCTTTATTCCCTTTTGCCCTCATTAGGCTTGCCCCCGGGGTGGTGATTGGCACTAACTACGGTGGCGTTTACCACGCCGGTGGTCTATGGCACTTAATTAGTTTCATCTGCCCCCTTCACAGTTATACTACGGGGATTTATTCTCATATCGTATTGGACATTACCAGAGGTCGGAGTAGGTAGATCTATTTTATGTACTTGCCATATGTTAGAATAATATGGATATTCCCCGAATCCCGGGATTTGCTTTATAAGTAGAAAAATAATAAAAAGCTATTTACGCCTTAGGGAGTAAAATAAACCCCCGTACTGTAACTGTGAAGGGGGCAGATAAAACTAATTAAGTGCCATTGACCACCCGGGTGGTAAACGCCACCGTAGTTAGTGCCATTCACCACCCCGGGGGCTAGCCCAATGGGGGCAAATGGGTATAAAAAAAAATACATTTTGACAGTGATTTGTTTACAAATATTCTACATCCATTTCAGAACGAATATAGAATTCGTCCTTTTTGTACAAGGTCTATTATTTTAATTATTTGACATTTAAAATGTGGGACTGATCCTAAATATTGACACAAATAATCGTGAACGATGTTAGAATAGAATTTAGAATCATTTTACTGAACATGATACTGTTTTCAGTAATAACTTGACATTTGTTATTAATTTAAATACTATTTCAAATTTCAATAATTTGTCTCTAACATAAAACAAAATCACAATACATAGTTTTTCTTTCACAGAAACGAATTTTAACAAATAGGAGCATAATATTAAAATAATTGAAATTGTAAATAATTAACATGGCTTTACAAACTACATAATATATTATGTACATACATCTCTGCCTATTCCCTGGGCAGTAAATATAAGTCGCCATGTATATATTTTTGAAATCGACTAAGTTAAAAAAATTCTATTGAAAAAAACAAAATCGCTCAAAAATTATATTAAGATAAAATATATTATATTGTAATCAAATTTAAATAACCAGTGAATGTTTATATTGAACAAGATATTTAAGTGCCTTTAATAAAATCGATTTAATAAACGTATGACATTTTATACTTTCTTTTTTAATTTCGTACTGCATTTCTTTAAAACTCAAAACCTCTAATCCATACAAATACATGATATTATGAATGTCCTACAAAGCCAAAAAAGGTTTCAGCAAATTTACGTGAGGCCTGTTCGCTGACAAGTTTGAGCCAGTAAAGAACTTTCTAATAACTAATATAAAATACAAAATTCATTCATAACTTTTATTTAAACAGATTGATATTTATAAACAACAATTATTGATGTATACTCAAATCATATTACATATAACAGGGTTTCACCACATCACAGCACCTAATTGCATGTTCTTATGCTTCTATTCTTTTCTGTCACAAGGTAGAAACACTGTCATTTGCTAGAGCGAGAACGGGAGACACTCTATCGCCCTCTTGTAAATGACAGTTCTAAAGGTAGAAACACATTACCGTGTCGTCCCTAGCGTGCCACACGCTCCTAGCGCATATCAGTGTCGGGCGCCACGCCACGACATACTAATGTGTCTCTAACCATACAAAATGTATGAAACCGATATGCGCCAGCGGCGTCTCCGGCGCGCCACGCCACAGTAATGTGTTTCTACCTTTAGAACTGTCATTTACAAGAGCGCGATAGTCTCTCGTTCTCGCTCTAGCAAATGACAGTTCTAAAGGTAGAAACAGTTTTACGAACCTAATGAGTATATTCAAACATACGAACTTTGTTAAAAAATTACTGCTTTCTTATAACCTAGCTTGTGATTAATTTGTGTTAAATCTAATACGTATATCGTAGGCCAGCCTATGAAATATATTTTTATATTATATATTTTTGACGTCGCAAAGGAAAACGGCGGCCGTTGGTTGCAGGCGGCACAGGACCGTTCGCAGTGGCGTAAATTAGGTGAGGCCTATGTTCAGCAGTGGACGTCGTTGGGTTGATATGATGATGATGATGAAAGGAAAACAATAGATAACGTTATTTCGTGCAAAATGGTACATTTACAGAAAAATAAATTAAAATAAAAGAGATTGTGCTACTTCTCACCGAAGAAACCGTGAGAAGTGGCACTGTAGAGAAGAGTTCTATACCCAGTAGTGGATGGATGTGGGCTGATGAAGAGATTGTGCATGTAAATAAATTGGTGCCGTCGACAATTAAATCGCAGGCGAGATGATACCCCTTAATTAACAGTAGCGTAGAAAAGGTTAAATAATGAAAAGGAACAGCTACCCTTCTCATGCAGCAGGCTTCACTCCATCCCACTCCACAATCTTCTTGTTATACCAGACGTATTTGCCTCTGACAGAATCATCAGCATCAAGGGCCAGGAACAACGGGGCAACGGCTCCTTCGTCTATGGTCAGCGGTCCTTTATGTGACGTCATATCTGTGTCCACATAGCCGGGGTGTACGGAGTTGACTTTGATATCTGTGGAAGAAAGATGGTGCAAATAAGTAATCGTAATATTGTGGAAATGTTTGTTGCGATCAACGAGGTTGCATCACCGTTTATGGAAATTTCATTCAAGACAGAATAATTTATTTTTTTGGGAACACTTAAACTAATTAACATAAAATCATTAATATAAGCTAAACTACAATAGTTCCACTTCTTACATACTAATATAATATTGTATGAAAACAAGGGGGAAAATCTCTAACTAGAATATAGAATAACGCAATGGCATTACTTATTGACCAACCCGGGACGACGTGCCGCTGCGCCACCGAGGCTGTTATTTTTATTTTATTGTAAGCACTTCACACAATCGTACATACGAGTAGCACAATTTGAAGGTTGATCTTTATGGAGCAATGCAGCAGCCATGTCCTAGGACAATAAATCAACTTACCCCTATCATTAAACATTCTCTGCTGTATATTGGACAAAGCTGTCACTCCTACTTTAGACACCGCATAGGCAGAACTGCCCCACTCCGCAGCATAACTTCCTAGCTTAGTAGCATCCACATACTGCTGCATTAGCTTCGAAAGTTTCGGAACAGTCAAGTTTTCATCTTTCAACTTATTTTTTAAAGCCGCACTTGGAATAACACTCAAGTGACCGAATGAACTTGAGACATTAACCACTCTCGCGCCGTTTTTGAGTAATGGGAACAGTGTTTCGCATGTAGAAACTAGAGAAAAGTAGTTGACGAACAGAGTTTCTTCTGCTTGAACGTCTATCGGCTCTGTCGCTTCAGGTTTGAACGCAATTGCAGCATTATTCACCAAAATATCTATCCCCTCGTATTTACTCTTAATATAGTCTCTAAAAGTTTCCAAACTCTTCTTATCAGTGATGTCCAGTTGGTGAAAAGATGGCTTCAAACCTTCTTTATTTAGTTCTTCTACCGCCTTTTTGCCGCGCTCCACATCTCTCGCAGTCAAATACACAACGCCGTCAAATCTCTTGCAAAGTCCTCGGACAATAGCAAAGCCTATGCCTTTATTTGAGCCTGTTACTACGGCGACTTTAGTAGACATGTTTATTTCACAAAATTAAAGTTGAAAGAAAAAGTGAAGACAACCACTTTATTGGCGGTAAATTGGACAATTTATCTTTATTTTCAACAAAGCTCTGATAATGTGTGTTTAGGTATTCAGCCGTGTGTGAACTATTATGACATATAGTGTTATATGGCTTCATTATCTCTTATTATCAATGGCTATATCAGGTGTATGGCATATAAGTATTTGAGATAAGATAAATCACATGACTATCTTAAAAAGATTTATTTCTCAAGACTGTCTCCTAAAAAGTCAATATTATTTTACTCCATCATTTATCTAAACTGGTAATCTCACCCAAAATGCTTTTACAGCAGCAATCATCATTTCACTATCATTTTCAAATTTGTAGCACCTGAGATATAAGATAGTCTTTGAGCTTCGCAAATAAATAGAATTTGTTAAAGGCTATAAAGAATAGGGTGGAGTTAATCAATTCAAAGCCTACTTCTTGAATGGCACGTTGACCTGGTCAAACAGGAATCACAATTTACCTCGTTTTTTCTTTGATAGCTTATTTTTATTTGGTTAGCAAATTATAGTAGGCCGGTAGCTCCCTTTTTCTAGATATTTCCATAATTATTCTCTTAGTGTCTCAGAAAACGACTGCGAAGCCTTGCCGATTTTTCAGTTCCTTTCTCACCATTAGTAGATGGTAAGTCATATCCACACATATTCAGAACCTAACCTTGGACACCAGTGTCAGGTTCAGTATGCTGTCTGATATCAAACTGCTATCAATTATACTTATTTTAATTGACACACATACAATGACTATAAGTTTTTTATCAAAACAAAATACTCTCTGTGTGTGCTACAGGCCAACAGTGAAGTTATTCAAAACAACTTGTAAACAATATTTATCATTATATAACTAACCACTACAATCAAGACAAGTGTTTATTACTATCCTACCAAGGTAATAGGGTTGTCAAACACAAAAAATTACAAGATATACTGGAGTGATGGAATTAATTAAACAGTCCAAGAATATAATATTTTGTAATATTTTCAAGGAAATAATTGTTGGCCCTTTCAAAATATGTGTAGAATTTAAAAATAAATTATCTAGAGAATTTTGTCATTTCTTGTCTTAAAAAGATACCTTTATCTTCATTATTAACCTGTAGATTTGAAAACATTAACATGCTTCAAAGAACAATCTTAAAAAGTATTATGTATAAACAAAAATTGATCCATTAGCACTTTACAGAAGAAGTTGTCCCCGCAATAATACAAGAACATACTTTTTGTCAACCCTAATGAACATTCAATATATTCTATTAAACTTTTGTACAAACAAAATTGTTATGAAAGATTACAGGATGGTACTTATCATTATCACTTACTGCTTATGGATCTCTTTCAACAATAAGAATGATTAAGAAATTTCAGTTAAACTTTTTTATTAACCTTTTGACCGCCACGTCAAATCGGTATCGCCGTGCCTTGAGCGCCAAGCTTTTAAAATGCAGTACATTTTTGACGTGCCATGTCATTGGCGTGGTAAACACATTTTCATTTTACGTGAATAGACATCTCTGGCGTTCAAAGGGTTAAGTAGATAGGTCCTATTATGAAGCAAATCATGTCTTACATTTTACATGAAAGTATCAATTATTCATGTTTACCCCATCAACACACCCTATTGGGAGGGCAAAGTGAAATTCATTAAATTTCATAGTGGAATCTGCTCTACTAAATAAGATTTAGTGCTGCAGTATTTACCAGCTTAAAATATTGTGGATGTGGGGTATCTACAATATTTTAAAAAGGCACTTTAGAATTTGTGTGGGTAAGTTCACTCTAATTTTATTATTTATTTGTAAAAGTAATACTGATGTAACTTGAGCTAGGTAACATTAGATACAGACAGTAAAAGTTTAGAATATTGCAATTTGATTATGTATTAGTTACTTACTAAGCATATCAGGCCTTTACAAAGAGTTGAGTCATAAATAAAATAACCATGGATCATCAAAAGGTAAGAAAATAAGAAGAGGCTCTCTATTGGAAACAAACATTTGTAAAAAAAATTGACTAATAACCAACTTACCCTTTTCATTTAACATCCTATGCTGTATATTAGACAAAGCAGACACTCCTACTTTGGACACCACATAGGAAGAGTTGCCCCACTCTCCTGCATGTGTTCCTTGCTTAGCAGCATCCACATACTGCTGCATCAGCTTCGAAAGTTCCGGAACCGTCAAACTCTCATCATTTAACTTACTTCTTAAAGCCGCGCTTGGAATAAGGCTCAAGTGTCCGGCTGAACTGGAGACATTAACCACTCTCGCGCCTTTTTTGAGTAATGGGAACAGTGTTTCACACGTAGATACTAGTGAAAAGTAGTTTACGAATAGAGTTTGTTCTGCTTGAACAGCTACAGGTTCCGTCGCATCGTGTTTGAACGCTATAGCGGCATTATTCACCAAAATATCTATCCCCTCGTATTTACTCTTGATATAGTCTCTAAAAGTTTCCAAACTCTTCTTATCAGTGATGTCCAGTTGGTGAAAAGATGGCTTCAATCCTTCTTTATTTAGTTCTTCTACCGCCTTTTTGCCGCGCTCAACATCTCTCGAAGTTAAATACACAACGCCGTCAAATCTCTTGCAAAGTCCTCGGACTATAGCAAAGCCTATGCCTTTATTTGAGCCAGTTACTACGGCGACTTTAGTAGACATTATTACTTCCAAAATTTAAGTTGAAAAGAAAAAAATGTAATAAACACTGCTGGCGGGGTAACTAAATAACAAACAATCTGTCAAAATTGACAAATTAATATTGACATTTAGTTAGGTACCTATTTTACGACGAAGCACGCTGCACAGATAAACGTATTCGGCCGTATGTGGACTGTTTTGAAATTGGATGAATAAAGTCCTATAGTTCAGTTATCGGGTGTATAGTAGTACCTATATAAGTATTGAAGATAAGATAGAGCGAGTGACTATCTACCAAATAGTTTTTTAACACAATCTACAAACAAACAAAATTAGCCTATATCAGTCTAACAGGATATAATTTTTCAAGATAAAAAAATTGTAGAGCTGTTCATAATTAATGACCTACAGTTTTTAGGTGAGTCTAGAACTCTATTTAGAATTAGACTTCATTTAGTTTTTGTTTTTTGGCTAAAAGAAAAAATAATGTCTTCATCTTGATTTAAGTAGGTGTATAATCAGCCTGTAAGAATCCAATGTTGAACATATTCTTCCAAAAGCAACACAAAACTGGAAAGCCAGTAATTTTTAATATGTAGGTACTTAAATTAAGAATTGAATTGATTTGTTAAAATATTAAATCATAAAAACATTTTACTTATAAAATCTGCATAGAACTCAATCAAGCTGAGTAAATGAATGAGTGGAAAAGTCCGAAAAAAGAAAAGGTATATATTCAACCTATTAGCATTTTTGCAGCTTTCATCTGACCTCTCCTTTTAGAACTTTTTCTCAAACAGAAGTCACTGTACTTGATTAATAATATTTTATTATAAAATATTATCCTGCTTAAGTTCATATACTTCATCATCATCATCATATCAGCTTAATGGCGTCCCACTGCCGAACATAGGCCTCACCAAATTTCCGCCACAGCGAGCGATTTTGTGCAACCCGCATGCAACGGCCACCCGCAACCTTTACCAGGACATCGGTCAATCTGGCGGGGGGCTGCCCCACACTGCTCTTTCCAATATGTGGCCATCATTCGAGGTTTAGTTTTGGTTTTCGCCATTCATTTCGAGTTCATATACTTACCTAACAATTTTTTATCAATCACCATTGAATATAAAATAAGTGCCTCTGCCAGTGGCTTATTCATAAAGGAGGTTTGTGACCACAAACTCCCTGTTCTGTTTTTCGAAATTAAACATAGTATAGGGTTGGTTCTTCAAAAAGGGAGAAAACAGCCTTATAGAGTGGCCAACAGGCATGTGAAGCTTTTAGTGTCGCTGGCATCCATGGGCTATGGTAACTGCTTATAATTAGACAGTCCAGGTTGGTTCATAAGCTTGTTTGACAGCAGGGTGACAAGTAGAAAAAAATTGACTGAATTTAATAATCAACTTACACCGTCATGGTATAAAAAAAAATCAACTTACCCTTGTCATTCAACATCCTCTGCTGAATATTAGACAAAGCAGACACTCCTACTTTGGACACCACATAGGAAGAGTTGCCCCACTCCGCTGCATGTGTTCCTTGTTTAGCAGCATCCACATACTGCTGCATCAGCTTCGAAAGTTCCGGAACCGTCAAACTCTCATCTTTCAACTTACTTCTTAAAGAGGCGCTTGGAATAAGGCTCAAGCGGCCGCATGAGCTGGAGACATTAACCACTCTCGCGCCTTTTTTGAGTAATGGGAACAGTGTTTCACACGTAGATACTAGTGAAAAGTAGTTTACGAACAGAGTTTGTTCTGCTTGAACGGCTACAGGGTCCTTTGCATCGTGTTTAAACGCTATAGCGGCATTATTCACTAAAATATCTATCCCCTCGTATTTACTCTTAATATAGTCTCTAAAAGTTTCCAAACTCTTCTTATCAGTGATGTCCAGTTGGTGAAAATATGGCTTCAAACCTTCTTTATTTAGTTCTTCTACAGCATTTTTGCCGCGCTCGACATCTCTCGCAGTTAAATACACAACACCCTCAAATTTCTTGCAAAGTCCTCGGACTATAGCGAAGCCTATACCTTTATTTGAGCCTGTTACTACGGCTACTTTAGTAGACATAATTATTACACAAAAATAAAACAATTTTAAAAGAAAACTTGAATAAAAATACACCTTACGCTTGCGAACGTTAAAATAACAACAAAAATCAAAATAGCAATCTGTCAATGTCAAACATGAGAATTGTGAAAAAAAAAACAAATTTTGTCAAAATAAAATTCACGTTATTTTTCGGGCAATAATGTTTTTTCTGTTCCGTGTGTGAACTATATTGAAATACGTTAAATGAGCTAATAACAAGTTGGTAGTAGTTTAGTTATCTCACAATAATAACGGCTTTATAGTGAGTTTTGAAGATAGAACATAAAAAACTAAGGTTATCTTATTTATGTATACACAACTTTGATCATAATACTCGCAAGTCGCAACCCAAGGGCCACAGTGTACACTTATTAGGTGCGTAGGACCTATTAATTTGTATTTAGGTCTAGCTATTGGCAAGCTTATAAAAAAAATATAGAATTAGCCACAATTAGGTATATGCCACCACTCAAACTTTATCTACCTCTTTGACTTTAAACACCTGAATTGATCTCATTAAATATTTTTATCTAAACTTTACGACAAATTACGATTATAAATTAGCAACTAAATTTGGACCCTAAGTCAGAAGTATGGTAAGTATGCAAGAATCATCATCATCATCTCAATCCAATAACGTCCACTGTTGAACATAGGCGTCACCTAATTTCCGCCACAGCGAGCTATTTTATTTATGGGATGAAATGGTGGGCTAAAAATAATATTCGTCATTTTAATTGATTTATTAAACACAAACCAAATACATCTTACTTCGTCTTAGAGATCATTATGTACAACACATAAATATCTAAGTTAAACAAATAACTATAACATACAATACTAGATTCAAATACTAAATAGGAACACTATTTTGCTAACTAGTGTTTGTCTGGACTACATAATTTCTTGGCACTTAAAGTATAATCATTCTTTTTTTATAATAGGTAGTTCAATTTTTATGAGATCAGATCGAAGAGATCAAACATTATTTGAGAATAGGGCTGAGCTATATGTGTGGCCTTTTTATGTCCGAATAATTCTGTCCTCTTCTATTGTGCACTGACATGGTACAAGAGAAAGAGAAGTAGCTTCTCTGGTTTCTGTTTACCGATTGCTCAGAGTACAGACGTTTTCATTAAATTTTTCTTCTATAATGGACACCTGCAACACCAGGGCGCGTTATTAACCCTTGAAAACCTTTCCCCTCCAATGAGCTCTGGACTCCACTACTCAACAGCGGTTATTATGGCTGCACTCTTCTGTAGGGCGGAGGTGCTTTCACAGGCGAGTGGCTCAGTTACCACTGTCACCTACAAAAGACCAAAACAAAGACCTCTCTAAACTGTCTTCTCATTTCTTTTATAGTTACAGTTAGCTTGTGTCAACCTGTTGGAGAAAGACTTCCATCCATGACTGTCATACTGTTCAGTCCGTAGCCAATGCGAACCAATCTTTAGAGTATTTGTTCAAATCGTCTAGCCATTTTTTTCGATGTCTGCTGCGACGCCGTTTGCTATCGCAGGGCACCACGTGGAGGTCATTTTGGTCCACAGCTCGTCGTGCATGCAATCCTTCTTATATTGAGACTTTATAGATGCTCTAAAATAGCCGATTTTTCTCAGTGTCAGAAAGAGACAAACAAAAAACAAGAAAGAAAAAAATAAAGTTATTCACCCGACCATGTGTAATTCAACCTTAATATATAGTAGCCTCGTCCAGACGCACACAGCTATGTTACAACAGTTTATTATTAAAATATCTAAGTTTTTTTAATATTTATACTATATTTGTTGTTTCAGAAAGGGTATGACAATGACATACCGATAGTCTTGGCTTTACGAAGATTTTTTTATAGCAGCACAGCGCAGTTGCTACTTTTTGTTAAGACACAAAAAGGAAATGCCCAGCTTTAGTCCAAACCTTTATGAATAAAATCTGTCACATCATACCCTTCCTATAAGGCTGCGTTTTCACCAGAGATGTGAGCGTTTGTTACGAACCAAATTTTACATTTTTTTTTATTGCCTGATGTGGTGGACTAACATGCGACCTGATGGCATTGGAATTACCTTTTTTTTCTTTTAGCATTTGGTTTAGAAACACAATCAAGCCGATGCTGCCTACCAAAAAGGAAAAGAGAATAGGGAGGAGAAGGAAGACGATGTGAATTGGAAGGAAGAATTGGGTACATTTAGCTGCGCTGATATGAAGCCATTCTATTGGTTCTTAACAAATACATATAGGTTACGCCACGTGTTATGAGCGCGGCCCATTCCTGCGCAGAACGCATTTTTAGGTCTTTTTGGTAACAGGGGGCAGAGGAGCACGCGCTGAGCCAGTTCTTGTACAATCAGTTGCTGCTCAACTCCGGCGCTTAGCATACACGGTCGGTTCAAAAAGTAAAGTGTACCTACACATGCGTAGATCCCCACCCCTAAAACATAGCGCTCATAACTCGTGGCTTGACCTGTACCTCGCTACGCATCCTCCACATATCTGGTGGAATGCAGCCTAGGGTTTAGGTCCAGTTTCACCGCTTGCTTATAAGTCTGATAACTTATCCGAAACTTAAGTGACAGTTTTTTTTAATTGAAATTGGTGCCGCATGCATTGCACGGTATGACAAAGAGTTTTTTTGTGCACAAATGATTTTCGACCTTATTTCAATCAATTTAGCACTGACATTATTTTAAGTTAAAATAACAGATTTTCTGTTATGTTAAAATAAAAGAATGTCAGTGTTAACTTGATTGAAATAAGGTCGAAAATCATTTGTCCACGAAAAAAATCTTTTAAATGCAACGACGGCTCTGACTTAGGCCAGGCCAGGCCTTATGTTTCGAATAGGTTACGTGACATATCAGCGAATGGTACCGAACACCGAAATATTCACTATAAAAGCCGCTCTACATTTATGAAGCCGTATTACGAATTCTGAAAAATTATTTTGTCATAACATTTTGGCAATATTTAGTCGGCGTTTTTTTTATATTGTTTACATTTTATTTATTTTTATTCCTAAACGAATTATAAATAGATATAAGATAGATAAAGCAGGCCATACACGAATGATAACAATGGCAACGTAGTAATAAACTGACATACATAACTACTTAGTTTCAACATTGTCGCGGTAGAGCAGCGGGAGGTTTATACGACTGTTACGCATGATATCCCGGCTTCGATTCCCGGGTCGGGGTAAATGGGTCTTTCTATCGCAAAATTGTCAGTATCAATCCGGAGTTTGGCAACAAATGTGCCTGGTTCATGGCTATAACATGTAACATAGCATAGCCGGCGAAAAGTGGTTGTGATGCACCTCTGCCTACCCCTTCGGGGAAAAATGCATGATACTATGTTTATTTGCAACGCGGTTATATATGTGCATTGTTTTACATGCCTGGCCTAGGAACTAACGTGTATGACAGGCTTTAGAGACAATTTCAAGCCGGGAAATCTATAATAAATATAGCCGACTTCAAATGTCAAACCTATTTCCAATTTCTGTATCCTTCTTTGTTCTGTGAGTGATATTCCTTTTCGTTTATTCATTGATGTTAACTTCAACAAACGTTTGAAACAATGGTACTTGGACTACATCATCAACTTCGCTTTCCACTTTAACTGTTACTTCCGAATCTGTCATTAATAACGGATCGTGTACATCCATCATAATATTC
Source organism: Laspeyria flexula (assembly GCA_905147015.1). NCBI lineage: Eukaryota > Metazoa > Arthropoda > Insecta > Lepidoptera > Erebidae > Laspeyria > Laspeyria flexula. The sequence continues at coordinate 9,465,834 of LR989974.1, forward strand.
TTCTTGCTACGAATTGTGGGTTCCCAATTCGGCCGGCCATGTAAATTGTTTTGTGGAATTCTGTTTTGTTTATTCAGTTTTCTTTGAGCGTTAATTTGGGCTCTTGTCATGTTTAGATGTTTCAGTTGGTAATGTATTTTCACGTATGGCTGTGTTTTGAATAGTAAGCCACATTCGTTGCACGGGTACATCTCGTCTGAGTGACTCTTCTTGTGTCTGGTCAATACTTGCTTGTTCTGTAAAGAATTTTAAAAGAACTTTAATATACGGTTTAACCTGTCTAATGGTTTTGTTGGCAGTACGAGGATTATAGGTAATTCAATAGGATTTCAATAGTCAGTATACAGACTGAACAATTTTTAAAGAAATTGATCAATCAATCAAATATTTTATTTTGTAAACACATGTCAGTTTAGGTGTTATTAATAATTGTACAATGGATTCTCTATGTCCCGCCACCAATAGGCATACAAAATTTATACAATAAAATAACATTCAATTAAAAATGACAAAAATTAAGATTTTAAATATGTAGGTAGATATTAATGTCATGTAAATTAATTATTTTTAATCATCTGATTAATAAATATCAGGTGTCAATTATGGTGATCATCAATTATTGTAATTAGGTACAAGTTGATAATGAAGAAGATAATGGCGATGATCACTAGATTATCATACCTATAACATTATGGTTTTAAGTGACTGACTTATTGATGTGATGATGAATAGTTGGTGCTCATCGTTTGGTAGTGACCAAGAACCGGTGACGATGAAGCTGATGGTCATATCTATACCATCCACTTTTCAGTACTTCTCGTCTCAGAGACTGATCCAAATATTTAGCCGGTCTGGACAGAAAATATATTTGCCTTAGCCTTTACAATTATTAATGAAATGAGATGAAGACAGATCTTGCCACCGCATTTTGATCGGGCCGGGCCTCGCCTGTAGAAGAACGATGCAGTATACTCACGGAGAAGGCCTTCCCGCAGTGTTCGCAGGAGTGCGTGCGCGGCGCGGGCAGCAGCGCGTGCACGCGGCGCGCGTGGTCGCGCAGCAGCGACGGCGAGCGGAACACGCGCCCGCACGCGCACGCGTGCCCGCCCACCGCCATGTGCGACCACGCGATGTGCGACCGCACCTCGCCCTTCGTCAGGTAGTAGCGCTGGCAGTGGTCGCACTGGTACCTATATACCACGCTATACTATATAATGCTTTGTTGCCATAGTCACAGCATATATTTGAGCCTGTATAACCTACTTTCATAGAATGCCGTAAACGTAAATTTCAATGGAATGTATTGTCTTAATTCTGATTTATTTTCAATCAATCTAAAAAAGGTGAAGCCTACTGTATTTAAACTAGTATAATATGTTGGCTATGAAATTAATAAGCATAATATGTGAAATTAAAAAAAAGTAAAGCAATGCTATCGACTTTGTTGTCAATAATTTAATATTACAAAAATATACATATTTGGTATTCGAGGTATAGCTAACGAGCAATTGAGTGCAACATGTGGAGAGAACCAATATTTAGTAATAAAAATTGGCATATTAATCCAATTTAATTAATAAATCAGTTGGAGTCCCACAAGGCAGCATTTGGGTCCGCTCCATTACTACTACAGAAAAGTTTAATAAATGTATGGATATTATGTGTATACGTACTTCTTGGTCCGGTCGCTGTGCATCCTGCGCATGTGCCTCTTGAGCATGGCGCGGGTGGCACACACGCGCATACACTCTGGACATGTCTCCGCCGGAGCACTAGAGGGGAGGGGAGAGGTTAACTACTATAGAGGTTTGAGTTAGCAACTTATGCTCATTATAATATTTAATAATAATATTGAATGGAAAGATGGAAGCTCTTGAAAACGAAAACTATCTACATTTTTAACAGTTTTAGCTCTACTTGGTACCATGAAATGATTCGACATACATTAGAGTTGGAAAGAAAAAACAATTTAGGTAATAATTTGAGATCAAATATGTTTTATTCCATTCCTTAACTGTATACTCCTTTAGTTAGAGCTTTTAGAAAATTTTGTAAAAAATATCAGCTAGTTTGTAAATTTTTATAATATAAATAAAACCACTTCAATAAAAATAATAACAGCAAATATATTAATATAAAATTAAATAATTGTTTGTGATATGGCTAGTCTAGACTCCGTAAATGGCTGTTCTATTACTGGGCTCCCCTGCTTGGTGGGAGTAGAACACGGCACGATGGTACGCCGCAGGAAGCAACGACGATATTAATCCAATAAGCTCTTGTTGCTGCTAGTTGCTGCTTGCGCTAGTTGCTGGTAGTTGATCTTCAACCGCTTTGGATTTTCTGGAATAACCGCACCAAAATTGCTGTTAACATCTTCAATGACTTCTAAACAAATAATGGAAAATTTTAATGTAATATAAAGTAAAATAAAAAAAACGCAGGTGTTTCTCTCAAAGATCAAATTTTTCCATTACTTGATAAATTGCTGAGCCGCAATTCGTGAACGGAGAATTGAAATCTACAAGATCTAGTATTGGATAGTCTACTTAGTAGATATACAAATAAATACGAAGCGAAGCGATTACAACTAATAGAACAAAAAAATACTATGCAATAGCTGTAGGTACTGTGGTAGATAACTAGATACATAATTATGCGCTAAGCGCAGACGGTGCAAACTAAAGGTATTATTTACAAGTTTCCGTAACATAAATTCAACGTTAATACTTGTAACTTAAGTATGTTTTTGATTGGAATGAAATCATACAAAATACTTAACAAATATTAACGTTTAATTCCTCAACTATAAAATACATTAGACTACAGATCGCACTTACAATAGAAAAGAGAAATAATATGAGAAACGCTACCGCTCAATTTCCCAAATTTTTCAAATCCCCAGACGCAAAAAAGAGGTGGTATATGATGTTTCTGTGTGTCAGTCTGGGGCATCTTAATTTTTAAACGAATGGACTGATTTTGTTTTACATTTTATCAACAACGACGCACTCGCTTGCTTTTGTTGATAATAAACCTTATACTCATAAAAAGAAAATTGAAATTAGCGGACAATCAAATCTCAAATTATATCTATTTAATATTGGCAATGCGAAATGAATAGACACCATTGAACATTCTGACTATTTACACAAATATAGCGCTAATAAGCTGGTGCTCCCAATATTTGCATTTTTAATGAAGATTTATTTTTATGCTGACTGTATGTATACAGAAAGTTAACTATTTACATTAATCTAAAGAATTTGTTTAACGTATTATATTATGCATGTACATGATTAATTATTGTAATAAACTTACCCTGTGTGGGAACAAAATTAGACACTCAATGGTTTTACTTTTAATAAAGTTAAATACTTTTTTAAATTTATTTCACGAGTGCGCATGGGATGTATGCGCGTTCGATATAAAAAAAAATTAAAGTTTGTGTATTATTATATTGTTTTTATTTTATTTTCATAACTGAATTACGCACGCTTCAAAGTATACACTTTACGTATACATACGTAGTACGTAAGTATAAAAAATAGTAGATAAGTATTTAAATAGAGAGCTTAATTAATAATATGTAAATCGTGACAACAGCTGCGTAGGTATTAGGTATATGCTACATAGGTCAGTGACCCAGTAGTTTTCGTTTCCGAGAGCGCTATTCTTCCATTAATATTAAAGGTAGCCGCACTGAACCGCACTTTGCTATGCTTACATCCTTTTCTATCACTTCTTTATTTACTAGAGCGAAAACGAGAGCGGGAGTGCGATCGCACACGGCGGAGTCGACAAGGCGCTCGGCTCTCACTCGCTATCTCGCTCTAGTAAATGACAGTTCTAAGTGATAGAAAAGGATATAAGCATAACAAAGTGCGATTCTGTGCGACTAGATTTGGTCTGACCCTAACCGAGATACCATGTAAGCGAAATCGCCGGCATATCTCAGGGTTGCTACACACATATTCGGGTCGGCACTATCGGTTCGGCACAACAAAGCCGACTTGAAGCAATTACTGCACTTGTTCGGTTATGATTATTATGTGCCAATCTGTTTATTCAATTCAGAAGTATTTGTTGACTGAAAAAGCCGACCCGTAGCAACTACTACATTACGTTCGGCATCGTTCGGCTTGTGCCTGGTAGTTCCTGCCTAGGCAAAGCCGAACGGCATTTTTTCCCGATCATTCATACACATATATTCGATTTTGCAAACGGCAGTGCCGATTAATGCCGGCCCGAATATGTGTGTAGCAACCCTAATATAGTATACAAAACTCACCCGTCATACTTCACACTGTGCACATTAATGTAGTGTTGTGCTAACGTCTGTCTGTTCTTACACATCTTGTTACAAATGTCGCAGGCTACGTTCTGTACAACGTGCGACTGTAGATGGCGCTTCAAGCTCGCCTTGTTCTTGAACTGTCGCGAACACGTGTCGCACGACACCGGGTTGTAATTTGTACTCGCGCGGATTTCTTCGTTGTGGGATCTGAGGAATAATTATGTATTAAGTTAAATCCACAAAAGTTAATTGGGTTAAAAATACGAGTCCGTGTAGTGACGGATTAAGAATACATAATATCACTACCCCATCTCAACCCATGGATGTCGTAAAAGGTGACTAAGGGACCTTAAACAGACAAGAGCACGGCGAGAAAAAGAAAATTCGAAACAAAACCTATACCAACCCGTCTGGCCAGCGTGGTATAGTAAGCTCAATTCCCTTCACATTGTTTGGAGGTGACCCGTCACAGTAGTAGGGCGTTTATGGGTTAAAATGATGATGTTGCAAAAATTGCTTATATTTGCTACATTTCTTCAACAATTGACCATTCAGATAATTCGGGTATACAATGAGAACAAAAGATATTATCTATTCATTTTTTGAAAAGAGTGGCGTGAGTTTATTGCCATTTCTTCTCATAGCTCCACCCCGTCAGTGAGCTGGTCGTAGGCAAATTTGCTGACACTACTTTACGGATAACCTGTTACATTCTTAACTTGTGACTTTTATAATTGTTACTTTGTACTCTTTGTAGACTAGATGAATAAACGAGATTTCATTTCAGAATGTCTGGTCAATTTTTTTTCATATTTCTTTGAATGCATCATATGTAGCAAATTACATAATAGGTGGGGGGGGGTCGGTGCCTAGTCCTTAGTGAGGTAACTTCTGCCAGGGGAGTCACATTCCAAGAAATACTAAGACGACAACAGCGTAGGTATGCCTAGGTGAGCGAAGCTAGGCTATTTAACGCGCACCGACAAGTGCTTTATATACGTCCTCGCCGCCTCCAGGCCGCCGCCGCGACCTGGGGGCGGGCCCGCCTAATATCTTAGCGGGTCGTCCCCTCCGGACAATGCTGCGGTTCAGAACGGGCTTCGCTCAACAACATCTACCCCGGAACCGTTAGCAGCCAAATATAAATGCACGTAGGCGAACCCTCGGCGCCATAACCGAACCAACTGGCTAGGGGAAGAAAACCCCGAAACAAAAAATAACCCATGTGACTGGGCAGTCACCTGCGTCATGGACCTGCGCAGTTGAACGCCGTACGCGGGGATGATGGGATCCTGGGGGGTTGAGCCGAACGGCGCTGGCGGTTATGCGTCCGTGAGGCAACACGCCCCCTTTGGCCCGGATTTCAAGCCAAACGGTAGCCCCAACCACTAGCCACGGTTGGGGAAATTAGGCCATGGTGTACCATCAGTGGGCCACCGGCGAGGAGTGTAGGGTGTGGGTGAAGGTCATGCTGACGGAGCAAGTGAGGGTTGATCAGTCGTTGTGGGTGGCCTCATGCCCCCAACGCCAGCCCGATCGAGTTCCCGATGTCGCACTGTAAGCCAGCCTTGCACTCCTATATCTCTTTGGTAGTCCTAGTGCCCCTCGAATTATGTCGAGTAAGGCACTCCCAGTTGCGGGCTCCGGGGAGGGTGGGAAGCCAAAGAGATGAATCTATACACTGAACATAAATGGACAACACAGATAGGCCAATTAAAAACCACAACAGCACACCCCTAGCTGAAAGCTCAGAGGCACCGTCCTCGGGCATCAGTGACGGGATCACCACATCACGCGCCCTCAGCGCACACTCAGACCGAACCAGCAGCTTAGCGGCTCCGGCTGCAGGCACTGGGGAAGTCACCTACAGACAACAACACACCCCAACCGGAAGTCCAGCGACTAAAACCGCAGGCACCGGGGCGGATAAAAAGAACACCACACGCGCCCTCAGCGCTCACTTGGCCCGAAACGGCAGCTCAACAGCCTCGGCTGTAGGCACCGGGAAAGGCACGAACACTACACACCACACCAACACCAACACCAACCAAACACTTCCGGGAAGCTCAGGGGTTCCGACCCCGGGCACCCGGAACGACCAAACAGAGGCTAAAACCTCTACACAAATACCCTTGTGCGACAGTCCGTCGGCTTCCTGTAGTGGCAGCAAAACGGACGACGCCTTCTCTGACTGGCAACTGCCTAAGAGGAAGGGTATAACCAAACTCCGTCCCCAAGCTTCTGGCGCGGAAGGTGGAGCAGTTGCTGCCCCATCGACCAGCGCTAAGAAGCAAAAGGGTCGGCGCAAAACGAGGACGGAGAGACGCTTGGCAGCCAAGCTGAAGAAAGCGTCACTCCCAACCTATAACCAAACCGCTTCCCATGATCGGGTAGCGCCCTCAGGTCCGGTCAAATTTGCCGCTGGGGGAAGGAACACGCCATCAACCAGCGGCACGGACCCCAAACAGCGTCCTCAGGGCACGGGTCAGGCCGCTGCTAAACGTGCTCTCAACGAGACGATCTCGCCTCGGGGGGAGCACAAGAAGCAGAGGCTGGACCGGCCGAAAAAGGACGCCGCCAAGTCATACGCCCAGGCTGTTAGCTCGCCCCTTAACGTGGCAATAACCTGCGAGCGTACGGGCAGCTTAAGCCAGGAGACGTCTGAGCTGGTGCTTAAGGGCATCCAGGCCCGGCTCGTAAAAGACATCCTGGGCGGCACACAACCCCCTCCAAAATTCAACGCGAAGCCGGTGTTTGCGGAGGGGGTCTTAAAACTGTGGTGCCAAGATGACCACAGCCTGAAATGGCTTCAAAGCATCGTCCCCGACCTGGGGCTAGCGTCCAGCACTAGGCTGGCCGTTAAAAACCAGGGGGACATCCCACTTCGGGCACGGTGCTGCATCTTGGTCCCGGATCCACAGGGGGTTCTGGAGGATGTGCGCGTCTTAGGGCGCGTGCTATCCGCCCAGAACCAACACCTAGAAGTGGCAAAATGGACCCTGCAGAACGCCACAAAACAAGCGTCCGCATGGTTCGTGGTGGTCGGAGTCCCGGAGAGCCAGATTCCGACTCTGATGAAGACCGGGCGCCGTCTCTCTTTTTGTCTAGGGACGGTGTACCTGAAGTTTCAGGGTCGGAATGGTAGGTTCACCGACGTCCCGCAGGGATGGGACCCGATCACCGCCACCATAAAACAGGAGCTTAAAAAGCCCCTCACCACGGAGGACCCCTCACAGGAGGCTCCTACCAAAAATAACCCCGACGCAGGTGTGGAGGTGCCGGTAGCGGCACCACCATCCGCTCCAGTCGGCGACGGGCTGGGTGTCGGACCCGGGGGGGGGGGAGAGGCGGAGGACATCCTGTCCTCGATCTCCGGCCTCCTCGGGGACGACGCCGAGTCCGTTGACCTTTTCGCGGGTCTACAAATAGGGGGGGATGAGGAGGGTATCACCACTGATGGTGCCCCCTTCGTCCAAGAGGATTAACCTCCTACAAGCGAACCTCCAGCACAGCCGTGTCGGCACGGCTCAACTACGTAAGTGGCTGGAGGTTCAAGACACAGCCATTGCCCTCATCCAGGAGCCATGGATTAGGGCAGGCCATATCCAGGGGCTCTCGAATTTAAGAGGTAAGCTCATAGTTACTGGTGATCATGACCATCCCCGATCATGCATTTTTGTCACCAATAACCTACAAACACAGGCCCTTACAGAGTTCTGTTGCAGGGATCTTACAGCCATTAGGCTACAAACACAGCTGAATTCAGAGGATAAAGTGGTCATCCTCGCCTCAGCCTACATGCCTGAGAAGGAAGGGCTGCCCACACCAGATCTCAGCCGCCTTGTAGACCACACCGCAAGGGAGAGGTTGGAGGTCATCATTGGGGCGGACAGCAATGCACATCACCCCCTTTGGGGCATGAACTCCCAAAACGACAGAGGTAAGTCCCTTGTTGAATACCTTTTCTCTACAAACCTAACCCTACTAAACACCGGCTCTGAACCGACTTTTGTCACCAAGAAGAGCCGCACGATAATTGATCTAACACTGGCCACTGAAACCGCCGCAGAGGCTGTCACGGACTGGCATGTTTCCAAGGAAACATCCTGTTCGGACCACAGGTGGATTCGGTTCAGCCTACAGGCGGAGACAATACAGACTCCGCCGAAACGCAACCCAAGGAAAACAGACAGAGACAAATTTGTACTCTATCTCAACAACGGACTAGCACAACAATGTTCCCCACAGATCTTAGAGGATACAACACAGATTGAGGTACAGGTAAATCACCTGACCAAATCCATAATAGACAGCTACCATATATCTTGCCCACTGACGTTGCCTCCAAAAGCACCTGGGAAACAACCTTGGTGGGGCCCAGAGTTGGAACGCAAAAGGGGCAAGGTAAGAAAGGCGTTTAACAGAGCTATGAACACATGTATGGAAGAGGACTGGGATGCTTATCGCTCAGCCAAATCCAGCTACAAAAAATGCATCAGATACCGCAGCAAACAGGGCTGGAGGAAATTCTGTGAAAACATTGAATCATGCCAAAAAGCTAACAGGGTCAGAAAGGTCTTAGCACAGCAGACCTTAACCGCACCCACGTCCCTACGCAAGGACGACAATACACTCACAACGTCGCCAGAAGAAGTTAGGCGTGTTCTGATCGGCACACACTTCCCTGGTTGCGCCTTCACGACGCAAATCGACTGGCAAGAGGAAAAAGTTACACCAACTGTCAATGACTGGCAGTTCGCAGACAAAGTGGTCACCCTGGAGAAAGTCCAGTGGGCCCTTAAGAGTTTCCACCCCTTCAAAGCAGCTGGCCCAGACGGGATTATCCCGGGCTTTCTGCAATGGGGAGATCTGCCAATCGCAAGCAGACTCGAGAGTATCTTCAAGGCATGCCTGGCACATAGATACGTACCGAAGGGGTGGAGAGAAGTCAAAGTCATATTCATCCCGAAGCCAGGCAAGGGTGATTACACAAACCCCAAAGCACATCGACCAATCAGTCTGACCTCATTCATGTTGAAAACCATGGAACGCTTATGCGAGAGGGAACTGAGAGATGGTGCATTAAAACTATTACCCTTACATGCTAACCAGCACGCATACAGCTCCGGCAAATCCACGGAATCAGCACTCCATCTGGTAGTTAATCGGATAGAGGAAGCTATCGAACAACAAGGAATCTGCCTAGGCACCTTCATCGACATCGAAGGAGCCTTTGACAAAACAAACTTCACCAGTATCAGGGCCGCCCTGTCCAAACATGGTGTGGAACCGATACTTACCGATTGGATAACAAACATGCTGAGTAATAGAGTGGTTCGCCTTGGTGGAGATGATCAGGCAGCGCTGATAGCCAGAGGCTGCCCACAAGGAGGAGTTATCTCCCCTCTCCTTTGGAATCTAGTAATAGATGACCTAATTACAAAGCTGAATAGAAACCGCGATTACACAATAGGCTACGCAGATGACCTCACTATCCTTGTCTCAGGGAAAGTAGCGGGAACCGTATGTAACCTCACCCAACAAGCTCTTCGCACCGTTGAGAAATGGTGCGTGGACTTCGACCTGTCGGTGAACCCGACGAAAACTGAACTAGTCATGTTCACAAACAAAAGAGTACTAGGACAATACCGACTACCCACACTCTTTGACACTGAGCTGAAACTGTCAAACGAGGTAAAATACCTCGGCGTGATACTTGACAGTAAGTTAACCTGGAACAGCCACCTAGACAATAAATTAGTCAAGGCCGGAATCACCTTCTGGCAATGCAGAAGGATGATTGGGAAAAGGTGGGGGCTGGCACCGAAAATCATCCTATGGCTATACGAAACAGTTATCCGCCCTATGATAGCATACGGTGCTATCGTCTGGTGGACAAAAACAGTGCAGACAACAACATCCGCTAAATTACAACGGACACAAAGACTGGCGTGCATGGCGACCACCGGCTGCATGAAAACCACCCCCACTGCAGCAATGGAAGCCATGCTAGGACTCCTACCACTGGATCTGTTCATCCGCCAGGAAGCAACAGCAGCGGCAATACGCCTAAAATCACTAGACTTATGGCACGATAGAAACACGAAACACACATCCCTACTAAAAGAACTGGTAGAGGAGCTGCCCATAATAGGAGCAGCGTGTGACCGTGTGCCCAAACAATACGTTTTCGACAAAAAATACAAAATCCAACTCTTTGAAGACCACCGCTACGAATCCCAAAACCTAGCGGAATTACGGGTTTTCACAGACGGATCAAAAACAGATATGGGAACTGGAGCTGGCATCTTCTCCGAGGATCTTAATATCAACATTTCAAAACCCTTGGGTATATACAACACGGTCTTCCAAGCCGAGTGTATGGGTATAACTCTGGCCGCCTCAGCGATCATGGCCAGAAGAGTGGAAGGTCACTCGATTCGCATACTCTCGGACAGCAGGGCTGTGCTACAGGCTCTAAACAGCCACACAGTGAACTCAGGACTAATACTGGAATGCCATCAGAACCTAAATCTGATAAGCCACACCAACAACATAATCTTGCAATGGATCAAGGGACACAGCGGATCTAGAGGTAACGATGCAGCGGATGAGCTCGCAAGAAGGGGATCAGAAACGAGTGTGATGGGACCTGAGCCCATTATACCCATCCCTTTCACATACCTTCGTACGATCGTGAACAAACGCACTAGTGATCTACACGGCAGAATCTGGACAAACCTAGAAGAGTGTAGACAGGCCAGGGAGGCCCTTCCTATGCTCGACCACAAACTAACTAGGCGTCTGAGACAGCTGTCCAAACGGCAATTGCGAACAGCCACAGCCGTTATCACAGGACATGGTTCCTTTAATAAACACCTTTTCGTTCTAGGCATCACTGACAGCCCTCTCTGCAGAGCCTGCATGAGTGAGGAGGAAACAGCAGCTCATGTGCTCCTACACTGCCCTGAAACCGTTACATACAGGGCTAAGTACTTCAACAACACAGGTACACTCCGACAGATCGCCAGCAACGTCAATAGACTGCTGGCGTTCTTCGGCGAGCTAGGGTGGATCGAGTGAGCTATCCACCCTCACGCAAAAACCGCGCCTTGACGTGGAGTTGCGGACAACAGCCCGCCAAACCATACCATACCATACCATACATAATAGGTAATATAAATCGTTACTTTCAAGATTAACAGCAATTGATAAAGTTCCTCGTAGTGTTACCTGATGTGTGACCTGTACCAGCCGCGCTCGTGGAACACCCTGAAGCAGACGCCGCACTCCAGCCGGTGTGGCTTCGTGTGGTACTGTTCTACGTGCCTCTTTAGGTATTGAGGACGTCTGTCAACAAATAAAAGTACGTTCTCAGTAAAACTACATTACGGAATTAATGTTAGTAGTTTATTTCCTTAAAAAATCCGTAAACAATATTATTATTATATTATATTCCCTTTATTTAATTAAATTCTCACATTATGTTACATTTTTAAATATAAATATAAAAAAAATACATTTAAAAATATAAAAATGTGGTGGCCCGCCGACATCGGGAACAGAGTCCAAGGTGCCGACGATTAGGGCTCCAGAGAAAGGAACCTCCTCACAATCCGTGCCGTGTCGAGGAGCACTGCCTTCTGTATCAGGCCCTTTATCCAGCGACCTAGCTCGAGCCTCTTGGTCGAGGCTCTTTTCTACTAGGCCATTGACTGTCACAACTATCGGTACAAGGACTGCTGAGTCCACATCCCACATATCCATGAGCGGTGGTTACTCCTTTACTGTGGCTGCTTGTTCGTCTACTATTTCAAGCAGTAACAAAAACTCCTGATTTTGATTAAAAGCAATACTGCTTTGAATGATTCCACATTCAAATCGACCAGACTTATATACTTGTGTAGAAGAACGCAGTTGAAACAATAATTTGTGTATTATTTCTGCTGAGTGTACTCTTTGGGGGATGGGAGTAATTTTGGTTCATTTCAAAACTATAATGCCTATGCTGACAGCAACATCACCATTATCGATTCAGTTTATTCTACTCTTAGATAAAAAGCCTGCTCCAAAAGCATTTATTAAAATTTGTATCATGTGCTAAATATAAATAAGGTATAAAATTCCACTTTAAATACTCTCTACTTAAACCATTTTGATACTAACTTAAACCCCCTTCCGCAATGTTCACAATCAAACGTGGTTCCAACGTGGTCGGTCATGACGTGGCACGCGGCGGTATCCTTGTCTTTGAACCTGGTCCAGCACAGCAGGCACCTGTACCGGCGGTAGTGTCGCAGCTTATGCCGGTACAGCATGTCCGCTGTCTTCAGGAATGAGTGGCATAGGTCGCATTCGAATTCACCGGATTCCTAAAATGCGACGAAAAGTATATTATTGGGTATAGGGGGTCGGAAAATCAGTCTTAACTATTTAAGTTACAGTGCATTTTCAGATGCACCACTAAGGCTTAACAAAAGTTTAAGTGCAAGCTAAATAATACCATAGCTACTTACTCTAGAGTGCACTTTCATGTGCACCAAGTACGCCTGTTCCAACACGAAGCCTAGCGGACAGTCCTCGCACACGTGACGCATGTGCGAGCGAGACCGCAAGTTCTCCTTGTGCTCTATCTGTCTCTCTTCCTCAGTTATCGTTACTATCTGTATGTTCTTGGTGATGTCATAAGAGTACATTATGTATTTTTCTGTTGGAAAAATATCACAAAAATAGCTATGAAATATTGTTATCATAATTTTTAACCCTATTTGTATTTAACATAAGGTTCAAAATAACCCATATATTTTAGTTTTTTTTTTCGATGAACAGTGATGGACTGTAATTATTCCTAAGAAAATAAATTAAATGCTATATTATACCAGCTAGCTTACCTATATTGATAAGCCTAAGTGCAATTCACAAATAAATTCATGGATCAAGCAATCAAATGTTGGAGATGTTGTTAAACAAAAACCATTAATTAATTCATATAAATATTTTATTTTGTAACTAACCATGTTAGACCTTTGATCAATTACACAAAATTTAATAATTACACAGAAGCATTTATGATAATTTTTAAACTATTAAATTGCTCTATTTATTGATGTTAAGCTATCTTACCTTTTGGTGTTTCATCCTCTTTTTTCTCGGACTGTTCAGAACTTTGATTCGGCTTCTGAAATATTGATAAACCCATTAGATTTATTCAATATACTTTTATTAGTTGGGTGCAGGCGACACAAAATCGCTCGCTGTGGCGGTAATTAGTTGAGGCCTATGTGCAGTGGACCTCACTGGGCTGTCCGGCTGATATGAAAATGATGATAATACTTTTATTAAAAAAGGACGAGAAATAACTAGAGTTATTTGTGAAGTCAGAAAGAATACTGTAAGTATGCATTCCTTTTCAATGTTGTTGGAAATAATCTATTTTGCTCACAATGTGTGCTGGCAGTTATATACATTTTTGACCTCTTTACTTTTTTTAAGAGTTTTGTCTGATATAGCCAGGCAAAACTACTTTTGACCGGTTTTTGAGTTTTTTACTGTAACATATAATTATTACAAACAAATAATATTTATTAACTCACATCTTCCTTGACATCATCCCCAGACATATTGGCATGTGTCTGGTCGAAAGAATGTTTCCGCTTCTTGATAGGCAGCCCATTTTGATCCTGTGACTTAACATCTAAGAAACAAACAATATATTAACTAAAGCAGTGGTGTAGGTTGCTCTGGAGATTTTTCAAACATATCTTGCGGGACCCCTGTAGCAAGGGGAGTCGAATCATTTGAAAGTAAGCTCCCCCCTCTGTCTCCCAGGTTGTTTCTCTTTAACCTTTTGAATGTCAACGTCAGTTATAGTCCAAGACGGCTAAGATACCGCCTAGCTAAGAAAGAACGACGCATTTACATTAAGATAGTATTTACAAACAGTGTGGCTATGTCGCAACTTAGTGTCATCATTATCATCATCCACTGATCCGTGCCCACTGCTGGGCATGGGTCGTTCCATTTTTTGTTAGCAAGGCAGTATAGCTGACAAAACACTCGCCTGTCTTGGCGTAAAGGGCACGGGGATACCATTTTGGCTTGGCGTTCAATAGTTTAAAATATCTAATTCACCTTTAACTTTAGTGGGTTCCTCTCCTTCTTGTATGAACTCTATCTCCACTTCAGTCACTGGTTCTTCCTTAATATCCGGTTTGACCCACACCTCCTCTTCTGACACTGTTGAAATTGATTCAAAAAACAGCATAATTTTTCATTTTTTGAAATATGTCTCATCACCTATAAAATTGATCAGAAAATGTGCTCCTGGCTCTGGACTCGGGTGAAAGCTATATATTCTGTACTATGAAAACTTTGTTTGGTTAGTTGAACGCTAGGATCTCAGGAACTACTGGACCGATTTGAAAAATTATTTTAGTGTTGGATAGCCCATTAATCAAGGAAGGCTATAGGCTATATAACATCACGCTACGACCAAAAGGAGCTGAGTAGTGGTCAAACATAGATCCACGGGAGCGAAGCCCTGGGCAACAGCTAGTTATACGTTTTCAAAAATTGCCAACCTAAACCACAGACTCAGCAGATTTTCTTTTTAATGGTCTAAGATTGAGAGGGTTTGGGCTATTAGCCGAAATAAGCAAGCAAAACCGCAGGCCAACTCTAGCAACTAATATAAAACTATATTCTGTGCTATTAATGTAAATAAAAATATATTTCTATCTTATTTGTAATAATTGTGAAAGTCTGCTTGTCATGCTTTCACTGCGAAACCAGTGAACCAATTTTGATTGGATCTAGTGTGGAGAAAGCTATATACAGTTGGAAAACTACTTCTATTATGTACTAGGTTTGTGGGTTTGAAATTTATTATGACTTGTTTAGGATTACAGTTATATACTGAAGTTACCACTAACCCATCTTACAATATATACACATTCACACAAGTGCCATTTAATCCCAAATTAAACAATTATATTTATGGGTACTAAAGTACCGATATGGTTGGGAATCAAACCCACGACCGGCTCCAGGCTAGTCAAAATATGAACGCTTTTTAGTATTGAATTTTGAAATTTTGATTTTTTGTTGTTACTCAAGCACTCCAGAATGGCTAAAAGAATCTGTATGAAATTTGTAACACATAGGCTCCTTTTTACTGGCAATATCGGAAGCTACAAAGATATTTTTGGGATCTTTTTATTGATTCCTTGTATTCTTCACATTTCTGTATTATTATCAAAAATAATACTTCTTTTTATAACCCTGTTATTAGAATGTGTCGATCATACAATGATAGGGTATCCAATCACCTCTCCGTTTATGTATTTACAAGTAGTCTCAGTAATTTTAAGTCTCAAATCTGTGGCATTTTAGGCTTCCATGGCTCTAGCTCTAAAAAAATGATTAAGTAAGCCTTTTTGTTTTTCATTTTTTATAAATAGATTTAGTACTAACTCACTCACACACTTAGGTTTTTAAGTTTTATAATTTGTCAAATTTTAACAACTAAAACACAACTAACCATTACTCTATTTGGAACATTCTGTGCACACATATTTAGAGTTACAATCTAGTTTTACATGATACCTATTGCTCTGTTAACCTTACTGTGATTGTAATTTGTTTTGTGAGCCAAATAAATAAATATTACACGGTATTATTATAGTATGTAGATTGGCTTAAGGCTAGTGTTGGCTCATTGGTTGGAACTGAATGGTACACACTTAAAGAAATTAAACTACACAGACAGTCCCTACATAATAAAATTGTCAATACATTAAAATATAATATCTTCTTTTATAGTTTTTTTTTACTATTTGCTACAAAAGAATGACAATGGATCATGAAAATAGCTCTCCAGGAGGAAAGGCACAACACAAGCACACAGATGGCCTGGACCCAATATACGGGATGGTAAACTGGGTACTTTGTCAGAGCCATAAAAAAGGAGGGGCACCAAAGTCTGACACCATCTATCTCTAGAATAAAATGCTTATGACTTACACTGATTGAAAAGGCTGGCAAATATACATTTTGCTCTAAGTGGCGAAATAGTTGGACTAGGTGCTACAGACCGCAAGGGAACTGTTCTTCTTATTTTTTTATGACTATACTAGATCCCTTTCTAAATTTATTTAATTATTGGAAATGTCTCATAGATTATTATTTATTTTAGACTTGCAATAAAGTGTCCGAGATCACAAAAGTAGAAGGCGAACCAAAACAAATAGGTAAGTAAGTACTTACGTTTAAAATTGCCGAGCAATTCATTGTAATGTATCACGTTCGGTTTTTCATCATTTTCCACCTTCTCAAGTTCAGGTTTAACAGATATTTCCACAGTTACCTCCGTCTCCATTATTAACCCACTTATATCACGACAGAAATATTGCTCTGAATAACATTAGAATGCGATGCCGAAAAATTAATTTGTTACGCTTTTACTTATTTCGGGATCAAATAACCACTTCGTGTTATCGTAGTTGACTCTTTATAATAGTACAGAACAGTGTTTTACTTATTTTATAGCTGTTAATCGAATTTAATTGTAAAATCTATAAATATTCGCATCCTAATCCGGCTAATTACGGTGTTATTATTTACAGTTATTTCGTATTTTCCGTATAAACTAACACTCAGGACTTAACACAAACACCTTAAATATAATATAAATAAGTCACAAATGTAATTAAATCTTCATTTAGCGTTATAATTACAGTACATAATCCGTTTATGTTCACATTATTATTTTTTACTATTTTTAATTCCAATCGATACCTACTCATGTCATGTCAAACTCAGTGATGCGCGATTACCGATTACCACATTCCGATTATGTGAATCGATTTTAAATGTGGTCAAGTATTTAGATAAAAAAATTTAGTTTTATTTCTTAGCACTGTACTGGTCCAGCTGTATTCAGTTGGTAACTTGAAATTATTATTTAGCTAACGGCACGTTCTGTTCGGTCGAAAGATTCAATGTCAATGACTTTAAAACGGTAAGTACCATTATGATTTATTGTGGGATGTGTCCAATAGTTGGATATTTTCTATTGATTCGATGAATTAAATCAATTTATGTTGCAATCCTAATAAATTTATGTTTCAGCGGCTGTGCAGCGCAGTATAGGGCGACACCCCAACGAGATGGTCCGACGACCTGGTAAAGGTTGCGGGTGGTCGTTGGATGCAGACAGCACAAAATAGCACGCTGCTGCTGTGGCGGAGATTAGGTGAGGCCAATGTCCAGCAGTGGACGTCATTGGGCTGGATGATGATCATTATGTTGAATTTTAACATTTATTATTTGTTCCTTCGTCCAAGTAAAAATGTGTTTTATTTTATATAATAGACAGAATAATATAAATAATTTTTGTTCGCGATTCGATATCATTCTCGATTTCATACGCCATTGTAGGTATTTAGACATCCTTAAAACAGTGCAAATTATGATATTTTCCTGTGGGAAGATGGCGCCTATATTTTGAAAAAACTGCACTTAATTTGTGCAAATTCTTATGAGATGCGCGTATCAACATACTCTCTTATTCTTAGTGGGTATATTCACACTGCTGAAAGTCGTGTCTAGGTAGTGTTGATGATCCGAGCCGGAGAACGAACCCGAAACCTTAGAATCCACACCATTTATACTACCGCTGCATCACCGAGGCAATCGATCAAATAACTGTCCACTGATTGGCATTTTCAAGGTTGACAACAAAATAAAAGTCAAGACTCTTTCCTAAAATTTATTTCGAACCGTTTACACATAACTTAATAAAAAATTAGATGAATTTTTTGATTTTTATATGACTTAAAGAGAGTACATTATTATATGACACATAATCTCAAAATATAATGGTTGTATACAATGACAATAACATTTGGTATGTACTAACCCCGAATTATTTAAAAATGTTGGGAGCTTTCTTTTACAATTCAATACTTTTATATTTGCTGAACAAGTTTATATTGACATTATGTAGTTAAGATATTTTTTTCACACATACAAATATTACTAGTAAGTAAATATATTGAACATAGGTATAACATTTAATTGAAGGAAAAGTAGAAAGAGGGAAAGCTAGGGGTAGACCTAAGAGAAGTTTCATCCAGCAAGTGAAGGAGTGTGGAGAGTGGGATTCGTGTCGTATCAAGAAGTATAAACAAAGCGATAGAGAATAATGGCGATTGCTTCACCAACAAGAACGAAGCTTTAAAACAGCAGGGAGAGAAAGACAAATTCAAACAATAGTCTAGCAAATTCATTCAAAGGACGGATGACGAGTGATCGCAATAATTAGCAGTGAAGTCGATCGCGGTCGCCTTGTCACTGAGATCCCATAGCGCGTATTCTTTCTTCTATCCCTGCTATCTTTAATCCTCCGTTGCTCGCGAACGAGACCATAATTTTATTATTAACAGCGGAACGTTTTGCCAGGAAGACCTCGTCATCGTCGACTTTTATTTGCGAACACAGGAAGTCTCACATAAATAATTTCAGGCTTTAGGAAATATGTTTATAATATTTACTCTAAATATTTCTAACGTGAAGAAAAAACTGAGTACCAGGCTAGAAATTTTCATATAATTCTTGGCATATTTCATTTTAATCTCAAACTTCATAACACGAATTCGACATGATTTAAACATTTCCTAATCAGTTAAAAATGACGCCACAATTTACGACCTAATTAAATTAATATGTTCTTTAAACAATTAAAACATAAAACAATGTCAATAAACTTGTCCAGCAACATCCGTAATACTAAACTAAATACTTTTTGCACCAGCACATTATTATAAAAATATTTTGACTATGGGATATTTCTGGAGGCAGTCACCTCATTTCTGATATATCAATAAAGTATTTACGTATTATAAGTTATAATTTTTTTGTATTATTAGACCGTAGTCCCAGACAACATAGATTTTTTAATGGCATACGAACTAACGGCTTATCAGATGGTAACAATAATATTCTAGATTTGCCGACCGCAATTTCGCGGTTGAGCGCTTTAACAAGCGACCGCAATGTACCGCACAAATAAAATACAAGTGTTCACCTGCAAAAATAATGTCTATTATTGCCATAATTTTGACGGAAATTTTTGTTAGGTATATATTATGTAAAATTTACTTCTACCTAGGTTTTGTTGCCATGCCAATACTTGGTAAAAATATAATTTACTTTTTAATATATCAGAAACAAGACGATACTCCATTATAATAACTCGAGTCACAAGAAATGCGGGTGCAAAATATTTACAGACCACTGACGTCACACACCTAAATTAAAAATGGAAGAGCAATATAATAATAACTAAAATATTAAATAAAAATCTGAGAATGAAAAATATAATTACAAAATATACTATATGCTAATAGTAATTAGAGTTCATATTCACTTGTGACTCGAGTGTATCTTATGACAAGCTATAATATCTATATAATATGTAGGTATGTAACCCCTTGAATGATCGAGCACTATACTAGTGATTAGTTTAAAAATGACTTTGACATCGCAATTCCTTTGTTTTTAGCAATATATTGAGACATAATATACATTAAAATTACACAAAACACGACTAAATCAACTTAGTATTCCTTGTTTGTTACTACATTAGTTTTATAAAATATAGGTGTTAATCTTATGTGAAAAAAAACTCATATTTTATCCTGCCTGTTTCATCGCTGGCAGAAAAGTGACTGTTATTAAAAAAATTCTGTCGAAAACATGTCACTTGATAGGTTAACAGGTAATTCCCATTTGTTCTATGGAACATAACACTTATCTGCCAGTATTGAAACAGCACCTTAAAATTTATATTATACCCCAATATAAAAAATAAGTCGACATTTGACAATGTTATTTAATTTTAATATACAAGCATGTCAATTTTAGACCTAGCATGGTTACTGTCAAATTGTGAGATATATGTCGCCTCTTGACATATAGAGTCTTGACCGTGACAAAACTTGACAGTTAGGTTTTCCCGTGCTAAATCAGTTACAATAGTAATAATAGTTAAACAACTAACAGTCAAACAAAGTTCGATGTATACAATGTAATCAATTCCTTATTTGGGGATAGCATGTACAATGTACATATAAATAATATGTCGCTTGGTTTGTTTGCCCTTTGAGGTCGGTAGATGTCTACGTCACGGTTATAAACGTGATCAGCTATGTCAGCCCCTGAGGTCTGTTAAATAATTAAACATTTTGACAATCCCAAACCATTAGGCAAAAATATAATAGCCATTTTTCTGTCTGTTTAGTTCTCAAATTTTGTTTAAGTTACGGGAAAAGTCAGTATATAATAACATAACATTTCAATATATTACACCCGAGCGAATCCGGGGCAGGTCGCTAGTCCAAAATATTAGTTGGGATAGGATTGTTCACATCCGATATTACATTATTTTTACAGAATACAGGGTCTAATAAAAAGAAATCGGGTCTGCATACTGCTTAATTATGTTTTTGAAGGCAATGGAAAGGAAAATGTCCTTTTTTACTACAAAAATAAGTCACATTCTTGTTTGTCGGTCGATATTACGTACGAACTTGATGTAAGGGTAACTATTTTTTTACTTAACTATACGTTTCACTTAAATATACGTGATCTAATGTCAGAAATGTTTGCGTTTAATTGAATCTATACTATACGTCAAATTATAGTGTCATTTTTAGTCACTAGAGGCGCTAAATGACAATT
Organism: Laspeyria flexula; assembly: GCA_905147015.1. Lineage (NCBI taxonomy): Eukaryota > Metazoa > Arthropoda > Insecta > Lepidoptera > Erebidae > Laspeyria > Laspeyria flexula. The sequence continues at coordinate 9,486,871 of LR989974.1, forward strand.
TGAATACATAGAGATGTGGCGAGCTGGCATGTTTCAATTTTTTGTTGTTCGATATTATTATGGGAACTACCCAACTTGCAGTACAAATGCGCCTTAACCACCAACCCGAATTATTACCACTGGACAGTTGGCTGTTAAAACTTACCACGACAAGTTAAGTCTTAATGTAATTTTGATTATGTTCAATTTATAACAAGTCAAAATTTATTTTCTTTTAAGTTAGTCAAACATCAAGCATTTTGTTAATAAGTTAAATGGTCCATTGAAAACTTGTTATCAACATTATTCTTCAACTCTTAGAGCGAATTCTATCAATCATCAATTGTCTGATTGATCAATCAAAATGTCTTTAGATGGTGGTCAATAAATTGATTCATCAACAGAGGAATAGGTAGGGATTTTATGTACTTGTATTGAAATTGCATCATGAAATCTTAACATGGACACGCTCGGCTCGTGCCATGTTGGTCACAATACTAACCTAATCCACTCATAGTAGACAAAAATAATATAAAATAATATAATAATACGAATCTGAGCGTAAAAATAACGTTTTTTTCGTCCCCCTCTGCCACCGCTAAACACCTCATTCACCACCACAAAGATATAAAGTGTAAAAACTCGATGTTTTGATGATTTTTCTTGAAAAGTCTAGATTTTTGAGACACCTTAACCCGGAAAAGTCTTAATAGTTTTGACATTCCGAAGGTATGTCCATATAAATATATACATTAGTCGTCATTCGCCCTAAATCACTCTACGTATTCAGTCCTCTGTTCATCAATTAATCATTGATTGCCTGATTGATCAATCAAATATATTTGCGTGATTGATCACCATATAAAAGCTAGAATGTCTGGCTTTTAGTACGATTGCTCAATCATGATAAAAATGATTAATAATAATATTGATTGATTTATTGTTTTGTTAGAGCATATTATTATAAAAATGTCATACATTTAAAAAGATGATAAAGATATAAATTTTAATACGATATTTAGTTTCATTTTCTATAAAAATGCACGTAAATGCAAAAAGAATAATAAATACACACCAAAATGAGTTTCTAATAATCTCAATATCGATTTTTGTTTAATAGTTTTATGTCTATTATTACACAAATAAACATACATATGACTATACATAATTTGTTATGTATACGTGTTTTGTGCGTGCGTCCTCCATTCTAATAGTTATTTTAACTAAATTAATATTTTTACAAAATGTAGAATATGTTTGTTAAACAAAGTATAAGCCCAATATAACATAGTTACTACAGTAATTCATAGTATTTTGATTTTTATAGTTCTATATTCAAAAACATTAATAGTCAGATAATAGGGTAGAAAAACATTACGTCGTGTTAGATAAACTCTTAAGTAACTTAATTTGCTGCGAAATTATTCTATTTCGCAAACTAAAAGCTCTAAAAACCTCTTTCTGAACTATTCGAAAATGTATGCTAAAATAAAAGCTATAGGTTCCATTTTCATTTGTCTACATGAACTAAAGAAAGAGTAAATTTAAAAATAATGTTTTTGAATATAGAACTAAATTAACGACATCCAAAATCAACAAATCACACACTCAGTCCCTTCGGTGGGTACAGTCCATATTTTCTACTCAAACTTTTAGACCTTACTGTATACAAAATAAAGTACACATTCGATTACCAAAACCAGTCGTAACTCTTTAAAGAAATGTAAACGTTAACAATTGGTAAATAAGGTCTATATTTCGTTGTTTGAGTGTCTGTTAATGGACTGACATCACATAGTCACAGTTTTAACTGGTCGTAACAGATTCGTCTAAGAACTCGACGCATGTGAAAGGAAAATGGCCTGTCTTGCCATTCAACGTGCCCTCCCATTGGCCGTTTATATTGATCTTTGTTACCTGTAAATAAAATTGGAACTTAATTAGATGTAATTACGGTATAATATTAAAGACAAAATGCTTTTTGGCCACTACCTTATAACATGATCTTGCTATGAACGTTTCGAACCCAAATTTTTATCTATCCAATATGTCACATTCAGTAAAGTTGGGTCAGAATCGTCTGGTATAGATTGGCGATCTCTGCATTAGAGCTGGAAATCATGAGGGAGATGTTTTTGCCCAACATTGGACGTCCTACGGCTGATGATGAATACGAACATACCGTAATAATATCTCCAGCTTCAAGTTTGAGCGCGGTCTTGTCGTACGCGTTGGGCACCCGCGGCTGTTTCACCACGGCCCGCGCCGGCAGGGACCGCTGTAACACGGACACAAATACCTATTACACATACATACAAACACTATTCGCTCAGGGCAGATCAATGAAGTAAATCAGCTGGATAAGCGAACAAAGTTTCGAATAGATCACTTATTTTACAAAGTCAAAGTAAATTTTTTTTATTCATTTGGATCACATACATGATACTTATGAACGTCATACAAAGCCAAAAAAAAGGTGTCAGTGAATTGGCTGTAGGCAAATTTACTGACACCTTTTTTTTGGTTGAGGTTGAGCTCTGAGAAGAACTTGGCAAGAAACTCAGGCCACTCTTTTAAATCACCATAGTTTTTTCAATTTTAATTGGTTACAGTTTGAAATATCACAGAAAGGTACAGAACCAAAACACCACACTAAATCAAATTCAATAAAATTTGGATATGAGAAAATAATAACAGTAATAATGAGCAATCAAACTTTAATTTGTTTTCGTCAAGAAGTATGGTATGTGGGATCACTTGGTACCAATGATTAAACGAACAAATGATTAAATAGGGCCTAAGGGATGATTTATATTAGAACGGGCCGTGCACAACCGTGGTGTAGACGAGCGTCGTGCGTTAGTTAACCCCTAAGAGTGCTTTTTGACTGTCAGTTTAGTGACTATTGAAGTTCGTAGCACACAAAAATTGAACTGAATATAATATATAATTTTTGTATTATATTATTTTTTAAGTAGTTGGCAACACTGCCGCCTGTATTGTATTGTGTACATGGAGTTGGATAATAAACGTATATTTCATATGAGTGTATAAATTAATTACATTTCAAGTAACCTCCTTTTTTAGAAGTGATAGTATTCTTTATTGTGGATCATAGGTAGGTAAATAATACAGATGTTACAGTTTAATAGATTGAATATATAATATAATAGAAGATTTAAGTAATGGTATATAACCTTGTTGGCAGTACGAATGAGCTCCGATAAATTACCTGCATATTAGTCATATTGTTACGTTGTTGTGGATGTTTATTAGTCGGTGGGCTCGGCGGGTCGGTGAGCTGGTTCAGTGCTTCTGATGGTGGGTATGGTACTCCTGATGGGTCCAGGATCTGAAGAATATAAAATTGATATTTTAGGTCATTACTTTAGGGATATTTTTTTAAGTACCTAGTAAGTTGGTGCAGCAAATTTTGGCACCATTCTATCTCTGGAATAATATGCTCATTCATTATTAAGGTGACAAATGTATTTTTTACTCTCAGTGGCTAAATATTTGGATCAAGCGCTGCCAACAGGATTCCTTCCCATCGGGTCTAGCGATAATTCCAACACTGTTGCTGGTTGCATTGTTTTATTGGATGCAGATACCTTCCCAATCATTCTGCTCTTAAATCAGATCGGAATTGTTGAAAGAGACCTGCTTTTGGGAATGACACAACGTGTATCGATTCAAGATTCCCGAAGGTTGGATTGATGAGAGATGAGTTAGAATATAAGCAGATGTTACTACAATGAACACAATGACATATCATTGTTACGAAATGTCGATCTTCAAAGTGCACAGAGCACATCTCTTTTTTTTGTAGGTATTTATTTATGTACTGTGCCTGGCGTCACGGGCTGGATAACTGATACGAAGTCCGGCGGTTAAAGGGTTACTAACATGGGGGCTGAAATCTCACACACCACTAGACCAACACGTGGCAGTCAAACTTCGCTGCATACCTCTCAAAACGTCATAGCACAGTACACTCACCCTCTGCACATAAGGTACTGGTATGGAGCCGGTGCGACCCTGACTGTTGCGAGCCGTCCACCACTGTTCCTCGTCCCTGTTGATCACCATCAGACGCTCTCCACGACGGAACGGTAGGTCATCTGCATCCTGTAAAATTAAATTTATAGACATATATTAATAGAGTAAACAAAAACAAAAGTTACGATATCAAAAATGCTCAAAAATATTGAAGATATTTTTATATAAGAAATTCGGTACATACGGCGATTAGGCTGCGTTTCCACCAGAGGTGTGCGAGGATGCGGTTTTAATTCTATTGGTTTATAATAAACATCGCATCCTTGCAAATCTCTGGTGGAAACGCAGCCTTACCCCCTCGTGGCAAAGCTGATGGAATAGATTCAATCATCCAACAGAGAGGTCTTAAATTTTATTTAAAATCAAAACCGAATTTATTCTGAAAAATCTATTTTGTCTCTAAGGTCTACTAATAGAGAATGACTCTGGCATTATTCCGCTTTTGCGCAAGGCGATTATATAAATACGATTTTTCTAGAATAGGGGTGTTCTACTTCTTGTTTCTAGATTTGTCTATAGCTAAAACTGACCTGTGGACAAAACAACTCACAAGCAGAAACAACACTATCAGAAGACATGAACCTTAAAAACTACCCCTGTCTTCTGTAGGGTTATATCTAATCCGAACTGCTCAATTTATGTGCCAAATATAACAGTGCCACACCTTCTTATACATCACATAGGAGACAATAATAAGAACGAATTGAGAGGCCAACTTTTCTATACACAATAGTAATAAACCAACTGGTAACAATGGACCATATGGTCCAATTTCGGCACCTCATAATTTTGGCAGTCGCTATTGATCTGGACAAACTCGTAAAGCAGTAAATATAGCTATGTTGTCATGTATATAAATATCTTCTAAAATCAATCACAGCTGTTTACTCGTAACCAAGACGACCGACATATTTGCAGCAGTTGTTAGGAGCTCGCGAACTATGTAACACGGTCAAATATGTTTTATGTTTTTTTTTAAAGACAACGTCCGCGCTCGATAATTAGCTCTGTGTTGCGGGGAATTTCACAAACATACAATTAACGGACACCAAGTACACCCAAATTCAAAACAAATTAGATTTAGTTGGCAACACCACGATGTTTCGAGATTTTATTTCTAAAAAATCCCGCCGTACTTCAGCAAATATTGATAATATTTTTACAAAAGCATTTATTTTCAAGACGCATGACTTTTTACAGACTATTAACGCAAACAATATACTTAGTAACGAATAAATCTTTTAGAATATGTCCTAAGTGTCATATAAATTAAAAACACAAAAAAACATACCCAAATTGGTAAAGCCGTTTTGACGTGATGATCTGTCATACATACAGCAGTTTTATTTTTTGTCGGTTTAGGGCTACGGTAAAAATGTCTTACATAAGTAACTTCACAACTTTTTTCAGACTACTACTGAGAATTCACCAAAAAGAAATAACGCCAAATCGCAACAGCGTTCCCCGACCATCGAACCTAAAACACATACACAGAAGACGTACTTACAAAGACTGCCGTGCCACCGAGGCAAATAAAAATCACTATCAGAAGCCTGTATACCATAAAACTATCGCCCGTTTTATTTATAAACATATGAAATGTGATAGCAATGATAGTTCGTTAGTCATACAGTAGTCAGGACGTCAGCTAACTATGGCGACGCTAATTATAGACATACATTTCACTGGAGACCTACATTTTTGACTGCGATGTATCATCTACTCTTATAAAGAATAAATATTTATAGTTAGTCCAGTTTTAAATATGTACTAAATTTAATTTAGGTGCATTAGAGTCTGGAAGAATATAATAAAACGAGTCACTCGTATATTTATTTCGAAAACGGCTCTGAGGATTTTTATGTGAATTTTTATTTTAATAAAATGTTAATTTTTTTAAATTTTTTTTTTGATAAAATGTTACTACTATCGTAAGGAAACCCACATAATTTCTTAGAAGTATTAATTGAAGGCTATGTCTGATCCACTAACCCGCATTAGGCCAGCGTGTGTGGATTTTGGTATAAATCGTCCCGGCTCTCTAGGAGAGGAGACACTTGCTCAGCATTGGGCCGTTATTGACTTGATAATTATTACACGCAGTATGCAGGAAGACTTGTACGCCGAGCGAATAACATTACACCGATATGTTCATATACAATCACAATATCATATTATGACAAAAAATACCAAAGGAATACAAACAGTTATAAGTAATACAAAACACTCACATTATTTAAATTATAAAATGGGAATTTATGCATAATGCAGTAGGTATTTGTACTGCTGGTCGGAATCAAACTCGGACCGCGTGTTTAGCACACCGGCCACTTATCCATTCAGCCACTATACTGCATATATTAATCAATATCAATAATAATATTTATCATTCGTTAGATTACGACCATTACATAGATGTTCTCTTTGTGCAGATTTTTTTTTATTATTACACGTTACACATCACTATGGTAGTCACTGTTGTGGTGCAAGTGGTGTCAGGTGTCGTTGATCACGATTGCGTTAAAACGCGTTTTATAATACAGTAAGTATCATGCAAAGTGAAGGTTTAAAATTAAAAGTTAACAATACTCACATTCCCAGAGAAGTCAAACTTGGCCACGACCAGTTCCAAGACCTGATGCGGCTGTGGGGGCGGTGGTGCGGCCACTTTGGCGAGGGCCTGTGGCAGCGGACGCACCAGCGGCGTCGTGTCCAAGTAGTGCAGCCGGTAGAACGACAGCAGCGCCGGCATGTCCGCAAACAGTTGGTCACCGATCCGGAACCTCACCGTGCCGTCCGCGGATACCACGCGGTTTATTATATAGTGGGAGACGCGGTCGTCTTCTCTGTCAAAAGAAATAAAAAGATACTTGAACAACAGTTCACCGAGCTGTACCATAGCCTACGGTAACCATCTGGCGGGAGGCGGGTCATAAGCCTGTACTGTAACCTGGCACTGTGCGTCGTATACCACAAATAAAATAAGTTACAATCAGATGATGATAGAGTAAGAGTACAATGTGGAACCAACTTTTCATCTAAGTACAGAAAACTGCAAGAGAAGGAATATTTGAAACAATACTTTGTACCAATCAGGTCAGAGTATGGAGCAGTAGGTAGGCTAATATTCTCCACTTGTGAGGCTGGTGTTCAGCAGGGGACATAGTCAGTCGTGGATGATGGAAATTAAAATATTTCAATAATTATGATAATTCAATGTCTAGGAGTGGACTTGCTGCGGCTGATATGATGTTGATAATTCAATCTAATAATCAATATACTTGCGATGAGTGGCTTGTGAACGTAATATTATACCTACTGTAAATATACCAGTTCTCTTTTACTTGTCGATAATTTCCTAGCACTGTAGTAGTACTAACCTGACACATAGTACGTAATCTCCGGTAATAGTCTTGGAATCTCTGACGAGGAACACGCCACTTTCAGTCTCGTTGAGCAGCAGCCGAGTGGCTTCGGCGCGGGACAGCTCGCGGAAGTACCAGCTGTTGACAAACCAATATAGTGATCAGATACAGTACAATATTCAGAAGGCTGAACGAACCTTACTTATAGATATACTTAGTACAATATCTAGGCCCTGTTTCACCATGCACTGGTATTCTATAAGAATCTTGTAAACTAAGACCTCACAAATTTTATACCTACCTATGTAAAATACGTCAAAATTCTATCAATAGAGTTTCAGATATGCTATATATTATATATCCAACATTTATTTGCCAGCGGTGAAACAGGCTCTTTTTAAATAAATTATAAGTAATCGTTTATTTCAAGACCATTGATACATTCACAATATTTTCATGTAATTTGTTATTTAATATAATTAAAAGATACTCGGTGCTGTCTGTTTGCCACAGTGCTTACAAAGCATTTGGAGCTATCGCGCACTCACATCAGGGAGGCAGTTCTTGACCGCATTATGGCATGAAAATCCGGTAAGTACTTACACCTGCTTGTGCAACCATACCTGATGCGCTGCAAAAGCGCAGTAGCTCCAACATCACCCTGAACGCGTTGTTGTATTGACACGCAGACGAGTTTTGTGTAAGTGACCCACAAGGCACGCGTGTACAGGACTGGCAGTAAGCCCTAAACAATCTTACTTTAACTGTCATACTTGTCTAATGTGTATGTTAAAAGGACCAAACGCATTACTAAGCGCAAAACCGCCTAACCCTTGTTTTTCTAAAAAGTCCGAGAAATATTAGAAAAATGTACTGAAAAACGTAAAATCCGTAATAATACAGGGAAAATGTTTTTACGACTTCATCTACATTTACTGGCTATAACTGTTTTAGTAGATAATAGGTCAATCACGTGGGACTGATCGTAACCCATTTCTTTAGATTATTACAGTCAATAACTAGAACGGATGGAAGTAACCTACAATTTGGTCTGTGTCGCAACAGGTAGCTAGTTGACGAAATTTCATCATGTTTAGGTCTGCCTCGGTGGTGCAGTTCGATACCCGGGAAGCACAAAAACGTTCTGTTATCTGTCTTGAATCTCAGTATCAGGGTGAGATCCCGATCCCGATTAATATGTAATGGCAATAGTCTTGTCTGTTGTCCCCTCTTACAGGAGACCGAACAGTTGTTAAAGGTAGTATAGACTAGAAGTTGGGCGGGGTTTCGCTCCCGTCGTTCTTTATTTGGCCACTGCTCAGCTCTTGTTGGCCGTAGCGTGGTGTTATATTAGCCTATGTTACTCAGTGATAATGTAGCTTTCTAATGGCAAAAGAATTTTTCGAAATCGGTATAGTAATTAAGTTTATTCGTTACATACAAAAATACAAATTTTTGCTCTATATAATATTAGTGTCGGTAGATGTGATACAGCTCTGACAATGCCTTCTGGGGAAAAGGCGTGATGTTATGTTAATAAATTTTTCTTTTTTTTAAAAGACAACACGCACTCGCTCTAGGGAATAGGCCCTGTGTTGCGGGGAATTATACAAACATATACCTAATTAACATTCACAATGTACAGCCAGACTCGAAACAAATATTTATGAATCACACAAATTTTAATATTAAATATTATTTATATATGTTTGTTATTATATAATTATGTTAAAATTACATGTTTGAAAAATTCCCCGCGACACAGGGCCTCTATTTGTCTCTCGTGTGGGAATACACGTCACTCGGCTGGGGCGCACGTTTTGGCGAGGCAACCAAACTCGTGCGGTGACAGTCTGGATACAATGACAATTTAATGCATCATGTTTGTTTACAGGTAATTTAAGCTGCGTTTATATTTACTTATTTATTTATTACCTAGGGATTAACAAACAGTTACACACTGACGATAATTACAATGAATGCCTTAATTAACTATGATTAAATTTGCACTCACAACGTTATCCTCAGAATAAAATAGGTACAAAGTTATGACAATTTTTGCATCATCATCATCATATCAGCCCAACGACGTCCACTGCTGAACATAGGCCTCACCTAATTTACGCCACTGCGAACGGTCCTGTGCCGTCTGCAACCAATTTTTGCATGTTAACATTTAATTGATTGAAGAGTGAAGAAAAAGGAAAAAAATACACTATGATACTGATATAAATGATAAAAGTCACTGTATTATTTTAATTGTTTTATATATTATATACATCTAAATACGCTAAGAAAATATATCTAAATCTGCGAAATGGTCGTTAAAATCTTGGCACATGCGTCGCAAAGGCGCACGAACTCCGACGTTTGTTTTACAGGGTGGTATATTAGACATGAAATGTGTCGTGTCAGACAGTCAGACTATTGCCCGGTTTCTGAACTCTCAGATTATTAATCAATTAAAGTATAACCTGACTGAATATAAAAGGTTTTTCCAAGGGACTACTGTATGGGGTTCTTCAAAAAAGGAGTGAATAGGTTTCTTAAGGGTCGGCAACGCGCTCGTGATGCTCCTGGTGTTGCAGGCGCCCATAGGCTACGGTAATCGTGTACCATCAGGCGGACCGTACGTCTTCTGTTTGCCACCGTCGTAGTATAAAAACAAAAAAAAATATAAAAGGAAAACAATATAACTATACCGTTTATTCATACAACTGTCATTTTTAATTTGTTTAAGTAACAGCCATACTTTTATGGGTTGTAAACATGATGATGAATACAAACTTGATGGAAGAGTTTTGTCTGATACGGCACGCGTCTGATACGTTCAATATATGTAGACATAATCGCAGCTTTACACTTGGTCCGATTGATAGAACCAAAGTCAAAAGAATTGCCTATAATAGATCGATAAGTAGAATTTTTCGATCGAAGCAAAACAAAGGCAAAAAGAAACAAACTAATTTATTGTATTTATATTGACCGAAAAACCCCTATTACGTAAATAAATTATTATCAATAAAAAGAAAACTATGTTTAACTGCGGTTAATTATTTACTTTAATGTTATGAGAATTGTGGTTTGGTGAGTATTAATTACATAGTATTAACCCGTGTCCAGTAGTAGGACGTTTATGGGTTGGAATGATGAGTATTAATTTTCCTATAATGAGACATAGGGAAAAGACATCAATTTCTGTCTGAGTGAAATTTTAAGTAAGTAAAGTAACATGCCACTGTACCAATAAGAATGTTTCCCAATCCCAATACAGTCATATTCCCAATTCTGGAATAACAGGCATGCTTATTACAAGGGCTAACCAACAAACGGTGTTCTCCTTAATAGCCACTTTACCCTTTACAATTATTCACATTTCAGTATTATAGGCCCTCACGCTACAGTCCTCCATATATTTTTTAATTCTAAAAAGGCACTTAGTTTCTTTGATCCATGGCCTAAGTATTGAGTAGCCTAATTCCACTAACTGGCACTATTATCAAGAAAAATGTAAACAATGTGCAAATCTTCCCACACTAAGGAAGTAGGTACCATCTAAGAACTATTTCACCAAGACACAAGGTCATAGCAATTAAACACTAATTACCTATCCAACAAAACGTTTTTGTTGTCTCAATAAAGTTTTGGTGCTTATTATACTCAGTGACTTGTGAAAATGTCAAGGATGGAGTAGAATACAGGGGCTTTGTGATGAACCAGTACCCATAGCGCTGAGATGAAGCCAAGAAAAACAGGTTAAGAGCATGTCGGACCACACTCAATGTAGGGTTCTGCAGCAAAAGAGCGTATCTTCATAGTGTTTACGTCTTTTAGTTGAGAAGCGCAGTTTTTCGGCAATAATTAAAAACGATTCATCCCATCATGTTCAAAATAATTTTGGTTGAAAGTATTTATTTAGCATAATTTGTTTCAGATTTTTAGTTTTCACGGTTCAGAAAATAGACACAATTTATTCAAAATATTTATTTTGCAAATATGGGTAAATACATAGGTGTTAGCTTACATAAGTTTGTCCAGTCCATATTTTACCATTTCGGTGTGCAACTATTACATTAAAATCATTAGGTATAAGTATTAAATTAGAATGTCAAAAGATTTTACTCACATTATTCTACTTACAGAGCGTTTATTACTGAAAATATTCACATAATCAATGATGTTTCTTAGAAACCATTGAAGTAGAAGTAAAATTGTTTTTATAAGATCTGTCGAAGTATGTGCCATTCGTAAATGTTTGCTGAAAAAAAATTCTGCTTCTGTTATGTGGAGTGCCCCCCATAAAACTATTTTCTTTTTATTATTTAACTACTAAATCTAGTAGCGGCCCACACAAGACACCTATTCGCCAAATTCCATCAATATATTATAGTAGTAATATAAAATATACAGTCGTTTTTTCGCTCTTTTGCTGCGGAACCCTAAATACACCCTATAAAAACCACTTAAGAACATGGTTCGACATGTTCTTAACTGGTTTTTTTTTATACCACGACGGTGGCAAGTAGACGTACGGCCCAGCAAGGCAAGGGTGAGAATGAAGGTCCAATCTTTATTCCACCTTCAGAGAGTTTCCCAATCTAACGGAAAAAGTATCATCTATAATTCTGGCATGCGTGAGTAACTTATCAAACATACATGATAAAGCTATGCATAGAAACATAGTTGTAAGTATAAGAATACAAATGTCCTGACTAAATAAAATAGGTATTAGTTTGTTTCTATGCCAATTATATCATTTACTTAACTATGTTATAGTTGCGCCTTTGTACTTTTGTACCCAATATTTTATGTATGTAGGGCAGTAATGGTGATTCATCCTTCAACAGCAGTTCAGTATAATTTTAATATGTCAACCTTTTTTTAAATATTTGATCGCTGTAAAGTTATTTTTGTGTAGGTACCTATGTAAAAGAGGTTTCCGTCTTAAATTTGAAATAAATCAAAAACTCAATTATTTATGTTTTTCAGCGTGAACTTCGACGATGCCTAATTGCTCCGAAAGTAGCATAAATGGTGTCCAACCTCTATCTTTTAAACCGTAAAGCCTAAAAATATTAAAAAAAAAATATCATGCTGCGCATCATGCTTAGTGTGTAAATAAAAGAAACGAAAATTATTTACAATATGATTGGATATTATATACAGTTTTTAAGTTATTGCTGAAAAACTGCACTTTTCAACTAAAGAATGCAATTATGTTCTCTAGAACCCTACATAGCCATTGCCAACACATTTTTAAAGCTTTGGTAAACAGAAATGTCCAACGGTGTAATGATCGAAGATCGATGTGTGTACAGTATTTAATATAATTTTAGAGTGAAAATAAATATTTTATTTATTAATAATATAATAATAGTGAATACAAACTTATAAATTAATAATAATAATATGAATAATCAACCTATTGTTGTAGTGCAGTTAAGTACATGCTACGCAGATAAACTAAAAATAAACAAAGACAATAATTACATTAATGTAAATTTGTAAATGGTAGTCTTGTGACTAAAATAATTACTTCATTAAAACTTTTTTTTCTAGGTGAAATACGATTTTGTGAATGAGAATAACATTGAAAGTTTTATGTTGGGATAGAGGATAGGTGTAACACAGAAGTTCAACATGGAATTACAATTTCAATTTTGAAAGTATTTCATACTGGCTTCTGTTTGCAGTGTTGCCTGTATTATGTTAATCAAAGTAGTATAGGTCTATCTTGAGGTTGCAGGCATTGTTGTAGGTTCGTGGTTATTTTGTTTAAACCACCCAGAAGTAGGCTAGTAGCTCCGCAAAGCGGGGCTCCGTCGACTATGAGTAAAACAATTTTCTTTTATTTTTCATGGGACCCTCTTTGCGACACCCCGACCAAATGTTCATAGCAGTTTCAGGATAAATTATAAAAATAATGATTATTTTTTGTCGGCATCATGAAAGTAGGTAATTGTACTAAGAATGAAAAAAATTTTTTTTGTCTTTTATAAGGAATCTAAGTTTTATTACAGTTACAGAGAAAAATCTATAAATTTTAGTGACATAGGTACTACAATAGATAACTGTAGTCTTGTCAATGTAAAAGCTCTTATTATTAAAATGTTTACATAAATTACAAACTATTTATATAAATAGATGATTTGCTATATTATGTAGTAGTATGTAGCAAATCGTAAGTTATACAATAGGTATAATAATATATACTTACTGTGAAAATGTATACTCAAGAACTATCAATAAACTACCATGCAAGAATTAGTCTAGTTTACGTTTACAAACAATCAACCTGAGTTTCAGAACTAGGACAGTAGTAAAACAGAATTCAGTTTAAGAGCCGGTCTAGTTTATGTTTAAGAACCTGTTGTTATTTTACCATTATATTTCAGTGCTACAAAGTTTATAATATATTTCTTACTGAGTAAAACAGTAAGTTATTAATACTTATTGGTTGCAATAAATATTATTAATAATCTATGTGTGCTAAATTTTATACAGATTATTTCAGCCATTCTGGCATGACTGAGTACCAAACATATTATATGCATCTATGCAAACTTTCATATAAAGATATTGACTTGTTGGTTTAATAGTTAAAACTACTGAAAACTAGATTGTGGCCTTGTGGGTTTGGTTCCCACAAAGGGGAATTTTTTTCTTCCATCAATTACTATGTGTTCGAAATCTCCCTGAAGCAGCGCTTTTTCTTTAGTGCAAGTGGATTTTATGTAAAAAAATGTAATAATCCTTCATTAAACATTAAGACTTTTCTTTAACCAACCTTTTCCTGGCAATAACTATTTTTTTTTAACTTAAACTTGTGTGAGTAATGTTATTTCTTTTAAATTCTTGTGTGCACATAGATATGGTCAAACAGAAATTAGGCTCAGGTTTATTGTACTCGATATTTACAGATTTATACTTTGATTTTGCCAAGAGAAGCAAATAGAAGTTTATTGTTAAATATGGTTATTATTTTAAGCTTGCCTTTTAAGGTTTGACACCTACCTGGTCATGTCATTAGGGTCAAAAGAGACCCCGATTCCTGTGTTCGCCATGCCTGCACCGGAATATAACAATAGCACTGAAGGAAACTTCACCGAATCGCCCACATCACGGCAGACCACACCGGAAATGAGTGCACTTTATCACTTATCACTAGCCCCACACAGATCCCCCGCAGCAATCACCACAACCAAAAGATCTCACAACACTATTTAATCACACCTAAACACAATTTTAACCGACCAAAATTCCAATAAATTATAATTTGTTGTCATGTATCATCATAGAATGTTCACATCAAAACACATGTTTCCGCATTCGTGGCGCGCCGACAGAGCGTCGCAGTCCGCAAGCGCACCGTCTTAACTAAGTTTGGGATGTATGTGTTTAAGAAATCTATAATTAAAACTGAATTATAAATAATCTTCCTTGATCACACACACGCGAAGTTTCGCTGATGATGACGCATAGACAATTTTCGCATAGACTTTAGTTTTTGACGCATAATCTTCTGGAAAGGCCGTTGTCTATTATAAAGATACGCTTACACTAGGGTAATATTTCTGATTTTAGTTATTTTTCTAGGTTTTTAAGAGTGGCAACATCGATTTCATTACACATCATCTTCGAAAATTTTGTCTATGGTTTGTGTCCATTGTTTTTCTACAATGTTATTTTTCTGACTGCTGCTGGTGGACGAAAAATTGGTTTCGCTGCGTCTAGTGTGAGTTTGTTCTAGTGTTCGTGTTCGATATTGTGATTTATTAGACATAGATCACGAAGATGTCGTCACCGAGCGCTGGGAAACGTCGCATGGACACAGATGTCATCAAACTGTATCCTTTCTTTGTTATCGTCATTACAAAGAACCTATTGCGTTCGAGGGCCACCATGTAAATAAGTAGCTGTAGGGCCGTCAGCTGATTGTCACGACCCTATATAAAATCAATATGGGGTGTGTTTTTATTAATATTTCTTTGTTGTACACTTGGGCAAGTTATAAATAACATTTTATCTGAAGGTTCTTATTGATGTAGACCTTTGACTATTTGTCTGGGTGAAGAGCGTGCATTCTTTTCGTGTCTCCGTGGGCCAACGTATCTATATATAACGCGTTGATAAACTGCTAGGTAGGTGCGTTACGTTAGCACGAAGTACTCTTCCGTGTCTATACAGTGCTATATTTCGTAATTCATAATGTAGGCCAGGGTCCTGATTGCGTACTTTTTTTCTCTCTAACTTCTATGGCCTTTTGTATGCGTTCACTGCACGGATTATGGAGCTATTATTTGTAATTATTAATCGTTATTGCAGCTATACACATAGCTACTAACACATTATTTCCTTTGTTACAATGTAGTACTAGGCTGCTACTAAAATGCTATTTTTATTTATTTAAGGTGCTATACCATTATATTATTATGTTGCACTTTTTTTTTTTATTTGCTATGCCTTTGTTTTTGCATATAAAATATTCATACACACTAAATAATCTTGTCACATAATTTAATTGAAAAGGCATTTTAATTGTGCATTATTACATGATTTTTTTCTTCATTACTCAAATATATAATTATTATAAATAAGTTTTTAATATTGGTTTTATTTGGCTTCTTTTAATTAAAAGAGATCATTGTCTGTGGGCAACCACTGTTCTCTGACGTTGAATTACATAAAACATAAAATTGTTAAAATTAAGTTTAATTCAAATAACTAAGTATCTATACTTCTAAAGCATGCATCTAAATACATTAACGATAACTGAAACAGTTGTGTCACAATGATTTGTGTTATAACAATAACAAGGAAGTTAATCTGAGTATAATGTAGGCAGCTTAATTTATTCAAATATGCTGCTATTAGATATTATTTTCCTATAAGTTCTTACCAACATATTATTATTATAATCTTGCTCTATTCCATTATCAATTAGACACAGTGTGAAATGCAAGAATCTAATTTGTCTTTAATAAATTTATTACTTATAATGTTGCTTAAGTAGACAAAGAATATATAAATTACTTTTTAACAAAAATCTACTTTCAAAATAATCAATATATCAAAATAAATGGTAGGTACCTACACAATTCCACAATACACAAATTGAATAACAATTTTAAGTTACCTATTTTTTCAAAGAACTTTATTTAAAATTTATGAAATACTAGCCTCTGCCTGAGTGATATGTCAATAAAAAGTGGCCTATGCACTATACCGTTTATCCATCTGTGTTAAAAATACAAATCCTTTTTGCTGTTCTGGTGTTATTGAGTAACAACATCTAGCCATCCATCATAACTTTCGCATTTATAATATTAATAGGTAGAATTATTGTAATCTTTTATACCTATGTAATTTAAGTGTATTCTAACTTTTAGAGTTGTAACAACTTACGTTTTGCCATTACAAAAATATTAGTTCTATCTTTTTTATTTGGATATGTATGGATATATGTATATTTTTGCATATTACGATTAACTTGGAGTGTTAAAGTATGTTTGTAGTATGAATGTTTGTTTTTAAAGTATTGGAAGGTTCTAGTAAGGCCCAAATTTTGTTTAATTTTTGTTTCTTCATTTTTTAATTTATTTATAACATTAGTTGGATGAATCATCTGTTCCATGGGCAAAAAAGGGTTCTGGATCATTAGTTGTACAGAGTAATATTCCCTATATTTATATATCTTTTTATGTACCTATGCGACCTACTTATGTATTTTTATACAAGTTGAGTGAAATATCAATGCTTAACAGTTTAAAAAAAAGTCAATAAAAATAAAAAGAACCATAAATTGATTTCATTGACAAATTGGAATACCTAGGTGTATCGTGTATCATGCCATTGAGGTAGAAACAATTTGGTCTCAATGCTAATTATTATTCTTATTTATTATTAAAATAGATCTACTTAACGTGAGCGTAAATAAAAATAAATAAAATACGCAGGCATTTCTAAACATTAACCGACGATTTAGGTAAGTACCACACCGCATTTTTACAGTCATGACGCGTCATGACTGTAAAAATGCGGACGTTATGAAAAAAACCCACTGTTACTGGCTGGTTTATAAATTAGTTGCCATAGTTAATGCAACCTACCCATTTTTTTTTATTTAGACGCAAACCTAAAATGTTCGGTACATGTAAAAGGAAAAATAAAAAAGATACTTACCTATAGTAGGTAGGTAATTTTTTTGTTGATTTTGTTCATTATTGCCACGCAAAGATAATAATAATACCTATTACATGTGAAAATGTAACTTTTAATCAATATAAAAGGTTTCTCGAACGCATAGGTGGATTCTTTTCTACCGTGAACTAAATTTACTTCTTTGGTAAGTTGATTTTATTCTATCGCCTATCGCAATTATTATTTAGCTAGGTAGGTATTATGAGATATTTTAATACTTATTGCATTCATAAGACAGCATCACAACTTATTCCGAGAGCGTAGTCTTTGTCACATAATAATGTCAGATAGCTAAAAAAAAATTTGCTAGATTCCATGTAACGCAGCAAGCCTGTCCGTTGCACCCTTATTATAAAAAAGCTCTAAATCTAGAGTAGATTGGAGTAATTTGAATCTTATGTCATAAAAACAAGATTGAAATTACTACCAAGATTATTCTAAAATTTTGTACGGTTGGCGATACAGACCTAGGTACTAGTTTTTTTTTTAATTCATAAGGCTATAGTTTGTACGCAATATTTTGGTAATTTGAATCTTATGTTCAACTTTCTGTACGATAAAGATGAAGATTCTTTATTTGCCAAAGATATATAGGTAGTACAAAGTTGTTAAAAAAAAAATTGTTTCTGGTTTCTTTTTTATTCTTCGTAAACGAAAAACTTAATGTAATAGAGTCCTTCGCGGCCAGCACCTATTAGATTGTATTGATTGCATCCATGGCGCGATGACGTTTACAATGCACGTTGAATTAAACAGAGCGCGAAACTGAATCAGAGCCGTCTGATTAATTGATTAGATATAGAATGACACGCTTCGAAGAATTGCCCAATAAGAAGCTTTAAACCTTCGAAATATGCCTAATAAAATTTCTTTTATTAATCTAATAAATTGTCCATGTAGTGACGAATTTAGAATACCTACATAATGTCACTACCCTATTTCAACTCGTGGGTATCGTAAAAGGCAACTAAGGGACCTAACTTTAAGCAGACAAGAGCACTGCTAGAAAAGGAAAATTCAAAACAAAACCCTATATAAAATATTTGTAGAAGACCCGTGCCTAGTGGTGGGATGTTTATGGGTTGAAATGATGAATCTAATAAAAACTGACTGACTAATCAACGCACGAATATGATTTTACATAAATGTTTCATATAAGAAGTATGTAATTGACTACCTACTAAGAAGGGATTATTTGAAAATTGATACTCTACAGTAGGTTTGCGAGAACCGATTTCCGAGCAGGCGGAACCGTGAGCAACAGTTAGTAGTATTACAAAACAGAAGAGTTTGTTTGAACTCTTTAATCTCAGAAACTGCCGGTTCTCTCCAAAATATTATGTTTGCATTAGATAACCTGTTTATAGAGGAGATTCAGGCTATAAAACATCGTGCTGTGTCCCACAGTAGTGGAGCAGTAATGATTGACGCGAGTGAATCTAAAAGTCACACTCACAATTAGTTAGCCTCAGATAAATATTTGTTTGATTAATATAGCAAATTGTCACGTTTTTAATTACTTATTTCGTAATTGGTATGAGGTTATTAATTATGTTGACTATTCATAATAATATGCCACATTGTGTTATTGCTCACGTCTGCCTTGGCCATCCATTTCCTAACTTGAACTTCTTGGTTCTGTACCATTCTATGATATTTCATATTTTAATAATTTGAAATTGTAACTATTTGGCGATTAAAAAAACCTGGCCTAAGTTTCCTGCCAGCTCTTCTCGAGGGAACTGACCTTAGGAAAATTTGATAAAAACACCTTTTTGGCTTTATATGACGGTCATAAATACTCGTATCGTATTTTATGTGATCTAATTTAATAACTGACTGATTTACAAACATTTGAAGAAACGAAGGCATGTTTTGTAGGACATTTCTATCATATTCAAAAATTCTCAATCGATAACAACTGATCAACCAATGATGCGTGCCTTTCGATTCCGTGAGTTGGTTGTAATCGCAATGTCACCGCGCACCCCGCACATACCCCCAAATAGACCCAAAGATTGCTATTGATACTTGTTTTACCATTTAGCTAAGGTAATTTTTGAAAACCTATATTAAATATTAAACCATTCGCCCTTTTGCTAAACAGATCAAGAATAATGGCATAATTTTATACTTTTCTGAAAAGTCATTCCAGTTTTCCTGTCAGTATTTTCTATAATTTTTTATAACGTTATAGTTTTATTTATTAGACAGTTGAAACCAACGTTTTGTTGGTCCAGTCATCCTTACTTATCCTACATAAAATATATATATAATATATAAATAATAATATATAAATAAAGCAAAGTCGTCTGCCGCGTATGAATGCGAAAAACCTCTGAGCGGATTATCATGCGGTTTTCACCAATAGATATAGTGATACATGATGAAGGTTTAATATATAATTTTACTACCCACATACTAAGCGAGCGAAGCCGCGGCTAGTAACTATTTTTTTGACAAATTGTGGAAAGTAATTTTATTAAACTTTATCAACAACAAATTTTAAATATACGTTTTTGGTTGACATTGGCCAATTACGGATGAATTTGTTAAACACAAGCAGTTTTTTATTGATAAAAAGAACTTTAAATTAAGTTAACTTTTACTCTGTCCTTGAACAAAATGGTGTAAACATTGATATGACACGCCATCAAATGATACTACTGCGCATGAGAACTACAAAACAACGTTGTTTTTTAAACTGTGTTTTCGTCTAGTATGATTCACTTTTCTACCATAATTTGCGATACGGTTTTTTGTTTATTCCCGTTTTCAAATCAGTAAACCACTCTTTAGTTATTTAGATCATATACATTATTATGCTTATAAAGTCATAAAAACTCAAAAAGGTGTCAGCAAATTTTCCTAAGGCACTCTTTTTAATAGAAATAGTTTTTTTTTAATCAAATAGTTACAATTTATCTTGTCTCTTTCAGTTGTATAACTACTTCGGGTGTTCATAAGTTTTGAGACGAACAAACACGTTTTTGCTCGAACATAATTTAATGTATTTACGTAATTTAACGGTAGAAAATCTTCAGTCGTGTGTGTGCGCCGGGCCAGTCATTCAAAGCGCCACGAATCTTTTCCAGCGGAATACGCTTCGCCTCCCTTCATAGGACTCGCTTGAGAAACTCCAGATTTGGATGAGGCTTGCTACAGGCCCTCAGCTCCAATTCAATGCACAGTGAGCAGTCCAGCGAGTTCAGCTTTTTTTTATTGGCCTGTCAAAATCGTCTCAAAACTTATGAACACACCAAGTGTTGTACTTGGTATATAAAATTTCTTCCATTTAAAAAGAAAGCTACTTCACTTCGCAGTCTATAAGAAAGCTCTTCTTTCTCCGCTTTATCATAAAGAAAACTAGCTATATCGTGATATCTTGACCCATTGCGGAAATAGTATAAAGTTTTAGTCATTAAGCTGTCAACCGAGTTGTTGTATGTTTAATTAGTAACTGCTAGATAGTATTATTTCTAATATTAGTATACAAAGAGTATTATTGTTTCAAAGACTTTATGGCACCCTAAAAGCTGATTAATAATTGTATCGGTTCATATACGTTTTGTGATATTCTTTGTTCTCACTGCTCTTCAATGTCATACACCACAGTGTGACCCTTAATATTTTTTTAAATAAGTAATTGAAGTTTAATAAACTTTTATCAGACCATAATCGTGTTTAACGTAATTATGATTGTTTAAAGGTATTAACACTCGTATTTGTAAGATAAGTTTAATCGCGACCGTCATACAGGGCGACTTATTCGCTGGGATGAGGTATTCTAGATGTTGAATTGTAATTTTTTTGATATTTTGCACAAACAGCGTCCGTTTGTGCAAAATATTCCTGACATAAACCGTCCTCGAAAATCTATCATTGGGTCCTTTTAGTCTTTTTTAAGGGATAGGCAGAAGTGTATTCGCCTGTTATGTGTGGACTGTAATACAAGGCGAGCTAATTGCCATTAAATCGGCATCAACAAAAAAATAAAAGATTATCTTTGTTTTTGCGTTGTTCATATAAACATGATGGAGGAGTCGTCACATTTTTGGCTTAGACGAGCCCTCTTAAAAATGCGACGAAAAATTGCCGAATTATTGTTTCATGAAGATGTTCCTACTCTTTGTTTTACATGACGCGACTGTACAGTGTACAGTCAGCAACTGCGTCAGTACCTAATGTTCTTACTTTAATTAATTTTATAGCGCACGCTACTCTTGAATTAATATTATTGCTCTAAGTGTTTATGACTCAAGTTTTTTGCTTGTTGATCTTCTCTTTCGGTTTCACCGAAGTGGAACCGTTTTTAAATACATTTTGCCTTCCTTTGTCTTCATTGCTGAGATAGCTGAAATTCGTTGAAAGCTTGCAACTTTTTTATAGGTTTTTATTACCGAGACATGAACTATATTATTATTAACCCACGAGTATACGCAATTTAAGATTGGGACAACATGTAGCCGCAGGGAATCGCAAATTCTTATGTTTCTATTCCTTTCTTTCACTTGGAAATACCTATCAGTTAATACTTACAAGCTTTGAATTTATCAATTGAAGTTTAAAAAGTGTGAAAATACACTTCAAAAACACATTTAACGTTGAAAATGTTCGATTTATTATCTGATAACCGTAACATTGCCTACTCGACTGTTTGCACATAGTTCTAAATGTACTTCTACCAAATTTCACCAAAATCGATTTCGAATATCATCATCATTTCATCATCTTAACCCATAAACGTCATACTGCTAGGCACGGGTCTCCTCTAAAGAATGTAGAGGGAATTTAGCCTATTTCAACACGCGGCCTGGCCAGACGGGTTGGTATAAAATAGGTATAAATAAATATACAAAGAATACCCTTTTAAAATTAACGTTACCGTTTGCAAGAGAAACTACAAACAGTCTTATTTGTTCTATTTGGATGTCGATAGGACGTTTTGTACATCTAAAATAATTATATTCAACCCGTCTGCAACGTCGGGAATTTGCTGAAATGTGTGCTTATTCATGCTTTAACCCCGTTGTCTTTGGAGTTCTCGCTTCGATGAGCAAAAGGCGAAAACGTGACGTCATTGTGCACCATCAAATGTTTACAGTGCCGGCGACATTGCTATACACCGTATTATAGAATCGAAAAAATTTAAAATTTGATATTTTTTGCTGTAGTCTCATTCAAACTAGGAACGGAATAGGTACCTACCTAACGGATTGATCTGATGTTTTTATTAATAATTCGTGTGGATGATATATTTTTATATATTCAAAAATATGAAACGGAATTACAAGTGACCGCTTTCAGTGACCTGGTCAAAACGACAAACTAAAATTAAGTATGTACTTAACCAAAAATGTGGTTTTCTTTGCGTTGGAATAGTTTACTGTAAGTGACAAAGGTTATTTATCCAGATATTGTATTCCCATGAATTCGTACCCGCACTTGTAGACAGTAAGCTAATAATTTCTCAAAAGAATCCTAATTTTATCCAACGAAACTAAAATTAACTTTAATTTGCTCGAATTCAATAGCTAGACAGCCCAAACAAAGGGTCCTATTGAATTCAACGACTCCCGTCTTGGTTTCGTATCCAGGGTCCACGACCCAGACATAGACGGTCGGACTCAGACAGTGGTATACATAGACCAGACATTATCGATTGCGCCTGTTGAATATACGTAATTAATAAATGCGCTTCGCATAGTCTCTTGTTGTCGTGTGTTGGGCCTTTTTAAATTTTTCCCCATTTCGGGTAAAACTGGTATTGGGCAACCCAATATCTTAAAATGGTTATAGTAGAGTCTGGAAATGTCACGTTTACATAGGCTGCATGCATCCTGCTCGATCAGTTTCAAAAAATGTTAGTTTTTATTTTAAATTAACGGTTTTTTTTTTAAATATTTTTATTTATTTATGTTGATAGTAGTCTAGCAAGAAGTTGTCTGACTATACTTCGGCCTAAGTTATGGCTATTTACATATATCCTCTCGTTTCGTTTCGTCTGTGCTTAGCTAGAGTCAGGGCCTTGGAAATAATCCTTTGTTTAGGCGCTATCCGTTAACTAGACGTTTATATTACTTCAATTATGATAAAACGATAATAGGTATAATATTCCTATTGCGTATTTATTTGTTTGCGTACTATTGTCGATTAGCGATAACAGCTTCGATAAATTTACTTTATGTTAAAGTACTTAGAAAATATACCTAGTAACAGTGACAGGTGTTTAGAGGCGGTTTTGCGCTCGAAGTTCTCGAAAAATATTTTAGATGTTGAAGAAGTTTTGTTAAGAACGCACCCACCACATTTTGGTCTGCTACCAAAATGTATTATTATTACCGGGAACATTTCTAGGTTCTGGACTAATAGGTATTGCGAGGTACTTAGAAATTAGACATCTAGAAAAAGGCCTACTTTTAATAATGCCAGTTACCTATTTAGGATTATGACATTTATACTATAATACCACAGGCGTCCGTAAATAGCGTCAATGAACGAACTGCGTGGGAAGTATCCATTGACGTTTTCTACACGCGTTATATTGTTTCTCTACTTTTATTATATCCAATTATGTTATACGTTGAAATATCGACTGTTTATTTCAGGCGAAGGTTATCGACTAAAGTTATAGAGGCAAAAAGGTTTAGGCGATATTTTGGCCTATATTGATTTCAAGGTTACAATTTATAAAAACTTTTATCGTTACGCGATTTACCGCCGAAGGGCATACATTACGCCAGCTTTGTTGGGGCTGATGTAATAGGGGGCGAGCCTATAGCCCTCAATCGGACACATTACCAGACTGAGCTGATAGTAGTTAGTACTGATACTCAGTATTTCATGACTGACAAAACCTAATATAGTTTTGAGATTTTACTTGACTCGAAAATGAACCCGGCACTTTTTTTCCTGCCTTACTCCGAATACCAACCCCAACTATAGCAATAGAAAAATAATCTCTAAACTTTTGTGGCTATAATGAAATTCCGTCAAGTAACATAAAATTTAATCAATAAATCTTAACAGCTGATTAATTCGTGCGTTTACCGTTTTTATTTTACTTACTAGTGTCATTAGTCTAGAGCCAATATTAAGTCGTTGATATCAACCGTATTTTTGAATTGGATGACTATTTGACGAATAACAACAGCTATGAAAAAATTTCGACTTGTTTACCGAAATAGAAGTTTTGGTTGAACAGCAGTTTGGATAGCTTGTATTGCAGCAATATTGTAGTGTTAGAACGCAAGTCACGATACATCTATCGTTGTTATTAAGTGTGAACGTAGATAATATACGTTCACGTGAAACGCGTCGTGTTGATTGTGGCGTAACGTCATACGACGGTGTACTGACGCAATCATCGCCTCTATGTGGTGAGCTTCTTGTTCTTCATTAGGTTTTGCTATAACATAACAGCATCACGCCTTTCCTCGATGGAGTAGCAGAGGTCCATCATACCTATATTTCACCAGCTATGTTTTTATATCGACCCAATAACGTCCATTGCTGAACATAAACCTCACCTAATTATTATTATATAACTCCTTAACGTTAGGAGTCAGGGAATAATCTTTAAACATTATAGACACGTGTTTTTAGACTGTAAATTGTATTCTTATTTTCGTGTTGGTTTATTTTTTAATAGCTTGTTTCTCTTCTAGTGCTCAGTTGCATCATCATCATCATCATCATCATTGACAATAGTCATGGCACAATCACTCAGTCCAAGTATACCAGAATTCATGCAAAAAATGGATTGGTCGCTCTATGTACCTGGCTCTGAACATTTCGTGGAAGTTACATTTATAGATGATCCAGGAAGCTTTTTTGTGCGTCCTTTTGGTTTGGACGACTATTTGGAGGCATTAGAAGTCCGAGGAGACCGAATAAATAATTTTGAAGAAGCTGTTATTGGAAAACGGGTCATTTATAAATCCCGAAAACTCCGTCGATATGTAAGAGGCGATATAACATTTTTTAAAAACGACGGAGAAATCACATTTGACCTCTTTGCTATTGATTACGGGTTTCATGAGGAAGACATATCCAGAAAGAAAATGTATTTGCCAATTACAATTGAAGGCGTTCACTGCCCGCCACTGGCTATACATTGCAGGTTGAATATGTGTCACCCCAAAGATAAATCCGCAACTTTTGACGACACTGCGATTGATGCAATTAATTTTTTTACGGGTCCACACAAAGCTAAAATCAGTGTTGTGCATAGAGAAAAAGAGAAGTTGACAGTGGACCTAAGAACTGTGGAATGCCCTGATGATGTCGCTACGATGCTTGCTTTGCTGAATTACACCACGCTTTTAAACTCTCACAACGATCTACACAGATTCAGAAAACCTGTTCCCGTTGAAGATGTCAATAAATACACTTTTCAAACTTTTAACCCTGGACAGAGGCTTGCTGTGAGGGCATATGATGGAGCTTCTGTTGATAAGTTCTATGTTGCTGAAGTAAATGACTATAAAAAATACTTAGGTGATATGCGACCTCGATTCAAGGAATATTGCAGATCACAACCTAAAGCTGATATTAAAACAGCAATCGCCGATAGTCTTTGCTGCGGCATATTTATGATTGGTATTAATGAGTATGAACGTGGCATTGTGTTGAAAGAAACTGAATCTGATAAGGCTTTAGTAAAACTCATTGATACAGGCTTAGAAGTTGAAGTTTCCTGTGATTTTGTTAAACTCGCGCCTTATAAAGTTTTTAGTGAAAAGCCAGCTGTTGCAATATACTGCTCGTCAACTGAAGATCAAGTTTGGAAAACTAGTTTACCAAAGTTCTTGTACCCCGGTTATCAGTTCATCATTGAAATTGTACAAAGGGGTAATGGGTTTGATGTGCCACATAAGGTCAACCTCTATCGATCGAACTAGGAATTATAGATTAACTTTAAAAAAAAAACAAATATTCTTGCCTCGCAAAAAAATTCAAGCATGTGTTGTATTCATATTAAATCATTATTCTAGTTCAAATAATATATTAACCGGATAACATGAAAACAATTTACAATTATATAACTTAGCTATTTAAAAAAACCTAAATTAAACTCAACAAATGGATTTTTTTGTAAAATAAACGTTACAAGTACCTATATGTAGTTATATGTAGTTTCATACTTAAGTACCTATGTATTTATTATATTACATAATTACGGTAAATGTTGATAAGTTTAGGTAACCTTTCTATTATCTAGGTTTCGAGAAATATGGTTTATTAGTATGTCGAATGAAAATTATAATTGTTCCACGTGCCATATTACTCATAGGTAATTAAATTTATTTATTTCAGATTTCAAAACATGCATTCCCTTACACAATCTACTCCATTTTAAAAGTCGGTTATTAAGACGAAACTAATATAATCTAGCTCAAATTTAAACGTAAAAAATATTTGCATTTATTTGTATGTAGTAATTAATGGCATTGCGTAATTAAATTATTTTATGTAGGAGAAACTTAACATTATCTAGAATTAGATTATATAACTAACAATAGGAGAAACTTAACATTATCTAGAATTAGATTATATAACTAACAATTAAAACATAGTCTTAATAAACATAGATTAGAGTATATGGAAGAAAAACGCTCACTATAGTCAAAATTTGTATAGAAAACAATTCTCGCACTAAGAAATAAATCTTATGTCGTGGGAGACTTTACAAACATACAATAAATAATTTATCTATACAAATAACATCGAACCTACACCTCTCAACTAAATTTTATTACAAAAGGCGTATGTACATACCTCTGGAATCTACGTACCTATATATGTTTCTGAGCCCACTCTACTACACTATCTGACGGAATAAAACTCCCAGGATTCGAAGCCAAAGCCGAATAGTACAAAGTATTGTTAAATGAAAAAAAAAAAAAAAAAAAAACTCATTCCAATAGTGACATTCTAGGTCACTAAACCACGAGCTGCAATCGCAATCTTATCTTATCAATACTTCCTTTTTGTTGAAATGTGTGTGAATTGGAATTACTAAATGTTTACTTGAAAGGCATTTTGTTTGTCAGCCTGTGGGCAGGATCTGAAAACAACGTTTTTTTATAGAAGATCATTGTTTAAGTCATTGAAAGTCCAAGCGGTCTGCATCAACCTCCTGGGCGGACAACTTGTATCCAATTTTATAAGATTCATGTTAGCGATCAAATTCACTTAGTACTACTAATTTGTACAAATTTAAGCTATCTGCACTAGAAACTGGGCCCAGTGTCGCGAAGGACTTGACAAACATACAATTAATTGTCACAAATATTGGTCCTGTGTTGGGATCGAACTTACAATCTAGAGGCCAAGTCTGCTAACACAATTGTAAGCCGATGGTTTCATTCGACAGCTGTGATTGGCTTACTAAGTCAATCGCTCCATATCGCCGGCCTGCGATTGGTCCATCGGTCTGCTATCGACGTGTGCAGAATCGACCACTTGTCAGCATTCGTACATTATGATTGCTAGGCCAAAAAAATAGCCAAACTGGACAAGAAATTCCGAACTTTTTGTTGATCTTGTCTAGCACAATTTTATCTGATAATTTCCTTAACAATGTAATAACAGTATCGAGAGTAAACACGAGGTTACAATATTGGGAGGTCTCAACGAATTCTGCGTCAAATTCTTTGGTCCTCCTGGCAGTGAGTATTCTATTTGTTTTATTTTAGACTTAACTACATGATGTCCAGACAAGTCAATTAATAATTCTTTATCCATGATAGATTTAGAATTATGATTATCATCTAGCTAAATATTGTCAAGCTTTACAACACTGTAGATAGTAAGCAGTTACTACAGTCAATAGACATTTACAAAGCTACTTGAACACCGTGAACTTAAACTTAACTGTTTTGTCAGCCTAGAAAAAAAACACACACTGTACACAATTTAAAATGTACACTATATGCTTTGTCCAAGTTGAAACAACTACTGGATTACAACAAGTCAATCTTATCTGATTCCAGCTCCTTACGAGGGCGGGGTGTGGCGCGTTCGCGTCCATCTTCCCGACCACTACCCCTTCAAGTCACCGTCCATCGGGTTTATGAACAAAGTGTACCATCCAAACATTGATGAGGTCTCCGGCACTGTCTGTTTAGATGTCATCAACCAGGCATGGACTGCCTTGTATGGTGAGTTTTAAAGATAAAGATAGTTTATTTGTCATAACATGTGTACAATATATGGTCTTACAAAATAAATATAGTATCAATATGTTCTGTCCATTTCAAGACATGCAATTTTTTTTTTTTATTATTATATTTTAATCATATTATATTTTAATCTTATTATTTGATCATGAATAGGTACTTATTAATTACACAAAACAATTGAATAAAATTATCTATTTAGTCATAATAGTATTTAAAGTATAGGAAATCATGTGAATAAAGAGAACGTAGTCATAGAGGCAATGTCAATTTAAATAAATCAATAATAATAAATAAAATATAACAATAACTATCTTAATTAATAACTGATGTTAAAATTCGCAATAGGAGAACCCTATTATCCGATCCAGAAAAGGAACTTAGAATCTGTCGCAATAGTCAACACAAAACACGTGATAAGTGTGTGAAAGAACGATGCCAGGTCTATTAGGTACGTCTTTCGTGACACATGCAAGGACCTTAGGAGACAAACTTAAATCTAAAGATATAGATTCTGACTGGCCTGTTAGTCTAGTGGTTAGTGACCCTGACTGCTAAGCCAGAGGTCGTGGGTTCGATCCCCACCCAGGACAAATCTTTGTGTTATGAGCATAAAGGTTTGTTCTGTGTCTGGGTGTAATTTATCTATAATAAGTATGAATTTACAAAAAAAAAATGTATTTAAGTAGTATATCAGTTGTTTAGTACCCATAACACAAGCAAATATAATTGCTTACTTTGGGACTAGATGGCGCTGTGTGAATGTGGTAGAATATTATATAAAAGAAAAAACAAAACACTAGTGGGTCATGTCGCTTCAGAAGTGTATCACTTTCATACATTTAGTATGGTTAGAAATACATAAATACAGTGAATTGCTGCTACTTTTGACCTTTTACTTAATGTAAAGAAAGAAAAAGAACTAATGTCAGGGGCGGACCGTGAGTTTGTGGGGCCCTGGGCTGATACTACTCGGGGACCCCTAGGGGGCCTGTCTT
Organism: Laspeyria flexula; assembly: GCA_905147015.1. Taxonomy (NCBI): domain Eukaryota; kingdom Metazoa; phylum Arthropoda; class Insecta; order Lepidoptera; family Erebidae; genus Laspeyria; species Laspeyria flexula. The sequence goes on from LR989974.1 coordinate 9,516,655, forward strand.
AATTATCTATTAACTGCCATTAAAAAAAACCGGCCAAGTGTAGAGTATTAATTTGAAAAAGTAAAATATTTAATTTAAAAAAATGGTTATGTTTATAAAATATAAACATAACCATTTTTTTAATTCACAATGCTTTCAATTGGAACTGGGGGCCCCTTATATCCGGGGGCCTCGGGCCCTATAGCCCCTACATAGATCCGCCCCTGACTAATGTGTACAATATGTACTAGAAAACAAGGTCTCGTAGGTCGTAACAAAACAAGTACACTTTATTATTAAAATTTCACCTGACAATCTAACATTGGATATTGAAATATAAATCGACCACACAATAATCCGGATCATTGCGACTTGACCGCAGCTCTGCGGGCTTTGTAATGCATTATACACTTGACCATAACCTTGCGCCGACGTTTTTATGCGGTTTTGGGTTTATATCCTGTAGGTAGACCTAGATGTGAATTTGATACTAGGGTTGCCTCCCACGGGTTTTGTTTCCCCGGATTTTCCGTAGTTTAGAAGGCAAGTATCTAGGGTTAACTGTACGAACATCTCAAACTGAAGGTGGAGAAATGCTTAGAAATTAACGAGAGGCTCTGAAAACATTTCGAATTATCCCATTTATTCACATTTTCTAGATTTTATGTACCTAGTTTGTCGTAATTAATTAGAATAATATTAATATTGACATTGATGGAAGAGAATTTGTTTAAATGAGCGATGTAAAAATAATAATAGGCTTAATAATAATATAATAATATTCTACCACATTTACACAGCGCTATCTAGTCCCAAATTAATCAATTATATTTGCTTGTGTTATGGGTACTAAACAACTGATATAGTACTTAAATACATATTTTTTTTGTAAATACATACATGTTATAGATAAATTACACCCAGACACAGAACAAACCTTTATGCTCATTACAGATTGGAAGAGAATTTGTTTAAATGAGCCATGTAAAAATAATAATAGGCTTAATGTTAAAAGCATACCAACCAAACTTTGCGAGATAAAAATTATCAACTTGATGATAGATAGATACCTATATTATGATATTATGGAAGCAATAAATGATTGAGTATGTAGAATTGAGTACCTACTATCTTTTGAATTACAAATATAAAATTATAACCTCCAGATTTGTCGAACATATTCGAGTCTTTCCTGCCGCAACTGCTGACGTACCCGAACCCCATCGACCCGCTGAACGGTGACGCGGCCGCTATGTACCTGCACAAACCCGAGGAGTACAAGAAGAAAGTCTCAGGTAACAAACACTATTCTCCAGTTTCAAGCATAGGTTTCTTAAGGGTCGGCAACGCGCCCGTGATGCCCCTGGTGTTGCAGGAAACCGCCCACCATCAGGCGGGCCGTATGTCTGTTTGTAACTTTCCGCGTCGTCGCACACACATATCGCCAGTTAAGTAAGGTCCCATGTAATACGTTCTGGGCATCGAACCCAAGACTTAGCGACCGCAACCGAGACTACACCGTTGCGCCACCGAGGCAGTCAGTCAGCACCGAGATATTATTTTATTTAATCAATATATTAAATATACCGCGAGGTTCTTACCTGGAGTACCTAGTTTTAATCAGGAGTCTGGCCATTCCATAATCTCAATGTCCACTGTGAAAACGATATAATCTATACAAATCAATAAAATTGGAGTGTCTGTTTGTAATATTAAAATAACCACGTTTTACTACATGTATATGAATGTATACACGGTACATATACCAAAATGACATTTTTTTTAAAATTTTTGTCTGTCTTTCTGTCTGTTTGTTCCGGCTTATCTCTGGAATTGCGGGACGGATTTTGACAGGACTTTCACTGGCAGATAGCTGATGTAATAAGGAGTAACTTAGGCTACTTTTATTATAGAATAATTCAAAAATTATTAAAAAAAAAAAGTAATTATGCTTTTGTTAAATTCCACGCGGATGAAGCCGCGGGCACAGCATAGTTTTGGTAGCAATTCAAGACACCATATAAAATTATCTATAAATACCTGATCAGCTGTTGTGCTCGTTAATAGTAAATCTTGAACATTCAAGATTGACGTACAAGTCATTGACAATAAATATAATACGATTTGGGCACGCGGCCAGATCTTGTTGATACGTTCGTAGTAAATTGTGGTCTCTTCTTTAGGTATTGATGTCGTGCTATCTGTCGTTGTGACCTTGAACCTTTGTCCTACGGGCTGTGTAGTCTATGGGGTGGGGAAAGATTTGAGCCAATCGCTCCAATTTATTGTTATCTCTTTCTTTTGTTTAGTGATATAGGTGTCTTTTAATTTTATCCTTTTCTCGCCTTAGGAAGGGTTTGGGTTCGGGACAATCTCTTACACCCACCATTTCAAATCCTGTAAGCGAGGATTAACAGCGACGAATCACACTGAGTTATGGCACTCGGGAGTCCTCGGGAATACCTAACCTATTTGTCTTGGAACCCGCAACGCCTTAGACGGGCTGCCGAGCCATGCCTAGATGAAAACCCGCACTAGGCCAGCGTCTTTGGATTATGGCCTAAACCTTTTCAGCTCTATAGATAGAGCGAAGGAAACCCGAGCCCAGTAGTGGGACATTAATGGGTTGCTGATGAAACATTTGTATTGTCTCGTACACTTTCGATCAATATGTTTAATTTTAGCGATAGAACAAGCTGTCATCTTCTTAAAAAATATGTATCATTTCCAGATTACGTCCGAAGATTCGCAACAGAAGAAGCTCTCCTAGAGAAAGACGCGATAACCGGCATGGGGGGCGCAACCCCCGCGTCCTCGGGCTCTAAGCCGTCCAACGGCAACACCAACAACAGCGATACAGAGAGCTCCATGAGCGAATTCAGTGATGACGAAGCGCAAGACATGGAGTTATAACATAAGTTACCACGCATTCATACTTGCTCACTCAACACTGCCTTGTGTGTTTAATTATATTATTACTCTGTGGTCTATTGTCTTTGGTTGCAATTACAGTGTTGCCAAGCAATAGAAGAGTTTCAGTGTTGTCAAGAAAAAAATAATCGTGAGGTAAGTCTGTTTACAACAATAATGTGGTCAGGTTTTTAAGTAACGATAATAAACTACCAAAGGATATTAGACCACAGATAAAACAATATGACAACAGAAGCCAGTTATCTGTATTCGTACAGACGTTCGCTGCCTGACATTAAAAAAAAAAACGTTTAAAATATCTTTTTCTATGGACCAGGAACATTGCCAATTTAGAAATAAAAAAAAAATACTGCTCAGATATTTTCACGGCGGCGAACATATAACGCTTTAAATATATATATACTTAATGAAAAAATATGCAAATATGCATGATGGTAATAAAGAAGTAAATGTGTTTAAATTTAGTCCTTGGTGTGTCAGAAAAGTTTTAATGGTTAAATTAGGATTGTCTATGGCTTGTCTTTGATGTGTCTTTATGCTTAAGATAGCAGCAATATGTTAGAGAAAAAAAGTGTTCACAAAATACGGTAAACAGTAGGTCGGTGGGCTTGGAAACGGATGGGTGGGTAGACGTAACTAGGGTGCGATGCGAAAGTTTAGAAAAAGCCTTGGATTTTTCTCGAAATTTAATGCTATTATGAAGTTTATTGGGCAATAATATTTAGTATTCCTTTTTAAGGTTTAGATTTGCCCTAGTTGCGTCTAAACGATGATGACTGACTGAGATTTGGGAATAAATTTAACTTTAATGTACAACATCCGTAGCAACAGCTTGCTGAACCTTATTAAAATAAACCAATATTAAGTATCAGTTTATGTCGTCTTGCATACAAGAATTATTTAGAATGTTAGAACGTGGCGCTTCTTTCGCGACCGTTCTTTTAAAAAGTCTACTCAAACTTTCAAAGCTCGATTTCGACCAAACAATACATTTTAGGCTCGTGGTACGGCATTTTTAACTTTATTCGAATTAACACAAGATTAAAAATGCCTTTCATGTGTTACCTAAGAATGGTTTTATGCATGAAACTATCGGTCAGTCTCATCTTTACGTAGGCTACGTGGTAGGCGTTGTGACTGGTTACATTTCAAATGTTAATAATTATTTAATATCAATGTTGAGAAACAAATAATAAAATTCTAAATAGATCTTAAATATCACAATATTAAATTAGTTTACAACGAAAAAGCTTGCTACGAATCTTCTGAAGACATTATTCTAACCTGCTGTAAACTAAACTCTAACATAGCATAATTAATTAACAAATTTAACATTTCAAATGTAACTGAATCAACTTATTTTAATATAATGAACGTTTAATTAGATATTAACTCAACGTACGCTATACTCTCAAATAAATAACTTCGAAAATATCATAGACAAACATTAATCCTTTGTAATTTTGTAAATTTTATCGACTGGCAACACACATAGTGTGAGTGAGCGAGGTAGCATTTTGTAAATAGCCTATCTGTCCCATAGTTTAAATCCAACTTAATATGAGCCCGTGACATCGGACTAAAGTCATCACTATATCTCATAGGTATTTAATTTTTTTATTATTATGATTTTTTAGTTGTATTTGAAACAATATGTGTCATTGTGTAGTCGATCTCCCTCTATTATGGCGATTAGGTTGGGTTTATTAATCGGTTCAGATGCGATACGCTTTTGATCTTTAAAGACAAACGTGTCACCACCCTAAACCCCAAATTTGGATCTTATAATCAAACAAGCAGTCTCAAAATATATTTACGTTTTTATAATTTTATTAATATTTCTTGAGTGTTAACGGATTGTGACTGAGTAAAAATAAACGTTTTATGAGCAGCTGTATCTTATACTGATTCTATTACCTCATCATATTTAAATCTTTATAGTGTTGTGCATGTTGCCAACGTTTACAAGCTTATAATACTCGTGTCTATTTTTAATCAAATGATTCTTCCTTTCATCTCGATTAGTGGCCGATTAATACCGCCCAACCTACAAATTTCACTGATGTCAACACTAACATAGAATGTCTATGTTCTAGCCAATGTTACCCGTTGAAAAAAATTGGCTCGTTATTTGTAACAAAACTGTGATTTTCATTTCTTCCCTTCGTTTTATTGTGAGTGAAAATTTTAATAAAAATGTAATGTCAATTCGTCGGAAGAGGTTGAGAATATAAATATAAAACTGTACTTAGTCTAATTGCTGTTTGTCGCTTTTAGAGTTATTGTTGCTATTATTTTTCTTAGCACAATCATTATTTTTATGCTTTGAACACCGCCGGGTTTCTTATAATTTGGTTTTGATTTTATTATTTTTGTAAGCTAATATTGCCAACATTTTTATATAATCCCTCGACAAATTGTCTTGTGTATTAAACTGGGCATTATTTTATTGTACAATATTAAATGGCTGATGCAATTTTTGGACAATAATTATCTGAAGCCGTTACGTGGCGGTGTTTCTCAGCGTTTATGGGCAGTGTACGCTTTCACCAAATAAATAGCATTTTTGTGTATACCATGTCTTAGTTTGAGCTATTTTAAAAACACAACACCTGTTATGAGTTTAGCTGAATGAAAATGGATCGAAAATAGTGTACTTTTACAGAATGTATTTAAAATATGTTTTTATAAATTTTTCTCAACATTATTTTTTTATGGTGTTGAAACGAAAAATAACAAATCAATACATCATGCAGTCATTAGGTGCAACTGCTGAGCACCATATAATTAAGGCATGCTTATTATTAAAACTTGTCATGTTTGTTAATGGACTTATTAAATTGAATACAGTGACGGTTTTTCATATAGCTCACACTAGACTTTTTAAATCAATGACAAGAGCTGATCCTGCCAAATGTTGGTGTTTTAGCATATTTTGTAATGTTCTTTTTGCTTCAAATATACCGAATTAGTCTTTAATTCATTACTTGTGTGAAATAAAACTTATTTCGTAAGTTTGAACCTTTCTATTTGAATGTGTGAGTTTTAATTGCTTGACCTGCGTTTAACATGACTGACATTGCCAATTAGAAAAATGTTTGTGTCTATGTTTTTTGTTTTAGAAAATAATTTGTCTTTAGCATACATATCATTGAACTTGTGCGCGTTAAAACAAAAAGAACATTTCAAAAAAATAAAATCAAAATACAGATCTCTAATATTTGACACATTGCGAACTGTAAGTGTTGCAATCGTCTTATTCATAAGTCTTAGGCTAATAATGTACCTAGAGTTAAAACAACACGAAGATTATTATTAATGATAGACATTTATCGTATCTTTGAAAACTCAGCCATAATAATATATTATATTTTTGGTAATAAGTAAATAACAAGTTATAAATTTTTAGTTTTATTTCTTGAGAAGTTGGGTTGACAGATTTTTCTGGATTTTATTAGTCCACCCAGCTTTTGTCGGTATGAATCATACAGTTAGATATAAAATCGCTGTGGTGTCGATGTGTAGCTTATAATACTTATGAAGAGTTTACGGAGGTTTTTAAATGATTAAAAAAATATCATCATAATCAAATAAACTTTTAACTTTAGCCATAGAGTGCAATAACAAAATGGCGCCAAAATTTGACGGATACTTGCGCATTTAAAAACTTTCGTCAATAAGCAATGGTGACGTGTTAATGATTGTTTATTTTTTTTATCGTTTGACAAAATGGTGTAAATCACGTCACAATTGTTTGGTATATGGATATAATTATAATTATCGAGGTTGAATACCTATATTACCAAAATATGGGCAGTCCCGCCCAGACACGGAATCATTTATACATGTAACAGAATAAAAGTTTATATTATTATATTTTTATTTCATTACATGTAATAAACTTACGTTATTTTTAAACTATATCTGTCTTTTAATAACCCCCATCTATGTTGCAACACTTTTTTGATTAATTTGATCATGACCTGCCTCATGTTTTTTACGTACCTACTTAACTAGTTGAAAAATAATAATTTTATGGATTTTTTTTCTAATGAACTGAACTGCAACTAAGCAGCAAAGAGTGCAGGGGTGGATAAGAATAAAAAAAAACAATAAGTAAAGATTTACTGTGTAAGTTTTCTACAATATTATATTAGCTTGTGATTCATATAAATATCATTTAATTTTACCTCTGCTATATCAGCGGTTCTTAGGTAGATATTTTTGATATCCGAAAGTATGTATTAAGTATAGCTTTTCCTTTAAATTCTTCTAATCTGCCTGTCAACTTTATAAATTCACTTCTCTTCCCGAACTCAGTTTGACTTAACATACAACTCTTGTTACCCAAATAATAGAATGTGGAAAACTAATTTTGTTTGTTTACATATAAAAACTTAAGAGATTAAATGTCACTAAGCCATAGACAAATTGGACAATGATGAACCATAGACATGATGTTACCAGTCAGTAAAAAAAATTGTTACCGTTTCTTGACTGTTTTGAGAAGCTATAGATCCCTCTTATCTAAAAAAATTAATTATTGTCAAATTGCAAACATGACCGAGGATAAAGTGAAAATTATACATAGAGAAATTCGAATAAAATCAGCTGTTTTGCGAGTAGGAAGGTCATTGAACCGGTCTTCCTGCGCTTAGTACCTCTAGGTATAGGTACATTTGGGGGTATCAATTACTCTCAATATATATCACCTCGTTTTCCGTTTTTATTATACCGAAGAGAGTTATAATAGACACATTCTGAATTATTGCGGCCTTTTCCGTAGCCGCAGTCACTACAGTTAAAAAAAGGGGCTACTACTTGAATAAAGAAATAAAACAAGACAATGATTTATTAACATAACTCTATTAAAAATAAACATTTTAACAACAGGCTCTATGTACATTGTACAGTACGCCATAATCTATCTACACTCATACAACAAGAGCGGGCGCGCAGTCACAACAAAAATGTATTTTTCGAAACGTTTTCAACGTAAGCGACCAACCGCGTGTGTTTGGAAATGAACTATAACTTCTTTGTTTGTAAGGATATTATATTAGATTGATTGTTTTACCGTGAATCGATGGCAAATTTCAAGCATAAGTTAGTTACACAAAAAACAATTGGTTAATTTAATACTGTAGAAATATGATTGGCTTTGCCAGCTGACATGGCTATTCTGTACCCTGTCAGCTGCTTGTTTGACAAAGTGAAGCCACTATAAATTGAAAGGTTTCGTCGTAAATGCACGCCCCGTCTCACGCCATAGCGGATGGCAGCGTTTAAACGACAACTACTTATGCTAGACCCATGGAACAATTAAAAGATACATGAAATAATGGGGGACGGACAACAGCTATGGTTACCCAGACGCCATGACAACATTCTCAGTTCAATACCTGTTAGTTGTGAAATCGTTGCCATGACGACGGTTTTCAGGTTTTGGGGTCCAGCATAAGTTTATTCACTCTAAGATATTTTAAAATTGAGGTGAATTAAGTTGGGGGTCAATTTTCTTATTTTAAAAACAGTAAGAGGGCATAGAAAGATATAATATATAAGCTCCTTACACCTTTAGTGAGTTCTGTCTTTTCACTCGCCAAGCTTAATTAGTAGAAAAATAAGTCATAAAACAAAAGTCAGTATTTTAAAATTCAAATTACTAAATTCTATTGAGAGTAAATCGAAAATGCGAGAATCATAGCATAATTATGGGTAGATAAAGATATTAATTTGATATAAGATGGGATCGCAAATATCATAAGATACCTCAGAGTGAATGATGTCATAAATGCGTATCTGGTGCTTCAGCAAAACGGTATAGCGTTAATAATAACAAAATAATATACGTAAAACGTACAAAAAAGTAATATGGTTCAATACAACATGTGTCCAGATAAATACATACATTCATACATAATATGTGCTATAATTATTAATGTATATAGGAATTGTCTATTATATTCTTTTGTTCTATCTTTTGGACTTTCATATAAGAATGGTATTTCATAACAATACACTTTTAGAAGAAATTGAACCAAAAATTGGGAAAAAAATATCTAAACTGAAACACCATAAGTGTGATTTTCCTTTGAATGTGGTCAGACTGTTTCATCGTTTTAAATTAAAGTGTTATTTGGTCTTGAAATGGTATTGGATCCTCATTTAGGGTATTATCATAACATGACAGTATTTTAAAGCTTTTTGTGGTATTAGATATTTTGGAATTGGCAAGGGCTAGGAATGATATACACATAAAAATGGAGATAGCGAGTAAGTACGATCATACATTGAGCAGTTCTAGTTTCGAGATATAATATATTTTAGCTATACTTGATAATAAGTAGCATAGTCACCTATCAATAATACGGCAAATCCACACTGCAGAGGCCATTTTACCTGACTACCAAGGAGGGTAGTGCTTTAAAATTGTAAAAATTAACATCTTTTTTGGTCTTTAGATAGAGGTCTTTACGAATCTTGACACGATCCCTTTTGAGATTAGCTACGCCATTGAGTTAACACCATTTGTCTCTCAAAGCATAACAATATACTCAGCTTTCAGAAGACTTAACTGATCGGCAAATAAAATGCATCCCATTGTCACGTGTTTAAAGCACATTTTAGTAAGTTCTTTATAAAAATGAAAGTCCAAAATAAGACACTCTAACACCAACAAAGTCAATATTTCGACTAAAATTAAAATTACATACATTATGATATATTCAAGCTAGCGAGTCGAATATCATACTTTGTCGAGGTTAAACTTTGTATACACTTCAACTGTTCATACCAATGCCGAGATTATTAATCAAAATGTTAAATAAATAATGGAACTTCAACCTTATCGTCTGAGGAATAAAGCCTCTATTACTCAGATGTATTATTACGATAAATATACGCAGCAATTTTATCGCAAGCGTTTGCATCGCAGTAATATGTAAAATCGAACATATAGGGTCATCTTAAGGTCGTAAATCTGATATTTTTTTCAAATTACATGTTACCTAGATGAAAAACCAATATCGCAATATCACGTGATTTTTAATAGACCCTCCATCCAAAAAATATAATAACATTTTGAACAATTATCTTTTTAACAAACACATGTTACACACAAAATTATTCTGCACATAAGATATTTTATTCTTGAAAACCGTTAAATACATTTTACAATATTGATTGAAATAAACACCATGTTGAACCACTGTAGAACCACAAATAAAACTACACCACATAGTCTATGGATTGATTGAGTATGGCAACACTATTGTTTCCACATTTTAAATACAGATGTCGCTATTTGGACACACTAGCTTGAGCACATCACGTGGAGTCTCTTTACTCCCCTGAGGGGGTGTATTTAGCCGATAATAAGGCCACAGCCAAACTTGTACTGTTGTTTAGACTGATTTGCCATCCCTGATAGTGCGAATGTGAATGGTAGTGGCTGCAATTTCTTTTCCAGTACCGCTCCAATGTTCCAATTTGAATCTACCATGCCTGAAATATGTTAAAAATTATTTATTTAATGTTCGCACAAATCAATAAAGAGTTTGTTTGTTTGGTTAAACGCTAGGAAACCACTGGTCCGATTTGAAAAATGCTTTTAGGATTGGATAGCCCATTTATTGAGTAAAGTTATAGGTATAATATATAATATAAAATAATATAACATTAGGATCTAGGTCTAGGTCAATAAGCGCTGAGCATTGGCCAAATGATAGGACATGATGGTAAGGGATCTTCGCTAACTGAAAAAAAAGGAAAATAGGGAGGAAAAGGAAAATTATGGGGTATTGGGAGGAGGAATTGTGCCTACAGTTGGATGACCTTAAATAAGTAAGAACTCACCTCTAAAGACTAGATCTGCTTTTGGTATGTTGACTTGGTAACCGATGGTGCCGGTGGACTCCATCCCTCTAAACGAGGTGTCCATCTCAGCGACCACCTGCAATAATAACACCACAATTATAATATTTCAAAAGATAAACGTCTATTGATCACCACACGACAGAACAAGTTCGCACTTGAGTCCGGACTTCACAATGCTATCCATGCTGTCAATGACCGCAAGAAATGGAAGAAATCCAACCTCCCTCCTTGTCTGAACGAAAGGCTAACATCATCACAAGTCTAAAAGTAATTAAATACAGGCTAGATATGGCATCTATGAAAAAGAAACTGTCAAATATTAAGGCCACGAATTCCCTTGAACATAAGTTAAGCCCAGTAAGAAAGGCTTTCTCAATATTTCCACGGAAAATAGAGACATCACCTAATGAATATATATATATATATATCACATGATCCAAGGGCTGGCCTCTACCTGGGGCAACGCATTAGCCTTGCTATCCAACGCGGTAATGTGGCTAGCCTTTTGGGTACGTTTCCTCATCTGATCTTAATCAGATATTCTATTTATAGGAATTCCCTGTAAATAGAGTATCTGGTTCTTTTTTCTTTTAATAGGTTAGCTGTGTATGTTTTTAAGTTATGTGTAAATATTTTATTTAATAAATTACGCCTAATGAATTTAAGCATATTAATATGGATTCAACCCTCGTAATTATTACTTAGTCAAACCGTTGAGACAAGTGTTGTTTACCTGTAACTGTTCACTGCACTGCTTGAAGTAACAAAGGTGGAAGTTGGCCGTACTCAACGTCGCTGACACTTCCGATTCTGGAAATTATAAGTACATTACGTTATAGTAGGAACCTATTAACCTTTTGAACACCAACGTCGGTTGGGTATACTCGTCCAGAACAGACGTCTGGGCGCCGACGACGTTAGGCCATAATCCACACATTCTGGCCTAGTGTGGTTTTGTTGATCAGACATACATTAGAATTTCTTATGGGTATGTCTGATCTGGGTTTCCTCACAATGTTCTCCTTCACCATTAGCAGATGGTAAGTCACTTGACTATATAATAATAATAATATTGTACCACATTTACACAGCGCCATCTAGTCCCAAATTAAAGAATTATATTTGTATGTGTTATGGGTACTAAACAACTGATATACTACATAAATACATTTTTTTTTGTAAATACATACATATTATATATAAATTACACCCAGACACAGAACAAACCTTTATGCTCATCACACAAAGATTTATAGTGGGTGGGGATCAAACCCACGACCTCCGGCTTAGCAGTCAGGGTCACTAACCACTAGACCAACAGGCCAGTCATTATATAAATTCACTTTTACTGACCATTGATGTAGATCCTGAAATAGGCCTTCAAAAACAAGTTTATGTACAATTCTAATCTTATTTTTATCTAATTTTATTTTTATTTATTATAATTTACCACGGAAACTTTACTACTACAAAAAGGTATTTCACATTAATCAATAAAATATATATCTATTTCAGAAACTATCTACTAAACTCGTAGATCTTTTGACCACATTTATCATGCTGTAGTTGAAACTTTCCCGTTTCATATCTCCAAAGATGTTAAACAAATATAATGTATCTCACCATCCATGGTATATCTGGCAGCGGCGGACGTGATGGCGATTTCTCCGCCCATGACCCTGGAGCCCGACTGGTACACCAGCTCCGTGCCCAGCGCCAGTCGCTTCGTCACCGACTGGAATACACATAATGTTCAGGGTTTATTTAATGACTCTATTAGAATAATATATATAAAGAAATAAGGTTGGTAAGAACACATTTAATTTAAGGTTTTTTTTTTTTTTGAGACAAATATCGCATCTTCAAATAACAAAAGTACATAATATATACCTGTAAATAGTGTCCCACGAAGACGGCTGACTTTTCGCTGAAGTCTGGCTTGCCCACAGCGAGTGCCAGTGTATAGTCTGATCCTTTGTACTCTAGCGTGCCCTGGGTTGCTGTTAGCTTGCATTCTTGGACCTAAAACAGTTGTATACCATACATGTATTCTAAATATTAAAAAAAAGTATTTTTTAAGTTTGGATATAATGTATTTTTATTTTATTTTGAGCAGGTAGTTGTCAGATATTACATTTATAATCCTCAACTCACCTGCGCAGCTCCCTTGAGCCTGATCTCGGGTGTGAGCTGATGAATGAGACTAAAGTTGATGTTGCCGGATGGGTCCACGTCTCCCAGGATGACAGGGAAGGCTTCTGTGGGAGAGATCTGCTTAGTGCCGATGTACGTCGCTCCCAACTTGTACCCGTTCTGGGCTGAACTCATTGTTAGTGTGTGGGACATCTGGAATTGTATAACCGTAAGTCAGAAAATAGAAATAAATTAAGATTCTTCAGTTATTAGTTGACAATGATTGCTGGACCGCAAGGTGCTTCATCAAGCTTTGCTTAAAGAGTCCCAGGTTTTGGGGTAATTGTTGTTAATCAATACAAGTGTAAATATTATACAAATGACTGGCCTGTTGGTCTAGTGGTTAGTGACCCTGACTGCTAAGCCGGAGGTCGTGGGTTTGATCCCCACCCAGGACAAATCTTTGTGTGATGAGCATAAGGGTTTGTTCTGTGTCTGGGTGTAATTTATCTATAATATGTATGTATTTACAAAAAAAAAATGTATTTAATTAGTATATCAGTTGTTTAGTACCATAACACAAGCAAATATAATTGCTTACTTTGGGACTAGATGGCGCTGTGTGAATGTGGTAGAATATTATACTATTTATTAGGCCCGGTAAATATGAATAAAGCTTGCTGCGTTAAGGTTGCGCTTTAGTGTACGAAATATCAATATAAGACACTTGAACCTTCATCCCTTTAATGAAATGAATAATGATAAGTGAGAGCAAGTAGCCTGTTAATTCTACTCATCATCATCATCATCATATCAGCCTATCGACGTCCACTGCTGAACGGCCTCACCTAATTTACGCCACTGCGAACGGTCTTGTGCCGCCCGCAACTATTCTACTCATGTCTCGTTTTAATTACAAGGCACTTTAGTAAAATAAAATCTGTTGAAATTAAACAACATGTAGGTGCATTGTTTTCGTTCACACTTATCTACGACTCAGTAGCGAATGACACTAAAACGCAATAATGAAAAGAGCGAGCGGGTAAAAATAGTTAGATATTTTTGTGCACACTTTAATTAAAAAAGAAATGTTTTCTCGGCTAAATGACGTAGGTATCACGTAAACGATCTTCGAACGAACGGCAGGTTAAAATGCGTTCTGTAGCATGATTAGGAGTAAAATTACAACCAGTTTCGCAAAACGTACATAGGTATAATCTTTTTTATTTATCACATTTTAGGGTTTCGTAGCCAAAATGGCAAAAACGGAACCCTTTTAATTTCGCCATGTCCGTCCGTCGCGTCGTATGTCACAGGCTTACTTGACGTATAGTAATGAAATTTGTAGAATAGGTGTTTTGTCCCCGGCTACTAGGCTTGGTACATAAATAATAAAAATTGACAATGGGGCCGATCGCGTTTCTTATCCGATCTTAAATAAGTGCAAAAAATGCACTTAAATAAGTGTAAAACTTGATCTAAAATTTTAAGCCGTTATTGGTATTTGCGTTTGTGTTATTTAAGGACGTGACCTTAAATAAGTATGGTTTGACTTAATTAGAGATGGTAGTTTCTTAATTGGTATTGCCTTTCGACTTATTTGACAGTTTTGTGATCTTAATGCATCCAAGTGCATCCTTAATTTAAGTCGCACCTAATTTGCGTGCACTAAATTATTTCACTCATATTTCTCGGCTCAATTAAACACTTCTTATTTAAAATGTTCCCTTTTCATGCAGTTATTTTACAAAGAAGGTATAATGAAGATCGTCAACGGTTAGTATTATTTTGTTTTAACATGTTTTATTATTGTTTTACTGTTTCTAACCTCACTTTTGCTGAGTTCTGACTTTGGTCCTTTTTTTTCAGATTAAAAAGAAGGCTTATGAATCGGCATATTAGAGATATGTCTGATCCCTTCGATGTCCCTGATGCTACGTTTGTGAAATTGTACAGACTATCGAAAGATACAGCGCATTATCTAATACAAACATTGCACAACGAAATATCAGGACAACGACAACATGGAATACCGAGTCATATAAAAGTCAGAGCATTATATTAGAAAATATTGGACGATAAAAGAACCGCTAGTTTAATACCTACTATTCAAATATTAAATTTTAGGTTTTGGCTACACTTCACTTTCTCGGGCATGGTGGCTACCAAACAACTGTGGGCCACGGAGTTTACTTAGGGCTAAGTCAGCCCTCAGTGAGTAAATGTCTGGATGAAGTGACCGAAGCAATTATAGCAGTAATTCTGCCCATGGCAATACTTTTTCCTGTGACTGCAATGGATAAGGATATCCAAAAACGAAGGTGCTCAAAACTTCCAAAGTTACTAATACTAGAAAAGAAATAGGTCGGTGTGTACCTCTTGACTTATTCCTGCCTATTTTTTTTAGATTTCAAGAGATAGCAGGCTTTCCTGGAGTTATTGGTGCAATTGATTGCACACACATTTCTATTATTCGGCCGAAAGACACGGCAGAAACTCCTGCGCGGCTATTTTTTAACCGTAAAGGTTTTTATAGTCTAAATTGCCAATTTGTGAGTACCTTTTTCCTAAAAAGACTATACATATGTTAATACTTATTACAACTTGGCTGAGATTAAACATTAAATTAAATTTTATATTTCAGGTATGTAATTCAAAAATGGAGGTGATACAATTTAATGCCAAGTTTCCTGGATCCACACATGACGCTGCAGTTTGGCAAGGATCTAATTTAAGTGTTGCACTAGAAGAAAGTTATATACAAGGGACTACCGGAGAGTGGCTTTTAGGTCGGCACCACGTTTCATTATTAATGAAAACTTGTTAAATTTTTATAAATGATTATCATTTGTATGTGTATTACATAGCATAATTAATAATTATTTGTATTTTAGGAGATTCAGGTTATGCGCAATTGCCATGGCTCATGACACCTTATGCAAATGTAGAAGACAATACTCCAGAAGCTCGCTACAATATTGCCCATGCTAATACTAGAGTTCTAATCGAAAGATGTTTTGGACTCATGAAAGCAAGATTTAGATGCCTTCATAAACATAGAACTCTACATTATGAGCCAGTAAAAGCTTCCAAAATAATTGCTGCTGTGGCTACATTGCATAACTTGGCACTGCAGAGGAATGATCCATTGCAAGATGAATTAGGTACAAAATCATTTCATGTACTAGTCATGATATATATTAATTAGTCATTTAAAAAACATTAATATTTTTATTTTATGTTGCAGAGATACATGAAGAAAGGCTTGATCCAATTGCAGCAGATCAAAATGCCCCATTCGCACTTGCAGCTAGAAGGTTGAGGGAACAAATAGTGAGGCGTTATTTTATTTAAAGTGATGCAACCACAGAGCCTTACTTTTTACTTTCTGTTTAATATTTAGTTTGTAAACATTCATTATAATTCGTTAATCTAACGGTGTTGTGCTCTGCTGCATCACTTTACACGCTACCCAAATTGGAAATTACAAAAGATTGTAACTATCCATTTTTTTAAAAAGAGTGGCGTGAGTTTCTTGCCAGTTCTTCTCATAGCTCCACCCCGTCAGCGAACTGGTCGTAGGCAAATTTGCTGACACAACATTTCGGATAACCTGTTACATTCTTGTGACTTTCATAAGTGTTACCTTGTAACCTAGATGAATAAACGAGATTTCATTTCATTTAATTAATAAAAATTCATATCAACTTGTTAATTGTATTTTTATTTATTTTATATTCATGTGTGACACAAAACTATGGCCGGTTCATAAATGCTTCTGCAATAGTAGAAGCTGCTTGCAACAAGTATCTACCCAGCACTTCAGCTGCTTCTGTTTGTGCATGAGCAATAATTTGTGCGGCATCTATCTGTGCTTGTGCATTATGCTGCAACATCTCCAACATTGGATCCGCAGTTGTCGGTCGACGAAGTTGTCGTGTCGAGGCAGACAGATTTACCCTTTTGGACACTACTGGTACACTAGGTGGAGGACTAGTCATAACTGGCGTATTTACATCTGCAAAAAAATAAAATAAGATTTATAAATTGGCTGTATAAAGGATCACCGGTATAAAGGTGTAACCAGAGATAGAAGCAGTTAAGTGATCCTACATGTAATTTTATACTTACATGTATCAAAAATAAGATTCTCAGACTCTTGGCTCACATCTGCTGATAATATATCCTTTGTAACATCTGCAAAGTACAAAAAACAGTTTAATTCACAGATTTTAATAAGATTCAGTTTAACAATAAACCCTGGCTAAACATTCAATGGGTTATATACCATTTCAAACAGTAAAGTGCCTATACTATTCCTCACAGTTGATACTACTATTGGAATCTCCCTAATACTTCCAATTAAGTTTGTATTCAGTACTACTAACCCCCTGTATCAATTACAATATTGTCAGGATACTGGTTTTCATCCTGTGTAGACTTGGTCTCCGTTATAAATTCAATCTGTTCACAAATCAAAGTATGACATTTATTATGCATATCATTATTGTATAATTACAAAACCCATAGAACTATCGTACCACACTCTTCTGTTGACTAGAAATTATGTCTCTAACTTGCGTATTATTTGGCAGTATGGCCTGTAACAAATAAACAGCTCAGTAATTTTGTCTTTTATTTAAAGCATATAAGCAGATTCACCTTTTACCGCCACATCAAATCAGAATTCAGTTTTTAAGATTTAGTAATAAAACATAAAACTAATGATAATATGAATGAAAATAATATCTTTATCTTGTATTTATAAGGACCTGAGTTTTGTCAACTATAGATGACTTCTGCGCTCAGGGCATACTTGTGCTTGTCATGTTTAGCTCAGGTTGGTATTTAAAAGGTTAATGCTTCAGTTGTACTTGTAGTTGTACTTATCACTAACAAACAAATACCTATTCCATTTATGTTTGAATAAATCAATCATGTAAATAACTTACAGTTTCAATAGCTCCTGACAGGCCTATGACTGTGGTTATGCCTTCTATGGATAACACCTTTGATTCAAGGTCAGATAGCTTGTCTTTTGGAGGTGGTCCACCACCAGTGCCATTAAAACTTCTCTTGTACAGTCTCATTTTGGCCTTAGTTTTTCTCGCTAATAATTTGTATGTCTGTAAGGATAAAGTATTTTACAGTAAACATTAATATACAAAATAGAGATGATTAGTACTTAATAAAATAATAATAAACTTCTACCACATTCACACAGTGCCATTTAGTCCCAAACTAAGCAATTATATTTGCTTGTGTTATGTTTACTAAACAACTGATATACTACTTAAATACATTTTTTTTTGTAAATATATACATATTATAGATAAATTACACCCAGACACAGAACAAACCTTTATGCTCATCACACAAAGATTTGTCCTGGGTGGGGATCGAACCCACGACCTCCGGCTTAGCAGTCAGGGTCACTAACCAACTGACCAGTCAAATAAAAAGCCCTAAACCTACTAAAATTGCAAATATAAAAGGAAAAATAATTTTAAAATAAATGTGAAACACTTCAAACACACTTCAAGCCACTCCTTTTGGGATTTTTTAACTCCCATCTTGTTTAAACTTTCTGTTAGCTCACACCACAAACTTTTTGTGGCTGGAGCTTGAATATTTCCTACAAGGGAAAAATTCATTCGTTATTTCAATTACTTCATTCATTTCAAGTAAAATTTGTGGATATCTATTTGTAATTTCTACAAGTTTATGTTGTTAAGGAGAATCTCTAAGCTTCCTGATGCTTTGTTATCATTTATCTTTACAAAGTTTTAAATATAATATTAATTATTAATTTATAACTTACCGTTAACCATTTCTGGATTACTCAAAATAAAATCAAGAAGACATGTTTGCTGTTCTTTCCTCATTCTTGCTTTTTTGTCCATTTTTAACAAAAAAATCACCACAACAACAACAAATAAAAACCTGTGATAAAAACTGACGCTTTTTCTGACGTTTATGATATCCGATTATAATCTATGGTAGTGTCCTTAAATAAGGTTAGTAGCATTTGGTAGTTTTTTAAGAACGTATCCTTAATTAAGTACTAACGCGATCGCATAAATTTAAGAATGTGTCCTTATTTTACAAATTTAAGTTCATCTTTATTTAAGGTTGAAGAGAAACGCGATCGGCCCCACTGACAGTGTACTATATAGTCTATATCTACTTATTATAAAACAAAGTCACTTAATGCTGTCTGTCTGTCTCTACGCAACAGATTTTCATGCGGATTTCACCAATATAATATAGTGATTTATGAAAAAGGTTTTATATAATTTTGTTACCTACATACTCACGAGAGCGAAGCCGCGGGCAAAGGCTGGTTAATATTTTTGGATGGGAACAATTTGGCCTTTTTGTTCTAGCCATTGGGGCTATATCTAGCCATTGCATGACTGTCGTATATTAATATTATAAAGCTGAAGAGTTTGTGTTTGGTTGAACGTAGGTTCTCAGGAACTACTGGTCCAATTAGAAAAATTCTTAGTGTTGGATAGCCCACTTATGTAGGGAAGCTATAGGCTATATAACATCACACTACGGCCAATAGGAGCTAAGCAGTGGCCAAATCAAGAATGATGGGAGTGAAGCCCTGCACAACTTCTAATGTAATGATAAAAACGAAAGTATTTTTCTTTTCCTTTCACATTAATGGAATAACAGATTAATTCATTTTTTGCATAGGAACAACAACACTATACTTCACCCTCTACTATATGAGACCTGATAGAGAAGATAGGTGGGGATATGTGTGTGTGATGCACCTCTGCCTACCCCTTTACGGAAAAGGCGTAAAGCTATATGAGGTGCTATATATTTCCAGTGTGAGTCAGACCTGGAAGTGGTTGGAGAGTCCCCTGTTCACCATAAGTTTTCCACCTTCGAAATTGACTGGCATTACATCTGAAAGTTAGATAGATTCATAGTTAATAACATGGATTGACACTCAACAATATCTGTTTTTTATCCCTACATGTTTTAGTTAGTCATAAATCTTGGCATGCCTTTTTAATTTAAACTAATAAGTGTGTGTCCATTGCAACTAATTAGTGTTTTTGCTTAGGAAAAAAAAAGAAGGGAATGATACTGTTATTTCTTAATACAGGCTGTTTCATAGCCTAGCTAAGAGAACAGCACCTTACCCACTTGATTGGAGATGTAATAGTATACCTACCTACTTTTGGAAATTATAAATCTAAATGAACTAAAATCTTTAAGTAAATAAAGATATTATATTATATTGTTGTTGACTAAAGTAGGTACATCATCATCTAACACTGGCTAAATATAATGTATTTGATTACTATAATCATATTAGCCATAAGATGTCCACTGTTGGATATCATCATCATATCAGCCCAATGACAGTCACTGCTGGACTTAGGCCAATGCTATATGAAAAATTTAATAAAATTAAAGAAATCTTTCTTCAGAAAAAAGGTGTATTAAGATGAGAGAGATTTATCATGGTCATTTTCAAGGACTTCATTTTGATAGTAAATTTTAATGTGATGTTTTGGAATTGTTTTCTTGTTCCACTTCGATGTGCTGACAAGTGATCATTTAAATGAGGACGGTTGAACGTTAAATAGGGCTGATAACATTCTTATCGTAATACAAACACATAAGTAGTGCAAGCTACATCTTCGTAAATGTTGCACTGCTTAAAATATACAAGTACAAAAATATTATTATATGAAATTTCTGCAGTTTTTAAGGCATAAAACGTATTGACAAAGGTTTTAAAGCAAATTCATTATTAATTTTCCAGTAATATATCCATATTACATCACAAGATAACCAAACTTTTCAGTCGGCACAATATTACATTTGCCGCCGTTTTCTGAATGAATGCATGATTACGATACGTTTTTACTCATCTAATCAAGATTGTTATCACTTTAGATACTCGCTAAAACAGTTTAAACTCTTGTAAAAAATACCTTTGGTCTTTTTATGAATCTCATCTAATGTTCCAGGATTTTCACGTTTCTCCTCAGGTTCTAAGTTTTTTAAATCTGTATTAATGAGTCCGGAGTTGTATACGCGGTACCTGCTCGCTATAGCACCCATTTTATAGTTCTATTTGTGATACTTTCTCTAAATTCGACAGAAATCGATGAACATGTGCAATGAAACACAATTCTGTGGAATAAAAGACAATCGCAGCGACGTGAAGTTGACAGCAAGTTGTACCAACATAATGACACGAATGAAGACCATAGAATAATTTTTACAACGAGCACTGAATTTAATAGACCTTTTTGAGAAAATTATTTCCCAATTATATAAAATTCGTTATTGTATTTTCAAAATAATAATAAAACCCTCCAGCTAGGCGGACCGACGACCTGAAAAAGATTGCAGGACCCACGTCTCACTGTCTGACTGAAGGCGGCTACGTCTAGCAGTAACACATTACACACTTTACTGTGGTAGCATAGAGTAGTATAACAAGTATAACTGAGCAGTAGAGAAGAATAGGCTGCATTGATAGATTTGGTTGATTGTTTCTCGGAATTTACTTAAATAAGGATATCGCATACACACATGTACATAAAGCATAAAATAAATACTAAATCCATCCTAATACTAGGATGGGCCTCAGAGCAAGATAAAGATAGATATTGTATAACTGTCTGCTAAATTCTTTGAGCCTTTTTGGACTATGTTTCTTTGGTGATGAATTCTGTCTTTTCTAACTACAGTAAAGTACAGTAAATTTATATATATTTAAAAGAAGTCAAACTTTTAAAATTGTGAAGTCATAGTTACCATCCATGTCATCTGAAAATAAAAATAGACCTTTGTAACCTTTATGACTTTATGGTTGTATGTTTTTTTTCTTTATGTTTTTGATTATAATATTGTCTTCTTCGATCTTGGTGACTGACTTTGACACAATAATATGACAGTTTGACATTGACAAACAACAAATGTTTCCAAATATTATTTCCAAAATTCTTTTCCCTACAATTTAGATAAAACTTGTGAACTTATTAAAAAAACCTGTATATTGAGATTGTATTAATTGTGAGTAATTAATTTACTATAATCTAAAACACACATTTACACCATTTTCCAACATGCCAAAAGTTGTATCCCGAAGTATCGTCTGCTCAGACACTAAAGATCAAGAGGAATATAATGAAACGAAGCCTTTACACATTTACTACTGCATTTGCGGTCAAATGTCGCTCATTCTGGACTGTACCATCGACCACTTACCACTACGGCCGACCGACGGAGCCCGAGTTATTGACGGTTCGAAACATGCTCACAAAATAACTTCAGATCCCGACGAAACTGTGTATTTGAAAAGAGAAAAAGGTATAGAAAGGCAGTACAGATTAAAATGCAAGAAATGCGCCATACCTATATATTACAAACATGACCAAGAAAATAATGTAGTTTTTATTATGAGAGGTGCGTTAGTGCAATCTGCGGGTGAAGGTGGGGTTACAGATATATACAAGCAGGTAGCTTTGACCCAGCCTAAGAAGATTATGGTGACGAAACACACAAAGAACATGGGAAAATTCAGTTCGGTCACAGTGTCTACTATTGATGAGGAAGAAGATGAAATTGAAGCCAGAGAAGTAGCAGACAGCTATGCGAACAATGCAAGGATTATTGAGAAGCAGCTGGAGAGGAAGGGAATGAATAAGAGACAAGCGGAGACTCCAGCACAGACATCTGAAAAGAGAGTTAGGGGAACATTGATTGATAAATAAAAGAATTATTAAATTTAATTTTGTTTTTTATTATTTTTATAAGTACCATGAGGTGGATGACATGGGGGTGCAGCTGCCAACCCTTCAAACCCCTTCTATGCCTAATAAGTTCTGGACATCACTATAATCAACAGTAGAAACAGGAGTGAACATAATACATTCATATTAATATATTTAGCGGTGGTGGCTGAATATGTAAATAACAGGCAAGCCTAACATGCGGTTAGGTTCAATCCCGACCATTAGTACCAATGTGATTACATTGGAAATTATATTATGTACTAGTCAAGTGACTTATCATCTGCTTACAGTGAAGGAAAACATTGTAAGGAAACCCACATACCATAGAAGAAATTCTAAAGGTATGTCTGATCTATTATCCTGCATTAGGCCAGCATGTGTGGATTATGGCCTAAACCCTCTCAGCTTGTTGCCCGAATTGTTTCCTTTACGTCGAGTACCGTTATGTCGAGTTTTGAAGATTATATTGTCTTGTCTGTTGTGAAATATTGAAATATTTCTATAAGTATTGCTGGACCAAAAATGTGACTGTACTTTTGGCAATTGTCTTGACTCGACATTATGGGACGAGGATTCTATCTTTGAGGCAATATAAAAACGTGGTGGCTCACCGCTCGACGTAGAGAGACTCGACAAAGCATCACGCCTTTTTCTTTGAAGGGGTAAGCAGAGATGTATCACATCCATATTTGGCCAGATATGTATGTAAAGTTCCATGTAGTAGACTCCGCCTCTGGGCTAAAAGTAAGAATTTCATACACAACCAAACCCAATACCGTTTATTTCTCGACCTGGGAATTGAATCCAGGACTTCTTGCGCAGTAGTCATAGTCACTGTTTATTCTGTAGCTTATAATTTTTTAATGAATAAAAATGAAAACCGCCTACTAGTTGGTGTAGTGTGTAATAAATCCGCTATGAACTAAATGCGTCACACAATTCCGTGCATCTGGTAATGCAAATGTTTGCTAATGATTACCTACAAAAGAACCTGCAGCGAGAATTTTGTGGATATTCTTTTAGCAATTTGCGAGAAGTTAGTGTTTTTGGACTGTGAATAATGTTGCTATGATTTGTTGAAAACTTTATGTAGTTTTACTCTTAGTTAGGTATACGTTATCCGGCTCTCTGGAAGCCTTTAGTTCGGGTTTGGTATTTAAAGCAAGACATTTCACAAAACTAGACATGTTTATTTTGAATTAATATGCATAATTATTTTGTGTACGCCAGCTGCCAGATTAATGGACAACATTATTGTAAGCGCAGCGTAGGACGCCCACTCACAAGGTGGACAGACAATCTGATCCGAATAGCAGGATTGCGCTGGATGCAGGCCGCATACAACCAGCCCTATTGGAAATCTCTTGAGGAGGCCTATGTCCTGCAGTGGACTCTCTGCGGCTAATATGATGATGATGATGATGATTAATGTAACAGTTTTTTCTAAGATTTTTTTTACCTATTGTTAGGTACATAATTAATTGATTTGAATTAAAGTGATAGTGATTCCTATTCCTACTTATTAGGTAGGTAGGTGTAGGTACACGTACACCTTTGTGCATCCCATTGGTGAAAAAAGCAGTTATAAAAATATTGAACGAACTAAAATAATTTAAGCGTAGGTACATAGCGTTTTTCGAATTCAATTCTAGATTATTCTCTTCCAAAGAACAAGAAAATGATAGTCTTACAATAGGCATGTGGACTTTGCTCGGAGCACTGATTTTTTGTTCTACGTTCAAATACTAACTTTCAATTTAAATGTAAATGGGGAGTTCATAAAACTGTCATCAGTGAGTTCACAGTTAGTATCCTCCGCCGCGGAGACGGAGGGAATGGGGAGAAGAGGGGAGGGTACCTTCTCAACGCCAATTCCCTCGGAATATAAAACAATTTGTTCGTAGCACAAAAGGGCTCCGTGCGGACTTCTGTTCACTATCCTCTTGAATTTACATAATAACATCGCCGCGACGTAGATTTTATATAAAATGTTCAACAGTATCAGACGAACCGAGTCATTATGGTACCAATGCTTTATAATAGTTTTACTGCTTTGTGAGATTATCCAAATACTTCAGGATAAAAAATTAAGATCTGGCCAAAGTATGCTTATTTGAATAACTATAGGTAGGTACAGGGCGTATGTGCTAGGTATTCTAGACTATAATAATCTGTGTGCCAAATTTCATACGCACCTTTCAGCCGTTCTAAAATGATTAAATAACAAACGTCCATCCATCCACCATATCTTTCACATAGGGATTAGTAAGTTAACACATAATATATTTGTTAAGTTTGGGATTAGTTATCAAACACGTATCTGCTAATTATGAAACAGGATTTAAAAGGAAAATGCAATAACAATTTTATTGCATTTTCATTGTTTAAGTAAATAAGTGAAAACATAAATGAAATCTTATAGGATGGTTGTTATAAGGTGCAAAATTGCAATATCAGTATTTACCTGTGTGATCGATATACCTAACTAGGTAGTTGGATACAAGACAGTGACCGCGGCGCGGGCGGTCGGCGTTCTTTCCCGCGCCATTTAATTCCGCTGGCTTTTTCACAATCCCGCGGGATCAGAATAATGATGAGACTCAGCACAATTTATTTAAAACGATGGAACCCTCAACTAGGACACAGTTTAACTAAATTATACACAGATTCTTTATTACAAGTCTTCAGACAGTTGCCGGATCGAAAAGTTTCAGAATATGAGAACTAGATCTTCCTCGAGTAAATTTAAAAGTTATTTCTTTAAGATTTTACTATAACCATTATGTAACTTTAGGTAAGTACATTTAATTGAATCTCATTCTGATGGAGACTGCGACAGTTAACAAAGGCACAGGTCGATAAGAGATACCAATCTCATTGTACACTTCCTTTCTTTATTGAAGGAACCTCAGTGAGATTGGTACTAGCTATACGTTGATCTAGCAAAATTTTATATTGTTGCGAGTGTGTCACTGTTCGCAAGCTGCCTGCTTGCGTTCATTTGCAATAATATAGCGCACCAAACAATTGCAGTAACTGCACGCATGCGCGAAAGGCCCACGAGCGACACATTCGTGGGACATTAGCCAGTTCTGGACCCACCCCCACGACCTATGCAATATGAGGCAATGTTATTACCTTTACAATTCAAAGGCTGAAAGGTACTGAGAATTTCACGATTTAAAAATCCATTAACGTTTTTAAACTTTATTGAAACTTTCATTTATGATCAATTGTGATACCTCCCAAACTGTCTGTTTGTAAATGGTTAGCATCACCCTCGTCTTGTATATTTTGGATTTTTGTACATTGAAACAGCTGTCATTTTCAAAGCTGTGATCAGATTCTTCTTGCGGACAACGACTTGCACTTCGCTGCCTACACTGCTTCGTTTTATGTTTAAATATATTAGCTAAAATAGCTTGTGCACTGTAATTCGGTTGGTTATATTCTATGATTGTCTCTGCAGTTTTGTCTGAGTAGGTACGGTAAGTGACGGTGGTCGAATGGTTAAGTAACCAGGGCCGTGCAAAATTCGCGGTCTGAGTTCGATTCCGACTATAAAAGCCAATGTTGTATCACTTTATTCACTTTGTGAAATTTATATCTCTAGTAGATATATCTCTAGTAGATATAGATATATAGATTTTATCATTTAACATCAAATTCACAGTCGTGACCTTACTTTGCCAAATAGGCCTCCCAAAGTAAACTTGCATGAAAAGACTGATGAATGTTGAAGAAGCCAAAGATGTATTTCAGAATCGTAGCAAGTGGAAGAAAATGGTCTCTGCCTACCCCTATGGGAAAGAGGCGTGATCTATATGTATTTATAATATATGTATATAACTATATTCCCACACAATGCGAAACCTGAAAGTAGTTTGTTCAGAATCAGTAGCAAAATGGATTATATCATCATCAATAGTTTTTATCATCATCATCATTTCAACCCATAAATGTCTCACTGCTGGGCATAGGTCATATAGTTTTTATACTAATGTTATATTTATTTTTGAATGTTGTTTAATTAATTAATTGAAATTATTATTATTGAAATCAATTACCTATTATGTTTGCAAGCAGAATATGGTGATACCCTTATATTATAAGACCAATTTTATTGTAACCCACAGTTCGCAAATAAATAAATTGAATTGAAATTGAATTCAATTTGATTTTTTCTTCTGATATATAAGTAAGCAAAGGATGGTTTTGGAAAATAAAGTAAGAGTTTGACAGGATTATGAAACTTCATATTGGTTGAAAGTTGATCTTTTCTTCAAATGTACTAGATGCTTCTTATCGCCGAGCGAAAGTCAGTCTCCTAGATCATAATTTCAGTCTCGTTAGTTGTCAACTACTAAACATATTATGCCCTCTGTCGCTGAATACCATATACTCAAAAGAGCACATTCGCAAAACACCATATTCGCAAAACATCATATTCTCATAACATCATATTCTCATAATATCATATTCTTAAAAGAGCACATTCGCAAAACACAACGATCTCTAAACATTATATTTTCAAAAAAGGTGAAATGTACACTGGGCTACAAAAACATCATATTTTGTCAGATATTTTTTAACGAATTTTAAATTTAATTTTGTGTTCTTTTATTAGTTTATATTTTTATTCATTTATTTATATAAATATTTGTTTGGCGCTCAATTAAGTTAAATTTATTAGTGGAAACAGTCTTTGGGTTATGTATATTTTATTAAATTTATTATTTAATAAAATATACATATAATTATTATTTTATTATTAAGTATCTATTGTAACTGTGTGTTTCCCAAATGTAAATAAAAATAAAATATTATACGTCCCCCTTTTGTTTCCGTTGTTGAAAGTCTTGTATACTTGAATTCTACGGCTTCTAGTGTTTTTCACCAGGTCACCCGTCCACTTAGTCGGAGGCCGTCCCAAAATACGCTTTCCACTATGCTAATTTCATTTTAATACTATTTCCTCTAACAAAAACTTTCATTTATTGTAATATCTACTTACCCACTTTGTTATACAAGCGTTTACCAAGAACAACTTTTTATTGGCAAAGTTTATGAGAGCAAGGCGTCCAGCGAACAAACTAAAAAGAGATGCGTTGATCAACTTTTTTAATCAACGACGTTTAACGTTTAAAAGCGGTGAAACTAAACAGCCCAAAGTAGACGCTTCATAGTACCAACATACGGTATACACTTTACCTGTCCCTTTCTATCTAACAATAAAGCGACTGCGGACATTTATTATTTTATTAAAATTATTTTATTTATTTATTTATTTATAACTTCATACAAAAAAAAAAATTGTACAGGCGGACTTAATGCCTTTAGGCATTTTCTACCAGTCAACCATAGGGTGATGCAGAGAAATGAATGAAGTAGGTGCATAAATAAACGTAAAGATAAAATTTAATAATAGGGGCACTGATCCAATTATCAGCACTTTAAGAGTTAGTCCTAATTTAAACCCGTTTATCACATTGAAAAATACTGTTCCACCCGTTATGACGAGTTTTCTAGTTTCAATATTAAATCAGTAAGATGATTATTTTAAAAAACATGTTTATCTTTATCCAATTTCTTTTTTAGATAGGCAAGAGTAAAAAATGACCATCTCACCATTTACTAGCACCATGACCACCAATTACTAGCATAGGCTGAGCCAATTAACAGCACTGTGAGAGTGGTATTGAAATTATATGAAATAAAAAATTGTTATTAGGTTATTATCTCTTTTATTGACTAGGGGTACTGAGGGGGACTGAGGATAGAAAAAATATTTTACTTCTAATCTAATAGTATTTATAAACTTAACAAAGTTCATCTTTATAGTTATGTAGGTACCTAATTTAGTTCAATCTCATTAGAAACTGTCTTACTTAATAATATGGTAGGTAGGTATTACTAGTACCTAGATAGGTAAGTACAAACATTTCATCATCATCATCATATCAGCCCAATGACGTCCACTGTTGAACATAGGCCTCACCTAATTTCCGCCACAACGAGCGATTTTGTGAAAAAATTGAAAAAAACATTTAGCAGTAAGAAAATTTTATAATATATATTTGTTTCTAGTGGTTTCTACTTTCGCGTTATTTTTTTCTTCTTGTTTCAGTAATCTGTTCTTCTTACGAGTCACCTGTTCTTCTTCTTTAAGTTGTTTAGCTTTTAATTTGTCGTTTTCAGTCTTCTGCCATTCAGCTGATGTAAGAACGAATGATGATCTCTCGACATTTTTAACACTTTTTCGTTCAGGCATTTTTTCGGTAACCAATACGTCCTGTAATTTGACTGGAGTTAATAAATATTGTTGACTATCAAGACATATGAATTGCAGTATTTTTTCTTTTATTTGGCATATTTACTTTCTTTGGTTTCATGGTAGGTGGGTCTGAAAAAAGGAAAAGGAGAACCAAATTATCAGCATGCTTTTTATCCAATTATTACAAATTATGACAAATGGAAAATGTATTATACTTTTACGAAAAAAATTGAATTCTATGAATCAAATAAACACGGTTTACAATTAAAAATATTGAATAAGTATTTACATACTATTTTCCATTTATCAACACCAGTGCTGATAAATTGGAATTTGCAAAATATTCGATCCATATATCAGCACCCCATTTTTTAACACTATTTCACTATAACCTCAAATTTTTCTTTTCATACTATCCTCATAAACTATCTAAGAAATCAGAAAAATCTAAAGTTTCAGTATAAAATATCTAAAACATCTAATATAGTATAAAATGTAAACATGTGAACTTATCTTCGACCACTAAGAACAGGCAAAAATAGGACGAACTGCAGGACACAAACGTTTGTTTACAAAATTTTCGCCATTGTGAAGTCGGAAAGTATAGAGTTTCCAGTAGTAGGATTCCAAAAACATCCATTTATTTATTTTTTAAAGTAGTAACCCAAATTAATTAGTGAAAACCTTATAATTTTACTATTTATTCGGAGTGCTGATAATTTGGTGCAGTGCTAGCATTTGGATCAGTTACCCTACATACAATTCCTAAAGTAAATTATTAGTATTATTTTGCCTCTGGTATAAAATGTTCTATAAGTTCCGCGAGGCTTCACTCACGTCATTCTTTATTTGGCCACTACTCTGCTCCTATTAGCCATAGCGTGATGATATATAGCCTATAACCTTCCTCGATTAATGGGCTATCTAGCACTAAAAGAATTTTTCAAATCGGACCAGTACCTAGTACCTGAGGTCCTCGCGTTCAACCAAACAGTATAAATACAGATTTTTCAGTTAGTATTTTTCAAATGAAATCGGATACAGTATTGGAGATGTAGAAACTGACTGAGTCATACACTTTTGTCATAACGACAAACAAATATTCATAATTATTTAGTTAGTTAAACTTTATGTTCATAAAGAATGACTTAATGCTGCATTTTGTACCTGGTTTATGTATCTAATATAAACCGCATGGTATCATACGACATGTCATTCCATCCTTAGATGATGTTGTCAAGGCGGACAAATCGCAATAAACATGCGATAGAAAAAACATTACCCTCCTTTTTGGCAGTCGGGTAAAAACATCTTCACCCAGACTAACCAAGTAATCATACCAAAAGGGCATAAGATCCGTATGAAATTTGGCACACATATTATATTCTGGAATAGGACATAGGCTAGTTTCGACTGACATACCATACTGGCGTTACTTGCTCATAATTATGATCGAACTCGAATCCAGTTGTTATAGAAAAAAAAACCTTAACTACATCATATACGGAGTCAATAAGCTATCTACAAATAAGTACGTCAGTTTCCACACAATGCGTGTCGATTTCTCTCGCGATGAGTGTCATTACCGCGGCGTTATTGGTCTCAGTGCTCGCTGCGACACGCTGATGACACCGCATCAATACAGCGAGATATCGAACCTATCCGTCACATTGTCAATGATATTTTTAGATACAATCGAACAGTGAAAATTGCCGCACTACTACGGCAAACATTTTCATAATTCAAGAGTCAAGACTCGTGTGAAAAGATACTTCAATTGTAATGAAACAGTTAAGTTTAGTTGGGGACGATATATCACGGGCACTGTTTTGGTGATTTTATCTTTAATAATATTATAATATAAAGCAGAAAAGTTTGTTTCTTTGCTTGGTTGAACTCTTGTCAGGAACTAGACCAGTGTCCGATTTGAAAAATACTTTTAGTGTAGGATAGCCCATTTATTGAAGAAGGTAGATAGATAGGCTAGAGTTGGGTTAGAACAAGTTATATTAACTATATCATCATCATGTCATCATGTCATATTATGCAGTCCACTTCTGGACATATTATATGTTTAAGCATAAAATGAACGCGATCATCCTCCAAAAAATAAATATTGATTTTCTTTTGTTTATTTATTTTAATATTATTATCTTATTTCTGTCACTATGGAGATAAATTTTCCAAATAAATAGAAACAGTGTATACACAGGTCGTCTTAAGAGCTTCACGAAAAGAAGTTGCGTGACTTCACAGCCAACATAGCATGACCTTTAGGTACTCCTATTAACTTTTCGTGTATCGTAGTACCTACATAATTAATACACGAACGTACACGACCGCTAATGAATCAAGTAAATAATAAGCCCACACAATAGTAATTTCGTGGAAATGATCCAGCTCGTCACTCAGACATTTTATCTTTTACGATCTGAATTATAATTCAAAACGTCGCCAACTTTTTGCGAGATAATAAAATGTAACGTGTTGGGTGGAGCCCGTCACTGAGAGCCACTAAACATTAGGTGCTTTTTACACGATTGTACAAAAGGAGTGTTAAGTTTTATGGACTTATAGTGCGCTCATGTGTGTGTTATTTTCATTGTAACTCCTCATCATTGCAGGTGTAAAATAAAGTCTATTTTCGCATTTAAAAGATCATTCTTTCAGAGTGGCTCGATTGAGTAGACTGTTTCTTTTTTGTTTATTAAAAAGAAAATTAGGCAGACAATTGTATACTAGGTCGTATATTCGTATCTGTTAATCACAAATAATTTTTAAAGTCTACAATTAAGCTGCAATCCGCTGGAAAATCTCAATCTCCGTGGTGCGTGCATCAGCAATGCCACGTCCATCGAGCAGTTTGCGCTTCGTTCAGCGTCACCCACCAACTTTTAATTGTAAAACTTGAATCATTCGTGGACTTTGCACGTTTTATCTCATCGCCGCTAATTGCCTCCCCTCCCCTGCCTACCCGCACCCCCGATCGACCCCTCTCGCCGCAAACTCGAGGCAGATAGTGTTGCCGCGGTAATGAAGTGCCGTTTGCTTAGCGACGCGACGGCGACGATCGTGGGTCAAGAATATGAACAATGCGGGAGACTATTCCGGTGTGATTTTTTGTTGACAATGAGAAATGTAGGTTGGAGACGGAGGTCCCGCCTAATGGTTACTGATGACTCATGGGCTTCACCATTAAGGCTACGTTTGCCACAGATGTGCAAGAATGTGTAACGAGAGATGTATGTTAGGAATTAATAGAATAGCTTTATTTACATAGCATCGCTCAAATGAAGCGATTCTATTAGTTCTTCCTATTTATCGGATAGTCTGGAAGAGACCTGGGTTTTAACTTCACATTATCAATTCACCTTATTGAGATTAAGACATGAAATGAAATAAAATGAAATGAAATCTCGTTAATTCATCTAGGTTACAAGATAACACTTATGAAAGTCACAAGAATGTAACAGGTTATCCGAAAAGTAGTGTCAGCAAATTTGCCTACGACCAGTTCGCTGACGGGGTGGAGCTATGAGAAGAACTGGTAAGAAACTCACGCCACTCTTTTAAAAAAAATGGATAGTTACAATCTTTTATAATTTACAATTTGAGTAGCGTGTAAAGTGATGCAGCAGAGCACCACACCGAGTTAAAATGAATTAAGACTTCTCCATGACGCGCTACTTTCCTTTGGTTTTCTGCCAATCGTATACGAATTGAATGCGGTATCAGCTAATAGTCGACCACCTTAACCGCTGCGCCACGGTGTCAGTCGCCATTTTGTATATGTGTTTTGGAAAATTTTAACATTAACTTGCTTGGGAACAGGTCTAATGATTTGAATGAAAATCAAGACTTTGATAAAGTACCTACTCGCTGTCTTTTTTGCAAGTTTAATAGGTGTTTTCGCTGTAAAGAGACGAGGATTGTTACGAAACATAGATATTTAAAAGTTGATAGACCGATATCGTAGTCGGGTGTAGTACCAACATAGTGTGTGGTATGAAAGCTTAAAAAAAAGCTTTTTCTTTTATATAATATTCTACCACATTCACACAGCGCCATCTAGTCCCAAAGTAAGCAATTATATTTGCTTGTGTTATGGGTACTAAACAACTGATATACTACTTAAATACATTTTTTTTTGTAAATTCATACTTATCATAGATAAATTACACCCAGACACAGAACAAACCTACATGCTCATCACACAAAGATTTGTCCTGGGTGGGGATCGAACCCACGACCTCCGGGTTAGCAGTCGGGGTCACTAACCACTAGACCAACAGGCCAGTCGTAAAGTAGTGGATATTATTATAATAGACATAGAACGCGAGGACTTGCGTTAATAAAACCTAAATTAAAAGTGAAGTCAGGTGTTACAGTAAAGAACCGTAGCTCCTAACAAACCTAACAATCTCGATGCGGGTATCGTTGTGAGAGAATGGGCGCGATAGTGGCGTGTTTGAGCTCAATCAAGGGCGCACACCGCGGGCCCGTATTTACATATCTTTTGTCGCATCAATGTGCTGACGCGGCGTTTTCTTCAGTAGGTAACCGTGCGAGATAAAATTGTATTGAGACGTGTAACCCACGTATTGGAGATAAACGGTGTCATTTCAGATGATGTTTCGCTTATCGTTATATCTGTTTGAGTTAGTTGTTGTTGGAGGAATATTAATAGGTTCTTTTGAACTAAAATCTTGTGATTCTATTCATGACATTGGATGACGGCTCACCGAGCACCTTTTAATTATGTTAAATAATAAATATATATTTTTTTTTTATTAAATATATATATATAAATTAACATAATGTTATTAAACACTGTTATATTTATTAAATAAAATATTTACACATAACTTAAAAACATACACAGCCAACCCATTAAAAGAAAAAAGAACCAGATACTCTATTTACAGGGAATTCCTATAAATAGAACATCTGATTAAGATCAGATTCCTGAGGAAACGTACCCAAAAGGCTAGCCACATTACCGCGTTGGTTATATTTTTTATTATTTTGTATTCTACCACATTCACACAGCGCCATCTAGTCCCAAAGTAAGCAATTATATTTGCTTGTGTTATGGGTACTAAACAACTGATATACTACTTAAATATATTTTTTTTTTGTAAATACACCCATATTATAGATAAATTACACCCAGACACAGAACAAACCTTTATGCTCTTCAAACAAAGATTTGTCCTGGGTGCGGATCCAACCCACGACCTCCGGCTTAGCAGTCAGGGTCACTAACCACTAAACCAACAGGCCAGTCGATTTAAAAATTATGTGTATTGTGTATGGATCAATGGTCTGATTAAACGATTATTTAATTTAATTGTTATTCAGTAGATATTGTTTAATTATTTGGAAGATAAAACAGTGTTATAGTTTGCTTTTTACGTACCTATGTCGCTGGTAAGGTTAGGAGTGACAGCAGCGGCCGCAGTGCACAGACTAATTGAGTAGCTGGAAATGTTAGAAAAAGAGTGGCACTTTGATGACGTAGTTCACACTTTTGATATAATAGTTGACACCAGGTAGGTATTATCGTGGATAAAAACTGCGTCTTATGGGTAAGAGGGTAAGGGTAGCACCCTAAAAAATTTATAAATGCGAAAGCGTACCTGTTTGATTGTTTGTTTCTTTCGTGCTGCAACAGCAGGGCACAGCGAATAAAATAATCAATCGTGTCTTAAATATAAACACTATTATTTTTTATATATAAACAGCAATTTTTAAAATTAAATAATCTTCAATAATACTCCACTCCTATTAGCTATAAAATACAAACTACCTCCACAGGGATTCGAACCCACACTCTGGCGAGGTTTACTCATCCGAATCATTTATTCAACAATATGCGGTCGCAGAATTTCCTTTTTATAAGTCAAAAAGTTTTATTATTCAAATTCACTGGAGAGCTAAACAAGATGCCATTTACCGAGTTAGGAAAGACCAAACAGACTAACTAACGAAGCCGCTCGACGTTAAATTGAATGCGCAAACTGAAAAAACTTCGGTGAACTGCGGTGCGGCCCGGGCCACCATGCGGTACCGGACCAGGATCACAGCGTGCCAAAATTTTTAATCTGTTATAAAACCGAAAGCTTATGAGATGGATGTATGTCTGGATGCTTGTAATCACTGTACGGTTTTGATGAAATTTTAGAGCATCAAGTAATCTATAGGTACCTACTATCTATACTATTAGTGTACATTGGTTTTATTTCATGATAATAAATTAATTCTATGTAAAATTTAACATAATATGAACAGTCTTATGTACACTATTTTAAACTAAAATTAAGCTACTTATATATCTACAACTTCTATTTACAATACTATAAATAAATAACAATACAAATGGTAATGTGGGCTAGGCGTCAAAGTATTCATCGGCATCACTGTCACAAGGGAAAGTGCCCAGAAGGCTAGCAGCATTGCCACGCTGGATGGCAATGCTGATTCTCTGTGCGAGATAAAAACCAGCCCTCTGGTCACGTGAAGTGTCGATTAACCGCGTCGCTAGTTCATTATAAACGCGGAGAGCACTCGGACCCCATGAGCCTAATGTTTCGACCCCAAACGGCTCAAATAAGTAATTATCAGCTAAATTACTGTATTTGCGCCGTTTAAGGGACTCTGCAGCTGCAGCAGCAGCACTAGCACAACCCGCTGTACTCGGAAGGTGTGATGGCGCAAGGGTATCGACGCAGGTAGCGTCCCACACCAAAGGCCTGCCCATCTTCCAAGGCAGTAACGTCATACCATCAGGTCTCTTCCCATCGTCACGTGCCAAACCTTGAGGTTCTAATAAGGATGGAACGCCAACGCTGACAAGAGCACGACGGATATTGTCATTAAGCTGAGCGTGTCGGGAAAAACGGCCGGCACTCCTGCTGCAGGACAAGCCATGGTGTCCGAGGCTGTCGACGGCTTCACCGCAGTGACAGTGATGCGGAGAAATACATGGAGCACCCAAACGTAAAGCAGCAGCAAGGCGGAATGTGGTGTCGTCCAACATAGTGCCTATGTTGGGCGACGGAAGTGCATGCAGCCACAAACCAGACTCCCATTTTCCCACAGCAAGCAGGCGAGCGCGCTCAGCAGCACTGGAAGCAGTGGAAATTATATTATTTTTTAAAATGTTGCAGAGCGGCGCGTCCCACTGCTTCTGAGAAAATGGGTTAGTTGGTAACAAAGTATTTGGGCAAGCCATTTTCCAGGCATTCAAAGCCTCAGTCTTACACAACACTTCCGAATTAACCAGTGTGGGTTCTAAGATTTTCCTGGTTAAATCTTCAGTGCTGTGGACCGAGGATAAGAAAGCCGGCAAACTTACACTTGAAATTTTGCGAACGCCGAGGCCACCAAAACGGATCGGTAATGATCCTTGGAGCCATGTTCGGTCGTTCAGAGACAAATTTAAAACTTTGCTTATGGTAATTTTTATAATTTCGTCTAATTTGCTTAATAAAGATAAATGTTTCCAAAACTGTGATGAACGAAGTGCATGGGTAAATTTGTGTACTATATTAAACTAAGGTTATCAACTAACTTAAATTAAAAAGAAAAATAAACAATATTTACAATCTAACACAATAAAAAAACAAAATATTAAAAAGTGCTGGGCACTTTTCCGGTAGACAGTGGCAGCGATGCGGAAGTATTTTATGATGCCATTTTTTAATTATTTCACCACTTTTTAAAAATCTGGTTTTTTTTTTGTGTTAGTGTACTATTATAAAGATGTTGAGTTTCTTTGTTTCAGGGGCTTCGCCCCCGTCGTTTTTTATTTGGCCACAGCTCAGGTCCTATTGGCCGTACCGTGATGTTCTATATCTAACTATTCAACACTAAAATAATTTTTCAAATCTGACCAGTAGTTCCTAAGATCCTAGCGTTTAACCAAACAAACATACTCTCAGCTTTGTAATATTAGTATAGATTTTGAAATACACGACAAAAAATAATGCCCTTATTGACTTCACTGCAGTCAGGTAATATAACTCGGTAGAGAGGGGGCTTACTCTGAATTGTGGACATTCGAATGTTCGATTTTGATGTCGCTGTCAAATGTATGAAAGTGACAGGGACATCAAAACCGCACATTCGAATGTCGAAATTCAGAGTAAGCCCCCAGTCTAGTAAAGTATATAAATAATAAATTTCTTTCCAGTGATACTCAAAGTCAACATTAGACAATAATCCACGTTACGCCACGCCACGTCACTGATTCAACTCTCATAAATTATAATGTCAATTCTAAAGAGTTTTCGTTCGCGCAGGTCGTACAATAAGGCCTCAGAGGCCTCAGACAATGTCAGTGGGGCCCCCTCGCGGGATAATCCGGCCTCCCAGGCTCCCACGGGATGTAATTATCGGCCGCCGTTTCTTTTTTGAAGACGCTTTTTTGTGGCAATCTTATTGGACGAGATAAGGTCGAGAACGTTTCTATTGTTTCAAGTAATGAATAAAAGGAAGCATAGGGTGGAGTGGGTCTGTGTGAGAACATAGCTTATAAAAAATATAGCTAATTAACCTCACACTGTTTAAAATTTACTATATTATTACTAGAAAATTGCATTTAGACTTGCACTTGAAACTGATGACATAAGATCTCATGTTCAATCTTGTAATTTTTAGCGTGAGTTAATTTTTGGATTTAATTGTTTTGTTTGAATGAGGATAACTAGCTGTTTTGCTATAAACTGTGTATGTGGCGTCCCTACAATTATTCCTAGCTGTTTTTATTTAATTATACTTCGCTGTACGCTACACAATATTTTTAAATGACATTAATTATAAAACGACTGCTTGTTTTTGCAAAACTGAGATAGGTACGTTTGGGAGAAGTGTTTAATTTACTTAAATTAATAATTGTAGCGTGTTATTGGATGAATCAGTGTTCGTTTCAGTAGCAAGTTCTGATTGATTTTGTTAAATTAATTTATCTGATAAAGGTGTACTTGATTTAATATAAATCTCGTAGTGGCTATAATATTTGAATTACTTAGTTATCTTTTAACTGGATTTGATTATTTACCAGAAAATATTTACCTGTTTTTTTAAAAGATGATGCCTTTCATCATCATTTCAGCCCAAAGACATCCACTGCTGGATATAGAAAAGAACTTTACAAACTGTGTAAATTTACTATCCGTAAGATTAATAAACACATCATGCTTTTTTGCAGTCATTTATTGATTATGGTACCCGCTTACCATCAGGCGTGTCGTACACATATTTGCTACCGTCGTGGTATAAGTAATCCGAGTGAAGTCGTAACACATAGCTATATTTTAACACGTTTATAATTCAGTAGCCTCATGTCGGTCAGTCGTACCATCTGTTCTCCATACAAATGAGGTGAAAACATGAAGCATTTGTTTTTTCCAGCGGTTTCAAGCAGTTAATCCATCATTAGTATGCGGGGCCACGTCAGAGCCGGCCCGGGCAAGTACTTTAATTAAATTTCGACTACAAAGACTTCGCTCTACTGACAACCCTGGTTGACAACTAACAAGGCATTTTTAAGTCTCCGGAGGTTGGGTGAAACGAGGTTACTTGCTCAAATAGAGCCTGAGAGCCGGAATCTTGATATGACTAGGTTTCGATATAATAATAATATTCTACCACATTCACACAGCGCCATCTAGTCCCAAAGTAAGCAATTATATTTGCTTGTGTTATGGGTACTAAACAACTGATATACTACTTAAATACTTTTTTTTTCTAAATACATACATATTATAGATAAATTACACCCAGACACAGAACAAACCTTAATGCTCATCACACAAAGATTTGTCCTGGGTGGGGATCGAACCCAAGACCTCCGGCTTAGTAGTCGCCAGTCAGGGCCACTAACCACTAGACCAACAGGCCAGTCAAATATGGTCGCTATTCAGACGTTTGACCACGATATCAAAATGATTTTTCCAATTCTTAGATCGAGAAACCTTATTAAATGACTTGAAGTTGAGTGTGGCTTCGCTCTCGTCGTTCTTTTTTTTGGTCAGTACTCAGCTCCAATTAGCAGTAGCGTGATATTATATAGCCTATAAGCTTCCTCGATAAATGGGCTATCCAACACTAAAAGAATTTTTCAAGTCAGTCCTGTAGTTCCCGAGATCCTAGCGTCACTGTTGTCGTTTATTGCGACGCGTCGATGAGTAAATTGGATTTCAATATGGCGTCGTTATAAATATAATACGCGGATCAATTTTGTGATAAATTTCTTTATTAAGTTTTCATAACAGCCGCAACGGTTTACGATACGGTATATTTTTCGCTTAAAAAGATTTTCCATTGTTAAAGTATTTATGTGTTGTCACTAGCTGTTTTCCAGGGTTTTGCTTCTAGATCTTTGTTTGACCGCTACTCAGCTCCTATCGGTTGTAGCGTGATGTTATATAACCTATAGCCGATGTCAATAAATGGGCTATCAAAAACTAAAATAATTTTTCAATTTGGTCTAGTCATTTCTGAGTTTAGCACGTTCAAACAAACAACCAGATTTATAATATTAGTATAGATTAGCCTCAACTGGCGAGAATGCATGAATAGACTGATGAATGTTGTAGAAGCCAAAGATGTAGGTGAATGTCAAGTGGAAGGAAATGGTCTCTGCCTACCTCTCTGTTGTGAATGAGGCGTGATCTGAAATGAAATGAAATGAAATGAAATGAAATCTCGTTTATTCATCTAGGTTACAAGGTAACACTTATGAAAGTCACAAGAATGTAACAGGTTATCCGAAAAGTAGTGTCAGCAAATTTGCCTACGACCAGTTCGCTGACGGGGTGGAGCTATGAGAAGAACTGGCAAGAAACTCACGCCACTCTTTTTAAAAAAAATGGATAGTTACAATCTTTTGTAATTTACAATTTGAGTAGCGTGTAAAGTGATGCAGCAGAGCACCACACCGTTAGATTAAAGAGTTAAAATGAATGTTTACAAAATAAATCATCATCATCATCATATCAGCCCAATGACGTCCACTGTTGAACATAGGCCTCACCTAATTTCCGCCACAGCGAGCGATTTTGTGCCGCCCGCATCCAACGGCCACCCGCAACCTTTACTAGGTCGTCGGTCCATCTGGCGGGGGGCCGCCCCACGCTGCGCTTTCCAATACGTGGCCGCCACTCGAGAACTTTTTTGCCCCATCGGCCATCAGTTCTGCGGGCTATGTGGCCTGCCCACTGCCACTTCAGCGATGCGATTCGGTGTGCTATGTCGGCAACTTTAGTTCTCCTGCGGATCTCCTCATTTCTGATTCGATCACGCAGGGAAACTCCGAGCATAGCTCTTTCCATGGCTCGCTGAGCGACAGTGAGCTTTCTAATGAGCCCCATCGTTAGCGGCCATGTCTCAGTACCATAAGTCATCACTGGCAACACACATTGGTTGAAGACTTTTGTCTTCAAACATTGGGGTATTGTGGACGAGAAAACAGTGCGTAGCTTCCCGAACGCTGCCCAGCCGAGTTGGATTCGGCGGTTAACCTCTTTCTCGAAGTTGGACCTACCTAACCGGACCGTTTGTCCTAGGTATATATATTCGTCAACAACTTCGAGATTAGAACTCCCCACTGTAATAGGGGTGGGCGCAACATGGCGATTAGACATAACTTTCGTCTTATCCATGTTCATTTTAAGGCCCACCCGTTGGGAAGCTCTATCGAGGCTACCGAGCATTGTGCTTAGGTCCTCCAGTGATTCTGCCATGACCACGATATCGTCGGCAAATCGAAGGTGGGTGATGTACTCGCCATTGATGTTGATGCCAAATCCGTCCCAGTCCAGAAGCTTGAAGACATCTTCCAACGCAGCTGTGAACAGTTTCGGAGATATCACATCTCCCTGCCTCCTACAAAATACTCTCTACTACTCTCTACTACTACTCCTACAAAATAAATAATAAACAAAAAAATAAAAAATTAGGCTATGCGGTTGCATCACTTTACACATTGCTAAGCAGCCGTTAGGGGCAGTCTGTGAATAAAAATATAGTTTTAATTTTGTAAAAACATAATAAAAAATAAAAAAACTGTTATTAAAAAAAATAAAGGAAATGCACGAGAAAACTGATATAAATATTCACAACGTGCCCCCACGTCACAAGTGTCATTCTACACAAACAAGATATATCAAATCAATAATAACATTATTCCCAAGACATTTTATCATCTAAAAACTCATTAATTGTATAATACCCCTTACGAATAAGATGATCTTTAACAATGGTTTTGAATTTGAGTAAGGGTAAATTCATAATGTCTTCGGGAATTTTGTTATAAAATCGTACACCGAGTCCCTCAAAAGAATTATGAACCTTATGTAAACGATGATATGTGCCTACTAACTTATGTTTACTTCTAGTGTTAACGCAATGAATGTCACTATTCTTGGTATATAGATGAATATTTTGTTTGACTAACATAATATTTGCAAATATATATTGGGACGCAGTTGTCAGAATACCTATTTCTTTGAATCGTTCTCTCAGGGAAACTCGTGAACCTAAGTTATAAATAGAGCGAATGGCTCGTTTTTGAAGAATGAATATTGTTTCAATATCAGCAGCCTTGCCCCAAAGCAAAATACCATAGGACATGACGCTGTGAAAATAACTAAAATAAACTAATCTCGCGGTTTCCACATCAGTAAGTTGTCGTACTTTTCTGACTGCAAAAGCCGCAGAGCTAAGTTTACCTGCGAGACACGATATATGGGCTCCCCACTGAAGTTTACAATCTAAAGTTATACCCAAAAAAAACTGTTTTGTCAACAAGGGTGAGAGTTTCATTGCTTAAATTAAGATTAATACTAGTACTTTTAACATTTGGCATTGTAAATCTGACACATTTTGTTTTTTTGGAGTTTAGCAATAGATTGTTTGCCGTAAACCAGTCCAGGACTTTCGCTAGAGAACCATTTACATCGTCAAAATTTGTTACTTTACGATCAACTTTGAAAATAAGAGACGTATCATCTGCAAATAGTACTATGTCGCAAAAATGCTGTACGTAGAATGGCAAGTCATTAATATAAATCAAAAATAGAAAAGGACCAAGAATTGAGCCCTGAGGGACGCCCATTTCTACAGGCAGTCCTTTCTATATGTATGTATGTATGTAGATTAGCCTTACTCGATAAATGGGCTTTCAAAAACTAAAATATTTTTTAATTCGGGCCAGTAGTTCTTGAAAAACTAAATTATCACAATGGATTCTTCAGGTTTTAAAGGTACTCGCTAAATAGTAATAAGCGCCTTAACATTTTAACTGGCGCCGACGCAAAGAGACTCCTCTTTTGTTATGTTTGAAGTGTCTATCTGTTTGTATAATAATAACTCCTAAACGAATGGTCCGAATTTGATGCGTTTTTCGTTTGAAAGCTGATATGATCGCTATGGTTCTTAGATATGTTAATATTCTTCTTCTATTTCGATATTTATAACCAGTACAGCCATTTCAAGATCATATGTTCTCTCTTGACGTGGATGACTTAAAAGTTTTAAATTTATTTTTAACATAACTGTTCTGTCTACCTCTTTTGGAGTTAAAAAGGCGTGTTTTATATTCTGAATGCCTAAAGCAAAGACATATTCTCTTCAAAAACCATCTCAGCGGCTGTGAAACGACATGCCCTTATCATAACATCAACTTGAAATTGAATCCCAGTTCGCGTCCACACTTAAACAACTTTTTTCAGTGGCCCGCAATGAATAAGTGCGGAACTTTTCCATGTCGATAATAAACCGCCTGTAAGTTTTAATTGTGAGGCCGCTATCTGAGGGGGCTGTTAATTGTGATGCTCAGAGCCTGAATATCATTTAACGTGTTTTAATATTCATGTTACGTACGCAGAGAAAATTGTCTCAATCAAATAGCCGGTTATACTTCGACTATTTAAGCTGCGGTCTTTAGAAGGAATTGTTATTATGTTGCTTCGAATTAACTTGACTTGAGTTTCTTGCTAGGTCTTCTCATAGCTCCACTCCGTCAGCGAACTGGTTTGGCAAATTTGCTGACACTATATTTCGGATAACCTGTTACATTCTCAACTTGTGACTTTCATAAGTGTTATATATAAATGAGATGAATAATCGAAATTTCATTTCGACTTTATACTTCTATCGCCCGCGTGGTTAAAAAGTAACCTATAAAAGTGCTACATTTTATACAGATCCTTTCAGCTGTTCTGGCGTGATTGAGAAACAAACATACATGTAATGTAATCTTTTGCATCTACACTAATATTATAAAGTTGAAGAGTTTGTTTGGTTGAACGCTAGGATCTCAAGAACTACGGTCCGATTTGAAAAAATATTTTAGTGTTGGATAGCCCATTTATCGAGGAAGGCTACAGGATATATAACATCACGCTGCGGCCAACAGGAACTGAGCAGTGGCCAAATAAAGAACAACGGAAGCAAAGACGTGAATATTTTTTAAGTTTTTAATTGATTGAATAATTGTTTTGAATTCTCTTGTTATAGGAGAGGAAACTTTGCCCAGCACCTATTGGTTTTTATTGCACATTATAACTGACTGCAAAGACAGGGTCAGTCATAAAATAATATTGTGTCTTTATAAAGACAAAGATCTCCCCACTGCCAACGCAGCATTTCCCCTCATCCTCATTGAGCTCAGACTAACATAATATTTTCGTTTGCGAATTATAATATATATTTTTATATATAGATACTTAAGTATTAATTTATTTACACTAGGAAACAAACCTTGTGTCGCTGAAAACTTTCATCATCATCTTATCAGACCAATGACGTACACTGCTGGACATAGGCCTCACTTAAATTGGTGGTAGTTAGCCTACTCTGACCACGCTGGCTAGACAGGTTTATAGAGTTTATTTTTTCGAGTTTTCTTGCTCTTGCGCAGGTGTTGGCGCGATTTTCACGTTCACCGTTTTACACACGTATTCTTTATCCCCGTCACCACACGGAGCTGGGAATTTTATAATCATACAATTTACGGACACAAAGTACTCCCATATTCATTTGAGCCGTGAGACAAATTTCGCTATGTGGATGTTTTATAGTGACCACAACAGTGCGCAGTTTAATAAATATAAATCTTTTATTTAAAAGTGCTACATTTAATTAATTTCCTCTACAGTTGAAGAGTCAAGAGAACAATTAATATGTAGTAATTATTAAAATGAGTCTGATTAAAGAATCCCACGAGTTCCGACCTACCGACGTGACTTGGGTACTAATCAAAGCGATAGAGTTGCCAGTTAATGAGATTTCTAACTTTTGTTTCTAAATATATTTAGCAGATTTTGTAAGGAAACTTTAATAATAATAATAATAATATTCTACCACATTCACACAGCGCCATCTAGTCCCAAAGTAAGCAATTATATTTGCTTGTGTTATGGGTACTAAACAACTGATATACTACTTAAATACATTTTTTTTTTTTGTAAATACATACATATTATAGATAAATTACACCCAGACACAGAACAAACCTTTATGCTCATCACACAAAGATTTGTCCTGGGTGGGGATCGAACCCACGACCTCCGGCTTAGCAGTCATGGTCACTAACCACTAGACCAACAGGCCAGTCAAAGTAAGTTTCCTTATAATAGTATCATTTTATTATTATTACGAGTGTTATCTTTTTATCCTTTTCACGTGCCTTTTTATTGGAAGCTATT
The DNA here is from genome assembly GCA_905147015.1 of Laspeyria flexula. Lineage (NCBI taxonomy): Eukaryota > Metazoa > Arthropoda > Insecta > Lepidoptera > Erebidae > Laspeyria > Laspeyria flexula. The sequence goes on from LR989974.1 coordinate 9,561,339, forward strand.
GAATACTTATAACAAATGTTTATTTGCTATGAAATCCTCAGTCTGGAAATGTGCTTACAAGGGAGCAATCATAGCAGGCAATATGTGGGTGTGATGATGCACTCTGCCTACCCCTTCTGTGTAAATGGTGTGATGCTATGTTTCCGACTCAGACATAGGGAAGGCGCTATTGTTAAAAAACAAAATAATATCCACACCTTTCCGAAGCACATTCATCTTTATTGTTATTCTAATGCTAAGGTGAGAAAAGCCGTAGCAGGAAGATCCTGTTCACGCGAGCTTCGTGCGAACACCCGAAAAGCTTCGATTCTTAAACCCAGTACAAAAGTATCGCATTGTTCCCCCCTTACATCCGCCCCTCCACAAAGCTGTCTCGCTCCTTTATTATATTTGCCATCCATCTTTTTTACAGTGACGTCACATTAAAGCCAAAATAAAACGTGTCACGCTGAATAATGTCCCCAATTTCCATTAAAGTTATTTTTGTATCAGTGTAGGAAATATCAATAACAAAACATGGCTTTTTATGGGTAGGCAGACTTGTATATATATATAGTATCCACGTGTTTAATGTGCCGTACTTTTATGAATTCAAAAAAGCAAGGAGACAGTTTCCGAAAATAATAATATTGCGGCAAAAATGGCATTGAAATAAAAAAAACAAAATCCACTAAGTTTTTTGTTTATTATGGCTAGACGATAGATGTTTTGTACCTAAGTATATCTAATTACTGTGAACTAGAGACAAAGTTAATTAGGCGACTTAAAATTGCACGGTATATTATATATTATCTATAGACTATCTATATTTAAACTAATATTTAAAGATAAATAATATTAATATATTTACAAATGGGTTACCTAAAAAAAAAACAAACGAAGCAAAAAATGATAACTATAATATATTTTTAAGATTTAAAGTTATATTTAATCAATATTTACAATTTATATTTATTGAATATTTAACCTTGAAAAGCTTACAGGTAGGTAAACAGCAAAAAATAAATTCAAAAGTGCTCAACTAGTAGGGAGACTAGAGAAAATTTATTTGAATATAGGTACAAGTTTTCAAAAGAGTATAATTATACAAATTGCATTACTTTCTTGGGAAGAAAGAAAGACATTTCATTTATTCATCTATGTTACAAAGTAACTCTTATGAAAGTCAAAGTTATGAATGTAACAGGTAAATATAATCAAAAAAATTAAGTACTATCAATCAATTTACCAAGTATCGATAGTAATTTGTTTGCGAGGTAAGGTTGGTTGTTCTTTCTTCTTTAAATTATTATTATCTTTACAAATAGGATGGTTGTCATAATTTAGTGGCATGGTTAACCAACTATTTAATCATATAATAACTCCTTGGGCTTGGTTTTCTTGGATTGGTCATGGACATGGACATAGATTGTCGTAATTTTGTGAGTTGTCGGGTTGGTTGCCAGTATCTTAATCTTGGTGTTGGTTGTCATTACACCGTCGTTATAATTGTTGTTGTTGGGTTGGCCAACAATATCGACCTTTTGCGGTTGGTTGTTGTCGTCAATATAACATGTGCATTGATTGTCTTGATTGTTTTCAGGTTGGTTGTTAGAATTATTATTGGCCTGGTTGCCGTTATTTAGTGTGTTGTTGGGTTGGTTAATAACAGTTATCGTACTATTGGAGTTCGTTGTGTTAAATGTTATACGCACACGAATTGTCATATTTCTGTGGGTTGAGGGATTGGTTGTCAAGATTTTCATCGAGGTGTTGGTTGTCATGACTCCATCGCTATAATTTAGTAGGTTGTTGGGCTGGTACTTAATGTTATTATCTCGGGATTGGCTGTCTTCAATGTTACATGTACACGTACTTTCATAATTCTGGAGATTATCAGGTTGGTTGTCGGGCAGGTTGTCGTCTACAATATCACACGTACAACTGTTGCCATAATTCAGTGGGTTGGCGGATTGGTTACCAGTATCTTCATCGTGGTTTTGGTTGTTATTACTTTGTGTACTATTATTCATATCTACCTTTTGGGGATGATTGTCGTCTTCAATATCACACACACATGTATTGTTTATATTAGGAGGGCTTTCAGGTTGTTTGTCAATATCGTTATTGTTTACTTGTGAGATATTTGTTGATAGAATATTTGTGTCTGCAGGTTGATTGCTTATATCAGTAGGTTGATTGCCAGTGTCTGTAGGTTGATTATTCGTATGTGTAGGTTCATTGTTGGTACCTATAGGCTGATTGTTGGTATTTGTGGGTTGAGGTTGATTATTGGAATTTGTAGGTTGATTGACGGTCTCTGTAGGCTGGTCGTCGGTATCTGTAGGTTGTTTGTTTGTATCTGTGGGTTGATTATTTGTATGTGTAGGTTGATTATTTGTATCTGTAGGTTGATTGTTGGTATCTGTAGGTTGATTGTTTTTATCTGTAGGTTGATTGCTTATATCTGTAGGTTGATTGTTTATATCTGTAGGTTGACTGTCGGTATCTGTAGGCTGATTGTTGGTATCTGTAGGTTGATTGCTTATATCTGTAGGTTGATTGTCGGTATCTATAGGTTGATTGTCGGTATCTGTAGGCTGATTGTTGGTATCGGAAGGTTGATTGTTGGTATCTGTAGGTTGATTGTCAGTATCTGTAGGTTGATTGTCGGTATCTGTAGGCTGATTGTCGGTATCTGTAGGTTGATTGTTGGTATGTGTAGGTTGATTGCTTATATCTGATGGTTGATTATTTGTACCTGTAGGTTGATTGTTGGTATCTCTAGGTTGATTGCTTATATCTGAAGGTTGTTTGTCAGTATCTATAGGCTGATTGTTGGTATCTGTAGGTTGATTGTCGGTATTTGTAGGCTGATTGTTGGTATCTGTAGGTTGATTGTTGGTATCTGTAGGTTGATTGTTTGTATCTGATGGTTGATTGTTGGTATCTGTCTGATTGTCAGTATCTGTAGGTTGGTTATCAATATCGTTATTATTTACAAGTGAGATATTTGTGGGTGGAGTATTTGTGTCTGAAGGTTGATTGTTAGCATCTGTAGGTTTATTGCCAATGTCTGTAGGTTGATTGTTTGTGTCTGTGGTTTGATTATCAGTATGTATAGGTTGATTAATAAGGTCTGTAGGTTGATTACCAACATCTGTTGGTTGATCATTAGTGTATGTAGGTTGATTATTATTTTCTGTAGGTGTGTTAACAAAATTATTGTTATTTAGGGGTTTATTTTCAACATCATTATCATCTGGGTTCTCGTAATCGTCGTTATCTGCAGGTTGGTCATCAAAATTATAATAATCCACCGGTATGATGTCGAAATCATTGTTATCGGCAGGTTGGTTGTTGTAATCGTTATTATCTGCAGGTTGGTAGTTGTCATCGTTGTTATATGTAGGTTGATTATTGTAATCATTGTTATCTGCAGGTTGGTTGTTGTAATCGTTATTATCTGCAGGTTGGTTGTTGTGATCATTGTTATCTGTAGGTTGGTTGTTGTAACCATTGTTATCTGCAGGTTGGTTGTTGTCATCGTTGTTATCTGTAGGTTGGTTGTTGTGATCATTGTTATCTGTAGGTTGGTTGTTGTAACCATTGTTATCTGCAGGTTGGTTGTTGTCATCGTTATTATCTGTAGGTTGGTTGTTGTGATCATTGTTATCTGTAGGTTGGTTGTTGTAACCATTGTTATCTGCAGGTTGGTTGTTGTCATCGTTGTTATCTGCAGGTTGGTTGTTGTGATCATTGTTATCTGTAGGTTGGTTGTTGTAATCATTGTTATCTGTAGGTTGGTTGTTGTAACCATTGTTATCTGCAGGTTGGTTGTTATCATCGTTGTTATCTGCAGGTTGGTTGTTGTGATCATTGTTATCTGTAGGTTGGTTGTTGTAATCATTGTTATCTGCAGGTTGGTTGTTGTAATCATTGTTATCTGTAGGTTGGTTGTTGTAATCATTGTTATCTGCAGGTTGGTTGATGTAATTATTGTTATCTGCAGGATGGTCGTCAAAATTGTTGTTGTCGGCAGGGTTATTGTCAACATCGCTATTACATATTAGTTGGTTGATAAAATCGTTAGTGTTTGAGGGTTGGTTGTCAAAATCGTTATCATCTCTGGTTTGGTTGTCATAGTTACCTTGGTTGTCGTAGTTGTTGGCGTCGTAAGGTGCCGGATATGCACTTACCGCCCGATCAGTAGCCATCACCACAGCTAATATAACCTGGTGAAAACATATTTATTTTTTAATGGAAGTGAATCATTCTTTAAGTAAATACTGAATTATCATCATCATCATATCAGCCCAATGACGAATTATAATCATCATCATAATCATATCAACCCAATGACGTTCACTGTTGAACATAGGCCTCACCTAATTTCCGCCACAGCGAGCGATTTTGTGCCGCCCGCATCCAACGGCCACCCGCCCCCGAATTATAATACCGAATTATAATTATAATACCGATATATTAAGCACGGGAGTACTTCCGAGCAAAGGTTTTCTTACTTTGTATATAGATAGCGGTGCTGAGAGATATAATATAATATAACACACAAAAATAATGCTGAATGAACACTTCCGGTGAAAAATATTTGTAACATAATCGGGTCGATAAACTGCGCTTCTCAACAGTAAGACGTAAGCGCTATGAAGATACGCTGTTTTGCTGCGGAACCTTTCATTGAGCATGGTCCGACATGCTCTTAGCTAGTTTTTTGACATTGTATCAGGTATTACCATCAGTTTTCGATACCGCGAGGTCTCATTCAGCCAGTTTATTTTAAACTAGAAGTCGAGCGGGGCTTCACTCCCATCGTTTTTTATTTGGCCACTGCTAAGGTCGATTAGGAATTCGCTCTTAGCGTGATGTATAAAAGCGATGGTGGCTAAAAGCGATGGTGGCTGAATGGATAAGGGACCGACGTGCAAATCACGCGGTCCGAGTTCGAACCCCACCCGGCAGTACCAATGTGGATTCCACTTTGTGGAATTTATATGTACCAGTCAAGTGACTTACCATCTGCTAACGGTGAAGGAAAAACATCGTGAGGAAACCCACATACCCTAGAAGAAATTCTAAGTGTATGTCTGATCCACCAACCCGCACTAGGCCAGCGTGTGTGGATCATGGCCTAAACCCTCTCAGTTCTCTAGTTAGAGGCGAGGAGACCCGAGCCGAGCAATGGGACTTAATGGGTTGCTGATGTGATGTGATGATGTGATGTATAATATATAGCGTATAACCTTCTTCAATAAATGGGCTATCAAACACTGAAATATTTTTTTAAATCGGAGCAATAATTGCAGAGCATCACATCATCACATCACATCAGCAACCCATTAAGTCCCACTGCTGGGCTCGGGTCTCCTCGCCTCTAACTAGAGAACTGAGAGGGTTTAGGCCATGATCCACATACGCTGGCCTAGTGCGGGTTGGTGGATCAGACATACACTTAGAATTTCTTCTAGGGTATGTGGGTTTCCTCACGATGTTTTTCCTTCACCGTTAGCAGATGATCACTTGACTAGTACATAGTTCCTGAGATCCTAGCGTTTAACCAAACAAACATACAAATTCTACAGCTTTAAATTATTTGTTTTAAATAAACGTTTACTTGTTACTGTGTGGCATATAATACAAATACGTACCAGTAACCGCATGATGATTGATTTCCAACAAAACCGAAATATTTATTCAATTGAATTTGTTGTTAAACTATCCAGCACTTTCGCCATCTTCGATACATGGCATATAACTATCTTGATAGTTTCTCTTGAGTCAATTTATAACATCATTATCTTAATTATCATCTAACTGCTAAATTAATTTGTGAATTGATAAAAAGCTATAAAAAAATAGTCTAGTAATTACTTTCGCTAACAAATCGTTATAAAAACATAATAAAAAACTTGTTCCTAGATAACTTTGTAAATTAGAGTTTTATTAATAACAATCTTTTAAAATGTCCAAGTTTTTAAATGACATAACTACCAAATATACTAAAAGAATTGAACGTCACGTCCGGCCGTCCATCCGTCCATGTGTCACAAGCAGCGTTACTCGAAAACTACTAAATGTATACCGATGGAATTTGGAGGATAGGCGTCTTGTGTGGGCCGCTACTAAGTAATTAATAAAAATAAATATTTTTGTGTACATACATACATACATGTAACAAATGCTGAAAAATTTTTTTTTCGGAAATTATGTATCATTTGCACATATTTTGACAGCTCTTATAAAAACACTTTAAGATTTCCAAGATTTTTTTTTGATTATGTTAATATTTTCGGCAATTAACGTTCCGAAAGTAGCAAAATTGGTGTCCCCCCTTTATTTTCTAAAGCGTTAAAAAATCACAAATATAAAGCTTAATAAATAATTCCAACCAGAATTATTTAGAACATGATCGGATGTACCAATTTTGAGTAATTGCCAAAAAACTGCGCTTCTCAACAAAAGGACGTAAGCACTATGAAGATACGCTCTTTTGCTGCTCTAGGTCCGTTTTTTTTCTAATAATTTTATTTAATGTATTGCTATTGTGATGTGTGTATGATCCAACTATTGATTGAAATAAATAAATTGAATTACCTTAGTACGCGAGAACGACTCTCCCTTGACCGGATTTTTCTAACTTATTAAAGTAAGAATAAGTCTCAATCTTACTTTTAATAGAAGAAAGCTTTTATGAACTTTTATGCTATGAACATTTAATTTAATGATTTGATACATTATTCTGTACTGGTCTATTGTATTTACTTATTCACGTACCAAACATTTTAATTTGCATGCTGAATGTAGTAGGCGAAGTATGACGAACTGTATATAATATAAGATCTGTAACTACCATATTTCAAGCAAATAAACACTCTATCTATCTATGTAAAAAAACAGTTATAGTTATAATAAAGTCATCACAGTGCAGCTGTAGGGCAGAAAACATTCGGAGTTTGACAGCAAATACGTTTAATAATATATATAAAATAAATAAACGAGGACAAGTTTATATTGTAGATTGCCGTAACGATTGCTACGCAGATACCAGATACCAGAACCTATGGTTGCATAATTATGGCTCATGGGAGTAGTCAGGTGGTTTAAGTACCTACAAGGTATACTTAATAATTATACAATTTTGTAGATTTATTGCCTTAATTCCTCCCTCAAACAATAATCTGGCTAATAATGTAATTCAATACTCTGATTTCGGTGTACTTTTACTGACTTAGTGTTGAAAATGTATTTTTTCTCCTTTTTTGGGTATCAATTTTACTGAATTTGGTACGCAATGAAATTAAAGCCAATATTTATATATGTATACAAAAATATATATATGTATGTATGTCATTTCTCAGTCTGATAATTCTGATCAATTGCAACTTTGTAATCAGTGAGCAACGATGTTGTTTACACTATTAGTTAACCTTTGTTATATTTAGCTTTAAGTACCAATATATAGTGTGTACTGTTTGTTGGATCTAAAAAAAAAAAAAAATAATGTAACCCAATTAAATCGAATCACACGACCAAGTATTTTTAACTAAAGTAAAAATAAAGCCGTTCTTTTGACCAGTTCTATCACTTTAAGTTAGGGTGCGATGCCTTAGGGGAGTATCTTCATGGCTTTATTTGTTTGATGAACGCCGGTGCAAGGGGGAGAGGGGGGTAAGGGAGGGGTAAAGAGGATCATTCGCGAGCCGATTTTATTTTAATTTGATGGACCACGAAGCTCTTTTTACAGGGTCTTTTGTTTCGATGCGATTGAACGTTGCGAGGTTAGGTTACAATAAAAAGTCCATCAAAGTAGCAGAGAGCCACGCCCTGAAGGATGATGTCTTAATTTATATTTGTTCGTATTTAATTTTAATAATATTGAAAGACCTTCTTTGACAATAGATCTACAGAGCTAAATAATTCCAATATACATTATATAAATTAGACTAATTAAGAGAACTTATTCGTATAAAGTCACTTTGATTTTATTTAAATGAAGATAAAGAAGCAATTTAGTTTCGCCAGTCTCGAAGACGCAGCGGTTATGTGTACATCTGACGCATACCTAAGATGTTCCGGGTTCATCTGCGGGACGGGCAATATACTAAAAACTTTAGGGTTTTGGTTTTTCTAAACTAATATTCTCAGTATCAGCGCCTTGTCTAGCAATGAGCCCGGTTGATGCCTAGGCTCGCCCTCTGGGAGGGGGTCGGGCCTCAGCTAAATTGTGAAAGTGTATGGTCTGAAAGTGTAGTTAAAGGTGTATAATAATATGCATATATCTACTTTTTGCCGGCTATGTTAGGTAGTTTTATGTATCTATAAAAAAATAGCTCTTTTGATTGATTGGAAAACTTTTAATACTCAATCTTAACCGTTCGTATATACGGTAGAATCGTAAAATTCTAGACATTGTTCCTATAGGCTCCGCGTTCATTTCATTTAAGGCTTCGGCGGGAATAAAAATAGATCTCTTAGACGCTGATGAGACGGGTAGTAAACAAGAATTAAGTAAACTGTATTTGTAATCAATCAGTGCTCAATTTTATTACTTTGTTATGTCTACTGTTATGGAATTAGTATCTATACTCTGGCCAAATTGGTTGTAGAATCTATACATCGCTCATTTGGAGCGTCATCACATAACTGCATTTTTTAAATTTTACCCTACCTCAGATTTAAGATTTTTTCGTAAAGATATGTAGTGAAGATTCTTAAAATATTATTTCACCATCTTTTCGTCCTCTAGCGGGTGTTTTTTGGGCTTATAAATATAATAATAACAATATAATATAATATTCTACCACAATTACACAGCGCCATCTAGTCTCAAATTAAGCAATTATTTTGCTTGTGTTATGGGTACTAAACAACTGATATACTACTAAATATCAATGTGACATTTTCACTCCTAAAGTAGATTATTATTTAGATCATTTTGAAGTAATTAGGTCAGTTTCGCATATTTTTTTGCAGTTGTGTCAGTGTCGCTCCAAATAAGCGACATCTAATACATTTGTAGCGGGTTGATGTCTGTACATTAAAGTAATGGAAAAAAATTGTATTATACAAATAAATAGTTAATTAGTTATAATATTTTTTAGAGCCACAGAAGCTAAATCAACAATTTTTAGAAATTTTGTCTGTCGGTATGTTTGCACGCGCATCACGCAAAAACTACTGCATGGAATGGAGTTGAAATTTTATAGTGATTTGTTTACAAACATTCTAGGTGTTGTTTTGTTGAGAATCTAAGTTGTTTTTAGGCTTGAGAGTCTAGAATACTATTAAGTTAATTAAATTATTGAAGGTAGAATTTTATACTTACAGATGTGTGGAACCTGATTGCCTTGGTTGTACAGCGGTGTGAGACCACTGCGCACATTGCGCAGTACCTAGTCCCGGGTTCGATTCCCGGGTCGAGAAAAAATGGTATTGCCTTTTTATCTTGAAATTTTCAATGAGCCCAAATTTCATGATTCTAGGTCAACGGGAAGTACCCCTTAAAACCTTGATTTTTTTATTGCGCCAAGGGATTGCAGACCCGAGTATTTGATATTAATTTCAACTTGATACCTTTACGCGTTCTTGAGAAAAATATTCTTGACAGTCGAACAACGCAATGATACTAAAAGGGTTCCATTTTTTCCTTTTGAGGTACCTGCGGAACCTTAAAAAGCACTCTATGTTGTAATATAACTTTATTACAAAACGTTTGTCAGCTATTAAGCTCCATATAAAACTTAAGCTCTACTCTGCGGTAGTATCAACGACCCAATAAGTTACGAGAGACTTCGAACAAACTCTACCAAGCATCAAAGAGCTCATAAACGTAGAAATCAACTTTTATCTCTCCTTCGATCGAAAGAACCACCAATTATATGAGAGGCGTTTTTTAAGCGGTTGTACACGCGTCATAGCTCTATAATACAGCTCTATCACGCTTTTTCTATATCTCTACTCAACAGTGAACAGAAAATAGGGCCCTTTTCAATAAAATTCATTTTATGTCTTCCTGAGTAAATATATTTGAAATCGAAGTTATTTTACTCCTTTGTACTGCGAAGATTTCGAATGATTTGGTGGCATCGGAATGTTTGGCTTCCATTGCTGGGTTGGTTTGAATTTACGAATATTGTGTGGATCACAAAATATTGTTCTATCGCTGGGTGTTATTTTGTGTTAGTAAAGTTTTTGGATGAGATCCTGAGAGAAAACATTTCTATTAGAATCTTTTGGGTTTGGTAATTCGAATGAGAATCGTTGATTACTCTCTAATCATCACCATCGTTATCATTTTAACCATAATAAACGACACGGGTCTCCTCCAAAGAATGTGGAGGGAATTTAGCCTACTATAACATGCTGGCCAGACGGGTAGAGGGTTACCTTATACCAACACTATACTCCCTAATAATACAGTGTGCAAGCGATTGTGGCTCAATGAATAAGGGACTGAAATGGGGGAAGACAAATCATGCGGTCTGAGTTCGATCCCGACCGGCAGTACCAATGTGGAATTTATATGTACTAGTCAAGTGACTTACCATCTGCTAACGTTGAAGGAAAAACATCGTCAAACCCACATACCCTAGAAGAAACTCTATGAGTATGTCTGATCCACCAACCCGCACTAGGCCAGCGTGAGTGGATTATGGCCTAAACCGTCTCAGCTCTCTAGATAGAGGAGAGGAGACCCAAGCCCAGCAGTGGGACTTAATGGGTTGCTAATGATAAATACACTATAACCAAAAGCAGCAATGTACAAAGTATAGACAATAAGTTTCGACTCGAAGCCTCTCCCAAGCGTTTCTTGCAGTAAATAGAGGTAACTGGTAACAGGTAATATATTTTTTCACGTCGGTCATTTGTCTGACGCACGTGGGGTTTTTGTCGACATTAAGCGCCTTAAAAAGGGCATTTACCTTTGTGCCAGCCGCACCTTGCAACGCTGGAACTTCGGACTGACTATTACGGTCGAACTAGGCTTGGGCATTGAATATAAGAACAATTTTTTACCGATTTAAAAAGAGGAGTTTTTTACGTCTGTATTTTTTTTGCGTACACTTTGTTACTCAAATTCTCTGCAAGATCAACGATCGAAGATTTTTATTTATTTTATTTATTTATTGTAAAATTATATTATATTTGTAATATTAGATTTAATGTAAACCTTTTAGAAATGACTTTTATGTTTTTTATTTACAGGAAATTATCATATTAACCTAAATTTAAAAATAATATTTACAAATAAAAACTAACTAAATGTATCATTAAAATAAAAAAGGGGGAGGAAATTACAAATTAAAATACGGCATCATAAAATTCCTCCGCATCGCTGCCATTGTCTGTGGGAAAAGTGCCCAAAAGTGTAAAATTATATATATATATATATATCGCAAATAAAGACTTTGACTTTATTTATTTATTTCTGTTCAGAAAGCTTACAGACTAATAGGATACATGTGTGGCTATAAATAAGTAACTTAAATTGCTATTTTATATTGCTGCTTTTTTTAATGAGTACGGCCAATTCCAGGATGTTCCTATAACATTTTATTTTGGTGTCACTGTAACATCAGCTCTCTTACCTATCAAAGTCACGTCAGAATCGGTACAACCGTTTCAGAGATTTGGTTATGTGCTAAGTACATAAGAATTATTTTCTAAAAAGCTGTGAACATCATGCTGAAGAGTTTGTTTGTTTGGTTGAAATCTAGGATATCAGGAACTACTGGACCGATTACAAAAAAATTTTGTGTTCGATAGACCATTTATTGAAGCAGATTATAGGCTATATAACATCTCGCTACGGCCAATAGGAGCTAAGCAGAGGCCAAATAAATGACGACGATAGCGAAGCTCCGCGTGACTTATAGTTATAAATATAATAGACACCTCATATTTATGTGACGTATACGTAGACGTTTGTTTGGTCACTGCTCAGCTCCTATTAGTTGCAGCGTGATGTTATATAGCCTGCCGCGATAAATGGGCTACCCTTATATATATCTCTAGCTATTGTAGTTCCTGAGATTATAGCGTGCAACCAAACAAATAAACTCCTCAGCTTTATAAGATTAGTATAGACAGTGTAGTGTAATTTAAATAGATTATATTTAGATGCATTTTATATAAATGCTAAACAAGTAATGGAAAAATTCAAACCCACGACGGGACTTGAACCACTGAGTCGGGGACGTCCGCGTAGCTCAGATGGAAGAGCACTGCACACGGAATGGCAGGGTCGCGGGTTCAAGCCCCGCCGTGGGTTTGAATTTTTCCATTACTTGTTTAGCATTTATATAAAATGTTAAACCAAAGCGATGGAAATTGCTTAATATTTAATGTATGATTATCGTTGACGATATTTTCGTACCGTTGAGTATACGCGTTACAACACTAGTTGAAACTAGCGACTGTAACACACACTGTATCGTTTCCTCTACGTTACGCAACGGTATATTGTTTATATTGTACTGTACTTGAGTAAGTGTTATGTTTCTCTTATTTATAGTTACAACTTGAATTAAAGCATGTTACGTATTATTTCTTATTTGGGCATGGTTTGGATTGCGGCATATTTTATATAAACACTATCTTCCGCAGGCGGCTCTGCCCGTGTTGTAGTAAAAAGTAGACTATGTGGTATTCCAGACTATCATGTATCTGTGTACTTAATTTCATACAGATCTTTTCAGCCTTTCTGACATGAGTAACAAGCATCCATACATACATCCAGTCATGCTGACTTTCGTTTTAATAATCGAAAAATAATCGAATCGATGGTTAATGACTGGCCTGTTAGTCTAGTGGTTAGTGACCCTGACTGCTAAACCGGAGGTCGTGGGTTCGATCCCCACCCAGGACTAATCTTTGTGTGATGAGCATAAAGGTTTTTTCTGTGTCTGGGTGTAATTTATCTATAATATGTATGTATTTACAAAAAAAAATGTATTTAAGTAGTGTATCAGTTGTTTAGTACCCATAACACAAGCAAATATAATTGCTTACTTTGGGACTAGATGGCGCTGAGTGAATGTGGTAGAATACCTTCCGCAGGCGGCTCTGCCCGTAATGTCTTAAAAACTGGACTATGTGATATTACAGATTAAAATCTATACGAGAAAGGTTATCGGTTAGATAATATCACGCTACGGCTGATAGGAGCTGATTAGTGGTGAAATAAAAAACGACGGGAGCGAGCACAGCGCGACTTCTATTAAAAATATTTATTTGTCTCGTGTTTGTATGTACACTGAGCGCGTCTAAATTTTCGTAGAACGTGGTGATATTTGCATAAAAACATGGTTCATTTGCACATAAATAATTCTAACACAAATTAATATCGTATTACCCTGTAAAATACACAAGGTATACTTCGCATTTACGTAATAATGCAATATATCATTAAATTTTAGACGTATAATATCTGTAGCGAATACAAATGCGATAACAGTTGAAATGTTTTATTCTGTAACAATATGAGGGTAGGTTATGTTTTTCTGGCTGTTTATGGGGTGTGACAAACTGTTGGGATGGATCTAAATTTACTCTTACGAAAGGTAAGTACATATTTTGTATTTGAAAATTCTCATTATTGTTTGTTGTATCTTTATAGGCGTTCCTGAACGATTCCTTATTAGGTTCAGTAGGGCTCTAATCCGATTCTGTTACCAAGATGTTTGATTTTTTCTATTTATTTCATTTAAATAGGTTTCCCAGAACTTGTGCATACAATTTGCTATTTGATATAGTAGGTACATAGTGGTAACAGCTTCATCATCATCATCCTCATATCAGTCCAACGACGTCCACTCTTGAACCTAATTTCCGCCACAGAGAGCCAGTAACTGCTTACACACAGCCAATTACGGGCTAACCAACATATGAACCGTAACACCATAACCGCTCACAATAATATGAATCCCACCAAAAACATAAATGTAAAAAACAGTAGACAATTTCAAGTGGTTGTCGATTTCACCGACAAAAGAATCGAGATGTATGGTTCGTGTAATACTACACACGGCTGCGTCTGTCTCTTGTACTTGAAACTTGTCTGGAAACGCGGCCGCGTTTCTTGATTCCTCGAACAGCACCCAGTCGAATAGCACCTACGCGAATAGCACCTAACATTTAATTACCTAATTACTAAATAAGAGACGTAAGAATACGAAGACGATACTTTCTTCCGATGAAGGTGATGATGATATTTGTTGGTAAGGTGGAACCTTACCAACAAATATCATCATATTAATAAATAATCTAATTTATTTATTTTATTAAACCATAAGTATGTATATCTAACGTAGTTTAAGTTGTGTAGTTTAACAAGGGCCTGTGGTCCCCGCGGGGACTAGGCAACCGCGGGACAAATGACATGCCACCCTACAAATCTGCCCCGCAGACATTTTTGTTATTTGTATGACGACTGTTTTGGACATGCTCTTACTACTGAGTAAAGATTTTGTCTCACTAACTAGCATTATAAATGTTTGAAGCTGTATTTAAAGAATCAGTTGTTTAGTACCCATAACACAAGCAAATATAATTGCTTAATTTGGGACTAGATGGCGCTGTGTGAATGTGGTAGAATATTATTATTATTATTATTAATACACTTTGAGAGTTTCCTCAAAACATTATTGCTTTGTAATTAATAAAAGCCAAATTGAATATTTAAATAACCTTCGACAAGCATCAACTACACTATTTTTGTAAAAAACATGTATAAGAACTGTCACGTACATGTCACCTTTCAAACAAAAAACTGCATCAAAATTGAACCATTTGTTTAGACACTACGATGCCGCAGACATATACACAGGACAGACATGTAGATAAACAGAAACAAAAACTGGTCAAACTTATAACACCCTTCTTTTTGGGTTGGGGGTTAAAAATAAAAACACAGACTAGCTTTTTTTATTGTCTGAAGTGGCAGACGAGCAGGCGGCCCACCTGATGGTAAGTGTTTACCGCCGCTCATGAATTTGGCAATGTTAGGGGCACAGCCAAGCCGCTGCCTACCTTGAGAGGATAGCACTCTTTTGACCTCGTTTGAAGAAAGACATGTAATAATAATAATAATTCATTTATTTTGGAATATTTTTCTTTTTACATTCCATAGTTATAATTACCTTATTCTAAACATACATACAATATAAACACTGAAGAAGAAAGACATGTCATAGCACTCAGGAAACACCGCTGTAGGAAGTTCACCTCAGAGCTGGTACGTGGGAGGAATGATCGCTAGAACCTTACCGTTTTAAACCATATCGGCTCCTGTTTACTTGTTTTATTAAAATGTAGTGAAAAATATATTAAAATTAATTATGCTCTCTTAATAGATTTTTTAAATTACAATCATAGTACTGATTTATTAAAAGTTAAGTGTATGTACCTCAGATTGCACAGTTCACTAGCTATTCACATTTTAGTGTCGGTGTGTTCATCAGAGAGAGACGGCGATAGGTGCGAGCGAGAGGGAAGACCGATCTCATTATAGATAAACTGTGTTTTTCAATAAATGTTGAGTTCTCGCCGTCCGTTCATCCCGACTAATGCAATGAACAAAAAATATTACTCTTCCATATTTCAGTTTTTATATCACGTGAGTTTTAGCGATTTATAAATTGGGTTTTAGTAAAAATCTTGTTTTTATGAAAACAACTTTCTTGTTGTCTTAATAAAAACCAGTTTCTAATAAATTGTCTGGGTCGATTTTTCAGATCAGGTTGATAAAACATTATCAAAACTTTTTCCAAAGGACTACAGTAGGGGGTTCTTCAAAAAAGGAGTGAATAGGTTTCTTAAGGGTCGGCAACGAGCTCGTGATGCCCGTGGCGTTGCAGACATCCACAGGCTACGGTAACCCCTGACCATCAGGTGTTTGCCACGAAAACAAAAAAAACAAATAATGGACTGTATATCATTTATAATAATGTATTTTTTTAGGTATTTTTATATAATGTTTTTTATATCACAATGGCAAACGAGCTCTCGACCCGCAAAATCCGATTACCGTAGCCGAATAGAAGTCCCGTAGAAAAACACACAAACTTCGAAACAAACATTTGTAGATCATGCAAATATTTATTCCAACCCGAGGACCTTAGATCTCAGAAACCACAACCGTATACCGCTGCGCAAGCGACAGTCAATTCAATCAATTAAAAATATAAATCAACTTTATCATTATTCAATGTATGAAGCCAAAACGAGTCGTTAGTTTAATATAAAACTACCAACGTACACCCAAGCGTATGTAATGTACGTAGAACGTTTAGTTGCAATAGTTTTATTTATACACAAGCTGTGCGCAAACAATGAAAATTCAATTAAACGGCGCGCGACGCTTGCGCTGTCCTCGATGGGAAAATAAACGTCGGTGTCCGTCGTGCCTCGTCCAAACTGTGGACTTTTACCATCGTAAAACTCCCTGTTAAAACAAGGTATTAAGTAAAAATGTAACTATTTTGCAATTGCCATCTTGTGTAAATAGGTTTAAGGTTCATAATTGTGAAGACGAATAGATCATGTTACTGCACGTTTTGACTGAAGGTGCGATATGTTAAAAAAATAAGGGAACACATATTTTTGTTAGTTTTTGTCTACCAATTAATGTTACTTAAAAATACAACGTATATCAAAATAAGAAACATGTACCAAAACCGTATGTCTAAATTAGAAATTTAATTATTAAAAGCTATGCATCATCATTTTCATTTCATCATTTCAATCCATAAACGGCCCACTGCTGGGCACGGGTAAGAAAAAAGAATCCTTCAAAGAATGTGGAGGGAATTTAGCCTAACTATACCACGCTTGCCAGACGGGTTGGTATAGTGTTTTGCTTCGAATTTTCCTTTTCTTGCAATGCTCTTGTCTGCTTAAGGTTTACTTTAGTCGTCTTTTATAGCTTATATACCTATATTATGTTCGCAAATAAACAATTTTTGATTCATTGAACACTCACTGAAATATACATCTTATGAACTCTTTCCTAACAGAGGGGTAGGCAGAGACCATTTCTTTTTACCTGCTACATACATATGCTACAAACATGAAACTTAAGAATGTCAGTGAAGTCAACGTCATTATTTTTATCGTCATTTTATTTTAACATAAAATAATATCAGTGCTAAATTTATTGAAACAAGGTCGAATATTATTTAATTTTGATCCCCAAAAAAGTTCTTTGCCATGCTATGCAATTCCATGCCGGCACTGGCTGCAGCCTTTAAACTACAATAAATAAGTCCACAAGCTGTCCGCTAACGCTGTCACTCCCGCTATCCTTGTTTTCGTAGCCCCACACGACACAACTTAACAATCAGCGCGTTCATTTGCATTATTCTTCCGTTTCCGCTTGATCCGCGCTCAAAGGAGCATCCTGTAGCACAAATTTCCCTTCGCCTCGTCTAATACCAGCCTGTATAACAGTACGTATAGTTATTTGATCAAAGGAGTCTAATTGTGGAATTTTGTCGTTTATTTTGTGAATTAAAGAGCTTATATTATTTTTAGAAGATAAATTGGAATTAGGATTGTTTGAACTTTGATTTTGTTAGAGATAGGAATTTAGAAACACAATCTACTAACAGATGGGTTTTAATAATATAGTGTATAGTAGCGTAGCGGTTAAGGCCTTGACATAGCTGTGTCGAGGGAGGTCGATTCGATACTCACACGAGATAAATATATTGTGTGATTAATTATATTTTGTTTGAGTCTGGGTGTATTTTGTGTCTGTTAATTGTATGTTTCTTAAGTCCCCAACGACGTAGAGCTAGTTCCATAGTGCGGGGGTTGTCTTTTTTATAAAAAAATAAAAAATAAAATATAACAAAAAATCGTTTGCTGTGGCGAAAATTAGGTGAGGCCTATGTGCAGCAGTGGACTTCATTGGGCTGATATGATATATATATGTATACAAATAATAATATATAAATAAATAATATTAAATTGTCTCTAATGGAAAATCGAACCCAAGTCACTAGGCACGATGATGTTAGTGGCGACCACCTTAACCGCCTCACCACAGTGGGTATATTCAGTTATATCTCAAGCCGTTTTGCCATATACAATCTTTCGTATATAAAAGTGACGTTCCAAGACTTGAGAAGTTCCCACTGACGCGAAGCATTCCCGTTTTACATGCAAAATGCGTCATTATCCACACAAATATTCTGCGACATTTAAATTTACAATTGCGAACGAATCCACTTTGTCATTCCGCCATGTTTTGCTTGTCACTAGTGCTACTGCAGCACCGAGACGAGATTTGTTAGAACGTAGTTTTTTATTTGTGTTGGTGGCAGATGAGATATCTGATGGGAAGTGGTAACGGCTATTGGACATGGCCAATGTCAACGTGGCTAAGCCGCTTCATATCTTACATTCTAATTTTATTAATTTTATTTTTTGTTATTTACTAAACATATTGACAGATAATTGTTTGAAGTCAGCCCCGCAAGTTGTTAGACCAATGATGACAACAATATAGCCTAAGCTAATATCGATCAAAGTGTAACTTAATTTCAATGATAAAAATCAAATTGAAAGTAGTTCAATTAAGTGAAAATATTTTATCTATAAATATTTTATATTTAAAATTTAATTAAGTGAAAATATTTTATATTTAATTAAGTGAAAATATTTTATCTATAAAATATTTATATAATTTGATTTTTATCATTGAAATTTAATACACTTTGATCGATATTAGCTTAGGTTTTGCTAATGCTTCACACATACGTACTATTATTTATTAGACTGGGTGTTGCGCGGGATTTCGCGCCCATGCATCTTTGTTTGGTCACTACTTAGCTTCTATTAGTAGTAGCGTAATGTTATGTAGCTTGACAAATAAACTATCAAACATTGAAAGTAATTTTAAGGGCAGACCAGTTGTTTTCAAGATTAGCGCGTTGTAACAAATAAATAAACAAACACTGTTCAGCTTTCAAATATTAGTATAGATTTGTACCCTGTTCAGTTTACTATTGCTCCCCCAAAATCTTTAAAGTCGTTATATTACGACTATCATATACTTATCACTATAGATCAAGAAGACAGGCTCTTCAACTTTAGTCTGAAGTAGTCTGAGGTTCTTTGTCTAGGTGTACGATACGAGGCGATAGAACGACCACTTAGCAAGACAAACATAGTACTCAATTATACTAATTGTAAGCAAAGTCGTCAAATAACTCAGACATACTCATACACGTCAGGTTTTATCGTCGAACATTCCAGACCACTCCGCCGAATTAACTTCTACTGAGGCATAATTAATATATGTCTATAAATATTAATGGTTTATATTGGACCTAATACTCTTTTCTCATTGTTTCAGGAATGGACTATTCTATTGGCTAGGTACTGGAATACCTAAATTAAAATGATACTGTTATCTGTTCTAATCAAGTGACTTACCATCTGCTAACGGTGAAGGAAAACATCGTGAGAAAATCCACATACCCCAGAAGAAATTCTAAGGATAGGTATGTCTGATCCAACAACCCGCACTAGGCCAGCGTGTGTGATTTATGGCCTAAACCTTCTCAGCTCTCTAGATAGAAAAGAAGAGACCCAAGTCCAGCAGTGGGACATTAATTGGTGGCTGATGATCACAAAGCTAGTGAAATATTGGAGTGAGGCACCTCTGCTGGCCTCTTTGGTGACAAAATGCGTGATGTTTTGTTGATGTTACTAAATTATAATCTGTTATTTAGAACAGTATGTTATATTAATAAAATTCACGTACAGGTAACTTTGGCTCATGTAATTGGAAACTAAAGTGTTTGAAGCTCAAGTTATAGGAAAACTAATATTAATATAAAAGTTAGGTGCCGGTGGAGGTTAGTTCAGCGCTCACAGGCGTCGGTGGTTGGAAGGCAGAGACTATGGTCTATGCATACGATAAAAAAAAAGTACACTCCGAGAGGAAGTGTAAGGTTCCGTACCTTAACACAATATACTTTTAGATTATGTACAAAATTTTACTAAAATACCTAAAATGACGTAACTGAATACTAAACAAAAGAAAAAAATAAACTAAAATATTTTTTCAATTCAATCAAAATGCACTTTTGCAATTGCAAGGTAAAAAAACCATCAGTAAAAAGTATAGTAGGGTGTGCTTTTTAAAATATTGTTCACTTATAAGAAAGGAAAAGTTGTGGTCAAGACAACTGGACTTCATGTTTCGGGCCGGTCAAGTCGCGGTCTGAAGCTAGTTTCATTATACATTCACACATCACACATCATATCACATTCACAGTAATTCTGCATTTTACTTTTATTTTTTTCTTATTCATTCTTTTTCTACTTTTTTTATCTTTTTGTTTGTCTTATTTCTCCCACAGGATGATATCAAATAGTATGCTGTCAAACTTCTAACCGAGGTTGGGGCACTGGTGACCTGTGACACAGGTTTTGATACAAAACCTACTTCAGGCACCAGTCTCTCACATAGGTGAAATTTTTGTAATACCTGTCGCTCTCTGCAAACTCGTTTTGTAAAACCTTTGTGAAGAGAAAATAAATGATTTTTATTTATTATTTATTATATTGTAGATGCCATATTTTTCAACATCGTTCGTTTGGCTTACATAAATGCGGAACTCCAATAGCGAGTAATAAAATGTAGTGGGCCGACTTCATCCCCTTACACCCAAATTCTCCCCGAGTTTTATTCGTATGGGTAACTTTTAAAAAATCAAATTTAAACGATTAATGTAATTAATAGATTATTTTGGAATCTAATTTATTTATTAAAACACTAGGTTTTTCCCAAGGCTTCGCTTCCGTTGATCTTCGAGTTATCCTGTACACGGTTCGTGGACCTAAAAGATTCTTAGTACAATTTTGATTAATACTTTTTAAGATTTCACTGTCTTTTATCACACGTTAGATAGATAGCCCGACAGCGCACGAGGTTAATTATGTGTTTTATTATTCTTTATAGAGTACTCCGTATTCATTTTTTATACATCCTGCTCAACCGTAATTCTATTTATGGTTGGATTCAACTATGACCGAGTTGAAAATAATCGTTACGTTCATAAACCTATTATAAATTATTAATACACCATGAAACTATAATGGTTTTGTAAACTTTTTCTGGGTAGTAGTATTTCATATCATCATCATATCAGCCCAATGACGTCCACTGCTGAACATAGGCCTCACCTAATTTCCGCCACAACGAGCGATTTTCATATACCCATAATTAATTGGCGGGATCCACAGAAGAGAGGTAAGCTAAAACAGGTATCCCCTGCTCAAACTGAGCCGCCTAAAGAACTACCTCCGGCCAATAGAAAATCTAACAGCTTCCCATTAGGCAGGCCCTACTGGCAGGTCTGTTTGCCATTGTAGTGGTATAAAAAAAGAATTATAGTCTGGCATAACACATCGGCTACATTTACCGACATACCGAGCAGGCAGAGTCGCGGGTGGAAGCTAATATGACCCTAGTGTATCAGAACCTTAAGCTAAAAGGCTAGAGTTGTATGTACAGGTGTATACGCGGTCAATGGAGGCTTTTACAAAAGGCCCGATAAACGAGCATGTTAAACAAGAAAAATATACGAGTTGAGAGCGGTTTATTTAATTAGGTTGGTAACATTGTGTACCGTGACGTGTTGCACCCTGTGGGGTGGGGTGAAAGGAGAGGGGTGGTAAAGGTAGGTTATATGTACGTGAATGACTTGGTAGTGTAGTGTTATTATGATTTGGTTAATTTTTTGGGTCTGTTTTTTTACATAGAGCGTCAATCAAAAATAATATACACACAAATTATAAGTACATAGAAAAACACACAAACTCCGAAACCAACATTTGCATGTCATTCAAATTATGGTCTGATCCGGAGATCGAACCCGAGATCTTAGATACCCTACAGCTGCACCTCCGAGGCAGCCAAGAGGAGAGAGAGTCAAGGTTGTACCACTGCTTAGCTCGGATCTCTATCTAGAGTGGCGAGACACTATAGTGTGCGTTATCTATAAAAAGAAAGAAAGACAAACATATAAAGAAAGGATTTGTATATTTTTTTTCCAAGTACCGTAATAATTTTCCAAGGAGTATTGTAGCCGCACAGAATGAATACATGGCTTGATATAAGTATTTTGTGAAATGGATTATAAAATAAATAGAAAAATAAATAAAAAAATACGCGACAACAAAGCCTTGTTAACTTAAGAGTCAAAATAAAACATTTTCCTTTGGACAACATAATGTTTCGATAAAAAGATAATCTCGCCGTACAAATACGCCGTTTATTTTTCATACGCAAAATTTTACAGATGTATTTTTTATCCGCTTAGCGGTAAAAATCCGTAAACATGGCGTAAGCTTGCCGTAGAACATAAAGGAGAGAGCATATCGACTGCCGCCTTAATCTGCCATAAACAATCGCTACGAACAAAACCAAGCTATAGTAAATTTCAGGAAAAGTCATCCAAGGGAATAATGGCTAAATTCTTCGATCAAGAAACATTTCCACTCAAAAATCAACCCTAAATCTATTTATATACTATTCACATTTCCTCAATTACAAGTCACCATGTCCGAAGTTACCTCACACGGTATATATTACCGTATTACGTAGACAATAGAAGCTATTTCCGCGTGAAATTGTCGGCAGTAACATGTGACTCGCCGTTTAATCTGGCTCTGTTATTTTTCCGGTAATACATCAAAGCGGCGACTTTCTACGGCAAATTGTATCAAAGTCGCTGATGTATGTACCGCACTCTTATACGTCTGGCTATGACGAAGTGCGGGTGTACTCATCACTGATAATATCGATAACTGATATCGATAATATTAGGTTATCATACTCGTTACTTATGAAGTAGTAGTAAGTATTAGTAAAATTAAATAACTAGTTCTCAAGATCGATAATTGTGTGCTATAGCAGATAGCTAATAGTTTTAAATTAGTTATAGGTTCTTCTTTTAATGTTAACTAGTTGTTAAAAGCGTATACGTGAACCAATTTGAATTGCAAGGCTCTCCCAATGCATTAGAAAACTCAGTAAGTTAATAAAATAAGAAAGAAAGAAAGAAAGAAAGAAAAAAGAAAGAAAATCATTTATTTCGGCTTAGGGCCTACAAAAACAACTTACACAAAAAAAAAGACATAGAACAGTATAAAAAATAATAATACGAACACAAGAAAAAAAAAGAAATTAAACTATTAAATAAATGTGGTTTAAGGTATGCTGTTCTGCAAGCCCCACCGAAAAAGGCCGCCATCTCAGCATGGGCTGGGCAAGTAGTACCCAGCGCTGATTTTCAGTTGGCAACCGCTATAGGTGACGCACGGACGAATGTATGTTTAAAAAAATAAATAATTAAAATACAATATATATAAAATAAATGGTACAAGATGGCACGTAACGCGCGACATTTTTATTTTAAAATAAAGTGACGCGTGATTCGAGCGGGCGCGCGCGGGCGACCGACGCACGCAGTGGTGCCAACTGCCCGGCTCGGAGCGCCGCCAGTCCGTCAAAAGTTTTCGTCGCGCAAGCGTTGCTGTTATTTGTACCATACATCTCATTTTCCATTATGCTGTACATAGTGTATATATATAGTGTTTATGTAGGTGAGCACTACAAGATAACATATACGTAAACGAAAAATACAACACAACTATCTTTATCCAGTCAGCTGTACTGACGAGCATAGACACCGCAAAATAACAACTGGAAATAATTATACCTATAATAAACTAAACATAAAATTTATCAATATCGGGACGGGTGAGTAATCTGGTTTATTAATGTAAATTAGAATAACATTTATGCATAAAATTTAATAATTATAGTGTAATAAAATGAGGAAAAAATTTAAATAAGTTTGTATTAGAATCAATATTAAATGAAAGATAAATTAATATTCACTTCTTGGAATTTTACCTGCGACGCTAGCAGAAAACATTTCAGTTTATTTTTAAAAGTATTTGTACTTTTTAGGTTCCTAATTGGTGGCGGGATATTGTTCCAACATTTGGAGGCTGCATAGCGAAAACTACCACGGAAAGCGGCAGTCTTGTGCAGATGTATGGTCAGTTGTTGAGCACAACGTCTGGCTTCACGCTGTCGATGACTGTTGACCCATGCAAGTTTTGAATAAAGATATCTTGGACATTTATTTTTTAACACTCCATGTAGAAGACAAGCGAGGTGAAGCTTCTGACGCGATTTCATTTTTAAAATTGTATTTTTATTAAGATATGGTGTAACATGTGCTCTGGGTGGAATTTCAAAACAGAAACGTGCGCATGCATTTTGAACCCTTTGCAATAGTTTTTCAGTACGTGCCAGAAGTCTAGGGCCAAAAACTGTGTCTGCATATATAAGTTTCGACAAGACAAGTGACTCGACCAGCCGAATACGTAATTCTTCGCATAGGTAGGGACGTAACTTGTACAATATCTTAAGCCGGTAGAAGCAGTTTTGCACACATCTTGCCACATGACTTTCAAACCTTAGACCCTGATCCATGATAAGTCCCAGATTCCGCGCTTCAGTGACTCGCTCAATTCTCTCCCCCATCATAGTCACACTAACAGTGCCCGGTATTATTTTATCTAATTGGCAGCTTGTGCCAAATATCATATATTTTGTTTTAGACGGGTTAGGGATAAGCGAGTTCCTATTTGACCAATTTGCTAGCCTTTCCAAATCGTCATTCATAGCTTTTACAGCATTTTCGGCTTCATGAGGTTTAAAGGAAATATATATTTGCAGATCATCTGCATATATATGGTACTTACAATTTTCTATTACGCTTACAATATCTGCGCTATATAAACTGAAAAGCGAGGGCCCAAGGATTGAACCCTGCGGTACCCCTCTAGCTACTGGTTTCATATCGGATGTGAGACGGGAACCATCAGCCTTACCAATTTCTACATATTGCGCTCGATGTTTGAGATAACTGTCAAACCATTTAACAGTTTCTATTTCAAAGCCGTAATATGTCATTTTGGAAAGTAGCAATGGCAGATTGATGGCGTCAAATGCTCTAGAAAAATCTAATAACACCAATAGAGTGCATAGACCTTCATCTTGAGCAGTTAATATGTTGTCAGTTACATCTAAAAGGGCTGTGGCTGTACTGCGACCTTTTCTAAAACCTGATTGAGTTTCTGGTAGAATGCTATTGCGTTCAAGATATTCAGTAAGCTGATTGTTGACTATCTTCTCCAGTACCTTGGACAGGAAAGGTAGGATACTTATAGGCCTTAGATCTTTGACGTCAACAGGATTGGTTTTCTTGGGAATAGGTCGAACAATAGCAATTTTCCATAAGTCTGGGAATGTCGATGTAGTTATAGAATAGTTTATCATGAAAGTTATTATATCTGCAGTTTGAGGGAGACTTATTAAAAACATATCCAGAGAGATATTGTCACAACCCATGGCATTCGTCTTAAGGCTAGACACAGTTTTTAAAACTTGAATTTGGTCCACAGGTTTTAAAGAGAATGATGTATCACTAAATCTATTATGTTCGTAAAATGTGAGGCAAGATATAGGAACTAAAGTATTACCAGGGACATCCAAAAAGTGGTTATTAATTAAATTGGGATCATTAAAATGGGAGGGTATGTCGAAATCAACTTTTGGGGGCAGCAAAGTACTTTTTAGGTTTTTCCATAGCGTTGTAGGATTTTTAATGTTATTATTTATATTATACTTGTAATATGCTATTTTTTCAAAGTGTAATGATGTATTCACTAAACTTTTAAGTTGCTTGTAGTATACTCCTTTAGTTTCCTCTTTAGTTCGTAAGTATGATGCTCGAGCTTGATTACGTAAATTCATCATAAATTTTATATTCGTTGTTATCCAAGGATAGGAACGATCTTTAATTTTACAGGTCTTTAGAGGAGCATATTTGTCGAGAATAGTTAGAAGATTAGTGTTGAGAAAGGTCACCATATTGTTTATGTCCAGAAATTTCATCGGTATATTCCAATTTACAGAATCAAGGTCAGCATTTAGCGGTTCTAATGGAATATTACGAAGACCTCTGGTAGTAATCAATTTAGGAGGGACTTTTTCCCTTTTGAACAAGAATGTAGTTGAAATAATAGCGTGACCCCCGAGCTCGTAAGATGGGTCAACTATGACATTGCCTATCTTTGTGTTGGTACACACCAGGTCAATGAGAGTCTGACTACTGTCCGTAAAGTGTGTAGGCGTCAAGACTTTCTGTTTAAGGTCAAGACAACTGAGAAAGGTATTAAATTTTGACGTTTTAGATTCTAATCGGTTAAGCATATTTATGTTGAAGTCACCAAGCAGTACCAAATATTTGCAAAAAGATAAAGAGTTACATGAGCTCGTTAGTGCATCCAAAAATAGATCTAAGTCCTGCCAAGGTGGTCTATATGCTGTTCCAATGGCAAGCTTCGACCCATTGACACTCAGTACGATCCACATTTGTTCCACCGTTTGGTGTTGTGGATCAACGGGATGTGTATGTGAACGCACATTGGTTCCGCGTCTTATGTAAAACCCGACACCGCCGCCGCGGCCGCCGCGCACGCTCACTGGGCGCGGTACATGACGCAGACGGTAGCCAGGAACCGCGGGCGCACGACCCTCCTCTCCGGCTCTGAGCCAGGTTTCGTTTACGGCCATTATATGAACGTTATGGTGCTCCATTGCGGCGATAAACTCATCATGGTTGGTTCCCAGGGACCCCACATTAATCAAACCAATCTTAAATAAAGTAGTCATAACTTCAAACAATAAATATAACATAGACAACAATAATGTTTGAATTTATTTGTCGTCATATCGTAAATACATAAGTACAGACGTGGGGAGTAAACGTCATAATATATAATATAATACATTTTATTAGTGGGATATAATTTAAAAATAAATATCGATAGACTACATTTTAAATATATATGTGAGTAATAGAAAATTATATATTTAAGTGTAAACAAGAGGATACTGGTATACCAACTAAGAATCAACTGTACTGGGACACCGCGGCCCCCCGATGGAACTCGAAGCACAGCACACCGCAACCTAGCCACAAAAACAATAGGTAAACAACATCCATCTACAATTAAAATAACAAAATTTAAACTTAACTTATTTGCACGAACATAACGTGTTACATATTGTATTATCAAAATTGTCAATAAAATCTTTAAACTGACCCAGACCCAAAAATTTTCACTATATCGGAATCGAACCGAATACGTTGAGCAGGTATGCCGTCATCTTTTTTTGCAAAAATGCGCCCCCCTTTGGTCCACACATATTTGTAGTGGTGACGTTTCCCAGCCTCCCGAGCGTTGTAAAACAACCTGCTATTGTTACGTGTCAAGCGTTCATTCATATAAATCTTCCGCGGCGAACGTCCCTGCCCCTCTCCCTCTAGGCCGACGTCAGCGGTGGTGAGGCCGCGGCGCACACGCGCAGCGCTCAGCAGTTGGTCGCGGACGGCGCGTCGCGCCAGTCGGGCGACAATGTTGCGCGGGCGTGGGTCCACACCATCGCTGGTGCCGCCATCGATACGGTTAGGACGTGTCGATCCCACTCGCTCAACGAACACAATATCCCGCTCGTCTAGAGTAATGCCCAACTTCGAAGAAATTAAATTAAACGTATGATATGGACCCTCTCCTTTAGGTTCCGGGACCCCACTTATAACGACATCGTTGAGAAGTAGGTCCTGTTCGCGCTCGTTCAGTTGTGACTTTAACTCGGCGATTGTAGTTTCGAGACTATCACACGAAGACGGTTGCTTTTCGTCAAAACGCTGCTCGAGAATGGTAACCCTGTTTTCCATCTGGTCCAGGCGTTCATGACAGGAGTTGACAGAGGTTTTGAATTGTACCATCTCTTCTCGAAATTCCCGTAGTTCCGCTCGCATGGCACTCATCTCAAGTCTAAAACTCCGTATTTCGTTCGCAAGGTTTATATCAGGCGCGCTGGGTGTTGGGGTTGTTTTGGGCTTATTTACCTTGCCTTCGCAATGTGAGCATTTGCCGTCCAGGGTTGCCGTAAATTTGCCACAGCTACTGCACTTTGGCTTAGGCATGGTTTACCAAATTGCTATAGAATAAAAAACAAAACGCCACCTAGTACGTTTCGATAGAAGCTAAACGGCGATAGACTGTAGATTATTTAACAGTGCGCTTGCGCACCTTCGTTCTAGCTAGTTCAACCACTGAACCAGAGATGGCGTTGTTTTTAGTTTAATCTAAAAAGAGGCTTTTGAAGGCTGTATATATTTCAGTCCGCATTCAACGGTAGCGCATTATAGTCACTGTGCACTGCACTACACACAACACTGAAGGTTTTTCGTGAAATCTTCGAAAATAAGCATTTTAGTTAAATAAGTCACTACTTCGGGTAGATTTTTTTCACTTTTGTATAAGGTTTTTTAATTTTATGTTTATTTTAAGTTTAACTAAACACTGTATCTGTATAACACTTTATGCACTTAGTTGTAATGTTAGCTATTCATTCTGCAATAAATTATTCTTGAAACTTGTATTTTATTATTTATTACACTTGTAAACACTAACAGTCGATCAGCTGATACCAACGTCCGTGACGTCACTCATACACACAAAATCATACACTACTGTTGTGAACTTAATTGTCTCACAGTTCAAGTTTATTAGATTTATTTTAATAGAAATAATGTAAGAATGAATAATAAATCCATCAAATATACTTATTCGTCTCGTAAAATAATAATAGACAATTGATTGTTTCCTAGTACCAAAATACAACTAACCTAACCTAACACCACCAGTTTTCAAAACTCGTTTAGTACCAAACTCTTTACTTTTTTAAGAGTTTCAGCTGATATAGCCAGTCAAAACAAGGTCTTTTGAATTATTATATTTGAGCACGACAGTGCGCTTCAGGAATATTTTAAAATATATTTTTGTGTATTCTACGCAGCGTGTAAATACCAATACCAGTGACTGTCACCTAGTATAGAAATAGTGACTCTTACCTAGTATTCAAATTACTCGATATCGATGTCAGTGACTGTAACTAGTATTTAGTGTGCGTATGTGTGCGAGAGGCGCCGGCGGCGACCACAAGATTTATTCCTACTCAGTGATATTAAGCGAGATATCTTTACGATATTGAATCCGTAGCGACTGAACGTTGAGACTAAATCTATTGCACTGTGTTACTGTTCTTGTTTTAATCTTACCGTCTTTATATGCGTTTTGTTTTATATTTTGTTGACTTCGGATTGTTTGGAGGTTATGACAAAAAATATAATATTTTTGTTGTGTTGGGTACAGTGGGGATAAATTAAATAGATGCAAATCATGTCTAAGTTCGAATCTGACCGGGAGTACCAGTGTGGATTCCACTTTGTGGAATTTATATGTATGTATGTGTGTATGTCATGGGACTTACCATCTGTTATATATAGATAAGCTCGTTCAACCAAAAACTCTTCAGCTTTATAATATTAGTATAGATGATAAAACCCACAACATTTAAGGACGTTTTAATATAAAACTGATTCCTAAACTACCTTCTGTACCATATATATTAGCAGCTCTACCTACTGCACTGCCTATCCAATTAATCTCTGCAAAATAAACATAGTTCAAAGTTAACGAACTCACGATGTGTGAAAGGATTTTTGTGCTACGCAAACTAGATTTGACACTACGATATTGCTACGGCGTAGCGGCGTAGCGTTGTCGTAGGTATTGCGTAGCTGCAGTTGGCATGACTACTCGAATTAGATTAATTCTGAGGCTTTGAATTTTGCAACTGTTTTTATGTGAAAAGGTAAAAGCCTTTTCACATAAAAACAGTTGCAAAATTCAACGTACGAGTGGTTTATGTTAAATAAATGAGGTTTTGAAGTTAAATATATAAAATAATGTATTAATACTGGCCATATGATATTTGTATGTGGATGATTAGCAACTGATCAGCCCCTCTAGATAAGTAGCAATCGATTCGATGTATCTATTCTATCGACATGTCAAATTAGTACATTAATCACGTGACATGTCGATAGCTTATGTCAGAGATGTGTTCAAAGGTATTGAAGTAACAAATCGTTTAGAATAGACAAATTGAAGCAATTGCCACTTGTCTAGGGGGGCAGGATTATTGAGCAGTGTGTCACACGCAGCAGCTTGTCATACACGGCATCATACAGCACGTGCCGACTGCTCCCATCTCTGAGGAAGCGGCGAGCTGTTGGAGCGAACAGCTTTAAGCGGTCCGTCCTCTAGCAATGGTCTTGTCTGCTTAAGGTACTCTCTTAGTCGCTTTGAACCATACCCACGGATTGAAATGGGGTAGTGACATTGGGGCCAATCGCGTTTCTTATCCGATCTTAAATAAGTGCAAAAAATGCACTTAAATAAGTGTAAAACTTGATCTAAAATTTTAAGCCCTTATTGGTATTTGCGTTTGTGTTATTTAAGGACGTGACCTTAAATAAGTATGGTTTGACTTAATTAGAGATGGTAGTTTCTTAATTGGTATTGTCTTTCGACTTATTTGACAGTTCTGTGATCTTAGTGCAACCTTAATTTAAGTCGCACCTAATTTGCGTGTACTAAATATTTCACTCATATTTCTTGGCTCAATTAAACACTTATTATTTAAAATGTTCCCTTTTCATGCTGTTATTTTACAAAGAAGGTAGAATGAAGATCTTCGACGGCAACGGCAAGTATTACTATGTTTTAACTTGTTTTATTAATGATCTAACCTCACTTTTGCCGAGTTCTGATTTTGGTCCTTTTTATTTTTTAGATTAAAAAGAAGGCTTATGTATCGTCATATTAGATTTATGTAAACTATATAAATATAACTTGTGAATCTACAAACTGATACTTTGACTTTGACTTTAACATCTAAAAGTAAATAAACAACATGACGTTTATGACAGTTTTTCCGATTATAATCTATGGCAGTGTCCTTAAATAAGGTTTGTAGCATTTGGTAGTTTTTTAAGAACGTATCCTTAATTAAGTACTAACGCGATCGCATAAATTTAAGAATGTGTCCTTATTTTACAAATTTAAGTTCATCTTTATTTAAGGTTGAAGAGAAACAAAATCGGGCCCATTATGTATTCGTAGTCTGTCACTATAAGGCCTTAATTTAAAATTCCCTAATAGAACTTTTTAACATCTCATACATTGATGCAGTAGTGCATTTCATAGGCGTTTGTTGACAAAGCCTCCCAGACGGGGGCAGACTGGGGGGTCCTTTTACTTTTATTGTTCGAGCGCGAACCAAGAGATGGACCTATCCTCCCACCACCCCCCTGGGTGTCTGTCCGGCCGAGATTGCAGTGTTACAACTAAATTGATTTTAAAAAATTCTATTCGGAATTCCTAGCTGTGTTAGAGGTACTCAAGTAGGGAAGGCATATTGTCAAATAGCAGTAGAATTAACTGTCTATTTTATATATTTTCAAGACTAAATATAATTACTATAATGTGTTGTAGTGTGTAGTTGTGTATTGATATGTTATAGCTATGTGTTTAATCAATCATATTGAACTGTGTGTATCCTAAAATATAAGAGAGGATTATTTGAGCAGTCTTGCCTATCATTTCTCTCCACACATACATTCGACGTTACAGTGTCCCGTGGAAGTGAGAGATACATATATATTCTGTAGGTATACATATGTATTATATTGTCGATTTAATAATTAATTTATAAATGTATACATATACATATATACAGTTTTTTAATAATCATTTTTTTTTGTTTTCCCCGCCAGATGGACCGACGACCTAGTAAAGGTTGCGGGTGGCCGTTGAAATTAGGTGAGACCTATGTTCAACAGTGGACGTCATTGGGTTGATGATGATGAAACAATTTTTTTAAGTTCATCATCATCATCATATCAGCCTATCGACGTCCACTGCTGAACATAGGCCTTTTTAAGTTCAATAAGAGATAATTTTATTTCCAAAAGACTCATTATAGTACAGGATCCCTGGTCCAAATTTTTTTTTATTACTATCAAGCTAATTTTTCCTATTTTTACTTACTTAATATTTATGTAATTGAACAGTCATATTGTCCTACATTGTGGTACGTTATCCCGGTATTTCCTTCCCGGTCCGGTATACCCTTGCTACGTCTGTTAGCTACCACAATCAAACTTTTGGAATACGAAATTGTTGGGCGTCTCATCGAAATGAAGCTACTCACGAAAAATTAGCTAAAAATTTGGACCAGGGATCCTGTACTATTAAGTTTATTACACACTACATCGTATTGATGACGAAATCAGATATAAATAACAGCCGCCATAGTTTCATTTCAAGCCTATCTATAAACCACTATACACACTAGAGCGGAGGTTATTGCACCCTTAGCGCACGTGTAGTCACTTCCTTAGTGGTAAAGTAATATTAACTTTCATACATTATTCATACAAATACATTAGTATTATTGAATATATCATGCGATTATGGTATTTATAGGCTATTAATAATATACAGGGTGGAAGAAAAATAAACAGTATAAAAAAAAAAGGATTATTAATTACTATCTTTCGCCCGCTACTCCACCTGCGTGGTATATCAGCTTGGATTCTGGAAATGATGAAAAAGACTTGACACGAAGTAAAATTTTTACTTTTTTTATAGGTAAAGTTTTATTTGAACACTAGGTGAACTCTAGTTCTTACTTTAAAACGTAATGACAATGCGCACAATATGCAGTTAAAACTGCTTATTCTGTTTACCCGTTTGAGACAGAAGGTTTGGTGTTACGAGTCTGCTATCTTGAAAGTAACTTTATTGTTAGGACATCAGAGCTGAAATTTAAATTAACCACATGATAATGTAAAACCTTATTATTACATTTTCTGTTCATTTATAAGAGAATTTAGGTGTTTGGCTCCAAGTAGGTCAAAACAGGTTACATAGCAAGGCTCAATTTATAATAGATGTTGTAATATGTATGTAATAACCAGTGTTAGTTGAGCTCTTAGTCGAATATAAAAACAAGTACGTGCAGTCTTGAAAACAAAAACGCCTTCCACCTTTTATAAATAGACAGACCATTAATTACTTTAAGAGTGCCTCGGTACCTCGGTGGCGCAGTGGGATGTGTATACGACTGCTGTGCAAGAGGTCCCGGGTTCGATTCCCGGGTCGGTTGAAAATGGTATTGGGATTTTCTAACATGAAATTCCAGTATTAAGATTTTCCCGGAGTTTGGTAATAAATGTTCCTGGTTGTTGACAATAGGCTCGCCCCCTATTTCATGAAATAAGGTCCCATGGGACCAAACATAGTTGGCGAAATTTGGGTGTAAAACACCTCTGCCTGCCCCTTCGGGTAAAAAGGTGTGATGCTATGTATGTATGTATGTATGTACTTTAAGAGTAGGTTGCCTTGGTGACCCAATGGTTTGTGTAACAGGTTTGCTCTCCGGGATGTTGGGCTGGTCAGGCAAAAAAAAATGAAAATAGCGATATGGCCTACTGGGTAGCCAGCAAAACATACCTACACTCCGAGTTTGATTCCGTCTGGCTATAAAAACATAGATTCTAATATTTGTGTAATGTAGTAGGTATAATGAGATTTGAAAATACACACTGATTCAACAATCATGATACCCTATACTATTGGCCAGGGTGTGTGAATTATGATTTAAACCCTCTCAGCTTTCTTGAGAAATCAAGACCAAAAGCAAAAGCCTGTACTATGATAATGAGTCATATCCTTAAGAAAATCAGATGCGTCATATACCTTATTATCCAAAAACATATACTGCTTATTTCGCTATTCAGTCTTATATTCAGAAACCAATAATATTAAGCCTTGTGTACAAAACTGAAATGAAAAAATCCTGTCTATTTATAAAACATCGAAGTAAACCGTTAGGTTTTTTGGGAACTTCGAACGTTCAAAATACATGTTTACCACTTGAAGTTTCGTTGATAAAAATATAAGACGAGGAGTTTCCTTCATCTTTTAACAAATCTTTTACGCGCGAATTTTTCGTTTACGAGTGCGCCATTAATAGTAAATTGATTCGATCGAAATAAGCCGCTGTAATGGTGCGAGATCGGCTCCGTGGTCCGTATCCTTACACACTGAGGCGAAGCGTGGCGATGTTTAGGTTTTGTATCATTTTTTTGGCTGTATTTTTTTTATTCATGATGGTGGGTGAGCTAGCTGGTATCCGTGTGGTGACGGATTAAAAGACATAATGTCACTACTAAAAAGGCGTGATGCTTTGTTATGTTATGTTGTTATGTCACTACCCCATCTGAACCCGTGGGTATCGTAAAAGACTAAGGGAGTAATCTTATGCAGAAAAGAGTACAGCGAGAAAAGAAAAATTCGAAACAAACCCTATACCAACCCGTCTGGCCAGCGTGGTATAGTAGGCTAAATTGCCTCCACATTCTTTGGAAGAGACCCATGCCCAGCAGTGGGATAATAATGGGATGATGATGATGGTACATTCATTACTAAGTAATTCTTATGATTTTTTTATTTTATTTTTACCAGCTGCTAGGTCCCACTTAATAGGGGGCAAGTCTATTGCCATAAACAGGGCACTTTTCCAGACTCCTTGCAGATACTACTTTGACTGGCCTGTTGGCCTAGTGGTCAGTGACCCTGACTGCTAAGCTGGAGGTCATGCGGTTCGATCCCCATCCAGAACAAATCTTTGTGTGATGAGCATAAAGGTTTGTTCTGTGTCTGGGTGTAATTTATCTATAATAATTATGTATGTATTTAAAAAAAAATGTATTTAAGTAGTATATCAGTTGTTTAGTACCCATAAAACAAGCAAATGTAATTGCTTAATTTGGAATTAGATGGCGCAGTGTGAATGTGGTAGAATATTATTATTATATTGTCTTTTACCCGACTCAGACATCGAACCCGAAACCTCTTGCGCAACAGCTAGACACATTTCCGTTGCGGCACCGAGGCATTTAACCATAATAATGAGTAATAAGAATCCCAGTATAAAACCGCAAAAAACACAAATTCACAACCATTAATGCAGTAATATAATCTCATTACAGCTAAAAGTATTCGTTTAAAATAATTAAATTATCCTCTTATATTCGCGAAATTGTTTTATCTCCAAACAAATTGAACTCAAAGACAGTGTGAAGCGGGCCTAAAACAATTTGAACAAAAAATGTGCGGTTTAATCTGGGTACGAGAATAAATAATAGATGCTTAGAGTCGAACGTTGGATGCGTGATGTGCGCTCATGAATAAATCAACGAAATGCGCGATGGACGCACATCGCTCAAGAAACACGTCGGCGGATAAATCTTAAGATATCTTGTTATGCTAAATAAGGACAGCTGATGTATTAATGAATTAGGGTGGTCGTGCTTGTTGTTAGCTAGGATTATTTTTAAATCTGGACACAAAAAGAGTGGTGTTACCTATTAGTTTGTCATGTCTGTCTGTCATCTTAAACGAATGGGTCAATATTAATATGTTTTTTTATAGCTGGCGTAGTAAATAAATTATAGCATTTTTTCGTTTTATTTTTTTTATTGATAAAATTAATGTATTTAATTTCAATAAAGGTCTATGTACTTATTATGTTGTTATGATTAATAAGTAAGTAATACATAATGCGTGACATTTGGTCGGATTGCACCGACGAGAAAGAGCCGAAGATCTCCTTTAGCTCTCTTTGGTTCCTTGTTTTTTTAGGACGATGGTACTTTTCCAATATCACTGGTTCTATTTTTAAGTTTTCGGCTGAAAATGTCAGTTTATTTAATGTTATAAAATAGATAGTTGTAGAAAATAATGGAATATAGTTCAGTTTTAAATTTCCTTTACGATAACCTATTTTCTACCTATAAATAACTTAAACCATTATTAACAAACTTCGTTTTATGATTCGAAAAAGTTTAAGCATTCCGACGGCTCAGGATCAGGGATTGGTTAGTTTTAACTATCTGAGTTAACACATAAAATATTAATACAATGCCCGTGTCGTTTTTGAGACTCACAAGTGCATCTTATTGATACACTATAGTTTTATAACTTTTTTGGCCCTTTAACTATTTCAATGCAAAAGTCACGAAACTATGTCAAAGAATGACTAAGAAAATAAAAACTTACCAGCTGTTTCACAGGGCGTCGCTTCCGTGGGGACAGCAAATCAATGAAATGGTATTAGCTCTAAACGTCTATTTTATGGCTAGTTGATATCATCATTTCAACCTATAAACATGCAACTTTGACACGAGTTTCCTCCAAAGAATGTGGAGGGAATTTAGCCTACTATACCACGCTAGACGGGTTGGTATAGGGTTTGTTTCGAATTTTCCTTTTCTCGCAGTGTTCTAGTCTGCATAAGGTAATACTCCCTTAGTCGCCTTTTACGACACCCACGGGTTGAAATGTGGAAGTGACATTATGATTTCTTAATCCATCACTACACGGATAGTTGACATACCTATTCTTTATTTGATTACTATGACCTAGACAAAGTTAGTAACACGACTATAGTTTCACTCATATAAAAGGCGATATAGATATGATATTCTGCTAATTACCTAGCTGATGACAACGACCTTTGATAAAATAATATTACGTATATTGGGAAATGTTTTTCACTATTCCCTCGGCAGCTAATTAGTGTAGCTGATATGTAGTTCAACCTAATTATTTATCAACAACATTTCATAAATATATCAGGTTTGTGGAGCATAACATTTTATATTATTTATAAGTATATATATATAACGCAAATATTCCCTTTCTTCGCAACGGATTACAGTGTATTCTGTCTGGTTGAAAAACATATTTGCATCGAGTAACAGTAGTGTGATTCGATGTGATTTTTTATTTGCAGTTCCGTGTAGTGACGGATTAAGAATACATAATGTCACTACCCCATCTCAACCCGTGGGTGTCGTAAAAGGAGACTAAAGTAGTAACCTTATGTAGACAAGAGCAGTGCAAGAAAAGGAAAATTCGAAACAAACCCTATACCAACCTGTCTGGCCAGCGTGATATAGTAGGCAAAATTCTCTCCGTCGAAAAAAGTGTTACTCGTTAAGAAACACAAATCTCATAAAGAAACAGTGTCTCAATGAGAATTTTTATTCTAATCTAGTACCTACATAACACTTGACAAGTACAGCTTATACTCGTATTTATTATTATTAGTGTATGAAATTTTTATATTTCTATAATTATGATGAGTTATCGAACACTGCTACTGAAGGAACAATAATGGTTATTAATTACTACGGGTACGAAAAAAAAATCGAATAAAAATCGTTTTTTTTTCTCAACCAGTTTGTGACTCGTTGCGTGCCTAATAGAATACCTATATTGCATAACACAAATTTAACTCTAGTAGATAATATGTGTATTTGCGTACTTTTTAAATATCCTGCTTATTGTATGAGAGATGGCGTTGGCGTCGATGTGTATAGAAGTTTTTTGGTTTAGTTCCCGTGAATTTAAACAAATAAAAATAGTAAGAAGTGAAAATTAAGTGAAAAATAGTTACATAAGTGAAAGAATAATTCTGTTTCAACGTGCATTAATAAATAATGTAATGCAAACGCAAGATAAACTCTAAAAACAAGAAAATAAATACGTAACGGTGAATCACAACTTGTGTTTACAAAGAAGACAACAAACGTGTAGTTCGAAGATAATTTATAACGTATGTGAAAATACAGAGCAATAACGCGAATACCTACAAAATAATAAGTGGTAAAAATTACTAAACACATATTTATTGTTAAAAATAACCTAAAAACATACATGTATAAAAACTGCTTTATCGACAAACGTAAATTGGTAAAACAGCGACACCTATCCAAATACTGAGGAACTACCACATACACCATCTACAATAATTATTAACCACTTTATCGAATGAAACATACTAGTTCATCACTTAACCATTAGATGGCTCTACCCGTATATAAACAAAACATGACACTTTGTGCAGGTTGTAAACAAACTATTATGAATAACAAATGTCTTTCCTGTGTAACCTGCAAGAAGCACTATGATTTGGAATGTGCTAATGTGACGGAAAGGCAATATAAGAACCTAACAAAAAATGACAAACTAACCTGGGAATGTCCTGAATGCCAATGTAAAAAACCGAAGGCAGATAACTCTAATACGCCCATTAGATCATATCCCTTTACTAAAACAACACCGGAAACAAACATTACAATTAGAAATAAAGCAAGTCATAGCCAACAATGTAACGACACAATAAATTCAGAAGATCTAAGTATATTAGGAGACACGATGGAGACTAATATAGAAACATGTATAGAAAAAGAGCTAACACTACACAATCTGAGCGAACTAATTACACTGAAACTAAAAGAAAATAATAAGTCAATAATACAAGAAATTCAAACTATGATACAGTCAGAAATTAATAAAGCTGTGTTGAAATTAAGAGATGACATTAAACAAGAAACTAGTAACCTATTTAAGCAAAACGACCAGAGAAAAGAGGAAATAGAATCACTTAACATACAGATAGAGAGATTAAACAGAGAAACAGACTCCCTACAATGTGAAATAAAAAAACTTGTAAGTAAAGCATCCTCGACTGAAAGTAACACAAAAAAAATTGTGCTATATGGCCTTATGGAAAACCAAAGAGAATCCGAATACGATTTACATGATAGAATAATAAACTTGTTCCGAGATACTTTACAAATAGACTTACTAGGCTACATAGAGGACACCTATAGGATTGGAAGACAAAACCACAATAAAACTCGTCCACTAGTAATTGAACTCATAAGTAAAAGAATGGTCAAATACTTAATTAATAATAATCGACACTTCTATGGAACTGGGCTAAATGTATCACAATTCTTGAATGAAGAAGATCGGAAAGAGCGGAACATCATGAGAGAAAAAATGCTTACTGCACGAAAACAAAACCTTCACGCAGTAATTAGAAACAATAAATTATTTATAGAAGGAGAACAAATTCATAAAAAAGATTATGTAAATATAAATAGCAAATATGAGAAAAAAGAAAATATCTATATAAATAACAAGAATAATGAGGCTGATGCTAATAATACCATACCTGTAATCAACCAAGAAAACCATACATTTCGCAAAACCAGACCAACCTTTTAACATACTATTTCAGAATGTCCAGAGCTTATATAACAAACAACACATAATAGAAGCATTTCTTAGCGAAAATCCGAAATACCAAGCTATATGCCTAACAGAAACATGGTTGTCGCCAGATAAACTAAATATGATACACTTTAATGGATACAAAATTGCAGCGTCTTTCTGTCGACAAAACCGAGGGGGAGGCGGCGTTTGTATCCTCCTAGATGAAAATTTAGAACATATAGAAATTAACGAAATATCAAAGATGTCAATAGAATATATACTAGAAGCTTGCGCGAGTGAACTACCAAGTGAAAACATATTATTAGTAACAATATATTGGAATAGGAGAGAGGAAGAAACTTTTTACCATCAACTCACTAAAATATTAACATATATAAACAAAAAATACTCTAGATATAAAATAATACTCGGAGGAGATTTTAATATAGATATTTTAAAAAATAATTTAAAAACGAATACCTTTCTTGACCTTATGTCTGAATATAAACTAACACAACATATAAAAAACCCTACCCACATAACTCAAACTACATCTACTTGCTTAGATTTGATATTCACCAATTTTAACATGAAAAGCTTGTACACACTTGTAGAGGATATAGGTCTTTCGGACCATTGCAGCACTACACTTAACTTTAACATACAACAGCAACAAACATCAATAAATTGGCATATCGTAAAGCGACTATATAATACAAATAATATAGAAAAATTTAAGATAGAACTAGCTACAGTAAATTGGAGTGACATAATAACTATAGATAACAATATACACCAAAACTACAAAGCCTTCAACGACATAATATTGGATATACTAAATAGAACCATACCAAAGTGTAGAACAAAAATAAAAAATAAGAACAAAAAATACTGGTTAACAAAAGGAATAAAGCTTTCATGCAAAAATAAAAGACTTTTAAAAATATTAAGTATAAAATCTAACAATCCTATTATAATCAAATATTATAGAAGATATGAAAAACTATTAAAAAATATAGTAAACAAAGCAAAAAAATTACATTACATAAATAAACTAAAAAATTCACAAAATAAAACTAAAACAATGTGGAATATAATTCATGAACGCACTAATAAAAAATCGACTAGAGAACACCATAACATTAAACTACAAATAAAAAATACCCTAATCTTAGACCCCAACCAAATAGCTAACGAATTTAACACATTTTTTGCATCAGTCGGAGAAAAAAATACACAAAAGTCAGATGATACGCCGCGGAAATTGCCAGTACTCCACTCCATTATGAATACTTTTTTCCTTGAACCAGTAACCTATCGCGAAATCTATAACATCATAAAAAACCTAAAGAACAAAAAAAGCTTCGGTATAGATGAACTACCACCCTCTCTTTTTAGACAATGTGCAAACGAACTTACATTGCCATTTTGTGTACTTATCAATCAATCCTTTGAAGAAGGCGAATTTCCTGATTTACTAAAAAAATCCATTATCAAACCTATACATAAAAAAGACTCCAAAACCGATCCGAACAATTACCGTCCCATAGCCCTACTACCAACTGCTTCAAAAATTTTCGAGAAAACCATGTATGACCGCGTCTATCGTTTCTGTGAAAAATACGAAATTTTTGATGAGAGCCAAAACGGATTCCGAAAAAAACGTTCAACTACCCTTGCTGTCTATAAATATATACAGGAAACTATTAATATAATAAACAACAAACAATATGCAGTCGGAATACTCCTAGACATGACTAAAGCATATGACAGAGTCCAATTTAACATTCTACTAGATAAATTATATCAAATAGGCATTCGTGGGAAAGCTCACAAATGGTTTGAATCATATCTAAAAAATAGAGAGCAATATGTTGAAATAGAAAATTATGACCCTAACCTTAAAGAAATTTTAAACATTAGATCTGATAAAAAAATTATAAATACATCAATACCACAGGGCAGTCAACGACCTGCCGAAGGTTACCAAAGAACCGTGTGTACTATTCGCGGATGATATATCGCTGCTTATCTCGTGTAAAAACGCAAATGGATTAAACGAACGACTCCAAAACATATTTGATAGCATCGCAGAATGGATGAAAGAACATAATCTTGAAATCAATTACGGGAAAACTAAATTAATGACACACTATCCTTATCAAAAAGCCCCTTTAGAAATAGATTTTTCAACAAATGGTATAAAAATAGAAAATGCAAAGGATTTCACACTTTTAGGAATATCCATAGATACTAATTTAAATTGGAAGACTCATGTAAAAAATATCCGATCAAAAATATCTAGATTCGCCTACGCTCTCCGGGAAATTAAGAACACTACTAACTTTCAAACAGCATTAACCACTTATTATGCCTACGCATACGCTTGGCTCAGTTACGGAATCATTGTATGGGGTAATAGCGCGGACACACATTCTCTTTTCATTCTCCAAAAAAAACTAATCCGTATCTTGACTAACATAGACCAAACCGATAGTTGCCAACCCTATTTTAGGAAACACGAAATACTTACCCTACCATGCATCTATATTATGGAAATGTGTAAATTTGTGAGAAACAATATCACCTCCCTTACTAAGCGTCAGGACAGACATGCAGATAGATCACTAAGACACAAGAACCGATTATTGCTACCTACTTCTAATATGACCCTTCATTCCAATAGCCCTCATGTAATGGCAATAAAAATATATAATAAACTCCCAGAAGCCCTAAAAGAAGAACCTTTAAACATAACATTTATAAATAAGCTAAAAAAAATACTCATAAATAAAGCCTATTATACTATAAAAGAATTCTTTGATGACAAAGACTTAAAATAAATAATCAAATACAATAACTACAATAAATATAATACTATACATTAATAACTATTATATAGTTAATAGATACAACTACATATTTAATTTAAAAAAAAAAAAAAAATATATATAAAAAAAAAAAATACAACAATTACAATATTACACTAGAATATTATATAATGAATAGGTACAATTACATACTTAATTTAAAAATAAATAAATACATGCAAAAACTACAATAAATATAACACTATATAATAACAATTATTACATAATTAATAGGTACAACTACATACTTAATATAAAATAAATAAATAAATACAACTACAATAAATATAATACTACACAATAATAAATATTATATAATTAATAAGTACAATTACATAATGAATCTTGAAATAAACAAATACATGCGAAAATTACAATAAATATACACAAAAATAATAATTACTATTATTGATATGTGCAATTGCATAATTTAAATAAATATAAATTCAATATCTAACAATATCCCATCCTCCTCTCTTCTACGTTGCCGTGCCCAATAGGGTCCATATTGTATCCATAACATTATGTAAGATCTTTATAACATATGGAGTGCAATAAAGACATTGAGTATTGAGTATTGAGTATTGTACATACGCAGTGGCTACTGCATCAAAGAAAACACAATGAGATATTTTAAAACATTGTTTATTTGAAAACCACGCATTTATGTTTAAACAATTCCAGAGATTTAAAATATATTCTACATTTTCATAACAAAATATTTTTACAAAAAACAATTCTCTCATTTTCACAATAATAACGCAATGTTATTAAACCTTCATTCTGCATTTCGCATTCACGTTAGCAGGCTGTTAAATTAATATGATCGCAGTTGCAGTGCCGACAACGGGTAATGCCACCCTACTCATTCTGCGCAATAACGACGTTCGCGATATTTATGTTTTAAAGATCGTCTCATTTTGGAGAACATTTGTCTACAAATTAGTTTCAGCGACTGTTATGATTAAAATTATTCTTTAGAAAGTCAAATGTTATATTTGAAACGTTTCTGGAATGCTTACGAGTATTACTCGTATGAGTAATAACATCATCTTCGGCATATTATAAAGTGTTGTCAAAGATAACTATAGCGATCGATATTCTGGGCTTAGCCTATTGTCTCTTTGGGTAATCAGCCAAAATTTTACATAGCATGCTTTTTTCCTCGAATGGATAGACAAGCACAAGCAGGTGCACCATACTCAAATTTCCCGAGTTGTTATAGGCGGCGAGTCTGTTTTCTAGGTGTTTTAAGGTTTTGTGATGTCCGCCCGTTCGTGTTTCACTGGCATTTTACTCAGAAACTACTAGATGTATATTGATTAAATTTGGAGAATAGTTAGGTTTTAAAAAAAGATGAAAGGCTTTCGAAAGAAAACAATAATTATCACGCACTGAGAAAATCCGATTTAACACATCATCGGTACACACATCCAGAGGCAACTTGCGCACCCGTCTCATCAAAAAAATCCAGTTTTTGCCGACCACGGAATCGAACCCATTAATTCTTGCATTGTAGCGTAAGGCTACATAACACCCACTGTGCCACAGAGGCAGTTAACTACAATAGGATCTAAATATTGTATATGTTGAGATATAGTTATGATGTAGATAAATTAAGCGGTCTCCCCCACTCTTAGTTCGAGGGGAATTTCATGTTATTTTGTATGGGACTTACCCTTTTCGGGATTTCCTGCTAAAATGAGTTATGGCATATTGTTGGGGATTATAGAGTGCGCGTTTGTGCGTAAGCAGTGAATGTTGTTTGTTTAGTTAATATATATAACGTATACCGAACTATTTTGGTGGTGTCCAATCATTTGACAAAAAACAAATGTCAAATTTTCATTTATAAAACAACGTTTGACAAAATTA
This sequence comes from Laspeyria flexula, assembly GCA_905147015.1. Classification (NCBI taxonomy): domain Eukaryota; kingdom Metazoa; phylum Arthropoda; class Insecta; order Lepidoptera; family Erebidae; genus Laspeyria; species Laspeyria flexula. The sequence goes on from LR989974.1 coordinate 9,605,231, forward strand.
TACTTGATAAATTTATCATTTTACAAACTATTGTTTAACAAACTACTCATTTGACAAATTATTTAGCAGACAAAATTTTGTTATGTCAAAACTTCATTTCATATAATGGATTATTTTTGAAACATGTAGAAAACAACGTACCTATAGCAAAAAAACATTTGACAAAATGGCTAGGTTAGGTTAGAACTGCGACCACAACGCACGAGCTTAGCGAGCGAAGCGAACGTGCCGCGTTCTATATTTAATTCTTCTTATTTCGCTTAGTTAAGCAGGTTGAGTGTATTTTTTTTAAATTGAAGTACTTCAGTAAAATTATCCAAAATACCTCCTTTTGTAACATACAAAAGGCGTTTATTTGTACTAATAGTTATCTTCTGTCATTTTGTGAAAACACCAATGAGACAAACGAATTATTTAGTCAAATGAACATTTTTAAAATAATATTTTAACAAGTGGAATATTTGCGAAGTAAAACATTTGCGAAACCTGTATTTTGCCAAACGATTATTTTTAAAGTAATATGTTTTAGAAATGAAAGTTTGTCAAATGATTAGTTTTTCTAACGTTGTTTTTAAAATGATAATTTGTCATACGTTTTTTGTCAAACAATAATAAACCTATTTTGGCAGTGTAGTATGTTTTCACAGTTCGATCCCCACTTTGACTGAAAAAATGGGTTATTCACCAACTCGACACGACAGAATTATATATGTGTGTCCAGCAGGTGATACTTGAAAGTAGTATCACTTAATATGTCGTCATCTGGACACGCCAAGATTTTTAAGAGTGTCCTCATAGTGAAACTTTAATTAAACTTTTGTGTTTACTTCAACTGGTTTAAAATGATTCTTGTTTTTTTTGTTAATACATGATTTATTTCTAAGAGTTTAGCAGATATTACTATGTTATTTTTTTGTTACCTTTGTTAATGTGTAAAAATAACTTCCTATATTTTTTTTGATACACCAATCGATGGCCGTTTCCGTAGGTTCATTGTATGGTTGTTTTTTATTCAATCATGTCAAGACGGCTGAAAGGATCGGCTGAATTCGGTGCACAATATAGTCTGATAATACATAGCCTACTTTTTACAGAGATACAGTGGATGAAACCTTAGCCAAAACCTAGTGCTAGGTCATTTTTCAATCAATTTTCAATTTTCATTTTTTTTTTATAAAATCCACTTATTTTTAATTCGACATTTACTTTTGGTATTATAGTTTCTAATGACATAGCTCACCGAATCGCATTGCTGAAGTGGTTGTAGACAAACCACATAGCCCGCAGAACTGATGGTCGATGGAGCAAAAAAGTTCTCGAGTGGCGGCCACGTATTGTTTCGTACACAGTTTCAAATTAAAGCATCCGAGCCATCAAATAGATGCCTGAATATAGATCGCTCGATAAGGCTCGTGATTTACGAGTGTCGTTTCGTCGGAGCTTGCAGTAGAACGGCACAGTGTTAGTTTCTCCCCCCTACCCCCACTGCTCTGTCTGTTACCTTCAATACTGACAGCTGACGTCTACAACGACCTATTGGAGGGATATTATCGGTTCTCGATTTGAAATATTGAACGTAAAAAATCGAAAATTATTAAATATAAATTAAAACTTACTTTAAAACTAAATCATTCACAAAAAATTTGAATTTAAAATAAATAATTTATAAGTTAGGCGGGAACTGCCTCGGTGGCGCAGTGGGAAGTGTATACGACTGCTGTGCAAGAGGTCCCGGGTTCGATTCCCGGGTTGGGTGAGAATGGTATTGGGCTTTTCTATCATGAAATTCCAGTATTAAGATTTTCCCGGAGTTTGGTAAACAAATGTTCCCGGTTGATGACAATAGGCTCGCCCCCTATTTCATGGGACCAAACATAGCTGGCGAAATGGTGGTGTGAAGCACCTCTGCCTACCCCTTCGGGGAAAAAGGCGTGATGCTATGTATGTATGTATGTAGGCGGGAATGGCTCTAACTATTTGGATAAAAAAATTCATTTCGATGAAGAGTCACCTTTTATGTGATGTCTTGTCTGTATTAGTCATCTGTATACAGCATTGCCAAATACCCATTGGAGCAAATCCTGATAATCTTAATTAAATTTGTTGATATTAATTCGATTTTGAAGACAATTGACCTGCAAAAATAAGAACAAGCTCACAATATTTATTTTATTCTTATTCTATATAATAGTCTCATATAATAATAGTTCGAGTGATGTGTAATCGACAAACGTTAGTATCCCCTAGCTTGACGTCAATCTCGTCACACTTCGAGCTCGTAGTAACTCTCACTGTGGTATTAACAGCTTACTTGTGGCAAATTGTGGCATTCCACTTTTGTTCCAACATTTTAAGATTAACATATCACTGAACATCAAGTCGTTACTCAGGATAAATAATACAATTGTAATAAACATCAAGTCGCGCGGGGCTTCGCTCGTGTCGTTCTATATTTGGCCACTGCTCAGCTCCTTTTGGCCGTAGCGTGGTGTTATATAGCCTATGTTACTCAGTAATTTTAACGGCAAAAGAACATAGGTAAATAAAATTAATCTTTAATTTCAAATATATTTTTATAAATAATATATTAAATAATATAATATATTCTACCACATTCACACAGCGCCATCTAGTCCCAAATTAAGCAATTATATTTGCTTGTGTTATGGGTACTAAACAACTGATATACTACTTAAATACTTTTTTTTTTGTAAATGCATAAATATTATAGATAAATTACACCCAGACACAGAACAAACCTTTATGCTCATCTCACAAAGATTTGTCCTGGGTGGGGATCGAACCCACGACCTCCAGTTTAGCAGTCAGGGTAACTAACCACTAGACCAACAGGCCAGTCGAAAATATGTACATACTACGTTATAGAAAACACCCAAACTCCGGAACAAACATTGTAGATCATATAAATATTTGTTCCGATCCGGGAATCGAAGCCGAGACCTCTTGCGCAGCAGTCGTATACACATTCCACTGCGCCACCGAGGCAGTTAGTATGTAACAATTAAAGCGTTGGTTCCACTGCAAGCGATAAACTGAAAAAATGTCACGACACAACGTTTACATGATGCTATCCAGTTGATATTCGTTGAGGGCCATCAATATCGCGATCGGGGGATTTTACAAATCCTTGCCCATTGAAAACAGACCCTGTTAGCGAGCACCCTACCCGCCCCGCAGGTCCCACAGTCCCCTCAAGCTCCTGTAAGGCTCTGTGTATTGAATAGGGCGGGGATATGAGCCGACCGCCGTCGGCGACGTGTTTTATTCGCTCCAAATCCATTTTTAGTCATTATGTTACTCTAGAAGATACTTATTATGGTGGTAACTAAATATTTAATGCGCTTTTCAATATCTGCGGAGAAAGAGGGTGCAAGTCTTATTATTACAAAAATAAATTGCTTATAACATCGGTTTCTGATGGGTGATGAGATGACCGTGTAGTGACCTATTAAGAATATGTATAATGTCACTATCCCATTCAACCCTCGGCGTGGGTGTCGTACAAGGCGGCTAAGGGACTAACTAGAGCACTGCGAGAAAAGGAAAATTCGAAACAAAACCCTATACCAACCCCTCTAGCCAGCGTGGTATAGTAGGCTAAATTCCCTCCACAATGTTTGTAAGAGACCCGTGCCCAGCAGTGGGATATCAATTTATGGGTTGTAATGATGAATGATGATGAACATGGGTTTCAAAACAAAATGTATTGTAATTAGGGGTAGACAGAACTGTATCACACTCACATATCGTCAGCAGACTATTAAGTCCAATGAAATAGGGATCGCCTATTGTCATCAACCGAGAACATTTATTTTCAAAACTTCGGGAAAATCTCAATACTAGACTTTTATGATTGAAAAACCCAATACCATTTTCACCCGACTCGGGAGTTAAACCCAGGACCTCTAACACAACTGTCGTATACTATCCCCATTGCGCCACCGAACAGTTCTATATAAAAATGATTATGAATTTATGCTAAGTGACCATATTTCCAGACTCAGATTGCTTGATTTAAATAATTACCGCACTATTCGTGTGACATTACCTGCGTCCGATCAATCTTAGACAAATATTTATAAAAAACTAGATTCCGCTCGAGGCTCCGCACACTTTGTGAATTCATTTCATTTTCATTTATTTCATTCATAAACAATTTACATTGTACTTGAAAATGTTATTTATATAAGATTTAAAAAAAAATTAAAGTTGCCTATGTGCCATTCCAAACTTTAATCTATCTGTGTTCTAAATTTCATAAAGATACTTTCAGCCGTTCTGGCGTTGATTAAGAATTATCCATCCATCCATATTTACGCATTTATTATATTAGTTAACTTTAATTTCAACTATACTTAGTTGAAATTAATTAACGCTAACTGTTATTATAAATTTTAATTAGCATGTTTAAGAAATACAAACCCTTATTAACTTGCAAATTGAAATCTAAAACGTACACTTATTGTCTTACAAACTCTTTTATTATAATTTATAACAATCAATTTGTCATTTGAAACGCAATATTATCTTTATTTTAAAATTAATAAAATTGAAATAACTTTAAACTTCAGAATGAGATACTTAGAAATCATAGTATTTTATTAAAATAGCAATATGGAAAGTTTAAAATAGATTTTAACTAGTTTTTAGAGTAGCGGTCAATGAATAAAAACTATGTTATAACTTAGTTATAATTACAATTACTTTTATCTTAAAACAATCTAAAGTTCATACTTAAATTTATTTCACGTTTTCGATTTAAAATCATATTAAGTTAATACTCTTTGAGTTGGCCTAAACCCTCTCCAGTTTAGGCCACGATCCGCAGCAGCGTCAAGTGTGAGTTGCTGGATCAGCCATTATTGCCCTTAGAACGGATATATTGTTGAATATAATGTTTCCTCCGTTTTTTCCTCTATTTCCGTGTTCGTGTAGTGACGGATTAAGAATATGTAATGATGCTACCACTGCTAAAAAAGGAAAATTCGAAACAAACCCTACCAACCCGTCTGGCCAGCGTGGTACAGTAGGCTAAATTCCCTCCACATCCTTTGGAGAAGACCCATGCTTAACAGTGAGACATTTATTGGTTGAAATGATAAGCGATTGAGGACGAATATTAAGTGATCGATAGTCGAAATATATGATTTAAATATTGTTTATTATATCACGCCTATTATATCACGGGTTGGTATAGGGATTGTTTCAAATTTTCCTTTTCTTTTGTCTGGATAAGGTCCCTTAGTCGCCTTTTACGATACCCACGAGTTGAGATGAGGCAGTGACATTATGTATTCTTAATCTGGCACTACACCTACACATAACCATTAATGTAATACTTTAAACCAATCTACATTTATTTTAATAAAACAATCACAATAAAGATAAAATAAGACTCAGTTGTTATCGTAAAACATTATCCGATGTGCAGCCATCACAAATCCTCACTTTTCAATCAAAATAAATCACACAGCATTCGCTTATTGTTTTAATTAAATCGCAGAAATAATAAACGCGCGATACAGCGATATCGCCGCGGGTCGCGTTGACGCGCGATCTACAAATTAAAATACAAGTGTTAATCCGTGCGGGCGATCGCACGAACACACTGTAGTTACCATTGGTTTGTTATAGCGACTGTAGTTTATTTTACTAACAATTTTTTATATTTTTATTACACGACTTCTCGATAAAAGGGTATTTTCAGTGTTCATGTATGTATGTACGTTTCTTTATTCCACCATAACTTCTAAACGGCTGAACCGATTTAGATGTGTGAGGTATCATTACAATCCTTGCATCTTTCTGAGTAACATAGGTTAGTAAAAAATAAAAAAACTTACCACCAAAAAGTATAAAATAAAAATTTATAATTAAAAAATTAAAAAACACATGACACACATTCCATGACAAAAAGAACTATAACACAAAAAACAAGATGTATTTATTTATGTCAGTATTACTATTTATTAGTAATTTTCATTGCAGTTTTGGGATTTATTGACTTATAGCGTTTTGTTACTACAAGATATTGCATAACAGAAAATTAATGAACAGTGGATACATTTTTCACCTAACGCCCATGTCAATGTAGCGAAATGGCCAAGCCACATATTTTGACTAAGGTGTAGAGTTTGTGAAGTTAGGCCTTGTAGAGTTAGGGAGTGTAGAGTTAGAAGATGGGCTCTACAGATCTGATAACTTTTTGACCGTGTGAGTCATATGGTATCGTCTTGGCCACAATTTACATGTAAATATTTTTGATAGGATTAGTATTACGCTACCCACTGACTATGGTAATTGGATATGGAATAAATAATTTTCGCTGTCGTAAGCTCGTAGTTACACCCGATGTGATTCAGATGTCGTTGTTGTAAAGCCTACAAACGAATCGAACAGATACAACGCAATATTGTCCTGTTTTCTTTGTGAATAACAAAACGTTACGTGAAATAACGCCGTGTTTGTGTCCAGTATTTATATCTGTGATGGTTTGTACGTATTTATATTTCGTTATTTTATTCTTTAGTTCTGTTATTTTAGTTTTCTCTCTCTTTATTCTTTTCTTTACAATTAATTTTTTATCATGTTAAAAGTATACCAAGATCTTTTTTAGAGACTTACGCGGGGATATAAGTCCAATACGCAGAGGACTTTAAACAAATACTAGATACTAGAATTAAGAATCTTATCTAAGGGCCTGTGCACACCGTGTTTTTTAAACGCGCATCAACGGGGCACTTTAATCCTACAGTGCAATTTGTTGTCGTTTATATCGTGCGTGTACACACGCGCGTCTGTATTGATTCAAACGCGTGTTTGAATGAAATATACAAAGGTCTATATTGTATCTGACTCGCGTGCGTATCGTGTCTGTATCACTACGAACGAACGTCAACGGCGCGTTCAAAAAACTCGGTGTGCACAGATTCTAAGTTATAGTAATCACATAAACAAAACATCTAGTCATAAATAAACAAAATAATAAAAGTTACAATTTTCAAGATTTCCTTCACACGTCTCGTGTTTTTTAGTTATGAGATATTATAACTTTAAAATAAATGCAATGTACGATATAACACAAAATCTACATTATTATTTTGTAGTTGAACATTAAGTATAAAGTGTGAGAAATATTTGCGTACCCGTCGCGATAGATCAATGTGCCACCGCAGGGGGTGTCACTGTACAATGTTATAACAGAAGATCAACAAACAGGCTTTTGTAGCATTATGGTACTGAGATGTTCGTCACGACCATCGAGGTTAAGCAACGTTCGGCAAAGGTCAGTACATGATGGGTGACCGTTTGTGGCAATTTCATTGTTAAGCGTTTCCGTGCTTCAGAAGGCACGTAAAGCTATTGGTCCTGGTTAACACCTAATATGGTAGTCGTTAAGTCAAATTGGAAGCTTTCTGGGTGACTTGATACATTCTGACACTAAGGTTTTATTTAAGAGTTTACTCTTGTTCTGTGCTCTCTGTCTTCTTTTTGACCATTTAATACGATTTGAATTTGATCGAAATAGACTTTCTAAATATTTCTTACCCGAAGATCGAACCTGAGACTACAGAAACCGAATCCATACAAATATGTGATCCATAATTCGAAGAGCATCACAGAGTTATTTCACTGCTTCTCTCTCCTTACTATCCTTGGCTCGTGACCGGTATTGTCGCGCCAACTTGTCACCACCACATGACCACGCAACTAGACACACATGCAGACACACACAGACGGATCAAGTGACTACTGAACATGTTTGGCAACTAACTGGGATTGTAGTTTACCCCTGAAATGTAGTTCGCGCTTGCAACACAATTGGAATTGGATTGATTTTGTGTTTGACTTATTTGGTTAAAAGATATGTTTTGTACTATAATTTGAGGTTTCCCGATGTGTCAGTCCAATGACTGTCACTGTGGCGAAGCGGTTAATTTTCGTTTTACCACAACATCGCTGTGCTGAAGGCCGGTGGTTTGATTGTAACACGAGACAATTTTTTCTTTAAGTCACAAATTTTTATATATTGGTGGCAGTCAGTTGTACAATTATCCTACTAATATTATAAATGCGAAAGTTTGTAAGAATGTTTGGATGTTTAGATGTTTGGATGTTTGTTACCAGTAAACTAAAAAACCACTGAATAGATTTCAATGAAACTTTGCAGTAATGTACGTTATACATCAGAATAACATATAGGCTATATTTTATACAAATATCGCGTAAATTGGCTAAACCATGAGAACAAATGTAAAGTAAGTCGGAGAAAAATCTGCCATCTTATATATCTATTTCTGCTTCCTCTACCTAAACCGTTAGTTTTACACGAGGATGATGTATGTAGAAATTGTTACTCTTAAATAGTCTTTTCTTTTCTATATGGCGGTACGAAGTTCGCCGGGTCAGCTAGTATATAATATATTAATAATATTCTACTACATTTACACAGCGCCATCTAGTCCCAAATTAAGCAATTATATTTGCTTGTGTTATGGGTACTAAACAACTGATATACTACTTAAATACATTTTTTTTTATTACATACATACATATTATAGATAAATTACACCCAGACACAGAACAAACCTTTATGCTCATCACACAAAGATTTTTCTGGGTGGGGATCAAACCCACGACCTCCAGCGTAGCAGTCAGGGTCGCTAACCACTAGACCAACAGGCCAGTTATGTTTTACAAAACTTTGCTTGCTATATTATAGGGAACAAAAACTTTGATCTCCGACTCTTATTTTTTCCTTCATTGGCTGGATGAATATTTATTATGTGCATTAAGTTTCAAAAAATAAATATGTCACGGGGCTCTAATGTGGCGTTACTTTTTTTTAACTCATTTCAACTTCTGTTTCCTTTACAAACAAAACCTCAACGTACAATCCCAGATCTTATTTCTCCGGTCTGTAGTCAGTTTGTTTAGGTACACGGATACGTACAGACAATTGGGCTATGTTGGTATTGGCAACGAAGTTGTTTGGGCTTTCAGCGGACAATAATAACGACACTCACAGACTAACCACTGAGATTGGTAAGCTAATAGTAACTACACAAATATTTATATCTACTTTGTGCGGATATTTTTCGACTGGCCTGTTGGTATAGTGGTTAGTGACCCTGACTGCTAAACCGGAGGTCGTGGGTTCGATCCCCACCCAGGACAAATCTTTGTGTGATGAGCATAAAGGTTTGTTTTGTGTCTGGTTGTAATTTATCTATAATATGTATGTATTTACAAAAAAAAAATGTATTTAAGTAGTATATCAGTTGTTTAGTACCCATAACACAAGCAAATATAATTGCTTACTTTGGGACTAGATGGCGCTGTGTAAATGTGGTAGAATATTATTATTATTATTATTATATTTATTCATTTATTTAAATATTTGACTTGATTTCAAACAGAGTAAGTCATCCGTTTATATCGTGTAGTGACGGATTAAGAATACATAATGTCACTACCCATCTCAACCCGTGGGTGTCGTAAAAGGCGACTAAGGGCAATTAGGCAGACAAGAGCACTGCAAGAAAAGGAAAATTCGAAAACAAACCCTATACCAATCCGTCTGGCCAGCGTGATATAGTAGGCTAAATTCCTTTCACATTCTTTGGAAGAGACCCGTTCCCAGCAGTGGGACATTTGTGGGTTGGAATGATGAAGTCATCCGTTTGGAAACAGGAAATTATTAAACCAATTATTTATCACACACACAATTAAAAAACACAAATTATACCCAGACTGAAAACAAATATCGATGAATCACAGTGATATTTAAAACTGTGTGGGAATCGAATCCACGTCACTCAGGTGATGTCAGTGGTGAGTCGATTACATTCGCCGTGTCGACTACCTTAACCGCTAAGCTACAGTGCCAGTCAAGTCAAAAGAAACTTCTAATGTCGCTTAACTAGACCAGGGTATCGAACTTGCAACCCCTTGCACAGTAATTGTAGATACACCCACTTTATTGCCAAGGCAGTTAAGTAAATAATAGATATATAAATCACGCCTCTTTCCCAACAGAGGGGTAGGCAGAGACTATTTTCTTACACCTGCTACGATTCTGACAGACATCTTTGGCTTCTTCAATATTAATCAGTCTTTTCATGCATTCTCGCCGGTTTAGGAGTCAGGTCAGTCAGAGTTCAGGAGTACCCCCCCAGTCTATCCCCGAGCCCAGCAGTGGGACTTAATGATGATGATGCTGATGATGATCTATTCCCTCTTTAGAACGTCACCTAATTTGGTCATAGTACGTTCTTCTAGGTCTTCCTCTTCCAACGTTTCCTTTCACATTCGCCTCATATATTTGTTTTGTCACTCTTCCTTCATTCATTATCTCGGCATGTCCAAACCAGCTTAACATTTCTTTCTCTATTCGTGTAACAACATCTATTTTTAAGCCGAATCTAAATAAATAATCAACAAATATATATATAATGTCTCATAATATTAGTCGCTATGTACATTTAATACGAATTACGTGTGTCGTAAATCTAATGTATTTATTCATAGTAATAAGGTGAAGCCTTTAACTCTCGCACGTGCCACGTGTTCACTTCACGTGGCACACTCGGATATAAACTAATATTATGTATTATACAATTACTGTCGACATTCCGATATTACGTTTGAAGATGAAAAAGGTTGTATTAATTTTGTTGGCATTTATTCGTATTGCTATAAAAAAAAGAGTACAGAAAATGTATATGAATTATTTGACTGTCACCGTGACGTAGCGATTAATGTAGTCGCCTCGCTAACATCGCCATCGCCGAGCCGAGTGACGTGGGTTCGATTCCCACACGAGGCAAATCTTTGTGTAATTCATAAATATTTGGTTCGAGTCTGGGTGTACTTTGTGTCTGTTATTTGTAAAGTCCCTCGTGACGCAGTGCTTGTTACCTAGTGCGTTGTCTCTATAAAAGCAAAAAAAAATCAACGCAAATACATTTTCCCGAAAAGATGGGATGATGACCTGGATAAATATCTCTCACTAAGATTGGACCACTTTGACTACTGATGGAGTGGCATGGAAGTTATGGGAGGCCTTCGCCTAGCAGTGGGAGGGTGACTGTAATTTGAACTGTAAATTGTAATTGTAAACAGCACCCCTTAATATATAAATGCCGGGTGCGTCCATGTGTCTTTCTTAACCCAAGTACAAAAACTAACACGCAGTGCAGCAACACCATGTGTATGTAAGGATGTTAAAAATTCTCCACAGTGTTGCCTGCGGCGATAATTGCTTTATGAAAATATTGTGTAGTTGGTGTGAAACTACGAATAGTGGCACGACGGGAGGACCGCCTCTAGTGGTCGCCAGGGTTGCCACTTGATATAATTATTGTATGTTAGTAGTGTGCGTTCCAAAATTATTTGGTTTACTTGACTGCTGCTGGCTGCTGACCCTGATTTGAAGTAAACGAAAATAGTTTTATTTATTTGATATTAATTAGAAATGTGTTCATAATTATGTTTGATACTTAGTTTTTAATATTTATAATAGAAACAATAATGATAAAGGCAGCCACCGAGAAAATTTCTTGGCATTTTTCAATACGCTACTAACTTTCTTTTCATCGGGATTTAAAATAAATTTATCATCAGCAACCCATTAATGTCCCACTGCTGGGCTCCTCTCCTCTAATTAGAAAGTTAAGAGGGTTTAGGCCATAATCCATACTCATATCCGTTTTGAGAATTAAACCGTGACGCTGTATTATTAATTATAAATAGCAACGTGGCAACCCTAAGTACATAGATATAGATGAGGGTATGAGGCGTGTAGTACTAGTAGGGGAGGAAGGGGGGCGACGATGCGTGCCAAACTACTACGGATTGGCTTTACACGCGCGTTCATATTTGTATTTTATTTGTACAGTTCAAATGTCAAACCAAATTATAACATAACGGTTAGGATGGCCTTTGTGAACGCTGTAGTTCAAATACTTAGTTGGACTGCTTTGTCTGATCTTGTGGTCATCAATCTCCATGCGACACGTTTGTGTAAAATGATTTAACTACCTAGATATTATTTACTACGACCTAAAAAGGTCGCTGGGTCTGACTGGATGCGAAAGGCGGAGGACAGAGTGCTATGGCGCGTGTTAGGAGAGGCCTACGTCCAGCAGTGGTATAGGCTGAAATGATGATGATTATGATTATTTACATATGAAACAATTGGAAGACTAATGGAAAACCCCTTAGTATTCCTAATGGATAAGTGGATTTATATGTACTAGTCATTTGACTTACCATCTGCTAACGGTGAAATCCACATACCCTAGAAGAAATCCACTAACCCATACTAGGCCAGCGTGAGTGGATTATGGCCTAAACCCTCTCAGCTACCTAGATAGGGGAGCGAAGACCCGAGCCCAGCAGTGGGACATTAATGGGTTACCGATAGTCATCATCATCATCAGCAACCCATTAAGTCCCACTGCTGGGCTCGGGTTTCCTCTCCTCTAACTAGAGAGCTGAGAGGGTTTAGGCCATAATCCACACACGCTGGCCTAATGCGGGTTGGTGGATCAGACGTACTCATAGAATTTCTTCTAGGTATGTGGGTTTCCTCACGATGTTTTCCTTCACCGTTAGCAGATGGCAAGTCAGTTGACTAGTACATATAAATTCCACAAAGTGGAATCCACATTAGTACTGCCGGTCGGGATCGAACTAGAACCGCGCGATTTGCACGCCGCCGGTCCCTTATCCATTCAGCCACCATCGCTTTTTACCGATAGTAATGACATTATATTTTTTTCTCCTATGACTAGGTTGGTCATGTATGGTAAGGGGTGTCATAAATGTGTGGTATGTATGACTGCTGACGTATTGCGTAATTTTACCATTCCGTGTTGAGCCAAACGTTTCCTAAATAGTAGCGAATATTTGCTTAAATATTCATAATATATTTTAGTGTAAGCGAGGGGGCTTACACTAAACATGCTTGCGTCGTGAGTGAGGCCGGATGTCCGGTCGGGCCGGGACAGAACCCGCTACCGGTCGATCAACAACACCATGGCAGCCCGCCCATTGTTCACTACCCATAGAGATATGAGAATTTTTAAACAGAATTTAATATCATGTGGTAATATTATCACAAAAATTTAGTTGGTTTTTGGGAAGTAGTACTTTGAGTTGTAGATAATACTTATTTGTAGTTTTATTATAAGATACTCAACACACAATGACATGTCATATATCATCATAGTTTTATATAGTTAATTCACATTTTATGGAATACGAGTTAAAAAACTTTATTTTCAAATGTTTGTATCGAAAAAAATTGGTTATTTCCTAAAATCATCTCTTCTTTGTTATTTTTCTGTTTTACGCAAATAGTTACAATGATTTTCGAGTTGGTAAGACATAAATTTATAAATATGCAAGTTGTCCGTTTCATAGATAAATAAATAATAATAATTAATAATTATTTATTGTTTAAATAATAATTTATTCTAACACTTTCTTCATCTAAGATTGCATGCAGCAAAAATTACCAAGAAAACATAGAATTTTCAAGAATTTTTCTAAAGAAACAAGACACATTTTTCATTTCAAAGTTTTCCTTTCAAAAAATCATAATATGGCAGCTATTTACACTACAAATTTCCCGCAGTGTCACTCGTGTAGAATGTTGTATGTGTCTTCTTACCCTTGGGATGTTTGCATTCTATAAAATGAATATTCTTAGACTTACTTCGTTGTAAGCAGTATCGTGTCGAGGGCAAAAAATAAGCTTAAACTTCATAAATTATTATTGAACTGAAATTTGTATGAAATGCATGCATGTTGTATGAAACTAACTGTTGCCCGGGGCTTCGTTCCCGTCATTCTTTATTTGGCCATACACACAAATACAGATCTTTCCTCTAAATATTAGTATAAACCTATATAAATGAAAGCACATTTTTACAGACTGACTGAAACTTCTCAAAAATATTGATATTTCTTTATATTAACTTTTATTTTTATAACATATTATCATACTAAATACAGTTTTCTTAAAAATTACGACATTAGGTAAGCAGACTTCTCTAAATAGAAACAACAATTATGTTAACTAAACTTAACTAACCCTATAATCATTTGCGGTCTAACTTGAGATTGCGGCTAGACTAGCAGTTACCTAACCCTGCCTAATCAGGTGATAGCTAGCCTTAACCCTGCTAGTGTTCGCCACCTCGTTACCACGTACCGCATACGGTCATAATATGCACCTCTAGTCCACACAATGTTGATTAACCCGGTCGACGCTAATTGATAGACTGGGTAATTACAGGATTGTTGAAAGAGGGTTATTTTAGAAATTCTGTCTCTGGATTTGGAATATATTGAGGATTGGACTTTGAATGTGACCAAGTGATGTTTTGTTACTTCTGTTTTTGTTATGTATATATTATCTGTGGATTGTTAGTATATAAAATAAAGAGGATGGTTTAGTTCCGCCTCTTTGGAAAACTGTCTGTCATTAAATGAGTGTGGAAACCAAGAAGTTTGTTTTATTGTCATTTCGTATATATTTAATAGTTTCATAATACTTATGTATGTATATAATATCTGTAAATGAAATATTTGGGACATTCTTTGGACACAGCTGCATCTAGCCCAAAGTAAACTAATTTATGCTTGTGTTATGGGTAATAAATAACTGATAAATATACTATTTCTTATTACTTACATACATTTAGAAACAAAAAGTGCGATAAATTTAAAAAAAAATACTAAGTAAACAAAACTAAGGTTCGTTGAACAAACAATTTGATTAATGATTATTACGTCAGAATTGAAATAACAATTTCCAACATAATTTTATTAGTACACATAAAATCACAATAAAATAATAAGCTAAGCAAAGTGCCTAACGTGAGATCCGATCGTGCAGAGAGACCGCTAGTGACTGTGTCATATTTTCTGGTGCCTCGCCTTTTATAGACACTTGAGTGACTGAGAGGGGTAATATCTAAATAGAATAGAATAGAAACTTTTTATTTGCTAAGAATGTAAGGAGGTAATTACAATAAGGTCTTACAACCTAATAGTGAATCCTTGTACATTCTGCCTGTAAGGCATGCAAAAATTAAAAATACTTATAAAATAACTACATTAAAATTATAATGACTCATCTGTTAAGAAGTCAGCTACAGAGTAATAACATTTAAATATAAGGAAATCTGAGAGTTGCTTTTTAAAAATTCTAAGTGGTTTTAACAATTCATATTACATAGAAAAACATCCATACTCTGAAACAAACATTTGTAGATAATACAAATATTTGTTCCGACCGATCGAACCTGATTTAGGTCAGTCACATTCTATTCAATATAGACATAAAGTCGTAGGTATTTATAAGCTTTGTACCTGATTTTTGTGTCGTTCTAGTCTTTTTACAGGCCTCAGTTAACCTTTATATTTCCTCCCAGACTGTTCGTGTTTCTGGATAACTATTAGAAAAAAACAAATAAATGTCAAAAACGTGTGTTTACTACAAAATCCTAGAAGTAATAAACTGTAAAAGTTACGCAGTGGAATATAATCCGTTACTCAAAGAAAAGTGCCTTTTTAACGACACAATGCAAACATATGTTGACCTATGAACATCTTTAAAATATTCCGGATCAGGGGTCTTTAAATTGTGGTTAAACTAGCCAGTTTAATTTGAACTCTTGTAAGTTGGGATTTTTTAGAATTAGGGTGTCTAATTTTGCTGGTGTTTAATGTAATAAATTATGGAATATCTACGCGTCTTAAGAAATTGCTATTAAGCTTCGTTGTTTATTCAGTTAAATTGTGTTTGGGTTACTTTTTAGGGTTCCGTAACGCAATAAAAAAATTAAACACTAACTATTGTATCCTTTGTTGCCAGTCTGTCTCTCTGTGTCTGTCAAGTTTTGACAATTACACTGTCTGGTTTATTATCTATGACTTATACGTTACTTCGCAAATATCTAGATTAAGAAATACGGCGAGCAAGGCTGAAATCGAAATGTGATAACAAAATAGAACTGTATAAACTAAAGATCACATCCGTGTAGTGACGGATTAAGAATTCATAATGTCACTACCCCATGTAAACCCGTGGGTGTCGTAAAAAAAGGAGTATGCAGACAAGAGCACTGCGAGAAAGGGAAAATTTAAAACCCTATACCAACCCGTCTGACCAGCGTGGTATAGTAGACTAAATTCCCGCCATTCTTTGAATGCGATCTGTGTCCAGCAGTGGGACGTTTATGGGTTGAAATGATGAATAGCATATAGTCTACATTTTACCGACATACATCGTGGGCAGAGCTGCGGACGGAAGCTAGTTAGGCTATATAATATCACACTGTAACACATAAGAGTAAAGCAGTAACGAGTGAAACTGCGAGGCAAAGCTATGAGTGATTTAATAATGTTTGTATTTTCTTTGCATTTCTATAACAAGGGGGGTGAATGATAAGGGCAGGAATGGTCGATTTAACACATTGTTAAATTGTTTGTCGTCTTTTATATTGTGTGCTTTGAGATCTCAATGGGTGCAAGTTGTGCAAAGACGTTCCTTAGGGGAATAGAATGGTTAGGGTAGGAAAATTTTTGGATATTGTTTGATGTTTTTATATTTGATTGCCTCAATTGTGCAGCGGAAATAATGTAAGGATCCGAATTTTAATCCCCGGGTCGGGACAAAAACCGGTATTGGAATTTTATGACATCATATTTTCATATCAGCTTGGAGTTTGCAAAATGTGATCGGTTGATGACAACAGGCTCGTCCCTTTACATGGGACCAAACATAGTAGACCAAAAAATTAGGTGAGGCCTATATTCAGCAGTGGACGTCATTGGGCTGATATGATGATGATGAACTTTTATCTTCTTTTATCTCACTCACCAGATGATTTTCATTATACAGATTTTACTTATATAATAATAATAATATTCTACCACATTTACACAGCGCCATCTAGTCCCAAATTAAGCAATTATATTTGCTTGTGTTATGGGTACTAAAGAACTGATACACTACTTAAATACATTTTTTTTTTGTAAATACATACATAATAATATTATAGATGAATTACACCCAGACACGGAACAAACCTTTATGCTCATCACACAAAGATTTGTCCTGGGTGGGGATCGAACCCACGACCTCCGGCTTAGCAGTCAGGGTCACTAACCACTAGACCAGCAGGCCAGTCAAAATAGTCAGTTATATGAAAAGAAAGATGATATATTTTTTAACCCATGACACAAAAAGAAAGATTGTTATAAGGATAGCAAGAATAAAGATTCGATGAGACTGTATAGTACGGTAGAAAATTCCTTAAAGCTAGTAGTAATTATTCCATCAACATTACACCCTCAACAAACAAGCTAAAAATATCAACACTGATTGACTATACGTAACACAATAAACTAATGAAGCTAACGAGCCCACGTTGCGGGGGGCACTACAGCGGTGGCTCAGAATTGACTCTATACCGCGTCGGGTACAGACGCCCGCGCACTTCAATGTTTACCAGTCTGATTGCCATACGTCGAACCGTGCCTTTATCGTAATGAGCTGTTTATATTGACACCTGACTACCTCACTCTCTGACCATACGATTAACACTACCAATACATTATCCACTGCGCGTTTTGTTTGTGATACTACAATGTTTATTGGAGTTAAACCAGTAATGGATGTGGTGTAATTCTATTGTAGTTTGATTGAGTGTAAGTAAAGGAGTTTCATAGTAAAAGTTACCGAATGAAACTTAGTTATGTAGGGTCACGTTTAAGGCATAAAAAATCCGGTGTTGTTTGCACAGAGGCGCGCGGATACGATCTATGCGAATAATGTATTATAAACAAATAAAAACCAAGTGTTTTTCTGTTTATCCCAAATTTTACGAGTCTGTAGTAAAGTGCGTCTATTTACTGGTTAGAATTATTGTGGCACGTTTTGTAAATGCTCCTCGACATATAAAATAGCACCGGATAAATGGAACATTGTTTTTTGGAACAAAATTTGTTGGAGAGTACGTTTGTGGTTTGACAATTAAACATATTTTTTTAGAATGCTGTAGCTGCGTTAGCATTTAAAATATTTTTTGAATTGAGATTTTTATAAGTTTATTGAAATAATGTTATGTGTAGGTTAGGTTTAAAGAATTTATTCCCATAACGATAATAATTGTCACTAAATAATACAAAAATAAACTTAGATTTAAAAGTGGTCATGTATCTAAATATTACAATTTATAAATAACTTTATGCACTTGTATCTTTCGTTGTGGCGGAATTTAGGTTCAACCACGTCCACTGCTGGACATAGGCCTCCTATGTCCAGCAGTGGGCGTTGTTGGACTGATATGATGATGATGACTTATATCTTAGAAGCATCTTGCATGATAATCTATTTGTACTATCATGTATGAGTTTCTTTTTAAAATTATCTCTAAAGGGTAAAAAAATATATTTTTTCATGAGAACCTATCGAAATCTGACATTTTGAAGAGTGTTATGATAAATGCATTACAATTTATACCGTTCTTATTGTCCATTTTAGTCCCAATTAATATACCCGGACATATTTCAGTGTAGTGTTGTATAGAAAAATATTTCCGGAATCTTTTCTGTGTACAGATATTTGGCTGGCACTCCCACAAATACCAATAAATCCTCCATACATTACGAATATTATCCCTCGCTGTGCACTCTGTAGGGCGAGGTCTCACAAGGCAAAGAGTTTGTAGCAGAGAATCCAAGTTTGAAATAGGGAGGTACCGATAAAGTAGAAATAACTCATAGGGAATATGATGTCGTAGGCATACTAGCTGACACTACTTTTTAGGATTATATTTGTTAGATTTTTGGCTTATGATTTTATTACGAGTTAATTTGTAATCTAGATTAACAAACAAGATTCTATTTCATGTTATTTTGAATTGACAATGTTGCATTTTTTTTTTAAGAAATTGAATTTGCTCTTTCTTATAACTTCCTGTGTAGGACTATTTGCATTATGTATATAAGAAACATTTATTAAATTATTAATTTCATTATAAAATATAAATTATGCCTGTATTGATATAACTAAATTAATTATTATTGCAGGTACAATAACTATTCGAAACACCTTTTTATTCAAATAGAACTCCTAATTGAAGACTGGCCTGTTGGTCTAGTGGTTACTGACCTGACTGCTAAGCCGGAGGTCGTGGGTTCGATCCCTACCCAGGACAAATCTTTGTGTGATGAGCATGAATGTTTGTTCTGTGTCTGGGTGTAATTTATCTATTATATATGTATGTATTTTAAAAAAATATATTTAAGTAGTATATCAGTTGTTTAGTACCCATAACACAAGCAAATTAATTGCCTACTTTGGGGACTAGATGGCGCTGTGTGAATGTGGTAGAATAAAAAAAAAAATTACAGTCATATTAAAAAAAAAACAAACCATTAGCAACAAACTGTACGCCTATACAATCCACAGCTTAACCAACACCAATAGTAGTACATCACAATAATTTGTTTTAGTAGTTTTTCGATAACAACGGCTTCCACACATGCGATCTTAAATGTTCCCAAACAAAGGCATTCACTCCCATAGGGGTATAAGTTAACTAAATGGTTATTATGTTATTATTATTATTACACATGAATGTACTTACATGTGGTGTTATCATTAATATTTGTGGGAGTAGGCAGAGAAGTATATAAGACTAGCTGTTGCTCGGGGCTTCGCTTAAGAGGATCTTTGTTTAGTTACTACTCAGCTTCTATTGGTCTGGTATAGCCTAAAGCCTTTCTTCAAAAATGGGCTATACAACACTAAAATTATTTTTCAATTCGGTTCAGTAGTGCCTGAGATTAGACTGTCCGTCAGGTTAGTTGCATTTCATCGTGATTAAAAAATAAGTATCATGTAGATTTTTTAGAAGACCTTAATCTATACTAATATTATAAGGCTGAAGAGTTTGTTTGTTTGTTTTGTTGAATGCTACGATCTCAGAAAAGAGTAGTCTATCGAGAAAGGTTATAGGCTACATAACATCACGCTGTGGTCAATAGGAGCTGAGCAGTGACCAAATAAAGAACGACATACGACGAATTAATAAACGAGTATAACCTATATCCGTGTAGTGACGAATTAAGAATTCATATTTAAAATTTAATGTCACTACCCCATCTCAACCCGAGAGTGTCGTAAAAGGCGACTAAAACTAAGTAAAAGGTGAATCATATCCAGACAAGAGCATTGCGAGAAAAGGAAATTTCGAAACAACCCATCTGGCCACTGTGGTATAGTAGGCTAAATTCCCTCACAATGTTGGGAGGAGACCCATGCCCAACAGTGGGACGTTTATGGGTTGAAATAATAGTATAACCATGCTTAATAGATTAAATTAGTAAAATGGAGCGTTTCTGGAAATATAATAACAGAGGATTATGGATTTCACAATAGAATGTCAATGTTCCGCTTTAAACCACAACTTCTCAGTTACTTAAAACTTAACTAAGTAGACTAATCCATCACAATCAGATCCACCCATCTGCCATCTCGCTCGCACTCGATACAGTTCATCTTCTGTCTCTGTCTTCGAACTCAAACAAACTTTCTAGCCAATGGCTTTTTTTAGTTACAGTTGGGGCGAAGTTTAGTATCTTTGTTGTATGAATCGAGTCGAGGAGTCGATGCACTGAATTTTAATGTTTCAGGTTGATATACCGAGATTAAATTGTGTTCAAGGAACTAATACTGTCGTCTTGTTTCTAAGCGCGATCTCGGTTTGGTTTGAATAATAAAATAGTTTTTTAGTAACATGTCTTTTGGGGTATTGTTTTTCTGCGTTATTTCGCCACAGATATTGTAAAATTATTATATTTCAATTTTTTGATTTTAAACAGGAATTCACGCGATTATGCTTTAGGTATATAAATACGTTATGATGCTTGACGTTTCGACCAGGTTACAACGGCCATGGTTACAAGCTGACATCTGTTTAAAATCAAAAAAATATTATCGAAATCGCGAAAGTATAAAAGTTTTTATTTTTTTACGCAAAAACTACTGCATGAAATTAAATATAGTTTTAACCAATGTATTGCTAGACTAACTTAAAATATAGGCCTCATTTCACCCCAGAAAAAATCGAAAACGGGAATCGAACCTCACGCGGTTGGAGCTAAGGTTCATAAATTTGTTATAAAATAATAGTTGAACTCACTGTTCAAACATTTAGAATAGCTTTGAGGCTATAACTTTAGAGACAAAGTTTGAAGGATGTCCGAGGTTTGTAACGATTTAACTATTCAATAAGAAGCTAGTTTGCCAAGTATAACCCATACCTTGGAAGGACAACGAGTAAAGCTGCGTTTATAACTACAGAGACAAAATGTACCGTTTATTTAGGTATTAAGTAATATCATCATATCAGCCCAATGACGTCCACTGTTGAACATAGGCCTCACCTAATTTCCGCCACAACGAGCGATTTTGTGCCGCCCGCAATGTTTACCAGATCGTCGTTTATATATTCTATTCGAACTAATATTAAAGATAAATCTCAAGAAAAAATTTAAATTATAAATTGATTAGGACGTTGAATGGTTTGATTTAATTTCAAGTTACATTTTCTGCTTTTATTTCGATAACGTGAGAACGTTACAAACAAACTTTACTTCGAGTTACTCCTTCTTCTTTAAAAATACGAAAGTTAGGATATATGAATGGATATTTGTTTCTCAATCACACAAGAAAGGCTGAATGGATTTGTACGAAATTTCGCACGCAGATAGATTATAGTGTGGAATAGCAATACTACATGGGAAAAGCAGCGGGCGAACGCTAGTATTATATAAATTTCAGTTTAAATAATTTATGAAATTTTAGCATATTTTTTAATGTCGACACGATGTTGTTTACAACGAAATAAGACTATGTACTTATACGTCCAACAGAAAACATCCTAAGGGTACAAGAAAACTTTACTTACAATATTTTACACGAGTGAGACTGCGGGATTATTATGATTTTTTAACGAAAAACTTTGAAATGAAAACTGCGTCTTGATTCTCTAAAAAATGTCTATAAAATTATCTAATATCTTGTTAATTTTTGCTGCAATGTTTTGATCAAAAACAGGTTAGAATAAATATTACGTAATATATAAGTACTATGAAACGAATATTTTTTTAGAAGCTAGTATTAAATCACCTTTTCAACCCACCAACGTCCCAGAGTGCTGGTTACTCTCCTCCAAAGAATGTGGTGGGAATTTAGCATACTACGCTGGCCAGACGGGTTCGTAAAGGATTTGTTTCGAATTTTCTTTTTCTTGCAGTGCTCTTGTCTGCATAAGGTTTTTTACTCCGTCACTACACGGAGTAGTAATGAATACAAGTCTTATAATGTGCAAAGTTGCCTATTTGACGTATAACCGACGAGCGGGTCTTATGCCAGCTCCATACGTTGGCCAAACATGCGCCAATATCGTCAACAGTATAACCACATTACCCAAAATAAGCGTACAAATTGACAGTAGTACAATGTTTTAAAGATAATTTTAGTATACTATGGCTTACATTGGCTTAAGTTGGCCCAATGTGAGGAGCTGGCATAAAATATGGACCTTTTTATATTGTTACGAGCCACAACAGCTATTAATTATTGTCATTATGCTCTTCTGTCTTTGTTAGATTTAATTGCCTGTTATACTAAACTGCCTCGGTAGCTCAGCGGCTACTGCTCCTATATCAAACTCAGGAGCTATCCTAAATTCGATTCCTGGATAGGGCAATAACGGTATTGGGTATTTCCGTCTTAAAATAGTTCTCGTTGCTCTAGTGGTCGTAGTATGCGACTGTTTACGAGATTATGGATTCGATGCCTGCATATTTTTGCAGTTAACTAATTAATGTACTGGATTTCAGTACCCCCAGCGACCTTTAGTTAAATGTTTATTATTTTCACACATTCACACAGCAGTGCCATCTAGTCCCGAAGTAAGCAATTATATTAGCTTGTGTTATGTCTACTAGACAACTGATATACTACTTAAATACATTATTTTTGCAAATACATAACAATCATGCTTATCACACAAAGATTTGTCCTGGGTGGTAATTGAAACCACCACCTCCAGCTTCACAGTCAGGGTTACTAATCACTACACCAACAGCTGGCCTGTTTGTTAAGACGCTCGACATTGGGCTCATTTTTACGCGTGTATTGGAGGACTTTCTTATAAATGCAAAGTTATAGACACAAAAAGCACCCAGAGTCATATTAAATATTTGTGGATCATACATTGGTCCCTTATTGAGTATCAAACCCCATCTACGAATTCAGCAAGTTTCCATTTCAACCCTTGGCCTTATATTCTCAGTGTCAAAAATGTCCATAATTATAATCCACAAAGTATATAATTATCCTTACATACACAAACAAGGTTATTTAGCGACATCAAACCGGTCGTTAGCAACTATAATTATGTCAGTAATTACTGACGAGCCAGTTTGACCGAACTGTAATGATCGTTTTTGTTTAGACCTCAAGATAACACCTTTTTATCCCTCTAAGGTCATCTCGACCATAATTCTTGACAAGACGTGAATCATCTTTTTTCTAATCTGATAAAATTATTTGTTTTGTTTGCTACGACGTAGCGTTCGTAGCAGTTCGTAGCAGTTTTTTAAGAATAGAATAATGTAAAAGTTAGCAAGCTTAAATTATTCACGATGAAAACCGAAAAACTGCCTCAGTGGTGCAGTGGGAAATATATATACGACTGTTGTGCAGGAGGTTCAATTCCCATGTCGAAAAATAATGATATTGGGTTTTTTGTAATTTTTTTATTTTCATCAATCCGAAGTTTGAAAATAAATGTACCCAGTTGATGACAATAGGCTCGGCCCCTATAACATAGGACCAAATATAGCTGGTAAAATGTGAATGTGATATCCCTCAGCCTACGTCTTCACGCCTTATTCCCAATAAGGTATGAAAATCGTAACTGTATACTGTTCTCTGTATGTTTGCAATAGTAGAATCGCTGTTCTGGCAACTAAATGATTAAATTCCATATTCAGACAGAATGGCGCCATCTCTATAAAGGAGCTCTTGAGACCAAAACCGTCTGAAATGAAGACAAGAATTTCCAGTACAGTTTGATTCAATAATTCACGAGTTCTCACGTCGAAATAAATTTGATTACGCTTATCTTGTTTTAATCCATGTCGACGCCGACTTCACGTTTAATTTTGCACGCACACGACTCCCCCCAACTCTAAAATTCCATAACATTATGTAAACGCATCTGCATACGGCTGGAACTTTATTAAACGAAATAATGTAGTGAATATGTTGGCTGACTCACTTTGGTATAATGAGCAATCTCGTAGCTGCTACGGCGGATACGGCGATCTGCTACGGCGGCGCTTTCAGTAGCCGATGCGAGCGCGCGCCGTACGGACGGGTCTACGCCGCGCTACGATGATTTCTTCCAATCTCGTATCTTAAGTTACAAAAATATTAGTTCGTGAATTAAATTATTGTGATTATTGAATACCTCTGTTATATTTGAGAATAATTGTGTAGTTAATTGTTGATGTCCATTCGTTTTTAAGTAAATAAGTGTCAAATTTGTAATGATCAAGATGAAAAGGATTTGTCACCTGATCTTCAGGCTGTTGTTCCTGCTTGACGGTGAGTGGTTTGTGTACATAGTATTTACATATAAGATAACACATATACGATATTTACACGGTAATGTATTATATTGTCGTTAGCATCAATAGGAAATGACAGCGTTTTATACGTGACTTGAATCTAATGAAATTATCTTAATTTTAAACGTTTTTGACATATTAAATCTATTTCAGCATATAATTAATTCATTTTTATGACGTGAATAAAGAATTATGTTTTTTTGTAGCTTTTCAATTTAATTTAATATTATTAGCTATTTTAAACTGTAAACTGTGCAATTGCATTTACATAAACTCCACATTATAGAATTAGATAATGATAAAGTCATGATTTATTGAGATTTTATTTTATCTATACTAATATGATGGTGCTGCGGTGATTTGATTTTATAAGTTACTAACATAGTCTTAAGTATTACTAACCTAATGAGTCTTGGTCACTTGAATAAATAAATATTCTATTCTATTCTATTCTAGATAGAGGAGAAGAGACCCGATAGCAGTGGGACTGAATGAGTTACTGATGATGAAGTGTATTTTAAATTATTATAAAACGGGTCTACGTCACGTATTATATTATAAGGAATAGTAAATACCTTATTTATTTGCCCGACGTTTCGATCGAATTACACCGATCGTGGTCAATTTACTATTCCTTATAAAATAATACGTGACGTAGACCCGTTTTATAATAATTTAATATGTGTAAAAGTCGCGAAAGTTTAAAAGTTTTTAAGTGTATTTAAATTCTAGATAGTGTAATAAATACTAATGACAACATGGCAGGGCATTTACAAAAAATATCATCATCTTACATAAACGTCCCACTGCTAGGCTCGGGTCTCCTCCAAAGAATGTGGAGGGAATTTAGCCTACTATACCACACTGGCTAGACAGGCTGGTAATTTTCTTTTCTTGTAGTACTCTTTTACTTCCTTAGTCGCCTTTTACGATAACCACGGGTTGAGATGGGATAGTGACATTATATATTC
Organism: Laspeyria flexula; assembly: GCA_905147015.1. Classification (NCBI taxonomy): domain Eukaryota; kingdom Metazoa; phylum Arthropoda; class Insecta; order Lepidoptera; family Erebidae; genus Laspeyria; species Laspeyria flexula. The sequence continues at coordinate 9,630,952 of LR989974.1, forward strand.
TTAATCCGTCACTACACAGATATACCAATTAAAATTGTAACAACTATGGCGATTAAAAAGAGTGGCCTGAGTTTCTTGCCAAGTTCTTCTCAGAGCTCAACCTTGTCAGTGAACTGGCCGTAGGCAAATTTATTGACACCTTTTTTTGGCTTTGTATGACGTTCATAAGTATCATGGATGTGATCCAAATGAAATAAAATGATTTGACTTTGACTATGTCTTAAAAATATAATCTATGCATGCAACGTCAGGTATCATAATCTCTGTACATACTATGCATTTAACATAAACTTATTTTTTTTTACATAATTTCTACATATAACTTCCATAATTTTAACAAATCTTCTAAGTCTGTTTCGCTGTTATTGACATTTTTATTTCTCGTCGCCTTTAATAATTTCCCTATTATTCCGTCAAAGTCAAGTCATAACAAAAAAGAGACGGCTATTTTTACAGCAGAAATTAAACTAAATTAATGTTATTTTAAATGAAACTGAATGTAAGAACAATAAATGTAAGTGGCAATAATATTTTTTTAACAAATCGACTGAGCTCGGCCGGGGAACGTTCCGGGTTGTTATAAAGAGGAAAGGGAAAGGGGGAAAACTCTGTTGTTAAGTTATAACTGTTCTGACGAAATTTGTAACGCCAATTTTTAAAAAAAGCTAATTAAGGTACTGTTTCTAATAAAAGATTAATTATATAGACATATAATCTCGTTCTAAAACCGACTACACTCTTTGCGCTGTAGCATGATGCGGGTGACAGTTGTCTGTATGACTAGACTAGAACATTCTGGTTGGGTTTAAATCAATTTACTACAGTTATTAATGATTTAATATATTACGAATGTGGTACAGCTGAAATACTAAGTCATAATTTGTAAATCGCGGCTACTTTCATGAGTGAAACGAAATGTTAGTGAAACTGTCACCCGCACCATGCTACAGCGCAAAGAGTGTAGCTAGAATTATCTAGCTAGTTCAAGTACCTGTAGTACTGACATTTAAATTAATGGTGGGTTCCGAACACTCGGGCACAGTTGTCCATTCACAAGAACTAATCTGGTAATACATCAGCGGATATGTAGCGAACAATAACAGGACGAATATAATACTACTCATAATTATAAATTACTAGCTTCCGCCCGCTGCTTCGACCGCGTGGTATATATTTTATACGTATAAACCTTCCTCTTGAATCAGTCTATTTATAAAAAAAAACGCATCAAAATCCGTTGCGTAGTTTTAAAAATTTAAGCATATATAGAGATATAGGGACAGAGAAAGCGACTTTGTTTTATACTAAGTAGCGAAGCAAATAATTGTAACTGTACGGCAGTAAATTTAGTTTCAATATTGAAATTGTGATGCAAATAAGAGACAAGCTTGTTCCTTTAAAATAAATATGACGGGAATTCACTCGGTCATGTTATGGAATATTATAATGTGTGTTTAAATTAGGTACACGGGTAATTATCACAAATTTACTGGAGGGTAAATCTTGCATGATTATGATATTGAAATACTAGCTTTTACTGCGACTTCACTACTAATTTCGAGATTAATTCTTTGGAGTATCTTGGGAATAATTGTATGAGATTCTTATCTTTTTAGAACAAAATAATGGAGTACTTTGGGAATACCTCATTAAATGGAATGCTGTTTGCGTGATCATTTTCACATTAACCGATCATAAAACCTTTAAAATAACGACCATTTAGTTTTCATCTCATCCCCTTTGGGGTTAAGTTTCCAAAAAGAAACATGTATTAATTTAACACTTAAGCAAGTTTAAGATACAAATTTTGATACCCCGATTCACATTTTTACGGATTGAATTTTGAAAAACTCTTTACGAAAACTTAAACATGTAAGTTTACTTATAAAAATAAAAGTTTTTATTTAACCTATGGTCACACTCGTTGTATTGTATATCAACGACATGAAGGATCAATATTAAAACAGAAGTATATCATATTACAACTGAGGCTGTAACAAAACTAAATATAGTATATGTTATAATACCGCGATATCTGCCGCTTTCCCAAGAGGACTGAGTGGCTCTTAAGATTCCTATTTAGTTATTACATTGAGGAAATATTCAATATTATATAAATATCACATAGATTACGTGTATTTTTATGAATAGTTATTGATTTAGTTTAGATACAACGACAGCTTCAGTGAAGCAGTAATAATAATAATAATAATATTCTAGTACATTTACACAGCGCCATCTAGTCCCAAATTAAGCAATTATATTTGCTTGTGTTATGGGTACTAAACAACTGATATACTACTTATATACATTATTTTTTGTGTAAATACATACATATTATAGATAAATTACACCCAGACACGGAACAAACCTTCATGCTCATCACACAAAGATTTGTCCTGGGTGGGGATCGAACCCACGACCTCCGGCTTAGCAGTCAGGGTTACTAACCACTAGACCAACAGGTCAGTCTAAGAATGTCTACGAATGTTTTTTTTTAATAATGTTTGGACTTTCACACACAGCGCTATATCATCTAGTCTCAAACTAAGTTAATGATACAATAGATACTAGACTTTTTTTTCAGAAATATAACAAATAATTGTGCTCATCATACAAAGATTTGTCCTGGGTGAGAATCGAACTCACAACCTCTATCTCAACAGTCAGGGTCACTAACCACTGTGCCAAGGAGGTTTCCGGTATTGCCCAATAGGCACTGGGTTTGATTACTAGGACGGGTCGAAAATGGTATTCGGTTTTTCCTACTAATATTATACATGCAAAAGTTCGCACATAGATGGATTTATACGTCAGAATATCAACATAGGCTTTAACCAACATAGAATTATAAATGCGTAACTTAGGATGGATGTATGGTTGGATATTAATATTCTACCACATTTACACACCGCCACCTAGTGCCAAATTAAGCAATTATATTTGCTTGTGTTATGGGTACTAAATTAAAACAACTGATACACTACTTAAATACATTTTTTTTTTGTAAATACATACATATTATAGATAAATTACACCCAGACACAGAAAAAACCTTTACCATCACACAAAGATTTGTCCTGGGTGGGGATCGAACCCACGACCTCCGGTTTAGCAGTCAGGGTCACTAACCACTAGACCAAAGGCCAGTCAATATCTATTGTTAGTCTATTTGTTACTCAATCACGCCCAAACAGCTGAAAGGATTTGCATGAAATTTGGCACACAGATAGATATACAGATAGACAGATAGTCTGTATAACATATAGGCAACTTTTTCACAATATAGTTTCTTATGAAATTTTCAGTTAAATATCTGTAATTGAATGTTTCATTCGTAGACAGGGTCCCTAAGTGGGCATGCCTATGTAACGTAATACATCAAAACTGACCGCCTGAACGCATGACCGCGTGAAGGTGTTTTGTGTGACAGACAGGTTTCAGGAGGCTTACTCTGAATTTCGACATTCGAAAGTCGGTTTGATGTAGCTATCAAATGTTTGAAAGTGACAGCGACCAAATTTAAATTTCCTTACATTTGACAGCGACATCAAAACCGACTAAATGTCGAAATTCAGAGTAAGCCTCCTGAAACCTGTCTGTCACACAAAACACCTTCACGCGGTCATGCGTTCAGGCGGTCAGTTTTGATGTATTACGTTACATAGGCATGCCCACTTAGGGACCCTGTCTACGAATGAAACATTCAATTACAGATATTTAACTGAAAATTTCATAAGAAACTATATTGTGAAAAAGTTGCCTATATGTTATACAGACTATCTGTCTATCTGTATATCTATCTGTGTGCCAAATTTCATGCAAATCCTTTCAGCTGTTTGGGCGTGATTGAGTAACAAATAGACTAACAATAGATATTGACTGGCCTTTGGTCTAGTGGTTAGTGACCCTGACTGCTAAACCGGAGGTCGTGGGTTCGATCCCCACCCAGGACAAATCTTTGTGTGATGGTAAAGGTTTTTTCTGTGTCTGGGTGTAATTTATCTATAATATGTATGTATTTACAAAAAAAAAATGTATTTAAGTAGTGTATCAGTTGTTTTAATTTAGTACCCATAACACAAGCAAATATAATTGCTTAATTTGGCACTAGGTGGCGGTGTGTAAATGTGGTAGAATATTAATATCCAACCATACATCCATCCTAAGTTACGCATTTATAATTCTATGTTGGTTAAAGCCTATGTTGATATTCTGACGTATAAATCCATCTATGTGCGAACTTTTGCATGTATAATATTAGTAGGAAAAACCGAATACCATTTTCGACCCGTCCTAGTAATCAAACCCAGTGCCTATTGGGCAATACCGGAAACCTCCTTGGCACAGTGGTTAGTGACCCTGACTGTTGAGATAGAGGTTGTGAGTTCGATTCTCACCCAGGACAAATCTTTGTATGATGAGCACAATTATTTGTTATATTTCTGAAAAAAAAGTCTAGTATCTATTGTATCATTAACTTAGTTTGAGACTAGATGATATAGCGCTGTGTGTGAAAGTCCAAACATTATTAAAAAAAAACATTCGTAGACATTCTTAGACTGACCTGTTGGTCTAGTGGTTAGTAACCCTGACTGCTAAGCCGGAGGTCGTGGGTTCGATCCCCACCCAGGACAAATCTTTGTGTGATGAGCATGAAGGTTTGTTCCGTGTCTGGGTGTAATTTATCTATAATATGTATGTATTTACACAAAAAATAATGTATATAAGTAGTATATCAGTTGTTTAGTACCCATAACACAAGCAAATATAATTGCTTAATTTGGGACTAGATGGCGCTGTGTAAATGTGCGGAATTATTCGGGCTTCAGGGTAAAGAAAACAACTGGACGTGTTGATTGTCTGACTGACAGGGTTATATTGAAAAATGATATAAAGTTACATGAATTATGCAAATGAGCCTATTAATTGAAGTGCTAATTAGTTGTTATCATCATTTGCTATTAGAAAAGTGTAGGCGCTTGAACATGCCCCCCAGCGTTGAAGACACTGGCTTCAACCCAAATAACAAATTAAATTAAGAAGAAAAATGAAGCTAATTTGAAGAAACAGGCAATGGACAGATCCTGTTAAATGCCCTTCTGATGACACCAGTAGACGTTCGCACATCAGCCACGCGAACGATCCCGTCTGCTCCAGGATGCACTGCTACAACTCTCCCAAGTCTCCATTTTAAGGGAGGAAGATTATCTTCCTTTATGACGACCAGAGTACCCAGCTTCAAACCATCTTTACAGGAGCGCCACTTGGTCCTTTGTTGGAGTTCAGCAACATACTCCTTGCTCCATCTAGCCCAAAAATGCTGACGAAGTTGCTCGATGCGATGAAAACGAGACAACTTGTCTGTGGAATGGTCTTGAAGATTAGGTTGCGGTAAGGAAAGAAGTGGTCTGCCGATGAGGAAATGTCCTGGCGTTAATGGTGTCTCATCATCAGGATCAGAAGACAGCGGTGTAAGTGGACGGGAATTCAGAATTGCTTCTATTTGCGTCAACGTGGTGTATAGCTCCTCGAACGTCAAATTACAATTTCCCAACACTCGCTGCAGATGATATTTTGTTGACTTGACACCTGCCTCCCAAAGTCCGCCGAAGTGAGGACTATACGCAGGTATAAAATGAAATCTAATTCCATCATTAGCCAAACTATCACCTAAATGAACTGCATTAGACTTTAAAAATCGTGAGATGTCGTTATACGCACCTACGAACGAAGTACCGTTGTCGGAATATATATTTATAGGTTTACCTCTTCGTGAAATAAATCTGTACAGAGCCAGTAAGTAATTATTACTAGTTAAGTCACCTACCAACTCTAAATGAACTGCCTTGGTGGTAAAACAAATAAATATCGCGATGTACACCTTTATTAGCCTACAACCGCGACCTTGGCGACTAGCGCACATCACAGGGCCAGCATAATCTACGCCTGTACTTTCAAACGGATAACCTGGAAGAAGCCGCTGCCGTGGTAAATTTCCCATTAACGGGGTAACAACATTACCTTTCATTCTACGGCAACGCACACATCGATGAAAGCAAGCTTTGGCCAGGTTTCGACCACCTATAGGCCAGTAGATTTCCCTGATCGAGGCTAATAATAACTGTGGACCCGCGTGCATTAATTTTAAATGCTCGTAATCAAATAATAATTTAGTGAAAATGTGAGCGGACTGTAATAAAATAGGATGACGTTTATTATAAAGTAAATCTGAATTATTGAGACGTCCTCCAACACGCATAATATTTTTAGCATCTAAGTAAATATTAAATTTAAGAAGAACGCTCTTTTTGGGTAAAGGCTTTTTGTTAAGCAATAAATTATGCTCAGGAAAAGATTCGCTTTGACTTTGGAAAATCAATATATCTAATGCGTCCTGTAATTCATTTTCGGACAAAAAGACCGTATTAATCCTTTGTTTTTTACATAATTGAATGAATCGAAGCACATACGCCATAGAACGTACAAGCCTTAAATATTTAGAAAATCTATTAAATTGTATAAATGAATTATTCGTAGTTACTACCGCGCTTAATGAAATATCGGAACGAAGTTCTGGTAACGTCTGTGAATGCTCTCGCTGAGAAGGCCAACTGTTCATATTTAATTTTAAAAACCTTGGACCCGACCACCACAAATCTAAATTTTGCAGAATATTAATATCTACACTACGTGATATTAAGTCTGCTGGATTTTCATCGGTTGGGACATGTCTCCAGGTACAGTTACCCGCCTTGTCTAGAATTTCAGCAACGCGATTGCGTACGAAAGGCTGAAGCTTAGAAGGCATCATTTGTAACCATCCCAACACGATGGTCGAGTCTGTCCAACAGAAAATGCGACTAATATTTGCACGCAAAGAACAGTGGACTTTCTCACACAAACGAGCACCAATTACTGCACCACACAACTCCAACCGTGGGATAGTAGTGGGCTTAAGCGGAGCAACCCTACTTTTACCTATTAATAAACGAACCATGAACTCACCATTCGTTTTAATGCTTCGAATATAAGCACACGCACCGTACGCGCGCTCAGATGCATCTGAAAATATATGTATTTCTAACTCCTTGTATGAATCATCTACTACAATGCGAGGAATACGAAACCCATTTAACAAAGGTAATGAATGAACAATATTATTCCAACGCGTATTAATGTCTGGGGTTAACGGTTCATCCCATGACAACTTGTCTAACCACATTTGTTGTAATAGCATTTTCATAACAATTATACAAGGAGATAAAAGTCCTAATGGATCAAAGATCCTGGCAATTACGGATAATATATCCCGTTTTGTACTGACAACAGAATTCATAGCTGCACTCATAGAAAACCCTAGCTGATCAGAAATTGCATACCAACTAAGACCAAGCAGCTTGTTAGGCTCATTAGACCCCATGCTCAAATCAAGTAATGAGTCATCAGATTCAGATACTAGATGTGGTACGTTTGACTTCCACTTTCTTAATACCATACCAGCCGATAATAACGCCTGAGTAACTTCCTTTTTAATGAATTTAATCTCATCTAAATCTAAGCTACCTGTACACAGGTCATCGACAAACATATCATGTTTAATAATTTCGGAAATCTTCTCATTACTGCATTCGAGACCTATCTGTTTAAGACAACGTGTTGCCAGAAATGGTGCACTTGCAGTGCCGTACGTTACGGTATTTAATTCATAAACCTTCACGGGTTCACTAGCATCACTACGCCAAACTATTCTTTGCAAGTGTCTATCGGACGGATGAACGACTATCTGTCTATACATCTTCTCGACGTCAGCTGCTAAAACATATTTATGTTGTCGGAATCTAAGAAGTATAGACAGCAAATCATCTTGCACGGTTGGCCCAACCATCTGCAAGTCGTTGAATGAAACGCCAGATGAAGTAAGATAACTTGCGTTAAACACAACACGCAGTTTGGTAGTGCTGCTACAATCGCGTAAAACACCATGATGTGGTATATAATAACCATCTGAACCTAAATCTTCAGGTTTAAGTTCAGTCATGTGACCTAATCGCTCATATTCTGACATAAAATCATAATATAATTTACCAAAATCCGGTTTAGCCTTCAACCTACGTTCTAGAGAGTACAAGCATTGTGTTGCTCCTTTATGAGAATCTCCTAGAACAGAGGGACCTTTCTTGAGAGGTATACGTACACAAAACCGGCCGTCACATAACCGAGACGTATTTTTAATAAAATGATCCTCACAAAACTTCTCCTCGGGTAAATATTGAGAGGAATTAGCACTCATTTCCTCTAACTGCCAAAACCGTGATAAATCAGATTTAATCTTGTCCCAATTATCATTAGTACAAGTACTTACCTTGGTAAAATTACACCGTATGTCATTTGAGATTAATGTTAAATAATTATGAGTAACAGGACCAGCTATAATCCAGCCCAACCTGGTCTCACAAAGCATAGGTTTCTCGGTACCCAATTTAATTCTTTGCGAGCCTAACAGATCCCAGAATAGGTCGGCGCCTATCAATATATCTATATCACTGGGCGTGTAAAAGGTAGGATCGGCTAAACATATGTTAGACGGAATATTCCAGTCGGAAATATTAATTTCACGACAGGGCACAGTATTGGTAATGAATGGTAAAACAAAACAATGAAGTTTGCAAGAAAAACTATCATTTAATGACGATATGTTCATACGACACATTTTACCTACGTGCGATGCCACGTTATTTATACCAAAAATAGATCAATCTACCTGATACGTTGTTAATTTTAATAAATCGCAAATTCTCTTAGTTATAAAACACGATGTGCTCCCACTATCTAAGACCGCGCGAACTACATGCGCACGATTAGTACGATCGAATACTTTGATCAGAGCGGTCGACAACAACACATCGCTGTGCTTACGTTCACCGCATGCGATGTTCGCCGATAATGCTACATTATTTGTATCGGATGTAGTAGTAGACGGTGAAGATGTGCTTTGAGATTGATTGCTGTGTATATTTTCATTATTATTCATTGAAGTACCTTTGGAATCTGAGTGTATCAAAGTATTATGCCTACGCTTACACAATTTGCAACCTGGCTTCTTACAATGATTCGCAAAATGACCTGCCTTAAAACAGTTAAAACAAACCTTGTAAGTGGGTAATAACTTGAGACGTGCGTCGTTACTTAAGGCAAGGAACTGTGAACAATTGATAAGACAGTGATCACCCTGACATTTAGGACATGCCTTGACAGTGGATTGAGAATCTGTTGTTGTTACCATAGATTTTATTCTAGTACGCGAGTTATTTGTTGATTGTGATAGATTATGCGGGAGTTCCAACGATTCGGTAATTTCGGCACGCTCACGCAAGAATTGAATGAAATTATCGAATGTCAGTATGCTATCTTTGTCTAATTGACGTTTATGTGCTTCCCACTTCCTATTCGTGATCTTATCTAGCTTACTTGTGACTATATATATCAATAATGTATCCCAATGTTTAACTGGTTCACCCAGCGATTCTAACGCGCTCAAATTTTTATAAAGCTGATCAATAAGGTTCTGCAAATTGACAGATGATTCTTTCGTGAGAGGCTGTATCGCAAACAAAAAAGACACATGATTGTGTACAAGTAACCTTTTATTATTATATCGATCGCATAACATCTGCCAAGCCACAGTGTAATTATCAGCAGAAAAATCTACCGATGAGCCAATCACGGCAGCAGATCCGTCCAGAGACGTTCGTAAATAATGAAATTTACTCACTTCATCGATCTCATCATTACGATGAATAAGGCTAGTAAAAGTGTCACGAAACTCTAACCAATTGCAGTACGAACCACTAAATTTGGGTATTTGTATAGTAGGTAACTTAACTGGCTTTTGTGTGTTACTACGTATAGTTTTCTCACAAAATACAGACTTATTATCACTGTTAAACTTACTTATAAGGGTTTGTGCCCTAGACAGTGACTTAAAGTACAAGGACTCAAAATCAGAACGTTCTGTTAATTGTGTTTCAGCATCCTCAACGATACATTCCAAACGCAACTGTACCTTGTCATATTGCTCGTATAACGACTCCATCTTCCCAATACGCAACTGCAGTTCGGTGATGTCACAACTATCTATTATATCATCACTTAGCTGTTCGATATAATTACTAAATATAGTCAAACGACCTTTAAAACTGCCTCGCTTCTTAATTAAGTCCTTTTCGTCAGACATTTTGGGAGACACGTGTAGTCAACCTGGAATTTATACAATGCAATATGAACTAGAGAAATATACCAATTGTACAATATCCTATGATTGTTTACCTAACTATAACTACCGATTAAAGATTATATTAACGAAGACAACGTGACCTTACACAAAGGAATGTGCATAAAAAATGGTCAGGTAGCTAATGACTCACATTAACGATCTATGTTATAACTAATCATATTATTTTAGTAGTATTTATTGTAAACTAGTTGATTATTGTTTAAACTCAATCTTATACAGGCTTAATGTACCGACTACAATACAATGTGATAATTTGTTAAGTAACCTAATGTACTGTAATATTAATTAAATAAACGAAAACATGTAATATGTTCACTATACTGTTTTATTTTACAATATAATTTATTTAATTAGCAATAACTACTACAGAAAACCTAACAAAATGTTCACAAAGTCGGAACCTAGCACGTGCTGAGTAGACAACCCTAACCGCGTGCACTATACAATGCAAATAGGTAATATTATAATAATTTACTGACCTGTAAATCCTTAAATAACTTATATACTACCTTGCGAGTGTTGGGTTATGATAACATATGAATATAACACCAAATTCTGAAACGTCCACATCACCGGTAACCTCTGCAAAGGTTAAACGGCGAATTGATACTTCTTGAAGACTAATTCCTTGATATATCCTTGATTAAATAATTTCCTTCGCTAATCCAGGATCCGGAACGTAATGGACCAACATGTGCGGAATTATTCGGGCTTCAGGGTAAAGAAAACAACTGGACGTGTTGATTGTCTGACTGACAGGGTTATATTGAAAAATGATATAAAGTTACATGAATTATGCAAATGAGCCTATTAATTGAAGTGCTAATTAGTTGTTATCATCATTTGCTATTAGAAAAGTGTAGGCGCTTGAACAGTAAATGTACTAGAATATTATTATTATTATTATTACTGCTTCACTGAAGCTGTCGTTGTATCTAAACTAAATCAATAACTATTCATAAAAATACACGTAATGTATGTGATATTTATATAATATTGAATATTTCCTCAATGTAATAACTAAATAGGAATCTTAAGAGCCACTCAGTCCTCTTGAGAACGCGGCAGATATCGCGGTATTATAACATATACTATATTTAGTTTTGTTACAGCCTCAGTTGTAATATGATATACTTCTGTTTTAATATTGATCCTCCATGTCGTTGATATACAATACAACGAGTGTGACCATAGGTTAAATAAAAACTTTTATTTTTATAAGTAAACTTATTTACATTTTTAGGTTTACGTAAAGGGATTTTAAAAATTCAATCCGTAAAAGTGTGAAACGGGGTATCAAAATTTGTATCTTAAACTTGCTTATGTGTTAAATTAATACATGTTTCTTTTTGGAAATTTAACCCCAAAGGGGATGAGATGAAAACTAAATGGTCGTTATTTTAAAGATTTTATGATCGATTAATATGAAAATGATCACGCAAACAGCATTCCATTTAATGAGGTATTCCCAAAGTACTCCATTATTTTGTTCTAAAAAGATAAGATCTCATACAATTATTCCCAAGATACTCCAAAGAATTAATCTCGAAATTAGTAGTGAAGTCGCAGTAAGCAACTTTTTCACAATATAGTTTCTTATGAAATTTTCAGTTAAATATCTGTAATTGAATGTTTCATTCGTAGACAGGGTCCCTAAGTGGGCATGCCTATGTAACGTAATACATCAAAACTGACCGCCTGAACGCATGACCGCGTGAAGGTGTTTTGTGTGACAGACAGGTTTCAGGAGGCTTACTCTGAATTTCGACATTCGAAAGTCGGTTTGATGTAGCTATCAAATGTTTGAAAGTGACAGCGACCAAATTTAAATTTCCTTACATTTGACAGCGACATCAAAACCGACTAAATGTCGAAATTCAGAGTAAGCCTCCTGAAACCTGTGAAACGATCCAGAGGTAATTCTGTCAAGAACTATGAGGTTGTGGAATGAACTTCTTAACGAGGTTTTCCCAAGAGACTACAGTATGAGGTTCTTCAAAAAAGGAGTGAATAGGTTTCCTAAGGGTAGGCAAGGCGTTCGTGATACATCTGGTGTTGCAGGTGTCCATAGGCTATGGTAGCCGCTTACCAAAGGCGGGGCCGTTTGTCTGTTTGCCACCGTCGTGCTATAAAAAAAAATCCTTTCATTTCATTTCATTTTTTTAAAGACAACGCCCACGCAAACTGTGCCACGTCCATATATGTCAGTTCAGTTCAGTTCAGTTCAATTCAGTTTATTTGCTTAAAATGTAGTACAAAAGATGTTACAATAATATAAATAGAACACACATTTTATCCAGGTTTGAATATGCAAATATTTTTTTTAGAAACACAATACATTATAATATAATCATGCAATGTCACAATGATGTAATTAGGAATGATAATAAAATAAATGTCAGCTAAAAATAATCTAATTAAGGTACATAATGTCAATATAATTATTAAATAAAATTTGAGTTAATACATGTCATGGTCAATTTAAAATTTATCAGTCAGATATTCCGAAATGTTATAATAAGTTTTATTAGCTAGTAACATTTTTAGTTTTATTTTAAAATCATTTGCATTTAATTCTTTTATATTACGCGGTAGGTGATTAAATAGTTTTGGTGCCATACAGAACACACTTTTGTGCATCAGAACTGTGTTCGACTTAATCGTACACAATCTATTTAAATCTCGCCGACTTCGGGTACTGGCACTGGTTTGCACTAATTTTTCAAAAAGGTGTAGGTTCGTTTTCACAAACACTACACACTCAAAAATGTAAACAGAAGGTAGTGTTAATATATTATGTTTTCTAAAGAGTGGTCGACAGCTATCAGTACTTTTCAGACCAAACATCGTCCACAATATAATCGCAAACACAGCACAAACATATCTGCACAGCGTGGATGAAGCTTTATTATATTCAAATGGTAACGTTGAGTAAAATCGACACTGGCACCAAACGGCCATACATCATAGGATCGAGTTTTTATGTGTGAGGGGTGCAAACGTTGCTATTTGTTATTTTATGAGTTCTGCCTAGCTGCGAGCGAGATAACGGCGTGCAGGTGTGACCGTACACTTATATGCTTATATTTGATGACAAAACGTGTCAACGTATATCATTGTTGTTTAATTTGCTTTGGTGATATATCATCACGGTGTATTTTCTGAAGGGGGTTAGCTGTGGTACTCATATTATGTTACGATCACGTTCGTTAAGGTCAGTCCGTAGATTGGTGACCGGTTGTGGTGACGTCAGTTTAGAATAAACTCTGTTCCGCTTATTACAAAATGTGGACTAAGCATTAAACCAGGTTTAAATTGACAACTTTGACACTAAAACCATGGCTTATATCAATTTAAACCTGGTTTAATACTTAGTCCGTATTTTGTAATAAATGTTTAAAATCATTTATTACTTGGATACCAAGTAGCTGAAGCCACGGTAGGAAGTTAGTTAGCAACAAAAAGTTTAAACCTTGTGACAAAAGTCACGACATGTGACATAATTCGTCGAGACTCTGTGACAATTTTGTCACATTGTATGAAAGAGAGTTAATAGCTTCAAGGGTACACAAAATTGCTTTTTACATTTACATGACAATGAGGGCAGGGGTCGTGAACATGTTACTAATATTTTGTGCGCTTTCTATACGTTAGAGAACGGTGAAATTAGTTATTATGGGTTTGTGATATCATCTTGATATTATGAGATAAAATGTAGAGTTCTTTAATAATATACTTAGAAACTGCCTCGACAATTTACACGACTGCTTTTCAAGACGACTCGGGTTCTATCCCCGGGTCGCTTAAGAAACATGTTGCGATGCGTAATTAAATTTAATACCAAAAATTAATTCTCTTCTTAACAATGGGCTTGAGTTAGACAGACGCTGTTCGTAAGCAAATTTACAGACACTATTTTCCGATAACCTGTTACATTCTTAACTTGTGACTTTCATAAGAGTTACTTTGTGACCTAGATGAATATACGTGATTTCATTTCATTTAATTCCAGGTGTTGGAATTTATCAAGTCTAATTGACTTAACGACTACTATACAACTAGTGATACCCGGGACCAACGGCTTTACGTGCCTTCCAAAGCACGGAGACGTTCGAGAATGAAATTGACACAAACGGTCACCCATCATGGATTGACCTTGCTATACGTTGCTTACCCTCGATGATCAATACGAATATTTAAACATTAATTAATACATATTACAAAATCAAACCAATAACCTTTAGAAATAAGATTTGTTTTACTATCGCAGTAATTAAGGCGCTCTGTGTCGGTACTTTGTAGCACTAAATCGGTACTATTAGTGCCGAATTAGTAATACAGCGAAGTGTAGGCACTATTTGGTAAATTGGGAAACATCAACAGTGTGGAAGTAATGGAATCTTCTCTGTGGGTTTATTAAGTTAGGTATTGGTTATTTATTTAACTATATTTTGCCTTTGAGTATAAACTTAAGAGCGTATTTACATACAGAGTGGTAACGTAGCAATTTGTATAATACACTTTTAATATTTATGTGTTTAGAAATATAATTATATGTATGTTTATCAGTTATCTAGTGCCCATAACACAAGTTTATATTAACTTAAAAATGGCGCTGTGTAAAAAATGTCCTGAAATTTTTTGACCTGAATGATACCCGATTTGAGACTATACTCGGGCTAAAATGGATGCATAAGGTTTATAAATAAATCACTGTCAAAATACTTAAAAATTGTATTTTAAAATTCAATTTATAATACCTTCGTATATGATATCGGTTATATAGTAATAAGCTGTTTCTTTTTTATAAATTATAAATTATTTTTATATTTGTCTCTGGGGCTCTGCTGAAAATCAGCGCTGTTGAGTGTCCAGCAGCTGTAAGTTGCTGGCGCCGCAGCAATATGCTGAGCAGAGTCCAGATTCCCGCAGGTGTGATATGCAGTAGGTGCAATTGGTTATTTTTTTCTTTTTTAAAATTTTTAATTTTTTTTGGCATTGTATTATTATTTTTTTTTTCTTTGCATTATTTCATTTTTTTTTATTCTTATCCCTACTTGTGTCACACAAATGTGGTGAATAAATGTATTTTATTTCTTTCTTTCTTCTTTTATAAACATTTCAAAATAATTCAATATTTTCTTTTATTCATATACTCGTAATTGGTTTTATAAAAACATACAGAAAAAGATGTTCAAAATATTGTTATTGTTTATTTTACATCTATTTCGGCCTAAGTATAGTTGTATTGTCAATACTTGTATATATAAGTATGTATTTCAGAGCAGTGACGGATTAAGAATACGTTATATCCCCACCCCATTTCTACGGGTTGGTGTCGTAAAAGACGACTAAGACATAAGCAGACAAGAGCACTGCGAGAAAAGGAAAATTCGAAATAATAACCATATAACATCTCGATTTGGTGCCATCGTCGCCTTTTTATCATCGCACCACTCGACGCCGCTGTAGGCTTCACCCGCACTACCTGGAGCCGTTATCGTCTAGAACGGTAAGGTTTCAGCGGTCATTCATCCCACGTACGTGCCGGCTCTGGGGTGAACTTCCTACAGCGGTGTTTCCTGAGCGCTATGACATGTCCTTCTTCAAACGAGGTTTAAAGAGAGCTATCCTCTCAAGGTAGGTAGCGGCCTGGCTGTGCCCCTGGCATTGCCAACGTCCATGAGCGGCGGTAACCACTTACCATCAGGTGGGCCGTCTGCTCGTCCGCCACTTTAGGCAATAAAAAAAAAAAAAAAAATAACAACTTCGTCTAGCCAGTGTGGTATAGTAGGCGGAATTCCCTCCACAATGTTTGGAAGAGATTCGTGCCCAGCAGTGGGGCGTTTATGAGTTGTAATGATGAAATTATGTATATTTTATAATTATAATTGACTGGCCTGTTGGTCTAGTGGTTAGTGACCCTGAATGCTAAGCTGGAGGTTGTGGGTTCGATCCCCACCCAGGACAAATCTTTGTGTGACGAGCATGAAGGTTTGTTCTGTGTCTGGGTGAAATTTATCTATAATATATTATGTATGTATTTACAAAAAAAAATGTATTTAAGTAGTATATCTGTTGTTTAGTACTCATAACACAAGCAAATATAATTGCTTATTTTGGGACTAGATGGCGCTGTGTGAATGTGATAGAATATATATATATACTATCTACCAACCTTTTGTCCTCATTTAATGTATTAAAATGTCCTTATTTTTGCTTCCACTCGATCTCACTCAATATCATTAACTTTCACAATTGTTCTTAATGTGCACAAGAAACGACAAGTACCTCTTTGTTTTTAAACACTTTTCTCCAATTTATTTAAATTATTCCAAGCTACAATTATTGCTAAAAGTTTGAAGAGAGGACGAAATTTTGTTGAAGAATTCGGCCTTCGGCTTTCGGCCCTCGGCCTTCGGCTTTCGGCCCTCGGCCTCCGGCTTTCGGCCTACCTGCCAACAAAATACTTGAGTTGTTTGTTTCTGTTGCTTTTTCATTATCCTACTTGATCTTGATTATATTTGGGAGATTTAAAAACGCGGCATTTGAGAGGCTTTTTTAAGTGGCTACTGCAAAGGTTGGCGGATTTGTGAACTTAAACAAAGCTTTGACTCTTTGTCATCTTCTGGATACAACTTGGTGTTTTTATCTTTCAGTTAAATTTAGACCCTATCTTGGGACACAAACTTGGAAAAATATGACGTAGATTGTTTTGTTTATGGGACGCCCGGTTTTATTTTGGAATTAGAAGAGTTGAGGAATGCAAAAAAGAATCTACAATGTTTTTTTAAAACGAAATATTTTTAGCAATTGGGACCGATCTTATATTTTTTTATATAATAAATTTCGAATACTTTGAGATTTCGATACTTTTTAAATTTTATAAATAACTAGACACGCGGGGTTTCGCTCCCGTCGTTTTTTATTTGGTCACTGCCCAGCGCTTGTTAGACGTAGCGTGATGTTATATAGCCTATAACCTTCCTTCATTAATGGACTATCCAACACTAAAAGATTTTTTTAATCGGACCCGTAGTTCCTGAGATCCTAGCGTTCAAACAAACAAACAAACTAAATCTAAAGCTTTATAATATTAGTATACTCCGTGTAGTGACGGATTAAGAATACAAAATGTCACCACCCCATCTCAACCCGTGGGTGTCGTAAAAGACGACTAAGGGAGGAAACTTTCTGCACACAAGAGCACTGATGAAAATTCGAAACAAACCCTATACCAACCCGTTTGGTCAGCGTGGTATAGTAGGCTAAATTCCCTCCACATTCTTTGGAGTAGACCTGTCTCCAGCAGTGGGAAGTTTATGGGTTGATATGATGATATGAATATTAGTAAGTATAGATAAATTTCGCATCCTTTTGTGATTTTGATACTTTTTACCTAACTGCCAAAAAGGAGGGTAATGTTTATAAATTTTAAGATTTATTCAAAGACTAGCTCTTGTCCGAGTCTTCGCTTGGGTGAATCAACTACCACTGGTGTATGTGTATATTTTATTCCGTACGAATGTCTGTGTGCACTTAGGGCCGTGATAGTTGGCACTAATGTGGCCTCGGGTCGACTGTGAATTATTAACTGGTATAGTCACGAGAAGTTTTACTCGAGAGCGCCCAATTTTTATGAAAGGCAGTGTATCGTGAACTTTGGTAGTTGACTTGGAGTGTTATTGTAGTTTGATCTTAAATAATGTACCTACCGTCTTGAGGCGTATTGTGTTTTTTTTAAACTCCCGCACCATGATACAAGCCCTGTGTCACGGGAAACTTTATAAACATACAATCAACGGACACAAAGTACACCCAGACTCTAAACAAATATCTATGAATCACACAAATATTTCTCTCGTGTGGGAATCGAACCCACGCTACTCGGTGCGACGGTGTTAGCGACGAGGCGACCACCATTGCTACGCCTCGGTTACAGTAAAATATAATATTATATAGGCTTTGTTAAATTTCGCTAGTTTATATAGATGTGATAGGTATTTGTTAAATTTTTCGAAGTTTACAACGTAAGGAAAGTGAAGACGGTCTGAAGCTGAAATACTACTTAAATACTTTTTTTTTGTAAAAACATACATATTAAATTTTGTAAATTTGAATATAATAAAAAGAAGATAAATTACACACAGACCAGAACAAACAATCATGCTCATCACACAAAGATTTGTCTATCGAACCCACGACCTCCAGCTTAGCAGTCAGAATCACTAACCACTATGCCATCAAGTCTTCAATGGGGAGTAAAGAGTTTCTAAAGTACCGACAACACATATGATACTCCTGGTGTTGCAAGCGCTCATAGGCTACGGTAACCGCTTACCACCAGCTGGCTGATTCTAGCAGAATCACACATCAAATTACACGCTGTCGAATAACACCATCGGTTTACCATTGTGTTAGCAGACTCGAGCCCCTGGCGAATTGTAAACATGTTTGTCACCATCGTGGTATAAAATAAAATACATTATTTCCATCAGTTCTTTATCACTTGGTCGCATATTTATTTCCAATAGCTTCACTTTAATTGTCAGTCGATCAACGTTTTTATTGCTCCCACAAATTTGTGATCGGAAACGTTCATTGGTACTTCGTTACGTCACATCGTCCATCAAAGATTGGTGCTTTGGTTATTGAGTTTGTGATGAGGTGTATGATTACTGTTCGCTTAATTTGTTGTGGTCGTGTTGTGTCAGGACCGGCTTCGATTCTTAACTACAGCAATTGTAAGTTTTCTTTCTGAGTGAGATAAACTTTATTTTTATTGAATTTACTTAAGAACACTATATTTTGGAATGCACCTACTCACTGTTATCTCTGCATCACCCTAGGTTGACTGTTAGAGAATGCTTGTTAGCATTAAGTCCACCTAGGTAAATTTTATTTGTGCAAAAGTTTAAATAAATAAATTTGTTAATTATTCTTCCTAGGTGGTGCGACGGCTATACGTCATCATCATCATCGTTTCAACCCATAAACATTCCACTGCTAGGCACGGGTCTAGTTCAAAGAATTTGGAGGGGATTTAGCCTACTATACCACGCTGGCCAGACGGGTTGGTATAGGGTTTGTTTCGAATTTTCCTTTTGCTTGCAGTGCTCTTGTCTGTATAAGGTTACGTACCTTAACATAAACTAATAAATGAATAATTTTTAATGACTAAATTGAACTCTTGGCATCAGTTCATCTAATATTTATTAAAAGTTTTTTCGTTAATTTGATTTTCCGTCTTTTATTGAAAATGACAATTTTCATAAAAATAAACTCTGCCTTTCGTCGACGAATTTCAGGGTAACTGTTTATTTTGCTACACTGCCTAGGTTGAGAAAGTTCAATCTCCTAGATATCGTATAATAATTATAACAACCAACTTTACCCTACCTAGGTAAAATACGTGTCAGGTTATCTAATTAAAAACCTGATTCTGAATTAAATATTACGATTTAAAAAATCTAGTCACACAAAAAACAGGAAACTACACCATTTTCAACCCTACCTTAAAAGTATATTCATCATATTCCATCTCCATATAAGATACTTTTCATCCCAAAAATATCGCAAGAAAAATCATCTCAATGCGCACAGTTTTACGACTTGAAGTAAAATTTAATACAATCTCGCCTCGGCAGAGGGCGGCACTGTTCGATAAACCCTAACATATAAAAAGGTCCTTCGTAGCAAAGTTACACGTCTTAATCCTAAATGATATAAACAGAAGTACCTTCTGATAGCAAACTATACCTGAGTCTGTTTCCAACATAGTTTATTAAGTAGTGCTTACGATTTGGGTTAGGCGTTTGTGGACCATAATCTGTGTACATATAATACCTTTTTTAAGCTTATTTTGCACAAAATGCGTAAACAGATTAGCTTTGGCTACATAAAACCTATACTATTTTATTATCTTTGTCACTAAGAAAAAGTTACTCTCTATTTCGAGTGATTGAAATTTGTGTCCCATTACCCCAGAATGTTGTCAATTGTTTTAGAATGACTGCGATTGTATTTAAATTATCAGTAATTTGACAGCGATTTTGTAATCAATTTAGTTGATTGTCAAGATGCCGAGTAGTATCGACCAATCGAATATTAGAATTGCGAGTAATATCCCTGGGGGCTTACTATGAATCTCGACATTCGAATGTTCGGTTTTGATGTCGCTGTCAAATGTTTAAAAGTGACAGCGACATCAAGACCGAACATTCGAATGTCGAAATTCATAGTAAGCCCCCTGGTTTTACCAAAGACGATAAGTGCATATTTTACATATGAAATCATTCAGAAATCAATATTTATCTACTGAGGGTGTGCGTCGAAAGATCTGTGTCGTTTATCTTAATTGCGTTCAGTTAAAAGCCCCATTAGTATCGCATTACGTATCTTTTTCCGAAGTAGGTTAACTGCCGAACGTTTAGGGAACCGTTTAATCGACTGGAGGTGAAAAAGTCCTCGTTTGTCTAATATGGGTGATCATTGAATGCTTCGATAGTGCAGTGGTCGTACTTTGGTATTGGTGAACACAATGTCGCGGCTACGATTCCTACATTAGGACAAGTCTATGTTTGTATGGTTCAATAATAGTTATTGTTAGTCTCAGACTAGATTTGTATTTTTGTATTTAACGAATGAACTTGAAGACTACTACCTATTACGGACCTATTTCAAAAAAGCTTCATTATCACTGGGTAACAAGCTATATAACACCACGCTTTGGCCAATAGGAGCTGAGCAGTAGCCAAATAAAGAACGACGGAAGCGAAGCCCCGCGTTACTTCTAGTATGTTATAATTTCTGAGAGCCTGCTCGGAATCTAACATTAAATTTGGTCGATATCGACGATCGCTTGAAAATGGTTTTTTTTACAACACCCGCATTAGGTACCATGCCCTGTGTTGAGAGGAACTTCACAAACATCCTATTATCATCAAAGTACACCCAAAGCCAAAACAAATTACAAATACCTAAATCACACAAATATAATTATGTCTCCCGTGGGAATCGAACTTAAATCATTCACCAAGGCAATGCTAGTGGCGAGGCGACCATCGCACTATGCTAGGGTTACGGTCAATAAAAGTTCGGAAAATGTACATGTTCGAAATATTAATTAATTGAATTTAGTCAAACATTTCCTAGCTAAACCTGCATGATACGGTTTATTTTTCCTTGCATCATTAAGGCACATGTGGGCTCTGTCCTGAGACAGTAGGACACAAATTATTACCATTAGACGTACTGAACATTACATAAAACCGTATTACCGTGACGGCATTATCATTGTGTCAGAGTATATGTGTGGGACCGGCTTTATTTAGAACTTACGATATTTTTTGTGGTATACAGAACTCAGAAAGAAAAGAGAATGGTTGTGTTAAGCTACAGGTTTGTGGCTTATACGGGCAGTATAGTGATTTTTTTTCCAATTTTCATCACCTTCTTTTGAACCCTTCATCCTCCAAAGAATATGAATGCAATTTAACTTACTATACCACGCTGGCCAAACGGGTTAGTAGTAGCAGTACATAAGTATCTCGTTTAGTTGCCTTTTGACATCCACGGGTTGAGATGGGGTAGTGACATTATGTATTCTTAATCCGTCACTACATGAATATATTTCCAATTTAACTTTTTTCTTATTGCTCATTTGTCATTTCCTTCATATTGTATGTAATTTATCTATAACTAGAAGTGGTGCGGGGCTTCGCTCTCGTCGTTTTTTATTGGCCACTGCTCAGCTCCTTTTAGCCGTAGCGTGATCTTATATAACCTATGTTACTCAGTGATAATTAAGCTTTCTAACGACAAAAGAATTTTAGAATCGGTCTAGTAGTTTTTAAGATTATTCGTTATAAGGGTCCTTTCTCGATAAATAGGCTATCCAACAGTAAAAGAATTTATTAAATCGGATCAGTAGTTCCTGTGCTCCTAGTGTTCAACCAAACAAACAAACAAACTCTTCAGCTTTATAATAATAATAATATTCTACCACATTCACACAGCGCCATCTAGTCTCAAAGTAAGCAATTATATTTGCTTGTGTTATGGGTACTAAACAAATGATTTTTTTATTTTTTTGTAAATACATACATATTATAAATAAATGACACCCAGACACAGAACAAACCTTTATGCTCATCACACAAAGATTTGTCCTAGGTGGGGATCGAACCCACGACCTCCGGTTTAGCAGTCAGGGTCACTAACCACTAGATCAACAGGCATTATTTATTTATTTATAATATTTATTTATTTATTTATAATAATTAACGCAACGGTAAAATACCACTGACAGCATTAATAAAAAAAGAAAATATATAATATGATACAATAAAATATTATAAGTATAGATAATAAATATATTAATGTTATTTATAAAATATGCTTTCCCAATATCTCAATTTAAATTAAAGTCGTATCGTCACCGCATCGTGTGGTAAAAAGCCCTTAAACTCTGAGTGTGGGGACTTACTATATCCATAGTCTCTAGGGGTCCGGGTAATCTTACCGGACCTTACCCTTACTGGATAACATCGTATTATATCTCATTATATTATCACACGTATAACGCCTTTGATCCTGAGTGTAGGCAGAATTATAATTAGTGGGAAAGCCATCCGTCACATCTGGATTTAAGTTGAGAAACTTGTGGAGAGGTAATTTATAAAATTCTGGTAGAATGTTTTGTAGTGTAGGTTTTAGTTAGATTGTGGTGGATTGTGGTTAGTTGTGTACATTTAGGGCCTGTTTTACCACTATCAGATAAGTGTCTAATAAATCACATGAGACTTTTTAATTTTATATGAAAAAAAAAGTGTCAAAAATCTATCAACTAAGTTTTATATAGGCTATCTAGCATTTATTTGCCAGTGGGGAACAGGCCCTCAAAATCAATCATAATATGCTGTCCCACTCATATTCACAAATCCTACCGTAAATTCTTTACATTAAGGTATAAGTTTGAGTGCTCATAAATTGTCGCATACGACTTTAACCCTCAAGCATGTGTATTTACAATTCACCAAAAGTTTGGTCTCTATTAAAAAGAGACATGTTTTCGCTCTCACAACTTTGTCGTATAATCGTCCAAATGTCGCCCAACAGTACAAACTACGTAAAAAAACGTACAAAATGTAATCTCGGCGCTAGTTGTACAAAAATATAATGGCCTGTTGGTCTAGTGGTTAGTGACCCTGACTGCTAAGCTGGAGGTCGAGGGTTCGATCCCCACCCAGGACAAATTTTTGTGTGATGAGCATAATTGTTTGTTCTGTGTCTGGGTGTAATTTACCTATAATATGTATAATTATGTATGTATATGTATGTATTTAAGTAGTATAGCAGTTGTTTAGTACCCATAACACAAGGAAATATAACTGCTTAATTTGGGACAAGATGGCGCTGTGTTTAATGTAGGTATTACTACTAATATAAAATTATCGAAGCTTAAATTTACTTCCGATCACATTCATCAACTGAAAACAAACTGAAAATACCTGAGGGATATAAAATCCTTAGTATATTTAGCACTAGAACAGAGAAACGTAACTTAATGGGTAATAACTTAATGAACACTTAAGTTAATTTAACGACAAGTTGACGATAAAACTTAGACTGTAAAAAGTTCTGATAAGCGCAATAAAAGTTTTATTATTCCACTAGTTTTAAGATATTTAAATAAATACGATTAGAGTTTATCCTTTTAGTGACGGATTAAGAATACATAATGTCACTACCCCATCTCAACCCGTGGGTGTCGTAAAAGCCGACTAAGGGAGTAACCTTATGCAAACAAGAGCACTGCGAGAAAAGGAAAATTCGAATCAAACCCAATACCAACCCGTCTGGTCAGCGTGGTTATAGTAGGCTAAAGTCCCTGCAAATTCTTTGGAGGAGACCCGTGCCCAGCAGTGGGACGTTTATGAGTTGAAATGATGAAATATGAGCACATTTCGACCCAGAACTGTGATGAACTGTGACGTAGCAACACAGCGGTTGCGGTTACGAAGGTCGCGGGTTCGATCCCTGTTTCGGAGCAAATGTTTGTATGATCTGCAGTTGTTGGTTTCGAAGTTTGGGTGTTTCCTATATATCTTAAATTATGTTTGTATTTATAAAAATATATTCATGTCTTTTTAACAAGTGTTTGTTTTTCTCTGAAATAACAAAAAAAATAAAGTCCGAATTTTTTTTTTAATCTTTCATTTAAGTCTCAGATAGTTTATCAGACACTTATCTGCCAGTTTGTAAGACAGGGCCTAAGTAACCTTTACCTATTAATAATTTAGTGCACATTATCTTCTCTGTTTGAACTCCACCCAAGTTCGATCGAAGCCTGACTAATAGAGTCTTGATACCCAAACTAGGAGCCACTAAATGCCATATTAATGGCACTCGCCCTCTCAGAGTGCCATAAAATTTTCACTACCTTTGTTCAAGAGGGCTACTTTAGTTGCCAACTGTTGTAGTAAAAATTTGGTTGTTTTTTTATTGCGTTAATAAAGAAGGTGCTTGCTAACAGAAGAGTACGTCCTGCAGATTTACTATGAAATAACTTCTGTAATTTTGTATGTAATTCTGGACCTACAATAACAGAAAATATTGGAAATTATATAACACTAGAATTCGCGCGGGGCTTCGCTAACGTCGTTCTTTTTTTGGCCATTGCTCAGCTCCTGTTGGCCGTAGCGTGGTGTTATATAGCTTATATTACTCAGTGATAATGTAGCTTTCTAACAGCAAAAGAATTTTTGAAATCGGTCCAGTAGTTTTAAAATTTATTCGTTACACCTATAGACAATTTTCCAATAAATTTAGTTTTTATATTTCACAGTGATTTTTTGTTAATTTTTCTACTAATAAAAGCCCTACTCAGACTTCAACAATCATTAATTAAAAATAATCAAATTGATTTTTATAAATCAAAGATATAAAAAGAAACCACAATTTTGCACCTTTTTAAGTAGGCAGTTTAAAAAAGACTGTTGCTGGTTCGATTCCTTCACAAGATAAATAATGGGCACCGCAAATTAATCTAAATCTGTATGTATTTCTGTGTATCGCTTGCATGTCTATAAAAATAATTACAATACAAGTCCCTTGAGAAAATCACTTATGTGGAAAACGTGAGATATTCTGTTATACTTATCTAGCTGTATTTGTATACATGTTTATCACAGACGAGTGAATACGAGTCAGTTTATCTCAAAACTCGAGAACATTTTCATAATTAAATTTAAACTCGCACAAAATAAACCTCAGAGTTATTTCAACGAATATCTAAACAAAACATTTGAAAAACATTGTTGTTTAAATAGAACATTAATATTGGTTTATACTGTGTTTATTTTCTATTCAAATAAGCTTTGGAATCAATGAGTGAAATAATATTGAGCTCCAATATGAATATAAAATAATACTGTTATTTTTATTGTATAGCGACGTGAACGGTTTGTAAAGAGGCTAAGGTGACTACAGATTAGAGCAGGGTTTGACAACCTTTGTGTTGAAATTCCACAGAGTATATATTGTTATATTCAGCTTCACTGTCCTTTAATTTATTTCATGACAAAAAAGTACGTAGCACATTACTTGAACAGTTTTCATGGTTATGCAAAATTGAGAATAAATGAAATGATTGATGAATGTTGAAGCGAAAGATCTTAGAATCGTAGCAGGAGGAAGGAAATAGTCTCTGCCCACCCCTCTGTTGGGCAAGAGGCGTGATCTATATGTACGTATGCAAAATGAACTATTACAAGAAAACGTTTGACGTTGAAACCCATCAATGAATCAACAAGATTAATTTTTGTTAGGGTGCCGGAAAATGACATCAGCTAGCTACTTTTATCGACGAAAGAAGTCGTAAAAGCTATTTAAATATAAATATAATCCTGTCTAGCAACTGCTTTTCTCTTTTACTAAAAAGAAGGGTAAAAAAACAAGCCAAGGTACTTAATGCCGCGATTTTAAAGCTTTTTTTTTATGTCTGAGGAGCTTACTTTCGTTTGATTTCACGGTTTGTTTTTGTAACAGCACTTTCAATTTACGTTTATTTTGATTGAGAATAAACGGTTTCATTTTCATTTAGTTTGAATAACTTGGAAAAAATACTTAATTACTGGCTTAGTAGAGTGCATGATTGCTGTTTAGTGTTGTACTATTGTAAGGAGATTTTTTTTGTCACCAACTTTAAAAAAATCATATTCTTTCTCGTTGAAACAAAAGTACGGTAACTTGTTAAATTACTTATAATATATACATCTGTGTGGTAATAAAAAAGATTAGCTTTCGCCCATGGTTCCGTTATATAATATGACATATTATGGTATTCCAAACTATAATCTATCTATGTGCCATATTTTATACAGATAACTTCAGCCGTTCTGGCGTGATTGAGTTACAAACATTTATCCATCTATCCATCCATACCAACTTTCGTATTTATAATATATTATGAGTAAGAGTTATGCAAGAAACAAGATATTGGAGCTGAAAATTTACGAAAGAAAATTATGTACAACCCTTCCGCGTTCCCGGAATAACACGTTAAAATTTCCCGTCAAATTGACTCGGTTTTCAAATTAACTGAGGTTAATGAACCGCTAATTTGACATCCCTGTCACAGCTATATATTATTATGATATAGCATTCTCAGCGACAAACAGACATAAGTAACACATCACAATTTGCAATGTCAACCTTATATTCATAAGTGTAAGATAAAAATTGCCTCAGAGACGCATTTTTCGCGTATGCACTTTTTTCATTGAAGTGGCTTCGTACCTTTAGTAAATGAAAAGCTTGAAACGAAATTATGATTTGTCAATTTTAAACCTAATAATAATCACGATAAGGTTAAATAAGTTAAATTATCCAAAAAGTAATTTAGTATTATGCTTTTGTTCATGTATGTAGAAGAAATGTGAACACTCGGATACTTGATATCGTTTGAGGGTATTTAAACATTTTGATTTGATTATGAGGCTGTGAAAGGGGTGTCATCTATATTCATAAAATATTAATGAGTATAGTATAGGTTTAATTTCACTTCGGTTGGTACAATTCGATCGAAACGATAAGTTTTTAATTAATTCAGAAAATATAGGGACGTTGAGTATATTATTTTTTTGACGTACCTCATCAACTCGTCCCATGCTGACGGTAAATTTAGGACGACTTACAGAATCTCAAAATATTTTTTTAAATTTTGTAACTTGGAAGTGTATCCTCGAATCTTGTATTACAGACTGTCTCAAACGTTGATAAAGTTTCACACAAAATAAATAAGTGTCACTACACTTATTTATTTTGTGTGACTTAATATTTCACTAAATATTATTATTTATTTTGATTTTCTTCAAGTCATCCTATATGGGCCGTGAGCATCTAGGACAAGTTGATCAAACTACCTACACATTTAATTACACTGCTGTCCAAAAAAAGGAGTGTTATTTTCAGGATTCATGTATGTAGGAATTTATGTGCGTTTCTTTATACTACCATAACTTCTAAACGCCTGAACCTATTTAGATGTATGAAGTATGATTTCAATCCCTGCATTCTTCCGGGTAACTAGGAAAAAGGGTACAAAAAAAAAAAAAAAAAATCATATCTAATAGTCTCCCAACTGCAATGAAATACATCTTGTTATTTTTTAGTTCTTATTGTCTTGGCAGTCGAGTTTTTGACTAATCAGACAATACATTTTAAACATTAAGACTTAAATAGTTGTTATTTTGTTGAACGTCTCAGTGGGGCAGTGAGTCTGTATCCAACAGTGGAACAAGAGGTTTTGGGTTTGGTATTGTGATATTCTGAGAATCTGCTCTTTATCAGGATTTGAGAGAGGTAAATATCAGTAGCCATATTTTGCTTACGAAATGTGGTGTAATGCACCCCTGCTTACCCCTCTGGGCAAATTATGCGTGGCGTTATATAAATAGCTGCATTATATATTATAATCAATCGCTAGATTACCATTCGATACATTTCCCTATGTAATACATTATTTTGACGTACAAATCGTTCACTGTCATCTATACAATCTATGAAACGACCATACGAAATACGTACAGACTAAGCCTATAAACACACTGAGCAAATACTTAGTACATAATATTTAAAGTTAGCTTTATATATGTATATGTATATATTTGACAGGCCAGTTGGTCTAGTGGTTAGTGACCCTGACTGCTAAGCCGGAGGTCGTGGGTTCGTTCCCCACCTAGGACAAATCTTTGTGTAATGAGCATAAAGATTTGTTCTGTGTCTGGGTGTAACTTATCTATATTATATTCACACAGCGCCATCTAGTTCCAAATTAAGCAATTATATTTGCTTGTATTATGGGTATTAAACAACTTGATACTACTTAAATACATTTTTTTCTAAATAATAATATTATATAATAATAATAGATAAATTACACCCAGACACAAAACACACAATCATGGTCATCCCACAAATATTTATCCTGGGTAGTCAAAGTCACTAACCACTACACCAACAGGCCAGTCCAAATGTATATATATATATAGTCAATATGTATGTATGTTTATCAATTGTCTAGATCTCATAACACAGGCTTTTATTAGCTTGCTTTGGGCTAGATGGCGCTGTGTAAAAAAATCACATCTTCATGAAAAATATGAACATATTATATATTATGACAATATAAGTAGCTCGGTCTGCCTCCCGCCGTAGACACGTTATCCTGTAAACATTTTCGGAGTAAACACAATTTTATCTTATTCTCTACATACTCGTAATAGCTAATATAAAAACTGTCAAGAGCAAAAGCGGGCAGAATACAAAAATACTTTAATCACAGCCCTACCTAGAGACCATAGAGTAATATAGAGGTACTATTTCGGAGTATCTTGACTACTGTCTTTTTAATTTGACACTATGAGCCTTAAAAAAACATTAACATAATACAACAACAACCTTATTTCCTCGAAAGGGTAGGCAGAGGTGCATCACACCTATTTCGCTAGCTATGTTTAGTCATGTAATAGGGGAAAAAACTCTATTATAAAAATAAAAATAGGCTGGCTTATTGTCATCATCTGAGCACATTTTGTTTGGTTTGATACTGAAAATTTCATGATAGAAAAACCCAATAAGTACCATTTTTGTAATTAAATTTGTGTTATTATCGACGATATGGGTATTTTATCAACAAAATACAGTTGTATATTTAAAAAAAAGTTTTTGGTAAAAAAATTCAAATATTTATAAATATTGAAATAATAATTTACTATCACTTTCCGTTAAAGTCAATAATAATTACTGTCATTGACTAAGAGGCAACCCTGTGGAACCCTCTAGGGCTGTCACTACAGTTTCCATCAACAAATTAATTGTGGAGTCCCTACACTCGACGTAAGGGTTGTCGACTCGCGAATACTCGACTTTGTTATTGTAATGTTGAATTTAGCCCCGACTCGAAGTTAACATCAAAGCCTTTATTTTTATAGGCAAAACAATCTGACCCTAACTTTGCCGCCGGCAATTTGGATTTTCCATTATTTTACTGAAGTTATGTTTATTTTTCATGAGATATGGTAGGTTTTTTTGCAAACTTATTTAGACATTTTAAGCTTTTGACTGAAACAAAAGGTCGTATTGTACTTAAGACTATTTTTTTTCTATCACGAACGACGGTAGCAAACAGGTATATGGCACCCCTGACAGTAAATGGTTACCGTAGCGGACTCCTACAACACCAGGGGTATCACGAGTGCGTTGCCGATCCTTAATAAACTATTAATACTCCTTTTTTATACGTTCAGTAATAAATTTTTGATCAAAATTACTCTTTAGCAAATGACTGGCCTATTGGCCTAATAGTTAGTGACCCTGACTGCTAAGTTGGATGTAGTGGGTTCGATTCCCACCCAGGATAAATCTGTGTGTGATTAGCGCGATTGTTTGTTTTGTCCCTGGGTGAAATGTATATACTTATAATAATTATGTATAAAAAAAATGTATTTAAGTAGTAAGTATATCAGTTGTTTAGTACACATAACACAAGCAAATATAATTGCTTAATTTGGGACTAGATGGCGCTGTGTGAATGTGGTAAAATATGAATTTGTAGACTTATCTTACATGTAAGATTTTAAGAAGGGCGTTAACAAAATTATACATTTCTAAAACGTGTATGAAATAAATTTAATAATAAGTACAAGTCTCATCGTGAAATTCACTTGAATACCGACTCTAGTGAACTTCGCACAAAGCCTTTAATTAAGCTATCAGTACTAACGTTTCTTGACGCCAAATAGTTACTAGTTTATATTAACGATTTTGTATGTGTCAATTATGTACGTGCAAGGTCGCAATTATTATTGCTCTGCTGCGTCACTTTACACGCTACCAAAATTGTAAATTAAAAAAGATTGTAACTATCCATTTTTTTAAAAGAGTGGCGTGAGTTTCTTGCCAGTTCTTCTCATAGCTCCACCCCGTCAGCGAACTGGTCTTAGGCAAATTTGCTGACACTACTGTTTGGATAACTTGTGACTTTCATAAATGTTACTTTGTTATCTAGATGAATAAAAAAAATTGTTTATTTGAGAGAATGACCTTTTGTAAAAGAGACTTTTTACCCGACTGTCAGGACGGGTATTGTTTTTCGCGCGTATCTTGTATGTTTGTAAATTTCTTTATTCCCACGAATCTTCCAAACGGCTGGATGGATTTTGACAATTAGGGTATCGTTTGATTCGTCTAGAAAACCCAATTGTCCTTAAATAGGTTTTAAGAATAAAAAGACTTAAACGGCGGGCTTTTGACGCCAAATTGTAAGAAGTTCAATTTTTTTTTAACCAAACCTTTCGTGTTAGGTATCAAAATAAAGAGAATCAAATGGAGATTGCAAATATATACATATGTTATGTATTTAAATTTAATTAGGCATAATAAGTAATATTACAATAATTTTACGGTCTTTTTAGTGCGTTGCGCTCTGTTGATTTTTTGCAGTCGGGTTATTAAATTTTTTTAATTATATTTACTTGTTAATAATGGGTTTTTTGTGGAAGTGGCCATATTTCGTAAGACATTACTTTCACGTACTATGTCTCATCTCTGCGTAACTCAAAGGTAGACTGGTAGATAATGCCTTAGTCATTAATTCCTCCTATATATTGTTGTGTATAAAGTTTACATAATAATGTTATGTGAAGCCTATAATTGTTTTAGTTTTAACTTAAACTCTACTAATACGTAGATACTTGTCTGCAATTAAAAGCCAATCATCATCATCATTTCAACACATAAACGTCCCCCTGCTGGGCACTGGTCTCCTCGAAATAATGTGGAGGGAATTCAGCCTACTATGCCACGCTGGCTAGACGGATGGGTATAGAATTTTGTTTTGAATTGTCCTTTTCTCGCAGTGTGCTTGTCTGCTTAAGGTTACCCCCTTAGTCGCCTTTTAAGACACCCAAATTGAAATGTGGTAGTGATATTCCGTATTCTTAATCTGTGAAAATAAATAACTAGCAGTAACAATAAACACTGTTCTAGACACATATGTGCGGTACTCCAACTATTTAGGAATTTAAATCTCAGCGAATGAAACCATGCCTTCTAGGTGTAATTCGAGTATTCCCCTGAGCAAAAATCTCAGTTAGAGCTAAGTTAAACTTGTAGAGAAGCTGCGCTCTATCGATAACGTTATGCTGAAATATAGCACGATTTTTTTTATTATTGTTACTTTTTGGGTAATTATTAAATAGTGGAGTGTTACATTTATTACTTCAAAATCTATCACATAATATGAGGAAAAGATTCGAAGAATATTTTAAAAAGTTATATAAATTTGACTATTACCGTGGCGGGCGCAGTGGTTAAGGTGGTCGCCTCGCGACTACATCGCCGTGCTGGGTGACGTGGGTTCGATTCCCACACGAGACAAATATTTGTGTGATTCATAGATATTTGTTTCTAGTCTGGGTGTACTTTGTGTCCGTTAGTTTCATGTTTGTAAAGCTCCCCGCGACACAGGGCTTGTTCCCTAGTGCGGGCGTTGTCTTTTTTATAACAAAAAAAATATAGCTTACTGTTTTTTTTTTTTTTTTTTAATCTTTATTTATATAGGGTTTTGTTCCACATGGACACGTCACCCCATTGTACCTTATAACTATCATACACAATATATTAAACATCTAAAGAAAATAATAGAAATTGAACCATTGACTAGGTATTTGTGTAAACTAGACCGCATAGTCTTTGCGCAACCTCTGATTTAGGATCTGCCAAAACAGATTGGACGCTGTTTCAGTTACATTATATTTATTAGTCGTTCTTTATTTGGTCACTGCTCAGCTCCTACTGGCCGTAGCGTGGTGTTATTTAGCATATGTTACTCAGTGATAACGTAGCTTTCTAATGGCAAAAGAATTTTCGAAATCTGCCCCGTAGTTTTTAAGTATATTTGTTACATATAAAAATACAAATTATTCCACTTTATGATATTAGGGTAGATGTAGATAACACCATAGTGAATGGTTTTTAAAAATAGCAAGCTTAGACATGAACACATTTAAGTCGTAACATCAGGCTCTCGATCGGTGCCTCTACAAGTCGCAGCTGTTTGAGAGATCGCAGGTGCGATAGTTATGAATTTTAAAACATATCCGAAAGCAGAATACCGATGTAATATTGCCATAAAAGTAGAATTTACTTGTTACTTTTTAGCTTCTCGTTAGGACCATTTGCTGCTTTATATTTTTTATTCCATTTGTAAGAAATTGGATGGTATAAAAACATATTACGCTTGAATAGTTGAATATAGAATAGTTGTGTGTGTTGAAGTTCGCGAATATGTATTTTATTGTTATCATAATACCTCCTTGTTGGAAATATATTGAATTTATTACTTTTGTTCGAAGACCGAGTGTTTTTGTATTCGATAAGTTACACAAGGTCCTGTTTTGATTGTATACGTTTCGAGGTCACCTTTTGATGTTGTTACGGACTAGTGAAGCTTTCATTTCTGTATTTTTGATTTAATGAGTTTACTTTGTTGTAGTTTTCTGTTGTAAAGAGAACACAAGTCAACTGTACAGGCCTCTGACGAAAAGTGTGTGTTAATATTTAAAAAGTTCTAGCTATTTTGTTACAATGAATTTTTTAATAGAAATACTTTTTCGTATTAAAACTTATAAGCTTAAATTTAACAGTGGGATTATATAAACACGCTTTTGACTTCAGAACCGCAGTGTGACCTGTTTGTCTCGAGATGTATGATTGTGTGTAGTGATTGTGGATAGGTACCTATAAATTGCAAAATTTGTATATATTTTGACTAAGACCATATAGCATGAGTCATAAGACTGTTAGATCAATCAATCAATCAAATCAATCAAATATTTATTTGTTGGATGTGGTAATACAAAATAGTTCTTATAAATATAAAAATTAGAGCATCACATTCTGCCAACATCTGGCGTGCAAATAATGAAAATTAATATACAATATGAACGGAATATAACTCAAAGTAAGAATATCAATATGTCATTAAGTCATTACATTATAGAAGACAATTATTGGAAGCTAATAAAATAATGTCATTAATTATGTATAAAGAATTATGATATTATTATGATTAAATTATTCAGACATATATAAAAAAAAAAAATATCAGTAGAAAATGACAACAAATTAGATTAATAATGTCAGTAAATTATATTAGTAGTATTAGTATTAAATTATTATAACAATATTTTTTCAATGTTACATACATAAAACATTATTCTAGGGTGTCATTAAGAAAATCAGTAACAGAATAGTAGCCTTTATGGCCCAATAGTATTTTTATTTTTATTCTAAAAACATTAAAATTGAAATTTTTATAGGAATCTGGAAACTTATTATAGATTTTAGGTGCCATACAAAAAAAGCTTTTCCACATAAGTGCTGATTTTACTCTACGCATACACAATTTGTCTTTGCGTCTATTGCGAGTTGTTACATCAGATAACTTATTAAATAAATGCGGGTTTGACTTGACAAATAGAGCTGTTTCAAGGATATATAAACATGGTAGTGTCAGTATTTTATATTTTATAAAGTAGGGTTTGCAACTGTCAGTCATATCTAAGCCGAACATCGCTCTGATGCATCTCTTCTGAGACTTAAATGCATTGATAGATAATAATATTATATGAGTGTTTAACTATTTTATTAAAATTATGTTTCTAATTTAAATAAATAAGTTTTTATTTGTACAATGCCTTGTTAATAATAATAATAATCTCAGGAACTACTGGCCGATTTGAAAAATATTTTAGTGTTGGGTAGCCCATTAGTCGAGAAAAACATTACGATATGGCCGATAGGAGCTGAGCAGTGCTCACATAAAGAACTACGGGAGCAAAGCCCCGCGCATCTTCTAGTAAATAAAATAAAATTGAGTATTGTAGTGTTTGGTGTGTAGTGGAATTTTAATTTTTTAAAGAATGTTATCGTAATATTTGTCTGCCCCACAAATATGTTATTTCGTCTCCCTTCCAATTACACAAAGTAAAGTGTTCTAGTTAAACTATTCAGTGCGAGTAGATATCTAACGATATTATCATCACGTATCGGGGTTCATAGCCCGGGTAGGGACTATTATAGTCGATTTGTAATGAGGGTCACTCCGATAGCTGGCATCTGTGCACTAACGTTCTGTTAATGGGATAACAAATATGTTTACTATTGTTGGGTATAGCTAAAGATATGTTTTGTATTTCGTGAAGATATTTTAGATTATATGTATTACGCAGTGCTATTGTCTGCTTAATAGAGTGAGATCGCAGAGCTCCCAGACTTTACTCATGTTCTGAGAAACAAAATATAGTCAAGAAGGTAGTTTTGGTGTGTACTATGAACGTACGCATACTCACTAACCTGTGCCGATGGACAATTTTTAGGTATTCGGTACTAAAGGTACCTACGTAAAATTGTTAGTAACTATACTTATTTTCTGCTCACTGTCTCGGTGGCGCAGCGGGAGGTGTATACGACTGCTGTGCAAGAGGCCCCGGGTTCGATTCCCGGGTCGGGTGAAAATGGTATTGGGTTTTTCCACATGAAATTCCAGTATTAAGATTTTCCCGGAGTTTGGTAAACAAATGTTTACGGTGGATGACAATAGGCGCGTCCCCTATTTCATGGGACCAAACATAGCTGGCGAAATGTGAGTGTGAAACACCTCTGCCTACCCCTTCGGGGAAAAAGGCGTGATGATATTTGTCTATGTCAGTAACTTAGTTTCTGAGTGCAGATTTTTATATATGTTATACAGAATAATGATAATAATCTGAAAATTCGAACAAAACCCTATACCAACCGTGGGACGTTTATGGGTTGGGATGATGAGATATTTTTATTACTTATACACGTATCATCAGCAATCATCAGCAACCCATTAATGTCCCACTGCTGGGCTCGGGTCTCCTCTCCTCTATCTAGAGAGCTGAGAGGTTTTAGGCCAAAATCCACACACGCTGGCCTAATGCGGGTTGGTGGATCAGACATACCTACACTTAAAATTTCTTCTAGGGTATGTGGGTTTCCTCACGATGTTAGCAGATGGTAAGTCACATGAATAGTACATATAAATTCCAGAAAGTGAAATCCACATTGGTACTGCTGGTCGGAAGCGAACTCGGACCGCGTGTTTAGCACGCCGGTCACTTATCCATTCAGCCACCATCGCTTTTATACACGTATATTTAGATTCAATAATCGCTTATTAAAATTGAAGTACTGTTTCCCGTCTACTAAACTTATAACAATTCAAATCAACCTACGGCACACTTCAATATAACCCAAGTCAGTAACAAAAGCCTATTTTTTTCAACCACTAAAGCACTTTAACTGAACCTGATGGTTTCAATTACGAAGAGAGAGCTTGCTGTACCTCACTAGAGACACAATGACCACGGTAATGGCCGCCATTTTGTTTTGTCGACCACTCACTCGTCCGCGTCGAGTAGCAGTAATGTGCTATATTTCTGTTATTTGTGATAGCTGTCTTATATTGCTTGCGTTTAAAATCTCTTTTATTGAGGAAGTGTTATAGTGTTGAGAAATTAACGTTTAGGTGCGTCGTGTGACATTTTATAAATATATTTTGACAAGAATACGATTAGTCTCTAAAAAATAATTTATGATACTAATTTTCCCGGAGTTTGGTAAACAAATGTTCCCGGTTGATGACAATAGGCTCGCCCCCTATTTTATGGGACCAAACATAGCTGGCGAAATGTGGGTGTGATACATCTCTGCCTACCCCTTCGGGGAAAAAGACGTGATGCTATGCGTGTGTTTAATAATACCAATGATAATAATATTACCTATGTTAAGTTATTTTATAGTCTGACACAGCTTTTTGTGCAGTAATCACGTCCAAGGAGGGTGTTCAAATACTGTCAAATATGTCATTATAACAATAGGACATCCACTCTATTCTAGTGCACAGATATTCGTTGTAAGATTATATTAATTTGAATCTGAAATCTAAATTAAATTAAATTTGATTTGTATCTTCGAAACAGTATTTTTATTTACCTACTTACTTTTAGCCGCAGTTTTTCTCGCTAGTTAAGTTAAAAAATATAGTCTGGTGGCCTGTAAAAGCTAAGATAAATAGGAAACAGTGCTCGCTTAAAAGTTATATTACAGTCTTTATTTATTTCAATATATTCACACTTCATTTGTCTAGAAACGGCATCGAACTCCGACCACTTGTTGTCCATTACATCGGTGGGTAAATTTCATGCCCAATTTGGACTTAAGCAAAAGCGGGCGATTGATTCACACGGGCACAATGCGAACGTTACGGCCTCTGGGACTATTTCGACAACCCTAGTACGACTATTCGAGTAGGGTTGGCACATAAAATGTTTAGTACTTTGAAGATTTTATGTCATACTGTCTAAGTGCACGAATGGGTGTGTTATGGATTCGATACAAGAATCGTAAGAGAAATCGTAAATGGTGATTTTTGGTTCATATTTGCTTTTTATATGAAGAATGATAATTTCAATCAGTCATTAGTCACGTATTAGAGGTAAATTGTTTTTTTTCAACATACATTTTATTTTATATAAATAACGTGATTAGGTATATTATTAAATTTAAAAATGATTCCGATTATGTTTATTGTGTCAGAAATGTCTAGACTTATGTCTAGCTTTTGTTTTAAAAACATTTTTTTTCACAGCTTGTAAACTGAACAGCATAGGTAATTCTGAGCAAAGGCATCCCCCTAATTTTTCACTGTTGCTATCTCTCTAGTCAGCATTTACGAGTGCCTTTCATAAGCATTTTAGTAATCACTCCAGCGCTTTTTGGACTAACTATTAAAATGTCCTGTTCTTGGAATTGTGTGACAACCCTAGTAACAATTATTCAAGAAGTTATGTCCAGTACATACATAATTTATTGTTTGTTGACCTTGTCGAACTGTTTATTTGAAAACTAATTGAAGTGTATAACTTATGTTTAAGTTATTATGTATATGTAATTTGATTACACTTTGTTAATGATACCTTGATTACATTGTGTAAATCAATAAATCAACTATTTCTGCAACGAAGATGTTTGCAAAAGTTGCTCAATCGTTTTCTATACAATACATTATCATCATCATATCAGCCCAACGATGTCCACTGTTGAACATAGGCGTCACCTGATTTCCGCCACAATGCGATTTTGTGCCGCCCAAACAATAGGTACATAAATTAATTTAAAATTTAAATTTTAATAATTAGAAATAAATAAAATTGAAGTGTCTGTTTGTAATATAAAAATAACAGCTTTTTAGAGTTAGCATATGAAAGTATGCACGTTACTTATAACAAAAACACGCTTTTCAAATGTTATAATATCTGTTTGTTTGTTTGGGGTAAACTCCGAAACGACTGAGTCGATTTGGCGAGTCTTTTACTTTGATTCTGGAAAAAGTATTAGGATTCCGTGAAAAAAAAATCAAGGTTTATTAGAATAATGGAATACGAGATTAGAATTCCACGCGAACGAAGTCACGGGTACTGCTAGTGTAACATAAAATATCGTATCATTACGCTTTTCCTAAAGAATAGTCCTTCCACAATCTAAGTGCTAATCTAACAAAACAATTATGTGAATGACAGTATTGAGCTGCGTATCTATAGCGTGTCTGTGGCGTGTCAGTGGCGTAGCAGTGGCTCTCGAAGCGTCACAATACGTCGATAATGGCGGCCATTCGATGTCAGCCGGCAATAGTCGACAATTGTCTACTCAACAGGGTTGCCACGAGTTTTTTTAGTAAGAAAATATTTTTATTCAGCCCAAAAACAAAAGAACACTTAGATCATTTAATCTTATTTAACATCCAGTAGACAGTTAGTTTGTTTTACTTTTATAATAGATAAGTTAAATCAGTAAGGCCTCAACTGGTGGTAAGTGATTACCCGCCACTATTCACTATGTATATTTATAATCTAAATAATCTACTACTATTATAAAGCTGTAGTTTGTTTGTTTGTTTGGTTAAACGCTAGGATCTCAGAAACTACTGGTCCGATTTGAAAAACTCTTTAAGCGTTGGATAGCCCATCAAAAAAGGTTATATAACATCGCGCTGCGGCCAATAGAAGCTGAGCATCCAATTAAAGAACGATAGGAGCGAAGCCCCGTGTGACTTTTAGTATTGTATAAAATTACTAAACAAGTAATAATTAACAGTATAAACACAGTTGGAGGTTGTCTGGCTAATCGCCACGTGGCAAACGGACAACGTGGTGTGACCTTGGCATATAACAGAACTATATACAATGAACTGCCAGAACTGAATGCCGAGACCTTTTAAAAAAAATCTATACTAACGCTATAAAGAAATCTACTATAAAGCTGTAAAGTTCTATTGGTCCGATTTAAAAAAATCTTTCAATGTTGAATAGCCCATTTATCAAGGAAGGTTTTAGGCTATATAACATCACGGTACGGTTAATAGGAGATGAGCAGTGGTCAAATCAATAACGACAGGAGTGAAGCCCGGTTAATTACTGTCTTATAATTTTATTACAAATTTGAAGGTGAAGGATAGGTGGATGTATGCATAGATATTTGTTATTTAAACACGCGAGAATGGCTGAAGACATGAGGTACTTAGCAGAGTATTTATGATGTATCACCGCGCACTAAGGCAGTCTTTCCAAGCCGATCTCATTTTGAGCATTTTAGAGCTCAAAAAACTCTTTGTGTCTTTTCTGACTATGAAATATACACAAACAAAAGCATATTAAAACTAAAAGATGTTAAGCCTATTAACAATAGACTCAAATATAATTATGCTAACCCTCTGAAGAAAATAATTAGAAGGATTATACAACAGGTATTCTCGTGAATTTGTAATACTACAAGTCTCGACACTTGAAACTTGTAGGGTTAAGTCTTGAGTTAAGTTAAGGAGGTTCCACACGGGCGTTGTTGATGCGCTGCGTGAACACTGCGACGATGCTGCGTGTTGCTCCGTAATTTATATTTATATGTGAGCTATATGACATACGAGCGTTTCCAGTGCATTCATCATCATCATCATATAAGCCGCAGGAAGACCACTGCCGGACATAGGCCTTCTCAAGAGATTTCCAATAGGGCCGGTTGTATGCGGCCTGCATCCAGCGGGATCGTGCTATTCGGATCAGATCGTCTGTCCACCTTGTGGATCCTACGCTGCGCTTGCCGATGCGTGGTCTCCATTCGAGAACTTTTCGGCCCCATCGGCCATCAGTTCTTCGTGATATGTGCCCTGCCCACTGCCACTTCAGCTTGCTAATCCGATGAGCAATAGCGATAACTTTGGTTCTTAACTTTGGTTAACTTTGCCAGTGCATTGGGTCGATGCAATGCATTCGTACTGTTAAAAGGACTGTGACAGTCAAAAGGGAAAGCGAGTGCTGCGCTGCTTACAGCGTGTGATCTTTAATATCGAAGGACACCGACACAGTGACATGACAGCGCTCATATGACACACAGTCTGTTGTTGCGTCGACGTAACGCTGACGCAGCGTACCCGCAACGCTCGATTGGCACTTCTTAGGAGATAATCCTAGTTCTAGCTGTAAGTATCCCAAATATATTAAAATAAAATAAAATAAAATAAAATAATTTTACACTTAAACCTTCACTCGGTTAAGTTTCACAGACAATACAATAATAGAACTTAGTATTCAAATTGTGTTGCCTGAAAACCTAAACCACATTTGCTGATATTAACCTCGACATTTATTGCCGAGTTCTTTAACTTAGTTTGAACTGCTGCCAAATATTTAATTGCAAAACGTTCAATTTAAACTAAAATTAAACTATTGTAAATTAAAACAGGATGGGGACAGTATGTGGTTTTTTAAAAAACGAGTGAATAAGTTTCATAAGCGTTGGTAACGCGTCGAAAGGCTACGGTAACCGCTTACCATCAGGCGGGCCTAGTAAACATTATACTTAAGTAAAAATATTTGAATTACTCACGGATTATTCTGAGTTTATTAGTACTTTTAAATCCACAATTTTTACTAACTTTTACAATCTCACTTATTACTTACAATACGAAGAATCTTTTAAAGAAATTCATAAAATTTATTTTTTGCGTTTTTCTATCTAATATGAGACAACCCTACCGCAGACCCATTGTCCCGTTTACGAGCCGCCATAGATTGACAAGTGAAGCACATGTGGCCGTCGTTTTATATGCGATATTGGTACTTCAATAGTGTAAAGATGTCTGTGGAATTCAATAGGGATCAAATCTATGATACCAATCAATTTATATTGACACTTTTTGGTACTATTTATGTGAGATCAAATTTAAATGATTTGATATCATATATATAATTTGAAGAAGCGATAGTGGCTGAATGGATAAGGAACCGGCGCGTGCAAATCATTGCGGTCCGAGTTCGATCCCGACCAGCAGCACCAATGTGGATTCCACTTTGTGGAATTTATA
The DNA here is from genome assembly GCA_905147015.1 of Laspeyria flexula. Taxonomy (NCBI): domain Eukaryota; kingdom Metazoa; phylum Arthropoda; class Insecta; order Lepidoptera; family Erebidae; genus Laspeyria; species Laspeyria flexula. The sequence continues at coordinate 9,672,258 of LR989974.1, forward strand.
TGTACTAGTCAAGTGATTTACCAGCTAACGATGAAGGAAAAATATCATGAGGAAACCCACATACCCTAGAAGAAATTCTATGAATATATCTGATCCACCAACCCGCACTAGGCCAGCGTGAGTGCTCTCAGCTTCAGCTCTCAGCTCAGTTAGACGAGAGGAGACCCGAGCCCAGCAGTGGGACATTAATGGGTTGCTGATGATGATATAATTTGATTTATTCATATATTAGAAACTATTTATAAACTGAAACTCAATATTTGGCACGGCAATATACCTTAGTTTGTTTTTTTTTGACTGGCCTGTTGGTCTAGTGGTTAGTGACCCTGACTGCTAAGCCGGAGGTCGTGGGTTCGATCCCCACCCAGGACAAATCTTTGTGTGATGAACATAAAGGTTTGTTCTGTGTCTGGGTGTAATTTATATATAATATGTATGTATTTACAAAAAAAAAATGTATTTAAGTAGTATATCAGTTGTTTAGTACCCAACACAAGCAAATATAATTGCTTACTTTGGGACTAGATGGCGCTGTGTGAATGTGGTAGAATATTATTATTATTATTATTAGTTAAAAGACGACCTCTTTAGCCGTTACGATGCAAGTCAGACAGATTATTTCTTTATTTATAAAAATATTCACCGTTTTTGTTGAATATAAACGAAAACACCGGCAAACAAGCATATGTGGCATAAATAAATTAGGTGCGCAAAAGAAATGAAATTCATAAATTAATGCTCTTTCCCGTCGGTTCAAGGTTCTTATTAGAACAAACACCTGTTTGGTACAATAATGCAATCGATTTATATGTAATAAGAAATTAACTAATGGAAACAGGAGTAGGTATTGCAGAATAAGCAAAAATTATTTTCACCATGGCGTAGCGCTTAAGGTTATCGTATCGTCACTAATATCGCCGTGTGAATTGAAGTAGGTTCGATTCTCACAAGAGACAAATATTTGTCATCCTTATACATAATTTTATTGTATCACTAGAAGACATGCGGGGCTTCGCTCCCTTCAGCCACTGCTCAACTCCTATTGGCCATACCGTAGAGTTATACCTATAGACTATAACCTTTCTCGATAAATGGGCTATCTAATACTAAAAGAATATTTCAAATCGGTGGTAACAGTAGTATCTGAGGTCTTGGCTTTCAATCAAACAAACAACTCTGCTTACCCAAAACAAAAGGCATATGTATACCTCTTGGACTACATTAAGGTATTACTCTGTCAGCAAAGAAGCTGTTTAGCTAGTAAAGCCGTAGTTTATTTTTAGCTAATACCCTCTTCTGTTAAGGAACTTCACAATAGATTCAAAGAGCCCTCGTTCGAGAATGTAAAACGGTCTAAAGACCCATCGACGAAACAGTTAAGTCGTCAAAGTACCGATCTTTTCTTCCGTAAGCTCAACCAGTATAGCCCATTTATTTTCTCCGCAAGATGCCGGGTGGGGCTTCAGTGAAGCGCTCTTCAGGAGAATGGCAGCAATATATAAATTATTCGTGAATAAAAGAGACAAAAACCCAAGACAAAATACAAAATTATACAAAATATATATATTATTTTGTTGCCAATTATCACCAGCGACTATATCTGCGTCAATATAATAATATAATAATATTCTACCACATTTACACAGCGCTAGTCCAAAATTATGTTTTATGTTTATAAACATATGCAATTATGTTTGCTTGTGTTATGGGTATTAAACAACTGATATACTACTTATATAATTTTTAATTACATTACATTTGTAAATACATACATATTATAGATAAATTACACCCAGACACAGAACAAACCTTTACGCTCATCACACAAAGATTTGTCCTGGGTGGAGATCGAACCCACGATCTCCGGTTTAGCAGTCAGGGTCACTAACCACTAGACCAACAGGCCAGTCAAATTATTTATTAATGTTTTTGTAATAGTTCTAAGCAGTTTCTCTTACGAATCTTAGGAATGGGTAAAAACATCCACAAAAACTTTGTAATTTATTTTTTTCACAAAGTATTTGTACAAAGACGAGTAAAGTGCAAAAAGTTTTTCTCGTGGTATAGTAATGGGTTGCTCATAATTTGATATGTTATTTAATTTATAAAAAGCTACACCCAATGTAATCGGTTTCATCATTTCAACCTATAAACCTGGTCCGGGTTGGTATAGGGTTTGTTTCGAATTTTCCTTTGCTCGCAGTGCTATTCCCTTAGCCGCCTTTTACGACACCCACGGGTTGAGATGGGGTAGTGACATTATGCATTCTTAATCAGTCACTACACGGACCGGTTTGGTTGTAACAAAAGGCTAGATATCCCACAGTACAAAGTGTACTTTAACTGTATCACACCGCTTCGCTCATCTCCGTATGACTGCGAACTCGCTCTTAAGGGGTAATTACACTTTATGCTCATTTTATAGAAAATGTGCGAGAATATGTTTTGTGAGTTACCCTTAATGTACTTTTCACATAATACCTTAGATTATGTGTTTATGGGCAAAAATATTTCACACAATGTTAAACGATGCTCTTGAAAATATATCGGAATTTTATTATTCTCGATACATTAATCTATCATCATATTTCATATAAAAAGCAGACGATGAAAAAATATTGAATTTTATCGTCTCTATTGGTTTGTGGGAACAAAAAATTTTACGTGAATGTTGAGTTTTCGATAGCAAATATAGCTTTATAGTTTTCGATTAATTTATGTTTTGAAAAAAATATTGCGATGGTGTACTATTCCTTGTTTAATTAAGAGCGCGTGTTCATCTGTTTTTATTGTAAATAGTAGAATTTGAAACTGACAGAGTATAGAAATGGCAATCAAACAATTGGGAATGCAGTATTGAAACATCGGGCTTTGCAAGCTATTATTATATATTGTATATATATTGTATGTATATATATTGTAATTGTTGATGACAATAGGCTCGCCCCCTATTTCATGGGACCAAACATAGCTGACGAAATGTGGGTGGGAAACACCTCTGCCTACCCCTTCGGTGAAAAAGTATATATTGTAATAATATTTTGGAATAGCGTAAATTTAGGTTCAACGTCATTATCATTACAACCTTTATATGGTTTTCGGACATTTAAAGGTTGTAAACCTCATTTCAGTTTGATACCTTTACGCGTTCTAAATAAAAATTAATTTAATTTATAGAATTTTTAAGGATTCCGTTTTTTCCTTTTGAGGTACGGAACGTTAGAAATAAGTAACTACTCGCTTTATTAAAAAAATATTTAATATACACGTACTATGTATGACATTAATATAAAAGCAAAAAAGTGATTTTCTAAAAGTATATAAAATTAGATTTTTCGACTTAAAACCGATTCATTTTTTACTAACTGAATAATGATTTTTACTTCAGACATTTACATCAATAAAAGTTAACCGTAACAGTGTTTGAGTTTCAAGTGAAACAAAAATATCTTTGAACACATTTCAGCTGTAAGTAACATCGATTTTCTTTATTCTAAGATTGCGTTAGGTACATATAAAGTCTAAGGTTGTACAAAAAACGGTATTTTCTTACTTTTTACGTGTTCGCTGGAATTTTTCCAATACATTGCGTGGCACGTGCGGGCTTGCTTTTATTTTTCTAATAAAATGAGTTTCAAAGCAAACACAGGTGCTAATATTGTATTTTTATGAAAGATAATAACATATTTTGAAGGAACCTTTTTTTTCATATTAACTCCAAGATGAATCGGTTTAATATTGGTTGTTTAGTTGTGGTACTTTTAATATATATTATATGAAGTTAATTTATAATATAACTATATTTTTATACGTACAATACACCATTGTCCTTTAAACTAGGTATATTTTAATTACATAAGACACGCTCTTTTAGAATCAAACGTTTCAACGAGTATTAAATTACTATAAAACGGGTCTAGGTCACGTCTTATATTATAAGGAATAGTAAATACCTTATTTATTTGCCCGACGTTTCGATCGAATTACACCGATCGTGGTCACCGGCTGACTGAGGTGGCTGCCGAGCGTTGTCCTCGATGCACGCGGGTTTCTACGACTACCCTCACTTTTGTAATTTTTTTTTTTATTTGAGTGTTCATTCAACGGCAAACGAAATTACTATAAAACAAACTCAACACTTTTCATCTTTTAAAAGAAAATATTATCAACACAGAATATTCTGGAAAATTTCTATAAATATTATATGCCGACTCTTTAGTAACAAAGACTCAATTGATAATAAGATCGACTTGTAAAAGACTTACCATTACAAGGCGTGGAGTTGATCGATAGCCATGACGTCACAACCTCATTCAGCAAAATTACTTAAGAGTCTGTAATGTTGAGATATGAGTGTAAGAATATCTCAGATAGAAACGTTATTTAAATATATCGACACTCTTAATCTACAAAGTAGTAGCAGAGACGTTTCAGGGCTCTGATTCTGACTCGTGGAATTGCTCCCGGATCGTAAACATTTCCGAATTTTAGAACGACGAATATCCACACACAAATATTTAATGTTAGAAAATAGTTTAGCGTATAGAAAATTAAAAACTAAGTAATTAAAATAAGATTTTTTCTACATCAGATAATGAAACTGACATTTCCGGCCGAAAATTTTCCGACCGCTCAGAATCAGGGGGCAGGGCCGTTATTCTCTATGATATAAGAAAGTTTTCGAATCTAAGAAACGTTCTCATTAAAATTATTCATTTTATCAAGATTTCCAATAAAGTTAGTAGATTTTTTAAACGGTGCGCGGGGCCTTGGTTCTTTAATATCGCCAGATACATACATCTGATTTATTGTTACCCAGAAAAAGTTTCCGAAACCCTATAATTTCATAATGTATATTATATCTAAAATGTGCTGTGACGGAAATTAGGTGAGGCCTCCAGAGCAATGGACGTCATTGGGTTGATATGATGACGATGATATATAAAAAGGGGGGAGGAGCAGAGCCCTTTAGTATCATCCTTATATACACCCATAAGGTAAAAGGAATCTAGGCTAACAACTTAGGCGCCCATAGGCTACGGTAACCGCTTACCACCAGGCGGGTCGTACGTTTGTTTGCCATCGTCGTGGTATAAAAAAAAAATCATATCATTATAAATTTTATAGCATATTTGGACTGATTTAAGCAAAAATGATCCAATCAACACAAACCTCATTTTAAGATATTTGACTTTACTGCAATGAATTTAAAGTCAATTATCTCATAATGAGGTTTTTGTTGATTGGATCATTTTTGCTTAAATCGGTCCATTTGTACAGTCGAGTTCATTAATATATTGGCACCATTAGATATTTTTGGTGACTACAACTTATTGCATAATGTACAGCATATTTTATTGAACCATTCACATGAGCACATATATTTGATCCATAGGTTCTATAATAGTATTTATTGAAATTTTCAACGTTACAATATTTTGAATCCTTGATGGTGCCATCGACTGTCCATAAGCAGTTTAGTACGTAAAAACTAGCAGCTCCTCCCATTGGAAAGTTATACCTAGCTCTGTCTGTGCTTAGTGTGAAAAGGAATCTTGCTATATTGTCTTCTTCATCATCATCATCATATCAGCCCAATTACGTCCACTGCTGAACATAGGCCTCACCTAATTTCCGCCACAGCGAGCGATTTTGTGCCGCTCGCATCCAACGGCCACCCGCAATCTTTACCAGATCGTCGGTCCATCTGGCGGGGGGCCGCCCCACGCTGCGCTTTCCAGTACGTGGCCGCCACTCGAGAACTTTTTTGCCCCATCGGCCATCAGTTCTGCGGGCTATGTGGCCTGCCCACTGCCACATAGCCATTGTCTTCTTACATAATTATTATTACCTGAGACACAGGTATAATCTAGTTCAGGTCGATAGTATCCAATAAATGAAAAATTATAAGTTCACATGTCCGTTTTCCATTTCATCTATTAGCTTAATTATAAAGTAATTTTTATAAACATTAATTTATTATATTAACTTGTGTATTTTTTGTATATCTAAGTCCATATAAATTATGTTTGCAAAAGACTTCGAATAAATATTTTTATTATACTATAACTTGGCCGAGGTACCACACGTGTACCTTCTAAGTCACTCAAAAAAAAAACATTATTATATTATTTCTTACAAAATCCAAACTCAAAAGGCCTTCCCTGTGCTTATAATCTACCATAACCTTAATTACAAATACCCATTACGAAAAATAACAGGCCCTTCAAAAGCAATTCAATACACAATCTCAAAAAGGCGCTTTCAAAAATTAATTTCCTAATAATTAAAGTGTTTCAAGTAATTGTCAATAGATAAAGAATAAGTGTTCGCTTGGACTTTTTAAAAATGTATAGATAACGTCGCTTGAAAGCTTTTAGTGATTATTTTTGTTTCATGCGGCCGATAAAGATAGTACATCAGTTAGGGATTGCCCCCATTGTTAGCGGCATATCAAGATATATTTTATAAATTAAAAAAACATAGTCATCATCATTATCATTTCAACTCATCAACACCCCACTGCTGGATATAGATCTCCAAAGAATGTGGAGGGAATATAGCCTACTATACCACGCTAGCCAGACGGGTTGGTTTGTTTTGAATTTCCCTTTTCTCGCAGTGCTCTTGGATGCTTAAGGTTACTCCCTTAGTCGTCTTTTACTACACCTACGGGTTGAAGTGGGGTGGTGACATTTTGTATTCTTAATCCGTCACTACACGGATGATTTTATTTTTTTCTATTAATAATAAAAAAATCATTACCTAAGCCACAGAAAACAGGTACCTAAGTGATATATATAAAGCGCATTTTTTGAACTTGACACGTAGTTACGTTGTACTTCATTAGCAGTTAGCTGTCGGGCTGTTCCATTTTAAGGATAAATTTCAGCACCCAACTCTCCATAATATTCCCACATTTTAGGGAGAAAATTCAAGGTTTAACTCTTGTTTTAACAATTCTATTCAAGCATTTATCTCGAACAATATCCATACAGTAACAATTTTCTTCAGACTAAGGTTAGTAGACAGAATATGGATCATTATTATTAATTTATTAATATTATTCAATAAATGTTTTAATGCTTTCATTAAAACACCTCAGTTATAATCAATAAAGGTCGCATTGAAAGCGTACAGCGGATAAACAAAACCTCCATTATATATGCATATAATATTTAAGGATAATATCATCTATATTGATAATTTCCCCAGAGAGGGGAATACGCAAATGTGAATCTCAAAGCGAGCGTTATGTTTACATAAATATCATCACGCTTATCTCACTCTGGAGTATGTAGAATACGGTAAGATTTCTTACTAAAGGCGCCGACCACGCCACCTCTTGACACGTTAAGGTCAAGTTTATTACAAAGCTAAAGAGTTTGTCTGTTAGGTTGAACGCTAGGATCTCAGGAACTACTCGTCCGATTTGAAAAATTATTTTAGCGTTGGATAGCCCATTTATTGAGAAAGATTATAAGCTGTATAACGTCACACTACGGCCAATAGGAGCTGAGCAGTGTCCAAACAAGAACGACGGAAGCGAAACCCGCGCGACTTCTAGTCTGCTTATAAAATATCTATTTCAAAAGGTTCGGATCAGATCATCTGTCCACCTTGTGGGTGGACGTCGTGACGTGACGTGACGCGTGGGCCGATGGTCCCATCGGCCATCAATTCTGCGTGATATGTGCCCTACCCACTGCCACTTCAGCTTGCTAATCCGGTGCGCAATGTCGGTAACTTTGATTCTTTTGCGCATTTTCTGAGATTAGCGCGTTCAACAAAGAAATAAACAAACTCTTTAGCTTTATGATATTAGTATAGATTATATTATATTACGTTCCGTGTAGTGACGGATTAAGAATACATAATGTCACTACCCCATCTCAACCCATGGGTGTCGCAGAAGGCGACTAAGGGACCTTATGCAGACAAGAGCAGCAAGAGAAAATTCGAAACAAACCCTATACCAACCCGTCTGGCCTTCGTGGTATAGTAGGCTAAATTCCCTCCACATTCTTTGGAGGAGACCCGTGCCCAGCAGTGGGACATTTATGGGTTGAGACGATGATGACGATAGATTATGGGAACATTATTGTAATTGTTTTTTAAAGATCTTTTATTTGTTCCCAATCATCATTATCAACATCATCATTTCAGCCTATTGCAGTCCACTGCTGGACGTAGGCTTCTCCTAACACGCGCCATAGCACTCTGTCCTCCGCCTTTCGCATCCAGTCAGGCCCAGCGACCATTTTTAGGTCGTCGGACCATCTAGCTGGAGGGCGTCCTACTCTACGCTTGCCGAGTCGCGGTCTCCACTCTAGGACACGCGTGCTCCACCGTCCATCGGTCCTTCTGCAGATATGACCAGCCCACTGCCACTTCAACTTACTTATTCTACGAGCTATGTCGGTAACTTTGGTCCTTTGTCGGATTACCTCGTTGCGAAGTTTGTCCTTCAAAGAGACGCCGAGCATAGCTCGTTCCATAGCTCGCTGAGTGACTTTCAGTTTGTGAGTGTGACAGTGAGTGTTCACGTCTCGGCACCGTAAGTCATGACAGGTAGGACTTTATTATTGGTTATTTATATATTGTTCCCAATATCACACATAAATAATTCAAATTTGGATTTGAGAACTTGATACCCATGTAAACCGTATAGTTACATTAGGCTTACTCTTAATTTTGACATTCGAATGTACTCGAATGTCAAAATTTGATGTCGCTGTCAAATGTAAGTAAATTTAGATATGGTCGCCGTCACTTCAAAACATTTGACAGCGACATCAAAACCGAACAACCGAATGTCGAGATTCATAGTAAGCCCTCAGTACTACTTAGTAAACCAATGAACGTCCAAAGCAAAGATCAATAAAGCACAAATAATTATTGGTTCAAGTGAAAGTTTTGTTTATCCACGGTTCAGAGGTAAGTAGAGTTGGATGAGTAAACACTAAGATGCAGGAGTTTCTTGAGGTGTTTTGGTGTGAAATATGAGCGGTAGCGGGTGTAGATAGTTTGTTAATTGTATTTAGCATTATATTCCTTCTTTCTGTGCTTATCACATGTTACGTAAGATCAAAATTAATTAAATTTATTGTAATATCTACATCATATCTTTACAGAAAATAATATTTACAACTATCGTAAAAGTAACCTAAAACAAAAATAATGAGATAAATGTAAATAAAAATACCTTAATAAAAAACTGTCCACTGGAAACGTGCCCAGAAGACTGGCAACATTGCTTCGTTGGATAGCAATACTTATTCTTTGCGCCTTAGATCAAAATACTTTTGATTCGTCTTAAATTGCAACATTTGGTCAAAAGCTTTTCAATCAGTTGTCTGCCCAAAGACAACTCACTTAATTATGATATATTGCACTTCTTACGAAACCTAGATTATAACCCGGGGACCTTACAGACATACAGGTGACTGTCAACTTGGTCTAGCGACTAAGGTGGTCGCTTCCCCGCAAATATCACCGATCCAAAGATATTTGTTTCGAATCAAGGTGTCAGTTATATTTCTAAAGTTCCCCGCGATACAGGGTTTTATTTCTAGAGAGGGCACGAACATAGCAATCTGAATAACTCAAACTTTATAATTCGAAATCGATTCTGCGAGCATGCAAAGTTGTTTACTGTAAATAAAATATCCAAAAATAAAAACAATTAATCATTTCCAATAATCCCATATAAAAACGATATCCACACATTTATTAATCAACCCCTATCGGCTATCAATTCTACATAATAATTCATATAGATATAATCCTCTTATGTTCCCTACATATTACACATAGTGATAGCGAATATAATAATCTTTAATAATGGTGTTTATTCACGTTGAAATATTGCCAGCTACATGTATTTGTTCTGCCCACGCACAACATATTGTAAAGGTTATATTAGGGAAAATATCTTACATTTATTTCTATATCCATTGAACAATACTCTTTAAGATAATATAAGCAAGTATAATATTATTAAGATCCGTAAGAATATATATATAACATTCTGGCTTAAGGATCTTGACTACAATGAAATAGACTCAAAGTTGCATCTAATTACTTCATCTTGCACACACACACACACACACACACACATAAATACACACACCTACACACATAAATACACACACGATCACACATACAAACATCTACTTTATATAGGTAACTTCTAAGTATTTTGTTAATGATAATTATTTATTTTTTATTTATATTCATTCACATAAAATAATATTGTAATGCCTGTAATTGAACTGTACTTGGGAAGGAACTGGTTCCTGACAGCTCGTGCTAGTTCGGGAGTCAGGGCTAAAATATGTTTGTAAGCACATTTTTGTTACAATAAAGATTTTATTATTATTATTTATATTCTATAAAGATTCCTTTATTGTCTAAAGACATTCAAAAGATAACTTAAAAAATAATGATCTGCAGTTAGCATGCAATGCTAATCTATAGGTACATAATAATCTATAGAACACTCAAAATTGATATGGATGTCATTTTCAGGGACATCTATTACGAACATGTTATTTCTTTGGACATTCAAGACATTGGCAATACTTGTAGAGGGGCACAATGATTTCAAGATTTGCACGTAAAAAAATTTTCGAAATCTTCGCTAAGCTAGTATAGATACTACATAATAACAATTTCAACTATTTTAGAAAATGTTTCAATTTCGCAGTAGACATTTATACGACTGCTGAATAAAATTGTATAGGTACCTAAGTATATAAGTTTTTGTTAAATAAAAGAATTTAAGGTAATTCGTGATACCTTTTTTTTACCAAGTTATTTCAAAATTTTGTGGCTGACAACAAAAAAATGCCCAACAATATTTAAAGTAAAACCAGTTTAATCAATTCAATAAAATACTGACCCATCCTAATTGATACCACCAAACGATTGACCACAAAATTGAAGCTTAATATCGAATAGTCCGTTTCTCGCTTGCGGTGGGACCTTGCCTCACAAATCGTTCGAATTAAATTAATTACCTTTGCAAAGCGATGTCTAACTCGTGTTTAGGAGCTCTTAAAACTAATCTGTGGATTTGCACAGAGAGTAATTTCGACTGCGATGTACTTAATTGGTTTCTACGGGGGTGGACAGGGCTAGATCATTTAAACTTAGATTACTTTTAGCAATTACAATAATTGGATCGAAGGGTTTGTATCAGCGGGTTATAATTGTTGAGATAAGGGTGACTTTAGAATGGCGGTTTATTAAACTTATTATTTTATATGTCAAAACGATAAGTGAATGGTATGCAAAGCATGCGATCAGAGTTCAATTCCGACCGACACCGCTTTCCATCAGGCGTACGTCTGTTTGTCACCGTATCATTATAAAAATTAAAAATACGTCTCCTTAATATACTCTTGAGATAAAATTCATATTAGTTCACTGACCTTAAACTTAATTGAACCAACTGGTTGTTTCAACTATCGTACAATTACATTGGGGTTAGAAACATACCATTTAATTAATATTTTCGATAACACTCTGAGCACTCGCTCGGAATAATTTCAATCTCAAATTTATATAGTAAAGAGTATATTATTAGATATAGCAGTATAATTTAGTTATTATCTTTTAGAATTTATGACTTTTAATTAATACCTAATTAGAATGTAAGAAGAAAGGGCATAGTGGGCTAAATTGTTTGAAATTTAAATTTAAATTTTGATACATTCGACAACGATATTTATTGACCAATCGGATGGCAAGATTGCGAGTATTGAGATTTTACTCGAGTATAGAGTAGAACTCGAAAATATTATATTGTAAAAACTGCCGAACCAAAATCACAATCGTATCAAAAAGATTAAGTATACGTGAGAATATGTATTGTGTAACACAACTTGATAAATCGGTAGTGAGTGCCGTTTTTTGTTTTTTACCCGACTGACAGGACGGGTATTGTTTTTCACGCGTATATTGTATGTTTGTAAATTTCTTTATTCCCACGTTTCTTCCAAACGGCTGGATGGATTTGGACAATTAAGGTATCGTTAGATTCTTCTCAAAAACCCAAGTGTCCTTAGATAGGTATTATAAAAAAAAAAGACAAAACGGCGGACTTTTCGCGCCAAATTGTAAGAAGTTAGAATTTATTTTTAACCAAACGTATCGAGTAGGGTATCAAAATAAAGGGAATCAAAAGGAGATTACATTTAATCAAAGAGAGATGATGTTATATATTTAAATATAATCAGGAATAATAACTACAAAAATTATCGGTCTTTTTAGTGTGTTTCTTATCTGTAAATTTTTTGCAGTCGGGTTATTTGAATTTTTTAATTATATTTACTTGTTATATGGTGCTAATTAATGTCATGAAATTGACAGGCCACTTTCAAACATTTAACAGCGATGTCGACCCTGACTATGTCGGTGTCAAATTGGTAACAAAAAGAAGTCAATGACGTCAGATAAACTAATAATAACTTCAAACTTCAATATTTATTTGCAATACAAACTGTAATTACTTCATAGTGTAAAACAAAGTCACTGTCGCTTTCTGTCCGTCCCTATGTATGCTTAAATCTTTAAAACTACGAAATTGATTTTGATCCGTTTTTTTTAATAGATAGAGTGATTCAAGAGGAAGGTTTATAGGTATAAAATACATACCACGCGGGCAAAGCAGCGGGCTAAGCTAGTTACTATATAAAAGTCATTGTTCTTACATTTATAAAAGCCATTTTATATAATGTTTCTATTGTATGCCTTATAACCTAATTTGTATTCCGTCAGCGAGCTAAGACTTACATAAAATATTATAATGTACTGAGCACTTTTTACATTCAATCTGAATAATATTATAACATTAAAACACATTTTGATACTAAAATACGTCTATTATTTTACGCTTAGTTCATCTAATGTTTATGATATAAAAGTTTGTGGTTTTATAGTAATATAATGGCGTATAAATATTATATTAAATATTACGTACTACAGTTTAGTACGTAATTAAGTATACCGGTTTCCTCACGATGTTTTCTTTCACCGTTAGCAGATGGTAAGTCACTTGACTAGTTGAATTCCACAAAGTGAAATCCACATGGGTACTGCCGGTCGGACTCAAACTCGGACCGCATGATTTGCATGCCGGTCGCTTATCCATTCACCATCGCTTACATTGACTTCACATTGTGATAAAACTTTTATGGCGTTCATAAGTATCTGATTTAAATGAAATAAAATTATGGACTATTGACCATACAGGTAGCACCGTGTTTCAAAGCTAATCATCATCATCATCATTTCAACCCATAAACGTCCCACTGCTGGGCACAGGTCTCCTCCAAAGAATGTGGAGGCAATTTAGCCTACTATACCACGCTGGCCAGATAGGTTTGTTTAGAATTTTCCTTTTCTTGCAGTAGTCTTGTCTGCATAAGGTTACTAATTTAGTCACCTTTTACGACACCCACGGGTTGATATGGGTAGTAATATTATTTTATTCTTATTCCGTCACTACACGGACAAAGCTAATACTTCTAACTGATAATCTTAAGTTAAACAACAGAATAGACAAACGTTAAACCACATTAAACTTAACATATATAAGTATGACTGCATACATCGTCTGTCGAGTAAAACCCAGCCTTTTCCCAAACGTCCTGCGGTTCGCTTCAAGTCGTATATATCAAGGGTGGTACATATTGTATGCTTTTAGCCTTCTCTCTTGAGAGAGAACCTACAAATGTATTATTTAGTGTATTATGTTTCACTTGTAGGCTGTTTTTGGTTAGGTTAATGCGATTTTCAACATTTTTAATCACATATTCTGTACCATACGACTGGGTATTTCAGTTGTGCGCATCCAAGCAGTCCCACTGGTGCGCCAAAGTGGAATATCAAAAAAACAAAAAAAACAAAGTGGAATATAATGTTATTAAACGGATATATTTTCAGAATTATATCTCTATTCTATATCTAAAAAGGCAATTCCGTTTTTATCCGACCCGGGGATCAAACCCAGGACTTCTTACATAGCAATCGTACACAGTCCTAGTGTGATGAACCTCTGCCTACCTCGGGAAAAAGGCGTGACAATATATATTATGACCCGATTTTTGTCACATAATGAAAAAAAATCTTTAGCGAGCTTCGTACTAAATTAAATTCTTTTTAATTTCAGGTAAGCAAATTCAATTAATCATCATACAGACCATCCTGGAATCTCATTACGTACTAAGTAAGTAATGAATCTGTGTTAATATTTTTGCCAAATTATTTTTGCGTAGGTATAGAGCGCCATTTTTGAGTCCGGTCGGCTGAGTAGATTTTGATATAGTTTCTTTTTAAATAACAACTACACACCGACTGTCACCGTGGCGCAGTGGTTAAGGTGGTCGCCTCGCCACTACATCGCCGTGCTGGGTGACGTGGGTTCGATCCCCACAGGAGACAAATATTTGTGTGATTCATAGATATTTGTTTCTAGTCTGGGTGTACTTTGTGTCCGTTAGTTTCATGTTTGTAAAGCTCCCCGCGACACAGGGCTAGTTCCCTAGTGCGGGCGTTGTCTTTTAAAAAAAAAAAAACACCATTTAATACCAGGTGTTCAGAAAATGGGCGCATTTGAAATGGTTATAAGAACACCGTACTATAAGACATAAGTCACATTTTTATTTGGAAAGTACTCATTAAATATTGATGAAATTTGAAGAATAGGCGTCTTGTGTGAGCCGCTGCTTAGTTTGGTAGCTAAATATTAAAAATTGATATTTTTAGGAAGGCACCCCATACAAATGTAACAGAAGCTGAAATTATTTTTTTTAGCATTTGTCTGCTAATTTCACATACTTTGACACATCTTTTAAAAACTATTTAAGGTTTCTAAGAAAGTTTTTTGATTAATTAAATATTTTTGGAAATAATCTTGACTGGCCTGTTGGTCTAGTGGTTAGTGTTCCTGACTGCTACGCCGTAGGTCGTGGGTTCGATCCCCACCAAGGACAAATCTTTGTGTGATGAGCATAAAGGTTTGTTCTGTGTCTGGGTGTAATTTATCTATAATATGTATGTATTTACAAAAAAAAAATGTATTTAAGTAGTATATCAGTTGTTTAGTACCCATAGCACAAGCAAATATAATTGCTTAATTTGGGGCTAGATGGCGCTGTGTGAATGTGGTAGAATATTATTATATTATTATTATAATCTAAGTTCTCTATTTAAGCTGCGAAATAATTAGATGATTAGAAATCAAAGCTCTGGGTAGATGCAGATAATTTAATGACAAATAAACTGAAAATCGTTTTTACCCTGCCCACTTACCCAGGCATCGAACCCGAGACATTTAGCGCCGCACATGCTCACAATCCCAATGTGTCTCCGAGATAGGCTAAAACAAAACACCAAAATAACTCACTAACAAAGAAAAACAAGAAACTAACTGATCCACTTATCATCAGTTATTATTGACAAGTTCCCTCAGACCTCCCAGAGCGAATACCTCCGAGTCCTCAAGAACATTGGTCTCTAGTGAGTGCAAACTTTCCTCACAAATTGTGTGAATTTCGTCACTCTCTCGCAGGAATTGTGAAGTTCCTATTTGTCTTCGTCGCTCATCAACCTGTCCATATTTCATAAACTTCCCCACGTAGTAGTGTGTAGGTAAAAAGTAGTTTAAGAGCTCTTTTAGACTGTAATCTATCTATGTGCTAACTTTTATACAAATCGTTTCAGCCGTTCTGGCGTAATTGAGTAACAAACATTCATCCATACGCCCATAATAACTTTTGCACCTAAAATAATTATTTTTAATAGGATAACTGCATCGGTGGTACAACTCGCGGGCCGGGCAAAAATGTATTACGTTTTTTTATTATGAAATTCTCAGTATCATCAATTAAAAATATAATAATAATATAAAAATATACTAATTAATTAATATTTTATATTTTTCAATGTATTTTTTTAATATTTAAATTAAAAAATGTAATTTTATGAGAATTTAATTTAATATAGGAAATAATAATATAATATCATCATATCAGCCCAACGACGTACACTGCTGAACATAGGCCTCTCACCTAATTTACGCCACTGCGAACGGTCCTGTGCCAACCAACGGCCGTCGGTCCATCTGGTGCCCCCCCCCCCCCCCCAGAGATCCCACGCTGCGCCTTCTAAGGTACGATTCAGACCAACCGGCTCGCGTCGCGCCGCATCGGAACGGAGCCGTCCGCGTGCCGCGGCAGCCGATCGGCTGCCGCGGTAGCCGTACGGGTGCCGCGGCAGCCGACAGCGTCCGCTGGAATCCGTACGCACTGCAAGCGCCCAGAAGTGCCGCTCTCTTTGCGCCGCGTAGACGTAAAGTGAAATATTATTTAAAATATCGCTTGAAGAACACAACTTGAATGATTCGCTAGCTGTTGCTGCACCGTAATCTCCGTACGACACACGGCCGACCGGCTCCGAGCGGACCCGACGGCAGCCGGTCGGAGCCGGTCGGAGCCGGTCGGCCGTCGCGCGTCGCGGGGTGCCGACGGAGGTAACTATGCGTAAGTTGCATGCAAATATGAACTGTAATTACTGTTGATACATTTCAATGTTCTTTAACGCATTGTAAAATGCCGCCCGGCGCGGGCCGATGCGAGCCGGTTGGTCTGAATCGTACCTAATACGTGGCCGCCGCTCGAGAATCTTTTTCTCCCATCGGCCATCATATATTAAGATATATATTATATATAGATATATAATAAATTAAGATACAAATTATTTTTGTTTTTTTGATTGATCCAATTAATTCAAGTCTGGGTGTACTTCATATCCGTTAACTCTTTGTTTGTTAAGTCCCCCGCACACAGAACTTGTTGCCTAGAACGGGCTTTGTCTTTAAAAAATAACCTGAAGCAATAAGTTGAAAAGATATATGTACAAATGCGCGCGCTAAAAAAAAGTTTGCATAAATATTTGCATGTGGATATTGAATAGTGTTCAATGCATTCTTAGATTACTAGACCAATGAGGTAGACAAAACTAGTAACATATGAATATAATACACCTCTGCTTACCCTTTAAAAGAAAAAGGCGTGGTTATACAAAACAATTAGTAACAAAATCCACGAAGGCAAATTATAAAACAGCATTAAATATTCTAGAAAGCAAGCAAATGCTAATAATGTGGGAGAGTAAAGCTAAATTAATAAATTAACCCCTCCTCGAAGATCGGGGGCTAGCAGAGATAATGATATCTGCCATAATAGCTGCTATTAACATGATAATGGGGAGACTCTTGTAACCGTTACGCCATGTAGACCAGGAGCTGGGTGAATTAATATTGTCGTTTATATTGTATTATGTTGTTAAGTTATTTAAATTTATTATACAGGATACAATTTATAATTAATATAGGATTTTCGAATTGTATATTTGTTGATTTAGCACCAAAAAAAAGCTTAGGAAAAACTGTGTTATAATATTTATGATAAAAAAAGATTGTTTTGCTTATTTCTTATTAGATTCAGTATGACCGGAAAAATTTGCTTGTGCTATTTTAGAGATTTTCAACCGTACCTTCTGGTGTGATTGAGTAACCATTATTCAATCCTAACTTTCGCATCTTCTATAATATTAGTAGGATTTATATTATAAATTAAACTATTTTGCATGAACTGATATAGTTGTAGAAATATACCTATAAAATTTTTGGATAGCTTTGGCAAGTTCATAATAAATAAATCTTAGCAAAATTATGACATTTCTGGGTCATAAGCTCTTAAACTATAAAACACTACGAGATGCTACGACGCTACGCAGCTACGTCGTAGACGCCGCAGTCCGCTTTCGCAAGAAATTTACAACAATGTTGGGTAAATGATAAATTTGTATAGAAATAAATTATGTAGGTATTCAGAAGAGATGTTATTTTAGGTAATTTATTGTTTAAAATGGTGGAATTTATTTCCCAGACAAATTGAAATAGTCGGCGATGAAATTAATTTTTATAGCAATTATTTTGTTTTACCTTATGAAAGAGTGAAAAACAAAACAAATGGGAAAAAAACTACTTTTCTCATGTGTGAAGTTACTTCACTTTTGCTGGGCATCACTAATCTGAGACTATCAACATCATCACATCACTAATTTAGACTATATTAGGTTATTATGTTGTCTATGTATTAGTCCGGGATCCCTGGTCCACCTGGACCTTCCAACTTGTATCGATAACGAGGTCATCATAAATGACCAGCAGATTTTTTTATTTTTACTTAGTTAATATTTATGTAATTGAACAGTCCTACAAATTGCGTGGTACGTTATCCCGGTATTTCCTTCCCGGTCCGGTACACCCTTGCTACGTCTGTTAGCCACCACAATCAAACTTTTGGAATACTAAATTGTTGGGCGTCTCATCGAAATGAAGCTACTCACGAAAAATTAGCTTGATAGTAATCAAAAAAAAATTTGGATCAGGGATCCTGTACTATATGGAATATAAAAAATAAATGAGACATCTGTCGTTTGTCTGTCTTAGAAAGTAACGTTGTTTTATTATTTATTTCAATATTGACAAAATCCATATCGCTGTTAAATGTTTGAAAGCAACAAAAGATATTATTTAGGTAAATTTTCAAACGTCTGACAGTGATTGGTATGCCGACTAAGTTGATGTTGAAATTCGAAAGTCTCTAGTGTATAGGTCTCACACTACAATATATCTTATACATATACATGGCTGTGGCCATATCTTAAATGTGTGTGTGGCCTATATGTATTTGTTTATATAGTTATTTTTTGTAAGTACCTATTTAATTTTGTTTTTATATTTCTTACCTTTGTTTTGTATTCAAGTTCCATTACCTTTCTCTTGACCATATGCACCTACTTTTTAACATCTCTGTACCGCCTTAGGTTGACTGGTAGAGAATGCCTCTGGTATTAAGTCCGCCTTCATACATTAAATTTGTGTAAAAATAAAGTAAATAAATAAATAAATGGTTACACTTTTGAAAAGCAAATATTGTTTATCTATAATAAACATATTACATCAATGGTTCCAAGTAGATGAAAATAGTTTAGATGTTTAGACTTAGATATTGTATTCAGACTTTGATTCATACACAAATATGTATGTGAATATCTTCGAAGGCTATTATGTAAGTCAGTTGAAGGACAACTTGATTGGCATGCTGTCAAATGTATTCTATTATAACTCTTAAATACTCGCATATTTTATCATATCAGCTGTCAAATCAGTCCGAAGAGAGGCTTTTACTCTAAATATATCAAGGACGTTTCTTTTATTCTTTGACCTACAGTTAATACCGTCAGTATAGTTTGACTGGCTATTGTTACTGACTGGGTTTTATTGACAGCCGTAATTGTAAGTTGGCGATTCAAAACAAACGCCATTGGAGGTATTCTATATGTTGATATGCCATTCGATGCGACTGTGCGGTTGTGTCGTCTCTACACAAATTGTTTGGCCACTACTCGGCTTCTATTAGTTATAGCGTAATATTATATAGCCTATATCCTGCCTAAATTTATTTATTATTCAAACCCATTTACAATACCTTTACAAATACCCTTACCTATACCTTTTGTAAGCTACAAATAGGTACTAAATATTAGTTTTATTAATACTAAGTACCTATTTATATTACTTAATCTTGTATATTACTTTATATTAATAATACTTAATATTGTAAATAAATAGGTTAAGACTAAGTAACACTCAAACAACTTTATAATTCGAATAGCCAGTTCCTGAGATTATTACATTCAACCAAATAAACTCATCAGTTTTATAATTTTAACTAGAAGTCGCGCGGGTATTCACTCCCGTCGTTCTTTATTTGGTCACTGCTCAGCTGCTATTAGCCGTAGCGTGATGTTATATAGCCTAGAACCTTACTCGAATGGGCTATAAAACGCTAAAAGAATTTTTCAAATAGGACCAATAGTTCTTGAGATCTTAGCGTTCAGACAAACAAACACAACAGCTTTATAATATTATAGCATAGAAATAGAAGTATAGATTAACTTTAACCCTCTTATTATAAAATATGGACTAAGTATTAAACCAGGTTTAAATTGACATAAGTTTTATTTATTTTTATTTATTTAAAACTTTATGCACATTAATGGTACAATGGTGGGCTTAATGCCAAAGGCATTGTCTACCAACCTTAAGGTGATGCAGAAAAATAGTGACTTGACTACAGTACATGTTAAATACAATATATAAGTAGTAACATAGAATAAAAATAATATAAAATAAATAGTTACTTAATATATCAAGATCTAAATACATACATAGTATATTTAAAATAAAATAGTATAAATATATATATTTATTTAAATTAATTAGAATTTAAAAAAGTTTAAGTAAGTAATAAAAAAATTAGAATTTTGACATAAGCTCCATACAAAATGTGTCAAAATTCTAACTTTAGTAGCCAAATCCATAGATAGATAGATTATTGAAATCGGCCATTAGTGTCAAAGTTGTCAATTTAAACCTGGTTTAATGCTTAGTCCGTATTTTGTAATAAGGGGGTAAATCTTTTAGATTTAGTTTCTGATGTCGATGCTGTTTAATTTGAGTCAGAAATCTCTCTTATACCTGCCATCATCACTAACGACTACATTACCATCAGTGGTTTAATAGTCATTATTATTCATACATTATGTTGCAGTCAAGCCTTTACGAGCAGCGCTTATAAAACTTTACGACGTCGAGTTTGTGTGCGTTTATGACGTCATAACATGGCGGCGAGGTGTTCTGAATACTGAGTGTATCTATGTTTTAAAAAGTTTCGATATTTAAAATGAATTTAGTGTTATTGTAGAATTTAGTTGATTGCCAAATGAAAGTCTTTAATTGTAATATATAATCTGTATTATTAATAACCACAAAATTAGACAAAGGAGCGAGGGAGCACACGCGATGCTCGCTAATGCTGTACGTGTACTGACGAAACATTATTATAATTACGGAAAGTTGTTGCACATGCATGGGGTACGATTTCATCGTACAGTTATTATGATTTAAATGTGGGGTAATTTTTTCTCTGTATACAATAACGGCAGTAGTACTATTGGTTAAGATGACGTGACGACATCTAAAAATAAACCTTAATACAATTATACAAAACTCTGTTTTAAACGTAATAAAAATCTGCTCTCGGACCCTTAGTGAACTTTATCTTAATATTTGCAATTTGTTTTTTATGGGGTATAACTAGTTGCAAATACACGCAATTAAAAAAAAATATTAAAAAAAATTGGTCCAGCCTTTTGAGAAGGAATGAGTAGTAAACACACACGGCACCGTTGGCGTAGTAAATATATACTGCGTAAGATAGCTCTTAGTCTATTTCAATATAAAATTTCATCAAGATCTGTCAAGTATTTTATCCGTGAAAACGCAATAAACAAACTGAATTTCCCATTCATAATATTAGGACACTTTTCCTCTTAACAATCGAAACGCAAACTAAAGAGAGAAACTAATTTAGTTTACATAAGAGATTTACATATGAATGTAGAATGAAGTTCAGACGGGGTACATTGTCGTACCGCTGTCAGACCGCTGTCCCGGCGCGTTATCGGCTCGGCACGGCGGTGACGCGACAAGTTCCAAGAGGAAATAAGGTCATTGTCACATGGGAGCTTTAAAATTTACAATGAATAGCCACCGTAGTTAGGTAAAAATTATACTAATAATAATTTCAACTTGTATCGTGGTATTGTAGGCTAAATTCTCCTCAAAATATTTATTTGAAGGAGACTCGTGCCCAGCAGTGGGATGTTTATGGGTTGACGAGTTGGCTCATCATCAAGCACAGACGGCCATCACGCATATAAAATATTATGTCTTATCACAGTTTTCTTGCTAAATCCCACTCCATCTCTAGACAGCTTCTCAGGTCGAGTCAGCTAGTAAGTAAGTAAATAATTTATTTCTTAATAATATAAAAATTATGTTGTAAATTGGTACTTTAAATAAATAAACATTAACAAGGTAATTAATTAAAAAATTAAAATAATCCAACTGCAAAAAATCAACAGATAAGCAACTCACTATAAAGACCGAAAAATGGTTGTAATAATTATTCTTTCTTCTGATTAAATTTAAATACATACATAACATAATAATATGTATAAATATTTGTAATCTCCATTTGATTCCTTTTATTTTGATACTCTACTCGTTACGATTGGTTAAAAAAAATAAAAAAAAATTTGGCGCCAAAAGTCTGCCGTTTTCTTTTTTTTTATTAATACCTATCTAAGGACACTTGGGTTTTTGAGAAGAATCTAACGATACCTTAATTGTCGAAATCCATCCAGCCGTTTGGAAGAAACGTGGAAATAAATTTACAAACATACAGGATACGCGCGAAAAACAATTCCGTTCCTGGCAGTCGGGTAAAAAGCTATAAAGCATCGAGTCAACATTATAGACGTACCCTAATATCTCACTGTAAGTGATGTTACACCTCTACCGTTTGAGAGTGATGATCCATCATATTGATATTCATAATGGAACTCCTAAATTATAAGTTTCTATGTGACTATGTTACATGATGTAACTAGCTACAGCCCCTGGCTTCGCCCGCGTGGTATGTGGGTACAATCTTACTTATATTATAAATGCATAAAGTTAGAATGTATGAATGGATGTTTGTTACTCAATCACGTCAGAACGGCTGAAAGGATCTCTATGAAATTTAGCACATATATAGATTATAGTCTGGAATAGTATGTGCTAAAAAAACTGCTTTGGTGGCGCAGCGGGAAGTGTATACGACTGCTGTGCAAGAAGTCCCGGGTTTGATTCCCGGGTCGGGTGAAAATGGTATTCGGCTTTTCTATCATGAAATTCCAGTATTGAGATTTTCCCAGATTGGTAAACAAATGTTTCCGGTAGATGAAAATAGATTCGCCCTCTATTTCATGGGACCAAACATAGCTGGCGAAATGTGAGTGTGGAACACCTTTGCCTTTTACTTTTTTTACCTACTTTTTTTATAAGGGACTAATTTCTAAACATAATTTGTTATTGCACATTTAAATCACTTATGGAACCTTACACTCTTAAGGTGCGTACAGATTAAGTAACATGTTGTGTAACTTGTGTTATATAACATTTCCACATTATATAACATTGTTTTTCAACATTGCAACATATAACAATACTGTACATATTAGACTAACAATACAATATAACAATTTATATCACATATTCGTTGTCGTTCTGCAGTACTGTTCAAAATATCGAAACGAGTTTTTATGTTATAAAACATTGTTTTAACATATTATATCACAGTATTTTATAACATGTTATGTTTTATAATCTGCACGCATCTTTAAGCTTTAATTTAGCCAGCCAATTTAATATTTAAATTTGCCTATGAAATAAACAACGTATAAAACCACCAAACAACACCTCATCACTAAAGATTCTACGAAACAAACACACATCCTAACAACTCAGACAACTGCAAGTCCGGTCCGTTAAACAGTTTATCTGTTTGTTAATCCATTATGAAACTCGACATGAACTTTGAAAGCCCTCCGCAGGACCAGATGCGTCAACTGACGATTATAACTTCTGACAGGAGGTCAACATTGGGTAAAGGTACACAGTTCATAGGAAAATGTATATTAGAGGTATGTGAAGAATAGAAAGCAATTAAGCGACAGTGGACACCATCTGTCATTAAGTGTCATTTGGACCAGCCAGTACCAATGTGGATTTCACTTTGTGGAATTTATATGTACTAGTCAAGTGACTTATAATCTGCTAACGGTGAAGGAAAATATCGTGAAGAAACCCACACACCCTAGAAAAAATTATATGAGTATGTCTAATCCACCAACTCGCACTAGGCCAGCGTGAGTGGATTATGGCTTAAACCCTCTCAGCTCTTTAGATAGAGGAGAAGAGACTCGAACCCAGCTGTGGGACATTAATGGGTTATTGATGACGATGATAATAGAAGTCACACGAGGCTTCGTTCTTAGTATTATATGAATAGGAACACCATCATAAACCAAAACACAAGTTAAAATACATAATACAAAGCGTTAATAATTTTTCCGTAACAACATAAATTTTCCATCACAAAGGTACAAAAGTCCGCCACAAAACTAACAGGCAACAAAGGCAGAGGGAGCCACTGTCCACCCGCGTCAACCGTAGGGCCCATCGGGCAAACATGACCCGAGGGACGAGTATCTCAATCCTGAACGTAGTATTAAATGATTAAATTGTTTATTTTTGTTGGAATTGTGGTGAAAAATGATATTATAATCTTAAAAATTTATATTGCTAATGTTAGGATGGATATATGGATGTATGGATGAATGTTTGTTGTTCAATCACGTCTGAAAGGCTCAACGTATCTGTATAAAATTTGGAACCTATTTACAAAAAAAAAGTGAATTGGACATGTACTCATATAACGCAGCACTCAAAAACAGTTTTTGTTGAACTTGTGATTGTCAGAACACATTGACAAGGTTTTTATGACAGATTCAAGAACAAATTCAAATGTCGAAAATTTGCACTCGAACGAGGCCAGGGCGTCACTAATTAAATTTAAATTCACCTTCTGCAATATAAGTTTCAAGCAAGAGTTATAAAAATAAAGGTCCAACTTACCTTATAAAACTAAATACGATTGTTAGCTAATTTGCCTCAACTAGTTCAATAGAATGGCCTGTTGGTCTAGTGGTTAGTGACCCTGACTGCTAAGCCGGAGGTCGTGGGTTCGATCCCCACCCAGGACAAATCTTTGTGTGATGAGCATAGAGGTTTGTTCTGTGTCTGGGTGTAATTTATCTATAATATGTATGTATTTACAAAAAAAAAAATGTATTTAAGTAGTATATCAGTTGTTTAGTACCCATAACACAAGCAAATATAATTGCTTACTTTGGGACTAGATGGCGCTGTGTGAATGTGGTAGAATATTATTATTATTATTATTATTAATTACGTTAGCGTGTAAAGTGTCATAACTTCATTTTATGTGCTAAATTAACTCACGCTTTTCATATTATTACTTCAAATGATACGATACATTAATTGGGTAACTAAATATCGTGTATTCAATACATCTAGCTATATTAAGGAAAAAAAAAGTTTTCCTTAATACGGCTCGTGTTTCTATTGAGATTTTTGGTACATATCCATTTCTTTTATTTTTTTTTTATTATGGCTAGATATATAGTAGGTATATCTTATTACTATGACCTAGAAAAATTAACTAAAAGACAGAATAACTAAAACAAGGTTTTTAGAACAAATATAGTTGTACAAAGTTGTGTCCTATAATTGTATATTAATTAAAACTCAATGACATCATTTTCGTACCTTAATTTCAGGATTATGATCCGTATTATGACCATATACTGTGACGACTTCAAAACGCGACCCTGAGCTGTATAACGTGACAACTTCACAATGTGCTTTAGACTATTGTGTGGAAAAAAAAACAACAGTTTGACAGCGGCCGAATCTCGTTAGATCCCGGAAGGGATGAATGTGGTGAAAAAGTAATATGGCTTTGTAAGGATTTATATTGATACAATATATTGTTCAGTGATGTAGAAGGTAAAATTGGTTTAAATTTTGTCGAGACTAATTAAAACAGATTTATTATATCGGCCGATTTTTAGGAGTTTTTATATTTTTCTTATTGGTAAAGTAGATAAATGGAGAGAGAGTGAGTGAGTGGAATTCGGCAAGCGTAGAGTAGGACGCTCTCCAGCTAGATGGTCCGACGACCTGAAAAAAGGTCGCTGTGTCTGACTGGATGCGGAAGGCGGAGAATAGAGTATTATGGCACGTGTTAGGAGAGTCCTACGTCCAACAGTGGACTGCAATAGGCTATGATGATGAAAGTAGATAAATCAGTGCACCACTATTTAGTGATTATTGCAATGAATGTTTGCATACAGGAACAAACAAATGGTTTTACACGACACGTGGACGGAGCTGCGAACGGAAGCTAGTAATTTTTAATACAGACACCGTAACTGTCTCACTGGCCAACCAACAAACACCATAAACAATTTTCCTTGTCTCCTAATGATAAAACAAGCAAACCATAAACTACCCAGCTGTGTACAAATAGTCCACTCGACGTAATCTCCTAATCTAAACAAGTGCAATACATGACGTCTCAGTTACCCGCCAACCGTCGGGTCATTTGTGCCTCACGCTGTAAATGCCGGGTCATTTGTGACCCCACGCCTCATACGTCAACTCGACACCGCCGTGACAGTTATTGCTATACGACGTTTACTTCGTTAACGGCAAGTGTGTGTACTAAATTAAATATTTTTATTATAAATAAGCTAATTAGATTAAGTTTGGCATTAGAATTTTGAAGCGACAATACTAATTAATTTATAATCTGTGACAATATTGTCTGTCTCTCTCTCTTTATTTAAGAGCTGCACTCTTGTCGGTGGAGTAATTTCCAATTCTCTCTTTTTCCTGCCATTTCTCTCACCTCCTAATACGACACCACCCGTACCTTCTTCTTCTCTGTTTAATAAATGTCCTCCTTGGTCTACCTCTTCCTCTCTTGCCTTCTAACTTTCCTTCTATGATGTTTTTTATAAACGGATCGTGTCGTATCGGCGTAGGTGTCCAATCATTTTTCCTCTTCTGTTCTCAATGGTTTCTATCATAGTTCTTCTCTCTTGTACTTGCTGCAGTACCTTTTGGTTGGTTATCATTTCTGTCCAGCTTATACCCTCCATTCATCGCCAACACCACATTTCAAAAGCTTCCAATCTTTGTCTGTCTCTTTGTGTACAATATTGTATATTAAAATTGACCGCATTATTATTAAAATTTTATTTGAAGATGTTGGTTTGAAATTTCTAATAAGATTGAATGAAAAGGTAGTTAAATTTAAAAATATAAAATTATACAATTGTGTCAACGTCTAAAACTTGTGTCGCTACTTTCATGTTACATTTTGATAAGTTAATTTGGTTTTTTAATTAAATTTCAAACTTCTGCGCTGTACAGTGGACGAAGGAAAAACATCAAAATAATGTAATTAAATAATTACGCGTTTAGGTATATACAGAATGAAAATAAAATACAATTATAGATGATTAATTCTTTTATCTGGCCAGAGTGGTATAGTAGGCTAAATTCCCTCCACATTCTTTAGAGGAGATCCGTGCCCAGCAGTCGGATGTTTATGGGTTGAAATGATGATAACAAAAGAGAGCTCTTCTCTTAAGGTAGGTAACGTCTTGGCTGTGCTCCTAACATTGCCAAGGTTCACTTCAGGCAATAAAAAAATGATCGTCTAATCGGTTCTATGCTAAACTTCATCGTCATCATATCAACCAAAGAAGGTCCACTCTTGGACATGAGCCTCTCCAAGAGATTAGCAACGCAATCCTGCTGCTCAGATCAGATCATCTGTTCACCTTGTGGGTGGAATTCCTACATTACACTTGTTACTACGTGGTCTCCACTCAAGAACATTGTAGTCCCATCGGCCGGCAGTTCTACGTGATATGTGCCCTGCCCACTGCCACTTTAACTAAATTGTAATTTTTAGGATGTGCGTTCCCATTGAGGGACCATACCCTATTTTTGAACTTTTAAATGTATCAACTTTTAGTAAAAGTTCTCAAACAATTGTAAATTCAGCCAAAAATTTGTAAAAGCTGGCACTCAAAAGTTACAGTCAGTTAAAGGTGGTCCCTCAGTCGTGCATGCCAGGAATCCATATCTCAGAATCTAGATAAAATTTAAAGCTGCTGTAAATGAAGACTTTTAGTAAAAGATTTGTTGAACTAATTTACAAAATATTAACTCTTCTTGTTCACTCAGTAAAAAGAAATAGCATGCAGAAGGTGGTCCCTCAATTGAACACCACTAGTTCACCGTTGGTGGAGACCAAAGTAAAATTCAGATATTTTGAATATGTCTAGCATTAGTAAAAGTTCTAGAACAATTGTAAATTCAATGTCGAGTTTCTAAAAGAAGCCATTAAAAAGTTACAATCAGTTAAAGATGGTCCCTCAATTGAAACGCTTCTCAAAAGAAAAAGTCAATTTACGTAGCAGTCGCTAGTTATTTTGATGAAAAGTAAAGCTTAACCTTTAGTAAAAATTTTTACTAAAGACTACTTCAGAAAAAACTAAAAAAAAATGTTGGGTTTTGTTGTTATTAGTAATCGAATTACTGCGAAAAAAACTAAGAGCGAGGTGACCACACGTCTACAAGTTAAATGGATTAATCATGTAATCTGTAAATCGGCGCTTATATTCGGGTGAAAATAAACATTATTACTATGATTATAGTGTAGTGACGGATTAAGAATACATAATGTCACTACCCCATCTCAACCCGTGGGTGTAAGGGTGTAAACCTTAAGCAGACAAGAGCACTGCACTATGAAAAAAGGGAGGAGGAGACCCGTACCCAGCAGTAGGATATTTATGGGTTGTAATGATGATGATGACCATGATTATATATAAAAATTGGTAAGTTTGATTGTTGACATTAATTAAAAAAAAAAAAAAGTTTTATTAATGCCACATAAGTAACTTAACATAAAATAGAAATTATAATAATTCTTATGATACAATAACATTTTCCACTTTTAAGCAGCGCTAATTATAAGAAAAATATAATAATAAAAGCCCAAGAGGCCCATTAAATTGTATCCAAAAAACTGCGCTTCTCAACAAAAGGACGTAAGCGCTATAAACATACGCTCTTTAGCGCTGCTTAAAAGTGGAAAATGTTATTGTATCATAAGAATTATTATAATTTCTATTTTATGTTAAGTTGCTTATGTGGCATTAATAAAACTTTTTTTTTTTTTTAATTAATGTCAGCAATCAAACTTACTAATTTTTATATATAATCATGGTCATCATCATCATTACAACCCATAAATATCCTACTGCTGGGCACGGGTCTCCTCCTCCCTTTTCTCATAGTGCAGTGCTCTTGTCTGCTTAAGGTTTACACCCTTACACCCACGGGTTGAGATGGGGTAGTGACATTATGTATTCTTAATCCGTCACTACACTATAATCATAGTAATAATGTTTATTTTCACCCGAATATAAGCGCCGATTTACAGATTACAGGATTAATCCATTTAACTTGTAGACGTGTGGTCACCTCGCTCTTAGTTTTTTTCGCAGTAATTCGATTACTAATAACAACAAAACCCAACATTTTTTTTTAGTTTTTTCTGAATTAGTCTTTAGTAAAAATTTTTACTAAAGGTTAAGCTTTACTTTTCATCAAAATAACTAGCGACTGCTACGTAAATTGACTTTTTCTTTTGAGAAGCGTTTCAATTGAGGGACCATCTTTAACTGATTGTAACTTTTTAAAGGCTTCTTTTAGAAACTCGACATTGAATTTACAATTGTTCTAGAACTTTTACTAATGCTAGACATATTCAAAATATCTGAATTTTACTTTGGTCTCCACCAACGGTGAACTAGTGGTGTTCAATTGAGGGACCACCTTCTGCATGCTATTTCTTTTTACTGAGTGAACAAGAAGAGTTAATATTTTGTAAATTAGTTCAACAAATCTTTTACTAAAAGTCTTCATTTACAGCAGCTTTAAATTTTATCTAGATTCTGAGATATGGATTCCTGGCATGCACGACTGAGGGACCACCTTTAACTGACTGTAACTTTTGAGTGCCAGCTTTTACAAATTTTTGGCTGAATTTACAATTGTTTGAGAACTTTTACTAAAAGTTGATACATTTAAAAGTTCAAAAATAGGGTATGGTCCCTCAATGGGAACGCACACATTTTTAGGAGCGCTTATTCGCTATGTACCAGTAACGCCGCATTTTGCCATCACTACCTTGAAACTTCTGCACCAATTTAGATAAAACGTATAGAACCATCACGATTATGTCAGTTTTTCCGTTCGTTTAGGAGCTATGATGCCACAGACAGACACGTTAAACTTATGACCCCCGCTTTTTGAGTCGGGGTTTAAAAATACCACTTGTGTCATTTGTACAAACCATTTTTAAGTAGTAAAAGTTAATATAATTGTTTATTCATCACGTCGTCTTCGCTACCAGAATATTTAAACGCAAGTTTCACTCAATTTACAAAACTAGAGCCATTTGTAAATTTGTTTTTGGGACTAAATACTTTAAATTGTTTAATTTGGTAATTATAGAAAGAGAACAGTCTCTTTGGCAAGAAGAGAGAGAGAGAAGAACAAGACAGCTTGTTGGCTAGGTTTTTCTTTTTGTTAAAATAATAGTAATTTAATATTGTTCTACTGTTAGGCACCATTCAGTAACTTTAATAGACAATATATATTATCTGTTCTGTGAGTAGAAGTGTTGAATAAAGAACGTTTTGTTTTGCTAAAATATGGTTACAAAAATAAAACAACAAACAATTTACAATAGTAAAGAGTGTAATGTGTGATTGTATGATTTATTTTTTATCATTATATCATTGATTTTTTAACCGACTTCAAAAAAGAAGACCGACTCTAAAAATAAAATTAAATGTAAGTAATAATTCTAACAATTTTAGTGTTATTTCAGTTAACTACAATAACGCAATTATTTTTTATGTATCTTGTCTTACCGCATAACATTATTTTATGCAAAAATACACAACATAAAGCTATATTTTTCAATGAAATATAGATAACAATTAATCTACCTTCAAAGTACCTTAACAATACAAAGAGATCATTGTTTTTGAGCAACTTACTATCTTAGACAAAATTCTTTATAAAAATAAAATTCTATGTAAAATTTCTAATAGTTTTATTCAATTTATTCTAAGAAGAGCTTTAACTTCATCTTTGTTATTTTTATAAAGTACCTTAATCCTATTAATATTATAAAAGTGAAAGTTTAGATGGATGGATGTATTACAGACCAGCTGAAAAGAGCTGTGTGAAATTTAGCACACAGATATAGTGTTTATAGTGTGGAAAAAATCCGGTAAAAATATATGGAATAGCTCTTGGACTATTTTATCGGCATTCTACGAAGGCGGAGCTGCGGGCAGAACATTGTATAGTAAGATGGTTTATTTTAGATCTAAAATAAAAAGGATTTTTTTTATCAT
Source organism: Laspeyria flexula (assembly GCA_905147015.1). Taxonomy (NCBI): domain Eukaryota; kingdom Metazoa; phylum Arthropoda; class Insecta; order Lepidoptera; family Erebidae; genus Laspeyria; species Laspeyria flexula. Next base: position 9,703,383 of record LR989974.1, read on the forward strand.
TTGCTTTTTTTTTTGTTAAAATTAAATGTGAAATTGTAAAAATAAAGCATGACTTAGAAATGCTCGGTAAATCTGAATGAGATATGAAACTTTTTATCTGGGCCAGCGAGTGGCCAAGTTAGACAATAAATCGTGTCCAGATTTAATTTGAGGTCGGGCAAGTATCGCATCAGAGAGAGAGCTGCAAATATTTCAAGAGCCCGTCAGACGAACGGACCCGAATCCCCGTTGTTAGGGGACGCCCATTAATCACGTATTTTTTTTTAGATTTTTTTTTAAACCCTCCTCGTGATACGTGATGAAATTTTACACCACCTCCTTCCCCTTACGTAAAATTCATGTGTAATTTGGGAAGAAAGAAGATATATTTATTTTTTGTGGTATAAGTTTAACATATTTTCAGTATCATCATCATCATCTTAAGCCTTTTACAACTATAAAAGATGGGTAAGCAGCGTCCATTTGTAAGGTTTGGCATTTATTTATGTTACTGATAAGGCCAAAGAAGAAGCGACAGCAGCGGCCGCATGCTGTACAGACAAGTTGAATGTCTGGTGAATAATAATATTACCTTTAAATTGGGTACAATTTAATACTGGAAAATATCCAGACACGTTTTTTGATTTAAGGATTGAGTGTTCAACTAAGAATTACACACACGTGATGTACTAAATTATCCCTCCCCTCTTGTGATATTTTTTAAACCTTTTCTCCGCTTTCAAGCCTCACGTGATTAATGGACGCCCCGTTATCAAAAATCCAATTTTCTAGTATCTCGGTATCGAAAATCCGCTGGTGAACCCTTTGCGGCTATTAAAAAACGCGGCAATATATTTTGTTTTTATCTCATTGTCATCAAGGGTTGTTTCGACCCTCGTCGCGATTTAGTGTTATATCGTTTTATTATTCGATTGTTAATTCACTCGATGATTTTTGTTCCATACAGGTCAGCATCGATGTTGAGTGGGTGATCGTCGAAATTTTAATGTCTGTATATTCGGATTTATTGAATCGGAAAAATTGTTTGATGATTCCTCAATCATTGTGTTTGTTTTATTTTGGTTGTATGGATTCTGTTGTTTAGAATAGAATTAGTTCATTTTGAAAATTATTTTTGGTTTTTAGTTAGGCCTTGTGGGTTTAATTTATTAAACACAAAGTACACCAGAGTCAGAACGAAAAGTTGTGGACCGCATATATTTCTATACTAGGTGGAATTAAAATCTATAATATCGTAGGTATATAGCAGTTATATTTACAGTCAATTGTAGATTTTTTAAATTTTATTTTATTTTCCACTATCTTCCGCCTGGAGCTCCGCCTTTGTGGTAGATATGTCGGTAAAAGTAGGTGAGGTGTTATTCCAGACAATAATCGGTCTGTGTGTGCCAAATTTCATACTGATCTTTTCAACCGCTTTGCTGTGGTTACAAACATACTAAATGTCGCTTCATCAGCAACCCATTAAATCCCACTGCTGGGCTCGGGACTCCTCTCCTCTGACTAGAGAGCTAAGAGGGTTTAGGCTACGCTGGTGTTCTAGTGCGGGTTGGACATCAGGTTTCCTCACGATGTTTTCCTTCACCGTTAGCAGATGGTTAGTCACTTGACTAGTACATATAAATTCCACAAAGTGGAATCCACATTGGTACTGCCGGTCGGGATCGAACTCGTCCGCGTAATTTGCACGCGCCGGTCCCTTATCCATTCAGCCACCAATGGCTTCTTCTTATTCAAAACACGGGGTTGGTAATTAAAAAAAAAAAGTCTTCGCAAAAAGCATTTTTAACACAATACATGCAACTCATTCATGTCTTACTGGATATTTCTCATCCACTCCGTTTTTAATCTGCCTTTTCATCTCTTCTCTATAGCAATAGAAAGGCTACTTCACTACATGGTAACATTTTCCTCAAAGAAATACAAGTACATAAAATGAAATAAAACCACGTTTTAATCCTGAGAACCCATCTTAAAAGTAAGTCACAGAATTATTTAAACGCATGAAAGACACAAATTGTCGGGACAATGAACGGAGACGCAATAGAGTCGGCTCTTAGGACTAAATTCATGTCGCCCCTCGACAAAAAGTATGTAGACGGAAATAAAACAAATGAACCGACTCCGACGTTTATAACCGAATCATATTTCGTTCGTCAGAGCATTCTCACTCGCCCCCTTTCTTGTGGGGCGAGTTCTCTTAGTAGGGGCGATTTCACCCCAGCACCGGCCGGCCCCATTAGCAAGCACGTTAAACATTTAATTTTTATACAAATTGCTTGCAAATTAAAATGGTGCCACTCTCACAGAATCTCCGCGAAACAATTTGACGGAGGCGAGTAAAAACTTTTTTCAATTAATACGATTGTGGGGCGAGAATGGATTCCGATGATTTGGTTAATTTCCTCGATAATTGGTGCGAGTACTGTGATGTTCAAATATTAATTTATTCGCACCAATTTTGTTGATTTGACGCAAATTGCGCGTTCGCTTTTTGTTATTTTGAATTGTTGATGTACATTTGAATTTTAATGTAAGAAAATTATGATTTTAATCTCAGTCTTGTTTCCAAGACGGTAAATAATTTATATTTTCGCATTTCCTTACATAATTACTTAAGATTTACATATTCTAATAGATGTTTATATTGCCATCAAACGTACTGCCATAATATTGAGACACAGATATATTATATTTGTGAATCTGTTTACTAAATAAACACTAATCAAATATGACTGTGTTGAAATGACCCATTTGTCTAAAAGATGTCATTAAATTTACTTGCTATTAAGGGTGATGCCAAACACGTTACTTTTGTCTTCAGCGATCGCCAATTTAGTCACTTTTTAGAAACTTAAGTAAAGTTACAATGTAGAATAATTTTAGATTTCTGGGCTCGATTCTTACTTCTGAGTTTTTAATAGGTAGGCGGGCTTTTTTGTTCTATTAGTAATGTAATTTTTCTCCAGTTAAATTAGTTTTGATTTGTCAAATTACTACCTTTGACTTACATAAGACATTACCCTCCTTTTTTGGCAGTCGGGTAAAAATAACCCAAGATGTACACTCAGCGATAAAAAAAGCGCTCAAAATAAAGCTCCAAAAGAGTTCAATTGTCTTACAATTGTTTTTCTGACGTGATTTATGAAAGTCATAAGTTTTATTGTTTTATATGTAATATTTTTTTAAAAGCAACTGTAAAAAATATGTAAAAAATAAGTCTGATTTTTCAAAAACTATTTTCTATAAATGTAATTATAATTTGACAGTATCGGTGACAGTTTCAAACGTGACTTTAGTACGTGATTGTGCATCTAGGGGGAGACACCGAGTTTGTATATCAATGACTTCTATACAACTGTTAGATTGCCCATTTAATAACATATAAACGTATACACAACGCTTCCCAATATCTCCGATATCACAAGACACTGCCGATATCTTCGTTGTACAATACTTGTACATTAGAAGTCTGATCACACCATGAATTGATTGTTTCCTAAGTGATTACCATTTTGAGGTTATCTCTAGAAGACGAAACGTTCATACAAATGAATTCGGTCCTTTTATAGTGTTGAAGCTTATATCTTATATCTATCTATAGAAATAAAATTGACTGACTGTCACTATAGCGTAGTGGTTAAGGTGGTTGCAATACAAATACAAAACATTTTATTTGCAATATAGGTAGTACAAATATGTTAGTAGAATGGGGTTCGTAGGTATCTCTATATTTCGCCAAATCAATGCATGCAAATATTTAATACAATGTCATAATTATATAAAATTCAATGGAAAATGTCAATAAAATTACTCATGTCAATATTATCTGTAAGGAAATCATTAATTAAATTACATACATTTTTTAAATTGAGTTATAATTAATATTTTAATGTCATCTGGTAATTTATTAAAGATTTTTTGTGCCATGCAAAGAAAACTTTTACTCAGCAGTGCTGTCCCGGCACCATACGCATTGCTCAGCTCCTATTAGTTGAAGCGTGATGTTATATAACCTATACCCTTCCGTGATAAATGGGTTATCCAACAATTAAATAATGATTCAAATCGAATCAGTAGTTCCTGAGATTAACGAGTTTAAAAACAAACCCTTCAGCTTAAAAATATGAGTACAGATTAAAGAGTGAAAGTCTAGATAAAACTTCTTGAAGTTAGACAATAACAATAAGTAGTTACTTGAAAGGTTCTACATATATCGATAAGTTACTATAACGTTAATATAACATTACCGATACCGCTGGTGTTCGTACAGAGACGATAGCGGTATATAGATACTTGTTGTTTGCTATCAGATTCCAGGTATGGTCTCAGTGAGAGAGGGCTAATATGTGATTCTACTCGGAATCTCGACATTATAAATAATATAATAATAATATTCTACCACATTTACACAGCGCCATCTAGTCCCAAATTAAGCAATTATATTTGCTTGTGTTATGGGTACTAAACAACTGATATACTACTTAAATAATTTTGTTTTTTTTTTGTAAATACATACATATTATAGATAAATTACACCCAGACACAGAACAAACTTTTATGCTCATCACACAAGGATTTATCCTGGGTAGGGATCGAACCCACGACCTCCAGCTTAGCAGTCAGGGTCACTAACCACTAGACCAACAGGCCAGTCAAAACGACATTAAATTTGTCAATTTTAAAATTGATAGTAGACTCTCTGGTAATGTTTGAGGTATGTGTCTGTTTGTGGTTTAAGATTATGATCTTTACACTCTCAGTTCTTTATTACAGAAGAGGAAACTCTTGTCCAGCAGTGGGATATGAAAGGGTTGCTTTTATACACGGACTTAAAGTCTGTGGCTTTTAGTTATGTTTGCCACTGTCGTGATATAAAAAAATCTATATAAGAGTCTATATAATTAAAATCTTCTACTAACTAATTACAGTTCAATAATTTATTTGCAACTAAATGGTATAAGGTCTTAGATAATAATGTTAGTTCATGACCTAGCACCATTGACAGGCATTGCAAAAATAGTAATAGTAGTAATAGTATTCTACATTCACACAGCGCCATCTATCTTTTATATTTGTAAAGAAATACCGATATTAAAATTACTAGTAGCAAACCCGTCTGTTAATACAGACTATTTAATTTATTCACTGTCTAATGAAATTCAAAAATAAATTTTATCCATTCACACAGCGCCATCTAGTCCCAAAGTAAGCAATTATATTTGTTTTATGGGTACTAAACAACTGATATATACTACTTAAATACTTTTTTTTTGTAAATACATACATATTATTATAAATAAATTACACCCAGACACAGAACAAATCTTTATGCTCATCACACAAAGATTTGTCCTGGGTGGGGATCGAACCCACGACCTCCGGCTTAGCAGTCAGGGTCACTAACCACTAGACCAACAGGCCAGTCTAAAAAAAATGAAATTATAAATGATGGTTATAATATAATAAAAAATTATGTATCTATTACTAAGTACCAAACATAGTAATAAATTCTATCCTCTTATTCTTAACTCTCTATTACAATTATTATCAACTATCACCATACCCCAAAATCTACACGGTGTAGATTGTCAGCTGTCTCAACTATCCATTATGTATAGGTTGTACTAGACAATTGTGTTAGTCTAGTGTTAGGATACTGTCTGTATTACTAAGTATTTTCTAAACAAATACTACGTACTCATTGTTAATGTATTGGGTACTTCTATGTCTGTAGGTGTACGGACTGTCGGTAGGTGTTACTTGTTATTTACTTTGATCCTTAAAATATAGCTAAGAGTACTAGTCTTATCCGACTTACCTCAGCATGTTAAGTGCACATAGTGTTGGAATTTAGTTAAGTCATAAAATTTCAAATTTGTAATCTCTTTACCCATGTATAGTCTATTTTCTTTATTGTGTATTAAATAAATAAAAGAGAAAATTTTGAGCTTACTTTTCGTCTACTTACGTCGGTGATCCCAATCTGACGGACATCTTGGAATCGTTAGGGCAACGGAGAGACTTTGGGTCACTCTGCGTGCTCTATCGATTGTTCCATGGGGAGTGCTCCGACGAACTTCTTGATTTGGTGCCATCGTCGCCTTTTTATCATCGCACCACTCGACGCCGCTGTAGGCTTCACCCGCACTACCTGGAGCCGATATCGTCTAGAACGGCAAGGTTTCAGCGTTCATTCCTCCCACGTACGTGCCGGCTCTGTGGTGAACTTCCTACAGCGGTGTTTCCTGAGCGCTATGACATGTCCTTCATCAAACGAGGTTTAAAGAGGGCTATCCTACCAAGGTAGGCAGCGGCCTGGCTGTGTCCCTAGCATTGCCAACGTCCATGCGCGGCGGTAACCACTTACCATCAGGTGGGCCGTCTGTTCGTCTGCCAATTACGGCAATAAAAAAAAAAAACTTAGAGTCATGAAATTTTTCTTGAAGAAATATCAAGTAATACAAGTAGAGATCCGGAATACACATAATTTAATAAATTAATTATTGTAATAAATAAATTAAAGAACCACTTTCTATTTTTATATTAAAAGTCTATTACCTTTTGTATTATTATTTATTTATAGTATTGTAAATAGTATTAAATTTTTTTTTATTTTTTTTTTATACTTCGATTGTGGCAAACAGACGTACGGTCCGCCCTTTTTTTAAAATAACGCCCGCACTAGGGAACTAGCCCTGTGTCGCGGGGAGCTTTACAAACATGAAACTAACGGACACAAAGTACACCCAGACTAGAAACAAATATCTATGAATCACACAAATATTTGTCTCGTGTGGGAATCGAACCCACGTCACCCAGCACGGCGATGTAGTGGCGAGGCGACCACCTTAACCACTGCGCCACTGTGACAGTCAAAATATGTAAGTAGATAGTTTTTTTTTAGTTTTAAAATTATGTAATAACATTTTTATAAAAATACTTTGTAACCTAGATTCTGAATAAATAACATAATATACATAAAAAAAAAGTAGTAATATCAAATATTTTGTTGTTCTTTACAGGTAAGGATCAAACAGTATAAAGGACAATCTTCTTTGAAAATACATTAATGTACTTATGTTGGTTAACAATGTCACAACTTACGTAAGTAAGATTTTTATTTTTATATTAGCAACCCATTAAGTCCTACTTTTCTTTTATACTTGCAAAGAAATACCGATATTCAAAATTAATATTAGCAAACCCGTCTATTAATACAGACTGTCTATTTAATTTATTCACTGTCTAAAATAAATTTTATCTTTAGTTTTAAAATGTTTTCATGAGTTGATCATCAACGTTATTTATTAGTTACATTTAACTAAAAGTTTTTTTCAGATAAAATAATTCACTTTCAAAAATATTTCGAACAAAACATATTTATCATGAAAACCTCCACAAGCCTTTAAGTACTTATACAAAAAATACTAGACTATTAACTTGGCCTATATATTTTCATAATATTTTAGTATAATATATCAAGCAAAAGTGCTAGAATACTTTAGGTATCAACTACACATATTGGATACAGTAAAATGAGCCGTATATTATGTGGCATAAAGTTGTTTCTACATTGATCTGTTTGTTGATTAAAATAAGTGTTTTACATTTAATTTACTGGGAGATATGATAGAGGAAAAGGAGCTATTGGAGCTAGCAATAAGGGTCTTAATTGCTCAATATCGATCATGGAAACGCTTTGAATTACAACAACTATAGACGCTTGCGACACCAGAGGCATTATGCGCGTTGCGGAAACTTAAGAAGCCCACTCTCTTTTTGTAGAACCCTACACTGTAGTTTCATGGAAATACCTCGTTAGGGAGTTCATTCGGCATCTTGAGAGTTTTCTGAAGGAAGTTTCTCTGAAGCCACGCGGTGTAAACCATTCAGGTCTTAAAGTATGAGTTATTTTATGAGAGACAGAATTAAATCTTAATGACAGATTTCTAGACCGCATTATAGAACTAGTGTTCCGAGAAAATAAATTGTTCAAGGTTTATTTTCAGAAAAAATGGTTGTTAAATGGAAAACATTCGCTTAGAAGTATTTTAACGCAAGCATTTAAAATGTTACATTACTGTTTTAAAATGTTGTACCTATCTTTTTTGTTCTTTTAAAAAGAAACGAGAGTAGTTAGTTTTGTGAGTAGCCCTTTGTTGCTTTAGAAACATATTAATGGGGAACATAGTATACCCCGACTGTAACTAAGCAGTTTTTTTTTTTTTTTTTTTTTCCGCCTGATGGTAAGCGGAGGAGTTCGATCTCTGGGTCTGGCCTGGCTTGAACGGAGTTTACCCACCTCTTTAGTATTTATAATATTTATATATGTATATAAGCCGCACTCAGGGAGACGTCAATTAACAGTAATCATTAAAACAATTTTTTCATTGAAAAATCGGCTTTAGGGGTTAGATTTAAGTATTACACGGTTTTGAATGGTGGCTGAATGGATAAGAGACCGGCGTGTTAAACACGCGGTCCGAGTTCGATTCCGACCAGCAGTACCAATGTGGATTTCACTTTGTGGAATTTATATGTACTAGTCATGTGATTTACCATCTGCTAACGGTGAAGGAAAACATCGTGAGGAAACCCACATACTCTAGAAGAAATTCTATGGGTATGTCTGATCCACCAACCCGCACTTAGTCAGCGTGTGTGGATTATGGCCTAAACCCTCTGAGCTCTCTAGATAGAGGAGAGGAGACCCGAGCGATGATGATGATGATGATGATGATGATGATTACACGGTTTTACTAAATAAACTTTAAAAAGAAGTATCGTCTCTGAGTTCGGGTGTTAGTGCTACGTTATTAGCAATAATATTGAAACTATAGACGCGGCTTTACGTATCGTATTAGTCAGTTGTTTACGTACCGTGTTGAGGGCCGTCTATCTGTATCAGTTAGGAGACTTGCCAGCATATTAAGCACAGCGTAAATAAAGAGAACGGAACCAGTCTGGTACAAACACTTAATAATAAATTCCCGTTCGTTTATATGGTCTAATTTGTGAGCGGTGGCGTTTAATTATGTCATATGTAGATAGAATTAAGCCTTTTTCCCCTAAGGGGTACCTAACTACTTAGGTGAAAAAGGCATAATTCTATCTAGCTACCAAAATGACAGTATGATATATATCTAGGTAGAAGTATATAGCACATTCAACTATTGTTTATTTTAAGGCCTGGGTCGCGGGGGAGTTTACACTTACACCCAGACACAGAACAAACAATCATGCTCAAAGATTTGTCCTGGGTGGGAATCGAACCCACGACCTCCGGCTTAGCAGTCAGGGTCACTAATCACTAGACCAACAGGCCAGTCAACATGACTGAAGTGACATGAAGAACCATAACTTTCATGTCAGATTTCAAACACAAAAAAAACTCATACAATCGGCACATTTGAGAGCTACGAGGCCACAGATAGACACACAGATACACAAATATTTTAAAATATAAATTATGAGTTATTCAATATCCGAATTTTTTATTATCAAGTGAGAGCGGCAAAGTATTGGTCGATAATATTATGAGACCAATGAAATGCTGTTATGAGCGAATTATTCATTAACACGTTCTGAATTTATACCTCATTGAATCCTCGAAATTTTGATCGACAATAATATACAATTTAATATTTTCTGTATTTTAAGAAAAGTAGGTCACATGTGAATATTAATGATACTTATAGTTATATAATAATAATATTCTACCACATTCACACAACGCCATCTAGTCCCAAGTTAAGCAATTATATTTGCTTGTGTTATGGGTACTAAACAACTGATATACTACTTATATACATTTTTTTTTTGTAAATACAACATATTATAGATAAATTACACCCAGACACAGAACAAACCTTCAAGCTCATCACACAAAGATTTGTCCTGGGTGGTGATCGAACCCACGACCTCCGGCTTAGCAGTCAGGGTCACTAACCACTAGACCAACAGGCCAGTTATAATATCGGTTGTGGGGATTCTAGGTCTGTGGGTATAATAATAAGCATGAGTAATTTTAGTAATGCACTGCCTATGGACTTTCCCCCGTGGTGTTGTGGGAGTGGGGCTATATACGAGTGTTGCGCAAAAGGATCTAGATTCGAGTCCCGATTCGGGCAAAAACGGTCCCGGAGTGAGCCAAGCCACGTGCGGAAGCTTTTTTGTAATATAATAACACAAGCTGCACTTGCTGATTTAGTGGTGATGTGTAAATACAGCCTCTACACCACATTGTTCAAACATTAAGTTTAAAACATAACATCACGCCTTTTTCCTCGAAGGGGTAGGCAGAGGTGTTTCACACCCACATTAAAACCTAAGTTTAAAACCTATAACTTTAATTTAAATAATAATTAAAAAATTGTGGAATTTTTCTTCATTGTTTTGCATGGTACTCAAATAAAATTTTAACTATCTGGCGAGAAACACACGCGGTTTCTTGCCAGTTCTTCTCATAGGTCAACCCTGTCAGCGTACTGGTTAAAGGCTGATTCGAAACAAACTGTATACCAACCCGTCTGGCGAGCGTGGTATAGTAGGCTAAATTCCCTTTACAATCTTTTGAGGAGACTCGTGCCCAGCAGTGAGACGTTTATCGGTTGAAATGATGATATATATAATTATAAATAGATGAAATAGATTTTACATACAAATTTGACTTTAATTCCTAATAATTCTAATTACTCAGCATATTGGCACCCGCTGCCGCTTATGTCTTGAGACATACCCACAACCAGCGGATTTGGTCCCTTGCCAACTGTCTCGTGTGAACCGACTTTGTCTGAGAAAAACTCGATTTGTGTCTCATATAATGACCGAAACGAATTGTTATGGTTTTTTGTTGTTCCCGTTTCGTAGAGACTCTACGAAGCTGCTACGCCGTAGAGCTACTACGGCTACGCTAGTCTACACACATTTTTTTCTTGAAAATCTACCCCATAACCTCGTGGTAAGCAGTCATATACTATAGCCAAAACAACATAACTGCATATCAAGCGCAAGGAAAATTGGATCTAAATGTAGTTAGTTTACATGCGTTTTTCCCATAGCTTATGTAACTCAACTGTACCTGGCTTGATTCATAATTGACAGTCACTGTGCAGCTGTGGCTTAGCAGTTAAGATGGTTGCCTCGCAACAACATCTGTCGATTGACGTGGGTTCAAATCCCACACAAGATTAATGTTAGTATGATTTATAGATATTTTTCCTCAAGAAAGGAAGAAATTAAATGATATATTGAGTAAAAATGTAACTAAAACATGAATATAAAAATCGTCAAATGAATTGTATTTGTACAATTACATAGCATTGTACATTAATATTTTAGTGTTATCAGCTATCTGTTATCTCGTTATGTATCACTGCTATTTATAGCGCGCTTTATGGATATACGTAACGTTATGGGATCGGCGAGAATCTCTTGTTTTCCGTGTTTTTTATATGTAAATGTTATTTGTTTGTCGCTGACGTATGTAATGGCGTATTTGGTGAAAGATTTTACAGTTTTATTTGTGCCATATTTCAACGGAAATGTTTTTCGTGAAAAAGTATTAAAATGGATTTTCTCGATAGCGCAGCGGAACTGTCTTCAACACATATAGTTGTAGGTTCGATCCCTAAATTGTAAAAATATGGACAAATATGGAATGGCTAAATCAATGGAGAAATTTTGGGTCACTCTGTTGTTCCTCGGGAAGTGCTCCGATGAACTTCATATTTTCACTTCTTTATCATCGCACCATTTGACACTGCTGTAGACGTCACTATACTACTTGGAGCAGATATCGTCTAGCACGATAATGTTCTAGCGATCATTCCTCCCACGTACGTGCCGACTCTGGGGTGAATTCCTACAGCGGTGTTTTCTAAGCGCTATGACATGACCTTCTTCAAATGAGGTTTAAAGAGAGCTATCCTCTCTAGTTAGGCAGCGGCTTGGCTGTGTCCCTACCATTGTGAACATCCATGAGCGGCGGTAACCACTTACCATCAGGTAGGCTACTAGCTAGTTTGCAACTACAAGCAAGCAAATACACATGTTATGGCGATGACTACCTCACCACTAAGGCGAACACCTTAACCATTACGCCACAGTAAATTAATAACAATAATATATATTCTATCTTCTATCCTTGACTGGCCTGTTGGTCTAGTGGTTAGTGACCCTGACTGCTAAGCCGGAGGTCGTGGGTTCGATTCCCACCCAGGATAAGTTTTTGTGTGATAAGCATGAAGGTTTGTTCTGTGTCTGTGTGTAATTTATCTATATATTATTTTGTATGTATTTATAAAAAATATATATATTTAAGTAGTATATCAGTTGTTTAGTACCCATAACACAAGCAAATATAATTGCTTATTTTGGGACTAGATGGCGCTGTGTGAATGTAGTAGAATATAATTATTATTATTATCTATGTAACATAATACGTAAAACTTTGCTCCGAAATCGAGTTTCAACGAATGCCAACCATTACCTTGAAGGAAGTTTCTGATATTAATATTTACTTTAGTATGGGTTCTCAAATTAAATTGGAACGGAATGGAATCTCGAAAATTCCAATAATTCACACTTAACCCGCCAAAGTTATATCAATCTAAATATTATTAACAAAATATTTTAATATCAGCTCTGGAACGCAAATCAACGGGTACTTGATTAGTCTAGATCTCAAGTGCTCTTAGGATATTTAGTTAATTATTTGAAACATCGAGTCCAAGTCCCAGTGTAAGCAGAGAGTTTTTAATTTTTTATAAGTACAGGTGCAAAAAAAAAGGTGAAATTTTTTTGTCTATTTTCTTTTTTTATTAAGTCAAAATTTTATTTTATATTAGATTGTGATATTTGAATTTTTACTGTCAGGACCTACTCGATACAATCGATATTTCTTTTTTACTACTTCTCAAACGGAAATACACATGAATCAATGATATTATTATTTTCACACTCACATTAATTCACCATTTATGTTAGACCTCATGTAATAGGGGACCAGACCCTTTTACCATCAACCACAGTTGTTTCAAAATTCCAGGCTGGATTCTAAAATTTCGTGATAGAAAAATCAAATAAAATATTTTTTGTTGGACCCGAGAATAAAACCCGTGGCCTTTTGCGCAACAGTCGTAGATTTTTCACTACATCACTGAGGCAGTAGAATGAAATTGAAAATTTTCAAATATTTGAAAGCTCCCGGTACACGCTCTCAGTCGCACCTCGCCTTACTTCAAGCTCACGGAATGTTTAAGTGCTGTTACAATTAATATTCCGATGTTATCATAATTACGTTATAACAAACTGTTTACCGGCCATTGTTATTTAATTATTATTGTACAAGGAGTTTGTATTAGAGCTAATATTTCAAATTTTTAATTGGATTTTACTAACTCAGTGTGAGACGGATCTAATATTGGACGATTTATTATTTTTTGTACTATTATATTAACATCTTTAGAAAAATTTTATTGTGAAAAAACACGACTGCCATGATAAAAAGAACTAAAAAGTAAATTAAAAAATGTATTTATTTTTCTGCTTATAATATCATCATTATCATCAGCAACCCATTAATGTCCTACTGCTGGGCTCGTGTCATCTCTCCTCTATCTAGACAGCTGAGAGGATTGAGGCCATAATCCACACACGCTAGCCATGTGCGAGTAGCTAGATCAGACATACACTTAGAATTTCTTTTAGGGCATGTGGGTTTTATCACGATATTTTCCTCTACCGTCAGCTGATAGTAAGTTACTTGATAAGTACATATAAATTTCACAAAATGAAATCCACATTGGTACTGCGACGGTCGGAATTGACCTCAGGCTACATGATTACCATGCCGGTCACTTATCCATTCGGCCACCATCACTTCACTTTCTGCATATAATAATTATGCTAAATTAAAATGTCAAATGTTTGAAAGTGACAGCGACCACATCTAAATTTCCTTACATTTGACAGCGACATCAAAACCGAACATTCGAATGTCGAAATTCAGAGTAAGCCCCCGGGGTATATGAAATAAGAAAATATTCCACTGAGAGTTCGTATTAAATCGTCTACATAAGACATGGCCTTAGAAAATTAAATGTTACCTTACAACAACAGAACGATTAAATACAAAACTCCATTAGAATATAAACTTTTAACATTTCGGACAATCGGCCACAATCCGTCCGATGTTGCAGAACTTTGTCCGGATAATAACTCGTTAACGAATCTTAATTTTCGTAATGAATTCCGTTGTCGAATTGTTTCGGCGTCCCGGCTCCATACTTAATTAAATTAAATTTGTAACAGCCTATTGATTTTGTTGAGTGTTTTATTGTTGGGGGAAATTGGGAGGGTTTCAAGAATATACTCAATTGTATTATTATAAACTAGTGGATTTTTAATTTGAACTTTTTTAAACAGTAAATCATCACGTATTTATTAACTCTAAAGTTTGCTGTTAGAGAACTCAAACACGAGTTAAGCTCGCCTTTGTACATACTTGTTTAGATTTTAAGATTGTTTGTATGTTTTCTTTGTGTGCAATAAAGTATAAAAAAATTAAAAAACTTGCTATTGCTATGACGCAAGTAATTTTAGTTGGTTTATAATATAGTATCAGTTAGTTCATTATTTATAATTAAAAATAGTGTATCAGTAATTTTTTAATTCTATTTTTGTGACGCCGGGAATATTTCGTTTAAGATAAGATAAGATAAGATCAATTTATTTGTCACAACATATGTACATGATGGTGTTATATAATATAATGATAGTTTCAATATGTTCTGCCTCTTTCAAGACATGCAAATATAAGTGTTTGTTTATCTTCTTTGTACAGTTCTGGGTAGTTTCGGACAAATTTGCAAATTTCTAAAATGTAAATGCAGGGTAGGGTTAGTATTTTATTTTGTTTAACATGGATTAACTTTCTGTTTTGTTTATTCTCTGCCAAAAGTATAACTAAGAAAATTATAGAGTCTCTAGAATGAACACGTTGCTTTTGTAATGGAAAGCATATATTATATTTTTTATTTATTTTAGTGTTTATGTTTTAATAATGTTTAAAATTAGGGCTGAACGCCCTTTCTTTTCCACCCTATTTCATTATTTTATTATTGTAATTTAAAATTAAACTTTAAGTCTAAACTTACACAACTTGCATTTTATAATGCAAGTTGTGTTCACTAGTTTAGGTTATGCAGTTCTGTGTTTATTTAAGTATAAGAATAGGATAATCAGCAAGTTCTTCTGTATTTTCCGATTTGTGAACCAAATAAAAAAAAAAAAAAAAAAAATATTTACTAATATTCTGATTTTTTTTGAAAAGTGAGTAAATTGGGTTCATCTGTATTATTTCCCCAAAGGATAATTTCAATAATGAAACTGGCAATAATTAAGCAAGGAAATTAAAAAAGTTACTATTCTCTCTCTAAATCGTTCCAATAAATATTTTATTCACTTTGAAAGGGTAACAAATCACAACCTTATCTCACCTTTCCTCTCAATCGGACGCAAATCAGGGGATAGTAGGGCAAAATTGGCATAGTTCACTCTGTCCGAAAGCGGGTGTATTAAACAACTATTTGGTACCGAAGTCCGGATGAGGGTTCTATGTCCCACATGAGGCAAGAGGGGGAAATTGGAACTTGTTTAGAATTCCAATCGTTTGATTGCTTCGTAATTAGTTTAAGTGGAGTTTGGTATCGTTAGTTAATTAATTCAATATTTAGTTTCGATTTGGGTTATCTATGTTTTTATTCGATTTATGAGTAAAATTGTTCGGATGTTAAAATAATATTATTGAAATTATAGTTAGTTGTTACGATATAAAACAAATTATATTGTTTTAGGACAGGTAACGAAATATATTCACGGAAATGTTGAGAAACTAAAGTATGAATCAAACATAGCGTAACGCCTTTTTGCCCAAGGGGTAGATAGAGATGCATATCCACATTTCACCAGTTCTCTCGGTGAAGGAAAACATCGTGACCACCCACATACTCCAAAAAGTAATTGAAACTGTATGTCTGATTCACCAACCTGCACTAGGCCAGCGTGTGTGCATTCATCATCATCATATCAGCCCAACGACGTCCACTGCTGAACATAGGCCTCACCTAATTTAGGTTCTCGAGTGGCGGCCACGTATTGGAAGGCGCAGCCTGTGACGGCCCCCCACCAGATGGACCGACGACCTGGTCAGTAAAATTCCTCTCGACTCTCTAGAGGAGAGGAGACCCAAGCCCAACAGTAGGATTTGCATTTTGACTAAGAATTATTTCAAGACAGAAAAAAACATATATTAATAATTTTGCCCGACTCGTATATCAAATATCAAACCTGTGTCATATTACGCTGCAGCCGTATTCACCGCACGAAGGAGTCATTCCACTAAAGTTAACCACAGTATAAAATTGTATTCAACTTTTACTATTTCATCCTATATTCATGGTGATGTATATGCACTAAACTTTCCTTAGGCGGTCACGAAATACCCCTCAGTATTACACGTCCCAGGAGGCGACGAGGGAATTCCCCAGTGGAATAGGCTGTCAAGGATAAAATTGGTCGATGTATAAAAGGTTTTATTTGAGGTAATTCGTTATACACTTTATTGTTACAAAGTCTCTGAAAAAACGTATCTCTGTTCTGTACTGTAAGTAGTTGTGTTAAATTAAATTTTTTATGGTTTTTGGGTTATGTTTGTGTATAAGTATAAAGATATGTTATAATAACAGATAATAATATTTATGTCATAGACATAGCTTTACGCCTTTTTCCCCGAAGGGGTAGGCAGAGGTGTTTCACACCCACATTTTGCCAGCTATGTTTGGTCCCATGAAATAGGGGGCGAGCCTTTTGTCATCAACCGGGAACATTTGCTAACCAAACTCCGGGAAAATCTTAATACCGGAATTTCACGATAGAAAAACCCAATACAATTTTCACCCTACCCGGGAATCGAACCCGGAACCTCTTGCACAGCAGTGGTATACACTTCCCGCTCGCCACCGAGGCAGTTATGATTTAATAATATTAATGTCCGTTTCCGTAATCCGTGTAGTGAGGGTTCATCATCATTACCAGCAACCCAAAGTCCCACTGCTGGGCTCGGGTCTCCTCTTCTCTATCTAGAGAGCTGAGAGGGACAGAGACTGAGTGACGGATTAAGAGTACATAATACACTCAACATGGGCGCTGACCAAATATATATTTTCTCGTGCTCACTGAACAAATTCACGAAGTTGTTCACGAATGTTGTTTGTTTAGAAAATAGTTTAAAGAATAAGTATGATAGATTTAAGGTTCTACAACTATTGTATTAGGTAAGTGCCTCGGTGGCGCAGCGTGAAGTGTATACGACTGCTGTGCAAGAGGTCCCTGGTTCGATTCTCGGGTCGGGTGAAAATTTTATGGGGATTTCTATCATGAAATTCTAATATTTAGATTTGCCCGGAGTTTGGTAAATAAATGTTCCCGGTTGATGACAATAGGCTCGCCCCCTATTTCATGGGACCAAACATAGCTGGCGAAATATGGGTGTGATAGACCTCTGCCTACCTCTTAGAGGAAAAAGGCGTGATGTTATGTATGTATGTAAGAATAGTTGTAAGTAATTTGTAAATAAATAAAATGTCACTACCCCACCCCATTTCTACCCGTGGGTATCGTAAAAGGTGGCTAAGGAAGTAACCTTATCCAGACAAGAGCACTGCGAGAAAATAAAAATTCGAAACAAACCCTATACCAACCCGTCTGGCCAGTGTGGTATAGTAGGCTAAATTCCCTCCATATTCTTTGGAGACCCGAGCCCAGCAGTGGGCCTCTTAGACAGTTATAAAAATGGTTACTTTATATTCTATAACAAACTACGGGTTGATAGTTTCCAATTAGCTTCCGAAGTTAAGTACTTAACAGTAGCTTGATCGTCAGTGCACTTGGCGTTGTGCCAGGGCTACATATCTACTGAGCCTCTTGCGACGTGGTCGTGAATAAGCCTGTCTATGTTAAAGCTACATTGGCTCTAAAACTTTTAGGTTATTGTTTTAAATTTTTTATTTAAAGATGAAGTTCTACTAATATTATATTTATGAAAGGTAGTATGAATTAATGAATGATGATGAAATTGTATTGTGTACAATTTCACATGATTGAATCAAGCCAAAACGGCGGAAAGGATCTGTTTGAAATTTGACACGCAAATAGATTTTTGTCTGGAATATTATTTATATATATATAACTTTTTGTTTGTTTGGTTGAACGTTAGGATCTCTGGAACAACTGATCCTAGTTGAAAAATTCTAGTGTTAAATAGCCTATTTATTGAGGAAGGACATACGTTACATAACATCACACACGACCAATAGGAGCTGAGCAGTGACCAAATAAAGAACGAAGGGGCGAAGCCCCGTCCGGTTTCTAGTAAATAAAAAAAAAAAAAAGATTTTTTACGGACAAGCTTTCAATAAACAACAACGTGTACTAAAAGGTAAAAAATAAACTTAAGGGCCGTATATAAATATAGATATTTTCAAAATGTAAAATCTGTTTTGCACCTGCAATAAACCTTTATTATCCTATTTCAGTGCCTCGAGCTTTTAAAATTAATATAATATAGTTACATACTTGCCTACATTGCAAGTTAATAGAAAGCTTGTAATAAAATTTTAAATATAATATTAAATATAAATATTCTACCAAATTCACACAGCGCCATCTAGTTCCAAATTAAGCAATTATATTTGCTTGTGTGATGGTTACTAAACAAGTGATATACTACTTAAATACATTTTTTTTTGTAAATACATACATATTATAGATAAATTACACCCAGACACAGAACAAACCTTTATGCTCATCACACAAAGATTTGTCCTGGGTGGGGATCGAACCCACGACCCCCGGCTAGCAGTCAGGGTCACTAACCACTAGACCAACAGGCCAGTCCAATTTGTAACAAATCTTTAGTGCATTCACTTGCATACCTGTAGCCCGCCGTCATATGCAGGCTTAACCGAATAAGTTCAATCGTACGCTGTAAACCCCCAATATCACTCTCTTTGAATCCATTTTGCTTATCTACAGATTTCAAGTATATTCATTGGACCAAATTCAAATGCGCAAAGGCGAAACGATACCTTTACACAACGTTTGTCAAAATAACACCGTATTTCTTTTACTTAAGGTTGTATTTCCTATGATGGGGCTAATCTTCCAGTTGTCTCTAAGGCTTCGAAGGTGCTTTATTTTTAAATGAAAGGCGGCGATAAGAGAACATTTTGCGGACGATTGCGGCCCTTATGTACGTTATTATTATGTTCTTTTTATTTTCAATTGGTTGTACTGTCTCTAACATTCGTGTTTTGGTATTAAAGAGCAAGTTTCTTATTGGCAACATACATTCTTAAATAATAATAATAATATTCTACCACATTCACACAGCGCCATCTAGTCCCAAAGTAAGCAATTATATTTGCTTGTGTTATAGGTACTAAACAACTGATATACTACTTAAATACATTTTTTTTTGTAAATACATACTTATTATAGATAAATTACACCCAGACACAGAACAAACCTTTATGTTCATCACATAAATATTTGTCCTGGGTGAGGATCGAACCCACGACCTCCAGCTTAGAACTTAGGGTCACTAACCACTAGATCAACAGGCCAGTCAAAAACATTATAAGGCTGCGTTTCCACTATATATGTGCGAGGATGCTTGGACATGACGTCAGATAAATGTAGCGATTCTATTGGTTCATAATAAACATCGCATTTTCGCACATCTCTGGTCGAAACGCAGCCTAAAACTGTGACTATTTAATATACTCGTATTGCTATTGTTAACTGTAAGTGTTTATTTTCCTTTTGTGTTTATCTACCTCAATTGACCTTGATTTAAGAAAGAAAGAAAACACTTTTTTTTATCCCCAAAAAAACACGATGCTACATAAAATCTAGAGAGCTGAGAGGGTTTAGGCCATAATCCACTCACGCTGGCCTAGTGCGGGTTGGTGGATCAGACATACTCATAGAATTTGTTCTAGGGTATGGGGGTTTCCTCACGATGTTTTCTTTCACCGTTAGCAGATGGTAAGTCACTTCACTAGTGCTGCCAGTCGGGATCGAACTCGGACCGCGTGATTTGCACGCCGCCGGTCCCTTATCCATTCAGCCACCATAGCTATGTAATAAAAATATAGCTCTGATTAAAGTCCTCCAGGTTTCCTCACGAGGTTTTCCTTCACCGCTAGCAGATGGTAAGTCACTTGACTAGTACATATAAATTCCACAAAGTGGAATCCACATTGGTACTGCCGGTCGGGATCGAACTCGGACCACTTGATTTGCACGCCGGTTCCTTATCCATTCAGCCACCATCGCTTCATACATAAAGAGAATACATAAAAACTAAATATGTATATAGGAAATAAAGCTTAAATAGTTTTTAATCTTTATTATATACCCATTATAGGTAATAAAAAATTAGAATATATTTTAGTGCTCAGCTTATATGCTGTGTAGCTATGTAATCATAACTAAACAGCGCTGCTTTACTGCTCAGTCCGTGACGGTGTGTGCGCAGTAATTTGAACACTTATATATAAATATTAAAAAGTAACTGATCTAAATGAAAAACTTGGTTAGTAATGTTTATAATTTAAAAATTAACAATATTAATAATAAATAATAATAATAACTACTTTATTAATTTCTTATAAGTTTACAATATCAAATTTTAGTGTTAGGATCCTCTTTTAAGCTAAAATTGCCTGTATCAGGAGACCCCACTCTTCCGTAACAAAATTTCTTAAAACTTATAAATTAGGTGTACAAACAAAGCTTTGGTTAACTAAAGGTAAGTAACCAGATACAGGTTCATGACAGAAGCACAAATATTAGATTTATTTAATATAGTAATTTTTTGTAATATATTATTAAAGAAAAAAAAAACTATCTGTTATCCGTGCAATGCCACAATACCACCAGTACATATTTCCACCACGCGATTGAAGGAGTCAGGAATAGTGTGAATTTCATCTCAATTTCCATTTAGCGGTATCTAAGTTGATACAAAGGCTTTGCGCATTCCGCATCTCTCACGAGACGATGCTCTCGTACGTATTTCACGCTTACACATCCACACTTTTTGTGTTTACAGAGCGATTGAAGAAACTCGCTCGGTTAGAAAAACGATTGGTTACAAACTGATTTAGCTCATGTTTGTGTAAGAAAATGTTTGAGATAGTTTGGATTCTATGTGTGTGTACCGAGCTATAGCTATCCCGTTATATACACAAAAAAAATAATAAAAAAAAGTAATTAAAAAATTGCTTATTAATACTTGCTTCGTAGCAAGTGGAAGAAAATAGTCCCTGCCTATCCCTCTGTTGGGAAAGAGGCGTGATCTATATGCATGTATTATTCATACGGAACCCTCAGTGTGCAAATCCGATTTGCAATTTTTCTAATAGGTAAACCGTAGGACGTCTATTATTAGACGTAGTTCCACTGTTGTGATAATTGATACGAATATTAGCTGTAAATCCGTATAGTTACGGATTAAGAATACGTAATGTCACTACCACATCTCAACCCGTGGGTGTCGTAAAAGGCTACTATGGGAGTTACCTGAAGTAGACAAGAGCACTGCGAGAAAAGGAAAATTCGAAACAAACCCAATACCAGCCCGTCTGGCCAGCGTAGTATAGTAGGTTTAATACCCTCCACATTCTTTGGAGGAGACCCTTGCCCAGCAGTAGGACGTTTATGGGTTGAAATGATGACTCATAAGGAACCCTCAGTGAGCGAGTTCGATTCGCAATTGGTCGGTTTTTTTTCTAATAGGTAAACCATAGGACGTCTAGTATTAGACGTAGTTCCACTGTTGTGATGATATAATTGATACGAATATTAGCTGTAAATATTTTAAGTTCTTATGATCTAAAACATCTTACTTTGACGACGCCCAGATATTCTTTTATAATGAAGAAGAACTCTTGAAGCCTTAAAAATAACAGTTTATGGAATCTTAAACCTGTTTTGAAATATGAGCTCGGGAATAAATTTTCTCGCAATATTTACTTTCTGTTTTTTCAAAACACACACACAACTAGGTATCAAATTTTTAATATAGTTTTTGAGACGAAAAACAGTATTGTATAATAAATAAGAAAATGAAACCACAAATGAAATTGGAAAACAATAAAGTCTAAAATTGTGATTTTGAAAACGCATCAAAATCCGCCTTAAACACATTTTTTTTTAATTTTCGATGCCATCTTTTGACCACTCCAATTATCTGTTCAGATAGCTGCGATCGATATAATATTTTAAACCAGCACAATTGTAAACGAAAATAAAATGAAAATAATCACTTTCCTAAGGGCCTTTATTTTCTCATGTAATGGTATTTTTATGCGCCATTGATAACCAAGCCTTGGCTTTTAAGAAAGGTTTTAATTTCGTTATCATTTAATTTTTATAACATTGTCGTTGATATCAGGGCGTAAAATTAAATTATCGTTGCACAAAGACGTTTAGATATTAGGTGGAAGGAATACGCTCTCAAAAGAAAAAATGTTTCATCTGTTCTATATTTAAAGAGTTATTTGGCGTGGCGGCATTTAAGGTTGCTTCGCCAAGTCATCGTAAAATCATCGTGTGTGAGTGAAGTGGGCATTCTCACACGAGACAAATATTTTTTTGATTTATAATTGTTTCAAGTTTATCTGTCTTAGAATTCTCAGTAATACACTCAATTACTGAGAATTCTAAGACAGAAAAACTCAATGCCATTTTACCCGACTCGGGGATCGAACCTTAACCGATCTTGCGCAATTGTGTTACAAGTTGCCACTGCACCATTGAGGCATCCATATAACCAAATTATTTTATCATTGGATTACATGCCATAATACGTCGATCAGTCACTGTTCTATTGTAGCGCCCACACAAGCAATTTACAATTTTTTTAGGGTATGTGGATTTCCTCACAATGTTTTCTTTCACCGTCAGCAGATGTTAAGTCACTTGACTAGTACATATAAATTCCACAAAGTGAAATTCACATTGGTACTGCCTGGTTAGAATCGAACTCTGACCGCATGATTTGCAACCCGGTCGCTTTTCAATTCGGCCACCCATCTCTTCTATATCCATATTTATCCTATAACGCCATTATCAACACAATATCTATTTATTATATGGTTATAATGATACAAAGAACGGTCACCTATCACCCCTGCTACAAAGGGATGGGGCAATCAATTCAACCCCATTGTCAGGGGTGGTCAACTGTTGGACGTAACCTTATATTGTTATGAGAGAGGAATGTTGTTAATAAAATCTCAGTATGAATATAGCGTTGGTGGGCGCGTCGGAAAATGAGTGATATTGTGAGCTGTGTTTAATTCAGACTGGCAATACCAATTAAAATTAATTAATTAAATTTGATTATAATTGAACTGTAACTGTGGAGTTGCGGTGACGTGGGTTCGATTTCCACACGAGATTAATATTTGTGTGAATCATAGATGTTTGTTCAGACACTTTGTGTACAGTATGATGTAATGTTTTAAAGTCCCCCAAAATACAGATGTGATACCTACCCGTAAGGACAGAAAGTGAAGTTTCCGTGTAGTTACGGATTAAGAATACATAATTTCATTACCCCATCTCAACCCGTTGGTCGCCAAGGGAGTTATGCAGACAAGAGAACTGCAAGAAAAGGAAAATTCGAATATAGGCTAAATTCCCTCCACATTCTTTGGAGGAGACCCGTGCCCAGCAGTGGGACGTATAACTTTGGGCTAGATGGTGCTCTGTAAAAAAATCCCAAATATAAAAAGAACTCAATCAATAAATATTATACAAACAATCACATGATATAAAAATTCGTACTTCTCTTTTATTGAAATGTTTGCAAACAATTATAATACCCGACCGATTTGCAAAGCTTACCAATTTTCCATCGTATTCAAAGCGAGCCATTCAATAAAGGACTTAAATAAAAAACGTTGCGAATGCTCAGATAGATTACTGTTAAACCTATTGGTATGCATATCGTACCTCTGTTGGAAAAAGGCCTTAAGTAAAAATTATTCAGAAAAATAACGCGACATAACAGTTTTATTACGACCATAGATAGTACTCATATATAAAAGTGGCCAGGGTGTACAAATTATAACAAGAAGGTTTTAACTTCGAACACCTCCCCGTAATTAGATCACCCTGTACGTACAATGCATGATATAAACTGATAATAAACACAAGTGACTACTAATACACAATATGACAATTAATTTATAAATATTTGAATTAATTTATAAGAATATCAAATAGCAAACTTAATATAGAAACAAATATGTATTAAACCATTATAAAAATAAAAACTTTACAGTAAACCTAATAATGTAGTTAGCTTACTGTGTCTTAGTTTAGGTAATGATTTGGTTAGTATGTCTGCTAACTGATGTGTGGTTGAGATGTACTTAACATGAATTTGATTATTTGTTAAGGCCTCTCGTATGAAGTGATGACGAATATCAATATGTTTTGTGCGAGCGTGATAGGTGTCATTTGTGCTGAGTTTAAGTGAACTTTGGTTATCTGAATATATTACTATTGGTTGGTCTATTGAAAATATTTCTTTGATGAGGGAACGTATATAGATGGCTTCTTTACTTGATTCAGAAAGTGCCATATATTCGGCTTCTGTAGTCGAGAGGGCAACTGTTTTCTGTTTGCGAGCCTCCCACGAAGTTGGTGCGCCACTCATCAAAAAGGTGTAACCAGTGTATGAGCGTCTGTCAATAACACTACTACCGTAATCAGCATCAGCATAACCAATAGGTACACTTCGATCAGTATTGTAGGTGTAGTTTAGTTTCAAATTTTTAGTTGCCTTTAAGTACCTAAGTACACGTTTTGCAGCTTTCCAGTGTTCCTCCCCGTAATGAGTATTGAATTGGCTCAAATAGGAGACAGCATAGGATATGTCAGGTCTTGTGCCAATGGAAATATACATTAGTGACCCAATAAGCTGCTGATAAGGCAAATTAAATCGTTCCTCACCATCTTTTGGCCGGATTAATTTTAGTCCAAGTTCCATTGGTGTGGATACTGGAATAGCATCTTCCATGCCAAATTTATTAATCAGTTCGTCGATATAATTAGTTTGGTCGAGAGTAATACTTTTTTCACAATGAGTGACTCTCATTCCCAAACAATCTTTAAGAATACCGAGATCTTTTACAGTGAACAGTTCTCTAAGTCCTCGTTTGAATGAATCTTTCATACTGTCATCATTTGACAGGAGGAAGAAATCGTCCACAAAGATAGCGACGACAAGAAGCTTTTTGCCTGACTTTTTATAATAAAGACAGTGCTCTTTCGAACATTGAGTCAATGAAAGTTTGTTCATGGCTTCACAAACTTTTTTGTTCCATTGACGTGGAGCTTGTTTAAGCCCATACAGTGATTTTTTAAGGAGACATACCTTTTTCTTAGGTTCAAAAGCGAAACCTTCTGGCTGCTCCATAAAGATTTCTTCTTCTAAATCACCGTTGAGAAATGCAGTCTCGACATCTAAATGTTCAAGATAAAGTCCATCTTTCGCTGCAAAAGCGATTAAAAGTCTTATGGTAGATAGCCGAGTGACCGGTGAGAATGTTTCTCCGTAGTCAACGCCGTAAACTTGTGTAAAACCTTTGGCTACAAGTCTAGCTTTGAACTTCACTATCTCTCCGTTAGTATCCTTTTTAATTTTATAGACCCATTTATTTTTAACAATCTTTCGGTTTTCAGGTCTGTCAACTAAAGTCCAAGTACCATGATTGATAAGAGAGTTATACTCGACTCTCATAGCTTCCACCCATTCGTCTTTATTCGAGTCTGTCATAGCTTCTCCGTAAGTCTCAGGTTCAGAGTCGCAGGAGATTAAGCAGAGAGTAGACCTGTCGTTCTCTGGAAAACGAGTTGGAGGTTGTCGCTCTCTGGTCGGATATCGTCTTTGGTACTCTAAACTTGACTCTGGAGATGGTTCTGACTCAGCGTCATTGAATACCTCGGGTTCTAGTTCCGGTTCAGTAGGAGATTCCGGAACAGCATCATCCGAATCAGGCTGTGTATCGGATGATTCAGACGTAAAAGACGGTTCCATAACCGGTGAAGGACTCGAAAGGATCGGTTGTATGCGTGAAGAAGAGATAGAAGGCAGATGTACGTCGATCACGTAGGGTGTTGAGGAAGGGTCAGGAGAATCTTCAATAGTAGAGTGACTAGAGGTGACCGCGGCGGGGTTGTTCTCTAGGAACACAACATCTCGAGCAACAATTATACGTCTCGGATTACGAGGATTGATTAGGCGATAGCCTTTGTGTTGTTCGGAGTAGCCAACGAATACACAAACTTCGGTTTTCGGATCAAGCTTCTTACGTTTTTCCTTAGGAATTAGCACATGAGCATTACATCCAAAAACTCGAAGGTGTGCAAGGTTTACCTTCTTGCCAGTCCATTTCTCCTCGGGAATTTCGTTCTTCAGAGCTGTGGTGGGGGAATGATTTTTCAAATAAATTGCAGGTCTTGTTACACCTTTTTGATGAGTGGCGCACCAACTTCGTGGGAGGCTCGCAAACAGAAAGGTGTAACCAGTGTATGAGCGTCTGTCAATAACACTACTACCGTAATCAGCATCAGCATAACCAATAGGTACACTTCGATCAGTATTGTAGGTGTAGTTTAGTTTCAAATTTTTAGTTGCCTTTAAGTACCTAAGTACACGTTTTGCAGCTTTCCAGTGTTTGTGGTGGGGGAATGATTTTTCAAATAAATTGCTGTATTAACAGCTTCGCCCCAATAGGCTCTGTGAAGACCTGCATCTTGCAGCATTGACCGTGCTTTCTCAACTACAGTACGATTGACGCGTTCAGATAGTCCATTCTGTTGTGGATTATAAGGAATAGAAGTCTGATGAACTATTCCATTTGCATTCAAGAAGTCAGACATCTGACGGTTTACGTACTCACCACCGCCGTCTGAGCGGAGGGTTTTTATTTTAAGGCCTGTCTGGTTTTCCACCATACATTTAAATTCGACAAACTTCGTATATACCTCGCTCTTAGACTTTAATAAATAGCCAAAAGTTTTGCGAGAGAAGTTGTCCGTAAATGTTAATAAATATAGAGCACCACCAAATGAGTGCGTACTCATTGGGCCACAGAGGTCTGTGTGTATGAGCTCTAATCTATTACTTGTTTCTCTTTGAGAAATTTTAAAGGGCCTCTTTGCTAATTTACCTTGTATACATGGCACACAAGTATCTGGCAGTCTGTCTGAAAAACTTACGCCTATTTGTTTATTTTTTAATATATTGACGGCCTTGTCATTGAGATGTCCAAGACGTCGATGCCATAGCAACGCTGTTGGTGAACATTCATTTGTCAAATAAACTTGTTGTGCCATATCGAGTTTATAAAGATTTTTATAATTCGACGCAGTTGCTACTATTTCGCCGGAAACTTTGCAGTTTTCCCTACGAAGAATTGTAGCACCACTTTGGGAAAATACAACGACATGATTTTCACGTACAAGGCTACTTATAGATAATAAGTTCGACGTTATGTCTGGAACATATAGCACATTATCGAGTGTGCTCGAATTACCTCTAGGTAAAGGCAAAACTACGGTACCTGATCCTGAGCAAGGGATTAGATCGTTGTTGGCAACATATATTGGCCTGGATTTGGACGACTTTAAGTCCTGAAAGGAATTCTTATCCTTGCACATGTGTGCTGTTGCTCCGGAATCCAGAATCCAGTTTTGTTCGAGATGGGGACCTGAGAGATTAGAACTAAAAGAAGATAAAAGTGTAACATCTGTAATAAAATTTGTTTTGTTATGTGTAGAAAGTGTTTTCATGTGTTGTTTCCTTTTTCTACAATTTAAAATAACATGTCCAAACTTCTTACAAAATTTACACTGTAATTTAGGAGTTGTGGCCGAAAAAGAAGTGTTCGTGGAGAGTTCTTCAGGTGTCTTGTGATCTTCGCTGAGAAGCCTCGTGGCTACTGAGTCTGAAGTAATTTTTGCACCTGAATGCTCCAGTGCCATGATGAGAGGCTTGAACTCTTCTGTCAAACCTGCTAGCATTATGACTCCGATAAATTCATCCTCCAGTCCAGCTTCGATTTCATGGAGTTTCTCCTGTATATCTCTTATGGCATTAATATAGCTCTCAATATCTCCAAATGTTGCTAATTTTATGTTAAAAAGTTGCCTTAGTAGATTTAGCCTTCTGTCCAAACCTTTGTCGGCATATTGTGCTTTTAATTTGTTCCATGTTTCTTTTGCCGTTTTGGCAGACTTCACGACGGAGTAAACTTTTGGCGCTACAGATAGACATATTTTTGCCCTTGCCTGTTCATCCATTCTATTGAAGTCGCTTCGCTCTTTTGCGAATTCTTCTGGGCACTCGACGCACTTCCACAACCCACAGTCAATAAGGTACATTTTGATACCAAAGCTCCAAGTAGCAAAATTGGATCGCCCGTCCAACTTGGGTATTTGTGGGACACCGCTGGTAACGACTGGATGTCGGTAGGATGCCTCCGCTAGGGGTAGGCCTTCAGCTGATGTAGCCATTTTTTATGTATATGAAGCGTTAAATATTGCCCATAACCCATTCAGAAAATAACGCGACATAACAGTTTTATTACGACCATAGATAGTACTCATATATAAAAGTGGCCAGGGTGTACAAATTATAACAAGAAGGTTTTAACTTCGAACAAAAATTTGTCTATTCAGCAAATCCATCTTGTATAAAAATATTAAGGTTGAATATTGTGCAATAACTAATCTTCTTACAACGCTTTTCAACTGTATGTGTGATATATTATGTATTACATATTATATTATGTAGATTTAGTGATGTACTAGAATATGGAGAAGGATTGATACTACGTTTTACTGATGTACTACATTATTGAGGCCACAGCAACATGAAGTATTAAATATGAAGGAGAACGAGTCTGTGGTGTCAGTCTCATGCAGTTGTCTTAAACTTTATTTAGATTTTGATATCGAAGTCTTTAGAGCAGTTTCCATTATTCTTGTGTATAAATGGATAAATTAGTGTCACGTCTTTTTCCTTAAGGGTAGGTAGAGGTACAACATGTAACATTTTGTCAGCAACTTTAGGGGCTAGACATTGCCATTAATCGGGCAATTGTTCAAATTTTGACGCCGGAATAGAACACAGGATGGGCCCTGATTTTGGGCCAGAATTCTGTAAATGATTACCCTATAGAAAATAAGAAACTGATTAATATTAGATGTTTTCTGTAACTATCTATTTCTAAGATTACATATTTTTACCTTTTTTTTTTTTATACGACGACGGTGGCAAACAGACGTACGGTCCGCCTGATGGTAAGCGGTTACCGTAGCCTATGGGCGCCTGCAACACCAGGGGCATCACGAGTGCGTTGCCGATCCTTAAGAAACCTATTCACTCCTTTTTTGAAGAACCCCTTAACCTTTAAATAAACTGACATTTCCAGGTGAAAACTTTCTGACAGCTCCGAATCAGGGCCCGGATTGCACTGAGGCAATATACCTATATAAATACATTTATGAATTAAAAAGAAATAATATATCAATTACAAATATTGTTAGTTCATCATCATCATTTTAACCTCAAAAACGTCCCAATGCTGGGCACGGGTATCCTCCTTTTAAATTTTCCATTTCTTGTAGTGCTTTTGTCTGCTTAAGGTCAAGTCCCTTAGTCGCCTTTTACAACACCGACAGATTGAATTGGGTTAGTGACATTTTGACTAAATCCGTCACCACACGGAGAAGTTACATGAACATATTTTTATCTATCTTCCCTTCAACTAAACAAAAGGTATGTCTCTGTTTACCAGTGTAAAGTTAACCCATAAATACTGGAAACTTGACTCCACCAAACGGTTTGAAGCACACCATAAAAGTATTCCATAAAAACAAAGCCTTTCGTAACAGAGCTATTGTGTGCTTTATGGGGTGTGCGAGACGATAAAAATTTAATTTACGTGGACAAGTTGTGGCGAAGTACGGAGGGAGGGATGGAATACTAAAACTATATTTTGTCAAAAGAACGAAAGTTGAGGAATTTCCTCCATTTGGAAGAGACTCGTGTCCAGAAGTGGGACGTTTATGGTTTGAAATGATGATTTTGTAACACGTTGACAGCTGAACATAGGCCTTCTCAAGAGATTTTCGATACCAGTCACACGCGGTCCTTATAGAAATATCGACAATAAATGTTTAAGTAGTAGTAATTAATCAATAGATTGTAGTTGGCAAAGTGTACGCAACTAATATTGCCAGGTTTGTGTGAAACCGGTGGGTAGATATGACTAACTGCATTCGTTTGCCAACTCACTGGCGTTCGCTTACTTTATGGGGTATTAGCATAAGTGGGCTTAGAATAAGAAATATATTCATCTAGATACTGATTTTCCATGAATTTATTTTATTTTACTCCAAATTAACAAGTTTTATAATAATGGTTTACGAAGTGACTTTGTAAAAAATATTCTGTAAATATTTTATTAATCGCAATGAAAAATACTTTACAATCTATATTATTATGCTGCACTTGTTTGGAAAGTTTTTTTTTGTAATCGTCAGAAGATCCATGGGAGAAGACGAAAATATGCACGCACGCGGAGCCGGGCCGTTTGCTAGTATATAATCTAAGCTTTAAGAACCATCTAGCTTGATCGAGTGACGACAGCTTTATAATTTGCAATCACTAGTCACAGCTTGTACATTTACCCCCTTATTACAAAATACGGAGTAAGCATTAAACCAAGTTTAAAATGACAACTTTGACAGTAAACTAATGGCTTATTTCAATTTAAACCTGGTTATATTATTTAGATATATTTATTTTATTTATAAAACTTTATTGCACAAAATTTGTGAACAAAAGGCGGGCTTAATGCTAAAAGCATTCTCTACCAGCCAATCTTTGGGTGATGCAGAGATGAGAACACTACCTGTTCTCATCTCTGCCAAGTAAGAATATAAGATTGAAAATGATAAAAGAATACTAAATGATACTAATAAAATACTTAAACAAATTAATCAAATACCTACATATATTAATACTACATACATATTAATAATATACATAAATGAATAAATACATGATATAAATATATATAATATTATATATATAAATATATTTTATATTATATTCTAAATAAATTAATTACTATAAGTCTTTCTACTTCTTCAGCTAAGTGTAAAGTGTTGGTAACTTTACACTGTAACACTAATTGTCAGTCCAAAACAATTATGAGAGCCGTTATGAAGAAGAAAGGACGTAACAACAATACGTTTAACTCCAAAAAGCATAGGACTCTCTACCGCACACTTTACGAGTGAAACTTCAAAGAATTTTAATCAAAACAATTCACAAACGTCTCTATGTCACGACTCTACCATACTTCACAGTACTTTACTCTACTTTATGCCTCTGTCCTAAAAACCGCAACATCATAATAGCTGAAACTAGTCCGAACTCTCCCACGGTACATTGTTGCTCTACAAACTATTTCTCGCCAAAGTCCCGAAATAGAGCCGAACTTGTGCTTATCATAGAGACGAAGCTGTTAAAAACTTTTCGAGACAACTCTCTGGTTTATTTGTTTGTTTGTCACAGATTAGCTATTGTTCATTACTATTGGTTAATATGTGGACGCTAGCGACTGTAGTTTAATCTTTTTTAATACTATGATGGTGACAAATATACTTACAACACAGATAGTATATAAGTGGTTACCGTACCTTATCATCATCATCATCATATCAGCCCAATGACGTCCACTGTTGAACATAGGCCTCACCTAATTTCCGCCACAGCGAGCGATTTTGTGCCGCCCGCATCCAACGGCCACCCGCAACCTTTACTAGGTCGTCGGTCCATCTGGTGGGGGGCCGCTCCACGCTGCGCTTTCCAATACGTGGCCGCCACTCGAGAACTTTTTATCTTTTACCGTACCTTATGAATGAAATTAAATGAAATCTCGTTTAATCATTTAGGTTACAAAGGTTATTCATAAAGTAGTGTCAGCAAATTTGCCTACGACCAGTTCGCTGACAGGGTGGAGCTATGAGAAGAACTGGCAAGAAACACACGCAACTATTTAAAAAAAAAATTGTAAATTATATAAGATCTTTTGTAATTTAACATAACATATAGCATCACGCCTTTTTTCCTGAAAGGGTAGGCAGAGGTGTAGTACACCCACATTTGGCCAGCTATGTTTGGTCCCATGAAATAGGGAGCGAGTCTATTGTCATCAACCGGAAACATTTGTTTTACCAAACTCCGGGAAAATCCCAATACTGGAATTTCATGATAGAAAAGCCCAATACCATTTTCACCCGACCCAGGAATCGAACCCGGGACGTCTTGCACAGCAGTCGTATACACTTCCCGCTGCGCCACCGAGGCAGTCAGGCAGTTTTCTAATTTACAATTTGGGAAGCGTGTAAAGTGATACAGCAGAGCTTCTACAACACCAGAAACATTATGTGCATTGTCGAGGCCTTTAAAACTCCTTTCCTCTAAAGGGCTTTAGACATCACTACTTACCATAAGCTCAACTGGTCACCAATTTGGCACAACCATTAGAGACTTATTGTATTAAAATTAGTTTTATTAAGTTGATAGTGCAATTGGAGAGGCCTATGTCCAGCAGTGGACTAGTACAGGCTGATGATGATGATGATGATGATGATGAAGTT
Organism: Laspeyria flexula; assembly: GCA_905147015.1. Taxonomy (NCBI): domain Eukaryota; kingdom Metazoa; phylum Arthropoda; class Insecta; order Lepidoptera; family Erebidae; genus Laspeyria; species Laspeyria flexula. The sequence continues at coordinate 9,736,206 of LR989974.1, forward strand.
GATAGTTGTGTGTGTATTGTAAAGAGCGAATCAGTGGCTCAGCGGTAATGTATACGGTTGCGATTACTGAGGACTCTTGTCCGTTCCCCGGGCCGGAACAAATATTTGTATGGTCTGCAAATGTTAGTTTGGGAGTTTGGATGTTTTCTGTGTATTTTTTTTTTTTTTTTTTTTTTTTTTTCTTTTTATAAAGACAACGCCCGCACTAGGGAACAAGCCCTGTGTCGCGGGGAGCTTTACAAACATGAAACTAACGAACACAAAGTACACCCAGACTAGAAACAAATATCTATGAATCACACAAATATTTGTCTCGTGTGGGAATCGAACCCACGTCACCCAACACGGCGATGTAGTGGCGAGGCGACCACTTTAACCACTGCGCCACGGTGACAGTTTAGATATCTATACTAATATTATAGTTTGTTTGTTTATTGGATTGGACGCGTCAATCTCAGGAACTACCGGTCCAATCTGAAAAATATCTTTTAGTGTTAGATAGCCCACTTATAATGGAAGGCTGTAGGTAATAACATCACGGTACAGCTAATAGGAGCTATGCAGTGGCCAAACAAAGAACGACGGGAACGAAGCCCCGTTCAACTTCTAGTATATTATAATGTATTTTTATCAGATGTCTAGATTCAATAATACAAGCTTATATTAGCTTACTTTGGACTGTAAAAGATCTTTTTTCCTTTTTTTACTACTTCAGTTTTAGGCGAGCCGCTCAGTTGAGCAGGAGTCACCCACTGTACCCTACGCCTCTAGTCTAAGACATTATTCTTCAAACATTAACCTTCGTTTCGCTGATTGCCTGTATGCTAAATAGCCCTTAAAAAGTATTTACAATTTCAAAGACTTTCAACAAAAAAGAATCTATGGTAGGGGAAAACAATGAGCAAGCTCGTTTTCAATCTTAATACCTTATTTGCAATATCAGTGTCGTCTATGAGAAAAGTTTTTGAACGAATTCCTCGACTGTATTATTTTCCATTTATTATTCGTTCGACTGCTTTTTAAAATAGTTGAATATGAATGGATGATTTTTTGTCCATTATATCAAGTGGTACGTTTTATGAATCGAATGGTTTGTATCTATTTGAGCTGAAGGAATATTACTCTTACAAACATTTTAAATACGAAAGTTATGATTGATGTTACTTTATACTTTAAAACATCTTCCATAGCAGTATACACTCTCACTGCACCGTCGAGACTTCCTAAGATGTGTTACAAAATTACCCAAATCTGGTACTGAATCTAGGACTCGACACAACATTTATTATCTTCTTACTGAGACAATGGTTGTCACGAACTCTCTGTCTCCTATAATATTATTATGAATTTAAAGAAAATATAAATATTAAACGATTTTCACCAAATTCGCAACTTAAAACTAAAAAGGAACAATATCCAAGAAATATACATGAAAATTTACATCTTAAGTCAATTATTATAAGGCTTAAAATTGAAGCTCTTATCCCACGTTCTATTTGGGATATCTACATCAAGTAAACTCGTCGAAAAACTACTAGCTTTGAGGAGACTTACGTAAGCGAGTCACTCGAGTGCGTGAAGGGATAGATACGTGACTAGAATTCGGGAATATGTCGAGAATACACCGAGATCGCGGGATTCCCGCAAAAAATATACCCGCAGAAATATAACGTTTATAATATAAAGCTTATGAGTACAAATATTTCACTTTTTTGTTGTACTTTGTTGTTTTTGTACGGAGTTATCTTTGTGCGACTCGATCTAGTATTCTTGGTCTATCTCACTGAAGATTAGTTTTTGCAAGAGATAAATTATTTATTTGGTTTACAAGGGGCTGAGTGATTCTTGCCTTTTTGCCTTTATATAATATTAACTGATTTTTTTTCCGAAGTCGAATTTATGAAGTAATTCTATATACCTACGATTCACTTTTTCTTAAAAACTTATTATCATTTTCATCATAACAACCCATAAGTTTATGCCCCACTGCTGGGCATGGGTCTCCTCCAAGCATTTTGTAGGAATTAAGCCTAGTATACCAGGCTGGCTAGACGGTTGGTATAGATAGGGTTTTGTTTCGAATTTTCCTTTTCTCCCAATGCTCTTAATTGCTTAAGGTACCTTAGTCACCCTCTACGTCACCCACAGGTTGAAAACATAATGTATTTTTAATCCACTTCAACTTATATCGATAAGCATTCGATGTTGATTGAAATTTAATTAAAATTTTTCAAATAATGTTAATTAATATTTTATGCTTAAAACGGCAAATCGTTTTATAGAGTACAGAATATGGATACGAGAACATAAGATTTCGCATCTATTTACTCACGCAGTGCGTAGTAGTGTATTTAATTTTCTATTATTAATAAGTTTGTGAAATTTTATCACAACAATATTTTTTACTAACCTATTAATTAAAAAGATAAAAGTTTTAAAGAATAGATACCAGATATTGAAGTTTTACTATTAATAAAGTCGTTCTGTTATTTGAAAAGATTTTCACAATCAAAAGCTTATTATTAATTAAAATGGAACATAGAGTAACACAGCAATTACAACATATTTTAAAACTTAATTAATGTACTCGAATACTGTTGTGTTAGTAATAACTGAGTACATTTTGTAGAGATAACGGGAGCCGATAATTGACTGCGTTAAGTTAATTTATGGGCTTGCTAATTAAAACGAGATAATTCCTGAATACCATGCATTTGTGTTGTGATTGCTTTGAAGGTCGAGTGGCTGTAGTATGCATCTGAAATATGAGGTAGTGGGTTCAATTTTAACTTTCGACAAATATTATTATTTACTTTTTGCTTTTTTTTGTAATGGCAATGCTCGCAATAGGGAACAAGTCCTGTATCGCAGGGACACATACAATTAGCGGACACAAAGTAAACAGCTCACTCGAAGTAAATATATACATATTTTACATTATCATATCAGCCCAACGACGCCCACTGTAGGACATAGACCTCGCCTAATTTCTGCCACTGCAAGCGATTTAGCAATAATCTATAAATCACAAAAACATTTGTCTCATATGGGAATGGAACCCCCTTTAACCACTATGCAATAAATACCTGTTCCGAGTTTTTTCATTAATTAGTGCCTGTAAATTATTTGTTTGTAAAACCCTCTGCGATACAGAGTTTGAATAGGTGGTAGTGCAGTCGTTTAATTAAAAAGATTGCTTAGGTGCGTCACCGGTGATGACGTATCAGGTTTCAGAACTGACCCGACAAGGCGAAGCGGCGGTGCACATGGGGGGATTTGCGGGTATTCCGGTCCGCTGGAATTCAGTGGCTGTCTTTGGGTTTCTTTGGTCCGGCTTTCCGGTCTTTTTGTCCGGGTTGATACTACGAAATTTATGACAGAAAAACTCAATACCATTTTTCTCGATCCGGGAATCGAATCCGGCACATCTACTACGTACACTTCCAGTAAGGCGCCACTGAAGCAATTAAAGCAAGTCTTAATATCTAAAGTAATATAGAAACTTGTAAAAGAAAAGATTTATAAATATTGAAACACCATTTTAAACTTATCTCACTCAGGTAAATTTCTATCTGGCGTTTCTTAGAAACACAAGCAAATATAAAGAGAAGTTTTTAGAAAACTTCATAAGTATTTTGTGAAGGCTTATATTGAAAAGTTGGCAGACAAAATCTTTGTGAACAAGCTAAACAGCGAGTACGCGTGAGTGAATACTGTGATTACGGAATATTTGGGTGCCAGTTGATAAGATAAGATAAGATAAGATACGTTTATTTGTCTAAACATGTGTACAATTGATGTTACATAATATATGGATTAGTGATCAGCATGCTTTGTCCATTAGTTATAGACATACAAATGGTTTTTTTATATTGGTTATGTACCCAGTCTTCTATTTATGAATATTAAATACATTTATTACATTGTTTTATGAATCACACATTATACGTCGAGAGGTTCAATAAAGTACAATATTATTAAATTTAAATGTTATACAAAATAATGTCAAAAATGTTAATGTTATACATAATGTCAAAATAAAGATTAGAAGTATTAGTACCAATGTCATAAAATTCTAATGTCATAATAATTGAATTTAAAAATTGTAAAATCCCTTAAATATACATAATTTAAACCATTATAATTATATATCACTAATAAATCCTAATAAATACACATTTAAAGATCATTGTCATTTAGAAAATCATTTATGGTGTAATAACATTTGCTGGCCAATAACTTGTGTAGTTTTATTTTAAATAAGCTGACATTTAGGTCTTTATATGCATTTGGTATTTTATTGTAAACTTTAGGAGCCATACAGAATATGCTTTTGCTGAGTAAAGCTGTCTTTGCAGCATGCATACGTAGCCTTTTATCGTTTCGTCTATTTCTTACTGTAAAGTCCGACAACTGAGGAAAAAGGTGGGTATTCTTTTTTACAAATAGAGCCGTTTCATATATGTACAGACAGGGTAGAGTAAGTATTTTATATTTTTTGAAGTATGGCTGACAACTATCGGTTACTTTAAGGCCAAACATAGCTCTGATGCAGCGTTTTTGCTGTATAAATGCAGTACCTTTATCGACAGAATTACCCCAAAAAATTATACCATATCTGATCAATGAATCGACTAGGCCATAGTATGCCGTCAGTAATGTGGAGGTGTTGACTAACGGTGCAAGTTTATAAAGGGCAAATACGTTGCTACTAACTCTCTTACATAAGACTTCAATGTGGCCCTTCCAATTGAGTTGATTATCTTTAGTTAATCCGAGAAATTTAGTTCTATCTACATCATTTATCTTAAGATCTCCATATTTTATACCTAATAGTTCAGTTCTTTGAGGTCTTTGAGAGAAATGCATTACCTGTGTTTTGTCAATGTTGATTTTGAGATTGTTATTGTTTAGCCATTCTATAACTGTAGTGATAGACTCATTAATATTATTTTCATACTGATCTGGCTTTGAACATGGTATTGTGATTGTACTATCGTCAGCAAACAAGGTAATAGGATAGTTAATTGATTTCGGCAGGTTGTTAATGTAAATAATGAAAAGTAACGGGCCGAGCACGCTACCTTGAGGAACACCGTGTGTGACTAGGCGTTCGTCAGAATAGTAGTTTAGTTCCCTTTTTGATTTTACATCAACCCTCGTTAATGTTGTAATCTGTTTCCTGTTTGTTAAATACGATGACAGTAGATTGAGAACGTTGCCTCTTATACCATAACACTCCAATTTCCTTTTCAATATATTATGCTCTACATGGTCAAAAGCTTGCGTCATATCGCAGAATATCGCACAAACCGGGTTTCTTTTATCTATGTTTTCCATCGTTATATTTAAAAAGTTATATATGGCCATATTTATAGTTGTGTTTTGTCTAAAACCTTTTTGTTCTTCAGCTATCATGTTATGAGATTCTAAGTAATTATATAATTTATTGTAGATATATTTTTCAAAGATTTTAGAAAAGATGGGAATAAGTGCGATAGGCCTATAGCTCGACATTAATTCCCTGTTCCCTTTTTTAAACAACGGTTTTATGATAGTAGTCTTCAAATAATCTGGGAATGTTCCTGTACTAATGTATAAATTTAATAGATAGCTTAGATGCGTAGATATTAAATTATTAACAGATTTTATGATTTTGGTTGTTATTCCATCGTAACCTACACTAGACGTATTTTTAAGAAGTTGAAATACAACTTTTTAATTAACACCCTACAAAGTGAAGCTTGCGAATATTTTATTTTAATACTGCTAGTATAGATAGGACGAACTCATATATTATTACTAGAATTAGCGCGGGGCTTCGCTCCCGTCGTTCTTTATTTGGCCAATGCTGCAGGAACTACTGCTCCAATTTAAAAAATTGTTTTAGTGTTGGATAGCCCATTTATTGAGGAAGGTTATAGGCTACATAACATCATGCTATAGCCAATAGGAGATGAGCAGTAGTCAAATAAAGAACGATGGGTGCGAAGCCCCGCGCGCATTCTACATAGTTCAGTTCAATAAAAAAGATATCAGTTATATAAAAATGAATCGCTAAATGTGTTGGTAAGAGCATAACTCAACAACGCCTGGACCAATATGGCCAATTTTTTTTTTAAATTGTTCTTTGAAGTTCAAGGATGGTTTTTACGTTTTTTTATTTATTTATTTTTTATGTAGGTAGGTAGGTAGGATAGGTAGGGTAGGTAGATAGGTAGGTTAGGTATGTAGGTAGGTAGGGTAGGTAGGTATACTTTCACAAAATCATAAATTAAGTAGGTGGTACAAAGTTCACCGGGACAGTTAGTTTATTTTAAAATCTCAGCGAAGCGCGGTGTAATCACAATACATTTAGTTATCATGTGTTAATTTATACGTGCAGTGTTTTTGTAATTAAATAAATTTTGCGCTTTACTTCTGCAGAAAGTTAAAAAGATTATAATGAGCATGAATTATGATGATATTATGAATTATTGTTTGTGTAGTACCTATATTTACTATTTTATTATACCTATATTGTATTTAATATTATAGCTTACTCGTCACAATTTTCCTTGATTTTTGCACCTACCATGTTCTTCTCTGCATCACCCTAGGTCGGCTGGTAGATAATGCCTTCTGGCATTAAGCTTACCTTTGTACAATTGTGCATAAAGTTTTAAATAAAAAATAAAAATAAATAAAATTATTAACACGCTTCTGTTTATAGTTTTGTTTGAGTCCACATAAAGAACTCTGGAACTTCTCACAGCTAAAATAGATACTAGCTGGTTGCCCGGGGTTTCACTCCCGTGGATCTTTGTTTGCTCATTACTCAGCTCCTATTGGTCTTAGCGTGATGTTTATAATATTATAGCCTTCCCCGATAAATGGGCTATCTGACACTAAAATAATCTTTCAATTCTTTAGTTTCTTTAGTGCGTTCAACTATACAAACAAACTTTACACGTTTTATAGTTTTCTCATTCTCGTAGCTATGATGTTAAAGGTATATTAAAAAATATTGTCATTAAAATATATCTATTACCTACTTACACATAACAAAAAAACAAACATACTTAATTTTGTTCACATAATGAAAAAAAAGCGATGGTGACTGAATGGATAAGAAACCGGCATGCAAATCACGCGGTCTGAGTTCCATCCCGACCGGCAGTACCAATCTGGATTCCACTTTGTGGAATTTATATGTACTAGTCAAGTGACTTACCATCTGCTGACGGTGAAGGAAAACATCGTGAGGAAACCCACATACCCTAGAAGAAATTCTATGAGTATGTCCAACCCACCAACCGCACTAGGCCAGCGTGAGTGGATTATGGCCTAAACCCTCTCAGCTCTCTAGTTAGAGGAGAGGAGACCCAAGCCCAGCAGTGGGACTTAATGGGTTGCTGATGATGAATGATAAAAATAAATAAGTTAATAAAAACTCAAGAACTAAGTACTTAAAATATATTTTTTGTGAGATTTTAACACACTTATTACGCAATCTCAAAGTCTATACATCTAGATGACTTTATGAATAACGATATTTTATTCTTATTAGTTACGCTCCAAATATCAAAAACAATACACAAAGTCAAAGATTATTATACAGAATCCAATTCACTCAGCTCCATCCTAATCAATACGGGCCGCCGTTCGAACCTGCTTCTATTATATTACCCCTCTTTTATTTCTACCAAACACACTAACTTTTTGTATCAACATCCCCAAACTTCTAATAAGGTCCCAGACTTTTTTATCGACGAATATCTCCGAAGAATGCCGAAGAAAGCCGAAGATACAATCTTTAGTGAGATGTCGAACTACCTAAAAAGTTGGACGACAAAGGACTAGTAGCTTTTGTTTCGTAAACAATCTAATTAGTGTTGGGAAAGCTACGGAGATAGTTAGTGATGTTGTTGCGAAGCCGCGGTTCCCGGGATTCGAAGTCGCAGGATGCATTTTTGCTAACTTTTCTTGATTTGAATATTGTTTTGTGAATTGTTGGCAAAGGGTTGTGAAAATGTTTTCTGTACAGAACCATTTGTATTTTTTGTAAAGAAACGTAACTGTATTTCAGTTGTAGAATTTTGTACGAGGCAAACATAGCATGCAAAGATTTTGCTCAAAATCATCTCAATTTTAATGACTGAGTTGATCAACACAATTTTGAATTTGATTAAAACAAAAACTCTTAAGGCCTATATAACATCCAATATTAAATTTTATATAGATTATACTTATGATGGTGATTCTATCAAACTTAGTCCATTAATGGTTAGCCCATGGGATCTCTATTAAAACTCCCTAAATTATAATGTTCCCACAAATAGACTTAGTTTGTCCCTATCATAATGAGAGTGGCTCTAATTACCGTGAATATCCCATGTTATGAACTATTACAGATTGAATATGAAATTGTAAATTTATATTGAAACATTATGAATAACAGCTATTTGGAGAATTGGAGGAATTTGAGGGATACATAATCAAATTTTAATGTGGAATTATTTAATTTTATTACGTTACGTTTTAGTAATTACTGCCTCGGTGGCGCAGCGGGAAGTGTATACGACTGCTGTGCAAGAGGTCCCGGGTTCGATTCCTGGGTCGGGTGAAAATGGTATTGGACTTTTCTAACATGAAATTCCAGTATTGTAATTTTCTCGGAGTTTGGTATACAAATATTCCCGGTTGATGACAATAGGCTCGCCCCCTATTTCATGGGACAAAATATAGATGGCGAAATGTGGGTGTGAAACACCTCTGCCTACCCCTTCGGGGTAAAAGGCGTGATGCTATGTTATGTTACGTTTTAGTAATTACTAATAAATTGTACGTGTTTATTTTTTTAAGCCTTAAAAATTAATACAGAATATATAATTACAAACTATGAACACAGTCATTTAATTTTAATCAATTGTAAAATAAAGTACTAATCAAATCAAATCCCAATTAATTACTATCGAGAAACAAGGTCTTATAGATAAGAAAAAAATACCTAAATCATATTAATGCTTACTTAAATAGTATGCCAAAAAACATTTATGTCAAAACATTATTATGCCAAAAAAATTATGCGAAAAAAAGGGATCCCATCATAGATACCTAAATTATAGACCAACATAATAAGTATATAATATAATTTCGTTACTATATTATAGTTACACTTCCTTAGCACCATGTCGCAGTGCGCTCGTGTAGCGCTTATCCATTTTGCAGTCACATTTTGTGACCAAAAACCTACCTTCATGACGACTTCTAGGTAGCAGTCGGTAACTCGCACCACTAATAAATACGTAACTATAAAGTACATTCTCAAATAAAATGCTTGCTAACGGCCAAAACCTCATTTAATCTTAGAAAATCCCGCGAAAATCCCGCACACTTTTTCAACCAGACCCAACACTAAAGATAGGCAATTAAAAAAAATGTCTGGACATCTGCAGGCGGATTGTCGAGATCAAAAGGGGCAAATAAAAGCCTTGAAGTTTAATGATTTGATCTCTATCTAACAGAAAGTCTAGCAATTACTTGTTATTTCTTTTGGCATATTTATTTTTATTCTTTGATTACTTTAGCTATTTTTGAAAGCGTAACAACTAAGCTGTAAATTTGTAATTGTGAATCATTTACCCATAAAAAAGCTAGTTTGATTTTCACCCATGTGAAATGCCTCGGGCGCAGCGGAAAGTAAGGACTGCCTGTGCAGGAGGTCCCGGATTCGATTTCCAGGTTGGGTGAAAATTATATTTTCCTGGAGTTTAAAAACAAATGTTTCCGGTTGATGACAAAAATAAATCATATTATGACTGGTAAGTAATATAGAATCCAAAAATCTACATTACAGGTCAGTTTCCCATTTAGCCAACACAGCTTTTAAAAAAAAAAATATGTGGATTTTTTTATATACAGCGCCATCTAGCTCAAATTAAGCTGATATTAAGCTTGTGTTAAGGGATCTAGACAACTGATAAATATATAAAATCCTAGAAGTCGCGCGGAGCTTCGCTCCCGTCGTTCTTTATTGGGCCACTGCTCAGCTCCTATTGGCCGTAGCGTAATGCTATATAGTCTATAACCTTGCTCGATAAATGGGCTATCTAACACTAAAAGATTTTTTTTAATCGGAGCAGCAGTTCTTGAGATCCTAGCGTTTACATTATTAGTTCATTATTCAGCTTTACAATATTAGTATAGAGCATAGATTATATACATCGAAAACACTCTGCTTTTTTATTGATACCATGTTTCTGTTAATTCTAACATCTGATATATTAGATTAAGAAGATCCCCATGTCGAGGGGACTTTGCTGATATGCAAGAATAGCTGTGTAGGCAGAAGGGGGACTTTGTTTCTTTGATTGTCAGCATTGCAGTTTTATCTTACATAGGAGGTCAACATTGTGTTTACTGCGGCCTACATTGATGTAGAATGTTTGTAAACGAATCATTGTCAAAATTCATTCATGGCTATTTGTGAATTTGTGATCGTTTCAACCGTTTTCGAGATAACAGTGTATTATATATTGCATTTTCAATAACCTTTGTTAGAAATTAATTAGCATAATTATAAACTTGAATAAAAGCAACTGACAAAAAATTCAAATTGTCTCTTTTACTATGAATAGAGAATCATTAAAAATATAGTACATCAATTATCTGTGTAACAGTGACAATTACAAAGAACAGGAAAATCCATTGAGTTTTATTTTTCAACGGTAAGTATTAAGTAAACAAGCTCGTAGGGGAGGGAGGGACTTTGTTATAGTAAAGGTACTCGTATCAATTGATTGAAAAACTAGAAAGTTGTAGAACAAAATCATTTAAGAGCGTATTTACATCCAAAGTTGAAATATCGCAAATTAGTCTCATATTTCTTGGTTTTCAATTTAATCGGAGCTATATTTTTATTACACAGCGATGGTGGCTGAATGGATAAGTACCGGCGGCGTGCAAATCACGCGGTCCGAGTTCGATTCCGACCAGCAGTACCAATGTGGATTTCACTTTGTGGAATTTATATGTACTAGTCAAGTGACTTACCATCTGCTAACGGTGAAGGAAAACATTGTGAAGAAACCCACATACCATAGAATAAATTCTATGAGTATGTCTGATCCACCAACCCGCACTAGGCCAGCGTGGGTGGATTATGGCCTAAACCCTCTCTGCTTTTTAGTTAGAGGAGAGGAGGCCCGAGCCCAGCAGTGGGTCTTAATGGGTTGCTGATGTTATTTTAAAAATATGTTTGCAAGATTTTTTGGAATTACGTGAAAGTGTATTAAAAAATAAATATCTTAATGCTTGCAGTTATTTCATTATGAAAATAACGCCCTGCAAGTTTCCAATGTGTTATTTGCATAATAAATAGAATATTGTAAACGAAATTATTTCTTACCTTTAATACACCTTTGATGTTATTCTAAAAATTGTTGCAATCATAAATATTTTTATAATATAGCTTCGATTAAATAATAAACAAGTAAATTTAATTTAAAAATTTAATAATCCGACTGCAAAAATTCAACAGAGAGCAACGCACTAAAAAGACCGTACAATTATTGTAATATTATTATACCTGGTTAAATTTAAATTCATAACATATGTATATATTTGTAATCTCCATTTGATTCCCTTTATTTTGATACTCTACTCGATAAGTTTGGTTAAAAAAAAAATAGAACTACTTACAATTTGGAACCATTCAATTATGTATAATCTTTTTTTGAATATAATTGTAATCTCCTTTTGATTCTCTTTATTTTGATACCCAACTCGATAGGTTTGGTTAAAAAAGAAAATTGAACTTCTTACAATTTGGCGTCAAAAGCCCGCCGTTTAAGTCTTTTTATTCTTAAAACCTATCTAAGGACACTTGGGTTTTCTAGACGATTATAACGATACCGTAATTGTCAAAATCCATCCAGCCATTTGGAAGATTCGTGGGAATAAAGAAATTTACAAACATACAAGATACGCACGAAAAACAATACCCGTCCTGACAGTCGGGTAAAAATGAAAACCACATGGATGTAAATACGCTCTTAAATACAATATTTTGCATGTTGTTAAAAAAACAATTATTTTTAAATATAGAACGATCACTTTTAAGTCAAACATTAAAATTTACAAAGCACTTGTATTGAAAGTTATTTTATTTGTGCCATTAACCCCAACTCCGCTTAACAATTGCGCCATTTCAATTGATTGTCTAATTAAATTAGTTTCATTGGACATTTGGGACTGAGAACTAAATGAAATGGAGTGCTGTTATAACTCTAAACTTGGTTACTAATAAACTATACAATAATTTCGTCCCATTAGAAGAATAATGTTTTATCTACACATAAAACAAAAATAATATTATTAAAAAATTCGGCATTAAAAACCGTAAACTATAGATTGATAAATTTTTATTTTATTCTTTTAGCAGTATTTTACAAAATGCAAATTTGATCAATTGATAGTTTACGGTTTTTAATGCCAAATTTATAATAATTTCATTTTTGTTTTATCTGAAGATAAGACATTATTCTTCTAATGGGACGATTTTATTAATTAAGTCAAGTATTTTGAGAATGATATTGTTGTCTATAAAATATGCGAGCCGATCAGACTTTGTACAAATTGTAATATTGAGGGTTCTTTCAAAAATTCTACCAAAATTTATGCTCAGCTATAACTCATACAATTTCAAGATAATTCCATTTAATAATACTATGGTCTCTACTGTTTATAATATTAAGGATGGCTTGTCAATACAATGATTTGACTAAAAACAATATTGTAATTGTAAACATATTTTAAATTACTTTCATAAAATCATCTCTGCATCACTCAAAGGTTAACTGGTAGAGAATGCTTTTAGCATCAAGCCCTCTTTTTGTACATTTACTTTGTATTTTGTGCAATAAAGTTATAAATAAAATAAAAATTACCATTTTAAAGACATCCTCTATAGTGATTAATTAATTATCCAAATAACGTCGAAACAATCCTAGAGTAGTTATACAGCTCTTATATTAATAATAATATTGTCCCTGTATACACATTGTCATGTATTTATATTGCAATATAGCTCAGTATTCTTCTGTTTTTATTTCTTTGTGTATTTACATATAGCTTTATAGCTTAAATTAACACACATACACACACACACGACACATGAGTCATTGACTGGTCAGCCTGTCCCTGGGGCTCTGCTGAAATTCAGCAGCTGTTTAGAGTTGCTGGCGCCACGCCGGAGCATTATGCTGAACAGAGTCCAAATTCCCGCAGATGTGATATGCAGTAGGTACAAATATTAGCTAATCTTTTTCTTTTTTTTTCTCTTTTCTATCTTTTATATTATGTAATTGGCACCTTGGTGCCTACTAATGTTACAGAGATTGCTGTGAATAAATGTTTTTCTTTCTTTTTTTACGATTGTAATTTGTTTCGTACGTCTTATATAAATAAAATTACATTTTTTCTATCATGAAATTCCAGTATTCAGATTTTCCTGGAGTTTAGTTAACAAATGTTCCCGGTTGATGACAAGGCTCACCCCCTATTTCATGGGATCAAACATAGCTGGCGAAATGTGGGTGTGAAACACCTCTGCCTACCTCTTCGGGGAAAAAGACTTGATGCTATGATGATGTTATAAAATATATGACTGTCACCGTGGCACAGTGGTTAAGGTGGTCGCCTCGCTACTACATCGCCGTGCTGGGTGACGTGGGTTCGATTCCCACACGAGACAAATATTTGTGTGATTCATAGATATTTGTTTCTAGTCTGGGTGTACTTTGTGTCCGTTAGTTCCATGTTTGTAAAAGCTCCCCGCGACACAGGGATTGTTCACTAGAGCGGGCGTTGTTATTAAAAAAAAAAAAAAAAAAAATATCAGTTGTTTAGTACCCATAACACAAGCAAATATTATTATATATTTTAAGACTAGATGGCGCTGTGTGAATGTGTAAAAATATGATTATTAAATGATTTTAAGAGCCGAGAATAGTTAGTTTACAATACAAAACAATCACCAAACATACGACACAATATTACCAAGTCTACAATATAGTTCATTGTTATAAATGTATGCAAATATAATCTCAAAATTGAAATTACAGAACGACTATATTTACTTGGCGATATCAATCTCGAAGCACAACAAATCATCACTTACAAATGTTTACGTCTCCAAATAGTCCCCCAGGGGTAACTATTAACCCCTTGTGCTCATGACAGAATGAAAGGCAAACAATCACATTGAAATATTAACAACAAACAATATCTGATATTGTAATTAGTTAGAGAAATAGGGAATGTTTGATGAGTAATGTTTAGAACAAAGATATCATTTGGTATTTGTCGATAAAACTGAACCGTGCTTTTCGTTAATTAATTATAATAACACGATATTATTTTTTAAAATAAAACGCACTATCAACTCTTTGGAAAACTATATTCATTTATATATTTAGATAATATTTTAAATTTGATTTCATTCTTGTTTTTTTAAAGTTACTCTAACGCCGACGCGGAAAAACGTCATTCAACGGTCAAAAAGTAGATTCGAAACATAATATAATAGTCACTTATGGGAATCGAACCCATGACGCCTAAGTCACAATTTAAAATTAGTAATAATATATAATACTAGCGGACCCGACAGACGTTGTCCTGCATGATATACCAATCGATTGCATTTTTTTTATTTGCAAATCTAAACCATCCTCGAATCCACTTGAACACATACACAAAAATTGATTCAAATCGGTTCAGCCGTTTAGGAGGAGTTCACTGTCAACACACGTATAGAAGAATTATATATGTATAATATAGTCCACAGCCATCATGGCCACCGTAGGCGTTTGATGCCGTCTTTGTTATATAAATTATTCGAGTCAGTTAATTAGTCAAGTTGGACAAGTTTTTCGCGGAATTTCGCGCTAAGCCAACGCGCCAAGCTTGGCCAGAAACGCGAGCAGGTATTTTCTTTGCTAGTTTTAATTAACGATACAAATTCTTGTTTATGTACATAGTTTTATGTACCTGGATTTTGTGTCATTAACTTACTTATATAATATATAAAAGTCTCGCGGAGCTTCATTCTCGTCATTCTTTATTTGGCCACTGCTCAGCTCTTATTAGCCGTAGCGTGATGTTATATAGCCTATAACCTTCCTCAATAAATAAGCTATCCAAAACTAAAAGATTTTTTCAAATAAGCCCAGAAGTTTCTGATATTCTTGTGTTCAACCAACCAAAACAACTCTTCAGCTTTTTATTATTAATTATTTTATGTTTAGAGTAAAATGTTTCATATCGGGACATGAATATTTAATAAAAATTTATATATTTTTTGATAGTGACTAGTCGGGATTTTTAGTATGGACAAAATTTTTGATGACGAAGCGGAACAGTGATGACTCGGTACTAACTAATTTTACTCGTAATGAGAATGGGTTAATCATTAAAATACTGCCGGCATACATTTCCATAATATATAATTTCTACAAGTGATCGGTATAGATGTTTCCTCAATAGTTCGTGTTTTAGGTTTATCTTATCTTACTAAATCTTAGTTCTTACTTAATATTATAAAATATGTGAAAGTTAAATTGGACTGATGGATGGATGTCTTTTACTCAATCACGCCAGTACGGCTAATAGTAGGTATGTATATGAAATTTGGCACACAGATAGATACATATATGTATATAGATCACGTCTCTTTCCCAGGCAGAGACTACTTCCAGCTGCTACGATTCTGACATACATCTTTCGCCTCTTCAATATTCATCAATCTTTTCATACATTTGTTTTGGTTTCATTTAATTTTATTATTAGAATATTTATTTATTATTAATTATGTGCACTGACATTAATCTATTATAAATTTTATATTGTATTATTTTTCTAATGTAATGTTAAGAATTCTGATTTCTTTTTATATAATTTAGCATAGCATGTAAGCGCTTTTGTGAGAACTGTAAGCTTATAATGTTTATTTTCTTGATAAATAAATAAATAAACACTAATTTGGAACAGATAGATCAATTCTGGAATAGCACCTAGACTATTTTTTCGTCATACTACTCTATTAACTATCAGAGCCTTGGCGGGATACAGTTATGGTAGCGAATGCCACAGATACAAAATAAAAGAAATATAGCATCAACCTTTTTCCCCGAAAGGATGATGCTATGTTTTGTTTCTTTTATTTTTAGGCAGAGGTGTACCACACCCCATATGTCTCCATATGTCTCCCATAGAATAGAAGGCGAGCCTAACACAAAAACGATTCTTGATTTTTTAATGTATGTTTAAGCATCCAACGGCATCCGGAACCTTTACTAGGTCGTCGGTCCATCTAGTGGGTGGCCGTTAAATCCGGGCAGTCCAAAATCGCTCGCTGTTGTGGAGTTTAGGTGAGGCATATATTCAGCAGCATTGGGCTGATACGACGATGCTGATGATTGTATAGGCAGAATATACAAACATACAAAAATAAATTACCTTTTTGTAATTTTGCAACAGAACTCTAAAAAGTAATTTATAAAGCCATCACTCCCACAATCAATTGCAAACAAATTAAATTCTAAGCGGCTTTTATTTATCGTTTGAATGGAACACTAAAATTGGGTTTGTTTCCAAGTTTTCGATAAACGACTTGTAAATCAATCAGTCGAAGTCGGACCAAGTCGACATGAAGTCGTAAATTTAATTCAATTCGATATTCAGATTTACGAGACCAACGTTAATTATTCGCGGTTATTGTTATAAATAATTACAATTAATTTTGTATTGTGTATTGTGTTATCAAGGAATTGATTAGAGTTTGGCGTTTTACTTTGATGTTGTTTGAAATTAATTAACTGATCTTAAGTCGGTGTATAATTATTAATTCCACGTAATTTTCTACCTTGCATTATATTTATGTACCTAATTTAACAACTTTATACAGGGTTATGAGAACGCATCAACATGTTACCTACCTGTTTTTAAATAATAATTATTTTTTAACAATACATTCTATTATTATTTATTTATTTAAACTTTTGCACAAATAAAGTGTTTATAGGTAGACTTAATGCTAACAAGCATTCCCTAACAGTCAACCTAGGGTGATGCAGAGATAATAGTGAGTAGGTGCATTCCAAAATATAGTAGTGTTAAATAAATTCATGAAAAATAAAATTATATAGGTACATAGCGGACCCGACAGACGTTGTCCTGCATGATATTCCAATCGATTGCATTTATATATTTTTTATTTTTTATTTGTGAATCTAAACCATCCTCGAATCCACTTGAAAACATACACAAAAATTAATTGAAATCGGTTCAGCCGTTTAGGAGGAGTTCACTGTCAACACGTACAGAAGAATTATAATACTGGGTGGCGCAAAAGTAGTGGCACTAAAGAAAATGCTTTTTTTTTTTTTATTATACATTTTCTGTCATTCTGTTGTTGAAAATTGTGTAGTGAACAAATGTAAAATACACTGAAAATAAACATGGACCGTTTTACTCCCCAAGAACGTGGAATATCAGTGATAAGAACACAACGTGAATTTCGTCGACGATTTCCCCACCGTCCGGCACCGATTGGTCGCACAATTCGACGCTTTGCCACACACCCACTAAAAGTTACTGTATGGTGTGGCATCTGTGTTGACAGAGTGATCGGACCCTATTTTTTCGAAGACGCTGGAGGCAATGCGATAACTGTCACTGGAGAACGCTACAGAACCATGTTACGTGAGTTTTTGATACCCAGTTTGGACGAATTGGGGCTGGAGCACATCTGGTTTCAACAAGACGGCGCTACGGCACACACAGCGCGCGACACTATGGACTTAGTGAGGGACGCTTTTCCAGGCCGAGTTATCTCTCGTTTTGGCGATTTGCCTTGGCCTGCAAGATCACCCGATCTGACCAGTCCAGACTTTTTTCTTTGGGGTTTTTTGAAATCTCGGGTGTATGTGAACAAGCCACAGACTCTCGCAGCTCTAAAAGAAAACATTCGTCAAGAAATAACGAACATATCGCAGGAAGTGTTACGGCAAGTTATGCAAAATGTCATAAATAGGGCTCAAATGTGTATCAACTCTGGAGGTCACCATTTAAAAGACATCATCTTTAAATCCTAATGGTACGAAATTTAATGGCACAAATATACATTTAAAAAAATCTAAATCTAGTTTTCTAATTTAGAAAAAATGTTATAGCTGAACCAAATAGGGTCTTTACTTTTGCGCCACCCGTTATAAAGATATATATTTAAAATATGCGTAATTAAATATATTATTTATTTTAAAAAAATAACTATTTTTAAAATAATTATTTTTAAACAATAATTTATCGTCAGAGAACACTAGTGATTCTTTTACCGACCAAGAGATAACGTCACCTTAGCTTAAAGATTTTTTAGTTAGATTCTGTGACATATTCTTTTTATCACTATGTTATTTTTGTTGTTTACGTGTCATTAACGATTTATCTGTCTATCTAACAACCACAAAACAAATGAAGTAATAACAGTTCGTTTGTATTCGACTAGTTACAATGAATCAATCTAAATGACTAAATCCAATAAATTACTGGCTTTGAACTATTATTAATAACGGAATTATAGATAGACTGTCCAACTTAAATGGATGTTAATGGTGATATTGAAATGATATTATGTAATTAAATGTAGTATTCTTGTATATAACACAGACCTTTTGCCCCGAAGAGGTAGGCAGTGGTGCATCACATTGAAATTTCACCCGCTATTTTTGTAGTAGTATTGACTCACTGGGATACTTGGGGTCTTTTAAATAATTATAGAACACATAATATACCTTTTGTTACCAATAATTTAGCATTAATTTCTCTTATTACACTTAATGTACTTATAGTTTTAAATACCTTTAATTGGGTATTAGTTGGTAATTTCAATTTGTTAATATTTTTTTTATTAGACTGTTGTTATTTCAAAACCTAAAAATAAAATAAAAAATACTTCTAATAATATTAATAATAATATTCTACCACATTCACACAGCGCCATCTAGTCAAAGTAAGCAATTATATTTGCTTGTGTTATGGGTACTAAACAACTGATATACTACTTAAATATTTTTTTTTGTAAATACATAGGTACATATTATAGATAAATTACACCCAGACACAGAACAAACCTTTATGCTCATCACACAAAGATTTGTCCTGGGTGGGGATCGAATCCACGACCTCCAGCTTAGCAGTCAGGGTCACTAACCACTAGACCAACAGGCCAGTCAAAAGAAGTCTCTGGAAGAGAAAAACAATTATTTGGCTAAAAGTTTGCCTAATCTTGTTGTGAAGTAACAAACAACTGCACACTCAACAAACATGGCGGGAATAGTATGATATGTACAATTGTACTTAGAAAATAACCTACCATCAAAATGAAATGCATAATTTAATAATAAACATTCGATAATTCAGTGATTCCCTCATTAGTTCACATTTAATTACGTCAGCTAGTTCATTAATAGTGAGTTATGTGATGCGTTGATTTGTCATAATTGACTAAATAATCAGCTGACCGAACGTGTCCATGATGATGTATTTGTGCTGAAATTAAATGGCGTTGGATTGTTTTTTACCCGACAACGGTGAAGTCAAAATAAAAAGGGTCTAAAAAGAACGAAATAAGAAAATGCGTAATTCAGGTAGAAATCCAGAAATGCATAAGTTAAAAAATGGTCAAGGTAGAGCCGTGGATGCATACATACTTTTTATCTACTTTGTTTTTGTGCTGAGAACAAAATAAATTAATTTCCTTTTTTATACCACAGTCACTAAACACTGTTATGAACCACTATCATTATTATTTTGCAGTACCTATTTCTCTTCCAATAAAATTGATATCTGAAAAATGTCGCACAATTTTAAACAAAGAGGTGTCACAAATTGTCAATGTACTCAAGCGTGTACATCGATGTGCCAGGATACACACGTGTGGTGAACTCCACAATGCGAGAGAACACGAGCCATGCCACAATGAGACAAGCGGTACCGCTCGGTCTGTGGCACATACAGGACACTTTGCCGCCGCCCGTCAAAATGTCTCGCTTTATTGGCAACGTGAGGACAATGGAATAAACTCCGTACGAGTTTATTATGTGGATAGTTTCTTTGTCATATTAATGTTACAAAAGCGATGGTGGCTGAATGGATAAGGGACCGGCGTGCAAATCAAGCGGTCCGAGTTCGATCCCGACCGGCAGTACCAATGTGGATTTCACTTTGTGGAATTTATATGTACTAGTCATGTGACTTACCATCTGCTGACGGTGAAGGAAAACATCGTGAGGAAACCAACATACCGTAGAGGAAATTCTATGAGTATGTCTGATCCACCAACCCGCACTAGGCCAGCGTGAGTGGATTATGGCCTAAACCCTCTCAGCTCTCTAGAGAGAGAAGTGGAGACACGAGCCCAGCAGTGGGACTTAATATGTTGCTGATGATTAATGTTACAAAAAAGAATGCTGACTGTTATTTTAAAAAGTAGCACAGCATAGTAGCCTTCTTCGTCTAATGGAAATGAAAAAACTAAAAGGAGTCTGGTTTGCTCTATTAACTGACAGGATACCAAAGTGCCATGTCATCTTCTTTAAAAAGCTCACGCAACACTACGTTATATTCAAATATATTTATCTGAACACCCCGTATAATATGATTAAGACTTCCCGAAACCGTCAGACATGTATGCATAATATATTGATAAGAAATCAAAGAGCTGTGTCTGTGTTCAATGACTAACTAGGTATAAAATCAAGTTTATTTAAAATCAAGAGGTTCGATTCCCGGGTCGGGTGAAAATGGTATTGGACTTTTCTAACAAGAAATTCCAGTATTGAGATTTTCCCGGAGTTTGGTAAAACAAATGTTCCCGGTTGATGACAATAGGCTCGCCCCCTATTTCATGGGACCAAACATAGCTGGCGAAATGTGGGTGTGAAACACCTCTGCCTACCCCTTCGGGGAAAAAGGCGTGATGCTATATATGTTATTTAAAATAAAATTTACTAATTTGCGGACACATAGAGATATTAGTTTAGATGGATCTTTCTCTAATACTATGGTGTCATATAGTATGTGGTCAAAATTACGAATTTATCAGAGCAAATTTAAAATAAGAGTAAGACTACCTTGGTAGCGCAGCGAGTTCAAATCTTGGGTCAGACATTGCATGGAGTGTGAATATGTGCTCGATTAGAGTGGCTGTGATGCACCTCTGCCTACGCCTTTAGAGAGAAAATGCGTGACGCTATGTATTATATTATAATATGTATGTATAATATCATCATCATCATATTAGTCCAATAACGTCTCAGTAGACGTGTCTGGACATAAGCCTCACATAATTTCCATCACAGCGAGCGACTTTGTGCGATCTGCAACCAACAGACACCCGCAACTTTTACCAGGTCGTCAGTCCATCTGGCGAAGTATCGTTCCACACTGCTCTTCCCGATTCCAGAGCTATTTATATTATTCTCGCCATACATGCAAGGTATGCATGAAGGATTTTGACCTAACAGGCATAGCCGTCAGATATAACCAAGTTCCATAGTGCACATAACTGAACAATTTTACGCCAAACACGCTAGGGTTTGTATGACGGTTGTGTCTGTTTGGTCTAAACCTTCATGCATAACTTTGCGTGTATGGATGGCATTATATTATGTATAGTATAATGAGGCTTAAATTAATGTTACAGTAGTAGTCAAAAGCTTAACAAAAGTCCAGAAATATTTCCATTAATGCCGTAAGAGTTGAGGCAGAAAGTTTATTCATTCCCTTTGTGTCGTATCACAAACTGACCCATTCTATTCAGGACACAGATCACCGGAACACATAAATCTCTTTACCGAGGTATAAATTTGTTTTTTTTTTTCATTACCCACGTACATTTCATTACGGGGTGAACTCGGGCCAACCGGCTAATTTATGGGTTGGTCTGCTCGTTTTGATGCCTAAAAAACGGTTCATTACACGAATACTGAAATAAGCATGATGTTATGTTGGATTGATGATTTAAAGATGAAGAAAGAATTCTTACTGACCTAAAATAAATAAAACTTAATACAAATTCATCTCTTCGATTAAATTTTGACTGTCACCATGGCGCAGTGGTTAAGGTGGTCGCCTCGCCACTACATCGCCGTGCTGGTGACGTGGGTTCGATTCCCACACGAGACAAATATTTGTGTGATTCATAGATATTTGTTTCTAGTCTGGGTGTACTTTGTGTCCGTTAGTTCCATGTTTGTGTGCGGGCGTTGTCTTTTTAAAAGATTAAAAGATAAAAAAAAAATGTAATATCTATTGTAAATTTAATAGCTATAGTACTCGTAATTGGGTTTCAATATCCCAATACAAAGTTTTATCTAAATCTTTTGGGCAGATTTGACTAACATTCAAATAATCATCATTACAACCCATAAATGTCCCACTGCTGGGCACGGGTCTCTTCCAAAAGTGTTGGAGGGAATTTAGCCTACTACACCACGCAGGCCAGACGAGTTGGTGTAGAGTTTTGTATCGAATTTTCTTTTTCTTGCAGTGCTCTTATCTGATTAAGGTTACTCTTCACCACGTCATCTTATACGACACCCACAGGTTGAGATGGGGTTATGACATTAATAACCCCATCTCAACCTGTGGGTGTCACTACACTATACGTATTCTTAATCCGTCACTACACAGATTAAAATTCACGGATAAAATTCATCATCATCATCATCATCATATCAGCCCAACGACGTCCACTGCTGAACATAGGCCTCACCTAATTTACGCCACTGCGAACGGTCCTGTGCCGCCTGCAACTAACGGCCGCCCACCAGATGGACCGACGACCTGGTCAGGGTGGATAAAATTCAAATAATAAAAATTAAGTTTAAGATATCTGAAATAACGCTGAAAATATAAAGCTGAAAAGTCAATACACAGACAACTCTTACCAAACGCACGTACACACACCAGTTAAGAAATACAAACAAATTAAAAATGAATATACCAAGAACCGAGTACGGCAAAAGAAATCTTTTACACGACGGGGTCAAGAAATATAATAATTTACCAAACGAAATAAAAATATGTGAAAGTATACCGATATTCAAAAGAAAACTAAAACAACATTTACTATCCAAAATTTAATATTATTATCCAATGAACAACCATCTCCTGTTTTGAGTCATTACCTACCCATCAAATATAAAGTACCTACCTATCTGTTATATGTACGGTCAAGGAAATTGTTTCAACGTTATTTTTAATCAAAATGTTTACTTACCAAATGTACCTACTATACTCATAAGTGAACTGTAATGTTCTTGAGAAAATAAAGTTCTTTAAACCTAAGTGTATGCGCACTTCAGACGCACCTAACTTCAGAAATAACCGTCGAAGTTGAAAAAAAAACACATAAGTTAGTTTAGTAACCAATTCAGTAACAACTATATATTACTATATAAAATAACGCAGGGACCCATTGTAATACCTATCGTTTGACGTCGGTGCAGCAACTGTAAGACAACTAGCTTTAATTAACTCCGTCTTATACCGCAACGTCTCCTTGACTTCATTTATAGCTTGCTCTTTTCCATCAATTAAATTCACTTCACGTTATACTTTTATAAACAATTCTCAGCAAAATAAGTGAAAGACTTCCAGAGAACTTGCTTTGTCAGACAGAAGCTCATTCAAATAAACAAGTACAAGAAAATACTGCAATAGAAACTGCGGAAAGAAATAAATTCCATTTTAAGTCAGATAATGCAGAAGTTCCAAATTATTTCATTATTGGTTAAACACTCATGTGTTTAACCAATGTATTCATACAAATGATAGGGTTTATAATGTCAGACAAACAAACAATAGCAGCTTAGCAGTCAGGGTCACTAACCAGTTAACTACTAGACCAACAAGCCAGTTCCATAAGATTCTAGTCAACTAGAGACCCTGAAAAGGTGCTACCCTTTTTCCCATTCTTTATTTCTTAAACAAACCATTATTTTTATCCAATTTCCATGCAGTTTGTTCATTAATTTACTTTATTAATTAACCAGATTATCTCCTATCCTATCCAGCGTGGTATAGTAGGCTAAATTCCCTCCACATTCTTTGGAGGAGACCCGTGCCCAGCAGTGGGACGTTTATGGGTTGAAATGATGATGATAATGATCTCCTATCTCCAATACCCCTTACGGTAGAACGTTTAATTTCAAAAAGAATCCTTGCAGCTCATAATAATTTCATTCTGAATTGAATCCAACGAACGTCCGCTGAACGGAAAACGAAATCGTATGCAATAAAAACA
Organism: Laspeyria flexula; assembly: GCA_905147015.1. Lineage (NCBI taxonomy): Eukaryota > Metazoa > Arthropoda > Insecta > Lepidoptera > Erebidae > Laspeyria > Laspeyria flexula. The sequence goes on from LR989974.1 coordinate 9,760,552, forward strand.
AGAAAGGGGCATAAAATAATGAGAAAAGTCGAATGGGGGAAAGAGAAAGGGGATATCTTAGTAATTGTTGCATTGAAGATCTCACTAACGAGCACCTCGGGTAGTAAAAAGAATCGCGCTGGGCCACGAAGAGGGCGTTAAGTGAATTGGACGTTTTGAAATTTTTATTGTGTATTGTGACTTGAAAGTTGAAATATTTTATGAAATAAAAAAGGCGGAGGCTTTTGTTTTGTTTAATTTAAAACTTATTTTATTGTTTTGTTGGAGGGAAAGCTGAATTCATAATTTTAAAATGTATTTGAATTTGATTGAGAATATTTTATTTTAAAATCACTCTTGTCTTCATTTGTTTGTCATTAAGGTATTCCAAAAGTGCATAGCTTAGAGCAAACTAGCTCTTTGCTATACTAATTTATGTAGATATATGAAATATAATATTTCAATTTATGATAACCATTATGCAGATAAGGAAAAGGAACGATTACAGTTGTTACTTTGTTTCTATCTCATAAGTATGTATCTGCTTGTAAATTTAGTTCGTAATTGCAATTTCCGAGTTGTCTTAGTAAAACAGGAAACCTACTTACTTGAGCGTCCTTGCCAGTTTTATATTAGGCACTCCCTTGAGAATAATCGTTACAATGGCAGAGCATGTTCTGCGTGTCGAATCGAAACCAAAACTGAAGGCAGTTTAAAGTAGAATACAGAAATAATATCTTAAATTAAGGAGTCTAACTTTACATTTATAAAATTTTATCGCGGTTTGAGACTATATTTTTTTGACAAACATTTTTTCAAGACAACGCTCGCACTTATTAACAAGCTATATTATATTGCAGGGGACATACAATCAACAGACATAAAGTACACCCAGACTCGAAACAAGAACCAAACGAATAACACTAATATTTTATTTTACCAACATAATAATATCACGCAGTAGGAGCCGCGGGCGGCAACTACTAAGCATATCAATAATTATACCAATTTTAAAAAAATATAGCAAATACAATTCCCTGCAGAACCTTTGGAGGAGAGCCGAGCCCAGCAGTGTTACATTAATGGGTTGCTAATGATAAAGCAAATACATCTAAATAAGAATCACCCCACAACCTAATGTTACGTCACACGTGAATGCACACAGTAAATCCTCCCCTTTCTCCCCTAAAGGTACATTATAACAAAAATAGCCGAAAATATTAACCTGAACCATTTCCGTGGTTTAATGCTTCATTAGACTGAAGTTATCGACTGAAGGAAATGTCGGTCATATGTAATTCTTCGCTTTGTTCTTTGTACAACAAACTTTGGGAATTATATTTTGTGAATACTTTCTCTAGTAAATACTTTCTCCTTTCTTTTACTGGTACTATTGGAGAGCTTTTAGAGAGGCTTATGTCCAATAGTGAACGTCTTACGGCTGTCCTTTCTGTCTGTCTAATGATAGAGAATAATATATTGATTTATCACTTTTCATTGTAAGAGAATTTACTATTATGAATACATTATAACTTGTGCACAAGAAGGATTTACTGCATAAAACCATGTGTCAGATCATCTAGCTAGCATTGTAGGTGGAAAGCCTCTTTTTGTGAAAACATTTTCGTGCTCGGCAGTGATTTAGATACTAATATCCGGTTACACTTCACGATACGAAAGATGTGAGTATCCGAACGCTCTACACGCCCCTACCGGAGGCAGAGGCAAAGTTCTAGTCTTTTCCATCTTCGCTGTTCACTTCTACAAGACTACTGATGTTAATGTTATTTTTATATTTTACTTTAAATAATATTGTACACTTTACGGAATTATACAGTTATCAGCAACACTCATGTATTATTTACAATTACATATACAACAATGGCGATTAGACTTTTTGATCCTAACTAAAAAACATTTCAGTATAATTGTCATCATTCATATCATTGTTATAACTGGTATGTCTAAAATGGCTCTAATATTTGCTTTCAAAATAATTTATACTATGAATAATTATAGCATTTTAAGTATAGTTAAACGTAGAAAAACAAAAGCCAGTTTGCCCAGCAGTGGGACAACACAGGTTGTTTAAAAAAAAAAGTATAAACGTATTTGGGAACGAACTACTTGTGTGTTTTTTTTTTTTTTTTTTTTTTAAATTTATTTAGGACAACAAACAGTTACACTGGGGACTTAATAAATAACTTATGAGCTAAAATATTACTTATAGCATAACCAGCTCCGTTGTCCACAAGTAGACAATATAGTATTATGTACCTACAGAGTACGATTTACATAGAAGAAAGATAAACGTGAATTTATTATAAAGATGAAATGTGTTTAATTAATTTTAATTTAAAACTAGACGGTGAAGAAGCGAAAAACTCAATATCAGCAAAGCTTAAGTTATATCTATGCATTATTCTACACAAAGGACGACGTTCACCTGCATTCGTTCTATTAATTTTAGGCGCAAACAGACGCATTATACGTGTACTTCGAATTGAAGTTGAACGATAGGGTATATGAATATATATTTGATTCACAAGCTGAATACAATCAAATTTGCTATGTAAAATATTATATAGTAGCATAATGTCTAAAAACACTCTTCTCATCTCTAACTTAGGCAAAGAGAACTTGTGTAAGAGATCATCATAGGAGGACTTAGAGCGAAAACAACGATAGTTCATTGAACGTAAAAATTTACGTTGCACCGACTCGATCTGAACGTTGTATTTATTATAATGGGGGTTCCAAACAGAAGTAGCATATTCCAACTGAGATCGAACCAAAGATTTATACAATAAGAGGTAAGAGGATTGGCGCTTAAAAGGTTTACATGTTCGCATCACGAAGCCGTACATCTGGAACGCTTTGTTAACAATATGATTAATATGGATTTCAAAATGTAGCTTACTGTCCAAATACACGCCCAGATCTTTTATCACAGAAACCTTTTCTAATGCAATGCCTAGGAGAAAGTAGGTATAATTAAATTTGTTAATTTTTTTTGTGAAACTTATAGATTTACATTTAGGTAAGCTTAATTGGAGTTTATTGGCCGTACAGTAGGTTGACACACGGTTTAGATCTTCTTGAAGTTTACGACAGTCATCTAGGCAGGTAATGTCACGGTAAATTTTAAGGTCATCGGCGTACAATAAAAAGTGAGAATGTCTGAAACATTCTTTGATGTCATTAACAAATAGGACGAAAAGAAGAGGACCTAATATTGAGCCCTGGGCCACTCCTGAGGTCACTTTAATTATCATTTCAGATGTGAAACCGTTGATGACTACTCGCTGTGTTCTGTTTTTAATGTACGAAGTGAACCATCGTAATAGATTGCCGCGGATGCCATTAAACGCAAGCTTCAGAAGTAACAAATCATGATCCACCTTATCAAAAGCCTTACAGAAATCGGTGTAAACAGAGTCTACTTGTACCCGGTTGTCCATACTCTCAAATAAAGAATTTACATATAGGACAAGGTTACTAATAGTTGAACGTTTCTTTACGAATCCATGTTGTTCTTCGATTATTATCTTGTGCAAGTGGGGATAAATAAAGTTATGTACTAAGCGCTCTAGGACTTTTGATAAGGTAGATAACAGTGAAATCGGACGGTAATTAGCGACGTCATTCTTAATTCCATTTTTAAAAATAGGGACCACGTTGGCTAACTTCCATATTTCAGGGACACAACCTTCTCGCAAACTATTATTGTATAATATTTGAAGTGGAACTGCTATGGTGTTAGACGTACATTTTAGAAAAAATGGTGTAAGCCCGTCAGGGCCTGGACCCTTGGTGATGTCTAAAAGTTTGAGTTCTTTTATAATAAGATCTATGGAAATGTTTAAATCAGATAAAATAAAATCACAGTTAGGATTAAAGGGCGAAGACTCAGGGTCAACGCTACCCCCGCACGGTTCATATACTGATCCAAAAAAGCTTGAAAAGAATTCAATTATACGTTCAGGTTGGTCTGATTCTCTGTCGCTGTAAGTCATACATGAGGGGATACCGGATTTCTTATTAAATTGTTTAATGAAAGACCAGAACTTCCTGACATCTCCCCTTATACCATCTTCCACCGATTCAATGTATTTATCAAAACATTGTTTGCTAAGAGACTTGAATCTAGCACGGAAAATAGAATATTCCTCGTAACATGATTTAGAGTTGTATTTTTTCCATTTAATCCACGCTTTTTCTTTATCCTTAAATATATGTTTAAGTGGAGAAGTAAACCAAATAGGAAAGTCACACGATTTAGTCTGTCTTAATGGTATATGCTCCTTAATTAATTCATAAATCTTTTCATAGAATATATTTGTTGCTAACTGTACAGTCAAGCCATTAAAAAGATTAGGCCAGTCAATATTTTTAATACAATAATTAATAAGTGTATAGTTTCCTTCTAAGTAGCAATATTTGGGTGCGGAGCATGTTTTTTTGGACTTGGTAAAAATATTGCATGAGACGACAACATAAAAAGGTGGATGAAACGGATCTATAGGAACGAGTGTATTTTGAGGCGATTCACATGTACACCGCTTATCATTGGTGATGAATAAGTCTAACAGACGATTCATATTATTTTTTTGAGTATTACATTGTATGCTCCGAGTGGAATGTAAAAAAGTATCGAAACGGTTAGAGATGACACTATCAATTTCATGTGTAAAGGTACCCGTAGATGAAATCTGCCAGTTCAACAACGGTAAATTGAAGTCACCCGCAATGTAGAATTTATGTGTGTTATTGTCACAGCACAGTTCCACCTCTAGAGCATTTAAAAATGTTTGATAAATTTCTTGGTTCTGATTAGGGGGTATGTATACACCACACACGAATAGTACTGATCCCAATATGTTTAATTTCAAAAGAACGTAATCAATACATGGCGGAAAGGTTATATCAGGTAAATATACATCATTAAGGCGGAAGAAGCGACGCTCGATGACAAAATCACGTCGCACAGCCACCAACACACCGCCCCCCTCTCGTTTACCTGTTGCGGCCCTATCGCGGTCACAGCGATATAATAAATAACGAGAATCTATAACTTCACTATCCGAGATAGCAGGTATTAACCAGGTTTCCGACAGAATAATTATGTCATAACAATCGACTAAAATATTCATGAATAAAGTATTAAGTTTTGTTCTAAGTCCCCTACAATTTTGGTAGTATATACTAATACTATGAGACATTATTATTATAATAATTAAGTGATATTACCATAGTCAAATAATAAAAGTTATCGAGATGAGAAGAATAATAATAACTTAAAAATAATTTATCATTCCTGACACTATTAAACATGAAATAGCATAAAGTTGTAGAACTTATAAAATAATAAATAGCCTGTTTAAACGTTAATTTTAGCAGTAATATATTTAATAATTGAAGAACGAGGGTATATGTCACAATATTGCTCAATAGAAAGAATGCAGGTAAATACATAGAGTAGTTTGCTGTACAGAGATTGCGTCCGGCGAAAACAAAAACAATAATATAATTTAAATAATGTATAATTCTCAGGAGAGAAAACTGAAAATTAAGTGGAAAAAAAGACATAACATTATTCACTAGGTTTTCCTTTGATTTTGGGTAGGTCTTTTTCAGAACGTATAGCAATGACGGGCGAAGTTTCGCCGGCTCTGACAAAAACGGTACCGTGTTTGACCCAGACAAATCGACAACTGTTTTGCTTAGCTTTCTCGCGAGCTTCTCGAAACAACTGTTTATTTTTTAGCGTAAGATGCTCATTCACATAGACTTTTTGAGATGGTCCTGCAATGCCTAACTCATCGGAGGCAACGCCCTTCTTGAGACGAACAGCAGAGATGAAATCATTTTTGTTGAACATAATTAATTTCAGAATTGAAAAACTTTGTTAAATAAAACGAAAATGATAATGAACGTATAAATCAGTCAAGCAAGTTGTGTCTATAGCGGGAGCTGCAGAAATAGTTCAGTGCAATATTTCTATCAATTCAATGAATGTCTGCGTCTGTACGAATTAAATTTGCGGTTTAGCTAACTTGAGTTATGAGTATGACCTCACTAACTAAATGTCTGAGTGATTTATTACAGTTAAGGTTTACAGTAACTGGATGCGGATGTTATAATTTAATTAAGTAATAGAGTACGTTTGATTTATGGTTAAGCTTCCATCAAACGGTGTTCAAATTAATGTTTCCCAGTAAACACAATGCCTTATTGGTCTAGACCAATTAGGTAGTCAACATTTTAATAGCGTTACGTCTTTTTCTTCAAAAGGGTTGACAGTCTAGGTTATACTCAGCTGACATATTGCTAGACCAGTTTCCAAATATTTTTCTATATTTTTGTCCATGATGATGAAAGTTCATGTTTGTCTGACACGGCACGTAAATGACCCTTGGAATATCTGTAGCTATAAAAGCAACTTTTTTACTCTTCTTGACTGCGTAGTCATGTAAAAAACAATAGAACATCATTAGGAAAACACTCCTTTTAAAAAGCCCGTATAATTTATATTGTTAACAAACCCTGTTGATGTGATTATGTTTTTTTTCAGGTAAGGGTACAAGTAAAGGCAGTTTGGGGTGAATATTTATGAGGAAGCTGCCCAAGGATTACGTAGCACGCGTATTTGGTATGAATTTTTAAGTCTCAATGTAATTAACAAAAATTTTACTTGTACTTAGAAGAGTTATTGAAGATATTCTGCGTCTCTTATATTGAAGTCATTAGATAATCGGATGGCGCTAGCTATTGAAATAAAACTATTTCATTTAGACATGTTTGTCTACACCGTGCACTTTTAGTCGACTTACAAATTTTTGTCTGGGTGTAGTAGAAATTAATAATAATAATAATATTCTACCACATTCACACAGCTTCATCTAGTCCCAAAGTAAGCAATTATATTTGCTTGTGTTATGGGTACTAAACAACTGATATACTACTTAAATATTTTTTTTGTTTTGTAAATACATACATATTAAAGATAACAAATTACACCCAGACGCAGAACAAACTTTTATACTCATCACACAAAGATTTGTCCTGGGTGGGGATCGAACGACCTCTGGCTTAGCAGTCAAGGTCACTTACCACTAGACCAACAGGCCAGTCGAATTAATTCATAACATACATATAAAATAATATCTATCTATTAATAGTAACCTATTAATGTCCCACTGCTGGGCACGGGTCTCAGCTATATCTAGAGCTGAGAGGGCTTAGACCGTAATTCACACACGCTGGCCTTGTGCGGGGCGGGGGATCAGACATACACTTAGAATTTCTTCTTGGATATATGGCTTTCCTCACGATGTATTCCTTCACCACTAATAGATGGTAAGTCTCATGACTAGTACATGAAGATTCACAAAGTAAAATCCACATTGGTATTACCCCGGTCGGAATCGGACTCCGACCGCGTGCTTCGTGCTCCGATCTATTATACAATCAACTACCATCATCATACATAGGCCTACTATACTATATGTATATATGATATATGATATTTGACTGTCACCGTGGCGCAGTGGTTAAGGTGGTCGCCTCGCCACGACATCGCCGTGCTGGGTGACGTGGGTTCGATTCCCACACGAGACAAATATTTGTGTGATTCATAGATATTTGTTTCTAGTCTGAGTGTACTTTGTGTCCGTTAGTTTCATGTTTGTAAAGCTCCCCGCGACACAGGGCTTGTTCCCTAGTGCGGGCGTTGTTTTTTTAAACAAACAATAAACAATTAAACAATTTATATATATCATACTACGATACTAATAATACGCCACCGCGAGCGATCCTATGCCGCCTGCAACCAACGGCCAACCACAACCATGACCAGGTCGCCGGTCCATCTCGTTGGGGGCCGTCCTACGCGGCTGCGCCTTCCAATACACAGGAATCATTTTCTTTCATCGGCCACTATACGTTTTCTTTATCTATCTATAACAAAATTACTTGGTATCACGTGACATTTGTTCAATACACACGTCACTTCTGCAATTCCTACATGAAGTTTCTAACACTCCGGATCTATATATAACTCTCCATAACATTTATAATGATCACATGATATTCGAACATCAAACAAAATCTCCAAAGTATCTGTAACCGAAGGATTTGCCAGAGACCCTTCTCAGCTTACCTTTTGTGGTTAACATGCCACTATATAAGCAGGTGCTTAATTTATTTAAATCTATTCGTTACCAGAAATTGACAAACACAGGTATTGTACTTCATTATCCGTATGTTAAATTGTAAAAAAAATCAGATTTATTAAAAAATTACGGACTTAACATGCAAATGTTGGAATTAAAAGACATTTCTATACTAATCGGCTATTCCATAAATTTTATTTCAGTACATAAAAATAATATAGGCATCAATTTTATATATGGCAACATGAGATAAAAACACGAAACCAATTTCATCCTTAATACTATTACTTAAAGAGTCTTCACCTAAGATGGTGGTTTCTGTCATTACCCAACACTAACCGCTAAAACAGTCCAACGATAATTTCAATTTAACTCATGTGGATACCTTAAAAGCTTCCAAATTGTTCGAGACTAGGGGGACAAGAGGGTGAATGGGGCTAACGCAATTAAATGGCAGCCACCACCCGCCAAATTAATTTTGTTGACATTATTGTAAATCTCTGTTTATTAATTTGGATAATAGATGGCGCTATTGTTCTTAATGTTGGAGATAATGATGTTAACAAAGATTAACTTGCTTTAGGTTTAAAATGTGAGGATCGCACTTTGTTTTTGCAGTTTTATGTTTGTATGTCCTCTCTAGCATATTGATTTTCATATTTATTTTGTTAATATGTTTCAATTTAATTTAAACTGTTCACGACCGTCGGCTTAATAGTAAAGATCATAAAAAACATAAGTTTTCTTATAGTTCTGTCTTCTTCTTCTTCGGCTTCGGCTTGAGGCACACCCTATTATTGGAAAATAAATCTGACACCATTCTTCGGATAACCTGTTACATTCTTAACTTGTGACTTTCATTAGAGTTATTTGTAACCTAGATAAATAACCGAGATTTCATTAATCAAATAAAATTAAAAGAATATTTAACCTGAACTGATAATGTTTAAAAAATAAGTTGATAATTGAATAAATGAAGAAATAAAAATTGGTAGGATCACGGGGCAAGTCAGCGAAAGTCTCATAGTCAGAAACCACGCTAAGGCAACGTGGACTTATAGTTGTTGTAACATATTATATTATTATGTAAATAAAATGTAGTTTAATCTAAAATAAAATAAAAAGTCGTTTTATTGCTATATCAAATTTATAATACATAATTATCTCTAAAATACTTACGGTTCTTAGACGGATCTAGTATCGCATAATTATTAACTACGATTTACAACTTTCCTGCCTCCATTCATAATAACCACTTCACATTGAGCGACCTGACTCTCCCCTCGCAGAAGCATACAAACTTTTCCACAAAACATACGATTCAGCCCTTGGATATAGGCTAAGTTAAATAGCCATAGTTTAGATATGTATAAGTTCCCCAAGTGCCATTAGGGGGTGTAGGCATGGGCAGAATTGTTAATATCGCGTGTTCAATTACTGGAAGCTGTAATTGGATGGTTCAGGATTAATCCCTCAGCTGTGTGATGCCTAGACCACGGGCTATGTGGATGATATCATAGCTGATACTTGTACACTTTGGTGTCATTTGTTCACTTAGAATATTCATCAAAGATATAATATAGCATATAGAAAACTTTGTGGAAGTTTAAAATTATATATTTATTTTAAAAATTGTGTTGAGTGAGATTCAATTTTATTGTTACCGACTTCGTAAAAGTATTTGAAGTTAGTTATGTCTTTTTAAATTAGAATATGTCTCAAAGGCTACCTAGATAAATCCCAGCCCAAGATCTAGTTGTAGACTAGCTTATCTTGTAAATAATTAGTTTGATAATAGATTAAGATGACGTTACAGTAAACCTATTAAGTATTTTACGTAAGAAAAATATGAGTACATTATCTTAATTTTTTTTGAATATGTACTTATTTAGCTACTTAATAAAATTAATAGTCAAAAAATAATAATACTAATATTGATGGATACATTCTCGTAGGTATCAAAATCAGTATTGAAAATTATTAAACGAGTCTGTTTGGCTACAATATCATTCGTTCCTTAAGTAGGGGTAATACATTTCATTACTATTGAAATCCATTAGCTGCAAGTATAACATGGGTCGTCCAAACAATATACCTTTACCACGTGGAACGAATGATCCAAAAAACCGATTTAATGAACGGAAAGTAACCTACAACAGGAAAAGCCTGGAGTTTAGTGAAACAGGGGCAAGTACCTTCGCAGAGGTCATAAATAGAGTGTTTTTATTGATGCAGAAAAAGGACCCCTTTACCACGGTTCATTAGTTTGATAAAAAATATCTACGTAGGAGATTATGAGCTGTTTTCCCCTACTCTACCCGATTTATTAAGGGTCCAGATTTCGTTGCAGCAGTTGACACTTATGACTCGTATGGAATAATAAACAGTCCTTGTGAATTGAGTGAGAAGATATTGGTTGGACCTTTGGTAATGTATGCCTTACAACACAATTGATATTTACAGATTACCTTTTGTTTACAGTAATACTCTACTTTATGGGAGATCCAAATGGTATCAAATTAAAAAATATGTCGGCCCTCTTTTATTTCTTTTGTCATTTAGTTGCGACGAGGTGTTCCAATCATAATGAACCTATCAAATCCCGGTCAAGTGCGAGTTCGACTCGCACACCGAGGGTTTCGTATTAACAGGCAAAGTATTATTGTAGCAAAATGAAACTTTAACCCTTTCGTTTATAAAATATTTGGTATATATAATTTGTGTGTAAAGTAAGTTTTACGAGCGCATAAATTAGCCAATGTGCAAATGATGAAAAGCTTTGCTTCAGAATAATAAATTCACATATACTAGTAATAGTTTATTATTGTGTTTCTTGTTAAACTAAGAACCATTTTTAAATCTATGAGTTACGAACTAAATAAGCCCAAGTTATTATACTTAAGTCACGCATGACTTTAACGCACTTCTATAAAAGTGTTAGTTACGTTGATAGAGAGCTTCATTTATCTGTTATGAGTTTATTGGATGCTCATAATGTCCATATTTTTTAATGATGTAATAGAAACATAATAGTATGCGTTAAATAATCCGTGTATTTTGCCATTCTTTCATTGATTTGCTAATCTTCTTTGATACCGATTTAAGAATCGTGTTAACGACAGCTAGAAGATTTAATTCGTAGATTTTCTTATTAAATCCAACATAAATTACAATCATGCTTTCGAGTGAGAAAGCTGTCGGCTGAATTTTCACGGGAATCGCTTCATGTTGAGCTGTCCCATTAGGAAAAATAAAAAATGCATCCTTGTTCATCAACAGTGGGATTGATTCCTTTAACATAACGGGTGGTCTTATAAGTTTAGTAACTTGCGTGTTATTGGCCAAACCTTCAATTTTCTTGACTCCTTTAGAATTAAGCACGTAGACATCATTGTTGCTGGTGTAATACAAATTGTACTCATTATCCAAAACGATTTGGTCTGCGTTATCAATTTTTGACATCCGATGCTTCTTGGTTCCTTCTTCAGTGACTTTATATACAACATGTTCTCTTGTTATGATATAAAATATATCATTCCCATGAATTTTCGCAAGTGCTATAATATCATCATTTATCGTTCCATATTTTTCAGCTGTATTTTTTTCTGGATTGTAAGAATAAAGTCCATCAGATGCCGCAAAGTAAGCTGTTTTTGCACCTGGCATGATGTCACAAGCAGCATCTCTTCCATTATAAAGTAACATCTTTACTACTCCATTTTTGCGAACATAAAGACCTCTGTCAATTTTTTGACCATTCTGGTAATCAGCTAACGTAAAAAATATCAAAAATGAACCATTTTTTGACGGAATGCCTAAGGCATTGAGAGGGAATAATATGTTGGCAATATCATAAGCCGAGGTGTATATCACTTGTTTCTCGAGTATTTTTGAAATTTTTGCTTTCCTGACTGGAACACAATGAACCACGACCAAGAGAAGAAATGAACTAACGAACAACAGCAACTTCATTATGGCACCTAGAAGTAAAAATAATATATTTATAAACTAAGCAATACATTTTGCATACAAAGAAAGATTAATTTAAAATTGGTTTGTCGCTCAAATTGGACAGTATGACTGTGAATGTACTGACATCTACATTCATAACAACAACACTAGTTCGACGGTGTAATGTTCTGGTCTTGAACAAATTAGGTGAAGGGGAAAAAGGGATTGCTTTATAATTTAAAAAAAAAAACGAATTAATATACTTAGTAGTAATATTCAATGATATAACTACATGAGCACGGTTTTGGATATTTTCCTTTATTAGTGCTACTTGGTATTGCTTCTTACCAAATTTCTCAAAAAAAGCTCAACGGAAGTAGGTACCCATAGGTTTGGACTTTTTTGATTGTCGATAATTGACAAAAATGGAACATAAACGGCTGTATCTTTTATTAATTTGTTTTATTAGGTGTACAAACAGCTCACAATCAAAATTATATCTAACTAGATCTAGTGACAAAAATTTTCTTAATCTAGAATGCGTAGCCTTAATAATAAACAATTACACACAGCAGTAGCAGTGTTGAGGTACGAAACCCTAAAAGAAGAGTTAATGGTACTTGATAACTAAAATATCACAAAATAAAATATAACAACTTATAAAAATAATAACTTATTAAATTTTTACTACATAATGACATAGCTAATCATTGTAACAAGGTAATTTAATTACCATTAAGTATTACTTTTAAAATGATTACGTCTTAATCCTTAATTTTCCATGCCTTTGACCTATATCTTAATACTTCGTTCCTAAGTATTATGATATTCTAGCGATATCCGTTAGCGACAGTTTTTGTATGACAGCGATACGTCACGTGTCATATCGTGTAAATTGGAATGAAAGTGCTCCTGGACTATAATTTTCATTCAAAGATTTGTAATACCTACCTCTCTACTTACACAGTTATGTCTTGTTAGTAACTAAGTTAAATACCTTTACATATCTAATGCATCATCATATCAAATGGGTAGTCTTAAGAGGCGAAGAGAATTTCTTGATCAACTGTTTTTGTTTAAAATAGATAATAGTGTGTCAATCACACTATTATACCATATTACCAAATTACGATTACCTTTTTACTCCGTCACGCTCACGCACCAACCTGGGTCTTAATTCTCCATTAATTAGAATACAAAAAGTTTACAACACTATGTCGATTAATAAAGACTGCGATTTGTTTATGCACAATCTTGTTAGATACAAAGCCGAATTAAAAAGAATTGTCTAAATTTATCATATATCCTTATAATTCTGCAGCTTATTTCTATTGTATAGCTTTAAGTTTATTGTGTATTTACTGTTCCCACATTCCAACATCAGCAAGTCTGTATACTCTACAATTATTATTGTTTACAATCTACTACTCTGTTCCTTATTTTGTTTCCGCTATGAATAATTGTCTAAACAGCCGATGTAATAGATTTGACAATGAATATATATTGTTTTTGCTCCACTTAATAAGTTATTTGGTACCAACTTAGTTTTAAGTGATAATATAAAATTAGTTGTTTCTTAAAAAAATATTTCAATAACATTGTTTGCTCATATAGCTTGTTAACTTTAATGTATGTCGTGGCAACTTGTAATTGAAACAGCACTATTGCTTGAGCCATTTAAAAATTGTATGATCCTTTCCAAAGTGTATGTTTTGTAAGTTGTCCTATTAATAAATAAATAAGTAAGTTAATATCATGTAAATCTCGTCTAAGCGAACTGTAGTTCTTTTGAGAAATAAAGTATCTTTAAACCTAAGTGGAGTTCATGACCTGTGTTGCCATTTTATTTGACAGATACTATAGTATCCACGTGGTCGAGTTGTATCCTTTTATTATACATATCGACCGAAGCCATATATATCTACAACGCGGTCGATACAAATAACAATATCTTTTGTGATTCGACCACGTGGTTCGGCCGATATGTGCAATTAAGTAATAATTAATATATAACCTTCTCGGCTCGACCACATGGAATAGATCGTCATGGTCGAGTTGAAATAAATCAGTAAATTAAAAAAAGAAACAATGGCATAAAAGCTAATTACATTTTAAAAGAAAAGTATCCAAATATAAATTTTAGCTTATCAAACTCCGCACCAATTTGTATCTTATTAGTTACGAACTAAGTAGCACAAGTTATTATGCTTAAAGAGCTTAAGTTACGCATGACAATAAGTTACGCTGGCAACGAGATTAAAATATGAGTATTGTATTTATTGGAACCTAATAATTTCAAACCTAACAATCAACTTAGACTGTAAACATCAGAAAGAATATTGTTAGTTTGAAATGTGTCTGTCGGTTTAACAAATGCATTCATTTTTGTTTACAAATCTTTGCTATTTTAAAAATCACAATCTGTAATACCTATCTCACTAAATAATTCTGCAACTCATTGAATGTAGTACTTATTGTTAGTAGAACAAAGTATCATGAATTTTCTCAGTTACTGAATCAAAGATCGCGTTTACAGTAAAAGCTGCTAGATTAAATTCGTAGATTTTCCTATTATATGCAATGTGAAATATGTAGAAGCTTGTGAGTGAATAAGCGGTTGGCTGAAAATAAATTGTCGTCACATATTTCGCTGACCCATCATGTCTTACAAAATATGCATCCCTGTCCAACAATACTGGTATTGAGTCATGTAATGATAGTGGTGCTCTTATAAGTTTAACAACAGTCCATTTGTTCATAAAACCTTCAATTTTCTTAACACCTTTAGCATTGAGCACGTAGACATCATTGTAGCTAGTAAAATACAAATTGTTCTGATAATCCAAAACAATTTGGTCAGCGTTATTGATTTCTGTTATCTTATCCTTCTGGGTTCCTTTTGCAGTGACTTTATATACAATATGTTCTTTTGTTAACATATAAAATATATCACTCGCATTGATTTTCGTTAGAGCTATAATATCATCGTTTATTGTTCCAAAATTTTCAACTAAATTTTCTTTTATATTGTAAGAATAAAGCCCATCAGATGCTGCAAAGTAAACTGTGTTTACATTCTGTATGAAGTCACAAACAAAATCGCTTCCATTATCAAGTAACATCATTACTTCTCCATCATTTTTAAGAACATGAATACCTTTTTCAGCTAATATAAAAAATATCAAAAGTGAACTATATTTTGATGGAATACCTATGTCGTTAAGAGGGGTTAATATATTGGTAATATTATATTCCGAGCTGTATATCACTCGTTCTTCATTTAATCCAACATTATTACTATTATACGGTACTAAAACAAATGGACCACAATGAACCAAGTCCAAGAGAAGACATGAAGTGAAGAACAATAGCAACGACATTCTGAGACCTGAAAGTAGAGAAAAAGTTTTTTTTTTTTCATTGCCTAAAGTGGCAGACGAGCAGACGGCCCACCTGATGGTAAGTGGTTACCGCCGCTCATGGACGTTGGCAATGCTAGGGGCACAGCCAGGCCGCTGCCTCTAATATCTTCATTTTGAATTTAAGAAGGGATAGTGCATTGCAACATATTTCGCATAATTTGGACAGTCTGACTGGGGGACTTACGTCTTTAGCCTGATATACCATGCTGGCCAGACGGGTTGGTATAGGGTTTTGAATCGAATATTCTTTTTCTCACAGTGCTCTTGTCTGTTTAAGGTCGCCTTGTACGACACCCACGGCATTTTTAGCATACATATTGTAATTTAATATTATTACTATAAAGCTGAAGAGTTTGTTTGTTTGGTTGGACACGCTAATCTCAATCTCATCTCAAACTATTGACAACACACGAATTTCCTTTACTTTGGTTTAACATTTTCTATATACAATGCTAAACAAGTAATGGAAAAATATAAATACATATATTTATATTGTGTGGTTGAACGCGGTAATCCGTCCCATTTGAAAAATTGTTTAAGTGTTGCATAGCCCATTTATCGAAGAATGGTATAAAGGCTAAATAACATCACGCCACGATCGATAAGAGCTGGGTAGTGGCCAAACAAAGATACACGGAAACAGAGCACTGGGCAACCGTTAGTTACATTAAATACTATTAATGCTCTTTCTTTCTTCACGGCTAAACTTTTCTCTAAGTATAATAGATACGCGGTCCTTTTGGAATGACAATAAAATTCTATGAAACTAAGAGGCACTTGACACTTTTGAGTTCATCTAGTAATGAATATATTCCATCAGCCGTGAATGTAACTGAGACACAGACAAGTATAATAGAATACAACTTTCACCAAATAAACGCATTTGAAACCGCGGTTTAAAGCTAGTAATAAACTTAACTTACTTGAAACACGTGCACTCAGAAGAGAGACTTTGAATAGACTACCAAGAAATTCTAAGACGGGTTCAATTAAGTAGAAATAATAAAACTGCAATTATAAACTTGTTATTATTATTGTTTTTATAATAACTCTGCACAATTGTACACACGTATTTATTGATTATAAACGGGAATTCAATAGAAAAATAATAAGTATACATATTATATTGATTTAAAATTAGTTTTTTAACATATTACCGAACAAGTTCTTCCACTTGGTTATCGAGTCGTGGATCTGCTTTGATATTTCATCCATCCATATGTTCATAAACTTAAATATAAAATTGTATTCGTATATTGTCGTGTCATGTGCAATGTAAATTATGACCATGGCTTTAACAGAGCAAGCAGTGATTTGATATTGTAACTCGTGAATAGCATTTAGAACCATCCCATTGCAAATAAGTTAAATGTTTTGTTATTCAACAACACTGGGATACTCATTTAATAAAAGTGGTGGTCTTATAAGTTTAATACTTCCCATATTTTTGGGAAGACCTTCGATTTTCTTGACTCCTTTAGTACCAAGTACGTAGACATCTTTATTACTGGTATAATATAAATTGTTCTGATTATCCAATTATTATTGCAGTGATTGTTGATATCACGGTCCCTCATGATGAGAATCTCGTGAAGGCTGAAAAAGATAAACAAACTAAATATCTTGATTTAGCTCACGAGATAGTCGACATGTAGGATGTGGACTTAGCAATCATTGTACCGATAGTTGTGACAGTCAATGGCCTAGTAGCAAAGAGCCTCAACCAACATCTGAAGAGGCTCGTGTTAGGTAGCTGGATAAAAGGACTGATACAGAAGGCAGTACTCCTCGACACGGCACGTATTGTGAGGAGGTTCCTTTCTCTGGAGCCCTAACCGTTGGCACCTTGGACTCTGTTCCCGATGTCGGCGGGCCACCATATTTTTATATTTGTAAATGTACTTTTTTTGTATTTATATTTGAAAATGTAAGAATGTGAGAATGTAATTTAAATAAAGCGAATAATAATAATAAAAACGATTTATTTCTCACATAAAGTTAATGAATACATGATAAGGTGTACTGCCAGGGTGTAAGGTATAGTCTAACTTTGTGTGAGTCTGGTGCATGTAGTAGATTTAATAATAAATCTGTATCACATGTCACCAGGGCCAGTACGGGTATGGCCGTATACATATTATTGTAGTATACAATTTGCTCTTATAATAGTTGGTATCTATTAACATATTAATTATCTTAAAACTAGACATAATAAAAATTTAAAATTAATAATAATAATAGCCTTTATTAACAATCTTTACATAGTTTAACTTAAAATAATTATGTACTTAAATATTAATTATGACACCGGCACAGATTGTTTTGCTTTCGCATAGGCCTCCCCCAGGCTCTTCCAAAGACCGTGGTCTTGGCAAATTCTGCCCCATAGTACACCTGCGTTCTCTATTAAGTCATCGCTCCATCTGCGATATAATATAAAATTATCTGGTTAGAAATAGAATTGCGGGTGGGAGTGTGTGTGTGCTTGCGTGAGTATGTGTGTGCTTGTGTGTGTGTGAGTGTTTGTGTGAATAAAGCCAGTAAGATTGATAATAACAAGGGACCGTGAATGTATAACAAGGTGTGATTTTAATTATTTAAGGGTGTAAGCAGGTCTTCTGTTTGTTTGTAGTCTAAGGTCTTGAGGTAATTTTCTACTTTGATTTTACAGTGGAGTTTAAGAAGGGGGTAGATATTAAGGTTGGTATTTAGTTTGTTGTACAGGTAAGGTGCATTGCACTTAAAACTCACAACTGTAATCAATGACGCATTCAAACATTACTGAAATCAGGAGTAGGAGCAGACTACTTTTAATTACATAAGCCATATATTATTAACTAGGTACAATACAAATAATACATTAATACAATATGAATTAAATTAAATTTATAAGACTATCTATTCATTAAATTCAATTGCCTATATTTGAACACTGAGTAGTAATTTTGTTCTAATAAAAAGGCCTTAAGTTTTCTTTCAAAAAGAGAAGTATTATATATTTCTATTTTCAATTCATTTGTTAAACAATTAAACAATTTTGCCTGATATTGCACACAGTGAACAGCTACATTTAATTTAGGAGTTATCTTATGATTTAAATGTTTTTTTCGAGTACTTTCCCTGTCTTATCTCTCGTCTTTTGTTTCATATTCATGTATGTATTTTGACAAATAAGTTAGTGTTATTAGTATATACAAACAGGGCACAGTTAACACTGAGAGACTTTGAAAATATGGTCGACAGGACTCTGTTTGGGGAATACGAACTATGGTTCTGATTGCCCTTTTTTGTAGATTGAAGGCCCTTTTAACATTGTAGTCATAACTATTTCCCCACAGCTGTATACTATATCTCAACCTCTACTCTACTAGCGCATGATATACAGATCTTAGGATTTCAATGCCAACTTCTTCTCGTAAGCTTCTAATAGCGTAGCAAGCTGAAGAGATTGAGGCGTCTATTGTTCTTATTTCTTCTTTCCAATTTAGCAAGGAATCAATATTAACACCTAAAAGTAAGCAAAGTAAAAGTAAGCAGTCTTTAAAATTAAGCACTCATAAAATCGTTAAAAAATGAGACATACAATTACATTAATAGAATTTTCTTAACATAATAATCATGCAACATACACAAATGTTATGACTTCAATAGAGCAAACAGTTAGCTAATATTGTAAGTTAAAATTAACATTTGCAAGTCCAATTTGTCCAAACAATAAATATTTAGTTGTTCATTATCTGGAGTTGAATCATTTGCTATTGTTGACGATAGTACAAGTATAAAATTCCCCTCATGTTTTGGAAGACCTTGTCGATTGACTTTTTAGCATCAACATCATCAACATTATTGTTGTTAAACAAATTATTCTGATTTATTGAAAACAATTAGCACTAGCACTGGGATGTGTTCTTCATCGGGCTTCAATAAATAAAACCCCGGTTAACTAAACCTTTATCCTTACAAAACAGTGACTACAAATTGACAGTTAAAAATCTCACCTTATATAGGGCCGCCGGAGAATCTTAACATCGAGTTTTAAAAAATGACGTCATATGCACAGTGTCATCTAGGTATTTACATATGAACTACTTGATAGTGTTAAATGTATCAAACACGAAGTCCTACATTATAATAGCCGGTTTTATTGATTTCTTCTGTGTTATCTTTTTTGTTTCTCCAAGTCCAAAAACCAGTCTAGACCATTTTTCAGTTTTAATAAATTCTGAATTCTTGCATATGACCAATAATTATTAAAGACTAAAAACCACTCAAAACTTTATTATTTTCTTTATGAAGGATGTAAAATTAGGTGACAAAATCGTCCCGTCCCGCAGGGTACAATTATTTCCTCTCACCGTCACAACTTTTCACTTAACAAAGCACGTTTAGTAACTTGAAACATTTTGCAGTAACTTCCAACTTTGTAGGTGTGGCTGCAGCTTTACTTCCACTTAGTTTTACAGTAAAATAGGGAACTGTGGCTGCATCTTTATTAAAAACTTAGGTGCTTGGTTGATCTTAATTTTACAACTATGTATAGACTACAAAAATGCGTTCTTCAAGATTTTGTCAAGACGAAGTTTTAGATGAAAGTCGATTTGATTCTCGATGCTAACGTCACCGAACCGAGTGACGTAGGTTCGATTCCCACACGAGACAAATATTTTTGTGATTCATAAATATTAGTTTCCAATCTAGGTGTACTTTGTGTCCATTAATTGTATGTTTATAAAGTCCCCCGCGTCACAGGGCTTGCTTCCTAGTGCGGGTGTTATCTTTTAATAAACAATAAAAGCAGTTATCGAATATTGTAGCCTCCGTGTCTGTGGTTAGTGACTCTTACTGCTAAGACAGAGGTCGTGGGTTCGAGTCCCACCCAGGACAAATCTTTGTGTGATGAGCATGATTATTTGTTCTGTTTCTGGGTGTAATATAATACGTATTTACAAAAAAAAGTTATAATATGAGTTGTTTAATATCAATATTACAAGCATTAGCTTAGTTTGGGACCAGATGGCGCTGAGTGTGAATATTTAAATATTATTATTATTATTTTGTGTAGTAAGAAAACAGTACTCTCTCCTAACAAAAACACAAAAAAAGAAACGTTTCCTGAAAAGTACCAACGTTACCTATCTATAGAATATAACCTAACCCTTACTTAGCTCACTGATTAAACGCAAAATCCAAACTTTATTATATTAAAAGGGTTCGCTGTTTGCACATCATCCAAGTTTTTTTACCCTTTGCCGACATTTTGAATTGTACGTTTGAACAAAATGGCGGATCGTATATTTCAAACCCCGGCTGCCTTTTAGATAAACAGGGTTATAATATGTATATGTAAACAATTTAATTTGACATTCGATGTTAAACGGCCGGTGTGTACACAAATTATTTGGAATAACGTTTGGTTAGGATTGGCTGTTGATGTTGTTTCAAGGTTTACTTTGCTATAGCGTATTATTTATTTACGGGCTGTACTAGCTTGTGACTCGGCTCTGGCTGGGTAACCAATAAGATGGACGACCATCATTATCAGCAACCCATTAAGTCCCACTGCTGGGCTCGGGTCTCCTCTCCTCTAACTAGAGAGCTGAGAGGGTTTAGGCCACAATCCACTCACGCTGGCCTAGTGCGGGTTGGTGGATCAGACATACTCATAGAATTCAAACTTCTAGGGTATGTGGGTTTCCTCACGATGTTTTCCTTCACCGTTAGCAGATGGTAAGTCACTTGACTAGTACATATAAATTCCACAAAGTGGAATCCACATTGGTACTGCATTCGGGATCGAACTGGGACCGCGTGATTTGCACGCCGGTCCTTTATACATTCAGCCACCATCGCTTCTCGATGAACGACCAATCAAATCAAATCATTTATTCAAATTTTAAGGAGATACAAATATTATTATAATAGAACTTATTTAATAATATTATGTGGCTAAAAATATTTAACGTCCCTGTACTAGGATAATAATTCCTGTATCACAGGCGACTGGAGAGCTAATAGTAACGTAAGAGCTAAACATTTCTAACAAAATTAATTTAATGTTAAATTTTCTAAAAAAAATAATTAACTAGACTCTTTAGGCTTAAGTACATATTATTATTATATTACCAATAAAACAAATAGACTAACTGAGGGTCAAGCTCAATCAAAACATCTGTCTAACTATTGGGCCACCAGGCGAATCATCGCTGACCACCCTGACCAGCCAGCATGCAAATTATGCGGTCTGAGTTCGATTCCGACCGAAAATTTTACGTAAGCTCTGACAAGCTTAAACTTGATAACCTTAATACAACTGCACCGATTGTGAAACGGATTAAGAATATATAATGTCACTGCCCCATCTCAACCCGTGTGTGTCGTAAAAGACGAATAAAGGAGTATCCTTATGCAGACAAAAGCACTGCGGGAAAATGAAAATTCGAAACAAACTCTATACCATCCCGTCTGGCCAGCGTAGTATAGTAGGCCAATTTAAAATTTCCACATTCTTTAGAGGAGACCCGTGTCCAGTAGTGGGGCGTTTATGGGTTGAAATGATGATATTTAAGAACCATCACAATCATATATCTGCTTTGAAACAATAAAAAAGTGTCGTAATCGTCCCATTCGTTTAGAAGCTACGATGCCACAGACATACACACAGACACACAGATACCATCCTTCTTTTGCGTTAGGGGTTAAAAAGAAACTATGTTGATAATATTTTTGAAAAAAACCTGAACTGTGATAACTATTTTAGCAACAAATGTTTAAGCTTATCGATGTCGTAATCGAGTCGTAATCGATGTTACTGGAGCAATCCATCACTATCGCGGATTGAGCGGTGACGTATTGAGCGGATTACGTGGGACAAGGGCCAGATTGCTCAATATGACCCTGGGATAGATCCCGCTATCCATTGTTTAGCTGACAAAACATACTTGTGTATCGATAATGGATTTGTATTAAGTACTTTACCAGAGGCAGTTCTTGTATCAATTTTGTGCTACAGTTATTTCCTAGAAAAATCAATTAGACATACATTGGATTATGTCTATTCTACTATCCACTTGTATTAGAAGCTATGGACAGCGTAATTACAATTTTTTTTTTCTTCCATAACTCCATAAATCCAAATGAAAACAATAAATAACAAAACTTCAGTAGGTACAAACATGCTTACAATCAAATTTGTATAAACATTATGCAATAGGTACACAAGAAGACAATTAATTTTATTTGTGGGAGACTTGTGCCTAAACTAAGCCTGAGCCTGTATTTCAGGACACCAGACCACCACCAATTATTATTTTAATATATATAATAATAACAACAATAAAAAAAATATCCGTGTAGTGACAGACTAAGAATACATAATGTCACTACCCCATTTCAACCCGTGGGTGTCGTAAAAGGCGACTAAGGGAATAACATTATGCAGACAAGAACACTGCGAGAAAAGGAAAATTTGATACAAACCCTGTATCAACCCGTCTGGCCAGCGTGTTATTAGTAGGCTAAATTGCCTCCAGATTCTTTGGAGGAGACCCGAGCCCAGCAGACCTTTAGGTACGATTCAGACCAACCGGCCGGTCGCATCAGGCCGAGCCCGGCGGCGTTTTACAATGTTAAACATTGAAATGTATCAACAGTAATTACAGTTCATATTTGCATGCAACTTACGCATAGTTACCTCCGTCGGCATCCCGCGACGCGTTGCGACGTGTCGCAGAATGCATTCGGCTGTCGCGACGGCCGACCGGCTCCGACCGGCTCCGAAGACGCCGTCGGCATCCAATCGGCTGCCGTCGGGTCCGTTCGGAGCCGGTCGGCCGTGTGTCGTACGGAGATTACGGTGCAGCAACAGCTACGCATGCTGCGGTAGCGGTACGGCACCGACGGACGCGTTCGGCTGCCGCGGCACTCGTACGGCTCCGTTCCGATGCGGCGCGACGCGAGCCGGTTGTTCTGAATCGTACCTTATAGGTTGAAATGACGATGATGAATAATAACAACAGCAACCCATTAATATTCCCACTGCTGGGCATGGGTCTTCTTTCTTCTATCTAGAAAGCTGAGAGGATATTATGCGTCATCCTTACATGCTGGCATAATCTGGGCTGTTGACACAGACATTGCTGCACCAATAGCTGATGGTATGAAATTTCACAAAGTCTAATCCAAATTGGTACTGCCCGTCGAAACTGTACTCGGACCGCTTGTTTAATACGCCCGTCAATTATATATTCAGCTGCCATCACTTCGAGTTAGAATTTCTGAAGAGCATCATCAGCAACCCATTAAGTCCCACTACTGGACTCGGGTCTCCTCTCCTCTAACTAGAGAGCTGAGAGGGTTTAGGCCATAATATACTCACACTGGCCTAGTGCGGGTTGGTGGATCAGACATACTCATAGAATTTATTCTAGGGTGTGTGTGTTTCCTCAAGATTTCCTTCAGCGTTAATGGATGGTAAGCTACAGTTACTATATAAATTTCCACAAAGTGGAATCCCATTGGTACTGCCAGTCGGGATCGAACTCGGACCGCGTGATTTGCAAACCGGTCCCTTACCCATTTAGCCACCATAACTTTTTGAACACCATATTGACAGACTAATCACACATCAAAGTGTCAAAATCTAAGTACCATTACACATCACATTCCCAAACAGAACTTATACTAATGCCACTATAATTAATACGACAGTTTCCTTCTAACATATGACACAAACTAAGAACTCCTACTAAACTTGCAAGACACACATACACCCCCCTGGGGCGTGAATCTACCCTCTGGGGTGCGTGACAACCCCCTAGGGGGGTCCGTAATGGTGTTTGGACACCGTCCTGTTCAGAGTCCGATTTAATTTGTGTCAATACGGGTGTGTAGGATATGATCAGAAGTGCTTGTTAGGAAAGGAAAAATACGTGTTTTATAAAAGGTGGAATAAAATTTTACTCTTCGGAATTGAGTCGGAAATAAACTTACATGAGAATTTATATTGGATTTATTGTATCTGTCTTGTATAAAATGAATGTGGTAAGTGCGAATTTTATTGTATTAACAAATAAATTATTTAGTTTACTTTGTGTGCTAACACAATTTTGCCACAATTGGAATTAGTAGGTTTTGAAAAACAGTGTTGTTATACACAAATAATTATTATCATCATCATCATATCAGCCCAACGACGTCCACTGTTGAACATAGGTCTCACCTAATTTCCGCCAACGGCCACCCGCAACCTTTACTAGGTCGACGGTCCATCTGGCGGTGGGCCGCCCCACGCTGCGCTTTCCAATACATGGCCGCCACTCAAGAACTTTGCAAATAATTATATTGACACATTATTATGTATGCTAACATCTTGAAGGACGTTTTAAGTCTGATATAATAGTAAGATAGCGGATTGTCTATATTTCTGATATTGATCCAGGTTACAACTTGGTACCAGATAACTCGATTGTCTAATAAATAAGACAGATAAGTACCCAAGACGTTGGTACTTCCCAGTTCAATGCTCCAGTTATCAACGTTAATTGTAATTAACAATTACATTATTTATAGCACGCTCCTGATTACGTAACGTCGGCCATTCTGATTAATACCCACCCTCTCTCTGCCTACGCTTATTGATATTTCTCTATGATCAATTATTTGATAAATAATAGTGAAGAGGATAGTTGGTTCGTCGCACTTGGCATTAATAGTGACTAATGTCCGTCAGACGAGGCACTAATTAAGTTTTATTTTGCGAAAAATAAAATACGGCCTATTTAGAAAGATGACTTCATCAAAGTAAAAAAAAAAACATTTTAATTCTGCTTCTCATCCCACTATTATTTTGTGTGAAAATTTATCAGGGTTTAATACAGTCAGTAATACGAGATACGAGGATACAAGTCGAGTTTCAGAATGAAAAAAAAATTAATTAATTTAAGTTTTGTATTATTCCAAAATCAGTTTAACAACAGAGATATCTTTCCAGCCTCCCACAATCTTACACAAAAGCTATCATTCATAACTTTCCTCATCCCAGTCTTAACACAGGATTGTGACAATTTAAACCTCAAAATTACGCCGCAACAACACCCCGTAAATAATTCGCGACGCATTCCGACACGACATATAACCACTTAATCTCCACAAATAAGACAACAAGCGCGATTATTAAACGCAAACGCGATTAATAAACGCAATTTGCGTGCGTAGGCAAAACGCGTGAGAACATTGCTAGCTGCCAAATTGCCTTCCTGAACAGTCATAAATATTCGAAAATGCAATTTGCAACTCAATTTATTTTGAAATAAAGATCATAATATTATTTTCAGACATGATTATATATTGTTTTCAATGATCGAGTTTAATTTCGAAATCTAAAATGCAGAAAAGCAACCGTTGTATCTCTTAACAGTAAAAATCAGTATCGTTAAAACGATTTGCAGTCTAATAACCATTGCAGATAAAGATCAAAATCCTAGTGTTAGATAAATATTATAACCGTGGGAAATTGCATTTATTTTTGCAGTTTCTCTGACCTTACTACAACTGAAATAGGTTCTAAATTGCCTTGCTATTGGTAGCTTATGTACTAGAATATTGTCATCCATTTTCGTTGGTATTCGTAATAATTTGAAGTGAAAGGTGTAAATGCGAGTTCGTGATATTATTTGGTAGGAAATTCTTGTACGTACAAAATGCCATTATGAGAAGAGAATGCCCATGAAATTTATGTTGTCATACTTTTGAATCTGCTTTGTAAATTGAGTTGTTTGTAATTATTAACTGTAATGGATTAAGATCTACTTTATAATATAAATTTGTGGATAATACCACGCTTCTTTCTTCGATAAGATAGGCAGTAATGTAAATATGGCTATAATTTGTTACGTTATGATTTGAATGATAGGAAGCAAGGCTCTTGCCATTAAAAAAAAAATTCTAAAAATATAAAAATAATATAATTATGTACAATTCAAGCTTTGACTAAAATAGTTACGATAAAACCCTATAATAATTATTTCTGTGAATCTATACTCATTGTCCCACTGCTAATGGTTTCCACACTTTTTGTTATTATGCTCAAATATGCTGATACAAATTTTAATTTATCAAAATATTGACTTGTTTTGAATAACTTTAATAATTATAAATTACTTTTTAAAAGTAATTATTAAAATACTTTATAGCTGGTTTAAAAAAACCAGACGATTTTACTTGTGTATAAAACTATCCCTTCCAAACACTCACCACTTCTCTAAGTCTCTCACCCTTTATTTTTTATTGAGAATTTGTAATAAAAATCGGTTCGATTGTTAATTTTTTTTAACAAAATACAACTTTTCATTTATAAAAAAACACTTTGTTTTGAAATATTGAAACCAGACTGTCTATCAAAATAACATTGCCGTGACAACCCTAATGCAAGCAAAATACAACAACTTTGTGAGAATTTTTTACCAAGAAGTGGCGAGCAATTAGTCAGGGCTGCCACCCGCAACACGTTAGTCGCAACATGTTCCACTAATGTCACCATACGTTACAAATGCGCCGGGACATGTCCAGTTTTAAGTTCTTAGTTCTAAAAGACAGGGGCAAGTGTTTGTGAATTATGGCTATGATTTTTAAAGCTAAATTATTTAGGATATTGTAATATTATACAATGTGCAGTTTATAATGTGTGTTAGAAATAACACGATAAGTACTTCGATATAAAATTATGGACTGTAATCAAGTGACATAAGAAATAAACGAATATAAAAATAATATAAATTCTAAACTGAGCACCCGTCTGACCGACTCCGTAATTAAGTTTCTTTGTTTGCATATTATTCAAACACTTGCTCGTTCGCAACAGAAACGCATTCTGCCAGTAATTTTTGACACTATTATTCATTATTATTTTTGGGTTAAAGCCATAAAAGCTTCTTTGCTACGTCGACCTATTCTAGCGACCACATAATAGTATACACTTAGAATTACTTCTACTGTTATGTGGGTTTCCTCATGATGTTTTCATTCACCGTTAGCAGGTGGTAAGTCATGTTACAAGTACATATTTATAAATTACACAAAGTGCAATTTATATTT
The DNA here is from genome assembly GCA_905147015.1 of Laspeyria flexula. Classification (NCBI taxonomy): domain Eukaryota; kingdom Metazoa; phylum Arthropoda; class Insecta; order Lepidoptera; family Erebidae; genus Laspeyria; species Laspeyria flexula. Next base: position 9,788,168 of record LR989974.1, read on the forward strand.
ATACAGCCGGTCGGGATTTGTTGACATTAACAGCAGATGGCGTGTAGATGTAGAGCGTAGTTGTTTTAGTAAATATAACAAATTGTAGCCTACAAAGTAAATTGATTTTTCAATACAAATCCTGTCCTGTAATAAACTGAAGCCTGGCTACCGAGTAATTTGGAGTGACATTAATCAATTACAGCCATGTGGTGTATATGTTTGTGTGTGTGTCTCGTATGAAGTGGTTATGAGGTGTCTTTGACAAGCGGCGCTGTTTACTGTTGACTCGATTTTATATATTATATAAAATCTGTTTTAATTTCTGTCTCGGTGGTGCAGAAGTGTATACGACTGCCGTGCAAGGTCTCGGGTTCGATTATTAGGTCGAGTGAAAATAGTATTTGTGGTTTTCTATCATGGAATTCCAGATGAGATTTTCACGGAGTTTGGAAAACAAATGTAACCTGTTGGTCTAGTGGTTAGTGACCCCTGACTACTAAGCCGGAGGTCGTGGGTTCGATCCCCACCCAGGACAAATCTTTGTGTGATGAGCGTAAAGGTTTGTTCTGTGTCTGGATGTAATTATTTATAATATGTATGTATTTACAAAAAAAAATGTATTTAAGTAGTATATCAGTTGTTTAGTAGCCATAACACAACCAAATAAAAAAAAAAAAAAAAATGTTCCCGGTTGATGACAATATGCTCGCTCTCTATTTCAAGGGGCCAAACGTAGCTGGTGAAATGTTGATGTATACACCCCTACCTACCGCTTCGGGGAAAATGCGTGATGCTATGTCATGTTACAAATATATTTATAAACTACACTTAAATACATACAAACATATATACATATATATCACGTCTATTTTCCAACAGAGGGGTAGGCAGAGACTATTTCCTTTCACTTGTTACGATACTGACATACATCTTTGGCTTCTTCAACATTCAACAGTCTCTTCATGCATTCTCGCCGGTTGAGGGTACTCCTGATCTGTCCCTTCTTTAGAACATCATCTATTTGTTCATGGTACGCTATTCTAGGTCATCATCATCATCATCCTCTTCCAACGTTTCCTTTCACTTCACTTAAATACTGGTATTATTATATACTTCATCAAATATGGTGTATACAATTACATACCGTTGGAATGTGAACAAATACAACAGTTCAACGGCCAAAGGGACATCTTTTGTGTCACTGAAAGCAATGTGAAATATTTAGGTCATCGAATACAAATAGACTAGAACAGAAATAAGTTGAAATTTGTCTTTGTTTCAATTTTCATGTTCTTTCTATATAGATTAGATTGGATATTAACAACATTTCTCTTGTTTATACCTCTTTGCCATATTACTTTACTACAGGAAATATATATATTTCTCTATCTACCTACCCTTCAAGAGACAAAGGCGTAGTATTTTACCATTTCCAGAAGACCATAAAACTTTAAATTAATTTGTAAAAGAAATTCAAAAATAGTTCACGTTATTAACTCCCTGCACAGAAATCAAATACTAACGTAACTCTAAAAAAATAAGGAATTTATGATATAGTTTAAAAAACCCAGCTAGTTCAATTTATACAAACAACTGTTATAAAATTTAATATTAATTCAATACCGAATATGTATCTCTACTGCAGCAAAAGACCAAATGGTCTTCCTCATCGGGTGACATAAAGGTGGGGAGCCTCGTCCTGGTCAAGGATAAAGCGCTCCCACCTCTCTGCTGGTTGCTGGGACGCGTGGTGCAGGTCTACCCGGGCTCCGACGGTGTCGTGAGGGTCGCCGAGCTGAAGACCAGAAAAGGGACCATTCGGCGTGCCTTCAACAACATTTGCCCGCTACCAATTATTTGAAGTTTACACTTCAACCCGGGGAGCATGTCCACGCATGGACATATGACGACGGAGGGGGAGACGCGCGGGGTGCGGTGTAAGCGCACGCCCCGCCGCCGCGCCGCCGTCACGCCGCGACAAGCCACTCCAATAGTCGCTTCATTAGCGAGCGCACGTCAGTCTTAGTTTACCATATTTATACTTTGATACATCGTTGTAATATATTCATAATACAGTCCACTGCAGTTTTAATTATTACCAAGGAGCAATCGAGGTCCCAACACCGATTAATGTCCCACTGCCTAGCTAGGATAACCTCTTCTTTATACAAAGAGTCGAAAGTCTAGACCATGTCCACACACACAAATTTAATCTGGGTTAGTAGATCAGACATACGTAGTCTTAGGATTTCTTCTAGGATATGTTTCCTCACGAAGTTTGTCTTACACCGTTAGCAGATGGTAAGTCACATGATTCATAATTTTAACCTATTAACGTCCCACTGCTGGGCACGGGTCTCTTCCAAAGAATGTGGAGGGAATTTAGTTTACCATGTCACGCTGGCCAGATGTGTTAGTATAGAGTTTGTTTCAAATTTTCCTTTTGTCTGCATAAGGTTCACTCCCTTAGTCGCCTTTTACGACACCCACGGGTTGAGATGAGGTAATGACATTATGTAATCTTAATCCGTCACAACACGGATCAATGTTAATATAATGTTAGCTTTTCTTTCTTGCGTTGGGGAATTTTTATTTTAATTAATTTATACTTAGTAAATACAAGCTGTTATTTATTTAAACTGTGTTCATATTACAAAGGATGACTGGAATTGTTTTCCACGGGAGAGTTTATCTTGGATGTTTTTATTGCTAATAAAACGTATTCTCTTGCTGAGAATGAAACGTAAATATTGCCGTGTAAATCAAGGTACGTTGTAAACTGATTTAGTGTAAGCCTTAGAGACATTGTGAGATACGCCTTATATACTATGTATAACGAGTTTATTTTGTTCGACGCTACAATCAGGGATACTCGCAAATTCGATGTTTGATTGGTCGATTTTACGCGACCACATTTAAAGCGTTTGACAGCAATAGCGAAATCGATTATGTAAAGTGTCGAGATTCAAAACCTGGTTGAAATGCTAGTAAATTTCATACCTTATGATCCTCTCTTATCCTCTTATAGTGTGGCCTTAAGGCAGATCCTGGTGTTCGAATTTATCAAGTCGCCCAGAAGGCTTCCAACTTTACTTAACGACTACCACATTAAGTGGTAACCGGGACCAACGGCTTTACGTACCTTCCGAAGCACAGAGACGCTCGAGAAAGAAATTGTCACAAACGGTCACCCATCACGGGCTGACCTTGCTGAGTGTTGCTTAACCTCGATAATCGTACCGAACATCTCAGTACCACAATGCTACAAGCGCCTCATATACCTTATTATAAAAAAAATGTTAATTGTACAATCTTTATAAGGTTTTGTAGGCAACTTCCTATAAGGAAGTATCAGACAATCTAGCTCAGCAGCTAATAAAAATAGTTGAGATACAAAGTAGATAAGTCGTAGAGTTGGCGTAGACACGTCGTAGGCGTTGGCGTAGACAAGTCGTAGGCGTTGGCGTAGACAAGTCGTAGGCGTTGGCGTAGCAACGTAGATGCGATGAATACCTAACGTAGAAGTGACATAGTTGATGCGTAAATGATGTATGAAGTAGACAGCTTGTCGTAGACGATATAGATTAAACAAATTTTAGACGCTATGTTGACGGGACAAAGCTTGTATTCTGTTTTCTTAGATATTGTCGGTTACGCCATTTACGTTACCAATGTCCACTAATGGTAGATACTTACCAACAATAAAAAACATACACAATTACCTAGCTCAGTTCCTTTAAATCTTTTCCCATCTACCCTCAAAATATAACCGTCTTAGAACAAAACCTTGAGAGCATACACACTTAGGTAGATAAAGGCACTTGAAAACGTTGAATTTTTAAACCATGACTTATTCAAGCCTTCAGAGCATTCGTTACGAATAAACTTGAACTCGAATCAATTCGCAGGCGGGACGCGTCTCTCGCTTCAATTTTTCACTCTACAACTCTATGTAGAGTGGTAGAGTTGTTTGAATTTTGTTAGATGTTACTGAACAAATAGTGTTTTTGTTAGGTTATATAATTTAAAGTGGATTTTATTCACATTCGGGTAAATAATAACTATTAATCTGCTTCTCTTATATCTTTTAGCAGAAAACTTTATATGCTAGAGTTACTCATCATATCGGCCGTAAGATGTCTTCAGTAGGACATAGGCTAGGAATAGAGTTATTATATTTAGTTTAAAAAATATGTAGAGTATTTTTTAGTAAAGCTTAAAATAAAACTTGTTAATAGGCTTTAAAAGAGCTATAAAATTCCGTCTCTACAATACACGGCTCGTAAACTTCACCAACAAATAGTCAGCTACCTTCAAACAAGGAGCTAAGCTCTACACAATAATTAGTTCCTAGGGACAATGTGGCTCTACTATGCTCTACCGGAAGTCACCTGTGCCCGTCTCTATTTATGGGATTGTAGTTTTGCTCTACGTTTCCGTTCCACCGACTCTCTCAAATTGTGTTATATTGTAGAGTCGCAGTCACGCTCTGGTGTTCTGTAGTCCTTTGTGTAGAGCTGATTGTGAAATACGAAGAAATTTATACTGATGTTTGTAGTTTGCTCTACATATCAGTTGCAGTGAAATAGAGTTAATTTTAATTGAATTATTTTAGATTTTAATTTTAGATTTTTTTCAAATTATACCTGTGGTGGAACACTGTCTTTTTATGGTGGTAACTATCTTTTTTTTTTCAAAAAAAACGACGACTGCGCTGTGTAACCAGCCATATTTTTAAACATATATGTAATTTAAACAACACGCAAAAAATATCTGTAAATTTTGGCCATGTACGATCGGGGAAAGATAAAATTGTTGGAATAGTCTTTTAAATTATAAATTGAAATACCATCTAATAGTATACTAAGAGCTTTTTACTTATAATATCATAATAAAACAATTATAACTTTCTTAATTTTCATAAGTAGGTGTTAGAACAAAATAATAATCTAAAATTCAATTATTTTTTGAAAAAAAATATAATATTGATGCAAAATTTATTCATTAAGTTTTAATTTATGATATTCAAACAAGATAGCATCTTTATTAATGCTAATAGATTGAAAAGTTAGTCTGTCTGTCCTTGCTATACTATAACCATCGCGATGGTAGCATATAGGTATAGCAAAGCCAGACAGACCAACTTTTCAATCTATAAAAAAAAGCCACCAAATCATATACCATATACCAAATCATAAAAAAATTTTTTTTTTTTTTTTTTTATGATTTGGTATTGTAAATTGGTCATTAAAAAATATATTATATAATTTGAATTTAATTTCGAGTCCCCCAATACTATTTTTATGGTAGCTTCAAAAGTAGCTGACTATGTCTCTTTTTTATATTTACTTTTAGAAAGAAGACCCGAGCCCAGCAGTGGGACTTAATCGGTTGCTGATGATGATGTCATATTTCAAAACTCATGTATACAGGTGTACATAGATCACTTAATAAGACTAGTTCCACAATTGAATTAGCATCGTGTTTAATTATTATGCCATTGGTCTTGTTATGTAATTTATCTTACAAGAGTACGTATTATGCTCAGCTACTTTTGAGGCTAACTGTACCGAAAAATTGAATAATATAACCTACGTTAAAACCACTAAAATATGTTATTTGTTTCATCGGTAAATTATGAAACAGATTATCAAAAATCAAATTTATTTCGAACAAAACTGAAGACCAATCTAGTTCTATAATAAATTGAAAAAATTATAATATGAAGTACTTCGGAAAAGTTATTAAAAGAAATTTAAATTGTAAGTTGTTTTCGAAATGTACATTAAAATTTTAGATGTTTTCATAAAACTTAAGAAACTAATTTCGTCAACTCCAAATTTTTATAGAGCTTCTTAATTTTTAAATAGCTTGATAAAGTTAATACAATGTCATAAAAAGCTTATCTTAGATTTTGGTTTACAAAAGTCAAATTTCTTGCGAATAATATAAGGTCAATAATAAAATGAGCATATACTAAATTATTTGAAGTTTCTGACACAATATCTGAGAGAAACGCCTGTTAATTGTTATTTTTGCAAATTGCAATCAACTAATAAGTTTTTTTTCAATTAATCAATTCAGATATTTTAGTCCACTGTTAGACATATGCCTTTCTAAGCACACGCTATATCACTCGATCCTCTGGCGCTCACATCCAGTCATGAAGCGTCGTCTTTCTTAAATACTTGATTTTTCATTGATATACAGATCGAGACGATCTACTTGAAATTTTGATATTTGCCAAAAAATATATCTCTGTAAAAATAATATACGTTCTAAAATTAAATATTTTCGCTGCAATTTTCAACTTTTTGACAACAGTATCAAAATCGACTAACTCGAATGTCTGGATTCCGAGTGGGCCTATTTCCTCACTTATTACAAAATATAGACTAAATATTAAACGAGGATTAAATTGATAGTTTTATGCCATTGTTTTTGTGTCAAAGTTGTCAATTTAAACCTGACTTAATGCTTAGTCCGTATTTTGAAATTTTCTTTCATCTTTAACTTTCACGTATATAACAATTCTACCACATTCTACCACATTCACACAGCGCCATCTAGTCCCAAAGTAAGCAATTATATTTGCTTGTGTTATGGGTACTAAACAATTGTACTAAATATACTACTTAAATATATTTTTTTTTTTGTAAATACATACATATTATAGATGGGTGAATTTCCCAAGCACGATTTTGGAGCGGCGTCGCTGAAAATCGATGTGTAAAATTTAACTAGCGTATAATAAATAATTCTATAATATAGTTCACATTGTTATCTACACGGTGCCAAAGTTTTTTAGCAATTAACTATTTATTTTCATATTTAAAAAAAAATCTTAGAGGGCCAATTTCTAATTACGGTGGAGTGTCCCGATTCCATTTTTATGCACGAATTGCTTTATTTCGAGTTTTTGATAAACTTAATCTAAGAAATAGAGAATTATTCTTAAAATACATTAGATAACGACATTCAAAATATTTAGTTCGTTTAATTTATCTAATATTTTAGTATTTAAAAATGCCCTCCAAAAATGTCCCTAGTAAAAAAGCAATTACGCTGGCGCAATTTGAACACTCCATAACTTGTGGCAACATCACATATGAGTCATCGAACTATAGTCGCCCTCACCCCGCAGTTGCCCTCTTGCGAGTGGGATAGATGGTTGTGTGTTGTGCTGTACGAGGGTCACACCAAACATGCAAGAACGTGTTACGCTGGCATTGGAATACATTTTTTCACAATTACTGTGGCATCATTATTGTTAAAACTATAAGGTAGATTAATACGAAATTTCTTATACAAATTAAGATTAAAGCACATAACCTTCATTATAGACTAAATTTTATGTAGAAACAATAGAATTTTTAATAATCTTAGTTTTGTGTCTTTATCTAAGTATGGTGGCGCAATTCCAGTGGCTACAGTGGCGAAAAGTCGTGCCACCGTAATTGATCAGTGCCACCGTAATTGATTTAATGGTGTTTTTATCGATTTTTATGGGTTTTATATAATTTTATTAACAAAATTATATCTTTAATCAGAGTCATTTTTATAGAGTTACAGACCATATCAGAGAATATCAATATGCCTTTATAATAAAGGCAATGCCTACCTGGAGAACTAGCTTCTTTTCGTATTAGCCTAGAAAAGAAGCTAGTTCTGTACACACGAAGCCAGAGATCTAGCTTGTTAACTTACTAACACTAGCAAAGTAAGCTACTAACTCTGACTTCGTGTGTACGGAACTATTACTAGCTTATTGGGCTTGAATAGAAGCTAGTTCTTCTCACATATAGATTACTGCACTAGCTTGCCATCCTGTGTATCCCGAAAATGACGCTAGCTTACTATTCTAGGTTGAGAAACTAGGTCAATGCCTAGGGTACACGAGGCTAGTTTTTCAAGCTAGGATAAGAAGCTAGTAACTTTGGCTTTGTGTATACAGAATTATCTTCTTTTCTAGGCTAGTAATAGTTCCTTGTACACGAAGCCAGAATTATTAGCTTACTGGCACTGACTTGCTATCAAAGCTTCGTGTGCTCAGGCATTAGCATGCCTAGACTGTTTAGTCCCCGCGCAGCAACTGCAAAGTCAAGTCAGGTGTATATAAAATTATGTGTGGTGTACATTAAATTCAACCCATTTTTTTTTCTTTTCTTGTATTAGCATTTATGGCCATCTAAATATCTATTGTATAATATATTGTAGGTATAATTTTTTTTCTTCCTTAAGTCTAATGTGTCTTTGTTTGTCTTTTCCTTTCAAAGCAGCTTATAATAAACGATGGTTCTTTATTTTCTCTTTTCTTCTTCTGTCTGTTATTTGCTTTTTTTCCAACCTTTCTTCTCTAATCTGTTTTTTTGGGGCGCCATGCTAAAACAATAGATATTTAGATGGCCATAAACGCTAATACAAGAAAAGAAAAAAAAATGGGTTGAATTTATATAAAATTATATGTCGTGTACATATAATTTTAAATACACCTGACTTGACTTTGCAGTTGCTGCGCGGGGACTAGACAGTGTAGGCATGCTAATACCTGAGACACACGAAGCTATGATAGCAAGTCAGTGCCAGTAAGCTAATTCTGGCTTCGTGAACAAGATACTATTACTAGCCTAGAAAAGAAGATAATTCTGTATACACCAAGCCAAAGTTACTAGCTTCTTATCCTAGCTTGAAAAACTAGCCTCTTGTACCCTAGGCATTGAGCTAGTTTCTCAACCTAGAATAGGTAGTAAGCTAGTGTCTTTCTTTGCTTATAAGTAGATATGTAGAAAAAACATGTGATAACAATATTATCTATATAAGAATTTGTTTGCTACCGAGTTTATTTTGATATTATAAAAAGATTTTTTAAATAAAGTTGATTTGAAATACATTTTTTTTTAAATATTTCTAATTCCACTGGCATTATGCAATTTCGGTGGAACGGTTTTCAATTTCGGTGGGCCAAATCTAATTACGGTGGCGTTTGAAGATTTCAAATTCAAATATCTCAAAAACTAAACATATTTTTTTTGATCTCTACCATAGTACTCAAAATGTTATTTATTCAGCTACCTGTTAACATAAAAAAATCTTTTGAAAACAAGCAAATAAAATTCGCCACCGGAATTAGGCAAAAATCGAAGTTGTTGAAATTCACCCAGATAAATTACACCCAGACACAGAACAAACATTTATGCTCATCACACAAAGATTTGTCCTGGGTGGGGATCGAACCCACGACCTCCGGCTTAGCAGTCAGGGTCACTAACCACTAGACCAACAGGCCAGTCAAACAACAATAGAAGGATATAATAAACATAATGTTCTCCAATCAATATATTATATTACAGTGTTCTAATATTTATTCTTATGTACAATAGAGTCACAAATAAGGACTCTACGTTGTATTGTGACCCACTTCCTTGTGCCACTCTACGTGGAATTGTAGAGCAGCCTGTTTCACAACGAAATATGTATCTACGTGTCTTGTATCTATTGCTTTATTTATTAAATTTGGTGCATTCATTGAGTACTTGATTTCAGAACTGAAAAATATTATAAGGTCCTATATTTATAACTACTGATCTGATTTGAATAAATCTTCTAGTGTTGGATAGCCCATTTGTTAGGAAGGTATTAAGCTATATAACATCAAGCTACGGCAAGTAGGAGCTAAGCAGTGGACAAAAAATAAAGAACGACGGGAGCGAAAGTACTGCTCGACTTCTAGTATAATTATATAAAAGAGAATTAATGTTTCGAGAACCGTTAGCCCAATTGATATGAAACTTCATCATCATCATCAGCAACCCAATAATGTTCCACTGCTGGGCTCGTGTCTCCTCTCCTCTACCTAGAGAGCTGAGAGGGTTTTAGGCTTTACTCCACACACCCTGGCTTAATGCGGGGTGGTGGATCAGACATACACTTAGATTTTCTTCAAGTGTATGTGAGTTTCCTCACGATGTTTTCCTTCACCGTTAGCAGATGGTAAGTCACTTGACTAGTATATATGAATTCCACAAAGTGTCGCTCGGAATTGAACTCGGACACTTATCCATTAGGCCACCATCGCTCGATATGAAACTTTACACACCTTTAAAAGGAGACATAACCACTCGACTAACATGGTTAGATACCACAAGGGTGGAGCCGCGGCTAGAAGTTAGTATTAAATAAGTCACAAACAACTTAAATTAGGAAATAACTCCATATTTTATAAAAAAAAGCACAACTGAAATATTTTTCCCGCCACAGTAGTGTCTGAAATTTTAAACTAACAAGTGTTTTCTCGTGGGAGTTCGTGACACCAAGACTGTGACAGTCAGCAGTCTCGGGAATACGTCTCGACACTTGCATTGTAGGGTTGGCGAGAATAGATGCCTGGTGGAGGGTTATAAAATTACATGCAAATTGTTTGTATAGTTTTATGTAGTATAGTATTGTGGTGTTTGTTGTTGAAAAGTTTAGCTTTCAAATTGAAATAGGTATATTTATGTAATATTATAGGTATATTTGACTGGCCTGTTGGTCTAGTGGTTAGTGACCCTGACTGCTAAACCGGAGGTCGTGGGTTCGATCCCCACCCAGGACAAATATTTGTGTGATGGGCATAAAGGTTTGTTCTGTGTCTGGGTGTAATTTATCTATAATATGTATTTATTTACAAAAAAAAAAATGTATTTAAGTAGTATATCAGTTGTTTAGTACCCATAGCACAAGCAAATATGATTGCTTAATTTGGGACTAGATGGCGCTGTGTAAATGTGGTAGAATATTATTATTATTATATTTATTATTTGTTAGTAGCTTTTTTTTAACAATTTACAGATGGAATAATTGTCTATATTATAATAGTCCGTGTAGTGACAGATTAATACGGATGTCACTAGTGTCACTACCCCATTTTAATACATGGATGTCGTACAAGGCGACTAAGGGACTAACATTACGCAACAAAAGAACTGCGAGAAAAGGGAAATTTGAAACAAATCCCTATACCAACCCGTTTGGCCAGCGTGGTATAGTAGAAATAAATTAATTAGAGTATAATTAGTTAGAGTAAATTCCTTCCAAATTTGGAGGAAACCCATGCCCAGCAGTAAGACATTAATTTATGGGTTGTAATCATCATCAGCAACCCATTAAGTCCCACTGCTGGGATCGGGTCTCCTCTCCTCTAACTAGAGAGCTGAGAGAGTTTAGGCCATAATCACTCACGCTGGCGTGCCGGTTGCTGGATCAGACATACTCATAGAATTACTTCTAGGGTATGTGGGTTTCCTGACGATGTTTTTCTTTACCGTTAGCAGATGGTATGGATAGCACTTGACTAGTACATATAAATTCCACAAAGTGGAATCTACATTGGTATTGCCGGTGGGGATCGAACTCGGACCGCGTGATTTGCACGCGCCGGTCCCTTAAATGGGGTTGCAATGAATTATAATAATTATTCGCTGTGATAAAGATCTTATGTCTATAGATCAAAGACTGATAAATAAATTACTGATAATACTCCAGGGCCTCTAGACAAAGTTATCACGCAACGCATTTTTCGTTTTCCTGAGACGCTAACGCCTTGGCGTTAGCGTCTCAGGAAAACGAAAAGTCACAAAAACGAGGCAAAATTCGGCCTCGCCCCTTTAAAACGTAAATTCTCTACTCTATGGCTTTTCTGAACGTCAAATGAATTGCCAAACTTAGTACAAACGCACCTGATTTATAAAATAATAATTAAATTAAATGCAACGCGCCCAAATAAATTTATATTTTGTTTTCAATAATAAGAAAATTCACGACGCGCTGTGCACTGTTTGGTGTAGGTGCAAAAAAGGTAATGCCGGCAGCGAATCAAGAAGAACTGCTGTGGTACTCCGGTGTACATTAATTCTCGCCTGCACTACACTGTAACGGCAAAGGACTTTGAGAAGTATGTGTACCATAAAGCCAAGTACATTATGAGAGTACTGCTGCTGGAGTCGCGTCGCAGAGTCACTCTTAAAGGTGTTTGTGGTGACTGTATTCAGTAGTACAGAAGTACCGACGTGCTTATTGCATCTTATTATGAACGAGAACTTTTGACGAAAGCGTATTGTGTTGTATTGTCGATTCCGAGAACAAATACTACCTGACCGTAGGTATAATTATTATGTGCAATGTGAAGTAGTTATTTTTATAATTATGTACGGTCGTTTATAAGACATTTATCTATGGGAAATTATAATCTTTGATAATAAAGAAAATATGTCTTTATTGATACCAAAATATGCCTTTCCTTATATCTTAAAAATATTCAAGCAGTTACCGAAACACAAAACTTAAAAGAAGTAATATTATCTGTAGATATTATTATTAGTAAGGTAATCATATTTTTTAATAATCAGCTGTGCCCGCGACCTACGCATAAGGCACATAATAAGTAATAGTATTAACAAGAGGGCGTAATAATTATTATAAACACATCCAAACAAACTGTATGACACAAGTAATCGTTTTATTGACAAAAAATCATTACATATTTAGTTTCGTCAGAAATACAAGATTCTTTTTCTTTGGCTCGGCACCTTTCTTTTCACGATATAATGTTATTATTTTTAGGGTTCCGTACCGCAAAAGGTAAAAACAGAACCCTTATATTTTTACTATTCATGCTATGAAATCGTTGTTTTTAACCATGGCTTTTTTTCTGACATTCCTGCCTTCAACTGACTTTATTTCTTCTTCGTTTCGTATATCATCATCCCATAAAATAAATCTTGGGTCATTCAATTCTCGCCGCTGCGACTTGCAACTATTGATGTAAATAGGTATCCAAGGGTGCCCCCAGAAGTAGTGAAACCTGACATTTCTGAATCTTTATCTGAATTAAAAAGAGTATTTTGATTCCCATTAATATTCTTGTATGTCTTGTTTGTTTGTTGTTATCAAAGAAAATATAATGCTTGTCATCTGGTTTATAAGTATTTATTTCTATTTATCCACAGACCTAATAGTAGAACACTAGCGTTTATTTATCTAAACTTGTCATGACAATATTATTGTCAGACTCTAACCACAGAATCTATAATGTACCTACTCTGTGCACAGAATATACACTGAAACATCCAAAAAGGTTGTATGTACCTATATTTTTCCGTTATGTTTAATTAAAATCTTTTGTAAGTGATTACTGTAATATTAAATACGTTTATGGGTTGAGAGGATGATATGAATAAAATTTTAAGTTACGGTCTGCGGGTAGAAAAAGATACATTCACTTTTCGTAAATTTTTATTGTAACAAAATAAAAATTTGCAAACAATGTTAAACAACAGTATCGTAAAATGAAACGTTGTGTTTTCTTTTGCCTTATGCCAAAATACACCTTTGACATGCGTTAACGCTTTGGTTTTATCTAAGGAAATCAAAGCGGTTGTCGATCGAGACTCTGCAGAAAGAGAAGTAGTGACTATTTTAATTTTGATAAATATTGCATGTTTTATGATATTACAATATTTTGACTCTATTTAAGCATGATTTAAGCAAACATTTTCGGTGAATGATGCAATGAGCTGCGTTGAAAAATCTCTTTAAGCTCTTTGGCTCGATACATTGCGATAACATTTGTGCAGACTTGTGTAGTCACACATCAACATGAGGTTTATCGCGACAACTACATGAACTATTGCAGACCATACTTATAACATACATTAGATTTTAAACGGAAAAAATTAGGAACATACAACCTTTTGGGATTTACAGTGTCGTTTAATATATTCTGTACACAGAGTATACATTTTACATTCTGTGGTCAGAGTGTGACAATAATAATTGTCATGACAACAAACAAATACAAAGAGATTACGTTTCAATCAAAATAAATATAAACGCAAATAAAAATACTCAATTTTATTATATAGAATTCGAGAGTATATTATGTAATAGATACAAAAAATAGAATGTCAAGTTTCACTATTTGTATGATCGCCTACTAGTATAATATAATAATATAATTATATTTACATCTATAGTTTCAAGTCACAACGCAAACTGACGTGCGAGAATTACATGAACCAAGATTTATTTTACAATGCATGAGGATGCGAAATGAAGGAGAAATAAAAGTCAATATTGAAGGCAGGAATGCTAGGAAAAATGCCAAAATTAAATAAAGTATTCAGAACTATAATACTATTAGAAACAAATGTTTCGTAGCAATCAATGGTTTCAGCAGTGAAAATTAAGAAATCAAGAACCTAACAACTCAACATTATAACTTGTAAAGAGAGATATGTTCAGCCAAAGAGAGAAGAATATTTTGTATTTCTGACGAAAATAAATTAATACTTTTATGTTAGATAATAAAACGATTACTTGGTGTGATACAGTATGTTTTAATATTGTGTTTAATTTAGCTAACAGTAAAGTTAATAACAAATAATACGCTTATCGTGTTCAACCAAAACAAACAGATCGGTTCGATTTGATAAAATGTTTTAGTATATATAATTGTAATTATAATCATCTGCCAACTATTACTTCTTTTAGGTAAGTGTTCTGGTAACTTATTGATTATTTATTTTTATGTACCTAACTAAAATGTAAAAATAGGTAATGAACTAGTACATATGAGATTAGGGAAGGAAGGACATAATTATTTTGGTTTCAATAAATCTTTTCTTTATTCTCAGGATTACAATTTCTCATAAATAAATAATTATTAAAATAACGTACATACATAAAATAATAATTTATAAAACTTCTTCACATTGCACTTCAATGTGCCGTCAGGTGGTATTTATTCCCGGAAGCGATAGAACACAAAATGCTCGGGTCAAAAGTTCTCATCCATTATAAGATGCAAGAATTGAACTGTTTGTGGTGCCTGTACCGACGTACGGTACAAACACTGCGACGTGTTTCCAGAAGCTGCACCCAAATAATTGTACATGGCTTTAAGGTACACATACTTCTCGGTGTCCTCTGGCATTGTGGTGTCGTGCAGGCCCGAAATGTACACCGGAGTACTTGAAGCTGCTGCATTCAAAGTAAAGCCAGCAACTGGAGAAGCCGTACCTACCGCAGCAGACCTTGTTGGTTAGCCGCAAGCGTTTCTTTCTTTCTACCATCACAAATCCATAAAGTTTTTCGGCGACACAGCTGGCGTAGGAACCAACGTGTCGAGACAGCAAGCACCTCGACGAGTGTTTACATTGTTACAGCGCACTGCCCGTTGTGAATTATCTTATAGTTATATTGTTTTAGATTAGTATATAACTATTACATAAAATAAGGCACGTATGTGCTGAGTTTGACAACTCATTTGACATCGGACTTCCAGGAAAAGCATAGAGAATTTACATTTCAAAGCAGCGAGGCAGAATAAAATTGACGTCTGCCTCTTTTTTGTAACATTGTCTACCAAGCGGCAAGCGTTAACGCCAAGTCGTTAACGCTTGTCGCCTAAATACTAAATATGTAATAATAATAATAATATGGGATAGACCGTCAATGGTCTAACAGCAAAGTCTATTGTCTATGATAGTTCTTTTTACTGGGACAACTTTTATAAAAATATCCGTAAGCGTATCTTCATAGCGCTTAAGTCCTTTTGTTGAGAAGAGCAATTACTCAAAAACTGTGTATTCGATTATGTTCAAAATAATTTTAGTTGTACTCGTATTATTAAGTAAGTATTTATTAAGTGTTATTTTTATGCAGATTTCTAGGTTTTAACGGTTTAGAAAATAGAGGGATACAATTTATGCTACTTTGGGAGCCTTATATTATTATACATATAATCAAAACAGATGAGAGACGGACGGACGGACGGACGGACAGGACGAAACTATAAGGGTTCCGTTTTTGCCATTCTGGCTACGGAACCTTAAAAACGCTATGCTCCTAGACTAGAACAATGCAGACGGCGGCGGGGCGGTGCGGCGCGGGCAGCTATGGTCAGACTCTCTTTATTACCGCACCGTCGGCGTCGTTTGCTGCCACTGCTTACAGGCATGTGCCCAACCTAGTTCTCAAACATGGCATTACCACGATGTACTGGGATCGATCTGTCATCACAGATCTTAAAAATGTTATTAATTATATCAAAAGGTTACCTTCCGTTTTTAAAACCATTTTTATATCGAATATTTAAATGAAATCTATCGATAAGCGTTAAGTTTAGAAAGATTCAAAGATTCAAAGTTCAATGAGACACCGCCACTTACACTTTAAAGCGGCAAATGGTGAAAATCAAGGCACAACAACATATTGACAGTGGGCAGATGGGCGATATCAAAGCGTTAGCACATAATATGTCAAAAGTCTACATTTCATACAATTTTTAGTTTGAGGCAACAGAAAACGAAGCGTTGCGTTTTTTTTAACATTGTCTACCACATTTCGTTTCCTTACACTGCACTGTTTTGTCTTTTCTCTCATAGACGTCAATCCCATACAATTTTCATGTTTCCTTCGGCGTTAACGAAAAATGCGTGTAACATTGTCTAGAGGCACAGTAGTATTTCCTTAGTGTTATAATAAAAAACTACTGGATAATTATTGGCACATAGCCACCGAAGCAGTCAAAATATTTATGCTATTCTGATAAAGAATTCCTAACCTAAACTATAAACCATCTAAGCAAACAATTACTTAGCCTTTTTTGAAATTGTACTTGTACCGATACAAAAAAGACCAAACTTAACCCTTTCAATGGCACCAGGCAAATTTAAGACATTTTTACGTCGATAAGCAACGGAAATGGAGTGAACACGCAACTAAACTCAGTCAAATTGAATGTAACCCTTCAATGCTCATGTAAAACGCATTCAGGTCAATCCGACAGTCATTTAGCGTTATATTACGTCGGCTGCGGCCGACAGCTGAGATTTAGGGCCGCCACACACAATACAGTCGAGTGGTAAGTGTACTTGAGACAAGTCGCTATGTTGTGAGTTGAGGAGTCGCATTTGCATATTGTATCTATACCAGCTGTTTGTTTTTGAGAGAGTTCTTCGAGAGAACTTCTTTTGAATCATGGTTCCTAGCAATTGTGTGATATATGTAATTAAAGTTGATATCTATTATGTAATTTATTTATTTTTTTCTATCGGAAAATTCCAGTATTTAGATTTTCCCGGAGTTTGGTAAACAAACGTTCCCGGTTGATAACAATAGGCTCGCCACCTATTTCATGGGACCAAACATAGCTGGCGAAATGTGGGTGTGATACACCTCTGCCTACCCCTTTGGGAAAAAAGGCGTGATGCAATGTTATGTTTATGCTATGTTTATTAAGTTTGCTTTTCTGGACTGTAATCTATCAGCGTACCAAATTTCATGCATATCCCTTCAGCCGTTCTAGGGTGATTGGGTTACTAACATCACTCCATACATCCATCAATCTATCCATCCATCCGTCCTAACTTATAATATTTATTTATTTATATATTAGTAAGAAGCAAGATAACAAAGTATTTTTTTTAGTAAAGTTGAAGAAATAACTATTAGTAGTACCCTGATATCTTTAAAGTTTTATTTATTATCGACTAGCTTCCACCCATGGCTCAGCCTGCGTGGTGTGTTGGTAAAAAGTACTTTCGCATTTATAATAATTAATAAGATTTGTCGAATTACACTTCTTTCTTTCTTTTCAACCCATAAACGTCCCACTGCTGGGACTGGTCTCCTTCAAAGAATGTGGAGGGAATTTAAATACACATCGTATTCACATAAACAACATAATAGGTATAACACCTTTATTAATACAGGTTTGTCATCTTAGCTATATTATGTTACGACACAGAGAAAATTTTGTAACCAAAAATAACCCTACAACAAACAAAATTACAAAGTAACATACATTCTTATTGACACCCTTACAAGAAGACTTAACCCTCCAACGTCCCTTGTAACCATAAAGTAATTACTGCGGCTGTAGAAGCCTGGAACGTTGTGACGTCACTGTAATTGCGACGCCATTTTGTTTGTATACATTCTAGAATGTTCCTTGCACCGTGAGACTTAACAACGCTGTCAGTAAATTAAAACTATGTTTTACTTTGCCTCGGTGGCGCAGTGGAAACTGTATACGACTACTGCGCAAGAGGTCCCAGGTTCGATGCCCGGGGCGAGCAAAAACGGTATTGGATTTTTCTATCATGGCTACAAACCATTCTAAACCCTTCTTTTCCCAATTAGCTCTGAATACCACTACCCATCAGTAGAAAAAAAACACAATATTATAATGGCTGCCGTCTTCTGGAGGGGGGAGGTACTTCCCCAGGTAGGCTATTCAGTTTTGTTAGCGGGCATCTCTTAAAATCAGTCTATTAATTAACTAATCATTTGTTTCGAAATACATAGTCTCATAAAAATATCTCCGTCCCACTGCTGGGCACGAGTCTCCTCCAAATAATGTGGAGAGAATTTAACCTACTATACCACGCTGGCCAGAAAGGTTGGTATAGGGTTTGTTTCAAATTTTTCCTTGCTCGCAAAGTAGTCTGCATAAGGTTACTCCCTTAGTCGTCTTTTACGACACCCACCAAGGGTTGAGATGGGGTAGTGACATATTCTCAGCAAATTACATAGCAATGTTGCACCTACATCTATGTATATATAAAATATTACATATAATATGAACATTCACACACAGATTCAGATTCAATCTGCCTGATAGATTCGAATGGGAGAAGCCACCACAGATTGTAAAAAAAAAAATATTATTATTGTCTGTAATGTGTATAATGTGTTTTATTTATTTTTTTATTTTATTTTCTAAGATTTATGTATTGTGCGCCGTGTCTATCGGACATAATAAAATATTTTTCTTTCTTTTCTTTCTTCTTTCTAACATAGCACAGATTTTTCACCCAAATGGAACAGCATGACTGCAGTTTTCTGCGGCTTTGCGAGAATAAATTGCGTCCTGAATTTTGAAACTCGGCTATGCTTACATTTTCACATTTTATAGGTGACATAGTTTGGCTCCAGCTGGCAAGAGAGAAGAAATACATCAAAATTCGTTTGTTAGGAAACAATAATATAAACCCAAACTTGACTGTTACCGTTGGATAGTTGCCGCGCAACTAACATCGCCGTGTAGTGTTGCGGGTTCGATTTACACTTGAGGCAAATACTTGTGTGAGCTATAGATATTTGTTTCAAGTTTGGGTCTACTTTGTTAATTGTTTGTGACACAGGAATTTTCTAGTGTGTCAAAGTCAAAGTCAAAATCATTTATTTGCCAGAATGTACACAGAATGTACATGTAAATGTGGACGCACTCTTTTCAAGAAGAATAAAATTATTATCTTATTTTCGAATGGGCTTGAGACAGACTTGTTTGAATTTATCAAGTCGCCCAGAAGGCTTCCAACTTGACTCAAAAACTACCACATTTAGTTATAATTGGGACCAACGGCTTTAAGTGCCTTCCGAAGCACGGAGACGCTCGAGAATGAAATTGCCATAAACGATCACCCATCATTGACCCACCTTACCAAACGTTGCTTAACCTCGATGATCGTAACAAACATTTCAGTAGTACCACAAAGCTTTAATAATAGACAATAATTAATAGATAAATAATATTATTGTAACAAAAATAACTACGAAGTTTACAATTTTAACACAACAGTATGCTTTTCCAGTTGTCGGCACAATTAGGTCGCGCACACACTGCTCTCACGATACTGCACTCATTAATTGCATTACGTTATGTAATTTGCGTTGTATGTTAGCTTTCTCGTAAAGAAAATGTGTAATGAGAAATTCTAGTATAAAAAATTGTTTTACCACCTACATGAAAAAAGCATGACGCGATATTTAAGTTATATACAAGTTATTTACGTACAACAGACTGTATGCATATCCATCACAAACTTATAAATAACTTAAATTGTTAGAATTGTAGCTCATGCTAGCAGAACAGTTTCCCAACCTTTGGCCTGTGTAGCTAACGAGAATAGATAAGTACTACCCGCCCAGACATATTCCTCATTAGCTCTAGAAAACTCTGCAGGGCCGAGTTGCCCTCAATTATTTTTTCATTTGTCAACTCATCCCAGATATAAGGTACAGTCGATGTTTTATACATTTTATTCTAAATATGAATACATAAATATGTATTTTTTATTCTTTAAGAAGTTTTTGTAAATGTATAAAATTGATTAAATTGTTTATACATTGCTGTATAAAATTGCGGTGGGCTAAGTTGATAAAAAATAGTTTGGAGCAACTGCAAAGCGCGTGGAGTCAGCGCTGAGTTTTCAAAAGCCGAGATGACAAAAGACCCCGCCAATACTTCGCACTTGTTACTACTGTCATTTTAAAACAACGCTTAAGACGTAACTTAAATGCCTCGGTGGCGCAGCGGGAAGTGTATACGACTGCTGTGCCAGAGGGCCCGGGTTCGATTCCCGGGTCGGGTGAAAATGGTATTGGGCCTTTCTATCATGAAATTCCAGTATTAAGATTTTCCCGGAGTTTGGTAAACAAATGTTCCCGGTTGATGACAATAGGCTCGCCCCCTATTTCATGGTACCAAACATAGCTGGCTAAATGTGGCTGTCAAACACCTCTGCCTACCCCTTCGGGGATAAAGGCGTGATGCTATGTTATATGTTATGTTATGCTTAAGACGTCTCTCTCTACTTTTGACGGCACGTTGTCAAAGTACTGCGCACACTTTGGGAACCCCTGCCTCAGAACATAGCTGTTATTAGCTTTACCAGTCTATGAACTTGTTACAATGAAGACTGTTGCTTCTTGCGGACTGCGGAGGTATTCTTGTGTAAATATATCTTGTTACGAGTTGTTTTACTTTGTTATAGTTACCGTATTATGTGGCCGCAGCTTTGTATTGTGCTGTGGTTTATGTGCAATGAGGTTAGGTTTTATACTTGACTAGTTTTCACACGTTGTTTTACCCACATGGCAGAAATGGAAATAGTAAAAAAAAATAGTACAAATATGAGATACACTGAATATAATAGTAGATACATACAAAGGACGCTAGGATAAAACACAACATACAAATAAATAGGTATAGAAATCAGACAGTTCAGTAGAAAGTAGTATTGTGCTATTTCAGACTATTATTATCAACATGTGTGCCAAATTATATACAAGACCTTTTAGCCGTTCGGGCGTGATTGAGTAAAGGTTCGTTTACATGGAGAGAGTTTCTCGCACGTTTACGGCGAGAAACTCGCATGCGATTATCGTATTCGATAATATCGCCTTTACACGTTTACATAGAACCAAAAACATATTTATGTCATATTCTACGACAAGTATTCTAATGAATGAATGAATGAATGAAATCTCGTTTATTCATCTAGGTTACAAGGTAACACTTATGAAAGTCACAAGAATGTAACAGGTTATCCGAAAAGTAGTGTCAGCAAATTTGCCTACGACCAGTTCACTGACGGGGTGGAGCTATGAGAAGAACTGGCAAGAAACTCACGCCATTCAAAGACAAGGTGAGTTTATTGCCTCGAACTTACGAGTATATATATTTGGTTTAAATAATGATGTTTTTTATTCTCGCTTATGATAATCAATAGTTCTAGGCACATGTGTGTTCGAGGCGAGAAACTCACTTCGAATTAATGACGCTGTATTATCCATCCATCCTAACTTTATTAAATTAGGAGAACAATAGTTTTAGACAAATAGTATTATCTTTTGTTGCTTTCGTATGCTGAACTGTGACTTGATTCCACATCTTAAATAATATTATGGTTAACACACGCTTTAGTTTATCTATGAATATAACGAAGATCTAGGTTTATCTGAAACTAATTGTTGTTTGCAGCACTCTCCTGGCCTTGGTCTACCGAACACTAGAAAAAAAACCAATTCTGGATTTCTAAACTATCGCTATTTTATAGATTTTTTATTACCCGACTGTCAGGACGGGTATTGTTTTTCGCGCGTATCTTGTATGTTTGTAAATTTCTTTATTCCCACGAATCTTCCAAACGGCTGGACGGATTTTGACAATTAGGGTATCGTTAGATTCGTCTAATAAAAAGACTTAAACGGAGGGCTTTTGACGCCAAATTGTAAGAAGTTCAATTTTTTTTTAACCAAACCTATCGAGTTGGGTATCAAAATAAAGAGAATCAAAAGGAGATTACATATATTTAAAAAGAGATTATACATAATTGAATGGTTCCAAATTGTAAGTAGTTCTATTTTTTTTTAACCAAACCTATTGAGTAGAGTATCAAAATAAAGGGAATCAAATGGAGATTACAAATATATACATATGTTATGTATTTAAATTTAATTAGGTATAATAATATTACAATAATTTTACGGTCTTTTTAGTGCGTTGCTCTCTGTTGACTTTTTGCAGTCAGGTTATTAAATTTTTTAAATACTATTTACTTGTTTTATTTTATTTATTTGGACAACACAACTTAAGAGCTAGTTAACATATCATTGTGTAGCTACCTTAATAAAAGACTGCCACGACATGTATAAAGAAAAACTTTACCGATAATATTAATAATAAAAAATAATCTAGCTGAAAGCAAGGCAAATTTCTTAATATTTAATATAATAATAATAATTTATTTATTTTTCCACCATAACATAATTTATCACACATGTTTCACAGTACAAATACAACTTATACACTAATAGAAGTATAGAGACATTATGAAAACATTGTGATTAAACAAGTATAGGAACTTAGAGGGTGGACTGGAGCCTAAACTAGGACAATCCCTGTATTTCAGGTCTCCAGGACACTCGCTCGAGGTTGGAAGATTCTGTTTAGGTTAACAAATACATTTGTTGTAGGAGGTATTTAGTGGAAGAAAAGGAGCTTACTGATGTGTGTGTGTGTGTGTGTGTGTGTGTGTGTGCGTATATAAGTACATAAGTATGAAGAAAATCTAAACTATAGTTATTAAGTTAAGATAATAACTAACGAAACATAAATTATAAGGGCATGTCTGAGCCGCCAACCCTTGGGACAACCGTGTGTGGATTAAAGACTTAACCCTCTCAGCTTTCTTGATAAAGGACACTCCTTCCCTCAATAGAGGGATTTTAATGTGCTGTGTGTATTGTTAGGTACTTGTTTCAGCACTTGGCTTTATCTGCAATAAGTACAAAGTCATTATTGGGTTAAATAAAATTCAATGTGCTATTTGACTAGTCGCCTTGCCACTAACACCGCCATGCCGAATGACGTGGGTTCGATTCCCACACGAGGCAAACATTTGTGTTATCTATACTTAGCTGTTAAGCTGTAAAGTTTGTTTGTTTGGCTGAACGCTAGGATCTCAGGAACTACTGGTCGGATTTGATTTTTTTACAGATATACGTAGTTATAATTAATATATATTTATTAATATAATATTTTAGTGTTCGATAGCCCATTTATCGAAGATTATAGGCTATAATTATAACATCACGCTACGGCCAATAGGACCTGAGAACAAAGAACGACGGGAGGGAAACCCAAAGATCGATTCTTCTTCCTTTCTTTTTATTCTTCAACACACGACCTCCAGTTTAGCAGTCAGGGTCACTAACCACTACGCCAACAGGCCAGTCTATTGACATTAATTGGACAGGGGGCTAGACAATTGCTAATATATTCTATCTACCTATTCTATCGACATGTCAAATTAGTACATTGATCACGTGACATGTCGATAGCTTATGTCAGGGATGTGTTATAATGTTTTGAAATGACAGATCAAAATTTCTAATAGATCAGCGAATTTGCCACTTGTCTAGGGGAGCAGATGTTCAAACGCGTATTTTTTCTCGACCCAGGAATTGAACTCAGGATACCTATTACACAGCAGTTTCATAAAGTCCCACTTCGCCACCAAAGCCATACTAACTAAATTTCGTTCATAACCAATTATGAATTACGAAATGCATTGAAATATAAACTAAACTAAATTTTGATGAGCTTTAGGGAATCGCCTCATCGCTATTTGAGTTATTAAAATAGTAGGTATATGAAATAGTTCAAATAACATTCATGGAATTATATTATAGTGAATTTGTGCTTGTAAATTACAAATATGTTATCATTTTGTGTGTTTATGTAGTGATATCATTTTAGTTTGCTGTTCAGATAAATTATTTCGTGGAAATATAATTATGTGTTCATATTGGTGAACATAATTATCTAATATATATAATACCTTTAGATAGCTTTAGCGATTTGTGGATTAAAGAATGCACTATGACACATACTATGCGAATCAAATAAAATGGGATCGCACTTGACAGCATTTGCCGCAAACTTCAATCGAATGTGCACATTTTTGTACAGCTAGCAGAAATAAAATAGGCAAAATATTTATCTGGTTGCGATAAGTTATTTTGTTACGAGTGTTAATTGTCAGTCAAATGTCAGTCAATGATGGGTGACCGTTTGTGGTAATTACATTCTTGAGCCCGTGCTTTGGAAAGCACCTGAAGCCGTTGGTCCCGGTTAACACTTAATGTGGTAGTCGTTAAGTCAGATTGGAAGCCTTCTGGGCGACTTGATAAATTCCAAAATTCTGCCTCAAGTTCATACGATAAGAACATAACATAGCATCACGTCACGTGTTCCACACCCACATTTCGCCACAGATAAAAAGAAATTAATTATAAAGTAAAAACCGAAATAACACTTTTAAGATATAAAACTGACTCACTACACAATCTGTCCGAATCCTTCACACAATAATTCATTACACAAATAACTTTCACATCACATAACTTTGACAGCCACTGTCCTCCAATCATCCGAAGTTTGACAAGCTCCAAATAATCTCGGTGTGACGTCACAAGACTGAGAGATCTCTTAGACCGTGGGACGTGTCATTGGAGGAAATTCCATGTCGATGACCCGACGCGCCGATAATTCCCACACAAGGTATTTGTGTGGAGTAATACGTTTCGGTGACAGATTATAATGTGTTCATATTAAAAATCTAGATATATCTGAGGACCTACTTGGAATCTTGACATCCGAATTAGGCCTTGTTTCACCATTGCTACATAAGAATCTTGTTGAAAACTATGTAAGACTTCAGTGACAAATTTTAAAGTATTAGTTATGTTATTTACCATTTATTTGCGAGTGATTCGTGAAACACTCGATTTCAATATCAATGTTAAGTGGCAGAGTATCCCACCATACTGGTATTAACAATATGTTTGCAATAAATATATAGTCGCTGTCAGTTTCAAACATTTGAAAACTTCATCGAATTCAAAGTCAAATGTCGAAATGTTTAAATTCAAAGTCGAATGTCCTCTTATCTATAACTCGAAGAGCGTGATTAAAAACGCTTTTATTTTAGCGAAATTATGACAAAAAGTTTAAAAAAAGAACTACAATAAAGAAAGAAATATCTATAATTGTTTGCATACAACATTTTTGTAAAAACACATCAAAGAATAAAGATACAAAACGATGTACATAAATAAAAAAAAACATGATTTAAAACGTAACACTATTAATAAAAATTAGTAACAATAATTATGTGAACCAAATGTAAAAAAAAAATTGTAACTTGGACCGAGATCTAAGCAAAAAAGAACCAATCAACACCAACTTCATTTTGAGAAACTTGACTTAATAACAGCCATTTCTTAAAATAAACTATGAAGTAGCTGGGATTTCTCAAATATTTTAAATGTGACATTGATTTTTAAAAAGTAATAAAAATTTTAGACGCTTTTCGATTTAAATAATTAGAATTTCCAATAGAAAGGTTTAGCCTTATACTATTATAATATCAAGTAATTTAAACAATTAGATAATTTACATAAAACTTAAAGCCAAAACCAGCACTACACGTCTATTATTTAATAAGGTGGTGCCACATTATGCTAAATAACCCAAATAAAAATACGAATAAAAATTTTGCGTGCTATCTCATTTCACCCCAACAAGCTTCCGAACTCAGTCTGAAACTCAGTCAAAGCAAACACCGTAGACGCGGCTTTGTGCCCGCTCAATCGAAACGACACAAAAGAG
This sequence comes from Laspeyria flexula, assembly GCA_905147015.1. NCBI lineage: Eukaryota > Metazoa > Arthropoda > Insecta > Lepidoptera > Erebidae > Laspeyria > Laspeyria flexula. The sequence goes on from LR989974.1 coordinate 9,814,152, forward strand.
CTGTTTTCTTACTGTGAAATAATAGGAAAATGAACGGCACAGAGTAGGGGGGAGGGGGGAAATACAATGAACATCGGGTGGAGTGACGGAGTAAATTAATTTTGTTACTATATTTTGTATTCGTGTTCACTGATTGTGCTAAATTGATTTGTGATTTTGATGTGTGTATTGTATATTAATTCCGTTTGAATTTAAGTTGTGCTGTGAAAAGTTGGTGAATTTTTGTTTGAAATTTATAATTTATGTGATTGTACTTGTAATCTATATGTGAAACCAAAAAAAGTAAAGTGAAACAAATTCTCTGAAACCAATTCTGAAATCAGACCGCCACGGTCTGATTTCAGAATTGGTTTCACTTTGTGGTCACTGATTGACTGATTTTATTAAACAAAATTAATTTCAATGAGATTACATTATTTCAAAATTTAAGTTACATTTTTTCAAAATTTAAAAACCAAAATACTTTTGAAAACGTTTCAGAACATTTAATAAGAAACTCATAACATAATTAAGTAAACCACAAAATTTCCGACATGAAATCGTCAATAACAATTAAATAGCAACAGAAATCTATAGCGCAGTATAGTCGCGCGCCGTGGCGTCGATTGTCACATGTTATAGCCACCATGTTATTGTTGTGTCGTGTCCCGAAATTGCCTGCTTTTGTCGCTTGCACGCGCGAATCCACTCCGAATACCCGTAAAAGCGCTATTTCTCAACCGACGCTAAATGTTCGGGTTGAACGATTCTCCCCCTACCCCACAGGAAATAGGGGGAAATACGAAATGCATTTAGAGACGTTTTCCCCCGTTTTTACCCATCATTGTAGTTTGTTAGTGCATTGTATATTGGACAATGGTCTGACACGATTGTTTTCATCAATTCGATTGTCAACCGAGTTATGATTTAGGTGGATAAAAGACTTTTAATTTACTTCTGTTTGAAACTGTTACTGAGAATGATACGTTTGTGGTTTTATTGTTTTTCTTTCACGTTTTAACAGAAGTGTAGCTTTTTCATTGTCACCTTTGTTTGTTTCGGTAGTTTCGTGAAGCGATCTGTTTATGTGTATCGACTTTTATACTTTGAAATTGTTTGTGGTTTGGGCAACATACAATCTTCAAAATTACTTAATAACACTTTAAGTGAAGTTTCTTATAATATACACGAATTTTGCTAAAGGAAATATACTTTTAAAAATAAATAAAATAAAAAATAAACTTTAATAGTTTTTATGTATAATGTTAATTTATCGTATTCGTTAATGTTGTTTAAATGAATAGCAGAGAGAACATTCAATTAGTATTTCAAACGCCCGCTTTTAATATGGCAAATAGATTTATTTCAAAATAAAACAATAAAGTTATAATCAAATTTAATATTTATTTAGATTTCCGTTTCCGTAACTCAAGAGTTTTAAGACGAAAATAAAGCCTCAGTCCAATGATCCTTCAAATTCAATTTAGCTTAATACTGATTGTTTAATTCGACATTCTCTTTATAAGTCCATCGACACGAATGAGCTTTAAATATTCATTTATTTTGACAAATCAAAAGATTGAGGATCTCCTGTTACACTCGAGTGGATTCCTACTTTTTCCTTTAAGTCCTTAATCTTCTTTTGACAAGAACAATCAAATCTTTGATCTTTAATTTTTAATCTGAATGCTGCGGATCAATTTCTTGTCCATTTCTTGAACGTTTCACAGTCACAATGTTAGCCTTTGTACTCAAAAACACAGATTTAATCTGTTAAGTCACTTCAACCATGAAATAATCTCTTGTCTAAAATTTCTATTTAAAAACAAAACGGGCTCGTGCTTGGGAAAATTCGCTATCAGCAATTTCAGTTACACACGGGTATGGCCCTAATTAAGCGCAACCTTTGTCCATTCAGTGTAACAATTACATAGAATTAAACGTGGCCTAAAATAATATTGGAGTAAATGCGACAAAGTTCTAAATACTGTTGGGGTTTATTGTCGGGTTGTGTTACATTACTGTGGGTACAATCTCTTACTCATGTTCCTTCTCTCTCAAGTCATCGCGTCAACCTTTATTATTTCGACAACTTTGGCCGAGTTAGTCTCGACTGCCTTTTAGATGTCAATATGTAGAATTTGTTTCGACTAGTTGTCAGTGAATTTTAGACTTTGGTAGGGGCTTTTAGTACAAGTGCGACCACTGGTTTCAATAAAAAGGTTGCAATTAGCCCCGGTGTCAATTAACGCCCCTATTAATGTTGAACAGAAGAGCTGTTTAGTTTTGTGTGCGAATTCTTGTGGAGTGAAGTGAATTGGTTTTGGGAGTTTCGCTTAAGTGGAAGTTGGGTGTTTGTTTTTTGTGAAACTGGTACGAATTTTGAGCAGGCTAATTAAAAAAGGTATGAAATGTACTCTCGGCTTTTAACTAAATGTAAAATTTTGAAGGAAAGTTAAATACAGAATAAAGGCTTGGTACATTTGTATATTTTGGGTATAAATAAAAATATTTTGTATATTTTTATTGAAAAGATATTCAGGACAAAAATATTTAAAAAGTAATAAATAATTCATCATCATCATTTCAACAAACAACCGTCCCACTGCGGGGCACGGGTCTCCTCCAAAGAATGTGGAGGGAATTTAGCCTACTATACCACGCTGGCCAGACGGGTTGGTATAGGGTTTGTTTCAAATTTTCCTTTTCTTGCAGCGCTCTTATCTGCATAAGGTAACCCTTAGTCGCCTTCTATGACACCCACGAGTTGAAATGGGGTAGTGACATTATGTATTCTTAATCCGTCACTACACAGACAATAAATAATTAATTTTATTAAAAAAGCGGTCTTACATTTACAATTGCTTTAATTTTTGCTGGAAGCTAATCCCTACACTTAAACTTTTCCGTTTAGCCAATATGGTCGGTTCTGGAACCGCTGAAACTTAATAATTATTAAAGTTTACTACAATTTTCATTTGCCAAGAGCTTCGCACCGTCGACTCTTGTTTGGCCACTACTTAGCTCCTATTTGTCGAAGCGTGATGTTATATTATAAAGCTGAAAACGTCGTTTTATTTGCAGAATTGGAATAAAAAAACTATATTTAAAAATATATAATTAAACTTCACGAGGTTATAAGCATTTTTCAATCCTATTGCCGCCGCGCGCTGGATGAATATTGACGAATATCAATGAATAAAGTACCTACTTATTTATCGCTGCGAGTAGACGGTGCGGCACAAGGAGATTGGCAGCCATTGATACACTTCAAACAATGGTGTCCAAGCTTTCAGTTTTAATACATTATTGAAAAAAAAACAAGTAACATGGTATAAAAACTATTAAAATCGATTCTGCTCCATACTGATTTTGAACAAACTTCTTTCAGGACTTTGAGGTTTCGCATTAAGTAGGAATAAAGATGTATAGCTCATAGCCGTCTTTAATAAATGAGATATTCAACACTAAAAGAATTTATAAATTCGGATAAGCAGTTTCTGAGGTTAGTGCGTTCAACCAATATAAGCAGACAATCTTTTGACTGGCTTGTTGGTCTAGTGGTTAGTGAACCTGACTGCTAAACCGGAGGTCGTGGGTTCGATTCCTACCCAGGACAAATCTTTGTATGATGAGCATTCTGTGTCTGGGTGTTATTTATCTATAATATGTATTTATTTACAAAAAAAAATGTATTTTAGTATATCAGTTACCAGTATATTAGTACTCATAACACAAGCAAATATAATTGCTTAATTTGGGACTAGATGGCGCTGTGTAAATGCGGTAGAATATTATATTATATTATAATCTCTTCCACCTTAAAATATTAGTATAAATCTTTTCATATTATGCATGTCACTATCAAAGTTTAAGAAAAAGTTGCTGTTTTCAAAGTTTATCAACAATAGACTTCTTTAACACTTTCACGGTAAATTACCCCCAAAAGTTCCAAAATTACCAAGTTCGTTCAAAGCCTTAACAAAAACATGTTATTTTAATGAAAAGTTGCCAACGAATATGTAACGTGGAAACATTTTGAAGCGTGAGGACATCTTAATTTGCTGAAAACTCAAAACTTAGCATTGAAAAGGTATACGTTATTATTTCCGACGGAGCAAGGCACCCGGAGACTGTCTCAACACACGAGATTCAGCGATTTGATAACAAAACAGTAACTAAATTTCACCAATGAAATATTGGTGTTAATTTCTGCTTGTTATTGACATTCTCTTTCCTTTCACTTCACGTCAGTAAACTTTCATCATCATCGTCATCAAACTTGGGATGACAAAGGACATAGGCTTCACCGGATTCCTACAACAGTGAGCCATTTTGTTCCTACAATCTGTAGTGGACTGCCTGCAGCGTGGTTTCCTGAGCGCTATGACATGTCCTTCTTCAAACGAGGTTTAAAAAGAGCTATACTCTCAAGGTTGCCAATGTTCATCAGCGGTGGTAATCCATCTACCATCAGGTGGGCTGTCTGCTCGTCTGCCACCTTAGTCAATAAAAAAAAGTCAACTTTCAAAGAAACTGCCGACACGCAACTTTACTGCTGAATGCACGCTTTCAGAAGAGAGTTTTGAAAGAAAACGTCTTTTCTTCTTATTTTGTCCACACGAGGATCATATCGTATTATGGTAGTTTATTTTTACTGATGTTTAATATTATCATCATCACTTTGTACTAGTCTTCTGCTGGTCAGTGGCGTCATTGTAATTTAATCATTGTAGGTAATGTGCCTTCTTTCCGCAATTTTTTGTTGCTTACTTGTATGAAAGACTAGCGTCCACTCGTCGTTATAACTTTGCCATATTCCCTATCCAAAAAGAATTTCAGAATCATCTAAATTTCTAGGAGTTATCATTTCAAATACGCTATTTCAATAGTTAACAAATACATAAATAATTCATCAGTTAGTAGTCATTTTAAATCAAAAATGAAAATTCTTTTTATAATATCCCGTGGGAATTTCGAAAAATCCTTGGGCTGTGCGTTGATATCTTATTATGTATCAGTCAATCAGTTTAAGAATATATTTATTTAAATCGCTATCTCTTGTTAATTGTCCAATGATAGCTATAGCGGCATTACACCGAGCTTCTTAACTCTATTTGCGCAAGATGTGTACTTCTGTAGCCGGCGCCTGCTGTCTGATTTTAACGTTAACGATCATCAGTTCGGCTCAGAGCTGCGGCTTTCGTACCAAATTGAACATTTTGACGATGAATTGGCGTAAGCTAAGCTGGATTATATTTTTAACTAAACTCTTCTGTTAAAATGTTTATTCCATTAAAAGACGTTTGAGTATCGTTATCCAGTATTCTAATTTATTGGGTTTATTGTCTGTAATGTAGTTAATTAAGCAGGTAGCATTTTTTGGATATTTTTCCCACGTAAATGCAAATTTTCAAGCATGCATTTCTGAATTCAGAATGGTGGCATAGAGAAGGTATTAGGCGAGTGGGTAGACCACCGGCCCGATGGTCAGATGATATCGTCAAGATCATAGGATCAATTCAATTCAATTCAATTCTTTATTCAATAACATATAGATCTCATTGGGCGCGGTTAGCACTGGACCGTGAGAAGTGGCGCTGTAGAGAAGAGGCCTATACCCAACAAAGGGTGAATGTGGGCTGATAATGATGAAACAGCTTTTTATTATCATCATCATCATGATCATCATCATTATAAAGAGTAGAGTTTGTTTGTTTAGTTGAACGCTAGGATCTCAGGAACTGCTGCTCCGATTTTAAAACTTCTTTTGGTGTTGGATAGCCCATTTATCGAGGAAGGTTATACGCTATATAAAATAACGTTACGGTCAATAGGAGCTGAGCAGTAGCCAAAAAAAAACGACGGGTGCGAAGATATCTAGTTCTAGTTTTCATTATAATATAATTTTAAATACTTTATAATCTATAATTTTTCATGTTTCTATCATTACATTTTACTTCACACATTGACAACAAGAAGAATTAGCCCACTTTCACTTTCCACATCAGCTAAACGGGTTGATATGAGGTTTAATTTAAGCTTTTACCTTAACTCGAGTAATCCCATACCAATTTTATTCTAAATACTTTACTTTTACGTCAACATGAATTGTTAAAACGAACGAACTTCGTAAACAATTGCACATTGCTTTACTTTGCCTCGTTCTCTGCTTACCTTCCTTACTTTTAACAAGCCATTGCCGATTCTTATGATCAAAGGGTCCGTATCATTATAGACATGCTTTTAGATAACGATCGGTACTTATGATGAAGAAAGTATGAAAAGAATTTGAAAATAAAAGGCTTCGCTTTATCTTGAATAACTTTTTTTTCCGTGAAAGGACTTATAGAGTTGTAATATTTTGTTTTAGAGCAGATGTAGATATCATTATCTTTATTCTCAGAACAAATATATTACATTTCACATTCACAGAACAACATGTATTTGAATATTCCCTTATAAACTAGATACCTACACAAATGATAAAAAAATAATCTAATTGTATGCAATAAACAATTCAATAAATAAAACGGGTTAATTGATAAGTTATATGTATTTTAAGGACTCTCTTACTGCAGCACTCAACGTGGTTTAAAAAAAATCGACCAAGTGCGAGTCGGACTCGCGCACCGAGGGTTCCGGAGACGTCAATTAGCAGTAATCTGTCATTAACACAATTTTTTCATTAAATAATCGTCTTTAGACGTATAGACTTAACTTTAACTATTTCATGTTTTTACTAAATAAACTTTAAAGTTAAATAACTTCTCAGAGTTAAGTTACTCTTTACTCTTATGGGCTGAAGGGATTTCTACACAATTTGGCACAAAGACAGATTGTAGTCCGAAATAGCACAATAAATAATATACTTAGTAAAAGCCATCTGCCTCCACAATAACAAAATAATTGCATATAATAATATACAATAATATTCACATTCACACAGCGCCATCTAGTCCCAAAGAAAACAATTATATTTGCTTGTGTTATGGGTACTAAACAACTGATATACTACTTAAATACATTTTTTCTTTGTAAATATAACATAACATACATATTATAGATAAATTATTACACCCAGACACAGAACAAACCTTGATGCTCATCACACAAAGATTTGTCCTGGGTGGGGATCGAACCCACGACCTCCGGCTTAGTAGTCAGGGTAACTAACCACTAGACCAACAGGCTAGTCAATATCAATGTTTATATCTTCTATATTTATAAAAATGAAAAGAAATACTTCCATAGTAAACAAACATCTTTGTGTCAACATATTATTAAAATTTATGCGACCAAGATTCATCGCTCGCAAGCGTATACTAAAAACCATATACAAAATATATTGGTACTTATAACACAAAGAGCTTATTTGACATTCGAAATGCAAAGAAAATTGACAGCCATTACCTTAAAGTCTTTGTACGTTACTTGCCAATTTTGCTTGCTAGTATCGTACGTATCATGGTCTGAATAGAAACGTTAGATGTACGGATTTGAATATGGACTTCGATATTTCATCCCTTAAGGTGATTATACACTAGAATATTTTCAAGAATATTTTTTGTTGAAAATTCATTGGTATTCTTTTTCTAAAGACAACGGTTGCACTAAGGAAATATCCCTTTGTTTGCGGGAAACGTTTATTTACTGATATCTCTGAGACGTCTGCAAAAAATTGAGTAAAAATTTTAATACTATATTTTTTTGCTGTTCATGAAAATATACTCAGGGCCATCTTGAAGAATTTTGAAGTAATAAACACTTACATGATTATAGAATTAAATAAAGGATTAAGTATTAACACTACTTCAAAACTTGGCTTAGATTACTTCATAAAATAATTGATCCCCTGTACTCAATGTTTATTATATAATTTTTATTTATTCATCATCATCATCATCATGATCATCAGCCTGTAACAGTCCACTGCTGGACATAGGCCTCTCCAATTTTTTTTTTTTTTTTTTTTTATACCACGACGGTGGCAAACAGACGTACGGTCCGCCTGATGGTAAGCGGTTACCGTAGCCTATGGGCGCCTGCAACACCAGGGGCATCACGAGCGCGTTGCCGACCCTTAAGAAACCTATTCACTCCTTTTTTGAAGAACCCCATACTGTAGTCCCTTGGGAAAACCTCGTCAGGGAGTTCATTCCACAACCTGATAGTTCTTGGGAGGAAATTCCTCTGGAACCGCGCGGTACGAGACCATTTCGGTTCCAAGGTGTGGGGATGAACTCCCTGCCGATGGCGAGCGGTGCGATGGTAGAAGGTGGCCGTGGGCATCATCTCAAACAGTTCTTCAGAGCACAACCCATTATACAGGCGGTAGAACACACATAGGGAGGCAAAGTCTCTCCTCACACTTAATGGTTCGATACCGCCTGTTAGTATAGGATCGTCGACGATTCTCACAGCGCGCTTCTGAACCGAGTCAAAAGGCCCAAGCTGGTATCCAGGTGCTCCCGCCCACAGGTGACAGCAGTACTCCATATGGGGCCGGACTTGCGATTTATACAAAAGCAGTCGTTGCCCAGGTGTGAAGTACTGCCTTGCTCTGTTGAGCACACCGAGCTTTTTGGACGCCAACTTGGCCTTATCCTCTAAATGACGTCGGAACTGAACGTCGCTGGAGATGTCGACACCTAGGATCCATATACTAGGTGAGATGGTAAGGGTTGTACCCTGGAACTGTGGGGCCACAGTGAATGGGGTTTTCTTAGCGGTGAACGCACAAACTTGTGTCTTAGTGGGGTTAAATCGGACTAAATTGTCCCGGCCCCAATCGGAGACTCTAGATAGAGTACTCTCGATTTCAGACACAAGTTGTTCGCGACTTTCTTCCACAATGGAACGAGGGATGTTTGCACGGCCCGTATAAGACGCGTCACCTGTACTGTCGTCCGCATAGCAATGAATACTGCCAATAGACAGCATGTCATTGATATGCAGCAAAAACAGTGTCGGGGACAGTACGCAGCCTTGTGGGACGCCGGCGTTAATGTCCATGCTATCGGAGCAGCTCCCGTCGACTACGGTTGTTATGCGTCTGCTGGACAGAAAGCTGGCGACCCATTTGCACAATCCCTCGGGCAGTCCGTAAGATGGCAGCTTTGCTAGAAGACCACGGTGCCAGACCCGATCGAACGCCTTCGCTATATCTAGGCTGACTGCCAATGCCTCACCTTGACTCTCAATGGCTGAAGCCCAACGGTGTGTGAGATACACTAGAAGATCACCAGTCGAGCGAGCATGGCGGAAGCCGTATTGGCGGTCGCTGACAAGTTCGTGTTCTTCTAGGTATCTTAGGAGCTGGGTGTTAATTACACGCTCCATCACCTTAGAGAGAAGGGAGGTTATAGCTATAGGCCTGTAATTCGATGGGTCTGATCCATCACCCTTTTTGGGCACGGGGTGCACGTGGGCGGTCTTCCACAAAGACGGAACTTGCCTACTGTGGTAAGAAAGCGCGAAAAGTCGCGTCAGCACGGGACACAACTCGGGGGCACACTGCTTAAGGACCACTGCTGGTATGCCGTCTGGCCCACTCGACTTATGGACATCGAGACAGAGTAACTCTCGCCGGACTTCTCGTTGTGAGATTTTGATTTCCGGCATAGAGACTCCGCACCACGGGATGTTAGGTGGTACGGTGCTACCATCATCGTCCAAGGTCGAGTTCGAGGCAAAGAGTGTGCCAAGTAGGTCGGCTTTCTCTTTAGCACTATGGGCCAAGTTGCCATCGGCTTTACGCAGTGGTGGCAAGGACGACTGACAAAAGTTTCCTTCGGCAGCTTTGGCAAGCGACCAAAAGGCACGACTCCCGGAGGGGTAGGCCACCAGCCGCTCACCAATTCTGCCGACGAAATCGAATTTAGCTCTGGCAATCGTTCTCTTACTGGATCTCGAGGCAGCATTAAATTTCCGCTTCACGTCAGACAGATTTGGATCCTTATTGGCACGAGCCGTGGTCCAAGCCCTGTATGCAGCTTGTTTAAGGAGCCTAGCTTCCTTGCAGGGCCGATTAAACCACGGTCGCTTCTTTGCCCCCGCAGCGACTAGTGAGTTAGGAATGAAGCATTCCATACCCACCAGGATCGTCTCAACGACAGCGGCTGCGCAGGGATCAGGATCTTCCGACGTGAAACAGAGCTGCCTCCACGGGTACGATGCGTAAAAATTACGCAATCCATCCCAGTCTGCTGACTTGTATTGCCACACGCGACGAAAGGCAGTTGGCCGGGGTGGGTCGGGCTGTGCGTGTGGCACTTGAGTCCGGACGAGACAGTGGTCGGATGAACCGATGGGTGCTTCCACTGTGATGGTGTATCCGTCCGGATGCGTTGTCAGCAGAAGGTCCAGTAGAGAACTCGTATGGGTCCCGATGTCAGGTATTCTCGTTGGAGAATCTACCAGTTGCGAGAACCCATAGGCCAGAGCAAATTCATGGGCAGACCTCCCCGCGTGGTCGGTGGACCGAGAACTGAGCCACTCTATATGGTGGGCGTTAAAGTCTCCTAAAACCACCAACTCTGCGGAGGGGTACTGCTCAAGGACTTTATCAGTCGTCAATTGCAGGTGTTCAAAGAGCCGAGTTGTGTCCGCGTCACCGCTATGAGACCTGTATAGGCACGCATAGATGCAGGTGCGGCCGCCATTATCCATGCGTACCCACAATACCGACAGGTCCCTGTCTTCAAGGCCGTGAAGCCGGCGACAGCAGATATCCTCCCGAACGTACATACATACCCCGGCTCGTCTCATGAACTTATGTTCGAGTTTATAGCCGGGATATAATAAGTAAGATGTATCGGCCGGGCAGGATATCTGCGTCTCGGTTAGAAAAAGTAGGGTCGGCTTTGCAGTCTCGAGGTGGTGGTGGACTGCATTGAGGTTGGAGTGAATTCCCCTGATGTTGCAGAAGTCCACTGATGTGGAAAGGGGGGCCGCTGTAGAAACGTTTTTCTTCTTTTTTCTGGCCATAATGAAGGGGTGGGGTTAGGTTAAAGGGGATAAACTATGTCGACAGCTAAGGGGACAAATGCACGGTACAAATCCACCGAAAAGCCACGCAGGTGGTGCGGTCCGTGTGCATAGCGCACGGAAGGGCCCCCGGTCCCCCCACTGATGCAGCAGTCGGGTCCACTCCGGTCTCCTACTCCGGCACGACAACTGCACCAGGGATTTTACACGGGTTGGCGGTTCAGCCTCCCAGGGCGGAGATTAAAAGTCAACCCTGGGTTCAGGAACCCTACTGACCCGCGGGCGGCCAGCGGTCAGCCGTTTCACCGGGTCTCCCTGTACACTCGCCCACATTCCGCGCCCACGCAGCCAAACGGCAATAATGAGTACCATTGGTCCCCCGCTGCCAACATAGTCCCTCCCCAATGGGCCCTGGATAACCCTACTCACCAACAGAAACACAACACTACCGAGGCAGCGCTATTATAACTGTGGTCTTCTGTAGAGTGGAGGTACTTCCCCAGGCGAGCGGCCCGATTCGAGCGGGGTTTACCCGCTGTACCCTACCTCCCACAAAAATATATTATACTATATTTTTGTAGGAGGTAAGGCAGCTCTACCTCCTAAAAAATCCAATTGCACGCCACTGAGTACGATTTGCAGCTACTCTCATCTAGCGTTTGCCAGCCACCCTGCGAAGATCGTCACTCCACCTAATTTTTAATTAATTAATTTAATTTTAATTAATTTAATAATAATAAGTAGTACTAAAGAAGCTACTGTGTAATAATTTTTAATGACTGAGCGATAATTTCAACTCCTTAAAAGGGAATTTTAAAGTTTTAAACTCTGTTTTGGTTGTAGAAATGACTAATGTTTCCCGTACGGTTTTACACTACTAAATAGATATTAAAATCCTCTACAGATTTAAACCAACAAAAAACTCATATTATTAGAATAAAAGTTAAGTAAATATAATATTATAATATATAATACATAGTGTTAATATATAATAGTGCTTATTGTTATTATGTTGTTAGTAATTTTGTATTTCTGTATGCTTCTTAAATATTTGTATGCCATGTATTGCATATGGTAAATGTGATGGACATTTTTTTTAACATATTAACAACTTGTATACCATATATACATTTTTGCAAATAAAGATTTTGATTTTGATTTGAGTAAGCAGGTAGTTTCCCCGGCTGGCTTTTACGAAAGAGAGTTACAGTATAGTCTTCCAATCGTCGCTTAAATATTGATCTTTCTTAAAGTTATCAATACCCTTTATCCACCATAATCCAACCCTGCGAGAGCGTGTTAATTATTAGTAAGAAAGTTTACGCGACGCTGGGGGGTTAACTTGAATACTTCGTATATCGAAAACTTCCCTTAATTATATCGAAGAGATGAAGTCAATATGTTTTGTCAAGAGGTGAATCCTACGCTAAAGAATGTTTGCCAATGTGGCGTTGTGGATACAGTGGTTGCCTTGCCGCCGTCACAAGTGTCAAGGGTTCGATTACCACACGAGACAAATATATTTTGTATGATTCATAGATATATGTTTTATTAGACTAATTTTATTTCCAATTTTTTAATAATCAATCTTCACCGTTCTAATCCAACATATCAAATTTAATAAGACATGATTGTAGAATCACAGGATTAAATTCAGCTAATAACCATAGCTGGATGCCTTCTATTGCCCCGATAGAGAACTATTCAATAGCATCCATTGATAACCACAACGTTGAATAGTTCATTGATATAGACTGTATTAATTCCACCCCGGTATTGGTACTAACTGTAATTACTGATGTGTATTATATTCAGGGATTAGTAGATGCTATAAAAGACAGTTATAATAATGTATAATGCAGTGGCATTGGGCAGGCCATATAGCTCGAAGAACTGATGGCAAAAATCTAAACTAAACAAATGTTTATTGACACTTAAGATACATAAATGAAATGAGATCTCGTTTATTCATCTAGGCTACAAAGTAACACTCATGAAATATGCGTGTTTCTAAAGCGCAGCGTAGGATGGCCACTTTAGATGGACTGACGACCTGTTAAAGATTGCAGGTGGCCGTATGTTGCAGACAGGAAAAAAAAACAGCCAACAAACTAATTTGCCTTAGTCTAAATAAGACAACGCCCACACTAGGGAACAAGTCCTACGAGTATGTCACGGGAGACACAGGGCATTACAAACATTCAATTAATAGACACTAGAACTTGTTTGCAAATTTTAGCTCTGAGGTAGTCACAAATATCCAACTACAACAATACTATATACAACTGCTGATAAACACGTTATGTCTACATTCCAACTTCCATAAGCAATGCTATAAAAATTTCAATTCATGTTCAGGATATAACTCAGTCTTTTTACTGATGCATAATCTAGTTTAATTTCCGATATTTCCTTACTTTAAATGCAGCTTTTGAGATATGAGTTTTGAAAACGGGAACAGATGAATAGATGATAAACTAAAGGTCTGGCCACACAGCGCGCGATACCGAATAACGACGAGGCATAAGTTGTTCTAAAGTGCTCTCCGCAGAAAAGCTCCTATTCTGCCAACACAAGTCCATGACGTAACCCTAACTCAGCGGTTTTATTTATAAAAGACCATGTCGATGACATAATGCTCGGTCAACCCGCCATCACTTTGTAACTGTCAATTAATGCTGGTGGGTACTTGTGGGTAGCGGCCTTTGATTTTACAAAATATAAGTGAAATGCACCTTAGCTTTCATCCTTTTGGAAGTTCCTAGTTTCTACAGAACTAAGCTAGTAACTACAAAATAACAAGGGCACTACATAAAATCAATTTTGGTTGAGGTAGCAAAGAAGCTACTGACGGCTTTTGGCTCAATACATAATAATTATAAATATCCTCCCTTTTGTAGGGATAAAAAGCGTAACGTTAAATTATGAATGTCTTTTTGAATTACGCATTCACATATAATAATAATACTTTTTTACAACTGAATGTGCATGTGTAATCCAAATACTAGCGTATTAAAATATCAGTTTTCAAACGATCTTATTGTTTAACGTTGCTTTTCGAGCGTCGCTTCACAGGACAATCTCATCACACTTCATCAACGTCACGTCGTCACACCGTTTTACGTATTGTGTGGCAGGAGCTTTAAATAAATAGCTAAGTATTTCAGCATATTGCGAATATAACTAAAGTATAATCGTTTTATTATTCTTTTATAGTAAAGATATTGCCTCGACATCAAAACTTATACGCAATATCTACCATGAGAAAGTTAACTTATAATATTTCACAAAGATTTAATAACATATCTAAGTACAAGAGATTTCTGGAATACATCCCCCGAATACTTATTTCGAGTGCTTAGCGGGCGGTTTATGAATAATTCAGAATATTCGAGAAAAAAAACCTGGAAAGTTCCCGAGTCAAGGGTTCTTGGTGTAATAAAGTAGGAGTTTTGTAAGTTGAGGGGTACGGCAGAGCTCTAGCTATATGAAATATTCATGACGGTCGTTAACGAACTTTTTTGAGGCACTTGACAGAGAACAAAATAAATAAAGTATTTAAAATTGTGGTTAGTTGTTGAGTTTGAGATTGTTTGACCTTGGTCTGACCTTTTGTTTTGGGAAAACAAAAGCAATTTAATTCTTGTTTCATGTGTATTTGCTTGGTTCCTTTGTAATACTGTCACATACATTAAATTACCTTATTTTTTATTCCTATATTGGAAAACAAATTTAAAAGGTTTATCTTATGGTAAATTGTATTTAACATAAGGCATAGCGTAGGACGGCCCCCCACTAGATGGATCGACGACCTGGTCATGTTTGCGGGTGGCCGTTGGTTGCAGGCAGCACAGGACCGCTCGCGGTGGCGTAAATTAGGTGATGCCTATGTCCAGCTGTGGACGTCGTTGGGCTGATATGATGAAACAGTATTTACAAGTAAGTAGACTCAAGCCCAGCAGTGGGACAATAATGGGGTGCTGATGAATAATAATATCATCGTCATCTCAGCCTATAGCAGTTCATTATATTTATAATAAGAAATTTTTTTTTTTTTTGTAAACAGTTCAAGTATAGGTGTAGGTATTAGATTCCATTACCTTACAAAAAAAAATACTAAACAGTTGTTTAATTACTTAACACTATCATTTCTTCTTATCATCCACTCCCAACGAAAAACATCGACAAAAAGATTTTCACAAAAACAAATTCAGTAAAGATCGCGTTCCTTTCTGAAACAAATTAGTGGAACGGGCCGTATCGGTTCTTGAAACAGCATCTATATAATTACGAACGTCTAATTCCGACCCTGTCTATTACCGGCGAAGACATAGTGGGGAGACGTGCAGAGGTATTGGATCAAGGCTTTTTAATTTTATGTTTTTAAAAGAATTGTTTGTATAAGCTTGGATTGTTTGTTTTCTTCGCATTTGTATTTAAACGGAATTATACAGCATTCATTTGGAATATTTCATCACAAATCGAAACATAGAGGGACTTATAGTATTTTTGGATAATTAATTTCCATTAACAGTAAATGGACTCAGTCTTAATTAGAAATAAGTTAAAAATAAATTGGGAGAGTCTACAACTGCTGCGCAAGATATCTTACGCTCGATTCCCGGTTCAGGCCATTATTTTATTGTTAAAAATGGCATTGGTTTTTTTTTCATGAAATTTTTCAGTATTAGCTTGGAGTTTTGAAATGTGGCCCGCTAATAGTATTAAGCTCGCCTTCTGTTTCATGGAACAAAACATATTTGGTGAAATGTCCGACTGAAGCATTTTTTTTGAAAATAGCACTGTCTATGAAGTAGTACTTTTTTAAAGTGTTTCTAAATAACAACAAATTTCTCTAAAAAATCGTTCTTGTAGAATTATGTAACGGCGCACAAATGCCAAATGGATAAAGTAACCGGCAAGCAAATTCTGCGGGTCTGAGTTCGATTCCGAACAGTAGTACCAATGTGGATTTCAGTTTGTTAAATTTAAATACAGTACTAGTCATATGACTTAACATCTGCTATCAGTGAAAACATCGCGAGGAAACCCACATACCTTAGAAAAAAATCTAAGTGTATGTCTGATCCATCAACCCGTACTAGGCCAGCGTGTGTGGATGATGGCCTAAACCCTCTCAGCTCTCTAAATAGAAGAGAGGAGACCCGAGCCCAGCAGTGGACAATAATGGTCAACACAAAACAAACTTATTGAAATGGTTAAGAATATTCATTCATTCAACTGTTAAAGTATTCTATTATTACTTAGTCAATTGTCGATCAAATAATAATTAATTAATTTAAAAGTCTTAAAACCTAAGTCTATTTATCTAATAAATGGCTTGTCCTTAAAATATCATCAACGGAAAGTAACCTACGTAAGCCTACCAGAACCTTTCAACAGCACTAAAGAAAAAAAAAACCACAAATACGATAATTTCCAAAATTTTTATTAAACCGGTAACAATCGATGAGGTATGCGGTGACTTGGAACCTTTTTATTAAAAACTCCGACTGTGATAAATTACCGAGGCACTTTCAGAAACGACTTCGATATAAGTGGCCTTTGTTTGACCCTACTTCGAGTTATATCGTTAAAGGCATCAATGAAAAATCAAGGCGACAAAGTTTTTGATTTAGTCCGACTTATGTTCGCTTGAAAAGGGCCTCCTTTGATTTTTGGCGTCGAAACCTTTTGTACAATGCAGCTGTAATGAATCAACGTGAAAAAAGGTTGTCTTTTCAACTGGAAGGTATTTTTTAGCAGAAATATATTGGGTTCTATTTGTTAAACGCAAAGCTAGTAGGTAAATTTATAAGGTGTTTCAAATTAGTTTCTTTTTAGAAAGAAATCTCTTATACTTAATAAATAAAAACTATATATTACCAATAAATATTACAATGTCTCTTCGCTATCGCTCGCTGTGGTGGAATTTAGGTGAGGCCTATGTTCAACAGTGGACGTCATTGGGCTGATATGATGATGATGATAATGGTCTTTTCCGTTGGCCCCACACCAAGCAAGCCTGTTCTGTCGGTACCGTGACGATTACACTATACTTTAAGACACATTGCTCAGCAATGATTAAATAATATAAATTATAAACTACAGAACTAACATTTTGAGCTTAACTAATAAATCATTATAGGGAAACAAAAGAGAAAATATTTTCATGCATTATTGTAATAAGGTTCATTATCATCATCATCATATCAGCCCAATGACGTCCACTGTCGAACATAGGCTCACCTAATTTCCGCCACAACGAGCGATTTTGTGCCGCATCCAACGGCCACCCGCAACCTAATAAGGTTAATATATAATTTTCAATTACCATTAATATGTTATTATATAATAATAATTATTCTAATGATCATCTTATCATTCAAACATGGCTCACTGGGTATTGTACTCAATTTAAGTCATATATTTATAATATCTTTATACTTTAATTGCTATTACAATTCGAGATATATAATAAAAACGTACAACTGCACGCAGGAAGATTTGATAAGCGCAACTGACGGTGCAGTGGCCGTGGCCAAATTTTGGACTGACATAATTTAAGCAATTTGCTGTCGTCACGATAATAAGAAGAAGATAAAAACATACAAATCAATCTTAATATATATAATATCACTTATATTTGTATTGGCTCAGTTCTCGAGCGTGATAGCGCTAACTCGCATGAAGAAGTCAATAAACAAAGTTCCACTACAGCAAACAATAAAGCTTCCTTTCCACTAAACAAGAGCTACGTTGGTAAGCTATATGTCAAAAAAATAAAGGTTACTACTAAATAATAAGTTTTTTACTTGCTCTCAAATCGTCATCCGCATCTGTGACATTTAGGTTTTATTTGAACCATCAACAGAATAATTTTATCTTCGTAAAATAAACCATCAAGATTGCGGGTCGCAGTGGCGGAAATTAAGTGTGGCCTATGTTCAGCAGTGGGCGTCGTTGGGCTGACAATTATGATGATGATGATGAAAAAAAACCCTGTAAAAACAAGCACGACCTGTGTGTGGAACTTAGCAAACATGCAATTAACAGACATTGCAGATTGTTGATAAATGTAGGGCAATCTCTTTCAATTTTCGTATGAAGTTCCACGACGATAAACCTAATGACTTTTTTGATTGACCTGAAAATCGAACCTTTTGCTCAGACATACTACAAAGTCAAGATAGTAAAACAAAAAACGCAAGAGATAAAACACACTCGTAGCTTCTTCTTCGCCCTCCACTGGAAATACACCCTAACCCGGAACTAATAATTACGTTTCGATTCACCCAACTGTATTAGCTTTGACATCACACTTTCCAAATACGTCATACCGAGGCCGGATAATCCTTATGAAGAGAAACGGTCGGGTATCGTGTCCTGAACGTCCGGATCGTATAAAAGATTACATTTTAACGCGCTGTTTGAGTGCCGGACGGTTCAACACTAAGTTAATACGTAATTTAGATTTACATTTTGACGATGTTGGAATAAAATATGTGGGAAAAGGTTTGAACAGATGTCATGTTGGGCAGTGGTTCATGGGAAACATTCATATATTATGGCTTTGGTTTATGTTAATTCTAAAAAGTGTAGTCAAATATTTTTAAAATATAGCTCCGATTAATTAAACACGAAAAATGATACTAAATTACGACTTTGCCACTCTGTTTGTAGATACGCTCTTTAGGTAAAACTTTTAGTAGTTGGCAGTCACAAGAATAAAATGACGTAATAATAGCCACAAAACAAACTAGTTTGTTTAACTTCTGTAGCGGTTTGCTTTTCTTTAAAGTTTTTCTAGCGTTTATTAAAAACGTTTTATTAAAAAACGGTTCCCTGAAACTGTTTGCCAAAACCATGGAAATGGTTTTTGTGAAGCGTTTGTCAGCACTTGAATATTTTTCAGTGAGATTTTAGTTTTGTGAAATAAAAATTCCAATTCGTAACAGGTAAAAGTTGAATGTGTTTTGTAGTGAATAAAGGTATTTAGCTGCAGATACCACTATGTATCATAATCATTATCATCATATCCGTCCAACGACGCCCTTTGCAAGATATATGCCGCATCTAATTCCCACCACTGCGAGCAATTTTGTGCCAACGGCCTGCAACCAACGGCCACCCGCAACCACTAGTATATTGTGCGTTAGTTTTTAAACTGTCACATAGCTTAATGTTTGAATAATTTATGACCAGAATTATCGAGATTATACCCTGAAATTGCCTGACGTTTTGACCGAGTTACATCGGCTGTGGTCTTGCTGATTTACAAATACAAATATTTACTGTTTTATATAAATAATAATAATGTTAAATGTTAATAATAAATAGTTGGCAGTTCAAGCTTTTATTTACTTATAAAATTACCCCAAAGTTCTGCGCGTGCGGTGTCTGTATGATTTTTAGTTTACGCTTATATATTGTACCTACATATTAACATATAAAATAACTCGATCAGACGTTGTTGAATGTTCACAGTAATTGATACATCCGCGGTGCGCCAACAAAGCTAAGAAACCAAAACCAGTTCCATTGTAAACCGTTATTTTAAGTCCATTAAACTCCATTATCTATAAAAAAACAGTAAAAAAATAGGATAATCTCCTTAATACGCTTGAAAAAGCTAATCTCTTAAAACAATATCTACAATTACACATCAAAGCTTAAAATTCAACGAATATCCGAATTAATTATCCACTTTTTACACTGTTCACTCGACTCGATAAACAGATGGGGTTTCGGAACGGAATGTCGAATCTATTTCATTAATTTCTGCACGAGCGGTTGGCTTCGTTCATCGTTCAACATTCGTCTTAGGCACCGGACCTTTGACCCCAAGACCCCAAAATTTGTTAACAATAAGAGGAAAACGGAATATTGGATTTTTGTAAGCAACAATATCACAATATCGGATATTTTACGAGAACAGGAATTGATTTCGGAGATGGTATGCGTTGAGGAAGCTTCGAGACGTTTTAAGGAAATGTTTGGGGACAAAAATACAGCTGAGGTTGGTCACATGTTCCGTTTCTTTGTGGTTTGTTCCTGGACTACAAAAGGAATCGTAAATACTAGAAAAACAGACTTGTTTTTGTCACATTTGGAAATTGAATAGGTACATTATCTCGCTCGCAAGTAGTGGTCAATATTATGTGGCTTTTGAATACTGTTATTTTAAAATTTCATTACCTTTAAGTATGTCTATTTCTTTTCGCTCGCTGTGGCTGAAATTAGGTGAGGCCTATGTTCAACAGTGGACGTCATTGCATTGCATTAATCTTTATTTCAGACAGAAGTCTATAAAGAAATGATTATAATAATGGCATAAATAATGAAATATATGACATTCATTGGCAAAATAGTGACACTATCGAATTTGAATACGGAAATATGCCCTCAGGATATTATAGTCTTGCTTGTCAGCAATGACCTGCTGAGGATGCTATTAGTTATTAATAAGTAGAAAACATCGTGAGCAAACACAGATTTCAGTCTACAAGATGTGTTAGCAAATTATAATCCAATACCACGATGTAAAACGTTTCTCGAATTATTACTAGTACTATTACTTGTTCAATTCGTTCACACAGTCATCTACAATAAGGTTTCAATAGTAGATTAGTATCAAACAAATGGTTTCAATACTATTGTAGTTAGGTAGGAGGTTTCGCTTGAGGCTTACGTCGGGTTGTGCATAAATTCTCTACAAAATCCTCCCGGCATTCAGTCTGATCGTATGCTGACTGTATAATCAATGACGATTGCCGATAGACTAATATTTGAAACAATGTTTACTTCTATTCTGATTGTATTTTTAAACACGCATACTAGGGAAGATTTGTGTTCTGTGCAAGAGATCTGAATTAGATCCCCGGGTCGGGAAAATCGGTTTTGGATTTCTGGCAAATAAGCTTATGAGCTGTCTGATGGTAAGCGATTACCGTAGCCGGCAGTACCAGGAGCATCAATGCGTGTTGCCAATCTTTTAAAACATCCTTCTCCAATGATCTCTGGAGACCATTTACTAACCAGCAATAATAAAAAACTGCCAAAGTTTTTTATCATTATGGCTGCAATGTTCTGTAAGGTAGAGGTTTTCCCCCAGCAGGTGGCTCAGTTTGAGCCAGGGTTATTCTCTATCTATCTCAATGTGTCCATTCATTTCATGAGAAACGCATTAATGTCCCACTGCTGGGTTCTGGTCTACTCGCCTCTATCTAGAGAACTGAGAACGTTTAGCGGAGCGCATGATCTACACACGCTGGGCTAGTGCAGGTTGGTGGATCAGACAAACCCTTTGAATTTATTTTAAGTAGGTTTCCTCACGATGTTTTCTGGTAAGTCACTTGACAAGTCGCCGCCGGTCGCGATCGAACTCGGATCGCAAGATTTGCATGTCGGTCACTTATCCATTCGGCCACAATCGCTTTTCTCTTCTCACATTCACTTGTAAAATGTGAGTGTTATACACTCTGCCTACCCCTTTGGGGACAAAAGATGTGACAAGATGTAAAAACAATACACCTAAAAGAGAATTTTTCACAAATTTTTGCGGACTAATTCAAACCAATATTAAGCCTTAAATACAGCAGGTTGTTATAATAAAAACACAAATATTAATAATACCGCGTACAAAATGAGATTGTCGCAATTATTTGTGTAAACAAAGTCGGAATCATTTAATACAAAACTTAATTCAGTTGTATCGTAATGAAGCGACTATAATTATGCGCTCAACATCCGAGATGGTCTATGTTCACGAGTAGGGAGACCATACTTACAGTTACTAAGAGAAAATTTAATTAACTAACTGTTGCCCGGGGCTTCGCTCCCGTCGTTCTTTATTTGGCCACTACTCAGCTCCTATATCGTAATGTTATATAGCCTTCCCTTCCTCGATAAATGAGCTATCCAACACTTAAATAATTTTTCAAATTGTTCCTGAGATAGCGTTTAACCAAACGAACAAATAAACTCTTCATCCTTTATATATTTATAGTATAAATTTGACGCAATAAAATAATTCATCATCATTACAACCCACAAACGTGTCACTGCTCTCATGACTGTCTACTGTCATGATCCTAACTGATACTGTCATGACTCCGTCGGTGAGGTACATTTATCTAAATCTAACCTGATCTAATCTATCTAATCTGTGTAACCTGGTCGAAACGTGAAGCAAAATAACGTATGTAAATACCTATATAATAATCACGTGAATTTCCGTTTTATCATTTTAAATAGTATCATGTAACGCGAAAGTTTTCAAATAAATAATACATTATTGAGCTATGATTCGTTAAAAATGTTAGGTATGTGGTATAGGTTATTTTATTTAGGTATATTAAGTTAAACCTCAATTTAAATAAAATAAAAAACATCTTTCAAAATCCTATGATCACTAAAAATAACAATAGTAATCACATTAATAAATGAGTACTTCAATGATAATAAATATAATATCAGACAATATTACAAACATTTCAATGTTTCTCCTTAGCACAAAACTATTAACCCTAAGACACCCTACGCCATAAAATGTTTAGTATTCTAGAACAAACTGTATACCCTAACAATTTCATCAAATTCCAGGATTGTCCCTAAAATTCTAACAATGTGTGAACCCTAACATGAACATATTTTAATGGGAATATCCTTTTACGTATTTTCGGCCACAAATCCTGAAACGATGCGGATAAACAAATATTTTTGCTTACATAAGCTTAATGTAAGAGACATATTATTATTATCTACATAATATTAATATAATTTAAGCACATAGCAACGGGAAAAATGTTTTTAGATATTCCATGTTGAGATGAGTTGCTAAGAGTGATTATTTTTAGGGTTCCATCGTAATTTCCGTCTGTATTTCACAGGCGTTTTATTCAAAAATTACTTGGATGTATATTTCAGCGTGGTATAATAGGCTAAATTCCCTCCACATTCTTTGGAGGAGACTCGTGCCCAGTAGTGGGACGTTTATGGGTTGAGATGATATTTATGAAATTTGGAAAATAGTTGTCTTGGGCCGTATGTCTGTTTGACACCGTCGTGGTATAAAAAAATGTATAAAATTACATTCAGATAAAAAAAACTACCTCCCCAAGGTGCGTGATGATAATCATCATTTCAACCCATAAATTTCCCACTGCTGGGCACGGGTCTCCTCCAAAGAATGTGGAGGGAATATAGCCTACTATACCACGCTGGCAGACTTTTCCTTGAGAGATTTTTCCTTTTCTTGCATTGCTCTTGTCTGCATAAGGTTACTCTTTAGCTTCGCTTTTTAAGACACCCACGGGTTGAGATGGGGTGTGACATTATGTATTCTTAATCCGTCACAACACCGTCCATAATGATAATAATAAAGGCAAAATCGTTGTTTTGATATAGACGAAATTGAATATTTAAACCAAGCTTAAAATAAACAAAACAATATTTGGCAAAGCATTATCGTCCCAGGTGTATTCACATAACACACTCTAGTGATGTTTAGGGAGCCTAATCGTAGCTTATACTCTCAAAAATGTTTTTCACCATTAAAATATTTACTTTCGTGGAAAAGTAAATAGAGTTTTGTATTTTGGGCTTAGTATTATACTGAATAATAAACGTTATACATATTTGTATTATAATCTTTTGCCTTAAAATCTTTAAGAGGGTTCATACAGAGAAATGGCAGCGACACAATTTAGTGTCATACTCTTTTCAAAATTAGGTGAAAAGTGTGTAAAAGGTTTGTTTATTTGTATGCAAATAATACATTGGAACTTGCAAGGCGTTATTTTCATAGTAAGGTAACATTACGGATACATACATTTTTGTTGACTGGCCTGTTGGTCTAGTGGTTGGTGACCCTGACTGCTAAGCCGGAGGTCATGGGTTCGATCCCCACCCAGGACAAATCTTTGTGTGATGAGCATAAAGGTTTGTTCTGTGTCTGGGTGTAATTTATCTATAATATGTATGTATTTACAAAAAAATGTATTTAAGTAGTATATCAGTTGTTTAGTACCCATAACACAAGCAAATATAATTGCTTAATTTGGGACTAGATGGCGCTGTGCGAATGTGGTAGAATATTATTATTATTCCCTTTATTCAAATTACATTCTCAAATTCTTACATTTTCAAATATAAATATAAAAAAAAAATACAATTAAAAATATAAAAATGTGTTTATTATTATTATTATTTGTTCATGTAATTCTAAAAAGTGTATTGAAAACTTTAAAAAAAACACAAAAAATGACACTAAATTGCGATGATGCCATTTCTCTGTATGAACCCTCTTATCAAGGTAAAATAAATATTTGTCCTATATGGGTATCGAACAGCGTTGCATTTGTATTCAGCAACTACTAAACCTAATAGATAATCACATTTTCCTTACTCATTCTGTTACTGTCTCGGAAGCAATAATATAAACTGTCTAATTTCAACAATAATAAGTCGTTTGATATATTACAATCTGTAGACGGGCATCGTTGTTATTTTAGCAAAAATATAAAGACAGAAAATTGGAGACCAGCCAATTTGTGCTATAACGAACCACAACCACCCGCTCCCATTATCCGACTGTCCGTACTGTACACAGGGGTAGGGGT
The DNA here is from genome assembly GCA_905147015.1 of Laspeyria flexula. Classification (NCBI taxonomy): domain Eukaryota; kingdom Metazoa; phylum Arthropoda; class Insecta; order Lepidoptera; family Erebidae; genus Laspeyria; species Laspeyria flexula. The sequence continues at coordinate 9,838,742 of LR989974.1, forward strand.
TTTGTAAAATATACGCGCCCCTAATGGCAATATGTTAGCGATAATTAGGTGGAGAATAAGGTACGGTATGTAAAGGTGACTATAGATTTGAGGATTTATTTCAGCATTTTCATAATTTCGTCACATACACGAGTGAATAATAAATAAAGAGTCTTTCATTTCTTTTACAACGAGCGTAGAAATGTCGCGTTATAAAAATAAGTCTAGAATGGCGTGATGATTTAAATACTTTTTTTTTTGTAAGTGCTGGCCGGCGCAAACTTTAAACAAGGACGCGTCATGTGATCATGGGTAAAAAAAGAAAAAAGAAAGAAAAGATCTTTATTTGTTTGCACACAATATTTGTAAAAACACATCAAAGAATAAAGATACAAAACGATGTACATAAACAAAAACAAAAAACATGTTTTAAAATATAACACTATTAATAAAAATTAGTAAAAATAATTATGTTTTTCAAATGAAAAAAAAAATTGTGTAACTTAAAACCTTTGCCCAGCTGTTGAATTATAATATAGGTTAGAAAATAAATAAATATGATAACAGAGACAAAAAGGTGTTTCTGTTTTCAGCGAACTTTGACAGAAAATTAGCCATTCTAGAGTCTTTTCGTCTTTTAGTCTTTACCTCTAATGGCAGCTTCTCGCGGTACGTGAACTTTCAGATCTACAAGGATTAGCCCTCACAGACAAAACTTTCTCGGACTTCAAGAAATACTTTAAAAAAACTTATTTTTCTTGAGTTCTGCGCTTAGAAACATTAATAATTTATTTTCATTTAGGTCACACGTGGTCTCTAGGATATAGTCTATACCCACCTTAAGTAATAATATTTCACCTGTAGTTGTTGCGGTATTTTTAGATGTGATGTTGAAAGTCGTTAGTACTTCAGCGAGGGTGCTGCGGTTCGTATTTCAATGAGATGAGAGTTAAAATATGTTGTTCAATTGCTTTTGACGGCGGTTTAACTTGAATACACCTTGGTTTGTTTGTTGAGAAACTTCGTTTAAATTCAGTGGTGAAAATGTGAATAGGTCCATTTAATAATAAAGTAAGTATCAAGATTTCTTGATACTTGGTTATGTTTACTCGATGATTATACTTAGGCCCTATTTCATCACTCATAGATAAGTGTCTCTTAAACTATCTATAACTTAAGTGACAGATTATGAAGTCTCAGATATAATTGTATTTAGATTTTATATTTTTCTTTGAGTGAATATCAAATTAATACCATTTATTAATTTTTTTTTTTTCTTAGTTCATATTGCCCTCAATTTTAATTGTGTAGATGCTGGTTAAGTCACAGTGACATAATGGTGACGTAACATGAAATCAAATAATTTATTCAACGAAACTTAAACACGACGATCTCGAGATATGGATGTGTAAGCAGCGTTAATAAATGATACACATTTATTTAATTCACTGTCTTTGGCACTCAATGTGTGGCAAGACCTTTAATTTACTGAAATGTAAGATTTGCTAGTTAATGAAGTATGATGTGAATGAATCAACATTTTAAGTCTTGTTAATTTATGTACTAAGACCTTCTATGGTAAACCTAATTAAGAACATCATTAATTCCATTACCTCCTAAAGCTGAATACAGGTCTCTCTTCAAAAGAGGAGGCCATTAGCTAACTGTTACAAAGCTGTCTAAATATGTTGGTCTCTCGGACAGCAGTACTAGATATTATGTTCCCCTGTTTGCCTTTGACATTTTGAAGATGAAATTTTAATGGAGTGGAGACACACTGCGCACTATTCATCCGGAATGTTCGTCCATGCAAGATTCACGACTTAAAACAAAAGTAAGCTAAGTGCGTAAGTTTACTACGTGGATGGATGTACGTCTTGGATGGATAGTGCGTAGAAGGCTTTACTCGGTTGCCACATGGAGGCTACTAGTATAAATATAAATATTCTACCAAATTCACACAGCGCCATCTAGTCCCAAATTAAGCAGTTATAATTTATTGCTTGTGTTATAGGTACTAAGCAACTGATATACTACTTAACTATATTTTTTTCCAATGTGTCAATTATTTTGAAGATAATGAACACTGATTGAGTCATCACTGACATATTTTTTTATTTATTTAATGGTAGACAAAATCAGTACCTAGACTTAATTTAAACGTATCCATGTTAGCATATAAACCTGTTTTTACTTATTGTCATGTCCTATTGCTATTTTAAATTAATGGTTTATCAAATATGTCGTTTTAATATAAGATTAAAACATTTTCCACATCAATTTAAAAAGAAAACTAACCGAAACTAAACCAATAAATCTAGCAGAAAGTTTGTCTTTAAATTAAATTTTCTATCTTTTTCACAAGACGCAGGAGTCTAATTTATAGCTTAATGCATTTGTGGTGACAACTCGGTTTCCTCCCATTTAAAAGTATTTTGCTGAGTTAAATTAAAAATAAAACCTAGATTTTCTTCAGTATCAAACAGCTTAAAGCAGACATTATTGAATTTGAAGACGTTTGAATTGACTACGCAGCAATTTGAATTCACTTACATTCAAATGCTTTTTTCGTTTTTACCTTTGTTCAATATTATCATTTAGAAGTTACTGTGTAAGACTGAGCAACCTTTTTATAGTATTTATCTGTTTAGGTTTTTTATTGTTTATGTTTTCGTTTTTATATATGATTGAGTTGATTACGGCTTTTGTTTTTCAACATCGCGTTTCCTTAGTCACAATAAAATTAAAGAAATTAAATCCTCATCATTATCATTATATCAGTGTTTAGAAGTCCATTGCTGAATGTGGGCCTCCTCCGCAATGGCTGGTCTTGGTCCTTATGCATCCACTTCCAGCAATTTTCACTAGATCATCTGTCTACCTAGTTGAGTCTGTCTAAAACTGGGTATTCCGCTATCTCATTATTTCATTATTTATTTTGTATAGGTTATAAACTAATTAATGGAATAACTAGAATTAAACTTAATTTAATCTGCAATGCATAGTATTCTGCTGCCTCACTTTGCACGCAATACGAATTGTAGCTGACAAAACATTGTAATTATCTGGCACATAAAAAGAGCAGCTTGGATTGTCTGTTGGTTCTTCTCCTGGATTAAACCTGTCAGCAAACTAGTTGTAGGCAAATTGGTTAAAACATTATTTTTCCGGATAGTGACGCTTAATTAATTTAAGACTTCAATTAAAGTTACTTTGTAACTTAGATGAGTAGATGAGACTCCATTTCATTTTGAATAATGTGACTGGTTGAAATAAACTCATTTTAAACTTCAAGTAACAAAAGATTCGACTTGATTTATCATCTTATTTTGACAGAGTTGATTTCACTGAAGTGAACACTCATATCCCAAATATATCGAGTAACATTTCTAAACTCGGCAAGTTCAAAGGAAAATACTTTTGGAACAATAACAGTTCCAACATCAGAATACGTAAGCATTTTATTGAGTTCAATTCGGGTGAGGTTGAGATAAAAAGTTTTCACATCTACTGTTCTACGCTATGTGACACCATGGATATTGAGCTCTATGGAGAATGTTTTTGTTAAAATAATTTGGAAATTGGACTTAATGCAGTTTGCAATTAGATTGATATTGGATTGGTATGTCAACTCGATGACCAGATAGACAATAATGCAAACTTGCAAGGGCAACGTTTTGAAAATAGTTATTTTTTCTAAAAAAAATATAACGTTTTTCTAAGAAATACAACTGAAAAAGAAAGCAAATGCAAATGTTGTTTCTATATATAGAACGTTTGTAGGTATTAATGACCCACTGCTGGGCACGGAACTCCTCCAAACATTTTGTAGCGAATTTAGCCTTCTATACCACGCTGGCTAGACGGATTGGTACAGGGTTTTGTTTCGAATTTTCCTTTTCTCGCAGTGTTCTTATTGCTTAAGGTTAGTCCCTTAGTCGCCTTGTACGACACCCATGGGTTGAAATAGGGTAATGACATTATGTATTCTTAATCCGTCACTACACGGACAGACATTATACTTTAATTTAATTATCATTATTTATTTGCTTCATTTCATATTAAATACACCACTAAACGCATATTCAAACTTTTAGGAAATCACACACCGTAGCGTATTGTCAGAAGAGACAACAAATTCAGTCGAAACGATTCATAATGCATGAGTTCACTGTTCTCACATGACTCTCACAATCAAAGTTAGAGACAATTAGCATACGAATACAAGTCCTGACATTAAAGGTCTTTACACTGTACGAATTGAATTTAATGTGTCTTTGTTTAAAGGATAGAGTACAAAAGGCTACTGTTCGTGTTGAAGTGTGTCATCTTAGTTTCAATGTTAATTAGTCTGTCAATGGTCTTCTCTTTGCAATGTTTATTTATAATATTACTTAGGTATCATCAATTTAAGTTCAAGGTGATCGCCTCGCCACTAATATCGCCGTGTCTACTGACGTGGGTTCGTGTCCCACACGAGACAAATATAGACATTTATTTGAAGTCTGGGTGTACTTGGCTTTTTTTTTTTTAATAATATTTTACCACATTCATACAGCGCCATCTAGTCCCAAAGTAAGCAATTATATTTGCTTGTGTTATGGGTACTAAACAACTGATATACTACTTATATACATTTTTTTTTTTGTAAATACATACATATTATAGATAAATTTAAAAACACACAAAGATTTGTCCTGGGCGGGGATCGAATCCGCGACCTCCGGCTTAGCAGTTAAGGTCACTAACCACTAGACCAACAGGCCAGTCAAAATAAATTTAAAGTATAGTGCATTTTCAATATTTTTGTTTGCAATTACTCATTATTATCAGCTTGTAGACGTCCAGTGTTGAACATAGAACTTCTTACCACAGCTAACGAAAGTAATTACCTCCTGTGCTTTTATTTCTTCTTTTTTGGTTTACATGCTCAGTAGAACCTAGACACAATTCATTTAAAACTCTCTGGTAAAGCAGCAATAAATAGCGATCACCTTCATTTTTCCCAAACAATTAAGGTTTCAAGTGGTCTGCCAGACACAAATTACGGAGCCTCCTTTATCGACAAATCAATTAGAGTTGCGGTTTATTATCAACCGCCTCCGTTTTGTACTTTAATTACAATTAGGAATTCCAATTTGTTAAACGAAGGTAAAAATTTGGTAACTCCAATGTTAATTTATCAGAAAGAATGTTTGGTGTAGCGCGGAGTTTCAGTGAAATATTATAAGACTTTGGTCTCAAATTGCGCCAATTGCTGTTCGAAAAAGTCTGAAATTACGGTTTGAAATGAGTTACAGCTGGCTTTTACTTGCTGATTTAGTGAAATCTATCGCCAATTTTAATAAGAAACTTACTCTCATCATTTTATAGAATCTGTAGTCAAAGATGTAGTAGATATTTTATTAATATTAGGAATAATTTCTTAAAAAAAAACAAAGATGTAACCTCCAAAAATCCGCTATCATTATAACAAACTTTTTAGCGATTTAAAACTAGTGGATATATTTCTGAGATTCTTGGGCTAGAAGAACTCCATATCATTCTGAGTTTAAAAACTAGAATCTAAATTTTCCATTAAATCTATGTAATTTTAAGTAAATTCATTCTATTTATATTATAAAAATAACTACATACGTTAGCACTGTTACTATAAAATAAAAACTTTAAAACAAAATACCTATAAAGCTCCTTCAAATGCAATTAACACCAACACAGCAGTGAACATGTTCATTCGTTCTTTGTTCGTTCACTCATTCGTTCATTCTTTCCGACGATTGTTTTACAGCGTTATTAGCATTTTTATTAACACGACGGGGGTAAAGATGAACTCATCCATTATGTCATGTCCTCTGCATTGTTTGAAATGTTTTATTAGGATTTTGGCTTCGTTTTCAGGTTTAACTGGAATACTGAGACTAGAATTATGAAAATACGTGCTTAAATTAAAAAAGCAAAGCTGGGTTATACCACTGCACCGTTTATAACTCGAGAACGACTGATCACTATTTTAATGAATAAAATTTGTAACCACGTGAAAAAACAGAATAATTATTAAAACATCGAAAAAAATCATTTTCATTATATTTTTTTGTATAATACAGTATATATACATAGTACCTAGTAAACAGATCTCAAGGGCTTTTTTTTATTTAAAAAAAGTAAGAAATTCATAAGAAAATTTGCTTAAAACAAGCACAAGCACAGTCAGCAAAAATTATGTAGGTACGTTACTAGAAGTAGCGTGGGTCTTTGCTCCCGTCGTTCTTTATTTGGCCACTGCTCGAGCTCCTTTTGGCCATAGCGTAATGATTTAACCTTTTTTTTAAATGTTTCATATCGGACCAGTAGTTTCTGAGATCCTAGAGTTCAACCAAACAAACTCTACAGCCTTTTAATGCTTTTACTTATAGATTATTTTAGTATGGATAACTAAATTTTTGTTAATATAATTTGACTAAATTTAACCAATTTGTTATCACATGAATTTTGACAGTGAATTTGATATGAACAAAACATACAGTTGCCAATTACTGAACCACCAATAAACATAATTTATCTAATCAGTCGAACCACCAACAAATGTGTTACAGACACTGTCAGCATTATTTCAAAACATTGCAATAAGGCACAGCTCTAACTGATGGCGAGTTACGATTAAATAAGAATGGCATATGCAGGTCGCAATGATGGTTTTTATTTTCATGAATTAAAAACAAAATTATGTCAAATATGATGCTTTTAGCGGAAAAAATCTTAAAGCTTTTATTTTAATTGGGTAAACTATGTCAGAGCATATGAAAGCCGAAAAAAGTATTTAAAAAAATATTTGATTAAAAAAAAACTATCTATAATAATTGGAAGCTGGTATCAATTGATTATCTTGTCTTGTTACCAAATAAAAATGCTTCAAGAGTCGTAGTGACTCTTGAAGCATTCAGACACATTAATCTAAACCCTCTCAGCTCTCTAGTTAGAGAGGAGGAGACGAGCCCAGCAGTGGTACTCAATGGGTTGCTGATGATATACATAAAGTATGCAATACCGCAGGCTGTTGCTAGCACCTTCGCTCGTGAGTATATAATATAAAAAAAAAAATTGAGGTTGATTTTCCAAAAAGACTAAACCATAACAGATACAGTTCCAAACGGACATGCAACCCGTATTTTTTGCATTACCATCACAATATATTATAAATTCAGAGAGAGGGAGAGTAATTAATATAAATAAGATTTCATTTCATTCAATTCGCATCTTTGCTCTGTAATCTGCAGAATATCACAAATCGTCAATCGCCTGCAGTAGAGCATGGCTTTATTCATATATTGAGTCTCACATATCCAAAATATTAACATATTCGACGTGACAAGCAAATATCGAATGATGGACTAATATTTCAAATACGTACGATCGTTAATTTTGTTAATTTTGAATTTACAGTAAAATTCACAAAGTTTACAGACATAGGTACCATCAATATAGTTAAATTCATAGAATATTTAAATTAATTAACAATGTTTAGTAATAAGTTTATTGATATTGTTTAACAGTTTAGTTAATTTGTTTGTTCTATCGCTCTCAAGTGTAACATACATTATTTTGTGTCGTTTATACAAAATATTTTTTCTATTCATGTGTGTGTGTGTATATACCGTTTAATTTAGACTTTGCTTTTTGTTTCCAGTATCTCTAATAGATTTAATTATGATATATTTAAGAAAAACAAGTGTCGCCGTTGGTACATTTTTGCGAAAATAAATCTAATAATGATTGGACTTTCACATACAGCACTATCTAGTCCCAAACTAAGCTAATGCTTGTAATATGTTTATTAGACAACTGATATAATACTTAAAAGACATTTTTTTGAAAATACCTACACATTATATATATACATAACACCCAGAAACAGAACAAATAATTATACTCATCACAAAAAGATTTGACCTGGGTGGGTATTGAACCCCCAACACTTTTGTATTATATTATCACACGACCTTATGCCGCTAACCAACAAACCGTTACAACCACCCCAGCTCATAGGTAAACAAAATTTATTTAACATAAGCTCAAATAACAAGACAATTTGCAACCTGTTTGTTATTTATCGAACAATTAGAAACTCACCACAATTCTATGAATTCAACTACTAATTATACTAGAAGCTACAAAGTGCAGTTTAAATTAAATTTGAGCAGCAGTTAAATGAACTCTGAATGAATCTGAAGCCCGGGCTTGTTGGAAACATACTGTGTGACTACGAATAAAATATTGCTATGTATTTTATATGTAGACTAAAACATATGTTTAAGTCTTCATAATATACATATATGTCGAAATTTAGAGTAATGTACTGTATCTACAATGACTGGCCTGTTGGTCTAGTGGTTAGTGGAAATTTAGATATGGTCGCTGTCACTTTCAAACATTTGACAGCGACATCAAAATCCAACATTCGAATGTCGAAATTCAGAGTAAGCCATCTGCATACTTATTGCGGCATTGGTATCTACTCGTATACTAATATTATAAAGCTAAAGAATTGGTTTGTTTGATTGAACGCGCTAATTTGAAAAACCACTGGTCCAATTTGAAAAAATATTTTAGTGTTGGATAGCCCATTCATTGAAAAGGACTATAGGCTATATAACATCACGCTACGGGTAATAGGAGCTGAGCATTGGCCAATAGGGCGGAACACTTTAGTATGGAAAAAAAATTTTTTCTTCATTTCGAATTGTAATACCAGGGAAAAGTTGCCTTATAATAATTATAAATAACACCTCTTAATTTGAAAGTTCTAGCTTGACAGCTTGAGCCCCCGCCAGACACTTGAAATTTCATTTTAAACATTTTTATAGACGTTTTGTATAGAAAACCCTCTAAAAAAATAATAAGTAAATACAATATGATAAGACTGTTAAGATTAAAATAATGCTATATTTCAATTTATAGAACCATTAATTTGAAAATTAAATACAGCTTTAGAAAGTTATGAGAGTATGAAAAACGTCACTTTTTGTAGGAAAAATCTATTTTTGGCATGAACTTTCTAGATGTTAATTTGGACTTCATGATTCCCTGTCTTCTATTATTGTTATGTCTACTTAAGAACTGCTTCTGTTACAACTTTTGCGCTCTTTCCACTCCCTGAGTTTAGCAAGATAGTCTCATAAACTCCAAAACAGCATCACGTCCAATTTCTATTAGATAGTAATTGCTCTTCGGAAATATTCATCAATATTGGGGGCTTGTATATTTTTTGTTGCCAGTGAATCAATTCTGTGTAAGAACTTGCATTTATGGTCACTTTTGGTATCTAAAACATTCGCGAATGCGATTTTATACCCACTTGAAGAGCCTTTAAAATGTGTCTTGCGTCGAGTTCTCTTATCTTCTTCTGTGAATCTTTTATCATCTCAACCAGAAGTTTTCTGGATGAGCTAAGTGACAGTTTCGAATAAAAACAGAGTCAACTGTTGCTAATAACTCTACAGACAAATATTTAGTTCTGTTAAAAGTTCCCATAAATGTTTTGAATCATCTTTGCAGGATGAATATGTTTTAATAGGAAACCAGAGAGCACCGTATAATTTTACGACAAACATTGCTAAAATCAAAAGATTTTCTTGGAAGTTTTCCGTAGATATATCTAACGAAGTGTGTGATTAGCTTTTGTCAACCAGTGAGCATGGGATAACTAACCTGGGCTTCTAATTAATAAATTAGGGAGGCAAGATCCATTTATGACAACAGTAGTAATCTCTTGTAAATATTTTTGGTCTGCACTGAGATCTGTTGATATTTATGGATATAACTCACTTGCTAGCTTATCAAAGTGGTCCTAGGGCAGCGCCTCGCATTTTTTTACCGTATGTTTTGCCTTTTTGCAAGTGATCTAGGTCCTGCAGTCGGGCCATCCAAATAGGTAACGCCTCAAAGTTATCTCATTGGCGTGTAAGAGGTAAATTATTTATTCTAATGGTCGAGATCGTCTATTTTTCAAAAGTCAAATCACGTGTCTTATTTTCCCCATATTTGTATTTGTTCCATTACAGCCTATAGCCATTAAACATTCGGGTGATACCTTTTCAGTCGTTAAAAAAATGTGGATAGCTCTCTTTATATTTTTGCACTACCAGGGGCGAAAATCACCTACCCAACAGGAACAGAGTCTGGTTCTTATAATCGTAATATATTCCACTTGTAAAATTACTCTTAACCTTTATTATCCTTTTAAAACAATTTGAGTTTCGTAGTTGAGTCCGTGCCGTTTTTTCCTCACTACGTCCTGCACTTTGCATCTCTGTCACAGCACTAAAGCATATTAAAATAATGCAATATTTGATTGCAATACTTAAATAACTATATTTGCACATGTTTCTGACTAAAAGAAACCTATTTTAATAAATTATGTACTATTTAGCATACCGCACAAATAGGCTCTAAATATATATTTTTTTTAGTTTTCGATGTCTCGGCGGGGGCTTTTAACGTTGTCTGATATTTTTTATATTTTTATTGGAGGTAGTCGATGGCAATTGGCAACATAATACAACTATTACAAATCAAAATTCGAAAAAAAAAAATTTCGTTCCACCCTATTGGCCAAACAAAGAACGAGGGCAACGAATATAATATTATTATATTTAATTACTAGCTGACCCGGCGTACTTCGTACCGCCATAAATAAAAAAAATCGTTATAAAAAAAAAGCGCGTGGATCCTGGTCTATGGTATTTGTATTCTGCTACTATAATACCTACTACCTTGATAGTGCAATATATTTACTTTTCTACGAAAAATATTTTATTTCATATTTTACTTTATTTGATAATTTTACTACACAATTGTCATAATAATATATTCTTTGAATTTACTGGTGAATGATTAGTAATATATTCAAGTAATGAGGTTGTATAGTAAGCAAAAAGAAAAAAGAGATCTTTGATTTTTTTTTAATCTGTCATACTGAATTGTCATTAGGGCTGACGTTGATAAATATAGTAATATACATACACAAAGTTGAAAGGATGAATGTTTGTTTGTATATTTGATAATTTTAACCAAAAAGACACGGGATAGATGTTTACAAAGATAAGTACTATTCTAATCAATCACGTAATATTGATTATGTTTAATCTGAAGTAATTATCTGTGCTTAGAAAATATTGGCCGAAATTTCCCCTCTAAAAGTGAAAAGTTGCTGTGGTCACATGAACAAAACAACAAGTCACGGGTGACATACAGTATTATTATAAGATTTTTGGGATTATATACATTTCATTTAATATCGTAATAACTTTTAAACTATTTGTCGAAATAACTTAGTGTAAACGACAAAAATTATCTACATTAAATGACAAAAATGATAAAGGTATTTACATTCCTAGGAATTAGTTTAATACCATGAAATTTTTCACTTTAAATGCAGTATCCGATTTAAATGTATTTCTTGCTCACTATTCTCTCTATATCGACTTCCGCATAAAAGATAGGCATATGCTGTCGCGGACTTTTTTTTATAACTATTTAAGAGTAACAATTCCTCCATACATTGTTCTTATGTAAAACTAACGGTTTACGTAGAGAAATTAGAAATAGCTATAAGATGGCAGATTTTTCTCCGACTTACTTTACATTTGTTCTCATGGTTTAGCCAATTTACGCGATATCTAGATAAAATATAGCCTATATGTTATTCTGATGTATAAGGTAAATTACTGCAAAGTTTCATTGAAATCTATTCAGTGGTTTTTTCGTTTACTGGTAACAAACATCCAAACATCCAAACATTCTTACAAACTTTCGCATTTATAATATTAGTAGGATTCTTTATTTCATAGAGATCACATACATGATACATAATAAGAACGTCATACAAAGCCAAAAAAAAGGTGTTAGCAAGTAATTCTTAATAGACATCAGTACATACAATAAATAGCCATAATTTTCCATGATATTTAAACCTTGTTATAGGATAATAAAAAAATCACAAAATCGCTCGCTGTGGCGGCAATCAGGTGAGGCATTAGGCTGATATGATGATCATGATTATGGTTATGATAGGATAACAAAGTTGAACATATTATATTTAGGGATTTAAATAATGTGTTGATCTTGTAGGAAAAATAATAATACATACTATATTCGCTAAATTACAGAATATACCATTTTACTACATAAATTATGTTTAAAATTTAATAAAGTCAACATTCACAAACAAGAATTTTTCATATGCAGTTATTAGCATCTTGTATTTCTGTACTAAAATGTTTGTTACCTCTAAAATATTTCAAAAGATGTTGTACAATACTGATCAAAAGTTTAGTCCTGAACTACATACATATAGATCACGCCTCTTTCCGAATGGAGGGGTAGGCAGAGACTATTTCCTTCCATCTGCTACGATTCCGACAAACATCTTTCACTTCTTAACATTCATCAATTTTTTCATATATTCTCGCCGGTTTAGGTTCTGTCCTTTCTTTAGAACGTCCCCTATTTTGGTCATAATACGTTCTTCTAGGTCTTCCCCTTCCAACGTTGGTCGTCCAGAACTAGATAATATCATTAAACCTTTGTCCAATCGCAGCCGCTTCAAACAAAGTCCTGTATATACCGCTTAATGATCGGCAACATGAAGGCATTTGCATCCGCGTCCGCGGCAATCACTTCCCCGGGGAAATCAGTCCCGCTCTTATGACAATGCGTGTCGCGGTAAAACTCTGCGGTAAGGTATTTTACAAAATGTCTGCATATTAAATTAGTTTTAGTTGGTGTGGAGTATTTTGTGAGGCAAAGACGTTTTAGTTAATAGTTGTCATTTATGTGTGAAAATAATGTTTTATATCTCTGTTAATGAGGCGTAGTGGTTAAGATGGTTGCGTCGTCACTAAATTCACCGCGCTGATCGCAGATTTGATTCCTAAACGAGACAAATTAAAATCAAATCAAATCGTTTATTGCGAATATAGGTATAAACAGATGTTTACATTTATATTTGTTATTAAACAAATATTTGGTGCATTCTGCTATTAAGCATGCAATACATTGGGGAACATAAAAGTATTTTAATTAAGTATTATATAATGTCAAACAAAGAACTTTAATACCTTAACTAACTTAACCAGAAATTAAATACCTACAAAAAAAAAGATAATTTATTTTGTATGATTCATAAATGTATATTTCGAGCCTGAGAGCATTTTATATCAAAGGAGTTGTTCTCTAGTGCGACTCTTGTATTTAAAGCAATAACAAAAGTAATGTAATACAGTCACAGAGTAGATAATACAAATTGCGATCTGACAGAATCACTGCGACAGACCTCATAGCTCAATTCATAACAGTATTAGAAAGGTAGTCATTTTTTGCGGGTACCGGATTATAAGTTATCTCCGCTACCCGCGCACATCTGCAATACCGCACAGGGTGATCCCAAATGCGATACCAGCATTTTAAAAAGAAGTATGGTTGTTGCTTGAAGGACCTTTTGTCGTATCTGTCGTAGTGTTAATTATTGTTTGATCTTTATAAGACTCTACGTCTTGAATTCAGGATACAATGTCCCATAAAGACTCTTAAAGACTAATTTATATAAAGATACCTTATAAAATAACATCATCATTATCGTTACAAGCCGTCCCACTGCTGGGCACGGGCCTCCTTCAAAGAATGTGAGAGGAATTTAGCCGCTATACAGCGCTGGCCAGACGGGTTGGTATAGGGTTTGTTTCAAATTTTCCTTTTCTAGCAGTGCCCTTGTCTACATAAGGTTACTCCCTTAGTCGTCTTTTACGACACCCACGGGTTGAGATGAGATAGTGACATTATGTATTCATAATCCGTCACTACACGGATAATAAACAAATTACACTTTGTGGTCAGGTGGTACTTGGCCCCAGAAGCGGCGGAACACACACAACACTTTTGACCAAAAGGTCTCTTCCATTTTAAAGTGCAAGAAGCACGTCGGTACTCGCACCACCAACGTCTTGAAGTTGACGTTGCGACGCGAATCCGTTCTTACACTCTCATATTGTAATTGATCTTTTGGTACACGTATTTCACGATGTCCTCTGCAATTGTGGTGTAATGTGTAGTAATAAACTAAACTGGCGGATCTTTTGTCAGCAAATAGCCGACCAAATCCATAAACTACCCGATACAGTACACCCCTAAATTTCCAATACCACCCTCTAGGCAAATGTCGCAAGTTGCACCCCTCCCTACAGGGGAACAAAACAAGGTTGTATTAACATAAAGGCATTACAATAACTTCACATTCTTTCATTTATAACTTACTTTTGCTTCGGTACAATTTTGGGGAGCGGGACAAATTTTGGCCAAGAAATTGGGTTTTATGTTTTAATTGTGTTATTTTTATTCATTCTTACATGTTGTTTGTGATTCTTTTAGTTAGTTTGGAAAACGCCGGGAAAAAACTAGTTTTTTAAAGCACTAGTTGTTTCCCGGGGCTTCACTTCGCCATATTTGGCTATATGTATATCTATCTGATTACTTGCACGGTGTAATTATGTATCAACTTCAAAATAATGATTTTAAAGGATATACTTTTTTTTTATTTTTTTATTTATCAAATAAACAGTTTTTACAATTTTTATTTATAAAGTAATAACATTAATAAACCTTATCAGGTTTCTGACAATGCTATTTAGATTCGTCGACAACAATTTATATAAACATTATTATTAAAACAAACTAAACAAAATACAAAAGCCAGTAATAACATCAAAGTAAATAGGGTAAATACAGTCAAAGATTCGATACTAATAGAGTGTGAGTTGCGAAAAAAGATTTTAACTTACACTTAATATTTCTAGTAGTTAAACTATCTCGGAGTTCTGAGGGTAGGTTATTAATCAATCGCGGCTGACTGATGTATGTACTTGTTAAAAATAAGTATGTTTGATACAATATTAAAAATATAAAATTATTTTCATTTAAATATTGAAGCTGTGCGAAATACAGCCTGGTCGATATGTAAAAAATATTTGTAATTTTAAATTCGTAAAGATAAAACACAGGCAGTTCAGCAGTGGACGTCGTTGGGCTGATATGATGATGATGATGATGAAAGATAAAAATCAAAAATATTAAACTTTATTTATATTCTACTTCTATTACAATTAGTAATTCAAAGTCTAATAAAATTATAAAGTAAAAATAATAGCTCTAAAGAACAGCTTCAGTTCATTGCATCTCATTGTTTTACCTTTTATTTTACTTTCGACGTTAATTAGTTTCTAAGTAAAGTTGCTCGCGGGAAAACTGATAAAAATGTAAAATACGAACTGTTTTTCATTATTATAAAATATCGCCAAGTTCAAGTTAACGCGCAAAAGGTTCCTTAAGATAAATAACTATTATTATCTGTCGTGTTTTCTCAAAAAGAAATTACAGCTCTCAGATTTTCCTTCACCTGTCTCATACCAAATTTCTACATCTATTTTTACTGACCACAGTTTGTAAAATTTAGTATATTATAGTACATCAGTTAGTTGAAACAAAAGCAGAAAATAGAGAAGAATGGTGACTGCTTCACCGACAAAAGCAAAGCTCTTAAATAAGAGAGAGAGAAAAAGAGTATCTCAGTACTATAGTTATAATAATAATTTAATAATAATAATATTCTACCACATTTACACAGCGCCATCTAGTCCCAAATTAAGCAATTATATTTGCTTGTGTTATGGGTACTAAACAACTGATATACTACTTAAATACATTTTTTTTTGTAAATACATACATATTATAGATAAATTACACCCAGACACAGAAAAAACCTTTATGCTTATCACACAAAGATTTGTCCTGGGTGGGGATCGAACCCACGACCTCCGGCTTAGCAGTCAGGGTCACTAACCACTAGACCAACAGGCCAGTCTAGTAGTAGTTAGTAGTTCTTCATTACTCTAAAATGCAATCGTATAGGTATATAATAGAATATTGAAGTTTAAAATTAGTAAACGATTATCCGTGTAGTGACGGATTTAGAATACATAATGTCACTACCCCATCTCAGCCCGTGGGTGTCGTACAAGGCGACTAAGGGTAGTTACGCGAATAAGAGCACTGCGAGAAAAGGAAAATTCGAAACAAACCCTATAACAACCTATCTGGCCAGCGTGGTATAGTAGGCTAAATTCCCTCCACATTCTTTAGAGGAGACCCGTGCCCAACAGTGGGACGTTTATGGGTTGAAATGATGAAACGATTTTTACTTATCGAATTTTTACTTTTTTGCACTGCCACAACCGGCTGGACAAAATTTAATATGGCCGCGATAATTATATATTAACAAATCATAATTCAGTTGGTCACCCTTCGATAAAGGTTTCGTTTTCTTGTTTTGCAGTACAAAATCCTAAAATACATAAAATCGCAGCTACATTATAGACGGTACTGCAACTTTAATAAAACTGTATTGTTGGGTTTTGAAGCTAACTCATGTAACTTTAAACAACAAGATTTTCAAAGCTTCAGGCAATTTCGTATGTAATCCATATTTCTTACATTTTCTATTCATGCTGTCTAGAGTTATAAAAATATGTATAGTAATTCTACCCTTCAGCATTATTCTACATAACTTTGCTGTAAATTTTAAATCATCATATTTTTTATTATTCGATACAAAACTTTAATATTTTATTCTTACGTATTTGTTTCGATTCTGGGTGAACTTTGTATCCGTAATAATATTATTGTATGTTTGTAAAGTCTCCGTAACACAAAGAACCAAACCTTTTAGACTTTTAAAAATAGAAATGACAAACTTTATGACCGTACACAAAGTTTTTTTTTTAAGTGTTTTCTAGAATTAATCTAAATCACCCAAATCTATGAAGAAAATTTCTCGAACTTAAATTAATATTACCAAGTAATTAGCCGAATTAGTCCAGCCGTTTTCGAGTCTTGCTCTTAGCAACACATAATTAATTACTCTTTTTTTTCTATACATAGATTATACTATTTGTCGTTTAATGTGTAGGTACTTTTTAGTTGAATTCTGTTTGATTTCCAATAAATGTTTCATTAAATTCCATAAAGTATTTAACATCTAATTCGAGTTCTACATTCATTGAACATTAATCGCTTAATTTTTATTTTATTTATTAAGGTCCACCAACAGTTGCTTACTAGCACAACACATGACAAAATGCAATAAAAAATAACAGTTTAAATGTAGCCTACTACTTATAGGTGAACACCGCTTACATTGAGTTAGTATATGTGTTCACACAGGCAAACTAACAGTGGGAATGACACAATTTTATATACAAAATTTAGAAGAAAAATAAATATTATGTAGTATTAATATATCTACTATCAGACATCTACTACAATTAATGTCGCGGACAAAATTGTTCCTCTATTAATGGAAGTGAATGGAAGTGAAATTATTATTAATATTTAAAAAATATATAAAATATTTATTAATATTTCAATAAAATGAAGAATTTTTCAATACCATAGAAATATTGAATACAACGTACAAAGTCAATAAGTTTGACTAAATCACCCGAAATTAAGTTTTACCTGTCGCTACTGAGTATCTTGCAACTTGTTTCTCATTTCCAAAACTTTGCAAGGCGATTGATAATTAAGTCGAGTGTGTCAATAGTCCACAACTTAAATATAACTTAAGGTAACTTTCTGAAGAAGTTGGACCAAAAGTGGATATTACGGTCTCTTTAATTAATTTTGTATTTCATTTACAAAGTTGAACTGTTTGAGTATAGGCAGTTTAAAAGGGGTTTGTTTCAATTTTGTGGTTATGGTGTGGTGGGTTAATTTGGGGTTAATGTTTGAGCCTTTTAGTACCTATATATACTCGTAAATGCCTGCATAGTAAAGTCCCTGTAGATCAATTAATTTGCTGATACTGATATCAATACTAATATTATAAAGGTGAACTCTTCGTTTGTATGGTTCTTGGATCTTAAGAACTACTAGGCCGAAATAAAAACATTATTTTAATGTTGGGTAGCCCATTTATCAAAAATGTTATAGGCTATATAACATCACGCTACAGCCAATAGGAGCTGAGCAGTGGCCAAATAAAGAACGATGGGAGCGAAGCCCCGCGCGTCTTCTAGTATAATGTATTTAATATACTGAATGTTATTAATATACTGTAATCGCACCAGTGGACCACATGCCTAACAGCTGTGGGAAAAAAGCTTTTGTGGATTCAACTCACGGCGCAACGATTTTAAGAGCTCTTCTCTTTGGCCATTATCATCCTATTTTTCTTGTAGGCCCTTTTCACGAGGCCCTTTAAATCTGCACGTTTTTTAAGATTATTTTTCAGTTTTTGTAAAATAAAAATTTGATCAAGACAAAAATATGTTCGAAATTTTACAGAAATATAATAATATAATATAATATTCTACCACATTCACACAGCGCCATCTACTCCCAAAGTAAGCAATTATATTTGCTTGTGTTATGGGTACTAAACAACTGATATACTACTTAAATACATTTTTTTTTTGTAAATACATACATATTATAGATAAATTACACCCAGGCACAGAACAAACCTTTATGCTCATCACACAAAGTTTTGTCCTGGGTGGGGATCGTACCCACGACCTCCGGCTTAGCAGTAAGGGTCACTAACCACTAGACCAACAGGCCAGTCAAAATATACTGAAATAAAAATATTATTCCAAGTATTTGTGTAATTTATAGATTTATTCAAGTACTAATGTAGCAAATACAATATCGGAGTATAAAACCACCAGGGAAAACTACCCTTAACTGAAACACTAAGCTTAATAGAAGGTAAAGGTAAGTACTCAGTTTTCAAGGACAACAATTTTAGTTCAACAGGTTTGGGACTTGAACTCTGGCTAGTTAGATCGTTAATCAATACCCTTTGTAACTATTGGAATACCTAATTTCATTAGCATTTGTCTACATAATATAATGGAAGATATGTTAAGAGACTAGACAAAGGATTATTTTCAATATTTATGGCAGAATTGTTTCTCTATGAAAATTTTAGTAGTTGACTAGAAGTCGTTCTTTATTTGGCCACTGCTCAGCTCCTATTAGCCGTATAGTGATGTTATATAGCCTATAGCCTTCCTCGATAAATGGACTATCAAACACAAAAGAATTTTTCAAATCGGACTAGTAGTTCCTGAGATCTTAGCGTTCAACCAAACACACAAACAAGCTCTACAGCTTTATAGTATTAGTATATAAATACTCGTATTTTGACTATTTCATTCTTTATTACTACTTTCTTTCGTTATCCATATCACACTAATGTTCTAAAAGCGTGTGTGAGTATGTTTGTTACTCTTTCACGATCAAACGGCTAGACTATTTTAGGTAAAATTTGTGATGGAAGTAGCTGACACCTTGGATTTACACATATGCTATTTCATTGAAACCACGAGTATCACATTTGCTTAGGTTTAGCTAGTAATTAACTTATATTTTATGGTAAATCTTTTTAACATAATAAAATATTTTTTTATTCATTTGTAATTTAAAAAGTTTTGTTCATCATCTTTAGATTAACTTATTCTATTAATCTTGCTAGCTTTCAGCGTTTATCAACTCAAAAGTTAAATTCATTTTAAAAATTTATGTATTCATAATATCATTACAGACTTTCATTATAAGCCAAACGAGATAACGCAGATTAAGTTCCAGCAACAAGCCAAAATTGAACCACTCTCTCAAGGAAAAACTCTTCCATCTTCAAGAACAAAAAATTACAAAGCCTTCGGCTGACATCCACCTTATTACAGTTTCTGTTCTCATACAAAATATACGGTCATAAAACTCAACACAAAGCCAACTCTGACTAAATTACAGGAATTTAGTCGTAATACTAAATGAGAGCTCGTAATATAAACCATATTTTTTGCTAAAGCAACACAACCTTTGTATCATTTCTCTTGTCCTCGCTAGAATATGCGACTGCTTTATGAAAGCCACGAGAGTGTTAACAAAGTCTTTTAAAAAGCCAAGCATATTATTCCACACATTAGTTTGTGTTCCTATTTATACTCGTATTTAATTTTACTTGCCTGTTGTATACAATAAGCAAGTAAAATTAAATACGAGATTCATCAGTATTTCTATGTCCCAACTATATTTAGTAACTATATTAGTTGAGACATAAAAATACTGATGAATCAAGGCATTTTAATTAGTTTCTTCGTTATTGAAATATTTTATGGAATATGAACAAGCTAGGGAAATATTTCCGCAATAATGAAGTTTTCATCTCTGGCACTTCAATTTTTAAATAGAGAGGATCATTATAATAAATTTATTTTATTTTTGTTTCAGGTACGTATGTTGTCTATACTCATTTCATGCTGTGAATGGAAGATTTTATGTGAATTATTTGATTCTACAACAGGTGAGAGTTAAAGTTTACATTATGTAAATAATGTTTGTTTTACAAAAGATTTTTTAGTAAGAGTAATCAGGTTCTTTAATTATTCCAATAACTTAATAATTGTAAAAATTAAGGCATACACACATTAATTGAAAAATAATTAATAAAAATAATTAAAATATTTACACAATAACCTGAAATATAGAAATGGACTAATAAATTATTGATTTACAAATTTTCATAACTTTGATCTAAATAAAAACAAACTGTAACACCCAATCTAAAGTTCTTATCTCAAAATTCAACTAAGAACTTTTATTTAAGCGCCTCAAAGTCGCAGGCCAAGAGTGAATCCTTGTGGCACTCTCATACGAAGTCTCTGAGATAAGGCGAGAAAGGCGAGGCTTTACGCATTGTTATTCAGTCCCAGTACCGGACCGAATTGTCCTCGACACCTACACAAAGAAATGCTTGTGGATTCACTCCCAGTACTACTCATTTTATTGTAAATCTGTGACCGCAATGTCGAACGGCCTTTAGAAATCGCTCGAAGGGAGGGCCCTAATAAAATTATACGCAATTGTGATTGATCGCAACAATTGTTTTAAGCTGAGAAGTTTTTTGAGTCTCACCATTTGAATATGAATATCACTAACGTTTTTTCTGTTGTTTCAATGTAAAATGGATGTAAGTAAACGTAGTTTCTTACTTTGGATTAAGTACCTTATTTGTTTAATTATTTTTGTCCAGATTGTCCATTCGATCTCCATGGAAAAATAAATAAATATGATTGTAATTATATTTAAAATATTAGTTTTATGCTTATATAGTTGCCTACAATGAGAGGTTAGTTCCCTAGTGAGAGTGTTGTCCATACAAAAAAATAACAGTGTTCAATAAATTTATAATTGATTTCGTGTTGTAAACACTTAATGATTATCTTGCATGTTGGCTGCTCCGATAGCATTTAATAACAACAGTTCATGCTCGATTTTTATGTTTCGAATCCAGGTATACATTGAAAATATCATATTCCTAAATCTATTGATTCAGTACTAAAAGTGGGTCAATACTTAAACTATGTTGTATTGTGTAAAACGATTAATGGTGATTGAATAAAACAAATTCAATAATTTAAAGCGAAACTTATGACCATAAATAAAATAAACGAATTTGATTTGTCTAGAAAACTAATATATCTAGTTTTATCGGGCATTTTCAGGTCGTATAGTGTTTATTTCTAGCCATAACCCAGAGATAAGAGTTGTTTTATTTTATTTGTTAATAAAACACTGGCGAAACTACTTGCTATGTGAGGAATAAGACGTAAAACAACTGTGTAAATAACAAATAAATATACAAGATTAATTACTTTGCACTAAATAGCATTTTATAAGGATAAATAGGTTGGTACTTCAAATTTATTGTGGATCGATCAGATTAGTCACAAAAATAGCTGTTTTTCTTTTTGTTCAACAGTGAACTGACGCTTTAAAGTTTTGCAAGTTTTAAATTTTGAAATAATTGCTTCGAAAGTAGTAAAAATTGTGTCCCCCCCTATTTTCTAAATCGTTAAACTTAAAAATATGAAAAAAATCACAAAGATAACGCTTAATAAATACTTCCAACGAAAATTATTTTAAACATGATCAGATGTACAATTTTTGAGTTATTGTTGAAAAACTGCGCTTCTCAACAAAAGAACGTAAGTGCCATGAATATACGTTCTTTTGCTGCGGAACCCTACTTTGAGCATGGTCCGACGTCCTCTTAACCGGTTTTTATTTGACTCCCTAAATAATATTAATTTTTACGAACTGTAAGTGAGTATCTGTATAATAATTATATGTATTTGTTGAAATATATAAATCTATACTTACTAATATTATAAAGCTAAGGATTTTGTTTATTTGTTTGTTTGAACGTTAGGATCTCAGAAACTACTGATTCGATTTGAAATATTCTTTTAGTGTCTGATAGCCTATTTATCGAGGAAAGTTGTAGACTATATAAAATCACCTTACGGCTAATAGGAGCTGAGCAGTGGCCAAACAAAAGCGATGGGAGCGAAGCCCCACTGCTACTTCTAGTAAAATATAATTGCTATGTGTGCTATTAGGACAATCAGTACCACTAAAAGAGTGCACGACTTACAAGATATACGTATTTATCTCTCAGTTCCTTATTTCACATTCAATGGTTAATATTAATAAAGCAATAGTACGCACGTTACAGCTATAGAACCCCAAATACAATCAAACAAGACTTAGAATAAACAGAAACTACCTTTTTCACTTATCCACACCAAGATCTTGATAACTTAACCGGCATGAACATTCGTCGTTATGATCCAAACTAATTCTCTTGTGTCTGATGTCCAACATTTTTGATATAAAAGCAGAAATCTTTCCCAAAGCTTCTTTTGTGGGCAAAGGATTATTTTGATAATAATTTACCGTTCTTGTCGGTAATATTGTTCGAGTAAATCCTTTTACTGCCACTATTTCTTTATTTTCACTTTTTTATTTTCCCAAAGCATTCAAATAGAAACGCTTCGTGAATGGGATCGCTTTATATCCGAAACACTTATAACTTTTGCGGATTTATATTCTGCTAATGGATTATATTTGAGTGCTTACGTTGTTATTTTTTAAAGGTATACACAATTACGGCACAATAAGTTCGAGCGCCTGCCTTTTAGTATTAACAATCAATAATTAAGCATAATTTTCACATTAGAAATGGAAAATTTGAAACAAACCCTATACCAACCCGTCTGGCCAGCGTGGTATAGTAGGCTAAATTCCCTTCAAATTATTTGGAGGAGACCCATGCCCAGCAGTGGGATGTTTATGGGTTGAGATGATGATGATGGATCACATTTGTTAATGACCCGTTTTTATTTTATGTATATCACATCACTTCATTTCTCATCGCATTACTGTTTCATCATCATCATTCATCATTTCAACCCATTAATGTCCCACTTCTGGGCACGGGTTCAATGTTTTTGTGCTGGCGGTTATCATATAAAATATTTCTTTTAAAAGATTTTTGGATCAGTCATGGTAAACGAAATAAATTTTCTTTTCTGCAGTAAGTATATAGGTCAGTAATATTGATAAAAGGTTTAAATTAAAGTAATGCGATAGAATGATTGCGGTCATGTTATTTCTTGTGCACTTTTCATTTATATTCAAGATTTGAATAAAAACTTAGCTCATTTTCCAAGAAAAATGTACGAGAACTTTAGATTATATAGTCTCCAGGATTTTAAGTTTCAAAAAAACCGCTGCAGTAATATTCTGTAGAGTTTCTAAACCAAATTCAATTACTTGGACATCACATTTGAAGTAAGGAAAATTGAAATATAATTAGAGAACATTATAGAACATTTATAATATAAAATCGTTGTTCGATATTATTAAGAAGAATCTCAAAGGAATTAATATCAGGCGTAAAATGAATTGTGTTATCATTATGGATTCGTGAATTTTATTATTGGTTTATTGAATGGATATAATATTACCATTCATTATTTTACTTTCATCTCAACTTCTTTTGCGATGGTTAAAACCTCAGATACAATTTATCCCGGAGAAACAGGCTCCTCGAGTGGAAAAAGACATCCAGTTCTTATAAAAAAAGTTAAGATTCGCACCTGCATCCGCATCCACGGATGTCAGTCTTAAATGCTTTTCATCTGACTGCCAAAGGAAACGAGGGTATGTTTTTTATTATACCCTGATGTTGACCAAAAAATGAGTATGCAATCCTAAATGACGCAGTAGCTCTTAATTTACTACAATTAAGAAAAACAATGCCTTATTTCTCTCTAATTTTAAAACTTTATATCATTACAATGACACTAGACCCAAGAGAGCTTCAATATTGTTTTTAAGATTACTCTAACTCCAATAGAAGAAAAAGTTCAGATACTTGAGAAACTCGTTTAATTTGACAGCAATCTAAGTATACAAAAGATTGTGAGAAACTGTTAGACTGTTGACACAAAAAACGAAAAGAATACAATCGCTAGCAAAGTTTACTGTAAAAACATTACAAACTCGAGTCAAGTATAGTGAGGGCCCTTCAAAAGTCACGAACCTTAAAAGTAGGGGATGGAGGGGCGGCCGTAAACGCCAGACTATAAAGGGTAACACTTAAACTTTATAAGCCGTAAAACTTACTGCATTTTGTTAGTGTAAAATTACTTGATTTATGTACATAGTAAAAACTATGATTTCAATTCGTGTCTCTGGTTGTTTGTGAATCTATACTAATATTATAAAGCTGTAGTTGGTGTGGGAGCGTAGCCCCGCGTGACTTTTAGTGATAAATATAACTATATTTGCCAATTCTCAGGACTCCCTTATTTTGTACCAAATTTTTAATTTTCAAACATTATTTTGCCAACGATACCAAATTTGTCATTGCTTTCTTACCTGGTGTTATTTTTTTCTTTAATATTATTATAATATTTCATATACTATAAATTATAATCTTAGATATATTAATTTTCAATTAACCCATGTTTAAAATCATCATTAAATGGTGACAAGAAGATTAGGAGGTATCCTAAATTTAAATATTATTTTAAAGTCCTGATGTTTTACTAAAGTCCAAGAACGTATTGAAGTACTCTTAGGTATATAATTTAAATAACTGAGTACTCTTCAGTTGGTTCTCAAGCGCTTCTGGAAGTCTCTCAATTTGTGTTTATTTTGAGTCGGGAATAAATTCTTCATAACAGACTGCTTGCAATGTTGTCATACTTTAGAAAATATGTAAAATAAAATTTATAGGAATGGTCTGAATTTTCAATTTAATTGGACAGTGGGATAAGCTCTCTGTCGAAGTTTTCTCAAGGGACTACAGTATGGGGTTTTGCAAGTAAATAGGGTTTCAAAGGGGTCGCTATTATATACGCGTTACTTGTAATACTGAAAACTGGTCGTGGACCAATTGCTTCACGATCATGGTTGGTGTAAAGCATAAATGAAATATGGTGGTTTGCATTACGTTAATTATGTTAAGATTGATGTTTGATATTGATGCATTTGCTATCTCTCTGGCTTTTCCTAAAATCGAATATCCTTAAATACTCGTTTGAATCTCCAATACTCTTTATATTCCAACGAAATAAACCAGGTGTAACCTTTGCCCTCAATTACCTTAAACGGTAAAACAAAGTGATCTAAAAATACTTTTGGAACACCCCATCACAATTGTTCAACCGTTGTAGAACAATAAAACTAAAGGGGTTCCACAGGGCTCTATATTGGGACCCAACTAACTGCTGGTTGTATCAGTGTTAATTGTCGACTAATTGGCCCTTCAGGCCTTTCACTAAAGGGTAATAGATGACGTAATTGACTCGTTAAAGTGAGTCTCGAGATTTGTTTGAGTATATAGAAAATATTGTTGGTGAGAGTTTGCCAAAAATATATTTACACGACAAATAACTTCATCCTTTGTGCAACTCAATTACACTTGGCAACCATGGTTGTTTTTCAATGTTGTTATTATTAATGAATCAAAGAAACAATGTTGCTGCAGGAATAATTGCTTAATAAGCTTACGATCAAAGAGAAGTAAAATCCCATAAGCCAATTTTCCGTCCAGATCCTAAACAAACAAAAATTCTCAATTTATTTTAAAACGGTTTTTCTCATAAATATGAACATATTATACAGAAGGTAGCCTATGTTTAGTTATATTTAAAACATAATAAATATTATAAAAAAAACTGTTTGTTTAATAAATCATTTGAATCAGTTTGATAATTTATTATATTATTAAAAAATAAATTTATATTGCATTAAATAGTAATTAAGTCTGTACGATGACTTATTATAATTATCTATTCTTATTCTAAGAAATGTACATACTAAAATACGTAATTAAGACTTCAACAAAATGTAGCACTTTTTGTCGACAAAAATTCAAGACTTTCCTGTTTCAAACAACAATTAATGTTAGTGATAATCTAAGTATATAATTAAATGTTAATCTCACAAAATCAACTAAGGTAATCGAAAATAATAATAATAATAATATTCTACCACATTTACACAGCGCCATCTAGTCCCAAAGTAAGCAATTATATTTGCTTGTGTTATGGGTACTAAACAACTGATATACTACTTAAATACATTTTTTTTTGTAAATACATACATATTATAGATAAATTACACCCAGACACAGAACAAACCTTTATGCTCATCACACAAAAATTTGTCCTGGGTGGGGATCGAACCCACGACCTCCGGTTTAGCAGTCAGGTTCACTAACCACTAGACCAACAGGCCAGTCGAAAATGGTCAAGAGAACTTGAAAATAGATTTTATTTTGAACAATAATACAAATATGCGTTAAAATCGTCATCACTACGAGTATTACTCCTAACATAAATTGTGACGAAATTCTACAGTCATGCAAATGATAGCATTTCCTTAATATGAGTGCAATCGCAAGTGGCCACTGCCAATACGACCGCGTAACTACTTTCATTCAAACCAAATCGTTCTACACTCCTTACTATGATCGGAAACCATTCAAAACCAATTTTACGAAGTTGGTTTACAGAGTAGTGTGTAAAACTTACTTGATGATTTTTACTAACCTACAATCTATTTTAAACTTAGATCTATTATACTTAGGGTTGATATTCAAATATCATACCTATTAAACTAATGTCTCTTTGAAAATATATTTTTATATTCCCTTTTAAGACTACAGTAATGAGGCCCTTTTATTTTCACAAAAAGTTTTAATTATGTTATAAAAAGATAATTTTCCCTTTTTTTACTTTTCCTTAGATTGCTGAAATTTGTAACGTCTGAAATTAATTTTATGCGAGCGAATAAAGTCGGATCATAAACTTCATTATCACTCTTTGGCAAAGGACACACAAAAACTCCGTACCCTTTATATATTTTGAGATGGTAACTTTTGGATTAAAATTGAGGAAATCCTGATACAATAATTTGAATCACTGAAATGACTTTTATTTTGAAAGTTATTCCGAATTTTGTGAACTTTATTTGGTAATTTTTTCATTTATTTTGTAGCTTAGTCGTATTGTTGAACAAAATTATGTTTATATCGTACTATTAACTAAATTACAAATTGATTTATTTTATTACTGATTCGATAGCTTGATGGGCGTAGTATACAATTTCTGAACATAAAATTGTACCTAGCACAGGACAAAATCTTCTTTTATTTAAATTTAGACTTGTTCGTGGAGTGATGTTCACTTTTCTCTGTCCTCTGCTTTTTCTTGACCTCGATGATCTTGATCTTGATCTTGACCTGATACGACTTGACTCGGCACTGCTTCTTGACTAGCTATATAAATTTGTTTCTGATCCACAAAATACATTATTTATTGATCTGAAAACAATTAATGGACAAAAATCCATCCACACTCAGATCTGAATGGACTTTTATCGTTTCTTCAGTACCTACTCCACAATATTCAATAGGAATCAGGCCTTATATTGCGAGCGTTGTCTTTAAAAGAGAGAAAGAAAAAATATAATTAAAAAATGAGTCCATATTCGATACTTAAATATTTAAAGGCATCAGTAGCTTCTACAAAAACTTACCTCAAAATCCTTGCCCTTTGTAGGAAAGTGCCAATAGACATTTCGAAGTTCACAGACTGACGGAAATCGAAGAAAGCAATGACATCGGTGTCACGGGGAAAATGAAACTGCCTTGGAACCGATTTACTTAATTGGAAGGTACAGTATTAAGTGCTCCGGGCACAATCAGCTTAATAAGTAAGAATTGTTTTAGGATCAGACAAGTTCTGTTTGGATGTTTCTTTGACTTACACGAATGTTTGTTGTTTTTCTACTATTTTGGTCATGTTTTCCAAAATCTTTTATTTTTGTATTTTATAACTTTTTTTCATCATCATC
Organism: Laspeyria flexula; assembly: GCA_905147015.1. Lineage (NCBI taxonomy): Eukaryota > Metazoa > Arthropoda > Insecta > Lepidoptera > Erebidae > Laspeyria > Laspeyria flexula. The sequence goes on from LR989974.1 coordinate 9,867,044, forward strand.
ATCATCATTCCAGCCTATGACAGTCCACTACTGGACGTAGGCCTCTCCTATCACGCGCCATAGCACTCCTATATTTAGCTTCATTAACTTTTTTTGTACTCATAAAATACTTATTTATTTTTTACACTTAAAAATTTTTATACATATTATAAAATATTGATAACTTAGATCATTGTAACAAAATTAAATATTTATAGGCAAACACCGCTTGAAAACAGCCTAATTGTGCCTAGTTCAACATTCAGCATTATACATAATATTATTGTAAGGATAGTACCTACACTAGTAATCCTGACAGACTGTATTTTCACAAGCAACAGCTCTGCCTTTACAATTTATGTTGTTGACTAAATAATGAAAAGTTTCATATTTTGTTAATTTTCTTTATCTGCAAAAGTAAGTAAATCTATATACATGCCCCTACAATTTTTTATTTGGTCTGATACATATTCTATTCCAATTTCCAATGCTAAAATAATTTAATACGCCTACTGAAAATCAATCCCCTAAATTCTCAACAAATTTAACTTACAAAAACAAAAGCACAAAATTCTTAACAAGGTTAAAGAAAAAACTTCCTCGCACACAAAATCTTCATCACTGATTTACTAACTATGTCAATCGGAATGGTAAAGAATCGAGCAGCTGTAATCGAGTAACGGTACAGTGATTTCAAGATTGCGATCCGTACAATACAACCCTTTGTGATAAGAGAGTAAAGGCTAATAGGCCCTTTGAACCGTCACTGTCTTCGGATTAAGCGACATTCTCGGTATCAATCGGTTGGAGGTGAATTTCGGATGTCAAGCGATGCGCTAGAATGGTTACATTTTCTTACAATGATAGATACAATGAATAAGATGTAATAGATGATAAATTTATTGATTACTACAAGTCGCAGTCAGCTCCTATTGCCCGTAATATGTTTCTCAGTAATGTAGCTTTTTAACAGCGAAAAAAATTTTGAAACCAATTCAGTAGTTTTAAGTTTATTCGTTCAATGTCATACAAAAATACGAATCTTTCCTCTTTTTTTAATATTAGTATAGATTTTGAAAATGATGTGTGATGTGACTGTTCCAATCTTAACTTTAACTTTCAAGAAACGAGCCTACATCTTTTTAAAAGGTAAGTGACCCCCGGCGTTACAATTACCAATTGGTAGTGGCGATTATTTACCATCAGGTGGCCCGCTCCTCTTATAATAATAACATCATCATCATGATTATTTGTATTATGATTGAATTGTGGTGGAACAGTCATCATTGCAACCCATAAACGTCCCACTACTGGGCACGGGTCTCCTCCAAAATGTGAAGGGAATTGAGCTTACTATCCACGCTGGCCAGACGGGTTGGTATAGGGTTTGTTTCGAATTGACTGTCACCGTGGCGCAGTGGTTAAGGTGGTCGCCTCGCCACTACATCGCCGTGCTGGGTGACGTGGGTTCGATTCCCACACGAGACAAATATTTGTGTGATTCATAGATATTTGTTTCTAGTCTGGGTGTACTTTGTGTCCGTTAGTTTCATGTCTGTAAAGCTCCCCGCGACACAGGGCTTGTTCCCTAGTGCGGGCGTTGTTTTTTAAAAAGAAAAAAAAAAAAAAAAAAAAAAAAAAAAAAAAAAAAATCCTTTTTATTTTCCTTCTAATAATATAAAAAAGCTATTTCCCACTTATTGAGAAAAGTCTCTCTAACTCTCTCTAACTTGAGAGGTGGGAGCGTCCAACTAAACTAAATCAACTCTCTAGAATCGGATAAACCAGGCCTATTATAGGTAACTCGTACAAAAAATTAAAGGTAGTTCTAAAAATATTTTTATTTCAAAAGAATGAAGACCTTCAAGACGAATGATTTAGAGATGATCCAAATGACGCATAAAACGATATTTTTCTCTTTGAATTGCGATCAAACGTCACGAACATCTGATCCCATTGAAAACAACTTATAAAATCGCGGATGACTGAAATTATCACAATGAGTACGGAAAATAATCCTCAAAATTCTTCGCTGTTTACACAAAAATTATCTTTATCAGCCTTCATATAAGGTTCATTTTTGGTAGTGAGTATTAAAGGTTTTATATTTATAGACCATAATATTCTTTTGGAATAACAAAAAGTGTTTACCTAAAGGGGAGATTGGGCTCTCGAGTCGTTGATAGCGGTATCAATTACAGTTATTAATTTTGCATTTCGTTCGTGTCCGTTGTACCCCAGAGTCCTTTCTAAAATATAATTATTATTATCTCCTGCTTATACTGCAGCCGGATAAAATGAACACTCTTATGTCATTCTATTGAAATTTTTTATTAGCTCTTCTCTTTTATATTCCATATTTTTTGTATCTCTATGTAGGAGGGCAGTGTTGTTTTTATTTTTAAATCTCGTCTACTTTGTACATACTTCGTCTACTTTTTACGTTGTCTTTGTGAAACTAAGCATCTTTTACCAACATAATTCAAGGGGTCTGGTTAAAAGAAAAAAGATAGATCAATCCATGTGGCATAGTTAATAAATATTACTTTCAAAATAAAATCCAAATATTTAAAAACTTTTTTAAAATTAAAGTAAGTAATTACTCTTTAAAGTTACTTATGTTATTTTAAAGTAAGTAGGTATATACAGGTGTTGACTGTGTAGCGTCAGCAGTTAAGATGATCAATTCTGACCTGGATCATATCAAGACTTGGTCACATAGTTTCGGTCTGACAGTGAACCCAGCTAAGAGTCAGGCGATTATTATAGGCAGTCAACGTTTACTGAGCAGGTTGGACACAGCCACAATACCTCCTATCACTTTTGATGGTACTAAGGTCGAACTTTGCCAAACTATCAAAAATTTAGGCATAATTCTTGACTCTACTCTAAGTTGGCGAGCTCAAGTGACCCAGGTTAGTCAAAAAGTCACCGGTACCCTACGTGCGCTTTACCGTTTAAAAAACTTTCTTCCTTGCAGTACTAAGACAACGCTTATGCAAGCTTTGGTTCTCCCTATAATCGACTATGGTGATGTGAGTTATTTTGACCTGAATGCAGATCTCCTAAACAAACTTGACCGTCTTCTTAATAACTGCATTCGGTTCATTTTTAATCTTCGCAAGTATGACCATGTGTCTGCTTTTCGTTCCCAGCTAAATTGGCTTCCCATCCGTCAACGTCGTAATTTACGAGCTCTCACCACTCTTTACTCTATCCTAACATCTCCATCTTCCCCTTGTTACCTTACGCCTTACTTTCAATACCTTAGCTCTGTCCACAATAGAAACCTTCGCTCCTCAAATAATCGCCTCCTTGTTTGTAATTCCCACTCATCTGATTTTATTCATTCTTCTTTCACTATTCAATCCATCCTTCTCTGGAATGCCCTGCCTCAGGAAATCAGGATGAGCACAAGCCGTTTCACTTTTAAAAAAAAAGTTCGTGAACTGTTCTTGAAAGGATAGTTTGGCAGATTCTTCTTCTTTTTTTTTTTTTTTTTTTAATTCTTAACATCATTATCATTAGCCCCTCGCATCATGTATTCTTATCTACATACTTATATATATTTATTTATATAAATATTTATTATATATTAATATTATATATATTATTTATTAATATTTTATATGTATATTTATATACTATGTACGTATTCTACAAAATTCATAACTACCTACTATTTCTATACATGCACCTACTTTGACATATCTCTGCATCACCCAAAGGTAGACTGGCAGATAATGCCTTAGGCATTAAGTCCGCCTATACATTGCTTTAGTGTATGAAGTTTTAAATAAATAAATAAATAAATATATACCCAATATACTCAATAATTTATTTTCATTTATATCACATACATGATACTTATGAACGCCATAGAAAGCCAAAAGCGGTCTCTTCCTAAACCACAAAAACAGAGAAATAAAACATTTATGCTCACCATGGGCATACAATATTTTATGTGTTTATGTATTCTTAATCCGTGTAGTGACGGATTAAGAATACATAATGTCACTACCCCATCTCAACCCGTGGGTGGCACAAAACATTATGCAGACAAGAGCACTGCGAGAGAAGGAAAATTCGAAACGAACGCTATACCTACCAACCCGTCAATAGTTAGGCTAAATTCCCTCCACATCCTTTGGAGGAGGCCCAGCAAATGCCGTGAAATGTTAAAAATAGTTTTCTGAATCCGTGTGCACTTTGTGTTTGTAAATTGTATACTTCTAAAAACCCTGCGACACAGAGCACACTTTTTAGTGCGAAGATTGTCTTTGTCTTATTAAAGGAAACTAATGTTGTGTGGTTATAAAACAATTATCAGCCCATCGAGAACCAAAGTAGCATAATACATAAAGGCCTATTACCCTACCGACATGAACATCTCCATATTATTAAGGTTTCTATGAACCCTTTTTTATTTTGCACACCTCATTTGGTCAATGAGAAATGGTTGCTTTGGTACAAGCGCTCGACTGCAAAATAATATTTTGCACGACTTCACTGCAGAGACAAGGAATGTTTTCGAGTATAGTAGATACGAAGTTAATGTTTCTGAAAACGAATATTTGTACTAGTTGAGATTTTTGGTATAATTCTATTTAAAACGCAATAATAGAGATTGTTTTAGATATTTAGGATACTGTTGCAGTTAGCCTATTTCATCCATCACTGCTGGGCAAAGGCCTCCCCAAAATCTCCATGCTTTTTAGGGTTCCGTACCTAAAGGAAAAACAAAACCCTTATTGGATCACTCCATTGTCAGTCTGTCAAGAATATTGTTAAGTTACCAACAAATATCTCACATTTCAATCACAAAATAAAATTGCATAATCGTACGGAACCCTCAGGGCGTGAGTCCGTCTCGCACTTGACCGGTTTTTTTTTACAAAGCAAAGGATTGTTAATCGGACTAGCCTGCTGGTCTAGAGGTTAGTGACTCTGACTGCTAAGCCGGAGATCGTGGGTTCGATCCCCACCCAGGACAAATCTTTGTGTGATGAACATAAAGGTTTGTTCTGTGTTAGGTGTAATTTATCTATAATATGTATGTATTTACAAAAAAAAGTATTTAAGTAGTATATCAGTTGCTTAGTACCCATAACACAAGCAAATATAATTGCTTAATTTGGGACTAGAGATGGCGCTGTGTGGTTGTGGTAGAATTATTATATTATTATATTAATTGCTGAGTTCACGGAAACCAAGTTCCATGCGAGCGAAGACGCGGAAAACAGCTAGTAGTTTTATATACATATTATTATAATACTTTAGTTAAAAGCTCTTACCACAACGTGTATTAAAAATGTATTCTAAGCCACTCTATTATAATCAGTCGGGGTAGTAGTGCATAATCTATCACATCTTCCGTACAATATTAACCGAGTTTGTAGCCCACCCCTTCAACTTTCAACCCTTAAAAGGCCCAGTTTCCTCCCCCAAGGGGCGGACGGGCAAAATTGAAAGTGGATATAGTTTGTTCAATATATGAGGTAATATTCGTTATAACAAAAATTGTGCATAGCTGAGAGGGTTCGCATACGTTAACTATGTATAACAGTTTAAAATATATTAGCTGATAACTTTGGATGTTCCAGGCATAAAATTATTTTTTTAAAGACAATACTGCAGGTATTGTCTTTAAAAAAATAATTTATTAAAGGAAACGTGCCTAATGTGGCGGGGGACTTTCCAAAAAAAAAACTTACACATTATAAAACAAAATACATTTATTAAGCTTTTATAGTTTAATTCCTTTTACAATTGATAGATTGAATATTTGAATACTTCAATAATAATAGTTTATTGCCACAAAGAACAGTTACACAGTAATACATTAAATTGAGATAATGAGTACATTATAAAAGTGAGGCACAACAGATACTGATACTGCTTTCCATACTAAGCAAAGCTAAGCTTGTATTATGGGCAGCAGTGTTCAGTCGTGGAGGTGAGTACAAAAAACTTGCGACATATTGTGAACGTTGCTGCTATCTTATCACTATGCTGAATATAAACTAAAACTTAAATTATTATGTGTATGTGTGTGGTGTGTGTGAGTTGTGTGTGTGTGTATGTATTTGCGCAACGATACAACTAGGTATATAACTATTAATATCTAATTATCTATCTATACTAATATTATAAAGAGAGAGTTAAAGTTTCAACTGAATTTTCAGAAACAAAACAGATAGATCTATTTGGCACATCATTTCAACAATTTACGAACCAAGTCCATAAATTTACTACTGATTGATTATATCCTTCCACTAATAATATAATTACTGTCGTACTTAGAAATAGGAACTATACTATAAGATATATAAACATTTGTTTCCTTTTATCAATAAAATAACATAGCATCACGCCTTTGTCACCGAAGGGATAGGCAGAGGCACAATTCACCAGCTATGTTTGATCCCATGTAATAGGGGGCGAGCCTATTGTCATAAACCGGGAACGTTTGTTTACAAAACTCCAGGAAAATCGAATTTCATGATAGAAAAGCCCAATCATAGAAAACCATTTTCACCCGACCCGGGAATCGAACCCGGGACCTCTTGCACAGCAGTCGTACATAATTCCCGCTGCGCCACCAAGGCAGTTCCTTTTATCAATAATTTCATATACATATTATATGCATGTAGTCTTTACCTACACGAGTTGTGATTTAGATCTTAGTGTAATAACTACTGCTAAACCAATAAATAAATAAATAAAAACATTAAGAATAAGGTAAATTCTTTTATCAATTATAAAGACCTATATTTGTAAGTAGGTCAGAGTCCAAATAATCTAGTGCTAAATATAAAAGTGCCAAATCACGGTGCAGCTTTGAATTTCGTCGGTGCTTCACTTCCATGTCCGGATATCGACAGCTGTCTGAAACAAAACGAGGCGTTTTTCTCGACCCAAATGTCTGAGTGGGAAGTGGCTTGGCACTTTCGGACCTTTATTTAATTAGGATTGAAGTAAATAAAAATAACAGTTAAATATTAGTAGGGAATAGACAATCCGATGGTCCGATACTGAGTAATTAAATTGACACTTTAAATATATATATTATTATCAATCCGTATAGTGACGAATTAAGAATACATAATGTCACTACCCCATCTCAACCCGTGGGTGATAAGAGCACTACAGGAAAAGGAAAATTAAAAAGAAACCCTGGCCAGCGTGGTTATAGTAGGCATAATTTCCTCGTCGCGGACGAATGTTCCTGCGCTCCCGTGACCACAGCAGAGCGCGACGAGAGGAACACCTTGGGGTTTTAGTGGGTGCGAGCCCCACATAACCCCTCGGTTCTTTCCCCAAGACCGAGGGGTATGCGTCAGGCATTTCCCCAAGTAAAAAATGTCCAGCAGTGGGACGTTTATGGGTTGAAATTATGATGAATATAATCTTTATAAAGTGATAGAGTAGAAATACAATAGTATCAATGCTCTTTTTCTTTCCCAGGATGTTCTAACAACTTGGGTTAGTTGCAATTATAAGAACATTATTGTGACTTGTTGCTGTGTAATAATTTTTTTAACAGACTAGTGTTTATTAATAGTTTTTGTATAATATAAGATTATGCTTTTTTTATCACATTCACACAACGCCATCTAGTCCCAAAGTAAGCAATTATATTTGCTTGTATTATGGGTACTAAACAACTGATATACTACTTAAATACTTACACATATTACTTACTACATATTATAGATAAATTACACCCAGACACAGAACTTCAAACTTCAAATTTATTCATTGTAAAACATAGGTATTGTGGATTACATTATATAAAAATTTAATTCAGTATCACTACTTTGCCTTCAAAGGCATACAATATTAATTACATAAATTATATTAAAAATAAATAAAATAGAATTGTGAAATTAGTATTCAAACACAAAATATATACAATTTCAACATATCAACACAGCATAATAACATAACAACCAGCAGAATATCAACGTCCGATGATAACAACCTGGCACACGCGGAGCTGGTCTCCTTTTTGGTGCGACGAGGTAAACAAACAATTATTTACAATGTTAACTTGTAAAACATCACTTTTTTTACAAAATATGATCAGTACAGACAAAAAATTTTCGTTTAATAGTAGAGGCTAGTAATCTTAATTAAAAACCAAGTCCAGGTTTCTCCACTGGCAGGTTAGAACAAACTACTTGAAAATAAAACCAACCGAACGTAAACAATCCATATAATTCTAAAGTAGAATATGTTGTCTCACATTATTATTATGCAGTGTGATACCGTGTTGCCATAATATATGTCAATAAACGGTGTTAGGTAACAGATATATTATATATATAGCACTCAGTAACATGACAAACTAACTTAGTTCGAAACTACGCTTTGAGGGATGGAAATTGTTTTGATATTAAATTAGTTATCGAGGTATTCGTGGTGTGCTAAATATGTAATTTTGTAGTGGCGCATTATTTTATGTTGGCAACTTTTATTGCACCCTTGTAAGTTGTTGCAAATTGGAACTACATAATTGAAATTGTAACTATTTGGTGATATATAGTGGCCTGAGTTTCGTGTCAGCTCTTCTCTTGTCAGCGAACTGGCATTAGAGGAATTTGATGAAACCTTTTTAGTTTTGTAACTATTTGGCGATTTAAAAGGTGGCCTGAGTTTCTTGCCAGTACTGGCCTTAGGCAAATTTACTGTCACCTTTAAGCTTTGCATGATGTTCATAAGTATCATGTATGCGATCTATCTTAATGAAAAACTTTTGACCTTTGACTTTATGATATTATTTCATTATTATTTATAAAGAATACTGCTATACGTTAGCCTTATTTTGGTTGGTGGATCAGACACACCCTTAGAATTTCTTCTAGAGTAGAAGTTTCCTCACTTCACCGTTAGCAGATGGTCTTGACTAGTAGGTACATATAATTTCGGAATCGAACTCGGACCACATAATTTGCACACCGGTCACTTATCCATTCGGCCACCACCGTTTCTCACGCTATTCCACACTAATCCACCAAACAAATACATTAATGGATCTGGTCAGTATAATAATTCTTTCAGAAGTTCTATAAACCATAAGCTACCGATAGCCACACACTTAAAAATAGTATTTAACTGTAGATTCTTTAGAATCGAAATCCTTCACCTGTGCCCTTTTCTTCATAAAAGATATATCCAATTTCCAAGTCAACTCTTACGCCTAACTTTGAATAACATTATTCACAAATTGTCGAAGATTTGGAACTGTTATCGTGAACTTAAAGCAATTACGTCAGATAAAATGTTTTACAAGTTATCGTGCTGTTAAAAACTGGGGTGACATCGATCCTTTCTAACTTTTTAATGTATGTAGCCTTCTTTTAACATGGGTTTTTGTGTTATAATGTCATGGTTAGTTAACGTTGTTGGAATTTGTTGAAATATATTATAACAGAGTATTAAAAAAATATGCTTCTGAGAATTTGCAAATATTTATCTCGTGTGGGAATCAAACGCATGACGTTATTGGCAAGGCTACGATAGTTACTTTTATATAGTTAGTTAAATAAATAAACATTAAATAATTTGTTTGAAAATCTAAATTTCTTTACAGCACTGTATTATCCTCGTTCAATTAGTTCATCAGTTTTGTAGCAATTTTAAGCCCTAGTTCACCACTGGCAGATAAAAATCTGTACTCTATCCGAAACTTAATTAACATATTTTGACATATTTTTCAGAAATAATAATTGGTGTATGTGTGTTGAATTAAATAAAATAGTACGGGATACTAAATACACTTGTCTATCTGCCTCTAAATATACCTTTGTACTTTAGACCGTTACTTTTTAATCAATACAACAATAAGATTCCTTATCCGTCGTCCGAGTCGGGAATTTAATCTTCCTTTTGTGAACCAAGTGGCTGAGCGTTTAATATAAAAAAGCCTTAACAAGAGGATCGATAGGAGAACGGACGTATCAATCACGATGTTCACGGAACCTCGTGAGAGAGGCTGTAATGCAATTTCAAATGCTATAGCTTTTTTCACAAAGTTTTATGACTGCAGATATTTTGCTGCATGTGAATTTAGTGCTGTTTTACGATTTAAGAGTTATGATTACTTGATAATAAAATTATGCGTCTCGCCTTTTTCCCGAAGGAGAAGGCATAGGTATATTAGACTGTATTTCGCCGGTTATAATAAGGTTCCATTATATATATTTAAGATTATTCATAATAGACTTGCCCCATGTAAAATAGAGGGCTAATCCAACTCACGTCACAGTGATGTTAGTAGCAAGGCGACCACTACATCACTGTGACGGTAAATACTTTATCATTCACATTCATGAAAAGATCCTTCAAATTCCACACCATGAGTATTCAAAATCCAACAAAAAAAAACTCTATAAATTTCAAAATTACAACCAAGGATGAATCACCACCATATTCCAGTGAATAAATCTCACAAGATCCATGGGGTTCACGTTAATCTCTCATTTCAATAATCCGAACTCTGTGTCTCAGTTAATGGGCCGATAAATCAGGAGCTGACCTGGGAGACACGAGGTTATTAATTGTGTACCTTGGGATCTTCAAGTACCTGTATTTAGTTGTTTAAAGTTACCAGAGATTATATTGTTACTTATTATGGTTAAATAGTTGAAGGGCGACTGAACAGAATGTAATTGACATCCTTAAGTTTAGTGTAGTCGGAGGTTATTACACAGAAAACTCGCTTTCGCCCATGGCTTCACCCATATGGTATGTCAGTTTAATGTACTCAATTAGGTTTTGCTCTCTACATACTTTGGAGGAGTGCCCAGCAGTGGGACGTTTGTGGGTTGAACTGATAATGATGATTGTGCTGTGTGAATATGTGAAAATATTATTATTAATATTATAATACGACTACTAATCTATTTAATCATCATTACAACCCATAAACTAATGTCCTACTGGGCACGGGTCTCCTCTGGAGCTAGACGGGTTGTTATAGGGTTTTGTTTCGAATTTTCCTTTTCTCGCTGTACTTTTGTTGCTTTAAGTTACTCCCTTAGTCGCCTTGTACGACACCCACGGGTTGAAATGAGGTGGTGAAATAATGTATTCTTAATCCGTCACTAGGTACAAGGACAATCTGTTGAATACGGTGAAATAAACTTATATTTTCTGTTTCTTTATTCTAACCTTACTTTTCTACTTTACGTTTAGCTTTGAAGTAAATAAATCTAACCTTTTTGAAAGAAAAATACAAAAGGCTTTAGGCTACATAGCTTCAACATTCTCAATGAAATATGATGGTACACTGCTTATAAATTAAATGTTCGACCTTTGTGACAGGTCCGGGGCGATTAATAATTTACCTGAAGTCTACAGGGCTTTGGATTAGTTATACAAAAGCCGTAGGATTGAAGAGATTTCCGCATTTTCAAACTGAAAATACCAGCTTTGAGAAATTGTTAACAAATATTTTAAATTCAATATTATTTGGAATTGAACTTCAATATAGTTTTATTTAGTTTCTAGCTGTTAAGCTCTTTGTGTTTATCAAATATTATCAAAATCAGCCCGACCCAAAAGATCTTTTAATATTCAAGCTAGTAAATGGAAATCCATTTTAGGTATGTATTTGACAATTTTACGTATTGACTCTATAGAATATTTAAAAACTTTTTTCATTTTATTCGAGTCTTTTCAGGAGAAATACAGGTATTGTGGGTGTCGTTGGCTCAATGACATAACATATGAATACCAATAAATCAGCAGTTAAAAGTATATAACTAGTTTAAATAATTATAGTGGTTTATTTTCATCATTTCAACCCATAAACGTCCCACTGCTGGGCACGGGTCTCCTCCTAAGAATGTGGAGGGAATTTAGCCTACTATACCACGCTGGCCAGGTTAGTATAGGGTTTGTTTCAAATTTTTCTTTTCTCGCAGTGCTCTTGTATGCAGGTTACCTTAGTCAGCTTTTACGACACCTACGGGTTGAGATGGGGTGACATTAAGTATTCTTAATCCGTCACTAGACGGTGTGGTGTGGTAGTGGTTTATATTAATAGAAACATATTCAAGATTTGTTTTTAATCATCAATTAAGTATGAATCTATCATATAAAAATGAATCGCTAAATGTGTTGGTAAGCGCATAACTCAACAACGCCTGGACCAATTTGGCCAATTATTTTTTTTAAATGTTCGTTTTTTATTATTTTTTTATTTATTTTTTTAGTTTTTATGTAGGTAGGTAGGTAGGGTGGGTAGGGTAGGTAGGTAGGCTAGGTAGGAAGGTAGGGTAGATAGGTAGGTAGGTAGAGTAGATAGGTAGGTATACTTTCATAAGATCATAAATTAAGTAGGTGGTATGAAGTTCGCCGGGACAGCTAGTTATTAATATTTCAGCTAGCGTTTTTCCTGTTGTGTTGAGTAACTCTAAGAGAGCTTGTAGTAAGAATATGCCGATATATAATCAACTTTACACATACAAAATATATTGTCTTATTTTATCATGTTTGTACCACAAATATAAAATAAACCATAAAACGTGGTGATAACACTGAAATATTAAACAAAGCGTAAAAAAGCATATGAAAACTCCAATCACTGGTTTAACCACACACGTAAATTTAAGCCATATACCTTTGCAAAGATGTACATACATCTCAGCATATATGATCGCCCCGAGCTCGCACTGATTCTAACCTTCAATTTTACGGCCAATCAAACAGCAAAGCGACAAATAGACTTTCCAGGGTTCTCAATATAATATAATGCATTTATCATGAAAAGGGTCCCTGACACTTCGATAAATGAAAGGTGCTCCCCATAAATCTGTACGGAACCTTAATACGTTAGAGCTTAAAGGAATCAGTGATCAGTTATCTGGCCTACATTTCTGCCTAGGCGGTATTACATTCGAAACTGAAGGTATTCAGACATTCGATAGTGAATGGTTATGGGAATAGAAATTTGTGAATTCATATTCCTTTGAGCTTGAGTTGTTACTGACAAATACGATTGTAAGGTTTACTTTGCCATGATTCGATTGTGAAATGTTTTGATGAGAGGTTTGGGATCTATTTCTCTGTCATATAAGTTATAACAGCTTATGTAATAGGCTAGTTACTTAAGCTCATGTAGACTAGTATTTTAACCCTGTTCTGTTTGAATCATCTGACATTAAATTCTGATGATTTATTTTCTTTCAGTTGAAGGGAAATTATTGAAATTGTTTTTATTTACGTTTTTATTTCATTTTACTTTCAACCTATTGCTTCTTACTCGAGAGCGCGCATTGCCTCTTTTAAGAAGACAATAATAGCTTACAGCCAATATTATTAAATTCATAAAACGAATAATAACTATTAATTTTTATTTTGAGATTCTTTACACAATTAAAAAAATTTTATAGTGACTTGCAGCGCTAATCACCATTTACGAAATCCCGGTGATGAAAAAGGGTATCCCTGGTAATCTTATTTCGTAAAGGAACTGCAAAGAGCTTTATAAATAATACAATGGCGAAATTTAATACCATTTTTTTAAATGCTATATGTTTTTGCTTTTTTAGTACTATTTGCATTGCAAATTTAAAAAAATTCGGTAATAAACTAGTTAAATACCTTATATTATTATAGAAGAAAATTCCAAAATTAATGAGCTGTTGCCAAGGCCTCGCTTTTGCGGTATTTGATATATAAATATGTTATTTAGAGAATCTTTATCATCAATGCTTTTAATCCTGTGATATCGGCTGTGCATTTATAAATTAGTTAGACATAACATAACATAGCATCACGCCTTTTTCCCCGAAGGGGTAGGGAGAGGTGTATATCACACCCACATTTCGCCAGCTATGTTTGGTCCCATGAAATAGGTGGCGAGCCTATTGTCATCAACCGGGAACATTTTGTTTACCAATCTAAATACTGGAATTTCCTGATATAAAAACCCAATACCATTTTTACCCGACCCGGGAATCGAACCCGGGACCTCTTGCACAGCAGTCAGTTAGTATACACTTCTCGCTGTGCCACCGAGGCAGTTAGTTATATTTTTATTTAATTAGTTTTTTCTATTCTAAATTGCCAGACTATCTTTTTATCATTACAATTTGTTCAACAAATTCCCGTTAACATAAATGCAATAAAATATTTCCTCGGCGTCAGAAAGAAAATCGAATAAAACTCCACTATCTTACTTTATAAAGCCAACGTCGAGCTAACATTTCACAGAGCAAAAACTTTCTGAAAAGGTAAAAAACCGGATCTTTTACTATCGCATTAAGGTTGGACGCAATTTTAACGCAATCCGGGATATCTACGGATCTCCGGGCACAGCTCAGCAGATCACCCGGGACTCCAATGAATTAGGTCCCCGGAGAGGCGTCATTCGTTCGATAATTGTTGGATGACTATCGGGTATAGGGATGTCCGCGTCTCCCGGGATTATGAGAAGATCTGTTCGTTGCGTGAGAAAGTGTTCGGATATGTAAGGATGTTCATTTGAGATATAGGAGATGTTTAAGTAAATGTAACTATTTTGTATATTGTATAAATTAAGAATCTCTGTTTATTATTATTTTAGGTTTGCTGTTCAAAGTCTTTTTAAAGATTAGAATTATAAATATTAGTAGATACTATGAATTAAATATATGGATTGCAATCCCGAAATTATAATATCATAAATATCAGGAAGACTGTGGGTGGGTTCTATTATTTTTTTAATGTTAATTACTTATGAAATTCGTCTGGTAGTCCTCCAATTACGGAAATAAGAATATTTAGGACATTTTTAGCAATATTTGGAGGGTCATATTTTCTTTACGAATTAGTTGTTGAAAAAAGGACATATCTACCTATCTATCTACCTTGATTTTTCGAGAAAAACAATACATTATAGACATTATTCAGGGAGAAAATAGGGGAATTCATTTGTATTAAGATTCGGATGCCTCTTACATACATACATACATAGCATCACGCCATTTTCCCCGAAGGCGTAGGCAGAGGTGTTTCACACCCACATTTCACCAACTATGTTTGGTCCCATGAAATAGGAGACGAGCCTATAGTCATCAACCGGGAACATTTGTTTACCAAACTCCGGGAAAATCTTAATACTGGAATTTCATGATAGAAAAACCCGATATCAATTTCACCCGACCCAGGAATCGAACCCGGGACCTCTTGCACAGCAGTCGTATACACTTCCCGCTGCGCCACCGAGGCACTTACGTTCACTTTTGTTTTTAAATAATTAACGACATTTACCCTTTCAAGAGAAACCAAATCAGTAGTGCATGACCCACTTGTTTAGTTTCATTATTCATGCATTAGACAGTTGGTTATTTGTAAATGGCATCTATTTTTAGGTTTCTTTGTATTTGTAAATTAGACGTCAAGTATATACGTAAATTGGAATATAGAAAAAGAGTATAAATAGTGTCAGACTATATAATATTATACTTATAATTGGCGACTGGCGACTGGCCTGTTGGTCTAGTGGTTAGTGACTCTGACTGCTAAGCCGAAGGTCGTGGGTTCGATCCCCACCCAGGACAAATCTTTGTGTGATGAGCATAAAGGCTTGTTCTGTGTCTGGGTGTAATTTATCTATAATATGTATTTACAAAAAAATAATGTATTTAAGTAGTATATCAGTTGTTTAGTACTCATAACACAAGCAAATATAATTGCTTAATTTGGGACTAGATGGCGCTGTGTGAATGTGGTAGAATATTATTATATTATTAATTGAGAAATGTACCTAATAAACTCAATACTAATATCGGTTCCCGGCATCCGACCCCTATCCGGAATTTGGTTGCCCAACCGAATGCCGACATGGCTCTTTCCAACCATCTTGTTAGTATTCCACTGACGGATTAAAATTTGGCTAATTTCGAAACTCTCTTTGTGATAAATTCAGATTTGGTAGATAATAGTCAGTTTTGCTTGAACGATTAAAATTTTACCGAAGCAGCTGTTTTAAATGCTAATTTTAGGACGAAAGAATATCAGAACTATTAGTTTTTAATGAATTATTTGTTAGACAATAATAGGTAAGCTTTGTAACGCATAACATTAATCTCATTAATTGTAATAAAATACTATCAAATTAGCTTGCGACAAACTGTACATCATTTCCGCTATACTGTATCACATGGCAAGTAAGATATTTTAAATAATAATAATATTCTACCACATTTACCCAGCGCCATCTAGTCCCAAATTAAGCAATTATATTTTTTTTTCTGTTTTTTAAAAAGACAACGCCCGCACTAGGGAACAAGCCCTGTGTCGCGGGGAGCTTTACAAACATGAAACTAACGGACACAAAGTACACCCAGACTAGAAACAAATATCTATGAATCACACAAATATTTGTCTCGTGTGGGAATCGAACCCACGTCACCCAGCACGGCGATGTAGTGGCGAGGCGACCACCTTAACCACTGCGCCACGGTGACAGTCAAAACGTGCTTGTGTTACGGGTACTAAACAACTGATATACTACTTAAATACATTATTTTTTTGTAAATACATACATATTATAGATAAATTACACCCAGACACAGAACAAACCATTATGCTCATCACACAAAGATTTGTCCTGGGTGGGGATCGAACCCACGACCTCCGGTTTAGCAGTCAGGGTCACTAACCACTAGACCAACAGGCCAGTCAAATAAAAATAAATAGTAAGAAATTTTCTTTAAACAGTTATAAATAAAAATATAAGTGACTCTAAATATTAACTGAGTGACAGGAAATTGACACCTAACAATTTAGAGCTGTCGTATATTGATGTTTTGTTCTTGTTTCTCATACGCACATGCGATGAAATCCTTGGTATCTCGCTAATTAATATTGACAGCTCAATTTAGCTCTGTGCCGACAATTCCTTGAACATGGCAAGAACATTCAAGCCAGTGAATGTTATTCAGTTTCAAAGGATCGACAAATTAGATACAATGAAAATATCTACTTTATAGATAATTGGAAAACATCTTAGGATTATTTATTTTTGAACAAGAACTTAGTTACATTAAAATAATAAGTACCTAATGTTTTGCTTTGGTTTAACATTTATATACCTAAAATCCTCTCTAGTTCCTTTTTTTATCCTCTCTAGGTAGGCAGCGGCTTGGCTGTGCCCCTAAAATTGCCAACGTCCATGAGCGGCGGTAACCACTTACCATCAGGTGGGCGAACTGCTCGTATGCCACTTTAGGCAATAAAAAAAAACACTTGGTTGTTAATAAGTGCTGAAGTGTCTTTTTGTAGTGTCAAAAGATTACCACCACATGAGGACTAAAGGGGAGCGTCTATTGATTCCTCAAAACCCAGCACCTAGCACCAATACTTTATAGGCGTAGTGTAATTCCGATGCTGTCTTATAGACACTTCATTACTTCAACCTCATTTAACGACCACCATTAATTTATCTACAAGGTCAAGAAACCGTTCATAGGTAAAGTTGTGGATAGCCACCCATCCAAAACTTTAGCTAAGAATTCTTACATGACCTCTACAAACAAGTCATTACAAAAACCATTACCAATAAAACAGCTATTCATCTCAATACTTTTCCGTTTGAGAACGAAAAGTACACTAAAGAGAAATTTTATTAGCACTACGTTCACCAATCAAAAGGATATCGCGAACTACTCCGTTGTTGGCAATGCCAGTGGAATTGGCAATTACCGGGCGGTGTGAAGACGCTCTTATTGGCACTGTTGGCACAATTATGGCGGAACAACTTCGGTTTCGAAATGGACATTCAGTTCGATTGTTGGCAGTTGATTTGGATTTATGGCAAGTGGGACTGCTGATGGTTTTCCTTATGGGAAAGCGATTTTGTGCTTTAGATTCTATTGTTTTTAGAACGAATAATAAAATAATCGTTTGAAACGTACCCATTATCGATTTATAACAAATAATCCTAGTTAATGAATAGTAGATAGTTAGTACCTTGTCTGCTGTTCTTACAATAATTAAAAATATGATAATAATGCACCTGCTCTCTAGATTCGTTTGCCAATCTTCTTTTTCTATCTTTTTTTATCTTGAGACTTCACCACAATGTGTAAAAATGAACTGTTTTGGTGTGAAAATGCAGCTGTGTATACGACTGAGTAGAGGCGTGTTTGATGCCTATGTCCACCAGTGGACTGCAATAAGCTAATAAATTAAATATATTACCTACAAGTACCTTAATCTAAGTAACTATTGTAAATATTTTATAATATTATCTTGCGTTAAAACGTAACACGAATGAAAAGATAGGATTTTTTTTAAATAAATACAAGAGGAAAATGAATGGTAATGCATTCATTGCAACAGGGCTGTATGAGCTGTACAAATTAAAGCTATGCGAAGAAAAGTACTAGCTTAGAGTTGGTACTATTTTGGAATCTAAATCTAATTTGTTTTAGTAAGCTTGGTGTCGGTAAGACACACAGTACATTTTATTTGTTCGAAATAAAGAGAAAGAAAAGAAGATTCAATATTAGATCTAATATCACAAACGAACTATCTCATCTTTCCATTAAAAAATTCAATCAACTGTTACTCCACTAAAGTTCAATATGGCGTCAATAACTAGCATATTTTTTATACGATGAACTACTTATTTGTCTTCGAATATAAGATGAACGTCTCAAGAGTACTCGGGACATGCCAAGGGTATAACTTGATGAGTACATTTTCCAATGAACAAATTGATGAATCTATTCATTTGGTAGAGAGAGGTGGAGTGACAGATAATTATATTTAACACATGTGTTTAATGTATAGGCGGCAAATTGCGTCGGTTGTTTGGGGTGGATGAGAAATATATAGATATGAGTTCGTTTGTATGTTTCGTAGGATGATTTGATAACTCGCGAAATCACGGATAATTTTTTCATAAACACAGCATCAGCAAGCCATTAAGTCCTACTGCTGGGCTCCGGTCTCGGCTAAAGAAAGTTTAGGCCATAATCCACTCACGCTGGCCTAGTGCGGGTTGGTGGATCGGACATACTGATAGAATTTCTTCTAGGGTATGTGGGTTTCCTTACGATGTTTTCCTTCACCGTTAGCAGATGTAGTACAATAGGTAGCTAGTACTTTTCTTCGCATAGCTTTAATTTGTACAGCTCATACAGCCCTGTTGCAATGAATGCATTACCATTCATTTTCCTCTTGTATTTATTTAAAAAAAATCCTATCTTTTCATTCGTGTTACGTTTTAACGCAAGATAATATTATAAAATATTTACAATAGTTACTTAGATTAAGGTACTTGTAGGTAATATATTTAATTTATTAGCTTATTGCAGTCCACTGGTGGACATAGGCATCAAACACGCCTCTACTCAGTCGTATACACAGCTGCATTTTCACACCAAAACAGTTCATTTTTACACATTGTGGTGAAGTCTCATATCAATATTTTGCTATTTTATTGAACATAAATTTGTGGACGTACAGGTGAGTGTGTGGTATGACAATGGACTAGTACAGGTTACTGATGATCATGATGAAATGGAACGCCAAAACTACAATATGTCAGAAAATTTCCTAATTAGTGAAATCACTTAACCAAAATCCAATTAATGCATACAAATATGTATACATACATATATATCGAAGGGTAATTAACCGCAGACGCTAATTGGCGTGGACATCAAACATAGTTAGAACAGTTTGTCAGAGCTGATGGAATTACAGTGACATGTTTGTCTAGAGGTTTCCAAGACCAAATTGTTTGAGCATGTGTAGATACAACTGATATTGTTGACAAACTTAGTAAACAAGTTAGTCCAGCAGTTATAGTGAGATTGACGAGAGTGTACTAGTTTTGGATACTGAAGACTGTTGAAACTGTAACTGGCATTACGATAGGCAGCTTCAAATTCATTAGTGTCATATAAGATCTTAACTCTGAGTTCCTTAGAATCACGGTCAATGATTGTAAAGTAAAACAGAATCAGAAGGATAGTTTGGCTTTTTTGTATCGCAATGGTGGCCAACATGCTCTCAGTAGCCTTTAACATCATTAGTATCTCCTAGTAATTCAGCAGATTGATTGAATTAACATGAAATAAAAGCAGTTCTGATGTACATTATGAGGAATTTGCTCTCCCTGGATCCCTTTCTCTCGATCTCTCGCATTGTTATCGAACAGACGTGCATTTTATTAAAATAAACAAATAATTACTATTTAATTGTGACCTCGTTTAGCAATAGCCGGAAAAGTGTGTCAATTGTTATTGAAATAAAATTCTATTGTAGCGTTATGCGTAGTGATTTAGTGCAATAGTATTATGGAGAGTCCTTTTAACCGTAGTAACAGGACTTTTCGGACTCCTCCTCCGTCACCCGCACCAGTGGCGCCAACACCGCCCACACAGAATGAAGACAGGACTGACGATATTGTCTCCACATCTGAGATCCAAAATTGGATGCAGAGTGTGGAGCTCTGCCTTAAGGAAGTGTGCTCTATTGCAACGGAAGGAAAGCTGAATTCGGATCAAAAATCCAAGATTCATAACCTGTGTCGTAGAGCTGCCCATGGAACTTCACAGCTGGCAGTTCAATATCAGTCCCTAAAAATTAGAATTGTACAAGCCCATGCTACGATCCAAACCATGAGAGACCAACAAAACCTGTCCCAACACTTAAAAGATCTGCAACTAACGATCAAGGAATCCTCTAAGCCTACTCCAGCGACCACTTCTTATGCTGCTATGGTGAAAACTGGCCCCAACAAGTTCATCCAACCTACCAACTTAAGCCAAGTTGCCATCTACCCCAAAGACAAACAAAAAACTAGTGAAGAGACAAAGTCCTTAGTTCAGAAAATTTTTCGCCCAGACCAGATGAAGCTTCAAGTGAGAGGCCTCCGTAAGACAAGAAATGGTGGCGTTATAATTAGCACAGACTCGAAGGATGATATAGAAAAATTAAAAAAATCGGAACACCTAACCACATCAGGCCTCACGATCGATGAACCGTTTAAACGTAGGCCAAGAGTTGTGGTCTTAGGAATTCCCACCTATATGGAAGAGAAAGACGTATTTACTTGCATTTACCAACAAAATTTGGCGGATACACTGCAGGACACTAGCTTAGAATTATTTTTGTCTTCTATTAAACTGAGCCACAAATCGGGCAAAAAGGACGCTCCCACCTGTAACTTTGTAATCGAAGTACCGGCTCTCATTCGCAAAGCCCTAGTCAATAGAGATAGGCTGTTTGTTAACTGGTCCTCTTGTCCTGTCCGCGATTTCACTCTAGTCACCAGATGCTACAAGTGTCAACAGTTTGGTCATGCTGCAAAAACATGTCGGGAGTCAACCTACACTTGCGGTCACTGTGGTGAAAAAGGTCACTCAATTAAGGACTGTAATAAAAAAGCAGAGTCACCAAAATGTGCTACCTGTTTGCACTTCAATAAATCTAGCAATCATAACACAGGTGCTGTTGACTGTCCTGCCAAACTGATGGCCGAAAAAAGGTATATCAACTCCATCGATTATGAGGGCGTCTAAGAGCGCCGCCTTTTCTTTTTATATTATTTGCACTCTTTAGTTGTAAAATTATGGCCAATGAACTCATCACTGACATTGACAATACTATTTTTTATGAGTCTAAGCTATGCGATACTGAAAAATGCAAACATTACATTTCTAACTTTAAAAATGCTTTCACAGTACTAACTCAAAATATCCGCAGTATTCACAAAAACATGGATAGCTTTAATGTTTTCCTACATCAACTTAATATTGAGTGTGACGTCATGATTCTTACAGAATGCTGGCTTTCTAAGTGTAAGGATAATCTTCCTCATTTACAAGGTTATAACATTCATCATAGCTTGGTATCCCATAATCAAAACGACGGTATAGTAATTTATGCCAAAGAATCTCTGGTGATGACTGTAGATGAACCTTTTAGCGAAGATAGCAATTGCTTGCTCATCAAAATTGGCAGCGATATAGCAATTATTGCTATATACAGATCTCCATGCTTCAGAAATTTGGATAAATTTAACCATAAATTAAATAGCTTAATCCTAGCCCTTTCTTCCTTTAAAACTGTTATTCTTACTGGTGATCTAAATATAAACATTAACTCTGAAGATAACAGTGCGGATACGCAACATTATCTTAACCTATGCGCTTCCAACGGACTCTTTCCTTCCCATACCTTCCCAACTCATCAGAGTGGCTCTTGTTTGGATCACGTCATGCTCAAAACTAGATTTCCGTGTTTAACGATAGTTACTAACTCCACAATAACTGATCATTGCGCAGTATTACTAACAATAAATCTTACGCTATCCAATCATTTTATGCAACCAAAATTAAAATCTAAAATAAATATAAACAACCTCGAACGTGATTTATGCAACATTGACTTTAGCCCAGTTTACAATTCTGCTGACGCTAATAGTTCCTTAGAATACGTTATCAACAACGTGCAACAAGCAATTTTATGCAATTCAACGATCATTAAATTAAGTCGAAGAAAATATAATATAAAACCTTGGATAACCCCGGGAATTATCCGTTCAATACGGCATAGAGATAAATTGCATAAAAGAGCAAAACAATATCCAGATAATTCTATTTTACAGCTTTCTTACAAAAGATACAGAAATTTCTGTAATAATCTTGTGAAAAGGCTTAAAATAGAATACGATAAATCACAAATAGAGAAAGCAGGTAACAACACTAAATTACTCTGGAAATTAGTTAAGAACGTAACATGTATGTCACAACATCATAAATTAGAGTCGAGCTTATTGCACACGCACCCCACTCCACTTGCTTCAGCTGATCACGTAAATAACTTTTTTGTAAACATTGGTAAGAATCTTGCTGATAAAATACTAATCAACTCAAGTTCTTTTGTTCCAAGCTATTCTTCGCTGGCTAAATCACAGATACCGCAATGTGGCAAATCTTTTGTCATGTTAGACGTGGACCAAAATGAAGTGGAACGGATAATTCTGAGTTTGAAATCCCATTCTGCAGTTGGTTGGGACAACATCAGTAACAATATTCTAAAAACCTTTAAGCATATACTAGTCCCTCCTCTAACTCACATTTTTCAATTATGCCTCTCAAATGGAATATTTCCAAAATACCTTAAAAAAGCCATAGTTGTACCTATTCACAAATCTGGAAAAAAAGATGATGTGTCTAATTACAGACCTATTTCCTTATTACCGTCTATATCCAAAGTGCTGGAAAAGATTGTTAATATAAGATTAAAGTCATACCTTGAGAGCAAGTCCCTTCTTTCCCAAATGCAATTTGGTTTCAGAAATAAACGTTCTACGGCTGATGCGGTACATTGTCTAACTGACTACGTCACTGAAGAAATTGGGAAGAGTAAAAAAGTTATAGCAATTTTCCTTGATTTAGCCAAGGCATTTGATACTATTCCTGTGTCAAAACTTTTAACTAAATTAGAAAACCTAGGAATAAGAGGCTTGCAGCTAAAGTTTTTTGAGGACTATTTGCAAGACAGATATCAATGTGTAAAATTGGGCGACGATATTCTAAGCGCTGATATGCAAATTCCTGCTTTTGGTGTGCCTCAGGGAAGTTTATTAGGTCCTACTTTATTTCTTATTTACATTAACGACCTGTGCAATTTAAATCTAGATCATGGCACAATCATATCATACGCTGACGACACTGCGCTCATTTTTTCTGCTGACACATATACTGATGCACATAAGTATGCACAAAATGGTTTCAATGTCGTGAATAATTGGCTTCAACATAACCTACTCACATTAAACGCTGATAAGACGAATTTTTTGAATTTTAGCATGCGGAAGCAGCACATTCCTGCCTTAACTCATAATTTAATTGCTCACCATTGTAATTCATATCTTACAAATACCTGTTCTTGTCCCACAGTCAAAAATACTAACAGCACCAAATATCTGGGAATCATTATTGATGAGACTCTTTCTTTTAAAGAACATATCTCCTCTTTAACCAAACGTGTTCGGAAACTGATATTTGTTTTTAAAACATTAAGACACATTGCAGATCAGAAGCTCATTATACAAGTATATCAAGCATTATGCCAATCCATCCTACAATACTGTATAACATCTTGGGGAGGTGCTCCAAAAACCGTAATGTTAGGAGTAGAACGAGCCCAAAGAACCATCCTTAAAGTAGCTACCTCTCGCCCTTTCCGATATCCGACGGTCCAATTATACCAAAATTGTAAAGTTTTAACAGTTCGCCAACTATTTATCTTGTCTACTGTACTAAAACATCACACTGCGCTTACGTACGACCCTAACATCACTAACACCAAGAGGCGGAAATATAATGTTTGCATTACAATTTCAGAATCTAGATATATTTTTACAAATAATTATTATCCCTTTTTAGGACCTTTTTTGTATAAGAAAGTAAATAAGGCGTTATCTATATTCCATTTTAACTATTTTAGATGTAAGTCGATTATTTATAATTATTTGCAAAGTTTGTCCTATGACCAAACCGAAAATATGTTAGTTGTAATCAAATAAGCTGTTACATATTTATAATTGAATTGTAGTTTAATTGTTTGTTTAGTTTTATTATTCGTTTTATTATGATTTTTGTTTTTTTAGATAGTTTTTACACATTCTTGTTCTCTCTACATTGTAAGGAGTACAAGAGTGTTTGACCTAAGACCGCCTGTAGCACAGGTTTTACTACCTAGTACAGGCTAATCATAAATTTTTGTTCCCTACATTAAGTTATTTTTAAGAGTTCTGTTTATTTATACATACCTTATTACTTGAATAAATTTTACTTTACTTTACTTTACTTTACTTTCTATTGTTTTTAGATTAGTCCTTATCTCTATCTTAATGAAATTTTTTTTTTAATTATATAGGTACTTATGAAATTTACTAAAGAAGATAATATTTATAGTTCATATTTGTACTCTTTTAAAAAGATAAAGCACGCACTAGCGATCAAGCCCTCTGTGGAGTACTTTACAAACATACAATAAACGAAGACAGACCGGTGACGCATTAAGGAACTAAAGGGTCTTCTTATAATCTGAGTTCATACAAGCAAATACAATGAAACCAGCTCATGAATACCACAGAACTCAACATCGTAGTAATACAAGGGTTACCGATGCAAACAATCTGATGTGAACACCAACAAGCTCCAGAACAGCCTCAGCTCTTCTCCAAATCAATATTGATTTCTATTTGCATACTATAATTTGCATGTTAATTTCCAATCAGTAGAAGATAATCGCGTTTACCTATTGGAATCCTTTGAAACGTAAGTGCTTTTGAGTTTAAAGGTCTATATAGTATTTTTTTAATTTCGATGATAGCATACTTATAGCTTACCCTCAAGTGGCCTGTATGGCTGTTAGTCACCGTCATGGTAAAAGAAAAGTTCATGGCCTTATTCTTTTTTTGTCAATTCGTATTAGATCTGTTTTACCATATAAAGTGTTACAGAAGTCAGAATTAAACACACAATTATTATTTATTAGAATAAAAAAGAATAAATAAAAACGGTTATAGCGTTTTTGTGAAAGTGATCATATTTACTTTCAATAATTGCTTAACATAGACATAAATATATAATTATCATTCAAACCAATAATTGCATATCATGGAAATAATTGTCTATTATCAATAATCCATTTATTCCATTAGTATGAAATCGGTTTTTCAGACATCTATTAAATTAGCTATTTATTATACCTTTTTTTTTTTTTTTTTTTTTACTTGGGGAAATTCCTGACGCATACCCCTCGGTCTTGGGGAAAGAACCGAGGGGTTATGTGGGGCTCGCACCCACTAAAACCCCAAGGTGTTCCTCACGTCGCGCTCTGCTGTGGTCACGGGAGCGCAGGAACATTCGTCCGCGACAGCTATTTATTATACCTAACCCAATAAAACTAACGAATAATATATAGAAATTAGTTATATAAATGGCTGAGATAAAATGTTGCTACATATTTTTCTATCATTACCATCATCAACAACTTAATACATCCCACTGATAAGTGTCTCTCCACACAAGAAAAGAATATTGGTCTACTGATATACCGTGCACGTGGTTTAGTCAATTAATAACACAAAACATGAATGAAAACTTGGCTCTTTAGTAAAAAATTTAATCCTCATTTAAAGTGTATACCTTTAAGCTTGATTACGACCCTAACCCAATTTAAATAACGATCAAGCATCCAGAGACTTTATTTGACAACCTAAATAAATAGATGTAAGTTCTCTCAGTTTATAAATTTCATTAAATCTGTTGGCAAATAATATAATATGTGTACTAACTACCAAATAAAATCACTAACCTATCAAAATAGTTAATAATATTTAGAATTAAGTACAAGTTTGATGTCACTTATTTACATACATTTAAACAAATATTATACATACCCAAATAATATTAGCAAGTGTCCCACAAGGGTCTGTTTTGGGTCCTTTAATCCAATCAACCTCAAACTAATGATCGTCAATTTATACTTTAGTCCAAATTGGAGTTTTAACTAAAGGGTTAAAACTAACAAAATCAACTTTAGATCTACTGTCAGATTACAAAGTTAAACAGCTAATGAATGTGAGTCTAATGAAATCTGTTTGAGACTACGTCACATATGTGGTGACAGGGTGGTATAATTAAAGCTCAATTTAGACAAATATGAACGTTAGTTCGTTAGGAATAGAGTTGTTTTTGATGGTGACGAGGTAAATTATGATTTATATGAGTTGATGTTCCTTGTGAAGGTTGTTTGATGATCGATTAATTACAAATGATTGTAACGAAGCCGATGTTGGCGGCATACTGAATATTGTTTTGTTTGATTTGGATGATTTATTTTCTTATTATGATGCAGTTGTGTTTGTTGGGTGTGCTTAAAGATTTCCTGATATAAGTATATGTAGAAGTTTTGATCCGACCAGTGCACATCTGTAGTCAATAATCAAAATCTTATTTCATATAGATCAAATGTCATGCATTTGATACGAGCATCATACAAAGCCAAAAAGTAAGCAAATATGCCTAAGGCCAGTTTTCTGACAAGGTTGAGCTCTGAGAAGAACTTGACAAGAAACTCAGGCCACTCTTTTTAATGGCCAAAGTAGTTACAATTTCAATTGTTTACAGTTTGAAATATCACAGAATGGTACAAAACCAATACACCAATGTACTAAATTAAATTCAATAAAATTTGGATATTTAAAAAAGTTGTAAAAATACAATTCTATCGAATTTGGTACCAACTGTGTATTTCGATTTTTTTGAACTTAAGATTGTATTAATAATCTATAGCGATGGATAAATTATTAAAAGTGATTTTGTAAGTCAAGTTTAAGTTTTAGTGCAGCACCTTACATTCTTGTATTTACTCAAGAGCCTAGTCTAGCTTAAGATTGTATTATAAATATGGGACCTAAAACACTAATTTATAGCCACCCTTTTCCAATTCTTTTCAAACAGACTTACATTTGTTTGACATGGCTTTGCAAACACTGTATTCACAAAATGTAATAAGTTTGTTTTTTATTTCTACGAAACGGTTAGAATTTTATTTATTTTTATATGTATTTATTTTCGCTCACAGATAAAACTGCTATTACATTTTGATTTGCCAAAGTTCACAGGAACCGAAATTGGAATGTGTAATTGATTTTTAATTATTATCCTTTTTGGTGAATTTTACTGGTGATATTTGTAAAGAACTGCCTGTACTGATAATTTAATTAATACCTACCTGAAATTAAACTCAATCAAAGATTGATTGATTGATAATGATGATGATACTTACTAACATTATAAATGTGAAAGTTTGGATGGGTGGATGGATGAATGTTTAGATGGATGTTTGAGTAACAAATTACGCAAGAATGTTTGACATAATCTGCATGAAATTTGGCAAGCAGATGGATTATAGTCAGGAATAGCACTTAAACTAGCTATTTTTTAATTTGATTAATTTAAAACAATTTGCGTTTACTATCCCTGAATACAAGAAGTGAAACTCAAAATAATCCAACATTGAGTCCCCTTGTCATACTCTCAGAACAGCTTCGAATCGGAAGCTGGAAGGAAATGAACTCGAGTGAATTAAACTTAAGTTCGCGCTCTTGTCTCGTCTGACGTCTGTACTATCCTGTCTGTTTGGCAGTGTTATATTTAAAGATGCATTTAAAATGTTCAACGTTTCCTCATAAATTAAAGTTTATTCTTTTATTTTTGCGAAATATATTCTGCGTTCAATCCTCATGTTACGCAAAAATGATAATGGGTTTTGATCATCATCATCATTTCAGCCTATTGCAGTCCACTGCTGGATATAACACGTATGGGTTTAATGAATTTTGCTGATTTAAAATTCATAGAATCAACCTGGAGTCTGCAAATATGGTCTAATGGCAATAGGCTCAACCCCTTTTTGATTTGACCTAACAATTTCTGGCACGATATGCATCTCTGCTTACGCCTTTAGGGAAAAGTACTGATGTTTTGTCAGGAATAATTTTAAAAAAGGAAACGTATTGTATGCGACAGGATAGCGTCGACGTGTAGGGTCCAGCGTACACCGATGCAGGCGTGGCAGACCGAATTTCCTACAGTAACGCGCGCGGAATTAGACCAACCGGATCAGTCGCGCGCAAGCTCACAGGGTATCATAATGCCGTTGCATCAGACTCGTTATTTTTTTAAACTTGCTGCATGAGATTTATTTTGCTGCACAAGAGGTCCCCAGATTGGGCAAAATAGTATTGGGTTTATCTATCACGCAAAATTCTCAGCATCAACCCAGAGTTTTGAAAATAAATTTACTCTGTTAACGGTATAGGCTTGCCTCTTATTTCATGGGGTCTGACATTGCTGTCGAAATGTGGATGTGATATACCTTGACCTACCCCTTCAGGGGAAAAAGGCGACGCTATTATGTTATGTTTATTTTCTTCATTTCCTTAACAAATCTAAACCACACCTTTATCTCAATAATCCCCAAGTTCTGGTAATTCCAAGAGCTCATTCCATGTATTGCACGACAAAATAGGCTCCTTATATCCACCTAATTGGAGTCCATGTCCTTTAATAGGGATTTGTAGTTCCGACTTCGTATGACGCAATCAAGTTGTGACGTCATTTTAACAGGAATACCGAGCCATATTTGTTTGGGACTTGTTTGGTAAGGATCAAAGAGTCTTTGAAGTTTCAGAACCAGAGTGTCACTGTTTGCCAGTTTTTCACGATTATTCTTATATATGAATTCTTGTATGTATGATCATCACTTGAGAATGACACGAACAATTTGGTTGTTGATTATCATATCAGCCCAATGACGCCTACCTGCCGCACATAGGCCTCACCTACTTTCGGCCACTGCCAGCGACTTAGTGATGCCTGTAAACGGTGGCCACAACCTCTACAAGGTCGTCGGTTCTATCTGAGAGGAGGCCGCCCCACGCTGCACTTTCCAATTTGAATTATGATTTGTTTAAAATCTCATAAAAATGCGGTGTACAGTTTTGAAAATTCTGCTGTCACGTGTCACAAAAACTGGACCACACTGACCGCTAAAATAATAGCATGGAACGGATGTCTAAATAGATTCAAAGAAACAATAACTTGTAAATTGAACCCATACTATTCCAGCTATATATTAAAGTGTTTATTTGCTTGAAATATGGTAGTTACAGATCTTATACGTATTATATACAGCTCTTCATACTTCGCCTACTACATCCAGCATGCAAATGAAAATGTTTGGTAACAGATAACAAATACAATTGGCTAGTAGACAACAATGTACCACATTATTAAATTAAATGTTCATAAATTTAATAATGTCAATTATTTATGAACATTTAATTTATTTATTTGAGCAATAAGTACACAAAGAAAATATACAAACAATCTTAAAATCTATACTAACAAGTATGTTCAAAGGCGAGCTTAACTCATATTTGAGTTCTCTAACAGCAAACATTAGAGAAAAAAAAAAAAAAAAAAAAGCGGTGGTGGCTGAATGGATAAGTGACAGGCGGCGTGCTAAACACGCGGTCTGAGTTTGATTCCGACCAGCAGTACCAATGTGGATTTCACTTTATGGAATTTATATGTACTAGTCATGTGACTTACCATCTGCTAGCGGTGAAGAAAAACATTGTGAGGAAACCCATCACTAGAAGAAATTCTAAGTGTATGTCTGATCCACCAACCCGCATTAGGCAGGCGTGTGTGGATTATGGCCTAAACCCTCTCAGCTCTCTAGATAGAGGAGAGGAGGCCCGGGCCCAGCAGTGGGACATTGATGAGTTGCTGATGATTAAACCTTAGAGTGATAAAGGAAAGAAGTAATAATTTGAGAGTGGGTATAAAGAAGCGTACAACTAAATGACTAAAGAAGAAATTGTTAAAATAGAATAAAGAAATGGAAGGAAGAAATATGTAAATTAATACACAACATATTGAATTGTGGTACGTATACCACGACATATACTAAATATACCTAATTAAACATACTTTAATATATATCAAAAGATATATAATTATATAATACAATTAAATAGCTTGATACATTGTTATATATTATATATTTGAAATGAAATAAATAGTCTACATTACGCTAAAGATAAAAACTAAGTAAAAACATATTTTTCCAATTCCAGCCTAGCTAGCTATTACCCTTGATATACAACCGTAGGCACAAGCACCTATTAGAACCTTAAATTATGACCAAGAAAGAAAAACCGAGACCAAATTACTCATTAATTTGCCGCTCAATGTCTTGAATTGAACTAATTTACTTTATCTGTTGTTCAGCCTAGAATAGTAGAAAACAAAGCCAAAACAATGGACCAAAAGAAAGGTTATTTTCCGTAACTAGTCAACACATCACTGAGTAAAATATCTTCCCGTCAATCTCCCAATGTGTGTGTAGTGGGCCTAAAGCGAATGGGGCGCAAATATTCCATTCTGTGCAGTGTCACGAGTGATAGCGATTTATCGGATAGTCCGATACAAGTAGAAAGATGTATGCTAAGAAAAGTGATTTTGATGCTTGTGAAACATTATAAGTTTGGGCTTATCAATAGGTTTTGTGATCGGTGTTTTTGTCAATATTCGTATTAAAATATCAAACGAAAACAAAATGAGAAGGGAGTATACTTATTTGTTTTATACTTTTAAAAAATATTTACAAAAAACAAAATTCCCTTCACATTCTTTGGAGGAGACCCGTGTCTAGCAGTGGGACGTTTATGGGTTGAAATGATGATGATTTACAAAAGATATTTCAAAGCGGTCACCTCACCGCACCGTGCGTGCAACTGGTCACGTAGGCCACTTCAGTAGGTATCAACTATTTGTTTGTCGCCCACGTAAGACATTGCCTAATTGTTACGTAACGTATATAAATACAATAACGTTTTTTATTTAATTTAATAAATAATCCTTCGCGTAATAATACGTGACGTAGACTTCATTTTCTTTCTCACCTAGGCTTTGTTTGATGGTGTTTAGGAAAAACATTGTTTCTTAGGAATTTTTATCATAAATTTCATCATTTGTATTTTATAAAAATATATAAATATTTCTCGCTATAACTGAGACCACGCCTTTACAGCGCAAGCGAGACATATCGAACCATTACCAAGCCATCCAGTTATTGCGAGGAGGCGCGGTCATTATCTGAATGTTCGCTATACATCGACGCTCGTGCAAACACTGCCTAACATTTATAACCTTCATTAGCTTCAAGCGAATGCGCAATTTGACGAGGGAACAATCTCTGGGTTAATTTTGCGGAAGATGGCGGGTGTTTCTCAAAGCATGTGATGGCATTTTTATGGGGCTAACGTGGTTTTAATTGAAGGTTTGTGTTGTATGAAGTATACTTTGTTGTCGGTTGGATGGAGCTTTTAAGGTAACTTTAAAAGCGAAGGTTTTAACTGCGATGGCTTATCTTGTTAATGCAAAAGTTCATAAGGATGGAAATAAGTCTGCATGTTTCAATGTGTTTTACATATTTACTCAAAAACTTTTTGGTGAAACTTGGCATACAGACAAAGTCATAGACGGTGTCTTTTACTTAGACAATGTGTGGAAGTTAATATTGTTATATTATTTACTTAAACTTTAGAATAAACAGGAAAGAAACATCATTTAAATCAGGAATGAGATAAAGTTAAAATGATAAGGTAGCAGAGTCACTCAACGTCTTTTTCGTAGCCGTCACGTCGTCACTTCCCATCACGCTTCGTAGCCTTGGTATCCAGCGTGACACGAGCGTGAAGGCACAATATCCACTCATGCCTCATCAAAATTTCGCTCACTATGTCACGAGAATTTTCACTTCCAATTTGGTATATTTTTTTTTTGCAGCCTCAAGTGGCAGATGAGCAAGGGGCCTATCTGATGGCAAGTGATGCAGCAGCAGGGTATAACTGGGCTCTCTTAGCATTGACTAAACAATGTGATGAAAATGCAACCAAGCTGCTGCCTACCTAAAAGGAAAGGGACAAATGCAGGCAAAGGAATTCGAACGGGATTGCGTGGAGAATTTGGGCAGTCGGCACTCCACACTCACAGAATGAAATGTAACAGCGTATACACTGCTACTGAGCGTCAATATTCTGTATGTAGGTTGTACTTCTTCGGACTGGCCCATTCCTGTCAAGAATTTCAGTGAGGCATTACCACCGTAGTACCGTCGTTTGCTACAGATAGAAGATTAAAACTCACTTTTTCATAATATATCATCCAAACAAACCTGCAAAACTCTCGTAATATCCTGAATTTCCATGCCAACACAAATTAACGTACCTATAGACTTAAATAGCGTCAGAAAGTTTCAACATTTAAACGCCAGAGTTTCTGTTCAACTGTCACTACATGAAATTCGTGTTCACGAGTTGTTATTAAACTTGTTTAAGGTGTATTAATATCATAGCTTTGTTCAGTTTTTGGAATTTAAAGCGGACATGTTTGAGAAAGTTTTGGGTTTGTCGATGTCATGGAATAATAAATTACTTTGATGATTAATTATTTACTAGTTAAGGATACGTTTAGTAGAAGGTAATAAAGGACGTGGTCGAGCATCTACCTGCTGAACGGACTCCATTAAAATAGCCACACAAGACACTATCAGGTTGAGAATAATCGTCTTCTGCAAAGACCGGATAAAGCGGAGACACATCTCAAAATATGCATACCATTGAAAGAAGAACGAGGACTACAACTCGAACTCGACGATAATGAAGCATTTATTTCAGTATTTCTCTTTGGCAAGGATCTTCTCTATATTAAAGAAAATGAAACCTATTTAAATTCGGTGTCAGTATAAAACAAATTAATTTACAAAAAGTCATCAAAATTTAAATAACCTAACTCATCCAAATCTAAGTTTAATTTCAAATGAATTAAATGTTCAAATGAGATAATAACCCGTTTCACCCCAGCTACATCCGTTGGGTGAGCAGGGGGCAGAGTGTCCCAAACCACAAGTCCGGGGACTGTTTTCTCAGCTGTGAACATACGGAGCCTAATGACTATGGGATTATGCATGCTCACACCTTAATTGATTGTTTGTGAAATTATCTTGATTCAGGATGCTGTACATTTAGTTTAATTGTTTTAGTTTTATGTAATTTTGAATAGTTTAAGGATTGTTTAAACTAAGTGTGATTTACATTAAACTTGGTGAGACTTATTTAGATAAGATAGATTAAATACTCCTTATTGCAAACTTGTATGCAAATTTAAGTAAACAAACGACAGTAAAATTGAGTGGTCTTATTGTTGAAGTTTGTGTGACTTCTTTGTGTTTCTTCTGAGCTTTTTCGCTTGAAAATGACTTGCTTTTTTTCGGTAAAATATAGCCTACTGCACTTAATGATAACGTAGCATATGACGAAATATTTGTAAATCGGATAACTGGTTTCGTAATATACCCCATAAATACACACTGACAAACATTGCCTCTCTATAATATTAGAATCGATAAATCGTTCTAGCATATTTTTCAAATGCACATATTAGAATACATCTCTACCTACCTAGATATAAAAAATGTAGTTTCATAGTTCTATTACAACACTAAAAGCAACAAGAAATAAAGTTCTAAACCAAAACTATAACATATCACGTCTCAAAGTAATACCGGAATATATCATCTTGTCTCAATATATCACTCATACACTATTCATTGCAGTTTGAGCGCCGTGTATGGAATACAATTGGTGAACAATACGCGCAATGTATCAATTGTAAATCAAAACAATCGTGGATACAATGCTATCTCAGTCAAAGGGTAGCTTGGAGCAGGTGTGTCTTGGTGATTAGTGGCTGCCCTCAACCTCTTGCGATAGGGGTGACACTCTGATTCATCATACTAAATTTTTGTTCTAATTAAAATATCTATTGTTATCATTTTTATGTATAGTCGACAATAAAATTGCTATACCACCCTTAGAGTAAATTTTAATGTCGTTTGCATATCACGAAACTAAAATGTCTATTTTAGCTTGCAAGTTTTATCAGTACAGTGGCAGTTGTCATCAATGCGTCAATGCGTGGTGTCAACAAATTACTCTTAATGAATTTAAATTTTGATGAAAATTTTTGTTAGAAAATGATACAACAAATGGTCACTGTACTAAAGCACAATAGTAGCATCAAACTCTACCATCATCATAATCATCAAATCAGCCTAGTAATGACCACTGTTGGACATAAATTAATTGCCGCCACATTGAGCGACTTGCGATGCATTGGAGAGCGCGGTGTGGAATGGACTCTCACCAGGTGGACCGACGACCTGGTACAAGTTGCTCGTGGTCATTGGTTGCAGGTTATATGCGAAATTTAATTCTAAATCATACGATTAAACCTACATACATTTTTTACTATACAAAAAGCAAATAATATACCTATAACACTTTATTTTTGTTATAAAACTTTGGACAGCCCTAGTGAAACTCCTTGACCTGCCCCCAGGGAGGTTTTCACACGGTACTGTCACCTTAGAAATATTGTTTCCGGATCACTCCAGGGACAGAAAATTCTTTAAGAAAACATTCTCTAGTACTTTTGATTGTAACGATGTTACGAAGAACGTTTTAAAGGAAAAACACGTTGAATGTATTCATATTGATGCCAATAAAATGCATTATGCAAGATATCATCATCATTAAATCAAATTAATTTGTATTTTCATTTCACTGCTTAAAAAGAAAAAAATATCTTAGTACTTCATGGCACGCCACTTCTCTCGGTCTTGACAATCCAAAACAGACATAAGTATACACTCCTCCGTGGCAAAAGACTGTCTTCTTTAGCTACGGTGATGAGATTTATGTGCTACAGTAAAACTTGATGAACAGAACTGATGCAAATGGTGTAATGAACTGAGTTCTAATTTCATAAGACGGAAAAAGGAGGGTATTTCATTTAATTAGGTACAAAATTTCCACAATCTGAAAATTTCTTTATTTAGTATTGAAACCACTGAATATTTTACAATATGTTCTAACATCAGATTTCCATCTTTAGACCCAAAACTAGCCTCATTAGTAATTCACTACAATAGGGTTTATAACACCCCCGAACCAAGTACGCAACGCCTCATGCCACAGGAGACTAAAATGACCCTTTCAGAATATGATTAATGCTATGACACACGGGAAACTAAATTAATTAATCACCATAATATATCATGTTGAACTTACATCAAGGGAACTTAGTGAAAATTCTAATTTAAAATTATTTAAAGACAGTGAAGAGGCTGAATATATTAAACGACATTATTTACTTTTTTATGTTTTTGTTATGTTCACTGGGTCACGAGGGACTTTAGAAACATACAATTATCGGACACAAAGTACACCCAGACTCGAAACAAATATCTATAAATCACACAAATATTTGCCTGGTGAAAATTAAAATCAGGTGATTTAGTGACAAAACTACAAACACAGTGACAATCTGACAGAATGAGATGATGAAATAAAACAATTTATGTAAGAAATGAGTCAATTATTTTTTATAGGTACAATATAATATTTATTTTACTATTTCTATTTTTTCACTTCATCTTGTGGAATTTCAGACTATTTGTAGTTATAAGTACTGCCATCTATTAATCACTATACGAAGTTTGTTTCTCTAAATGTTTATGTTCAGTTATACTTACAAACGTCTACGTTTTTTTTCAGTCAACTCTTATTTTATTTTATATTTTCTTTGCACTTTTTTCTTTATTTAAGCATCTATTTTTAATGCATATATTTTGGCTTTAGTTTTGAATTAATGTTGCTACTGCTGACTTTTTTCTAATACGTTGTTCATCGCATCATAAGCTGTACTTTTTCTCCTTTTGATTATAATTTCATGCCCATCAACATGCTTTAACAGTAAATCAAATTTCAGCCGCATCTTGGTATAGTCAGCCTCAATCTGGTAATTCCGCACAAAATGCGCCAGTGTTACCTTCAGTGACGTTAATACGTACGTTTTACCTTTTCAGAACAAAAGAATATAGAGAAATAAATAAAAAATATAAAGCAGTGAAAATTTATAAATGAAAAAATTGGAAACAAGACCTGTGCAAGACTCTAAGAACTCTTATTTGAGGACCATTTAATTATAATTGATCAATCTTGAATCAAACTCATAGATTTTTACTATGATCGAAACTATTAACTGGGAAGTCTAAATAGATTCAGTACATTATTGACATACTTTCTTATATTTCTACCTACCTATACAACCTCGTTTTCCAATACTAAATGCCGCAAAATAACTTCCACTGTCCGGTACTCCACCTGACTCTAACCATCGCTCCGGCCTGAACTGATCAGCGTCTGGTCCCCATGAAGTATCATGATTGATGCCATGAAGCATTATTAAAATGTTACTGCCTCCACGCAGTGTACAGTTTTCTGTAAGTGAAAGGGTTTAGTTTCAGGTATATTATTATGGTCCAGAAAAAACACCAGTCCGATTTAACCATCTCAGCTCTTTGGATATAGACAGAGATATATTTCTCTATTTATATCTGTATTTGTTTACTAGTTTTTAGGGTTTCGTATCTCAAGTGTGCGAGTCCGACTTGCACTTGATCGGTTTTTTTTATAATAATTTAACAATCAATAGGCCTGCGATGAGTGGTGTGCGATTATGATATCGTAAATTTAGAGATTGTAGTTAGCATACCGGCCAGAAATATGATGTGTCTTTTACTGTACTATTTAATTTTAATCATCATCATCATATTATTATCAGCCCGACGACGTCCACTGCTGGATATAAGCCTCACCTAATTTACGCTACAGCAAGTCATCCTGTGCCGCCTGCAACCAACGGCGCTCGCAATTTTAATGGTGCGATATAATTACTTAATTTAGTATCATGGTCCGCATATCTTGCTACAATTGGCGATGGTGGTAGA
The DNA here is from genome assembly GCA_905147015.1 of Laspeyria flexula. NCBI lineage: Eukaryota > Metazoa > Arthropoda > Insecta > Lepidoptera > Erebidae > Laspeyria > Laspeyria flexula. The sequence continues at coordinate 9,904,481 of LR989974.1, forward strand.
AATCTTATCGCTTCCTTTATAACGGCTTCAGTATACACTAGTTTCCGCAAATCTTCTTTGTCTACATTTTTCTTTGGACCAATTATATTCATTATTCTGAAAAATTAAAGAAGCGACTATATTATCTTTCAAAAATTTTTGCTTTGTATGAATATATATCTATATATATCATATATATATCATGTAATACGCCGAAGGTTTACTTACTCATCAAATACTCGTTTTTGAATCTCAGGAAAAGATCCAAGCAGAACCAAAATAGTTTGAAACTGAATTGATGAAGTGTCATAAGCTGCTATTATCGTCAACTCTAATTGCTCTCTTAACTTTTTGTTTGTTATATCATTGTTGGCATAAATTTTAAGATACATTTCCAAAAATGTCCTGAAACCTGGAAATACATTCAGCTTAGATGCTTTCATCATCATTCAACACCCAGAAACGTCCCACTGCAGTGCACGGGTCTCCTCCAATAATTTAGGAGGGAATTTAGCCACACTAGCCGGGCGGGTTCGGAATGAGTTTTGATTCAAATATTCCTTTTCTGGCAGTTCTCTTGTCTGTTTAAGATTTTTCCCCTACTCGCCTTTTACGTCACCCGGCGGCGCTGGTGGGTGGAAATGGGGCAGTGACAATATGTGTTCATTTTTTTTTCTTTATCTGTCACTACGCGGAAGATGCTTTAATTTCGTCTTAATTTGATCATAAAGAAACATACATAAGACATACATAAAACATACATAAAGAAACATACATGTACATCATAAAGAAACTGCTGGAACGCCATAACAAAAGCGCGAGTCCAATTTTCACATCACACAATATATTTTAACAAAAAATGAGTACAGTTTCCAAGTTTAAAATATGTTGCATTTTATTTGAAGCAATGGGTTCAAATAATACTCACCCATTTGACGGTCATCGAAATCATAACTAAGGTTTAGACTTGGATCATTTTGAACTTTGCGTATTATCTAGAAAAAAATGCAAGGTTTTATAAGGTCTAATAATTCACAATTATCTTATCTATGAATCTTTTATGGCGACGTGGCAGCAAAGACGCACCACGCTGAAGTGAGAAGGTCTGTCCTAATGCTCTATTTACTACATAGTACATTAGTACATTGCCATACTTAGCCACACTTGGTGGTGTGTTGGTGTTTATTTGTCTGACTTGGTGAAATATATATTTTAATTTCGTCTATTGATTTTCAATCAAATCAATTCATGAAGTAGACAAAATGGAGAGTTCAGAATTTGTGTTCTGTGGTTTCTGCCTTCCTTAATTGGAGACAGGTGCGTATAATATTATACTGGAAGTTCGCTAACCTCATTAGTTATATTAGTTATAGTTTTCACTATTTTTTCTAGCTTCCTCTGCCTGCCACTTAGTTTGTAGATTAAATCACTGTGCAGCCATATCTTCTGGAATCTTTCAATTGATTCATGAAAAAAGTCATTAATACCGTTCAAGTATTTGTCAAAGGTTTCCTTGTTTTGTAGATTATTCGCACCGAATACAGCGTCTAAAGTAAATAAAACAACTAATAGTCCTATGACTTTTACTGAAGACAAATGAGTCCAATTATATTTGTTTTAACATTGCAAAAGAGATGAAGCCCACATGTCTGGTCTTCATCTCTTTTGCAATGTTAAAATAAATAATTTTATTAAAAACAATGTTTAATAAAAGTTGATTTTATTATATTTAAAATGATACTTACAGCAGATACCTCTCAACATATTGTTTGTTATATACGGTGCTGCTTCAAATGGTCCCTTACCAGCAAAATGGCTCAATTCATCGACCAGTTTTCTCGCTTGATCATTAAAAAGATCCATAAATCCATGAATCACAGGTAAACTGAATGCCGGGGCCAAGAGCTTCCGATCACGTTTCCACATTGGAACTGGAATACAACAATGACATAATGTATAACGCCTTATTTTTGCGAAAGAGTAGATATTGGTATATCACATCTACAGTGAGCTACATAATGGTTGGTTCCATGTAACTATGGACTGTCAAATTGTTATACACACGGCACAATTCATTCTCTGTGTCTGAAATTTTATGTCAGGAAAATCCAGTACCATTTTTGTCTGACTCAAAGGTAGAATCTAAGATCTCCTTTCTATACAACAATCGTAACCTTGGTTACGATTTTTGTATTGGAATAATTCTCAGGTGACCACCTGAGAATGATAAACGTATTCTAATTTGTATGTCTACTAACTTTTCTGATTAGTTCTTGATTTTTTTCTTTCAGCCATTCTGACGTTATTGAGTAACAAATATCCAATCATACATACTCGTTCATCCATTCTAACTTTAGCATTTATAATATTAGTAGGATTTGGCTAGCTAGTCACTGAAGAGATTAGACGTAAGGCCCTGAGGAGCACTTCTAACCTATGCCATGAAAAACATAGCATTGTGGGAAGGAACTGTCTTCTGAGATACAGATTTATTAATCTAGTCAGGAAGCAGGGCTTCTAAGTTTATGTACTAAATTATGTTTGCAATTAAGTTTATAATATTGGTAAAAAAAAATCATGCACAAGGACTAGGCAGTGTGGTATCACTGATTTCTCAATTAAATAATCCTACAATATCCGCTATGTTTGTTTCAAGATTCACTAACCTGGTGCTACAATTAATGATTGTCCATATAAACATTCTCCAAATTTGTAAATGTAATGTTTTTCTAAGCATTCATTAGCTACTGTTGCAGCGTCTTCGGCGTCTGTGATAACTGAAAGTAGAATAAATGCCAAATTGATTATTACATACATTTCTGCCGGTTCTTCTCACAACCTATCATTTATATTAGCAAGATAAAAGCATCTCTAAGTTAATTCAGGATTTCAGCTCAATTTGAGTTCCATCAATAATATCAATTATGCAATTTCCTTTGTACTTTACCGTAGTAAGTGTCTAGTCCAATCCTGGTTCTTATAACACCTCCTTGCTTCCTCGTAACTTCAATGATCATTTTAATCGTATCCCATAATTCTGTAACACAATATTTTGGTATTATATCAACAAAGGGGTTATAGAGTGCGTGAAAAGGAACCTAAGCGATTTCTTCAAAAAGTTGTTAAGGATGCTTAAAAAGTGAAAATACTAAAAGTCTTGACGTTTCGGAAGTGAGCCGGAGTGGGGGAGAGGGGTAAAGAGACCATTTTTGAGTTTTTGGCTTATAACTCAAAAACGGTACGTTCTAGGGGAAAAAATCCTTGTATCGAATAATCGAATTAAAGATAACATCTTTAACGCTACATTAAAATTAGTGAGATTGTGACTACGACTGGTGTAGCAATCGATAACCAAGAAAAATAATACAAAACTTGTAATGATAAAATATATGGTAATTATTATCTTTCGCTCCCAATGTCGGCCCTGGATGGTGAGCCCTCTGAGGGTGAGGTGAATAAGCTCACCCCCTATTGCATGGGACTAAACATCGCTGTCAAAATGTTAAGTTATAATAATGTAATGTTAATGTAATGTTAATAATGTTCTACCACATTCACTCAGCGCCATCTAGTCAAAAATTAAGCAATTATAAAGTAGTATAAAGTTATGTATTTTTATTTCATCAATATGAATTTTTTTTTGCGTGTTAAAGTATAATTTGCAAGTTAAAGATATTGTATATGTTGCCATAATCATATCAACGTCTCAGAATGTATTTCCAGACACTATACTACTATTTGCAAGTTAGAACTCGCAATAATGTGGCAGTGACGCTTGAGATGGTCTATTTTTAACATTAGTATTTTAGATGCTGATGATGACGATGTTGGGTTACTTACTGATCGTATCAGTCCACAGTAGATGTGTACTCCCAATGATAGGCAACGCAATGGAGAAGACAGGAGCATCTTTATCTGGCGACAATTTAGCACGCATGCGTAACACAAAATATATAAAAACTCCAAATGCCACAAACAACAGCAAAGCAGAAATCATTTTGACACAATGAATTAAGTTAATATCTTTAAGTACTATATATACGATGCATCAATAAGTTAAATACGTTAAATGAGATCAATAACTTGTATTTTTAGGATTCCGTAGTTCAAAAGACAAAAACGGAACTCATGTGAGATCACTTTTTTGTTGACCATTGACATAGAATCATCAAACGAGACTTGAAGCATGTAGAAAAAAATCAAAAATCGTAAATTTATTCTTAACATGAAAAAGCGATTACGTAATTACCTTTGCAGCTTTATGTTTAGGAGATTATATAATATTATGTTATAAGATAACAACAAGTTTGTAGGCGGACAAACATTTCAGATAACATTATTCTTCTTACGGAACCCGTCTGCAAGCAAACAGGATTCGCAATCTTTAGGTATCTAAGCTAGTAAAATAATATTAATAATATTCTACCACATTTACACAGAGCCATCTAGTCCCAAATTAAGCAATAATATTTGCTTATATTATGGGTACTAAACAACTGATATACTACTTAAATACATTTTTTTCTTTATTTTTTGTAAATTCATACATATTATAGATAAATTTCACCCAGACACAGAACAAACCTTTATGCTCATCACACATAGATTTGTCCTGGGTGGGGATCGAACCCACGAATTCCGGTTTAGCAATCAGGGTAAAATCAAACTTGTTTTACCAAAGCTTGCACTAACTCGTATGAGAGTTGATTTTTGGTTAAACAATCTTTGCAATCTTTCTATAGATGAACAAAGTACATGTCATTGTATAACGCGGGTCGATAAACAACCAACTACTTGGCACCTACCTGTTCTTATCTCTGCATCACCCAAAGGTTGGCTGGTAGAGAATGCTTTTGTATTCATTTTGTACAATAACATTTTATAAATAAATAAAACAAAATAACAAAAAGCAAATAAAATTGTTCATAATGACTAAAAACAAATTGTGGATATCTGTCCGACTCAAGATTATTGACCTATGTCCGGTTTCACCTAGATAATATAGTCTATGTAAACAAAAGTAAGTTGTTGCGTTTGTGAATATTATCTCTCAAGATATAGTTACGTTACGTATATAACCTGATCCAATCATACTTGTCAGATAGGGAACAAATTACTCAAATCTCAAAAATGTGTCTTGCTACCAAAACCGAAACATTATACCAATCCAATATCCGAAATGTCAAATGTGGAGTACCTCAAGGTAGTGTTTTAGGGCCTCTTTTATTTCTTTTATATATTAATGATATGCCAATTAACATAAATGAAAAAATTACACTATTTGCAGATGATTGCACCATACTTTTTTCTGGTCCCAATTTAAAATCTCTAGAATCCATAATTAACGAATCATTAACAACCATTATACATTGGCTAACAGTTAATAATTTAAAATTAAACTTTGATAAAACAAAATATATAAATTTCCGACGGCGTCCTTTATATGCAATAGATGATACTATTACAATTAATTACAGAGGTACTAAAATTAATGAAGATACATCTACAAAATTTTTAGGGCTACATTTAGATCCAAAAATGTACTTTAAACTTCATATTGATCATGTATGTAAAAAAATCAGTCAGTTTACTTATGGATTATATAAGTTAAAAGACGTTACTAATAAACATACATTGTTAACAGCATATCATGGATATGTATCTTCCACACTACGTTATGGAATAATGTTCTGGGGTAACTCGACTGATTGGCTTTGTATATTTAAGGCACAAAAACGCTGTATTCGAACGATATTTAACCTTACCCAAAGACAGTCATGTAAACCATATTTCATCGAATACAAATTATTATCATTACCCTGTATCTACATTTACGAATCAGCTGTATTTATAAAAACAAACTTCAACTTATATAATAAGCGTGAAAGGTCACGACATTCCAATAAATTATGTATTGTTCCTAGTAAAACGACTTTAATGCACAAAAGCATTTTCTGTAGGGCTCCTCACATATACAATAATTTACCAGAATCTATCAGAAACCAACATAATATTAATTATTTTAAAAGAGATCTACATAAGTTCCTCACACAGAAATGCTATTATTCATTAAATGAATTCTTGGTGGATACTTGACTTTGCTTTTCTTAGTTTATACATACATAGCCAGTTATAAAATATAATTATATTGTACTTTTTTTTGAAATTTTAGTTTAGATTGATCTCAGATTAAAATAGTAAAATGTTATAAATACTAAAAAATTATAAATTTCTATCTAGTTTTAAATTATCATTATACTATGTAGGTAATAAATTTGCACACCTTTTAGGTAAGATAAGGTTTAAAGCTACTCAGTTTATTGTACCCTTATTAACATCTACATTTTTGTAAACCCTTATCTATGCAGAATAAATATATTTGTATTTGTATTTGTTACATTTCCATATAAGATTTAAACACTTTGTAGGTGATTGGAACCTAATCTTAAAGAGGTCAATATGTCAAACGTTTTAAACTGCATAGCAATATTAGCAATAACAACAACTGACGCCATTTAGGATAATATGGGCAGGAAGTAGCTTTACTATCAAAAGTCTATTTTTGCGAAATGTATATATGGATACAGAAACAGCACAGGGTCTGGTTAAATGTGCCCAGTTAATGGCAGTAAGGTCACACCATAAGGACCTAACATAGATGATGAAATGCGGGTGGTAATAATGTCTCGTGTCTATGACACGCAACTCGTCGCTCATGGACAATATAATTATATTTAAATTTTTATGGAGCCACCAAAACCGGCCAATTAGAACTCGCACCGACTAGCGCCACGCACCGAGTCAGTGAAACGACAGAACGATTTCAGCAAAGAGTCGATTCAGACATTTTATAGATTTTAAATACATGAAGCTTTGTATGTGTTATTTCTATAGCTCTTATATCTTGACTGTCACCGTGGCGCAGTGGTTAAGGTGGTCGCCTCGCCACTACATATACATATTTGTGTGATTCATAGATATTTGTTTCTAGTCTAGGTGTACTTTGTGTCCGTTAGTTTCATCTATAAAAAAAAAAAAAATCTAAAATAGGAGAAGATACTGGTGCCCAGCAATGGCACATTTGTAACTGTTGGCGATAATAATCACTTCTTTTTGTCACCAGGAGGCGTATGGTCTCTCCGAAACCTGTCCATCTCAGTTCCTCGAGCAGTCCTATCTGGAGAAGGCCAGTCTGCTGTTCTCAGGTGTTCATATGACCTTGAGGATGCAGCTCTCTACTCCATCAGATGGTACAGAGCTGACACGGAGTTCTACAGATTTGTGCCTAGAGAAATGCCTCCGACTATGGTATTCCCACTTCCAGGAGCATCAGTAGATGTAAGTTATAATTTCAAAAGCTAAGAGTCCTAACTACATGGGTCGCCTTAAGCCGTACAGGAATTTTGTTTAATTATGCCCAATAATGATGATAGATTTAATATCAAATATTGGAAACCAAACAAAAACTGCTCGTTGCAGCAAAAATTAGGTACTACCTATGTCCGGCAGTGGTCGTTATTGGGCTGATATGGAAATAAATGTAGCTATGGTTAATCTGGATGTTATGTGTCTGTGCCTATATTTTCGGGGCTATTGGCGCAATGCTAAATTAATGTTCTTTGCCAAGTACATATTATTGGTCCCCTTGATTCGACAACTTGCTTAGCATAATGGCTGACTGACTGGCCTGTTGGTCTAGTGGTTAGTGATCCTGACTGCTGCAGCCGGAGGTCGTGGGTTCGATCCCCACCCAGGACAAATCTTTGTGTGATGAACATGAAGGTTTGTTCAGTGTCTGGGTGTAATTTATCTATAATATTATTATGTATGAATTTACAAAAAAAAAGAAAAAATGTATTTAAGTAGTATATCAGTTGGTTAGTATCCATAACACAAGCAAGAATAATTGCTTGATTTGGGACTAGATGGCGCTGTGTAAATGTGGTAGAATATTATATTATTATAATGTGCAGTCTTTAAAATCCTTATTTCATTCATCAGCTAACTCAATCGGATCACCAACAAGTACGCATAGTGAACCTGAATCGTCGGCTGAGTGGTGATTATCAATGTGAGGTGTCTGCTGATGCTCCTCTCTTCCACACTGATATAAGGACCGCACCGCTTACTGTTGTTGGTAAGTCAACTATTTTTGTAGATGACTAGCCCTCGCCTGCAGCTTTGTTTGCGTTGTGCGTTAACAAAAAATAGATATATTCTTTTCCAGGTTACATAACTTTAATTAAGATTAAGATCCGTTCTTTGGTTTCACCGTGAAAATCTAACTAAGAAATTCATTTTGCATTTATAATATATATATTATTATCTAAGACATTCAACATATTTACAATGATAATAATATAGAAAAAAAGTTAGATGAATACTATGGTCGCAAAAAATAGCAAAAAATAAAATAACTTTGCTTATCATAAATTTTGATATGGACCCAGTGAATCACCCTGTGAGACCCCACATAAAGTGATGAGAAAGTTTCATAAAGAAAAGACATTTAAGTAATATACATTACTGTACGACATTGTTACGTTAAAAGCCATAAATGTTATCGTTGATAAAATATATTTCCTTTTAATAAAATCTTATACGAACGAAAGTGCTGTATAAGCCATTACGGTACTTTGTTGTCTATACTAAGTGTTAAGCGTGACTTAGCCGATCTTTCTATAAAAGAAACGTAAGATATTTCCGTAGAATTTTCTAAGGCAAGAGACAATTTTATCATACAATTACCTCGTAACAAAAATATCAATATATTATGAATTTCGTCAAGTAAAAGTTGCGGGTGGCAGTTAGTTGCAGGCGGCACAAAATTGCTCGCTATGGCAGAGATTAGGTGAGACCTATCACCAGCAGTAGATGTCATTGGACGGATATAATTATGATGATGATGTTGAATTTCATTAGGGGTACCTGAGATTAGTTTACACAAAATAATTAATCTTTCATTTGCCAATACATTTAGTGTACTCATGACAGTTGAAAAAGAACGAAGTGCGCTTTATTCCAGTCATAAGATATGTTATTGTTAAGTTCTGAAAGAGATTAAATATTATTTTGTTATTGGTAGAAAAATATATTTTTACAATAAATATTTCAAGTTCAAAGTGATTTGACAAATTTTATTTCAAAGAAAAAACAAGTTTTTCGTTCATAAATAATTTTTTTTTTATCAAAATACAATGTAAGTATGTATTTAAAAAAATCAAATATCAATATTATCTCTCGCGTTAGTCAGAGATTTTATTTTATTAGAACACAAAAGTTATTCCAGGCAAATTTAATAGTGATCGACATGTTAACGGCGAAGAAAAGTGAGAAAACCCACATACAAGAAGAAATTCGAAGTGTATTTTTTTTTAGTAGCCATATTTGGGCTGGCGTGTGTGGATTATGGCCTAAATCAATTAAGTTTTTTAAATATAAGGAGACCCTTGCTCGGTTACTATTTATCCTAGAAAACAGTAACATATTTTGCAAATAAAGCATAAGCTTAAAATTGGTGTAACTAATGAAATCTTATCAAACACAGATCCACCATTCCGAGCACCTCACCTGACGATCTCACGTGGTAGTTACGCGCGCGGAGACATACTGCGAGCCAACTGTTCTGTTGATGAGGCCTACCCTGCCCCCAACATTACTTGGATACTTGATGATCATAAAGTAAGTACAAATCGTTTTGTAACAGTAGGTCCCATTCCCAAACTCGTCACGCTAGTTCAAATAGTCCCATTCCTAGATGGTCCTATTCCCAGATGGTCACATTCCCAGGTGGTCCTGTTCTTAGATCGGCCCATTCCCAGATGGTCCCAGGGTTGGTAACACGTGGCGCAGTTTAATGTTAGGGGTATAAACGTACAAATGCCATTCGAATTACCGACTGTTTACATGCATTCACGTTGTTATTACAAGCCTTATACGAAGACCGAAAAAAATAATCAGCTAAACTGTTCGAACTGATCCTAAATGATGATCGTTTCTAGCAAAAAATTAAATCTATACATGCAATCACATAATATTGTATTTAATGAGTTTGTTATTTAATTAACTAATTAGTAATTAATAAAAGTGTAAATCATCCCATTTAGAAAGTAATGGAGTATGGATATTTTAATGATAAGAGGCAGCCAAATTGTCGTGAATATTCATGCGAGATTATACTTCAAAGTTTCCAATTTTTCATACGCTTTCACAAAGTTAATAATTTATTTTGAAAATTTTTCAAGAGCTAGATTTGTAGGCAAGATAATAAATATAATATTTTACTTTTTGGATTACATTCAAATACTAGACACACAAAAAATCTGAGTAATAATTTTCATGCGTGAACATGAAACTCAGTAAATCAAGAAACACGATACAAAATATTACATGTTGAGCTAGAATTTATCACTTTTGCTTTCAATGAAGCTAGAAAAAATTCTTGCTTCAATGAAAAAGGTTTTCAGACTTATAAAATCTGGACCAATTTCAAGATGACGTGACGTAAATTAGACAACGATTTTACTTAAAAACGAGAGACTAAGAAATAATAAAGATTGACAACAATTCGATTCGATATAAAATTGTTTGTGAATTGAACCTTAAATAGCTAGGTTGACGTAAATTCAATGAAAAAATAGAAAACGCTGATATTTACAGAATTATAATAATTTAGCTCGGCACATTTTCGAATAGCGATAGTGCCATAAAATTTAACACTAATTAACGTCTTCTTATATAAATGTTTTTGTCTTTGTGATATAAAAGCTAATTTTGAACATAAAGTCAAGCATGGGCACGATTTAAAGCAGCACATTAGGTGTTATGAACACGCCTATTTTTGAAAATTAACTTGCTGATAAAAACTACAAGTCTAGATGATAGATAATATTAAATAAGACCATATTTTTTAGGTAAAATAATAATAAACCAAAAATCTTTAACATTTTCACATAAATAAATCTGCATCTTATCAAAAGCAACATTTCCCATAAAAACAAAGACGTTTCTTCAAGCTCTTTTGGAATTTCATTATATAAACCTTTCGTGTTACTGATATTAAAAAAATATCTTCGACTTAAGTCTTGGTAAGTTCCTGTATATTTTATTTTGATCTCGGTCGAACAATGGGCGTTATTCATGAGTTCCCATTCATTAATGAGAAAGGATGCTGTTGTTTCATCTTATTTTGATGTCTGACAAAATAATGAATAAGGTTTGGATTTCTTGTTGTGTTTGGCTCCTTATTTTTTGAAAATATATTTTATTTGACATTGTAAGTGCTATTGTGTTTAAATATGTTTGTTTTCGTAAATTATTTGTAATAATAATGCTACAAAACTAGAAAAAAAGGAAAAATGTAGACAAATATTTGTATTGGAGTAAAGAGATAGAAAAAAAGTTAGTTTTTAAAAAAATATGTGTTAATACTAAATTTGTAAAGTTCCTTTGGTATCCTTATATTTGGTATCCTGCGTCTATCGGTAGATATGGCAATAACCTTAAACAATTAAAAGATTCAGAGTTTGAGAGGATGAACATTAATTTTGTACACCAGCAAAAGTTATTGACTATCGCCGTGGTGTAGTGGTTAAAGTGATCGATTTGCCACTAACATTGCCGCACCGAGTGACGTGAGTTCGATTCCCACACGAGTCAAATATTTGTGTGATTAGATAGATTCTGAGTCTGGGTGTACTTTGTGTCCGTTAATTGTATGTTTCTAAAGTCCCCCGCGACAAAGGGTTTGATCCCAAGTGCAGGCGTCGTCAAAATAAATACTCAATCGATCAACCGTGAGTCCGTGATTTAAAAAGTCGTACAATTCATTTAAAAAACTTAACATACTGAACGCGAAGTCGTAGGCTCAATAAAAATTGTATTGTTTTTCGAACAATCGAAATGGACTTGATAGGCTTAAAAATACTTTTGATACTTATATCAATTTTTTCTACCAGATAGCAGAAACCGTTTCCTGGCGAACTTCAGATCTTGACTTCAAGGAGCGAGGAGCATTCAGTCAGCTAGAAGTGTCAATCCTGGAAGCTGAACATTACAAGATGGGGTTAACGTACACCAGTGCTAGTTTGAGCCGCGCTTACCAAGAAAACTACTATGGATATGAGAAAGAACAGAAGGACGACAAAGAGATTTTGAGGTTAGTGAACTTGATCAGCAGATTCTATTCGTTACATTCTTTGGAGACCCGTTCCCAGAAGTGGGACGTTTATGGGTTAACATGGTGATGATGATGATCCTATATCCCTTTTTCCCCTATTTACTTCTTTCTTTTCGGTAGGCAGCGGCTTGGTTGTATTTTTTTTGCAACCAATGCTAGAAAAACACGGCCAAGTCCATGAACAGCGGTTACCATTTACTATCAAGTGGGCTGCATGCAGCTCGTCTGCAACGTCCGAAATAACAAAAAAATATTTCATTCGTTTCTCAATTTTGCTGATATTAGCTGTCTATGACTATAAGTATATAAATCCTTCACCAGATACACACTGATCCCTCCAGCCAGCGGGCAGTTCACGTTGAGTTGCGTGGCCACCATATTCGATATCTACGCCAGAAAGAGTGAGCCAATGTTCATCAGAGAAGACGCGCCTCATCCAGCCTCAGTCACTGGCGAAGATTCTTCAGGTTACTTGAACTCATATATACTAATAGAATAAAATTCTGAAGAGTTGGGAGACGCTAGTTTCAAAAATTATAAGGCTATTCTAGAAAAATGCAATGCACTAATGCAAGACAAGGATATAAAAGATGTTCTATACGAATTTATTTATGGAACAAATCAGATAAAAGACAATTATTTTTTTGTTAGTCCAAAAATTATTTTGTTTGGTAGTAAGTGTACTTTATTCTTTATTGTTTAATCATTTATTGTGGAGCATAGGTAATTTACAAAAGATATTACAGACAAGAATATAGAGAGCACTATGTCCTACCATTTAAGGTGTACAAATATCAAATCATAATTAATTAATTATAAAATCATACTAATAATAAAGGTAATAATTTAGAATCACATTAATTGAAATGTAAAAAATGTTAACTAACAATAAGTATGAATATCAAAATAATAATAATGCAAATTTTTAAATAATAACGTTAAAATTAAACACAATGTCATTTTTTTTTAAATAATGCCGAAATTCAATACAATGTGAACTTTTACAACAATTATTATATATAAATAACTTTTTAACCATGATTAATTTTCCAGGAACATCCATCCCGCACAGCGCGCTTCTAACATCTGCCTGCGCTGGCGCATTGTTGCTGCACGCGTTATGATTGCGCACAGCCGCTCATACGCACACACTCAATTAAACTCGCTGATTGCACTGCGCGCGACTGTACACTGTAGTTCTAGTTGTAATGTTTGTATAAATGAGAAGAATAGTAGTATGCTCAGGATATATGCGTACAAAAGTGATTTCAAGTGTTATAGACTTGTTTTAATGTAGTAAGGTCTAGTTTCCATTGAAGAAAAGACCTTACCTCGCGAGGCTGTTAATTTACGCTATACGGGGCTATACTATGTAAGTATGTCAATTGTAATTAAATGCCATACTACGAGTATTTGCTTTGATATAAAATGATAGTGATGAAGGCGAAACTTGATAATTAAAAAAAAACAATAATAAAGACTAAATAATTGTTGACATTCACACGCCATTATTCATAATAATTATTATGATGATTATGGCGTGTGAATTATAATTATGTTTGCCTTAATTACCCATTAAGGCAATCATAATTATAAAAATAGTATAAATAAGACTATGCCGGTTATAACTTTGGCCGACTAGCCGATTAGCCAGTTGTAATGAGGCCGACTAATTGGCTGACTAGTCGACCAGGCCGATCACGGTGATTATCGTGACACTTTGTTTGCAGCTGATTTGCGAACTCACAACAAAAATCGAACCGAAAATATTGGTACTCACGAGAAGTATAAAAAAGTATCTTATTATATTTTATTGAGAAATACATACAAAGTAAGAAGCCGGATAGTCAGCGCTCTTTGCTAGTCATCAACTACGGTAGTGGCCGGATAGTTGGTAAAGCCGACTACCCGGCCACTATCGTATCGTTGGCACACCTCTAATATAAATGTAAAGTATCCTTCAAATTAATGACTTAAACAAACACACAGACTAATTATTTTATTGTTAAAATTCAAAACAACTCGATAACAATTACAAAGTACTGGAAACCACTAATTTATTATATCTATCCCTCTCAAACTTACGTATAAATGCAAAGGTGTGAAAGAGATAGACGCGCGCAGTGCAACATTACGTAAGGAAACTGAATGTTGTGATAGATAATTAATAAAGCTAATATTTGTACTAGATATTAAGAAATATTGTATATTATACTTATTTCAATGTTGCAGGTTTAATTATATGTGAATATGTAAATAAATTCATTAGTTACTGACATCTGTGTTTTGTTTTTTGTACTGGGCGTGCCAAACAAACAGGATTTTGAAAAGGGTACAAGGTGGTACAAGTATCCAATGTTCTAAGACTACTATTACTGTTAAAATATATTTTGAAAAATACCTATTCGCTCATAAGTTATGACTATCTAAAGTTCAAGAGTTCTACCAAAATTTGAATTAAATTTCCAAGGAATTCTGAATTGATATTTAGGTTCATCAGCAACCCATTAAGTCCCACTGCTGGGCTCGGGTCTCCTCTCCTCTAACTAGAGAGTTGAGAGGGATCAGACAAACTCATAGAATTTCATCTAGGGTATGTGGGTTTCCTCCCGATGTTTTCTTTCACCTTTAGCAGAGGGTAAGTCACTTGACTAGTACATATAAATTCCACAAAGTGGAATCCACATTGGTACTGTCTGTCGGGATCGAACTCGGACCGCGTGATTTGCACGCCGGTCCATTATCCATTCAGCCATCATCGCTTTTTTTTACCATATTTAGGTTACCGTATTGATAATATAATATGGTGATTCAATTTTGGTGAGAGGTCTTCTTTTTAGGCATACATATTATTTACCTACATCGATCGCCGACGGCCGATCGCGTTTCTTATCCGATCTTCAATAAATGCAAAAAATGCACTTAAATAAGTGTAAAACTTGATCTAAGACTTTAAGCCCTTGTTGGTATTTGCGTATGTGTTATTTAAGGACGTGACCTTAAATAAGTATGGTTTGACTTAATTAGAGATGGCAGTTTCTTAATTGGTATTGTCTTTCGACTTATTTGACAGTTCTGTGATCTTAGTGCAACCTTAATTTAAGTCGCACCTAATCACTTGAATATTATTATATTACTAATCATTCACCAGTAAATTCAAAGAATATATTATAACAATTGTGTAGTAAAATTATGAAATAAAATAAAATATGAAATAAAATATTTTTCGTAGAAAAGTAAATCCAAGTTGTGTATTGCAAATTACACGGCTTCATCAGACATGTGACACAATAACGTACAATTTAGTACATAAAATGACGTCAGCCAATTCCCACACTCATCTCATTTAATTTTGTTCATAACCCCTAGTAAAACAATTATCTGCTACGTTCTTAATAGTATCAACTTTAAGATGTATTCCTTGACTTCAAGGAAATTTCGTTTCCCTTCGCAGGCTTACACAAAACATCTAATTTAAATTGTATCTTGGTAATGTCAGCTTTGATTTGATATTTTCGTACAAAATGCGCCAATGTTACCTTCAACTGAATCAATGCGTGTGTTTTACCTGTAACCAAATTTTTTTTAGAAATTATATTAAAATGAATTAAATTTTCTATGAAGAAATATGATATTTTCTCACATTATAATAACACATACCCAGGCAATCTCGTTTTCCAATACTAAAGGAAGCAAAACCACTGCGATTGGACGGTACACCTCCCGGTTCTAACCATCGCTCAGGTCTGAACTGGTCAGCATCTGGACCCCACGAAGGATCGCGGTTGATACCATACAGCATTATGAGAGCATGAGAGCCTCCACGTAGTACGCAGTTTTCTATCACACAATAAATTCACAAATTATTAAAATTAGATCAATCTCAAAACTGAAAATGAATATTTTAAGCAACAATAATGAGTACAATATACAGGGTGTATACGACAATACGACATTAAATGATAAGGCAGCCAGTGTTAACCCCTTTAAACATATTCTTATAAAAAATATTAGACTAAAAAAAAAAGCTATTTAAACTCGAAAAATTTAAGAATAATATATAAAACTACACATTATTTTTCTATCATGACGTTTTCGACATGACGACGACAAAAGTGCGGAACAGAGTAAGATATAAGATAAATATGAGAGAATCAGAGATATTTAAATGAATTGAATGACGTAATGACAACATACTATTAACGTAAATACCTACAGGTTGTTTAAAACTGTGAACAACTGTGACATAAAGAAAGTATATTTGCGTCTAAACTATTGCAAATTTCTATTTAATTTTTTTGGTATAGCCCTCTAACATCACTTGATACACGTGGTATCATTTAATATCGTATCGTACTATACACCCTGTATAAAATTTACTTTCCTTCATGTTTAAAAAAGATATAGCACCTATATACTTACTTAATTTAACATTTTCATGGGCCGTCCTTAATATAAAAGGTACTACCGGCTGCAATCGAAGAGTTTCTTTAATAACTGCTTCTGTGTATACCAGCTTTTGTAAATCTTCTTTGGATACTTTATTTTTTAATCCAATTACGGTAATTATTCTAAAACTCATCAAAATTAAGTTAACAGATAAAAAAAATAGGCAAATACCCTGATAAAGTGTTAGGAGAGGCCTATGTCCAACTGTCGACTGCAATAGGCTGAAATGATGATGACGATGAAATGCCCTGCAAAGCAGTTTTTTCTTCAATACAAGTTATGACTCTGGAAGCAGATGACATGCCCTAGTCACAACAAGCAACGGTGGATTCAGAGGTGAAATTTTGGACTATTATGTTCTTTGAAAGTCTTTAAAATTACATTTCACAAAGGAGATCAACTATCATAGAAAGAAAGAAAAGATTTTAATTCGTAAGCACACATTTGTAAATAATGCGCAGACGGTAAATAAAGATTATAAATGTATAATTACTAAGAATATAGCATGATGAATAATAATATAGTATAGTATAATATAGTATGTGATAGTGACAAACCCACTATTTAAATTGGTAACATAATATTATATTGTTTGGTGTCACAAAATATTAAATTATATGTCTATGGATACAAAATTGTAACTTACTCTTTATATAAAAGTTCTTGAACAGTAGAATATGACCCAAGGTAATATAAGATATATTCAAATTGAACGGATGTTGTATCGAAGGATGCTGCTATAGTAAAATTTAATTCATCTCTTAACTCTTTCGTTGTTAAATCATTATTTTCATTTAGTTGTAGGAACATGTCTAAGTAGGTCCTAACACCTGAAAAGAACCGTGAGAAAACTCACTTTAGATGATAGATAAATCTTTTATTGACACATCTAAGACACGTATGCAACAAAAATAAAACAATAGGTGCACAATGATAAAATATAAAAAAAATAATACAAAAGTAATATGAACTTCCTGCAAGGGAGGAAGATCGCCCCACAGTCGGCACGTGGGAGAAAATTAAATGATCGCTGGAGCCTTACCATGCTAGACGAAATCGACTCCTCGACTCGTTGTGTGGGTGAAGCCTACAGAGGCTTCGAGTGGTGCGATGATAAATAGGAGACATCACCAGAGATATCACCAAATGAAATTCATTGGAGCACTCCCCAAGGAACAATCAATAGAGCTCACTAAGTGACCTGAAGTCTCTCCGCTGCTCTAACGATTCCAATTTGTCCGTAAGATTCGGATTATCGACGATACGAAAAGTTCGCCTTTGGAGGGAGTCAAGTGGGTCGAGCTGGTACTTGCGAGTTTCCACCTAGAGGTGAGAACAGTACTCCAAATGTGGCCGAACCAGTGCTTTATACAATGCTGTCTAGGCTTGTAGTACTGCTTCGACCTGTTCAAGACACCCAGTTTTTGCTTTTTCGCGTTTTTGTCTTGCAAATGACTACCAAACTGGACTTTGTTTGAGATCTCAATGTCTAGGATCCCAATACTTTCGGAAAACGAGAGAGATACTCTTTCATACTGAGGTGCCATAATAAATGAGTCCTTCTTTGCAGTGAACGCGCATACTTGTATCTTCGGGAGGTTGAACTGAACCAAGTTCCTTATTCCCTATTCGGAGACTCACCTTAGAGAAGCTTCAACTTAAGACACTAGTAGTATTGGCCGAATATATAAAACTCTTTCTTTCTAGTTATGACTTGCCAATTTCACCCACACTCCCATTCCTGTGGTTTCTTTAAACCAAGATTATTAATGATTAACCCTTGCGAACATTGTTCTATGACACTCAGGAGTCCCATGGAATGCCTAACCTACTATATGTACCTATTTTTCTATCATTATTTCATTTTCAGTCTATTGCAGTCTAATGACGAGAGGCCTATGTCCAGCATAGGCCTCTCCTAACACGCGCCATAACACCTGGTCTTCCACCTTCCGCATCCAGTCAGATCCAGCGACCTTTTTAGGTCGTCAATCCACCTATTTTTCTATTTGTTTATTTATTTACTTATAATAAGGTACACTAACGGCAAGACATACAAATATTACAAATTTAAGCACTTAATTTATTATTATGGTTATGGTTACTCAAAAAAATCTTACCATTATTGGACTTATTGATACAATACTCACCTGTTAAACGGTTATCAACGTTACTGCTAGATCTTTGCTGAATTGTCGTTTCGAGCTCATTTTGTATTATCTTAAAAAAAAAGTAACACCATTTTTTAAAAACAATACAATTTTTTTACGGGACTAGTTGTTGCTCGCATCTTTTTTTTGTGGGTACTACTCAGCTTCTTATTGGTCGTAGCGTGATGTTATATAGCTTTCGTCGATAAATAGGATGTCCAATATTGAAAGATTTTTTTCAATTTGGACCTGAGATCTACACGTTCAACCAGACAAACTCTTTAACTTTATAATTATAGTAAAGATTAGGAAAATATTATAAGTATAATATATAGTATCTTCTTACCGCATCTGAAATATCGGTCATGGTTTTTGCTAAAATAAGTTGTTTCTTTTTCAGTCCACTCAAATTGAAGATAAAATCATTAAGCAGCCAAAATTTTTGAAATCTTTGAATGGATAAGTTCTCTATTTCATCAAAAGAATGAGTATATTTGCTAAAAGTTTCTTCATTATGTAAGTTGTTTCCTCCGTAAGCGGTTACTAAAATATAAATAAAAATAGCCAATATTATAATTATTATTATATGGACTTCTTTTACTAATGATAATTGTACCTAAGCCTAATGCATACTTCAACTTATACTTAGTTTAATTTTGTGATTCTGCATGTTCCTATTTTATTTAAATTAAATTGTCTATATAACATAATTTAGTATATAAAATTTGCATGCCAGTAAGGTAGGTCAAGGAGAACTGTTTTTTTAATATAAATGTTAACACCACTGTATACCCCTGATCAGCAAATAAATGATTTATTATTATTATTGTTAAAAAAAAGGTTTTTCAACCTCCAATAATGTTTTTTTTTTAGTTTTACTATAAGTGTTAAGTACTTAAACGTGCAATTGAGTTCTAAGTGGTTTCTAAACGTGAAATTTTGTTACGTATTTTAATGTAATTTGATTATTTGATAATTTCAGTAAAGATTATTTTTGGGAAGGTGGTTCACATGGTACATTGTATTTCTAAGGGTCATTCACAATATAAATATTTAGTGTTAGAGTAGTGACTTTATGTATTATTAATCTGTCACTACACGGTTATATATTGTTATTAGGACCCTACCCTATCATGAATTTTGATATCATGAATTTTTATATATGATCTTAGGTGGAGTCGATATCGCTGTCTATGATTGAAAATCTAATTTATTTTTGCAGTCATTTTCAAACATAATGTCAATGATATCAACCCCGAGGGTCTTTCCCCTTTGGGACCACGACACTTTGGGACTACGGTGTCAATAGCGGAACGGCCTTTTTTGAATTGGCTGTTTCACACCAAGACCATACGGACCACGGTTTGGTCTTGGTGTGAAACAGCCAATTCAAAAAAGGCCGTTCCGCGATTGACTCCGTAGTCCCAAAGTGTCGTGGTCCCAAAGGGGAAAGACCCAACCCCGAAATTCATAGTAAGGTCTCTGTGGGTTTACTCTAAATTTCGACGTTCAAATGTCGGTTTTGATGTCGCTGTCGAATGTTTGAAAATGACAGCGACCATATCTAAATAACTTTCTTTACATTTGACAGCGACATCAAAACCAAACTTTCGAATGTCGAAACTCAGAGTAAGCCTTCGTTGACTTGTCTGATAGTAAATATTACTTACAACAAGTAGTTTTCAAAAATCTACTGTGTATATATGGTGTTGCCTCAAACGGTACATTTTTCGCTAATATGTTCATTTCATCAACCAGTATTTGGGCTTGTTCATTAAAAATTTCCATGAATCCATGAATCATAGGCAAATTGAAAGCTGGTCTCAAAAATTTACGGTGACTCTTCCATATTGACACTGAAATCAAAAATTTATATTAGGTATTGTTTTTCCTCTTTGTGTGAAATAAAGTGTGAGTGTCGTGTCACGGTTTGCAACCACATAACATAACATAGCTTGACGCCTTTTCCTCCGAAGGGGTAGGCAGAAGTTTCACACCCACATTTCGCCAGCTATCATCAACCGGGAACATTAGTTTTACCAAACTCCTAGAAAATCTTAATACTGGAATTTCATGATAGAAAAACTCAATACCATTTTCACCCGACCCGGTTTTCGATTCGATTTAATAGAACCCGGGACCTTTTGCACAGCAGTCGTATACACTTCCCGCTGCGCCACCGAGGCAGTCAGTTTGCAATCACACTACTACACACACACTACTAATGTGGGTGTGAAACACCTCTGCCTATGCCTTCGGGGAAAAAGGCGTGATGCTATGTTATGTATGTTATGTTGTTATGTAAAAAATTTACTTACTGTCGCACTCAGAGACGTCAATTAGCAGTAATCTATCAGTTACACAATTTTTTTCATTGGATAATAGTCTTTAGGCGTATAAGTATTACACGTTTTTACTGAATATACTTTAAAGATATGTAACGCCTCTGAGTACGGCAGTTAGTCTTATAGTCGGTGTTGTTTGATTTTTCTGAAATACAAAATAATTTATTTTTCTTTACTTTTCATTATTAAATCCATCTGATTATATAATGATACCCTAAAATATCCGATCACAGGAAATGACACTAAGTACATCTCTATTGAAACAAAGAAAAATGTACTAACCTGGTGCTGTGAGCAGACTTTGTCCAAAACAACATTCCCCAAACTGGTATACATAATGCCTCTCTAAGCAAGCGTTGGCTACTGTCGCAGCATCATCGGGATCTGTGATGCCTAAAAATTTAAATTCATAAAGTATTAAATTAATTAATGTTTTTAAGTAACACATTTTGTAATTATACATACTAAAAATGCCTAAAGGCATTAAGTCCGCCTTTACAAAATTTATTTTGTATGAAGTTATAAATAAATAAATAAAAATAAAGAAACTTATAAAACAAAAAATAACTATTTTTACGTATAAGTTTTTAAAATTATGAACGTAGTGTTTTTCATACCATAATAAGTGTTTCGTAAAATTCTAAATCTTGTAACCCCTCCTTTTTGAGATGTATCTTTCACAAGCATTTTACTCAATTCCCACAACTCTGTAACAAATAGGTAAATTAATAAATTAATTACTATTATAATAATAATAAATGTATATAATATATGTATGTATATAATGTATATATTGTAATAATTGATATAACTACAATAGTGCAGCTATGATATGCCGCGGTAAGTGTCTCATCCCATTCTAAATTTAAAAAAATTAAGGGCCTCTGCGTGTTGGACCTGTGTCCCCACGTAAGCCTTCCAAAAGACCGGGTATACTTCTCACTTTAGAGAGAAGTATAGCCGTGAAAAATGCGTTTCGCGAGTTGAGATAAATTTAAATATTCACTAGTTATAACATTAACATTGGAACTAAGTCAGTTACTACTACGTAGTGCACTAAGTAATGATGATTTAAATGATCTGGTCTCTTTACCATAATATCGATAGTGTTAAAAAAAAATTGTAGGATTTTAATTCTGAAAAAAAAAACAGGGTTCCGTGAAAATATTACTTTACTTACTGACAGTGTCACATAAAAACAGATTTATTGACCCAATGGTACGTAACCATAAAGAGGCCCCAGGAGCATCTTCAAAAGGTTCAACCTTTTTGATGCCCATGCACAGCATCCATGACACGAATATCAGAAACGCGGCACACAAAAGCCATATAGAAATCATTTTTGATACTGAACTGTTTTAGTCATGGTAGTTTATTTTATATGTGGGTAATTGGTGCTTACTTGCATAAAAAAATACTTAAACAAGAGTTTAGATTTTCTGTAGTACTCACACACACAACAAGAAATTGTCAATTTCATTTATAAATTTATATATTTTTATTTCCCTACGTGAACACAACACTAATATTAAAGGCTAATCAGCAATTATTATTATGTTTCCTACATTAAGTTTTTTTTAAGAGTTCTGTTTATATATATTTACCATAATACTTTAAATTTTTACTTTATTTTAACACGTGGGTTCAAAATACATCCATCGTGATTTCTTCTTTTTATCATGTGGGCTTACTTTATCGAGTCACCCAGAAGGCTTCCAACTTGACTTAACGACTACCACATTCAGTGATGTCCGGGGTCAAAGGTTTTACGTGTCTTCCGAGGCACGGAGACGCAATCGAGAATGAAATTGCCACAAACGGTCACCCATCATGAGCTGACCTTGCTAGATGTTGCTTAACCTCGATGATCATTTTTTTTTATTTATTTTTTTTTTAAAGTAACAATAATTTACTTTAAATTTAATTACAGTCTAGCCTGTAAGACTTATAAATAATTCAATGCTAACCTAAATTGCTAATTAATCATATTGCTGTCTGCAATGAGTCCAATAACCACTTTCTTAGTGTCTGTTAAAGGGAAGTCACTTTGTTCATGTGTTCATACACTGCACTTATCACTACATTTCTGTTTATCACTTACACTAACTCGAAAGGTTTAGTCCTTTTAAGTCTTCTTACTAGATTCGTGTTGTCGAGAAGCTGGATTGCCTCGACATTCACGTGATGCTGAAGTCTATGTTGGTGAGCTTCTGCATATCTTTGGATAACAGTATCCACAATTTCCATATTAAGGTCCCGATGGAGATCGCAGTTCCTAATGTACCAAGGCGCGTTAACAATACCCCTAAGTACTTTGTTCTCGATGATCATAACGAACATAGTACCACAATGGTAGGAGCGCCCCGCCTTGCAATTTTAAAATCTACGAATACGTTATAAATATTAAGGGTGGGGCGACACTTCGCGAATCGGATATGCAACAAATCTGGGTAACGTGCATAGTCGCCATCCCGGAGGCACCTAAATGGGTGGTTTGTGTTCTTGCATACAAAATTTAATGAAAAGTTTTTGCTTTTTTTTCCCCTTTTTTTAGTATATGACGGTCCCATGCCGCCTGCAACCAACAGCCGCCCGCAAACTTGACCAGGTCGTTGATCCATCTGGTGCGGGGCCGTCCCAAGTCTGTGCGTCTTCCAGGACCGGTCTCGGTGGCGTAAATTAGGTGAGATAATTATAAACTATACGGATGGCAATCAAACTCCCAACATGGTCACTCTGTTGGAACGCAAGTTTATAACCGTGTAGAACACCTACTACCTGATGTAATAACCTGAATAAACATCGCATTCTCATACATCTCTGGTGACGCAGCCAAAGTATCTTTGAGCTAAGCTTGACGACGGACCCCTTAAAAATGAGTAGACAATGTGTAATTAAACTAAGATGATTATAACACTATAATAATTAAAGTTATAATATAATTATGTAAATAATGGTTTATTATAACTTAAATAGTTCGCACATAGATTAAGAATACTTTAGTCAATTAAATACCCTCTGTGTTGTATTTTGAGCTCTCCTTTAGTCTTGATATCAAATTGCTTCTTTATTTTACTAATATTGAGATTAGATTAATCTTCCGACTAATATGTTATTGTTGAGACACAACAAAAATCATTAGTTTACACTCTTTAATCTTTAATTTATCTTTATATTTTCATATTTATTCTAGCTATTGTTAAAATGGGTCCGTGTAGTGAGAAAAGAGACATCGGTGGCAACAACCGCAAGCATTAATTTTAATAGCGTTTAGGTTTTCGCTGTAGATGACGAGAGGCTGATCCCGCTGTCCACCGAACTCTCCCTGCAGCTGCAGCAGCCACAGCACCTACTGCGCTGCCACCGACATGCCTATGTACTCCAGGATTACTTCTCCATACATTGATCCATCTGTCTATTCATTTATCATAATTTTCATATTTATAATAAAACTGGACGTCTTTAAATCGGTTCAGTAAATCCCGAGATTACCCCCTACAACGTCACCAACTCACACACTTTACCTCTTTAAAATATTAATAGTGTCCGTGTAGTGACTAAGAATATAATAATATAATGTCACTACCCCATCTAGTGACATTATGCAGATTTCAGAATTCAGCCTAAACATAACAACCAATAAATTTGTCTTAAATTATTAATTAATTAAATTATTTTTTTTTTTTGTTTTTTTTTTTTTATTCTAACATTCATTCTGAATTATGCAGCATGCAGAGGGTGGTCCCTCAATTAAACACCACTAGTTCACCGTTGGTGGAGACCAAAGTAAAATTCAGATATTTTGAATATGTCTAGCGTTAGTAAAAGTTCTAGAACAATTGTAAATTCAATGTCGAGTTTCTAAAAGAAGCCATTAAAAAGTTACAATCAGTTAAAGATGGTCCCTCAATTGAAACGCTTCTCAAAAGAAAAAGTCAATTTACGTAGCATTCGCTAGTTATTTTGATGAAAAGTAAAGCTTAACCTTTAGTAAAAAATTTTA
Source organism: Laspeyria flexula (assembly GCA_905147015.1). Lineage (NCBI taxonomy): Eukaryota > Metazoa > Arthropoda > Insecta > Lepidoptera > Erebidae > Laspeyria > Laspeyria flexula. The sequence goes on from LR989974.1 coordinate 9,929,585, forward strand.
CTAAAGACTACTTCAGAAAAAACTAAAAAAAAATGTTGGGTTTTGTTATTATTAGTAATCGAATTACTGCGAAAAAAACTAAGAGTGTGGTGACCACACGTCTACAAGTTAAATGGATTAATCCTGTAACCTGTAAATCGGCGCTTATATTCGGGTGAAAATAAACATTATTACTATGATTATAGTGTAGTGACGGATTAAGAATACATAATGTCACTACCCCATCTCAACCCGTGGGTGTAAGGGTGTAAACCTTAAGCAGACAAGAGCACTGCACTATGAGAAAAGGGAGGAGGAGACCCGTGCCCAGCAGTAGGATATTTATGGGTTGTAATGATGATGATGACCATGATTATAAATAAAAATTGGTAAGTTTGATTGCTGACATTAATTAAAAAAAAAAAAATTATTAATGCCACATAAGTAACAACATAAAGTAGAAATTATAATAATTCTCATGATACAATAACATTTTCCGCTTTTAAGCAGCGCTAAAGAGCGTATGTTTATAGCGCTTACGTCCTTTTGTTGAGAAGCGCAGTTTTTTGGATACAATTTAATGGGCCTCTTGGGCTTTTATTATTAAATTTTTCTTATAATTCTTAATTTATAATTTTTATATAATCGGCATAAAAACTTCGCTGTAATAACTAAAAATATGAGTAGGTATGTATATGTTTTCGTTTAGAGCATGGCAATTTTGAATTAACCTACCCTGTATAGGATGACAATACACTTAAACCGGTCAAGAGCGAGTCAGACTCGCGCACAGAGGGTTCCGTACCATCAGGAATATAATAACCCATAAACGTCCTATTGCTGGGCACGAGTTTTCTCCAATATGAGGGAATTTAGCCTACTAAACCACGCGGGCCAGACGGGTTGGTATAGGGTTTATTCGAATCAAAACTCGGACAACAGCAATAAATCATTCCAACTGGTTACCAATCATTTTTCACCACATTCACACAGCACTATCTAGTCCCAAATTAAACAATTATATTTGCTTGGGTTATGAGTAGAAAACAATTGATAAATTTATATTACAAAAGTACTTTATTTAATTAAAAAAAAATATATATTATATATATTTCAAAAAAACATTTTCTAAATTTTGTTTTTTGTTCTCCTGTAAAAAAATGTTTTTGGTTTGTGGCCGTTTTTCATTCAAAGAGCGACATTTAATTTCAACATAAGCTTGTAAAACAAAGTTTATAACATAAATATTTATTTTACGATGTATTCCTCAACTTTAATGAAATTTCGTTTCCCTTCACTGGCTTCAATGAAACATCACCCCTGAACTGTAATTTGGTATAGTCGGCTTCTATTTGGTACACTCGTACGAACTGGGCTACAGCTACTTTCAATAGTGCCAATGCATGCGTTTTTCCTGTAAACAATTATTTTTATTTAACTTTTACAATTTTATTTACAATTGTTTGTAAATAAAATTATTATATTATAATTAAATTATTATAATTAAAATAAAACTGAAGAGTTTGTACAAACTCTTCAGTTTTATTTATAACTAGAAGTCGCGTGGGGCTTCGCTCCCATCGTTCTTTATTTGCCCACTGCTTAGCCTCTATTGGTCGTAATCGTAACGTGATATTTTATAGCCTATTAATGAATCTTACTTTCTGTAAAATGTATCTTTCTTTCTTTTTCTTTCTATTATTTTCGTCGATAAATGGGCTTTCCGACACTAAAATAATTTTTCAAATCGGACCATTAGTTCCTGAGATCCTAGCGTTCAAACAAAAAACAATGTGAATCATAGATATTTGTTTCGAGTCTTTTTAAGTAAAAACATGTAAAATTTAAGTCTATACGCCTAAAGACGATTATTTAATGAAAAATAGTGTTGACAGATTACTGCTAATTGACATCTCTGAGTGCGGCAGAGTGTACTTTGTTTCAGTTAATTTTGGTCGTATGTTTGTAAAGTTCTCCGCGACACAGATCTTGCTCATATGGAGCAAGATCTGTGTCGCGGAGTACGTTGTCTTTTTCAAAAATATATAAAATACGTACCTATGCAATCTCGTTTTGCAAAGCTAAAGCTAGCAAAACTACTGCGATTACTTGGTACACCTCCCGATTCCAGCCATCGCTCTGGTCTGAACTGTTCAGCATCTGGACCCCACGAAGGATCACGGTTGATAGCGTACAGCATTATGCCCGCATGACAGCCTTTACGTAGTGTGCAGTTTTCTGTAACACAATAAATTTATAAATTCTAGATACTGGTTTTATAAGAATTCTTTTATTATTTAAATTATCCAGATTTTAGTGCCTAAAATAATTATTGGTGGTTCTCTACTCTGATCTATCCGAAGATTTTAGTAAGTTCATGAAATGCACTATTACCATGAATTTTTTCAGATTTTTCAAGCCAGCAGTTTAGCTTTTAGAGGGGGGGGGACGCCCTACTGGAACAACTTGCTCTTTAAAATTTAATATTTCGTAAATGGACAATTAAATCGAAAAATAATGTTAGTAACCCCAAGTCATTTTAGAATACCTATTCAACGATACCCCACACGATGGGGTAGATGACAAAAAAAAATATTCATCCCACTACAAATGTATGGGAGCTACCCTAAAAATTTAATTTTACCACTTTGTCGACGTAATTGATATACATACTCCTACAAAATTACAGCTTTCTAGTACTAACGGCCTCTTAGCAAAACCTCGGACAGACAGACAGACGGACATAACGAAACTATAAGGGTTCCTAGTCAGAACTACGGAACCCTAAAAACAAGCTTATCTTCACAATAAAATGGCTAATTATATTTAAAGTAATAACAAACTTACCCAATTTAACATCATCATTGATAGTTCTAGCGATCATAGGTACTGGTGGTAGTAATCGAAGAGTTTCTTTAATAACTGCATCTGTGTATACCAGCTTTTGTAAATCTTCTTTATCTACACATTTTTCTGGACCAATTACCGCTATTACTCTAAAAATCATCGAAAGTCAATTACTTCATATCAATGGAAATGATTTAGTATCGCATACGTTTAGCACAATAATAAAGCCTATTCTTAGTATTCATCATCATCATCTCAACCCATAAACGTCTCACTGCCTGGCATGGGTCTCCTCCAAAGGATGTGGAGGGAATTCAGCCTACATATAGTAGGCTGAATTCCCTCCACATTCTTTGGGAATGCCACGCCGGCCAGAAGATTAAACAGGCAATAATAGACAATCAATAATCAGGATATTTCTAGTAAATAGAACCGCTCATGTATTGTTCAAACAAACATAAAATGTTTACTTACTCTTTATACAAACGTTCCTGAATATCTGAATATGACCCAAGGAAGCACAAGATATATTGAAATGTAAGAGCTGTGGTGTTATACGAAGCAGCTATAGTAAAATCTAATTCTTCCCTTAATTCTGTTGCTGTTAAAGTATTGTTCGTATTTAATTGTAGATACTTGTCTAAGTACGTTCTCACATCTAGAATCAGTTTAAACGTTTAGACTAAAAATATAATTATTTATATTAATAATTATGTGACTAATTTAAGATACGCTCACCTGTTTTTTGATTCGTCGTAGTTTGAGCATTATGTACTATCTAAAAAATAAATTTATCAAAAGAAAGTTTTATGACAACACTATTAAAATATTATTTTTGTATTATGTGTTCGGCATGCACAACGTCCATTCAGAAGGTGGATAGATGATCTGATTTGGACTTTAGGATCACGCTAGATACAAGCCGCTTTCAACCAGTGCCATTGAAAATATTATCTTGAGGAAGCCATTTAAAGTTGATTATCCAACAATGGACGTCTTATGGCTTATTATATTAAAGATGATGATAATTATGTGTTTTACTTACTCCATCTGAATAATCAATCATCAGTTTCACCAATTTATCTTGTTTCTTTTTTAATCCTAACAACTTGAAGATTAGATCACTGTGTTGCCAGAATTTCAGAAGTCTATTTATGAATATATGTTCCAACTCTTTCAGAGCATTCCCGTATTTTTTCGTTTTTTTTTTCGTTGGTTAGGTTGTTATCACCGAATGCTGTCACTGAATACAAAATTTTCACAAATAGAACTATTTACAGATTTATACAGTTATTTTAAATGTCAAGTTTAAAGAATAAGATCATCATTTTTTTTTCATCATTTCAACCCATTTACGTCCCACTGCTGGGCACGGGTCTCCTCCAAAGATTGTGGAGGGAATGTAGCCTACTATACTACGCTGGCCAGACGGGTTGGTTTAGGGTTTGTTTCGAATTTTCTTTTTCTTGCAGTGCTCTTGTCTGCATTAATTACTCCCTTAGTCGCCTTTTACGACACCCACGGGTTGAGATGGGGTAGTGACATTATGTATTCTTAATCCGCCACGACACGAATAATAATAATTATTATTAAGAAGCGAACGAAAATATCGTATTATCTCACTGAAGAGCAAAGGGCTCCACCTAAACATTCCACTTCTGTCTGTCTCCAACTAGCGTATTACACCAGTCCTTCTTATAGATACCACCAGCGTTTTTTAGGCTTGCCTCGGTGACAATGTCCATCTTCAGGGACCTATTGTGTCAAGACTCATAAAACAAAGACAATACTCACAACAAGATATTCTCAAAAAAGTATTTTCAATATATGGCGATGCATTAAATAGCCCTTTCTTGTCAAAAACAATCAAATCATCAATCATGATTTTGACTTGTTCATTAAAAACATCAAGAAAACCATGAATCATAGGTAAACTGAAGGCTGGCATTAACATCTTCCGATGTCGCCTCCATGTTGGAACTGAAATTAAAAAACCGGTTAAGAGCATGTCGGTCGCTACTGCTTAATGTAGGGTTCCGCAAAAGAACCAAAGTTCATGGCGTTTACGTCCTTTTTACGAAAAACTGAGCTTCTCACACAGTTTTTCGGCAATAACTCAAAAACGGTACCTTCTGGGCGGCTTGATAAATTCTAACACTACGGTCTACCTCAAGCTCATACAAAAAGAAGAAGAAGGTACATCCGATCATATTCAAAATAACTAGCTGGCTAATAAAATAGCTGGCTGAGAACACTTCGGGTATGACTCGTAGTAGCTCTTTACGCCATATACACCCCCCCTCTTAAATCGTTTGCTATGCTTCCTACTAATGAATATGAAATTCACTTGCTCATTAAAAACCTAAAGAATAAGTGTGCGGTGGGATTTGATCGTATAAGTGGTGAAATTTTAAAGAAATACATTTATATTGCAATCTAGCAATTGCAAACGGAGTATTCCCAACATTATTTAAGATCGCTCTGATCAAACCAATCCACAAGGGCGGAGATGGAGACTGTGTGGCTATAGGTCTACCGGAATCTCATGGCATAAAGAAATAATAAAAACTTATGATTTTCTTATGACAATGTCAATTGTCACCTGTCAATTCAAATTACAAGATCGTCAACCGCTGCAGAGATTTAGGTACTGATTTCTTCTTGACAATTTGTTATTTTTGTGAAAATGTCGAAAAAGCCACTTCGATCTCAAGCGAGAAATATTGTTTTCAATGTGTACCGTAAAATAAGGGAAGAAGAAGGCGCAAATCAAATTCAATCTTTGATTTTAAAGCGCGTCGTAGAGTTGACCGGTAAGTTGAACTGAAGTGTTTTGATACATTTAGATTATTTTATATTATTTATACTTAATAGCTTCTTTATAGGGGTTTCCAGTACTACTATACGGCGAATCATAGGTGAAGGCACATCAAATGATGGTATATTTTCCACGCCTGGTAAAAAGAGGAGAGGGGGGAAGAAGAAAATCAACTTGGACAGTTCCGATTTACAGTTGATTAAGAATAAAGTAAAAGAATTCTATACAGTTCGGAAGGAAATTCCAACAGTAATGAAACTGTTACAAATTCTTCGACAAGATATTGATTTTAACGGAGGGAGAAAATCTTTGAGGTAAGAAAAATATTAAGTAATAATCCCTCTCACTATCACTCGTAAGAGGAGGCCTGTGCCCATCAGTGGGTCGTATATAGACTGATGATGATGATAATGGTGGATGACTAAGCTATCATTTAAATAACATGATAAATTTTATTATTTTTTACAGACTTATTCTTAAGGAGATTGGTTTTGAATATGTCAAACGCGAATCCAAAAGGATCATTTTGATGGAGAGAGATGACATAAAACTACAAAGATATAAGTTTTTGAACCGTATAAAGGAAAACCGCAAAGCTGAAGAGCAAAATAAATTAGATGTGATTTATTTAGATGAGACTTACATTCATGGTTCATGTTCTGTGAACAAGTGCTGGCAAAGCAAAGATATTGCAGGTCCATCTAAAAGTATTTCACTCGGAGCGAGGTGGATCATTGTAAACGCTGGTGGAGAAAATGGCTTTGTACCAAATTGTTGTCTGGTGTACAGGTCAACAAATGTATCTGCTGACTATCACCACGATATGAAGAAGGACAATTTTACAAAATCGGTGACAGAGAAGCTCATTCCAAATCTGACAAGACCTGCACTAATTGTTATGGATAATGCTAGTTATCATTCCGTACGGATGAACAAGCCGCCCACACAATCCAATCGTATCTCTGATATAAAAGAATGGCTTCGTGCAAATGATTTACATTATGATAATCTTTGGCGTAAATGTCAACTACTACTTGAAGTAGTGAAACAAAACATGTCTGCGCCCATATGAAATAGATGAAGTATTAAAATCGCACGGTCACGAAGTTTTAAGGCTTCCACCTTATCATTGCACATTGAATCCCATAGAAATGATTTGGGGTATAATGAAGCAAAAAGTTGCTGATAAAAATGTAAACAGGCCTGCCAGTGACATTAAATTATTAACAGAAGAAGCTTTCTCACAAATTGGTGCAGAGGAATGGCGAAAATATTGTGTTCTAGTTCTGAATCGTTTTCTAGTTCTGAATGTAGACAATTTTTTTTTGTTGTTATACATCGGGTTTTTAACATAGGAAAATATGTCTTGGAAAATAAATCAATCGTATATTTAATATTATTATTATTCATTGGGCTTGGAGCCATCAGCCCCTTTTACTACACCGACCAGGATTGATCTTTTGTAGCGCCCTTGTTGTATTATAGTTCTCTGTTTAGTCCTGTCGAGGATAGGAACCTCCAGAGTTTCTGAACAGAGAGATTTTGTATGTCATCAGGCTGCACTTGGTGTTGTCCTAAATGGATACTTCTTTTGTGCATGAGTGGTCCACATGAGCAGAGAACATGTATGGCAGTTTCTTCTGACTCTAGGCAAAATCTGCACATTTTGGACTGACTCAGGTTAAGTTTAAACATGTGGTAGTTTAGCTTGCAGTAGCCGGTGAGGATTCTTGTCACCGCCGAGACCTTGTACCTATTGAGTTGTAGCAGCTCTTGGGTACGTTTTCTGTCGTGTCCTTTAATAAGCGCTTTAGAGTGGCTTTGTCCTGGAGCGGATTGCCATACTCTTTGCGCTTTTGTTTGGCACATTTCGTTGAAAAGGGTCAGGGCCCTTTGTTTAGAGATACCACAGAATGATTCTGGCCCTCTCATCAGGTGGTCTGCGCCATTTCTGGCCAGTGCGTCCCGGGTCCGGTCCCGCGACCCGGGACCCATCGAATTGTGACTCTGTTTGATTCCCCCAGGACATTTAAGTTCCTTACGCAATCTTTTACTAGTTTAGAGTTGAATTCGAAAGAATATATAGCCAGTAGTGCTGCTTGGCTGTCAGAGTTGATGTAGATTGTTTGGTTTTTTAGTTTTCGCTCTAGACTGATCTCAACACATTTGGTTATGGCGTAGACCTCTGCCTGAAAGATTGAGGCTTGTCTACTCATGCTGACACTGAGATTGAGTTAGACCGAAAACCCCACAACCTACATCAAGTCCTATTTTGGAACCGTCCGTAAACCAAATATGACTGCCTTTTTTTGGGTTAGTTGGTTGTTAAGCCAGTCTTCCCTTTCAGGTATTTCAACTTGGAATAGTTTGGTAAAGTTGGTTTCTGTATGCATGCCATCTGCTGGCATTTTTAGAATGTTGTGAGCAAAAACCGACTCTTTTAACTTGTTAAGTGTTTGTGACATCCACCTAGTATTAGATTGTGGACGTATCGTATATTACTTTATGTAGTAATTTTATTATATATCATTTAAATCATACTTACATATAATATACAAATTAAACTAGTATCAAGATCGTTTAATCCAATTTCCCCAGTATTGCACACAACAAATTTTGTTTTCCCCATTTGCCATGAGATTCTGGTAGACCTATAACTACCGGCCTATCTCGATACTCCCAACTGTATCTAAAATACTGGAACGGCTGATGAACCGTAGACTTACATCTTTTTTAGATACTAACAATATTATTTCGTCCAGGCAATTTTGTTTCCGTCGCGGTGTATCGACCGACGACGCTGTACATGATTTAATAGAGTCTATAGTTACTAATCTTGACCTACGTAAAAAATGTCTCACTATATTTCTAGATCTAGCTAGGGCTTTCGACACAGTCTCTATCCCGCACCTTCTGAGTAAGCTAGAGAGAATAGGTGTTAGGGGAACTCCCCTAGCACTAATGCAAAGTTATTTGACGGGAAGGAAACAAAGGGTTGTGATAGGGGGCAAGTGAAGTGATGAAATATCGGTCGAATTTGGGGTACCTCAGGGTAGTATAATCGGGCCTACTTTATTTCTAGTGTATATTAATGACCTCTGCCTACTCCCGCTCAACCATGGCAGAGTCGTCACTTTTGCTGACGATACCGCTCTATTCTTTAGTGGATATTGTTGGGAAGAGGTCTTAAATACTGCGCAAACTGGCTTAAACAAAGTCAGCGAGTGGCTCGATCACAACGTACTGACCCTGAACGCCAATAAAACAAAATATATAACCTTTGCTTATAGGTCTCATCTTCTTCCTCCCCTACCCTAAATATTACTGCACATACTGACATGCATAACACCCCGACCTGCGCATGCCCAGCTCTACAAATAGTTGATTACATTAAATATCTTGGAGTCATAATAGACCAATTTTTATCCTACAAACAGCATATAATAACTCTCTCTTCCCGGCTACGAAAACTAATTTACATATTTAAATCTCTGAGACACGCAGCCAACAAACAAGTTATTAAAATGGTCTACTATGCCCTATGCCAATCCTTAATCAACTACTGTATCTCATCATGGGGTGGAGCAGCAAAAACCCCCTTATTGAAGTAGAAAGAGCGCATCCGTTGTATCCTAAAAGTCGGCGCCGGTCTACCCTTCCTATACCCGACTGCCGACCTATATAAAATCTGGAATTTGCTTACTGTCAGACAATCGTTTATCCTGCGTACCATATTAAAACAACATTATTATATTACGACCCCAATCTTCTAAAAGACAAACGACGAAAGGGATAGGTGTGTCAGACTGTATCTTGTCACTCCTCACACCTTAAGCACTTCTTCTATTTTCTCGGACCATTTTTATATAATAAACTCAACCATACTCTTAACATATATCCCCTCACTCAAGCCAAATGCAAAACTGCTGTTATTAATTACCTGCTCACCCTCACCTACCAAGAAACAGAGACCCTTCTAATCCCCCTAAAATGATACTCAGTCCTCGTCTCCCCTCTCCCTGTCTTTCCCTTTAACTTCAGTTTCTTCTTCACAATCAGAACTCGCACACACATCACAAGCATCCCTCACATCTCACATTACACAAACCACACACTATACTTTTGTTTACTATTTTGTTTTATTTTTTGTTATTACACTTACTTATTACCCTAAAAATGATGGTTAACTTCTACTAGCCGCGGGAGAGCCCTGGTGAGCTGTGCCACGGGTTTTTATTAACCTATTATAGGCACCAGTCTCTCACAAAGTTAGTCTACAGTTTAAACAAAAAAATTGTATCCTAGAAATAAGTAACTTTTGTGAAGTGATACTAAATTGATTATTATTATTAACTTTCGTTGGAAGTATTTATTAGGCGTTATCTTTGTAATATTTTTTTTTATATTTTTAGGTCTTAGGGTTAAGAAAATAGAGGGAGGACACAATTTTTGCTACTTTTGGAGCAATTATTTCCGAAATATTCACTTAATCAAAAACTTGCTAAGAAACCTAAAAGTATCGTCCATAATTTTTTTTTTTTATTTTTTTTTTTTTTTTTTAATTTTGTTTCTTTTATCATTTATCGCTTCATAAAAACCACGCTGGCAAACAATAACTAATTTAGCACAAATAAAGATTACAGAGGATTAAATAAAACGTACCATCAATTAAATGAATGTGTGTACCCACCTGATGCCAATAGCAAAGATTGTTTTAACCAACATTCTGCAAACTTGTACACAAAATGCTTGTCTAAGCATGCATTTGCTACCGTTGCAGCAATATTCGGATCTGTGATAACTGAAATTGAAATGTTAACTTTAATCTTAAAGCTTAGTTGCATTTTTTATATAACTAAGTATATAGTGGAAAAGAGGCAATTCTTCTTAAAAACTAATTTGCTAACAATTATTCGCGTTATTTAAAGAGCCTCAAGCGGCGTAAATATGAAAGTCAGTGAGACTTACATTTTGAGCCTTGGTTGAAACTAAAAACCTTGGGGCTAAACGCTCACAAATTTTATCGTGAAATTTGTAAGACTGTTTCTGAGGTATCACATGACCCAAGGGCTGGCCTCTACCTGGGGCAACGCATTAGCCTTGCTATCCGACGTGGTAATGTCATTGTGGCTAGCCTTTTGGGTACGTTTCCTCAGGAATCTGATCTCAATCAGATATTCTATTTATAGGAATTTCTTATAAATAGAGCATCTGGTTCTTTTTTTTCAAATAGGTTAGCTGTGTATAATTTTTAAGTTAAGTGTAAATATTTTATTACAAAATGTAACCTGAATTATAGAAAAAAAAAACTATGTAATATTATACTTTTTGAGAGCTTGTTTAGAAAATTACAATAGTACAACACTTACAATAGTATGTGTCCCGTACAAGTGTCCCTCTTGTGACCCCGCCCTGTTCAGAAGTAGTTTTCATAAACTGTTTGCAATTATCCCAAAACCCTGAAAACAAAAAGTAAATTGTGTTGTTTGAACACTTCCCCGAACGAACGCGAACGTATTAGATTCTGATCGGCTTGCGGCAGTACCTGGACTTTACTTTAGTTAATTTATATACTAGTTAAGTGACTACATGTCATGTCAACCCGTAAACATCCCACCGCTGGGCACGGCTCTCCTTCAAAGAATGTGGAGGAAATTTAGACTACTATACCACGCTAGCCAGACAGAAAGCCGGTATTATTATAGGTTGTGTTGTCGAATTTTCCTTATCTCACAGTACTCATGTCATGTCAACCCGTGGGTTACATAAAAGACTCCTAGTCGAAAAAAAAATTTTTCAAAAATTTTATTTTACCGCTTTGTCGACGTAATTGAAATACACACTCCTACAAAATTACAGCTTTCTAGTAGTAACGGTCCCGCACAAAACTTCGGACAGACAGACAGACAGACAGACGGACATAACGAAACTATAAGGGTTCCTAGTCAGAACTACGGAGCCCTAAAAACGAATTAAATATAATTCACTGTACTTACTCCGAGTGTCAGTCAAGAACAAATGTGTCACTCCGATGATAGGCAACGACAAAGATATGACAGGAGCATCATCATCTATATTGCGCGCTCTTCTTCCCCACAATAAATAAACCACAAACGCTACACACAAGAGCCACACAGAAAACATTTTGTAGATTGAAAAATCTCTACCGGATTGACCCGTCTTATATACCTATATAAGACGGATCTACTAAGAAATTGTCCGGTATAACGTACTTATTAAAATTTTAGAATACCGCAATGAAATTATTAACACGTTGTGAGACCAGAATACCGTATGTACACGCACACGGGGAGTGGTTCCGCGGAGTTCATCAAAGTAACTATATCTATGTCAAAACGAAACAACACTAATCAAAAGTGAACGGATTATTTCTAGCTTTAGACATAGTAATACATGCGTTATACAAATGTTAAAAGGGAAAAATCTAGAAGAACATTTCATGACCAAATCGGGGATGTTCTAAAGAAAGGAAAGGTCTAGAGTACTGTTTAAACAAGTGAAAATTTAATGTGTGTAAAAGTTTATAAACTTCTAAACCAATTATTATTACTCTCATTCTTATTTTCCAAAAATATTTAAAAAGTATACGAGAATATACTGACAATTAAATCAACAAGTATTTAAAAAGTAATAACACAATTCGTGTCATGCAAAAATAAATTACCCCGAGCCTAGCAGTGGGACATGGGGTTGCTGATGAATGATGAAAAATAATTAAGAGAAACATGTTTTTAATTAATATCGCTAATAACTTCTTAAATAAAACAATGAAAAATATAGACAAAAGAGTCCAGTTTGTTCAGTGTATTGCGATATGATAATAATTATACATATGGATCATTCTCAAAAAAGTGGCACTTTAGGTTATAAAATCAATTTTTGTGAAAATTGATTGTTTTTTTTTATGAAATCTGTAGTACGTATTCCTCTTATCTAGAATTATTTAAAGGGAACGAGATTTATGCATTTGTTTGTGAAATACAGTCTTTTGAAAATAAAGTAACACAGGTTAAAGAAAATAATTGTGTTTATTCCTTCTTTTTAACTAATTCGTATGGTCTTAGAGGAGACCTGAGCCCTGCAGTGGGGACTTAATTAGTTGCTGATGATGATGATGGTCTTATCACATCCGTTTTGTACTAAAGTTTCAGTTTAAGAGTTCCATGACTAATAATGAAGCATTGTCATATCCCAAACCATAACAATATCTTTACAATTCCAAAACAAATATTCTGGATTCTGAAGATTAATAGGGTCCTTTGGTTCAATAATATCATGTATGTCAATTAATCAATCAAACAATTCAGCCTATTGCATTCCACTCCTTGATATAAGGCCCTCCTAGCACGCATCATTGCCTTCAGTCCCCCATCTGCCGCATTAAGTCCGATCCAGCGAACTTTTTAGGTCATCAGTGCACCTAGCTGGAGGCCGTTCTACTCTACACTTGCTGGATCGTGGTCTCCACTCCAAACATCCTTGTTCCAACATGCATCGGTTCTTCTGCATATGAAGCCAACTCACTTTAGCTTACTTATTCTACGAGTTGCTGTTCGTAGTAGTAGAATTCTGTCCTTCAAAGAGAAGCAGAGCATAGCTCGTTCCATAGCTCGTTTAGCGACATTAAGCTAGACACACTAGACCTAAGGTGAGTAACCACATCTCGGGACTGTATATCTTAACAGGGAGGACACATTAAATTCGTCAAAGACTGTGATATTCAGACCTTCTCTCTTCTCTCTTTCTCTCTCCCTCTCGTTGTAAGCTGGCTGAAGCTGCTTTTTATCTTAGTTTTCAAAATAATCGTTGAGCATGGGGAGAAAAGCATTGGTTAAACTCACTGAAGAAATTTTTTAACTCGCCTGACTCTTGATGCTATATTTTACACAGTTATCCATCTGTAGTAAATACCAGGCCTTCTGGCTCTTTTCTATAGCCACCATTAATGTTGTCGTTAATAACATTTCCTATATCACTGAAAAGTTGACGGTTGCACTCAATAAAACTCCGTATTTTGCTTTGTTTCTTTTTTTTGCGTTAATACGCCTTTTTTGCTTCTTCTCTCGATTTATTTCCATTATTTGATCTCGGGATGTTGAACTGATATGTATATGTAACATTGCCTTCTTTTTTATGTTTCTGGTACTTCTCTTAATATTTTTCTATAGAGAAAATAGTAATACATCTCTTTAACCTGTGCATTCTAAACATGTTAAAGAGTCACAGGTTAATGAGAATATGGTAAAAATAATTGAATAACAAGAAAACCGTTGCAACTGTGAAGTTTATATCCACACTATATATAAAAGACGTTATAATAAATATTTAAACATTACTATTACCTAAATATATTCACTGCAAATCAAAATATTATAAACAGAATATAGAGAACATACCTGTTACAAACTCCGATCATTGCTTTTCGATGCTAATTTTGCAAAATTGGCATAAATTACAACACATAATATAGCCTTTTCGGCAGTTAGTTAGATAGTTGTAGGTGAGTTTGAGCGGGGCATGGATGCTAAGTTGATAAAAATGTGTGAGTGAGGCTTGTTAATAAAAACGACAGGTTACAGATAAAATTACGTTGGACATTATATTATCTTGAATATTTCAAAAAGTTGTATTATTATGAAGGAATAGATGATAATAAAATACACTTCATTAATATTAAAGACAATATTACATAAAAATATCACTTATATCTTTATGTAAATATAATTTAATTTGCCTTAAAGTACGACTACCTGCGTTTGGACATGACAGGTTACAGAGAAAAGCATAGTACAAATTATATTTCCAGGAAATATATTGTCATAAAATCTATAATATATGCAGGCCTCTGTGTAAAAAGTCTCTTTTAACAAAATAATTAGCAAACATAGATCTATATACAAAAAAAAATATTTTTAATCAAAAACTGCTCGGCAGGTTACAGTGCCACTTTTTTGAGAACGACCCAACTGTAAACAATAATGGGCGTTCGCATTCGACGGATGCTCCGACGAAGACTCGGTTCGAATTTGAATTTGAATTAATTTAGGATTTTGAATTTTACATGATTAAAAGTAAATTAAAAAGAAATCAAAAGAGATCCAAAAGTTGGTCAAAAGAGGTGCAGTCGTGCAGGACGTAGCCTGCAACGGGTGCAACCGTTACAACACTACATTAAGTGATATCCGGGATCAACGGTTTTACCTTCCTTCCGAGGCACGGAGACGCAATCGAGAATGAAATTGCCACAAACGGTCACCCATCATGGAGTGACGTTTCCGAGTGTTGCTTAACCTCGATGATCGTAACGAACATCTCAGTACCACAATGCTACGAGCGCAATTTTAAACTCTGCGAATCCATACATTTTATAAAAGGCTTTGTCCTGACTGACTGACTGACTGACAGACAACGCACAGCCTAAACCGCTGGTCGTAGCGACTTGAAATTTGGTGGGTGTGTTTGTCCTAATGTCTAGAGGTGTACTAAGAAGTGTTTTTTAATTAAAATTTAACCCCTATGTGGGTGAAAAGGGATAAAAACTATTGTATGAAACTTCTTCGTTTTTTAACTTATAGATTTTAAAATTTGTTTTAGGGTACTACTATCAAAATAAAAAATACCCTCATCAATATTTTTGAGGGTGGCTTTGAAAGGGTGAAATTGTAAACCGTAGAACGTTTATGGGTTGAAATGAATGTTAACTCTATAATTGTCCATATTTCATACGCGAGGCAGCCTGTTTATCAATTCTTAAGAATTTTCAAACCCTGACTTCAAAATGATCCAAAGCTAAATAAATAATACGTATCAAATTGAACTTGCTATTTCAAATTTCCTTTTTAATTGTTGGTATCATATGGGTATATGTTATCCAACTCAAGGTAGGAATAAAAAATAACTTGGATGTTATATTTCGGTTTTTATGGCAATACTAAGTATAGTGAATACCATACATCCCAGGGGAAATTGTAATTATTGATTATTTATACATGCAATATTTAGGATATCCTAATAAAAGGTTAGATTATAGAAGTAAAGTTTACTGTACTTAATCGTCATAATTCTGCCCAATGACATCCACTGCTGGACATAGGCCTGACCTAATTTCCTAATTTACTTTCAAGTGTCAAAGTGTCAAAAAAAAATCAAAGTCAAGTGAAATCTAAACAAGTAGAAAAAGCACAAACGTGTTTTATTCATAATATTATAATCACCCAATGAGTTGTTGAATGTTAAAATATGAATCGGAAGAAATCTAAATCAAGGATACAAAATTCATCCAATAAATACACATTTTTAGGGTTCCGTAGTTCTGACTAGGAACCCTTATTATAGTTTCGTTATGTCCGTCTGTCTGTCTGTCTGTCTGTCCGAGGTTTTGCTAAGAGACCGTTAGTACTAGAAACCTGTAATTTTGTAGGAGTGTGTATATCAATTACGGCGACAAAGTGGTAAAATAAAATTTAGGAAAATTTTTTTTTTTAGGGTAGCTCTCTCT
This sequence comes from Laspeyria flexula, assembly GCA_905147015.1. Lineage (NCBI taxonomy): Eukaryota > Metazoa > Arthropoda > Insecta > Lepidoptera > Erebidae > Laspeyria > Laspeyria flexula. The sequence goes on from LR989974.1 coordinate 9,945,748, forward strand.
CATACATGTTAAGTGGGGATGAATATTTTTTTTGTCGTCTACCTCATCGTGTGGGGTATCGTTGAATAGGTCTTCTCCAATGACTTGGGGGTTACTAACATTATTTTTCGATTTAATGTTCCATTTACGAAATATTAAACTTTAAAGAGCAAATTTTTGTTCCAGTAGGGCGCTCTCTAAAAGCTACACTGCTGGTTTGAAAATCTGGAAAAATTCTTGATGATAGTGCTTTTCATGAACTTTAAATGAAAATTATAGCGGTTAAGATAACTTTATTAGTTTAGCAGTAATAGTCGTTTAACTTGGGTGTTGGATAATTTTGTACCAAATACAAAATCCTTAGCATTAATGATTCTATGCTATCATCAGAAAAAGGACAGCGTCAATATCAAATAGAACGCGCGACAGTAACAACAGCATCCTTAAAACCATTATTGAAAAGCCGGATGGGCCTTTCCTTGGACACTGGATTCACATACATTTGGCCACCAGAGGTCCGAGGAGGTCAAATGTTTTTTAGTGATGACAATTTTGTTTGTATGTCAAAGTTTGTATATTGTAACATTTTACTAACATATTTTTAAGAAATTGTTTTACTAACACTATGGATTGTTACAATGTCTGAAATAAATTTCTATTATTATTATTAATCCTTTATAGTGACTGAGATAAAGTAGTTGCTTGTTTTGTTTTCTATAAATACTGCACTTCTCAACAAAAGGACATAAGCGGTGTGAAGATACGCTCTTTTGATGCGGAACCCTACATTGAGCATGGTCCGATATGCTCTTAACCGGTTTTTATGTATTATAATTTATTATTAAATAAATAAATAAAATTATTATTAAAAAATAATTTATTATAATTTATGAAAATAAAACTTCAAATTATTAACCTTCACATTAAGTACACCATTGTCTTAACAAGACAAGTTTATTTTCTCACAGTGAGTTAGTTTTAACTGTGAGAAAATCTAATTGGTAAACTTTATAATTTTCAATTTGTTTACGTTGAGAGTAATAGGTATATAGACCAGTTTAGCAATTAGATAAAATTCAACCAAATGATTGTCTTGCCACTCAGTGTTGTGTACCGTAGCTGCCCGTGAGGCTCTGTGTACATGGTATGAAAAGACACCAAGTCCAGTGGCGTGCCTAGGGTATAAGCATAAGGCAAGCCCGATATACCTACCTACCTATGTTTTTACCCGACTACTCCGGAATAGGCAGTTGGCTATTTTTGTAAATGTATAAAAATTGAAAGTAAATAAAATGATAACTATCTTGTTACGAAAATGAGCTATGAAAGGCGATATGTAATGTTTCTTCCATGGTTTTTCTTCTATTTCACTTACATGTGGAGATGGTAGATCCAAAGCACACTGAAGGTATACTAGTGCTTGATCGAATATATTAAACATATCAGCAATTGCATACCTTCGGTGGCTTTGAAAAAAGTTTGGTTTGCTTGAGTGAGTGAACGAAGATAGCTAAGTAGGTAGTTGACCCTTGCTTGATTAGCTAGTAGGTAAGTAACAGTACAGAGACAAAAATAAACAGAACAGAGAGTTATAATTACAATACAGGTAGATAATTATAAAAAAATCAAAAAGGTATTTATAAAGACTATTATTTATATTCTAAATCGAATCGTCTGTCTTTCTTAAGAAATGATTTAATTACGTCAGAATAAAATGTTGGTGAACGTTTTAATTCTACCAACAACTGTTTTTCAATAGCTATCATCGATAGCTCGGAAAGACGTTCTTGACCTTGTGTATTTCTTAGATAAGTATGAATACGTTTAAGAGATGAAAATGCGCGTTCCGCGGAAGAACTAGTAACCGGAACAGTTACAACAAGATACGCTAACTTTAACAACTCGGGCAAGGCATCTTCGAGGCTATTCTCATTAATAAAATCAATTAGTTCGAATAAATTAAGATTTTTAAGTTCAGAACTGGAATATAAACACATCAATTGGGTTTTTAATATTTGTTTATCGAAATAGTTTGCTTAAATGTGAAACAATGAATCTAAGGCGTCTGTAGGAAAATCTAAGCGGTAATTATCAAATTTTTTATTGTTAAGTAATTGGAAAAACTTCAATTTATAAAGTTCGGAATATCGGTCACTAATTCAACTTGTGATTTTTGTAGAATATTGTACAAGGAATCGGTTTTTTCAAATATGCGATGAAAAATTAAAAGAAAGAAATTGAAATTAAATGATCGCAAAGTGTTATCTAAATTCTCTGCGGCTAAAATTGTCTCCCCATCCCAGTCCTGCGGATTGTTGCACAAATCAGAAAACAACTCAATAAGTTTTATTTTTTGTTCAAAAACCGTGTTTACAACTCGTGACATGTATGTCCAACGAGTTGCGGGAGCATTAGGCATTTTTTTACTGCAATGAGTATCGTAAAAAGCGGCTCGTTTTGTACTATTACTAAAAAAATTACACAAAGACTGAAGGGCTGAAAAAAATAAACTAACTTCCCCAATTCTGCTGCACGATTTAGACAACACTAAAGCCAATATATGTGCATTACACCAAATGTAAATTGCTTGTGGACAAACATCTTTTACTTTTTGTTGGACTCCATTTCTTACACCAGACATTACACTAGCACCGTCATAGCTTTGTGCTACCAATTTTGCTATGCACTCGTGTTTATTAGGTAATATTAATAAAAATAAAAATAAAATTATTTTAGAAAGTGTGTCTGCCATGCGACTTTCTGATACATTAATATAACCCAAAAAACGATCATGAATTTCGTTTCCAAAATAATATCTGAGTATCAGGCACAATTGTTCTCTGTGACTAACATCGGGAGTTTCGTCAATGATAATTGAAACAAATTTGGTTTGTTTTATTTCGAAGTCGATGCGAGTTTTCATCACATCGGCTACGGAATGAATCATACCTATCATTTTGAATTTTTCGGTTTGTCACTTTGTTGATTCTGCATATGCTTTTCTAAAACAACATCGTATTTCGAAAGTAGCGTTACAAGCTCTAAAAAATTGCCTTTATTCAATGACGTTTTGGACTCATCGTGACCTCTGAAAGGAAGTTCATGTTGTGCTAAATGACAAACAATATCGACTAATCTTTGAAATACACTACGGTTATTATCAACGCGCGAGTTATATTTTGAAATTTCTTCTGATAACTGGCGTGACAAAGATGTTTCAATTCGTTGTTTACCAAAATTACTAAAAGAAATTACAGCGCATAAGTGTTTATGGGAATTCGCGTGTTTTTTGATAGCGCCAGTTATGTTATTTAGATCATTATAGCCAGAATGATTCCAAACGTTCTTGTCGTTAGAAAAAAATACGCAGCACCAGCAATATAACTTATTAGAGTGAGAACAGCCAACGATCCATTTTGTTTTGTACACCGATCTATTAAAATGTCTTTTATGCGATTTAGTAGTCTGAGAAATACACAAATTAGGCGTAGGTTTTAACGAAGAAATTAACTGGAGTTTCTGTGCAAAGTTTAAAGATTTTACCTTTTCTTCGCCGATCAAAACTTGAACACACTTTAAATCCTCGCAAGGGACAATTACTTCCATTGTTGTATGTCACTAAATACAATAGAATCACTTTAAAATCTTACAATTAACTATTTTTAAAGTAAACAAACACTAAAACCAAAACTTTCGTCCGCTCAAACAAATGAACTGAGTGAAGTTAGTAGACGCGAGTACGCATGCGCGGCCGCGGCATTTCACTTCCATAGTCGACAACTTCATACATAAAGCCCGGCTTATAATTTCATACTGATTGATATATAAATTAACCTAATTATATTTCAATAATCCACAGTTTCTCTATAGGTTAGAAAGAGAGATCCGTCGTTGTTCAAAAGCCACATAACAAGCCAGTGCGGGTGAGCGAGATAGAAAAAAAAGTTGTTGCGCGCAGCGCGCAACTCTCGTTCTCGCTTGATGATTCGTCACTCACCGAGTCAAATGTACTCTGTGCACCGAGTCACCGCTCTCGCTCGTGCATAAGAGGAAATAAGCGCGCGAATTTTAAAATAGATAATGGTTTGAATTAGATATTTTTGATCGAGCATTTTAGTAGGGCAAGCCGGGCTTTTGGGCTTGTATGAACGTACCGCCACTGACCAAGTCTACGTGAGAATTCATGTCGTTCCTACATAATAAAAAAAAACTGGTTAAGAGCATGTCTGACCATGCCCAGTGTAGGGTTCCGCAGCAATAAAACCTATTTTCATGGCACCTACGTCCTTTTATTGAGAAGCGAGTTTTTAGGCACAACTCAAAAATGGTACATCCGATCATGTTCAAAATATGTTTAAGCTATTGCATAGCTTTTATCGCGGGCTTTGAGCACGGCGACCGAATCTAGAAATTCCGTAACGAAAAAAAAACCTAACACCCCGCACTCTGACCGGCACAGCGCGGTGCGGCGTTGAAAGTCGTGCATCATCTAACGTCGTTTCAGTTCGGCAGACTTCGGCACGGTGTTTGTGTGCGTGCGACTAGACGTATGCGTGTAGTCTGTACGAAGCTCGCACGGATCGAGACGAGCTGCTCCGAAATCGGACGAATACGTAAGCAGCTGTTTGTGAGAAAGTAAATAAAAATATTATGCAATTATAATATAAAAATATTATAATTGCATATTTTATGTTAATAAAAAATTCTATGCAATACCTTTACCGCGGCAGTCCCCAAGTGCCACACGTATTTTTTATTGGAAGTATTTATTAAAAATCTTTATTCCGACAGTCACAAATACGAATTTTTTATTATGAAATTCGGACTTTTGAAAATCGGAACATTGAAATTCGAAATAATATATTTCGGAGTATTTGGATGTTCCCTTTATTAACCTCTCAGCTGGTAGTGTAATCTGGGACCCTCTTTTATTTTCCATCAGGCAACAGGAGCCAATATACTCTACTAAAAAAAATCCAAACTGTGTACAAAACAAAAAGAAAAAATCTTGTCTGCGCTAGACCCTCAATGAATATGAACCAATAGAATCGCTTAATTTAAAGCCGTGCTACATGGTTATAAACTTGCCTTCCACGGACCTCCGTGGAAGGCAAGTTTAAGCACCTGCCCTTAGTGGATTCCAACCGTTTAGCCGGCTGTTGTAAACCAAATTTCATACAAACTACGCGGATGGCAACCAAGCTCCCACCAAGGTCACTCTGTTGGAACGCAAGTTTATAACCGTGTAGAACACCTATTTCCTGATGTAATAACCTGAAAAAAATATCGCATCGCCGCATCTCTTGTGGAAACACAGTCAAAGTGTCTCAGAGCTAAGCTTGACGACGGACCCCTCAAAAATGAGTAGACAATGTGTAATTAAACTAAGATGATTATAACACTATAATAATTTTATTGAAGTTATAATATAATTATGTAAATAATGGTTTATTATAACTCAAGTAGTTCGCACATAGATTAAGAATACTTTAGTCAATTAAATACCCTCTGTGTTGTAACAGCATTCATTTTGAGCTCTCCTTTAGTCTTGATATCAAATTTCTTCTTTATTTTACTAATATTGAGATTAGATTAATCTTCCGACTAATATGTTATTGTTGAGACACAACAAAAGTCATTAGTTTACACTCTTAGTTTAGGTAATGTATCTTTATATTTTCATATTTATTCTAAATATTGTTAAAATGGGTCCGTGTAGTGAGAAAAGAGAAATCAGTGGCAACAACCATTAGCAGTAATTTTAATAGCGTTTAGGTTATTGCTGTAGATGACTAGAGGCTGATCCCTCTGTCCGCCGAACTCTCCCTGCAGCTGCTGTAGCCACACAACCTCCTGCGCCGCCGCTGACTTGCCCATGTACTCCAAGACCACCTCTCCATACATTTATAAGATGAAATCACTGTTTACAGATAGTCTACATTCACGAGTCGAGTCTAGTTTTTTTTAGGATTTTGTACTAGTTTATTCTGCAAGAAGCCTCTATTTTAGCATCATTCATCATTGAAACACATATTGTTATATGAAAACTTATCTCTTCTCTGTGATTTTATGTCTAGTGCCAATGTGACACTATTCTTAAGAGCAATAAGGCTGCAAACGTCAAAAGCGTCCATCATTAAACTAAAGTTAAGTGTCACTTTAGTGTCTAACGCTGCAGTCGTCCTATTTTATGGGACGAACAGATTCTTTAGTAGTCCAGAAATATAGACCAACTTTGAAGTATTGTATTAGTTCCGTTTGTATGTTTATAACGCAATTTCAGCGTTGCTTTAAATAGCAATTATGTTATCCTATATAAAAACGATACTGTTAATCATTCTCAAATAATTAGATTAGATTTAAATATGTTGAATTTTAAAAATTTGCTCACACTATTAAGTCTTTTTTTGAATCTAGGAAACTTATTCTTTCTGTTTGAGGGCAGATTCCTGAGGAAACTTACCCAAAATGCTAAGCACATTATCGCGTTGGATGGCAAGGCTTGCCCCCGGTAGAGGCCAGAGTTTGGGTCACGTGATACCTCAGAAATACGTTTACAAAAATACAACCAATACACACATTAACAAATAAGGATAATAGGAATTAATTAAAAGATTTTTTTATTGTTTTTATGAGTTAGTTTTAATATGTTAAGTTTGACCACAAATTAAAAGATCCTATGATAAACTTCTCAGCTTTAAGGAAATTTCGTGTCCCTTGACAGGTTTTAGCAGGAGATCAAATTTGTACTGCGTCTTCGTATAGTCAGCTTCAATTTTGTACTTTCGGATTAAATGTGCTATAGTTACCAGCAGTGACGTCAAAGCGTACGTTTTACCTTTAAAACAGAAGAAAATGTCAATAATTTAGAAAATGGCTATTAGGTAAAAAATACTATGATTAAGTTATTGTGCACACTAAGAAAGCACCTACGTATACGTCAAACTGAATAGTCTACCCTATCTACCCTACCCTACCCTCTCAGCTCTCTAGTTAGAGGAGAAGAAACCCGAGCCCAGCAGTGGGACTTAATGGGTTGCTAATGATTATGATGAACAAAAGTACTAATAAATAAAGTTTAATTTAATTTAGTTAGGTTAATATATCCATACCTATGCAAGCTCGTTTTCCAATACTAAAGCTTGCGAAAGCACTGGCAATGTTGGGTACACCGCCCGGTTCTAACCATCGCTCCGGTCTGTACTGATCTGCATCTGGACCCCACGAGGGATGATGGTTGATACCATAGAGCATGATAATTGCACTGCTATCTTTGCGTAGCGTACAATTTTCTGTAACACATTCACAATAACCAATAATTATTATCTTTTCCATCAAACCTTTGTTAATAATTCCTCTTTATTAATTTCTCTCGCGATTCCCATCGTTTCTTTTCCATTATGCTCCGGTTTCCTTTTTCTCTCTATATCCTATACCTTCCTGTCGCACCATAGCGCGCGCCTCATCGCCTATCCCTCGTGTCCTATCCGCGCTCAATGGCCTCGTGGAAGCTTACCCGAATGGTGACACTTTTGCAGATGAATCCGAAATTATAATGTGTGTTTGCCTAAGCTTCTGTGAAAGCAAATCAATTTAAATTTTGTTTTTTTTAATTGCATGTAATACTTATCTTCATGTTGTATTTTAACTAAATCTATGTTAATGTAATTGATGTTATAACCGTGTTAACATAATAATAATAATAAATATCCCTTTTTCCGTTTTCGCAACCATGCTGATAGATAAAAGCCATGTCAATGGGAACCATTTACCATCAGGTGACCAAATGCTCGTCTGCCGCCTCAAGCAATTGATTGATTAGTAAAAGTTATTACTGTTCTACAAAATATATTATCATCTACTTACTTAATTTAACTTCACGGTCAACTTGTCTTCCAATCAGAGGCGCCGAAGGTTGTAATCGAAGTGCTTCTTTTATAACTGCTTCTGTATATACAAGTTGTCGTAAATCTTCTTTATTAACATTTTTTTCTTTACCAATAACTTGTATTATCCTACAAAATACAACAAGTACTTATGTATTCAATTTAAAATTTATGTGTTAGATAAAAATAATTATTCAATTCATAATATCATGAGTTTTAGAGATGTAATATTTCCACATAATTATTATATTCCAAAAATGTCAAATTGTGATCTGGGAAGAACTTAAATTAATCTTACTCTTTGTATACACGTTCCTGTATTTTGGGATACGATCCAAGAAGAATTAAAATATTTTCAAGCTGTATAGCTGTAGTGTCAAAAGCTGCTGCTATCATTATTTCTAGCTCTTCTCTTATTTCCTTCAGAGTCAATGCATTAGCCTCAAAATGTTGTAGGTATAAGTCCAAAAATGTAGTAACACCTAAAAAACCAGTTAAGCTCAACTCTTCAATTTCACGAGTATTTTAAGTATTTTGGTGAATACAGACCTGTTGAACGATCTTCATATATTTTGGTTCGATTTCTTTTTATTGTGGCATTTTGTTCTTTCTCTATTATCTGAGATAAAAAAAATAATCAAATAAAACTTTTTGTATCGTTCATCTAAATAAATTGTCGTATTTACCTATAACTGCACTCACCTCATTAGATATTGCCGTAACCTCTTTTAGAAGTTGGTCTTGTTTCAGTTTTGGTCCAAACCACGTAAAGATTAAATCAAAGTGCTGCCAAACTTTGTGCATTCGTTCAGTTAGTATTTTTGATAATTCATTAATAGAGTTCAAATATTTTATAAAGGTCTCTTCGTTGTGTAGATTACTGCCACCGAATGCAGTCACTATGATAAATAAAATAAAATTTTGGTACTTAGACTATTTAGAAACAGTAATTAGAAAAGCAATGGTAGACAAATGGATAAGTAACCGGCATGCAAATCATGCGGTTCTATTCCGACCAGCAGTAAAAATGTGGATCTCACTTAGTGGAATTTAATCATCGAAAGGTGAAGGAAAACATCGTGAGGAAACCCATACCCTAAACGAAATTATTAATTTATGGCTTTAACCTTCTCAGCTTTCTGGACAGCGTAGAGGGGACCTGAGCCCAGCAGTGGGACATTAATGGTTTGCTAATAATGATGATTTGAAAAATAAAGCTGTTAGTAAGTACTTCTACAATACTACGAGTACGTCTGATTTCATTCAATGATCAATACTCACAGCAGGACCCTCTCAAAACATTGTTTTGAATATGTGATGTTGCTACAAATGGTTCATATTTTCATACGTCATTGGAGTTTACATCTGTGCGGTCACGTTTAGTCTGCTCCGTATTTAAATATTCTCAATCCTAGTTCAAAGTGCATATCTGTCAGTGTTTTAGTAATAACCTGTTAAAACAACATATTATACTACTAAATACATAATCAACTGCGTGAATAATATCAGTATTCAAAGTTAAATCGCAAAATTTAAGTGCTTAATGGTGGTGAACTTTCAAAACATTACAAATGTACATCTTCGTTTATTAAGCTACCTTCATTTACACTCAACAACAAACATCGTCAACTTCAAAGCAACATACGATCGTCAATTTCAACTTAGTTCGTAAAGTTGTGGTGGCGCAGTGTGCGCAGTGGCTAGTAAGGGTATGGTAGACGGATCGAATCCTAGGCGCAGCTCTACACTTTTTGGAATTAATTCTACATTGAAGAATATCACTAACTTTAATTACAATGTTGAACTGTGATACTTGTGGTAAATTCGTACAAAAACAGGAACAAATAATTTGTTCTAACTGTGAAAACAATTATCATCATCTGTGTGTTAACATAACTGCCACAAAATTCAAAAGGCTTAGTAAAATTGCACGTTCGTCTTGGAATTGCCCTAGCTGTTTAAATGTTCAACAAAACAAAGGAAATAATACTGACGTGGGTGCTAATTCAGAGGATGATGATAAGGATAATGATATTCGTCGTATTATTAGGGACGAAATAAGGAGCACATTACGTACTGAAGTTAAAAATATGATACGTGAATTGAGAAACGAAATAGACGATATTCGAAAACAATTTGAAGACCTAAAATCATCGGGTTGTTTTGATATCTCGCAATATAATGAGCTGAAAACTGATTTCATAAAACTGCAAAAAGAAAATGCTGATCTCCGGTCGTTGAATACCGTTATGCAAGACTCAACCACTCAGCTACGCAACCAGTTAAACGCCCTGGATCAGAACCTACGAGAAGCTAACTTAGAAATTCACGGACTACCTGAAAATAGAAATGAAGTCTTGCCAAACATCGTAACTCAATTATCCAACGTAGTGTCCTTCGGTCTCAAAGACTGTGATATAATGAAATGTACCAGAGTAGCTAGTATTAATAATAATAAGACTCGCCCGCGCACTGTAGTGGTAAAATTGCGCAGCCCTAGATGTAGAGATGAATTTTATTCTGCAATTACGCGATATAACAAAACAAACAATAATGAAAAACTCAATACATCTCTTCTGGGCTATAGCGGTAATAAACTTCCTGTTTATGTATCTGAGCACCTTGCCCCAGTATACAAAGCGTTGCATGCGGCTGCTAGGCTGAGAGCAAGAGAAAAATCTTATAAATATGTCTGGGTTCGTTATGGTAAAATTTATGTCGCCAAGAATGAAAATTCAGGTAGTATATTAATCAAAGATAATCAATGTTTGGATAAAATTGTCTGAAAACTTTGTCTTACCTAATGACTACACGCTGATGTGCCACATGTACCTATTAACTAATATCTTTATGTACTTATCAATTTACTATCAAAATGTGAGAGGAATGAAGACGAAGTCTCATGATATTTACATGTCAATATTAAATTCCAACTACGACATAATATGTTTTACGGAAACCTGGTTAGATGACTGGTTCTTATCCTCGGAGTATTTTGATGACAGATACACCGTTGTTCGTAGGGATAGGTGTGATGTCTTTAAGCAGTTATATTCTAAAGCTCATGGAGGTGGCATTCTGATAGCTATTAATAATAAATTTAATTTTGTCAGAAAACTCAATTGGCAAACCTCTGTCGAAGACATGTGGATATCTTTTAGCTTGGAAAATACCTGTTTGAACTTATGTGTTGTTTATTTACCATCTTATTTACCAAATGATATTTTTAAGGAATTTTTGACTAAAACTGAGGAGATTTGTCTTCAATTTACGGATTGTAATACAATGATAATAGGTGATTTTAACATTCCAAACATTCAATGGCAATATCCGAATGGACCGGTCATTTGGACATGTGATCCCAAATCTACTATGCTACAGCATTTTCTAAATATAACTGGCTTTCAACAAGTAAATAACATAAGCAATCCTAATCATAATACATTAGACCTTGTTTTGGTGGATGAAAATACCAATGTCAATGTGAGTAATGCACCACCCCTCAGTAAGGTAGATATCCACCATCCCCCGCTTGAAATAGTATTACGGAAAACTATACACTCTAATTTGGGCCCTAACACTTCACAATTGAGATATAGCTTTTATAAAACAGACTACCAAGCGTGTATTAGAGATCTGCAGCTTATTAACTGGAATAATTTTAATAATCTTGATATTAATGAATTTACTCAAACATTCTACAATATTTTGTGGGAAATAATTGAAAAATACACTCCCAAAGCTAAAGCCAAAAAAGCTAATTATCCTGTATGGTTTTCGCCTTCGGTTGTTAAATTATTAAAGGAAAAAAATAGGTATAGAATAAGGTTTAAGAAATACAACAATCCGAGGGATTATGATACTTTCGACACATTACGTAGGAAGTCTCGATTGGCTATTCAAAATTGTTTTAGATTTCACATAGATAACATTGAACAAGGACTACAAACCAACGTACGTTCCTTTTGGCGTTATTTAAAGTCTAAAAAGACATTTAAAGGTATTCCCAATCAAATTACTTATGGTGATCGAGTGGGTGAGGGAGGCTTTGATGTGGTGAATCTGTTTGCCAAATATTTCGCATCTGTGTACGGTGATAATCACTTGCCCAACAAAATAACTGCACCTCTCATCGCTTCCAGTTACTCTCTTTCTACCATATGCATTTCGGAAAACGATATTAGACAAAACATTAAAAGGCTAGACTTAACTAAGGGACCTGGTCCAGACGGTCTGCCACCTATGTTTATTCGTCTCTGCATGGAAGGGCTTATTAAACCTTTACATATTATTTATAATAAATCTCTAATAAGTGGGGTTTTCCCAGACCTATGGAAGATTTCTCATATTATCCCAATTCACAAATCTGGAAGTGCAAGTGATGTAACGAATTATAGGCCGATTTCTATATTATCTCAATTTGCCAAGATTTTTGAAGGACTTATTTATAGTGTAGTGTATTCGCACCTTCAACACACCTTAAATGTTCGGCAACATGGTTTTATGTCAAAGCGCTCGACTGTTTCGAACCTATTGCTATATACTAGTTATATAACTGATTCTTTTGAGGTTAGGGGTCAAGTCGATGCCATATATACAGACTTTGCGAAAGCATTTGATCGTGTAAATCACTCACTACTTTCTGTGAAGCTTAATCATGCTGGTATCCATGGCTCCCTGTTGCGGTGGTTTAACAGCTACTTAAATAATCGCTCTCAACTTGTAGCGCTTGCAGGTTATGAATCTAGCCCGTTTATTCCTAGTTCCGGAGTTCCTCAGGGATCAAAATTAGGTCCTTTATTGTTCCTAGTTTTTATAAATGACCTGCTTGACCTTATAAAATGCGACTGTCTAGCTTATGCTGATGATTTAAAGTTATATCGCAGAATTGATACACTTTATGATTGCCTAATGCTACAAAATGATTTGAATCTTCTACAACAATGGTGCGTGGATAACAAAATGTCACTCAACGTAACCAAATGCCAGTTTATAACTTTTACAAATAAGGCAAAATATATCGAATATAATTATATGATCGATGGTGTCCAGCTTCAAAGGGTTTCAGCTGTACGCGATCTGGGTGTAGTTTTGGACACGACACTTTCATTCCGCCAACACATTGAAAAAATATCATTGAAAGCTAACAGAATGCTAGGTTTCATAATTCGGATGGGTAAACCTTTTCGAAACAACAGCAGCATCGTTACACTGTATAATGCCTTGGTGCGTAGTAACCTGGAATACTGTTCCACTATTTGGTCCCCCTATTATAGTACTCATGCTGATGTTATAGAATCCATCCAGGCTCGTTTTATTAGACATTTGGCTGTAAGAAATGGGATACGAAAACAAATTCCTGACTATAATGATAGGTTAAGTCACTACAAAATGATAAGTCTGAGGGAAAGGCGCAATGTTACGGACTTACTGATTTTACACAAAATAATCAATGGGTCTATTGATGCTCCACTGATAAATTATTTTAGCTTTAGAATCCCTCAACGCTCACTGCGACATCCACGTCTATTTGAAGTTCCTACATGTACCTTAAATACCTCTTTTAATAGCTCATTAACAAGAATGGCGCGGTTATATAATGAACTGGTTGTCGAATGTAGCAACTCCATCGATATACTCGCCACAAGTTATGGATCATTCAGGCACTTTTTATTACACCCATAATGTACTGTTTGTTTTCTTTAATTCTATCTTTATTCAAATTGCTAATAATATTATTTTTATTTTTTAATTCACGTCACATTTACATTTTATTTTGCAATTTGTAATCTCCTTTTATTAATATAAACTAATTATTAAATGTTATGCATGCTTATAATTTGTATAATTACTTTTAAGGTTATTTTTAAGTTTATATTATATCCCAAATGTTGTGTAATTGTACTGTTGGTGTGCTTATAAATAAATAAATAAATAAATGGTAATTTCCCGGCAAAAGCGTGAAACTCGTCAGTCAATAGTTTAGCCTGATCATTGAAAACCTCCATAAAACCATGAATGACAGGTAGACTGAACGCTGGGTTAAGCAGTTTCCGGTGACGTGTCCATGTTGGAACTGGAAAATAGTGATGAGAATTAAAATAAATAATGTAAATAGTCAAGAATGTTTTTATGGTTTACGGTAAAGATTCACTTACAACATGTATCATAATTATTTTATCATAATCATCTTCATATAATATTCGAGTGACTACTGAATATAGGCCTCACCTAATTCTTTCCAATAGTGTGTGACTTCTTCTTCAAATTCTTTCATTCAACTTTTGCGTTATACTGCAGTCTTATGCCCTATTGCTACTTTAATTTTACGTTCGGTGATTGGTTCTTCAGTTTTTAATATGAGTTACTTATTATCGAAGTGCTGTAAGTCATCACTGGCAACAGATACTAATATAATCCTTCTAATTCTGGGGTGTAAAATATTAGCAATTTTAACTAGATGTAAAAAAAATGCTTTAAAGGAAAACTTAAATCTAATACAAAAAAATACAAACCTTCTGCCGTCAATAATGACTCTCCAAATACAAACTTCATAAATTTGTATACGTAATGCTTCTCTAAACATGTGTTACTTATTACTGTAGCGGCTTCCGGATCCGTGATTACTGTAAATATTTAATTACAGCAATTATTAATAAGCATTTTCAAAATTATATTTTTTAGTATTTTAAAACCTTTGTGTCGTGGTGAATTTCACGATACTCACAAAATTGCCGTATAATGATTAGGGCATCGGAACCGGTTTTTCCCGGAACCGAAAGAACCGGGAATTCCCGGTTCTAGGGGCTACAAAAAGAACCGGTTCTCAAAATATGAAGAACCGGGTTTTCGGTTCTTCTACAAATTAGTGATTAACGCCGATCAACTTCGATCAAATAAGCACTAGATACACGCTCGCATACAAAACCAACGCCAAATAATGGCACTCGACAGTACTACATACTTATTAGATGTATGTATTTATTATACAACAATTCTGTAAATTTTATTAAATAAAATATTCAATTTTTTTCATTCAAAATATATCGTAATAGATTATAGATTTGATCAAAAGGGTTTATTCCCATCCAGTCACACCCAAAAACTTACAGGAAGTTGTAACACTGTTACTCGTTGGGAAAAAATTCTCATCATGTCACACTGTTACTTGATGCAACTGCTTGCAATTTTTTTCTCCCAACCAGTAACACTGCCAAATATTGGTGTTACTGGATGGGATAAAAAGTTACATCGAGTCACACTGTGTCTTGTTGGGAAAAGTAAACATTTTATATTCCCATCGAGTCACACTTTTTTTTATTATATTAGTGATTGATATTTTTATTATATAGAGAGTTGTTACTAATCGTTAGACAGTTGCTACCCCCGACATTTTTTAAAATAAACTACTTTCTTTTAAGAACGTACCATGACCAAATAGGTGACGTTCTAAAGAAGGGACAGATCAGGAGTACCCTCAACCGGCGAGAATGCATGAAAAGACTGATGAATGTTGAAGAAGCCAAAGATGTATGTCAGAATCGTAGCAAGTGGAAGGAAATGGTCTCTGCCTACCCCTCTGTTGGGAAAGAGGCGTGATCTATATGTATGTATGTATGTAACTACTTTCTGAGGTCATGAATCATTCCATCAGGTTGACTGGTCACCTATCCAGTGAGAACAAACTGCGTAAATAAAAACGATCATGCCATTCATCGACTTAAAATGTCGCTTTTCCAGAATGTCCCCATTCATAGGTTTATTTAAAAAAATGTCGATGTCGATGAATTGCAACTGTCTAACGATTAGTAGCAACTAGCAACTCTCTCTATATAATAAAAAAATCAATCACTAATATAATAATAAGAAAATAAAAAGTGTGACTCCATGAGAATATAAAATGTTTACTTTTCCTAACAAGACACAGTGTGACTCGATGCAACTTTTTTTCCCATCCAGTAACACCAATATTTGGCAGTGTTACTGGTTGGGAGAAAAAATTGCAAGCAGTTGCATCGTGTGACATGACGGGAATTTTTTTCTCAACAAGTAACAGTGTTACAGGTTTGGGTGTGGACTTTACGAACAAAATTCTAATAAATTAGCAAAAGAACCGAAAAGAACCGAAAGAACCGGGTACCCGGTTCTGTGTTGTCACTGGAACCGAAAGAACCGGTTCTTAAAATATGGCCGGTTCTCGATGCCCTAATAATGATACAATAAGAAGACATAATGTCACCACCCCATCCCAACCCGTGGGTGTCGTAAAAGGCGACTAAAGGAGTAACCTTATGCAGACAATAGAACTGCGAGAAAAGGAAAATTTTAAATAAATTCCTATATCAACTCGTCTGGCTGCGTAGCAGGCCAAAATCTTTGGAGGATACCCGTTTGCAGCAGTGGGACGTTTCAGGGTTGTAGTGTTTATGTGCTCCTGTGTGTGTTAATAAATAGGTACTCACCCTAGTACACTCCAGGACCGAGATAAAATTTAATAATTCCTCCTTCTGTATAAGTTTCTTCTATGGCATTTTTTATAATCTCCCATATCCCTGTAATATAAGAATGCTATATAGTATATACTATAGCTCAGCTCTCTAGTTAGAGGAGAGGACACCCGAGCCCAGCAGTGGGACTTAATGGGTTGCTGATGATGATTATGATGATGATGATATAGGAAATCTATTCCTACAGATATTGTTAACTACGCAACGAATTTTGATGCCGTTTCACTAATAGATAGAGTGATTTAAGAGCGAGTGGAAGCTAGCGTTAAATAAAATGAAAATAATATCAATTTGATAACACAATGTTGTTGTTTCTTTTACAAACATGACATGACATGTCCTATTTCTTTCTTTAATTTTTGTTTATACCACGATGGTGGCTAACATGTGCTCGGTGCTAACAGTATTATACTGCTCAGCTCCTTTTCGGCGCAGTGTAATGTTATAGCCAATAACCTTTCCCGATAAATGGGCTATCATACACTAAAAGAATATTTCAAATTGGACAAATAGTTCCTGAGATACTAGTGTTCAACCAAACAAACAAACACAACTCTACGCTTTATAATACGAGTATGTACTAGAAGTCACGCGGGGCTTCACACCCGTCGCTTTTGTTTGGCCACTGCTCAGCTCCCATTAGCTGTAGCATGATGTTATACAGCCCCTCGATAAAAGGGCTATCGAACACTAAAATAATTATTTAAATCGGACCAGTAGTTCCTGAGATAAGCACGTTCAAACAAACAAACTCTTCAGCTTTGTAATGTTAGTTTAGATTAGTAGATAAGTTGGGATTGAGAATTGAATAAAATATAAATAATTGATAACAAATACGCACTATGTGTGGCAGTAAATGCGAGATATAGTATTCCAACGACGGGCAAAGCCATAGAGGTGACAGGAACATCTTTGTCAACTTGCTCTTTACTGTAAGTATATATTATCAACAGCACAAATAAAGTAAACGCCGCACACAACAGTAACACTGATATCATTTTGACGAACTTATCATCATATTCTATTCAAATTAAATTTATATACGAGTTGTAAAATTACGTTACTGTTTACTCATGTTTAGGGTTCCGTGTCACAAAAGGAAAAATTGAACTCTGATAGAAAACACTCCGTTGTTCATCAGTCAAGAATATTTTTCTCAAGAACGCGTAAAGATATCAATCTGAAATTAATATCAAATACTCGGGTCTGCAATTTCTTCGAGCAGTAAAAAAAATAGTTCTAAGTAATCGCAATCATAAGATGTATAGTTTCATTTTTGTCGCATAAAAATATGTAGGCGGGCACTTGGCAAGCCCCATATGTTAGCGTATGAAACAACATAAAACACTCTTCTTAGACCACATTATTGTAGTGGGTAACTACGGAACCCTACATTGCGCGTGACTTCACACGCCTTGCGTGAATATCAATCGGTATCAACCGGTATTAACCAGTTTTAGCTGTGAGAATTTTTATATCTTGTTATAGGCAATGATTTACATAATACGGAAGGTTTTTTTGTAGAAGTCCTTGAAAGTATCTCGATAGTTAAAAGTAAGGTGAACAAGCATTGTGAAGGGAATTATGCCTACTATGGCTTAATTGGCTGCGTACCCATTGGACCCTCAAGATTCGACCTCATCTAAAAATATAATCCATTGGACCTCCATGTTAGGATTGGATCCTCAATCTTGGAATTTATTTTTACTTTAGAGCCCATTTGACCCTTTGTCAAACAACGAGTTCGGTTCGACCTTATTTATACATCTTCGTTTGAAAAAAATTAAGTACAATCGCGCACAAAAGCGAGACACTTTTAAAAATGAAACACACAAAAATAAGACACTAAGTATAATATAATAATAACAAAGTTAAACCTAGTTGTTTGATTTTTCTTCTTACCTTATTCCCTTCACAATGTTTGGAGGAGACTCGTGCCCAGCTGTGGGACCTTGATGGGTTGTAATGATGACAAGTAGATAATTTTGTAAACAATTATGGGACGTCAAAAAGTATTTTCATCCATTTTCATACAACGTGTAACGCTAAGAAAGAAGTCCAATCAGTGCAAAAGTAGAGAATATTTGTATCGTGTGACACGATTCGCTGTAAAGTAATGATGTCACAAAGAAGGCTACAGGCATACTTCAAATCCTATCAAATATGATATTATATTAACAGAACAGCATTTCTTCGCACAACATCTATTCGTGTCAAACTATACATGTATTGTTTAAAATGTTTTGAAGAGTTATTTTTACCAGTTTTTCTATATTTTTTTTTTTTTATTTATAGTTTTTATTATTAAATTTTTAATAATATAATCGGCATAAAAAATATCTTTCTTTCTTTAATTCTTTAATGTACACACAAAACAAATTACAATTAACAAAAGAAAACTAAATGTACATAGGCGAGCTTAACTCAAATATGAGTTTTCTACCAGCAAACCCAGGAGTGCAGAGGAAATACAAAAAGTATAGCATGGGAGCAAAAGAAGTGTACAACAAGAAAAGGAAGAGATTTAAGGAACTGAAGAAATATAAAGTAAAGAAAATTGAAGAAAGGTTAGGTATACCATAATGTATACCATCAAATTATAACTAAATAAATAGATAAAAATATTTTACTTATAAGTAAATACATTGTAAATAAATATATACCTATATATATATATATATATTAATACATACACCTACATATATAATAGAAAAAATAAATACATAAACTACTTATTAACCAAAGATAAGAAATGTTGCTTAATTTTGTTCTTAAATATAGCAATAGAAGAGCTATCACGCACATTATGTGGAAGAGAATTCCATAGTCTCACTGCATGAACTGTGAAGGAGCCGCTATAGCAGCTAGAACTATGTACAGGCGTACTAAGTAGAATATGAGTAATATGAGTAGGTATGTATATGTTTTCGTTTAGAGCATGGCAATTTTGAATTTACCTACCCTGTATTGGATGACAATACACTTAAACCGGTCAAGAGCGAGTCACACTCGCGCACAGAGGGTTTCGTACTATCAGGGATTATCATCATTATTTCAACCCATAAACGTCCCACTGCTGGTCTCACTCACTGAGTCTCCTCCAATATGAGGGAATTTGGAGGGAATTTAGCCTACTATACCACGCTGGCCAGACGGGTTGGTATAGGGTTTATTCGAATCAAAACTCGGACAAAAGCAATAAAAATCATTATAATATATAATATATGATGATACATGGCAACACTAGCAACATCAACATCGCCTCGTATTTAAAAAAATGTGAAAAAATATATATATCAATTAAAATCATGTAAGCTACAGTGAAAACTAATGTGTCCAGTGTATTACATAAGTGAGATCGTTAGTGGTAAAATAAAACAAATAAAAATAGACTAATCAGTGCTAAACAAATACAGTATTCAAAGTGCTTATAAAATCTCAAATTAACAATAATTATGCATATTAGACGTTTCAATAGCAGTAACTAAACTTTATTAATAAACTTTTAACTTCAGTGCAGCAATAAACAGTTGTATAGTGGATTTAAATAACAAAAACAATAAATCTCTAAACCGTTAGATAAAGTGTTTTCAAAAATTGCATTAAATATAGTAGTCAACGCCATCTAGCGTAGAGTAGCAGAATCAATATTGACATTTAGTGACAAGATTTGGGTGCTGCCATTACTAAAATAAAAATAAAATTGACATAAATATATAAACAACGCCATCTAGTATCGAGTGAACAAATTAATATTGACATTGGATGACTTGAGATTCGATGTTACCATTACTAATAAATATATAATTACACATCTGGGATACCAAGCTAGAAAAATTACTTATGACTCGGTGTTACTATTATTAATAAATATATAATTATACTTATTCAACTGGGATACCAAGCTAGAAAAAGTTACAAAATAGAGTATTATAAGATGGATGATTTTGTAAACATAACACAAAGAAGACAGAATATACAAAGCAATAGTGACTACGATTTAGACATGGAGGTCTCCTATCAAAGTTTACCTAGCTTTCATAATGAGGACTTGCCTGCATTGAAAGAGGAAATAAATAGACTTCAAACACAACTACAAATTGCGAATACAGAGATAGATAACCTAAACATAGAAAACCTTACTTTAATAAATAAATTGCAAGATTGTGAAAACAAAATAAAACTGTTTAAGTCAGTAGGAATTAAGGACTTGCTGGCAAGTGATGGTATGGATACACCTAAAAAATTTTATTCTCCACAATATAAAAAAAGTGGGCGTAAATTGAGAAAGAAAAATACATTACATAAAACTTCATCTCAAGAAATACTCACAAACTCTGCAATGATGAGTCCAAAATTAGGCAAAAGTTGTCCTATAGGAGAAGATCTAAACTACACGGTAAACGACTCATCACATCAGCGTGAATTAGTCCCAACAAACAGTCATGAAAATTTGCAAAATGGTCTAGATCTGCTTGAACCTTATAAGGAAGAAGATATTAATAAAAAGTACGAACTCTTGAACTCTTGTTCGTTGTCTAGCAACATTGAAGATATTATAATTCAAACTTCCGCGATATTGAACCTGACAATACTACTACACAATCACAACAGTATAACGCACCTAAACTTCAATTGACAACAAAGCACAAAATTGCCATATTTTCAGATCAAACGGGCTATGGCGTGAGAAGCAAATTACAAAACTACCTAAAGGACTCCTTCACGGTAACTTCAATAATTAAACCAAACGCACCTATGACTGAAATACTATCATCATGTCCAGCTATGTGTAAAGACTTTAGTGATTCTGACTTTATCATAATATTGGCAGGTGCAAATGATAAAAATCCGCTCGGTATAACGACCTCTTTATATCATACTTTAAGTTTAATAAAGGATACAAATATTATTGTTGGTAAAGTGTACTTCAGTAAATACCTCAATGTGTCAAAACTAAATAGCACGTTGAGGTTCATAAGCAGTAATTGTAAAAACTCAACATTTATGTCACTGGATAATAGTTATCGCAATATTACTAAATTCAATGTTTTGCAAGCAACTCAGTTGTTACATAGAGAAATATTACATTTAAGTTATAAAACCAATTATAAGAAATTTACACAAACACTAAAACGTAGCAATGTGACACAAAATAAACTTTTTAATGATGTGGGAACGCAAACATTTAGTACAAAACTCAACGAAGAATTGCAAATATCTACACAAAATTCTATTACACAAACTGAGTTTTTTCGTGAATAGTACCGATAATTCACACAAAGTACGCTGTTGTCCTGTAACAAAATTAAAAAATGAAAGTTCTGTTAAAATATTTCATCAAAATGTATGTGGTTTAAGTAATAAAGCATTAGATTTAGATTTATATATACAATCATTGGACAAAACGTTAGATTACCTATGTATAACTGAACATTTCTTAAACGAGAAGTCAGTAAAATGTTTTCATCTCTATAACTATACTCTAGCTTCATACAACACGAGAACCAACAAAAAACGAGGGGGTAGCCTTATTCTATGTCACAAAAACAGGCTTTTTGAAAATATCGAGGCTGTTAACAAGTTGTACAAATCGGAATATTTCGAAATATGTTGTGTGAAAGATCTTGAAACGGGCTTATATCTATGTTGCTGTTACAGAAGTCCTTATGATAAAAATTTTGACGGCTTTATGCAACAATTAGAAAAACTTTTAGAGCATTTGTTCAACAGAAAGTGTATAATATGTGGTGATTTTAACATTGATGTACTAACGGTAAGCAAGAAACAGTCAGAGTTATTAAGTTTATTAAAATGTTATAATTTTAGGCACCTTTTGAATACTTATACATTTATTAGAAACGACGCGTTTTCATGCATAGATAACTTTTTAACAAACATATTGAATGATTCCGTTATACAATCTACCGTCGACCACAATGGCCTAGCAGATGGGCATGGTGGTATTTTCTGTGACTTAAAATTGGAAAACCTTAATAGAAAAAACCTTAAATTACCAGCAATTAAGCGTGAAAAAAGAATTTTTAATAACAGGAATCGCGCATTGTTTCAGAGTGCGGTTTTGAGCACGGATTGGGATGCATTGGGAATAAACACCTTTCTTAGTGTCCTTGGGAACACATTTCGAAAAGCCTATAAAAAGAAAATCATTCAAACAAAACAGTATAAAACACAAACGATAAAGTGGATCACTAAAGGAATTAAGGTTGCAAGTAAAATGAAAAGATTTTTAACTACCTACTCTCAGAGGGATTCCAGTTTAACAAATTTCAAAACTAATTATATACGTATTTATAGAAAGGTCATTAGGCATGCAAAAAAAATTGCTATTGAAGAAAAAATTAATAAATCCAAAAACGTTAGTAAAGAAACTTGGAAGCTGGTCAACCTATATACCAGTAGAAAATGTATACAGTGTAACAAAAATATATGCCTTAACATAGACAACATTATTATAGATAATCAACAAGATGTTGCAAACAAGCTGGCTGAAACCTTTGTACCAACAGCACAATTAATAAATAAGGGCAAAGACAAAGCAGTTCAATACCTACAACAATCCAGTAAGAGAGTAGAGACTAAATTAAATTTTAGCCTTACCACGGCCAAAGAAATAACTAAAATAGTAGAACAGATGGGTAATACAAATTCATGTGGTTACGATGAGATTCCAATAGTAATTATCAAGGAAAATATCAACATACTTGCAAATCCACTCTCTCAATTTTACAATAAATGTATCAATGAATCAGTTTTTCCAGACCAAATGAAACTAGCTAAAATTGTTCCAATTTATAAAAAAGGTTTAAAAAGTGATCCAAAAAATTATCGACCTATTTCTTTACTACCTACCCTATCAAAAATTTATGAAAAAATCATTAAATGTAGATTAATGAGCCATTTTAACTTAAAAGGGGTTTTTAACAAAAGGCAATTTGGATACCAAAAGGGAGTTGGAACATCAGACGCTATCAATACTTTAGTAGACGATATTATTAGCAAAATGAATAAAAAGATGCAAGTAGCAGGCGTGTTTATCGATTTAAGTTGCGCGTTTGACACTATTGATCACGAATTGCTTCTGGCAAAATTGGAGCATTACGGAGTTAGAGATAATGAACTGCAGTTAATGACATCTTATCTAAAAAACAGACGAATGTATGTTGAATTAAAAAAGATAAATGAAGAAAACCGAGAAATCATTTATAAATCCAGGGCTATAAACATTAAACGCGGCGTTCCTCAGGGATCAATCCTTGGACCCATTTTATTTATAGTATTTGCAAATGATATGATTAACTTCATACAAAAGGCAGAACTAGATGTAGATTTAACTGTTTTTGCAGATGACACTAATGTAGTTATAGGTGGTAATAATTTAAATGACTTGACATTAAAAATAAATAAAATTATGGCAATGTTGGACGAATGGTTTGTAGTAAATAATTTAACAATGAATACTAGTAAAACAAATATAATACTTTTTAAATCAACATCTAGAAACAAAGATACAATTAAAGTAAATTTTAAAGATAATAATATTGAATTAGTCGACACCACAAAGTTTTTAGGCGTTAATATAGATTCTCATCTTAACTGGAAACAAGAACTTTCATCACTTGATTCTTCAATCTCCTCTGCATGTTACGCGTTGAGAAGTCTTAGGGATGTAATTAGTCTCAAGCAACTGAAAACAGTTTATTACGCATTGGTGGAATCGAAGTTAAGGTACAGCATAATGTGTTGGGGAAATAGCTATGACTATAATATACATAGAGCATTTATCTTACAAAAACGCGCCATTAGGACTATAGTGCGTATCTCGCAGCGTGAGTCTTGCAGAGATCATTTCAAGGAACTAGGAATCTTGACTGTACCTAGTCTATACGTTTTAACTGCATTATCTAACTTTGCTAAGTACATACATGAATACGAGACCGAAAACGAAAGAGTATTAAGACAGGAAACTCGGCGTAAGGTTATTAAAAATCAAATGGTGCCTAAGTTAGAAATTACTAAGCATTGTATCAGATATACAGCGGTAGAATTATTTAACAAATTACCAGCATATTTAAAAGATGTTGTTTATAAGCAAAACATGTTCAAACTGCAACTAAAAGCCTTCCTGTTGGACAAATGTCTTTATTCTATAGAAGATTTAGCAGTTGAGCATGAATGTTAAGGCAAATGTCAGGGCTGTAATTTTATTTTTTTAATAATTAATTTTTATTTTATTTATTTTTTAATTGAATTAAAATATAATTTTACTTTTTACTTTAATGAAATGTATTAATGAAGTTATAGATTTTTGACATTAGCCATTTTATATTTATTTTTCTTAATGCTATTTAATTGTTTTATAATTTATTAATTTTTTTACTCTTTTGGAATATATTTTATTTTGTTTTTTATATAATTTTCAAATTCAAACACAATGTATATTGTTAATACGAATAAATAATACAAATATATATATTTACTTGGGTTATGTGTAGAAAACAATTGATAAATTTACATTACAAAAGTACTTTATTTAATTAAAAAAATATATATATGTTTTTCAAAAAAAAAACATTTTCTAAATTTTGTTTTTACTCTGCTGTAAAAAAAGGTTTTTATTTGTGAACGTTTTTCATTCAAAAAGCGACATTTAATTTCAACATAAGCTTGTAAAACAAAGTTTATAACATATAAGTATTTATTCTACGATGTATTCCTCAACTTTAATGAAATTTCGTTTCCCTCCACTGGCTTCAATGTAACATTATACTTGAACTGTAATTTGGTATAGTCGGCTTCTATTTGGTACACTCGTACGAACTGGGCTACAGCTACTTTCAATAGTGCCAATGCATGCGTTTTACCTGTAACCAATTATTTTTATTTAACATTTACAATTTTATTTTAATTTAACTATGGTTGAAACGCGGGAATAGTTGTACGTAGATAGTGTACACGGGTCCCTAAATTGACCATGCAAAGTGGGCCTTGTTGCCTGCACGTATTGGCCACAGCGTGATGTTATATAGCTTATAACCTTCCTGGATTCTTCAACACTAAAAGAATTTTTCAAATCGGACCAGTAGATCCTGAGATCCTAGCGTTCAACCAAACAAACTCTTCAGCTTTATTTATAACTAGAAGTCGCGCGGGACTTCGCTCCCATCTTTCTTTATTTGGCCACTGTTCAGCCTCTATAATTATTGGTCGTAATCGTAACGTGATGTTTTAATAGTCTATTAATTAATCTTTCTTTCTGTAAAATGTATATTTCTTTCTTTTCTTTCTATTACCTTCCTCGATAAATGGGCTTTCCAACATTAAAATATTTTTTCAAATCGGACCATTAGTCCCTGAGATCCTAGCGTTCAAACAAAAAACAATGTGAATCATAGATATTTGTTTCGAGTCTAACTGCCATACTCAAAGACGTTACTTAACTTTAAAATTTATTAAGTAAAAACATATAAAATTTAAGTCTATACGCCTAAAGACGATTATTGAATGAAAAAATGGTGTTGACAGATTACTGCTAATTGACATCTCTGAGTGCGGCAGAGTGTACTTTGTTTCAGTTAATTTTGGTCGTATGTTTGTAAAGTTCTCCGCGACACAGATCTTGCTCATATGGAGCAAGATCTGTGTCGCGGAGTACGTTGTCTTTTTCAAAAATATATAAAATACGTACCTATGCAATCTCGTTTTCCATAGCTAAAGCTAGCAAAACCACTGCGATTACTTGGTACACCTCCCGATTCCAGCCATCGCTCTGGTCTGAACTGTTCAGCATCTGGACCCCACGAAGCATTACGGTTGATAGCGTACACGATTATGCCAGCATGACAGCCTTTACGTAGTGTGCAGTTTTCTGTAACACAATAAATTTATTAATTCTAGATACTGGTTTTATAAGAATTCTTTTATTATTTAAATTATCCAGATTTTAGTGCCTAAAATAATTATTTGTGGTTCTCTACTCTGATCTATCCGAAGATTTTAACTGCATCAAACACAATTTGCTTCTACTTAAACTCAGACATTGTGGTATCAAGCATGCTGCTCTTAATCTTGTTGTCAAACCTTAGAGACAAGACACAGTTTGTAGATTGTAACGTAATTCACAGGGTCGCCGCTGCCCTACGATCTTTTTTGAAGAATTTTCTTCCGCCAAAAACTAAGACGATGTTAATGCAAACCTTAACCCTTAACCACCTACCACCGGTCTCTGAGACCGCAACGTATTTTTAAATTCAAATATTTCGATCTGTATGCGTCGTACGACAGTGCACGTCTATATACCTTTTCTACATACACATCAGTACCACGTTAGCACTCGGCGAGTGTGGACGTGCGCGCGTTTGGCCAGGGTAAGTAAAAATATTTCATCAGCGGTCTACGTGACCGCTCGTAGGTGGTTATGTGATTTTTTTTCACCCACACGATTTTGTTTGTTTTAGTGAAAAATGGATAAAAACGGTGAAAATATAGAAATATGGTTGCAACAGGAGATATCAGACGACGAGGTTATGTCAGACGAAGATTGTAGTGACTTCTTCTTGAATGATCACATTCAACGAGAAGTCAAGGGTTCTATTCGTCGTATTCTGCAGATAAGTGAAGATCTACCGAGCACATCTGAAGTGGAAAAACTTGAAGTTCGCAAAACATGTTCCACGTGTGATCCAAAGAAGAAACGCTAGACTGCTTAGTTATGTATTATGTGCAAAGTGCCAATTTGTTTGGAATGTGCGAAAAAAAAATGCTGCAACTGCCGCGAAAAATTGTGAATATTTGGGGGTTGCAATTTTGTTGAATTTGATGATTAATGTTTAGTTTTTTTATTTTATTTTATAGTTGGACTCCTTAGTTTATAAAAAGAAATCGAAAGAAGATGATTTTTTAAGTTCTTCTATCTCTCAGATCTCTTAATTTAAGAAGAGTATATTTTTGTGTTAAAACTACTAGTCTTGAAAGATTGTAATATATCTCAAGATTTTACTATAGTTTATGTTATTTGAAGGTATATATAATAAAAGTCTAAAGCATAAACAAGTATTTTACTCATTTAAATCCTTTTTTGATACCATAAAACCCGAATTTAAGGCGATTGTTCATGAGCGGTCTCCAGGACCGCACGTAGGTGGTTATGTTACAGAAATAGGTGGTAGGTAGTTAAGGGTTAATTATTCCAATAATTGAATATGGGGATGTGTGCTATCTGAACCTGAATGCAGATTTACCATAAACTTGACCGGCTTCTCAATAATTGCATTCGATTTGTTTTTAAACTCAGTAAGTATGATTGATCCCTGCTAAACTGGTTACTTATACGGCAGCGCCGTAGTCTGCTAAGTTACTCTTTAGTCTCTTCTCAACTTCCCCTTCTTATTTAACTCCTCATTTTCAATATCTGTGCTCAAGTCACAATAAAAATTTTCGCTCCTCTAACAACCTTCTCCTACTTTGTCCTGCAAATAGCTCAAGTCTTCTTCACTCTTCTTTCAACATCCAGTCTATTCTCCTTTGACGTCCACTTACTAAGTTCACATAAATGATTTGCTATTTACATAGGATTAGAAAATTATTTTCAAAGAACCCGACCTTGACAATGTTACAAGTCCTGGACTAGCCTTAAAATAATTTAAAAGCTTAAAATATTAATATCAATTACATTTCAAATTAACTTTTAGTCGATACTGACATCTTCATTGTATCGTATGGGGTTTTTACACAAGAATAGTTTACAATCAACCGTTTAATCTAAAAACAAGCTTATCTTCACAATAAAATGGCTAATTATATTATAAAGTAATAACAAACTTACCCAATTTAACATCATCATTGATAGTTCTAGCGATCATAGGTACTGGTGGTAGTAATCGAAGAGTTTCTTTAATAACTGCATCTGTGTATACCAGCTTTAGTAAATCTTCTTTATCAACACATTTTTCTGGACCAATTACTGCTATTACTCTAAAAATCATCGAAAGTCAATTACTTCATATCAATGGAAATGATTTAGTATCGCATACGTTTAGCATAATAATAAAGACTATTCTTAGTATTCATCATCATCATCTCAACCCATAAACGTCTCACTGCCTGGCACGGGTCGCCTCCAAAGGATATGGAGGGAATTCAGCCTACGTATAGTAGGCTGAATTCCCTCCACATTCTTTGGGAATGCCACGCCGGCCAGAAGAACTGGTATTCTTTGTTTAAGTAATCGTACATAAAACAAAACGTTAAATCATTACCAACATAATAATTAAAACATTTGACACTAGCTGTCATTCAACGTTTAGTTTTTTTTTTCACGAAATTGAATGTGAATATTGATATTTTTATATTTCTATGTCTCGTCTTCAGGAGGTTAAACAGGTGATGATAGAAAATCAATAATCAGAATATTTCTAGTAAATAGAACCGCTCATGTGTTGTTCAAACAAACACAAAATCTTTACTTACTCTTTATACAAACGTTCCTGAATGTCTGAATATGACCCAAGGAAGCACAAGATAAATTGAAATGTTAGAGCTGTGGTGTCATACGAAGCAGCTATAGTAAACTCTAATTCTTCCCTTAATTCTGTTGCTGTTAAAGTATTGTTCGTATTTAATTGTAGATACTTGTCTAAGTACGATCTCACATCTAGAATCAGTTTAAACGTTTAGACTAAAAATATATTTATAATAATAATTATGTGACTAATTTAAGAAACGCTCACCTGTTTTTTGATTCGTCGTAGTTTGAGCATTATGTACTATCTAAAAAATAAATTTAATCAAAAGAAAGTTTTGTAACAATCATCGGCAACCCATTAAGTCTCACTGCTGGGCTCGGGTCTCCTCTCCTCTCACTAGAGAGCTGAGAGGGTTTAGGCCATAATCCACTCACGCTGGCCTAGTGCGGGTTGGTACAACAATATTATTAAAATATTATTTTTGTATTATGTGTTCGGCACGCACAACGTCCATTCAGAAGGTGGATAGATGATCTGATCTGGACTTTAGGATCACGCTAGATGCAAGCCGCTTTCAACCAGTGCCATTGAAAATATTTATTTATTTATCTTGAGGAAGCCATTTAAAGTTGATTATCCAACAATGGACGTCTTATGGCTTATTATATCAATGATGATGATAATTAAGTGTTTACTTACTTCATCCGAAAAATCGATCACCTCCTTCACCACTTTATCTTGTTTCTTTTTTAATCCTAACAACTTGAAGATTAGATCACTGTGTTGCCAGAATTTCAGAAGTCTATTTGTGAATATATGTTCCAACTCTTTCATAGCATTCTCGTATTTTTTCGTTTTATTTTCGTTGGTTAGGTTGTTAGCACCGAATGTTGTTACTGAATACAAAATTTACACAAATAGAACTATTTACAAATTTATACAGTTATTTTAAATGTCAAGTTTAAATAATAAGATCATAATTTTTTTTCATCATTTCAACCCATTTACGTCCCACTGCTGGGCACGGGTCTCCTCCAAAGATTGTGGAGGGCACGTAGCCTACTACGAGTATATCACGCTGGCCAGACGGGTTGGTTTAGGGTTTGTTTCGAATTTTCCTTTTCTTGTTCTTGTCTGCATTAATTACTCCCTTAGTCGCCTTTTACGACACCCACGGGTTGAGATGGGGTAGTGACATTATGTATTCTTAATCCGTCACTACACGAATAATAAGATAATAATAATTATTAAGAAACGAACGAAAATATCGTATTATCTCACTGAAGAGCAAAGGGCTCCACCTAAACATTCCACTTCTGTCTGTCTCCAACTAGCGTATTACACCAGTCCTTCTTATAGATACCACCAGCGTTTCTTAGGCCTGCCTCGGTGACAATGCCCATCTTCAGGGACCTATTGTGTGACGACTCATGAAACAAAGACAATACTCACAACAAGAAATTCTCAAAAAAGTGTTTTCAATATATGGTGATGCATTAAATAGCCCTTTCTTGTCAAAATCAATCAAATCATCAATCATGATTTTGACTTGTTCATTAAAAACATCAAGAAAACCATGAATCATAGGTAAACTGAAGGCTGCATTTAACATCTTCCGATGTCGCCTCCATGTTGGAACTGAAATTAAAAAAACGGGTAAGAGCATGTCGGTCGCTACTGCTCAATGTAGGGTTCCGCAAAAGAACCAAAGTTCACGGCGTTTACGTCCTTTTTACGAAAAACTGAGCTTCGACAATAACTCAAAAACGGTACCTTCTGGGCGGCTTGATAAATTCTAACACTACGGTCTACCTCAAGCTCATACAAAAAGAAGAAGAAGGTACATCCGATCATATTCAAAATAACTTTTGTTGGAAGTATTTATTGCGTTATCTTTGTAATTTTTTTTTATATTTTTAGGTCTTACGGTTAAGAAAATAGAGGGGGGGATACAATTTTTTGCCATTTATATAATATAATAAATTAAATAAAATGTGTCATTTGCATACTTTGTCATACCAACAGGCAAAATCAAAACTAATTAAGGTACTACTAGGCTGGACTTATGACAAAACAGAGGACCTTTTTAAAAGATTAGTGTAACTTAATGCACAATCTTAGAATTAATATTTATTAACTTTTTTCTTTTTTGGAATTTTTGTTTAAATATAATAATATTATCTCAGAAGTAGTAAAAGTATAGTTTTGTTAAGTGATTTGTTTTTATTTTATTTTCAATTTATTTTTCATTAGTCTATGAATACTACATAATAAGTATAATTTTGATATTTTTTAAATAGTGTACTTGTATTTCATAAACAATGCTGCATTTATGCATACTAAACTGGATTGACAATTGCTCGAAGCTTCCCACGGGACAGGCTTTGCCTAGTGTGGGGAGTTTCGGTAATCAAACATTATGTTCAATGCTAACATTGTTATTTCCATTGTTTATTTCTATTTTATTTTAACATAATGTTGTATGTAATACTTATGGTAATAAACATATTCTTAGTCTTATTCTTAATTAAATTAATGTGTGTACCCACCTGATGCCAATATCAAAGCTTGTTTTAACCAACATTCTGCAAACTTGTACACAAAATGCCTGTCTAAGCATGCATTTGCTACCGTTGCACCAATATTCGGATCTGTGATAACTGAAATTGAAATGTTAACTTTATTCATCTTTGAACTTCACTCACAGTTTTTAATTAGATTAACCAATAGAAGTAAATATACTTGTTAAGTTGCTAAACCATATTTTAAACCAATTTTGCAAGCATATTTTATTTTATAATCTTCGGAAAGCCAACAGCAGTAATAACAAAGTGCAGTAACAATATGATACAAAGTGCCAATTAAAGGTCTTCACTTATAGTAACATAATATCTTATAGATAGATGAGCTTTACGTACATAAAAATAAATCATGTTGAGAAAACAATTATACAGTGTAATTTAAGAAGAAAATAAAAAAATACAGATTAGATACAACACTTGTCTTAATACCCACTATTTTAGAGATTAATTAATCAATCTTCGCGTCGTGACGCCAGTGTTAAACAAGTCTAAATCCGTGTCTTTACAAGCTATATTAGCATAGAAAAGCTAAAACTAAAACATATATTTAAAGTGAATTATTAAAAAAGTATTTAAATCTATTAAATTTAAAGAAATATATATTATTATAAATAATGCTCTGAATTGTCTTTTATTAATAAATTCATAATCAAACTTCAAAAAAAACTATTTGCTAACAATTATTGGCGTTATTTAAAGAGCCTCAAGCGGCGTAAATATGAAAGTCAGTGAGACTTACATTTTGAGCCTTGGTTGAAACTCTCCGACCTTGGGGCTAAACGCTCACAAATTTTATCGTGAAATTTGTAAGACTGTTTCTGAGGTATCACATGACCCAAGGGCTGGCAACGCATTAGCCTTGCTATCATCAATCTAACGTGGTAATGTCATTGTGGCTAGCCTTTTGGGTACGTTTCCTCAGGAATCTGATCTCAATCAGATATTCTATTTATAGGAATTTCCTATAAATAGGGCATCTGGTTCTTTTTTTTTAAATAGGTTAGCTGTGTATAATTTTTAAGTTAAGTGTAAATATTTTATTACAAAATGTAACCTGAATTATAGAAAAAAAAACTAAATTACAACAGCTATACTTTTTGAGAGCTTGTTTAGAAATATTACAATAGTACAACACTTACAATAGTATGTGTCCCGTACAAGTGTCCCTCTTGTGACCCCGCCCTGTTCAGAAGTAGTTTTCATAAACAGTTTGCAATTATCCCAGAACTCTGAAACATAACAAAAAATTAAATTGTGTTGTTTGAACACTTCCCCGGACGAACGCGAACGTATTAGATTCTGATCGGCTTGCGGCAGTACGTGGACTTTACTTTGGGGAATTTATATACTAGTTAAGTGACTACATCATGTCATGTCAACCCGTAAACGTCCCAATGCTGGGCACGGGTCTCCTCGAAAGAATGTGGAGGAAATTTAGACTACTATACCACGCTGGCCAGACAGAAAGCCGGTATTATTATAGGTTGTGTTGTCGAATTTTCCTTTTCTCACAGTACTCTTGTTACTCGTACCATGTCAACCCATGGGTTTCATAAAGGGCCATTAGTCGACAAAATTTTTTTTTCAAAAATTTTATTTTACCACTTTGTCGACGTAATTGATATACACACTCCTACAAAATTATAGCTTTCTAGTAGTAACGGTCTCTTAGCAAAACTTCGGACAGACAGACAGACGGACATAACGAAACTATAAGGGTTAAGAACTAAGAACGGAACTGTAAGAACTACGGAACCCTAAAAACGAATTAAATATAATTCACTGTACTTACTCCGAGTGTCAGTCACGAACAAATGTGTCACTCCGATGATAGGCAACGACAAAGATATGACAGGAGCATCATCATCTATATTGCGCGCTCTTCTTCTCCACAATAAATAAACCACAAACGCTACACACAAGAGCCACACAGAAAACATTTTGTAGATTGAAAAACCTTTACCGGATTGACCCGTCTTATATACCTATATAAGACGGATCTACTAAGAACTTGTCCGGTATAACGTACTTATTAAAATTTTAGAATACCGCAATGAAATTATTAACACGTTGTGAGACCAGAATACCGTATGTACACGCACACGGGGAGTGGTTCCGCGGAGTTCATCAAAGTAACTATATCTATGTCAAAACAAAACAACACAAATCAAAGGTGAACGGATTTTTTCTAGCTTTAGACATAGTAATACGTGCGTTATACAAATGTTAAAAGGGAAAAATCTAGAAGAACAATTCATGACCAAATCGGGGATGGCTAAAGAAAGGAAAGGTCTAGAGTACTGTTTAAACAAGTGAACATTTAATGTGTGTAAAAGTTTAAAACCAATTATTATTACTCTCATTCTTATTTTCCAAAAATATTTGAAAAGTATACGAGAATATACTGACAATTAAATCAACAAGTATTTAAAAAGTAATAACACAATTCGTGTCATGCAAAAATAAATTACCCCGAGCCTAGCCGTGGGACATGGGGTTGCTGATGAATGATGAAAAATAATTAAGAGAAACATGTTTTTAATTAATATCGCTAATAACTTCTTAAATAAAACAATGAAAAATATAGACAAAAGAGTCCAGTTTGTTCAGTGTATTGCGATATGATAATAATTATACATATGGATCATTCTCAAAAAAGTGGCACTTTAGGTTATAAAATCAATTTTTGTGAAAACTGATTGTTTTTTTTATGAAATCTGTAGTACGTATTCCTCTTATCTAGAATTATTTAAAGGGAACGAGATTCATGCATTTGTTTGTGAAATACAGTCTTTTGAAAATAAAGTAACACAGGTTAAAGAGACGTACACAGGTTACAGAAAATAATTGTGTTTATTCCTTCTTTTTAACTAATTCGTATGGTCTTAGAGGAGACCTGAGCCCTGCAGTGGGGACTTAATTAGTTGCTGATGATGATGATGGTCTTATCACATCCGTTTTGTACTAAAGTTTCAGTTTAAGAGTTCCATGACTAATAATGAAGCATTGTCATATCCCAAACCATAACAATATCTTTACAATTCCGAAATAAATAGTCTGGATTCTGAAGATTAATAGGGTCCTTTGGTTCAATCATTTCATGTTTGTCAATTAATCAATCAAACAATTCAGCCTATTGCATTCCACTCCTTGATATAAGGCCCTCCTAGCACGCATCATTGCCTTCAGTCCCCCATCTGCCGCATTAAGTCCGATCCAGCGAACTTTTTTAGGTCATCAGTGCACCTAGCTGGAGGCCGTTCTACTCTTCGCTTGCCGGATCGCGGTCTCCACTCCAAACATCCTTGCTCCAACATGCATCGGTTCTTCTGCATATGTAGCCAACTCCATTTAGCTTACGTATTCTACGAGTTGCTGTTCGTAGTAGAAGAATAATTCTGTCCTTCAAAGATAAGCAGAGCATAGCTCGTTCCATAGCTCGTTTAGCGACATTAAGCTAGACACACTAGACTTAAGGTGAGTAACCACATCTCGGGACTGTATGTCTTAACAGGGAGGACACATTGAATTCGTCAAAGACTGTGATATTCAGGCATTCTCTTTTCTCTCTTTCTCTCTCCCTCTCGTTGTAAGCTGGCTGAAGCTGCTTTTTATCTTAGTTTTCTAAATAATCGTTAAGCATGGGGAGAAAAGCATTGGTTAAACTCACTGAAGAATTTTTTTAACTCGCCTGACTCTTGATGCTATATTTTACACAGTTATCCATCTGTAGTAAATACCAGACATTCTGGCACTTTTCTATAGCCACCATTAATGTTGTCGTTAATAACATTTCCTATATCACTGAAAAGTTGACTGTTGCACTCAATAAAACTCCGTACTTTTGCTTTGTTTCTTTTTTTTTTGTTAATACGCCTTTTTTGCTTCTTCTCTCGATTTATTTCCATTATTTGATCTCGTGATGTTGAACTGATATGTATGTGTAACATTGCCTTCTTTTTTATGTTTCTGATACTTCTCTTAATCTTTTTCTATACAGAAAATAGTAATACATCTCTTTAACCTGTGCATTCTAAACATGTTAAAGAGTCACAGGTTAATGAGAATATGGTAAAAATAATTGAATAACAAGAAAACCGTTGCAACTGTGAAGTTTATATCCACACTATATATAAAAGACGTTATAATAAATATTTGAACATTACTATTACCTTAATATATTCACTGCAAATCAAAATATTATAAACAGAATAAAGAGAACATACCTGTTACAGACTCCGATCATTGCTTTTCGATGCTAATTTTGCAAAATTGACATAAATTACAACACATATAGTCTTTTCGGCGGTTAGTTAGATAGTTGTAGGTGAGTTTGAGCGGGGCATGGATGCTAAGTTGATAAAAATGTGTGAGTGAGGCTCGTTAATAAAAACGAGAGGTTACAGATAAAATTACGTTGGACATTATATTATCTTGAATATTTCAAAAAGTTGTATTATTATGTACGAATAGATGATAATAAAATACACTTCATTAATATTAAAGACAATATTACTTAAAAATATCACATATCTTTATGTAAATATAATTTAATTTGCCTTAAAGTACGACTACCTGCGTTTGGACATGACAGGTTACAGAGAAAAGCATAGTACAAATTATATTTCCAGGAAATATATTGTCATAAAATCTATAATATATGCAGGCCTCTGTGTAAAAAGTCTCTTTTAACAAAATAATTAGCAAACATAGATCTCTATACAAAAAAAAAAACTTTTCAATCAAAAACTGCTCGGCAGGTTACAGTGCCACTTTTTTGAGAACGACCCAACTGTAAACATAGGTTTGGTTAGTCTATTGCAGCGCCCCCTGGCGAATAAATACAATATCGTGTATCCAAAAACCATCCTCGATAAATCACAAATACATTACAGAAAACCGTATCGAAATCGGTCTAATCGATTTAAAGATAGGAGGGCACCAAGGTTTCAACGAAATCAACATAAGTTTGCTTAGTCTATTGCAGCGCCCCCTTGCGAAAAAATACAATATCGTGTATCCAAAAACCAATCTCAAAAAATCACAAATACATTACAGAAAACTGTATCGAAATCGGTCTAATCGATTTAAAGATAGGAGGGCACAAAGGTTTCAACGACATCAGTGTATTGTAGCGCCCCCTGGCGAGCTATTATCATAACACCTATCTAATAACCTGTCCCCAAGAACCACACACACTTTACAGAAAACCGCATCTAAATCGGTCAAACCGTTTCCGTGATAAATGGCATTATGTGGGAACACACAAACACATAAACTCACAAACACACAGCCTCTCACCCCAAACGCACATACCGTCTTCGTTCCGTCGTGGGTAAAAAATACTTAAACAAGAGTTTAGATTTTCTGTAGTAAAGTTAATCATATCACACACACAACAAGAAATTATCAATTTCATTTATAAATTTATATATTTTCATTGCCCTACGTGAACACAACACTAATATCAAAGGCTAATCAGCAATTATTATTATGTTTCCTACATATTATTATATAATACTTTAATAATTTTTTTACTTTACTTTAACACGTGGGTTCAAAATACATCATCGTGATTTCTTCTTCTTATCGTGTGGGCTTACTTTATCAAGTCACCCAGAAGACTTCCAACTTGACTTAACGACTAACACTACATTAAGTGATATCCGGGATCAACGGTTTTACGTGCCTTTCGAGGCACGGAGACGCAATCGAGAATGAAATTGCCACAAACGGTCACCCATCATGGACTGACCTTTCCGAGTGTTGCTTAACCTCGATGATCGTAACAAACATCTCAGTACCACAATGCTACGAGCGCCCCGCCTCGCAATTTTAAACTCTGCGAATCCATACATAATAAAAAAGGCTTTGTCCTGACTGACTGACTGACTGACTGACAAACAACGCACAGCCTAAACCGCTAGTCGTAGCGACTTGAAATTTGGTGGGTGTGTTTGTCCTAATGTCTAGAGGTGTACTAAGAATTTTTTAATTAAAATATAACCCCACAAACGTGTTTTATTAATAATATTATAATCACCCAATGAGTTGTTGAATGTGAAAAAATATGAATCTGAAGAAATCTAAATCAAGGATACAAAATTCATCCAATAAGTACACATTTTTAGGGTTCCGTAGTTCTGACTAGGAACCCTTATGATAGTTTCGTTATGTCCGTCTGTCTGTCTGTCTGTCTGTCCGAGGTTTTGCTAAGAGACCGTTAGTACTAGAAAGCTTTAATTTTGTAGGAGTGTGTATATCAATTACGGCAACAAAGTGGTAAAATAAAATTTTGGAAAAAAAATTTTTTTAGGGTAGCTCTCGTACATGTTAAGTGGGGATGAATATTTTTTTTGTCGTCTACCCCATCGTGTGGGGTATCGTTGAATAGGTCTTCTACAATGACTTGGGGGTTACTAACATTATTTTTCGATTTAATGTTACATTTACGAAATATTAAACTTTAAAGAGCAAATTTTTGTTCCAGTAGGGCGTCCCCCTCCTCTAAAAGCTACACTGCTGGTTTGAAAATCTGGAAAAATTCATGATGATAGTGCTTTTCATGAACTTTAAATGAAAATTATAGCGGTTAAGATAACTTTATTAGTTTAGCAGTAATAGTCGTTTAACTTGGGTGTTGGATAATTTTGTACCAAATACAAAATCCTTAGCATTAATGATTCTATGCTTTCTATGATTTCTATGCTACCATCAGAAAAAGGACAGCGTCAATATCAAATAGAACGCGCGACAGTAACAATAGCATCCTTAAAACCATTATTGAAAAGCCGGATGGGCCTTTCCTTGGACACTGGATTCACATTCACGGCCACCAGAGGTCCGAGGAGGTCAAATGTTTTTTAGTGATGACAATTTTGTTTGTATGTCAAAGTTTGTATATTTAATCCTTTATAGTGACTGATATAAAGTAGTTGCTTGTTTTGTTTTCTATAAATACTGCACTTCTCAACAAAAGGACATAAGCGGTGTGAAGATACGCTCTTTTGATGCGGAACCCTACATTGAGCATGGTCCGACATGCTCTTAACCGGTTTTTATGTATTATAATTTATTATTAAAATAAAACTTCAAATTATTAACCTTCAATATTAAGTACACCATTGTCTTAACAAAACAAGTTTATTTTCTCACAGTGAGTTAGTTTTAACTGTGAGAAAATCTAATTGGTAAACTTTATTATTTTCAATTTGTTTCCGTTGAGAGTAATAGGTATATAGACCAGTTTAGCAATTAGATAAAATTCAACCAAATGATTGTCTTGCCACTCAGTGTTGTGTACCGTAGCTGCCCGTGAGGCTCTGTGTACATGGTATGAAAAGACACCAAGTCCAGTGGCGTGCCTAGGGTATAAGCATAAGGCAAGCCCGATATACCTACCTACCTATGTTTTTACCCGACTACTCCGGAATAGGCAGTTGGCTATTTTTGTAAATGTATAAAAATTGAAAGTAAATAAAATGATAACTATCTTGTTACGTGAATGAGCTATGAAAGGCGATATGTAATGTTTTGTCCATGGTTTTTCTTCTATTTCACTTACATGTGGAGATGGTAGATCCAAAGCACACTGAAGGTATACTAGTGCTTGATCGAATATATTAAACATATCAGCAATTGCATACCTTCGGTGGCTTTGAAAAAAGTTTGGTTTGCTTGAGTGAGTGAACGAAGATAGCTAAGTAGGTAGTTGACCCTTGCTTGATTAGCTAGTAGGTAAGTAACAGTACAGAGACAAAAATAAACAGAACAGAGAGTTATAATTACAATACAGGTAGATAATTATAAAAAAATCAAAAAGGTATTTATAAAGACTATTATTTATATTCTAAATCGAATCGTCTGTCTTTCTTAAGAAATGATTTAATTACGTCAGAATAAAATGTTGGTGAACGTTTTAATTCTACCAACAACTGTTTTTCAATAGCTATCATCGATAGCTCGGAAAGACGTTCTTGACCTTGTGTATTTCTTAGATAAGTATGAATACGTTTAAGAGATGAAAATGCGCGTTCCGCGGAAGAACTAGTAGCCGGAACAGTTACAACAAGATACGCTAACTTTAACAACTCGGGCAAGGCATCTTCGAGGCTATTCTCATTAATAAAATCAATTAGTTCGAATAAATTAAGATTTTTAAGTTCAGAACTGGAATATAAACACATGAATTGGGTTTTTAATATTTGTTTATCGAAATAGTTTGCATAAATGTGAAACAATAAATCTAAGGCGTCTGTAGGAAAATCTAAGCGGTAATTATCAAATTTTTTATTGTTAAGTAATTGGAAAAACTTCAATTTATAAAGTTCGGAATATCGGTCACTAATTCAACTTGTGATTTTTGTAGAATATTGTACAAGGAATCGGTTTTTTCAAATATGCGATGAAAAATTAAAAGAAAGAAATTTAAATTAAATGATCGCAAAGTGTTATCTAAATTCTCTGCGGCTAAAATTGTCTCCCCATCCCAGTCCTGCGGATTGTTGCACAAATCAGAAAACAACTGAATAAGTTTTATTTTTTGTTCAAAAACCGTGTTTACAACTCGTGACATGAATGTCCAACGAGTTGCGGGAGCATTAGGCAATTTTTTACTGCAATGAGTATCGTAAAAAGCGGCTCGTTTTGTACTATTACTAAAAAAATTACACAAAGACTGAAGGGCTGAAAAAAATAAACTAACTTCCCCAATTCTGCTGCACGATTTAGACAACACTAAAGCCAATATATGTGCATTACACCAAATGTAAATTGCTTGTGGACAAACATCTTTTACTTTTTGTTGGACTCCATTTCTTACACCAGACATTACACTAGCACCGTCATAGCTTTGTGCTACCAATTTTGCTATGCACTCGTGTTTATTAGGTAATATTAATAAAAATAAAAATAAAATTATTTTAGAAAGTGTGTCTGCCGTGCGACTTTCTGATACATTAATATAACCCAAAAAACGATCATGAATTTCGTTTCCAAAATAATATCTGAGTATCAGGCACAATTGTTCTCTGTGACTAACATCGGGAGTTTCGTCAATGATAATTGAAACAAATTTGGTTTGTTTTATTTCGAAGTCGATGCGAGTTTTCATCACATCGGCTACGGAATGAATCATACCTATCATTTTGAATTTTTCGGTTTGTCACTTTGTTGATTCTGCATATGCTTTTCTAAAACAACATCGTATTTCGAAAGTAGCGTTACAAGCTCTAAAAAATTGCCTTTATTC
Source organism: Laspeyria flexula (assembly GCA_905147015.1). NCBI lineage: Eukaryota > Metazoa > Arthropoda > Insecta > Lepidoptera > Erebidae > Laspeyria > Laspeyria flexula. The sequence continues at coordinate 9,986,437 of LR989974.1, forward strand.
AATGACGTTTTGGACTCATCGTGACCTCTGAAAGGAAGTTCCTGTTGTGCTAAATGACAAAAAATATCGACTAATCTTTGAAATACACTACGGTTATTATCAACGCGTGAGTTATATTTTGAAATTTCTTCTGATAACTGGCGCGACAAAGATGTTTCAATTCGTTGTTTACCAAAATTACTAAAAGAAATTACAGCGCATAAGTGTTTATGGGAATTCGCGTGTTTTTTAATAGCGCCAGTTATGTTATTTAGATCATTATAGCCAGAATAATTCCAAACGTTCTTGTCGTTAGAAAAAAATACGCAGCACCAGCAATATAACTTATTAGAATGAGAACAGCCAACGATCTATTTTGTTTTGTACACCGATCTATTAAAATGTATTTTATGCGATTTAGTAGTCTGAGAAATACACAAATTAGGCGTAGGTTTTAACGAAGAAATTAACTGGAGTTTCTGTGCAAAGTTTAAAGATTTTACCTTTTCTTCGCCGACCAAAACTTGAACACACTTTAAATCCTCGCAAGGGACAATTACTTCCATTGTTGTATGTCACTAAATACAATAGAATCACTTTAAAATCTTACAATTAACTATTTTTAAAGTAAACAAACACTAAAACCAAAACTTTCGTCCGCTCAAACAAATGAACTGAGTGAAGTTAGTAGACGCGAGTACGCATGCGCGGCCGCGGCATTTCACTTCCATAGTCGACAACTTCATACATAAAGCCCGGCTTATAATTTCATACTGATTAATATATAAATTAACCTGGTTAGAAAGAGAGATCCGTCGTTGTTCAAAAACCTCACAACAAGCCAGTGCGGGTGAGCGAGATAGAAAAAAAAGTTGTTGCGCGCAGCGCGCAACTCTCGTTCCCGCTTGATGATTCGTCACTCACCGAGTCAAATGTACTCTGTGCACCGAGTCACCGCTCTCGCTCGTGCATAAGAGGAAATAAGCGCGCGAATTTTAAAATAGATAATGGTTTGAATTAGATATTTTTGATCGAGCATTTTAGTAGGGCAAGCCGGGCTTTTGGGCTTGTATGAACGTACCGCCACTGACCAAGTCTACGTGAGAATTCATGTCGTTCCTACATAATAAAAAAAAACTGGTTAAGAGCATGTCTGACCATGCCCAGTGTAGGGTTCCGCAGCAATAAAACCTATTTTCATGGCACCTACGTCCTTTTATTGAGAAGCGAGTTTTTAGGCACAACTCAAAAATGGTACATCCGATCATGTTCAAAATATGTTTAAGCTATTGCATAGCTTTTATCGCGGGCTTTGAGCACGGCGACCGAATCTAGAAATTCCGTAACGAAAAAAAAACCTAACACCCCGCACTCTGACCGGCACAGCGCGGTGCGGCGTTGAAAGTCGTGCATCATCTAACGTCGTTTCAGTTCGGCAGACTTCGGCATGGTGTTTGTGTGCGTGCGACTAGACGTATGCGTGTAGTCTGTACGAAGCTCGCACGGATCGAGACGAGCTGCTCCGAAATCGGACGAATACGTAAGCAGCTGTTTGTGAGAAAGTAAATAAAAATATTATGCAATTATAATATAAAAATATTATAATTGCATATTTTATGTTAATAAAAAATTCTATGCAATACCTTTACCGCGGCAGTCCCCAAGTGCCACACGTATTTTTTATTGGAAGTATTTATTAAAAATCTTTATTCCGACAGTCACAAATACGAATTTTTTATTATGAAATTCGGACTTTTGAAAATCGGAACATTGAAATTCGAAATAATATATTTCGGAGTATTTGGATGTTCCCTTTATTAACCTCTCAGCTGGTAGTGTAATCTGGGACCCTCTTTTATTTTCCATCAGGCAACAGGAGCCAATATACTCTACTAAAAAAAATCCAAACTCTGTACAAAACAAAAAGAAAAAATCTTGTCTGCGCTAGACCCTCAATGAATATGAACCAATAGAATCGCTTAATTTAAAGCCGTGCTACATGGTTATAAACTTGCCTTCCACGGACCTCCGTGGAAGGCAAGTTTAAGCACCTGCCCTTAGTGGATTCCAACCGTTTAGCCGGCTGTTGTAAACCAAATTTCATACAAACTACGCGGATGGCAACCAAGCTCCCACCAAGGTCACTCTGTTGGAACGCAAGTTTATAACCGTGTAGAACACCTATTACCTGATGTAATAACCTGAAAAAAATATCGCATCGCCGCACATCTCTTGTGGAAACACAGTCAAAGTGTCTCAGAGCTAAGCTTGACGACGGACCCCTCAAAAATGAGTAGACAATGTGTAATTAAACTAAGATGATTATAACACTATAATAATTTTATTGAAGTTATAATATAATTATGTAAATAATGGTTTATTATAACTCAAGTAGTTCGCACATAGATTAAGAATACTTTAGTCAATTAAATACCCTCTGTGTTGTAACAGCATTCATTTTGAGCTCTCCTTTAGTCTTGATATCAAATTTCTTCTTTATTTTACTAATATTGAGATTAGATTAATCTTCCGACTAATATGTTATTGTTGAGACACAACAAAAGTCATTAGTTTACACTCTTAGTTTAGGTAATGTATCTTTATATTTTCATATTTATTCTAAATATTGTTAAAATGGGTCCGTGTAGTGAGAAAAGAGAAATCAGTGGCAACAACCATTAGCAGTAATTTTAATAGCGTTTAGGTTATTGCTGTAGATGACTAGAGGCTGATCCCTCTGTCCGCCGAACTCTCCCTGCAGCTGCTGTAGCCACACAACCTCCTGCGCCGCCGCTGACTTGCCCATGTACTCCAGGACCACCTCTCCATACATTTATAAGATGAAATCACTGTTTACAGATAGTCTACATTCACGAGTCGAGTCTAGTTTTTTTTAGGATTTTGTACTAGTTTATTCTGCAAGAAGCCTCTATTTTAGCATCATTCATCATTGAAACACATATTGTTATATGAAAACTTATCTCTTCTCTGTGATTTTATGTCTAGTGCCAATGTGACACTATTCTTAAGAGCAATAAGGCTGCAAACGTCAAAAGCGTCAATCATTAAACTAAAGTTAAGTGTCACTTTAGTGTCTAACGCTGCAGTCGTCCTATTTTATGGGACGAACAGATTCTTTAGTAGTCCAGAAATATAGACCAACTTTGAAGTATTGTATTAGTTCCGTTTGTATGTTTATAACGCAATTTCAGCGTTGCTTTAAATAGCAATTATGTTATCCTATATAAAAACGATACTGTTAATCATTCTCAAATAATTAGATTAGATTTAAATATGTTGAATTTTAAAAATTTGCTCACACTATTAAGTCTTTTTTTGAATCTAGGAAACTTATTCTTTCTGTTTGAGGTCAGATTCCTGAGGAAACTTACCCAAAAGGCTAAGCACATTATCACGTTGGATGGCAAGGCTTGCCCCCGGTAGAGGCCAGAGTTTGGGTCACGTGATACCTCAGAAATACGTTTACAAAAATACAACCAATACACACATTAACAAATAAAGATAATAGGAATTAATTAAAAGATTTTTTTGTTGTTTTTATGAGTTAGTTTTAATATGATAAGTTTGACCACAAATTAAAAGATCCTATGATAAACTTCTCAGCTTTAAGGAAATTTCGTGTCCCTTGACAGGTTTTAGCAGGAGATCAAATTTGTACTGCGTCTTCGTATAGTCAGCTTCAATTTTGTACTTTCGGATTAAATGTGCTATAGTTACCAGCAGTGACGTCAAAGCGTACGTTTTACCTTTAAAACAGAAGAAAATGTCAATAATTTAGAAAATGGTTATTAGGTAAAAAATACTATGATTAAGTTATTGTGCACACTAAGAAAGCACCTACGTATACGTCAAACTGAATAGTCTACCCTATCTACCCTACCCTACCCTCTCAGCTCTCTAGTTAGAGGAGAAGAAACCCGAGCCCAGCAGTGGGACTTAATGGGTTGCTAATGATTATGATGAACAAAAGTACTAATAAATAAAGTTTAATTTAATTTAGTTAGGTTAATATATCCATACCTATGCAAGCTCGTTTTCCAATACTAAAGCTTGCGAAAGCACTGGCAATGTTGGGTACACCGCCCGGTTCTAACCATCGCTCCGGTCTGTACTGATCTGCATCTGGACCCCACGAGGGATGATGGTTGATACCATAGAGCATGATATCTTTGCGTAGCGTACAATTTTCTGTAACACATTCACAATAACCAATATTATCTTTTCCATCAAACCTTTGTTAATAATTCCTCTTTATTAATTTCTCTCGCGATTCCCAACGTTTCTTTTCTTTTATGCTCCGGTTTCCTTTTTCTCTCTATATCCTATACCTTCCTGTCGCACCATAGCGCGCGCCTCATCGCCTATCCCTCGTGTCCTATCCGCGCTCAATGGCCTCGTGGAAGCTTACCCGAATTGTGACACTTTTGCAGATGAATCCGAAATTATAATGTGTGTTTGCCTAAGCTTCTGTGAAAGCAAATCAATTTAAATTTTGTTTTTTTTTAATTGCATGTAATACTTATCTTCATGTTGTATTTTAACTAAATCTATGTTAATGTAATTGATGTTATAACCGTGTTAACATAATAATAATAATAAATATCCCTTTTTCCGTTTTCGCAACCATGCTGATAGATTAAAGCCATGTCAATGGGAACCATTTACCATCAGGTGACCAAATGCTCGTCTGCCGCCTCAAGCAATTGATTGATTAGTAAAAGTTATTACTGTTCTACAAAATATATTATCATCTACTTACTTAATTTAACTTCACGGTCAACTTGTCTTCCAATCAGAGGCGCCGAAGGTTGTAATCGAAGTGCTTCTTTTATAACTGCTTCTGTATATACAAGTTGTCGTAAATCTTCTTTATTAACATTTTTTTCTTTACCAATAACTTGTATTATCCTACAAAATACAACAAGTACTTATGTATTCAATTTAAAATTTATGTGTTAGATAAAAATAATTATTCAATTCATAATATCATGAGTTTTAGAGATGTAATATTTCCACATAATTATTATATTCCAAAAATGTCTAATTTTTATCTGGGAAGAACTTAAAATCTTACTCTTTGTATACACGTTCCTGGATTTTGGGATACGATCCAAGAAGAATTAAAATATTTTCAAGCTGTATAGCTGTAGTGTCAAAAGCTGCTGCTATCATTATTTCTAGCTCTTCTCTTATTTCCTTCAGAGTCAATGCATTAGCCTCAAAATGTTGTAGGTATAAGTCCAAAAATGTAGTAACACCTAAAAAACCAGTTAAGCTCAACTCTTCAATTTCACGAGTATTTTAAGTATTTTGGTGAATACAGACCTGTTGAACGATCTTCATATATTTTGGTTCGATTTCTTTTTATTGTGGCATTTTGTTCTTTCTCTATTATCTGAGATAAAAAAAATAATCAAATAAAACTTTTTGTATCGTTCATCTAAATAAATTGTCGTATTTACCTATAACTGCACTCACCTCATTAGATATTGCCGTAACCTCTTTTAGAAGTTGGTCTTGTTTCAGTTTTGGTCCAAACCACGTAAAGATTAAATCAAAGTGCTGCCAAACTTTGTGCATTCGTTCAGTTAGTATTTTTGATAATTCATTAATAGAGTTCAAATATTTTATAAAGGTCTCTTCGTTGTGTAGATTACTGCCACCGAATGCAGTCACTATGATAAATAAAATAAAATTTTGGTACTTAGACTATTTAGAAACAGTAATTAGAAAAGCAATGGTAGACAAATGGATAAGTAACCGGCATGCAAATCATGCGGTTCTATTCCGACCAGCAGTAAAAATGTGGATCTCACTTAGTGGAATTTAATCATCGAAAGGTGAAGGAAAACATCGTGAGGAAACCCATACCCTAAACGAAATTATTAATTTATGGCTTTAACCCTCTCAGCTTTCTGGACAGCGTAGAGGGGACCTGAGCCCAGCAGTGGGACATTAATGGTTTGCTAATAATGATGATTTGAAAAATAAAGCTGTTAGTAAGTACTTCTACAATACTACGAGTACGTCTGATTTCATTCAATGATCAATACTCACAGCAGGACCCTCTCAAAACATTGTTTTGAATATGTGATGTTGCTACAAATGGTAATTTCCCGGCAAAAGCGTGAAACTCGTCAGTCAATAGTTTAGCCTGATCATTGAAAACCTCCATAAAACCATGAATGACAGGTAGACTGAACGCTGGGTTAAGCAGTTTCCGGTGACGTGTCCATGTTGGAACTGGAAAATAGTGATGAGAATTAAAATAAATAATGTAAATAGTCAAGAATGTTTTTATGGTTTACGGTAAAGATTCACTTACAACATGTATCATAATTATTTTATCATAATCATCTTCATATAATATTCGAGTGACTACTGAATATAGGCCTCACCTAATTCTTTCCAATAGTGTGTGACTTCTTCTTCAAATTCTTTCATTCAACTTTTGCGTTATACTGCAGTCTTATGCCCTATTGCTACTTTAATTTTACGTTCGGTGATTGGTTCTTCAGTTTTTAATATGAGTTACTTATTATCGAAGTGCTGTAAGTCATCACTGGCAACAGATACTAATATAATCCTTCTAATTCTGGGGTGTAAAATATTAGCAATTTTAACTAGATGTAAAAAAAATGCTTTAAAGGAAAACTTAAATCTAATACAAAAAAATACAAACCTTCTGCCGTCAATAATGACTCTCCAAATACAAACTTCATAAATTTGTATACGTAATGCTTCTCTAAACATGTGTTACTTATTACTGTAGCGGCTTCCGGATCCGTGATTACTGTAAATATTTAATTACAGCAATTATTAATAAGCATTTTCAAAATTATATTTTTTAGTATTTTAAAACCTTTGTGTCGTGGTGAATTTCACGATACTCACAAAATTGCCGTATAATGATACAATAAGAAGACATAATGTCACCACCCCATCCCAACCCGTGGGTGTCGTAAAAGGCGACTAAAGGAGTAACCTTATGCAGACAATAGAACTGCGAGAAAAGGAAAATTTTAAATAAATCCCTATATCAACTCGTCTGGCTGCGTAGCAGGCCAAAATCTTTGGAGGAGACCCGTTTGCAGCAGTGGGACGTTTCAGGGTTGTAGTGTTTATGTGCTCCTGTGTGTGTTAATAAATAGGTACTCACCCTAGTACACTCCAGGACCGAGATAAAATTTAATAATTCCTCCTTCTGTATAAGTTTCTTCTATGGCATTTTTTATAATCTCCCATATCCCTGTAATATAAGAATGCTATATAGTATATACTATAGCTCAGCTCTCTAGTTAGAGGAGAGGACACCCGAGCCCAGCAGTGGGACTTAATGGGTTGCTGATGATGATTATGATGATGATGATATAGGAAATCTATTCCTACAGATATTGTTAACTACGCAACGAATTTTGATGCCGTTTCACTAATAGATAGAGTGATTTAAGAGCGAGTGGAAGCTAGCGTTAAATAAAATGAAAATAATATCAATTTGATAACACAATGTTGTTGTTTCTTTTACAAACATGACATGACATGTCCTATTTCTTTCTTTAATTTTTGTTTATACCACGATGGTGGCTAACATGTGCTCGGTGCTAACAGTATTATACTGCTCAGCTCCTTTTCGGCGCAGTGTAATGTTATAGCCAATAACCTTTCCCGATAAATGGGCTATCATACACTAAAAGAATATTTCAAATTGGACAAATAGTTCCTGAGATACTAGTGTTCAACCAAACAAACAAACACAACTCTACGCTTTATAATACGAGTATGTACTAGAAGTCACGCGGGGCTTCACACCCGTCGCTTTTGTTTGGCCACTGCTCAGCTCCCATTAGCTGTAGCATGATGTTATACAGCCCCTCGATAAAAGGGCTATCGAACACTAAAATAATTATTTAAATCGGACCAGTAGTTCCTGAGATAAGCACGTTCAAACAAACAAACTCTTCAGCTTTGTAATGTTAGTTTAGATTAGTAGATAAGTTGGGATTGAGAATTGAATAAAATATAAATAATTGATAACAAATACGCACTATGTGTGGCAGTAAATGCGAGATATAGTATTCCAACGACGGGCAAAGCCATAGAGGTGACAGGAACATCTTTGTCAACTTGCTCTTTACTGTAAGTATATATTATCAACAGCACAAATAAAGTAAACGCCGCACACAACAGTAACACTGATATCATTTTGACGAACTTATCATCATATTCTATTCAAATTAAATTTATATACGAGTTGTAAAATTACGTTACTGTTTACTCATGTTTAGGGTTCCGTGTCACAAAAGGAAAAATTGAACTCTGATAGAAAACACTCCGTTGTTCATCAGTCAAGAATATTTTTCTCAAGAACGCGTAAAGATATCAATCTGAAATTAATATCAAATACTCGGGTCTGCAATTTCTTCGAGCAGTAAAAAAAATAGTTCTAAGTAATCGCAATCATAAGATGTATAGTTTCATTTTTGTCGCATAAAAATATGTAGGCGGGCACTTGGCAAGCCCCATATGTTAGCGTATGAAACAACATAAAACACTCTTCTTAGACCACATTATTGTAGTGGGTAACTACGGAACCCTACATTGCGCGTGACTTCACACGCCTTGCGTGAATATCAATCGGTATCAACCGGTATTAACCAGTTTTAGCTGTGAGAATTTTTATATCTTGTTATAGGCAATGATTTACATAATACGGAAGGTTTTTTTGTAGAAGTCCTTGAAAGTATCTCGATAGTTAAAAGTAAGGTGAACAAGCATTGTGAAGGGAATTATGCCTACTATGGCTTAATTGGCTGCGTACCCATTGGACCCTCAAGATTCGACCTCATCTAAAAATATAATCCATTGGACCTCCATGTTAGGATTGGATCCTCAATCTTGGAATTTATTTTTACTTTAGAGCCCATTTGACCCTTTGTCAAACAACGAGTTCGGTTCGACCTTATTTATACATCTTCGTTTGAAAAAAATTAAGTACAATCGCGCACAAAAGCGAGACACTTTTAAAAATGAAACACACAAAAATAAGACACTAAGTATAATATAATAATAACAAAGTTAAACCTAGTTGTTTGATTTTTCTTCTTACCTTATTCCCTTCACAATGTTTGGAGGAGACTCGTGCCCAGCTGTGGGACCTTGATGGGTTGTAATGATGACAAGTAGATAATTTTGTAAACAATTATGGGACGTCAAAAAGTATTTTCATCCATTTTCATACAACGTGTAACGCTAAGAAAGAAGTCCAATCAGTGCAAAAGTAGAGAATATTTGTATCGTGTGACACGATTCGCTGTAAAGTAATGATGTCACAAAGAAGGCTACAGGCATACTTCAAATCCTATCAAATATGATATTATATTAACAGAACAGCATTTCTTCGCACAACATCTATTCGTGTCAAACTATACATGTATTGTTTAAAATGTTTTGAAGAGTTATTTTTACCAGTTTTTCTATATTTTTTTTTTTTTATTTATAGTTTTTATTATTAAATTTTTAATAATATAATCGGCATAAAAAATATCTTTCTTTCTTTAATTCTTTAATGTACACACAAAACAAATTACAATTAACAAAAGAAAACTAAATGTACATAGGCGAGCTTAACTCAAATATGAGTTTTCTACCAGCAAACCCAGGAGTGCAGAGGAAATACAAAAAGTATAGCATGGGAGCAAAAGAAGTGTACAACAAGAAAAGGAAGAGATTTAAGGAACTGAAGAAATATAAAGTAAAGAAAATTGAAGAAAGGTTAGGTATACCATAATGTATACCATCAAATTATAACTAAATAAATAGATAAAAATATTTTACTTATAAGTAAATACATTGTAAATAAATATATACCTATATATATATATATATATTAATACATACACCTACATATATAATAGAAAAAATAAATACATAAACTACTTATTAACCAAAGATAAGAAATGTTGCTTAATTTTGTTCTTAAATATAGCAATAGAAGAGCTATCACGCACATTATGTGGAAGAGAATTCCATAGTCTCACTGCATGAACTGTGAAGGAGCCGCTATAGCAGCTAGAACTATGTACAGGCGTACTAAGTAGAATATGAGTAATATGAGTAGGTATGTATATGTTTTCGTTTAGAGCATGGCAATTTTGAATTTACCTACCCTGTATTGGATGACAATACACTTAAACCGGTCAAGAGCGAGTCACACTCGCGCACAGAGGGTTTCGTACTATCAGGGATTATCATCATTATTTCAACCCATAAACGTCCCACTGCTGGTCTCACTCACTGAGTCTCCTCCAATATGAGGGAATTTGGAGGGAATTTAGCCTACTATACCACGCTGGCCAGACGGGTTGGTATAGGGTTTATTCGAATCAAAACTCGGACAAAAGCAATAAAAATCATTATAATATATAATATATGATGATACATGGCAACACTAGCAACATCAACATCGCCTCGTATTTAAAAAAATGTGAAAAAATATATATATCAATTAAAATCATGTAAGCTACAGTGAAAACTAATGTGTCCAGTGTATTACATAAGTGAGATCGTTAGTGGTAAAATAAAACAAATAAAAATAGACTAATCAGTGCTAAACAAATACAGTATTCAAAGTGCTTATAAAATCTCAAATTAACAATAATTATGCATATTAGACGTTTCAATAGCAGTAACTAAACTTTATTAATAAACTTTTAACTTCAGTGCAGCAATAAACAGTTGTATAGTGGATTTAAATAACAAAAACAATAAATCTCTAAACCGTTAGATAAAGTGTTTTCAAAAATTGCATTAAATATAGTAGTCAACGCCATCTAGCGTAGAGTAGCAGAATCAATATTGACATTTAGTGACAAGATTTGGGTGCTGCCATTACTAAAATAAAAATAAAATTGACATAAATATATAAACAACGCCATCTAGTATCGAGTGAACAAATTAATATTGACATTGGATGACTTGAGATTCGATGTTACCATTACTAATAAATATATAATTACACATCTGGGATACCAAGCTAGAAAAATTACTTATGACTCGGTGTTACTATTATTAATAAATATATAATTATACTTATTCAACTGGGATACCAAGCTAGAAAAAGTTACAAAATAGAGTATTATAAGATGGATGATTTTGTAAACATAACACAAAGAAGACAGAATATACAAAGCAATAGTGACTACGATTTAGACATGGAGGTCTCCTATCAAAGTTTACCTAGCTTTCATAATGAGGACTTGCCTGCATTGAAAGAGGAAATAAATAGACTTCAAACACAACTACAAATTGCGAATACAGAGATAGATAACCTAAACATAGAAAACCTTACTTTAATAAATAAATTGCAAGATTGTGAAAACAAAATAAAACTGTTTAAGTCAGTAGGAATTAAGGACTTGCTGGCAAGTGATGGTATGGATACACCTAAAAAATTTTGTTCTCCACAATATAAAAAAAGTGGGCGTAAATTGAGAAAGAAAAATACATTACATAAAACTTCATCTCAAGAAATACTCACAAACTCTGCAATGATGAGTCCAAAATTAGGCAAAAGTTGTCCTATAGGAGAAGATCTAAACTACACGGTAAACGACTCATCACATCAGCGTGAATTAGTCCCAACAAACAGTCATGAAAATTTGCAAAATGGTCTAGATCTGCTTGAACCTTATAAGGAAGAAGATATTAATAAAAAGTACGAACTCTTGAACTCTTGTTCGTTGTCTAGCAACATTGAAGATATTATAATTCAAACTTCCGCGATATTGAACCTGACAATACTACTACACAATCACAACAGTATAACGCACCTAAACTTCAATTGACAACAAAGCACAAAATTGCCATATTTTCAGATCAAACGGGCTATGGCGTGAGAAGCAAATTACAAAACTACCTAAAGGACTCCTTCACGGTAACTTCAATAATTAAACCAAACGCACCTATGACTGAAATACTATCATCATGTCCAGCTATGTGTAAAGACTTTAGTGATTCTGACTTTATCATAATATTGGCAGGTGCAAATGATAAAAATCCGCTCGGTATAACGACCTCTTTATATCATACTTTAAGTTTAATAAAGGATACAAATATTATTGTTGGTAAAGTGTACTTCAGTAAATACCTCAATGTGTCAAAACTAAATAGCACGTTGAGGTTCATAAGCAGTAATTGTAAAAACTCAACATTTATGTCACTGGATAATAGTTATCGCAATATTACTAAATTCAATGTTTTGCAAGCAACTCAGTTGTTACATAGAGAAATATTACATTTAAGTTATAAAACCAATTATAAGAAATTTACACAAACACTAAAACGTAGCAATGTGACACAAAATAAACTTTTTAATGATGTGGGAACGCAAACATTTAGTACAAAACTCAACGAAGAATTGCAAATATCTACACAAAATTCTATTACACAAACTGAGTTTTTTCGTGAATAGTACCGATAATTCACACAAAGTACGCTGTTGTCCTGTAACAAAATTAAAAAATGAAAGTTCTGTTAAAATATTTCATCAAAATGTATGTGGTTTAAGTAATAAAGCATTAGATTTAGATTTATATATACAATCATTGGACAAAACGTTAGATTACCTATGTATAACTGAACATTTCTTAAACGAGAAGTCAGTAAAATGTTTTCATCTCTATAACTATACTCTAGCTTCATACAACACGAGAACCAACAAAAAACGAGGGGGTAGCCTTATTCTATGTCACAAAAACAGGCTTTTTGAAAATATCGAGGCTGTTAACAAGTTGTACAAATCGGAATATTTCGAAATATGTTGTGTGAAAGATCTTGAAACGGGCTTATATCTATGTTGCTGTTACAGAAGTCCTTATGATAAAAATTTTGACGGCTTTATGCAACAATTAGAAAAACTTTTAGAGCATTTGTTCAACAGAAAGTGTATAATATGTGGTGATTTTAACATTGATGTACTAACGGTAAGCAAGAAACAGTCAGAGTTATTAAGTTTATTAAAATGTTATAATTTTAGGCACCTTTTGAATACTTATACATTTATTAGAAACGACGCGTTTTCATGCATAGATAACTTTTTAACAAACATATTGAATGATTCCGTTATACAATCTACCGTCGACCACAATGGCCTAGCAGATGGGCATGGTGGTATTTTCTGTGACTTAAAATTGGAAAACCTTAATAGAAAAAACCTTAAATTACCAGCAATTAAGCGTGAAAAAAGAATTTTTAATAACAGGAATCGCGCATTGTTTCAGAGTGCGGTTTTGAGCACGGATTGGGATGCATTGGGAATAAACACCTTTCTTAGTGTCCTTGGGAACACATTTCGAAAAGCCTATAAAAAGAAAATCATTCAAACAAAACAGTATAAAACACAAACGATAAAGTGGATCACTAAAGGAATTAAGGTTGCAAGTAAAATGAAAAGATTTTTAACTACCTACTCTCAGAGGGATTCCAGTTTAACAAATTTCAAAACTAATTATATACGTATTTATAGAAAGGTCATTAGGCATGCAAAAAAAATTGCTATTGAAGAAAAAATTAATAAATCCAAAAACGTTAGTAAAGAAACTTGGAAGCTGGTCAACCTATATACCAGTAGAAAATGTATACAGTGTAACAAAAATATATGCCTTAACATAGACAACATTATTATAGATAATCAACAAGATGTTGCAAACAAGCTGGCTGAAACCTTTGTACCAACAGCACAATTAATAAATAAGGGCAAAGACAAAGCAGTTCAATACCTACAACAATCCAGTAAGAGAGTAGAGACTAAATTAAATTTTAGCCTTACCACGGCCAAAGAAATAACTAAAATAGTAGAACAGATGGGTAATACAAATTCATGTGGTTACGATGAGATTCCAATAGTAATTATCAAGGAAAATATCAACATACTTGCAAATCCACTCTCTCAATTTTACAATAAATGTATCAATGAATCAGTTTTTCCAGACCAAATGAAACTAGCTAAAATTGTTCCAATTTATAAAAAAGGTTTAAAAAGTGATCCAAAAAATTATCGACCTATTTCTTTACTACCTACCCTATCAAAAATTTATGAAAAAATCATTAAATGTAGATTAATGAGCCATTTTAACTTAAGAGGGGTTTTTAACAAAAGGCAATTTGGATACCAAAAGGGAGTTGGAACATCAGACGCTATCAATACTTTAGTAGACGATATTATTAGCAAAATGAATAAAAAGATGCAAGTAGCAGGCGTGTTTATCGATTTAAGTTGCGCGTTTGACACTATTGATCACGAATTGCTTCTGGCAAAATTGGAGCATTACGGAGTTAGAGATAATGAACTGCAGTTAATGACATCTTATCTAAAAAACAGACGAATGTATGTTGAATTAAAAAAGATAAATGAAGAAAACCGAGAAATCATTTATAAATCCAGGGCTATAAACATTAAACGCGGCGTTCCTCAGGGATCAATCCTTGGACCCATTTTATTTATAGTATTTGCAAATGATATGATTAACTTCATACAAAAGGCAGAACTAGATGTAGATTTAACTGTTTTTGCAGATGACACTAATGTAGTTATAGGTGGTAATAATTTAAATGACTTGACATTAAAAATAAATAAAATTATGGCAATGTTGGACGAATGGTTTGTAGTAAATAATTTAACAATGAATACTAGTAAAACAAATATAATACTTTTTAAATCAACATCTAGAAACAAAGATACAATTAAAGTAAATTTTAAAGATAATAATATTGAATTAGTCGACACCACAAAGTTTTTAGGCGTTAATATAGATTCTCATCTTAACTGGAAACAAGAACTTTCATCACTTGATTCTTCAATCTCCTCTGCATGTTACGCGTTGAGAAGTCTTAGGGATGTAATTAGTCTCAAGCAACTGAAAACAGTTTATTACGCATTGGTGGAATCGAAGTTAAGGTACAGCATAATGTGTTGGGGAAATAGCTATGACTATAATATACATAGAGCATTTATCTTACAAAAACGCGCCATTAGGACTATAGTGCGTATCTCGCAGCGTGAGTCTTGCAGAGATCATTTCAAGGAACTAGGAATCTTGACTGTACCTAGTCTATACGTTTTAACTGCATTATCTAACTTTGCTAAGTACATACATGAATACGAGACCGAAAACGAAAGAGTATTAAGACAGGAAACTCGGCGTAAGGTTATTAAAAATCAAATGGTGCCTAAGTTAGAAATTACTAAGCATTGTATCAGATATACAGCGGTAGAATTATTTAACAAATTACCAGCATATTTAAAAGATGTTGTTTATAAGCAAAACATGTTCAAACTGCAACTAAAAGCCTTCCTGTTGGACAAATGTCTTTATTCTATAGAAGATTTAGCAGTTGAGCATGAATGTTAAGGCAAATGTCAGGGCTGTAATTTTATTTTTTTAATAATTAATTTTTATTTTATTTATTTTTTAATTGAATTAAAATATAATTTTACTTTTTACTTTAATGAAATGTATTAATGAAGTTATAGATTTTTGACATTAGCCATTTTATATTTATTTTTCTTAATGCTATTTAATTGTTTTATAATTTATTAATTTTTTTACTCTTTTGGAATATATTTTATTTTGTTTTTTATATAATTTTCAAATTCAAACACAATGTATATTGTTAATACGAATAAATAATACAAATATATATATTTACTTGGGTTATGTGTAGAAAACAATTGATAAATTTACATTACAAAAGTACTTTATTTAATTAAAAAAATATATATATGTTTTTCAAAAAAAAAACATTTTCTAAATTTTGTTTTTACTCTGCTGTAAAAAAAGGTTTTTATTTGTGAACGTTTTTCATTCAAAAAGCGACATTTAATTTCAACATAAGCTTGTAAAACAAAGTTTATAACATATAAGTATTTTTTTTTTTTTTTTTTTTTTTAATCTTTATTTATATAGGGTTTTGTTCCACATGGACACGTCACCCCATTGTACCTTATAACTAGCATACATAATATATTAAACATCCAAAGAAAATAATAGAAATTGAACCATTGACTAGGTATTTGTGTAAACTAGACCACATAGTCTTTGCGCAACCTCTGATTTAGGATCTGCCAAAACAGATTGGATTAATCCCATATCAAAAACGTTAAGTTTAAACTCCTTGATCAATTGTTCTCTTTCTTTTTTATTCTTAGCACAATCCATCAGCAAATGTTGTACATCTTCAATTTTATCGCATACTTCACAATTAGGTGATATTGTTTTTTTCATTAGGAAAGCAAACTTTGCTGATGGATAGTGCCCAGAACGCATTCTTAACGCTAACTTAATATAACTCCTACTTAAACTTCTATCGTCGAACCAGGCCTTACAAGACAATTCATTCTGAATTACTTTGTACCATATCCCTTTTACCTTGGATATCTCATCAAAGTAGTTCTTCCATCTGCCAAAACAAATCAATTTATATTTGGTACAATATTCCCAAAAATCTGGCATATAGTCATATCTGTTTTCGGAGCTCCCCTCTACTGCAAGTTTTGACAGACGATCAGCCTCCTCATTACCACGCAGGCCTATGTGTGCTGGGACCCATTGTAGTATGATGTTAATATCAGATTTATTGCGAAGGTTAATCATTTTAAGGATTTCGTAAGCTATCGATGCACCTCTGCAACCAGAGGCACATCGAGCCACGTGCTGTACAGCACTTCTACTATCGGTAAAAATGACCACCCTGCTCATATTTTGACTACATGCGTAATATACTGCATGATATATAGCTATAAGTTCAACGGACATTATACATATATCTGCGCTAATGTTAAATTTTGCTTTATAGTTACCATTTGGAAAAAAGACGGCAGCCCCACTACCATTAACATTTTTCGATCCGTCTGTAAAAATTCTACCCCAATTGTTATATTTAGAAATTAGCTCTGATACCACATCATGAAGCAACGTGTTAGGATTATAGAATTCTTTTGAGTGTTTAATACAATCTAGTTCACTTTTAATGACATTTTTAACTTCTATGCCCGATACCCATATATCTAATGTAAACATGTGTAGAATTTCTGAGGTCTTAATTGGCAGTTGTTCTAATTCATTATATGTAGTCGCTAGCAATGGTCTCTTTTTATTTATCCAATAATTATTATTCTGACTCAGGGAATCCAATTGTGAAACTGTGTCTAAACATACATTATTTGAACGGGATCGTGCTTTTAAGATGTACTTAAACGCGAGATATTGTCGCCTTAAAAATAGTGGTGGTATGTTTAGCTCGCTCTCCATCACGTGGATTGGAGTGCTCCTTATAAAGCCTCCTACTATTCTCAACGCTTGGTTTTGCAGTTTATCCAGTTTGGATGTATTTATCTTAGCGCTAGAATCATACAAATAGCAACCATAGTCCAGACGACTTCTTACAACAGAGATATATATTCTACGCATATGTTTGGTATGTATCCCCCAGGATGATCCCGCTAGTACTTTTAATAAGTTTAAATATTTTGAGCATTTATTTACCATCTCATTAATATGTTTGTTCCAGTATAGACTTCTGTCCAACCACATTCCTAGATATTTAACACATTCCACAATTTTTAAAGGTTGATCATACACTTTTAAGGTTGGCAATATACTCCTACGGCCCCTACTAAATACACAATAATTAGATTTGCTAGGTGACAAGTTCAATCCAATCTCCTCCAACAATGATAACAAATAGTTTATTGCATTCTGTAGATCATGTTCACATTTATTGATTTGCTTATCGCTTATGTAAATAACAAAATCGTCTGCGTATTGTGATATCTTGACATTTTGAATCTTATGGCAAAGGTGACATGTAGCCAAGTTAAACAATAGAGGTGACAATGGGTCTCCTTGTGCCAGCCCTCTATTAGTAGATCTAATATTGATACTTTCGCCACTAAACGACTTCATTTTCAAATATCTTTCGTTCATAAAGGACCAAAGATAAACGCAAATTTTGGACCCAACCTGAAATTCATCTAGCACTTTGGTAAGTGACTCAATTGACACGTTATTGTATGCACTTTCTACATCCACAAAACACGCCACTGTAGGAATATTTTTGGTAAATCCAACCTGAATGTAAGAAATCAGTTGAGTTATTGAATCTAAGCACGACTGAGCTTTTCTAAAGCCTACACAGTATTGAGATAGGAGCTTATTTTTTTCTACGTACCATTCTAAACGTTTGCCAATCATAAGATGAAAAATTTTACAAACACAAGACATTAACGAGATGGGCCTTAATTTGATCTCACTATTGTTTGTTCTCTTAGATAGGGGGATTATTTGAATGTTCCGCCATTGCTGAGGAACAATACCGAAACTAAAAACATTATTGTAGATTTTAAGAAGTAAATTCTTCCCTAGTTCAGGTAAATTGTACAACATTGAATAGGATATATCATCTTGACCTGGGGCCGTGTTCTTTTTTTTAAGACAATTTTCTAGTTCTTGCATTGTAAATTCAGACTCAAGAAGATCATTTCGTGACGAAAAGCACGGCATTTGATTAGGGACATAGTCAGGAGTGAGAGAATGTAGCAGCTCTATTTGTTTTTTGATAGGAGGGCAGTCGCGGTTATTTTTGTAACCCTTCATCCATCTCATCCGCCGCCACATTTCAGCAGCCGAAGTGACTTTGTCGATAGAATTACAGAATTTCTGCCAACTACGATATTTAGCTTCTTTAATTGATTTTTCGGCCTCTACAGTTTTCACTTCTAATTTTGTTAAGTTTTCTGGAGTGGGATTTTTACGGAAATTAGATAACGCTAATCTTCGTTGTGCAATTACTTCGGACAGTTTGGGGGTCCAATAATTTTTTGGTTTAAATTTTTCAGCCGGTTTAACACTGACTTTATACAGTGGAATATTTTTATTTGCCGCGTATTCTATTATATACATAAAGTAATCATACAATTGCTGAATATCAGTGTTATTACAAACTTCCATAGATAAATTAATTTCGTCACAGATTGTTTGGCGATAATCACTCCATTTAGCATTTTTGAAATTACGTTTTTTAATTATCTGTACAAAGCTAGATAAGTTCGCTGACATTTTTACAATCAAATGATCGCTGCCCAGATTTTCATTAAAAACTTGCCAGTTAAACTTTAACGCTACATCAGAGGAGACGAAAGACACATCCGGGGAGGTCTGTTGTAGGACGCCATTAACTAACTTCACCCGCGTTGGCATACCATCATTAAGAGAGATAAAATCATTTTCCAAAGCCGAATCCATGATTTGTGAACCTCTTACATCCGATTTAACAGACCAGTTTGTATGGTGACCATTGAAATCACCTGCTATTATAGTTTTATTAGTGAACTGTGAGAAAATGCAATTCCAATCCGCTGGCTGAGTACGTACTGATGAGGAACAATAAAGCGATATAACGTATTCCAAATCTCTACAGTTTATTAACCTAATACAAATCACCTCGATGCCCATGTTATTACAATTAAATAATACAGGATGAGATTGGATTGACCTGTGCACCAGAATAGCAACACCACCATAGTTGTCATGTCTATCCTTCCTATACACATTAAATCCATTAACGTTTAAATCAATCTCACAATCTAACCACGTTTCGCTAATAATTGCAATATGTATATTTTCTCGTATTAGAAGCTCATTAAAAGTAGTAAGTTTCGGTCGCAGGCTTTGTGAATTCCATTGAATTATATTCACTTTTGTAGTCTGTTGTATGTTATCCATTATTAATGCTATTAAAATATCCCAAAACGTTTTCTCCAAATATAATATTAACTAAAAAATTCTTTAATTCCTCACCAATTATTTTAATCACAGAGAGTACTTTTTCTTCCATTCTAATTTCCGATGTATAAATACCTTTGATTTTATTCCATATTTTCATCCACTCAATTTTATATGATAATTGTTTACTTTGATTAGGGCGTTCTCTTTCTTTCTGTGAGTTGTTGCAAACACTTTCTTCAGATGACTGTGGCAAGTTGTCACTATTTTGTTTTTGAATTATTCTTTTATTTGTTTTCTTTTTATATGTTTGTTTTGACTTTTTATTAATTCCTCTTGTCCCTGTTATTGTATCATTGTCTGTTTCTTCTTCTTCCACACTTGATAAAGGTTCTTGATGAACTATACCTTTAGTAACTACACTACTGTAAGTTTCTTTATCCACGTTGCTCGTTACTGTTGATTGAGGGCAAACATTGACTCCTACAGTCTCATTTGTAATTAGATTTTCTTTTGCTTTCATCTCTTCTAGAAATTCTATGGCTCGCCTATATGTGACTTGTTCTTTACTCATTACGTTTCGAATAGCTTTTTCTTTCAGATAAACAGGGCATCTTTTATTTAGAACCAAATGGTTTCCCTTACAGTTTAAACATCGAAAGTCTGTTATGTTACAATTTTCATGATTTCCTCCACACTTCGGACACAAGATTTTCTTTGTTGGACAAAACTTAACAA
The DNA here is from genome assembly GCA_905147015.1 of Laspeyria flexula. Lineage (NCBI taxonomy): Eukaryota > Metazoa > Arthropoda > Insecta > Lepidoptera > Erebidae > Laspeyria > Laspeyria flexula. The sequence goes on from LR989974.1 coordinate 10,006,953, forward strand.
TATGTCCAAATTGCCAGCAACCCGAACATTGTGTTACAGGAAACACATAGGGCTCAACAATAAAACGGCAGTCGTAAGCATAGATATATTGCGGAAGTACATTGCTTTTAAAGTTTACACGTACAGATTCACAGTCTACCCATTTCCCTTCCGGTAATAAACGTTTTAATCTTTTTACAGATAAAATTTCATAGCTCGACTGTAAAATGCTCATTATTTGTTCTTCACTTAGATCAAGGTCAATCCCTTTGACTATGCCATACGATGTCAAAAGGTCTTGTGTTAATTGACAGCGTATACCTTTATCCTTAAAATTTTGGCATTCTATTAACTTAAAAGCATCTTCCTTCCTCTGGAATTGAATGAAAACTTTATACGCGCTTTTATATTTTATTTTAAGGATATCCTTAATATTTTCCGACCTAAGAAATTTGGCCAAAGCTATTGGTTTGGGCAAAATCTCTAATGAGGTCAAACAAACTTCATGATTGGCTTCTATCTCAACTGCACGGCTATTTTCTTTATCTTTTTCTCTATTCACATCCAACGAATTACTTCTAAATAATCTTTTAGATCTTCCCCTAACTACCTTAATGAAATCATCGTCACTATTATCTTCTTCTCGTTCTTTTCTCTTCTCTGGGCCTCGTATTTCATGTTCATCACTTTTTCCTGTTTCTTGTTCTACATTCATATTTCTCATATCATTAAGTTGTTGTTCACACCTCCCCAACATTTCTGAGTCATTCGAATCTTCGCCACTTGAATCACTCCCCATTTCTCACAATGTGGGTATTTGTAAAAAAGAAAGATAAGTGTGACACTCGCTACGGACGGCAAGAACGCGTACGCACAGCCCTGCGTCTCACGGCACACTGTGAACATATAAGTATTTATTCTACGATGTATTCCTCAACTTTAATGAAATTTCGTTTCCCTCCACTGGCTTCAATGTAACATTATACTTGAACTGTAATTTGGTATAGTCGGCTTCTATTTGGTACACTCGTACGAACTGGGCTACAGCTACTTTCAATAGTGCCAATGCATGCGTTTTACCTGTAACCAATTATTTTTATTTAACATTTACAATTTTATTTTAATTTAACTATGGTTGAAACGCGGGAATAGTTGTACGTAGATAGTGTACACGGGTCCCTAAATTGACCATGCAAAGTGGGCCTTGTTGCCTGCACGTATTGGCCACAGCGTGATGTTATATAGCTTATAACCTTCCTGGATTCTTCAACACTAAAAGAATTTTTCAAATCGGACCAGTAGATCCTGAGATCCTAGCGTTCAACCAAACAAACTCTTCAGCTTTATTTATAACTAGAAGTCGCGCGGGACTTCGCTCCCATCTTTCTTTATTTGGCCACTGTTCAGCCTCTATAATTATTGGTCGTAATCGTAACGTGATGTTTTAATAGTCTATTAATTAATCTTTCTTTCTGTAAAATGTATATTTCTTTCTTTTCTTTCTATTACCTTCCTCGATAAATGGGCTTTCCAACATTAAAATATTTTTTCAAATCGGACCATTAGTCCCTGAGATCCTAGCGTTCAAACAAAAAACAATGTGAATCATAGATATTTGTTTCGAGTCTAACTGCCATACTCAAAGACGTTACTTAACTTTAAAATTTATTAAGTAAAAACATATAAAATTTAAGTCTATACGCCTAAAGACGATTATTGAATGAAAAAATGGTGTTGACAGATTACTGCTAATTGACATCTCTGAGTGCGGCAGAGTGTACTTTGTTTCAGTTAATTTTGGTCGTATGTTTGTAAAGTTCTCCGCGACACAGATCTTGCTCATATGGAGCAAGATCTGTGTCGCGGAGTACGTTGTCTTTTTCAAAAATATATAAAATACGTACCTATGCAATCTCGTTTTCCATAGCTAAAGCTAGCAAAACCACTGCGATTACTTGGTACACCTCCCGATTCCAGCCATCGCTCTGGTCTGAACTGTTCAGCATCTGGACCCCACGAAGCATTACGGTTGATAGCGTACACGATTATGCCAGCATGACAGCCTTTACGTAGTGTGCAGTTTTCTGTAACACAATAAATTTATTAATTCTAGATACTGGTTTTATAAGAATTCTTTTATTATTTAAATTATCCAGATTTTAGTGCCTAAAATAATTATTTGTGGTTCTCTACTCTGATCTATCCGAAGATTTTAACTGCATCAAACACAATTTGCTTCTACTTAAACTCAGACATTGTGGTATCAAGCATGCTGCTCTTAATCTTGTTGTCAAACCTTAGAGACAAGACACAGTTTGTAGATTGTAACGTAATTCACAGGGTCGCCGCTGCCCTACGATCTTTTTTGAAGAATTTTCTTCCGCCGAAAACTAAGACGATGTTAATGCAAACCTTAATTATTCCAATAATTGAATATGGGGATGTGTGCTATCTGAACCTGAATGCAGATTTACCATAAACTTGACCGGCTTCTCAATAATTGCATTCGATTTGTTTTTAAACTCAGTAAGTATGATTGATCCCTGCTAAACTGGTTACTTATACGGCAGCGCCGTAGTCTGCTAAGTTACTCTTTAGTCTCTTCTCAACTTCCCCTTCCTATTTAACTCCTCATTTTCAATATCTGTGCTCAAGTCACAATAAAAAAATTCCCTCCTCTAACAACCTTCTCCTACTTTGTCCTGCAAATAGCTCAAGTCTTCTTCACTCTTCTTTCAACATCCAGGCTATTCTCCTTTGACGTCCACTTACTAAGTTCACATAAATGATTTGCTATTTACATAGGATTAGAAAATTATTTTCAAAGAACCCGACCTTGACAATGTTACAAGTCCTGGACTAGCCTTAAAATAATTTAAAAGCTTAAAATATTAATATCAATTACATTTCAAATTAACTTTTAGTCGATACTGACATCTTCATTGTATCGTATGGGGTTTTTACACAAGAATAGTTTACAATCAACCGTTTAATCTAAAAACAAGCTTATCTTCACAATAAAATGGCTAATTATATTTAAAGTAATAACAAACTTACCCAATTTAACATCATCATTGATAGTTCTAGCGATCATAGGTACTGGTGGTAGTAATCGAAGAGTTTCTTTAATAACTGCATCTGTGTATACCAGCTTTAGTAAATCTTCTTTATCAACACATTTTTCTGGACCAATTACTGCTATTACTCTAAAAATCATCGAAAGTCAATTACTTCATATCAATGGAAATGATTTAGTATCGCATACGTTTAGCATAATAATAAAGACTATTCTTAGTATTCATCATCATCATCTCAACCCATAAACGTCTCACTGCCTGGCACGGGTCGCCTCCAAAGGATATGGAGGGAATTCAGCCTACGTATAGTAGGCTGAATTCCCTCCACATTCTTTGGGAATGCCACGCCGGCCAGAAGAACTGGTATTCTTTGTTTAAGTAATCGTACATAAAACAAAACGTTAAATCATTACCAACATAATAATTAAAACATTTGACACTAGCTGTCATTCAACGTTTAGTTTTTTTTTTCACGAAATTGAATGTGAATATTGATATTTTTATATTTCTATGTCTCGTCTTCAGGAGGTTAAACAGGTGATGATAGAAAATCAATAATCAGAATATTTCTAGTAAATAGAACCGCTCATGTGTTGTTCAAACAAACATAAAATCTTTACTTACTCTTTATACAAACGTTCCTGAATGTCTGAATATGACCCAAGGAAGCACAAGATAAATTGAAATGTTAGAGCTGTGGTGTCATACGAAGCACCTATAGTAAACTCTAATTCTTCCCTTAATTCTGTTGCTGTTAAAGTATTGTTCGTATTTAATTGTAGATACTTGTCTAAGTACGTTCTCACATCTAGAATCAGTTTCAACGTTTAGACTAAAAATATATTTATAATAATAATTATGTGACTAATTTAAGAAACGCTCACCTGTTTTTTGATTCGTCGTAGTTTGAGCATTATGTACTATCTAAAAAATAAATTTAATCAAAAGAAAGTTTTGTAACAATCATCAGCAACCTATTAAGTCGCACTGCTGGGCTCGGGTCTCCTCTCCTCTCACTAGAGAGCTGAGAGGGTTTAGGCCATAATCCACTCACGCTGGCCTAGTGCGGGTTGGTACAACAATATTTATTATTAAAATATTATGTTTGTATTATGTGTTCGGCATGCACAACGTCCATTCAGAAGGTGGATAGATGATCTGATCTGGACTTTAGGATCACGCTAGATGCAAGCCGCTTTCAACCAGTGCCATTGAAAATATTTATTTATTTATCTTGAGGAAGCCATTTAAAGTTGATTATCCAACAATGGACGTCTTATGGCTTATTATATCAATGATGATGATAATTAAGTGTTTACTTACTTCATCCGAAAAATCGATCACCTCCTTCACCACTTTATCTTGTTTCTTTTTTAATCCTAACAACTTGAAGATTAGATCACTGTGTTGCCAGAATTTCAGAAGTCTATTTGTGAATATATGTTCCAACTCTTTCATAGCATTCTCGTATTTTTTCGTTTTATTTTCGTTGGTTAGGTTGTTAGCACCGAATGTTGTTACTGAATACAAAATTTACACAAATAGAACTATTTACAAATTTATACAGTTATTTTAAATGTCAAGTTTAAATAATAAGATCATAATTTTTTTTCATCATTTCAACCCATTTACGTCCCACTGCTGGGCACGGGTCTCCTCCAAAGATTGTGGAGGGCACGTAGCCTACTACGAGTATATCACGCTGGCCAGACGGGTTGGTTTAGGGTTTGTTTCGAATTTTCCTTTTCTTGTTCTTGTCTGCATTAATTACTCCCTTAGTCGCCTTTTACGACACCCACGGGTTGAGATGGGGTAGTGACATTATGTATTCTTAATCCGTCACTACACGAATAATAAGATAATAATAATTATTAAGAAACGAACGAAAATATCGTATTATCTCACTGAAGAGCAAAGGGCTCCACCTAAACATTCCACTTCTGTCTGTCTCCAACTAGCGTATTACACCAGTCCTTCTTATAGATACCACCAGCGTTTCTTAGGCCTGCCTCGGTGACAATGCCCATCTTCAGGGACCTATTGTGTGACGACTCATGAAACAAAGACAATACTCACAACAAGAAATTCTCAAAAAAGTGTTTTCAATATATGGTGATGCATTAAATAGCCCTTTCTTGTCAAAATCAATCAAATCATCAATCATGATTTTGACTTGTTCATTAAAAACATCAAGAAAACCATGAATCATAGGTAAACTGAAGGCTGCATTTAACATCTTCCGATGTCGCCTCCATGTTGGAACTGAAATTAAAAAAACGGGTAAGAGCATGTCGGTCGCTACTGCTCAATGTAGGGTTCCGCAAAAGAACCAAAGTTCACGGCGTTTACGTCCTTTTTACGAAAAACTGAGCTTCGACAATAACTCAAAAACGGTACCTTCTGGGCGGCTTGATAAATTCTAACACTACGGTCTACCTCAAGCTCATACAAAAAGAAGAAGAAGGTACATCCGATCATATTCAAAATAACTTTTGTTGGAAGTATTTATTGCGTTATCTTTGTAATTTTTTTTTATATTTTTAGGTCTTACGGTTAAGAAAATAGAGGGGGGGATACAATTTTTTGCCATTTATATAATATAATAAATTAAATAAAATGTGTCATTTGCATACTTTGTCATACCAACAGGCAAAATCAAAACTAATTAAGGTACTACTAGGCTGGACTTATGACAAAACAGAGGACCTTTTTAAAAGATTAGTGTAACTTAATGCACAATCTTAGAATTAATATTTATTAACTTTTTTCTTTTTTGGAATTTTTGTTTAAATATAATAATATTATCTCAGAAGTAGTAAAAGTATAGTTTTGTTAAGTGATTTGTTTTTATTTTATTTTCAATTTATTTTTCATTAGTCTATGAATACTACATAATAAGTATAATTTTTATATTTTTTAAATAGTGTACTTGTATTTCATAAACAATGCTGCATTTATGCATACTAAACTGGATTGACAATTGCTCGAAGCTTCCCACGGGACAGGCTTTGCCTAGTGTGGGGAGTTTCGGTAATCAAACATTATGTTCAATGCTAACATTGTTATTTCCATTGTTTATTTCTATTTTATTTTAACATAATGTTGTATGTAATACTTATGGTAATAAACATATTCTTAGTCTTATTCTTAATTAAATTAATGTGTGTACCCACCTGATGCCAATATCAAAGCTTGTTTTAACCAACATTCTGCAAACTTGTACACAAAATGCCTGTCTAAGCATGCATTTGCTACCGTTGCACCAATATTCGGATCTGTGATAACTGAAATTGAAATGTTAACTTTATTCATCTTTGAACTTCACTCACAGTTTTTAATTAGATTAACCAATAGAAGTAAATATACTTGTTAAGTTGCTAAACCATATTTTAAACCAATTTTGCAAGCATATTTTATTTTATAATCTTCGGAAAGCCAACAGCAGTAATAACAAAGTGCAGTAACAATATGATACAAAGTGCCAATTAAAGGTCTTCACTTATAGTAACATAATATCTTATAGATAGATGAGCTTTACGTACATAAAAATAAATCATGTTGAGAAAACAATTATACAGTGTAATTTAAGAAGAAAATAAAAAAATACAGATTAGATACAACACTTGTCTTAATACCCACTATTTTAGAGATTAATTAATCAATCTTCGCGTCGTGACGCCAGTGTTAAACAAGTCTAAATCCGTGTCTTTACAAGCTATATTAGCATAGAAAAGCTAAAACTAAAACATATATTTAAAGTGAATTATTAAAAAAGTATTTAAATCTATTAAATTTAAAGAAATATATATTATTATAAATAATGCTCTGAATTGTCTTTTATTAATAAATTCATAATCAAACTTCAAAAAAAACTATTTGCTAACAATTATTGGCGTTATTTAAAGAGCCTCAAGCGGCGTAAATATGAAAGTCAGTGAGACTTACATTTTGAGCCTTGGTTGAAACTCTCCGACCTTGGGGCTAAACGCTCACAAATTTTATCGTGAAATTTGTAAGACTGTTTCTGAGGTATCACATGACCCAAGGGCTGGCAACGCATTAGCCTTGCTATCATCAATCTAACGTGGTAATGTCATTGTGGCTAGCCTTTTGGGTACGTTTCCTCAGGAATCTGATCTCAATCAGATATTCTATTTATAGGAATTTCCTATAAATAGGGCATCTGGTTCTTTTTTTTTAAATAGGTTAGCTGTGTATAATTTTTAAGTTAAGTGTAAATATTTTATTACAAAATGTAACCTGAATTATAGAAAAAAAAACTAAATTACAACAGCTATACTTTTTGAGAGCTTGTTTAGAAATATTACAATAGTACAACACTTACAATAGTATGTGTCCCGTACAAGTGTCCCTCTTGTGACCCCGCCCTGTTCAGAAGTAGTTTTCATAAACAGTTTGCAATTATCCCAGAACTCTGAAACATAACAAAAAATTAAATTGTGTTGTTTGAACACTTCCCCGGACGAACGCGAACGTATTAGATTCTGATCGGCTTGCGGCAGTACGTGGACTTTACTTTGGGGAATTTATATACTAGTTAAGTGACTACATCATGTCATGTCAACCCGTAAACGTCCCAATGCTGGGCACGGGTCTCCTCGAAAGAATGTGGAGGAAATTTAGACTACTATACCACGCTGGCCAGACAGAAAGCCGGTATTATTATAGGTTGTGTTGTCGAATTTTCCTTTTCTCACAGTACTCTTGTTACTCGTACCATGTCAACCCATGGGTTTCATAAAGGGCCATTAGTCGACAAAATTTTTTTTTCAAAAATTTTATTTTACCACTTTGTCGACGTAATTGATATACACACTCCTACAAAATTATAGCTTTCTAGTAGTAACGGTCTCTTAGCAAAACTTCGGACAGACAGACAGACGGACATAACGAAACTATAAGGGTTAAGAACTAAGAACGGAACTGTAAGAACTACGGAACCCTAAAAACGAATTAAATGATAATTCACTGTACTTACTCCAGTGTCAGTCACGAACAAATGTGTGACTCCGATGATAGGCAACGACATAGAATTGACAGGAGCATCATCATCTATATTGCCCGCTCTTCTTCTCCACAATAAATAAACCACAAACGCTACACACAAGAGCCACACAGAAAACATTTTGTAGATTGAAAAATCTTTACCGGATTGACCCGTCTTATATACCTATATAAGATGGATCTACTAAGAAATTGTCCGGTATAACGTACTTATTAAAATTTTAGAATACCGCAATGAAATTATTAACACGTTGTGAGACCAGAATACCGTATGTACACGCACACGGGGAGTGGTTCCGCGGAGTTCATCAAAGTAACTATATTATTATCTATGTCAAAACAAAACAACACAAATCAAAGGTGAACGGATTTTTTCTAGCTTTAGACATAGTAATACGTGCGTTATACAAATGTTAAAAGGGAAAAATCTAGAAGAACAATTCATGACCAAATCGGGGATATTCTAAAGAAAGGAAGGTCTAGAGTACTGTTTAAACAAGTGAAAATTTAATGTGTGTAAAAGTTTATAAACTTCTAAACCAATTATTATTACTCTCATTCTTATTTTCCAAAAATATTTAAAAAGTATACGAGAATATACTGACAATTAAATCAACAAGTATTTAAAAAGTTATAACACAATTGGTGTCATGCAAAAATAATTACCCCGAGCCTAGCAGTGGGACATGGGGTTGCTGATGAATAACGAGAAACAATTAAGGGAAACATGATTTTAATTAATATGGCTATCTATAACTTCTTAAATAAAACAATGAAAAATATAGACAAAAGAGTCCAGTTTGTTCAGTGTATTGCGATATGATAATAATTATACATATAACATTCTAAACTGGAATGCCATAGCATTAGAGGTAATGTTATAGCTTCAATGACATCTTAAAGGGAACACAACGTTTATAGAATTTCCGCACAGCTAACTACGAAAAGATAAACATAGATACAGGTAACTTTGATTGGAATTATATACTTGATAACCTACCACCTGAGGAGGCAGTTACTACATTCTATGAGAGGATATACGAAATAATTAGGTTGCATTGTCCTAAACGGAAAAATAAAAATACTAATTACCCTATTTGGTTCTCTAAAACTTTAATACATATTTACAAACACAAAACAGCCTCATGGATAAAATGGAAAAAGTATGGCAATATCTGCGATTATGAAAAAAATTCTGTGTACAGATCTAAATTTAAGAGAGTAGCAGATGAATGCTATATAAATTATATGAAGTCAGTAGAAGACACCATTCCATCAAATATCAAATTTTGGTCATATATTGCGAATCAGAAAGCAACTAACAAAACAATACCCGTCCTGACAGTCGGGTAAAAATACCTGACACAGTTCACTATAAGGAAATATCCTCCAAAGACCCCATGTCGGCATGTAATCTTTTCTCTAATTTCTTTCAATTCGTGTATGGAGGGCGTCCACTTATGAAAGTTGCTAATGGGAACCACCAGATACCTGCATTGAATATGATCCTACTAATATTATAAATGCGAAAGTTTGTAAGAATGTTTGGATGTTTGGATGTTTAGATGTTTGGATGTTTGGATGTTTGTTACCAGTAAACGAAAAAACCACTGAATAGATTTCAATGAAACTTTGCAGTAATGTACCTTATACATCAGAATAACATATAGGCTATATTTTATTAACAAATGTACAGTAAGTCGGAGAAAAATCTGCCATCTTATAGCTATTTCTGCTTCCTCTACCTAAACCGTTAGTTTTACATGACGACAATGTATGGAGGAATTGTTACTCTTAAATAGTTATAAAAAAAAGTCCGCGACAGCATATGCCTATCTTTTATGTGGAAGTCGATATAGAGAGAATAGTGAGCAAGAAATACATTTAAATCGGATACTGCATTTAAAGTGAAAAATTTCATGGTATTAAACTAATTCATAGGAATGTAAATACCTTTATCACTTTTGTCATTTAATGTAGATAATTTTTGTCGTTTACACTAAGTTATTTCGACAAATAGTTTAAAAGTTATTACGATATTAAATGAAATGTATATAATCCCAAAAATCTTATAATAATACTGTATGTCACCCGTGACTTCGCTTACCTGTTATTTTGTTCCTGTGACCACAGCAACTTTTCACTTTTAGAGGGGAAATTTCGGCCAATATTTTCTAAGCACAGATAATTACTTCAGATTAAACATAACCAATATTACGTGATTGATTAGAATAGTACTTATCTTTGTAAACATCCATCCCGTGTCTTTTTGGTTAAAATTATCAAATATACAAACAAACATTCATCCTTTCAACTTTGTATATGTATATTACTATATTTATCAACGTCAGCCCTAATGACAATTCAGTATGACAGATTTAAAAGAAATCAAAGATCTCATTTTTCTTTTTGCTTACTATACAACCTCATTACTTGAATATATTACTAATCATTCACCAGTAAATTCAAAGAATATATTATGACAATTGTGTAGTAAAATTATCAAATCAAAATCAAATAAAGTAAAATATGAAATAAAATATTTTTTGTAGAAAAGTAAATACATATATTGCAGTATCAAGGTAGAGTAGCAGAATACAAATACCATAAACCTAGGATCCGCGCGCCATTTTTATGTATTCGCGCCATTTATTTTCGGTCTAAAATTTGACATTTGACAGTGAATTATCATTGTATGTATTTATGGTCGCTAAAGTCTCTGGTCTGATATTGTCTGTTGAGTTGTGTCTAATAGAATAAAAAATGAATGTTTATTAGTTAATATTATGAATAAAATTATTATTATCAATTAAATATTTACAAATAAATATTTTGAATTTTGAATTTTTTTGAAAGTCATAAACTAATAAAAATAAAACAATTGTGGATATTGTAGAATATGAAATAAAGTAAAATATGAAATAAAATATTTTTCGTAGAAAAGTAAATACATTGCAGTATCAAGGTAGTATAGTAGTAGAATACAAATACCATAGACCTATCCGCGCGCTTTTTTTTTTATAACGATTTTTTTTATTTATGGCGGTACGAAGTACGCCGGGTCAGCTAGTTATAGATAAATTACACCCAGACACAGAACAAACGTTTATGCTCATCACACAAAGATTTGTCCTGGGTGGGGATCGAACCCACAAAGTCACGTATCTATGCTTCATATCATATGTAAGATAAACTAATCATATTACTAATAATCATAAATCTTTACAAATCATAAACTAATCAAAAACAATGTTTACGTTTGAATAACGCGTTATAAGTGGCAAAAGTGGGTGCTTGGCGCGCTCCATACGTTATAAGTGGCAAAAGTGGGTGCTTGGCGCGCTCCATACGTTATAAGTGGCAAAAGTGGGTGCTTGGCGCGCTCCATACGTTATAAGTGGCAAAAGTGGGTGCTTGGCGCGCTCCATACGTTATAAGTGGCAAAAGTGGGTGCTTGGCGCGCTCCATACGTTATAAGTGGCAAAAGTGGGTGCTTGGCGCGCTCCATACGTTATAAGTGGCAAAAGTGGGTGCTTGGCGCGCTCCATACGTTATAAGTGGCAAAAGTGGGTGCTTGGCGCGCTCCATACGTTATAAGTGGCAAAAGTGGGTGCTTGGCGCGCTCCATACGTTATAAGTGGCAAAAGTGGGTGCTTGGCGCGCTCCATACGTTATAAGTGGCAAAAGTGGGTGCTTGGCGCGCTCCATACGTTATAAGTGGCAAAAGTGGGTGCTTGGCGCGCTCCATACGTTATAAGTGGCAAAAGTGGGTGCTTGGCGCGCTCCATACGTTATAAGTGGCAAAAGTGGGTGCTTGGCGCGCTCCATACGTTATAAGTGGCAAAAGTGGGTGCTTGGCGCGCTCCATACGTTATAAGTGGCAAAAGTGGGTGCTTGGCGCGCTCCATACGTTATAAGTGGCAAAAGTGGGTGCTTGGCGCGCTCCATACGTTATAAGTGGCAAAAGTGGGTGCTTGGCGCGCTCCATACGTTATAAGTGGCAAAAGTGGGTGCTTGGCGCGCTCCATACGTTATAAGTGGCAAAAGTGGGTGCTTGGCGCGCTCCATACGTTATAAGTGGCAAAAGTGGGTGCTTGGCGCGCTCCATACGTTATAAGTGGCAAAAGTGGGTGCTTGGCGCGCTCCATACGTTATAAGTGGCAAAAGTGGGTGCTTGGCGCGCTCCATACGTTATAAGTGGCAAAAGTGGGTGCTTGGCGCGCTCCATACGTTATAAGTGGCAAAAGTGGGTGCTTGGCGCGCTCCATACGTTATAAGTGGCAAAAGTGGGTGCTTGGCGCGCTCCATACGTTATAAGTGGCAAAAGTGGGTGCTTGGCGCGCTCCATACGTTATAAGTGGCAAAAGTGGGTGCTTGGCGCGCTCCATACGTTATAAGTGGCAAAAGTGGGTGCTTGGCGCGCTCCATACGTTATAAGTGGCAAAAGTGGGTGCTTGGCGCGCTCCATACGTTATAAGTGGCAAAAGTGGGTGCTTGGCGCGCTCCATACGTTATAAGTGGCAAAAGTGGGTGCTTGGCGCGCTCCATACGTTATAAGTGGCAAAAGTGGGTGCTTGGCGCGCTCCATACGTTATAAGTGGCAAAAGTGGGTGCTTGGCGCGCTCCATACGTTATAAGTGGCAAAAGTGGGTGCTTGGCGCGCTCCATACGTTATAAGTGGCAAAAGTGGGTGCTTGGCGCGCTCCATACGTTATAAGTGGCAAAAGTGGGTGCTTGGCGCGCTCCATACGTTATAAGTGGCAAAAGTGGGTGCTTGGCGCGCTCCATACGTTATAAGTGGCAAAAGTGGGTGCTTGGCGCGCTCCATACGTTATAAGTGGCAAAAGTGGGTGCTTGGCGCGCTCCATACGTTATAAGTGGCAAAAGTGGGTGCTTGGCGCGCTCCATACGTTATAAGTGGCAAAAGTGGGTGCTTGGCGCGCTCCATACGTTATAAGTGGCAAAAGTGGGTGCTTGGCGCGCTCCATACGTTATAAGTGGCAAAAGTGGGTGCTTGGCGCGCTCCATACGTTATAAGTGGCAAAAGTGGGTGCTTGGCGCGCTCCATACGTTATAAGTGGCAAAAGTGGGTGCTTGGCGCGCTCCATACGTTATAAGTGGCAAAAGTGGGTGCTTGGCGCGCTCCATACGTTTCCGTATGAAACAACATAAAGCACTCTTGTTAGTCCACATTATTGTAGTGGGCAAGTACGGAACCCTATATTGCGCGGCACTCCACACGCACGTAGCCCAGCTTTTAACCGGTTTTACCTGAGGGAAAATTTAAATCTAAGATGTAAATGACGTACATAATAATAATAAATGTTTTTATTTCAGAAAAATAATTCCATCAATAGTATAATGTGTTAGTAAAATTTAGGCTTACATGCTAGTGTAAGTATTTATTAACCCACGAACAAACTTTATTATAATAGGAGAGCTGTAGCTCTCCACCACGGTTCTCAGAATGCTGTTGCGACTGTCTCTCACTCTAAGCAGTAACCCGTCCGTACGAGCTTGCGCAAACATCCCCGACGCACTGCAATGTCGAGGCAGTCGCAACAACACTCTGAAAGCATTGTTATACTGGACGCGCAGAGCATCCAGCGATCTTTTGGTGTAATTGACCCATAGATTGCCCGTGTACAGACCCTGGCAGTACGCCTTGAACAGCGTAATTTTGACAAGGTAAGGTAATAATGCCGAGGGCAATTAATTATTTTTTTAAGAACTTGTTTTAATTATATTATTGAACTGCCTCAATACACGCCTTCACCTTGATAAAACATTTATTCAAAGTCCACTTTTTCTACAATATTTAATTATTTAATTTATTCACTCATAATTTAATGTCGTCGTCAAAATTCACATGTCTGAGGTATATAGTGTAATACACGATATACCTGTTCGCTCCTGGCTCAGTGGTGTGTAGAATAAAACAAGCGTGGACTGTATAATAATGCTGGTTGTAGATTAGAATAACTTGATTTTATAATATTGTGTTGGCCGTCAAGTGTACCGTTGGCGCCGATGGATCGCTTTTAATGATCTTCTTTCAACGGCCGCCGTCGCTTGCCCTCTCCCCTCCTCGTCTCCCAGCCGTGCAGTCCCCGCACGGCCGCGCCGCCTCCGTATTGTATATGTGGTAATTCAATATGTGATTTTATGATAACTTTTTACGTAAAGCTCGAAATTCGATCAACAAAACCTAACTTATTATTAAAAGTACAATATAATTGTTATTATGTGTGATCACAGTAGGTTATATCTTCTGATTTCTCAGCTTTAGGGAAATTACTTGTCCTTTCACTGGTTTTAGTAGGATATCCAATTTGTACTGCGTCTTCGTATAGTCAGCTTCGATTTTGTACTTTCGGATTAAACGTGCTATAGTTACCAGCAGTGACGTCAACGCGTACGTTTTACCATCAGAACAAAAAAAGCTTGACTTACATACAAATTAAATCACGGTGATTTTATTTAAAAAGGTACAATCAATGTTTCTTAAAATACATATACATACATTTGGTGTGAGATTATTTATCTATTAAATGTACTACCTAGTTAAACATACCTATGAGAAACTTCAAAAAAATAAAAAAGAACTTCGTGTAGCACATCTATTATACTATTATGATAGTTTTAGTGTACACAGAGAAATTACGTATACATCAAAGTTACAAGAGAAATTTAAATCACATTAATTACCTACATTCAATAAATAATTATACATACCTATACAGGCTCGTTTTCCAACACCAAAGCTTGCGAAAGCACCGGCAATGTTGGGTACACCGCCCGGTTCTAACCATCGCTCCCTATGCCGTATCTCAGTTGACAACTCAAAGTGATGATCACTGGCTATGGTTTTTTTTATATATAAAGCTGACGCCACCGACGATGAACAATGTCGGCGTCTTTATTTGCTCTTCTCTTTCAGTCCATTTCTCGCTTGTATTCCTCTCGCACTTTTATTCCGCATACTTGTTCTTTCTTTTATCCATCATCTTTCTTACTTATGTGGGTGGGACTCCCACCTATTCTCTTCCTACTCTAGTCTGTCTCTTGTATGTATATAGTTACTGGGATTCTTAAATAAGGGGTACTAAGGGCAGCATTTCTTTTTTTTTTAATTTTTTTTTTTTATTTACATTTTGTTTTCTTCTTAAATCTATCTTAATAATTATGATTCTTAAAGTGTACTTATCTAATGCTTACTTACTGGTGACAACTGTTGTATGATTGCCAGCCATATGCATAGCTACGCTTGATGAATCAGACAGGTCGTAGTCCGGCCTCCGGTTGAAGAAGCCAAAGATGTATGTCAGAATCGTAGCAAGTGGAAGGAAATGGTCTCTGCCTACCCCTCTGTTGGGAAAGAGGCGTGATCTATATGTATGTATGTATGTATAAAGTTTATTAAAAAATTAAATGTATAGTTTCGAAATATTGTTACTTAAATACCCACCAATATTGCTACATGGACTTAGCTTAAATTATTATTGTTGAATTTTAATCTATACATATAAAATGCTTTGTCCTAAATGACTGACTGACGGATCAACGCACAGCCTACACAGCTGATTGTAGAGACCTGAAACTTGGAGGTGTGTTTGTATGACGTAAGCATCCGATAAGTAAGGATTTTCCGAAATTCTACACCTAAAGTTGTGAAAATGGGGGGTAAAGTTTGTATGGAACTACGTGATTTCTTGGTCCAATCTACTTCCAATTTTGCATAAAAATCCTTTATCAGAATTGATGAAAGACCTGTTTCGTATTTTATTGAAATTCATCTCCTAACGGGGTTAATAACAAAATTTTCATTTTATGTAGTACAGTTTTCGTAACTATGGTTACTAAAAATAACTCAATGCTAAAAACTTCAAAATTTGACATGTTCAATTTTGAAATAGGGTAAACTATACTACTGTTGGCATCTCTTCAGTTTTTGGCACTATGTATTTTAAAAATGAATATTAAAAATTGCTATAGCACAAAATACCTGCCTCTTCCATGTCAAAAGAGGGGGGGGGGGGGCGACACAATTTATGCTATGAGGGTTCTGTTTTTGCTTAACTTACCCTAAGGAATGCAATGGGTGTGAAAATTATTAGAAATTGATATGAATGTCATTTTCAAGGTTTAAGGGACGCTGATTACGAAAATGTTATCTATTTTGACGTAAAATGAAATTCAACCAATCAATCAATTTTCATGTAACATGAAAATGAAAAAAAAAAAAAAAAAAAAAAAAAAAAAAAATTCATGAATTGCACTTTAAACAAAGATCTATGTAAATATCGAAATCAACGCGGACGAAGTCGTGGGCAAAAGCTAGTAGTTAATATTATTTAAATATTTTATATAAACATAAAATAAATTTAATTTTAACATTTCTTATAATTATGTATATTTAATTTAATGTCCTATAATTCACAGTCATGTCTCAATATGTAATTACCCGACTGCAAAAAGGAGGGTAATGTTTTTCGCGCGTATGTATGTATGTGGGCATTTCTGTTCCATTGTGACCTTCTGTAGATTTGTATTTTCCCCCGAGTGTCATAGGCTATGTGACGACAACCAAAAACCAATATGACGGGTATCAGATGAAAGCAAATTAATAGCCTAATTCAAATATATATGCACTAACTATTACCCGCGGCTCCACTTGTCTCTTGTAACCTAAGTAGCTTTGCCGATTTGGAAGTGCAAGATGTTGTTATAATATTCGTATTTATCCGCGAATCCCTATATATTTATATATATATATAATATACATACTTATATTATAAAGCTGAAGAGTGTAAATTTGTTTGTAGGCTAATAACATCATGCTACGGCGTGCGGGGTTTCGCTCCCATCGTTCTTTATTTAGCGACTGATCAGTTAAGTGAAAGAGTTAAACGATTTTTTTTTTAATTTATCTATTAAACTTTCTGCACAAAACAAGTACAAAAGCGGACTTAATGCCTGAGGCATTATCTACCAGTCAACTTTAGGGTGATGTAGAGACAAACCTGAGGTAGGTGCTTTCAGTTAATAACATCAATATGAGAATAAATATTAATAACAATAAACAATTACAAATAGATACATAATATAATAAAGTATATACATTAAAATAAATTAAATATATAGATATATAAATATAAATATTTATTTTCATTACCTATAAATCTTTAAAAATGTCTCAGGGCTTGCAAATATTCGAAATATTTTGGTATTCGAATATTCGACTTTTCTTAGGGTACTATTCAAATTATTCGAATATTATTCATAATTAAAAAATGTTATAATAATCATACATTTAATTGAAAATTGAGCTAAACTATGTTGTCTTCGTCATCATCAGAGCTCTGTCAGACAAGATCAAAAAAGACAGGGCGCCGGTTTGGGCTGGTAGGGCCACTATCCGTGCCGCACGGCGCAAGCTGCTCCAAAGTCAACGTCTCGCTTTGATATTTTTGTGCAAGGCATATAGGACGGTTTGTACTGAAACTTTGCCTGATTTAGCAGGTGTACTTCCGGTCGATCCTGAGGTGCAGAGACGTGCTGCAATATACCATACAACACATTGATAACATCAATATCTACTTCTTACCACCACGTGACCACCTCAGAATTACTAGGCTGTTTACCCAAGAAATTGCTGTCTACAAAAATTTAATGGAAGAATGGCAGGCAAGATGAGATACAACAACTAAAGGGCACCACTTTTACCAGTTTTTTTGATCCGTTGTGAACGGTTGTCGAGGAAATGGCTTCATGGTCGATCATTGTGTCGCCCAGTTTCTTACGGGGCATGGCAACTTTAGCAGCAATTTATTTTCGTTTAGGTTAGTTGTTGCGCCAAATTGTCAATTTTCTACACCTGCTTCCAATCCAGAACAATTTGCCCAAATGCACATAACGTCATGTTAGATAGTTTGCAAGTATCGTCAGGAGTAGTGTACTATGGGGATCTTGTGTTTTTGTCCGTTTAAGCGTTTTTGCCATACTTATTATCTACTGGAATCAGACTCATTAGATCCGCAATTTTTTTAATTGTAAAATTTTTTTGACTGTGGTGCTGAGTCTCTATAAGGATTAGATCCTATACAAATTACTTTTGTTTCCCACTTTGCTATGGAGGGAAGTGGATATTTTCTTTCCAACTCCTCCATTTACTTCTGACTAATTTTCGTTGCGGGTTCCTAGGCAGTAGAGGTTAGGCATACCCTGGGACTCCCAAGTGTCAAAACTCGGTGTTCGCTGTTAATCCTGGCTCACAGGGGTTACAGTGGTGGGCATGAGGGCGGGATTGTCCCGTAAGGTGATGATAAGAAGGTAAGATAGACGAAGGTGGCTCTGTGTAATAGTTGCTTAGGATTGTTTGATATTTTAAAGTGCAGATTATAAATTTGGTAGGCGTCTCTGAGCAATCCTATTTTTAGAGCTTCGAGTTGCTGGTAACCGATTAAACTGTTGCCCGTTTGAATTTTCGCAATCATAAATTGAAGGTTTTCGTTAAGCTTAAGTTAATATTGAGAGATGCAGACAGAAACTGCAGTAAAACCAGCTTAGCCGAATAAAACATTCTTTTGTGATAGTGAACTGAGGCTCCTGACCGCTGGTGTGCGCTATTTTGAACTAAATGCAGCCCCTAGCACAATTCCTTCTAATTAAATTAAATAACTGTAACTTAAAATATATGTTATATATTATATTTAATATGAATTATAATTCTGTCCTTAATGATGTCAATTTAATTTAATTTATCTATTAATTGTTAGTTACGGGTTCTCTATGTTATATATTTAGCTATCTTCATTTTTATTTTTATACAAACACATTTTATATTTTTTGTAAATAACTACTTCTACTTGTCTATAACTTATGTGTGTGGATTTAACTCTGTAAGTGTAAATTGGTAAATAAATAAATAAAAACATCATAATATCGTTTCTTTAATCAATAAGTGTCTTCATATTAGGGTCTTTTTAGTGCTAAAAATCTTGATAATGTCGGCCAAACTACTCTACCTGGTTTTACAATCTAGGATGAAAATCATCATAAAACTTTGTGAACATCAAAGTTCTCGAGACACCGCTAACTTACGAATAAACAAACGATGCGGCGGGAACCCCCGAGTGTCTTCCTGCTAACCCTAGTTGGTGGCTTATCTCTCGCGGGCCGCCCGTCGCGCGCGCAACGTGCACTCCTATAGAGATATCGGTATATCTACCACACGATTGCCGAAAGTACATACACTTAGCGTTATGTAAACCTCAAAAC
Source organism: Laspeyria flexula (assembly GCA_905147015.1). Taxonomy (NCBI): domain Eukaryota; kingdom Metazoa; phylum Arthropoda; class Insecta; order Lepidoptera; family Erebidae; genus Laspeyria; species Laspeyria flexula. The sequence goes on from LR989974.1 coordinate 10,026,314, forward strand.
TTTTTTGTTTCTCATGATATTTTTACAAAGTTGGGCTGAATACTCATAAAATACTTAGTAAAACAATTAAAGTAAATAAAGAAAATTTCATAATTTTGACTTATAGTAGTGTTCATTGGAGGCATCGAATAGACTGACGAAGACTACTTTTTGGCAAGGCAAGGCAGTCGGGTTTTCTGTTTTATTTTTTTTTAAATAAACAATTGTTTTATGATAATTTTTTACGAAAAGTTCGAAATTCGATCAACAAAACCTAACTTATTATAGAAAGCACAATATAATTGTTGTTATGTGTGATCACAGTAGGTTATATCTTCTGATTTCTCAGCTTTAGGGAAATTTCTTGTCCCTTCACAGGTTTTAGCAGGAGATCCATTTTGTACTGCGTCTTCGTATAGTCAGCTTCAATTTTGTAGTTTCGGATTAAATGTGCTACAGTTACCAGCAGTGACGTTAACGCGTACGTTTTACCTTCACAACAAAAGAAAGACTATTTTAATCACGGTGACTTATTTGAATTTAAAAAGGTACAATATGTCTTTAAATACATGTACACATACATTTGGTGTGAGATTACGAATGACTCTGCTATATATATTTATTTATCTATTAAAAGTACTATCAAGTTAAAAATTTCTATGACAAACTTAAAAAAAAATCCGGTTAAGAGCATGTCGGATCATGCTCAATGTAGGGTTCCGCAGCAAAAGAGCTACGATGTTCATATACACTAGTATTTGAAAACAATCCAACCGATTTTAATGAAATTTCATGAGTCTGTTAAATTGTTTCGGTTTGAGAGATTGGATCATTTCGAGAGAGATAGGTGGCGCTGTTGGTAGGATAACGATCACATACAGAGTGGAATTTTGGTTTTGTTCTTATTTATTTCAACACATTTTGTTAGATAATTCAATCCTTATGATTGAACCTAACATAACCTAGATCTATGCCACAGAAGTACAGGGTGTTTTTTTTTTTAAATTTTAGATAAGTGAGTTTTTCAATTGCTGAGTAAGCAAATTTATTAAAATATTATATTATTATTATTATTTATCAAGTCTTTACCCGTTATAAACAAGCAACTACTTTATCTTAGTCACTATAAAGGATTAATGCTAAGGATTTTGTATTTGGTACAAAATTATCCAACACCCAAGTTCAACGACTATTACTGCTAAACTAATAAATTTATCTTAATAATGCACTATCATCATGAATTTTTCCAGATTTTTCAAGCCAGCAATTTAGCTTTTATAGGGGTAGGGGGACGCCCTACTGGAACAAAAATTTGCTCTTTAAAGTTTAATATTTCGTAAATGGACCATTAAATCGACAAATAATGTTAGTAAGCCCCAAATCATTTTAGAAGACCTATTCAACGATACCCTGCGATGGGGTAGACGACAAAAAAAAATATTCATCCCCCCTTCACATGTATGGGAAGGTTTTTTTTTTCCAAAATTTTATTTTACCACTACTTGTCGACGTAATTGATATACACACTCCTACAAAATTACAGCTTTCTAGTACTAACGGTCTCTTAGCAAAACCTCGGACAGACAGACAGACGGACATAACTAAACTGTAAGGGTTCCTAGTCAGAACTACGGAACCCTAATAAAAAAGAACCTCGTGTAGCACACCTGTTATAATATTATGATAGTTTCAGTGTACACAGGAAAAATTACGTAGACATCAAGTTACAAGACAAATTTAAATAATTATATTCAATATGTAGGCGGGGTGGCTGAGGGTCTTCACTTTCGGTTCGTCAGGATGTTGTTCAGACATGAGGGAAATCTCAAAATAACACCATCGCATAGTTCAATTCACAAATCTTTACTAACACTTGATAGCCGTATAGAAACGTCAGCTGTCATCTGCGTTCAGCCTAAATTCGATCGCGCCACAGCTAAACAAACTCAAGCAATAATAAAACCATTGTTAACAATAATAACATCCACGGTTTGCTTGACATTCCACTCTCTGCAGCCATCAGATATTGTAATCTGCGAGAAATAAATAATTTTACATACCTATACAGGCTCGTTTTCCAATACTAAAGCTTGCGAAAGCACCGGCAATGTTGGGTACACCGTCCGGTTCTAACCATCGCTCTGGTCTGAATTGATCTGCATCTGGACCCCACGAGGGATGACGGTTGATACCACAGAGAAAGATAAATGCATTGCTATCTTTACGTAGCGTATAGTTGTCTGGAACATAATTGCAAACTATTTATCCTTTTCTTTTATTTATTTATGTCAATTGATGTAATTATTCTTATCGAAACTTGTTTTGTTTGGAATCATGTAAGGTTTCATATATAAAACGATGGCAGCTGAATGGATAAGTGACTGGCATACAATTCTGACCGGTAGTACCAATGCACAATGTGGATTTCACTTTGACGAATTTATATGAAGTTAAGTGACTTACCATCTGCTAACGGTAAAGGAAAACATCGTGGGGAAATCCACATACCCTGCAAAAAATTCTAGGTGTATGTCTGATCCATGAATCTCAGCTCTCGAGGAGATCCTCTATCTAGAGAGCTGAGGCTGAGAGCTGCTGGCCTCACCCAGCAGTGGGACATTAACGGGTTGCTGATAATGAAGGTTGATTATAATGAAGGCCTTGTCTTTTGACATGTTCTGTGAAGAAAAGAAAAGTTCGATTCTGCTAACCAATAATAAGACCAATCACAGGCCGACAATATGGTGCGATTGACTTAGTAAGCCAATCACAACTGTCGAATGAGACCATTGGCTAGCAATTGTGTTAGCAGACTTGGCCCGCTGTTTAGATTAATACTGTCCTTACTTATTTTAACTTCACGATCAATGTGCCTTACTATCAGAGGTGCTGCCGGTTGAAACCGAAGTACCTCTTTTATAACTGCTTCTGTATAAACTAGTTTCCGTAATTCTTCTTTATCTACATCTTTTTCTTCACCAATAACTTGCATTACCCTAAAATTAACAAAACGCAGTATTTTGAGTTTAGAGTGTATGATATGAGATGAAAACTAAGCAAGCACCAAGTGACGGATCGGAAAAGGTGGAGGAAGATCATTGATCACCTAAATAGGAACCACAATCCCTAGTAATGAGGTAACGATTAAGAAGAGAAGAGAGAGAGATGAAACTGATTCAATAACTTATCACGTATTTCAGAGATATCTAATGAATTACTTGAATTACTTACTAATATTTTAAAGCTAAAGAGTTTGTTTGATTGAATGACATTTAGTAAATATATTATTATATTTGTTCTAACTGTTGCTCAGGGCTTCGATCCCATCATTTTTTGGTTTGGCCACTGCGTCTCAGCTCCTATAGCATTATGTTATATTCCTTCTCCAATAAATGGGCTATCCAACACTAAAATAATTGTTAAAATGGGACCGGCAGTTCCTTACATCCTAACGTTCAACCAAACAAACATTTCAGCTTCGTATTACTTTTCAAGAAATTATAATATATTGTAATATTCTAGATCTGACGGAGTAGAATATTCAAATGAAACTTACTCTTGATAAACACGATCCTGAATTTTAGGATACGATCCAAGAACAATCAAAATATTTTCAAGCTGTATAGCTGTAGTGTCAAATGCTGCTGCTATCGTTATTTCTAGCTCTTCTCTTATTTCATTCAGAGTCAATGCATTAGTCTCAAAATG